>OY728142.1:1538146697-1548146697 GCA_963277665.1 Viscum album
AATAGGTAAGAATTTGGGAAATTACCTTGAATTGGGCTTGTATTTTGGAAACAATTTTGAAAGTTCCTTTTAAAATGTGTAACTATCCACAAAATAAGGAAGGGTTATGGTTGGTAAACATATATAGAACACTAAAAAAGATTTATGAGGATTAAATAATAATATACAAGAATTTAATTGAAGTAATTAGGCAATAAAAGCAACCCAAATGAAAATGGAAGTTCAGGTGAGAAAACCCTTACCTTAACTCCGAACGTGCTCCGCTCTCAAACTTAAGATCCTGGAATATGAAATTTTACTTATTAATAACTTATTTAAGAACCTATTAGACATGTTTTTAGTTTATCATAATTATGGTTAGTTCATTTATGTCTTCATTGATAAGTTATTGTATTGAATTCCACCGTTCTGGAGAGTTCATTTTCTTTATTTTCATATTCGGTTCACTTGTTTTTAAGTATGTGGAATGGATGTAAATATACAGAATTGAAATTATATATTATTTATGAACATCCAGAAGTGTTAATGGCCATTTATATAACTTGGTTACATGTCATGAGGATGAATTATTATATATAACTTTAATGATAAATGTTTCGGTTAATTTGAGGGTTTTTATTACAATGAACTCATTTTTATTATAAATTAATACCATTTTTACAAAGGGATTAAAGAACCTTAAATGGGGGTATATTAAATATATAATCATCTGGTTCAACCATAACAAGAATGGTTTCATTACCATAATTGATAATGGTAATAGAAATCAAAATCCCATCGTCCTTGAATGTGGTAAATTGACACATCTCGGATGGTGTTCTTGTTACTATTATAAAAGATGGTAAAAGGAAGAGATGATGATAAGTTATTCCAATATCATGAAAAAATTACATTAAATTTAAGGCACTGGAGTCATCACAACACTTGGATAAGGATAGGTAATAGAAAATGAAAACAAATTAATTTGAAAAGAAAGACAAAGAATTGAAAAGAGGAATTTACTACTTGAACCAAACTTCCTTGAGAGCCTCTTTAAGGAAGATTTTTTGGTATTTTTATGAGACCAAGGATTTATAAACATAGGAGAGGAGTTTTTGAGGATATTTGGATAGAATTTGGAGTAGTCACAAGACTTGAGAGGAGTGAAGAGAATGGGGAGTGAGAGGGGGTTTTTATAGTGGAGGGGAGAGAGGATTTCTCAATTTTTTATTCATTAATTTATTATATCTCCTCAAGACAAGAAATAGCGAGTATTACATGAACAAGAATAGTAATTTTATCATGTGAGTTCTAACCAAGTGGGCTTACATTACTTGTGATGTCATGAATAGTTTATTTAAGTGATAATGTGTATATACGGTATTTTACCGTATTTCACTATTCATAAATTTTTTGAGTATTTTAAAAAAATCCCAAAAATTTACCCTTAATTTTTTTGGACGTGTAGAATCCAAAAATGAATTCCATTTTTCAAAAATAATTTTCTAAATATTATTAATTTAATATTTAATTAAAATCATAATTTATTCTAAAAACAACAGTTTTAAAACATTTATTTACGTATTTTAAAGCATAGGTATATCGTACTTTCACTTGAATATTATTTATATACTATAATGGGTAAGGTTACTATTCATTAGGGTATATCACTATTAGTTAGGGTATGTTACTATTCATAAGGATAGGTTACTATTCACCAAAAATGAAGTTTTTCTTATTGGACTCCAAATAACTTACTGATTACAACTGTGTATGTTAGATTTTTGAAATTCACATCACAGAAGAAACAAAATTATGTTTTATGGACACTTAGAACTTAGTAGTTCATTATTTTGTGTTTTCATGACATATTTATAAGAATAGAATTTCTATTGAAAAAATATCGGGTTGTTACATTCTTCCCCCCTTCAAAAATTTCACCATCGAAATTTCATTTTACAATCTTGGCCAAAAATATATGGGGGTACTTTTTCTTTATTTCTTCCTCCGGTTCCCATGTTGCCTCTTCATACTTATGTTTTTTCCATAGTACCTTGACCATATGAGTAGTTTTGTTGCATAGAACTTTGTCTTTACAATCCAAGATTTTCACTGGTTGCTCCTCATAGGAAAGATCATCCTCCAACTATACCACCTCTAAAGAGAGTACATGTGAAGGGTCTGGTATGTAATTCCTTAAGAGGGATACATGAATGACATAATGTACTTTAGACATGGTATGTGGAAGTGCCAGTCGATAGGCCATAGTTCCAACTCGATCGAGGATCTCGAAGGGGCCAATATACCTGGGACTTAGATTTCCTTTCTTCCCAAACCTCATGACCTTATTGCATGGAAATATGCATAGAAATACCAGGTCTCCAACTTTGAACTCAAGGTCTCATCAAAGGTTATCCGCATAACTCTTTTTTTTGAATTTGGGATACCTTGATATGCTGCTGAATGGTTTTCACCTTCTCCACCATTTCCTTGACCAATTCAGGTCCTAATAGATTTCTCTCACTAACTTCATCCCAACAGGTCAGTGTTATATACCTTTTCCCATAAAGGGATTCATATAGTGCCATTCAAATGCTCGAGTGGAAACTATTGTTGTTGGAGAATTCAACCAGTGGAAGATGTTGGTCCCATCCTCCTTTGAATTCCATAGAACATGCCCTCAACATGTCTTCCAGTGTCTGAATAGTCCGATCAGATTGGCCATCAGTTTGAGGATGATAGGCCGTACTGAAGTTTAGTTCAGTTCTTAGAGCATGCTGGAGACTTTTCCAGAACTTCGAGGTGAATCTAGGATTATGGTCGGATACAATAGAGAGTGGTTCTCCATGAAGCCTTACCAATTCTTTGATGTAAATCTGTGTAATTGGATCCAATAAGAAGTCCTCTCGAATTGTGATAAAGTGAGCTGTCTTTGTAAGATGATCCACAAAGACCCATATAGCATTGTTTCCTCTGAATTTCCTTGGAAGTCTAGTGACAAATTCCATGGTAATGTTCTCCCACTTCCATATTGTTATGGGTAGTGGTTGCATCATGCCCTTAGACTTTTTCCTCTCAGCCTTCACTTGATGACATAACAGGCACTTTGATTTATATTCAGCAATCTCCCTTTTCATATTGTCCCACCAAAAGTTTTCTTGTAGATCTCGATATATCTTTGTGCTACTAGGGTGTATATAGAAATTAGAGCTATGAGCATTATCCAATAGTTCTATCTTTAGCTCAAGAATATCAGGAACACAAATCCTCTTCTTGAATTTCAAAATGCCACCTTCATATGCAAAGTCAGTCAACTTCCCATCATTATAGATTTAATTTTCTTTTAAAAATCCTCATCATCAGCCTAATAACTTTTTATCCTCTCCAATAAAGAAGGTTGTACAACCATTTGAAAAAGTACTGATGTGATAACTTCCTTGATAATTCCCATATCCATATTTACTAGATCCATGAACATAGGATCCCTTTCAAATCTCATCTTGTTCAGAATTCCATGATCTTTTATACTCAAAGCATCTGCTACCTTATTTGCTTTCCCCAGGTGGTAGTGTATCGTGAAATCATAATCTTTGAGTAGCTCAATCCATGTACTTTGTCTCATGTTGAGTTCTTTCTGTGAGAATATATATTTCAAACTCTTACAATCTGTATATATCTCACATTTTTCACCATAGTGGTAATGTCTCCAAATATTTAGAGAGAATATTACCACTGCTAACTCAAGATCATGAGTTGGATAGTTTTGTGCATGAATTTTTAGCTGCCTAGATGCATAGGCAATCACTCAATCATTCTATATAAAGACACAAACAAGTCATTTCTTTGATGCATATCTATAGATAACAAACCCATCATTCCCTGATGGTAGGGTTAGGATCAGAGCATTCACTAACATCCTCTTAAATTCTTTAAAACATTCTTCACATTCCTTTGTCCATATGAACTTAACTCCTTTCCATGTGATCTTGGTCATTGGGTTAGATAAACAGGAAAAGTTTTGAACAAAATGCCAATAATAACCTGCTAAACTAATAAAACTACGTACCTTAGTTACGTTCGTTGGAGTAG
Organism: Viscum album; assembly: GCA_963277665.1. Classification (NCBI taxonomy): domain Eukaryota; kingdom Viridiplantae; phylum Streptophyta; class Magnoliopsida; order Santalales; family Viscaceae; genus Viscum; species Viscum album. Next base: position 1,538,150,766 of record OY728142.1, read on the forward strand.
GCCATTCTTTCACAACCTTTGTCTTTGCAGGATCTACAGATATTCCATCCTTAGAGACAATTTGGCCCATAAAAGAAACTGATTAGAACCAGAAATCACACTTTCTGAACTTCCCATATAATTCATTTTTTCTCAGAGTCTTCAGAATAGAGCACAAGTGATTTTCATGTTCTTTATAGCTTTTAGAGTATAGCAGGATATCATCAATAAAAACCACCACAAAGTCATCAAGATATTCCTTGAAAAATATATTCATCATATCCATAAAAACAGATGGTGCATTAGTTAGTCTAAAAGGCATTACTGTAAACTTATAATGCCCGTACTTGGTTCAGAATGCTGTTTTTGGAATGTCTTCCTTCTTCACAAGTAACTGATGATATCCATATTGAAGATCAATCTTTGAAAAATATTGGGCTCCATGAATTTGATCGAATAAATCATCAATTAGCGGCAGAGGATACTTATTCTTTATTGTAACGACATTGATTTCCCTGTAATCAATGCACAACCTCATAGACCCATCTTTCTTCTTAACATAAAGAATAGGGGCTACCCATAGAGAAATTCTAGGGTGAATAAATCCTTTATCACACAATTCCTCTAGTTGTTTATTTAGCTCCACTAACTCCACAGTGGCCATTCTATAAGGGATCTTTGATATGGGCCTTGAACTAGGAATTAAGTCAATGGAAAACTCAATTTCTCGCTCTGGAGGATGTCCAGGTAAATCATCTGGAAAGATATCAATATATTCTTGCACAACAGGTACATATTCTATTTGAAAATTTGTTTCCTCACCTATAGTTATTTCATCCTCTTCCTCCCCGATAATTAAATTTAGTTGAGCTATTGGGGGTGGATCTAGATAAGAATCAGGTGGTGAAATTTCTTCTCTAAAGATAAGGTACTCCTTATCATCATTGAAAATTGTAACCTCCTTCTTCTTACAATAAATTTTCGCATCATAGTCTGAAAGCCAATCCATACCAAGGATTATATCAAATTCAATCATGGGTATGACAATGAGATAAACATATAATGAACATTTATATCCCTTAATGGGAACTGATTCAAAAAACTTTGTTGCAATGATACTTCCATTAGGAGTTTTGACTGACAAATCCCTTGTTAAATCAAATTGGAAATATCTAATTTTCTTAGCAAACTGGGAAGATATGAAACAATGCGATGATCCAGAATCAAGTAAAGCATTGGCTAAGTTTGATGAAACAATAAAAGTACCTTCCACCACATCATTCATAACTTCAACCTCTATAGTTGTGATCACATAAGCTTGTCCTTGCCCCCTTGGCCTTTTTTATTGCATATTTCCTTGATTATTTGGAAAATCATTAGAATAGTGTCCCATCTCCTGACAATTATAACATTGAATATTTATGGATTCTTTCTTCCCCTTGAAATCACCAGCAAGATGGCCTTTCTGAACACATTTTTATCATACCCCTTTTCCTTTTAAGCATGCACTAGGGTGTTTCCTTCCACAATTATCACAGGGTGGAAATTCAACTCTCCCCTTATTCCCTATTTCCTTATTTCCTTTCCTAGAGTTTTCAGCAGCCCTCCTATTTTCTTGATTTCCATTAAAGTAATAAGACTTAGAGAATTATTTTTCTATCTTAATAGTACATGAAACTATATCCTCATATGATGAAAAAATTTGGGATACTAGTGCCCTCCAGAGTAAAGGCTTTAGGCCATCAAAGAATCGATCAATTTTGCTCCTTGGATTTTGTATGTAGTCAACAAAATGTCTTGCTAACCTTGTGAAGTTGGATTCATACTTGGAAACATTTTCATCATCTTTCTACCTCAGATTAAAGAATTTCCTCTCCATATATGCTTGCTTTTCATGAGGGAAATATTTTTCTAAGAAGATTTTCTGAAAATACCTCCATTCCATCTCTTATATTTATTCCTCCTCCTTTGTGTTTTGGATTAATCACCACCACTGATACACATCTCCCATTAGACGATATACTGCCATGACAACCTTCTCTCTTTCATTACATCCCAAAGCGAGAAATATATTCTCAAGGGAACATATCTACTACTCTTCTACAAATGGGTTTGCAATCTCATTGAATGATGGAGGTTGTTATCGCATAAAGCGATCTAACATAGCTCCTCCACATGGTGGATCCGGATGCTCCATATGAGTAAGTTTATTATTCATAACCTGATTAAGTTGTCCCAGTATAGTTATGAGTTACTTAGAACCAGTCAAAGCACCAGATCCAACATCCTTATCTTGCATCAGAGGGAAATCCCTATAGGGTACACGTGCGTTCGTGTAGTTTCCATTCCTTCCACTAGGCACCATCTCTAGATAATGGCATACACTAGATTAGGTTTTGAATCATAATGTATAATCTTAATTAACAAAATACTTAGTAAAAATTGAAATCCTATGCATGGCTAATCCCATAATCACAATAATGGTTTCTTTGAGGAAGATTTTACATTTAAATCCTTCATAATGGATTGTAAAGAAAATGTGAATTATCCAAAGAATATCCCCTGGGAGTGTCCTAACCAAGAGTGTAGCAAGGTCCGTTGTTGTGTACCAAGATACCCTAGGTCAAGCCCAAAACTCCTTGTTGGAGCTTTCACTCCTAGGTACATCTATGCCAGAGCCGCCTCTACCTGCTCATATCTAGACAGGGATGTATTGATTGAAAGATCTATATAATCTATTCCTTACCAAAATACCAGGATGTTATTGTATGTTTATTTTCAAAGATGATCTTAGGGACTCTTCCCAAATCTACATTTTCTAAATCTAGTTTCCAAGTTTCCTACTAAACTTCCTCTAATACCAACTGTAAGGACCAGACCCTAGTTTCCTAGAACCGGTGCCTTATTTTGTTACATTGGCATATAAACAAGGAATATGAATCCCAAAGGACCAAGTAGTTTAGTTGAATTTGGAAACAAGATACATAAATAAGTTTAACATTACATCATGAAGGGAAATACAACACTAATTTATTCCTCTAGAAACATCATGTCTCCTAGATTATGCTTGCAATTCATTCATAATTTACTTCTTCATGTCCTAAGAACATGAAAAACAAGAAAGGGGTGAGCTCAAATTCTTAGTAAGAGTAAGAAAAATAGAGGAAGATAACATAAACATAATACATGGTGCATAATTAAAAACACATGCCTTTAATAGTAAACTCGAACACATTATGGAAGGAATATGAGTTGAGTAAATACTGCCATAATAAAACATAATCATGGGTATTATACTAGTCTAATAACCACATGAAATTTCAATTACCAGATTCATAATGAAGGAAGTGCATATGTCAGACATTCTAAAACATTTTTTCAAGGCCTCGGCTAAGACGTCTAATGATTAAGGCCTCGGTCAAAATCCATATATCACATTGGGAATGGCCTCAGCCAATTCCACGTCTATTTGTCTCATGAGACCTACCGATGCATAGAGGGGATATAGCGGGCCCCACCTATCACATAATAAGTCCAATTCATTCCTCATATGAGTAGGGATAAACATAAACAATGTATACATTCATATTGAAATTATCATATGAAATGTAACTAACTTTCCCCAATCATTAAACATAAAACTCTAACCATTATGAGTAATATGGTGAATGGTTTTAGGAAAAATCATCCACAACAAATTTAGTCATAAAACATTAAATAAAATATGTTATATGAAATCATAAATGATTAACCCTAACAATACATAATATTCAACAAGAGTATTGAATCAGACGAGGATACTCTTATAAATTCATTAAGCAATTCTTAAGATAAATACTCTTTTATTTTGAAAAGAAGAGTTATTTTGGAATTTTTTTTGTATAAAACTAGAAGTTATGTAAGAAAGTATTTTTATAATAAAACGAGTGATTTTATAAAGATAATGGTTTCAAAAAATATATTATAGCGTGCCCTTGAAAATAGGTAAGAATTTGAGAAATTACCTTGAATCGGGCTTGTATTTTGGAAACAATTTTGAAAGTTCTTTTTAAAACGTGTAACTATCCACAAAATAAGGAAGGTTTATGGTTGGTAAACATATATATAACACTCACACATATTTATGAGGATTAAATAATAATATACAAGAATTTCATTGAAGTAATTTGTCAATAAAAGTAACCCAAATAAAAATGGAAGTTCGGGTGAGAAAACCCTTACCTTAACTCCGAACGTGTTCTTCTCTTGAACTTAAGCTCCTGGAATATGAAATTTTAATTATTAATAACTTATTTAAGAACCTATTATACATGTATTTATTTTATCATAATTCTGGTTAGTTCATTTATCTCTTCATTGATAAGTTATTGTATTGAATTCCGTTGTTCCGGAGTGTTCATTTTCTTTATTTTCATATTCGGTTTACTTGTTTTTAAGTATGTGGAATGGATGTAAATATACAGAATTGAAATTATATATTATTTATGAACATATAAAAGTGTTAATGGTCATTTATATAACTTGTTTACATGTCATGAGTATGAATTATTATATATAACTTTAATGATAACTGTTTTGATTAATTTGAGGGTTTTGATTACTACGAACTCATTTTTCATATAAATTAATACCATTGTACAAAGGGATTATAGAAACTTAAATAGGGTATATTAAATATATAATAATCTGGTTCAACCATAATAATAATGGTTTCATGACCATAATTTAGAATGATAATAGAAATCGAAAGCCCATCGTCCTTGAATGTGGTAAATTGACACATCTCGGATGGTGTTCTTACTACTAGTATAAAAGAAGGTAAAAGGAATAGATGATGATAAATTATTCCACTATCATGACAAAATTACAGTACATGTAAGGTAATAGAGTCATCACAACATTTGGATAAGGAGAGGTAATAGAAAAAGAAAACAAATTAATTTTAAAAGAAAGACAAAGAATTGAAAAGAGGAATTTACCTCTTGAACCAAACTTCCTTGAGAGCCTTTTTAAGGGAGAGGTTTTGGTCTTTTTTTGAGACCAAGTATTGATGGACATAGGATAGGGGTTTGGGAGGATATTTGGACAGAATTTGGAGAAGGTACAAGGCTTTATAGGAGTGAAGAGAAGGGGGAGTGAGAGGGGGTTTTTATAGTGGAGGGGAGAGGGGATTTCTCATTTTTTATTCATTAATTTATTATATCTCCTCAAGACAAGGAATAGCGAGTCTTCCATGAATAGGAATATTAATTTTATCATGTGAGTTCAAACCAAGTGGGATTACATCACTTTTTATGTCATGAATAGTGTATTTAACTGATAATTTGTATATACGGTATTTTACCGTATTTCACTATTCATAAAAATTTGAGTATTTCAGAAAAATCCCAAAAATTTACCCTAACCATTTTTCAACTTGTAGAATCCAAAAATGAAGTCCATTTTTCAAAAATAATTTTCTAAATATTATTAATTTAATATTTAATTAAAATCATAATTTATTCTAAAAATAACAGTTTTAAAACATTTATTTACTTATTTTGAAGCATAGGTATATCGTACTTTCACTTGAATATTATTTATATACTATCATGGGTAAGTTTACTATTCATTAGGGTATATCATTATTCATTAGGGTATGTTACTATTCATAAGGGTAGGTTACTATTCACCAAAAATGAAGTTTTCCTTATTGGACTCCAAATAACTTACTGATTACAACCGTGTATGTCGGATTTTCAAAATTCACATCACAGAAGTGACAAAATTATTTTTTAAGGCCACATAGAACTTAGTAGTTAATTATGTTGTGTTTTCATAACATATTGATAAGAATGGAATTTCCATTTAAGAAATATCAGGTTGTTACAATAATATATTTATTCATAATGATGATGTTATGGTTATGAACATATGTTATGCATGAACATGTTTCTAGATTTGTTCACAACTATGTGTGACATTTGACCACTAAAACATGATGTTTCATTTTTATGCATTTTCATATTCCATGCCTTTGTCTAATTCTTCCTATCATGACTATGATTATGATACTATTATTTTGTTATGATAATAATGATTATTCTCACCCATGTTATATTGATTCATGTTCCTTATTCATCCTCTTACTAGGATTTTAGCTCACCCCTTTCTTTGATGTATATCCTCAGGTGATTATTTATACTAAGGAGAACATTATAATTTAAGGATAAAGTTAGAGGATTTAAATAAATGTTTATGTTTTATTATGTTCAAATTATGTGTGGTCCTAATTTTCTCATGATACTAAACCATCAGATCCTAGATAGTAATGGTTTTATGTTGTTTATCTTTAAAATGATGTAATAGTCATGTAAGAAAAGTAAGGTCACTATAGTTGGTATTAGAGCATGGTTTAGTTAATTTTGGAATTAGGATTATAAAACATTAGTGACAACCCTTAGTATGAGACTAAGTATATGTAATCATCCAATAAGGTTTGTTTAGAAAAATTCTTAACATAGGGATCCCACAAGATATGCCTTTAGAGTTAATTGCATAAAGGAATAAATTATTCATGACTTCATGAATTATGTTTTTTTCAAACATTTTATATTTTATAAAATGGTGGGAATTAGGAGAAACTGGGCCAACAACTCACATGAGGGGCAATGTAACAATTACCAAAATGACACCCCCAATGCTTTGGGAGGTGGAGTTCAAAATTTCATGGCAATGCTTACCCAGCTGTTTTAGGCTATGAACAATAACCTAAATAATGTGGAATGTACTCCTTCACCTAAGAGGGAGAAACTGTCTAGTGAATCTTTTATACGGTGATGACCACTGACATTTAGTAGATATTATGATCCAATCATTGTGGAATAGTGGGTTAAATCAATGGAGAAGATCTTTTCTGCACTTCAATATTCTGATAAGAAGAAGGTGACTCTATCCGTTTATCATTTATATGGAGATGACAATCAATGGTGGATGTTGATTAAGAACACAAATCCAAATGATGAAATATAATAGATGAAGTGGGAATACTTTAAGAAAATATTTATTAACAATTATTTCCCTCAAACTCTTCCTAAAAATATGGAGAGAGAATTCATAGAGTTGAAACAAAATGAAGGTGAATCTTTCATGACTCATGAAGAAAATTTCAAAATTATTTCAAGGTATGAATTGAGTTTTGTTATCAATAATGATTGAAAATTAGATAGATTCTTTAGTGGTTTAAAAGTAAACCTTTTAAAGGCTCTAGATATTCAAGACTTTGGGAGTTATGAAGAAGTTTTTCAATGTGATCTCAAAGTGGAGATGGATTTTGGAGAATGTTACCATGGCTATAGAGATAAGAAATAAAAGATGGAGTTTCAAGCTGAAGGATCTAAAAACAAAGGTGGAAAGAAAACTCAACCACTCACATGTCAAAAATGTGGGAAGAAACATCATGGGAATTACCTCAAAAGGATGGAGAAATTCTTCAAGATGGGGAAAAAGGCCACTAATCTCATGAATGTCAGAGATACATGAATAATATGAACAATATGATGGAGGAAATAAGAGAACCACCCATGTTTCAATGCTTCAACCATAGGGAGAAAGAGTAATATTCAAGATAGTTCACTAAACCTCGACTCCTTGAGGGTAATCAGCATCAGCAGCCACAAAATCCAAAAGAGCAAGGGAAAGCTTATTCCATAACTACTGCTTAAGTGGAGAAAGAAAATAAAGTCATTCAAGGTAAACTTACTATTCACTTAGGAATATAAAATTCTTATTTGATTCTAGTTCTATTCATTCCTTTATATCCTGCAATTTTTCTAGAACTATTGAATTAAAACCCCTATACCTTGAAGTAGAGATCTCCATAAAAATACCTAGTGGTGCAATCATTACAACCCAAGTGTTGGACTCTTCTCTTATTAGTGTATATGGGAAGATTCTTCTAGAAAATCACATAATACTTACCTTGGTGGAATTTGATTCTATACTTGGCATGGATTTAATCTCATTATATAGAGAACACATCAACTATAAGGAAAAAGGAAATATCTTTTCATATTCTGAACCATCCCATACTCCTCTACAAATGTAAGGAAGACCATAGACCTCATTTAGAAAATCCATCAATGATGTGGGTGTTGATACCATATGAAGAAGTATACCATGCTAATTTTTTTGAGTCAATGTAAGGTATCAACTGTAACGCCCCGATCCCAGTTACCCAGAGTCAGTGCATTATTACATAACATTGGCATGATCACAAAAGATCAAGTCTTGAAAGACCGATTAGTTTAGTATCCTTGGAAACAATATTCATACATAAGTTCAACATTACAACTTGAAAATAAATACAACATGAATTTATTCTATTAGGAACATCCAAGCCTCCTAGATTATGCCTGCAAGTCACTCATAACTAACTTATTCATATCATGGGAAAATTAAACATAAGAAAGGGGTGATCTCAAACACTCAGTAAGGGTAAGAAATACAGCGAAAGATAACATAAATATTAAGCATGGTGAATAATTGAAACCACATGCATTTACCAATAATAAACATGAATACTTTAATGGAAGGAATATGAGCTGAGTAAATAATGCCATAATAAAACATGATCATTGGTATTATACTAGTCGAATGACCACATGAACCATTAATATTATTTTCATAATGAGGACTGCATAATGCCGGACATTCTGAAACATTTTTTCAAGGCCTCGGCCAAGACGTCTAAAAATGATTAAGGCCTTGGCCAGAACTATATATCAAATTGGGAAAATGCCTCGGCCAATTCCACATCTAGTTGTCTCATGAGACCCACCGATTCATCGAGGAGCTATAGCGGGCTCCACCCATCACTTACTAAGTCCAATGCATTCCTCATATGAAAAGGTTTAAACATATCATAAACATTCGTATTAAAACTAGCATACGAAATGTCAATAATTTAACCATAAACCATGAATGGTATAAAAATAGCACATCCACAGTCAAAAATATCACAAAACCTTCAATACAATATAGAAGTTTTGTATCATAATAAATCAACTTTAAATAAACTTAAAATTCATCAAAGGATGTTGACATAGATGAAATCTAAACCCTTTTTAGAGAAATATCTCTTTCTATTTTGAAATCACAATTATAAAGAAAAAATTTATTTTGAAAATATTCTTATAATATTGTAAGGGAAGCTTATACAATTTTATAATGGCGGAAAATAGCCGCACCCACCGTATAAGTTAAAAAAAAGACATTCTTACCTTAATTTTGTCGAAAAGGTTAAAAAGGACGTTGTTTGGAAAATGATGAAAAGATTCCTTTATAAACTTCTTATGAAAAGTCAAACAAGGGTATAAATTACTTTAACCCATATTCTATAAAATATTAATAATGTTTTGAAATACATTTTTAAGAAACATGTATGTGGATGATAAAGAGGTCCCAGTAGATAATTACGTATAAACAATCTTGGATAATGAAGAGATTGTGAAATAAACCCTTAACTTGTACTTTTCCTTGGTAGAGGGCAGGTTAACCTCCTTTATAATGGTGAAATAATTGATATTAAACTATTCAAGAATCATATAAATTAATATGATATCATATATGATCTTCTAATATTGCCTTTTAGTATTTTCGTTGTTTCGGTGTTAACTGATTCGTTCTCCTTTATATGCTTGGTTACATAAGTCATGTTTGTTATGAATAGGATATATTTGATTTATATAAAGAATTATATTATGTCATTAAATATTATTTTTAACCATCAAATTAAAATTAGTCTTGAATGGATATGATGGGGAAATGAATCTCATCACGTTTGTGGAGACGGTAATCCGTACGTACGCACGAACGCTACTTCCATTTCATTTTTCATTTTAAAAGGAATAAAAACCAAATGATACATAGGTATATTATTATTCCAGTATAATATAATATCTTATATATTTTACTTAATTTCATTAACACCATCCTTTATACGTTCCATGTATGGTATGAATGAGTCATATCACTTTGAGGGGGCGGTAGTCCGCCCTTCCTCAAATGAAATTATCGTATATATATACAACATGAAACGAATAATGGTATGCTATGAAATGGAATTACATAAGATTATATATAAAATAAATATCATTAATATTATATTTAATTATATTTCCATCATAATGGCCACCATGAGAGGTGGTATGAGATAATTGAACAATCATCATTTCGTGAGGCGTTTGGTTTCCATCCACAGAAACATTATGTTCTTCACCCATTAGATGGAGGTGTGTGTAAGTGTAGTTATAATACTTATCATAACAATATACTAGTATATTTATTATACTGGTGTTGTAATAAAAGAAAATAATAAGATGAGTTTAGGGGTTGGAGAAGTAAAATAAAAGAAAAGAAGCTAAGAGAAATTGTTACCTTTAATTTGGGTAACTCCCTTTGGTTTGAACCAAAAAGGACTCTTGAAGTGACTTCTGCCCAAGGTAAGGATTCTAGGAGGAGGATAGGGATTTAGGGAGCTTAATTTGGCAGATATTTTATGTGACAAAAGTCTTGAGAGGTGTGAGGAATTGGTTAGAAGTGGTGTCCTTTTATAAGGGGGAGGAGGGGCTCTTTAGGAAAGATTTAAAATATTATTTTATTATATAATTATATTAGGTTTCTAAAGGTCCAAAACTCATTAAAGTTGAATATAAGATGACTAATTATCGAAATTAAATCATCCAATAAGAATTGGTCAGGTTTCGGGTATTATTTTAGTCTTTATAATCTTATTTATTTAAATCATTTATTAATGAGGTAAACACTACATCATTATTGTGTCATAAATAATTTAGTCTATTAGATGCATAAAAATTATAAACAAAATACCATGATGTAGGAAATATTTTTATCTTTCTAATGAATATTTATAGTTGAAAATATAACATATATAACCCTATGTAAATTTTTTTTTCTAAAAGATATATGCTTATGTCATTTTTGTATTTACTTTAACTTAATTAATATAAAGTGTCATTATCACTTACAAGTGGCTCCATGGGGTCCCAAAATAGACCCAAAGATGCCCATGGTCGGACATGTATCAACCAATAGGTTTTGGACACGTTTTAGGGTAATTTAGTATTATTATAATATTAATTTTTACCCTTATTTACCTGATTTATCCTTTAACCATGATAAATAAAATATTTACCGAAGTAATTATTCAAAATGTCTAAAAATACAATTTAGATATTTACACAATTTGGACCTCCTGATTATAAATATGGAATCCATTTTTCTAAATTCAAAACACAGAAGTGGCAGAAATTAATTTAAAATTAATTCCCGTTGTCGAAACAAAAAGCATGTTTTTAACAAATAATAACTATCAAAAGATTGACACTTTCTTATGTCTAGTTTAAATATGAAATTATGTCCAATGACCAAAATTGGATTAAATGGTAAAATTATAATCTAATTATACTTTAAAATCACCCAAATTCATAATTTATCACTATTAACAATTTCGATTAAAAAAGTTGTTTTTAATTAAAATTTAGTAATTTTCACTATTCATCAAAATATGAAAGTTATCAGAAAAGTACCAAAATTTCATCCTAAGTTAATTTTGATATTCAGAATCCAAAAATGAAGTCTATTTTACCAAATTAAAAACATAAAAGTTTCATTTATTAATTTAAAATTAATTCCTGCTGTAAAAACCAAAATGCGTATTTTTAAGAAATAATAACTATCAAAAGTTTGACACTTGTTTATGTCTAATTTCAAAGTGAAATTACTTAAAATGACTATAATTAGATTAAATGGTAAAATATAATCTATTTATACTTCCAAACCATTTAAATTTATAATTTAACAATATAAATTATTTTGATTTAAAAAGTTGTTTTCAGTTAAAATATAGTATTTTTCACTATTCACCCAAATATGAAAGTTATCAGAAAAACACCAAAACTTTATTGAAACTAAATTCTTATGTCGATATTCTAAAGAAGAATTTTATTTTGTCAAATTTAATGTATAAAAGTTTCAAATATTGGATTTAAAAAGGCTTCACCATTAAAAGGCGGTAAAATTGTATTTTTTTAAAAATGCTTCTTTTATATGAAAAAATGTATTTGTTCTTAAATTATGTCTAACAAACTCATAATATTGATTCTAAAATTATAATTATTATATAAAGTTCAAAATTCAGTTAATACTATTCATAACTGCTTTTGAATGGCTTGTTTGGTAAGTCATGGTGCGCTAGAACTCGGTGTTGCGTGTAGTGCAAGTTATCGAATTAATTTGAAGAAATAATGTACTATGAAATCTTGGGGTGTTAAATTATTCCCTACTTCAATAAATTTCATCATCACAATTTGAAATTATTTTTCAAAAATAAATGGTTGAAAATAGAAAATACCTTTGGGAAAACCCACATCGAAAATTAGGTTAACAAAATTTAGTCTTAATAAGAGGAAAAGGGAAATGAAAGGGTCACCAACAAATTATGATATCAATTAGGAGAAAATTGGTAGAAATTAGAGACATATAATTAGAGAAAAAATGTAAATATTTATAGGTAGTGATTGAGGTCATCAATCACAAACAAGTGTAAAATTGAGGGCCTTAAATTCATCAATCTATGATGATTTAAAATACCATGGGTTCAACAAAACATATGGTATTAGGATAACACATTTTTTGTTTTAATATCCCTTCACTAAAGTATAAGAATTAATTTATTCATAGAATAAGAGAAGAAGAAAAATATATACTTGACAAGTAGAGTCATATACTTTAACTAATTTCTACCACAAACTCATCTTTCAATATAAAAGATAATAAAACTTAAAAATAATATTCTATTTATCCTATTCGTATAGGGTTAAAAATGAATTTATAATTCATCTACCAATTTTTTTTAAAAAAGACTACATTATTCAATCCAGGACATCACGTGGGCTAGTGGTAGGTGATACACCGTTATCTCCCTTCGGTTGCAGGTTCAAGTCTCGCGGCCTTGCCGGACGCGACAGGTTGCCGCCCGACCTCCGGGTTGTCCTTTTTTATGGAAATCCAAAAATAATCTCAAACTAGAATTATCCAAAATACTTCTGTCCAAACTCACAGTCCAAAATTTATAAGGAAGGTAAACACAATGAATATCCTTTTTTCCGCGTAATAACATGTGAACACCTTCATCATGTATTCTTTTAAAACACCTCAACATCCTGAATTACCATAAAACCTTATTGATTACATTCATGATCCCTTATTCCTTATAGAATACTGGATATACTCCTTCTATCTAAAAATGTTGTAAACTCTAACAATGATGGAATATACAAATCATTAATCAGTTTCAAGGTAGTCAAGAATATCCAATATAATTTATCCAAATCAATCATGTATTATTCCAAAATCACTACCTCGGTATCAGAACCATATTATGGTTTATCTTTCTCTCAACCATATATTTTCCAAAAATTTAACCTACTATTGAGTCATTTTTCTTGGTTCCACAGAATCTCAAGTCCTTAATGAAATAGTACTGCAGTACAATCCTTATATACTCCATAATTATTATAACCAGTACATTGTTGATACAACACTAAAATGATATAATTCTATAATAACAACATAAGAACTCTAATCATTCCTCCTCATCTGTAGTAGTATCATAACTTGATTATTATCCAATAGCATCATTTGGGGCATACTTTGATGATTTGGACATTGGTTCGCGTAGTGTCCCAACTCCTTGCAGATCAAGCATTGTACATTTGAAACCTTTTTCTTACCCTTACAGTCACGTACATGGTTTCCTTTTTCTCCAAACTTATAACAAAATCTCATTCCCTTCAAGAAAGTTCCATGGTGTTTCTTCCCACAGTTATCACATATGGGAAAATTCTTCTTTTCTCTCTTCCCTTTATCCATCTTTCTCTCTTCCATCATTTTCTTCCCTTTCTTCCCTTCAAAGCCATAGGACTCGGAGAATTATTTACTTATCTTATTAACACATGATAATATTTTTTCATATGTTGAGAATACATGGGAGACTATTTCCCTTCTAAATGTTGGCTTAATACCGTGAAAGATATGATCCTTCTTACTCTTTGGATCATACGTATTTCTGGAGTTCACATTCCTTCTACTGGGCGCCATTTCTATACAATAGCATAAACTAGGTTAATTTATGAATTGCAATGAATAATTCCAAACTTATAAAATACCTAATGTAAATTGAACAGTTTATGGATATAATCCATAATCATAAAGATGTTTTCATTGAGGAAGTATATAATCATAATCCCTTAATAATGATTTGTAAAGAAAATGAGAATTATCCAAATCATATCCCCTAGGAGTATCGTAACCAAGAGTGCAGCAAGGCCCGTTGTCGTGCACCAGTTCCCGTTCGAGTCTAGCTCAAAGCGGTGTTTTCAGGTTTTACCCCTAGGTACATCTGTGCCAGAGCCACCTCTACCTACTCGTATCCAGATAGGGACATATTTTCTTAGAAAAATCACAAAATCTCTATAATACCGAAATTCTAGGAAGTTCTTCTATACTAATCCTCAAAGTCCATCTTAGGTCTATGTGTTCTAATCAGATTTTATCTAAATCTATCTTCCAAGGTTTTTACTAAACTTCCTCTGATACCAACTGTAATACCCCGACCCCAGTTACCTAGAGTTGGTGCATTATTACATAACATTAGCATGATCACAAAAGATCAAGTCTCAAAAGACCAATTAGTTTAGTAGCCTTGGAAACAAGATTCAAACATAAGTTCGACTTTATAACTTGAAAAGAAATACAACATGAATTCATTCTATTAGGAACATCCAAGACTCCTAGATTATTCCTGCAAGTCACTCATAACTAACTTATTCATATCCTGTGAAAATGAAACATAAGAAAGGAGTGATCTCAAACGCTCAGTAAGGGTAAGAAATACAGTGGAAGATAACATAAATATTAAGCATGGTGTATAATTGAAACCACATGCATTTACCAATAATAAACATGAATACTTTAATGGAAGGAATGTGATATTAGTAAATAATGCCATAATAAAACATGATCATTGGTATTCTATTAGTCGAATGACCACATGAACCATCAATATTATTTTCATAATGAGGGAATGTATAATGCCAGACAATCTGAAACATTTTGTCAAGGCCTTGGCCAAGACGTCTAAAAATGATTAAGGCCTCGGCCAGAACCATATATCAAATTAGGAAAGGGCCTCGACCAATTACACATCTAGTTGTCTCATGAGACCTACTGATTCATCGAGGAGCTATAGCGGGCTCTACCCATCACTTACTAAGTCCAATGCATTCCTCATATGAAAAGGTTTAAACATATCATAAACATTCGTATTAAAAATAGCATAAGAAATGTAAATAATTTAACCATAAACCATGAATGGTATAAAAATATCACATCCACAGTCAAACATATCACAAAAACTTCAATACAATATGGAAGTTTTGTATCATAATAAATCAATTTCAAATAAACTTAAAATTCATCAAAGGATGTTGACATAGATGAAATCTAAGCCCTTTTTAGAGAAATATATCTTTCTATTTTGAAATAATAATTATAAAGAAAAAGTTTATTTTGAAAATATTCCTCTAAGCTTGTAATGGAAGCTTCGACGATTTGATAACGGCTGAAAATAGCCACACCCACCATATAAGTTAAAAAAAGACAATCTTACCTTAATTCTGTCGAAAAGGTTAAAAAGGGACTTGTTTGGAAAATGACGGAAAGATTACTTTATAAACTTCTTATAAAAAGTCAAAAAAGGGTATAAATGACTTTAACCCATATTCTGTAAAATAGTAATAATGTTTTGAAATACATTTTTAAGAAACATGGATGTGGATGATAAAGTGGTCCCAGGAGGTAATTACGTATAAACAATCTCAGATAATGAAGAGATTGTGAAATAAACCCTTACCTTGTAATTTTCCTTGGTAGAGGGTAGTTTAACCTCCTTTATAATGGTTAAATAATTGTTATTAAATTATTCAAGAATCATATACATTAATATTATATAATATATGATCTTCTAATATTATCTTTTAGTATTATCGTTGTTTCGGTGTTAACTGATTCGTTCTCCTTTATATGCTTGGTTATGTAAGTCATGTTTTTTATGAATAGGATATATTTGATTTATATAAAGAATGATATTATGTCATTAAAAATTATTTTTAACCATAAAATTAAAATTAGTATTGAATGGATATGATGGGGAAATGAATCTCATCGCATTCGTGGAGACGGTAATCCGTACGTACGCACGAAAGCTACTTCCATTTCATTTTTCATTTTAAAAGGAATAAAAACCAAATGATAAATAGGTATATTATTATTAAAGTATAATATAATATCTTATATATTTTACTTAAGTTCATTAACACCATACTTTATACGTTCCATGTATGGTATGAATGGGTCATATCACTTTGAGGGGGCGGTAGTCCGCACTTCCTCAAATGAAATTATCGTATATATATACAACATGAAATGAATAATGGTATGACATGAAATGGAATTACATAAGATTATATATAAAATAAATATCATTAATATCATATTTAATTATAGTTCCATCATAATGGCCACCATGAGAGGTGGTAGGAGATAATTGAACAATCATTGTTTCGTGATGCGTTTGGTTGCCATCCACAGAAACATTATGTTCTTAACCCATTAGATGGAGGTGTGTGTAAGTGTATTTTGAATAATTATCATAAAAATATCCTAGTATATTTATTATACTGGTTTTGTTATAAAATAAAATAATAAGAAGAGTTTAGGGGTTGGAGAAGTAAAATAAAAGAAAAGAAGCTAAGATAAATCGTTACCTTTAATTTGGGTAACTCCCTTTGGTTTGAACCAAAAAGGACTCTTGAAGTGCCTTATGCCAAAAGTAAGGCTTATAGGATGAGTATAGGGATTTAGGGAGCTTAATTGGGAAGAGTTTGGATGATCCAAAAGGCTTGAGAGGTGTGAGGAATTGGTTAGAAGTGGTGTCCTTTTATAAGGGGGAGGAGGGGATCTTTAGGAAAGATTGAAAATATTATTTTATTATATAATGATATTCAGTTTCTAAAGTTCAAAAACTCATTAAAGTTGAAAATAATATGACTAATTATTGAAATGAAATCATCCAATAATAATTGGATGGGTTTTGGGTATTATTTTAGTCTTTATAATCTTATTTATTTAAATCATTTATTAATGAGGTAAACACTACATCATTATTGTGTCATAAATAATTTAGTTTATTAAATGTCTAAAAATTATAAAAAAATACCATGATGTAGGAAATATTTTTATCTTTCTAATGAATATTTATAGTTGAAAATATAACATATATAACAATATGTAAAAATTGTTTTTCTAAAAGATCTATGCTTATGTCATTTTTGTATTTACTTTAACTTAATTAATATAAAGTGTCATTATCACTTAAAAGTGGATCCATGGGGTCCAAAAATAGACCCAAAGATGCCTATGATAGGACATGTATCAACCAATAGGTTTTGGACACATTTTAGGGTAATTTAGTATTATTATAATATTATTTTTTACCCTTATTTACTGGATTTATCCTTTAACCAAGGTTAATAAAATATTTACCGAATTAATTATTCAAAATGTCTAAAAATAAAAGTTACCTATTTAAAAAATTTGGACTTCATGATTCTAAATATGGAATCCATTTTTATAAATTCAAAACACCGAAGTGGCAGAAATTAATTTAAAATTAATTCTCGTTGTCGAAACAAAAAGCGTGTTTTTAACAAATAATAACTATCAAAAGATTGACACTTTCTTATGTCCAGTTTAAATATGAAATTATTTCCAATGACCAACATTGGATTAAATGGTAAAATTATAATCTAATTATACTTTAAAATCACTCAAATTCATAATTTATCACTATTAATTATTTCGATTAAAAAAGTTGTTTTTAATTAAAATTTAGTAATTTTCATTATTCATCAAAATATGAAAGTTATCAGAAAAGTACCAAAATTTTACCCTAATCTAATTTCGATATTATGAATCCAAAAATGAATTATATTTTACCAAATTCAAAAAATAAAAGTTTCATTTATTAATTTAAAATTAATTCCCGCTGTAAAAACCAAAAGGCATATTTTTAAGAAATAATAACTATCAAAAGTTTGACACTTGTTTATGTCCAATTTAAAAGTGAAATTACTTACAATGAAAATAATTGGATTAAATGGTAAAAATATAATCTATTTATACTTCCAAACCATTAAAATGTATAATTTAACAATATAAATTATTTTGATTTAAAAAGTTGTTTTCAGTTAAAATATAGTATTTTTCACTATTCACCCAAATATGAAAGTTATCAGAAAAACACCAAAACTCTTTTGAAACTAAATTCTTATATCCCAATTCTAAAGAAGAAGTTTATTTTATCAAATTGAATTTATAAAAGTTTCAAATATTGGATTTAAAAAGGCTTCGCCATTAAAAGGCGTTAAAATTTCATTTTTTGAAAAATACTTCTTTTTTTCTGAAAAAATATATTTGTTCTTACATTATGTCTAAAAACTCATAATATGGATTCTAAAATTATAAGGATTATATAAAGTTCAAAATTCAGTTAATAATATTCATAACCGCTTTTGAACGACTTGTTTGGTAAGTCATGGTGCGCTAGAACTCGGTGTTGCGTGTAGTACAAGTTATTTAATTACTTTGAAGAAATAACGTACTATGAAGTCTTGGGGTGTTACATCAACCTTAAAGAAATTCTTATTGTGAGGGAATAAATTTATGTATTTCCCGATGAGTTTCTCAGACTTCCACCAAATGGTGAGGTAGAGTTATCAATTGATTTTATACCTAAAGCCACTCCTATCTGAAAATATCCCTATAGGATGGACCCTATAGAACCGGAGGAGTGAAAGAAGTAGCTACAAGATAATTCAAGATAATTTAGAAAAAGGGTTCATACTCCCTAGTGCATCGCCTTGGGGTGCACCGATGCTCTTTTTGAAGAAAAAGGATGGACCAATGTAGATATGTATTGATTACTAGGAGCTCAATAAGATCAACATAAAGAATAAGTATCCTCTTCCAAGGATTGATGACTTGTTAGATCAACTACGAAGTGCAAAATACTTCTCAAAAGTGGATCTTCATTCAGGATATCATCAACTAAAGATAAATAAGGAAGATATTCAGAATACTGCTTTCCTTATAAGGTATGGGCACTATGAGTTTCTAGTGATGCCCTTAGAACTTACTAATGACCTTGAAATCATCATGGATTTGATGAATAGAGTTTTTAGACATCACCTTGAATTTTTTTATAGTGTTTATCAATGATATTATCATCTACTCCAAGATAAAGGAGGAACATGAAGAACACATAGGGATTGTGCTGGAAACATTAAGGAAGGAGAAATTGTATGCCAAGTTTAGCAAGTGTGAATTTTGGATACAACAAGTCACATTCTTGGGACATGTGATCACAAGTGAGGTAATTTCTATAGAACATTAAAAAAAGGAAATTGAGGAATGGACTAGACCCACTCATGTCACATAAATCCATAGTTTTCTTAGATTATCAGAGTGATACTGATGTTTTTTGAGAATTTTCTCACAATTTTCTATCCTGCTAACTAAGTTAACAAGGAAAGGGGTAAAGTATGTCTAGATGGAAGAATGTGAGGAAAGCTTAAAGGATATAAATAAGAGTCTAATCACTATACTTGTACTCAAAATACCAATAAGTGGAGAATGTTTTTGCGATATATCGTAATTCTTCAAATAAATTCTTGGGTTTTTTACTCATGCAAAATAATAAAGTGATAACATATACCACATGAAATTTAAAGATTCATGAACAAAATGACCTGATTCATGATCTGGAGTTAGAAACTATGATCTTCACTCTAAATATTTTGCGGAACTATCTCTATGGTGAGAAGTGTGGCATATATACCAATCAAAAGAGTCTAAAGTAAATATTCACACATAAGGAACTCAACATGCATCAAATAATATGGTTTGAGATAATCAAGTACTATTGTTTCTCTATTCATTACTATCCAAGAAATGAAAACAAGGTATCTAATGCTCTTGTTAGAAAATAACCTTGCCTCTATCCATGACATGGATTGAGAAATACCCTTTCTTCATGGATATGAAAAGGTTGGATTTGAAAATCATAATGATAGGGAATATATCCTATATTTCCCAAATGATTTCCCAACTATATATCAAAGAGAATATTAAGGAGTCACAAATGGATGATCTAGAGTTACAAAATAAGGTTAATGTAGTAAAACAAGGAAAGCTACATGAGTTTCACATTGATGATGATGTTGTAATTCGGTTTGGAATGAAGATGTGTGTGCATTAATCACCTGAGATAAAGAAGGACCTATTGGATAATGAACATAGCTCACCTTTATCCATCTATCTTGGAAGTACCAAGATGTACCATGATCTTAGATAACACTCATGGTGAGACAATATGAAAAAGGAGATTGCAGAGTATATCTCAAGGTGCATGGCATGTCAGAAAGCTAAATCATAGTGACACAAGTCTAATGGGATGATGAAACCATTACCTATACCCACGTGGAAATGAGATAATGTCACTATATACTTTTTCACTAGTCTCTCGAGGAAATCTAAAGGAAACAATGCGACATGGGTTATAGTGGATCGACTCACCAAGACTGCCCACTTTATCGTTATTCAGGAAGATTTCTTGCTTGAAAAACTTTCTAAGATATATTTAAAGGAAGTGGTGAGACTACTTAAGGTTTCAATTTTGATCATCTCTAATCATGATCCAAGGTTCACATCTAAATTCTGGAGGATTCTTCAATATTCTTTAAGTATTGAATTATATTTCAGCATGACTTATCACCCTCAAACCAATGAAAAATATAAAAGTACTATACAAATGATCAAGGAAATTCTAAGAGCCCACTCAATGGAATTAAAAGGTGGATGGGATTAGCATATCCCATTGGTTGCGTTCTCAAGAAATAATAGCTTCCACTCAAGTATTCAGATGGCTCCATATGAAGATCTATATGGGAAGAAGTGTAGAACTCCAACCTGTTGGGATGAAGTTAGAGAACAAAATCTAATTGGACATGATCCCCTGAAAGAGATGACAAAGAAGGTTCAATCCATCCAAAAGTATATCAAATCTTCTTAGAGTCGAAAAAAGAGATATGCTGACAACCATTAAAGGGACCCAAAGTTCTATGTTGGAGAAAAATTCTTCCTTTTAATATCACCATAGAAAAAAGTCATGCAGTTTAGAAAGAAAGGGAATCTTTCCCCAAGGTACATTGGCCCCTTTGAGATCCTTTATTTCATAAGAGTTTTGGCCTATCAGATTTCACTTCCACCAAATATGTCTCAAGTTCATGATGTGTTCCATGTATCTCTCTTGAGGAAGTACATACGTGACCCCTCACATGTATTGAATTTAGAGGTGGTAAAACTGGAGAATGACCTCTCATATGAAGAGAAACCAATGAAGATCCTGGATTATAGAGATAAAGTCCTACGCAATAAGAAAACTCTCCTAGTCAAAGTTTTGGGGAGGAATCATAAGTAATAATAGGTGACATGGGAACTATAGGAAGAAATGAAGGAGAAAAGACGCTCACCTATTTTCACCTTAGTATGTAAAATGAAAATTTTGAAGGTAAAATTTCAAAAGGGGGAAGAATGTAATGACCCAAAATTTTATCAATAGAATTTTTCCATTATTATAATTATGTTATATGGTATAAAAAACATACATAACATAGAGATCCCAATAATAACATTATTCTCATAAATAAAGAATGAAATAAGTGATATTTATAGAAATTAAGGAACCTATAATGATGGAATAGTAACCCGACCATTGGAATAGTAACATGACCATTAGGAATAGTAATTTGGCCAATAGAATAGTAGGCTCACCTATAAAAGTATAAATAAAATTTATGAATCCTATAAATGAAAATATGATATAATTGTATTTTAAAAATGATAAATTAAGTGTTGGTATTTTTATGAAACATAAATGGTTATTTACAATTTTATAATTAATATAATTATTCAAAATAAAATTATTTTAATAAAATAGTTTTATAAATTAATATTTTTTATTGTAATTATAATATAATTTTATGAGACCTTAATTAATTTTTCAAAGTGTCATAAAATCAGCTATAATATTAAAATCAATATTTTTCAAATAAATGATGACTTTAATTAAAAATGATGTTTATCATATTTAAAAAATTATTTTCATAAAGTGGATTCCATTTTTTAATTCTATAAATTTAAAAATGGTTAGGGTGAATTTTTGGTATTTTTCTAAAATAGTTGAATTTTTAGTGAATAGTAAAATACAGTAATTTATGGTATTTAACATCATAAGTTAAATACATGAATTTTTGAGTCATGGATGATGTAAAAACCATAATCTCAAACTATCATTCATTATTTAATATATTTAGTGATAAGGATCAACACTGTTGATAGTCTTGAACCAAAATAATAAATTAATGAATATAATAATAAAAAATACCCCTCTCCCCCTATAAATACCACCTATCAGCACCTCTTATACTCACACCTTCCAAGCCTTGTATATTGTCTAAATTCTGCCCAATTCCATTTCCAAGCCTCTTCCCTACTTCCAAGAGCTACTAGTCTTACCAAATAACCAAACCCAAGTGCCTTAATGAGGTTCTCAAGGAGAAGAAATTCAAGAGGTAAAATCCTCTTTCGTTCTCTTTTAATTTCTTTTATTTTCTTATTCTCTCCTCACCTATCCTATACAAATAGGAATGATAATATAGTATCATATATATATTATAATTTTATTTTGTTATTGTAATATCCATCATCAAACCTCTTCTCTTATCCTTTTATTCCAAAATATGAAAACATCACCCGTGATGTGTTTATTCCTCGCCTTCGTGGTTGACAAGTTTTCATTTTCCATTACCGCCTTAAAGAGTGGTCATAAAACCATCATTATGGTTAAAAAATATTGTAATATGAAGGTTTTAGGTGTAGTAAAAGTGTGTGATGGTTCGTGACCAACTTTAATTTTTTTTATGATCAATGATTAATCTGAGATTTTACACAATATTGAACGACATGATCAAAAAAATTAAATCAAAGAATATAGAAAAGGAATAGAATTCCAAAACCAATCACATGATCCTAATATATTATTTATAATTAATTTAATTAAATAAATAATTATATTATTTCAATTATTTTTCATCGATGGATCTGACAACAGATCTGTATTGTACCACCGTTGCGTTGTAAGAATCAGGAGCAGATTCCCTCTAGCGGTGATCCACATGTGTTCCAAAAATCCCTGAACATTTCCATAAGAATATCCAGGTGTTATAATGATAGATCCTATCAATTACATCATTATAATTTTATCATCATGATAACCACTTTCAAATTATTCTCCTTGATCTCTCTTGACTTAAGAGATAATGGTGGAGGAAGACCGCTCTCCGTTCTTAGGAGTGTTCTTGGAGTAGTAATGCGAAATGGGCGGGCTGGGGTAGGGCGGCCCAAGACCGCACAGGTTTGATCCCATGTGGTTTTGTCTAAAAAATCCCTCATATAATGTGAACAAAAAAATCCAAGCCCACCCCGTCCCGCATAAGCCCACGGGTTGCCCATGGGCTACCTGCATTTAAAAAAAATACACTATTTATAATCATTTAAATATTGTATTTTTTTCTCATTCTTAATTTTAGTTGTTGGGAGAAGTATGGATTTATAATATATAGAGTTTTAAGAGACTTGATGGAACATTTTTCTATGGTTTAATGGTGTCATGTTCCAATGCTAATGTGGTGGTGAACTTTTGCAACGCAAAGTAGGTGATTGATAAATGCGGGGTAAAAAATGATGATGTTGATTGTGTGGAAATGCGAATGGCTAGAACTATGAATGAATGATGAAACTTCAAGTAATGACTGGTTTCAGAGGAGTCTATTAGGGTATCATGATGTCCTTTCATGTTTTCTTAATAACAAAATAAAATTAAGTAATAACAAAATTAAATCGGTCCAAAAAAATATTATAATTATAATAACTCTTTTAGAATTGAAACCAAGTGAAGAAGATATGAATTCCATTTTTCGAGAGGTGTGATGACACACCATGTGAACACGGTTAATAATTACCATATAAATATTATAATATCATATTAAAACAATAAATATTGACCTATTTAAAATTCACATGTAAATGAATGGTGAATTTCTATGAACATTACGGTGAGAAATCATATGTCATGGTTTAATCATGTTTAAAAAAATGCCAAAGAATCATATATTTCATAAAAAAAATTAAATTAGGCCCATGGGTCAGCCCGCACCCATACGGCCTCAACCCTCTTTGGCCCACACCCATGCGGGATCAACCTGTATTGGCATGTGCTCTTAGTGGTCAAAATTTTTAGGTCCTCCCCACCCCGTATCCTCCCCATACCCGCAAATACCGCGGGCCATAGGCCTATTTTTCATCACTATCTTGGATAAGGGAGCTCTATAGATCTTGATATGATTCTCTAATTTTTTTGTACACAACCAAACAAATGAATTGGATATCTTAAAAAATAATATAATAGGGTTTATATACTACTAGGGTTAAAATAAACGAATTGTTCAAGTGCGCTTTATTATTTATTTAATACCTATAGAACCCCATGACAAATAATAATAATAATAATAATAATAATAATAATAATAATAATAATAATAATATTATTATTATTATTTCTCAACATGCACTTAACTTGCGAATAAAATTAAATATTAATTTATCAAATAATATTCAATATATATTATTTCTCATCAGAGCATTAAAATTGGTCCACCATTACTCCAAAATATTTATCGGGACTTGAATAATGGATATTTATTTATTAAATAAATATCACTACATTATTCGTTAATAAATAAATAAATATTATATTCACTAAATAACAAATAAATATTTATTAAATATTTTTCTCACATTATATTCTCTCGAATAAATGGAGATGGAATATATGTGATCAAGAAAACATGAATAATTATTAAACCATGTGTGGAAATAATATTTATTCAACTTTTTAAATAATATATAATAATATATTATTTAACTGAGATTCTGAATACACTTAATGAGTGACCCTCTAGGCCTCTTTCTCTGTGGCATTAGGCGAAAAAGACTAAAGTCAAAGGTTAGCATCTAGAAACATGCCAAGATACCCATAGAAAAATAAGTTAATTCCAAAACAATATAATATCTCATATGAATGCTTACTATGTAATACAATCCCTTTATCATGATATTTCTAATCAAGTAGGTTGTATGTTGGTGCTATCAACCTATGTGCTTGATGTCTCCTTCTTTGAATTACTGGAAATTAAACTTGCTTATAGAAAACCATTTCCACAGATTTATTTAGGATATATAATTTACATGAAAGGTCCTAAGATATAAAATTATATTAAATAACAGAAGGAAGAAATACTTTCTCGCATTATTCATTAATAAAATATTACTCACGACACAACCAACATATCTTATCTCATCGTGAACATATGTTATCACATTTTTTGTCAATACATCAAAGTACGAGACTTATAATACACGTTAATAATACTATTAAATTCTAAGGATCAATACACACATCATTAGATAGGAACATCCAATGAAACATGTAAATGTGGATTGACTACTGGCAGGTATTGTTCTCATAATATCCTACATTTGATATTACTAAGAGAATATACCATGATAATGTGCCTCAAAGTCCTATGAGTTTCCATCCCTGATATCCTGTATAATTTGTGTCCCATAAATAATATCATCTGGATATAGAACATATATTTAATAATAGTATCATAGTACTTCCAAGTTCTCATTATAGTGGAGAACTACTGTGACCTTTTAGTGTGACAACTAATCTTAGGACATTATCACATACTATGTTACATAGAAGAACAATCATGATGTGATAATAAGTTTATCAATATTAAAAACTATGAATATAGATTATCATAAAGTACAAATAAGTTGGTCCTAGGGAACCAAATCCAACAAACTTCCACTTTAACTAGAGACAACTACTAACAAACTTCAGTCTTCTAGCTCTCACATGATACTCATTCTTCTACTGAGATAAACCTTTAGTCAAGGGATCTACCAAATTATCTACTATGGGTGCTATAATAACTGAAAATTCACCCCTATGATGAAAATCCCTCAATATGTGATACTTTTAGAGTATGTTATCTCTTTTAAAAGAGCCACCATTGTAGTATTATCACAATACAATGTGTTAGGGTATTTAATACTAGGTACCACGTCAAGATATAGGACAAAGTTTCATATCCAAATGAATTCCTTTGTTTCATCATAAGATGCTATATAATCGTACTCTATTATAGAATCATCGATAACTGGTTTCTTTGAACTCTTCTATATCATAGCCCCTCTGTTGAGATGAAAAACATATCCTGACTGCAACTTCATATCATTATGATATATCTGAAAACTAATATCAATTTAACCTCTGATATCTAGATCCTCATATCCTACAAACACCGAGAAAATATCCTTAGTTCTTCTCAGATACTTAAGTATATCTTTAACAACAGACCAATTCTATTCTCCTGGATCAACTTTATATCTACCTACCATGATCAATGCATATTCAACATCAAGTCTAGTACATAACATTACATACATAATTGATCCTATTTCTGAAGTGTATGAGATCATACCCATTCTCTCTTTATACTATTATGTCTGAGGACACATTTTCTTAGAAATATATAAACCATGTGACACTAAAACCAATCCCCTATTTTATTGTTCCATACTAAATCTATTTAGTATCTGGTCAATATATGTAATTTGAATTAGTCTAATAATCCTCTTATATTTATCAAAAATTATCTTGATCCCTAGAATATAGGCTCCTTCACCTAAGTCCTTAATGAAGAAACACTTGTTTAACCAGTCCTTAACAGACTATAAGACTGATATGTCATTTCCAATAAGTAATATGTCATCAATATATACTACTAGGATAATGATTACATTTCCACTAAACATATTTTAAACACATGTCTCACATTTAGTCTTAAGGAAACCAAATTATTTTATAGCTTCATTAAATCGAACTTTCCATGACCTAGATTCTTAATTTAATCAATAAATAGATCTCTACAACTTGAAAATATTTTTGGCATCACCTAGAGTCCCAAATCCTTCTGGTTGTTTCATATAGACATCTTCTTGAAGGTTCCCATTAAGGAATTTAGTTTTGACATCCATCATCCAAATATCATAGTCATGGTAAGCTGCTATAGCAAGTAGAATTTTGATGGACTTAAACATGGAAAATGGTGAAATAGTTTTATCATAGTCAATTCCTTGATACTGTTTAAACCCTTTATCCACTAGACTTACTTTATAGGTATTTACTCTACCTTCCATATCCCGTTTTCTCTCAAATACCCATTTTTACCCAATGGGATTTACATCAACTAGAACATTGGCCAAAACCCAAACATGGTTCTGATACATGGAATCCATTTCAAAATTCATGGCTTATTTCTATATTTAAGCTTCTGAACTCTCTACTACTTCTTTTTAAGAGATAGGTTCATCATTGTCAACACTACTCTTTGTCTGGCCCCAGATGCATCACAAACAAGGTGTAATCCTTACCTGGCTTGGGTAGGATCAAAACTGGCATAGTAGTCAAATGATTATTTAGCTCTTAGAAGGAATTATCACATGATCTAGATGTTTTGAACTTGTTACACTTCTTGGAAAAGCCAAAAAGTGGTGCTTCCAGGTGAGAGAAGTCCTTGATGAAAATTTAGTAATAGTTTTCCAAATCCCAGGAAGCTTCTGTTTTAAAAACATTCTTGGGTTTATCCCAATATAAACTACTTTCACTTTCTTTAGGTCCATTGAAACACCTTCCTTGGAGATTATGTGACCCAGGAAATGAACCTTGTTGATCTAAAAACTATATTTGGATATATTGGTGTATATATGATGCTCTCTCAGTGTACTCATGATGATCTCAAGGTTTTTGGAATGATCATCATGAGTCTCAGAGTACACCAAGATGTCATCTACAAAAACAACCAGAAACTAGTCTAGATACAAGTGGAATATTCGGTTCATTAAGTCCATAAACATAGCTATAAAATTGTTTAACCTGAATGTCATCACAACAAACCCACAAAACCCATACCTTATACTATAAGAAATCCACAGTATATCAGAAGATCTCACCCTCAGATGATGATATACTGACCTCAAATCAATTTTAGAAAACACAACATATTCTCTTAGTTAGTATAAAATGTTATAGATACATGTAAGAGGATATCAATTCTTAATTTTAATCCTATTTAACCTTTAGAAATCAATAAAAAAACCAAAAAAACCTTGTCATCCTTCTTAGAAAACAAGAATGGTGAACCCCAAGGTGGTGTAATGGTATGAATGAACCCTTTATTCTATAAATCCTCCAACCATGACTTGAGTTCCTGAAGTTATTTTGGTTCCATTCTATATATAGAAATATAAATCAACTCATATCCAGGAATAATCTCAATCGTGAACTCAATATCTCTCTATATCATGTGGAATCCATAATAAGTCCTCTAGAAATACATCCTAGAATGGATCCAACACAGTAAGAAAGACATCATGCTCTACACCCCCATCACCAAGAAAAAATACATGCCACCTGGGCTGTGAGATCACCTAAAAACTGATAAACTATCCCTACATGGCCTGCCTAGATATCCCATTCCCCATGGTGAACATAATTATTACCCTCAAGGGACGTGAACATTACCCTTCAACAGTAATAATCGATATGGGAATGATACGAAACCAACCAAACCATCCCCAAAATCAATTCAAAACTAGAAATTTAGAGAATAAATAAGTCCTAAAGGAAGCAGTACCCACCAAACTTGAGATCACACTCCTTACATTGCCAAATATTTTCTTCTCGTACCCCTAATGGTGCATCGATCGATATAAACCCACAAAAAAGTTCCACCACTTGACCCAAAACTTTTACCAACTGAGAAGATATAAATTCTTTTGAGGCCCCTATATTAAATATATCACTAGAAAGTGTGGAAGCTTTAAGAATAATACTTCAAAAAGTTGAAGTCCCAACCTCACCACTACTAGGTGTAAGCTAAACTGCATGAATATGACCCACCCCTCTACCTTGGTCTCTAATATGAGTTTCCAATGTTTCACTACCCTACTAATAGGAATGCTACTACCCTAAAGTAACACATCCACCACACAGACCAATATGGATGGTGGAGCTCCAACTACCTGACTGATATGGAGTAGTTAACCCCCTACCAGTGATCTGTACTGGACTTGATCCTCCCACACTACCTACCTACTATGGGGGCCTATAGAAACTTTTTATATGAACCATCCTTCCAAATGTTTGACATTCTACTGGTGGTCATGGATACTAACCTCGCACATGTCCTGGCCTGCCACACTGATAACAAACTACTAATCTACCTCCCTGGGAGATAGTTCCTCTTTCTTGACTACTATATCTGCCACTACTCCGAGGGAAAATCTCACAATGGTTATTCCTAATATTGAAATATGTAACACCATATTTACCAACTTCAATGATTTTTATGACACTAAAATCTTCATTTAGGTTCCCTCCAGAAATGATATCCTAATCCACCACCTCAACAAACCTCTTTAATCAGAAAATATTTACTTGGGACTTGATCTCATATATAAAATATTCCTGGGAATGCTTATCTATAACCACATAATCTCTAGCCAATTTCGAATAAAAACACTATAAATATATGAAGTGGATAGAATAATCTATAACTATTATACTTCCCTGAGTCAAGAACATGAACTCTTCCTCCTTTCTCCACCTCAAGGTTTTAGGGTAAAATTGTTCTAGGAACTCCTCGTAGAAGTCATTCTATGACATTCCCTCGATAATCTCATCCCAGGCTCATATATCCCACTAAAATTTCTCTATTACTTGAAACATGTAAGTAACTAGCTTGACTCTCTTTTTATATGGAGTCTCTAAGTGAGCCATAATCATCTGGATGGATTCAATCCAAAACTCCACTGCCTCAGGTCTACCCTCTCCAAAAAATGTTGGTGGGTGCTGCAGCTAGAACTACATTTTCAAATCAAACATAATCGGTGCATCTTGCATTGGGTATCTCTCCATAAATTATATAAAATGGGAAAGTTTCTCATAAAATAGATATACCCCAATTATCCAAAATCACTGGGGGTTCTTGTCCCTTTACGGGAGGATCATTCTCTGTGATATCCTCCTATTTACCAACTGGTAGATGTTGTCATGGTTCCATCACTTTACAATTCCAAAATCACATCTCAAAACACATAATAAATGATTTTCACAACTATTCAAAAGAGATATTACATCCAAAAAAAACATGTCACCCCATATATACTATCCCAAAAAACATAACCACTAACCTGTCACTATTCTCAACCACTCCTAACCTAGGACATTTCAAATGGGGGGTAAACTAACTCCAAATTTTTTACTTTACATTAGATGCCATTTTAAACATCCTATAACCATATTAGAATTCTTTCCACAATTATAACATTTTTTATTAGGCACATTTTCTTTAAAATTTCAAAAGAATAAAGATGAATTTTCAACTCCCATACCTAACCATAACCCATTTTCCCATGTTTTCCTAGCATGATGAATGTTACTTGTATCCCTAAGTTCCTAGAATGATTCATGCATATATGAACTCAATCCATGCTGAGCCACAAATGAAATCTCAAAAATTGATAACATCACACTACAAGTGAATCACTCAAGGTGAAATAACATCCAAATGTAACAACAAACATCAATAACAACAATCCCACCCAAGGTATTTGGTTTTCCCCCATACACGGGTTAGCTACTCCCATAAATGAGATCATTTCCAAGGCCCAAAACCTTCCAATATCCCTTATACCTTCCACAAATAAAATAAAAATAGAAAATAACCACTCTGATACTACTTTGTGACATCCCAACCTAGGATCCACTAACCGGTGCCCTAATCCAGTTCACCATATGACCTCAGGTGTGCCTCCCCATACAATAGAGGCTGCCAAATAGCTGAAAGGGTCTAATGAAGCACATGGGGAGACTATAAACTATTTATTAGAGAAATCCATAATATATAAAATATAAAACAATAGAATAACAAAAAATACAATCATGAATTACCAAAACGATTTCCCAAAACTGGGTACATGACCACAAAAAAATAGTAAATATTCCATTCCATGTCATATAGTGCCAAGTGTAATAGAAAACCAAAATAATGAAATGCTGAAGAATCCCCAAAATGGCCCCCGAAATTAGGTCTGGTCCCCTTATCCTTTCATTCCCCTAAGTCCCAAGTCCACCCTCAAACATAGAACCTTTTCCCTTCTCCTAACCCGCAACCATGAAGTCTACTCGGGTACCCAATGACGACCTGAGCAGGGTGTGAGTATAACTCAGTAGGTGACCACCAATGATGTCTACAAAATATCCAGTCTAATACAGTGTTTGTAGAAGTATATATAATAATTAAAATAGTAAACTAAAATAGGTTACATCATTTAATATTTACTATGTCAATTACTTTCATTCTTAGTTCCATGATTTACCCATTTTTCATCAAACCTACTTTGGCCTATACTGGTAATTTGTGTCATGTTTCAAGAGGTAAAAAGTAATAAAATATGGATCCTAAACCCATGAATCCAATCAGGATTCAAAATTCCATGTATGACCATCCCAACCATGATATAGAATTCCATGTCCACACCCTTGGGTTTAGGAGCATCAGTCCATTCCCTAAAAAACTATTGTGCACAGGGGCACTTGAAGTATCAGTCTAGCCCACGCACAATATTGGAGAATCAGTCCAACATCCCACTAACCATTTGTCACAGTCACTTGGGATTATCATTATTAACTATTTTATTACAGAAAAACAAAAAGGGTTTACCATTTCTGTTTAATCACATTTCCATGATTCTTTACAATTATCATGTTCTCAATTTCCAAAATAAGAAAATTTTACCATTTTAACACCTTAAAACCATTCATTACCCTTCTAATCCATTTAACCATGAGTTTAATCCCCATTAACCAATTATTACATCCATCCATTTACACACTGATATTTACTTAAATCTTCAAGTTAATCCAAACATCTTATCTTGCTATGTTACTGGGTTAATCGAATTTACAATTGGTTTAACATCATAAACCCCTAAATTTATCATTAAATATCCCAATACTTCATGTTCAAGGGAGTGTTCTACCCAATGGGTGTCTATAGGCCAAGTTTACTCATCAGCATTGGATTCCATGGGGACAATGAGGGGTTAAATTCATCATTTAATTAATCCAATCATCATTTCCTACCAAGGAAACCAAATGGAAATCAAGAGTGTACCAAAACACAACCACAAAAACATTAAATAGGGCACTGAGACTATGGGATGTAACTTTTAGACTACCCACCTTAAGTTCATAGACAGATGCTCACTTAACCCTATCACTTGATTCAAAATCAAACACCCTCCAAAGACCAATCTTAGAATATTTCTAGAAAAAAAAGTTTTTAGAGCTTCAGAAGGAGAATAACAACTAAACAAGACCTTTTCCAAAAAACTAATGAAATATGAGTGTTAGACTCAATCATATATTTTACTTTCAACCAAACACACTACAAATTGATAAGAATAAAAGGATAATAGTTCCTTGGAAGCTTGGGAGGAGGAAGTTCATCACCTAGGTTGCTCGAAGAAGAATGGGAGAGAAATTCAGGTCAGAACCCATAAATCCTAAGGCAGAAAATGGGAAATACCCCCTCTTTAATGAGGTTCATGGTTTGGCAACATGATTGGACAAAATGTGAACCAAATGTAATCCAACCTCCATCTAAGAGGGGGATAGGTCACATGGTCTCCTTGGGATCCCACATAATTTTTCAAATCATATGGTGGTTCTGAAAATGGATTTATCCAAATACGCATGGTTTATAGGACCCCCTTTCATGGGTTTTCAATCATGCACCCTCCACCTATAGGCTGCACGGTTAAGGCACACACTTAATACTAACCATGCGCCAACGATGTGACTTTCCAAATATAGACTCTTTTTTCAATTTTCATTTCCTGAACCCCCAGAACACCCTTGATCCACCCCATATTCTTGAGAAATATCTCATTAATGAAAAAAGAGAGTCCAACCAAAACTTAAATAGAGCATACCTCATTAGAAGTTTAGGATCTTACAAATATGGTAAAATAATATTTCTTATTGTGCAAGTTGATGTGCACCAAATAATAATAATAATAATAATAATAATAATAATAATAATAATAATAATATGCAGTATATGGTTTATTAAATATTATAATTTTATCTAAGGTATGGTATACAATTAAATAATATTTTAACATAAACCACATCTCTATAAATAGATAGTTTTATTTATTTTCTATTATATCGAAAATCGAAACTTGGGAATCATTGCGCACAATCATACTATCCCTTGAATCATCATTTCTCCCTTCCTCTCAAGAATGAGAAATGAAAGAGAGATCCCTTCAGTATCAAAGGATGAGTTATCAAAACCAATAACATAAGGCAATTGACTTGCCATGCTGCACCCAAAGATCGATTGACATTTCTCAGAGATAAAAGGAGCATATGTGGATCACTGTTAGAGGAATTATGTCTTTGGATCCTCACAGTGAAATAAGGAAAATCTGAAAGGGTATTTTTTTTAATGATCAACATCTAAATCAAAGAAATAATTCTTAGATCAGGTATTATTTTCTTCTGATATTAAATATGATGTGTAAGATAATCAATTAGGGTTTTAGGTAACTCAATATTAAAATAAATTTTAATATATCTCCCACCACCACATGCTTCTTCTATGCCTGGAACTAAAAAGTGATATTATAGGGGTCGCATTTAAATTTTTAAATATTTATTTGATTTTTGATCCATACACAATCATAGTTGAATTTTCATTTCATATTATTTTTTATTTAATTCATTTTGAATTAACATGCTATAAACATATTAATCAAGTTCGTTCAGTGTTTCATTTTCTTAAATGTCTAATAATAGATAAATAATGATTGTATATTCCATTAGGGACTACCAAAATTTTGGTAGATAAGATAGAGTTACACAACATGTAGTTGGATTAAACGTAGTGTTCCCATGTACATTTCACCTAGAAATGCCTACAGATACATGAAATGCCACATAGTTATTAGAAATGGTGTATGTGAAATATTGGATGGATAACTAGGCACATGATTGTCAGACTACACAATGTGTATATGGCATATATGTTATGTATTCTACCTGGGTTAGCAACATAAATAGAAAAATCCATGTGGTTATTATACATGGTCAAACTTCATGAGACTAAAAACCTAGTAAATTTATGATATACACGATGTGTATACGTTGTACACGACATGTAGTTCATCAATTCTTGTATCTGATATACATGCCGAGTATTGGGTCTTGTTATATGGACACATGACATTAGAGATACATGACATGTATTTGGAGACACATGTCATGTAATCTCTCACTCGAGAACATGTTGAGACTTTTGGCGGGTTTCACAGGCATGAGTCATTCAGATAACATGGTATATAACTGGCCTGTACACATAGTGTGATACCACCGAGATATGCATTGAAGACCCAAATGAGTATCTCAAACATAAAACATATAGATACATAGTGTCCAACTGTCATGTACATGCCGTGTAGTCTAGTTGATTCAACACACCGAATCCCCAGGTGTGTAATCCAGATACACAACAACATAGGTACATAGCATGTAGCTGGATAGTACACGTCGTGTAATCTCCTAATTATTAGAAGAATTAAATTATATTAAATTGATAATTTTAGTGTTAAAACCTTATTTATTTTATTGACTCTTTAAGTGTTTGAAAATTTAATAAGGGTTTTAAATAATTTTAAATGATCATTAATTTATTATAATAAATCTTCAACTATTGGTTCTTTTATTTATTTTACATTAATTACTTTATAATGTTTATCTTCAAATGAATTTTGATGGTCATTAAGATAAAAGGGAATTAACTAATTAATTAATTAATTAATGTAATTGTGTTTATCTTAATAACAATGAGCAGATAAAGAAATGAATGTTATCCATTTAGTTTGTGTATACATTGCATGTATAACCATTCATGAGATAGAACATTGTATGTGTTGGAATTAATTTAATTTAATTTATTTCATGGGTTTTCAATTATTTATTATTAAATTAAATATGACAGTCTGTGAGTCATCCCTCCCTCTATTATTATGTAGGACCTATGTGATCGAGGATATTTTTGTAATTCCCCTTTAAAAAATCTTTTGGTTTCCCTCACATGTGGTGAGTTACAAATTCTTATAATTAATGGAGTTACCTAAGAAACATGGAGGTGGTTCAAGACGAAGCCATAATGATGCCAAACCCGGTATTACTTAGGTATAATATGTGGAATTCTATAACTCATTCCAATATCGACAACATGAGTTATTTTCCCTAGGTCATAGGTTGATTTAATGTCCACTCATTAAATCAACTTTTCTATAAATCTCATGAATGAATCATTTAGTTATTTATTTATTTAAGTCAACAAAATTATTTATTTTATGGATGTAAGACCATGATCACATAAATAAATGACTCAATGTGGAAATATATAATTTAAATAAATTGATTATGTAAAAATATTTTATCTAGCATGGTTAATTAATTAACGTACACTTAATATTAACACAAAATTTTAAGGATAAAACATGATAAAATTTATGCATAATTAATTAAAATCCCCAACCTAATATTAAGTAAGACTAAGAATTCCATTACTTGATTGAAAATGAAACCATAAAACTAAGTGTAGTATGTGAACAAAGTCTGAACACTTACTTTTATTGGGGAGTTCTCATGCGGGTTTTGGGTTGAATTAACCAAACTATTTTTTTTGAGTTTAATGACCAAAGTTTGTTCAATAAAAATTTTGAGGTAATTGTGGAGGAAATCCAAGTCAGGATTTTAGGATAGTGGAATCCACTAAATAGATCAAGGAGACACAAGCTCGTAGTTGGAAAGACTGCCTACCTAATTACTTTTTTATGGTTTTCATGGATAAATTATGGATCATTAAGAAAAGTAATTGGCTCCTTACCACTAGAATGTACTATAAACTAGATATTTTGAGTTCAATGGTGAGGTCTATTGAGACTTGATAAAATATTTTTAGATTTAATTAATAAAAGTAATCAATTTATTATTTCTCACATAATTTGTAATTAAGGAAAATTACTAATAATATTCTCTTTAATTGTGAAATAAAATAGAAATATCATCATTTATATTATCCTTATGATCAATATTGGAGAAAGACAACCTCTTCACTCGTAGTAACTTCTGGGAGTGGTTTAGGTGCCATCATGTTGTGGTCACCATGAATTAAAATCTTATATTCTATAATCCTCAATGCCTGATCCGCCTTCCAAGGAGGTAAGTGATGTAGAGTACCTTATGTATGAAAAAAATTTGAGCAACATAGTTGAATTTCAATGTTTTATGCTTTCATCTATGTCTAGTAAACTCCCAAAGTATCATGAAAACATGGATGTGTATAGAATTCTTGAGAACATACATGGACTTTACCAGGAGTATAAGGACCCAACCTTATTACATACATAATATTGGATTTAGTCAAGAAAACAATTCCTTTTAAATTGATGATATTTTCAAGTTTATAGTTTTAGATAATTAGGAAAAAACATTCATAACATTACACATTGTTACAGAGTGGATACCATAAAAACAATTTCCATTTTTCTTAAAACATTAAAAATTAAAACAAGACTCCTTGAAAATTCTTCAACATTTAACGTGTGTTACTTCCTTGTATTACACATCCATTAACCTATGAAAAATAATTGGAAAAATTGGTATGAGCACAAAGCTCAGTAAGGGATGAAAATGGAAGGAAAGATCACATTAGTCCATGAATACTCGTAACGTATGAAATTTTTTTTAGAAGACATGATTGTCACTCATATATACTTACTTTGTGCAACATGATATTCACACAAGATACAAAAAAACATGATAACATAAATATAATAATAGAGGTATCTTAGGGTATTACTTACATAATCTTGTAACCATTCTTGGCTACCTTATAATCTGTAACCCTCACAGCTACCTTACTTTGTGTAACCATCGCTGTTACAGTTGGAGTAACCATACGGCTGACATCCAAATTACTCATACCCAATGAATTGGAGGGAAATATAGGTCCCACCCTTCATCATAAATAATTACCAAGAACCAAAACATAATCATACCACATGAATAATTCCATAAAAACATTACTTTGGAGTTTCGTAAAACCGAATTTAAAAAGAGGATTTTTAAAGAAAAGATCCTTATAAATATCATACAATTGAAGAGAGACTTAATAGAGTGGATGGAGTATATATATATATTCTATAAATACACATAAAAAAACATAATATAAACAGGACCCATCACACAAACAATTTAAATAGCACATAAATGATGAAGTAGAAGGTTAACCTAAAAAATGGAAATTGGGTTAAGAATTCCCTTACCTCAGGTTTGTCTTACTTCAAAATTTTTTTAAACCTTCTGTATAATGGTTAAAAGAGTGTTATTAATATTTTATAGAAAAATTTTCATGTTTATAACATCTTATATTATTATTTCATAACATCATTTCACCCTTAATTGTTAGTATTTTTCCCTTTGCACTGTTTTTGGGTGAATTCTTTACATGATTTCTATTATTGGTTCATGGTAGAAATTCTTGTCGATTGGAAGTGAAAATCCAGAATTGAAATGGATTATTATTTACATATATCCAGTTACATAAATTATTCCATTTATAATTTTGAATTCTTACATGATGATGATTCATAAGTTAGAACATTAATGATGTTCGTTTAGATCATTTTAGTGGTTCTTTGATAAAAACAACCTCGTTTTGTCTTATAAATTAGAACCATGAGTAAAAAAGAGTTCCAGAACCATGGGTGAGTCATAAAACATATATTATAACCTGGTTCAATCATAAAAATGGTTTCATGACCAGACTTTAAAGAGTTAATGAAAATTGAAATCACATCGTCCACGATGTTAGTAATTCGACACATTGCAAACAATATTTTAATTCCTTGAATAAGTGGGGGAGGAGAAAAATAATGATTATGAATTTTCTATGAACATGAGAGAATCCGGAATATACAATATTCTAGAGATTCCATTCCTCTTGGTTAATATGAGGTGAGGAAAGAAGAATAAAAGAAAGGAATCTTAAAATAAAAGAAAACTTGATAAATTTCTCATGAAAATAAGGCAGCCTAACGACGTCTCTTAAAATTTCATAAAAATAGTTTTATGAGAGGAAGGGGATATATCATAATTCATACATAATATGGGTAGTAAGGGGGGATATCCAATCATAATCCAAAGGTAATGAATAGAATAACATAAAATGAAAGAAAAGAAAGAAAATAAAAGAGGATGTTTACCTCTTAATCTCTTCTCCTTGAGATCCTCCTTAAGGGCTTTGGTTTTGGTCTTTTGGTGAGACCAGCAGATCTAGTACGTGGGGAAGAATATTGGGGAGGGAATTTTACAGAAATTAGACAATGCTCAAGGCTTGAGAGGTGTGGGAGGAAGAGGGGAGCGAGTGTGGTATTTATAGTGGAGGAGGGGATGCATTTTAGATTATTTTAATCATTATTATAATATTTTATTCAAGACTATGAATAATATCAATTCTTATGACCCAAAATATTAATAATGTCATGTGATTTCGAACCAAGTGGGATTACATCATCCTTGCATCACCTATGATGAAATAAATCAAGTATTTAGCATTTATCGTATTTTACTATTCATAAAAAATTCTTGAATTTTAGAAAAATCCCAAAAATTTACCCTAACCATTTTTTGATGTGTATAATTAAAAAATGAATTCCATTTTTGAAAAATAATTTTCTAAATATTATTAATTTAACTTTTAAATAAAATCATACTTAATTCAAAAATTAACATTTCTAATTCTATAACTACTTCTTTATCACAATGAAAAATTAACCAAGGTGTTATTATCTTCTAGACTTATGAAAATAAAATAATAATAAAATTTACTATTCATTAGGGTCATATTACTATTCATATTACTATTCATAAGTGTATGTTACTATTCACAAAAAAACAAGTTGGTTTCATCATACCCCAAATAACATACTGAACACAGCTGTAGATGACAGTTTCTTGAAATTCAGACATAGATGTATAAAAGTTATGTTTTAAAGGATAATTAAAAATATATATTTAAAACAAAGTTCCATGAATTTCTATTTATTTTTATAAAAATATGGGGTGTTACATTATCCCCACCTTATTGAAATTGCGTCCTCGCAATTTTATTTACTTATTAAACAACTGGGGGTATTTTTCCCTCATAGCATTTTCAGACTCCCATGTTGCTTCTTCAACCATGTGGTTTCTCCACAAAACCTTTACCTGGTGAATTACCTTATTCCGTAATACCTGTTCCCTTCGATCAAGAATCTGAATTGGTTTCTCTTCATAAGAAAGGTTCTCTTCCAGCTGAACTGCTTCTGGGCTCAAGACATGTGATGAATCTGGCACATACTTTCTCAACATCGAAACATGAAAAACATTATGTACCTGAAACAAACTCAGAGGCAAAGCTACATGGTATGCAACTGTTCCAACTTTCTCGAAGATTTCAAAAGGACCGATGAACCGTGGAATTAGCTTTCCTTTCTTACCAAAACACATCACACTTTTCCAAGGAGAGACTTTAAGGAAAACATGGTCACCTACCTTGAAAGAGAAATCTTTCCTTCTGTTATCTACATAACTTTTCTTCCTGCTCTGAGATGTCCTCATGTGATATTGGATCATCCCCACTTTCTCAGCCACTTATTCAACTAATTCTGGCCCCATCAACTTTCTTTCACCGACTTCATCCCAAAACACTGGAGTCCGACACCACTTTCCATAAAAGGCCTCAAATGGTGACATCTGAATACTGGAATGAAAAATGTTATTATAAGAAAACTCAACTAATGAAAGATGCTGATCCCAACTTCCTTGATAGTCCATTGAACAAGCTCGAAGCATAACCTCTAATGTTTGAATAATTTGTTCTGACTGCCCATCTGATTGAGGATGAAAAGCTGTACTGAAATTTAACTCTATGCCCAACGACTTCTGAAGTCCCTTCCAAAAGTTAGAAGTGAACCTGGGATCTCGGTCAGATATAATGGAAAGAGGAACTCCATGTAACCTAACAATCTCCTTGAGGTATAATTGAGAAAGCTGATCCAAAGACATTGTATCTCGAATTGATAGAAAATGTGCAGACTTTGTTAGCCGATCAATAATAACCCAAATAGTATTGTTACCTTGATAAGTCTTTGGTTGTCCCACCACGAAGTCCATGGATACATTCTCCCATTTCCACTCTGGCACTGGAAAATGCTGAAGCATCTCCTTCGGTAATTGTTGCTCGGCTTTAACCTGTTGACATGTCAAACATCTCATGGTAAAATCAACAATATCTCTTTTCATTCCATCCCATCAATAATACTCCCGAAGGTCTCTGTACATCTTAGTACTGCCAGGATGAAAAAAAATG
This sequence comes from Viscum album, assembly GCA_963277665.1. Classification (NCBI taxonomy): domain Eukaryota; kingdom Viridiplantae; phylum Streptophyta; class Magnoliopsida; order Santalales; family Viscaceae; genus Viscum; species Viscum album. The sequence continues at coordinate 1,538,191,673 of OY728142.1, forward strand.
GAGAACTACGAGCTTCACACAAAAAATATTTCTTCAACTGAGGATCAGTAGGCACACACAACCTTTTTCTAAATCTTAAAACACAATCTTTATCAAGATTAAATTATGAAAACTTACCCATTTTAACCAATTCTACCTTTTTCTGTAGCTCACGATCTTCCTTTTGTGCCTACTTAATTCTATCTGACAATGAAGACTGCACTAAAACCTAAAACAAAACAGATGTATTCCCTGCACCAACAACTTCTAAGCCAAAATTCATCAAATCATTAATCAAGGGATCATGTTCCAAATGTAGCATGGTTAATGATGCATGATGTTTCTGACTCAAGTCATCTACCACTTTGTTTGCTTTCCCTGGACGGTAATTGATAATGCATTCATAATCCGTTATCAGTTCTATACATATTCTCTGCCTCATGTTTAATTCCTTCTGAGGGAATATATACTTTAGAATTTTATGGTCAGTATATATTTGACATTTGGTTCTGTATAAATGATGCCTCCATATTTTCAAAGCAAAAACCATAGCTTCCAATTCCAAATCACGTGTGGGATAATTTAGCTCATGAGGTTTAAGTTGTCTCAAAGCATAGGTAATTACCTGATCATTCTGCATCAAAACACAACCAAGTCCCTTCAAAGAAGCATCACTTTAGATGACAAACTCACCATTCTGGTAAGGTAAGTCCAAAACTGGAGCATTCACCAATCTCTTCTTCAGTTCCTAGAAATAAACATCACATTCCTCTATCCAAAAAAATTTAACCCCTTTTCATGTTAACTTAGTTATCGGTCTAGATAACCGTGAAAAGTTCTTAACATACCATCGGTAATAACTTTCTAAGCCCAGAAAACTACGAATCTCTATAACATTTGTGGGTCTTGTCCATTCATCAACTACTTTTGTTTTGGCAGGATCAACTGTTATTCCATCCTTATTTACAATGGTCCCAAGAAAAGAAATCTTTTGTAACCAAAAATGACACTTGCTGAATTTTCCATATAGTTTCTTTTCTTTTAATGTTTGTAAAACAACCCTTAGATGTTTTTCATGCTCCTATTTATTTTTAGAAAATACAAAAATTTCGTCAATAAATACAACCACAAACTTATCCAAGAACTCATGAAATACTCTATTCATAAGATTCATGAATACATCAGGTGCATTAGTTAATCCAAACGGAATAACAACAAATTCATAATGCCCATATCTAGTACAAAAGGTTGTTTTTGGGATGTCATCCTCCTTCACCTTCAGCTGATGGTATCCGGATCTCAATTCAATCTTAGAAAAGTACTGATCTCCCTAGAGATAATCAAACAAGTCATCGATATGAGGCAGAGAATACTTGTTTTTACAATGATTTTATTCAAATATCTATAATCAATGAAAAGTCTCATGGAACCATATTTCTTTTTAACAAACAAAACAGGGGCTCGCAATGGTGAAGTGCTAGGATGAATGAAGTCTTTTTCAAGAAAATCCTGTAACTGATTTTTCAATTCAAGAAGTTATATTGGAGCCATACGATAAGGGGGTTTTGAAATTGGATTAGAATTAGGAACTAAGTCAATTGTGAACTTGACTTCTTGATCAAGTATAACACCGGGTAACTCATCAGGAAAAACATCAAGGTATTCATTTACCACTAGAAAATCATTAATTTGAATAGTTACTTTGTTTTCAATAATATGATCAAGATAACATTCATTTCAATCTTTCAATAGTTTCTCAGCTTCCTGATATGTTATCATTTGTATGGGTTCATTCTTGTATACAAACTGGAACTCTTTATGAAAAAAAACTTCTTTAGCTCTACAATCAATCTTATCATGGTAATTAGAAAGCCATTCCATCCCCAAAATAACATCAAACTTGACTAAGGGTAAACCAAAGAGGTTTGCAAATAAATTATTTCCACAGACCACAATAGAAAGATTCTTATAATTCCCCTTTGCTATAACATTTCCCCCTGGTATTTTAACAAAAAGTTCGGGTCTCATTTGTTGAGGTGATATTTCCAATTTACCCAAAAATTTCTCAGAGATGAAGGAATTTGTAGACCCCATACCAAACAAAAATTTAGAAAAATATGAGTGAACAAACAAAGTACCTGATACAACTTCATTAGATGGTCTAACATCTGCTGACGTAGTCACAAAGGATCTCACTACACCTTTCTATTTGTAGTATGGATTCTTTGCATCATTCAGATCTCTCTTTGGGCAGAAATTTGCCTAATGACCCATCTCATCACATTTAAAACACTTTACAGTTTTCTTATCAGGATTATTATTAGGATCATTTTCATTGCAATCTTGGGCCATATGTCCAAACTTACCACATTTAAAACACTTCCTAATTTTGCTAAGACATTCCCCAAGGTGTTTCTTTCCACACTTTTCACAATCTGGAAATTGGATTTTCTTACCATTAGATTTCTTTGGTTGATTCTTACCCATTGCTTGCCAATTGGACCTCTTCTTCTATTTGTTTCCAAAATTCATGTGATCATCAAAAAACTCCATCTCTACCCTCTCAGCACATCATACAAGTTTCTCATAACTTTTGAATTCATGGGAGGCCAACGCCCTTCGATACCTTGGCTTCAGTCCTAAGTAAAGGTGGTTGATTTTGCTATCAAGATCCAGAATAAGACTTGGAGCATACCTTGCTAGTCAGGTGAAGTTAACTTCATACACAGCCACTGAATCTTCCTCCTTCTGTCTCAATTCAAGGAATTGATTCTCCATTCTTAGTCGCACCACCTTAGGAAAGTATTTTTCAGGGAAAATACTTTTAAATTCATCCCACTATAAGGCATAAAAATCCTCTCTACCCCTGATATTCCTTACCATTGACCACCACTGATCATCTTCCCCTTCAAAACAATAAATGGAAAGACTTACCTTTTGATTGTATGAACATCCCATAACATCAAATATCTTTTCAAGGGCTTTGATCCATGCTTCAACTACTACTGGGTCTGAAGATCCATTGAATGCAGGTGGATGTTGTCTCATAAAATGTTCCACTACTGTCATGTTCCATTGTGGTAACTCTATTGGTTCTCTTGAATGGATTCCACCACCATTTATTGCCTGAATTAGCTGAGCCATTACTGTCACAAACTGCTCAGTTCCAATCCCTACCATTCCGGGCTGTAGTTCCGGAAGGATGTCATTCTGTCAGTGCCTCTCCTCTTCAGAATCCTTGTTCCTTATATATACAACCATTCTGAACAAACATATCTTAGATAAAGCAACATGGTAATCTTTAAATGCTATAACAAATTAAACATAGAGTGAAAATCATTTATGGTATTCTATTAACATAACCCTAACCCCTAAAGTTATCTAAACCATCCTTTGCTACCAACTATAAGGACCCAACCTTATTACATACATAATCTTGGATTTAGTCAAGAAAACAATTCTTTTTACATTGAGGATATTTTCAAGTTTATATATTTAGAGAATTAGGACAAAACATTCATAACATTACATATTGTTACAGAGTGGATACCATAAAAACAATTTCAATTTTTCTCAAAACATTAAAACTTAAAACAATATTCCTTGAAAATTATTCAACATTTAATGTGTCTTCATTACTTGTATTACACATCCATTAACCTATGAAAAATCATTTGAAAACTTGGGATGAGCACAAATCTCAGTAAGGGATGAAAAAGTAAGGAAAGAGCACATTTTTCCATGAATACTCGTAACGTATGAAAACATTTTCAGAAGACACTCTTGTCACTCATATATAATTACTTTGTGAAAAATGATATTCACACAAGATACACACAAACATGAGAACATAAATATAATCATAGAGGTATCTTGGGTCATTACTTACATAATCTTGTAACCATTCTTGGCTACCTTATAATCTGTAACCCTCACGACTACCTTACTTTGTGTAACCATCGCAGTTACACTTAGAGTAACCATACGACCGACCTCCAACATACTCATACCCAATGCATTGGAGGGAAATATAGGTTCCACCCTTCATCTTAAATAATTTCCAAGAACCAAAACATAATCATACAACATGAATAATTCCATAAAAACATTAATTTTTAATTTCGTAAAACCAAATTTAAAAAGAGGATTTTTAAAGAAAAGCTTCTTATAAATATCATACAATTGAAGAGAGACTTAATAGAGTGGATGGAGTATATATATATTCTATAAATACACATAAAAAAACATAATATAAATAGAACCCATCACACAAACAATTTAAATATCACATAAATGATGAAGTAGAAGGTTAACCCAAAGAATGGAAATCTGGTTAAGAATTCCCTTACCTAGGGTTTTTCTTACTTAAAACTTTGTTTAAAACTATTTTATAATGGTTAAAAGAGTGTTATTAATATTTTACAGAAACATGTTCATGTTTATAACATCTTTTATGATCATTTCATAACATCATTTAACCCTTAATTGTTAGTATTTTTCCCTTTGCACTGTTTTTGGGTGAATTCTTTACATGATTTCTATGATTGGTTCATGGTGGACATTCTTGTTGATTGGAAGTGAAACTCCAGAATTGTAATTGAGTAGTATTTAAATATATCTTGTTACATAAATTATTCCATTTATCATTTTGAATTATTACATGATGATGATTCATAAGTTATAACATTAATGATGTTCGTTTAGATCATTTTAGTGGTTCTTTGATAAAAACAACCTCGTTTTGTCTTATAAATTAGAACCATGAGTACAAAAGAATTCCAGAACCATGGGTGAGTCATAAAACATATATTATAACCTGGTTCAATCATAAAAATTGTTTCATTACTAGACTTGAAAGAGTTAATGAAAATTAAAATCACATCATCCATGATGTCGGTAATTCGACACATCGCAGACAATATTTTAATTCCTTGATAAGTGGGGGAGGAAAAAAATAATGATGATGAATTTTCTATGAACATGAGAGAATCCAGAATATAAAATATTCTGGATATTCCATTCCTCTTGGTTAATAGTAGGTGAGGAAAGAAGAAGAAAAGAAAGAAATATTAAAATAAAAGAAAACTTGATAAAGTTCTCATGAAAATTCGGCAGCCTAACAGAGTCTCTTAAAATTTCATAAAAATATTTTGATGATAGGAAGGGGATATCTCATCATTAATACATAATATGGTTATTAAGGGGGGATATCCCATCATAATCCAAAGGGAATGGAATTTAATAACATAAAATGAAAGAAAAGAAAGAAAATTAAAGAGGATGTTTACCTCTTGATCTCTTGTCCTTGAGATCCTCCTTAAGGGCTTTGGTTTTGGTATTTTGGTAAGACTAGAAACTCTAGGACGTGAGGAATAAGATTGGGGAGGTAATTTGGAAGAAATTAGACAATTCTCAAGGCTTGAGAGGTGTGGGAGGAAGAGGGGAGTGAGGGTGATATTTATAGTGGAGGAGGGGAGGTATTTTAGATTATTTTAATCATTATTATAATATTTTACTCAAGACTATTAATAATCTCAATTATTGTGACCCAAAATAGTAATAATGTCATGTGAGTTCGAAACAAGTGGGCTTACATCATCCTTGCATCACCTATGATGCAGTAAATCAAGTATTTACATTTATCATATTTTATCGTATTTTACTATTCATATAAAATTCTTGAATTTTAGAAAAATCCCAAAAATTTACCCTAACCATTTTTCAATGTGTAGAATTCAAAAATAAATTCCATTTTTGAAAAATAATTTTCTAAATATTATTAATTTAACTTTTAAATAAAATCATACTTAATTCAAAAATTAACAGTTCTAATTCTATAACTACTTATTTATCACAATGAAAAATTAACCAAGATGTTATTATCTTCTAGACTTAAGAAAATAAAATAATAATAAAATTTACTATTCATTAGGGTCATATTACTATTCATAAGGGTATGTTACTATTCACAAAAAACAAGTCAGTTTCATGAGACCCCAAATAACATACTGAACACAGTTTTAGATGACAGTTTCTTAAAATTTAGAACATAGAAGTAAAAAAGTTATGTTTTAAAGGCAAATTAAAAATATCTATTTAATATAAAGTTCCATGAATATCTATTTATTTTTAGAAAAACATGGGGTGTTATAAAGAGAGTGTTAGACATGAATGGTTTGAGATTTACAAGGTAATATTTCAGAGAAATAATGGAGAGGGTGACCCCGTTGGGCCTCACGTAGTCAAGACCATTGGATACATTGAGTGCCTAGTGGTTCTAGGGTTTAAAATCCCCATTTAACTTGGCCCCGATCTCATTATTTCTATAATGTTCTTCCCTAAAAGCCACTTAGCGATGCCTCTAGAGGTTTAGCCACATGACCTCAAGCATGCCTCCACATATTCTAGAGGCTTTCGACTAGCTGTGAGGTCCTAGGGTTTTTTTTGGGGAGACTATTCCCTCATGAGTTAGAGTACAACACAATGGTAAATAATAAGTGTGAAATAATGGAAGTAGTAATAAATAAGCATCAAAATAATAATAAATAGAAAACCAAAGAAACAAACTGGAGGAGGCCGATAAAGATAAATAATAGATATAGAATTATGGTGATGATATTGTTATGTAACTATAGAAAATGAGTACATGGGGATATAGGGAAACATGTATATGCCACATACTATACTAAAATACCAAAATGAAAAAATCATCTAAAACTATCATTGTGAGTATAAACTCAATCCTATGCTCCCCTACTCCATCCTAGAACTGTAAATCATGCATTGGAATCTGACCACTTCCCTTTTTACATACCTAAAATCATGTAAGATCTTTTATTTTTCTAGGTATGTCCCTCTTTGAGTTTTTTATTTGAGCCTTGGTGGCCAAGTCTTGTTTGGAGGAGAGCCTTTATTGGAGAAAATGACCTAAAATTTGAGGATGTATGCTTGTTTGAATTAATGGTGTCAGGTTATAAATGGGTTAAGTGTTAACATGGGTTCTTAGTAAGTTGAGAATATTTAAAAGGGGTTTAGGTTGTTTAAAGGGAAAATGGAATGAGAAACCATCTGTATAACATTTACATACCTTGTAAAGAGATTAAATACCATGTAATTGTTCGAGTGTTTTAATAAAACAAATATGAGGTGACATATTTTTCAGCATATTCTATTAAAAATATTTACATGATTTTTAACTACATTAAACATTGTGTAATTCCCCAAACTACTATTTTAAACATTATATGTGGATGAATTTTCATTTTATTCAGCTATAGATCCTAACTTTTTGACCCTAGGGAATCCTCCTGGTGAATTTGGAGTTCCAACCCTCCTTTTGGATGCCTCATTTGTGTGATAAATCCTTGATAAGTGGTTTTTTTCACACCCTACTGCTAGTCGATAGCCTCTGGTATATAGGGATTCACACTTGAGGTCTTGTAGCCAACCCTTTTTGGCCATGTGAGAGATTTATTGATTGGGGGATGTTATAAAGTGGTATCAGAGGAGAAGGTTTTTATTTTATTTTTATTTACTATTTGGGAGAGGTATAAAGGAGACTAGGATGTGTTGGGACTTGGTAATGATATTGTGCATGGGAGTAGCTAACCCATGTATGGGGGAAAAATCTAAGCACCCAGGGAAGTGATTTCTATTTGTGTCATGTGCTTGTTATGGTTGATGTTATTTCACATTGAGCGATTCACATGTTGTGTGAGGTTATTGTTTTATGATATTATTATTTCTTGATATTTTTACTTGTGGCCCGATATGGCATGATAGGAGAATATATTCATCATAATAAGAATATATAGATATATTTACATGCATTGTTCATGAAAGGGGAATATCTATTTTTTCATGTGATATATACTTGCATGTTAAAATATTATATGATATATCCATTTTTCTAGATAATTGAAATGAGTAGACATGTCATGCTAAAACACTCATAATCCATGTTTTGAGACACTTGGAGTCAGTGGTTCTCTGTTGAAGTCACATGTTGAGGTTAACCTTATTTCTAGCTAGTTCTCTAAGGTGTGAATTTTTATTGTAGATAAAATGACTCATATTCAACTTGAGTGTTTGGAAAGTGGGAATTAGCACACTCCTAACACATATTAACTAGAGATTATTGTGGTTCCTGAGGACTTGATGGATGTTCATCTTCATGACAGTTTCTTAAGGGTCATGCGATCTATGGAAAGGAAGACTGTTCATACCATTCCATTGATGTTTGAGCTGAAAAAAGAGTTTTAGTTGTAGCATACGCCAATATTTAACAGGGAAGGAGGACCCTAGGAATCCAATTTATGGATCAATTTGGTCCAAAAAATCTTCAATAATCTTGAGACACCCATGGATAGGAGGGTGAATCTTGCTGTATATATGCTTCTGGGACCTACCATGCATTGGTGGGATATCCTAGGGGAAGCTGAGAAGCATTATGATCTATCTTTTAAGGTCTCTGAGATGAATTTTCTAATATATTTCTACTCAAAAACTTTGAGGGATGAAAAATCTCATGAGTTTATGCATCTAACGTAGGAGGGCATGTCATTGATGGACTATACCGGACATTTCACCGACCTAAAGTGATTTTCACTATCTTTAGATACTGATGAGATCTATAGGGTGAGAATATTTTAGGATGGTCTTTATTATGATATCAGGTGAAAGTTAAACATTTTCCATTTAAGAATCTTTGAGGATGTGATGAAGCAAGTAGTCATCATAGAAGGTAATCTAAGAGAGTTCCCAAGTAGCGGACAAGATATTTCCACCAGGTGATCTGGGATCTTTTATTTAAGTGGCAAGAAGCATTGTCTTAATAGTTTCCTCCAAGGTAGTAGTGGGTAGAGTAGTTAGGGTAGTGGAAAACCAACTCAAGGACACGTTTCGTTCTAGTGATATCAGTGTGGAAAGTTTGGTCACAAGCACCCACAATGTCCTTACCACATAGTTAAGTGTTTTATCTATATAATAATGGGTCATATTAAGAGGTTTTATGTTAAATATATGTATTAAAATATTGTAAGGGGATCGGGATGGGCACCTAAGTTGATAAGGGGATCAGATACTCCTTAGCAGGCTAGTAGCTGGAGTTCCACTGGCCATTCAGGGTGAGATAGGGGGTGTGGTACACCAATGCTTTAGTAGTAGTACCAGGTAAGGGAAGTAGCTCAGGGTAGTCATACTAGATCCCAAGGAAGAGGATAATTCAGTTTCATGTTATAAAGACTACTTCAGCTAATGTGGATTTAGGTTCGTCTACCGTGAGAGGTATGATTCTTATATCCTCAACCCTATCTTGTGTTTTTGTTTGATATTAAAGAATCAAATTCTTTTCTATATTATATTTTTTCAAATGGTTTGGGATTGGATTTAGAAATATTGTATGGTGATTTTACCATATAAACACCATTGGGAGTATGGTCAGAGAATATCAAATGTTGCAAGGTGTGTTCTCTAGAGATTGGTGGTTACCATTTCTTTTGGGAATTGTTCATGCTAAAAATGATAGGATTAAACTTGATTATTGGTATGGATTGGTTAGTTCTATATTAGGATCATATCATCTATTATAGGAGAATAGGTACCTTTCTATCTCTAGAAGGAGGTAGTTACTTTCACCAAGGTGAGTGGGATCTTCAAGTTGGTCATAAGGGATTAATTCAATATAGATTGGATTGTATCATGAATCAAATAGTGGGTATTGCTCTAGATAATGGTGGAATACAATAGGATTATTTTCATCTAGTGGTATAATATTTTACAAATGTATTTATTGATGATTTATATAGATTACCACATGATCAAGAGATTGAGGTCATGATCTAGTTTGTGCTAGGAGGAGAGCTAGTTTTTATCCCGCCTTACAAAATGGAACCAATAGAGCTTCAGGAGTTGAAGTTTTAGTTGGGAGATCTGGAATCTAAAGGATTCATATGGCTCGGTACATCTTCTTGGGGTTCTCCAGTTCTCTTTTTCAATAATTATGATGGATCTTTTCACTTATATGTGGATTATAGAAGTTTGAACCAAATGATAGTTAAGAACCAGTAACCTATTCCATGCATTGATGATATTTTCAATCAATTGAGAGATTCTGAGATCTTCTCCAAGATATATTTGATATCATGTTACCACCAGTTTAGGGTGAGACCATCATACATACCTTGGACTACTTTTAGGATTAGGTATGGATTGTATGAATTTTTAGTGATTCCATTTGGGTTGACCAATGCATAGATGATATTCATAGAATAAATGAATAGGATATTTCATCCTTTTCTATATCATTTTATGGTGGTTTTTATCTATGATATCTTTGTGTACTCCCAGTCAGTAGAGGATCATTCCAAACATCTTGACATCATTCTGATTACATTGAGAGATCATTGACTTTATACCAAGCTAACCAAATGCATATGGATTAATAAAGTACACTTATTGGGCCACGTCATTACAGAGACAGGATTTTCAGTGAACCTAGAGAAATTCATAATCGTGAAATCTTGAAAACAACCCATGAATGTCTTTGAAATTCTGAGATTTCAAGGTTTAGTAGGTTATTATCAACCCTTTATCCAAGATTTCTACCATTTGGTAGCACCAATGTCTGGGCTGACCAAGAAAGGGGTGAAGTTTGTTTGGTTTGATGCTTGTGAGAAATATTTTCAGGATCTTAAAGGTAGGATGACCTTATCACCTATCCTCACTTTACATATACCAAGTAAAGTATATATTGTGTATTGTGACACGTTTGGAGTTGGACTCAGAGTAGTTTTAATAGAGGAGAACCATGCAGTTTCATATGGATCTTGGTAGGTAAGACTACATGGGAGGATTTACCCTACTCATGATCTAGAGATAGTAGTAGTGGTACATGCCTTGATATTTGGAGACACTATATCTTGAGTGAGAGGTTTGTGGTATACAAGGACCACAAGATCCTCAGGTATATCTCTTCTCAGTGAGACCTGAACCTTCAGTAGAGGTGGTGGGTCTAGTATCTACAATGATCATTGTTGAAACTTTGAGACATAAGACACAGATCGAGTCATTATGGGAGTATTGTGATGAATGATGGATACTGAACCTTTTTTAGACATGTATCTGGATGTTTAGGAGTCTATAGGCTGGGTAATTATGACTTCGACATCTATTATACTCATGATTTTGGACTAGATTAAGAACGAGTAGTTTTTTGATATGTAGGGATCATTTCTGAGAGAAAAATTATATAGTGGGGATATAATATCTATAATGACTCAGATTTTTATCCATTTTATTTTTATATATTATTTGGGAAAATTCTGAGACTAGGCGCTGAGACGATATTCAATTCTAAGCCCTGATGTACCTGGAACAATTCTTTGAAAAATGTTAATTTTTAATAGCACATGTGCCTAGATTTACAAAAAAAGTGGTTGAAAGGAAACATTGATATCAGAATGGAGGCTTTACCCAAGGCGTGACCAAACTTTGGTCGGCACAGGTCATCTGAAGAAAAAGTCACCAAGGACGTAAATTTAAATAAAATAATAAAATTATTTTATTTTATATTACAATCCTAATAACTCATGAATGGTTGCTTGTATTAGAAATATGATACCACCATTGAGTTTGTAATGTGGTGTTTTCCCTAGGTGAGGCCTAACATCAGCCAACACGGGTCAACTGTGAAAAATAGTTTTTGGACGTTTTAATGAATAAAATAAACCATGAGTTTATTTTATTTTAATGTTACATCAACATAGTGACACTATTTCTTTTAAATAAAGTGCTAGATAGGGACCCAAAGTTAGGTTCATAACCCTTGAAATTCCCTGGAGGCATTGGAGGGAATCCTTAGAGAATTCTCTCAGCAACAATGACAAACACTGAGATCAGAGATCGTTCTTGACAGATCTCCAAAAACAATCAATACTCAACTAAGAACAATCCATATCCTAGGTATGGAATTTGATTTTTGATTTCTTTTCCCCATTCTTAATTTCCACGATCAATGCGGGTCAATCCACAAATATTTTGATCCGTGGTTTGATCATTGTTGCGAGATGGGTTATTGATGAAGGATTATCTATAGATTAGTTTATCCTCTTATTTTATCCTTATAACAAGAAATAATTGAGGCCGAAACGAACAAAGTCCATGGTTTGTTCTTCATGTGTTCTTGTTATTTCTCTCCCTTGTTCTTGGTATTCTTTACCGTTGGATCCTTGTGATTGCGGCTCAAATTATTGAGATGATTTGAACACGATCAGACCCCTAGATTGGAGGAAAGACAAAATAGAGGTCATATTAGTGTATCTTGGGACCTAAGGATCACAAAGGTGTTTTTGTTTCATATATTAGAGCACCAGAGGAAGACTGAAGGACCGTGGAAGGATGTCGGTGGCCGGCGGTGCATGACAGAGCACGATAGTGAGGCATGTCTGATGACGAATGAGACATGGAAGGGAGTGGGATGGGATGGTGTGATGGGTTAGGCCGACGAGGTGGGATGAGCCTAGATGGAGTGGGATAAGTCATCCCAGAGGGTTGGATTAGACCATATAGGTCGGGGCAGACCCAGGTCGGACCCGGGAGATCAGCTAAGATGACATGAAAAAATGGTAGCTGGGGCGCTGTCGAACCAGGCAGTCGACCACACAGTTGGTCCACGACCTAGTGAATCCCCTTTTGAAAATTTAAAACGGCCATAAATTTCAAATCGTACATTCATTTGATGGTCCATCTATGGAATTTGGACCCTTATGACAAGAAAGTCTTTTAGATATATCTTAAGTGGGTTTTTGTGGGAGTGTGTATACGATCGAATGCCTTGAGGAGTGAGTTCTCTCAGAATGAGCACACTTCAAGCAAACATTTTTGTGGCTACCTATGACCTAGAGACTGTTTTTATTATATAGAATATGTTTCTTATGAAGAATTTGTGTCTTATAGAGACTATGTGTTTTATGGATATTTTCTGTATACATATATTTGTGTGGAGAAAAATATGTATTCCTTGGTCGTATTCCTTTATGGTATTATTTGGTGTTATTCCTTCATGGTATTTACTTTATGGTATTCCTTCATGGAATTTCCCTTATGGTATTCCTTTTTGGCATTACTTTATGGAATTTCCTTTGTGTTATTTCCTTTTTGGTATTCTTTTGTGGTTTTGGGGTGTCCTAATGGGTATTGTTTTACTCACCCATGCATGGGCTTTGCCTGAATGTGTCATGTCTTGTTCATATGATTGACTCTTCAATGGAGTTCTAGGAAAAGCAGGACTAGGCGGTGCCTTATGAGAATAGACATGCCAAGGTGTACTCTGACAGCTTTTCTGATGATAGTCCCAGTACCTCTTAATTTATAGATTGAACATGTGGTTGTAGACTCTTTTATTTTAGTGGGATTTTTTGGCACTGTTTACTTTCTAGTACTTTCACTATTATAATCTAGTTATGGGATATAGTGGTTTGCATGCATTGTTCACTTAGTGCTTTTACATTTTAGCATTTGTGTCTTGGAGATGTGTGCGTGCGTACAAGTACTTAGGAAAATGCCTCCCATTTGTGGGATATGACTATTTGGTTCTATTCACTAAACCCTGGTCTATTAGAGGTGGGCTTGGGGTAGTCACATCATGGGCCCCTCTAGGATGATTCATGATAGAGTGGTATCAGAGTGGGGTTGGTTATACTTTAGGACTGGGAGTCTGTGAGGTTGGTTTGGGGAATCAGTGTTAAGTGTCTTGAGTTCATATTTTAGGCTAGGGAATCTAGTATTGGTGTGATAACCGACGTATCCATACACTAGGACTCTGGTCACCTTCTTTTCTACTTGGTACATGAAGAAATTGGTTTCAAGGAAAATAATGTACATGCATCATATAGGAATGAGTTGTGTATTCCATGTCCTTCTTGAGTCATCTCTCCTGATATAATCTATTGACTGTGGTACATATTGTTTTATTAAGGGATGGCTCCACGCAGAAAGCCATCTAGGATTCCATTGCGTGATCACGAGGATGATCCACCTAGAGATGAGGCATTAGTACAGGGGCATGTAACAAGGATATCACCTCTAGGTGGTTTACCAACTATACCACCACCCATTGAGTAACAGCTACTTCTGACACTACCATCTGAGGATTCATGCAGATTTAGTGCATTGCATGAGTTTCAGAGGCAGCGAACTCCTAGGTTTTGGGGTGATCTAGACCCTCAATCAACTGAGGATTGGATGGAGGTAGTTACCTGTGTCTTCTGACTTGTGAGGATGCCTTTCGACTAGATGAAATTCCTTGAAAAAAGTATTTTATAGTGCTCTAGAGGTAAATAGTGGAGCTTAGTGACCCATAAACATAATGAGACGACTCTCTCTTGTGCATAATTCAATCATCTCTTCATAGAGGAGTTCTTTATGGCCAAATTGTGGTTAGTGCGCATATAGAAGCTTCTGCATCTATAGTAGGATAGTCATACTATGGTGGAGTATTTGATGAGATTTACTAATCTTTAATGCTACTCCACAAATATGGTATGAGACCCATTCGTCAGGGATTTGACCTTTGAGTAGGGCTTATGCTGGGAGATCAGGGAATCCATGATATCCCTTATAATTCCTACTTATTCTGGGGTACTTGAGTGAGCCCTGCAATTGTAGATCTTTCTAGCAGAGTAGGAACTGGTAGTGGGAGCTACTAGCAGGAACTGGGTAGCTGAGACCTCGACAACAGGTATCCAAAGGTAGTATCAGGGACCCAATTGGGTTAGGCACTTTGGGAGATGATCCTAGGACATAGGATCAGTGGTGCAGGGCTCCCAGGGAAGCTTGAGTCAGCTGAGGGACATACTGTGTTACTCGTGCAGTGGTTAGGGACATCTAGCATGTGACTTCCTAAACCGTCATATGACCAATCATGAGATAGTCGAGGGGTCACTGTGGTAGAGGCAGAGGCATGAACAGGGTGGTATGTAGGGTGGAAAACATGGAAAGGGAGTAGGTAGGGTGGTAAGATGTGGTTAGAGGTTCGATCTATTTCCACCACCACCCCCATGTGGTCCATGACAGGCTTAGGGAGCTAGTGGATAGGGAAGATGCTAGCTACACGTGACAAAGGCTTATGACCCTAATTCTATAGGGATTATTAGAGGTATGATCTATGTATTTTCCACCTTATCTATAGTTTTGATAGACATAGGTTCTTGTCATTATTTTCTTTCCATGAACCTTGTTCTAGGCCCGGAGATTCTGGTTAAACCATTGACTTGAACCTTATGCTTAGAGACTCCTATGGGAGGAGATTCAATGATCACAGACTGGTGCTGATAGCGTGACCTTACTCTTGGAGGTGATAGTTTTGGATGTGATATCTTGGTAGCGGTTTTGATGCCTTACGACATCATTCTTAGTATGGACTGGTTATCCATAGTTCATTCCCAGATTGACTATTTTAGGCATAGAGTGCGGTGTGTCCATAGTGATGGGACCAAGTTTTATTTTGTTGGTGAAAAGGAAACACATGTAGTGCAATATGGATTCACACATAGGAGGGTGCAACCAATCACTCATAAGTTGGATAGCCTAACCCTTAGTGCAATGGATTATTTGATTCCAGAGTTTCCTGTAGTGGTGGTAGAGTATGATGACATATTTCCTGAGGATGTTCTAGGATTACCTCCCTGTAGAGAGGTAGACTTATTCATTTATCTATACCCTGGGAAGATAACGATATATACACCTACATATCGGATGGCTCCTATAGAGATTCATGAGCTGAGGGTGAAGTTGAAGGACTTGTAGAAGAAATACTTTGCGAGACCTAGTATTTCATCCTGGGAAGCACCAATTTTGTTTACCAAGAAGGTAGATAAGAGCTTGAGGTTATGTGTGGACTTTCAGTGCCTGAACTAGGTGACCCTGAAGAATAAGTATCCACTACCTAGGATCAATGACCTCTTCGATTAGTTGAAAGGGGAACTGTGGTTTTAAAAGATTGACCTCAGATCTGGCTATCACTAGCTACGAGTACATGATGAGGATATACCATAGATGGCCTTCAGATGTCCTTACAGTCACAACGAGTACTTGGTGATGCTGTTTGGCATGATGAACTACCCAGCAGTGTTCATGGGACTCATGAACCAAATATTTCAGTCTTACTTAGACCAGTTCATGGTGGTCTTCATTGATGATATCATAGTGTACTCAACGTCTGAAGAGGAGCACAAGAGACACTTGAGGATGGTCCTAGACACACTCCAAGAGCACCAAATTTATGGGAAGCTCTCTAAGTGTCGGTTTTGGATTCGAGAGGTACATTTTCTGGGACACATCATTTTAGAGGATGGAGTTATAGTTAATATAGTGAAGATTAAGTCGGTGCTTACAAGGGAGCCATCCAAGAGTGTTACCGATGTGTAGAGTTTCCTTGATTTGTCTAGGTAGCATCAGAGGTTTGTACCTGAATTTTCTAGAGTGGAAGAATCCTTGAAATCTTTGACACAAAAGGGAAATTCTTTCGTATAGATGAAGAAGTTCCAGGAGAGTTTTCAGTAGTTGAAGAAGATATTGATGATCACTCCCATCTTGGTATTTCTAGAGGAGGGTATCAAGTACGGATTGTTATGAAATGTATCAGGAACCGGGCTTGGTTGTTTCCAAATGAAGGGTTAAGTAGTGATTTCCCATGGTTCACACCAGTTGAGGCTACATGAGCAGAACTACATGACCCATGATCTTGAGTTAGTAGTGGTAGTATTCACTTTGAAGATGTGGTGAAACTACCTAATGGGTGAGAAGTTTATCATCTACTCTGACCACAAGAGTATTGAGTATATCTTCTATAAGAAGGATTTGAACTTGAGATAGAGGCAATGAATAGAGTTCTTCTATGACTATGAATTTGAGATTGTCTATAATCCTCGAAAGGGGAACATGGTTGCAGATTCTCTCAGTAGAAGATACAGTTCACAATTTCTAAATGAGGCATCAGAGTAGTTGTCATTGTTGCAAATATCCTATGGAATCCCGCCTTCTTATTAAATAACTTTTCATTACATTTTACAAACTGAGAATCTTGAAAGTCTAGTGTCTTGAAAATCAGGAACATAAAACATGAAAAAAACATAAAACATTCTTTTAATACACTTTTAAGGCTTCATAATAAGTTCATCCTAAGTACAAATGCTTCATCTCATAACCTAGAGACATACATCAAAGGAAAGGGTGAGCATAAGTCCTAGAAAGGAAATCAAGGGAATCAGTTTACTTGTGATATCAATAAGAACTTGATGAAAGGCATAAAGACATGAGCAATGGAAAAAGAGTCATGTCATAATAAAAAGAACCTGAATCATAACTTGAATATGTGGCTACAACATTTAATTTATACATTCATGAACATATCACCAAGGTTCATCCCCAAGGTGTCATAAAAAAATTACCAAGGTTATTCACCATGGTATCGTGAAACTTTTCATCTCTAGAGATTAATTCTTTACCCAATGCATTGGAGTGATATCAGAGAACGCCCTTAATATGTCTTTATTTTCATGTTATACACATATATCATAATCATACATTTCATAAATAACCTATAGAGAGTAAAATTAATGGGATTCACTTCAAAATTGTGATATTTTAAAAGTTCTTAAAAATAAGATCATTATGTCATTTATAACCCATGAAAAGGGAGAAAGGGTTATATTTATGTCACTTAAAGAATCAAATAGATCAATTTTAGGTATTGATTAATACACTTGGAAATTAAAATATATTTGGGTATTCACATAAATAATACAAGAGAATTTCTTGAGAAAAAGAGAGATATTTTGAGATGAAAATTCTGCAGCATAATCACTATATAGCATGGTTTTAGAAAACATTGAAAAGAGAGGGGAAAAGAGTCACCCAATAATAAATATATCATAATACAGTACAGGTTCATAATAAAAATAAATAATAACATGGTATGTATATTTTATTGACATACCACATGCAAAGGAAACTTGAATGAAAAGAGAAGATGCGATTTCTTTTACGAAAAATTCAGCAGCCTAACAACGTCACTTAAAAGTTTAGAAAATAAATTGATGAGATAAGAAAGGGTCTCTCATAATTTGGACATAAAATGTACATTAATAAGAATATATAAGAACATACCCGCATGTAAGAAGACGGAAACTAGAAGACATAACATAAAGGAAATCACGACTTAAAAGAGAAGGGTCACTACTAGAATTCCTGTTTTTTTGCAATGGGATATTTGCGATGGGATCCCATCGCAAATAGCCTTTTGTGACAGGCCCCTATCGTAAATAGAACATTGTAGAAAACGGCGTCGCAACATATATTTTTTTCCATGGGCCCATTGCAAAAACTATCGGTTGTGATGAGAATTTTTCCCGTTGCAAAAAACATCCCAATTATATATATTTTATACCCAAAAAACTTTTTGCGATGGCCCCATCGCAATTAGTTTTTGCGATGGGGAAGTTCCCCGTCACAAATAGCCTTCCGATTATATACATTATATACCCATAACCCTTTTGTGATGGGCCCGTCACAAATACTTATTGCGACAGTCCCGTTATCCTGTCGTAAATACTAATGTTAAAATAATATTTAACTTATTTGAGACAGGGCCCCGTCGCAAAATACCCCGTAGAAAATACTAAAAAAAATTAAAAAAATAAAATAAAATTATGATTAATGAAAAAATTATATTATTATTATAAAAATAATAAAAAAATAAAAATATTATTATTATTAGTAAAATAAAAAAACATTAAAAAAATATAATACTAAAAAAATATATTTAATAAATTTATGATTTGTAAAAAATTAATATTAATATTATTAAAATAATAAAATAATAAAAAATTATTAAAAGTTTTAGTATTTTCAAAAAAATATAAAAAAATTGTAAAATATTTTTATTATTAGTAAAATAAACAAATATTAAAAAAATATAATACTAAATATAAGTAATAAAATATTAAAAAAAATTAAATTATGCAATATTTCCACCAAGATAAAAGACAGAAACTGTAAATAGTACATATTATTACAAAACTTGAATTCAAATGTTTTTAACATAAAAAACAAATCACTGGGGGGGGGGGGGGGTCGTCTAGAGGAGGTGGAGGAAACTCTATCCCTAAAATACGAGTCAGACGGCGCATGTACTCCATCTAATCATGATACTCCTGCTACCGCCACTACTCCAATCGATGCAGCTCCTCCTCGTGATGTTGATCCTGATGTTGCTGCCGCCGACTCATCTCTTTATGCTCCTTCTGCAAAGTCTCTATAAGATCAGCCTGAGTTTGAAACTGATCCAGATACTGTGAGCCAGAAGATGATGTCTCTCCATGAGCTCCTCTCGAGTTGGACGCCAACATCGCAATAGTACCATAATAAGTACCAGGTGTCAAATGAGATCCAATACCAACTACTCATCCCTTCTCAAAGCCATACTGAGTTGCCCACATCCATGGGGCCTCATCGAAATGGTGAGCACCGGTCTGCTCTGTCGTCTCGTCCTGACCCTCAGCCTGTGTCTAAGAGGTCGCAGCCTCATATGACTCCTTCAATTCCAATTTTAAAATAAAATTGTGAAAATATTATATGTAGTTAATTGTCAAACTGAAAAAATAATACTAACCACAATCTAACACTGACGATCACCTCGAATCTCTCCAGTGGATGGATCACTGTACATCCTCCGATAAACGTTGAACTCTGTAATATCAGGATGCTCGACTGCCTACAGAAATATAAAATAAACTATTTATATTTAAAGTTATTTAAAATATTTAAAAAATATACTTACTAGATGCTCTCTATGTGAACTGAATGTACGGCTACCAGCTCGATGCGTCACCTCCTGTCTCCCCTGGTTCTGCCGTCCCACTGAAGATCTCCTCTGAAATCCACCACCCAATCAGTGTAAACATAATCCATCCCAAATGTGAGATGAAATGTACTCTGGTCATTGAGCTCTACATGACTTGTCAAATTCTGTCACTCCTGATTTCTTAATGGTTGTCCTTCTCAAATTGTGCAAAAACTGACGGAAACAGTCGCACATATAAACCTGCTATGCCGCGTGGATAGCGTCGTGCATGATATCATCGATAGGATACCATAGACCCTAAAAATAATTTATAATATCAAGTTATTAATAAAATAAATTTCAAAATAAATATTTTTTATTTACGGGAATCTGTTCCCATGTGATCCATGGCTGCAAAAAATAATTACGCAAGATAGCGCTCCCCTGTCCAATAGCTACATGCAAAAAACTGTGAAAAAAAATAAATAATAAAACAATTATTATATATATAAATAAATTAATGAAAGCTAACTAAAATATACAGGTTACCATACCTCTGTGTGTGTGGATGGAAACTAAGATGTGGACGTCGCTCGGGGATAGGTTCATAAATCATCATTCATGCAAGACCGCACCCCCTCCACGTACCCCCTGAACCGTCAGTAGGCTGAGGGTCAGATGATCCAAAATCTCCCTCATCCAATGGTAGGTCAGCCTCCTGCAACTTGCAGAATATATCAGAGTCCATCTGAAACACAAAATGATTTTTGTTAACAGATAATTGAAAATAACTATTTAATATAGATATATATTAGTTATGATTATAACCAGAATTTAACTGTGTCAATGTTCATCTTCATTCTCTTCTCCATAGCTATCAATTTCAATGTCTTCATCTTCCTCATCAGCATCATTAATATCCATATGAGTTTCAGTTTCAACATCTCTTGTAATTTCAAATTCATTTGTAACATCATTAATATCTTCATCACCATCGATCCTTAATTGTGGGGTTTCATCATCGATATTCACGTCTCTTTGTGAATCAGATGGATTTTGAGCAGTCTCTGGAAAAATTTCAATTCCTTCCACTTCAGCAGAACCACATTCAGTTTGAGTAAACTAATTTTCCTGAGATTTCATTTTTATTATGCTCCACCAATCGCTCAAGTCTCTTGAAGTAGAACAATACTTTGCATAATAAATTTGATCTGCCTGTTGAGCCAGTAAAAATGGTTCAATTACTACAAGAAGACCTTTATATTTAATATAGATGATTCCATGAGTCGAATGAACACACAAGCCTCTCTCAGTATCTAACCACTGACATTTAATCATTGTTATGTAATTCTGTCCTAGACAACACACCTCAATAATTTCATCCAAAATGCTATAAAAGTCAACTTCAGTTTCTCTGTTATGTGATCCTCTCAAGAAAACTCCATTGTTCATTGTTTTTTTTGATTCCCTGTATGCATGTGTATCAAATCAAAAACCATTCACCACATATGCATTATAAGATTTAACCATTTTGGATGGTGGGTTACTCAATATACACAGTCACTTATCAATTTTATCAGCATATTGAGACACCTGAAAATTTGTAAAACAATTATCAATATAATAAATAATAAACAGAATTGATATTAAACCATCAATAATTTATGTTACCAGTTTTTGAAACCATTGAGAATTTTTTTTGTCTGCGTTCTTCAAGAGCAGCTGTTGTAATTTGTGGAAGTTTTTTCTTGATATAATTATCGTATAACCTACAAATAAAATAAGTTTAAATACTATAACATAAATTATAGAATAAGTGATAGAAGAACTCACAGGACAAATTATGTCATTTCTTCACAGTTGAGCAGAATATATGTATGAGCTATGTGATGTTCATCATCGAAAATCCCTCATTCATGAACTCCACCAAAACCAAGATTTGGATGATTAAAATATTGTAATTGATTTTACATTTCATCATTAACATTCCCCTCATTTAATCCCATGCAATTGTGTTTTGAGGGATATTGAGATTCAAAATAATGAGAGCAAAAAAATGCAATTTCCTCTTGCAAATAAGCTTTGGCAATTGAGCCTTCAACTAATGCTTTATTACATACTTTTTTCTTCAATTTATGCATGCATCTCTCGAATGGGTACATCCATCGAAATTGTACTGGACCTCCACATTTTTCTTCATGGGGAAAATGTAATATCAGATTTTCCATTGAGTCACAGAAAGCTGGCGGAATTTTTTTTCCAGTTTACATATAATTAAAGAAACATCTTCTTCCAGTTTTCTTAGCACATCATAGTCTGTTGTCACTGCACAAATGTCTCGAAAAAATATGATATGTCTGTTATCGAATCCCAAATCATATAATTCAACAAACCTCTGAATCTAATCGGCATTAGAATTTCCATTATAACATGACAATCATGACTTTTTAATCCAGTAATATAACCATTCTTAACACATCTGCCCAAATTGGAAGCATATCCATCTGGAAGTCTCAAATCTGTAATCCATTGAAAAAATAATAAGCAACTCTCTTTAGACAGAGTATAAGCTGCTTTTGGCTTCATTAACCTCTGTGATCTGACATTTTCAAATAGTTCAAGTTATGGTCGCTTGCAAATTTGGGAAAGATCTAATCGTGCCTTTACAGCATCTTTGGTCTTACCTGGTGTATCCAAAACTGTATGAAATAAATTATCAAAATAGTTCTTCTCAATATGCATAACATTAAACATGTGGTGGAGCAACAAATTAGACCAATACAGAAGATCCCAAAAAATTCTCCATTTTATCCAATTATGTTCTTTCCCAAATCCATGAATTTTCTGTTGGTTTACTGTTGGTCCAAATGTGATGGGAGGTAATGAAAATACAACTGATTTTAACTCTATACCTAATATCATCTTTGGAGGTTCATCCCTTTCAATTGTAACTTTTCTAAAATGAGTTTTGTTCCTCTGAAAAGGATGATCGGTTGGAAGAAATCTACAGTGACAATCAAAATAACAAGGTTTATTCCATTGACGAGAATAAAGGCTTTGTTGTCTTTCATATAGTAAGGACATGATTTCAGACCATGTGTACTCCAACCAGATAACATGCCATATGCCGGAAATTCACTAATCATCCACATCAATGTAGATTTTAATATAAAATTTTGTTTCGCAGCAACATCATATGTATTAACACCGTCACTACATAATGCATTTAACTCATCAATCAATGGTTTCAAATGAACATCAATATTCTTTTTCGGATGTCCTGGGATTAATAGAGTCAAAAAGATATAAGGTTCCTTCATCAACATCTATGGAGGAAAATTGTATGGAGTTATAAAGACAGGCCAATGTGAATACTGACTACCATAAGAACCAAACAGACAAAAACTATCAGTAGAAAGACCCAATCACACGTTTCAGGATTCTATAGAAAAAGACGGATGTAGACGGTCAAAATGTTTCCATGAATCACCATCATATAGATGATTCAAGCTTTTATCAGTTGAAATCTTGGTTTTGTGCCATTACATCATTGACGCTGTGTTCTGAGACATAAATAAATGCCACAACCTCAGTGTAAGGGGGAAATATCTCAACTGTTTTACTGGAATCGATCTAGAATTACCTAGTTGAGATTCTTTATACCTCGATTGTCCACATGTGGGACAACTATCCAATGAATAATTTTCTCCAGAATATAAGATTAAATCATTTGGACATGCATGAATCTTCCGATAACTAAGGCCCAGATTACAAACCAGCCTCTTGCTCTCATAGTAATTTTATGGCCACACATTTCCTTCAGGTAACAGTGTTTTAACCAAAGAAAATATCTGATCAAAACAGTTGTTTGACATTGTATTATCTGATTTAGTATCCATAAATTTTGCAGCTGTTTCTAATTTTTTTATCTTGCAACCAAGATATAATGGATCCTTAGCAGACCTCAACAACTCATAAAATTCAGATGGTGCCAACTCAGGAGTTAAATCAATATCATCGTGAGTTTTAATTTGTTGCACCGATGGACCTGCAACATCATGTACTAAATTTTGAAACTGTGATGGATCCAAAATCAAGTTATTAGGATCTTCTCTAGAACTGTGTTCACATTTTTGATACCAAAAAACATAATCTGGTTGAAAACCAAACTACAAGAGATGTCCCCCAACCTTGTCAACTGTGTCAAATGTTATCAGAGCACATTTTTACAAGGACACTTAATTGTGCCTTCTGAAACATATTTTGGTTTTGATGATGCAAATGATAATAAAGCTTCAACACCCTCAATATATACAGGATTTAAACCGGAATCATTTGGATTTCTGCGCTGATTTATCCAAGCGCGATCATCTAATAATGACTGATGTCGACTTCCTTGTTCCATATTTTTTTACATAAAATATAAAATCATCGCTGTTTTTGAATAATTTGAAATTATAAAAACAATATATGAGAAAGGAAGATAAATAATTAGAACTACTTAATAATAATTACCATTAATTAAAGGCGACACAATTTCAAGTGGATTGACGTCTACTCTTTTGTCCAACAGCTCATTTACTTGCATCTTTCTCACACTAAAATCATAATGAAGAATCTGGTCTGAGGTATGCATATTCATTCTCATATGCATGAGAATAAATATGGGTACCTCCGACGAGATTATTCATTGTGATTTCAGTGTGAGAAAGATTCAAGTAAATGTGCCGTCAGACAAAAGAGCCCCCTTTTCATCGATGAATCATCTTCTTCCAAGTGTCTCCGCTTGAAAACATTATAAAAATATGATCCTATGAATTCATATCCAATCTCGTGCATACAAGATTGAATATGTCTACGTAGCAGCACATTTTTCATAATGTTTTGAGTCGGTGAGAGTTGAAAGGGGAAAAGTCATCGAGCAAATGGAGTGCCGTCAATCCACTGGAAATTGTTCCAAGTTCTTAAAATTTATTAAAATTTATTAAAATTTCTTCCTAACTGTTCCTAACTAATTATTACTAATTATTACTATTTATTCCTATTTATTACTATTTATTTTTAATTATTCCTATTTATTGCTAATTATTACAATTTATTGCTAATTATTACAATTTATTGCTAATTATTTCTAATTATTGCTAATTATTGCTAATTATTGCTAATTATTGCTAATTATTGCTAATTGTTACTAATTATTACTAATTATTACTAATTATTACAATTTATTACTAATTATTACAATTTATTACTAATTATTACAATTTATTACTAATTATTACTAATTATTACAATTTATTACTAATTTAGCAATACTTAGCAAAATGAAAACTGCTTGAATAATGAAAGGAAATTCGGTAATCATCATTGTGGAGATGATTACAAATTTTCCCTTCATTATCCAAGCAATTTTCATTTACTAATTATTACTAATAAAAAAATTATATTATCAATATTTATGAAAAAAAATATTATTAAAATAATAAAAAATATATAAAAAGTTTGTGTCAGTCATATCCAATGTAAACTCTATAATTGTCTTTGCATGGTTGATCACCTCGCAAGTAGTGTTGCAATAGGACGACCAAAGTAATGTTGTTCTCATCTCTAAGAATCATCTCGCTCCCTTTACAAAGATCATTCTTCCTTAAAAATTTGAGGAGACATCAATATATTTCCCTTAAATTTTCAAGGAAGAATGGTCTATGCAAAGGTTCATGTGAGATAATTCTTATAGATGAGAAGGGCATGGCTTGGGTTGTCCTATTGCAATGCTATTACAAATTATTACAAATTATTACAAATTATTACAAATTATTACAAATTATTACAAATTATTACAAATTATTACTAATTATTATTAATCATTACTAATTATTACTAATTATTACTAATTATTACTAATTATTACTAATTATTACTAATCATTACTTATTATTACTAATTAAAACTAATTATTACTAATTATTACAAATTATTACTAATTATTACTAATCATTACTAATCATTACTAATCATTACTAATCATTACTAATCATTACTAATTAATCATTACTAATCATTACTAATCATTACTAATGACTACTAATTATTATTAATTATTCTTAATTATTACTAATTATTACTAATTATTCCTAATTATTCATAGTTATTACTAATTATTACTAATTATTACTAATTATTTCTAATTATTACTAATTATTACTAATTATTACTAATTATTACTAATTATTCCTAATTATTCCTAATTATTCCTAATTATTCCTAATTATTCCTAATTATTCCTAATTATTCCTAATTATTCCTAATTATTCCTAATTATTCCTAATTATTCCTAATTATTACTAATTATTCCTAATTATTACTAATTATTATAATTTATTACTAATTATTACAATTTATTACTAATTTATAAATACTTAGCAATACTTAGCAATACATAGCAAAATGAAAAGTACATGAAAAATGATAGGAAATTTGGTAATCATCATTGTGGAGATGATTAAAAACTTTCCCTTCATAATCCAAGCAGCTTTCGTTTACTAATTATTACTAATAAAAAAAATTCTATTATCAATATTTATGAAAAAACAATATTAATATCATTAAAATAATAAAAAATTTATAAAATATTAAAATTATCAATATTTACAACAGAATTTTCTCTATTCTTAACATGTTCAAATATCAAAGGGTCGCCAATTGGCAGGTCATGCGAAATAAAAACTTTGTGTCAGCCATGTCCAATGTAGACTCAATAATTGTCCTTGCATGGTTGATCACCTCGCAAGTAGTGTTGCAATAGGACAACCAAAGTAATGTCGTTCTCGTCTCTAAGAATCATCTCGCTCACTTTACATAGATCATTCTTCCTTAAAAATTTGAGGGGACATCATTATCTTTCCCTTAAATTTTCAAGGAAGAATGGTTTATGTAAAGGGTCATGTGAGATAATTCTTATAGATGAGAAGAGCATGACTTGGGTTGTCCTATTGCAACACTACTTGCAAGGTGATCAACCAAGCATATCTAATTATTACGAATTATTACTAATTATTACTAATTATTACTAATTATTACTAATTATTACTAATTATTACCAATTATTACTAATTATTACTAATTATTACTAATTATTACTAATTATTACTAATTATATCTAATCATTACTAATTATATCTAATTATTACTAATTATATCTAATTATTACTAATTATATCTAATTATTACTAATTATATCTAATTATTACTAATTATATCTAATTATTACTAATTATATCTAATTATTACTAATTATATCTAATTATTACTAATTATATCTAATTATTACTAATTATATCTAATTATTACTAATTATATCTAATTATTACTAATTATATCTAATTATTACTAATTATATCTAATTATTACTAATTATTACTAATTACATCTAATTATTACTAATTACATCTAATTATTACTAATTACATCTAATTATTACTAATTATATCTAATTATTACTAATTACATCTAATTATTACTAATTACATCTAATTATTACTAATTACATCTAATTATTACTAATTACATCTAATTATTACTAATTATCCCTAATTATGACTAAATTCCGCTAATTATCTATAACAATCTCTAATTATTGCAAATTAAAAATAATTATTTATAATTATCACTAACAATATCAATTTATTACTAAAAATAAATATAAATAAAAATCAATTTAAATCTAATTTAATTATAACTAATAAACAACAATTAACAATAATATAAAAAATCAAATAAATATAATATAAAATAAAATATAAATACCTTAAACTTTGATATTCTGAAGGTATTGGTGCCTTCCAATTGCTCTCATATAAAAAACTTTAACTAAAAGAAATTCTTCCCTTAAAACTAGAGAATGAAGAGAGAGAGGGAGGAAGATCTGAGTGATTTGAAAAAAAAACGGGTGGGGGTATATATAGGTTAGATTAGTTGCGACGGGGTTATTTGCGATGGGCCCCATCGCAAATACCCTCGCCTGCATTAATTACAGTTGGAAGGTAAAAGGGTATTTGCGACGGGTCCCGTCACAAATACCACCTGCCGACATACTATTTGCGACGAGCGGCTTTTCCCGTCGCAAATGTTATTTACCGCCGCTAGGCCTTTGCGACAAGCCCGTCGCAAATACCCTCGCCCACATTCACTACAGTCGGTGATTAAAAGGGTATTTGCGATGGGTCCCGTCGCGAATACACACCTGCCGAGGTACCATTTGCGACGGGCGGCTTTACCCATCGCAAATGGTATTTACCGCCTCTGGGATTTTGCGATGGGGACACATCCCCATCGCAAATACCCTTCCCACGTTTTGGCGCGCAAACCACACCAAACCTATTGCGACAAGTCGGCTATTCTTGTCGCAATTAACCTACTATTTGTGACAGGAAAAGACTCCCATCGCAAATACGTATTTTGTGGGACCTTTTGTGATGGTATGTATTCCCGTCGCAATTGACCCGTCGCAAATACCCACTTTTCCCGTAGTGGGTGAAAGGTTCCCTTACCGTGAAGAGTAACTTCGAAATCCTGAAGTCTGAGACCTTGGGGGGCTTGAGGGAACCTTGATAGGACTCCTTGGGAGGTAAAAGGACTATAAATTCGTTAAGGAGGATTTTGGAATGAAATGAATGATGGAATGTCTTGGTATTTATAGGAAAAGTGAGAGAATATTTAATTAATTTCCAAGGGACACCTCATCGGTGGTATTTGAAAAACCATGGGCTTGCCCATGGTATTTGCCCATGATATTGGCCACTTGGGATACCTCATAGCATATCTTACTATTAATAATTCTACTATAATGATTACATCATTATTATATCATTAATGATGCCATCAAACACCCGAAACTCAAAACAGTATTTTTACTATTCACTGAAAATTCTTTTGTTTTAGAAAAATCCCACAAATTCACCCTAACCTAATATCGATTCTATAAATTCAAAAATGAACTCCATTTTATAAAAATAAATTTCTAAATATTTTAAATTTAATTTTTAAATAAAATCATAATTTATTTTTAAAAAATAACTCTAAAACTATAACTTGTTCTGTAACACCTTGAAAAAGTAATCAAGGTCCCATAAAATTATTTTATAACCATAAGAAAATAAAGTAAAAATTTATGATTATATTTTATGAAAATACATTTCCATTTTAAATTATTAAATTAATTATAAAATTGTAAATAAAATATTTATGACATAAAAAAACCAAAACTTATACTATGATCATTTTTCACTTTTATGATGTCTACATTGTATTTATACATTCATGGGTGAAGTGTCTATTTTTTTGGCCAATTTACTATTCATTACTATTCATAAGGGTATGTTACTATTCATACTTTACTATTCACTAAATTTAAGTTGATCCTATTAGACTCTAAATTTCTTACTTGTCACAACTATAGAATACCATTTTTTGAAAATCATTTCACATTATTAATTATTTAAAGTTTACATGAATATTTTAAAATACCCTTTTTCCAAGATTCATCAATAATATTCATCTTATATTTATTCAGACATTTGAAAATCACAAATTTTATCATAATAAAAAATAAAAATTTTATTTATAACAAGGGATTACAAAAAGTATATAAGGCCTCGTTACATAGCCCCTTATAACACCTGCATAGGACCTAAGTGTAAGGTGTTCTATGGTGATAGAATCTTGGGGAGGCTCGAACAACATTGCCCGAGTGGTGATTTATGTAAGCTTGAACTTCTCCCTTAAGAGATTCCATTCAATCTTCACTTATTGAAGCTCATCTTGGGATTGGTCCAGAACAAAGCCCAAAGATGTTACCTCCTTCCCAAGCTCTGACAGATGGGTTTCGTACGACCTGAGTCTACTAGATGAGGCCATCGACTCTTCTTTCTGTATTAATTAACCAAGATCACTTGTATTTATATACAATAATCACAACATTAAGAGTTTAGTTTCCAATGGTCATATTGACTAATGATCATATAACAGTCAAAACCCAATAGTATCATTTTAATTATACTCACTTCATTACTTTAAGGATACAGTTTTGTTGAGTACTAAATAACACAAAAAAATTAGGAAACAAATATTATTCAAAATTTCAGGTCGTTACTTATCATTTGTAGATGTGGATGGAGCAGCTTACCTCCAATCGATGGTTATTACCCCTACACTTTGACAGCGATCCAGGGAGGCACAACTTGGGGATACTGACTGCGATAATTTACATTCTCATATGTCCATAGGGAATGCCCCTGATGGATATTCGAAATATGGGGAGCACGCCGTTCTTTTCAGAGGGTTCACAATAGTACCAGTGGTGTTGTGGGAGGAGGTTTTGAGGGAGTTACATACATCCCATTTTGTGGTATATCCAGGTGTGGCAAAGATGTACCAGGACCTCAAACATTAGTTTTGGTGGCTAGGGTTGAAGATGAGAGTTGTAGAGTTTGTTTCTGTATGCCTCAATTTTCAGCAGGTGAAGGCCGAGAACCAACTTCTAGCGGGTTTGAATCAACTTCTTGAGGTGATGAAATAAAAGTGGGATGGGATATTGATGCACTTTGTGATAGGTTTATCACATACATCCAGGAGACATGATTCTATCTGTGTGATTGTTGACCGACTCACCAAGTCAGACCACTTCTTAGTTATTTGTGAGTAGAGTTGAGTAAAGAGCTTGGGACACCTCTACATGTAGAAGATATTTTGACTCCATATAATTACATTGAATATAGTCTCAGATCATGATGATTGATTTACATCCTGATTGTGGAAGGGATTTCAGTAGGTATTTGGGACTCAGTTATGCTTGAACACAACATTTCACCCATAGATGGACATCCAAATAGAGTGAACCATACAGGTTCTAGAGGACATACTATAGGATTTCATGACATATTTTTTCCATAGTTGGGAGGATAACCCACCCATGGTGGAGCGTAAAACAATAGATACCATTACACCATTGGTATGACACCATTAGAGGCCTTGTACAAGTAACTCTATAGGTCACCGATTTCCTAGAAAAACCAATGAGAGTCATCACTCATGGGCCCATATTTGGTGTAGGTGACTATAATGAAGGTAAAGATCACCTAAGAGCAGATGAAGACTGAAAAAATCCATCATAAGTCTTATGTTGACAAACAACAGAGGCCTTTTGATTTTGATGAAAGAGACCACGTGTTCCTTAGGGTCTCACCTCGATGAGGATTTCAACGATTTGGTCGGGTTGACAAGCTATCTACAAGGTTTATCAAAACTTTTTCTGATACTATGTAGAGTTGTAAAGGTGGAATACCACTTATATCTACCAACACAGCTTGATCGGTCACATGAAGTCTTCCACATGTTACATCTAAGGAGGTACGTGCATAACCCATTGCACGTCATTGACTGGGGCGAGCTAGACATCAATGATGGGGTGACTTTTGCTGAGTACCCAGTGGAGATCAAGGATCGATAGGAGAGGATCCTTCATGGGTGGTCAACTTTTTTTATTCACGTTCAATGGCATAATGAGAATCTCCCGGAGAGCACATGGGAGCGGGATGCTTAGATTCGTGCTCAGTTCCCTCATTTTTTTGAGTAGCCCTTTGTTTTGGATTTTTGGTATGTAAATACATAAGGTGAGAAGAATGTAATGACTCAAATTTTTCATGATTTTATTTTTATATTTCATTTAGGAAAATTATATGACTAGGATATGAGACAATGTGTGCTTGGAACAATGCGTTGAAAAATGTTAAATTTTTAATAGCACACATGTTAGGATTTCCTAAAAAAGTGGAGTATATTTTAAATGGTTTCCTAGTTTAAAAATATAAGGGCACCATTGATCTCATAATGGAGGCTTTACCCTAGGTGTGACCAAACTCTGGACGGTGTGGGTCATCTGAAGAAAAATCCACCAAGGACGCAATTGTAAATTAAATAATTAAATAAAATTATTTTATATTAAAATCCTAATAACTCATGATTGATGATTTGTATTGGAAATCCAAGACCACTATTGAGTTAATAATGTGGTGTTTCCCCTAGGTGATTCTTAACATTAGCCGACACGGGTTAGATGTGAAAAATAGTTTTTGGACATTTTAATGAATAAAATAAAATGTGAGTTTATTTTATTTTAACTTTACATTGATGTATAAATACTATTTATTTTAAATAAACAGCTATATAGGGACCCAGGGTTAGGATCATAACCATAGAAATTCCATGGAGGCTCTGGAGAGAATCCTTAGAGAATTCTCTCGTCAATGGCGACAAACACTGGGATCATAGATTGTTCTTGATGGATCTCCAACGATAATCAATCATCAACTAAGAAAAATTCATATCCTAGGTAGGGAATTTGATTTCTGATTTCTTTTCCCCATTCTTAATTTCCATGATGAATAAGGTCAATACAAAAATAGATCGATCTATAATTTGGTCATTGTTGTGAGATGGGTTATTGATTCTAGATTATCTGTAGATTAGTTTATCCTCTTCAGTTATCCTTCTAACAAGAAATAATCGAGGCCGACACAAACAAAGGACAAGGTTCATTATTTACGTGTTCTTGTTCTTTATCTCCCTCATTCTTGGTATTATTCTCCATTGGATCCTCATGATTGCATCTTGACTTTCCAGGAGGCTCTGAATGCGATATGACCCCCAAATTGGAGGTAAGATGAAACAATGTATAGATTAGTGTAGCTCAATACCTGAGCATCATAGATGTGTTTTTGTTTTAGAGATTGGAGAACCAGATGAAGAATGAAGTACCAAATATTGTATGGAACTGACGGCCAGTGACACATGGTAGTACAACACATCCGCTATCGCGGGACACGACTGGTGGCCACATTACTTGGCGGGGTGATCGCATAACGTGGCGGGATGGCCGCGTGGACTGATGGTGGTCACCACAGGTGACCATGTGAGCTCAACTAACCCAGAAAGTAGACTGGGTTAGGTGATCGAGTTGATCCCAATGGTTCGAGTCGGCCTAGAGGGTCATGTTAGATCCTATGGGTTAGGGAAGACTCGGGACAAACCAAGGTGGTTAGATCAGGCCACAGTCGACCGAGCTTCTACACGACCAAAAAAGATGGTGCATGGTCAACTATCATGGTAGATCAAGATCCCATGGGGTGGTTGACTGTGGGGGAAGTCAGACCGGGTGTTTGACCATGGCGTTCGACCTCATGGTCGGTCCATGACCCAATGTATCCCGCTTCTGAAATTTTGGAATGACCATAACTTTCAAATCAAATGTCCGTTTGACGATCCATCTACAACATTGGGATACTTATGACGAGATAGTCATTTTGAGATATCATAAGTGTATTTTTATGGGATTTTCTATAAAAAATAATGGATTGAGGAGTAAGTTATCCTGGAATGAGTGCTCTTCGAGCAAACATTTCTGTGGCTAGCTGTGACTTAGAAACTCTGTGTCTTATAGAGACTATGTCTCTTATGGAGACTTTTTTGTCTTATGGAGACTGTCTGTCTTATGGATACTATGTGTCTTGTTGAGACTATGTGTCTTATTGGATTGCGTTTATTTGGATGTTCTTGATATATTTTATGTAGAAATATATCTATGTGGAGCTGACTATGTATTCCTTTATGGTATTCCTTGGTGGCATTCCTTTGTGGTATTTCTTGGTGGTGTTCCTTCATGGTATTTCCTTTATGGTATTCATTCGTGGTATTTCCCTTATGGTTTTAATTTGCGTTATTTCTTCATGGTATTTCATTTGTGGTATTTCCTTTGTGGTATTCCCATGTGATTTTGGGGTGTCCTATCGAGTATTGTTTTACTCACCCAATTTTTTCGAGAATTATAGAAACTCTGACCACTATAGTAGAGATGACCAACCAAAAATAATAAGTATTGTAGCAGTGTGGACTTCAGAATCAACTATACTATAGTCTTTTGACTTGGGTGGCCTCCTTTCACTATAGCGACGTAGAATTAATGTGCAGTTGGTCGAATAGTGATCATCTTACTTTCCATTTGTAGCCCATTTGGGCTAGGGTTTATTACTGAAAAAACTCTATAATTGTGATCCCAGATTATAGTGGTTATTCTGCCTCTCCATGGATGTAGGGATTATTCCTGAACCATGTAAATCTTTGTGTCCTTTTTTTCCCTTTTACTCTTCTGTTTTTCATCGTTTCTATCACTTCAACTCCTGGAGTTTCCGCAATTAGCTTTGC
The DNA here is from genome assembly GCA_963277665.1 of Viscum album. Lineage (NCBI taxonomy): Eukaryota > Viridiplantae > Streptophyta > Magnoliopsida > Santalales > Viscaceae > Viscum > Viscum album. Next base: position 1,538,225,748 of record OY728142.1, read on the forward strand.
CCGAACGTGTCATGTATTGTGTAGATGATCAAATCTTCAATGGATTTTGAGGAATACCAGGACCAGGTAGTGCCTTCTGAGACTATAGAGGCCAAGGTGTGTTCCAACAGATTTTCCTATGACAATCCTAGTACCTCTTACATTATAGGTTAGACTTGTGGATGTAGACTTTTCTATTTTGACAGGCTTGTTTTGGACCTGTTTACTTTTTAGTACTTTCACTATTGTACTCTGGTTGTGGAATATAATGGTTTTCATGCATTTTTATCTTACTGATTTTAAATTTTAGCATTTTTGGATTGTTAATATGTGCGTGCGTATAGGTACTTAGGAAAATTATTCCCTTTTGTGGGATATTCCTACTCAGTTCTAGTCACCATTCCATAGCCTAATGGAGGCAGGCCTGGGATTTTCATGACATGGGACTCTATTGGATGGGTCGTGACACCATTAGGATGGTCTCTTAGCATTGTAAATTCTTTTTTAATGTGGCTGAGTATGGGTTCCTATGGGCTTACATGAGGAGATGATAAGGGTGTTTCATGCTTCTAGATGGGTGGTGTATCCTGGTTTAAAAAATATGTATCATGATATTAGTAGAAAATACTTGTGGTCAGGAATGAATAATTAAGTGCAAAGATTCATGGATATATGCTTCACTTTTCAGTATGTGAAAGTTAAGAATTAGAGACCAGCTAGGATTTTGTAGCCTTTGACCATTCTTGGGTGGAAATGGGATGATGTAACAATGGATTTTGTGATAGTATTACCCATGAAAACCCATAAGAATGAAACTGTATGGGTTTTTTTGGATCAACTAAATAATGCATCCCAATTATTTACTATTAGGGAAAACTTTATAGTTGATGATCTAGGTAGACTTCACATGTGTAAGGTGGTTCAATTGTACAGTGTTTCAAAGAGTATCATTTTAGATAGATATCCTCATTTCACATCATGTTTTAGGTAGGGTATTTAAAAGGCTATGGGATCATGGGTTCTTTTAAGAAAAACCTACCATCCACAGACTAATGGTTAGTTTGATCAGACTATTTATGTTCTTGAGGATATGTTACGAGCTTGTGTTTTGGATTTTGGTGGTTCATGGGAGAAACATATGACACTCGTGAAGTTTTCATATAATAATATATTCTAGGAATCAATCCAAATGGCACCTTTTGAGACTTTTTATGGTAGGATGTGGTGTTCTACTATTTGTTTTCTAGAGGCAAGTGAGTCAGCACATGTTGGGATTAGTATCATACATGATACATTTGAGAAGGTTCTGTTGATCAGATAGTGGTTAGTGATGTCGCAGAGAAGGTATAAATCATATGGTGACCATAAAAGATAACCTATGTAATTAGAGGTTGTTCATTATGTTTTCCTTCGGGTGTCACCTAGGTTGGGGAAACACCGTATCAGGAAATAGGGAAAGCCAGAGCCAAGGTTTTTCAGGACATTTTAGATAGTGGTAAGGGTCGGTCTAATGGCATAACATTTAGGCCTTCCATAGTGCTATAGTTCCATGCATGATATTTTCCACATGTCATAGCTATGGAGATATCATCCAGAACCTTCCCATGTTATAGGCACATAATATGTTGAGCTTTGTGTTGATGCATCCTTTGAGGAGCATCTGATACATGTTGTGGATCATAGTGACAAATATCTTTGGGGTAGGACAATAACATTAGTTCGATTATAGTGGCAGCATGGGTGAGTTTATAAGGAGACTTGTTAGATTGAGTTTGATATGAAAAAAAAGTGGACAAAATTGTTTGTTGAGACCTCACAGTGAAACCTAGAGCAGCTCAGGGACGAGATGTTATATGGTGGGGAGGTTGTAAGATCCCGTCTGATTTGAGGAACATCCCTCCTTGAGTTTTTAATTTGATCATTGGTGGCTAAGTCTTTTTTAGAGATGGAGAGCCTTTGTTGGAGAAAATTTCTTAATTTTCTAGGATGTATGCTTGTTTTTATTAATAGAGTCTAGGTATAAATGGGTTAAGTGTTAACATAAGTTCTTAGTAATTTAAGAAGATTTAAAAGCGTTTAAGGTTATTTAAAGGGAAAATATGATGAAAAACCATATTTATAACATTTACACACCATGTAAATGGATTACATGTCATGTAATTATTGGTTTTTTAATAAAATAAATCCAAGTCTACAGGTTTTCAGCATATTATATTAAAAAGATTTACATGACGTGTAACAATATTACACACCATGTAATTCATCGACCTAATATTTTAAACATGTTTTGCGGTTGAATTTTCATTCTATTTGACTTTATCTTCTATCTTCTCAACCCTAGGGAACACTCTAGATGAATTTAGAGTGCCAAACTACCTTTTAGAAGTCCCATTTGTGTAAGAAATCCCTAGTAAGTGTTTTTTGTCCCATTTATTCTTTCTCTCCCTTAGTTCTCCAACTGTAGTTGTGAAATCCTATGACCTATTCAATTTTTAGTTTTGATATTGATATGTTTTGATCTATAAACCTCTTTGAAATTTTCTGAACCTTATTCCTCATGGGATTTTTACATCAGAAGCATTGTTGGATTGTTGGTTTAAGGTAGGGTATCTAAATCTTAACCCTATGGTTTGATATTTCCCAAGTTTATGAAATATCATGATTTATCAAACGTAGTGTGTGCCCAAATAAATTAAATAATGAATGAGATTATGCCTTGAATTCCTTTGGTTTCAATTAGATTCTAACATGACTTATGGATGCCCATTGGGTGAGCAAACCTTGAAATTAATTAAATTGGATAAAGGCTTAAAGTGTGTTTAGCATGACATGTGACCTTAGGTGATTTCTTGTCATACAATCCCAAAATTGCAACTTACTACTTATTTATATAAATTTTAATTAGTTATGATATAAATGGAATGTGGTATATGAAAGATAAATGGTAATTCACATAATTAACCATTTATATTTTTGATGTCATATTGTGATATCCATGCTATATGACAAGACTTGTGTTCCTTGCTAAGATGTTTATATATTTGGCTCAACCCTAGAAATTTCATACTTATATACTATAATGATGATATTCAATGGGATTAAGCTAGTCCCATACTGTAATTATTATATAGAGCAGTCTATTCCTAGTCCCATGCTGTATTTCTTATATGGATTTGACCAAAATTATTGTGACTTTACCATGGTTATATGGTGGTGGTTGGCATGGTCTTAATACATGCTCAGAGATATTTTGGCATGACTCCAAAGAAGGTTATTTTAACTTGGTTATATGGATGTGGTTGGAATGGTCATAAGAAATGCTCAGATATATTATGGTATGGAGCCGAAGTTGGTAGTTGTTGTATTTTTTGATTTTTGAATTAATTAATGCACATGTTTATCGCTTTATTGCATACACTTGTTATCAGAATAATTAGTTTAGATGTGGTGGTGTAAACCTACTAAGTTATACTCAAAACCTATTTGGGAAACCATTTGGTACCTGAGTAGATTATGTGGATGTAGGTTTGGACAAGGGTAAAGGACCTTGCTGTTGATTTCTTGTTTGATGGATGGGCTGAAGTTTGGAGTTGGGACTGACGTGGGGTTAGAGACCGGGGAATTTTGAGTCTTTATTTGAGTATACTAGTATTTTACTTGTATTTTTCTAGTATGAAATTTAGTTATATTCCATCACATTAGTACATTATTCCTTTATTATTTATTTGAATTTTTAGTTGGATTTTATTTTTGTCTTCCACTATGTATATACTTTGATTTTTTCCTTCATTTATATAGTTTATTTTCTATTTCTATGACACTTCATACCAGGGGGTATAGTCTCCCCACTATAAACTTCACACCCCACTACTAATCAGCGGCCTATGGCATATGGAGAGGTATTCTTAAGGTCTCGTAACCAACCCTTTTTGAACACATGAGAGAGTGAAAAATTGGTGGATGTTACAGGCTCAGTACTATGCTCTCGTACTCCATCCTAGAACTAAAAATCATGCATCATAAGTTGAAAGATTCCCTTTATCCATACCTGTATTCATGAAGTCATCTTGGGTATTAAGGATGGACCAAGAAGGGTATGAGATATATCCAGTAGGCTACCACCAATGGTGTCTAGATTTATCCAGTTTGTGCATATAAAATGAGTAGTGTTTTAATAATAATAAATTAAAGGCATAAATAAACAACTAAATACATCAGACCAGGTTCCTCATGGGATACTTGATAAACTCTACTTGCTTTGGTCTAAGCTATATTTCTCCGAACCAAGGTACCCTATACAAGGATGATAATGTGTATACATGGGTCTATCATAAATAAAGTATTAAGATATGGAATATTCCCAAGAATGTGATTTGGATTGGAGGATGCATCCTTGGAATTTAAATTACATATTCTTATTGTTTAATTTAAAGCCAACTTTTTAATTTAAGAAGAGGTACCCTGATCCCATCCAAAGAAATCCAGAATAAATCCCAAGTATCGATCTAGGGGAACTATAAAAGCCCAATACCATAAAATTCCGTCCAAGGTGATCCATACATGGAATCCCAAGTATCACTGGCATGTCATGTAATAAACTCTCCGATCCCATCCGAGGTAACTCACATAGGGGATTGAGTATCACTCGTGACCTGGTGTAACCATCTAGCCATGATCCTATCTATGGTGTCTCCCCTAGGGAACTGGTATTGCTCACATGGAGGTAAGGTAAACATATAATGATCCCATCCCAAGCATAACTAATATCACTCCTAGCACATGAATAATCCATAATAAGTCTCATTTATAAAGTACAATGATCCCATCCAAGGCATCCTTATGTCGGGACCCTTGTACTGCCCTCAACATAGTATAAAAATAATTTATCTATCAACAAACCATCTATCTAACAAGGAATTTTAATCCGATTACTTTATTCAAGCTATCCAGTTCATTAAATTAAGCAATTCAAGCTATGAAATAAAGAAAAGGGTCTAACACATTTCCAAACATATTATTAATTTATTTCACATCCCAATATATATATATATATACAAGGTCCAACACACCTCAAAATGTGTTTTAAACAACCTTAGGAAAATGGGAAGGTAGGTATTTAATGAATAACACACCTATAGAGGTGGCTTGTGTTAGCGTAATCAACCAAGGATGTGATTCTCCATTATCTAGGGCCTTAATAAGCATGATAAACCATTTATTTTAATTTATTTAATCTTTTAAGAGAACTGCTATAAAATTTTAGTGCATGGCACAATGAAACATAATAAAAATGAAACAAAACTTATGGAAAAAACCATACCACCTACCTCATGTTTTTAGAAAACCACTCATCTATTTTAGGCCTTTGATTCTAGTAAGAAGAGAAGGAAATAGAAAAAAGGACCAAAAACCTGAAAATAGGGAAAAACAAATTACACCAAAATAGAAAAAAATATGGGAATATAAACAATGATATGAATAAAGGGGATTAGTGATCTTACCATTATGTATTAAACATGACTTATGGTGTTGGAAATAGATCTCATATAGAGGAGGAAGAATAATCCATTGCTTAGGTGTAGAGGGACTCTCATGCGTGTTGCCCCTACTGTGTGAGAGAAGGGAGGATGAGTTCTCTCAAATGAGCCCCTGCCTTTAAAAAAACATTCCTAATAATTTATATTACATGTAAATTCTTTACACACCATATAAATCTTGGAGTCCTTCACTCCCAAGAAAACCCAGCTCATGATGTGTAAAGGGTCTGGCCAACCCATTACACGTCGTGTAGTCGATACATGTCATGTATTCTAAATAAAAAACATGTATTCAATACATGGCATGTACTTTTCCTATAGACATCATCTATCTCCATAAAACCTTTACTTATAAAATAAAATGTACCCACCCTTAGGTTCAATTTCTGGGTTTAACCAAATCTAAAAAGGAAAATGTACCTCATAGAAAAGATTAGATGTTACAATCTCCCCTAAAAACAAATAATCCCTGATTTTCCATTTTGAGGTTAATAAAGCATCCCATGAGAATAGTTCCAACAACCGATCAAGTACACTAGCCTCTCTCCCCCAGGTATCATCCTACACACGACCGTACTACCATAACACTCAAACTAGTGGAACTAAACTACATCAGATATCCTTCATGCTCCGATCAATGAAATATATCAGATGATCCTAAAATTATGCATCTACCTCTAGATCAATATCCTTGAGATCAAAAAATGAAATAGTTCAGCATGATATCGGTGAAGTTGCGATATATAGAAGACATCATGCATGGAATGGTACCTTTGAGTTAATAACAATCGATAGACTTCAAACCTAACTCTCTCCACTATCTCGAAAGGCCTGATGTTACGAGGTGATGGATTGACCAACATCCATATCTGTATATGGTCCAAACTAGGCTAAACTCACAAAAATACCTGATGTACCACCTCAAACTAATAGGTAGGCACTGATGATAGGTATAAGACTTCTGCCTGGAATGAGATGTAGCCATACGTTTCTGAATCATATTCACTTGATCTAAAGTCTCCTAAATGATATGAGGACCTAGTAGTGCTTCCTCACCTAACTCTAATTAGCACAAGGGTTAATGGAATAATCTAGCGTAAAGGGACACATAGGGATCCATTTGAATCATTACCTGAAAATTGTTATTATAGGAAAAATCAAAGAGAGGTATATGTTTCTCCTAATAACCTCCAAAATCAAGAACACATTCCTAGAGAATGTCCTCCATCACCCATATATTTTTCTTAGACTGCCTGTTATTTTGAGGGTGAAAAGATATAATCAAGTGCACCTATGAACCCATTTGCTTCTACAACCCCTACTAGAACTGTAATGTAAAGCGGACATCTCAATATGATATGATAGAATGGGGAACCTCATGAAGGAAAAAAATATCCTGGATATGAAGACTCCCTAAATCATCAACTGAGAATATCTCCTTGATAGGTAGGAAGTGTGTGACCTTGGTCAACCTATCAAAAATCACCCATACTACATCAGTTCCTTGAGGGGATCCCGATAAACCCATCAAAAAATCTATAGTGACGTCATTTCATTTCCATTCAGGTATTTACATAGGTTGTAAAAGTATAGCAGGTTTCTGATGCTCCACCATCACCTATTAATAGGTGGAACATCTCATGATGAAACTTGAAATCTACCTCTCATACCTAGCCACCAATACAGTCAGCATATGTATCGGTACATATTGGTAAGACCAGAGTGAATTTCCCCAAAAAAGGAAAGAGATCCCAGCATCAACTCTTCTCATATGTCAGAAGGAACCCAAATACATCCACATAAGAGAAATATATCATTCTCATCGATGAACCAACTAATCATAGGGTTCTCACCCGAAAAACTCTCCCTCAGGATCTGATAGCTGTCTCATATGCACTCTCTCTAGAAGAGAGGATGTCACTGCTAAAGCTACTAAAACAGGATGCCCATGCTATTCTTGAACCTCTAGGTGTATCTCAAAAAATAGATCCATCAAATTCTACTCACAGATAACCTCCTAGATGGCTTGTGTCCAAGTATTATGGATTAGAGTGTTAACTAATATATTACCCTTATCGCATGTACAATAAAGCTAAAATTTGAATGATTGTAGGTATTCTACCAACATACACTACTTGAGATTCAATTATCACTATGTGGAGATGTATTTTAGACTTTTATGGTCCATATAAATGGTGAAACACTCACCCAACAAATAAAGATTCCAACAACATAAGGCATAAACCATGACTGCTAGCTTGGGTTCGTGCATAGGGTGATTACACTCATGAGGGATCATCTGGTGGGACTTGTATGACACAAACCAATCATATTGCATTATAACTATTTCAAGCATAATTATTGAAGCATCATAATAAAATGTATATATATTTCCCAACTCTATAAGAATCAGGATTAGCACTGAAGTCAGTCACCCCTTCAAATCTTGAAAGGATGTCTCACAAGTATCTGAACATATGAATTTCACACCCATTTTATTCATGCCTATAAGAATTTCTGATAGGCATGGAAATTTCTATATGAATCACCTATAACTGTAATCAATCCTAAAGACATTTCATGTGTCAAAAAAATTCTTGGGATGCTCCCCAGGAAATCACAGTTCTTAACTTCTCTAGGTCAATAGATATGTCGACCTTTGAAATGATATAACCCAAGAAGCAAACCTTATTGACCCAAAAGTGGAATTTACTGAGATTATAATATTTAAAATGCTCTAACAATGTATTTATCATGATCTCAAGATGGTTTTCATGGCTGTTTATGGTATGATAATACACCAAGATTTCATCAATGAAGATTACCACAAATAAATCCAAGTACGGGTGGAAAAACCAATTAATCAAATCCATGAAAATGTTGGTGCATTTATAATTCCAAAAAATATAAAAAAATACTTGTACAAGCCATATATAATCTAAAACACTGTACATGGTATGTATAATTGTCTCAAATTCACTTGATGGTAGCCCAAACTCAAATTGATCTTAGAGAAAATAACCACTCCTTGAAGCTGGTCAAAGAGGTCATCTATATGAGGTAATGGATACTAGTTCTTCACCATATGCTAGTTAAAATGTATATAATCCATGCATAATCTGATGGTACCATCCACTTTATTAGATAAAAGGATAGGTGAAAACCACGACAAAGTGATGGGTTAGATAAAACCCTTTGCCTCTAGATCTTCCAACCACCTTTTGAGTTCCTAAATCTTAGTACGTTTCATCCTATATGGAGGAATGGAAATTAGTGCTACACATAAAACCAGATCAATTTTTAACTCCACCTCTCTCATAGGAGGTAATATAGAGAAATCCTTAGGGAAGACATCCCTGAAGAAATCCACCACAAGAGGGAATTCTACAAGACACATTCCTTGGTCCCTCATGAAGAGACTATCCATATGGTCTTCCACTCCACCCATCCCAGTATGATCATGTACAACTGAAATTTCTTAGATATTCCATTCCCTCTTATGAATATAAGCACTACCCTCAAGTGATGTGAAAGATACCCAATAGTGATAACAATCAACATGGAATCGATAAGGCACTAGACAATCCATACTAAGAATAATGTCGAATCCAGTCATCTCGAGGAGAAAGAAATTCCATAAGAAATGATACCCAACCATATCAAGGGGTAACTCCTTATACTATCATATACCCTCTGATCGGACCCCTAAAAATGTGTTAAGAGTCATCATGTTGCTAAAATATTCTATCTCTAGGACCAAAATTTCCAAAATCATAGAAGATATGAAGGTCTGTGACGAACCTATATAAAATTGGGAAGAAACTAAAGTAGAGGTGACTAAAATAGTACATAATACTGTAGAAGTCCCTAAACTATTATCCTTAGGAATAAGCTATACTGTATAGATATGGACCAAACCCCAACCCTGAGATACAACCTGACTGTGCTGGGTAGGTCAACTCTACTGAATCTGAAACTCTGATGTTTGACTACCTCATCCATAATCACCTACTCATCCTAATCATTCAGTATTAGACCAAATCCTAGACTGATGTGAAGCTACTGATCCTGTACCCACAATTGGTGTTGGAACAAATCCTTTCTCACTGAACACTAGAGGAAAAGTTTGGTAGAAATACTGCAGGTGACCCATCCTACCGCAATATCGACACTCCATCAGGTTCCTCATAGACTAAGGTTTCTTATGGACCATTATACCATATTTTTGACACACCACATAGTTTTCTGTATGTGTCATCTAGATGTAACTTCCACCTCATGTACCCTCAAAATGTCTCTTCCTATCGCAAGATAAACTATCCCCCTGCCTAGAAGTTGAACCATCATGAATCACATTACCACCTTCCCTCAGGTTCTAATCTTTAATGAGGTCCTATTTTACTATCTCCGTAATGGTAGTTAGGCGGAAAATTTTCACATTAAATCAGAGAGTGTAAAATCCCATCCTTAAAACATCTCGTAGTGGTTATCTCATCACTGGAAAGAGTTGGTGTAAAATGATAGAGCTCAATGAAACGGGATGAGTACTCCATCACTATCATAACAAACTTCTGAAGATTCATAAACTCATAGGAATTATTTTATCTTAATGGTTGGGGGAAGGGGTAGTCATATATGGCTATTTGGAATCCCATCTAGACCATACCATGATGACGTCCAACCTAGGTAATGACATCCCACCAATGTTTCACAGAATCACATAACATGTAGGTAGAGAGATTGACCCTCCACTCTAAATGCGTATCTAGATGATAAAATATTGAAAGCATGGATTCCATCTAAGAATTAGTATCCTTAGGTCTTCTATACCCAAAAATGTAGGAGGATACTACTGTTGAAATTCTCGCGTCAACTCTTCCATTGGAGGGGCAGGTTACAGATCTCCCTTTACAAACTGTATAAAATAATAAAACATATCTCAAAATTGATCACTAGTGCCTAATAGAAGATAAAAAATAGGTTCCTCATGTGGAACTACATGAGGTAATACTGGTGTATTAGGGCCCACCACCTTCAGAGCTTGGTCATCACAACCCTCATGACGTACGACTCGAGGATGTTGAGGAGACATAGGCCTCCTTATAAAGAGGACACACCTCTCTTCTTGCCCTAGAAGCCAGGTCTAGGTGATAAGGAGTCACATAATCCTTTGGAGAAACTTCCTACTACCCACTACTAAGGCTGGGTCAAGGTCAAGTCCTCATACAACACATCATATGTTCTGGTATATGGAGTGTTAATTGCAAGGTATAGAGGAAAACACAGTTTACTTTGAAATCATAATTCCATTTAACAGTAACCATTTAATTAATTTTTTTAAAAATTAATTTATTAAAATTTATTCTTATTTATTTAAATATAAATATCTTAGTCCAGTTAATTATGTTACTAATTCCAAATTATTAAAGTCCCATACTCTTTATTAATTGAAATTGGAACAACAAGTAACTGTTCCTAGATTGTACATCCGATATCAGGATTTGATAAGTCATGTATAATGATTTGATTAAATGATTATCATTACCAATTTATAGAATTAATTTATTTGTAATTTTATATTGTAACCCATCAATTAAATCAATTAACTCAGTTAATATCTCATCCCACAGAACTAATGGTTCACGACTCAAATGTGGCATAATTGGCTAATTAAAGTGTCATCATAAATCTATGTGGGAAAACACCATTTAAATTTATGTAGGAACTTTAATTAATCCAATTATGTAATTCTTTTAAGAAACACTAGCACACTGAAATACATAATCAATAAGGCACTCACAACAATCACTGCAATACTGGAAATGCACATAAAAAACACGACATGGAAAAATGCATGGAATATAAGTCCTATGGTGCCTACTATGATGCATGAATTTATATCCCCTCCTCACCTCATACTAAGGTAGAATAACTATCATAATATTAATAATTGAATTAATAATAATGGTATAAAACATGTGCTTCACCCTATGGTGAAACCAAAAAAATTATAACTGGTAAAATCCAATAACAATAATAGCCCATCCCATGTAAATTGGGTTTCCACTATACATGGGTTAGCTACTCCCAGAAACATAATCATTACCAAATACCATTACATCCTAGTATCCTTTATAATACCCAAATAGTAATACAAAATTAAAAATAAGAACTGATACCACTTTTTAGCATCCCTCCCAGGAAGCCACTTAGCGATGCCCCAAGACGGTTGGACACTAACCTCAAGTGTTCCTCCCTATATGCCAGAGGTTGCTAACTAGTAGTGAGTGCCAAGGGTTTGTACCTTGGGAGACTATTCCCTCACAATTCAGAGTGTGGCACAATGGTAAATAATAAATGTGAAACACCAGAAGTAGTAATAAATAAGAAATAGTGGAATAATAAATAGACAACCAAAGTAACGAACTAGAGAAAGATGATAAAGATAAATAATAGATACATAATTATGATTATGATAATTTCATGAAGATATAAAAAATTAGTACATGGGGATATAGGGAAATATGCATATGACACATGTTATAAAAAAAATACCAAAATGACCAAAAGCAGTTATAACTAGCATCACGAGCATATGCTCAGTCCTCTTCTCTTGCAATCCATCTTAGAACTAAAAATAATAAATCATAAGTTGGATTATTCCCTTTATCTATACCCTCAATCATGAAGTATTCTTGGGTACCAATAACGCACCAAACAGGGTGTGAGATATACTCAGTAGTCCACCACCAACGGTGCCTACATCTATTTAGTTTATTTATATAAAATGAACAGTGTGTCAATAATAACAAATTCAAAGCATAAATAAATAATTAAATACATTAGAATGGGTTCCTCATGGGATACTTGACCTAATTTACCTAATTAGGTCTAATATGGATGTCTCTTAACCAAGTGAAACTATACAAGGATGATAAGGTGTTAACATGGGGTTATCATAAATAAAGTATCATGATATGGAATGTGCCCAAGAATGTGATTTAGCTTGGAAGAAACATCCCTATAATTTCAATTACAAATTCTTATTCTTTAATTTAAATCTATTTTTAAATTTAATAAGAGGCACCCTTAGCCTGTCCAAGTCTATCCATAAGGAATCCCAAGTATCGCTCCATGGGAATAGTAAAATCCCATTACCGTAAGAGCTCATAAAAGGTGATCCATAAATGGAATCCCAAGTATCACTCTTATCATAACGTGTAATCAACTCTCTGATCCCATCCCAATTATCTCACATAGGGGACCGAGTATCAATCGTTACCTAGTGTAACCATCTAGCCACAAGCCCATCCATGGTGTCTCCCCTAGGGAATCAATATCGCTCACATAAAGGTAAGGTAAACACATTGTGAGCCTATCCCAAGAATAACTGGTATTTCTCACAGTTCATGCATAATCTATAACAAGTCTCATTTATAAAGCAGGGCAATCCCGTCTAAGGAATACTTAATTCAAGACACTTGTATCACCCTTAGCATAGTATAAACATAATTTAACTATCAAAAAATCATTTATCTAACTAATAATTTTAATCCAATTATTTTATTCAAGCTAACCAGTTCATTAAATAAAGAAATTCAAGATATGACATAAATAAAAGAGCCTAACAAATGGCCAAAAATCTTCTTAATTTATTTCAAATCCATATATATATATATATATATATATATAAAACAAGGTCTAACACACATCAAAAGGTTTTTTAAACAACCTCAGGTAATATGGTAGGTAGGTATTTAAGGAATGTCACACCCATTGGGGTGGCTCATGTCAAGGTAATCAACCAAGTATGTTATTCTCTATTATCTAGGGCCTCACTAAGCATGATAAACCATTTAATTTAATTTATTTAATAATTTTAAGAGAACTAGCAGAAAAGAATGGCGCATGGCACAACAATGCATAGTATAAATGTAATAAAATTTATGGAAAATAACTATAACACCTATTCTAGGTTCTTAGATGACCACTCATTTTTTTCAACCTTTTTTTCACGTTAGAATGGGAGGAAATGTCAAAATTGGCCAAAACCCTAAAAATAGGGGAAAACAGCTGAAACCAAAGTAGCAAAAAATAAGGGAAGATAAATGATGATAGCAAGTAAGGGAATTAGGGATCTTACCATTCTAGATCCAACATAACTAACGATGAATGAAATGGATATATAATGAAGTAGTAAGAAGAATACCTAGCTCAGGTGTGGAGGGACTCCCAGTGATCACCTCTGCTATGTGAGAGACGGTAGGAGGGGTTCTGTCCAATGAGACCTAGCCCTTTTTTAAAAACATTCATGGGAATTTACACGGAGTGTAAATTCATTACATGCTATGTAAATATTGGGGTCCTTCCCTCCCATAAAAACTCATCTCATGACATGAAATGGGTCTGGAAAACCCATTACAAGTCGTGTACTCGATACACATCGTGTATTCTAAATACACGATGTGCATTCAGTAAATGGCGTGTACTCTTCCTATAGATAGCCTCTATCTCCCTGCAACCTTTCCTTCTAAAATAAATTAGACCCTCCCTTAAGCATGGTTTCTAGGTTTAATAAAATTTAAAAAGTAAAAAGTACCTTATTGAAAATCCAGGATGTTACAATTGGATCACTCCCTCATATATTCTATAGATTTTTTTTGTAAATTTTAATATAAGAAACATGGAAAAGTATCTACCATATCTTTTTACTCTCCTTATCCTAGTAGATAAAGATACAATGTGTGAAAATCATTTCATCCTTATGATAAACAAACATAAAGGAAAAGTGAAGATCTATAAGTCCAAAGATTATTAATTCTAATAAAGGGAATATGAAGAGGAAATCAAGGGAATAAGATGCTTTTTGATTCACATATGGGAAGAAGGGCCACTGGAAGAAAAACTGAACCCAGCCAAAGAAGTAAGAGGAAGCTTTTGGTGTGTTTGTTATCTAGTTTAATTTATATGTTTCTATAAATTGGGTATTAGATACAACATTGGTGATCATATATGTACTAAAATATAGGGACCAAATAGATTAAAAATATTGACCAAGGAGAGGCAGAACTACAAGTAGAAAATAGAGCTAAAATTGAGGATGTATCTATTGGGGATTACCACCTCACCTTTTCTACTCAAATTATCTATGTTTTAAAGGGTTTTTATTATGTGTCTTCAGTTACCAACAAAATTATATCTATATCCAGTCTTGATACATATGGATTTATTTTTTAATTTTGAAATGAATATCGATTATTTTTATAAAGATATAATTAGTTATAGTGAGGCACATTTAAGTAACGGTCTGTACATTTTGGATTACACAAAACAAGTAATGAAAATTGATAATGATGTTACATCACATGACTCATACCACACCCAACTTTGGTATCACTAGCTAGGTCATGTATACGAAAATTTCTTGACTAAATTATATTAGTATGGATATTAAGATTCTTTTGAACTAAAACCACTTGGTGTATGTCACACATGTTTAAAAGAAAAAAATTACCAAATACCCATTTATTGGTAAAGGTGAAAAGGCTAAATATATTATTGAATTTTTTTATATTGATGTGCATGTGTAACATCCTAATATTTTATAAGAATAAAATTACGTTCGATAGCATAAATGACACACAACACTGAGATTAAATAAGAATGTAAATCCAAGATAATTTATGATATATTTATTTATAAATAAATTTAATCAATTCAATAGCTTACAAAACCCCAAGATTTTATATGTTCGATAGCATATTCACCATGCAACATCAAGCTTAAACGAACCATGATATATATAACCGATAAAACCTACCCGTTAAATTGGCAGGTATGAATAGTATTAAATAATTTATGATATATATATATATGTAATACACAATATAAATTATTGATAAATTTTTATTAAATAATCAATCAATTTTTAGTAAAGTTATTTTATTCAACAAAAATATATTTTCTTCAAAAATGATTTTTTATTGCTTTTCATGAAAAAATATTAAAATAATTTTTTGGAACTTTTATAAAATTTATTTGGTAAAATTAAATTCATTATTTTAATCATAATATCAAAATTTTTTTGGGTGAAGCTTTTGGATTTTTTCTGAAAATATTGATTTTTCAGTGAATAGTGAAAAATACAAATTTTTAAAAAAATGTCATTTCTTTTTAATAGATTAAGCAATTTTAAATCAGAATTATCTACTGAATATGATTTAAAGAAATATAAATATTATTTATTTATATTTAATAAACTTAATTTCTTTTGAATCAACTTTATATTGGATTTTAGTATATGTTTATTTTTTGGGTTTAAAAAGGTTTTTTTTGTGAAAACTGTTTTAATGCGTGTAATGTTTATCCATTTTAATTAATTAAAACAATCCATAATTATTAATGTTTTAAGTGAAATTTATATTTTATATATCAATAAATTTTAATTGGTATTCATACAATGACTATTATAATACATAAAGTCAATATAAAATCATCTTGTTCATAAAAAATACACTTATCAAAATCCTGATTTTTCATCACGTCTATGGGTTTGTTTTAAATTAGGAAAATTTATTTGAAAAAATAAAATTTATTTTTGAAATAATTATGTAAAATTATATTATTTTGTTTTTTGATAATTTTCTGAAAAGATTAATGTTTTTTGGGGAATAATGAAAAATACTAAATTTTAATTGAAAAATATCTTTTTGTTTAAATTACTTATAAGGTTAAATTATATTTTAAATATTTTTAAAGTAAAATTAGTTCAATTTAATACTAATTAATCAAATTTATGTAATTTTATTAATTTTTATATTGTATTTTTGTATAAAAACTTTGTAAAATTTTGAACTTCTTCTCTTTGAAAACCTGTTTTCTCATCACTTATATGAGATTAATTTTAAATTAAAATTTTACACTTATGTGAATTTAATTTGTAAAAATTTGTTAAATATTTTTAATTAAAATAATTTATAATTTCTAGTAATGTGAACTTAATTTTTGATGAAAATTAATAGTGAAAACAATAAAAAACATAATTTTTGTGGTTAAGGTAAAAATATATTCATGGAGGGTTAAACTAAAAAGATAAGTGTAAAAAGACCTAAAAATTTTTACAAAACCCATTTTATGGACATGTTTTGACCTTATATCTTTTATGTTCTATAATTTTTCATTTTGGAAGCTTGTTTCATGATAAAAATGTGGATATAATCGAATATTTTAAAAAAAATTAGAAGTGTGACACTCACCTCAGTTATAAAAGGCCACACACTCTCATCTATTATTCACACCCTAAAACCTATTTGGTTCTAAAAATACCCGATAAAATAACTTACCAAATTCCCTATCCTAATCCTATAAGCCTTAGTTTTGGCACAAATCCAACCTACAAAGGCTTTTGGTGCAAACCTAAGGAGGATACCCGAAGAATAAGTAACATTCTTCAATGAGCATTTTTATTTTATTTATTTATCCAACAACTTAAATTAATATTAAACCATGATGATATAGTAAAAAAAATATATTACATATACTAGGATGTTTTTATAAAAATCTCATGACCTAAAACTATCTCCACTTCTATAAAACATGTTACGAAATCATCGTTTGTGTGTTTGGAAGACTACCGCCTCACAAACAGATGTTATTCGATTTTCCATTACAACCTATAAAGGTTGGGTATGATGATTTATATAAAGTATATATATGTTATTTATAACATAATTATACCTCTATAGTCATTATATATATCTTTTTTTACTTTCCATTCTGTAGGGGATATGATAATGTCGCTCGTGTGTACGCCAGACTACTGCCTCGCGAAGCATTGCGATTCGTCTTTCACTAACGATTTATAAGGAATGAAATAAGGATAAAGTTAATGAAAAAATGTGTTATAAATGAAATAATTATTATATTAATGAAATATTTATCATTATCAAAAGATAATATATCATTTTATTTTTTTACTAAAAAGTTTATAATATCATTTGTGTACGTGTGGACTACTGCATTCACGATGCGATGTGACTCTCTTTTCATCACCACACCACATGAATGATATATATAATTATGTTTAAATAAATAATATGGAATATATTATTTTATTATCATTCTTTAAATATAAAATATTAATAATGTATTTTTTATAATGACCATTAAGAAATGGAAATGTTACTCATGTGTATGTACGACATAGAGTCTCCATGATCATAAGGTACTTTATTTCTCAAAACAATCTTTCATGATTAGTATTAAAATTATAATTGATGTATAAATATGATAATTATTTCATGTTAATTATTATTTAGATGATGTAACTATATAATATTCATAATAACTTGAACATTCATAACAAAACATGAATGATAAAAAAGGTAAACACCCGAAACTATGAAAATAATTAAATATTATTAATGAACAAGTGATAAGATGTTATAAAAGGATAATATATGATATTATAAATATTAATATGGTTATTTAATAAGTTAATATTATGTTTATAACCACTATAAAAAATTTTAAATCACGATCTACCAAAATGAAGCGTGAGGTAAGTGATTTCAAGTGTCTCTTATTTCTGAGATACATATGCAAATTCACCACTCGTTTATTTTGTATAATGTATATACTAACCCTATGAAATGTTATATCATGAATAAAATTCCTTTAATGATATTTAATGTTTCATTTAATGTTATAATTTATTATGGATTATGATTTAAAATATTACAAAAGTGGTAAGGTATTTTTGTCTCATTTTTCTTTCTTCGAGACTTATGTCATGTTATACACCTATATTCTTTTATAAGGTGTATAAAAAACCCATTTTACATGTAATATCTTGAATTTTTTTATTACCATGATATTTTAAATTTCATTTAATGTTATAATTTCATTGTTCTTACAATTCAATGTTACCAAAGTGGTAAGAGTGTTATGTTACAATCTCATCATTCATCAGGATTGTTAATGATTAAGTCTCAAATTTTAAAATAATATTATATACCTATAAATAATTATCATGAATTTTATTTTACTATGGTTAATCATGATATTTCTAATTAATAGTACAATTTTACCACTCTTTGTTATTTAAAATTATTGAGAATTTTTTAAAGAAAATCCGACATCATTTCTCTCTTTGTTCAGAAATCCCTTTTCATCAAAACCTATGTTTTATAAAAATGTTTTTAACCTTTTAAAAATGTTTTATTAAAGAAATTTTTACCCATATTTTTCTTTTTATGTAATGGTTTGAAATGAATATTCTTTTCATTTTTTGAACAAGGCACTTTTCTAACTTTTTTACAATGTAAAAGGAATGCTCTTTTTAGCTTGTACGACATGTACCAAAATTACCCACCATCATGAACACCATTTCCTTGAATATTCCTTCGAAAGTTTACAGGGATATTTTCTAAAGTATTTTTCCCTAATATTATAAAAATTATTATTTTTTAAAAGTGATTTTCAAAGAAAAGGATTTTAAAAATGTTTTATGTTTTAAAAAGTGATTTTCAAAATGAAAAGAATATTTTCCTCAAGGATGTTTTTAATAACCTTTTAATGATATTCATTAAATTTAAAAACAACTTTTGTTACTTATCCTACACTGTGGATATTTTATATTTATACCATCCTAATTATTTCTTTGGATGGATTGAGACTGATTCAAAGATATTGTTATGGAACCCATTTCTTTTCTAGAGTTTAATCATGTTTCAAAGAGATTGTTATAGAACCCATTTAATTTCCTATGGTTAATCATGTTTCAAAGAGTTTTTTATGGAACTTGTTTATTTTACATGGGTTAATCAAGTTATGAAATTAATAATGTTTTTTATAAGTTTTACAATGATGCCTAAGATATTTGTACTTTTTTTGTGGTTGTGGGAAATTATATATGATGGGGCAGTCCAAATAGTATCGGGTGAGCCCGTTACTACTTATACAATGTGGTTACCTAGATAGTGATGGGTGAGCCCATTATAAATTATATGATAGGGTGTCTCAGATAGAGTTGGGCGAGCCATTTATAGCTTAAACTATGGGAGCACACAAGTTTACATCTAATGTATTAGGTAATGATAACATTCTACAGAGAATTATATTGAAATTTGGGCACATGGTTTTTGCAATTGTAATGGTTCCTTAAGGTTTCTATAATGATGATGTTCCAAGATACCGACATGTTATATCTGTGCCTTCCATGGTTTTATAATGTTTCCTTTGATAAATATTGATATCACATGGATCATGATTATTGATTTTTATAATTTTTTCATTTTTTAAAGCCTTATTCCATGCTTCATGATTGAGGATTCATGTATTTATGGGTATGATTTATTTTATGATTTTCTCAGGCACTCTGATTATGTCATCATATCCTTATGCACTTCTTATTCTCATTGATTAATTTCAAATGTTAGTGCTTATGTTTACCCTTACTGATCATTTGACCACACCCTTCATATTTTTCCTCTTCCCCAGGTAATAAGGAATGTGGTTGAATGAATTAGGTCTAGAAGGGATTTTGTAAGGATGAATATGATGACTTAATTTGAAATAATAAAATTTGGGTTAAGTGGAAAAAATTCCAATTTAACAACAAGGGTATTGTTTATGTTGGAGTTTGTCCTAATTTTATAAAATTCTAAAACTAAATGGAACTTGAGAACTTAAGTGATAATTTTTTTTACTTTTTATGTTTTAAGGTTTGTATGGAAAAAAATTGGGTTACAATTATCAATATCAAATCTGAAAATGTGAATTTTTTAATTTCAGCACCGGACCTGAGACTGCGGGTTTAGGGCTGTTATAGTTGGTATTAGAGGTAGGTTTAGATAACTTTAAAGATTAGAAAGTTTTCACCTTAGGTTATATTAAGAATTATGGACAACTTAACATGCCTATAATTAGTTCAATTTTATATAAATCAATACAATTTTGGTCATTGTAATAATTATCATTTTGAATTTTGATATAAAATTTTTTCAAACTTTTGAACATTTTTCTTTAAAAACCTACTTTATCATCACATATGCGGGATTAATTTTCAATTAAAAAATTTAAATTATATGAAATTAATTTGTAAAATGGATTAAATATTTATAATAATAATTTATAATTTATAATAAGTTCAACGTAATTTTTTTCTAAAATTAATAGTGAATATAGTAAAAAATAATAATTACCATGGTTAAGGTAAAAATAGATTTACCAGGGGGTTAAGATAAGAAGATAAGGGTATAAATGACCAAAAAAATTATCCAACACCCATTTTATGACCATATTTAGACCTTATATATTCTAGGTTTTAGAATGGACCATTTTTGGTAGATTTTGGCATGATAAAAACATGGGTATAATTGAATCTTTTCAAAATATTACAAGAGTGCCACTCACCTCACTTATAAAAGGCCACCCCTCTCCTCTCTTCTTCACACCCTAAAAAATATTTTATCTGGAAAATAAATGAACAAATAACATACCAAATTGACTCCAAACATCCTAGAAGCCTTATTTTTTTCATAATTCGACCTATGAAGGCTTTTGGTGAAAACCGAAGGAGGATACCCGAAGAAGAGGTAACTTTCTTCAATGAGCGTTTTTATTTTATTTCTTTCTACTCCTCATTAAAATATTATTAAATACATGATTATATAATAAAATAAGTATATTAAATTTAATTTTATTTTTTTATAATAATTTTATAACCTACAACCATCTCCACTTCCATCATATGGGTTACGAAATCAGCATTCGTGTGTACGACAGACCACCACCCCGTGAATCGATTCTATCCATTTTCCATTACAACATATAATATTTGGTAATGATGATGGATATAAATATATATATTATATATATAAAATAATTATACCTATATTTTATTTATATCAAATATAACTTTTTTAATTTCCATTTTGTAGGGGATACAATAGCGTCTCTCGTGTGTACGACAAACTACAGCCTCTCGAAGCGATGTGATTCTTCATTCACTATTGCTTTACATGAAATATAATAAAGATAAATTTAATGAATATATGTGATATAAATGAAATAATAATTATTTTAATGACATATTTATCATTATTAAAATATAATATATCATTTTATTTTTTTCACTAAAAATATGATAACATCGTTTGTATACGTGTGGACTACCACATTCACGATGTGATATGGCTCTCTTTCCACCATCACACTACATGGATGGTATATATAAGTAAATTTAAAGAAATAATATGGTATATATGATATTATTATTATCATTCTATAAATATAAAATATTAATTACCTTCTTTCCATAATGATTATTGAAAAATGGAAATGTTACTCATGCGTACGGACGATATACCATCTCCATGATTGTAACATACTTCATTTCTCAAAATATTTCATGATTGGTATTAAAATTATAATTGATGTATAAATATGATAATTATTTCATTATTATTTTTCTAGAGATTATGGAACTATATAACATGCATAAGAACTGAAATATTCATAATAAAACACAAATGAAAAAACAAGAAAATTTACACCCGAAACAATGAAAATAACAAAATATTATTAAATAATTAGTGATAACATAGTATAAATGATCATATATGATATTATAAATATTAATATGGTTATTTAATAATTTAATAAATTTTTTAAAACCACTATACATGAGGTTTAATCACGATCAACTAAAAGGAAGTGTGAGGTAAGATATTTCTAGTCTCTCTTTTATTTCTTGGAGATATATGCAAGTTCACCACTAGTTTCTTTTTTGTGGTGTATATACTGAAACTTTAGAATGTTATATCCTGAATCCCATTACATTCATGAGATTTAATGTTTCATTTGATGATATTATTTATTTATTATTATGATTCCAAATATTACTAAAGTGGTAATGGATTTTTGTCTCATTTTTCATTCTTTGAGACTTATGTCATGTTATAGACGTATATTATTTTATGAGGTGTATATACAACCCCTTTGGAATGTAATATAATGAATTTATTTATTCCCATGATATTTTAAGTTTCATTTAATTTTATCCTTTCATGGGGCTTACGATTCAAAGTTACCAAAGTGGTAAGAGTTTTATATTACAATCTCATCATTTATCAAGATTGTTTATGATTAAGTCTCTAATGTTGAAATACTATGATCTAACTCTCAATAATTATCATAAATTATATTATACTATGGTTATAAATGATATTTTCATTTAATACTACCATTTATACTCTTTTTTACTTAAAATTGTTGAGGAAATGTATTTAAGAAAATCTGACATTATTTCACTCTTCGGCTGAAAATAAATTTTCATCAAAACCCATGTTTTCAAAAAATGTTTTAAAAAAAGTTTTTTTACATTTAAAAAATGATTTATTAAATAAATGTTTACACATTATTTGCTTTTCACATAATGATTTTAAAGGAATATTCTTTTCATTTTCTAAACAAGCCACTTTTCTAACCTTTTTATAGTGCAAAAGAAATTTTCTTTATAACTTGTATGACATGTATAAAATTACATAACATAATGAATTCAATTTCATTTAAGATTAATTTTTAAGTTTATATGAATATTTTCTAAAGAAAGTGTTTTTCCTAATATTCTGGATATTATTTTTAAAAAAGTGATTGTCAAAGGGAAGGATTTTCAAATTTTTTTATGTTTTAAAAAGTGCTATTTGAAATGAATAGGATATTTTACTCAAGAATGATTATAATGATATTTTAATGGTATTAATAAAAATTTAAAACCATTTTTATTAATTATCCTCCACTAAATATATTTCATATCGATACTATACTCATTCTTTCTCTGTATGGACTAAGACTGTTTCAAAGTGATTGTTATGGAACCCATTTCTTTTACATGGGATAATACTGTTTCACATTGATTCTTATAAAACACATTTATTTTCCAAAGGTTAATCTTGTTTGAAAGATATTTTTATAGAAACCATTTCTTTTCCATGGTTTAATCAATTTATGAAATGAATAATGTTTTTATGATTTTTACAATGATGACTAAGCTCTGTATACTTTATTTGTGGTTCTTAGATATTATATATGATGGGGAGGACCAGATAGTGTAGGGTGAGACCATTAAATATTATAATATGGGAAGGCACATATATCACTGAGTGATCCGGTTATAATTTATATTATGGGGTAGACCAGATATCAACGGGTGATCCCGTTACATCTTATATGATGGAGTGACCCAAATAGAAATGGGTGATCCCATTATAGCTTAAAGGATGGGTGCATCCAGATAGTGCTCCAATGAATTGGGTAATGATTCATTCTCCATATAATTATATTGGATTTCATCCATATGGTTATTCCAATTATAAGGTTTCTTTAAAGGTTCTATGATGATGATGTTCTGGGATACCAACATGTTATATCTTTTCCTTCCATGGGTTTATAATGTTTCCTTTGATCAAGAATAATATCACATGGATCATGATTTTTTATTTTTATAACTCTTTCATTTTTTAAATCCTTATTCAATGCTTTATGATTGATGATTCAAGAATTTATGGACTTGAGTTCATTTATGATTTGCTCATGCACTCTGATTATGTCGTCATACCCTTATGCACTTTTATGCTCATTGATGACTTTCAAATATTAATGATTATGTTTACCCTTATTGATCATTTAAGCTCACCCTTATTATTTTTCCTCTTCCCCAAGTTATAAAGAATGAGGTTTAATGTATTATTTCTAGAAATAATTTCATATGGATGAGGATGATGACTTAATGTGAAGTAAGAAAAGTTGGGTTAAGTGGGAGAAATTATCATTTATTGAAATGGATATTGTTTATGTAGAATTTTTTCCTAATTATCTAAAACTCTAAACTTAAAAGGTCATTGATAATATAAGTGATATTATTTTTTATTTTGATATTTTAAGTTCTATATGGGAAAAAAATTGTGTCACAATTATCGGTTTCAAATCCAGAAATATAAAGTTTATGATTTCATCATCGGATCTCAGAGTGTGGGTTCAGGGTTGTTATATTGTGGAACATTTATCAGTGAATTAAGGGGTGGGTAATCACACTTCATAACTTTTAATGATAATTTTAGTATATATGGATATTTATACTTAATGAGGTATATGTTAGATTCTTTAGATAAATTCAAGGAATAAAAGAATGAAGTTGAGAACCATCTTGGTAAGAGATTAAGAAAATACGTTTAGAATATAATGGAGAATATCTTTATCAAGACTTAATTGATTTATTATGGGAGTTCAAGATACCATCTCAACTCACTCCTACTCATATGACTTAGTGGAATAGTGTAATTGAAAGAAGGAACTGCACCTTTTTGGACATGGTGATACCAATAATGAGTCATGCGAGTCTTCCATTATCCTTTTGCAGATACAAATTACAAAAAACAATATACATACTAAAACAAGTTCTAATTAAAGAAATATATGGTATACCATATCAATTATGGAATGGAAAAAACCCCTATTTTTTTACTTACATGTGTGAGGTTTTGAAGTGTTTGTTAAGGCCTCTTCATGTAATAAGCTTTAACCCCAAGTAAAAAAGTGTATCTTTATTGTATATCCCAAAGAAACAAAGGGATACTACTTATGAAATCCTTTAGAAAAAAATGTTGCGGTTGAAAAATGTCCCAAATTTCTTGAGAAGGATCTTATCTCTAAAATAGATAGTGGAAGTGAGATATATTTTGATAAAGTTCTTGCATAAGATACACAAGAGTTAGCACAACAAAAAATTCCACAAAATCCTATGGAAGAATAAGTTGTTCTAGTGACACAAGTATAATGTAGAAGTATTAGAGAGGTTAGATAAATATAATGATATGGTTTTCTAGTCACTGAGGATGGTGAATAAATATTTGTTGATAATAATGATCCTAAGACCCAAACATATTTATTAAGTGTCACAGATTTTTCCAACTGGTATGATTCCATGAATTCATAAATGGATTCCATATACCAAGACCAAGTCTAGATTTTGGTATATCATCCAATGTATGTAAGTCCCATTTGTTTCAAATGGGTATTCAAGAAGAAACTGAAAATTTAAGGAAACGTTAGTACCTATAAGGCATGATTAGTTATGAAATGGTTTAAACAACATCAAGGCATTGAATATGATGAAAGATTTTCACCAGTTGCAATGCTGAAATCTATCAGAATTCTACTTTCTATTTTGGTTTACCATAACTATGAGATTTGGAAAATAGATCTTGAAAAAATCCATCCTTAATAGAAACCTTCTGGAAGATATCTATATGACACAACTTCAAGGGTTTGTGACTTGAAAGGATTTCAAAAAGATTTAAAAATTGAAAAAAATCCATTTATGGATTAAATCAAGCATCTAGGTTATGGAACATTTATTTTTAAGAATACATAATATAATTTGGTTTCATAAAGAATGAGTTTGGGCCTTATGTGTACAAATAGTTTAGTTGGAGTGAAATCATTTTATTAATAGAATATGTTGATGACATATTACTCATTGGAAATGAAATACCAGTCTTACAGTCTGTTAATGTATGGTTTAATAAATGATTATTTATAAAGGACTTGGGTGATACAACACATATTATTAGGATCAAGATCTATAATGATAGATCTAAGAGGATGATTCACTATATTTCAAGTATATAAATTGATAAAATACTAAAGATAAATTATTTAGAACAATCCAAGAGGGGATTGTTGACAGCATCACATGACATTCATATTTCAAGGAAAATATTTACTTAGAAACATGATGAAATAAATAGAATGGTAAGAATTAAATATGTATCAGTGATTGGTTTAGTCATGTATGTTATGCTATGTACTATTACAGATGTCACCTATGCATTAAGTATGGTAGGAAGATATTAAGCTGACCTAGGTGACCACCATTGGATTATAGTAAAGACTATCTTTAATTTTTTGAGGTGTAATCAGGATATTTTCCTGGTTTATGGAGGATATGAGGATCTAGTTATCTGAGGATATAAAAATTCTAGTTTACAAACTGATAAAGATGATATGAAGTCAGAAACAAGATACATATTCACTTTTAATGGAGGTTCTGTGAGTTAGAGGATCTCAAAGTAGGCTGCAGTCATAGGTTTTATAGTAGAGTCTGTGTATATTGAAACTTCTAAGAAAGATAAAGAAGTAGTATGGATAAAAAACTTCTTCTAATATATTAATGTGGAAATTAGCTATAAATATCCTATCACACTTTATTGCGATAATACTGCAATGATGGCTCTCACAAAAGATCCAAGTTTATATCAGTGAATGAAGCACAGAATTCAAAAGTATCATCTCTTGAGGATTTTTTTATCAGAGAGGTAAGTTTAAAGTGATCCTTATTTTCATGGAAGATAATATGTCATACCCCTTGAATAAATCCTTGACTTAGTATAAACATGATTATCAAGCGAGGTATATAGAACTAAAAGTCATAGGCAGTTGGATCCAGTCCAAGTAGAAATTTGTTGGAGTTGGTGTCCCAGGACCAAATTTTTTTAATTTGGTTACCTGTATATTCTATATATTGAATATTAATAAAACATATTACTATATATTGTTCATTGTTATGAATGAATCTAATGCGATAATTTCCTATAGTATATGTCACATTGATAAGGTCATAGAAGTTCTCCACTATGATGATAAATTTGAAGTTCTATGATGATATTATTAAATAATATTATGTGGTTGGATAACATAATATGATGGGAAACATAGTATATAGAATTTTAAATGAAAGTAATTGTAAGTGGATAATACTTCTTCTCATGAATTTCACACTTTTTAATCTCTAAGTGGAACTTTGAGTTCAAGAGAAACTCAAGGGATGCGCCCGTAAAGGGATCTCGCTTCTAGGGATTCCTCTCGCTGCGACCGGCTCCTTCGCGGCGGACGGCGCAACGCTTCCTTCTCGAGATCGGTGGTGGTGGTGGTTCTCTACCACTGTGGCGTCTGAGTGGTCTTATCTCCAGCTGTGGATATTCTCTACGGGCCTTAGTGGTTGCTGATTCAGAGCCGCGGGTGTAAGACTGGTCTGGTTGACGGCTTACTCTTTGGAACGCTTCTGGCTCTGATCTCGGCAGTTCACCATTTTCCTAGGCTGTTTTCACGTTGGAGGGTTTCACTCTTGCGTCGGCGGTTTGTTGGGTTCTATCTCCTCTCAGGTGAGTTCCACTAGGGTTTGTTGTGCCGGATGCGGTCATCTTGTCTGGTGGCGGTGGGATTTTATGTTCTGTGGCCTGTTTTTTTATCTTCTGTGGCATGGTGATTCGGTTGATGCGGGTTGAAGGCAGTGCTGTGATGGAACGGCGACGATGATGCTATATTTTGGTTTTGTTCTTTGTGGGGTTTTGAACCGCAATGATTTTTTAGGGTTGAATTTGTTCCTCAATGGTTTGAGGATGATTTGAGTCGATGTTGCGATTCCTTTTCGGTGAATGGTTCGAAGATAGCTGTGATACGTTGTTTTCCGGTGACTTCAAGCTGAAGTGATGAGCGGTTCTGTCGACGGTTCCACAGTCAGGTGGCGCGTGGTGATCCGGCATTTGGAGGAGTGGTTGGTTTTTCATTCTTCTCGAGGTGTGCAGATAGATGTGATAACGTGGATTGGTCTGAATTTGAATTATGAAGCCTGAGGTGGTGCGTGGCTCGAGGCGTCGAAGGCAGTACTTTTTAAATTTTTGAATTATGTCATTTGAATTTTGAATTTCAAGTTGTGGTGTTGTGGAATTGAAGTAAATCTGTAAGGGGTACCGGGAACCCTTAAACTAGTCTCATGAGAACCGGCTACCCTCAAACTGGCCATTAGAAAATTAAAAAAAAAAGATTTGTAGTAAGTAATCTCTAAGATGAGAGATTATGAGAAAAAACCCACCAGTAGGAATTCCGCATGTTTTGGTGTCATCAGATATTATTATCTGTGAGCATGTGTAATGGTCCTTATACATTAGTATTATAATTAATTTATGTCATGAATCACACACTTATATTTTCTGATGAAAACTATGATTCCATATATTCATAGTGAGGTAGGTTACTTTGAGTTTGTTATGATTGACATGTCATTAATGGATAAGTCGAGGAAGGATTTTTCCCTTCTATGTTTATGGAATATAATATCTCATCCCTTTGATTGGAATAGAACTATCACCCTAAATTCCATGGCTATGGTGTAATGAAGTGTTTATTTTAGATAGTCAAATAAATATGTATCAAGCATATAGGTTGGTGACACAGATGTGAAAACTTCTTGATGACATATTGTGATTAAGTGATTATATTACAATGTGATAATTCATATGATGTTTTCGTTGTTACAACATTAAACTCTTTCTCTTGGGTTACTTGGAAAATTTCTAGATATTAATATTTTAATTTAGGGTATCCCACCTAATTAAAACAATAATAAATCCTAGACGGTCACATACTAATTGTTTTCAATGTTCTCGATTAAATTCTATTTTACATTAGTTAATTGAAAAAATATATTATTCAAAAAATTAAGGGATAATTTTATTCATGTTTTATCAATTGAAAATGTTTAATGATGAGTGAAATATTTAAATTAAATATTTATTCAGGTGTTCAATAAATACTATTGGAGTTCAAATAGATCAAGACTTTGTTCGGTGAAAAATATTAATTAATAAACCGGTTAAATAATATTTTCTACTGCATAAGTTGGTGCGCACCAAATAATAATAATAATAATAATATTATTATGTTTAATGGGGTTTATTAAATATTATATTATTATTTAAGGGATGAAATAAAATTAAATATTTTTAACGTAAACCCTAGATCTATAAATAGATGGTTATGTATATTGTGTATTGCATCCAAAATCAAAATTTGAGAATCTTTGCGAACAAAAAAAATCTATCTTAAGTCCTCCTTTATCTCTTCCTCTAAAGAATGAGAAAAACAAGAGATATGACTTCAAGATCTATGGAAGAGAGATAAAAAAGTTATTCAAGAAAATAGACTCACTGTGCTAGCACCCAAAGATCAATTGGCATTTCTCATAGATCAAAGGAGCATGTGTAGATCACAGCTAGATAGATTCTATCATTGGGTCCTCACTGCGTAACAAAGGAAATACAAAAGGGTATTTTTTAGATTATTGAAATCTAAATCAAAGAAATAATTATCATATCAAGTATTTATTTCTTATAATATTAAATAAATTAATTATAAATTTGATGTGCAAGATCCTCACTCAGGGTTTCCATCAACTCAATATTAAAAGAAATTTTAACATATCAACTACCACCGCACACTACCACTGCACCAGAATAAAAAATAAGTAACTTTAAATGAAACATTAAATACTAAGATTATAAATATATTAATGATATAAAATATCAAAGGGGTAGTAGATACGCCTCATAAAAATAAACAAGTGCACAATACTAAATATATCTCAATAGAGTGTAAATTGAGATGAAATATCTTACAAAGATCATACCGTTGAAGTGAAAATTAATCAATTAATTGTAAGTGTATCAATTTTAAATCCATATAAAACAAGTTTAAATACAATATAAATAATGAAAATTCATAACACACATAATATTATAATATCAAAGATAATTAATAAGTAATATAACCCAATGAAAAGAAATTGAGTTATGAAACACTTACCACTTGGTAAATTTCAAGTAAAAAACACTTCGATGAAATAATATGAATTTTAGTTTAAAATAAAATTAAGTATTAAGGATTCATTATATAACCTATAAAAGTTCATTATATAAACTATATAAAATAAATTGGCGCATAACATTAAAATATACCTTAATGAAAATAAATTGAGAAGGAATCCAATACAATGATAATAACATTGAAGTGAGAATTAATCAGTGAGTTGATTATGTATATAAAATATAAATAAACATAAAAAAGTATAAATAAAACATGAAGCAATAAAAAGTCACTATACAAATAATATTATAATATCAAATATAGTAAATAAATAATATAGCCCAATAAAAACAAATTGAGTTATGAAATATTTTACCACTTGGTAACTTTCAAGTGAAATACCCTCAGATAAAATAATTCAAATTGAAACTTAAAATACCATGGAGTGTTAAGGAATCATGATATTTAATTTAAAAAGATTAATATATACACCATATAAAAGAAATTGGTGCATAACATTAAAATATACATTAATAAATGAAAATTGAGATGAATCCCCTTACCTCATGATTCCCTTTAGTTGAACATGTTTTAAAATCCTGTATAATGGTTTTAAGCATGTTATTAATTTATATTAGAACCATATTCATATTTATAATATCATATATGATCTTATTATAACATATTATTACACCTTTGTTAATAATATTTAATTATTACCATTTTTTTGGGTGTTAACTGCTTTGTTTTTTCATGCATGTTTTGTTGAGGAAGTTATGATTCTTGTGCGTAGGATATAAATAAATAATATCAAGAATTAAATTAATGTTATAAATGTCTCATTTATTATTCAAATTCCTTTTTATAATCATTATTAAAATTTTGACATGGAAAATGAATCGCATCGCTTCGTGGAGATGGTAGGTCATACATACATATAAGCGACCATATAATTACCTTAATGGGTGAAAGAGTAAGAAAATGGATGATATATTAATTTTATAGAAGTAATATCATGTAATATTTATAATATATATTAATTACTTCCATCATTATTACTATCCATGTGAGTCGGTGATGGAAAGTAAATTACATTGGTTTGTGAGGCGGTAGTCCACTGTACACACAAGTGATGACTGTTTACCATTTTATAGAGGAGGAGATGGATAAATATTATTACATATACATAATAACATATATGTATATGTAATATAGTGGTGTTATTATATTTTATTTTTTATGTGTAATTGAAGTTATAAAAAGAATAAATAAAAAGAAGGAACTTAGTGAAGAAAATCACCTTTGTTTAGAAGAACCTCCTTTGGATCACTTATTAAAGACCCTAGGGTTAGTATATTGGAAATAAAAGTATCTATAGAACATGTATAATTATTTTTGGGAGATATTTTTTAGGGTATGGTTGAGATAAATGGCATGAGATGCGTGAATAATTGTGGGGAGGGAGTGCCCTTTTATAATTGAGGAGGAGTGATATTTTTGTAAATACCGAAAAGTATTCAATAATGGAAAGAAAATCTCAACACATGTGCCTCCAAAATTGATAAATAATATATTGAATTTATTTTAAAGTCAATAAAAACCTAAAAAACAAAAAATAAACATTTTTTAAATTTTTTATTCCTTACCCTCTATGTTTACTTACTTTTACCATTTTATTTTTCACCATGGTAATTAGTTTTTTTAACCTTGGTAATTTATCCTTAAAGAATAAAATAAAATTATAATTATTATATAATTTAGAATAATTAATTCTTAATATGAAATAAAATTTATCAAATAAAAATTCCATGTGTTTTGAAAATTAATTTTAACACAAGTGCAAGTAACGCACAAAACCCCGTTTTAACCTTAATAATGTTAAATAAATTTTACCATATTTACTAATCATTATAAAAAAATTATATTGATATTATTATATAATATTAATTATTAGGATTAAAAATATTTAATTCATTTTATTAAATTAAATTCACAAATGTGTAGAATTTAATTTAAATATAAACCCGCAAATTGTGTTGAAAAACAATTTTTCAAGAAATTCATTTTTCAAGCATAAGATGATCTTACATTAACTATATTACTAGTGATCATAATTATATGTATTTAAATTCCAATATTTAGTTATATAATATATAAATTTTATTTAAATATTTCATTATTATTGGTTATTTTAATTAATTAAAATAGGGGAATATTATGCATTTAAAAATGGCTCTTAGAAAAATTCATTTTTAAGCCTAAAAATAAACTTTTACCAAAATTTGGTATAAATATGATTAAAATGTAATTATTTATTTTAAATATAACTAAAAAATACATTTTCTTTACTTTGAAATCAAATTTAAACCATAATTGTACTT
The DNA here is from genome assembly GCA_963277665.1 of Viscum album. Classification (NCBI taxonomy): domain Eukaryota; kingdom Viridiplantae; phylum Streptophyta; class Magnoliopsida; order Santalales; family Viscaceae; genus Viscum; species Viscum album. The sequence continues at coordinate 1,538,258,347 of OY728142.1, forward strand.
TTAAATTACATAATTTATTTAAAATAAATGACAGTTTTACAAAAAAGTGTTATTTTTCACTATTCATTGAAAAATCACTATTTTTAGAAAAAACTAAAAATTTCACTCTAATATAATTTCTATATTATTATTCCAAAAATAATATTATTATATAAAATAAAATTTCTAAAAGTGGTATAAATTAAATATAATTCCCAAATGTAAAATAAAAAATAAGACCATTTTTGAAGAAAATGTATTTTGAAGCATAAAATGACTTTACTAATTTTTTTTTGATTATTTAATAATAATTTATCAATAAATTTTTAATGATTAGGTCCTATATATAGATATATATATTTTAAAATTCATCTGTTCCATTTCATACCCACCAATTCAATGGCTTGGTTATAACTGTCACATTTAAATAATTTATTTTGTGGGTCGTTTAATCTTTGTGTTGCATGTTATATATGCTATTGAACACAATGTTATTATTTTAAAGTATTGGGGTGTTAAATTATACCCACCTTCAATAAATTTAATCATTTTTATTTGAAAATTATCTCAGATACAAAGTGTTTGATATTTGAAAATACCTTTACTGAAAACCCACATCGTAAACAGGTTTAATAAAACTTTCTATTAAAAGAGGGAAAGGGAAATATGAATGTCATATAGAATAACAAAAAACTAGGCTTCAAAGTAGGAGAAAATTTGTGGGAATTTAAAATATGGACATGGAATAAAGTATTAAATAATTATAGATATTTATAGGGATAATTGACCATAATAAAGTGAATGATCAAGAGAAAGTCAACAACCCCAAAACCATAAATATGTGATGAGTTAAATGACTATTGATTCATTGTATATTAAGGTAATAAGATAAAATTATCAGTTAAATATCCTTTACATAAATCTGAGGGGTTATTTTACTATATATATATATAATACTATAAATACACTTATTTGATGTATTTTTAATTCCATAACCACAATTTCATCCCTTGGTTGTGCTTCGATTAATTTACACTTCACCCATTTCTCCAAGGAATGAATATCCAATATGTTTTTTATTATTAAAGCACTAAAATAAAATTATAACAGATTGCATAATGCAAAAAAGTATAAAATCTATTCCTCCTATCTTTAAAAAATTCAAAATGATTAGAACATATCATCAAATATAGATAAATATAATACATTAATCTCTAAAACCTCAACAAAAAAACCCAAAATTCTACTTAATTCATTCCATAAGTATATATTAGTCAATTTTATTAAGTAAAAACAATTTCATACTAACTAGTACATCACGTAGGATTGTGTCAGTTTTTCACCCTCATTATCCTTCAATTGTGGGTTCAATCTCGATGAACTTTTTGAATGTGATGGGTTATCACCCGATATACGGGTTTTCCATTTTCAAAAAATATATTAATATAATTCCTCTAATGTTATCAAATTATAATTACCTATAATTAACATGAAATAAAAGATAATATAAACCTTAATTTATTTCAATACCTTTAATCTTATATCCACAAAATGTAAATGCATTCATCCTTAAATAACATTTTCACTAAAAAATATACTAAACCAATGGATTTTATTGCCATAAATGTCTCCAAAAATACCCTTAATCACATGAAAAAACCCATCACTTAAAATACCAAAAGGGGTGTCAAAGAAATTGAAATTATGATCAAACTTAAACTCATAACCCATGATGGAATCCATAATTCTTAAGTTAATATTATATTAAGAGATATATGCTTCCAAAAAAAATAATTCAATCATTATATGTTTCATGATTCTTATAAAAAAATACCATTGATAAAAATACTTAAAAAATACAATTATTTAATCATAATACATAAATAATTAAACACTTTTACTTCAACATAGGTCCTTCCTTGGTCTGGGAGTTAACCTTTAGAAGTGGTAATTGACTCGAATAATGCCTAGGTTACCCACATTTAATACAAAAAACTATAAATGGATCTCTAGGATGAAATTTATTTTTCTCCATTGAACTTCTCACTTTTACTTAATAATTCGTTACTCTATGCCTTTATTTTCCACACATATTATTTTGTTCCGTTGATACATTTTCCTGGGTGTCACTTTACACATTTTTGATATAAAGTAAATTGATCCCTATTTCCTCTACAGTCTCCACCACTCGAGCTCTTAGAGGCCTCCGTCCTTCTCTTCTTTTGGTGAGTCAATATTTGGTTTAGGTGTATGCTTTCAATAATGTATCATGATAAATGATTAGGTATAATCATGATATCTTTCACTCCAGTCATCATCCATTTTTGGTTTCTCATAATCACCACATTTTCTATCATATTATATGTTAACATGATTCCTTCAGGTTCCAGTCATTGACTAAAACCAAAAATCATAGTGGGAGAAACAATATTCATTGTGGAAAATAAATATAATAATTTATAGGATGTATAAATCATGAAACCTTATTTTAAATATAATACACCTTAGGGTTAACCTAAGTTATTAATTACCATCATCTATTCAAATCCTTTATATTGGTTTGTAAATTAAATGTGAATTATCCAAAGAATATCCCCCAATAGTGTCAAACTAGGTGTGTAGTAATGCACATTTTCTTGAACTAGGTGATGATTGAGTCAAATTACAATGTACCCTTTTTGGAGTTATTACCTCTAGGTAAAAATGTGTTAGAACCACATCCACTTGTAGTATCCAGACATGGATGAATTTCTAGAAAAAACCACATAATGTTTTCCTTAACAAAACTTTAGGGTGTTCTTATATAATTATACTCAAATTCTAACATAGGGTTATTTTCCATAATATTTGTTTTCCTAAGTCTAGTTAACAATTTTTCTACTAAAATTTCAATGATACCAACTATATAGACCTCAATACCAGTATCCTAGAGTCAGTGGTAAATATATTACATTGGTGCAAAATACAAGCTATCACATCCCAAAGGAACAAATAGTTTTGTAATATTTGTAAACTAGATACATACTTGAGTCTTTCATTATATTTGAAAACATAAATTACAACATATTGAAATTAAATATTATGTATCTTTAAAATTATTTTAATATTCATTTTTCATATCCCAAGGAAGGAAAACAAAATAAGGGTGAGATCAAATGATCAGTAAGGGTTCCATATAGTGGAATATATCATTAATAAATAAGAAATAATCAATATGGAAAGGAAAATAACTAATGATGCATTCCATTTAATCAATAATGTGACTAAAATTATTGGATAAGGAATAATAAATATGTAAAGGTAAATAACTGAACACACATTCCATTTAATCAATAACTTGAACATAAATTGCATCCTTGGATAATATCAATGCAATAATACCATTGATAATAATAAATAAATTACAAATGAAGGAAATTCTTAATATTGGACATCATGATCTATAACACCCCAGGTAAATAAAGAATATGACATTTTTATATTTATCCCTATTTGTGAATAAAATGTTAATATTAATTTAAATGAAACGCTATGCTTGATGGCTTACCCAATACGCAACAACGAGTTCCTTTGAAATCTTACGTTGCACTCTAATAATAAAATAATTTTATTTTAAATGGTAGTTAACACCTAGCTTTTGTAATGATGGGAATGAATAGAACTAACTACAAAATTATTATATATTCTTGTAAAATATTTTTACTTTTTAGAGGATTAAAAATGTGAATGAATCCAATTTTAAGCGTAAACATTCTAATATTCTTTAAAAGGTTGATTAACCGCCTTTTGATAAAGAACCTATTTTAAATCAACTTTTTGAAAATTTTATGTGTTATATTTGAAAAAATAAAATTCTTCTTTAGAATCGGGAGATCAAAATTTACTTTGTGTAAATTTTTGGTATATTTCCGATAAAGTTCATTTTTTAATGAATCGTAAAAAATGTTGTATTTTAATTCAAAACCTATTTTTAATCTAATTTATTTATACGATTATATTATATTTTGAATTGGTTTTAAAGTTAAATTATAATATATTTTTACCATTTAATCCAATAGTTGTCATTGGAATTAATTTCACTTTGAAATTGGACTTAAACTAGTGTCAATCTTTTGATATATATTGTTTCATAAAAACACGCTATTTGTTATGACAGCGAGAATTAATTATTAAATTAATTAATGTAACTTATATCTTTTGAATTTTTTAAAATAGACATAATTTTTGAATTCGGAATATCAAATATATCTTAGGGTGAAGTTTTGGTATTTTTCTGAAAAACATTAATTTTTGAAGAATAGTGAAACCATTAAGTGGTACTTAAAAAAACTGAATTTTCATTTAAATGAAATTTTACCACCTCTATGTTTTGAATTTCAAAAATCCTACATACATGGTTGTAATTAAGAAGAAAAATGTGGTTCATTGGGATTAAAATAATTTTTGGTGAATAGTAACTTTTAACTTTTTAATCGCGATTAGAGGTAATTAGTGTAATTTAAGGTAAAAATAATGTTTTAATAATATGAAATGACCTTGACACATGTCATACTCTTATTGGATGTGTCATGTACGACCCAGAAAATCCATGGGTCAACTTGGGGACCTCATGGAGCCACTTTAGTAGGAAAATGGCATTAATAACTTTTTATTTAATGTTAAAATAAAAATGTCACAAACATGTGTTGTTTTACTAAAATAATTTTTAAATGGGGTTATACAAGTCATATTTTTGACTATAAATATTAATTATAAAGATAAAAACATTTCCTTCACTATTATATTTTTTTTATAATTTTTAGACATTAAATATATTAAATTATTTATGACATCATGATGATGCAGCGATTAAACATTATTTAACGATTTAAATAAAATTAAACGATAACGTAAAATCTAAGACCTAAACTTGTAAAAAACCTATTGGATGGGAGGGTTTTTAACTCTTATCACCTTATCCTAGAAATATATAATTTTTGGACCTTTAAAAACCGAAACTCATTTTATAATAATTTAAACTTTTATAACTTTCCAAGAGTGCCCCTCCTCTCCTCTTATAAAAGGCCCCCACCTCTACCACCTTACCCAAACCTCTCAAGCCTTTGGATCAGTAAAACCCTACCCATTTTGTCTCTCCAAATCCCTCTACTACTCTTAGATGCCTCACTTTGGGGAGAAGTCTTTCCAAGGAAGCCTTTGATCTCAAATCCAAAAGAGTTACCCGATTTAAAGGTAGTGTCTTCTCTTGTGTTCTTATGTTTTGTTTTGATTCTCCAACCCCATAAACTCTTTTTATTCCTTTCTTTTGTAACAAAAAAGTATCTTCAATATACTAGGATTTTTTTATGAGAATTATTAGAGCTACAAGCACACACACCTTCGTCTAATGGTTAAAGAACATACTGTTTCTATGGTTGGAAATTTTCTGCCTCACGAAACAATGATTGTTCAATATTGTTTTAACACCTTTAAAGGTGGACATTATGATGTAACTGTATTTTATATATGATATATATGGTATTTATGTTTACTATATTCTTCTATATTTTATATTTAAAACATACCTTTATTCTTTGTATGTTGTGCAAATGCGATAATTTCATATGAGGAAGTGTGGACTATCGTCCCCTCAAGTGATATGACTCATTCATGCAATACATGGAATGTATAAAGAATGAAATTAATGAAAATATGTGACCTATATAACATATATATTATACTGGAATTAATATATATATATATCTCATTTATTTTTAATTCCATTAATATGACAAAAAAAATGAAAGTACCGTTCATGCGTACGTACGGCCTACTATCTCCATGAACGGTGCTTTTCATTTTTTTATCTCCAAATGTTATGGAATAGTATAAAATGAATATGTACTGGATATATATGATATTTTAATCATTAATACTATTCTGTAAATGATTTACTTATAACTACATGGGAAATCATTTTCAAACAAGTTTATTTTTTTATTCATGTACCAAACATCGGCAAAAACGTCTGATATGAACTAACATTATTAAACAATTATTATAACATTATAATATGTGATATGAAATGAATAATAATATTTAAAGTAGGTCCTTAAGAAATTATAAATTTACCAAAGTTTATTATTTAGGAATACAAAGAAACGAACAAGACAAGTCAGACTTGAGGTAAGGGATCCTACCCTTCTCTTTCTTTTCAAGTACTCTCTTTTATGTCATTACTTTTATGATCCATGTTATTATGTTGTAGGATGTTGTTTTATATTTATCCTACTGTCCTAATGATGTTAATATGATGATATAACCTCTATTTATCTCATCAATTCATTTTAAGAATGTTTAAGTGGCACCGTTAGGCTGCTGAATTTTTGTAAAGGATTCATTCACCTTTCTCTTTTTTTTTCAAAGTTCTATTTTCATGTCAAGTCTTTTAAGTTACTTTTTATTATGTTGGGGCATGATATATATATCCATAATACTGTACCTTTATGTTCAAATGATGAGATACACTATTTGATCTCATCAATCCATTTTTGGAAGTTTAAGTGGCGCCGTTAGGCTGTTGAAATTTCGTAAGGGATTTCTTATCTCACTTTCAATTCCGTGAGATTTCCACTGTTTGCCACTTATTTATTAAATGTGGTGTATTGTGTACTACCATTTCATATATATTATAGTGATTCTATTCATGGTATTATGTGATTCATTTGGTTTTTATTATCTTTTGGTCATACGACTCGATTGATCACAGCGAGGTAAGCAGTTTTTAACTCACTTTTTGTTCCCGTGAGATTGATGATACATGTGCCACTATTTATTTTTGTGTGGTGTATTTACTACCCATGATTGTATTCTTTGTGTAATATAATTTAATTTATGGGTATTTAAATATTCATTGTATTAACCTTCTTTCATGGGGTGTACGTTTCAAAAGTTACCCAAATTGGTAAGGGAACTTCATTACCCAATTTCAATTCTTTAGGTTAAACTTGTAATTCTTGAATGTGTCATCCTATGAATATGTGTGAATGACCTCTGATTGTTGTACACTTAATATCCACTTATATTTGGTGTATTCTTTTGTCACACATAATTATTTAATTGATTTATCATTAATCAAGGGATACTGTCTTTGTAAGGGACTTCATTTCAATCTCCTTTCATTGAGGCATATTTTGCTTTATACACAAATTTCTTTTATACGGTGTATAAACCCCTTTTACTTTTACTTTTATTCAAAAGGAATCTTTTTATACAAAGCGTTTTACTAAATGACAAAAGGAATGTTTTTTTCTTACGTATGCGGTGACAACGACTTCTCTTCCGCTGCGAGTAATATTTTATCTTTGGCTTCCTCAACAAGCCGTAATGTTTTTAAAATAAAATAAATACCATATACTCTTTTATGTATTTTGGTATTGAAAATGATTTTGATAAAGGAATATTTTATGTCAATATATTTAAATGATATATTGTGATTGAAATGTGGAAATGTTATCATTCCTTTATATTGGTTTTATGTGTTATATTTTTATAATGGTACTTGGACATTTGATGGGTGGTTACGTGATAAACCATATCATGGGTGGTGCCGTGAATACCAGGACGGGTGGTTATGTTATAACATCCAATGCATTGGGTATGGAAGTCGGCCATATGGCTATTCCATTAAGTGATATGTGTGGAAGTCGACCGTATGATTATTCCATTTAAGTATGTTTATGTCCCAAGTTACCTTTATATTTTATGTGTACTTTATATGGGTTTTATGGTAATATTTTATTTACAAAAGGGTAAGTAATGATCTTTTATTCAATGAAGAGTATTATCTGCTTCATAAAGGTGAAAAGTATTACTTTGATAAAGTATTCATGGTTTACTTTTTGTTTTGAATAACTAACAATTATCCTTCTTTGTGTATCCCTTACTGAGCTTTTTATGCTCACCCCAAGTTTTTTTTGAAATGTTTTTCATAGGACATAATGTGGAATAGGGTAAAGGATGGGATCAAGGAAAAGTAATGATTTATTAAACATGGAAATAGAAATGAATTTTTTTGGAGTTCATGTCTTGAAAAAAAGGAAACTTTGTAGAAGTGTCTTCTGTGTAATCTTTTGAGATGTAATAGTTATGGTCTAATTCTCTAAAACTCTAAACCTGAAAAGATTCTCTATGTGAATTATTCATTTAATTCAATAATAAGTAATGTTTAAGGCCGTGTGCTTATGTGATCCTAGACATCATGAAATCTATACCATCAAAACCTTTCACCAAGAAAGTTTAATCAAGGGGTAGGTATACACCAAACACATTTAAATAAGTCTAGTAAAATGATATGTCTCATGAGACTACCGATATATCGAGGGGATATATATAATAGGTCCAAACCCATCACTGCATGTCCAATTAATTTCTCATATATTGATTGATTTATTCAATTCATGAATAATATTCCTTATCAACAAATATCCACACTAATTAAAGGATACAAATTTATCAATATTTCCTCAATTAATCAAATAACTTTTATAATAAAACACCATATAAAAATATTATATGGGTTAGAAAATAATTATATCCATAATAAAAATAATATAAATATTGAATATAAATATAATATCCAATGATCATAAAAATGTTAATGTTTTAAGGGAAATTTAATAACGAAAATAATTAATCAAGAAATTGAATGTCAATACTTTCCCTAATAAAATTGATCATAAACCATCCAAAGAAAGAATAAGGATGGTATCATTAAAACATATACCTAGTGGAGTATAAGTAAAATAAATGGGTTTTATCATTTATGAATAGAGATACCATAAAAATATCATTAAAACATTATTTAGGAAAACCCTTTTCATTTTAGAAATCAATTTTAAAAACTAAAAATTTACAAAATTATTGGAAAATAATTTTCCTTGAAAATAGCCTAGTAAACTTGTAAATTAATCTTCAATGAAATAAGTGGTCATGATGATGAGAATGTTTCATTCATGACATTTCTGTTAAAACAAATATTCCTTTCACATTTTTGTAAGAAAAGTCAAAAAGTACCTTGTTTAGAAAATGATAGAAAGATCCTTTTTAAAAAAAATTTAAAAAATAAAATCATGTAAAAAAATGAATTTAATAAATCATTGGAGAATATTAAAAATATTTTTTAAAAACATTTTATGGAAAATATGGATATGGTAATTTTTTTTGACCGAAAAGTGAAATAAAGTTCGATTTTCTTAAAAATATTTTCTCAATCATTTTTAGTACCAAAGAGAGGAAAATGGTACTATTACTTGAAAATTTCATGAATAACCTAAGTATAGTAAAATGAAATGGGTTTATTAGAAAATTGTATAATAAATTCCTTTAATTGAAATTCAAGCATAAAAAAATCCCGATTAAAATGGGATTGAATTATAATCCCTTACCACTTTGGAGACTTTTAAACCATATCACCCATGAAAGAAATAAATTAAAATAAAACATTAAATAATATAAATATAAATATATTAATGATATAATATATCAAAGTTGTAGTAGACACACCTTATAAAAATAAATAGGTGTATAATACTAAATATATCTAAATAGAGTGAAAATTGAGATGAAATCTCTTTCAAAGATCATATCGTTGAAGTGCAAATTAATAAATGAATTGACTGTGTATTAAAAATGGAAATAAAAATAATTCAAGTGTAAATAAAATATAAATAATAAAAATTAATTACACACATAATATTATAATATCAAAGACATATAATAAGTAATATAACCTAAAAAAAATATATTGAGTAATGAAACACTTACCACTTGGAAGATGTTAAGTCAAATAAAATTAAATGAAATAATTTTAATTGATGTTTAAAATAACATGCTATATGAAGAAATCATGATATAACATGTAAAATTGTAATATATACACCATATAAAATAAATAAACTATATATACTAATTATGGGTGACTTCTTCATATGTGTCACCCATTTATGCTTCCACATCACCCAAAAAAATAGTTCCTCCATCCAAATATCACGAGCCATCTACCAAGACCGCCCCATATTCCTCCAATATAGAGTTTACACTAAAATTAACCTCCCCTTATAATACAATTCCCATAAACCAGTACCACCATCCTTGTGATTTTTCTCCGTTCCTCCTTGGGTTCATGCTCTCAGTTCCCCTCATATCCTCCAACAGTTCCCACACCTCTGATTTTCACTTTATTATCTACCAGGTACTCTTCCTCTATCTACCACCACTCTCTATCGATACAATACCTACCCCTCCCACTCTTGATTTCCATTTCCTTCTCATATAGTTTGAGGTTACTATCGTCTTCCATTAAAAAAACTTCAGCTCATAATTTTTTTCTCCCGTATTTATGGTAACCCATCATTTATATGGGAGGGGAATTGATGCAAAACAAAACCACCTCTGGCTCATGATTTCTATTCTATGTATCTATCGTTACCCATAAAAAAATCATTTTTCTATATGATTTTGTTCTATTTCAACATTTTAATGCCTTTGGATTTGTATCATTGTAATTTTGTTAAATGCAGATGGATGACCCTTACAAATTTGCATGAGTGTGTGTAAACTTGGATGGTCTAAATGTGTTCAAGGTACCTTGGTTAAGAAGATTCATATGAATTGGGTTTTTAATTTTACCAAACACAAATACCATTCAACCTATTATCATTTTGTGTTTTTCTCATCTGATGATGGGACCTTTAAACTTAGGTTGAATCAATATATGAAATGGATCCTAATAACCATCACACTAACAATAGACCACCAAATATTGATTACATGAAAAATGAATCCTTATTCTTGCAAACTAGAGACACTGTCCTCATGATTCTTCTCTTCTCCTCCTTGGGTTCATGCTTACAATTCCCCTCATCTCCTCCAAAGGTTCCCACACCTCTCATTTTTACTTTATCATTGACCAAGTACTAATACTCTGTATACCACTACTCTCTATCGATAAATCCCTACCCCTCCCATTTTCGAGTTCAATTTCCTTCTCATAAAATTTTAGGTTACCATCATCTCCCTTCAAAACACATTTGGATCTCAATTTGTTTGCCTATATCTAGGATAAAACTAAATTTATAGGGGAGGGGAATCGATGCACCACAAACCCACCTCAGTCTTGTGATTTTAGTTCCATGTAGCTACAGTAACCCCTAAAAAAATTATTTTTCTGTAAGATTTTGTTCCATTATAACATTTCAATGCTTTTGGATTTGAATCCTTGTAATTTTATTAAATGGAGATGGTTGAACCTTAAAAATTTTCAAGAGTGTATTTAAACTTGGAGGGTCTCAATGTGTTAAAGGTACCCTGGTTAAGTAGATTTATATGAATCATGTTTTTAATTTTACCAAACACAAATACCATTCAACCTATTATCATTTTGTTTTTTTCTCATCTACTGAAAGAACCTTTGAAATTTGGTTGAATCAATATATGAGATGGATCTTAATACCCATCCCGTTGACATGAGACCACTAAATCTTGCTTATAAGACAAATTAATTCTTATTACATTTAATATAATTTATTTTTTTATCATTTATTCTAAAACATGCACTGAATTTTTAGGAAATTACAAATATTGTGAGAGTTCATTTGATTTTTTCATTGCCCTGAAGCATAACGTTCATGATGGAAAACTGAGATTCGGAGGAAAAAAGTGTTGGAGGTAATTCTTTTTATACAGTGTTGATTTATTTTTCCATTTGGTGTTTTTTGGCTATGTAACTCTGTGTTCATGGAAATTATTTCAACTCATATATGATTAGAGCTTTGAATGTGTTTGGTGTCATGAATAAACAATATTATTTTTGGATGGGTTGTAGGTATGGGATTTGAGGGATTTTTGCATGCCTAAAGGTATGTTTCACTAATTTTAATCTCTTGGGACCCATTTGACTATGAATCTTGTCTTCTAGTTTCTATTTACATGATTTATGTTTAAGTGAACCTTGTATTTTTACAATTTTTTATTTATTTGTGTTGTATAATAGACACAGAATTTGTATCATCTATAGTATTTACCTGAAGGTACATTTCACTAATTTGGAGGGTCTCAATGTGTTCAAGGTACCCTGGTTAATAAGATTCATATTAATTATGTTTTTAATTTTACCAAATGTAATTATTGTTCAAACTATTATCATTTTTTTTCTCATTTGCTTATGGGACCTTTCAAATTTGGTTGAATTAATATATAAAATGGATCTTAATACCCATCCTACTTACATGAAAGCACCAAATCTTTCTTACATGAAAAATTCATCCTTATTACCTTTAATGTATTTTCTTTTGTTTATCATTTAAGCAAAAATGCACTAAAAATTTAGGACATTATAAATATTATGACATTTAATTTGTTCCTTTCAATTACCTGAAGCATGAAATTCGTAATGGAAAACTGGTCTTTAGAGGTAAAAAAGTATTAGAGGTAATGCCTTTTATACAGCATTGATTTATTTTTACTTTTAGTGTTTTTTGTCTATGTAACTCAATGTTCATAGAAATTTTTTCAACTCATGTATGATCAGAGCTTTGAATGTGTTTGGTGTCATGAATGAATGGCATTATTTATAACTGGGTTGTTGGTATAGTATTATTGGGATCTTTTCATGCTTAAAGGTATGTTTCACTAATTTGAATATCTTGGGACCCATTTGACTACGAAACTTGTCTTCTGGTCTCTATTTTCATGAGTTATGTTTAACTAAACCTTGTATTTTTACAATTTTTATTTATTTATTTGTGTTGGATCATCCACACACAATTTAGATCATACACGGTATTTACCTCAAGGTATGTTTCACTAATTTGGAAGGTCTCAATGTGTTCAAGGTACCTTGCTTAAGTAGATTTATATGAATAAGGTTTTTAATTTTACCAAATGAAAATATCATTCAATATATTATAATTTTATGTTTTTCTCATATACTAATGGGAACCTTAAAATTTTTTTGAATCAATATATGAAATGAATCTTAATACCCATACTGCTTACATGAAACCACCAAATGTTTCTTACATGACAAATGAATCCTTATTACCTTTAATTTCATTTCTTTTGTTTATCATTTAAGCAAAAAATGCACTAATTTTTCAGAACATTAGAAATATTGTAAAATTTCATTTGATCTTGTAAATGCCCTAAATCATGATGTTCATGATAGAAAACTTAGCTTTAGAGGTGAAAAAGTATTAGAGTTAATACTTTTTATACAGCCTTGAATTCTTTTATCTTTTTGGTGTTTCTTGACTATGTACCTCTATGTTCATGGAAATGTTTTAAGTTCTTGTATGATTGGAGGTTTGAATGTGTTTGGTGTTATAACTGAATGACGTTATTTCTAGGTAGGTTGCAGGTATGGTTTCCAGGGATCTTTGCTTGCCTGAAGGTATGTTCCACTAATTTGAGTCTCCTAGGACCCATTTGACTATGAAAATTGTCTTTTGGTTTCTATTTGAATGGTTCATGTTTATATGAACCTTGTATTTTCCCAATTCTTTTATTTATTTATTTTTGTTGGACCATCTATGAACTATTTGGTTGGCTCCACACTTATGAATGCATTGTTCACATACACAATGAACTGGTTATCGATGAGCAGTCTAAAGCCCAATTTCAATGGCAGTTTTATGTTTATAAACTGATAGGATATGGGAAGGCACAACACAAAATATCCATTCAGTATAAAACATGTATTCAATCATATTTATTCTTATTACTAATGTGTCATTCCAAATTTCAAATCTCATATTTCAATGTTACTGGTAATCGATGACCATTATTAATATTTTTTATCAATAATGTTTATTGTAATTTTTTCACTATTGCTGCATATTTTTGGAAATATGTGTGTCGTGTAATTTTTGTAATGTATATTTGTTACAAATATTTTTTTTATCACTTTTATTATTTTTAACAATTTCTTCTCACATTTTTAGGGTTTCTATTACATTTCCAATTTTATTAAACAAAATTTCATTTTTGTTCTAGGTTATTTCATATTAAAAAATTACAAATAGCATTTTTAACTCATATATATATTGTTTCCCATAATTCCTTCATTGTATGTATCATATTTCATCAAGTTTATTATTGTTTATTAACATATATTTTTACCCCAACAAATACATATTGTTTGAACTCCTTCTATATACTATATTTCAAATCCTTCTATCTTTCCACTCCTGCAATATAATCTTTTTCTTTGAGCTTAATATTATTTCAAATCCTACTATATATATTTTTTAACCCAAAAATTAATATTTAGAAAACTATGATTCTCTTCAGATAGTTGGAAATGATGACCGTGATGGTATGTTATATTTTTGAACACATACCACATCTAGAAGTTTTTTTACTGCACTAATTCTTAAAATGAATTGTAACATTGTGATGCCATTTTCTATTTGTGTTGATCAAAATTTAAACATGACATGATATTTCTATTTTCAGGTTACCAAACCATAGGTTTCACAAATCCAGTATACTCATCATTGATATTTCTGAGGGGGTTTCTCTTCTTTGAGAGAAATTTTAAATAGGTTCTCTATCTAAGTTTCTAGAACATACAAGTTTTGTTTAATTTTTGATATTGTCTCATAAATTTATTTTTGTTTTGACTTGAAGGGATTATTTCCCGTAGAAGTGAATTTTCTTATAGGGAATCGAATATCTTTGGAATTTTGATTCTTATATGTTTCTTATTCCTTTTTAACTTTGTTTCTTCACCTTCTATTCAGATTATACTTCTTGAAATAAAGTTTTAAGGGTAGTTTGAGACCCAACATTCATTTGAAAAAGAAATTGGTTGAAGGTATATTACTTTTCACTAAGTTTCTTCATTATTTCAATTAAAAAAATAATGTAATGCCCTTTATTAACCTTGGAAATAGGTCAATTGGTTTTCAATATAACATGAAGGGTATAGACTCTTTTTGTATTGGAATTAGTTTCCCTTTTTATGTATTTTTCCAGGTCTTGATGGTATTATTTACTAATAATTAATGTAAAAAATGAAATGTCTTACATGTTATTATGTACTAGTCCCATAACATTATTTTCAGAATGGAATAACTTCAAAATATGTTTCCTTGATTGAATTGAATTCTGAAAAAAATCATCCCCATCAAGAAATTGAGGGATTTTGTAGAACCAGTAAGTAAACAGTACCCGATACTAAAGTACAAATTTCCAGGACATAGGAGGTGCCTATTCGTGTTTTCTATTCATAATTCATACTATTCAATTAAGTGTACTGATTATCTTTGGAATTTTGATTCTTCTATGTTTCTTCCCTTTTAACATTGTTTTTCACCATATGTTTAGATTTTATTCCTTGAAAAGAAGCTGCAAGGGAAGTTTGAGCCCCAACATGATTTCGAGTAATAAATTGGTTATAAGTTAATTACTCTTCACTATAGTTTATTCATTATTTAAGTTAGAAAAATGATATAATGACTTTAATTTTTTTCGAGAAACCAGGACTACATCAAGCCATGTCACTGAACTAAAAATCTAAACAAAGGAGTATTTAAACAGGATGATTGAAAAATATGACTAAAATTTTATGCTACAATATCAAGGTAATACTGCATGTTTGTTTTTTAATTTCCAATTTTTTTTTCTGATTGGTTGTTTACTATAATAAGTTTATTATACTAAGAAATTTGAAATGGAAACGTGATATTTCATATTGATTGTATTATTATCAGTATATTTCTTCAGAAGAACTGTTTAGTATATAGAATAATGTTACAGTTCATACAATAATCTTGGATGAGAAGAGAAAGTAGTAAGAATATAAACATTAAGCAAGAATAAAATGTTTGTACAATAAACTGGACTAAAATAAGATTTTAAAAGTAGATAGAAATTTGAATAACATGGTTTTACTATTGGAATTAAAAATAAACCAGAACATACAGGGTATTAAATATATATTTTTATTAAAAATAATATAGATAACTTATGATTCATTTTAAATTTTGTGGTTCATATTAGAAAATATATTATTTCATACTTTCTAAAAATTTTAAAACATTCAGTGTCACTGTGAAATGCAATCAATCACAATGCAGTGTTAGTGAACACAATTTCATTAGCTTTTCCAGTTTGAAGTATTCTACATATAAACACAATGATTGCAATTTTATGTGTGTAAAATTAAATTAGAGTTTTTTATATTTTATTTACCTACCACATGGATTATACATCACTCCCAAAGAATACATGTTATAATTATGTAGTACTGTAGATTTTAGGATGCATGCATTTTGGAAGAGAAGACATGTGGTCATGTTGCAGGATAACACCTGAAATATAAATAAAGTCAAGGTGAATGTTTTTTATGATTATTTTTTTGGAGAGATTAACTCCATAGGTAAAGTTTATACTGCATTCCATGAAGATAAATATATAGAAAAAGGTGAATGTTTTTCATGATTATTATTTCAAAACCTTCACTCACTAATTTTCAAATTTTTATTCTTATTAGTAATGTGAATCATGAATTTATCCATGTTTCACTTTCCATACTTATGTGTTATGTTTGTTCCATACTTTTTTTGAAAGTTCTATTTCATATGCGAACTTCTCTCAACTGCCAAGAATTAGAAATTAATACTCACCTACCATTTTGGATCACTCCTCACTTTGTTTGGAACCATTTTTTAGGAACATGGAATACCGATAAACCTTTAGCCTTGATTAATTGTTGAAGTATTTAACAACTATTTCTCTAAAAATCACACAATCTATCAGTTAATGGACATGCATTCTGAAAGAAAAATTCCTTAACACCACCATTAATAGTGTACGTAGAATGTGTACCTAATAGTTATTTGAGCATGTTTCTTTACTAAAACTTTTCATGATACTGAAATATCTTTTATGTGGCATGAAAACTATTTATTTTGATCTTTCAATATACATTAATATTTATTTTTATATATTATATGTCATTCAAGCTTTTGATGATGGCATTTTAATATTCATTAATATTCATTGTGATTGGATGATTCTACAACTTCAAGTGACTGTGAATTAGTGATTAACTATTTTGTGCTCCCTGATATATTTCATGATTTACTTAAAAAATATATACGTTTTATATGTTGCATATAATTTTTAATACTACAATTTCATATGTCAACTTCTTTCACATGGTTATAAACAGAAAAAAGCAGTCACTGAACCAGAATATTAAATCACTATTTCTCAATAAAATCGAACATTTCAATGTACTATTAATGACTTAATGCATTCTGAATCATGCCTTCTAAGGCATATTTTATTATAATAGGTGTGTGTAATAACATAAAAATACTTCATATTTTGAATCATATATAACACCATCTAGGATAACTATATATATATTGTTGTAATATTTTATTACTAATTAAACTTATTATATATATTTTGTATAGAACTTGTACAATAATAGTTGTAAAATAATAGATATTATAAAATAACATATATTTTACATAACTTATATAATAAAATAAATTGTATATATACTATACATAACTTGTACAATAATATATATTGTATAGAAATTGTATAATAAGAGTTGAATAAATCTAAAATTTCATCCATATATTGTTGTTGTAATATTTAATTTGTTATATACAGAAAAATACTTCATATTTTGAAGTATATATAACACCACACATGAGAACTGTATATATTGTTGTTTCAATATTTCATTACTAGTTAACCTTATTTTACATGTTTTATACATAACTTGTACAATAATAGATATTTTATAATAATATATATTGTACAAAACTTGTACAATAACATAAATTGTATACATACTATACAGAAATTGTATAATAACAGATATTGTACAGAACTTGTACAATAATAGTTGAATAAACATGAAATGTCCTCCATATATTTTTGTTGTAATATTTCTACTATTACGTACAAAATTTGTGGATTGTGTTGGAAGATATTCAATTTGAAGATTCAATAAACAGGTACAATGTAATTGTCCTTTATGATTTATATTGTCTAAACTATCTGTATATTTGGATTCCACTTTTATTTCTATATTTTGTACAACTAATTTAAATTTTCAATATATTCAATATAGTCAATATTAATACAAGGTTTCTTTCCTATATATAATTTGAGAGGATTCACTGTTGCTAGATTTTGGAGTTATATAACATCATGAAACCGAGAAGTAGTGGGGGGAATGCATGGGAAGTGGATCATTTTCTTTTCTCTCAGTTATTAGTTTCTTATAATTGTACTATATACCACTTGTGATATATGTTTTTCAAAACCAGATCATGTTCTCTTTCTCAACAGTGGATGCAGCTTTTAATTTGAGCAGTGGATGTTTTTTTAGATCATTAGAACATGTATTTTATTTGAGATGGATCAAGTTTTTTAATTGATTAGTGGATCAATTTTATAGCATTAGTTTATATCACTATTCAAACTCACAAGAAAGTACTAGTTGGTACATAAAATTATAATTTACTACAATCAAAGGAAATTGAGATGAAATCTCTTACAATGATCATAATGTTGAAGTGACAATTAATCAATGAGTTGATTATGTGTATAAAATTTAAATCCATATAAACAAGTGTAAGTACAATATAAGGTAATAAAAATTCATTATACACATAATATTATAATATCAAAGACAATAAATAATTATTATAACCCAATAAAAATAAGTTGTGTTAGGAAATATGTCACCACATAGTAAATTTCAAGTGAAAACCCCTTAGATGAAATAATTCAAATTAAAACTTAAAATAACATACATTATAAAGGATTAATGATATTATAATTAAAAGGGGAAATATAAACCCCATAAAAATATATTGAAAAATAACATTAAAATATTCCTTAATAAAGGAAAATTGAGATGAAGTCCCTTACCTCACTCTTTCCTTAAGTTAAACATGATTTAACCACTTGTATAATGGTTTTAATCATGTTATTAATTTATAACAAAACCATATTCATATTTATAATATCATATAAAATCTTATTATAACATATTTTGACCCTTTTGTTAATAATATATCATTATTACCATTATTTTGGGTGTTAAATGCTTTGTTTTCTCATACATATTTTTTCAGGGGAGTTCTAGTTCTTGTGCATAGGATATAGATCCATTGTAGCTAAAATTATATTAATTTTATAAATATAAAATTTATTCATTTTATATATTTTTTTAATCATTAATAAAATCTGGACATGAAAATTGAATCACATCGCTTCATGCAGACAACATACCATATGTACGCACGAGCGGCGATATAATTCCCTTAATGGATGAAAGGGTAAGGAAGTGGATGATATATTAATTTTACATAATTAATATAATTTCTTATTTAGAGTATATATTAATTATTTCTATCATTATTACTATCCATGTAAGTCGGAGATGGAAAAAAATTACATTGGTTCGCGAGACGGTAGTCCGCCGTACACACGAGCGATGGATTTTTTTACCATTTGACGGAGGTGAAAACTGATAAATATTATGACATAAACATAATAAAATATAATTATATGGGAAATATTAGTGTTATTATATTGAAAAATTTAATACATTATTGAAGGTGGAAAATGAATAAATAAAAAGAAGGAACTTAGTGAAGATAACTACCTTCGCTTAGAATAACCTCCTCTAGATCATTAATTAAGGACCCTTGTGTTGGTATTTTTGGAATAATAGTAAAAATAGAATGTGTATAAGGATTTTTTAGAGATATTTTGATGGGTTTTGGTTGATAAAAATTGTTGGATATGTGTGAAGAAGTGAGGGGAGGGACTGAACCCTTATAATTGAAGAGTGTCATTTTTGTAAATACCCAAAACTATTCAATAACGGGAAGTCAATCTCAGCCCAAGTCCCTAAAAAATTTATAAATAATGGAGTGGAGGGAAATTAAGGTCTATTAAAACCTACATAACAAAAAAATAAATATTTTTTAAACATTTTATTCCTTATCCACTATGTTTACTTACTTTTACCATTTTATTTTTCACCATAGTAATTAGTTTTTTTAACCTAGATAATTTATCCTTTAGGTATAAAATAAAATGAGACTTATTAAATAATTCAAAATAAATTATTATTAATAAGAAATCAAATTTATCAAATAAAAATTTTATGTGTGTGGAAAATGAATTTTAACACAAGCACATGTAACACACAAAACTCTATTTCAACCTTAATCATGGTAAATAAATTTTACTATCATTACTAACAATTATGACAAAAAATTAAGATGAAAAGATTATATAATTTTAATTATTATTTTTTAAAAAATATAATACATTTTATTAAATTAAATTCACAACTTTAATACAATTTAATTTAAATATAAACTCACAAATCATGTCGTAAAACAATTTTCCAAGATATCCAATTTTCAAGCATAATATGAACTTACATTAACTATATGATTAGAGATAGTAATTATATGGATTTAAATTTATAGAGTTAAATATATATAATCTATACATTTAATTTAAATCTTTACTTATTAGTGGTTATTTTAATTAATTAAAATTGAGTAATATTATGCATTTAAAAAAAGTTTGAAAAAATGTATTTTTAAGCCTAAAAATAAACTTATACCAAAATTTGGTATAAATATGATTAGATTACAATTAATTATTTTATATATAACTAAATAATACTTTTGTTAATTTTTTTATCAAATTAAAATCATAATGGGACTTTCAAATTACTTAATTTATTGAAAATAAATGTTTTACAAAAAACAGCACTTTTCACTATTCATTGAAAAATCACACATTTCAGAAAAATCTCAAAATTTCACCCTAATATAATTTTGATATTCTGATTTATAAAATTATATTATTTTTATAAAATAAAATTTCTCAAATTGGTATAAATTAATTATAATTCCGAAATTAAAATGCAAAATAAAAAAATTTTAGAAGAAAATGTATTTTGAATCATAAAATGACTACAAAAAATTCGAGTGATTATTTACTAAAAATTTATAAATATATTTGTATAGATTAATAAATATATATATATATATTTCATAATTTAGTTAATATTATTCATACCCACCAATTCAATGGCCATTTTATAACAGTTTTATTTTAATAATATATTTCGTGGGTCATTTAAGCTCTATGTTGCGTGTTGTATATGCTATCAAACATAATATTGTTATTTTAAAATATTAGGGTATTAAACTCTTTATCAGAATGGATTATTAAATTTTATTATATATATATGGTATGATCTCCCACTTCTTTTATCTTTCCTAATCACCAACTTGTACAAGAATTATTTACTTCTAATGATATTCTAATGTGAATGCCCTATGTTATCCTACTTGATTGAAGGGTGTTCACTTAGATGGCCAATACATCAATTTATTGGGATTTTTTTTATCTAAACCATATATACATTTCATATATGGTGTAAATACCATCTGCAAAATCATATTTTTTGAGTGGTATTTACCTAAAACGATTCTTAAATTCATTGGATACCCATTTATTTTCCATGGGTTTATCATGTCTTGTTTATTAATGAAATCATGATTTATTCCTTAGGGAACCACTTAGAAATGATATAAAACCCATTTTATTTCATTAGGTTTTTATGATATGTTGATTAAAACCATGTGAAACACATATGTATTATTTTTAATATATGACAGGTGGACCCAAAATTATGTATCCCTCCAATGCATTGAGAAATGTTTTCATCTAATGAGATATCATGGTGTGAAGGTTGTGAGTATAGGAAACTATTGGAGTGGGAAGTTAGTCTATCCAAACATGATATGTTAAGAAGGTATAAATCCTTGACTTATTCTTATTATATGATGTTTATATTTTTTCCACATTCCTATGATTCCATGATCTTTTTTTATGATCATTGTTTAATCCATGTATTTATGACATCATCTCTTTACTCTATCCTTTCAAGCTTATGATCATTCTTATTATGATAAAATTTTATGCCTCACTTCTCTCATCTTATGATTTATTATTATGTTTACCATTACTGATAATTTTAGCTCACCCCTTCTTATGATTCCTTTTCCCCATGTTATGAAATAAAGTATTAGGTATGTTAATCTTTGAAGTGAATCTTATGTAGAGAATTTATTAGCAATGTTGAAAACCTATTATGGATTTATTATCTTTTTTATAGTGGAAAAAAGTGTCTATTTATTGAGAAGAATTAAGATTTAGTATTTTATGATTTTTCCTAAATATATAAATCTCTAAACTTTACAGTCCTTGGATTGTAAATGTTTGAAAGATATTATAATAATAGAATTGTATTAAATATAGTGTTGTTTGTTATAAGTTTATGAAACCAGATTTGGGAGTGTGGGTCCAAGGGTTCAATAATATCATCTCCCAATTTCTAGTCCAGAATTCTATTTAAATTCCAGGTCTCATAATTCTGTTAATGCCTGATCTTCTCTTTTCAGACAACCTCCTCAATTACACTGTAGGATTTTCATTATCAGTAGAAACCTATTCCTCCTATTATGTGAAAAATTCTCTCCAACTACTCATATATATACTATATTTATGTTATTATTTCTCTAAATATTAATAATCCTATTATATTTTTGTTACACCTTCTCTATTTTTGAAAAATAGGCACAAATTTTTTGGATTTACATTAACTTATCTACCATTTTTCAGGATACCCACAAATCTGATTTTTTTTTGAAATGCTAAGATTTTCAATTGACATTCTGTTTATTTTGAATATATGAAATTTTCATTATATTTATAATATGAAATATTCATTCTTTATTAACATGAGATATGAATATATTCAATATGAAATATGAATTCTCCGTTAATATTAAATATGAATATATGTAATATGAATTTTGTTTCTAATATATAATATACATATATGAAATATGTATTATACGTTAAAATTCAATATGAAATATAATGTAGTTCCCTTATAAGACTTATATTGTACTCCAACTCATACCCATGATTTCATTTTATATATTCTGATATGATAAACTGGAATCCTATACAATTCACAGTTTTTAGAGAAATACATTGTACTTGTCAAAATTCAATTAATAAAATTCTTAAAAAACAACTATTATATACTCTAATAGTGTTCCAAAAAATATATTCTCATTGAATTAGAGTTTCAACCTATTTTATCTTCTTGATTATTTATATGTTTCATTCTGAAATTATATAAAAAATATCATCCTATGTTATCTTATTTATTATTTAATTTTCACTTCGAGTTTTATTTCTTAGAATTTTTAAATCAATAAGTGAAAAATGTTAGGTCAGAATAATACAAAGATACATAAGAGGGGGGGGGGGGGTGAATTTTTTCTTTTTGATAATATATATAGGTTATATCTTTTGTATTTCATTTTGATTTATATAGATATGAAATTTTCTCTTATATAAGTGATTTGAGCAGTAGATAAACAATAGAGAAGAACACAATGATTTTATAGTGGTTCAGTGCAAAAATATCCCCTAGTACACTCCATAAATGCTCTCTCTATGAGATTGGTTATTTTCACTAGATAAGGTCCTCTTATCATAAGAACTTCACAGCAGAGGGAAAACAGTTGATACCTTTACAAAAAGACTTTACAAATCCTTATGGTTCTTTTACATGGAACCAGTTTCTCTATAGTATAAGAATTTGATACTCTTCCATGACAGACTCCAAGCAGCCGAGACTCCAATAAATAAAAAGGATTTGATTTGATTGAATTAATATGTTCTTAATCACATTTGTGGCAGAAACTAACAAAATATATACCTTCTTATTCAAATATTAATGTCTTCAAGAAAGAATATATTTGAAGATATCCCAGTAAAAAGTGATATTCAATAACCATAACAAAGAATAAACAACAATTATTAAACAACAACATGAGATTGAAATATGTATATCTACAATGTGTAGCCTCTTTAAAAGTAACAAATTTTCTTGATCATTTATTTCTTTTCATAATTTATTTATTCAAAAATATATTGCATATATAATGTCATAAAGAAAGTGAAAATACTCTTGATATTATATAGAAATATTGATTTCTCTTTAGTTTAATAGATCCAAGAAAATCAATTGATAGATAAAAATCATTCAAATTCAAAAATATTTAAGAGAGTCATAAATATCCTTATAAATAGGAATGATTTTCTCTGTTGAATAAGATCCTTTGAATCAGTTGAAAAAAATCTTTAAGAATGATATTTACTTTTGTCGAGACCATTATAGAAATCATGGAAAAAATATTTAAATAAAATTATTTCATTAAATAGTCCAACATAGGGTTCCTTTATGCGATGAAAAAACATCAAATGTAGGGTTGACAATGTATGGTTGATCACAAAAGTAGGTTTGATATACCATACATTTTCTTCCGCAAACATAGGGTTCTTCATAATTATAAGGTTAATTAACCATACTTTTCCTTTTCTCTAATATAAGGTTCCATCCAAACATAGGGTTGCTAAACAATACCTTTTCCAATAGAATAGGGTGCATGATCCATATGTTCTATTACAAACGTAGGGTTTCTGAAACCATATATTATGCTTATACTTGAAAATATTGGGAATGAAAATTGTTTCTTGAATACTCATTAAAATACATTCACAATACTTTAATAAAAATTATAACCCATAAATAAGATATATTCTTAAGAAATATATTCTTAAAAAATACTTAAAGTAAGTCATTAGTAAAAAAAAACTAGAGTATTTTTGATAATCAAAATAAATAATATTTATAGAGTATTGTTGAGAAAATACATGCCCAAAAATATCCAATTTTTTGATGATCACAAAAACTATAATATAATTTTTAGAAGATATAGGAATTGTAAATACAAATGAAATAATATTTTAAAAATATACAAATATTAATTGTTATTGAAAATTAATTTTTCATAGCATTATTTCAATGGATTGATAATAGAAACTTCTAACTGAGTTAAGAATAATAATGTTTTGTTCACCCAATTTCCACCCTTTTTGTGATATAAAAACAAATTATATGAAAATAGATTAAAACATATTCAATGTAGAACATTGATATAAATAAATATTATGTTATTCTAATGAGAAAAATAAGACATGTGTTCTAGGAGTAGAAATGAAAATAAATAATTAAAAACAAAATTATAAATAATAGAAATTTAATTAAAAATATATTTATAAATAAAAGAGTTATTTGAATGATAAATAGTTTAAAAAATAAGGTATTATTGAGGTTTAAAGGACTGGTTTAGTAGAGTTTTTGAGTTTTGATGAAGCTTGAACAACCTGAACAATTTATTTTAACTCTTCCACATGTCTTTGTAAACTTTTTAAAAATTTTCAACCAACTATATTATCAAAATTCTTGAGTCCTGAACCACTTTTAAACATTAAATAAGATTGAATTTAAAAAATCCATGAAGATTTTACTTGGTCTTAATAAACTTGGTGATTTTTTCACTTAACTGATTGAGAAGTAGTCTGATTCCTGGTTCAATTTAAGTTAACTTCTTCTCAAGATCTTTTTTATTATCTAGAAACACATTTAGAGGTGAACTATTACACTGAAGTGAATAAATCCTATCATTAATATGAGACATAACTGATGTAATTACTTTAAATATTCTAATCAAGTATGTAGAAGTTAGTGGTGTAGAAGTAGAAGACCTAGATTGCCTGACACTACTTTTTATAGATTCAAACTGAATGCCAAAATACCATTTTAAATCTATGAAGTTGGTCTTTAAGAAAAATTCTACCTTCATTTTTCCTAACTAATCTAAAATTTCTCTATAAAATCATCAAAACCTCTTCTGAAAATAGTGTTTTCTCTTGCATTGAGCATTGAGAAGACAAGCCTATAAAAATTCAAATTATTCTCTAGAAACAATTGAACTTATCAACTCTTCCAAATATTTTCTTATTGATTTCAGATCTTTTTTAAGATGAGAATTTTCCTCATTAATTCTATTAAACCTGATTATTTGATATTCTATGTGATGATTTAGGGAATCAGATACGACTTCTTCTTAATGTATTGACCAAGGAGCTTCTTTCACTATTACTAAGAACTTATCTTCATTCTTCACACTAGAAATTTTTTATATCATGAACTTATATCCTCTCTCCAGAAATAGAATCTATTCTATATAAGGATTATGAAAGAGTATGGGCAGTTTGATTCTCAATAATTTTAGTGTTTTTAACTACTGAAATTTGAACTTTATCATGTCCTTGAGTAATTTGTTCAACTTGTTCTATTTCAGGAGAAACTTTCTTATCTTTTTCTTGACTATTATATTGTTGTTTCTAAAGAGTAATTGTGAATCCTAAAAACAATAATGGAGTTTTATCTCCAGGTTAAATAGTTTCAACTTCTAGGTTTTAAATGGTAGGTTATTCTCTATTCCTGGGATATGTGATAATAATTTAATTGGCTATTTATTTCAGTCGCTACCTCATCTTGATCAGTAGTATCATATATAATTCCCCTTTTTTTTCAGTTGATAATTATATTCTATTCACGATTCTATAACTTATTCAATATGTAGAAGAATTTATCTAGAAGATTTATGATTTTATTTCCCCCCTCTGAGAAATAGTACCCGATTCTTGTTAGTCATCTATACCAACAAGCAACAATTTACCTTTTACTATACTCTCGAAGAAACAGAATTTCATTATAGTTCTATTATTAAGAATTTTACTATGGTAAAAATTATTTTGAACATAAATATATTGAATCTTATTCTTTCTATATTGAATAAAATAAATAATCTGACCATATGGATAGAAGGATATCCATGATTTAGTTTAACTTTAGTGATTCAGATATCTAAGTATATATCTCAGAAAGTTAAACTGAATATCACTAATGAACAAGAACTTAACATACATGTTAGGATAGAGAATATTTTTTAATTATGTAATTCTTGGAAGTATTAAAGACTGGATGAACATTACCATTACCTTATAGTCAACCTCACGATCCTTAACGAACATTTTTCAAATTTGGGTCAAATTAAAAAAATGACGTTATATTTTTTGACTTATGATCTTTATTTCCAATACATCGAAGATCAAAATAGAGCACTACTTTTTGAGTAAATTTTAAGATATATGATATCTCTACCAAGGATATGGAAAATTCCTTATCATCTACTCATGAAGTGATGATATACTTTGTTTCCCGAAAACTACGATGAACATTATTATATAACTACTTCAGTGCTAGATCAAAAATAAATTCAGTATTTTATTCATTAAAAAGAAAATCCAAAACTTGAAAGGAGAGGTCCTGCTTCAACAAGATATTTGTTTGATACAACCATTCAAAATTTAAAACTTTTCTTTGAAGAATATTTCTGAAGGGAATACGCTTATGTTTCGATTTACTTAGTTCACCATCACCTGCTCTCTTTTTCTTTGACATTTCTTAAATTATGAAGGTAAAAGGTTCAAAATATAAGGTTTTGAAGGAATATGAGAGAACTGGAAAGAGAAATGGTTCTGAATCTAAGGTTAAGTAAGAGAAGAATATAGAGGAAGGGATTTATAATGGCATTGGGTGATTAAGTTCTATTTTCTCATGAAAAATTACACACCGTAATCATTATTAGTTTTAAAAATGGTTGATTTTTCAAAAATGAAAAAAATTATTTTAAATGATTAATAAATAAATAACCAAATTAAAATTTTAAATATATAAATTAATTAAATAATTTAACAAACAATTATTTAAACTTAAATATTATTAACTCCCACTTAATAAAACCAAAATTTGCAGTGGAAAGTGATTTAGTAAAAATATTAGCAAGTTGATATTCAATGTTATAAAGATCTAAAGAAATACACTTTTTAATAATCGTATCTCTTAGAAAATAATGCCTTATATAAATATGATTAGTTTCTGAATGAATTATACGATTTTTGGAAATATTAATTGCACTGGTATTATCACATAAAATAGGTTTATTAATAAAATTATTTCTAAAGTCCAGTAAGGTGTGTTTTATCTATAAAACTAGTGCACAAAAACTACTAGTTGATATATATTCTTCCTCAGCTATTGAAATAACAATTGAATATTGTTTCTTACTTGAACATGAAACTAAATATTTTTTTAAAAAGTGATAGGTTCCTGATGTTCTTTTTCTATCTAATCTAGAACCTCTAAAATCAGTATCTAAATATGAAATTAGATTAAACTAATAAGTTTTTGGGTAATGTAGAGATTGAAAAATAGTTCCTTTAAAATATCTAAAAATTATTTTAACAATAGTAAGATGAAATTATTTTGAGTTTGACTTAAATATATCACATAAACATAAATAAAACATTATGTTTGTTCTGTTAGGAGTAAGATATAACAAACTAAAAATCATACCTCTGTATAACTTGTTGTCAACTGGTTTTATAGCTTAATTAAAATCATATTTTACATTAGTTCACATGGGAGTTGAATAAGTATTACTATTTTTTAGTATATTTTTTTTAATAAATCAATAATGTATTTTATTTTATTTAAAACATTTCCATAATCTTTTTGTTAAATTTGAAATCCTAAAAAGAAATTCAATTCTCCCATCATACTCATTTTAAATTTTTTTCATAAGATTTGAAAAATCATAACGAATCCTTTTATTTTTGATTCAAAAATAAAATCATTAACATAAATTTTCAATAATAATATATTATAGTAAATATTTTTCTTAGAAAGATTAAGATATGATATTCCTAGAGAAAATCCATTTTCAAATAAAAACGAGCTTAATATTTCATACCAAGACCTAGATTCTTGTTTAAGTCCATAAATATATTTGGTAAGTTTAAAAACTGAATCTGGTAGGTGAGGGTTTTTAAAATTAGGTGGTTGTTTAATATAAACCTCCTCCATTTAATATAAATTTCAAAAATTAGATTTAACATCCATATGATATAATTTAAAATTCATACGATATGCATATGCTATAAGGATTATAAATTCCTCTAATCTAGTAATAGGCATAAAGGTTTCATCATAGTCTATATCTTTTTCCTAGTTGTATCCTTTTGCTACTAATTTAACTTTATTTCTAGTAATGATCCCTTGATCATCCTCTTTGTTTCTAAAAACCCATTTGGTTCCAATTACTTGATACTTGGTTGGCTTATCATCTAATTTCTGAACTTTATTTCTACTAAATTGATTAATATCTTCTTGCATATCCATTGACCAAATTTCATCATTTAAATATTCCCCAATAGACTTAGTTTCTAGTTGTGATAGAAAGGTATAAAATTCATCTAGGTTTCCTATATTTCTTTTATTTCTTACTCCTATGTCAAGATTTCCTAGAAAAGTTTCTAAAGGATGATACTTTAAGGTTCTAGAATATCTAGGTTAGACACTTTTAGGTTCTGTTGTATCATGTTCTTATGGACTGAGAAAAATTTTATTTACTTTATTTTAGAAATCAGTCTTATGTGTTGAAGCCTCATATTTTCAAAAGAGTCAAAAATTTCATATGTTTGATCTTTTTTCATCAAAAGGGACACTTTTATAAAACTTCACATGAACTAATTATTCAAAAATCCTTGACTTTTTATTATACACTCTATAAAATTTATAAATAGCATAATATCCTAGAAAGATTTCTTGATCAACCATTCTATCAAATTTACTATGGTTTTCCTTAGTATTCAAGATATACACCTTGAATCCGAACACTTTAATGTACTTTACATTAGGTTTTATATTATTCGAAAGTTTATAGGACACCTTCTTAATAGAGGGTATTTTCAAAACTCTATTCATGATATATAAATATTTGTTTATATCTTATTTTGAAAAATAGGTAGGAATGTTGTTTTCCTTCAATATAGTCCTTACCATCTCTTGAATAGTTATATTTATTATTTTAATAATTCGATTTTTTAAGGAGTTCTTGGTGCAGAGATGGTGTGTTTAATACCTAAATTTGAGAAAAAATAATTAAATTATTAATTCTAAAATTCTCTACCCTGATCAATTATTAATGAAAATATTTTATGACCTTTTTAATTTTGAACAAATTTACAAAAACTCTAAAAAATAGTGAATACTTCACTTTTAAGTTTTAGAAAATAAACCGAAGTAAATCTTGAAAAATCATCAAATAATACATAAACATACAATTTTACATACAAAATTTCTACCCTTGATGATCCAAAACAATTCATATAGATAAGTTCTAGTGATTTGTATATACAAAATTTATTAATTGATTTGAAAGATGATTTGTATTGTTTTTAAATTTGGCATGAATCACAAAATATGCCATTATCAAATTTAAAACTGGGAAAATAATAAACTAGGTGTTTCTTAGATAATTTATATAAAGTAAAAATATTGAAATGTTTAACTTTTCTATACCATATCCATGGCTAATTTTTATTAGTAGTTTAATAATTCCCTTTTTGTTTACACAAGGAATTAAGATCCAAGGTATAAATATATTCAATTCTTGGTGCTATGAATTTAAGAAATTTATCTTTGAAAATTGGGAAAGAATTTTTTAAAAAATAAACATAAAAACTATCATCACTAAGTTGAGAAGTACTTATCAAGTAATTATTTAGCCCTTTTGTATACAATACTTCCTTGATTAAGATTTAATTTGGATCTCCAACTGATCCAACTCTAAAAATATTCCCTTTTACATTGTATACAAAGGTGAAAAGTCCTAAATATATTTTTGTAAGTGTATGGAAGTTGGAAGTGTCTCCCCTCATATGTCTATAGTAGCCACTATCCATATACAAAATTGAATTTTTTTCCTGTGGTATTTTTCCTGCAAAATTATTTAGACAAGAGTTTGTTTTGGTGACCATAATTTATTGGGTCTAGCTGTGTCAGCATGAAAAGATCTGAGAATCTATATTTGACTTATTTTACCAAAATTTTTATTACTTTATTTAGACATGTTTTTGGAAATAAAAACCTTTTTAATTCTACTTGTTTGAATATTTTTAGAATAATGTCCATTCATTCCACAGTAGAAACAGGTAGAATTTTTAGAACATGGTACAAAATAATTTTTATATATTTTTTATTTTTCTCCCTTGCTTACTATTCCACATTTTTCTCTTTTAATGAAATTTTTTCCAAGAATATAATTTAGATTTTGTTTACCTTATTTAATATAGAAACAACACTTTTGAATGATTATACCTCATCATGTAGTTATTTTATTTTAGTTTCATGAAAAATATAATTTAATATAGATGTATTAAATTTTTCAATCAATTATTGATGTTGTTTTATAATTGAATCTCTTTCACTTAAAATATCATTATGAATATTTTTAACAACTTATTATTTTTTAAAAGATATTCATATTTTTTTTTCAGGAATCAGGAAATAAGTAGATAGTTTTATATTTGAGAAACTATCAAAATCAGAAGCATAAGAATAATAGGTTCATACCTCATCTTCTCCCTTCAATATAAACCACATGTTTGCTTTTAGATTTTGTGGCTCTTTCTTTGAATAATATTTGGAATAGCCACTAGAGTCCTCAAAAACACTCCAAGTAGACTTCATAGATTTTTTCTGTTTATTCTCATAATCCATTTTATTTTGATTTTTATTTTACATCTTTTTCTTTTTCCCTTATTTTGGGGAAATCGGGTCTGATATGAACCATTTTCTTGAATTCATTACATCTTACTTCTTTGGATCCTTTATCATATTTATTTTAGTATTTTTTGAAGCCTCTCTTCTTCTTATAGAATTTTATGAATTTCCTAGCTAACTGAGCTAGTTACATTTTAAAATATGAGTAGTATGAATCTTTTGAGATTTTAACATCTTATCTTGATTTATTTTAATTGTTCTGAGATGTGACTTTAAGGGGAGTATTTTACCTTTTCACTATCTTATGATATTTATCCTCTACTAGCATTTTTTCTTCATACATCATCAGCATTACAATAAATTATTTCATAGTCAAAATTTTTATTGGTGATGATTGTTGAATTGCTCTAGATATCCCATTCCATTTTGAGGGAAGTACTTTGAGTACTTTTAGTGATTGAACTGATTGAGTAAATGGATCTCCCAAAGAGTAAACATTATTGACTATTTATGTTAATCACCCATTAATTTAGGTGATTCTTTCAATATCATACATTCTAATGGTGTAAAAACCTATTTATGTAGTAGCATACTTTAGATGTCTGACATTGTCAGTCCCTTTAAATGAAACAACAATTGTATGGCACATTTCATAATTAGTAGTACATTGAGATACTTGATTAAATTCGTCAATACTAAGTCCAAAAATGATATAATTAATTTTTATTGATTTGACATTATACTCTGCTTCTTTGGCCGCATCTGAAGTCCTTGTTTTCTCAAGAATTGCATAAGGAGTGATAATATTCATATAAACTTTTAAATCCAAGATTTTTTTTGATAGATTATCATTCAAGATTTCCATCATCCATAGTTATCACCATTAAAGTATGGTTTGCGTATCATAAACATACCTTCTCTAGGATCATATATTGACATATTTCATTGTATAGAACATATACTTTTGAGCTTAATAGATATTTTATATGATTTATCCAAAAACCCCCCCTCTAATTCCAATTTTTAGGTTGGAATAATACAAAGATACACAAGATGGGGGTGAATTGTTTTTTTGATAATCTTGACATATTATGGATTTTAGATTTCTTTTCAATTTATAAAGATATGAAAAATTCTCTTCTATAAGTGATTTGAGTAGTGGATAAATATTAAAGAAGAAAACAACAATTTTTGTAGTGGTTTGAGGCACAAAGATCCCCTAGACCACTCCACCAATGCTCTCTCTACGAGCTTGGTGATTTTCACTAGAAAAGGTCCTATTATCATAAAACCTTCATAACTGAGTGCATACAGTTGATACTTTTACAATAAGACTTTACAAATCCTTCTAGTTCTTTTAAAAGGAACCAATTTCTCCATAGATTTATTTGAGAAGTTGATACCCTTCCACGACTTCGTCCAAGCAGTCGAGGCTCCAATAAATCAAAAATATTTGATTTTATTGAATTAAAAGGTTATTAATCAAAGTTGAAAAACATGAAATAAATATTATTCTTCAAATATGAATGTATTCAAGAAAGAAAAGCTTTGAAGAGATCATGGTTGTAAATGATACTCAATAATAGTAGCAACAGACAAATGACATCGATTACATAATAGAATGAAATTGAAATACGTATGTCTCCAAAGAGTAGCTTATTCAAAAATAACAAATTCTCTTGATAATTTGTTCTTTTATAACAGTTATGTATTTAGAAAGATATTTCATATCTATAGTCTTATAGAAAGAGAAAATATTCTTGATATTATATATAAATCCTAGTTTATCTTTGGTTGACCAGATCCAAGAAAATCACGTGATTGATCAAGATAATTCAAATTCAAAATATTTAAGAGATTTGTAAATATCCTTAGAAATAGGAATGATTTAATCCTTTTAATGGGAGATTTTTAATTGGTCTAAAAATATCTTTAAAAAAGATATTTACTTTTGTCATGACCATTATAGAAATTATGGAATATATATTTAAATAAAACTCTATATCTGAATAGTCAAATGTAGGGTTCCTTTATGTGATGAAAAAACTTAAAATGTAATTTTGACAATGTATGTTTGAAAAAAATATAGGTTTGACACGTTTGATTCCTCAAATGTAGGGTTCATCATAAATATAATGTTAATTAACCATGATTTCCCTTTTCTCAAACATAGGTTTCCATCCAAACATTGGGTTACTAAACAATACTTTTTCCAATAGTGTATGGTACATGTAACACCCCAAGCTTCCACAGTACACTTCTCTTTGAATAATGTAGTAGCGCGTGTTGTATGCAACTTTGAGTTCTAACACACACCACAACCAATCAAACTAGCCGTTATGAATAGAAATACCCACTTTTTGAAATTTTATATATTTTATCTTTAAAAATGGACTTCATTTTTGGATTTGGAATATTGAAATTAGCTTAGGGTGAATTTTTGGAACTTTTCAGATAACTTTCATATTTTGATGAATAGTGAAAATTACTAAATTTTAATTAAATACAACTTTTTTAATCAAAATAATTTATAGTGTTAAATTATAAAATTTAATGGTTTTAAGGTATATTTAGAATATATTTTTACCATTTAATAAAATATTGGTCATTGGACACAATTTCACATTTAAACCGGACATAAACAAGTGTCAATCTTTTGATAGTTATTATTTCTTAAAAACATGCTTTTTGTTTTGACAGTATGAATTAATTTTAAATTAATTTCTGACACTTCAGTGATTTGAATTTAGAAAAATGGATTCCATATTTAGAATCATGAGATTCAGATTGTGTAAATAGGTAACTTTTATTTTTATAAATTTTGAATAATTACTTCGGTGAATATTTTATTTACCATGGTTAAAGGGTAAATCCGGTAAATAAGAGTAAAAAAATAATATTATAATAATAAATTACCCTAAAACATGTCCTAACCCTATTTTTTGATACATGTACGATCATGGGAATATTTGGGTCGATTTTGGGACCCCATGGATCCACTTGTAGTTGATAATGACACTTTATATTAATTAAGTTAAAGTAAATACAAAAATGATATACGCATATATCTTTTAGCAAAACAATTTTTATATAGGGTTATATATGTTATATTTTCGACTATAAATATTAATTAGAAATATAAAAAGATTTAATAAATAATGGTATTTTATTTATAATTTTTATAAATAGAATAATTAAATTTATTTATGACACAATAATGATGCAATATTTTCTTTATTAATGAAAGAATCAAATAATTGGTATTATAAATATTGAAATAAAAATAATTTGAATGTTTTGATTCCATCCATGAATTTTATTGATTAATATGATATGTTAAGATTGATTAAATGAATTTGGTTCAAATTAATAAAGATTTTAAGACTTTAACAAAAAATCAATTATTAAATAGTGTCAAAATTTACATAAATGAGTTTTTAAAACAAATATTATATTATTAATTTATATTATATCCCTAAAAATATAAGGTTCAACCAAAAGACTTATACAATTACAGGTGTATCATTAATGGACCGCTTGGGGGTCTCTTGAAATTATATAGTAAGTTTATTAACCATATAATATAAAAATACAAAGTGACATGGTAATTGTCAAACTATTTAACTAAGAGTTAAATATAAATGATAAAGTTAATATAGTGACCCAAACTTGTCTAAAATATAGTGGATGAAAGGATTTAGACCCATCCAAACCTTGGACTTTGAATAATCCACTTTGGAGCCATTATAAACCGAAAATTAATTTATTATAAATTAATACTTTAACTTTTTCCTAAAGAGCCTCTCCTCCTCCTTATAAAAGGACACCACTTCTAACCAATTATTCATAACTTAAAAGCCTTTTGGTTCGACAAATACCTACCCAAATATCCTCTAAACTTCCCTCAATTCAACCTAGAGGCCTTAGTTTGATCATAAAGCCATCATAAGGAGCCCGTTTGATCAAATCAAAAGGGAGAACCCGAAGAATAGGTAATGATTTCACCACCCTCTTTCAAGTTCCTTTCTTCTTCCACTTCTTCTTTATTTGTTATTTACATTATAAAATAATAACTCCAGTATCTTATATATACTATTATGTTATTATAAATATTTTACAACCATATTCATTATTCTATCCACCCTTTGAATGACATGTCACCATACGTGCGTACGTACGACTTACCATCTCCAAGTCATGGTGTAATTGTTATTCTATACATTATTATTTGGATGGGTATAATAATGATGTGTATTTGATGTAAATAATAAATATAACATGATAAGGATTTGGTATATATGATATTCCATCCAATTAAATATTATTTTAATATCAAAATAATGATATTGTCGCTCGTGCGTACGTACGGACTACTGTCTCCACGAACGCGATGAGATTCTTTCCCCATAATATCCATTAAAGTATAATTATAATTTTATGATTAAAAATAATGTTTAAGGACTTTATATCATTCTGTATATGAATAAGATACAACCTATCTATAACAAACACGTCTTATGTTATAAGACATATAAAATAAAACGAGTAAGTTAACACCCGAAACAACAATAATACTAAGATATTATTAACAAAGCAATGTTAAAGGATCATATATGATATCATATTAATATATATGATTATTTTATAATTTAATGAAAATAATTTAACCATTATAAATTATGTTAACCTACCCTCAACAAATGAAAAGTACAAGGTAAGGGTTTATTTCACAATCTCTTCATTATCCGATATTGTTTATACGTAATTATCTACTGAGACATCTTTATCATCCACATCCATGATTCTTAAAAATTTATTTAAAATCATTCTTACTATTTTACAAACTATGGTTTAAGGTCATTTATACCCTTGTTTTACTTTTTATAAAATGTTTTGAAAGGAATCTTTCCGTCGTTTTCCAAACAAGGTCCTTTTTAATGTTTTCAACAAAATTAAGGCAAGAATGTCTTTTTTTTAACTTATACGGTGGGTGCGGCTATTTTATGACATTTTAAAATTTTCAAAGATTCTCTTACATGATATAAGAACATTTTCAAAGTAAATGTTTTATTTTACAATTATGTGACTCTTAAATTATTTCAAAAAAAGAGATATTTCTCTCTAATAGTTTTGATTTCATCTATGTCAACATCATTTTAAATATTTTAAAGATTTATTCTTCTAAACCATTCTCATTAATCTCCATGTTTGAAAAATGGTTTTAAGGATTTATTTAAAGGGACATGAATGTTTTAAAATTTTAATTACTTTAAAATGTTTCAAAGTGGCATGGGACACTTTGATTCAAAAATGTCTTTAAATTTATTCCTTTCTAAATTATGTGAATTTTAAATGTTTTCAAGAAGAGGGATATTTCAATCAAATAGTTTTACAATTCATTTCCATCTATGCCAAATCCTTTAATGGATTTTAAACTTGTTTTGAAGTTGATTTATTATGATACAAAACTTCCATATTATATTTAAGGTTTTGTGATATGTTTGACTATGGATGTGTTATTTTTATACCATTCATGGTTTATGGTTAAAGTATTGACATTTCGTATCCTAGTTCTTATACGAATGTTTATGTTATGTTTCAACCTTTTCATATAAAGAATGTATTGGACATAGTAAGTGATGGGTGGATCCCGCTATATCTTCTCGATTCATCGGTAGGTATCATGAGATAACTAGACGTGGAATTGGCCGAGGCCTTTTCCCAATTTGATTTATGGTTTTGGATGAGGCCTTAATCATTTTAGACATCTTGACCGAGGCCTTGACAAAATGTTTTAGAATGTCTGGAATTATACATTCCCTCATTATGGAAATAATATTGATGGTTCATGTGGTCATTCGACTAGTAGAATACCCATGATTATGTTTTATTATTGCATTATTTACTCAGATCATATTCTTTCCATAAAAGTATTCATGTTTATTATTGGTAAAGGCATGCAGTTTCAATTATTCACCATATTTAATATTTATGTTATTTTCTGCTGTATTGCCTACCCTTAATGAGCATTTGAGCTCACCCCTTTCTATGTTTTATTTTTCCCAGGATTCCAAGAAGTGTATTGTGATTGATATGTAGGGTTAATCCAAGGGAATAATGGAATTTATAAAGGATTATTTATGTTGTTTTGTATGTTATAAAGTGTAATGTAAAATTCATGTATGTAATCTATTTTCCAAGACTGCTAAAGCGATCTGTCCTTCGGGACTTGATTCCTTGTAATCATGCCAATGTATTAAAATAATGCACCGACTCTAGGTAACTAGGGTCAAGACGTTACAGTTGGTATCAGAGGAAGTTTAGCAATAACCTTGGAAATTAGATTTAGATAAACTCTGATTAGAGAAAATTACCGTAAGATAGACTTTGAATATTAGTATAGAATAACTTTCTAAAATTTTGGTATTGTAGAGATTTTGTGAGTTTTCCAAGAAATACATCCCTCTCTGGATACGAGCAGGTAGAGGCGGATTTGGCACAGATGTAACTAGGGGTAAAACCCGAAAACACCACTTTGAGGTAGAATTGAACGGGAACTGGTGCTTGAAAACGGGCCTTGATGCACTCTTGGTTATGACACTCCTGTGGGATATGCTTAGGATAATTCTCATTTTCTTTACAAACCATTATGAAGGGTTTATGAGTATATACTTCCTCAATGAAAACATCTTTATGATTAGGGATTATATCTATAAACCGTTAAATTTATGTTAGGTATTTTACAAGTTTGGAATTTTTCATTGCAATTCATAAACTGACCTAGTGTATGTCATTGTTTAGAAATGGCACCCAGTAGAAGGAATGAGAACTCCAGCAATACGCATGATTCAAAGAGTAAGAAGGATCATATCTTTCATTTTCTTAATCTAGAATTTTAAGGGAAATAGTCTCCCACGTATTATCATCATATGAAGAAATAGTATCATGTGTTGATAAGATAAGTAAAGAGTTCTCAGAGTCCTAT
Organism: Viscum album; assembly: GCA_963277665.1. NCBI lineage: Eukaryota > Viridiplantae > Streptophyta > Magnoliopsida > Santalales > Viscaceae > Viscum > Viscum album. The sequence goes on from OY728142.1 coordinate 1,538,296,977, forward strand.
GGATTTGAAGGGAAGCCATAGATGAAAAGGATGGTAGAGAGAAGGACAGATAAAGGGAAGAAGGTAAAGAAGGATTTTACCATATGTGATAACTGTGGAAAGAATCACCTTGGAAAATGCTTGAAGGTAATGGGAGTATGTTATAAGTGTAGAGAAAAAGGACACCACATTCATGATTGCGAGGGTAAGAAAAAGGTTTCAAATGTACAATGCTTCATCTGTAAGGAGTGGGGACACTACATGAATCAATGTTCAAATCATCAGAGTATGCCCCAAATGATGATATTGGATAATAATAAAGTTATTATACTACCACATATGAAGAGGAATGACTAGTGTTCTTATGTTGTTATTAAATAATTATTTCACTTGAGTGTTGTATCAACGATGTACTGGTTATATGAATTATGGAGATAAATAAGGAATGTACTACAGTACTATTTCATTGAGGATTTGATATTATATGGTACTATGAAAAGTGACTAAACAGAAAGTTAAACTTTTTTTTGAAAATACATGGTTGAAGGAAAGGTAAACCTTAATATGGTCTTGATAATGAGGTAGTAATTTTGGAACGAGAGATGGTTAATTTGGATAAATTATATTGGATATTCTCGGCTTCCTTGGAACTGGTTAATGGTTTGTTTATTTCATTATTGTTGGAATATTAAAATTTTTGGATATAAGGAATATATATAGTATTCTATAAGGAATAAGGGGGCATGAATGTAATCAATAATGGTTTTATAGTAATTCAGGATGTTACCATGTTTTAAAATAATACACGATGAAGGTGTCCACATGTTATTACATGGAAAAAAAGGATCTTCATTGTGTTTAAACTCCTTATAAATTTTGGACTGTGAGTTTGGATAGAAGTATTCTGGATAAGTATAAAGGTTGGAATGAATTAAGTTTGAAAGGTTATTTTTGGATTTTTATAAAAGGAAAACACACAGACCGTGTGACAACCCATCACGTCGGACAAAGCTGCAGGAATCGAACCCACAACCGTAGTGCGATTGGGATTTATCTCCTACCACTAGACTATGTGAAGTTCCTGGATGGTATAATGTAGTTTGTTTTTTATAAAGTGTTTGATATGTGTATTATAAATTCATTATATATGGAACCCTATACGATTAATTTTGAGTTGTATTATGTTTTGGAGTGAAGGATGAGCTTTTGCTAGAAATTTATTAATGGATAAAACTCTAATTATAAATTAAGTATATATCCTTATGATCTTATCCTATATCATAAATAAATTCCTCAACATTAAGAAAAGGAACTTAGAACAAAAACGTTGTCCTAGATGGTACCTTAGATCATCACAAATTTATGGCTTTGTGATTATTGGACTTTTCATAGCCATGTTATCTACCACTCTCCATTAGATATTGATGGTTATATTTCTCTTCCGTATCCATGTTTTCCTACATGGAACCCTAGTATGTTTCATTTTCGGTAGCCTTCATACTTACCACTCTTTATTTTAAATAGAGGCCTCATTAATCCATTTTTCGATGTGGGATTTCAACTAAGATATTTTGAAATGTCAACCCCATGTTTCCAATAACGAGCATAAATTTTGAGGAAGCAATTTATTTAAGGAGGGTATAATGTAACACCCCATGCTTCCACGGTACACTTCTCTTGGAATAATACAATAGCGTGTGTTTTACACAACTTCGAGTTCTAACACAAACCACAACCAATCAAACTAGCCGTTATAAATAGTAATACCCACTTTTTGAAATTTTATACATTTTATCTTTCAAAATGGACTTCAATTTTGGATTATGAATATAGAAATTAGATTAGTGTGAATTTTTGGTACTTTTCAGATAACTTTCATATTTTGATGAATAGTGAAAATTACTAAATTTTAATTAAAAACAACTTTTTTAATAAAAATAATTTATAGTGTTAAATTATGAATTTTAATGATTTTAAAGTATAATTAGAATATTTTTTTACCAATTAATACAATTTTGGTCATTGGACATAATTTTAAATTTAATCTATACATAAACAAGTGTCAATCTTTTGATAGTTATTATTTCTTACAAACACGCTTTTTGTTTTGACAACAAGAATTAATTTTAAATTAATTTATGAAACTTCTGTGTTTTGAATTTAGAAAAATGGATTCAATATTTAGAATCAGGAGGTCCAAATTGTGTAAATAGGTAACTTTTATTTTTATACATTTTTGAATAATTTACTTCGGTAAATATTTTATTTACCATGGTTAAAGGTTAAATCCGGTAAATAAGGGTAAAAAAATAATAATATAATAATAATAAATTACCCTAAAACGTGTCCTAACCCTATTGGTTGATACATTTCCAATGATGGGCATCTTTGGGTCGATTTTGGGACCCCATGGATCCACTTGTAGGTGATAATGACACTTTATATTATTTAAGTTAAAGTAAATACAAAAATGACATAAGCATATATCTTTTAGAAAAAAAATTATTACATAGGGTTATATAACTTATATTTTTGAGTATAAATATTCATTAGAAAGATAAAACGATTTCCTACATAAAGGTATTTTATTTATAATTTTTATAAATTTAATAATTAAATTTATTTATGACACAATAATGATGCAGTATTTTACTTATTAATGAAAGAATCAAATAATAGGTATTATAAATATTAAAATAAATATAATTTGAATGTTTTGATGAAATACACGAATTTTATTGATTATTATGAAATTTTATGATTTCTTAACTTAATTTTGTTCGAATTAATAAATATTTTAAGACTTTAACAAAAATCAATTATTAAATAGTGTCAAAATTGACATAAATGAGTTTTTAAAAATAATATTATATTATTAATTGATATTATATTCCTAAAAATCTAAGGTTCGGCCAAAAGACTTATATCATGCTAGGTGTATCATTATTGGACCACTTGGGGGTCTCTTAGAAATATATAGTAAGTTTATTAACCATATAATATAAAAATACAAAGTGACATGGTAAATGTCAAACTATTTAACTAAGAGTTAAATATAAATGATAAGGTTAATATAGTGACCCAAACCTGTATAAAATCTACTGGATAAAAGGATTTAGACCCATACCCACCTTTTAATTTGAATAATCCACTTTGGAGACATTAGAAACTGAATATTAATTTATTATAAATTAATACTTTAAGTTTTTCCTAAAGAGCCCCTTCTTCACCTTATAAAAGGACACCACTTATAACCAATTATTAATGCCTTCAAAGCCTTTTGGTTCATCCAAACCCTGACAAAATATCCTTTAAACTTCCAAAAATTCATCCTAGTGGCCTTATTTGGATCATAAAGCTAACCTAAAGAGCCCTTTTGATCAAATCAAAAGGAAGAACCCGAAGAAGAGGTAATGATTTCACCACCCTCTTTCATGTTCCTTTCTTCTTCCACTTATTTTTTATTTGTTATTTCCATTATAAAACAATAAATCCTGTATATTATATATACATTAATGTTATTATAAATATGTTACAACCAAATACATTATTCTATCCACCCTTTGAATGGCATGTCACTATACGTGCGTACGTATGACTTACCGTCTCCACGTCGTGGTGTAATTGTTATTCAATACATTATTATTTGGATGGGTATAATAATGATGTGTATTTTATGTAAATAATAAATATAACATGATAAGGATTCTTTATATATGATATACCATCCAATTATATATTATTTTAATATCAAAAGAATGATATTGTCGCCCGTGCGTACGTACTGACTACCGTCTCCACGAACGCGATGAGATTCATTCCCCATCGTATCCATTCAAGTATAATTCTCATTTGATGATTGAAAATAATGTTTAAGGACTTGATATAATTCTAGATATGAATAAGATAAAACCTATTCATAACAAACACAACTTATGTAACAAAACATATAAAATAAAATGAGTTAGTTAACACCCGAAACGACGATAAGACTAAGATATTATTAACAAAGCAATGTTAAATGATCATATATGATATCATATTAACGTATATGATTATTTTATAATTTAATAACAATCATTTCACAATTATACGTGAGTTTAAACTACCCTCAACAAAGGAAAAGTACAAGGTAAGTGTTTATTTCACAATCTCTTCATTATCCGAGGTTGTTTATACGTAATTATCTACTGGGACCTCTTTATCATCCACATCCATGATTCCTAAAAATGTATTTCAAATCATTCTTACTATTTTACAGACTATGGGTTAAGTTCATTTATACCTTTGTTTGAATTTTTATAAAATGGTTTGAAAGGAATTTTTCCGTTGTTTTCCAAACAAGGTCCTTTTTAACCTTTTCGACAAAATTAAGGTAAGAATGTATTTTTTTAACTTATACAGCGGGTGCGGCTATTTTCCACCATTATAAAATTTTCAAAGCTTATAAGAATATTTTCAAAGTAAATGTTTTATTTTATAATTATGTGACTCTTAAATGATTTTAAAAAAAGAGATATTTCTCTCAAATATTTTTGATTTCATCTATGTCAACATCATTTTAAATGTTTTAAAGATTTATTCTTCTAAACCATCCTCATTAATGTCCATGTTTGAAAAATGGTTTTAAGGATTTATTTAATGGGACATGATTGTTTTAAAATTTTAATTACTTTAAAATGTTTCAAATTGGTATGGGAAACTTTGATTCCAAAATGTCTTTAAATGTCTTCCTTTCTAAATTGTGTGACTTTTAAATGTTTTTATGAAAAAGGATATTTCAATCAAAGAGTTTTACAAATCATTTCCATCTATGTCAAATCCTTTAATAGATTTTAAAATTGTGTTGATGTTGATTTATTATGATACAAAACATCCATATTGTATTGAAAGTTTTGTGATATGTTTGACTATGGATGTGTTATTGTTATACCATTCATGGTTTACGGTTAAAGTATTGACATTTCGTATCCTAGTTCTTATACGAATGTTTATGTTATGTTTCAACCTTTTCGTATGAGGAATGTATTGGACATAGTATGTGACGGGTGGAGCCTACTATAGATCCTCGATGCATCGACAGGTCTCCTGAGACAACTAGATGTGGAATTGGATGAGGCCTTTTACCAATTTGATTTATGGTTTTGGACTAGGCCTTAATCATTTTAGACGTCTTGGCTGAGGCCTTGACAAATTTTTTTAAAATGTCTGGAATTTTACATTCCCTCATTATGGAAATAATATTGATGGTTTATGTGGTCATTCGACTAGTAGAATATCCATGATATGTTTTATTATGACATTATTTACTTAGCTCATATTCTTTCCATAAAATTATTCATGTTTATTATTGGTAAAGTCATGCGGTTTCAATTATTCACCATGATTAATATTTTTGTTATTTTCCACTGTATTGCTTACCCTTACTGAGAATTTTATCTCACCCCTTTCTATGTTTTATTTTTCCCGGGATTCCAATAAGTGTATTGTGATTGATATGTAGGGTTAAGCTAAGGGAATAATGGCATTCATAAAGGATTATTTATGTTGTTTTGTATGTTATAAAGTGTAATGTAACATTCATGTATGTAATATATTTTCCAATACTGCTAAACCGATCGGTCCTTTGGGACTTGATTCTTTGTAATCATGCAAATGTATTAAAATAATGCACCGACTCAGGGTAACTGGGGTCGGGGTGTTACAGTACATGATACAAACATTCTATTTTAAACATAGGTTTCTAAACCATACTCCACTCTTTTACTTGAAAGCATAGGATATGAATAATTTTTCCAGAATAATCTTTAAAACACATTCAGAATACTTTAATAAAAATTATAATCCTTAAATAATATATCTTCTCAGGAAATATATATTTTTATAATACTTAAAGTAACTTCATTTGCAAAATAAACAATTGTATTTGTGAGTATAAAAATAAATAATATTTATATATAATTTTTGAGACAATATTCCCAACAACAACATCCAATAAAATCTATAGGAAGTGTCCCCCATAGGTTTTCCTTCATATGAAAAGGATCATATAATGTCTTTTATTTCTTTTAATGCCTATATTTTTAATCCACTCGAGTTATATTTGTTTGAATTTAGTATTTTTTATTACTTTAAAGGGTATAAATTTAATATTTCTTTTATATAAATTTATTTTACATTTCTTTGTTCATTTTTTATATAATTTAGAAATATTAAGTAATCTTACATAATGGTTTTAAATAGTATAATGTTTTAATCAAGAATTATATAAATAACACTTATTGTAGTATATTTGATAATATTTGTTCATTCATGACTATTGATCTTAGTTTTTAATGTTGTTTCATCCATTTTAATTGAAATTATACTTCATGGTTTTAATAAAGACTTTATTCTGATCATATGAAATTCCATTTTGTTTAGGTTAGGTGGATCTTTTATAGATTCAATAGTTGGAAATTAATTCTAGAATTACCACTTAATCGATGTAAGAGGTTTCAATTAGTTACATAATTAGCAATGTTAAACCATTTAGTGAAACAAATAAATTAAAATTAGTTTCTTACTCTAATGAAAGTTATATTATAATATTATATTATGAATCATTTTAAATAATTAATGTCTTTATCAAGATCCATCAATGGGTGATCTATGTATTTATTTTATAGCATTAATTCCACCAATTGCTAAATTATATATTTATTACAACCACTTCAGTTTTTTATTGATAGTTTCCTTGATTTTTGTCTCTTTATTTTTTCCCTCTTGAGTATATTACATGAGTTTATTTACATACATATATATTTTCCTCTATATTTTAGTGTATAATTAAATCATTTATTATTGAGGGGAAGTGATATTTTTACCTAGAAATTTCTTAGTAAAATATAACCATTTTTATCACGAGTAGTGTTATTTTTATCATGCCTGATTAAAATAGTACACCATTGAAAACCATGATGGAAAATAACATGTCTTTTTTTCCCCACATATACATTTTACTTTATATTCCACAGTAAAAAAAATCATGAATACCATGGATAAATTTAATTTCCATTTATAATGTGCATTTTATGTGCAATGTAAACAATTTTTAGGGATATCAAACAATATCACATCCCCAAATCTAACAATTTCCAACTATCTTTATGAATTTTTAACAGATATTAGTTTCTATTTACGAAAAAATTTAGATATAGGTGTCTTATTTTGTATATACTACTTTTATACATTTGGTGTAACCAATACTCATCTTCTTGATTATTCATGTTCCCCCAATCTAGGTCTATTGTAAAAAGTGATTGTGTAAACTATACATAATAATTATTCATAGAACTTTTTTCTTGATTTTATGTTTTAATTCAAAACCTTATTCATCTTTCTCACTTATTAGTCTGACATCAACATCATTTGCAACAACATTTATGACACCACCAATATATCATAACAATAAAAAACATTAATTGATATCAATGGATTATTTTAGTTATCTATTATCTTAATTCAATTTAATATTATTATATAAAATCAATAATATTCAATTATTTTTCTTTCCATTTTTATAGATATAACTTTCTTATGACATAGTCTAAATAGTTTATCAGAACTGGTAACTGCTACAAGCAGTTTTGGTTAAGTCATGTCAAATAGTTTCTTTCCCCGACTAAGCAACTATTTCTATACAATGATTTCCAAAAAACTTATTGATATATTGGTTTTATACCACTTATAATAGTAGTTTTAATATATATTTTAATTATAACCATTTTAAGTTATATAAAACAAACACCATTGTTTTTTTTGAAAAATGCTTATCAAAGTATTAGGTTGTTGTATTTTTTTCCATAATCAAATATATGATCTTATTATTATATTTGAAAATAAATTATTATATATTTTCTATTTACATTTATACATTTTAATTATTCATTTATTCACTATTATGACATATATTATTAGTTATTTACATCAACACCAACCTATAAAATAGTAAGGAAACAATAAAAATAAGACACAAATTGTTCTACAAGATAAAATGTTATTTCTTTAATATATTTCATTAAAACTACATGTACATTACTCATTAATCAAAAAATATTTTCTTTATATCAATAAATTTATTTAGAGGAGTAAGAGTAAACTATATATTTTGGGAATAATTTTCTGAACATATGATTATTTGTTTTGAAAGATACATTAAAATCATTAAATATTTTAGTGATGAAAATTATGCATGAAAAACGATTAATTAGTAAGATTCCATTATTTAATTAAATTAATTAATTATTTGTTAATTCATTAACCATATCATTTTTTCTTGACATAAAACCTTATAACTTTAATCCAGACTCAGTTATTATCTGTGAAAGTATAAATTCCATGAATTTGATGCTCTATATGATTATTATTATTGGTAAAACATTCAAAAACTTTTGATATTTCCCTATAATATTTTTAATATTACTATTTACATGTAAAACCAAGATATATATTTCAAAGGTTCTAAACATCCATTTGAATATCTATTGTTATTATTAACCTATTTATTTTATTAAATACTATTTTAGTTTTAGTATCACATCCCTAAAATAATATTAATATATTAATCCATCATCTATATTTTCTAATAGTTCATGTACAACACCATTGATTTCAATAAAAATAAGAAAAACTTATTTGAAATAAAAAATCATGTTGTGGTAAGTATATAAAATTTATTGTTTTTTAAATGAATAAATTTTATTCTATTATGTTATAATTTATAATACAATCAATGTTTTATAAATTATTTCTCAGGATACAAGTTGTACCATGGTAGAAAATATCTAGAAAATTCAAAGCAATCACAACTGGTTTTTTGAATCATACTTTTCCTGTATAAAACAATTCCAACGTTGAATGGTAATCTGTGATATAATAATTGAAATGTTTCCCCCACTTATACTATTACATGGTACTACTCTGTATTTTTCATGTTTTTTATTAAAAAATAAAATTTAAACAAACTGAATATTAATTACTTTATTTAAAATTTCCATTTTTTGATAATTTTTCTTATATATCTCACTTGAGTTCAATTATTGGTAAAAAAATTATAGTGGTCCTATCTCGGTTGTTTTTATTGATAAAATATTCACTAAATTAACATGTATAAACAAATCTAAACTTATATATATTATAATTTAGGTAAGTGTATTCCTTTCATGATTTTACATTATAAAAAAAGTTATTAAGAAAATTAACTATATTTATGATTGTGTTGTAGAAAAATCCAAAACCATGATACGTAGTCTAGAAATTTCAAAATACAATAATCAGAATCGACATCATGCCTTTGAATAGAAGACATTCAAGGCCCCATTTATATCTTATAATGATAATCATATTGAAAAATTCTAAAAATCCATTTGAAAAACCCATATACTATCAAATACCTTTTTTCAATATCACATTCATTAGTAGTGAAATTTATAATTTTAATAGAAAATATTATATAAAGTTTTTCTTAAATATTTATTTTTATTTTTATTGACTTCTTTATAGGTTCCTGGTTATGTAGAAACCTCATCCTATACTTCTAATTTGGCTAACAGTCCTTCTCAAACTATATTTCCTAGGGTATATACCTTTACTATAAACTTAATTGTTTTCATTTATATGGATTTTTTAATGAATTATATCCCCTTTATGATTTCAATATAGCAACATAATTATATCCCATTTATTATTTTACTCACTAATATTAAGTGGAAAACAAATATACGAGTTTATATTACTGTAGACACCATAGTTCCCATTTATATTTTGTTTCACTATGTATTTAAATATATCTTAAAAACAATTGTATCATATCACTATTATATTTATTCTTAAAAAAATCCTCATCAAGACCACTAAATCTATTTTCTTTTAAAAAATTCACTTTATAACGTCATTATATGTTCTAAGACAGACATTATCCCTTTTATAAGGCATTTTACTATTTTTGGACTCCTCTAATGTTTTTTAAGATTCAATACTATCCTAAAATTTTCATTCTTACTTTAAAATTATTACTATATAATGTAAATTATAGATTCACATAAATTTTTTTATATTTTTTTATCTAATTACACTCTTCCCATCTAAAATAGTTCTAAAATATATTTTAAAGTAATTTTGCAGTGAAAAAATGTTTTCTTAAATACAATTGTATATTTTCATCCTTTATTTTGGTTTATTATTGAGCTATTTTGAATTTATTTTCAAGTTTTTGCATTTATATTCTAATTGATTATTATTTTAATTTTGTTTGGTAGTCTTATGTAACTATCTTTATGTTCCAAAAAATCAAAAGGGGGGATAACTTAACCAGTTATTAATTAAAATACAATCAGAATACTCGGTCAACCATATTCAAAATTGAAGATAAACAAGGGTATAAGAAAATATTGATGCATCCAATGCTTGAAATATAGTTTTCTAAAATTATTTCAAACTCATTATTTTTTATGACTATATGATCTCTACTCTTCAAATTCTTAATTCAATCAAATTTGTGTTTTCTCAAGTTAAATATATATCATCACTTCCTTTTGACGTGTCATCCAAATTATCATGTTTATTAATTTTTATTGATGAATGAATAATAATACCTTATTCTATTGAGACTCCTCTATATAATGCTTTATAATATTTCCACTTTTTTTTGATAGTTTAACACTAGATTATTTTATAATGAAAATTCCATGTTAGTTCACTTTTTTTCATACTTCATATTGATTTCCATTGCTTTAAATAAAAATATTGGATGATTTCAAATTTTTTTAAAACTTGTATTCCATTATTAGGTATAAATTATTGGTTATTTGGAATTTTTCAAAATTAATATGAATTATTAACTTTCAAAAATATTATTATTTTGTGGAGATTAAACATTGAGCTATAGTTTCATGCGAATTCATGAGCGAATTACTAGAATTGTAAAATTTATTTTAACTTCATAATAGTAATTATTATTATTTTAAATTATGGATATTTTTATAAATAATTTTATGGTCAAACTCATTTTTTTTCATAAAAAATAATTTTATGAAATTATAGTTTTTATTTTTAATATTTCACTTAAAATCCAAAAGTAAAAATGATTTGAAATTTTAAAATATTTTTTGCTCAAATTTTTAAAAAGGGGACATGCCAAATATTTTTACATGAGGTATAAAAAGTAGTTTTCATTATAAAATGGGTTATGAAACTAATTAAAACCATAAAGTGTTTCAAAATATAAAATGTGCGAATGATCATAAGTGAAACGAATCATTGACGAATCGTGGAGTCAAATATTTTTATTGATTATAGAGATTAAAATATATCAATGTAAAATAATAATAAAATAAATATAGTGAAAGTATAGAGGTAAAAATTTCACCTTTTCATTAATAAAATGACACATATATAGGGTACATGAGGTTTTTAATAAATAGTCAAGACCAGTTGAAACCTGAAATGTCAAATACCATGATTGGGATATCAAAGATCATAGATAATAAATGGGTTTCCATGTGAAAGGTTTTTTGAGAAATAAGGAATCAATATAAATTTATATTTATTAAATCCACATAATAAATGAGAATTCATAATATCCCCCAAGATATTATAATTTCATATAATTTTATACAATCTTCTCTTAAAAAACGTGGGAAAAAATAAGTAAAGGAAGAGTAATTGAATTTCATGTAACGATGCCTCATAGTCTTAAAAACCCAATGGAAAAACACACGATGAAAGGAAAAAGAGTGTAGTGTTCCTCACCGTTGGTCATAAAATAACAAAAAGATTTTAGTAGTCAGATCCTAATTTTATAAATAATTTTTCAAAATGTTACAGAATGCTGTTGTTAACAAATATTTAAGATTATCACAAGAATGTATTTTTTGGACATCAATCTCATCATTTGTTTGAAGTTCATGAGTGAAAAAGATTTTTGTTGAGATATGTTTTTTTCTATCACTGTTGATATACCCTCCCTTTAGTTGTGTTATAAAAACATCATTATATATATATAATATAATGGAAATATATATATTAATATCCTATCCACAATTATTTCTAATATTATGAATAACTGATCTCAACCCAATGAATTCTCAACTTGATTTATAAATCTCAATAAAATCAATATTATTTAAGGATGCCATAAAAATGGGTTGTTTTCATAGAACATTTTGAAATAAAAGATCTATAATATTTGTACAAATATCTAGTTTGAGATGTAGCTTTATGTGGATTAGATAAACATCTAGCATCAGCATAACCAAATAATATTTATTTTAAACTTTGGAATAAGTAATCATCCATACAACTAAAATCTCATTGTGTAGGAGAATAACTTTACCTCTCTTCAAATTCAATGTGATAGAATCTCATATTATTTAAAATATACACATGTACATGTATATCCTTTAAAAGTAAATAAAATGTGTATTTATATTTGATCCTTCTGGATAAATAAGTTCTTCATTATCCCCTCAAATATGAAATATATCATTCTTAAAAGAATTATATTTAAATATTCATTAAGGGAATTTACATGAATATGTAAAATATTTCTGAAATGCATGACTTCATTATCTAGATGATTAATTTAAAAAAATACAAGGACATTCCTTGTAATTTGATGATAAAATAATTTATTTCTTTTATAAAATATTAAAAAGTTTTGATGTTATTTAAAACATATTGATAACATGATGAATAAATAAATTGATTTATTAAAACCATGGGATGATAAAATCAATTTTATATTCTTATTCCTATTTATAAGATCCTCAACCCAGTTTATGAGGACTTATAAAGTGCATCCAAGAGACCTGAGATAAAATATGGGTGGAGAAATATTTGCGGGTTACTATAGAAGTACTATAGCCAGTACTATAGTAGGTAATGTTCGGTACTATAACATCAAGAACTATTCATCTGTTTGGGATTTTGGGCCACTGGTTTGGTCCTAAGATCCTTTAAGGCATTAGTTCCACCCAATTCCTTTGGGACAACAAGGCTTACGGGCCACCTTAAGGCCTTCAGGTTACCTCAAGGCCTTTGGGCCACATGAAAATTATGCTTAAATGGACCAGGAAGACTCTATAAGGAAGATGATCCAGATGAGGATTCAAATTAAGTGAATTCACCAGAGAAAAGGCTAATGAATTTGGAAGAATGAGAGGGTATAAAATTTTCTATCGGGATGATATTGTTCATGCATGAGAAGCCTAACCAAAAAGCCATGCATTGGTGGAGAGCTAGCATCATGATGTAGACGCTGGGGAGGGGCAGTTTCAAGTAGTTATATACTGGATGAATTCCTCTAAAATCTTTGAGTCATGAAATATTGCAAATCCTATTGTCCATGTAAGGGTTCCCATTAACCCCATAAAATAGGGATTATCAAAAAATGAATAAAAATAGGGCCTTTGGGCCATTTGGGCCAATATTCTTCTTCCTATAAACATTTATATCATATATATCTTATTAATTAAACCCATAACATAATTTCTTTTATTGGGATACACATTCAAAATTTTGAATATGTTTCAAGAATTTTTAAACCTTTATGAATTCATAGATGTTGTAATCAATTCTATCTTATTGATAAATAATGGCAATATCAATTGGAAATAATCCAAATATATATTATTACAACCTATACATTTAATACACTTTATTTCATGATATATTATATTAATATACACATAAAAAATACTAAAATATCAAGAGGATGAGTGTATTTGGGTAATTAGATACATGTCACAATAACTTGAAATAGGTATATTACAAAAGTATTTAAAACTAAATAACATTCCCTTGAATTCCATTGATCTTCTAAAACTGCAAGGGATAACCTAGGGACGTACATAAGAAAAGTGTGAGATATAAATCCTTATAAGGGAATAATCAAATAATAACATGATGGATGTAATATATGTGAGTCAAGAGGCATATCATGATGAAATAAAAGGGTGATAATAATAAACATGAGTATCAAATAATGACATAATATGATAACATCAAGTCATTATAGGAATGTGACAACAACATAAAACATGAAATCATAATCATAAGTCAAGGATAATCACTAAGACATAATAACATAGTGCACTTAGGATAACCATCAGTGAACCATAAATTGTATCTCATGAGATAAAAACATTATCTAATGCATTAGATGGCTATATAATTCTTGGCCCACCTGTCACATTCATATCATCTACATGAAATTGTTTTCCGCATAGATTATACAATATAAGAATACATTTCATAAATTTTAAACCCAAAATTATGGAGTATGAGTTTTATAAATTAAAGCATCCAATTAGTGAAATTTTTTTATATATAGGTGAATACCCTTTAGTGTAAATGGGGATGGGTATTCATAATATGAAAGGTTGGAAAGGAAAATCAATGGATAATTTTGAAAACATAAGGATTGTATATAATGGTTCATGGAAGGGATAAATGAGAGTAAAAGGTGGTCTATAATTACTTGTGAATCATGAGGACCATAAATAGATGTGAAAAAACATATGTCAACATCAAAAATTGGAAATCAAAAGGCTTAATACAAATAAATTAAATTAATAAAGAGAAAATGGAAGAGAATCTCTTACTTGAGAGGGTGATTTTAAAAGATTGAGAGGAGATTCTTAAGAGATTAAGAACACCTTGGGAGGGATTTTGAGAGGTATAGAGAGATTAGATTCATGATAACTAGGGTTTTAATGAATAGTAATGAGAATTTGGGAGGGTTTTTATTGGAAAAGAGAAGATAATACTTTATTAATTTCTAAACTTTGGTTTTGGAGTCAAAGTGATAAAATAATCAAAACTAGAAACATTACCATGGTTTTTACCCATGGATTTTTCCAAATATATGTGGTTTTGAATATTTTATTAGGATAAGAAACAAAATACTTAAAATAATAGCATTCATTATGTGTAAGTGAGTCATGCTCTTAGAGAATTATTTTTAAAGCCTTAAAATATAATATAAGTTTTGGAGGATTCATTACTGGTTTTTAAAATTAATAAAATAACTTCAAAATAAAATTATTTTAAAGGTAAAATATATTTTTGGTCATGGATTACTTTTATTGTATTTATTATATCACTTTTGGTCTATTATGGTGTCATAATACATATTGTATATTTACACAATATTTATTTTTTACCAAAACATTTGACTGTCTCTGAAAATTATGAAGCATTAACCATTGGATAATTTAGACCATATGATTTAAAAAATAATATTTATTTTACAAAAAATATTTTCTAAAAATGATAATTTACCCTTTTAAATAAAATACTTATTTATTAGAAAATACCAGTTTTACGATACTTATGACCCTTATAAAAATTACGTTGGACTTCATTAAATTATATTACCATTTAAATTAATTTTTTTATAATAATATTTCATAAAAATATATTTTATTTAAAAATTCTTGAATTTATCAAAAATAGTGTTTTAATTGAAACTATATATTTCCCAAAAATATTATTTTAGTTCCTTCATATCAAAATCTAGTTTTTATTAAACTCATTATATAATCATGTGTATATATATTAAGTAGTAATGAAAAGGGATTAATATGATCATTATATTTTTAAAAATAAAATATAAAAATTTATAATACTAGGGTCTAGATACTTAACCCCTTATTACTCAATCGTATGCCCTAAGGGTAAGGGGTGTAATGGTGGTACTTTCTTAGGGTGGTTTAATGGACATGGTTTGGGAAGTGATCTATATGAGATTAATGTTCTCTAATAAATTTTTTCACTCATGTTTTAGTTACTAAATATAAACTTAGGATTATTTAATGAAAATACCTAGTGATTATATCTCCCAAAGAAGTCATGATAAATGGGATTCATAGGGTATGATTCTAATGGTTGAGACCATTACTTCTTCCATCTATGTCAATTAAACTTTATCAAAATTATTAATATATACTAATCCTAATAATCAGTATATAATGAATATATTATAAATATTTTTGATACTTAATGGTCCTTTAAGTCTGATATTCTATATTTTATATTGGTCCAAAATAACTAATGTAGTGCATGTGTTTTCTATATTGATATTAATTAGTATGAAATTTATTAATTCAAAATAGAATTTCATTTGTAAAAGTTTTGGGTCATTATATTCTCCCCCCTTAAAAAATTTCACCCTCAAAATTTCATTTCATACGCTAAAATAGATGAGAGAACTTCTATTTCATCACCTCTTTTGGTTCTGACACTAACTCCTCAAACTCATGGTTCCACCACAATACTTTGACCAGGTAATTTTTCTTATTTCATATAACTTTTTCTCTTTGATCTAATATCTTCAAAAATTGATCCTTTTATGAAATGTAATTCTCTAATAGTACCTCCTCCTGATTTAGTACATGTTTGGGGGTATGGTATGTACTTTCTTAAGAGAGATACATAGAACACATCATGTACTTGAGACAGTTTAGGTGGAAGTGATAGTCAATAGGACACATATTAAATGTGATTAGAGATATCAAAAGAGAAAATTTATCTTGGACTAAGCTTTTTTCCTTCTTCCTAAACCACATGAATTTATTTCATGGTGATATATAAAGTAACACCTTATCTCTGACCTCAAAATCCAAGTCTCGTCGATGATTTTATGCATATATTTTCTTTTTAATTTGCACAAATTTCATATTATATTGAATATTTTGAACCTTATCAGTAATATATTATATAATATCCAGTCCATTCATCTTATAATATCCAAATTCATCCATACATGTTGTATTCTGAAACCTCTTCCCATACAGATCCTCATAATGCGCCATTTGAATGGAAGAATGAATATTTTTATTATATGAGAACTTAATTAGTGGAAGGTGTTGATCCCAACATCCTTGGAAATAAATTAAAAAATATCTCAAAATATCCTCTAGAGTTTGAATGGTTCTCTTAGATTGAACATACCTCTGAGGTTGATTAGAATTATTAAAACTCAGCTCTATATCCAATGCTTATTAAAGGCTTCACCAGAACCTCTAGGTAAAACTCAGATTTCGATTAGATATAATGGAGAGTGGTACTCCATGAAGTTTTACCACTTCTCTTATGTATATCCTAATATTTTGTCCAAGATATAAATATTCCTTGATATAAATGAAATGAGAAACTTAGTATGATGATCGACTATCACCCAAATGTAATTATGGAATTGAGATGTTTTGGGGAGTCCTATAATGAAATCCATTGATATGTTTTCCCATGTCCATACTATTAGGGGAAATAGGTTCATCATACCCTTATAAGTTTTTCATTTAGACTTGACTTATTGTCATACCAATTATCAAGACAAAAATTTTACAACCACTCTATTCATTTCATCCTACCAAAAGTTTTTCTTTAGATCTATATACATATAAGTGATTCATGGATGAATAGATAATTATTATCTATATAAATAATCAAGTAGTTACCTCTTCATTTTTTTATTTTTATAGGTTATATATTTGGGTTCCAAACCTTATAACTCGATATTTAGAAAAGGAGAACTCCAGAATATTCCCTACCTTTATCTGCAGATCCTTATCATCTTTTTGGGAATAGTTGATCCTCTTAATAATGGATGGTTGGGAAGTTATTTGATCAAGGTAGGATGAATTTACTTCTATTATTCCCATGTCTATCCTTTTCATGTCCAAGATGATTGGATACCTTTTAGTCCTCATCATAGATAGGGGTGGATAATCTTTTATACACAAAGTATCCACCACTTTTTTTACCTTCCTAGGATGGTAATGGATTAAATAGTCATAATACTTGATCTGATTTAATCACCTTAATTAGTTTATATTGATATTCTTTTTTATGAATATATAATTGAGCCTTTTGTGATCTATATATATGTCACACTTCTCCCCATAGATATAATATCACCAAATATTCAATTTGAAGATGACTATATCCAATTATAGATCGTACATTGTGTAGTTTTTCACATGGATATTTAATTGGTGAGAGGCACAAGATATCAATTTTTCATTTTTCTTGAGTACACAACCTAATCCTTTTTTAGATTCATCATTACAGATCAAAAATCCTTCCCTATTGGTGGGTAATGTGAGAATAGGTGTAGTGATTAGTCTATTCTTTAACTTGTTAAATATCTCATCACATTCATAGGTATAAGAAAAATTCACTACCTTACAAGTTAGTTTGGTTAGTGGGTTATAAAATCATGAGAAGTTTCTCACAAATTGATGATATTACCCAGCTAATCCAAGGAGACTATAGATCACTATCATAGATATTGGCATGTTCCATCCTTTAATTTCCTCTATCTTTAAAGTATCCATAGATATACCTTTACTAGTGATAACATTCACACAAAATATTACTCTATACATAAAAAAATCACATTTAATTAATTTTTATATAATTTTTACATTCATAAGGTCTTCAGTACAACATTAAAACTCTCCTCATGTTCTTCCTTGTTTTTAGAGTAGATAAGAATATTTTCTTTAAAGACTGGAAAATTTATCATGGTATTCCCTAAATACTATATTCATTAAATCCATAAAGATAAATAGATCATTATTTATTCTAAATGAAATAACTATGAAATTGTAGTGTTTGTACCATGTAATAAATGCAGTCTTGGGGATATTATCCATCTTCAACGTTAATTGATAATATCTCAATATAGATCCATCTTATATAAGTATCTGGCTCCGCATAGATGATTAAAAAAGTCATAAATACCTATAAGAGGATAATAGTTCTTTATCATAATATTTTTAAGCTCATGATAATCAATTCATAGGTGTATTGACCCATAATTATTCTTGATGAAAAGGACCATCACATCCCATAGTGAAGCACTTGGGTGTATAAAACATTTATCGAGAATCTACTATAGTTTCTTCATCAGCTCTTCAAGTTCAATAGTGGCCATTCTATATGGTGTCTTGGATATTGGAAATTATCTAAGTATAATTTTGATTGAGAACTCAACCTCTCAATTAGGAGGAAGACCAGGAACTTCTTCAGTAAACACATTACCATATTCTCTTAGAATGGGAATGTCATCAAGGATGATGTTTTCCTTAGTCTAAATCATTTGATCTAGATGCACTTACTCATAAGGAAATAATATCCTTTATTGATATGATAATTCCAAAGGATATCTATAATAATATTTACACTTATATAAAATTAAATAGTGATTCACAATATGAAGGGTGATTTCCTTCTCCTGAAAATTTATATTGGATCCATAAAAGGAAATCCAATCCATATATAGAATATTATCGAATTCTTCTATAGGGATCATCATAAGGTTCACTAAGAAATTCATCCTGAAAATATTAACAAGGAATTAGTTATATTCTTGGGATACAATAATTGATTATTTTTTCATTTTTACTAATATATCAACTTACATGCTTTAAGGTGGTTTTTGAATAGTTCTACTAAACATTCTTGATATGAAAGAATGAGTAGAACCATAGAAACATAGGATAGTTAAAGTTCATGAATGGATGATAATCCCACATTTCACTATTTTATTCTAGTTCTAATCATTTACTTAATACAAAAATAAACTTATGGATGATATTTTTTAACTTATTAGTCATATGAAGGGAACCTACAAACATATAATGGATAACCCATAAGTGGCATGAACCCCTTAACCTACGAATTTGAAGGTTTTAATATAAGTTATCCATATTCTATTTTCTAACATTAAATTTCTTAGGCATTTACATTCCCTTCATAGTGGATTATAAAGAGCTTGTGAATTTACCAAAGCATATCCCCTAGGAGTGTCAAACTAGGTGTATAGAAAGGCCTCTTTTTCATACACTAGGTACAGGTTGAGTTATTACAAAACAAGACCTTTAGAGGTTATTATCCCTTGGTACATCTATTCTATATCTATATTGATATGGATTTATTTTTTCTAAATGACTCTCTCTATACTTTTCTAAAATTTCAGTATGTCGTCATATACTTAGACTTATTCCTTGGATTGTTACCAATGTATTCTTATCCTAATCCTAAAAAATAACTAGACCATTTCTCTGATACCAACTTTTACAACCCATATCTTTTACACACTTTATTTAATGATCTATTATATTAAGATACACATAACATAAATCCAAAAATACAAAGAGGCTTAGTATATTTGGGTAATTAGACACACATCACAATAACTTGAAATAGGGATACAAAGAAATTATTTTAAACTTTATAAAATGACCTTAAATTTAGTTGATCTTCTAAAACTAAACGAGATAACCTGGGGATGTATATAATAAGGGTGTGGAATATAAAGACCATTAATTTAATAATCAAAGAACAACATGATTAAAGTAATACATTTGATTCAAAAGTCACATCATAGGGACATAAATGTGTGACAATCCTAAACACGAGTATCAAAGGATGAAAAAAGATAATAACATAAAGGAATCATATGAATATGGAAAAAATATATAACATGAAATCATAATCATAATTTAAGGCTAACCACTAAGGCATCATAAAATAGTATTATTTGGATAACCAATATAATTCGAGGCCCACTTGTCACATTCAGATCATTTATATGTGTTTGTGTGCCACATAAAGAATACAACATACAAACACATTTCATAAATTTTAATCCCACAATTAAGGAGTATGGTTTTCATATAAAAATAATTCCCAAATCAATTAAGGATAGTTACATCTAGGTTAATACCCCTTAGTGGAAATCGGGATGGAGATTCACAAGACAAATTTTTTCTCAGAGAACACCAAGGGATAATTTCCACAGCATAACAAGTGTACATAAAGTTTCATGGAAGAGATTAATGAGAGTGAAAGTTGGTATCCCAATACTTGATAATCATGAGCATAATAAATAGATTTGTAAAAACATATTTCAACATAAAAAACTGGAAATCAGAAAGCTTAATATAAAGACATTACCTAAATAAAGAGGGAATGAAAGATAATTTCATACTTGAGAGGGCACTTATAAAATATTGAGAGGAGAATATAAAGATATTGGGAACACTTTGGGATGGATTTAGATAGGTATTGTGGGAGGGATAATAACTTTATTCTTAATGGGTTTTTAGTGAATAGAAATTGGTGTTTGGGTGGGTATTTATAGAAAATAGAGTGAAATTGTTTATTAATTCCTAAACTAAGGTTTTGAACTCTAAGAGATAAATTAATCAAAACAAAAAATCTTCCCACGGTTTCTATCAAATTGGAGTGGTTTTAAATATTTTATTAGGCTAAAAATATAAATAATTATAATAATACCAATCATGATGTGTATGTAAGTTATGTTGTGAAGAATTATTTTTGAAACCTTAAAATATAATATAGGTTTTGGAGAATTCATTATAGTTTTGTAAAATTATTAAAATAACTTAAAATTACATAATTTTAAAGGTGAAATATAATTTTAGTTTTGGATGTGATTTATAGTGTTTATTGCATCACTTTTGGGCTATTGTGATGTTATAATACATACTGTATATTTATACTATTTTTACTTTTAACCAAAAAATTACATTATACATGAAAATTATAAATAATTCACAATTGGATAATTTTTATGTGTTCATTTTAAAAATAATATTTATTTTACATTTTTTAGATATGATAATTTACACTTTTAAATAAAAATCCTTATTTATTGGAAAACACTAGTTTTTACAACACTGAAAACATTCTAACCCTTACAAAAATTAGATTTGAATTAACTAAATTATATTATTATTTATATTTAAATAAATAATATTAAATTAGAATATTTCATGAAAAATAATTTATTTCAAAATTCTAAAATTTCTTAAAATGAATATTTTAATTGAAACCATATATTTCCCAAAAATACGATTTTGGTTTCTTCATATAAAAATGTAGTTTTTACTAAATTAATTATATAACCATGTTTATATATAAAGTAGAAACAAAATGGTATAAATATAATCATTATTTAATTAAAAATAAAATATATAAATTCACACTACCAGGGTCTAGATACATGACCCATTAGGACACCATCATATTCCCTAAGGGTAAGGTGTGTGATGTTGGTACTTTCTTGGGATAGTTACGCAAACATGGTTTGGATGGTGATCTATATGGGATTTAAATTCACCCATAAATGGTTTTTATCACATTTCAGTTTTTGAATCATAACTTAGGCTTAGTTAAGGGAATATCCCAATGATTCCATATACCTTAGTAGCTCCGATAAATGGGCTTTATAGGGTACGATCCTACTGATCGAGACCAATAATTCTTCCTTTTATGTCAATTAGATTTTATAATAACCCTTAATATATAATAATCCTACTGGACATTATATAATGGATATATTGGAAATTTTTATGACTATTAACAATATTTTAAATTTGACATGGTGTATTTTATAATAGTAAAAAATAATCAATGTAATGAATGTGTTTTCTATAACTACATTAAATAATATGATATTTATTCATTAAAAAGGTATTTTCATTTATAAAATTTTGGGTCTTTAGATATATAAATATCCAAATTTACATGGAATAAAATTTCTTATAAAAATATCATATATATTCAATAGTCCTGGTAGTTTAGATAACAAATGCAAAACATTATGTGTTAAATATTGACTCACCTATCACAGGGTGGAAAAAAAGATATATTTTTTCCTAATATAGCACAATGATTAACCATGGTTTCTATTGAAGGAATATTTCAGCTAATCAACCATTACTCCAGATAACTTTATTATATTATTATTTTTTTCTTCATATTTTATAAAATCATTGAAAACATGGGGGGTTTTAATGGCATGTAAGAAAAAAAGTAACATGTAGACGTAATGTAAAAAAAATAAATTTATAAGAAATAACATGGTCATAGGTTTGGATACTCAGGTTCCTTCATCATCCATTATTATTCAATAAATTATATTTGATTGTCCATCCCAAAATACAAGATTTATTACCCCTTACTTTGAGTGTGAATCTCAGCATGCCTTGGAGATCTCTTCAGCACACTAAACCTCAACTCCTCCAATGGTCAAGGTTGATAAACTGTCACGAACCGCCTCCACAAAGATGAGGGAAGGGAAAAAAGATTTCCAAAACCTTCCTTCCTCAAGTTTAAGGAGAGATAATGAACCCCAAGACCCGCCTTAAATAGGCCCTGGAGTGGCGACTAACACCAAGGGTATAGAATCACATACAATATGGAAGGCATTGCCCTTTTTATTTAGTATGATCGGGAGATAAGATAGTGAATCCAAAACAATACTAAAACTATAAGTAAAAGTAAATAAAAAAAATCCATTCCCATATGCATGTTCCAATAATAAGTGCTATAAAAATATAGAAAACTCCAAAGGGAAGTACCAAAATAAAAGAAAAGCAATGTCAATGGTCTTAAAGTCTAAGCTAATAGGGTCCAACATGGTTATCGAAGTTCACCTGGAAACCCAAAAAATGTTTTATATACATAGGGTGAGTATACATGTATACTCAGTAGATAAAAACCAAAAGCTCTCGTGCACAAGTTAGGAGGCATTCTATTACCTCATGAGAAAATAAGATAACCAAAGCACCAAGAAAGTAAACTATCCACCCAAACCTCACTAAGGAACACTACCCAAATAACAAAAGTCAAGTAAAGTAATAGAAATAACACATTGATGTTTGGGTACCCCACACCACTTTCCCACTGCTTATTGAAGACATCATACATGTCAGACCTCCCCTGCCATTCTCACCACAGTCCCACTGCCTCCCCAACAGAAACCTTTTAGGCCACCATAACCATAGCTACGACCACAAACACTTGGGCCACAACAACCACATGTAACTACGCCCATAGACACCTAGGCCAGAATGAATACCACCATAAACTAAGACACCTGTGCCCGAACAACTACTGACATGCCTTAAGACACCTGTGCCTCATCTCGAAGACACTTGGGAAAAAAACTGCCCACACATACCTGGACCAACCACTAAAACATACCGTACTAAAATAATATTGGGATATAATAGACCTAAAGCTGTCACATCCTACCCGAAGAGTCTTGGTCTACTTGTTAAAGGGAGAAAAAAGGAGCTAATAAAAAGCCACTCATAGGAGTGTTGGGAAAAACACCCTGCCCCATGAAATGGGGGTGTTCAAGACGAAGTGATCAACATGGGTGGGGTGAAAATAAGAAACATAAGAAATAAATTATACATATAGGTAAATAATCAATCATCCCAACCTAAGGGTTCCAAAAACATCCCACACACAAACACCATCATTACTATTCATTCATAAAAATCACAACAGCCACAACCGAGTCACAACTCATTCTTGGAAAATAATTTCCCATTTAACCCATTCTTGTTATCACATTCCAGTGGTTCCATTCAATCAATTTTTCATTACTGAGAAACTAACAGGCATAACCACAATCCAAGGAAGGAAAAATAGCCAAGCAGCAAATTAAGTATTCACACCCAGTTCTCTTATAAAGTCACAATAACAAAAGGGATTCGTGAGATCCCTTGAAGTACTGAAACGAAACCAAGCTCGAATATATAGCCCCACACAACCTCAGATTCCCAAACCAACAACTTCACAATAGGGGATCCCATCCCCATCCACGTCACCCCACAAGTATCAAGCAAAACAAGCACACATGTTACCAAGATAGAGCAATGGAGTTTTTCAGATTCAAACACACCACTCATTAAGTTCCTTTTTTCCATTTGGTTAACTGAGGTGATCACATAAGGATTTTTGTTCATTGGAAATCCATTTAATCAATTGAGTTTACGTAATTTACCAATTTCCATGTTACAATAATTAAATCATCACAAAAGATAGGGGTTTATTAGTGCGCAAGGAAAGGCCACCAAAGACCATGATTTTCAGTGGACATAAGCCCATAAAATTCACAATATATAAGAAAAGGTAAAAGAGTACAACAATATTATCAAACAAGCCCTTTATTCTTTAAAAGTCTGTTTATTATATTCTTTAAGGTATGGTTTCATCCATACCTAAAGGAAACATTATCATACCCACCCCTCTTGATATACAATAAAGGGGGATGAAAGAAGAACCCTACCTGGATGATCAACGATCAAAGTTTTCTCCTCATTCCAAGAACTGTGGATACACTAATTGTAGGAGAGGAACTTAGAGGACTCCAATATTGAGCAAGAAAGGCTCCAGAATTGGCACACCACTAGCCTCAGAAAGGGGGAATCCAAACATACCAAGTAAAGGAAAGAGACCAGCCAAAAAGAAGAAATAATCCCCCGTGCAATAAAAATATGAGATCCTAGAGTTATGGGATTTTAAATTTTAATGACTTTGAAGGCGGATCGTGGTTTCACCATTATATTGGAAGGTTACACACGATGTAATTAATTTTTATTTAATAATTCTCATAAGAGAGGTGTCCATTACAGCTGTGCATTAAAGGATTTCTTCTAAAGAGAGGAAAATGGGTGCGTTGAGGGTTGTCCCACTCTTAAAGGATTTAAAACATAGTTTATGGGGATAAAAACGGCCATAAACCACTTTAAAAAGGTTAAAAGTCTTAAAAGTGGAGTTTCAGGAGAACTGGTGAAGGAAAACCTCAACACCCCCCATGGAACCGATTGGGTGTGGCGCTGATTGGTGACTCACCTATCGGGGACACACCTATGGGTGACACACCGATCAGTGTCACCCTGATCAGTGACACACTGATCGGTGAAACACTGACCGAGGACACATCGAACAGTGATATACTGATTGGTGACTCACTGACCGGGTTCACCGATGGGTGAAACCACAGTGACATCCTGCCACCGACACCACCGCCCTCCGGACTTACTGATGGTGTCCATGACACCCCAAACATTAGAAATTGGCAAATTAATAGACCCAGAGTGTCTATACCATTAAATTAGATACCTCTAAATCTATTCTTGTCCTTAAGAATCAAAACTAAACTCCGTTATACAGAGAGGGGCCCAAACAAGCACCGCCAAAGATACCTCTCACGACCAAACCTACCTAGACATCTGGGAACACCTCTCCCTCAAGTTACCACACAACATATCAGGTTCACACCATCCATTCATATGTATTAGGGAGTCCCTTCCTCCATTTCAAGATACTATCCACTTTGGGCGGCACTGACACTCACACACGGGCTTAATCACATCCACTTTAATGCGTCTTCATTAGGGATCTGGTCCTCCCCTTTCCACAATCAGGACTCTTCACACACACATTGAGAACAAGGAAAAAAACACATTTCATAGTTAACAAGGTCAACAACTACATCAAGAACAAGTACAAAACAAAACAGAACAAAACTCAAAATAGCTATGGGTACTGGGAGCGCATGTGTGCCTCCCATTCCCAAGTACTCTTTTTGAGGCCACCATTCCTCCACAACACATGAACCAAGGGAATGGTTCATCCATGAAGAACCTTCTTCTCACAATCTTCGATATTAACCGGTTTATTTAAGAATGTTGTGTCATCCTAAATATCTGTATTTCCCTAGTCGAGGACGTGTGAATCATAATGTAGATACCGACGGATCTGAGACACATGGAAGATGTCATGCACCCTCAGTAGAGAAAATAGTAGCGACAACTGATAAGCCACTTCACAGACCTACCACAACACTTCAAAGGGTTTGAAAAATCTGGAAGAGAGCTTACTCCCCTTGTCGAACCTTCGTTTCCCATGCTGAGGGGATACCTTCAAGAACACATGGTCCTCGACCTCGAACTCCAAGGGTATCCTCGTATGATCGGCATATGACTTCTGCTGGTCCTGATCCACCTTCATCCTCTCCCGTATAAGCTGAAACTTCTCTGTCGTGCTCTGCACTACCTTGGGGCCAATAAAACCCACTTCCCTGACTTCTACCCATCACATGGGTGAGCGACACTGCCTCCCATAAAATGGTTTGAATAGAGCCTTTACGTTGATAGAGTGATAACTATTGTTGCATGAAAACTCTACCAGAGGTAAGTGTCAAACCCATGATCTCCCAAAGTCCAAAACACATGCCCGTAACATATCCTCCAACATCTGGATGGTGAGATCTGTCTTTCCATCAGTTTAGGGATGGAAAGAAGTGCTAAGGTATAACTGGGTGCCAAAAGCATGTTGCAATCCTATCCAGACCCGTGAGGTAAACCGAGTATCCTGATCGGAAACTATGGACCTCAGAACTCTGTGATACCACACCACCTCATCCACATACCTCTATTCTATGGAATCCACTACACTCGACTCCTTGATTTCCAGGAAGTGAGCTGATTATATCAGCCACTCTACTACTACCCAGATAGCATTGCAGTCTCCTTGAACCCTGGGTAGTCCTGTGACAAAATCCAATGAGATGTCTTCACACTTCCACTTGGGGATATCTAAAGGCTGCAACAAACCTCCTGGTATGCGGTGTTCATCCTTCATCTACCGACACATGAGGAACCTTTCCAGAAACTTTGCCACTGCCTGCTTCACCCCGCACTCCCAAATCTGACCCCTCAAACCTTGGTAAATCTTGGAAACACCTAGGTGCACCTTCAGGGGTGAGTTGTAGAACTCAACAAGAAATATATCATGTATTTACACTAAGATGAACAAGTTTCTGTGAAACATCATCTGATTCTGGCCATCTTCTGATCATCCTTTTGGAGCATTTCCCTATCTAACACGATCGCGAATCACTTCAGCCTCTATGCCCCCCCACAGAGACTCCTAAACCTGCTGCAATAGAGAGGAATGCACTATCATATGGAATATACAGCCTCTTCCATACACTACCCTTTCATCTAGGTGTAGGGTATCCAACTCCTCCATCACCTTCCAAGAATCTACCGATTCTCGAACCACATCCTTTTGCGACTTCCTTATTAAGGAATCAGCCACCACATTCCTCTTTCTTGAGGTGTAGGAAATTTCAAAGTCATATTCCTAAAGAAACTCCATCCACCTATACTACCTCAAGTTCAGGTCTTGCTGAGAGAATATATACCTTAATCTCTTGTGATCCATGAAGACTACAAAGCGCTCCCTGATGAGGTAGTTCCACCACAACTTTAGTATGAAGATAACCGCTGTGAGATCCAAGTCATGGGTGGCATAATTAATCTAATGGGGACGTAACTGCCTATACCCATAAGAGATCACCCCCCATTGTTGCATCAGTAAACACCCAAGTCTTGGAATGAATCATCATAGAACACCTCAAATATCATCCCTTCTTCTGGAAACCTCAGAACTGGGGAACTAACCAACTTCCACTTCAGATAACTGAAGGCTTCCTGGAACTTCTCACTCCACATGAAGGCCTAGTCCTTTCTGGTCAAATCTCTCAAAAGAGTTGCAACTTGAGAGAATTCAGGAATGAACCTCCGATAATAGCCTACCAGACCCAGTTAACTATGAACCTCTATTACATTATTGGGTGATTACAAATAACCAAACACTTTAACCTTTGACTGACCAATCACTATTCCATACTAGGAAACCACATTTCCAAGGAAGTGCACCTCTCATGTACAGAACTTGCACTTGGACAAATTTCCATAGAGCTGGTTCTATCAGAGGACCCCAAAAACTGTTCTCAGATGCTCGGTGTGATCCTCCTCTGATATTGACTAGATCAAGATGCCGTCAATAAAAATGACTACGAACCAGTCCAAATATTCCTCAAAGACAAAGTTCATAAGCCCTATGAACACGACTCGTGTGTTCATAATCCCAAATGACATGACCATGAACTCAAAGTTCCCATATCTGCACCTGAAGGTAGTCTTCAAGATGTCACCCTCCTTAACCCTCAATTGGGGATATCTTGACCACAGGTCAATCTTGGAGAACAACCTGCCCTCTTCAACTAATAAAAAATATCTTCGATCCTTGGGAGGGGGTAACGGTCCTTGAACATCACTTGGTTCAGCCTCTGGTAGTCAATACACAGCCTGATACCGCCATCTTCCTTATTTGAGAACAATTACAGAGCACCCCATGGTGACACACTTGGTCGAACAAAACCCTTCCTCATCAGATCATCAATCTGATTCCATAACTCCTGCAACTCAGAAGGCACCATACAATAGGGAGCCATCAAAATCAGATGTTTATCCCGAACTCAACATCACGTCGAGGGGGTAGAGTGACCACCTCTTTAGGGAATATATCCATAAACTCATTGAAAATTCCTGAAACTTCCACCATCTCTGAGTCTGTTAACTACACTGACAGATTGGCTAACAAGGAATGAATGGGCTCCACTCATCGACTTCCCTCCTGGAAACCCTACTCGCCAACGAAATCAACACGCTGGCCATCCATATCTGAAAACACAATCCTTATTCAGAAGAATTAGATAAGAACACATACTGAGAATATCCATCTGATGCCTAAAATGACATAATATGACTGCATCTGTAGCAAAAGAAGATCCCCACTGGACTGATGAGGCCCTACCATCAGTCTACATCCCCAAAAAACACTAGAAAAGGCGGTCTAACCTCCGTCTGGCATACTCAAAACTAGGGGTATGGGAAGTATATCTATGTATAGACCCAAAGAATGGGATAGAATGGGTGTAACAAAGGTGTTTGAAGCTCTAGAATCAAACAAGGAACATGCAAGAGTTCTAAACAAGTTGATCATACCTTGAACAACTTTTGGACCTGCTGGAACTGCTGCCTCAGTGGCATGAAACTTCCCACACCCAGCTCCTATGCCCCTCGGCTGTCGGCTGCCTCCCTGACCATGCTCTAGTAAAGGCCCTCGAGGAGCGCCATGAGGTTGTCCTCCACCTGAACTGTCTGATCTCAGAGGAGTGGGATCTCATTGTCCCTACTTCTGTTGCTGAAAGGGCCAGGCTGGAAACTACTGCTGCTGAGGTGGGCGTGGAACCTGCCCACCCCCACTATACTGGACTCAGTCTGGGCACTGATTATGAATGTTTCCATGACTGCCACATATGAAGCATCTTGGTCCTAGTTCTGTAAATAAGGGGCAGGGATTGGGAGATCGAAATTGGAACTTCTAGGGCCTACTCCCCACTGGCCGAAACCTAGAAGGCCTTGACACTAGAGGCCTACTACTGATGGCCTTAACCTTTGATGAGACCAACTGGATCCCCTCTCAGGGCATAGCTCTTAGTGTGTGCATCATCTCCCCCACTTCGGCCTTCTTTTGGACCTCCAAATATGTCGGTAGAGTGAAGGGAGTAACATCATACTGAAGAGAAGGTCAAAGTGCCACCTCTAAATGTCTCGCCCGAGACTCCTCATCCACAAAATGGTCCAGAGAAAAATGAAGGAGATCCTTGAACTTGATACCAAACTCCCTTACTGACATGCTGCCATGCTGCAGGGAGAGTAACTCCTGCCTCTTTTCTGACTTCATAATGGCAGAGAGGAATTCTGCCTGAAACCCCCTCTCGAAGTTATTACACAAAACTTCATCCTCCATCTTCTCCCCAAGATAGAGAATCCACCACTAACGCGTCGCTCCCTGCATCTGACTTACACCCAGATGAACCCAGTACTCCTTAGGAGCTTAGATTAAGCTGAAAGGTATAACTAGATCCTCGATCTAGCTCTCTGTCTTCATGTCCAAGATCTTCCCCTCGTACTTCCTGAGGGTCTACCACTGAAAGTCACAAATTTTCCTCTACCACTAGTCATCCTCCTCCTCTCTATCAGCCCTCTGCTAATCATCCAAACTAGTATCCCGTGCCTCTATCGACTGCACTACCTATGGTTGCTATCTGGGTTCCATAGTTGCAAAGTAAACAAGGAAATCCTAAGCCCGAGTAGTGTAGAAGATTGATTTTAAAATTTTATTAGACTTTTTATTTATTTTAAATCTCTAAAATACCTAAGAAACACAAGAACACAAGTAAGTATGATGCACGTAACTTTACTAGGGTCTCTACCCTGCAATCAGTGTAGCCTCACTTGGTCGTTCGGTAGGTCCATAGTCCTTGCATCGGATCATGGGCCCCCCTAAAATCCTATGTTCTAGCTGGTCTTCCCTAGCCTATTTCACACACCAAGATTTCCTAACACTGTTTCCATACCATCACATGGAATCCTTGCTGTGTTTAACTCTGGACTCCATCCTTTATCTCAAACCTCTCTTTGATACCATTCTTTCATGAACCTCCTTCACCAAGATGAGGGAATAGATAACATTTTCCCCAACCCTTTCTTCCTCAAGTTTAAGGAGAGATAATGACCCCCGAGACCCACCTTCAATAGGCACTAGATTGGAGAATAGCACCAAGGTTATAGAATCACATATAATATGGAAGGCATTACCCTTTTTATTTAGTAGGATTGAGAGATAAGATAGTGAATCCCAAACAACACCAAAACTATAAGTTAAAGTAAAGACAAAACAATCCATTACCATCTGCGTGTTCCAATAATAAGTGCTACAAAAATACTGAAAACTCTAAAGGGAATTACCAAAATAAAAGAAAAGAAATGTCAACAGTCCTAGTGTCCAAGATAATAGGGTCCCACATGGTCCTCAAAGTCCACATGGAAACCTGAAAGTATTTTTATATATGTAGGGTGAGTATAAAGGTATACTCAGTAGGGAAAAACCAAAATCCCTTATGCACAAGCGGGGAGGCATTATAATTCCCCATGAGATAAGGAGATAACCAAAGCACATAGTAAGGAAACTATCCACAAAAACCTCACCAAGGCACACTCCCCAAATAACAAAAGTCAAGTAAATTAATAGTAATAACACATCGATGTTTTGGTACCCCGCACCACTTTCCCACTGGTTATTGAAGACATCCTACGTGTCAGACCTCCCATGCCATTCTCATTGTAGTCCCACTACTGCCCAAAAAAAACCTTTTGGGCCACCATAACCACACTTATTCTCGCAAACACCTGGGCCACAACAACCACATGTAACCACGCCCATAGACACCTGGGCCCAAACAACTATCGCCACACCCGAAGACACTTGGGCCCGAACAGCTACTTCCACACCTGAAGACACCTAAGACTAATCTCGAAGACACTAGGAAAACAACCTACCCGCACACACCTAGGCCAACCACTAAAACATCCCCTTCCTGAAAAATCTTGGGCTATAATGGACGTCAAGCTGTCACAGCATGCCCGAAGTGTTTTGGGATACTTAGGAAAGGGAGAATAAAAGGAGATAATAACCATCCACTCATAGGGGTGTTGGGGAAAACACCCTCCCCCATGAAATTGGGGTGTTTGTCAGGAA
The DNA here is from genome assembly GCA_963277665.1 of Viscum album. NCBI lineage: Eukaryota > Viridiplantae > Streptophyta > Magnoliopsida > Santalales > Viscaceae > Viscum > Viscum album. The sequence continues at coordinate 1,538,329,284 of OY728142.1, forward strand.
GTTCTCAACATGGGTGGGGTACAAATAAGAAACATAAGAACTAAATTATACATATAGGTAAACAAGCAGTCATCCCAACCTAGGGATTCTAAAACCATCCCACACACAAACACCTTCATTACTATTCATTCATAAAAAACACAACAACTACAACCAAGTCACAACTCATTCTCAGAAAACAATTTCCCATTTATCCCATTCTTAGTATCACATTAAAGTGGTTCCATTTAATTAATTCTTCACTACCGGGAAACTAACAGGCATAACCACAATCCAATGAAGGAAAAACAACCAAGCAGTAAATTAAGAATTGACACCTAGTTCTCTTGTAAAGTGAAAACAACAAAAGGGATCCGTGAGATCCCTAAAAGTACTGGAACCAAACCAAGCTCCAACATACAGACCCACATAGCCTCAGATCCACAAACCAACAACTGCACTACAGGGGATCACATACCCGTCCACGTCACCCCACAACCATCAATAAGAACAACCACACATGTTACCAAGAAAGAGAAAAGGAGTTTTTCATATTTAAACACACCATTGATTAAGTTACTTATTTTTTTAGTTAACTAGGGTGTTCACACAAGGATTCTTGTTCACTAGACATCCATTAAATCAACTGATTTTACATGATTAACCAATTTCCATGTTATGGCCATTCAATCATCACATAAGACAAGGGTTCATTAGTGCACAAGGAAAGACCACCAATGACCATGATTTTAAATGGTCATAAGCCTATATAATTCAAAACATATAAGAAAAGGTAAAAGAGTACAACAATATCATCAAACACACCCCTTAATTCTTTAAAAGTACGTTTATTATCTTCTTTAAGGTTTGGTTTCATCCATCCCCAAAAGAAACATTATCATTCCCTCCCCTCCTGATACACGGTAAAGAGAGATGAAGGAAGAACCCTACCTTAATGACCAACGATCAAATTTTTTCTTCATGTGTGAAGAACTGGGGATGCATGAATTGCATGGGAGGAACTCCGCGGAATCCAAGAGTGAGAAGGAAAGGCTCCAACACAGGCGCACCACTATCCTCAATAAGAGGGACTCTAAATGCACCAAGGAAAGTAAAGAGACCATCAAAGAAGAAGAAATAATCCCTCATGTAATAAAAAGGTGAGATCCTGGAGTTACATGATATGAATTTTGAACGGATTTAAAGGTGGATAGTGGTTTCAACACGCGGTTGGATGATTACACATGATGGAATTAATTGTTATTTAATAATTCTCATCAGAGAGGTGACCATAATAGCTGTGCGTTAAAGGATTTCATTTAAAGAGAGGAAAATGAGTTTTTTGAGGGTATACCCACTCTTAGGGGATTTAAAACATTGTTTATGGGGCGAAAAATGGCCTTAAACCACTTTAAGAAGGTTGAAAGACTTAAAAGTGGCGTATCAGGAGAACTGGGGAAGGAAAACCCTAACACCCCCCCCCCCCGTGGGTGACACCATGGTGACATACTTCCACCGACACCACCACCCTATGGACTTACTGATGAGGTATAGGGTTCCCCAAACACCATAAATTGGGAAATTAATGGACCAGGAGGGTCAATGATATTATATAAACACACCTCAACTAATAGCGTGGCACCTTCCAAGGCCTGACTCCATTGAATTTTGTTTCTTCTCTCAAACATAGTCAACTTCATGGTATAAAGAGAATGTTCAAGTGTATAAAGGGAATGAATATATAGTAAAGAATAAAATTAGTTTTAAGGTCATGCTAAGGAGTGTTGGATGACCATCAAACCAACCTTTATTACTTCTCTCCCCATCACCACAAAAGAATAAAAACTTAAATAATTATAATGAAAGGATTTTGGGAAACATGGATAAGACCTCCTAGAAGGCCAATCCTTGGGTTATTCACTCACCATTATAATCATGAGAGATCATAGTGAATATAATAACAGATATGGAGGGAGTATAATGATATAAAAAAATGGATAAACTAACCAGAGTTAAAGAAAAATATTATTGAAAACATTCATCAAGCAATTATAGAATGAAGAAAATAAAATATAACATAAAACTAATCTAAATTTGTAGTAGCAGAACTATTGATCTAGTCCCATGAACCACCAATCTATACCTATGGCCTCATCCTGCTCTTATAGGCCCTCAATTTCCATATTCTCTAATATTCCATCAAACCTCCTAGATTTCCAATTTTTAATATTGAATATTTTCTTTATCTTTCCCAATGATCTTTTTTCTCAGCTGTAATATGTTATTAGCTAAAATTCAAAACCCCCTTTTGGTTTTGATAAAAATATTTTGCATCTTATGATCTATGTGAGATCATATAATTGATTTCATGCATGCTTAAGTAGCATCCCAAATACCTATCATGACCATGAATTTTTCAGTAGCAATAATGCTGAATTTATTATTCATTTGAAAATTCTCTTCATTTCACAAAGTAAAACATCATTTGTAAGAAATATTACTATGCACAAGAAAAAATTCATATAGACAGGATAATTCTCCCATACATGGTCAGAATGTCTTATGCATAGGAAAATTATCTTATGTATAAATTAAATTTCATATGGGCATCCAAATATATTATGTGTATGACTGTTGACTTTGAAAAATATCAATACACTTTAAATATAATACAGTACATCAAAATATCCTCCGACCTACTCAAATTTCTTACACATACTATAATTCTCCTAAGCATACATGAAATATCTTATCTAGCTCTCAAATATCCTACGTGATTGTAAAATATTCTATGTGGAGGCACCATAAGGAAATTTCCTTTACCATTTTCTTCCTGATTCTAATACATTACTTCCAAAATGAATTAGAATCTAGGCCTGAAAACAAACTTAAATTTATTAAAAACAATCACGAATTTTCCATTTCTTCATTCTCTATTTGGAAGATGAATTTACACAATCCTCTAATACCCATCCCTTCCTTCAATATACAACCTAGATTGACTTGTATACAGGTGGAAATGACACACATGCAGATTAAAATTCACACATACACATAATATCTTTTTTCAAATTTCAGCCTTCCGCTACAACAATTTTAGAATTATTCTTCTCATCCCCTTAAAAATAAACTTAAGACACCCCATAATAACATCCAAAAACCCAAGATTATTTTTAGGATTTATTTTCATAATTCCAAATATTAAATAAATAATTATAAATAAATTTTTAATCATTTTTTAAAATTTAACCCAAAACACTCCTATAATCCAAATATGTAAAAATTACCCTCAAAATGATAATTTGGTCAGATTTAAATCATTAAAATACCTAGTAAAACTAATGAACAATTTATATTTATCAATTCTCTCGCACTTTAACATTATACTACAGGAAATTATCTTACACCATGATAAATTAAGATTTATCAAGATATAAATGACATCAATTTTTAATTCAAACAACCAAAGAAATATCATGCCTTTTAAATAGATTAAAATTATCTATTTCCTTACTAAATCATAAAATTTCATTAAATATATTTTTTAATTTTCATTTAATTTTTTTCTTACCTTCACAGATGTGTATCTCTCTTCACTAAAAGAATTTGAATTAAATCTTTTCTCATTTTTATGTTCATGCTTGATTTACATAGGCTTGATGTCTTCCTATCAAATATACTTAAACCAAATAATAAAAATGTGAATATAAATAGTAATTTACCAAGGTTTTTCCGAGGAGTAAGGGTTCCTAGGTTTTAGATGCTAAAAATATAGAAGTAAAAAGAGGGGGTTTGTATCTTATATGAAATAAAATTCATTAAATTGTTTAAAATTAAGAATGGATCCTCACTTACTCCCATTTTGAAAATTTTGACCTCTAATCATATTTGGAGTTTGTTTAGAAGTACACACTTATTGATTTTCAACATCAATGATATTTTTCCTTCCTTACCTCTTTTTTATAAAAGTTTCATCTTGAATTCAGATCTGATAATTTTATACATAATCAATTTTTTTAGGGAATGTGAGGAATATTTTGATCTTCAATTAGTTGTTAATTCCTATCCCAACATTGAATGAATTTTTTGGTCATAATAATATCTTCCCAACATGAATTTATTCCCTAAAAAATAATAAAAAATAATATACAATATCCAAAAACCAACTTCAAGAGATTTTTTTTCAAAATAGTACAACATAAATATCTTTCCCCCACACTTAGAGTTTAATAAAATTTATGAAATTAATTATATATAAAGGTAGATAATGATAGGTGTATTGAAAATTTTCTATCTAAAAAGTAATTTCCTGGATATTATGGGCTTAATAAAAAGATTAGACATAAGGGAAGGCTTGAAAATAGACTTCAATGAAAAATAAACTTTAAAAATGGTGTCTAAATAATTTTAAACATAATTAATGAATTCTAATAGATTTCAATAATAGGAAAACCTAAATTTATAGATATTAAAACATGTTTCAAGACTCTCAAGAAAAATATTAATTTAACGAATATAAAGAATAGGTTTAGAAACCTATCATGTTTGAGAAACAATTTCATTGTAGAGAACACTAGCGCACATAAGTTTAAAATTTGATCAAAATTACTTAAATAATCATATTAAAAATCAATAAATAAAATAAATTTTAGTAATAATTTAAAACATCATAAATTAAAATCAAAATCATTAAGTTAGTATTAATTTTTTAAAAGTTTTTAATGGAGATCAATATTCCTAAAAACTCAAAGAAATTAAAAAATGGAAGATAAAACGTACCAATTATAAAATTCTTAACTATATAAATAGTTTTATAATACCTCCACCACACTTATATAAGACTTTACTTTAATGTCTACTCATGATAAAAAATATTAGGAATGATTAAACAAATGTAAAAGAGAAATACAACATGTTTTTATTGGTCCTAAAGGTAACCTTCAATTAGTCTCCTAAGTGATGCCCGTTGAAAACCTATAAGAAAAAAACAAGAACATATAATAAAATTATGAAAAGAATAAATAAAAAATAAAATATTTTGAAAGGTAAATAAAAATTGATAAATATTTATTTAACCCCCCACATGTAATCGGGGTTTTGGATGACCCCAGAAATGAATTTATAGTGGTTATATTAAGTCAGATAGTGGATGTGGATTCTTTGATTTGAACCCATAACACTTCTTTAATATAGTTAATGATCTCTATGTGTTCCTTATTAGATGAAATTTATTTTTATTCTTCATAATACTAGTCATTAAAAGTGTTGGATGAATCTAAAAAAATTAAATAGTTGGACTTAATGATCAATTTAATTTCAATAAAATTAAATTAAAATGATTTAAAGAAAGGTTTTACTCTCTCAGTTGGTTCAACTTCAAGTGTTTCTTCATTATTTAATGTTTCGTGGAGTTGAGTTGGAGTGAATGGAAATAGGTAGTCAATCTCCACCATTTTCTTTTCAAATTCCACCACTTGGGTGGAATCTTCTTTTTCCAAAGTTAGAGAAAGATACAAAGGTTATGGGTCTTCTTTTGAGATGATATGATCATGTTTCATGCTAATTATTACAAATTCATTCCAAAATCCATCCAAATATTATTAATCTCATATAAGGGTATCATTATAGAAGTTTTATTTATGAATCTCCTCTAGTTATTTATATGGGATCCTGATAGGGTTTTTTAGATGGTTGGGTTGTGGATGGTCTTCAAGTAATTCCTTAAACTCTATTATTTCTTTAAAAAATTTAGAGTAAATAAGTGAGACTTTTTTTTGTGCCTCAACCACTTCTTAATTAAACTAAAAGAAGTACTCCAAGATATTTTTTAATTATTAGGAAAATTCTTCCAATAATGGGTACTCAAGGATAACTTTAAGGTCCCAAACAACCTCCTTGAATTTATAATCTAGGAAATGTAATCTCTAGTCCCCCTCCCCTATATATAAATTAAAGTAATATTTTCTTGCATGAGTGAGTGCGTATTAAATAATAGTTTTTATTTTTTTAAAAAAATTTAAATTTAAATTTAAAGTAGTAAAGTATTTAAAAAATGAAAATAAATAATAAGTCAAATACCAATTGGATCCTCTAAAACAGAACCAAGTTTTTGACCCACCTATCATAGGGTGATAAAAAATATATTATTTTTTTCCTAATGCAGCACATTGGATAACCATGGCTATCTTACTTGAGGATATTCACTATTAATCACTTAATACTCCTAATCAATTTACTATATTTTTAGTTTTTTATATTTTATAAAATAAATGAAAACATGGGGGTTTATAATTTAATGTAAGAAAAAATAAACATGCAAATGTAATGAAAATATAATGAAATTAATAATAAAGAACTTGGTCCTAGGTTTATCTACTCAGGTTCCTCTATAATCCATTATTATTTTATAAATTTTATTTGATAGTCCATACCACCATACATTAACCACTAACCCTTAATTTGAGTGTGAATATTATCATGATCAGGAGGCCTCTTTTTCACACAAAACCTAACCTCCTCTAATAGTAAATTTTGATGAAACCACCTCAACTAAGAATGTGAAACCTTATAAGACCTGGATCCACTATATGACACTTCTTCCCTTAAACACACTCAAATAATTGGTATGAATGGAATTTTAGGAGAATAGAGGGAATTAATATTTAATAAGAAATAAAATGAGTTAAAAAGTCATGTTAGGGACTGGTGGATGACTATCTCTTTGAATTTTAGAAATTATCACCCCTCACCACAAATAGAATAATTACATAAAGAATTATAAAAAAAGGATTTAGGAAATAGTGAGAATACCTCCTCCAAAGACAAGACTCAGGTTATTCACTCACCATTGTGAGTGTGAGAAATCATAGTGAATATAATAGAAGAGTGAGTGGAAGGGGAATGATAGAAAAAATAAAGAAAAAAATAAGGGATAAATAATTATTTTATTGCAAACATACATCACGTGGTTACAAAATGAATAAAATAAAATAAAGTAGAAAAATAATATAAAGTTACAGAAGAAGAACTCATGAGACAACCCCACACACAACCAATTTAAAAATCAATCCTTTTCCTCCTTTTATATACCCTTAGTTTCCATATTATAATTTCTTCTATAAAACCTCTCAGGTATCCTTTTTTGAATCATGAATACTATTTTTACTTTTATATATAATTTGACTCCTCAGCCACAATATGATATTCCATAAAATAAAAAACTTCCCTCTTTGGTTTTGATTGAAATATTTTTCATCTTATGATCCACTTGATTTATAGTTATTAGTTTCATGCATTCCAAAGTGGAATCCCAAAACCTCAAATTAACCATGAAGTTTATATCAACAACATCATCAAATGTATTCTTTTTCTAAAAAGTCTCAACATTTCATAAATTTAAACACCTTACACAAGAAATATTCACACTCATAAGTGAAATATCTTATGTATAGGATAATTATACTTTGTGTAGTAAAAATGACTTATGCATAGGATAGTTTTTCCATATATAGATGAAATGTCATACGGGCAGCAAAATGTATTTAAAAAACTATTTCCTTTGAAAAATATTAGTACATTTAAAATATCATATGACAAATCAAAATATCTTCAAGCCCGCTCAAATGTATTAGAAAATGGATAATTATCCAATTCATAGATAAATTATCTTATATGACTCTTAAATATATTATGTGGAGGCATCGTGGGACAATTTCCTTTTTCATTTTATTCTCGATTCCAACACAACACTTTTAGAACAAATTAGATCTTCTTGAAATCAAATCTGGGCCTTAAAAATAAACTTAAATCACTTTAAAAAAATACTTACCATTTAAATTTATTCATTCTTTATCAGGGAAGATAAATTCACAAAAATACTCCAAGAATCACCACTTGATTATCCAGCTAGCCTAAAATAACCCGTACATAGGTGGAAATGACACACATGCATATGAAAATTCAAACATATAAAAAATATTCTTTTCTAAATTTCATTCTTTTACTATAATAATTCTAGACTTCATCTTCTAATCCCCTTAAAAATAACTTATAGACTCCCTATAATAATATAAAAACACCCAGGATTAAGTATAGGTTTTATTATAAAATCTTTATAGATAAAAAATAATTATAAATCAAGTTTTAATTTTTTTCTGAAATTGAACAAAAAATATTCTTATAATCCAAATATTCATCAATTAACCTAAAAATGATAATTTTATTTGGATAAAAATTATTCAAATAAAAAGTAAAATTAACGAAAATATATTCTCTATTAAGTATATCATGTAATACTTTAATCCATTTGGAAATTTTTTTTGATGTTGAAATATTTCATAAAAAATTTTAATTGATGAGTTTTGAAATATTTAAAAATTTTAAATATGTTATCAAGAATATTTAATGAGATATCATAACTTATCTCATGTTAGTGTTACTTTTGAAAAAATATATATAAATTCAATTTTTTTTTTGATATATTCATTTTCATTTTTAAAGGAAAATATATTTATTGATTTCCACCCATGATGAACAATGATTTTTTATAATTATTTCAACAACACTTCAGGTGTGTATAATCGGACTATTAATTTTCAAAACTTAATAACTAAATTTTTCATACATGTGTTGTGATCATATTATGAATGGTAATACAATCCCATTTTATTGATGGGTTTTTAGGATTATCACATGATCAACGTAGTGGAAGAATCACATATGATTGCTTGATCTATCATCATTGAACCAATATGCAATTAAGAACACAAATATAAATAGGCATACTTTAGTCGTAGAACATTAAATACCTATCAATATCGATGTATAACATTTAATGGATATCCCCATGTGAAAATAAATTAACATGAACCTCTATAGGTATATATACCAACCACTAGAATCGTTTAATGGTATGAAAAGATCCTATGAACTCCAGGAGGTGTGCTCGCACCTTCTTCAATGAAAACAAATGGATAACTAGGATAGAAGATATATTTAACTATAGAAACACTAAATCACACATACCCAACATAATAATTCATATCCTTTATGTACGCTACCTTCATTAAATGAATAGAGTCAAGGGTTAGATTCCAATTCTTGGAAGACAACATGTGTTATCCACAATGCATTTCCGTTGGGATATAATATTTTAGAAAATTAAAATGATTTTATATATTTATGAATTCATAAATGAAACATCTATTGATCCATAACCAAAGGAATCTGAGAAGAAGATGTATAAGTCTCTATGCACCCATATCATAATTCCAACACATGCTATAATTAAGGCCACTCATTCCCATTGTGACATATAAAAATCAAAGCCTACAATATGAATCATATTCATATTAAGAGCTATGTTATAGACCAATGAAAAAATATTATTGGTCTATTTTATTTAATTATTATCAATTCTATACTTTCATTAAAATTCCATATGGAATTTATAAAAAACTTTACAACTCATTGTGAATCCATCCAAACCCTTTTGGATATAGTTTATCACACTTTATTTATTTAAGAGAAAAAATTTTATCCTTATTATATGGAATAACTATGAGACCTTATGATCCTTTTTTTCATTAAAAACAAATATGAAATCCTAATTTCATATATATTTGGAAAAAGAGACCTCTAGTAGAAAATTAGTGCCACTCAAGCTACAAAGGGGTCCTATATGATCACAATAAAACATACCCATATCTATATATTAACATGTGTACCATAAGATATATCATATAAATCATATATAAACTTATATAATCCATTACATGATATTTAGTGACAAATAGACATAAAACATATCAATATAGTATAGTATAACTCATAAATTCGTGATTATATAAAATAGACTTACTAGTGAAAATTCATACATCACATGTCATTCATCTAAGTATTTGAGCACATAACATGTCACTCAACTATGAATAAACATACATTTCCCCATTCTAATTCAATCAAGGGTCTATTTATTTTCTTATTATATTAGTGGAAAAATACCATATTAGTTAATCTCTAATTGGAGACATGATTAGTAGAATACCAAACCACCCCCGATTAGCTAAGACTCCAGGATTACATAATAAAGGTATCAAAGTATAAAGATTATCATGATATGTATTTTCTAACCTTAGGTAATGGGGATTCATAATAATCATACACCATTAAGTATATCAATGACTATATGACCTTCTATATGATATAATTTATCAGGGAAGTCCAGATAATAAGTCCCACCTTATTAACTCACGATTATATTATTTGTATCAAATAAAACTCTTTTTTTGAGTAAAACATTATAATCATGCTAATATTAACATATCATCACAATCCATAACACTCCATGATGATCATCAATTATATATAAATCAACTTTATACTTTTAGGGGATATTATCATTCAACTTTTCATGCAATATAAATTAAATATGCATGAATGAATTATAAATGGAAAATACATTTACTATAAAACCAAGATATATTTTACAACCATTAAATCCAATATATATTGTATTTAATACCAAGAGATTCAACATGAACCTTATGATTTTTCTTCACTAATGGTTTTTTAAAAATATATGAGTTTATTAGGAGATTTTAATGATTAAATTAATTATAAAAATTATAATGAAGCCAATAAACTAGGATCAACATGAATATAAACATAAAACCTACATAAACTACAAAATGAATAATTGTGTTTATTCCTTTCACCGTAGTTATGTAGTAAAATTCTTCATCACATAATGTTTATGAAGATCAATTAAGTAAAAAAATCATAATCCCCTCTCTATGATGTATCCATGGGTTAAAAAATTCAATTGGCATTCTCATGAAATTCCTCTTATCACCATAACATCCTAGCACCGTGTAATGAAAAGGTGGAAGAAGAAAAAATGATTTGAGGGAGAGTTTTGGAAAATATATTTTGATGTTCACATCGTAACACATAGTATATGTGCTGCCTATATATAAGTCCCTCATGGATTCTCCAAGATTTCTATTCATTTATTCATCCATTAAAATTATTAAGAAAATTACACTCAACCTTTAATGTAACCATTACATTAATGTATCTCACCAAGCATTTCATTCTATGAAAGGTTAACCATAATAATATATGTGGAAGATCATAACATTAGGACTTTAACATTACACTACCATAAAATGATTTATATTCAAATGTAGTGGGTTTGTTGTCATATAACAACCCCTATGATATCCCTAAACTTAGGTATATGATATGACTTAGTTTCCATGCATGTCATACTCTATGACATAGATATATCATATGATATAATATAAACCAATGAACATAAGATATGCTTGGGCTTTTAGATATACCTCCTTCAATATCTCACTTTTACTAAAGATTCATAGACTTTATTCTGTTTCACCTTATAAAATGTCATATAAAATAACTTGTGAAATCATACCTAAAAATACTTTTGGATATTTCCAGAACACTTTTGGAAGGATATAACTAACTTCACATTGTATGATATAATATGAAATACATTGTGAACACACAACCGAAACTCTTTTAGATAAATTCTAAAACATTTTTAGATAAAATCTAAAACATTTTTAGATCATATCTCCGAGTCAAATTCAATCCAAATTTAGTCAATCAAAATGTGTGACCTCATGGGACTTTATAGTACTCAAAAAAATATATAACTAGATCTATAAATGTAAGTAGTGAGTATTCTATAGTAATGAATCAATGTTACCCAGGATATAATGGGATTTGGCGTGATCTTTATCAAACACATGTATTTATATACCTATTTCCACCACCAACATCATATGAAAGTGATTATTCTCATATGATCCCTTTTTCTAAGATATAAAATGTCCATGGAACATGATTTTTTTCAATACCATATATCCAACTAAAAAAACTCGATTCTTTGAGTATAGACTGAGAAGTATGATAAATAAATCACATGTCATTCACATTTATGGATGAGAACATCACATTACCATCAAAAAAATATATAAGAACACCATATTTACTATATAAGAATAACTGTACAATTCCTTATCCTATATTCGTTAAGGGCCTAAATTTCATACTCACCATATAAGGGATATTTGTTGAGTTCCAATTAAAGACATGATAAAACACATACATAAAGTCCCTGTGATTAACTACTTCTCAAGGATTGAGTAAGAAATATATCAAATCATGAAGGTTATGATGTTAAGTATCTTTCTAAACTATGGTATTGGGGACTCCAAATTTAATCCATTCACCCCTATTATAACAAATACATAGTGTATGGCCCTCCATGCGGTATACTTTATAGGCCATCCAATGCTCAAAACCAATTTGATGACTCATGAGAATATTCAATATCTTGATACAAGAATCATAATCACACTAACCTTAAATTTTTCCTAACCTATAGCACTCTATGTAACATCCCAACCAAGATGACCTATCTATCTAAGATCCAAAATGAAATTCATCAAGACCTGAAGGGTTTTCCCAATCCCCAAGGGCTATTGACTAGAACTTAGGCATCAAAAAAAAAATAGAGGGAATAGTTTCATCCAACTTGAAACAAGATACATGGAACATATACCTAGTGGATAGAAACAATAGAAGAAAACTAAAATAAATATATGAAATAACCAAAGAGAAATAACAGTATTGATACAATTGTAAAATAGAAAATAAAACCAAAAGGTACATGTCTAATAAAACCAAAAAGGACAAATAGAAAAAATAACTGATACTATATGTGATACATGGGTAATTCTCTATCATATCACCACCAACTACCTATACCCATATGACATGAACATCATTGCCTCATTATGGTACCTTGCCTTTTCCTATATCAAAAGACATAATAAGATCTACACAACGCTAAAGGGGTGTTGAGGGTATGAGATAAAAATGGTTAGTAGGATCCCACATAGGTGTTCTATATCAAATATCTATAAAAATAATCAGAGTATTTTAATTTTTTAGAAACACAAGGACTGGTAAGTAGTTAAATAGTTTTTATCTCAAAATAATGGTAAATAAATCCCCATTTTCCACAATTCTAAAACTAGTCAGGTTAAATAGGTCAAACCATATCATATATATCAAATTAGGTAATAAAATCCTATATTGTAAAAACCAAAGTACATGTAAATCATGCTAAGGATTGCTAGAGGTCAGGATATCAGACTACTCATTTGATAATGAATGACTAGTGTGAAATAAAGTCCATATAACACATGTCCAAAGAGTAGAGGAATACCCTATGAGTAAACCCCTAACAATGTCAATACTAAGTCCCTAGAACAATATTCCTAAGGTGCATAGGAATACCCTATGAGTTAACCCATGTATAATAAAATGTATGAGTATTAGTACTAAACCTTCCCCTTTAGTACAAAAGGATTCCCATGCGATACATTTCCCAAATAATTTCATCAAAACCATGATTTTAAAATTATTTCATACATCCATTTCATAATTATTTTACAAAACCATTTTATTTTACCAAAAGAGGGGAAAACCCATTTTTCTCAAAAAATAGTTTTCACACACATGGAAATAAACAAATAATTTCAATTAATTTAGGAAAAAATTTAACAAAATAAGAGTAATCTACAGTTCACATAATATAGGCTAGAGATGGAACCGCCCACCTCAACTCAGGTTTCACCCCAAAAGCAATAAGAACCAAAAACACTGAAAGGAATACATAAAACAAATAGAGGCCCTATCAATGATTACCACATATTAGAATTATATTACAAAGTAAAAAAGGATTAGTGGAGAGGTTATTCCACACATACATCGAGAACCATGCAAGCCACACCACAACCAAAGCTTGGAATAGTCCCTAGAAGAGGACCACAAAAAAATATCTAGAAGGAGAAAATAAGAATCATCATTACATGATAAATTGATCTATAAAAATATCCCAACACCGCAACCTCAACAATATAAACAAAAATCTGAAAAGCCTCTTACTTAGAGAGAAGTGACACAACCAAACCAGAGATCAAACATTGAACAAAGTGATATGTAAGAGGAGGAGATAACCAAAATCTCATGGAAGGAAACATAGGTTTATATTTAGGGAGAAAATATCTAAATTGATTAGGATTTAGTCTAGTAATGAATAAAACCTATAGAGAACAATGTTTTTACATTATAAATCATGGATTTATTGTGTAAAATCCCCATAATTCATGTACACTGAAAACATGTCGCCTCATGTTAAAAATCCTAGATTATATATTTATGATGTAAAATACGGTTTATGGTGTAAATGGACTTATAAAAGAAACCACTTTCATAGCTTGTGAGATATGCCCCATTAATGCAGTAAATGTTCCTTACAGACAGTGCCTTGCCTAGGCTCTGCTAAAAAACTCTCAAGACATTATCAATGCCCTACCAAGCTGAGAAACACACTATGAAGCATAAAAGATGGAATAAATTTTATTTAGGATGTTATAATATACCCACCATCATACTTTACATCCTTAAGAATTCATGTGAAATAAGGGTGATCTGGAAAGAGGTGAGGCCAATGTTCCCCCATCGATGATTAACACTCCCAAGTAATATAAAAATCCAATATATGTCTCCATAACACTCTAAAAAATAGAATATAATCCACACCATGACTTTAACCTAAGAATAAAAAATATCCATTGGTTTATCTACAATTTAATCATCTGGATTCAAATAAATCTTTTCCTATTTTATAACATTATAGGGATGAGGATAATATCTCATGATTCGAGATATGTGAAAAAAATCATGGGTACCAATCAATTGAGTTAAAAATGATAACTAATAAAAAACTTACCCAATTTTATCAATGAATTAAAATAGTATAACATATCTCAGAGATGGATTAACCTATTTACCAAGCCGATGGTGACCTAACAAAGGAGCGACTTTCAATAAAACTTGTTCACCAGTTAAAAACATCAAAGAATGGCGTCGAAAATCTACATATGATTTCTATCAACTTTGTTCTGTAAAGAGACACTGAAATATATACTTGACCCCCAATAATGTATCCTGAATAAGACTTGGTCCCATAAGAGAGGATTCACCCACCTATGTCCAAAAAAGATATTACTTTAACAGGTGACCAAACAAATCCTCAAAGCGTTTCATTCTAATCAATAACTAGTGACTATTATTTTAAGAAAACTCATCCTATCCCAGATGGATATACCATTATACACTAAAATATAATACACAATCAGGAACTATATCCTCCATGATCTGAATAGAACGCTCCATTTGGTCATCTGTCTATGGATGGTAAGCTGTAATCAACCTAATCTGAGTCCTCATCACCTCTTAGAGACTCTTATAGAGCTAGTAAGTAAACCTAGGACCCCTATCTATAACAATGGTAGATGGAACCCCATGTAACCTCATAATCTATTATAGATATAACTTACCCATATATTAAACTTTGGTGGTGTACCTGATCAGATTGAAATGGGATGATTTCATTAACGGATCAATAACCACCCAGCTAGTATTCTTCCCTTAGTAAGTCTATGACAATCCAAAAAAAAAATCCATGGACACCACATCCCATTTCCAAACTAGAATTGGAAGAATATAGAGAAAACAAGAAGGTTTCAAATGGTATGAGTTTATCTTTTTTAAGGTGTAATAGTGGGAAAAAATCATCAACGCTATGATTTATACGTAACCACAAGAGACACCATCTCATGTAATAATACATATTCCTTGTGAAAGGATGAACGTCCCTTGAAGAACTAAGAAAATCATACAACACTAAATTCCTCATAGATTATAATAAGATAACATGATCCCTAAAATTAATAATACCTTCAAAAGGAAGATATATATAGAGAAACTCGCTTTTTATACATTAAAATTACTTACATTTTATGGAATACTTAAAAAATTATACAAACAGAAGCACAAAGTCCATACTAGTCTAGTTCCTTCGGAAATATGGAAATGTAAACATTGATGCATAAATGAGCTACATCATCCCCCACTAGGTTATTCTTGAGTATCACCCTTCATAGAAATATAAAACATAGTAAATATCTTCATAACATGGGGGGAATGAAAAATAAATAGGGGTGAACTCAGATTCTCAGTAAGGGTAAACAAGGAAGATATATAAAAATAATCACGAGAATAAAGGTAGGAGAACATGATCATAAAATATAATACCATACCCTTAAAATCAAATATCATAAACATGAATCATGCCATAAATATTAGTAGTTCATAGGACATGAATCATATGGAAATAAATAACATAAGCCCTGAAATCATAACATAGGAATAAAACATGGAATTGTGGCAGACACATACATATATATAATGATTTCCATAGTAGTAAAGGCATTGATTCCAAGTCCATCTTAGTAGAAAAATTCCTTTACTGAACTGGATTCACACCCTGTTCCAACCCTGTATTACTGAACCAAGTTCACTCCTCATTCCATCCCTATAATACTTAACTAAGTTCATTTCTCGTTCCAGCCCTGTAATACTAAACCAAGTTCATTTATCAATCTACACATGTCTATATCATGATATATAAATTTTTACCTAAGAAATTGTATGGAAATATAGGTCTCACCCATCTCATAATGAAATCATATATATATATATGTACCAAAAATTCATAAACAATCATAACATATCCCATGAAATGAAATGGGTGTCATAAACATGTAATCATATCCTAACCTATGTAAAAAGGAATGCTTCATAATTATTTCATAAAAGCATAACCCATGAAAGGAATCATGTTTCAAAAGCATATAACCCATGGAAAAAATGGGTTTTATAAGAATCATTCCATTAAAATGCAAACCATTCAAGAAATAATATGAATGGAACCTTTGGATCATATCCTATAAGTGTATGAGTAACATCAATGAATCCATATTAGATGGAAAATAAATTATAGAGATATTTTGACAACATTTCTTAAGGAAAATATCCTTTCTTATTTGAAAAACACTCTTTAAAACATAAAACCTTTTGAAATACATTTTCTTGAAAATAAACATGAAAACTTATGAAGAAATATTTGAAAATTTTTTGGAAATATTTTTCTTTTAAAAAATATAAAGAGATCTTGAGAAATTTTTGAAAACCATTTTCCTTGAAAACTTATAACAAAAGATTGAAATTTTTTTTAAAACTATTTTCCATGAAAACATATAAAAGAATCTTGAAAATACTTTAAAAACTACTTTCTTTGAAAACTTATAAAAGAAGATTGGAAAAGTTTTAAAAACCTTTTTCTTTGAAAACACTTTGAAACCTTATAAAGAAATATTAAAATGTTTTGAAATCCATTTCATTGAAAATAATTTTAAAACATGAAAATAATTTTTAAAACTTTTTGAAAACATTTTTAGAAAACATTGTTTGGGAAGAACACTGATTTCTGACCGAAGAGAGAGGTAAAGTATAACTTTCTTAAAAACGCTTTTATAATCATATTATGTACCCAATAGTGGATAAATGGAACTAATACATTAATATATCAAGGAAAACCATAGTATAAGATAATTCATGAGTGTTTTTGAGATATGGATCATAATATTTTATCAAATGAAGCATAGTCATAAACAATCTGAAGAGGTGATGATATTGTTTCAATAAACTCTTACTACTTGGTAACTTTGAAACAAAATCCCCATGTAAGAAAATTAAATGTAATAAATCATAAAATATCACAAAAATAAGGAGATTAATTATATAAAATTTCAAAATTGTTATATTCACCTCATTAAGAAATATAGGTTTATAACATGACATGTGTCTCAAAAATAAAAATTGAGTCAAAATTACTTTACTGATTTGGTAAATTTTGAACCGTAAACCACATAAAATAAATTTCATAAAATTATTATGTAAATACCCATAAATTTATATATAAAAATCATAAAATAAATTTATGTTTAGTATACACACCACAAAAAAGGAATGGGTGGTGAATAAATCATGTATCTCACGAAAATAAAAAGTGAGATGAAATCCCCTTACCTTGTGTCATGACTCTCTTCATGCTAATGAAAGTTTCCTATATAATAAATATAATTTTATTATAAATATTATACATAATAATATTCTTATATATAATAACATATATGCTTTTATTATGACCTTATATTTCCTGCTTGTTAACAATCCTATGTTAAGGTTTCATTTCAGGTAATATTCGGTTTGTTCTTTGCATGTGTCTTATTTTGTTATATCTTTGATCCTTATACTTATATAATGATTTGCACAATGTAAACCATGATATACATATCATTTTTATTCCTTATATATTTATTATAATAATCTATAGAATATATAAGTAGAAAAATTAATACACCTTTCATGGAGATGGTAAGCCGTACGTACGCATGAACACTGTTTCTATTTTTATTGTCTTATTGAAAGAAATAAATAAAATAATATATATGTATGTATGTATATATATATATTATAATTACAGAAGTATTATTATATCATATATGTCATACAAGTTCACTAGGACCATCCTTAATACATTCCATGTAGTGTGTAAACGAATCACACCACTTGGTGGTGGCGGTAGTCCACACTTCCTCAAACGAAATTATCATATTTACACATGATGGAAAGCATAAAGGTATGTTCTAAATAAAAATTACTGGAGAATAAAGTCATTATAAATATAATATGTATCACATATAAATATATTGTCTATTATAATGTACACTATGAGAGGTGGGAGGACCAAACCATTCATTGAACAACGTAGATATAATGGATTGGGAGATGGGGCGGGTTGAGAAGAAAGGATCTGCCTAATAATAGAGCTTCTTGAAAGCACTAAATCAATATTAATAGATATCTTTCATGGGTTACTTCAATCCATAGTTGTAATTTTCTATGCTCTTTAGCTTGGATTGAGCTGCGACCACAGACGTGGATTTGGATCAAGCACCCCAGGAAAAAGGGGTATCCTTCTATGATGGTTTGAAGGGTGTCTCCCACATTGTGGACATTCCTCAAATACAATTGAGTTCGACACCTCAGCTAGTTGATGGTGTCTTCTTAGTTATTGCTGATTAGGATGCTGTTAAAAAGTAGCTCAAGCCCTGTAAGTTTTCCGTATTAGGTCACATCTCCCTTTTCAAGGGAGATAAATTGTGGAATAACTCTGATCTTAAGGCGAGTCTTTGCCAATATTGGGGTTGAGTGAATTAAAACTAATAAAGATTAGAAGAGGATTTTTTCATATTGATTTCAATAGAAAATATGAGGTCCAGATGGCCTAAAATAAGGGGGTGATATCTCTTAAACAGGGTATCTTTAAATTGGCTGAATGTGATATGCACTTCAACTCATTCACTCGGTGCCAAACGACATCCCAAATTGGGATTCTCTTACATGGTATTAATTGGTTTTATTGGAATCCTAAAATTATTAATGATCTATCTTCTTGTGTAGGGATTACCTTGAATATGAACCATCTTACTATAGATGGGGATCTTGGATTCTATGCTGGTGTTCATGTAAAGGTATACATGGAATTCAAATTTCCAGACATGGTTATTTTTTTGATAATGATCAGATTTTTGAAATCAGAGTAGAGTATGAGCATAAGCCTACATTATGTGACTACTATAAAATAGTAGGTCATGCTGTCTCCAATTTTAGGAATATTCAAAATCAACATAGGTCTGTTAGAAACTATACTTCTGATAAAGTTAATCAATGGAAGGTGGATGGTAAGAAGAACAAGTTCAAGTCTTCATCAACTAAGAAGGGGGAACACTCTGGAAATGATCATCAGGTGTTTATGCAACATGAAGAGAAGGTTGGACCCCTGCCTTCTATTCTTGGTTACAAAAACTCCTCCAGCCCTCACTCTAATGCAGTTGAGGGAGATGATTTTGAGATTCATATGGAAGTTATTAATTTAGTTTTTAATTAAATTGCTGCTGCTATTACTTTTGTGGAGGATGAGTTCAAAGGCTGTGGTAATGGTGTGCTTGATAGTTCTGCTACTTCTTTGGAGGCTTGTTTCCCAAGGATAGAGAATTATAAGGACTTGGGTTCTTTGGTGGATTTCATCCAAAAAAATCTATATGTACCACTAGGAAAAATGGTGTGACATGGTTGAGGAAGATGAAGATTTAGAGGCCAGAAGTTCCCCCTGTGCTCTTTGGAGGAGAATGTATCCTCCTTGGTGGCAACGAATCCTACTTATACACTAGGTATTACTAAAGGTTAGGATCATAGAATGCCAAACAAGAGCCTCACCAAGATCTCCACTAGTTCCAAAAAATCTCTAGGAAATAATAAGTTAAAGAAGAAAAATAGGAAGGGCAATTTCAATTATAATTAAGGTTCAAAATGAATGTCCTTTATTGTAATTTATAGGGTATCTCTAATTTATATACTATTAATTATCTACATAGGCATATTCATATTCACAAGCCAAAGTTACATAAAATTTTTGAACCAAAATACTCATATTCTTTGGGTTTTGTGGGTCTCAACATATTTTGTTTTCTTCTGGTCGCTACCTATGGTTCAACTGATTAGGATGATAACCTATGGGTTTTTGCACATGCTTCCATTAGAATAATTGATACTATCTCTATGAGTGAGCATGTGATTTCTTGCTCTTTTCCATGGGATTTTGAGGAGTTGGTGGGATATTTTATTTATGCAAGAAATAGATATCTGGATCGAAGGAGGTTGTGGCGAGAACTTGACATATTCAGAGGCATATCTTACCCTTGTCTTATTGTTGGAGATTTTAATAATATCCTTTTCTCTAGTGAAACAATATGTCCCGTTCATTCTCATATTTCTCTTAGGGAATTAAAAGGATGTTTTGATGATTATGATCTAACTGAGGTCAGTTTGGTTGGTGCCAAGTACACCTGGTATAGGGGATATCTCAACCGTATGATTGATAGTAATATTGACCGGGATTTTGTGAATAATTTTTCTTTGAAAAAATGGGACTCTATTTCCTGAGCTACCCTCCCTAAAATTGCTTCTAATCACCACTCGATCTTAGTTAGTTTTAAAGGTAGGGAGCTTTGCATGCCTCTTCATTTTCATTTCAACAATTCTTGGTCACTTAAAGTGAATCTAGTTTGTTGATTGAAGAATCCTAGAACAGTATGTAAGGTGATGATTTTATATTTGAAATGAAAATGATTAATTGCTCTTTAAAATTTTAGAGCAAGGAGACATATAGTGAGTTGTACAAGGAGATTTCCTTGCTTGAATATTCTCTACATCAATTTCAAGATGAGGCCTCTAAAGTGGACTTAAATCTGGATTTCTCTAAGGAAGCTATTCTTGTTTCCAAATTGAACTCTCTTCTTACTATGAAAGAGAATGTTCTTACTAAGACATTCAAAGTAAAGTGTCTTCAATAAGGGGATAAAAATACAAAATTCTTCAATTCTATTCATAGAATTTGAAAGGCTAGTTGTCCCTTATCCTTTATTAAGGTTGGTGAGAAAATTTTAGACAATAAGGAATATATTCCAAAATTATATTGTTGAGTATTTCACTAGGATTTTCAATGGTCCTATCTTGGGGGGATCTCTGAGGGAGGGTATCATCCCTCCCCTAGATACTGCTTTTTATAATCTCACTATCACTAGTCCTCCTTTGGAATTTGATATTAGGGATGTTTTTTTAGCCTCAACACTTCTAGTGCTTCGGGCCTGGATGGTGTTAATAATTTCTTTTATGAGAAGTACTGGGATTTCATTAAAGGTGATGTCTAAAAAAAAGTATCCTCTTTATTTACCTTAGGAGTTCTCCCTTAGGGACTCAATGCACAATTTATCACCATAATTCATAAAGTCTAAAATGTATGTGAGATCCACCTTTTTTGTCCAATTTCCTTGTTCAAAACAAGTTACAAGGTCATAATTAAGATTCTTGCTAACAGGATCTCAAGTATTTCCTCTAAGATTGTTTCCTAGAACCAATTTGGATTTATCAAAGAAAGATATATCCAAGAATGTATATTTTATACCTCAAAATGTCTAAATCTGATCAAGAATCCTACAAGAGGAGGTAGAATTTCCCTCAATATTGACATTAAAAATGATTTTGACACTTTGGATTGGTCCTTTATTTATAAGGTTCTTGGAAGCTTTGGTTTCAATGAAATTTTTATTAGATGGATTGATTCCCTATTTGGTTTAGCCCATGTCTCGATACTTCATAATGGCCCCCATAAAGGTTACTTTGCTTGATCTCGGGGATTATAATAGGGGGATCCCCTCTCATCCCTTATTTTTTCTATTTCTGAAGATTATCTCAGTAGATTCATTACTCACATGGTCTCTCAGGGTTAGTTTACGCCGATGTAAGAATCCAGGTCCCTCGATGCCCCTCTCATCTATTTTATGCTGATGATATCATTATATTCTTACAGGAGGAAAGAAGAATGTTCATTTCTTGAAACAAATAATTCAACATTATGAATGTGTTTCTAGTCAATGTATCAGTTTGGAAAAATCTTCCATTCATTTTGGGAAGAATTTCTCTATTTCCAGAAATCATTGGATTATATTGGAGATGAGAATCAGGGAAGTATCTTTTCCATTTCATTGTCTAGGTGTCCCATTATTTTAGGGGCATCCTAGAGTTTCTTTCTTCTATGAAATAGTGGACAGGGTCAATGGGTAGCTCTTAACCTGGAAAGGGAAGAGTCTCTCTATGGCTGGGAAAATTAGTTTGGTGAAGTCTGTTATTATTGCTAAATATGTTTACTCTTTTATGGTCTATAAATGGACATGGGGGCTTCTCAAACATCTAAATATGTCTATCAAGAATTTTATTTGCTGTGGTAAAATCAATGATAGGAATTTTTCACAGTTCCCTGAATGGTTTGTTGTAGTCATTTACATTCCGTTGGCATGGGTATAAAGAATATTTCACTTTTTAATGATTCTATACAAGATTGCCTTGTCTGTATTATCCTTCATAGTAATTCATAATAAATGGGCTTCCTTAAATCTCGATTTTCTCATAAATTTATGCAGGGTAGTAACATTTACATTGACTCTTCTCTTTAGACAGCAGTTAAATCATCATTTCAGAATGTTATGTCCTAATCTAGATGGATTGTGAATAGGAACTCAAATCTTAAGTTCTGGCTCTATAATTAGACTAGTTCTATTCTATCTAATGGTTTTCTACCAGTTACAATGGGCTCAAGTGAGAATTTCTCTATCAAATAATTTTTGGATGACCCTCCAGAAACTTTTCAGATGAAATTCATGCTATGATTGATCATTATGATTTTGTCTCCTGCCATAGTTTTTTAGCTTGAGAGCCAACTAGAAATGATGTTCTGACTAGAAAACTATAATACCTTCATGTCACTAAGGGAATTCATGATGATTATAAGTGGTTGTCTATTTTACACAAAAAATGTATCTAGCCTTCACGTATAACTCTTATTTTGAGGCTGCCATTAAACAGGTTACCCACTAATGAGGTTTTTCAAATGTTTGGTTTGAATCTTTTTTCTAGGTGTGTTATGTTCCATAAGCACAGGGAGGATGCAAAGCATATCTTCCTCATCTAGTCAACTACCTAGACCATTTGGACAGAGGTTATGAGTGGTTTTGAGTTGTATGGGATTAGATTTTTGGGACTGTAGGCCCTTCTGCGCTGCTGTTTGGTTATCCAGCTCTCACCTCAGGTATGGGATCTTCTCTGTGTGGATATAGAAAAAGGTTTGAATACCATTTAGTGGCACTGCAATGCTAATTTTTACTATGGGAAGGGAATTTTTTTGTAACTGTCCACGATGCTATAAGGGATATGTCTGATGCTTGTACGGGTGAGTGCAATGACAATATTCAAGATTTTATGGTTCTGAAAAATCTCGATGTTCAAGGGAATTTCAGACCATACTTGGGTACTATCGAGGTGTTCTAAATTCCTCATTTACCTTCTTGGATAAAGGTATATACATATGGTGCTTCCAAAGGGAACCCAGGGAATTCAGGTTGTGGTACGGTCTTTAGGGACCATGATGATTATTTTAAAGGATTCTTCCATGGTTTTTGTGGAATGAAATGTTCCCTTGAGTCAGAGATTCTTGTGATAATTCATCTAGTATCATTTGCGAAAATTAAAGGTTGGACCAATATTTGGATGTAAAGTGACTCTTCTACCATTGTGCAGGCCATCAAAAATGGTGAAATTCATATCTCTTGGAGGCTTTTAGCAAAGTGGATGGAATGCATGAAGACTCTTTCGAGCCTCAAATTCATCATCACACATGTTTATCGAGAGGCAAACATGATTGAGGATGGCCTTGAGATCATGGGGTTTGGTGAACCTATTACCTAGTTTGACACCCTTCCTGCGGCCCTGATCCCTCTTTATGAGGCTGATTGTAATAAGATCCCTCATTTTCATCTCTTTTAACCTTATTATATTTTTATGAATAATTTACTCAGCCATTTGGTTGAGGGAACTTTTAAAAAAACTATGAGAGGTTGTAAAGGAAAAATGAATAATCATCGTTTTGTGAGGCAGTAGTTCGTCGTACACGTAAACAATATGTTTATTTACCATTAGATGGATGTGTGTGTAAGTTTAGGTCAAAACATTAGCATAAAAAAACCATTATATTTAGGATACTAGTGTTTTTATACAATCATGGAATAATAATATTTTATGGGGTGTAGAATTGAAATAAAATAAAACAACCTGAGGAAGAATGTTACCTATTATTCCGGTAACTCCTTTTGGTTTTCACCAAAGGGATTCCTTGGATTTCTTTCTGAACAAGGGGAGGCTTAAAATATTAGGGGAGGGATTTTGAGGAGATATTTTTTTAGATATTGGTAGAGCCAAAGTGGCATGAGAGGTATGAGGAAGTGGGCGTAAATAAGGCCTTTTTAGAGTGGAGGAGTGGTACTCTTGTAATTTTTGGGAAAAAAATTTCGACCATGTTTTTACCATGTCAAGTGGATCTAATAATATAAAACATTATATAAAATTGAGTATAGGGTCTAAATATGGCCATAAAATGTCTGTTTGACAAGTTTCTAAGTCATTTTAGCCCTTATGATTAATGTTTAGTCCCTTATTAAGCTTACTTTTACCTTCATCATTGTAATTAATTTTAATTAATTTCACTAATATTATTGGCCAAAAACTAGGTTGAAATTAGAAATTATAAATAATGATGATTCCAAATATGGAATCAATTTTTCCAAATTAAAATAACATAATTGGTAGAAATTAATTTAATTTTAAACCCAGAGTTGGGTCAACAATGCAGGGTTTTTTTAAAGAAAAAACATTCAAAATTTCGATATGTTTTTATATTCAATTTTAAAGTGAAATTGATTCCAATGACCCAAATTGGGTTTATTGATAACAATATGATCTAATTAAAATTTAAAAAAAATTAAAATATAATTTAACCTTATAAATAAATTATATTAAAACGTATTTTGAATTAAAATTTTATATTTTTCCCTATTAATCAAAAAATGAAGTTTCACAAAAAAACCATATAAATTATCCCTAAGATAATTTTTATATTATAAATTGAAAAATTATATTTATTTTATCAAATTTAATTTCTAAATGAGTCCAATATTAATTTTATTATTTTTCATAGAAGGACATTCAAAGCAGTTAATTTGAGAAAATATACATATAAAGAGATTACCAAAAATTATATCTTTCAATATCAATATGTTTTATTTATATAAAATAACTATAAAAATATTTTAAAATTTGTTATTACTATTCATATTACTAAGTTTAATGAATAGGTTATAATTATCTCATTTAAATAATCATAATAATAAAATAATGCTTTGTAGAAACTTAGTATTGCGTGTAACGTACACAAGGTCAGTGTTGTGTGTAGTGAAAGAAAAGTCAGTTTCACGTGAAAGTAATATTTGACCTAGTTATTTAATATAAAAAACTATTTTTCATGTTGCGTTAAATGAAAAATATCAAGAGATCAAATTAATTCAAAAAAAATATTTCACAAAATAACAGGGTGTTACATTCTGCCCCTTTTAAAATGAATTTCTCCCTCGAAATTCATCTAGGTTTTCAAAAGTTTAATACTTGAAATTTCATTTCATATAAACCCACATTGTAAAAATGAATACTAAAACTTCATTTAAAAAGGGAAATATGGAACCATAACGGTTACCCAAAGTAACATATAACTAGGTTTTCATATAGGAGAACATAGGTTGAGGGTGAAGATTGGACATATAGGAAAAGCATAAATATATATAGGGAGTGATTGAGGTCATCAATAAAAAAAATTGAATATTCAAAGAAAATTTTTGGGACTCAAATTCATAAATCTATAATGATTTATAAGGCCACCAGTTCAACAAAAATTAAGGTATTATGATAACATTTTTTTGATCATTATACTATCTTTGAGTAATTCTTTATTGACTAAGAATATAAAGAAATATAATTACTTGATATATTTCTATATACAAAATTTCATTTTTTTTGTGATTTTAACTATTTATAATTCATCCATTACTTCAATAAAAGGATTTCTAGAAATTAACCTTGATGTTCGAAGTACTAAAATAAACTTTTAGCATGTATTAAGGTCCATAAAAGAATGAAAAGTATATCTGTTTATCTTTAACTATTATAAAAAATCAATATGGTTAATATATTAATATTTGAACATAAAAATTAACACTACTGTTTCATCATAAATAATTATTCATCTAAAATAATTACACATTAACCAAAACATCACATAGACAAGTTGTAGGCATGAAACCCATATCATCATTCAATCATGGGTTCAAGACCGATGACCTTTCCTGACTTGATTGGTTGTCACCCAACATACATTATTTCCTTTTCTAAAACCAAACTAATATAATTTCCAAAATGACTATGATGGAAATTATTAAAATAAGGTTAATCACTAAATATCCATTTAACTTATGTTTTCTATACAATATTAATACATAAATACTTCCCCAAAAGTTTAAGTTAAAAATTTCATGAATGGTTAACCTTATAACACTTCTAAAATATGAAAATACAAAACTTTAGAAAGAAATTCCTAAAATTAGCTTAACATTGATCCAACGTATATAACAAAGTATCTCTTGGTTGTCACATTCCAAACATGTGAATACCCTAATAATATATTCTCTTGAAACATGGTAATAACATAAATTACCATAAATAATTCTAGAAATCATGAATGATTCCTTATTCCACAGATTACTGGATATATTCCATTAATCCAATAAGTTATAAACTTCATCCATGATATCATGAACTACCTATCAACAAGTATTTAATTAGTTCCAAGGTAATTAGTACTATCCAACTAACTTATTGATATCACACATATCTTTATCCAAATAATAATCTATTAACATAAGTAAAATATTAGGGGTTATCTTCCCTTAGTCAAAATATTACCTTGCCATTAAATCAATTTTTCAGTCCATCAGAAACATTCTAGATAATCATTTAAATCCTTAGTGAAAAACATAAACTGGAAAATCCTTATGTATTTAAACTTTCATGATTCTTGAATCCAAACACATAATTTTTTTATTACATCACCCTTAATCATCAACAATATAACCATTACTCACACCACCTTCATAATTCTCTTCAGAATATTTCCTCTTGGGACATTGAGTTGAATAATGAATGTTTATTCCACATTTAAAACACTTAACCTTTGATGATTCCTTAGGAAGGACAATATCATCAACCATTTAATTAACCAAACTCTTAATTTTTCCCTTATAGTAATTTTCTCTATGTCTTTATTTTCTATAGTAAAAATATCTTCTTGTTACTCTAAGACGTCCACTTAGGTGATTATTTACACATTCTTGACACAAAGGAAACCAAATCTTATTTTCTCCATGGTCTACAATACCTGAACTCTTAGTGAACTCCTTATTTTTCTTCCTTGGTGAGTCAGAGAGTTGGTTAAGGTGCATGCTGTTAATCATGTTCTATGAAAACTCATTAGGTATGATCACAACATATTTCACTCTAGTGATCATCCCAATTTAGTGTTCATCAAAAAATCTTCCATCACATTCAATGATAGTCTAATTTCTTCTAGTTCCCTTCATTGACTAAAATGAGAATTATAGTGTGAGAAATACTTATCATAGAATAAGACCACATAGTTATGAAAATAATTACTTAATGGAGGTATAAATCATGATACATTCCTTAATCTACAACACTATATGTAATGACCCGCGTTTTGAACGAGGTTAAAAAGTGGGGGAAATTGACCTTTTTTAATTACTGAACTAGTATTTTTTATAATTGGGATTTGGAACGAGGTTCTAAAGTTTTGAACCCTTCTTTTTAATGTTTTTGGGGTTGGGAGAATTCCCGTTAAGTTTATTGAGTGTCTCGAGGGGTTCTGGGAGTGTCAGACCCGAAGACAGCTGGTTTTTAAAGGACAGCTATAGGCGCACGGTTCCCAAACTGTGCGGCCCAAACCGTGCAGCCTAATAGAGGGAGAAAATGGAGTCTGCACGGCCTGTCCATGGTTTCCCCAAACCGTGCGGCCAGCCCGTGCGGGGTGTCTTGGGTGTCCAGTGGGGGACGCACGATTGGCGCACGATTTTCCAAACCATGCGGCCCAAGCCGTGCATCATGCCTTGTTTTTGGTTTTTAAAATATTTAAAATGTTTTTAAAAATAAAACCTAAACTAAACACAACTCCCCCTCCCCTTTCTATCGACAGACCACGCGACACCCCTCAGAGGGTTTCCCCTTGACGCGTGCATGAAGCCCCAATCAACCTCCCTCAAAGCTTCGATCTCTGGCCGATTTCTTGCGGTTTCTTAGTTGAATCTCCATGGTTGATGCGAAGGGTCCATTGGGAATCATTTGGGTGAGTTTCGACATCCGCCGCCGAAGGAGAGGCGGATTTCGGTTGTTTCGGTCCACCGGTTTGATTCTGAGAGGCTAGGTGTCCTTATTCGTATGTGAAATCACATATGCCTCATGAGGGAGCAGTAGTGTCTCTTAGTTAGAAATCACCAAGAGCCGTAGTGGACGGATGGATCCACCTTGAGGTAGGGTCCCTATCCTTTCACTTTAATTTAAAGTGAAGCATTTAAAGATTTTAATACTGTATTGTTTTAGTATTTTAATTATGCAAGTTTAGTCGATTAAATTCTTCTGTGTAAATCGTGTGAATTGCAGGAATAAGATAAAAGAGTTTTCTTGGTCACTAAACTAACGATTTAATAATAAAACCCCTCGATTAGAGGTGCGCTGTCTTCAAGATAAAAGTAGGAAGTAGATTCTTATGCTTTCCGGTTAAATTCTTATTGTTCTTTGGTGATAATTGATGATGTCATGTTTCCTCTGAATTTTACTGAATGGTAGAATCATGACAATTGTGCTCTTTTTATGAAATGGATTTGGGTGGTAAGACCATGTATTAGGAGAATGGAATAAGCACAGATTATGTTAATGGAATGAATCTAGTGAATGGGACTTACCTAGGAGGGGTAGTCCATAGGACCTCTTTATGCTTGGTAAATCCCTATATGTCTTTGAAATTATATAAGATGAATTAAGAATGAATTGGGGGTTATCCTATACCGTACATGAGCGGGTTGCCTCATGTACCTTATGTTAATGTGATAATGATACTTGAAATGGTTTGCCTTAGGTATATTTGTATGGACGTGATTATAACCATTTACGTAGATATGGGCTGTATGATTGGTTGTGATTGTGATATGACTTTTGAATGCTTATGAGGTAATTCCATACTTAGTATAATATAAATGTGGTTGTAATGTGAGTGCGCACATGCTGATGCCACCTGGTGATGAATTTTGTTTCTGGATGGGAGGAAGTTATACCCCATGCCATAGTGATGAGTGTGACAGATACGTGGTTGGATGGGAGGCAGTTATACCCCATGTCAGTGTGACAGTACATGTCTGGAAGGGAGGCATTCTTACCAATTTCCAGTTTACCCCTATTGATGATTACATGTCTGGAAGGGAGGAATTCTTACCCCTTTCCAGTTGACTCTGTTGATGATTATGTGTCAGGATGGGAGGCAGTTATACCCCATGCCATTTGAATGAATGTGATGAAAGGGAGGCATTCTTACCCCTTGCTAGTTGACCAATAGGGATGAGAATCATTCTTACCTCATGCCTACTAATCTCGATTAATGGGTGGGAGGCATTCTTACCCCACACAATCTATGATCTAAATGTTTTTATATATGTGTATGGTGACATGATATGGTTACTTTACTGGCAACGAGCTGAAGCTGGTATAACCATCAGGTGTCCTTAGGGAACCTGGACTGGTGTTGTTATTCTATGTTGTTCTGCTTATTGAATCCTATTATACATGCTTACTGCTTTAATTAATATTACACCGTCTAGTTTGGGTTAGACACCAGTGGTTCTGGCCTACTGAGATTTATATCTCACACCCTACTTGGGCCGCCATTGCACTGGGGTACCGGAGTATACCTTCTTTCTTACAGGACATAGGTTGTGTGATGTGTTGTTTGTACCTGAGGAGTTAGGAGCAAAGGACCAAGTGGGAGCTTGGGATGCTCAAGAGATCACCCGTTGGGCCTTGATGTATTTTCCTTATTCTTTGGCATTGTATTGTAAGCATGCTGTATTGTTTCCTATTTTCACATTGTATTATTCATCATCCTTGTATCATGTAAACTGGCGTTTTCTGCCTTTTATAAAATGATTATTACCTATCTTTTGCTTCTGCCTTTCAATTGTTTACTAATTCCGTTATTGAATGTCATTTAATCTGATAATACCACTATGTTACTCTGACATGAGGGTATAGTCTTCCCATTATCACCTCCCGAGACCCTTTCTGTTAGTCGGCAGCCTCTGGCGTATGAGGAGATGCGCTTGAGGCCATGTGACCTACCGGTCCGGCCACCGGGTCGATGGTGAACCGGACCGGGATGTTACAAAGTGGTATCAGAGGATTTTCTTCTTCTGGTTTGTTTTAATATTAGGAGACAATATACAGGGATAGGAAAGAGATGGAATTTGGTAATAATATGTGCTCAGGAGTAGCTAACCCGTGTATAGGGAAAAGCCAAATTGCCTCGAATGAAATTGTTATTTTAATGATTTTGATTATTACGGTTGATTAGATTTCACCATTGGGTGATGCACATGGTTTCTATTGATACTATTGATGCAATTGTGGGTTCCATTCTGTTCCGAACCGATGATATGAGGGTATTCCATTTCATGCATCATATAGTCACTTTGTTAGAAATCACATTCCATGAATTATTCCATGCCATCTAGGATGCATTAGTTGATGCCTGCAGTTGTGATAGGTTCCGTGGTAGTTATTCCATGCTTCTATGGTATAGCATGTTTCTGTGTTACTATTTTTGATAACATTCTAGATTCAGTTAATATGGAATTGGTTACTTTGACTAAATTAAATGATTGCAATTACAACAGGAGCCAATTTTTAGTTGTAAGGTGTATGGGCGCCTTATGGTTGGGAAAGGGTAACCTATGTGATCGGATTTTTGAAAAAGGGCTGATAAAGTTTAAATTGTAAAATGAGTTTGGTTTTGATTAAAGGGAGGAAAATGCCAAACTGTAAAGTGTATGGGCGCTTTACAGATTGGTAAGTGGCTACCCTTATTGCTGGATGATTATTTTGAGCATGTTAAGTTCTGAGATGTGTTTTTTTTGTATTTTGGGAGCCAATTTTCAACCCATGGAGTGTATGGGTGGTTCATGAGTTGGGAAATGGAAACTCATAATGAATGTATGGCATGATTATTTGTGAGATGTTTATTAGTGTAAAAGTTGTTTGATTTTTACCTGAAGTTTTTTGGCTTGTTGGGACCCTCGTAGGTCACCTATTTTGTTTAAAAGGAAATTTATTATGATAAATTGCCTGAAGAGAGATGGGATGTCTGATAAATGTTTAGCGGTTAAAAGGAAGTTTTTTTGAGACTTTCCTGCTTTTCATTGAGCAATTTGTTAATAATGATCAAGTGCCTAGTGATTTTTGGTTTTGAAAGGTTACTTGAAGTTTTGAATTGAATCTTTTAAAGTGATTAAAAGAATGAACATGATTAGATATAAAGGGCTTGGAAAAGGAACCTGTAGTTGTGTCCTCTGTCGAAACCTCGTGTGAGGGTAAGTTAAGTCTTTCTTGCGAGTGCCTTGAGATGGAACCATAGGTGTTTTCCATGGGCATTTGTTTTCATTCGAAAATGACTTGAATGTTAGGCTTGAGCCTGAGGACTTTTGTTTTGTGTGACCAAATGCTTGAGTCGACTCTTGTTCTTCGTGAGGGGCTAGCCTGTGGTAGGTAGCACCCTTAGATCTTATGTGCTTGTCTTGTACGGTGAACTTTCTGACGTTGGGTACCGTTCAGGTGCCGTAGTCCCTCGTAGGAATTTTGGTTTACAATGATACCCTTGTTCGGATGGGTGGTCATTCTTCCTTTGATCTTGTTATGGGTTTGAGCATCGGGTAATGCTCTGTAGACATGCCTCGGGCATAGTCGGTTTCTTGGTCAGTCGTTTGAGATTTTCTTATTCGTGGTAATGGACGACTGGGTATGTTGTCGGCTTTGTAAACGGTCCTATA
Source organism: Viscum album (assembly GCA_963277665.1). Classification (NCBI taxonomy): domain Eukaryota; kingdom Viridiplantae; phylum Streptophyta; class Magnoliopsida; order Santalales; family Viscaceae; genus Viscum; species Viscum album. Next base: position 1,538,361,929 of record OY728142.1, read on the forward strand.
AGGTGAAACGATGTTTAGATAAATCTTTTATGCTGTTTTTTACGATCTTGGGTCATCTCCGTGGTAGAGTTACCTGAGCAGTTGAGAATCAAGTTTTCCCAATGCTCGGGATGATTTTCAGAGAGCTTGAGTGGTTGAAACGCCTGTCTTGTTTCTTTGGATTTCGTGTACGTTTCGACGTGGTGATCGTGGCTCGGAGGAGCGACACATGTCTGTTTAATCGTTATGGACTGGTTCGCTGAAGGGAAGCTGGTATTTTATTCTTTTGGGGACACTAACGCTTCTGAGGTGGGAAGCGTTGTGTCGGTTTAGTGAAGTGTGTTCTTTCGGGTAGAAGGAACACATCAAGAAAGACCATTTGGGAATGTTCAGGTTTGTTTGAATGAATTTGAGGCCTACAGGTGTCTTTATGCGCCAATGCATTCTCGACAGCAAGACTTGATCTGGTTGGCGGTGTATGCAACCCCCTTTTAAGAAACACCATTGGTCGTGGAGGATTTCAGTGGTAAGTTGTAAATGATCACAGAATCCCTTGTGCAGGGAAAAAGGCATTGTGACCGTTTGGAGACCTCTATGTGTTGGTAGGTGAAGCCGAGTTTCTTCTTTAGAGTTGACCAGGGGTGGTTTGACTGTTCTCCTTTCCTGTTTTTGGGTATGACTAACTGGAATCCTTTTAAAATCCTCTTAGTGTACTCTACTATGGGATGAACATGTCCGCTATCTTTTTTTCATCGTAGATGCGCTAAGAGAGCATCGGTCTTACTCCGCGATAATGTTTTTGAAATTTTTTGGGCTCGTTTGGTTGTTCTCTTTCAGCGTGGCATGCATGATGTGTGTTTTCTCTCATCTTTTGATCTAGAGACGTCACCGAGAGTCGGGTATGAGCTTCGGTGAACATTCTCATAGTAAGTGTGAGGTGCCTTGGGAGGAGGCATCGTTGTTCAGCTTATAAAATGCCGGCCGTCTTAGCCGTTCGTCTTCTTGAATAGTCAGCTAGAGTGGCTTGACTCTTTTCATCCTGGTCTCTGAGGTCTATGGGGAAATTGACTGTTAATTCATTTGAAAATCACACTAGGTGCATCTTTGGAACACTTGGAGCGTGATTTTGAAAGTCCTTTTGAAAGGTGGTGGAGCTGTTGTTTGAGTTTTGACCTCTTAACATTAAAAAAAATATACGGTGGGAAGTACCTTTGATTGGTTTCTTGGAGAGACGATGATGAGTTTGTGTCTCTGGTATGATGGGATCAGGTAAGAGTCGTCTGGGTGTTTCGGTTGGAAAATGAGCGTTGGCTCAGGTGTTTATGGCTTAAGTTCCGTGTGCTTAAGTGGATGTTCGTTGGTGCGTGGGACATTTGGAAATGTAACATGATCATTTGAACGACGCTTCACAACCCTTGTAGGTTGATTGAGGTGTGTTTTGTTCCCGATGGATTCTTGGGGATGAGAAGTTCTATGGTGGGAAGGTTATAATGACCCGCGTTTTGAACCAGGTTAAAAAGTTCGGGAAATTGAAAATTTTTAATTACTGAACTGGTATTTTTTATAATCGGGATTTGGAATGAGGTTCTGAAGGTTTGAACCCTTCTTTTTAATGTTTTTGGGGTTGTAAGAATGCCCGTTAAGTTTCCCGAGTGTCTCGAGGGGTTCCAGGAGTGTTGGACCTGAAGACAGCTAGTTTTTAAAGGACAACTATTGGCGCACGATTGGCGCACAGTTTCCAAACCGTGCGGCCCAAACCGTGTGGCATAATAGAGGGAAGCAGTGGAGTCCGCACGGCCTGCGCACATTTTCCCCAAACCATGCGTCCATCCAGTGCGGGGTGTCTTGGGTGTCCAGTGGTGGACGCATGGTTGGCGCATGGTTTTCCAAACTGTGTGGCCCAAGCCGTGCGTCGTGCCGTGTTTTGGGTTTTTAAAATATTTAAAATGTTTTTAAAAATAAAACCTAAACTAAACACAACTCCCCCTCCCCTTTCTCTTGGCAGACCAAGTGACATCCCCCCGGAGGGTTTCCCCTTGCCGTGCGCATGAAGCCCCAATTGGTCTCCCTCTAAGCTTTGATATCCATCTAGTTTCTTGCGGTTTTTTCTTTGAATCTCCATGGTTGATGCGAATGGTCCATTGGGACTCCTTTGGGTGAGTTTCAACATCCGCCGCTGAAGGTGAGGCAGAATGCAGTTGTTTCGGTCCACCGGTTTGATTCCGAGAGGCTAGGTGTCCTTATACGTATGTGAAATCACATATGCCTCGTAGGGGAGTAGTAGCGGCTCTTAGTTAGAAAGCGCCAAGAGTCAGAGTGGACGGATGGATCCACCTTGAGGTAGGGTCCCTCTCCTTGCCCTTTAATTTAAAGTGAATCATTTAAAGAGTTTAATACTGCATTGTTTTAGTATTTTAATTATGCAAGTTTAGTCGATTAAATTCTTATGTGCAAATCATGTGAATTAAATAAATAATATAAAAGAGGTTGCTTGGTCACTAAACTAACAATTTAATGATAAAACCCCTCAATTAGAGGTGTGTTGTCTTCAAGATAAAAGTAGGAAGTAGATTCTTATGCTTGGCTACTAATTTTTTTTTGTTATTTGGTGATAATTGATAATGTCATGTTTCCTCTAAATTGCACTAAATGGTTGAAGAATGATAATTATGGTCTTTTAATTAAATGGATTAGGGTGGTAAGACCTTGCCTTAGGAGAATGGAATAAGAATAGCTTATGTTAATGGAATAAATCTAGTGAATGGGACTTACCTAGGAGGGGTAGTCCATAGCACCTCTTTATTCTTTGTAAATCCCTATATGTCTTTCAAATGATATAATATGAATGAAGAATGAATTGGGGGTTAGCCTATACCATACATGAGCGGGTTGCCTCATATACCTTATGTTAATGTGATAATGACACTTGAGACGGTTTTCCTTAGGTATATTTGTATGGAAGCGATTATAAACATTTACGTGGATATGGGCTATATGATTGTTTGTGATTGTGATATGACTTTTGAATTCTTATGATGTAATGCCATAAGTAGTATAATATAAACGTGGTTGTAATGTGAGTGCGTACTTGTTGATGCCACCTGGTGATGAATTGCGTGTCTAGATGGGAGGCAGTTATACCCCATGATAGAGTGATGAGTGTGACAGATACATGGTTATATGGGAGGCGGTTATACCCCATGACAGTGTGACAGTACATGTCTGGAAGGGAGGCATTCTTACCCCTTGCCAGTTGACCCCTGTTGATGATTACATGTCTGGAAGGGAGGCATTCTTGACCCTTGCCAGTTGACTCTGTTGATGATTATGTGTCTAGATGGGAGGCAGTTATACCCCATGCTAGTATTATTAATGTGAAAGATGGGAGGAAGTTATACCCCTTGCCGGTGGAATGAATGTGATGGAAGGGAGGCATTGGTACCCCTTTCCAGTTGACTAATAGGGATGGGAAGCATTCTTACCTCGTGCCCGCTAATCTCGATTAATGGGTGGGAGGAATTCTTACCCCACACCATCTATGATCTAAATTCTTTTATATATGTGTATAGTGACATGATCAGGTTACTTTATCGGTAATGAGCCGAAGCTGGTATAGACGTCGGGTGTCCTTAGGGAACCTGGATGGGTGTTGTTATTCTATGTTGTTCTGATTATTGAATCCTGTTATACCTATTTACAGCTTTAATTAATATTAAACTGTCTGGTTTGGGTTAGACACCAGTGGTGCCAACCTACTGAGATTTATATCTCACAGCCTACTCAGGCTGCCATTTCACTGGAGTACTCGAGTAGACCTTCTTGCTTGCAAGACTTAGGTTGTGTGCTGTGCTGTTTTTACTTGAGGAGTTAGGAGAAAAGGATAAAGCAGGAGCATGGGATGCTCAGGAGATCACCTGTCAGGCCATCCTATCATTTCCTTATTCTTTTGCATTGTATTGCAGGCATGCTGTTTTGTTTTTTGTTTTCACATTGTATCATTCATCATCCCTGTATCGTGTAAACTGGCATTTTCCGCCTTTTATAAAATGGTTATTACCTGTCTTTTTCTTCTTCCTTTCAATTGTTTACTACTTCCATTATTGAATGCCATTTAATATGATAATACCACTGTGTTACTATGATATGAGGGTATAGTCTCCCCATTTTCACCTCCCGAGATCCTCGGTGCTAGTCGGCAGCCTCTGGCGTATGGGGAGACGCGCTTGAGGTCATGTGACCTACCGATCTGGCCACCGGGTCGATGGTGAGCCGGGATGGGACGTTACACTCTAGGTTTATCCTTGGTTATTCATAGCCAACTTATATTTAAATACATCATGATGGTATGTAAAGAGTTTATGAATTCCCAAAGCATATCCCGTGGGATTATCAAACCAGGTTTGAAATAAGGCCCGTTGTTGTGTACTAGATTACCCCGAGTCAGACCCAAAACATATTGTTAGATTTATTAATCATAGGTATATATATTCATAATCTACATCCACTTGTAGTTTCCAGATAGGTATATATTTCTAGGAAACCAATCACTGTACCCTTTAATAAAATTCCAGGAAATTTTCCTATACTTTTCCTTATCCTTAGACTTATCCTTAAAAATGTACTTAGGGTTCTCACTGAAGATTTCTGTTCCTAGATTCCTAATTTTAGATGAACAATTGCATTGATACTAACTATAAAGGACTTCTCTTTTCATGTATTAACATTACATAACTTTTTCATAATACTTAAAACATTATAGAAATAGATTCCCAAAAATTGTACAATTATAGTGCCTTTGGAAACATAGAAACAAAAACACCTGTACATAAATGAGCTATGTAATCTCCCACTAGGTTCTTCTTGAATATAAACCTTCTTAGACACATCAAACATAATATATATCTTCATAAACTGGGGTAAGGAAAAATAAAAATGGGTGAGCTCAGATGCTCAGTAAGAGAAATAAGGAAGATGTATAAGTATAATCCTAAGCATAAGGGTATGAGACCATGATCATGGAAATATAATATCATACCCTATATATAAAAGATCATAAAAATGAATCATGGTATAAATCTTGATCGTTTATAGGAAATGAATTGTAATTAAATAAAATCATAAGCCATGAAATCATAACATAATAATAGAACATGGAATTGTGGAATACACATAAGAATATATAATTATTTCCATTGTAGTCAAGGCATCCATTACAAGATCATATTAGTGGACTAAGTCATTTCCTGAACTTGGTTCACAACCCATACCATCCTTGTATTACCTAATTAAGTTCACTCCTCATTATAGCTCTTAAATACGGAACCAAATTCATTTCTCATTCTATCTCTATAATACTGAACCAAGTTCATTTCTCATTCCATTCATGTCTATATCATGATATATAAATATTTACCCAATGAATTGGAGGGATATGTAGGTCCCACCCATCTCATAATGAAATAATACAAACATGTGCCACAAATTAATGAACAATCATATAATGACCCATGGAATGAAATGGGTGTCATAAACATGTAATTATATATTAACCTATAGAAAAAGGACTGTTTCATAATCACTTCATAAAATCATAACCCATGAAAGGAAGTGGGTTTCTAAATCACATAACTCTTGGAAGAGAAATTTGTGTTATAATCATCATTCCATTAAAACATAATCCTTTCAAGAAATAATATTAATGGAACCTTTGGATCATTCCATATAATGTAATGAGAAACATCAACATATATCATCTTAGATGAAAAATAACTTTGAGAGATATTTTGAAAATTATTCTTGAGGAAAATATTCTTTCTTCTTTTAATAATTCTCTTTAAAACATAAAACCGTTTTAAAACCATTTCCTTGAAAATAAACTTGAAAACTTATAAAGAAAAATTTGAAAACATTTTGGAAAATTTTTTCTTTGAAAAAATATGAAGAGTTATTAAGAATTTTTTGAAAACCATTTTACTTGAAAAAGTATAAAAAAATCTTGAAAAAATTTTGAAAACCATTTTCCATGAAAACTTATAAAAGAATCTTGAAAATAATTTGAAAACCAAATTCCTTGAAAACATTTAAAAGAAGATTGGAAACATTTTAAAAATTTTTTTATTTGAAAACAATTTTAAAACTTATAAAGAAATATTGAAAACGTTTTGAAAACCATTTCCTTGAAAATAATTTGAAAACTTAAAAGAAATTATTATTATTTTTTTATTTTTTTAGAAAATAGGGTTTTGGAAGAAAACAGATTTCCGACCGAAGAGAGAGGTAATGTATGACTTTCATAAAAACACATTATTTATAATATTATCTAGAAAAGAGTGAAAAATGGTACTAATACATTAATATATCTTGTAAAACCATAGTATAATATAATTCATGAGTGTTATTGAGATATGGATCAAAATATTTCATCAAAGGAAGCATAATCATAAACAATCTTGAAAAGCGATGATATTGTTTCAATAAACTCTTACCACTTGTTAAATTTGAACCATAATACCCATGTAAGAATGTGAAATTACATGAAACATAAAATATCATTAAAATAATGAGATTAATTATATAACATTTCAAAGTAATATATGAACCCCATGGGAAAATATAGGTGAATAACATGGTATGTGTCTCAAAGAAGGAAAATTGATACAAAATTACTTTAATGATTTGGTAAATTTTGTAACATAAACCACTTAAAAGAAATATCATAAAATTTATATATAAATAACCATAACATTAATTATACGAATCATAGAATACATATATAGGAAGTATACACACAAAAAAAAGGAATGGGGGGTGAATAAAGCATGTATCTCATAGAAACAAAAAGTGAGACGAAATCCCCTTACTTAGTACCTTGACTTTCTTCGTACTCAGACAATATTATTGTATAATAAATTTAATTTTATTATAAATATTTTAAATAATCACATTATTTTATATAATAACATATATGGTGTTATTATGACCATATATTACTCACTTGTTAATAATCCTATGTTAAGGTTTCACTTCAGGTAATATTCATTTTGTTCTTCGCATCGATCTTAATTTGTTATATCTTTGGTCCTTATACTTATATAATGATTTTTAAAATTTAAACCATGATATTAATATTATTTATATTCAATATATGCGTATTATAATAATCTATATAATATAGAAGTATGAAATTAAATACGCTATTCATGGAGACAGTAATCCATATGTATGCATGAATGTTGTTTCTGTTTTTATTTACATTTTGAAAGAAAGAAATAAAATGAAACATATATATATATATATATATATATATTAAAATAAAGTATCATGATAATATCATATATATAATATCATTTCACTATACCCATCCCTAATAAATTCCATGTAGTGTGTGAAAAATCACATCGCTTTGAGGGGGCAGTAGTCCACATTTCCTGAAATGAAATTATCGTATTGACATAAGATGAAAATCATAAAGGTATGTTCTAAATAAAAAATATTTAATCATAAATTAATTATAAATTTAATATGTTTCATTTATAAATATAGTTTCTATCATAATTTTCACCATGATAGGTGGTAATGGAAAAATGAATAATCATCATTTCATGAGGCGATAGTTTGCCGTACATGCAAACAGTATATTCATTACTCATTAGATAAAAGTGTGTGTAAGTGTAGGTAGATCAATTAGAATAAAAACATACTAGTATATTTAGGATAATTGAGTTTTTATACAATAATCGAATAAGAATTTTTAGGGGGTAGAGAATTTAAATAAAATAAAATAACTTGGGGAAGAATGTTACCTATTATTTGGGTAACTCAATTTGGTTTGCAGCAAAGGGATTCATTGAATTGATTTATTCCCAAGGGGAAGATTATCGTATTAGGGTATGGATATTGAGGAGATATTTTGGAAGATATTGGTCAAGAAAAATTGTCTTGAGAGGTGCTAGGAAGTGGGAGGAGAGGGGGACTTTTTATAGTGGATGAGGAGTGGTACTCTTGTAAATTTTTGGGAAAAGGAATTTCACCCACGTTTCCCCCCTGTCAAGTGGATCCAATAATGGAAAAAATTATAGAAAATTTAGGATATGGTCAAAATATAGGAATTTAATGGATATTTGACAAGTATCTAGGTCTTTTTATCTATTAATATTAATGTTTAGTCCCTTATTATGTTTATTTTTACCTTAATCATTGTAAATAATTTTAATTACTTTCACTAATATTTTAGGTAAAAAAACTAAGTAGACCATATTAGAAATTATAAATTATGATTATTCCAAATATGGAATGAATTTTTATAAATTAAAATCATGTAATTGGCATAAATTATTTTAAATTTAATTCCACATTCGGTTCGACAATGGAGGTTTTTTAAAGTTAAATTGTTCAAAAGTTTGCAATGTTTTTATATTAAATTTCAAAGTGAAATTTATTCCAAAGACCCAAATTGTGTTTAATGATAAAAATATTATGTAATTAAACTTTGAAGACAAATTAAAATATAATTTATCCATATAAATAAATTTTATGAAAAACCAGTTTTGAATTAAAATTCAATATTTTTCATTATTCAATAAAAAATAAAGTTTCTCAGAAAAATCCCATAAATTAACCCTGAGAAAATTTAGAAAATCTAAATTCAAAAAATGAAGTTTATTTTATCAAATTAAATTTTTAAATATTTATAAAATTAATTTTATTATTTTTTACAGAAGGACATAAAAATAGATTCATTTGGGAAAATATGATTTTTAAACATACAAGGACATTACCAAAAAATATATATTTAATTATCAATAATTTTTATTTATATAAAAAAATTATAAAAAATATTTGAAAATAATTTATTACTATTCGTATTACTAATTTTAATTTATAGGTTATAATTATCTCATTTAAATAATTATAATAATAAAATGATGATTCATTGAAACTCAGTGTTGTGTGTAACTTATGCCAATTCGGTGTTGCATGTAGCGCAAGCCAAGTCCGTGACATGTGAAAGAAATGTTTGAATTAGTTATTTATTATTAAAAAATTATTTTCAATGTTTCTTGAAATGAAAAATATCAAAATATAAAATTAATTATAAAAAAATATTTCAAAAAATCTCAGGGTGTTACAATATAGCTAGAAACGGTATCCTTGCCATTTAAGGTTTCTCTGATTCCTCAGAATTTATCATCCTACCACTAAACCTATGTGATATAATCAATTAGAGATGATGATAATAAAAAATTGGTTATAACCATTCCCAAAACATCCTCTTGAGTGTAAATATGCAACTGAGGGAAGAGACCTACAAGGTTACATTCTTCCTTCAATTCCAAGACAAACTATGATGGAACTTTTCTGTTTAGAGAATCAATGATTATATTCCTCTTCCTTGGGGTGTAGGTGATATCAAAATCAAATTTCTGAAGGTACTCTAACTATCACCTCTATATGATATTCAAGAACTTTTGAGAAAGGTTATTACTTAGAGTCTTATGATCATAAATGGCTTTTAATCTCTCCACAAAAAGATAATGCTTCCAACACTTAAGAACATGCTTAATTGTGAAAAGATATAAATCATTAATGGGGTAACTATTCCTATGAGGCTGATTATAATGAGAATCATAGGACACTATATGATCATCCTACACAATTATAGAATCCAAACCAGCACCAAAAGCATCACAGTACACCACAAACACGTTATTGAGAACAAGTAAGATCAAAATAGGTGATGATGAAAAAAGCGACTTCAACTCATAAAAATAAGTCTCATAGTTAACATTCTATATTAATTTCACTCCTTTAATTATAAGATTATTCAAAGGTGATTCCAAAATTGATAAATCCTTGATGAACCACCAATAATATCTAGAAAGGCACAATAAACTTTGAATCTTGAAAATGTTCTATGGATCCCCCCATGAAAGGATAGCCTTGACCTTCCCTTGTTCAACTGACAAGCTACACTCAAAAATCATTTTACCAAGAACTTCACTTATTGAATCTGAAAATTGAATTTTGAAATATTTCAATAAATTTTGTGGTGTCTCAATATTTATAAAACTAGGTTTAGATAGTGCTCGTGATCACACTCAGAACTTGACACCAATATGAATTTATGAACACCAAAATAAAGGTTTCAAGATACTGAAGGAATATATGATTCATCAAATATATAAAACCTTTAGGATAATTTTTCAGAACAAAAATCATAAAATATTCATAATGTCCATACCTATTCTTGAAATCCATCTTCATTATATTAGTCTCCTAAACCCTGAGCTGATGATAACCTGACTGGAGACCGATCTTTAAAAACCACTTCACCCCTTTAACTTATCAAAAAATTTATGCACACAGGGTAAGTGTTACTTATTATAAGTTGAAATATAGTTCAACTTCTGATATTCCAAACACTAATGAAGTGAACCATCCACCTTCTTGGAAAAGTGCATGAGGGGTTCCAATGATGAAACACTAGGGAAAATAAACCCTTTATCTATCATGTCTTCCAACTGGATATTAAGCTCCTTAAATTCAGTAGGTTTCATACGATAACATGGTATAGTGATCAGATATATACATTTAACTATATCAATCATAAACTTCACCTCCATTTTTAGATGGAAACTAGAGAAGTCATATAGGAAGACATCGAGGAAGTCTCATAAAACGATGGGAATACCAACAAAAGTAGAAACACCATTGGGATTGACTATAATGGAAAATAAAAATATTTCGATCTCTGGGTGGGGAGGTCCTGCATGACCAAACTTGGGATCCCATTCCCCCTAAAACACCGGAGAGCTCTCATCAACAATAATTATTAAAATAATCTAATGACAATAATAAATCTCAGCATGATGAGAAACAAGCCAATCTATCTCAATGATGATGATCAACAAGACAATCTAAATATTATTATTTAAATGTTACCTATATAACATAGTTGTTAAAATTATGGGAATAAACATAATTAACTAAATCATAAAAATATGGTTTACAAATGTATATATAATTAATTATTTGGTAACTAATTAATTATAAATGAAAATAAAACTCTTTTTAAAATAAAAGGAAATGTTTTTATAAAAAACCATTTAAATGTGCACAATTGTGTTTTATAACAATAAATAAAAAAATGACCTTGTTGGATTATATTAATAGAATTTATATATAATATATTAAATATAATTTTTAGCATTCATCTTATGTGTTTCCAAGACATTATATAAGAAAAAAAAATCAAATTTTAAGTATAAAAGACATATTTTTCTAAAAAGGAAATTTTGCAACCTTTTAATGGAATACCTATTTTAAAAATAAATTTTGACACTTTTATTAATTATATTTAACAAAATAAAAATACTACTTGAAATTGGAACACTAAAATTTACTTTGGTATACTTTTTGGTATTTTTATGACATGTTTCATGTTTTGATGAATAATGAAAAATACTCAATTTTAATTGAAAAACAAAATTTCATCTAAATAATTTATAGTGTTAAATTACATTTTTCATTAGTTTTAAATTATAATTGGATTAATTTTATATCATTTAATATAGTTTAGGTAATTGGAATTAAAGGACCCCAGAACACCCTGAGAGGGGAGGGGTGAATCAGGGTGTCAACATTTTCCTTTTTAAAGTTGTGGATATTATTCCCACATTGGTAGGAACTTGTTAAACCTATCAAAGAAATGAAAGTAGGAAGTTGACAGAACACTTTTACTTGGTTCACCCCAAAGGGCTACGTCAAAGGAGCATATGCCGATAGGTTTTCAGTCGTACCTAATTTCACTATACTTCACTAGATGCGGTATAACGAACCATACTTTACATACATCATTATTACTTCATAATTGAAGCATACTTATTACAAAATATAAAAAAACCATGATAGGACCGTATAGGTATAGTGTCTTTAGAAAATGGGAAACATAAACAACTAGTTTACAAAGCATCTACATTGTCTCCCGTTTATTTCATCATATCTAGAGTCCCTTTTGGAATATCCAACTTAATACCCTTTTTCCTAACCTGGGGAAAAGAAAACATACAAAAGGGTGAGCTGAAATTCTCAGTAAGGGTAAACAAAGGAAATATCAATCATATCATATTCATAAGAACATAACATTTTGAAAATCTTAACCTACAAAAGAGATCATAATATCATAACATGGGATAAATCATAGTAGTGAAATGTAATCCCAATAATGATAACATAAAACATGAAACTTTGTGTCATACACACATAATCATAGAAAATAATTTCATATTAGTCAAGACTCATTTCCAAGACTATCATAGTAGACAAAGTCAATTTCGAAACCGAGTTCACTCATCGATCCAGTCCTGTATCACTGAACCAGATTAACTTTCCATTCCAACCATGTCTATCTCATGAGATATAAATCTTTACCCAATGCATTAGAGGGAGATATAGATCCCACCCATCTCATAATGAAACCATTCTTATGTGTGCCACAAAATCATATATCATATATCATAGCATAACCCATGTAATAAAAATGGGATTCTTAAACATAATTCCATCATAACATAATCCATATAAGATAAAAGGACTTCATAAAAATAATTACATCATAAAATAATCAAATCAATATAAAAATAGGGATAGAAACAGAACCCTATATTATCTTAGATGGAAATTAATTTTGATAAAACACTTGAACTCCATTCTTGCGGAAAATATCCTTTCTATTTCTAAAACATTTTTCCTTTCTTAAGATGTCATAAAATTTTAAAAGAATTTAATTAAAAATAAACTTGAAAACTTTTATAGGAAACTTCATGGAAATAATGTTCTATGAAATCATAAAAATCCATTCATTCCATATAATTTTAAAAAACATTCTTCTCGTACTTTGGCCAGAAAAGTCAAAAAGTATCTCGTACTGAAAACAACAAAAAATTCCTTTCATATCTTTTACTAAAAATTCACCAATAGGTAAAATTGGATTTAAAAAATTGTAGGAGGATAGAAATAATATTACATATTGATTAAACATGGATTTTGATGATAAATATGCCCCAGTAAATTCTGAAGTATAAACAATCTCGGATAAAAATGAGATTGTGAGATTTTCCCTTACCTTAGGTACGATATGATTTGAACGTATCCGAATATCCTTTATAATTATTTAAATAATGTCATTGAATTATTACAGAGTCATACGCATTTTTATGATATCATATATGGTCATATTATTATCTTTTTATTAGTAATATTTCATTACTACTTGTTATTTGAGTTTTCATTGCTTTAGGTTGTTATGCATGTTTTGTAGAATAAATTCTTATTCCTCTTTTTAGGTTATAGATACCTCATTTACAGAATGGTATTAGTGTAATATATATCATATTTATTCATTAAATTCATTTATATAATCACTATTCAATGAAGATCATGTAGAACGAGTCGCATCACATCGTGGAGACGGTAGGCCGTACGTACGCACGAGCGATGATATCATTCTTTTGATATTAAAATCCTATATAATTGGATGGTATATCATATATACATAATCATAATAATTTTATTTTTATTATTTATATCATTTATACTCATTATCATACCCATACAAATGATGAAATGCTTGAATAACAAACTACACCACGACGTGGAGACGGTAAGCCATACGTACACACGTGTGGTGACTTTTTCATTCATAGGTTGGATAAAATAACTAATATGGTTTCAAAATTTTTATAATAGAATAAAAGTATATATAATATACTGGAGTTATTATTTTAGAATGGAAACAATAAAGAAGGTGGAAGTGGAAGAAGAAAGTAACTTGAAATAGGTGGTGATATATTTACCTCTTCCTCGGGTTCTTCCTTTTGATTTGATCAAAAGGGCACCATAGGTTGGATTTATGACTAAAGGAAGGAATATAGGATTAAGGGAGGAATTTTGAGAGGGTATTTGGTCAGGTTTTATCTTAGACAAATGGATTTGGAGGTGTGAATTAGAGAGCAGGGGTAGTGTCCTTTTATAAGAGGGATGAGGGGCGCCTTAGGAAAAACATACAATATTATTTTATAATAAATTCATATTCGGTTTATAATTGATCCAAAGTGACTTATTTATATTATAGGGTGGGTATGGGTAGAAATAATATCAACCAATAGGTTTTAGACAAGTTTAGGTTACCATTTTAACCTTATCATTTAGATTTAACTCTAAGTTAAATAATTTAACTTTTACCGTGTCTTCTTGTATTCTTACACTATATGGTTAATAAACATACAATAAACTAAAAATAAAACCCCAATTGGTTCATTAATATCATATATAACTTTATATAAGTCTTTTGGACTAACCTTATATTTTAAAAAATATAATATCAATTAATAATTTAATATATGTTTTAAAAACTCTTTTATGTCAATTTTGACACTATTTGTTATTTTGTTTTTCCTAAATTCATAACAGCATTATTAATTAAAAAAAAAATTAATATAACCAACCCTAATATGTTATATTAACCTATAAAATTATTTTAATTCATAAAAAGTCTCAAATTACATTTATTTGGGTATTTATAATATCAATTATGTTAATATTTCATTAATAAGGTAATTACTGTATCATCATTGTGTCATAAATAAATTAAATTATTTAATGTCTAAAAATTATAAATAAATTACCATTATGTAGGAAATATTTTTATCTTTATAATGAATATTTATAGTCGAATTTATCTTATGTATAACCATATATTAAAATTTCTTACTTATTAAACTTTGATTTTTACTCTTTTAACTCTTCTTTGAATTAAATAATAATAAATGTCCTAATCTAATCCAAGTGGACCTAAATGTTGTTATTTTATTCCTAAGGTTGTTTTTGATCAAATTACACTTATCCAATAGAATTATTACATGTGTTAGGGTAATAATAATATAATTTTTACCCTTAATTACCTTATTTACTTTTAACCGTGGTAAATAAAAGTAAAAAGTTACTATTCACCAAAAATTATTTTTATCTTATTGAACCAAATTTTACTTACTGATATCAATCGTGTGTCTTAGAGTTTTGAAATTACACTCATAGAAGCGGTGGAATTAAGTTTTATATAAATTTGTAAATTCTCCTAAGAGGTGGGTAAAAGACGGTAAAAAGTTCAATAAAATTTTTATATATCTAAAATTATTATAAAATGACTCAAATGAATTAAATTGAACATATATAGGTATTATATATCTATTTTGAGATAAAATAAATTTAAATAAAATAAATAATTATTTAAATAAAAATTTGGTTTTAAACTATTACTCAGCGTTTTTCACTATTCATCAAAAATTGAAAGTTTTCAGAAAAATACCAAAAATTCACCCTAAGCTAATTTCGATATTCCAAATCCAAAAATGAAGTCCATTTAGAAAGATAAAGTCTATAAAATTTCAAAAAGTGGGTATTACTATTCATAACGGCTAGTTTATATAATATTTTAATAATATATCGTTTTTTAGTGAAACTCGGTATTGCGTACAATGCAAGATATTGAGGATGGTTTCTCTTGCGTGTAACGCAAGCCAAGATAGTTTTGTGTGTAGTTAAAGATTCATTTGGTGTTGTGTATAACATAATACATAAAAACAAAATATTTCTCATAAAATCTCAGGGTGTTACATTCTACCCCCCTTAAGAAGAATTTCACCATTGAAATTCGTCACTTCGTAACAAACAGATGATGATACCTCTACCTCATCATATCATCAAGTTCCCATGTAGCTTATTCTAATTGGTGGTTCCTACATAAAACTTTACCCATGATAGTGGTCTTGTTTTGTAGAACTTTTTTTCTACGATCCAGAATCTCTATTGGCTGTTCTTCATTAGAAAGATCTTTCTCCAACGGTACAACTTCTGAGCTTAGTACATGTGAAGGATCATGTATGTAATTTCTTAGGAAAGATACATGGAACACATCATGAACTTGAGAGAGATTTTGTGGAAGTTCCAATCGGTAATCTACCTTCCCAACATGATCTAATATTTCGAAAGGACCAATATACTTAGGGCTCAGCATGCCCTTCTTTCCAAATATGATTACTCTCTTCCAAGGAGATATTCGTAAGAACACTTTATCACCCACTTCAAACTCTAGGTCTTTTCTTAGGTTATTAGAAAAACTTTTTTGTCGACTCTGAGCTAATATTATGTGTTGTTGAATAGATATTACATTTTCTACCATCTCATCAACAAGATCAGGTCCTAATAGATTTCTTTCCCCAACTTCATCCCAGCAAGTTGGAGTTCTGAATTTCTTTCCATAGAGAGCTTCATAAGGAGCCATCTTAATACTGGAGTGAAAGATATTATTATAAGAAAATTCCACCAAAGGTAGGTGTTGATCCCAATCACCTTTTAAATCCATAGAGCAAGCTCTCAACATGTCTTCTAGAGTTTGAATTGTCCTCTCAGACTGACCGTCTGTCTAAGGATGATAAGCATTGGTGAAACTCAACTCTGTATGTAGAGTATGCTGAAGACTTCACTAAAACTTCGAGGTAAACCTCAGATCCTGATCAGATATAATGGAAAGTGGTACTCCATGCAATCTTACCACTTCCTTCACATATATCCTGGCAAGCTGATGAAGAGAGAAATCATCTCTAATAGCATTGAATTGTGCCGACTTCGTAAGAAGATCAACTATAACCCAAATAGCATTATTGAATTTTGATGTTTTAGAAAGTCCAGTGACAAATTCCATAGTGATGTTTTACCATTTACAATATGGTATGGGTAATAGTTGTAACATCCCCTTAGACTTCTGTCTCTCAGATTTAACTTGCGGACAAACCAAGCATCAGGAGACATATTCAACAACATCTCTTTTCATGCCATCCCACCAGAAGTACTCCTTCAGGTCCCTATACACTTTCGTGATTCCAGGGTGAATAGGGAATGAATAACTATGAGCTTCACCCAATATTTCCTTCTTTAATTATGGGATGGGAGGAACACAAAACCAATTCCTGAACCTTATTATCTCATCACAATCAATGTGGAATTCTGGAACATTTCTCACCTTCTTTTGTAACTCTACATCTTATTTCTGTGCCTCTTTAATCTTCACATGTATAGATGGTTGAACATTCATTTGAGAAAGATAAGATTTTCCCCCTTATATTATAATTACAAGATCCTTCCTTTGTAAATCCATAAATATTGGATCTTTTTTGATCCTCATCATGGATAAGATAACACGATCTTGTCGAATTAATGCATCTACCACCTAGTTTTCTTTCCCTGGGTGGTAATAAGTTGAGCAGTCATAATCCTTAATTAGTTCCAACCATCTTCTTTGGTGAATATTCAGATCCTTTTTTGTTAAAATATAATTTAAATTTTTATGATCAGTTTAAATATCACACCTTTCACCATAAAGATAATTCTCCAAATATTTAATGCAAAGATTACTGCAGCTAATTCCAAATCATGAGTTGGGTAATTTTGCTCATGGATTTTCAACTGTCGTGAGGCATAAGCTATCACACTATCGTTTTTCATGAGAACACACCCCAATCCCTTATTGGATGCATCACTGTAGATCACAAACCTTTCTCTACTACAAGGCAGTGTGTGCACAGGTGCACTGGATAACCATATTTTTAACTCCTTGAAATTCTCTTCACACTCCTCTATCCAAACGAACTTAACTCCTTTTCGAGTCAACCTGGTGAGTGAATTATATAACCATGAAAAATCTTTCATAAAACATCGATAATATCCAGCTAAACCGAGAAAACTTTGGATCTCAGTTACTATTGTTGGTCTCAACCATCTTTCGATAACCTCTATTTTTTCTGGATCCCTAGATATCCCCTCTTTTGAGATTATGTGACCCAAACATGAAACTTTTTGAAGTCGAAATTCACACTTGGTAAATTTGGCATAAAACTTCTCCTTTCTTAGGGTCTTTAATACAATTCTCAAGTGATATTCATGTTCTTCATTACTCTTTGAATAAACAAGAATATCTTCTATAAAGACTACCACAAACTGATCAAGATAGTATCTAAAGACTCTATTAATTAGATCCATGAAGATAATAGTGTTATTAGTAAGAACAAATGGAATCACCTTAAATTCATAGTGTCCATACCTTGTACGGAAAGCCATCTTTGGTATATCCTCCCTTTTGAGCCTTAATTGATGATACCTTGAACAAAGATCAATCTTGGAAAAGTATTGAGCTCTGCATAGTTGGTCGAATAAGTAATCATTGCATGGGAGAGGATAATTGTTCTTGATAGTTATCTTGTTAAGTTCTCGATAATCAATGCGGAGTCTCATTGATCCATATTTTTTCTTAACAAACAGAATAGGTGCTCCCCAAGGTGATGCACTAGGGCGTATGAATCCCTTATCAAGATTCTCTTAGAGTTGCTTCTTCAATTCCTGCAACTCAATTGGGGCCATTCTATAAGGTGTCTTTGAAATGAGTATAACACCCGGTATGAGTTCTATTGAAAACTCAAATTCACGATTTGGTGGAAGTCCTAGAAATTCCTCTAGAAAGACATCATAAAACTCCCATAAAATAGGCATATTCTTAATTGTGAGTTTCTATCCAACCATTTGAGATAAATAACCTTCATTTATATGAATCAAGACCCATAAGAAGGAAGAAATTTCCACTAGAAGGTTATATTCATCCTTGCATTGATAGATGATCATAGATTGACCAGGAATATGAAATGTGACTTCCTTTATTTGGAAATCGATATGAGCTCCATATAAGGAAATCCAATCCATGCCAAGAATCACATCAAATTACACTATAGGAAGGATCACATGATTTTCAGAAATCAATTTCCCACAAACGTCAATTGGAGAAGAATTATAAACTTTTGATGCAACCGTTGTTCCATTAGAAGTTGTCACAACTAACTCAATAGCTAATTGTTGAGGTAGTACGGCGATAACCTTACAAAATTATTTAGAAATAAAATAGCGGATGGATCCAAAATCAAATAAAACATTTTCTACTTTAGAGTGGATGATAAGTGTACCCTTAACCACTTTGTTATCGTACTCCGTATCTCCGATAGAAATTGCATGTGACTTTCCTTTGTCTTTGGCCTTAAGAGTTTACTGACATCGATCATCATCAACAACCCTTGGATTAGGGCATTGATTAGTATAATGCCCCATTTCCTTTCACTTGTAACATTGATGTGTAGGAGGTGCATTCTTTGTAGCCTTTTCTTTGTTCATATCACTAGACATATTTTTCCCAACATTGAGGCATTCGAATGCCCGATGACCTTATTTTCCACATTTTAAACATTTATTTGTCCCTTTAAGACAATTCCCTACATGTTTCATTCCACACTTTGAGCATAAGGGAAAATTCATCTTATTTTCAGTGTGGTCTTTATATTTCTCTTTGAATTCCATTTTCCTCTTCTAATCAAACCCATATGACTGAGGGTTTACTCCAATCTCCATCTCAACCTTGAGAGAACATCGAAAAATTTCCTCATAGCTATTGAAGGCCCTTATGGATAATTCCCTTTGAAGACTTGGTTTTAAGTTACTAAAGAATCGATCGATCTTACTCTCAGGTTGGATAATAATTCCGAAAGCATACCTTGAAATTCTTGTAAAATTTGATTCATAGGTACCAACAAATTCATCATCCTTTTGCTTTAGTTCAAGAAACTCCTTATCCATCTTTGTTCAAAGAATACGAGGGAAGTACTTGTTGAAAAATATGTTCTTGAACTCATCCCATTCCATGGACTCAATTTTGTCTCTTTGAATCGTATTCTTGATAAGATTCCTTCATTGATCAGCTTCACCTTCCAAACGATATACTGCTAAGATGACTTTATAATGTTCAGAACATTGAAGAACTGAAAATATCTTTTCAGTGGTACTGATCCATTATTCAGCCACTAATGGATCAGTAGACCTGCTGAATGAGGGTGGACACTGCCTCATGAAGGATTCAACAAAATGTTTCTCCTTCCTTTTCTCATTTGGAAGTCCTGTATGATTCATAGCTTGAGAAAGTTGTGTGAGCATGGATATAAGATTTTTCATTCCAGATCCCATAACTTTTGGTTTCTCTAGGGGACAATCATTGCATTGACTGCCGCATTCATCATTAGCACGGTTCCTTTGGGTTCCAGCCATTGACTAAACCCAATAAGCATAGTGTGAGAAATACTAATCATAATAGGAAAACTACATAATCAAGAATAAAATTTCACACTTTAGGTCTTATAATAGGTTATTCAAGGCCATTTCTAAAACACTAATATTGTGTTCTATGCTTAAACATATCCTTAGGGTTCTTACTAAGGATTTCACATCCCAGATTCTAAAGGTTGACTATACCTTTCCACTGATACAAACTATAATGACCCATACTTTACATACATTGTTATTACTTCATAATTAAAGAATACTTATTACAACATATAACAAAACCATGATAGAACCATATAGGTATAGTGTCTTTAGAAACTGGAAAACATAAACAAATGGTTCATAAAGAATCTACATTGTCTCCCATTTATTTCATTATATCTAGATTCCCTTTTGGCATATCATACTTAATACCCTTCTTCCTAACCTGGGGAAAAGAAAACATACAAAAGGGTGAGATCAAATTCTCATTAATGGTAAACAATGAAATATTAATCATATTATATTCATAAGAACATAACATTTTGAAAATATTAACCTGCAAAAGAGATCATAATATCATAACATGGGATAAATCAAAGTAGTGAAATGTAATCCCAATAATCATAACATAAAACATGAAACTTTGTGGCATACACACATAATCATATAAAATCATTTCATATTAGTCAAGACTCATTTCCAAGACTATCATAGTAGACAAAGTCCATTTCGGAACCGAGTTCACTCCTCGATCCAGTCCTGTATCACTGAACCAGATTAATTTACTGTTCCATCCATGTCTATCTAATGAGATATAAATATTTACCCAATGAATTAGAGGGAGATATAGGTCCCACCCATCTCATAATGAAACCATTCTTATGTGTGCTACAAAATCATAAATCATATATCATAGCATAACCCATGTAATAAAAATGGGATTCTTAAACATCATGCCATCATAACATAATCCATATAAGATAAAAGGACTTCATAAAAATAATTCCATCATAAAATAATCAAATAAATTTAAAAATATGGATATAAACAGAACCCTATATTATCTTAGATGGAAAATAATTTTGATAAAACACTTGAACTCTATTCTTGAGGAAAATATCCTTACTACTTAAAAACAATTTCTCCTTTCTTAACATGTCATACAATTTTAAAAGAAGTTAATTAAAAATAAACTTGAAAACATGTAAAGTTATCTTCATGTAAATAATTTTCTATGAAATCATAAAAATCCATTCATGTTGTATAAGTAAAAAAACATTCTTCTCATACTTTGGCCGGAAAATTCAAAAAGTATCTCGTACTGAAAACGACAAAAGATTCATTTCATATATTTTACTAAAAATTAACCAATAGGTAAAATTGGATTTAAAAAATTGTAGGAGGATAGAAATAATATTACATATTGAGGAAACATGGATGTGGATGATAAATATTCCCCAGTAAATTCTGAAGTATAAACAATCTCGGATAAAAATGATATTGTGAGATTTTCCCTTACCTTAGGTCCGATATGATTTGTACATATCTGAACCTCCTATATAATGATTTAAATAATGTCATTGACTTATTAAAAAATTATAATCATTTTTATGATATCATCTATGGTGATATTTTTATCTTCTTATTAATATTATTTCATTGTTTCTTATTATTCGGGTGTTCATTGCTTTATGTTCTTATGCATGTTTTGTTGAATAAATTATTATTGATCTTTTTAGGTTATATATAAATCATTTACAGAATGGTATTAGTGTAATATATATCATATATATTCATTAAATTCATTTATATAATCATTATTCAATGAAGATCATGTAGAACGAGTTGAATCACATCGTCGAGATGGTAGGCCGTACGTACGCACGACCGATGATATCATTATTTTGATATTAAAATAATATATAATTGGATGGTATATCATATATACATAATCATAATAATGTTATATTTATTATTTATATCATTTATACTCATTATCATACCCATCCAAATGATTAAATGTTTGAATAACAAACTACACCACGACGTGGAGACGGTAAGCCGTACGCACACACGTGTGGTGACTTTTTCATTCATAGGATGGATAAAATTACTAATATGATTATACCATTTTTATAATAACATAAAAGTATATAGAATATACTGGAGTTATTATTTTATAATAGAAACAACAAAGAAGGAGGAAGTGGAAGAATATAGGAACTTGAAATGGGTGGTGAGATGTTTACCACTTCCTCGGGTTATTCCTTTTGATTTGATCAAAAGGGCTCCTTAGGTTGGCTTTATGACTAAAGTAAGACCTCTAGAATTAATTTAGGACAGTTGAGAGGGTCTTTGGGTAGGTTTTATCCGAGCCAAAAGGATTTGGAGGTGTTAATTAGAGAGAATGGGGAGTGTCCTTTTATAAGAGGGGTGTGGGGCACCTTAGGAAAAACATAAAATATTATTTTATAATAAATTCATATTTGGTTTATAATTGATCCAAAGAGACTTATTTAGATGATAAGGTGGGTATGGGTATAAATACTCTTAAACAATATGTTTTATACATGTTTAGGTTACCATTTTAACCTTATCATTTAGATTTAACTCTAAGTTAAATAATGAAACGTTTACCATGTCTTCTTGTATTCTTACACTATATTGTTAATAAAATTACAATAAACTAACAATAAAACCACAATTGGTTCCTTAATTTCATATTTATTATTATATAAGTCTTTTTTATGAACCTTATCTTTTTAGGAATATAATATCAATTAATAATTTAATATTTGTTTTAAAAACTCTTTTATGACAATTTTGACACTATTTGGTATTTTGTTTTTTTTAAATTCATAAAAGCATTATTACTTCAAAAAAAATTCATATAACCAACCCTAATATGTTATATTAACCTAGAAAATTTGTTTAATTCATAAAAAGTCTCAAATTACATTTATTTTGGTATTTATAATATCAATTATGTTAATATTTCATTAATAAGGTAATTAATCCATCATCATTGTGTCATAAATAAAATAAATTATTTAATGTATAAAAATTATAAATAAAATACAATTATGTAAGAAATATTTTTATCTTTCTAATGAATATTTATAGTCAAATTTATCTTATTTATAACCCTATATTAAAAATGTTTTACTTATTAAACTTTGATTTTAACTCTTTGAACTCTTCTTTGAATTAAATAATAATAAATGTCCTAATCTAATCCAAGTGGACCTAAATGATCATATTTTATTCATAAGGTTTTTTTGTCGAATTAAACGTATCCAATATAATTAGGACATGTGTTAGGGTAATAATAATATCATTTTTACCCTTAATTACCCTATTTACTTTTAACCGTGGTAAATAAAAGTAAAAAGTTACTATTCACAAAAAATTATTTTTATCTTATTGAACCACATTTTACTTACTAATATCAACCATGTCTCTCAGATTGTTGAAATTCCACTCACAGAAGTGGCAAAATTAAGTTTTATGTAAATTTACAAATTCTCCTAGGAGGTGGGTAAAAGACGGTAAAAAGTTCAATAAAAATTTTATATATCTAAAATTATTATAAAATGACTCCAATGAATTACATTAAACATATATAGGTATTATGTATCTATTTTGACCTAAAATAAATTTAAATAAAACAAATAATTATTTAAATAAAAATTCGGTTTTAAATAATAACTCAGTGTTTTTCACTATTCATCAAAAATTGAAAGTTTTCAAAAAAATACCAAAAATTAACCCTATGATAATTTTGATATTCCGAATCCAAAAAATGAAGTCCATTTTGAAAGATAAAATTTATAAAATTTTAAAAAGTGGGTATTGCTATTCATAACGGCTAGTTTATATAATATTTTAATAACATATCACTGTTTAGTGAAACTCGGTATTACGTACAATTCAGGCAATCGAGGAAGGTTGCTCTTTCATGTAATGAAAGCCAAGACTGTGTTGTGTGTAGTGAAAGATTATTTTGGTGTTTCATATAACATAATACATAAAAACAAAATATTTCTCCTAAAATCTCAGGGTGTTACATGCGGATTACAATGTTCAGGTACAATCACTCTGTCTCAGGCACACTGCCATTACAAAAGTTCAGGGATAGCTCACTGCGTCCCTCGGGTCACTCCCATTGACTCCCCCTAGCTCACTGAATTTGGTGAAGTCCCACTCATTTTATAGACATGAATGTATCTTCAATAGATTTGTATTGAAGTCTTTGCCTCTACTTAGCACAAGACTCTGCTTGCATCGATGTCCGAAAATCACGCACTTGAACGCACTGAACCACTGAACCAGATAAATAGAACGTGCAGACAGGTTGCACTAATGATTTCATACAGCACCTACCCTTTGCGTGCAAGTTCTCACTTTTGTGCACAATACATTTTTTCGCGTGGAAAAATATTTCACGCAACATCATTTCTTTTTCGTGCAACCTTCGAATTTTTCACAGAGCTCGGCCTTTTCCGCGCACTTAGTAATTTTTCACGCAACTAAATTTAGGTGAACCTTTTACACACATCAGCACTCAAATATTCTCTAAGTATTCAATCATGTGGAATGAGTGGGGTCATCTCTTATTTATAGGCGTCTAAGAACCCCGTGCGCAAAACCCTCTGTGGTGTGAAAAACCTCTCATTAAAATTGTAATATTTTGCACAAGTACCATTTTTCATGCACATCTCCATGTTTTTCGCGCAGCCCATGCCTTTGCTATTTTACAATGTTATGATTCTGAAACACCTCTTGCACGAAAAATATCTCTCCACTATTTTTTCCACCACACTGTTTTTTGCGCACCACTTTGTTTTTTGCGCCCGCCGCTGTTCTTCACGCACCACAATGTTTTTCGCGCACGCCGTTGTTTTTCACGCAGACAGCTGTTTTTTCGCACACGCCACTGTTTTTCACACATGCCTCCTTTATTTCACACACTAATTCCTTTTTTGCACGCACCTCCTCTTGCCAACAACCTTAGTCTTCATTTTCCGATTTTTACGTCCCAAAATTTGGCAAACACTAGAGAACAATGCCACATTCAATAATGTTGTCTGCTTGAACTGTATGATCACTTTACTAGAACACATTTTGAACTTCCACTGAGGATTGAAAACAAACACAAACCATACTCCAATTCATTCATATAATGATCGTGGTTCCAACATGAATAAATTTCACATTTAATTTAGATATTAAAACATTTAAATCTTTTATTTTCACTTTAAAAACATGTTTTCTCATTTCATCAACCAAATTAATTTTAAATTAATTTTATCCAATTATGTGTTTTTAATTTTGAAAAATGGATTATATATTTTTAATTTGAATAAAAAAATCAATTAAATAGTTACCTTTTTTATTTTTGGACAATATGAATAGAAGTTTTAATAATTTTTATTACCACGGTTAAGGGTAAATCGGGTAATTAAGGGTAAAATCAATGTTATAAATATTAGAAAACACCCTAACACCTATACTAATTTTTTATGAGTGATTTTAAATAAAAAATAATCCTTTGGTCAATTTTATGACCTCTTTTTACCACTTTGATGAATTTAATCCCTTTACAATATTTTATTTTAAAGAAAAGTCAATGATGTCAAACATATGTTTTGATAATTATAACATTTTTAATATATGGTTATTTAAAATATTTGTTCAACTATAAATAGTAATTTAAAATCTAAATTATTTAGATATATAATGGAAATTTATTTATAATTTTAAATTAATAAAATAATTACATTAAATGTTGACTCAATGATGATGCAATAGTTGTTTAATTAAAGGAAATATCAAATAAATGATATTAAAAATATTAAAATAAATATATTTTTAGATAATTAATGTCATAAACGAATTTTATAGATTAATTTGATATGTTATTGATGTTTTGGAATAGGTTTTTTGAATTTATCTTGTTATTATATTTTTAAAAAGTCAAGTTATGAATAGTGTCAAAATTGACATTAATGATATTTTAAAATAAATAATATTTTATTAAATGATATAAAATTCATAAAAATAAAAAATTAGGCCAAATAATTTTTATAAGGTTTAAAATTTCATCAATGATCAATTTATGGTTCATTTGGCATTTTATAGTCACTATATTAAGCCTTAAATAGTAAAATTCTAATTTGACACTATAAGAGTTGTTGAATAAGGATTAAAGCCAAAATATAAGGATTAAAAAATATAAAAAACTTTTATAAATTTCATTGCATGAATTTATTTCGAACCATAATCAATTTATATTATAAATAAAATATTTTTTATCCATTTTTAATATAAAAATTAATTTATAATTAATTTAATATTTTGAGGAATTCCAAGAGTACAAATCCCCTCTATTATAAAAGATAACTTATTCTTATCTTCAATTAACACTTAAAAACCTATTTGTTTCATCTATTATCTACCAAAATACCTTCATATAATATATACCAACATTCAAAATTTCTTATTTTAGGCATAACACCATCATTAGTGGTCATAAGGTGTCAATAAAAGGAGATTGTTTGAAGAAAAGGTATCATTTTTAATTAAGTATTTCGGTTTTGTTTATTCTTCCAACTCATTAAAATATTATTTAACTATGATAAAATAATAAATATAGTATCCAAAATATAATAAGCTATTATTATGTTAATTTCATCTCATAAATCCATCTATAATTCCATTAAATGGGAAAATAATTCATTATCCTTGTGTACGGGGGACTACCATCTCACGAAACCGATGTAATTTGTTTTCCCTAACTATCTCCAAACACTGGTAATAATGATGGAATTAATGTTTATATATTATATTTTTTGGAATATTTATAATTATGAAAAGTTAATATATCATTTCCATTCTTACCTTTCCATGCGCAGAAAAATGATAACGTCGTTCGTGCGTACGTGTGAACTATCACCTTCATGAAGTAGTGTGTTTCGATTCTCATCACCACATCACATGGATGATATATATAAGTTATTAATATAATATTAATAATATTATTATCATTATGTAAAGTTAAAATGATACTTACCTTCTTTCTATAGTTATCATGGAAAAATGAAAACGTTACTCATGCGTACGTACGACCTACCATATCCATAATTATAACGTACTTCATTAATCCTAACCATAATTAATGGTTTGATTTAAAAGTATAACTGATGTATAAAAATTATAATAATTTCATGAATATTATTCTGGAGATTATGGACTAATTACCACTTTGGATATTGATATCATACCAAGTTCATTTTGGACTCAAGTACTGAATATCTTCAAAACATCTAACATAAACTTAAATAATTAAGTAGTTGTTATAACATGATAAATAATGATGTAAAATTAATAGTAAAATTTAAAAATGTTCTCAAGAAAGTAAATAATTAAACTAAGTATATTATTCATGAATATAAAGATTGTATGTGATGATTTGAACTCAAGGTAAGGGATTTCATATCAATTTCCTTTTATTGAGGCAATTCTTGATGTTATGAACCTTTATTCTTTTATAAGGTGAATATACATCCCCTTTGACATGAATTATCAATAATTTTTCTATTATAATGATATTTATTTTATTTTCAATGTAATTATTTATTGGGGTTTATAATTCATGTTCTTCTCAAGTAATAAGGGGATTTTCTTTGTAACAATTCTCTTTTTAAAATGATTTTGAAATGTTTTATTCATATTGAGGATGAGGGTACCTAGATTGGAGGCTGCTCAGAGGTGGACCTTTGATGAGGTGATCCACAGAGACTATCATTCGAGATTTGTACCTACCCTTTAGGTTGGATCCTTGGCAGGTGTTCACATAAGCTATACTCAGTTTTACTTGTACTTTCCAGTTTTTCATATACTTTCCAGTTGGGCTTGTATTCTGGCCCCTTTACTTTCGGTACACACCCTGTTTACTATATATTTTTCTTTTTGCTTGTATCTGGATGTGTGCTTGGTTTGTGTGAGTTTGTAGTTTATAAAGGCAACACCTTCCCATTTTGGGGAAAACTTCTTTTCGGTGCTTGTCACCAGTCCCTGGCCTATGGAAGGTAGGCTTGGGGTAGTCATGACATGAGCCCTCGGGGACGGGTAGTGACATTTTTAATCAAGAGAATTTTTCTTTATATGAAGCCACTGAATATTCCTCCTTTTACCTCAATTCAAAGAATTTACTTTCTATCCTAATTTTAAAGATATTATAAAAATACTTATCAAGGAAAGGATTCCTAATTGTATCCCATTTCATAGTCTCAATATATTATCTTCATCTAGTTGTATTAATAGTTTATCACCATTTTCAAAATTCTCCTTCAAAATGATAAACAAAAAGAGTTACCTTTTGATGATCCAAAAAATCCATTACTTCAAATATTTTTTCAAGAGGATTAATCCATTCCTCAACTACCATTGGGCCAACAGATCCACTAAATATAAAAGGGTGTGGTCTCATAACATGCTCCATTATCGATATGTTCCTAAATGGTAGATATGATTTTTCTCTAGCATGTATTCCACCACCATTATATCCTTTTTCAGCTGATCTATCATAATTAAAAACTACTTAGTTCTAATTTCAAACATTCTAGTTAGCTGATTTAGAAGGATATTTTCCTCTTGGTGCCTTCTTACTTTAGCTTCCCTCTTTCCTCAACATAAAAAAATTTGAATAGAAATAGTTTAGATGAATCAGCTTGGTAATATTTAAATTATATATCATGAAAACATTAAATTAGAATATCTTAAGGGTATTTACTCACATTATCCTAACCTTTAATGTTTTGTAAACCTTCTCTTTGACTCCAAATATAAGGAATCGACCTTAAATAATCCGTAAACTGAATCTTTTCACAAGAATTCATTTTATTACATTCTATAAGACCTTTTAGTTTAGAGTTTTATAGAATAGTACATACCCCTTATAAAATAAAATATTATATGATAAAGTGTATACTTACACCCAATAACCATTTTTCCCATAATAAAAAACTTTTAGTACATAAAAAGTTTTATTTTCATGAAATATATTTATAATTTTCATCTTGATCCTTATTCTTAATCATAATTAAAACCAAATTAAAAACATTTTAAAACGTGGTATGAGAACAAATATCTCAGTAAGGTACATATAAAAATAAATAAAGAGACTTGTTAGTCCATGAATACACATTATAAAGTTTTTCCTTTTTCATAATAAAATTTGAGCACAAAATAAAGATTTTATTACCCAAGAAATCAACTTCACTACCCAAATATTTTAATATAACATTACATAATAAATATAAAGGAAAAAATAAAACTCATAAATTTTTCTTTATAAGCATGAAAAACTAATCAATTTTTTAAAGCTATATATTTCACCCTTATTAAGTAGCATAAAATTTCCCTTAAACTTAATCTCCTTAGCTTAATTTGTGAAATCATAATAATTCTATGAAAACCCATAGAAATAATATATAAATAATTTAGGTAACTTGGGACATCATTTTCATATCACTCTTAAAATCACTCTACAAATGGAATTACCTACCCAATAAATTAAAATAATCTATTTGGAGAAACCTATAACTAATTAACTTCTTCCCATTAACAAATGCATTGAAGATCTATTTGGGGATCACCCTTCATAATAAATAATTTCCAAGAACCATAACATGCACATTACAAATTAAAATTTTCATTTTTATCATTACACCCATAAAAATATTTTTTTCACCCATAAGAAAAAACATTTCTAGATATCGAATTATCCATTCCATTTAAAACGACTTTTTGAAAACAAATAGAATAAAAGGAATAAGGTGCATTATTTGAAGAAAACATAGAATATTATAAAGTAATAAAAAGATAAAATAATGGTTATATGAGTGGGAAAATCCCTCGATGTCATATATATTAAAACAAAACAGTCATTTTTCTAATTGTAAAGAAAGTCAACACATTCCATATAAAATAAATAAAAATATTACTATTGGAAAACTCTAAAATAAATTCAAAAGTAATGTAAAATATAATTTTTAATTTATTTATGTATAAATAAATACAACCATAAAATAATTTTAAGAATATATACTTGGAATAAAATGATTTAGAAAATAAATATTCAAAATATTTAAAACAAGGTTTTAAAGTAAAGTGTACCTTAACACGAGTCAAAATTTTCATGTGGGTTATTTATATTCCTGAATAATAATTTTTTTAATTATTTTAATTATTAATAAAAAATTTTATGTTTATTATTCCTTTTATTTCACTTATATCTAGTTTATCATTAATTAATTAATTGATTGAGTTTACTTCAAATGTTTTGAGGATTTTTGGTTCATAAGTCCAAAATGACTTCGGTAGGTTGCCTTTGGTCAAATGGATTATGATTATATCATTAAAATAATATTAATTATGATATAATTATCTTTTTAATATATTTATTTTTCTCTTAAAACTAACCACATAAGGTGATTATGAAAAATTAATTACATTACAGTCATGGAGACGGTTGGTTATACATACAGATGAGTAACGTTTGAATTTATCATCAAATATGAGTGAAGGAAGGTAAATATAAGTTTATCTTTATATAATGATTATTATATCATATTATATATTTTAATACACTTATATATATCATCCATGTGAGGTGGTTATTAAAAATGAATCACATCACTTTGTGGAAGTGGTAATCCACTCGCACAAATGAACAACATTATCTTTTTTTAATGGATGGAATGGTAAGAAAATTGATGATATATTATCTTTTAGGAGTTATAATAATGTAATTAATACCATATACATACTTTAAATCCATTATTATAATATTACATGAGAGTTGGTGATGTAAAATAAATTAAATTGGCTCACAAGGAAGTCGTCTTCCGTACACATTAATGATGATTTCATTTATCATTAGATAAAGAAGGAAATGAATTAAATTTATGAAATAAATATAATAAGATCTAAATATAGTTTAAATACTTATTTTATTATATAATAATTGTTAGAATGTTTCTTAAGGAGGTAGAGGAATAAATAAAACTAAAATATTTTGTTAAAAATCTATACCTCTTCTTCTGACAAAATCCATTCCTTTACACTTTAATCCCAATAAGGTTGGTATTATGCTCAAAATAATTCCAATAAAAAGTGGTTATGGAAGTTATTAAGGTATTTGGGTTAGAATTGGAAGGAAAAATTTCTTTTTAGTGTGGATAGAAAATGAGAGTGGGTTTCCTTTTCTAAGTGGGGGGAGAGGACACACTTGGAATTTTTCAAAACATTAAAATATATTAATATAATAATTAAGAAAAAAGGATAAAAAATGAACCATTTGGGAATATGAGATGAGAAAATTCCAAATATTTATATAAAATAGGATTTATACATGTTTTCAGGTCATTTTAACACTTATCATTTTAGTTTAACCCCTTGTAAACATGTTTTAACCCTAACCATGGTAATAATTTTTTTTCTTGTGTTTTTACTATTCATTATAAAAAAATTTAGGAGAAATTATTAAATAATTTTAATTATTATGATTAAAAATATATAATCAATTTTATTGGATTTAATTTATATAAGTGGTAGAATTTAATTTAAAATTAAACTCACAAAATTCGGTGAAATTGGGTTTTCCTTAACAAATTCCTTCTTAAGTATTAAAGGTTTTTATACCAAAAAAGAATAAAAATGAATAAAAATACTTTAATTATATTTTTAACAATATAAATGAAATAATTTCACTTTTTTAACCATTTTAATTCAAAATTTAACCTTTTAAATTCTTGAAACAAAAAGGTAGTTTTCAATCAAAATCAGTTTATTTTCATTTTTCATTCAACAAACCAAATATTTGAGAAAATTCTAAAAAATTAATCCTAAGATAAATCTAACATGATTAATTCAAAAATTATATCATTTTTTTGAAACTAAATTTATAAAATTTAAAATTATTTTATTAAATAAAACCATATAATGCATGAAAACCCAATTTGGATAGAAATAAATCTTTTTTTCCTTTTGACTAAAAAATTACCTAATATTCATATAATGAATATAGCTCTGTGAAATATAATTTGTGAATATTAATATTTCAATAAAGTAAATTATTTTTACTTTATCAGTGTTGTTAGATGCTTTATAAAATTATAGATGCGTGGTTATAATCAATGTCAAATTAACACATCTGATGTGTCATATTAATCAAGTAACCTGTGGATGAATAATCCTACACAACAAGGATCAAAGAGGATTAAAACAGGCATTAAATGTGATTAAAAGAGGACTGAATATGGTTTAATAATAATTAAACAAATTTGAGTTATGATTAATCTTTCATAGTGTCAGTTTGCATACACTTTACTGGCATATGAGTAACTTTTGACCCACCCATGTATGATTAAACATGACATAGAATAGTTAATGTATGATTAACCTTGAAATATTGTGTGATTAAATCCAATTATTTATATGACTAATCCACATAGGTTAAAAACTATACTATCATAACATTAATACCAACAACTTATACGATATCACTTATATCACGAGGTAGTTATATGCTCTGTTTTTTGTAGCAATAATGAAATGTTCATTTTATATCTGATTTTGAGTTTTAAAAGACATGTCATAGATATAATACAAATGATGGGTTTATTAGTATATTTTTTTGATTAAATTAAGAAATGGAACTTTAAAGAAACCAATCAACCAAGATCACCATGTGTAGAAGTCTGAAGTCCATGAAAACTGTAAAATAAATAATTATACACATACCTTTCATTATTGCATTACTACAACCATTTTTATCAAAATAGGTTAAAAAATATAACTTAAGGGTATTTATAAAACTGAAATATACATGAAATATACATTGTATTAAATAATCATTTTTATGTGAGATTTTTATTCTCACCACGACATTCTAGAACCTCATAATGAATAGGTGGAATAAGAAATAGAGATTCAAGGGAGAGTTTTATCCAGGAGCTTCTAAGGTTCACATCAAAACCCATTATATGGGAACTAACTTTATATAAGTCCCTACTAGAATACCCTAAAGTTATTTTTCATTTATTAGTGAATTAAAACACATGAGTATATTTTACTCAACCATTCATATAACCATTTCATGAATGAATCTCCTTGAAAGTTTCATTATATGAAACAATAACCATAATGATAAGAATGAAATATTTGAGTGGAAAATATTAATTGTTCCAGTATTATGAAAAGTTATTGGGACTATTATCATATAATAACCCCTAGGATATACCTAAATTAATCCATATTATATGCCTTAGTTTTCAGGCATGTCATACTCTACAACATACACACATCAAAAAATTTGATATGGTCTAATGCACATCAAATTTGCTTTGTATTTAGGAATATCTTTTTAAAAAGTTTATAATATATTTTCATTTGTAGTCACCAAATATATCTTTACACATCCCCTTTCAAATATCTCTTTGATGATATGGTATTTTCACAGGATTTTTTCTATCTAGGTTACCTAATGTGATAAATAGATTAATTATTATCATAATAAATCTCAATTTATACCTCTATATAGAAAACCACACCCATTTTAGTGATAATATTCTTTATCTAAACATATTCATTCCCAAAATATGATTTAGTGATTTACTCTACCTCTATTGCTGAGTCTTCTATAGTGTGTCATTTGGAACTCTTTAAACAAATAGGTCCACCTTCTATGAAAACCATAAAACCAGATTGAGATCTCATATAATCTTTGTTGGATTGGAAACTAGAATCCATATAACCCATTAAAATGATATCATCTTCTCATCGAAAGAATATATCCTTACCTATTCTTAAGTACTTAAGGATTCTACTAAAAACAATCTAGTAACTCTAACTAGGATTAGATTGGTATATACTATTTATTCTAAAATTATAATTAACATCAAGCTAAGTATACAACATGTCATACATGATAAATCCTTTGGTGGATATATAAAGAATACTATTCATCCTTTGAAACTCTCTAGAAGTATTTATAATCTTTCTAAGATTCATGGCATGTAATACTTATAAATATCCCTCCATGGATTTATCTATTCTAAACCACTTTTTCAATATATGTGTTTTGACTCAGTCCAAGAAACCTATTTGATCTATCTATATAGATCTTCATACCCAGTATATAGGCTGCATCACCCATGTATTTCATTGAGGATCATTTTACTATCCAAATAATTACAAATTTTAAAGTATGGATTCCA
The DNA here is from genome assembly GCA_963277665.1 of Viscum album. Taxonomy (NCBI): domain Eukaryota; kingdom Viridiplantae; phylum Streptophyta; class Magnoliopsida; order Santalales; family Viscaceae; genus Viscum; species Viscum album. Next base: position 1,538,396,380 of record OY728142.1, read on the forward strand.
TTTCAAATAAGAAATATGCAATAAATACAAAAAATTATAAATAAAAAAATGCTCCCACTATTTTTGTTATATAAAAAAGAATCATCTACATTCTTGATGAAACCAAACACTTTGAATGCATCATCAAATAAAAAAATACAAATTCAATAAGCTTAGATAAATCCATATATGTACCATTTTAATTTGAAAACATAATAAAAATTATCTGGAACTTCAGAGATCTGTATTATATCGTATACACGTCTTTGACTAAATTCACATCAAGTGAAGGAATTTTGAAATCCATTTGATATATCTCATAATCATAATGATATACTATGATAAGAAATATTTGAATGGAATTTATCACGATAATCAGTGAAAATTTATTTTATAGTTAATGTCCTGAATTTTTATTACCCTTTTACACTAGGTAAAATTTATAGATAGACACTATACCATCCATGCTAGTTTTCAAGAAGAAAACCCACCGACACCCTTTGGATCTCACCCATTTAATTGTATCCACTAAGTCCCAAACTTGGTTAGTGTACATGGATTCAATTTTAGATTTCATGGTATTTATAAATTTCTTAGAATCATAACTCTAAATTTCCTTTAAAAAATTAATAGGTTCATCATATATGAACATTATTTTATCATCAGTTTCCATAATAAATCCATATCTTTTGGTGTAACATCCTTGCCTTGCCCCACCCAACCCATTGGATTAGGCCAGGCTGGAGGTTCTAATAACCTTTTGTGACATCCCCAAGACACAAAATGCTAATAATAAATTCCAAGGGCCTAGTAAAACATTGAGGGGGGATACTTTTCCCTAAATAACAAACATAAACTGAGAAGATAAAAAAAGAAACCAAACCAATTATATGATGCATGGGTATAAAAAATACAAATTAATCAAAACCAAAAAGATAATATTATCAAAGTAGAATAGAAAATGTGCAACACAAATATTAAGAAAACCAATGGATGTATCAATGCTACAAAACCAATGTGGTATCACTCAAATGACTCAAAAGAGAAACTCCAATCTCCATCTATATCCTGAGGATCTAGCATCAAAGTACTCCTCTAAAAAGTGAAAGACCTTTATTTTACCTATTTCCTGAAGAACAATGTATTAATATTCAAAAAAGTGCATATACAGGGGGTGATTAATCATACCATATAGTATTTCCCAAATATACTTCCCACCCATGTCACTAATACTAGAAACAAGTTAGCATATTTTATATGAAATAGGTGAGAGGAAGAAATTTTTTTTTATAAAAATCGTTAAATGAATTCCATGCAATAAAAAATTAATCAAATAATATTACCATTCCTTAAAAATTGGAATAACCATACCATGTTCACACACACAAGCACACATTCCATGGACCTCCCTATATGATGAGTGGTGAGTCATCATGTCACTAAGTCATTGATTAATGACCCACATTGATAGTTGTATTTCATGACCTCATACATCCCACATTGTCGGTGGTACTTTATAACCATGATTCATCTTAATGAGCACATGCCAAACCAATTATACCATTATACCAATTAAGACATTAATTAAAACCACATTTTAATCAAGTATTTTTGGTAAATAACTTTGTTTCCTTATTTAAAACCAATCATTTTGAAAAAAATTCAATAATAGGTATTTTAATTATATATTTTTAAAATAATTTAAAATCATAAAAAAATGGTTTTGGAATATCCAATCCATCAATTTCCATAATTTTAGAGTATGAGAGAATCCTCCCGCCGCACAATAGGTGATGAAAATGGTGAACTACACTATGAAACGTCCAGATATGGGATTGAATCCTCTTTTTTTGAATACATATAATAAAGATAATTTCTAAAAATCATATATCATAAATCTATCCCTAATGTATCTAACATTATAGGTGAGAGAAAATGTTAAGAACTAAAGAGAAATAGGAAAAACTAATAATTATCATTGATTATGGAGACCCAAAACACTTATATCTATAAAAATTGGATTATATATCAAAAAGAACCACCAATAATTCTTAGGGAAGAATATGAGGTTGTGAGTCTAAGAGAGGACAAGAAAAATGAGAGTTTTACAGATAAAAATTGAGTTAAAATATAATTTTCATAATAATAAATGAAGAATTCATCGTTAATTCACATGGTTTTGGAAACCATGCACTAACTATGCACATGATACTATATCTAAACCACCCCTTTCATGGTTGGATCTCATGGTTTGACAAAATGTGCACCAAAAAAGTTTCTACTTCTATATGTACTTACATAGTTTCATCTGTAACCCACATAGAATGTTCAAACCATGTGCCAGCCACTCACCTACTATATAACTCATAAATTCTATTACACGATTTCCTGGAGAAGTTTTACAGTTTCTCCTAATCATACACAAATTTTCACCCTTAAAAACCCTACTAAACACTCCAAAACCATCTAAAAATTTATAAAACTCAACCTAAGGGTTATATAAATTAAAAATACACAATGAAAGTGTAAAGTGAATGAAATTGGAGTTGTTACATTCTCCACACAATTAGGCTTTCTATAACCATAATGTTAGATATTTTCAGCGATTTGGAAATGTTTGGGTCATTTTTCTAACATTTATTTATCATTTTACTAAGTTTCATCCAAAATATAACCATTATTCCATAAAAATCATACCAAATGAATAATATCTACCCATAACATTTTCTCTTGTATATCCACAATCTATATTGGTACATGTAACAAAGTAGCATCTGATTCAAGATCAATGTGGTACCATCAAATCACATGGCCAAGATTAGGCTGGCACCTTTTTAATTTAAATACATGAAATACATTGTGTATTGAACATAAACATAGAAGTAAATCCAACCAATTAGCCACATCACCAATATGTTTCAGTATTTCAAAAGGGATAATTTACCAATGTGAAAATTTACCTTACTTACCTAAACATCGATTCCCTAGACTTCAATAGATTTTCAAGAACACATGATATCACACATCAAATAATAATGGTCACCATCAATGATCCATATCATATTTATGATGAATTTTATCCATCATTATGTTTTTCCTAATCATGAGAATTTATTCACTCTTCTCCTCAATAAGACTAGGTGCCAAAAATGATGTTTCTCTGATCTCTACTAAAAAAAGTGGGGACCGAAAAGGATGGTTCCAAAATTCTTTAAAGGGAGACATATGCATCGAGTCCTGAAGGATGTTAATATATGATAACACCACTAATGATATATCCTCCTCTCATGATCCTAAAAAATCCATAACACATGATTAGATCATGTATTCTAATATTTGAATAACCCGTTCAGATTTTCCATTCATTTGAGGATGATAATCCATGTTCATGGTTAAATTGGTATGAAAATATTACTGAAGTGATTACCAAATATGAGAGGTATAATGAGGATCTTGGTTGGAGATGATAAAAATTGGTATTCCATGAAACTTTACAATATCCTAAATATATATTTTTCCAAGTATTACAACATATTAGATTCACAAATAGGGATAAAATGAGCCAACGCTATGAGTTGATCCACAATCACCCACATGGAATCGTATTTCAGAACCATTTTTTGGTAAGATTGTGATAAAATCAGTAACTATGTTATCCCATTTCCAAATAGGTATAGGTAAATATTTCAACATATGAGCTGGTCATTTTTCCTCTTGCTTGACTTGTTGATAAGTGAGACATATCAAGACATAATCTGCCACTTTACTCTTCATTCCAACCCACTAAAAATGAGTTATAAATTCTTTATATATCTGATGAATTATTATATGAACAACCCATTTAGAGCAGTGTTATGCAAAATGAATTTTCTCTTGAGAAGACAATGAAACAATCATTTGACTAGGAATAAATTACACTCAGTTACCATATTATTTCCATACATCCATGGTCTCCACTCTATTAAGTTTTGATGAAATTTTAATGGAACCAAAATACATTATTTTAGCATCCTTGACTTGTTCAACCAAGTCATGAATAAGAGTCACTAAATAGAAAAGTTAACATTCATTTTGCTCAACACACTCCAAGTGAATATCCACTAACACACTCATCAACTATCACTAATCATGATCTTATTTAGCTTATAGATTTTATGAATTCTCTCTTAAATAATCAGAAAAAAATTCTCTTTTCCTAATCTATAAACCACATCAAAGTTAAAAATCTAAAAATATTCCATACATCATATTTTTCTCAGGTTCTATTTGTGAAAATATGTGTTTCAAACTTATATGGTCTGTGTGCACTATGAATTTCTCACCAAATAGAAAATGATGCCACATTTTCAAAGCATATATCACCACTACCAATTCCAAATATTGGAATAGATAGTTATTTTTCTGAATTCCCAATTTTGATAATATATAAGATACCACACGATCTCCTTGCATGAGACCACAACTGATTCTAGATTCTGATGCATCATAATAAACCACATATTCCTTACCAAGTTATGAAAAATAGGAATTGGTGTGGAATTTAACAATGATTTAATATCTAAAAAGGATTATTGGCAGTCCTCACTTTAATGGAATAGAATGCCTATAATGACCCACACTTTTCATACATATACATTACATCTTAATAGATTATTTTGTCTAAAAAACATAAAAATATGCGCTCTAATTATATAGGTTTAGTTCCTTTAGGAAGCTAGGATATATAAACAAATGGTTCTTAGGTGAACTACACTATCTCCCAATAGGATCTTCAAAACTAGAACCCTTATTAAACATATCATACATAATAATTTTCTTCATAACTCGGGGAAAATAAATTTATGAAAGGGTGATTTTAGATTCTTAGTAAGGCTAAACAAGAGGGATATCAATATAACATGAGCATAAGTGTATGATAATAAAATAATAACATTTGAAAACCATACCCTACATATCATAGATCATAAAAATGAGTCATGGAATAAATATATGTGGTTCATAATAACTGAATACAAATAGAATAAAAGAACATGATCCATGAGATAATAACATTGGAATAAGATATAGTTTTGTGGCATAAAAATAAGCATATAAAATCAATTCCTTAGTAGTAAAGGATCATTTCCAAAACTATCATATCAAATTAGGTTCACTCCCCAAACAATATTAGTATTCAAGGTTCACTCCGAAGACTATCATAGTGGACAAAGCCCCTTACTGAACTAGGTTAACTCCCCATTCTATTCATATTTATCTCATGAGATATCAATATTTACACAATGAATTGGATGTAGATATAGGTCCCACATATCATATAATCTGTACAATTTCCTACCACAATATCATTAAACATTCATCATATCATAAACCATAGTAATGAAATAGGTCTCATAAACATTTAATCATAGCATAACTATAGGGCTTGACCTAGGGGCCACTTGAAACCCATGATTTGGGATAGAGTAACACTAGGTCTTAGGCACACCTCCCCACATAGTAATGGATTATGACTAACAATGAGGGTTTGATAGGTGATATTAGGGATACTATACCTATGTTTATGATAATAATAATGTTTATATGATAATAAAACACTACAGAATCATAAACACAAAATTCAATAAAAGAAATAATAAACAAAATTAATAAAAACAATCCAAATTAATTATACCATTTATAGATAAGAAAAAATTTCATAATAGTCATACAGAAATAGAAATTAAGATATCCCATGAATGATTGTATAATAATGCACTCAAATTCCCCAAAAATAACTCCATCTCGATGAAAATAACCACCGTAGTACATATTCCATTCATCCCATACATCTATGAATCCCTAATCACAATCATCTTGAGTATGAACCGGATCCCTAACTTTATCTCAAAAATCATAAATTCTTCATGCGTCTTGAGGGGCCCATGTAGGGTGTGAGTATGAACTTTGTATACCATCACCAGTGTGTGTCTATTTTACATCCATAGTTATAACAATATATGCACGTGTAAGTAAATAAAAACTCACACATAAAAATTAAAAACCATTTCCACTTGTGCTCAAAAGCCACAAGTGATTTTTTTTACTTTATTTGTCCAACACAGGAGTGTAATGATATATTCATAGCCAAAAGTACTAGAAGAACCTCAGTATCTCACCCAAAACCATGTCACCCAGAACTTCATGCCAACAAATACCATAAAAATCTTCATATCAAGTACAATTGAAATCCCTACAACATTCCCAAAAAATACATCACTAGTCCCATAGACTTCCATTCAAAAGTCACCATCGACTCAACATCCTAAAATTCAAAGGTATAGTGATTTTTGTCATCCAATATATAGTAAATCACCATCGACTCAACAACCCAATGCCCTAAGGAACAATGATATCCATCCTCCAATAAATAATAAAACACGATTGGCTCAACATGCCAACATCCAATGCACAGTGAGATCCATCCTTTAATAATCATGGCCCATTGGTCACAAATATATACAATGAGACCCAAAACCCAACCTATAGTCTCACACAGCATCAACCATGGATTTATACTGTGAGAAACTCCTTCATAACTGATTGTTAACACCATACACTAAGCTGCTAAAACTATGGAAGCCTCTACCCAAAATGAGTGTTCAACACCACCTCAACTAAATCATATATGTGTTAACATGAATCCAATGGAAACATCAGCCAAAAGGTGATAGTAAATCCCCATAATTTCACAATACACACCATTCAATAACCTCGTTGCCACATACAAACCTCATATCCCATCCGCTGCATGGTCATTACTATCCGCTTAAACCATATGATCATATATCCTCAATTCCAATAGTCAACACCATCCCATATATCTTGGGCCATTCTATCATCCTAAATAATCACATCATCTTGGTATCAATGATCAAAATCACCTCAATAACTCAGGCCATGTCCATCAAGTTCCCTTATAACACATGTAGTCATATCACATTTAATTAATTTAAAGAATTTAAACAATTGGATTAAACTACCTAACCAAACACAAGTCCTATACCTAGGTTAGAATATTTAAATATGCTATAGCATGACCATTGACATCTCAAAACATAAATTTAAAAATTTATAGAAAATAATTAATTCATTAAGAGTTTCACCTGGACAACCCACATGTACATATTTAATATCTCACCCTATAACAACTATATATTTAAGGAGAAATTTGGGTAACATCTACCTTATTATAATAGTCACTATCTAGTTTAATACTATCCTCTAACTCGAGTAAAAATTAGAGAAATCAAGATTCTAGACAAACATCCCGAAAATAGGGGAAAAGAGCTCATATAGATTTAACATTTTGTATGGTGAGATAAAAGAAGAAAGGAATAAAGAGAATTGAAGGGATTACCACTATGATTATGATGAGACAAAAGAATATAAAATAATATATTGGATGGAGGAGTACCAGAAGAACCTATAGGGGGATATAAAAGGGATAGGACCCCCTACTGTGTGTATGAAATAGAGGAGAAAGGAGGAGGAGGAGAAAAAATAGAAGAGAGGGGTGTAATAGTAATTTCGCCCCTTTAAATGACCCATATGGTTTGAATTAATGGTTTGGATAACCATCAAGAAACCATGTAGTGTCACTATCCAAAGGATTGACCATCACATGGCTAGGTGAACGGTTTACCAAACTATTTGAAGCCCGTGCAGACACCACTATCCAAGGAACCTAATCTTTCATGGATAGGAGCACGATTTACCAAAGTGTGCACAGACCATGTAGTTCACCTATGTTAAAAACTATAGAAATGGTGCATGGATTTGTACCCTCACGCACATGTCTTAACTAACCTTGATATAGAACAAAATTGGTCCACACAGTATCCCTTATAAGGTAGCACATTTTGAACAAACTTTGTGCCCCAACCCACACTTTCCAAAACTAAATTTTCAGGGATCGAAACACCCAGAAATAAACCAAAAACCACGAGGCACTCATGGATAATTGAACCCCATATAATAAAATTCACTTGTATCATTAATAAATATTGTAATTAGGTATCTAATATTAGATTTTATGTTGTCTTGACTACCAAAATAAAAAATTTAAGTTAACCTATGAATTCTGGCCCATTCAAAAACATGGGACGTTACACTCTCACCACCTTATAACAAATAATCCCCAAGATATTATTTTTCACTATGATATGGTTCCAAAAATACCCATATCATAACATAATCCAAATATACAATTCTTACTCCATCATAATTTAATTCCTCTGATGGCTCTCCCCATAATAGGAACTGCATACCTGATCACTTTATGACCTAAAATTCAACATTATAATGGTCTAATGACACCATACATAGACATAAAATTCCTACCATGAGATAATTTAATTCTTTCACCTCATTAGGTGATCAATTATACCAATGTCATACCTAACAACCATAAAGTTTTTTATCTCATCAGATGCTCATTAATACTCATGTCATACACAATACCCATAAAAACCCACATCTCACTGATTCTCAAAAGTCCTACATCAAAATTGATTCTCAAAATTAGTCCCACATAATATATATATATATATATATATATATATATATATGAATGATCATAAAAGTCCCATTACCTATGCACCTCATACAAAATATGCATCACACTCGATGCCCACATACAAACCAATGCTGTTAGTTAAATATAACACATGTACCACGTGAATTGAAACAAGTCATTAAAGAAATGGAATTCCATGATAAATGTGTAAATACAACTATATTCATCTCCCCATACTACTCTAACCCTTCTAGTTCAACCACATTTAAATTGGGTGCGATTGGTGTTTTTGGAGGTAGAGAAAAGGGCACTATACCAAACTAGTAGTATTTAGATGGAATTGATGTTGAATCAGGTGGAAGAAGAAAGGTAATATATCTTTTGAGTATGAGGTTGTAGGAAAAACTAGATGGAAGAGATTTTTGAAAAAGTTTTTTATATTTAATTGTAATGTCACAACTGGATTCATTCACCTAGGCCTAACTGCCCTATGGAGCTAAAACAACTACCAAACACTGACCCCACTAATGGGTGTCTCTATATCTACTATGAATTTAATGGACATAAGAATCATGTATACTACCACCTGGTACCATTACTATCCCTACCTCAGATCCTTGAGTCTTACCTGATCCCTGACTAACAACTACATGAGAAGTATTCTTGAAGAACCTCTATAAATGACCCTTTTATCCACATGCACAGAACTCCTTTTGAGGTCGCTCACATTGGGTCCAAACACAACCCATATTCCACATAGGAATCAAACCATAAAAAACCAACTCCTTGGTGGTTTTACTAAATCTTTATCCTTAATTCCCTACCAAGACTCCTCATGGGACCACTTTCGACTACCCAAGTCATCACTGCCAGTATCAAATGGTGCCATCACCTAACTCGAATAAGTCTGGTCCATCAAATTCCACTCATTTATCAAATCTTTATCTTTTACCTATGAGAATGATTTAAAACTGAATATATTCACCTAAAACCAAATTTCATGTCATAAAACATCCTCTAAACACCTCAGCCTGGTGGTGTCATCATCTACCATAGAAGATGAAAATCAGGACAGGTCTGTGAAATTTTACGCGTAATCCATAATGAATGTATCTCCCTACTATAGGTTCATGAACTCATGGGATCTATCCTTCTTCAAATTATTTTAGAAAATGTTCTCAAAGAACATGGACTTAAAATACTTCCATTCTATTCCCTCATGTCTACCAGCTTTCACCAGTATATCCCACCAATTATTTTCTAGCCCTACGTGAATTTAAGTACCCAATTTCATCCTTTGACCTAGAGGTGCCTTGAGCTAGTAAAAAATCATCTATACAGACTCGATTGATTTCTCTTCTGCATATTTTCCACTTTCACCCAGAAATAATGATGGGTATTGAGACTGGAACTCCGATGTCTGATTTTCCATAGATAGATTGGTACCCTAATCTACATGATCAATGCTTTATATGACCAGAACCAAGATCACATTTAGTTTCTCATCAATCCATGGACAAAAATATGCCATATATTTTTGGCTAACTTTCTTTTCTCAAAGCCAATACCTATGGATCATGATTATCTCAAACCTCACATGTATCATCCCATGCATTCTCTAGAGGCACCAAATATCTTCCTTCCTAATGCTCCATCAGAATTCTTTTAGGTGGCTTCATGATGAAGACAAAACACCATGGTCCACACAACCATAACATTTATATATATCATAGATAGGGAAAGGTGTAATTGGTAGCACATCTCACCACCCTTACACTCAAATACTCCAACCATATCACACATCATCTATCCTCCTGGACCCTTACCTACCCATATCAGTGTCATGTATGCCTTATCATCTGGCCTCATAGCCTATTGAGTACCCATATCAGAGTCAAGTTTCCCATATCATTCGGCTTCATGGCCCCTTTACTACACATAACAGAGTCTGGAATCACATATAATTTGGAATCAGGACCCCTTTACTACCTATAACAAAGTCATGCATTACATATCATGCATATAAGATATCAAAAAATTTGAGGTGGTTGAGTAGAATACCACCAAAAGGATATATAGGAAAAAACGGTTAATATTTTTATTAAAATTTTAGATGGATCACCCCATTTTATTATTCATTACTACCCATAATAGAGTTAATCCCATACATACCATACATGCATAACATCACATATAAATCTCATCATAAACCATATACCTTTTATAACTGAGTAGAATGACACCAAAAAGGCTAATAAGGAAAACAATGTTTATCTTTTTATTGAAACTTTAAACATCCCAAACCCTCTTATCATATTATAGATTCCCAATGTAAATTATAAGCTTATACACACATCATATGATACCAAGTGACTATCATGATGCATAAATACTCATCACTTTCTATACTGGGCAGAGGGTCAAATTGTCATAATCCAATAACATCACCCCTATGTGTGCCACTCGTGGTGGAATCAATAAAATATAAAAGCGTAATACATAAAATCAATTTACTACCCCTATAAAATTGGTATGTCCCATATGTATGGGGATTCAAACACCCAAACATGAGATCTTTACCCAGTTCTAACAACATCTTATTCCCAAGTCTTCCACATCCCAAAACTTAATACTAAAATAGAAAATAAAAAACTATGAAACCAATTTTTAGGGCCTTTACTGGGGAGCCACTTAAAAACTATGCTCTCAGATGAAGGACCACTAGGCCTTCGACACACCTCCTCATATGAAAAAGGTTTTTGAATAGTAGTGAAGGTTTGATAGGTGATAGTGCGGAGGATATACCCTATATTGATGATAATAATATTGTTCAAATGATAATAAAACACTATAGAAGCATAAATACCAAACTCATTGGAAGTAATAATAAAAAACAACAATAAAAACAATCCCAAGTCATTATACCACTTTTAGACAAGAACATATTTCATAAGAGTCATACAAAGATAGAAATACAATATTAATGGTGTCATATAATATAATAATGCACTCAATATCCCCCAAAAGAACTATAAATTGATGAAAATAACCACCATGGTCCAAATACCACCTATCACATGCACCTATGAATCCCTAATACCTATGGTCCAGAGCACAAATCTATTCGATTACCTAATCTAAAAACCATAAAGTCTACATGCGTGTTAGGGGGCCCATGTAGGGTGTGAGTATGAACTCAATAGGACAATACCAACAGGTTCCCTTATTACATAGATAATTATACTAGTTCATGAATATGTAAGTAAATAGAAACTAACACATAAAAATAAACAACTTGATCCAATTATGATCAACATCCACAAGTAAGAATTTTACCTATTTTTTCCAACCCGAGAGAGGAACAATATATCCATGGTTTGTTGTACCAAAAGAACCATGGTATCTCATCCAAAACCATTTCACCCAAAACTTCTTGCCAACCAATACTATATACAACCACACATAGATTATAACCAGTGTCCCAACAACACACCCAAAAAATATGTCACAATTCCCATAGACTTCCATTAAAAATCCACCATCATCTCAACTGCCTAAAATCTTGTGTGAACAATGATATATATCCTCCCATATATAGTAAATCATCATCATCTAAATTTCATAAAATCACAAGGAACAACAATATCCATCCACCAATAAATAATAAAACACCACTGTCTCAGCAGTTCAATATTTGAGGCACAAGGAAATCTATCCTTTAATAATCCTAGACTATCATCCATAAATATATATAGAGACCCTTATCCCCCAATCAATGTCCTCACACATCATTAACCATGGATTTATATGGTGAGAACCTACTCTATAAGTGATGGTCAAAAAAAACTCCCTAAGATGCTAAAACTATGGAGGCCTCCACCCATAATGAGTGGTAAAAACTACCTCAAATAAGTCCTATATATGTGCACACAACTCTGACAAAAATATCATCTAATAAAGGTGATCCTAAATCACCTAAATTTTCTCAGAATCACCATCCTTTAACCTCATTTCCACATGTGAAACTCATCACCGATCCATGGTATGGTCATTAACATCCATCTCAACATGATGGTCTCATCTACTCAATTCCGATGGTCAACACCATCCCACATATATTGGGCCATTCTCTCAGCCTGAAAAAACTCATTATCTTAGTCATGGTGATCAACATAACCTCAATACCTTGGTCCATTCCCATCATGTTCCCTCAAAAATCATGTATTCATATCAAATTTAATTAATTTAAACAATTTAAACAATCCTCTTAACCCACCCAACCAACCATAAGACTTATACTTGAATTATCTTATTTTAATATTCAAGGGAATTCCTATCAGCATATATTAACATAAATTAAGTAATTTTGATAAAATTATTCATTTTTTATAGGCTTCACCTAGACAACCCACATGTGTGTATTTAATAATGCACCAAATAACACCTATATATTTATTGAGAAAGCTAGGAAAAAACAACCTTATACTTTTCAGTGTACACTCATCAAATACCAACCTCTAACTTGAGACAAAACGCGATAAATTAATATTTTATACAACGTCCTGAAAGTAAGGAAAAATATATTGCACAAATTTAGAATTCCATATGGTGAGAAAAAAACAGAAAGGAAGTAAGAGGATTTAAGGGATTACTACAATATTTAAAATGAGATATTTGGATCTTGAATCCGAGATTTGATGGAGTAGTTATAAAGGAATTTTGAGGGGGGAAAACGGAGAGGACCCCCAACCATGTGTGTGAAAGGGAGGAGAAAGGAGGAGGAGGAGAAGAAATAGAAGGGAGAGGTATAATATGAATTTCACCCATTTAAATGACATGCATGGTTTTGACAATTGATTTGGATAAACATTCACCAACCGTGTGGTTCCACTATCCAAAGGGGTCACACCTTTCACTGATAGGAACATGGTTTACCAAATCATGCGTATCTTATGCAGATGCTAGTGTCTAAGGCACCCAACCTTAGACAACTAGGTGTTTGGTTTACCAAACCATAGACAACCCTTATAGATCACCTCTACTAAAAAATACATACAAGGTGTACAACCGTACACCCAGACCCACATGGTTTGAATAACCATGATCTAGAATAAAAGTGGGAACCATGATTTCCACTTCAAGGAATCATGGTTTGAACAAACAGTGTGCCCCAAACTGTGCTTTTGGAAACTAAGTTTTCAGGGCTCAATGCCCCTAAAACTCACCTGAACCCTCAATCCCCTCACTAAGCCTTAAACCCCATCTAATAAAAATTATTTGGACCAGTAAAAAAGTCAAAATTTCGTCCAAAATCTTATATTTAAGCTATTTTAGACATCAAACTCAAAAACTCATGTTTACCAAGAAATTATGAGCCTTTTAAAAACCCATGATGTTAAAATGACCCATAGAAAGGAAATGAGATTCATAATAATCTAATCAATTAATTATATCATAATTCATTGAAAATGAATGGGTGTCATAAACATATATTCATTATAATCATAAATAATATAGAGAATGAATAAGGATGGTATTATTGGATAATATCTTGATTAAATATTAAGTAACTTAAAAAGATGTCATGTTATATGGAAAATGATTTTTGGATGATCAATTAGAAAATTTATTGAGGAAAATAACATATTCTATTTGAAAATAAAATTTTTAAAAATAAAATATTAAAAAAACATAGATAAAATCCCTTTGTTTGATAATAATATTTTAAACTTATGAAGGAAGTATTAAAATATTGAGTGGTTATGATGGTTGAAAATAATGTTCATGTCATGAAAGTTAAAACAATGATTCCTTCCACATTTTCGATAAGAATTCAAAAATCACCTCATTTGGAAAAATCAAAGAATATTCCTTTAAATTTTTTTTAAAAGTAAAAAATGGTTAAAAATTTCTTTTACAATTTATGGGAGATTAGTAAAAACTCTCTTTATAAAATTTTTAGAAAGAAAGGACAAAGAGAAAAATGATTTTTGACTAAAGATAGAAATAAAATCAATTATCCTTAAATAAATTCTTTTTGAATATTGAGTACATAAAGAGATTAAATGAAATTAAAAAATTTATTTTTCTGAAAAAACCAAAGGATAATAAATTCATTGTGTTTCTTGAGAGGCAGATCAGAATATCTCATCATTGGAAGCATAATCATAAATAATTTTGATAAAAAATAGATTTTTACATAATAAAGATACAATTTTTTTAATCTTTTTAACGGTAATACCCATGAAATAAATAATCATAAAATTCATTAATGGGTAACATATACACCAAACTAAATAAAAAAGTGGTGTATAAGTCATACATGACACATAAATAGAAGTGAGATGAAAATACCTTACCTGAAGTCCCGTCTTCCATTGTACATGTTAAAAACTAATATATAATAAATATTGGTTTATTATAAATATATTAAAAAAATAATTATATATATCATACCATATATCATTGACTTTGACCTTTAACTACATTTTTATTAACAATTCCTTGTTTAAAATCAAGCTTTGAGTAATAATTAATTTGTTTTTCATCTATGTTTTTATTCGGTATTTTCAATATCTTTACTTTGATGATTATTTCATAATCTCCATAATTTTAACCATGGTATAAATATAATATATATTAACTACATCTGTATTTATAGTAATCCATAAAATTTAGATATAGAAAATGAATTACATCATTCATAGAGATGGTAGGTCGTACATATGCAGGAACATGGTTTCCATTTTCTTGATGGAAAGAAAAAAGGAATGTAAATAATATATCAGATTTATTTATTCATTATTATTTCATATATATCACACATTTTCATTAAATTTATTCTTATTATCTTTCATTTAAACCATAAATGTAAAACAAAGCACCTAAATTTTCTAGACGGTAGTCTGTTGTACACACGTGCGGCGTTATCGTCTTCTAACTGAATGGAAAGTAAGATAGTATATGTGATATCATAATTAAAAAAGTATAACCATGTAATAAATATTATATAAATATTTTAAATCCATCATTATATCTAGTTGTGAGAGATGGTGATGGAAAGAGAAATTCATCAGTTTGGGAGGCGGTAGTTCTCCATTCACACAATCAACAATTTCATTTCCCATTTGATAGAAGAGGATAAAAATATAGGTTATTACATTAAAATAATAACCTATCATTATATGGGATTTATTAGTATTATTATATCTGAATATTGGAAAAATATTTTAAGGAGGTGGAAGAATAAATAAAACTAAAACACATGTTTAAGAATTTTACCTCTTATTCGAAGAACATCTTTAGGTTTATTCCAAAATCCTTATTAGGATGTTTTTATAATAATAATTAGGTCTATAAGATATGTATATGTAATAAAAGAATTTATTTGGGTAGGTCTTGGCTAGAAAAACTTGTTTTGGAAGTGTGAAGAGTAGAGGAGAGGGTGTTCCCTTTTATAAGTGGATTATAGGACACACTTGGAATTTTTGAAAAGAAAAAGGCATAACACTTTTTAAACACACCTTAATTCTCCAAGATAGATAACTATATAACCTTAGAGGTGATAAAGTAAAAATATTTCAATAAAATGGGATTTTAATATGTTTTTAGGTCATTTTACCCTATATCTTTTCAGTTTAACCCCATGGTAAACTCTTTTTAATCTTAACTGCGATAATCAATTTTTACTATTTTTACTATTCATTTTGACCAAAATTTAATTTGAACTTATTATATAATATTAATTATTTTTATTAAAAATATGGACTCTATTTTTATAAATTCTATTCGTAGAATTAGAAAATTTTAATTTAAAATTAAATCCACTGACGTGATAAAACATCATTTTTCCACGGAGAATTTTTTTCATAAGTATAGAAAGTTTTAATATCAAAATACAAAATGAAATTTATTAAAATAAACTATATTTGTTTAAAAATAACATAATAAAACTTATTTTACTTTTAAAAAAAATTTAACAAGATTTAACTCTATAAATTCTTTAAATGAAAAGACAACTTTGAATAAAAATAAATATTTTAACTATTCACTAAAAAAATAGTCTTTTTAGAAAATTATAAAAAACTTCACCCTAAAATAATTTTGACCTTTTGATTCCTAAAATAAATATATTATTTTCAAATAGATTTTATAAATTAAAAAAAAATTATTATTTGTTAAAAAAAAAACTGAAAATCATTTTTTTGTTAAAAATGTATTTTCAAAGCATATAAAGACTTTAATAAAAATTAAGTACTTATTTATAAATATATTTTATTTAAATAAAAAATTCTAATTAATTTTAATATTTTTTTGTTCTTATTGCTACCTAAAAATTTCATCTCCAGGTTATAATAGTCTAGTTTAAATAATAATATTTATAGTATATCGTGGTTCGTTAAAACTCGTTTTTGTGTATAACATAAGCTATAAAATAAATTAAATTTATTTAAAAAAAATTCATAAAATATAAGGGTGTTACATTATACGTCACTAAAAATTAGTTTATCATAAAAACATATGTCACTTTGGTATAAAAAACTGAGGATACTTCTCCATCATTACATCCCAAGGTTCCCAAGTTGCTTCCTCAAGCTAGTAGTTTCACCTGAAATATTTGACTAGGTGAGTGCTCTTGTTTCATTGAACTTTATATATATGATCCAAAATCTACACTGGTTGTTACAAATATGAAATATAATTCTCCAGAAGTATGACCTCTTTGTTTAGTACTTGTGATGGATAGAGTATGCAATTACTATAGATAGATACATGGAACACATCATGAACCTGAGATAGGTTCAATGAAATCACCCTGAGATAAGATATGATCACAATAAAATCAAAAATTCCAAAGGTAATAATATACCTAGGTATTATTTTTTCATTATTTCTAAATATCATAGCTTTATTCCATATAAAAATTCAAAGAAACACCTTCCCAATAACTTCAAATTTTAGATCACTTTGACTATTACCAGTATAAAGTTTCTATAGACTTTGTACCGAATTTACATGTTACTAAATGGATATGATCTTATTTGACATTTCTCCCTATTTATTTGGAACTAATATCTTTCTTTATCCAAGTTCATCCCAATATGTTGGATTGCAACACTTCTTTCTATAGATAACTTCATAAGGAGCCACCTGAAATATTGACTAAAAGATATTATTATAAGAAAACTCAACTAGTGGAATGTGTTGATCCCAAACTCTTTTTAAATCTATAGAAAATGATCTCAACATATCCTATAGGATTTGAATGGTTATCTTATATTGAACATTTTTTGAGGATGATACAAAAATCTAAAACTCAACTCCTATCAAAATATTACTGAAGACATCTCCATAACTTCAGGGTAAATGTCAGATCCTAACCAGATACAATTGAATGTGGTAATCCATATAACATTACCAATTACTTAAAACATATTCTATAAATATGGTCCAGATATAAATATTCTCTGATAATATTAAAGTGTTCTACCTTTATAAGGTGATCAACTACAACCCATATAATATTATTCCCTTTATATGTTTTGGGGAGTCTAATGATAAAATCTATTTTGATGTTTTCCCATTTCCATTTTATTATGGGTTATGGTTGTTACATACCATTAGATTTTTTTATCTTATCTTTAACATGATAACATAACAAGCACATAGATTTAACCACTATAATATCTCTCTTTATGTCATCCCACCTAAAATACTCATTTAGATCTATATAAATATTTTTACTTCTAGGATGAATAGAGATTGAAAAACTACGAGGTTCTTCTAATAAATATTTCTTAAAATATAGTTTGTATGTAACATAAAAATGGTTCCTAAACTCTATAATTTTATTATAATCAAGGTTAAAATTAGAAACATTTTTGACCTAATTATTCATCTCTAGATCATCCTTCTATGCCTCTTTAATATTCACATAGATAGATGGTTGGACACTTATTTGAGAAAGATAATATTTTCCCACTTACTTCAATATTTCCAGATCCATCCTTTTCAAATCCAAAAATATTGGATTTTTTTATCCTTATCATTGATAAGATTTCATCATCCTTTCGACTCAAATCAATTTTCACCTTCATTTCTTTCCTAGGATGGTAATTTATTGAGAATTTTTAATATTTAAACATATCTAACCATCTTCTTTATCACATATTTGACTCCTTTCGAGTGAATATATAATTTAAAATTTTATGATCAGTATATATATCACAATTTTCTTTATAAAGATAATTATTGTATATCTTTAATGCAAAAATTACCATAGTTAACTCCAAATAATGAGTTGGGTAATTTTTTTTCCTAAACCATCAATTTACATGAGGTGTAAGCTACAAACATATAATTCTACATGAGAAATAATCCAAACCCCTTCCTGGATGCATCACTATATATTACAAAACACTAGAGGGTAATGTAATAATAGGTGTATTGACTGATCTTATCTTTAGTTCGTTGAAATTTTCCTCACATCCATCCTTCTAGAGTAACTTAGCTTCATTCAGAGTTAACATTGCAATTGGATTGGATAGTCATGAGAAATTCTCCAAAAACCATAATTAATATCCATAAAAACATACAAAATTTCAAATCTTAGTTACTATGGTTATTCTAGGATATTGTTCAATTGCCCCCATCATTTCTGGATCCATTAATATAACCCCTCTTGAGATTATATGAACAAAAAATTCAACCTTTTGTAGTCCAAATTCACACTTTGTAAAATTTTGACAGAGTTTCTCCCTCTTTAGGGTATTCTATAAAATTATCAAGTGATCTTCATTATCTTCCTTACTCTTCAAATAGATAAGAAGATTTTATAAAGACGACCAAAAACTGATCAAGGTAATATCTAAAGACTCTATTCATTAAATCCATTAATATGGTAGAGGAATCAATAATTATAAATTTCATAACTATATATTCTTAGTGTATATACCTCATAAATAATGATTTCCTGGGTATATCCTCATTATTGACCCTCAATTGATGATATCCATAATGGAGGTCAATATTGGAAAAGTATTGAGATTTGTGAAGTTGATCAAACAAGTCATCATTATATGGTATGAGATACTTGTTCTTTATTGGGATCTTGTTTAATTCCCAATAATAAATGTAGAGTCACATTGATCCATATTTATTCTTAATAAAAGGAACTGGTGCACCCCAAGGTGAAACACTTGGATGAATTAATCCTTCTTGAACCTTCTCATGTAGTTTCTTCTTAAATTCCTATAACTAGATCAAGGCCATTATGTAGGGAGTGTTTGAAATTAGTGTAGCACCAGGTACGAGTTCTATTGAGAAAATAAATTCACATATTATTGTAGGAAGATGAAAATATTCCAAAAATTTATCAACAAACTCCCATACAATAGACATATCATTGAAGTTGAGTTTTCCTCATCCATCTGATATTAACACCCCTTTTGAATGGGAATCCAGACCCATAAAATGGGGGTAATTTCAATTGGAAGTTTATATTTATCATAATAATGGTATAAAATCATAGGATAGTTCAAAAAAAAAAAAATGTAACTTCTCTTACTTAGAAATTTATTTGGTATTTATGTATATAAAGAAATTCCATGCATAATATAACATAAAATTTAACTGGATGGAGAATAATAATATTTTTTGGAAGCACATTACCATAAACTTAAAATGGAGAAAAATCATATAGTTGAGATGTAATCATCATACCATTGGGGTTTTTTAATGATAATTACTCATATAATCATTGCGATGGTATTTTTATACCCTTATAAAATTTGTCCAATACAAAAGAGTGGGAATATATATAATCAAATAAGGAATTAACAATTCTAGAGTGGATGGTATGTGTACCTTTCACCACATCGTTATCGAGCCCATCATTAGAAATAATGATAACATTATATTTTAGTTTGCATCTTTTCTTAAGAGGTTTCTTTCTTAGATAATCATCATTAATCTTGATATTTTGATACATATTATCAAAATGACCATACCACTTTAATTTGAAACACTGGAGTATGAGTAGTACATTCCATGGAGCTTTATCTCTATTCACATCATTAGATAACATCTTCCTATCACTTGAAAAATTGATTGTTGATAACCTTACTTTACATGATTAAAACATTTATCAGTCCCCTTAATAAAATTTCCTCCATGTTTCCTTCCATAGATTTATCATAAAGGAAATCTCATCCTCTTTTCTCTATGGTTTTTAGATATTCCCTTGAATTCCATCTTTCTTTTCTTATCAAAACCATGAAATTTATGGGAAACTCTAATATAAACTTATACCTTGATAACACAAAAAATGATTTATTTATAGCTACTGAAGTACCTTTCTATAATACCCTTATATTTTTGTGAATTATAATTTTTAATTAATTTAATCTTTTGATATTTTTCATTTCACACAACATTGAATATAGATTTTTCTATATGAAAGAACAAAGTTTGTCTTGAGTTACATGCAACCCCATGTCAAGATTGATCTACATGTAAAACATAGATGATATTTTGGTATACACAACACTAGGTTTGTCTTTTATTAGATACAATACCGAGTCCATTTGATATCTTAAAATACATGCAATGTTGAGTTTTACCGAACTATAATATAATATTATTATTATTATAGTTACCACATATCAATTGGAATGGAAGTTTTGAATAATATTGAATAAATTGTGAAAACATTATTTACACATGTATGTAAAATTAATAATTTTGTTATCAATTACAAGTAGTGAATATAAGAACTATTTTAAAATAAAGAAATTACTTTTCTAAGAAAACTATTTCTCTATGTACTAACACAATTTAATCTCAAAAAATTTAAAAAATAACTTTTGATTAATTTTTTCAATAAATTTTATATATTATATATTCATTCAATATTTTTGATACTCACCCAATAGATTTGATAGGTATAAGATAATAATAAATCTAATTGTATGTATAAAAAGATGTACTCTTATATAGAGTAATTTTACCACCTTTTAATAGTGAACCCATTTTAAAAATTATTTTGAAACTTTTATAATTTTTATTTGAAATAATAAGTTTCATTTTGAAATCATAACATAAAAATTATATTATAGTGATTTTTTGGTATGTTTTTCTACGAAGTTTTATTTTTTCATGAATATTTAATAATATTGAATTTTAATTCAAAACTTTTTTTTCATCTAATTTATTTATATATTTAAATTATATTTTAATTAGGTTTTAAAGTTTAATTTAAATAATTTAACATCAATTAATCCAATTTAGGTCATTGGAACTGATTTCACATTGAAATTTGATATCAAAACATTCCAAACTTTTAAACATTTTTGCTTAAAAAACCTGTTGTTGCGACCCATCTGAGGGATTAATTTTAAATTAGTTTCGTCCAATTATGTGATTAGAGTTTAGAAATATGGATTAAATATTAAGAATAATAATAATTTATAATTTCAAATATGCTCAAATTATTTTATGGACAAAAATATCAGTTAAAGTGATTAAAATTAATTAAAACGATTAAGAGAAAAAATAGATTAAAAAGGACTAAACCTTAAACTTAAAGCCCAAAATGACCTAGGAACTTTTCAAAAAGATATTTTATGTACATATTTCTAAGGTATACTCCCTTTTATCAAACTGGAATCATTATTAGAGCTACATGTCTGTCATGAACCCCTCCCACCAAAGATGCCCCTCTTGAGCTGGCAATGGTGAAAGGGAGATAATGACCTCCCGAGTCCCGCCTCTAGTAGGCCCCAGAGTGTCGAATAGCACCAAGGGTATTAGTTTTCACAAATATGGGAGGCATTAACCTTTTTATTAATTAAGATCAGGAAATAGGATGAGTTAAACACCAAAAC
Organism: Viscum album; assembly: GCA_963277665.1. Classification (NCBI taxonomy): domain Eukaryota; kingdom Viridiplantae; phylum Streptophyta; class Magnoliopsida; order Santalales; family Viscaceae; genus Viscum; species Viscum album. The sequence continues at coordinate 1,538,418,796 of OY728142.1, forward strand.
GAAATGGAAAAAGTAAATGAAAATAATCCAAAAACCAACCCATATGCATGTTTTATACAAAACTGAAACAAAATTACAAGTACAAGAAAAGCTCCAAAGTACGATACCAAAAAGAAAGCAAAAACTGCAACCAGAAAAACTCCAACTCCCAACTAGAAAGGTCCCTAATGGTCCCTGAAGTCCTCCTGAAGACCTGAAAGTAAACGTAGGGTGAGCATACAAGTATACTCAGTAGGAAAACCTAAATCTCTCATGCGCAGGTGGGGAGATATCCTAATGACCCATGATAAAAATGAAGGAACCAAATCCTAGCAAGGAATCTATCTGCCCAACCTTACAAGCCACACTCAAAAAATATCGCAAGTCAATAGAGTAGTATAGTAATATTATCATGGTATGGGTACCCCGCACCACCTTCCCATTGAATACTGTTCAAGCCCTCACGCCTAACACTCTGATGCTTCCCCCTCTTCCTAAGCTAGTGTCGCAACCTGGCCATACAAAGCTCAAGCTAGTACCACAACCTGGCCATACGAAGCTCATAGTATCCCACCGACACTCAATCCTCGACCATAACCACATCTCATCCCGTATCCCACCGGCACTCAATCCTCAACCGTAACCACATATCACCCCGAAGACTCTTGGGAACACATCACATCCTCACCCTGAAGACTCTTGGGAAACATATGTCATAACCCACTCGAAGGATCTTGGGATATAGAACCTGGAAGAGGGAGCACAGGGAAGAACAGTAACCATCCATCCTTTGGATGTTTGAGAATATCACCCCCCATACCATGGGTGTTTGTAACGTAGTGCTCAACATGGGTGGGGTGCGTAAAGAAACATAAAACGTACAAATTTATATAATTATATCTACCACTCCGCCCATCCTAAGGCTTCTAAAAAAATATCTGAGCACATGCCATGACACTGCTACCATGAAAGTATGCACACAATAAACAGCCCCAAACCCCATTAAGATTTTAATGTTTCAACAGTTTTAGTTTATTAGTTCCTTAACTACTGAGAAACTAACAACAACCAAACCAGATCAATCATTTGTAAAACATATCCCTGCCAACCTCAAATATAGTTAGGGAAAACACAAGCAACACAATATCATTTTCTTTTATCAGCCAATCAATTCCATTGATTTTACGTATTTAATAAACTACCATGCCCCACAATTCATTAGTTAACTCTTCCACTTTTATTCATATGCACAACCCATCCTTGCAGCCCTGCTACCAACCACCATAACCACAAACACCTCGGAAACAGTACCCGTACCACATCATCATCCCTTTGATACCATTTCGCACAGCTCTGCTACCCATCACAACCATATCATACAGGCCAACCCACAACCAAGCCAACCACAACCCCACTACTCACCTGTTCCACAAAAACCCATGAAACACCCCCTTCACATAAATAAACCCCAACCAACACCCACAAAAAAAAATCATTCTTTTATTTAGTTTAACCGAGGTGATTATACAAGGGTTCCAGGTATTCATTTGATTTTCCAACTTTACAATATTGACAAATTTCCACATTATATAAAATTCCATCCACAAAACAATCCAGAAAAATAGGGAACATTTAATTGTGCAAGAAAAGGCCCCCAACGACTGTGATTTTCAGTAGGTATAAGCCTATTCAATTCACAACATAATCAAAGGATAAGAATTGATGGAAATAAAAAAACAATATCAACAAAATTTCCCCAAACCCATTCTTTAACCAATTATTATCTTTATTTACTGGTTCAAAAGTACCTCATGAAAATAAGAGGATACCTACCCTACATGATACACAAAAGAGAGAGAGAGAGAGAGATGAAGGTAAGATCCCTACCTCAAAGGTTTTTGATGAAAACCCCAACAAATGAAGAATGCACAAGAAATATGGGCTGATCCTCCAATAATCCTCCTTAGATCTATTTTCCTAACACAACCATGAACAAATCTCATCATATTTGGAATCCAAACACTTAGATCTACCCATAACAGGTGTAGATCTAAGAAACCGAGATAAGAGGAGTGGATCTAAGTAGATTTAACAAACTAAAAAGAACGATCACATAACTCAAGAAACCATCTTCGATTCTCCAAGGGAAGCCTTCAGATTGCCTCCAAAACGCTTGGGAGAGGTTCTCCTATCTTCAGGGGAGGGTAATCCCATGTTATGGATGCTTAGGATCTTAAACAAGCAAGTTAGAGGAAAAACGACCAAGATCCACAATTTTAGGATCTAGTTTAAGTGGCCGCATGGTTAGTTCGCATGGTTTAACAAAACTTGTGCTAACCGTGTGTTAGATACTACCTTGGCCACCCTTCTCACACGGGTTGGACGCATGGTTTAGACAAACCGTGCGCCATCTGTGCAGGAGCTACTGCCTCCAAGCCAAATATGCACGGTTTGGCCACACGGTTTAGATAAACCGTGCGCCGGTCGTGTGAAAGCTACTGCCTTTTAGTCATACTTAAAAGTTCAGACAAGCACACCCCCAATCCACTTCTCCAAAATAGAGGTAGTTAGAAACATTAAATGTACCTGAATACGTAGCATGATTTTAAAGTTCTCAATTGTCTACCGTTGAAACGGTTCATGAAGAAGGGGGATTTTGGAAAATAGTTGGGGATAAGTTACCTTGACCTTTGTAACACCTCTAACACCACATTTTTACAAAGTAATGGACTGGAGAGGTCCGGGCCATTACATCAGATACCTCTCAAGCAATTCTCACCCTTGAGAATTAAAACCAGACCTGAAGAAAGGAGAGGGGTACGAACAACTCCACCTCAAAAGATACCTCTCAGGAGTAAACCTCCTTCTTACCAAGGAGTGGCCCCTTCCTCACCTATCTCCTGAAAAAATAAAAACCATACCGATCCTCTCCCCCGTGAAACCATGCAAAGAAAAAGATTAAACCGTCCGGTCATGTGGGTGAGGGGATTTCCTTCCTCCATGTTAAGATACTATCTTCTTTGGACGACACTGAATCGCTCACATGGGTTTAGGCGCATCCAATTTAATGCATCTTAAATTGGGATCAGGTCCTCCCATACCCACATTTTAGGAAACTTCTAATGCGCTTGAAACACATTTCATAGTTAACCAAGTCAAGCATTACATCCTAAGAAGGTAAGAAACAAAACAAGATAAAACTCAAAACAACTCTGGGTACTGGCCACGCATATATGTTTCTCATTCCCAGGTACTCTCCTCAAGACCACCATGCCTCCATAGCACACGAACCAAATGAATGGTTCATCCATGAATCACCTTCTCTTCATGACATTCGATCATCACGGGTCGCTCTACGAACGTTGCATTGTCCCTGATATCTAGCTCTCCCCAGTCAAAGACATGTGAATCGTCGTGCATGTACCGATGGAGCTGAGACACATGGAAGACATCGTGCACCTTTGCAGCAGTGGTAGAAACACCAGTTGATAATCCACCTCACCAACCCACTGCAACACCTCGAAGGGCCCGAAGAACCTGGGATAAAGCTTGCGTCCCTTTCCGAATCTTCGCTGCTTGTGCTGAGGAGAGAGCTTCAAGAACACATGGTCCCTGACCTCAAACTCCAAGGGTCTCCTCCTATTATTGATGTATGACTTCTGCTAGTACTGAGCTGCCTTCATCCTCTCTCTTATAAGATGAACCTTCTTTATCACTCTATGCACCAACTTTGGGCCAAGAACACCTACTTCTCCGACCTCTGTCCAGCTTACGGGTGAGTGGCACAACCTCCCGTATATAGCTTCAAAAGTAGCCTTGCCAATGGAAGAGTGATAGCTGTTGTTTGTAAGATAAATTTATCAGAGGAAAGTGTTGTACCCATGATCTTCCAAGGCCCAAAACACATGTTTGTATCATATCATCCAATGTTTGGATAGTGCGCTCTGTCTGCCCATATGTCTGTGGGTGGAAAGCAGTGTTGAGGCATAGGGGGGGGGGGGGGGTGCCAAAATCATGTTGCAATATTCTCCAGACCCGCGAGGTAAACCAGGTATCCCAGTCAGAGATTATAGATCTCGTAACTTCGTGCAACCACACCACCTCATTCATATACCTCTGAGATAGGGCCTCAACCGTACTGGACTCCTTGATTTCTAGGAAGTGGGCTGATTTCGTCAGTCGGTCTACAACTACCCAGATGGCGCCTAACCTCCTTGAACTATGGGCAACCCCATGATGAAATCCATCGAGATGTCATCACACTTCCACTCAGGGACATCTAAAGGTTGTAACAGAACTCCTGGGATGCTGAGTTCAGCCTTCACCTGCTGACACATGTGGCACTTTGCTACGAACTCTGCTGCTGCCCATTTCACCCCGGGCCACCAGAACTACCCTCTCAAGCCCTGGTACATCTTGTAAGCTCCTGGGTGTACTTCCAGGGGTGAGTTGTGGAAATAAACAATAAATCTCCCATGCATTGCCTCTGGAACAAACAAATTCCCCTGAAAAAGCATCTGATTCAGACCATCCCCCCGACCATCCTTCTGGAGCATTGCCCTGGCTAGCCCGATCACACATCACTTCACTCTCTATGTCTCCCCAATGAGACTCATCCACATGCCATAGTAGCCCGATAGTACAAAGAAACTACGATGTTTTGCCACGTTCTTGGGTGATTCCCAAGAAACAACCGCCTCTACCTTTGATGGGTCCACCGCTATTCCCTGGTCGGACACCACGTGTCCAAGGAAGCATACTTCTCGAGTATAAAACATTCATTTGGACAAATTCCCATAAATTTGGTGCTATCGGAGGACCACTAAAACCATTCTCAGGTTCCCACCATGATCCTGCTCTAATATTGAGTAGATTAGGATGTCGTCGATGAAGACAACTATGAACTATTCTAGGTATTCCCGAAATACAGAGTTCATGAGTCCCATGAACATGGCTGGTGAATTTGTAACGCTGAATGACATGGACACAAACTCAAAGTTACCATATCTACATCAGATGGTAGTCTTCGAGATTTCACCCTCCTTCACCCTCAATTGGTGATATCCAGACCACAGATCGATCTTAGAGAACCATCCTGCTCCCCTCAGCTGGTCAAAGAGATCGTCTATCCTCGGGAGGGGGTAATGGTTCTTGACGGTTACCTAGTTCAGTCTCTGGTAGTCTATGCACAGCCTGAGACCACCATATTCCTTCTTTGCGAATAAGACTGGATCACCCCATGGTGATGCACTCGGTCGAACAAAATCCTTCTTCATCAGATGGTCAATCTGAATCCGCAACTCCCGTAGCTCTGAAGGTTCCATCTGATAGGGGGCCATCGAAATCGGATGGGCACAAAGTTGTAAGTCTATTCTGAACTTAATGTCTTGTTGAGGGGGTAGAGTCACCACCTCCTCGGGGAAGACGTCCATGAACTTGCTGATGATCTCGGAGACTTACACCATTTCCTAATCTTTCGACTCAACTGATAGCCTGACTAATGAGGAAAGAAAGGGATCCACTCACCGGCTGCCCTCTTGGAAACCTCACTCACTGATGAAAGTCACACGTCGGCCACCCACGCCTAAAAACACAACCCTTCTTCAGAAACAATCGATGAAGGCACACATCGAGAATATCCAGTCGATGCCTATAATGACGTCATATGGCTAGATTTGCAGTAAAAGGAGATCTCCACTGGATTGGTGTGGCCCCAACATCAACCTACATCCCCGGAAAACACGAGACAAGATGGTCTGACCTCCGACTAGTGTACTAAAAACCAAAGGTACGGAAAGTGTCTTTATGTCTATGCCCAAGGAACATGCTAGACTAGGTGCAACAAAGGAGTGTGAAGCTTTTGAATCAAACAAGGCATAGGCAAGGGTACTAGACAACCAGATTGTACCTCAAAAGACTTCTGGCCGTGCTGGAACCGCTGCCTCTGTGGCGTGAAATTTCCAATGCCCAACTCCTCTGCCTCTCGGATGTCGGCCACCTCCCCGAGAATGCCCTGGTCGAGGTACCTGGGGAGCACCTTGAGGTCAGCCTCCTCCCACAACATCTTCCCTCAGAGAAGTGGGAGCACGCTGCCCCTGCTGCTGCTACAGGAAGGGCCTGGATGGAAACTATTGTGGCTGAGGCAGGTGCGGTACCGGTACCCCTCCACTGTACTGTACTTGGTCTTGGAACTAGTTCCAAAGGTGCCCACGACTACCACATATGAAACACCTCAGTCATGGGCTCGAAGGAAAAGGGCGAGGACTGGGAGATTGGAACTGAAACTGCTAAGGTCTGCTCCCTACTAGTCGAAACCTAGAGGGCCCTGATGCTAGAGGCCTGCTGTTGAGAGCTTTCCCCTTTGACGAGCCCAACTGGATTCCCTCTCGTGACACACCTCCCAGTTTTTGAGTTCTCTCCAGCACTTCAGCCTTCTTCTGGACCTCCAAGTACGTCGTTAGGGTGAATGGAGTAACAAAATACTGGAGAGGAGGTCGAAGTGCCTCCTCCAAATGTCTCACCCAAGACTCCTCATCTGGAAAGAGGTCCGGAGCAAAATGGAGGAGATCCTTGAACTTGAAACCCAACTCTCTCACCAACATGATCCCCTGCTAGAGGGAGAGTATCTCCTGCCTCTTCTCAGCCTTCATTTTGGAAGAGAGGAATTCCGCCCAGAACTCCCTATCGAAATCTGCCCACATAACCTCAGTCTCTCTCTTCTCCCTGAGATAGAGCTTCCACCACTGTCGCGCCGATCCCCACATCTGGCTCATAGCCAGAGGAACCCTGTACTCTTCCAAAGCCCAGATCAAGCTAAAAGCTATCACCAGCTCCTCTAGCTAGCTCTCTGTCTCAATGTCAGAGATGCTGCCCTCGTACTTCCCAAGGGTCTGCTGCTGAAACGCATGGAGCGTCTTCTGCCACGGAACGTCCTCCTACTCTCGGTCAGCCCTCCTTCGATCAAGAAAGTCAACCCCCTGGGCCTCGATTTCCCGCACTACTCATGGTCATCTCCTTGGTTCCATATCTACAAGGTAAACAAGGAATTCCTAATCCCGAGTAGTGTAGAATATTGTTCTTAAATTTTCCTAGACTCCTTATTCATTTTAAATCCCCAAAATTCCCCAGAAACACAAGAACACAAGTCATTATGATGCATATACCTTTCCTAGGGTCTCTACCCTGCAATCAGTGTAGCCTCACTTGGTTGTTCGGTAGGCCAATAGTCCTTGCATCAGATCACGGGGGATCTAAAATCCCATGTCCTAGTCAGTCTTGACTAGGCTATTTCACACTCCAAGATCACCCAACACTGTTTCCCTACCATCCCATGAAATCCTCATAGTGCCTAACTCTAGACTCCATCCTATCTCTCAACCTCTACCTCTGATACCATTTTATCATGACCTCCTCCCACCAAAGATGCCCCTCCGGAGTTAGAAATGTCGAAAGGGAGATAATGATCTCTAAGTCCCGCCACCAGTAGGCCCTAGAGTGGCGACTAGCACCAAGGGTATGATTTTTCAAAAATATAGGAGGCATTACCATTTTTATTAATTAAGATCAGGAAATAGGATGTGTCAAACACCAAAAGAAAAAGGAACAAGTAAATGAAAATAAACCCAAAACCAACCCATATGCATGTTTTATACAAAACTGAAACAAAAGTACAAGTACAAGAAAAGCTCCAAAGTATGATACCAAAAAGAAAGCAAAAACTAAAACCAGAAAAACTCCAACGCCCAACTAGCAAGGTCCCACACTGTACCTGAAGACCTCCTGGAGACCTGAAAGTAAATGTAGGTTGAGCATACAAGTATACTCAGTAGGAAAACCTAAAGCTCTAATGAAAAGGTGGGGTGACATCCTAATGCCCCATGAAAAAATAGAAGAAACCAAATACTAGAAAGGAATCGATCCACCCAACCTTAAAAGACACACTAAACAAATATAGAAAGTCAATAGAGTATTATAGTAATATTATCAAGGTATGGGTACCCCGCACCACCTTCACACTGAATACTGCTCAAGCCCTCATGCCTAATGCTCTGATTCTTCCCCCTCTTCCTGATCTAGTCCCACAACCTGGCCCTACGAAGCTCGATCTAGTGCCGCAACCTGGCCATACAAAGCTCATAGTATCCCACCGGCACTCAATCCTTGGCCATAACCACATCTCATCCCGTATCCCTCCGGAACTCAATCCTAGGCCATAAACATATCTCATCCTGAAGACTCTTGGGAACACATCACATCCTCATCCTGAAGACTCCTGGGAAACATCTATCATAACCTGCCCGGAGGATCTTGGGCTATAGAACCTGGAAGACGGATCACATGGAAGAACAGTAACCAGCCATCCTTTGGATGTTTGAGAATCTCACCCCCCATCCCACGGGTGTTCAGAACGTAGTGCTCAACATGGGTGGGGTGCGTAAATAAACATAAAACGTAAAGATTTATATAATTATATCAACCACTCAGCCCATCCTAAGACTTCTACACAAAATATCTGAGCACATGCCTTGACACTGCTACCACGAATGTATGCACACAATTAACAGCCCCAAACCCCATTAAGCTTTTCATGTTTCAACAGTTTTAGTTTATCAGTTCCTTAACTACCGAGAAACTAACAACAACCAAACTAGATCAATCGTTCATAAAACATATCTCTGCCAACCACAAATATATTTCGGGAAAACACAGGCAACCCAATACCATTTTCCTTTATCAGCTAATCAATTCCATTTACTTTCCGTATTTAATCAACTACCATTCCCCACAATTCATTAGTTAAATCTTCCAATTTTGTTCATATGCACAACCCATCCCTGCTTCCCTGATGCCAACCACCATAACCACAAATACCTTAGAAACAATACCCGTACCGCATCATCATCCCTTCGATACCATTTCTCATATCTTTGCTGCCCATCACAACCATATCATACATGCCAACCCACAACCAATCCAACTGCAACCCCGCTACTCACCCTCTCCAAAACAACACACGAAACACCCCTTCACATAATTAAACCCCAACCAGCACCCACAAAAAAATTCATTCTTTCATTTAGTTTACCTGGGGTGATCATACAAGGGTTCTAGGTATTCATTTGATTAGCCAAATTTACATGATTAACCAATTTTCACATTCTATGAAATTCCATCCTCATAAAAATCCAAAAAAACAAGGAATATTTAATTGCGCAGGCAAAGGCCCTCAATGACCGTGATTTTCAATAGTCATAAGCCTATACAATTCACAACATAATCAAAGGATAAGCATTGATGGAAATAAAACAACAATATCAAAAAAATTTCTCCAAACCCATTCTTTAACCAGTTATTATCTTTATTTACTGGTTCAATCGTACCTCATGAAAACAAGAGGATACCCACCCCACATGATACACAAAAGAGAGAGAGAGATATGAAGGTTAAATCCATACCTCAAAGGTTTTTGATGAAAACCCCAACAAATGAAGAACGCACAAGAAAACTGAGCTAATCCTCCAAGAATCCTCCTTAAATCTCTTCTCCTAACACAAACAAGAAAAAATCTCATCATATTTGGAATCCACACACTTAGATATACCCATAACAGGTGTAGATCTAAGAAACCAAGAGAAGAGGAGGATTAGATCTAAGTAGATCTAACAACTAAACAAGAACGATCACATACCTCAAAAAACTGGCTTCGATTCACCAAGGGAAGCCTTCATATCACCTCTAAAAAACTTGGGAGAGGTTCTACTATCTTCAAGGGAGGTTAATCCTGAGTTATGTCCACTTAGGAGCTTAAACAAGCAAGTTAGAGGCAAAACGACCAAGATCCACAAATTTAGGATCTATTTTAAGTGGCCGCACGGTTAGTTTGCACGGTTTAACAAACCGTGCACTAACCGTGCGTTAGCTACTACATTGGCCACCATTATTATAACTAACCATACTTTACAGACATGGTTATTACTTCAAAATTGAATCATTATTATTAAAACATGTAACAAAACCATGATAGGACCGTATAGGTATAATGTCTTTAGAAATTGGAAAACATAAACAACTGGTTCATAAATCATCTACATTGTCTCCCATTTATTTCATCATATATAGAGTCCCTTTTGGCATATCCTACTTAATACCCTTATTCCTGACCTGGGGAAAAGAAAACATACAAAAGGGTGATCTCAAATGCTCAGTAAGGGTAAACAAGAGAAATATCAATCATATCATATTCATAAGAATATAACATTTTGAAAATCTTAACCTGCAAAAGAGATCATAATATCATAACATGGGATAAATCATAGTAGTGAAATGTAATCCCGATAATCATAACTTAAAACAAGAAACTTTGTGGCATACAAACATAATCATAGAAAATCATTTCATATTAGTCAAGGCTCATTTCCAAGACCATCATAGCAGACAAAGTCCATTACTAAACCGAGTTCACTTCGCGTTCCAGTCCTGTATCACTGAACCAGATTAACATTCCGTTACAGCCATGTCTATCTCATGAGATATAAATCTTTACTCAATGCATTGTAGGGAGATATAGGTCCCACCCATATCATAATTAAACAATTCTTATGTGTTCCACAAAATCATAAATCATACATAATGGCATAACCCATGTAATAAAAATGGGATTCTTAAACATCATGACATCATAACATAATACATATAAGATAAAAAAAATCATAAAATCAATTACATCATAACATAATCAAATCAATGTAAAAATAGGGATAGAAACAGAACCCTGGATTATCTTAGATGGAAAATAATTTTGGTAAAATACTTGAACTCCATTCTTGAAGAAAATATCCTTTCTAATTCAATTTTTTTGCATTTCTTAACATGGCATACAATTTTAAAAGAAGTTAATTAAAAATAAACTTGAAAACTTGTAAATTAAGCTTCATGGAAATAATGTTCTATGAAATCATAAATATCCATTCATACCGTATAAGTTAAAAAAACATTCTTCTCGTAATTTGGCCGAAAAATTCAAAAAGTACATCGTACTAAAAACGAAAAAAGATTCCATTCATATCTTTTACTAAAAACTCACCAAAGAGTAAAATTGGATTTAAAAAATTTTCAGAGGATAGAAATAATATTAAATATTGACAAAACATGGACGTGGATGATAAATATACCCCAATAAATTCTGAAGTATAAATAATCTCGGATAAAAATGAAATTGTGACATTTTCCATTACCTTAGGTCTGATATGCTTTTTACGTGTCCGAAACTCCTGTATAATGATTTAAATAATGTCATTGACTTATACTAGAGTCATAATTATTGTTATGATATCATATATGGTCATATTCTTAGATTTTTATTAGTAATATTTCATTGCTACTTGTTATTCGGGTGTTTATTGCTTTATGTTCTTATGCGTGTTTTGTCCAATAAATTCTTATTATTATTTTTAGTTTATAGATACCAAATTTACAGAATGTTATTAGTGTAATATATATCATATTTATTCAATTCATTTATATAATCATTATTCAATGAATATCATGTATAACGAGTCACATCACATCGTGGAGACGGTAGGCCGTACGTATGCATGAGCGATGATATCGTTCCCATGATCGTGGAATTGTATTGAAGTGTATGTATACTATTTCAGAATCAATATCACTTTAAAATAAATATATATTGTTATTCCTTACACCATTATACTCATCCAAGTAAGTTGGTGGTGGAAAACAGATTACACCGCGGCGTGGAGACGGTATTCCGTACGTACGCACGCGCGGTGATTTCATTTTCCATAGGATGGATAGATGGTGAAATAGGGTCGTTTCATAATAAAATATTAGTATATGATTGATACTGATGTTATTAATTCATAATGAAACAACTAAAGAAGAGGAAGTAGAATAAGAAATAAATTTGAAAGAATCGGTAACAAATATTACCTCTTCTTCGACACGCCTATTTGAAACCTCCTCTTAGGGCACTAAAATTGATCTTTGAAGAAGACCAGGACCTCTAGTATGTTTCTAGAGAAGTTTATAAGGGAAATGGGTAGGGTTTGTCAGAGATTTAAGGTTCTAAATTGTGTAAATATGAGAGGGAGGAGGTGCCCTTTTATAAGGGAGGAGAGGGGCACCTTTGGAATTATAAGAAATATTAATTTACAATAAATTCTAACCCCAGCTAAAGACCTACAAAAATGACTCAAATATGATTCTTAGATGATATAGGGTTGTAATATCATCAACCAATAAAATTTATACAAGTTGGGTATTTATTTTAATCATTATCAACATAATTTATCCTCATATAATCTATTTAATTTTATTTGTGGTAATAAAATTATAAATTATAAATCATTATAAATAATTACTTATATGTTGTTAATTGTCCATAATTTTATACTTTATTACATTTTAGACCATATAAATTTTAGTTTATAATTTTTAAATTTTTTTTGTGATTTTTAAACAATTTTATAATATGTAATTTTTATAAAATAACAATAGTGTCAATTTTGACACTATTCATTTATTTGAATTTAAATAAAATATAAAAAAAAGATATATTCTAAATAAAAGATTTAATAGATTCATAAAATGTCATATTTATCTATAAAATTAGTGGAACATATTAAATAGTTCATATAATATTTATTTTAATACTTTTAAAATCATTTATTTGATAATTCAATCAATAAAATAATTTCAACATCACTATTGTATCATAATTAATGACAATTTATTTAATCCCTAAAAATTATAAATAAATTTACATAATGTAGATAATTTTATTATATTTCTGGAGACTATTAAATTTCTAAGTTTCATGAAGTTTATCACTAAATTAAAATTATTATACTTATAAGATTTAAGAGAGTGACATGTTGTCACTTTCAATGGTTTTAATAATAATTAAATTATTTTAATGGTCAAAATTCCATAAAATGAATTTATTCTAACCCTTAGGTGATATGGGTGGACTTTTATTCATCCAATAGGATTTTTCCAAGTGTTAGTGTAATTTTATAATCTTATTTTTACCCTTAATTACCTAATTCACCTTTAACTGTAGTAAATAAAAATTACCGTAGTTACTATTCATAATATCCAAAAATAAAAGTAACCTATTAACATAATTTGGACCCACTGAATCCAAATTTGGAATCCATTTTTCAAAATTGAAAACACAGAAGTTGCAGTAATTAATTTAAAATTAATCCCATTGTTAAGAAAACGGGTTTTAAAAGTTGAAACATTGCCAAAGATTGAAATGTTTTTACCTATGAATTCAATGTAAAATTAATGGTAATGACATAAATTATATTAAATTGTAAAAATAAATTCTATTTATACTTTAAAACCATTCAATATTATAATTTAACCATTTAAATTATTGCGATTAAAAAAGTTGTTTCTAATTAAAATATAGCGTGTTTTTACTATTCATTAAAATATGAAAGTTATCAGAATAATATGAATTTTTTTTCCAAAAGTAAATTTTTATATCCTGATTTCAAAGAAGAATTTTATTTTGTCAAATTGAACTTATAAATATGTCAAAAACTAGATTTAAAGTTAGTGCGCCATCAAAAGCCGACAAAACTGCAATTTTTGAATGATAGTTATTTAACTCGAAAAATTTATTTTGTTCTCATACCATGTTCTAGAAAATATGTAAGATGAATAATAATGTTATAAAATTCAAAATTTAGTTAATAATATTCATAACGGTTAGTCCATAATAATATTATAACAATATATCGTTGTTTAGTGAAACCTGATATTGCGTACTACATACGCTATCGAGGAAGGTCGCGATTGCGTGTAACGCAAGCCAAGATAGTGTTGTGTGTAGTGAAAGATTCCTTTGATGTTGTGTATAACATAAGACATAAAAAAATATACTTCTCATAAAATATTAGGGTGTTACATTCTACCCCCCTTAAAATGAATTTCGCCCTCGAAATTCGTCACTTCGTAACTAACGGATGAGGATACCTCTTCCTCATCATATCCTCAAGCTCCCATGTAGCTTCTTCTAATTGGTGGTTCCTCCATAAAACTTTCACCAAGAAAGTGGTCTTGTTCCATAGAACTTTTTCGCTATGATCCAGAGTCTCTATCAGTTGTTCTTCATAAGAAATATCTTGATCCAGCAGTACAACTTCTGAGCTTAGTACATGTGAAGGATCGAGTATGTACTTTCTCAAGAGAGATACATGGAACAAATCGTGAAATTGAGAGAGATTCGGTGGAAGCGCCAATCGGTAAGCTACCTTCCCAACACGATCCAGTATTTCAAAAATACCGATATACCTAGGGCTCAACTTTCCCTTCTTTACAAATCACATTACTCTCTTCCAAGGAGATATTCATAAGAACACTTTATCACCCACTTCAAACTCTAGGTCTTTTCTTAGGTTGTATGCATAACTTTTTTTTCGACTCTGAGATACTCTTATGTGTTGTTGAATAGATCTGACCTTTTCTGCCATCTCATAAACCAGATCAGGTCCTAATAGTCTTCTTTCCCCAACTTCATCCCAGCAAGTTGGAGTCCTGTATTTATTTCTATAGAGAGATTCATAAGGATCCATCTGACTGGAGTGAAAGCTATTATTATAAGAAAATTACACCAAAGGTAGGTGTTGATCCCAAACACCTTTGAAATCCCTAGAGCAAGCTATTAACATTTCTTCTAGAGTTTGAATTGTTATCTCAGACTGACCATCTTTCTGAGGATGATAAATAGTACTGAAACTCAACTCTGTATTTAAAGTATGCTGAAGACTTCACCAGAACTTCGAGGTAAACCTTAGATCCCGATCATATATAATGGAAAGTGGTACTCCATGAAATCTTACCACTTCCTTCACATATATCCTGGCAATATGATTGAGAGAGAAATCTTCTCTAATAACAATGAAGTGTGCTAACTTCGTAAGACGATCAACTGTGACCCAGATAGCATTATTGCCTTCAGATGTTTTAGGAAGTACAGTGACAAAGTCCATAGTGATGTTTTCCCATTTCCATTCTGGTATGGGTAATGGTTGTAACATCCCTTTAGACTTCTGTTTCTCAGCTTTAACTTGCTGACAAACCAAGCATCGAGAGATAAATTCAGCAACATCTCTTCTCATGCCATCCCACCGGAAGTATTCTTTCAGGTCCCTATATATCTTCGTGCTTCCAGGATGAATAGATAATGAAGAAATACAAGCCTCATCCAGTAGCACCTTCTTTAATTTTGGTATGGGAGGAACACAAACCCGATTCCTGAACCTTATTATCCCATCACAATCAAGGTTGAATTTAGGAAAATTTCTCACCTTCTTTTGTAACTCTACATCTTCCTTTTGTGCCTCTTTAATATTCACATGTATAGATGGTTGAACATTCATTTGAGAAAGATAATATTTTCCCCTTACACTATAATTCCAAGATCCATCCTTTTTAAATCCATAAATATTGGATCTTTTGTGATCCTCATCATGGATAAGCTAGCATGGTCTTGTCGGATTAATCCATCTCACACCTTGTTTGCTTTCCTAGGATGATAATGAATTGAGCAGTCATAATTCTTAATCATCCCCAACTATCTTCTTTGGCGCATATTCAACTCCTTTTGTGTGAAAATATACTTTAAACTTTTATGATTAGTAAAAATATCACACCTTTCACCATAAAGATAATGCCGCAAAATCTTTAATGCATAGATTACCACAGCTAACTCCAAATCATGATTTGGGTAATTTTTCTCATGGATTTTCAACTGTCGTGAGGCATAATCTATCACCATATCGTTTTTCATGAGAAAACACCCATATCCATTCTTGGATGCATCATTGTAGATCATAAACCTTTATCCACTACAAGGTAGTGTGAGCACAGATGCACTAGATAACCTTCTTTTCAACTCCTTGAAATTATCTTCACACTCCTCCGTCCACATGAACTTAACTCCTTTTTGAGTCAACCTGGTGAGTGGATTAGATAATCATGAAAAATATTTCACAAAACGTCGATAATATCCATCCAAACCATGAAATCTTCAGATCTCAGTTTTTGTTGTTGGTCTTGACCATCTTTCTATAACCTCTGTATTTGCTGGATCCACAAATATCCTCTATTTTGAGATTATGTGACCCAAAAATGAAACTTTTTGAATCCAAAATTCACACTTGGTAAATTTGGCATAAAGCTTCTCCTTTATTAGGGTCTTTAATACAATTCTCAAGTGATCTTAATGTTCTTCCTTTCTCTTTGAATAGGAACAAATATCGTCTATAAAGACTACCACAAACTGATCAAGATAGTTTCTAAAGACTCAATTCATTAGATCCATGAAGATAGAAGAGGAATTAGTAAGACCAAGTGGCATCAATATAAATTCATAGTGTCCATACCTTGTACGGAAAGACGTTTTTGTATATCCTCTTTTTTGACCCTTAATTGATGATACCCTGAACAAAGATCAATCTTGGAAAAGTATTGAGCTCTGTGTAGTTGGTCAAATAAGTCATCAATGTGCAAGAGAGGATATTTGTTCTTTACAGTGATCTTGTTAAGTTCTCGACAATCAATGGAAAGTCTCATTGATCCATCTTTCTTCTTAACAAATAGAACAGGTGCTCCCCAAGGTGATGCACTAGGGAATTTGAATCCTTTATCAAGATTCACATGGAGTTGCTTCTTCAATTCCTGCAACTCAATTGGGGCTATTCTATAAGGTGTCTTTGAAATGGGAATAGCACCCGGTATGAGTTCTATTAAAAACTCAACATCACGATTTGGTGGGATACCTAGAAATTCCTCTAGAAAGACATCATCAAACTCCCATAAAATGGGCATATTCTTAATCGTGAGTTTCTCTCTAACCATTTGAGATAAATAACCTTCATTTATTGGAATCAAGACCCATAATATGGAAGAAATTTCCACTAGAAGGTTATATTCATCCTTGCATCGATAGATGATAGTAGATTGATCGTGAATATTACTTGTGATTTCCTTTATTTGTCAATTGATATGAGATTCATATAAAGAAATCCAATCCATGCCAAGAATCACATCAAATTCCACTATAGAAAGGATCACATGATTTGTAGGAAGCACTTTCACACAAACTTCAGTTAGAGAAGAATTGTAAACTTTTGATGCGACTGTTGTGCCATTAAGAGTTGTCACAACTAACTCAACATCTAATTGTTGAGGTAGTACGGCGATAACCTTAGAAAATTATTTAGAAATAAAAGAGTGGGTGGATGCAGAATCAAATAAAACATTTTCTACTTTAGAGTGGATGGTAAGTGTACCTTTCACCACTTCTTTATCATACTCCACATCGCCGATAGTAATTACATGTGACTTTCCTTTGTCTTTGGCCTTAAGAGTTTATTGAAATCAATCATCATCAACAACCCTTGCATTAGGGCATCGATTAGCATAATTCCCCATTTCCTAGCACTTGAAACATTGAAGTGTTGGAGGTGTATTCTGTGTATCCCTTTCTTTGTTTGCATCATTAGATATCATCTTCCCATTATTTCAACATTCAATTGCCCGATGACCTTCTTGTCGACACTTAAAACATTTTATTGCCCCTCTAAGAAAATTCCCTCCATGTCTCTTTCCACAATTTGAGCATAAAGGAAAACTCATCTTCTTTTCAGTGTGGTCTTTAGATTTTCCTTTGAATTCCATTTTCCTCTTCTTATCAAACCCATATGATTGATGGGTTACTCCAATCTCTATCTAAACCTTGAGAGCACATTGAACAATTTCCTCATAGATATTGAAGTCCCTTATGGCTAACTCCCTTTGAAGACTTGGTTTTAAGCCACTAAATAATTGATCGATCTTACTATCAGGTTGGATAATAATTCCGAAAGCATACATTGAGAGTCTTGTAAAATTTGTTTCGTAGGTACCAATAGATTCATCATCCTTTTTCTTTAGTTCAAGAAACTCCTTATCTATCTTTATTCTAAGAATACGAGGGAAGTACTTATTGAAAAATAAGTTCTTGAACTCATCCTATTCCATGGAATCAATTTCATCTCTTTGCCTCGTATTTGTGATAAGATTCCACCATTGATCAACATCACCTTCCAAACGATACACTGCTAAGATGACTTTGTCATGTTCAGAACATTTTAGAACTGAAAATATCTTTTTAGTGGTACTAATCCATTGTTTAACCACTAATGGATTAGAAGACCCACTGAATGAAGGTGGACGCTGCCTCATGAAGGATTCAACAGAATGTTTCTCCTTCCTTTTCTCGTTTGGAAGTCCATCATGGTTCATAGCTTGAGAAAGTTGTGTGATCATGGCTACACGATTTTTCATTCCAGCTCCCATAACGTTTGGTTACTTAGGGGTACAATAATTTCATTGACCGTCGCATTCTTCATTAACATGGTTCCTTCGAGTTCCATCCATTGACTAAAACCAATAAGCATTGTGTGAGAAACACTAATCATAATAGGAATACCACATAATCAAGAATAAAATTTTACACTTAAGGTCTTATCATAGGATATTCATGGCCATTTCTAAAACACTAATATTGTGTTCTATGCTAATACATATCCTTCAGGTTCTTACTAAGGCTTTCACATCCTAGTTTCAAAAGGTTGACTATACCTTTCCTCTGATACCAACTATAACGACCCATACTTTACATACATGGTTATTACTTCAAAATTGAAGAATAATTATTACAACATATAACAAAACCATGATAGGACTGTATAGGTATAGTTTCTTTAGAAATTGGGAAACATAAACAACTGGTTTATAAATCATCTACATTGTATCCCGTTTATTTTATCATATCTAGATCCCCTTTTGGCATATCCTACTTAATACCCTTCTTCCTAACCTGGGGAAAAGAAAACATAAAAAAGTGTGATCTCAAATGCTCATTAAGGGTAAAAAAAGAAATATCAGTCATATCATATTCATAAGAACATAACATTTTAAAAATATCAACCTGCAAAAGAGATCATAATATCATAACATGGGATAAATCATAGTAGTGAAATGTAATCCCAATAATCATAACTTAAAACATGAAACTTTGTGGCATATACACATAATCATAGAAAATCATTTCATGTTAGTCAAGGATCATTTCCAAGACCATCATAGCGGACAAAGTCCATTAGTGAACCGAGTTCACTCCTTATTCCAGTCCTATATCACTGAACGAGATTAACATTCCGTTCCAGCCATGTCTATCTCATGAGATATAAATCTTTACACAATGAATTGGAGGGAGATATAGGTCCCACCCATCTCATAATGAAACCATTTTTATGTGTTCCATAAAATCATAAATCATACATCATAGCATAACCCATGTAATAAAAATTAGATTCTTAAACATCATGCCATCATAACATAATCCATATAAGATAAAAGGACATCATAAAATAAATTCCATATTAACATAATCAAATCAATGTAAAAATTGGGATAGAAACAGAACCCTATATTATCTTATATGAAAAATAATTTTGATAAAACACTTGAACTCCATTCTTGAAGAAAATATCCTTTCTACTTAAAAAACATTTTTCCTTCCGTAACATGTCATACAATTTTAAAAGAAGTTAATGAAAAATAAACTTGAAAACATGTAATGTAAGCTTCATGGAAATAATGTTCTATGAAATCATAAAAATCCATTCATGCCGTATAAGTTAAAAAAAAACATTCTTCTCGTACTTTGACCGGAAAAGTCAAAAAGTACCTCGTACTAAAAATGACAAAAGATTACTTTCATATCTTTTACTAAAAACTCACCAAAGGGTAAAATTGGATTTAAAAAATTTTAGGAGGATATAAATAATATTACATATTGATTAAACATGGATGTGGATGATAAATATTCCCCAATAAATTCTGAAGTATAAACAATCTCTGATAAAAATGAGATTGCAAGATTTTCCCTTACCTTAAGTCCGATATGCTTTGTACGTGTCCGAAAATCCTGTATGATGATTTAAATATTGTCATTGACTAATTACAGAGTCATACTTATTGTTATGATATCATATATGGTCATATTCTTAGCTTCTTATTAGTAATATTTCATTGGTACTTGTTATTCGGGTGTTTATTGCTTTATGTTCTTATGCGTGTTTTGTCGAATAGATTCTATTATACTTTTTAGGTTATAGATACCTCATTTACAGAATGGTATTAGTGTAATATATATAATATTTATTCAATTTATTTATATAATCATTATTCAAAGAAGATCATGTAGAACGAGTCGCATCACATCGTGGAGACGGTAGGCAGTACGTACACACAATCGATGATATTGTTCCCATGATCATGGAATTTTATTGAAGTGTATGTATACTATTTTTGAATCAATATCACTTTACAATAATAATATTAAGTGATTATTTTCACCATTATACCCATCCAAGTAAGGTGGTGGTGGAAAATAGATTACACCATGGCGTGGAGACGGTATTCCATACGTACGCACGCGCGGTGATTTCATTTTCCGTAGGATGGATAGAAGTTGAAATAGGATTGTTTCATAATAACAAATCAATATATGTGTGATAATGATGTTATTACTTCATAATTAAACAACTAAATAAGAGTAAGTAGAAGAAGAAAAAATTTTGAAAGAATCGGTAAAACTGCATTTTTTGAAAAATACTTATTTTACCCAAATTTTTTTTTTCTCATACCATGTTATAGAAAATATTTAAGATGAATAATAATGTTATAAAATTCAAAATTTAGTTAATAATATTCATAACGGCTAGTCTATAATTATATTATAACAATATATCGCTGTTTAGTGAAACCTGGTATTGTGTACTACATACGCTATCGAAGAAGGTCACGATTGCGTGTAACACAAGCCAAGCTAGTGTTGTGTGCAGTAAAAGATTCCTTTGATGTTGTGTATAACATAAGAAATAAAAAAAATACATCTCAAAAAATATCAGGGTGTTACACTCCTCGCACGGTTTGGCTGCATGGTTTAGACAAACTGTGCACCGTCTGTGCGGGAGCTACTGCCTCTAAGCCAACTACGTACGGTTTGGCCGCATGGTTTAGACAAACCATGCACCACCCATGCGAAAGCTACTGCCCTTTAGTTCTCCTTAAAAGTTCACCAAAGCGCACCCCCAAGACACTACTCCAAAACAGATGTAGTTAGAAAACATCAAAAGTACCTGAATATGTAACATGATGTTAATGTTCTCAACTGTATACCATTGAAATGGTTCACGAAGAAGGAAGATTTTGGAAAAGTGTGGGGGATATGTTACCTTGACCTCCAGAACACCTCTAACACCACATTTTTACAAATTAATGGACCAGAGAGGTGCAAAACATTACATCAAATACCTCTCAAACTATTCTCACCCTCGAGAATTAAAACCAAACCTGAAGAAAGGAGAGGGGTCCGAACAACTCCCCCTCTAAAGATACCCCTCAGAAGAAAACCTCCTTATTACCAAGGAGTTCCCCCTTCCTCACCTATCTCCTGAACAATCACAATCATACCGCTCCTCTCCCCCATGCAACCACACAAAGAAAAAGATTAAACTATCCGGTCATGTGGGTGAGGGGTTTTCCTTCCTCTATGTTAAGATACTATCTGCTTTGGGCGGCACCGACTCACCCACACAGGTTTAGGAGCATCCACTTTAATGAATCTTAAATTGGTATTAGGTCCTCCCACCCCCACATTTCAGGACACTTTTTACGTGCTTGAAACACATTTCATAGTTAACCAGGTCAAGCATTACATCATAAATAGGTACGAAACAAAACAAGATAAAACTCAAAACAACTCTGGGTACTGGAAACACATCTGTGCTTCCCGTTCCTAGCTACTCTCCTCAAGACCACCATGCCTACATAGCACAAAAACCAAAGGAATGGTTCGTCCATGAAGCACCTTCTCTTTACGACCTTCGATCATCATGGTTCGCTCCACGAACGTTGCATCATCCACGATATCTAGCTCTCCCCAGTCGACGATGTGTGAATCGTCTTGCAGGTACCGATGGAGCTGAGACACATGGAAGATACTGTGCACCCTTTGCAGTGGTGGCGGCAATGCTAGTTGATAAGCCACCTCGCCAACCCACCACAACCCCTTGAA
Source organism: Viscum album (assembly GCA_963277665.1). NCBI lineage: Eukaryota > Viridiplantae > Streptophyta > Magnoliopsida > Santalales > Viscaceae > Viscum > Viscum album. The sequence goes on from OY728142.1 coordinate 1,538,440,940, forward strand.
GGGCCCAACTAACCTGGGAGAAAGCTTGCTTCCCTTTCCGAATATTCACTGCCCGCACCGAGGAGAGACCTTCAAGAACACGTGGTCCCCATCCTCAAACTCCAAGGGTCTCCTCCTATTATCAGCGTATGACTTCTGCCGGTCCTGAGATACCTTCATCCTCCTTGTAAAAGCTGAACCTTTTCCATCGTGCTCTGCACCACCTCCGAGCCAAGAACACCTACTTCTCCGACCTCTGTCCAGCATACAGGTGAGCAGCACAACCTCCCGTACAAAGCTTTGAAAGGAGCCATGCCAATGGTAGAGTGATAACTATTGTTGTAAGAGAACTCTATCAGAGGAAAGTGTTGTACCAATGATCCTCCAAGGACCAAAACACATGCTCATAGCATATCTTCCAAAGTCTGGATGGTGCGCTCTGTCTGCCCATCTGTCTGGGGGTGGAAAGCAGTGATGAGGCATAGCCGGGTGCCAAAAGCATGTTGCAATACTCTCCAGACCAGCGAGGTAAACTGGGTATCCGGGTTAGAGATTATAGATCTCAGAACTCTGTGCAACCGCACCACCTCATTCATGTACCTTTGAGCTAGGGCCTCAACCGTACTTGACTCCTTGATTGCTAGGAAGTGAGCTGATTTCATCAGCCGGTCCACCACTATACAGATAGTATCGCAAACCCCTTGAACTCTGGGCAGACCCGTGATGAAATCCATTGAGATGTCATCTGACTTCCACTCGGGGATATCTAAAGGTTGTAACAGACCTCCTAGGACGCGGTGTTCAGCCTTCACCTGATGACACACGAGGCACTTTTCTACGAACTCTACTACTGACCGTTTCACTCCATGCCACTAGAAATTCCCACTCAAGCCCTGTTACATCGTGGAAGCTCCCGGGTGTACTGCCAGGGGTGAGTTGTGGAAATCACCAAGAACTCTCTCGCACATTTCCTCTAGAACAAACAAATTCCCCTAGAAAAGCATCTGATTCAGACCATCCCCCGAACATCCTTCCGGAGCCTTTCCCGGGCTAGCCCAATCGCACATCACTTCACTCTCTATGTCTCCCCACTAAGACTCCTCCACCTGCCGTAGTAGCCTGCTATTCTAAGGAAACTACAAACTTCTGCCACGTTCCTGGGCGCTGCCCAAGAAACATCCACCTTGACCTTCGATGGGTCCACCACTATTCCTTGCTCGGACACCACATGTCCCAGGAAGCGTAATTATCGAGTCCAAAACTTGCATTTGGACATCTTCCAATAAAATTGGTGCTGTTGGAGGACCTCTAAAACCATTCTCAGGTGCCCATCATGATCCTCCTCTGATCTTGAGTAGATCAGGATGTCATCAATGAAGATGACTACGAACTGGTCTAGGTATTCCCGAAAGATGTAGTTCATGAGTCCCATGAACACGACTGTTGCATTTGTAATGCCGAACGACATGACCACAAACTCAATGTTCCCATATCCACACTAGAAGGCAGTCTTCGAGATGTCACCCTTCTTCACCCTCAATTGGTGATATCCAGACTGCAGATCGATCTTATAGAACCAACCTACTCCTCTCAACTGGTCAAAGAGGTCGTCTATCCTCGGGAGGGGGTAACCGTTCTTGATGGTTACCTGGTTCAGTCTCTGGTAGTCTATGCACAACCTGATATCACCATCTGCCTTTTTTGAGAATAAGACTGGAGCACCCCATGGTGATGCACTCGGTCGAACAAAACCCTTCTTCATTAGATCGTCAATATGAATCGACAAATCCCGTAGCTCTGAAGGTTCCATCCTATAGGGGGCCATCAGAATCAGATGGGTACCAGGTTGTAATTATATTATGAACTCAATGTCTCGTCGATGGGGTAGAGTCACCACGTGCTTGGGGAAGACATCCATGAACTCGCTGATGATTTCGGAGACTTCTACCATTTCTATATTTTCAGACTCAACTAATATCCTGAATAACGAGGAATGAAATGGCTCCCCTCACCGGCTGCCCTCCTAGCAACTCCGCTCACCAATGAAAGTCACACATTATCCATCCAAGCCTGAAAAAACAACCCTTATTTAGAAACAATCGATGGTGGAACACACCGAGAATAGCTAGTAGATTCCTAGAATGAAGTCGTATGGATGCATTTGCAGTAAAAGGAGATCTCCACTGGATTGGTGTGGCCCCAACATCAACCTACATCCCCGGAAAACACGAGACAAGCTGGTCTGATCTCTGACTGGCATACTCAAAACCAGGGGTACAGAAAGTGTCTCTATGTCTAGGCCCAAGGCACATGCTAGACTGAGTGCAGCAAAGGAGTGTGAAGCTCTTAAATCAAACAAGGCATAGGCAAGGGTACTATACATGCTGATTGTACCTCGATCTACTTCGGGACCTGCTGGAACCGCTGCCTCTGCAGCGTGCAACTGCCCATGCCGAACTCCTCTACCTCTCGGCTGTTAGACACCTCCCCGACCACACCCTGGTCGAGGTCCCTAAGGAGTGCCCTGAGATCGGCCTACTCCTACAATGTCTACCCTCAGAGAAGCGGGAGATCACTGCCCCTACTGCTGCTGCTGGAGGGGCCTGGCTGGAAACCGTTGTGGCTGAGGTAGGTGCTGTACTGGTCCATATCCACTGTATTGTACTTGGTCTGGGCACTGGTTCCGAAGGTGCCCACGACTGCCATAGATGAAACACCTTGGTCCCAGGCCTGAAGGAAAAGGGTTAGGACTGGGAGATCAGAACTGAAACTGCTGAGGCCTGCTCCCTACTTGTCAAAACCTAGAGGGCCCTGATACTAGAGGCCTGCTGCTGACGACTTTCCCTTTTGACGAGCCCAACTGGATTCCCTCTCGCGACACACCACCCAGTGTGTGCATCCTCTCCACCACTTCATCCTTCTTCTGGACCTCTAAGTACCTCAGTAGGGTGAAGGGAGTAACAACATACTAGAGAGGAGGTCCAAGTGCCTCCTCCAAACATCTCGCCTGAGTCTCCTCATCTGTAAAGAGGTCCAGAGCAAAACGGAGGAGATCCTTGAACTTGATCCCCAACTCTCTCACCGACATGCTCCCCTACTGGAGGAAGAGTAGATCCTGACTTTTCCCAGCCTTCATTGTGGAAGAGAGGAATTCCGCCCGGAACTCCCTCTCAAAATCTGCCCACGTAACCTCAGTCTCCCTATTCTCCCTGAGATAGAGAATCCACCACTGACGCGCCGCTCCCCGCATCTGGCTCATAGCCAGAGGAACCCAGTACTCCGTTGGAGCCCAGATCAAGCTAAAAGCTATCACCAGCTCCCCTAGCCATCTCTCTATCTCCATGTCAGAGATAGTTCCATCGTACTTCCCGAGGGTCTTCCGCTGAAAGTCATGAAGTGTCTTCTGCCACTGATCATCCTCCTCCTCTCGGTCAACCCTCCATCGATCATCCATGTCAACCCCCTAGTCCTCGATCGCCCGTACTACTCGTGGTCATCTCCCAGGTGTCATAGCTACAAGGTAAACAAGGAATTCCTAAGCCCGAGTAGTGTAGAATATTGTTCTTAAATTTTCTTAGACTCATTATTCATTTTAAATCCCCAAAATTAACCAGAAACACAAGAACACAAGTCATTATGATGAATGTACATTTCCTAGGGTCTCTACCCTATAATCAATGTAGCCTCACTTGGTCATTTGGTAGGTCCAGAGTCCTTGCATCGGATCACGGGGGGGCCCTAAAATCCCGTGTCCTAGCCGGTCTTCCCTTTCCTATTTCACGCTTCAAGATCACCCGACACTATTTCCCTACCATCCCATGCAATCCTCATTGTGCCTAACTCTAGACTGCATCCTATCTCTCAAAATATACCTCTGATACCATTCTGTCACGACCCCCTCCCACCAAAGATGCCCCTCCGGAGTTGATAATGGTGAAAGGGAGATAATGACCCCCGAGCCCCACCTCCAGTAGGCCCTGGAGTGGAGACTAGCACCAAGGGTATGAGTTTTCACAAATATGGGAGGCATTAACCTTTTTATTAATTAATATTGGGAAATATGATGAGTCAAACACCAAAAGAAAAAGAAACAAGTAAATGAAAATAAACCCAAAACCAACACATATGCATGTTTTATACCAAACTGAAACAAAATTACAAGTATAAGAAAAGCTCCAAAGTACGATACCAAAAAGAAAGAAAAAAATACAACCCGAAATACTCCAACGCCCAACTAGCATGGTCCCACATAGTCCCTGAAGTCCTCCTGTAGACCTGAAAGTAAACTTAGGGTGAGAATACAATTATACTCAGTAGGAAAACCTAAAGATCTCATGCATAGGTGGGGAGACATCCTAATGCCCTGTGAGAAAACATAAGGAACCAAAGCCTAGTGAGGAATCTATCCACCCAACCTTATAAGCCACACTTACCAAATATCGCAAGTCAAAAGAGTAGTATAGTAATATTATCAAGGTATGGGTACCCCGCACCACCTTCCCACTGAATACTGTTCAAGCCCGCATGCCTAACGCTCTGATGCTTCCCAAACTTCCAGATATAGTGTCGCAACCTGGCCATAAGAAGATTGAGCTAGTGCCACAAATTGGACATACACAGCTCATAGTATCCTACCGATACTCAACACTTCTGGAATGTAGACTTTTACCAACACTTGTATACCAATGGTTCTACAGAACCGTTGTTATAAGTGTTTTTTACCAACGGTTTTAACAAACCGTTGGTAAACGTTGGTTTTGTGAAGGCTTCCCCAACGGTTTGAAGAAACCGTTGGGAAAGCCAAAAAATTTTCATTTTTCCCAACGGTTTTTACAAACCATTAGGAAAGGTCTCCTCAAATACATCCGCTTATAGAGGCCCTCGTAGCACAGGCACAACACAGAAGTTCCCCCATTTCCAAAAGATGCAGCGCCTAGTGAACCCTAACCTAAGTTCTTTCATCCGATCGGCTGAAACTCCGCCATCCAGGTTAGATTCTTTAAACCTCTTCCCAAATACAAGCCCTATTCCTCCGATTTCCACATTTATTTCAATATCTCGAAAGATCACATCATTTTTTCCTATTTTAGGGATTTTCGAAAATTTTATGATTCACACTATTTGATAGCGAATCAATGACTAATATTTGGAAATTGATGTTTTTAACAAATTTTTTGATTTGTGTGTAAGTAAATGTTGAGTTTGAGTAATGTATTAAATAAAACCATAATGTGGCATTCATTATTTTGACCTTTATTTAAGGTATGATTAAATTATTCTATAGGATTCATTGAATGAGATCGTATATAACAAGTGAACATTTTACCCATTCATTGTGTAGTCCTACATTTAGGTAGGTAAGGCTACTGAAATTATCATCATGATATAGCCATATGGTTGATAATATTTTTTATTATGGTCCTATATCGGTATATTTATCAGCCTAATAACATAAACTTATTTCTAATTCTATATGAATATTTTCAACATATAGGTGTCATTATGATACCATTCATACCATGTGGGAGTTATTTTTTCTAAAATAACACCAATGATTTATGGGTCCTTATGTTATAAATTGAGACTACATAAGGGTTATAGTTTCAGGGAATTCATTGATTTTGTGAGTTATACATTCCTAGGGAATGGTTGAAAACATAGAAGGTTGCATGAACATTATTATTAATCATTGATCGATGAATCAAGAAGTCATTAGCTAGATTAATAGCCATAAGAGTTAATCAAACTCTAGATAAAATTACTTTTATGGGATATTATATACTTGGAGTCATAGGGATGATGATCCAATAGAATGTACTAATTGGTGTGAAACTATGATAGTGAAATATAGAGCTAGAACACATTTGTTCATGTGTCACCTATCATGTTATTAAACTATTGAAATGAATTATATTTGTTTGGTAGAAGTTTTTTATATGTGAGATGTAAAATGACATGCATGGGTTATTTATAATTTATAACGGCCTAAATGTATAGATAATACATAGTTTTTCTGGTATAGGGGGGATTACATTACAAAAGGACCATGTCATTTAACACTAAAAATTAATTTAGTTTTTCGATAATAATACTATTTCCAATGAAGTTTGTGACTGTGACTGGAGAGATCATCACACATACATCTAGTGTAAATCTATTTTAACATTATTTCAAGTTGTTTAATTCTCATTTATATTCATTTTAGTGATTGGTAAATGTTTTTTTGGCTACATCTGCAACTCATCTTCAATAGTGGATTGAGTGTGCGCCTTGGGATGAGTTATCCTCCCTAGTAAATGAAGAACAAGTCACTTATAATATAGGGAATGTTCTATAGAATGTTTACTAGTGAATACTTTCATATCGAGGGATCATAACCCAAAAAATCAATAAAATATGGTTAAAACATTTTATTATAGCTCATGATGATATCAGTTACGAATCCTATTCATTCAGACAATGATGATGATAAAACCTTTTTATAGGTTGTCATTGATCCACGAAAATATTCTAAGGATTTGAGTGTGTGATAGACCCATAAGTAATAATACTTCTAAGGAATTTCATGACTATAAATTAAGTATAATGTTTTAATATCAAGATAATTAAAAAAATTAAAAAGAATTCAATAATTGGGATTGAATTCCCTGATTTATCTATATTTATCATAGGGTTCTGTGGTAGTAGGAAATTATGTTTGGTTAATGCTGACATGACAGTAGGAGAATCTATGCTATTTCAATAGAACTCATCTATTAAAGGTTTGAAAATTCCCCTTGGACAGCCCGTGCCCCCCTGGACAGCCCCCCCACCCTTATTGACAGCCCGCCCACCCCACCCCCGGACACCCGCCCACCACCCCCCGGACACCCCCTTCTCCCCCGAACGCCCCCACCCCCTGGAAAGCCCCCCCACCCCCTTGACACCCCCGACCCCATCGGACAGTGTCGTCACCCCCGTGGATAGCCCGAACACCCCCCGTGGACAACCCACCCACCCCCAGGACAGCCTGCCCACCCCCCTGGACACCCAGACCCCATTGACAGCCCCGCCACCCCCATGGGCAGCCCGCCCACCCCCTGGACACCCATACCCCCTGGACATCCCCACCCACCCCTTGGACACCCAACTCACCACCTTGGATAGCCCGCCCACCCCCATGGACTCCCCCTACCCCCTTGGATAGCTTGACCACCCCCATGGACAGCCCGCCCACCTGGACACCCCGACCCCCCTAGACAGCCCCCACCCCTGGACATCTCCGACCCCCCGGACGGCCCCACCACCCCCTAGACACCCTGAAACCCCCTGGACACCCCGCAACCCCTTGGATAGTCCCGCCACTCCCTTGATCCTCATCCTACTCATCCTGATCTCCCTAAAGAAGTTAAAGTATAAAACTCATGTACTCCCAATAAGACCCTTAAGGATTATGTATTCCTTGTTAAAATTCCAATATATTACTGGGAAATCCTTGAATATAGGAATTAGAAATTCTATATCTTATTTTCTTATATACACTATATTTTTTTGTATTTCTTAATATGATTCTCATATAGAGTAACATGTCAGTTATGATTTTATATAAAGTAAACAATTGTCATTTACCTAAATATTTTTTTGATTGAAATTCAATATTATTGAATTGCTTTGAAATGACTTATTGCAATTTTTTTACAGAATGGATAGAAGTTGGATGTACGAAACTGATCGGATTTCAACCAATTTTCAAAATAATTTGAATCGCTTACTAGATTTTTCATTTGACAAGGCTTTAGGTAGTGGTCGCATACACTGCCCATGTTTTAATAGTGTTGGAAGACCTTGGTTGAGTCATGAATCAGTTATCTATCATATAACCAAATATGGTTTCCAAACGAACTATTATGTGTGGTATCACAATGAAGAGAAAATGGAATCTCAAAATGTTGATAATCCAAATGATAGGACTGAATTGGAGAGTCTGATATATGTTCGGTTTCCATTTATTCGACATCATGAGAAGGAAAGGATGTCCATCCAACAAGATTTCGATATAATCACACATGATGCTTCCAATTAAAATGATGATGTTGATAGGGTGAAAAAATTGAATGATGCTGCGATGACTCCAGTATATCAGCAATGTAGTAAAATGAAAAAGTTGGAATTTTTAATCCGATTGTTTCATGGGAAAACTATGTATGGGATTTCAAATACTGAAATTGATTAGATTCTTACCTTCTTGAAGGACTTACTTCCAAATGATGCATATATTCCCTCAAACCACTATATGGCATGGACGTTAGTTGATGAACTTGGATTCTTAAAAAATAATCCATGCTTGCCCGAATGATTGCAGCTTACTTTGGGAGGAAACTGCTGAAAGAAATGATTGTATCAAATATGGAACCACCCTATGGGAGCCAAAATATGATGTAACACCATCTCATGTGCCAAAAAAAGTAATGTGGCACTTTATATTAATCCCCATATTACATAACATTTTCATGTCTGATGAAATATCTGTAAAAATGCGATGGCATGACACCGAGAGAAAAAATAATAATGAAGAGTTCGTTCACCCTGAAGATTGATTTTCATGGCAGAGATTTGATGCTAGATATCCTGAATTTGCAGCTGACATGCGTAATGTGAGACTGGGTCTTTCATGTGACAGTTTTAATCCATTTGGGTAGATTCTTACTTCACACAACACATGGCCGGTTTTCATACACATTTATAACCTTCCCCCTTGGTTGTGTATGAAAAAGCCTTATACTTTCTTGAGTATACTGATATCTGGCCCTTCTGATCCTGGAAATGATATAGATGTATACATGAAAACTTTAATAAAAGAGTTGAAACTTCTTTGGGATGTGGGTGTGCCCACATACAATGTATGTTCGAAAGACATATTTCAGATGCGTGTTGCGCTTATGTGGAAAATCAATGATTTTCATGCTTATGCAATGATTTTTGGATGGAGAACAAAAGGAAAATTGTCATGTCCTATTTGTATGAATAATACTTGATCAAGAAGAGTGAAATATCTTTATAGTTTTAGTTTTATTGGACATCGACGATTCTTTCCAATGAACCATCCATATAGAAACAATCGTCGAAGATTTGACAATACCATGGAGAATGACAATCCACCTCAGCGTATGTTTGGAACTGATGTGCTTAATGAATTGAAAGATTTTGGTTATTCATTTGGGCAGGGTGTAATGAAATCTAGAAAGAGGAAAAATGTTTCCAATGATACCTGTTACAATTGGAAGAAGAAGAGTATATTCTTTTAGTTTTCGTATTGGTCAACCAACTTGTTACATCATTTATTAGACATAATTCACATTGAAAAGAATATATATGAAATGTTGCTTTCAATTATTATAAATGTCAAGGGGAAGACAAAAGATGATTTATGATCTCGGTGTGACTTGGTAGATTGGGGGATCAGACCAGAATTGCATCCTGTCTGTATCAGTGAAAATAAATTGCAAGTTCCATGTGCTTCTTATGTGATGACACCTGCTGAAAAAAATCAATTTCTGGAAGTGTTAGAGACTATTAAAGTTCCTGATGGCTATTCAAGAAATATATCAAAACGGGTAAATAGAAAAGAGTTGAAGCTGAAATCTTTGAAGACTCATGATTATCACATCCTTTTGCATGAGTTGATTCCAATAGCAATCCGTCATCTCTTGTCCAATAATGTTAGAGTCTCAGTTATTCAGTTGTGCTATTTGTTTAGAGATCTTTGTACTAAGAGGTTGTCCAAATCCTTCTTGCAAAAACTTTTGGCAGAGACACCATTAATTTTGTGTGAGTTAGAGAAAATACTCCCTCCATCATTTTTTACATGCATGTTGCATCTGACTGTCCATCTTCTGACCAAAACACTTCTTGGAGGACCTGTTGATTTCCGTTGGATGTATCAAACTGAAAGAAATATGTGCACATTGAAATCATATGTTCGGAATAGTAATTATCCCAAAGGTTCTATTGTGAACGGTTACTTGGCTCAAGAATGTATGGATTTCTTCTCAATGTATTTGTCTGATCTTACTACGAGAATAAACAGACCAAGGAGAAATGAAGAAGAACAGTATGGGAAAATTGAACCCAGTTTTCCATCACTTCCTTAGACAGGAGGAATTCTGGGATCATATACATTGATGACATTAATCCTTGAATAGAGAGAGATGGCACATCGCACAGTGTTGTTCAATTGTGATTTTTTCAATGAGTATATCAAGTAAGTAAATTGTACATGTATCTCTTATCTTATCTCTTATAATTTTAAATATTTATTAAACTATTATTATTTTTATCTACAGGGAATATAAATAATTGATATATAGAAAACATCGTTCTTTATCTTTGAGAAGGAAAGAGACTTTGCATAGAAAAGGGTTTTCTGCTTGGTTGAAATTGAAGGTAAAAATATTTATGTTATAACTAAATAAAAGTAATATTTAATTAAGTTTACTATTTATTTATATTTCAAGTATCGACTTTTCCTGTAGACTCTGTTTCTAAGGAAATACGAGCTTTGTATTTTGGTCCTAATACCATGGTTCGTTCTTGTAAATCACTTGTGATCAATGGATACAAGTTTATTATCACTGAACGAGCAAGAAACATGAGAACACATCATAATGGTGTTATGCTAACAGCCACAACAGGCTGTTATGCCAGTTCATCGGATAATAGAACTCGTTCTAAAAATGTAGCTTATTATGGAGTCGTGGAGAAAATAATAATTTTGGATTATTACTTGCATGGTCGAGTCACGATGATGAAATGTCAATGGTTTGATTCAATGATGAGGCAAGGCACCATTATTGATGATTGTGGATTTTGAGTTATTGACATGACTCTCACTCTTGCTGCCAATGAACCATATGTATTGGCATCAATGGTGAAACAAGTTTTTTATGTCAAAGATCATCGTCATCCTAAATTCAGTGTAATTATTGAAGTAAATCCTAGACATGTTTTTGATGATGGTGACGATGAAGTTGACACTATCCCTACTGAAATTGGAAGAAATCCATTTATTACTTATGATGAATCCAATAGCTCAATTTTCAGAGTTGATTGTGAACCCGAAGTTTTGGTGGAAAATATATAGAATCATACAGTCATGTTCTCACCTACATGTTTTACCTACATCATTCAGAGTGTGTATCCTAGTACTTACCTTCAAACCACCATAAATCTTCTGTTTCATTATGTTTTTTTATCAGAATGGTTTTTCTATATTTTGTTTTTTGGGTTACACATTAGTTATATATTTCTAATTACTTCCATATTTGTTTTCATTTCAGGAAATGACACCCATTGAAGAGAGGCGGCAGAAAAAGATAAAAGAAAATAATCGTCGCATGACACAGATGGGTGTTCCACCACTCATCCCTGTTGTGAGTATTTTATTTCAAATATAAATATTTCAATAACTTATAATATCATGTGTTTACTTTTGTGTTAATTTTTTTTCAGGATCCACCCCCTAGATGAGAGATATCCGATGAGGAGCCTGATATTGCTCCCAATAGAGAGGCCGGTGGTAGGAGGGGGGGGGGGGTGGTGGTGTCAGAGTTGGATGATCATCTAGTGGTCCCGGTATTGAGGTCGGTGGTACAAGGGCTCGTGGTGCGAGAGTTTGACGATCCACTACCACATATGTATCTTCTACGCCCCATTTTGATCCTGGTGTGTCTTCAGGGACACACTGGATATTTAGGCCTCCGATGTTTACACTACCAGTTGGCCAGACGTCTATGCCATCATCTTTTGCTTTTGGTTCATTATCTCCGAGCTATTATATTCCACCTTCTTTGACTCCTGCTCTTACACAGTATGTGGATGAGGAGAATATGTTGAGGGACACTCCACCTGTACAGGATATTACTTCATCTTCTATAAATCTAGTGACACCTATTGATCCGACTACCACAAGTATATTTATATAACTCTATCAAATTTTTATACCAAAATTTATTTTTATTATAACTTGTACTGATATTATTTTTCTTTAATAACAGATTCATCTACTGATTGGAGGTGGGGTAGGAGGAGTACATGCTTGCATGCGGTATGGAACCACCAGACATAGTTGATGGTTGAATACAATGTAGATGGACAAATGATCAAGAAATCTGGGCCGGAATGTCGGGGTTTTTTGGCGACGCTAGCCAAATACTCCGACATCATTCTGGTCATCCCTCTCACTTGGAGACATCTTCCACACGAAGCCAATGATAACGTACGGGCACAAATATGGGTAAAAAATCTATTGGATTTAATATAGTATTTTTTTCTTGTTTTTATATGAACTAATCTATTAGGTTTCAGCTTCGGTTTAACTTCCCTAATGGTGAAGGTGCACGACCAGCACGTTTAAAGGAGTTAGGAGATCTTTGGAGAGATTATAAGCATGAGATGTATGTTGGCTAGTGTGATAGAGTGAGCACAGAGTTGGAGACATTACCTATCATGGATGACTGCCCGATAGAGCAATATCGCCAAATGATTACCCATTGGGTGACTGCCAAATTTAAGGTATTAATCTCATTTGAGGTATTTAAATGACAGTTTGCATATTTTGTATTAATATAATCTTATTTATTATTAAACATTATTTAGGAATATTCTGAAAAAAACAAAAAAACATTAATTCAAAGAAATACATCCACACTTTGGGGTGCACAACTATGTCAGATCATGAGACGCAGCTAGTACGATATAGTTGTTTATAATTTTTCTTTAGGACTTTCCCTTTTTATTATTTCTTACTTAAATTATGTGATTTATTGAATATTTAATATATGATTATACTTGCACTTTATATTGTTTTAATGTCATTACAAAAGCACAAATTGAATATTGAAGGACGTATCCCTCGAGCAAAATTGTTTTGCTCGAGTAGAAGAAAAAAATATGGAACTGCGGTAAATGAACCAACCCAAGAAAAGATTGTAAGTTTTAATTTTTTTTTATTTCAAAGTTTAATATCTATTTTGAAATTTAATAATATATTAATATTTTTAACATGCTTCTTTAAGGGCTCTTGATGCCCAGGAGCCTGACAATTTTGGGCCACATGGTCATTTATATCAGGTTATGGGAGAGGAGCAATCTGGTCGAGTATGCTGCCGACCTGGTAAGAATATAGTCCCGACGAGGTATTGGTCCTCTCCAGGTATCCATTATAGTACCACTGAGTTGGAACATGCCATGGATCATGCAAGACAGTCTGATAAAAGGGTCACAGAGTTGAAAGTACAAGTTCAAATGAGGGACAAAGAATTTATGAAACTGATGAAAGCTTTATCTTTATCACTTCCACCAGAGGCCAGCGTGTCTTGTCAAACATTTATGTCTTCAATGGGTGCATTATCCAATGCACCAGGTGGCAGCTCTAGTGGCAGTCGAGATGATGATGTTCCTGGTGATGACGATGATGCTGAAGAGGAAGAGGGCGAGGATGAGGATGGGGATGAGGGCGAGGATGGGGCCGAGGGAGAGGTTGGGGACAAGGATGAGAATGAGGCCAACAATGAGCATGGGAATGATGACGAGGACAGAGATGGCGGTGAGGATAAGGCCGATGATGATAGTGGTGATGGTGATGGTGATCAGGGGTAGATTGATCCATTACATTTTTGAATTCGGTATAACTCTTTATTTTTGAACTTGGTTTTCCACTCTAGTATGGATATTTTTTAAATCATTATAACTCTTTATTTTCAACCAAATATGGAAGCCTAATGATGTTATGATGGTTTGGAGGTGAGTGATTCTATATAAGATTTTATGGGTTATTGTGAGGAGTTTCTTTACCTTTAATTGATTGGTTCATAAAATATAAGTTGGTTTTGTATTCTATTATTGGCGTGTGTAACCCGAAATTCAAGGTAGGTGGTTCCATTTCTAGCCTATGATAATGAAACTACTTGTTTTGATTTTCAAATTGATTTATAAATTGATTAATGAAGTTGGCATGATTTTTTCAAGTGTTGAAAAAGTATTTTGAAATAAAAATTGGTTTTCCATGGCTTTTGATAAATGTATTATAAATGGTTTTGAATGGTTTTCAAGGAATTGAAATGGGTTTGTGAAAAAGAGAACATGGGTTACCTTGGGTACTTAGGTGAAATGTTTATCTTAAAGAAATCCTCCATTTCATTGTGGTTATCAAGGAGGTTTGACTTCAGTCTTACCCCTATTTTCTAGGCCTATTATTTTTGGGGACTGATATTGACATTTGGGGGGGATTACTCTTGGGGTTTTCCTCTGCTTCATAGGGACGTTGTTATCAGATCTGTTTTTTGCAATTGATTCTTATTTTATGATTAGTCTACTACCTAGACCTTTAGTATTCCTTAGTACCGTGATACGCATTTTTTTATTTTGTAATACTTAGATTTCTTAGTTAGCCACGTATTTCATGTTTATGCATGTGGAAAATGATATGGAAAATATGATTTGAAGTAAAAGGATTTTTGAGTGAAATTGATATGATATTATCTCTAATGAAATTACAATTTCATGGTTATTTTATTCACACCATGACCAAAGTGTCTCTCTTTTGTTTCAAAAGGACATCATTTTAAGGGAATATAACAACTGACATACGAAAAACTGACCAAAGACATTCAGATTTCATTTAAACTTTAGGTTAACGATCCATGGGTCATATGTAATGTGTACGAGTCAACCCCGCCTCAATCCAAAGGACGGTGTGGCCGGTACCACTCAAAGTGTCTTTCTTTTATTTAAAATGGATGCGCTTTTAAGTAAAAAAACGACATAAGAAAAACCGACCAAAGGCATTGAAATTCTATTGAAACTTTAGGAAAAATATTCATGGGTCATATATGATGTGTACGAGTCAAACTCGCCTCAATCTGAGGCACGATGTGGCCGATATCACTCGCAGTGTCTCACTTTTATTTGGAATGGACAAGATTTTAAGTGAAAACAACAGATGCCTTACAGAAAACAGACCAAACACATTCATATTCTGTTGAGACTTTAGGAAAACGATACATGGGTCATATGTGACATGTACGAGTCAATTCGCCTCAATATGAGGGCCGATGTGGCCGGTACCACTGAAAGTGTCTTTCTTTTGTTTAAAATGGATGTGCTTTTAAGTAAAAAAATGACATATGGAAAACCAACCAAACGCATTTGGATTGTGTTGATACTTTAGGAAAATGACCCATGGGTCATTTGTGATGTGTATGAGTCAACCCCACCTCAATCCGAGGCGCGGTGTGGCCGACACCACTCAAAGTGTCTCTCTTTTGTTTAAAATGGACAACAGTTTAAGTAAAAACAACAACTAACATACGGAAAACAGACCAAACGCATTAGGATTCTATTGATACTTTAGTAAAAGTATCCATGAGTAATTTGTAACGTGTACGAGTCAACCCCACCTCAATATGAGGCACGGTGTGGCCGGTACCACTCAAATTATATTTCTTTTGTTTAAAATGGATACGCTTTTACGTAAAAACAACCGGCATACAGAAAACCAACCAAACACATTCGGATTGTGCTGATACTTTAGGACAATGATCCATGGGTCATTTGTGATATGTATGTGTCAACCCCAACTCAATCCGAGGCATGGTGTGGCCGGCACCACTCAAAGTGTCTCTCTTTTGTTTCCAAAGCACATCATTTTAAGTGAATACAACAACTGACATACAGAAAACTGACCAAATGCATTCGGATTCTGTTAAAACTTTAGGTTAAAGATTCATGGGTCATATGTGATATGTACGAGTCAACCCCACCTCAATCTCAGAGCTGGTGTGGAGGTAACCACTCAAAGTGTTTCTCTTTTGTTTGAAATGGACAAGATTTTAAGTGGAAACAACAACTGGCATAATTAAAACCAAAAAAATGCATTTGGATTGTTTTTATATTTTAGAAAAATGATCCATGGGTAATTTGTGACGTGTATTAGTCAAAACCGCCTTAATCTGAGGGCCGGTGTGGCTGACACCTCTTAAAGTGTCTTTCTTTTGTTTAAAATGGATACACTTTTAAGTAAATACAACAACTGGAATACTTAAAACCAACCAAAGGAATTTGAATTCTGTTGAAACTTTAGGAAAAAGATCCATGGGTCATTTGTGACATGTACGAGTCAACCCCACCTCAATCCTAGGTGAGGTGTGTCCGGTATCACTCTAAGTGTCTCACTTTAATTTGAAATGGACACGATTTTAAGTGAAAACAACAACTGACATACGGAAAACTGACCAAATGCATTAAGATTCTATTGAGACTTTAGGAAAACGATCCATGGGTCATATGTGACATGTACGAGTTGACCCTGCTTCAATCTGAGGGATGATGTGGCCTATAGCACTAAAAGTGTCTTTATTTTGTTTAAAATGGATGCGCTTTTAAGTAAAAAAATGACACACAGAAAACCAACCAATCGAATTCAGATTGTGCTGATACTTTAGGAAAACAATCCATGGGTAATTTGTGATGTGTACGAGTCAACCCTGCCTCAATCCAAGGTGCGGTGTGTCCGAAACCACTCAATGTGTCACTCGTTTGTTTAAAATGGGCAACAGTTTAAGTAAAAACCATAACTGACATATAGAAAGCAGACCAAACGCATTCGGATTCTATTTATACTTTATGAAAAGTATCCATGGGTCATTTTTGATGTGTACGAGTCAACACCGCCTCAATCTAAGGCATGGTGTGACTGGAACCACTCAAACTATCTTTCTTTTGTTTAAAATGGATATGCTTTTAAGGAAAAACAACCAGCATACAGAAAACCAACCAAACACATTCAGATTGTGTTGATACTTTAGAACAATGATCCATGGGTCATTTTAGATGTGTACGAGTCAACCCCGCCTCAATCTGAGGCGCGGTGTGGCCGGCACCACTCAAAGTGTCTCTCTTTTATTTCAAAAGGACATCATTTTAAGTGAATACAATAACTGACATACGGAAAACTGACCAAACTCATTCGGATTTTGTTGAAACTTTAGGTTAACGATTCATGGGTCATATGTGATGTGCACGAGTCAAACCCACCTCAATTCGAGAGTTGGTGTGGCCGACACCACTTATAGTATTTCTTTTTTTTGAAATGGATAAGATTTTAAGTGAAAACAACTGGCATACTTAAAACCGACAAAAACATTTGGATTGTTTTGATATTTTAGGAAAACGATCCATGGGTCATATGTGATGTGTACGAGTCAACCCCGCCTCAATCTGAGGGTGGGTGTGGTCGACACCACTCAAAGTGTCTTTCTTTTGTTTAAAATGGATACATTTTTAATTAAAAACAATAACTGGAAAACTTAAAACCGACCAAACGCATTTGGATTGTTCTGATATTTTAGGAAAACGATCCATGGGTCATTTTTGACTTTTATGAGTCAACCTCACCTCAATCCGAGGCGCGGTGTGGCCGGCACCACTCAATGTGTCTTTCATTTGTTTAAAATGGATACACTTTTAAGTAAAAACAACAACTAGCATACTTAAAACCGACCAAACGCATTTGGATTGTTTTTTATATTTTATGAAAATGATCCATGAGTTATTTGTGATGTGTACAAGTCAACCTCACCTCAATCCGAGGTGCGGTGTGGCCGGCACCACTCAAAGTGTCTTTCTTTTGTTTAAAATGGATACACTTCTAAGTAAAAACAACAAGTAGCATACTTAAAACCGACCAAAGGCATTATAATTCTGTTGAAACTTTAGGTAAAAGATCCATGGGTCATTTGTGACATGTATGAGTCAACCTTGCCTCAATCCGAGGCGCGGTGTGGCCGGTATCACTCGAAGTGTCTCATTTTTATTTGAAATGGACAATATTTTAAGTGAAAACAACAACTAACATACCAAAATATTACCAAACTCATTAGGATTCTGTTGAGACTTTAGGAAAACGATCAATGCGTCATATGTGACATGTATGAGTCAACCCCATCTCAATCCAAGGTCCAGTGTGGATGGTACCACTCAAAGTGTCTTTTTTTTGTTTAAAACGGATGCACTTTTAAGTAAAAAAAATGACATACAGAAAACCAACCAAACACATTCGGATTGTGTTGATACTTTAGGAAAATGATCCATGGGTCATTTTTGACGTGTACGAGTGAAAACCTCCTCAATAAGAGGGTTGGTGTGGCCGACACCATTCAAAGTGTCTCTCCTTTGTTTAAGATGGACAACAGTTTAAGTAAAAAACAACAACTGACATATAGAAAACAGACCAAACGTATTCAGATTCTGTTGATACTTTAGGACAAGAATCTATGGGTCATTTGTGATGTGTACAAGTCAACGCCTCCTATATCAAAGGCATGGTGTGTCTAGTACCACTCAAAGTGTCTTTCTTTTGTTTAAAATGGATACGCTTTTATGTAAAAACAACCAGCATACGGGAAACCAAACAAACACATTCGGATTGTGTTGATACTTTAGGAAAATGATCCATGGGTCATTTTTGACGTGTACGAGTCAACCCTACCTCAATCCAAGCCGCGGTGTGGACGAAACCACTCAAAGTCTGTCTTTTGTTTCAAAATGACATCATTTTAAGCAAATACAACTGAAATTTACACTCATCAACGACAGTCTCGAACTCTTTTTCATGAGTTGGGTAGTTTCAATCATGGGGTCATAAGTGACGAGACTCCTAAGAAAAATACCTTTTCACCATATATTATAAAAAATAAAAGTTCAATGCAAAATTCATCACAAATCTAGGATCAGAAAAAAATGGGATTTGAGCCAATTTTAAACTCTTATTCAACTCTAATAGGTATTTCTCAGACTATACTGCCTATTAGAATTTGATGGGGAGGTGGGGGGGGGGGGGGCTGTGCTGGTTAGGGGGTTGTGTAGGGGTGAGGTGAATTACTACTGGATGATTGTTGTCATATGAATTTAAATAGGGAATTGTAGTACATGACATGGTTGGAAGAGATTGATGGTTTTATGTGTTTTTTTGTGCTATTTTAGGTGTTTTTATACTGTTTTAAGTTTATGTGGTTTTTGTGATATTTTTTATTCAGGTGTATAGTGGAGGGGCTACTGGAGGGCTACTGTGTAGCTACTGGAGGGATGATGGGCAATTGTTCTGAAAAAACACAATACCAATGGTTTTAAACCGTTGGTATAAGAGTTTTGGAATTTTGGAATTCTCAAAAAGCACAATACCAACCGTTCTAAACCGTTGGTATAAGAGTTCTGAAAAAAAAACAATACCAACGGTTTTCTACTATTGGTATAATAACTCTCGAGAAACACAATACCAAAGATTCTAAACCATTGGTATACATTGAGAGAAATTAAAAAAAAACAATATATACCAATGGTTTTTGAAAACCGTTGGTATATATGTTATGAAAACATATACCAACAGTTATCTTGCAACTGTTGGTATATTAATAAATACAGTGGGATATACCAACAGTTTAGATCAAACCTTTGGTATAGGGCTTTCCTCAAGGCTTACTACCCTATGGTTTGGAAAACCATTGGTATAGGCTATACCAACAGTTTTCCAGCCTATACCAACTGTTCAAAACCGTTGGTATAACCTTCTTTTTTCGTAGTGCAATGCTCGGATGTAAACACATCTCATCCTGTATCCCGCCGACACTCAATCCTCGTCCATAACCACATCTCATCCCGAAGACTCTTTGAAAAACATCACATCCTCATCTTGAAGACTCTTGGGAAACATCTGTCATAACCTGCTCGAAGGATCTTGGGCTATAGAACCTAGAAGAGGGAGCATAGGGAAGAACAATAGCCAGCCATCCTTTGGATGTTTTAGAATCTCACAAACCATCACACGGGTGTTCAACACATAGTGCTCAACATGGGTGGGGTGCATAAAGAAACATAAAACGTACAGGTTTATATAATTATATCAACCACTCATCCCATCCTAAGGCTTCTACAAAAAAGACCTAAGCACATGCTTTGACACTACTACCAGGAAAGTATGAACACAGTAAACAGCCCCAAACCCCATTACGATTTTCATGTTTCAATAGTTTTAGTTTATCAATTCCTTAACTACCGAGAAACTAACAACAACCAAACTAGATCAATCATTCGTAAAACATATCCCTGCCAAGCACAAATATAGTTAGGGAAAACACAAGCAACAAAATAATATTTTATTTTATCAGCCAATCAATTCCATTGATTTTCCATATTTAATCAACTACCATTCCTAAAAATTCATTAGTTAACTCTTCCACTTTTATTCATATGCAGAACCCATCCCTGAAGCCCTGCTTCCAACCACCATAACCATAAACACCTCAACAACAATACCCGTACCACATCATTATCCCTTCGATACCATTTCCCGCAGCTCCGCTGCCCATCACAACCATATCATACACACCAACCCACAACCAAGCCAACCATAGCCCCGCAGCTCACCCGTTCCACAACAACCCAAGAAACACCACCTTCACATAATTAAACCCCAACCAACACCCACAAAAAAATTCATTATTTCATTTAGTTTAACTGAGGTGATCATACAAGGGTTCCGGGTATTAATTTGATCATCCAACTTTACATGATTAACCAATTTCCACATTCTATGAAATTCCATCCACAAAACAATCCAAAAAAACAGGGAACATTTAAATTGTGAAAGAAAAGGACCCCAACGACTGTGATTTTCAATAGGCATAAGCTTATTCAATTCACAACATAATCAAAGGATAAGCATTGATAGAAATAAGACAACAATATCAACAAAATTTCCCCAAACCCGTTATTTAACCAGTTATTATCTCTATTTACTAGTTCAACCATACCTCATGAAAAAAAGGATACCCACCCCTTATGATACAGAAAATTGAGAGAGAGACGAAGGTAAGATCCCTACCTCAAAGGTTTTTGACAAAAAACCCAACAAGCGAAGAATGCACAAGAAAGTTGGGCTGATCCTCCACGAATCCTCCTTAGATCTCTTCTCAAAACACAACCAAGACTAAATATCATCATATTTGAAATTCAAACACATAGATCTACCCATAACGGGAATAGATCTAAGAAACCAAGAGAATAGGAGGAGTAGATCTAAGTAGATCTAACAACCAAACAAGAACGATCACATACCTCAAGAAACTGGATTTGATTCGCCAAGGGAATCCATAAGATCACCTCCAAAACACTTGGGAGAGGTTCTACCATCTTCAAGGTAGGGTAATCCCAAGTTATGACTTCTTAGGAGCTTAAACAAGAAAGTTATAGGCAAAATGGCCAAGATCCACAATTTTAGGATCTATTTTAATTGGCCGCATGGTTAGTTCACACGGTTTAACAAACCGTGTGCTAACTGTCCATTAGCTACTGCCTTGGCCACCCTTCTCGCATGGTTTGGATGAATGTTTTAGACCAACCGTGTACTGTTCGTGTGGGAGATACTGCCTCCAAGCCAACTACGCACGGTTTGGCCACACGGTTTAGAAAAACCGTGTGCCGCCCGTGCGAAAGATACTTCCCTTTAGTTATTCTTAAAAGTTCACCCAAGTGCACCCCCAAGACACTACTCCAAAATAGAGGTAGTTAGAAACATCAAAAGTACAATAATATGTAATGTGATGTTAAGGTTCTCAACTGTCTACCGTTGAAACGGTTCATGATGAAGGATGATTTTGGAAAAGCATTGGGGATAAGTTACCTTGACCTATGGAATGACTCTAACACCGCATTTTTACAAATTAATGGGCTAGAGAGGTCTAGGACATTACAATGTCATAGTAAAAACATGTACGAAATTCCGTTTTCCAAAATTTACAAGAATTCCACTTCTCCTCCATAATAAAAGAAACTCACCCCTCACAATTATTCACAACTATAAATACCTTTTTATTGCAAAAAATATGAAAAAATAAGTTCCAAAAATCCCTCCCTTCATCATATAATCTTACCTTTGGGTAGAAATCCATCAAAGGAATTCCTTCGATGCAAAACAAAAGGAGTGACCCAAAGAAGTGGTAACATCCTTCCTTAATCTCTTTTGTTTTATTTTCAATATAAACCCATTAAAATATTCATATTACATTTTTACATAATTATATAATTATCCTAAATATACTTATATTTTTATATTCTAAGTTTTATACCTAAAATTATACACACTTCCATCTAATGAGTACCGAACTTACCATTCTTGTGTACGGTGAACTATCACCTCACAAAATGATGTTGTTCATTTTTCCTTTACCACCACTCATGGTTGGGAATTATGATGGAAAATATATTTTTATATGATATATATGATATTTATTATGTATTTAGTATTATAAAATTATTATATAAAACATACCTTTATGCTTTCCATTTTGTGTAAATATGATAATTTTGTTTGGGGAAGTGTGGACTACCTTCTCCTCAAAGAGATGTGATTCATTCACACTCTACATGGAATTTTTTAAGGATTTGTTTAGAGAAATTATATTATATATATGACATAAAAATTATACTAGAATTATATTATATATATATACACATATATTTTATTTACTTTATTTCTTTCAATATGACAATAAAATAGAAACAATGTTCATGCATTCTTATTGCCTACCGTCTCCAAGAATGGTGTATTCCATTTCATATTTATATATTCTATTGATTATTATAAATAAATATATAATTAATATATATGATATTATAATAATTATTTAAATTATTTAAATATTGAAATCATGGTATACATTAGTGTATCAAGAATAACAAGCCAAAACATATATGAAAAATGTGCATATATTACAAGAAATGTAATGTTAACATAGAGTTGTTAATAAATGGGTAATATAAAGTCATTAGCAATTAAAATATGGTATTATATATAATAATATGGTTTTTTTCTCGATTTATAATAAACTTATATTTATTAAACATGAGGTTTGAATGCGTATGAAGAAAGACAATACTTATGGTAATTGAATTTAATCTCGCTTTTAATTTTGTGAGATGCATGCCATATTAAGTAATCAATTATATTATGTGGTGTATATAATAACCTATGAAATTTTATATAATTATTTACCATTATTTAATGATATTATATTTTAAAATTTATGTTATTATTTTATGGGGATCATGATTCAAAAGTTACTCAAGTAGTAAGGGGATTTATAATATTTCTTATATTTTTGTGAGACTTATGATTTATTCACCATCCATTCCTTTATGGGGTGTATATACTTCCCATGAATTTATTATATTATTATTATCCATAAATTTATTGTTATTTACATATCAATTTTATGATCTCTCTTTCATCTGGTTTTTCTATTCTAAAGTTACCAAACAAGTAAGAAAATTTTGTCTCAATTTTCCTTCTTTGAGGCATATGTTTTTTATACTCCTATATTATTTTATGAGGTTCATATACTACCATTTGAAATGTTATATCATGAATATACTTATTTTAATGATATTTTAATCTTCATGTAATTTCATGGATTATATGATTCAATGTTACCTAGTGGTAAGATTCTGTTGAAACAATCTCATCGTTTACCGGGATTGTTTTTGATTATGCTTCCATTGATGTAATATTACGATCCATATCTCAATAAATCTAATTAATTTTCTCTTCATACGTTAATTCATGATATATTCATGTATTGGTACAATTTTCCCACTCTTTGGTACTTAAGATAATTAATAAAATGGTTTTATGAAATTTGAATTTATTTGCCCTTTCAGTTGGAAATTTGTGTCCTTTCAAAATCGCGTTTTCTAAAAATGTTTTAAAAAATGTTTTAATATTATAATATGATGTTTAAATGAAATTCTTATCCATGTTTTAAATTTTTAAAAATCATTTTTAAAAGTAATCATCTTGTCATTTTACAATCAAGGAACTTTTATAAACTTTTAAGGTGTAAAAGTAATGTTCGGCATGTATGGACTTACCCATCGTCATGACCAGCATTTACTTGATTGTTCATTTGTAATTTTACAAGTTTATTTTTTTAAAAGAAAAAGTTGTTTCTTAATATTTTTTTAGTTTTTTTATTTGAAAATGGTTTTCATTGAAAAGGGTTTCCAAAAATTGGTTTATATATAAAATTATTTTAAATTATTTTCAAAGTTTCCATTATAGGGTTTCAAAAGGTTGTTTTAAAAGAAAGGATTTCAATGATATAGAAGATTATTTTAAAAGCTTTCAAAGTATTTTTATTGAGAAATTTTTTAAAAACTTTTTAAATATTATTTTATAAGTTTTCAAGGAATGATGTTTTGAAAATATTTTCAAGATTTTTTTATAATTTTTCAAGGAAAAACTTTTTCAAAATTACTCCACACCTGATTTCCAAGTTTTTAAATTATTTTAAAAGAAACTGGTTTTCAAAAGGTTTTATTTTTTTAAAACCCCCTTTTAAATAATAAATGATATTTTGCTTAATAAATGTTTTTAAAATATATTTAAAAATTATTCTACATATAAGATGACATAATATGTTATATTTTATGATTTATTTAGGACATGATCCTAGAATACCATTCATATTCTTTCTTGAATGGTTTATATTTTTATGGAATGATGTTTATGAAACACATTCTCATTAATGGGTAATGTGATTATGAAACCCTCTTCTTTTCATGGGTTATGATTTGATGAAATGATTATGAAACCTATATTTTTACACAGGTTAAGATATGATTACTTGATTATGATAAAAATTTATTTATTTGGTAATGATATGATTGTTTATTATATTATGTCCCATGTTTGGATGATTTCATTATGATATGGGTGAGTCCAATATCTCCCTACAATTCATTGGGTAAATATTTATATATCATGAGATAATGATGGGAAATAAGTCGATGGGCTTGATCCAAAATTGGAAACGTGTGTTTCCTCATAAAAAATTGTAAACATATGTATCCTAATACACTATGGGAAAATGAGGAAACCCGATCCATTATATAAAGATGGGGTATCTTAATCCACTATGGGAAGATGTGGAAACTTGGTCCCTTATAAGGAAGGGACTACAACTGGGGATGGTGGGGTGTCCCACTTAGTAGCTGTAGTCCCTATGAAGTGCCCTGATAAGTTTTTGGCAATGAGACTTGAATTATATTAATGATGTTACATGCTTAAGTATCTTCCAAAATTTTTATATCTTATGCCTTTGATATGTTCAAATGGTTCATGTTGCTGATTATATTATGATTGATGTCTTATTAAATCCAAATATTTATGCCTTGTCTCATGCATATAATATTTTTTTAAAGGGTATGATCTTAAAATGTTATAATCATGTTCTCATACCCTTATTCTCATTTTATTCTTTCTTATTTACTTTATTTACCCTTACTAAGCATTAGATCTCACTAGTTTCATATGATTCCTTTCCCTAGGTTATAAATAAAGGTTTTAAGTAGGTGTACAAAAGAGGAATATATTTAAGGTAGATATTTAATATCTTTTACCAAACTAGAAGAATTCATTCCATGTTTCTATAGACAATAAACTATTAAGGTTCTCCGAAATTTATTTTTGTAATGTGATGAATATTCTTTTAAAATGATGTAATATCCATGTATATTAATCCTAGGTCTCTATAGTTGGGATCAAAGTAAAGTTTTAGTAAACCTTCGGAAACTAGGATGAGAAAACCCTAGTGATTTACCAAATTCAATTTATAAGGATAAGTATAAGGGTAAATAAATGTATTGGAAAATGTCCTTGAATTTTGGTAAAGGATAGTGTAACATCCCCAAATGATAAAGGGTTAAATGAATAAATGATATGACTCATGTCAACAAGGTGCACCTTCCTTTTCAGGAGCCTGTCTGATTAGAACTCCACAGTTAAGTGTGTTTGGCTTGGAGTAGTGATCAGGATGGGTGAACTTCTGGGAAGTCTCCCAGGGTGTGTGTGAGTGAGGACAAAGCACACTGGAAAGGACATGTGTTGGCCTGTGGGGACAATCATTAGTCAGATGACCCGTTTAGGCATGTGGGTGGACCCTAGGGTGGGCCCCACGTGTCTTCGGGGGCAACTGGTGGTACCTGGTGGGCCAAGACCCGACGACCTTGTTAAAGTGGGGTGGTTGTGCTTTCACCGGGACCCGGTTGTCACATTTGGTATCAAAGGAGGAGCCCAGCCTTAAGTGTGGTGCACTGCCTAGGTTGAGTTGTAGGGCCCACAACGAGGGCGTTGTGCTCTAAAGGGGGGGGGGGTAATTGTAACATACCCAAATGATAAAGGGTTAAATGACTAAATGATATGACTCATATCAACAAGGTGCACCTTCCTTTTCGGGAGCCTGTCTGATTAGAACTCCACAGTTAAGAATGCTTGGCTTGTAGTAGTGATCAGGATGTGTGACCTTCTGGGAAGTTTCCCAGGGTGTGTGTGAGTGAGGAAAAAGCACACTCGAAAGGACATGTGTTGGCCTGTGGGGACAATAATTAGTCAGATGACCCATTCAGGCAAGTGGGTGGACCCTGGGGTGGCCCCACGTGTCTGTGGGGGCAACTGGTGGTACCTGGTGGGCCAGGACCCGACAACCTTGTTAAGGCGGGGTGGCTGTGCTGTCACCGGGACCCGGTTGTCACAGATAGAGTGAGTGGTTTCCTAGAAACACATCCTTGTCTGGATAATACAAGATGATGTGGATTTTTAATAGTTCTACCTAGGTTTAACAACTCAGAAAAGGTGCATTAGGCCTAACTCGAGCGTAACCTAGTACATGACAATGTGTATTGCTACACACCTAGTTTGACACTCCTAGGGTATATGATTTTGAAATTAAAAAAATCTTTATGAACCATTATGAATGATTTAAAAATAATATTACTATGAATAACCTTGGCCAAATCTAAGGTGTTATAGATTAAATAAGTAGGTGTTATGATTTAGACACCCTATAAGTATTTTTTTTCATGATTATGTTGTTTTCATATATGATATGTGTTTCTCATTCTAAGATTTATGGTGTTAGTCAATAACAAGAACTATAAGGAACTGGGTTAACATTTAATGTTTTAGATACATAAAGTATGTGCATTATACAAATAAATTTTCTAATATCCCATGAAGAGAATCCGGATGGTGGTACGAGTTATGGTTATTATTTTGAAGATAATGTGACTAAAAATGGCATGTGAAAGGTATATGATGTTGTAACAGTTTTACATAAATTAAACATAAGAAGCATCCTTAGATTAAGGAGAGGAACCTTAAAAAATTATTAATATTTCATATTCTAGGACAAGGGGTTTTAAGGAATAAAATGATGAATCATGATTAATGGTTTAAGAATAAAGTTTGATGATTGAAGTGTTTTTGTTTTAGAATCCAAAGGTTATTTTATATGATTCATGAATTTTATAAGTATTTTTAGTATAAGTTTTTAATTAATGATTGAAAAGGATATATTCAATGGTGATTTAATGGAAGGGATATATTTTTAAGTAAGGTAAGGCAACCATTAATGTGTTCAATATGTTGTGACAATTGTGTTTATCTTGGATAATGAGATGATTGATATGGATAAATTAAATTGGATAGTACTGATTACCTTGGAACAAATTATTGATTTTTTTGATAAAGTGGTATATGTCATCATGGATGAAGTTTATAACTTATTTTATTTAAGTAATATATCCATTAATCTTTGGAATAAGGAAGAATGTATTTTTTCAAAAAGGATTTATGGAAATTCAGGTTATTACCAAGTTTCAAGAGAATATACAATGAGGGTATTCACATGTTTGGAATATGACAACCATGTGATAATTTGTGATATATGAAGGATCAATGTTAAGATGATTTCATAACCTTATTTATAATGTTTTATATTTTCAGATTTCAAAAGGGTTATAAGGTTAACCATTTACAGAAAGTTTAAGTGAAACTTTTGATGAAGTTTGTGAGATTAAAGTAATATCTCCCTACCTGAGGATTTAGTCATATTTCATAACCTCTTCTAACCAAATTGTTTTAATGGTAACCAAAGATAGATGGGATGAATTATCATGGATCTAATAATCTATTAGTTCTTGAGGGAAGAATAATTCAGCTACCTTTTTGGAGGTATAGGTGAAGTGGAAATTGGCCAAGACACGACCAAAGGGTGAGATTTTACTAATGAAAGGGAATGAAATAAAGTAAGTTTATCTTGTTGTGAAAATATATATTAAAATTTATGAAAAGGGTCTTGAAATAAAATTTTGTTCTATTATAATAATTTTTGATGATATCAGGGACTTCTTTCATGGTTTTTCACATTATGGTTTTGTGATTTTTAACTTTCTCTAGATCACCCACTTTCTTGGGATAAATGATATTTATCAATATATATGATTATTCATGATTTTATTACATGTCTAATATTTCATTAACACTTATTTTATTCTATATTGAAACCTAGTAATGTGATACTTTTGGGTAACCATTATGTTTTCGATTTTTACCTTTTAAATTAAGTTTTAGTATTCATTTTTCTAATGTGGTTTTCTTTGAAAGAAACATTCAAGTATAAAAATTTTAATAACACAGAATAATGTAGAGGGAGAAATTAATTTTTAGGGGGGTATAATTTAGCACCACAATATTTTTTGAATTATTATTTTGGAATTAATTTAATCTTTTGAAACTTTTCATTTCACAAAACATAAAATATAACTTTTTCTATACAAAATCACTAAGTTTGGCTTGCATTATGCGCAACATCAAGTCAAGATTACACTACAAGAAATACTTATATTATCTTTGAGTACATGAAACACCATGTTTTTATTTTGTTAAATAGAGTAACTAGTCCCTTTAATAGCTTGTGTTATACACAATATTGAGTTTTACTAAACTATAGTATACTATTAGTATTATTAACAAAATATTAATATAGTTTCCACCTAACCATTATAATGAAAGTCATGAATATGATTGAATAAATTTTGAAAGTATTATTTAAACATTTATATAAAATTAATCATTTGGTTTTCAATTAGTAGAATTTAATATAATTACTGTTGGAAAATAAAGAAATTTCTTTTCTAATAAAACTATTTTTCTATGTAAAAACATAATTTTATCTCAATAAAATAAATAATTTTTTTTGATTAATGTTTTCAATAAAATTTATTTATTATATATTCAATAAATATTTTTGATAATCATTCAATAGATTTGATAATTATAAGATTATAATAAATCTAATTTTTTTGAATAAAAAGATGTATTCCTCTAAAAGGAAATTTTACCGCCTTTTAATAGAGAACCAATTTTAAATCTAATTTTTGAATTTTTATTATTTTTATTTGAAAAAATAAACTTATTTTTTGAAATAGGAACATAAAAATTATATTAGGATTAATTTTTGGTATTTTTCTCTGAAGTCTCATTTTTTATGAATTGTTAATAATACTGAATTATAATCTAAAACTTCTTTTTCATATAATTTATTTATATAGGGTAATTATATTTTAATTTGGTTTTGAAGTGTAATGATATTAATTTTATAACAATTAATCTAATTTAGTTCATTAGAACCAATTTTACAATAAAATTGGATAACAAAACATCCAAAATTTAAAATAGTTTTGGTTAAAAAACCCATTGTCGCGACCCATCTATGAGATTAAATATAAAATAATTTCTACCACTTATGTGACTAGAATTTGAAAAAATGGTTTATATATTTTTAATAATCATAATTTATAATGTATAATAAGGTCAAATAAGTTTTTTTATAAAAAATATTAGTGAAAGTGGTTAAAATTAATTACAACGATTAAGAGAAAAAGTTTTTTAACAAAGGAATAAACCTTAAACTTAAACCCTAAAATGACCTACTAACTTGCAAAAAATCTATTTTATATCCATATTTAGACACTATACACACTTTTCTCGGATTTTAATTATTATTGGTTCCTCTTTTTATCAGAAAAATGTTGGTGTAATGTAACAACCAGGAAAATTCCATGTATTTTTTTTGCGTTTGAATGGGATTATTCTAGAACCAGGCTCTGAGACAACCCGTGATTCTGAGGCCCAGAGAGGCCGAAACGTTATTTTTAAACTTTATTTAAAGTACATTTTGGAATTGTGTGAATAGGTTTTTCAAGATTTTGAACCGATTCTCAAATAAAAATTCTAAGGAACCATTGAATTCAGAATGCCGAGATTATCCTAAGAATGAATTAACCTCGACCAACACAGGTCAACCGAAAGAGATAAATTTAATACTTTTTAAATAAAAGATAAAATAAACATAAAAGATTTTAAATTTTATTTTATTTTAAATGAGTTTTCTATGACACAGCGACCGGTCAACATTGTGGTGTAGTGACAAGGCAACACTGACTCATTAATGAATCTCATTAATGAATCAGCGTGGTGACATAGAACTCGTCTCCCACCTCTGATTAATGAGAGATCCAAGGTTGAAAAACAATCCTGGAAAAACCTCTACTGATGAGGATCTCTCTATCTCTATCTCCAATGGTTATGATTGATGAACACTCTTGATCGGATCTAGGAATTGACAAGCGACAACGAACGCCAGCGAATCATAGATCAACAAATTGCGGTGAAAGGCAGCGGATCACGGATCGACGAAGACTCAAATCACCCAACTTCATGAATAACAGATCAAAAATACAAGTAGGGATTTTTTCTGCATTCTATGTGATCAACCTTCCCCATTTTTCTTTCCAATGATGAATGCGGATCAACCCGTGAATAGGTTGACCTGCAGTTTGTTCATTCTTGTGGAATCAGGTCTTGATATTGTGGGGAGATATGGGATTTTTAAATCTACTTTAGCATTATTGAACCCACTTTGAAACTTGTTTATAAGATCTAACATGGAGGGATTAGGCCAACCGAATAAGGCTTGGTTTTCTCTATAGTTAGTGTTTTTATTCTTCATGACCGAACATCGAAATCAACAAGAAGATGGCCCTGAGGCCATTTTAGTAATCGTAGAAACTCGAGAGGTCTGAGGGCGCAGTAAAATTTGAAAATGGATCATCAGAGCATTTCCAGAAGTCCACAAAATTTTAGGCTGGAACATCAGAGATTGGTGGTGGTTGTCACAAGAGGTTGTGGCGCGCCACGATGCCACATCGCGGTGGGCTGCGGCAGATCAACAGGGGTCCTTTGGTGTGGTTTGCTGGCTAGTGGAGGCCGCGCGTACTGCATCGGTGTGCCCGACACGTGCCGCAGTGGTGTGCAGCAGACGCAGAACCATGTGGTGCCACATGGTGGAGGAGGCGACCCGCAACTGCAGGCCACGTTGACTGACAAGGGGGGTGGCCGGGTTAACCGGTCATGCATGCACCCCCCAGCCGGAGCGGCCAAACTGTTCTGAGTTAATCGGGACTAGCTGAGCCGGTCTAGGCCAATCCAGGCAAGATTTTCGGCTTAGGCTAGTTGGAGCAGGCCGCTCGAGTGGATTGGTTAGTTCCTTGAGCTGTTTTGTTTTAATAGAATGGTCAAGTGGTTTAAAGCTAGGCCGCTATGCATCCTCGGTGGGGAAAGGAGACCGACCCGCCAGTGTGGGCCGGGCCGGATAATCCCGAGTCACTAGGTGACTCGGCGGATAGGAACCATGGCCAGACTAGTACAATTTTAGTGAGTTCCAGTGGTCCAGGTAGACAGAATATGTTATACATGACTCCGATCAGAGTTAGTTAGGTCGGTCCGAACAAGTCGTACCGAGCCCGGACGCAACCATCGCATGTTTACAAAAACATCTATATATCTCAAACCGGTCATCCGATTGAGGCACCGTTAGTGGTGTTTATACCCTCTTGATGAGGAGGTCCTTCTAAGATACTCTACATGAGTTTTAGCCTACGGACGGGTTGGATTAGGATGTAATTAAATTGGACCCTTTTTACAAAAATGTTCATATCTTACAGACCGAGCGTTCATTCGACAGATCATCTCTTGTGATGGGACTCTTACGATGAGACAGTTCTTTGGGTTACTCTATGTGGGACTTCCTAGAAGTTGAGGTATGACCGATGGCTTGACGATCAAATCCTACCATAATCAAGTGTGCTAAGTGAGGGAATCTAGTGGCTGGTTGTGACATGAAGAATGAGAGAGACCCTTCTAAGATTAGTATGAGAGTGACCCTATATAGATCAGCATGAGGGGGACCCTTCATGGATCAGCAAAAGAGCGACCCTTCATTGATCATTTTTAGAGAAATACTTCATGGATCAACAAAAGACCCTCTCAATAGTATAAGACATTCTATATTTTCAACTAATCATCTTTACTTATGTACTTAAGTTATACCTAGAGTGAGCTTTGAATTTTTATTTGTGATTTAATTTGAGATATTTTATTATGGGATTTTGCTTTTGGGATTTTTGAGAGACCATCAGGGGTCTTAGGGTCCCTACAGAGTATTTTTATACTCACCCCTACATGGGATTCACTCGCACCTGTTGTGTCTTGTGCAGACGACGAACAACTTTGATTGGGACTTTGGGAAGCTAGGGATAGACGGTTCTTGGAGGTGGATCGATAGATTTGGTGTGCTACAGTGATATCTAACAATGACCTGTACCTACCATTCAAGTAGGATCCTTTCCAAACGACCTCCAGATCTTGCACTTTCTTGAAATACTTTCCTTTCAGTTGGGATTTTATTCATACCACTTTAAATTTCTGTAGTACTTGTACTTGTTTTTTGTTCTAGTTTCAAATTACTTTCCACAGTATGGGATGCGTGCATACGTATAGGTTGAAATGAAATGCCTTCCCTTTTTGGGATTGTATTTTTTGGTTCAAGTCACCAGCCCCTGTCATATGAAAGGTGGGATTGGGTTAGTCACTACATGGGCCCAAGGGGATGGGTCGTGACAAAGTGGTATCAATGGGCAGTCAGTTCTACCATAAGAACTAAGAGTCTGTATTTTCCATGGGGTCAACAGTGTTAAGTGTATTGAGTTTGGATTTCAGCCAGGGGAGTCCAGTTTTGGTGCGGTGGCCGACGTATCCATACACTAGGGCCCTGGATTCTATTTTTCGACTCAGTACACAAAAACACTGGTTTCATGTGTATTGGAAATGTTTTTCTCTTGAGCTATTTTGAGTCATATGACTAGGTATAACTTTTTGACTATGGAGTATCTGTTTCCCTACAGGATTCCTCCACGAAGATAGCCAGCCAAGATTCCAGTGAGGGATCACGATGATGTCCCACTGAGTGATGAGGCATTGGTGCATAGACCACTTACCGTGATAGCACCTATAGGTGGTGTACTACCATCACCACCACCCATAGAGAAAAAGTTTCTATCAACCCCACTATAATATGGAGAACGCTGACTTATCATGCTACACAAGTTCCATAGATAGAGGCCTCTGAGGTTTCAAGTCGAGACAGATCCTCAGGCAGTTGAGGATTGGCTGGAGGTAGTTACGTGGGATTTTCTCCTGGTAGAGATACCTAAAGACTTAGTGGGGGTCTTAGCTGCTAGCCTTTTTCAGGGAAGGACATGGAGATGGTGGAGCTTAATTCTCCAGAGACACAAGTAGGTGACCCTTTCCTAGTTGAACTTCGAGAGCCTCTTCAAGGTGGAGTTCATACCAGTAAAACTATGCTTAGTGCGTATTGAGGAGATACTTTACCTACAACAGGGAAGCCTTATTGTGGCCCAGTACTCGGTGAGGTTTACCGACCTCTACCACTACTCCAACTACATGGTATGAGACCATTTTTTAGGGCCCAAACCTTTGATAAGAGACTCCAATGGGAGATCATGGCATCAATTATTTTACTCTGCATCCTAATGCATGATGGAGTGCTAGAGCGAGCACTATTGGTGGAGATCTTCCTAGCTGAGTAGGAACCGACAATGAGAGCCACTGACGAACGACAGGTGGCTGAGTCATCTATAGAAGGTTGTAGGAAGATGATGTAAATGCCCAAATGGGCTATAAATTCCAGAGGATGACCCCATGATGCATTTTTGGAGGTTTGAAGCTTACGAGGTATATGAGATTAGCTATGGGATAGAGTTTGTCACTTCTGTGGTGGGCGAGGAAACTTGGCTCGTGATTGCCCGACCCGCTGCACAAATGATCAGAAAATGGTCAAGGTAATTCCAAGGTAGAGGTAGAGGTTCAAACGAGGAGGTCCGTAGGGTGGAGAAAGTGGTATGGGAGTAGGTCGAGTAGAAGACGGTGGACAATGGTTCGAGGTACCACCACCACTACCCACCAGGTTGTCCACCACGGGATCCGGGAGCCAATAGATAGGGATGAGGCCAACTTCAGGTGATGGAGGCATACAATCATTGCACTCTAGAGATGATTAGAGGTACAAACTATGTCTAATACATCTTAGCTACAGATCTTATAGACATAGGTTTCAATCACTGTTTCCTTTCTATAATCCTTGTTTGGATGTTGGAGATTCTGATTGAGCGATTGGATTGATCCTTACAATAAGAAACTCCTACAGGACAGGATTTAGTGATCACACCCTAGTGCTGACAGTGTGAGATTACTCTAAGTGGTGAGAGCTTCGTCTGGGATCTCCTAGTAGCGGTGTCGAGGTCTTACGATGTAATTCTATATTTGAACTACCACGATTCATGCTCACATTTACTATTTTAGGTGCACAGTGTGGTGTATCAGTGGAGATGGGAACCAATGTTCAATTGATGTCTAGAAATAATATGGAACAACGCAATATGGACTCGCACATAGAAGAGTGTAGTTGATCACTCTTCAGTTGGCTAGCATGGCCCTCGGTGTGGTTTATGAGACAAGTCCATGATTTATTGCAGTGGTGGAAAAATTCAAGGACATCTTAGTGATACTATTTGGCATGATTAATTCCCTAGCAGTGTTTATGGGACTCATGAACATAATCTTCCTGTAGTAGTTAGACCGGTTTTTAGTGGTCTTCATTGGTGACATCTAGTTATATTCAGCATCCAAGGAGGAGCATGCGATACACCTGAGGATAGTTTTAGATGCACTTTAAGAGAACCGACCTTATGTAAATCTCTCTATACGTGAGTTATGGATATGAAAGGTCAATTTACTTGGAAACTTCATCTGATAGGCTAAAGTGGCAGTAGATACATCGAAGATCATGGAAGTGCTTTCTTGGGATCCACCCAAGAGTGTTATTGAGATACGGGGTTTCCTTGGTCTGACTAGGTACTATCAGAGGTTTTTACCCAACTTCTCCATAATTTTATCACCATTAAAAACATTGAAAAATAAGGGAAAAACCTTTGTTTGGAATGAAAGATACCAGTAGATCTTTTTTAGTAGTTGAGTAATAACTTGACAAGTGCTTATATCTTGAGGGTGCCAGAGGAGGGAACCGACTACATGGTATTATGTGATGCATCCAGAAGTAGGCTAGGTTGGGTCTTAATTTAGAGAAAAGCAGTGATTACTTATGCCTCACGATAGTTAATAACACATGATAAGAACGATACAAATCATTACCTTGAGTTGGTAACGATATTATTCAAACTGGAGATGTGGCAACACTAAATTTTGGGTGAGCTTTACAATCTTATACTAAGACCACAAGATTCTGAAGTGCATCTTTTCCCAGAAGGATCTAAATATGATACAATGAAGATAGATGGAGTTCCTCTAGGATTATGATTTATGGATATTCTATGATCATCTTAAGGGGAACATTGTGGTAGATACTCTCAGTAGGAGATCAAGTTCACGGTTACTGAATGAGGCCTCAGAGCAGCTATCATCGCTTCTGATATCCTTTGTGGATAGGTATGAGACATATTTCCTTTAGTCAATGGAAGTTTCCCCTCCACTATTACAGTGAGTTAGGGAGGCGCAACTTAGAGATTCTAGTTGTGAGACTACACATTCTCATATATCCACAGGGTATCCTCCTCATGAATATTTGAAAGGTGTGGATGACATCATCCTTTATAGAGAGTGCACCGTGGTACCAAGGATGTTGCTAGAGGATGTGGTGATGGAGTTACATAAATCCCTTTTGGAGGTACATCTAGGTTTGGAAAAGATGTACCAGGACCTCAGACATCAGTATTGATGGCTGGGGATGAAGAAGGCAGTGACATATTTTGTCTCAAGATGCCTCACTTGTCAACAAGTGAAGGCTGAGCACCAGGTTCTATTAGGTTTGAAATAGTGCCTAGGGGTACCCGAGTTGAAGTAGGATGGGGTATCGATGGACTTCATGACAATATTACCATGTATGTCCAGGAGGCACGATACCATCTGGGTGATCGTTGACCGACTCACCAAATCAGCCCACTTCCTTCCCTTTCGAGAGCAGGGTTCAGTAAAGGTATTGGGATGCCACTATGTGTAGGAGACAGTTCAACTCTATGGATTCCAATCTATGATAGTCTCAGATCATGACACAAGATTTGAATATTATTTGTGAAATGGATTGTAGAAGGATTTTTGGGACTCAGCTACGCTTCCCCATAGCCTTTCACTAACAGACTGATGGTCATACTGAGCGAACCATTCAGACCTTAGAGGACATGCTTAGTGCTTGTGTAATGGTTTTTTGTCGTAGTTTAGAGGATGAACTACCACTAGTGGAGTTTTCATACAACAATGTACCACTCCACCATCAGTATGGTTACATTTGAGGCACTGTACAAATGACCTTTCTGATCACCGTTATGCTTGACAAACCAAGGGGAGTTAGTACTCATGGGTCTAGAGATGATATAGGCTACCACTAAGAAGGTGCAGGTCATCCGAGAGCGGATGAAGACTGCAGAGATCTAACATAATTCCTATGATGATAGGAAATAGAGACCCTTGGAGTTGGAGGAGGGGGATCATATATTCCAATGGGACTCTCTTTGACAGGGGATATAGAGTTTTGGATGAGGCGAGAAATTATCTCCAAGGTTCATCGGACCATTCTTGATCTTGCATTGTGTAAGAGAGGTGGAATACCTCTTTGCTCTACCGCCACAATTGGAGAAGGTGCACGAAGTCTTCCATGTCCCCCATCTAGGGAGATACGTGCATGACCCTTCTCACGTCATCGACCACAGAGAGCTAGAGATTGATGATGGGGCGACTTTCGGAGAGTACCGAACCAAGATAGAGGATCGACAGGAGAGGATCCTTCATGGATGGTCGATTCCTCTGGTGCATTTTTGTTGGAAGCATGAGGATCTTTAGGAGAGAAAGTGGGAGACAGGAGATTGGTTTCATGCTCATTACCCCTCTTTCTTTTGATTAGCAATTGTTTGGATTTTGGGGACGTAAAATCCTAAGGTGGGGAGAATGTAACACCTTGTAAAATTCCATGTGTTTTTTTGCATTTGAATGGGATTATTCCAGAACCAGGCTCTAGAAATCATGTGATTCTAAGGTCTGGAGAGGTTAGAACATTTTTTTAAACATTATTTAAATTATTCTCAGTAATCATGCACATGGGTTTTTTCTAACTTTTTTACCAGTTTCCAGATCAAAAATATGGGGGCACTGTTGAATTCAGAACGCTGGGATTCTCCTAGGAATGTCTAAACCTTGACTTAGATGGGCTGACTAAAAAAGATAAATTTCAGAATTTTTAAATAAAAAGATAAAATAAACTTAAAATGTTTTAAATTTTATTTTATTTGAAATGAGTTCGCTGTGACAGAGCGACTGGTCAGAACTATGGTGCAGCGATGATGCAACACTGACTCATTAACGAATATCATTAATGAATCAGTATGGTGACACATAATTCATCTCCACCATATAATTAATCATAGATCTATGGTTGAAAAAAACCATGAAAAAACCTCTAGTGACAGGGATCTCTCTCTGATGATGAATAATGATGAACAATTATGAAGAATGAGATGGGATCTAGTAATTAACGAGAAGTAACGAATGCCACCAGATCACAGATTGAAGAACAGTGGAAAAAGACAACGAATCATGGATCAAAGATGACTTGGATCACCCTACTTCGCCAATGACAGATCTGAAATCTAGGTTGGGTTTTTTGTCTGCATTCTATGTTATGGCCCTTCCCCGTTCTTCTTTCCAATGACGAATGCAGATCAACCCACTAACAGAGAAAATGTATTTGCATATTTAAACAAAATAATAATGAATTATTGATGTTTTAAAATGATAAAACCCATTTATTTAAATTTTTTTAAATATTGGTTATTTTGGATTATAGAATGAAACTGAGCTAAATTTTGAAATGTGATTAATTCAGGATTTTTGATAGTTTTTTACATCAAGGGTATTTTTTTCATTTATTGAAAAATATAATTTAAAATTGAGTGATTATATTTTTTTATAATCCTTATTTTATTTCCTTAAAATTTTTATACTGGGATAGGGGATTATTTGATCATCTAGAGGTCTTAAAAATAAATGAAGTTGAAGACTTTTTCATGTGGATAGCATGGACCCCACCACAGTAGCAGTAGCACATATCAGCCTAAAGTCATTCAATTGAGGTGATTCCACCTGGAATGGAACAATGATACATAAAATCGTTTCTAAATTAAATTAAATGGAGATTTTAATCCATTAAACTGGCATTAAAATGACATATTTTTGAAGGAAGCTTCCTGGAACCTTCATCAGGAAAAATAAATCATCAATTAAAAAATCATAACACATACATCTAGTGCCCAAATGAGATGATATTTATAGGGTGAAAGTAAAACACACTTATGAACAAATTTTATGAAGGGGTTTATGCATGAATCAACAAATTATTGGGTCGAAAACACAGAAACTTCAGGAGGAAATAAATATTTCTATAAAAGGAGATGAGATACTACCTCAAAAATGATTCCATCTCATCCCAACACTATCCAGGAAACAAAGGAGAGGAGAAAAATGTTCATTTAGATTTTTTTCTTTATTAATATTCTTTTTATTTTTAGTTTTATTTTATCATGTAATGAATTAATATTTTTTATATTAAAGTGTTCCTAATTATTCTTCCACCCCCTTTCTCTTCCAACTCCAATTTTGATTCTCTCTCTTCCATATTTCCATTGTGATCTTATGAACTTCACCATGGAAAGTGACTAACTCGAGGCTTGTAACTTGGGGAGGTTTCATGGTGTTATTCATTATTATGCTTCAATTTGAAATGTTTTAAATCTATTTGTACTGGAGGTCAGAATATTGCATGGGTGCGGCGGTCATCCACCATGACACTATTTCAAAATCCATTTCTTTTCCTTGATTAATCATTTTTAATCTATTTTATTTGGAAAACCATTCATACAATGGATTTGGGATTTCTATAATGGATGACATAGAATATAGTGGAGCCGAGTGTTATAGGAATAACATTCTCAGTTGTGGTGTTACCCTGCTTGACTACTGGAGGATGTGTGGTTTGGTGTGCTGGACGCATGCTAAAATCACACACTCAATAAATCAAGAGAGTAATTCATTAATGAGGTTTTACTAAAATAATTATCAAATTGAATGCAAATAATTAATAAATAATGATTGAACCCATGTTATCAAACCTTGAACAAATGCCTTTCTTTCATATTTTCCTTTTTTCCGTATAATGATTTAAATTTCAATTCTGCATTGCATTATTTTTATTACATGTTTATAAAACCTATAAAAACATATTTCTTAGTAAATATTAAAGAAAAAACCAAAAATAATTATATTAGGTGAACTAGAATAAGTGATTGAACCGAATGTAATGCTCCTCAAGTGAGATGACCCTCGTCATCCACTGTGTTGGATTAGGAATATAAATTTGTTTTTGTCATGCCCAACAACATGCATGTGTCACCTATGAATAGGTTGACCCATGGTTCAATAATTCTTGTGGGATCTGGTATTGATATTGGGTGGAGATAAAGGATTCTTAAATCCATGTTATCATTCTTGAACCCATTTGACACTTGTTTATAATCTCTAATGCGAAGGGATCATGCCAACCAAACAAGGCATAAATTACTTTATAGCGGGTGTTTGTGTTCTTCGTGACCAAACATCAAAATCCAAAAGAAGATGGACTAGAGGCCATTGCAGTAATGACGGAGACCTGAGAGGCTCGATGGCGCAATCAAATTTGACAAGGGACCTCCTGATCATTCCCGGCGGTCTGCCAAAGTTTAGGCTGGTGCGCTAGCGCCGACAACCGGTGGCACGCCATGAAGACGCATTGAGGAGGGCCATAGCCGGAGTGAGGTGAGATTAGATAAAGCCATGACAGATCAATAAGGGGATTTCGGTGCGGGATGGAAGTTTTCAGAGGTAGTGCACCTGCCGTTCGCCGCAGCGAAGCAGTAGGAGGCCACGCTCGAATAGCCATGATGGTGCACTGGAGACGCAGTGCCACGTGGCACCGCGTGGTGGAGGAGGCGGCCTGAAACCATGGGCTACACTGAATGGAAAGGGAGGATTCCAGGTTGACCGGCCGCATGTGCACACCCTGAGCCAGACCAGTCGAACCGGTCTGTGTTAAAGCGGACCTGCCGAACCGATCTGGGCTAAAACAAATTGGCCGAGCCGGTCCGGGCTAAACCAGATCAACCGAGCCGGTTCAAGACAAACCAAGCCAGGATATTTATACTGGTTTTCCTAAGAAGCCCAGTTTTTTTATTGAGCCATATCGTTTTAGCAAACTGAGCCGTTATGCTTCCCGGGTGGGGAAAAATGACCGGCCTGCCAGTGCGGGCCGGGTCGGATAAACTCGGGTCACTGGGTGACTTGGATAATTGTAACCACAATGAGCCTGGTCTGGGTTTATTGAGGGACAATGGGATAGGAAGATATAATGGGTTATACAGGACCCCTGTTCAGGTTGGTTGGGTTGTTCCGAACCAGTCAAACCGGGCCCGGATGCAACATTCCCCTGTTTACAAAAATGCCTATATCTCTCAAACTGGGTAGCTGATTGACACAACATCAGTGGAATTGGGACCCTTGCGATGGGTAGTTCCTTATGAGATACTCAATACCATTTTTGGTGGAAGTTTTCAAACAAATGGTTTGGATGAGACTCAAATCCAACTGGGTTTTTTTTACAAAAATGCCCATATCTTACATACCGATCATCCGTTCAACGCGCCGTCTACTGTGTTGAGACCCTTACGATGGGACAATAATTTGGGTTACTCTATTTTAGAATTAATAGAAGTTGAGGTATGACTGATGGATTGAGGAGAATATCCTCCTAGAATAAAGCGTGATAAGTGAGAGAATCTAGTGGCTGACCATGACGTAAAGAATGAGAGCGACCTTGCATAGATCAACATGAGAGAGACCCTTCATGGATCAACAATATAGTGAACCTTCATGGATCAGTATGAGAGAGAACCTACGCAGATCAACATGAGAGTGGCCCTTTGTGGATCAGAAACAGAGTGACCCTTTATAGATCTACAGCAGAGAAACCCTTCATGGATCAACACCACAGCCTCTCAAAAGAATAAGATGATCTAGCTTTATGACTAACCATCTTTACTTCTATACCTAAGTTATACCTAGAGTGAACTGTGTCTTTTTAATTGTGCTTTACCTTGATATATTTCAGTGTGGTATTTTCCTTTGTGGATTTATGAGAGACCTATAGGGATCTCGGGGTCCCTACAGAGTAATGTCATTCGCACCACTGCATGGGCTTCACCCGCACCTGTTCTGTCTTGTGCAGATGGCAAACAACTTTGACTGGGATTCTGGGGATCCAAGGCTAGATGGTGCTTAGAGGTGGATTGATAGATGTGGTGTGCTATAGTGACATCCAATAGTAATGTAATGACTCGATCCCAGCCAGCCACTCGAATAGTGCCAAACGGTTCGGGTGTTACTACCTTAGGCACACCTCCCTGAATTCCAAAGGCTACCATCTAGCAGCGAGAGTCTGTTAGCTATAGTGGGGAGGATTTACCATCTTGTAGGATCATAATAAGGGTATAGGTCCATGTATAAAAATAAAGATGCAGCAGAATGAAAGAATTAGCAGACTCAAACCAGACCCGCAAAGCGGAAGAATATAAAATATCAAATAAACAGCGGAAGGAATACATAACAATGGCAGTGTAATGTAAACAGAACAAAAAGCTGGATATCACAAGAAAATACGGCTGTAAACAAACAAACATTCATCCATGGTAAGTCACTAACAAAGGGGCACCAATGGATAACCAATAGTAGCTACAAAAATGTAAGCATGCTGATACAAGTAAAGAAAACAAAACCAAGTAACCCCTGTAAGGTATGAATGAAAGTTCCATACCATCTCCATGAAAAGACTAATGCAACCCA
This sequence comes from Viscum album, assembly GCA_963277665.1. Taxonomy (NCBI): domain Eukaryota; kingdom Viridiplantae; phylum Streptophyta; class Magnoliopsida; order Santalales; family Viscaceae; genus Viscum; species Viscum album. Next base: position 1,538,483,199 of record OY728142.1, read on the forward strand.
GCTCCTGAAGTTGACTTCTTTCCTACACATAAATACATAAAGTCTACACGTGTCCCAAAGGGCCCGTGCAGGGTGAAAGATAAATATCAGTTGGATACCACCCAATGGTGCGTACCTAATATGAGTGTTTAAGAAATCATGCATTTATAAGGAAATCAATAAACAATACAATACAAAAATAAACACTAATTCCACTAGTGCTCAGCAGCCACCACAAAGTGTCACCTGCTTCGGCCAATGACGAAATCTCTGTCTGTAACCCGACACCATGTGCCACCTAACACCATGTGTCTCAAGTACTGATGTCCCGAAGGCATGCCCAAGAATAGCAACCCAGCACCTTGTTCCTCCTGACACCTCTTGCCACAAGTACCGACATCCCGGAGGCATGCCCAAGAATAACCCATAGGAACAATGATGTCTGCCCTACAATCACGGTGAGACTCAACCCCCAACCTGATAGTATTAACGCTATCCCCTGAAGGCTCCTCACCTCCCACATGGCTTTCTACGGAAAACACCCCCAACCAAAATACCTAAAAGAAACTATGGCGACCTCTACCCACATGAGTGGTCAAAACCACCTCATCATAGAGTATCTCTATGTGCACACTACTCAAAGTCCCGGGTGAGTGGTAATCACCAAATAGCACCTAAGCCACCAACACATCTGACACCTCGTGTCCCTGTGACCATGCCGCTCAAGTCCGATGGCATCACCATCCTAGTAACCCGGGCCATGCCCAACTTGACAGTTGTATAGCCTCAAGACGACGTCCATGACAACCAATCCCATGGTCGAAACCACCCAAAGAAACCCGGGCCAAGCCCAACCCATGATCAACATCACTAAAGCGTAACTGGGCCAAGCCCAACACAACCCAAAGGGTCCATCATGTGTAATTCAGAAATTGTATATATATCAAATTCAACAGAACTCATAATAGGGAAAAAAATTTAAACAGTTTAATTTCCCCAGCCAAACGGCTATCGAATAACAGTATCGAGGTCTTGAATGCCTCTAACAACTTATAGCAGGCTTAATAAATTAAAATCAATAGTTTAACACATTAATATTTCAATTAAAACCATTTTGGAATTCCCTGGACAAAATGCACCAATGAGAAACGACCCCTCACCCAGCCCCGCTCACACAAACTGGTAACAAGGCATACCTAAAGGCATCCCATAGGTCCAACAAGCAATTCAATATGAAACAACAGATAAAATGGGTCTCGCTCAAAATACCCGAAAACACACCGATGGCCGCGTCACCCAAACAACCACAAAAATTAAAAATGAGGTATGCAACACCTACTTGAGACTGGTACGATGATACTCCTCTAGTAACAGCCGCCAATTCAGTCTAAAACGTGATAAATCTACAAAAGATTCAAAACCGCTCAAACTCCTATAACTCGTTCTAGGATAAAAATAAAAAAATGGCCCAAGGGGAATCGAGACCTTACCAAGGGGGTTCCAACGCATATTTCATAGTTCGAATTAGGTCTCAAATGGACGATCGAGAGAAGGAAAGAGCTCTGGCCGACTTAGTTCGTGAAACCGGGAAAAAATATGTGTTTCTGCCTAAAAATGAGGCTATAGACCGTTCTAACAAAAAAAAGTACATGGCGTGTACTTCATGACTACACACCATGTAGATCATTTAACTGTTCATAAGACGTCTGAATTCCACCGCCTTACTTTCCAGACCAGCCGACATGAGTACACGGCGTGTACCTATGGGTACACGACGTGTACTGAGTTTCTCTTATCTTCCTCACCGACTTACCCACATTCCATGTATATCCCTTATACATGGCTAGACTACATGGAGTGTACAAGGGGAACACGACGTGTACCTGGTTCTACCTAGCCAACAGGCCTTCACGCCATGTATGGTCACCACCCGGTCGAGGGTGCACGACGTGTCAAAAACTATACACCGTGTTGTAGGAATTTTTCTACATGGTCATAACATGACATGAAATCAGTAAGCACACGGCCGGTCAGTCGCTTAACATATACATGATGTGTACTTAAAGATACATGGTGTGTAGTCTGGAAATTTCCAATAACATCCCATTTTCTCCAGTTTCCTCAGAAATTGGTCAAAAATTCAAACAGGGTCGGGATTTTGACCTGTTCTGAAAACCTGGGTTCTTAAAACCCCCCACCTTAACATAGCTCATCCCTGAGCTATCAAACGAAACCCAGAGATGGCACCAAATATACCACCCTGTTCAACGTAACCCGGACTTCCCCGGTCTCAGAGGTCCCGGCTAAATTCCTAAAAGGGGCTCCCACCTTAGGAATCGCCTAACCCGCTCTCAACCCAACAATACTTAAAACAAACAAGGGTTTACTAACCTCTTTTTGGACTCATAGTACTTCCATGACGCATCATCACCCCTGCATCTCATTGGAACTCATGTGTAGCTCCCGACACCCAACGTAGCCTGCACCGTATCGGTGTCCACCTCGACGAGGTCCTACTGCCTGACACCTCAAGTAACCCGCATCCCCAATGCCTCGATGCCTCGATGCCCACAAAACCTCAATTAACCCGCATCCGCAATGGCCCGATGCCCAAGGCACCTCATGTAACCGGCCTCCTCGATTCCCCAATGCCCAAGGCACCTCAAGTAACCCTCACCCTTGATTCCCTGATGCTACAAATCTAATACATACAAACACACACACACACACACACACACACACACACATATATATATAATATCACACACCCGATATGGTTCTAAACACACTGACTAGCATTTAGTCAGTCCATATAGATCCTATGAACCATGTGCACTCAAAACAAACATGCCTCTGCAGGTCATGACCAAATGGAAACATAGAGATCACTGCCAAACCGCGGTGTACCTCTAACCGTCGTCGACTCACCATCTTACTCAGCCTCTGGCAGCTCCACAGCATGCACCTGGCCTGAAGTACGACGACCTAATTCCTGACCCCCCAGCGGTGCTACTCCAGTCACCAAACACTGACCCCTCAGCTGGGTCCCACTGTCTCTGTCACATCCTCCGCGAATAGATGAACCCCAGTTACCCTCTCCTGGTACCGAACCTGAATCAACTCCAGACGCTACAGTGTGTCCTGGTCCCTAGCTACCAGCTATCTGTGAAGGTTTCCTGCAAAACCTCTCCAGATGCCTGTCCTGTCCACATGCCTGACACTCCTTCGGAGGCCTATCACACTGAGCTCGGACATGTCCCAGCTGTCCACACTGAAATAAAGTCACTGAATAACTACCACGATGTGGTCTAGCTGAATCCCTAGCCTGACTGCCCTACTAGAACTCATCCCGTCCTTGCTTCCTGCTGTCTAAACCATCACCTGAAGCTATCACCCTGCCCAAAAGAGACTTCTCTCTCTTGTTGCCCTTGGCTATGAGTGCCTAGTTCACCGCCTTGGAGAAGGAAACCAGCATAAATATGTTCACCTGTACCCGAATGGCATGTCGTAAGCCATCCTCGAAGAGCCTTACCCTAGCTGCGTCATCGCTTACCATACCAAGTGCAAAGCGAGACAACACTATAAAAATAGCTACGTAGTCCATGATAGACATATATCCCTGTTGAAGACTCAAGAACTCCTGAGCTCTCTCTTCCCTCAGTGTCTCTGGATAGAAGTGCTCAAAGAACCTGTCCTTGAAGTCCTTCCAAACCAGTCCCTCATGCCTATGAGCCTGTACCTGTACATCCCACCAACGCTTCACCGGTCCTCTCAGCATGTACGTCTCCAGCTTGACCCTCCTCCCTAGAGGCATCTCAAGTTTCTCGTAGATCATCTGCATGCTTTATATCCGGTTCTCGGCCGCCTGTGGACCACCCTCACCCTGAAAAAGAGGCGGGTTTTGAGACTGGAACTCCCACGCCAGATATTCCATAGAAGGATCTATACCCCGCACGCCTTTGTCAATCCCCTATAAGAAGCGTACTAGGATATCTCAGAGCTGCTCGTCAAGCCATGGTCCGAACGCTACCAAAACCGGCTGCTGCCCTACCTGCACTGGATCCTAAACCTGATCATATCCCTGAGCCTATACCTGTGGCTCATGCTCTGCCTGCACCATATTCTGAATCTGATCCTCTGGCACTGTATCTTATCCTACCTGACACTACATCGAGTCATGAAGGAGTAACCTGCTGAATATCATAAATAGTCAGAAAACCCATATATATATATAACAATATATTCTACATAGATAAGGAAAGCAGTAAAGAGGCAGTGTATAACAACTACCCTTACTCTCCCCTATCGCAACCGATGCCCTTGGCATCCCAACCACACGGCCTCCTTACCCGCCCTTAATAGAGCCAAGTATCAATGGTACATCGGGCCATGCCCATCCTAACAACCAACATTGCCTCTAACCTGACAACCAAGTCTCCCAATCCTGAGAGTTACACTACCTCAGTCATAGTACCTGCTTGCTATCACAAGAGCCATGCCCAAAAACCCTGCCACATGCAATTTACAATATAAACAAAGCATTTCATAAAACATTGCAATATGCAAGCAATTATTTCAGGAATTTCGCTGTTTACATTTCAAAGCACATAAATCATGGAAATTGATATTTACTTCACATGGCATTATCACTTCACAAAGAACACGTGTAATTATGAAATTGAAACACCCTAAAATGTGCCTATCAAAATCCAAGCAACCAATCCTTGACATACCAGGCCAAGGTCCAATTATCCCTTACCACACTAGGTTAAGGGTCACATATAACAATCAATAACCTTACACACCAAGTGAGCCACTGAGGTGGAAGTCATATAAACTGTAATCTGAGAAAAAAACAACAGTAATTCCCACCCAAGGTAACTTGGTCCATCCCCCATACCGGGGGCTGCAGGCACCCAAGCACAAGCTAGAAACCTAGTTCCAGTAACACCATATATCCAATCTACCATATCCCAAATAGTAAAACCAGAAGAAAGAAAAGATAAGTCTCAATATCATTAGTATCCAGCCAAACACTGCTACTAAATCCATGTCAAGATCTCCTTTGATACTACTTTGTAACGACCCAGTCCTGACCAGCCACCCGAATAGTGCAAAACGGGTCAGGTGTTACTACCTTAGACGCACCTCCACATATTCTAAAGGTTTCCGACTAGCAGTGAGGGTCTATTACGTATAGTGGGGAGGCTATACCCTCTCGGAGGATCATAATAAGGTTACTGGTCCATGTATAAAAATAAAGATGCAATGGAATGAAAGACTCATCAGACTCAAACCAGACCCGTAGAGTAGAAGAATATCAACTATCAAATAAATAGTTTAAGAAATACAGAAAAATGGCAGTGGAAATTAAACAGAACAACATGATAATTATCACAAGAATCTATGGCTGTAAACAAACAAACATGAATCCATGACAAGTCACTAACAAAGGGGTGACAACGGCTAACCAACAGTAGCTACAAACAAGTAAAAATGTTGATACAAGTAAAGAAATCAAAACCAAGTAACCCCAACTAGGTATGACCGCAAGGTCCATACCATCTCCATGCAACAACTAACACAGCCCAGCTCCTAAAGCTGGCCTCTTTACTGCACGTAAATCCATAAAGTTTGCATGCGTCCCGAAGGGCCCATGCATGGTGTGAGACAAATCTCAGTAGGATACCACCCAACGGTGCATACCTAATATGAGTGTTTAAGTAGTCTTGCATTTATAAGGAAATCAGTAAACAATACAATACACAAATATACACTAACTCCACTGGTGCTCAACAACCACCATAGAGTGTCACCTGCTTCAGGCAATGCCAGAATCTATGTCTATAACCCGGAACCACATTCCACCTGACACCATGTGTCTCAAGTACCTACATTTCAAAGGCACGCCCAAGAGTAGTAAACCGACACCTTGTGCCTCCAGACATCTCGTGCCGCAAGTACCGACGTCACGGAGGCACGCCCAAGAATAACCCGGAGGAACAGTGATGTCTGCCCTCCAATCACAGTGAGCCTCAGCCCCAACCTGATAATATTAACCCTATCCCCTGAAGGCTCTTTTCCTACCACGTTGATTTCTATGGCAATCACCCCCAACCAAAATACCTAACCACGACTATGGGGGAATCTACCCACACGAGTGTTCAAAACCACCTCATCACAGAGTTTTTCAATGTGCACACTACTCAAAGTCCCAGGTGAGTGGTAATCACAAAATAACACCTAAGACACCAACACATCTAAATCCTTGTGTCCCTGTGACCATGACGCTCAAGTCCGATGGCATCACCATCCTAGTAACCCGGGCCTTGCCCAACCTGACAGTTGTATTGCCTCAAGACGACGTCCATGATTCCCAATCCCATGGTCGAAACCACCCAAAGTAACCTGGTCTATGCCCAACCTGTGATCAACTTCACTCAAGCGTAACCGGGCCATGCCCAACACAACACAAAGGGTCCATCATGTACAATTTAGAAATTTCATATATATCAAATTCAACCGAACTCATAATAGGAAAAACAATTTAAACAGGTGAATTGCCTCATCCCAACGACTATTGAACAACAACACCGAGGTATTTAAATCCTCTAACTACTTATATCAGGCTTAATAAATTAAACTCAACAGTTTAACACATTAATATTTCAATTAAAACAGTTTTGGCATTTGCCGTCCAAAATTACCCGATGTGTAACGACCCCTCACCCAGCCCCGATCATGCAAACTAGTAACAAGGTATACCCAAAGGCATCCCATAGGTCCAACAAGAAATTCAATATGAAACAGAAGATAAAACGGGTCCCGCTCAAAATACCCGAAAATGCGCCGAAGGCCGTGTCACCCAAACAACCACAAAAACACAAAATGAGGTATGAAACACCTACCTGAGACTCGTATGATTCTACCTCTCTGGTAATAGCTACCAATTCGGTCTAAAACGCAGTAAATCTACAAAAGATTAAAAACCTCTCAAACTCCCATAACTCATTCTAGGATGAAAATAAAACAAAACGGCCCAAGGGGAATCGAGGCCTTACAGAGGGGGTTCCAATGCATCAGTTGGGGTTCGAATCGATTATTGGATGGATGATCCGGAGAAGGAAAGAGCTCCAGCTGTATTAGTTCGCGAAACCAAGAGAAAATATGTGTTTCTACCTAAAAACGAGGCTTCTGCCCATTTTAATGAAAAAAAAAGAAAGTACACGACATGTACTTCATGACTACATGCCGTGTATCTCATTTAACTGTTCATAAGATGGCTGAATTCCACCTCCTTACTTTCCAGACCTGCTGACATGAGTACACGACATGTACCTATGGGTACATGGCGTGTACTTAGTTTCTCTTATCTTCCTCACCGACTTACCCACACACCATGTATATCCCTTATACACGGATATACTAAAAAGCGTGTCCAAGGGGAACACAGTGTGTTCCTGGTTCTACCTGGCCAAGAGGCCTACACACCATGTATGGCCCCCACACGGTCGGTGGTACACGACATGTCAAAAACTACACGCTGTGTAGTAGGAATATTTCTACACAGTCATCAAACAACATGTACTCAGAGAGCACACGACCTGTCAATCGCTAAAAATATACATGACGTGTACTTAATGATACACGGCGTGTGGTCTAGAAATTTCCATAAACTTCCCATTTTCTCTAGTTTCCTCAGAAACCAGTCAAAAATTCAAACAGGTTTGGGATTTTGACCCGCTCTCAAAACCCAGGTTCTTACAAGTGAGTTGTACCTACCCTTCAGGTAGGATCCTTGGCGGGCGACCTCTATATTTTGAATTTTTTTTGTACTTTCCTTTCATTTCGGATTGTATTTTGACCCCTTTTATTTTTTCTAGTACATGTAATTCTTGTTGGTTCTAGTTTCATCTTACTTTCTGATGTAAGGGTTGCGTGCGTGTGTACCGGTTAAAAGGAAATGCCTTCCCTTTTTGGGATATTCTTTTTTGGTGCTAGTCTCTAGTGCCTGGCCTATGGAAGGAAATATTGGGGTAGTCACAGATGGTTCCTAGGGGATGGTTTTGACATGTTACTCCCTTTAAAAAATTTCAAAATTTCCACTCCTCCTCTATTATAAAAAAGATACTCACTCCTCCCACTTATCCACATATCAAAACACGATTAGATTACCCAAAATATAATAAAATAAGATACTAAAGTCCCTCAATTAATCCTAGAATCCTATATTTTTTCATAAATCCATCTAATTAAGCCCTTTGGTGAAAACTAAATGGAGTTTCCCAAAGAATAGATAATATCCTCCCTCAAGCTCTTTGGTTTTATTTTCATTCTCCAGGTGATCAAATATTAATATTATATTAATGTATAATAAAATAATTATCCTTAATACAATGTTAAATTTTTATTTTAAAGGTTCTACCAACACTTACACTCACTTCAATCTAATGGTTAATGAACTTACCATTCTTATGTACGACAAACTACCTACTCACAAAGCAATGTTTTTCATTTTTCATTTTTCATTTAACTCCTCTTATAGATGGAAATTATTATGTAAAATATATTTTTATAATATAAATAAATAAATAAATATATTATATTTATGGTTTATTTAAGCTTTTGAAATTATTATATAAACATACCTTCAGGCTTTTCATTTTTTGTAAATACAATAATTGTTTTTGGGGAAGTGCGGACTACCGCCTCCTCAGAGTGTTGTGATTGATTCACACTCTACATGGAATGTATTAAGGATGGGTTTAATAAAATTATATGATATATATGAAATAATAATGATACTTGAAGGATTATATTTAGATTATATTTACTTTATTTCTTTAAATATAATAATAAAACAGAAACAACATTCATGTGCGTGTATGACCTACCGTCTCCATGAATGGTGTATTCCATTTCATATTTCTATATTAAATAGATTATTATAAATAAATATATACAAAATCTATATGATATTTAAATCATTATTTACATTTTTTAAATAATTAAATCACGATATATGCAATATTATCAAGAATTATAAGCCAAAACATATATGGAAAACAAAGTAGATATTACTTGAAACATAACATTAACATGAAGTTGTTAATAAATGATTAATATAAAGTCATAAAAAAAATAAAATATGGTATTATATATAACTATATGGTTTTGTTATTGATTTATAATAAAATTATATTTATTATACTAGAAGTTTCAATGTGTATAAAGAAAGTCAAGACTTATGGTAAGAGAATTTCATCTCAATTTTTATTTCTATGGGATACATTCCATATTCACCACACGATTCTATTGTGTGGTGTATATATTACCATGTGACATGTTATATAGTTAATTAAAATTATTTAACAACATTATAATTTTAAATTGATTTTATTATTTCATGGGTATCATTATTCAATAGTTACTCAATTAGTAAGGGGTTTTTTAGTCTCACTTTTATTTCCGCAAGACTTCACATTTATTCACCATTCATTAATTTGTGTGGTGTATATACTACCCATGAATGTATTATATTATTATTTTACTTAAACTTATGGGTATTTAAATATCCATTTTATGATATATCTTTCATGGGGTTTCATCATTCAAAAGTTACCAAATCAGTATGATAGTTTTGTCTCAATTTTCTTTCTTTGAGACACATGTTTTGTTATACTCCTATATTATTTTATAAGGTGAATATAACAATATTTGACATGTTATATAATAAATAACTTTATTCTCATTATATTTTCTTGTTAATGTGATTTTATGGGGAGTTTGATTCAAATTTACCAAGTGGTAAGAGTCTATTGAAACAATCTCATCATTTACCGGGATTGTTTATGATTATACTTCCATTGATAAAATATTATAACACATATCTTAAGAAATATCTTGAATTTTCTTCAACTATGTTAATTCATGATATCTTCATGCATTAGTACCATTTTACCACTATTTTTTACTAAATATAACTATGAAAATAATTTTATAAAAATTCAACTTTATTTCTCAATTTGGTATAAAATTTGTCTTCTTTAAAAAGTGATTTTTCTAAAAATGATTTAAAAAATGTTTTAATATTATCCTATATTTTTTAAATGAAATTTTTACCCATGTGTTACCTTTTTAATAAATTGTTTTAAGAGTAAAATTCTAATTATTTTTTTCAAGGAACTTTTCTAAAATTTTAATTTGAAAAAGCAATGTTTGGAATGTACAAACTTACCTATCATCATGAACATAATTTCCTTTTTGATTTCTCTATTTGTTTAAAAGGTTATTTATTTTAAAAGAAAATATTTTCTCTAGTATTCCGGGAATATTTTATTTTAAAATGGGTTTATAATAAAAAGGGTGTTCAAAAAATCTTTTTTGTTTTAAAATTGTTTTAAATTATTTTCAAAGTTTCCTTTATATGTATTCAAAAAGTTATTTTCAAAGAAAATATTTCAATGATCAGAATGATTATTTTATAAGTTTTTAAAGTATTTTCAAATAAAAATGTTTTCAAATTTTTTTAAGCTACTTTAAAAGTTTTAAATAAAAGTATTTTCAAAATATTTTTGAGATTATTTTATAATTTTTCTATGAAAAAGGTTTTCAAAATGGTTTCATGCATTATTTATAAGTTGTCAAATTATTTTAAAAGAAAATGGGTTTCAAAAGGTTTTTGTTTTAAAAATTCCTTTTCAAATAAGAATGGATATTTTCCCCGAGAAATGTTTTTAATAGATATTTAAAAATAATTATCCATCTAAGATGATATAATCTGTTATATAATATGATTTACTAAGGATATAATCCAAGAATACCATTCATATTCTTTTTTGAATTGTTTACATTTTGATGGAATGATGTTTATGACCCTTGTTTATATTTTAAGTTTTATATATTCTTATAAAAATTCAGTATTTTCATGGTTTATTCTTTGATTAAATGATTATGAAACCTATCTTTTTTGATAGGTTAAGATATGATTACATGTTTATATCACCCATCTCATTTCATGGGTAATAATATGATTTTTTATGATCTTGTGTCCATGTATGCATGATTTAATTATGAGATGTATGGGACCTATATCTTCCTCTAATGAATTGTGTAAAGATATATATCTCATGAGATAATGATGGGAAACAAAATGATGAGCTTGATCCAAAATGGAAAAAAGGTGCACCCTTTTCCAAAATTGGAAATAGGTGTGTCCTGATCCATTATGGGAAGATGTGGAAACATGATCCACTATGGAAATATGGGGAAACCCAATCCACCATGGGATGATTGGGAAATATGATCCACTATAGGAATATGGGGAAACCCAATCCACTATAAGAAAATAGGGAAACATAACCCCTTATAAGGAAAATACTGCGACTGGGGATTGTTACATGTCCTGACCAGTAGATGTAGTCCCCATGAAGTTCCCTGATATGATTTTGGAAAAGATCATTGAATTATAGGGAATTATGTAACATTTTTATGTATATATTAATTTTTTTTCTTATGCCTTTTATATGATTACATGGTTCATGTTCTTTATTTTCTTATGATTCATGTCTTATGAACATCTAATATTTATGTTATGTCTCATGATTATGATATTTTCATGTAGGGTATGATCTTAAAATGTTATACTCATGTTATAATACCCTTATGATCATGTTATGTATACATATTTCTTTTTTTACCCTTATTCAACATTCAAGTTCATGCCTTTCTTAGGTTTCCTTTACCTAGGTTATGAAGAATGGTTTTAAGTTGGAGTACAAAAGTGGAAGATATTTAAGGGATATGTTATTGATCTTTCAGAAAACTAGAATAATGTGTTCCAAGTTTCTAGGGACTCTAAAATATTATATTCCTCATGTATATATTTTTGTATTATGATGAATATTTATCTAAAATGATGTAATATTCTTGAATATTAAGCCTCAGTCTCTATAATTCCAATCACCTTTAGAAACTTGTTTTTAAGACCCTCATGAATCAATCAACCTTAATTTTAGGTTGGATGATAATAATAGAATCATAAATCACAAGTCCTATAAAATTAACCTCGTATGTACTAAAAAATTCATTATCCTTTTTCTTTAACTCAAGAAATTCCTCTACCATTTTAATTTAAAGAATATAAGGAAAGTAATTATTAAAAATAAGTTCTTGAACTCATCCCATTACATGGATTCAATTTCACCTTGTTGAATCCTTTTCTTGATAATATTTAACCATTGATCCGCTTCTCCTTCCAAATGATTGGAAAAATGACTTTTTAGGCTATGAACACTAGAGAATAGAGAATAACATTTTAGTGGTGATGATCCATTTCTCACTAACTAGTAGATCAACAAAACCACTAAACAATGGTGAACATGTCATAATGAAGGAATAAACATAATTTTATTCCTTCCATTTATTTTTTAGAAGTTCATCATGATTCATTTCTTTATAAATTTGTGTGAGCTTTGAAATAATATTTTTATTCTATTTCCCATAACATTTATTTTACATAGGAGGACAATCATTTCATATTCCATCACAATCACTGTTAACATGGTTCATTTTGGTTCTATCCACTTACTGAAACCAAAAAAAATAGTATAAGAAACCGTAATCATATTTAGGAATCACATAATCATGAAAAATCACTTATAAAGTGTATAAATCATAACATATTTTTTTTATTCTATGAAACCTTAGGCTTAACATAGTTCATTCATGATAATTATTAAAATCCTTCATAATGGTTCATAAAGTGTTTGTGAATTTACAAAACATATCCCTCGGGAGTTTCAAACTAGGTGTGTAACAAGAGACAATGTTGTGCACCCAGTGATGATTGAGTCCATATCAATTCACACATTTCAGCGTTATTAACCCAAGATATAACTATTCCAGTACCAAATACACTTACAGAATCTAGATGGGAATTTAATTTATTAAAAACCACTTTCTTTATACTTCGCCAAAATTCTATTATATTTTTATATTCTTATAGTTTTCCTTATGGTTATTACTAATTTTTTCTCATCCTTATTTAAAAAGGTTTAACTAAACCTTTTATCTAATAATAACTATAAAAAACACACTTTAATACATATATATTATATCTTAATAGATGAATATTCATTACATAACATAATTATTTATTACATAATAGTATAGGTCTAGTTCCTTTGGAAACTTGGATATATAAAAAACCACTACATAGGTGAAATAAATAATATCCCAATAAGTTCTTCAAAACTAGAAACAGTATTATACATATCATACATAATGTATTTCTTTATAACTTGTGTAAAAGAAACATAATAAAGGGTGATATCAGATTCTCAGTAAGGTAAACAAGGGAGACATAAACATGATGTGATCATAAGAGTATGATAATAGGAGGAAAATATTTAAAAAACATACCCTACATATGATAGATCATAAAAACGAGTCATGGGAAAAATCGTGCTAGTTTATAAGACTAGAATAATAATGGAATAAAAGAACATGATTTATGAGATAATAACAATGTCATAATACATAGATTCATGGTATACACATATGTATATAAAATAATTTCCTTAGTAGCCAAAGGTTCATTTCCGAAGCTATCACAGTGGAATGTTTCACTCCCCAAACCATCATAATAGTCATTTTCACTCCGAAGACTATCATACTGGAAACATTTCCTTACTGATTTTGGATCACTCACCATTCTATTCCTATTTATCTCTTGAGATATAAATATTTATGTAATGAATTGAAGGAAGATATAAGACCCAACCATCACATAACCCATAAATTTTTGTGCCTCAATATCATAAAACATTCATCATATCATGAAACATAGAAATAAAATGGTTTTCATAAAAATTTCATCATAGTATAACCCATATAAAGGAAATGGGTTTCATAACCATCTCATTAATTCATCATTGCATAACCGATGGATACAGAACAACATTCAAAAATATACATTAATCATAATCATAAACCATATATAGAAATAGTAATGATGTTATCCTTGGATAATATCCTTAATAAATATTCAGTAACATCAAATAATTTCATCTTAGAAGTAAAATGACTTTGAATGATCACTTGGAACATTTCTTAAGGATAATGACCTTTTAAATTTAAAAATAACCTATTTTAAAACTTAAATTTCACAAAACATTTTGAAAATATTTTTATTTGAAAATATTATTTGAAACATAAAAATTAATATTTAAAACATTGAGGGTCATTATGGTGGATAATAATGTTCATAACGTACACGTTAAAATAAATAATCCTTTTACATTTTTAGTTAAAAGTAAAAAAGTAACTTGTTCAGAAAATGACAAGAATATTATTTTTAATTTTTTTTGAAAAAAGTTAAACATGCGAAATTTTGTATTTAATTAATTACTAAATATTTTTAAAATTTTTCCTTAAAACATTTTTATAAAACATGGACATAGAATTAACCATTTTTTGATCAAAGAGAGAAATAAAGTTAGTTTTCTTTAAAAACAATTTTTTGGACTCTTGAGCATATAAAAAGAAGAAAATGAAATTAATACAAATTTATTTATATTAAATAAACACAGGATAATAAAGTTTGTGTGTCTTTTGAGAGTTATATCACAAGAACTTATTATTGGAAGAATAATAATCAATGATTCTAATAAAAAAAGAGATTGTAAAATAAACCCATCACCGCATTGAAATATTTTAAATCATAAGAAGAATAAAATAAATAAAATTATATTAATATTTATATCCTATAATTTTAATTATAATAACCATAAAATAAATTCTTAGGTTTTATATACACCACAAAAAAGAAATAAGAGGTGTATAAGGCATGTGTCACATAGAAATAAATGTGAGACACAAATCCCTAACCGTAAGTCTCGACTTCCTTCATAAATGTTCAGATTTACTTTCTAATAAATATATAATTATAGTACATATATTATATAAATATAATTATATATATCATACCATATATGATTTAATTATGACCTTTTACTACCCATTTATTAACAATTCCTTGTTAAAATCATGTTTCAGGCAATAACTTATTTTTTTCATATATGTTTTGATTTGGTATTTTCTGACTATTTACTTTGATAATGGTTACATAATCTCTAGAATTTTAAACAAGATATAAGTATCCAATATATTTACTATATTATTATTTATATTAATCCATAAAAGTTGGAGATAGAAAATGAATTACACCATTCATGGAGACGGTAGACCGTATGTATGTATTAAAACTGTTTCCATTTTCTCAATGGAAGGAAAGAAAGAAAGTTAAATAATATATAAACATTAAAGAGTCATTATTATTTCATATATATCATATATTTTCATTAAATTTATCCTTATTACTTTCCTTTTAAATAATATGTGAAAAACAAATCACATCGCTTCGTAAGGCGGTAGTCCGCCGTACACACAAGTGGACTTATAGTACTCAAAAGTAATGGAAATTAAGAATTTATATGTGATATAATAATTATTAAAGTATAATTATATTATAAATATCATATAAATATGTTAAATTTATCATTATATCTATTCTTGAGTGGTGATTATGGGAAAAAATACATCAATTCACGAGGTGAAAGTCTACCGTACACACGATCGATGATTTTGTTTCCCATTTGATAGATGGGGAGAAAGAAATAGGTTATCAAATTAACATAATAACATATAAGTATATTTCATATAATTTTATTTTATATCTAATTATTTTAATAATATTTTATAGAAGTGGAAGAAAAAATAAAACAGAAACACATGTTTAAAATTTTTACCTATTCTTTAAAAACCTCATTAGGTTTATAACTAAAGCCTTATTAGGTGAGTTTACTAATTAAAATAAGGTAGATTATAAATGGTTAATGAATTAATGAATTTATTTGTTCAGGTATTGGCTGAACCAAATGGTTTTATATGTGTGAATAGGATGTGAGAGGGGTTCCCTTTAATAAGTGAGAGAGAGGACACACTTGGAATTTTTGAAAATAAAAAGCTATAATCACGTTTTAAACCTGAAAAAAGAATCCAAAATAGATAATTATAGAACCATAGAGGTTATAAGGTAAACATATGGTCATAAAATGGGAGTTTTACATGTTTTTAGGTCATTTCAACCCTTATCTATTTAGTTTAACCCCTGGTAAACCCGTTTTAACCATTATCGCGATAATTAATTTTTAATATTATCACTATTCATTTTGAAAAAATAATTTAATACTATTATATAATATTAATTATTATTATTATTAAAAATATTAAATCTATTTTTCAAATTACATTCATAGAAGTGGAAAAATTTAATATAAAATTAAACCCACAGAATTGATGAAAAAGTGGTCTTCCAAAGAGAAATATTTTTTAAGTATAGAATGTTTTAATATCATAATTCAACATGAATTTTATTCAAATGAACTAAATTTATTTAATAATAAAATAATTAAAATAATTTTACTTTTGGAACATTTTTAAACAAGATAGAACTTTGTAAATTCTTTGAACGAAAATGAATTTTTTAATAAAAAGTAGTATTTTTCACTATTCATCAAAATATTCATTTGTTTGGAAAATTATAAAAGAGTAACACATTTTGATTAAAAAATGAAGTTAATTTAAGAAATAAACTTTCTCAAATTAATTTTTTTATCTGTTCACAAAAAAATTAATACAAATCATTGTTTAGAAAAAGATATTTTTGATGCATATAAACCCTTTAAAAAAAGAAGTACTTATTTATAAATATATTTTATTTATCTAAAATATTTATACTTAATTTTAAAAATAAGTTTATTTATATTCATACCACCAAATTTAAAAACTAGGTTATAACAGCCAAGTTTAATAATAATATTAATATTATATCACGATTCATTAAAACTTGATGTTTTGTGTAACACAAGTTATCGAAGAAATAAAATTTATTTGAAAAAAATATTCCATAAAGTCTCTAGGTGTTATATTCCATTTCCCAGGAAGTATTTCATTGGATATATAATTCATGATAAGTCCCAAACATGTTGACGACAGTAACCTATTAATCCTAGAAAGATGCAAATCTCAAAGACATTTTTTGATGATTGATATGGGAATATAGTTTCTATATTTATAGGATATACAGATATGAATTTATCAAAAATGAAATTGGAATGGAAATATACTTCATGTATATAGAATTAAAATTTAGAGATGTTTTTATATAATTAGTTATCTCACAAAATTCTCAACACAATCGCAAATTGTTCTTCATGATATTTATGAGTTCATGAATACACCAGAATGTCATCCAAAAAAATATCAAAATAAAAGTGTCTAGGTATCACTAAAAGACACGATTCATTAATTCCATGAAAACCACTATTTCATTTGTATGACTATAGGGCATAACCACATATTAATAATAACTATAACAAATTCTAAAATCCATTTTCAGAATATCCTCATTCTTAAACTGACGTTTGTGATGCCTTGAGTGTATAAAAATCATAGAGAACCATTGGGATCCCTTAAATTAATTAAAAAGTTTATCACTATGAGCTAGTGGATATATATTATTCATTATAACTCGATTTGTCTTATTATAATCAATATAGCATCATAACAAGCCATCCGAGTTCTTGAAAAAATGAACTAAGGTATCCCAAGGTGATATATTTTGTCTTATGAACCCTTTACATTATAATAATTCCAATTAGATCATCAACAAATTTAATTACATTGGTTCCATTTTATAAATTGGAATTGAAATAGTATTTTTCCCTATTAGAAGATCAATTGAAAATTTCACATCTGTTTTAGGTGGAAAAAAAAAATATTTTTTTGGAAACACATATGGATATCGATTCGCAATGGTAGGAAAATTTAAAGTCCCAATTATGCCTTTAGTCCCAAAAGTGACTCTTGATAATTAATAATAAATATTTCATGTCTTAGTGATAAAGTTCCTACTTCTCCAAGATTCACATAAAAACCACATTTAAATAGATGCACTAAACAATCATGAGAAGGAAACTTTACCAAAAACAAATAAAAATCAACATGGGAATTGAAATAAACTGACCAATCCATTCCCATGATCAAGTCTAACACGTCTTTGTCCAAAATAGAAATGTATAAATCAAACCACGATCCATAAATTGTTATAGCACAATATGAACATTTAAATGCCCTATACTCTCAATATCTGAGAGGTCTCAAGAGACTCATGATTTGTAAAATTAATTCTAGATTCAAAACCATTTTATTAATATCACACGAATCAATAAAATATCGGGATACATCAATATCAAAGAGAACTTTTATAAGATCTTAATAAAAGAGAATGGTATCTCATACTGTCAAAGAACCTGATTAGTCTTACATGAACATCTACTAAACACCACACAATTTATTAATTACTATCCCTTCTTCCTTGATTCTATGTTGTGGTTTCATTGTTTTAGGGGTTGGGGTATTTCTAGAATCAAATTGGTTTACATGGTTTTGTGGGAAGGAACTATTCTTATGAGATTGTTTAGTTGTATCATAAGATATCTAAGACACATGATATATATTCCCAACACTTGACCTAGTTGAGATATGGAAATAAAGCTAAATATGTCCTATCTTATTATATTTTTCACATGATCTAGGTGGTTCCATAAAATCTCACATAATATGGTCAAATTAACCACATTCAAAACATCCAGGATTAGTATTAGATTGAGGTGGAAAGCTAACTAATTTATTAGTCTAATTCTGAGATTCTCCACCACCTTGGAAGTAGGTGTACCTATTATACTTGTTCCCAAAATTAGTGTAACACCCCGACCACAGTTACCCAGAGTCAGTTCAATATTACATAACATTGGCATGATCATAAAAGATCAAGTCTCGAAATATAGATTAGTTTAATAGCATTGGAAAAACTAGATACATTCACAAATGTTACATTACATCATAAAGTGAAAAAATACAAAAACATATTGTCTCCACACTCATATCCCCTTATACTATCCCTGTAGGTCATTCGTAAAATACTTCTTCACATCCTTGGAAAAGTAAAACATAGAAAGGGGTGAGCTCAAATTATCAGTAAGGATAACAATATAGCAGAAACTTTCATAAATAATAATAAACATTTAAGGCAATGTATAAATAAAACAAAATCCCTTTAAACTTGAACTTCAGCATAATATAGAAAAGATAAAATTAAATAATGCCATTTACTTATTCACATGGATATTCTATTAGTCGAATAATCACATGCAATATCAATAACCACTTTCATAATGATGGAATGCATAATACCAGACTATCATAACCACGTAGCCAAGGCCTCGTGCCAAGACTACAAATAAGATTTTGTCAAGGCCTCGTTCCAAGACACTAGTTTGTCTCATGATACATACCGATTCATCAAGAAGCTATAGCGGGCTCCACTCGTCACTTACTTATTCCAATGCATTCCTCATATGAATAGGTTTAAACATAACATAAACATTCGTATTAAAACTAGCATAAGAAATGTAAATACTTTCTCCATAAACCCTGAATGGTATAAAAATAAAAACATCCACAGTAAAACACATCAAAAAACCTTCAATACAATATGGATGTTTTGTATCATAATAAATCAACTTCAAATAAGATTAAAATCCATCAAAGGATGTTGACATAGATGAAATCAAAACTATTTGAGAGAAATATCCCGTTTTTTTGAAATCATTTAAAAGTAACATAATTATAAAATAAAACATTTAATTTGAAAATATTCTTATAATATTTTAAGGGAAGATTCAATGAGTTTATAATGGTATAAAATAGCCGCACCTATTGTTTAAGTTAAAAAAAATGACATTCTTACCTTAATTTTGTCGAAAAGGTTAAAACTGACCTTGTTTGAAAAAATACGGAAAGATTCCATTATAAACATCTTATAAAAAGTCAAACAAGGTTATAAATGAATTTAACCCATATTCTATAAAATACTAAGAATTTTTTTAAATACATTTTTAAGAAACATGGATGTGGATGATAAAGGGGTCCCAGTAGATAATTATGTATAAACAACCTCGGATATTGAAGAGATTGTGAAATAAACCCTTACCAATTTGGTAACTTATGAAACATACACCCCATGAAAGAGGTATCATATAATAAATATGTAAATACACATAAATTAAAGTTTATTACACAAATAATACAATTATGGGCGGTACATACACCACACAAAAGGTAATAGTGGCAAAATGGCACGAATCTCGCGGGAATAAGGAGTGAGATGAAAACCCCTTACCTTGTACTTTTACTTGGGTTAGGGCAGGTTAACCTCCTGTATAATAGTTAAATAATTTTTATTAAATTATAAAAGAATCATATATATAAATATGATATCATATATGATCTTTTCATATTGTTTTGTTAATAATATTTTAGTATTATCGTCATTTTGGGTGTTAAATGAATCGTTTTCCTTTATATGATTTGTTACGTATGCCATGTTTGTTATGGATAGGTTGTATATTATTCATATCCAGAATGATATAATGTCCTTAAACATTAATTTTAATCATAAAATGAGAATTAGTCTTGAATTGATATGATGGGGAAATGAATCTCATTGCGTTCGTGGAGACGGTAATCCGTACGTACGCACGAAGGCTACTTCCATTTCATTTTTCATTTTAAAAGGAATCAAAACCAAATGATACATAGGTATATTATTATTCCAATATAATATAATATCGTATATATGTTACTTATTTTCATTAACACTATCCTTTATACGTTCCATGTATGCTATGAACGAGTCATATCACTTTGAGGGGGCAGTAGTCCACGCTTCCTCAAATAAAATTATCGTATATATATACAACATGAAATGAATAATGGTATGATATAAAATGGAATTACATAAGATTATATATAAAATAAATATCTTAAATATCATATTTAATTACATTGCCATCATAATAGCCACCATGAGAGGTGGTAGGAGATAATTGAATAATCATCGTTTCGTGAGGCGTTTGGTTGCCATCCACAGAAACATTGTGTTCTTCACCCATTAGATGGAGGTGTGTGTACATGTAGTTTGAATACTTCTCATTAAAATATCGTAGAATATTTTGGATATTTGTTTTGTTAAAAAAGAAAAGAATAAGAAGAGTTTAGTGGTTGGAGAAGTAAAATAATAGAAAAGAAGCTAAGAGAAATCGTTACCTTTAATTTGGGTAACTCCCTTTGGTTTGAACCAAAAAGGACTCTTGAAGTGCCTTCTGCCTAAGGTAAAGATTATTGGAGGAGGAGAGGGATGTATGGATCTTAATTGGATAGAGGTTTGATGAGCCAAACGGCTTGAGATGTGTGAGGAATTGGTTAGATGTGGTGTCCTTTTATAAGGGGGAGGAGGGGCTCTTTAGGAAAAACTTAAAGTATTATTTTATAATAAAATAATATTCAGTTTCTAATTGCTCAAAAGTAGATTATTCAATGTCGAAGGTGGGTATAGGTCAAAAAAAACTTAACCAATAGGTTTTATACCGGTTTGGGTCACTTTATTAACCTTATTTTTTTGTTTTAACTCTTAGTTAATTAGTTTGACACTTACCATGTCACTTTTTATTTTTATATTATATAGTAAATAAACTTTCTATATACTTCGTATCGACCCCCAAGTGGTCCATTAATGATAAACCTATTATTATATAAGTCTTTTTTTTAAATCTTAGATTTTTATGAATATAATATGAATTAATAATATAATATTTTTTTATAAAAAAATCTTATATGTGAATTTTGACTCTATTTGGTATTTTATTTTTGTGAAATCTTAACAGCATGATTACTTCGATAAAAGTAAATTAAATCAACTCTAACATGTCATATTAACCTAGAAAATTAGTGCAATTCATTAAAAGTGTCAAATTATATTTATTTTGATATTTACAATGTAACATAACAAGTATGTAATTAATAATATATATTCTTATCTATGTCTATTTATGAATTAGATAGTGTTTTAGAGGCTAAAAATGAGAAGAAATCCAATCTTAAGCATGGAATACACTAATATTTTTAAAATATTGTTTTACTGCCTTTTGATGGAAAACCATTTTCAAATCAAACTTTTGAAAATTTTATAAGATCAAGTTGTCAAAATAAACTTATTCTTTATGATTGGGAAATTGAAATTTACTTTGGATAATTTTTTGGTATTTTTCTGAAAATGTTCATTTTTTAATGAATAGTGAAAAATACTGCATTTTACATTCAAAACTGCATTTTCATCTAATTTAATTATATGGTTATATTATCTTTTTAATTGGTTTTAAAGTGTAATTAGAATATATTTTTACCATTTAATCCAATGTTTGTCATTATAATTAGTTCCACTTTATAATTGGTCATAAACAAGTGCCAAACTTTTCATAGATATTGTTTTAAAAAAACACACTATTTGTTTTGACAACGAGAATTATTTTTAAATTAATTATTGCAATTTATATGTTTTTAATTTGGTAAAATGGATTCCATATTTGTAATCAGAATGTCCAAATTATGTAATTAATACTCTTTTGTTTTTGGACATTATGAATAGTAATGCCAGTAATTATCTTTAATTGTCTTGATTAATTAGTAATCGGGTAGTTAAAGATAATAAAATAATATCATAATAACAACAAATGACCCCAAAATGTGTCCTAATGATACTGGTTGTTTCATGGCCGGCCATGGGATTCCTTGTGCCAAACTTAGGGACCCCATGGAATCACTTTTGGGTGAAAGTGACACTTTATCATTTTATTTTTAAAGGAAGGAGAATATCACTAAAGGATGTATCAAACAAGTAAAACTTTTTTAATTTTTTCTAAATAAATTATATATTAGAATATAAATAGTAATTGGAAAGATAAAAATATTTCCTACATCATGGTATTTTTTTTATATTTTTAGACATTAAATAAATAAAATTATTTATGACATCATGACGACATAGAGATTACCTCATTAATGAACGATTTAAATAAAATGAAAAGATAATGTAAAATATAAGACTTACACTTGTCAGAGACCTATTGTATGAGTATATTTATAACCCTTATCACCTTATCCTTGAAATATATCAATGTGGGACCTTTAAAATCCGAAACTGATTTTAATATAAAGTAACATTTTATAACTTTCCAAGAGTGCCCCTCCTCTCCTCTTATAAAAGGCCCCCACCTCTACCTCTTTACACACACCTCCCAAGCCATTGTCTCGGCCAAGATATGCTCATTTTATCTCTCATCATCCCTATCTTCATCTTATAAGCCTTACCTTAGGCAGAAAGATCTTCAAGAAACCCTTTTGGTTCAAACCAAGAGGAGTTACCCGATTTAAAGGTAAAGACTTCTCTAATGTTCTTTTGTTTTATTTTGCTTCTCTAACCCCCTAAACTCTTTTTATTCCTTTATTTTATAACAAAAATAGTATATTAAATATGATAGTATGTTGTTATGAGATTTATTCGAGCTAGACTTACACACACCTTCATCTAATGGTTAAAGAGCATACTATTTCCGTGGATGGCGAATTTCTGCCTCACGAAACGATGATTATTCAATATTCTTCTAACACATTCAAAGGTGGAAATTAAGATGCCACTATATTTATATATGATATATAATATTTTTATGTTTTCCTTAAGCTTCTGTATTTTTCATTTTGGGCATACCTTTATGGTTTCCATTATGGGTAAACATGATATCTTCATTTTAGAAAGTGCGAACTACCACCCCCTCAAAGTGATTTGATTCGTTGATTCCATATGTGGAATGTATAAATGATGGAGTTAATGATATTATATATGATATTATACTGGAATTATAATATACCTTTATATCATTATTATTCCATTCCATAAAATATGAAATAGAAATGAAAGTAGCGTTCATGCGTATGTACGACTTACCGTCTCTATGAACGGTGAATTTCATTTCTTACCTCTAAATGTTATGTAATATTATAAATTCATGTATATACTGGATATATATGATATATATGATATCAAAATCATGAATATAATTCTGGATATAATGGATATTATACCACATGAACAACTTGTAATTATAAAGAGTTTATTTTTGACTCAAGTACCAATGATCGACAAAACGAACATTATTAAATTAAATAATTATATAGTGTTAATAATATGTTAATAAGTGATATAAAAGGAATAATGAACTTGAAAAAGGTTCTTAATAAAGTAGAAATTAACTCATGTTTATTATTCAGGAGATTAAATAACGATCAAGTCAAGTCAGACTCGAGGTAAGGGACTTCCTCTCAATCTCCTTTCATTAAGGCATATTTTGTTTTTTACACAACTTTATCTTATATGGTGTATAAACCCCTTTGACTTTTACATTTATTCAAAAGGAATATTTTTATACGAAGCATTTTACTAAATGAAAAAAGGGAATGTATTTGTCGTACGTATGCAGCGACAATGACTGCTCCGCTGTCGTGACTATTATTTGAGTTTCAGCTTCCTCTACAAGCCATAACTTTTTTTTTGAAAAATAAATACCATGTTTTAATTTTATTTTATTTTGGTATTAAAAATGGTTTTGATAATGTTTTTATCAATGTGTTATTGATATCTTGTTATTGAAATGTGGAAATGTTATGTTTCCTTTATGCATGTTTTATGTGATACGATTATGTTATGGTTCTTGGGCATTGTTTATGAAGATGGGTGGTTCCGTGATAAACTAAGGGCGGTTGAGCCCGATATAGCTCTCCAATGCATTCGGTAATGCGAAGGGGTTAAATGTTAAGGTTTCTCCGAAGATATTTAGGGAATATACTGTGATGGGTATTCCAAATGTAACCATGAGTGTTAATCCCTCCATAATAATGTTATGAATGCCTCAAGTTACCTTTATGTATTATGATTTCTATGATTTATTCATGATTTGATGAGGTATGTTAAAATTCTTATGTTTTATGAGTAAAGTATGATTTCATACATGGACTAATGTTTTTGTTTCGTACTTCTATATCGCTTACTGAGATTTTTATGCTCATCCCAAGTTTTTGAAATGTTTTTCACAGGTCAAGGGGAAGGTACATGATGTGATGATAGTGTCAAGGAAGTGTCAAGAAAGAATCCGTGTTTTATTTTAAATATATTTCCATTGATGGGAAAAAATGAGTACTATCTTTTATGTAACCACTTTGTTTAAATGTGGAATGTAATGCATGATTTATGTTTTAATTCTCTAAAACTCTAAACTTGAAAAGATCCTCAATGTGTATTCTTGAAATAACTCAAGATTAAGTAATGTTTAAGGCTGGGGCCTTATAGTTGGTATCAACGGTCGGTTTAGATAACTTTAGGAGTTATAATTTTGTTAAATGATTATCCAAAAATATTTTTTTATGGTCAAATTGAACTGATATAGCATTTGAAGATTACCATGTTGCTTCATCTAAGACATGTTTTTTCAGAATGGTTTTCCACAGAGGAAAGAGGGAAGCAGTGCTAGGAAGGCATACAGAAGGAAATGAACTTCTGAATCAGCATCCTGAGATGGTCAGAATTGTAACTAAACGGTTTTTTGTAGTAATGGAACAGTTGAATCAAGTGATAAATGGTGGTGGTATCCATGCATGGGTCCAGCCAGATCAACCGCAGAGGAACATGTTAGTGGTGAAAAATTTTCCTGAGGAAACATCCCCCATCATTCATAGGATCATCTGACCATATGCTAGCTGAAGGGTTGATTAAAGCAATGGAGAAGATTTTTGATGTCATGGGGTGTTCAGACAATCAAAATTTTAGTCTTTCTATTTACCGTATTGGAGGGTGAAGCAGATCAGTGGTGGTCGATGACTTAGTGGCTGCTTATGAAGAAAGGTTCACTCGATTGTCAAGGTATGATCCAAATTTTATCCGAGACCATGATAGTAAAATCAATCATTTTTACTCATTATTAAAGCCAAAATATCGAAGGGCTTTAGCTTCTCATGAGTTCAAGAGTTATGAAAAGCTTGTTCGATGTGATGAGAATGTGGAAATGGAGTTTTCCGATGATCAAGTGTTCTATAAAAACCAACAGAAGAAGAGAACGAGGTGGCCAGAGAAAGGGAATAATTTTTCAAAAAGGTCTAATGGTAAGAAAACTAAGTTTATAGTTTGTGATAAATGTGGTAAACGGCATGCTGGGGAATGTCTTATAAATTCTAGAAAGTGCTACTGATGTGGTAAGATGGGACATAAGGCTCGTAACTGCACTGAAAAAGATCAGGGTTATGGTAAGACCAAATTTGATTTACAGTTAGTGAAATGTTTCAAGTGCAATGAGATGGGTCACTATGAAAATGAGGGTCCGACAAAGAGGCCGAGTGATGGGAAGCAGTTAGAATACAAGTAGAAAGGGGTGGTGAAATCCATTGCAACTATTTCAGAAGATGTTGGGGCATCAAATGAAGTGGTATCTGGTACTTTGTTTGTTTTTTAAGATTATGCTAGTGTGTTGTTTGATTTGGGGTCTACACATTATTTCATCTCTGAAAACTTTTCTAGTAAATTGGGAATTCCATCTCAAGAAATGAATCCTGAATTTGTGGTAAAAACACCTGGGGGAAATGTTGAGGCAAAAAGAATTTATAAGAATCTTCTTATACTTATCTGTGGAAAGAACCTACTTTCAAACCTTATTGTTTTACCTCTAGTAGAGTTTTATGTTATCCTGGCTATGGATCAACTCTCTCTTTACCATGATAAGATTGACTATAGAGCTAAAGAAGTTTCTTTTCAGAAAGACTTTTAGTTTGTGTACAATAATGAACACTTACTATTGAAAACCCATGGGGCGTAGGGTACTGTAGCAGTACTGTAGCGGTACTGTAGCAACGGCGGCACTGTTCATCAGCAGGTACTGTAGCAGCGGAAGGAAACTGTAGCGGCGACGATACTGTGTGGTACTGTTGCAGCAGGTTACTATTCACAGAATGTGAATTGGCCTTTGAATTTGGGCCTACGGGCTATGTAATGGGCTACAAGCCCACTGGGCCTTCGGGCTATGTAATGGGTTTCTATCTACCCATTTAAAAAGAGGACTTTACTTTGATTTAATAAATAAAAATGAGGCTTCGGACCCAACCTTTAAAAAAAATGAACACTTGCTGTTGATAACATATCAAGAGGCTGAGGAACTTGTAAAATATGGAAATGAATGTTACCTTGCAAATATTTTTGAAAACAAAGGAACTGTTCAGATTAGTGATGTGCTAGTGGTAAATGAGTATCCTGATGTTTTTCCTAATGAGTTTCCTGGAATAATACCAGATCAAGAAGTTGAATTCACTATTGACTTAGTTCCTGATGCTAATCCAATTTCAAAACCCCCTTATCGAATGGATCAAATTGAAATTTTAGAGTTGAAGGAGCAATTTCAATATTTATTAGAGAAAGGTTTCATTCGACCTAGCACATCACCATGGGGTGCTCCTGTTTTTTTAAAAAAATAAAGAATGTTCAATGAGACTTTGAATTGATTATAGATTCTTGAATAACACCACAGTTAAGAACAAATACCCTTTGCCTCATATCGATGATTTGTTTGATCAACTCCAGGGAACTCGATATTTTTAAAAGATTGACCTGAGATCGGGGTACCATCAGTTGAAGGTAAAGGAAGCAGATATTATGAAGACCGCATTTCGTACAAGATATGGCCATTATGAATTTATAGTTATACCTTTTGGGATAACCAATGCACCTACTGTATTCATGGACCTTATGAATAAAATTTTCCATGAGTTCTTGGATATGTTTTTGGTTGTTTTCATTAATGATATTTTGGTGTTTTATAAAAGTAAAGAAGGGCATGAAAGTCATTTAAGGGTTATTTTTCAAACCTTAAAATAAAATAAATTGTATGGGAAATTCAGCACGTGTGAGTTTTGGTTGCAAAAAATTTCATTCCTTGGTCATATTATTTCTAAATATGGAATAACAGTTGATCCTGCAAAAACAAAGGTTGTGGAAGAATGGCCAAGACCCACAAATGTAACCGAGATTCGTAGTTTTCTTGGTTTGGTAGGCTATTACAGAAGGTTTGTTAGAATTTTTTCCCAGTTATCTAGTCCAATGACTAAGCTAACTTGGAAGGGTGTTAAGTTTATCTGGACAAAAGAATGTGATGATTGTTTTCAGGAATTGAAAAGAAGATTGGTGAATGCTCCAGTTTTGGAACTACCTTCCAGGAATGGTGAGTTTGTTATCTATAATGATGCTTCTTTGAAAGAATTGGTTGAATCCTAATGCAGAATTATCAGGTAATTGCTTGTGCTTCACATTAGTTGAAAACTCATGAGGTAAATTACCCTACACATGATTTGGAATTAGCTGCTGTTGTTTTCACTTTAAAAATTTGGAGGCATTATTTGTATGGAGTAAAGTGTGAAATATATACTGATCACAAAAGTTTAAAGTATATATTCAGTTAGAAATAATTAAACATGAGACATAGGAGATGGCTAGAATTAATCAAGGATTATGATTGTACAATTCACTACCATCCGGGAAAATCAAATAAAGTGGCTGATGCTTTGAGTCCAAAAAGCAATGATTCATTAACAATGTTGCATTTGGAACGTGATCCTTTGGTTAAGGATTTGATTAACTTTTTCAGAAAAGTTGTTGGTGTAGGATTTCCTTTTGTTTTGTTTCAGGTATTGGTTAAATCTTCTCTATCAGACAGAATTAATCAAGCACGAAAGCAACACAGTGAGTTGTAGAAAAAGGTAGAGCTGGTTCAGAAGGGTAAGTTGCCTGAATTCAACATTGATAATGATTGTGTTTTGAGATTTGGTAAGATATTGTGTGTGCTGTTTGATTCACAGTTGAAGAGATAGTTGTTGTGTGAAGCTCATATTTCTCTATTTTCAGTTCATCCAAGAAGTACTAAGATGTATATAGATCTTCGGGGAGTACTACTGGTGGGATGGAATAAAAAGAGATATTGCGGATTTTACTGTGAAGTGTTTGACTTGTCAATAGGTTAAAGTAGAGCGGAAGTTACTGAAAGGGATGATTAATACTTTACCAGTACTAGAGTGGAAATGGGAGAATATATCCATGAACTTCGTTGTGGGATTACCGAAAACACCTCAAGGTAATAATGCAATCTGGGTTATTGTTGATCGCTTGAAAAAATCTGATCATTTCATTGCTATAAGAGATACTTTTCCCCTAGATAAACTTTCTTGTTTGTATCTTAAAGAGATAGTCAGGTTACATGGAGTTCCCCTCTCCATTGTATCTGATCGTGATCCCAGGATTACATCTAACTTTTGGAAAGGCCTTCAGAAGTCGTTGGGTACTGAATTAAATTTTAGTACAGCTTTTCATCCTCAATCAGATGGGAAGTCAGAATGAACAATTCTAACTTTGGAGGATATTCTACGTGCTTGTTAGATGTATAATCAGGTAAGTTGGGACCAACATCTTTCTTTGGTTGGGTTTTCATATAATAATAGTTTTCATTCTAGTATACAGATGGCACCATTTGATGCATTATATAGGAAGCAGTGTCGAACTCCAGCTTTTTGGGATGAAGTGGGTGAAAGGAAGTTGATAGGACCATAATTCGTAGAAGAGTTGGCATAAAAAGTTCAGCTGATACAGAAACACATGAGAACAGCTCAGAGCAGGCAGAAAAGTTATGCGGACAACAGGAGGAAGGATCTCTCTTTTGAGGTAGGTGATCATGTTTTTCTCAAAGTTTCACCATGGAAAAGTATGATGCGATTTTGTAAGAAAAGAAAGATGAGTCCATGGTTCATTGGACCAAATGAAATTCTGGAGAGAGTTGGATCAGTTGCATATTGAGTGGATTTACCTCCATGTTTATCTCAGGTACACAATGTTTTTAATGTTTCAATGTTGAGGAAGTACATGCTAGATCCATCTCATGTTTTGAGTCCAGAGGTAGTTCTGCTTGAAGAGAATCTATCTTATGAAGAACAACCGGTCCAGATTCTTGACCATAGGGAGCAAGTGTTACAGAATAAGTTGATTCATCAAGTAAAGGTTTAGTGGAAAAACCACATGATTGAATAGGCAACATGAGAATATGAAAAATGCAATGAGGGATAAATACCCCCACTTATTCGATAAGTAAATAAATTGCGGGGACACAGTTTTCTAAAGGGTGGAAGGATGTAACATCCCAAGTAAGTAATGAATAATATATATTCTTACTTATGTCTATTTATGAATTAGATACTCTTTTAGAGGCTTAAAATGAGAATAAATCCAATCTTAAGCATTGAATACACACATATTTTCAAAAGATTGTTTTACTGCCTTTTGATGGAAAACCATTTTTAAATCAACCTTTTGAAAATTTTATAAGCTTTATTTGGAAAAATAAACTTATTATTTATTATTGGGGCATTGAAATTTACTTTGGATAATTTTTTGGTATTATTATCACAATGTTCATTTTTTAATGAATATTGAAAAATACTGCATTTTACATTCAAAACCGCTTTTTCATCAAATTTATTTATATGGTTAGATTATCTATTTAATTGGTTTCAAAGTGTAATTAGAATATATTTTTACCATTTAATACAATGGTGGTCATTATAATTAATTTCACTTTGTAATTGGTCATAAACAAGTGCCAAACATTTCATAGATATTGTTTAAAAAAAACCAGCTATTTGTTTTAACAACGAGAATTATTTTTAAATTAATTATTACAATTTCTATGTTTGGAATTTGTTAAATTGGATTCCATATTTGGAATCAGAAGTTCCAAATTATGTAATTAAGACTCTTTTGTTTTTGGACATTATGAATAGTAACGACGATAATTATCTTTAATTATCTTGATTAATTAGTAATCAGTTAGTTAAGGATAATAAAATAATATCATAATAATAAACAATGACCCCAACATGTGTCCTAATGCTACTGGTTATGTCATGGCCGACCATGGGATGCCTTGTGCCAAACTTAGGACCCCATGGAATCACTTTTGGGTGAAAGTGACACTTTATCATTTTATTTTTAAAGGAAGGAGAATAACACTAAAAGATGTATCAACCGAGTAAAAAATTTTTAATTTTGTCTAAAAAAATTATATCTTGGACTATAAATAGTAATTGTAAAGATAAAAATATTTAATACATAATAGTATTTTTTTATATAATTTTTAGACATTAAATAAATTAAATTATTTATGACATCATGATGACACATCGATTACCTCATTAACGAATGATTTAAATAAAATGAAAAGATAATGTAAAATATAAGACTTACACTTTTCAAAGACCTATTGGATGAATATATTTCAAACCCTTATCACCTTATCCTCAAAATATTTCAATGTGGGACCTTTAAAATCTGAAACCCATTTTAATATAAAGTAACATTTTATAACTTTCCAAGAGTGCCCCTCCTCTCCTCTTATAAAAGGCCCCCACCTCTACCTCTTTACACACACATCCCAAGCCATTGGATCGGCCAAGATATGATCATTTTATCTCTCCTTATCCCTCTCTTCATCCTAGAAGCATTACCGTAGGAAGAAAGATCATAAAAAAACCCTTTTGGTGCAAACCAAGAGGAGTTACCCGATTTAAAGGTAAAGACTTCTCTAATGTTCTTTTGCTTTATTTTGCTTCTCCAACCCCCTAAACTCTTTTTATACCTTTCTTTTGTAACAAAAACAGTATCCTCAATATACTAGGATGTTTTTATGAGAAGGATTCTAGCTACACTTACACACACCTTCACTTAATGGTAAAAGAGCATACTGTTTCCGTGGATGGTGAATTTCTGCCTCACAAAATGATGATTGTTCAATATTCTTCTAACACCTTAAAAGGTGCCCATTAAGATGTCACTATATTTATATATGATATATAATATGTATATGTTTTCCTTAAGCTTCTGTATTTTTCATTTTTGGCATACCTTAATGGTTTCCATTATGGGTAAACGTGATATCTTCATTTTTTGGAAGTGTGGACTACCGCCTCCTCAAAGTGATTTGATTCGTTGATGCCATATGTGGGATGTATAAAGGATGGAGTTAATGATATTATATATGATATTATAATTTAATTATAATATACCTTTATATCATTATGATTCCATTCCATAAAATAAAAAATATAAATGAAAGTAGCGTTCATGCGTACGTACGACTTACCGTCTCCATGAACGGTGCATTTCATTTCTTACCTCTAAATGTTATGTAATAATATTAATGCATGTATATACTGGATATATATGATAAATATGATATCAAAATCATGAATATAATTCTGGATATAATGGATATTTTACCACATGAACAACTTGTAATTATAAAGAGTTTATTTTTGACTCAAGTACCAATGATCGACAAAACGACCATTATTAACTTAAATAATTACATAGTGTTCATAACATGGTAATAAGTGATATAAAAGGAATAATGAACTTGAAAAAGGTTCTTAAGCAAGTAGAAATTAACTCAAGTTTATTATTCATGAGATTAACGAACGATCGAGTCAAGTCGGATCCGAGGTAAGGGACTTCGTCTCAATCTCCTTTCATTGAGGAATATTTTGTTTTATACACAACTTTCTTTTATATGGTGTATAAACCCCTTTGACTTATATGTTTATTCAAAAGTAATATTTTTATACAAAGAGTTTTACTAAATGAAAAAAGGAATGTTTTTGTCGTACGTATGCGGCGAAAACGACTTCTCCATCGCCGTGACCGTTATTTGAGTTTCAGTTTCCTCTACAAGTTGTTACTTTTTTTTTGAAAAATAAATAACATGTTTTACTTTTCTTTTATTTTGGTATTAAAAATGGTTTTGATAATGTTTTTATCAATGTGTTATTGATATCTTGTGATTGAAATGTGGAAATGTTATGTTTCCTTTATGCATGTTTTATGTGATACGATTATGTTATGGTTTTGGGCATTGTTTATGAAGACGGGTGGTTCCGTGATAAACTAAGGGTGGGTGAGCCCGATATAGCTTTCCAATGCATTGGGTTACGCAAAGGGGTTAAACATTAAGGTTTATACGAAGAGATTTAGGGAATATACTGTGATGGGTGTTCTAAACGTAACTATGAGGGTTACTCCCTATGTAAGAATGTTATAAATGCCTCAAGTCACCTTTATGTCTTATGATTTATAAGATTTATTCATGATTTGATGAGGTATGTTAAAATGAATATGTTTTATGAGTAAAGTATGATTTCATACATGGACTAATGTTTTCATTTCGTACTTTTATATCCCTTACTGAGATTTTTTATTCTCATCCCAAATTTTTGAAATGTTTTTCACAGGTCAAGGGAAAGGTACATGATGTGATGATAGTGTCAAGTAAGTGTCAAGAAATTATCTATGTTTTATTTTAAATATGTTTCCGTTGATGGAAAAAATGAGTACTATCTTTTATGTAGCCACTTTGTTTAAATATGGAATGTAATGCATGATTTATGTTCTAATTCTCTAAAACTCTAAACCTGAAAAGATCCTCAACATGTATTATTGAAATAAATCAAGATTAAGTAATGTTTAAGGACGGGGCCTTATATACAATATCAATTATTTCAATCGTTCATTAATATGGTAATTTATGCATCATAATTGTGTCATAAATAAATTAAATTATTTAATGTCTAAAAATTATAAATAAAATACCCTTAGGTAGTATATCTTTTCATATTTCTAATGAATATTTATAGTCAAAAATATAACAAATACAACCCTATTAAAAATTGTTTTTCTGAAAGATATATGCTTATGTCATTTTTGTATTTACTTTAACTTAATTAATATAAAGTGTCATTATCACTTACAAGTGGATCAATGGTGTCCCAAAATCGATCCAAAGATGCCCATGGCCGGACATGTATCAACCAATTGGGTCATGACACATTTTAGGGTAATTTATTATTATTATAATATTATTTTTTACCCTTATTTACCGGATTTACCCTTTAACCATGGTAAATAAAATATTTACCGAAGTAACTATTCAAAATTTCTAAAAATAAAAGTTACCTATTTACACAATTTGGACCTCCTGATTCTAAATATGGAATCCATTTTTCTAAATTCAAAACACATAAGTGTCAGAAATTAATTCAAAATTAATTCCCGTTTCCGAAATAAAAAGTGTGTTTTTAACAAATAATAACTATCAAAATATTGAAACTTTCTTATGTCTAGTTTAAATATGAAATTATGTCTGATGACCAAAATTAGATTAAATGGTACAATTATAATCTAATTATACTTTAAAATCACTCAAATGCATAATTTATCACTATTAATTATTTCGATTAAAAAATTTGTTTTTAATTAAAATTTATTAATTTTCACTATTAATCAGAATATGAAAGTTATCAGAAAAGTACGAAAAATTAAACCTAAGATAATTTCAATATTACTAATCCAAAAATGAGTTTAATTTTACCAAATTCAAAACATAAAAGTTTCATTTATTAATTTAAAATTAATTCCTGCTATTAAAACCAAAAGGAGTATTTTTATGAAATAATAACTATCAAAAGTTTGACACTTTTTTATGTCCAATTTCAAAGTGAAATTATTTACAGTAACCATAATTGGATTAAATGGTAAAAATTTAATATATTTATACTTACATACCATTAAAATTTATAATTTAACAATATAAATTATTTTGTTTAAAAAAGTTGTTTTCAGTTAAAATATAGTATTTTTCAATATTCACCCAAATATGAAAGTTATCATAAAAACACCAAAAATTTGTTGAAACTAAATTCTTATGTCCTTATTCTAAAGAAGAATTTTATTTTTTTGAAATTGAATATATAAGGGTTTCAAATATTGGATTTAAAAAGTCTTCTCCATTAAAAGGAGGTAAAATTTCATTTTTTGAAAAATACTTCTTTTATCTGAAAAAAATGTATTTGTTCTTACATTATGTCTATGAAATTCATAATATGGATTCTATAATTATAAGGATTATATAAAGTTTTAAATTCAGTAAATACTATTCATAACCTCTTTTGAACGACTTGTTTGTTAAGTCATGGTGTGCTAGAACTCGGTGTTGCGTGTAGTGAAAGTTATTGAATTAATTTGAAGAAATAACATAATATGAAATCTTGGGGTGTTACATTATTCACTCATTCAATAAATTGCATCCTCTCAATTTAAAATTATTTTTTGAAATTAAAAGGTTGAAAATAGAAAATACCTTTGGGAAAACCCACATCGGAAATTAGGTTAATAAAATTTAGTCTTTAAAAGATGAAAAAGGAAATGAAAGGGTCACCAACAAATTATGATCTCAATTAGGAGAACATTGGGGGAAATTAGAGACATATAATTAGAGTAAAAACATAAATATTTATAAGTAGTGATTGAGGTCATCAATCAAAAACATGTGTAAAATTGAGTGCCTTCATTCATCAATCTATGATGATTTAAAATACCATCGGTTCAACAAAACATATGGCATTAGGATAAAAAAAATTTTGTTTTAAGATCCTTTCACTAAAGTATAAGAATTAATTTCTTCATTGAATAAGAGAAAAAGAAAAATACATAAATGAAAAGTATATTCCCATCCTTTAACTAAGTTCCACCACAAACTCATTTTTCACTCTAAAAGATAACAGAACTTATAAATAATATTCTATTTATCCTATTTGTATAGGGTTAAAAAATGAATTTATAATTCATCTAGAAGAATCATTAAAAAAACTAGATTATTCAATCCAGGACATCACGTGGGTCAGTGGTAGGTGATGCACCCTTGTTTCCCTTTTGTTGTGGGTTCAAGTCTCGCGGCCTTGTCGGACACGATGGGTTACCGCCCGACCTCCGGGTTGTCCTTTTTATGGAAATCCAAAAATAATATCAAACCAGACTTATCCAAAATAATTTTGTCCAAAATCACTGTCCAAAATTTATAAGGTAGGTAAACATAATGAAGATCCTTTTTTCCACGTAATGGCATGCAAACACCTTCATCATGTATTCTTTTAAAACACTGCATCATCCTGAAATACCATAAAACCTTATTGATTACATTCATGATCCCTTATTACTTATAGAATACTGGATATAATCCTTCTATCCAAAAATGTTGTAAACTCCAACAATGATGGAATATACAAATCATTAATCATTTTCAAGGTAGTCAAGAATATCCAATATAATTTATGCAAATCAATCATGTATTATTCCAAAATCACTACCTTAGTATCAGAACCATATTATGGTTTATCTTTCTCTCGTCCATATATTTTCCAAAAATTTAACCTGCTATTGAGTCACTTTTCTTTTTTCCACACAATCTCAAGTCCTTAATGAAATAGTACTGTAGTAAAATCCTTATATACTCCAAAATTATTATAACCAGTACATTGTTGACACAACACTCAAATGACATAATTCTCTAACAACAACATAAGAACACTAATCATTCTTCCTCATCTATGGTAGTACCATTACTTGATTATTATACAATAACATTATTTGGGGCATACTTTGATGATTTGGACATTGGTTCGCGTAGTGTCCCAACTCATTATAGATGAAGCACTATACATTTGAAACCTTTTTCTTACCCTTGCAGTTATGTACATGGTGTCCTTTTTCTCCACACTTATAAAAAACTCCCATCCCATTCAGGAAAGTTCCAGGGTGTTTCTTCCCATAGTTATCACATATGGAAAAATTATTCTTTTCCCTCTTCCATTTATCAATATTTATCTCTTCCATCCTTTTCTTCTCTTGCTTCCCTTCAAAGCCATAAGACTCAGATAATTCTTTAATTATCTTATTAACACATGATACTATTTCTTCATATGTTGAGAATACATGAGAGACTATTTACCTTCTAAATGTTGGCTTAATACTGTGAAAGGTATGATCCTTCTTACTCTTTGGATCATATATATTATTGGATTTCACATTCCTTCTACTGGGTGCCATTTCAATACAATTAGCATAAACTAGGTCAGTTTATGAATTGCAATGAATAATTCCAAACTTGTAAAATACCTGACGTAAATTGAACAGTTTATGGATATAATCCATAATCATAAAAGTTTTTTCTTTGAGTAAGTATATACTCATAATCCCTTCATAATGTTTTATAAAGAAAAAGACAATTATCCTACGCATATCCCCCAGGAGTGTCGTAACCAAGAGTGTAGCAATGCCCGTTTTTGTGCACCAGTTTCTGTTTGAGTCTAGTTCAAAGAGGTGTTTTCAGGTTTTACCCCTAGGTACATCTGTGCTAGAGCCGCCTCTACCTGCTCATATCCAGAAATGTATGTGTTTCTTAGAAAACTCACAAAATCTATACAATACCAAAATTCTAGGAAGTTCTTATATACTAATCCTCAAAGTCCATCTTAGGTCTATGTGCTCTAATCATAGTTTATCTAAATCTAGCTTCCAAGGTTTGTACTAAACTTCCTTTAATACCAACTGCAATGACCTAACCCTAGTTACCCAGAGTTGGTTCATTATTATATAACATTGGCATGATCACAAAAGATCAAGTCTCGAAAGGCCGATTAGTTTAGTAGCCTTGGAAACACAAGATACATTCACGAATGTTTCATTACATTATAGAGTGAAAACTACAAAAACATCTTGTATATACACTCATATCCCCTTATACTATCCCTACAGGTCATTCGTAAAATACTTCTTCACATCCTAAGAAAAGTAAAACATAGAAAGTGGTGAGCTCAAATGCCCAGTAAGGATAAAAATATAGTGGAAACTTTCATAAATAAGCATAAACATTTAAGGAAATGTATAACTAAAACAAAAGCCTTTTAAACTTGAACTTCAACATAATATGGCAAAGATAAAATGAAATAATTCCATTTACTTATTCACATGGATATTCTAATAGTCTAATAATTACATTCAATATCAATAACCACTTTCATAATAATGGATTGCATAATGCCAGACTATCATAACCAAATAGCCAAGGCCTCATGCCAAGACTACAAATAAGATTTTGTTAAGGCCTCATGCCAAGACACTAGTTTGTCTCATGAGACCTACCGATGCATCAAGGAGTTATAGCGGGCTCCACCCATTACTTACTAAGTCCAATGCATTCCTAATATGAACATGTTTAAACATAACATAAACATTCGTATTAAAACTAGCATACGAAATGTAAATACTTTCTCCATAAACCATGAATGGTATAAAAATAACACATACACAGTCAAAAATATCAAAAAACCTTCAATACAATATGGATGTTTTGTATCATAATTAATCAACTACAAATAAGATTAAAATCCATCAATGGATGTTGACATAGATGAAATCAAAACTATTTGAGAGAAATATCTCTCTTTTTTGAAATAATATTAAAGTAACATAATTATAAAATTAAAAATTTACTTTGAAAATATTTTTATAAGCTTTTAAGGGAATCTTAGATGAGTTTATAATGGTAGAAAATTGCCACACCCATCGTATAAGTTAAAAAAAAGACATTCTTACCTTAATTTTGTCGAAAAGGTTAAAAAGGACCTTGTTTGGAAAAAGACGAAGAGATTCCATTATAAATAT
The DNA here is from genome assembly GCA_963277665.1 of Viscum album. Lineage (NCBI taxonomy): Eukaryota > Viridiplantae > Streptophyta > Magnoliopsida > Santalales > Viscaceae > Viscum > Viscum album. Next base: position 1,538,521,822 of record OY728142.1, read on the forward strand.
CTTATAAAAAGTCAAAAAATGGTATAAATGACTTTAAAACATATTCTTTAAAATAGTAAGAATGTTTTTAATTACATTTTTAAGAAACATGGATGTGGATGATAAAGAGGTCCCACTAGATAATTTTGTATAAACAACCTCAGATAATGAAGAGATTGTGAAATAAACTCTTACCAATTTGGTAACATACGAAACATACACCCCATGAAAGATGTATCATACAATGAATATGTAAATAAACATAAATTAAATTTTATTACACACATAATACAATTATGGGTAGTACATACACCACACAAAAGGTATTAGTGAAAATATGGCACGAATCTCACGGGAATAAAGAGTGAGATGAAAACCCCTTACCTTGTAATTTTCCTTGGATAAGGGTAGGTTAACCTCATGTATAATAGTGAAATCATTGTTATTAAATTATACAAGAATCATATATAAAAATATGATATCATATATGATTTTTTAATATTGTTTTGTTAATAATATTTTAGTATTATCCTCGTTTCGGGTGTTAACTGATTCGTTTTCCTTTATATGATTCGTTAAGTAAGACGTGTTTGTTATGGATAGGTTGTATATTATTCATATATATAATGATATAAAGTCCTTAAAAATTAATTTTAATCATCAAATGAGAATTAGTCTTGAATGGATATTATGGGGAAATGAATCTCATCGCGTTCGTGGAGACGGTAATCCGTACGTACGCACGAATGCTACTTTCATTTCATTTTTCATTTTAAAAGGAATCAAAACCAAATGATAAATAAGTATATTATTATTACAGTATAATATAATATCTTATATATGTTACTTAAGTTCATTAACATCATACTTTATACGTTTCATGTATGGTATGAACGAGTCAGATCACTTTGAGGGGGTGGTAGTCCGCACTTCCTCAAATGAAATTATCGTATATATATACAACATTAAAAGAATAATGGTATGATATAAAATGGAATTACAGAAGCTTATATAAAAAATAAATATCATATTTAATTATATTTACAACATAATGACCACCATGAGAAGTGGTAGGAGATAATTGAACAATCATCGTTTTGTGAGGCGTTTGGTTGCCATCCACAGAAACATTATGTTCTTCACCAATTAGATGGAGGTGTGTGTAAGTGTAGTTTGAATAATTATCATAAAAATATCTTAGTATATCTTGTATACTTGTTTTGTTACAAAATAAAATAATAAGAAGAGTTTAGTGGTTGGAGAAGTAAAATAAAAGAAAAGAAGCTAAGAGAAATTGTTACCTTTAATTTGGGTAACTCCCTTTGGTTTGAACCCAAAAGGACTCTTGAAGTGCCTTATGCCTAAAGTAAGGCTTCTAAGATGAGGATAGGGATGTAGGGAGCGTAATTGGACAGAGGTTGGATGAGAGAAAAGTTTTCAGAGGTGTGAGGAATTGGTTAAAAGTGGTGTTCTTTTATAAGGGGGAGGAGGGGCTCTTTAGAAAAAACATAAATTATTATTTTATAATAAAATAATATTCAGTTTCTAATGGCTCAAAAGTGGATTATTCAAATTCTAAGGTGGGTATAGATCGAAAATAACTTAACCAATAGGTTTTATATAGGTTTGGGTCACTTTATTAACCTTATCGTTTTGTTTTAACTCTTAGTTAATTAGTTTGACACTTACCATGTAACTTTGTATTTTTATATTATATAGTAAAAAAAATTATTATATACTTCCAAGAGACCCCGAAGTGGTCCATTAATGATAAATCTATTATTATATAAGTACTTTTGATGAACCTTATATTTTTAGGAATAGAATATGAATTAATAATATAATATTTGTTTTAAAAACTCTTTTATGTCATTTTTGACATTATTTGGTATTTCATTTTTGTGAACTCATAACAGAATGATTACTTGAATAAAAGTAAATTAAATCAACTATAACATTTCATATTAACCTATACAAGTATTTTAATTCATTAAAAGTCTCAAATTAGATTTATTTTTATATTTACAATATCAATTATTTCAATCTTTCATTAATAAGGTAATTACTATTTCATCATTGTGTCATAAATAAATTAAATAATTTAATGTCTAAAAATTATAAATAAAATTCCCTTATGTATAAAATCTTCTTAGATTTATAATTAATATTTATAGTCTAAAATATAACATATATAACCCTATGTAAAAATTGTTTTTCTAAAAGATATACGCTTATGTCATTTTTGTATTTATTATAACTTAATTAATATAAAGTGTCATTGTCACTTAAACGTGGATCCATGGTGTGTCAAAATCGACCCAAAGATTCCCATGGTCGGACATGTATCAAAAAATAGGGTTATGACACGTTTTAGGGTAATTTATCATTATTATAATATAATTTTGTACTCTTATTTACCGGATTTACACTTTAACCATGGTAAATAAAATATTTACCGAATTAATTATTCAAAATGTCTAAAAATAAAAGTTACCTATTTACACAATTTGGACCTCATGATTATAAATACGGAATCCATTTTTATAAATTCAAAACACTTAATTTCCAGAAATTAATTTAAAATTAATTCCCGTTGTCGAAATAAAAAGCGTGTTTTTAACAAATAATAACTATCAAAAGATTGGCACTTTCTTATGTCCAGTTTAAATATGAAATTATGTCCAATGACCAAAATTGGATTAAATGGTAAAATTATAATCTAATTATACTTTAAAATCACTCAAATTCATAATTTATCACTATTAATTATTTCTATTAAAAAAATTGTTTTTAATTAAAATTTAGTAATTTTCACTGTTCATCAAAATATAATAGTTATCAGAAAAGTACCAAAATTTTACCCTAAAATAATTTCAATATTCCAAATCAAAAAATGAAGTCTATTTTACCATATTAAAAATATAAAAGTTTCATTTATTAATTTAATATTAATTCTCGCTATTAAAACCAAAAGGCGTATTTTTAAGAAATAATAACTATCAAAAGTTTGACACTTGTTTGTGGATAATTTCAAAGTGAAATTACTTACAATGACCATCATTGGATTAAATGGTAAAAATATAATCTATTTATACTTACATACCATTAAAATTTATAATTTATCAATATAAATTATTTTGATTAAACAATTTCTTTTCAGTTAAAATATAGTATTTTTCACTATTCACCTAAATATGAAAGTTATCAGAAAAACACAAAAACATTATTGAAACTAAATTATTATGTCTCAATTCTAAAGAATAAGTTTATTTTTTCAAATTGAATATATAAAAGTTTCAAATATTGGATTTAAAAATGCTTCTTCATTAAAAGGCGGTAAAATTTCATTTTTTGAAAAATACTTATTTTATCTGAAAAAAATGTATTTATTCTTACATTATGTCTAAGAAATTAATAATATGGATTATAAAATTATAAGGATTATATAAAGTTCAAAATTATGTTAATAATATTCATAACCGCTTTTTAATGGCTTTATTGGTAAGTCATGGTGCGCTAGAACTCAGTGTTGCATGTAGGGAAAGTTATTGAATTACTTTGAAAAATAACGTACTATGAAATCTTGGGGTGTTAAAATTAGAGTTCCAAAATGTTACTTTGTAGGAAAAAAATTTCATTCAGTTAGATATCCATAGATATCCCTTTTCATTATTATCAACATATTATCCATCTATATATAGTCATTTTTTCATAGAAAAACCATCTTAGAATGAATATCGTGTCACAATCCTAATTCAAAGATGCATGACTTAAAGGGAACACAAGTAGTTACTTTTTAATAAAAATGAAATTATTTGATATACAAAGCTTGATATTACATCCCTTCTAGATTTCCTTTCTTTAGGATCTATGATTCTAACTATCAAGAAGGTGTAGGGATGGAATTATGTGTTATTTTTTTTAAAATCCCTCCCATGAAAGGGCTTGTAAATATTTATCATGTAATGATAAATCCAAAAATTAACATGAAATATCCTACAGCATGTAGACTTTAAAATTTAACTTTAGATCATCCAGTGTTTTAAGGAAATCAACAATATGATTCATCCTATTTAGCCACACTTTTCCCTTTTATTATTATAAATTCTTATGAAATGTTGGTGGATTCTATTTTTGAAATTTCATATAATGATGAAATTTTCTTGGTTCATAATTTAGATTTTATTTATCAAGAACTTGGAAATCTTGAATGATGATTTGAACAATATATTGGTTCACCCATGGATCAAGTGAAACCATGTTTTCTATGGCCTCTTCTTGTGAATTTCTAAATCATATAATTAGTTCCATTTCTCTATAACCATAAAAACACCACTTAGTCATCACTCATTATCTACTAAAGAATTATAATATTAAAAATCTTAAAAATAAACAACCATTATTAACACTTTTCAAAAATCACTAAATATATCATAAGTAAGTCAGTCTTAGTGGTAAGTATCACAACTAATGCACGATACAAAACACTAATCAACTAAAACCATGATTAAGTGATTAGAATACACCTAGAAGTGTTTTAAAATACTTTTTGTACCTATAAAACCATGGTAACTTGTAGTTGTTCATAAGAGGTTTGATATTTTTTTATGCTATACCTTTAATGTTTTAGTGTTTTTATCTCTTAACTTCCAACCTAAAATAATGGGACGACCAAGATAGATACTGTTTTTTAACATCCCAACCAAAACCTTTGGCTTGGGCTAAGATGGAGGTGATACTAAACTTGGGTTACATATATAAGACACCGAAGGCTAAATATAAATTCCAATTTCTTAGTAAAATGTTTAGTGATGTGTTTACCCTAATAAAAAATAAAACTTAACAAGATAAAAGAAATAATAATCCAAAAAAAACTATTTGATTCATGGATATAAACAATAAGCCTCAATGAAAATAAATAATATATAGATAAAGTATAACATAAGGCTCAAGAAAAATAGAGGATGTATTTACATAGTAACTCTAATGTGGCTTCACTCGATCGAATCCATAAGATAAACTATAAGATCTAACTCCATCATGAGGAAATAACATCAATATTATCTACTATAGAAGTATAATAAATTTACTTTACCTATTTAATGAAGAAAAAAAATATTCATATGCACCAAAGTTCATATTAATAGGCTGAGTTATCATAACTAGTATGATTTCCCCAATATACATCCAACACATTCTACTAGGACTAGAAATGAGTTTGAATATTTTATATAAAACAAATGATAAAAACAATTTTTTTTGTAAAAATACATCAATGATTTCCATGCAGGAAAACATTAAGAAAATAATAATACTATTCCTTACTACTTATAATAACCATTCCACATAAACACACACAAACATTCCATATACATCCCTATATTCATGAGTGTTGAGTCATCATAGAAAAAATACATCTCTTGGTGACCCACATTGATGGCGGAACTTCATGACTATGCTATATACCACATTGATTGTGGTACCTCATGACCACGATTTATCCCAATGAACACACACTAACCCAATTATTTCCTGATACCAATTAAATCATTCATTAAGACCATATTTTCGTTACGATTTTTTTTGAAAACAAATAAGAACCCATATGATTTTGAAAATGCATACACTAACCATGTGACTACCCAGTAGCTCCCATGATCTCTCGCATGGTTTCCTGGAGATGTTGCATGATTTCTCCTTACCATGACCAAACCGTGAACACATAAAAACCCATAAAAACCCCTAAAAATAATATATAAACACCCAAATATCAACCCAAGTATTATATAACATAATAATACATAATAAAATGGGAATGAAACTAAAACTATGGGAGTTACACTCAGGATCTATATTTGATTATTCCGAGATGATACCTCTCCCACAACTATTTTTAGAGCCAAATTAACTTTAAACCTAGAAAAATTCCCTATTTTTTAGTATTTAACATGTATAAGTTCAATTTAACTCTCACTAACCCCTATATTGATATATTACTTCTCAATTAATGTGGATAATTGGTCCATTAATACTCTATGCTCAATTGGACTATAGATATAATACCCCTATGTTTCCTTGGGATTATTATATTTGGTTCCCTATAACCAATGTCTTTATTAAATTGATTAACCATATATATTCAAATAATGAAATATTAATTAATGTAATATCACATATTAAAAGTTATTATTCATGATTTTAATTTGATAATGAAATAGATTATCCATAAAACTGATATGTCATAGAAATTCCCCTTTATGATGAGAAGCTTGAAATGACATGATGATATTATTAAACATAGTTATATAGTCATATGAAATGATTTGATGGGACAAAAATGATGTATATTATCATATGAAAGTACTTATAATAGGATGAGGTTTAAACTCATTAATTTCACACTTGGAAATAGCCATGATTAGAGATTATGGGAAAAACCCACGATTATGAATTCTAAATGTTTATGTGTCATTAGATATACCTATGAGAAGGTCTATGTAATGGTTATTAGACTTTTAATATTATTATTAAAAAAATTCATGATTAATTTACTTTTATGTACTAATGAAAAATGTGGCACCATATATTCATGAGAATTAGGCTATGTTGGGAGCATCATGAATGGTGTGTTATTAATGAATAAGCTAAGGATTTTACCTTCTATCTTTATGGAAGTGGATATCTCAATCCTTTAAATGAAATGAAACTATTAAACTTAATTCCAAAGAAATTGTGTATGTAAAGGATGTCCAAGAAATACATATCAAGAATACAGATTGATGACATGAGTATGTAACATACTTGATGAGATATCAAAATAAAGATATTATATTACACAATGAGAATTCATATATGGTTATTTTCATTATGAAAACAACATCATCCTCTTGGGTGCCTTTGCCAATTTTTAGATACTGATATTGGATTTTCGGGGAACTCACCTAATTACACTAAGGAATAATCTTATAGGGGTACATAATTATTGTTTTCTTTGATCATAATTAAATTATATTTGAATTTAATTATTGAATTAAATTTTATTCTCCATACTGAGAAATAATATTTATTCAGAATTTAATAAGCATAATTATTAACAAAATATTTATTCATAAGACTATGAATATAATAAAAATATTTTTATTTTTTGAATTAATAATATATATTAAAAATATTTATTGAATAATTTAATAAATATTGAGTAGGATGAGCGAAACGACTTTTTGGTTCAGTGATAAATATTTATTTACCATAATTTTAAATAATATTTATCATTATGCGAGTTAGAAATAACCACAAGATAAAAAATAATAATATTATTTTAAATGTAATGGGGATATTATATAATTAATATATGATTAAGTACCTTTGAGCTATTAAAAAATATTTAACCCTTTAATTAAGTCTATACAGACCAAAATATATCATTTGCGAGAGGGTTGCAATTTTGATGCTCACAACAACCTTTCCTCTCCTCCCTAGAGATTTATCTCGGTAAATATCATATCTAATATTTTTTTATAATGACCTAGGATTTTAATAAATATATATTACATATTTTTATATTAATATTATATAAATTACACAAAAACAAGCCTAGGGACCATAATAGTTTAGTGTAATTGGAGACTAGGTATAGAAACTTATAATTTTGTAAAAGATAATCAAAATCTCCCATAAATACTTCCCCTTTATTACTCTTAAAAAACATACCCTACTTACAATATTTTGTCATAACCTGAGTAAAGAAAACACAAGAAAGGGTGATATAAAATGATCAGTAGTAGTGAAAATGGTAGATACATAATCATACCACGAAGATAAGGGCATGAGAAGATGATCATAAAATTTAAAAACCATAACATACATTTCAAATATTATAATATTGAGTCATGAAAATTGACATTTCATAATACATGAATCATAATGAAATCAAATATCACGATCCATGATAGCATAACACTGGCATAAGACATGGAATTGTGGCATACAAGTAAGCATATAATATCATTTTTATAGTATTCAAGGATCACTTATAAGGCTATCATAGTGGAATGATTTCACTACAAAAACCATAATAGTAGTCAAGGTTCAGTCCCAAGACCATCATATTGGATGAATTCCCATACTAAATTAGGTCCACTTTATATTACAGTCATTTATATCTCATCAGATATAAATATTTACCCAATACATAGGAAAGAGATATAGGTACCACCAATCACATAATGAAAATACTATGTATGGGTGGCACAAGATCATAAAACATTCATCATATCATAGCCCATGAAATGAAATTTGTTTAATAAGAATTTAATTATATAATAACCTTTGGAAAATAGATAGGTTTTAAAATCATTTCATCATAGAATAGCCCATGAAAATAAGTTGGTTTCATAAAAATTTCATCATGGTATAACCCATGGAAGATAAACAGGTTTCATTAAAATCATGCCATCATAAACATATACCATTCATAGAGATAATAAGAATGATATCCTTGAATAACATCCCCAATAAAGAATAAGTAGCATCAAATTATGTCATCTTAGATGTAGAATGATTTTGAAAGATTACTTGGAACATTTCCTAAGGAATATTTTTTTGAGAATAAATTTTTAAAACTAAAAAATTATAAAATATTTTTTAAATAATTTTCATTTAAAATAACCTATAAAACATATAATGGAATATTTAAAAAAATAATTTAAAACATTTCTTGAGAAAAATATCATTTCCTATTTAAAAACCCTTTTTATTTTTTTAAGAATATTATCTTCATTGAAAATAATATTGAAAAGGAATCTTAAAGTAAAATAGTTGTCATGATTATGGGAAGTTTCATTCATTTTGTTACATATTAAAACAATTATTACTTAGACATTTTCAATAAAAGACAAACATGCATTGTTTGAAAAACATCATGAAGATTTATTTCATTAAACAAAATTAAAACTTGGGTAAAAATTACTTTTAAAAATCTTATAATAATAGAAAAACATTTTTAAAAACATTTTTAGAAACCAGGGTTTTGGAAGAAAATATATTTCCGACTAAAGAGACAAATAAAGTAGGATTTTCATAAAAACATTTTCTCTATTATTTTAAGTTGCAAAGAGTGAAAAAATAGAATAATTAATTTCATGAATAACTATACGAGAAGAAAATTAATTATTTTATGGAGAGATAGATCATAATATTTTATCATAAAAAACTTAATTATAAATAATTCTGATATATGATGAGATTGTAACATAAAATCTTAACCACTTTTAAAAATTTGAAATGTAAGAACCATGAAAAGAAATAATTAAATGAAACTTAAAATATCATGAGGTTAAACAAATTCATGATACTACATTGTAAAATGGTATTTATATACACCTATTAAGGGAATATAGGTTTAAAATATAATATATGTCTCAAAGAAGGAACATTGAGACAAAAATACTTTACCTCTTTAGTAATATTTTGAATCATAATCTCCACCAAATAATAAAATAAAATAAAATTTTAAATAAAATTTAAATAATTGTTTTAATGATATAACATTTAAAATGTATGTTTATACAACACCCAAAATAAATTATTGGTAAATTATTATATGTCTCCCAAAAATAAAAGAGACTAAAACTCCCTTACCTTAAGTCTTGACTTACTTTGTATACATTCAAAAATCTTGTATAATAATTATAATTTTATTATAAATATATTTTAGAACCATACTTATATATATCATAGCATATATGATTTACTTATGACCTTTTATCACCCATTTATTAACAATTCCATGTGAATGTATGGATTTAGGTAATAACTGCTTTGTTTTTTCATATATGTTTTGATTTGTCAATTTTGATCCTCATAACTTCATCATTGTTCCAAATTCTGAAATTTTTTAACCATGATATAAAAATAATATATATTCATTATAAATATATTTATAGTGATTCATAGAAGTTAAATATAGAAAATGAAATACCCCATTCATGGAGACAGTAGGTCGTATGTATAGATGGATGCTATTTCCATTTTCCTAAATGAAAGAAAGAAAAAAGAATGTTAAATATTATATTAAAATTTAAAAATAATTTTAATGTCATATATATATATATAACATATTTTCATTAAAACCATCCTTATTACCTTCTATGTGAATCATGGATGAATCACATCACCTCGTGAGGCAGTAGTCTGTCGTACATAGAAGCGACATTATCGCATCCCCTAAGGAATTGAAAGTAAAAAAGGTATATATATATATATATATGATATAATGACTCCATAGATATAATTATTTTATAAATTTAATATTTTTACTTTATATCCATCATCATACCCAACCATGATAGGTGGTAATGGAAAACAAATGACATCGGTTCATGAGGCAAATGTCCACCGTACACATGAATGATGATTTTGTAACCCATTCAATAGAAGTGAAGATGGTTATAGGTCATGAAATTAAAATAAAAAAATTTCAGTATATTTGAAATATTTAGTTAACAATATCCGAATGTTTTAATGAGAATTTAAGGAGATGGAGGAAGAAATAAAATAAAAATTCTCACTGATGAACATGACCTTTTCTCTAGGTATCCTCCTTAGTTTTCCACCAAAATCATTCCTAGGATATATTTTTTCCAAAAATAAGTCATATAGGATTACAGTAAGGAATTTTATAAGTTATTTTGGTAGGTAGTTCCCAAAAAATGGCTTTATGGTGTGAATAGTAGAGGATAGGGGGTGGTCTTTTGTTAGTGAGGTGAGTGACACACTTGTAATTTTTTGAAAAGAAAAATGTTTACCTATATTATTATCATACCAAAAGGGTCTGAAATATAGTATTATAGATCCTTAGACATTACAAGATTTAAATATGTCCATAAAATATATTTTAGATAAGTCTTTATGTTTTTATAACCCTTTTCCTTTTTGGTTAACCCCTCGTAAACCTATTTTTATGTTAAGACTGATAAATGATTTTAATTTTTTTACTATTCATCATGATAAAAACTTAATCTGACCTTATTATATAATATAAATTATTATTAATCAAAAAATTTAATCCATTTTTAATAATTCAATTAACATAAGTGAAAAAAAATTAATTTATAATTATTCTTGTAGACGCGATGAGAAAATGGATTTTCCAAGAGAAAATGTTCAAAAGTTTACAAGGATTTTATATCAAAATTCAACAGGAAAATGATTAAAATGTCATAAATTGTGCTAATTGATATATAATTTCACTAATTTAAATTTAAAACCAATTTAAAATATAATTTAACTTTATAAATAATTTAAACTAAGAGACATTTTATAGTAAAAATCATTATGTTTCATTATTCATCAAAAGATTAATGTTTTCTGAGAATTATAAAAAATTCAACCTAATATAATTTTGACATGAATATTTTAAAAATAAATATTATTTTTTTCCAATAAATTTTCTAAGTTTATTTTTTTAAATAAGTTCGCAAAAAGGTGAGACAAATTATTTTTAAAAAATATAGTTCTTAGCATAAAATTGGATTGATTCTTATATATTGTCTAAAAAACACTTAATATGAATGATAAATAGTTGACTGAAAATATAATATATATGTTTCATTAAAATAATTCCCCAAAAGTGGTTTGTTTAATTTATTTATGTAAAATCTATTTTTTAAATAAAAATTAATTTTTCAAAGAAATGTTTCTTTCATTTTCAAATAGTAAGTTATTTTCATTTCCAAATAATTATTAACAAAATAATTAATTTCATATAAATGTTTAAACTTCATATTTCCATAATTTAGTTAATAGTACTCATACTTTCTATTAAAAACAACTATGTGATAACTATCATATTTAATATTAATATTTTAATAGTATGTTACATTTTGTTTAAACTTGGTATAACATGTATCGAAAGTTTCACTCATTATTGTATGTAATGAAAGAAAAACTCAGTTTTTCACGTAATGAAAAATATTGAAAATATTAAAATTAGTTTAAATTAAATATTTCCCAAATATTGTTAAGTTACCTTCTACCCCCTTAAAATTAATTTCTCCCTAAAAAATCACCTCGGTCATTAAAGGTTTAACATTTGAAATGTCTTTCATATAAACCCGCATCATAGAAAGGGCTAATAAAAACTACTCTTGAGAAAGAGAAAGAGATTCATGAAATTCATTCGTAATAACACGTATTAGGTTTCCAAGTAGGATAACATTAGTGGGAAGTGAAAACATGGACGTAGAACAGAAAACTAACAACCAAATACAAATGAAGAGTGATAGAGAACATGATCAGGAGAAATTTATTGACCATAAAGTCGTAAGCCTAAAAGGCATGAAAAAGGTCATTGATATCATCAAAATTATTATTATAGGACAAAATTTTATTTTAGTATCCTTTTATTAATTACGAGTAATTCCTTTCCTATCTAGATTGGGAACATATAGAAATGTACTTACTTGATATCTTTTTTTTCAAAGGCATAATTTCATCATTTGGTTGTGCCTTTATAAAATTCCACTTGATCTATTAATCTAAGAGGTAAATATTAAATTTTTAAAGCACTAAATAAGATCCATAATAGAATGATAAGTCATTACTTCTATCTTTAGTTAAAAAATGTTATCACTGGTTGTCAAATATGGATAAATATTCACATGGTTAAGTAACTCATTAATCTTTAAAACTTAATACAATGTCAAAAATAATTCATTCCATAAATGTTTAACCTTATAACCCTTCCAAAATTCAAAATTTATATATAATTTCCATAAATATTTCAAAATCAACTTAACATTAATCCCCCACATATCATAAAGTGGATCTTAATTTTCACATATCAAAAATGTGAATACCTTTACCATGTATTCACATAAAACATGGTAATAACCTGAATTACCATAAAACCTTAATTAAATCATACATGAACTATCATTACTTGAATAAAACCATATATTAGTGAATATATTCCCTAAATCCAATAATTATATAAACACCATCATTAATTATCGAAATAACTTTCTCCACAAATCATTACTCAGTTCTGAGGTCATCAGTACTTTCTAATTTACATTATTCATATCCAACATATCAGTATAAAAGGATCATTATCTAAACATCAGGAACATATTAAAGGTTATATTTCCCTCAATCATGTGTTTTCCATGAATATCACCTTACCATTAAATAAATTTTCCAGGTCATCATAACCATTCAACATATTCTTGCAAATCCTTAATGAAAAACTAATTCCAAAAAATCCTTATATATTTCGAAATTCTTGAATTCAAATACATTACCACTTTAGTCATCCCACTTCCTTCTCAAAATATTAACTACAATTCATTTTATTGTTTGTTAATAACTCTTTCCTTTCATATATCATTTATAGTTTCTTCATCATCCACAAAAGACAATTACTCATGAAACCCTGAAAATTATCTTCATGAGGTTTCCACTAAGGACATCTATTTGCATAATTCCCACACTTTAAAAATTTTAAACATTAAACAGTCTATGATACCTTAGGGAGACTGTTATTATTATACATTGAATTAATTAATTTTTTAAATTTTCCTTTGTTGTTACTTGCTTTGTGTCCTTATTTTCCACATCCAAAACATCTTCTCATACTTATGAGACATTCCATTTAGTACTTCTTCCCACATTATCCCCATATAGGAAACTAAATCATATTTCATTCATGGTATCCACTACCCAAAATATGACCAAAATCTATCCTTATCTTCTTTAGTGAGTCTAATAGTAGGTTAAAGTGAAAATTATTAATCATGTTCTATGATAAGCTAATAAAAGTAATCGTAATATGCTTCACTATAGTCATAATCTCATTTGGATTCTCATCAGAAAACAGTTTATCACATTCAGTATTAACCATATTCCTTCTGGTTCCTGCTATTGAATAAAACTAAAAATTATAGGGTGTGAAACACTAACTATAGTGGAAAACCACATAATCATTAAAAAATCACGTATACGATGTCTAAATCATGAAAACATATTTTTAATCTATGAAACCATAGGTTTATCCTAGTCTATTCATAGTTATCAGCTAATTAAATCCTTTTTGATGGTTCATAAAGAGTTTGTGAATTTCCAATTCCTATCTCCAATGAGTGTAAAACTAGGTGTGTAGAAAATCCCTTTGTCATGCACCAGGTGATGATCAAGTCCATATCAATATTACATTTTTAGAGTTATTAACCCTAGGTACCTCTATCGTAGAGGCACATCAACTTATAGTATCTAGATATGGATTTAAGTTCTTGGAAACCACTTTCTTTATCCTTTACAAGATTCAAATAGATTTCCTTATACATTAAATCATCATTAGACTTATCCTCATAGATATCCCTAGATATATAATTAGAAATATCCCTCGGGATCTCATTAAAAGTTTCACATCCTAGTTTCCAAAGTTCAACTAAACCTTTACTATGATACCAACTATAGAGACCTAGTATTTTCATACATATATATTACATATTTTTAGATGAATATTTGATAAATTATATAAACACACACCTAAGGACTATAATACTTTATCATCTTTGGAGAGTAGGTACACAATCTTCTAATTTTTTGAATGATCTTCAAAATATCTTCCCCTTTTGTACTATTCACGAAAATACCCTACTTAAAAAATTTATTCATAACTTAGGGTAAGCAAAAATAATAAAGGGTGAGATTAAATTCCTAATAGGGGCAAACAAAAGAGATGCGTAAATCATAAAATGAACATAAGGGTATGGAAACAGGATCATAACATTTGGAAACCATACCCTTTATATCAAAGATCATAATCTTAAGTCATGGCATAAATATTGGCAGTTCATATGACATGAATCATATGGAAATCAAAGAACATGAGAAATAAAAGAATAATATTGGAATAAGACATGGAATTGTTGTATAAAAAAGAATAGAAAATAATTTCCATAGTAGTAAAGGCTCACTTCCAAGGATATTATAGTGTAATGAGTTCACTCCCCAATCAATAATAGAAGTCATGGATCACTTAAGAGACAATCACAGTAGAGAATATACCTTATTAAACCGGGTTCACTCCCCATTCTATCCATTTTTATCTCATGAGATATAAATCCTTACCCAATTCATTTGAGGGATATATAGGTCCCTCATATCACAGAATGAAAATCCTAAATATGTGTGCCACAATATCATAAAACATTCATCATATCATAACCCATAAAATTAAATGGGACTCAAAAATATTTCATCATATCATAACCTATGGAAAAGATATTGGTTTAATAATCATTACATTATAGGATAACCCATGAAACAAATAAATTTTCATAATCATTTTCTCATGGTATAACTAGTGTAAGAGAAATGGGTCTCTTAAAAATAATTCCATCATTAAAATAATCCATTCAGTGAAATAATAAGAATGGTACCCCTGAACCATATCCTTAGTAAAGAATAAGTAGCATCAAAGGATTTTATCTTAGATAGAAAATGATTTTAAAATGTCACTTGGAACATTTCTTGAGGAAAATAAATTTTATTTGAAAATATCTTTTTAAAAATAAAAAATCATAAAATATTATTGAAATACTTTTATCTAAAAATATCCTTGAAAATTTATAAAGTAAGTTTTTAAGAAATGATTTAAAACATTTCTCAAGGAAAATAACATATCCACTTTGAAAACAATGATTAAAATAATTTAAAAAATAATAATTTTCTTTGTAAATAACTTTGAAAACGTATAAAAGAATCTTCAAATGAAACAATGGTCATGATGATTAAAATATTCATTCATTCAATATATGATAATATGAAGATCCTTTTCTTCTTTTTTGTAAAAGAAAAACATGCATTGTTTGGGAAATGATATGAATATTCTTTTTAATTTTTATAATAGTAAAAAAGGGTAAAAATTTATTTTATAAATCATAAGATAATAGTAAAACATAATTTATAACTTTTTCAAAAAAACAAGGTTTTTGGAATAAAATAGATTTACAACTAAAGAGATAAATAAATATAGATTTTTTAGGTAGTATAGGGTAATGAAAAATATTCTTGAGGGGGTGGGGTGGGTAGACAAGGTTAAAATTTTAATATAGAAATTTATTATTTAATTTAATTATTAGAGTTAATTTTCAGTGGAAAAAGTAAATAACACATGATTTTTTTATAATAGTTCATTCCAATGTGGGACTACTATACCCTTATACTTATATACTCTTTGAGAGATACATTGTGAAATAATATGATTTTTGAGGGGAATAATAACCCAATTATATAATTCTTTTCTTGTAGAGGGATAACCACAACATCAAATTTTTTAAGGGAGTCACAAACCAACTAAAATATGACATTAGACACTTGGAGTCACAACCCAAACAGTCCTGAATTTATAATTTTAGAGTCACAACTCAAGGAATATAAGAAGAAATAATTTTTGTCAGTAAAAGCCTAAAAAGAAAAATAGAGTTTTTTTGAAAGGTAGAAAGTTGTGTTACAAACTTACGAAACTAGACGAAGTAGATAGAAGAAGAATAAAAACATAGGTAATAGTTCTTGAGAAATATATCATCTCATCTATTTAATGTAGTATAAGTCAAAGTAGTTGTAATTCGACACTAGATAGGTCACACAAATGATGATACTGGGCATCACAATAGACTTTACAAATTGTAAAATAGGTTGAAATTTCATAGATTTTTTTCTTATAGAAAAAATAGCATCAAATCTAGTTGGTGAGGACTCAAAAAGTGAATCCAAGATACCTGAGATCAAATTCGGGAGGAGTTATATTTCTGGGTACTATATCAGTAAAATAGTAGGCATTATTGTAGGTACTTTTTGGTACTACAACAGCTAGAACTATTCACCCATTTGGGCTTTTGAGCCACAAGTTTAGTTTTGGGGTCCTTCAAGGCCTTAAAGACACCCAATGCCTTATGGCCACCTCAATTCCTTCAGTCTACCTCCAGACCTTGAGGCCACCTCAAGGCCTTTGGGCCACCTGAAATGTTTCTTAAATGGAATAGGAAGACTCTATAAGGAGAAAGCTCTAGATGAGGATGCAAAGTAGACACACTCACTTTAGTAGAAGCTAATGGATTTAGAAGAATGAGAGGGTATGATACTTACCATCAGAGCCAGCCTGTGATTGCACGAGAATCCTAGATGAATAGTCATGTGAAATTAGAGAGATACCATCTTGATGAAGATGCTGGGGAGGGTCAATTCCAAGTATTTATAGTTTTGATGATTTCCTCTAGGACCTTCGAGTCATGTGATTTCATGAAGCCTACATGCCATGTAAGGGTTACCATTATTCCTATAATAAGAGAATTATCAAAAATGAAAAAAATAAGGCCTTGGTGCCATTCGAGTTAAAGAGTAACAACAAACTTTTAGGGGTAAAACAATTTAATAATAATAATTTTAATAATAAAAATAAATATATGAGAGGGAGATATAAATAATTTATCATTACAATACTTATTTAAGTTGGACAATGTTATCACCCACAATAATTGTAACAATAATTTTTTGAATTTAAAACTTAAAGACCAATTCAAACTGATTTGAATAACCCATTAAATTATTATAATAAGTCAAAAGTAATCCCCTAGAAATTGTAAGTTAATTTTAATCTTTATATTGAAATATTAAATATATTTTTACACAATGAAACTTGTAATTTAGAAAACAATTACATTTATTTAAATTACATTGAATTGTTTGTATATGTTGGTCTTAAATAAATATTAATTTAGTTATGAATAAGACAAAAAATAAATTCAAGATATAAATATTATAAATATCAGAAATATGTTTTACAAGTTACGTAAGATTAATAAAATAATTTAATAACATTTTAAAACTAATTAATATATTATAATAATAGATCATATTTCTCATATATAATATATATTAATTTTGGAAACAAATAAAATACATAAATTAATTAATATAAGTATTAAGTTCATTAAAATATAAAAAGATGAAAAACAGATTACTAATTTTTTTCAAAACAATAAAATTTTAAATAGTGATAGCAAGCATCTACAACCATAGAAATATAAAATTGATCCACCACTGAAATAAAAATAACAATTTATCATTAGAAATAAAAAATAAATCATTTTTAGTAATAGAAAATTAATTCACTTTTATAAATAAAAAAACTAATTCACTGTTTGAAATGAAAAAAAAATCAAAATATAGAAATAAAAAATTAATTCTCCATTAGAAATAAAAAAATTTAATTTATGAATAGTGAATTATTTCAGGTACATGATGAACACCCATATTTTGGTGAATTTTTAAGCCATATAAATGGATAAATTAGAAGTTGGTCCAAAATAATTAAATTAATATAATTTATAAATATTTCCATATAATAAATAAGAACTTCAATACGACAAGTATTTTAAAACATATGATCAAAATACTGTGAAATCGTAAAATAGGAATAGAAAAAAAACTCTGAAATTTGGAAAATTTAAAGGTACCTAAATGAATTATTTAGATTTTCATTTCATTGAATGAAATGAATAAAAACATGTTATATTTCTAAGATAAAAAACTCTAAGTGATTACATTGTGAATTGAATGAGGTATCAAAGAAAAAAACTGAATTTAAGAAACTGTAGAATTCCAAAACTATTTCAATATATTAAAACATTTGACTCACCCATTAAACTATAAAATAAGATTTAAATTTATTATAATTTAATATAGATATATGATCTTGATTTCCAAAAGAAAAATTTATGTAAGAATATGATCAGTATAACTCATGTTATAATTGAATAATGTAAGAAAATAGTAAAATTTATTATACTAAAGAATATCCTGAATCCAAAAGCATGTATCATTTTTAAATGAAAATAAATACATTATAGAGATAGAATTAGGCTTCTTTATAGTCAAATAAAAGTTAAATAAACATTTTATATTTCATATGAAATTTGAATTTTAAAATTCCTATTAATATAAATCAAGTTATAATAAAAATATAGGGATATTGTAAAAATATTTTTTCACATAAAATAATAAAATAATTTTTAATATTTAAGAACAAAAAATTACATGTAATCAAATAAAACAGAAACACATGCATTAAAATGCATACAAAATATCCCTCTTTTTTGTATGATTACAAAAATATAACATTTAAAAACAATTTATCCCCCTTTGTTTAAATAAACAAAAAATTAAAAACTAAAACTCCCCATAAAGAAATTAAAATATAAAATAATTATGCTTCTAACACCCCAAGATCAAATTTATTTTTTTTCAAACTGAGAAAATTCTAAAGGATTAGTAAATATGTATACTATATTTTTTTTCAGTTGGGATAAATTCTAAAATAATATAACCATTATTCACATGATCTCTAATAAAATAAAATCTAAGATTGATATGATTTGTTCTAGAATGACGCAAAGGGTTTTTGGAAATAGAAATAGATGAAGTATTATCAGAATAAATTGAAAATTTATAAGGACAAATACCAAAATAACATAAAGTTTCATTAATCTATAATATTTTAGCACAAATATTTTCCAAATATATATACTCATCTTCTATAGTAGATAGAGAAAAAATATAAGTTTTTTAGATGACCAAGAAATTAAAATTTTTCAAAGAAAATGAAACAAATCTGATGTTCCTTATCTGTCAATTCTATAACCTCCAAAATCAGAGTCAAAATAATATATTAAATCAAAACTGTTATATATTAGATTAAATAAACTAGAATCAACAATTTATTTAATATATATAACTTTTATTTTTATAGATTCAATATGATCTTCGTTAATATTGGCTTAAAATCTTGAATATAAATAAATATTAAACATGATATCTGTTCTAGATGCAGTTAAATATTGCAAGATACCTATGATGCCTCTATAAACATTAATATAAACAGATTTACTAGATGCAAGACAATGTAATTTAAAATTAGTACCCATAAATGATTTCATAGATTTAGAGGAATAAAAAAAATATTTTAAAAAATATTTTTCTTAATTATATTAATTAATAAAAATTCCATATTTTCATTGTGAAATTTGAAGTCTATGAAATAAATTTAATTCTCCCATTAAACTCATGTCAAACCCAGAAGACATCAAAGTTGAAAAATCATTACAAAGAATTTCACAAGAAGAATCAAAAACTATATCATCAATATAAATTTGTACAATTAAAATATAATTGAAAATTATTTTAATAAAAATAGTTTGATCAAAATTTCCTTTCTTGAAACAATTATTTAATAAAAACAAATAAGTTCTTTCATACCATGAATAAGGTGTTTGATTGAGACCATACAAAGATTTAGATAATTTAAAAACTTTTTTTTGGAAATTTTTTATTTTTAAAACATAGGGGTTGAGAAACATAAACTTATTCAGTTATAAAACCCTTTAAGAAATTACTTTTTATATCCATTTTATATAATTTAAAAAATTTAAAACAATAAAAATCAAACAAGATTATGATAGAATCTTACATGAAAATAGTTGAAAATGAATCTCTAATGTCTATACCTTCTTCTTGAGAGCATCTTTGAGCAAACATTATGGATTTGTTTTTGATAATATGTCTAGATTCATCCAACTTGTTTCTAAATATCCAATTTGTTTGGATTAGCAACTAATCCTTGGGAAATTTTACAATTGAATAAAAATTATTTCTAACAAACATAACTTAAACAAATTATTCAATAACCATATTTATTTTATTATAAACTATACGAGATTTACTATTATTATAAGAACTAAGAAAAATACCTTTATCACTTTTCGAATCAAATTTATCTAAATAATCCTTGAAATTATAAATATAAACTTTACAATAAAAAACTCTGATGTAACAAAATTTTTATTTTTTATTTTTAAAAAATGCCTAAGATTTTTTGTTTAAAAAATGTCTAATATGAATTATATTTAAAGTATAGTAAGAAATAATAATGACCTAAACACAAAAATTTATAGAAAAATTATATTCAATTAACATCATTCAAGTCATTTTAATAAGGGTTCTATTACTTCTTTCTACAACACCATTTTTCTACGGTGTTCTATGAGTATAAAAATTATAAATATTACCATTAATTTCATAGAATTTTTCAAAAAAAAAATTATGAAATTCACCATATTTATCACTATGAATAGAAATAATCATACAACATTTTTTATTTTGAACTATAATAAAAAAATTTGTTAATATAGATAAAGTATCATTTATATGAGTAAGGAAGCATATCCATGTAAATATACTGTAACCATTAACAACAACTAAAGTATATTTCATTCCATCAAGGCTAGAAATTTGAGTTGGACCAAATAAATTACAGTGTACTAACTATAAAGGTCTATTAGAATATATTTGATTGATTGGTCTAAAAGATATTTTATGTTGTTTCCCTTTCATGAAAGAATAAAAAATATAGAGATGTTATTTATTCAAAGTTGTAAGATGTAGAATATTCTCATATTTTGAGAGACTATGTAATACTATGAAATTGACATGACCTAAATGTCTATGCTAAAAAATCCTATCACACTTTATAAAATTCAAAAACATAACATGTTTAATAGTTAGTTCTAAAAAATCAATAGCATAAATATTTTCCTTTCTATTAGCATAAAATAATAAATAATTACTTTTAAAAACAAAAAATTTATCATTTTATAATTTCACTTCCATTCCACCATCACATAAATGTGATATACTAATTAAATTATGTTTTAATCCTTGAACATATAAAACTTTATAAATTAAAGTATAATTTTAAATACCAACTTTACCAAAACCTATTACATTGAATTGGGAATTTGTATCCAAATTTAATAGTGTCTCTATCACATGTATTTTATGTGGTAAAATTTTATGGCTCTTCGGTCGTATGTCTTGATTATCCACTATCCATGTACCATATGTTTTTTGATACATATAAGATATTTTTCCTATAAAAATAAATTAATTAAAAATTTTCATTTCAAAGGTACTTTGGGTCCAATAGGATTAGTAATACTATTTTTAGGCATCCATATAGAATTTAAATATGTATTGTATAATATTCTGGATAATAGGGATTAAAAAATATTAGTTTTTATAAATTACAATTATTGTCTGAATCTAATAGATCAATCATTTGAATATGTCCTTTAATGAAAGATTTAAAACAAGTAATAGTAGAAGTAAAACCTTTTTTATATTTAAAAAATGTGTTTTAAACATTTGAGGTAATATTCTATTATATCCAAAACCATATTTATTTTTATTTAGTTCATTAAAATAAATAATTTTATGATACTTTTCACAACCTTTAATAAAATTAGATAATTTTTTTAAGACTTTCAACCTAATTTCTTGATTATTAATTCAAATCATGAAGAGGTTTCAAATTGTCTTATACAATAGAATAAGAAACATAATCAATATTCCTTAAATTTTCATTTTCTTATAAAATTAATTTATTTTTATAATTATGTTTCTCATTATTTTCCTTAAGTTTATTATATAAATCAACATTTTTTAAAATATATTTTCTTAATATTTTTGTTTCTTTATTTAATTAAAAAACATTGGTGTTTTCAGAATCATAGTCATAATTAGAACAACCAAAATAAAATCCAGAATCACTAACCATATCTAGTGATTCCATGAAGCACAAGTTAGCTGATTCTTTCTCCTTTTCATATTATTATCAAGAATCTAATTCTTTTATAAAACTCCAACTGGTTGACGATTCATTTTTATCCTAATTTTTCATATTTGTATTTATTATTTAGTTTAGGATAACCATGATTTATATTCCCTTTCTTCTTACACTCATTACAAGTTACATATGAAGTATTGTAATTCATAACATCTTTATTATATCTTATATGTTTTTCTTTTTGAGATTTTATTCCAAATCTATACTATAATCAGTTATTTTTTGTCATTATTTTTTAAACTCCAGTCTCAATATGAGCCATATTTCCTTTTTCACTATTTTATAGATAAAAATATGAAGAGTTAGTGGTAAAAAAATTCCCAAATTTAAAAGCCACAAATTTTCCTTTAGTTTTCTCCTTGTTTTCTATGTTCTTAATTTTTATTTCATACTAAAGTAGTGATACAAGCAATTCATTGAGGTTATAATCTTTGAAGTTCTTACTTTAATAAATTGTGACCTTATTTTCATTCCATTTATTTAGTAATGATCGTAGTATTTTTTTCAAAAAGTACTGTGTTTTTTAATACTTATCCCAGTGAATTTATTATATTCACAATGCTTGGGAATAAATGGAATAGTTGGATTATTTTTTCATACTCACCAATATTAAATTCTTCGTACTATGCTTAAAGAATTCCAAGTTTGGTTTAGATTAATTTTTCTAAGCCATGGTAAGTGACATGTAGAATCTTCCAAATTTCATGAGTTGTCTTACAGGTAGATACATGGCTAAAAAAACTTCTATTAATAGCATAATATAAAATTATAAAAAAAAATTATTTAAAAAATATATATTATCATAGTTTTCAGTTTGTTTATTTGGGTATGATTTTGGCTGAGTTTACTATTTTGAAATGATATGCTAGTTTTCAAAGATCAACAATTTGAGGTATGCCTCCATTAGGGATCTCCAATAGCTATAATTTTTTCCCTAAAGGTGTGTGGATTTTATGGAATCCATGCATCATTTTTCTTCAATCTTGCCATTATATAAGATATTAATACATAGAATTTGAGGCCTAGTAATTGGTTAGTAAAAATAAAATAAAACCAGACTCAATAAAGGGGTGGCTAATTCCAAAAGTAATAACCTTTGATATTAATGTTTGATATTGTGAAAGAGAATAATAAAGCTATAATATTATTAATAATATTATCCTTTGATACCAAATTTTAGGTCAAATAGGGTAATGGAAGATGATCTTGATGGGGTGAATAGACTATATTAAAATTTTAATCAAATGAATGGATTATTTAATTTAATTATTAATGTTAATTATTAGAGTTAATTTTAGTGAAAAAGTAAATAACCCAAAGATGTTTTTTGTAGTAGTTCAGTATAAAGTGGGACTACTATACTCTTATTATATCAACTTCATATAGTTTATGGAGTCTATAACACTACTTCATACCTTTCACACACACTCTGTTTTTCTGTTTATTCTTTAAGATACAAAATAATTTCTTCTTCTCTTGCTTGGTATGTGACTCCTAGATTCTAATGTTAGGTCTGTTCAAAAAAAAATTGATCAATAATTTTAAGTACCAAAGAGTAGATAAATAATTCTATTAATACCATTAAAAACCACAGGATAATAAAATTCATGAGTTTCTTGAGATATGTATCATAATATTTTATTTATCAGGAATATAATCACAAAAAATCCTGATAAATGACGAGATTCTAACATAAAATATTTTCCACTTTGGAAACATTGAAATATTAGAACAATGAATGAAAATCATTAAAAAAACTTAAAATATAATTGAAATAAATAAATCCATGTTATCAAAATTTAGAGGGTCTGTATATACACCTCATAAAGTAATATAGGTGTATAATGTAACATATATCTCAAAGAAGGAAAATTGAGATAAAAATCCCATACCACTTTAGTCATCTTTTGAATCATAATCCCCAATAAATAATAAAAATAAATAAAAATTTAAATATCGTGAAAATAATTGTATTAATGATATAAATTTTCGAAGGGAAGTATATACACAACACAAAAGAAACAGGTGGTGAATTTTTATATGTCTCCCATAAACAAAAGAGAAACAAGAAATCAATTACCTTAAGTATTGAATTACTTTGTACATGTTATAGACTACTAAAAAATAATTATATGTTTATTATAAATATATTAAATAACCATAATTATATATATACAACTATATATAATTTACTTATGACATTTTGTTTTCTTTTTATTAACAATTCCATTTTAAAGTCACGTTTGAGGTAATAACCGATTTTATTTCAATATAACTTTTTATTTTTTTATTTTTGTTTCTATAAATTTGAAAATGGTTACATCATATCAATAATTTTAAAAATCATATAAAAATCATATATATTCATTATATATTTATCTATTGTGATCTATAAAATTTAGATATAGAAAATGAAATACACCGTTTATGGTGACGGTAGGCCGTATGTACACATGAACATTATTTCCATTTACCTGTTACAAAGAAAGAAAGGTAAATAATGAATTAAATTTAAATAAAAACATTTATGTTATATATATCACATATTCTCATTAAAAAAATAGTTATTACATTTCATTTAAAGTAGAAATGATTCATATCACTTCGCATGGTGGTAGTCCACCGTACACACAAGTGACGTTATCACATCCCATTCAAAATGGACAGAAAAAAGCTATATATGATATAATGAATCCATAGGTATAATCATGTGATAAATATAATATATATAATTTATATACATCATCAGAAAAATCCGTGAGAGGTGGTAATGAAAAATGAATGACATTATTTTGTGAGGCGGTTGTCCGCGTAAACATGAATGATGATTTCACAACCCATTTTATGGAAGTGGAGATGTTTGTAGGTAATGAAATTAACATTAACATTTTTAGGTATGTGTAATATAATGAGGTTATTATATCATAATTCTTTAACAATAATTAAAGGATGTGGAGGATGAAATAAAATTAAAACGCCTTTTGAATAACTTTACCTATTCTATGGGTATCCTCGTTATATTTGCACCAAAATCATTCCAAGGTTGGATTTATTACAAAATAAGACATCTAATATGATAGGGGAAGTTGGGAAGTGATTTGGTAAAGTATTTTTAGAACCTAAATGTTTTTAGGTGTGAATAGGGGGTGACCTTTTACAAGTGAGGTGAGTGGAACACTTTTATTTTTTTGAAAAGAAATAGATATACCCACATTTTTCTCATGAAAAGGGTCAAAAAATTTCGTATTATCAATAATTAGACATTATAAGAAATAAATATTTTCAAAAAAATATTTTATAAACTTTTTAGGTTAATTTAAACCCTATATTTTTATTTTAACCACCAGTAAACACATTTTTCACCTTAACCATGGTAAATAAATTTTAATGTTTCTACTATTCATTATTTTAAAAAGTTAAGTTGATATTATTATACAAAATAAATTTTTATAATTTAAAAAATGGAATCAATTTTTTAATATTAAATTCATATAAGCTTAAAAATATAATTTAAAATTAATCTCACAGACACGATGAGAAAGTAGGTTTTCAAATAGAAAATGTTAAATAATTTACAAGTTTTTTATATCAAAATTGAATATAAAAATGATTTAAATGAAATATTTTGGATTAATGGATATAAAATTGAATCCAATTTAAAATATAATTTATATTTATAAATAGTTTAAATTTAAATTTATTTTTTAATTAAAATTTAGTATTTTTCAGTACTCATAAAAATAATAATCTTTTCAGTAAATTATAAAAAATTTACCCTAAGATAATTTTTACAAGATGATTTAGAAAATGAAATTCAAATTTTCAAATAAATTTTCTAAAGGCTTGATTTTTTTCAAAAAATAAGTTCGCAAAAGGATAAAAAAACTTTTTTAGAAAATCATAGTTATTAAGTGTAAAATTGTATTTATTCTTATCTCTTATATATAAAACACAGAAACTTAATTTTAAAATGTTGATTGAATATATACTATATAAATTTTATTAAAATAATTTAGTAAAAGTGGTTTCTTTAAGTTATTTATAAAAGATATGATTTTTTGAATAAAAATAGTTTTTTCACAGAAATATTTCCATTATTTTTAAATAGTTGTTTCTTTTAATTTTAATTAATTGGTCACAAAATGATTCATTTTATATACAAGTGTAAAACATATATTTGAATAATTTTTTTAATTCTATTCATACCCACCATTCGAACAACTATGTGATAAATATCATATTGAACAATAATAATTTAATATCATGTCACATTTCATTTAAATTACATGTTGTACGTATCAAAAGTTACACTCAGGTTTGTATGTAATACAAGATAAACTCAGAGTTTCATGTAATGAAAAATATCAAAAAATATTAAACTTATTCAAAATGAAATATTTAAAAAAATCTTAGGATATTACACTTTCCCAGAAGAATTAGATAAGTGACATTCCTCCCACTTTATCTAAAGCCAGATATAATAAGAGAAAATCCTTTCAAATTGAAGAGATTTTGGATGTGATAAAAGGGAGTAATTTAAGATGATCTATAGTGCCAAGCTCGCGTGCTGAGTACCATTAATGACACTTTGATAAAAGGAGCACATATGTATCACATCTTGAGTGTTTATACCCTCATTTCATTGATTATCCACTGAAGGAGGCTAATGTTTTATTTGTAATATATTATAATATTTATGTTATTAATTATTCAGAAACACCATTTTTAGTGTGTTTTAAAATTTGACCAAAATTTCACATTAGGACAGAAATTATTTCTTAAATTTCACTATAACTTGGTGGATTTTGAGACACATTTTAAATCACTAATTAATGTTGATGTTAGTTTATTATTTCATTATCAGGTTTCTTGTTCCATTGGGAACATTTTAACCTTTTGTAGGACTTAGAGATTCACATTATAAGACCACCATTTTGGACATTCAACCCATAAAATTCTGGGTGAATTAAACTAGCTAAAATACCAAAAAAATGAATGTATCAACCATGATTCAACTGAATAAAACTAATATTTGAAATTTATATAGAGGAACACTTGTGTAAAATTTCATTAAATAGTGTTAAGATCAAATTTTTAGGTTTTTAGGGTCTTCTTGGTGTCCCAAGTTGAAGACGAAATTCTTAGTCAGATTCTGTGGTCTAGAATGACATTTCCCCATTTTGATCATATCATGGAAAGTAAAAATACAATAGGGATGAATATTTATATTATTTTAAGGAAAATTATTGGATTTAACTTATTCTTCTATATCCCACAAAAATACATCCATCTAGATGCTCATTTTGGAACATCTATTTTTGTGGATGTATAATGGATTCGATTTTATTCATAGTTGGAAAAATCCATTGTACATTAACTTTTACCCAAAATATGCCTACCCTCATTAATTGGGATGCATTATAATATTTTGGGTCAAACCTAAGGATTATTTATTTTCAATTTATGCTAGTGGTATTTAATAATTTCAAGAAAGTTGTGAATATTTTCATTTTATTATTATGATTCCAATTCGATGTTTTATATCATTTCTTCAATTGTATGTTTTTTGAATCACCATAGTTTATTTATAGAAATTATTAATATTAATTTTTTTATTTTTATTAAAAAATTGACACCATTTCATTTTTTTGTGAATTTATTCAAATAAATAAGGGAGATATCCTTTATACAATAGTACAGTGTTCATTATTTCATAGCTTTCTCTTCTTCATTATTGACTTTTTGAGTCTACTTATATCTTCCATTGAGAGAATAAAATAAATTTAAGGAAAAAACTATTTTTGGTTGATCTAAGGTAGTATCAATGGGATATATTGAATATTATTAGTCACTCTATAAATGTTTAATCATTTATTTTCTTTGAGTTTTTTATTCAATTAGTTTCTTACTTCCAATTCGATATTGAATGTTATCTGCACACTTTTCATGTTAAAATAAAACAATTTACCTTGGATTTCTCATGAAAATGATCCTTCATCTATATAAGTGATTAAAATGTATATTTTTATTTGTTAAACTGGTAATTGATGACGTTAGATTCAATTAATTGATGGAATCCAACTTGAGTTAGTGAAATTTAATTAATTTAAAAAAAATCTATCCCACCATCCCTTACAACAACCTAGGATAAATCCTTTGTCATAATTTGAATCCACTTAGTTATCTTAGTTATTCATTTAAACCATCTCAAAACAAACCAAAAATTTCCACTTAATTTTCAAATCTCCTAATATAATGTATGTTTCTTTAGCCTTCTGCTTTGGTATCTGAGTATTAGACAACCCAAACTACCCTACAAGGATCTGCTTCAACCCTAAACATAGGAATATTTGGGAGATACCAAATTTTGGTTCTATTTATAGGGACCCGAGTAAGTAATCATATAAATTCATTATATTCTTCCCCATTAATATTTTATTATCCCATTTATCTTGTCTTTTCCCTTTATTTTTTCCCTTTTCTTGGGGTATATTCACCTATACCCATGACCAATCAAATTGTGTAGTTAGGGTGGATAGTCCGAGG
The DNA here is from genome assembly GCA_963277665.1 of Viscum album. Lineage (NCBI taxonomy): Eukaryota > Viridiplantae > Streptophyta > Magnoliopsida > Santalales > Viscaceae > Viscum > Viscum album. The sequence goes on from OY728142.1 coordinate 1,538,551,091, forward strand.
GTTGGGTAGTTAATAACACAAAGTGGTATCTTCCAATTAGATCCTAAATTACTAATAATCCATATTCAAAAATTTACCCCACTCCATTGGAGGGTCTTTAACTAAACCAACTCATAAAGGTAGGTGGGAACCAAAATAGAAATCCAAATAAGGTGGCCCCTAACTTGGGGAAGGGAGTTGATCATATTATGAATTAATACATCACACCTGACTGGACTAATGTACCAATAAGTATTAGTCATTATTCTATTGGATATGCACACTACTTCTTCAAATCCCATTTCATGAACCTTGTTCCAACCAAATATGGGATGGAGTCAGAAATTCCATACCTTCATGTTAATGAATTCAATGAAATTATTGAAACATGTGCCTACCACATCATCTTGAGTCAACTAAGATGAATCTATTTCATTTATCACTGAAGGATCGATACAATAACTAGTTAAAAAATCTTATACCATCATTAATCCATTCATGGGGCCAATTAAAAATAGAATTCTATAAAAAATACTTCCACTATTAAAAAATAATTTCTCTTAAAAAAAGAATCCAAAATTTTTTAAAAGAGGAAGATAAATCATTTTATGATACATGGGAAAGGTTCAAAGACCCAATCAAAATTGTACCTAAACATGGATTTTGAATCCCAAAAAAGTGTGAATATTTTATAAAGGGTTGGTTTTGGGAAACAAATAATTCATTGACCTAATGTGCAATGGTAATTTCAAAAAAAAAGTTCAAAAATATGCTTATGAGTATCTGGAAAATCATGATGGATAGAACCAAACATGGGTAATTTTACCTTACTAATAGAGACCACCCAAATTTGGTGGAATTAGCACTCTTTGGGATGGATAAATACTTAGTTCTAAACTTGATTCCCTCACTAGGAAGGTTATGGAGATCGATCTTAGAAAAGTCTAAGAAATCCAAACTGTTGAGCCTATTTGCACAATTTTTGACAAACATAACAATAAGACCGAAAAATACCCAACCATTCCTTATTTAAAATATTTTATTAATTCGGAACATCAGTGGAGGTGATTGATATAAAATTTCATACTCCACAGTACTAAAACTAATTTAATACATCATACAATGACCATCCAAAATTCTATTTTAACGATAAAAAACACCTATCTAACAACCTAGTCAGCCAAAAGGACAAAAACCCTAACATATATAGAGTTTTCTAACCAAAAATTAGTTCTAAACACAAATTTTTATATTATGAACATCCCCCATTCCAAATCCAGTAGCTCATCCAACAACCTAAATATTCACTTGGGATAAGTAATCCAACTCAAACACCTATATAAACTATTCCACATACACTATATGAAAAATTGGTAAAAATGGAAAGAATGAATTATATGGTGTCATCACTTAAAAATGAATTCAAAACCATTCAAACTGGCATGACTCCCATGTTGACTCAAGCTAAACCACCCCAAAAAATAAGGGGATAATATAGTTTCATAGAATCATTACTTGAACAACTAAAATAAATGACTATCATAAGAAGTATTAAATCGATTAAAAAATAGATCAAACCATTCTAGAAACATTAAAAGTTTCAATATAACCTGGAGATATTGAAAAAATACCATAAAATTATGAAAAATTCAATAATATTGTGAATGAACCAAAACCACACCAAATACTCAAACAACATTATCCCTTACCTCAATGAATGAGAGAAAAATATAATCCTAAACTGAATGAGAAATTGAATAAAATATTCTATTAGGTTAAGTTAAACAATCACTTTATTGATTTAATCATAACAATACATTCATACTCAATGTACCTTAAGGACTTATGCTATTTAAATATATAATTTTCACCTATAAATGATATCCTTTGGGCTAGTAATGTGAGTACGACTATTTAAGGGACCGTTCCTCCTAAGTTTATAGATACAAGATGTCCATATAGAAAAATTTCATTAGGAGAGAAAAAAGTTATCAAATCCATTTGTGATCTATGATCCAATGTTAAAATCATTCCATATATAGTATATTTCCAATTAAGGCATGAAGAGCCCCATATGAATTTCATCACAATCCAACTTGTTAATCATAGTGTTAGTGTTCCAAAGGGTATCATAATAGATGTTCTTGAGAATGTTTTAAACTCAATCTACCCTGTTTATTTAATTATCCTTGAATATCATCCCAATCTAGGTACTATGTAAAAAATTCCAATTATCCTTGGTCGTCCATTCCTCTCAAAAATCAACTCAGTATCCATGTAAAGAATGGGAAACTGACTATAACCTTTGGGAACATGATCATATCTCTCAACAACTACATTAAAAACTATAAAATTGGAGATGATGAGAATATTCATGAGGTAAAATGGGTATGTAGTGTTGAAAGTAAATGAGTGGAATATTGATGAATTGTTGAAGGATATTTAAGTCAAGATGAGATTGCTTTCCTTTGTTTATATGACTAAAATCTATCTCATTATCCTGAATCCATTTTAGACATATCCTTTGATGATTTTTCAGGATCTATTATCAATTAAACCCTTGGGAAAATAAAAAATATTTAGTTCATACCCATTCCTCAAACAAACCTGGCCAATGTGGTGGATTAAATAAATGTTCAAAAGGAACCAATTTTGTCAAGAAATTTATAAATAGAAATTGAGTTTGAGACAAAGTCTCATCCTTTATATTAAAGTGTTAACCAAACTAATCTTAAATTCATGGTCTTTAATTCAACAATCATGTATGAATTCCTAGGGTACAATAAAACACCTACTTTTTCCATCCTTTACACTCTAGAATTAAATCAAGATAGAATTATTATGGATGTCCAAAGTAGGCCTAAGAAAGAAATTTTATGGACCCTAACTTATATTCATGGGATTAGACAACTCATTATATTGCATAAGATTGTTCTGGAATTTGATACCAAACCAAATTGAAAACATCAATGGATAATTAATCCCAATCTCATGGATGATATTAGGAAAGAAATTATAAAGTTATATAAAGCCAGTACCATCCAAACCATTATTGAGAGTGAGTGGGTATTCCCAATTAAATTCTTTCCAAAGAAGGATATAATCATTGTAATTAAAAATTCAAATGTCTATCTTCTTCCCACAAGTGTGAGTAGTAGATGAAGAGTGTACATTGACTATAAGAAGTTAAAATAATGTACCAAGAAAGATGATTTCCCTTTTACTTTGATTGACTGAGTCCTCAAGTGAGTGGTGGGATATCAGTTCTACTATTTCCTATATGGATACTTAGGGTATAATCAAATCAAAATTTTCTTATAAGTTAAAGGAAAAACAACATTCATCTATCCATTTAGAACTTTTTCCTTCATGTTCATGTCATTTGGGTTATGTGATTCCCCTAGAATCTTCTGGCTGTGCATAATGGGCATCTTCCCTAATATGGTGTGGGATTATCTAGAGGTATTTATGGATTACATATCCATATTATTGGATAAATTTGATAGATTCCATAGAAATTTTAAAATGGTGTTATTTAGGTGTGTGGATAATAATCTAATCCTAAACTAGGAAAAATTATATTTCATGGTAAATTAATTTTTCTAGGAAATCTGATCTTTGGTAGAGTAATTGAAGTAGATAAGGAAAGCATTGATATCATTTGTCACCTCCCCTATGTAAAAACATTCAAATAATTGATGTCCTTATTAGAACATGTTAGTTTCTATTTAATTTTCTTTAGGGAATTCATCTTAATCTCTTGACCCCTATTAGATATTCTTGTAAAATATACTCTATTTGTTTGGACAAATAACTATAAGGAATCATTATCTATACTAAATTCATCTCATATATCTCCAACTGTCATGCATGATCCTAATAAGAATATTCCTTTTAAAATCACATGTGATGAGAGTGACTTTTCTATACGTTCTATATTAGGAAAATGATATGATAAAACCCTATTTATAATTTCTTATACAAGAAAAACATTTAATGATTCTCAAATAAATTACACCAATAATGAGAAATTTTTTTTTCTATTTTCTTTTAATTGGAAAAATTATAGTTGTACCTCTTAAGATCCAGCCTAAGTATATTTATAGATTATTTGGGTCTGAAATACCTTTTCCAGAAAAAACATTTCAAGGCTATATTGATTATGTGGGTCCTTCTACAAAAATAATTTGACATAACCGTTGAGTAAAAAAGGTGTTGAAAATGTTGTATTGTATCGCATCACTGGGTTATAATTCAATGAAAAATCATTAAAGTTTTTTGTTCGGTTCATTCCCTGATAGGAATATATATTCCATGAGTGATTTTTGATGCTATACTGATATAAAAACTAATTGGTTAAAGGAATTATTCAAAAATTATTAGGGAATCATGTTAGGAGGAAATTCCTTTAAGATGTTCAATAATTTGTTTTTTATGATCCATAACTCATAATGTTCTATCTGGATCAAGTTATTCAGAGATATATTCCTGAGACTGATCAGAAGTCCATTATTAAATTCTTCTATGGAGATGCACATGAAGGCTATATTTTCACTAATAAAACCACTACAAAGGAAACTTAAAGTGGTTAATGTTTTACCTACCTGCACTAAATAACCAGTGAAATTCTTCAAAAGTTTTCCTTTTTGTCAAAAATTAGAGAAATAAAATTCCCCTTACTGCCATTTTAGTTGTTGAAATCTCTGATTGTCGGGGAATTGATTTCATGGGACCCTTCCCAATATTTTAGGGATATGCCCAAATCCTCTTATCTATTAATTATATCCCAAAATGGGTTGAGGATATTCCTACCAAATCCAATAACTCTCAAGTTGTGATCCAATTCCAAAAGAGCACATCTTTTATAGATTTGGAATTCCTAGGCCTATCATTAGTTATTTTGGAACCTATTTTTGTAATCACACCTTCTCATAAATCTTGTTTATGTATGGGATTTATCAAAGCATTTACACTACACAAAATCCTTAAACCAATAGACAAGAAAAATTGGTGAATAACGAAATGAAGAAAACTGTTGAAAAAATAGTCAATCCATATTGGAAGGATTAGTCTGAGAGACATTTGGATTCTATTTGGGAATATCACACTATGTTTAAAACCAGCCTATGTGTTTAACCATATATGTCATTTATGGAAACTCAGACGATTTACCTATTGAAATTGAATTTATAAACTTTTTTAAAATGAGAAAAAAATGAACTTTCACATTTCACTATCCAAATAAAAGAGGAAATTCGATCATAAAAAAATTAAGGAACATATGATGGAGGCTTATGAAAATTAAAGGATCAATAAATCTAGAGTTAAAGCCTACCAATCTTGGAATATTAAAGTCAAACACTTGGAATCAGGAAAACATGCACTCCTATATAGTTCCAAACTTCACTTAAACCTAGGAAAGTTAAAGCGATATGGTTTTGGATTTACATAGTGCATCATGTGTTCCCCCATGGGGCAGTTGAGATTTAGGATCCCACCATTAGTCAGATCTTCCAAGTCAATTATCATAGGTTAATACCGTTTATTGAATCATTCAATAAATAAGAAAAAGATGAGTTAATTGATCCTAAATATGAACCGAATTAAATTTAATGGATTTGTTGTTTAAGTTGTGATAACAAAATTACAAAAAACAATTTTTGGGTAGTAACCTAACTTCTATTTATAAATTGAATAGGATTTTAGAGATCTTAAATAAACAATTATTTTTTTCATTTAATTTTTATTTTGTTTGTTTTTAGTTAAGAGAACCTCAAGGGGTTTGTTTTTTGTTTCTAACTATGTTAGTGAGTATGATTCAGATGATGTTGAGGTTGATGTATTTTTGTGAAAATAAAATTTCTTAGAAGAGTTCAAACACAATATTCCATAATTTATAAGGCATATATTAATTGGAAATTTTATATCTATTTGTGGTAATTTGAAATTATTGTTTATTGAGCTAAATCATGATGATGCCTGAGTTTGTGAGCTTCAATTAAATGCCTATGGTCTTTAATCCTTGGAGTCATAAAAAAGTATAACTATAGAGGTTGAATTGATTGAGTAAAATTTCAATTTCCATAAAAATATTTAAAAAAAAACACACACATAAAAAATAATTAATACTCATCTTATGGTTAAAATTTGATTCCACTTATAACTTCCATCTTTCCCCACTTTAATAAAAATGAAACCCCATGTCTATTGTGATTCACAACACATCATTATGATTAATTGAAATTAGATAAAATGTGAAGATGAATTTGAACAAAGGAATGGGTTTGGGATTGAGATATTCTTGTGAAACTACATTATATTAAATTATTTTGATAAGTTTCATGATTATTTTTCATAGTGTCTTTATAAGGACCCGACCTCATTACTTACATAATCTTTAATTTAGTCAAGAAAAAACTTCCTTTTACATTGAGGATATTTTCAAGTTTATATTTTTAGATAATTGGGACATAATACAATCATAACATTACACATTGTTACAGAGTGGATACCGTAAAAACAGTTTCCATTTTTTTTATAATATTAATCATTAAATATGAAAACATGATTTCTTTGAAAATTATTCAAATATTTAATTTGGATTCCTTATTTGTCTTAAACATACTTATAACCTATGAAAATAATTTAAAAACTTGGGATGAGAACAAAAGGTTAGTAAGGGATATAAAAATAAGGGAAGAACTCATTAGTCCATGAATACTTATAACATATGAAATCACTTTCAAAAGACATACTTGTCACCCATATATAATTAGTTTTAAAAAAATGATATTTATAAAAGATTACCACAAAAAATAAGAACATAAATATAACCATAAAGGTATCTTGGGGCATTACTTACATAATCTTATAACCCTCATGACTACGTTACAATTTGTTACCCTCAAGGCTAACTTACAATTTGTGTAACCATCGCAGTTAGAATTGGAGTAACCATACCGTTTACCTCCATCTTACACATACCAAATGAATTGGAGCGAAATATATGTCCCAAACTTCAGCATAAAAAAATCCCTTCAACTAGAATATAATAATAAAACATGAATAATTGCATAAAAACATTGCCTTTGAAATTTGTAAAACAGAATTTAAAAAGAGGATTTTAAAAGAAAAGTCCCTTATAAATATCATATAATTGAAGTGAGACTTTATAGAGTGGATGGAATATGTAAACACACTGCAAATAAACAAAATTCAGCATAATATATACAAAAACCATCTCACAAACAATTTTAGTACCACATAAATAATGAAGTAGAATGTTAACCCAAGGAATGGAAATCGGGTTAGAATTCCATTACCTTCGATTTGTTTTACTTAAAACTCATTTAAACCTTTTGTATAATAGTTAAAAGAGTGTTATTAATATATTATATAATCATATACATATTTATAATACATTATGTGATCATTTCATTACATCATTTTACCCTTAATTGTTAGTATTTTTCCTTGCACTGTTTTGGGTGAGTTCTTTACATGATCGGTTTATGATGGATTGTTATTTTCATTTAGAAATGAAACACCAGAATTGGAATGGAGTAGAATATACATATTTCTAGAACCATAAACTATACCATTTATCATTTTTAAATCTTACATGATGATGATTCAGAAGTTAAAACATTAATGATGCTCGTTTAGATCATTTTAGTGGTTCTTTGATAAAAAACGACCTCATTTTGTTCTATAAGTTAAAACCGTGAGTTCAAAAAAATTATAGAACCATGGATATGACATAATATATATATTATAACTTAGTTATACCTTATAAATGGTTTCATGACTATAACATAATAATTTAAAGAAAAATGAAATCACTTCATCCACAATGTCAGTAATTCGACACATCATGCACAATGTTTTTAATTCCTTGAAAAAGTGGTGGAAGAGAAGAAGATTTATTATGAATTTCCCATGAACATGATAAAATACAAAATATAAAATATTTTTGAGCATTAATGTCTCTTGAAAAATAGGAGGTGAGGAGATATTGAGAAAAGAAAGGAATATTTAATTAAAAGAAAACTTGAGAAATCTATTATGAAAATTTGGCAGCCTAACAACGTCTCTTAAAATTTCATAAAAATAGTTCAATGAGAGAAAGGGGACATTGTTCCACTCTTACATAATATGGACTATTAGGGGGAATATTTAATGAAATATCCCAATATAAGGAAAAGGTAAATGAAGATAATAACATGAAATGAAAGAAAAGAAGGAAAATAAAAGAGGATGTTTACCTCTTGATCTCTTCTCCTTGAGATCCTTCTTTAAGGATTTGGTTTTGGTCTTTGGGTGAGACCAGAAGCTCCAGGACGTGGGGAAGAGAGTTGGGAGGAGTATTGGGTAGAACTTAGTTATGGCTTAAGTCTTTAGAGGTGTGGGAAGAAGAGGGGAGTGAGGGTGGTATTTATAGTGGAGGAGAGGGGATTTCTTTCATTATTTTAATCATTATTATAATATTTTTGCCCAAGATTATAAATAGTCTTAGTTGATGTGACCTCAAATAGTAATAATGGCATGTGAGTTTGAACTAGGTGGCTTTAAATCTCTTATGATGTTATAAATAGTGTATTTTTCTGATAATTTGATTATAAGGTATTTTATCGCATTTCACTATTCATCGAAAATTCAAGAATTTCAGAAAAATCCTAAAAATTCACCCTAACCATTTTCTAACATGTAGAATTCAAAAATGAAGTCCATTTTATTGTAAATAATTTTCTAAATATTATTAATTTAATTTTTAAATAAAACCAAACTTAACTAAAAAATTAACAATTCTAATTATATAACTACTTCTATATCACTATGAAAAATTAACCAAGATATTATTATCTTAAAGTCTTAAGAAAATAAAAGAATAATAAAATTTACTATTCATTAGGGTCATATTACTTTTCATATTACTATTAATAAGGGTATGTTACTATTCACAAAAATACAAGTTGATTTCATCAGACTCCAAATAACTTACTGAACACAATTATAAAGGACAGTTTCTTGAAATTCAAAACATAGAAGTGGAAAAATTATGTTTAAAGGCTAGTTATAAATATCTAATTAACACAAATTTCCAAGAATTTCCATTTATTTTTAGAAAAACGTGGTGTGTACCTTCTGAAAATTGAGTCCTCACAATTTTATTTAATTACTAAACAGGTGAGGGTATTTTTCCTTCATAGCATTTTCAGACTCCCATGTTGCTTCTTCAACCGTGTGATTTATCCACAAAACCATTACCTGATGGATTACCTTATTACACAATACCTATTCCCGTTGATCAGGAATCTGAACTGGTTTCTCTTCATAAGAAAGGTTCTCTTCTAGTTGAACTACTTCTGGGCTCAAGACATGTGATGAATCTAGCTCATACTTTATCAACATTTAAACATGAAACAAATTGTGTATCTGAGACAAACTTGGAGGCAAAGATACTCGGTATGCAACTGGTCCAACTTTCTCCAAAATTTCAAAAGGACCGATGAACCGCGGACTTAGATTTGCTTTCTTACCAAAACACATCACACTTTTTCAGGGAGAGATTTTAAGGAAAATTTGGTCACCTACCTCAAAAGAGAATTCTTTCTTTTAGTCATATGAATAAAGTTTCTACCTTCTCTGAGCTGTCCTCTTGTGCTGCTAGATCATCTTCACTTTCTTAGCCACTTCTTCTACTAATTCTGGTCCCATCAACTTTCATTCACTGACTTCATCCCAAAATACTGGATTTCAACACTGCTTCTCATACAAAGCCTCAAAAGGTGTCATTTGTATAGTAGAATGAAAACTTTTATCATAATAATATTCAAATAAAGAAATATTCTAATCCCAACTTCACTATTATTATATTGAACATGCTCAAAGCATATCCCCCAAAGTCTGAATCGTTTATTCTGATTTCCCATCTGAATGAGGATGAAAAGCTGTACTGAAATTTAATTCTATGCCCAATGACTTCTGATGTCCCTTCAAAAAGTTATAATTGAACCTGGGATCTCGGTCAAATATCATGTAAAGAGGAACTCCATGTATCTTGACAATATATTTGAGGTACAGTCGATAAATATGATCCAAAGACATTGTATCTAGAATAGAATTTTTTTTTGCATATTTTGTTATTCAATCAACAATAACCCAAATCGCTTTGTTACTTTGAGAAGTATTTGGTTGTCCTATTACAAAGTCCATGGATAAATTCTTCTATTTCCACTCTGGCACTGTAAAATGATGAAGCATCTCCTTTGCTAACTACCACTCTACTTTAAACTATTAACATGTCAAACATTTCTTATTAAAATTAGTAATATCTCTTTTCATTCCATCCCAACAATAATTCTTCTGAAGGTCTCTATACATCTTAGTACTTCCAGGACGAATTGAAAATGGAGAACTATGATCTTCACACAACAATTCATTCTTCAACTGGGAATCACAAGGCACACCCAAATGTTTACCAAATCTCAAAACACAATATTCATCGAGATTAAATTATAGGAACTTACCCATTTTAACCAATTCTACCATTTTTTATAGCTCACGGTCTTCCTTTTGTGTTTTCTTTATTCTATCTGACAATGAAGACTACACTGAAACCTAAAACGAAACAAATGTATTCCCTGTACCAACAAATTCTAAGACAAAATTTATCAAATCATTAATCAAGGGATCATGTTCCAAATGTATCATGGTTAATGATGCATGATGTTTTCGACTCAAGGAATCCACCACTTTGTTTGGTTATCTAGGATGGTAATTGATAGTGGAATCATAATCCTTTATCAGTTCTAGCCATCTTCTCTTCCTCATGTTTAATTACTTCTGAGTGAATATATACTTCAGACTTTTATTGTTAGTATATATTTGACATTTGGCTCCGTATAAATGATGCCTCCAAATTTTCAAAGCAAAAAATCACAACTGGCAATTCCAAATCATCTGTGGGATAATTTAGCTCATGAGGTTTAAGTTGTCTCTAAGCATAAACAATTACCTGATAATTCTGTAACAAAACACAACTAATTCCCTTCAAAGAAGCATAACTGTAAATGAAAAACTCACCATTTCGGGAAGGTAAGGACAAAACTATAGCATTCACCAATCTGTTATTTAGTTCCTAAAATCAAAAATCATATTATTTTATCTAAACAAATTTAACCCTTTTCTTGTTAACTTAGTTATCAGGCTAAATAACCGTGCAAAGTTCTTAACAAACCATCAGTAATAACCTACAAACCCAAGAAAACTACAAATCTCCATAACATTTGTGGGTCTTGTCCATTCATTAACCACTTTTTTTTGGAAGGATCAATTGTTATTAAATCCTTATTTACAATGTTCCCAAGAAAAGAAATCTATTGCAACCCAAAATCACACTTGCTGAATTTTCCACACAGTTTATTTTCCTTTAAGGTTTTTTAAACAACCCTTATATGTTTTTCATGCTCCTCTTTATTTTTAGAAATTACCATAATTTCATCAATAAATACAACCAAAAACTTATCCATGAACTCATGAAATACTCAATTCATAATATTTATGAATAAAAAAGGTGCATTAGTTAACCAAAAAGGCATAAAAACAAATTCATAAATCCCATATCTAGTACGAAAGGCGATTTTTGGGATGTCATCCTCATTCACCTTCAGCTGATGGAATCCGGATCTCAAATCAATCTTGGAAAAGTTCTGAGCTCCCTAGAGTTAATAAAATAAGTAATCAATATGAGGCATATGATACTAGTTTTTAACAATTATGTTATTCAAATCTCTATAATCAATGAAAAGTCTCATGGAACCATATTTTTTTAACAAACAAAATAGGAGCTCCCTATGGTGAAGTGCTAGAACAAATAAATCCTTTATCAAGAAAATACTACTTCTGGTTTTTTAATTCAAGAAGCTCTATTTGAGTCAAACGATATGGGGGGTTTGAAATTGGATTACCATCAGAAACTAAGTCAATTGAGAATTTGACTTCTCGATTAGGTATGACATCAAGTAACTCATCAAAAAAACATCATGGTATTCATTTACCACAGACACATCATTAATCTGAACAGTTCCCTTATTTTCAACAATATGATCTAGAAAAAATTCATTTTCATCTTTCAATAGTTTCTCAGCTTTGTGATATGTTATCTGTTGTATGGGTTCCTTCTTGTATATAAAATGAAACTATTTCTGAAAAAAAACTTATTTTGCTCTACAGTCAATCTTTGCATGATAAACAGAAAGCCAGTCCATTCCCAGAATAACATCAAACATGAATAAGGGAAAATCAACAAGGTTTAAAGGTAAATTCTTTCCAAAGACCACAATCAAAACATTATTATATTTACTCTTTTCTATAATATTTCCCCTGGTGTTTTAACAACAAGTTTCAGTTTCATTTTTTGGGGTGATATTTTCGATTTACCAGAAAATTTCTCAAAGATGAAGGAAGGTGTAGACCCCGTATCGAAAAAAACTTTAGAAAAATCTAAGTAAACAAACAAAGTACTTGACACAAATTCATTGGAAGGACCAAAATTTTCTGACGTAGTCTCAAAGGATCTCACTACACCTTTCTTCTTATATTCTGGATTAATTGCACCATTTAGATCTCTCTTTGGGAAGGAATTTTCCTAGTGACCCGTCTCCCCACATTTAAAACACTTAATAGTTTTATTATTAGGATTAGTCTTTGGTTCATTTTCATTACAATCTTGGGCCATATGTCCAAATATACCACATCTAAAACACTTCCTAGTCTTTCTAAGTCATTACTGAGGGTGTTTCTTGTCACATTTTTCACAAATTATAAAATGGATTTTCTTACCATCAGATTTCTTTGGTTGATTCTTACCCATAACTTTCCATCTAGACCTCTTCTTATCCTTATTTTCAAAATTGACATGCTCATCATAAAACCCCATCTCTACCCTCTCATCACATCAGACAAGTTTCACATAACTTTTGAAATCATGGGAGGTCAATGCCCTTCGATACCTTTGCTTAAATCCTGAGTAAAAGTGGTTGATTTTTCTATCATGATATAGAATAAGATTTGGAGTATACCTCACCAGTCGAGTGAAGTTTTCTTCATACATAGCCACTAAAACATCATCCTTCTATTTCAATTCAAGGAATTTCTTCCCCATTCTATGTCGTACTACCTTAGTAAAATATTTTTCAAGGAAAAGGATTTTAAATTCATCCCACTCTAAGGCATAAAAATCCTCTCTATCCCTAATATTACTTACCATTAAACTCAACTGATTAGCTAAAACTTTAAATCGATAAATCAAAAGACTTATCTTTTGATTTTCTGAACATCCCATAACATCGAATATATTTTCAAGGAATTAAATCCATCCTTCATCCACTACTGGTTCAGAAGATCCATTGAAAGCAGGAAGGCGTTTCCTCATAAAATGTTCCACTATTGTAATGTTCCATTGTGGTACCTATGAATGTTCTCTTTCATGGATGATACCACCATTTATTTCGTGCACTAGCTGATCCATTACTGTCACAAACTACTCGGTTCCAATCCCTACCATTCGGGGCTCCAAATTCAGTAGGATGTCATTCTGCCAGTGCCTCTCCTCTTTAGCTTCCATATTTATTCTACGGAAAACCATTCTAAACAAACAAATCTTATACAAAGAGACATGGTAATATTTAAATTCGATAACATTTCAAATTATTCATTGATTAAAAATAATTTATGGTATTCCTTTAACATCATCATAAGCTCTAAAATTATCTAAACCATAATATGATACCAACTATAAGGACCCGACCTTATTACATACATAATCTTGAATTTATTCAAGAAAAAACTTACTTTTACATTGAGGATCTTTTCAAGTTTATAGCTTTAGAGAATTGGTACATAATAAAATCATAACCTTACACATTGTTACAGAGTGGATACCAAAAAAATATTTTCCGTTTTTTTCAAAATACAAAACATTAAAGGTGAAAACATGATTTCTTTGAAAATTATTCAAACATTTAACATGGCTTCCTTATTTTTCTTAATCATAATTATAACCTATGAAAATCAATTAAAAACATGGGATGAGCACCAAATCTCAGTAATGGATATACAAATAAGGTAAGAACACATTAGTCCATGAATACTTGTAACATACGAAATCACTTTCAAAAGACATACTTGTCAGCCATATATACTTAATTTAAAAAACATGATATTTCCAAAATATTACCACAAAACATAAGAAAATAAATATAACCATAAAGTTATCTTGGGGAATTACTTACATAATCTGGTAACCCTCACGACTACCTTATAATTTGTAACCCTCACGGCTACCTTACAATTTTTGAAACCATCGCAGTTACACTTGGAGTAACCATAGGGCCGAACTCCAACTTACACATAACTAATGAATTGGAGGGAAATATAGGTCCCAACATTAATCATAAACAATTCCCAAGAACTATGAAATAATCATACAATAATAATAATTTCATAAAAACATTTTCATTGAAATTTGTAAAACAGAATTTTAAAAGAGGATTTTAAAAGAAAAGTCCCCTATAAATATCATATAATTGAAGTGAGACTTTATAGAGTGGATGTAATATGTATAAAAAATATAAATACACATAATTAAACATAATATATATAAAACCCATCATATAAACAATTTAATACCACATAAATAATGAAGTAGAATGTCAAGCCAAAGAATGGAAATCAGGTTAAGAATTCCCTTACCTCAGATTTTTATTACATCCAACTCGTTTAAACCTGATGTATAATAGTTAAAAGAGTGTTATTAATAAATTAAGTAATAATATACATCTTTATAATACCTTGGGTTATCATTTCATTACATCATTTCACCATTAATTTTTAGTATTTTGTTCCCTACACTATTTTGGGTGAGTTCTTTACATGAGTTTCATGATCAGTTCATGATGGATTTTTTTATCATTTGGAAATGAAACACCAGAATTGGAATGGAGTAGTATTTAAATATTTCAATAACAATAACTTATACCATTTATAATTTTTAATTCTTACATGATGATGATTCAGAAGTTAAAACATTAATGATGTTCGTTTAGATCATTTTAGTGGTTCTTTGACAAAAACGACCTCATTTTGTTCTATAAATTAAATACATGAGTAAAAAAGAATTCCAGAACCAGAAATGTGACATAATACATATATTATTACATTTTTCAATCATAAATATGATTTCATGGTCAGTATTGAATAATTTAAATAAAAATGAAATCACATCATCCAGAATGTCGGTAATTCGACACATCATGGAAAATGTTTTTAATTCATTGAACAAGTGGGGGAAGAGAAGAAGATTGATGTTGAATTTCCCCTAAACAATATAACATATGTAATATACAATATTCTGTAGCTTTAATTCATCTTGGATAAGAGAAGGTGAGTAAACAAGGATAAAGGAATGAAATCTTCAAATAAAAGGAAAATTGAGAAATCTCTTATGAAAATTCGGCAACCTAACGACATCTCTTAAGATTACATAAAAACAGTTTGATGAGAGAATGGGGATATCTCAATAATATTACATAATATGGATAGTAATGTAGAATATTCAATGAAATATCCCAAAATAAGGCAAAGGGAAAGGAAAAGAATAACATGCAATGAAAGAAAAGAAAGAAAATAAAAGAGAATGTTTACCTCTTGATCTATTCTACTTGAGATCCTTCTTAAGGGCTTTGGTTTTGGTCTTTTGGTGAGACCAAAAGATCTTGGATGTGGGGAAGATCCTTGGTAGGAGTATTGTAAAGAACATAGGTATGGATCAAGTCTTGAGAGGTGTGGGAAGAAGAGGGGAGTGAGGGTTGTATTTATAGTGGAGGAGAGGGGGTATTTGTCATTATTTTAATCATTATTATAATATTTTTGCTGATTATTATGAATAATATTAGTTCATGTGACCTAAAATAATAATAATGGCATGTGAGTTCGAACTAAGTTTCCTTACATCACTTATGATGTCATAAATAGTGTATTTTATGGATAATTTTATTATGTAGTATTTTGAAAAATTTTGTGTATATAATTTAAAAATGAAGTCCATTTTTTGAAAATAATTTTCTAAATATTATTAATTGAATTTTTAAATAAAATAATACTTATTTAAAAAATTAACAATTCAAATTCTATAACTACTTCTATATCACAATGAAAAATTAACCAAGATGTTATTATCATAAAGTCTTAATAAAATTAAATAATAATTAAATTTAATATTCATTAGGGTCATATTACTATTCATATTATTATTCATAAGGGTATGTTACTATTAAAAAAACAAGTTGGTTTCATCAGACTCCAAATAACTTACTGAACGAAATTGTAGATGACAGTTTCTTAAAATTAAAAACATAGAAGTGGAAAAATTATGTTTAAAGGCCAGTTATAAACATCTACTTAAAAAAATTTCTATGAATTTCATTTATTTTTAGAAAAACATGGGGTGTCATAGTCTTTTAGTGTTTTTTTTTTGTTAAAATGTTTTTGTAAAAGGAAATTCAGTTTTCATATTTTTGAAATACTTTTTTACCAGGATTAGAAAAACTCAAGTTTGGGGTTGTAATTTTTCACTGAAAGAGAAAAATATTAATTTTTATATATTATAATATACATGTGATTCATTATTTATAAACACAATTTTTATTTAATTTTATAATTCAAACATTATTTCACATTATGATTGTAATTTTTTTGATAAATTGAACTATTACATGATACATTTTGAGACATATTGTAAGTAAATCATCGTTATTTATTTGAATTTGATATTTTATTATAAGGTTTCCAATTCCATTGGGATCATTTCATTATTTTGGAACACTTGGTGATTCACATTAGAAGTCCACCATTTTATAAATCCATCTGATAAAGTTCTAGGTGAGGTAAACTGGACATCAACCAAATAAATTAACTGTATCGGCCATGATTCAAGTCCAATGAAGATAAAATTTGAAATAGATATATAGGAAAACTTAAGTAAAATTTAATTCAACACTTTCCAAATTTAATTATGAGGTTTGAATGGAGTTCCATGTGCCCAAAGTTGAAGATGAAATTCTGGGCCAAATTATATTGCCTAGAATGACAACCCACCATTTTAATAATCTAAAAAACCAAAAATCCATATGGGATTAAATTTTATGGGTTGTTATAGGAAATTATGGGATTTAATTTATTATTCTATGTACCACCCAAATATGGCAATATAGAAGCTCATTTTATCACCTCAATTGGGTGGATGCAAGCTGGATCATATTTTTTCAATGGTGGAAAAGCACACTCTCCATTAAATTTCAACCCACATATGCCAACCATCATTAATTGGGGTGACTTGGACTATTGAGGGATTAAACTAAGGATTTAAAAATTAGTATTTAAGATTTTTGTGTTGAAGTATTTGAATAAAGTTGTGTATGATTTCATTTTAACATTAAGCTATTAATTTGATGCTGTAATCACATTTATTCAATTATAAGTTACTCTAATAACCTTAGTTTATTAATAAAAATTTTCATTATTATAATTTCATATTATTTTTATTATTATGTTGATAATTTTAGTTATGGTGTAGATTTTTTCACAAATTGAAGAGAGAAATTATAGCGACCCAAGATTAACAAAAATGGATATTAAATCATTTTAGATGAATATCCATCACATTACAAAAATACATGTCTGATGAACATAATAGTTTAATACCTTTGTAAAATTTGAAAAATTGTCTTCTATATTGGTGAAATACCATCAACATTTCACTTAAAAATCTTCCCATTTAGTACCCCTACTTAAAACATTTATTCATAACCTGGGGAAAGGAAACATAAGAAAGGGGTGAACTCAGATGCTCAATAAGGATAAATAAGGGAGATATGTAAGCATAACATGAGAATACGGGTATGAGAACATACTTTTATCATTATAAGATCATACGATGCATATAAAATATCAGAAAAATGAACCATGTAATCGATATTGGTAGTTAATAAGACATGAATCAGAAGGAAATCAATGAACGTGAGTCATGGTAACATAACATTGGCATAAGATATAACATTATGGTATACATATTATATTATTACATTGTGAACTTGAGTAAATAGAAAAAGGTTCACTGATTAAGTTAAGGACTTGAAATAATTCCCTCACATAAACTTATGGACATGCAACTAGGTCCACACATAACTTTGTGAGCATGTAATCAGGTTCACGCATAACATTGTGAACATGTATCAGGTTCACACTTAAACTTATGGACATGAAACTAGGTACATGCATAACATTGTGAAGATGTAATCAGGTTCATGACTAACATTGTGACAATTAAATTAATTTCACACACAAAGTTATAAACATGTAATAAGTTTCATGCATAAAATTTTGGAAATGCAATTAGGTTCATTCATAACATTGTGAACATGTAATCATGTTCATGAAAATAATTTTGATCATGTAATCAGGTTCACACATAAACATATGGATATAAAGCCAGTTCCATGAATAACATTGTGAACATGTAATCAGGTTCATTCATATCATTGTGAACATATAATAAGGTTCACTCATAACATCGTAGAAATGTAATAAGGTTGACACATAACATATATACTAATGAGCCATCCATCATTACCCAATGCATTGGAGGGATATATAAGTCCCACTTGTCACATAATGAAACCATACATATGTGTTCCAAAAGATAATAAAAATTCATAATATCATATCCCATAAAATGAAATGGGTATTATAAACACTTAATTATATACTGACCTATATAAAAGACATTGGATTCATAATAATTTTATCATAGAATAAATTCTGAAAGGAAGTTAGTTTCATATGAATTTTATCATGTTATGACCCATGGAATAGAAATAGGGATCATAAGAAACTTTTCATCATAAATATAAACCATTAAAATAAAGAACAAGAATGGGGTTTTTGGATTATATCACTAATAAATCATAAAATATATCAAAGGATATCATCTTATATGGAGGAGGATTTTAAAATATCACATGGTGCATTTCTTAAGGGAAATAACATTTCTTTAACAATAAATTTTTAAAACATAAAACATTTTTGAAATACTTTCCTTTGAAAACCACTTTGAAAAATTATAAATTAAGATTTAAAAATCATTTAAAACATTTTGTTCGGAAAATATCCTTTTTTCATTGAAAAAATATTTATAAATATGAAACATCTTTAAAACCTTTTTTTGAAAACAAATTTTAAAAATTATAAAAGAATCTTTAAAATCATTGAAATATTTTTCTTTGTAAATAAGCTTTTGAAAATATATAAATGATGTTTTGAAAAGAATTTTAAAAACATTTTAAACATATATTTTTTGAATTTTTTTTATTTGAAAATTACTTTGAAAATTTATAAAAGAAGATTCAAAGAAATGATGGTAATCATGGAAGATAAATCTATTCTTTCCGAACATTCCTTCTACATAGTAAAATGTTTTGAAAAGTTCTACTATTAAAAGTTGACAAGAATATTCCTTTCTAAAAACCATTTTGTTTAAAAGGTAAGAAAAGGGTTAAAATGTATTTTAAAGATCATAGTATAATAGTATAAAATTTTTGAAAACATTTTTCTGCAAACATGGTATTGAAATCATTCAAATTTCCGATTGAAGAGACAGATAAAATCATATTTTATTAAAAAAAATTCATCATTCTATTATGTATTAAAAAGTGTTAAATGGTACCATTACTTGAATATATCATGAAAAAACTACGTATAAAAAAATTAATGGGGGTTATTAATATATGGATAGTAATAACTCACTAAGGGATGCATTATCATAAATAATCTCAATAAATGATGAGATTGTACCAATAAACTGTTACCACATTTGTAACTTTGAATAATAATCACCATGAAATAATAACATTAAATAAAGATTACTATATCATTAAAATAATGATGTTAATGATATATAATTTCAAAGGGAATTATATACACCTCATAGAATATTATAGGTGCATAACATGGCATGTATCTTGAAGAAGGAAAATTGAGACAAAATTAATTTACCGATTTGGTAACTTTTGAACCATAAACCCCATGAAAGAGAGATCATAAAATGGATATGTAAATACCAATAAAATTAAGGATAATAATCATAGAATAAATTAATGGTAATTATATACACCGCACAAAATAAAATAGTTGCTAATAAAGAATAAGTCTTATATAAATAAAAGTGAGAATAGAAATCCCCTTACTACTTGAGTAACTTTTGAATCCTGATCCCCATGAGAGAATAACATCAATTGAAACATTTAATATTATGAAATAAAGGAAATTCATAATATAACATGTCATAGGGTTGTATATACAACATAAAATAAGAATAAGAAACTAATATAGCATATAACTCCAAGAAATAAAAGTGATATGAGAAAACCATCACCTTAAGTCTTGAATTTCATTATACCCATTCAATCCTCCTTTTCTTTGAGTAATTCCTTTTGGTTTGCAACAAAGGACTAAATTTGTTTGCCTTATGAACAAATTGAGGATTATATAATGGTTTGATGGATTTTGGGAGCTTATTTTTATAGGTTTTGGATGAGCCAAAGGGTTTGATAGGTGTGAAGAAGTGAGGGGGTAGAGTGATCTTTTAAAGTGGAGGAGTGAAATTATTGTAAATATAAAAATATAAACACTATTGAGAGGTATCCCTTATATCATGTGCCTCCAATATTGGTACATTTTTTATCCAAGGGATTATATGGTCTATATATTTCTTGAAAATAGATTTCGTACATGTTTCTGAGTTATTTTCCCCCATAATTTAACGTTTAACCACAAAATAAACCTATTTTTACCTTAATCATTGTAATTAATTTTAATTACTTCCATTAAAATTTTTCTTAAGAAAATATATTGAATTTAATAACAAATATAAATTATAATTATTCCAAATATGAAACCCAATTTTCCAAATTCGAAACACATAAGTGGAATAAATTAATTTAAAATTAATCTCATGGGTAGGATGGGAAAACATGCTTTTAAATTGAAATTTTTTAAAAATTTGAAATGTTATTGAATCCAATTTCAATGTAAAATTGATTAAAATGACCTAAATTGTATTATATACGTATAATTTATTTAAATATAAAATAAAAAAAGTTTAAACATAATTTTACTATATAAATAAATGAGATGAAAATGTAATTTTCAATTAAAATTCAGTAGTTTTCCCTATTCATCCAAAAATGAAACTTCTCAGAAAAATAAAAAAAAATCAGCCAAATTTTTTTTACTTTACACTTTCAAAAATTAGGTTTATTTTATGAAATATTATTTATAAAAATTTCAAAAATTATATTTAAAATAGAAATACCATAAAATAGTAGTAAATTAGCTTTTAGAAAAATATATATCATTATGCATAAAAGTATTTATATTCTTATCACTTATCTAGAAAAAAAAGATGAACGTTAAAAAGTTGATTGAATATAATATATATATTTCATTAAAATAATTTATCTAAATTGTTTTAATTAATTTATTGAGGAAAAATGTGTTTGATTGCATAAATATTGTTTTTCAGTAAAAAATTCACTATATTTTTAGATTGGTTTTATTTTAATTTATAGTTAATTAGTTACCAAATAATTCTACTTATATACATGTGTAAATAATATTTTCATATTTTAATTAATCTTATTCATATCTTCCATTAAAAAAATTGGTTAAGGCTGTAATAATATTTTAATAATATTATTATTAATACATTGCAATTTGGTAAAACTGGGTCTTGTATACAAGAAAATCTATCAAAGGAACTGAAACGTTTGTGTAACAAAAGCCAAACAATGCTATGTGCACCAAAAAATAATCTAAGTATTGCATATAGCATAAGCATAACCTGGTGTTTCATTCGAATCAAACCAAACGTAGTGGTTTCATATAACACAATAGATATTTTGTGTTGTGAGAAATGAAAAATATCTAAAAGTTTAAATTAATTAGAAAAATCATTTCAATAAATGTTGATGTGTTACATTATAACTTCCTTAAAATGAATTTATCCATATAATGATTTTTGGGTAATCAAAGGTTTAATACTTGAAACTAATTTTTATAGAAACCCACATCCTAAAAATATGTACTAAAAATTCATTTAAAAAGAGAAATTTGGAAAAATAACTATTTCCCAAAGTATCTCATAACCAGGTTTCCACATAAGGTAAAGTAGGTGGAAAGTGAAAACGTGCAAATGGAAGAGAAATATAACTGTCAATTTTTGATGGAGAGTGGTAAAGAACATGTTTAGGAGATAGTTAATGATCAAAAATCCATAAACCAGAGGCTTGAAAATGGTCATTGATATCCTAAAAAACGATGATAAAAGGAAAAAGTATTATTTCAAGAACCTTTTTCCTAAAGTTGAATAATTTTAATGAGAGGAAATAAATACTTTATTTCGGTATAATATCACCCTTTGTTGTGCCTTGAATAATTTACATTTTATCTCTCATTCCAAGAAATCAAGGTTAATGATTCATTCTTGAAGCATTAGCAGATCATGAGATCCATAAATATAATGATAGGTTATTCTATTTTTATTTATCACAAAAATATGGTTAGAAAATGTTATCAAATATGCATAAATCCTTATATGATGATATAATACTTTAATATTTAAAAACACATTTGAATTTTAACATAAACCATCCAATAAATGGTTAACCTTGTAACCCTTCTTAAAGATGAAAGTCCAAAAATTTAAAAATAAGGTCAGGAAATTTCTCAAAAATAGCTTAGAATTGATCCCCCATATATTATAAGGAATTCATTGGTTGTCACATATCAAACATGTGAATGAATTCATCATATTTTCTCTTGTAACATGGTAATAACCTGGATTACCATAAAATCTTATTGAAAACATTCATGATTTCTTATTCCAAAGATTACTGGATATATTCCGTAAACCCCTAAAAGTTGAAAATTTCATCCAAGATAACATATAAAATTTTTCAAAAAAATAAATAATAAGTTCCATGGTAATCAGTAAAATTTAATTTAATTTATCTATAATTATATAATTATCCAAGATAAATATAATTTATCAACTTTAGAAACACATTATAGTTTACCTTCATATAATCAAAATATCACCTTTATTTTAAATAACTTTTATAGGTTATCGATACCTTTAAATATATTTGTTCAAAACCTTAATAAAAAACATATAATTCATGATTCACATAACATAATTCTTGTAATCCAATACATATAAACTTTAATCATCCAACTTTATGCTAAAACAATTTTTCAGGATTTATAATCTAATTACATAATACTGATTTCCTAGAATATAAATTATGAAACTTTTATTAAGTTTCATAAACCTCAATTTAATCATGTAAAAAATATTCAAACTACAGAATAGGTGTTTAACATTACTAGAAATGTCTTTTATCTTCACTAGAAAAGAGATGACTACATGAGTGATGTAAAAAGACTTTGTCTTTTATCAGGGCTGAAAAAGTATTGATAAAGGGTATTTTATCACCACTTATAAAAGTGCTGATAAATTATTCCTTAATCAAAGCTTATAGATGCAATAATAAAGGACCATTTATCAGTTCTCATAGAAGTGCTGATAAAGTAGAAAGTTGTCAATGATTTTAATAGCACTGATAATGGGCCATATTATAGTGTATTATAACAGCACACTACAACACCACTGCAATGTACTATAAAAACACACCATAGAACAAAAAACACACCAGATATCAATAAAAAATTCCAAATATAGGATTTAAATGAAATGAAATTTAAAACACAAACACAAGAAAAAATAATATATTATATACATTACAAAAAATTGGTTTATTCAATTACATAAATTCCAATTATTATATACATTAAAAAAAATCAATGTTCCTTTGTCTTTTAATCCTAACCCAACTCATGATATTGCTAAAAAAATCACCCCTGATAAAGAAAAAAAATACACATGTGTAAAAAAACAATTCTTATGTTAGTAATAATGTAAAGAAATAAATTAACAGAAAGTGTTAATTTTAATAAAAGTTATACTAATTTTAAATAAAAAGATACACTTAGAGTCATACCAGTCACAATGTGCCTCATATTGAGGTGAGGCTAATTCCTACATGTCCCAAATTACTTTTTGATCACTTTCATAAAGTATACAAACAATATTAATGTGTATTCTCATTTTTGGGTGTGTTAGTTATCTTTTTTACTAAAATGTAATTTTAAATCCAAAACATTCACTTTTGACTCATTTTGATCACATCATATTTCAGGTTGAAATGGAATATATTCCTACACATCAAGAATGACATAATAATTGTTTTAATAAATTATCAAGAAAATATGAGTGTGTTTGATCAGTTTTTAGTGAGTGACATTTTTTGAACTAAAATATCGATTTTAAACTAATAACAGACAATTTAAGTCATACTGATCACATAATGTATTGTATTGAGTGGAAATTTATTTCTATATGTCAAAAATTACTAATAGATCATTTTCTTAAAGTATCTAAACAACTGAAACGTTTTTTTCATAGTTTTGAGTAGGAAAATTTCCCATTTTACTAAAATTGATGATAATTTTAAATAAAAAGGCTTACTTTGAGTCATACCAGTCATAAATTTCATCAGATTGACGTGAAACTGATTCCTAAAAATACCAAATGAATTAAGGATCATTTTACTAAACTATAAAAGCAATATTAGTATGATTTCTTGGGTTTAAGTATGTCAGTTGTGTTTTTTATGAAAAAGTCATTTTAAATTGGAAACATTCACTTTTGAATCATTAAATCACATCGTGTATCAGGTTAATGTTAAATGTATTCCTACACATCAAAAATGAATTATTTATATTTTTCCTAAATTATCAAGAAAATATAAGTGTGTTTGATCATTTTTCTGTGAGTTACCCTTTTGGATATAAAAGAGAAATTTTTAACTCATAACAGACACTTCGAGTGATATAGGGCACATCGTGTATAGTATTGAGGTTAAACTTACTCCTACATTTCACAAATTACTTACGGATTGTTTTGTAAATTTTCAAGGTAATTTGAATGTGTTTTGTAGGTTTTTAGTAGGAAAATTTTCCATTTTATAAAAACTGATGAAAATTTAATCTAAAAAGATGCACTTTGAGTCATATCACCTACCCCATGCATTATATTGAGGTTTTTTTGATTCATAAATGTCTTAAATGACTTATGAAAATTTTTAATAAAGTAAAAAAATAATATGAATTTTTTTTCTCAGTTCTTAATATATCAATTTTCTTTTAAAAAAATGTTATTTTAAAATTGAAAAATGAACTTTGACTCATATCGATCACATTGTGTATTATATTGAGGTATAAATAATTCATAAACATGAGAAATAAAATTTTGATCATTCTAATAAAGAATATAAACAATTTTAATTCATTTGATTAGTTTTGAGTAGGTTAGTTGGCCTTTTTACAAAAATTGATGTTAATTTTAAATAAAAACACTTACTTAGAGTTATACCAGTCACATCGTGCGTCAGATTAAGGTGGGGTTGATTTATGAACATATCAAATAACTTATGGATAATTTTTCTAATGTATCAAAACAATATAAATGTGTCTTTTTTGGATTTGATTAGGTCAATATTTTTTACTATAATTGATGTAAAATTTAAATAAAGATGCACTTAGAGTCAGACCAGTCACACCATGCATCAGATTTAGGTGCGGCTAATTCCTATAATTTTTAAATAAATTATGGATTTTACCCTAAATTATTAAAATAATATGTATTTTTTCTTGGTTTTGTGTTTATTAGTGGTCTTTTTTACTAAAATTTCATTATAAACTTGAAACAGACACTTTGGATTCATTCCGACCACATCATATATCAGTTTGACATGAGAATGATTCTTATATGTCACAAATTAGTTATGAATAAACAAAATAAATTATCATGAAAATTGGAGTGTGTTTTCTCAGTTTTCTATGAGTGACACTTTTTAAAGTCAAATGTCAATTTCAAACTCATAACACACACATTGAGTCATATCGGGAACATCATGTATCTGATTGAGGTGAGGCTGATTCTACATGTCACAAATGACTTATGGATCATTATATTAAAGTATAAAAACAATATGAAGATGTTTTATTGGGTTTTAGTATGAAAATTTTCTTTTTTACTACAATTATTTTCAATTTTAAATAGAAAGTAGTACTTGGAGTCATACTGGTCTATTGAATTTCATTTTTTAACTATCAACATTACATGAGTTGCTTTGAACAAACCACATCAACTCCAAAAAAATAATGCACTTTTATAAGAAAACAATTAATATGAGTAATACTAAAAATTAATAAAGTAAACATAAATATGAAATAATACATTGATTATAAATAAAATGATTTTATTATGTATATATGAAAATTACATATGTGATTGAGTAGTGGAGGGAGCTTGAAGGAAATTAATAAATTTCAAAACTATAGGGGTGAAAGGTTTTAAGGGAGAAGAGGTATATGGATGTTTTGGTGCAGAAAGGCATGAAAGGTGGAGAGATTACCTCAACTCAAACAAAAGAATCCACTTGTATAAGAAAAATATTATTATGTAAGAAAAACTAAAAAGAAATAAATTAAAAATAAATATTACAGAAATAAATTAATTATATGGATAACAAATTTACTCTGAAAACATCAATATTACTTCTTTAATTTAGTATAGGCTGTTTTCTTTATCTTCCTACAAATGTAACATAGATAACTTGAAAGAAATTGATAAATATAACACTACAAGGGTGATAAAGGTTTTGTGGGAGATGCTGTCTATTGAAGATTTGGTTTATAAATGCATAAAATATGGAAAAACTATCCCAAATCGGACAAAATAATCCAACTATATAAAAAAATAGTTATTATGTAAATAATACTAAAAATAAAAAAAATTAAACACAAATATGAAACAATACATTAATTATATGGATAATGATTTTAAAGGGTAAACATCAATATAACCTCTATAATTGAGAAAAGGAAATTACTTTTCGATTCCTACAAAGTTATTAGAGATAACTTGAAAGAAAGTGATAAATGAAACATTGCATGGGTGAAATGGTTTTGAGGGAGAAGAAGTTTGTGGATGTTTTGGTGAAAAAATGTATAAAATATGGAAAAACCACCCCATCATGAACAAAAGAATACACTTGTATGAGAAAAAAATTATTATGTGAGTAATACTAAAAATAAATAAATTAAACAAAAATATGAAGCAATATATTAATTCTATGGACAATGATTTTACTATGAAAGAATAAAGATTACTTTTAAAATTGATCATAGGATGTGTCATTTCTCATCCTGAAAACATTGTGGTGATAACTTGAAAGAATGTGATAAATGCAACACTGTAGGGGTGAAAAGGTATTAAGGGAGAAGAAGTCTGTGAATGTTTTGGTGTAGAAAGGCATAAAATTTTGACAAACCACACCAAATCAAACAAGAAAATCCACCTCTATAAGGGAAAAAATTATTTCATGAGTAATACGAAAAACAAATAAATTAATCATAAATATGAAATAATATATAAATTCTTGGGAAAAAGTTTTTTCTAATAAAACATCAATATTACCTCTGTGATTGAACAAAGACAACATCATTTCTCTTCTTTAAAAGGCCTGAATCATGTACAGAAATCTTCTAAAATAAACAAAGTCTACAAGGAATAATGAAAATTAAATTAATATTTCATTATGTAATTTTTTAGTAAAATTTAGAAAGTATATCATAACATTACCTTTACATATTTGCAAATGGTTTCACTCATTATATTTTGTTATTATGAGGTATTAGGAACATCATCATGTATAGAATACATTGTTAGCATGAGTAGTCAGACATTTAATTTAGATTGTGTTAATACATTAGAAAATATATAATATTATGAGGATAAACACAAGAAAATAATTAATCCTCTATTGTATGTGTTATCCTAAGGGAAACTCAATATTTGACTGTTTCAAATAATTTCCGTATGTTTAAGAAAATGAGTAATAGGATTTAAGAAAAGTATTACTCCACCATGGAAGGTGTTATCCTATGAATTCATTCAAAGATGAAAGTTTTTAAAAACTCATCATTATTTAATTTTCCATGATGTATACCCACACTTAATATTTATAGTTAATGCACAAAACATATCTATTATTTATTTAAATTGGATCCACATGAGATTTAAATTTATATTTATTATGCATTAAGGAATAGTTGTTTGAGAAAATGACACTCTTTATCAATTATATAGGAACCCCTCCACCACATTTTACAAAAAACTAAAATTATGATCCCTCAATATAAGACACAAATAATCTTTATAATTTTCATCGATTACAGTTTTCAGAGGTCCCGGTCTCAATAGTATGTTCTAAATTATTCAATTCGAAGAAATATTTCAAAAAAAGATATTATTTAATTTATGTAATTAAAAATTTATTATATTTCTTTTCCATTTATCTTCTTCGACTACCCATTCCTAATACTAATTTACCACTTTAAAAAAATAAAAAATAATTAAATTATATAATAAATATATTATAATAAAATTGAATTTATATTTATTCTCATCCATTGATTATTACTAGTTATTATTTGGGTCAATTTATCCACCAATATGAAGGATGATATAAACTGATATCATTTATTTTTTGGAAAATATAATTAATTTTTTATTTTATATTATTAATTAAAGTATTTTTGTTTATGGTTCTATATAGTTAAAATTAAAATTTAACAAATTCTTAATAAACCACCTTAAGGTTTTCAAAAATTACTAAAACAAGCATGTTATAGATTTTGTGTTGGGGAACCATACCTAAAACATACATGAAATGAACATGGAACATATTAACTCAATATTGAACTATAATTATAATACATTTAGTATTATGAAAATGATGAAATATTGAATAGGGATTAGTGACCAAGATCACTATATAGAAATATATATGGAATAATAAGATCTATTATAAAACAATGATCAATATAAATTAAAAATTAGGAATTAATCTTGTATAGAAAGTTGGGGTATAAATGTAGATTGAGAAGAAAATTGATTCCAAACAACAATTTAAAAAGAGAAAAATAGGATACCCAAATCAGTAATCAATACAAAAATAAATCATAAACAAAACATTTAATTCATAATATAGAAGAAAAATAGTATACATGGACCAAACCATAAATAACTCATGACGTTGTTGATCAATAAATCAAAAATGAAATAAAAAATAGCTAAATAAAATCACAAGGCCATCCTTGTTAGGTTGTAGAAAATCCTATTTGGAAAACCTAACTGAAATAAAAAATAAGATGCCTGATAAAGTTTGAGAAATTGGAGGTAGTCGAGTGGTCCGATTCAAGATTATATTAAACAATGAGGAGAACTGATAGTGGGTGGATTCCACAGAAATATTATAATATCATGAAGAGTTTGAAAATTGTTTGGATTTTTTAAATAGACCGACACACTTTTATCTACGCTTAAAAGTAAGTGATGATAAGTATTCCTTTTAACATAACTTATGTAATAAGAAATAATAAAATCTATATTTATCAATGCTAATGTTTTTTAACTAATAAACATTCATTTTATGAGCATGAGAAAATAGCTAATAAAGACCTACCTTTATCATTGCTTATTACTTAAGCACTAATAAAATATTTATAATTATAATTATATATAAATGAAATTGTAAATATATATAATTAATAAATATATGTAAATATATTTCGTTTTAAATATATATTATTATAATTATATAAATATTTTGAAAGAAATATTTATACCTAATTTTAAGTAAATGAATATTCATATTTGTTAAAAATTAGTGAAATTGAATAAATTAAAAATAACTACACTTTAACAATATTGAAAAAATGGATAAGTTTTGTTTGTGTCCATTTTATATAAAAAATAATTAATTACGTATATGTGAAATCAATATAACACACATTTGATCTATGTTAAATTTAAAAATCAAATGATACATTCAATTATATGTGCATTGCAATATGCAATTAGTCAGTATTTTTAATTCATATTAATTTTTAATTATTATCAATTATTCACTTAATATATTACTATTTAATGTAAAGATCTTAACTATAATGTAATATATAAATCATATTTATATACATTAATTTATATCTATATATTTATTATATAAAATATATTAATATTAATTATCATAATTATCTAATTAAAAAAATATTTAATATTTAATAATTTATAATCAATTTATACATTTTTATTAGAAATTATTTAATTAATAAAATTTATAATATATTTTTTAATAAAATCATTTTTTATTTAATTGTTTCATTTTATTTATTCGGACCTTTATCAAAACTAAAAAAGTGCGGAAAAATCTATCTTTATCAGTACTGAAAATAAAGAGTTGATAAAGGGTACCATTTATCAGCATTAACAAAAAATACCTGATAAAGGGTACCATTTATAAGAGCTAAAAATAAAGTGCTGATAAATTTTATATTTATTATTTCTAAGAAAATCATTGATAAAAGGTTACATATATTAGCGATTTCTTGTGTGCAAATAAAGATGCCATTTATCAGCACATTTTTGTATCACTGATAAATACTAGCACTATTAAACACCAGTTTAGTTGTAGTTCTTTTAGAACATCCCATACCTTTCAAATTTAATTCCAGATATCTTTACCTTCAGTAGTATATTCTATACTTATTCTACCTTCTAGATTATATTCATGAGATTTTAACTTAGGACATCGATTTTCAGAATTCCCATACTTTCCACATCCGAATCATTCAATGTTAACCCTACCCTTTATAGTTCCCACTATTGACTATGACCATAAATTATAGTTTGACCAACAATTATCATAGAAAAAACTGTATAATCATGAAAAATTACTCATAGTATTCCTAAATCATTACACCTCCTTTTATGTCTAGGACACCTTAGGTTTATCCTTAGAGAAATCCCTAAAAACATCCTTATAAATATCCATAGGGATCTCACAAATGTTTTCTTTTCTTAGTTTCCAAAGGTTGACTTAACATTTCATTTGATACCAACTATAGTGACCCAGGATTAACATATACAGACATTACATCATTTTAGATGAATATTCAGCATATTACAAAAATACATGACTATGAACCATAATAGTTTATTGTCTTTAGAATCTGGAAAATATAATATTCTATCTTGGTGAAAGATGTTCAACATATCCCTTAAAGATATTCCCCATTTAGTAATCCTACTTAATATAATTATTCATAACCTGGGGAAAGGAAACATAATAAAGGGGTGATATTGGATGCTCAGTAAGGGTAAACAAGAGAGATTTTTAAATATAACATGATCATAAGGGTAAGACAACATGATTATATCATTAAAATATTTCACCCTATATATCAGAGATAATAAAAATGAATCATGAAATAAATATTGGAAGTTCATAAGATGTGAATCATAAGGAAATAAAATAACATGTTTCATGATAATATGACATTAGCACAAGATATAGACTTGTGGGATACCCATCAACATATAACTTTGTGAACATTTGTAAACAGAAAGAGGTTAACTCATTATATTAAGGACATGAAATCGGACTCTCACATAAACTTATACACATGAAACCAAGTCCACGTATAACATTTTCAACATGTAATCATGTTCACACATAATATTTTAAAGACATAATCATGTTCATAGATAAACTTATGCAAATGAAACCAGGTCCATGAATAACATAGCAAACATGCAACCGGGTTCACACATAACATTGTGAACATGTAATCAGATTCACGCATAACATTTTGAACATGTAATTAGGTTCATGAATAAAATTATAGACATAAAACCAGGTATATGAATAATATTTTGAGCATGTAATCAATTTTACACATAACATTGTGAATATTTAATCAGTTTCACACATAAACATAGGGACATACAACCTGGTCCATGTATAACATTATGAAAATGTAATCAAGTTCACACATAACATTGTGAACATGTTATAGGGTTCACTCATAAAATTATAAACATGTAATCAGGTTCCTAAAAAACATATATACTCATAATACATCCATCGTTACCCAATGCATTAGAGGGAGATACATGTCCCACCCCTCACATAATGGAATTATACAAATATGTGCCAAAAGATCATTAACATTCATAATATCATAAACCATGACATGAAATGGGAATTATAAACACTTAATCCTATAATAACATGTGCAAAATAGATATGTTTCATAATCATTTAATCATATAATAAATAATGAAACAAATTTGGTTTCATATGTGTTTTTTATTGTATAACCCTTGGAAGAGGAATGGGGTACATAAGTAACTTTTCATCATAAATATAAACCATTCAAAGGAAGAATAAGAATGGTTTACTTGTATAATTTCCCAAATAAATCATAAAATATATCGAAGGATGTCATATTATATGGAAAAGGATTTTTAAATATCATCTGGAGGATTTATTTTGGGAAAGAACCTTTGTTTGAAAATCAATTTTTAAAACATAAAACATTTTCAAAATTTAATCTTCGAAAACCACTTTAAAAACTTATAAAGTAAGATTTAAAAATAATATATAACATTTCTTGAGGAAAATATCCATTCCTTATTGATTTTTTTAAAAGGTAAAACACATTTAAAAATATTTTATTTGAAAACAGCTTTAAAAACATATAAAATAATCATTGTAATCATTAAAATATTTTTCTTTGAAAATAAACTGTTGAAAACATATAAAATAATATTTGAAAATAATTTAGAATGGTTTTCAAATAATTTTTTTTTGAAAAAAAAAATTCTTTTAAAATTACCCTAAAAAATTATAAAATAAGATTCAAATAAATTATGGTCATGACATTGGATAAATCTATACATGCCAAACATTCTTTCTGCATCATAAAAATTTTAAAAAAGTGCCTCAATTAGAAAATGACAAGATGATTCCTTTTTAAAAACTCTTTTGTTAAGATGGTAAAACATGGGTAAAAATTTATTTTAAATATAATTGGATAATATTATAATATTTTTTAAAACATTATTTTTAGAAAATATTGTTTGTAAAGAACATATATTTTCAACCAAAGTGAGAGATAATGTTATATTCTCTTAAAAACACTTTCTTAATTATCTTATGTACCAAAGAGTTGTAAAATGGTAAAATGTTTTGATGTCATCATGAATAAATGAAGGATATTAAAATTAATGATATTTATTGAGATATGTATCATAATATTTCATTAATGGAATCATAATCATAAACACTCTTGATAAACGATTATATTTTAGTAATAAATAGTTACCACTTTGGTAACTTTGAATCGTAATATAAATAAAATAATTAAATTACATAAAGATTAAAATATCATTGAATGTATTAGATTCTTGATATAACGTATAAAATGGTAGTATGTACACTTCATATAAGAATATAGGTGTATAACATGATACATACCTCAAAGAAGGCAAATTGAGACAAAATTATTTTACTGATTTGGTAACTTTTAAACCATAAAACCCATGAATTATAGATCATAAAATGAATATGTAAATAAATATAAATTTAAATATAATAATCAAATAATAAATTCATAGAAATTATATATACTATGAATAATAAATGAGTGGTGAATTTGCAACAAGTCTCACAAAAATAAAAGTGAGACTAGAAAACCATTTACTACAAGAGTAAATTTTGAATCAAGATCCCCCTGAAATAATAGAATTAATTGAAACTTTTAATATAATTATATAATTTAAATTAATTATACAACATTTAATATAGCATTATATTAACCAAACAATAATAATAAGTGGTGAATATAACATATATCTCATAGAAATAAAAGTAAGTTGAGAAAACCCTTACCTTAAGTATCGAATATTTCATACGAATTCAGACCACTTGTATAATAAATATAAGTTTATCATACATGTAAAAAAGAAACATATTATTATATATAATAAATATGTTTTTTGTGATTTTATATTACCTTTTTATTAAAATGTTTGTGTTAATTTTACCTTTCAAGTAATAATCACTTTGTTTTTTGTATATGCTTTGACTTGTTAATCACGATCCTCTTACTTTGATCATGATTTAATTATTTCTAAAAAGTAAAAAATTATTTAAATAAAATATTTATTCATTATATAATTATTTATAATAATATATAAAATATAGAAATATGAAATTTAATACAATGTTAATGGAGATGATAGGCTGCACATATGCTTGAATTTTGTTTCCATTTTCTTATCACATTGAAAGATAAAAAATAACAGGAAAAATAATAATTATACTATAATGATAATATATATATATATATATATATTAATTATATTAGAATTATTATTTTATATATATCATATAAATTTACTAAACTCACCCTTAATACATTCCCTAGAAAGTGTGAAGGAATCACATCGCTTTGAGGAGCTGGTATTCGACACACCCACAAACAAAGTTATCATATTCCCAAAAAAAAGGAAAGCATAATGATTTGTGTTATATAATAATTAAATAATCACAAAGAAATCATAAATCTCATATATACCGTATAAAAACATTAATTCCATCATTATTACCAACCTTAATGGTTTTAATGTAAGAACTAATGACATTAGTTTATGAGGTGGTAGTCCACCATACATAAGAATGAGGATTACATATCTCATTTGATGGAAGTGTGTATATGTGTAAGTAAAAACCTTAAAATAAAAAAATCCTTGTTTATTTATGATATTATGGTTATTATATAACCATTAAAAAATAATAATTAAGGGGTGTGGAAAGAAAAAAAATAATAGTTCTTATTGAAGGATGTCACATCTTATTTGAGTAATTCCTTTTTCATTTCACCAAGTACTAACTTGGTTTTTCTTATAACCAAAGTGATACATCTAGGATTATAGGATGGATTTGTGAGATTTATTTGGGTAAGTTTTTTATGAGACAAAGGGAATTATATGTGTGAATAAGTGAGGGGGGTGAGTTCCCTTTTATAGTGAAGGATGAGTGACATTCTTATAAATATATAAAATCTAATCACTTTTGAGTGGTATCCCTTATATAATGTGCCTAAAATAATGGTAAATATTATATAAAATTGAGTATATTATAGAAATTTTTCAATAAAATGGAATATGGACATGTTTCGAGGTTATTTTACTCTTAAGTTTATGTTTAACCACTAAGTAATCTCATTTTTACCTTAATCGTTGTTATTATTTTTAATTTCTTTCACTAAAATTTTTGGTCAAAAAATAAGTTTAATTTATATAAATTGAAAATTTTTATGATTAAAAATATTTAATCCATTTTTAAAATTCTAAACACATAAGTATCGAAAATTAATTTAAAATTAATCCCACTGACGAGATGAGACAATGAGTTTTTAAAGTGAAAATTTTCAAAAGTTTGAAATGTAATTATATCCAACTTCAATGTAAAATTCTTTAAAAGGAAATGAATTATATTAATATTTTTATAATTTATGTAAATATAATTGAAACCCATTTTAAAATATAATTTATCTATATAAATATATTAGATGAAAATTCTGTTTTCAATTAAAATTCAGTATCTCTCACTATTCATCCAAAAATAAAACTGCTAAAAAAATACAAAAAAATATCCCTAACAGAATTTTGAAATTAATATTTCGTAAAATGAATTTTATTTCATCAAATAGATTTTATAAAAGTGTTAAAAATTATATTTAGAAAAGGTATTCCATTAAAAGGTGGTAAAATTACTTGTTAGGAAAATATATATCTTTTTGCGTAAAATTGGTTGTTTTCTTATATATTATCTAGATAACACATAATGTGAATGTTAAATATTTTATTGAATATAATTTATATTTATTTCATTAAAATAATCTATCAAAAGTTTTTTTATTAATTTATTGAGGAAAAACATGTTTTATTGCCTAAATATAATTTTCTAGCAAAACAATTCCAATATTTTCAAAAGGGTTTCGTTTTCATTTATAGTTAACTATTCACCAAATAATTATTATTATATACTTGTGAAAAATATATTTTTAGAATTTAATTAGTTTTATTCATAACCTCCTTTCTAGTGGATGGGTGACAACTATAAAAATATTTTAATAATAATATTAATAATACATTATAGTTTGGTAAAACTAAGTCTTGCATGTAACACAAGCTATTAAAGGAACTCGATATTGAATCTAACACAATCAAAATAAAGTGTTTCATGTACAAAAATATTATCTAAGTGTTGTGTATAGAACAATATTTACATGGTGTTGCATGAAACACAAACCAAACTTTGTGCTTTCATAGAACACAATGTATAGTAAGGTTTTTGAGAAATTAAAGTCATCAAAAAGTATAAATAAATTTGAAAAAAATATTTCAAAAAATCTCAAGGTGTTACAAAAATACTTTACACAATGTTGGTGTGTTTGTTATTTAATTTATTTCTCTTCAATTTCACTCCTATGAGTTTAATTTTTTCTTTCATTTAGAGCATAGAATAAATGGAAGGATAAATCTTTTATGGGTTGTTACAAAGGAGTATAAAGGTGTTTTATTGAATTTTATTTATCAATATATAAAATTTAAATAATTTATTTCTGTTAATTTTTTAATTCAATGATTTTATTTCATTCTGTTAGTTATTAAATTTTATCTCCACACTTTTCATGTGATAATTAGATCATTTACCTTAGAGTTCTCATGAAAATGATCCGCTATGTTTATTGGTTATTAGAATGTTTATTTGAAAGTGTTAAACCATTAAGTTACAAGGTTATTTTTATTTCATTTAATGAATCCTTATTGAGTTAATTAAATTGAAATAATATAAAATGAAATTCATCTAACCATCCCCTATAATAACCTGGGGTCAAACCATTCTAATTAATTGAATTTACTTACATGTATTAGTGTTTATTTAAACTATATTATAAAAAAATAAAGTTAGACACTTCATAGAAAAATATACCCCTAGAATGTATGTTTGTTTTGGTTTATTCTTAGATCTCTAAGGTTTTTATAACCCAAGCTACAAAACAAGAGACCTCTTGAATCCTAAACTTGGATACATTTGGGAAAAACCAATCCCAATAGAACAAAGATTGTACAACTAGTTGATTTTAGGATGATCAATATCTTCTATGAAGAAATAATTACCAAGAACAAGGTAATTCTTTTTATTAAACAAATTACAAATTTAATATGAAAAAGATCATCTCTTCCTAGTTTCATGGTCTCTGTTAATTAATCTTATAATTAATTCATTGATTATGCTGATTCTTGTTCATATATATCTTGGATTATTAATTTATTATGAAAAAAATCAAGTTGGACACTTCCCATTAGGTGATTCCACTAAATACATAAATTTCAAGTGGTATAAAATTGGTCACATTTTTATTTATATTTTTCATTACTCATTAATCATTATATACATTTTCTATTAATTTTCATCTCCAGTTTAATCATTACTTAAATTTTAACCTCAAGATATCATCATCATCATTATATTCTTATTCTTTTTTATTCCTCA
Organism: Viscum album; assembly: GCA_963277665.1. NCBI lineage: Eukaryota > Viridiplantae > Streptophyta > Magnoliopsida > Santalales > Viscaceae > Viscum > Viscum album. The sequence continues at coordinate 1,538,588,782 of OY728142.1, forward strand.
TATAACCAATAAAATTTTAGAAAATATAAAAAGAACTTATGAATAACCCATATGAAGGTGTTGAGAATTTTGGCTAGATAACATGGGACTACATTACGTGTAGCATGAAGGTACATTTTGTGTACCCATTTACAATTCACTAGGATGAACATAAAATTTAATTTATATCATCATGAATTGAATCATACAAAGTATCATTGAACCACCTTATGTTGACTTGTCAAGGGTGGCAGACAACATTCCAGACTACATGTTATGCAAATCACTTACATGTTATGTAGTAAATGCATTTTCAGGGAAGGATGGGTAGAGTTAAAGATAAATTGTGTATTAATACAAAATGTGGGCGAATTGAAGCTTTTAAAATTATATTGTACATGGATTGTGGTTGGATCATAATCATCATGTAGCTCAAAAATTAATTTGACCAAATTGTATGACCATTCTCTAAGTGTATTCCATGAATAAATGGTAAAGTGAAATACTAATCATGTATCTGGAATGAACACACTGTGTATGCTACCTATTTATAATAAAAATAACAATTAATTAATTATTATATTAAACCTAATCATGAAATTTTGTGTTTCATGTATTGATTGTACATATCATGTAATTTTTAATATATATATATAATGATTAATTAATATCTATATAATTTTCATAATCCATATTCCATGTATGGTTGTTATATACTATCTAATCCATGTCCATTAAAGGAATTACATGCTGTGTAATTTATATGTGTTCATGTTTCATTAATTTAAAGTACATTCCATGTATTCTAGATACTATTCGTGTTCACATTACACAATCTGGACTATGCTGGGTAGTTCATAAAGGTACACACTGTGCTACCTACATGTAAACACCATGTACATAATTAATTTTTAATAAATTTAATTTTTTTATATTTTTTAAATTTATAATGGGGATAATCCCAATGATTAATTTTATGGATATTAAGTTAAATTAATGAATTAATTAATAAATATAATTAATTAATTTGATCATGTTTTATTTTAATTAAGAATGATTGAAAGTAATTTTATTTTATTAAATTTATATTCATTCCAGGCGTGGAACATGATGAATATAACCAACCTACGTATGGATTGTATTTATTTTAATTCATTTATTGCATAGGGTTTTTCAAATTATTATTATTAAATTAGAATGTTGGGTTTTGGGTCTTCCCCTCTTTTTATTATGTAAGGAAACACATGTCCAATGTTTCTTTTATGTAAACTCCTTATACCATGCCATTGGTTCCCCTCACCAGTGCGAGTAAAACATATTTAAGATGGAAATATTATGAAATTAATGATTTTTTTTTTGAAGGATTTGAGGTGAAATCAACTCAGGTGATACGTAAGATAGAGGTGGAATGGTGCAACTCAATCAAAGACCAGATTAGAGTGTTTTACCCTAAGATTAATGGGTTGTTTATTGTATTATCAATAAAAAATTAATAGATAAATATCATGGTCCTGAAACAAATTTATTCTATCTTATGCATGGATATTTTTTAATTTTTTTGATTCTTTGTTCTAATCACATAAATAAATGAATTAAATAACAATCATTATTATATGGAATCGATAATAAAAAAACTTTTATAAATATTTTATGAATGCATGGAGAGTCACTTAGGTAAAAATCACCTAATATTATAAAGACTTATAAAAGGATAAAATAAGAAAATTTAAAACCCCAATCAAATATTAAGTCAGACTATGCCTTCTATAACTTGATTATGGATCAAACCATATAAACTTGTGTTATTTTATCCCTTTTTCAGGGAATTTAATTTTATCAGTGAGTTCTTATGAGGTTTTTGGAATGTATTAAACATGTTTACAACAAGAGAAGTGTACCTTTATTAAATTGATATATCTTGGGGTTAGGTGTTGAGGGAAAACAAAATAAGTTTTTAGGATTAGAGAGTCCACTCAATGGATCTAGGAGCTTCAAGGCAAGAATTGGAAATATTTCTTACCTAATTCGGTTATGATAAAAAAATATGAACATGAACTTAATTCGGTTTTGAGAAAAAAAATATGAATTCTAGAACCTATAATCCCCATGATATAGGATATTTTTAGTTTATGAGTGAGGGCCATTGAGACTTGATAAAACATCAAGATACTAATAAAATTATTATAATTTATTAATATTACAATTTTCAGTAATCTTGTAAAGTAATAATATTATAATTTTACATTTTTGTAGTAAAATGGAAAGCTCACCAACCATGTTATCCCTATGATTAATTCTATAGAAAGATAATCTATTATCATACACTAACTTCTAGTACTGGTACACGAACTTGTGCATTGTGTTATGCCGTGAACAATATTTCTACATTCTAGAATCCCTAATCCGTTATTTTCCCACTAAGGAGTCAAGTGATAAGGATTTTACTATATATGAATAACACATGAATTTTTTTATAGACGTTTAGTGTTTAATGTTGTCATCCATGTCTAGGGAACTGATTAAGTCTCTTGAAAACATATATGCCTTTAACATGATAATAATCTTGATGATATTTATCTAGAGAGATATGGACCACAATTATTTTAGTTTTTAGTGTAGTCAACATAATTGGCTATATTTAGTGTATTGGGGTTTTAGTGTTTTATTTTCCCAAAGAATTTCACATTGATCTCATACTTTCTTTAGTTCCTTATATCTTCTCAAATTTTTTTTTTGAATTTCAATATGAATAACATTGATAAGTTTCTCATAGACATATTTAATATTTATCTCCAAGATGATAAAAAATGATGCATTAAATAACATTAGTTCTTATAGTGAAAAAGATGAAGGATAAAGGGAAAATCTGCAATATTAATTATAAGTTGAAGGATTATTCAACCCACACTTAAAATAGAAGTAAAATCAAGAAGAAATCAAGGAAAAAATATTTCATTTATTTCATATGGAGATAAAGTCCATTGAAAGAAGTACTTACATAGCTAAAATTAAAGAGGAAGATTTGGGTATGGTTGTTATCGAGTTAAATCTATCATATTATATAAATTGGGTATTAGATATAGCATGAGGTTCTCAAATTTTTATTAAAATATCATAACCAAGTAGATTTAGAATAGTTACCTTTGTTGAAGTGGATATACGAGCCACTAATGGATCCAATATCACTATAGTATATATATGAGACTACCACATCTTGTTTCTTAATGGAACGATCTTATTTGAGAGTTGTTATTGTGTTCTGTTAATTACTAAACACATTGTTTTAGTGTATAGTCATGATTCATATGGATTTATTATCAAATTTTTAAACAAATTTTGCTTGTTTAATATTGATATCATTTTATATGGAAATCCACATTTAAAAAATAATCTTTATATGTTGGATTTAATGAACAAACAAATAAAAATCAATAAAGAATCCAGTTTACGTGGCTCATATTACACCAAATTTTGGCATCACCATTTATGTCATTTAAACAAAAAGAGCATGTCCAAATTATACCAAGATGGATATTTTGATTCTATTGAACTAAAACACTTGGAATATGTCATGCTTGTTTTGAAAGTAAAGTGACCATATACCTATTTAGAGGAATAAGTTAAAGGTCTATAAAGATTATTAAATTATTATATATAAGTATGTGTGTGGGACAACCTTTTTTAGTTCAATAAAGGGGTGAATACTCATACTACAAAATTTTTACTAATTACATTAGTATTTATTGATAATTCTACCAAATAAAATAAAATTTATATTCCTTTTATAAATTCACGGAATACAAGAATGAATTAGATAACCAACTTTGTTTAAAAATAATGAAACTCCACTTAGACCATGGATGAGAATACATTAACCAAGAATTATTTGAATACAAATGGGAGTTTGGGATATTATCCTAACTTAATATTCCTTATACTCCATAATGGAATGAAGTAAGTGAATATATAAACCATAACTTATTATAAATGCGGATACCAATGATTATCCATACAATTATTCCACTTTCCATTTGGGGATAAAAAATAAAAACAATATCACACATACTAAACCAAGTGAAAAATAAAATGATAAAAAATAATCCATATAAAATTTGCTGTGGAAGGAAATAAGTGTTAATTAATTTACAAGTGTGGGGAAGCGAATCTTTTGTTAAGCCTATTTCGGTAACAAACCTTATCACTATGGAATAAATTTCATATTTATATAAAACCTTAAAGAAATTAGGGGATATTATCTATAAATACCCTGAGATAAAAATTTAATAGTGAAAATACATTCAGTATTTATTGAGATGGATCACATCTCTAAAAGATATAATGGAGAAAACAATCTTAGATGGAGTCATAGATCAAGATGAAAAAGAGTTGGCACATGAATAGATTCCACAAAGAACCATGTAAGGGGAAGTTATACGGAAAACAATAATATATATGTATACAAAAGATATTAATGAAGCTTAATGATATGGTTTTCCAGACACAAAATATGGTGAATCGTTAGTTTTTTATGATAATGATCCTGTAACCTACTTGTAAATAGTAAGTTCCAAATAAGCTTCAAAATGGGAAGAATCCATGAATCTTGAAATAGATTCCATGTACTAAAAACATGTGTGTATTTTCATAGATATTCTATTATATATAAATTCCATTGGTTTCAAATGGTTATTTAAGAACAAATAATAAATATATGGGAAATTTAGTACCTATAATGCACGACTAGTTTCAAAAGGGTTTAAACAGTTTCAAGTAATAGACCAAGATAAAATATTTTCTTATATTGTTACTATAAAATCCATCAATAATTATAATTTCATAATAAACATACCATGACTATGGGATTGGGAATATGGATATCAAAATTTATTTCCTTGATAACATTTAGGAATATTTCTATATGATACAACTAAAAGTGAATGTGATTCGAAATATTTCTAATAAAGCATAAAAGTTATTGAAATCCATTTCAGGATTGAAATAGGAATTCAGGTCTGGGAAAATTTTATTTAATAAATCCATAAGATAATTTCATTTTATAAATAAATAATTCAAGACATGTTTCTAAAAATGGTTTAGTGGGACTGTAATAATTTTTTTAATCATATCTGTTGATGACATATTACACATAGAAAATGAAATATCAATATTATGGACTATTAAGACTTTTTTAAAATCAAAATTCTCTGTAAAAGTCTTAGGTAAATAAAATTATATTGATGGGATCAAGATACACCATTATAAATCCAAGATAATTCTTTGACTAAGTCAAGGTATTTACTTCAATAATATATTGAAGATATTTATTATGAAAAAAATCCAAGAGTGGATTGTTTCGAATGTCACATGGAATTAATATTTCAAATAAAATTCATCCATAGACACATGAGGATATAAATAGTATGGAGAGGATGATATATGTGTTATATGTTGGGCTAATCATGTAAGTTATGTCATGTGATAGGCGTTAAGTCAACAACACCTTAATCGTGGTAGAAATATGTCAATATAACCAAGGTGACCGTCATGGGATGGAAATCAAGAAGATCCATAAGTATCTAGGTCATACTAATGATATGTTACTCTTTTATAGAAGAGATGGGGAACTAGTAATCAGAGGATATAGATATTATTGTTTATAAGTAGATCAGCATGATATAAAATCATATTAAAGATATAATTGTACTCCAATGGAGGTTGTGTGAGCTAGAATAGCTCAAAGAAAGTAATGGTTGTTAATTCTATAATGGAGTATACGTATATTATAACTTCTAATATATTTAATGAATTTGTTTGTAAGAATAAGACAATTCATGATATTGAAACAGCTCGTAATATTAAAGATCCTGTCATAATATATTTTTTAAAATACTATAGTAGTGGATCTTGCAAAGGAGAAAAAGTCACATAAGTGGATAAAGAACAGATTATGGAAAACCCATCTCTTGAGGGAGTTTTCTCAGAGAGGTAATTTCAATGTAATTAGAGTTTACATAAAACATAATATAGTGTAATAGTTGACAAAAATACTATCTTATAAGAAGCGTGAACATCATATGAGAGATAACATACTAAAAGTAATCAGTAGTTAGATCTTGTCCAAGTCGAGGCCTGATGGATTTTGTGTCATAGAACCAACATATTTTTTATTTAGATTGCCTTTATATATTAAAACATGTGAGTTTTAATAAATTTATTGTGATTTATTGGTTTTTATTATATTTTACTTTAATGTGATATTGTTCAAGAGTATCTTTTACGTTGAAAAGGTTATAGAAGATCCTCGTTATGATGAGAAACTTGAAATGCTATAAAGAATTGAACATAGTCCAATGGTTACATTTCATCATTTGATAGGAAATATATGATTTATAATATTAGGATTGAGTACTTATAAGTGGATAAGGATTCATATCTTGACATTTGTATGTGGTAATCTCAATGACCTAATATTATGAGGACCACACTACCTATCGAAATTCTGCATGTTTACATGTTATTGGATATTCCAATTTGAAAGAGTATATAGTTAAACCAGGATTTTAGTATTATTATTAATACATGTTTTGACTCGTTTATTTTGATATAATAACAAAAATCTTGGTACTATATATTCACATATTATTGGATACATTAGGTGAATCGTTAGTGATGTGTTATTAATGAATAAATCAATAAAGGATTTTTCACTTCTATACTTATAGAATTTGATATATCATCCATTTGATTAGAATGAAACTATCAAACTAAATTCCAAGGATATGGTTCATGGAAATGTTTATTTTAGGAAGTAGAATAAATACCCATCAAGCATATAGGTTGATGACATGAGCATTCAAATTTCTTGATGAGATATCAAGACAAAGAGATTACATTACACAGTGAGTGTTCATATGTGGTTGTCATCATTGTGACATTAAATTATTGATCTTGGGTACCTTTATGTGTTTCTATACATTGATATTTGAATTTAGGTGAATCTACTCACTTTTATAAAGGAAGAATCCTAGAGGGTCACAAACTCAGTGTTTCTATTGATCAGAATAAAATTGTATTTTAATTTTATTAATGAAATAAATATTATCATCCCAAATGTGAAATAAATTTTATTCAAGATTTATTGAGCACAAATAACAAAATAAATTACAAGAAAATGAATAATATAAATATTTATTTATTTATATAATGAATAATATTTAGTCAAAATATTTATTTTATAAATCAATAAATGTTTAAGAGGATGTGTTAATTGATTTTTTTCTAGTAATCAAAATTTATTTATCATACTGTAAAATAATTTTTCTCATTATGTGAGTTAGCACACACCATTTGATAAAATAATAATAATAATAATATTTTATTTGGTATTGGGTATATTATGTGATTAATATATTATTAATGGGATTTTTTCAATTAATTAATATCAAAACCTAGTATTTTATCTATACATACCCCATTAGTTAATTTGTTAGAGAGTTGAATTTCAATATCACATAGCACCCTTTCCTCTCCTACTAATATATTTCTCCCCACAAAGAAAATATCTAGGGTTTTCTCTCAAGAGTGAGAGAACTGAAATTAATCCTTGTAACACCCCATGTTTTGGACTACGTTTAAACTTTTAAAGAAATTTTGATTTTGATTAAGTGGATGGGAATTTTTTTGATGTGAGATTAAAAATTAAATTCCATAAGTTATAACACTTAAAAGTGTTGTTTTTAGACGAGGTTTAAGGCCTGGGAAATGTCTCAAGAGTTCAGATGGGTTCTTAGAGAATCAGTCATTAGAAGCCTAGTTTTTTGAAATGTAAAGGGGGAACATGGCTAGAATACAATTAGTTCTAACCATGCAGCAAAACAGTGTGGACCAGTAAGTTTACATACAGTTTTTAAACCATGTAAGGGAGTCCACCTGACCAAGTGAAATGTCTATAGTAAATCGCATAGGTGATTTTCATGGACTAGACAATATTTTCCTAACTGTGCACCTATCCCATGTGGGGTGTTGGGGTTGGATAGTTCAATGTGAACAACTTGTGCATGGTTTTCCTAACCACACACTTATCTAATTTGGGGTGTGTATCCTTGATAGAGTGATCCATACAATTATCACATAGTTTTCCTAACCATGTCGACTAACCTTTTGTGTCTTAAAAATGGGAGAAATTTCCATATTTACCCTCTGACCATAAAAGGGGTTTTGTGCTTTTTCTTTCCCCACTTCTCCCAGTAGGTTATGACAACCTTTTTTTTATTACAACTTAAACATGATTTATTACATAAAACATCACTTGATACAATAAAGAAGATTTAGAGGTTTAGTGTCTTTGGGTATTAGGATCATTACATAAAAACTTAAAACATGAAATACAACATCTTTATTGAAAACTTCCTTTACATGACTACTATATTCCCTCGTACTTAGCATTGCATGGGATAACCTGAGGACATACATAAGAAAAGGGTGAGCTATAAAGCCCAGTAAGGGAGTACACATGGAATAACATGAGAAGTAAAATACATGTTAGTAAATAGGTATATCAATAGAGAATAAAAGAAAGATGAACATAAAGGCATGATAAAACATGATAATCATAACATGGAAATGTAGAAACAACACTTAACATGGAATTAGCATGAGCCAAGGCTCATTGCACATAAAGAATGAGTAAACCCTCATTGCACATGAAGCATGATTAAACCCTCATTGTTCTTGAATTAGCATGAGTCAACACTCATTGCACATGACATATCATGATACTATACTTTACCCAATGTATTGGAGCGTTATAAGGGCACACCCTTCTTAAACATTTCATTTCATGCATAAGTGTGCCACATGGATCATAAAACATGGATTAATAAAACATAATCATTTATTAAACAATAAAGGAATGTGGAATTCCTACATGAGACTTTTTAATCAATAATTAAAGGTGCATAAAGGTGGATACCCTTGATGGAGAAATGGGCATGGTATCCATTACACAATGACATTGGCTTAGAAAATCGGTGCGATTTCGGCAGCGTAACGGTGTGACATAAGAATTCATAAAAAAAAGGTTTATGAGAAAGATAGGGGTTCCTCATCATATTTAAATGTAATGGACAGTAAGGAGGTCATATATATACATGTCCCAAAAATTGTAATGGAATTTAGATTCATGATACAAAATCATTGCTTGAATGTAAAAGAAGAGAGAGAAGTTCCTTTCGGAATTTTGGCATAGTAACAGGTGTACATGGGAGGCATTTAAGGAGAGATAAATGGGTCTCCCATAATTCAAACAATAAGAGGGAAGTATGGGGGAGGTGAAAAATCATACCCCAACATTCATAATTGAAATTAAAAGGAAAAACAACTTAAAGAAAATTGGAAAAAAGAAGAAAGGAAGGAAAACCCTTACATGGAAGTGTGCTTCCAAAGGCTAGAGAGAGGCTTGTGAGAGTCTTATTGGGAGCTTGGGGAACCTTGGAGGATTCTAGAGAGATTAGGGCAGAGGTTGGACGAACTCCAAGGGATTTTAGTGAGGAGGAAGTGGGATCTTGGGTGGGTTTATATAGGAAAGGTGAGGGAATTTTTTATTATTTAGGTTTGGGTCCCCTTACATTAAATTAATCCAAACCACAAACCATCCCATGGTTTTTACCCATGGTTTTTGAAAAATGGAAGAGGAAAAAAATATTTTATAAGGCCCAAGTCCGAACTTCTTAAAATAATAGGGTTGCTTATGTGGAGGTGAGTCACACTCCCATGGAAATTAATTTAAAAAGGAAATGTGTTGAATATGTCGTGAGGGGTCCATTAATGCTTTGAAAAGTAAGTAAAACAAACCCAAAATCACATTATTTTAATGATAAAACATATATTGTCCGAACATAAGGATTATGGTATTTTATTACATCACCATTGGGTCATTATGATGTCATAAAACAAATTATATATTTAAACGATATTTAATTTTTACCCAAAAAGTTGACTGTCTCAGAAACTTATGAAAAATTCACCGTTGGATAATTTCGACCTCCTGATTCTAGAAATGTCATTTATTTTATCAAAATTGTATTTCTAAATATGTTAATTTTTACTTTTAAAATAAAAACCAATATTTATCGAAAATTCACGGGTTTTGACCGAAATGGATTTCAAACCTTAATATAAAATTTTAATTGCATTAATAAAATTATAAGATCATTTATATTTAATAAAAATTAATTTAATAATATTATTATTTAATTAAAAAATCCCTTAATTTAATAAAATAGATTTCTTAATTAAATAATAACTAAAATCCCCATTTTGTACTTTAAAAACTATTTACAATGTATCAAAAATGACTAGAAATTATATTCATTATTATATACAAAAATAAAGTACACGAACATAGTACTACTTATTTGTTACATAACCCCTTAAAACAGCCGCATAAGACCTAAGGGTAAGGTGTGCGATGGTGATAGACTCTTGGGGTGGCTCGGATAACATCGCTCGAGTGGTAATCTCTATCAACTTCCACTTTTCCCAGAGATGGTTCCGTTCGAGCTTGACATGGTGAAGCTCAGCTTGGGCTTGGTCAAGGGAGAAGACCAAGGATGCCACTTCTTTTTTGAGCTCTGGCAAATGGGCTTCGTATGGTGAAATTCTACTGGATGAGGCCATCACTTCTTTTGTCTGACTAAATTGGATTTGTTAAGGTCCTATATTTATACTAATCATGTGATCACTGTTCAACCGCTATATTAACAACGGTCAAAATTCTTAACATAAAACCAAAGAATTTGACATCTTATAAAAACATTTTTAATAAAGATACATTTAACTAGATCAAGAGGGATTTTCCATTAATGAAACTTTGGGTCATTACAAGGTCCTCACCACACTCCTCCTATTCCTCCCCTTGTATGGGTGGATTTCCTCTATTTTTGGTCTAAATAAAGTTACATTGGATGAATTATAATCCTAGAGGAAATTATACAACTCATATTACTTCTTCATCTAGTTTATATTTCTTTATCACATATTATTTCTATGTGATCTCATATGAAATATTTTTCAAGGCATTTGTCATTTCTTCTTATTTATCTCATTACATCTTAAATAAAATCCTGATAGTGGATGGGTGAAGCATCCTCGACCTGAGGTAGGTTCTTTAGGTCTTTTCTCTCAAAGTATCACATGTCTATGATATGTTTTTAATTTTCCTCACACAAAATTTCCCATGATTATCCTATAAAATTTGTAAATCTTAAATTTATTTGTTTTGACTATAACCTATGACCTTACTGAGGCCCATTATCATGGTTAGAGGTTGGTACATTAATGTGAACCACCCCTTGGGTGTGTCACTTGATATTACTTGATGAAAAATTCATTTAATTATAAAAAACACCACAAAGTGTGTTTGGACTAGAATTTTTAAGAGGAAGTTATTAATTAAAACTAAGTGAATTATTAAATTTAAATGGAATAAACTTAGATATATTTAAATTGATAAATTTATTGCGTGACTCTTACCCTCTTCTAAGTGGAATTGGAATTAGAATGGGATGAATTTTTGAGTCTGAAATTTTATACATGATTATTCCCACCCCCTTGATCCTTGATATTTATTTCTTATTATTGAATATTATAGAGGGAAAACCTAAATTAATTTATTAATGAAATGATTATGATGAATCACGTTGTTTGGAATGGAATTTCTTCATGAGATTATATTAATCATAAATTTTAAATGGTTAGAGAACTATCCATTAGTATATGTCAAAGTATTAAAGTTAATGCCTTATAATTATTATTATTGGATACTGGAATTTAGTTATTTTAACACAATTAAGGGAAGCATTTGACCTAAGGATTCACTTTCCCTAGATATGATACATTGGGAATGACATACCTTATCATTTATTGAGACACTGGGAATGAAGTTCATTATAATTTTTTGAGATATTAGGCATGATGTCCCTTATCATGTATTGAGATATTGTTCATGGATTCCCTTATAATTTTTTATGAAATTATCAATGGAATCCCTTATAATTTAGTGAGAAATTAGGAATGAAGTCCTATATCATTTATTGAAAAATTTCTCAGGGAATCCCTTATCATTAATTGAGATATCAGGAATGGAATACATTATCATTTATTGAGATCGTTTGGCATTCCATACCTTATTAAAAGAATGAGACTTGTATGATATCCTTATAAGGATTTTTGGGTCTTATGCCTTGGTACTTACTAGTGAATATATATCTTTATATAAATATTCATGTGTATATATATATATATGATGGTATGTTCATAGATATTACAGCTTTAGCCGAAGTATGTTTGGTCTGTTGGGTGTTCCATGGGGAACTCGAGCAGACATGTGTTATACTTTATTCATTAAACTAATTATATTTATATCTGCACACTACTTAAATTATATATATGAACTAGATTATTCATTAGACACCATTGGTGGTGGCCTACAAAGTTTATCTCACACCCTGTTCAGGCCACCTTCTAGTACTCGGAAAATCATGCGGATTGTAGGTCAGGGACTATAATATGCTCTGTAATTTATTCATATGGACTAGGGAAAGACATGGGAGTTTGGGGGTAGCAGATGATCATGTACTCAGGATTCCACCCAGAGTTAGATTGTTGAATTTATATATTCTTTTTGTTCAATATAGACATGTTTATTTTAATACATATTTTATGTTTATAGCCTTGTATTTACAGATTAGAATGTTCAAGAATGGTTGTACTCTTTTTTATTGGCATGGTTATTATTAGTTATCATTCCTTATTATCTTCCAATGAATTAAATTTATTATGATCATTATGTACTTATTAATTATTCATAGGTTATAGTCACCCCACAGTACAACCTTTAGAGCCACACTAGTAGTCTATAGCCTCTGAAATCTGGGGAGGAAGATTTGAGGCCATGTGACCAACCATATTGTGGAACCATTTTGTGGCTCTTAGTGCAGGACATTACATGTTGTATCAAATATTTTTTACACTTCATTTATCTTAATATCTAATTATTGTAGACATGAGACTAGAAATGTTTCATTACTTAGTTAGTTGTATGTGTCTGGTTCTGACAAACCCACACAGATGGGTCATATCAGGTTACCAAGGATGGGACTGTTATTTACACTGTTCATTTTTACAGTTGATTATTAATTCACCTTTAGTGATTGGTGTACTTTACGATGGTTAATTATTTATGATTTTTAACTCTGATTTAGGGTATTTAACACTTTTCCTGATATAGTAAGATATGTGGTGCATTCATGCATCATTTTTGCTATATAGGATTCACCTGAAATTTATCATTCTTACCTATATACGATTCTTCTATGATTTTCTAATTACATGCCTATATTCCTTGCTCTATGATAACTTTCCTTGTTATAGTATGATATGCGATTGGTTATTAATGTGTCTTCATTAATATAAGTGGTTATTTCCTATATATATTTATAGTGGAACCTTAATTAAACTATTTAGACATGTTTGATCCATTGGCCATTGGTTTCACGGGATAAAACATTGGTGGTTATTATTATATAGGTGATAATAGAAATTTATAAAGTGTATTTTCCATTATTAATTGGGAATGGTGACCCATAAAATTGAATCATCACATATGGACTTGTTATATATTCTGAGACTATAAGATAATTTATTGTTTCAGTTACATAAAATCAAATTGTAACTTATAAATGAATGTACCTTTATAACTTGTGAATAGTAATTGACCTAACCGAACCATCTTATATATTTATACATACATTAAATATTTGGATTAAAATTTCAAGGATTTTATTTTTATTTAATTAATTCATACCATTTGTTATGGATGCCTATTAAACAGGTGTCTGTTGAAACTTATGAAGTCTTGTACCTTCATAACTTGATGATCAAGACCTATATAACTGAATCTTTAAATAATTTTCTCTGAACATGAATGTGAGTTTATGCATATCATTCCCATGAGATAAACCCATTAAGGTTTTAATTAATTTTTAATCAATCACATATTATTGGGTTGCAATTAAATGGACCCAGGGTGGAATGATAGGACCCTCATACATTACATTTATCTTTATATTCCTTGGTCATTAACCTCATGAGGGTATAATTGTGATAAATATGGGATGGTTATTTAGATTGTGAAAACCCACTTATACGGGTTGTGCATAAATATATGGCAGTATATTACTGAACCTATTCCATTTGGTTTATAATATATTAGTTATATGATTTTGACATTTATAGAATTAAGGATTTAGTTAATTAAAACTCCAATTGCAAGATAATGAGAGTTTTCTTCTATAGCTTGGAATTTACATTTTTTAAACTATGACATATTGTGAGAACTTATGGATAAAAAATGATTATTAGAAAGTAAATTCTAAGATAATTTTACAAATGTTGCATGGACTTAGTAAAATAAACCTCTTAGTATAGTCTACCCTTAAAGAAGGTACATGAAATCCCTGATAGATATGATATAATTGAAATGTTGAAATCAATAATAATTGAGCAAATGAAATAAGACGAATCCTTTTATAGGTGCTTATATGATGAAAAATTGTATAGGGGTCAATTATAAATGATTCCTTGGATAGGGATATGTGTGATTCCATGGATCCATAATGACTTTTATTAAGTTATTTTGAACCTAGTGGTTGAGTGGTAAGGCTTAGTGACCTTTTAGACATGATTCTTGTTTTAAAAGTTAACACCTTATACTATAAGGTGGGGTTATCTTATTATAGAAATTACATTGGGAATATGAATCCTTATACTTTTATAGGATCTATTAAGAATTTTATGTACCATTATATGATTGTTTCAGTAATATAGGACTCTTAATTTTGTAAATGTAACCCCAATTAGGTGGTTGGTTTTCATGAAAGTGGGGACTAAGGGGGGTATTACCAAACATGGATACCTGGTGAAATTAAAATACATATCCCTTATATATTGATATCATAACCCTATATGGAGAAGTTCCTTATAAGGATGCTCAAAGAGGATCTGATCATGTAGGTCAATGCTTGGAAGGTGATATTGTTATACTTATGATGACTATATTCGACCATGTAGGTCAACAGTTTTTTATCTTTCTTCTAGTATAACAACTTTTGAGATAGTTCATAGGAATTCTACATACCGTGTGATGCATACCCTAAAGTGGGTGTATGGGTCTCATGTTAGAGACCATTTGGACTAGGTGGAAGACCTATAGACCCTTAAATTGACTTAGACACTAACGAGACAATGAAATTAGTTTGATCGATTGATACATTTGATAAAGGTTGGTCCAAGGTTTATGGATTTCATTATAGGTAGTGAGATTAGTTTTATTATTATTTCTAAAACAATTCATGCAAGTGATATATTTTTTCAATTTAGTCATATGATGTTTGTGGTTTTCAAAAAAACACATTGATGGATTGGGTATCGAGACTGGACCATATGGAAAGGTCTATTCGAGATCCTTTGCTAATGAATCGTTGTTGTGTGGTTGATGCTAAAATTTCAGAAATGATACCAAGAGATGGGTGATCATGTAACAAACCATGGTAGGTGTGTGATTGATTTAAAAGTGGAGTTGCATGTGAATAACCGATATAATGAGCCTGATGTGTTGGGTAACACAGTTAGCATGGAATTTATTCTCATGATCATTGAGACCCAAATATTTGTGTAAATTTAGAGGAAGCATCCATCGATGAGGGTTTCCTTGGTAAATGAATCAGGTACCATGAGATGGTTTACCTATAGTTAGACCTGAACATGAATGGTCAAGAGATAGGATATCAAGGGTTTTTAAAAAAGATATAGAATTTTTGATGAGATTGTGTTTGAAAGAAAACTATAAAATCATTTTGATGGAATATTAAATTTAATATCCTAGCATACTTCTAGTTTTAAGGTGATGAATCATAGTATCTTGAAATCATCCTATGTATTCTGGGAGAGTGTAGGTTTTTTCACTAAGTTAATGGGGGTAAATTAAATAAAAATTCTCTATGACTGATTAATGAACTCCTTGGGAGATTCACTCGAAGACTGATAAAAATGTACTCTATATTGATAGTATTACCCCTTTGGACACTTAATTATGGAAAATCTTTGTTGATTTGAACTTTAGTGAGTTCTATGAGAGATATTCTGAGGAGGTGGAGTGGGTTAAGGTGATGTTTATATTAGTACAGTGACACAAATTCCCATATTTTGGGGAAAAATATTCTAGTCATTGATTGGATACCCTAATGTGAAGAAGGGTTATAGGAATTTAGGATCTATTTTTAATGGTAATTTAGCACTTTTATTCCATTAGATAAATGAAATAATACACATTTGGATTTCTCGATAAATGACAAGCACAAGATCAACCCCATGAGTACTTGTTGCTTACTTAAGATAGAATTGGATCTATAGATTGGAATGGTTTATCCAAATTGATAGTTGGATTCCTAATTTAGATAGAATTTTATTGACTCATAGAGAGTAGTCAACTCATTTAATTGACCTCTAGGTGAGATAACACCTTTGGGTTCAGTAAATGTTCTTCATAAGTGGAAATATCGACTATATATCAACATTTCAATTGAGAACCATAGAGTAAGGTCTACCTTTAACTCTATTAGTTCATTACTAAGGTTACCTCATAATTATTGTATGAATTAGTTGATATATTCAATTATGAAACATATCATCAATGTGGTCGGTTGAGATGGGTGTGGTGTATGGATCATCTATGGAATTTCAAAGAAAATCCTACATAACTTGAATAAGATGGGTCGATTGAAATTTGAACATTTTTATCAAGTTTAGGATGAGAGGTAGACCCATAATTTATGATATGGTGTATAATGTTGATAATCATGCTGATATAATAATTATTACACTATGGATGAGATTCAATAAGAAATTATGAAAGTGGGAATGCCTTGGCTTGGAATGGGTTGTTCAAGTCTAGGACCTATGGTGGGGATTTCAATAGGTTAGTTGAAGAAAGTGAAAATGATGTGATCATGTCTTGGTATAGGAAGGATCATGTTATTAACATCATAATGTTTCATATTTGGTAACAAGCATTGTCTTGAGTTGTAGTGGTTTAAATTTTGTATGCATAAAGTAGTGCTTGGAGGTGCGTTGTGAATTTGAAAACAAAACACAACTATCTGAGTAGAAATTCATGGCCCAAGTAGGTTAGATGATGTTTTAGTGTTTCCCCAAGGCTTCTTAGTGATGATAAGTTCTAAGGTGAGGAGGTTATAATTTTATGTGTTTCAGAATAGGTTTGAAAATTCTAAAGGAATTTTAATTTTCATTTGATGGATGGTCAACATTTTGATGTGAGATTCAAAATGAAATTATAATAACTGTAGTACATAAAATTGTTTTTTTATTATTTTTAAAAACCATGAATTTTCTCCATAGTTTGGATGGGTTCTGGGAGAATCAGGCTCTCAAATACCATTTTTTGGAAAGGTAAAGGGGGAAGATGGTTAACACACATTTTGTGCTAACAATGATCCCAAAATTTATAGCCTTGTGAGGTATAAACATGGGTTTTCATACCATGAAAGGGAAGATACATGACCGTTTGAATGGTTTTTAGTAAATTTTATTGGTAAACCACATGTATTGAGCATATTTTTCTTAACCGTGTTCCTAGATCATGTGGGATTTGTGGGGTGGAAAATTTAAAGCACACGATTGGCACTTGGTTTTTCTAACCATGCACTTAGCTCATGAAGGGTGTGGCTCCTTTTAAAAGTGAGAAAAATAGTTTGTGTATAGTATTTCTATCATTTTAGCACAACCATTAACCTCTTAATAAGGGGAAAAATTACCTTTTTCCTTCTAAACTTAACTTGGGTTTTACCTAATTTATTTCCCAATTTGGCCTGGTAGGCCACCCGCATGATCGTTCTATTATTCCCTCTCCCATGGGTGTATTTATTATGTTATTAGTTTTAATGAAGATTCATTGTATGTGTTATAATCTTATAGGTAATTCTATAACTAATATTTCTTCCTTTTCCAGTTTATCTTTCCATATCAGGTGCTATTTCCATGTGAGATCTTATATCCTATTTTTCCGGGTGGATGTAATTTCTTAAAATTTATCTCATCCTTCATTGAATCAAAGCCTGATAATGTATGAGTGAATTATCATAAGCTTTAGTTTGGTGGTATATGTATTTTACATCAATGTATTTCAGGATTGTAATATGTTACCATTAGGCTGTGTGCCATATTTCCCATGTGTCAGCTCTAAAATGTGTAACTCATAAATTAAATTAATTATACTACAACGTATATCCATCTTGAGGCCCATTGACATTGTTACAGGTAAGGAGCATAATGTAAACCACCCCTGGGTTATTTCATATTATATTCCTTAATGAAGATTTCATTTAATTATCTAAAACACTACTACGTGTGTTTGGATTAAATTGTTTTTAGAGGAACTATTTAATTGGAACTATATAAATTATTAAATGGTAGGGGGAAAAAGATAAATTTAAAATAAAAAAGTTTAATACATGATTATTACCCTCTTTGAGTTGAATGGGAATCATAATGAAATGAATTTCTCAGTTAGGGATATTGGATATGATTATTTACACCTCCTTAATCCTTGATCTTTATACCTTATTCTTGACTATTATGGATTAATCAACTAAATGAACTATTATATTAAACTATCATTATTAATATTGTAGTGTGGTATGAAATTTAATTATGTTATTTCCTTTATCTTAAATATTAAATGGCCGGATAACTGTCCCTTGGAATATGTTAAGGTTTTAAAGGTAATGCCTTATTATTATTATTCGATCAAGGACATTAGTTTTTGTGACATGGTTAAGGTAAGTGTTGGACATGATGCTTCTGGATCCATTGAAATGATACATTGTTCATGGAGTCCCTTAAAATTTATTGAGACATTGGGCATGGATTCCCTGATCTTTTATTGTGACATTGGGCATGTTGCCCCTTATCATTTATTAATACACTCAACATGGAATAACTTGTCATTTATTATGAAATTAGGCATAGAGTACCTTATTAATTATTGAGACATTGGACATGGGATCCCTTATAATTTTTTTTGGGAAAATGGGCATGTCATCCATTATCATTTATTGAGACATCAGGCATGGAATCCTTTATCGTTTATTGAGATCATTGGGAATGAAGTCCCTTATTTATAGTATGAGACTTGTATGATTTACTTTAGAGGATTCTAGGGTATTAAGCCTAGTGTCATCTCTAGTTCATATATATATATATATATATATATATATATATATCTTCATGTATATATATATATATGTTAT
Organism: Viscum album; assembly: GCA_963277665.1. NCBI lineage: Eukaryota > Viridiplantae > Streptophyta > Magnoliopsida > Santalales > Viscaceae > Viscum > Viscum album. The sequence goes on from OY728142.1 coordinate 1,538,608,146, forward strand.
GGTGTATAGATAGATATTCCAGATTAAACGGAAGAAGGCATGGTCTAATAGGTGTTCCATGGGGAACTTGAGATGACACGTGTTATAATTTATTCGTTACATTACTTATCTTTAATCATGAAAACTGATTCAATTATATACATAGACTAGATTATGCATTAGAAACCATTGGTGTTGTTCTGCTGAGTTTATATCACACCATATTTGGGCTACTATTTGGTACCCAGACACACATCCTCATTTCGGGTTAGGAACTGCAATGTGAATTGTGATATTTTTTCACATAAATAAGGAATTGACATGGGAGATTAGGATTATAGAAAGAGTATATACGTAGGATGCCTCCCATATTTTTAGAATTTTATATATTTATTATTTTTTAATTCTAACCATGTTTATTGTACTACATGTTGTCTATTGACTTCCTTTTATTTATGTCTTAGCATGTTCATTCATAGTTATATTATTTGTAATTTTCCTGGATATTCTTAGTTTTTAGTTATTGTTATCTTCCTTAAAATTTAATTGATTATTATTCAAATATATTTATTACTGATCCATTGGGTAAAGTCTCCACACTGTATAAAATTTGGACCCTCACAACAAGTCGGTAGCCTCTTGCATATATTGAGGCGTTCTTGAAGACATGTGACCAACCAACTCAGGGAACTATTTTAGTGGCTCCTAGGCTAGGACATTAAATTCATCCTTCCTCTCAATCTGGGTATACCAATAGATAATCCTTCCAACTCAAAGGAATTGTGGTCATGAAAAAGTGAGTGATAAAAAATTAAGTTGAAATTATTGTAGGACCCCGGGACACCCTGAGAGGGGAGGGGTGAATCAGGGTGGAAACTTTTTCTTCTTAAAGTTGTGGATCTTGTTCCCATGTTGGTAGAAACTACTTAAACCTGTATGATGGATATGATCAGCAATGAAAAATTCACATGCAAAGAGATAACACAAAAATTTTTACTTGGTTCACCACTAAGGGCTACGTCCAAGGAGCATATGCTGACAGGTAGTCGGTCATACCAAAATCTAATATGCCTCACTAGCTGTAGATTACAAATGTTCGGGTACCGTCACTCTGTCCCAGGATCATTGCATTTACAAAAGTTTAGGGATAGCTCACTGTATCCCTCATGTCACTCCCGTTGACTCCCCCTGGCTCACTACCGTTGGTGAATTCCCACTCAGTTTATAGACGTGAAGGTCTCTTTAAAAGATGTGCATTGAAGTTCTTTGTCTCCTATTCAGCATGAGACTTTTCTTACACCAGGGTTCATATTTGATCATCTTTTTAGTTCAATCCTTCTTCTTTAGTGAAATGACTGAATGCACTAGATCCCCTAGTCTTCGTTTGGCTGAATCACAATCACTTATGTGATTTCTCAATAAATGATGCTCAACTTACTTGTCATCATCAGAATCAGTTCACCGTGTATGCATGAGACCATGTATGTATCATTTAGATTTCTTCTTCAATCTCACTTTGCACTGAAAGTATCAGGCAATCTTTTAGCTCTTTTGCAGCTCCAGAAAGGCGAGCGCGCTCCAACAACACCTGGCGCGCTTCTCTAAGCCAGGCGCGCAAGTCCCAATATGGCGTGCAAGTCTCACTATGGTGCGTAAGTCTCCGGCGCGTAGGTCAAAACTGGCATGCAAGTATCACCAAACCACCTGCGTGACACTGCCCTCCTCAACTTCTAACCTGCTCGACTTACTTCCTTTCTCCCCCAAACCGCCTTGGGCGCGCAACCAACAACCGCCGTGCAGCTTCAGATAATGGCGCACAAGTCCACCTGCGCGACCACACAATACTTGCGTGAATTCCACACCTGTGCGATGGGAGCTCTGATTTTTCTATGTGTTAAACTACATAGGAAATGAGGAGGGGTGGTCCAATATTTATAGGTAATTTGACCACCCAACACGACGGTGCACAAGTCAACCATCGACACACAAGTCTCTGCATGCAGGTCTCTTCCCCTGATAGTCACTTGCGCGAACAACTTCAAAACTTATGTGAACCTCTTTCCTTTGCCAAATTTTGATATTCTAATCTTGAAAAACCATAGGCACGCAAGTTCTCAAGCTTCCAAGGCATTGTCACGCAAGTCTCTTTCACGGTGCACAAGTCACCTGTGCGACCTCACCAAAACATGCGTGAACCATATCCCTTTGCCATATTTTGATGTTCTGATCCTCAAAAACATATGGCATGAAAGTTTCCAAGCCTTTTAGTACATGGCGCGCAAGTCCCTTTGCCAAAAACAATTTTCTCCATTTGTCGATTTTCAGGCCCAAAAATTTCGCAAACACTCAGAAACGACGCCACCTTGTATCTTCTCTTTTTGTACCGCCTCCAGATCATCTATTCCTATATCGATGTTCTTGAATTAAACATAGATCGTAGACCACAACTCTTGAACTCGACATTCCATCATGAAATCCCTTTTGTCAACAAGTTTGTATGTCGTTTGTTTGATTTTCAACAAGAACAGTCACCTCAAAAACACTTCTTCTCGGTGATTTGAATCCTTCAGCAACTCTTCTGCTGTCATCACAAACTCCACTATCGTGATATGTATTCTTTGAAGGAACAAATTTAGAACCATAATCTTCTAATACAATGTCATGTGCATGGCAATCTCATAATTTCAATCTCCGCGTGGCCATATCAGAAGTCCAATCCCTTGCACATTGTCTTCTTCTTCAGCCGTCATTATCTACTTCATGCAAAGCATATGAGTCAATTCTTTAATAAGTACCTTGCATGGTTCTCATGAAATCATGAGTAATTGCATGGTCTTCACCAAAAAATCCCATTCTTCATTAATCATCTTCAGATGGATTACACCTCACATTCTTCATTGTTGTAAACAATGTATCACCTTTGACATATGTTCTTTGAACTTATGATCAGTACAACAATCATCTGAATAATCATTCCTCCACTTCATTGGAGTAATTATTGATCTCCTTCATTTTGATCTTCCATTCCTCCATTTCATTGGATTACTTCATGATCTCCTTCATTTTGATCTTCTATTCCTCCATTTCATTGGAGTACTTCTTGATCTCCTTCATTTTGATCTTCATTGACAACTATTGACAACAAATACAACCTTATACACAAAGTGGTTCAAACAATTATTATATAATATAAATTATGGTAATTCAAAATATGGAATCCAAATTTTCAAATTAAATTCACATAATTATAAAATTTTAATTTAAAATTAATCTTGTAGACACAATGTGAAAATATGTTTTCAAAGAGAAAAATGTTCTGAATTATAAAGTGTTTTTAAATCAAAATTCAATATAAAATTGATTAAATTGAAATAAATTTAATTAATTTATATATAATTGAACTAATTTTACTTTAAAATAAATTTTAAATAAAATCTAACAACATATATAATGTGAATTAAAATGTAGTTTTCAATTAAAATTCAGTATTTCTCATTTTTCATCAAAAAATGATTGTTTTTAGAAAACTCCAAAAAATTTCACCTAAGATAATTTTGACATGATGATTTAAAGAAAGTAGTTTATTTTGTCAAATTAATTTTTTGAAAGTGTCAGAAATTTATTTTTTTTCAAGAAAAATGTATAATTTCTTTCAAAAAAGTATTATTTTCAAAACATATAAGGACTTTAACGAAAATTATGCATTTTTATAAATATTTTTTATTTATATAAAACCATTATACATTATATTTAAAAAATTGTTATGATTATTCATTTTTATCTGTTTAATGGCTATATAATAATGGTATTTTTTATATAATTATATTAATAATATATCACGGGCTTGTTAAGACTTAGTGTTCAGTGTAACAGAAAAAAAACGTTGTGTTTCATGAAAGAAAAGCTATCAAATAAATTTACTTTATTCAAAAACAATAATTCACCAAGACATAGGGTTTTACACTAATTCTATCAATAAGAAAAACCACATACCCGATCACCCTAAGAAAATAACCAAGACATACTAATTGATCAGTCTAATACCTATCCCATATCATGCCTTCAACTAAGTAAATGTCAACATGGGTACACCATTTCAATGGAAACCTGGGCATGGTGTGAGTAAAAAACTCAGTAGGTCATGACCAATGTGTTCCCATACATATCTAGTGAAATAGGTGTATGAATTTGTGATTTAAGCATTAGGATAAAAATAAAAATAATAACTAAAAGCTAAAGTAAAAAATAAAAGTAATGGTCATATAAAGAATTATTAGGGACTGTGATCAGCCTAGTAGATACACAAATGTAAATAAATAATAAAATATTCCTTATTCCATCCTTAGGTTCATAAATCCATTAGACTAGACATCCTATGTATAGGATATTTAGATGGATGTAATACTAAAAAATCCATGTATAATCATGTAGATTCTTAGGTATATGATCCTAATCGTCCATAACTTCTTCGACCAACAAAAAAATGTATCTAAATCATAAAGTGCACTATCTAGGCCCAAAAATTTATACTTGGATCTCAAATATACATGGGAAACATAAATTTTACTATTATAATATATATATATGTGTAACATCATGTCCACCATTATCAATCACATCATAGTGGAATGACATATCCACCAATATCAATAGTATCAATGTGTAATGTCCTATGATCCAATGTCAATAATATTATTATGGAATGACATGAACATCATCCCATCAAGTAAGGCTCATAAATCAGATCCCAGAAAGTATATCTGATCATCCTGATAAGGAAACTGTGAAACAAGTATGGTCATAGGCGATATCACATTAAGTACATCTAGGAATCCCCACCATAGAATCATATCACATTAGTCCCCACAGATGAGTACTAGGAAGTACATATGGGAATCATGGTTTTATCAATAATAACCGAGTGAATTCATAAATAAAAAGTGAGGGTGGTAAAATGACTAAACCCACCACTACTTCCGTAAAATCATAGGATTAGAATTCGACACGGGTTATAAGTGACACTGAATACCCACTATACCCTAAAACCCATAATGCACTAGGTGATGGTTGTCTAACCACCAGGGCACCCACTGGGTCCACTTGGTCAAACACCAAAGAGGCATTCTACTCCAGATACTTGAGGTCCAAAAATAGGAAGAGGTATCCCTTTTTAGGTCCAATAAATTAGTACCTTAGTCTCAGGTCAACACCAGACACACCCAGATGTCGCATCCTATGACACCGTGACTAGGGTATCATGAACTTGATAGCTACATGATGTCACATCTCTAGGAAAACCATCAGGAGATTGGTGCTGACCCAATCTTGGTGCAAGGTATATATGGAATGTTTTACACACCCAACCCAATCTTGTTCTGCCTAAGGTTTTCCATACTAGAATTATATAAATGCTGACATGCCTTACCAAGCATAGTGTCACATCCTAATAGGTTTGGTGTCTTTGGGGTGTCTCAAGATCTATTTCTTCACCACTATGGTCTAAGACACAACGCAAGCACATTAGGGTTGTTAGTGGCCACTAGAATTCATGTTTTGAAAAATAATATAGTTTAATATATTTAAAAACCATTATAATTAATTAAAATGGAGGAATCACCCTCAGGGGTGAGACTAAGAAGATACATACAACCATAAAAATGAATAAACAATATAGGGTAGTTAAGATGGACCACCTACCATTAAGAAGATTTCCATTTGTTTTTATAAGGTAAGGAAGCTATTTCTAAAGCACTTTAAAGATAATAAGGATGTGTGAGGTCTGATATATAGGGACCCTACATTTTCAGTCATAACTATTACATCATTTTAAAGATAAAAAAATAATAGTATTACAAATCTTGGATTGAAAGGTTTAGTGTCTTTGAAAAATTAGGCTCATATATTCTTTAAATAATTTCTTTCCATTTTCTAAATAAACCAATTTATGGTTGAGTGGGATCCTCAAAATACGGGGTACCAAATTCCTATCACCAAAAACATAAATAGAAAAAATATTTAAAAAAAGCACCCAATAATTAAAAATTCAAATTCAAAATTCAAATTTAAAAAACAGGACACATCATAACACATACAATGAGTGTAAAGACCCGTAAAATTCAAGGGAAATTTTTTTCTTAATTTTCTTTGGAATTTTACAAGAACGTAGTTTTTGACGACACCTGATTCTGAGGCCCGGTGTGCTCGAAATCCTTTTCTGAAGATTAGCTCGGGTACGTTTAATGAACGAACGAATGAGTTTTTCTAACTTTTGAACCTGTTCTCAGAATCAAATTCCGAGGGCACCGATGGAATCGCAACGCCGGTAATTTCTTAGAAACACCTTTCCCGGAGTTGCGTTTGCTCGGGTGTGGTTTTTAATTTTTGGGGTTAAGTTAAGAAATAAAATAAAAGTGGTACGACCAATTTTTATTTTATTTTTCTTAACTTAAGTTAAGTGGGTGATGTGGGACCCAAAATATCCTACCCACTTGGTAGGATATTTGTGAGGTGGGTCCCACACGAGCCCCACCGTTTCTTTTCTTCTAAGTAACTCACCCGCACCCCCTTTTATCGAAGTCAACCCATGCGTTTATTCTAGTTAAGAAACGCCTCATTAATGTGGCAGTTTAAGCGTTGCAATTAATTTTCTTAACTGTTTATTTCGTTTTTGAATTTTAAAATGCAAGGCTTGTGAAATAAAAATAAGACAACTCTTATTTTTATTAGGGGTGGTGTTGAGAGGCTAGGGAGAATTCTCAGGCTCTTTAAGTTCTTTCTCCTCGACGAAGAACGCGAAGAATGCGAAGAACGCGAAGAACGCCGGATCCTCGAAGATCGATGGCGCGACGTGACGCTCCTTCCATGATGCGACAATTCCCCTTCTGCGGCGCTTCTTCTACGACGCTCCTTCCGCGACGCGACGATTCCCCTTCCGCGACGCCTTCTTCCATGACGTGCTTTTCCGCGATGAACCCTCGCTCGGCGACGCTTGAGGTAGGGATTTAATTCATTTAAATCTTGGTGATTTATACCAATGGCATATGTTTAATTATTTGTCGGAAGCCTTTTTAAACCGCTAACACGGTGGGTGCGGACCAAGGAACAAGTCTGAACCCACCGCCCTTTTGTTTTTGGTGTGCGGATTGACGGGCGGCGATGAAGCAGGCCGCGCGGGCATTGTGAGGTCTTCGCAGTGAAGAAACAGTCCCGGGAGGGCCATTGGCGAAGACGACAGGCAAATCCGACCACTGGCGCTCGTCCGGTGGTCTGCGGAGCAACCCGCAGGCGTGCCTCGCCGGCACGGTGGCGCCGGCGGTAGGAGGTGGCGGCCGGCACCGGCCTCCCGCCAGGAGACGGCGGCGCCCGGCGCACCGCCGAGAAGAGCCTCCGCAGCTGAAGCCGCGGTGGCAGGCCGGCAGTCCCGCGACTGCGTTGGACTGGAGAAGGCGGGACGCGACAACCGGCCGTGTCCGTTGGCAAAGGGCGGCCCCCACGCGGGGCCGCAGTTTCATCCAGGGGGCGGTCCCCCCTCGCGCGGCCGCTTGGCCAATGCCAGCGCGCCGGGCAGAGCCGCCCGATTGGACCGCCAGGCCGGGCCGCGCCCAGGCCGGGCCAGGCTGCACCAGCTGGGCTGGGCCGTGCCCATGCGGGCCGGACCCGGACCTGGGACGGGTCGACACGGTTCAAGCCTACCCAGGGGGTACCGGGCCGGGTCGGATTGGGCCCGAACCCCCTATACCGGACTCTTTCATTATTTTTTCCATAACATGAGCTGCAGACCTCCGATTGATGCACCTTCAGTGGAGATACGATCCTTGGATCGATACGGTTGTTTCGGTATATTACACTCAAGGTTTCGGAGTACTTTGGGTTCGTCCGGGTTGGTTTGTACACGAAACCAACCGGCCCCTCGGAGCGGAAACACTTATAACTTGAGCTTCAGACGTCCGATTGACGTGTCGTCGACCTTGTTGAATTCCTCTTAGTGAGAAGGAACTTTTTGATTACTCCGCTCATGGTTTGGATGCAGTTGGAGTACGGTCGGGTTGGTTTTGACTTAGAAACCGACCGGGCCCCTGGGACGAAAATGCCAATAACTCTCAGACCGGGCGTCCGATTGACGCGCCGTCTGTGACGTTGAGTTCCTATTGACGATACAGAAATTTTGGATACATCAACTCCGGAATACGTGTTAGTTGATGTATCAGTCCTCGACTCATGTAGCGGACCCTCCCGAACGAGCTTGCTGTGTGTGGGAACCCTAGAGCTGGCTGCGACTGCGACGTCGATGACGACTGTGCAGAAATCCTCCGTGGATTCGACGACGACGACTAAAGCACTCAGGGATCCTACGTGGATCAGTGCTACCGATCCTGTGTGGGTCAGATCTTGTGTGGGTCAGCGCTCAGCGGTCCTATGTGGGCCAGCGCCTACAGATCCTGTGTGGGTCCGATCCTGTGTGGGTAATTGCGGGGGTTAGTTACCTATCGATCCTTTGTGGGTCATTGCGGGGGTTAGTTACCTATCTATTCTATGTGGGTCAGATCCTTTGTGGGTCATTGCGGGGGTTAGTACCTATCGATCTTTTGTGGGTCTGACGGCTTAGATGAATCAGTGGCTATATCTGATCATCTCTACCGTCGTACGAAGAAGTATACCTGTGTGAGCTAAATCTTGTTTTGCTTTCCTATGTGGATTGTGTTGTGCTGTCCTGTGTGGATTACGTTTTGCTTCCCTATGTGGACTGGGTTGTACTTGAGCTCGGATGTTGGAGCCGAATGAGAATTGGTGACTTAGGTATATGTATGGGCATATACCTAAGTAGTGTCGGATGTTACTTCATGATTGTATCTTTCCTTTGTGGATTATCCTTTGTGGATTCTAGGAGACATTCAGGGGTCTCGGGGTCCCTACTGAGTAGCTTATACTCACCCCTGCACGGGCTATGCCCGCACTACATTGTGTTTGTTGCAGACGACGGACAATGCTGATCATGGTTGAGGCTGGCAGAGCAGGATGGTACCTGGAGGTGGACCACTGGGCGGGATGCACTAAGAGCGGACGGCTAGACCCAAGGAGCTGTGGAGGCTATATGTACCCACCCTTCAGGTGGGACTTCCAGTGGACGGCTCGAGGCTACAGCTTTACTTTTAGTTTCTGTTTTCCCTTTCCAGTTGTACTTTACTTTCAGTTTGGGTTTGTATTCTGGCCCACTTACTGTTCTGCAGTTACTGTTGTACCTAGTTTTTACTTAGTGTTTACTTCTTCCTGCTTCCTCTGTGGTGTTTGTTTACTTTACAAAGGCAATGCCTTCCCTTCTTACCAGGAATTACACCTTGGTTCTAGTCACCAGCCCTTGGCCTATGGAAGGCGGGCTTGGGGTAGTCACGACATGGGCCCCGAGGATGGGTCGTGACAAATTGGTATCTGAGGAGTTCGTTTCTACCGCAGAACATAGGACTCTGATCTTTTTCTATGTGAAGCAATATTATTAAGAGTATTGAGTGTGGTTATCAGTCTAGGGAGTCCAGTGTTGGTGCGGCGGCCGACGTATCCATACACCAGGACCCTGACTTATGATTTCCGACTTAATGCACGAAACCAATGATTACATGTGTGTTTCAAGTTTTCTTGGTGATTACTTTGTGTCATCTCACCAGGTATGCTGTTCTGACCGTGGCGCACCTGTCTCTTTTCAGGATGGCCCCACGGCGGCAGCCAGCTAGGGTTCCGAGAGTTGTGTGTGGTGACATCCCACTGAGCGACGAGGCCTCGGTATAGGGCCCTTTGATAGTAGAGGCACCGACAGTACCTCTACCCTCCGAGCCACCAATGCTTCCAGTCCTAGCCGTTGACAATGCACGTCGCCTTAGTGCACTGCACGAGTTTCAGCGCCAGCAACCACCCAGGTTCCGCGGGGAGACGAACCCCCAGGTTGCTGAGGACTGGCTGGAGGCTATTGTACGGGTTTTCTGGTTAGTGAGGACACCAACAGACCTCATGGTGATCCTCACAGTGAGCCTCCTGCACACGACAGCAGGCAGATGGTGGAGCTTGATGCTGCAGGTGCACGATGAGGCATATTTTCTCTGGACAGACTTTGAGATCCTCTTCCACTCGGAATTCTTCCCAGCCACCTTCTGTGCGGTGCACATCCAAGAGCTTCTACAGCTGTGACAGGGAAGCTTGACGGTCGCCATTACTTGGAGAGATTTACCGATCTCTCGCGCTACTCGACAGACGTGGTACGTGACCCATTCTTCTGGGGCTGGACCTTCGAGCAGGGATTGAGGTAGGAGATCAGGGCATCGCTAATCTCCCTCAGCATTCCGACACAGACAGGGGTACTAGAGAGAGCCCTTCTGATTGAGAGCTTCCTTGCTGAGCCTGCATCAGCAGCGAGACCTACCGCAGGGCGGCATGTAGCAGATTCTTCTGAAGCAGGCAGTCGATGGATGACTCATGGGTCCAGGAAGACTAGACCCTTATGCAGATGACCTCAGGACATGGGCTTAGAGGTGTGGGGAACTCAGCGTAGAGCCATTCTTTCGAGAGGTAGATAGTGCTACGCATGCAGCGGGCATGGCCACATGGCTCATGACTGCCCGACCCGCCGTGCCGAGGAGCAGAAGACGGTTGAGGGGCCACCCAGGAAAAGGCAGAGGGTCGACCGTGGGGGTCCGCAGCGAGCAGGAAGACGAGGCAGGGGAGCTGGCTGAGCAGCAGGTGGTGGACGACGCTTTGAGGCTCTACCACCACCACCACCAGGAGGTCCACCCCGACCAGAGGGAGCTGGCGGGAAGAGACAGGAACAACTTCAGGAAGCGGAGGCCTACAACCACTGGATGCCCAAGATGATTCGAGGTATTATCTGTGTCTATTACACCCTTTCTGTAGTTCTTATAGACATAGGAGCGGGTCATTCTTTTATAGACGCTACCCTTGTTCAGAGCTCGGATATTCTGACGGGGTCATTGGCTCGATCCTTAGGGCTAGAGACTCCTACGGGAGAAGACTCCACGATTACGCACTGGTGTCGGTAGTGTGAGCTTACTCTAGGAGGCGAGAGCTTCGGCTGGGATTTTCTTGTAGCGGCATCGAGGCCTTACAACGTCATCTTGGGCATGGATTGGTTATCTATAGTCCATGCTCAGATTGACTGTATTAGGCGCAAGGTGCGATGTGTACGCACCGACGGGAGCAGGTTCACCTTCACCGGCGATAAGGGAGCCTTCGCAGCACATGATGGAATCACGCAGAGGAGAGGATATCCCTTCACTCATCAGTCGGCTAGCCTCATCCTAGGAGCAGTTGACATGCGTAGTCCTAGTTTTCCTGCAGTGGTGGATCAGTATGCGGACGTTTTCCCCGATGACATCCCAGGGCTACCTCCTCGCAGAGAGGTAGACTTTTATATTGACCTATACCCCGAGACATCCCCGATATCCACCCCAGAATATCAGATGGCACCCGCCGAGCTTCGGGAGCTACGGGTACAGTTGGAGGACTTGCAGGGAAAGGGATTCATCCGACCCAGTGTTTCACCCAGGGCTTCCCTGATATTGTTCGCCAAGAAGGCGGATGGGAGCTTGCGACTTTGCGTCGACTATCGTCGCCTGAACCAGGTGACAGTGAGGAACAAGTATCCTCTACCGAGGGTTGATGACCTCTTTGATCAGCTCAAGGGAGCACGGTGGTTCTCAATGATAGACCTTAGATCAGGTTATCATCAGCTCAGAGTTCAGGATGAGGATGTGCAGAAGACGGCCTTCAGATGTTGGTATGACCACTATGAGTTCTTGGTTATGCCATTTGGTGTAACCATTGCTCCAGCAGTTTTCATGGGCCTCATAAACAGGATCTTTCATCCATACCTTGATCGATTTGTCATGGTATTAATTGATGACATTTTGATTTACTCGACCACTGAGGAGGAGCATGCCTACCACTTTCGGGTTGTACTAGACACACTTCGAGAGCACCAGCTTTCTGGAAAGCTCTCGAAGTATCAGTTCTGGATACGTGAGTTCCACTTCTTGGGACACATCATCTCTTAGGCATGAGTTGCAGTGGATCCTACGAAGATCGAGGCGGTGCTATCTTGGGAGCCACCCAATAGCGTGATGGAGGTGCGGAGTTTCTTGGGACTATCTGGATACTACCGGAGATTTGTGCCAGACTTCTCCAGAGTTATGGAACCACTCTCAGCTTTGACAAAGAAGGGGAAACCCTTTGTGTGGTCAGACAGATGTCAGCAGAGCTTCCAAGAGCTGAGACATAGATTGACCAGCGCACCTATTTTGAGGTTGCCGGAGGAGGGAGTAGGATACGTAGTCTACTGCGATGCATCAGGGATCGGACTCGGATGTGTCCTGATGCAGGAGTGGGAAGTGATCACCTAGGGATCATGTAAGTTGAGGCCGCATGAGCAGAACTACACTACCCATGACCTGGAGTTAGCAGCAGTGGTCTTCGCTCTGAAGATGTGGCGACACTATCTGATGGGAGAGCGCTTTACAGTCTATTCTGACCATCAGAGTCTCAGGTACATCTTCTCGCAGAAGGACCTGAACCTGAGACAGCGGTGATGACTCGAGATCTTCCAGGACTATGACTTTGAGATAGTTTATACTCATGGAAGGGGGAACGTAGTAGCCGATGCTATCACCAAGAGGAAGGGAATTCAACTACTTGGGGAGGCGACAGAGCAGCTAACCGCTTTTCAGATATCCTTCATGTATAGAGATAAATCAGCCTTTCTTCAGTCACTCACAGTCACTCCTCCACTGTTACAGTGGGTCAGAGAGGCACAGCGTGGGGACACCAACTGTGAGACGCGGCATGCGTAGATATCCTCAGGATAGGCACCTGATGGTTTTTCCATTGGAGGAGAGCACGCCGTCCTTTTCAGAGGACGTACCTTAGTACCAGTTGCTTTACGGGAGGAGGTGCTAAGAGAGTTTCACACTTCCCCTTTGGCGGTACATCCTGGAGTAGTGAAGATGTACTAGGATCTCAGACGACAGCACTGGTGGTCGGGCACGAAGAAGGTTGTGGCAGAGTTCGTTTCTCGATGCCTCACCTTTCAGTAGGTGAAGGAAGAGCACTAGGTACCAGCAGGCTTGGTATAGCACTTGGAGGTCCCGGAGTGGAAGTGGGATGACATATCTATGGACTTCGTGATTGCACTTCCACGCACTTCCAGAGGTCATGACTCCATATGGGTGATTGTCGACCGACTCACCAAGTCGGATCACTTCATACCCATCAGAGAGCAGGGCTCAGTGGAGAGCTTGGGATGTCTCTACGTTTAAGAGATTGTACGACTTCATGGTGTGCCATCATCTATTGTCTCCGATCGAGATGCTCGCTTTACTGCCCAGCTTTGGAAGGGGATTCAGGAGGCATTCAGGACGTAGCTACATTTTAGTACCGCCTTTCACTCTCAGACAGATGGTCAGACGGAGAGGAACATTCAGACTCTCGAGGACATGCTCCGTGCTTGTGTCCTTGTCTTTGGTCGCAGCTGGGAGGACCACCTACCTTTGGTGGAGTTCGCGTACAACAATAGCTACCACTCCACCATCAGGATAACACCATACGAGGAATTGTACGGCCGACCTTGCAGATCACCTCTATGTTGGATAGACCCTGGGGAGTCAGCACTTGTAAGACCAGAGATGGTCCATGCCACGACACAGAAGGTCCAGGTCATCCAGGAGCGGATGAGGACAGCTCAGAGCCGACAGAAGTCTTATGCTGACAGGAGGCGGAGGCTACGGGAGTTCGAGGATGGAAACCACATCTTCTTGTGGGTCTCACCTCGACGTGGATTATGAAGATTTAGCCGAGGCAGCATGTTTTCTCCACGCTTCATTGGACCATTCTAGGTCCTCAGCAGGATTGGCGAGGTGGCTTATCGCCCGGATCTACCACCTCAGTTGCACCGGGTGCACGACGTCTTCCACATATCTCAGCTGAGGAGATATGTGCTCGACCCGACACCTATCATTGACCATGGGGAGCTGGACGTTGATGATGGGGTGACTTTTGCGGAGGTTCCAGTGGAGATCGAGGATCGACAGGAGCGGGTCCTATGTGGATGGTCGATTCCTCTAGTGCGCATCAGATGATAGTACGAGAACCTCCAGGAGAGCACTTGGGAGCAGGAGGCTCAGATGCATGCTCAGTAGCCACATTTGTTTCCCTAGTTTTTGATGTATCTTTACAGGGATGTAAAGCCATGAGGTGGGAGTAATGTAAAGACCCATAAAATTCAAGGGAAATTGTTTTTCTTAATTTTATTTGGAATTTTTAAAGAACGCAGTTTCTGACGGAACATGATTCTGAGGCCCGGTGTGCCCGGAATCCTTTTCCGAAGTTTATCTCGAGTACGTTCAGTGAACAAACGGGTGGGTTTTTCTAACTTTTGAACCGGTGCTCGGAATCGAATTCCGAGGGCACCTATGGAATTGCAGTGCCGATAATTTCTTATAAACACCTTTCCCGGAGTTCCGTTTTCTTGGGTGTGGTTTTTAATTTTTGGGGTTATGTTAAGAAATAAAATAAAAGTGGTAAGACCAATTTTTATTTTATTTTTCTTAACTTAAGTTAAGTGGGTGATGTGGGACCCACAATATCCTACCCACTTGGTAGGATATTTGTGAGGTGGGGCCCACACAAGCCCCACCGTTTCTTTTCTTCTAAGTAACACACTCGCACCCCCTTTTATTGAAGTCAACCCATGCGTTTATTCTAGTTAAGAAATGCCTCATTAATGTGGAAGTTTAAGCGTTGCAATTAATTCGCTTAACTGTTTCTTTCATTTTGGAATTTTAAAACGCAAGTCTTGTGAAATAAAAATAAGAAAACTCTTATTTTTATTAGGGGTGGTGTTGAGAGGCTAGGGAGAATTCTCAGGCTCTTGAAGTTCTTCCACCTCGATGAAGAACGCGAAGAACATGAAGGACACCGGATCCTCGGAGATCGACGACGCGACGTGATGCTCCTTCCGCGATGCAAAGATTCCCCTTCTGCGATGCTTCTTCCGCGACGCTCCTTCCACAACACGACGATTCCCCTTCCGCAACGCCTTCTTCCACTACGTGCTTTTCCACGACGAACCCTCGCTCGACGACGCTTGAGGTAGGGATTTAATTCATTTAAATCTCGTTGATTTATACCCACGACATATGTTTAATTATTTGTCGGAAGCCTTTTTAAACCGCTAACATGGTGGGTGTGGACCAAAAAACAATATCTAACCCATCTCCCCTTTGTTTTTGGTGTGTGGATTGATGAGCGGCGATGAAGCAGGCCGCGCGGGCGTTGTGAGGTCTTCGCAGAGAATAACCAGTCCCAGGAGGGACATTGGCGAAGATGATAGTCAAATCCAACCACCGGAGCTCGTCCGGTGGTCCGCGGAGCAACCCACCGGCACGGTAGTGCAGGCGGCAGGAGGCGGCGGCGGGCACCGACCGGTCGCCAGGAGACGGCGACACCCGGCGCGCTGCTGAAAAGATCCACCGCGACTGAAGCCGCGGCGGAAGGCTGACATTCCCGCGACCATGCGGGACTGGAGGAGGCGGGACGCAGAAACCGGCCGCGTCTGTTGGAAAATGGCGGCCCTCACACAGGGCCGTAGTTTCATCCAGGGGCGGTCCCCACTTGCGTGGCCACTTGGCCAGCGCCAGCGCGCCGGGCCGAGCCGCCCGTCCGGACCGCCAGGCCGGGTCGCGCCCAGGCTGGGCCGGGCCGCGCCCAGGCCGGGCTGGGCCACACCAGCCGGGCCGGACCACGCCCAAGCGGGTCGGACCTGGACCCGGGTCGGGTCGAACCGGTTCGGGCCAACCCAGGGGGTACCAGGCCGGGTTGGACCGGGCCCGAACCCACCTATATCGGACTCTTTCGGTCTTTTTCCCATAACTTGGGCTGCGTAGCTCCGATCGATCCACCGTCAGCGGTGATGCGATACTTGGATCGAGAAGGTCGTTGAGGTATATTACACTCAAGGTTTCAGAGTACTTTGGGTTCGGCCGGGTTGGTTCGTACACGAAACCAACCCAGCCCTCGGAGCGGAAATGCTTATAACTTGAGCTCCGGACGTCCAATTGACATGCCGTCGACCTTGTTGGATTCCTCTTAGTGAGACAGACCTTTTGTCTTATTCCTCTCAAGGATTGGATGCAGTTGAAGTATGGTCGAGTTGGTTTTGACTTAGAAACCAACCGGGCCCCTCAGACGAAAAAGCCAATAACTCTTAGACTGGGCGTCCGATTGACGCGCCGTCTGTGACGTTGAGTTCCTGTTGACAATACAGAAATTTTGGATACATCAACTCCGGACTACGTGTTAGTTGATGTATCATCCCTCGACTCATGTAACGGACCCTCCCAAACGAGTTTTCTATGTGCGGGAACCCTAGAGCTGGCTGCGACTACGACGACGATGACGACTGTGCAGAAATTCTCAGTGGATTCGACGACGACGACTACAACACTCAGCGATCCTACGTGGATCAGTGCTACCAATCCTGTGTGGGTCAGATCCAATGTGGGTCAGCGCTCAGCGGTCCTGTATGGGCCAGCGCCTACAGATCCTGTGTGGGTCTGATCCTGTGTGGGTCATTACTGGGGTTAGTTACCTATCGATCCTTTGTGGGTCATTGCAGGGTTAGTTACCTATCGACCCTTTGTGGGTCATTGTAGGGGTTAGTTACCTATCGATGCTGTGTGGGTCAGATCCTTTTTGGGTCGTTATGGGGGTTAGTACCTATCGATCCTTTGTGGGTCCGATGGTTTAGATGAATTAGTGGCTATATCTGATCATCTCTATCGTCATACGAAGAAGTATACCTGTGTGAGCGGAATCTTGTTTTGCTTTCCTATATGGATTGTGTTGTTCTGTCCTGTGTGGATTACGTTTTGCTTCCCTGTGTGGACTAGGTTGTACTTGAGCTCAGATGTCAGAGCCGAACAAGAATTGGGGACTTAGGTATATGTATGGGCATATACCTAAGTAGTGTCGGATGTTACTTCGTGATTATATCTTTCCTTTGTGGATTATCCTTTGGTGATTCTGGGAGACCTTCGGGGGTCTCGGGGTCCTTAATAAGTAGCTTATGCTCACCCCTGCACGGGCTATGACCGCACTACATTGTGTTGGTTGCAGGCGACGGAAAACGCTAATCGTGGTTGAGGCTGGCGGAGCAGGACGGTACCTGGAGGTGGAGCACTGGGCGAGACGTACTCGGAGCGGACAACTGGACCCGAGGAGCTATGGAGGCTATCTGTACCCACCCTTCAGGTGGGACTTCCAGTGGACGGCTCGAGGCTACGACTTTACTTTCAGTTTCTGTTTTCCCTTTCCAGTTGTACTTTATTTTCAGTTTGGGTTTGTATTCTGGCCCAATTACTTTTTCGCACTTACTGTTGTACCCAGTTTTCACTTAGTGTTTACTTCTGCTTGCTTGCTCTGTGGTGTTTGTTTACTTTACAAAGGCAATTCCTCCCCTTCTTACCGGGAATTACGCCTTGGTGCTAGTCTCCAGCCCCTAGCCTATGGAAGGTGGGCTTGGGGTAGTCACGACACGGGCCCCGGGGATGGGTCATGACAATGAGACCCATCAAACAACACACCCTAAAACACTTGAAAAAATCATCTCCATCCATACTCCAACATCGAAAAAGTCCCATCTATAGAACATTAGAATCAATTTCCAAAGATACATGTGAACCTGAAACAACTTCAAGACATCGTCGTCGTAGCTTCCCATCGCCACCACATCAAGAATGGAAGGTCAAAGATGACTAGATAAACCAAAAAATATAATCCCCCTTCAACCTTTTAAACATCATAGGTATCTTTTCACCAAAATTGTATTCATATATCAACATTTATTACCAGCATGAACATAAATATCATTAACCTTTATTACTAAAATAAATAAATTCTTTATCAGAACCACCATCCACCAACACACCACACATCAAAATGAAGAACTCACCTCCAAAAAAACTATTGGCCACCAAGAAACCACTTCCTAAATCTTTAGAGTACCACCATACTAGATTGAACTGGGTAGGATAGATGTGACTTGGGGATATGGAAGAAATAAACAGCTTAAGACTCTACATAGTATTGATCCCTTCAACATGAACAAGCCTAGTTAAACCATAACCATTTCAAAACAATGTACAAAGAAAAGACATCTATGAAGAAGAATTAAATATTAAAAAACAACCAAACATAATATGAAACCCATCACCAAGAAGAAAATCCAAATTAGTATAAATGAAAGAACGACGATGGGGAGGAAAGGAAGACAACACTAATGTAGAATAAGACTGAGATGATTGTTATCCCCCTCCAAAAACATACCAATATGACCTTAAACCCTCATAAAACTAGATCAAAATTTTGATAAGCATGATGGGTTAGCCATCATGGGAAGAGGAGAATGGGAACATCAGACACCACCACTAACACTTAACCAAGACATATGAATCTCCATCACCCAGACCCAAATAGAGGCCCGATGTGCATGGATTAGTTAGAAATAGGGGAGATAAGAGTAAAAAGCAATCCAGACCAACCATAGCTCCATTGATGGAGTGGGAAGAGAATTTGATTCAGGGAAGAGATATAAAATGAGGGGAGGATCACCATCGTGCTGAATAGGGAAATCCTAGAAGGAATGGGAAGAATAAGAAGCATCGAGAGCACCAGGCGCTGGGTGAGTGTGGAGAAATTTAAATAGGATCATTCATAAATTGTATATAATAAAACATTATCATTTATTTAAAGTATTAATATTTATCATTAAAATATCATTTTCTTCTTAGAAAATTTAATAACCAAATGATATACATCAAATAAAGTGGTGAGCTGAAATCACAGTAAGGGATGAATACTGGTCATGATTCAATATAAAATGGGTGAGAATAATAAGAATCATTATATCATAAGAAAAAGATCATCATCAAAATCATGATGGAAACATGTTATAAAGTAATGGAACTTGTAATTGCATAAAAAGAAGCATCATGTTAGAGTGGTTAAATACCACACATAGTTGTGAACAAAGATAGCATCATGTTTACACATAACATATGTGCACAATAATATCATCATCATTGTGAACAAATATAGTATCATGTTCATGAATATTAATCATTATCTCATGAGATATATCACATTAACCAATGCATTTTAGGAATGTATAATTCTCATCCTACCCGTCACATCATAATATTTACATAATCATGCATGATATATAGAATACATAAAAATCATATTTTTGAAATATACCATGGAAATAAATGGGTTTCATAAAAATTTCATCAAGAATAATTTCATAAATAAATTTGGTGCTCAAAAATGAATAATAAAAAACATATTTAACACAATCATTATCATTTTTCTGTGAAGAAGAAACGACTCAAGAGGAGTAAAAGATGTGTTTTGGAGAGAATGTCTTTCTGTAAAATAGTCATATCTGGATTATAAATCAATGAGGAAATAGTTATATCCCTAAAAATAAAATATAGGAATAGTGAATAGATATTTAAGGAAAAAAATAGGAATATCCAAACCAAATATATTTAGAAAGTGGGATAACCCAAAGAAAGGGAGTTGGGTTTGAGAATCCCCTTACCTTAAATCTTTCTTTATTTCCTCACTTTTTCACCTCCGGTATAATAAAAAAATATTTATTAAAATAATGCTACCAAAGTATATTTTTTTAATTTTTACCCCTATTTCCAAATTATAATAATTGTATTATATTTATTAATTTCATTGGTAAATGGTAAGTCATTTTGATATTATTTTTTCCATAAAATTAACTGCTTTTCTTCGATTTTATTTTTCTGTTCAATGTAATTTATACATTAATATAATTAATTACATAATATTATAAAATAATAACATATTTATATATTATAAATATATTTTATAATATCCATCCATGATTATGGTTATATGTGTTGATATGGAAATGTACCCATATATGGTAAACCAACCTATGTCGGGACATTGTGCGGAGGGCGGGAAAGGGATGTTTGAAATTTATTTTTAGATTAAATAATATACTTACAATATGTTAAAATTATTAATGAAATATAAAATTAATTCCAAATTAATATCATAAGGTTTTTTTGTTAAAGGGATTGGTGAAAAAAGAAAGAGAAGAAGAAGAAGAAGAAATTAGAAGAGTTGATCAAAACTTACTTAATTCTCATTATTTCTTCTCTTGCACACCACTAAAACTACCTTGATGTTTGGATTTAGATTACTATAGAACATACCTAAGGATTTTAAGGGGATTGAGAGGAAGTATTTTGGTATGGTTTTCCAAGGGAAGGGAGAGGGGTTATTTATACCTAAAGAGAGGGCTACTTTTTGAATAAAATATTGAATAAAATATTATATCAAAGGTAAAACATGTAATAGTGAATTTTTAAAAATATAAATCATATATTAATATAATATAATGGGTTTAAGAAATAATATACTATTTATAATTCGAATTCTTTAGTTTAAAAAGTAAAATGAAAAAACGTGAAATTGTTATTTTAAGGAATAACTTTTGACTTCAGGTTTGGGAAAGTTCTTTATATGTTTGGAAATTAAGTTTATTACTTTTTTATGACTCATTTAAGAAATAAAATATTTCATGGATGAAACTCAAGTCATATAAAAGATTATTTCTTTATTACATCATCAATGATATAATTTAAGATTCACTAGTTACGTGAAAACTCTAATTTTTCTATTCCCCTGAAAATTGAAGTATTTCCTAAAATTACCAAAAAATCACCCTTGGAAAATTTGGATGTTATGATTTAAAAAATGATATAAATTTTATAAAAATAAATTTATATTATATTTAATTATAAATTTTAACAGTAAAATTATTATTTTTATGAAATATTTTAAAATACATTTTATTAAAAATGAACTTATATTTTATTTGAGTTTTTAATCATGATATTTATTTTTTGGAATTGTAATATCTATATTTACTTTTTTTAATCCTGATAACTATTATTTATTTTATATGTTATTTTTTTGAGGTAATATTTTTATTTTAACAGTCAGGTTACTATTCCCAATTGTCTGGTTATTATTCCAACAGTCACATTACTATTTCAACAGTCACGTTAACTCCTATAAATTCCACTTAATTATTTCACTAAATATTCAACTAAATTTGTCTCAGGGTTTTATATTTCCAGTTGATAAGATTTTTATTGGTTTAATAATGTTTTTCTTCTTTTCTATAGTGTTGGTAGTAGGGGTGATGATTCTAGTAGATTGGGGTGAGCTATATTTTCCGATTTTATATTTTATATTTTATATTTTTTTTGTCTAATTACAATTTTTTTAATTTTAATTGGTTTCATTGTTGATTACTGTAGAATTATTTATTAATGAAATAATTTTTTGTCAGTTTATTTATGTGTATAATACTATATAGTATATTATAACACACTTTTATTTCAAGAGAAAAATATCATTTATAAACTCATGGTTGTTACACTATCTCACAACTAAACCTTCATAATTAATTTATTATTAAAAAACTATAATTTATTAATAAAACCCAAAAATATATAAATGAAGAAAATAATTAAAATCAAAGGAATAAATCCTAAAAACATTCATGTCGATATATACACACTAGAAAGACAACCTAACACTGACTAACAAAACAAAACCCATACTCAACCTTCAATAAGGCATAATCCTTAGGCAATGACATTAATAAAAACACCCAATAAATTTAATTTAAGATTAAAAGATTTATCAAATCACCATATAACCATACCTGAATGAAACAACATGTGGCCAAGTACATATTTCCTTCCAAGTCATCCTATTTATATACAGGGAAAAATTCCTAACACTTGTATCCAATTCCACCTTTCTATGGTGGAATCATAAATAAAACCCTAGGAGAATCCAAATTTATAGGAAGGAGGAGGAAAACACAAAAATGGATAATAGATTTTAATAATTACCTCAAGGATTCATTTAAATCTAATGATGTTCTGTTATGACTAAAAATGAGGGAGATATCCTATAAATGAATGGAGAAGGAGGAAGGTGTGTGTGGAGGAGCCTGTTGGGTGAAATGAAAGAGTAGGGGGTAATAAACTTTAAGTACATGAGGGATAAAATGGAAATTTTCCCATTTTTAATCAGCCACATTTGTTTCTAGATAGTTTTTTAAACCATCTTCCTCTTATTTTCAACTAAGACAGAATTCACATGGTTAGTCACATAGTTCATAAAACCATGAACCAACTATGTAGTTAGACCCATTTTAACCTTTCTATCTCACATGGTTGTAGTGAATAGTTTGACAGACCATGTTCCGACCATGATATATGTCTATAATAAATTTCTAACCCCTATATGTTACCCCTAGCTTGTTGCGTGGATTATCAAAATTTGTACCTATACAGAATAGGCTACAAGGGTGATCCACATGGTTTTCACTAACCATGAACAATAATATGCATGATTCAAAAATGTAAGCTTCCAGGCCCAATCCCCTTGGATGCTCCTGAAACCTCAGAGTCCCAATCCAAGCCACATTCCATGTCTAAAAACTTTATTTAGAGGATATTTTTAATTCCATTCTAAATCTATGATCAGCATTTTACTCATCAAATAATTGAAAATTCAAATTTATTCTAAAATTTGAAACTAATAATACAAAGGATCTAACAACTATTTTATTTACTTACTTGTTTATTATTTTCCATACATCTACAAACACTATTATTAGGTTGTATATTGCTTTAGAAATAATTGCTGGTGACCTACTAAGTTGTATAAACTCCCTACTCGAGATAACAATTATACCTAAATAAAATTCATGTTTACTGGTTCGGAAAAGGCTAAGGGCCTTATGATAGATGGTTGAATTAGGATGGAACATGGATGAGGGGACCAAACATAAATTAAGGACCCATTGTGGGGATCATATATAGTTCATTATTTTGTTTTATCTTTGAGAAATTCAGACTATAATGAAATTACATGTTTACTATATTGGTTTGTTGGTACTTCTCTAGTTTGGGAATGCCGTTCGTGATGTATGGATATTTTTTATCACATGTCATTGTTTACATTGATTTCCATTATTGTTTTACTCTAATAAATAGGTTTTAGACTCCCTTTGTATGCCCTTATACCATCAGTACTTGTTGGTATCCTTTGGTGTATTGGGAGGTGCTCCTTTGGTCATATAACAAACTAGCCAAAGGAACTAGATTAGTGGAATCTAGGATGAGATACTAAAAAGTGGCATCATAGGTGTGAAGTATTTCCCTTTCTTAAATATTTGGTAATTGTCGAAATGAAACTAGGATGTGTCATAGAATGGTAATGAGATCATTCATGGGAGTAATTAACCAATGTCCATGTTGAAACCAAAGTAACCCAAGTGGGATTTCACTTCTTGATGCTCGCTTATTACTGTTGAATGTTTTATCACCTTGGGTGATGCACTAGTTGTGTGATGTTACCATATTTTATATTTTACTCATTGGTAGGTGTGGAATGATGATTGGGTATGTATGCATCATTTTTGGCACTCAGGGGTCTATGTGACATGAATCATGTCAAGTACACACAGAAGAGCATGTATGGTTGGGTTGTGAGGTATAAAATGATTTTCGGGTTCCTTTTTATTTTAAAGAGATGGTTCTTAATAAATAGGT
Organism: Viscum album; assembly: GCA_963277665.1. NCBI lineage: Eukaryota > Viridiplantae > Streptophyta > Magnoliopsida > Santalales > Viscaceae > Viscum > Viscum album. Next base: position 1,538,631,857 of record OY728142.1, read on the forward strand.
TATAATTTTGTTAAATTGAGAATATTTTTAAATTGAAATAGTTTCAATATTTTCTAATGATTGTGTTTAAACTATTTATAAATTTGAAGATATTAAAATAGTGTCTAATGTGAAGTTTTACATTTTGAAGTTTGATTTCTCTTGCATTATCTAAGGCCCTAGATAAGGTTGGTTGTGGGTAATGATATTGATGAAGATGTAATCATTGGGATAATGTATATAGAATGTATTTTATGGTTAGTTGTACTTTATACTTTGTATAATAATGTAATTGTCTGTTCTATGACTGAAAATATGTGTTTTTAATTTTATGAGGATGAATCCATGATAAAATTTAATGGTGGTGTGATAGGAGGGTACTGATGAGAATGAACCACATACAGTAAGACTAGATCACCCATTAGTTTATAGTGATAAGGAAGAAGATGTGTTCCATAATATTTTTTCGTGATTTATTTAGTTTATATAAAGAAAACCATGGTGGGTAGTGAAAAGTATATTAGACATGACTAGAGAGTTAGACCTATATGATCCTATGATGTTTTTCAGAGAGGGTGGAACTGAGGTAGTAGAGTTGTAGATTGAATCTATCCTTATAATTCTAGATCACTTAGAGACTCTTCCAGAGATGAGGGTCAAGTTATCATCTTACATGTTGTGAGGACCAATGAATTACTAGTGGGATATCCAGGTTCCAAATGAGTAGTTAGAGAGTATGCCTAGGAAGAAATTCCAAGTGAATTTCAAGGAATACTTTTACCTAGATACATTGAGGTAGGATAATGCCACAATGTTTATTTAGATGACTAAGGGAACAATTTTAATGATGGATTATTCTGGTCTATTCACTAACTTATAGTTCTTTATCCTAGCACTAGAAGGAGATGTGACAATAGTGGAAAGACATTTCTAGGGTGCGATTATATGTGAGATCATGTACCCATTGAATATCTTTCATTTGAAGAAGCTTTATAAGCTAGTGAATTTGGATCTCATTTTTTAAGGGAACCTGAACAAGGCCTCATGTAGTGGTTAAGTGGTTTTCGATGGATGATATGTTGGTTTTTCCTACAGAAGTAGGAAGTTTCATTATGACAACTTTCACCAAGGCGGTTGTGGGAAAAGTATCTATGGAAGAGGATTAGTTTCTTAGGAGAATGATATAATGTTTTGTAATCAGTGTGGTAGACCATGTCACAAGTGTGGTAAGTTTCCTTAACCACTAGTGTAGTCTTGATATTGAGGACGGATGGGTAATTTAGAAAAGTTCTATAGGAACCCTCCATCGATAAGTAGTGATAGAGATCCTAGGTCGATATGGAGAACTGGAAAGGGATTTTCTTCCCAATATCAATATGGAAGTTGGTGTTAGAGCAGATAAACCAGTTGGGGTGGGGGATGTGGCACTTTAAGAAAATAGAATATATATTAGTAGATTTGTAGAGCGCATAGGATATATACTAAATTCCAAGGTATAGGGACATGTCAGTTTCATGTCATTTAGCCTGTACCCAATGACAATGAAGCTAGACCATAAAATATCCAGGGTATGATTCTTATAGATAATAATGTTTCAAATGTTTTATTTTATAAATGAGACTAATATTATTTAAATCTACTCAGTTGGAAAATGGATTAGTTCTGGTTGTGTATTTTTTGTGTGGGGTAATGTCAATCGACATGAATTTTGGGGTGAAAACGAAGGATATCTATCATTATAAGAAGTGTTCCATTGATATTATTAGGTACCATATTTTTTGGGTATTGTTCATACTTTTGATGTTAGGGTTTTTCATATTTCTAGAAATAGACCTATTGGTTTTGTATCAATCACATATTGATTGTTACCATAGGAAAGTGCATTTTACATCTCATGAGGGTGACACATATAGAAAATGGGATATCTAAGTAGCTCATGTAGGGTTTGTTTTTCTACATTTGGGTGAAATCAAAGTCTAATTATAGTGTATAATTTTTGATAATGGGAGAGTAGATCATGGTGAATTCCCTCTTATATTAGATCTATTTCAGGATGTTTCTCCTGAGGAGTTTATAGGGTTTACACCTTAGAGAGTGGTCTAAATTATGAATGAGTTTATGCCTAGAGCTGATCCAGTTCCTAATCCACCTAATAGAATGATAGTTAAATATATTCAAGAGCTTAATCCTTAGCTGGAGGTGTTAAAGGATAAATGTTTTTATCCATATGAGTACCACACCTTAGGTATCACTAGTTTTATTATTCAATAAGTCTATTGAAGTCTTGAATTAGTGTTTTGATTAATAGAAATTGAACCACATGATGATTAATAACCGGCATCCTCTACCATTTATCGATGATCTTTTTGACTAGATTAAGGTTTAATATGTGTTTTTTGAGATTAATTTGAGAGTAGTGTTTCAACATTTGAGGGTAAGACCCTCTGATATACCATAGAAAACTTTCAAAAGCGGGTATGGATTGTATGAATTTGTTGTGATGCTGTTTGGGCTAACGAACACTTCTGATGTGTTTGTGGGTTTGATTAGATATATACTCCACCCATATCCAGATTAGTTTTTGGTTGTATTGGTTGATGACATCTTTGTGTACACATCGACTCATGAAAATAATTTAAAACATCTCAATACCATCCTGAGTACACTGAATGAATATCTGTTATCCCATGGGGAAGTTATTAGTCTGGTAAGAAACCTCAAGGGGTAATAAATGTTTTTTTATTGGGAAGGAAAATAAGGTATTATAGGAGACCCATGTGGAGCTTAGGGAGTTCTGGTCATGATAAATGCAATTAAAGCCAATACCTAGCCTAAAGGGATGAATCACTACGTGAGTTAGAGGTTCGGGGTCCACAATGAGTGAATTGTGATTTAATGGGGAGTAAAGTATAATAACCTTGGAAAAGTGATGCTTAAAAGAATAAATGTTACAATATATTTCAATAAAGACAACCTTTCTTTTTGAGATCGTATCTAATTAAAAATCTATAATTGAGAATTTCTGGACTGGAGTACTGTATGAAAGGGTGACCACCAAGGATGTTTTCCAAAGTATGTATGGGTGAGGAAAACATAGACTAAAATAAAGTGTGTTGGATCATGAGGGATGTTTTTAAACTAGTAAGCAACTCAAGTGGGTAAAATCCTATGATGTTCTTGGAAGGAAAGCATTGTATTACTAGAGAACCATTAGGTTGGAGGACTAGGTTTATAGCTCAAGGAGATTGGGTAGTGACACCTAATATGTATAAACTATATTCATCCACTAAATTCATGTTTATATCTACAATAAAAACTAAGTCACAGTATATGAAAAATAAATCTTATATTTTCATACCTAGAATGTAATTAATGTCATGTAAATTTTATATGAAACAATTTATTATATAAAATAGATCATAGAAAATATTCAAGTTTTATAAAAAAAATTTAAACATAAATATTTTAAGAGAAACATATAATTAGTTGAACATTTTATTTATTCAATTAATGATAGATATTAATGTAAATTTTTCATACTTAATTTAGGTGTAAAATATTCCATTTATAATTCAGAACACAAATCATTTATAAACATTTTATAAACCATAATAATTTTATGAAAAATATAAAATTTTTATTTATTTTGGATTATATTTTAATTATGATAGATATGGGCCACTATCTATCATCATCCACATTTGGGTTTTGTGCTAACACCTTCTGGTGGAACTTGCAGTGGTTCTTCATTTAGAGTTGGTCAATGTATTTCTGGGTTATTTTTTTGGAGATATAATGGTTTTATGGCATGGTGTTTCCTAGTTTGTTGGTAGTAGGGGTTTGAGATGACATGGATGAGTTTCTTCTTGAAGTCTTGATGATAGTGATGAAGATGAATCTTGTAGTGGATAATGACAACATGTTGGTGATGAAAGTGAAGTGATGATGGTGGTGTCACAATGGTTAATACATTGGTCTTATCATGTCATTTTCGCTACAGGGTTTCTTTGGAGGATCAAATGATTTTTAGGGATTTCCATTGATGCTCTAATCTAGTGACATTATTTAAAATTTTGTTTTTTTGTATCTATTTTTTGAATTTTGAATCTGTTGAAATGTTTCCCCCTAGAATGCGTGTTTTTCTTTTCTTGAATTTTGAATCGACGATCATTTGGTCCCATAGAATATGAATTTTGGACATTGTGAGGGTTCCCAATTTACCCATAAAAGTGGTTAATAAATGTAATTACTATGTGTGGGTTTAGTGATAATAGTTATCAATTTTCATTGGTGGTGATAACTTAATATTATCGAGGTTTCTATGTTCTTTATGTAGGTATTATAAGCGATAAACATTTCTAACATTCCACCCCATCATAATTCATGAATATAATTAGTTCTATTATATGTTTTATCATGAGGAACATGTCGTATTTGATTATATACTCGATATAGCCAATATGACATAATTCTATGTTTTTTGAAACCTATAGTTCAATCTGTAGGCAATGATATCATATATCGTAGCTTATGAAAAAGAACAAAACCATTTATTTTTTATGTATCATACTTTTTTATAAAAACAAATCTTACCCTATGAATATAATAACACATTATAATGTCCTATAAAAATTCTTTTGGCAGAGTGATCCAAAAACTGTTATTCATTCACATCATATTGTATACTTTTATATTTCCTTAAATACCTTATGATATTTATGTTCCTCGAATAGTAGAAAAAAATATTCATTATAAGATGAACGTGGATAAAATAATATTGATGTGTTTTGTGGGATCTTCCTAAGATCAACGTAGCATAATAAACCCATTTGATTATAGGATCTATTATCATTGAAACAATATATGGTGTAGATAAGAAATATAAATAAGAATCCCTCTATCTTAAAACATTGCAAAAATATCATCTTGATGGGGAAAATTTGATGTAGATCACCAGTAAAAAATAAAAAACCCCTTACTTCCAATGGGATGTAAACTCTACAACATAATCCTCATATTCTATAACCGGATCCTACAAATTCCAAGAGGTGTTCTAGCACCTTCTTTGATGAGTAAAAATGGAGAACATGGCAGGAATATATATTCATCTATGGAAAAACTGAATTACACCAAACCAACAGAAGGTCCCCCATCATTTATATAGACTCTTTTTATTCCATGAAGGGAGTCAAGGGATAACTATTAATGATTGGAGGGAAACCTATTTCAACCATAATGAATTCCCCTTGGGGTAGAATCATTTAAATGTTTTGAATGCTTATTACATTTATTAAGCTATAAATAAATCATATAAATAATCCATAACCTAATAAATATAAGAATAAGATGTGGTAGTAACTATTAACCAATACCGCAATCCCATCATATATTATGATAGATACAAGTAATGCCCATTACAACATAATCAAATCATATCCTATCATATTCATCATATTCATATCGTGCACTATGATATAGACCAATTATAAAATATCATTGGCATGTTTTAGTGAATTTCCATCATTTATATATGGTATATGATACCATATATTTATATTTATCACTCTGCATAACATTAGATGCACTCACCAAAAAATAATAATACAGACAACAATTTAGAATACACATCATCAATATAATATTTATGTGGATCACATAGTAGGGGGAACACCCATATATATATATTTAATGACTATTAACTTCATATAAATTCTTCCAATATATATGTTGATGATATAAACAATTCACCTATATAATAGAAAACCCAAGGTAAATCACAACACATAGGGGAACATAATAACATAATGATAATGAATAATTCTGTTGTAAATGATAATTTAGCAGACATACATTCCTTAAAAAAATTCATTAGTCTTTCCCTAATGGTTGTCAACTATTTTATCAACAAATTTATACACATGTATACTTGTATCAATATTTTTAATTATAATTTATTATGTATAATATAAATGTTCATTCCATGTTTTAAAGATATTAGGGATTCTATAATTCTATTTTACCAAAATTAATTTGGTTGTACATAGTAATAATAAAATTTTATCATATTTTATAGAATGAATAATTGTTTATTATGAACTGTTGGTATATATCAGAGTATTTGATACCTCCATTTTCCATTTTCTCTATATGATATCAATTTTCTAGAATATAATTCAATTTAAATATATTAAAATAATTCTTATAATATAACAAAGAAATAAATTTTCTTATACCACTGGGATGGAATATATTCACTATTCTAGATTATTTTCCATTCAATGTAATTACATGTGTTATACTAACTCTTCAAGATTTATGATTAATAATAAAATTTTTTTGAATTATTTTAAAGCATTTAATTAAAATTATTTATACAAAACACTTTCTTCAAGATAGATATACAGAAGAACTTTAGGATATTCCATTATGCATACACAACATGTTCACGGTAAGAGATAAAAAGATGAAATATGCATAGTTTATATTATTTTTATAATTTCAACTTCTATTAGTTTATTATCAACTAAATAATTCACAATAAAATCATTACAGGTTAGACCCATCACTTAGTAGATACTGTATAATTTAAAACCTCATATGTATTTTTTAAAAAATATATTAGGGATAAGATACCCATGTATTTTAAGATAAATTCATATGGAATAAGAAAAAATATGTATAAATATTCTTTAATCACAACACACACCTTACCATGATCGGAATTTATAATTCATTGAGGAATTTTTATAATAACATTCACCAAAGAAGAAATATTTTAATTAAACTTTATGTATTCCCAAATATTCATGATGAAAATTCAAGTAACAAAAATTATATAAAACTTTTCATGAATAATTTTATTATCTAGGTGGAATGAAATTAATGAAATTAAAAATATATTTACATCTATTAATAAATTTATTTATTGTATTTTTGAGTCAATAATGATAATTCATTTCTATTAATAATGACCATCTTTTATAGAAAATCATTTTTCTATTACGACGATCGTTGTTTAACCCCATTAGGTGGTAAAATTATTTTTATAAAATAAGTTGGATTATAAAATCAATAAAACTCTACAATCCCATATATAAACTATAATATTAATAATAGCCACTTGAAGGGATAAATCGAATGAATTACATGAGATGATATTGATAGTCCATAAGAACATGATAAATAATGGATTTTTATCAATACATATAATTTAGGATAAAAATTGTTATACTAAAATATTCTTCAACATATAATTAAATGACACTATTTTTAGGTCATCCTTTAGGGATGAACTACTTTTTAAAGAATAATAGAATTAAATTTTTTATTTAAATATTTATTTTCGTCACACCACTTATGTTGTCCATGTTATTTTTATTTATTAATTTACCTTACAAATAAATAAGTCACAATTACCTAAAAAAAATATCACATTCACCCAAAAATTATTTTTTAAAAAATTGTGTATATTTTCATTCAATTTTTGTAATGAAATATAATTTCTTTAATAAGAAATATTATTCACTTTTGTGGACATTATAAAAATATCTAATCGGGTTTTATATTATATTTAATACCATAGCTAGAATATTCATTTCAACATTTTCATCCACTTTGTATGATGAAAATCAACAAAATTATTTATATTTTTTTCTTGAACACATAATTTCTATCAAATATTTTACATGAAATAATATGAAAGATAAAATAATTAAAAAAATACTATATATATATATATATAAATTATGTATAATCTCTATTGTGAACATTTATAAATCATAATTAAGTATAAAACCTACTAGGTATAAAATGAAATAGGTGATTTCAAATTTCAGGGTCTATGTTATGATTTGTGAAGTTCACTTAAACACTTCAACATAAAACTATTATACGATGTTCATCATTCAAACTCTTCTAGTGTCATTGTTTTATATTTTCATTTTATGAATGTTTTTTTGAAAATAATTTTTTTAATTATTAGCACTATTTCAACACAAACAAATTACATTCTCTTTAGGTAAGGAAATGAAATATGACAATCGTGGGTAATTTTTGGTCTTCAAGATCATTTTTATTTTTCCCATAACAAATGATTGAGAAAATAATTCATAAATATTTTCAATGTTATGAAGTGGGGTAAACTAAATATATGAATATATGAAATATAAAATAATATTCACTTATTGATATAACTTTTTAAACTAGTGGAAGTGTTGCAACCTTGACATAACATTCCAACAGACGATCTGGAAGAAAAAATGACATGTAAGAATTACCTTATGTCAATAATAGTGATAGAGGTAATGTCATCATGATGTAAAATTCATATAATATGATTATCCTGATAACATGTTATAAAATGGGTTCGTGACACCAATTTAAATTAAATATTATTTTTAAATTAAATATGTGGGATTAGTCATAGGTGGGGAATAGATATAAATATTTGTATTGTTGATGGTGTGGGAAATAAATTAATGTAAAAGAAGTAGATAGAATGTTTAAAGTGATAAAGTAACCATTTTCATTAATATATATATATATATATAGGGCACATGAATTTTATAACTAATGGTAATGATCAGTCCATACCTTTGATGTCAAATCCTTTGGCTGGGGTATAAAAGGTTGAAGATAATGAAGGTTTTTCAATGGGAATGGTTTGTTAGGAAATGATGAGTTGATATAAGTTTATACTTATGAATACATACAATAAACGATAATTCATAATATTTTTTGATGTTTTTAATGATTAAAATACATTTTACCCATATTATTCTCATTTAATCATATCTTTCTAACTAATTATTTTCATTAAATTATTCTTGATCAAATTAAATACATTAGGATAATTTAATAAAATTAATTTAATTACCAATAATTCAATTATATCTAAATAAGATATCATGCACATTAATTAGTGAATTCTAAATAATTCATTTAAATTGGAAATATCATTTTAAAAAATAATAACATTAAAATATAAGAATTTTTTATAATTATATTTCTTAATTATTTTTCATAAATTCCAATTTTATATAAAAAATTAAATATTTAAATTTCTTGATAAATAAGCATAAAAAATTAATTTATAATTTTTTCCTAAAATTTAAATCTAGAAAATAGTAACATTAATTTTATGATAATTTTTATTTTAAATAAACATTATAATTTTTTAAAAAAATTTTATAATTCATTATTGTTTTTGATATTTGAAATATCATGTTGGAATTATAATCCATTCCGAAATACTAAAACAAAATATATAAATTACTATTTTATTATAAATTATAATGAAATTTTCATTTTTGTAAAAGGAATTCATTGATATTATAATGGATAATTTTATATTTGAGTTTTTATATTTTATATCATGTTTTATAGCCATGATTATTACTATTATTTCTAGTGTGTAATATTATAATTTTGGATAAATTAATTAATGAAATAAATAAACACATCTTAGACTTAAGAAAATAATATATAATAACTAATGTCGATGGAATTAATTAAAATATAATAGAGAGAGAAAATATATATAAAAATATATTTAATTCGAGGAGAGAAGTTTGTCAAAGTGAGTGTTATAGGACAATTAAATAAATAAAAAGACACCCTAATTAGGGATGGTAATGAGTACATAATTTTGGTTCCTAACACTATATGATATAATAAAGTAGGATTATTGTAGTTCTTAATTAGTTTTTTATAGGATACACCATGGGTTGTGAATCCCAATTTTTTTGGATTACATTTTCTTATCTATTATAAATACCATTCCCTTTAGATCTTATTACCATGTTAGAAGGAATACTATTTAAAATTTTATATCTTTATCTTTATAAAATAAATCCATATATAACATAAAACACATTTATAGAAGTCAAAACATTTTGGGATATATAGTTTTTACTTGGTTTCCCCACACTGGGATATATTAAATGAGCATACACTCAACATTGTATAGTGTACCAAAATCCACTATAACACTCTATTTAAGTGGATACAAAATTTTAAGGTAATTCACTTATCACCAAGACTCACTTACTATAGAATGATTTGGAGAAGAAATCAAAGCATTATAAAGGTCAATCCCTTATCTTCCTTTGTGCACTAATCCAAAATATATATTGTTATAGACTTGTATGTTTCTATTCAGTTTATTAACATAAAGGTCACTTGTTAATATTTTTTTTAATGTACATAATAAATCCAAATATGATTATATAATTAATACCATGTGTGATACTTTCAAATCCAATTCCATATATAATAAACTCATTTTTAGAGAGTTAAAATACTGGTTCTTCCAAGATTTTTCACACAACAAAAACTACTATTCAGATTGAAAAATTAAAACATAGGAATTATCTTAAATGTATTCAGTTTGGCTTACTTTAATAGGCTGGTTGTATTCATTAGTTTCCACTATTTATAATTCTTCTTATCTAATAAAATTTAGATATGATAAATAAAACATTAAATATAATATTCACCTACCCTTTATTTGTTAACAAAGCTTCTTCTACTCAAATAATATCTTCAATATATTCCTATTCCGAAACGACTCAACCTCACTAATTTAGATATAATATATATCCTATATTACTGGAAGTTCCTTCTTCTTCATTCTATCCTCTTGTAATACTTAGTTCTATTTTCTCGATTTAATATTATTTTATTCTCAATTTCTAATCATCATAAAAACATATCTTTTATATTATAATAATTCTAAATTCAAATTAAAACAAGTAACTACCTATAAACATCAATATTCATCTTCCTTAAATTCATCTCTTGGACCATACTTAGATAGATATCCACTATTGGAATTAATATGGGTTGTTAATTATATCTCAACAACTTCCAAACCATTATAATAATGAAAATTCAACAGATAGTTTTGATATGTCAAGGTTACAAAAATAATGTTGTGACAACATTCATCACAACATGGTCACATGGTTTTTTATTTAACTACCAGTATTATCATGGTATGACATAAAGCTTCACTACATGACCATTATCTAAGTTACAAAACAGATACAAACTAAAATTTCTTGGTATAGCTTCATTCTAAACAGTTTTAATGACTTGGCATGTATTCTTTATCATGGTGTGACATAAGCTTCACATCGTGTTATTTATTTATTAGTAAAACAACATTTTGAATAATCCTTAGGATATTATTTATTCCTTCACAACATGAATATCATGATGTTCCTTATTCTTATTCATAGACCATCATGATAAAACATCCTTACCACAAAACAATTACTAACTAATTCTAAAGAAAAATATCGTTACATATTATCTTCTCTATATAAGTTTCCCTTATATAAGTTTATGTTTTACTCTTATACATAGAGGAAAAATATGTTCCTCCCTTTTCCTTATTTCAGGCATAGTGTCCTAACCCATAGTCACATAGAGACTTTTCCATTTTCTTTGATTACAAATGAACCTTATTTGTTCAAGGATAATTCTATTACATTTCTAATATTCACATATATGGTTACCATTATGTATAAAAGGTGTGTTTATTGTACTTTTCCATATTTAAAATCAACTAAAAACTAGTTACTTTTAAATATATAAGAAACTTCAATTAGTTTACCTATTTGTTTGATTATTCTAGAATATATTCAACATCCAAATCTTAAACTTTAAGGACTCTAATATTTTTTTTAAAAACATTATAGAAACATAAGTGATAAATTCTAGAAAATAAACCTTTTCACAAATTTAGTGACTGTCAACCAAGTTGTTGAATTCTAGAATATACCACTTCTAGAAAATCTAGTTCTTTACTTCTATTGTAAATAATTTATCTTACATCTCAAAAAATTTTATTCTTTAATATTTAGTGATTTCTTATAGAATATAATTTTTTTAGATATTAAAGATAGTTATTTACTTTCAATCGACAAATCCAAAAACATTTTCAACTGTGATTTTAACAAATACAATATATTATATCTTGTTTACAACTATATCCCCCATGTATTGTGTTGACAAAAATTTCATAAATTCAACAAATTATCAAGTGATAGATATTGTCTATTCCCCATTCTCTTTCAATCAAAGTTATTTAAATAAATGTATTTTATGGACTTCTTCCCCCCTTTATCAATTAAATATTATGGGAAAACATTTTATAGATACTTCTTTCCTTTATCTTGACCATTTTCACTACCACTTTGTAAATAATATTTTATACAATATTTCCAAAAAATATCACCATATATATACTATTTGAAGAAAATTGAAATTCAATTTTACTATTCCTCATATATTCAAATATTCCATTCATTTTTTGTCACTTCTAAAAAATATAGGTACATTTCAATCACTTATTGTATATATTCAGAGGCTATGAGATTCTGTGTACCAATCTCCACTATAACATAAACTTTAACACATTTTCAAATTTAGATAAATTTGTGTTAAGGAATTCTTATATGTGAATTTACTACTTGGAAATGAGTCATCAATAAATTCTATATACCTACTAAATTGAAACTCAATATAGGGAACAATTTTCTATGTTATTAGAATCAATGTTTTCCATGTCACTCAATAACTTCCATAATATTATACAACTTGAGTAATAAAATTTATTCAATTAAAAATTTATTATGATCCTAACCACGTGTACAAAATACAGTTACTATATAAGCTACAAACAAAAATAGTGTGTGGGTCATACAAAATATTGACCCAATTGATACCATTATTTATAATTAACTAGTGATACTATTTGAATCCATAATCTTCTATTCCACAAATAGATTTTCCAATTATTTTTCATAATTAATTCTCATTATCCATTAGTATCCTAGAAAGAAACTGGTTGATACAAAATTTTTAGTTTATAAACAAAAAGAAAATTCACTCCTCCATGGATGTAGTTACTACTTAATCAACATATTTATAATCCTCTTTAGAGATTTCCACCACTTAGTAAAGCCATGATAAGACATTTTTGAGTTCCAAAATTGAATTGATACCATTTAAAAAACTAGGATATAATTTTTACACATGTTTTACTCCAAATCAGGCTTCATACCATTTGTAATTCATTATCTTATCATTTATAACCGAATTCATATTTTTTAATCATGGTGGATGCTTGATATCAGTTGATGATCATGTATGGATTGACACTACATGAATTTCTCATTGAATTCATTTATCTCTAAATTTATCAAGATTATATTTTTAATCTAACTCAATAAACTGGTTGTATTATATATTTATTTGAAATCTATACAGGATACTTCTAGCACCACTTGATTAATTTTATCTACTCAATTCAATCAGTTCATCTCAAAGAACTCAACCTCTTACTATGTTTTCATCCCCTTTTAATATATATACATCCCAATAATCATATCTCTCCCTTAATCATGCATTACTCCAATCATAAAATATTAAAACAATTTTTATGGATAAAGGGGTACCCCAACATCCTAAAGTATAGGAATGAGGTTAGATAATTTTAACTAATCCTTGAATTTTGATATACATCCATGATTTTATTTGGATTAGAACACTAGTGGAAAATTATCTTTAAATTTTTGGATCTAAATCACACTTATTATACATCTTGCAACTCGTCTACTTTGTGAGAATCATCTCATTAGATCAATTTTTCCCCTTCAATGAACTATTTATGCATTCCTTTCCATAATTAATTCTATATGTAAGGATAGTTCCATTAGTCTTACACTCATAATTTGTATTATTATAGATGAAACCCCTTAAACATGATTCATCTTAATCCCCCAGGTTTACATTAAACCCACTTCATATATATTTACCCTTGACAAACATAATTTTTTTTGAAAAACCATCTGATTTTTATGTGATGCGAATAACCTCTTTCATCTTAGAAAGTGAAGTAATTTATTTAAAAATCCCCTTGATAATAATATGATCTACTTATTCTTCATTCATTACTATCCATGATTTCTTATTCTCTTTTTATGAAGGTTCATGCAAGTAGTCAACCTTTGGTGTTTAATTAACACTCTACTACTTTCAGTCATTACTATATTCCAAAAATGAATCTATTCTCCAAAGTTATAGATTTTTCATTATTGCATTATTATTTACTTATTGTGATTAGATAGGGGGTAACATATTGGAACCTCTACTATTCTTAGTTTTTTAGTACCTTTCTATATGGACATCAATAACACAAATATGAAATTTGGCAATTAAATAATTCCTTGTATAATATTATCTTAGTTAAAATGTGGTTAAAAAAAAGATTCACCATCTATTAAATTTTATAGATTCTATATACACACTCATAGTGTGTCTTAATCATCCAAAGTGGTAGCATTATAATGCTACATTTTTTTGATAACAATTTCCACAATTTTTAGGAGAACTATTTTATCTATATCTTGATTCCATATTTCTATACATATTCTTACCCACCGAGGTCTCCATGTAAAAATATTTATAGTTTTTTTCTTTATAACATGAATCTCTCCCTTAACCATCTTAATCCTCACATCCCTTGGCTTAAATTATCCTTTTAAATTTTGAACGTGATAATTCACTTCATTATGCATAATCTACATTTACTCTTTATACTACTCTCTAAGGGAAGACATTGATGATTTATTGAGTCTATTTCTTTCCTTCCTTAACTTCAACTCGTGATCAAGTTCTTAAATTATATCAATTTGTTACTTTATTTTCTGGTTTATTATTACAATTAAATACAACAAAGCCATTTTTTCCTTAATTATTTTCCCTTTTTTTACTTCCTCCAAATCTGTTATATAGGAACAAAAAATCTCCAGATATACCACAGACTATGGTTTCCTATTTTCTACTATCATCCTTTAGCTATTTTGGTGATGTATAATTTACATCTTTTGATTTATAAGAAACATATACTGTGGATTTAGATTTATATTTACACAATGGATTGATTTTATTCACCTAACTGTGAATAACCAATTTCATGATTATATTCTTCTTCTTATTTATTATCGATATATTACATTATTTATTGATATATTTTAAAACATGATTTTCTAATTGATTAATTTTCTACACTTTTATAATAAACATGGATTTACTCAATTAACATAGATTCTTTACCAAAAAAATCCTCCAATCTCATCTATATATCCATTAAATTCTTGCAATTAGTTATCCTATCTTATACCTTTATGACTAAGGTCTATATTAAGAATTTTTTTACACATGAATAAATAACTTATATTATTTGATCCATATCAGACTCAATCCCATGTTTACTTTTCAAAACTAATCCAATTAATAATTTGTAATAAGTGATCCCAAAACATACATCAAAATATAATATAAAATCATTTTTTGAATTAGAAAAATGATTTGCACCTAATAAAGAAATTTTAACTATAGAATACATTTATTAGATAATACATAAATCTTAATAATTTGAATATGGTATAATGAATTCATAATTGAAACTATTGGTAATGTTTCCACAAGTTTTAACCTTAGGTACTTTAAGAGGGATAATGAATATATTTTTTCATAATTCAAACATTTTCATAGTTTTAAATTTCATTTCCTTAATATATTGTTCCCTTGTTATAAGGAAAACTATTAAAATTTTCATTACATTAATTTTGTTAAATACATCCTCATATAATATCATTCACATGTGTATAAAGTAAAATATATGATAACACATGTGTTTTACTTGTTTCACTCACACTGGGAAACATCCAAGGAGCACACTCACATTATTGCACTGGTGTTCCAAAATCTATTACAAATAATTATTTTGGTGGATAAAAACATTTATGTGAAGTAACTTCCAAACATAGCTCACTACATGTAATGTTTACGTAAAGTCACTCCACACCAAGGCTTAATTATGGTATATTGATTTAGGGAATAAACCACTTACTCAAAAGGGACACTATTTTTTATTCCTTTTTACACTAAATTATAAGATATCAATTTATATAAATGTAGGTTGCTAAATTGTTTATTGGAATGAAGTGTAACACTTGATCAATATTTTTAATCTATATTATAACTCTGAGTTTTATACTCCAATGAATACCAAGTGTCCTACATTCCAATCCACTACTATATATTAATAACTCTTTATTAAGAGAGTTGATTATTTATTCTTTAAACAATCTTTCCATAATAATATCCACTATTATCTAGATTTAAAACATTCAAAATAGGAACTATTTAAAATGTATTGAATCTTCTACAATTTAATAGGAAATATGTATCCCTGAGGTTACACATTCCTTAAGTCTTCTTATCTACTCAAATTATGATATGATCAATAAAACTTCTTATTTTCTCTTTAGTTCGTCTTTATTTGTTCATAAAACCCTTTATACCCAAAAATATATTCAATATTATCTTATTTAGAAACAAATAATCCTTTATAATCAATAAATTATATAAATAAAATGTTTCTAACCCCTACATCTTCTTCAATATACACTCTCAGAATACTCAATTAATTTTTCTCTATTTTCTAGTATTGTATTCTCTATTTAAAATCAAAAAAATTTCTCTTATTTATCCTAAAAATTTAAAATTCATATCAAAATAGGTAAATACATCTAAATATTCAACTTAATCTTTTTAAAATCCCCCACTTATATCACCTTTAGATAGATCTCCACCATCATAATTCATATGGATATTTAATAATATATCAGAAACCTAAAATTATTCTGAGAATGCCAATCCCCAGATCTACTAAAACTATATAGTTTGAAATAATCACAATGTATAAATATTAATCATAACAAGGATGTATAAATTATTCTTAAAATTAATATTTTTTTATGAAGTTACCTAGATCTCCATGACATGAAAATTTTCTAAGTTAAATTTTTTATTTAAACCTAACTTTCACCGGCTTGATTAACTATTCATGGTTTCAATGTACGAGAATATTTTCATTAATAATGGCATGACAAAAATCCTCATACCTTGTTATTAATTTTCATTGAAAAACTGCCTGAAGCATAAAATTTATGGAATTCCTTCTTCTTTCATGAACTAAACATTATGAGAGGTATAATTCTTAAATATGGGCCATCGTTGTGTAATATAATTTACATTATGTGACTGTTGCTTACTTACAAAGAAAATTACTCTTACATATTATCTTTTATAGCACAGTTACTCTTAAATATGTGATAATTATACCCTTACATATACTGAGAAATTGTGATATCCTTTTTGTTTCATATCATAAGTAGTTTCTTGATTCTTATGTACACATGGAATTTTCTATTTTGTTTCGTAAAAATAACCCTTATGTATACAAAGATAGTTCCCTAAGTTTTAAAATCTTTTAATATATTATGTCCCTTATGTATAGAGGTTTAGGATCTAGTTTTTTTATACTTTATAGATCAAATCAATAAAGGTTACATTTATATATATTAGGAACATCAAATAGTTAATGAATTTTCTAACTCTTCTAGAATATTTTCAACTTAAAAATTTCTAACATTAAGACTTCTAATGAAACCTTCAATTTTTTTGAAAACTTTTGTGATAAGTTTTATGAAACAAAATGTTTCAAAAATTTAGTGATTTTATACTAAAATATTTACTTCTAGAACATATAACTTTGGAACATATGGTACTTTAATTTCAAAGGGACAAGTCTTTATTACAATATATAACTTTTGGATCTTAAACGTTCGGTGATTTTTTTTTGGAAAAAACGATATATCAATATTTATTACTATTTTTTTAATTCTAGTAAATAAATACAAAAAAATTCCATTCAGGGATTATAAAAAAAATCCAACATACATTCTCATGATCATAATAATTGGATTGGGGTAATGTATTTAAATGCTGATTAATATATGAATAGTGTAATGCCCTGAGATTTAAAAAGAGGAACATCATATTTGATATCATATATGAAACAAAAAATGAAGCATAAATGATAAAGTAACACACTAAGGATTTATGATATATTTCTTTTTAAATAAATTCAATATCTTTGATTGCTTACGGTGCACATAATACTGGTTCTAAATGATAACTAAACTCTATTAAAATAAATTATTTAAACATGAACAATATAATAAATCTTTTATTTTGGTGGGTATAAATATCAATAAATAAATTATGAATTTTATGTGTCTTAAAAATGTGTAAAATAAATTCAATGATTATATATTTATTATAAATAAAATAAAAATATTTTTAAAGAAAAAGAAATATTTTCTGAAAAAACTGTATTTTTCTAAGAGATTGTTTAGTCGCTCTTTGTGAAAATAATTTATAATTAATTTTAACCACTTTTATAAAATTTATTTTATAAAATAATTATTTTCTAAATTTATATGACAAAGTTATCTTTGGGTGTTGTTTTGAGATATTTCTGAAAAGTTTAATTTTTTGACGAATGGTGAAAAATACCGATTTTTATAGAAGAATGCTTTTTTGTTTAAATTATTTTCATGGGTATATTTTATTTAAAATTGGTATTAAATAAAAATTAGTTAAATTATATTATAATTAAACTTATAAAATCCGTTTTAGTAAAATTTATATTGAATTATGATATAATTTTTTTTAAACTTTTAAAAGTTCTTCATTGGAAATACCATTTTTCTGATGCATATGTAGGTTTAATTTTAAGTTTAATCTTACAACTTATGTGGATTGAATTTAGAAAAAAAAATTGTATATTTTGAATCAAAATAATTTATATTATATAATAAGTTCAAATTAATTTCTGACAACAATGAATAGTAATAATAGTAAAAAATAATTACAATAGTTAAGATAAAAATGTATTTAATGAGGGTTAAACTAAGAAGATAAGTGTTAAAAATGATTTTAACATGTTAAAAAATATTTAATGGCCATATATAGACCTTATATCCTATAAGGATATAGAATGACCCTTTTTAGGGTGTCTGTTATGAGGAAAATGTGGGTATCACTTAATCTTTTCAAAATTTCCATGTGTTTTCTATCCCCCTTATAAAAGGCCACCCCTGCCCTCTCCTCCTCACACTTCCAAAACCAGTTACTTCAAAAAAATACCTACAAATATATCTAAACTAATTACATCCAATTATTCCTTAATTTTATTATTAATCCATCATGATAGGGATTTAGGTATAAACATAAAGAGGCCCTCTGAAGAAGAATTAATATTCTTAAACATGAGTATTTTTTTTCATTTTCCTCATTATTAAAATAATATTAAATTATTATAATATAATAAAAAAATATATCCTATGTAATAATATGTTATTATGTTAATTAAATAACCCATATCTATCACCAATTCCATCAAATGGTAAATGAAACCGTTGATCGTGCGTATAATGGACTACCGCCTCAGGAACCAATGTAATGGATTTTCCATAACCACATTTAAAGAAAAGATATAATGATGGATTT
Source organism: Viscum album (assembly GCA_963277665.1). Taxonomy (NCBI): domain Eukaryota; kingdom Viridiplantae; phylum Streptophyta; class Magnoliopsida; order Santalales; family Viscaceae; genus Viscum; species Viscum album. Next base: position 1,538,651,267 of record OY728142.1, read on the forward strand.
GAAAAATTTATATGTTATTTTTGAAATTATTATAATTAGGGAATTTTTATATCGCATTTACTTCTTACTTTTTATTTAATATGGGATACAATAATATCGTTCGTGTGTATGGAAGGCTACTGCTTCACGAAGCTCTGTGGTTCATTTTTTTATTAATATTTACATGGAATGTGGTGAGTATAAAGTTTATAAATATATGTTATATTTATAACCTATAAATTATTTTATAAATATAATATCACATCTAATATCTTACCTTCTAATCCCTTGGAAAATAACAACATCACTCGTGTGTACATGTGGACTACCGCCTCTACAAAACAATGTGAAATATTTTTCAATTTTTATATAGATGGTAATGATGATGTGTTTGATTAATTTAAATTATGAATATGATATAATAATTATTATATAATTTTTAATTAAAATTTATTTTCCTTTCATTACATCCATAGAGAAATTGGAAACAACGTTCATGCGTACGTACAACCTTCCTCATCCATGAATGACATAATGCATTTTATATCTTTAACTTTTATAGATTACTATAAATAAAAATATAATAAAAATATATGATATTTATATCATTGTTAAAATTATATATATTATTTAAACAAGATCAAAATAAAATGATCGAAATTATATAACCAAAACATACATGAAAAATAAAGAAATCATCCCCAAAACAATCATCATCATTGCAAATATTTTTTAACAAATAAATTTGTACAACCAAACAGGAACCAAACAAGAAGAAAAAACAACTAGTCCTAGGGATGTCTAATGTAGTGGAGGCCATTTTCATCCGCTATAATCAGATTAAATCCCTCTTGATTTAGGAAAATGGTGATGGGGAAGCATATGGCATTGGGCCCTGATCCGTGACATCTATGGAAGAAAAATTTTATGATACCTTGTTGCCCTCCCTCTATGTATGGAGCACCAGAATGATGTTTCCAAGGATGGATTAGAATTTTCTGATTATGTAGAATATAAACCATGGATTTTATCCTTTTACATTCATAGAGTCATGAATGATCAAGGAATTAGTTTCAACATGGGAAAAGATATATTTTCTTAGTCACATTGTTTCAGCCCTTTAAGAATCACTTTTTCCTCCTCGTAGATCGAGCTCCCATGTCCATATAAAAGGAATATTTGTTTTAACATATATTACACAAACAAAATTTTCCACCTTAATGACCACTCTATTTTCTAAATATTATTTTAAAATTTTATAGGGTTATTTTCAAATAAAATTATTCTCATTTTTTGGAACTTTTAGTTTAAAAATGTTATTTTTAAAATTAAAAGGATATATTCCTCAATAATGTTTTAATGAATTTTTTATGGTATTTTTATTCATCAATGACATCAACACTTTATTATAACTATGATCCATTGGGAAAATGTTGTATTGATACCATCCATATTATTCATCCAGATGGTTTATAATTTGTTTGATTGGGGATGTAAAATTTTATCACCATTCACCATTTTACTTTTGATGGTTTATGATTATTTTATTTTATTTTTAATGTTTGGGGTCGAAGACTCATTTATAATTAATGAAAATCAAAGACCTCTTTAACTGGGTAGAGGGAGACCCACTACATATCCCGAAGGCCCAGTGGGCATTTAGCCTATTACATGGCCCATATGCCCATTTTTTTGGCCCAAGACCCATTCAGTGAATAGTACTGCTACAGTACCGTGCTATTACAGTACTGCACAGTATCCGCCACTGCTACAGTACCCTGCCACTGCTATAGTGACTTGCCACTACTATAGTGCCCGCCGGTGCTGCAGTGCTTCCAATTCTATAGTATGCTACAGTATTTCTATATTACTTGTGCCCAATGGGTTTTGAACCCCCATTTATCATGTATAATTAAGGGGTGTTTACCATTAAGCCAAACCATAACTACTATGATTATTTTTATTGATTAGGGTAAGTATTAACATTTTGTATGTTAGTTTTTCAATATAATTTTTTTGATTATGTTTTACTCTTTTAATATAAATAATGAATTAGATTATTAAGTAATGGGTGGGTCCTAGAATTACATAGCTCGTTGATGCATTGGTAGCTCTCATGAGAAAAATTAGTTGGGAAAATTAAATGGGTTTTTACCCAAGTTTTTTAAATGTCTTGTGAATGGTATTAAAATTATGTTTTAGATATTTTGTGTTATTAATTACCTTATTATGAGATCCATTATTTATTTTAATGTGGTTATTTGATTATTTAAAATATCCATGGTTATGTTTCAATATCATGTGATTATTTATGGGACATTATTTGATCATCATTGATTCCTACCATATTATGCTCATTTAATTGATTGAATGACAGTTTTTCAGTTATTTAACTTGATTTTTTTATTATTATAATTTATTCATGATTGATTACATTGTATGATTACCCTTAATGAGAATTTGATCTCATCACTTTCTTATGTTTTATTTTCCCTAGGATACTAGGAAGTGTTTTGTAATTGATATTTAAAGATATGATAAGGGGAAATATGGAATTCTCAAAGAAAAAGCTTTGTGTATTTTGTGTTTTCAATTGTAATGTGAATTTAAAGTATATATCTAGATTACAAAGACTACTAAACAATACAGTCCATCATGATATGATTCCTTGAAACTTATAATAATGTAATAAATTAGACACCAACTCTTGGTAACTGGTTTGAGGGTCTTTACAAATTGGGTTATGGATGTAGTCTTAGGATAACCTAAAATCAAACATAATTAAATCAAATACAAATCATTTATAAATTTTATACTTTTATATAATAGTAAAATGGAAAAAATATATTTATCTACTTATATTTTTGTCTCATATTACATTTATAAATTATTTTAAAATCAAAATATAAGTAAATTAAATAATATTAGTTCATTAATTATATATTTTTAAAATTTAATAAAATTATAAAATGTATATATTTTATTTGAGTTCCATTAATTTTAAATTTATATATTAATTTTTATGTTTTAAAATTATAAAAGTGTATTTAAACAGATTTGGGTAATTAAATGAGTGTTTAATAATATAATATGATATGATTAGGGTAATGAAAGATTTAAGTAAATAATCAAAGAACTGGTGGGTTTCCAGCATTAAAATAATTATATATATCTAATCTAGAACTATCCAATCGATATAATTTTGGCCCAATTCAAAGAAAAGGATATGTACATAATTATATAAATAATTATTTTTGAAAAACAATTTCCTCAATTTAATATGTTCCCAATAATTTTTGTTATTTATCCTTATTTCATGATCAAAAATTGAGTCCCCATAGAAATATGAACCAATGATTCCATAAAAATTAAAAAAGCAGTCTTTATGAACAAGTGGTATCATGATGAATTTTTACACCCCCAACATCCCCATGTCAATCCCAAACACAATTTTTTTTGTTTCTCTTAGATATTGAAATAATTGAGAGAATTGTATTCATTTCACCCAACTCTCTCTCATTAACATTTTATATATCTTTATAGGTCTTAACCCTAATCCATGATATAATAATAAATATGAATCCTATTTTTATGATATGAAAACTATAAGAAAAATACCATACCTTCTTCTCATTCTTAAAATAGAAACTCATTCCACTATTAATCATCAATTTAGTAAGTAAATATATTATCATTATGGGTTTGATTATTATTTAATATAATACTTCTTAAATAAACAAATAATTTATTTAGGAAATATATTAAATTAAATTCACACATGATTAAATAATTGGACCATTAAATAATTGCATGGATTTAGATAATTAAATATATCTGACTTCTACTTCAAATATATTTTTCTTATTCATTAACTTGAATGAATTATAAATATTTTTGAAATATAATTTAAATAAATCATCCAGATCAAGACTCACATGGGATTGACTTATGATCTACACAATATTAAAAAACATCAATTTGAAAAATTTATATAATTTCATTATAAATATTAGGTTTGTTTGAATATAACTAGATTTACAATAATCTTAGTTTTTGACCGTCCAAAATCCTTTCTCAAAGAAAGAAGGTCCAACCCATAGTTTAAGACTTGTATCTTGCAAAATATAATTAACTTATTGTTGATTCATTTTTATAATTGAAATATTATGGATCCATGTTTTAATAAATCAAAATAAAATTTATATTTTTCTCAGGTTTACGTGATTTCATTTTTATGTTTTTAGATAATTATATCATTTTAATTATATAAGAATTATAATCTTTCCACAACAACATTATAAAAAATTAATATTTCAAAATAAATTGAAGAATTAGTTGAGCATCTATAAAAATGAAATAACTTGTTAATTAAATTCTAAAATAATTAGAGTGATAGTTGTCATCTAATAGATCTTAGATAGTTTGTTAAAATTAATTTAAATAAAGAAAGGACTGAAGCATCAAAGGACATATGTTGAAGTGCTAACATTTGAGATCTAATTATGATCTCTATGTTAGAGAGATTCTATTTTTTTATTTTCATTGTTAACTAAGTTCATCAATTGTGTGAGGAAAATTTATAAAAAAACTTATTTTCATTTGTAAATTTAATAATTCTGATCCAATGTGATCAAAGAAGTATTAGGGTTGATGAATTGATTCTATTGATATTTAGAGATCAGAGAATCATTTTATTAAGTGATTGTGCTTTATATATTTAGTTTACGAAATCCAGGGATTTGAATTAATGATTTTTATCACTTTGATGTAAGAAGTTTTGGATTGAAACCCATGGTACTACATAAAGGATAGATTGTATTACTTATTTGGGTTAAAAGGGAATAAGGTTGAGGGATTACAACTTGGATATCCTTTAATTAAACAGGTTTACTAGTTATCAAATTATTATCATAAAAATATTAATTATTATATTATTTACTTTGTTGTATTAAATTTTTTTTAATATTTTGTTTACATCAAACATTTTATAATTTTCAAATCCTCTAATTTCAATTGTGTTTATACATTTTTTCTTTTATATTTTTAAAATGTATTATCTTTGAAACATCATATTTATAAAAAACAGGGAAACTTTATATGTTTATAAAAACTTTAATTCACCCATCTTGAAGATCCCATACTGGGACAACATTTGGTATCATATATAGTATATATGATGTCTCATTATACAATTTTATAAATAGAGAAAATATTTCTATATGAAATGAAATATACCAATAGATAAATTAGAGAATCTAAATCAGAATCATCCATGAATATTTTATCATATTAATTATGAATATTGGAGAGATAAGAGATAGTCCTTTGCTATTAATACATATGTTGATAACTATCTATTGATGGTAGTTCACTACAGAATTCTGGAAAAATAAAATTTTAATTTTTCTTAAGTGGAGAAACCTGAGTGTTAATCAACTCATAGAGTCCAACATAAATTCAATGTTCAATGACTCAACAAATATATAACTAGATTTCATTATGTTAGGAATCCAATGGAATTTAAAATAAACATAAAATTACAATTTTAAAAACATCGAATGTTTTGGAAATTATAAGGGTTATGTTATGTGAGGACTATAAATAATTTTATTTTCTTCTAGGAGATTTAGTTTCTCAAATGAATTATATATTTTAAAGTATTGTGTATAAATTGATATCTGTTCGAGAAAAGTAAATTTATGATAATTGTTTAGTTGATAAATTTTTTTATATACTTATAAAATATTAAGTATTTAACTAAACAACTATTGATAATAAAAATCATACTACGATTTTATGTCATGATGATATCATTTGATATTTAATATTATATGTGAACAAGATAGATTGAGATTTAGAGAAGGAAAAACTAGAATAATGGAGTGGTATTTTTGACTAATAATTCAAATGTGTCTACTTTAGATAATTCTATTAAATAACATTGAAATAATAATGATAGAGAATTTAGTGAAGTATAATTTTATTAGTTTGATAATAATATATACAGAATGTTTCAAAAAATTATTTTTTTAAATAAGAACTAAATGATAGAAAGTATAAGTATGATAAATCTGGAAAAAATGCGGCTAAAAAACATTATAGAGATGTTATCTTCAATGATTGTAATATTTCTGAGAAACGTTTTTCAAAATTTTCAAGACTAAAATAGAAGGTCAAAAATCCATGAGATCAACTAAATATAATGGAAAGAATGTTCTCAAATCTTCTAAATCATGGACTACTAGTATAGATTCTAATTTTGATTATGACTTAAAAAGTTACAACAATTGAAATATTTCTCAAATGTTTACTCTAATTTTATAAAAATAATCATGATTAATTTGAAAGGTTATTCAATCCATTTATATTGAGTTTTTAGATTTTATAAAATATTTTAATAATGAATAAGATAATTATACATCGATTAAATAAATGCGATATTTTATAACACACATAAAGAAAAATTATAAATAGTTTTTGAAGAAATATATATAGGATAATAAAGATACTGATAAATTTAATGAGGATATTTCAAGTATTAATTTTGAGTTTAAAGAAAAAACTATATCTATATCTCTGCCTTCTAAGTATTAGAATGAAATAGTAAAACATAATTATAAAATAAAAAATTTTAAGAAGTTATTTTCTAATTTTACTTACAAAAGGGAGAACTACAATAAAATTATAGGCCAGTTGAGACAACCTTAGAATTTTTATAGAGTTATACATTCTACTACTCACAATTGACATTATCTATCAAGCTATTTTATTCTTGAAATTTCTACCATTTGTACTAAATTTCAAATGGGAGTTCAATATAAGTGTATATAATATTTATAAAAGAAAAAATATTACAGAATAGGTAGGTATTATATTAATAAGGAATTTTATTTTGTTCAACATAGTGGAGTTGAAAAAATGTGGGCCCTTAATGTTTTATTTTCTAATTTTTTTTGACCCATGTAAGTCTGGGTACCAAATTAATGATTTAATTTCAAGACATGGAGTTAAGTAATAGTGTCCCAAAACCCTGTAACATGTTACTCATTTTATTAAAAAGTTACCTGGGGGGGTAATTATTATATTTAGTTTTGATGACATGTTATGTAGAAACTATATATTCTAGTTGATTATAAAATGTTTACTATGAATTTATATACCTCTCAAAGAAACTCATTTTAGATGAAAAAAATTAATGTTCTAATCTAAAATATATTGTCAAAAATGAAATTTATTTCATAAATTTTCAACTTTAATAAAGAAATTATACTAGTAACATTTTTCAACTTTAAATTTATAAGGTTTAATTTTTTAGATGTTTAAATTCCATAGGTAACCACCAAACATAGAAATTTTGGGATTAAATTTTAAATAAATTTAAAAATATATATTTTTACTAAAAAATTATCTAAACATCCATGAATCTCATTATCTAAAACTTAGGATCATAAAAGGATCTATATAAATAGTTATAGACCCTCACATTTCACTATATTTATTATTTTTTGAATCTTTATGAAAATTTATCCAGATCATCCATTTTATATTCAGATATTCCCTTCATCAAAGATATATTTTAAAATAAATGCTTTTGATAGAATTGAAATGTGAAAGATAGATCTCAGTAGATTGATATATTATAAATATTTTAATAGGTGTGACTCCATGCTTCAAAGAGTGATTATATTATATAAATGAGAGCCAATTTCATTATGAAGTAAGAATAACTATATATTTTATGATCCCTTTATCAAGTTATTTTATTCAACATTAACTTATAAAACTTATAAATGGAAGAATAATTCTATGTTTTTTATTCATAATAACGAGTTTGTGATAATTATTGATAAATTTATGGAGGATATTGGTATTCCTCTTTAGGGATAATCCTTGATTGTATCTACAAAACATCTAAAAAATATTCAGAATATTTAAGAAAAGATGAAAAACTTATGAAACTATTTATTTTATGGGATTAAGTTCATAAAATGATTTACTTAGTACTATAAAAGTGCATCATATTTTAGTTGATTCAAAATTTTTTCCTTTCAATAAAATAAGACGAGGATAGAATCAAAGTAATATACATATTCTTTTTAGACATTTTTTATTGAATAGGTATGTTTAAAATTTGATAGTTCATGTGTAACTATATTGAATCCATTTTTAAAAGAGTTATTCTAGTTAAAGATGCTATCATATTCTCAGATATTAAATATGTTTCTTTTAATTTTTTTAGATAATGTTGGTGTAAAGGATTTTGGAACTCCTATAAGGATGAAATATATTATGGTAAATAGTAAAAAAATGATAGAATTATGCTAGATTATAACTCTATAGAAAAATATGTTTTTAAATAAATACCAAGAAATAGTTCAACAAACCAAGAAGTATAAGAAAGGAAAATTTCAAAAATCAAATTTTCTTGAGAAGTTCAAGAAGTTGAGGGAAAAATAGAAATTTTTTCCAAGTCATTGAAACATAAGAAATATCTTTTTTTTAAAACCAGATAATGAAAAGGTAAAAGTATTAGTTCATAAATATCATAAAAAAATTCACAAGAAAAGTAAATATCTTGAAAGAATGAAATAATACCCACAAAAGAGCTTGATTATTTTGGACAAACCAAATTTGAGGTGATATTATTAATGGATATAGGGGGAAAGTAGAGGAAATTTCAAAAGAATAAGAACATGTATCTCAAATATAAACTCCCAAAACAAATTTTTTACTTTGGTTTCCATTAGATAAAAGGTTGTTGAATAGGATCTGATGACTCAATTTGTTTATGAATTTTACAATATTCCTACTGTAAAACGTAAAATAATAGTAACAAAAGTTGATATACAAGTTTATTTCAAATACCTTTCTTATCTACATCACGATAATTGAGATAATTCAAGCACAAGAGGATCATAATTATTGAAATGTTCTCTAATGTAGATCAATCCATGAGAAATAACAATTTCAGCTTCATCTAAAAATTATGAAAATAAAAGAAATATGTTTGGAAGTTCATCGTCTAGAAAATCTTATGAATCAAGTACTAGTTTTAAAGATCTAATGAGATCATGGAATAATTTTTACTATAAGTATTCATTAGGATAATAAAAATCTTTTTTTAAGGACCCATCCTAAAGGGGCCAATGTTGTGACTCCCCTATCCCACCTCCAATAGTCTAGGGGATGGTGACTAGCACTAGGTGGGCATATCACCAACATGATAGGCCTTGGCATAAAGTATATGGACACACACACACACATCTCCAAGCCCATAAAATGCTAAAATGTAAAATAAAATTGATAAAACATGCATGAATACATCCAAATCCCACAACCAGAGTATAAAAAATAGTAATAGAAAATAAATAGGGCCAAATAAAATCCCACCACAAGGAGTTTGAAAAAAAGTCCAACCTGTAAGTAAATATGGGGACTACTATCAAGATAACCAAAAGAACACACCTTGGTCTGCATGACTCACTAAGAATGACCTGGTCTTGAACCATATAGGACTTCATCAAAAGGTAAATTGTATGCACAGGACATGCCACGTGTAGGAAAATATTATGCAATGGTGAGTATAACAGTACCCACTATGACACCCCAAAACACTAAGCATATAACAACAATAATAATAGTCATATATACACAAGTATATGTCTACAAAACATATAACAATAATATCTATATGTACTATAAAAAGACAAACGTTATAAAGGTAAATTCACAACCATAATGATACCCTAGGAAACATGCTCAAAGGTTCCGCATAGAACATGTCTACGAGAACACACTCCACAGTTTAGATAAAAATAATGGAATTCATTAGAGGTTTACTAATCTTAGGGTATTTCTATAAGAATTATACATAGGAAGTTATAATACAATGATACAATAAATGAAGATCACACCCAATTCCATGGTGTATATAAACAAATCAATCTAGATTAACCTGCTAAGTAGAGGGTTTTCACCCACATAGTGTTAGTCATGATGATACAAAAAATTCCCCCTAGAAAAATATAATGATAGAGGATCTCACTCTGGGGCTCATGGAAGGATTCCAACAACTCTATCCAAGATGTTCTGCAGAATGGATCACTATCCTAGGTGTAAGACATGATTTCATACTAAAACTCTAGGGATGGATATTGCGAATGAACCTTAAAAACGTTATCTATTATAAATAGGAAAAGGGATACAAGGAAAATTTAATGTATTAAATGGCATGTACTAGTAGTACACAAAAATTCCTTTCGGCACCAAGTCATTCCCATGTATCATAGCTTGTGCTCATGTCCATGTAAAAGTACATGCGTGTCTCACCCCATGTACTTCTGACCTTGTCCAAGTACATGAATCTACCCAGGTATATCTGGCCTGACCATGTCAGAGTGCATGGTGTTTCTGTGCCTGTGTAATCCTGGCCATGTACATGTACCCTCCATGGAACAAACCATGTTTACAAATCAAGTCACACCCCGTGTGACAGATTCACGTGATGTGTGATATTTAACTCCATCACAGAAATCCTAGTAGCACCTAGGGGTCCTGTATAGCATGTTCCTCCAGAAAACAGGTCGTGTATCATAGAATTTCATAGATCTTTCATGTTTCTTCTTCACATCTCCATCCACTTCTTTGAACCCTTGATATTCAATGATTCATGTCGAGAAGCATGGATCTACTCTTGATAAGCCTCTCCATGGATGCTAAACGTATTCCTTCCATCCAATTCACATGGTAGTCAGTTATCATTAATCTTATTCACTATAGCACACAATTTTTGAACCAAGAAGTCTCCAATCGAGTCCGATTTTATTTACACTATCATTGTTGCATGATCCTTTCTTCATATCAAATACTGATTTTTGATAACGAATCTTTGTTCCCAGATATGGGTGCATAACAATTGATTTGTCAATATATGGGTAAAACCATCAGTCAAACAAAGCACCGAAGATGAATTCATGTGGAACAAGGGAAGAAAAACCAGAAACATGAAAATAAGAATGAACCTCATCCATATTAGGTTTAACTCAATCTGTTTCTATTATAATTTTCAATGATGAACCATAATAGCATAAATAATTTTCCAACTAAATCACCATAGGTCAACCCATCCCGTAATATAACTGATCAACAAATAAATCCATTGGCCGATTGATTAACGTTCATCATATAATTATTAAAATGAGGATAAAACTAATATAAGAAACACCTTACCTTGATTCGGTTTGACCAATGAAAAATATTGAAGCTACGTCGTTATTATTGGGGAAATCCTCAAATTCTATTGCACATAGTTCATTGGTCCTTGATCAGATTTTTTTTCACCAAGAGAGTTTCTCTAATGATCTCCAATGGATCTTATCAATTTTCATGGTTTTGCAGATAATCCCGAAAATTTTAAAAAAGTGTTTATTTATATAATTTCATAGGGTCGGTTTAATTTTTAAATAAATTAATTATTTCATTAATTTATATTAAACGTTCTCCCGTAACCACACCTTAACACGAAAGCATGATGGATTCCAAGGTTATATTGCTCATATGTTGAAACCCATGTTCTAAAATCAATGGTTCCCTAGTATTTATAATTTTATCATTGATTTAGATGTTATTCCACTATTTTAGAAAAACTACATGCACATGATATTAATATATTTCAAACATTTATTATGGGAACACTGGGCCTTTGAATCACACACCATCCCAAAACATAGTCCCAAAAATATTTCTAGATATATTCCAAGACTTTATATGGAATAAGGACGTCAAAATATACCCATTTTGGGGATTTACATATAAACAAAAGTCTACACAGTGAGATATGGTTTCCAATCATGCTTATGTTTCTCTTTATATCAGGAGCTCCCTTGAAGTTTCCCATACATCCAGTAGACACGAACTAAAAGAGTTGCTCACCCATGTAGGATCCTCTCCCATTGATCCTAGATCAATACTAGGTACTCAACAAATTTACCTCCTTCCTTAATGTCCTGCTCTCCCTGTTCAATAATGTGAGATAGATTGTCCATGTACGTCCTCAGCCATGACACGTGGAATATATCATGTATCCAATATAACTGTGATAGTATATCTAAGTGATATTCTACCTGAAAAACACTATGAGGTATCTAGAAAAGGCCAATTAATATCAGAGATAAGTTTCCACCCTATAAAAATCTTTATAATCCATGTCGAGGTGAAAATTATAAGAACACATGGTCTCCCTCCTCAAAATCAAAATTCCTCCATAATTGGACATCATAGGTCTTATAATTTCTCAATATAGATATCATACACCCATGGATGGTCTAAACCTTATCTGTTGTGGCTAACACCAATTCGGGGCCCATAAGTGATGACTCTCCTGGGTCAGTCCAGCATTGGGGTGACCTATAGGGTCACTTGTACAAGGCCTTGAATGGTTCTTTACTGATGGTGGAATGGTAGCTATTGATTTATGAAAAATCCATCAATGGTATGTGATCCTTCCAAATATAGTCAAATTCTATCATGAAATCTTGGAATATGTCTTCCAGAACATAGATGGTCCCCTCAGTCTGTCTGATAGTTTGGGGGTGGAATGTCATGTTCAAATGTAGTTGAGTCTGCAAGGCCTCCTCAAATCCATCCCATACCTGAGATGTGAAGAAGTAATCCTGGTTAAAAATGATAATTAAGGTAACTACTTGTATTCAGTCTATCTCTTGTGTGTAAAGGTGTCCCAAGACCTCTATTGAACTTATCCCTCTAAAACCTAGGAAGTGGGCCGACTTGGTAAGTTAGTCTATTATCACTAAGATGGAATTGTGTCCCATGGAAATACATGGTAAGACCACCAGGAATTCTATAGATATCCATTCCCATTTCCACTCTAGAACCTCAAGGGGTTGAGCTAACCATACTGGAACCTAGTGGTCTGGCTTAAATTGCTGAAAATTAAGGCATTGGGAGAAAAACTCTACAAATCCCTTCTACATCTCTTCACACAAAAATTGACATCATAGGTCCTGATAGATATTTTTCTACACCTGGATGTGCCACCAAAGGAAATTTATGAGACTCTCTTAAAACCTCCTCTTATAATTTTAGGATTGAAATAATGAATGTAGATGCTCAATATAGAAGAGGGGGGGGGGGGTGAATTGTATACTTTAAAAAAATTCCATTGGAACTTTTATAGATGGTAATGTTTAACATAGATAAACATGGTAAATTCCCAAGACCTCTTAGTTCTAGAAACTTGCATGATTCTGGAAATGTGGTTCCAGTAATGAAACTTAAGAAAAGTTTACAAATATAAAGATTTTACCTTAAAACATATAGAATCTTACTAATCAGAGTAAACAGATAAGAAAGTATAATATAGTTATACTTTCCTTATCAATCAAAATGCAGTGGAAAAAAACTTGAAATAATATAAGTAACAAATAATAAATCTTTTAACCCAAAGATATGGGTATCTAACAACCTTGGATAAAGGTCCTATATACTTTCAAGAAAGACGATCTTACCCACACCAAGGTAAGCACTTGATATGAAATATTAGAGTCTGTCTTGCTATCCCCACAAGTCCTCGAAATTCAAGTTAGTCGGCACCTCTATCTTCCTATCCCCAGAAGCTCTCGAATGTACTCAGCAACATTCAGAGTCACACGAAGCAATTCCGAAAAAGGTGTTTAGTATGCACAAATAATGAGAGTCTATATCTATAAATAACTTCATCATTTAATATCTAGTGTTTTAGAATAGTGTTTAGCTCGTTCAAATGAGATCCTAATTATAGGCACATTTCCAATGGTCATCTCCCTCCTCCAATAGTCATATTTTTCCTTGAATTTAGAGGGACCAGTACACATGTCACTCAAACAATAGTTGGTTCGAAACCAAAAGCATGATATCATTTTATAACTCAAACAAGAGTAAGTAAAATATGGTTTCTCAACCAAATTAAATTTTTTGTAGAGTAAGGAAAAAATAGAATTCAGAGCTTTAGGAAGTTAACCTTAGGACTCTATATTACAAGGATATTCAGATTCTATTTCTTTAGGAATTTAAAATCAGAATTTGGAGTCAGAATTATAAGGAATTCAGAGTCTAAAATCTGAAGAATCAGAAGTATGAATTCTAAAGAATTCGGAGTCTGAATTCTGAGGAATTCAGAGTCGGAATTCTGAGGAATTCGGAGTCGGAATTCGGAGGAATTTGGATTCGATATTCTAAGGAATTTAGAACCTGAATTCTGAGGAATTTCAGAGTCTGAATTCAAAGGAATTCAGAATATGAATTCAAAGGAATTTAGAACATGAATTTCCAAGAATTCAGATTCTTAATTTCAGAGAATTCCGAGTCTAAATTTCATGGAATTCGGAATCTCAATTTCAGAAAATTTGGAGTCTGAATTTCATAGAATTCAGAGTCTGAATTTCAGTGAATTCAGAGTCTAAATTTCAGAGAATTCGGATTCTGAATTCGGATCCTGAAAACAGAATAATATATGTCTATTTATTTATAGAATTCAGAGGTTTTAGATATGAATCCGAATTTTACACTTATAAATAAAAAGATTTAGATTTAGATAGACTAAAAAAATGAACAATGAAAACAAGTTAAGGATAAATTTTCTTGGGGAAGGAAAAATTTCCTTATTGAGATGAAACTTATGGAAAATAAAACTTTCCTTAAGATAGAGTGTTTGTGATTTTCAAAACATAAAGGAATGGAAAATTCATAAGGAAACCTTATTGACTCAACAATATCCCCATTTTTGGAAAGCAAAAACATCCTTAAGAAAAAAATATAAGGACATGGAAATTTTATGGACTTGTAAATAAAACTTATCTCCCTTTACTTATGGATAAAATTGAATTCGACTAAATCCACCTTAGACCTTAGAAACCCTAAGGATCTTATTCTGAATTTCCTAAATGAGATTTTTCATTTTCTTCCATAAGAAAATCTTCATGAATAAAACTCCCCCTTACATGAACTCCCCCTTACATAGGGAAATTTATTATTTTATTAATATTATTTTTGACATTCCTTTCTCCCCCTATGTGATTTTCAAAAAGGATTAAAGGGAATTGAAAACAAAATATGGTACCTGAAATATTATTACTAGACAACCAAAAATAAAGAACATCCAATAATTTCCTTAAGATTGGATGAATATGTACAACAAGGAAAATACACCAAATGACCGGGTTTAGAATGAAGTTATCCTTCCTTAACCTTTGGCATCAATTTCTTCACTATGGTTTTGAGATTCTTTATTTCTTTGTGATCCTCATGTATACGTTTGAGAAGCTGATCCTAATATTCTATTTTCTTCTCTAAGGCTTTGCTTTTTTATTCTTGAACCTTAAGAGATTCTTCCTGACCCTTCAAGACTTCTTACTAGCTGAAAAGACTCTCTTCACTCTCAATTCTGAGATCCCTTTCTCTCTTCCAACTCTGAGAAACTGAATTCAATTTCTCATTCATATCTTTCACTACTTTCTTCTAAGAAGTCTGTTCTAGAGTTACATTTTCCTAAAAACTATTAGTGCGATCCTTGATCTTCACATCTTCGGTGTTAAAAGCATCCTTGGAACTTTCTCAGAATTCATCATGGATTCTCATCTCTTCAACTGTCTTACATGACCAACTTTTCATCTTTTTTGCATGATCTTTTATGATCTTCATAACTAATAATAAAAGTCTTGATGTTTTCCTCGAGTTTGACACACTTATCCATCACCATAGATACTAAATCTAATTTTTGATTTAATGAATGCTGAATCATCTGACATCTCGAGTCTATACTGGGGAATAATAGAATAGTCCCAACAAGCTTTTTCAAAGACTGAACTACAAAGTCATCTTCGAGAGAGGAAGATTCTGAATCTGAGACTTTGGTTGTTGAGGATTATTTTTCTAAATCAGCAAGTTTTTTCTTTAATGAAGTACCAACTTCTTTCTTCTTCATTATAGATTTTTTTGGTGTATCAACTACTAATTATTTTCCCTTATCAGCTTTTGGAATGACTTCCTCCTGATCTGGAGATTCATTTTCACTATCATAGATCTGAAGAATTTTACCATCATAAATTTCTTCCTTTTTATCTCCTGCCTCAACATCCTCTGGGTGAATAAAATCTTTATTGATGCTTTCTTCCCTAGATAGTTTATTTACACCTTCAACCTTCTCTTCATCCTTCCCAGGAGTAGCAAGCTTTGACAATTCAGCTTGAGAGGTTCGGAATGATAATTTCTCAGAAGGGTTTCCCTTCTCCTGATATTTCTATACCTGTTTTAAAACATATTCGAAGTCACCACTGCCTTCTTCTTCCTCTTATTCTACTTCTTCTTCTTCATCTACTTCTTCTTGATGTTTTTATGGAATTACAAACTCCTTTACCGGAGTTTCAGTAAGTGGTTATTGAAGAAATGACCCCGGTACCTGAATATTTTTGGAGCCTTTCTTAGAAGCCTTCAGAAGGAATTATACTATCTCAGCTTCAGAAAACTTATTACTTCACTTCATTTCTTTTTCTTCCTTTTCTAGATTCTCAGAAGTCTTTTCCTTCAACTCTTTTTCCGCAACAGGGTCAAGGACAAACCTAAGTTCCCCTTCCTTCCCGTTCTTCTTATCTTTCCTCCACATTTCAAATACCCCATCAGGATATGCTTTTTTCTTCTTTGGCTTTGGAGGTGTGGATTGAGTTTCCTTATCCTCTGGGGTTTTTCCTTTGTCTTCCACTTCCTTAAACTTTCTCTCCATTCCACCCTTTTTTGATGTCTCTTCCACTTCCTATTTCTTTGATATGGCCTCTACCTCCTCTTCTGAAAGATCATAAAAATATGTGGAATCTATAGAAAATCCAACTTTCATCATTCTCATGGTTTCATCACTCAGAAAAGTGACTTTTCAATTTATTGACTTTAATCTACAAGGAATTTTGAAGGATTCTAAATAGAGAACAATAATCTTTGACAGAATGGCTGGATAGATTATAATTTGATATTTCAAATGCCCATTTTTGATATTCTCAATCGTAACCAGAATGTACTTAACCAAATTTTTCTTTCTTAAATTCACCAGGAAATCCAAAATATACATATCACTTTTCTTAAAAGTATCCTTGTCTCCTTTTCATGGAATTATAAATACTTGAACCCATAGTTAAAGAATCCTTAATTTTATAGATAGATGAAGAATCTTCGAAGTCTTTACTTCTGAAAGACCAAAGAGTTCCATGGCCTTCACCTTATCAAAACTTCCTTGAACATCAGGTAGCTTGTGAGTACAGAACTCAGCTTCCCCTTCATAAGGTATTCCAATAAAACCAGCAGCCTTAGTGTAAGAAAGGGAATATGTATTTCCATAACACTTGAATGAGAACTTGTTTTTGTCTTCTTCCTTGAAGAAAGACACTATCTCATAGAACTCTACTAACAACTCCAGAGAGACCAAATCCTATGATTTTGGTTTCGAAATGCATACACTCTCCCAACCATTGAGCTTGATATTCTTAGAGATAAGGGAATCATACTTAGCAAATAAATTCAGATGAACCAACCTTCCTCTGTAAATATTCCATTCAGAGATTACTATTGTACATGACATTTATTTTTTAGACGAAGCTTCTACAAACATTCACAACTAAGGAATCCTTGAATATCAGCAATGAGCTTATGTATAAGGGGCAGAGATTCATCATGCAAAAGATTGAGTTCAATGTGGGACAACCATTGGGGGTCCTTTATATAGGAAATTGAAGCAACAGTTCAGCTTCCCCGATTGATCCAATGGTTGAAAGCAACATTAGAATATATTATGGTTGAGATGATAACTATAGAAAGAAATTTTGTCTAGTCCAAACTTTTGAGGTTTCTAGAAAAAATCTAATTTATGAAAAATAAAATGAAAAAGAAATATTTTTCTTAAAACAGAATAAAATAATAGAAAGTAAAAAATGTTGATTATAAAATCCTAGGGAAATAAATCATACCTTTTTACCTGCTTAGGGAAAATATTCATAACGAGAAAAAAAATTTCTTAGAGAACATTAGATTCCAAAATTTCATTCCGAAAAAACTTTAGACTATGAAACTTTAGACTACGAAATATTTTACTATGCAAATTTTTATTATGAAAATTTTGAATACGAAAAACTCCATTACAAAAATTTTTAGAATCAAAAACATTATTATGAAAATTTTAAGTACTGAAATCTTCATTAAGAAAATATTAAGTACAACAATCTTCATTCAAAAAATTTTAATTACAGAAATCATCATTAAAAAAATTTTAAGTATGAAAAATTTTAGTTTAACTGACAATGAAATATGCTCCTCCTATGAAATAGAGTTTCTACTATGAAAAGATAGGTTGCAAAAAGAATTTAATAAGAAATATTACCTTATATTTATCATTCCTAACTTTTATTTTATGTATTTATTTCTATCAAAGGGTAAAGATTTTGTAAAAATATCAGCAAGTTGATCCTACGTTCTGATAAATTGAAGAATGATATCTCCTTTTTGTTTTTGATCCCTAAGAAAGTGATGTCTAATATCTATGTGTTTTTCATGAGAGTGATGTGCATGGTTTTTACTTAAGGAAATGACACTAGTATTATCACAATATATTTTTGTTTTGGTAAACTCATACCATAATATGTGAGTGTGTGTTGCATCCACAACACTTGAGCACAACAACTTCCAAATGCTACATATTTATCTTTAGTAGTGGAAAGTGCTACTGAGTGTTGTTTCTTACATGAACAAGAAACTAATAAATCTCCTAAGAAATGACCAGTTTGGGATATAATTTTCCTATCCATTCTATATCAACCAAAGCTAGCATCTGGAAATTTTTTTAAAAAAAAATCATTTACAAAAGTATAAATGAGTCCTAGACACATGGTTCCCTTTATGTAGCGAAAAATACTTTTCACTTCCTTTAAATGATATTACTTAGGATTGTATTGATATCTTACACATAAGAATACTGAAATAATTATGTCTGGATGACTAGCTATCAAGTAAAGTAGACTTCCTATCATACCTGTAAAAGATGTTTGATCTACTAGTTTCCCAACTTCATTAGGATCAAGTGAATTTGAGGTACCAATGGGAGTACTTATACTCTTAGTGTTTTCATATCCATACTTTTTAAGAATATATTTAATATAATTATGTTGGGATATATAGATTCCTTCCGGTTTTTGAGAAATTTGAAAACCAAGGAAAATTTTTAACTCACCCATCATACTCATTTCAATCTCAGATTTCATTAGATCCACAAAAGAATTAGTTAAATATTGGTGAGACGAACCAAATAAAATGTCCTCAATATAAATTCGAACAATCAAAACATTTTTCTTATCTTTATTTATAAAAAGGTTTGGATCATAATTTCCCTTAACATAATTATTTTGAATCAAAAACCCTTTAAGTTTATCATACTAGGCTCTAGGGGATTACTTTAGTCCACACAAAGCTTTGGTAAGTTTGAAAACATGTTCAGGATGTTTTGTATCTTCAAAACTAAAAGTTTGTTCAAAAAAAAACTTCCACTTGAAGAAAACCATTAAGTAAATCACATTTAACATAGATTTGAAAAATTTTAAAATTGAAGAATTCTGCAAAGACAGTTTGAAATCGAATAGATTCAAGTTTAGATACTGGAGCACAGGTTTCTTCATAGTCCATTCCTTCTTGTTTATTGTAGCCTTTAGCCACAAATCTTGGTTTATTTCTTACTATGATTCCATTTTCATCACATTTATTTCTGAGGACACATTTTACTCCAATAAAATAAGTTTCCTTAGGTCTTTCAACCAAGGTGCATACTTTATTCCTTTCGAATTCATTTAGTTGATATTGTATAGATTTTATCCAATAATAATCACATAAAGATTCATTAGTGGTTTTTGGTTGTAATTGGGAAAGGAATGCTAGATGTTTTACTTCATTTATTAATGAACTTCTAGTACTTACAGGTTTATTTACATCACAAATGATACTATCACTGGGATGATTCTTAAGAAACCACTGATTTGGGTCTTGTCAAACATGTTCATCAACATAGGGTAAGAAATCTTCTAGGGTAAATGTTTCAGAAATTCCTTCATGAAAATTTTCCTTATCAGAAGGATCTTATAACAAGGGTGGGTAATCAATTTTTGAAAACACATCCAAAGATGTTGGTTGAGGTTGTTTAAAAACAAAAGGAGAAGTTTCATCAAATTTTACAAGTACTGTTTCTTCAACAATACAAGTATTTTCATTGAAAACTCTGTAAGCCTTAGAAGTTGTGGAGTATCCTGAGAAAATTCCTTCATCATAATTTGGTGAGAATTTGTGTAGATTATCTTTATTATTTAAAATTAATACCTTACAACCAAAAACCTTGAAGTAGGAAAGTCTAGGTTTTATACCATTCCATAACTCATAACCAATTTTATTAAGAAAAGGTCTAATCAAAACAAAATTTATAGTATAACAAGCAGTACTGATAGCTTCAGCCCAAAACTGTTTGGCTACCAAATATTCACTCAAAATGATTCTTGTTATCTCTTGAAGAATTATATTTCTTCTTCCAACAACACCTTTTTTGAGGTATTCTAAGTGATGAGAATTTATGAGTAATTCCTTTTCTACTACAAAATGTTTCAAAATCAGAATTATGAAATTCACCTCCATGATCACTATGAATAGTTATCAAAGGAATATTTTTCTCATTTTCAACATGGGCTCTAAAACATTTGAAATAAGAAAAAGCTTTAGATTTCTTTCCCAGAAAATAGACCCACGTAAATATAGTGGAATCATAAACTAAAACAAATAGATAATATTTTCCTCCAATGCTTCCAGTTTGTGTTGGACCAAAGAGATCAATATGAACTATCTGTAATGAATCAGTAGTTGAGACTTCAACGACTAATTTAAATCTTGATTTATGTTGCTTTCCAAATTAACAAGGATCACAAACTTTTGAATAATCAAATCTATGATCCAGTAGATCCTTAACAATTATTTTCTTAGAGAGTTTTTATAGGTTCCTATGATTAAAGTGTCCTAACTTTCTATTACACAACAAAGAATGATCCTCTATTTCACTAAGACAAGGTAGGTCTTGGATTCTAAGGTATTCTATGTTTAGTGTGTATACATTCTTTTTCCTATGGGCAGAAAGAATAAAATCTTTCTTGGAATTGTGTACTAAGCACTTGTGATTCCTAAAATTCAAAAGGTAAAATTCATCACATAATTGAATTATGGTAATGAGGATGTTCTTAATACCCCTAACAAATAAAATATTTTAAATCAATGTTTTTTCAAGAAGAACAATGTTACCTATACCAATAATTTCTCCCTTAGAATTATCTCCGAAAGTTACTTTTCCTCCTTTCATCTTGATAATATTTTCCAAGAAGTTTTTGTTACTAGTCATATGTTGGGAACATACACTATCCATGTACCATGTATTTATGTCGGTATTATCTTTATTTTCCTAAAAATAAGAGTGTTAGACTTTCGGTACCCAAAATTTCTTGGATCCAGAAACTTAAGAAACAAATTTTTTAGGAATCCACATTTTCTTCAAAAAATAAGATTTATGAAATGTAAAGACTGAGTTTTGTTCAAGGAAATATTTTTGGCCCTATTCCCACCACACTGACATTTAGTGTAGAAAGGATCAGTTTGAGGAAAAAAATAATTATTACAAAAAATCGGGTTTGAACTAGTATAACCAAAACCAGAATTATTCCTTAGATGTCAAATTCGGGGAATACATCTTATCAAAGTTTTCCTTCCATAAGGTAAAGGTTGGAAAACACTTCCTCAAGGAAAATATTTATAACTTTAGTCTAATAACAAAGTTATTATCCTTAAAAACATCAGTTTTAGCATTGGAGTTAGGCTTGAAAACATTTTTCTTAGAAATTACTTTTTCTAGATCCTTAGAAAGTTTATCCTTCTCAGAATTAACTTCCTCAAGGGTTTTTGAAAAAATTTCAAAATCAAGGGTTTTCTTATCAGTATCTTTAGAAAGATCTAATATTTACTTAGTAAGAATATAAATACTAGAATTTTCCTTATCATGCTTTTTCTTGAATTTAGAATTTTCATTCTCAAGGAGCTCAGAAAACCTAGATACTTCTTCATAAGTAGGTAAAGTATTATCTTTATCAGAAAAAGATTCTTCATCTGAGGATTCATAAGATTTACTATCACTATAATTAGAATTCATGGATACATTGGTTATATATTCATTATTGTGTACCTTACCCATTAAATATTTATTTTCAATAGGTAACCTGGAAAGTAAACCAATATTCTTCTGTCCATAAGATTCAAAATATAAGGATTCATCAGAAGAGTCTCCAGCACTGTCACTCTTGGCGTCATTAGCTTTCAGGACTTTCTTAGCTTTAGCTTTGTAGTACTTATTTCTATTCCTTTAAAAATGCTTTTCCTTTCTATATTTTCTATTAATCATAGGACAATCTGGCCTCATATGTCTAACTCTTTTGCATTCAAAACAAGTGACTTCAGAGTCTTTCCTATCCTTTCTTTCTTTATTCTTATATCTATTCTGGAAGTCTTTCTTCCGAACTATCTTTGTTATCCTTTGAGAAATATTATCTAGTTCGTTCTCAGAATGTTCACTTTCACTTGATTCCGATAAAACAGTGACCTTCTTAGATTTAGATCTCGTAACTCTCTCAGGAGTCTTGGATTTCATATGATTTTAAGTAGTTAGAAAATAAACACTTCCATTCCCATTCTTTTTCTTAAAATTTACAACATCTCTCTTCATTCTAGTCTCATGTTGAAGAAGAGTTCCAAAAACCTCATCATGAGTAATCTGCGAGACTTTCCTATTCTCATTAATAGGTGTTCTCTTTGATTCCAACTCATTAAGCATGATGTCTAAAATCCTTTCTACAAGTTCCTCATCATACAAACATTTTTCTCCCATGGATTGTAAGTTTCTGAAAATAGTCATAAATCTCTTTTGTACCTTACATATAGGTTCTCCATAAGTTAAGAAAAAACCATGGTACTCAGCTCTATGAATAGCTCTTCTAGTTTCAATAACATCAGAAGTTCCAAAATGAGTTACTTCAAGCTTATTCCAAATAAAATATGTAGCTTCACAAAAAGAATTCTGGCTATATATATTACTCATCACGGTACACAAAAAAGTATTGCATACCTTGTATTTAAGTTGATATTCTGACTTCTCTTGATTCATAAATGTTCTGACTTCCTTATCAGGAATCTTGTAATCTCCCATAAGCAGAACAAAGTTTTCCACTCCAATGTTAATAAAAAAAGTATTCATAAGATCTCTCCAATATTCATAATCATTTCCATCAAAAATAGGTGGTCTAGTATATTAATATTGTCAATTGAACCAACATTCATTCCTGCCATCTTAAAGGAAAAAAAATCATTCCACACAAACTTTTTAGTAATAGAAGTTTGTAAACAAGGATAAAAATATCCTAAACAAGGAAAATATAGAACAATGAAAAAAATGAGAAAGAAAACTTATATGTGAATATAATTATTTTAGAGACCTCCTCTGATACCAATTGTAGGATCAAAATAATGATTGTAGATGATCAATATACAAGAGGGGGGTGGATTTTATATTTTAAAAAAATTCATTTGGAACTTTTAAAGATGGTAATGTTTAAGAAAATTTAAAAAAGGTAAATTCCCAAGACCTCTTAGTTATACAAATTTTCTTGATTCCAGAAATGTGGTTCTGAAAATGAAACTTAAGAAAATTTTACAATGATAAAGATTCTACCTTAAAGTGTATATAATCTTACTAATTGAATTACAAGTAAAGAAAGTATAAGATATTTATACTTTCCTTATCAATCAAAATGTAGTGGAAAAAAACATGTAACAATATAAGTAACAAGTAAGAAATATTTTAAACTAAAGAGAAGGATATCAAAAAACCTTGGATAAAGGTCCCTTGATTTATACTTTTAAGAATGTCTATCTTACCCACTCTAGGGTAAGCCCCTTATATGAATATCTGAGTCTGTATTGATATCTCTGGAAGTCCTCAAAATTCAAGGTAGTCGGCACCTCTGTCATCCTATACCCGGAATAAATCGAATGTACTCAGCAAAATTTTTAGTTACACTAAGAAATTCTGAACAAGATGTTCAGTATGCACAAAGCATGACAGTCTTTCTCTATAAATCACTTCAGCATGTAATCTCTAGAGTTCTATAATAGTGCTGAGATCATTCAAATGCGATCCTATTTATAGGCACATTTGCAACGGTCGACTCCCTCCTCCAATGGTAATATTTTCCCTTGAATTTTGGATGGACCTATACACATGTCACTCTAACAATGATTGGTTATAAATAAAATTCATGACATCATTTTATAACTCCAACAAGAGTAAGTAAAATATTGTTGTTCAACCAAATTCCATTTTTTGAAGTGTAAGGTAAAAATAGAATTCAGAGTCTACGAAGTTAAACTTTGGAGTATATATTACAAGGATATTCAGATTATATTTTTCTGGAAATTCAGAATCAGAATTTGGAGTCAGAATTCTAAGGAATTCAGATTCTTAATTTTGAACAATTAGGAGTCTGAATTATGAGGAATTCAAAGTCGGAATTCTGAGGAATTCAGAGTTGAAATTCTGAGGAATTTTGGAGTCCAAATTCTAAGGAATTTAGATTCTGAATTCAAAGGAATTTTGATCCTTAATTTCAGAGAATTCAAACTCTAAATTTCATAGAATTTGGAGTCTAAATTTAATATAATTTGGAGTCTAAGTTTCAGAGAATTCAGTGTCTAAATTTCAAAGAATTCAGAGTATTAATTTCATAGAAACCAAATTTTACACTTAGAAATAAAAAGAGGTAGATTTAATGAGACTAAAAAAATTAAAAATGAAAACAAGGTATGGATAAATTTCCTCAGGAAGGAAAATTTTCCTTATCGAGACGAAACTTATGGAAAATGAAATTTTCCTTAAGATAGAGTGTTTGTGATTTTCAAAACATAAAGGAATGGGAAATTCCTAAGGAAACCTTATTCACTCAACAATAATGTCATAGGTACTATCATGTATGCTCTAAAATGAATGACTTGATTACCATATTTAGAAAATCTACTAGGATCATGTACAACGGATATTAGAGTTTATAGGTTCATACAATCAGGATCCCCAATTCATGCCTCCCCCATCCAGTATTGTCACGAAATCATTAGTGTGAATAGTACATCTAATAACTCAAGATAATGGGTTTCAGAGTTCTTATCATGTTGTCTAAGTTTATGTGAACCATAGAAAATCACTACCTTCCTCTACATCAAAACACAATGAAGTTCAGTTCTTGATACATCACAAAACACTATGTACTCAAATCCCTCCTCTAGAAATCTCATGATGGAAGTAACCATCAATATCTATCTCATATCCTAAAAATCATACTAGAACCTCCTCATCAACATGAAAGGATTCAACTTTCAAGTTAAATATTTCATGGTACTTGATATTGTAGAGAAGTTAGTTATGAATGCTTGGTAGTATCCTTCTAACCCAAGGAAGATCCACACCTCTATTACCCTCTTGGGTGGCTCCCAAGACGACACTACCTCAACCTTCACTATGCCCATTGCCACACCATCTACTATAATAATATGTACTATAAATCAGACCTCTTGAATCCATAATTGACACTTCAAAGAGCTTCCAGTAAATCTAGTTCTATCAGAGTATGTTCAGAACCATACTTAAGTATCTCGCATGCTCCTCCTCAGATGCCAAGTTCACAAGGATATCATCCATGAATCAGTCTAATAAGGGATTAATGACCATTATCATCATTCACATGAACACTTATAGGGATTTATTCATACTAAAGGGAATCAAAAAGTACTCATAGTGACCATAATGACATCTAAATTCTAAATTCATTATATCCTAACACCGTATGAACAATGGTGATAACATGATCTAAGGTCAATCTTTGATATCCATCATGACCCTCACATTTGATCAAAGAGTTCATTGATCCTATATTGTGGATAATTGTTCTTCCTGGTCACTTGGTTTATGAAATGGTAGTGCACACATAACCTCAAGCTCTCATCCACCTTCTTTATGAAAAAATTGGGGTTGCCCAGGGTGAAACATATGGTCTAACAAATCCATTTCTATGAACGTCCTCAAACTGCACCCTCATATAATGAAGCTCAACAGGTGTCTTCCGATATTATGGTATAGATATTGGGTCCATCCCTGAGTTTAGATCAATGAAAATGTCTATCAATTAGCGAGGAGGTAATAATAGGAAATCTTAAAAAAATCAATCCTCAAACTTCGCCACCATTTTAGGGAACTGAATTATAGAATCCACTGAACCAAGGGTAATTCTATCCAACTAATGATTAATCAGATGCAACCTTTTATAAATGATTTCATCATATGCTTCTTGGGTTTACTTTTCACCAAAAAAAGGAAAACCTGGTCTCGTCATTGTGGATACATCACATCCTCCTCCTGAAACATTATATCTATGAACAAAATGTAGATTACCAATCCATACATAGGATTATGTTTCAAGGACTCATCAATACTAAAAATAAATCTCAATATAATCTATCACCTCCAATAGTCAGGGAACAATATCAACAAAAGTGTGTGATCACTTAGTCATCTCTAGTTGGAGTCTCCAAGAACAAGTTTGGAGCTAAGGACTCAACCCGGATTTCTATGTCTCAAACCAGATATGTAGAAATAAAGGTAAAAATAGACCCTATGTCTATCAATACTATAACTAAAGTATATAAGACACATATCACTTCTCGTATCATCCCTGGAGCCTTTAGTCTATAATATTTGACCACCTGTAGTTTCCCCTACCCCGTCCTAAATCTCCCTCAGCCTAGCACGGACCTCTTGGTTTGGTGGTGGTAACAAGTAGAATCACACACCACCTTTAGCTTCCCCCATTCTCCTATTCCACATCCTCTACATGGTAGACCCATTTTCTACTTACGATGACTTGAATACCCATCCAATGTATCCCTATCAAACATACAATAGGTCAGACAATCCCTCGTGAACTATCCCCCACCATCAAATGAGTAACACCACCTCTTACTAGGATAACTAGAACAACCCCTTGATCCTTGAACTATAGAACTTCTATCTTGGGATCTCCTACTAGGATTAATTTCATGTCCAGGTACTCAATACTGACATCAAATCCCTTTTGTTGATGTCACTACTCCTGATTTCCCACTTCCACTAATAACTATCTGTGTCTGTTCAGGTAGGAAAATCCTGACCACAAATGCTCACTCTTTCACCCCATCATAGGTTGGAATTCATAAAGTTATAAATCTAGATCATATGTATCAATTTAGTCCTAGATCAACGGTCCAATCCTGAATGAACTAATCATGAACCATATCCATCAAGTACCTGGAGTGGTTGGTGAACCTCAATGAATACTCGACCATTGTCGTACGGCCTGAATAGTGTTTCTGAAGCTCCTATATACATACAATCCAAAACATAACTATAGATAACTCCTAAATGAAACGTTTCTAGAACTCCTACCATGTTATAGTCACATATTCATATGAAGTGTCACTAAAACCCACCATCATCTTGTTGATTCATCGAGAAGGATCACTTCTAGAACCACCGTCTTATTTTCTTGTATCCTGGTAGGGGGGGGGGAAATTGTATCACTGCCTCATTCCAGTCTTTATACTCTTATGGGTCAGGATTTCCTCGAAACCTAAGGGGTATCTATCACTAAAACTTGTGAAGTGCACTCAGCCAGTGGATGTAATTTTCTAGTACTACAGTCACCATGTTCATCTAAAAAGGTGGTGGTATAATAATTGAACCACATAGAGGTAACACCTCGGGAATAATCCCTTGTATTGATTCCTCAAAACTGAGGGGACCATACTCATGATACTGATACTAAATCTTAGCCGGAATAGCTCTCAGAGGTATCTTGTAAGTAAAGAAGGTATACCATAATCAATGAGTATATCTGGAGGGCCTAATCAAGATGGACATAAAAACCACAACCCATTCCTATATGATAAATGTACCATCATTTTTCTCCTAAAACCAGTTTCATCATGCACCGATTTGATAGGTAGGTGATCATAGTCTTGTGTTATGGATATGATGGTCTCTACACCAATACTGGAGTCCATGGCATGAAAACCAAACTAAAAAAACTTAAAACTATTTCCCAAAAAAATATCAAAGACTCCAACCCTATGGTAGAATTGAATGATATGATATCACCTTCTTATGAATTGTCTTTAAGAGACCCATTCCATGAATCTTTAATCCCACATAAAATAGAGTAGTTGATGGTGATGATCACCGAGTAGGCATATCACTGACATAGGAGGTCTTAGTCTAAATTATATGTACACACACACACATCTCCAAACCCATATAATGATGAAATGTAAAACAACTGATAATCCCAAAATACATATATCTAAATCCCACAAACTGAGTATTAAAATAATAAATGTAAATTAAAAATGGTCCATTATAATAACACCACAAAGAGTCTAAGAACAAGTCCAACTTATAAGTAAACATGGGTACTGCTATCAAGATTACCATAGGAACACACATTAATCTGTCCAACACACTAAAAACTGCCTAGTCCATGTCCATCTAGGAATCCTTCAAATGGTTAATCATCTGTACCAAAGACTATATTTAAAGGAAGATCCTATAAAGCTGTGATTATAGTGACACCCAATAGGACACCCCAACAACACTAAGCATTTAACAGAAACAATAACAGTAATCTCTACACGTGTATATGTATACAACACATATGACAAGAATATCCAAATATACTCAACAAAGACACACGGTATTAGGGTAATGTCACAACCACAATTCCAACCTAGGAAACATAAATAAAGTTTCCACATAGCACTCGTCTAGAATAACACACTCCATAATTCAGATAACTCTGATGGAATCTATTCCATATTTGCTACTAATCAGGTCATTCTAAAAGAATTATACATTGGAAGTCAGAAGAGATTGATACACAGATTAGTATCACACCCAAGGCCATGGGGTATACCAAAAAAGTCTATCTAGATTAACTTTCTAAGTATAGGATCGACACCCTCATATTCCTGGTCATAATGATACCATGAACTCTGTTAGGCCCTACCCATAGATCCTGGCACATGCCCGTGTCTGTGTAAAACTATATGGTTTGTCTCAAACCATATAATTATATCTATGTCCAAGTAAATGGATATGAATATGTATGTTTGGTATATCCATGTTAGAGTAGATAGAATGTTTTTTCTTGTGTACTTCTGGCCATGTATATATGCCCTCTATGGTATATGCTGAGTTTCCAAGACGACTCACACAATGTGTTATTTTTAATTCCATCACGGAAAATCCTAGTCATTGCCCAGGGGTCCCACATGTCATGTTCCTCTCAAACACACACCGTTTATCATGAGATTTTATAGATATCACATGTTTATTCCCCACATTTCCATCTTCTACTCTGGCCCTCATATATACCATAATCATGTCGGGAAGCACAAATCTACTCCAGTCGAGCCTTGCTGTCACCGATCTTCAGATTTTGGTCATCAAATTCACATGGGAATTCGTTATCATTCATCCTCATCACCATAATATGAATTTTTAGAACATTAATTTATTCAATGTAGTCCAATTATCTTGCCTATACCATTGTCCCATGATCCCCATTCCATACCGAGTATTAATCTATGATATCAAATCGTTATTCCAATAAAAGGGTGCACAACATTTCATTTCTCAGTATTTGGGTTGATAAACCAATCAAATTAATCACTAATGATGAATACATGTAGATATATGGGATAAAACCAAGAGTCATGTAAAAGATAAATGAACCTTTTCCATGTTCAGTTTTCCTCGATCCATTTCCTTTAAAATAAAGAATTGAGAACCATAGTAACATAAAGAATTCTTGAAATAAATCCCGGTCGGTAAACCCTACCCACAATATGACTGATGTTCAAATATATCCATTAGTTGATTTATACATGTTTTTCATATAAATATTAAAATGTGGATAAATCGAATCAAATAAACATCTTACCTTTATTTAAATTGAGCACGAATTAAGAACAAAGCTATGTCATTATCGTTGGTGAGATCGTTAGATTCCATTGCACACCAATCGCCGATCCTCAATTTGGTTGTCATTCACAAATAGAGATCATATAATAATCTCCAATATCTCTTATTTATTTTAATGGTTGTAAAACTAACCCTTAAAATTTTCCATATGTTCTTATTTATATAATTTTATTAGTTTAGGTAAATATTAAAATTAATTAATTATTTGATTAATTTATATTAAATGTTCACTAACAACTACTCCTCAACCCAAACACCTGATGTGTTCCAATTCCGTATTATTCCTAAGGTAAAAACTATGTTCGGTAGTCAATAGTGCCCTAAAAATTTTGATTCAGGACTGCATTTATAAGTTATTCCAATTTTCATGAAAACTATATGCTCATGATAATAATATATTTAGTATATTTCAAAACTTTATTCTGGGAATATTAGGCCTCATAATAACACTCCATCTCAATTCTTGATCTCAAAAATATTTCTGGATATATTCAAAAATTTTACATGGAAATCATAGATATGTTGCAATTTTGGATGGAAACCCCAAATAAAAATAAGATAAAATTCTAAAAGTCTGAGAACACCATGATATGGAAGAATAATTTGAATAGTCAAAAAAATTATAAACATTTAGAATTTTGGATTTGAAAATAGGAGTAGTCTAGAAGCTTACTTAGAGTTCAATCCATAAGATGATCCAAAAGATTCAGATTTAATTATTTAATATACTCGAGAATTTAATGTGAAAATAAATAATAGTTTGAACAAAAACACTATAAATAAAATTTTGAGAGGTGAATAGGTGTTACTTGAAGATTTTTTATGATTGGAGTGTCCATGAGAATGAGACAGATAGATAATGAAATATTTTGAAAAATATCACTATTAAGAATAATTTTAGATTCTACTATAACTACCAAGAAATGATCACTTGTTTAGGCATAATGAAGAAATAGATTCATGAAGTGAATGTTTTGAAGTCATTGAAGGAAATCCTATATCACTAGATTTAAATAAAACCAATATCAACAATTTGAAAAATAATTGTGTCAATAATTCTAGAACTATATATAAGCTGATGCAACATATAGAGTAGCAATTCATTCATATCCAAAAAATCAAATATGAATTTGAGAATTTGAAGAAAATTCATGACTCAGTTATGATAAACAAAGTAGTTTTAAGGTGAAAGATGGAAGTGAAATATTATAGAATTTTGAAGATAAAGAAACATATTATTAAAATTATTAAAAAACCTAAATCCTATTTTTTTATTTTTATTAAAACAATGAATAAAATATTTTTTCCGTTTATTATTTTTTCATTTTGGGTCTAAATCACTTCCACATTGAAATATTTGAATCACTAAATCTAGTTTATAATTAAATGAATTTATAAAACATATCAAAATATAATCAAAACCTACATCTATGATGTATTTAGAACTTAAATTTCAGGATACACCAAAGCCACCACACTGTAATGCACAGGAAAAATAAAAAAAATTACTTCCTTGGAAAATTAATAAGAAAGAACAACACATGAAATAAAAAAAATAAAAAAACATGAAAATTTCATGGTTTTGATGTTAGTGTCACTCCATGTGGGAACACACTATATCATTATATTAAGGGTAATAAATTTAGTTAATAGGGATCCTAAAAATCTAATTACAAAATCCATCCCATGTTTTATGTGAAACCTACCTTATGATCACTTTTGGACACCCAAATCAAAGAACCACTAGAAACAACTACAACCACTCCAACAAATTTAAAGTTATCTATGGGGAAGTACCCCTAACCATGATAATAGACACAATCTCATCCTCCTTATTTTTGATTCTTTATCACGACATCTTCAGTCAGAACTAATATTTTGGTATATACAAGAGATACACAACTTATGCTCCCAAACATGTGTTTATG
This sequence comes from Viscum album, assembly GCA_963277665.1. Classification (NCBI taxonomy): domain Eukaryota; kingdom Viridiplantae; phylum Streptophyta; class Magnoliopsida; order Santalales; family Viscaceae; genus Viscum; species Viscum album. The sequence goes on from OY728142.1 coordinate 1,538,683,391, forward strand.
GATGAATTCTATAGTTTTATATAAAAACATCTTGTTTCACCACCTTATGATATCCATTTAAAGAATATCACATTGATCTAATAATCAAGGGTATCATTCTATGTAGTGAAATTACATAACTACCTCAACTGATTCTTCTAGTGAACATTTACATTTTATAAAAACTCAGAGAGTTTAATTTTAGCACATTATAATCACCTAGACACTATTTATATCAACATACACTCCCTCCAGTATTTTTATTCCATTTAAAAAACATAAAACTTTTATATATGTCACTCCATCCTTTGTAACATGGTCACTACTCATGTGCAAGCATTTGATGTTCATCATTAGAAATTACCTCAACTAAACAACATTTTCATCACTTATTATAGCACATGGATAACTTTTAATATATTGTTATTACTGAGATAACTTATAATCCTATATTCCTTCCAGTTATGGAACTACTCTATTGTATCCACTAAAAACATTTTATTCAGATCCATCTGATGAACCATCTTCTACTGGACTAAATTAAATATCCATGGGGAAGGCGAATCCATCTTCATCTGGTAACTCAAAGTGTATCTTTTGAAAAAATATCCTATAAAAATCCCATCACAAAAATAGAAAATATTTCTCACACAAAAATGAGTAATCTCCCACTTGGTAATTTTTTCATATTGTTAACCCAAACAAAATCCATCTCAATGACCATTATCAATGTTTTCAACAAATTCCCATCAGTTAACTCTTATTGTTTCTCTATTTGTAGTTTCACCATGGTTTCCCACTATGGTTTAAGTCTTTTGAAATCCATTAAGACAAATACACCCCAATATTGTATAATTTGATTACTCAATCCATTAAAAACACAAAACCTTCTAAATAACTATATCAAAATATCTCTAGATTAAAAAGGATGATATTAAATTCAAATTTTTTGAATGAACATTAATAAGTATTTGTTTTTTACCATTTCCATAGGATTACTCCTTCTAGATAATACCTATATAGATATACCACTAATCCTCTACACGATACAAAGGAAGAATGACAATTTAAACTCTAAGAATATCACTAGAACTGATCTCCATCTAGAAATTTAAACTTCTAAAAAGTATACCTTAATAGAACTCATAAAATCCAACTAAAAATTTTTATAACCTTCCTATAATATTTATCATTTAAATAAAGACATGTCTTGGTCCTATTCCCCCACAACATTATAGGCTAATATTGATACTTCAATGATCCACCCAGATTATATAGGTAAATTTTAAACCGCTGATGAACTTATGAATTTTATTTATATAGTGTTGGAAGTAAAAATATATTCATTTTCACCTCTTATAAAGAAAACATTCCTAGGACATGGGGTTATCTCTCTTTCGGCATCAATGTTGTCATGGGAAAATTCCCAGAAAAATTTCATTTGATGGAATAACAAGATATCTAAATTTCATACTTGTATTGTTTTTGGAATATACTTCCTAAATTGAATTCATCATTAACTTCATGACACTTTCCAATGTTTTTGGTTCAATCTACTCAAAATGTAGGATCTACCTCCCTGACATCTCTGAAATGTCTCAATGCTCTTGTAAATATCATCCCCTAGATATTGGACTTCAAACCATGACATGCCATTCATAAGGTGGTGAAAAATATATAATTTATTTTCTTAATGCAACAAGTTGGCTAACCAGGGTCACCACTATTGATAATCTTTCACATTAAAACATTTAATAAATTAATTTTTTTTTGATTTTTCTATACTTATTGAAATTAGGTAAAATTTAAATGAATGTTAAAAATAAAGGCATTTGATATTTTGAAGATTCATTGGGAATGAACTATCATATTTTTTTCTTAAAAGTAATACCCAAACCTACTCTCACTCAATTGAGTGAATCAATATTATTCCCCACTCAACCGCACCCGTGCCTCAATTATGATGGCTAAAACACCAAGATCTTTTATTATGGGGTCATATTTTCTTTCTTATTATAGTGGTGGCTACCAAACCAATATTGAGATATTGATTTACTAGAATCTTATCTTGTTCAAGATTGTCCAAGGGAAGGTCCCAACTTTATATTCCCAAAAATTTCTAGACCACTCTCCTCTACACTTATCATCTTCACTGTATGATGGAAATTATAATGAAGAGAAGAATTAACATAACTTTAAAGTTGAGAAGAGGAGTATTTTTTGGGGAAATTGGACAATTTTTTCATCTAACCAGTTTAACTACACTCTATTGTAACCTAGATAGAATATAAATAAAAGTATATAAAGATATTTAAAACTTAATAAAAATCTCATGGTTTGTTACCCCTTGGATAAAAATAATGGTAATTTCTCTATGTATAGATAAATTTAATTAAAGTGTATATAATAGAAAATATAGACGAAGAGATAAACAAGAGAGTGATAGAGAAAGAGAGATATTTTTTTATAAAAAAATAGTGTGAAGGTTATAGAGAAGAATAATTAAAATAAAAAACAGAGGAAAAATATAAAACATCAATGTTTATTATCCACCATAATATATATCTTTTTAAATACCATATATGTCTAGACCCAATATATTTTTCAAGAGCTTCAGTTTCCATTTGTATAACTGTGATTAAGCATATGATAACATTGTTTTTCAATTTCTCTAATGTTTTCATTTTCCTGAGGGCTTCAAATCTTCATCAGGATCTGGTCATCATAAAAATTTGATTCTTCCATTATAATAGTCCCAAAATTCCTTAACAATTATTTATGTGAGTATAATTTAGATGGTTGTCTCTGGGAAGTTGTATGAATACTGATGTGGTGCCAAGAAACCTCAACTTAAAGCATATGTGAGTCCCCCGATGTCTACTTATGATTTCCATTCTGTTTACTTTTTCAAAGTAAAATATCCTATGTGGGAAATAATAAATGTAGTACATATGACAAAATATCCTTCTCATAGATGAAATATTAAAATCCAAAAAAATTTTTCGATTCCCAAATTTGTTCGTATGAAAATAACTTTTAGTATATAAACACAGCTTCTAAATTATTAAAATATATTATGTATTGGATGATTCATTGATATAACATTAAATTATCCTATAAAGATCCAAATTGTCCGATGCTGGTGATCATAAGACATTTTCCTTAGTAATTTTTATCAACTCCAGCAGAGTACATAAAATATTTCTATAAATACACTATGAACTTCTTCAGATCAATTAAAATCCATCAAAATCACCTCTGATCTTTTTATAATAACATCAAAACACCTAAAGATAAGTTAATGATTTTTTATAATAATTCCAAAGATGAAATAAATAATTAAAAATAAAATTTTAACACATTTTAAATTTATACTCAAGATTATTCCTAAAATAATAAAAGTTATTTTTATACAAGAATTGATCACAGTGGTGGGATTAAGATCCTGAATATAAAAGTGAAATATTGGATCTTTCAAGACTCCATGATATTTTATGGTAATAATAACATCATGGTTCTTCTCTATGATTGTTCAAAAAATGCCTATGACTTATGTATGAGGAGACAACATCCTCACTCACATGAAGCCTAATCAATTATGGTAAGAATTACTATATATCCATGAGAATTAAAACACCATGTGATTTTGTGAAATATTTATCTTTAAATAAATTTGATTTCTTTAATATCTTTGTTTAAATGAAACATCTAGTTCAAACGAACCACGTGATACTATTGAAATCTTATAATGAAATCTGTTATTATAAACTTTATTTTGGATTGGAGTGTGTGAATAAGCCCAACTAAATTTTGAATTTTTTTTACACATTTATAAAACAATTTATCTAGTTATTAATTTGTTAAAATTAAAATAAAATCTTCATTAAGTAGAAGGAGATGTTTTTTTCTGAATTTTTTTCTTTATAGACAATATATTTATCTATATAAATTCAATTAATAATTGTTAATGAATTATTTTGATGAAATTTGTAGATAATATAATCTATAAAAAAAATTTCATTAATTTAATGGTTATTACTTAGAATTTTATGTGATTAAATTTAGTTTTATGCTTTATAATGATTTTTTTTTTCTAAAAGAGGTTTCCATTGCATTTAGCATGCTTATTTTAAAATTAATTTATGACACATATAGGAATTGGATATTATAAATTTTTCCCATATTTGGAATAAATATTTCCTAATTTTGAAATTATGCAACTTTAATTTTTGGCCATTGTGAATAATAATCGATGCAAAAATTCATTGCTATGGTAAATGTTAAAATGGTTAATGTGGGGTTAAACTAAATAGATAAGAGTTATAATGAATTAAAAATTATATAAATAATTTTTTTTTATTTTTTTAGATCCTACATCATCCTATATTCTACTTTGAGACAATATGGATCCACTTCTTCTTTATAGTGATTTTATTATGTTTTAATAATCTTTAAAATTGTAAGTGTGTCACCCACCTTACTTATAAAATGGAACCACCTGTCCAATCATATAATTGTTTTAAGAAATTTATATAAATAAAAAAACTTCCCAAATATCTTATAAACATCCCTATTCATATCCTATGGGTTTATTCTATCCTTAATAGACTAGCACATCAATTATTAAGAAGAGATTCAAAGGTGGTTTCTCGAAGAAGAGGTATATGTTCTTAATGATACTTTTCAATTATATTTATTCTTATACCTCCTATAAATATTATTTAACAATTTTAAAATTATGAAATATTTCTATTTACTATAATTATTTTTTAATGTTACAACCATTTAATATATCCTTTATATTTAATGAAAAATAAAAATATCACTCATTCGTATGTACATACTACTATTTCTATGTAGCGATGTATTTAATTTTTCATTACTATCTCTCTTGGATGGTTAATTAAATTAATTTATTTTCTATTTAAGATTTCATAATATAATTAATATTCTGTATATATAATACATAATATACCTTCTTACACTTTTATTCATTAGAAAATGATAATGTCCCCCAAGCGTACATATGGACTACTACCTCCACAAAGCGATGTGATTCATTTTTCATTTTCATTTTCATGGATGGTAATATGGTTAGATTAAATTTATATAAATGATATTTATAATATAATATTTATTTTTAATGGATAGTTATTTTTTATCTTTCTTTTATTCGGTTATTTCAAAAGTGGAAACCACATTTATGCGTACATACAATCTATTGTCTCCATGAAATTATGTAATTAATTTCCTTTTGATACTTTATATATATGGTTGTAAAAGTGTATATAATTAATAAAAATGATTATAATTTCATTATTAATATTCTGTATATGATGGAACCTTGTCTAAGGTGAAAGGACTGGAACCATCGAACCAAAAATATATGGAAAATTGATCAGATTTCACAAGAACGTTCATTTTTAGGAGAAAATATTAGTAAAAGGATAATGATAAATTATAAATTAATTATAAATAACAAGTTATATATGAATATGGTGATGTAATATATTTATTATAAATATATATTTATTATATAATAGGTTTAAAATGTATGATGAAATATGTGATTTTTGGTAAGTCTTTATGTTTCCATCTCATTTTTTATCCAGATTATTTACACTTAAATCTTCATTTGGGAAATTATTTCCTCCTTGTCTCTTATTCACATTTTTTTTAAATAATTTTATTTCGGGTTTTTTTTTTGTTTTTGTTTCATTATCCACTATTTTTACTTAAAATGACCGAGAAAGTTTTTTAATAAAAGTTAACCTTATTTCCTATTTGGTCGATAATCATTTTTTTCCTTGTCTATGTTATTTAAAATTATTTCAAGAATATTATTTTATATTTTCAAGTGATTATTTAAATTCATTTTCAAGCATTTTAGGCTTTCTTTTAATTTTTTTAAAATTAATATTATATTAATTATATGAAGGATTCACTTTTTGAATTTTTATCAAAAGTGTGAAAGGAATATTTTTTTATGGTTTACCGCATGAATGAATTTACATTTTTTATGACTATAATTTTTATTAAATATTACTTTACATGTTTCCATTTTAATTTTCAAGGATTTATTTTTCTCAATATTATGGTAAATTTTAATCTCTAATAACACTGAAGAAAAATTATATTTTACCATTTTTTAGATAAATATTCAAATGTTCTTCTAAAAATAATTTTTATCTATGTCAACATAATTTTAGGAATTTTATGATTCACTTGGGATATGATAAAATTATGGCATACACATTTTTATATGGATTGATTATGATGATTATGATTTAAGGATTATTCTATGGGATTCATTTATTTTTAATGACTTAATTATGTTATGATGAAATCATTATGAAACTCATTTCATTTACATGATTTATGCTATGATGAAATGAGGAAATGTTTATGAAACCCAATTCCATTACATGGTTTATTATATTATGGATTTATGAGTGTTTTATAATCTCAGTCACACATATATATGTTTTTCATTATATGATGGGTGGGATCAGAATTATATAGACCTATAATGGATTGGTTAATGATTGATATCTCATGAGGTAATATGGAAAAAATGATTAGTGAAACTAGTTATGTAAGGGAAAATGTCCAATATGATATTCTTTGGAGTGAACCCTAACTAAATAAATAATGGAATATGGGTGACTATAATTCATTATGTTATTCTTGGAAGTGATCCTTGATTTAGTAAATCATTTTATAAGATTATGTGTATGAAAATATCCTATATATAATGCATATGATTTTTTCTCATGGAACATGATTGATTATTAATGATTCTATACTTGTTTAACTTATATCATTTATTAAAACAAAAATATTATGATATGATTTATAATTAAAGATATTCAACTAATTGTGTATGACTTTCGTAAGTTAGGTTCATGTCCTCATACCCTTATGATTATGATCATTTATGATAATTAATTGATATCTCCTCTATTTTTCCTTGATGATAATTTGAGACAACCATTTGTTTTTTTCCAGTTTATGAAAAAAGGTTTTAATTATGGTATATCTAAGAAGTTTACTATATGAGAAGAATGTTATGGAATATTTTGAAGATATTTTATGAAATATGTTTATTATATATCTTGTATCCAAAGAAAATAAACTATTTCGACACTCAATCATGTATTATTAAGAAATGTATTGAGTCTTCATTTAAAATGATGAAATATTTATTTATGTTATTATCGGGTTACCTTGATTCATATATGAAAATGGTTTAGTTATTTTTATAGATTAGGATTATAGAACTTTGGTGAAAACTGTGGGGATAATTATAATTATATGATGACATCCTGAAGTTATATTAATGTAGATATTGTGTGTTTTATTAAAAATGATACCCCTATCTAGATAATAGAAATTTTATGTGGATATATAATAGATTAACCTAGGGGTAAATACCCTGAAAAGAGCTTATTTTCTATCAAATCAATCTTTTATTAGTGAATGTTGTGTGGGACAAAGACTACTACCCTAGATAGACACTCTTGAGGGACATAATTTGATTAATTCATATTCTCTTTATGAATAATTAGGACAAATAAGAGGATTTAATCTATTAAATGATTTTATTATCCATAGTGATATGGGATAATCATAAAGATTCATGGTTTGAAGGAAATTATAACAATTTAGAATATCATAATAATGATTTTCATAATCGTATGATTAATTACTCTTATTATTGATGTTCGATACTCGCACTATTTATTTGGTTTCATCCAATGGTTGGAACCAATAGAAATCATGTGAAAAATTAATATAATGACCAATGAAATGACCACTCTTTTGAGAAACCAAATGAAATCTGGGTTGAAATGTGAAAACCGATGATTATGTCTAACCAGCTATCTCAATATATGGTTAGAAACCTTAACATGGGTGAGTTATCTAACATAGATAATAAGATAAAAATAGAGTTTCATGGGAGTTCACTTGGTGAATACTATAAAGTAAATAGTATTAAACTTACCATATATCGACAATGTGGGAAGAAGAACCCATATAAATTTCTCAAAGGGATGGGAATATTTTTTTTTGTGGAAAATAATTTCATAGAGAAAGTAATCGCCAAAGAAAAATGAAGATTCAATGGAGGAAAATACATAACATCCAAATGTAACATTTATTGGTTAATATATTATATGTGAGAAACTTTGGGAATTAGCCAAGTAAATTCCCTAATCCAAGGGATAACTCCTAGAATAAGGAAGGTTATATTCTATGAAAATCACTCAAGAATATCACGATGGTTAAGGAACACTTATTTTCCACTCTAGAGTTTGTGATCTCATAATTTTTTTAAAAATGAGAACTATAAAATAATATCATTCATCCTTTAATGGAATTTGATGTGATTTTAATAATTGTAAAGTTATCTATATAGATATCCAATTTTAAATACTAGAATAAGAAAATAAAAATTTGATATTTTGAATCAGACTATGATTTTATTTTGGTGAAATGATGAATATGATCTTCGAATTTAAATTAATTCCATTTTATAGGTCTTAATTAATATTCATGGGGGTTATTTATTTCAAATTTTTAGAAAGAAACTGAAAATTAAATATATGCCTATTTTTTGAATATTATAATGATTTTACTAAAGACTTTCCTTTTTATCCTCTGAATCGTGATGTTTATTTTTTAATAGATATCATACTTGGTGATAAACCTATATCATATAATTCCTATACAATTGTCCTAATTGAGTTACAAGAATTAAATAAGTAGCTCGAAGAAAATATTGACAATGGATTCATACACCCTAGTGTGTCACCATTGGGTGAAACTATTATTTTTATTTAGAAAAAATATGGGTAAATGCATCATTGTAATAATGATAAAAAATTTAACAAGATCAGTATTCATAACAAGTATTCTATACCCCGTATTGTTGAATTGTTTGATCAAATTCAATGAATTCAGTACTTTTCTAAGGCTGACCTTCATTCTGGATATCATCAATTGAGGGACAATATGGTGGATATACTAAATTGAACCTTCCATATGATGTATGTTTATTATAAATTTATACTGATTCATTTTGAACATAATAATTTCCATTTTATATTCATAGATTTAATGAATAGAGTCTTTAAAGATTAACTTGATCAGTTTATAGCAATCTTTGTAGATGATATTATTATATATTCAAAGAGAAAAGAAGAGTGTGAAGGTCATTTGATGATTGTGTTGAAGTCCTTAAAAAAGGATAAGCAGTAATAAAAATTTATAAAGTGTGAATTTTTGTTACAAAAATTTTCATTCTTTGTATATATAACCTCAAGTGAGGGTATATCATTGGATCCTTTAAAGATAGAAGTTATTTAAAAATGATTTTACCAACCACATGGATGAGATCTATAACTTTCTAAGGGTTTCTAGATAATATCGATGATCTATGAGAGATTTATCATGGATATCTAATCCTATAACCAGGTTGATATGGAAGGTATCCATGTTCCATTGGATTTGTTAATGTGAGGAAAATTTTATGGAACTAAAGTGAAGGTTTTTTAATGACCATGTACTTACACTAACCTATAGTGAAAAAGAGTTTGTGATCTTTGATGACATCTTAAAGAATGGATTGAGATGATTCTTCATACAAATTGATATTGTGATAGCTTATGGATCCCACAAATTTAAAATTCATGAAAAAAATTATGTGACTCATGATTTGGATCTAGGAGTACAAATTTATTCATTGAAAATGTGGTAGAATTTTCTTAATGGGTAAATATAGGATATATATAATGATAATTATATATTAACCCATAAAGAACTGAATATTTAACAAAGGAGATGGTTGTATTTGATTAAAGATTATGAATTCTCAATACATTACCACCCAGGGGAAGCAAATGAGGTGGATGATGCTCAATGTCAGAAAGAACATTCTAGTTTTTCCATGGGAAGGATTAAAATAGATATAATTCTTAAGGATTTTTAGAAGATAGATATTGAAATCACAAGGAAAAGGGGTATATCTTATCTTTGTAAGATGAATCATCAACCATCAATAAGTGTGAGGATTAAATAGGTGAAAAAAAAATATGTAGAACAATAGAAGAAGTCGAGTAATGTTCAGGAGTTACACAATGATTGTGATAGAATGATAAGGTTAAAAAAATGAGTGTTTATGTCATCAGTACTATATTTTAAGGATTTCTAGAAAGAAGATTATATTTTATCACTCTCTATTCATCTTGAGAGTATAAAGATTTATTGATATATAAAAGAGTATTTCTTGTTGTATAACATAAAAAAATATTGTAGTATATATATATTGACTCTTGGTATGTTCAAATTTTAATTCTAAGAGATAGAATTACATGGTGATGTTATAACCATTACCCATACCAAAATGGAAATGGTAAAATATCATTATATATTTCATTATGGGACTCCCCAAAGAATCAAAAAGACATAATTCTATTGGGTTTATAGTCAATCACCTTATAAAGTCACTAAATTTCATTCAAAATCAGAGAATATCCCCATATTGATCTGATTTTTCGGATATACATTAATGATTTGGTAAGGTTTCAAGTGGTACCAAACTCTATTGCATCTGATTAGGATCCCATATATGATTTTAGGTTTTGGATAAGTCTTAAGTAATATTTGAATACAGAGTTGAAATTTACCACTTTATACCTTACATTGAAATATTATCATTTCGAAAGGAACATTTAAACCATAGAAGATATGTTGAGAGTATATTCTCTGGGTTTCATAAGTGGTTGGGATCAATATATTTCTATGTTCAAGTTTTCATACAACAATATATTTCACCCGAGCATTCGGACTACTCCCTTTGAAGCCCTATATGGTAAGAAGTGAAGAAATATTACATATTAGAATAATGTTTTTGGATACCTAGTTTATTCTATGTAACAATTTTGAATATTTCTACATATATTTATAGATCTAGGAACTAAGATGGTGTGAAATTCCAAGGACCTATGTGCCTAGAATAAATTTTATAATATATTAAGTATATATTATATTATGCATGAAACATAAGAGGGATACCTATCAAAAAGTAGCTCGAAATAGAAATATGAGGCCACGGTTGAGTCCAGATAATGGCGTTTACCCTAGTCAAGACATAACTGTTGTCGGTGCGGGTCTTCTATAGAAAAATCCATGGTGGGAGAAACCGTAAATAAAAAAATTATATAAAATTATTTTCTCTCAGACGTTAATTCAAATAATTTCTAAAAGGATACACAGATTGGAAATATTAGACCACCGTTGGGTTCCTAGCGCAGTTTTTATTCTAGGGGAGGCCTCAAGTGAGCGATCATTGGAGGTTTGGATTTGAAACCACCAGTGGTTTCCAATAAATACAATTTTAAGGAAATGAGGAAGGGTTTGACTGATTTCCTCCCACGGATAGCAAATCTCCATCCTCTCCTTTCGATGGATGTTCAACACTGAATTCATAATGGAACATGCTAAAACATCATATCTAAGTAGATCAGAGCATAGAGATCACAACGACGCCGCAGAAGCTAGATTTATGCTTCATTTCAAGTTTCGGGAACTTCATGAGCCACAACAACGAGCAAAAGCGACGGTTACTTGTCATCACATTGAAATAGAAATGGTTCCTCAAGAGAAGCTTCTGGCTATGTAGATTAGGATTTGAGGATCTTATATCTACTCCCGTTTCCATTTTCCAAGAATTCGGGTATTCCCTGTGGTCCAAGAAATGTTTTGGTGGTCCAGTGGTGGTTTGGGGTGGTGCAACGATGATCCATTGTGGGTGGTGCAGTGGTAGGATAGTTCATGGAAAAGGAGGCATGACCAGTTGTGTGGTTAGCTAGGTGGAGCGGTGGTGGCTGACACCAGTTGTTGCAGATTCGAGTGTCAGAGCATGAAAATGGGAACGCAGGTGGTGTGGCAGCCGTGTGCAGTGAATGATGGATGAGAGACGAATCACAAGGATAGCGTGAGAAGAAGATAATGTATGTAAATAGGCTACATGACAAACTTGGCTAGCCTGCGGGATGGAAATATGGGTTGGGCCGGTCGGAGCGGACTGGACGGAACAAGATGATCTAGACCGAGCGGGCCAAGTCGTGCCGAGGGGACTTCAAACCCCTGTATCATTCTAACCAGGTGTCCACTTTACATTTTTTCTACAGAAATAGGAACCTATATTCAACGAAAATCTTTTGAGGTGAGTTTGAGAATTTTTATCCTGGGATCATGACTCTGTTGTATGAATCACATATATAATAATAAAAATATCATTATTATTATTAGGGATTCTTATATCGAAGGTATCTCCCACATACGAAATCCGATTGATGCACTCTTAGTGAAGTCACCACCCTGAAATTAAGGCAAATGTTTCAACACCAATTTTGGGTGCTTAAATCAAAATTGATTTGTGGGCCCCATGACGCCTGATTTGGGGTGTTTGCTATGAAACATGACTTCTTCACCAAATGTAAATTTGGGATGAATGAATAGATGATCCCACATGTTTTTATGAAAGTGTCACAGTGGTGTGATCGATTTGAAGTGTTATAGGATTGTAGCATTGGACCCATGAAGAACCATTCGGGTACGGTGTTGGGAGATGCATCTTCTTTTCCAAATGTCTAATTCAAGCGAGTGAAGTGTCGATCCTGTGCACTTTTCCACAAGTATCACAATGTTGTGATCTGTTAGGTTACTTGGTGTAAAGACCCGTAAAATTCAAGGGAATTTTTTCCTAAATTTCTTTGAGATTTTACAAAAACACAGTTTCTGACGGAACTTGATTCTGAGGTCCGGTGTGCCCGAAATTTCTATCCGAAGTTTAGCTCGGGTACGTTCAGTGAACGAACGAGCGGGATTTTATATCTTTTGAACCGGTGCTCAGAATCGAATTTCGAGGGCACCGATGGAACCGCAACGCCAGTAATTGCTTAGGAACACCTGTTTCGGAGTTGCGTTTTCACGAGAGAAGATGATAAAAATTGTGGAAGTTTAATTTATAATTTAACTACAATTTTTATTTTTCTTTAAGTGGTTTACGGCTTTGGGTGGATGTTGGGTAACTACCCAACTTCCCGATAGAGGTTATGAGGGTGGCGGGGCCCACAAGAACCCCACCCCTTCATATTCTTAAACCCCCTCAACTCACCATTAATTTTTGACAACTTATGTTTTAATTAAGTGAGTTAAGTGTGGATGTTTAAATTTCAAACTCTTGAAATTAAAAAGTTATGTTATGTTAATAAAATAACAGGTGAGCTTATTTTATTTGGGGTTGGAACCTTGTGGTGGAGTGTTTGGGAGAAAAGACTAAGTACTTGAGGAACTTCTTTGTCTTCGACGAAGAACGCGAAGAACACATCAGTCTCCGACGAAGAACGCCGAGTTCTCGGAAACCGATTACGCGACGCCATGTACCGCGATGCCGACGCGAATTCCCCCTTCCGCAATGTCTCTTTCCGCGACGGTTTTCCACAACGAATCCTCGTCCGACGAACCTCCGTTCAAGCTCGCACGATGTAGGGGTTTGTTTATTTTATTTTTGATTCGTGAATACTACTTTGACGTTCTTCGTGTAATAAGACCAAATGCTATCGATTAACGAGAGGGGGGATGGACCGCACAAACACGGCCGACCCACCTCCTTTATCATTGTTGGTTCTTTTTTGGATTGGAATGGAATGGTGTGGTGCCGACGTACCATGCGGAATCGTGCGGTAAAGAATGCACGGTGCCGTCGCGCCGTGCCGTGAAATCGAACAAGGACACGACGCCGTCGCGCCGCGTCGAAGGGAATAGAAGACACCACGGCCGGAGTGAGGCCACGACGGAGGGGCGCAGTACCGTCATGACGCGCCGGACGAACCAAGCCGAGGTCGGTTCCGGGCCGCGGCTGAGCAGGGTGACCGACGGCCGGTTTCGGGCCGCCGGTGTCGGAGCAGGGAGGGGACCGGCCGTCGCCGGTCACGTGGGGGCAGAAACCGGCCAGCTGGGGCGGGCCGGCCGAACATGAGGAAGCCGGGGGTTCAAACCCCTGGCCGGACAGCAAAATGGCCCCCATAAAGGGGGGGGGGGGGGCGGTTACAACCAGGGGGTAGGCGCCCCCTCCCCCCCCCCCCCCCACGCCAAACGGCTCGGCCGTTTGGCCGAGCGCCTGGCCAGCGCGCTGGGCGCACTGTGCCCAGGCCGAGCCGGCTGCCTGGTCAGTCCACCAGGTTGGGCCGCACCGGCCGGGCTGTGCCCAAGCGGGCCAGACCCGGACCCGGTTCGGGTCGACCCTGGGGGTATCGGGCTGGGTCGGACCGGGCCCGAACCCCTTAATACCGAATCTTTTCCGGTCGGACGCCCATAACATGTGCTACAGGCCTCCGATCGATGCACCGTCAGTTGGGATACGATCCTTGGATCGAGATGGTTGTTTCGGTATATCGCAATCAAGGTTTTGGAATACATTGGGTTCAGACGGGTTGGTTCGTACACGAAACCAATCGGACCCTCAGAGCGGAAACACTCATATCTTAAGCTCTGGACGTCTGATTGACGTGCCGTAAACTTTTTTGGATTCCTCTATATGAAACAGATATTTTGGCTTACTCCTCCCAAAGTTTGGACGTAGGTAGAGTATGGTCGGGTTGGTTTTTCCTTAAAAACCAACCGGGCCCCTAGGACGAAAAAGCTAATAACTCTCAGACCGGACATCCGATTGACGTGCCGTCTGCGACGTTGAGTTCCTGTTGCTGATATAGAGCTTTTGGATACACCAACTCTGGACTATGTGTTAGTTGATGTATCAGCCTCTCGACACGTGGAGCGGACCCTCCCGAACGAGCTTGCTGTGTGCGGGAACCCTAGAGCTGGATGCGACTGCGACGACGATGACGACTGTGCAGAGATCCTCAGTGGATTCAATGGCGACAACTACAACACTCAGTGATCCTTTGCGGACCAGTGCTACCGATCCTGTGTGGGTCTGATCCTGTGCGGGTCAGCGCTCAGCAGTCATGTGTGGGCCAGCGCCTACAAATCCTGTGTGGGTCTGATCCTGTGTGGGTCTTTGCGGGGGTTAGTTACCTATCGATCCTGTGTGGGTCAGATCCTTTGTGGGTCATTGTGGGGGTTAGTTACCTATAGATCCTTTCTGGGTTAGATCCTTTGTGGGTCATGGCATGGGTTAGTACCTATCGATCATTTGTGGGTCTGACGACTTAGATGAATCAGTGACAATATCTGGTCATCTTGATCGTCATATGAAGAAGTATATACCTGTGTGAGCTGAATCCTGTTTGCTTTCCTTTGTGGATCGTGTTGTGCTATTCTATGTGGATTTACATTTTTCTTTCTTGTGTGGACTAGGTTGTACTTGGGTTCAGATGTTGGAGCCGAACGAGAATTGATGACTTAGGTATATGTATGGTCATATACCTAAGTAGTGTCGGATGTTACTTCGTGATTGTATCTTTCCTTTGTGGATTATCCTTTGTGGATTTTGGGAGACCTTCAGGGGTCTTGGGGTCCCTACTGAGTATCTTATACTCACCCCTTCACGGGCTATGCCCACACTATGTTGTGTTGGTTGCAGACGACGGACAGCGCTGATCGTGGTCGAGGCTTGCGGAGCAGGACGATACTTGGAGGTGGACCACTGGACAGGACGTACTCGGAGTGGTTGGCTGGACCCGAGTAGTGGAGGAGGCTATTTGTTATCACCCTTCAGGAGGGATTTCTAGTAGATAGCTCATTGTTGCGGCTTTACTTTATAGTTTCTATTTTCCCCTTCCAGTTGTACTTTACTTTTAGTTTGGGTTTATATACTGGCAGACTTACTTTTTCGCACTAACTCTTGTACCAGCTTTTACTTAGTGTTTACTTCTACTGCTTTTTGCTATGTGGTGTTTGTTTACTTTAAAAAGGCAATGCCTTCCCTTTTTACCGGGATTTATGCCTTGGTGCTAGTCGCCAGCCCCTGGCCTATGAAAGGCAGGCTTGGGGTAGTCACGGCCCGGGCCCCGAGGACGGGTCGTGACAAATTGGTATCAAAGGAGTTTGGTTCTACCACAGAACTTGGGACTGTGATCTTTTCTATGTGAAGCAATAGTGTTAAGCGTATTGGGAGTGGTTATCAGTCCAGGGAGTCCAGTGTTGGTGAGGCGGCTGACGTATCCATACACCAGGACCCTGACTTCTCATTTCCGACTTAATACACGAAAACATTGATTGCATGTGTGTTTCAGGTTTTCTTTGTGATTACTTTGTGTCAGCTCACCAGGTATATTGTTCTGACCGTGGCACACCTGTTTCCTTTTCAGGATGGCCACATGACGGCAGCCAGATAGGGTTCCAAGAGTTTTGCGTGATGACAGCCCACCGAGCGATGAGGCCTTGGTGTAGCGCCCTTTGTCAGCAGAGGCACCGGCGGTAGCTCTACCCGCCGAGCCACCGATGCTTCCAGCCCCAGCCGCTGACGATGCACGTCGCCTTAGTGCACTGCATGAGTTCCAGCGCCAGCGACTACACAGTTTCCACGGGGAGACGGACCCCCAGGCAGCCGAGGACTGGCTGGAGGCAGTGGTGAGAGTTTTCAGGTTAGTGAGGACACTAGCAGACCTCATGGTGATCCTCGCAGCGAGCCTACTGCATGCAGCAGTAGGAAGATGGTGGAGCTTCATGCTCTAGGTGCACGATGAGGCATCTCTCCTTTGGATGGAATTTGAGAGCCTCTTCCGCTCGGAGTTCGTCCCAGCCACCCTCTGTGCGGTATGCATCCAGGAGCTTCTTCAACTAAGGCTGGGCAGCTTGACGGTCGCCCAGTACTCTGCGAGATTTACCGATCTCTCGCGCTACTCGACAGACATGGTACGAGACCCATTCTTCCGGGCCTGGACCTTTGATCAGGGATTGAGGCATGAGATCAGGGCATCGCTGATCTCCCTCAGCATTCCGACTCAGACAAGAGTACTAGAGAGAGCTCTTCTCATCGAGAGCTTTCTTGCTGAGCCTACACCAGCGGTGAGACCTACCACAGGGTGACATGTGGCAGAGTCTTCTGCAGACGGCAGTAGACAGATGTCACATAGGTCCAAGCAGGCCAGGCCAACGGGCGGACGACCACAGGATACTGGCTCAGAGGTGCGGGGCACACGCAGCAGAACTAGTCTTATGAGTGGAAGACAGTGCTATGCATGCGGTAGGTAGGGCCACATGGCTCGTGACTGCCCGAACTGCCTTGCAGAGGAGCAACAGACGGTTGGGGAACCACCTAGGTAGAGGCAGAGGTTCGACCGTGGCGGTCCGCAGGGATCAGGAGGACGAGGTATAGGAGCTGGCTGAGCAACAGGTGGTGGGCGACACTTTGAGGCTCTACCACCACCACCACAAGGAGGTCCACCCTGACCTCAGGGGAGAGCACAACTTCAGGCAGCTGAAGCCTACGATCACGGAGCTCCGAAAGCGGGTAGACAAGTGCGGGACTAGCTCCAGGCATAGAGGCCCTTGACCATAAAGCCTCTGGATTCTTTGTTTGTGTTTCCTTGTGTCCTTGTACTTTGAGTTGAAGTAATAAAAGATGCTTGCAATAGTGACGTTTGCTTTCTTGTCTTTTGTTTGTTAATACTAAGAGGTGCCGGTTAAAAAAAAACTGTTGACTTGACCATCACTTACGAGATTCTTACTGGAGGAGAACCAATGTCCACATACTGATGCCGACAGTGTGACTCAACCCTTGGAGGCGAGAGTAACGGTTGGATCTCTTGGTAGTAGCGTCGAGGCCCTACAAAATCATCCATGCCATGAATTAACTAATCATGATGGGATTGACTGTTTTAGGCATGGAACTTGGTTCATCCAGGGGATGAGACATGCTTTCCCTTTTCGGCGAAGGAGAAATCATTGCATCTTTGCAGAATGTTAAGGAGGAAGGGGAAACCCTTCGTGTGGTCAGATAGATGTCAGCAGAGCTTCTAGGAGCTGAGACAGAGTTTGACCAGTGCCCCTAGAGGTGTGGATAGAGATGGAGCAGCCTTCCTTCAGTCTCTCACAGTCACCCCTCCACTACTGTAGCGGGTCAGAGAGGCAGAGCGTGGGGACGCTGACTATGAGACGCGGCATGCACAGATATCCTCAGGACATGCACCTGATGGTTTCTCCTTAGGAGGAGAGCACAACGTCCTTTTCAGAGGACATACATTGGTACCGGTTGCTTTACGGGATGAGGTGCTGAGAGAGTTTCACACTTCTCCTTTAACGGTACATCCTGGAGTGGCGAAGAAGTACCAGGATCTCAAACGACAGCACTGGTGGCCGAGCATGGAGAAGGCTGTGGCAGAGTTCGTTTCCCAATGTCTCACCTACGAGTAGGTGAAGGTAGAGCACCGGGAATCAGCATGCTTGGTACAGCCTTTGGAGGTCCCGGAGTGGAAGTGGGACGACATATCTATGGACTTTGTAACTAGACTTCCACGCACTTCCAGAGGTCACGACTCCATTTGGGTGATTGTCGACCGACTCACCAAGTCGGCACACTTCTTACCCATCAGAGAGCAGGGCTCAGTGGAGATCTTGGGATGACTTTACGTTCAGGAGAATGAGAGGCTTCATGGTGTGCCATCATCTATCATCTCTGATCGAGATGCTCTCTTTACTTCCCAGCTTTGGAAGGGGTTGCAGGAGGCATTCGAGACGCAGCTACGTCTGAGCACAGCCTTTCACCCTCAGACGGATGTTCAGACAGAGAGGACCATTCAGACTCTCGAGGACATGCTCCGCACATGTTTCCTTGACTTTGGTCACAATTGGGAGGACCACCTACCTTGGTGGAGTTTGTGTACAACCACAGTTACCACTCCACCATCGGGATGGCACCATACGAGGCGTTGTACGGCCGACCTTGCAGATCTCCTTTGTGCTAGACAGACCCTGGGGAGTCAGCACTTGTGGGACCAGAGAAGGTCCAGGTCATCCAGGAACGGATGAGGATAGCTCAGATCTAACAGAAGTCTTATGCTGATAGGAGGCGAAGGCCACTAGAGTTCGAGGATGGAGACCACATCTTCTTGCGTGTCTCACCTCGACGTGGATTACGGAGATTTGGCCAAGGCAGCAAGTTGTCTCCACGCTTCATCAGACCCTTCCAGGTCAATAGCAGGATTGGCGAGGTGGCTTATCGCCTGGCTCTACCACCTCAGTTGCACCAGGTGCATGATGTCTTCCACGTATCTCAGGTGGGGTGATACGTGCACGACCCGACGCATATCATTGACCATGGTGAGCTGGACTTTAATGATGGGGTGACTTTTACAGAGGTCTCAGTGGAGATCGAGGATCGACAGGAGCGGGTCCTACATAGACGGTCGACTCCTCCCGTGCGCATCAGATGGCAGCACGAGAATCTCCAGAAGAGCACTTGGGAGCGGGAGGCTCAGATGCATGCTCAGTACCCACATTTGTTTCCCTAATTTTTGATGTAACTTTACGGGGATGTAAAGCCTTGAGGTGGGAGTAATGTAAAGACCCGTAAAATTCAAGGGAAATTTTTTCTTAATTTTCTTTGGGATTTTACAAGAACGCAGTTTCTGACGGCACTTGATTCTGAGGCCCGGTGTGCCCGGAATTTCTATTCGAAGTTTAGCTCGGGTATGTTCAAGGAGCGAACGAGCGAGATTTCCTATCTTTTGAAACGGTGCTCGGAATCGAATTCCGAGGGCACCGATGGAACCGCAACGCCGGTAATTTCTTAGGAACACCAGTTCCGGAGTTGCGTTTTCATGAGAGAAGATGATAAAAATTGTGGAAGTTTAATTTATAATTTAACTACAATTTTTATTTTTCTTTAAGTGGTTCAAGGCTTTGGGTGGAAGTTGGGTAACTACCCAACTTCCCAAGAGAGGTTATGAGGGTGGAGGGGCCCACAGGAACCCCACCCCTTAATATTCTTAAACCCCCTCAACCCACCATTAATTTTTGACAACTTATGTTTTAATTAAGTGAGTTAAGTGTGGATGTTTGAATTTCAAACTCTTGAAATTCAAAAGTTATGTTATGTTAACAAAATAAGAGGTGAGATTATTTTATTTGGGGTTGGAACCTTGTGGTGGAGTTTTTGGGAGAAAAGACTAAGGACTTGAGGAACTTCTTCGTCTTCGACGAAGAACGCGAAGAACACATCGGTCTCCGACGAAGAACGCTGAGTTCTTGGAAACCGATTACGCGACGGCGTGTACCACGACGCCGACGTGACTTCCTCCTTCCGCGACGTCTCTTTCCACGACAGTTTTTCCATGACGAATCCTCGTTCGATGAACCTCTGTTCAAGCTCGCACGAGGTATCGGTTTGTTTATTTTATTTTTGATTCGTGAATACTACTTTGACGTTCTTCGTGTAATAAGACCAAATGATATCGATTAACGAGAGGGGGTCCGTACTGCACAAACACGGTCGACCCACCTCCTTTATCCTTGTTGGTTCTTTTGTGGATTGGAATGGAATGGTGTGGTGCGGACGCACCACGCGGAATCGTGTGGTAAAGAATGCACAGCACCGTCGCGCCGCGCCATGAAATCGAACAAGGATGTGACGCCGTCGCGCCACGTCAAAGAGAACCGAAGACACCGCGGCCAGAGCGGGGCCGCAGCGGAGGGGCGTGGCGCCGTCGCGCTGTGCCGGACGAACCAAGCCGAGGCCGGTTCCGGGCCGCGGCTGAGCAGGGTGACCGGTGGCCGGTTCCGGGCCACCGGTGTCGGAGCAGGGAGGGGACCGGCCGTCGCCGGTCCCGTGGTGGCAGAAACCAGCCGACCGGGGTGGGTCAACCGGACATGAGGAAGCCGGGGGTTCAAACCCCCGGCCGGCCAGCAAAACGACCCCCATTAAAGGGGGGCTGCGGTTACAACCAGTAGGGCATCCCCCCCCCCCATGCCAAATGGATCGGCCGTTTGGCCGAGCGCCTGGTCAGCACGCTGGGCGCACTGTGCCCAGGCCGCGCCCAAGCAGGCCGGACTCAGAACCGGTTCGGGTCGACCCTGGGGGTATCGGGCCGGGTCGGACCGGGCCCGAACCCCTTAATACCAAATCTTTTCCGGTCGGACGCCCATAACTTGTGTTACAGGCCTCCGATCGATGCACTGTCAGTTGCAATGCGATTCTTGGATCAAGACGGTCATTTCAGTATATCGCACTCAATGTTTTGGAATACATTGGGTTCGGCCGGGTTGGTTCGTACATGAAACCAACAGGGCCCTCGGAGCGGAAACACTCATATCTTAAGCTCCGGACGTTCGGTTGACGTGCTGTAGACTTTGTTGGATTCCTCTAAGTGAGACAGATCTTTTGGCTTACTCCGCCCAAGGTTTGGATGCATGTGGAGTACGGTTGGGTTGGTTTTTCCTTAAAAACCAACCAGGCTCCTGGGACGAAAAAGCCAATAACTCTTAGACCGGGCGTCTGATTGACGTGCCGTCTGCGACGTTGAGTTCCAGTTGACGATACAAGACTTTTGGATACACCAAATCTAGACTATGTGTCAGTTGATGTATCAGCCTCTCGGCTCATGGAGCAGACCCTCCCGAACGAGCTTGCTGTGTGCGAGAACCCTAGAGCTGTCTGTGACTGCGACGATGACGACGACTGTGCAGAGATCCTCAGTGGATTCCACGACGACAACGATAGCACTCAGTGATCCTTTGTGGATCAGTGCTACGGATCCTGTGTGGGTGCGATCTTGTGTGGGTCAGTGCTCAGCAGTCCTCTGTGGGCCAACGCCTACAGATCCTGTGTGGGTCTGATCCTGTGTGGGTCTTTGTGGGGGTTAGTTACCTATCGATCCTGTGTGGGTCAAATCATTTGTGGATCATTGCCGGGGTTAGTTACCTATTGATCCTTTGTGGGTCAGATCTTCTGTGGGTCATTGTGGGGGTTAGTACCTATCGATCCTTTGTGGGTCCGACGACTTAGATGAATCAGTGGCAATATCTGGTCATCTTTATCGTCGTATGAAGAATTATACCTGTGTGATCTGAATCTTGTTTTCTTTCCTTTGTGGATTATGTTGTGCTATCTTGTGTGGGTTTATGTTTTTCTTTCCTGTGTGGACTGAGTTGTACTTGGGTTCAGATGTTGGATCCGAACGAGAATTGATGACTTAGGTATATGTATGGGCATATACCTAAGCAGTGTCGGAAGTTACTTCGTGATTGTATATTTCATTTGTGGATTATCCTTTTTGGATTTTGGGAGACCTTAGGGGGTCTCTTGGTCCCTACTGAGTAGCTTATACTCACCCCTGCACGGGCTATGCCCGCACTACGTTGTGTTGGTTGCAGACGACGGACATCACTGATCGTGGTTGAGGCTTGCGGAGCAGGACAGTACCTGGAGGTGGACCACTGGACATGACGTACTCGGAGCGGTCGGCTGGACCCGAGGAGCGGAGGAGGCTATCTGTTCTCACCCTTCAGGAGGGATTTCTAGTAGACAGCTCGGCATTGTGGATTTACATTACAGTTGCTTTTTTCCCCTTCCAGTTGTACTGTACTTTCAGTTTGGGTTTGTATACTGGCCCACTTACTTTTCCGCACTTACTCCTGTACCATCTTTTACTTAGTGTTTACTTCTACTGCATGTTTCTCTGTGGTGTTTGTTTACTTTAAAAAGGAAATTCCTTCCCTTTTTTACCAGGATTTACGCCTTGGTGCTAGTCGCCAGCCCCTGGCCTATGGAAGGTGGGATTGGCGTAGTCACGACACGGGCCCCGAGGACGGGTCGTGACACTTGGGGATTTTTAAGGATGCCTATATATAGAATTATTTTGTCTACCTTTCCGACCAGTGCTGAGAATCATGCGCTCATTAGCCTTTCAAAAAGATGTTCCATGTACTCTGGGAGTGTAGTGCATGTTTAGGGGTACTAGTGTATAGTTTAATACCGAATTATGGCTAGGAACATGACCCAAAAATGAGAAAGGGTCACACATATTGTTGGCCCCACATGTGTATTTTTACCATTTTATAAATCTTCTATCTCATCTATCTTCTTATTTTGGAATTGGATGTTGGCATGCAAGTAGCCTATCCTGAGTGTTTTTTACATAGAATTTGATGGTTCCCTCTGTAGTTTATTTTGAGATACGATGTGATATGTTTCATGCATGATTCCTATCTAAGGAAATGCTTGATAATGGTATTGATCAGGAACTATCATATCAGAGACTTCCATGATTACCGTTCATTTGGGCTAGGAAGTGGAATTCCTTGAGGCTTTCTGAGCTGTTTCATCCATTAGGGATAGAAAATGTAATTCCTTAGAGTGATTCTAAGTGGAACCCTCCAATTGAGATGGACACGGGTCTTTGATGACTCTATAGTGGAACCCTCCAGCCAAGATGGGTGTAGGTTCTCGACCTATTCTAAGTGGAACCCTACATCTGGGCTAGATATGGTTCCTCGATGACACTAGAGTGGAACTCTCCATCTGGGATGGGAATGGGCCCTCAACTTTTTCTAAGTAGAACCCTCCAATTGATCTAGTTATGGGTCCTCGATGACACAAGATTGGAACCCTCCAGCTAGGATAGTCATGGGTCCCTAGCCTATTCTTAGTGGAAACCTCAAGCCAAACTAGGTATGGGTCCTCGATGTCACTAGAGTGGAACCCTCCAACCAGGTTGGGAATATTTCCTCAACCTTGAGGCATGACCTGTTGACTATGTATATCATTGACGATATATGATTTGATGTAACACTAGGCTCACAAGGAAGAGGTACACTTTCCACACTGGGACACGAGATCATGAAATGACCTAAAATTATGTGGGTGAGTGAATTACGTCCAAAGTGGTTAGTATCATAATGTGGTGATTGAGACCCTCCAACTTGCATGTTCAGGGAAGACATGTGGTATGCTGGGCATCATTGATGGATACTCTTGGAACTCTTGGAGACTCTTTTCTTGGGCTGGGTTGTGAGATGGATATCCCCTTACTCACTCATTTTAGATTCTTTGACTGAGTATATATATATATATGTATATATATAAACACAAAAACAGACACACACACACACAGATATATATATATATATATATTCTATTTTTAGTACGCACCAAATCCTTGGGTTTTGGTAACTTTACTTCTAGGAGAGGTGAATACATGAATGGAATGCCACGTTATTTTCATGTATATATTCTCATGGTTAGATGAGTCTACTCTCATACTATTAGTATAAAATACTCAATGATAAGTTTATATTCTCACCATTTCTAGATCCTTATGTCTGGATGAGATTACTTCACTCTCTTGTTGGGTTGAGCTATACTCTTTACTGTAACTTGATAAATATACATCTTTCTCTTCAGTTTTATCTCTTAATGCTCCCCCTTCACCATTTGAGGGCATCCTACTGAGTATGTTTATATTCACCCCTACAAGGTATTTTCCCACACATATCGTTCCATATGCATATGACAGATAGGTTGATCATGACTTCAGAGGAGCTTATGGATATGAGTTCTTGAACCGTGTACGGTGGTGGTAGCTTGGGATCTAGGAGTGGGGATATCTTAGTTTTTTTACATTTTAGTTACTTCCCAGTTGTGGCACTTTTCTAGTTGGGACTATATTTTTCCTTTTCATTTTAGTTTACACTACTATGTTTGTACTATTTTGAGTTTGATGCATGTTTTGTTTCCTTTTATATAAGTTTTGTATCTTTTTTTATCTTCCTCTAGACTTTTTCATTGACTTGGTTGTGTGAGTGTGTATATATAATTTGGAAAAGGCCTCTCTGAGCTTTTTGTGTATTTTGAAATTATCGCTACCCCCTGGCCTATAGAGGTGGGCTTGGGGTAGTTCTTGCTCGAGCCTTGGCATGGGCCAGGTTGTGACAAAGTGGCATCAGAGGGAGGATAAACCTTTGGGATGTTGTTGAGATGTTTCCTTAAAAAGGTCTAGGTTGGGTTTATAGAAATAGTGTCAACATGTCTTTAGATCAGATATCAGGATAGGGAGTCCAGTGATGGTGTGACGACCGATATAGCCATTCACCAGTTCCCTGATTACCCGCTTGTTAACTCGACATGATGAGAAATTTGTTTTAGGGAACTTTAATACAAGAATCATATAGGATTTAGTCCTTGACTATCCTTATTGAGTTACCACCTCATTGTGGTTGATATATATACATTATCATTTGACTGTGGTACTCTAGGATAAGTGTCAAGATTCCTTTGCGATGCCAACCAGCCAGGAAACTGGCTATGGTTCGTGATGAAAATTCTATGAGCAATGATGCCTCAGTTCATGGTCCATTATGCAATCATCTTTTTTCATGTGGGAAGGTAGAAGAACCCCCACCTGTTGAGTAGAAGTTAGTACTAGAATAGCATGCTGAAAATGTCCACATGAAGAGAAAACTCTGTGAGTTCTAGTGATAGATACCACTGAGGTTTCTCAGTGAGCCATATCTGTAGTCAGAGGAGGTTCAAATAGAGTAAATGGTCTAACTTTTTAGGATTATTTGGAAAATGACATATCATGTGGTGGGTTTATTTGCCAGTCCTTTCTATGGAGCAGTTGGGTGATGGTGTATTCTGGTTACTCAGATATATAACGAGTTGATACTCTCATGGGATGACTTTCAATAGGTATTCTGTGAGGAGTATTACCCATCCTACTCACACTCCATCCAGACTTAGGGAGATTCTAGAGCTTCATTAGGGAGGGATAATAGTGGCCGGGTACATAAATTGGTTCACAGACCATACTCGATAATCTTTGAACGTGGTCCACGATGGTAACTTCCAAGAACAGAATCTTGAATATGGACTCGGTAGGGAGATTAGTTCAAATGTATCTCTATTGTGAATCCCCACTTATGCCAAGGTACTAGAGAGGACACTCATGACAATGATATTTCTATCATAGGGGTTCCCATTATCTAGTTTTGGAAGTGGGAACGACAATGACAACTCCATGATTAGGAATCTTCCAATCAAGGTCTAGGTTGTCCCCAGGGAGGCGGTGATGGTAGAGGAGAAAGAGGAGATGTGGGTGATGGGTGGTGCTAAAAGATCCTTCCACCACCACTAGGTGGACCATATTAGGAATAGAGAGATAGAGGATGGGGCCGCAGGCATCTATATGTTCTGGATGTTTACAACCCTTCAGTGCATGAGATGATAAGAGGTGAACCATGTGTCTTTTCTAAGTTTTGTATTAGAAATTTTTAGAAACATTGTTGGGTACTCTTTCCTTCCTGTAGATTTATTGAGGTTTTATCAAGGTGACATGGGGCATCAATGTAACCCTTTTTATGTGTTGTTCGATGTATCTTTGAATGCATGATGAAGAGGGGTCCTTCCCCCACTAAAAAATGTTATTGTGACACTGGAAAAAAATTGAGAGTGAGTAAGTGCCACCCAAAGGGGATAGTATCGAGGTGTGGTAGATCAGTCCCTCTGACTTTTTTGTGTTCTTAGAGGGGTTGTGTAGTGGAGTGTCGAATCATTTCCTTGCATTTCTAGGGGAATTTTTCTAATTGACCTCCATTTTCATGGAATGCCACTAGTGGATGTGAAAAAGTGTTTGGTATGGATATTACTCTCTATCCAAGATAAGTGAAGATGTGTGGGGTATGCCACATGTTTTCATATCCATCTTCTTGTGGTTGGGTGATTTTACTCACCTAACATGTTCATTGGACCATTGTGTGCTCAATGTAAACATTGATACAATAGTTATCAAGTACCGGTCAAGGTGATAGATAACCCATGAATAGGACTACCAAAATCACTAAATGGTGTTGTTAGTGGAAGTTTTCTCTTTGAGGATGTGTAGATACTGTCTTATTGGAGAGCTATTTGGGGATTTTATTGACCACCAGCATTTCCGGTGCATCTTCTACCATTGATATTGAACATGAGGTGATGATGCTAGTTGAACTACCAACATGACTATGATTTTGAGATAGAATATACTCTAGGAAAGGGAAGTGTTATAGTAGATTCCCTTGGCATGAAGTCCCAAGCTCACCTAGAATTTGAAGTTTCGAAGCAATTAGCTTGCCACCAGCTAACCCAAGTGGATTAGGAGGATGTAGTTTCTCCACAATTGATGGTGTTGACTACTTCACTCCTTGAGAATGTGAAAGAGTACCTTTTAGGAGACATCGAATATGAGTTATTCATGATCATATATGCATAAGTGATGCACTATATGGATATTATGAATGAGGGAATCACAATATCTTTTTTTGGGGGAAACAGTGATTTCAATTTCCATGAGAGAGGAGGTGATGTGAGAGTTCCACACCTCTCCTATAGCTATATATGCTAGTGTGGGGAAATTTATAGGGTCCTTAACTAGAATTTTTGGTGGTCTGGTGATATACGGTGTGTAGTTGAATTCATCTCATGATTCCTCAACTATCAGTAGGTGAAGGATAAGCACCGAGTTCGGGCGGGTTGTTGCAACCTCTTGAAATCCTTGAGTGAAAATGGGACGACATATCCATGGACTTTATCATCATGATTCCATGCATAAAATAGGTCCATGATGCTATTTGGGTAATATTATACTATCTCACAAAGTTAGAGTACTTATTTTCTATTAGGGACCAGAGTTTGGTGGAATGTTTGGGGCAATTTTACATGCGGGAGATCATATGCCTTCATAGGGTAACCTCAAGGATTTTCTCTGATCGTGACGTAAAGTTTATGTCAGGATTATGGAGAGGGTATATGTATGTTTTTTGACTTAGATATTGATGTTTATATCTTTTAACCTAATAAAAATGGGTATACCAAGCGTTCTATCCAGTTTTTGGAGGATATGTTAAGGGATTTCTTATTGGTTTTCAGTCAGGGAAGAAAGCTATCCCTGAGGTTCTTTGGAAAATATGTAATCATGTAGAGGGTAAAATAGGTTTCTCACCCCCTTTACCTACCTTCATAGCTAGAGTAGGTGCACGACATTATCCATGTTACACAACTAAGGAGATATGTGCATTCCTACATATGTCATCGATGGGAGAAAACCTTATCACGACACATTATCCCATTGGTTCACTTGTTGTGGCAGCAAAGAAATGTCAAATAGTGTTCCTAGAAGTTGTAGAGCCATGTGTGGCCTCAGAATCCAGAGTTATTTTTATATTTTTTCTCTTCAAGGATTAAAATCTTGAAGGAGGGAATGATGTAGTGACCTGGTTTTTTCTTTATAAGTCTTTAGAGTATTTCTAAACTTATTTCCAGAGTTAGGCACTGAGACGACGTGCGATTCCAAGGTTAATTGTCCTTAGAATAAATTTTATAAAATATTAAGTATATTTTATACTATGCACATGATGTAAATGAGATATATCTCAAACTATAGTACTGATTAAAAAAATGAGGCCATGATTGATTTCGGAGTGTGTTTTTTTACCTTAGGCGGGATATAAATTTTGTCGGTGTGGGTCTTCTGAAGAAAAATCCATGAATGTTGAAATAGTAAATAAAATTATTAAATAAAATTATTTTATCTTAGGAGTTAATTTGAATAAATTATGAACAGAGACTCAAAATGGAAATCTAAGACCACTGTTGGGTTCGTATCATAATTGTTTCCCCAGGGGATACATTAGGTGAACGAGTGCAGGAGGTTCAGATTCTACAACTGTTGGAGGTCTCCTGTAAATAATTTTTTAAGTAAATGAGAAAGGGTTTGGATCATTTCCTCTCATATCTGGAAAATCTTCAACATCTTCTTTTGATGGCTGTTCAACATCAAATTCTTGATGGATCGTGATGAAACATTAGTTCTGAGAAGATTAGAGTGCAGTGAAGGCAATATTAGATCCAAACATCAGGTAGGATTCTTCTTTCTAATTATTTAGCTACCCGATGGATGTTTTTATTTTCAAAATTTTGTTGTTATCATTTTTGATGCTTTGAAATCATTTGTTGATTGCCAAACCAACAATGACCATCGATCACTTAATTTATGGATCACATGTTCTTCGCATTCTTCATTGACAACATTCCATCACTTAGACTTATCATTAAGAGAATCATAGGTCTATTAATTTTTCAATATGAGGAGTCCAGATATATGCTTAGTTTTGTGTTTTAGGCATCAGAGGATCTTTATTAGTGAGAGGAAGGGGAAAATACTTTTCTTCATGTCGAAATAGAGATGAATCCTCGAGAGAAGCTTACGACTATGTAGATCAGGATCAAAGGATCTTAGATATTGTCTTGGTTTTTTTTTCTGAGCACCGAGGTGGTCACAGTGGTTTAACAAAAGTTAAAGTGCTCCGACGGTGGTCCGGGACGGTACCACGGTAGACTGGTTCATGGTGGAGGTGGAGCAGCCTGATGTGTTGTCATTTGGGTGGAGTAGTGATGAATATCATGAGTCTCAGAGGACAAGGTTGTCAGAGCCAGATGGAGTGCATGCATGTGGTGCAGAGACCTTGTGTAGAGGATAGTAAACAGAGGGTAGAGAGCATAGTAGGAAATGGGAGGCTCTTGGGATAAAAGAGGAGGGGTTAAGGTTCAGCAGCATGGGCCGCACGGCTGGGATGAGGGCTAACATGATGGTCCGGGTTAGCCAGAGCAAACCGGCTAGAGCGGGCTAATCCAGCCAGAGCAAGATAGGTCGGGTCAAGGGGACTTTAAAACTCTATATATTTCAATATAGGCATTTATTTTAAGCATTTTATGTAGAATTTTTACCCTCACTTCGAGGTGGAACTTTTGTGGTCAGTTTGGGAATTCTATATCCCGGGATTGGGAATCGGGTTGCACAAAACACCTATATAATAATAATAATAATAATAATAATAATATAATTATTATTATTAGGGATTATTGAATCAGATGTATCTTCTACATACGATGTTATATTGAAGGACAATTCACGACATCCTGACCCTAAAATTGAGGCAGATGATTCAAGAAAACTTTTGGGTGATTAAATAGAAATTGAGGTTTGGGCCCTACAAGGTTCAATTTTGTGAGTTTGTGGTAAAATGTGACTTCATCACTGGGTATCCATTTAGGAAAAACAAATATATGATCCCATGTGTTTATATGAGAGGATCGCAATTGTGCAAGTTGTTTGATGTGTTCCGAGATCTTGGTGCTGGCCCCACAAAGCACCATTCAGGTATAGTGTTGGGAGGTGTAACTTCTTTGCAGAGTGTCTAATTTTGGTGAGTGAATAGTGGATCATGTGTGATTTTACATAAGGATCACAATAGTGTGATCATATTGGTAACTGAGGTTCTCTCTGGAGGTATTTTGGTAGAATTTCATTTTCTCTCTCTTGGACCAATGATGAGGAACATTTCCTCATCATACTTTCGGCAAGATGTGCCATGTAATCTAGTAGTGTAGTGGCATTATTAGGGGTACTAGTGAAAATTTTTGTACCCAAGTGAGGCTAGATACATGGGTTGTTGATGAGGTGGGGTCACATATAATTTTGGCCCCACACATGCAGTCCACCAGTTTATGAATCTTATATCTCCTGTATCTCATTCTTTTAGACTCTAATGTTGTAATGCGAGTAGCCTATCTTGATTTTTTTTCTACATAAAGAGTGATTGTTCCCTCTATAGTGTGTTTAAAGTTATGATGCAAGATTTTTATGGTGTGACATGTATTTGAGGTGATGCTCGATGATGGTATTGATCAGGCAATCGAATATCGTAGACTTACGACCTTACACTCTAGCTTGGTTGGGCAGTGGTATTCCTCAATTTTTTCCAAGATATTCCATTTATCATGGATGGACAATGTAGTTACACTAAGTGATTCAATGTTGAACCCTCCACCCAGGTTGGGCATGAGTCCTTGATGACACTAGATTGGAACCCTATGGTTAGGTCGACCATGGGTTCTCAACCTTTTCCCAGTGGAACTCTCCATCCAAGTTGGGTATGGGTCGTCGATGACTCTGGAGTGGAACCCTCCAGCCAGGCTGGGCATGGTTCCTTGACATATTCCAAGTGGAACCATCCTGAGGATTTGTGAATGGGTTGTCAATGATACTAGAGTGGAACCATCCACCTAAAATGGGCATGGGTCCTCGACCTATTCCGAGTAGAAGCCTCAAGCCGCACTGGGTATGTTTCCTCGATGACACTATAGTGGAACCCTCTAGTTGGGCTAGGAATGGGTCTTTGAACATGAGGCACAACCTCTTGACTATAAAGATTAGTGTCAAGACATTGTTTTATATAACATTGGACTCACAAAGAAGATGAAATTTTTTCACATTGAGACATGTCTTTGTGATGCGACCTAAAATCGTACATGTGAGTCAGTTCCACCCAAATAAGACAGTATCAAGGAGTGGTGATTAAGCCCCGATGACTTGAATGTTTAGGTAAGACATTTGGGATTCTTTTCATCATTTATGGATACTCTTAAAACTATTGGAGAATCTTTTCATGGTCTGAGCTGTGAGATAGAGACCCCCTTACTCCCTCATTTGGGCTTCTTTGACTGAGTATATATCTTATTTTTAGTACCCACTCCTTCAGTTGTGGTTACTCTCCTTCTGAGAGAGGCGAAGATAGGAGGGGTATGCCACATGATTTCTGTGTATAGATTCTTATGGTTAGATGAGTCTACTCTCCTACTATAGGTAGAGAAGTCTCGAAGAGAAGTTCATATTCTCACTATTTCTAGATCATTGTGTATGGATGATCTAACTTCACTCTCTTATTGGGTTGAACTATACTCTTTACTGTAACTTGTTCTTTCTACTTATTTCTTATTCATTTGTATATCGTAATTCTACCCCTTGTCCTTTTCAAGGTGTCCTAATATGTATGTTTATACTCACCTATAATTGGGATTTGACCGCACGTATCATACCATATGAAGAAGATGGACTAGTTGATCTTGACTTCAGGGGAGCCTAGGGATACAAGTGCTTGAACTACATATAGTGGTTGTTGGTTTGGATCTTGGAGTAGGTCTCTCTCAGTTTTTTTACTTTTTAGTTACTTCCAGACTATGGCACCTTTCTAGTTGGGTGTGTATTTTTCCATTTCCATTTCAGTTTACACTAATGAGATTTTACTTTTTAGTGGTTGATGGATGTTTTTTTTCATTTTATATAATTTTTATATCTTTTTTTTCTTTTTTTCCTCTATAATTTTTCACTGATTATATTGTGTGTGTGTACAAGTTCTTAAGAAAAGGCCTCCCCAAGTTTGTTTAACTTCAGAGCTTGTTTCCACCCCCTGGCCTATGGAGGTGGGCTTGGGGTTGTTGCAGATCGATCCCTGACATGGGTATGGTCAAAAAAAAGTTTGATAAAGAAAGATACTAGAACCTTATTCACTTGAGGATATTACTGAGACTATTAGAGGCATTCAATAACATATCAAGGCATCTTGAAGTCAATAAAAAAGATATACCAATGAATCATAAGTTAAATATACTGTTCAAAGATGAAGAAAATATATTACTAGGAATATATCATTGTAATAAGGCTGTGATACTTAGAAATAAGGGAATTTTGATCCCTAGATATATCATTCGCTTTGAAACTCTTAATCGTAACAGGAATATTAATCATCACTTTTATCTTCCACCGAATCCCTCTTAGGTTCATGATGTGTTCTGTGTATCTCTCTTAGGGAAGTATATACCCAATCCTTAACATGTATATAATTCATAGGTCATAAAAATGGATCATGGTCTCTCTGATGATAAACAAATGGTTTATATTATAGATTGAATAAAGTATTGTGGAATATGACCACTCACAAAGTGAAAGTTTTATGGTGAAACAATAAATTTTATAAATCTACATTGGAGCCTGAGGATGTGTTGAGGAAGCATTATTCAATGTTTTTTATAAAAAATTGAAAACATTTAGAGGGTTAAATTATTATAATGTGGTATAATGTAACACCCTGTTATTTTATGATATATTTATCTATAAATAAAATAGATTTCTTTGATATAATTTGTTATATGCAGCATAGAGTTTATGTAAACCGTGATATACTATTGAAATATTATTATTAAATGTATATGTTTTCGTTGATTTTAGATCAGAGGGTTTTAATATGACCAACTAAATTTGGATAAAAATATTCTTTTACAAATTTTTAAATTGAATTCATTTTTTATCAATTAGTTAGAAATGAAAATAAAATCATTTGAAAGTAAAAGTAATTTTTTTAAAAGAAAACCATTTTTATAAACTATAGGTGTTTTTATCTTAATATGTTAAATTAATCACAATTTAGTAATAGTTTTAATGAAATGTGTAGATAATATATTTGAAAAAAAAATTAAACATTCATTTAATGATTACATCTAGGAATAGAATGAGAATAAATTCAGTTTTATGCTTAATAACTCTTTTTTATAAAAAAGGGTTTTGTTGAGTTTTAAAAAATTATTTGAAAAATAATTTCATCACTTTTAGTAGTTTAATTTAATAAATCTATTCCCATATTTTTAATCAACATTTATAAATTTTTTTATTATTCTAATTTCATTTTTGGCCTTTATAAATGATAACCGAGGTAAAAAATCATTATTTGGTTAAAAGTTAAAAGGATTAATGAGGTGTTAAAATAAGTATATAAGAGTTAAAATGGAATAAAACATCTCTAAATACTATTCTTTGAATATATTTCATTCTTATAGATTTATATTTTTTGACAAGATCCAATTTGGAGAAAATTTTTCCGGAGAGTGACTATTATTTTTTAAAATTATTAATAATAAAAAAT
Source organism: Viscum album (assembly GCA_963277665.1). Taxonomy (NCBI): domain Eukaryota; kingdom Viridiplantae; phylum Streptophyta; class Magnoliopsida; order Santalales; family Viscaceae; genus Viscum; species Viscum album. The sequence goes on from OY728142.1 coordinate 1,538,717,132, forward strand.
GTCCCACTTCCCTCACATATAAATAGGAACCTCCCCTCGTCTCATATCCACACTAATTAAGACCATTAGCATAAAAAACCACATCCAAATCTCTTATAAAATTTAATATTAATTTCCTAGAGGTTTTTATCTTTTTAAAACACCAACCAAAGGGTCCTCAATACGAAATTCAATTTAGGTTTCTCAAAGAAGATATACGTGTTCTTACCGATATTTTTTAAGTTTCTGTCTACTTCTACATAATATAAATATTATTTAACAATAAATAAGATTAAATCAGTTAATTTAATATAATTACATGCTTTGAGGTTTATGGTACAATCATTTTCTGTCTATTTTTTCTAATGGAACATAAAAATGTTTCTCATGTGTACGTATAGACTACCATCTCCATGAAGTATTATCATTTATTTTTTATCATCCACTCTATTGGATTGTTTTATAAATTAATTTCATGTATATGTATGAGTTTTATAAAAACACTATGATTATATAAATAAAATATATTATCTATCTTCTTAACCTTCCAGCCATTGGGAAATGATGACACTGCTCATGCATACGTATGGACTACAACCACCATGAAACGATGTGATTTGTTTTTCACTCCAATTTTATAAGGAAAATAATATGGTTAGATTAAATGAATATATATAAATATATAATATTTATGATATAATTAATTTTCTTTAAAGGTGTATTATTATTTATCATTATTTCATTTCATCCTTCAAAATGTGGAAGTATATTTCATGCGTATGTACAGAATACTATTTATATGAAATGATGTAATTAATTTTTCATAAATACATTATATGAATGGTAATAAAAGTATATATATTTAATAAACTTTATAATAATTATATGATTAAAAAAATTTATATGATTAAATCATGTATAAGGTGAATGGACTAGGATCATTGAACTGAAAATAAGCCTGGAAAACAAACCATTTTCACCTGATTGTTTATTTTAATGATAAATTTTTAGTAAAAATATAATGAGAAATTATTGAGAAATAATAAATAGTAATTTATGTTCGAATATGGTTATGGAGTAGATGTGTAATAAATAAATATTTATCACATATTATATTTTAATTCATATAGACAAAGATGATACTTGTTGTAAGGGTTTATGTTGCGAACACATTTTTTATCGGCATTGTTTATGATTGAATTTCCAATGGGAGAATTAAATTCTATATATATATAAAACCCAATATATTTTATTCCCTTATGGTAATTTTATGTTTTTAATGTTTTCTTTCATTCTCTTATCTTTTGTACATAAAATGATAGAGAAAATATTTTTGGGAAAAGTGTATCTTATTTCCTCTTTGGTCGATGAAAATTTTCTTCCATCTCCATGTTCTTTAAAATGATTTCAAGAATGTGATTATATATGATTAAATGATTACTAAAGTTATTATTTACCATAATTTAATTTCTTTTTAATTTTTTAAAATTAATATTATTTCCATCTTCAAAAAGAGGTATATTTTGACTTTTTACCAAAAGTTTGAAAGAAATATTTATTTTAAAGTTTACCGTATGAAAAAATTTTCCCAACAGAATTAATTTTATTTTCCTTGATGTTTCATTTTAAGATTTCCTTATTTATTTATAAATAGAATACATCTCTCAGTATTCTGGAATTTTTTTTTGTTTTTAAAGACACATATGTTAAAGGGTATTTTCTCTATTTTTAAAGATCCATTAAAATTATATTCTAATGGAATTTTTTCATTAATATAAACATCAATTCAGGGTTTCTATACTTAATTGGGGATATGATCTTATGATACCATCAAATTTATTTCTCTATGTGGATTATCATGATAATGATTTTAGTATGGTTCTATAAAACCCTTTTCTTTCCCACATGATAATTATGTTATGATTAAATATTTATGAAACCTGTTTATTTTCCATGTGTTTTGGTATAATGAAATTATATAATGTTTATGATACTTATTTTCTTTACATGAGTTATGATATGATGAATTAATTAATGTTTTGCAATTTGATGTAACATATATGTATGTTTGTTATTATGTGATTTTTGGGACCAAAATTATATATTCCTCCAATGCACTAGGTAAATATTGATATCTCATGAGTTTATATGGACTAAAATAAAGTGTAAAACAAGTTTAGTAAGAGAATATATGTAATATGATAGTCTTTGGAGTTAACCTTGACTAAGTAAATGAAGGATTAGGGAGTGACTCAAATCCATTTTGATAGTATTTTAAGTGATACATGACTAATGAAATGAATTTCTATGCTTATATGTATGCCAGAAACCTATACAATATGGTTATGATATGTTATTAGGGATCATGATTTATTATTGATGACTTTGAAATATTATGAAATATATATTTTGTAATAAAAAATCATTATTCAATGATTCATGATTAAATGTATTTTAATGATAAGGTATGAATTTCATAAGTTATGATCATGTTTTCATTTATCTATAATTATCCCCCCTTATGATAATTTATTGATATCTCTCTTGTTTAAGTTTACTAGGCATTTGAGTTCACCCTTTATTAAGTATTCATATTACTATGTTAAAAAGAATAGTTTTATGAAGGGTTTATTTAAGAAGTGTACTATGTGAGAAGATATTTATGGAATATGTCAAAGATAATTTATCAAATAAGTTTATTACATATATAGTATCTAAATACACCAAACTTTTAATGTCCTTAGGAATGTATTATCGGGTCACCTCAATAAATATTAGAAATATAAATGCTACAAACCCTCTAGATCCTATTTTTTGGATTAATAACACATATTACTCTCATGAATATGTAAATGATATAATGATACCACATATCACCTATTTTGAGAGTCTTATTCTTGAGTATGAAATTTTTATTTCAAACATATTTATCTAGAAAATAAAGAACTTCTTTGTGCACTTTTCCAAAACTATGAGCCCCAATTATAAATATTTATTTGTTTCTATGGATGATCGCCAGGGTCACCTTCATATTATCTAATACCATACTGCACTTATTATTTAAATTCATTTTATACAATGAACTTCCACTTCTCTAATGATAATGAGTGAACACCAATTGAAGCTCTTAATGAAACACCTACTCATTTTCTCAGATGTTATGAGTGATGTGAATCCAAGAGTAAAATATTTGACTCAAAAGGGATAGTGAACATATGGTAGCCTACAACCAAACACTCTAAAAAATGGGATTTGAGAATCATATATAATTTCACCTTTCATAACAGACCTTTTGGTATCAATGGTCTAACTAAAATATTTTTTTTTTCTATTGTAATGCCAAATAAAAAATAGGGGTTCTAGAAAATTATCATGCACTCATTATTCTATTAACTTTATCATATGATATCAATTTACATTAATTTTTACACTGAACTTATCCATTATCTAGGTCATGTGTCATTACTCATAGACTCACTTTTTCAAACATTTCCTTTGGATTTTTTGTTCTGCTTCCCAATTCTACTAAATAACCTTTCTTGTGACTGATACCCATCAATAGAAATTTTGAACTCTCTAGAAGCAGTAAATAAGTTTCTTCTAAATTATGAATCTTCCACCTTTAAAAATAAAACCATACCTTACCCATTATAATACCTTCCCATTGAAATAATGAACTACCATAAAATCCAAAAAGAGTAAGTGACCATGATTTTTTTTGAATTATCTTATAAGGCCATAGGAAAAATGAATATATTAAACTAATCTCTAAAAACCTTTATCTAGGATATGATCATATTATTCTATCCAACCAAGATATGATTACTAATTATTGGGAAAAAACACCTCCATTATACAAAATTTAAACACTTGGAACTTTCCATTAATGAAATAAATTGATGAAACTTATTAAATCACAATGGGAACACACCACTATAATGTATCTAGAAATTATAATACATGATACACAATATCCACCACACAAAAATACAAAAAAATGAAAATAAATTCCTTATAAAATGAACGAGAATGTAAACACACAACATAAATGAAAAGAACACAACACACTAATACTATATGGTACATATGAGAGTCCTACTCCATGGGGGAACACAATGCATCTTTCTATTAAGGATGAGAATACAATTCAAAAGGGAACCTTAAAATTTAGTAACCCAGTCCTGACCAATTGAGAAGGGAAAATTTCTAAAACACTCCTTCTAGAAATATAACTCGAAGAACCTCTAAGAACATCTCCATCTACTCCAACCAGCCGCAAGTGCTCTATGAGGATGTTTCCCCTAGGCGATAAACACAACCTCTTCCTCTTTAATTCCATTGGTCTATCACAACATCTTCAATAAAACATACTCATTGAGGATTACCAAGATATGAAAAACTTATGTTCCTTAGTATATATTTATAAAAAAAGTATATAGTATCCAATAAATAACATCAAGTTTTACCACCTTTTGATATCTGTAGAGAGAATGTAAACTTGATATGATCATCATGGGAATAATTATACTTGATTAAAGGTTATCTACACATTAATTGGTCCTTCTAGTAAATAGTTATATCTTCTAATGACTATAGGAGTTGTCTGTTACAAATTTTCCTCACTCGAACACCATTTCTACCAAAATTCATTTCCTCTAGTACTTCAACACCACACATGGAACATACACCTTATTTCAACTTCAATCTATCCTCTAGAATGTGGTCTCTCCTCATGTTAATTCATTGGATGATAATATTTCCACATTTCAACTCGTAAAAATAATTTATAATGCTATTGATACCACTGTGATAACTTATGACCGACTTCTGTTGATAATAAAAATTTCAATCAACTATTTCTGTTGATCCTGGAACTAATCAACTATACCTTTCTAAAGATCTTCCATTCAAATATATATGATTAAATAACTTCCAATGTCTTGAAGAAAAAATCCTTGGTAAGGTGAATTTATTTATATGTAATTATTTAAAGTGTATATTCTGGAAACTTATCTTCCATAAATACCAATACAAAACTAGAATTTTTAATAATATATTTCTCTTTAATGAAATTTAATAGCATGGTTTACATGTAACACTGAGTTTAAATGGACCATGACATACAAATGAAATATTAGTATTTAATGTTATAGTTGTCACTTAGATATTTTATTGGAGGTTATTAATATGACTAAATAAATTATTAAAATTTATATTTTACACATTTGTTGAATGAATTCATTGGTTATCAATTGATCAAAGCATTTGAAATAAAATAAATATATTTTTTCTTCTAAACGTCTATATTTTATTTAGGAAATGTGTTTTCATCTTAATAAATTAAATTAATCACTATTTATAAATGTTTTTGATGAACTTTATTGATTATATATTCAATAAAATGTTTTTGCTTTTTTTAATGATTTTTATTATGCATAAGATGAGAATAAATCATGTTTTAGGATAAACATATTTTTCAAGAAAATATTTTCATTCAATTTTGCATTATTATTTTAAAAAATATTTATAAAACTTTTATAAATTTTATGCTAAAAGATTTATTCCATATCTGGAATCATTGGGTTCAAATTTTTTAAATAATATACTTTTCTTTTTGGTCATTGTGAAGAGAAATATAGAAACATATTTATCACCTTGGTGATGGTAAAATAGGATTAAAACTATGAGATATGGCCTAAACATCTCCCTATAAATTTTCTTTATCTTATATAATGAATGGTGTTCAACCATATACTTACTATATATTAAAATATGGCAATTTATTTTCACTTTATGTTTATTATAATATTTATAATATTTTAAGAAAAGGATAAATATAAAATGTCAGTCTCTTGATTATAATTTATATTATATGGTTTCATAGGGATAAAAAGAACTTAAAAAATAATTTAAAAAATTATTTTGAAAATAAATGAATTATTTTTATGATTTAATTATTGTAAATTTTTAGATCTGTTAAAATTACCTTAAATGATTTTGAAATGTCGACACAGTGGTTTTGAAAGCGGTATAAAAATCATGGTAAATGATTAAAGAAATAAAATTAATATGTTTTGGATGTTTTTTAATAAGAAATGAACTTAATATTTAATTATATATTAAAAATTATGTTAAATGTGTGTATATTATAATTCCATATCTTTATTTATGTCATTTAAGTCAAATTGAATAAGAAGTCTCAAAAATGCCTTCAATGATATTTTTTGTTAAATAATATTTAATTAATTGATTTAAAAATAAATAAAATAGTAAGATAAAAATGGTGGCTGTAATTGGTCAAACATGTCTTTAATGGAACATTTTTATCCTCTTTTAATATTGAAATTAAATTTATGACCCTTAAATGCTAAAAAACATGTTATCATGGTTATGGTTAAAAAGGGTAAATAAGAGGTTTAAAACAAAAAACTTGGCTTACAATGAAACATAAACGTGTCTAATTTTTTTTGGTTTTAGTAATTTAAAAATTATCCTATAATAAATTTTAAATTATATACATTTTTCCCACTTTCCATGATTATGATATATATTATATTAAAATATTTTACATAATTAAAAGTGTGTCCTTTACCTCACTTATAAAAGGGAACCTACAATCCTCCCTTATTAAAAAAATTTGAGGCTTCTAGATCAGCCATGGAATACCCGGATGAAATTTTAAATTTCTTTCCTCACATAATAGGTGTTTTTTATTTAAAAAATACCATCCTATTAATTATAAATGTGTAATCCAATGTAGGATTCTCAACAAAGAGTCATAACTATTAAATTATTAATTTAAATCCACTAAATAATTGGTATCTATTATAAAATATTGATTTAATTATCATAAATATATGTATTTTTTATTATTATGATATAAATACCATTAATAACAAGTTTTTCATCCTATAGTAAATACAATCATTTCTCTTGATAACATGTTGACTACCACCTCTAGGAAGCGATGTGTTTTATTTTTCATCACTACTTCACATTGATATTTATAATGATGTATTTACATTATATATATATATATATGGTATATATGATATTATTATATTTTTCTAGGGTGAATTATAAATTTTTTTTTCATTCCACCGATCAAAAAATGGAAACATCACTCGTGTGTATATACGTACTATCATCTCCATGAAGTTATGTAATTATATTTTCATCACCATGATATATGAATAGTTATAAAATTTTATATCATGATTAAATTTTATGATAAGGAAAAAATTTAAATTATAGAGATGATAGAACCGTTATCAATATATAAGGACCATGACATCAAAATCTAAGCACACATGAAAAACGTAGTTGTTATCACCCAAATAGTTAATTTAATAAAGAATTATTAATAAATGAGAGATCATATGTTATAAGAATATAATATATGGTATGATATATTTTATTCTATTTGTGGAATATATTTATAATTAAAATATATTTATTTTATAGTATTTTTGATTGTATATGAAGAAATATGATACTTTATGTAAGGGATTATGTTACAATATAATTTCTTTTGAAGATTTTCTATTTAAAATATTTATTTGAGGAAAATATAATGGATCATATCCTTTAAAAACTATATATTTTATTCTAATATATTTATTACTATAATTTCAAATTATTATAAACATTTTTATCTCTTTGTTACATAAAATGATCAAGAAACTATTTTTAAATAAAAACCAACCTTAATTTCTATCCACTTGATGAAACGTTTCTTCCATGTCCATGCTATACAATATGGGTTTAATAAATCTATTTTTAATTATTGATTATTTTTTTCCATTTCATTTTAAACACTTTTTACTATATTTAAAATATTATTAAAAGGAATATTTCTAATTTTTTTAAACAAATAATTATTTAATTTCTCTAAAAGTGCGAAAATAATGTTTTCTTCAAATGTATATGAACGGAATTTATTTTACCAACATCATCAAAATTATTTTATTTGAATATTCCTTTGCAATATTCCTTATTTATTTTCAATGAAAATTATTTTCTCAATATTTTGGGAATTTTTAGTTAAATTTTTTCTCAATGTAGAATTAAATTTTTTTATGTTTCAAAGAAATATTTGAATGATATTTTAAGGTTATTTTATATATATTCTATAATACTTTAAGGATTGTTATACATCACTTGGGTTATACTCTTATTATAAAATCAAATTTCATTATTTAGATGTATTATTTTGATGATTATTATATGAAAACTATTTCTTTCCCATGAGTTAATTTAGTTATGATGATATATTTTTAAATCCATTTCATTTTTGTCTGTCATAAATTTTTGAAATTATGAATGATTTATAATCTTGAGACAAAAATTGGTATTGTTTGATTTATGTGAAAAGTGGTTCTATTATACCCCTCTAATTTAATGGGTAAATCTTTTTATATCATGCAATAATTATCAGAAATTAGTTGATGTGTAAGACCCACTATGGGAAACAGGTTGGGATGCATTATCTACTATTATTTTGGAAACATGTGGTGATGTGTGATCCTCTATGACATGATGGTATTGATTATTATTATTAAAATATTATATGATTTATATTCCTATTATTCTTACACTCTCTTATGAAATTTTGATATGACTATGATTTGAACTAATGGATTAGGATTGATTTTTTAATGATTCCTCAATCTTGTGTCATACTAATGTTTTATTCCATGACTCAAGATTATGATCTATGAATTATTGGGTATTATTTTCTGTTGAAAATTACATATTATCATACCCTTATTCTCATGTTATAATTACATATGATCAATGATTTATATATCCCATATTTACCTTTATTGAGAATCGAATCTCACCCTTTTTATGTTTAAATTTTTCCCTATGTTATGAAGAAGTGTACTATGTATGATGAGTCTAAAAGGGAAACTTATGCAAATAATGATGTTTGATATGATGAATATTATACTGAAATAATATTTTTATGTATCTATTATCTATGTAAACCCATACTTTATAGTTCTCTAGCGTGTTTATTTAATATATATATATATATTTAATAATCATAAAAATATGTAATATATATGTATGTTATACTTGGGTATACATATTCAAAATGACTTATCATTCTAAATTTACATGTGTGAAATGATATAAAATTTATAAGTTTGTAAAAACTATAACTCAACCCCTCTTAATGATTCAATACTGGGAAACTACCCCAAATATAAAAAGAGAAGTTACAGAAATAAAAAACTCTTATGAATTCCACTGTGTAATATATTCTTTTTATTAACTAATATTTCATCAAGTGGGATATATACCCATTTCATAACTCCTTTCTAGATTTATCTTTCATTTACCTCTCTATATGACCATTTATATAATCACGTTGATGATAAATTTAATTAATTAACTTTAATTTAAATTAAAGGGATAAAAATATATTCCTCAATTACTAAGAAGGGAAAAATCATCCCATGATCATTCAATCAACTATCATACAATTTATAACTAAACTAAAACAAGTTATGTGTATATATATAATTCTTTTCATCATGAATCAAGGTTAAAACCTCATGATATAAATTAATAATTTCATCAAGTACAATTAACAATACACCTACTTAAAAATAGTAATATCTAATGAAACTATTGATATGTGGAATTACTATGGCAGTTCAGTCCTCATAACCTCCCTACTTGGATATCACTAGGTACAAACAACAGAAGAAGAAGCCACAATTCTTATTATCCCATAAAAACAAATAGTCAAATATTATCTATTCCATTTCGGAATGACATGTATAAATCGTTTGACATATTTTTAGTAATTTATTTTATGATACGTGGGTTCTCATTATAGTGAGGAACTAATATGATCCATCAATGTGATAAATATTCTAAGGATATTTTAATATAAGGAAAGCATAAGTATTAATAATATGTGATATGAATAGTTATCATGTTTATATAAAATTGTATATATATTGTGGTAATAAAAATTATATAAGATAAATTTGGTTCTAGGGAACCAACCCTAACAATATACCACTTTCATTATATTCAAATTTCAATATTTCTCAACCCTCTCTCTCTCACTTAGTACTGATGCTACTACTGTGATATTTCTATATTCAGTGATTCGACGACATTCTCTTTTTTGGAAAATATACTAATCATGATTTCACTCCTCTAAGAAAAATACTTCAATAAATGAAAATTATTTTGTACACTATTTATTTTCTTTTGTGATCTAGGATATGTCTCTATAAGCACTAGTGCATTGTTAATATAATGTACCATGGTGGAATCTATACTTCTTGGAATCACGAAAAGTTAAAAATTAGTGTATCCAAAATTTAAGTTTATTTTAATTAAAATATTTAATATAATATAGTTATACTATATAATAAGATACCATATAATGTTTTAATCTTCAAAAACAAATTTCACTACCATTTAGACTAAAGAGTAGGAAAAAATGCGACTTTAGGTCTTCACAATCTATTTAGAAACTATACACTCTCATGATTCGTTCCTATTCTCCATTATATACTAAGAAAAAATACGTTGTGTTATTTAGGTGATTAAGATGTTTTTAATTATTGCATAGTTTAATTATTCTAGGGTTTTTTCTATCTTTATACCATGATAAATATATAAGAAACATCAATTATAGTACATAAAGGATATAAATGATTGATATAATTTCTAGAAAATATGAAATTATGCACACTCTTTCATTCTCATCCTGTTCCCAACGACACATCACATTAGATAGATATATTCCATGTGTTATAACTAACAATCCTCTCTTAGACTATTCAATATAGTAAATTTTAAGTACTTTTTCAATACATGTACTCTAATTTATTTTTACCAACCAATTGAATATATCTTTTTATATCTTGATCCCAAGAATATATACTAATTCACTAATTGAATTTAGGGAGAATCATTATTTAACCAGATATTAATTGAGTATAAGGCTGATATCTTATTTATAAATAATAATATGTAATTGAAATATATTTCTTGGAAAATAGTGGCACTCACACTAAACTTCTTATATAAATAAGGTTCAATTTCATTGTTAATGAAACCAAAATATCTTATAACTTCATAAAAAGGAACATTACATGATATAAATTCAATATTTATGATGTAAATGGACCTTTATAAATATCATTATTTGTTGAATTCCTGTAGTGTCACATACACTTTTAGTTCAATAATATAGATATATTCTAAAATTTTGCAAACTAGGAAACTTGATTTTACATTTGTCTACCAAATATCATAATTATGATATATTACAATGAAAAGTATTATTATAAATGATTTTAGTATTTCTATTGGTGAAAATGTTTCATTATAGTCATTGAATTAATGATTCATGAAACCCTTAGAAACCAACCTTGCTGTATAAATATTAATGTTACCGTCAATGTCCAGTTTCATCATGAATACCCATTTGAATATAATGGTATTTACTCAACATGGATTTTATACCATGTCAATACAATATATTCTTTTGTAGAATCCATTTCTAAGTTCATTATTTCTTTCCATATCGAAGAGTATGGGATATCCATAGCTTTAATGTAATACAAACATTCCTCATTGACAATAAATAACTTTTCATATTCCTCATTGATAATATTTTCATATCTCTAGTTCTCTACCCCATCTTATGGAGCATCATTAAACTTATGTCTCTTGAAAATATTCTTCTATGAGATATTGTAGAAATTTTTCCAATTGCATATATTGTGTATTTTAAGACTTGACTTTATTTATGTCTATCTTTATATCACTATATATTTTAGTGACCTTCTTCTTTAAAATGAATATGGATTATATTTGAAATATTAAATTCCTATCGGTGATACTATATATGAAATATAAATTTTCACTATATAATATTCATTAAAGATAAACTTCATGCCTATTAATGTTAGTTTTTCTACAACACCCAAAATTTTTCATTTGAAATTCCTTTAAAATAAAACTTACATGTTTAATATCTTTTCCTACATGCAATTATAAACAATTAAATCTTATATAAAAGTGAAATATTACACTACAATAATCATCACAAAACAACTAAATGAAACATAATTTTAAAATCACATGATGAATAAAACTGAAAGTAAGTAAAAATAAAATAAGGTTAAAATATTAATCACCATGATCACCCATGAGAATCATACTAGATATGAAAACTATAGAAAGAATAAGAAATTTTAAATAAGATAAACGTTTTGATAATGAAATTAGGGAATAGGATGAATGATTTTAGATATGTATATATGGTAGTATATGGGAATATGGAAAGGAAATGTTACCATTATATTGATATACTGTTCAATAATGAGATAAATTATGACGAAATAATATTTAATATTCAATTAAATTGTGATTATTATAATTTTACAATTAAATTAATGAGAATAAATAAAAGTAACTGTATGATGAAATTTATGTAGAAACGGAGAATCAATGAAATAAATTGGTAGAATCATTAAATATGAGTCTCATTTATACAATCATTGAAAGGTGTTCGAATCACAAGAGTTTTATATTTACCAGGACTAAGATGAACTTCAACAAGTACTACATAAGAAGAATCATCTGTAGGATAAGTTCAAGATTGTTGATATCACTATGAGATCCATGCAAGTTGAATTACCACCTATGACAATCAGAATTTCTTATATTACCCTTTTGGATTTTTTGAAATTGTTTTGGGGTTTCTCATGTAAAATTTAGAATTATATATATAAATATTAATGTACTAAATTATGTTTTAAAAATATGTTTTTTAATGTGTGTATTTTTACAAATTATGCATTTTTATAAAACTGAGTATGTTAAAAATAAAAATATAAAATTCAAAGAATTATTTTAACACTATTTTTTTTAAAATTCAACAAATGGTTTGTATATAAATAAATAATTTTGAAAAAATATGATTAAAATTATTTTATGTTAAAAAGATATTTTTTCAAATATTTATTTTCTATGCATTATATATTTTTAAATTATTAAATCTAATTGATCACATTAAATATATATTTTGATAAAATTTATTATTTATACATATAAACAAGTAAATTAACATTAATTTATTGTTTATTAATTGTTAACAAATAATAATTAAATAATTTTTGGTTTAAAATTTATTTTTCAAACAAATATTACAAATGATATGTTCTAATTTAAAAAGAATATTTTAGATATTTATGATTTTAAATTTATTTAATGAAATAAATTTTTTTAATCATCATGCCAAAATTATATAAGATGCGTTATATTGTATTAATGGTATAAAATAATTACCATGATAAACAAGTAAATCATGAAAAATTAGATAAATGGGTGAAAATGATATGACACGAATTATTAAAAATTAAAATGATATTAAGTAATTCTATAAGTCATTTTTAGGTTTTGGGGTCTATATTAAAATTAATATCAACTTTTACTCACCTAACTTACCTAGATCCCATGTGATTTTAGGTTTACCCTTTACTTAAACCGTGTTGTAAAAGAAACATCCCTCATTTTTTCCTATAAATAGAATACTACAAAACCCATTCCAAATCACATAAATCCTTCAATTTAAACTTTAATCACTTCCCAAATTTCATCTAATAAAAGACTCCCTAATTTTTTTTGGTTTAGATTAAAAGAAAGATACCAAATTTTCTTATTCTAAAGGAAATATTTATGCGAAATAATTATTTCAACAATGTAATGAGTTATTCTTAATCTTTTATGTTAATTTTCACATATACACTCTTATTAAAAAATATAATACACTATAGTTATTTATTATTAATATCATTAATCTTATATAAATAAGATATTGAAACTATATAAATTCATATTATTACTCATTCATTTTTTATAACATGATATTCTTTTGGGTCATTTTTACTGCCTACCTGAACGATGTGTTAGTATTGGCCGTGAAGACTACTTTATAGCTAAAAGTTTGGTCAACTGGAATGAAAAATTTCAGGTGCCTAATTTTCTACAGTCTGTATGATGGTGGTGGAGTAGTAGTGACCAGATTACATGATTCTTGGAATGTGGTTAAATAGAATTTATGATGACTATATGGATGGATAATACATCTGAAAGATGCAATTGGATAGGGTAACTAAAAGGTGTTGTTGAAAATTACCATCAAACACTTACATTTGAGTAAGTGTGGAATTGGTTAAAAGAAAATTATCTTAATATTTATCTTCATGAATGTTTCAAAAGATAAAATTATTTACCTAGAGAAGGAGTTGAGGTGATGGAAGGACTCAATAGAATAGTGGATTTTTCAGGGAGATCTGAGTAGGTGGACATCACCTCATAAATATCAGATGAAGATGACTACTAGATACAATAGATCTATCCAAATATAGAGAGTGGGATGAGTTATTTTTCATTGATATAATTGATTTATTGTAATCACATTATATTTACTTAAATAAAAGAGTTATAGTATTCATCTTTTGGATTAGACACATATATTATCCAAAAAAAACATGTGTTATTCCTTTTCCTTGTTTTAATTTTATGTATGTCTTCTTATAGATCTTTTCTTAGTGAATTTGGAAGGTTATTAATTATTCTTATATAATTTAGGTTCATATTATTCTAGTTTTGGGACACCATATCAATGGATCATTACTAGTACTTTTCTTCAAACTTTATATGTTCTAGTTGATTTCATTTGGAAGTATTAATATAAGATAATACTGAGTCAAATAAGTGGAAACATGGCATTAGTAGATGTTTTATAGAAAATTAGACCACAATGACGGTTTTTAAGGTCTTGGATCCTGAATTACCTTTTATTTGTGTGTTTCGGGTGTTAGAGGTTCTTGGAGGAGGTTTCAAGTAGTTTGTAGGGTATATGGGGAAAAGTGGGTTCCACAACCATTTGAGGCCAAGATACAACATAGAGCATTAATCCAATCATGTCATGACCCCTCCCTACAAGTTTTACCCCTCCTAGGTCAAAAATGTGATTATGGAGATAATGACCCCCTAGTCTAGCCTCCAATAGGCCCCGGGTTGGAGACCACCACTGAGGGTATATTAAACACCCAAATTCAAGACATTACCCTCTAAGAGAACACATGTAGATGAGGGAGATAAGAAAAACACCGACCAACTCCATCTTAGATTGCAATATAAAATAAATCCCATGTACACATATGTAGTGTCATGATAAACTACTACAACTGAATGAAAAAACAGCAAGTACCAAAGGAAAGTAAAAACATCAGCAACACCGAAGCCCGAACAACTCCTGCAAACCCAATATAGTAGTAACCATACTAATCTCCAACCTACACCAAGTGACCTGAAAAATAGTTTATATATACATAGGGTAGTATACCCAGTAGGATCCTCCCTGAATCCTCATGAAAAATTAAATAAAGCATGCTAAAGCATAGTGAACAACATGTGAATCAAACTCATCACCTAAATAACTAAACTAAGTTCCCAGCCTCACCATGGATACTCTCACCAAGAATCAATTACCAGATTATATAATATAATAAAAAATATCAATGGTACCCCACTCCCTATTCCCCACTGGTTTTCCACTTTTCCCCAATGTCGCACGTCCTAACATCTCTCTCCAAAAAGGATTATCTGCAGACACTAGGGCATATCACCACGACATGAACCTCATGAAACAAAACCACCACGTCCATGTATCCAAAGTAACTTGGTAGTTTTTGGGAGCCACCAAATCCCGTATAATGCGTATTATATGCCAGGTATTAAACCTCAAGCCATTATAGCTCATACACCGAGTAAGGATCCTCAAGACATCACAACCTATACACGTTACACCTATAGTAGTCCATAGGAAGCTATATCCAAAATAAATGTGTGTAAATAACCACAAGCCATTATATCCCTCTATGCACTTATATGGGAAAAAATAACCATTGTGCCTACCAGCATAAGTAAGTATCGAGATACGAAAACATGGCCAAAGGGAGTAGTTACCCATCTATCCTCCCACCATAATATTGGGGAAAACACCCCCTATGGATCGGAATATATGGGGCGTCAATTTACATAATTGATAGGGTGAAGTAGCATATAAAAACAGAAAAAGCACATAATATAATATATCTCACAACCACACTATGGACATAACCTAGTTTTAGACTCAACTACAGCTAACATCTCTCGGACACCCGGTTCATACTATTAGGACTTGGTTTCTTATAAGCACGCAACCATTTAAATAGATTTATTAAATTACTTCATTCCCTTTTTATATGTTTCACTTTACATTAATTGAATATTAAAACATTAATTAAACATGATCAATTCCAAATTACATTTCATTAGCATCACACCCAGAGTCAACTGTTCCATTAAATTTCAAACTCAACATTGCATCCCAGTAAGCTCCAACCCCATGGGTAAACATAATTTATTCAATCATTTATTACCAACATTATTATTTTCCCATATTCCTAGGCATTCTATAAAAATAATCTAAGAAACTAAACACAAGGTATCTCGTTATGGTGGGTAGTTGAACTACCCATCAAGTCATTACCACCTATAGAAAGAGCGTAGAACCATCCTCCATTGAGAAGCTAAACATGGAAAACACATGGTATACCTCATGTGTCCTCACCCCTTTTCGAAGGAGGGTAAGCTAGACCACCTACCTTGAGCAGTGAGGAATGTAAATTAGATGAACAACCAAAAATATTTATCAAGAATCAAAAAATTCACATCCAACCCATTACATCATCTTTAATGTCCTCCTCGACACCAACATGCATAAAATAATGCATTTTTCCACTCTATGTGTCAACTAATGCCACAAAAAATTGGCCTCCCAACCCCCACATATCACAACAAACATCCAGGCTCACATCAGAACACATGTAGTAGGAAAAAAAACAACAAATCAATTGGGCTCTTGGCCCTTAAACAAGAAAAGGGGTAACTCAAAACCTAACGATGAATTATATTTTATCAAGAAAATAGTTCTTTAATCTATATTGAATTAACTGATTTATTATTAGTTGATTTTAATGGTGGGAAACCTAAATAGTAAGATATCACAAATAGTTAAACATGCTTACAACATCAATTTGACTGACATCAAATTACAACAATAGAAATCATATTCATTTACATGCATATTTATCATTGAAGTAAATAATTATAATTAATCCCAGTTTATGTTCTTTACCAATTTCCATCAAAAATGAAAAGCTAAAAAAGCATAGATATCATGCTCTAAAAAAAATAAGAGGAAATAACATAAGACCAGTATCAATTTATTTACCCAGTTAAAATATTAATTATGTCAAATCCATTGTGATATAGTGGGATAAAACATGATAAATATACGGTTTCACATAAACGAATTGAGAAGAAACTAATCCCCTACCTCAAAAGGTTTTTGAAATTCATTATATGAGAATGATCCACAAAACGGATTATGATTTCCTCACCCGTGACAACTGCATCCTCCTAAGGATGTCGCGACATGACCACACAAACTGAAACCTAAGATAACTCCATTAGAAGCATGGAGATCACATGTTATAACAAGGAAAGAAGAAAACATGGGAAATAGGATCGTAGAAAACACAAGAATGTATATAGATCATTCCTTCTATCAATGATGGATCAAAAATTGCTGCATGTACTAAAACAGGGGGTGCACATGTATTATGAAGAAGCTTTAATGGGAAGCTTTCCAATGATTAAGGTTAGATCATGCCGTTCCTATGGGAAGATGGAACTATTCGAGCATATTGAACCAGGGAATAAGAAGGTTGAACACGTGAGGAATATATATTTTTTTCTTTAAAATATTTAATAGATCAGTGGTTTAAGATACCCTGGATTTTCCATTACAATTGGACTACATTAAACCACAAAGTTTGAAAATGTAAAGGCATCATGGACCTTAGGAATATTATTATAGGATTTATGGATTTGAATTGGCCTTTAATCCCTTAAAACAAGGCCTTGATTGCATTTTATATCAACGAAAATGTTAAATGGAAGAAACTATAGGAAGCTGGAAACACTATACTCCTACTGATGCTGGAAACATTATTCACCTACCGATGATGGAAACACTATTCACAAATGGCTCACTGACACAAATGTCACAATTCAAAAAACTTGAATCATGGTTCACTGAACTATAAATTTAGATAACTTTTTGGGGATAAGTCACCTGGACATCCTAGAACTACTCAAACTATAGAGTTCAGTAAAGGAATATACTGAAGAGGTCTTGGCCATTACATTAGATACCTCTCAAAACATTCTTTCCCTCGAGAATTCAAATGAAATCTAAAAGGAAATAGAAAAGGTGTCTGAACGACCACCCATTGAGATACCTATAAAAATAGAGAAATATAAAATAAGCAACAAAAGAAATCCATGTTAAAAATATGAAAGGTCTATAACCACAAATAGAACATCATTATATGAATAGTTTCGAACATCAAACAACTCTGGGTACTGAGCACGTATCTGCGACTCACGTTCCCAGGTACTCTCCTCTATGCCACTGTGTCTCCACAAGACATGAACAAAGGGAATAGAACACCCATGAAATACCTTCTCTTTTTGGTCTTGGATCCCCATAGGCTCCTCTTCAAAGGTCGCATCATCATCAACATTGATCTCTCCCCAATCGATAATGTGAGAGTCAACATGAAGATACAAATGAAGCTGTGACTCATGAAAAACTTCACGTATCTAGACCATCTACGAGGGAAGTGAAACTCGATATGTTATGGATCTAACATGAGCCAACACCTTGAAAGGCCCAAGAAACTAGGGTGAAAACTTACTACCATGACCAAACCTTCACTGCCCATGCCAGGGAGTCACCTTCAGAAACATGTTCTCCCAAAAAACAAACCCAAAATGTCTCCTCCTTTGATCTTCATATGATTTATGATGATCATGTGATGTCTTCATCCACTCATGAAACACATGAACCATCTCTGTCATATTATCCACTAGCTCTGATTTTAGAATTAATGACTCTCCAACCTCTATCTAGCACAAAACAGAATAGAATGGTTGGCATTACAAGGAAAAAAACAACACCATAATGATCGTGAAATGAAAACTATTATTTTAAGTGAACTTTATAATGGGAAAGTTCCTCATCCACGAACCACCAAAATCCTAGACACAAGAGTAAAACATTTCTTCAAGAGTCTGGATAGTCCACTCTGTCTGACCATTTTTCTAAGGATGAAAAGCAGTGCTAAGGACACTACTAGAATTATAGGTATTTGCGACTAGTTATTTATGAGGGGATCCCGTCGCAAATAAGTTTTAGTGACGGGGTCCTGTCAAAAATAATATTTTTGGTGACAGGGAACTTCACCGTCAAAAATAAGTCTCCGATTATATACTTTATATATATAAACTTTTTTGCGCTGGGCCCCTAATCCCATCGCAAATACTTTTCAAAAAAAATTATTAAGACTATTTGCGATGGGAACCCATCGCAACAGATCCCGTCACCAATAATAAAAAAAATTTAAAAAAATAAATTTAATAAAATTATGATTATTGAAAAATTATTTTTAATATTATTTAACAATTAAAATAAAATATATTAAAATTCTCAATATTCACAAAAAAATATCAAAAAATCATAAAATATTATTATTTTTATTAGTAAAATAAACAAACATTAAAAAAAATGAAAAAATATATTTAATAAAATTATTATTAATGAAAAAATAATATAATATTATTAAAAAAAATTATAAAAATTATAAAAATTCTCAATATTCACAAAAAAAATCATAAAATATTTAAAATTAAATTATATAATATTAACAACAATATAAAACACAGAAACTATAAATAGTTCATATTACAATAAATGTTAAATTCAAATGTTTTTAACATTAAAAAAATCACTAGGGGGTAGTCTTCTAGAAGAGGTGTAGGAGTTGAAGGAGATGGTGGAGGAAACTCCATCCTCAAACTACGAGTCAGATTGCTCATGTAATCCATCTACTCCTGATGTTCCTGCTTCATCGACGCATCTCCTCATCGTGCTGCTGCTTCTGCTGCTGCTGCTCTCGATGCATCTCTTCTTGCTACTTTTGGAAACTTTCTATAAGTTCATTCTGAGCTCGTAACTACTCCTGATACTGTGAGGCAGAAGACGATGCCTCTCCACGATCTCCTCTCAAGTTGGAAACCGATATCACAGTAGTACCATAATATGTTCTAGGAGTCACATGAGAGCTGATACCAATTATTCGGCCCTTCTTAATGCCATACTAAGTCACCTGCATTTATGCTGCCTCGTTGAATTGGTGTGCACTAGTTTGATTTGTTGCCTCGTCCTAACCCTCAGCTTGTTTCTGAGAGGTCTTAGCCTCGTATGACTCCTTCAATTCCAATTTGAAATTAAAATTGTGAAAATATTATATGCATTTAATTGTCAAATAGAAAAAAATAAGACTAACCACAATCCGACACTTGAGATCACCTCTAATCTTTCCGGTCATTGGATCACTGTACATCTTCCGATAACCATCATACTCTATAACTTCGGGATGCTCAACATCCTATATGAATATTAAATAAACTGTTTATATTTGAAGTTATATAAAATATTTTAAAAAATACTTACCAGATGCTCTCTATGCATACTGAATGTACGGTTACTAGCTCGATGTGTCACCTCCTGTCTCCCCCGGTTCTGTCGACCCAATGAAGACCTCCTATGGAATCCACCACCCAAACAGTGTGCACATAATCCATATCAAACATGAGATGAAATGTACTATAGTCGGTGGGCCCTATAAAACTCATCAAATAATGTCGCTCCTACTTTCTTAATGGTCGTGTTTCTCAAATTGTGAAAAAACTAATGCAAACTCTCACGCATATCCACATCCCATGCGGCATGGATAGCGTCACGCATGCTATCATCGATGTGATACCATAAACCCTAAAATAATTTAATATATCACATTATTTATAAAATAAATTTCAAAATAAATATTATTTTTTTACGTACTAGAAAATGATTGTAAATGGCGAGCAGTACATCAACGGGAATCTGTTCCCATGTGATCCATGGCTGAGAAAAATAATTGCACTAGATAGCCCTCCCCTTTCCAACAGCTACATGCGCAAAACATTGAAAAAGAATAAATAATAAAACAATTAGTATATATATAAATAAATTAGTGAAAAAGCTAACTAAAATATACAGGTTATCATAACTCCGTGTTCATGGATCAAAGCCAAGACGTGGATGTTGCTCGGAGAGAGGGTTAGGAATCATCAGTCGTGCAAGACCGCTCCCCCTCTGTGTACCTCCAGAACCACCAGTAGGTTGAGGGTCAGATGATCCCACATCCCCCACATCCAAAGGTAGATCATCCTCCTGCAACTCGTGAAATAGATCAGGATCCATCTGAAACATAAAATGATTCTTGTTAGCAGATAGTTGAAAATAACTATCATATATAGATATATATTAGTTATGATCATAACCAGCATTTAACTATGTCAATGTTCACCTTCATCACCATCTTCATATCTGACGATGTCAATGTCTTTATATTCCTCCTCAGCATCATCAATATCCATATGAGTTTTACTTTTACCATCCCTTGTCATTTCATATTCATTTGTAACATCATTAACATCTTCATCACCATCGACCCTTAATTTTGGGGTATCATCATCGATATTCGCTTTTCTTTGTGAAAAAGATGGATTTTGCGTAGTCTCTTGAAAAATTTCAATTCCTTATACTTTAACAGAACCATACTCAATTTGAGTAAATTGAATTTCCCAAGATTTCATTTTTATTATGCTCCTCCAATCACTCAGGTCTCTTGAAGTAGCACAATACTTTGCGTAATAAAATTGATGTGCCTGTTGAGCCAGTAAAAATGGTTTATTTACTGAAAAAAGACTTTTATATTTAATATCGACGATACCATGAGTCTGATGAACACGCAAGCCTCTCTTAATATCCAACCACTAACATTTAAACATCATTATGTAATTCTGTCCAAGAAACCATAGCTCAATAATTTTATCCATAATGCCGTAAAAGTCAACTTCAGTTTCCATATGATGTGATCCTCTCAAACAAACTCCACTGTTCATTGTTTTTTTTGATTCCACATATGCATGTGTATTAAATCGAAAACCATTCACCACATATTAATTATAAGATTTATCCATTTTGGATGGTGGGTTACTCAATATACATAGCCGTTTATCAATTTTATCAGCATGTTGAGACAACTAAATTTTTTTGAAAACAATTATCAATATAATAAATAGTAAAATGAATTGATATTAAACCATCAATAATTTATATTAATATTTTTTGAAACAATTGAGAATTGTTTTCTGCATTCTTCAAGAGCAGCTGCTGTAATTTGTAGAAGTTGTTTCTTGATATGATTATTATATAACATATAAATAAAATAATTTTACATAATGTAACAGAAATTATAAAATAAGTGATAGAAGCACTCACAGTACAAATGCTGTCATTTCTTCAGAGTTGAGTAGAACATATTTATGAGCTCTATGATATTCATCATTGGAAAGCCATCATTCTTGAAGTCCACCAAAGCCAAGATTTGGCTGATTAAAAACTGGTAATTGATTGTCCAGTTCATCATTAAAATTTCCCCGGTTCCATCCCAAGTAGTTTTGTTTTGATTGATATTCAGATTCAAAATAGTGAGAGCAGAAAAAAGAAATTTCCTCTTGGAAATAAGCTTCCACAATTGAGCCTTCAACTGATTCTTTGTTATGTATTTTTTTCTTCAATTTCTACATGCATCTATAAAATGGGTACATCCATCAAAACTGTACTGGACCTCCATAGTTGGATTTATGTGGAAAATGTAATATCAGATGTTCCATTTAGTCAAATAAAGTAGGCAGGAATATTTTTTCTAGTTTACATATAATTACAGAAACATCTTCTTCCGGTTTTCTTAGCGTATCGTAGTCTATTGTCACTGCACAAATGTGTCGAAAAAAATATGATATGTCTGTTATCGAATCCCAAATCATAGAATTCAACAAACCTCTTAATCCAATCGGCATAATTCTTTCCTTTATAACATGACAATCATTACTTTTTAATCCAGTAATATGACCATTATTAACACATTTTCCCAAATTGGAAGCATAGCCATCTGGAAGTCTCAAATCTAAAATCTAGTGACAAAATAATAAGAGAATCTCTTTGGACAGTGTATATGCTGCTTTTGGCTTCATTAACCTCTGTGATATGACATTTTCAAATAGTTCATGTTCTGGTCGCCTGCAAATTTGGGAAAGATCTAATCGTGATTTTATAGTATCATTGGTCTTATTGGGTGTATCCAAAACTGTATAAAATAAATTATCAAAAAAGTACTTCTCAATATGCATGAAATCTAAAATGTGGTGGACCAAAAAATTAGACCAATATGGGAGATCCTAAAAAATATTTGTTTTACCCAATTATGTTCTTTCCCAAAGCCATGAATTTTCTGTTGGTTTACTGTTGGCCCAAATGTGATGGGAGGTAATGAAAATACAACTGATTTTAACTCTCTACCTGAGATCATTTTTGGAGGGTCATCCATTTCAATTGTGACTTTTCTAAAATGAGATTTGTTCCTTCGAAAATGATGACTGGTTGGAAGAAATCTATGATGACTGTCCAAATAACAAGGTTTTTTTTCCATTGACGAGCATAAAATATTTGTGGTATTTCATAAAGTAAGGACATGATTTTGGACCATGTGTACACCATCCAAATGACATGCCATATGCCGAAAAGTCACTAATCGTCCACATCAATGCAGCTTTTAATGTGAAATTTTGTTTCACAGAAACATTATATGTACTAACACCATTACTCCACAATGTATTTAACTCATCAATCAATGGTTTCAAATAAACATAAATAATCTTTTTCGGATGTCCTGGGATTAATAAGGTCAAAAAGATATAGGGATCCTTCATCAACATCCATGGAGGTAGATATTATAGAGTTATAAAGATAGGAAAACATGATTACTAACTACCATAAGAACAAAATGGATATAAACTGTCTGGAGAAAGACCCAATTGAACGCTTCGGGCTTCTAAAGAAAAAGACAGATGCAGACGATCAAAATGTTTCAATGAATCACTATTAGATAGATGATTTAAGATTTTACCAGTTGAAATATTGGTTTATTTCCATGAAATCATTAATGTTGTGTGATGAGACATTAATAAATGTTGAAGCCTGGGTGTAAGGGGGAAATATCTCAACTTTTTTACAGGAATTGATCTAGACTTCCCTAGTTGAGATTCTTTATACCTCAATTTTACACTTGTGGTACAACTATCCAACGACTCATTTTCACCAGAATATAAGGTGCAATCATTTTCACATGCATGAAACTTCTAATAACCAAGGCCGAAATTATGAACCAGCCTCTTTCTCTCATAGTTATTTTTAGGAAACACATTTCCTTCAGGTAACAGTGTTTTAACCAAAGAAAATATCTGATCAAAACAGTTTTTTGACATTACATTATCTGATTTAATAGCCATAAAATTTTCAACCGCTTCTAATTTTCTTATCTTGAAACTAGGATATAATGCATCCTCAGCAGACCTCAATAACTCATAAAATTTGGATGGTTCCAACTCAGAAGTTAAATAGATATCATCGTGAGTTTCAGTTTGTTGAAGAGATGGACCTACAACAGCATGTATTAAATTTTGGAACCGTGGTAGATCTAGAATCAAGTTATTAGTATCTTCTCTAGAACTTCATTCACTGTGTTGATACCAAAAAACATAATCTGGTTAAAAACCAAATCGTAAGATATGTCCCCCATCCTTGTCAAAATTTTCAAACGTTCTCAAAGCACATTTTTTACAAGGACACTTAATTTCCATTCTGAAACATATTCTAGTATTGACGATGTATATTCTAAGAAAGCTTCAACACCCTCAATATATACAAGATTGAAACCAGAACCATTTGGATTTCTGCACTGATTTATCCAAGCGCGATCATCTAATAATGACTGATGTCAACTTCCTTATTCCACATTTTTCTACAAAATATAAAATAATCGCTACTTTTGAATAATTTGAAATTATAAAAACACTATCTAAAAAAAATATTACTAATTACGACTACTTCTTAATAATTACCATTAATTAATGACGACACAATTTCATTTGGATTGACGGCTACACTTTTTTCTGACGCCTTGTTTACTTGCATCTTTACCACACTCAAATCACAATGAAAAATCTGGTCGGAGGTACACCTATTCATTCTCGTATGCACAAGAATGAATACGCATATCTTCGACTAGATTCTTCATTGTGATTTCAGTGTGAGAAAGATGCAAGTAAATGAGCCGTTGGACAAAAGAGCCCCCTTTTTTTCGATGAATCATCTTCTTCCAACTTTCACCGCCTGAAAACATTATAAAAAATGTGATCCTATGAATTCATATCCAATCTCATGCATACAAGATTTAATATGCCTATGTAGCAGCACATTTTCTAAATTTTTTTCAGTCAGTGAGAGTTGAAAGGAGAAAATTCATCGAGCAAAAGGAGTGTCGTCAATCCACTGGAAATTTTGCCAAGTTCTTAAAATTTATTAAAAAAAATTCTATTTATTTCTAACTGTTCCTAACTAATTATTACTAATTATTACTATTTATTCCTATTTATTACTAATTATTCCTATTTATTCCTATTTATTTCTATTTATTAGAAATTATTCCTATTTATTACTAACTATTCCTATTTATTACTAACTATTACTATTTATTACCTACTATTCCTACTTATTACTCACTATTCCAATTTATTACTAACTATTCCTATTTATTACTAACTATTCTTATTTATTTATAACTATTCCTATTTATTACTAACTATTCCTATTTACTAATAACTATTACTATTTAGTACTAACTATTACTATTTATTACTAACTATTACTATTTATTACTAACTATTACTATTTATCACTAACTGTTATTATTTATTACTATTTATTATTAGTTATTCGTATTTATTACTAATTATTTCTAATTATTACTAATTATTACTAATTATTACTAATTATTACTAATTATTACTAATTATTACTAATTAATCCTATTTATTACAAATTATTCTTATTTATTTCTATTTATTACTAATTATTACTAATTATTCCTAATTATTACTAATTATTCCCATTTATTTCTAATTATTGCTAATTATTTCTAATTATGGCCAAGTATTCTAAATTATTAGTATTTATTTGTAATTATTAGTAATTATTAGTATCTATTACTAATTATTAAAATTTATTACTAATTATTACAATTTATTACTAATTATTATCAATTATTCTTAATTATTGCTAATTATTCTTATTTATTACTAATTATTCCTAATTATTACTAATTATTACTAATTATTGTGGTTTATTACTAATTATTTCTCTTTGTGACTAATTATTACTAGTTATCGCTATTTATTGGTAATTATTGCTAATTATTGCTAATTAATGCTATTTTTTTCTATTGTTTTGCTAATTATTCTTAATTATTAGTAATTATTCAAATTATTAGTAATTATTTCTAATTATTAGTATTTATTCTTAATTATTAGTATTTATTCCTAATTATTACTAATTATTGATATTTAATCCTATTTATTGCTATTTATTCCAAATTTTTGCTAATTATTCCTATTTATTCTTAATTATTTCAATTTATTCCTAATTATTTCAATTTATTTCTTATTATTCCTATTTATTTCTAATTATTCATAATTCTAATCATTCATATTTATACTTAATTATTATTATTTATTCCAAATTATTCCTAATTATTCCTCTTTATTCCGATTTATTGCTAATTATTCATATTTATTGCTAAGTATTCCTATTTATTCCTAATTATTCCTAATTATTCCTAATTATTACTAATTATTCCTAATTATTGCTATTTATTAATAATTATAACAATTTATTAATAATTATCACTAATTATTACTAATTATTACTAATTATTATTAATTATTACTAATTACTACTAATTATTACAGTTTATTACTAATTATTATAGTTTATTACTAATTATTATATTTTATTACTAATTATTACAATTTATTACTATTTATTACAATTTATTACTAATTATTACAATTTATTACTAATTATTACAATTTATTACTAATTATTACAATTTATTACTAATTAATACAATTTATTACTAATTGATACAATTTATTATTAATTATTACAATTTATTACTAATTATTACAATTTATTAGTAATTATTACAATTTATTACTAATTTTTAAAATTTATTACTAATTATTACAATTTATTACTGATTATTAACATTTATCACTAATTATTACTATTTATTACTAATTATTACAATTTATTACTAATTATTATAATTTATTAATAATTATTACAATTTATTACTAATTATTACAATTTATTACTAATTATTACAATTTATTACTAATTATTGCAATTTATTACTAATTATTACAATTTATTAGTAATTATTACAATTTATTACCTATTATTACATTTTATTACTAATTATGACATTTTATTACTAATTATTAAAATTTATTACTAATTATTACAATTTATTACAATTTATTATTAATATCCTAAAATTAATTATATTCATTACTAATTATCATTAATAATTACTAATTACTACTAATTATTAAAAATTAATACTAAAAATTTCTATTTATTAGTACAAATAAATACTCATGACAAAACAATTTAAATTCAATTTAATTAAAACAAATCAACAATAATAAAAATTAACATAAAAAATTGAAATAAATTATAAATTAAATGGAATATAAATACCTTTAAACTTGATTTTCTATTGATATAGACAGTTTCACAACTTCTTTGTGACCAAAAAAAATAACTTAGAAAAATTTTCCCTCTGAAATTAGAGTTCAGAGAGAAACCAGATCTAGAAATTGAGAAGAATGAGAAGAAAAATGGATGGGGGTATATATAGGTTAGATTATTTGTGACGGGACTATTTGCGACAGGTCACCTGTCGTAAATAGTATCTTTTGCGACGAGACCCGTCGCAAATACCTACGCCCGCATTAATTACTGTCGGCAGTTAAAAAGTTATTTGCGACAGGTCCCATCGCAAATATTCCCTACCGACACATCTTTTAAGACAGGAGGACATCCCGTCGCAAAAAGCTATTAACCGCTGCCGGGTATTTGCGACGGGCTCCATCGCAAATACTTCACTATTTTGCGACAGGGGGATCCCCCCATCGCAAATAACCTTCGGGCTGTTTGGCTAGCTACTCACGCCAAACCTTTTGCGACGAGACACGAAATCCCGTCACAAATAATCGGTTATTTGCGAAGGGTTGTTACCCCCGTCGCAAATAACCTCTTGCACAGACTTTTTGCGACGAGATTTATTCCCGTCACAAAAAGACCTTTTTCCCGTAGTGGGCATAACTGAGAAGAAAAATCATGCTAGAGACCTCTCCAAACCTCAAAGGTAAAAAAAGTATCTCGATCGGAAATGATCGTCCTCAGGACTCCATGGAGTCGCACCAACTAATCCAGATACAGCCTCAACAAAACTTCCAGTGAGCTTGAATCCTTGATCGCTATAAAGTGGTCTGGTTTTGTTAATCAATCCACTACCAGCCAAATAGCATCATGTCCTCCCAGAGATTGAGGTAGACCAGTAAAAATGTCAATGTAGATTTCCTCACACTTCCAATGAGGAATATCTAATGGCTAGAGCAAAACAACAAGGAAACGGTTCCCGATCTTCACCTTATGATAGACCAAACATCGAGAAACAATCTCCACAACTACATGCTTCTTCCCAGGCCCCGAAAAATGACTCCTCAATGCTCGGTACATATTTTTCACACTAGGATGTACCGCTAAAGGCAAACTATGACACTCTCTGAGAACCGTCTCATGCATCGCCAAAGGAAAAAAAGGCCTTCCCTGATACAACAGTCATTTTTTTGTCCTCATCCAAACCATATGGGGCCTCACCAAAAACAACTTGGTCTCTCCAGAACTCCTCCTATAGATCTACCAACTATGACTCTTCCACCTGCTTCACCAGTGATGACTGCACCATCATAAAAAAACAACCTCTAACCCTAACTTCTCCCATATCAAGATGTAATGCTGAATGTTCTTCCATAACTCTCTAGGAATCACAAGATTCACGTACTGCATCACTACGTGAATTTCTGCTCAGCGAATCAACCAAAAAAATTCACCTTTCCAGGTGTATACGATATTTTGAAGTTGTGTTCCTATATGAACTCCATCCACCGAAGATGACGCATGTTTCAGTCATGCAGGGAGAAAACATACCTCATGCTCTTATGATCGGTGAAAACCACATAGAACTCTCCAATAAGGTAATGTCTCCACAAATTTAGAACACACCCTGGATTCCAACTCAAGATCATTGTTGACATAGTTATATTCATTGGGACGCAACTACCGAGACACATTGGAACTAAATGATCTCTACTGCATCCGAAAACATACTAAACCTAGATGTGAATCATTGCAGAAAACACTAAACTAAACTCCCTCTGCTGGAAGACAAATAACTGTAGCACTTATCAACTTCTACTTTAGATACTCCAAAGATTCCTGACACTGATTGGTCCACACGAACGCCCGATCCTTCCTGGTCAATGATGTCAGAGGAGTGGAAACCTGAGATAAATCGACTATGAAAATCCTATAGTAGCCTACTAGACCAAGGAAACTTCGCACCTATGACACTGTCTTTGGGGTTGCTGAAGAAACAACTGCTTCTATGTTTGATGGATCCACAACTATTCCCTACTAGGACACCACATGCCTTAAAAAATGAGCTTCTCGGGCCCAAAACTCACACTTTGACAACTTCCAAAATATATATTTTTGATGAAGAACTCCTAAAATGGCATGAATATGCTCTACATGCTCATCTTCAGACGTGGAGTACACAAGGATTTCATTGATGAAAACCACCATGAACTTATCAATGAAATGGTGTAACACAACGTTCATCAATATCATTAACATAACTGAATCATTCATCATTAGAAACGGAATTACAACAAAATCGTAATTCCCATGAGGACAACAAAAATCAATCTTCGAGATATCCTCATCCGTCACACACATATGGTGATATCCTGACCGTAATCCAATGTTTGAGAACCAACTTTCACCCTTTATTTTATCGAATAAATAATCATTCCAAGGAAGAGGATAGTGATTCATCACTTTCACATTGTTTAAGCAACTATAATCAATACATAACTACAAACTGTCGTTATCCTTCTTCACAAAAAAAAACTAGTGCACCCCACGGTGACACACTTAGATGAAATAAACTACACTAGAACAGACCATCACGCTGTATACATAGTTCTTGTAACTCATAAGGGGCCATCCTATATGGAGACATAGAGATAGGAGACACTCCTAGATATATCTCTATCCCAAACATGATCTCTCATCTAGGAGTTAATGCTACAACTTCTTCTAGGAATACATTAGGGTACTCTTATATGACCCTAGGAAACACCAACTACTGAACCTATAATGAAATAAGCATCATCTCATCCATCATGAATGATAAGTATGGAACACACCTCTAACCCATCCGAGGGTCTTGCTCACCAACAATAACTACTGGTTCTCCTTCATCATTGAAGAACACAACCTGCCTACTAAAGCAATCAACAATAGCCAGAACCGAATACAACCAATCCATGTGGAGGATGACATCATATGGTTTTATCCATAAACATAGGAAATGTAACCAAGAGCAGTGCTACCCCAGCACTAGCTGACAGTCTCAACATACTCCCAACAAGTCATCTCAACCTCCAACTGGAATAGTTAATGCCAAGGGAACTGGAAGCCTCTCTAACTCAAGTCCCAAAGCACAAAAAAAGGGAAGTTTATATAAAGGAGTGCGTTGATTATGAATCAAACAAGGAAAAAACCCAAGTAGAAAACAAGAAAAGGGTACCTCAAACAATGTTTGACTCATTTGGAATTGGCAATGCTAAAGCATGATTCTAACCACGGCGTCATCTATGGCCTCTCTGACCCTAATGATGAGAACCACCAAAGTTGTTCTCTGCTCTCTATAGAATGGGACCATTATAGGGATGTCCTCTACCTACCCCATCTGCTCTATGCTGATCTAAAGCTAGTGCAACTTGCTGCTACTTTCTCGGATGGAAATGCCTCAACAGAGGAACCTAGAGTGAGACACTTGTTGTATGATGACTACTCTGAATGGCCAGGCACTCTCTCTGCTGATGACCATGACCAACACAGGAAAACAAGAACATGGGCTCTTGGAATATGCATGAGATCTTCCGCCCCTAGAGAAATGAGATGTTGAGGGCTAGGACCTACCCCCAGCCGAACGAAAACTCTTTTTCCCTAAAAACTTGGAACCCGAGACCATAGATTTTCTTCATGAGGAATCAATATGAATCCCCTCTTATAATGATCTAATTTTGTCCAATGTCCTCTTGATGACATCTGCCCTCGTTGGCACCTCAAGAAATGTCTTCATCATAAATGGGGTGGCCTGGTGCTGGATCTCTAGATGCAAAGTCCCCTTGAAATTCCTCACCCTAGCCTCTTCATATGATAACAGGTCCTAAGAATATCGTAAGCGGTTCCAGAAATGGATTCCAAACTCTCGCACACTTGAGATCCCTTGTCGAAGGGTAAGAAAATTTTGGAAACTGCATTCTTTCATTGTCGAAGAAAGAAAAGTGAATCTATAAATGCCTTATAACTCCTCCCAAGATATCGCCAACTCCTCGCGATCCTTGAGGAACAAGAACCACCACTACCTCTCTGCTCCACACAACATTGTAATAACCAAAGACGGCCAGTTCTCCTTATGAGCATCGATCAAACTGAAACCTATCTCAACTTTTTCTAACCAGTCTTCCATTACTGCATCTAAAATGGGACCCTTATACTTTTGCAGACTCTGGCACTAGAACTCTCAATGTTTCATCCTCCAAGTTTCATCATTATCAACCTCTACCATGTGGCGATCTAATGGAACAACCTACTGGATATATTCTTCTTGAACCTGATGAGGAAGTTTTCCTAGTGCCATATATTGAAAATAAAAAATAGTTAGAGCTCCTAAACCTGGAATATGGAAGACTCAACATTAATTAATTAATTTTTTTCTTTTACTAATTTTAGGTTAACGTATCCCAAGGTGTACCCATTAAAACACATGAACAAAGAAGAATGATGCATGATCCTTTCCTAGGTCTCTACCCTATAACTAGTATCACCAAGTTTAGTAGCCACTATAAACTTAAAGGTCTACACATCATATCACAGGGGACCCTAAATGCCTATGTCTCAGCCGATCTCTAGTGTTTACATCACTTTCTAATAATATGAAACATTGTTGCCCTACCAACCCATGCAACCTCAATTGTGCCTAACACTAAACTCCATCCTATCCCTCAACTAGACCTCTAATACCACTCTATCAAGACCCCCACCCTACTAGTTTTACCCCTTCAATGATAGAAATCTTAAAAGGGAGATAATAACACCCTGAGTCCCACTTATAGTAGGCCCCGGGTTGGAGACTAGCACTGAGGGTATAATAAACACACAAATGGGAGGCATTACCCACTAAGAGAACACATGCAGAAGAGAGAGATAATAAATACACCAAGAAACTCCAAATCATACTGAAATATAAACTAAATCCCAAGTACACATATGTAGTGTCATGAAAACTACTACAAATAAAATAAAAAAATGAAAGTACCAAGGGAATGTAAAAACATAACCAACCCTGAATCCCGAATAGCTATTGCAACCCCAAGATATTAGTAACCAGCCTGATCTCCAACCTTCTATAAGTGACATGAAAATAATTTTATATATAAATAGGGTGATTATAACAATATAACTAGTGGAATTATTCTCAGATCCTCTCGTGAAAAATTAAATAAATCATGCTAAAGTAGAGTGAACAACAAGTGAAACTAACTTGTCACCTAAACATGTATACTAAGTCCCTAGCGTCACCATGGCTACTCTCACCATATATCTTTGACAAGATTATATAATATAATAAATAATATCAAGGGTACCATGATACCAGTTCCCCAATGTTTTTCCGCTTTGACCCAACACCACATGTCCTAAGCATCTCGTTCCAAAAGGCATGCCCGCATACACTTGGGTGTAGCACCACAACATGAAACTCATGAAACAAAACCACCACATCAACGCAAACAAAGTAACAAGGTAGTATTCGGGGGTCACCAAAACTCATATAATGTGTATAATATGTCGGGTATTAAACCTCAATCCATTATATCCCACACACTAAGTAAGGATCCGCAAGCCATCACAGCCTATGCATGTTACACCTATAGTAGTACATAGGAAACTATAACCAGAATATATGTGTGAGAATAATCACAATCCATTATATCCATCTATTCACATATATGGGGAACAGTAACCATTGTTCATACCAGCACAAGTAATTACCAAGAGAAGAGAGCGGGGCCAAAGAGGGTAGTTAGTCATCCATCCTCAAACCAGAATGTTGGGGAAAACACCCCTAGGTCTTAGAATCCATGAGTTGTCAGTTTCCCTAACTGAAGGGGTCGAGTAGTGTATAAAAATAAAAAATTAATGAATATAATATATATCATAACCACATATTTTAATAACATAGTTTTAGACTTAACTACATCGAACATCTCTCGGACTCCCGACGGCCACTGCTAAGACTAGGTATCCTATAAGCACATAACCATTTAAATATATTTATTATATTACTTCATTTACTTTTAATAATTTTCACTTTATGGTAATTAAATATTTAAAAATTAATGAACCATTATCAATTCCACATTATCATCACTCCCAAATTCCACTGTTCCTTTAAATTGCAACCTCAACATTGCATCCTATCAAGATCCAACCCCATTGGGTTAACATCATTTATTCAATCATTTATTAATAGCATTATTACTTTCCAATATTCCTAGGCATTCTAGAAAAACATTCTAATATACAAAGCATAAGGGGGATCAACATGGTGGTTATTTGATCTACTCATCCAGTGTTTTCCACCTATAGAAAGAGCATAGAACTATCCTCCCTTGAAAAGATAAACACGAAAAGCACATGGCATACCCCTGGCGTCGTTTCCCATTTTGGAAGGAGGGTAAGCAAGAACAGATGCCTTGAGACATGGGGGAAGTAAAGAAGATAAAAAATAACAAGATTCATTAAGAATCCAAACATTCATATCAAACATGTTTCACCATCTCCAGTGTCCTCCCCAACACCCACATGCATAAACTGACGCATCTTCCCACTCTAGGATTCAGCTTTTTTTATAACTAATGGGCCTCCCTTCCCCCACATATCACAATATCCACCCAGGCTCACATCACAACACAAGTAGTATGAAAATAAACATCATATCAACTGGGATCTTAGACCTTAAATAAGCAAGAGGGTAACTCATAAACCTACAAGGAATCATCTTTTATCAAACAACCAGTTCTTTAATCCATCTTGAATTAACCGATCTATTATTTCATGGATCCAATGACGGGAATCCTAAACAGTAAGCTATCACAAATAATTACACATGCTTACTGAATCTATTTTATTAACATCAAATTACAAAAACAAAAACAAGATTCATTTAAATTCATCTTTATCGTTGAAAGAAATAATTACAATTAATCCCAATTTATGTTCATAACCAATTTACATCAAGAAAGAAAATCTAAACAAAGAAACCATAGATATCACACTATATAGAAAAACAAGAGGCAATAACATACGATCGATATCAATTTATTTATCCAATTCAAATATTTATTATGTCAATTCCATTGTGATCCAGTGGGATAAAACATGATAACTCTACAGTTGCACATAAAATAATAGGGAATTAATGAATCCATAACCTCAAAAGGTTCTTTATGTTCACTATAAGAGAAAGATCCAACAACAGATTATGATCTCCTCCCCCGTGAAAACTTCATACACCCGAGGACGTCACGAAATGACCACACCAACTGAAACCTAAGAAAACTCCATTAGAAGCATAGAGATCACATGTCATAACATGGAAAGGAGAAAACAAGGGAAAAGGATTAAAGAAAACACAATAACGGAGGTAGATCATACCTTTTATCAATTATGGATCGACACTTGGTGCTTGCACCAAAACCGAGGGCATGCATGCAGTAGGATGAAACATCAATGAGTAACGATCCAAGGATTAAGGTTCGATCACAATGATATTATAGGAAGAATGAACGATTAGAGTGCCTCACACCAAGGAATAAGAAGGTATAATAAGGGAGGTAGATATCTTGTCCGTTTAGAAGATTTAATATAGAAGTGGTTTAAGATATACTGGATTTTCCATTAAAAGAGGATCACATTAAACCACACGGTTTTTCCAATTACAGTAATTCCGAGCCTTATGAAAATTAATATAGTACTTATGGATTTTAATCATCCTTAAATCCCTTAAAAAAGGCCTTGAATGCATTTTAAATCAAAGAAAACGTCAAAGGGGAAAAACAGTAGGATGTTGGAAACACTGCACACCTACCTATGTTAGAAACACTATTCACAAATGACTCACAAAAATTGATGTCACTGTTCACAAAACTAGAAACACTATTCAAAGAACTATAAATTTATAATAGTGTGGGGGATAAGTCTCTAGGACCTCCCAATTTAAATTAGACACTAAATTTTAATAAAGGAAATGACCGGAGAGGTCCGAGATATTACAAGGCTTCTATATCGTGGTATCTTAGTAGATGCCTAAGGAGGATTAAAGGAAGAATATTTGTGCCAATATATTTTTAGGCTTGGATGAACCATGTTGGTTAGATGTGGTGTAATATCCTCCCTGGTGCTGAGTACTGTAGTGTAGATTGAGGTGGATACACTATAGGGAGTTTGGAGGCAACTTCCAAATTGGGGGTGGTTTTGGCATGGGCTATATTCCAGAACATAGACCCTCCAATAGTTAAATAGGATATATATTGTAGATATAAAAGGTGGTTTTTATTAGGGGGATATAGTGTGGTCTCATATAGTTTTTCCTTAGTCCACATATTTTTAAATTTGTTTTGGTGTCATTATAGGGGCTTCCCCTTCATCTTATAAGTTCTAGTCAAACTATAAATACCCCTAAGGAACCCAAAACCATTTTCTATCCGACTCCTTTATATCTAAACCTAGTAACACCATATTTATTTTTGAATGATTTTATTCTATATTTTAATAGGGATCAATTCCTAATATCCTGAGTTTGATGCATGGTAGGTTCTTCTCCTTTGTTCTATAGGTTTCTCTTCATTTTATCTCATTTCCATCCATTCCTTCTTTCCATATTTGGATATTTATCTCCAATGTTATAATAATTTTTTTTTGTTTTATATTTTTTTCATGGAATAATGTACTTGGGAAATCATAGTTTTCTAATGGGATAGGTGTTCAGATATCCATGATGGTGATCCGTTCTCAAGTGGAGAACATTATTACCTTTGAGGAAAGGAATTCATTTCTTATCTTTATATTTATGTGAAATAATAAATTTAACCTAGTTTTTACGTTTTAATGTAGGTGGAATTATCCTAATAAGGATTCAACATTATCAAATAATTTAATTGGTTTTTGTTTTTCAATCACAAGTTGTTGCTTTCCACCATGATTACAGTTTCCTTTTATCATTCTAGACAGTGTTCTATTTATATTATTACTTGTAAAGTATATTGTTATAATTGGGATTTAATGATTTTATTCTTGTTTTTTCATATTGAAATTGATAAAATTATATAAATAAAATAAAGACAATAATAATTCGTTGGTTATTTAATAAAGATGCATGTTTAACAAAATTAGTTTTTTACATAATTAGATGGTAATCAAATTGATAAAAGTATTGATGTTTAATTGAATGTGGTATTCCTTGTTCTAATGTAATTAGATATGATAAATTAATCTATAATTCACATTAATGTTGTTAATTACTAGAGGCATTTTAAATGAGATTTTTTCTTTTCTAAATCTTATTAAAGATATAAAATTCAAGAAATCAGGTTTAATTAATTTCAATAGATTTTTTATAAATGATTCTATATGTTTCTCATAGTTGTATTGTGTGAATAATGAATAGGTTATTTAAATATACAAAAAATGGGATTATTTGATAATGATAAATCTTTTGGGTAGAGATCTTGTTTTTTTATAAATGTTGGAGGCCTTGGGTTGGTTGAAATGAGATATCATTCACATGTAAAGGATAAATGTCTTATTTTAGGGGTAAATTTACAAGTTGAATATGATTTTTTGTCATCTACCCTTGGTTTTATATGGATATGATCCTTGTGATTTGATGCAATCCTATGATAGATGATGAAATATGGGTAGAAAGGCCACGAAGGTGTGGCAAAAGTTAACACCTACAACGATGGGATGCTTGGGGATATTCATGAGGGTACCGAGGATGGAACCAGAATGATAGAAGAAGTTAAAGATGGGATTACCCATTTATGTGATAAATTTGTGATTTTTTCTAATGAATGAATATGTTTAATATTAATATTGACGAGTTTCCTATTTATCTTCATTCCTTTCTCCACTACTTGAGGTGTTAAGATGTTCTTGGTTTTATCTCTCTTTATGATAGATTATGATTTTTCCAAGAGTACATAGAAGTATGGAATGTTTGGTAAGGTTTAGTAATTGACTTAGCTCATGGGTTTGGTGTTGTTGATGTGAAAATGAGATGAATTTGAGAAAAAATGTACTCAATGGGAATATGCATGGAGGGCATAGTATTCACATTGACGGATAATGAAATGTATCTTGGGATAATTTTAAATAATGTGCAATGATTTAATTTAAAAAATGAAATGATAAAATGGAAATAAGTAATTTAATTCAGATCCTTAAATTCTTGTTTTCTTATAGGATATCTATTCCCTAATAGTGGAAGTTTTTTGTTCAAGTGAGGATTATTATACTCGAGATTAGGACTAGGTTATTACCCATAGTTTGGTTTTGAGATATATTATATACTTTACGTTTTGTGATTTCATACAATACACCATCTATGTTAGTAAGATATATGACACTCAATGGACTCTGTGAGGGTGTTTTCCCTAGCATCCTAGTGGTGAAGATGGATGGATGACTACCCCTATGGCTATGCTCTCTTATCTTGGTAGTATTATGTTTTTTTATGAATGGTGGAAATTTTACTACATATTTTTTTAGTGGGATGTAATGATTTTCTATTATTACATAAACACTTATATCTGGATATAATACTCGAATGATTATTATAGGTATTATGGGTATAGGATATGATGGCTTGAGATAATTTACTCAGTGTATGAGATCTAATTTTTTGAAGTATAATACATGATGTATGATATACACCATACGTGATGTGGTGGATCCTAGAAACTACTTGTTTTCTATTTAGAGATGTGATATGGGATGATGATATGATGTGATTCTTGAGATTCATGTTTATGATACTTAGCCTGGGTGTAATTGTGTTGGATAAATTTAATGTGAGATAACATAGGATGTGTGGTGATAGGGAAAAGGGAAAAACTAGTGGGGAATTAGTACTAGGGTACCCTTTTTTGATATTATATTATAAGATATATTTTATGAATTACTTGGCGAGAGATAGCCATGGAAAGGCTGAGAACATAGAATACTTGTTTAGGCGATGGGTTAGTTTCAATTGTTGTTCACTACGATTTAATATTCTCTAGTTATCTTTTTTTATGAGAGGCTCCAATGGGGATCCCACTGAGTATATTTGTATTGATTACAATATACATATAAACCATTTAAAGGTAATATGATGTAGGTTGGATATCAGTATGGATTTTAGTAGCTCATGGTTCTACAAGAGATGTTTGGGGTTCAGGGTTTCTGCCAAGTTTACCTTTTTTGGAACCTGTATTTTTTACTTTCCAGTCATTTTAGGTTTTTATAATTACATATATATACTTTTGTTTTATTATATATATATATATATATTTGAGTTGGGTTTGATTGGTGTATCTGTATTATCTATATCTTCCGCATGTTTTCTTTGAGGTCAATGTGTCCCATTTTTATGTATGATATACCCTCGGTTCTAGTATCCAAATTGGGGCCAACTGGAGGTAGGGATCAGGAAATGATCATCTCCCTTATCTCATTCTATACTAGGAGGTGTAATATTTGTGGGGAGGGGTTAATGATAGAGTGGTATCCGAGGTTTAGGTTGAGGTATAAGATGGAGTGTGGAGTTTAAGACATGTGAGACTGCATGGGTTGGCAGTGAAAATGTTAGATAAGTTTAGTTATTGATGTTAATATGGGAGACTAGCCAAGACACAAGTACATACTACTCATGGTGATATGATTCATAAACCATTAATTTTACCAAGAATACTATATAAAGTGATACTAGTAATATAGTAGAGACGTAGAAAAGGATCATGAATCATTTTTGTTTGTGTTAGTGTTTGAAATGGGTATACCTAAGGAGAGGTTAAACCAAAAAATAATAAAATTAATAAATTAAATATTTATTTATTGTTAAATATTCCATATTCTATTTTAAGGAGTCTCTAACTATTTATTCTTCTTGTGGTCATGTCTCTAGGTCGACGCATTTATCAGGTTTCGGATAAATATGTTCAGAAGGATGGTTCAGAACTATAGAGTAGAATTTGATGATTATAAAACATGGAGGATGACACTATAGGATTCTTAGTGATAGAATTATAAAAATTATGAGTTTTATGAGTCAGAATTAGTCATAGAACATTTTTAGAATAGGTTGAGACTTGTTTCAGTTTGATTCGTGTTTAGAAGAAGTACTAGATTTCTTTGGTTATGAATTTACTACATGGAGTAGCATGTTTGTGGTGGATATTGTTCCATGTGGATCAAAATGAGTCATTGTACTTATGGGAGGATCTCATAGAAATGTTTTGAGAAGAGTTTATTTCTTTAACAATAAAGGTTGTTAATCACTTTGAGATTATTACACTTTGACAGGTTATTTCTGGCATATGGGACATCCGGATACATTTCAGGACCCTGCTATACTATGATTCACACTTTTTTCAAAATGAGGAGGCCAAAGTGAGGTATTTTGAGGTGGATTTGTATTTTATGATCCAACACAAGGAAACCTCATTAATTTTGTCCATGTATATTTAGGTGATGGTGTGATAATAGGTTATTTAGAGGACTCAATCCAAAATAGAGTCATAAAGTGGGGTAATTCATTAGGAATCCTCATGAAGTATAGATATAGTCCGAGTTTACTAGTTTCCAAAAAAAAGGTTTCAGATATCATAGGGTATGTACCAAACCAGATTATCTCATTTCTCTAGGTGTGATGACTCTCATTACATAACTAAGGGATCCAACATGTTTTTTAAAATTAAGTCATCAGTGGAGAGAGTTCCCTACATTTTTACTAGTCTATGTGTTCTTGGTGTTCCACTTCAAGTTCATCCATTGAAGTGGTTTCATCCAAGGTAACACCAATAGGATTATCTAGTTTAGGACCAATATAGATGAGGTGGGGCAAATATATGATATCCCTAATAATATCCTTTTTCTCTAATAGTATAACATAATCTTGGAGGTAGTAATCATTAAGGCTATAGAGGCTACAATTTAGGTCATGGTCATCTTTATTCCCATGAGTATTAGGCATTAAGAGATCCATATTTCCATTGAGGTTCCCTTTTATTTTTTTCTACTTCGGTGTTTGATTAAGGATCCAAATACTCTATCATATCACCTTCTCTATTCCATGCTTTTGGATTTTAGGTGGAGATACTTCTAGTACCCTTAGAATTGACTATGCTAGTTGGGGGCTGAACATATCTATATAAACTATGTAAAGACTATGAGCTAGTGTTGGGGAAGAATAAATATTTATAATAATTAATATGTTTACGAATATATCCCTATGACATCACTCTCAGTATGGATTATTTATATTAATTACAGGCTATTGTGGATTGATTTAGGAGGAAGGTTGTGTTCTATGATGCTGATGGAGATCCAGTAGTATTCATTGGTGAGAATTACCCTCAAATTGGTTGGAGGTGAATTCTATCCTTGAATTCCTTAATGTAATATCTAATGAAATGTTCATTATATGTTCAACCATATCTGTTTCTTATGGTTTTGGATGAGTAGACATATGTTTTTCATGAAGAGGAAATAGTTTCCACGTTGATGAGAGATTGAGTTTACCATTGTTCTATAACAATGTGTTTCTCCTTTATCAATGTATTCATATAGGTTGTAACCTTGTAAGTTGAGAGAGCTATAGGTATATCTTGGCGATCTGTTGTAGTAGGGTTTTGTTTGGATGAGTGTCTAACCTTGGGGTGCACTAATTTTGTTTATGAATAATATAAATGAAAATTTTCACCTTTGTATTGATTATAATCACTTAGACCATGTGGAAATGAAGAAAATATATCCACCTCAATGAATTGATAACTTATTCAATCATATGAAAGGATATAGTTGGTTCTTAATGATTGATCTACAGTCAGGATATCATCTGATGTGATATTCCAAAGACTTATTTCTGATTATGTCTTGGGGATTATGAGTTTTTTGTGATGTCATTCGATGTGATGAATGATTCATACATATTCATGGGTTTGATGAACGTAGTTTTTAGAGAGTTTTTGTATTTTTATTTCAAGCTTTCACCAATGAGATCATCATGTCATCCACATTTGAGGAGGAGCACATAGATAATCTCCATACTATTTTTGGAGTATTTCACTATCAGTATCTATTTGGGAATTTGTCGAATTGTGAGTTCATGGATCATGAATTTTTATTGTTGGGGAATTTTATGTCCTAGAAAAAATTAGGTACGAAATTTTTTTAAGATCGAAATAGTCATTTCGTAGGTAACCCCAAGACAATTATAGAGGTGCATAGTGTTCATGGTGTTAAAATATATTATAAGAGTATTTTTATCCAATTTATATAATTTTATGACCCATTTAAATATTTGAATAGAAAGGATCATGTTTGCTTGTGGAGTGACTAGTGTCAAGAATATTATGATTACTTGAAGGAGAAGTTGGTTTGTAATCTAATTATATTACTTCTAGAATAGGGGGATCAATTTTAGGATTCATATGTTGATTCTTATATTGGATT
This sequence comes from Viscum album, assembly GCA_963277665.1. Classification (NCBI taxonomy): domain Eukaryota; kingdom Viridiplantae; phylum Streptophyta; class Magnoliopsida; order Santalales; family Viscaceae; genus Viscum; species Viscum album. The sequence continues at coordinate 1,538,759,478 of OY728142.1, forward strand.
TGTATATTTTTTATGAAATAAAGATCAATTATCTCTTATGGGTCTCATAAGTTACATACCCATGATCATAAGTATGCAAACCATGATCTCAAGATAGTGTAAGTGATGTTTTCCTTGAAAATATAGTGAAATTACCTCATTGATGAGTGTTTTGTGTGGTTTTTACAAATCATAAGAGTATGAGGTATGTATTTTTCCAGCAAGGATCAAACATGAAATAGTTATTATGGTTGGAATAATTACAGGATTATTAATTTGATATTTCATATACAATAAGAAACTGTGGTGTTGTAGATGATTGAATGAGTAAAAATTCATCTAGTGATGCCATGTGTGAATTTAAAGATACCTAGGGAGTGATGGAAGATCTCCCAAGGATGAATATAGATATGGGAGAGGATGGAGGCAAATACTATATTTTCTAAATGATTATTCAGTCTTATTTTGTGAAACAAGTGGAGGAGTCCAAGCTGGGGGATTCTAAGGTAGAGGTCTGGATAGAATTTGTTGTTTTGGTTAATGCCCATGGTGGTTTTTCTGAGGATGAACAACACTGAGTTTTATTATAGGGAATTCTTTTTGTCCCTTTAGCGATGCATGATATGGTTCTCCATGAGATCCGTAGCTTACCCATAGTGGTATATTTAGAAAAAAAATGTTATATCAGGATTTTATCAGGATGTTTTGGTGCCCTGGATTAAAACATGAATTTGTTGAGTTTTTGTCTCATTGTTTGATCTACCTGATGGTGAAGTACAAGTACCTTGTTTCTGGTGGTTTTCTCTATTTTTTAGATGTTTGCCTCTTGTTTTTCTAGATAGTGTGATATTTATTCTATGATTTATAAGGAATATTTTTATTATTGGTTTAGAAAATTTTTATTTTTAATTTACAATATTGATGTTGATAAAATCATATAAATATTTTAAATCTTGTAATAAATTTTTTTTGGATAATAAAGAGTCATGTTTAACAAATCCTTTATTTCTAATAATTAGATGGTAATAAATTTGATGAAAGAATACATGGTTAGTTGAATGTGTTATTCCATTTGTTAATATAATTGTAGAAATATATTAAATTTATACTAAATTTTTTCTAGATTAATGATTAGTGGAATGTTGAATAATAATTTTTTTTCTATAAATGTTGTCAAATCAAGAAAATTCGTACAATCATGTTTAATTAATTTTGATATATTTTTGTAGTTGATGCATTAGGTTTCCCATAGTTGGAACCTATGAATAATTAATTTATTAATTATTAATGGAATAAAAAATTGATTTTTATAATGATAAATTATTTGGGCTGATAGTGCACATTTTTTTTATAAATTCTAGATTCCTTGTGTTATAGGTCATGATTTCCCGTTTTCATGAGAAATAAAAATACCTTATTTTTGGGATAAGTTACCGTGGTGTATATTATTGTTTTTATACATTCTTTTATCTATTTATATGATCCATTCAATGTTATGTGAGGCTATGATGGATAATGAGATATGAAAGGGATATCCATATGGTGTAGAGGTAGTTGATGCCAACGATGGTGTGATACATAGGGATATATGTGAGGGTGTCAAGATGTAAATAGAATGATAGAAAGGGTTGAATCTTGGTTTTTCATATTGATGTGATAAATATATCATGATTGACTATGAATAAATATGTTTAATGGTTAGATCGTCATGTTTCTTATTTATCTACTTTCCCTTCCCCATTAAATGAGATAACTAGTTGTTCTTTGTTGCATCTATCTTGGTGTTAGATTATGATGTTCTCATAGAGTACATAAAAATTATGAAATTTTTTATATTTTTTAATAAATAAATTAACCCATGGAATTGGTGTTTCTGGAATTAAAATGAGATGATCTTAAGAAATCGTGGACTCAGTTGGATTACGAATAGAGGGAAAGAGCTTCACTGTTTGGGATAATGAAATTTTTCTTTGAAAAATGTTAATTAATGTATAATGAAATAATTAATTAAATGAAATTTTAGGTATGAAAGAATTAATTTAATTTATATTCTTAAATTCTTTTATTCTTATAGTATATCTAGTCCCTAACATATGTATCCAGGTGTCCGAGTGAAGATAACTATAGTTGATATTAAGACTATGTTATTTCCCATAGTGTGGTTATGAGATAAATTATAACCTATATGTGTTGTGAATTCATAAACTACACCACCCATATTGGTAGGGTGACTAACACCCGGTGGATTCTTGGAGGGTGTTTTACCTAACACCCCGATGGTTAGGATGGACTCCTGAATTCCCCTATGGCTCTACTCACTTCTCTTGGTAGTATTATGTGATGGTATGAAAGGTAGTTAGCTTCCCAGATATGTGTATTAAGGGATGTAATGTCCAGTGGTTATTTCATTTAAATTTTTATCTAGATACAATATTCACAAATTTATTATATATATGATGTGTATAGTATATGATCATTTGTGGTTCCTTTTTCAGTGTATGGGTTTTGATGAATTAAGGTATAATACATGAGGTGTGATACATGTCATACAGGCTTCAGTGGCTCTGAGAAACTTCATAGTTATAATATTGAGATCTAATTTGTATTGATGAGATGATGGGAAACATGATATGCATGACTATAGTAACTGAAGATCAAAATATATGGATATTACATCACTTTAGATGAATATTCTATAGATTAAAAAACTAAATTCCTTGGGGCCCTAATAGTTTAGTGAATTTGGAAACATGGAAGAAGAATATTCTACCTTGTTAAATGATTTTTAACATCTCTCCTAAATATCCTCTCCTTTATTACTCCTACATAAAACCTTTTTTCATAATCTAGGGAAGGGAAACATAATAATGGGGTGAAATCATATGCCCAATAATGGTAAAAAGGGATATATGTAAGAATAACATGAGAACAAGGGTATAAGAAAATGAATGTATCATTAGAAGATCATACCTTGTATATCAAAGATCATAAACATGAATCATGGAATAAATAATGGTAGTTCATAATAAATGAATCAGATGAAAATCATAGAACATGATTCATGAAAAATGTAACAATGTAATAAGATATAGAAATATGGCATACACATCATCTTATAACATTGTGAACACGTGTTAATATAAAAAGGTTCACTCAGTATATTAAGGACACGAAATCAGGCCCTCACATAAACTTGTGGACATGAAACCAGGTCTGCACACTACATTGTGAACATGTAATCATGTCCATGCATAACATTGTGATCATGAAATCAAGTTTACACACACACATATAGACATGAAACTAGGTCCATGCATAAAATTGTGAAAATGTAATCACATTCACACATAACATTGTGAACATGTAATCATGTTCATGAATAAACTTATACACATGAAACTATATCCTTGCATAATATTGTGAACATATAATTAGGTTCACACGTAATATTATGAACATGTAATCTAGGTCACACATAAATATATGGATTTGAGACCTATTCTATACATAACATTGTAAACATGTACTCGGATTCATTATTAACATTGTGAACATATTATAAGGTTATCTCAGAACATAATGAACATGTAATCAGGTTTACTCAAAACATATATAATCATGATTCATCCATAATTACCCATTGCATCAGAGGGAGATATAGATCCCACCTTTCTAAATATTAAATCATACTTAGGTGTTCCACAATATCATAAAAATGTATATTGACATCACACATGAAATGAAATTGATATTATAAACATTTCACCTTATCTAACCTATGGATAAGAGACAAGTTTCATAATTATTTAATCATAAAAAAATGTGAAATTAATCATTTGTGTTTTTTCATGCTATAACACATGAAATAGAAACAAGTTTTAGAAGAAACTTGTCATCGTAAACATAAACCATTCAAAGAAATAATAAAAATGGGGTCCTTAGATCATACCCCAAAAAATTATAAAATATATTAAATGATATCATCTTATATGTATGATGATTTTGAAATATCTCATTGATAATTTCTTATATGAAATAACATTTATTTGAAAATCATTTTTTAATTCATAAAACATTTTCAAAATCCATTTTTTTGAAAACCACTTTGAAAACTTATAAAGAATGATTTTAAAATAATTTAAAACATTTCATGAGAAAAATCTCATTTCCTCATCGAAAAACAATTTTTAAAACTTAAAAAATTTTAAAAACGTTTTCCCTTGAAAAAAACTTTTAAAACATAAAAAATAATATTTGAAATCATTGAAATATTTTTCTTTGAAAACAACCTTTCGAAAAAAAATATAAAGGAAGGTTTTAAAATCCTTTGAAATAATTTTTAAACATAGTTTTTTTTAAAATGTTTTTTATTGAAAATAACCTTAAAACATATAAAATAAGATTCAAATAAATGATTTCCATGATGTTGGATAAATCTAAATATACTGGACATTCCTTCTGCATCCTAAAAATTTTAGAGAAGTGCCTTGATTGGAAATTTTCAAAAGGATTCATCTTCAAAAAACCATTTATTAAAAAGGTAATAAATGGGTAAAATTTTCATTTATAGATCATAAGAGAATAGTATAACATTTTTTAATTTTTTTATTGAAAACATACTTTTTAAAGAAGACATATTTCTAACCGAAGAGAGAGATACATTCAACTTTTCTTAAAATTATTTCTTAAATATCTTATGCCCCAAAGAGTTAAAATTTGTTTCATTATGTGAATATATCATGAATAAAAAAGGTATAACTAAATTCATGAGAATTGTTGATATATGGATCTTAATATTTCATGAATAGAAGAATAGTCATAAATAATCCTACTAAATGATGAGATTTTAGCAATAAACAGTTACAACTTTGGTAGCCTTGAATCATAATCACAATGTAAGAATAATGTTACATAAATCTTGAAATATACTATAAACAAGTAGAATAATGATATAACATGTTAAAGGGACGTATGTTTGCCTCATATAAAATTATATATAGCTACATAACATGACATGTATCTTAAAGAAGGAAACTTGAGACCATAATACTTTACTGATTTGTTAGCTTTCGAACCAAAAACCCCAAGAAAGAGAGATCATAAAATGGATATGTAAATATCCATAAATTTAATTATAATAATAATTGAATAAATTTATGGTTAATATGTACAAAAACAATTTAAATGAGTTGTAAATCAGGTATAAGTCTCGTAGAAATAAATGTGAGACTAAAAATCCCCTTACTAAATGAGTAACTTTTAAATCGTGGTCCCCATGAAAGAATAAAATCTATTGAAACTTTTAATATCAATAAATAAATAGAATTCATGATATAAAATTTCATTGGGTAGTATATACACCATAAAACTATAATAATTTTTGAATATAGAATACATCTCACTGAAATAAAAGTGAGATGAGAAAACCCTTACATTATATCTTGAATTTCATCACAAGCATTAAAACCTCCTTTTATTTTGGTAATTCCATTTGGTTTGTAGTGAATAACTAAATTGGTTTTATTTATTCCCAAATTAAGCCTTATAGGATGAGTATAGGAATTTTTTAATCTTATTTCGGATGTTTTTTGATGATCTAAATGTCTTGGGAGCTATGACGAAGTGAGGGGGGTGAGTGGCCTTTTATATTAGAGGAGTGACATTTTTGTAAATATAAAATGGTTAACACTATTTAGAGTTCTACTTTACATCACTTGCCCAAAATAATAGTCTATTTTTTAGAAAATAGAGGATATAGTATAAATGTAGATACTAAATGTCTTTTATACATGTTTCTCTATTATTTGTACCATTAATTTAAAGTTTAACCATTTAGTAAACTCATTTTTACCTTAACTACTATAATTAATTTTAATTAATTTCACTAATATTTTAGTAATATGATTATGATTCCACATCTGGAATCAATTTTTCTAAATTATAAACAAATAAGAATCAGAAGTGAATTTAAATTTAATCCCGTAGATGGGATTAGACAACAGGTTATTAAAGTGAAAATGTTCGAAGGTTTTAAATGTTATTATATAAAATTTTAATGTAAAATTTATTAAAATTACCTAAATTGTCTTAATATATGTATAATTAATCTAAATATAATTTAAAACCAACTTTACATATAGTTTAACTATATAAAAAAATAGAAGAAAATGTAATTTTCAATTAAAATTCATTATTTTTCACTATTCTCCCCAAAATATAACTTCTCAGAAAAATACATAAAATAACCCTAAGATAATTTTGAAATTAACGTTAAATGGATTTTATTTTATCAAACATAATTTATAATATTTTCAAGAACTATATTTAAAATAGGCTTGCCATTAAAAGGCAGTAAAATTACATTTTAGAAAAATATATATCTTTATGCGTGGAATTGGTTTTAGTATTAACTCTTTATAGAAAACACATAAGATAATATTTAAATAGTTTATTGAATATAATATATATATATATATGTCATTTAAATTACATTTGAAAATTATTTTAATTAATATATTCAGGTAAAACATGTTTGATTTCATTAATGTTGTTTTCCATCAAAAGATTCCCTCTATTTTGAAATGGTATGATTTTCATTAATTATTAATTTGTCACTAAATAATCCCACATATATACATGTTTAAACCATATTTTAAAAGTTTAATTAATCTTATTCGTAAATTCTTTTTTAATGGCTATGTGAGAACAATAATAATATTTTTAAAAAATATTAATAATATAATATAGTTCTATAAAACTAGGTCTTGTGTGTTACAAAATCTATAAAAGGAACTCGCAATTTAATGAAAAATAATAAGAACATAAATTTTCATGTACCGAAAGATAATCTTAGTGTTTAATGTCGCACAATATTAACTTGGGGTTGTGTGAAACAGAAAACAAACTATTTGATTTTATATAGCATAATCTATATCCAATGTTTTGAGAAATTAAATATACCAAAAATGTTAAATTAATTCAAAAAATATATTTCAAAACATTTCTGTTTTTCAAAATGACATTGATATTAAACCTAGGTTTCTTCGAGCTGGCTTCTTTTAGAGAAACATGGCTTGGAACGTGCGATGTTGGGGAAGAGCATGATACCATTGAGGAAGTGGTAGCATGGTACCCTTGTTTGATATTATATTATATGATCTCTTATATGTGCTACTTGTTTAGATATATGCATGACGAGGATGGGAACATAGTATACCTGTTTCAGTGATGAGTCTGTTTCACTTGTTGTTTACCGATATTTTGTAATATTTCTTTATCTTTTACTCAAGAGTCTTAGGGGAGGATCCTACTAAGTATACCAGTTATGATCACCCTATGTATATATATACTATTTTTTAGGTCATTACGAGTAGGTTGGAGATAGGGTTGGATATTACTAGCTTATTGTTTTATAGGAACGTTTTGGGCTTCATGGTCACTCTCGAGCTCACCTTTTTTTTGGTACTTATTATTTTCATATCCGGTTGTTTCAGTTGTATATGATATTACATCAATGTACATGGGTTTTATTATATATATATATATGAGTAGGTTTTCATTGGTGTTTCCATCTTATCATTATCTTCCACATGTTCTCTAATTGGGTAATACCTCCCATTTGATTGATGGTATACCCTTAGTGCTAGTCACAAACCTAGGGCTTATAGGGGGTGGGACTTAGCAGTCACCATCTCCTTTTTCTCATTTCCAGTCCGATATGGGTACTATTTTTGTGGAGGGGTTCATGAAATTATTTCAAATCTCAATTTGGTAACATCAAAGGCACTTTACCTAATAAGATAATATTAGTATGCTGACCCTACTATCTCTTTTATATTGAATGGAAGTTAACGAGATTTCATAATTTGATGAGGAATAGATTTATAAGAGGGTAAGGACATGGTGGGGAAGTCCAAAAAATGTATTTTTTGTTCTATAATATACCAATAATTAATTATAGTCACCCATGCATTTCATATATAAATATTATATCTTAATAGATGAATATTCAATAAATAACATTATAATACATTCAATAATCTTATAGATATTGTGTCTTTGTAAACATGGATACATAAAAAACTTTTTTATAATAGATATATAACATCTCCAACATATGTCCTCACATCATATTTAAAATCATTATTCATTTCCTTGGGATGGGAAACATAAGTAATTGTGAGTTCATATGTTCATTAAGGATAAAAGGGAAATTACAACGTTCATTTAAGTATAACATGAGTATAAGAGTATGAGAAGATGATAATAACATTTTTAACCATGTCCAACATATCATATATCATAACTAAGATTCATGGAATAAAGCTTTGCAGTTTATAAGACATGATTCCTAACCGAATCAAAGAATATGAGGTATGAGAGCATAAAATTAGCATAAAACATAAGTTTTTGATATAAAAATAAGCATATAAAATCAATTATTTAGTAAAGGTTTAATTCCAAGGCTATCATAATTTAACACCAATATATTTTAAAATAATAAAATTTGGTTGGATAGTATACATGACATGAAACACTGATCTTAAACAAACCATAAAATATTATTAAACATATATGACCATTATTACCTAATCATTGAATTTTTGGGTATAAATAGAATTAAAAAAATTGTTATATATATATATAAAAATTAATTTATTAATATAAATTCATTTATTTATTCTTAGTAAATAAGTGCCTAATTTTAAGTAAAGTTATTTAATGATTCTGAAATTAATTTTCATCAAAATTGTTTTTTCATCTATTTTTGTGAGAAATTTTAAGAATTAATTTTTTGAACTTACATAAATTTTATTTAATAAAAAATAATATCATTTTTTCAAATCATCATATAAAAATTATCTTAAGGTAAAATTTTTATAATTTTTTTAAAATACTTTTTTTCTAGTAAATCTTGAAAAATAATGATTTTTATCGAGAAATTAATTTTTGTTTCAAGAATTTTTAGTGTTATATATTATTTTAAAGGGTTTAAAAGTAAAATTAGTTCTCTTATATTAAAAATAATACAATAAATTTAATTTCAATCAATGTTATGATAGGATTTGTTGTGAAAAGAGTTTTATACATAAAAGACATTTTTTCGGAACAATTATTTTTCATTGCATTTTGTGTTTTGATTTTAAATTAACCAATTCCACTTATATAATTTTTTTTATTAAAAAATAGATTGCGTATTTATTTTTCACGATTAATAAATTTGTTAAATATTACCCATTTTTTTTTTCATTTTGAATAGTAACCATAATAATTAATTATTAGGACAGTAAAGGTAAATCATGTAATTATGGTTAGAAATAATTTGACTTGGATTGTAACATTACAAAAATACTTGACTTAATTTCATTGAATTAAAATATTTCATGCATAAACATATAATATTATAATATATGAGATATTTTTCACTTTTCTATCATATTGATCTTTATATTATTTTGTTTAAAGAAACGTAAAAAATTTCATTCTCTTTACTTTATTATCATTAACTTTTAGAAATAATGATAAACAAAGGATATTTTTAGTTATAAATAGTTATTCAATATATAAATATATTTTTTTCATTATGATAACTTATTTCAAATTTTTTTATGATGATATAATTAACATAAATTATTATGCACCACAGACACAATAATTATTCAATTAATAGAAAATTAAAATTAATTAATTTAAAATATTAAAAGCAATATAATTTGAATTAATTTATTTTACTAATTTATTTGATAGATTAATATGACATTATAGGGAAGATTAAAATTATTACATTAAAATTTTACTTTTTATTGACATATTTAAAGACATATTAAAAGAATAGTGTCAAGAATGCCATTAATAGTACTTTATAATAAGTAATATTTTAATAAATGATTTAAAATTAATAAAAATCCTAAATTCGTCCAATATAAATAGATATGGTTTTAAAAATAAAACATGGTCTATTTTTTGGGGTTTTACCTTTTATGGTAACATTATTTACACATAAAGTGTAGAAAATTTCAATATTACAGTAGTTGTGAATAATGTTAATTAGGGGTTAAAACCAAATGATATGGGTTAAAAAATAACCAAAAGCTGTTTAAATATTATTTTATGAGGTTATATCGACTCATAATCATATTATATTTTAATTATATTAATTAAGATCCATTTTTAAATGAAAAAAAATTATATTAATTTAATACTTTAAGATATTACAAGAATACCCCCTCACTTATAAAAGGACACTCCTTGCTTGAGTTATTTAATCCACATTAAGAAACCAAAATAAAAAAATACTAGAAAATTTATTTTATAAATTTCCTTATATAAGTTATAATGGTGATAGTATCGCCAAAATAACAACCCTCGGTTCCTTAAGAAATGATAAAAATGAGGTCTCCCAAAAAAGATACAATCGTCATACCTGACCTCTTTCAATTTATTTCTTCTTATACACATTTTAATGTTATTATAATGATTAATCCACAATTATACACCGCATTTTCCATCAAATATGATGTGAAAGTATCCCTCATGTTCATGTACAACTTACTATCTCCAAATAGTGATACAAATCATTTTTAATTTCCATATTTAATAGGTTTTTATTATTAGGGATTTAATTTTTATATATAATATTTATGAAATAATTATGATTCTATAATTATAATATTATATCTACCTTCTTACATTTAAATTCGTTGGAAAATGATAACGTCACTCATGCATATATGTGGACTACCACCTCTATAAAATGATGTGATCCATTATTCATTTTCAATTTATTTAGATCATAATAAGGATATATTTAAAAAATATGTATGATTTAAATGTTACAATAATTATTATGTAAATTTTAATTATTATTTATATTACTTTTGTTCCATCCGTCGAAAAGTGAAAACATTGTTCATGCATACCTATGGACCCCCATCTTCATGAATAGTGTAATTTATATTTCAATCTATATCATTTATGGATTAATACAAGTACATATATAAATACATATATATTATATTTTTATTATGATTAAAATTGTTGATATTATGGAACCATGAACAAATTACATGTTCCAAAACAATCAAACAAAATCATATTGGGAAGACAAAGCAGTTATTACCGATAAAAATGATTTTAATAAAGAAATATAAATAAATTGGTGATAAAATGATATAATTAAATCATATATGGTATGATATATTTTTATTATGGTTCTATAATATATATAATAAATATTCATTTATTATACAGGAGTTTTGAATATGTATGAAGGAAGTCAGACTCGAGGTAGGAGATTTTTTTCCCAATTTACTTTTATTGAGGCATATTTTAATGTTGTGCACACATTTTATTTTCTAGTGTATATACTAAAATTTTGATATGTTATATAATGAAACTCTTTATACTATTGGTATTTATTGTTTCTTTCAAATTTATTTCTTCTATGGGGTTATTATTAAAAAGTTACCATAGTGGAAAGGGTTTATTTTACAATCCCATCATTATTCAAGATTATTTATTTTTTACATCTTTGATGGGGGAGTTATATGATATTTATATATTAAACAAAAAAATAATTTCTTATAACATGGTTATTTATATAAATTATAAGTTTTCCTCTCATTTTCCATTAATTATGTACATAAGATACTAAAATATTGTATTTAAATAAAACTAACCTTTTTTCTACTCATTCATAAACCTTTTATTCCAAATTTATTTATTCCAAAAAAATTTAAAATATTTTTTTAATATTATAAAATGATATATTAAATAATTTTTTACCCAAGTTTTAATTTTTATAAAATGGTTTAAATTTAAGCTTATTTTTTCTAAATGATGTAATTTTTCATACATTTTTTTTTTCAAAATTGTGAAAGGAATTTTTTTTAACTTGTACGACATAAACATAATTTTCCACTTTCTTGAATTATCAATCCTTTCAACCTTACTTTAAATGGTTTCAAGGTTATTTTTAAAGAATATTTTTTCCTTAATGTTTTGTAAATTTTTATATTATAATATAATTTATTTGGAATGAAAATATTAATTTTCCCCAAGCTATCATCCCGTGATCATTTTACTATTTTTTCATACATGTAAACATTATTTGGTGAATATTATAATTTCATTGGATTATACTATTTTGATTTCATTATCGATATTAATCTAGATGAATTATTATTTTTTATTTATTGGGGAAATTATTAACATTTCATATTACTATTTTTCAATTTGAATGTTTATGTTGATTATATTTCACCCCTTTCATATAATGAATGAATTGGATTTAGTAAGGGATGGGAGGGGATATCTATAGACCCTCAATACCTAGGTAGGTCTTGTGAGATAATCTAGTTTGTGTATTTGGATGAGGAATTACCCACTTATAAAACATTTCTTACCATAAGGCCTAAACAATATGTTTAAGCTATCTAACATTATGATTTCTATTATTATGAGATTAGTCATTGATGCTTATGCGATTATTGGAGCTGTTTTTATTTCTATGGATAAGTTTCAATCTCATATGATTAGATGTATGAAATTATTTTATCATCATTTATTACTATCATATTATTCATCTCTCTCAATTTATTGATTAAATTACATGTTTTTTTAGTTATTTACCTCGTAATATTTATTATCCCTTATTTAATCGTCATGAATTTCATTGTACATAACCCTTTCTAAGTATCTGTGCTCACCAATATTTTTTCCTTTATCAAAGACATTAAGAAGGAATATTTTAATTAGTTCAAGAATGACAATATTACTTTCCAATATTTTATATATTATATGTTTTCAAATATAATGTGAGATTCATGTATGTATCTTATTTACCAATGCTATGAATCTATTTGGTCCTTCTAGATGTTATTCCTTATATCTAGTACCAATGTAATAAAGTATCCACTGAATGTTATATGGGTGTTATGGTCTTTACAAATAATAGATTTGATATAATCCCCATCCTCTCATTTCTTTAGTCATGTTTAACTCCTAATACTATCGTAGAGAACAAATTCCCTAATTAAACTATGTTTACTCCCCATTACATTCCTAATTATCCCATGATATATTCATCTTTACCAAATTCATTAGAGGGACATATAATTCTATTTTTATCAATCACATAATTAAAATCATACATATTTGTTCCATATGATCATAAAACAATTGTCATATTATAACAGTTGGAAAAGAAACAATTTTCATAAACATTTTAACATTTCATTATAGTATAGCCCAGGAAAAATAAATATATTTCAAAACAATCATTCTATTATAATCATAAAATATAAATAGGAAGAATAAGGATTTTATCATTGGGTAATATCCCCAATAAAGCATAAGTAACATCATAATATATTTTCTTATATGAAAAATTTCACGAACCAACATGAATACCATGGATAGATGCTCCATCATGGATAAATCATGTTCCACATCAAGATCTTCCCAGACCAGGATATGCGGATAGTTAGAAAGATACATCATGAGTTGAGATACATGAAACATATTTTCAATTGATGTTAATTGTAGTGTAAATGATGGAAAGCTATCCAAACTACCCACCCAATCAACAATCTCAAAAGGACCCCCAAATATGGATGCAATATTTCCCAATTTCCCAAGTCTCGAGTTACTCAATAGAGGTGAAAATCTCAAAAATACTTGGTCACGAACTGAAATATATAATTGAAATCTATGATGATTGACATAATATTTATAGAAAATTTGTTTCATCCCCATTACATGATGAATCAAATAAAATATTACAATTGTATCCGGGACCAAACTCAATGCACCGAAGGAAGATGTACAAATATCTATCCAACAAAGATTATATCTATAATTCTATCCATTCAAGGACTCAAAAGGAGACATTTGATTTGCGGACCAGTTTCAATTGTTGCAGGAAAACAAACCAATCCTAAATAGAGATCCTAAACACCATCAAATTCGAGAACACACACACATTCCATATAATAAAGTATCTAAATAACCCATTCTATCTAGAAATACATTCATAGATGATATTCCATGATAAATCTAACCAAAGATCAAATAAAATAATGCATGTGTCTCCAAAAAACATAAGTGAACTGACGATACATATCAGAAACTAAAACTGATGGAACTCCATGAAATCTGTCAATCACTTTTACATAGAGACTTCAAAAACCCTCAAATTTGGTATTATTTTATATGGGAATAAAGTGATATGATTTGGTCATCTGATCAATCAAAACATGATATCACTACTAGGTTAAATACCCACATGGGGGGGGGGGGTCAATCAAGATATGATAGATTAAAATAACTAGCCTTTCAAATCATGTTTTATCATTAAAAAATAGACTTCTCTACCGTTAAATAGAAATATACGAGATGAAATGAAAGTATTATTGAGAAAAAAAAAAATTACGTAGTTCAACAATACTTGGATAAATCCAAGGATCATGAAAATGAAACTTACTTATGTAACAAATACCCAAAAGTGCACTGTTTTTATAAATTTTCGAGTAGAATCACAGTCCCTCTTATTTTAATACTATTCATAATTTTAATGCTCACTGATATCTCAAATGAAATTCACTCACTGATCCATTATACGATTATTTTTTGATCACTTGGATCAATATTTTTTATACCTCATTTGGTTCATTATTAATATTCAATTTCATGCATAATATGAAAACATATTTACTACATAATTAATAGAAAATCCCTTCGAAATGATATAATTTTCAATTTTTCAAAACTCCTTTATAAACTTTCATGAAATTACCAAATTATTCGTGAATGCTTTCATACCTTCATGAAAAATTTCATTTCATGAAACTCACAAAATTTCTAAAAATAGTAAAAGATTTTAAGAAAATCACTACTATTCATTAAAACTTTTTATTCATGAAACTTTCTTCATGAAATGGATATTCTTTTGAATCCTTTATGAAAGGAAATACTTCTTGAAATTCCTTCATGAGTTCAGAGGATTTGGATTTTTGTTAAGGTTTCCTCTCTTCAAATGAGGGGGGTTGCATCGAATTTATAGATGTTTCCTCATCTTTGAAAAAAAATTAATATCACCATCACCTTTTCATGAAACTCTTCATTATTTTTCAAAAAACTTCATTTATTAAAGAAACATAAATGTTATTTTCAAATCACAAGGCTTCTTATTTTGGTGAAACTTACTTTCTTTCCTTCACAACTAACCTATATTTCAAAAACCATTATTTCTCAAATCTATAAACCTTCACAACCAAAAATATTTAAAAAAACCAAAATTTGAACAATTACATACCTTTTCCATATTTTTTTGATGAAGATATTGAAATAACACTTTCAAAAACTTGAGCCATCCTCCTATGTTTAGACCAAAAAAATTGGGAAAATAATGGGAAATAGAACCAACTTGTACACATAATTTTCTGTAACACTTCTTGAGCTTCCATACCTCTGTCTTGAATCCTTATCGGCATAACTGGTTAATAATCTGACTATAAATACACAACTAACCTCATCAACATAATTTTTCAACAAAAAAATTTACCAAAAAACAATGAAAAGACACCTTGAGGGATTTCATCCCAATAAGCATCCCCTTTGGATTTGATGATAACACTATCCCCTTTGATACCACATCAAATCTTCTTCAATCTTCTACCAAAATTAACTTCTTGTGATTCTAGATAGGGATAAAAAAATTTACTCCACACCCATTCTTGGCCAACATGATCCATGATTAGTGTGAGAAGCAAGAGTAGCTTGAAAATTTTATCAATGAATCAATTTATTACCAAAATAGTCATCTACATTCATCACAAACCCCATCTATCTTGAAATATAGAATTTGATCAAACATGTTTACAATCATCATTTTTAAATCCCCCTACTTCATTGAATTCCCTATCATCTTCTCTACCTATATTGATCAAGATATTTTATCCCCCTTTTTTATGGAATCCAAAGGTTTCTCCGTTGTGTATGAAACATTTTTATGAACATATATCATCACATAATGGCGAAACACACCATACCTTTGTGATAGGGGTCCCATTTCAATAATTTTTCCAATGAAGGGAATCGAGTAAAATACAAGGGCCATTCAATGTCATTCAAACACTTATTTAGGTAAGGCCTTCAATAGATAATTTGAAAATTATTGTTAGGTAGACATATACTCCAACTTCACAATCCCATGATCAACCTTCTTCTTGATAAAATGTAACTTTATTTAAACATTCTTCATCCATGAGTCATGGATTAGATTTTTTTTTTGATTTGTAACACCTGAATTATAACAATGGATTCTAATCAGATATCTCAATTCAAATCTCATATCATAAAGCTACTGATTCGTCCCTAATAACTGTGTATAAGCTAGAGTATATGCAATATAGTCATCATACACAGTTCTCAATGAAATGGAATATTATTTTTTTCTTAAAAAATAAATATTCAATCCACCTAGATATAATTAACCACCAGATGCTGATTTTCTATCATTTACAGAACTAGACCAATATGCATTTGTATAGCACCATAACTCTACTAATATTTTTCAATATAAAACAAAATGAAATCTACCATGCGCTTGATATACCAAAGAATTATTTTTTACAGCAAGTAAGTGGATTTTATTAGGATTTATTTAATTCCACTCTTCTAGGCTTGTGGAAAAAAGAGTCCCTAGTTATATCACTATTAAGAACAATAGACTGCCAATGATCTATCTATATTATATGGAATTAACCAATTTGCATTTATCATCTTGTTATTGTTTCATCTGAGTATCCACAATAGATTTCATTTCCAATTAATTATCCAATCATAAAAATCTTATAACTTCCTTTTAATATTTTTATTGATAAATCAACGTTCAATTTCCCCTATGAATCACCTATAAACCAAGGAAAAGCATTATCTCTCCAATAATTTACATTTCAAAATTATGTGAATAGTTTTCAAATTACATCATCTAATCCAAGAACTATTATGTTTTGAATATAAAACAACACCATCATACTTTAATTGTTTTCATTATTCATATAAATATTTTAATCAACCCAAACATGGTAAAAATGATCTTCTCACAATACTAATCAAATGTTTAATACCACATTCTTGGTACCAAATTTAATCCATATAAATCCTTCTTCACATGATAAATTTTGTTCTCATATTAATGGATAAGAATCCCATATGGTTCTTCATTGTACAATTATTCCTCTATAACCCCATTCAGATATTTTTACTTAACATCCATCTATAAAACATTGAGTTTCCTTCTCAATACTATTTCCAATAATAAGTGAATCGTCTCAAGCCTTGTAAATGGTGAAAATGTCTCATCAACATCGATTCCGTTGATCAGGGAGTATCCCTTGAACACTATTTAGGATTTTTGTTTCCAATTACCTATCCATTGTCATTTACTTTGTTCTAAAAGATCCATGTAGTCCTTATGACATTATTCTCAACCTAACTTGAAACAATCTACCATGCCTTATTTTTTCTCTAATTGGTTATGATATTCATTCATATCATGAGCCAAATTATCACATCAACCAACTTATTCAATTTTTTTGGTTCTACCTAGGATATAAGGATGCCTACTTTAAATTATTCACTCTCTATATTTTAATTGGTTCTTACTGATAACTAATGATATTTTTACTATCAATTTTAGCTCATCCATTCAGCTTCTATGTAGATAAATATTTGGATTCTTCCTACTCATCATCAGTATATTCTTCTAAATAATAATTTTCCACTTAAAACCCCTTTAGTTTCTTACCTCCCCATAGATTTCATCAAGGAACTATTTAGTATGTTGTTAAAGATTCTATTCATTCAATACTATAGCGATATCATTACCTTCAACCACTTTTCTCAGCCTCTTATTAAAGAATATATATGAATTTTTCTTATATATCAAACAGATATCCTCTTATCTCTACAGGACTCATACTTTATGTGTTTGTCTTTATTGAGAATAAAACAATTAATTACACAATTATAATGTTTTTAAATGTTGGGTTATTTTTGTACCATACCTTGTATGAAGTATTTTTTTTATTTCAAACACAAGAAACCCTATTAGTTAAATAGAACAATGTCAAGACTACTTATTTATATAATTTATATGGTATGTCCTTTTTTATAACCATTTTTCTAGAAATGTTGTTTATAATATTATTTCTACTCTCAACCACATTATTTTTTTGAGGAGTTCCCATAGTTGAACTTTGGTTCCTTATCCCATATTTCTTGATATAATCCTTTACTTGGATTTTTGTGAATTATATAGCATTATCAATTTGAAAATTGAGAATATTTTTTTCCAAAAATCTGATCAAATTCACTCTAATATTGAGTTATGAAATCGAATATATAAAACTTGGGAGAAATGAAAAATACCCACACTATCCTGTTGAAAGTATCAATGAAAAGAACATAATGACTATTCCCTTAAATGGATCTTAGTGAGATAGTTCCACATTCATCTTCATGCACAAATTCAAGAACACTGGTGGAATTTTATTATATTTCCTTTTATACATTTATGATAATATTCCCTTCTTGAAAAGAATCATAGATGTGAGTATAATCAAATGATTACTTGGGGAGATATTGAGTTGTAAAAAATTTGACTGCATCTTGTTGGAATGGTTTTCATAAATGGACAAGCCACTTATAACATGAGTAGTTTTCTTATTATTTGGATAGAAATCATATATCCTATTCTACACCCAAAAGTTATAGATTCCCATTATTTAGCTTTCCAAATAAAACAAAAGAACCATATTTTCCAATGAATATACACAACTTCTTGGTAAATTTTTTATCATTAAAAAATTCTCATAATTGATGAACACTTAGAAAGTTATGATTGATACTTTTGGAAACCAAGAAAAGAGAACACATTATATATTTTCCCCAAAATTTTGATTTTTCTAAGCCAAAACTATTCAAGCCTTCTTCATTCCTATTTTTGGAAACACCATCCTTTTATATTTGAGGCATGTATGAAGATCTTTATTTCCCATCAAATAGAATGTGCATCCACTATCAATGATCCATACACTCATTAGATCTGATACTTTAAAGTAAATCTATTCAAACACTACATCCTCATGTTTTTTATTTTGATCTATTCCATTGAATTCATACCTATTGTGGAATTATATTTTTGATCTTATATATATTTGATGGAACAAATTTATCTTACACAGATTTAAATCAATTTTAAGTGCTTAGATCATTCAACGATTCTTTGGGATAATACTTATGACCACTTTGGGTATCCTTTTCCTAATTACTCTACACATTTGATGATAAATATCTGGGCATGTGTCTAAATCCTCTACACTAGAGATGGTAACAATGAAAATCATTCTTCAAATATTGAACTATTAGTAGCCACCTTTGTTTCTCTTATTCCTTTCAGTACATTTTGGATGTGGAATACAAATTTTGGTAAGGTCCAACCATTACATAGAAATAACCCATAATATGTGGTGAATTCTATTGATTCATTATTATAGGACTATTTGTTCCTTGGATTCTATGAAACATATGATTATAATCTTTAACAAAACCAATTTTCAACCTTAGGGTGGGAACTTGCAGTCTAAAATAAGACATCAGAGATTTGAGTTTGTGATCAAGACCTATAGAATCCTTATCATTAGGATATTATAGTTTCTTCTATTTTGCTGGGCCTCTATTCTCCACTTTCATGTTTTTTTCTCTTGAGTGACTATATTTACCAATGTCAGGAAAATATTGAAAAGTCTATCTTAATCTTCTAATTTTCTCCTCAAGTTAAAAAAATACTCATTTAGTTATTCAATATGTCTGATTTATCTACTTACGTGTTATTCATTCCATTAGTAACCTTTTTATGATCTTCAAATTTGACCTTGTGCTTGATGATTTTTTAATGTTCTATAACATTGATGACTTACATGTTTTAGTTTATTCTTTATACATAGAATTATATTATTCTATCTTTTGTATATGGAGTTTGTAATAAAAAACCAATATGTTGTATTTATTCATTTGGGATATAAAACATCTAACTCTTCAAGAGTAGATTATAATTTATCATGGAGATCAACCCTTCCTTCTATTCATCTTTCATTATTTTCATTTTTCTCCATTAACTGAGAGTTACCTACAACTACCACAAGTTTGTTTTCTCCATGATCCTTATAGTCATCTATATCTTATACCTCTGATTATTCATAACTATCATTATCTTATAAAAATAGGGTTTTCTTGTTAATGAAATGTCACTTAAAGTTTTTCATACATTTCACATAGGGTGAATACTTATTTATGGGAATTTTAACTTCATCCTCATCATCATATTGGAATTTCATATTGCACATTGATATAATACTTCCAACCTTCCCACATCGAAATAATAATAGAGAAATTTTCCCCTTGTTCTTTCCTTTTCCTATTCATATATTTTATGATAGGAATGACAAGAAATCAATAATATCTTTCTTCTTCCTACCCATATTCAATTGTGATCTTTTTCATGAAATTAATTTCCACTTCTTGTGACTTAACGTTTTTCCATAGACTTGTTATCATCATTTATCATCTCGTATGTGACAAGAGTACTATGTCCACAATCCAATTTCACCTCCTTTAGATCTTTATCATCCAGTAAAAAAACTTTTAGGTTAAAACATTTTAGAAGTATTCTCTAGATGCACTTAACGATATTTAAATATTCCTGAATTTATCTAAGACCATTCATGTAATCCACAAAAACATTAACTTGGTCAAATAATGCATCTACATACATGCCAATGTTCATTATTAGGTCCTTATTTTTTTTTTCAAAAAACCAGTAATTTTGTTCTTTAAATTTACAAAATACTTAAGAGATATTTAATAGATTTTCCCATATGTAATTCATAGACTTACTTGATATTAGTTCCTTGTAGATTTTGTAAGAAAAAGTTCCACCTAAGGAATTTATTCCTTCCGCAACAGTATCCAATTCCATTATGTATGATTTTAATAGAACACTACTATACAAATTTGTAGAAATACCATAAATAAATTAAATAAATACATCCATACTAAATTATTGGATGTAGTGCTATATTTGATTATGCAACAATGGAAAATTATTTCCATCGAAGAGCAGTATCCCTTTGTGATTTATAACCGCTATTGAAACCACACAGAGAGAAACATTAATGTTAATCTTTTTTATAATACTGATTGTTTTCCAAACTAGTTTAAATACCCAGGGAGAGGGGGTGAATCAAGGATTATCATTTTAAAATAAATTCCCCTTCAGATCATGTTTCATTATAAAAAACACTCTTATATCCATTTTTCATAGTAATGTATGATCATAAATGAAATTACACATGAGACATAAAAATTTTATATAGTTAACCAGCACTAGGGTACCTCTAAGCATAATAAAAAGGAAATATTACTATATACAAAATATACTAAAGAACGTGTCTATTACAACATTTGGAATAGACTATCTATCCATCTAGGTTCACTACCATTAAAAAATTGAATGCTCACTGCTCTCTCAACCGATGGGTGCTCACTTCTCATTCAGAAGATTATTTTTTGATCAATTGAATAAATTTTTTTCAAACCTAATTTTGTTTATTCTGAAGCTCTACTATTATAAATATTATGAATAAAATTTACTATAGAATTACTAGTAAATCCCTTCTAATTCTTATAAGAGTTATTTTGTGAAACCCCATTCTCAATATTGATGAAACTACCCATTTATTCCTGAAAATTTTCAAACCTTCATGAAAATTTTCATTTCATGAAATTAAAAACATTTTTGAAAAACATTATATAAGTTTTAGAAACACATAACTATTCATGAAACATTTAATTTTCTGAAACTCTCTTCCTCCATGAAATTTATATTATTATTAATCCTTCATATAATGAAATATTTTAGAAAATTCCTTCATGAATTCAGAGCCATTGGATTTTTGTTAAGGCTCACTATCTTCAAATGAGGGGGGTGGGTAGCTTTCTATTTATCGAATTTTCCCCCTCCTCACCAAAATTTAAATATCTCCATTGATTTTTCATGAAACACTTCATTCTTGTTTGATAAATTCTATTTGTTTGTAAAAATTTAGGGAAGTTTTTCAATCATGAAAATTCCCATAATAGAGTAACTTAAAACTTTTCCTTCTCACCTCATCCATCCTAAATAAATTTTTTTTGAATATCTAAACCTTTGTGACACCAAAAATTTTCAAAACACAAAATATTCCAGAATTCAATTACATTTCAATATTTTCATGAGGCCTACCTATAAATCTATCTTTCATAAAAATTGAGATGTCCCCAAAATTTCAGGCCTATGAAATATGGAAATCATTATGAAATAAAACCACATTTTACACATAATTTATTGTTCCATGTATAGATATTACAATCCCCTATCTTAAATATTTTTTAACATAATTTGTCAATAATTACGCTTGAACTCCAAAAATGACATTGTCAACCTACTTTAAAAAAACACAATCTACCCAAAAACAAAAAAATGTTTCCTTGAGAAAATTTTCTTAAACAACCCATATCACATTCTCCCATTGAGGGGTCCAAAAAAACTCAAACATGAAATCCATATAAATATAGATCCACTTCCAAGTCATTTTAAGAGAGATAAACCACATTCTAGGGAGGGATCAAGATCTTATATCAGAATATAAATTCGGAAGGGATGGGGTATTAGAAGACAAGTAAACATTTATATATCCCCTAAAATAAATGGAATTAAATTGGGGTTTAATGGGGTTGTGATTAAAGGTTAAACCAAGTGGTTCAAGATTTTAAATAAAATTTTCATGTGATTACAAACTTTTTCACATTATTTCTCATTGGGACACATGGTTATTAGTAAACATGAACCCTAACCATTCACCCTTAATTTTATTTTTGAAAGGGTATTTGGGTGGGTTAGTAATAAAAAGATACTTTGAAAGGTATCTAGAATATTTTTAAGGAAAAAACTCTTTTTTTAAAATAATTCATTAAAATTAACAAAATAAAAACTATTATGGACACTAATTTATTTTTAAAATTACTTTGACAAATTAAATGGTAATATTCAAAATATTTATTAGTCATAACAGTGGGAAATTCCACCCACTATGTGTATGTTAAAACCATGGTTATTTCCACATTTTTAGTAAAACTTTAAAAGTGCCTCATTTGGAAAACAATATTTTTATAAAATATAGAAATGTGAAAAAATTACTTTATAAATTCGAAGAGAAATAATAAAATATTATTGAAAAAAATTTAATGTAATCATGAACATGAAATAAAAAGTATTTTTGACTGATAAGATAAATAAAGTAGATTTTCCTAAAAAATATTCTTTTTTTCAATATCACAAGTATTTAAAGAGTGGAAGATGATAAGAATACTTATAGTATAAAAAAATAAAAAATTAGAATAATATTCATTATATTTCTTAGATATAATTCATAAAATTCAATCTTTGAAAACTTATTCACAATCATTTCTAATAAACAATGTGATTGTAAGATAAATCCCTTTCCAAAAGTTTTTCTTCTTTAAAATGTAATATAATCTGCCATATAATAATTTTAAATTTATTATTATTTTATATAATATTCCCATAAATAAAAATAATTTCATATAGGATCAACTTATAACATTTCAACAACATTTATTAATAATTCATTAAAAATATCATCGTTTCCAAGTGTTAAGGGTTTCATTTTTATGGATGTTTTGGTTTTGCAGTTCCAGTCCTCGATCTTTGATCATGGTTCTATTATATAAATAATTTTAACCATTTTATAAATATCATAAATATTTATTATATATTTTTACTAAGAGTTATCCATAAAAGGTAGGGATAGAAAAAATGAATTACACTATTATTGTAGACGGTAAGTCGTACGTATGCATGAATGTTGTTTCCATTTTTCAACGGATAGAATGAAAAAAAGGTAAATAATAATTAAAATTTCCAAAATCATAAAAATATATAAATTAAAACATATATTTATTAAAACAATAAATATAACCATCCATGAAAAGTGGTGACGTAAAACAAATTACAACACTACATGGAGAAGATAATCCATACGTACGAATGATCGCTGTTTTTTATTTCTATAGGATAAAAATAAGATGGATAATGGCAGTTAAATAATAAAAAAACAATTAATAATAATTAATATAATTAAATTATTATTTTTGAGTGGTTATATTGGATTTATAAGATTTATTATAAGAAATAAAATTTAAAATTCTTAGTTAAAAGTTATACCTATTTTTGGATTAACATCTTTTAGATTACACATTAAGGCTTTATGTTATAGTATTGTTGAAAGAAAAAAGGATGTATTATGTTTTTATGATTGTTTTTAGTCATTATGGTGGGTATTTTATGTTTTTTAGAATAATAATTTGTGAAGAATAATGGAGAATATGCACCCTTTTATAAGTGAGGGGAGGGACACCCTTAAAATTACAAAAATAATTAAATTAATATAAATTAAATTTTATAATATTTTGACACAAAATTAATATATCTATAATTTATGATGATTATAAGTCTAAATATACTCATTAAATAATATTTATACAAGTTTACGTGATGTTTTAACCATTATCTTCTAGTTTTTACCTCCATTAATCGATTTGACAATGACCGTAATATCAAAGTTTTCTACTATTTAAAGGTAAATAATGTTTCTATAAAGTAAAAATAAAACCATTAATGGAAAATGATTCATATTTTAAAACATATAATATTAAATTTTCTAAATATGTTATTTTTATAGAATTCTAAATAATTTAATGACATACTAGTTTTTGTAAAAATTTCATTATTGACATTCTTGGAAGTATTCATTTACATTGACTTTAAATTCATCAATATAGTAATGGAATTAAAATATAAACATTAAAAACATCACTAATATGTTATAAGTATCTACAAAATTTTTGTAACATAATATTTCTTCCAAATTGTATTAACTTTAACATTTTTAAAATCACTTATTTTATTTTTCTATTTTTTGAACAAATACCGTGTCATCATTGCGTAATCATTTAAGATAATAATACAATCAGTAAAAATAAAAAATAAATTTCAATAATAACAATAATTTATGTATCAAATAAAAAATTATTCTCTTTTTATCCCTATGTCAAAATTTTAGAGATATTAATGTCATGAGAGTGACATTTTATATTTATTCCTTTCTTAAATTAATATAAATATCATAATCAAAGAAAAATGGATATAGGTGAGTATTTTTTTTAACTTTTGGGAGATTTTTTGAACCCTAATAATATAATAAGATAAATATAAGTGTTATATAAATTTTAGATCCTTATCCCAAAGTGTTAACATTGTTCTACACATTTTACCCTTACTAAGGTGAAAAATATTTACCAAGGTTACTATTCATGATCGAAAAAAATAAAAGGGAAATTTTTTTAAAAAAATCTACATTTTAATTCCAAATTTTGAAACCATTTTATTATATTAAATTCACATAATTAGTGGAATATAATTTTAAATCAAACCACAAAACCTATTGAATAGAAATTTTCCAAAAATAATGTTTTCTTATAAATAGTTTTTTTTATACAAAAATAAAACATATAATTAAATATTACATTCTTAATTGGGTTAATCATAATATAAATTAACTAATTTTACATTTAAAAACATTTTTAAAAATAATTAATCTATTTAAATTCTTTAAAATAAAATGTAGTTTTCATTAAGAATCATTTTTAGCTATTCATCCAAAAATAAATGTTTTCATAAAAGTATCAAAAAAGATCTCTATGATAATTTTGAAATTATTAATTTAAAAATGATGTAAATTTTTTCAAATAAATTTTACTATTGGAAGAAATTAATTATCATATTTTCTCACAAAAAAATAATAGAAACCATTTTTGAGAGAAAAAAATTATATTTAATCCATTTAGTGACTTTACTCTAAATTGAAAACTTATTTATCAATATATTTTTATTATATAAAAACATTATAAATAGTTTTTAAATTTTTTTATTCCTATTCACTCTACAAATTTATTTGGTATGTTATCACTATATAATATATTAATGTTTATTTGGACAAGTGGATTCTTGTATCACAATCCATCAAAGAAATAAAATTTATACGAAACGAAATATATAATAAAATCTTAGGGTGTTACATTATATCACCTTAAAAATAATTTCACCCCATAAATTTCATTAATACAATAAAAAATTATAATAGATATATTTCCTCACATCCTCAGGTTCCCATGTAGCTTCTTCAAATTTTTGGTTCAACCAGAGATCTTTAACCATATGGGTAGTATTATTATGTAGAAATTTATATCTATGATCTAAGTTTACTATTGGTTGTTATTAATAGGAAATATCCTGATCCATTGGTATGAACTCTAATTTTTATAAATTTTAAGGTTAAAGTATGTACTTACTCAGGAGATATACATGGAAAAAATTCTGAACTTCAGAGAGGTTCAGTGGAAGCAACAAATGATAAACAACCGCCCTAGTCGAACAAGAATATTAAAAGGGATAATGTACCCTAGTATTATATTTACCTTATTTCATAATTGTAAAAACCTTTTACATATATAAATTCACAATAATACTATCTCACCACCTTTGAATTATAGATTTCACTGATAATTGTCAGCATAATGTTTCTATCAACCCTAAGATACCTTGAAGTTCTTCTGAATGGATGTTTTTTTTCTTTTCATTATCTACCACATGTCCTACTATATTTATTTATCCACATCCATCCCAAAATTTTATATTTCTACACTTATTTCCATTTATGTCTTTAAAAGGATCCAGCTAAATTCTGGGGTTAAAACTATTGTATCTAGATAACTCGGATCATAGAAATTACTGACCCCACACTATTTTTAAATCCATAGAATAAGACCTCAACATATCCTTTAGGGTTTGAATGGTTCTATCAGACTTTCCATATTTTTGAGGATGATAATAAGTACTAAAACAAAAAAACTGAATCAAAATTATGCTAAAGACTTCAAAAAAACATCAAGGAAAACCACAAATACTGATCATATACAATAGAATTTTGTGATCCATTAACCCTTATCACTTCTTTAATGTATATTCCAGAAGGATGATCAAGATATAATTATTTTAAGATAGAAATAAATGTTTACTTGGGGTTGGTGAACCAGAAATAACTTATTTGGAATTCATTATAGCTTTCATTTGTTTTTTTGAAAATTACAAAAGTCCATATCATATTATGATTGTTCTTATGTGTGCCATAGTATGTGATAATGTCATAAGAGTAGCTGTTAAACTAAAATGTCATAACAACTTGTCACTGTAATGAGAACAAAAAAGTTCATTTATAGTATTCATAAATATATATTATATAGCCTAATGGAATCATTTGATAAAAAAATGATTTAGACTATTGGGGGTGGATACTCATAGGACATTGAGGCACCTTCTCATGGTCTACATCCTTAATATCCAGTATAGGATATTATGAGAATGAGACCTGCCATTAAGAATTATACATTTATATGTGCCATTGGATGTTCCTACATACATATGTGTATTGGTCCTTATACTTTGATATTATTATTAGTGAGTTTTATAAGTCATGTATGCTGATGTATTGAAAAAACCATGAAGAAATATTTTCGCAGTGTGGTATGATACGTTTGGTGTATCATGATTAATATTTCAAAAAATTATAATGCGAGAAATAATTTTCCCTTACACTATTTAATGGATGTTGATATCTCATTACCATTGATTGAAATGATATAGACTATATAAATCCATGGCCATTATGTCATTATAACAACCCTTGATTCTCATACATAGAAATTACATTCAATTTTGCAGAACATTTAATACTTTAGACAAACACACACCCAAAGACCATATTAGTTTAGTTCTTCTGGAAACATGGAAACATAAACACTGATACATGAGTGAGATAAATTATCTCCGACTATTTTATCCTTGACCATCACCCTTCTTAGAAATATAATACATAATACATATCTCCATAACCTTGGGAAAGGAAACAAAAAAAGGGTGAGGTTGGATGCCCAGTAAGGGTAAAAAAGGGAGATACATAAGCATAATCATGAGCACAAGGGTATGTGAATATGATCATAATATTATATGACCAAACCCTGAAAATCAAATATCATAATGAATAGTTATGGTATAAATATTTATAGTCAATTAGACATTAATCATAAGGGAATGAAGAGAATAATCTATGAAATCATAACATAGGAATAATACATGGAAATTTAGCAGACACATAAACATATAAAATGACATCCCTAGCTATAAAAGAACTATTTCCAAGGCAATATTAGTGGAATTGGTTCACTCCTAAAAATGTATTAGTAGTCATGGTTCACTCTCAATACCATCTTAGCTGACATAATTCTTTACTGAATTGAGTTCACTACCTGTTCCATCCATGTCTATCTCATGAGATATCAATAATTAACCAATAAATTAAAGGAAGATATAGGCTCCACCCATCACATTATAAAATCATGAAGATGTGTTCCACATGATCATAAAAAATCATCAAAACAAAACCCATGAAATTAAATGTTTATCATAAATATTACATCATATCATAACCTATGGAAAAGACACTTGTTCTATAATAATTTCATCAAAGCATAAACTATGAAAATAAGTGGGTTTTATAAGTGTACAATCCATGGAAGAGAAAAAAGTTTCATTAATATAGTTCTGTCAATAAATAAACAATTCAAAGAAATAATATTCATGGTATCTTTGGATAATATACCCAATAAGTGATGAGTAATACAAATGGATGACATCCCATATGGGAAATAATTGTGAATGATCATTTAAAAACGTTTCATGGGTAATCTTCTTTAAAAACACATTTCAAAACATAAACAATTTTGAAAATAGTTTTATTTGAAAATAAATTTGAAAACATATAAATGAAGCTTCAACTAATGGAGTGTTCATGATAATAGAGAATTCCGTACATGAAATATACATAAAATCAAATAATCCTTTCATATTGTCAGTAGAAGTTAAAAGATACCTGATCAAAAAACAACAAGAAGAATAATTTTAATACCATTTTGTAAAAAGTTAAAACATGGTTATAAATTTTATATAAAAATAATGGTAAAATATTTTAAAAAACTTTTTTTAGAAAACATGGCTTCTGGAGAAAATAGATTTCCGATAGAAGAGGGAAGTAATGTTAGATTTTATTTAAAAACTTTCTTAATCATAATAAGTACCAAAGAGTGAGAAATGTTAATTTTATATAAATATATCATGAATAACCAAATGAGAATAAAATATATGGGAATTATTGAGATATATATCATAATATTTCATCAATGGAAGCATAATTTTAAAAAAATCCTGATAAACGGTGAGATCGTAGCAATTGAATTTGGTAACTTTGAACCACAATCACTATGAAAGGATAAAATTACAAGAATCTTAAAATTATCACAAATTAATGGGATTCATGATATGTTATTTCATATTTTCAGTATATACACCTCATAAAAGAGTATAGAGGCATAATATTACATGTGTCTCAAGGAAGAAAAATTGAGACAAAATTTCCTTACTGATTTGGTACCTTTCGAACTTAAACCCAATGAAATAGAGATCATAAAATGGATATATAAATACCCATTAATTTATGGATAAGAATCATATCATCCATTCATGTAATTTATATACACCACACAAAAGAAACAAGTGGTGAATATGATATAAGTGTCACATAAACCAAAGTGACAATAGAAATCCCCTTAACTTATGTCCGGACTGTTGTCATACTCACTAAAACCTCATGTATAATAAATTTAGGTTTCTTAAAAATAAATTAAGGATCCATATCTAATAATATAATACCATATATTATTTTCTTATGACTTTTTATTACCTATTTATTACAAATTTCATGTTAAATTTATGTTTCGGGTAATGAACGCTTTGTTTTTCGCATGGGCTTTGATTTGTTATATATTTTTTTCATATTACTTATTTAATGTTTTCATAATCTAAATACTGATAAAAATGATATAAATATCATATATATTTAGAATATATATATTTATAATAACTTATAATGGACATAAATTGAAAATCCAATACATCATTCATGGAGACAGTATGTCATATGTACGCATGAACACTGTTTCCATTTTCTTATTCTATTTAAAGTAAGAATAAATGTAAATTATATATATATATATTATAATTATATTATAATTATTAGTTAACATATATCACATATTTATATTAATATTATCTTTAATCTATTTCATGTTATGCATGAACGAAATACATCTCTTTGAGGTGACCGTACTCCGCATATCCACAAGCAACGTTATCATATTGTCAAAAAATATAAATCATAAAGTTATGTGTTATATAACAATAAAATTAGAATAAATACATCATAAATATCATAAAAAATATTAATTACATAATTATTACCAACCTTGCGAGGTGGTAATGGAGGAACGAATGAAATTGGTTCACAAGACGATAGTCTATCATACACACGAACTATGATTCTGTCTCCCATTTGATGAAATTGTGTGAATGTGAAGGTCATAAAATTAATATAAACATATATCAGTATTTTCAGGATACATAGGTTATTATATAATATTTATATAATATTAATTTAAGGGGAAGGAGAAGGAAATAAAACAAAAATGCATGTTGAAGGATATTACATATTTTTTCGGGTAACTCCTTATGGTTTGCATCAAAGGACTTACTTGGATAGTTTTATTCACAGATTAAGGATTTTAGGTTTATTGGATGGATGTTGGGAGGATATTTTGAAATATTCTTTCTAAAAAATGTAATTATAGGTGTGAATAAGTGAGGGGTGGGTGGTTCCCTTTTATAGCGGAGGAGGAGTGACATTCTTGTAAATACCAAAAGGTAAACACTATTTAGACATCTCACTTACATCATGTGATTCCAATAATGGTATATATTAAATAAAGTATGGTTAATTGTAGAAATATGGATAAAAAATGGGGTTTTGATAGGTTTAGTGTCATTTTTACACCTTATGTTTAATGTTTAACTAATAAGTAAGCATATTTTTACATTAATCACTATAATTAATTTTAATTTTTTCACTAATTTATTTGTTAAAAAAATCAAGTTTACTTTATTATAAAATATAAATTAATATGATTCCAAATCCGGAATCCATTTTTTCAAATTCTAATCACAAAAGTGGCAGAAAATAATTTCAAATTAATTCCGCAGACGAGATGAGATAACGAGTTTTGAAAGTGAAGAAGTTTAAAAGAACAAAACTTTTTTCTATCCATTTTCAAAGTAAAATTCGTTAAAATTACCAAAATTGAATTAATTTATGTATAATGTGTCTAATTATAAATTAATAATAAATTAAAATATAATTTTTCTGAATAAATTAATTAAATTAAAAATTATTTTCCAATTAAAATTCATAATTTTTCACCATTCATCCGAAAATAAAATATTTCAAAAAAATAAAAAAAAACATTACCCTAAAATAATTTTGAAATTACGAATTAAAAAAATGTTCATTTTATCAAATCAAATTTATAAAAGTGTCCAAAATTTAATTTATTATTGTCCGTAGAAAGACATAAATAGAAAATTTTATTTGAGAAGATAATATTTGCCAACATATAAAGACTTTACCAAAAATTATGTATTTTGTAATAAATATTATTGATTTATGTAAAAAATTTATAAATCATTTTTATAAACTAGTTATTTCTATTAATATTACCATTTTTAATGGCCAGGTTGTAATTTTCTTGTTTAAATAATTATAATAAAAAATATTATTTCATAGAATCATTTTTTAGCTTGTAATGTAAGCTAATATTGTGTAAAATATAGTGAAATATTAACATGTTAGAGCATGAAACATAATAAAAAAATGAAATTGTTTGAAAAACACCGTTTATATGAACTTGGGGTGTTACATTCTACCACCCTTAAAATGACTT
Source organism: Viscum album (assembly GCA_963277665.1). Lineage (NCBI taxonomy): Eukaryota > Viridiplantae > Streptophyta > Magnoliopsida > Santalales > Viscaceae > Viscum > Viscum album. The sequence goes on from OY728142.1 coordinate 1,538,791,581, forward strand.
TATCCCTTGAAATTTTTCATTCGGATACAAATAATTTAGGATAATTATAAATAATAATACACTAAAGATCCCACGTATCTTTCTATAATTGGTGGTTTCACCATAAAAATTTTACCAAGTGAGTGGTCTTGTTTCATAGAAATTTCTCTGTATGATTCAAAATTTCAATTAGTAGTTCATCATAAGAAATATCCTACTTTAGTAGAATGACCTATGAGTTTAGTACTTGTAAAGGGTCTTGTATATACTTCCTTAGGATAGATACTTAAAACACAACAATTAATTGAGAGATATTTTATGGAAGTTCCATGTTATAGGCTTCCATATTGTTACGATCAATAATATCAGAGTGACTGATATACCGAGGGATTAGTTTTCATGTCTTTCCGAATCTCATAACCTTATTCCCGGGAGGCATTCATAGAAACACCATATCACTAAATTAAAATTATAGATCATGATGGTGATTAACACCATAAAATTTCAGCCGAATTTGAGATTCCTTGATATGATACTGAATGGTTCTAACCTTCTTATCCATTTCTAAAGCTATCTTAAGACCTAATATATTTATTTCTTCAAATTCATTCCACCATTTTAGATATCTACATTTATTTCTATTGAGGGAAGAATAATTTTCCCTAAAAATGACTGGTTGAAATATATGGTTGTAAGAAAAATCTTTTAGAAAAATGTATTCATCCGAAACACCTATGAAATCTATAAATCTAAATCTCAATAAATCCTTTATTGTTTGAATTGTTCTTTAATACTGAACATTTGTCTAAGGATGATAAGAAGTGATGAACCATAATTTAAAATCAGGGGATTGCTGAAAAATTGCACAAAACATTGAGGTAGACCTCAGATCCAGATTAGATATAGTTGAATGTGGTACTTCATGCTATTTTACCACTTTCTTAATGTATATCTTAGAAATATGATCTAGATTGAATTATTTTCTGACAGTAATAAAGTGTGATTACTTAGTAAGGTGATAAACTGCCAACCATATACCATTATTAAGTTAAGTGGTTTCGGGGAGTCCAATGATAAAATCCATGGTAAAGTCACCCTTTTTCCATTATGGAATTTTTAATTGATAAAACACACCCTTAGACTTTTGTATTTTATCCTTAACTTTCTAATATACCAATAACTGAGATACATACTCTAAAATATTTCTCTTCCATATATGAAACAAAAAGTATTATTTCAAATTTCTAGACATCTGCATACTTCTAGGATGAATAGAGAATGAAGATATATGAATATCCTCTAACATATAATTCTTCAAAATGGGTATCGATGAAACACATACATGGTTCTTGAAATTTATCATTCTATCCTACACAAGGTTAAAATAAAGAAAACTTTTAACCTTTTTTAAAGTCAAATATCTTCCTTCTAGTTCTCTTTATTTTTATCATGGATAGAGGGTGGAATATTAAATTGATAAAGATACCATTTTACTCTTATTTCAAGATTTATAGGTCCATATTTTTTAAATGTAGTAGTATTATATCTTTTTTTATCCTCATCATGGGTAAGCTAGCATGATCCTATCAAATCAAAGCATATACCACCTTGTTTTATTTCCTATGGTTGTAATGTATTGATCAGTCATAATCCTTTATCATCTCTGACCATCTTCTCGGGCACATGCTCAACTCCTTATGTGTGGATATACACTAAAAACATTTATTATCAGTATATATATCATAATTTTTCTCTATAAAGGTAATTAATCCATATCTTTAATGAAAAAATTACAGAAACTAACTCCAAATCAGACGTTTGGAAATTTTACTCAGGAATATTCAATTTTAACGAGGTGTAGTATATAACTATGTTTTTATGTATATGAACACAATATAATCCTTTATTTAATGAATAATTTTATATTACAAACCCTTATCAACTAAAGTTTAATTCTAGCATAGTTTCACTGACAAACCATCTCTTTATTTCCTTGAAATTTTACTCACATTCATTTATCTGGAGGAACATGGATCCCTTTTGACTATACTTGGTGGGTGTATTAGACAATCATGATAAATGATCCACAAATAATTAGAAATATCTATCTAAACCATAAAAACTACAGACCTCTATCACTACGGTTTGTTTGGGCCAACACTTAATAGTTTCCATCATTGATGGATCTAATTCTATACCCTAACTTAAGACTATATAACCCAAAATGATACTTTTTACAGCCAAAATTTACACTTTGTAATTTTTTGATACATTTTCTCATTCCTTATGGTCTTTATTATAATTAAGAAGTGTCCTTCATGCTCTTACTTTCCCATTGAATACATTATAATATCATCTATTATGACTACCCAAAACTGATCAAGGTAATTTCTAAAGAGTCTATTCATCAAATCTTTGAATATATCATGGTCATTAGTAAGAACAAAATAAATCAATATACATTCAAAAAAATTTACGCTGTATGAAATTCGGTCTTGTATATAGTTTCCATATTGAACCTTAATTGATGATATCCAAAACAATGTTCAATCTTGGAAAAGTATTTAGCTTCATGCATTTTATCTAAAAATTCATCATTATGAGGAATTTGAATTTTTTCTGTTGATTATGACCATGTTCAAATAATTATAGTTGATGTAGAGTCACATTGATCCGTCTTTATTTTTCAAAAAAAGAATAGGTGCACCCCTATGTGACACACTTGGATGAATGAATACCTTTTCAAGGATTTATTGGAGTTACTTATTCAATTACTAAAAATAAATCACAGACATTATTCAGGGAGTAATTGAAATTGATGTGGAACTAGGTATGAGTTCAATTGAGAACTCAACTTCATGTTCTGGTGGAAGGCTAAGAAACTCTTTTGGAATGACATTTTAAAATTCCCAAATAATATGCATGTTTGCGATGTTAAGTTTCTCCCCAACCATTTGAGATAAACATGCATTCTGAATGGGAATTAAGACCCATATATTGTATGTAATCTCCATATTAATTTCATACTTATTGTCTCATTTATAGAAAATAATATGTTGGTTTGAAATATCAAACATTACTTCCCTTACTAAACAATTGATATAGGATATATGAAAATAATGTCAATCCATGCCTAATATGATATCAAATTTTACCCTAGGAAGACTTAAAAGATTTTAAGGAAGAAAATTCCCACAAATCTAAATAAAAGAGGAATCATAAAATTGAGATGAAATCATCATACCATTAGAGGAATTTATTGATAATTCCAAATCTAATCATTTGGTTCGAATTGTAGTACCCTTATAAAATTATTTATATATATGTAATTTTTCTTGGATCCCAAATCAAATAAGAAATTTTCAGTTCTAGGGTGGATGGAAAGTATATATTTCACCATGTAATTTTCGTACACCACGTTAGGAATAGTGATCAAATGATATTTCATCTTTTCCCTTAGATTAAAAAGTTTATAAAGTTTATAATCATAATTAACATTCCGGTTTGGGAACTGGTTAGAATAATTCCCATTTTATTTACTCTTGAATTACTGAATTGGGGGAGGTATATTATGTGAAACTTTCTCTCCATTCACATTATTATCGAACTTATTTCCGCCACTTTTGAAATCAAATACTTAATGAACTTACCTTATGAAATTAACAAAATTGTCAGAACCATTAAGAAAAATTTCCCCATGCTTATTCTCACACATAGAGCATAGTGGAAATCTCATATTCTCCTGTCCATGGTTTTTATATTTTCATTTTAACTCCATCTTCCTTTTCTTATCAAAACCATGAGATTGATATGTAACTCCAACCTACATTTCATCCTTGATTTCAGAATGCAAAATATATTTATAGCTATTGATGTCTCTTATATATAAAACCCTTATAAGACTTGGATTTAATCCATTAAAGAACCATTCTACCTTACATTTATATTGGATGATAATAATAGAAGCATACCTCACATGTGTTATAATATTAGCCTCATAGGTACCATGGTATTCATCATCCCTTTGATTTAACTTGATAAAATATTTCTATATCTTCATATAAAGAATAATAGGAAAGTAATTATGAAGAAATATGTTCCTGAAATCATCCTAATAAATGGATTCAATTTCACCATATCGCCTCATATTATTAATTTCAATCCACCACTGGTATGCTCCACCTTTTAAATGATAAATAGCCTGAATGAATTTTTCATGTTATAAAAATTAGAGAATGTATAATATCATTTCAATGGTACCAATTCATTGTTTAGAATGTGATGGATCAAAATAACCATTGAAATAAGGTATATTTTTCATCATGAAGGACTGAACAAAACATTGTCCCCTCCTTTGATCTTTTGGAAGTTCAACATGATTCATAGATTCATAAATTTGGGTGTGCCTAAGAATGATATTTTCCATTCCATATACCATAGAATTTGGATGCTCTGAAGGATGATCATTTCTTTTTTTTTTCACACTAAATATTAACGCAGATCCTCTAGGTTCCAACCATTGACCAAAACCAAAAATTATAGAGTAAGAAAGAATAATCACAGTGGGAAAACACCTAATCATGGAAATACCTGTAGGATTTATAATTAATGACACATTATTTAAACTAAGAAAAAAATGATTATCCTACTTTATTTATATCAAACTTCTATAAAAATCCTTCACGATGGTTCATGAAAAGTATTGAAATTTCCAAGGCATACCCCCCAAGAGGGTCAAACTAGGTGTGTAGTAATGTCAATATCAGGTCACCAGTTATAAATTGAGTCTAGATAAATATGGTATTTTGGGGGTTTCCCCCTTTGTACATGTATGTATGATCCAAATCCACTTATGGAATACATAATGAGGTGTATTTCCAGAAACCCACTCACATTATCCATTACCATAATTATATGGAATTTTACTATACTTTGACTCATCCTTGGACTTATCCTTATAGAAATTTTCATAGGGATATCCCTATGGTTTTCAAAACCTAGTTTCTAATGTTTAACTAAACCTTCACCTAAATAACAACTATAGAAACCCTTTCTTCTCATACATAGTCATTAGTTTCACTTTTTCAGAACATTTAATATTTTACAAAAAACATACACCCAAAGAATATATTTGTTTAGTTCCTTTAGAAACAGGGAAACATAATCACTGGTACATAAGTGAGCTAAATTGTCTCGTAGTAGGATCTCCATGAATTACAATTATATTAGACACATCATACATAATAAATATCTTCATAACCTGGAGAAAGGAAAAATATAAAAAGGGTGATATTAAATTCTCGGTAAGGGTAAAAAAGGGAGATATGTAAGTATAATAACAAGAATATGGGTATGAGAACAAGATAGTAACATTAAAAGATGACACCCTACATATATAAGATCTTAATTAAGATTAATTTAATAAATTAAAGTAGTTCATAAGATATTAATTATAAGGTAATCTAGATCATAATCCATGAAACAATAACATATGAATAATTCATGGAATTATGGAAAACACAAAAATGTATAAAATAATTTCTATAGTAGTCAAGTATCATTTTTAAGGCCATCTTAGTGGAATGGGTTCACTCCCAAAAAACATCTTAGTTGAAAAGTTTCACTCCCAAGACCACCTTTTCTAAAATACTCTATTATTGAAATGAGTTCACTCTCAATTCAAAACATGTCTATCACAATATATAAAAATCATTACCCAATGAATTGGAGGGATATATAGGTTCCACCCACCATATAATGGATTCATACATATGTGTTCCACATGATCATGAAAAATAATCATATAATAACTCATGAAATGAAATGGGTATCATAAAAATTTCATCATATCTTAACATATGGAAAAAAGATAAGTTTTATAATCATTTCATCTAAGAATAACTCTTTAAAATAAGCAGGTTTCACAAGCATATAACCAACAAAAGTGAAAGTGGTTTCATAAAAATAATGTCACAAAAACATAAACCATATAGAGAAAGAATATGAATGGTCCCTAGGGATCATATCCCTAGTAAGGCATGAGAAATACCAATAGATGAAAACATAGAGAAAAATAATTTTGGAAGTTCATTTAAACAACCTTTTTAAGGAAAATATACTTTCCAATTTAGAAATATTTATTAATATATAATTTTTATAAAAAAAATTTATTTGAAAATATATTTTAAAATATATAATGGAATATTCAAAAAAATGAGTGGTTATGATGGCAGAGAATTTCATACATGACGTATACGTAAAAACAAAGACACCTTTTATATTGTCGGTAGAAGTAAAAAGAGCCATGATAGGAAGATGAAAATAATATTCCTTTTAAAAAATTGGTAAAAAGGTAAAACATGGTTCAAATTTGTTTTAAAAATCATGGTAGAATATTTTTCATAACATTTTTAGAAAACATTATTTTGTGAGGAAATTGATTTTCAGGTGAATAGGGATGTATGCTAACATTTTCATAAGAAAATTTTATTAATCATCTTTAGTAAAAAAGAGTGGAAAATAGTATCATTAAATGGATACATCATTAATAAATATAGGATTAAAAAATTTATTGGAATTATTGAGAGATTTATCATAATATTTCATCAATATATTCATAATCATGAAGAATCTTGATAAATTATGAGATTGTAGAAATAAAATTTAGTAACATTGAATCATAATCCCCTTAAATGGTTAACATTAAATGAAGCATAAAATACGAAGAAAAAAATATTGATGATATATCATGTAAAATGGGATGTATATACACCCCACAAACAAATATATGTGCACAATATAACATGAGTCTAATAAAAGACAAATTGAGACAAAAGTACCTTATGAATTTCATAAATTTTAAACCGTAAACCCCATGAAATAGTGATCATAAAATGGATATTTTAATTCAATTAAATTTAAGGATTAAAATAATTTCATGAATTTAGGGTATTTATATACACAAGAAATAAATAAATTATTGGTTAATATGGTATAAGTCTCATAGAAACAAAATGAGACTATAAATACCCTTACCTTATGTCTTGAATCTATCCATACTCATTTAAACCTCTTGTATAATAAATAGATTTTTATTATTAATCTATTAAAGAACCATATTTGAATATATAACACCATATATAATTTTATTATGTCATTTTATTACAAATTTATTAACAATTTCATGTAAATGTTATGTTTCGAGTAATAAATGATTTTTTGTTCACATGTGTTTTGATTTGTTATATTTTTTGTCCTCTTAATTATGTAATGATTTAATTATATCCATAATTATAACCATGATATAAATATCATTATATTCAGTATAATTGTATTCATAATAATATATAGAATATATACAAAAGAAATAAAATACACTTTTAATGGAGACAGTAGGTCGTACGTACGCATGAATAATGTTTCCATTTTCTTATCGTATTTAAAGTAACAAGAAAAATTAAATTATTTATGTATATATAAATATATATTATCATTATAGTATAATAATTATTTAATTTATAACACATGTTTCTATTAAAACTGTCCTCAACACATTCATAGTAAAGCGTGAATGAATCACATCTCTTTGAGGAGGTGGATGTCCACATGTCCACAAATGATGTTATCATATTAACACAAAATAGAAATAATAATGTTATTGTAACATCCAAAGTAAGTAATGAATAATAGATATTTTTACCTATGTCTATTAATGATTAAGATAGTGTTTTAGAGGCTTAAAATGAAAATAAATCCAATCTTAAGCATGTAATACACTAATATTCTTAAAAGATTGTTTTACTGCCTTATGATGGGAAACCCTTTTTGAATCTATATTTTGACAATTTTATAAACTATGTTTGTAAAAATAAACTTATTATTTATGATTGGGACATCAAAATTTACCTTGTGTGAATTTTTGGTATTTTTCTGACAATGTTCATTTTTTAATGAATAGTGAAAAATATTGCATTTTACATCAAAACTGCTTTTAATCTAATTTATTTATATGATTAGATTATCTTTTGAATTGGTCTTAATGTGTAATATGAATATATTTTTACCATTTAATCTAATGGTGGTCATTGGAATCAATTTCACTTTGAAATTGGACTTAAACTAGTGTCAATCTTTTGATAATTATTGTTTCATAAAAACACGCTATTTGCTCTGGCAGCGGGAATTAATTATTAAATTAATTAATGTGACTTATATGATTTGAATTTTGTAAAATAGACTTCATTTTTGAATTCGGAATATCAAATATAGCTTAGGGTGAATTTTTGGTAATTTTCTGAAAAACTTCAATTTTTGATGAATAGTGAAACCACTAAGTGGTAATCAAGCAAACTGATTTTTCAGTTAAATAAAAGTTTACCACTAATGTGTATTGAATTTTGAAAATCCGACATACATGGTTGTCATTAAGAAGTAAAATGTGGTTCAATGGGACTAAAATATTTTTTTGGTGAATAGTAACTTATTATGTTTTTAATCGCGATTAGTGGTAATTAGGGTAGTTTAAGGTATAAATAATACTTTAATAATATTAAATGACCTAGACACATGTCCCAACCTTATTGGTTGTGTCATGGCCGACCAAGAAAAGCCATGGGTCAACTTGGGGACCCCATAGATCCACTTTGGTTGGAAAATGACATAAATTATTTTTTATTTAATGTTAAAGTAAAATTGACACAAACAAGAGATGTTTTACTAAAACAATTTTTACATGGGCTTATAAAGATCAGATTTTTTATTATAAATAGTAATTGGAAAGATAAAAAGATTTCCTACATCATAGTATTTTTTTTATAATTTTTAGACATTAAATAAATTAAATTATTTATGACATAATAATGATGCAACGATGACATCATTATTTGACGATTTAAATAAAATGGAAATATAATGTAAAATCTATGAACTACACATGTCCAAAACCAATTGGATTAGTGGATGTCGAACCCTTATCACCTTATCCACTAATTATATCAATGTGGGACCTTTTAAAACCGAAACACATTTTCAAATAAAGTAATATTTCTTTACTTTCCAAAAGTGCCCCTCCTCTCCTCTTATAAAAGGCCCCCACCTCTACCTCATTTCACACACTCCTCAAGCCTTTGCCTCGGAAAAACCCTGCCCATTTACTCTATCCACATCCCTCTCCTCATCCTAGAGGATTCCCTTTGGGAAGAATACTTTCAAAGGAAGCCTTTAGGCTCAAATCAAAAGGAGTTACACTTTTAAAGGTAATTCATTCTCTCATGTTCATTTGTTTTAATTTGTTTCTCCAACCACCTAAACTCTTTTTATTTACTTCTTTTGTGACAAAACCAGTATCTTCAATATACTAGGATGTTGTTATAATATTTATTTGAGCTACACTCTCACACAACTACATCAAATGGTTAAAGAACATACAGTTTCCGTGGATGGCGAAATTCTGCCTCCCGAAACGATGATTGTTTAATACTCATTTAACACCTTCAAAGGTGGCCATTATGATGTCACTATTTTTATATATGATATGTTTATTTTTTCCTTAATCTTCTGTTTTTTTTCATTTTGGGCATACCTTTATGGTTTCCATTATGGGTAAACATGATATCTTCATTTTAGGAAGTGCGGACTACCGCCCCCTGAAAGTGAGTTAATTCGTTAATACCATATGTGGGATGTGTAAAGGATAAAGTTAATGATATTATATATGTTATTATACAATATACTCTTATATCATTATGATTCCATTCCAAAAAAATACGAAATAGAAATGGAAGTAGCATTCATGCGTACGTACGGCTTACCGTCTCCATGAACGGTGCATTTCATTTCTTACCTCTAAATGTGATGTAATATTATAAATACAAGTATATGCTGAATATATATGATGTATATGTTATCCAAATCATTAATATCATTCTGGATATAATGATCCTTTGACCAAATTAACAACATGTAAGTGTAAGAAGTCTATTTTTGACTTAAGAACCAAATACCGACAAAATGAACATTATTAACTTAAATGATTACATGATGTTCATAACATGGTATAAAAGGAATAATGAACTTGAAAAAGATTCTTAAGCAAGTAGAGATTAACTCAAGTTTATTATTCAGGAGATTAAAGAACGGTCGAGTCAAGTCAGATACGAGGTATGGGACTTTGTCTCAACCTCCTTTCATTGAGGCATATTTTATTTTATACACACCTTTCTTTTATAAGGTGTATAAACCCCTTTGACTTTTACGTTTATTCAAAAGGAATCTTTTTTATACGAAGCATTTACTAAATGAAAAAAGGGAATGTTTTTGTCGTACGTATGCGGCGACAACGTCTTCTCCGCCGTCATGACCGTTATTTGAGTTTCGGCTTCCTCTACAAGCCATACCTTCTTTTTAAAAGAAAAATAAATACCATGTTTTACGTTTCTTTTATTATGGTATTGAAAATGGTTTTCACAATGTTTTTGTGTTGTATTGATATCTTGTGATTGAAATGTGGAAATTTTATGTTTCCTTTATGCATGTTTTATGTGATACGATTATGTTATGGTTCATGGGAATTATTATGAAGACGGGTGGTTCCGTGATAAACTAAGGGTGGGTGAGCCCGATATAGCTCTCCAATGCATTGGGTAACGCGAAGGAGTGAAACGTTAAGGTTTCTCCGAAGAGATTTACGGAATATACTGTGATGGGTATTTCAAACGTAACCAAGAGGGTTACTCCCTACGTAAGAATGTTATGAATGCCTCAAGTTACCTTTATGTCTTATGATTTCTATGATTTATTCATGATTTTATGAGGTATGTTAAAGTGCCTATGTTTTATGGGTAAAGTATGATTTCATTCTTATATATATATGAACTCATGTTTCCTTTCCATGTTTTTTTATAACCCATACTGAGTTTTTATGCTCATCCCATGTTTTTGAAATGTTTTTCACAGGTCAAGGGAAAGGTACATGATAAGATGATAGAGTCAAGGATGTGTCAAGAAATAATACATGTTTTATTTTAAATGTGTTTCCATTGATGGGAATGAAGAATACTATCTTTATGTAACCACTTTGTTTATATGTGGAATGTAATGCAAGTTTTATGATCTAATTCTCTAAAACTCTAAACCTGAAAAGATCCTCAATGTGTAATCTTATAATAACTGAAGATTAAGTAAGGTTTAAGGCTGGGGCCGTATAGTTGGTATCAAAGGTCGGTTTAGATAACTTTAGGAGTTAGAATTCTATTAATTGATTATCCAAATTTATTTATTTATTTTAAATGATATAGCATTTAAAGATTACCATGTTGCTTCATCTAAGACATGTTTTTTCAGAATGGTTTTCCGCAGAGGAAACAGGGAAGCAGTGCTAGGAAGGCATACAGAAGGAAATAACCTTCCGAATCAGCATCCAGAAATGGTCGGAATTGGAACTGAACAGTTTGTTGCGGTAATGGCGCAGTTGACTCAAGCGATAAATGGCGGTGGTATCCATACACGAGATCAGCCAGACCAACCGCAGAGGAACATGTCAGTGGTGGAACATTTCATGAGGCAACATCCACCATCATTCAGAGGATCATCTGACCCTGTGCTAGCTGAAGGGTGGATTAAAGCACTGGAGATGATTTTTGATGTCATGGGGTGTTCAGAAAATCAAAAGGTTAGTCTTTCTATTTACCGTTTGGAGGGTGAGGCAGATCAGTGGTGGTCTATGGTTAAAAATATCAGGGACGCCGATGAGATTGATGCTCTTGACTGGGATGAATTCAAAGGTATGTTTCTTGAGAAGTATTTTCCTAAGGCTGTTCGACTTAGGATGGAAAAGCAATTCTTGGAATTGAGGCAAGAAGAAGACTCAGTGGCTGCCTATGAAGAAAGGTTCACTCGTTTGGCAAGGTATGCTCCAAATTTTATCCGAGACCTTGATAGTAAAATCAATCGTTTTTACTCCGGATTAAAGCCAAAATATCAAAGGTCATTAGCTTCTCGTGAGTTTAAAAGTTATGAAAAGCTTGTTCGATGTGCTGAGAAGGTGGAAATGGAGTTTGCCGATGACCAAGTTTTCTATAACAACCAGCAGAAGAAGAGACCGAGGTGGCAGGAGAAAGGTAAGAATTATTCAAAAAAGTCTGATGGTAAGAGAACTAAGTTTTCAGTTTGTGATAAATGTGGAAAAAGGCATGCTGGGGAATGTCTTCTGAATTCTGGGAAGTGCTACCGATGTGGTAAGATGGGACATAAGGCTCGTGATTGCACTGAAAAGGATCAAGGTGAAGGTAAGAACAAATTTGATTTACAGTTAGTGAAATGTTATATATGCAATGAGATGGGTCATTATGCAAACGAGTGTCCGACAAAGAGCTTGAGTAATGGGAAGCAGTTAGACTACAAGCAGAAAGGGGTGGTGAAATCCTTTGAAACTACTTCAGCAGATATCGGGCCATCAAATGAAGTTCTATCAGGTACTTTGTTTGTTTTTTCAGATTATGCCAGTGTGTTGTTTGATTCAGGGTATACACATTCTTTCATCTCTGAAACATTTTCTAATAAAATGGGAATACCATCTCAAGAAATGACTCCTGAACATTTGGTAAAAACACCTGGGGGAAATGTTGAGGCAAAAAGAATTTATAAGAATCTTCCTATCCTTATCTGTGGAAAGAACCTACTTGAAAACCTTATTGTTATACCTCTAGTAGAGTTTGATGTTATCCTGGGTATGGATTGGCTCTCTATTTACCATGCTAAGATTGACTGTAGAGCTAAAGAAGTTTATTTTCAGAAAGACTTTCAGTTTGTTTACAAGAATGAACCCTTACTTTTGATAACATATCAAGAGGCCGAGAAACTTGTAAAATATGGAAATGAATGTTACCTTGCACACGTCATTGAAAATAAAGGAACTGTTCAGATTAATGATGTGCCAGTGCTAAATGAGTATCCTGATGTTTTTCCTGATGAGTTGCCTGGAATAATACCAGATCGAGAAGTTGAGTTTACTGTTGACTTAGTTCCTGATGCTAAGCCAATTTCAAAACCCCCTTATCGAATGGAACAAATTGAACTTTTAGAGTTGAAGGAGCAATTGCAAGATTTATTAGAGAAAGGTTTCATTAGACCTAGCACATCACCATGGGGTGCTCCTGTTTTATTTGTTAAAAAGAAAGATGGTTCTGTGAGACTTTGCATTGATTATAGAGCCTTGAATAATATCACTGTTAAGAACAAATACCCTTGGCCTCATATCGATGATTTGTTTGATCAGCTCCATGGAGCTCAGTTTTTTTCAAAGATTGACTTGAGATCGGGGTACCATCAGCTGAAGGTAAAGGAGGAAGATATTCCGAAGACCGCGTTCCGTACGAGATATGGCCATTATGAATTTGTAGTAATGCCTTTTGGGCTAACCAATGCTCCTGCTGTATTCATGGACTTAATGAATAGAATTTTCCATGAGTTCTTGGATAAGTTTGTGGTAGTTTTCATTGATGATATTTTGGTGTTTTCTAAAAGTAAAGAGGAGCATGAAAAACATTTAAGGGTTATCTTGCAAACCTTAAAAGAAAAGAAACTGTATGGGAAATTCAGAAAGTGTGTGTTTTGGTTGCAACAAATTTCTTTCCTTGGTCACATTGTTTCTAAAGATGGAATAACTGTTGATCCTGCAAAAACAAAAGTTGTGGAAGAATGGCCAAGACCCACAAATGTAACCGAGATTCGTAGATTCCTTGGTTTGGCAGGCTATTACCGAAGGTTTGTTAGAAATTTTTCACGGTTATCTAGTCCAATGACTAAGATAACTCGGAAGGGTGTTAAGTTTATCTGGACAAAAGAATGTGATTATTGTTTTCAGGAATTGAAAAGAATATTGGTGAATGCTCCAGTTTTGGCACTACCTTCTAGGAATGGTGAGTTTTTTATATACAGTGATGCTTCATTGAAAGGACTTGGTTGCGTCCTAATGCAGAATGATCTGGTAATTGCTTATGCTTCACGACAGTTGAAAACTCATGAGGTAAATTACCCTACACATGATTTGGAATTAGCTGCTGTTGTTTTTGCTTTAAAAATATGGAGGCATCATTTGTATGGAGTAAAGTGTGAAATATATACCGATCACAAAAGTTTAAAGTATATATTCACTCAGAAAGAGTTAAACATGAGACAAAGGAGATGGCTGGAATTAATCAAGGATTATGATTGTACAATTCATTACCATCCGGGAAAAGCAAATAAAGTGGCTGATGCTTTGAGTCGAAAAAGTAATGCTTCATTAACAATGTTGTGTTTGGAACGTGATCCTTTTGTTAAGTATTTGATGAGCTTTGGCATAGAAGTTGTTGGTGCAGGAAGTCCTTCTGTTTTGTTTCAGGTATCAGTGAGATCATCTCTATCAGATAGAATCAAGCAAGCACAAAAGCAAGATAGTGAGTTGCAGAAAAAGGTAGAGCTAGTTCAGAAAGGTAAGTTGCCTGAATTCAACATTGATAATGATTGCGTTTTGAGATTTGGGAAGAGATTGTGTGTGCCTTGTGATTCACAGTTGATGAGAGAGTTGTTATGTGAAGCTCATAGTTCTTCGTTTTCAGTTCATCCGGGCAGTACTAAGATGTATAGAGATCTGCGGGAGTATTACTGGTGGGATGGAATGAAAAGAGATATTGCTGATTTTACTGTGAAGTGTTTGACTTGTCAACAGGTTAAAGCAGAGCGGCAGTTACCGAAAGGGATGCTTCAGCCTTTACCAGTGCCAGAGTGGAAATGGGAGAATATATCCATGGACTTTGTTGTTGGATTACCGAAGACATCTCGAGGTAATAATGCAATCTGGGTTATTGTTGATCGCTTGACCAAATCTGCTCATTTCCTTACTATACGAGATACTTTCTCTCTTGATCAACTTTCTCGTTTGTATCTTAAAGAGATAGTCAGGTTACATGGAGTTCCACTCTCCATTGTATCGGATCATGATCCCAGGTTTACTTCTAACTTTTGGAAAAGACTTTAGAAGTCGTTGGGTACTGAATTAAATTTTAGTACAGCTTTTCATCTTCAATCAGATGGGCAGTCAGAACGAACAATTCAGACATTGGAGGATATGCTACGAGCTTGTTCTATGGATTATCAGGGAAGTTGGGACCAACATCTTTCTTTCGTTGAGTTTTCATATAATAACAGTTTTCATTCCAGTATACAGATGGCACCATTTCAGGCATTATATGGGAAGCGGTGTCGAACTCCAGCTTTCTGGGATGAAGTGGGTGAAAGGAAGTTGATGGGACCAGAATTGGTAGAAGAGATGGCAGAAAAAGTTCAGCTGATTCAGAAACACATGAGAACAGCTCAGAGCAGGCAGAAGAGTTATGCGGATAACTGGAGGAAGGATCTATCTTTCGAGTTAGGTGATCATGTTTTTCTCAAGGTTTCTCCTTGGAAAAGTGTGATGAGATTTGGTAAGAAAGGAAAGTTGAGTCCAAGGTTCATTGGACCATATGAAATTCTGGAGAGAGTTGGATCAGTTGCATACCGAGTGGCTTTACCTCTGAGTTTATCTCAGGTACACAATGTTTTTCACGTTTCGATGTTGAGAAAGTATATGCCAAATCCATCTCATGTTTTGAGTCCAGAGGTAGTTCAGTTGGAAGAGAACCTATCTTATGAGGAACAACCGGTCCAGATTCTTGACCACAGGGAGCAAGTGTTATGGAATAAGGTGATTAAGCAGGTAAAGGTTTTGTGGAAAAACCACATGATTGAAGAGGCAACATGGGAATCTGAAAATGCAATGAGGGATAAGTACCCCCATTTATTTGATAAGTAAATAAATTGCGGGGACACAATTTTATAAAGGGGGGAAGGATGTAATATCCCAAGTAAGTAATGAATAATAGATATTTTTACCTATGTCTATTAATGATTAAGATAGTGTTTTAGAGGCTTAAAATGAAAATAAATCCAATCTTAAGCATGTAATACACTAATATTCTTAAAAGATTGTTTTACTGCCTTATGATGGGAAACTCTTTTTGAATCTATATTTTGACAATTTTATAAACTATGTTTGTAAAAATAAACTTATTCTTTATGATTGGGACATCAAAATTTACCTTGTGTGAATTTTTGGTATTTTTCTGACAATGTTCATTTTTTAATGAATACTGAAAAATATTGCATTTTACATCAAAAATGCTTTTAATCTAATATATTTATATTATTAGATTATCTTTTGAATTGGTCTTAATGTGTAATATGAATATATTTTTACCATTTAATCTAATGGTGGTCATTGGAATCAATTTCACTTTGAAATTGGACTTAAACTAGTGTCAATCTTTTGATACTTATTGTTTCATAAAAACACGCTATTTGCTCTGGCAGCCGGAATTAATTATTAAATTAATTAATGTGACTTATATGACTTGAATTTTGTAAAATAGACTTCATTTTTTAATTCTGAATATCAAATGTAGCTTAGGGTGAATTTTTGGTAATTTTCTGAAAAACATCAATTTTTGATGAATAGTGAAACCACTAAGTGGTAATCAAGCAAACTGATTTTTCAGTTAAATAAAAGTTTACCACTAATGTGTATTGAATTTTGAAAATCCGACATACATGGTTGTCATTAAGAAGTAAAATGTGGTTCAATGGGATTAAAATATTTTTTTGGTGAATAGTAACTTATTATGTTTTTAATCGCGATTAGTGGTAATTAGGGTAGTTTAGGGTATAAATAATGCTTTAATAATTTGAAATGACCTAGACACATGTCCCAACCTTATTGGTTGTGTCATGGCCGACCAAGACAAGACATGGGTCAACTTGGGGACCCCATAGATCCACTTTGGTTGGAAAATGACATAAATTATTTTTTATTTAATGTTAAAGTAAAATTCACACAAACAAGAGATGTTTTACTAAAACAATTTTTACATGGGCTTATAAAGATAAGATTTTTGATTTTAAATAGTCATTGGAAATCTAAAAGGATTTCCTACATCATAGTTATTTTTTTATAATTTTTAGACATTAAATAAATTAAATTATTTATGACATAATAATGACGCAGCGATGACATCATTATTTGACGATTTAAATAAAATGGAAATATAATGTAAAATATATGAACTACACATGTCCAAAACCAATTGGATGAGTGGATGTAGAACCCTTATCACCTTATCCACGAATTATATCAATGTGGGACCTTTTAAAACCGAAACACATTTTCAAATAAAGTAATATTTCTTTACTTTCCAAAAGTGCCCCTCCTCTCCTCTTATAAAAGGCCCCCACCTCTACCTCATTTCACACACTTCTCAAGCCTTTGGCTCGTCCAAACCCTGCCCATGTACTCTCTCCACATCCCTCTACTCATCCTAGAGGATTCCCTTTGGGCAGAATACTTTCAAAGGAATCCTTTAGGCTCAAATCAAAAGGAGTTACACTTTTAAAGGTAATTCATTCTCTCATGTTCATTTGTTTTAATTTGTTTCTCCAACCCCCTAAACTCTTTTTATTTACTTATTTTGTAACAAAAATAGTATCTTCAATATACTAGGATGTTTTTATAAGATTTATTTGAGCTACACTCTCACACAACAACATCAAATGGTTAAAGAACATACGGTTTCCGTGGATGGAGAAATTCTGTCTCCCGAAACGATGATTGTTTAATACTCATTTAACACCTTCAAAGGTGGCCATTATGATGTCATTATTTTTATATATGATATATGATATGTTTATGTTTTCCTTAATCTTCTGTTTTTTTTCATTTTGGGAATACCTTTATGGTTTCCATTATGGGTAAACACGATATCTTCATTTTAGGAAGTGCGGACTACCGACCCCTGAAAGTGATTTGATTCATTAATACCATATGTGGGATGTGTAAAGGATAAAGTTAATGATATTATATATGTTATTATACTGGAATTATAATATAATCTTATATAATTATGATTCCATTCCAAAAAAAATACGAAATAGAAATGGAAGTAGCGTTCATGCGTACGTACGACTTACCGTCTCCATGAACGGTGCATTTCATTTCTTACCTCTAAATGTGATGTAATACTATAAATACATGTATATTCTGAATATATATGATTTATATGTTATCCAAATCATTAATATCATTCTGGATATAATGAAACTTTGACCAAATTAACAACATGTAAGTGTAAGAAGTCTATTTTTGACTTAAGAACCAAATACCGACAAAATGAACATTATTAACTTAAATGATTACATGATGTTCATAACATGGTATAAAAGGAATAATGAACTTGAAAAAGATTCTTAATCAAGTAGAGATTAACTCGAGTTTATTATTCAGGAGATTAAAGAACGGTCGGGTCAAGTCGGATACGAGGTATGGGACTTTGTCTCAATCTCCTTTCATTGAGGCATATTTTATTTTATACACAACTTTCTTTTATACGGTGTATAAACCCCTTTGACTTTTACGTTTATTCGAAAGGAATCTTTTTTATACAAATCGTTTACTAAATGATAAAGGGAATGTTTTTGTCGTACGTATGCGGCGAAAACGACTTCTCCGCCGTCATGACCGTTATTTGAGTTTCGGCTTCCTCTATAAGCCATACCTTCTTTTTAAAAGAAAAATAAATACCATGTTTTACGTTTCTTTTATTATGGTTTTGAAAATGGTTTTCACAATGTTTTTGTGTTGTATTGATATCTTGTGATTGAAATGTGGAAATTTTATGTTTCCTTTATTCATGTTTTATGTGATACGATTATGTTATGGTTCTTGGGCATTATTATGAAGACGGGTGGTTCTGTGATAAACTAATGGTGGGTGAGCCCGATATAGCTCTCCAATGCATTGGGTAACGCGAAGGAGTGAAACGTTAAGGTTTCTCCGAAGAGATTTAGGGAATATACTGTGATGGGTATTCCAAACGTAACCAAGAGGGTTACTCCCTACGTAAGAATGTTATGAATGCCTCAAGTTACCTTTATGTCTTATGATTTCTATGATTTATTCATGATTTTATGAGGTATGTTAAAGTGCCTATGTTTTATGGGTAAAGTATGATTTCATTCTTATGTATATATGAACTCATGTTTCCTTTCCATGTTTTTTTTATAACCCATACTGAGTTTTTATGCTCATCCCAAGTTTTTGAAATGTTTTTCACAGGTCAAGGGAAAGGTACATGATAAGATGATAGAGTCAAGGATGTGTCAAGAAATAATCCATGTTTTATTTTAAATGTGTTTCCATTGATGGGAATGAATAATACTATCTTTATGTAACCACATTGTTTATATGTGGAATGTAATGAAAGTTTTATGATCTAATTCTCTAAAACTCTAAACCCGAAAAGATCCTCAATGTGTAATCTTGTAATAACTCATGATTAAGTAAGGTTTAAGGCTGGGGCCTTATAGTTATGAATTGTATAAAAAATAAATAAGAATAAGTACCATATAAAATTAATAAAAATCATATATAAAAAATAATTCCATCATTAATCTCAATCTTGAGAGGTGGTTACAGAAGAATGAATGACATCAATTTGCGAGGCGGCAGTCCGTCGTACATATGAATGATGATTTCGTATCCCATTTTATGGAGGTGTTTGAAGGATTGTATATAAGGCCCTAGCCTTAAACCTTAATTAATCTTGATTTATTACAAGATTACACATTGAGGATATTTTCAGGTTTAGAGTTTTAGAGAATTAGATAATCAAACTTGCATTACATTCCACATTTAAACAAAGTGGTTACATAAAAGACAGTATTCATTCTTCCCATCAATGAAAACATATTTAAAATAAAACACGGATTCTTTCTTGACACATCCTTGACACTATCATCACATCATGTACCTTTCCCTTGACGTGTGAAAAACATTTCAAAAACTTGGGATGAGCATAAAAAGCTCAGTAAGAGTTATAAAAATATGGAAGGGAAACATGAGTTCATATATACATTAGAATGAAATCATACTTTACCCATAAAACATAGGCATATCATATCATGAATAAATCATAGAAATCATAAGACATAAAAGGTATATTGAGGCACTCATAACATTCTTACGTAGGGAGTAACCCTCTTGGTTACGTTTGGAATACCCACCATAGTATATTCCCTAAATCTCTTCGGAGAAACCTTAACGTTTCACTCATTCGCGTTACCCAATGCATTGGATAGCTATATTCAGATCACTCGCCCTTAGTTTATCACGGAACCACCCGTTTTCATAACAATTACCAAGAACCAGAACATAAACATATCACATAAAACATGCATAAATTAAACATAACATCTCCACATTTCAATCACAATATAACATTTTAGGATATTGAAATAATGAATCCATTCAAAAAGAAACAATTTCCAAAACCATTTAAAACATTTAATAAAGAGATTTTTGAATCAAAGTGTCCCATACCACCTTGAATCTTTTAAAATTTTAAACCATTAATATCCATATAAATAAATCCTTAAAACCACTTTGAAAACATGGATATTAATAAGAACAAATAATTAAAACATTTAAAGCGATATTTTGGTTAAAGGGGTTCTACCAAAATTAGAGACACTTGAATACAATAATTGAGGAATAACATTTAGTCAGAACTTAATAATATCATGAGAATAAATGGATTCATGATATAATATTCCAAAGTAAAGTATATACACCTTATAAGAGTGAATTGGTTCATAACAACAATGAACTCTCAGTAGAAATGTCAAATGTGATGAATTCCCTTATAAAGAAGGTATCCTTAAATTAAGGATAATTCAATCTCAAAATTATGTGTGACAAATATAAATACACCCAATATAAGTGGATATTAAGTGTAAAACAATAAATGGTCATTCACACATATTCAAAAGATGACATATTCAATAACTACATGTTGAACCCAAAGAAATCGAAATGGGGTTAAAAAGTTCCCTTGGTAAAATTCGACAGCCTAACGACATCACTTCAAAATTCAGAAAATGAGTTGATGAGAGATCAAAAGGGAATCTCATCACTTGGACATAAAATTTACATCAATAAGGATATAAAATAACATATCCCAACACAATAGTATGTGAATTAAAAGACATAACAAAACAAGTCTTTTAAAAAGAGGAGGGTGAAAGGTCCCTTTACCGAGTTGGGTAACTTTCGAAACGTACACCCCATGGAAGAAGGGTCATACAATGAAGATGTGAATACCCATAAATGAAATTATACTATACAAAGTGTATAATATTGGGCAGTACATACACCACTCAAAGGAAATTGTGGAAAATGTAGCATAAATCTCACGGGAATAAAAGTGAGACAAAAAATCCCTTACAAAAACTCGGCAGCCTAACGGCGCCACTTAAAACATCCAAAATGTATTGATGAGAGGAAATATGGTATCTCATCATATTACCATAAAATGTACAGTGAGAGGAATATAAAAGAACATCCCCCATCATAACAAATAGGATATTAAAAGAAGTGACATAAAGGAGAGTACTTAAAAAGAAAGAGAGAGGTTATATCTCTTACGAAAATTCGGCAGCCTAACGGCGCCACTCAAAACATCCAAAATGGATTGATGAAAGAGAATAGGGTCTCTCATCATTTGAAAAAAAATATATAGTAAGAGTAATATAAAATAACATCCCAATAACAAGAAAGATGAACTTTAAAAGGAATGACATAAAAGATTGTACTTAAAATGAAAGAGAGGAGTAGGATCCCTTACCTCAGGTCCGACTTGACACGATCGTTCTTTAATCTCCTGAATAATAAACATGATTTAATTTATACTTCCTTAAGAACCTTTTTCAGGTTCATTATTCCTTTTATATCACTTATTACCATGTCATAAACATTATGTAATCATTTAAGTTAATAATATTTGTTTTGCCGATATTTGGTTCTTAAGTCGAAAGTGGACTTCTTACAATTACATGTTGTTCGTGTGGCCAAATGTTAATTATATCCAGAATTTTATTCATGATGTAGATATCATATATATAATATATATCTTGTATATTCATGCATTTATAATATTACATAACATTTAGAGTTAATAAATGAAATGCACCGTTCATGGAGATGGTAAGCCGTACGTACACATGAACGCTACTTCCATTTCTATTTCATATTTAATGGAATTAAAACATAATGATAAGTAATAGTATTTTAATTCCAGTATGGTATCATATATAATATCATTAAATATATCCTTTATACGTACCACATATGGTATTAACTAATCAAATCACTTTGAGGGGGCGGTAGTCCGCACTTCCTTAAATGAAGATATCCCGTTTACCCATAATGGAAACCATAAAGGTATGCCATAAATGAAAAATACAGAAGCTTAAGTAAAACATAAACATATTAGATATCATATATAAATATATTTTCATCTTAATGGCCACCTTTTAAAGTGTTATAATAATGTTGAACAATCATCGTTTCGGGAGGCAGAATTTCGCCATCTACGGAAACAGTATGTTCTTTAACCATTAGATGTAGGTGTGTGTAAGTGTAGCTCGAATCCTTATTATAACAACATCCTAGTATATTTAAGATATTTTAGTTGTTACAAAATAAAATAATAAAAAGAGTTTAGGGGGTTGGAGAAGTAAAATAAAACAAAAGGACTCAAGTGAAGACATTACCTTAAAATCGGGTAACTCCCTTTGATTTGAGCTCAAAGGCTTCCTTGGAAAGGATTCTGCCCAAATTTAGGCTTCAAGAAGTTAGATAGGGATGTGGAGAGACAAAATGGGCAGGTTTTGGCCTAGCCAAAGGCTTTGGAAGTGTGGGTAAGGAGGTAGAGGTGGGGGCCTTTTATAAGAGGAGAGGAGGGGCACTCTTGGAAAGGTATAAAATGTAACATTATTTCCAAATGAGTTTTGGATTTTAATGGTACCACATTGATGTGTTTCGAGGATAAGGTGATAAGGATTCGAAGTTTTGGACATGTGTAGGTCTTATATTTTACATTATCTTTCCATTTTATTTAAATCGTTAAATAATGAGGTCATCGCTGCATCATCATGATGTCATAAATAATTTAATTTATTTAATGTCTAAAAATTATAAAAAAATACTATGATGTAGGAAATATTTTTAGCTTTACAATGAATATTTATAGTCCAAATTATCATTTATGTAGACAAAATTAAAAATATGTTACATAGGTGATACATTCTTTGTCACATTTAACATTTTTTTAAAATAAATAGATAAAAAGTGACTTTCTCACAAAAGTGATTCCATGGGGCCCCCAAGTTTGGCACAAGGCATCCCATGGTCGGACATGAGACGACCAGTAGCCTTATGACACATTTTGTGGTCATTTTATTATTATTATGATATTATCTTATTATCTTCAACTACCCGATTACTCATTAATCAAAATAATTAAAGATAATTACCGTCATTACTATTCATAATGTCCAAAAACAAAAGAGTCTTAATTACATAATTTGGACCTTCTGATTCCAAATATGTAATTCATTTTAGAAAATTCCAAACACATAAATTGCAATAATTAATTTAAAAAAACTTCCCTGTTGTCAAAATAAATAGCGGGTTTTTTAGAAACAATATTTATGAAAAGTTTAGCACTTGTTTATGCCTAATTCCAAAGTGAAATTCATCCCAACGACCATCATTGAATTAAATGGTAAAAATATATTCTAATTACACTTTAAAACAAATTAAAAATATAATATAACCATATAATTAAATTATATGAAAAATTTGTTTTGATGTAAAATGCAGTATTTTTCACTATTCATTGAAAAATGAACATTGTCAGAAAAATATCAAAAATTAACCCAAGGTAAATTTCAATGTCCCAATCATAAATAATATGTTTATTTTGAAAAATAGAGCTTACAAAATTTTCAAAAAGTGGATTTAAAAGGGGTTCTCCATCAAAAGGTGGTTAATCGACCTTTTAAAGAATATTAGAATGTTTTCGCTTAAAAAGTGGATTCATTTTCATTTTTAATCCTTTAAAATTTATTGTAAAGAGTAAAAATATTTGAAAAACATATATAATTATTTTGTAGTTAGTTTTGTTCATTCCTGCCATTACAATGGCTAGGCGTTAACTACCATTTAAAATAATATTATTTTATTATTAGAGTGCAACGTAAGATTCCCAAGAAACTCGTTGTTGCATGTTGGGTACACCATCGATCATAGCATCCCCTATAAAGTAATATTAATATTTTATTCACAAATATGGATAAATATAAAGATGTCATATTCCTTATTTACATGGGGTGTTACATTGTACCAGACCTTAACAAAAAAATATGAGTATATTTTGGATACCTATGTTATTATATAATATTTATACAAGAGTAATTGAAGGGGAGTATAAGGAAACAAAAAAATATGTACGTTCAAAGAAATTATCTTTTCTTTTGGTAACTCATTTTCATTTGCACTAAATAATTTCCTTGGATGGATTTATGGCCTAAATCACGATTATAGGTTGATGTTAAGTATATTTTGAGGATATAAATAATTTCTTTTTCTGAGTCAAAGGGATTGATTGGTGTAAAGAAGTGGGGGGTGTTCCTTTTTAAAGTGGAGGAGGAAGGGATTCTTGTAAATATCAAAAGGAAAACACTATTGAGAGGTCTCCCTTACACCATGTGCATATAATAATTTTCCATTTTAGATCCAAGGGGTCAAATGGCTTAAATATATCCATTAAATGGAGTTTTAACTATTTTTTGTAATTTTCACACCTTTTATTTTAAGTTTAACCACCAAGTAATATTGTTTTTACCTTAATCTCTATAATTAATTTTAATTGATTTCAATAATTACTATGGGAAAAAAAATTAATTTTACCTTATTATACATTATATATTATGATTATTGAAAATATGGAATCCATTTTTCCAAATTCTGATCAAATAATTGGGATAAATTAATTTAAAGTTAATCGAGCATATGATATGAGATGATGAGTTTTAGAAGTTCAAAATTTCAAAAGACTCAAATATTTTTATATCCATATTCAATTTGAATGTTTTAAAAATGAAATATATTGGATTAATTAATGTAATTATATTTAGAAATAAAATTAAAATAAAATTTAACTTTATAAATAAATTAAATGAAAAATCAGTTTTCAATTAAAATTTAGTATTTTAAACTATTCATACAAAATTAAAATATTTTATAAAAATCACAAAAAAATTACCCTAATGTAATTTTGAAATAGTGAATTAAAATTTTTTTTTTTATCAAATTAAATTTGTAAAAGTGTCTAAAAATAATTTTACAGTTGTTCACAGAAGGACATAAAAATCGTCATTCTACAAAAATATTATTGTTTTCAACATATAAATACTTTACTAATAATTATATATATTTTTATAAATATATTTATTTTATGTGAAAAAATTATAAATCATATTTTAAAATTATTTATTAATATTCATATTACTAAATTTAATTGAAAGGTTATAACTGTCTTGTTTTAAAAATTATAATATTGAAATGTTGTTTTATAGAAACTCAGAATTGCGTGTAACTTAAGCTAAGCCGGTGTAGTGTGTAGAGAAAGGTTAAATTGGCATAACATAAAATTCAAGACATCAAATAAATTATTTGAAAAAAAAATAATCATAAGAACTCGAGGTTTTATTGTTCTATAGGCAAGTTTTATTTCTGAAAAGTTAAAGAAAGAGGCATCGAGTACATAGGTTGATGGAACCAGCATGAAACCCACTTGATTAGTGATATAAAAATAATTGTATTATATTAAAAAGTGATCACCCTTATGAGGTATTATGTAATTTTAGCATTAAAAACTTTCTCTATGGGTGCCTCAATGTGTTTCTAGATGCTAACCTTTGACAATAGACTATTTCACCTAATGCCACTAACAAAGTGGTTGGGAGGGTCAGACAGTAAGTGTATCCAAAATCTTAGTGAAATACTATATTATTATTTATTAATTTAAATCTTTAAAAAATATTATTCCCATATTTTATTTAATAATTACATATTTTATCTTGATCGTATAAATTCTATCACCTTTTATTCAAGAGAATATAATGTGATCATGATATTTAATAAAAATTTATTTTCTATTTAATGAATATTATATTTATATATATATTAGTTAATAATAAAGTGATATTTATATAATAAATAAATATCCATTATTCAAGTACTGATAAATATTATGGAGAAATGGAGAACTGAGTTAAATGCTGTAGTGATAAATAATATATATTGAATATTATGTGAATGAATAATATTTAATTTCAATTCGTGAGTTTATCGAATGTCAATAAATATTATTATTACTATTATTATTATTGACATAGGGTTCTGAAGGGATTAAAAAAATAATAAACAGAACTTGTGAAATTATTTATTTTTATACCTAGCAGTATCTAAACGTAGTTATATTATTTTCTAGGTGATCCAATTCATTCATTGTGCACAACGACAGCTAGAGAGAGTCATCTAAATCCATAAAGAGATCCATCTCTAAGAAATATCCCAAGAATTTAGAATGATATTCCTCTAACTTACACGATAGAGTCTAGAGATATCATATAGAATCCTCTAGTAGGCCCTATTGGGGTGGCTAGAGGAGAACGACACCAATGCTGTGATCTACAATGCTATCACCCGAAGATTCATACGACAACTTTCACAAGGTCATGGACCATGTGGGGATCAGCGCTTGGGGGAATCTAATATTAATTCCTAAAACATAATTATGGTAAAAAATATATCCATTTTTCGATCCATAAATGAAGAAATAATTTCACATAATTTAATTATTTATTTGGTAAAATTATTTATAAATAACATATGATGATATTTCGCACAATTTTCACAATTTATCTATTTTAAAGATTAATTCGTTCAATTATTATTTTCATGGTGTTTATTATTGTGTAAATATCAGATTAATTACCAATCATGATAAAAATAAATGATGGGAACGACCCATCAGATGCTTTCAGTGTGCCCAGAACCTCCAAGTGGTATTAGCGAGGGTCACCTAATTATTTATAATTATTAAATAAATGTTTATTGATTTGAAAATTTATTATTGGTTTGCAATTATAGTTTAATAATTCCTTAATATATATTTAAATATGTATTATATGCATCTTCTCTTTTTTTTAATTATAATCAAGTCGATTAATTTTTTGAATGAAATAAATTTGAAGATCTCATCTGGGGGTACTAAGGAATTTGATCATATAATATAAGAGTACACATCATGTAAGACAGATGTACTAGTTTTTAATACACCAAGAATTGATTTGGAATTAATACAAGTAATTTGAACTTATTACATAAGATGAATTTAATTATACACTACATGTTTAATGGGACATCCTGAAACACAGTCAGCCAGAGTACACACCGTGTAACTTTAGTACATGATGTGAAGTCCCTTAGTCAAAGACGAGACTTGTATTATCATATATGTCTTATATGGATGGTGGCTATGTAACTCAGCGACCATAATCCATGTACCCATGTACACACTATGTACTCCAAAATTTTCCATGTCATGGTTACGAGCTGAGTACCTAGGCATATTATTTGGATAGATGGTGAGAATAATATGCATTGTGTATAAAAAATTTACATACCATTTACTATTACAAAATTATTCAGAATAGAAAATAACTTATTATACCATGTAAACCATATCAACATGTACTTTTTTAGTCATTAAGTTGATAAGAAATACCATGTGATGGGTTATATATATATATTCAATTAATGTTTTGTAGTTTTCATATCTACATATCATGTATAAGTCATGTTACAATTATTACTCTATGTGCATGGAATAATTATACACTATGTAAAAATAAAAATAAAATCATGTAAACATTATTATCATTAAGTTGATAGTACAAATCATGAAATTAAAATATAATTATCATGTTCAACATGTTTCAAGAGTAAATTTTATATGAGTATAAAACATGTTGGGTATTTCATATGGGTACTCACTGTGATTAATCTAAGGTAATTTTTTGTACATAGTTGGTTTAAATAAATTTATTTAATTTATTTAAAAATACAATGTATTAGAATATCATGTAATTTTAGATGATTTTCAAGATAAAATAATTAATTAACTAAATAATATATTTAATTGATACAAGTGAAATTTATCTTCAATAAGAATGCTTAAAATTAAATGATAATTTTATTAAATATGAAATTCAATGAATTCATACAGATGATCATGATATTTGAACATACCATTGTATAATATTGCGTTCTTTTAATTTATTATTAAATTAATTTATTGTCCTTTGTGTCTTCTCTCATCTCATTATGTATGGGCCACTGTGCCTATTGTTTCCTTTAAGTAAAACCCATAACCAATCCTTTGGTTACCCTCATATATGTGTGAGTTAATGAATATGTAATGGATGGAGATCCCAAGCTAGAGTAAGCAGTTCAAGTTTAGAGATGAGGTGAAACCGATCCAAGAGAGATACATAGATGGACAAGTGGAAAGCCGCAAAAAGTACCATAAATGGTTCAAGGTGATTTTACCCTAGTCTGATGATGAGTTCATCATATTATAGATATAATAAAAATTAGAAAAATATTATGATCATATCACTTTACTATTTAATTTTTGTTAAATTGCATAGTTATTTCATTGTGGATGTTTTTTCATGATCACAAAAATTAATTAATTAACAATCATGAAAGATAGAACTAATTTTTTTTGGCATATGTGTAAATATTATCTAAGACATGATTAATCACTTAATATTATCTACTTAATATAACAAGAATATAATAAATATAATTTTTTTAAATTTTCACATAAATAAAAATACCCAAAAAAATATATATTTAGTCGGTATACCCTTTCAAAACTTCAGTTAAATCCAAACCATATTGAAAAGTTATTGAAAAACTGATGTAGCAGCGCTTTTGATAACCCTAGAATTATAAATTGATTTTTGAGGTTGAATTAATATATTTCTCAACAAGGGCTAACTAACAAAGCATGAATTTTTTAACCATGATTCAAAGGGTTTAATAATTCCAATTTCAGGATTTCATGATTTGGGAGTCCACTCAATATATCAGGGAATAATGAGTTATTGTTGTTGGAATTTTTAATTCCTACCTAAAACCATTACAATTTCTTATCCAGTTAAATATAAGGTGTTGAGAAGGGGAATATGGATCCTTTACACTAGAATGAACAAGAAATTGGATATTATTAATCCATTGATGAGGGGTATTAGGTTTCATTAAAATAAGGGGATATTAATAAAGATAACATTTATTCATCTAAATTTTATTACATAAATCACAAAAAATAGGATCATATCATTTATATAAAAAATAAGTATAATAAATTTTAAAAATATCACAGTGATCCATACTTTATAAAGATAACTTTATCACTAGTACAAATATATAATTATGGAAAATTTTCCTATGCATTATCATATTCCATGAGTGGAAATTGTATGTTCTCTAGGAACTTATCCTTTATGCACTTGGTAATGATGCTAGTGAGGAATAATAATATATCTAAGAGAAATATTTGAACTATGATATAGATATTCAATGTTTCATACTATCATCCATTACCAATGACCTTTTGAAGCATCATGAGGACCTGGATACCTATACCATGATATATCAGCTTCAATATATCTATCAAGAGAAGGTGAGAGAAGAGAGATATGATAACTATAATTCTATATTAAAAAATAATCTTGCTTATTCAACACTATATAGTCCTTATATAGTCAAGATTAATTGTGTCATTGAATTATTAAACAAATTAGGGACTAAATTATCAAATGAGTTGTATAGAGATCTCATACTTTCCTCACTACCCAAGACCTTTTCCAGTTTTACTATTAATTATATCATGATAAATAATGATAACAAACTTTCTTAACTTCTTACTCTACTTTTCCAACTAGATAAGGACACGGGGAATGCTAATACCATAGTAATTATAGTGAATAAGAAAATTAAGAAAAAGGATATGGGTAACAAGACTTATAACAAGTCTAAATCTTATGAGAACCATCCTTCCAAGAAGGAGAAGATCTCAATACAGGTTAATGAAAAGGATGTAATATGTTTTTCATGTGGAAAATAAGTTCATTATAAGAGGAACTGTACCCAAATGTAATGAGAAGTTAAAGGATCATTTGTTATTGAATTTAGTTATTTATATATAAAAAATGGGTATTAGATATAGAATTGGTTCTCACGTATGTCTCTTATTGCAGGAAAAAATTAGATTCCAAAATATTTCTAGAGGATAGGTTGATCTACAAGCTACCAATGGTGCGAGGATGGATTCTCTAGACATTGGTGACTACCAAATTTAATTTCTAACATGAATTATATTGCGTTTAATAGATTAATACTATATACCAACTGTTATAAAGAACATATTTTCTCTATCATTCATAGATATAGATTGTATAATTTATATGTTTAGAAATAAAATTTATTTCTATTATAAAGAAAACACATGATATGGTACATAACATTTATATAATGGTCTTTATGAATTAAATTATGAAGAAAATGTATTGAAAAAATATTATGAATCATGTTCACATGAATCATATAATACCCAGCTATGAAATCACCCGATTCATCATGTAAATGGTAAGAATTTGACAAAGCTCTATAAATATTGTTATTTTGACTTTTATGAGATAAAAACACCTAAAAGATATCCTTATTATTTAAAAGAAAAAATGAATAAACCACCATTCTGTGGATAGGGTAAATGTTCCTTAGATATCTTTGGATTGGTACAAACTGAT
Source organism: Viscum album (assembly GCA_963277665.1). Taxonomy (NCBI): domain Eukaryota; kingdom Viridiplantae; phylum Streptophyta; class Magnoliopsida; order Santalales; family Viscaceae; genus Viscum; species Viscum album. The sequence goes on from OY728142.1 coordinate 1,538,822,409, forward strand.
ATGTGTGGATCATTTCCAATCGAATCAATAGGTAGGTATTGTTAATTAATAAGTTTTTTTTCGGATGAATTGATTATATTTTTATATGTCTACTAAATGAGGTAAAATTATGAGTCATTTGAGAAATTTAAATAATTATATAAGGAATTAGAGAATCAACTGGGAAATAATATAAAGAATCTCTGATCATATTGAGGTGGTGAATATCTTATCCAGTAGTTTATCAAATATTTATGAGAGTTTCGTATTCTATCCCAAATCACTCCAACTTATGCACCACAATGTAATGGTGTTAGTAAAAGGAGGAAATATACCTTCTTAGACATGGTAAGGTTGATGAAGATTCATACAGATCTTTTATTTTTTAAGGGATATAAATTACATACTACAACATACACACTAAACTGAGTGCCTACTAAAGAAAAAAACAGAATTCTATTCGATTTATTTTGTAGAAAGAAACATGTTTTTTCACATAAACATATATGGGGTTGCAATGAATTTTTCAAGGCCTTCTTAAGAAAAAAAATATAACCCTATGGCACAATGTATATCTTTACATGGCTTCCTACAGAAATAAGGAGATATTATTTATAGAAAACCTAATACAAGAAATCTAATATCTCTTAATAAGCCATCTTTTTTGAGCTGGATAACATCCTCAAAAATTATAGTGGGAGTAAGATTGAATAAAATGAAGTTTATGCTCTAGATAAATAAGGGTTGGTACAAGATTAAATTCCACAATTACGCATAGAATATGTAGTTCTTAAGACACAACTATTTCATAGGTGCACTAGAGAGGTAAGAGAACCAGAGAGATATCATTTTCTAGTTACTAAATATGGTGAGTCAATATTGGTTGAAAATGATAAACCTATCTACTAAAAAGTGGTAGTATAGAGATTATGTTTTGTTAGATGTAAATAAACAATGAAATTTTAAATATATTCTATGTATTATACCTTGTTTGGGTTATGTTCGATGCATAATTTGGTGTAAAGAATATAGGGTGAAATTGGATATTCATGAGAAAACATGACAAGGAAGGTATGCTAAATACCTATTAAGAATGGATAATGGATAAAGGGTTTAAAAACCATCAAGTAATTGACTATGGTGAATCATTTTCCTTAGTTTACATGATTAAATCCTTTATAATTCTTCTTTCTATAGTAGCTTACCATGGAAATGAAAATTTTCATATGGATTTAAAAACAACATTACTTAATGGGGACCTTTAGGAATATGTCTAACTAACACAACAAGAATGGTTTAAGACTCCATGTGATGTGAAAAATATATTCAAGTTACAGAGATTCATTTAGGGATTTAAGTAAGCATCTAGGGTCTTGAAACATTCGATTTGATCCAGTAATAAAATAATTCAATTTTATTAAGAATGAATACAAGACATTTGGTTACAATAGGTTTAGTGGGAATAAGATAATTATCCTAGTATTATATTTTTATAACATATTAATTATTGGAAATGACATACATATCATATAGTATTTTATGTATTGGTTAAATGTGTGTTTCTCCATGAAGGACATAATTTAATTACCCTATATTCTTGGGTTCAAGATCATCCCTAATCAACTGAAGAGTATTCATGGACTATATAAATGTACATATATTGACCAGATACTAAATAAATTTAGTATATAGAAATCCAAGATGGTATTGGTTCCAATGTCACATGGTATACATCATTCTAAGAAATTTTTCATCATACAAAATAATAGAAAGATAGAATGATTAATATCCAATACACTCTAGTGATAGAACAAACCAAGAATTCCATTATTTGTACTTGACTTGATGTTTACTATATATTTTTCATGGTAGTAATATATCAAGAAGATCTAGAAGAATAACATTGGTCTCCTATTAAGTCTATCCTCATGTATTTGAAAAGAACTATGGATGTGTTCTTAGTGTATAGAGGTTATGAGGATCTGGTCATCATGGGTTAAATTGATTCTAGTTTTCTAATAGATCATATTGATCTAAATTCATAGTTATGATATGTTTTTTAACTCAACGGAGGGGTTGTGAGATGGAAGAGGTCAATGTATCTAGTGGTTGCTGATTCTACACCAGACTTGAAGTATATTGTGGATTCTAATGAAACCAAGGAAGCCAATTGGATAAAAAAAATTCTAGTATCATGATGTAGTATCTATATGTAAATACCCTATCACATTGTATTAAGATAACACTATGAAGGTGGCTATTGAAAAAGAGAAAAGGTTTCACTAATAGACAAGGAATATACTATAGAAGTATCACCTATTTTGGGTTTTCTATCAAATGGGTGAAATTTCATTAAGAATATTTAATATAGAATAAAACTTGGTGGAAACTTCGACAAATCGCATATCTCTATAGAAGCATGAGTATCTTGTGAGATCTTGAAGACTAAAGGTTGTTAGTAGTTAGCTCTAGTGAAAGTGATGGTCTGTTGGAGTTGGGGATATAGAACCATATTCTATGTACATTATGATAACATTTATTCATTTTTTTGAATATTAATAAACTCACTACCAAATCATTATTTTTATTTTACATGACATAGTAATTGATAATGTACTAATATTAGATGTCCCACTAAAAGGTCAAAGTTGTTCCCCTCTATGATGAGAACCTGCAAATGCCACCAAAATATTCTTCAATATATATTCTATAGAAAAATAAAATCATTTGATGGACACAAATGATTCAAGATACCTGGGGTGGATACTTGGAGTTATTTGAGGCACCTTCTTATGGTGTATAACCTTGGTAATATCCAATGTAGGATCTTATGAGAATGAAAACCTCTTAAAGAAAATAAACATTTATATGTGTCATTTTATGTTCTTATCTATGTATGTGTGTATTGGACCATATAATTTAATATTATTATTAAAGAGTGTTATAATTCACATAATTTGATTTATTGACAATTACCTTGACGAAATATGTTAAGAGTGATGTTGGATACATTGGGAATGTTAAGAGTAATATTTATTTAATTAATAATGTGATAAAGGATTTCCCCCTTCAATTATTTAACATATGTTTATTTCTCATGACCTTTTATGGAAATTATATAAACTAAATAAATCCATGGCCCTGATTCTCTATAGAAAAGTCATTTTTTTAAAAGTCAATGAATAGACTTGAAACACATAGGTTAATGGAACCAACATGAAACCTTCTAGATTAGATATATCGTGATAAAAGGAATACATGATGTAGTAATACTTTGTGTAAGGTATTATGTTGTTGCAGAATAAACTTCTTTATCTATTGGTTCTTTAGTCTGTCAAAAGATTCTACACTTGGACTTTAAGCCATTTCTCTTAATTCCACTAAGAAAAAATCCTAGAGGGTCACACACTAACTGCATCCAAAATCATAGTTAAAAAATATGTTATTATTAATTATTTAACAAGTTGGATAAATAATATTATAATATTTGGTTTAATAATTATTCATGTTTTCTTGACCACATATATTCCATTACTAGTTATATAAGACAATATTATGTGAGAAAAATATTTTATAAATAATTATTTTATATTTAGTGAATATAGTATTTATTTATTTATTAGAATATATAAAGATATATTTATTTATTAAATAAATATTAATTATTATAGGATTGATAAATATTGTGGAATAATGGGGGACTAATTTTAATGGTCTACTTATAAATAATATATATCGAATATTATCTTAATATATAATATATAATTTTAATTTGCTTGTTAAAAGATGTCATGAAATAGTAATAATATTATTATTATAGATCCAATTCATTTGTTGGGCATAATGACAGCCTGAGAGAATCCTCTCAAGACCTTGATAGCTAACTCTCCACGAATTCTCCAGAGAATGAAGAGTGATATTACTTCAACATCCACTCCAAATTCTATAGATATCAATTAGAATACATTCAGATAAATTCATGGGGAAATCAAAGGTGAACAACACAAGCAATAAGATCTATCATGACATCAGCTGTAGATTCCTACAACGAAGCTCAGAGATTCATGGAGCCCATGTGGATCACTACTAGAGGTAATTTCATCTTTATCCCTGTAATGAAATGATGATATAACATTTATTAATTGTCAAATCTATTATCAAAGAAATAATTTCACATAAGTTAATTATTATAATTCTTAAATTATTTATAAATAATATGTGACATTATTACACTTTGGTTCTTGAGTTTATGCATTGTATATATTAATTGATTCAATTATATTGACCATGGAATTTATTATCATGTAAATATTTGGGTAATAATCTATCATGAAAAACATTGGGCACAACCCATTTGATGCTTCCATTGTACCTGGAATTTTTTGTGTAGATACTTTGTAAGGATATTAACTACAACCAAAATAAAATTATAAACATTAGAAGTTTTAGAGAGTCTTATGATAAAAGACAAGGTGATTTTTTACAATATACATTATAGTATGGGTAATGGTTGTAAAAAATATTAGAATACTATCTTTCAGCCATAACATGATGACATACTAAGAACCGAGATACATAATCTATAAAATCTATCTTTGTGTTATCCCACCAAAAATACTCTTTCTGATCTTTATACATATTCATACTTCTAGGAAGAATAGATAATGAGGAACAATGATATTCATGCAACATCTCCCTAAAATACGGTATATATGGAACATATACACGGTTCTAAAAACTTATCATTCTTTCAAAATCATAGTTAAACTCAAGAATTGTATTGACCTTATTCTATAATTCCTCATCATCTTTTTTCGCCTCTTTAACCCACAAGAGGATATATGGTTAAACACTCAATTGATCAAGGTATTATTTCTCCCCTTCATTTCATATTTCCATATCCATCATTCGAAATTACTAAAATATTATTTTTTTATCCTTGTCATATATTAGCTAGTATGATCCTTTCGACTCAGAGCATCTTCCACATTGTTCAAATTTCTAGGGTGGTAATGTATTGAGAAATAATAATAATTAATCACCTCCAAACATCTTATCTAATGAATTTTAAAATATTTTCAAGTTAATATATAATTTTGTATTTTATTATTGGTATATATATCATTCCTTTCTCCATGAGGATAATGAATACATATCATTAATGAAAAAAGTACCACAACAAACTCCAAATCCAAAATTGATTTTTTGTTCAAATCCATTTAGTTGTGAGGTATAAGCTATCACTATATCATTCTTCATGAGGAAACAATCTAGTACCCTCTTCAATGCCTCACTATATATCACATACTCTACTATACTATAGGATATTTTAATAAAACCTAAACTAAATAACCTTTTCTCTAATTCATGGAAATTTTCCTCACACTCATTTCTCCAGAGGAACATGAATCCCTTACAAGTGAACATTGTTAGTCGATTAAATATCCATGAGTTATTTTCCAAAAAAAGTGTTAATAATATCCAAAAAAAACCAAGAACACTACGGAACATAGTCATATTGTTAAGTTTGTTCCACCACTCAATAACTATTATCTTTGATGGATCCACCGATATGCCCTTGCATGAAATTATATGACCTAAAAAAGAAAATTTCTATAATAAAAATTTAAAATAGTAATTTTTTTATAAAATTTATCATTTATTAGGGTATTGTACACATTTCTCAATTGATATTTATTTTTTACTTACTTTGGGAATATATAATTATTTCATTTATAAAGACTTTCAAAACCTGATCAAGGGAATATCTAATGAATCTATTAATTAAATTCATAATGACATTAGAGGTATTTGTAAGAACAAAAGACATCACTATAAATTCATAGTTTATATACCTCACATGGATGTCTATCTTTGGTATGGATTCACATTAAAACCCTAACTGATATTATCCATATTGAATTTGGAACTTGGTAAAATATTGATCTCCATATAATTTATCAAACAAATCATCAGTATTGGGTAGAAGATACTTGTTATTTATTTTGATCTTATTATGTTTCTGATAAAAAATCCATAGTCTTTTTAATTGATCTTTCTTCTTGAAAAAAGAACAGGTTCACCCCATGGAAAAAAACATCACTAAATGAATTCCTTATCAATATACTCCTTGGGTTTCTTCTCCAATTCTTGCAACTTAATAGTGGCCTTTTTAAATGGATCTATGAAATAAATGTATAACTAGGTATAAGTTTGTTAAAAAACATAACTTAAAAAGTCAAAGGAAGTATTGATAACTATTGGAGCCAAACATAAATAAAATCTCTTACAATTAGCATATCTTCTATATTGTGATTCTCTCTGACCATTTGCGATAAACACCTATTTTGAATAATTATCAAGACTGATATAGTGGATGTAATTTCCAATGAATGGTCAAATTTATTATCTAATATATATAAGATCATAGGTTGGTTTAGAATATCAAATGCAACTTCCCTTCCCTAGTGATTTATGTTGTATTTATGTAAATAAATTCAATCTATATGCAGAATAAAAGTAAACTAAACTAGAGGGAGAATGAAAATATTTGCAGGAAATATAATCCCACAAACTTGAATGAGAGAAGAATCATAGGCTGGAGATAAAATCATCCTAACATTGTATTACTATTTCAATAAAAACAATATTGTTGATTGTTTTTACTAAATTAATAATTTCTTCATCATTAATGTATAAGATAATAAGGTAATTAAATAACTCTTAAAAATTACAAGTAAATTAACATTTTAAAGAAAAATATTTTAGCTTTCAACTGAGTATTTATAACTGAATTTATATTCTATATAACCTTATATTAAAAATACATTAATTATTAATGTTTGAGTGAGACATATTTCACTTTCCTTTAAATAAAATAAACTAAAGGTTTTAATCACCTCCAAGTGGATTCTAATGGATTCAATTTCGACCCAAATATGACTTAGGACGAAATATAATCATCCAATTGTATTAAGACAAGTGTTAGGGTAATTTTATAATATTATATTTACCCTAAATTACCCGATTTACCTTTTACTATTGTAAATAAAATTTACCGTAGTTACCATTCATAATGCCCAAAAATAAAAAGTAGTCTATTAATATAATTTGGACCCACTGATTCCAACTATGGAATACATTTCTCCAAATTCAATTCATAGAAGTTTCAGAAATTAAATTAAAATTAATCCCGTTGTCGAAAAAATGGGTTTTTGTTTAAAACATTGCAAAAGATTGAATTGATTTAACCTACGAATTCAATGTAAAATCAATGATAATGACATAAATTATATTAAATGGTAAAAATATATTATATTTATACTTTAAAACCATTCAATATTATTATTTAACCTCATAAATTATTACAATGATAAAATTTGTTTTTAATTAAAACATTGCGTGTTTTTACTATTCATTAAAATATGAAAGTTATCAGAACAATATGAAAAATTTATCCAAAGTAAATTCTAATATCCTGATTCCAAAGAAGAATTTTCTTTTGTCAAATTGAACATATAAAAATGTTAAAAACTGGATTTAATGTGGGTGCGCCATCAATAGGTGGCAAAACTGCATTTTTTGAAAAATACTTATTTTACCCAAAATATTTATTTTGTTCTTATACCATGTTCTAGAAAATGTGTAAGATGAATAATAATGTTATAAAATTAAAAATTTAGTTAACAGATAGTTCATAATAATATTATAATAATATATTCTTGTTTAGTAAAACCCGGTATTGCGTATAACACACGCTATCAAGGAAGGTCGTGATTGCGTGTAATGCAAGCCAAGTCAGGGTTCCGTGTAGTGCACGACTCCTTTGTTGTTGTGTATAACAAAATACAACCATATTTCATTTATAAATTGAATACACACATATATATATATATACACTCAATGTTGCGTAGAATAACTACTATCAAACAAACATGAAATTGTGTGTAACACGATCCAAGATTAGTGTTGCGTATACTGCAAGCTAATACGGTGTTGCGTATAGCGCAAGATAATCTTGGTGTAGCATAGAACAAAATATATGAAAGAAATTAAAAATAATGTATCTTATAAAATCTGGGGTTATTACAACCATTATGATTTTTCACTATTAATTCAATATATAATCATTGTAGTGGTGCTGTGATACCCTCATAAAATTCTTCAAATATATTAGAGTTGGTGTAACCAGAATAAAATAAGACATTAATAGTTCTATAGTGGATTTTAATTATACATTTCTACACTTCATTATCATACCCCATATCAATAATAGATATTTTATGAGATTTTTCTTTATCTATATAATTAAGAGGTTGATGAAACTGATTATCATCATTAACATTAATATTTTAGGAATGGTTAGTATAATTCCCATACTCATTGAATTTTAAACACTATCATTTTAGTGGTGAATCTTATGATTCTTTTTCTCCATTTGTATCTAAATTATTCTTCCCATTACATTATAAATCAATTTCCTAATTATCTACCTTTTCAATTTTAAAATATTTACCAGTAACCTTAAGATCATTTCCTCTGTGTTTTCTTCCAAACAATGAGAATGAAGGGAAGATCATATTCTTCTCTCCATGAGATTTTGAAATTCCTTTAAATTCCATATTTTTTCTCTAATTAGAACTATGCAATTAATGGGTAATAAAAATAACCATTTTCACCATGATAGTAAAGTAGATGAATTATTATTATCTACCCAAGCACCCTATAGCTAATTGTTTTCAAAAATTATTTTCAATCCAATAAAGAATCAATCAATATTAATTTCTGGTCAAATGATAACACCAGAAGCTTTCATAGAATGTCTAGAAATATTTTCCTCATAGGTACTAATGGATTCATAATAATTATGAATTATGTTAAATAATTACTTGTCCATATTGATATGAATAATATAAAGAAATTTCTTATTGAAAAACAATAACTTAAAATCTTACCACACCACAGATTCCATTGTTTCCTTTTTCCTTGTGGTTTTTTAAGATTCGATCTTTGATCTACATCGACTTCAAAATGAAAAACATAAAAAATGATTTTTTTTCTCTGAACCCCAAATAATGAAAAATATCTTTTTCAGTGGTACTCATACATTGATTATTAAATAGTAGATAAATTTACCTATTAAAAAATGTGTATTTTTTCGCATGAATGACTCGATAAAACATTGTTCCCTCTTTTTCTTATTAGGAAACTCAACATGATTAAAAACATAAGAATGTTTTTTAGTTATAAAAAATATTTTTCATTATATATCCCATAAAATTAGGTTTCTTAGGAGGAAATCATTGAATTCTCTATGAAATTTAGAATTAATTTAGTTCCTTGGGGTTACAACCATTTAATATTACCAAAAATAATAGTGTGAGGAACAATAATTATATTGTAAAAAACACATAATCTCTATATTAATAAAACATACGGATGTTATCTTATACATAAACATATCCCTAAGGTTGTCAAAAAAAAATTCTCATCCTAGATTTCAAATGTAACTAAGCCTTTATTTGATACTAACTATAGTGACCCATACTTTTCATTCATAGATATTACATCTTAATATATGAATGTTAAATAAAAAATATTATGTTCCACACCAAAATTGTATAGGTCCAGTGTATTTCGAAGATTAGATAAAAAAAGTTTGTTTCTAAGAGATTTAAATATTATCACACTTAGTAATTCATATCTATCACCTTTCTTAGAAATATAATACTTAAAATCGTTCTTCATATCATGGGGAAGGGAAACATAATAGAGAGTGGTATTAGATTTTCAGTAAGGGTAAAAAAGTTAGATATCATTGATCTCTTAATCATAAAATGAATATTGAAGAATGAGAACATGGGTATTAAATTTGAGAAACATACCAAGAATATAATATATCATAATCAAGAGTCATGACATAAATCTTGGTAGTTTATAAGACATGAATCATAAAGGAATCCAAGTACATGATCAATGAGAGAATGAAATTGGAATAAGCCATAAGTTAGTGGCATTAAAATAGGCATAGAAAATCATTTATTTAGTCAGGTTTCATTTACAGTACTATTATAGTAGATTGGGTTCACTATTAAGTCAATAGGCTATCTTAGGACTTTTCCATTTATTTATGTTTTGAAAATCACAAACACTTTTTCCTTAAAGATTATTTAATTTATATAATGAATTTTTTTCTTAAACCATAACATGATTTTATTTTTTATACATAAGTTTACTTATCTAAGATTAATTATATTTTTCATAAGACCTTATTACCTTAAGAATAATCTAATTATAATCAAAACTTTAAAACCTTACAATTCATTAGAAACTGAGTCTCGTTGTTTTTAGACTCTGATTCCATATGATTACAAACTTTTTTTATCCAAAATTTTAACTCCATTGAAATCAGACAATGAATTCTCAAAAATTTAGACTTCAAATTGTTATATATTCCGACTCCAAATTCTCAAAAATTAAGACTCCAAATTATTAGAAACTCAAACTCTGAATTCTCATAAATTATGACTCTGAATTCTTAGAAATTATGACTCTGAATTCTCAGAAATTCAGAACCTGAATTCTGAAAAATTCTAACATAGAATTCTTAAAAATTATGATTCTTTTTTCTCTAAAATCTACACTCTGTTTCCATCCAAAATCAGACTCTATTTCTATATAAAATAATACTCCGTTTATAACTAAAATCATACACTGTTTCTATCTAAAATCATATTCCGTTTCTATCTAAAATCAAACTCAATTTCTATCCAAAACCAGAATCTGAATTTTTATTTCTTGAGACTAAGTTTGTATACATATTTAGACTCTATTTCCTACTATATTTAAAATATTATTATTCATACTGGTTAAAGTTAATTTTCTTTCTTAAGATATAGTTTGAACTTTAAAAGATCCCAGTTAACTTAAGTCTCATAAACATAATATTTTTTTTCTTAAATGTTATAATTTCTTACACATGATTATGTTATATTGAAACGATGTCATATAATATGTTTCTAACTAACCTTGAATGAGTGACACATATATAAGTCCCTCTAAAATTTAATGTAAAATATGGCTGCTGGAGGAGGATATGGAAATTGTGATTTTTTTTATAAATACTCTAGATATTTGGAGAATTCATAATAACGTTGAGAAGTACTGGATATACTAATTTCTAGAGATTGAGTGACTCTCATTCTTTGTGCAATTTATCATCTTTTTCATCTATGAAAAAATTCATCATATTTCCTAGTGTGACTCTGATTGGATAATAAATCAAGGGATTATGGGTATAGGAAGGTAGAGGTTCCAACAACCTTAATGTTTGAGGGATTATGGGGATACGAAGATAGAGGTTTTGACTACCTTAAAGTTCATGGGATTGCAGGGATAGCAAGATAGACTCCAATAATCTTATCAAGGGATTACCCTAGTGTGGGTAAGATATAATTTATTGAAAGTATAAATCAAGGGACATTTATCCAAGGTTTTTGGATACCCTTATCTTTGAGTTAAAATATTTCTTATACTTGTTTACCTTTTGTTGTTACAAGTTTTAATTCCACTATGTTTTGTTAAAGAAAGAAATTATAACTTCCTTATACTTTATTATAATTGTATATTCTGATATAAATAAGATTATATATTCATTAAATTAGAATATTTTTCTAAGTAAACATGGTTTATGTTTCTTTATCGGATCCATATTTTTGTATCCTAATAAAGACTGTTTCTTAGTTATGAAATAAAGAGGGTTTGTGAATATATCTTGTTTAAGTTTGTTAAACATAGATTTTCTTAAAGATAAAAAATGAATGTTTTTAAACATAAAATTCTCCTCCCTCTTTTAATTGAGAATCCAAATATATATTTCAATCCTAAATTCACTTTAGGTTCCAACAAATCCATAGTCAAGGTTTACTCCCATGACTATCATAGTAGAAACAATACCTTACTAAACTGGGTTTACTACCAATTATACTCCTTTCTAAATCATTAGATATCCATATTTACCCAATTAAATGGAGAGATATACAATTATGGACCCACCCATAACATAATAAAAATCATACACATGTGCACCATAATATCATGAAAAATACATCATGTCATACCTATGGGAAATAAACAGGTTCTATAAACATTTAAAAAATTTACTACATAATAATTATTGTAAAACAAACATGTCTCACAAAACATTTTTCATAATAATCATACACCATCTAGATAAATAATAAGTATGATATCATTTAATAATATATTTAGTAAAACCTTTTTTATATCAAAATATGTTATCTTTGTTAAAAAAATGCCTTTGAAATTTATCCTAAATTTTTAAAGAGGAAAATACACTTTTCATTTTGAAATCACGTATTTAAAATCATAAAAATTCAAAAAATATAATGTAAAAAAATTTATTTGAAAATAATCATAGAAAAATGTATATGACACTTTAAAATATTGATAGGTCGTGAGGGAGGGTAATTTTTATGTGTCATGTATGTTAAAATAGTGACCCCTTTCACATTTTTGGTAAAACATAAAAAGTTCATTTAGAATATAGAAACAAGACTCCAATAAAAAATTATTATAAAAGTAAAAAATTGGTAATAATGTATTTAAAAATTTATAGGGGAATAAAAAATATTATTGAAAACATTTATAAAAAACATTGATATGGAAGAAAAAAAATATTTGATTGAAAAGGGAAATAAATTCAGATTTCCTTAAAAATATTTTTTGGTCTGTTGAATATTTAAAGAGAGAAAAATAAAAGGAAAACATGTAATCTATATAAATAACTATATTATAATAAAACTCCTGGGATTATTGAAATATAATTTATAAAATTCCATCATATGAAACATTTTCATAAACAATCCAAATCAATAATGAGATTGTAACATAAATCCATTATATCAAGATTCAGTTACTTCAAATGTTCTCCAAAATAATTTATAATAAATTGAAATTTATTTTAATTATATAATAGATACATATAACTAATTATAATATCTTATATTATCAATTTATATCATTTTAACACTCATTTATTAATAATTATTTATTAAAAGTGTCGTTTCTATGTGTTAACTATTTCATTTTCCATGGAAGTTTCAGTTTTATAGTTCTGATCCTTATACTTAAATCATGGTTCCATCCCATAAATAATGTTAATCTTAAAATAAATATCATATATATATATACATACATATAACTATTTTGAGTTATCAATAAAGGGTAGAGATAAAAAATGAATTACATCATTCATGGAGATGGTAGGCTATACGTACAGATGAAAGTGGTTTCCATTTTTCGATGGATGAAAATAAATAAATTTAAATAAAAATTCAAATTTATATTATAATAATAATATTATAAATAACATGTATATTTATGAAACCCATAATTATAACCATCAGGGTAAAGTGGTGATGAAAAATGAATTGAACCGCTATGTAGAGACGGTAAGTTATACATAAACATGAGTGATGTTTTCACATTCTATAGGATAGAAATAAGGTGGATAATGGTTGTTACATCATCATATTAACAATTCCATAATTTTATGATGCTAAATTCAGTATTTTATAATGTATACAATGGATTTGGAGGGTGTAAAATAAAAAATAAAAATAAAAATTCTCAAGTAAGAGTTATACCTCTTCGTTGAGAAACCATTTTTGGATTATACCTTAATCATTAAAAGAATGGTCTCTTGGGATAACTGGAAGCTATTGGATGTGAATAATGAATCTATTAAGGAATTATAGCAGAGTTTTCCTAATATTTAAGGCTCAAACTGTGTTGGAAAGAGAGGATAAGTGGTGACCTTTTATAAGTGAGGGGTGGCATATTATTGGAATTAATAAAAGTATAAAATTAATATAAATGACTTTTTTATAATAAATTTAATGACCTAGAACCTATTAGCCCAGATTTTTTGGTCACTTTATGAAAATAAAACCAGATACATGTAATCACATTCTGAGAGACTAAATAGTAAGATAGTCTTAGTAATACAAATACAAACATGATTATAAGATTACTTTTTAAAAAATAATATACAAAAAATAATGAAAGTTAAAATAAAAAATCCATGAGGTAATTCAAATATCCATTCTTCATATCATATAGAAATGAAAAAATAAGGGTGATATTAGATACTTAGTAAGGGTTATGTATAGTGGAAGTTATCATGAATAAATAAGACATAATTAACATATCAATGTGAATTATAAAAACACCTTACATTTAATCAATAACATGAGCATAGAGAATCGTATTATAGGAATAAATGATTATAGGATATTTCCATATAAACAATCACATGAGTTCTGTGAATATCCTAACTATAAAAACAACCACATGGACATTAATAACTGATTTTATAATTATGGAATGCATAATGCCAGACATATGAAACTTACCATCAATGCCTTATTCCAAGATAGTTTAAAATATGGGTAGGTATACACCAAAAACATATTTAATAAGGCTATCAAATATATTTTACATATAATAACTACTAATTCCTCAAGTGGATATGTAATTATGGGTCCCACCCAATACTTAATAAGTCCAATTCATTCATCATATGAATAAACTGTACAACATAATGAACATTCCTTATTTAAAATTTGTTTTTATAGGAAGAAAAAGAATAAAAAATATAAATACATTCCCCAGTAAAACTTATCATAAAAAATAAAGATAAATGCTAATGATGATATTATTATAATGTATTTTTAGTAATTAATATAATGGTTATTCATTTTGATGAATAGAGATAGAATGATAAAAAAGAGCATTATTTTTTTTGAGAATTTTTTTTTTCATTTTGAATTACACTTTTAATTATTATTGAATATTAAGAAAATAATTTTCAATAAAAATATCCATATAAAATTACAGAAGAATATTAAAAGTAATGATCCGTCATAATAGCATGAATTTTTTTCATTTTGAGTATGTTAAAATAAATACTCCTCTTATATATTTGGAAAAATTCAAAAAGTACCTTGGTTAGAAAACGTCAAGAAGATTATTTTAAAATCATTATTTATAAAGTAAAACATAGGTAAAAATTTTGTTAATAAATTACCATAGAATATTAAAAAAATTATTTAAAGCATTTTTTAGAAACTATAGATATGGATGAAAAATAACCTTGACCAAGTAGAAATAAAATTCAGTTTTCATTAAAATGTGATTTCTATATCTTGAGTACATAAAGAGGGAAAAATTAATGGAAAACATATATTTTTTTAAAATAACTATATTAGAGTAAAATATTCTAGGGTTAAGATATAAATATCAAAAAATTACTCCAACATAGGCTTAAAGCTAAATATCCTCAAATAATGATGAAATTGTGAAATAAACCCTTACCACTTTGGAAGATTTTGAATTATAACCCCCATGAAAAAATTACTTTAAATGAATCATTATATACCATGAATATAAATATATTCACTATATAACTTATAAAAGGGCTAGTATAAACACCTCATATAAATAAATGATGCACAATTCTAAATATGTCTCAATAGAGAGGAAATCATGATGAAATATCTTAAAAATATCATACCATTTAATTGAAATTCAATAATTGAATTAATTATGTGTATCATATGTAAATAGACATAAAAAAATTTAAAATATAACATAAAATAATCAAATGTCATTAGGCACATTTTAAGATCCTGACCATTTTGGAGATATCTCGTACTCATTTTTAGGTATTATTTTACCCTTGTTTTGATCATAAGTTTCATGGGTATTTCATTGGGGTTGTTTTGGTTGAGTTTGGAGAAATTTTTAAGGCCATGTGGATATACACAATTGGTGTATGGTTTTGGACCACTGTGCGGTTTTCTTTAGGAAATTGTGCACCCCCTTTTAGAGCCATAAGAGGTGGAACACTATTTGACCAAACCATGCGCCCTCCCTCTCCATATATTAAAACTTCATACATAAGAGGTTTTCATGGTCAAATCATGGTTTTGAAAACAATTTTCCCTACTTGGAGTAACCATGTACCCTATATGTATGGGTGTATGGTTAAGGCACACAATTTGGAAAACTATGCACCCCACCCATGAAACCTTAGATGTGGGATTTTAAACTCTTGAATTTTTATTTTAAAATTACATAATCCTCATTTTATATCCCTAATAAACACATTAAGGCATAATATTATTTATTTTTATCTTGGATTCTCTCGAGAGGATTCCAAGGCTCCTTGAACCTCTTCTGGTGCGAATCGATGACCTAGTAGATGAGATTACACCCTCTATAGTGTGTAATATCTTCCTCATTTAGATTCCCCTATCTCCGAATAATATTCCCATTTTGAGAGGGATTATTTTACTATATTTGTTATGGTCTAGACCTATGTTTTTTTTGGATCTTATTTATCTGAATCTTTATCATAGGTTTTTATCCTAGATTTTTTTTTCTATTGTGAATTCAATCATTCTACATCGAATTGAGGGCTACGGTTTGGTGACAATTCACCAATTATATTGAGGTAGGTGGTATAATTTATAATTACCATATTCTTTATTATTATTGGGTGTTTCTAATTGTAAAATTTTGTTTCCACATTGTGCAATTTTGTTTAAATTAAATATTGTACTTAGTTCTATGAAATTGATAATCCTTCATGGAACGCTTTTGAACCATTGGGTATTGTGAGATCGTACTTGATGGAAACCATGAGGTGTGATAATATCCCTTAAATGATGATTCATGGAATCTAATAATATGAATAATGTATTGTTTTAATTTAATTAAATCCTTGTTTCATGTTGATTATGGAAATTAAAGGGTTGATTGGATTAACCATGAAGGGTTAATTAATTGAGTGATTAAATCCTGATAATTGGACTAATGGTGATTTTTTCATGTTATTTATTATTATATTAAATTAAATAACCATGGTTTTGATTTATAAATGAAATAGTGAACTATGATGTGAATTATTGGAATGTAGATTAATGGTGTTAATTCTTTATATGAATGTGATATGTGTGATTTATTTGTAACTGAGGTGTGGGTCATGGACTCGTGATCCAAATAACCATTGGGTACCAGACTAATTCTACTGATCCTTGATGTATGCATGTGAGCAATGAGTTGTGGGATAAGGACTAATACCCCAAATACCCACGGTTTTCCAGAAAGATGATCTAGAATCCCAAGATACTGGAATTGGACTGATGTTCCATGTCCCAATGATATTGGTAGTTTGATAGAATATCTAAGGTACTAGAAATGAAATTTTAATTAAATGAATAATAAAATACCAAGAAATGATTAAATAAGATATTATAATTATGTATGGTTTAGACTCCAGCATGGACCGAAGCAGGAATGATTGGCTCAGGTGTCACATTTAACCTAAGGGCCAATGTGGTTTATTAAGAAATAATAAATGTGAAACCTGTTTACCTTTATTGTATTATTTATAATTTATTTATAAAACTACATACATCATTATAGACTGGATATTGCTTTATAATTTGTAGGTGGTGGCCCATTTAGTTATACTCAACACCTATATGGGACTCTTTATCAATACCCAAATGGAATTCGTGTTTGTGGGACATGATATGGGAAAGATCGTTATATTAGATGGATGAGTTGGGTTTCAAAATAGTTCATAGATATGGGAACCAAACATGATGTTAGGACCTCATTGGGAGTTTTAAGTGTGTATTTATTTTGGGTTTTCTTTTAAAATTTTACATTTATATTGTAGGAGATATCTTCTCCTTTTCTTTATGGCCTTTCTCCATGTTTTTAATTTATCCATGTGATCTTGGATGATTATTGGTTATTTTTTATTATCTTTTGGATGTTTTTTATTTAATTTCACTATTTTTATGATTTGGTAAAGATGGAATAGTATCTCCACATTACATATTTGACCCTTGCTGCTAGTTGGAAGCCTCTAGTGATAGGAAGGTGTGCCTGAGGTCATGTAACGAACAGTATTTCAATACTATAAAGTGAAGCTATAGCCACGAACCTATAGCCATAGTTTTATTGGTCTATGGCTATATCTTCCTAGTATCCACAGTTTAATTTAATAACTGTGGAAATACGGTGTTTTTCTATTTGGTATCGGGGTCCCCGATTTGCCTCTCACGCTCCTCCGACTTCTTCTCCTCCCTTCACATCCCGACGAGTTCTCCTCCCCGACCTCGCCTGACCATGTCGCCCTCCTCCCCGACCACGCCTGACTATGGCGCCCTACTCCCCCGATGACTTCTCCTCCCTGATGTTTTCTCCTCACCGTAGCTCCCCCCTCCCCAACGACTTCTCCTTCCCGTCCTCTCATCCTCATCCTCTCCTCACCTCGGTGCCCTCCTCTCCGACGAACTCTCTCACTGTGGCGCCCTCCTCTCGACGACCTCTCTCACATCGGAAACCTCCTCCTCAGAGACCTCTCTCACCGCGGCGCCCTCCTCTTTGATGACCTATCACCGTGGCGCCATCCTCTCCTAAGTATTGTATTTTTATTTATTATTTTTTTGGCATCAATGAAATTCCTCATTTATGAATGCATATGGGGGTTTAGAGGGTCTCAAGAGTCTTCGGGGTTCATGAGAGGAACACATGTCATATAGCTAAGAGGTTGTAGTGTCATCGACTAACAGTTTGTAAACCACCAATTTTTTGGTGGAATTACAATAGCTATATATAGATAATGGATTCCCTTCAACTAGAAGATGAGAGCCACTATCCAGGAATTTAGTCTTTTTTTGTTTTATAATTGGTATTTTTTCCATTTTTTCCATTTCATTATTTAATACCCCTCACTTAATTTCCCCCCCCCCCCCAATTTACACAACAACACCTTCATTATACTATCCCTCTCCTACCTCTCCTTACATAGTTAAGATCTATAGATTCCTCATGTATTGAATTTTCATCTATCGAAAGTTTTTCTTCTGGTAAATGTATGACTCTCCTTTTCTCCTATCTCGTTTTTTTATGAGGGGTGTGTTTTTTAAGTTTTACCCAGTTTTTCTAGTTTTCAAGTAATTTCTCCACTACTTCTATATATTATATTCTTATCCAAATCAGAGGCATGTATTTGTAATTTAATCCTTATCATACATGAGGCAGTTGGTCCCAAAGTGTTTCCCATAGTAAAATTAATTTTCATTAAGTGCTTACGAGGCCACATTAGTTGGTTTCTATTTGTATCCTTAATTATCATTATAATCTTTGAACTAAGTTTATGTTATGTTATAAATCAATTGAAAATAATTTTCTTACTATGGATGAATGGTTAGGGTAATGGGAACAATATACTGTGATTATTCTATTAAATATAACTTTGGAATTGGAAATTTTGGATAGGTTTGTGTTTTGACTTTTGGAAGGTAAAACATAGTAAGTATAATTGGATTTTTTTACTATTAATAATGTGTATTAAAGTTGAATCTAGTTTCAAAAGGGTTATTTGGATTGAAAATAAACTTATTTAATGTTATTGACTAATGGAATTGATGGTATTCATTATTAAACCTAAGTTAAACATGGCCCTTGGGTGGGAACTGAGATATACTATTAAATTCCGAGTGAACACATCCCCCATGTGGACACAGGGCCTTGGGGATGGGTATATTACCAATAAGTGTTAGTTTGGACTACATACATTTATATTACCATTGGGAATTTATTAGGTTGTATTGGTCTCTAAAACACACATAGAGACATCCAACATTGTCTATAGCAGGTGGGTCTAGACCAAAGTATCACCATGGAGCCCATTATCAGTTTTATTTTAGTTATTTATTGTTCTAGATTTGATAATAACTTATATATTCAACCATTATATGAACTTATTGTTTCAGCCTAGATTTTATAGGAATTACTTCTGTGGTGGCCTACTATGTTGTAAACACACACTAATTGGTTCATCATTTGGTACCATAGTGGATTTCATCATTTTATATAGGGATATGGGAAATAACTTTATGACTGGTGTAAGACGTTATGTTAGGATAGAGCTATGAAATTGGTATCAGAATAGAGCTCCGGTCACTTTTTTGAGTCATGTAGTTTGTTATCCATTTTTGTACTCTTTTTTACCTTTTGCATGTGTATAGTAGAATGTTTTCCTTTGACTACCTTATTCCATTTTTTTTAATATTTCATGAATTATGTTTTTTGATGATAAATTTAATGGAAGTTATCCTATGATGTTATGTGATATATGGTTTTTCATTTATTTACTTCTTTTTTTCACTCATTTGTTAGGGTTATAGTATCCATAAGGAATCCTATCAAACCCTATTTTCTAGTTGGTTTCCTCTGGTATACAGGTAGTTGTGCTTGATTTATTGTATCATACAAATTTTTTGGTAACTATTCAATGGTTTTAGGTAGTAGTATATTACATTCCTTCATAGTTTCTATCCCCTAAAAGGGATGTTCTCTTTTCCTTTATCATGATATCTTATTTTCAAATGCAGTCCCTAAAAAATCATCATCTTATTTTTTATATAGTGTTCATATCCCAAAAACCCTATACATTAATGCCCTTAAAATTTATAATAATTAATCAATAAAAATAGGGAATAAGGAGGTTCATTTTTTGTCTTGGATACAATATTCAGGATGAGTACTTCCTCTCAACCCGGGAAGGGGAGTAGGGGGCAAGGGGCAGTGGGCAGGGGGAAGGGGCAGGTCTGCAGGGTAGGGGGCAGGGGAAAGTCTGCAGGGAAGGGGGCAGGGGGTAGAGGCAGGGGGGAGGGTGGAGGGGGGCAGGTCTGTAGAGCAGGGGGCATGGGGCAGGGGGCATGGGGCAAGGTGTGGGTGGAGGGGGGTAGGGGGCAGGGGGTAGGGGGTAGGGTGCAGGTCTGCAGGGCAGGGGGCAGGTGGCAGGGGGAAGGTGGAGGGGGTAGGGGGAAGGGGGCAGGGGGAAGGTCTGTAGGGAAGGGGGGTAGGGGGCAGGTCTGTAAGGCAGGGGGCAGGGTGGAGGGTGGAGGGGGTTAGGGGTTAGGGGGCAGGGGGCAGGGGGCAGGGGGCAGGGGGCAGGGTGTGGGTGGAGGGGGACAGGGGGAAATGTTGAGGGGGGTAGGGGGGAGGGGGTGGGGGAGGTCTGCAGGCCAGGGGGAAGGGGCA
Organism: Viscum album; assembly: GCA_963277665.1. NCBI lineage: Eukaryota > Viridiplantae > Streptophyta > Magnoliopsida > Santalales > Viscaceae > Viscum > Viscum album. The sequence goes on from OY728142.1 coordinate 1,538,843,538, forward strand.
GGGTGGAGTGGGGAGGTCTGTAGGCAGGGGGTTTGCATACAGGGGGGTCTGCAGGACACATATGTTGCGACTACTAATAGTGCAAAACAACATGAACTCTCCTCACATTCACAGAGTGATGGGATGATAAACAAAGAAGCAGTTCATAATATAGTTTTCAATATGCAGATGGATGATGTTAGCAAAGAACAACACATGCAAGATGATGACGAAGGTCTGGAACTACAACAGACACAACCGGCAACCCCTGCTATGGATGAATTCACCACTCAAAACTGGGTGACCAATCTAGGGAATCTGATCACATAAAACCAGAAACAGAATGGATAGTGGTACAGAAGGCAACTGAGAACAAACAAATGCACCAAGAAGAGGTCTTAATAGGTATGCAAAATAATCATAGCCCTCCTAACCCTTCAATGACTTTGCAGGGAAAAAATACAGCAACACATAAAGAGCATTCTACCGATAAATTAAGAAAATTCAAGCACAGAAAGAATTATGGAGTTAACAAAAAACAAGGAGCCTAGCCCCAAACGTAAGTATAAATGAATATTTTATATTTGACCTGTTAGGGTATTGCTAACCCTGACACCATCACAACTTTGAAAAATTATCGTTTTACTCATAAACCGATGCTTTTTTCTATCTCTAAACCTAAAGTCACTGTTACTTCTGGATTTAATAGTCTTGACAAATATAGTTATAATTTTATATGAGAAACTTCCAATAATAACAATCGTGATTCTTTGTGGGTCTTTTCACATATCTTTATGGATAAAATTTATATTTCTAATGATGATTTTTAGTCTTTGACATGTTAAATAAACTTGCATGATAATACTTTCTACTGTAATTTTGTGTATGCTTTCAATAAATATCAAGACAGAAGAACCTTGTGGCACTCCCTTAACAACACTATTCAAGTTCCCTAGCTTAAGAACAATGTTTAATCTCTATTTTTCGCATTTGTGCTGATGGAAGTTTACTTTATTCCCATATTTTGGTGATTTTTGATTTTTGAATAGGAAATTGAAGGTTATGTTTGAAAAATAAAGAGGATTATTAATGATCATGTTATTTAGTATTGGGATGTACAAATCAATATGGATATTATTTGTTCATTGTTGGTTATGGATTCATGTGTCATTTATCATGTACAGTTGACACACTGATCACATATATATAAGAAGTCGTTATATCTCAATTTTCCCACTATTTTCTTATAGGTGGTTTCTTATGATGAGGCCGAATCAATCCACCACCATCAATGACAATTAGTTCAACATCAGATTTCGGTAAGGTTTATTCTGTTTTTATTCTTTGGCCCAATTTTAATTAGGGCATTTGTGATTTTTGGGTTCCTTATATTCTAGCAGTGTGTTTTAGATTTCATTGAGGTGGATTCAAGTCGCCATTGACGAAGGCTTACATGTGTATGCATAGGTAGGAATATACATATATAAGTTCCTCCTTTATATATATTCACTCATCGCAGTATGAATATATATATTGGGGCTAGGTGTGCTTATATATGGATATTAAAAATGCATACATGTGTATGTGTAAAGGGGTATATTCAATTATAAACATATATTTAAGGATCCCCTTGTGCGTATTTGTCCCTGAAAATATGTACATAGGGGCCAGGTGTCCTTATATATCTGTGAAGTTGCATATACATGCAAGAGGAAAAAAGGAAGATTCAAGTTTTCGTCGTCAAAAGCAAACGTGCCTTGAAGTTGAGGTAGGGTCCCTCTCCTCTCCACTTTAATTCAAGAAAGTTTAAATTGCATTAAGTTTCCTTCTTAATTCTGCATGTTCATATTAAATTACAATTCTTGAATAAGTGTTAGTTAAGATAATTGTTTGGTTTGATAAATAAGTCATGGTTTTGTAGTAAAACCCCTCCAACGGAGGTGTGCTGTCTGCAAAAACTCAAAGTGGTATACCTTGTTTGTCATTATTGCATTGATGTTTTCCTTATACTTGATGTCGTTGTTACTCATAAAGCACACATAGTACTTGACCCTTTTTATATCCCTGTAGGGGGTTTACCTCTTTTTATTAAAACGGTTGTTTGAACCAAGATACCCTTTATGTGTCGTTAAACTTTTAAGATGGAATTTCCCATAATGACCAAGTGACCACTAAGTGAATAGCACAATTTGGATGGAATGGCTTGTACATGGTTTTAGTATAGTTTGGTGGTACCCTCAGTTAGAGATGACACCAGTGGGAGGAAATTTATTCTCTATGTTAGATTCATAAGTGTTTTTTACAACAAAGAAAGCTATCTGATGCACACTAAAAAAACCTGAGAGAAGGTTATAAGTAACTTCAAGTTGGCTGCTAAATATATTGTTCTTGTTGATATACAGAAGAAAGTTGTTCTAGGAACTGACGCATCTGTTGCTTCAAAACATGAAGTAAAGGAAATAGTGAGTTTCAACACTAGTAAGAATGTGGAAAGTCAGGACATGGTACTAGGGGTAGACTCACTGAGTATCCCCGGTAAAATTCTTAAGGAGGCTCAAGCCGCGGTCATGCCGCGATCACACCGCGGTCACACCGCGGTCACACCGCGGTCACGCCGCGGTAATGCCGTGATTTGGCCCGGCTCCAGCCACATCCACCCCACACCAGCCCCCTTACACCTTCACTTCAGCTCACTGCCACCAGCATTCTAGCCCACAACAGCCCCCCTGCTACCTTCAAATCAGCCCGCACCAGCCCCCCAACACCTGCAACCAGCCCCCTTCCACCTGCATCCGAAAGATGCTGCCTCACAGATGTTGTTGGACCGGCCCAACATGATGCGGTCACGCCGCGGTCACACCGCAGTTTGGCTCTGCTCCAGCCACATCCATCCCCCACCATTCCCCCAACACCTGCAACCAGCCCCCTTCCACCAGCATTCCAGCCCCTTCCACCTGCATTCGAGCCTGCACCAGCCCCCAACCACCTGTAATTTAGCCCACACCATCCACCACACCAGCCACCACCCCCAGCCTCTTGCAAAACACTCATACTATCCCTCTTCCATCGTCAAAGGAAGGTAATTAAAACCTCCCATAAATGAAACTCATCCTCAAGTTGATCTTATGAAGGTCAAAAGGCATTGTTAGTGAATATTTCTAGCTGCGAAACTCATATATCATCTTCCCTTTCCTAGGTCTCTTTCTGTACTCGACTATGTTGTTATAGCACCTGTACCAGGGGAACTGATTTAACTTGGAGTGTCTTCATGCTCTAATCAACAATATGAATTAGATACTCCTATAATGAAGCATCTACATCCTATTAATCATCATCAGGGAAAAAAACTTGTGTTGTTTCTAGAGAGTATTAGTGCATCAAAGACACTTGAATTACATCATTCTTTGACTGGTACTTTCGAGGGAGTGCTAACTTGTAGTCCACTATTGGGCGATAATAGGTCTGTGACATGAGATAACAGGAAAGAACCTCCATCTTCATTTTATCTCACTTTATTTAGAAATCAAATCACTAAGTCTTCAATCAAAGCGACACCTAAACACACGATATATGGAATGCAATTACTATGAATTTTATTAAGATTGAGATGAATAACTAGAATTGAACCAAATCATAGTTACATAAGTGTGGTTCAGTATAGAACCAAAATCCCTAACAAATGCATGGTAATCATCCTATTTGAAACTAAGTGGAACAAATACTCCAATTCCATTTTAATCCACCTCCAAAATCCATGATAAAAATGACATAAATTGCCTTTATTGAAGACAAGGTCAAGGTAGGTACTGATTACCCAGTGGAAAACCACCAACCGACCAATGGCCACAGATTTTTTGGTTCCAACCATCAACCATCCTCTAGTTAGTCTAGAGCCAACCCTCCTCCACTATCACTATTAATATGTTCATGGTGCTTTATAATAGCTAACTGGTGGCCCCATCTACTTCTTTTTAGGAACACCAAATACTTCTTCTCCCCTTTACTAAATCCATCCACTTGAAACATAAAATTTCAATTAACCCAAAAAAGAAATCCATAGTCATTACAAACTATCCACTATACGACTTCTCATCCATGAGAAACATTACTAAGCATCACTGGGGACTTGAGGTTTCAGGGGTTTGGAGCTGCATTCGAGCCTACTCCTTCCCTTCATAGTTTCACATCCTTCTCCTTATCTATTATTAGGTACCTTGAAGTCTCATTTAATTCTACGTCATTTTTCTTGGGGTTCGACATGCATCAATTTTGAAATCACTTCTTTCAAGATTGATCACTAGTATTCAGGTTAACCAGAATGTTTTAGTATTTTTCAAATGTTTTCTAGCAGTTGAACATTATTCCCTCATTTTTTTAATTCTTTACTTCTCTAATAGAAGAATTGATCCACCATAGGTTTACTGAGTTGAGTTCTCATTGATTCTTTCTCAGGTTGCATGAAGTGGTGGATCTGTCTTTGTCTTTGTCCAAATATTCATGTTCTTTCGATTGTTAACCATGTTTCCTCTACCAATGGAACCTAATTGTTCACTCTAGGAGAGACTCTCGGTTTTTATCCCAATGGATTTAGATTATCAGATTACATCTGCCTTTTTAAAATCCTTCTTTTCTTATTATTTGCAACAACATTCCTGGAAATATTTTAGGTCGATCAGAAGATGATTAAAGGGAAACATCTCATTCATTATTTTTGTTTTGTAGAGCTTGACCTGTCTAAGAAACATCTAGAGTTTATTTGGTTCTCTGCTGAAAAATAGTTCAAAGTTAAACAACACATTGTCTAGGAAATAGAGGTAATTCTATATTGAACTGCTAGAGTCTCGGTCCAAAGGTATATTCAAGGCTTTATATAGCACTCATCTTGATGGGGAATATGTGTTTTATGCTTCTCTAGCTAGAGAGTCACAAGATACCAAGGGTCCTTTGACATAATAATACATTCAAGAATCTAAATGTTTAGTATCATAGGAAAATTAGGTTCAGAAAACACTTGTACATAATAAAAAAACATTATTTAGAAACTAGGAATGGATGGAGGGGGGTAGGGTGGGCTATGCAGGCTAGGGGGCTGGGTGGAGGGTGGCAGGGGGCAGGGGGTAGGGTGGAGGGGGGTAGGGGGCAGGGGGACAGGGTGGAGGGGGGAAGGTGGTAGGGGGCAGGGGTTAGGGGGGAGGGTGGAGGGCGGCAGGGGGCAGGGGGTGGGGGTGCAGGGGGTGCTATGCAGGCTAGGGGGAAGCATGGAGGGGGGGCATGGGGCAGAGGCAGGGTGCAGGGTGGAGGGGTGCAGGGGGCAGGGTGGGGGCAGGGGGGTAGGGGAAGGGGGCATGGGGGAGGGGGGAGGGGCAGCGGGCAGCGGGCAGTGGGCATGGTGCAGGGTGGAGGGGTGTAGGGGGGGCAGGTTGGAGGGGGAAGGGGGCAGCGGGAAGGGGGGCAGGGGGGTAGGGGGTATGTTGGAGGGGGCAGGGGGGCAGGCAGGTAGGGGGTAGGGGGTAGGGGGCTGGGGTGCAGGAGGCAGGGGGGCAGGTTGGAGGGTGGAAGGGGGGAATGTTGCAGGGGGTAGGTTGGAGGGGGGAAGGTTGGAGGGGGGAAGGGGGTAGGGGGTAGGGAGGCAGGGGGCAGGGGTGCAGGGTGCAGGGGGGACGTTGGAGGGGGGAAAGGGGCAGGGGGTAGGTTGCAGGGTGTAGGGGGCAGGTTGGAGGGGGTAGGGGCAGGGGGACAGGGGTTCAGGGGGTAGGGGGCAGGGGGAGGGTGGAGGGGTGAAGCTATGGACATGTTAACAACAACCCCTGTTCCGGGTTTGAACCTAAAAATTCTTTTCCCTTTTCTTTTCTTTTATTTTGTTTAGTTATTTTTCTATTTAATAACATTTTTCTTGTGTTTTATGGGCATGAAAAAAGCTGGACAACACCTCATGCACCTGTTGAAGATCGAATCATACTGTTGTTGGAAGCATAAAAAACATCCAGGTTCATGTTCCTACTTTGTTTTCAATGTTTTTTTTATATTCCACCTTCCTCATTAAATTGTATGTGAGACATTGCCCATTTAATTTGACGGTTACTGTAAAATACATTTAATGTGTGAAGGTGCATATATCCAGTGTGGGAGAAACAACTTTTAGTTAGAAAGCTTCAACACGCTGCAGTCACGTCATGATTTGGCCCTACTCCGGCCACATCCATCCCACACCAGCCCCCTTCCATATTCATTTCAGCCCACTGCCACCAGCATTCTAGCCCGCAACAACCCCCCCTACTGCCTTCAAATCAACCCGCACCATCTCCCCAACACCTGCAACCATCCCCCTTCCACCAGCATTCCAGCCTCCTCCCGCTCCCTTCACTCGTGGCCGGAAGATGCTGCCCCGTGGATGTCGCTGGACCGGGCCAACACGCCGCGATCACGCTGCGGTCACACCGCTATCACGTCGCGGTCACGCCGCGGTCATGCCGCGGTCACGCTATGATTTGGATCTGCTCTGGACACATCCATCCCACACCAGCCCTCTCCCATATTCATTTCAGCCCACTGCCACCAGCATTCCCAGCCCACAACAGCCCCCCCTTCCACCTTCGAATCAGCCTGCACCATCTCCCCAACACCTGCAACCAGCCCCCTTCCACCAGCATTTCAGCCTCCTCTCGCTCCCTTCGCTCCTAGCCGGAAGATGCTACCCCACAGATGTCGTTGGACCGGGCCAACATGCCGCGGTCACGTCGGGATTTGGACCTACTCCGGCCACATCCAGCCCACACCAGCCACCTTCCACATTCATTTCAGCCCGCTGCCACTAGCATTCCTGCCCGCAACAGCCCCCCTGCCACATTCGAATCAGCCCGTACCATCTCCCCAACACCTGCAACCAGCCCCCTTCCACTAGCATTCCAGCCTCCTCCCGCTCCCTTCGCTCCTGGCAGGATGATGCTTCCCTGCGGATGTCGCTGGACTGGGCCAACACACTGTGGTCACGCCGCAGTCACGATGTGGTCACGCCGTGGTTTGGCCCAGCTCTGGCCACATCCAGCCCACACCAGCCCCCTTCCACCTTCATTTCAGCCCGCTTCTACCAGCATTCTAGCCCGCAACAGCCCCCCCCCTTCCACCTTCTAATCAGCCCGCACCATCTCCCCAACACCTGCAACCATCCCCCTTCCACCAGCATTCCAGCCTCCTCCCGCTCCCTTCGCTCCTGGCCAGATGATGCTACCCTGCGAATGTCACTGGACCGGGCCAACACACCATGGTCACACTGTGATTTGGCCCTGATCCGGACACATCCAGCCCACACCAGTCCCCTTCTACCTTCATTTCAGCCCGCTACCACCAGCATTCCAGCCCGCAATAGCCCCCCCTGCCACCTTCGAATCAGCCCGCACCATCACCCCAACACCTGCAACCAAACCCCTTCCACCAACATTCCACCCTCCTCCCGCTCCCTTAGCTTCTGTCCGGAAGATTCTTCCCTGTGGATGTCACTGGACCGGGATAACACACCGCGGTCACACCGAGGTCAAACCGCGTTTAATGTCGTGATTTGGCCCTGCTCCAGCCACATCTAGCCCACACCAGCCCCCTTCCACCTTCATTTCAGCCTGCTTCCACCAGTATTCCATCCCGCAACAGCCCCCCCTGCCACCTCTGAATCAGCCCCCCACCATCCCCCCAACACTAGCAACCAACCCCCTTCCACTATCATTCGATCCTCCTCCCCCTCCCTTCACTCCTGGTCAGAAGATGCTGCCCCGCGAATGTCGCTGGACCGGGCCAACACGCCGCGGTCAAGCCGCGGTGACGCCGTGGTCACGCCGTGTTTATTCTGTGATTTGGCCCTACTCCAGCCACATCCAGTCCACACCTGCCCCCTTCCACCTTCATTTCATCCTGAAACAGCCCCCCATAATGAAGATGGTAGCGTCACAATAATTCCTGGGTAATAAGATTCTTAGGATGAATTGGTTTTGGTATTGAAAGTTGAGGATATTTTTATCCAGATTTAGATTTATCAGTCTCTTAAGGTTATTTTTGTAACCATCTCACTAGAGGGTCCGAGTTATAAGTGGTGGAAGTCTATTATTCAGACTAAGACAGACAAAGGCTATTCTTGGAAAGGTTTCAAGGCATTTTTAATTTAGAATTCTTTCATAATGAAGTGAAGGTACTAATGTTTATAGAATTTTCTAGAAGGGGCTTTCCAGGTGAGGTGTCCAAGGGCTGTCCGGGGGGGGGGGGGTTCTAGGGTGTCTGCAGGGCAAGGGGATGGTGCAGGTGGGGTGTCCAAGTACTGTCCGGGTTCTGGGGGAACTTCAGGGGAAAAGTGCTACTTCCATGTCATATTGGAAAAACAATAAGACCTGGAGATGGTATGGAGGGCTGGTAATCTTAACCTCAAACCAAGGTTCCCCATGATTTTGGATTGGGATGCTAACTTCAATCCTTTTATGCAAAAGCGCTCTCTTGCTCACGTTTAGACCAGGATACATTGACTTTTTTGATTTAATGGAACCCCAAAAAAACTAAACGATCTAGCATCTGGAATCAGAACTCCTCTTAAAATTGATCAGCACACTATCAGTGGATATCTTGGTCTTTATGCTAGAGTGCTAATTGAGGTCAATATGGAATTACCTCCTCCAACACTCATATCCCTGGATTCAGATGATCATCAAATGGAGATCAACTCTGAGTTTGAGAATCTTCCTCCCTTTTTTGAGAAATGCAATATGGTCGGGCATGCTATTAAAAAATGTCGAGGGGTTTAATAAAATGGTAAAGTCAGTTTCTAACACCACTTCTTGGAAGAAAATTTCCAAAGGAAAAAAGACTAATCAGATGAGTTATATGAAATAGGATGTTTTTGATCCTCTAAAATGAGTTGTGGATAACAAATTTGTTCTCATGAGTTATTCATGGGAATCTCTAGTAAAGGAGGAGGAGCAGAAGAATTAAAATATAGTAAATATCTATACAACTGAAATTAACTTGCAGTGTGAACCTAAATCCTGCTTCTTGGACATCTCATCAGATATTGTTTCTACTATTATTTATATTTAACCCGAGGAGTTTAAGCTAGCTCTCTGGTCTCCTCAAACATTGATGCGACAATTCATATGGATGCACTCTCAGGTAATGTAGGTATGAATCACCACAACCTAGAAAATCATAAGGAGAAAACAGGGAATCATGAACATGCCATAAATGACAGTCTCAGTGATGATATCCCCATTCAAATATCAATGTAAGAGGATGCAAAAAATTGTGAACAAACCCAACACATGATGGAAGACAAGGAGGTTCTGGCCAATATTCAGGTCTAGAGAAGAACTGACATCCCCAATGAGGACTCTCCTATGGAAAAAACTCTGATAAACGGTAACATTACCTCAGCACAAACTCAATATACTGATGATCTCAAAGATTCTAAATTTGTTGCAAATCCTGTAAAGGTAGGCACTATTGTCAGAAAATCACAAATTCAAATAGATAGGAAAGGAAAAGGAAGAATCACCCCCAACCGAAACGAAAATGTGGATACTCTTTTGGAACTGCCAGTGAATATTCAACCCTAGAAGGGAAGGATACCTTAGGCTTTTTATAGGTATGTACAAACCTTATAATATTGGTATTTCTAAGACAAAGATTATTTCATCAGATCGAACTACTCTTTTCAATAATAGGGGATACTCCAGGCTATGAACTATTCCGTCTGAATCCATCTTTGAAGGAATCTGGATATTGGTTCATAGAAGGTTTGAAAACCCTGTCATTATCCACGAAGATGGAGAAATCATCACATGTAGTTTTGATATATCTGGCCAAAAAATGTTCTTCTCAATTGTATATTATTTTAATAGCTATATGGTCAGGAGAGATCTATGGATGAAAATCAAGAATCTGTGCAGTATTATCATAGATCCATGGACTATAATTGGTGACTTCAACTCCATCCTCCATGTGGATGAAAAACCAGGAACAGAAAAATTTAATGCCATTTATTTCATACTAAGTGTTAATTTTTTCACCTATCTTGTGATCTTTCATACCATTCACTGATTCTTGTGACCCTTTTTTAGGCTGATAATAGAGGTGATCGCTTCATCTTTTCTCACATATAGATCTCTGACCCATGTTTTCTCAACATGGTTTCTGAGTCCTAGTCCATGCCAGTTCATGATAACCTATGGATTGGTCTTCATAACAGGGTGAGGGAACTTCAACATGATCTTTAAGCGTGGTTAAAGAACCTACTTCTGTGACGTCAAGACACGGATAATTTTTGTGCAGATGTTATATTTTTAGAAACACAACTATTGTCCTACTGTGATAATGACATGTTTACTCATTTTATCTCAATGAATAATGATTTGTTGGTCTGCCTTCTGGAAAAGGAATTTCTTTATCGAGAATTGGATCTAATTAAATGGATTCTGGAGAGGGAAAAACTCTACAATTTTTCATGCATGCAGTAAAGAGAGACACCAGCATACTAGGCCTAACATAATCCAAGAATATGGATCCTTTATGGATGATAAAAATTATGTTTGAGGCCTTGATGTTACCAACTTACAATCTATTTTGGCTGACCCAAACACCATTATTCTTGAGGGTTACCCAAGGATCCATTCTAATATCTTTGTTGTCATCCCTTTTTTAGAGTAGACTAATAGGGTGGTGTTTCCCGATCCAGTTGGGCCGAATGTTTGTGGCCTGAAACTGTAGCAATGATGACCATTGTAGCAGAGATAACCGACCAACACTGTAAAGCACTGTAGCGGTGCAGGGGGTGGGGCAGGGGAGGTGTGCAGGAGCAGGGGGTGGGGGGTGCTGGGGCAGTCCTCCCAACAGCCAGCACGGTTCACTGTGTTGGATTTTATTTTATGCAGTGGAAATCCCTATAGCCACAATTCCAAACTGTGGCTATAGGGCTTTAGCCAAGGTTTTAACTGTGGCTATATGCCTATAGCCACGGTTTCAAACTGTGTCTATTGGGATTTAGCCACAGTGATAGTGGATTTTACTAGCATCAATTAGGCTGACCCTATATCCAGGGTTTCGAACAGTGGCTATAGGCCTATAGCCACAGTTTGAACGGTGGATATAGGGCTTTAGCCACAGTTGAAACCGTGGATATAGGGTCAGACCTATAGCCACACCAATACTAGCCACAGTTTTGGGGCCTATATCCCAATACCTGATGCATCATAGTACATAGTATAACTCCTACTCAGCTCTAGTAAAATCAGTATCGTTGTGGATTTTAATATCACTTTATTCTCTGGAAACTCCATATTGCAAGAATTTGATCACACATACTTCACACCCTTCCTTTTCAAGCCCATCATTGATGCTGATAATCATGAGAAGTCTTGTATGAAATTCATATAGTAACCAACCCACCCTTGAAGACTCTGTACCTTGAAGATTTTTTTTAGGTTTCTCCCAGGTAACTACTACTCCCACCATCTCTACGTCCACTGATACTCTTGTCTCTAAGATGATGTGACCTAGTAAGTGAATGTAATCCATCTAAAAGAGGAACTCTACGATCTTACTATATAACTGATGATCTCTTACTGTATTCAGAATGATCTCAAGATGGTTGGAATTTTTGTGTTGATTGTGAGAATACTCCAATATTTTGTCTATGAAAACAACAACAAAAGAATCAAAGTAAGGATAGAACACTTGTTTCATCAACTCCGTGGAAACTACTGGTGCATTAATAAGACCAAATAACATAACCATATACTCATATAATCCATTCCTTCTATGGATGGCTTTACGAGGTATGTATGTAGGTTTAACAGGGACCTAGTGATATCCTGATCTCAATTTGATCTTCAAGAACACTCAATCTCCTCGAATTTGATCAAATATGTCATCTATCCATGGAAAGGGATATAAGTTTTTATCCATCAACTGTTTTAGCATCCAATAGTCCACACGTAGCCTAAGGGTACCATCTTCCTTTTTCGAAAAGGGACCAACAAACCCAATCGAGAAGTACTGGGTCTAATAAACCCCTTCTCCTTCAATTTCTCTAGCTACTGCTTGAGCTCTTTAAACTCTATCGTATCTATCCTATAAGGAGGAATGGATACCGGTGCAGCTCATATCAATAGCTCAATAAGGAACTATACCTCTATTACCAAAGGTAAACCTAAAATGTTGTCCAGGAATACATAACTGAAATGATCAAACCCTATAGGAAAATAAATTTTACGTTTTCCTTAGTCATCCAAATAAAAACTTGCAATCTATGTTTCCATTCTGCTCAAACCATGATGCTCAGGTCCAAATCGACTTACCTAGAAATATCACTCTCCGTTCTGTAAAAACCATCTTCCCCTAGTGACGTGAAACACAAACTACAGTGATAGTAATCAAAAAATGCTTGAAAATAAATTATCCAATCCTTTCTAAGGATGACATCAAAGCCTTTAATCTCTAATACATATATATCACAAATGAAGTTACACCCTCCAATCTCAATGGTGAACTCCTTTCACTATTGTACATCGGTCATTATAATCCCTAATGGAGTGTTTAGATTCATAACATTATTAGAGTGAAAACACAGATCCCAAGGCTCTTCAAAATAGACAAATATATGAAACTATGTTAAGTCCATGTATCAAAAAGTGTAGAAGCTAAAATAGAGGTAAATAGAATAGTACCTCAGATAGTAGATGGTTTGGGATCCTACTCGTGTTGGGTCTACTACACTGTAAAAATATGGCATGCATCGCGACCCTATGACACAACCTAGATGCCCTGAGCTGATCTGCTATGTTGTCTCTAAAAACCAGGAGCCTAGATACCTTATCCATGACCACCACCTAGGGTTGGGAAGCCTGATGTATTCCAGTTCCCCGACTAGTGAGAAGATGTTGGACCTACTCCAGAATGTGGAGTCTTTGTTGATCCTCTCTCACTAGACACTAATGGAAATGTCATGTAGAATTTCTATAGATGAACCATATTTCTAAAATCTCAGCATTAAACTAGGTCCATTGGGAAATAAGTTTTAATGTTCCCAATTTTTCCACACTTGTAGCACCTTACATGTATTCTTGAAGAAATGTTCTAAATACTAGATTTTATACGAGTAAGATCCAGATGACACTTTCTACTACCTGTCGAGATAGTACTAGATCTTGGTGTCGAATACCCTAGCACACACATCTAGATTTCCTCTAGTTATTCTTAGTAATCAGTTCCTAGTTCACTATTTCTAATACAGTAGTCAGATAAAATATATTCAATTGTGATTAGATGTCATTCTTGAGGCCAATACTTGAATCACCTAGCCCATGAAAGATTCCCACCCATCAGAGTAGGTGCGAAGAACTAGAGCATAGTAAAATGAGCTGAGTAATCCATAAATGATAGTGTGCCCTTCTGAAGATGCATGAACTTCTAGGCATTGTCATCACTCAATGTCATAGGATAGAAATAGTGATAGGAGACTTTTTAAAACTCTTCCCATGGAATATATCAATGATTCCCTGTCTGCGTAACAACATCCCACCATCTCTTAAAAGAATCACACAACATATAAGTCGCGAGCTTGACCCTCAACTCCAGAGGCATCTTTAGATGATCAAATATTGATACCATGGAATCTACCCAGGACCCTATAGCCTCTCGTCTCCTGTCCCTTGAAAATTTGGGATGATTCTTATACTAGAACACTCTAGTCAGCTCAGTCATAGAAGTGGCATGTTATGGTGCTACCCGGAAAGTCTGCATAAAGCATGCAAAGTTTTCACTAAACTATTCATCAAGAATTGACTCCAGAGTAACCACTGGGGCTTCAGTTGGAACAAATGAGGGATCCACTGGCGGCCCATGGCCTACCACCTATGTGGTTTTCATGTCTCCACCCTATGGGAGTACTACTTGAGGTCATGGTGGTGGAATTTATCTATAAATTCCAGTATGGAGACCTCAGTATAATATTATTCATCAAGTTGCGCAATTCCAGAGCACAAGAACTAATGATGAGAAGAAAATCCTCAAAATTTCACAGAAGTTGGGTACACGACTTATAAAACCTAACCACTAAGTTCTTCCTTAAACACTCAAATGGGCGTGTAAGTCCAATTACCTTGGTCGGGTAAACATACTAGGTACATGACATGTCATACTGGCACACAACGTGTACTCAATTTTCCCTTCATGGCCAGTTACTTCTACATGTCCAGACTCACATGGGTTCTACCTATATAAAACTACACGAGGGTCACCCTATGCACATGACGTGTACTACTTAACACCCAAAATCCCATGTTTTCTCTCACATGGTCAGACACACAGTTACCTACCACATAGTGTGTACGTAAGAAATCTTCTCTCTTCCCAAATATAAGAACACATGGTGTGTGTTCAGAGGACCACATGACTTGTTATTTGGTTTTCCAAGAAGTAATCCTCAAAAACTTCCCTAGAACCACTATTTTTGCAAACTTAGGCAACAATGTGCCAAATTACCATATGAAGTGGCCCCTAATCCACATGAATCAAATCTTGGTATCCACTTATAGCACATAAAAACACAATAAATATCCCATGACAAAAACATGATCCACCAAATTCTGATCCAAGAGGGACCATACTCCCCATGGACCGAAGTTCAATGTCCATCCAATTTACCATGATATGTACCAATAAACCTATCAAAACAGCAAAAATATTTATCATGATACCTATAAAAACAACATTCATATCCATTACAACATCTATTTCAAAAACATGAAATCAGTAATGCTCTCTAAAATGTAATGGTAATAATTCATGACATGTGACTTCTAATAAGTACCTATTTGTTGAATGAGATGTAATACACTCATCTCATCGGGTTTCAACAAACCAAACCCCAATGATATCAATAATTAAGTCAATATTCAATGTTTTTCACCCAATGATGTTATCAAATCAACTGTAATAGCTCAAAATCCAAAAAAAATAACAATTCAATTCGAGGTAATTTGGATTTTCCCTATGCACATGGTAGCTACTCCTGGGAACAACTAATTACTAAACTCTATTTCCTTTATATCCATTTCTAATGTCACCAAAAAATAATAGAAAACAAGAAATAAAACTCTTATCATTCCACTTTGTAACTTCTTGGATATATATGCCACTGAATAGGTGCTCCGTACCCAGTTGGTCACATGGCCTCAATCACATTTACCCAAATTCCAGAGGCTGTCCACTAGTTCTGTGGGCCTAGGGTGTGATAGTGGGGAAACTATACCCTCATTGGAAGTGTGTAATAGAACGGTACAATACTATACAATATCATAAGTAGTCAATACCTTATAAATAAAACAAAAAGTGAAAGACTAATAAGAAACCAAAAATCATTCCATACAAAAGATGATGCAACATGTTATGATCTAAGAAAGTAATCAAACACGTACACTACAAAAATCCATAATATATGATCCAAAATCAAAAAATAAAAAAGGAATCTAAGAATCATTGGAAGCCTCAGTTTGTTCCCATGCTCTCCCGCTCCTAAACAAATCATGTACCAGTAGAGGGGCACTTCCCTGATCAACACTTACAATCATATAATTTGTTTAGACCCAAAAGCATGACCCAAAAAGTTTGTTAGACTAAATTCTAGTAGGAAAAAACCCATGATCTATTCTGATCTATCAATGGATCTATATATAAAAGGATGTGTACAATAGTTAATGGAGAAAATAGTAGGTATAAAAAAGTAAGAACAATAGATGTCTCAAAAGAAAATGTAATCAATTATTCGTGAAGACCTAATCTAAACTTGTTCTTTATCTTGGTTAACGTGTCATTAGTCATTTAATTTCATTATTCAATTTATAACTGAGTTTGATTCAGACATCATAAAGTGTAATTGAAGCATCACTCTTGGTTTGTTTAACCAAAACCATATAACAATGGTATACCATGACACAAAGCTAGATCGAAACCAGATATATAAGCATTTAAGAAGTCCATCATGGTTGAAACCCGGTATATAAGAATTTCATCATGTGATGGGGTCAAAAACCATTATATAATCATTTTAACATGTATCATCTCCAAGATTGGTGTATAAACATTTCATCATGAAAACAACACACATAAATTACACTATTACATGGTTTACAACATAAACTCACGTGGGTATCAAATCATTCAATTAACCAATTCCAATTTAAGTAACCCAAAAAAATAAATAAAATGCATACCTATAGGCATCATAGACTAAATGGATAAATGTTGGTTATCCAAGGAAATACACACCAACGGGGTGGCCCTCAATCAAAGCTAAAAATCCCAAACATGCCTTATAATCATTTAATCAATTACCTAATCAACATTAAGTAATAACATAGGTAAATATTCAATTAGGTGACACCCAAAAATGGTGCACGATAATCTAACATATATAATCGACTTGATGAACAATGAGATTCACAAGAACGTCTAATCGAACTCATGCGACTCTCCTCATCTAGTGTCAGGCTTTGATTCAACCTAGAATAGAGTAGTTCTAAAAAAGGAGAAAAAAATTTCAACCTTTTATAACTCAATTGTTATAAAAAATAATGAAGAAAATATAAAGAGGAATCTATAGCTTACTGATTGGGTTCCAACACATCTGACGATGTTCGAAATAGGGTTCGGATGGAAAAACGGGAGGAAAATGGCCCTCGATGCTGCTGTTCACAAACCTGGATGAGGGTTCTGTCCATGTGACAAAACATGAGGATACATCCATTTTATCCAAAAAAATAAAAGTCCATATTGTGTAATTGAAACTACACGTTGTTTCAGTAAAATTTATGGCCATACCATTACATGGTCATGTACTGGGAGTACATGGCATGTATCCCTCCATACACAGTGTGTACATAAAAGCACATGGTGTATACACCACAGTCACATTGTGTTACATGCCTAAAACTATCCATTGACCTCTTTTACCCCATTTTCATTAGTTTAAATTAAAAATGAATGATCCATACCATCGAAGAAGAACTGGTTTCTTTAAGATCATATCATTATAAAATATATTCAATATACAATAAATTAGTTATTATTATTGATGATAAGAAATAACATAAACAGATCATTAAAATATTTCATGACGAATATACCCTTTTGATTTTGAAAACAAATTTTAATTTTTTTAGAAAATTAGGAATAAAATTTCTTTAAAAATATCCATATAAAATTATAAATGAATATTTAAAGAAATGAGTAGTCATGATAGTGGGGAAATACTATTTAGGCTGAGTATGATTACACAAAGATTCCTTTAAATTTTTTGGTTTTAAAATGAATTCTTAAAGTAAAATACTCAATTCCACATCACAAATGGGAATAATTTAACATTTTAGGTTCTTGGACTTATAAAGCATTGAACGATACTCATATTTGGCTGAAATCAGGGGAAAAACCCATGTTTTGGATATTATTATAGATTATTTTATTATATAGAGTTTAAAACCTTAGTTTAGAAATTTATACTGAATTCCCCTATCTTTTGTTATAAATTTCCACCCATCCTCCCACTTCTCTTCACTAAAAACCCATTTATCATGAATTTTCTCCCCCTGTCCCTCTAGAAGTCCCTCCTAAGGTGTTCCCAATATCTTAAAAATCTCCACACAATCTTTTATAAGCATCCTCTCAAGGTAATGTATCTCTCTCCGTTATTTTCCATTCAAGAACTTTCTTTGTATTTGTCATTTTGAGTATTTATTGATTATGATTTCTGGTATTTATAAATAAACCATTACATTCCAATTGATTTTAAAATAATGTGATAGCATTTACCCCCTCTCATTATAACCTTTACCCAAGACCCTACAATACCGAATTAACACTATGGAAAAAATAGCTTATTTCGACGTGCTATTTGGGATGAGATTAATTCCCATTGCAAATAGCCCGTCCCAGAGGTTATTTGCGACTTGGGATTCTACCCGTAAAAAATAATTGGTTATTTGCAATTGGATTTGTGGTCTCATCGCAAAAAGTTAGGTGTAGTTTACACGACAAACCGCAAGGAGGTTATTTGCGACGGGGAAATCCCTCCGTCATAAATAGTGCATCAGTCAGAGGGTATTTGCGAAGGGTCCCGTCGCAAATACCCGACGACGGTAAATAGGTTATTGCGACGAGATGTTGTCCCATTGTAAAAAATGTGTTGGCAGGTACCTTTTGCGACGGGTACTCGTCCCAATTACTCTTTTAACCGCTGACTGTAATTAATGCGGGCGAAGATTTTTTCGATGGTTTACCCATCACAAATAGTCCCGTCACAACTAATCCAACCTATATATACCCCCATCTGTTTTTTTAATTCCTCCTCTCAATTCCAACTCTCGCTCTCTCTGAACTCTATTTTCAGAGTGAAAATTTGTGTGAGTTAGTTTTTTTTTCACGAAGAAGTTGTGAAGCCATCTACATCAATAGGAGATCAAGTTTAAAGGTATTTATATGTTATTTAATTTAGTATTTATTTAGTTTTTTATGTAAATTTTAATTATTTTTGATTACTTGTAATTATATTAGATATAAATTGTTTTGTTATCAGTATTTATTTGTAATAATAAATTGAAATTATTAGTACTAATTTTTAATAATTAGTAATCAATAGGAATAATTTTTAATAAATCGAAATAATAAGTAATAAATAGAAATAATTAGTAATAAATAGAAAAGATTAGTAATAAATACGAATAATTAGAAATAATTAAGAATAATTAGTTATAAATAGGAATAAATAAGAATAATTAGCAACAAATAGTAACAAACCGGAATAATTAGTAATAAATATGAATAATTAGTAATAATTAGTAATAAATATGAATAATTAGTAATAAATAGGAATAATAAGTAATAACTAGGATTAAATAGGAATAAATAATAATAAATAGGAATAAATAGGAATAATTAGTAATAAATATGAATAATTAGTAATAAATTAGAATAATTAGTAATAAACAGGAATAATTAGGAATAAATAAGAATAATTCGTAATAAATAGGAATAAATAGTAATAAATAGTAATAAATAGGTATAAATAGTATTAATTGGGAAAATATAGTAATAAATAGTAATAATTAAGAATAATTAAGAATAATTAATAATAATTAGTAATAAAGAGTAATAAATAGTTATAAATAGTGATAAATAATGATAAATAGTAATAAATAGTAATAATTTGGAATAAATAGGAATAAATAGTAATAATTTGGAATAAATAGTAATAATTACGAATAATTAGGAATAATTAGTAATAATTAGTAATAATGACTAATAAATACGAATAATTAGGAATAAATTTGAATAAATAGTAATAAATAGTAACAAATATGAAGAATTAGGGATAAATATGAATAAATAGTAATAAATAGTAATAAATACAAATAAATAGTAATAAAAAATAATAAATAGTAATAATTAGTAATAATTAGTAATAATTAGTAAAAATTAGTAATAATTAGAAATAATTATTAATAAATAGGAATAAATAGAAGTAAATAAGAATAAATAAAAACAAATATGACTAAATATCAATAAATAGGAATTAATATGAATAAATAAGAATAAATAGGAATAAATATGAATAAGTAGGAATAAACAAGAATGAATATGAATAAATATGAATAAATAGGAATAAATAGAAATAAATAGGAATAAACCTGAATAATTAATAATAAGTAGGAATAATTAGTAATAATTATGACTATTTAGAAATAATTAGGAATAATTATTAATAATTAGGAATAATTAGTGTTAATTAAAAATAATTAGTAATAATTAAGAATAGTTAGTAATAATTAGGAATAATTAGTAATAATTCAAAATAATTAGGAATAATTATTAATAAATTATAATAAATAGGAAAAAATATGATTTATTGGTAATAAATATGAATAATTAGTAATAAATAGGAATAATTAGCAATAAATATGAATAATTAGTAATAATTAAGAATAAATAGTAATAAATAGTAATAAAAAGTAATAATTATTAATAATTTGTAATATTTGGTAATAATTAGTAATAATTGGTAATAATTAGTAATAATTAGTAATAATTAGTAATAATAAGTTATAATTAGCAATAATTAATAATAAATTGTAATAATTAGTAATAATTAGTAATAAATAGTAATAAATAAGAATAAATATTAATAATTAGTAATAAATAGTAATAAAGATTAAAAAATAGTAATAATTAGTAAAAATTAGTAATAAATACGAATAATTAGGAATAAATATGAATAAATAGTAATAAATATGAATTATTAGTAATAAATATGAACAAATAGTAATGAATACAAATAAATAGTAATAAATAGTAATAATTAGTAATAAATAGTAATAAATAGTAATAATTTGTAATAATTAGTAATAATCAATAATAATTAGTAATAATTAGTAATAATTAACAATACACATGAGTAAATATTAATAAATAGTAATAAATAGCAATAAATAGGAACAAAGAATAATAAATAGGAATAAATAGGAAAAATTGGAATAACAAGGAATAATTAGTAATAAATAGGAATAAATAGTAACAAATAGTAATAATTATGAATAATTATGAATAATTTGCAATAATTTTTAATACTTATCAATAATTAGTAATAATTAGGAATAATTAGGAATAAATAGTAACAAATAGGAATAAATAGTAAAAATAGGATTAAATAGTAATAAATAGAATAATTAGTAATAAATATGAATAATTAGTAATAAATAAGAACAATTTGTAATAAATAGGAATAAATAGTAATAATTAGTAACAAAAAGTAATAGTGAAGAATAAATAGTTATAATTAGTAATAATTAGTAATAATTAGTAATTATTAGTAATAATTAGTTATATTAGTAATAATTAGTAATAAATAGTAATAATTAGTAATAAATAATAATAATTGGTAATAAATAATAATAATTTGTAATAAATAATAATAGTTGGTAATAAATAGGAATAATTAGTAATAAATATGAATAACAAGTAATAAATGGAAATAAATAGGAATAATTAGGAAAAATTAAAAATAAATAAGAATAATTAGAAATAATTAGGAATATATTGTAATATATAGTAATAATTTTTAATAATTAGTTATAATTAGTTATAATTAGTAATAATTAGAAATAATTACTTATAATTAGTTATAAATAGTTATAATTACTAATTATTAGATATAATTAGTTATAATTAGTAAAAAGTAGTTATAATTAGTAATAAGTAGTCATAATTATTAATTAGTAGGAATAAGTAGGAATAAATAGTAAAAAGTATGAATAAATAATAATAAGTAGGAATAATTAGTAATAATTAGTAATAATTAGAAATAGTCAGTAATAAATAGGAATAATTAGTAATAAATAAGAATAAATAGAAATTAATTGTAATAAATAGGAATAAATAGTAATAAATTTGAATAATTAGTAATAAATTGGAATAATTAGTAATAAATATGAATAATTAGTAATAAATAGGAATAATTAGTAATAATTAGTAATAAATTAGAAATAAATTTGTAATAAACTAGTAATAAATTAGTAATAAATAGTAATAAATAGTGATAATTAGTAATAATTGGCAATAAATAGGAATAATTAGTAATAAATAGTAATAATTAGTAATTAATAGAAATTAATTGGATGTAATAGTAATTAATAGGAATTAATATGAATTAAGAGGAATTAAAAAAAATTAATAGGAATTAATAGGAATTAATAGGAATTAATTGAAATTAATAGAAATTAATAGAAATTAATAGGTATTAATAAGGATTAATAGGTATTAATAGAAATTAATAGGTTTAATTAGGTATAATTATGAATAATTAAAAATAATTAGGAATAATTAAGAATAATATCAATTGTAATAAATTGTAATAACTTGTAATAAATTATAATAACTTTCCATAATTTTCAGTGGATTGACGACACTGCTTTTTCCAGATGACTCTTCTTCTTTCAACTTTCACAGACTCAAAACATTATAAAAAGTACACTTCTATATATGCATATCCTATATCATATGCACGAGTTTGAATATTCTTTCATAGGACTGTATTTTTCATAATGATTTCAGGTAGTGATAGTTGCAAGTATATGATTCATCGCTGAAAAGGGGGATCTTTTGTCCGAAGACTCATTTACATGCATCTTTCTAACACTGAAATTACAATGAAAAATCTGCTCGAAGGTACGCTTATATATTCTTATATGCACGAGAATGAATATTCATACCTATGAGAATATTCTTCATTATTATTTCAGTGAGATAAATTTTCAAGTAAATGAGTTTTTAGAAAAAATATTTGTCGTCAATCCACTAGATATTGTGTC
Organism: Viscum album; assembly: GCA_963277665.1. Taxonomy (NCBI): domain Eukaryota; kingdom Viridiplantae; phylum Streptophyta; class Magnoliopsida; order Santalales; family Viscaceae; genus Viscum; species Viscum album. The sequence goes on from OY728142.1 coordinate 1,538,865,902, forward strand.
ACCAAAAATTAATGGTAATTATTAAGAAGTAGTTATAATTATTTATCTTATTTTTTAGATAGTGTTTTTATAATATCTAATTATTCAAAAAAATTGATGATTTTATATTTTGAAGAAAAATATGGAACAAGGAAGTTGACATTAGTCATTATTAGATGATCGTGCTTGGATAAATCAACGCAAAAATCCAAATAGTTCTAGTTTAAATATTGTATATATTGAGGGTGTTGAAGCTTTCTTATCATTTTCATCATCAAAACCAGAATATGTTTTAGAAGGAACAATTATGTGTCCTTGTTAAAATTGAGCTCTGTGAATGTTGGACACATTTGACAAGGTTGGGGTACATTTCTTTCAGTTTGGTTTTCAAACAGATTATGTTTTCTCATATCAACATGGTGAACATAGTTCCAGAGAAGATACTAATAACATGATTCTAGATCCACCACGGTTTCAAAATTTAGTAAATGATGTTACAGGTCCATTGGTTCAACAAACTAAAAGTCAAGATTATATTAATTTAACTCCTGAGTTGGCACCATATGAATTTTATGAGTTGTTGAGGTATGATGAGGATGTATTATATCCTAGTTTCAAGAAAATAAAATTAAAAGTAGTTACAGAATTTATGGCTATTAAATCAGATAATGCAATGTCAAACAACTGTGTTTAGTAGATATTTTCATTGGTTAATACACGGTTACCTAAAGAAAATGTATTGCCTACAAATTATTATAAGATCAAGAGGTTGGTTTGTAATCTACGCTTTAGTTATCAGAAGATTCATGCATGGGAAAATTATTGCATCTTATATTTTGGTGAAAATGATTAATTGGATAGTTTTCCCACATGTGGACAATTGCAGTATAAAGAAGCTCAACTGGGGAAGTCTGGATCGATTCCTATAAAACAGTTTATATATTTCACCTTACACCCATGATACAGTGTTTATTTATGTCTTAGAAAATAGAGTTAATTATATCATGGCACAAAAACAATATTTCAACTGATAAAATCTTGAATCATACCTTTAATGGTGATTCATGGAAGAATCTTGACCGTATGCATCCTTCTTTTTCTTTAGAAGAATGAAACATGAGATTGGGTATTTTTACTGACTATTTCTGTCCATTTGGTTCATATGGTAGTCAGTATTCATGTTGTCATGTCTTTATAACTCCATACAATTTACCTCCATGAATGTTGATGAAGGATCCCTATATATTTTTAACATTATTAATCCCAGGACATCTCAAAAAAGAATATTGATGTTTATTTGAAACCATTTATTGATGAGTTAAATACATTGTGGAGTACTTGTGTTAGTACATATGATGTTGCTGCAAAACAAAATTTTATATTAAAAGATGCATTGATGTGGACGATTAGTGACTTTCAAGTATATGATATGTTATCTGTATGGAGAACACATGTTCTGAAATCATGTCCTTACTATAGGAAAGACAACAAATCTTTTATTCTCATCAATGGAGAAAAACCTTGCTATTTTGACTATCATCACAGATTTCTTCCAACCGATCATCCTTTTAAGAGGAACAAATCTCATTTCAGAAAAAACACAATTGAAAGGGATGAAACTCCAAAAATGATCTCAGGTATAGAGTTAAAATCAATTGTATTTTCAATACCACCAATCACATTTTCACTAACAGTAAACAAACAGAAAAATCATGGCTTTTCGAAAGAATATAATTGGATTAAACGGAGAATTTTTTTAGGATTTTCCATATTGGTTGGATTTATTGGTCTACCACATGTTGGATTTCATCAATATTGAGAAGAACTGTTTTGATAATTTATTTCATATAGTTTTGGATACTCCAAGTAAGACCAAAAATAATATAAAAGCATGATTAGATTTTTCCCAAATTTGCAGGCGACCAGAAATTAAACTATTTGAAAATGTCAGATCGCAGAGGTTAATGAATACAAAAGTAGATTATACACTATCCAAAGAGAGTCTCTTATTATTTTATCAATGGATTGTAGATTTTAGACTTCCATATGTTTATTCTTCCAATTAGGGAAGATTTGTTAAGAATGGTCATATTATTGGATTAAAAGGTCATGATTGTCATGTTATAATTGAAAGAATTATGCCAATTGGATTCAGAGGATTGTTGAATTCTAAGATTTAGGATTATATAACAAACATATCATATTTTTTCAAGAGATTTTTGCAGTGACAACCGACTATGATGCTCTAAGAAAACAGGAAGAAGATGTTGATGTAATTATATGTAAACTGGAAAACATATTTCCACCGACTTCCTTTGACTCAATGGAACATCTCATATTACATTTTACACATGAATCTAAATGTGTAGGTACAATATAGTTTAAATGTATGTACACATTTTAGATATACAGGTAGAAATTAAAAAAAAGTATGTAACAAAGCATTAGTTAAAGGCTCAATTGCTGAATATTATTTTCGAGAGGAAATTGATTTTTTTGGCTGTCATTATTTTGAATATAAATATCCCTAAAAACAAAACTGCATGGGATAGAATGATGGAAATTTTAATGATGAAATCAAAAATCAATTATCAGTTTTTAATCAGCCAAATCTTGGCTTTGGTGGAGTTCATAAACGATAGATTTTAGACGATGAACATCACCGAGCTCATACATATGTTATTCTCAACTGTGAAGAAATAACATCATTGGTAATGTGAGTTCTTCTATCACTTATTCTATTATTTATGTTACAGTTTGTAAAAATATTTTATTTGTAGGTTATATGATAATTATATCAAGAAACAACTTCCAAAAATTATAGCATCTTCTCATGAAGAATGCAGACAAATTTTTTTTCTCAATGGTTTCAAAAATTGGTAACATAAATTATTAATGATTTAATGTCAATTCAGTTTAGTATTTATTATATTGATAATTGTTTTAAAAAAATTTAGGTGTCTCAACATGTTGATAAAATTGATAAGCGTATATGTATTTTGAGTAACCAACCATCCAAAATGGTTAAATCTTATAATTCATATGTGGTGAATGGTTTTTGATTTCATACACGTACATATGGGGAATAAAAAATCAATAAACATTGGAGTTTGTTTGAGAGGATCAAATCATAGAGAAACTAAATTTAACTTTTATGACATTCTAGATTAAATTATTGAGATGTTTTATCTAGGACAGAATAACATAATGATGTTTAAATGTTGGTGGTTGGATACTGAGAGAGGCTTGCTTGTTCATCTGACTCATGGAATTGTTGATATTAAATATAAAAGACTTCTTGCAGTAAATGGACCATTTTTACTCTCTCAACAGTAACATAAAATTTATTATGCAAATTACTATTCTACTTCAAGAGACTTGAGTGATTGGTGGAGCATAATAAAAACTAAATCTTAGGAAAATCAGTTTTTTAAAACTGAATGTGGTTCTAATGATGTAGAAGGAATTGAAAATTTTCAAGAGACTACTCAAAATCCATCTTTTTCAAAAAGAGACGTGAATATCAATTATGACACCCCACAGTTAATGGTTGATAGTGAAAAAGATATTAATGATGTTATAAATTAATTTAAAATGATAGGAGATATTGAAACTAAAACTCATATAGATATTGATGATACCGAGGAGGAATATGAAGACATTGACGTCATCCGATATGAAGATAATGATGAAGGTGAAAATTGACATAGTTAAATTCTTATTATAATCATAACTAATATATATATCTATATATAATAGTTATTTTTAACTCTCTACTAACAATAATCATTTTGTGTTTCCGATGGACCCTGATCTATTTCGTGAATTATAGGAGGCTGAGCTACCTTTGGATGAGGGGGATTTGGGATCATTTGACCCTCAGCCTATTAGATATTTTGGGGGTATGCAGAGGGGGTGCAGTCTTGAAAAACTAATGATTCCTAACCCTATCCCCGAGTGACATCCACGTCTTGTCTTCGATCCACACACACGAAGGTATGGTAACCTATATATTTTAGTTAGATTTCCTTAATATATTTATATATATGTATGAATTGTTTGATTATTTATTCTTTTTTCATAGTTTTTCACATGTAGCTATTGGATAGGGGAGTGCTATTTTGTACAATTAATTTTCTCATCCATGGATCATATGAGAATATATTCTCGTTGATGTGCAGCTCGACATGTTCAATAATTGGATTGTACGTCATTAAATAATTTTTATTTTTAAATTTATTTTATTAATAACATGATATTATAAATTATTTGTAGGTTTTATGGTATCCCATCGATGATAGCATGTGTGACACTATCCACATGGCATGGGAGGTGTCTATGTGTGACCGTTTCCATCAGTTTTTGTACAATTTAAAAAGGAAAACCATTAATAAAGAAGGAGTGAAATATTTTGATGAGTTGTGTAGAGTCCACCGACCAGAGTATATTTCATCTCAAGGTTTGGATGGATTCTGTTTACACTAGTTGGGTGGTGGATTTCAGAGGAGGTCTTAAGTGGGTCAGCATAACTGGGGGAGATAGGAGGTGACACATCGAGCTGGTAGCCATACATTCAGTACGCATGAAGAGCATCTCGTAAGTATTTTTTTAAATATTTTATATAACTTTAAATATAAATAGTTTATTTTATATCTTTATAGGGAGTCGAGAATCCCGATATTACGGAGTATGACGTTTATTAGAGGATGTACAGTGATCCATCCACTGGAGAGATTACAGGTGATCACCAGTGTCAGATTGTGGTTAGTACAATTTTTTTCAGTTTGAAAATTAACGGAATACAATATTTTCACAATTTTTATTTCAAATTGGAATTGAAGGAGTCATATAGGGATGAGACCTCTCATACAAAGGCTGGGAGTCAGAACGATGTGACTGATCAGACCAGTGCCCACCATTTCGATGAGGCAGCATGGATACAGGCGACTCAGTATGGATTTGAGAAGGGACAAGTAGTTGGTATCGGCTCTCATGTGACTCCTGGTACTTATTATGGCACTGCTGCGATGCCAGTTTCCAACTTGAGAGAAGCTCTTGGAGAGGCATCATTCTCTGCCTCATAGTATGAGGAGCCATTCAGAACTCATACTGATCTTATAGAGAGTTTACAGTAGCAGTATGAAGAGATGCATCAACAACAACATCATCATGATTAGGAGATGCGTCGATATCAGCTGCAACATCATGAGAAAATGGAGTAAATGCGTCGTCTAACTCATAGTTCAGACATGATGTTTCCTCCACCATCTCTTACAACTCCTCCACCTCCTCCAGAAGATGACCCCTAGTGATTTATTTGTTATGTTAAAAACATTTGGATTCAATATTTGTTGTAATATGAACTATTTATAGTTTCTATCTTTTTTATTAGTGCGAATATTGCATTTTTTTTATTTTTAATATTTTTTTATTTATTATTACTATTATATTTTTTAATGTTTTTTTATTTTACTAATAATAATAATAATTTATATTTTTTTAATATTTTATTTTGAATATTGAGAATTTTAATATTTTTTTAATATTTTAATATTATTAATATTATTTTTTCATTAATCGTAATTTTATTAAATATATTGTTTTAGTATTATATTTTTTATTGTTTGTTTATTTTACTAATAATAATAATAATATTTTATGAATTTTTTATAATTTTTTTGAGAATATTGAGAATTTTAATATTTTTATTTTTTATTATTTTAATAACATTAATATTATTTTTTCATTAATTATAATATTATTAAATATTTTTTTACATTGGTTATTATTTGCGGTGGGACCTTTTGCGATGGGATCCCATCGCAAATAGTTTAAATATATATTTTTAAATAGTATTTGTGACGGGACCAAGTGCTCATCGCAAATACTATTTGTGACATGGCCATCGTAAAAAGTTTATTTATATATAACGTATATGATCGGAATCATATTTGTGATGGTGATTGTTGCGACATGGTCCCTTTTCAAATAGTTTAAATATATATTTTAAAATACTATTTGCGATGGGACCAAGCACCAGTCACAAAGACTATTTTCAATGGGCCCATCACAAAAAGTTTATTTATATATAATGTATATAATTAGAGACTTATTTGTGACGTCGTTTTCTGTAATGAGATATTTCTGACTGGGCCCTGTCACTAAAGCTTATTAGCGATGGGATCTTGTCGCAAATTGCCCATCGTAAATATCACAAATTCCAGTAGTGTAAGGAATTATCTCAACATTATTTTTATATAAGAAATTTCATTGTACTAATATATATTTTTCTAATTCATAATGTGGTAATGTGTTTCTACACAACCCATTAATTTCATTATGATAAAAAAGTAGATATACCACCTTTCACTCCCATTAAACCCTTCGATAAACCTTTTTGTACACCTGTTATGTTGATGAAATATCCCCACAATTTTCCATACCAAGCATTTGTGTTGTGTATACCTGTACCCATTTATACTCAAGGGTATTCACTTAGATGTATCTATACTTAATTTATTTGGTAATTCTATTTATTTAACCCACACACCATAATTATTGGATTAATTTTTTTAAATACATTCTTATGTTTTATGATCTGTGTGGAACAAAAATTCATTCTCATAACATGAATGTGATGGGTGGGCCCAAAATTATTTACCTCTCCAATCCACTCGGTAATTTTTTTTATCTCAAGATATACCCTCTATGGAATATGAGAGGATATCATAAGAAAAAAATGTTATTATGTCTCAATAGTTAGACTTGATTTATTCTTATAAATTCATGATTTATTTTGTTTCTTCATCCCATTGTTTCCTTGATGATTCCAACTTATATCATGCTCCAATATTAATGTTTATGATTCTCACCATTTTATATCACCATGAAATAAATATTTACACACTGATATTACTTTAATCATTTTTTATTTTATTGTTTCTTTATTGGGATTTATATCTCACCACTTTCTTATCTACATCCCTAGGTTAATCTATAAAATTTTATATTATAAATAGTAATTATGTGAATACTATTGGATTAATGAATAAAGTTATTATATCCATATTCCAAGTTAATGGGTAATATATCATTTTACCCAAAGATGATAGGCATCTCAATCCCATAGGATTTTATTATGTGTATCTTAATATAATAATTCATGAAATATAGTGTATGAAGGAAATGGGTTATTATAATCTAGTGTCTTCTAAAATTAGACACATATTATTGAATGGATAATTTTATAAGAAACATATATTGAAAACATATGAAAATTAATAAATTGTATAAGGAAGGGAGGGATCTAAAACATGGAAGGGTCATAAGAAATGTAATGGAATTAGATGCTGAAGTAGGAGTAGATCTGAGGAAGGTGGTCCTATATCTTGGCATTGTGGTAAGAAGGGGCTACCCATAGATGGATTATTGTGAGTGTAGATTTTACTCTGATATATACTCTTCTTGAAGTGTATCCATGAATAATGTGTAAAAAGATAAGAGTGGCTTACTCTTAAGTTTCACTAGTCCACTTATGTCTTGGGAAATTGACTCTAGAGCTGCGTTTGACTCAATATATGAGAGTTCAAGTATTAAGAACTTTTTTTAGAAGATTTATTAGGGTAAATTTGGATAAATATCAATATTTTGAGATAATTAGAATAAGATACCTTCATATATGGATATGGGGTATAAGATTTTTGAGCTTATGAGGACTGTTTCACACCATAGGATTAAAGAAGAACATAATTTCTCTTATATAGATAGACTATGTGGGTTTTTATATATCTTTTTGTATGGATTATGAAATATTTCACTCATTTCCATGGTTTTAGAAAATAGAGTGAAAAATATAATTCTATAAATAATGATAGTATCAAAAGGTATGATGTATTTAACATAATTAAAATATGTGAAGTTATGCTATATCCATTTCAGGTCACCATAGAAAGAAAGGTATGGAAGTCCTGATTTCTAAAGGGATGTTGAAGTATGGATGAATGGAGTAAAGAACATTTGAGGAATTAATTATAAAAAATAAAAAGTTTTCCTTCCAAAGGGATTTTAAAAAACAATATAATTATCATTTAGAGTATGTGTATATAACCATATGGGGAGAGATCTATAGTTAATTCAAGTAGGGGATCACCGAACTACATAACATTGATTGATGACACAAAAAAACAATTATGAGTTTTCTTTATTAATCGAAATTTTTAGGTATTTATAATGTTCATTTAATGGAGTCCATGGTAAAAAAATAGTACAAATTAATGTTACAATTTTTATAGTCTATTAATAACAAGGTGTATAGAAACATATATTTTAGAAGGGTTTATTGGTGGAAGGGAATATGGATTGAGAAGACTATACTATGTTCTCCAGGACATAATAAAATCATGAAGAGGATTAATAAAAAATTAATTGAAAATGAAATAATTTTTTGAATTCAAGTGGGATTCCTCACTGTGTTTTAGGAAAAAGAAGTGAATTTCATTCCAAATGTTAGAAAAAATAGTCATTTTCCCCATTGTAAAAGGATCTACTTGTTGTTTTCCAGATCAATTAGAATGTTTAATTCACCCATCCTAAAGTCTTTAATGCAGTCACCTAGTTCCAATTTGATTCTAATAAAAGAGTAATTCCATAAGCTATGACATGATCATGTTTCTTTTTTGTTTATAGTGACAAGGAATTTTGTTTTTTTTTGTATTGAAAAACAAACTCTAGAAGGTTGTTAGAAGTCAAAATTTAATTTTTAAAGAATATACATCGTGTATGGATAAAAACATAAGAGATAATTTTGATGTAAAAAAACTATCATCAAAGGATGATTCTCAATAGAATGGACATCAAAAATTGATAGATGTTTTAGAGAATTAATGAAGAACATTAATATTAGAAAAACCTTATCATTTTGAGGGTGTTATGAATGGTTGAAAAATTCATATGGTTTTATAGAGACCTAGTGTACTAGATAGATCGAGGACTACAAAATCTTATGAAAAATATCTTGAAGATATGATTCCAAAATATAAATTATCATAAGGATTCAATCTATAAAGGGAATCACAGATATATACCAGAGTTAGGCACCAAGTGAAAAGGTATGTGAATGATCTATACTACTTACTTATAATTAATTATGGGGATCCAAAGAGCTCAAAAGTGGACAAAAGTATGGATGGATCAAATAAGAGGGAGTTATTATTGATTGATTCACTCATTTTTTGGAACACTTTTACTGACTAAGAGACCTTTTGGAATGAGATACCCTTAATATAATTGGTTGTATCGATTGAAGGAATATTTTTATGTTAAGAAGAGGTAAAAATCAAGGATAGTCATAAAGGGGTTTCAATAAATAGAAGGTTTGTATTTTTCTATTTCCATTTTCTTGAATTAATATATATGACCATTTTGATGGTGTTTATTATGGTTTCCTTTGTAATTTTTTATATGTAGTAGTCAAACATGAAGAAAAAATTCCTTTATTTGGAATTAGTGGAGAAAATTTATATAGACTAACCAGTTGGTTTTATATATCATCAAAAACTAAATTTTTTTATAAAGTATAAACTAGATACATTATGGTTTAAAGAAAGTTCCAAAAATTGATATAATGAGATGAATGAATTCATGAAGGGAGGAGGGTTCTATAGAAATACTAAGAATTGTTTTATATAATTGTGTTCAATTAGGGGATTTTCATCATATTATTTATATGTATTGATGATATTATTATTAAATGTTTTGTGAATAAAAAATATCAAAAATATTAACACTGATTGTTTTGAATATTTTATGTAAAGGATCTTGGTCTAGTGAAGTGGATTTTTGAGATACAGATTGTGAAGGATGTATGTTTTGGTAATTTTTAACCAATATAGTAAAATTACATAGAGAAGGTGGGGGATTAATTTGTAATGGGAGAGGAGAAACTAGTTAACACATCCTTGGTGAACACTTTATGAAAATTTAAATGAAGGAATTTTGAATTATAGATAAGGAAGAGTACATGGTGAAGTTTCTCTATGAATCGGTAGTTGGAATACAAATGTATGACATAGTTTTTACTCAACCAGCCATTGATCAGGTAGTGGAGTTATTTATAAGTCTTATATAGAATATGTAATTTGAAAACTTTTCACTTTGAAGTGGATTCAATGATACTTAGAGGAATATAAAATCTGATAACTATGATTCGAAATGGATGAGCCACTATAATGGTTTGTAGACTTAGATTTAGAATGACATAGAGATAATCAAAAGAGAACTTCTAGATTACTATTCACTTTTAGAGGGATGAAAATATGTTGGGTGTAAATCTACAATTATTTTTAAATTTTTTGACAATATAAGTGGAATAAATTGATTTCACTAAAGCAAGGATAGATTTAATCTGACTAAAGGGGATATTGAAATGTCTCAGTATAAAGTAATATCGTGGGAGAATATTTTAGGGCTCAAAAAGTGTCATTCAATTAGCCAAAAATATTATGTTTCATTCCATTATGAACAATATTCAACTAAAGTTTCACTTTATCTAGGAGATTCCATATATCAATGTAATGTAAATACAAAAGATAAAATAGACTCATAATTTAGTAAATATGTTGAAAAAAACTCATAGTCTTATGTTTTCTTTGGCGGTTCTACACCTCAGTTGGGATGGGATAACTGAAAGACATGACGAGGGACCCTTTCTATCTACAATATAATATTAAAGAGTAGAAGGAATTTCTTTAATATAATTATATAATTGGTGGTAAATCATAGAAATGATTCACAAGTGGGATATTTTTATGCTTGAGTATGAAAAACATTTTCCATCCAAAGGGGTAGTCTACCAGAAGGGTAAATTTTGGGTGTTTAATTTCTAATGGTTTGGATAAGGATGATGGAGTAGTAATGGATAGTGTTTGAGATTCCCAAATGGTGGGAAATTAGAATTTATGTAGGCTAAATATGTGATCTATATTTTTGGGAAATGAAATATAACAATGTCTAAAGATGGTGAAATCATAAGTTACCCATGACCACTGAACTTAGAGATTGTACATTTTTGCGACAAAGTAAAAAAGTGTAAGAGTCAAATTTATGAAATTATGAACAGATAAAACTATTTATTAGTTAAATTAGTTAATTTGGTGTGATAAAATAACTCAAAAAAGGATTATATATATAGACCAGATGAGGTGGACTTCATCCCATAAATATTAGACAGAGGTGACGTCGAAAAAACTGGATGGATCTAATAAAAAATAATATGGAAAATATATAGTGTCACAATTTTTTCCATTTAAGAATACGAAATATATCATAGATTTTTTTAGATCCAGGTGTAGAGAGGACACAAGTTTCCAAGACCTGATGATTCTTGAAAAGATATTTTAAAAATATTAAATATATTAACACCATGAGTATGTGTTTTAACACAAAAAATAGAATATCTCAAAAAACAAGTCTTAGATATGAGATATGATACCATAGTTCACTATAGAACATGGGGTTTACCCTAGGAACAACATATTGTTGGTCAACACTAGATGTCTGGTTGAGGCATCCATTGGGGTGCATTTAATTAAAATAAATAAATAAATAAATAAATAAATAATTTTTTTGTTATTAATGTAACTAATTAAATCCTCTATATATACTATCTAATTAGAATTATCTAGGGTTAGCCACATAAACCGAAGGAGAATTTGGAGGAGATCTGATGACCTTCTTCAGAGAATTCAAATTAGACAATGATTAGTTATACAATCGAGGTGGATCTATAGGGAGTTGACAAAGAATAACATACTACTCACTGGAAAAAGTTTTCTTCACCAATGATTGATATATTATCGATGTAGGGATTTTGAATTTCAGTTTCTACCTTTCAATAGATGTTTGGTCATGGATATTTTTTATCTTCTTCTCGATAAATGTTTTTTCACCCTTTGGTAATTAAATTGTTTTTTTTAATATATTATACCAATAACATGATCTCACTTTGAAATATCAATTTAGATTTTTTTTCATAGAAGGATTGGATAAATATGTTTATCACACATTGTTATGGTTTTTTCCCCTCATCGTTCATTGTGTTCTTCATTGGTGGCCAATAAGGTTGTGGATCGACATTGTTGGGGTAGGTTTGAGCACAATTGAACATGTCGCTTTGTGGAGGATGTGAAAATTATGATCAGGATGGTGACTTGTGGACAAATTGAGATTCATTTCTAGATATTGGTGATGTTTTCCATGGATCTAGGATTTAGAATGATGATGGATTATGAGAGGAACACAAGACACATGATGGAACACCTCAAATGATTAGGATTCAATTTTCGTCAATGAGAGGATAGGAAATCATTGGACAACATCAATAACTTCGATTATAATGGATTTCGAGTGTTTAAAGGATGGAAATCATTTTGAAAGTGTAGGTTCTATGATTTTTGTGAGGAACTCAAATTTTTACAAGAACCATGACTAGACGAAGTGTATTCAAAGAACACAATCTATATATCCCCATCCAGCTATAGCATCGAGGGTTTATAGGAAGAAAACGAACAAAAAAATGTGTTTGGTCCCATATGTTGTGTGACCCTCCCAAGATTTTTGGGTCATGTGTTAGTTTCACACAGCCAGGAACCCATTTGGGAGAAAACACTATTCACTATAGGAGTAAACGTATTTGGGATGGTACCCAAGCATGACCAAGTAAATTCCCTAGTACACATGTATGGCCTGATGAACATGGGCATGGGAAAGTACATTTTGGTAGGCCATGGGTGTCACGACCCACCTTTACCAAGATGAGGGAAGGGAAAAAATATTTATAGACCTTTCCTTATTCAAGTTGAAGGAGGGATAATGACCCCAAGTCCCACCTTCAATAGATCCTGGAGTGGCGACTAGCACTAAGGGTATATAATCACATGAAAAATTGAAATCATTTCCATTTTTATTTCGTAGGATTGCTAGATAAGATAGTAAATCCTAAAAAACACCAAAAATGGAACTTAATGAAAATTCAAAACAATCCATTCCCATATTCATGTTCCAATAATAAGTTCTAAAAAAGAATAAAACTCCAAAGGGAAGTACTAGAAGAGAATAAAAGAAGCAAAGTCAACGGTCTAAGCGTCTGAGCTAATAGGGTCCTGTATGGTCCTCAAAGTCCTCCTCGAAACTAGAAAGTAGTTTTATATATGTAGGGTGACTATACAGGTATAATCAATAGGGAAAAGCAAAATCTCTCATGCACAAGTGGGGAGTTATTTTAATTCCCAATGAGAAATGAGATAACCAAACCACTTTAGTAAGGAAAACTGTCCACCCAAACCACACCAAGGCACACTCCCCAAATAACGCAAGTCAAGTAAAGTAATAGTAATAACACATCGATTTTTGGGCACCCCACATCACATTACCAATGGTTGTTGAATACATACTACATGTCAAACCTACCCCACCATTCTCACCGTAGTCTCACTCCCATACACCGCTTGCACACACCTGGGATACCACAACCACACATCTAGCCCGCAAACACCTAGTCCACAAAAACCACATGTAAGAACACCCACAAACACCTAGACCAGAACAACCACACATAACCATTCCTGAAGACACTTGAGCTAGAACAACCTCTTCCATGAATGAAGACACCAAGGCTTGAAAAAATACTTCCATGCCAGAAGACACTTGGGCCTCATCCCGAACACACTTGGTAAAAAACCTGTTTGCACACACCTCGTCAAACCATGAAAACTTACCCTGACTGAAGAATCTTTGGCAATAATGGACCTCATTCCATCCCAACCTGCCCAAATAATCTTGGGCTACTCGGGAAAGGAAGCAGAAAAGGATCGAATAACAAGCCACTCATAGGAGTGTGGGGAAAAACACCCTCCCCCTTGAAATGGGGGTGTTCAGAAAAAATTTCTCAACTAGGGTGGGGCATGAATAAGAAACATAAGAACTAAATTATAAATATAGATAAAAAAGCACTAATCCTAACCTAGAGGTCCCAAAACCAACCCACACACAAACACCCACATTACTATTCATTCATAAAAATCAACAACAACCACAACCAAGTCAAAACTCATTCTTGGAACCCAAATACCCCCTTTGATCCCATTATTTTTTATCATATTCTAGTGGTTCCATTTAAATAATTCTTCACCATTGGGAAACAAATCGGAATAGCCACATGGCAAGGAAGGAAAAACAACCAAGCCCCAAAACTTAAGCATTCTCACCAGGTTCTCTTGTAAAGTCACAACAAAAAAAGGGATCTATGAGATCCCTAAAAGTATTGGAATCAAATCAAGCCCCAACATACCACCCACACGGCCTCAGATCCACAAACCATCAACTACACCACAACCGGGGATCCCATTCCCATTTATGTCACCTCACAAGAATCAAGCAGAACCACCGTACACATAATCATGATAGAGCATGGGATTTTTCATATTTAGACACACCATTACTTTAGTTCTATCGTTTCGTTTGGTTAACCAGGGTGATCATACAAGGATTATTATTCATTGGGAATCCATTTAATCAACTGAGTTTATGTGATTAACCATTTTTCGTGTTAAACCCGTTCAATCACAAAACTATCCAGAAAATAGAGATTCATTAGTAGGAAATAAAGGAACACCAACAACAATGATTTTAAGTGGACATAAGCCCATAAAATTCACAACATATAAGAAAAGTTAAAAGAGTACTGCAACATCATCAAACACACCCCTTCATTCATTAAGGAATATTTATTACCTCTGTTAAGGTTTGGTTTCATGCATACACGTAGGAACATTATCATACCCACCCCTCATGATACACAGTAAAGAGTGACGAAGGAAAAAACCTACTTGGATGGTCAATGATTGAATTTTATATCCACATTCTAAGAACAGGGGATGCATGACTTGTACGGGATGAACTCTGAGGAATCCAAGAGTGAGTAGGAAAGGATCTCGCAGAGGCGCACTACTAGCCTCAGGAAAGGGGATTCCAAATGCACCAATGAAAGAATTAAACTAGACAAGAAGAAGAAATAATGAATCCCAGTGCGATAAAAAGGAAATATCCTAGAGTTATGGGATATAAAAACTTTTAACAACTTTAATTTCGGATCGTGGTTTCACCACACGGTTGGACGGTTACACACAATGTAATTAATTGTTATTTAATAATTCTTATTGGAGGGGTGGCCATAACAGATGTGTGTTAAAGGATTTAATTTAAAGAGAGGAAAATAGGTCCATTTAGGGTTTCCTTAATCCTAGGTTATTTAAAATATTGTTTATAGCGCTAAAAATGTCCTTGAACAATATTAAAATGGTTAAAATATTTAAAGGAAGTGTTACGGGAAAAATAGGAAAAGAAAACCCCGAAAATCCCCTTGTAGAATCGATTGGAGAAACACTGATCGGTATCACACCGATCGGTGACACACCAATCAAGGAAATACTGATCATAGACACACCGAGTGGTGGCACACTGATCGGTGACACACTAATAGGTGTCACACCGATCGGTGACACACCAATCGGGGACACACCGATTAGTGAGTCACCGACTAGTGTCACAGATGGGTGACACTACCACCAACACCCACCCACTATAATTACACCTAGGGAATTCCAAAAACCATAAAAAGAAATAGTTATGGACCTGGAGGGTCTAATCCATTACATCATATACTTCTCAAACTATTCTCATCCCCAGGAATCAAAACTAAACTCGTTGTACAGAGAGGGGTCCGAACAACCACCTGGAAATATACCTCTCATGACCAAACCACCCTAGATATCTAGGAACACATCTCTCTCAAACAACCACACAAACATTTAAAGGTAATATCATCTAGTCATATGATTTAGGGAGTCCATCCTTCAATGTCCAGATACTATCTGCTTTGGGTGGCACGGACTCGCCTTAACGTGTTTAATCGCATCCACCTTAATGAATCTTGATCAGGGATCAATTCCTCCCTTTTCCATAGTCTGGAATCTTCAAACACTTTTATATAACAATGAAAAAATCACATTACATAGTCAACATGGTCAACCTCAACATGACAAACAAGTACGAAACGAAACAAGAAAAACACTCAAAAAAACTCTGGGTACTGGGCGCGCATCTGTGCCTCCCATTCCCATGTACTCTCCTCGAGCCCACCATGACTCCACATTACACGATCCAAGGAAATGGTTTTTCCATGAATCACTTATTCCTCATGATCGTCGATCCTCACTGGTTTCTCCATGAATGTAGAGATGTCCTATATATCCAACTCTCCCCAGTCAATCACATGGGAATCATCATGTAGATATCGACGAAGATGGGATAAGTGGAAAAGATCATGGATCCTTAGTAGTGTAGGTGGTAATACTAGATGATAAGACACTTTTCCAACCCGTCTCAACACCTCAAAGGGTTTGAAAAACCCGAGAGAAAGCTTACCCCCTAGAAAAACCTCTATTGTCCACGCCGAGGTGAGACCTTCAAGAACACCTGGTCTCCAACCTAAACCTCCAAGGGCCTCTTCCTATGATTGATAAATGTGTTTTTATAGTACTAGGCTTTTCTTCATCCTCTGACGCACAAAATAAACATTCTCCTTTGTTCTCTACACTGCCCCTGGGCCAAGAACATCAGCCTCCGTAACCTCGGTCCAACACACGGGTGAACGAAACAACCTCCCAAACAAGGCTTCAAACGGTTCCATGAAAATAGTATAGTGATATCTATTATTGTAGGAAAACTATAATAAAGAAAAAAATGTCATTCCCATGATCCCCTGAAGTCCAAAACACAAGCCCAGAGCATATCCTCCAATGTATGGATGGTCCGCTCCATTTGCGTATCTGTTTGGGGGTGGAAAGAAGTGATAAGGCGTAGCTGGGTGCCAAAATCATGCTGAAATCTCTTCCAAACTTGTGAGTTAAACCATGCATCCCTATTTGAGAATATGAACCTTTTAAATCAATGAAACCACACTACCTCATCCACATATATCCTTGATAAGGCATCCACTGCACTCAACTCCTTGATCGCCAATAAGTGAGTTGATTTTGTCTGTCGGTATACCACTACTTAGATAGCAACACAGATTCCTTGAACCTTGGGTATTCCTATGATGAAATCCATCGAGATTTCCTCTAACTTACACTTGGGGACATCTAAAGGCTCCAATAAACCTCCTGTGATGTGGTGTTTAGACTTCACCTGTTGACACATGAGGAACCTTGCCACAAACTCTTCCACTGCCCGTTTTACCCCCTGCCACCAAAACTATTCCCTCAGGACTTGGTACATTTAGGAAAGTCCTGGGTGTACGGCTATGAGTGATTTATGGAACTCACTGAGAACTCCATTGGGAATCATCTCTGGGAAATAAACTTCCCAAAAAATAATCTGATTCAAACCATTCTCTGACAACCCTTCCAGAGCATTTCCTTAGTTAACCCGATCACGAATCACTTCAATATCTAAGTCTCCCCACTGAGACTCCTCCACCTTCCACAATAGAGAGTACTGCACTGTCATCTATTACAGAAAACCTCTACCACCATCCACCCT
The DNA here is from genome assembly GCA_963277665.1 of Viscum album. Lineage (NCBI taxonomy): Eukaryota > Viridiplantae > Streptophyta > Magnoliopsida > Santalales > Viscaceae > Viscum > Viscum album. The sequence continues at coordinate 1,538,883,479 of OY728142.1, forward strand.
TGCATCTAGATGAATGGTATCCAAATCCCCCATTGCCTTCCAAGCATCGATATATTCTTGAACAGATTCCCTCTGTGACTTCCTCATCAAGGAATCATCCAAAACGTTCCCCTTACCATTAGTTTAAGATATCTCGATGTTGTAGTCTGTAAAGACCTGTAAAATTAAAGGGAATTTTTTTCTTAATTTTCTTTGGGATTTTACAGGAACGAGGTTTCTGATGGAACTTCATTCCGAGGCCCGGTGTGTCCAGAATTTCTATCCGAAGTTTAGCTTAGGTACGTTCAGTGAACGAATGAGAAGGTTTTTCTAACATTGAACCAGTGCTCGGAATCAAATTTCGAGGGCACCGATGGATTTGCAGCGCCGGTATTTTCTTAGGAACACCTTTTCCAGAGTTACTTTATCACGAGAGAAGTTGTTAAAAATTGAGGAAGTTAAAATAAAAATTGAGCTTCAACTTTTTATTTTTACTTTGTAATTAAAATCTTTGAGTGGAAGTTGGGTAACCAAACAACTTCCCATGAGATGCTATGAGGGTGGTGGGGCCCACACGAACCCCACCCCCTCATATTCCCTAACTCCTTCAACTCACCATTAAGGTTGACAACTTATATTAATTAATTAGGTGAGATTAATTTGAGGGAATTAATTCAACTTTTGAAATTCATTTGCTTAAGTTATGTTAATAAAATAAGTGATGAAAATATTTTCTTTTGGTTGGAATCTTGTTGTGTGAGTCCATGGAGGAAAGTTGAGGATCTTGAAGAACTTCTTCTTCTTCTTTGATGAAGAACGCGAAGAATGCGAAGAACGCTAGATTCCTAGGAGATCGATGACGCGACATCGATAAATCTTTTCTCCGCGACACGACTCGCTTCTTCCGCAACGCTTCTTCCGCGACGCTACGATCCCACTTCCGCGACGCCTTCTTCCATGATGTTCTTTTCCGCAACGAATCCTCGCTCATCATATTCAACGAGGTAGGGGTTTTATGTGTTTTTATTCGTGAATTCTTCCATCAACAATCCTCGTTCAATTGGACCGCTTTCTATCATTTAACGGAAGGGGGTCGGACCACACAAACACGGCCGACACTCCTTCCTTATTATTTTATATTGTTGCGGTTCAAAGGAAAATGAGGCGGTGCCGACGCACCACGCGGGATCGTGCGGCAAGGATGCGTGGCGCCGTCGCGCCGTGCCGATGAAGTTGAATAAGGTCGCAGCGCCGTTCCACCGCGTCAGAGGATCACGAAAACACCGCGGCTGGAGAGGGGCCGCGGTGGAGGGGCGCGACGCCGCATCGTGCCAGACGGTCCAAGGCCGTGTATTAAGCCGCGACAGAGCAGGGTAACCAGCGTCCGGTTCCGGGCCACCAGCGTCGCAGCAGGGGGACCGGCCCTTTCCGGTCCCGTGGCGGCAACAACCGGCCGACCGGAGCGGGGCGACCGGCCAGAGGAAAGCCGGGGGTTCGAACCCCCGGCTGGCCGAACTTGAGCGGCCCCCCACATGGGGGCCACAGTTTTCAAACGGAGGGTGGCAGTACGCCCCCCGCACCCCTATCTGCTCGGCCGAAACGACTGAGCCACCTGGCAGGCGCCAGCATGCCGGGCCACGCCCAGGCCGGGCCGGGCCGCGCCCAAGTGGGCCGGAATTGCTCCCGGGACGGGTCGACCTAGTTTGGGCCGACCCAGAGGGTATTTGGCCGGGTCGGACCGCGCCCGAACCCCCTAATACAGATCCATCACGGTCTTTTTCCCATAACTTGGGTTGTAGACCTCCGATAGATGCACTGTCAGTTGCAATGCGATTCTTGGATCGAGTCGGTCGTTTAGGTATATTGCACTCGAGGTTTCGGAGTACACTGGGTTCGGTTGGGTTGGTTCGTACACAAAACCAACCAGGCCCTCGGAGCAGAAACACTTATAACTTGAGCTCCAGACGTCCGATTGACGTGCCGTAAACTTTGATGGATTCCTCTAAGTGAGACGAACCTTTTGGCATACTCCGCTCGAGGTTTGGACATAGTTGGAGTAAGGTCGGGTTGGTTTTGGCTTAAAAACCAACCAGGCCCCTGGGACAAAAAAGCCAATAACTCTCAGACCGGGCGTCCGATTGACGTGCCGTCTGTGACGTTGAGGTCCTATTGACAATACAGAACTTTTGGAGACATCAACTCCGGACTATGTGACAATTGATGTATCAGCCCTTCGGCTCGTGGTGCGGACCCTCCCGAACGAGCTTGCTGTGTGCGGGGACCCTAGAGCTAGCTGCGACTGGGACGACGATGACGACTGTACTGAAATTCTCCGTGGATTTGACAACGACGACTACAACACTCAGCGATCCTATGTGGATCAGTGCTACCGATCCTCTGTGGGTCAGATCCTGTGTGGGTCAGCGCTCAGCGGTCCTATGTGGGCCAGCGCCTACAGATACTGTGTGGGTTTGATCCTGTGTGTGTCATTGCGGGGGTTAGTTACCTATTGATCATTTGTGGGTCATTACGGGGGTTAGTACCTATCGATCCTGTGTGGGTCCGACGGCTTAGATGAATCAGTGGAAATATCTGATCATCTCTATCGTCTTACAAAGAAGTATACATGTGTGAGCTGAATCTTGACTTTCAATCCTTATCTTTGATAAGTTTGACTTGATATCCTCTGTGGATTACGTTTTGCTTTCCTGTGTGGATTGGGTTGTGTTTTCCTATGTGGACTGGCTTGTACTTGAGCTCGGATGTTGGAACCGAACGAGAATTGATGACTTAGGTATTTGTATGGGCATATACCTAAGTAGAGTCGAATGTTACTTCGTGATTGTATCTTTCCTTTGTGTATTATCCTTTCTGGATTCTGGGAGACCTACGAGAGTGTCAGGGTCCCTACTGAGTAGCTGAAACTCACCCCTGCACGGGCTATGCCTACACTACATTGTGTTGGTTGAAGACGACAGACAACGCTGATCGTGGTTGAGGCACGAGGAGAAGGTCGGTACCCGGAGGTGGATCACTGGGCGGGGCGTACTCGGAGCGGACGGCTGGACACGAGGAGCTGTGGAGGCTATCTGTACCCACCTTTCAGGTGGGACTTCCAGTGGACAGCTCGAGGCTGTGGCTTTACTTTCAGCTGTTGTTTTCCCTTTCCAGTTGTACTTTACTTTCAGTTTGGGTTTGTATACTGGCCCACTTACTTTTCCGCACTTACTTTTGTAACTAGTTATTACTTAGTATTTACTTATGCTTTCTTTCTCTGTGGTGTTTTTTTACTTTACACTGGAAATGCCTTCCCTTTTTACCAGGAATTACGCCTTGGTGCTAGTCGCCAGTCCCTGGACTATGGAAGGCGGGCTTGGGGTAGTCAGGGCATGGGCCTCGAGGAGGGGTCGTGACAAATTGGTATTAGAGGAGTTCAGTTCTACCGCAGAACATTGGAGTCTGATATTTCTTCTATGTGAAGCAATAATGTTAAGCGTATTGGGTGTGGTTATCAGTCGAGGAAGTCCAGTGTTGGTGCGACGACCGACGTATCCGTACACCAGGATCCTGACTTATGATTTTCGACTTAATACATGAAAACATTGATTTCATGTGTGTTTCAAGTTTTCTTTGTGATTACTTTATGTCAGCTCACCAGGTATACTGTTGGATCATGGCGCACCTGTTTCTTTTCAAGATTCCCCCATGACGGCAGCCAGCTAGGGTTCCGAGATTTGTGCGTGACGATAGCCCACCGAGCGACGAGGCCTCGGTACAGGGCCCTTTGATAGCAGAGGCACCAGTGGTACCTCTAACCACCGAGCCACCGATGCTACCAGCCCCAGCTGCTGATGATCCACATCACCTTAGTGCACTGCACGAGTTTCAGCATCAACGACCACCGAGGTTCCGTGGGGAGACGGACCCTCAGGCAGACGAGGATTTGCTGGAGGCAGTTGTACGAGTTTTCAGGTTAGTGAGCACACCAGCAGACCTCATGGTGATCCTTGCAGCGAGCCTCCTGCACGCGACAACAGGCATATGGTGGAGCTTGATGCTCCATGTGCACGATGAGGCATCTCTCCTCTGGACAGACTTTGAGAGCCTCTTCCGCTCGGAGCTCTTCCCAGCCACCCTCTAAGCGGTGTTCATCCAGGAGCTTCTATAGCTGCGGCAGGGTAGCTTGACGGTCGCCCAGCACTCGGTGAGATTTACTGATCTCTCATGCTACTCTACAAACATGGTACAAGACCCATTCTTCCAAGCCCAGACCTTTGAGCAAGGATTGAGGCATGAGATCAGGGCATCGCTGATCTCCCTCATCATTCTGACACAGGAATGGGTACTAGAGAGAGCCCTTCTGATCGAGAGCTTCCTTGCTGATCCTACCTCAGCAGCGAGACCTACCGCAGGGCGGCACGTAGTAGAGTATTCTGCTGTAGGCAATCGACGAATGACTCATGGGTCCAGGCAGACCAGACCCTCAGGCAGATGACCTCAGGTCACTGGCTCAGTGGTGCGGGCCACACAACACAGAACTAGTCTTTCGAGAGGCAGACAGTGCTACGCATGCAGCAGGCAGGGCCACATGGCTCGTGACTGCCCGACCCGCCATGCAGATGAGCAGCAGAAGGTTGAGGGACCACCCAGGCAGAGGCAGAGGGTTGACCGTGGTGGTTCGCAGGGAGCAGGTGGACGAGGCAGAGAAGCTGGTCGAGCAGCAGGTGGTGGGCGACGCTTTGAGGCTCTACCACTACAACCACCAGGAGGTCCACCCCGACCACAGGGAGCTGGTGGGCAGAGACATGCACAGCTTCAGGCAGCGGAGGCCTACGACCACGGCACACCCGAGATGATTCGAGGTACTATCTGTGTCTATTACACCCTTGCTGCAGTTCATATAGACACAAGTGCGAGTCATTCTTTTATAGCCACTGCCCTTGTTTGGAGCTCGGAGATTCCGACAGAGCCATTGGCTCGATCCTTATGGCTAGAGACTTCTACGGGAGCAGACTCGACGATTACGCACTGGTGCCTGCAATGTGAGCATACTCTAGGAGGCTAGAGCATCGACTGGTATCTTCTTGTAGCGACGTCGAGGCCTTACAATGTCATCTTGGGCATGGATTGGTTATCTACAGTCCATGCTCAGATTGACTGTATTAGGCGCAAGGTGCGATTTGTACGCATCGACTAGAGCATGTTTACCTTCACCGGTGAGAAAGGAGCCTTCGCAGCACAGGATGGACTCTCGCAGAGGAGAGGACAACCCATCACTCATCAGTTGGCTAGCCTCATCCTAGGAGAAGTTGACGCATGGAGTCCTAGTTTTCCTACAGTGGTGGATCAGTATGCGGTCGTTTTTTCCGACGACGTTCCAGGACTACCTCCTTGCAGAGAGGTGGAATTTTATATTGATCTATACCCCGGGACAACCCCGATATCCACCCCAGCATATTGGATGGCCCCTGCTGAGCTTTGAGAGTTACGGATACAGTTGGAGGACTTGCAGGGCGAGGGATTCATCCAACCCAGTGTTTTACCTTGGGCTTCTCCGATATTGTTCGCCAAGAAGGTAGACGGAAGCTTGCGACTTTGTGTCGACTATCATCGCCTGAACTAGGTGACCGTGAGGAACAAGTATCCGCTACTGAGGATTGATGACCTCTTCGATTAGCTCACGGGAGAACAGTGGTTTTCAAAGATAGACCTCAGGTCAGGATATCACCAGCTCAGAGTTCAGGATGAGGACGTGCAGAAGATGCCCTTCAGGTGCCGGTATGGCCACTATGAGTTCTTGGTTATGCCATTTGGCATAACCAACTCTCCAGTAGTGTTCATGGTCCTCATGAACAGGATCTTTCATCCATACCTCGATCGATTTGTTGTGGTATTCATCAATGACATTTTGATATACTCAATGACTGAGGAGGAGCACGCCTACCACCTGTGGGTTGTACTAGACACACTCTGAGAGCACCAGCTTTATGAAAATCTCTCGAAGTGTCAGTTCTGGATACGTGAGTTCCACTTCTTGGGACACGTCATCTCTGAGGCGGGAGTTGTGGTGGATCCTGCGAAAATCGAGGCAGTGCTAGCTTGGGAGCCACCCAGGAGCGTGACAGAGGTGCGTAGTTTTTTGGGACTAGCTAGGTACTACCAGAGATTTGTTCCAGACTTCTCCAGAGTTGCGGCACCACTCTCAGCTTTGAAGAAGAAGGGGAAACCCTTTGTGTGGTCAGACAGATGTCAGCAGAGCTTCCAGGAGCTGAGACAGTGATTGACCATTGTGCCTATCTTGAGGCTACTGGAGGAGGGAGTTGGTTACGTAGTTTACTGCGATGCATCAGGGACCGGACTCGGATGTGTCTTGATCTAGGAGCGAGCCGTGATCACCTATGGATCACGTCTGTTGAGGCAGCATGAGAAGAACTATGCTACCCATGACCTGGAGTTAGCAGCCGTGGTCTTCGCTCTGAAGATGTGGCGACACTATCTGATGGGCGAGCGCTTTATAGTCTATTCTGACCATCAGAGTCTTAGGTACATCTTCTCACAGAAGGACCTAAACCTGAGGTAGTGGTGATGGCTCGAGTTTCTCCAGTACTATGACTTTGAGATAGTCTATACTCTTGGAAAGGGGAACATAGTATCCGATGCAGTCAGTAGAAGGACGGGATTTCAGCTACTTGGGGAGGCGACAGAGCAGCTCCCTGCTATGCAGATTTCCTTTGTGGATAGAGATGGAACAACCTTTCTTCAGTCACTCACAGCCACTCCTCCACTATTGTAGTGGGTCAGAGAGGCACAACGTGGGGACACCGACTGTGAGACGCGGTGTGTGTAGATATCCTCCGGACAGGCACCTGATGGATTCTCCGTGGGAGGGGAGCATGCTATCCTTTTCAGAGGACGTACCTTGGTAACAGTTTCTTTATAGGAAGAGGTGCTGAGATAGTTTCAAACTTCCTGTTTGGCGGTACATCTGGGAGTGGCGAAGATGTACCAGGATCTCAGATGACAGCACTGGTGGCCGAGCATGAAGAAGGCTGCGGTAGAGTTTGTTTCTCGATGCCTCGCCTGCCAGCAGGTGAAGACAGAGCACCAGGTACTAGCAGGCTTGGTGCAGCCCTTGGAGGTCCTGAAGTGGAAGTGGGACGGGATATCTATGGACTTCGTGACTGGAATTCCATGCACTTCCAGATGTCATGACTCCGTTTGGGTGATTGTCGACCGAATCACCAAGTCAGCTCACTTCTTACCCATCAGAGAGTAGGGCTCAGTGGAGAGCTTGGGACTTATCTATGTTCAGGAGAATGTGCGGCTTTATGGTGTGCCATCATCTATCGTCTCCGATCGAGATGCTCGCTTTAATTCCTGGCTTTGGAAGGGGTTGCAGGAGGGGTTTGGGATGCAGCTACGTCTGAGCACCACCTTTCACCCTCAGACATATGGTCAGATGGAGAGGAGCATTCAGACTCTTGAGGAAATGCTCCGCGCATGTATCCTCGAATTTGGTCACAGTTGGGAGGACCACCTACCCTTGGTGGAATTCACGTACAACAACTGCTACCACTCCACCATCAGGATGGCTCCATACGAGGCGTTGTACGACTGACCTTGCAGATATCCTCTGTGCTAGACAGACCCTGGGAAGTCAGCACTTGTGGGACTGGAGATGGTCCAGGCCATGACAGAGAAGGTCCAGATTATCTAGGAGCGGATGAGGATAGCTCAGAGCCGGTAGAAGTCTTATGCTGACAAGATCCGGAGGCCATTAGAGTTCGAGGATGGAGACCACGTCTTCTTGCGGGTCTCACCTCGACATGGTTTACAGAGATTTGGCTGAGGCGGCAAGTTGTCTCCACGCTTCATCGGACCATTCCAGGTCCTCAGCCGGATTGGCGATGTGGCTTATCACCTGGCTCTACCAACTCAGTTGCACTGGGTGCATGGCGTCTTCAACGTATCCCAGCCGAGGAGATACGTGCACGACCCGACACATATCATTGACCATGGGGAGCTAGACATTGATGATGGGGTGACTTTTTCGGAGGTCACAGTGGAGATCGAAGATCGAAAGGATCAGGTCCTACGTGGAAGGTCGATTCCTCTAGTGCGCATCAGATGGCACCACGGGAACCTCAAAGAGAGCACTTGGGAGCGGGAGGCTCAGATGCGTGCACAGTACCCACATTTGTTCCCCTAGTTTTTGATGTATCTTTACGGGGACGTAAATCCCTGAGGTGGGAGTAATTTAAAGACTCGTAAAATTCAAGTGAATTTTTTTCTTAATTTCCTTTGGGATTTTACAAGAACGTGGTTTCTGACGGAACTTGATTTTGAGGCCTGGTGTGCCCAGAATTTCTATCCGATGTTTAGCTTGGGTACGTTCAGTGAACGAACGAGCAGGTTTTTCTAACATTTGAACAGGTGCTTGGAATCGAATTCCGAGGACACTGATGGATTCACAGCACCGTTATTTTCTTAAGAACACCTTTTCCAGAGTTGCGTTTTCATGAGAGAAGTTGTTAAAAATTATGGAAGTTAAAATAAAAATTGAGCTTCAATTTTTATTTTTACTTTGTAATTAAAACCATTGGGTGGAAGTTGGGTAACCACCCAACTTCCCATGAGATGTTATGAGGGCAATGGGGCCCACACGAACCCCACCCCTTCATATTTCCTAACTCCTTCAACTCACCATTAATGTTGACAACTTATGTTAATTAATTAGGAGAGTATAATTTGAGGGAATTAATTCAACTTTCGAAATTAAAATGCTTAAGTTATATTAATAAAATAAGTGATGAACTTATTTTATTTTGGTTGTAATGTTGTTGTGTGAGTCCTTGGAGGAAAGTTGAGGAGCTTGAAGAACTTCTTCTTCTTCTTCTTCGACGTAGAAAGCGAAGAACACGAAGAATGTCGGATTCCTCGGAGATCGACGATGCGACACCGATGAATCTTTTCTCAGCGACATGACTCACTTCTTCCACGATGCTTCTTCCGCGACGTAACGATCCCCCTTCTGCGACACCTTCTTCCGCGACGTGCTTTTCCGCAACGAATCCTCGCTCATCATATTTGACGAGGTAGGGGGTTTATGTGTTTTTATTCATTAATTATTTCATCAACTATCCTCGTTCAATTGGACCGCTTGCTATCGTTTAACGGAAGGGGGCGAGAACACACAAACACGGCCGACCCTCCTACCTTATTATTTTGTGTTGTTGCGGTTCAAAGGAAAATGATGTGGTGCCGACGCACTGCGTGGGATCGTCCGGCAAAGATGCGCGGCGCCGTCGCGCCGCACCGATGAAGTTGAATAAGGTCGCAGCACCGTTCTGCCGCGCCGGAGGATCATGAAAAAATCGTGGCTGGAGTGGGGCCGCGGAGGAGGGGCGCGACACCATCGCGCCGCACCGGATGGTCCAAGGACGCGGCTTTAGCCGCGGCGGAGCAGGGGAACCGGCGGCCGGTTCCGGGACGCCGGCATCGGAGCAGGGGGACCGGCCCTTGCCGGTCCCGTGGTGGCAACAGCTGGCCGACCGGAGTGGGCCGGCTGGCCAGAGGAAGAGCCGGGGGTTTGAACCCCTGGCTGGCCAGACATGACCAGCCCCCCACATGGGGGCCGCGGTTTTCAAATGGCGGGGGGCGCTGCCCCCCCCCCGAAACCCCATCCGCTCGGCCGAAACGGCCAAGTCACCTGGCTGGAGCCAGCGTGCCTGGCCGTGCCAGCCAGGCTGAGCCACGCCCAAGCGGGACGGACCTGGAACCGGGACGGGTCGACCCATTTCAGGCCGACCCAAAGGGTATCGGGCCGGGTCGGACCGGGCCCAAACACACTAATACCAGACCCCTCACGGTCTTTTGCCTATAACTTGGGATACGGACCTCCGATCGATGCACTATCAGCTGCGATGTGATCCTTGAATAGAGGCGGTCGTTTCGATATATCGAACTCAAGGTTTCGAAGTACTTTGGGTTCGGCCGGGTTGGTTCGTACACGAAACCAACCGGGCCCTCGGAGCGGAAACACTTATAACTTGTGCTCTGGACGTCCGATTGACGTGCCGTCAACTTTGATGGATACCTCTAAGTGAGACGGACCTTTTGTCTTACTCTGCTCGAGGTTTGGATGAAGTTGGAGTACAGTTAGGTTGGTTTTAACTTAAAAACCAACCGGGACCCTGGGACGAAAAAGCCAATAACTCTCAGACCGGGCGTCCGACTGATGCGTCGTCTGTGACGTTGAGTTCCTGTTGACGATATGGAACTTTTCGATACATCAACTCCAGACTATGTGACAGTTGATGTTTCAGCCCTTTGGCTTGTGGAGCGGACCCTCCCGAACGAGCTTTCTATGTGCGGGAACCCTAGAGCTAGCTGCGTCTGCGATGACGATGATGATTGTACATAAATCCTCCATGGATTCGATGGCGATGACTACAGAACTCAGCGATCCTACGTGGATCAGTGCTACCGATCCTGTGTGGGTCAGATCCTGTGTGGGTCAGCGCTCAGCGGTCCTGTGTGGGTCAGCGCCTACAGATCCTGTGTGGGGCCGATCATGTGTGGGTCATTACGGGGGTAGTTACCTATGAATCCTTTGTGGGTCATTGCGGGGGTTAGTACCTATCGATCCTATGTGGGTCCGACGGATTAGATGAATCAGTGGCAATATCTGATCATCTCTATCATCTTACGAAGTAGTATACCTGTTTGAGATGAATCTTGACATTCAATCCTTATCTTTGATAAGTTCGACTTGATATCCCATGTGTATTACGTTTTGCTTTCCTGTGTGGATTGGGTTGTGTTTTCCTGTATGGACTGGGTTGTACTTGATCTCGGATGTTGGAGCCAAACGAGAATTGATGACTTAGGTATATGTATGGGCATATACCTAAGTAGAGTCGGATGTTACTTCGTGGTTGTATCTTTCCTTTTTGGATTTTCCTTTGTGCATTCTGGGAGACCTAAGGGAGTCTCAGGGTCCCTACTGAGTATCTTGTACTCACCCCTACACGGGCTATACCCGCACTACGTTGTGTTGGTTGCAGACGACGGACATCGCTGATCGTGGTTGAGGCATGAGGAGCAGGTCGGTACCCGGAGGTGGATCACGGGGCGGGGTGTAGTCGGAGCGGACGACTGGACCCGAGGAGCTGTGGAGGCTATCTATACCCACCCTTCAGGTGGGACTTCCAATGGACGGCTCGAGGCTGCAGCTTTACTTTCAGTTGTTGTTTTCCCTTTCCAGTTGTACTTTAATTTCAGTTTGGGTTTGTATACTGGCCCACTTACTTTTCCGCACTTACTGTTGTAACCAGTTATTACTTAGTATTTACTTATGCTTGCTTTCTCTGTGGTGTTCGTTTACTTTACAAAGGCAATGCCTTCCCTTTTCACCGGGAATTACGCCTTGGTGCTTGTCGCCAGCCCTGGCCTATGGAAGGCGGGCTTGGGGTAGTCACAGCATGGGCCCCGAGTACGGGTCATAACATAGTCTTTAAAAACTCCACCCACCTTTGTTTTCGCATGTTCGGGTCCTGTTGGGTAAATATATGCCTCAAATTCTTATGATCTGCAGAGACCAAAAAGTGCTCCCTGAAGAGGTAATGCTGCCACAACATCAATGGGGACACTAATGCTGCAAGATCTATGTCATGGGTGGCATAGTTACGCTCACAATGGCATAATTTCCTAGAACTACAAGAGATCACTCTCCTCTACAGAATAGGCACACACCCCAGGAAAATTCCAAAAGCATCACAAAACACCTCATACAACACCCCTTCCTCTGGCAACCGGAGCACAGGTGCACTAAACAAACTTTCCTTTAGATAGCTAAAAGCTACCCGACACTGCTTAATCCACACAAATACTTGATCCTTTCTAGTTAAAGCTGTAAAATGAGTTAAAAATCAAGAGAAGTTGGATATAAACCTCTGATAATTGCCTTCCAGACCCAAAAAACTACGAATCTATGTCACATTCTTGGGTTCTTCCCAAAAAACAATAGCTTAATCCTTTTATGGATCAAGAACCACCCCTTACTAAGACCCCACATGTCCAAGTAAATTCCCTTCTCATGTCACGAACTTGAACTTGGAAAACTTACCATAGAGTTGGTGATGTCAAATGATCTACAAGACCATCCTAAGGTGCTTAGTATGTTCCTCTTCTGATCATGAGTAGAACAAAATGTCATCGATGAACACAATGACGAAATAGTCCAAAAACATGCAGAAAATAGAGTTCAGGATCCCCATGAAAACATAAGGATCATTCCTAACACTGAACGACATGAATACAAACTCAATGTTCCCATACCTGCACCTGAAAGAAGACTTCGGGATAGCACTGTTCTTCACCCTTAACTGGTGATACCTAGACCACAAATCAATCTTAGAGAACCAACCTGATCCCCTCAACTGGTCAAAGAGATATCCTATCCTCATGAGATTGTAACGGTTCTTGATCTTTACCTGATTCAGTCTCCGATAGTCTATGCATAGCCTGAGACCACCATATTCCTTCTTCGCGAACAAGACTGGAGCACCCCATGGAAAAACGATGGGTCAGACAAAACCCTTCTTCACAATATTGTCAATATGAATCCAAAACTACTACAACTCAGAAGGTTTCCTCTAATAAGGAGACATCGAAATCAGATGAGCATCGGGCTATAAGTCTATCCTGAACTCAACGTCACGTCAAGGGGGTAGTGTCACAACCTCCTCGGAAAAAATGTACAGGAACTCTATGAAAACTCTTGTGATATAAATCATCTCATCATAAACTGATTATATTGAATGCTCGACCAACATAGAAAAAAGGGGCTCCAAACACCATCTCCCCACTTGAAAACTCCATTCGCCAACAAAATCCAGACACTGGACAGCCACATTAGAGAATATGACAGTTCTATAGAAGTAGTCGATAACAGCATGCATAGAAAATAGACATTCAATGCATAGGGTGACATCCTATGGCTTCATTTTTAGTAGAAGTAGATCCCCAGTAGACTGATGCGACCTCAAAATTAGTCTTCTTCCTCGACAGACATCAAACAAGCTGGTATGACCCCAAACTGGCATACTCAGTGCAATGGGAATGAACTTTCTCTCTATGTTTAGGCCCAAGGCATGGGCTATACTGGGTGTAACAAAGTAGTGTGAAGCTCCTGAATCAAGCAAGGCACATGAAAGAGTGCTAAACAAGCTGATCATACCTTGAACGACATTTGGCCATGCTAGAATTACTGTCTCCGCAGTGTGTAACTGCCCACTCCCAACTCCACTACCTCTCAACTGTTGGCTACCTCCCTGACCACTCCATGGTCTGGGTCCTTGAGGAGAACCCTCGGGTTGGCCTCCTCCTGCCACTTCTTCTCTCGGCGGAGAGGGAGATCACTGTCTCTACTGCTGCTGCTGAAAGGTCCTAGCTTGAAACTGTTTCATCTGTGGTGCGCACTGAACAAGCCCTCCCCCACTGTACCACCCTTGGTTCAAGCACTGATTCCAAATGCACCCATGACTACCACAAGTGATGCACCTCTTTCTTGGGCCCCTGAGGAAAGTACTAGGAACGGGAGATCGAAACTGGAAATTTTGGGGCCTACTCCCCATTGGCCGAATCCAAGAAGGACCTGATGTTGGAGGCCTGCTGCTGGTAGCCTTCCCTTTTGATGAGCCCACCAGGATCCTTTCTCATGGCACACCTCCCAGCATGTGCATCCTATCTACAAATTCGGCCTTCTTTTGGGCGTCCAAGTATGTACGTAGGGTGAAGGGAGTAACAACATAGTAAATAGAATTTCAGAGTGCCTCCACTAAATGTCTCACCTAAGGCACCTCATCCAGAATAAGTTTTTGAGAAAAATGACAGAGATCCTTGAACTTGATCCCCAACTCCATCACTTACAAGTTTTCCCTGGTGTAGGGAGTGTAGATCCTACCTTTTTTCCACCTTCATCATGGAAGAGAGGAATTCCTCCTGGAATTACCTCTCAAAGTCAGTCCATGAAACATTAGCCTCCCTCTTCTCCCTAAGATAGAGAGTCCATCACTGACGCACCACTCCTCTCCTCTGACATACTTCCAACAGAACCCAGTACTCAGCTAGATCCCGAATGAAGATGAAATGCATCACCATATCTTTGAGCCAACTCTCTATCTCTATGTCCGATACGCTGCCCTCAGACTTTCTGTGGGTCTTCTGCTGAAAGGCATAAAAAATCCTCTACCACTGGTCAACCTCTTCCTATCGTTCAGCCTTCTATTGATCAGAAAAATCAGCCTCCTAGGAATCGATCACCTGCACTATCCATGGTCATCGTCCGGGTACCATAGCTTCAAGGGAACAAGGAATTCCTACGCCCGAGTAGTGTAGAATATTTCTTTTAAATTTTTCTTAAACTTTGTTTCTATTTATTTAAATTACTAGAACACCCAGAACACATAAGAACCCAAGTCATTATGATGCATGTACCTTTGTTAGGGTCTTTACCCTACAATTAGTGTAGCCTCACTTGGTCGTTTGGTAGGTCCTGAGTCCTTTCATCGGATCACAGGGGGCCCTAAAATCCCGTGTCCTAGCCGGTCTTCCATGGCCTATTTCACACATCAAGATCTCCTAACACAATTTCCCAACCATCCCATGGAATCCTCACTATGCGTAACCTTGAGCTCTATACTATCTCTCAACCATCTCCTTTGATACCATTCTGTCATAACCCACCTTTATGAAGATGTGTTAAGGGACAAAAAATTTACAGACCCTTCATTCTTCAAGTTGAAGGAGAGATAATGACCCCCAAGACCCTCCTTAAATAGATCCCGGAGTGGCGACTAGCACTATGGGTATATAATCACATGAAAATGGAAGGCATTACCCTTTTTATTTAGTTGGATCATGGGAAAATATAGTAAATCCCAAACCACACCAAAACTGGAACTGAAAGTAAGGCCAAAACAGTCCATCCCCATATGAATGTTCAAATAATAAGTGCTGCGAAACAAGAAAACTCCAAAGGGAAGTACCAAAAGAAAAAGAAAAGACGTAATGTTAACAGTCCCAGCATTTGAGCTAATAGGGTCATTCCCGATCCTCGAAGTCCTCCTAGAAACATGAAAGCGGTTTTATATATATAGGGTGAGTATGCTAGTATACTCATTAGGGAAAACCAAAAGCTATCATGCACAAGTGGGGAGGCATTCTAATTCCCCTTGAGAAAAGATATAACCAAACCATTTTTGAAAGGAAAACTATCCACCCCAACCTCACCAAGGCGCACTCCCCAAATAACGTAAGTCAAGTAAAGTAATAGTAATAACATATTGATGTTTGGGTACCCCACACTACATTTCCACTGGTTATTAAAGACATCCTATGTTTTAGACCTCCCCCACCGTTCTCACCAAAGTCCCACTGCCATACCTTACCCACACACACCTAAGCTACCACGACCACACATCCCGCCCACAAACACCTAGTCCACAACAACCACACATAACCATGCCCGTACACACCTGGGCATGAACAACCACATGCAACAACGATCACAGACACATGGGCCAGAACAACCACCACCATTCCTAAAGACACCTAGGCCAGAACAACTACTGCCATGCTCAAAGACACCTGGGCTTCATCCCGAAGACACTTGGGAAAAAGCCTATCAGTACACACCTCATCCAACCACCACAACTTACCCTGCCTGAAGAATCATGGTATATAATGGACCTGCTGCCATCAAAACCTGCCTGAAGAATCTTGGGATACTTAGGAAAGGGAGGAGAAAAAGTGCTAATAACCATCCACTCATAGGAGTGTTGGGAAAACCCTATCCCCCATGAAATGGGGGTGTTCGGCACAAAGTTCTCAACCTGGGTGGGTCAAGAATAAGAAACATAAGCACTAAATTTTACATATACGTAAATAAGCACTCATCCCAACCTAGGGGTTCCAAAACCAGCCCACACACAAACACCCTCATTACTATTCATTCATAAAAAGAAACAACGAACAAAACCAAGTCACAAATCATTCTCGAAAAAAATACACCTTTTAGCCCATTGTAGTTATCACATTCTAGTGGTTCCATTTAAATAATTCTTCACTACCGGGAAACTAACAGGAATAGCTAGAAGACAAGAAATGGAAAACAACCAGGCACCAAAAATTATGCATTCACACAAGGTTATATTGTAATGCCACAACAAGAAAAGGCATCCCTATGATCCCTTGAAGTACTGGAACCAATCCGAACCCCAACATACAGCCCCACACATCCTCAGATCCACAAACCAACAACTTCACCACAACAGGGGATCCCATCCCCATCCACGTCACCTCACAAGCATCAAGAAGATCCACCATTCACATCATCAGAATAGAGCAAGGTATTTTTCAAATTTAAATACACAATTAATTTTGTGCTACCTTTCCTTTTAGTTCCACACAAGGATTATTATTCATTGGGAATCTATTTAATTAGTTGAGTTTATTTGATTAACCATTTTTTCATGTTAAAACCATTCAATCACAAAAATATCTAGAAAAAATTGGTTCATTAGTTCTCAAGAACAGACCTGCAACGACCAAAATTTTCCGTGGACCAAAGGCCGTACAATTAAAAACATATAATAAAAGGTAAAAGAGTACCACAAAATTTTCAAATACACCCCTTCATTCATTAAGGACAATTTATTATCTCTGTTAAGGTTTTATTTCATCCATCCCCAAAAGAACATCATCATACCCACCCCGCATGATACATAGTAAAGTGAGATGAAGGGAAACCCTACTTTGATGATCAATGATCGAAGTTTTTCTCCACCCACCAAAACATCGAATGCATGACTTGCAGGGGTAGAACTATGAGGAATCCAAGAGTGAGTAGGAAAGGATCCGGCATAGGCACCCCACTAGCCTCTAGAAAGGGGACTCCAAACACACCAAGAAAAGAAAGAAATCATCCAAGAATAATAAAGAAAGAATTCTCATGTGATAAAAAGGAAATATACTGGAATTATGTGATATGAGAATCTTGAACGGATTTAAATTCGGATTGTGGTTTCACCATGTGTTTGGATGGTTACATAATATGGAAGTAATTATTATTTAATAATTCTCATCAGGGGGGGGGGGGTGGCCATAACTGTTGTTCCTTAAAGGATTTCATTTAAGGAGAGGAAAACAGGTCCATTAAGGGTCAACCCAATCCTATGGGATTTAAAACCTTTTTTATAGTGATAATGATGTCCTTGAATCACTTTAAAATGGTCAAAAGACTTATAGGTGGTGTTAAGGGAAAGATAGGAAAATAAAATCATGATAAGACCCTCATGGAACCAATCATGGGTGGAACTGATCGGCGACACACCAATTGGCGACACACCAATCAGTGACACACCAATCAGTGACACACCGATCGGTGGCACATCGGTCAGAGACACTCTGATCGTTGTCACACCAATCAGTGACACACCAATCAAGGACACACCAATTAACGAAACACTGATTAGGGACACACTGATCGGTGACTCACCCATCAGTGTCACCGATGGGTGACATAACAACTGACACACCGTCCTCTAGACATATTCCTAGGGCATGCCAAAAACTTGAAGAAGGAAAATTAATGGAATAGGACGGACTAGGCCATTACAATGCGTGCCATAGACACAAATTTCATCCCCCTACTCACCATGTATGTGTAAAAAGTATTCGATCTGTTCTCATAGGAAGACACGATCAAGCAACAGATTGGGACCATGCATCAAGTGGACCCCATACATAATTTTTACCCCTTTGAGGAAATTAAACCTTACATATCTTCTTCATTCGGATATTTATTTTATCCCAGGAGTATCCTATCATGTGTGTTGTTTTATATAGATGATAAGGGCATCCTTTGTAGTGGATTTTGAGATACATCATGGAATATTATGAGAATGACACTTCTTTATGTGATTCATGGAAATGAAAATGATTAAGAAGTATCTTCAGAGAGGGGTTGGGGTTGAAAAAACCCCTATCGTATGAAGGTGTGGGTCGCTAAACTCTGTGAGTTTGTCTTATTGGTATGATCTTGATGCACTAGGGTGTGAGTCCTATGCCTTATGAGGAACACCCACTAACACACTATGGAATGGTTTCTCTACCTTTTTAGTGGAACCCCATGATGAACTAGGGCCTGGGATGTCTAACATATGAGTGGAACACCCCGTGATGCACTAGGGAGTGGGTCCTTTACCTTCTGAGTAGACCCCCATAGAAATTGTGCATGTTTCCTCTATCTATCTACTATGTGGTACCCCATAGAAATCTTTGGAATTAATCCTAAATCTATTCATTGAGTGGAACCCCCTGATCACTAGGGTTAGGGTCCTCTATCTATCTATTAAGTGTCACCCCCTTATCATACTGACTTTTGGGTATTCTACTTAGATATTGTTCCCCATTGACTATGTGACATAGTGTCAAGGTGTGGGCCCTCCAAAAGGTTACTTCTTTGAATACATAATATGTCATTCATTTGAGAAAAATCATAATTGGAGACGATGGAAGATTCATCAACTTGGGATGGGCTGTGAAAAAGAGGTTCCCTTTCCCTCTCACCTGGGTTTTTTTTGTGATCATATATATAAATATATATAGGGTTTCTATTATGGTGAGAGATGAAAATTACCATACCTCTATCTATTTAAACCTTTGGGCTATTGGGCATCCTATACTGAATGTCTATAGTTACCCCTATATAGGAATATCCATCAAATGTACAGTCTATTAAAATTGACATAAAATTTGACAAATCCATTAGTGGAGCATTGGGATACAAGGGTATATTGACCACCTATGGTGGTCAGAGATAATATCTCTCACATTTCATTATTTTTATTTATTTTTTGGTTTTGATTGATTTCTTGGTTTGGTGTGTATTTTTACCCTTTAAAATTAAGATAGCACTTTACAATACTATATTCTGTATAGGTTATTACACATATAGTTTATACTCTAGTTGTGGTTTTCTTTTATTATTATTCATTCTGAAATCTATATAAAGATTTTTGGGGTTGTTCATGAAATCACATGTGGAAACATTCCTCCAATTTTAGTTATACCTTCTTTGTGCTTTTCACTATCCCCAAGCTTATGGAAGGTGAGTTTGGGGTTGTGGTGGCACACATTTCCTCTATCCAGGCTGTCCCTGGTGGGTCTGGTCATCATAAAGTGGTATCAGAGCAGTTTCTTTGGAATGATGTTGGGATACTTCCCCTTATGAGATATTGCTTGAGACATAGGGAAAATATGAAAAAGATCCTTGAGTGATACTTTTATTTTAGGGAACCCAGTGTCTGTATGACGATGGACATATCAATACAGCATGTATCTGACTACCTTCTTATAAACTCGACTTAATGAGAAATTGGTTTTAGGGAACATCAGTTAATTTATCATATAGGATTGAGTTTTCTGAACATCCTAATTGAGTCAAATACACATTAACACACACACAAAGATATATATATATATATATATAATCATTTGTTTGTGGTACGTCTTGATCAATTTTTAAATGTCGCAAAAAAGATAGTCATTCAGGTTATTGATACATGATTGTGATGATGCTCTGATAAGTGATAATGTTTCATCTCATGGGAAATCTCATGAGGTCTTTCCACCACGTGGGAAAGTAGAATCACCCCCATCATTCGAGCACAAAATTATACATGTTTGGAGGGTGAGGATGCATTAAGTCTTAGCACACTATGGGAGATCCAATTTCGTACACCACTGAGGTTCCTCAGTGAGAAAATTACCAAGGTAGTGGATGATTTTCTCTTGTTGGTGATATGAGTCTCTAGGGTCATGTGGACCCCAACTGATCAAATTATTTCATTGGAAGATAATATTTTCAATAGATCAGTGGGGAACTACTAGAGACCGGTCACATAGATGCTTGATGATTCAAAACTCTCAAGGTATGAATTCCAACACCTATTTTGTGTGGTTTATTATCCTTCATTCTTGTGATTAGTTAAAATTAAAGATCTTATAGAGCTGTAGTAGTGTAGTATTTCCACATCTGGGCATGTCTTGAGGATAATTGACCATATATAGTACTCCCTAAATATGGTTGGAGATGGTTACTTCACATAATGCAAGTTTGAGTATGGTCTCCACAGATACATCCATGCCAGTGTGGTCCCCTTATGTATTTATCCATATGATGGTGTATTAGAGAAAGTGTTGGTGTTAGACATATTCCAATATGAGGAAAACCAAGCAGATAGATACTTTAGTAGGCATCAAAAGGATGACTCATTTATATCATGTATCAGGTGTTAGTCAATAAGGTATTTGAATAAGATACCCTCTTGTGGAAGAACATAGGCACATGATCATGTGTCACATACACCACATAGTGGACTGAAGTATTCTCGATAGGGAATATTCTATTCATGTAATGGAATAGGTCACATTCAAATCTATTTCTCGGCCTAACATACTAAAGAGGGAATGAAGGTAGTAGATGTACCTCCATAGAAAAGGCAATTCTAGGATCAGGGATCTCACAGTTGAGGCAAGGGAAGCCCCTATGAAGGTGGTTCTAGAAGAGGAGTAGGTGTATCTGTAGAGAGAGGTGTTACTTTTGAGGGAAAATGTTATAATCTACTCTCACCACCACAACCTAACAACCCACACTAGTCTTAGGGAGCTAGCGGTCAGGGGCATGGGATGTTACATGCTATATATGTTTATGAATAGGATACACATGAGATGATTTTAGGTACTATATTTTTTCACGATACTCTTTCCTCAGTATTAGTAAACATAGGTTTGAGTCATTCTATCTTCTTCTTATATCTATTAGGATAGCTAGATCACCCATTTGAGACTTCATCCCAAAATCTTTGGCATAAGGTCCTATGGGGAACCCTTCATCAATATTACTTTTATATCAAAAGTGTGAGGTATCACTTGGTGGAGAGAGTTTCTCATGATACATATTAGTTTTCATGATGAGAACTTATGACATCATATTAGGTATGGACTATTTTTATATTATTTGAGCCTAGATTGACTTTGATCTCATACAAGTCAGATGTATTTGGAATGATGGGACAAGATTCTCATTTTCTAGAAAAAGAGGTCTCATAGTAAAGCTTGTGGGTTTTGTGAGACGAAAGCTGAAACCAATCACCCATCAGTTGGTGAGTTTGGCCTTTGGAAAATCATGATCTTCTAGCACCTGTATTCCTTCAATAATGTAGTATATTATGGTCATCCTTTCGATTGATTTTCTAGGAAAACTTATATGGAGGTAGATGGAATTCTTTATTTACTTTCACCATGGGTACACACTGATATCTTTAGTGACATATCATTTGGTCCATATCGAGCACTGAGAGTTGATGGTTCAGTTACAGAAAATTAGGGATATGGTATTTATCAGACCCAGGGTGTCCCTATGGAAATCTCTAGTTTTTTTGTGAAAACGAAAGTCATGATATTGTGGAATTTTATTGATTATAATCACCTAAAACATCCCCTAATAAATAATAAGTATCCATTTCCATGGATTTACAACCCATTTTATCCATTACAAGGTGAATGTTGGTAATCAAAGATAAATATTAGGTCTAGCTACGACATGTTGAGGGTTTGTGAGGCTGGTATTATAATGTTGGCATTCTGATGTCTCTATAGACACTATGAGTTCCTAGTGATTCTTTTTGATGAGGAAAATTCCCCCAAAGTGTTTATGGTTTTTTTGAACTCGATCCTACAACCATAAATGGACCACTTTGTAGTTTTATTTATTTCTAACATACTCATATACTTTGAATCATAGGGGGAACATACACAGAACTTGAGTATTATTCTATACATACTATTGGAGAATTAACATGACAGTAATCTCTTTAAGTGTCAGTTATAGATCTATATGGTTCAATTTCTATATAATTTCATATCTGAGCATGGTTTTTTTGTGGACACAGTAATAATGATGTAGTGATTTTTTAGGATCCACCAAAGAGCATGCCTGAAGTGTAGAGTTTTATGGGCTTGGTGTGGCACTAAAGTAGGTTAATGGTAGACTTCTCTATGATTGTATCCCCCATTTACCACCCTAATGCTTAACAGGAATCCATTTAGGTGGCTGAGTAGTATCATAGAGACTACGAGGAGTTGTGGCTAAGGGTAACTAGTGATCATGTTTTGAGACTACCAATTAATGGTGTGAAATATGTAGTTTATTGGGATTCCTATAGATATGGGATCAATTTCATGTTAATGTAGATGAAGGAAGTGATAAAATATGGGTCAAGGATGTTGTGACCCCATTAGGATCATAATGAGACTCATGAACTGGAGATGGAAGTATTATTCTTCAATCTAAATATGTGGAGGCACCATCTTCCTAGAAATAATCTTGTTGTTTACACAGACCATCGGACTCTCAGGTATATCTTCACATAGAGAGATCTAAACCTAAGGTAGAGGCATTAATTGGAGTTCTTTCTGGAATATGAATTCAAGATTGTCTATACCCCTAGGAAGTGAAATGTGGAGGCCTATTCCTATAGTGGAAACTATTTTTCAGTCTTTGTGGTGGAGGCATATGAGTAGTTATCTTCTTTGAAGCTAACCTCAATAGAAGATATGGGTTCAATTTTTGTTCAATTTATGGTGCTGAATCCTATATTTATTCAATTTGTGAGAGAGGATGAATTGAGAGACATTGACAATGAGGTACTACATTACCAGATATCCTCAATATATTCACCATATGGATTATATGAAGGAGTGAATCACATCATCATTTTCCAAGGATGGATAGTGGTACTGGTCATGTTGTGAGAGTAGGTGATGAGGATATTTCAGAATTATACTTTTAATATACATTCCAATGTAGGGAAGATGTGAAAGTATCATCAATAGATGCTTGGGGGGGGGGGGTGGAATGAGGTAGAGAATTTCCTAGTTCATCTCTCAGGGTCTCACATGTCTTCCAGTGAAGGATGGTCACCAGTTTCCAGTAGGTTTGTTGTTGGATATTGAGATATTAAAGTGAAAATGGGATGATATATCCATATATTGTTTTGGAGATTCTATAGAAAATGAGAGGCTGCGATGCCATGCTAATGGTAATTAATTGACTTAACAATCCATCACACTTTTTTTCCACCTAGTTGAAACATTTGGTGGAGATATTGGGGAAGTTTTATATATGGAAGACCATCTAGCTTCATCGGGTTCATTCAATGATTGACTCAGACTACGATGTTCATTTTATGTCACAATTTATTAGGGAACTCTAGGAGGAATTTGGGTCCCAATTTAGGATGAGTACAATGTTCCTCCCCTATAAGGATTGGTAAAATGAGCACACTATCCATGTTATAGAGGATATTCTAAGGGAATGTGTGTTGAACTTAGGCCAGAGTTGAGAGTATCACATGACCTTAGTGCATATTTCTTACAATAATAGTTGTCACATTACTATCAGCATAGAACCATTCAAGTCCATGTATGGAAGAAACTTTAGGTCAAACTTGTTCTAGTATTAGGTTACTGATACTTCTATTTTTATACTATAGATGGTGTAGATGATGATATAAAAGTCTTAGGTGATCTGAAATCGGGTGAGGATAGCATAGAGTTGATAGAAATATTATATAGACTGACATTTTAGACCTTTTTAGTATGAGAAGGGAAACCATTTTTTCCTAAGAGTCTCACCATGATAAGGATTATGGAGATTTAGTTGAGGTGCAAAGCTATCTCTATGGTTTATCTGGCCATTCGAGATCCTACAGAGGGTTGGTGAGGTTTCTTATATCTTTTTTCTACGACCATAATTAGAACATGTGCATGTATTATTTAATGCATCAAAACTATGAAGATACATGCATGATCCTATACATGTTATTTAATGGGGGTGATCTAAATATCGAGGATGGAGACACCTTCATGAAGTACCTTGTGGTGATCAATAATTGACCATAGAGGATCATGTGTGGGCATACCATCATGGGAGTATACCGAAGAGATTCTAGGAGTGGGAGTCAGTTAAAGGCTCAATATACCCGTATTTTTGTTTAGCTTGTTCTTTTCGATGACAAAAAATAGTTGAAGGAGGGAATAATATAGAGATCCTATTTTTTCTTATAAAACTTTGAAATATACCATGATTTTCTAAGATAGGAACTATGAAAGTGTGAGATTTCAAGGCCTGGTCCACTTAGAATTAGTATTTTTAAAATATAATATATATTAATATCATGCACATATAGTTCTCCATAAATAATTGAATATATCCTAAATGGATTCTCATATTAAAAATATAAGACCATGGTCAAATACAAAACATGGTAATTACTATAGGCATGGACTAAAGCTATTTAACATTGGGTGTATGATTGAGGAAACCTTTGGTGTGTGTGTTTAATTAAGGTAAATAAACTATAAATTGTTCTATTAAATGACCTTATTAAATCGTCTCCAAGTACTAAATTATAAAACTTTTCCATTGTTAGGCACAAAAAACATGGTAGAATTCCCAAGAGCTCTGTTGACCTCTATTAGAGAGTCAATATTGGACAATAATTGGTGGCCATATTGAGGAGGAATTATAGACAGCTGACACTATAGATCACCCTCCTTATAAGTGAACATGTAATTCATTAATGATGCATCCACAATTGAGGTAGGGATTATAAATTGATATTTTCACCCTTATTAATCATCTCAGGTAGTATAATTTTTTATCTACTTTTAATTTATTTTTTCCCACACTTCGCATGAGATTATTAATGAATTAAATTGTTTTATTCAATTTATTATTCCTATGACCGGATCACACTCTTGAATCCATGTTTTGAAATAATTGGATGAGAAAGTTTGGAGAATGATGTTTATCACCCTTTGTTATTATTCTTTTCCCACATCGTTCTTTATGTTCTTCATCATTGGTCTATGGGGTTGCAGTTCGACACTGCCAGGGTGGATTAGATCATGATTGAACCCCATCATCAATGGATTTTTTTCTAATGATGACTGGGATAGTGATTTGTGAATGGGTAAATCATTATATTTTGATGTAGGGGATGTTTTCCATGGATATGGGATTTAGGATGATGATGGGTGATTTGAGGCACTTGGGACATGTGACAGACCAACAAGAATGATTGATATCTGATTTATAACCCCTAATGGTTGGGATATCGACTTTTCATATTGCCATTTCAACTCTGTATAATTTTGAGCAGTAAAAACCCACTAATCACAGTGGGGGAAATATATATGGTATCCACGGGAAGAACATAAATATCTATGAAAATTCAACCACAAATAGTGTAGTAAAAGTACACATGTTGTGTATCCCCACCCAACTATGGTGGATAAGGTTTAGGGAGATATATGAATCACATGTCGTGTGGTTGGGCCCATATATGGTGTGACTCTCCCAAAGTGGGTGAGCCATATATCTGCTTCTCATCGATAGTACCCTTAGTGCGGCGACACATCATTTACTTTGGAAGTTTACATGAATTGAACAATAACCAGGTATGGCCAGGTACATGACCAGGTATACGGGCATAACCTTAAAAACACGAGCATAAATAGAAACACATGTTTAGAAATGACTGGATGAGTCACATCGTGTAGTCCCCCTACTGAAAATATATGTTGAAATAACCTCTGATCAATTTTAGAGGAGAACATTGTTCGGAAAAAGCGTGAGAGAACACATAGTGCAGACCCAATACACACTGTGTACCCCTATTAGAAAATTCCACCTCAGGTATTTTCTTAATCTAGACTCGTTCTTTTTCCCATGAGTAGCCTATATAAAGTGTTCCCCACATAGAACATGATAACAACATTCACATTGGATTTATATATATTATGTGGAATGTTATGAGTATGGGGTTCTTTAGAAGATTCTTCAAAATTATAGTGATCAGTTAGTATCTTCAGAGAGAGGATGTGGTTAGAAACCTTTATATTGTACCAGTGTGTGGATCCCCGATTTACATTATACTAGTCTGTGTGGAACCCTCTAGACGCACTAGAGTGTGGGTCCTCTACCTCAATATTTGAACCCCCTTATACATTGATCCATGAGTCCTCACCATTCTAAGTGGTACCCCCTGATGCACTAGGGTGTGGGTCCTCTACCATATAAGTGGCACCCCTTGATGTGCTAGGGCGTGGGTCCTATATATTTTGATTAGAACCCCCTAAATTACTAGATAATGATTCTTCTATATTTCTATTAAGTGGAACCCGCCAATGTACTAGGACATGGGTCCCTTATCTATCTTTTGAGTGGCACCCATGATGCACTAGGGTGTGGTTCTACTACCTATCTTTTTTTAGTGGCATCCCCTTATCTACTGAGGTATGGGTATTCTACTTATAGATTGTTCCCTATCGATTGTGCGACATGGTAGAGGGGTGTGGTTCCTCCACACAGTTACATATACACATGTACAAGATGATGGGAATTAAAGACACACCCTATTATAGATGATGGAACATTCATTGACCCACATTGGGCTATGAGATGGAGATCCACATTCTCTATCAGTTTGGTCTCTTTTATGAGCACACTATATATATATATATCAATATATTGGGTTTATATTAATGGTTTAGATAACATTTATTGTATATCTCTCCCTTTATCCCTTTAGTTTTTTGGGATATCCTACAAAGTTATATTCCGCCTCCCCCCTGAAAACGATTTTCCCATAGGTGTTGTGTCTTGTGAAGATGACAGATAGATTGATAGAGACATTATTGGATCTTAGGGATACTACGATGAATTGACCGTGTAAATTTTTCAGAGCATGGAGATCATAATTAGGGATCCTTCAGCTATTATTCATTTCATTTATTTTTAGGTTGTGACAAACATCTGGGTTGGGAGAGAATTTTTTTCCTTTATATTTTAAATTCCACTATTATACTCTATTTTATTCCCTAGAGGTTGTTACATGCATAGTTTATAATCTAGATGTTACTTTATTTTATTATTACTCCACTTTACTTCTTTATAGAGATTGTTGGGCGTGTGCATACATGTACATTAGGAAAATTCCTAACATTTTAGTTATTCCTTCTCAACTTTTGTTGGCATCCCCCATTATATAGGAGGTGGTGTTGGGGTTTTTGAAGAACATGATTTCGCTGGATAGAAAGGACTCATTGGGTTAGATCATCATTTAATCAATTGTGATTTATATTATTTAGTGTGTTTAATCATATCCCATTTACTTTAATATAAGAGTTTCAATGTTCCCCTTGTGGGTTGTGATGAGAGTCTGAACTATATAAAAATGTGGGGTCCTTTTGACTTGTTTTCGTTGAAATATTGTCTTCCGATTTTTTATATGTTCATTTGAAAGGTTTGGATTTTTGTTTAAGTGATTTGGGTTCAAATTATTCCATGTATTGGATGTTTTATTTTGGGATAATTTTTCGTACTTTTCTCCCACCTTCATAAGTTTTTATGGATATTATATGGTAGTTTTATTGAAATATAGTTCATATCCCAACATGATGACATAATATTTCCACCACGAATGATTTTAAAAACCTAAATTCTAGTAATATATGTAAATAATAATGAATATAAGTCTCATTTAAACTTTTTAATGGTAATATAAATAATTATTTTCATTAATAAAATAATTTTTTATTGATTAATCATTCAACAAAATGGATAATTTTTAGCCATCCATTGTGAACTATCACTATAACTTCATTGAAATAATATTAGAACTATTTAACTCTATAAAAAATATCTCTAAAATACACCTGAAATTTGTTGAGATGATGAATACAAGAGAGAAAATTTTTGCCAAAACTAGAATATTGAAGCAAGTGTAT
The DNA here is from genome assembly GCA_963277665.1 of Viscum album. Taxonomy (NCBI): domain Eukaryota; kingdom Viridiplantae; phylum Streptophyta; class Magnoliopsida; order Santalales; family Viscaceae; genus Viscum; species Viscum album. The sequence goes on from OY728142.1 coordinate 1,538,911,379, forward strand.
AATGACTAGAACAATTAATATTTGAAGATAAATTTTAACAATGACTAATTAAATAAATGGTAAAAAAAATTGAAAAATATTTTTCTTAAGTAAAATAAATTTAAATAAGGATTTTATATAGATTTATAAAACCCTAAATTGACTATATAGTGAGTTAGAGTGATCCTAACCATGCATGAATCTAAGGTAATGTTGTCTTATCTATATTTCCCTTTATTGAGGCATATTTTGGTTTGTTCGCCTTCTTTAATTTATACATTGTATATAATACACCAATGAAAATTTTTATATCATAAGTTTATTTTTATTTGTTAAATTTATCCTTCCATTTCACTTTCTCTCTATCATTCTCTTTTAGTTCATACAATACATAATCTGTCAGGGTTTTTCATGAACCAATGTACCATTTTTCATTCAAAATCATTATCCTTTGAATACTTCCCTATAAGTTTTATTTTTTATTCTATCCTAAATATCATATATATTTTATCTTTTTATTTGTAGGCGAATTACATTTTTATGTGAAAATTGTAACACCCCGAGCTTCCACGATACGCTTCTCATTCAATAATGCAATAGCTTGCATTGTACGCAACTTCGAGTTCTAAAACACCGCGACAAATCAAAGTAGCCGTTATGAATAGTAATAACCACTTTTTAAAATTATAGAAATTTTATATTTCAAAATGGAATTCATTTTTGTATTCCTAATATCGAAATTAGCCTATGTTGAATTTTTGGTATTTTTCTGAGAACTTCTAATTTTTATGAATAGTGAAAAATACTTAAAAACAACTTTTTTAATAAAAATAATTAATAGTGATAAATTATACTATTTAGTGGTTTTAAAGTATAATTGGAATATATTTTTACAATTTTATCCAATGGTGGTCATTAGAATTAATTTGACATTGAAATTGGACATAAACAATTGCCAATCTTTTGATATAAATTGTTTCTTAAAAACACGCTATTTGTCGTAACAGCGGGAATTAATTGTAAAATTAATTAATGCAACTTATATGTTTGGAATTTTGTAAAATAGACATCATTTTTGAATTCGGAATATCAATTATAGCTTAGGGTGAAATTTTGGCCTTATTCTGAAAAACTTCAATTTTTGATGAATAGTGAAACCACTAAGTGGTAGTTAAATAACTGATTTTTCGTTTAAATGAAATATTACAACTTCTGTGATTTGATTTGCAAAAATCCGACATACATGGTTGTCATTAAGATGTAAAATGTGGTTCAATGAGATCAAAATAAATTTTTGGTGAATAGTAACTTTTAAGTTCTTAATCGCGATTAGTGGTAATTAGTGTAGTTTAAGGTATAAATAATACATTAATAATATGAAATGACCTAGACACATGTCCCAACCTCATTGGTTGAGTCATGGCCGACCAAGACAAGCCATGGCCTAACTTGGGGACCCCATGGATCCACTTTTGTTGGGAAATAACATAAATTACTTTTTATTTAATGTTAAAGTGAAAATGACACTAACATAAATTGTTTTACTAAAACAATTTTTAAGTGGGGTTATACAAGTCCAAATTTTGATTATAAATAGTCATTGGAAAGCTAAAAAGATTTCCTACATCATAGTATTTTTTTATAATTTTGAGACATTAAATAAATTAAATTATTTATGACATTATTATGATGCAGCGATGACCTCATTATTTAACGATTTTAATAAAATGAATAGATAATGTAAAATCCAAGGCTTACACTTGTCCAAAGCCAATTGGATGAGGAGATTTCGAAACCTTATCACCTTAGCCTAGAATTATATAAGTGTGGGACCTTTAGAATCCGAAAAGCATTTTGAAATAATGTAACATTTCAATCTTTCCAAAAGTGCCCCTCCTCTCCACTTATAAAAGGCCCCCACCTCTCCCACTTCATTTACACTTTCAAGCCATTTGGCTCGGCCAACCTCTGCCCAAATACTCTCCCAACATTCCTCCCTTACTCCTAGAAACCTCACTTTGGGAAGAACTCTTCCCAAGGAAGCCTTTAGCTCAAATCAAAAAGAGTTACCCGATTTTGAGGTAATGTCTTTTCTAATGTTGTTTTGTTTTATTTTTCTTCTCCAACCCCCTAAACTCTTTTTATTCATTTCTTTTGTAACAACACCAGTATCCTAAATATACTAGGATGTTGTTATAAGAAGGATTCGAGCTACACTTACACACACCTACATCCAATGGTTAAAGAACATACGGTTTCTGTGGATGGCGAATTTCTGCCTCACGAAACGATGATTGTTCAACACTCATATAACACCTTCAAAGGTGGCCATTAAGATGTCACTATTTTTATATATGATATATAATATGTTTATGTTTTACTTATGCTTCTGTATTTCTCATTTATGGCATACTTTATGATTTCCATTATGGGTAAAACGTGATAATTTCATTTTAGGAAGTGCGGACTACCGCCCCCTCAAAGTGATTTGAATCGTTAATGCCATATGTGGGATGTATAAAGGATGGATTAAATGGTATTATACACTATATTATACTGGAATTATATTATACATTTATATCATTATGATTTAGTTCCATTAAATATGAAATTGAAATGAAAGTAGCGTTCATGCGTACGTACGGCTTACCGTCTCCATGAACGGTGCATTTCATTTCTTACCTCTAAATGTTACGTAATATTATAAATGAATGTATATACTGGATATATAAGATATATATGACATATAAATCATGAATATAATTCTGGATATAATGGATATTTCACCACATAAACAACTTGTAATTATAAGAAGCTTATTGTTGACTCAAGTACCAAAGATCGACAAAACGACCGTTATTAACTTAAATAATTACATAATGTTCATATCATTGTAATAAGTGATATAATAAGGATAATGAAGTTGAAAATGGTTCTTAATAAGGTATATATTAACTCTAGTTTATTATTCAGGAGGTTAAAGAACGGTTGAGTCAAGTCAGACACGAGGTAAGGGAACTTCTTAACCCAATTTTCGTTCTTTGGGTTAATATCCTACTTTCAAATTATGTCATGATATTATTATTTCATATCCTGTATTTGTACATTATTTATGTGTACTTGTAGTGAATACACATAATAGATCTATTTTATTTTAAAAATGCTCTTTGTAAGGGAATTTCTTAACCCAACTTCCATTCTTTGGGTTAATCTCCTACCTTCAAATTATGTCATGATATTATTATGTCCTATTTTGTATTTTTACTTTCTTTATGTGTACCTATAGTGAATACACATAATAGATCTATTTTATTTTAAAAATGATCTTTTTAAGGACTTCGTCTCAATCTCCTTTCATTGAGGCATATTTGGTTTTATACACAACCTTCTTTTATACGATGTATAAACCCCTTTGACTTTTACGTTTATTCAAAAGGAATATTTTTTATACGAAGCGTTTTGCTAAACGACAAAAGGGAATGTTTTTCTTTTCGTACTTATGCGGCGACAACGACTTATCCGCCGCCGTGACCATTATTTGAGTTTCGGCTTCCTCTACAAGCCATCATTTTTTTTAATGAAAAATAAATACAAAGTTTTAACATTCTTTTATTTTGGTATTGAAAATGGTTTTGAAAGAATTTTTATTATATCAATGTGTTGTATTGATATCTTGTGATTGAAATATGGAAATGTTATGTTTCCTTTATGCATGTTTTATGTGATACGATTATGTTATGGTTTATGATATGTTTAAACCTATTCATATGAGGAATGCATTGGACTTAATAAGTGACGGGTGGAGCCCGCTATAGCTCCTCGATGCATCGGCAGGTCTCACGAGACAAACTAGTGTCTTGGCACAAGGCCTTGACAAAATCTTATTTGTGGTCTTGGCACGAGGCCTTGACTACGTGGTTATGATAGTCTGGCATTATGCATTCCATCATTATGAAAGTGGTTATTGATATTGCATGTGATTATTCGACCAGTAGAATATCCATGTGAAGAAGTAAATGGCATTATCTCATTTTACTTTTGCCATATTATGTTGAAGTTCATGTTTAAAAGGCTTTTGTTTTAGTTATACATTGCCTTAAATGTTAATGTTTATTTATGAAAGCTTCCGCATTATTGTTATCCTTACTGAGCATTTGAGCTCACCCCTTTCAATGTTTTAATATTTTCCAGGATGTGAAGAAGTATTTTTATGAATGACCTGCAGGGATAGTCAGAAGAGGATATGAGTGTGGACTATGGAGACTTTGTTATTGTAGTTTTTCACTTTTTGATGTAATGAAAGACTTATGAATGTATCTAGTGTTTCCAAGGCTACTAAACTAATCGGTCTTTCGAGACTTGATCCTTTGTGATCATGCCAATGTTACGAAGTAATGCACCGACTCTGGGTAGCTGGGGTCGGGGCGTTACAGTTGGTATCAGAGGCAGTTTAGTACTAACCTTGGAAGCTAGATTTAGATAAACTCTGATTAGAGCACATAGCCCAAAGATATACTTTGAGGATTAGTATAGAAGAACTTCCTAGAATTTTGGTATTATAGAGATGTTATGAGTTTTCCGAGCAATACATCCCTGTCTGGATACGAGCAGGTAGAGGCGGCTCTGGCACAGATGTACCTAGGGGTAAAACCCGAAAACACCGCTTTGAGCTAGACTCGAACGGGAACTGGTGCACGACAACGGGCCTTGCTGCACTCTTGGTTACGACACTCCCGGGGGATATGCTTAGGATAATTCTCATTTTCTTTACAAACCACTATGAAGGGTTTATGAGTATATACTTCCTCAAAGAAAACATTTCTTTTTATGATTATGGATTATATCCATAAATAGTTCAATTTATGTTAAGTATTTTATAAGTATGGAATTATGTATTTTGATTCATAAACTAATCTAGTTTATGTCATTGTATAGAAATGGCGCCCAGTAGAAGGAATGTGAACTCCAGCAATACGTATGATCTGAAGAGTAAGAAGGATCATATCTTTCACGGTATTAAGCCAACATTTAGAAGGGAAATAGTCTCCCATGTGTTCTCAACATATGAATAAATAGTATCATGTGTTAATAAGATAAGTAAATAATTCTCTGAGTCCTATGGCTTTGAAGCGAAGCATGAGACGAAAGGGATGGAAGAGAGAATGATGGATAAAGGGATGAGGGAAAAGAAGAATTTTCCAATATGTGGCAATTGTGGGAAGAAACATCATGGAACTTGCCTAAAGGGAATGGGAGTTTGTTATAAGTGTAGAGAAAAAGGACACAAAGTGCGTGACTGCAAGGGTAAGAAAATGGTTTCAAATGTACAATGCTTCTTCTGCAAGGATTGGGGACACTACGCAAACCAATGTCCAAATCATCAGAGTATGCCCCAAATGATGTTATTGGATAATAATCAAGTTATGATACTACCACAGATGAGGAGTAATGATTAGAGTTCTTATGTTGTTATTAAAGAATTTTGTAATTTGAGTGTTGTATCAATGATGTACTGGTTATAATAATTATGGAGTATATAAGGATTGTACTGCAGTACTATTTCATCAAGGACTTGAGATTGTGTGGAACCAAGAAAAGTGACTCCACAGTTGGTTAAATTTTTGGAAAATATATGGTTGAGAGAAAGATAAACCATAATATGGTTCTGATACCGAGATAGTGATTTTGGAATAAGACGTGATTGATTTGGATAAATTATATTGGATATTCTTAACTTCCTTGAAACTGATTGATGATTTGTATACATTTTTGGATAGAAGGAGTATATCTAGTATTCTATAAGGAATAAGGGATCATGGTAATTCAGTATGTTTAAAAAGAATACATGATGAAGGTGTTCACATGTTGTTACATGGAAAAAGGGATCTTCATTATGTTTACATTCCTTATAAAATTTGGACTGTGAGTTGGACAGAAGTATTTTGGATAACTATAAAGGTTGGAATGGATTAAGTTGAACTTTGGATAGTATTGTTTAAGGTTAAAGCATTTCTGAAGATTATTTTTGGAATATTATAATACTATAGTTTTAGGAAAAGGACAACCTGCAGGGTAGGGCATAACCCGTCGCGTCGGACAAAGTTGCAGGAATCGAACCCACAATCATAGTGCGACAGGCCTTTATTTCCTACCACTAGCCTACAGGAAGTCCCTGGTTATTACAAAATGGTTTTACTAATCTAAATTGTATGTGTTAACATTTTGAACCTTATACAATTAGGATAAATAGAATATTTTTGAGTTCCGTTACCATTTGGAGTAAAAGTTAGGTTTGTGGTAAAAATTTATTAACGAATGAAAGTATACATGACAAGTATGTATATTCCCTTACGTTCTTAGTAAATCTCCTAAATAAATTCCTCAACATTATAAAAGGTAACTTAAAACAAAAATGTTGTCGGTTAACTTTTCCAACTGGGGATTCAATGATCGTTTAACCAATCACAAGTTTGTGATTTTCTTGTGGTTAAACTTTCTCATAATCCTGTTTTCTATAACTCTCCATCAGACCTTGATGGTTTGTTTCTCCTCCATATCCATATTTTCATATAAACCTAGAATGGGCTATATCGGGTGACCTTTGTACTTATCTTGCTTTCTTTTAATGTTATATATTTATTAACCTTATTTCCGATGTGGGTTTTCCACAAAGGTATTTTCTCTTTTCAACCTTTTATTTTCAAAGAAAAAAATTTCAAATTGCGAGGACGCAATTTATTGAAGGAGGGGAGAATGTAACACCCCGAGCTTCCACGATACGCTTCTCATTCAATAATGCAATAGCTTGCATTGTACGCAACTTCGAGTTCTAAAACACCGCGACAAATCAAAGTAGCCGTTATGAATAGTAATAACCACTTTTTAAAATTATAGAAATTTTATATTTCAAAATGGAATTCATTTTTGTATTCCTAATATCGAAATTAGCCTATGTTGAATTTTTGGTATTTTTCTGAGAACTTCTAATTTTTATGAATAGTGAAAAATACTTAAAAACAACTTTTTTAATAAAAATAATTAATAGTGATAAATTATACTATTTAGTGGTTTTAAAGTATAATTGGAATATATTTTTACAATTTTATCCAATGGTGGTCATTAGAATTAATTTGACATTGAAATTGGACATAAACAATTGCCAATCTTTTGATATAAATTGTTTCTTAAAAACACGCTATTTGTCGTAACAGCGGGAATTAATTGTAAAATTAATTAATGCAACTTATATGTTTGGAATTTTGTAAAATAGACATCATTTTTGAATTCGGAATATCAATTATAGCTTAGGGTGAAATTTTGGCCTTATTCTGAAAAACTTCAATTTTTGATGAATAGTGAAACCACTAAGTGGTAGTTAAATAACTGATTTTTCGTTTAAATGAAATATTACAACTTCTGTGATTTGATTTGCAAAAATCCGACATACATGGTTTTCATTAAGATGTAAAATGTGGTTCAATGAGATCAAAATAAATTTTTGGTGAATAGTAACTTTTAAGTTCTTAATCGCGATTAGTGGTAATTAGTGTAGTTTAAGGTATAAATAATACATTAATAATATGAAATGACCTAGACACATGTCCCAACCTCATTGGTTGAGTCATGGCCGACCAAGACAAGCCATGGCCTAACTTGGGGACCCCATGGATCCACTTTTGTTGGGAAATAACATAAATTACTTTTTATTTAATGTTAAAGTGAAAATGACACTAACATAAATTGTTTTACTAAAACAATTTTTAAGTGGGGTTATACAAGTCCAAATTTTGATTATAAATAGTCATTGGAAAGCTAAAAAGATTTCCTACATCATAGTATTTTTTTTATAATTTTGAGACATTAAATAAATTAAATTATTTATGACATCATTATGATGCAGCGATGACCTCATTATTTAACGATTTTAATAAAATGAATAGATAATGTAAAATCCAAGGCTTACACTTGTCCAAAGCCAATTGGATGAGGAGATTTCGAAACCTTATCACCTTAGCCTCGAATTATATAAGTGTGGGACCTTTAGAATCCGAAAAGCATTTTGAAATAATGTAACATTTCAATCTTTCCAAAAGTGCCCCTCCTCTCCACTTATAAAAGGCCCCCACCTCTCCCACTTCATTTACACTTTCAAGCCATTTGGCTCGGCCAACCTCTGCCCAAATACTCTCCCAACATTCCTCCCTTACTCCTAGAAACCTCACTTTGGGAAGAACGCTTCCCAAGGAAGCCTTTAGCTCAAATAAAAAAGAGTTACCCGATTTTGAGGTAATGTCTTTTCTAATGTTGTTTTGTTTTATTTTTCTTCTCCAACCCCCTAAACTCTTTTTATTCATTCCTTTTGTAACAACACCAGTATCCTCAATATACTAGGATGTTGTTATAAGAAGGATTCGAGCTACACTTACACACACCTACATCCAATGGTTAAAGAACATACGGTTTCTGTGGATGGCGAATTTCTGCCTCACGAAACGATGATTGTTCAACACTCATATAACACCTTCAAAGGTGGCCATTAAGATGTCACTATTTTTATATATGATATATAATATGTTTATGTTTTACTTATGCTTCTGTATTTCTCATTTATGGCATACTTTATGATTTCCATTATGGGTAAAACGTGATAATTTCATTTTAGGAAGTGCGGACTACCGCCCCCTCAAAGTGATTTGAATCGTTAATGCCATATGTGGGATGTATAAAGGATGGATTAAATGGTATTATACACTATATTATACTGGAATTATATTATACATTTATATCATTATGATTTAGTTCCATTAAATATGAAATTGAAATGAAAGTAGCGTTCATGCGTACGTACGGCTTACCGTCTCCATGAACGGTGCATTTCATTTCTTACCTCTAAATGTTACGTAATATTATAAATGAATGTATATACTGGATATATAAGATATATATGACATATAAATCATGAATATAATTCTGGATATAATGGATATTTCACCACATAAACAACTTGTAATTATAAGAAGCTTATTGTTGACTCAAGTACCAAAGATCGACAAAACGACCGTTATTAACTTAAATAATTACATAATGTTCATATCATTGTAATAAGTGATATAATAAGGATAATGAAGTTGAAAATGGTTCTTAATAAGGTATATATTAACTCTAGTTTATTATTCAGGAGGTTAAAGAACGGTTGAGTCAAGTCAGACACGAGGTAAGGGAACTTCTTAACCCAATTTTCGTTCTTTGGGTTAATATCCTACTTTCAAATTATGTCATGATATTATTATTTCATATCCTGTATTTGTACATTATTTATGTGTACTTGTAGTGAATACACATAATAGATCTATTTTATTTTAAAAATGCTCTTTGTAAGGGAATTTCTTAACCCAACTTCCATTCTTTGGGTTAATCTCCTACTTTCAAATTATGTCATGATATTATTATGTCCTATTTTGTATTTTTACTTTCTTTATGTGTACCTATAGTGAATACACATAATAGATCTATTTTATTTTAAAAATGATCTTTTTAAGGACTTCGTCTCAATCTCCTTTCATTGAGGCATATTTGGTTTTATACACAACCTTCTTTTATACGATGTATAAACCCCTTTGACTTTTACGTTTATTCAAAAGGAATATTTTTTATACGAAGCGTTTTGATAAACGACAAAAGGGAATGTTTTTCTTTTCGTACTTATGCGGCGACAACGACTTCTCCGCCGCCGTGACCATTATTTGAGTTTCGGCTTCCTCTACAAGCCATCATTTTTTTTAATGAAAAATAAATACAAAGTTTTAACATTCTTTTATTTTGGTATTGAAAATGGTTTTGAAAGAATTTTTATTATATCAATGTGTTGTATTGATATCTTGTGATTGAAATATGGAAATGTTATGTTTCCTTTATGCATGTTTTATGTGATACGATTATGTTATGGTTTATGATATGTTTAAACCTATTCATATGAGGAATGCATTGGACTTAATAAGTGACGGGTGGAGCCCGCTATAGCTCCTCGATGCATCGGCAGGTCTCATGAGACAAACTAGTGTCTTGGCACAAGGCCTTGACAAAATCTTATTTGTGGTCTTGGCACGAGGCCTTGACTACGTGGTTATGATAGTCTGGCATTATGCATTCCATCATTATGAAAGTGGTTATTGATATTGCATGTGATTATTCGACCAGTAGAATATCCATGTGAAGAAGTAAATGGCATTATCTCATTTTACTTTTGCCATATTATGTTGAAGTTCATGTTTAAAAGGCTTTTGTTTTAGTTATACATTGCCTTAAATGTTAATGTTTATTTATGAAAGCTTCCGCATTATTGTTATCCTTACTGAGCATTTGAGCTCACCCCTTTCAATGTTTTAATATTTTCCAGGATGTGAAGAAGTATTTTTATGAATGACCTGCAGGGATAGTCAGAAGAGGATATGAGTGTGGACTATGGAGACTTTGTTATTGTAGTTTTTCACTTTTTGATGTAATAAAAGACTTATGAATGTATCTAGTGTTTCCAAGGCTACTAAACTAATCGGTCTTTCGAGACTTGATCCTTTGTGATCATGCCAATGTTACAAAGTAATGCACCGACTCTGGGTAGCTGGGGTCGGGGCGTTACAAAAATATCTACCGTTAATTTATTTCTCAATAATAATATGTGTCATTGTTAAGATTAATTTTAATTCTCTTTTTTGGTTATTTCTCCTACATGTATATATTTTTTTAACACAAGTAATATTTACTTATTTTTGAAGAATACTAAATATTTTATACTTTACAATTTATATATTACATTTTCACTTTTCAATTAGAAACTTTATTATTATTTTTTATTAATGTGGGTTTCTTTGAAACTCTTAAAAACACATAAAATGGTATGTATTTATATTTCCATACACTTTTTATCTCCCAATCCATATATATTATAATTTACCCATTATATATTTTTAGATGAAATATTATTGGGTCAATTACTTTTAAAATGTTTTTTAAATATTATTTTGTCACATTTTTCGAAAATCTTTTTAAAGCAATGTATAATCGTATTACCAAGTCTTTCAGAATTTTTTATTTCCCTATTATTTTCCTAAAAATACCTAAATAATGTATCATATTTGTAATTATAGATCATGTATAACCCTAAAAGTTTTATTATACCATTTTTCTTTTGGGTGACTAAAATTTTGGTATCATTCAATACAATTTTGATTACTCATTATGTGATACCCCGTTGAAACATATTAATTAATTTTCATTCAATGGGTTACTCAAGTATTGATTTATCGATTAATTTAATATGTGACTAATAAGTGTATTTTATCATTATATGACATGTTGGGGTGAAATTAAGTATCCCTTCAATGCATTAGTAAATCCTTACATCTTTTTATAGAATGATTTTATGCGTGTACAAGGTGTGTTTTTCTATATTTACAATGTACTGATTTTATATTTTATGTTTATGACAAATTATTTTGTTATGTATCCCTAGAATGGGATTATCCTTTTAATATGACATTATTATTCCATGGTACATGTTAAAATTTCTGGATGATACTTGTATGGTTATTGTTGGCTCGGTCCAATACCTCCTTACTTCAATTATCCCAAATATTGTTTCTTATGTTTTTAATAAATTTCATGTTATATGAATGTAAATTTTATTTATAGAAAAAATGGTAAACTTTTATATGCGTTGAAATTACAATTACAACATGAAATTTGAAGATGTTTAACTTGCTATGAATGCTGATTTTCCATGTGAAAGTGGCCACATGTTTTACCCTAACCAACCACACATACAATCATTTAACCATGTATCACATAAACTAATTCCATCCATGTATCGTGCTATCCATGTGTTAAAGATCAAGTGACCACATTTTTACTAAACCTTGTAAAAATTAATTAATAAAACCAATGACATGAACAATCTTGTTACCAAAGGATTGGTAAGTATAATTTCTCTATGTATTGAACCAACCATGGGGATGTAATGTAGTGACTACAAAAAGAAAGGAACCTACCATAAGAAATAAGGAACCTATTAAATAATAATGGAAAATACCATTATAACAAATTATCCTACCATAATAAAAATTAAACCTACAAAAATAACAAATGAACCTCCCATAATAATAGATCAACCAACCATGAGAACAAAATAATTTACCCAAAAAAGATAAAAATATATCACATGAAGAAAGAAACCGATTTCATGAAGAAATACAGTGAAAAAAATGACAAATGAATTGAATATTCCATGTTTATATCAACTGAACATTCTATGTGTTGCTATATACCATACCTTGTAACTATGCATTAAGTTTAATACCAAGTGACCATGTATAACTTAGGTAGTTGATTATTTTCAAACTCCAACAACTATATTTTTTAGGATTAATTATAGAACTAGTGAAATTAAGAATAAAATGATTATGAGGACTAGATAATGAATATCCTATAATTTTTAGTTTAGAGAAAATATCTCTTTAAGAAGATGATCCTCTTATGGAAAACAAGAGTTAGTTAATAGATGTGTGCCAAATGAAAATATTGAAATTCTATATTCCATCACTAAATCTTCTATGATACTCTCTTATCTTGAACTGTCTATACAAACTTGATTAAGACCTATCAAGGATATATTTAAGGACAATTAAACAACCAATGTTGATTAGATTGATATATATCAAATCCTCTCACATTTTAGCCCTTTCTATCTATCTTTTAGTTTACATTTCATGATTTGTTTTTATACTTTATCTAATCTTTATCATAGGAAGCTATATTTTTTTAGAGAGTGATAAAAGTAATCTCATATATTAATTTAAATTTTCTAACCTCTTTAAAACTATGGAAGAGGTTTTGTGTATCCAATAATATCACAGTTTATATGTTTTATGTAAAACCTAATCAAGGTTTTGGATTATTTTATCTTTAATATACTTCATGGAAGTGGGTGATTTCTATGCTGAGAGGACTATGTAATGGATTGATATTGAACCTCTTGATTTGTTACACTAGGTATTTTCTTGTTTTTTCTCTATTTTTGAAACAATGATATTCTATTTTTAAAAACTATATTTCAAAATAGTAATTCGATACATAACTTTAATTTTTTTATATATGGTGTTTTAATTAAGTAAATATGTTTTAGAAGTTAAAATATTTATAAAATTTCTTTAATTGATTTGTGATTGAACTTCAAACATTAATTTCTAAATATATAATTATATATTTTTATTATTCTAGTTGACTAGGATATATTTTACAATTTTTGGTAATTAGTTTTAAATAATTCTTAACAAAAAATTTAATTAGAAATTCAATTCAACCCCCTAAGAGTTTTCAACTCCCACACATAGATTTATATTTCAATGTCTTGATCTATGATTATGATCTCATTTATCATGATCATTTCCTATTATTTTTTCATAAATTAGGTATTTCTCCTATGTTTATGTTTTCTAAAAATTTATGAACTAAACATCTGTGAATTTATGATATGATTTTTTCCTTACAAAGAATTTAATCTCACTCGTTTCTTATGTTTCCCACATAAACAATAACTTATATACTGATATTTGGATAAGAGGAAATCATTTGTGGAGAGTTTTATAGGAGATTTATAAATATTAATATGTAATAAAATTTTTATTTAACCAATCTCCAAATGTAGTAAAACTTTCAGTCCTTAGAGTGTGATTTGTTTGTGAGATGTAATGAACAATTATATAACATAGTGTAAAATCATTTTATTTCATTCATGTTTATCTCAATTGGTTTCAGATAAGGTTTTAATTATTTTTTCATTAGTTTAGTAAATATAATAGAACCAAACATAAAGAAACATAGTTTAAACAAAAAGTACCATAGGTTGTAATGAAGGTGGAATAAAGTATGACATAATTGGTTCTATTTTAAATATTAATATAATTATTTGTGATGATTTTTTTAAGATATTATTATTAATTCTCATGTTAATCCTTTTGGTTTAGAAAATTACTAGAAAAAAATGTTTTAAAAATACTCATCAACATGATCTAGAGTAAAAGTTTTGTGATAAGGTATGCCTTTGAGTATTAACATTGAATAGGGTTTTTAGATTTTTAAATAAAGGGAATATAATACCAAAATACATAGGTCCCTTTGATATTATTCATCACGTGGGGACTATATCTCAACACCTAGTGCTTACAAAAAAACCTCTAAAAAGTGAAAGATGTTATCTATCTATCAATTTGGAGGAAGTAAACTCATGATCCATCACTTATGATGAACTCATAAGATGTACTACTAGATAATTATATCTATTATTAGGAATAACTAATGAAGATCGAAGAATTTAAAGATAATTCAATGTATTGAATTTTCCCAAACCATTCATTTATCATTTGTTATGTTTTTGGGAGTTTTAGGATGCTTGGTTTTATTCTTGGATCTTGTGGGATGGGATGTGTTTCTAAATATGATAATTTTTCTATAATATGTGTCCATAACAAGATGATATGAATCACATCAAGAGTGTTCGAATAAGGAGTTGTGTTTTTTAATGAATATCTGTCACAACCTGGGGTATAAGATGAGAGATTTTAGTGTAAATTATATTAGGTTATAAATATTTTCACAACATGGTTGGTTCATTCATCACATTAAGTTTACTAAAAATAATTTCAGAAAAGTAAAAAATCATATGTATTAGTATAAGGCCACATGTATGGATTAAATTTTTATTTTTTTCTTTGGAATGTCTTATAGTTGTGGTGTGAAGTATGCTTTTCATGTCATGATGAACTATGAGTCATCCCCCCTGGTTATATCTCTCAAGAACACATCGTACCACAAGGAATTGGATATACTGTGAACCTAGTTTTTGGTTATTTAAGATTAATAAACAGTATGGACTTTATGCCATGATCTTCTAAGGTTTTAATGTTTTGGTGTCATAACCTTTTTAATATTATGAACCAACTTATTTTCAATGAATAAACAGACATAGACCATGAGAGAAAGGGGCAGCGATAAGGGGATATTGCACCATGATCTTCAGATCCAAAATATTCTATGCATGATTTTTTTTGTCACACTACAGAACTGTATTTTCTAGGTTTTACAATAAAATTAAGTGGCACTCCAATTCATTCTATTTATTTATTATTCTACAAAACCCTATGTAGTTTTTGTATATTTTTTTGATGAATTTTTTCTCTTTTAATTGATCCTTATTCCTTTGTTTTATAAAAGGACACCCTTCAAAACAAGATTTATATTTCTATTTCAAATATTCTTCATTCATATCCCATTTATTTTTTCTATTCCTTGGATGTTATATCATCTTGTTTTGTTGGATCCTTAGTGATGATTGATAGAGAAACCATGAGGAATTATTTCTATTTTATTCATAAGTTCATCCTGAGGATTAATATTGGTATTCCACATCAATAATTTCATTCTAGTCTATTGATTATTGAAGATTAATATCCAGGTAGGGGATTTTATAATAAATATATTAAATTTACCGTAAATGTAAAATTAACATGTCTTGGTTTCCAATCAATAAACATTTTATATTAAACCATAGAATATTATAATATAGAATTAAATAATTGGAAGGGATTGTGGTGTAACATCTTATGAATTTATGTTATTGTCATTATTATTACCATTTTATTTTTTAGTTTGCGTGGTATCATATTTCTATGATTATAAATGATTCCTTTATATAATTTACATTCTTAAAAATATTCAACCATATAAAGATAGCAATACACGGTGGATAATTAATGAGTAATTCTTCAAAATTTTCATTCTTCCTTAAACATACTTATTATGATAAAAAATTTCGTTGATAATATTATTTGGATGATTGTTAAGCTATTAATTTCTGTTAAAATAGGTTTCATTGATCTTTGAAACCATATCTTAGTGAATAGATTTAATGAAAATGGTAATGGATGATAATTATTTCTAGAATTGATAGTAGTGGTCAAAAATTTTCATTCCATGTTATTATATGTTGCATGAATTGATTGAGGTGATATTGTTTTCTCATTGAAATTAATACTATTATACTTATGATATTTTACTATTTAATGTATTAAAATAGACCCCTTTATGTGATTTTAATGGTAACTAGGAATAATTTATTGATATGAGGAGGGTAGAACTATAGTGATATTGTTGTGGTAATGGACTAATGCAGACAATGTTAGGGATGGTGTGAAAAGGTGTTGAGGATGAATTTGGGATAATTGTCTTGACTTAAAATACTTAATTGGTTATTGTTTCCTTCTATAGTGCTGAAAATTTATTATTATATTTTGATCATATTCTTCCATATAGAAGGATTACTTATGTCTTAGTTAACATTGATTATTTAATGGAAACTAATTAATGAATTAATTATGGATAATTTATAATGAAATATTTATTAAAAGAGTATAAATATGAAAACTGGAATCAATATTTTGAATAAAAGATCATTACCTTTTGATGATTAATGGAAAAATTAATTTAGGATTATTGATGGGATATTATAAATGATTATAGATAATATTAAGCCTTAAATATTATGTTCCTAGAAAATTACTAGCTTCACAGTTTTTAGTGATGGTGGTTGTGATATCATACATGATTCTAGTTATCACTTGGCCCACAGGTAGGATAATTTTACTTATAATGGGTGTACTCCATAATATTTATTATATTTGGTTTTTTATTATGCTCTACTCCCCAAGTCAGATAACCTGTATGAACTTATTTTTCCTTGGGATTTGAGTTTTTGATTAATACTTAGTATGTCAAGTATTATGATAGATGATTACTAACCTACCATACTCTATATAAATTTTTTATTATATATATTCATATATATATGGTTTGTGGTGACTTAAGTTTATAGTGTATAAATGTATCAATGTTGTAATTGATTTTAGTTATTACATGTGTATTTATATATGAGATAAAATGTCTTAAGATAAAGTGTTCATTTATATGTGTTGTAATTTATCTTGGTATTACTATATTATTATATGTATGTGATGGATTTTTGGGTGTGATATGTTTGCATTGATGTGCAATATAAATTATATAGGGGATGAGAGAACCCAAACATACAACATTGTGGTATAGGGTGTATACATCATGGTCTTTGAAATATGTGTTTCTCATTGTATTTATCTTATTTTTTTAACATTTTATTCCATTAAATTTATTGGGATTGGTTATTTATTATGGAGTTAATTGGTGGATTCATTTTCATTCTTGAGAATTTTGTGGGCAATGACTCCCATACATCTGTGTTTTATACCCTCAATGATAGTCTCAAACCTATGGCCTTTTGGAAGATGGATTCGGGGGTAGATCAAACATTCGTTGGTAACCTAGGAAAGGTAATAGTGGGATTGGGTATTGATAAATTGATATCAAATAGTTCATTTAAGAGATTTGATGAAGAATAGTGTTAGAATCCAATTAGAATCACACGGGCTAGTAGGAAAATAATATTAGTTGAACTTATTTTGTGATATAAGGAAGGTATATTGATGATGAAATTTGTGATATGGCCACCCTATAATAATGTTTAACTACCTTAATTTATTAAACATATTAAGGGAATTAATATTGATCATAAGGTAGAAACAGAAGTAAAGATATACATTATATATCTATGCATTGATTGAATTGGGTATGTGATAGGAATTATGTTGAATATTTACTAATTATACTTAAGGATTAATATTATGGGTTAAATAATTAACTAATTTTATTTTAATGAATCCTGATAGTCATCCTTGTCATACTATTACTGGTGAAGTTCAGCTGGATTCCACAATATATCATTGGATATTTGAGTTTAATGAATATGGTGAATAGAGGAAGACAGTTCATGAGTTCCATAATTAGGTCAAATAAAAGTATTAGTGATCTATTTATGATTTTAAAAATATGGAATAGTTAGTGTAGGAGAAGTGTTCTATTAATTTTATCCATTCTATGAATAAAAATTATGATTCTAGTATGTATCAAAATCTAATGAGTTTATTCTCAGAAATGGTGGGTGTTATTTCATATAGATGACGAGGATTCAATAATTTCATGAGATATCTTCCATAAAGATTTCCAAGATGGGTACTTTTCTTCAACTATGATGGTGTAATGTCAATGGGAGATTCTTTCTATTTTCCAAGGGTGTCCAAGAACACATTTTGTTATTATTTACAATTCATACCAAATAAAGAGTCTAAAGTGAGGCAGTTTGAGGAGGTTATTCAGGAATGAAAGTAGCTTCAAGTCACCCATTAATATTTTTGAGGTCCCTTAATGTGTTGGAAAAGAAAATTGTAATAAAAAAGTTTCTTGATTTGACTATATCTCTATAGGATGGATTCTATTAGGTCTTTCGATGGATTAGAGATTTGAGAATAGGTTCCCAATTTTAAAGTTAGTTTATGTTTATAATATAAGGGTGTTTAATGAATCTTCCTTCATATTGTTCCACATGAGTTAAAAATTCTTTGATCTCTACTAGGAGATCATACATTATTTGATTTTACTATAGAGGTATGTCCATCAAAGCCATGAGTGTTTGAACTTCACTATCTTTTATCATTGATTTGGTGACGTACTTTAGATTCCTCCATTATAGTTTTATCCTCAAAATTAATAATAATTAAATATTAGTAAGATGCTCTAGGTTTTGATCTGTAGAGAGGAGATGGGTTGGGTAGAAGATAGACCTTTGATTCCCCAAATCCTCAGGACCCCAAGGTAGAGCACAAACCAAGAAGAGGTCAACATTAGGGCCCAAGAGGTAGGGGAGATGAATGTGGGTAGATACAAGCCATAAATTTGTTATATATAGGTGATAAAAACAACATGAAAATTCTTATTTATCTATTTTTTACATTTATATATGCTTTATATGATTCAAAATCTATACACTTCTTTATTTCACTTGATTTAGTTCAAGATCTAGGGCCTAAGGTTACTAGAATTTTAGTTCCAATGGGATGATTTACTCCAGTTGGAGGTTGAGTTATATTGGATGATGTATGTAGAGATTATAAGGTGATGTTATAGAAACATCATTATTTTTTGGATTTCCAATTTTTATAGATATTTCCATATGATTTCTTCCTTAACATGGACGGGTTGTATAAGGTGCATGTTATAATAAATATCTTCAAGATTAGGGTTATATTGTTTGATGATAATAAAAAAAATATCATGTTATTTGGTGATAAATAATGTTAAATGGGTTAGAGAAGTGTTTTACCATTATATTATATTATGATTAATATTATATTTAGTTTAATAGAGGATCATCTAGTGGTGTTTCCAAGGATGTTGGAAGAGTTACCCAATGTATTTTTTGAATTGGATGAAATGTTACCCGTCAAGGTGAAATAATGTTTGGGATAATGTTTTAGCCCGATTTCTCTCTGATATTGATGTCTATATAAATGATAATAGCTACTAAATTGATGGTTCTATAGATTCATATTGATGATATTTTGTAGAGAAGTTTTATTTGATGTACTGTGTCACATTGGGGGTACTCCATTCTTGTTCTTAAAGAAGGAAGATGGTAGTATATGATTGTGTATCGGCTATTTTTCTAGAATCAGGTGATAGTGAATAAATTTTATCATTTTTGATGGTTTTATTTTATATTTTATTAGATAAAAAGAGTTATCTAGTTCTTGATGATCGATTTTCAGTCAGGATACCACAAGATGCGAGTGAAGGATAAATATAGTAGGAAATCTACATTTAGGAATTTTTATGGGAACTATGAGTACATGTTAATTCCCATTGATGACATATAAACACTATTCGTGTTCATAGAAATGATGAAATATATGTTTCATGAGTTTCCTAACCAGTTTTTTGAAGTTTTCATTGATGTCATCCTTGTGTATTTTGAAAATGAGGAAGATCGTGTTGAGTATATATAATCTATTTTAGAGGTTCTTCAACATCATAAAATATTTCGGAAGCTATATAAATGTATGTTATGGTCCCATGAGGAACATTTCATGGGGTATATCAGGTCTCAATTAGGACTTGATATTGATACTTTGAAGACAATGGTAGTATTTTCTTAGGTAATCCCAAGAATGTTGTGGAGGTTTAGAGTTTTGTTTGTATTATAGGATATTATAAGAGGTTTGTGCTAGATTTTTCTATGATTAAGACCCCTATTATTGTCTTGAACAAGTAGGATTATACTTTCATGTTTACATATTAGTTTTAATATTCTTTTGAGTATCTAAACAATAACCTTGTAATTGCTCTTATTATCCATTTTTAAGATGAAAAAGTTATTTTAGGGTTTTTTTATAATGTTATCTAACCATGGATTGTGTTGTGTGCTCATACAGTAAATATAATCCATCTTATAAGTTTCATAATACATAAAAACCCATGAATAGAACTATCGTACCCATGATCATGATACTGTTGCAGTTTCGCTTCTCTTGGTGTTTTGGTGAAACTATCCCTTTGGTTAGTGCTTTTTGGTATTCACATTTTATAAGAGTTTATGATATATATTTTTATTTCACGATTTATAATTGTGACAATGTGATGGATATACTTCATGTAGGATTACAACTTTCAGATATCTTATACACCAAGGAAAGAGAGAACTATTGTAGATGTTATGATCAAGAAGTCACATGGTGATTTTCTTCATCAGTTTGGGATTATTAAAGAGTTAGGATGAACATATAATTATATATTTTTATATGGCTCAATTCTATGTTAGTGGGTGTCTCTATTAGATGATAGTGTAGGAATCCTTGATGTAGTAGCAGAAAAAATGATAGTTGGAAAATTCAAAGGTGGGATTTTAGAGGGATATAATTATTTTTAGAGATTCTCCTATGGGATTATCTGGGGATCATCAATATTGAGTGTTTTTATAGGTTTAAATATTCATTCCCTTTGAGATGAGATAAGTGGTCCTTAATGAGGTTCAAATATCATCCTTGGAAGTGCATCATGGGGTGGCTATACAATATTGTTTCATGAGGGGTTAGTTCTGGTGGTCAAGGATGAAGATGTTAGTTAGATAGTTCACATCCTGATGTCTACACTTCTATAATCTCAATGATGATTATCATTTTTTTTGTTGGTTTCATTACCCAATAGATATTATTTAATGGAAGTGGGAGGACATTTAAATGTATTTTACAACTAGTTTACCTCATTATTAGGTGGGTATGATTCTATATAGGTGATAATAGACCATTCATTACATTTAGATCACTTCTTAGTCATTTATGAGTCAGGAATAGTGGATGTCCTATTGAGGTAGTTTTTGAAAGAGCTTGTGAGGCTCCATGGGGTTTCAAGGATGATCATCTTTGACCAAGATCCTCATTTTACCCCTTATGTATAGAAAGGTCTCCAACATGATTTTGGTTTATAACTAAAACTCAAAACAAATTTTCATTCATAGATGGATGGTAATGCCTAATGGACTATCCATACATTATAAGATATGTTTCATTCATGTGATTTAGATTTTGGAGGTTCATGGGAGAATTGAATATCTTTGGTTGAGTTTTCCAATAATAATAGATATCAATATTCCATTTTTATGTCACTTTTTTGAGTTATGTATGGAAAACATCCAAATCTAGATTGTATTTGATCGAGGATGGAGAGTAATCTTTTCACATACAAGAATTGGTAAAAATCATATAAGAGAAGGTGTTGATGATATGGTTGTGGATTAACGAAGATCCGGATTTTCAGAAGTCCAATGTTGATCATTGTTTGACCCCAATGGAGTTTTAAATTATATATCATTTATTCTTGAAGGTATCTCTTAATCATACAAAAAAATTGGTCATGGGAGTAAGTTACCACCTTTATTTGATGGTCTATTCAAGGTGTTTGATCCCATAGATGAAGGTACATATTAATTAGATCTCCCTCAGTTGATGGATTTGTTCCCTGATATTTTTTACAAGTTACATCTTCATTGTAATCATCATGATGACTCACATGTCATTAAATTGACATTATTTGGATATTTATGATTATGTGACATCTGAGTATTAATATTTTAAGATTTGGGACCATAAAAAGAAGGTTTTACGTGGGTGTGGTATTCCATTGGTTTATATCCTATGGAATTATTATATCTTAGAAGATTATATTATGAATTATGAGTCACAGATTTATGCTCAATATCCCAGGGTTTTCAATGATTGATCTTGTTGGGATGATATGTATGTCATCAGATGGATTAATGAGATATTAATGATGCTGTGTAATTTTTTTCCCCTCCCTTATGATATGTTGGATGTAATATTATATCATGATACCTATTTGATATGTATATCATGTGGTATTTTTTATTATATTTATTCTATTTCACTCATCGTGGTGGTTTTAATTCTCAAGGATGACAATGATTTGAGAGGTATCTATCATAAGGGTATAGATTTTCCATAACCCTTCTTTTGGCATTTCTTGAGTAACAAGGGATTCCATGAATATATAGTGGTATTATAAGAGGTTATTCAAAGGGAGTTGTTGTTAAAGAATATATTTCTTATGGAATTGGATGTCTTAGAATGTTGGTAGGAATCACACTGTGAGTGGTTTGCTGAGGAGTTGTGTCACAATGTGAGTATGATTCATGGTTTGGGATGTGAGCCATGGGAGTTCTGTTCCATGCTATCTCTGGTTGAATGTATGGTCATGGCATGGTTGTTTTATTTATGGCATGAAGTTACATGAATATAATTCTATCAAAGTGAAAACCTATATATATCAATTCAAAACCATACATATGTATCAAAAATCATACGTATTTCCTTTTCCACATTTCTAGTCATTGGTGTGATGTATGTATTTCATACCATCAATACCTAGGATTTGAGTCCCTTGGTTGTGCCACACCAATAGTCATTATGATGTGGTCTATCAGATATATTCCGATCCTAATCACTATAAAAAAAGGCAATTAAAAGCTTCATTTTTGCCTTATTTTAAAAAATGTGGCTCATTTAGTTGTGATTTATTAGTTGTGTTTTAAAATATCATTAATTTTTAATTCAGAAAAACCCTAAAATTTGGCTAATTTAGCCATATTTTAAAACATTTATAATTTAGCCACATTTTAAAATATGAATAATTTATCCATGTTTTAAAACATTGTTAAATTTTAATTTGAAATATTTTAAAATTTCGTAAATGTTTCCACATTTTAAAACGTCATTATTTTTTATGTTATTCACATTTTAAAACATCACTAATTTAGTCTCATTTTAAGACAATTTTTTTATGTTTTCTATATTTTAAAACATAACAAATTTATCCACATTAT
The DNA here is from genome assembly GCA_963277665.1 of Viscum album. Classification (NCBI taxonomy): domain Eukaryota; kingdom Viridiplantae; phylum Streptophyta; class Magnoliopsida; order Santalales; family Viscaceae; genus Viscum; species Viscum album. The sequence goes on from OY728142.1 coordinate 1,538,934,726, forward strand.
AAAATATGGATAATTTTTATTTTAACCATGTTTATATGTGACAATACTAACACACACATAGACACAAACTCACATATTCATACATATAAACAGTAAAACTCTCTTAAAAATATAATTACAATCAATTAATAATAACTATATAAATGATTGATAATGTGAACATATTTTTAATAATATTAGAAATTAGAAATTATATATATATAACTATATTCACACACACACATATATATATATATATTAATTCATAATACAAACACAAACACATATTTATATTAAAATTTAAATAAACATATCTAAATATATTAATTTATATATTAAAGAGGATCTGACCAGAGTTTAATTCTATAAATAAATATATAAATATAAATATATATTTTAATATATGTATATATATAAATTAACATATAAATTTAAAAGTTCATACACACACACAAATATCAACATATATAAATATATAATATAAATATATAATTAATTTATATATAAATATAAATTTGTAAATATATTTATGTTGATTTATATATATTTAACAATATATATATATATATATATATTAATTTTTATTTATATCAAAACATGTTGACATGTAAATAAAAATAGAGTAATAATATTATATAACAAAAATTACGTACAAACTAAGTAGTGAAATCACTTTGTTCTAACCCATAGTTTTTGGGTTTGAACTCCCAGGACCGCTGGATTTTATCAGTTAATTGGGTACAAACTCACGGGGGACCAGTTTTGGAGTGAACACACACACTCACATATTGAACCAGACACACATATATATACACTTACATATACACACACACACAAACAATCACACACTAGAGTTATAATTATTTAATAAAACATATGTAAATGATCATTATTATAACACACAAAAAACAGACACACACACATATATACACACATAGACACACACACATATTTAAATTAATACATATATAGAAAAATTAGTAATACTACGCATGTAATTATATTATATAAAAATAAAAAAATGTTGTTTGCATAAAACTAATATAAAAATACATATATATTTATATATACATATATACATACAAACACAAAATTTAAAACACATTAATAATAAATTCATAATAATTGAACAAATGATTATTAACATGTATATAAGTATATTTATATTAATTTATATATATATTTATGTCAATTTATATTTAAATAGACAACATATATATTAATATATAATATATATATATGTAACATATAATAGCATGTTTGATAATTTATATATAAATATATATTTACATATATTTAAATTTAGACTAACGTTTATAGATATAAAAAAATTAATTACTAACATATATATTTATTAATTTATAAATATATAATAAAATATATGCATATACATTTAATGTATAACATCACAGACACATAAATTTGTAAGATATAATAACATGTATATTTATTTATATATAAATATATATGAAAATATTTATTAATTTATACTAACATATAAAAATAATATCATGTATAAATTATGAAATATATTTTAATTTATATATAAATATATAATAACAAATACACATATATATGTTACATATAATAACACACACACACATGCACACACACACACACACAGATATATATATATATATATATATATATATATATATATATATATTTCCACAACCCAACCAACAAGGGCCCACCTGGCTTGTGGAAGGCCAAGACGTAATTACCCCCAGACTACCTCTATAGGCCAGGGGATGATAAGAAGTAATTAAAGACATAATTAAATTTAGAGGCCTTTTCCTAAAGCACTGTTATGCATGAACTGAACCAGTTCAATGAAGAAGTATAGAGGAATAATAATTAAAGACTGTAACATCATGATTAAAAAATGGGGTTGAAATAACCAACAAGGAATAAAAAAAGTACATCTACGTAATCTTAAAAGTAATGAAAAAACATTCCAAACCAAGAAAATATGTCCCTTCTTGACCATAATAAGAAAAGAAATGTTGAGAGAGCCCAGATCCAGATCTCCAAGACCGACCCCATACATGGTCTATGCACATGAGTATCACTAGGATCCTCTAAAATACCTACTAATATATCTATTATCTACATAATATATAAAATGTGTGGGAAAATTCCATCTCGGGGAGAGTATATACATACCTAGTAGGTTGCCCGCAAAACAGAACATGGAGTGATAGGAGATATGATATAAGTTTTCAACTCAACAGAATGCAAGAGGGAAATGAAACCAAATAACACCGATGAATATATATCTATGTACTCATATTGTAAGGTCATAATAACTTAGAGACACACATTATTGGGGTGAATGGCATCTTTTGATAATCTTGACCAATTTTCACTTTTATCCTTTTTGGGTTATGAAAAAATGCAGTATTCTCTTTTGTATGTTGTTTGAGAAGTGAATAAATAGTAAATAAGAACACAAAAAAATTTATAGTGGTTCAGGGCATAAAGAACCCCTAGTCCACTCCACCAATTCTCTCTCTACGAGGTTGGAGGTTTTCACCAAAAATGTCCTCTCATAAAAAAAACCTTCATAACTGAGCATAAGGTGTTGAAAGCATTACAATAAGTAATTATAGAGAATCCTGGTTCTTTTATAGGGAACCAAATAATATATTTCTTATTCCAAGAAGCTGATACTATACTAAAACTGATTCTATGTAGCCTAAACTCCAATAAATCAAAATATTTTAATTTTATTGGTTAAACTGGTTCCAAATCATAGTTGCAATAAAAAAATGACAGAATACATATATTCTCCTTCAAATATAGATGCCTTCAAGAAAAAATATATTCTTAGAGATCTAGGTTCTGAAATATATTCAACAGTAATATCAATGAAAAAACACCAATATTTACACATGACGAGGTTGAAACTTGTATATCTCTAATGTGAAGCATAATTAGAATTATAGAGTCATTCAATTTTTTATTTCTCTGAAATAGATATATATTCAAGATGATATTGGACATAAAATATGATATGATCCTTATGATAAGAAAGAATAATCCTTCCCAATATATATATATATGAATCATGGATTTATTTCGGGTGAGTAGATCCAAGAATATTTCTTGAAGTATCACAGCCATTCGAATTTATATCATTTATGAGATTCATAACTTCCCTTAGAAATATAAATGATTTACTCTATTGAATTAGATAATTTAAATCAGTAGTAAAATATATTTACGATTAAATTTACTTATGACAATACTGTTATAGTAATCATGGAAAATATCTTTAATTTTAAACTCCAATTTTGAATAGTCCAACATAGGGTACCTTTATGTAATGAAAAAAAATCCAAACATAGGGTTAACAATGTATTGTTATTCAAAAACATAGTGTGGATAAAAAATACTTTTCTTTTCTCAAATATAGGGTTTCTTCGAAATGTGGGGTTGATGATCCAAACTCCTTCAAGAACGTAGGGCACCTGATCCATATGTGTTATTTCAATTATAGGGTTTCTGAACTATACATTATGATTACAAACAAAGGTTTTGAACAGTTTTTCGAAAATACTTTCAGACACTTCCAAAAGACATTAACAAATATTTAAACCCATAAATAATAAAAACTTTTCCTGAAATATAATCCTAAAAAACAATTAATGAAATTTCATTAGTAAACCAAACAAATGTATTTGTGAGCATGGAAATCAATAAAAAATTAATGTCGTGTTTACCCAAATCTCTCCCCCATTTTTTGATATCAGAAAACAATTATACGAAAATGGATTAAAAAAAATTCAATGAAGCACATAATTGTAAATAAATATAATAATTCACTTATGAATAAAATGATATGTGTTCTGGAAGTTGAAAATGACATAAATAAAAATAAATTGAATCATAATAAACATAATAAATTCATAGAATATGACTATTATTGAAATAATTGATTTGAATAATAAAATTTTAAAATGTATAACTGGATGAGGGTGATAGGTAAGCCTTATAAGTGGTGTCAGAAGCTAGTGAAGCTTTATGAGCTTGAAGAAGTTTCTAAAATGCTACCATCTATCCTCTTAAAATTTTAGTAATATTTTCATCCAACTATCACATCAACATATTGTTACATTTAACATATTTTTAAACATTCAACTAAATTCACTTTTAAAAAATAATGAACTGTTTCTTTTAACTAATAAAATTGTGAGGGAATCTCCCAAAAATAATTAAGAATATTAATTATTCTTGGCTCCCCCAAAGTTATATTCTCAATGAGATCTCTATAGTTATCCAATAAATCATTCAATGGTTCACTATCACATTAAAGTGTATGGATCCTGTCATTAAATGTAGACATGAAAAAAGTAATAGCTTCAAACCTTATGACTAAATATAGTGAAGTTTTAGGCATAGATGTGGATGACCTGGACGGATTGGTACAAAATCTTACATATTCAAACTAACTCCCAAAATACCATTTCAAATATCCAAAACGTGTTCTTGAAGGAGACTCTATTTGAGTATTTCCAAACTAATCTATCCTTTTTCTATGTAAAGAATCAAAATATCATCTTGAAACAGAACATTCTCTGAGGTTAGGCAGTTGGGCCAAAACATATTCAAATTCCACTATGGGAACATTTTTACTTCTCAAATCATCCAAATATTTCTCTTTCGACTCCAGTTCACTTTGTAGATTTGATTTTATTCTCCCATGTTGATAAAATTAAGAATAAATTCTTCAATTCCATTATTAGAATATTCATAAGATTCTATTTCTTGATCTTTATATGGTTTACCACTATCAACAATGGTTTGTGATTTTTCTTCTACATTCTCACTAGGGGTGTAAAATTAAATTACAATAACCTCTATATTCTCATCAAGTTCAAAAATTGTGTTATCTGAATAATCAACAAGAACAAAAAGAGATTGATTCTAAGCTAATCTTGTTGTATCAACTACTACTTGTTGCGATTGCTTATTTATTTTAGGATTATATTGAACTTATTATTAAACATGATTTATTTGAATCTAATTTTCATCAAGTGCCTATTTTTCTTGATTTTCATATAATTTTTTAGAAGGAACCTCTTTCTTGTCTCTCATATCTTATAGATTTTCAGGTTGGTGTTCCTTATGAGTAACTAAAACTCTTCGAAACATTTGCCGAATAACTTCACGAGTCACTATAGCCTCTACCTCTAGTTTCTATACCATAGGAACCTAATATTTAGGTTAAACCATTTGACTAGGACAGATAAAAAGGGCCTCATCATTTTCTTCTTCTAGATTTTCTTCAAGTGATTGAGGTAAATCTCTTGAATCTTATAGATCATAGTCATCAAATCGAATTATGTGTCTCTTTGTATCAACATCATCATATATTCTATATTTTATAACTTTTTCTTCTCAAAATCAGATTGTACCAGCAAATATCAAATTTCCTTTCTCCCCCTAAGCAATAATATTAGATTATTTTTGTTGTTATTCACTAACAGTTAACAACTTTAGTTTAACTATTTACTGAAAGAAAACTATCTCCCTCCAATTTCCACCATTGAAAATGTTACTGTGATGACACCTGGTGTGTATTTGTACATCTCTAATTATGACTCTTTTATATAGAATAAAAGAATCTATCCTTCAAAAAGGACAAACATATATTCTTTATTCTTCCTGGAATCAGTGACTCTTGTACCTTAACATTTATCCTGTGAAATTAAACTTAAAGTCACTCATCATAAAAAACATTATATACATGTCAGGGTAAAAAATATATTATAGCTCCACAATTCATGTAATTTTTTCTAACCCAGTAAAAATGACTAGGACCTTCTATTAATTCTCAAGATCATTTACAATCATTTTTATTATTTGGGTAGATTTGAAGAGATATGAAGTAATGTCCTTTGATTTATGTTCTAGATTTACAATCGACGGAAGATCAAAATGAAAAATCCCTTCATTGGGACACAAATTCTTTTTTCCAATTTTTAATGAAGAGATATAAAAATCTCTATCATTTAACTGATACATGATGAAGTCCTCTGTGTCATTGAAAATGAACTGAGTATATCTAAAAATTATTTTACTTATATATCGAAAAAATATGTGTTTCCATTAGTAAATATAAAATATAGACCTTGAAAAGCAATATCTATCCTCTAGTGAATATATTTCTGATAGGGAAATTTAAAAAAAATAACCTTGACATTACTAATTTTTCGATAGGTGGTGTGTTATTGATTTATTACACCTTTTCTGCCTTCATATATTCCTTAATAATTGAAATTTCTACAAATATTATTGTTGAATATTCATATTCTTTGGTTTTGAATGAAAAAAAGATATATTGAAGTTGAAAGGGATTGAATGTGGAGGATAATAGTGAAATAGAGAGAGTGAGCGGGGATTCTAATAGTTTTTGTGACACCTATTACGATTTCTTTAGCAAATTTCTCAATGTAATCACGATTTAACTTTTATTTATTTATAAATGTGGAGACATGAATTTGTCACCCAATTCGTGCCACAAATAAATTTATTAAAATAAAAAGTAAGAATACAATCTTGAGGTGTAAAGAGCTTATGCCAGTAGGGATTAAGGGGAATGAAAGATGAGATTTATAATAAATAAACATAAAAATGATCAAGATTCAATGAATCAAATAGAAATTTCATATCATCAACTAGTCCATGATCTTAAAATTAATAATGGGAACCACTATTTCTATAACTGGATTCACCTCTGTATTTGTTCCCTCTTCTAAATTTAGAACCCATACCATCCAAATAGGCTATGCATCAGCATCAAAAAAAAATTCAACCTATTTATTTTTCTCCTTTATTATGGTCATTTCATTAACTTGATCCCCATCCACCTATTCAAAAAGTGTCTGAAAAAGTAGAACAACAACGAGCAGCTAGAAAAAAAATGATCACAAACAAGAAAAATTTTAATCAGTATAAATCATTCCCAAGGTATATATCTAAAGTAAAACATATGGATTTTCTTATATTTATAAACCATACTGATGAAACATTGTTTCTTGATTTTAAGATACATCTTAGCTGAAATATCACCATTGTTGTATTTCTATAATGTAATTTCATCCTGCTTATTCATCCACATATCAACTGCCTCGCTCACAACATCCTTAATCATATAGGAATCTTTGTACACAAGTTCGTTATTTGGATCATTTTACTCCTCAATTCCTACATCAACCATATCTTCACCTTTTAAAGTGGGATAAATTTACTCATCAAGAGATAAATCTTTTGAGTCACCTACTATGCCAGAAATATCAACATCAGTATGCTATTGAGTAGTGATTATATTTTTTGACTTATCAGTAGTAAAGTAAATAGTAAAAATTGTTCATTCAATATTATAATTATCTTTATGATTCCTAATTTTCTTGGGATGTGGAGTGATATAACAATCTTGATCAATCATTGGATTTTTTCTTTTTTTAGAGATTGAATTCAAATATTATTCAATAATTTGATAGGATTGGTTATAAGAATATTTAAAAGAATAATTATTGTCAGAGTGTATACTTTTTTCCTCATCTTCATGCAAGGTTTCAATAGTATTACAAGGTTCCACCTAATCCCCCACCAGGGTTATAGGGAATGAAGAGGAACCAAGAGAAATATGAATAATTTCAAAAAAGTTGAAATATCATGGACCACAGTTGAATTTCTCACTGATTTCACAATATTATGTTTGAAACCATGAGTCTCAAGCTCAAATGACTTCTCAGCAACAAGTTTTTGATCTCCAAGAGCATGTTTAATCCTAGATGGTTCAAGAGCATCTATGCCGAAATTTCACTCACATTTTTCTATACAAGACTTTTTGTTAACTAATGAGTGATCTACCTTAATTCCACCATCCTTCAATGATTGAATAATATTAAGGAAATCACTATAGTAAGCTATGATATTTTCTTAAACTACTTCTTGGAAGAATCCAGAGTTACGATTTTGGATACAAATATGGAAAGGAAGAACTTGTGAAACATCAACCTCAATGAACACCCTAGAAATTGAGGTTCTTAAAACTTGCCTCATGGATAGTCCATATTGGGAGGATTTTCAATAAGGTTGAAAATTAAAAATAAATAAACTTTTTTGAACAAGTTCAGTGAAAGTCCTGAAAATCCAATCCAGACTAGAATGACGGGGGACTCGATGTGAGGGTCAAATTAGAGTGTCCATTTCAAAAAATTCATCAGAAAACCTAAAGAAGACCATGAACGTATCACCAAAAATCTATAATACTCTTTTTTAAAGGATAAGTGAAAGACATAATTGGATTGATTAAATAATCCAATATGATGTCCAGAAAATCTAATTTCATAAAAATATTTCATCAAAAAATTCAGTGATTGACTTTGTTTGATGAATTTTCTAATGGCCATGAAACATAAATCTAAAGAAATAGAGTTTACTCAGTTGGATGAAAGAGATATCACCAGATGTCCTCAGTGTCGAAAGCTCTTTGGTTCACATGACTCATAATCCTTAACAGTATTAGTATCAAACTCAGTCAGCCAGACATATCCAATAATATCAATAATGGAATGAGCATTCATGTTACGGTTTATTGGTTATAAACTAGGAGAGGGCGTGGAATCCATGTATATAAAATACCTCCAATTTAAATTATCCATGAACATTTTAATTTTAAAAGATTTTTTTTAAAATAATATAAACTATTAATCTTTTTAGAAAACTAAAAAATAAAAAATAAACGATTAACGGGTTCTTAATGTGTTTTTTCTGTCAAATATATATCCTAAAAAATCCGCATCTAAATAATAAATTTAATTAAAATCCGATTTTCTTTCAGAAAAGAAGTTATTTAAAAATAGTTCATTTTAAATATTTATTTTTTTAATAATATTTTTGTGGGATTTTTTAGATTTGATTGAAATTTTTTATATAAATATATTAAAAAAATTAAATTTTTTATTCTAGAAATAAGATATATTAAACTACAAATCATACCTATATATAACTTGTTGTTAATTGGTTTTCTATATTCATCCAAACAAATCAATACATTAGTAAAAAATTGGAGTTATATAAGTATTAAAGTTATTTAGTAAACACTTTTTAAATAAATCAATAAGGTATTTTATTTGATTTAAAATATTTCCATATGTTTTTTTATAGATTTGAAATCCCCGAAATAAATTTATTTCTCCCATAATTCTCATTTAAAATTATTTTTTGCATTAAGTTTTAAAAATTATTACAAATATTTATAATTTTACAACTGAAACTAACATAACCTACATAAATTTGTACTATTACTATTTTAGAATAAATAATGTAATTAAAAAGAGTAGTATATTCTAACCCTATAGAAAATATATTTTCTTAAAAGTTACCTAATCATTCATACTAACTATAGGCACTTGTTTATGTAAATAAAGAGATTTCACATGTGTAAAACTGAATATGGTAGATGCGGGTTTTCATAACCTGGTGGTTGTTTAATATTAAATTCCCCCATTAAATATTTTTTTTGAAAAGAAGACTTTACATCCATATGATATAATTTAAAATTATTATGAGCTGTATAATCTAGAAGTATATTAATGGATTCTAATATATAAATTGGTATAAAGGTTTCATCATAGTCTATCCCTTCTTTCTGGTTGTATAATTTTTGTATATTTTTTTTAGTAAATTTCCCTTAATTATATTTTTTATTTATAAAATCCCATTTTGGTTCCTATTACTCGATAATTAGTTGTTCTTTCAACTAACTCTCAAACATTATGATATGTGTGGTATTTGATATTATCTTTCACTCACATTATTTAGTCTTAGTTGTTATATTTTATTAATTTTACATGTACAATGATATTATATTGAAGGTATAATCTCGCAACTAATAGTGTTAAAACCTTTAGTATTAGTCATCACCCTATTGCATATGTGGAGGCACACATGAAGTCTATTGTTTCTTTGAATAGGACCCAATGGTTCAGATAAGGGTGTTACAAAATTGTATTAGGGCATAGTTTTATTATTTTATTTTTTACTAACTTGGGATACAATTGAATGTATATGGGCTATGTGAGACTCGGTATATGGTGTTTCAATGTTCTTGGCTAACACATGTTTAATAGACCTCTGAGTTAACATTAGAGGGATTGTTGTTACAATTTAATAAGATTTTTGTGTGTTCGTGCATAATGACTAGGAACATAGGATAACATTTCAAATATATATATATATATATATATATATATTATGTTCTTTATAATAGTTAATTAATTTAATATACTGATGTACACTATCTGTTAGGGATAGGATTATATTCTTTTTGTGTGTGATATAACTATTTTCCTTGATATTGTGATATATTTACACTGGTATTAATTAGTAGAACCATATTATGTAATTATGTTTGTATATATATGTATTTGAATAAAATATTGGGTTGGAGATCATGGTTAGTGAAATGTAGGATATACTAAAGTATAATGTGATAATCCTTGGATAACATTTTTACAATTCCATATAATTGTTAAAAATTATCTTGATATAGTGACTTCAAATGATTTAATTTTTTTTCGAATTTTGGTTAATGTCATCTCAACATAGTCTTATGTGATTACTTTTGAAGTGGGATTGAATAGTCATGAAAGGAAGGGTGTTCCTTCTCTACCAATATACATGTAGTATAATTTTTTTGATCATGGTTCCAAACCTACTCATCGGTTTATGAAGTAGGTGTGCTTCATCCAAAATACTTTTGCAAGGTTACTCTCTTTAGTGTTGGAGTCTATAACAATGTTATAATATACTATCAATTTTTCACTCTAGAATTCTATAATATACCATGACACTATAGGTCCTTATGATGATGAGTAATAGGTGGAATCAATGTGATAATATTTGAACTAATAGAGAATCCTATGGATATATGGTCTATTCCTGTGGCTTTTATGCATTCAGAGTTTTTCATCCATGATTATCTGTACAAGATATTATTGTACTTGAATTATAGGTCAAGTTTACTTCTATGATAACTTCCATTGATACACCATTGGAAATTAAATTTGAACATATTCAATGATTCATAGAGTTTCAAATAGTTACTTCCAAACATCTACAGGGTTTCATTATTATATAGATGATGATCATTGATGCAATTGTTAGCATGGACTAGATAACAAATTTTCAAGCTCACATGTTTTATTATTAGTCAAAATTATTGTTTATATAATCTAATGGAGATATATTCATGTCGAATTGAGATTGTGAACAAGTATTTGGTAAAGTTAGTCCAAACTATCATATTGGAATAATCATGGTGTAGATTTCACGCTTGGCTCTTTTAACAAGATCAGTGGAATCCCCATCATCCTTTTCTCTAGAAACAGATCTATTTTAGGATGTCTCACAAAGAAAAATTCATATGAATTCCCCTTGATAGAATAGTTTACCATGAGATATATCTCATTTCAGGTGAAAACCCCATTTTTATACCCTCTTATCACATGACACTAGATGAGTAAAAGGAGCCTATTGGACCGAAACAAATGTTTGGTATTTTATTAGTTTTCAATAATCATTTTGTATAATATAAAATTAATATTTATACATGATTATATAAAATGAGTATGTTATAAAAACTTTAATGTATAATTCTACATTCACCAAGACTTCATATGTCTTGTAGAAAAGAAGATACTAAATATATAGAATATAAGTTATATTGTGGAGGCTAGTGGCTATACAAGTAATTCATATTTATAATTATGTATGTTTCATACAGAAGAATGTAGGTTATTATAAGAATATTTCATGGGAGATGGTTTTTTCTTCCGCTAAGACAATTCAGGTTATTCAGATTCATAATTATATATATTTGATCTGGTGAAACCAGTGTTATTGTAATCCTGGTTGATGTGATATGGTTTTGTATCTCATTTTAAGATCATATTGTATAATATGAGAATAGAAAAGTCTTGTATGGATGGTAGAGTGACAATCATATTCAAGATTATAGTGGGTAACTCTCCTCTATAAGAGGTAGTATCCATTCAACTTGATTGGGTTCCAAAAATAGGTATTCATTTGTGATCAGAATGATCTTTGAAAAATGTATGTTTAGGAACGTAATAGAGTATCAAAAATCAGGAAAATAAAGGTGATAAGTTTGGTGAAGATGGTGAGTTTTTGTGAATTGTTCTAATGAAGATGAAATTTTTATGTATTTTTAATGATTCAAGAAGGATAAAAAATACCCTATCAATATCCACCCCCAATGAAGGAAGTAGTGGGGAGGAAGACAAAGACTTAGTTTATGATGATTATTGAGATGAAAACGCCCTAAATTCTATTACTACATTATTAAGGGGAGGGTGGAAAAACAAACTAAAAGTTATCGAATTGTGCATGGGGAGGTTCAAACCAAGACATACCTAAAAAACACTATAGGACAGAACCACAAGGATCCTCCCATGGAGATTATAAAATCATCTAAATTCACTAAGGTTTGAAGTTACACAAAAAATTTATATGAACCATTTAGTTCTACAAGATAACTTCTATAAACCACTGCATTCCATGAGCTTCAAATTTTCATGAAACTTTGTTTTTTGTAAAGGTTAATATTTCATGAAAGAAGTATCCAACTAAAGTTCAAGAATAAATAACTTATAATGGCACAATTTTACTAACACAAGTTTAACAAATTGAGACATTCATGAAAGTTAAGAGTTTTATAAAAGTAAAAGTTATAAAAATAATAGGTACTGAAAACCCATTTAATGTGAATTGTGAATTAAATATAGCACATAATAAGGATTTTGATGCAAATAGAGTCTTGTTTTAATCATGTATGGAGCCTTGTACTTACTATATTTTCAAGATACCTTCATGTTAATAAACCATGGATGACTATTCACCAATTTAGTGAGTGTGAGTGAAGAAGAGGTAGTGAACCTTGAGGGAGGAGTGAACAAACCCAAACATTTTAAATTGATGTGTCCTTTAATGGAGTGACCATAGAAGAAACAAAATATCCTCCAAACTAGTGAAGATGAGTGGATTCTGGTATGATCGAAAAAATGTTATTGTATTGTCCGCAGACTATCCATTTATGGTGAGTCATGTAAAAATATATGTGTCCCTTGGATGGTTTAATTTTCTATATATTATTTTATTAGACTATGAGTATGATACATAGGAGTAACCATGTAAAATTTTGAATGTAGTTTCCTTCATCATGGGAACAAGATCCTGAAGAAAGTTTACCATATTAAACACAAATGTTTAATTTTCATGCTTGCCTAATTAACCCCCAACTAAAGGTGTATCTACTCCCAATAGAGATTAGGTTAAAACATAAGGAATTGAATTAAAAGGTATTTAGTTGGAAAATAACATCAACTTGGGGTGCAACTATCTTGTTCACTAATAAAGTGGAAGGGTTTCTTCGGCTCAATATAAATTACCAGATGTAGAATTAGGTGATGATAAAGAATGCATTTTATTTTCCGTGGACCAATATTTTATTCAATTAGATATATGGATCCCAATAGCTCTCTTATATTTATCTCTAATCTAGCTATCACCGTTAATGAGTTACATTTGATTACATTGTAAAGATTTATTTTCAGAGAAGATATGCATAAAAAGAGTATTTGGTGATGTTTTTTGGACTTATTATTGCACCATATATGTTCATGGATCTCATGGAAAAGATATTACACCCATATATTGACATATTTTTCCTGGCATTAATTTAATATATCCTTACATACTCATCAAACTGAGAGTATCATTTCAAACATCTCAAGATAGTCTTGATTACACTTTGAGTACATTGGATTTATGCAAAGCTATATAGGTGAAGATTTGGGATTTATGTGGTGCAATTATTTGGTCATGTGATGTGTGATACATGTACAAAAATAGTCTAGGAAAATGTTGATGTAGTGATGTCCTAGAAAAATAAACATGAATATTTACAATATTGGAAGATTACTAGTTTTTATAGGATAGTATTATTATTTTTATCTCGAAATTCTCCCGTTTATCATCCTATTTGACCACATTGAAAAAAAAGGTAGGGAATTTTCAATGGACAGACCAGTGCTAAGAAGCTTTAATTTTGAAAAACAAGATGTTGAATACCACTCAAATTTTTATATATCCTATGATAGAGATAAATTATTCTATTTTCATTGATACATAATGCATTGGTTTTGGAGGAGTACCATTGCATTCGAATAGGGAGTTTCTTAGGGGTCATGTCATCTGCAACCCCGTGAATGGAGGCATCTTACCCAAGATATTGAGATAAAAACAATCTACCACATGTTGAAGTATTCTTTAAAATATCACATTGGGGAGAGTTTTGTTTTCTACACCAAAAAATGTAATTCACTATATCCTCACTCAGTGGGACATAAGTTTGAGTTAGAGGCACTGGGTGGAGTACATATTTACATTCAACTTTGAGATGGTGTATACACTAGGTAAAGATAAAATAAATACATACGATCCTATGCATAAGATGTAGTTATCTAAAGAGAATGGGGAACCACATTTATAATAATATTGTAACCTAATTGACTAGTATGATTTTTGGAGAATGAATGCTTCTTATTATAACCCATATGTTTTATAAACTATATTTCAGGATTTATTTTATAATTATACACTTAATACAACCCCAGAATATCATGTGGAATTGTTTATTTGGGTAATTAGGAATATGTTTTTTAAAAATAAAACATATATATGACATCATTATTTAAAAACTCAGAACATTTCCCTTATATTCCTTGGATATTAAAAAACTTGATCTGATAACATGGGGACAAACATAAGAAAAGGGGGAGATATAAAGTCTTGTAATGTAATAATAAAATAATAACATGAAGAATATAATTAATTTGAGTCATGATTCATATAAATATTACATACAAGGGATGTGAAATGTGATTCTGAATAATGTGGCATGATATAACATTATTATATCATGTAAATATTTGAATATAGAAACAACATAAAACTTGTCATGATAAACCTGAGTCAAGGATAATTGCTGATATATCACAAAAAGAGTTTAATAACATGTGAATCTTAGATGTAATATCATGAGATAAAAACAAATCCCAGTACATTGGAGGGATATATAATCTTGGTCCCACTAGTCACATTCATATCATGTACATACATAAGTTTGACACATAAATAATAGAACCTAAGGATGTATTTCATCAGTTTTAATCCCCTGATTATGGAGTGTGAGATATAAAAATGAAATTTCCCAATAAATTAATGATAAATACATCAATGTGAAAACCCTTGAGTGTAAATGGACATGGGTATTAACTACAGAAATGATTGGATTGAAAAATAATAGGATAATTTCAAAAAAATAATGGTCCTAAATAAAGATTGTATAAGGGATTAATGAGAGTGAATGAGGTATCCCATCATATGGAAATATTAAGGAAATTAATATTTATGTGAAGAAAACATATCCCAATATGATAAATTTAGAATAAAAATAAATAATTTAAAGAAGTTTCTTGAATAAAGATGATAAGGATAATATCACTCAAATTTAGAGGGTACTTCTAAATGTATAGGAGGAGATTCTTAAGGGTTTGGTGAAACCTTCATATATTATCTAAGAATACTATAATTATTACAAGTAGGTAGGGTCGAATTTATGTTTATAAAATAAAACTTATATTTTTTCCCACCTCTTTATCATCAAATATTATATATACAGTTTTCCCAAACAATAGAGTTTATAAATCAAACAAATAGTTTTTCTGAATATCAGAGTTTAAAAAATATTACAATTAGTAATCATTTTCTGGTAAAATGCACAATGAAAATAAAAAACTTATAAAAACAATTAATATGAAATCTTATAAAATAATTATGAAAAAATTAAAAAATTTAATAAAAATTTTCCTTGACTGAAACATTAGTGTTAATAAAGTATATAACACAAAATTTTAGTATCCATAATCTTAACCAAACTGTAAAGGTATTTCTTCCATAAGAATATTATCTTATGATACTAAGATTAGAAGAACACTATTTCCATATACACATAAAACCTCGATAATTAATATCTGACATAGCTCTGTCTTCATATCCCTAGAATCCCTCAATCATACCCTAACGAGATAAATGATTAAAGAACACAAATGTTAATAATAAATTTATAAATAATCATCTCACACATTACATAAGAATAATAATATCAAAATGTTATTATAAAGTGCTCTCAATGAAATATGATTTTGAAAACTCTTTACAATAACTCTTGATAGTTGGTGATATAAAATCTACTTCCTTGATATCTACTATAATTTGTAAGAAAATTACCAATGTCTATATTACATGAATATCATAGGTGGATTCAATAGCCTTAGAAAATTAACAGATTAATGTGTCCATTTGATGATGGTTAGTTTGTACACCATTATAGTGTAATTATATTTAATTCATTGTAATGAAATTTTTCATTCCAAAAAATTATATATCTCCATTTTAAGTATTTATGGAAATGTATATAATAAAAAAATTCTTATTCCATCTACGAATTTCTTTTATGAAATTATTAATATTACATTGAAAATTTAGACATTTTATTATTTTCTCTTAAGAGTTTTTATAAATATTCATCCAGAAATATATGTAACAGTTTGTCGAAACATTATAATTTTGTCATCAATAATCATAAATTTTTTCTATGTGATAAATTCATATTCCTCTTTATATAAAAATATATTTCATTAAATAACATAATAAAAACTAGTGAAGTATAAAAGTTATTGAAAAATATAAATTGCGATCATCAAAAACAGGTTATAAGCTATTGAAATACATTTGGAATGAATTATTATGAGGTATATAGAGAGGGAATGATATAGTAACATCATGAAACAAGGGTTTTGAGTGATGATGAATGTGAGGTTGGGTGGGTTTCTAAAGAAAAAGTGAGGTGAATTATTTATTAATGTGAAAAGTTGGTTTTTATAATATATGATAAATTAATCAAAACCACAAACCCTCACATGTGTTTTGACCATGAATTATTCTAAAGAGAATGGTTTTTATTGTTTTATAAGGTTAGTAACTTAACACAATGAAATAATTCCCTTGGTTTTGTGTATGTGAGTTAGGTTTATTATGAACTGATTTTAAAACATTAAAAATATTATATTATTTTTTGAGGATTCATTAAGGGTTTATAGAAGTAATTGAATAAATTTTAAAAAATTATTTTAAATGGGAAATATAATTTTGATCTTTGTTACTTTATATAGTATTTATTGCTTAATTTTCAGGACTTTATGATTCCATAATACATATTGTATAATTATAGAATATTTAATTTTAACCAAAACATTTGAATGTCGTAGAATTTTATAAATAATTCACCATTGTAGAATTTTTACATGATCAATTCAAAAATAATATTTATTTTCTTCAAAATAAATTTTTAGATATGATATTTTTAAATTTTTAATAAAAAATACCCATATATTGAAATATACTGGTTTTTTATAAAAATAGTTTCATGACCCTTATTAAAATTACATTTGTCTTCATAAAATTATATTATCATTTATATTTAATGAATAGTATTCAACAATAGTACTTTATTATAATATAAATTATTTAAAAAATTATTCAATTCATAAAAAATAATGTCTTTATTGAAACTATATATTTCATAAAAACTAAATTTATGTTTCATTGAGTCAAAATCTAATTTTTATGAAACATAATATAATCCTTTAAAAGTTAATTTTAAAAAAAGATTAATATAATAATTGTTTTATTAAAAATAAAATAAGAAAATTCATATTTTTAGAGTCTAGATACATGGCCCTTTATCACACCAATGAAGTCTCTAAGTGTATGGTGTTTGGTGGAGGTATTTTCATGGGCTGGTTTCACAAATGTGGGTTGGACCATGATCTCTATGAGCTTAAACAAGTTTCATAAATTATTTCTCTTATGATGTAGTTATCTAATCTCATATTGAGATTAGTAAGTGTAAAATTATAGTTATGATATCTCCTTTATAATCTCTTATAAATGAGCTTCATAGGGTATAATCCTACTGACCAAGGCCATAGATTCCTTTTTCTTTGTCAATTTTACTTTTACATAACTGTTAATTTATATTAATAAAATAATAACTATATAAAATCTATAATATCACTCATTATGAAACTTAATGTAATTTTAAATTTGACACGATATAACATAAAAGAGTCAAAAATTTCCATTTTAGTGAAATTATTTTTTTTATAATGTCATTTATCAATGATGTATTTATTCATTTAAAAAGGTAATGTATCTACAAAAATTCTGGTCATTACATTATCCCCCATTAAAAATTTCCCCCTCAAATTATTCATCCAATAAATTATAATAGATGCAGGTACATCTATTTCATCACCTCTCCTGGTTCAAAATTTTCATCCTAAAACTTATTGTTTAACAAATTTAATTTGACCAGGTTAGTTTTTTTGTTTCATAACACCTTGTCCCTACGATCTAATATCTTTATAGACTACTATTCATATGAAAGGTCATTCTACAATGGAACCATATCCATATTTAGTGCACATAAGGTGTTTGATATTTACTTCCTCAAGAGGGATACATGGAACACAACATGTAATTGAGATAGGTTAGGTGGGAGTGATAGTCAATTGACCACCTCTATGATATGATCCAGTTTATAGAAGGGGATAATATATATTGGAATATGATCTTCCTTCTTCAAAAACCAAATTAATTTCTTCCATGATGATATATGATGAAAAACTTTATCTCTGACCTTAAATATTATGTCTCATTGATTTCTATACGCATTGATTTTTATCAACTTTGTGTGGATTTCATAAGATGCTGAATGGTTTGATCCTTCTCTAACATTTATTTATTAATATAAATTCCTATTAGGTTTCTCTATCTAACATTATCCTATAATGTTAGGTCTGACACATCTTTCCATACAGATTCCCTTATGGTACATTTCTAATGATATAATGTGAAATATTTTTATATGAGAACCCTAAAAGGGGAAGGTTTTTATTTCAACATATTTGTAAATCCACTAAACAAGATCTCAACATATCCTCTAGAATTTTAATGGTTATTTTTGACTGAATATATATCCAAGAGTGATAATAAGTGATAAATCTCAGCTCCATATCCAACACTTACTAAAGGGTTCTCCATAACATCAAGGTAAAGGTCATATCTCGATCAGATATAATTGAGAGTGAAAATAAATATAGTCTTCTAACTCCTCTTATGTATATATTGGTAAGCTATTCAAGAGAAAAATAATCTTTTATATTAATTAAGTTAACTAACTTGGCAAGTTTATATACTACCATCCATATGTCATTATTACCTATAGGGGTCTTGGGGTGTCCTATGATAAAATACATGGTAAGGTTTTCCAATTTCATTACTATTCTGAAAAATGGTTGCATCATACCCTTGGAATTCAATCATCTAGCCTTGACATGTTGGAATACTAAGAATCATGATACAAATTTTGAATAATCCCACTTCATGTTATCCTTCCACATGTTTTTATTGAAATATATATACATTAGAGTGCTTCCAAGATGAATAGAGAAAGATAAACTACACACATTATCCAAAAGTTCCCTATTCATTTTTGGTTTTTATGGGACACATATCTAGACTCAAAACATTATAACTCCATCTTTATCAAAATTTTACTTAGGAATATTGAATACCATTTTCTCTATAACTTCACCACCCTAGTGAGACTATTTGATTGTTTTGAGAATTGATTGTTGATAAGTACTTTGAGAATGGTAGGATCATGATAATTTTATTATTTTTATACCCATCCTTTGAATGTCAAAGAAGTTTAGATATATTTTAATCCTCAGCATGAATAGGGTCACAAGATCATTTCTACTTAGAGGATTTACCACATAATTTTCTTTCCCATGAAGTTAATTGATTGAACAATGATAACCCTTGATCAGCTATAACCACATTTGTTGGTGAATGTAATTCTTGTTTGAGTGAATATATGCATTGGGATTTTATGATCTATATATTTGTCACATTTTTCTACATAGATATAATGTTTATAAATCATTAATGTGAAGATCCCTACTACCATTTGAAGACCATGAATTGGGTAGTTATAATCATGGATAATTAATTGGTAGGAGTTATAGGTGATCATTTTTATAGATTACAAGAGTAAAAAACAAAATTTATTTTTGTATTCATCACTGTTGATCACAAATTCTTCCCCAATAGCGTGTAATGTGACTATATGTACCATGATTAACCTCATCTTCATCTCTTTAAAGGATTATTTACATTCATTTATCTAAAAAATGTGTCTCCCTTACAAGTAAACTTTATTAGTGGGCATGAAAATTCCGAGGTGTTTTTCAAAAATTAATAATAGTACCCAACTAATCCATGTAAACTATGGATTTATATCATAGATATTGGTATTGTATATCCATCAATTGCCTTAATTTTTTATGTTTCCTCATATATCTCTTTATAAGTGATGAAATTTCCTAGGGAAGTTACATTAACCATCAAGAACATAGATTTAATGTACTTTGAGAACAAAATTTCCTTTTTCAATGTCTTTAGTATAGAATTAAAATTATCCCAATGTTGCTCATGGATTTTAGAGTAGATAAAAATATAATATATAATGACTAAAATAACCTTTTCATGGTAACTCTAAATAATCTTTTTATTATGTCCATTAATATTTTTGGATCATTAGTGAGACCAAAAGTAATTAATATGACTTGTAGTTCCTATAACTTGTATGAAAATTAGTCATGGGGATGTCCTCCTAATTCTAAATTACTAGGTAGTATCCTGACTGAATATTTACATTAGAGAAGTGTTGGACTCTACATAACTGATCACAATTTCCATTAATACATGGATACATATACTGATTATTTATTATAATGTTTTTTAGCTCAATATAATCAATTAAGATGTGCATTGGCCCATTCTTAATCTTGATAATGATGTATGTGTCCGCCATGGCGAAGCACTCAGGAATATAAACCCTTTTTTCCAAACTATCTTATAGCTATTTCTTCTTATTTTAAATTTCAATTGTGGAAATTATTTATAGAGTATTGGATATTGGTAAACCTTCGAGTATAATCTCTGGTAATAAAACATCCTCACGGCTAGGAGGAAGACTAGGCAATTCTTCAGAAAACACATCAGTGATTTCCTTAACAAAAGGAATGTCGTCATGGATGTTCTTTCTCTAGTCTTAATCATTTAAGATGGATATTCTTAATTTTAAGGAAATATTATCCAAGCTAGAGATGTTGGTACCAAATATAATTCACCCTCATCCTTTCACTTGTATAGAATCAGAGGAAGATTTGTGACAGAGAGAGTTATTTTATTCTCTTGAAAATTTTGTTTGTCTCTATTCAAGGAAACCCAATCCATGAAAATAATAGAATCGAATCATACTAAGGGGGGTATCATAAGGGTTTCTGGAAAATTAATCCCATGAATTTGGATAGGTGATGAGTTACATTCTTAGGATAAAATAATTGACTCATTTTATATCTTCATCAAAAAATTGAATTATATATTTTGAAGTAGTGATTAAATAGTTATACTAAATCCACATGTTATGAATGAATGTATAAAACCATAGTCACATAGAATATTATATTTCAATGAATAGATGATATAATATTATTTCACAATTTTATATTGGTTCTAATCATTTACATTATCTCTAAATTACTTGGCGATGATATTTTTAAAATTATTAATGACATAAATAGGAAACCATGAACATTAAAGGGATAAATCATAAATGAATTATATTCCATAAACATTAAATATATAGATTTTAATAAAAATTTTAGATTATGTTATTCTAAACATAGTCATATAGATATTTTTGTTCCCTTCAATATTTTTTGTAAAGGGATTTTGAAATTACCATATAATATACCCAAGGAGTTTCAAACTAGAAGTTCATGAAGGCCCATTTTCTCGTATCAGGTGATGATTGACCTAGATTAGTGCACCATTTTTAGAGTTATTACCCCTATGTACAACTATTCTAGATCCATATACACATATAGTATCCATATAGAGATGTATTTTATAAAAAACAACTTACTATATACTTTACTAAAATTTAGGTACATTTCTTTATGTTTATTCTTATCCTTTAAGCTTCCACTAGATTTTTTTAATCCTAAAACCGAAAATAAATAAACTTTTCTCTAATACCAATTATGAAAACCCATATCTTTTATATACTTTATTTCATGATTTATTTCATAATGATACACTTAATACAACATTAAAAGAGTATGAGGAATAGTGAATTTGGGTAATTAGGTACATTATATAACAACATAATACATAGATACAACATTTTTATTTAAAAACTCTGAAGAATACTCTTATATTACATGGATCATCAATAATTGCATGGGATAAACTCAGGACATACATATGAATTGGGTTAGCTATAAAGCTTAGTAAGGGAATAATCAAAGCATAAAATAATTAAAGTAGTTCATGTGACTCAAAAGTAATATCAAGGTGACATAAAAGGGGTGATAAATATAATCATTAATATTGATTCATGATGCAACATGATAATACCAAGGAATAATAGTAATGTGAAAACAACTTAAAACATGAAATCATCAACATAAGTCAATGGTAACAACCAAAAAATCACAATATAACGTAATTAGGATAACCTACAATGCACCATATATGAGATAAAAACGTTACCCATTGAATCAGAGGTCTAAAAAATTATATTTCCACTGATCACATTCATATCATGTTCATGTATAAGTCCTCCACATATATCATACAACATAAGGTTTCATTTCATCAGTTTTAATCCCACAATTATGGAGTACAAGATACAGAAATAGAATTCCCTAATCAGTAATGGATACTTGAAATAGGTGAAATTCATTGAGTAGAAATGGGTTTTTGTTTTCACTACACAATAGTTTGGAATGAATAATCATAGGATAATTTTGGTATTATATAAAAAATAAATAATGATTAATATGAGGTTATACTGAGAGTTAGTCGGGGTATATCCTCAAAGGTAAATAATGAATAAATTTAGTGGCATTGACAAATATATATCTCAACAAGAATAAGTGTTAATGAAAATTAATAAGATAAATAATGTTCTTGAATAATGATAAGAAGGATGGGTTCTGTTACCTTGATAGGGGACCTCAAAAAAGCTTGGTATAATGTTATTAAGAGCTTTAGGGGACATAAATAGGGATCTAGAGGGGGATTTTCATTAGAAATTCATGATTGCAGGGTTTCGAGTGAAAAGTAATTGGAGTTTGGGAGGGTTTTTATATAAAAAGAGAGGGGGATTTTTTAATAATTTTAAACATAGGTTTTGGGCTATACATGATAATGTAATCAAAACAAAAAAAATACATGGTCTTCCCATATTTTTTTCCAAATAAGATTGGTTTTCATTATATTATAATGTTAATAACTAGAAAAGGTTTTATAATTACCTTGGTGATGTGGAAGTGAGTAATGTTTATAAATAATTTATTTGAAAACCATAAAATAAAATATAGGTATTGGAGGATTCCTTAATGGTTTATAGAATTAGTCAAATAACATCAAAATTAGATTATTTATAATGGTAAAAATAATTTTGTTCACACTTAATCATTATAGTACTTTCTACATCACTTTTTGGATTTTATGATTCCATTATACATACTATATAGCTATACCAAATTAATTTTCTTCCAAAAATTTGATTGTCATAGAAAATTATGAAAAATTAAAAATCAGATAATTTTGACATGATGATTTCAATAAAATATTTTTCTATGAAAATAATTCTTTATATATATGATAATTTACACTTTTTAAGAAAAAAATACACATTTATTAAAAAATATTGGGGTTTTTAACAATAATAATTTTCAAACCCTTATAAAAATTTCAATTTTCTTTATAGAATTATATTTTGATTTATATTTAATAAATATAATTCAATAACCATATCTTATTAAAATATAATTTATTTAAAACATTCTAGAATTCATTGGAAATATTTTCTTGATTGAGACTCTATATTTCCCAAATATAGAATTTGTGTTTCATCGCATCAAAATATAATTTTAATCAAACTCATTGCTTAATCATTTAAATTGTAATATTAAAAATGTTTTTATACAATCATTGTGTTATGAATAAAAAATTTAAAATCCATAACGTTAGTATCTAGATACATACCCCTTTATTACACCAGTGAATTCCCAAATGATACAGTGTTTGATAGTGATATTTTTATGGGTTGTTTCAATGAATTTGGTTTAGTTTGTGATCTTGATGATCTTGAAATTCTCATATAAACTATTTTTTTCATGATTTATTTGATAAATATCATCTTCAAATTGGATTAGGGAAAGTCCCAATGATTCTATTGCCCTCGTTAGATCTAATGAAGGGGTTTCCTAGGGCATGATCCTACTATTTGGACCATCGCTTCCTATTTTGGTGTCAATTATACTTTATCGTAGCCCTTAATTTGTATTAATCATTCAATCAAAATGTAATGGATATACTATCAATGGATATGATTTTAAAAGGTATTTTAAATATGATAGAATAAAACTTATAATAGTCTAAAATAAAAACGATATTCCACATGGCTTATTTAATTTCTTTTTTTAACAAGAAATTTTATCATTTGAAAAAGGAATTTATTTATAAAATTTTATTTTATTACACTTATGATGATTATGGACCAATGAAATTTTCTCCTTTGGTGGTCCCATAATCATTATGGGACTTAGTAGAGGCTGGATAAAAGACTAATCCTGAGTGTGCTATGATGCAGGATCAACTAACAAGTGGTGATCTGATACTCAGGTGTTCATTAGATAGAGATGGCATGGTCTATAATCTTCAAAGTGTTTTTGTCCCTATTTCCATCCGGGAAGATCAGATGAGATACTCCAATACCTCTAATTTAGTTGTGCATCATGGAGCAACGATGATGTACCATGACTTTAGGTGATAGTTCTGGTGTCCAAGGATTAAAATGGATATTTTTTAAATTTTATTCTAATGCCTTACCTTCTAGAGGATAATGGATATGAATCATAATCCTGGTGGTTTTCTCTAGCCACTTATGGTGACCATGTAGAAGTAGTTGGACTTTAAGAGGGATTTTTTATGGGTTCATCAAAAAACCCAAGGAGCTATGTGATAATAGGAATTAATGTAGTTCTCTTCAGAATCACATATGATTGATATGAAAGTACTACCTTATTTTTTTGTTAGGACTTTTGAGAGGCCTTTGTGTCTCAGCTGAGACTAAGAATAATTCCCCATAAAAAAGATATAATGTTAGAGTTAATGGTTTTTATATTAGAGGATATCGTTTTAGTTTGTGTCTGGGACATTATTGTTTCATGGGATGATCACCTTGTCTTTTTTTGTTCACATACATGAACTGTTACTAGAACTAGATTATGATGGAACCCTACGATGCTCTCTATTGTAAGTCATTCTATTCACCAATTTTCTAGTGAAATGATGGTGAAATTATGGTTGTCAGGCCCACTATGTATCATGATACGTATAAAAAAGTGTAAATGATTTAGAGGAGGTTGTACATAGCTCAAAATAGGTAGATATCTTATGCTGACCATTTTAGGAAACCTCTGGAGTCTTTTATTGGCGACTTCACTTCCTTAAGAGTAACTAGATGATTCAGCCACCGAAATTTGAGGAAGAATGGGAAGTTGGCCCATAATTTTATAGACCCATAAAGATGACTAAAATAGTTGGGATAGTTTTATACCACTTGGAACATACTTAAAATCATGTTATGAAAAATTTGATTCACATTTCATAGATTTAGAGTTACTTTATTGATCCCACACATGTCATCAACTAGGATAATTTAGTTCTTGAGCCTAATGTATAGTACCTGTAAATAGTGGTGAAGATTCTAGACTAGATAGATATAATATTATAAAAAAAATTGATACCAGTTGAATGGATCCTATGTAATTATGGATGGATCTAGGATGATACATGGGAGAAAGGATCAGATATTCCAGCTCAATGGCCAACATTGTTTGAGTGGGACCCCTAGTGGCACTTCTTGAGGATGATAAGTCCTTATAGAGGGATATTATAAAGTCTTAGATATTTTGTTTAAAATATAAGAATCCTTATTTTCTTATTTTCTCCCCATTTTTTAAGTAGATTAATGTTTGGGGAAGGCATACAAGGATTTAACAGATTTAAGAAAGTGAAAATATAGGTTTTTGTTTTTTATACAAAAAACATCCTACACCAGGGATGTAGTGCAAGATGTGGGCATACATAATATTAAAATGGAAAAATGGATTTCCAAGTACATGGTGTGAATTATGGAGAAAATCCTAGCTTTTTTAGCAAAAAACCTCTTAGAAAGCCTCAACATAGGATAATGGAATCATTCATCATGATGAAATGGATTAGATTTATCCAACATGTCATAAACTATGTTGCTTTAGTCTGGGGTGTTTAGGAACCCACACGGCTATTGTTAGGTCATGGTGAAATCCATTTTAGCTTTAGCAAATGCTGAAATGGACGAATTCAATGCCCACGCTTCTTATATATTGACCTAACCCAAAGGAGAAACATGTGGATTTTAATTTTTGGGTCACCATAAGGTTATTAATTTATTCATAAACCCTATTAGTGAATTTGATGCTCCCACCTTATTGATTCTATGAATATAAACATCTACATGGAGTTTTAGGGAAATGATTTAGGAAAAACTCATAGAAAATATATGGAAATGACTATTTCTTATTTCTTGTTTCTCCTAAGTTGTTCCAAGGTATCATTTTATCCATCATTACTGGAGCTCCCATATTTGGGTAACTAGGTGAAGGTTTCTTCTATGTCTTATTATTTGGTATAATATCCTCTCTTTTTTAGTTTTTGAACAGAGTTATGTTTATATGTATAATATGATGATGTCTCACGTCCACTAATGAGATAATTTTATAATTAGTGTATCAATAACCTCATTGACTATTATTGGTGATTATAGATCTCTTGGAGAATTATTCTATTTTAAATATCCAAGAGTCACTGTTTCTTATTCCTTTAACTAGGATTGGATTCTACCATTGATAGTATATGTCAATGTGTAAGAATTTTTATACACCCTTGGTTTTTTCTTCCGTATTAATTTCTCTTGAGTCCATATTATTTTATTTGAACTGGTTCTTGGAGATATTAGCATGTGATATTGTTCCAATTGATGTGATAACACGATTTTGTAGATAACACACTTGATGAACCTTGACATTTATGATGATACACTTTTGGTGGGAAGTTCCTTACTATGAAGGGACTTGTATATGACACTATCATGATATGTCTGTTCAAGCTTGATAAACCATGCTTGTTATATTTTTTCATGTGGGTTTGTGAGTGGCCCTCAAGAAATTTCATTATTTTTGATCATATGATTGTGTGTAGATTATTGAGATACCCTCTTTATATGATTTATTTTCCCATTCTATAATATTTATTGCTTGTGGTACTAAATAGTTGGTGGAATATTTATTCAGATATTAGGATGAATAGGTTGCTCATTTATTGTAAGATATCCTCTTATATAGGGATCATAATGAAATTAGGATTGGTATGAACTATTTCTCATTCGATGGTATGGGTTATATCATGGAATTTATTATTGATGTGGGAGTATACTATGCATGTCTGAATAATCTGTTGAGTTTTGTTTGAAGTGGGAGAATTCAATGTAGGGGTGATGTCTTATATAATTACTAAAAATATGTGAGGTGGAAGGTACCATAATTAGAGGATAACATTCTACATTAGAGTGGGGTGTGTTGACTTATAGGTAAAAATGAAATATCAGGGTGGGGTGTTCAGTGTTCTAAATAATGAAGAATTCCAAGGTAGGGCATACAATGTTCCTGCTAATGATAACCATCTAGATGGGGAATGTAATACTTCCATTAAGTCGATACCTATTTTATAGTATTTTAAATCCTTACCCATATCATAAAAAATTATGTGGGGTAGGGGATTATGATATATTGTCTAGTACACAGTCACTCAGTACTTGTGTGTCTACAGGTTTATTTGAGAATTTAGTTATTTCATGACATGAACTATTATAAATTGTGTGCAATTATGTTAATGACACACTAATGATTTTCTATTAGGATTATTAATCACACACAATGTGGACTTGTCAACGCGTGTGAAGACTTCAGGTATACGGAAGTAGGATAGGGAAAGGTCCCATGGTAGATGGTTGAGCCATGGAGAACAGAGTAAGTTTTAGGACCATGATTGACTCCAAAGGATATAATATTTTTTTATTTATTTTCCAGTAATGATACTCCCATTCTTATTTTAACTTTGGGGACCCATTTATTTATTCGTATGACATGTATTCCATCTAATGTTTTCATTCTTTCACAATTTTTTGTCTATCTTGGTTTAATATTTCTGATTAAAGGATATGATACCAGAGGTATAATATTCACACTGATGGTGTTCGAAACATCACTGCTAGTAATCGACCACATACATAAGGGGAGTACTACATGAGGTCATATAGTTCCTTATATTATGAGTGATGGTTCATTTCATGGTGTTACAAGAGTTTATTCACACAGTTGTGTCCTTAATGGATTTTCTCTGAATGGGTTTCCTATGAATGTGGTCATGAAATAGTTTCAATTTTTTTATAATGTAATTATATATTTCCAATATGGTTTTAATTATATTCCATGATTTAATGATTAAAAATTATTTTCAAATTAATCTTCAATTTAACAATTTTTTCACATGTTTTATGATTGTTGATATGTATTTTGAGCCACCTTATAACCATTATTTGATCTTTTATGAATATATTTATCTATTATCTATGTTCTCTTTCATGTTCATGACCAGACACATCATGACTGGGTTTTCCCTTAGTGGGTTTCTAATATCTACCATTATTTTATTTCTAATTCTTTGGTTTTGAAGATGATTTCATCAAGTTAGATGTATTGAAATGGTTCTAGTGGAGCATGATTATGGTGAAATGTTTTTAGGGTTTTGTAAATTGATTTTTTATGTTTCTTATCTCCATTACTCTAAAACTTTTGGGCCTCAGTTTCTATGAGTGTTTGTGCGATGTATTATTTAAATAATGAAATTAATGTATTATATAAGTTATGCTTTTCTTGGGCCACATTAGTTGGTATCTGAGAAAATATTTTCATGTTTTTGAATTTTAGTTTAGTGAACTTTATAGAGACACATATGGATATGTCTTTGAGATTATTAAAAGTATACGATAACACCTTAATGTTTTAGTAAAATATATATTATGTCATTCTTCTATAAACTAAATTATTTTCTGGATACTTAAATTTGATTTAGACATTGTAATATATGTACTTAGGGGAAAAAATCCATAAAAGGGTGGATACAGTATTAATTTGATCATCAACTATTGAAAAAATATCCATGACCCAAAAAATAGACTGGAACTCCATGGGTATACATTTGGTTGATCACATACTCTTTCTGAACTATTATTAATTATTTAAATATATATAGCTAGTTCAGTTCAAAAAATATCCATGGATAACCCAGATTGAATTCTTGATATTTATTAGATAGACAATACATGCCACTTATGTGTTATTTTATCTAATATCATAGTTATCTCTTAATAAATTTAATAAATTTAGTCTATAAAAATTATTTTATATCACATAAGATTTATAATAATTTAGTATCATCACCCTAAGTAATGGATATTAATCTATTAATGAAAACATCTTTTGTCACGGTGATCATGTATATGATTTATAAAACATCTTAGACTGAGAGTTTTTAATTGATACTTCATGAAAATATTATTATTCTTCCATGGTGGAATTCTATATACTATTGGATATGGATTGGATTCCCCTATATAAATTACATATCACCAATTGGGATAAGGAAATATCATTTCATCTCCCAAATAATCCTTTTATCAATTATCAACACAAGGATGATTATGATCTCCTTGTAGAAGAAATATTAGTAATATGGGTCAAGATACCCAACAACGAGTTACTATTGACATGAATGAATGAGAAATAAGTCAAAATTGATGACAATCTATTATGTGAGAATATACTAAGGAAATATTTGGGTAACATTTTGGTCATCCACTAGAGTAAAATTTTTATTTTTCAATTAAAATCATACTTGTATCTAGGAATCTCTCAAACATTCGATATATAATGGCTACCATTGAATTAAAGAAGTAAAATAAGCCACACTAAGTGAATTTGGGAAAGGGTTTTATATAACCCAATACTTCACCATGGGGTGAACCAATCCTCTTTTCCAAAAGTAATGATGGAACAATTCAATTTTTAATTTATTATTGTGAGAATAATAAAATCATATTCAATAACAATTATCGTCTACCCCGCATCAATGATCTATTCTATCAACACAGAGGATCTTGATACTCTATGAATTTTGACCTTCAGTCATGGTATAGTTAGTCATGGGTTAAAATGGAGTATATATCCAATATATATTTCCATATGAGGTATAGACACTATGAATTTATAGTGTTTCCATTTTGACTTACAAATGATGCCAATATATTCATATATCTATTGGATAGAGTCTTTTGAGAGTACCTTGATCAATTTGTACTTTTCCTTATAGATGATATTATTATCCACTAAAAGTGTATAAAAGAGAATGATGATCATTTGAGAATTGTGTTAAATTCTTGAGAAAGAGAAAGTATATGCCAAATTTATAAAGTGATATGTTTGGATGACGAAAGTACCATTATTGTTTCATGAAATCACAGGAAATGTTACAGAATTTAGTCCATAAAATATGGAAGTTATTAGGAATTGACCCATACTGACGATTATAGCCGAGATCAGTGGATTCCTTTGGTTTTTAGGATATTGTTAATGATACGTGGGAAATTTACCATTTCTATGAAATACAATAACCATGTTTACATTGATGGGAGTAAAGTTTCATTAGATAAATGAATGTGAATAAAGTTTCAAGGAACTAAAAAAATGTTGGGCGCCACTTCTATATGTACATTACCTTGAAGTGGGAAATGGTTTCTAATATATAGTGAGTATTTGAAAAAGGTCTTTCTCTTCATACTTATATAGAACAAAAATGTAATTTATTTTTAAACATTATAATTAATGCCACATGATTAAAATTACTTTAAATAAGATTCATAGTTGGAATTAGTGGTCTTTGAATTAGGTATTTGGATACATTACCTCAATAAAGAAAAGTGAGATATATATATTAATCACCAGTGGTTGAAATATATATTAAAATTGGAGATATTTGAATATAAACCAACGTATATGGTAAGAATTTATAAAATTTTATGACTTATAAATAAATAACAAACTGAGGAAGAAAAATAAGGAGGTTGATACTTTGAGAAGGAAAGTCTATACTACACTATCCCGGATGGGGATTTAAAAAGTCCCAACACTCATGGATTTTTAGAGGATGAATGTTAAACTCATAATGAGAATAGATAAATACACTGTTTTTCAACAATATACTCAACTTTTATTTCATGAAAAGACCAAATAAATTGGTAAATATAATGTAGTGATAAAAAGGTATTGATTATCCTATAGTTCAACTTTGTTAGATATGGAGATGGAATATCTGGAACCTGGACATTTGTCCTGTAAAAGTTATAATTTATGAATGAAATTTTTGATGATGCACATAGCTCGTCCTTCACTTTATATATTAGAATTTAATATATGTATTGATATGTATAAAAAAATATTATGGTGAGATAAAATGTCTAAAGAAATTGAAAAATACATATATTGATTCTTGGTATGCTTACAAGTTAGGGATGAATGAAAAAGGTATTACGGTATGCTGCAACAATTATATATACCAGTGTGGAAATATGAAAACATCACGGTGGACTTAATCACAGGAATACCTGAAATTTCTAAAGGTTACAATTATATTTGGTTTATTATGTATTTACATATGATGTTATCATATTTTATTTCTATAAAATATATTGACCAAATATCCAAGATATACATAACTAAAGTGGTGATGATGTATAGAGTTACACAATCAATTATATATGATCGAGTTCCAAGGATTACTTTGAGGCCTTGGAGATGTCTTCCTAAATAATTTGAGACAGAGTTGAGTTTATTTCACCATATCATCCTCAAATAGATGGTCAGTCTGAGAGGAAAATTCAAACACAGGAGGATATTTTATGATATTTTTCGATTGATTTACAAAGTCATTATGTTCAGTACCTCCCATTTTTAGAGTAACTATATAGTAATAATATCCATTCTATCATTCATATGACACTATATGCAGCTCTTTAAGGGGGACATGTATGACTCCAACTTACTAAGATGAAGTTGGAGAGGGGATGCTACTAGGTAATATCATTATCCAATAAAAGAAACAGAAGGTTCAATCTATTATGTGACATATGAAGGTGAAAAAATGTTGATAGAGGAGTTATTGAGATATTAATTTAATATACCTAGAGTTTTTTGTAGGTGATAAGGAATTAATTATTATATCTCCATGGATGTGGGCTATGAATGTTGGGATAAAAGGAAAGGCGATCCCTAGATACATTAATCCCATCTTTATTGACAATGTCATGTGAATATTCTATCTATTAACAGTCCCTCCACACATATCTCAATTTTATGTTGTGTTACACATATCACCTTTAAGAAATTACATTCCAGATCCATCACATCTACTAATCTCAAAAGCTGTACAATAGGAACATGAGATTTTGTATAAAGAAAAATACATGGAAATATTGGGACAAAGAGACAACGTTTTAAGAAACAAGACCATCTATCTATTCAAAGTTCTATGGTGAAATCATATGTTTTAGGACTCCATATAGGAACATGGTGATGCGATGATAGAAAATTACCCACTATCATATTCCTCCATGTAATAAAATTTCCTTGATGAAATCATTTTAAGGGGTTAGAATGTAATGACCATAGTTTCAGTAAAACATTCATCATTAAATAAATACTATATTCTGTTGTTTTCTCCAAAGACAACACCAAAATAAAATACATGTATTCTATTATAAGGTAGTTGTATAATTTTAATGTATAAAAAATGGTATTGGAATAATGATATATATATATATATATATATAAAATTATATATAATAAAAAAATAACATTAAATATCAAATCAACTAGTGAAACTATGTAAGTAGGAAAATATTTTTTTTATAAAATTTAAATATTTTTAATTATAATGTATTTTGATATGGATGATGTATTTAGAGTAGATTAATTATTAATTTATAGGATGACAAATAGTTAACACACAAAATTTATCTTTCCTGTAAAAACATATTTTCTCTCTCTTTAATGTTTTTTATAATATAAACCTTAAAAATTTTATGTTGAAAATATGATAATTTGAAATTAATTTTTTATTTATTATAAAAATATTAACATAATATTAATGTTAAATATTTTTATAAAAAGATTAATTTTAATTTTTACACATATATTTAAAATTTGGGAAGTTAAGTTTCATTTGTAATTTTTTTTCAATACATTATGTATTTTTTTATTATAAATACTTTTCTCTCTTTTAAATATTTCATATTATTAAGTGGATTACAATTTTTTATAAGTACTTCCATGCTTTGTAAAATTCCTATTTTTTGGGAATAAAGGACAAATCTCTTTAGTAGAAACTAGTTACTATGATCAAAGATAAAATGGATATAGTAAAAAAGCTATGCTTAAATGAGCTCAAAAATGTTTAAAACATGTGTTCAATTGTTTGTTATAGTATTTCTCTACACATGATCACTCCAAAATACGATTGTTTACAATATTTGAACCATTGAGCCTTTAATAGTGTTTTTAAATTTTTATTTTTAAAAAATTACCCCTCTTATGTATTATTAAAGGAACCCTTCATGCCTTCACTTAATAACTTTTCCCAAAGCCTCATACTTGACCAAAAATGTACTCAAGACTCTTCTTAGAACCATCCTTAATTAGAGAGGAATTCTCGCTTCTTAGAGGCCAATCTTAAGTGCCATAAGGTTCTACTAAAGGGATATCATCCAAAGGAGAATGGTAATATTATCTACCTATCTCTCATAAATAATTCATTTTCCCCACCTATTTATGTTATTTTTTCAATTATATTTTTGTGAAATTAGTATTACTAATATACTAAAATGTCTTTATGGTGATGTAATATTAATTAGCTGACATATCCCTTTCACAATGAAAGATAAAAATGTAATGTGTTTTATTTTTCTCCACTTACTTTAATGTATTGTTTAAATGAGGAAATTAATCATCTAATAATATATTTATAATAGTATTAACACTATTAAATCATAATACCATTTTTTACTTTCTTTTTTTTATAGGGGAAATGAACATGTGTCCTGTTTTTACGTGTGGAATACTGCTTCCATGAGATAATGTAATTAAATTTACATAACCACAAAACATAGTTAAGATCAAAAATAAATTTGAATTATAAAAATGATGTTTATAGCCTTATTAATATCCTGGAAAGTCAAAATTAAACATTCTATAAGCGATACTGACACGCAACCATAGTAAAAAATTTAATCACCAAAGATGAACATATTTGGGTATATTTCTAAATATGGGTTTATTTAAAAAAAATATAAAAAACTATAAATTTTATAAAAATATAATAATAAAATACACACTCCTCTAAAATTATGTATATCATGATATAATTCTTTGAAACCTTTGACAATGGTCAATATACAAAGTGTGTTATGGATATGTTGATCTTACAAACTCAAGTAACCAATATAAAAAAACTATATTATAATTAATAAGAAAAGGATAATAAATGAACCTTATAAAATTAAATAAATATGTATAAGTTTATAAGAAAATTATTTAACAAACATTATTTGGTTATTCACGAAGTTAGGTATAAGTACCGAGGAAATCAAGACTTCTGTAAAGGTTTTGTCCACACAATTTTAGATTCCTTGGGTTATAATATTGATAACATGAATATAAAAATCAAGTTTTATTTTATCCTACCATTTCTATAATTTATATGGTATTTCATATTTTTCATCTTGGAACTTAAATTCAATCATCAATAACAACTTATTTTATGAAATATTTTTTAAATTAAAAGTATAACATTGGTTAGAATACCACTCATTTGTACCAATGAATCATTTATATTCGCATAAATGTTTTTTCTATAAAAAATAATTTCTTTAATGATGTAAAAATATGTTTTTTACTTTATATTTTTCATATTTTACTTTTCTCTTATATGAAATGAATGTCTTTCAATGTTTCACTAATGTGAATTTTTCTTTAAAACGACATAAAAATATTTATATAAGAATTTATTTTAATTTTTACAACTCTAAATTTATTAGATTAATTCTTGGTTCCTACCAATGATATTTTATTTTATTCATATTATAATATATATTTTTAAATTATTTTCTTTTACTTTTCATCTTTCTTGAATGTAATTTTACATCATCATTTATAATATTGTTTTGATGGTTTTTTGGAATGTTTTGTATTTTAACTTTTTTTCCTCCAAGGGTTATTAGTCATTATGTGATGTTTTACCCATCCAATATATTCTATTATGATATTTTAAATTTATTAAAATGTGATTTTTGAAATTTGACAGTTTTTTATGTTCATGTTATATGATTTTTTTGAAAATTTTAAGAAACTATCTCTTTTTTCATGAGCTCTTTTTTATTTGATTATGGATGATTTTTAAGTGGAATGCATATGGTTGGATAATAATGTGTGTGGTAAAATAACAACCACCAATTCATTATTTTATGTTTATATATTGTGATATATTCAATCTTGGAGACAATGTGTTTCTTCACAGAGGTATTGGAATATTGTGTTTTCTCACATTTTCAAGCGTCGACAAAATGAGTTTGTTGACATAAGCATGGGTATAATGAGTTTTTATAAAAAAGTGTTCCAATGATTATTGTAGTGCAACATGTCCATGTTTTTATAATTTTATGACACATTTATAAGATATTTTCATTATTTTACATGTTTTCATGATTACAACTTATTTTTAATAGTTTTACTATGCTTATAGAAGTTCCATGTTTCCATGTTTTACAACTCATTAATTATCAAATTATGATCTTACACTTTTTTATCAAGTTTTATTATTATCATATATGGTCTTATGATATTTTATTAACATATTTTTTCTTCCTAATATTATGCTTCATGTTTATGATCTGACACATTATGATATTTTTATTTCTCACACTGAGCATTTCAGTGCACCCCTTTATCTTTTGTTTCCAATCAGTAGGTTATGAGGATGATTATATCATGTGGTATTTATATAATAGATTCCTCTAGTAAAATATTATATATTAATATTTTCAATTGTTTCAAAATAATATATTTATATATTTAAACATTAATCCTCTATAAATTTCCGTCCATAGGTAGTGTCATTATTTTCATTTTGTGTTATTTTAATCATAAAATCAATTTATTATATGTGTTATGTCTATGTTGGGTAACATTAACTCTTAGGGGTGAATTTGTGATATATATATTTGTTATATTTATTTCAAAATAACCTTCATCACCTGTTAGGATGGAGATATTCTAGTTTCTACACACCTAAACACACCCCAACATAGGGTAAAATGGTATGTTTATATGATTCAACTATCAATGTGAGAAGATTAGTAGTTGGGGTGATATTTTTTCCTCCTAGATAACACTACCCATTACAATTATCATGTGAGTACAATAGGTGGGGTAAAAACAAGAAACTCACACATGTCTACCTTTCGACTATTCTTCGACGCATCCCACATATAAGTGCATCCCGTACATTATAATGATATCAATTTGAAAAAAAATGAAGATTCTTAAAATTAATATAATTCCTAAAAATACCAACATCTGCTAAAATAATACACTTTAATCTTACTCTATGAAACTACATGAAATTATCCTTAAAACATGAACATGAACTATATGTATCTCCACTTTTATGAACAACACATGCACATAACCACTTTGATCAAATTCTAATTCATCCTTTGTTATTTTTTGGAGAATAAAAAAATCTTCACTATTTTGAAAATATCAAAAACTAACCCTTGTTCTCTATTTACTTCTTCCCTTATTCTCCACTCTTCAAAATAGTTTACCCACATTAAAAATAAACATTGTAGAACCCTTATTCTAGAAATAAATTAAATTTAAAATTAAATTTAAAATTAAATTTAAAATTAAATTTAAAATTAAAAAACACTTATTCAATCATAACCATTCAATAATATACCATCATAATCTTAACCATTTAATTCAAATTGTCCATCATTATTAGTTGAAATAACCACCAAAATTTGAATATGAAAAAATTTTAACATGGAATTTAAAATAGACCATATTTTATTATAAATAAACTTTCATGGAACAACCTCCTCTATTATGCTGTGCGGTTGGAGTTAAAACTGGAAATTTTATAATTCTATGAACACCCTATGTAAATATTTTTTTATGGAATCGATTACTTAAAAATTATAGTTGATTAAAAATCATTATTAAACTCCCATTCATCATGATTAATGCACTGTTGGGTGGTATTATAGATTTTATCTCTACCATGGTCTGTAAAATGAGCTATGGGGTGGATGTACCAAATTTTCAAATGTTAATAAAATCATTCTCTCCATGCATTATTTCAGGGAAAATTACTATGGAATGATGGTTCCAAATTTTCTTGGTGCCCCAAAATTCACTGTAGGGTGCCTTATTAAATGTTCATCCTATTATAAATCACAAGAAAAACCTTTCCTTTATTCTCACATCACATCCTGTTATCCATGATGTCGAGGTTTTAAAATTTCTTATCCCACCAACTTCATGAGAAAAAAAATTCAGTGTAGAATACATTTTTATAGTGTATTCCAACTTGATGTTAGTGGTTTATTGAATGGAAATAATTTAAGGTGCATAAAATCTTCATCCATAAACATATACATTGAAATACAATTCTTTTCAATGCAGAATTCCTTCTACTGATCTTTTCAATATACTAAACTCATGAAATATTATAATAATATATAAACACTTTAATCTAACTTAATCATTACAATTTTTTTATATAAACACATTCAAATAACTGGAAATATTATTTTTAACATGATTTATTAATTGAAACAAAATCATGGAAACTTATTAACTCAATCCTCTTTGACCAACTAGTATGAAAACATCTCAACCCCTCTTGGTCCGAACAATTTCCCCCTTTATATTTTCTGATCAACCATATAACATAAATAACTGAATACCATAGTATAATTAATAATGGATCAGTATTCAATAATTATAATACTATGTGAGTGGATAATATATTGTAAATAATAATATTTAATTAATAATAACAGATTTTTCATAAGATAATATTGATCTATAACCTTCAAACCTAAATATATTCAAATTTAATGATGATCAATTCATTCAACTGAAAAACTACATGTAATTAAATTAACTATTAGTACAATACAAACATATGAAATAATACTAAAATAATAGATTTACCCTTTTAGTAACCCTTTAAAAATACATGCCCCCTTAAGGAAAAAAAATCTACGGATTCTCCCCAAAAATAAATTCCCTCTTTTAAAAAACATCAATGATATTGAAATAAAAAAAGACTTTTTTTTCATTTTTTATTCCATTTTAAAAATAATATCTATATTAAATAAGGGAGTGGGGGAAAATTAGAAATACAAAATCCTTGAGGAGAATGAGGTTGAATTACTAACAGTGAAAACAGATTCTAAAATGATTCTTTTAGAGATCACTTGGTGAAAACATAAAAAAGTTAGTTGTTTAAAAGACAAAATACTACTTTTTACTCATTGTTCCAAAAGTTACTTGATGAAATTATATTTGATATAAATTTGGTTTCTCCCTGAATTCCAAAATATATTATTGGATTAATTTATAACACTTTTATTGTCACATCCCATGAGAAGTGGAAAATTTACATTGACTTTCCAATCTTCTAACTGTGTGTTCATCCAAATTAATTTATTCGAGGCATTATTTAAAGAAAAATATTACACTATATCCTTGATTAATGTATACCAATTTTTATTCTCAAATTTCCACCTGGAAAACTTATTTCAATTAGTTTAGAAACTATAAGATTTTGACCTCCCATCATCAACACAACCTACCTAATCATCATCTGTATTACTGAATTGTTTGATATGTATTATTATATCTAATTAAATATAGAAAAAAATTAAAATTTTAATATATATAAGAATACATTTTACCAAAATGAATAGGTAAAGTTATGGTAAAATTTGGTTCTTTTTACAAAGTGTAACTATATAAAATAAATATATCATTTACTCTATGGGATATAACAGGCATCAAATTAAATTTATCTATTATCTAGGATCGACATAATTTTCATATTTATCTTTCGAAAATATTTCTCCCTCTAATATGGGTGGGTAAATAAGATTGGGATCATCTAGGAAAAATCATTTAATGAGTTACTTAGAATAATTATCCAGATAAATAGAATATGAACCGTTTATTTTGATAGCTTCATAATCTAATATATTATTTCATCTCCGTAAAAATAGGCATTTTAAATAAATCCTTCATATTCTTACCAAAATTATCACAACCTACATTATCATTTCCATCATTTATGATTATATATATATAAATTATAACAATAAGAGATAACTTTTTTCATATTTGATTTAGGTATTTCTATCCACTCAACATTTTCTGAAATTCAACTTCTTCAAAAAAACCCAACTTTGAATAGAAAGTTATTAGGAATTATTTTAGACAATCAAAGAATTATTTAAAATATATAAAAAATTAACATTTTCAATAATAAATGAACCGCATGGTTTCTCAATATATACCTCTTCTTATAATTCACTATTGAGGAATGGAGGATTAATATTCATTTTGAATACCTTATGTTCCCCTTGTGATATAATATCAAGAATGACTCTTTTGGTTTCAAGGCGTAAAATTAGTTGAAATTTCACATCAAAATTCACACCTTCAACCTAAGAATAACCTTTTACATACCCATATTTCTTTATTTCTCACTACTTTTCACTTTTAATTAAATTTGATTTAGAATACCCAATTTGTATAAATGACATTATTTTCTTCAAGCTAGGGAACCAATTCCAAAGTATCACTCTAATATATTTGATATAGTTTTTAATTCATTGAATCAAACCATTCATGAAGATTATATTATTCTTCAGTATCTCTAGTTCTAACATGAGTGTATAATGAGGTATGAGTTTTAATCATCATTGTTCTCCTAGTTTTCACTTACCATCCATGATCCCCAATTATGTTTTGAAAATAAACACTCTTTCTCAGCATTGGATGAGCTGGGTGATATTTCTAGTCATCATTTTAAATGGTTATATATTCATTAATAACATATACATGTTAAACACTTTCATCTATGTCTAAAATTTCATCAATATATTTAACAAAAGTAACAGCATTATTATTTCTCAAGCATTACCATGTGCTACTTCGTTCATTGATTTATAAAACACTTTCACATCAGTATAATAAACGATATTTAAATAGTATTTGTTCAAATTGTGTTAACCTCTCCCATTTTTAGTTAATCAAATAAATAACTCATCAACACCTCGATTTTCAAACATTCCGTGATTTTTTTACCTTTACCTTTGATAAAAAAAATGTATAAAAAAAACAAAGATAATTAAAACATTGAGCATTTTATAATATTTATCATAAGGTTATATATCTAAATTTGGCATATAAAAACACTATTTATGAATATTAACCATCATACCATTATATTTTCTCTAAAAAAAATGAGAAGTATTAGGATTAACCAAAATTTTCCAAGACATATCTACCAAACACATATTCTTTTGTTCAGCCATACTAGAATATTGAGATGTGAATGGTTTAAAATGTTAATAATATATTATAGGATTATATAGATAAGATTTTAAATTTTAATTTGTTTTCTGAGTTCCATTTTCTGTTAAATTATTCTTGAGAGAAAAACCATATTATTTTTCTACACATCCTTGAAATGTTTAAAATAAATTTAAAGCCTTTAAATTATTCTTCCAAAACATGACCCCCAAATATGATTGAATCAATATATAAAATTAATTTAGTACTAAAATCAAATGGTTTATTTCTTACTCATCTGACCACAAAAATTCTAATTAATGATCTCCAAGGGTTGAGTAGACTCAATATCCACCTTTTTGTGGGAAGAGTAAACAATATTCCCCTTTTGGAATATTTAGCACATCCAATATCTTTGTCTTATTAGTAAGGGAATATCATATAAATTGTATATTAGAGTGATAAAATTAGTATTATTTTTCTTCTAGGATGGATAAGTGTTCTACTTCATAATTAATTTTATTCTTTAATAATTTTATAGCATGAGTTTCCAGCATCAACCATTTAAAATAAATGTCTTCTCATTTGTAATCCTATTGTCACTATATTTCCATTTTCCTGATTCTTGAAAAAACCCATATTTAATAAAAACTAATAAATTTACTTCATTATAAATATAATTATATTTACAAATTATGTTTCAATCCATCAATAGATATTTTATTTTTGGATATTGAGATTTTCATTTCTAATGACCGATGAACAAACTCCTTTGATCATGAGTGACCCATTATTTTCCAAAGTCATAGAGACATAATAAGACTTTTTAAAACTTTTCAAAAGTTATAAATATATTTTTACATGGGATAAAAATCCATTAACCAAGATCCAAGGTGTTTCTCATTTAGATGCATTAAGTTCTTCTCTCATAACTTATGCCTTCTCATTTTTTTCTTCTTATGAGGATTTTTAGTAATAAAACTCATATATTTTTTTAATGTTAAGATGATAAAGAAATCATTAGAATGATAAATAGGCTATTCAAAACATTTATAAACCTTTATATATTTATTAATTTTTTTGATTCTGTTCTGGAGTTCATTAATATTTTATAAAAATTCTTTTTTTGGAGGATTGAACCCCCTTAACCCTATCCTATCAAACCTTAAAATTTAATTATGATGAATATAATTGAATTAAAACACATGTTTAAAATTACCAAATTCCCCATAATTTCAACAATAACCATAGATATCATAATTAAAATTGAAAGTAACTTGTTTTTTTGGATTTTCTTAATTGTCCTTCACCCTTACAAGTATCACAAATTTTTAATATGTTTTATAAAATTAATTATAGAGAACTAACAAGTATTTTATCCTTAAATGAATCTTATTTTTATCTCTTTTGAACACCACAGTTGTAACAAATGTTTTACTAAAGATGTTGTTACCATAATTTTGAGATTTTGGATCATATTTTGATTTAGCCACAACCTTTTTCTACATGAACTTATTCTTCTCTAATAGTTTTTCTCAAACATATTCATAATTTTTATTATCCTTTTATAATTATTTCTACTATATTTCTTCATATTCAAAATTATTTAAAAATTCTCTAACTTTTGAAATAGACTATGAACATTGGATCCATACTTCTTTAAATATTATTGCTTCTAATCTATTTTTATTTTAAAATATTGAATTTTTTTTATTTCCTAGTAAATTTTAATTCAAATTTATTTTTAGAGTCTTCTCATCATTAATAAACATCTTCAACCCTTTATATTCTTTAAGAAACATTGAATTTGTTTTTTAAATCTAGGTTCATTTCTATTTATGGAGTTAGCATCCATCCTCAATGTTTTGACATTTTTATCATGTTTTTAAATCTTTGTGAGTCATTATTTTAATTTTATATTTATTATTAATGTCATTTTAGTGTCTTATATTTCTTCTATATTAGAAACAATTCAATAATTTTCTTTAGTAGATTATTAGTTTTTAGAATCTTGACCACTAGATGTAAAATCGTAATAATCATCATTCTTATTTTCTATACCTAATTTAGACCAAAAAATTATCCTATGAAGTTTAGAGATCATCTCAAACATATCTTCCTAATAAAATATTTTAATATTG
The DNA here is from genome assembly GCA_963277665.1 of Viscum album. Classification (NCBI taxonomy): domain Eukaryota; kingdom Viridiplantae; phylum Streptophyta; class Magnoliopsida; order Santalales; family Viscaceae; genus Viscum; species Viscum album. The sequence goes on from OY728142.1 coordinate 1,538,978,002, forward strand.
TATTTATTATTAAAGAATATTATAGGAATAACATATTCCTCTTTAGTATCTTCATTGGTTTTGGATTTTGGATAATTTCAAACACAGTTCCCAATATATCCAAACCTAAAATAGTTCACATGATTATTCACCTTGTACACAACTTTCCAATTTATCTTGTTTCTTGTGATTAATGAAATAAATTCATCTAATATTACCTCTATATGTTCTTCTAAATATGGACTGTAGTATTCTTATTCAACATAAAACTTATTCATCAACTTCTCTTACTATGAGGTTTTAATAGATATTTTTTTTTCAACTTTGACCTCCTTATTGATATCCCTTCCCTTACTCATTTCATAAGATATTAAATCACAATAAAAATAATTATGAGGAATATCACCTGGATATTTCTCTCATAAATTTGAGGTTATAGAATAAATAATATTTGGTATGATACAAAAAATATATTAATATATCTATGTTCCAACTTCTCACTATAGCCTCTGATTTTTATCACAACTTCATTTTCCATTGGGAAGAAAATTTCAATAGGATCATCATCATGTATCGAGATATATTCACACTTCCGTCCCCAAAATGATAATTTACCATGATTCACTTTGGTTATCATTTTTTATATATTCTAATGTTTATCCTATATATATTTTTTGGTTTTAGTGGATTTAAATTCTAAAATATCATTTTTTGAGAATGATGATAGAATATATTTATTTATGTGACAATAATATTCCAAATTAATCATACCTATTGCTCACATAAAAATTCATTCAGCCCAGGGAACCGACCCCATCAATTGTAACTTTCAAAACATCATTACTGATATATAAAAAGTATTAAATTATTTAGTATTAACATATGTGATATATTTTCCCTATCAAATGTAAGAATATATTTACTTTTCACTAAATTTAAATTTTACAATATAGATAATAAAAACCAATGGCTTTTGTTTAAATAAGAATATAAAAATACAAATTCCAATAACATTAAATAGAAAAACATAAAGGAAGAGTCTTAAAACAAATAGAATTAATCTGATTCATTGAGGGTGATAAAATATTATGAGTCCACTATACATTCACAACAAGAAACAAGAAGATATTCTCAGTCAAACTTGCACATGAACTAGTTATTTCTTTATATTTTATGAAACAAAACATGCACACAACCGCTTCAATAATCTTCTTCTTATAGATCCATTATTTTAATTTGGATAATAGAAAACTATTCACTACATGGAACATTTATATAACCCTATATTCTTCCCTCTTAGTTTCTCCCTTATTGTCTCTTCACACTATTTTACACACATTCAAATCTACACAAAAAACCCATTCAACTGATAAATATAATTTGCATATGAATTTCAAATTAAAATTCCATTATTCAATCACAACCATTATATCATATAAGATTTGAATATTGACCATTAAATTTAAGTTGGTTGATTTATTAGGCTAAAATAAAAAACCAAAAGTTGGGTATGAAACCACATATGCATGGATATTTATGATGGCTAACTTTTTCCCAAAAATAAACTTTCATGTCTCAACCTTCACCATTACCGAAAGAGGTGGGGAATAAAACTAGATATTTTTTAACTATCTGGAAACACTATGATATGAATTTTTTCTTTGACATGGAGATATTTAATATTATAGTAGAAACAAAATAAATTCAAACTACCTTGCATCATTATATATGCACTATTGTGTAGTATTTAATATTTACTCCTCATTTCGGTGTGAAGAATGATCTTTGTAATGGAAATCCAAAATTATTTAAAGCCACTTATTTCCATATATAGTATAAATATGGATTAAAAGTTTAGTATTGAAGGAAAATAATATTTTTTTTAAAGTAATAAAACTTTAAAATATAGTTTCTTTTGGATTGGTCGCCTCTTATATGGTGTGAGAAATCCCTTTCACTTCTTCTTACTACATAAACAGAAATCCTCAATTTTGATGTCTCAAAATTGTGAGGTCAGAAAAATTATTGAAAATCAAGATAATGAATTTTGAATCATATATTAATGTTTATTCTAACTAGATGTCAGCTGAATCTAGTGTGGACATCAATTTCATCATAGAAATTCACCTACAACAATATTCAACTGTATAATACCATGTTTTGTAGTCTTCAACTCCTTATGTTGCTCCTTTCAATATACTACCATCATGTACTCTACACATGAAATATAAAAATCTTAAATAAAATTATTCATCATGTATTTTTAAAACACATTCACCCCATATGAAATGAGAATTTATGAATTTCTATATGAATTGTAAACATAATCCAACAAAAGTAATCATATCCAATCAAGAATCTTTTACCAACTACAGAGATAATATCTCAAAACCCCTTAGATTGAAGAAAATACTAAATCCATGTCTCAAAATTATTTGTAACAACCTTATATTGAAATTAGGATCAAGAATTAGGAATTGAAATAAGATGTTATCTGTATCACATGTGTCTAGAATGGATACTAGAAAAAAACAGCACAAGTCAAAGAAGAAATAAGAAGCTTTAGGATCATTTTTTATTGAGTGTAGTCCATCTACTTGTAAAAATGAGGTATTAGTTAAAATATTTTCATCTCAAACATTTTTTCAAATTTTGAAACCATTTAGATTCCAGAATATTTCCCATAGTGAGGTGGATGACTAAATACCCAATGGATCTAGACATAATCCATTAGCTATTGGAGAACACCATATCACATTTCAACCTAGAAAGTTATTTGTTTTCAAATGTTGTTATTATGTGTTTTCAATTAAAAAATCATTATTATTATATCTATACTTGTTAAATATGGATTTATTTTGAAATTTTGGAATATTGTTTTCTTAATTTACAAATAAAGAATTATTTATGGTAAGGAATATTTAAATAACACTCTTTATGTGTCATATTACCTGAACCAAATAATATAAATCAATAAAAACGTAGTTTACATGAATTATACAACACCCAAATATGTAATAACAAACAAGTTCATGTAAATAAAAAATATTTTACCGGATAACACCAAGATGTATATTTCGATTCATTTGAACTTAGACCAATAGGTCTATATTACTCATATTTAGAATAAAAATGACTAAATACCACTTTAGAAGAACATGTGAACGGGTTATAGAGATTATTGAGTACGTTTATACTAATATGTGTCAACCATTTCTTGTTAAATCTATATTTGGGTAATCATACATTAAATATTTTACTCATCACTTTTTTAGATATAGATATGTATACATAATGAGGTATATGTTAGATTATTTTAACAGATTCAGGGAATATATGAATAATGTTGAGATCAAACATGGTAATAATATTACAAAATTCCACTCAAACCATGGGGTAAAATATCTTAATTGAGGCTTCAATGATTAAAAATGAGAGTTCAGAATTTTATCTCAACTCATTTAAAATTATACAATACAACGAAATTATATAAGTGAAAAATAGAACCATGAATTTTGGATATGTTGAGATGTATGATGAGTTATGTGAGTATTCCATTATTCTATTAGGGAGAAAAATTGTATAAAAAATACTCATTCTAAACTAATTTCGAATTAAATAATAAAATAGTATTCCATATGAAATTTCGTCAGAATATAAAATTATTTTTTGGTATATATGAGTGTTGGAAAATTGTTTGTTTTTATGGATATATACTCAAAAAAAACATGCACCTAAATGAATTAAGTGTATCTTTATAGGAACCCCAATGAAAAAATTGGTTATTAACTATATAAACCCTCAGATACAAAATATATTTTTAAAAATCATCCCAAATTACTGTAGAGAGATCATTTATATAAATGAGATAGTGGGATAAAGTTAGTATTTGATGAAGTCATAGATCAATATTTTCTTGATTTGATACAGTTATAGATTCCAAAAATCCCTATAGAGGAGGAAGTTTTGGATAGAAATGTACTATATAAGAGTAAAAGAGAGGTTAAGAAACCAAAATGAAAATGTTTTCTAGTCATCAAGGATAATGAATCATTATTAGTTGATAATAATGATCATGTAGCAAAAAATGAAGGAGTATGTATAAAATAATTTTCCAAATTAATATAATCCTTGAATCATAAAATAGATTCCATGTACCAAAACCATATATGGATTTTGGTAGATCCTCTAGTAGATGTATATCCCATTGTTTTAAGTGGATATTCAAGAAAAATGATAACATAGGTAGATAAGTTATAACATATATGGAATGTATGATTATAAAATTGTTTAGGAAACTTCAAGGAATAAACAATAATGAGTCTTTTTCACTAGTTTCCATGATAATATACATCGTAAATATAATTTATAAAGTGATCTTCCATGGCTATGAGATTTTTATGATGTATTTTTAAAAAGTGTTACTTTGTGGCGACCTTCAGGAATATATCTACATAAAAAAACCAAAATGGAATGTGACTATAACGGTTATCATCAAAGTATGTAAGTTTTATAGATCCATTTATGGGTAAAATAAATGATCTACATCATGGAAAATTTGTTTTGATAAATATATAATGGAATTTGGTTTCAATGATAATGAATGTGCACCTTATGTTAGTAAATGGTTTAGTGGGATTGTGGTTTATTTCATAATAATGTATGTATATGGAATACTACTTATTGGAAATAAAATAACAGTTTTATACTGTCTTAAATATAGGTTGAAAACATGCTTATCCATGAAAAATTTAGGTGAATCATCATATATTCTTGAGCGCATGATCCATTGTGATAGATCCAAGAGGCTGATTGAACTACGTAAAAGTATGTACATTTACATGATATTGAATAGATTTTGTATGGAAAAATATAAGAAGGGATTTTTTATAGCGTTACATTGGATTCATCATTCCTAGAAAATATTTTATCAAACACATGAGGAGAGACATAGGATAAAAATATTCCATATATACTAATGATTAGGCCATTCATGTATGTTATGCTATGTAATACGCGAAATTTTTCCTATTACTTAAGCATGATATAAAGATATCATGTCAGCCAAGGAAACCACCATTGTTTTGTGATTTTTACCATTCTTAAGTATCCATGGAATACTAAGTATATGTTCCTTGACTATATAAGTGATTATGATCTTTTCATCAGGGGATATGAAAATTCTAGTTTCCAAACATAACAAGATAATATAAAATCAGATGAAAGATACATTTAAAATCTCAATAGAGGCCATGTGAGTTGTAAGAGGTAAATTAAAGTCATGGTCACTAATTCTATAGTGAACTATTACATATTTTTAGAAATCTTGTGTAGTTTTTTAGACAAAATGTTTTCCCATGATCTTGATTTCATGAAAAATAGTAAATATCATATCACACTATGTTGTAATAGTACTTCAATGGTGGATATTGAAAAGGAGTTAATCTCACATTAGCAGATAAAGAATGTAGTTTTATAAATATTATGAATTGATTGATTTTTATAATGTATTAAACATCATAGTGAGTATAATTTACACATAATATAATATTTAAGACCCTTTAAATATTTCCATAACTTAGTAAAAACATGGTTATCATTTGAGGTCAACCATACTAAAATTAATTATACTTTTGATTTTGTCTAAGTGGAAGTATATTGGGTTTGGTGTCCAAGATAAAACTATTTATACCTTAGATTTATTATATATTCAATGATGTGAATATTACTAAAAATATTTTGTTACATATTGTTTATCATTCTAAGTGAATTTATTGCAATAATGTCATAGAGTATCTATTTCATTGAAATTGTTATTGTAATTCTCCAATATGATGATAACCCTGAAATTCTATGATTATATTTATAAATATTATTTTATGGGTAGATAAAATTATAAGATGGGGAAAATAGTATGTTGACTTTCAGTTGTGATTTCTCATAAGTATATTAGGCTTCATTTCATGAAGTTCACACTTTGTATTCTCCAATATAGGATACTATGAAAATAGAACAATCTTTAGGAAATATATATGTTTATTTTTAATTGAATACTCATTAATTCATGGGAGTTGGCCCACATGTGTTGTTATTCGTACGGACTTGAATTGTTTTAGAATTTATAAACACCGAACCAAGAATTAGTAAAACTACCAAGTAGTGGTATAAGACTTTCATGTCTCAAGATTGAATCCATAAGGAATAATCACTCAATATTCGATAGCTTTGAATTTTTCCAATTTTATTTTACTAATATAAATTAAACTAATTGTGTAGATTAATGAATGGGATGAATCAAAGACCTATACAAGGATGAAGGGAAGAAAATTAGTATCCAGAGATGTATTCTTAAAATAAATACAACTCAATCTCATATTTGAATAAAATAATACCATTAGATATGAGACACCTTGGGTTAATTTTATTTTCCTCTTAGCATCAACTTGAGCTAACGAATCCACCCAATATCTTTCAATAAATAGTCTATTATCAACAGAGATCTATTAAAATAAATCTCAAAAGAGAAAGAGAGTGATAAATATAGTTCTAACTTCCTCACTCCCCTAAACTAAAATGGACATCCTCCTATTGAAATTGTCACTCTTTCTTGGACTTATAGAATAAGATATTAATTATTCACAATACAACACTAATTGAATCAAAAGAGTTAAAAGCTAGATAAAATTGGAACTTATCACACACACCTCGTTCAACAAATTCCACCCCCACCTATGTCACTAGCCACTCTTAATATATTGACCATAAACTATAAAATAATTAGAATTATAGAAGAGTAAATAGAGAGATATACATAAAATAAAGATATTGGATAATAAAGGAAAATATAATTGAATTACTCTTTGTAACCAAAATATGAATTCTAAAAATTAAAGAATTAAATACAAAATGAAAAATGAATCTTGGTTATAAAAAATCATGGTTGAAGATAACCCTACTCCTCAAATCTTACATAAAAGGATGGATAGAAATATTCCACTTCCTACTATATTAGTGGTGAACCTCCTCGAGTGAAATTCTAATCCCTCAGTACATGAGCCACCCTGATTTCTTTTTATAAAGAATCATCCGGTCAATATCTCCATTTGTGTATGTACTTATATCTATCGAATATATTTATATCTTTCATCATCATTGAATCAATCACATGTTTCACTTAGATAAATACATACAAGTCCATGTGCATGAACACCATAAATCTATCCTCTATATCTATATAATATTCTTGTATAATGAGGTGGAAAATCTTTTTGAATGTGTAATTATTTTTCGTTACATTAACCATACAAATTCCATCCTTATGCTTATTTTTAGGATTAGATTAAAACTCCTCAATTATGTAGTGTAACCCATGTAAATTAATTCTAACCAAAAATCCAATAAAATAATCAATTTAATTTGAATCGAGAAATATAATCGGTCTATATTATGTCTATAAATAAAATATATTCGAAATGTAAATTTGATATGAAAAAACATCATTAATTAAATAGAAAAATTCTGCACATCCCTGTATGATAAGTGTCATGGAATTTTATCCATGACCTCAACCTTCTCAGTTCAAACCTATCACCTCAACTAAATACTGGAGATATATAGTGTAGCTAAAGCCTTATTCCACAACTCTATAATTTTATTAATAAATATTCCCCTCCAAAATTACAACTCATGAAAAATACCATCACAATAAAATCATATTAATCCTATGTCACATTGACATTGGGGTTTTTTGTTGTGAAACTTCAGTCAATAATTCTACCCTAAAATGTATCATAGTGTTGACCACAAGGTTGTATCGTGATGAGGTTGTAGACTAAGCTATCAAACTGTAAATTTGTTTTCTTGTTTAGGATAAAAATAAAATTGGGGATTTTAAATGAGTGAAACTATATTAAATTATATAAAATAATAATTCAATATGAAATCAAATTTAGTGATTATAAATTAAAAGTAAGATGTACTAAAGGAAACAAACTAAAGAAGGAAACAATGGCAAAACTTCTATCCTTTAACTCTCCCTTTATCATTGTAAAAATATTTATTTAAATTAAATTATCTAACGTATATATCAAAACCTAAATGAATACACCTATATTGACTATACACTATTTAGATACCTCAAATATGGTCATTTATCCGCTTCTGAATGTGGTCTGATTACTCAAAGACCAAGGAGAAATCGAAACCAGTCGAACTTGTAGTGCACAATGGGAATACCTCACAAAAATAATTTTAAACAACAGGAAAACTATTTTACATTCCTTTGATGATAAAAAATATATAAAAAATAGAATATATTGAAATCCCAAAAAAAAAGGATCTCCTTCATTCAGGAATTTTTTTTAGGAAAAATCAAATGGAAAGAGTTTAAAATAAAAAACACAAACTCAAAAAGAGAAATTTCTTCATATATTTTCTTACCAACACCTCTTAGATATTAAAACTTCATGGATTTATCACTTCATGGAATCCTCATCTTCTAAAACAATTATTCATCATTACAACACCCTCAATCAATCCAACTGTCCTTTTAGAGGAAATGAAGATGGAAATATAATGGAAAAAAGAGGAATGGAAATCATTTATCTATATTTGTTTCCTAAAATGTTGTCTGTATTTGGGTCCTCCTCTCAGATGAATATCATTATAGTTTATTCTAATGAGTTGTAAGAAATTATTTCTTTTGTTTACCATCCAATATTATGATTATTTAAACACATATAAGAAAATATAATATTAAATTACTGAAGAAGATTTTCTCTATGTCAAATGTCCTTTCATATTTATCCATTTTTACACATTTAAAGAATGATTTAATGAGTGGATTTTTCCATGAAAATAAAAAGGAATGTGATAAATTATGATATATTTTGTATATAAAAATCATCAAATTTGGTGTATTTTGGGCCGATTTATGCATCTTCGAATAAGGTGGAGCCCATCATCCCTACCATAAATAAAACATTTCAAAATGACTTATTTAATTTTTCCAAAATAAGATTGAATCAAGACTTGGCCCAGTTGAAAAATATATAGAACAAGAATATCGGGAGCCTGAAAAAACAATCACTCGATTTTGATCATTATAGAATGTTATGTATATAAATAAAGAATCTATTGAAAATATTTAAAATTTCAGAATTAGGAAACATTCAATGATAAGCTCAAAACAACACAAAAATCCAAAAAGGATGATATTAAGATCAAAAGGATAAATTGGTGGGGTTTAAATAAAAAAATAGACATTAAAAATAGTTGAAATAATAGATATATCAATTCCCCCAAACATAGCTCTTGGAATCATGTAAAACTGAGCATCAAAACCAAATCACGGTAAATTCAAAGCACATACAAATGAGGTTCATCAATTTATCACTAAGAAGAAAAAGATATCATACCTCATACAAAATAAATATTTTTAGTTCTCAATTCATCTAAATCAATCTATTTCAACTTATTTTCTCCTCCAATGCACACAATACATTTGCCTCAAATTAATTTTCTCTCAATACACATATATGGATTTTCAGCAAGGTATCTCACATCCCTCCTCATGGAAGAATCACTATAGGCATGATAAATTTCCACATCTCCATATGATGTGAGACCTTAAAATGTGATTATGAAATGTAATTTAATTTTTTTCTATATATTAAAGTTTTTATCTATTAAATGTGAAACATTATTAGGATGAATAAGGTGTTTTTGGCTCTTTTTGAAGAAAGATGCGTGATTCTATTTTTCACTCAAGTATGGTATACTCATTAATATATTCCAAATAAAAGAATATATGGTCATCTATAATAATAATTTTTCCATTACACTATATCAATATTTTATTATAAAAAATGAAAATTCACTTCTCGTTTTTAAAAATCTATCGATAGGGTATAATATTCTTCCATTGAGAGGTATAGAGAGGCACAACTCCATTTCCTTTGGGAGCTCCAGATGGGAACTTCTCTCATTAAAATATATTCCATTTGAAAATAAATCTTGTTAAAATTTGATACTCTTCCCAAATAAAAACAAAATGAGGTATCACACCAAAATTTATCTTCACCCCATACTTATGTTCTACTCTATCATGCATTTTTTACTTCTAGAGAAGGTTGGAATGGAAAAAATTGGCTTATAATTTGGAAAACCTAATAGGATGTACATGGATACTTGGGAATAAAAATGATAAAATGTATATGCAAGGTTCAAATAAATAAAAAGGAATTACTTTAATAGGGGTTATTCAAAATCTAATGAATTTTTTCAATCATTTAACTCACAATTACCTCAACCCTTATGTTTTTACTGAAATAAATAGTGTTACCATTCAAAAAATAATGGGTTGGTTCTCTTACGAAATGAGATGAATGTAAAGAATATGTCAAAATGGGTTCATAAGCCTTATGGGAAGGAAATTTAAATGATAAAGGTAGTGAGGTGTGGCATGAGATTAAAAAATCATTGGTGTTTTCAATTAAATTTAAAAATATTTAACTTAAAAAAATGTAATTTGAAGCATTAATTTATTTTACTTTTTAGGGTTTAAATTTATTCACTCATTGACATATGTTTAAAAAATGAAAATTATCATAATAAAAACTCAATTTGTTTTTGTAAAGTTGGTATAAAAACCAAAATATTTGAAAGAAATTATGAAAATATAAATTTGAAATAAAAATAAAAAATTCCAATCTACCCATCATGTTCCTACCCCCACAATTATTTAACACCATTTCTTCATTTTTAATATATTATATGTGAATTGGAATTCAAGAATATAATACATGAAAAAAAGTCAAAAGGAATGACACACCCTAGTTTTTATTGACCAGCAACAGCCATGAGCAATCCTCTTAGATTCTGCAACTTGGAAACCTAGATAAAAATAATAAAGCCTGATTTTTTTATTATATTTAATGAATGATAAATTAAAATAAATAATTTATAAATGAGACTTTTTTGAACCAGCATGCTGGTTCTTGGATTTTACTATCCCCAGTTAGGTAGCCCTAGAATATCATCCGCTATATTAAGGTAGGTAAAAAGTTTTCCTCATGAAACAAAAAAACTGAAATTTATCCAATTTCCTTCAACTCACAGAACATTTTCATGAACCCAAAATTAGATTTATTAAGTTCCCCCACAATGAATTTGATTTTCAAATTATATAGGGTAATAGGGAACAAAATATAAGGGAAATAACCTGATTATTGATCCGTAAAAACCTCCCCTAGTTGTTGAATTTTATTCTATGCATGTGGCTCATCATTAAATTAATCTTAAAAAATGATTTGTTCTTTGAAAAATTTCTTTGTATGACAATCCTCATGTGTTCCAGTATACTAAAAAGATAACACCATTATTACTTATATTTTATCCTTGAAATCCTCATCATCTTAAAAATTAATCCACTTTGAAGAAAGGGGAACCAAATCTCCACATGGACAAGAATTTAGAAAATTATAATCAAAATAAATTGGAAAAGATGAATCTAAATTTATAAATTCTCCCAATGGATTCGCAGGTTCCATATCTTTCTGGGAGTCAAAAATAGTGGTATTAAAACTGGTAGGTAGATTAGGTTTCTCCATATTCTCTTAAAAAATTAATTACTCAATTTTATCTTCCTATTTATCCAAATATTCAAACAGAGGTTCTGAATTTTTAATTTCAAAGAGTGGGGCTTCACATGAAATTTCATTTTCAACAAATCCAACACAATAATTTTCTAAAGACATTTAATTTCCAATAGTTACATCAATTGGTGAATCAGTAATGATTTCATGCTTCAAATTTTAAAAATGGAATTTAGAATCTGTTTGAAAGACATCTACACAATGTTCATCACCATCCAAAGTGGGTGGTTCACAATTTTCCTTTTTTTTATAATCTTTATGCACTTTATGTTCTTTCAATTTCATTAATTCCTTGGAAATAATAATCAATTCATTGAGTAATTCTTTATTATTTTTTTGAATCACCAAATTCTACTGTTTCATTTCACGATTATTTTATTTGAAATGTAATTTAATAAATTTATAATGATTAAGCTTTTTATAATGTCCAAAATTATTCTAAGAAAAAATTTAATCAGTGGTAAAATATTTTTTTTGTTTATAGGACTCCAATGTAGTATTTAAAATACTAGTAATTAAGAAAACATAAGAAAACTGATTGGAAATGATGAAAAATTGATTCTAGGGTTTTTATATGGAATTCTAGTTAATAACTTCCCCTTAAAATGTAGCACAGTGGTGACCATGGGGTTGTCTCATTAGGAAGTTACAGACTAATCTATCAAACTATCAATTTGTTATTTTTTTTAATATTAAAAATAAATTGGGGATTTTAAATAAGTTAAACAATGTTAAATTATATAAAATTCAAATTCAATAAAAAATGTATGTTAGTGATTTGAAATCTGAAGAAGGTTAGACTGAAAGAAATAAACTAAAGAAGGTAGCAATAGAAAAACATCGATCCTCACACACTCTCTTTATCATTGTCAAAATATGTATTCCTATAGTATTATCTAATTTATACCTTAATAAATTAAGGCATACACCTATATTTATTAGAAACCATATCGATACCTCAAATATGTGATTTTATCAACTTAGTAATGTAATCTGATTTTTGAAACACCTCTGAGAAATCAAAACTAATTAATATCATTTTTCTCAATGTGGAGACCTCACCCAAGCATGTTTCAAAAACATGAAAACTAATTTACTATCAGAGGTTGATAAAAAATAAACAAAAATGTGCATCGAATTGAAACTAGGAAATAATGTGGCCTCCATTATTCATTAAAACCATTTCCAGGACAAATGTAAAGGAAAGAAATACAATGAAAAAAAAACAAACTCAAAATGGGAAATGTCCTTAGGTATTCATAGCCTTGCACTTCATGGATATTATTCTTTCATGGAATGATTAGTTTATGTAATTAACCTCTTATATAATATGTCTTCACCTGCAGGATAACCTCCCTTAATATAACTATCCTTTGAAATCAAATGATGATTAAAACATAAATGAAAAATGTGGGCTGGATTCTGTTCCCCAAATTTTTTTTCACTTTTTTGTAACTCCTCTTGGATGAATCTTCCTATGTTTTCTTCTCGAGAGTTTTCCAAATTTCATCTTCATTTATTTTTTATCATTCAAATAATGTTTTAATAAGAAAAATTTTCCTTCAAACTCAACATGAATTTCTGATATTCATATGTATTTTATATACTAGTTGAATCATTACCATTGGAGTATTGTGGGTTGAGTTTTGTCCCTTTAAATGATGTGGGAGCCATACTACCTTCCAAAAATACTTTCCACAAATATATATTTATTTGGGAAAACAAATTTTGATCAATAATTTTATCGGTTGAATAATATGTTGTGGAGATATATAGAAATCCTGAAAAAAAGACTATCTAAATTTGGATCAATATTGAAAAATATATTCTTAAAATACAGAATCTATAGAAAATAATTGAGATTTCATAATTGTGTAAATTACAATTTCAAGCTCAAAATTTCCCAAAAATATAAAAATTATGTTATTCAACACAAAATGATAAATTGGTGGGGTTTAAATAATTTAAATAGAAAAGAAAAATTGTTGAAATATTAGCTTTATCACCCATAACATAGCTTGAAAAACAACATAATAGCCTTATTAGGATTTTCAACCTCCATTTGGTGTAAAATAATAAATTTAGACTACTACGATGAAATATAAACTTCATATGACTTCTATATGGTACTTCAGTACTTTCCTATATTGGATACATGGTCATCTACATAATTATAGTGGTTACCAAAGCATCACTCCATATTCAATGGTGAACGAAAATAAATATGATCAAATCACAATAGAATAAATATTTGTTGTAGTGGATTATGGGGTGATAAAATTAGAATATAATGTTTTCATAAGTGGTATATAACTTTATAAAATTAGATCCCACATTGGAAATAATGTTTCGAAACCACTATTTAATATGGGATTCTATTGTATCTATTGTTTTTTGAAGATCAATGTGAAATAGTAGACTCCTTAAAACTATGTACCTGTCCCCCAATAAAGAAATATACTATGTTTCACATGCAAGCCATGTGTGAGTAGTGTGACATGTTCTACACCTGTTGTGTGGTCCCTAGATATAACTTGTCTCATCCTTCCTGCACTCTTTTCCATTGTTTTTGGCCATATTTTTTACTATAAAAAGCATTTTCTCAATAAAATTCGTTTCACATAAACAATCTTTTTTCTATTATTAAATTATTCATTAAAATTATAAATAAATTTTAGTTTTTCATTTACATATCTTAAATTTCTCTCAAATTATAAATTACTAACAAGATAATACAAATATTAAATATTTTGGTAAGTAACATAAAAAACTTATTTAAATTCAAAAAATTTATAAATAAAATGAGGTGATAAAATCCCCCACAAATAAACCAATATTTAAATCAACCGTAATTATCAACACAAAAAACATAGGGCACTCATGCTACAATTTTTTAAATTCAATGTAGTAAAATAGAATAATTATAAATAGGGGGGGATAAAATTTCAAAAATCACATAAATTTTCATTTTCCAATCCAAAATATTTAGTGAAACCTATCACCCATGAATTTATTTTTTCCATTTTAAATTTATGTGTATTATTCTAACATCACTTGAAACATCTTAATTTAATATTACTAAGAATTCAAATCATGATCTACCGCACTTTTATTGTTTTACTCATCACTCTAGGTAGCAACAAAAAATGGAGTTATGCACATATCCCATGTACTTGATCCTATCCATAGGTTTTTATTGGTTTTCAAATCTCCACTATGTATAATAAATTATTAAAAAAAATCATGAGGATTTATTAATTAATATTTTATGGATTTTAGGATAAGGGTTGGTGGGTAATGATGTAAAAATCATTTAAGGATCAAAAATGAGATTCACTAATTAATAATATTATAGGATAAAAAAATTAATTTCAATGAAAATAATCATATTCAATGATATTATCACACTCCACTAAACTCATGGTAATCAAATTAATATGTAAATAAAAAACTTATTGACATACCCTCTTGTTTTTTTCACTTTGTTCATTTTTTAAGATGACTTTTAATTTTTTTTGATTTTTTTCTTTATAAAATCCTTACATCAACCACACAATGCCAATTAATGATATCATTGTTAAATTAATGGATATTCATGTCACTTAAGGAGAAAAAAAATCTATTTTTATTAATTATAAATAAAATTATTATTATTATTAATATAAAAATAATTTTAATTTTTTTCACGGGCTTAAAATAATGAATCCTAAAATAATCAATAACCATCCCAAAATTCGATGAACCAAACCTCACATATTCTCTATATAATTAAATACTTTACATAATCTATAAAAATATCTACCCCAGATTTACACCATTTATTATAATGAATAATATAAGGAGTAAGCGTATGTATTGATAAAATAGGATTGTAGAGTGGATCTTCCCTAACAACTCCATTAATGGATTTTATATGATAAATTGGATAAATTTCATCTTTGGTTTTAATTATAATTAATTATAAAAAAAATTCTCAATCATATTAAAAGTAACTCTATATTATAACATATTTGACAGTATGTCAAGAAAAGTTCTAGTAAGTTACATTTCCCAAGTTTCCCTAATGAAATTTTAAAAAAAATGGGATGTATTTAATATATAATCCTCTAGGTAGTGGGAACATATGATAAAAATTCAATCAGTAATAGGATTAATAATAATAAAAAATCATTTAACTTGATCTATAGAAATTCAAAACATGGAATATGAATGTATGTTTTATCTAGACAAATTAACTACCCTCCCTAAATATAGATTAATAATATCAAATGCCATATGATTATCTCTAATCAGTCATCCACTATAGTAATAATTCAATATTATTAACATTCAGATATAAAACATTGAATCATGGTATTTCTATTTAATCATTGTAACATAGATCAAAAGTTTCAAAAATATAAGTTTAGATAATTCATTGTTCGGTTAATGTTTCATAGAATGGTTTTAAAATATGGGGTGGTAAAAATTATGTATTTAAAATAACACTCCCCTTTCCCCGAGAATCTATTTGTTTTTTTCATTATTATTACTACTTTGTAACTTTACTATCATGGGCCTAAAAATTAAAAACAACCAAGTGAAATAAAAATGTCCATGTAATTTGAAGTTCAAAAATATAGGGGATGTTTGGAACTACATATAAAAAATTCATAGAATTAAAATAAAAAAACATGGCTTTCTTCACATAAAGAATTTTTATTAAGGCCATTAATATCAACCATATATATTTTTATCACAAAATTGGTATATCTTGTGGATCTAACCATCATAGATTTAACCAATTATTACATTGTTGGGAATTTTGTGAAACTATTATCTTACTCTTCCAGGAAAACTTGATAAAAATTTATCAATGAGAGTACGATGTGGTGGAAAAGTTTACAATAGTAACCCTTTTAATTTCCATAGATTATATTAATCCTCCTTTTAATCTTACTTGGAATAATTTTGTTCAATTCATAAATTATCTCTACAATTTTTGAAACCATCCATATCTCATCTTTGTTCTCTTTAGTTTGTGTTGGAGGTCCCACTTACACTGAATGTTGTAGAGATGCCTCCTCCATTACATCAATCATGTTGTTTGGAATTTTAGAATCCAATTTTCTCTATTTACTCCCTCTATTTTTTATTCTTTATGTGATGATTCTTCTCATTTTTTACTATGTAGTTGTTATGAGGGTGATATCTATTGAAATTAAAGAATTAAAATTAGAATCAATACATTCCTTATATTTTTCCTTGAACTTGGAAACATTTTATAAAGTTTCTATAGGTACTTATTCATTATAGTCTTCCTCAGTGACTATTTTACCTTCATCCTAAACTTTACTAATCATGATCTGTTAGATCATAAATCCCGATTTTAACATGATTTAAATTCTTTCAATTTTCTCCTCCCTAATCATGTGTGTCCATAAGATCTGGTATTGAATTTTTTACTCCCGTACATGGATTTTGATATTCCCTTTGAGTATACCAATTTGGTGGGAGATATATAAATGTTGAATAAACAATTAAATATAAGGAATTATCATTAATTTACTTAAGGTCACATGAAAATAGAACCAATAAAAAAATAGAACAAAACATAGAAACCTATATAAAATCAAAAAAAAAAGATTGAGAGTAAAGTATTATCCTAACTATTTAATTAGAGTTATCCATTCCCGGAAAATGATGCCAAAACCTGGCTGAGATTATATTTTTTATTATTCATATAATCTCAAATCATTTTATAATTTATAAATGCCGAACCCCAAATCACAAAAACTACCTTGTTTTATTGTTAGAAATGAATGCTTTGAGGTGGAACCCATGATTAATAGACACTTGAGTTCAATAGAATTTACTTTCCAAAATTTACAAACATTAAAATAAATTAATTTAAGGTGTAAATGAATGAATATACCAACTCAAAAACCAAAACATGTTTGAAGGGAAGTAAATAAGTATCTTGGGATGGTTTCAATAATTTCATACAAATTAATCTCAATTTTTAATAAAACGATACCATTTGAAATGAGAGTGATTTGGGTAAATATATTTACCTATAAACCACAACTAGATCTACTTTAGATGACCAATACCTCTCTATAAGAAATATATAGTCACCCCCACACCCCACAAATAAATTGGAATTCCTTTCATAGAATCTCTCACTATCATTAATAACTATGAAATAAGATATGATGTATTCGTGGTCAAATAATAATTAAATAATTCCTTTTAAAGTAAGAATGAAATTTTAACATGTCACACACACCCATTTGAACATATTCTACCCACTCCTATGACATTGGCCACACATAATTTATTGATTGATAACTATAAAATAAAAATAATATTAGAATGGGGATTGCAGAGATTGACCTGAAATAAAGATATTGGATAATGTTTGAAAACCCACTTGAATTACTTTTGGTTACATATATATGAATTCCAAAAATTAAGCAACTAAGAAAAGGAAAATAATGCCTAACTATGAGGAATAATTTTTTATGACTATCCTTATCATCCAATCTCACTTCAAAGGACTGATAGAAAATTTTCACTTCGAACCCCACATTAGTGGCATGCCTCCCCGAGTGATTTTCCAATCCCTCATCATAATAGCATCCACCATTAATTTATATATAGAAACATCTTCTAGATATATATAATAGTATATGTAATTATATCTCCCAAATATGTTACTATATTTCATCCTCCTATAATCAAACACAAAATCCACTTAGATAAATTTATACAATTCTACATGAATGAACCACCATAATCACTCCTTTACATTTGCATAAAATTCATTTAAAATGAGTTTGTCAAAAATTATATATATGTAATTCATTATATTTATTTTATCCACCAATTTTCCAAACCAACAATCTCCTTTAATCTCAAATAAAAACTCCACAGGAACATAGCAGAACCCATGTGTATGGATCTTCTCCAAAACACTCATAAAATACTCATTTTATCTTGTAAGGTAAAGATACTCCGGGTGAAAGATATATATAGATTAAAAACACATGGTGTGGAAAATGGTTAAAAAAAGATTTAACTTTATTAAAAATATTCTATTCATGCATGAATAGTCCATGACACATCATTTTATATAGGACCACAACCTTTCAATGATTTCAAATATATCGTTTTCCCAAATTTGGGTGATCTATTTCATAACAAAAGCCAAATTGCACACCTATCTCCTTTTACCCTTGCACTTATCACTCTCTAACCTTACAACATAAGCAAAAACCATGAACTGTAGCATCTTCTTGAACCATTATCCCATAACACACTATAAGAGACAACATTATAGCATTCACATGAGTCTTTAACCACCCTAAGATGAAAACAATGGAAAGAGTAAAAATATGGCACGATATACATTTTATATCAACTCACCATGAAATTTAGAAAGTATCAAGGAGTTATAGAATAGAAATATTCTAAATTATAGTGGTCCCTTGAGCTCCAAACCTTCTATAATGGAGGTATATGGACATAAAATTGATTCATGATGAAAGATCACTTATTTGAGGTGGTTGGCATGATCCCTAAGTGGGATGATAACGTTTTTAATGTGTTACAATACCTGGGGGAAGGAAGTTTCACATCAAAAATTAAGTTCAACCACCACTACTTAATATGTGATTCCATTAAATAATATGTTACTTGATGACTGAATCGAGTTAGTGGACTCCTACGATCTACAAACTATCCTTTAGGAAAATCTATCCACTAACTCACCCATGCATGCCATGCATCACTTATGTAACATATTTTTAACTATTTTCATGATCCAAGTGTATTTAATTATTTTATTATGTGTGCTCTTATCTTATCCAGTTTTTTCAAACACAATTTTTAATATAATAATAAACATTTTTTTTCCAATAATTATATTTTCAAAAATTCATTTGTTTTTCCATTTTTAAATTATTTTTAAAAATTTCAAAATAATTTTTTTTATTTTTCCACAATTTTATAGATATTATTAATTAACCACAAATGATTAAAATAATTAATATTTGTAAAAATAACATATAAAATAATGAAATTATTGTTTTTGAATTTGAAAAATTATATGCTTATAATTTGGTGAATGACAAGCATGTATAATGATCGTTAAAATTAAATATTATTATTAATGTATGTCATGACTCCAAAAATTGATGTATTACTATAAAATTTTAGGATATATTATCACAATGAAGCTTGGTATGTAATGAATGACATGTTATTGATGAATATGTCAAAAAAAGACATGTATCTTCTATATTTCTAGATGTTTATTTACTAAAAATTTGATTGATATTATACCGTTGCATTAAATTGTGGGAAATGATGTATTTTTGGGATCATTTTAGATAGTGAAAAAAATATGTATAAAGTACACAGGCTGATGACATGAGTGTGATACCAACTTGATGGGAAATCATGAAATATTAATTATATGACATAATGAGAATTATTATGTGGTTGTTATTATTACAACATATATTCTTCCTCTACGTGTTCCATGATATATTACTAGATAGTAATCTAGAAATTTAAGAAAGATTTCCTAATTCCACTACATAAGTGGCCTAGGGGGTCACACATAAGGTGTTTTCATTGATCTTAGTTAAATATTATTTATATCAAATTTTTGTAATAATTACTATTCTCTAGACTAAAATTTAATATTTACTCATTATTTATTAGTTGATCAAAAAAATAAATAGAAATTTATTGAGGAGGTAATTGTTTAATTAATTAAACATATAATAATTATTTATATCTTTTTATTCACTTGTAAATAACTAAGTTCTTATTCATTAAATAAATAATTTAGTTTTTTACAAAAATATTAGATAGATATTTATTTATTAAATGAATAATATTTACTTATCCCAAAACTAAATAAATGATGAGGAGGAAAAGTAGTCCGTATTTAATTTGGTGATTAATATTAATTTTCTAGATTGTGAAAATAATATTTATCATTAAATAGGTTAACCCATTCCATGAAATAAAATAATTATATTATTATATTACATGGAATAAGTTTCTTTTTTTGTCTAGTATTTTATTAAGTGCTCTGTACAATTAATTAAATATTAATCATGAACCCTAGGTTTATCAATAGACTTTGATTTATTTTCAAGAGAGGTTAATCACTGTTCAAAAAAATTCTTCACTTTTTTATCTTATTTATATATATCTTTTCTAGATTGTAAAGAAAAATAGATATTGTAAAGAAACATGTAGCTATAAAGATAAACAAATAAAGATGGTAAATGTTTTTTGCTAACACCTGATGTTTCATCAACATTGTTTTGAGATCGAAGAGGACATGTGGATCACTACTAATGGTGATCTACTATGGATTTTCATAAAAACATTATGATACAGAAATTAGTTTTGAACAATGATGTAAAGACCCAAAATTTCCATGTAATTGTTTTAAATTATATGTAATTATTATAAGTCTGTGAAAATTGACGGCGCATGATTTCGATGCCCGGTGTGCCCAGAATAAATTAATGAACTTTTTATGGTTCATTAAATAAACACATGGGATCAGATTAAAAATCTGAGGACACTGTTGAATTAGCAGCACTGGGATTTTCTTAAGGGAGGCTCTACTTCGACCATAGTAAGTTTGGAGAAAAATTTAGATTTTGGGACTTTTTAAAAGAATAAAGAAATAACATTGTTATTTTGTTTATTTCTTTCTTTTCCTCCAACGAAAAAGTGGTAGTGTGGGACAAGAGACGTTTCAATCCGTTAAATGGCTTGACCCTCCAAATCCTACGTAACAGCATCATTGTAATTTAGGAAGGTTCCTATTAAATGAACTCCCTTAAATTCCATGATCATTAATTACCCTCCCCCACTCCTATTTATATGGAGTTTGGGGGGAGGTATTGTCATGACATCAACAAGAGACGAAGCTTTGGTAAAGAGCCGCGATGCCCGAAACTTTGAAGACAAAACCGGATATAGGGAGCGGTGATGAGAGACACCAAACCTCGAACAGAAGAACGATGATTATGCGGCATCGTTGGAGGCTTGTTACTAGGGAGATGAATACTAACACTTCCTCAATCGCAGGAGTTCTCCAAAAAATATGAGGTTGGGTTTATTTGTTATTAATTTCAAGATATGATAAATATTTTACTACAATATTGCTATCAAGCTAACATGGAGGTCACATGCCAAATAAACAAGGCACAGACCCTCTAACCTTTTTGTTGGAAGAGGACGTGTTCTTCACGAGCAATGTTAGGGCTGGACGTATCCCGGGACAATGGGTGACAGTGGGGGCTGGAAATGATCATATGCGAAGGAGATAACGATGCACCATTTTATACCACCAGAGAAGAAGGCCACAATTATAGATGTGGAAGGTGGAGATGACAGCCTGCTCGGCCGGTCGCGAAGGACGTAGCGGTGCACCAACAAGCACCAGCAAATAAGGGTTTCAGGACATGTTTCTGCGGTGGGTAGCAGCAGCCATCCCCAGATGGTCGTAGAGGAAGGCAGAGCGGTGCACCATCGCGTGCCGTTGGAGGAGGTCGCGCCTTGAAGCTACGACAGGTTCATAATAGTGCGGCCCTCTTGCTACACCAGGTTGGCGTACCCCCTGTACGGCCAAAATGGCAGAACAGAAATTGCAGTGGGGAATTGCCCCATTGGCAGGTTGAAACGGCCCCACACCTGTGGGGCCAGTTGGGAAGACCAGTCCGCCTTCCCGTAGACTGGGTCAGACGCATACCGGTTGACTTGGCCTGACCTATGCATCAAACCAATTTCATGGCCTAGCGGGCCGGACTCGCCAGCAGGCTGGGCCGGACCCGTGACCCAGTGGGCCAACGCGGGTGGGCCACCCCCACCCGACGGGTCAGGCCAACCGTGGCCTAGGCCCCCGAACCGAACCGGTCCAAACCAGATATGCCAAACCCAGTGAACCGAGACCACCCTTAGTGGGCTAGACTTGAGCGGGTTCAGGTAGAGCCTAGGACTCGTAGTGTCGGGCCGACCTGACCGAGTCGAACCAGGTCCTGAAATAACCGTTCCTCAAATAAAGAAATGCCCATAACTGAAAAACCAAGTGTCCATTCGACATGGCATCAGTGGATTTGAGATCCATTTTGGTAAGAAGGTTCTTTTTATATACTCCAACTGAGTTTTGGATAATGATTGGAGTACGGCTGGGTTGGGTCAAATCTAAATCCAAGCAGGCTCTCAGAACTAAAACGCTTATAAATCACAAACCGAGCGTCTGATTGACGTGTCATCTATCGCGTTGGAACCCTTATGGATTAGAGATCCTTTCTAATAATTCATCATGGAGATTGATTTCATTTGTAGTATGAACTATGGATTGAAGATATTTTCTCCTATAATCAAGTTTCATATGAGCAGAAATCCAGTGGCTGGCAGTGAGGCGGGGCTTGGAGACAGATCATATAGAGGTTTGTACCGAGCGATCCTATGTGGGTAAACACCAATCCAGTGTGGATCATATCCTTTGTGTGTCAGTGCTCAGCGAACCTGTGTGGGTTAGAACATACCGATTCTATGTGGTTCATCGCTCAGTGATCCTGTGTGGGTCAGTGCATACCGATCCATTGTAGGTCATTGTGGGGGTTAGTACTTATCGACTCTAGGCAGGTCATATCTTTTGTGGATCATTTTAGGGGGTTAGTACCTATCGATCCTGTGTGGGTCAGACTCCATATGGTCAGCAACCATGCATCTTGGTAGAATACGATGATATATCTTCTCTACTGATCATCTTTTCTTCTAAAATTAACTAATACCTGGTGTGAGTTGAGTATTTTACCTTCTCAGTGATACCTGTGTGGTAATTTTACCTTAGTGGTGATATCTTCATGGTGATATATGTGTGGTACTTTTACCTCAGTGGTGATATATTCATGGTGTTACCTGTGTGGTACTTTTACATTCATGGTGTTACCTTCGTGGTGTTACCTTCATGGTGTTACCTGTGTGGAAATTTTACCTTCATGGTGTTACCTTTATGATATTATTCCATATTATATGAGATGAGTATATCTTTATAACATAGGTATATGTATGGTAATATACCTTAGTAGAGTTGATGATTAATTCATGCTTTGTGTTTGAGGTATTTCTTTGTGGGTTTTTCAGTTGTGGAACTCTGGGAGGCCTTCTGGGGGATCATAGTCCCTACTGAGTATTGTTAGACTCACCCCTACACAAGCTTTGCCTACACCTTGTTGTGTCTTGTGCAGATGATGGAAATGGTTGATCGATGCTATGGGAGCTAGGATAGGGTTGTGCTCAGAGGTGGGCTGTTTGACCTGGTGTGATGTAGGACTACTGATCATGAGCTATACCTACCCTTCAGTTAAGATCCTCAGTGGATGATCCAAGAGCAGTTTTTCTCTTTTTAGTTGTACTTGTACATTCTAGTTGGTCTTGTATTCTAGCCCCTTTACATTCAGAACAATTTTTTTACTGTAGTTTACTTTATCCTTTCCTCTTGTTGTGCTCTTGGATTTGTGTGTTGTAGATGTTTAAAGTCAATTCATTCCCATTAAGGGATATTCCTTTCCATTTCTAGTTGCTAGCCACTGGACTATGGAAGGAGGGTTTGGGGTAGTCACACCACTTGCCCTGGGGGACGAGTCATGAAAAAGTGGTATCCGAGGAGTCAGTTGTACTCTATGTTGCAATAGTTTTGGGTGTTATGAGTGTGGTTTTCAGTTAGGGGAATCCAGTGTTGGTGCGGTGACCGACATATCCATACAACATGACCTTGAATTATGATTTCTGACTCAGAACATAGAAACACTAATTGCATGTGTTTTTGAAAGGCTTTTCATTTGATTTTTCTTTGAGTAAACTGACCAGGTATAACTTATTCACCATGGTGTACATGTTTTCTCTCAGGATTCCACCGCATAGACAACCAGTCAGGATTCCCAAGAGAGTACACGATGAAGACACACTGAGTGATGAGGCTTTAGTGTAGGGGCCTCTTACAGAAATAGAACCATCGAGTGGTGCACTAGTAGCACACCCACTAATTGGGAAGCAGATGCCACAAGGCCCACCAGGAAATGATGCACGCCGACAGAGCATGTTGCAAGATTTTCAGTAGTAGAGAGCCCTGAGGTTCCAAGGTGATATGGACTTATAGGCCGTTGAGGACTGGCTGGAGGCTGTGGCCAGAGTTTTTCCGTTAGTTGGGATACCAGCTGATCTGATGGTGAACATAGCTACCAGTCTCTTCTAGGGAGAAGTTGGGAGATGATGGAGTCTAAAACTCCTGTTACATGATGCGATGAACCTCACTAGGGAATAATTCGTGGTAATTTTTAGTATAGAGTTCATCACAGCAACTCTACATGTGTTGATGCACTTACAGTAGGGAAACAAGACCATGCGCCAGTACTCAGCGAGGTCTACAGATATCTCCTACTACTCAACCAAAATGGTACGGGAACCTTTCTTCAGGGCCTGAACCTTTGAGTAGGGTCTTCTATGGGAGATTAGAGCATAGATGGTATCGTTTAGCATTATGACGTAGGATGGGGTCATAGAGAGAGACCTTTTGGTGGATATATTCCTACCTGAAAAGGCACCAATAGCGAGAGCCACAACCGGACACCAGTTAGTGGAGTCATCCGCAATATGAAATAGATGAATGAATTAGGGTCCCAAGTGGGCCAGTCCTTCTGGTGGGTGACCTCCGGATACAGGGTCAGTGGTGAGGGGAACACAATATAGAGGAGGATATTTGAGGATCAGGCAGTGCTACTCATGAAGAGAGCAGAGTCACATGGCTTACGACTGCCCGACCGGCCGTACGGATGACCAACAGACGGTTGATGGAATGCTGAGGCAGAGGAAAAGTTTTGAGCTAGGAGGTACATAGGGTGGAAGACATGGTAGAGAATATGGTCGTCCAGTAGGTGGTGGATGGTGATTCAATGTTCTATGACCACCACATCTAGGTGGTCCTCCCCCTACCATGGGGAGTAGGAGGACAAGGATGAGCTCAACTCCAGGTAGCTGCGGACTATGACCACAGCACTCCAAAGATGGTTAGAGGTATGATCTGTGTACATTCCACCCTCACTGTAGTACTTATAGATAGAGGATCCAGTCACTCTTTTATTTCCACACCCCTCATTCGGAGCTTTGATATTCCGATGGAGCCGTTGGCTTGATCCTTACAACTAGAGACTCTTAAAGGGGAAGATTCTATGATTACACACTAGTGCTGGCAGAGTGAGCTAACTCTAGGAGTCGAGAGCTTCAACTTGAATCTTCTTGTAGCGGTGTCAAGTCCTCACAATGCCATCTTGGGTATGGACTAGTTATCCATAGTCCATGATCATATTTATTGTATTAGGTGTAAAGTTTTGTGTCCCCATGAGTATGGGACAACATTTTCCTTCACTGGTGCGAAGAGAACCATTGAAATACTGGATGGGCTTACCTAGACGAGAGTGAAACCGATCACACATCATTTGGCTAGCCATACCCTTGAAGTAGTTGATGTTGAGAGTCTGAGATATCATTTGGTGGTGGACTAGTATGCCAATGTCTTCCCAGATGATATTCCAGGACTACCTCCTCACAGAAAAGGGGTATTTTACATCGACCTGTACCCTAGTATGGTACCGATATCTACACCATCATATTGGATGGATCCTATGTTTCTTCATGAGTTATGGGTACAGTTGGAGGAATTATAGAGAAAGGGGTTCATAAGGCCTAGTGTTTCTCCATGGGGAGCCTTGATTTTGTTTTCCAAGAATTCAGAAGGAAGTTTCAGACTCTATGTGGATTATCGATGCTTAAACCAGGTCACCGTGAAGATCAAGTATCCACTTCCGAGGACTGATGATTTTTTCGATCAACCAAAGGGATATCGATGGTTTTTGAAGATAAACCTCATATTATGAATTCAACAGATCAGGGTACGAGATGATGATGTGTAGAAGGTGACATTTAGATGTCGTTATGACCAGTATAAGTTCTTAGTTATGCCTTTTGGTGTGAAAAATTCCCCTATAGTGTTCATGGGACACATGAATATGATCTTCTTGCCATACCTCGATCACTTCATGGTGGTCTTCATCAATGACATCTTGGTGTACTCAGATATGGAGGATGAGCATGCCTATTACTTCTAGATAGTTATGGATACACTCCGAGAGCACCAACATTATGGTAATCTCTCAAAGTACTAGTTCTGGATGCAAGAAGATCACTTTCTAGGACACGTTATCTCAGAGGATGGAGTTGCAATAGATCCAAAAAAGATAGAGGTTGTGCTTTCTTGGGATCCACCTAGTAGTGTGACCGAGGTGCAGAGTTTCTTAGGACTCACTGGGTACTACCCGAGATTCCTACCCAACTTTTCCAAAGTTGTGTTACCGTTTTAAGCATTGACGAAGAATGGAAATAACTTCATGTGGAAAAAGAGATGCCAATAGTGTTTTTAGGAGATAAGAAAGATACTGATGAGTTCCCCCATCTTGAGGTTACTAGAAGAGGGAATTGGGTATGTAGTCTACTGTGATGCATATGGGGTTGGACATGGATGTGTCCTGATATAGGAGTGAGAAATGATCGCGTATGGCTCTCGGCAGCTAAGACAACATGATAAAAACTATGCTACCCATGACCTGAAGTTAGTATCAGTGGTATCCGCCTTGAAGATGGGGTAAAATTACTTTATGAGCGAACATTTTACAGTCTACTCTGATCACAAGAGTTTCAGGTATATCTTCTCACAGAAGGACCTGAACTTGAGACAATGATGATGGCTGGAGTTCCTCCAGGATGCTGAATTTTAGATAGTCTATACATTTGGGAAGGGGACTGTGGTAGCCGATTCACTCAGTAGGAAGTATGGTCTACAGTTGCTGAGTGAGGTGATAGAGCAGCTAGCTGTGTTGCTGATATCATTCATGAATAGAGATAGAGAATCTTACCTTCAGTCGATGACTATCACTCCCCCACTTCTTTAGTGAGTTCAGGAGGCACAACTTGGGGACATTAACTGTGAGACTCGACATGCTCAGATATCCCCAGGACAAGCACCTTAAGGATTTTATGAAGGTGGGTGCAATATATAATCTTCAGAGGATGTACCATGGTACCAGTGGTGCTATGGGTGGAGGTGCTGAGGTAGTTCCATACGTCCCCTCTAGTGGTACATACTAGCGTGAGGAAGATGTACTAAGACCTCCAACGTCAGCTTTGGTGGATAGGTATGAAGAAAATAGTGATAGAGTTTGTTTCAAGATGCCTCACTTTTCAGTAATTAAAGGTTGAGCATCAAGTTCTAGTCGGCATAGCGCAACCACTAGATGTGCCGTTGTAGAAGTGGGATGGTATCTCCATCAAATTTATGACAACGATTCCATGTACATCTAGGGGACATGATTCTATCTGGGTGATCATTGACCGAATCACCAAGTAGGACCACGTCTTACCCATCCATGAGAAAGGATAAGTAGAGGGCTTGGTATGACACTATGTAAGAGAGTGTATGACTTCATGGGGTGACATCGATGATCGTCTCTGACCATGACACATGATTTACATCCCATTCATGGAAGGTATTATAAGAGGAATTCGGGACTCAGCTGCGTTTGAGCACCGCCTTTCATCCGCAGACAGATGGTCAGAGAGAGAAGACCATACAGACGCTGGAGGACATGATTCCAGCTTGCGTCCTAGATTTTGGTTATAGTAGGGAGGATAACCAGCCCTTGGTGGAGTTTGCGTACAACAAAAACTATCACTCCACCATTTGTATGGCACCATTCGAGGCCTTATATGGTCGACCTTGCAGATCACCTTTATGTTGGAATGACCCATGGGAGTTAACACTTATGGGTCTTGAGTTGGTACTGACTACCACTGAGAAGGTGAAAATCATCCATGAGTAGATGAAGACATCACAAAGTAGGAATAATTATTATTATAATATAAGACAAATACCTTTGGAGTTCAAGGAGGGAGACCGTGAATTTTTATGGTGCTCACCTCGACAAGGTTTATAGAGATTGGGACAGGGCGATAAGCTATCTCCGAGGTTCATCATAACTTTTTTTGGTTCTCAATAGAGTTGGAAAGGTGGTGTATCACCTAGATCATCCACCACATTTGCACCGGGTGCATGATGTTTCCACATGTTGCAGCGGAGGAGGTATGTGCAGGATCCATCCCATGTCATCGACTGGGGAAAGATGGACATTGATGATGGGGAGATCTTTACGGAGGTTCTAGTGGAGATTGAGTATCGAAATGAGAGGGTCCGTCATGGGAAATATATATCACTACTGTACTTTTGTTGGCAGTATGAGACCATCCATGAGATCACATGGGAGCGGGAGGCTCATATTTATGTTTACTACCACCATTTGATTCCTTAGTCTATGTTGTGGCTTTCAGGGATGAAAATCTCTAAGGTGGGGAGAATATAAAGACTCATATTTTCAATTTAATTTTTTTAAATTATTTGGATTTATTATGAGTTTGCAAAAAATGACGGCGCATGATTCTGAGGCCCGATGTGCCCAGAATAAATTTCTGAACCTTTTGTATGGTATTTTCAGTAAACACGCTAGGGGAGTTTTTTATCTTTTGAACCGGTGTTTGGAATAAAAATCTGAGGACACAGTTGAATCTAAAATTATGAGATTCGGTGAAGGGAGGATTTACTTTGAAAATAGTAATTATGGATAAAAAGATATATTTTGGGACTTTTTAAATGATTAATGAAATAACTTTGTTATTTTATTTATTTCATTACTTTCCTCTAATAGAAAAATGGTAGTGTGGGACCAGTGACGTTTTATGCCATTAAATGGATTGACCCTCCAAATCCTAAGTAACATCATCGTTGGAATTTAGGAAGGTTACTATTAAATGAATGCCCATAAATTCTAGGATCATGACTTACCCTCCCCCTCTCCTATTTATATTGAGCTTGGGGGATGTATTGGGCCGAATTCACCAAGTGACCAAGCTTTGTTAAAGTGAAACAATTCCTAACACGTTTAGGACAAGACCAATTCTAGTGAGCAGTGATGAGCGACACCCAACCCCGAACCGAAGAAGAATGATTGAGAGGCTTCGTTGGAGGCTTGTTCCGGGGGCTACGAATAACTTCACTTCCTCAATCGTAGGAATTCTCCAGCCATCTAGTGGTATGGTTTATTTTTGTTTAATTTCAAGAGTTGATAAATCATTTAACACTATCTTGCTATCAAGATAACCCAGAGGGTGCGGGCCAAATGAACAAGTCCAAGAACCTCCTCCATTTTTGTTGGAAGTTGATGTGTCCTTCGCATGCAATGTTTGGGCTTAACGAAACTTTGGATAATAGGTGATGAAGACGGCCAGAAACGACCGGTGGTGGTGGACATAGCGGCGCGCTGTTTCATGCCATCGGCAAAGAAGGTCATGGACGTAGCAACAGTGGGTGGTTATAAAGGTTGGCTCAGACAGTTGCGATGGTGGTGGAAGCGCACCATTGCGCGCCGCCGAACAAGGGGGCCACAACATGTAGCCTTGGTGGGAAGTGGAAGCCGGCACCGGCCCGCCACAGAGGAAGGAGGAGATGCATGTTGTTGCGCATCGTTGGAGGAGTCCACAGCTTGATGTCACAGAAATTAGGGAATGGCGTGAACCTCTTGCCACACCAGGTTGGCGGACCCCCCCCCGGTCGGCCAAATAGGCCAACCGCTAATTATGGTGGCTAGCGCCCCACTAGTTGGCCGAAACGTTCCTGCACCTGTAGGGCTAGCTGGGAAGATAGGTATTCCCTCTGAAAGACAGGGCCAGACCCACCCAGCTGGCCGGGCTGGGCCCACGACCAAGTTTGCCAGGATGGGTGGGCCGAGCCCCATCTGACGGGCCTGGCCAACCAAAACCAGGCCTGCAAACCAAACCGAGTAAACCCCGATGGGCCAGATCCAGTGAACTAGGCCAACCCTTAGAAGGCTGGACCTGAGCGGGGTCACGTAGAACTTGGGACCTTTTGCGTCAGGTCGGCCTGACTGAGTTAGACCTGGTCCCGACCTAACCAGTCCCCGAATAAAGAAACGCTTGTAACTGATGAAAAAAGTGATTGTTCGACATACAGTCAATGGTTTTGGGATCCCAATTGGTAAGCCGTCTCTTTTGGAATACTCTAATTGGGTTTTGGATAAATATTTAAGTATGTACAGGTTTGATTGTATTCGAATCCAACTGGGACCGTGGAACTAAAACAATTAGAAATCACAGATCAGGCATTGATTGATGCTCCATCTGTCGCGTTGGAAACCTTACAACATGGCAATCCATTAGAATACTTATTTGTGGAGATTAGAAGAAATTAAGGCATGACTGTTGGATTGAGAAGCAGTTCTCCCAGAATGAAATGTAAAATGTGCGGGAATATAGTGGTAGGTAGTGAGGCGGAGGTTTGAGAAAGATCATACTGATGTTAGTACTGAGCAATCTTGTGTGGGTCAATGCCAATCTTGTGTGGGTTAGATCCTGTGTGGGTTGGTGCTCAAAGATTCAGTGTGGGTTAGTTCATACTGATCCTACATGGGTCATCACTAAATGATCATGTGTGGTTCAACGCATACCAATCCTTCGTGGGTTATTGTGGGGTATAGTACATATCGACTATGGGTGGGTCAGATCCAATGTGGATCATTTCGCGGGTTAGCACCTATCGATCCATTGTGTTTCAGACTCTGTATGATCAGTAGCAGTGCATCTTGATCGAATAAGATGATCCAGATTTGTGACTGATCATCTATACATCTTTTCTTCACTAATAACTTGTGTGATTGGAGTCTTTAACCATGGCGGTGAAACATGTGTGGTACTTTTACATTCGTGGTGATATCTTCATTGTGATACTGGTGTCGTACTTTTACATTCATGGTGATATCTTCGTGGTGATACCTATATGGAAGTTTTACATTTATGGTGATATCTTCATGGTGTTACTTGTGAGATACTTTTACCTTAATGGTGTTAACTTCGTGGTGTTACCTATGTGGTACTTTTACATTCGTGGTGTTACCATCATGGTGTTACTTTGTGATATTCTTCCCTCATGTATGAGATGAGTATATCTTGATAACTTAGGTATATATTTGGGAATATACCTAAATAGAGATTATGACTGCTTCATACATGGTATTTGAGGTATTTATTTGTGGTTTTTCCTTTGTGGAACATTAGGAGACCTTAAGGGGTCTCGGGGTCCCTATTGGTTATTGTTTTACTCACCCCTGCACGGGATTTTTCTGCACCTTGTTATGTCTTGTGCAGATGATAGATAGAATTGATCTAGGCTGAGGGATCCATGAGCATATGGTGCTTATAAGTGGGCCATTTGATGTGGCATAACGCAGGACTACTGATCGTGAGCTATACTTACCCTTCAGTTAGGATCCTCGGTGGACGATTTGGGATCTGTTTTTCTCTTTTCAGTTGTACTTGTACTTTCAAGTTGGGATTTTATTTAGGACCCTTTACTTTTAGAACACTTTTTACAATAACAATTTACTTCGTGGTTTCCCCTTTTTTTGCTCTTGGATTTCTGTGTTGTACATTTTTAAAGAAAATTCCTTCCCATTAGGGGATATTCCTATTCGGTTCTGATCGCCAGCCCCTAGACTATGGAAGGCGGGCTTGGGGTAGTCATAGCACGGACCCTGGGGACAGGTTATGACAGATGAACACCATAAATAAAGAATGAAATGAATACTATAGAAAAAATTATTTTTTTGTTTTAAATTAACTATTAATTAATTTGAAATTATCCTATATTACTTCCATAAAAGATAATTTTCAATATTCCATGAGAAGAATCATTTTTCTTGGAATTCATTATCATGTACACTATGGATTATTAATTAAATCATAAAAAATCTAACTTTTTTATAGGTCAAATGTAATCTTATGCTACATATATAACCAGCACTATTGGTTTCTTTAAATTGATCCTCCATTAAGGTGAACATACTTATCCATCAGTACTAATAAAAATGTTGGATGATTCTTGTACTTACATCTTCCAGAGTTTCTCATTCAGGATTTAGTTTTAGATATCCTCAAACAGTAAATATATTTTTCTACTAGAATAACTAAAATCAGTCACCATGGATTTTCATCACACAAGAAGTTATGATAAGAGAATTTAGACTCATACATAATCTGTGAATTTCAACTCAACTGATTCAAGCTACCCATGGAGCATGTTGTATTCATTAACATGATCAGTTATTGGCCGTCCTTCTGATAACCTTAAGTTGAAAATTTTAATTTTCATGAACACTTTTTTTAGTGCTATATAATTATATTACATATGGTTTAGAACCAAAATTACTTATTATATTTTTTCTTTTCCTAGATTCTGAAGGTTAATGTCCATGCAGATGACATCCTCACCACTGTCAGTTCCATATTAACAAACCATTCCGATTCCATATTCTCCATTTTCATGGGATGAATTCCATTATTTGGTGCATCCAATTAATTCAAAATCATATGATCCACAATATTCATGTCCTAATATAGAAAATCCTTTTTTAAAACTTATCAACATAGACCATTCCTTAATTCGATTTCATAACATCTATTAACAGTGAAATCACATTAACAAAATTCCATCAAGGAAAGAGTGAGAGAAAAAACTATATTTCATGATCCATGTAGCTCTAAAACATTTTTTCTGGGAATATATTCACCTCACATTCTAATAAAACCACTAGAATCTATCCTCTTAAACTAATGGATGTACCTCACCAAAATAAGAGCACCAAATAATTCACATTAGAACCTGATCTCTCTTAATGGCTCCCTTGACTTATTATACCATATATAAGAAGTCACTACACTATACTCACCACACAAATTTGAACCCTTCACTCCACTCAAGAAAATTTAAATGAGTTCAAATAAATATGAAATACATACCACAATAGAATATAATAATAGGAAAGGAAACAAGAGATTAATGATATTTAACGATTTATACCCATATGGATGGGAGAAACAGTACTAGTTCTATTTTATTTTAATTAGATGTATAAGTAAAATATAAAGAGGATTACTAAGTGGAAGTAACCTTCATAGAAACACATCATATCAAAATCAATGCACATTTCTCACAACATATAAATACAATGAGGTCACAATCACTTATATACTAATTTATATTTGGTCAAACTATTCAATATGGCCACCTAAAATCATGTTCAACCAAAAATGACCACCTTAATTTAGATACCAAATTGGTGACCCTTCCACATCAATAAATTTGTGAACCTCCATCACTTCATCATAAATCCATTGAAAGTTGTGAAATCCAGAGTATTCAATTTCCCTAGGGAATATTGAACTACCACTGTCTTTATACAACACTACTCTATCCTAAAGTTACTAAAATTATAGTGCCCTGAATCTTGTGAGATGAATGGGATGAACTAAAATGGAATTCACCTCACAATAATTCATTGGTCCAAAATGATTGTCAATAATAATCATTTATTATATTTCGTTTACTAAAAATTTCTATAATCAAAAGAAATAAAATATTATACCTTTATATTTTTTAACTTTTATATACATTATTAATTAAATTATTATGTCTCCCAAAATTTTATAAATTCCTAAAAACACTAACTATTGGATTCAGAAAATATTCACTAGAAATTATAATGTCATAGATCCATATTTTTCTTATCTTAGTACAAATTATAGACCTGAAAATATTTTATGGTATTTGTGTATACTTATATCTAGAATATTTTATTAACTCACAAGTCCATAATATATTTAATTGAATCCCCAATCCTTAAATACTATACCCATATTTCCCTAATTTGTGACTCCAAATTATACCATGTATGATATCAACACATCCCATGATTGTAATATTGTTAATTTGACCCATAAAGTTTATTAGAAATCTATAATAACTGGATGTGATCTCAATTATATCCAAACCATCTTCCTAAGATATGGTAACATCCGAACCAAATAATGCAAAGCATATGACTTAATATTATATTTGATAATTTTTTTGGGATTATGTAATCTATTTTTATCTAAGAATTCCAAATTACTATATGATTTCATCACTTATATAATCAATTAACTATACATAATAAAAAAATTAAATATTATCAGATTATTTTTTCTAATTAATTTATCATATGTGATCACATAAATATAAATTTCATCATGAATAGATAAAAATAATTATTTAATGGTCTTATGATTTTAAACTAGTGACTGGTTTATTGAATGATGAAAATCAAAACAAGAATATAATGGGCAAGACATTGAGCTTGGATCAACATGAGTTGTTTCATCCTTTTTTTCTCCCTTGGTTCCTCCTATTAGATTCCCTTTGAATTTTCTTCTTGAAATGGCACTTCATGGGATCCCATTATCTATAATGATACTCTCACATAGTTGGAAGGAATCAAGGGTATGGTGTTACATAAAGTGGAATCACTAACACGCATACCCAAACATCATAAAATTAGGGATAATTGACTCTCATATAATAGTTATTTAATAAATAATCGTCACATAAAACCAATGAAATGATAAATTAAAAAAAAATAAACATACATAATCTAGAATAAAACTCATGATCATCCACCATGAAATGATATAAAAAAATTAAATTATATCTCATAAAATAATTAAATGTAATAAAATATTTTTTTATTATTTCATTTATCTACTCGTATTCCTTAACTATCCATTTTATAAAGTGGAATAAATAATATTTTACATATTAAAATTTGAATAATAGTAATAAAATAAATATTTTTAATAAATATAGATTATTTTATAAATAATAACTTTTTTCATTCAAAAAAATACACTGGTAAATATTTTCGATACACTTGGATCTAGATCTATCACAAATAGAAAATTCAGATCAATAACAATGTGTGAAAATTGCATCTATTCATATTTTCATACTAAATATGAAAATATGGATCTAGATAGTCTACTATGGGAAAAAATAAGATCTAGATCTGTGCATGTACCCCAATATCATCTGATATAGATACACAATATGAGGATCCCGATTAATATATTAATGAAATTGGAAAAGTATATCTAAATCTATGTGAAAACTGTGCATCTCTTTAGATCTATATACCTGATACTATGATTTTTATATAAACTAATGAAAAATTGGATAATCAAATCTAGTTCATTGAATAAACAATGCTGCACTTTAAATATAGATACCATATGCAATTATCTAGATCAAGATCTACTACAAAAAAGATGATTATACATAGATTTATTTATTACCTACCAATATCATTATGTTTATATAGCATATCTGAAGGTCTATATCTATATCTTTATTTAACAGAATAATCAGATCAAAATCAATGCACAAATAGTGCATCTCTTCAGATCTTGATAACATATATGAAGAGCTAAACCTAAATATTCCATGAATGAGAAACTTTTATCAATCGTTACAGGGATACAGACATTAAATTTTTTATATATAATGAATATAAAATTATCTAATAAATATAATTTATCCATAAATCCTAAAAGAAGGTCTATATGATATTTTATAATTAATGATTTCATACAAAACAATTAACTTGATTTGATATATCCATTGTCTTTGTAGTTATTTGTCAATACTATAAGATGTCAACATGAATCCATCAAGTGACATTTATCTGTGAATGTACAAAGCCCATGAAGCTGATTTGGATGGGTTGAGTGATTTTAAAATATATCTAGATTGCTCTAAGATCCTAATACTGATTGCATACACCGTACTTTTGTTTTTTCTCCGATGTTTTGATAATTGGGAGAATTATCTTTAATATGGACAACTCACACTCATTATAGAATTATACAACTCTATAGTTGTAATCCTATTCTAGGATACAATAATGAATTTATATATAGGGGTTTTGATGTAGGAACTTTAAATATATATATATACATCCTTTTTCCCATTCCCAAAAAGAAATCCCACACTACCATGAATAATATATAAATATATATTTTTCTATAATTTGGATATTATTTATTATATTAATTATGAAGTAAATAATTTATTTATATAATAAATATATTAAATAAAATACCTATATTTTTAGATAATTTAAACCATTAAATAACCACATGGAATCTGATCATTGACTTGATCCTACTTCTCCAATAAGGTGATGCTAATTTATTCCATAAGATTAATTACTTATGAATATTTAATAAATATAATTCAACTCCCTAATCCTAATAAAAAATAAATTTTGATTGAATTACGATCAATATAACAAGAACATATATTGATTCCTAAAATTTGACCAATTCTATTATAATGATATATTTTGTTTTAATATATTGAGTTTTTAATCTACCAAGTGTGTGACCATCTAATCATCCTTCACAATGGTAGTACATATAAATTAAATACAAATGAAACATATTGAAACTTATTATGCACCCTAAAGAAGATGATGGAATTAATAGATATTCAACCTTCTATAAACTATATTGTATAATATAATCACTTTTTAACGTATATATATTATCAAGCTGGGTGAATACCATTTTCATCTTCCAATAATTATAGATTTATATTTATTGTGATTTATAATATAACATTTCCTATAACCATAAGGTACATGTATTTATGTAAGGTAATATAACTAAAAAATATAGTGATATTTCCCTTCATAATACAGAAGGGATAAACCATCTCTTGATTGTTCAATCGATCATTAAACCACTCGTGACATACTCAACATATAGTAATTCACCAAGTGAATATATGTCATGTTCTATATCATGAATAAATGTACACCATTCATGATATACCGTGATAATGAACTCCAATATAAATTCAAATACTTACAATCAAATACTGGGATATCCAATGACACTTGTGATGCGTGGAATTATTATATAGGGTTTATCATCTTTACCTCTACACATCGATATCACTAGGTGTGAACTTCATGGGGTGAAGTGCCAATGCTTATAATCCCCCAAAAAATAATTTCCAAACATAATTTTTTTTCTCTTTTCATAATTATATGTCTTGACCATATGATATATATTTTTATAATATTTTCAAATCATGCCCAAGTTCACATCATATCTTGGAACTACAATGACCTATCTATGTGATGAATAATCTAAGGACAGTAACACCTAATGAAAGTATAATTACAAATAATATGTGAGGAATATAATAATCAGTTATATATAAAACTATACACATGGGATGATAATCAAGTTTATATAATGTATTATTTTTTATAAGGAACCATTCCAATTAGTTAATAAATTTTAAAAATAAATAGGATATAAATAAGTTTTTGTTTGAGCACAAAAAAATTCATAGGTACCCGACACTTTTTCATCCCTATCCTAATTTGGGTATAATAAGGGTACTCATAAATTGATAACTCAATACTATTTGGTATGATAGATCTTGGTTAAAGTGAATTTGTTCTCAAAGGGTTATGATATTAAAAAGAAACCAATTTATATTTGGGTAGGGATAGGAAAATTGATTTAGGATTCCAAAATCATTTAAATTTATCCTAATTAATTTATTAATTATTTATTATATAATAATATAATTATAGAAATTATATGTTTATTCCGAATAAACATCTTAATAGATTTTGAAATTAATTATAAATTGTATTCATACTAAATTAATTATTAATAATTAATCAACATTAAATTTGAAAATAATGATAAAATTAAAAAAGATATTTATTTGATCACATTAATTCAATTAATATTAATATATGAACATTGAAAATTATAAATTATAAATGAGTATATTAACAAGATGGAGTATTTAGATGAATATTTTAAAATCTAATATAGTATAGTTAGTGTAATGAGTAAAAAATGGTTATAAATGTTTTTGGATTTTGAAAAATTAAATCGATTAAGATTGGAGCACCCCAAGTTTCACAATTACTCAATTTTTGGTAATCATAACTAGATTAACAGAACAACATTAAAAATATAAAATATATAATGACCCCCTTTCAAAGGATATAATTTTTTCTTAAATACATATAAAAAATGTATTATCTATTTTATATGTTTTATTATCATAAATAAAAGATTAATCAAAATCACACATATATAACATAACTAAATAATATTAATTTATAATTATTTTCTATGAAACTTGTAAACCTATTGTTATTATGTTTTATTAATAAAAAATTACAATTTAAACACTATAAATATAAAATAATATAAAAAATTTAGAGAATCCTCTTGAATTGAGATTGAAACTAAAAAAATGATAGTAATTTGAATATTTAAACAAAATATAATTAAAACAAGAAATAATGTTTTTACATTTATCAATCCTTATTAAAATTTCATACATTAAAGAGTTGAAATGAAAAAATTATTTACTAATATAAAAGGATAAAACAGCAACTAATGATTGAGAAATATATACCAATAAAATAAAAACTATTCTTTTGGCCATATTTTAGTGAAATAGATAAATATTTAGGTTTTTCTAGGTTAATATATTTTTGGATACATTCAAATGTATTAGGAAATGATTGGAGGTGTTGGGATGTTTTTGAGGTCAATTTATGTTTTTAAATAAATACAAAATTAAACACATGTTACAGATAACCTAGAATCTTGTCTATCAACATAATATTTTTTTCAAAATTGTAAATGAGAAACCCAATTCATAGTTTGGGAACTATGAAGTTAGGTCATGTATTGTTAAAATGTTCCATGAAACATGATATGTTACCTAAAAATCATATAAAATTCACTATTTTTAACTAAACATGGGGGAGTTCCTTTTCATTTGCTTTCCTACTTTCTAATCCATGTTTATTTAAGGGATTTATGTGTAGGGTTTTTTAGAGCATGGATAAAGCCTCTTGTATATTATTTATAATGGGTAGAGGAGGGTAAGATACTTATTTTTAATGCCACTAGAATGAGTATTTTTTTCAATTCAATGTTAGGTGAGTATTTTTTTTAGTATTTTATATTTTGGGTGGATTTTCAAAAATTATAACTTTATAAATTTGGAATTTTTACCATGGATATTGTTGTATTTTGGTTATGATACTTGAGATACCTGATAATAGAATTATGGGTATGATATAAGGTATATAGATAATCATTATTACTATTGTGTGATAATGTGGGTTAAATTACATATTAGTTTCCAAATTGGTTTATAAGGATTTATAAATATTTACTTGTGTATCATGATAAATGGATTTTAGTTTTCATGGACTTCAATGAAATGTTACATGTATCTTCCAGGTCTGTGAGAATTTTTTTGTGAAAAAATAGAATTTTTTATATTAAATGTGATTATTTTTCTTGAACAATATTGTATAAAAATTTTCTATTCTTATTGTTTTTATAATTGGTTAGATGTTTTATGTTTGTTTTATGGTGAATTTGGCATGGTTTTTTGAACATTATTTAGTGTTAGGTATTGTTAGTAAGACAAAGATGGTCATGGGTGGGAATTACCCATTGGTTGTAGCAAGGAATTAGATTTACCACTGGATTTAGGTGGGAATGTGGGTGTGGATTTATTGGAATGGAATCGATTGTGTTATGGAATGAATATATATTGTTTAATTAGAAAAATTTAAATTATTTTGATCAATATAAATTTCATTGATTCTATCAACTTTCATGGGTGGAGAATGTTATCATAAAACACATATGAGTTACTTGGTTTTGAAATGGAGGGAGAATATGAAGTCATCCGAGTAATCTTACTATGTTATTTTAATCATACCCTTATGTGTATCTCAATGAACATGTAGATAATGTTTGTATTGAGTTTTAAGTCAGAAGAATAAAATATTCATTATATATGATGAAATTAAATTGTAATATAATGAAGACTAATCGTGGTTATGGAGTCAGTTATACCCATAGTGGTCGGTAAAGTTATTTTATTTATTTATACATGACTATAAAGAGTGGTATGAGTTTCCTATAAAAAATAAATATTACTAAAATAGAATTAAAATAATCTATATTGTAAAAATGAAAGAAAATAATATTTTCTTATAGATATTTTACCAAAATTTCAATTTGATGACTGCTTATGTCTCCTCACATAAATTACTTTCTGGTTCCTTTACTATTTTTACATTAATGGTATCCATGGAAGAAAAAATAAAGAATCACAAAATATTTTTCATGTTCATAGAAAGAAAAAAATCTGTCACTTTTGTAATAGTGAATTTCCAATTAAATTTTAAGGAAATAAAGATGCCAATTTTAATATAATCCTATCTATGTTTTATCTATAATATCTCTCGAAAATATGAATTATAATATGAGATAAATGTATTAATGGTGGAAGTAATATAGTGAGGAATTGAATTCAAATTTTTGAAAATGTTTGTAATCGATATCTAATTGAAGCTACAATAATTATATGTAATTGTAATGGATTCATATATGATTATTTATATTTTTTCAGGATTTTTTTGGTATATTAGAACCTATATCTGTATATTATATCTTTTGAGGTTTGTATATAGTGTTTTCAGCCAAAATAATAAAAAAGATTGAATTTATGGAAATGTATATCATATTAAAATTTTTAGTTGAGGCTTGGATTCCTGGTAAGCACCCTGTAATACTACATCAGAAATTGGGTCTCAATACCCATTGGGTGTAGGTATTGTAGCAGTACTATAGCGTACTATCATAGTAGTGGACCTATTGAATGACGACACTGTAGTGGTGGCAGGAGACACTGTAGTAGCAGCGAGTTAGTGCTGAAGTGGTGGTGGTACTATAATAATATTATTACATCCATGTTACTATTCACAAAATGGGCCTTGGGCCAAAACTTTTGTGCATAGAAGACACGTAATGGGATTTATACCCACTAGGCCTTGAGGACAAAAATATATTATGTAATAAAGTGGTTGATTAGGTGGGTTATCCCTTGGGAGGGGCTATGACTTTCCTTTCAGGCCTATGTGCGTGGTGTGTGTGTGTTAGTTTAATGTAATTATACCCCCAAACACCTAATATATATATATATATCATATTAATGTTATCATAAAAGTAGATATCCTATGGTATCACCTAGTCTAAGAGAAACTAGCTGGATTCTAAAAGAGTTATAGTCCATCACACTCATGTTATGGTATTTTGAGTAATAGCCACTACCTCTTCCACCATCCTTTAGATTGGATTCTTATGGACTTTTGGGGTGAAGGGATATCAAATTCAAACATTTTTTACTTCTGGGTGGATTATTTGATGATCTTATGAAATAAAGATATATGTTTTATGTATAATTTACTAAAACAGTTAATATAATATGTTAACAACTGAATAATCCATTTATGAAATTTAAAATAAATAGAGGTTATGAGATATATTCACAAAATTATCAACCTTTTAGATTATCCAAATTGATTGAACAGTTAATAATAATAAAATGAAATTTATACCATAGTATTCAATATTGAGAATAAAAAATGTGTTATATAGAAAAAATAATAATAATCACTTTCAATATAATTCATTAACAGAAAATAACTGATGAAGAAAAAAATTATAAATTTTAGTTGCAATAACAAAGGGAAAAAAGAAATTAAAATATGATACACACAAGTGGGGATTTAAGATATACCATAATTCGTATTTTCCCCCTTTATTATTACCTAAATGAATAAAAACATTAAAAAACATACATGTTCAGAAATATAGATTTGGTAACAATATATATTGATAAGTGAGAAAGGAGAAATTGATAAGTAATAAAATATTTAAATGTTGAAGATAAATTTTACAAAATAAGAAAAATCATAGTAAAAAAAAGTTAAAGATCATCAAAAAAAATTCCTAGAGTGATATATGATTTATATAAGATAATAGTGACTAACCGAGTTTTTCCATTGAATTTAAAGTACAATTTACTATGTTTATGTTTTCTTATAATAATAGATTTCTCACCAAAAAGTTCCTTATAGTTTATCACTTCAGCTTATTGATATTCGTTTTCTCAATTTTAGTGTCGTTTGCTTCATAAGATATTTTTCAAGGAAAAATCCAATGGGAAGGACTAAATTATGGATAGATTCTTCCCT
Source organism: Viscum album (assembly GCA_963277665.1). NCBI lineage: Eukaryota > Viridiplantae > Streptophyta > Magnoliopsida > Santalales > Viscaceae > Viscum > Viscum album. Next base: position 1,539,020,807 of record OY728142.1, read on the forward strand.
TCATATGTAAATTCATGTTATAGATAGCCTAATTAGTCTCCCAATATTACATGACGGTTAAAAAATAATTATAATCTCCATGGGTTCTAATAATTAAAAATTCAACTGATGGATACTTTTTTAATTAGTTATCAGTTATTAGGAATCTCATAACTTGAGGAAGATAGATAAAGATGAAGATAATTAAATATATTAATATTAAAATGATGAAATAAAATAAATTCCAATTTTGTAGAGTGATGTGAAATTTAATCCATATTAAAATAAATAAATAAATTTATATTAAATTGAAATTACAAACTGAATAACAAATAGATATATATCAATATGTTTTAGAATATATAAATCACCAATATATGGGGTTTTAGAGGATTGTATCGTCTTATCAGTCACACAAGAATCATTCAATATGTAATTGAGATAAATTATAGAGGAGGATTTTATATTTTTTTGAAGACAAAGGATCAAGTAAAATTTAGGATCCTAAAGAAACGTATCGAATTGATGGATATATAGAAATTCTAGTTGAATTTTCATTAAAACTGTAATATATTGAGTGGAGGTTTTAATTGGAACATTATAAATAGTTAAATATATTTTTTAAAAATAATTTTCACAATAAAAGATAATAATGTTATAGTATTAGAGAGATTCAAATAAAATAAATTAATATTTTATATGGTGGTTCAAATAAGGATTTCCATCATTTGAAGGTAATAATGTGTTGTAAAAGGAGAAATTAATGTTTTAGATAATAAAAATCAGTGATCGTTCTACTTGATATTATTTTTTACACTAAATTTAATTTAATTTAAAAATTTGAATATTTATGTGATGAATATTTAACTTTCCCCTTTAATTTTATGGATTTTTGGGATCCTATAATAAATTATTGGGGGGAGAGGATGTTTAGGAGATAAGAATTTTACAATAAAGTAAATTTGGGTTCTAATATTTAATAATGGTAAAAACATCCATCTATAAATAATTATAAGGGTGATAAAAAGAAGAACAAAGGAACAAAAATTGGGAATATCATAACAAAATTGATCTGAAGTGGAAGGAAATAACTATGTCTCCATATGAAATAGATTGAGGTTTCAAGAATAGACTATATTATAAAATAAATGTATGTGAATGAAAAATAAAAAATAATGGATAAATTATTTAATGAGAAGTTAGGAAAACCATAAAAAATATGGAGTGGTAAACACAAGTGTTGTGGAAAAGACATAATCACTATCTTCTATACTATAAATTCAGTGTAATTATACATTAATTAAATTGTTTTTTAAATTCCTTAGGCATAAAGCACAAAAAAAAGAATTTAAATAAGTAATAGTAATACGGGTTTAGACCTCTATCTAATATTTTTGAATTAATTATTATACAAGGTAACACATGAAAAAATATTAATGAAATTAAAATGATATCAATTATTGAATTTCACTATTGAGTCATAATTTTAAATGAAATTTTAAAAATAAAAATGAAAAAATTATGAATTTAATGAAATAAATATGAGATGCCTAGAAACACTTTGAAATTGGGATATAAAAATAAATTGTGAGATTGAAATCAAATTATTTGTTTTATAATTCATTAAATTCATATAACATGTATATATTGAGATTTAATCACTAAAATAATAAATATTTTGATCTAATATTCTTATAAAATGATGTACATGAAATTTTTACATCATTTCAATTCATTTTCCCTCTAAAATAAGATAAAGCTATTCATGAGCTAGTGGTTTTATAATGATATAATCTATTTGGTGATCATTTCATATAAAATCCACCATTATTTAACTGTTTTAAAAGTGATCTCTTAATAAGTGGTGTATCAGATTAATATAGTTGGTGCATTAGTATATAATGGGATTCCATGAAATTCTAATCACACTAGTTTTTTATTCTTAATTTGGACATGATCATAAGATAGATCATACTCTAGGATTACTTTCATCATACTTATAATTTTCAAACAAAAACATACTATAGATATGTATGTTTCTTCAATTATAGAAAGAGTAGATAGATTATTCTTCTTACTACAACATTATACTAAGTATTTTGAAATTATGTGTTAATTACCACTATTAATTTTCCTATTTTTTGGGAATCCTATCAAAAAAATTTCTTTTTGATAAAAATTAATATTTTCCCTGAATTGAAGATAAACAAAACCCATTTAGGTTCATTACACTGATATTCTTTAGAAACATCTTATAAATTATCACTAATGAAAAAATTATTCATAATTCTTTAAAAGTTTTGGAAAAGGTAAATAATGGCCCAAACATACCATATGTAACTCATTTCTAAAATTTTTATAAACTCTATCCATTATTAGTTTAAATTTTGTACTTATAGATCTATTAATTTATATAACACGATCTATGACAAAACATTTTATAAGATAATTGGTGTATTTACATTGACTTATGATATTCTCATCATTTTGTTAATTTATTTAAAAACCAAGGAAAAAACTATATCACCAATAAACCCATTTAAAAATATTTTAAAATTAATCCTAGATTTTATTAAAATATTCCTTAGTTGAACATAATGTGAGGTAATTAACATATATTTAAAAAAACTAAAAAAAAATTTGAAAAAAATTTATGAATGACATACAATCAACTATTCCCATTTTGAATTAATTTCCCCCATGTTTTTTAGTCAAATTCACATAACATTAAAAAGGGATTTGTTTCATTTTATTCTCAATATTTTTTGATATAAAAATATTATTTAAAAATTTTTAATACTCAAAATCTGGCAGTTTTTTAGAATATACATTTTTATAAATAAATACATTTTTGAAATAAATCATAATGTACTTTTTTGAAATATTAATGTTAATGTGAGTGATGAATCTCAAAAAGATTATAACGGATACATTCCAAGTAATTAGTGTAATGGTTTCATTATTATTAATATATTTTTATTGTTTATACTACTATTATATATGTCTATATTAATTATTAACAATGTTTACTTTTTTATCATGTTTATTTTTATATAACCTTTTATACCAATAATCGGATGATCATCAGGTATTTCAATAAGATCCAAAACATCATTTATAGTTAATTAATTTATCATTTATTACATATAATTTACCCGATTCTCATTATTAATGGAATTGTAAATATTTTTGGGCTCTATGTATGACATAAAATATCTTCAATCAACCATGTTTAAGACCAAACTTCTAGTTAGAGGACCATATTATCAATCACCAATAACAATTTCCAAGGGATGGTATTTTGATTTATCTTGTTCAAATAAAAATGGTATTGAGTGTAATAATTTCTCAAGATCAACTTATTTAGAGAGAGGTCACACACTAATAGTCAATGTTTCAATTTCATCCTCAACATCATCATTTTTTTGAGTTTTATGAAAATTATCATAAATTTTGATGTGAAATGATTCCTTTATTGTCATAGTATTATTATTAAAGGGTCAAAATGATTTATTTTATTTAAAATACCCAATATAAATCCCTCCATCCAGTATAGGATCAAAATTTCATAACCCATGTATAGTGTTATTAATAAATAATTTTCATCCAAACACCTAAAAATAACTAAATTTTGGTTTCTACCATTCCAAAGTTCATTGGGGTTTTCTAAATTAATGGTTCTATGAGTATAAAGTTAATATTTAAATAATAGGTATTGACTATCTTCACCCAAAATTATATAGTGAATTTGAACACATTCAATATTGTTCTAGCATTCTGTTGTAGATTTTTACCCCTTCTTTGAAGTACCCATTTTTTGAGGAGTTCTAGGAGTGTAAAAAGGGTGATTATAACCTTATGAAATTCAATGTTTCTCAAAAAAATTATTCCCAATACCTCCAGTATGTCCCATCTGAATAGATATTAGCATATAACATGTTTATTTTCAGAATTCTTGGATAGTTTTATAATTGTTTTATAATCCAATTTTTTATATTCCAGAAAAATATCACAAGTAAATCTTGTGTAATCATTGAAAATTACTATTTTATAAGACATACCTCATATACTAGAAACTTTGGTTGTAATGAATATATCTTATTACAAAATCCCAAGTGAATTTGAAGTAGAAACTTCCATTTTGTATTTTAAAGAATATTTTTTAAAATTTTTGAAATCCACACACACAATATACTTTTAGAAGTTCAATTTAATCAAATCAACTGAAAGTTTCTTTTGGTTAAGTTATAAATGTGTGTCTGTGCATGCTATAAATTCCATGGAATATATGTTACTCTTGAGAATGACTTCCTTTTATAATCCATAATTTTACATGTTTTCTATTAAGATAATATAGATCAATAACATATACATTTTGAAATCATGGTTTGAAAGATTCATTTTTTACCTTTAGATTCAATAACTTTTCAAATTTCATTCTAAAAGGAAATAATAAAACTACTAAAACATAATTGACTAATACATAAAAAATTATTCTTAAGTCCATAAAAATGTTAAACATCCTTAATAATATGGAATTAATTAAACAAATTCTACCTATAATGATGATCTTTCCACATGAGATATCACCATCATTAAAATATTGACTGTATATCATTTCGAGGTGGTTTAACCTAGAGTAGAAACTACACACATGTATAATGAATATGATATTTGTATAGTATTATCCAACTGAGTATTTTTTCGTAGAGAAAATTTTCCTTTAAAATAATCAAAATACTAAATATTTTGAGACCCAAATGAAATTTGTTCCATTAATTATTTCCAAAATATATTTTTGAACCCATATTTTCTTTATGTAAGGGTATTTAATATAAAATTTAAAGGATAAGTAAACTATTTTTGATCCACTATATCACAATATTTTATAATTTTATTCATAAATATTATACCAGATTTTATAACTATAATTATATATTTTATATTAATAGGTTCCCATTAAAAATTTAATAGGTTTAGAGGAAATAATGAAATAATTTTAGAAAAAAATGGGTTTTTATAAGACCTTGAGAACTGAAAATGTTATTTATGTACTCTTCACCAAGGTATAATTTTGAAAAACATTATCTCTTAGATAATTAATAGTTGAATAAATGTCGTAAATATTTGGTTGAATTTTGTGTTTCCAAATAAATTCCTATTATTTATTGAGCTCATACATTTTTTAATTAACTTGAATATGGTTTTTTTATTTTATTGGAATTTCATGGTAGTTTTATAAAATCCCTATACAAATTGATCTCAGGATGTTTTAATGTGTTCATATTTTATATAACATTATGAAAAAGAATTAGTACAATTTAGTAGGTTATTTACATCAATATTTTCCATTAGATCTTTATCACCAAAATCAAATGAATCAGTTTTGGGGAGGGAATCATCTTTTACACGTAAATTAGAGACTTTAAAGTATTTATTGATTTTTTATGTTTTAGTTTTCTTGAAAATAGGATAATATCTTTTGATATTATCTTTATTCTTGAATTCCTAAAAAGTAACTTTGTATTCTATAAACTGATACCCCATTTTACATTATCAAAATGATTTTTTCATTTTAATAAAATTGTTAACCTTTTTCCCTTACTGATTAATTTTGATGTTACTGTTGGAATATATTTCTCTAATATATTTGAATTAAATTTTTTTCATTTCCTTAACAACCATTTACTCCTTTTCAGATTTCCTTTTCAATATAATATAATAGATCATTAGAGACCCATTGATTTTCTACTCTATCATGTTCTTAATTACCTTTTTTTATTAGATCTCCATCACATTGTCTGAAATATTACTTGGAAATACCAAAATTATTTTTTTCATAATATATTTTATTCAAATATGCTCACCAATAAATTTTATTTTATTTATTATATTATTATAATGAGTAAAAATATTCATTAATAGATTGATTATAATGAATGTTAAAACATTCAGAGTGTTACCTATGCATGTAAAGTCTAGCTTCATTTACTTATTTTTGTTCCTCCATTCAAGTCCTTTAAAAGATTCCATACTTCCTGAGTAGTTTTACATGTTTAAAAATTATTACATTAATCTCTTTATAACACATAACGATGATCATTTATGGATTTTACATCAATCTAAAAAGTGGTTATATCATCATGAGTCTATTTTCTATCACTTCATTAGTTATAATTTACGTATGAATGAAAAAAATTCCAAACAATATTTAAAATTCTACCATGAAATGATGACATTAAATTTTTCTAATAACTCTAATTTATTCCCTAAAATAATATAACAAACCCCATTGAGCTTCCTTTAGGCGCACTTGGGGTGTTATCGACTGATTCAATCCTTCTATATCATTCATTAATATTGTTTAATGTGTTAACAGAATGGATTCTCTAAACCAATTTTTTATTCAAGAGGATGATAAGAGGTGAATTTTATTTGAAAAATAAATAAAACTAAAATATAATTAAAACAAAGTAATAAATATGAATAAAATACACCATGGGTTTTTATCAGTGTTTAGTTTAAAGTATTTATGAGTTCCAATGTCTCATATCTTCATTGTTTTGTGGATTATTTTACTCCGTTGACTCTATTTGGCACCTAGAAACCAAAAAACAAGGATTCAAACGTTATTTTTAGTGGGTGTAATGGGAAACCAAATTATCTTACATTAGTTGTAGTTTCTAAACAAGAAAAATTTGAAAATAAAGCAGGATATAAATATTTAATACAATAATATTGATTTATACACTCTAATATCTCTAAAGAATATAAATTAAAACAAAATAGAAATATAGAAACGGTATATGAAGGAAAATTTGTGAAAATTAGTTCAAATTTGTTCAAATGTGTGTAATCAACCGGAAAAAAACACTTCCAACACTTATAGTGGACTAATATTTGTATATTGATGTCTTTACATGCTTTCTTTAGCCCAATATATTTATTCATAATTTAATATATCTTTTGGTGAATAGATACAATCATTGGAGACAAAAAAATTGGGAGGTTTAACTTTATAGAAAAAGAAACATGAGTAAAATTAGTTGTACACTAATATTATGAATTTATCACATGGTAATGATAAAAATTATTAAACTCTATCAATGATACTCTATAAATTATTGTATTTCTGGATGTGGGGAAATATCTATTATTCCTTCCACCAGTATTCTAGTGGTGTTTCACCAGCCATTTGATGGTAATGCAGATAAAAACCAAACTTTTTCTCTCTTTGGGTGATACCATAATGATTATGTTTCCCAATGACCCCATTTTTATACTCAATATATTTTCTTCATACTAAAAAACATAATAGATCTTTTTACAAACATAATTATCTATTTATGATCAATAAAAAATGGGATATGATATCTATATAAAATGGTATTAATATTGGTTTTTTTGTTTCATTTTATTAATTTGTGGTATGTTTACATTTACATTCATTTATTCCACTATGTATTGGTTATATATGAATACATAAATATAGCGTTTTGGGTTAATACAGTATTTCCCATTGAAAGTTTTATATGGTGTCAATTTATTATTAAGACATTTATGATCAAGGAATAGAACCATTGGCTTAGTAACATTACAATTTTCCATATGTTTGGGATTGAGTTTCCACTTTGGGCCAGGATGTTACAAATAGTATCAATTTGGGTTTTTAGGGTTTTATAGGCTTGGAGAAAATATGTGTCCAGACTTTGGATGTTGACTATATTTTTAATTATTATCTTATTTATAGTGAAAACTGAGTTTCTATGGATATTCTAGAAAATGTGGTGTATTTCATATTGGCATGCATTAGACCATTATCATTTCTCCCAGATGAGGTGTGTTCCAAATAGTATAATGATATGGGATTTGTAATTTGTAAATAATGTGGAACCATGATATAGATTTCATGGAATATAGTTTAATTTATATATCTATTGTTTTTTATTATTGATAAATGAACATTGAATGGTGTAAAGTAATTGGTATTCCCTTATTAATTTTTGGAAGTGATAGTCTATGGTGTGTGATATCAACTATTTTTTAATAAAAATAAAGTTATAAAAAATAATATTCAATATAATTACAAGGATATTAAATAAAACACAGTAGTGTAATTGGTTGTAAATATTTATTGGTGAACCTATTTCACACCGATAATATTATATTGGATTTTACTATAAGTTATATTTACAAAAGTATTAATAATGGATGTTAGGGCCCCATAAAATATGATCGGAATTATAATATTTACAATTAAATAACGGAAACTTTATCCATGGTAACACATTTTATTTGGTGGTGACCCAATCCTTTCAATGCTTTATCTCCAATTTATAGGATATGTGAATGTGATTTTTTGTATTTCGTTATAAAAAAATATTAATTTTCACTTTAATATTGAAAATAAATAATGTGGTTTCAAAAATATTATCTACATATTTTTTGCTAAATTCTTTTATAGGGAGAAAATTTTAATCACACTACTATTTTTAGGGGAAACTGAGTATTTTGTAATTAAATATTTTAGAGTGAATTACATTTAAAAAATTAAATTACCTGTGTTTCTTCAAATAATATTTAATTTCGGATTCTATTTTTTGTGTTCAAGTGGTACATAAACAATGATTTTATGGTTAATTTTTTTGAATTGGAAACACAAGTGCTGAATAAATTTACCTTTTTAAGGAATTGAAATTACAATGAGTAGTTTTGGAATTTAAATATGGTTTTCAATATTTTATCATGTTTAGCCACTATTATGGAAAATTAGATTTTTTATGTTTGAGAAATTCTATGAATGGTTTCTAAAATGGTGGTGTAAATGTGTTCTGTTTAAGGATAATATTTGGGTAACCTAATTATATTTTTTGAGAAAAGAGGTTTTTTGAGGAATTGAACATTTTTATAGTGATTTTATAAAATCTATGTGGGTATTAGTTTTGAAATTAGAACTTTAATATTGAGTGGATAATGTATAATCTTTTTGAATTATTTATTTTTGGTTTAAAATGGGTGTCAAACTTTTTTTTCTTAGAAGTTGTGTATTGGAATTTTAAATTTTGGTGTAAAAGTTAATGTTTTATTAAAACCGGTGGGATGGGTTTGGTCAAACATGAAATGATTTAGCAATGATGTAATTATAAAAATTAATAATTTCAAATGACACTATATAAAATATAATTATCCAGGTTTATAAACATGAAATATGAATTTATTGATGTTTATAAAGACATTAAGAAGCATTGAGGTGGTAAATTAGCCAAATTTTTAGATGCAGATAATTTAGGTTTACATGGTTCATATTTGTTTGTTAAAATGTAAGTAATTTGATTAATAATTACTCAAATTTTAGGTAAATGTTGGTCATTTTTATATCAATTTTTTTTTGAAAATTTTACCCAATTCCCACTTTGTCCCCTTGTTGAACACTTCTATCTCACAAGGCACACCCCCTTGTTGACCCCTTCTATAATTAACGAAACTGAATTGACTAATAATGTCCGATGAAATTTACCTAGAATAAGGCTTGAAGTGTGTTCTAAATTTCCATGGGATGGAGAAAATCACCCTGGTTTCATACAAATAAATGTTAGAATTATTTCATCCTCCCTAGATGTGTGATAATATAGAAACAAATAGTTTATAGTAGTATATATCCATAAACCTTCACATGTCAAACTACCAAACCTAATAGGTAACATCCAAGAACTGGGAAAGGGTCTAGGTGAACAATATGAAATACCATCCATATAAAACCTAATGAAACCAATGGTTTCATGTCTTCATGACCACAAATAAAAACTATTCCAACCCACTAGAAGGAAAAATGATCTTTTATATCCATCCTCTATATGTATCTCTTACCTATACTATTATCTTACAAAATTGTGACTATGAATTCCCAATGGAAAAATTATGGTGTGTTCACAAAATCATAGAAGGATACCACCAAGAATCTATATAGTGTTTATCCATGTGAATAATATAGTTCTTGAATAAATTAGATTTCAAACCATTTTAAGAGAAATAATTTTCAATTTTAAAACATTCATTATGTTTCATTTAGAAAATAATAAATATTCAATTAAAAATAAAATATCAATTATCCATGAAGCATAAGTAAAAGGGAAAAAGAGGTTTCCAAAAAAAATATCCATATCAAATTTTGAAATAATATATATATATATATATATGCATGTAATGTACCCTAATGTACCAAATTTGTTGTCACGACACATGGGTGTATAATAATACAAAAAACAATAGATATTATACAAAATAAGTAATATACATGTATAGGAACATTGATCCCTTAGAAAGGTTACCCACTAAGAAACTTGTAGAAACTAAACACCTCCCATAGTGATAGATATCTACACTATGACTCAAACATGTCTAGATTTCCCCCATAACCCAAGGAATTCCCAATATGTTATTATATAATTATTATGTTTATGTAATGAATTCCATATTTAATAAGCCTTTTCTAGGACAATCCATTTCATTTTCAAGACCATATTTCACTAAATAATTCTACATTGATACCACACTATATCCGTTCTTGAAAAACCTTTTCATTTTGAAATCTTTTTTGCAGTGATTTATCAAAAACATAATGTGTTACAAAACCATTTTCAACAAATCCAGTTTCTTAGAAATTTTTTTTCTATAGGCCTCAATGATCAATACACCGCTCATGGATTTGAAGTTATCAATTTCATATATTAATAAAAAATGGAAGCATAATAACACAAGTCATTCCAAGGGACAAAACAAAGGATATAGTAACATACCACAAAAGTAAATAGAACTCTGTTAACTTGGACATTGGTGATGAAAAATGATTTTATTTTTTTCCTGAGACTAGATCTAGAAGAATCACACCTAAGGAGTATATAAACTCCCAAACACAATGTTGGAAAAAATGAGTTTCCAAAATTCCTTTCTAGAATTCTATATCTAGAAACTGATCCAAAGGGGGATGATGATTAGTTTAATAGGGTAATAATAAGTTAAGAGACACATTAAACATCCACATTAGTGTCATAGGTTTTATGGAATAATAATACATGAAATTTCTAGTGAAATATTATTTAATTAATAATCTAAAAACCCTTCCATAGCACCATGGTGGTGTCCACTAAAGAATGTTGGCCTCATCTAGGAGACTGACCATAGGCACTAGCCACAACATGGACCCAAAACCTAGGCCTTTTTTATTCTAGGAATAGCCTTTATGATTCTCATTGGGAGTCTTGTTGGTGATGAAACATATAGATACCTCCAATGCACTTCACCCAAGGACAAACACACCTCCGGCAATATTTATATAGCTATTTCACATAGGAAATGCACCAACACACAAGGACCACTAACAAGACTATGGTTAAAGCATTTTTTTTCTACATAATGCCCCAAAAATTTTTTATGACATCATGCACCTCTAACTCCCCCAAAAACAATTTATGAAAAAGACTCATTACCTGATTCCATAAACCAGGGTGTGATAATTCTCCCCATATTTAAATATTTCTATCCCTATAAAATTTTAGGTTCATGAACCTAAAGAGAGATAAGTCCATCACCGCCTCATCAATTCCTCATGCTCCCATGTATCATTGATATCCAAACACAATAACATCTCACTTGAATTAAGGGGGTGATATTCTCATGAAGAACCTTACTTTTTTGGTCCACAATCTGAATAGGAATTTCAACCAAAAATGGTTTAAGTTCAATTTCCAAATCATTACACTCAATCACATGGGACAAATCCACTATATACCTCTTTAGTTGGGACAAAAGGAGCTCATCATGGATAAAATTCAAATGAGAAGGTAATTCCAATAGATAATCTACATTACCAAGTCTCTTCATGATTCTTAAAAGTTAACATAATGAGGTTCTAACTTACCATCGATCCCCAAGAATCTATGTCCTAAAAAAGGTGAATGTTTTGGAGAAACCCAGTCACCTACGTCAATATTCAGTGAAGGAAGATATCAATCAACATTAGAATTTTGAATCTTTGAGTTGCTGCAAATCATTTATGGATTAAATAAATAATATCCACTATCTCCAAAATGATACTAGAACCAACCAAATAACATTATCCAACCTATTACCAATAAATACAAGATCTACATGGCCTATCTTTCCATGACATAAACAGTTCCTTCATGATCTATACCTAATAAATATAGGTATAAAATAACACTTATGGAATATGTTTATCTAAAGGTCAACTAAAATTAAGCCTGCATGCTCATAGAATTTCTTCAAGAATCTGGAGGAATCGATCAGTCTAAAAATCTATATGAGTATTATAATCTATGTGTAACTTCAACATAGAAACCATCACTGAATAAAATAAACTCTGAAATTAGGAAGTAAATTGATGTTATCTGTATAAAATGATAGCTAATTGAACACCATTACATCATAAAATTTCTTCCACATATTTTTTCCAATAAAAATCAACCTTCACCAACACCTTGATAGGTGAAGAGTGTATTTATTTAATGTTTCAACTAATAACCACCCATATTGTATCATTACCACTTAGATTCCAACTCATCCAAATAATGAAGTCCATGGATATATTATCCCATTTTTATAATTTAATGGGACAAGATTTCAGTAAACCCATAGGATTGTGATGTTTCATAATAATTCTTTGATGTGTAATTCACCAAGACTCAAAATCCTCAATTGATCATATCATTCCTAACCACCAATAATGATGTCTGAAATCATGATACACCTTGGTAACTCTATGGTGTATGAACAGGTCAGTTTAGTGTACAACCACCATTAATTTCTAAATTATGAATATCCAAATATCAATACTACCTTAGAAGTACAAAAAAACCATTGTTAGACTAATACAACTCACTCGAGGACTCTTTGCCATAATTGTTTTTATAAATCACTGATACTCTACATCTTCATATTTTTCTAGATAAATCTGATGTACCATAAATAGTCCAAATTTATCATGTTCTTGGATTACATATCTATTAGCTCTACCTTCAACCAAGAATATCTCATGAAATGGTAACATCAAGAACCAATGTTCAATTGATTCCTTAATTTCCTATTGTATAAATTGTCTACTCAACTAGTCCTCAACAATGTTCCCCTTCCAGGTGCTGTATGCCAAAACTGCGTCAAAATATTAAAGGTATTCCACCCAATGACTCTATCTCAAGTTCAAATTCCATTAAATGAAGATATAATTCTGAATCCTATGGTCTAAATATAGTATAAAAAACTCCCTGAATATGCATTGGTTCCATGTATTTTCAGTGCACATCACTACCGACAACTCAATATCATGAAAGGTATTTTTCATCTTATGATAGAATAACTAATGAGAGACATATGATCCTACCTATCTTCCCTAAATTATAATACAACACAAAACCATATATAAGGTGTCAATGTAATCATCATAACCAAAACTCATCTCAAGAAGAATCAAGACTCAAGATAAACTTAATCTCAATTTTAACTCTGCAAAATATCTATGGCTCTGATCAATACAAACAAACTTCAAGACCTAAGGGGTTAAATCCATAAAAGGATAGGAAATATTTGATAACAACTAAATAATGTGTTGGTAATAAATAGATAATCACAAGATAATTTATATCTCAAATGAATTTTTTGGCTACTTCCAAAACATATTAGGAATAATAATGACTGGAATGGAAGATTATATCAATTTCACCTTCTCAAAATATCTATGTAACTGATCACTCTAAAAAAATATCACACCCTTATGAGTCAACTCAATCACATGATATGAAATAATGGAGTATTAAAACAAAATTATCAAGTTATAAGAAGATGATCCTATGAAAATTTAGACATCAAATACATTTTTGGTGTACTAAAAATACATAACTAGTTGAATCTTTTCCGGATCCATTTAGATGACATTATTATAAATAATATGGGCCAAAAATTGATCCTCTTTAATACATAATAATTTATTTTACATATTTATATATCGAAAATAATCTTTCAAGATCCCAAATATTATATTCAAAATCTCTGTACAGTCCCATACTGATCTAGAATTAACAAGGATGCCATGCACAAATTCACCCATGAATGAATCCAAAAATTGACCGAAGTATCAATTAATCAAATCCATAAACACTATATGAGAATTAGTAAGGATAAAAACATTATTAGATACACATAATAATCATACATGATCCTAAATATCTTCTCAGGAATACCATCCTATAAGTCCCATTGCTGATGGGACCATGATCTTATATCAATATTTTCAAACCAATAGGGTCACTTAAGATGATAAAGAAGATAATCAATACTTTTCAAGGGATATTTTTTCTTAACTATCACTTAATTCAGTTTCAGATGACCAATATAAAGTTAGATACTATCATCCTCCTTCATTTCAATGTGAACTGGTGATTCCCAAGGAGAAATTATAGGATGAATAAATCCCTTATCCTCAAAATCCTAATGATTAACATTTAATTCTATTAACTCAGCAGGTTATATATGGTATGATGGTAAATAAATGGTCCTCATCCTAGAATTATGGTCTATAGAAAACTTTACATACCTATCAGGAGAAAACTTCAATAAATCATCTGAAAAAATTTCAGGATACTCACTCAACACCAATAAAGGATGGAAATTAAGAAATGGTTAATAAACATTAAGTTACATCTATGAAAACTGGCATAAGATCATCTTATTTATAGGGGAAAGTGACCCTATCTACTAGGACTTAGATCCCAGTTACCCTAAAATACATTATTTAATCTATAGAAATAAATAAACTTCACGTAATGATGATAATAATCGATCAATAATTTATAACCAATCATGAAATCCATGACAATGATATTGTTGGTCGGAGTGGATACTCAATAGGGGGGTGAATTGAGTTCCAATTAAAATTTCAGTTAAAAATATTTTCTATTTAAAATCGTCCAATATATAAAGCAAGTTAAACTGTAGTAAATTTATACATATTGTAAATGTTCACTTAGCTTCTCAAAGATTGATTAGGTATTAGTTAATTTAACCACAAGATCAAAATAACTTTTGAAACTAACCTACAGATTTACAATAGTGTAAACACTTGCTAATTTAACTATCAAAGTACCTTTAAAAATAGTTTTGTATTTTAAAGTAATACCAGCGGAGTATAAAAGATATATGTAGTATACTTTAAACATAAACCAAAGATGCACAGCAGATGTAACAAGAGGTTCAGTCTCAAGCCGAGACTTAGTCCTCTCAAATTTATATAAATTTGATCCACATGATGGATTAGGGTTAACAACAGTTTACACAACTGTCCAGGCCACACAGGGACCTCTACCACTGTTCTTTGTGGGAAAAAATAGAGATCAGGCTACACAAGGACCTCTTCAACAGTTGACGTGGGTAAACAAGAGTTAAGAGTTTTAGAGTGAGGATTTTGATATCCTCCAGTTCAGTAGAGGAGACAGTGTGTGTGTGAGATATGCAGAGTACACCACACTGCTTGAAAGTAAATAAACAAATCACTTAGAGAGAAGATATTAGATTTTAGAAAGCTCTAGTGATTAGAAATACATCTCTAGAGTCGTTGGCTTCAGCAGAATTGATTCTTAAACCTTCTCTAGTTTTTCTATTGAAAAACAAAGTGTCGTAGTTTAGCTTGTGTTCTACAGGAGTGAAAATGATCTCTTAATTCATTGTGTGTTCTTCAGTGGTGTTGGATTGCACTCATGGGAGTTCTTGGAAAGTCTTGCAATCTCCTTCTTGATCAGGATTGTTCTTTTTGTTTAGAACAGTTCTCTTGGGTGTAAGTAAGTTCTTCTTGTGGTATCGTCACACTTTTCTCGCTTCACCACCTTCACGTGTACTTCATCTTAATCTTCTTATATTCTACTCGTTCTGGAAGTATGAATAATTCACTTTTCATAGGTTCAGGATATGGTTTCCTGACAAGACAACAACTATCATTAAATAACATTAATTGCATTAAAAACATCAAATAATAACGTTAGCATTATTTAAATAATATTGAATAAAAGATAAGAAATGCGGTCACAGTGATTATGTAAACGATGTCTTCTTCATGGTATAGTATTCACGGTATGTGGTTCACGGTTTCTCTATGTCACGGTGTGTAGCTCACGGTGTCTGGGTCACGGTGTGTCCTTCACGGTGTCTAAGTCACGGTGTTTCCTTCACAGTGTCTGGGTCACGGTGTGTCCTTCACGGTGTCTGGGTCACAGTGTGTTCTTCACAGTGTCTGGGTCACGGTGTGTCCTCCACAGTGTGTCCATACTTAGCCAAATATCTGTATTTATACATAAACAGTAATATGAAGAATATGGTTTTAGCTTAATCATTAGAGAGTAAGAGAATTTGAAACATAAATATAAAGGCTTGATAATATAAGTGATATTTGTGATCATGCATAAGACTTGTAAATAATAAATAGAGTAATTAACATCAATGAAATTCGATATCATTCAAACATGATGTATAGTTATTATAGAGACTGGAGAACATTAGCAAGATGTGCAATTAAGATTGAGATTAATTAGAAGGAATAGGATTTGTGATTATTAAAACATGATTAATACAATATGAGTCCAACAATCTCCCCCTTTTTGATGATCACAAATCATGTATAGTCAAAATATATATGAAACAGAACATTAAAGAAACTAGAATATTAGAATATGAAAAATTAGAGAATAATAGATTCGATAATAACATATCTCATTATATTACTGATACATGTAGTGTTTCTCCCCCTTTTGGGATTATCAAAAAGTAGAGAGAAATGAGGGAAACAATGCATTTGTCATTGAAAAGGTTCAAAATAAAACATACATGAGAAATAAAAACATTAAACAACAAGAGACATCCCATAAAAAAGAAAACAGTCCCTGGAGTCTTCGGGGATTGTCCTTTTACTTTCTTTTATCTGTAGCAGGAGCTGGTGCAGAAGTAGAAGAAGGCATAGATGTTGTAGACAAAAAGGGTAAGGGTAGTCCTTCAAAAACAGATGGAGCCAAAGTAGGAGCATTAGAAGATCTAGGTTGGGGTTGGTTAAGAATGACTAGATGGATCTGAGAAAGAGCTTGGCTGACTGACAGGGCGGTTGAGGCTAAGGCAGGTAGACCAGGTCTAAGGGGTGCAGCAGTTGGAGAAACTATAACAGTACTCTGCACATGAAGATATGTCTTCAGGAGATTGATGAAATCAGTAATGATTTCACCACCATATTGCATATCCTTTTCAAAATCGTGTTTACTCTCCATGAAATTTTCCAACAATCTGGTGAACTCTGTAAGTTTCTGAACATGAGTTTTAAATCCTTGAGTTACTGGAGGGATTCTCAAATTTTCCACAAGATATCTAAAGTGATCTGTTATATCACTTTTAGAGAAAATCCAAGAGAGATAAAAATCTATTTTCTTGGTGATCTCCTGTTGAGCATCATTGGCTATCTTAGAATAAATTCTAACCAAGTCCAATGCTCGATCAGTGTTCTTAACCACTTCTGACAAAGAAGACAGATCCAAGCCACTTAAGGCATTTTAAAGTTCTTCCTTGATTATGGATCTCAGTAGATAATCATCCAAACGAGGAACAAAAGGTTGACTTGAAGCAGGAAATGATTTTACACCTTTGGATAGAACTTTGAGATGTTTGAGAGCTTTTTGCAGGCATCCTGTGTACTCATCTATGAGTTTATTCAGATTTTCTACAAGCTCCCTCTTACGTTCCAGAATCTTGGTGTGTCTTTTTACAATATTCTCATTAAAATATAGTAGATATGGATGCACTTGAGACACAATTTCCCTATAAATGGTGGAATCAGTTGGATCATGAGAAGCATCAACAGGTGTAGAAGCAGGCACATGCTCTGATCTTGAAGACAGTTCTGATTGCATGTTTTCCACCAAACCTTTAAAATTTGAAACATCAGTACTAAGCAACCTATTTTCATCCCTGAATTCTTGAATTTCACAGTTCATCCTTGGTTGAATATGAAATATAATATTTTCCTGCAGAATTGAGGCATCTTCTTGACTTAACTGAGTCATAGGACGATGTTTAGTGGATAAAATCTTCTCAACACCATCCAAGATAGTCACTCAAAAGACTTTCAAATCATACTTAGTTACAAAAGAGTGATTCTTGGGTAAGGGTGCAGGTAAAGGTAGGGGTTCTGGTTCTGGTTGGAGTTCAGAGTCATCCTTAGACACATATTCTAATTCAGATTGAGGCTCTGGTTCTGGTACTGGTTCTGGATGAGCTACAGACATCAGTTGAAATAGAGAAGAAAGCTCCATTCCAGTTGTAGTCACTTGCTGTGACTCATTCACATCATAAAATCTTGGGAACTCGTACCGAGTGTACACAGAATATGTGGCAGTAGGTTGAGAAGCTTCAGCAGATCCAACTTCCATAATCTCAAGGTTTTTAGGTTCATCCCTCTCAAATTGTGCTTCCATTTCAGAGACTATAGGCTCAACAACTTGATCAATATCCACATGATCATCTCAAATCTCTTCAGCAAACTCTTGCCTTGCCAGCAAAAAGGAAATTTCCATCCTCTCTTCAGTAGAGGGAATTATCTCGGGAACCGATTGTTCCACTGGTTGAGCTTCTAGAGTTGCTTCTTTCTCAAATGGGAGATCCTCTTCAACAGGATCTATCTATATGGTTTCTTGCTGTTCTGAATCTGGAAAAACCAATTTTCTTGAAGCATAAGGATGAGTTTATGGATTGACATCCTCACTATAAGCATGAGCTTCCACTTCTCCCAATCCAACATCAACTTCCTCTCCTTGAGGTATTTCAGCAGGAATAATAGCAGGGACAACAGCAGGGATAACAACCCTTTCTTTTTCAACAGGAACTGTTTCCATTAAAGGTATTCCAGCTTCTTCTCGAGGTGATACTTCAGCTGTTACTTCCTCTTATTCTTCTTCTTCTACTGAATACTCAGCCACTTTATCTAGTTCCAAACCAGGATCAGATAGATTCTTAGGTCTTCTTGGATAATCAATAGGATTAAACTTTTTATAGGGTTGATCATTATCCTCAACCCACTGCTTCTTCTAGGGGTTTTGGCCTATCTTCATCCTTCTGATGATATGCATGGATAAGCAGAAATCAAATTCCTCTAACTTTTCTTCATTCGGTCCAACCGTCCCATTGGCATATAACATGGATGAAATCATCCTTGAGTAAAACAAATAGGTGGATTTGGAAGTGACTTTGATCAGCTCACAGATATGGTTAATAACATACTTGCATAGGTTGATCTTATGGCCATTCTTCAACAAGTGAATCAGGAACACATCCTGATACTTCATTACAGCAAAATCCCATTTTCTCGAACTAATCAAATTCTGAACAAATTTCAAAAGAAGTCTATTCTCTCCATCTAATTCAGCAGCTATGGCCCTTCACATGGTGCCATTTCTAGTTAGACTTTCCAAAGAATTCTCCAGATTGAAGATATCAGACGATGGAGGAGGGTATCTCTGGAAATCTTCACAAACTCCTTCATGTGGAATTCTTAGGCATGCATCCCATAGCCTTGAAGAGAAGGAACACTTTTGACCATTGATCTAGCTGGTCACCAAAAATCATTATCCCAAATCAAAGGAAAACATCACAAATCGGTAGAATTTTAATACCATCCTTGGACAAATCGATCTATTTGGTCCAGAGAACCATTCAACCCATCCTTGTTCTCTTAAAACTTTCAAAACTAACAACTTTATAGACAACAACCACTAAGGTAAAACTTCTTTTTCTGGTACAACAGTATGGCTTACCAAGTTTGGGTTTAGAGGTCGTTCAGGAGCTATCCTTGGTATCCTTTTCTGTTTCTTAGAGCGGCTCTTCTCAGATGAGGGTGAAGATGGACGCTTCATCCTTGGCATCCACTAAAGGTTCGGGTGAGAGGGAAGAGAAGGTTTTCAATAATGAGAAGGTTCAGGAGAGAGTTCGGGTAAGGAATCGAATAAAACCATTATATTTTCTCATTTGGGAATGTCAAACGTCATAAAAAAATGTGGGAAATCAAATAGTAGTCCAATAAAAATTACCGCGATACGAGTTAATATAAGAGTATAAATAATTTTCATGGTGAGACCGTGAGTAGGAATTACGGTGTGATGAAAAACAGTCATCACAGTGAAACAGTTGGTGGTCGTCACGGTGAGACAGTGACCATTCTGTGTAGTCACGGTGAGACAGTGACCATTCTGTGCAGTCACGGTGAGACATTTATGTGACATACCGTGAGTACAAGGTGTTAAACTGTGATACCGTAAGCATGAAACAGTAACTGTAAAACAGTGAGTCATGAAACCGTAATGTAAAATACAGTAAAGTATTGAGCATTAAGATCTGTAAGATATCTATTTATGATTAATCATACCAAGATCATGTATGATTTAGTCTAATCTTTCAGAATTTAATGGTTTAGTGAACATATGAGCAAGTTGATATTCAGTACCAATGAATTTCAAAGTGATATCACCTTTTTGATAATGATCCTTCAAAAAGTGATGTCTTACATCAATATGTTTTTTCCTAGAATGAGAAACATGATTCTTAGAAATATTAATAGCACTTGTGTTGTCACAATTTATTGGGACATGTCTAAATTGATATCCATAGTCTAGTAATGTGTGTTTCATCCACAAAATTTGCCCACAACAACTTCCAGCAGCTATGTATTCAGCTTCTGCAGTAGATAACGCAACAGAATTTGGTTCCTTACTACACCATGATACTAGCGACTTTCCTAAAAGATGAAATGTTCCATAGGTGCTTTTTCTATCTAGCTTACATCCATCAAAATCAACATCAGAATAACTAACTAGTTCAAATTATTGTCCTTTGGGATATAACAGTCCTAAATTGGGAGTATGCATGAGGTATTTGAAAATTCTCTTTATAGCATTTAAATGTGACTCTTTAGGGGTTTCTTGAAAATGAGCACACATACACACACTAAATATAATATCAGGACAACTAGAAGTCAGGTAGAGTAGACTTCCAATCATTTCTCTATATGTGGTTTGATCAACAGATTTACCATCCTCATCAAGGTACAACTTACAGGTGGTACTCATGAGAGTGTCACTACTTTTTGTGCTATCCAATACAAAATGTTTTAAAACATCTCTAGTATATTTACATTGAGTTAAAATAATTCCATCATCATTTTAAAAGATTTGAAATCCAAGAAAGAATTTAAGTTCACCCATTAAACTCATTTCAAATTCATTTTGCATCATTTTAGAAAAATCAGTACATAGTGAATTTCTTGAAGATCCAAAAATTATATCATCTACAAAAATTTGTACAACTAAAAAATCTTTAGAAATTCGTTTTATAAAAATATTAGGGTCAGCTATACCTTTTTTAAAACCGTTAGAACTCAGAAAAGTACTTAATCTATCCTACCAAGATCTTGGAGCTTGCTTTAAACCATATAATGCTTTTGATAATTTGAAAACATTTTTTGGAAAATGAGGGTTTGAGAATCCAATTGGTTTTTCAACAAAAACATCCTCAGCAATATATCCATTTAAGAATGCACTCTTGACATCCATTTGATATAGTTTGAAATTTAGATGTGGAGCATAAGAAAGTAAAATATTAATAGCTTCTAATCTGGATATAGGAGAAAAAGTCTCCTCATAGTCAATTACTACCTATTGACTATAGCCTTGTGCAACTATCCTATCTTTGTTTCTAACTATGTTTCTTGATTCATCTACTTTAATTCTAAACACCCATTTAGTGCCTATGGTGAAAGTGTCCTTAGGTCTTTCAACAAGATTCCACAATTTATTTCTTTCAAACTGATTGAGTTCTTCTTGCATATCAATTACCCAAAATTCATCATTAATTGCATCACCAATGATTTTTGGTTCAAGCTGGGATAAGAAGGCTTGATGTTCAACCTGATTTCTAAGAGAAGCTCTAGTCTATGTCCCTCTATCAAGATTTCCTACAATAGCATCCAAATAATGATTCTTTAGAATTATAGTTGATCTAGTAAAGGTAGGACTAGAAATTTCATTTTCATCTATAGGTTCCGGTTCCATAGTAGCAGATTCTGGAATATGTCCAGAACTGGATGTTTTTACAGCAGGTTCCATAGATTTATCATTAAGGATCATAATACTCAAATCTTCCTCAAGATTTTCAAGTGAGGTATTAGGCTCATGTGGATCAGTTTCATCAAACATGATGTGAAGAGATTCTTCCAAATATTTGGTTTCTTTTATTAAATACTCTATAGGCTTTGCTGGTTAAAGAATATCCTAAAACAATTCCTTCATCACTCTTATAAGAAAACTTATCAAGATTATCTTTTGTATTGATAATAAAAACTTTGCAGCCAAAGACTCTAAAGTAACAAACTTTAGGTTTTCTATTATTCCACAACTCATATGGGGCCTTCTTAAGAACAAGTCTAATTAAGACACTATTAATAATATAACAATCTGTGTTCACAGCTTCAGCCCAAAAGTAAATAGGCAGGTCATATTCATTAAGCATAGTTCTAGAAATTTCTTGCAGGGTTATATTTCTTCTTTATACTACACCATTCTGCTGAGGTGTCCTAGGAGCAGAAAAGTTATGATTATAGCCATTTTGTGAGCAATAGGGTTCAAATTCAAGATTTTCAAACTCACGGCCATGATCACTTCTTAGATTTTTAATCTTAAGTCCACTATGGTTTTCTACAGACTTGGAGTATTTAGCTAAATAAGAACAAGCTTCACTTTTGGGAGCTAAGAAGTATACCCAACTATATCTAGAAAAGTCATCTACTAGGACATAGACATATTGCTTCCCATTTAATCTAGAAACTCTAGATGGTCCAAATAGATCCATGTGAACCAACTCGAGAGGTTGAGAAGTTGAGACTTCTTTCTTTGGTTTGAAAGAGATTTTGTGTTGCTTTCCCTTTTGACAGGGATTACACACTTTGTCATTTGGAAACTCAAGTTTGGGTAAGTCTCTAACTAAGTTCTTCCTAGTTAGTTTCCTATGTGTGTGTGTATTGTAGTGTCCTAATCTCTTATTCCACAACCATGAGTCTTTATGAAAGGCATTTAAATAGGTAACATTTTTTTTGATAAGGAATTGAAGTCAACATCATAAACATTTTCATTTCTTAAAGCAGAAAAGATTAAAACATTGTAAGAATTAAAAACATTACAGGAATCATTTTCAAATTTGACATTAAAACCATCATCACACAACTGAGAAATACTTAATAGATTATATTTCATCCCATCAACAAATAAAACTGTAGAAATTAAAACTGAATTAGTGTTGCCAATTTGGCCTAGGACGATGATATTTCCTTTAGAATTATCACCAAAGGTGACATAGCCTCCATGAACCTTTATTAAAATCTTGAGACATGAGTAATACCTAGACATATGTCTTGAAAATACACTGTCCAAATATCATGTCTTCTTATGGGAACTCTTCAAGCAGGTTTCCTACAAAACCATTTTAGATAGAGTATGATTTTGGTACCCAAATCTTCTTGGGTCTAGAAAGGTTAGCAATCAATGATTTTGGTACCCAAATTTGACTTACGGGTCACATATAATTTACAGAATCAATATATTTTGAAAGATAAACTCTATTTGATTTATAACTATGTGAATAACTAGTTAAAGAATATGGATTTCCAGAACTAGAACTAGCAGTATTCTGTCCAGATTTAGGAATAAAGTTATTCTTAGTAAACTGTCTCTATCCAGGATTGTAGCCTATTCCAGTAGTGTATTTTGGTGCAACTTGCTTTACTAGCATTTGAGTTAGTGTATACTTTCCATTTGTGAACTTCTCTAAGTCCATTCTAAGTTACTCATTTGACATTTTCAGTTCATTATTTTCCTTTAACAGTTGATCATTCTTCTCTTTTTCAATAGTAAGTTCCGTTTTAACAGTAGTAGTGAGATCATGTTATTTCCTTAATGATTTTTATTTATCCTTAAGTTAATTGCATGTCTCCTCCAGTATATTACAATATTCAAATAATTACTCACTAGTCATGTTTTCTAAATCCGAATCAGATTCTGTATCATCTCCAAAATAAAAAGAATTTGAAATAAAAGTATCTAAGGTTACCTCAGATGTGTTTGTCATGAAACACATATTGGTAAGATTCTTTTCAGAATAAGACATTTTAGATTCATGTGCGTTGTCTTCAGAAGAACTCCAGGTAGCCTTCATAGCTTTCTTGTACTTACTATCCTTGTAATCATATTTCTTCTTGAATTTTTTCTTTGGGAAGTCTTCCTTAATGTGTTCTTTTCTTTTTCACTCATAGCAAAAAACATCATCAATTTTATTTGGCTTTTTTCAATCCTTCTTCCAATGTCACTTATTGTCATACTTTCCTTTGTAATTTTATTTTCTGATAAATCTCTTCTTCCTATAAAATTTCTTAAAACTTATAGCTATTTGAGTCGTTTCAGCATCACTATCAGAGTCTAAGCTTTCACTTGTTGAACTGTCTGTTTGTATTTGAACTTTTTATTTGTACTTGTTATTTGAAGAAGTAGACTTGAAAGCCACTGATTTCCTTTTTGGTTCATCCTCTTCCTCTTTATTTACCTTGATTCCTTCCTCATACATCATAAGCTTACCAATGAGTTCTTTGACAGGCAGAGAAGCAATGTCACATGACTCTTTGATTGAAGTAGATGTCCCTCTCCATGAGTCTGGTAAACATCTCAGTATCCTCATAATATGTTCCTTTACTGGAACAACTTTACCGAGTTAATTCATTGTATTGAATATCTCATTGAACCTGAGATACATATCAGAAATAGGTTCCTCAGTTTAAATTTTAAAATTATCATATTAAACAGTATAAGTATTCAATCTCATTTCTTTAACATTGGTTGTTCCTTCATGAGAAACACCTAATGTATCCCATATTTCAAAAGAAGTTTTACAAGCAGAAATTCAGTTAAACTCTTCATCTCCTAAAGCACGGTACATGGCATTCATAGTTTTACGATTATTATTATAGGAAGTCTTTGTAGGTTCATCGCAAGTTGTTCTTTCAGTTTCTGGAATTTTATATTGAGATTCTATAGCAGTCCAAATATCAAATCCCATGATTTCTAAATGAATTTTCATTTTAAGCTTCCACTGAGCATAGTTTTTACCATTGAAGAAAGGTGTCCTGATAGTAGCAGCACCCTCTATTCTATTTTCCATAACTAGATTTTAGAATGTATAATTAAAGAGATAAAATTTAGAGCTAACATAAATTTAATATCTTTAATGATGCAACTAAAATCACAGTTTAAAAACAGAGTATTTCAAAAATCCTTAAACAAAAACAACCTCTGATACCAAATGTTGGTCGGAGTGGATAGTCAAGAGGGGGGTGAATTGAGTTCCAATTAAAATTTCTATTAAAAATATTGTCTATTTAAAAATCCCCAATTTATAAAACAAGTTAAACTGTAGTGAATTTATACAGATTGTAAATGTTCACCTAGCTTCTCAATGACTAATTAGGTCTCTGTTAATTTAACCACAAGATCAAACTAACTTTTGAAACTAACCTACTGATTTACAATAAGTGTAAACACTTGCTAATTTAACTATCAAAGTACCTTGAAAAATAGTTTTGTATTTCAACGTAATAGCAATAGTGTATAAAAGATATATGTATTATACATTAAACTTAAACTAAAGATGCACATCATATATAAGAAGAGGTTCAGTCTCAAGCAGAGACCTAGTCCTCTCACATTTATAAAAATTTGATCCACACCCAGGATCGGGGTTAACAACAGTTTACACAACTGTCCAGTCCATGCAGGGACCTCTACCACTGTTCTTTGTGGGAAACATTACAGAGATCATGCCACACAAGGACCTCTTCCACAGTGGATGTGTGTAAACAAGAGTTATGAGTTTTAGAGTGGGGATTTCGATATCCTCCAATTCAGTGCAGGAGACAGTGTGTGTGTGTGTGTGTGTGTGTGTGTGTGATATACAGAGTACACCACACTTCTCGAAAGTAAATAAACAAATCACTTAGAGATAATAGATAAGAGTTTATAAAGCTCTAGTGATTAGCAATGCAGCTGTGAACTAATTGAATTCAGCAGAATCGGTTCTTAATCCTTCTCTGATTTTTCTGTTAAAAAACAGAGTGTCGTAGTTTAGATTGTGTTCTACAGGAGCGAAAATGATCTCTTGATTCTTCGTGTGTTCTTCAGCGGTGTTGGATTGCACTCATGAGAGTTCTTGGAAAGTCTTGCAATCTTCTTCTTGACCAAGATTGTTCTTTTTGTTCAGCACAGTTCTCTTGGGAATATGTATGTTCTTCTTATTGTATCGTCACAATTTTCTCGCTTCACAACTTGCACTTGTACTGCATCTTAATCTTCCTTATATTCCTATCGTTCTGTCAGTAGGAATAATTCACTCTTCATAGGTACGAGATATGATTTCCTGACATGCCAACAACTATCATTAAATAACATTAATTTCATTAAAAACATCAAATATGATAGTTAGAATTATTTAAATAATATTGAAAAAAAGTTAAGAAATGATGTCATAGTGATTATGTAAACGATGTCTTCTTCATGGAATAGTCTTCACGGTATGTGGTTCAAGGTGTCTCCATGTCACAGTGTGTATCTCATGGTGTCTGGGTCACGGTGTTTCCTTCACGGTGTCTGGGTCACGGTGTGTCCTTCACGGTGTCTGGGTCACGGTGTGTCCTTCACAGTGTGTCCATAATTCAACGAATATCTGTATTTATACTTAAACAGTAATATGCAGAATATGGTTTAAGTTTAATCATTAGAGAGTAAGAGAAGTTGAAACATAAATATAATGGCTTGATAATATAAGTGAGATTTGTGATCATGCATAAGACTTGTAAATAATAAACGGAGTAATTAACATCAATAAAATTTGTTATCATTCAAAAATGATGTGTAGTTATTATTGTGACTGAAGAGAATTAGAAAGATGTGCAATTAAGATTGAGATTAAGTAGAAGGAAAAGGATTTTTTATCATTAAAACATGATTAATACATGAGGAGTCCAACAGATATAATCAAATATTTCGTGTTTATGAACTAAAAAAATTACTATATTGTTTCATGGATATTAATCATAACCCAGCCCTAGGGAAATCCAAAACCTGGAATTAGCTACTTTTTCAAAGGAGGGGAATGATTCATCATAAAATCCATAAGCATGAAACACGCACCTAACATGGTGATAATATTATATGGTATCATGAAAAGAGTATCACTAGTAAAATATAAAACCATAACCATATAAGATGAAATCTACACTATACCTCTAATGATAGCTTGTCCTACCACTGATTCCAATAGTTCCCATTTCTCTACATAAAAATTTGTAGCATTATCATACCCTTTATTCATAACATGAGAGTCAACGTTTCCATTAGGTTGAGATCCCACTAATTTTATTAAGTTTGATATAAACTAATATCCATTGGGTAAGGTGGACCTATCTCTACTTACTTTAGATTACCTCTCACAAAAATTCATAAGATAACTAGATTTACCATATGCATTATTAACCACTGGTGATTCCTTATAATCATGTATAAGGTGTTCATTTTTCCCACACTACTAATAGACCACAATACTCTATCTGAATGTCTGTATTATACTCCTTCCACTCCATCAACACTGGTTACCCCACATCCTCTTTTAGAAAGAAAAAAATCACAAGATACCAACCACTATCACTGATGCCTTTTATATTTTTATTTATATGTACCTCATCCATAGCGCCATTCTCTAAAACCTCCATGATAGTGGATAAGAACATAATAGTCAATATATATTTAATATCAGTACTCAAATTCTTCTTGAACCTATACAGATGGGAATATTCATGGAAGAAATCTCTATATATAGTTGCACCAACTCAGAAAATTAAGTAGTGTACTCCACGATTAAATGTTCTCCCTACTATAAAGAAACCAACCCCCATGCCTTCACCACTATTAGTGTCACAAGATAAAAATGTTGAATGAAGAATTTCTTGAACGTGATCTAGGTGATATCTCCATGAAACATGAATTAGAATAGATATTCTCACAACCTCTTTCTCATCCTTTCCATCATATAAGTTAAAAAATCACCCCAAGAGTCTTCTGGAGTCTTATGTAATTTAAAAATCACCTAAATACTCTTGACTTGTTCTAATGATTTATAAGGTCCCTTTTCACCATGAATTATTGGTGTATTCTTCTTATTGAATTCTATATCAGGGCCCACCCTCTATTCTAGGTCAACACTAGATACTTAGAATAACTATATGACTATTTAGATTATTATTTCCACCAAAACATATTAAACTAGATCATTCTCTTATGGTACTTACACTACAAATGTCTCACTAAATTTCAGAAAGGTTCTTCATGAAGGATACATACTCTATAAAATTTAGAGGATTAAAACCATTTATAATTGAATTAAATTCCTATATCATAAATTTAATTTAGAAAAATAACTCCAATTTTTTTTGAAAGAATAAAAAAGGATCATAGACAAAATTGAACACACCATTGTAACTTGAGGATTGTCATGAAAGTGAGCTATTTAGTAACACTCCTACACTACCCCTCATGTTCTGATATCCCTATCTCCAGTATATCCACATCTTCCAGACATAATAAGATGATGCACGTGAATGTGCATAGGATTTCCCATTATTATGACCCTCCAATACTAATTTGTACCAAAAAAACCAAGTCAACCAATAATATCAGAAACAATTATCCCACCACAATTCCCACAGTGCATTCCTATTCACCTTAAGATAATGATAGGAACTAGGGTATTTCACAAAGAAACATGATAAGATATAACCAAATAGAGTATCACAACATTTATCCATAAAAAATCACATGTCTTGCAACCAAACCATAAAGGTTACATCCCACAAGTGGATAAAAAGATTTGGATTAAAAGTATGAAATACCTATGCCACCACCATCAAAAACCACCTTAAGAAAACATATACTAGGTGATTCTTTCTCTACTTGATTCACTTCCCTTTACCTATATCTTGAAAACCATGGCTATAAACTCCTGAAGGAAAAAATTAAGATGTGGGCACAAAAGCCCAGTTGAATACCACTAAGAATATATAACATGTATATCCACATTCATTTTTTCGTTCTTGGATAAAATACATTACAATAAATTTCTATAGAAATCATTTTACATTTTTAAACATCCTTTTTTGAATTTAAAAAAAAATCCATATTCAATAAAAAATCACTATGACAAAACATTTATGCATGATGAATAATAATATATGTAAAACCGGTTTCAAGCATTAATATCCAAATCAAATGAGAATAATAATAATATCAATATATTTGCAAATAATGCGACCTATACACCAAAGGGAAACTCAAAACTTTATTGTGTACAAAATTTAGAAAAAAAATTTAAAAAATAGCTGAAATAAGTGATTTCTATGTATGAGAACCCTGATACATCAAAATGGATACACACTTGAAACCATGGAATCATGAGTCTGTCCCCTAGTCATTTTAAACACCACTACAACTCATATATATATATTTTCCCCATACGTGAAGTTCTTTCCATAGTACTATTACATCATTATTATGTTCAAAGAAAAAATTATATATTTCAAAAAAAAATTTCAAGGGAAATCTATTTCATTATCAATCTCATATTTCTATAAAAGGGTTTATGTAGTTATACCACACTGCTTTCATTTATGAAATCCCATTTCAATTTGAAAATAATATTTAAAAAAAATTTCAATCAAATCATGTGTATCAAAAATGTTTTCAATAGAAATAATTTTTTTAGAAATTTTTTCTATAGTCCAAAAATATCAAGTCACCTGTCATGGATTTCACATCATCAATTTCATATATGAAAATCGAATAGAGCCATAATAATATAAGGAATTGAAATGGATATAAAAAAGGAAAAAGGCACCTACCTCAAAAGAAAATAGAAATATTTTTCCTTTGACAGAGGTGATGGGAAATGAGTATATATTGTTCTCATGAACTTAGATCTATAAGGATCATGAAAAAGGAGAAGGTAATGTATGCACTAAAAGATGATAATGGATACGATATAAAAACAAAATACTTATTCCAATAATTATAGATGAGTAATCTGAGCCAAATGGGAAGGAAGAACAGTTTAATAGGAGAATGTTGAGTTAAGAGATGCATTAAACTCTCCCATTATGGTTTCATCTCACCAGAGTAACCATACCAGAAAAACATGGAGATATATCATGTATTCCAAATTCAGAATCCATTGGAACCATGCTCTGGTGATCTCCATTACAAAATGGTGGCCTCATATTGGAGTTGACTATAAGCACTGGCCAAACCATAGCCCTAGTACCCAAGAAGTTTTTGGCCTAACAATAAGTTCCATGATGCCAATTTTGGGGCTTTTAGGATGTGGGGCACATTGATACCTCCAACGCACTCCACCCTAGTCCATGCCCACCATTTCCTATTTTCACCTAACCATTTCATACAGGAAGTACACTAGTACACCTTGAACACAATTATATTTTTGGTCCTAGAAGTGTTTCTCCAGAATACCCCAAAACATATTTTTAAGCCACCATACACTGCTAACTCAAAATAAACAAGATGAGAGGGTCTCCATATATGATTCCATAAACCTAGGTGTGACACATAATGACCCAATTTACCTCAAACCCTCCCCCACATTAAGCTTAATTACCCCATCCCCATCAAAACAATATAAATAAAATTCATATTCCCTCAGATTTGAATCGATTTCTAAAAAGTTATGATCGAATCAACAAACCATTACAGTACAAATAACATATCCAACAATATTATATTATAGTATATATAATTACATATTAATATATCTAAATGTCTGAATACATTGTAGTAATATAATAACACACACATTAATATATAAAATAATACACATAAAATACTTTTAATATTTTATAATTAATAAATTAATTACTAATATATATGAATTTATATACTTATTATCAATTATTTAGAGTTAAAATTAATTTAGTTATTAGTAATATTTAAATTAATTATAAATATGTTTAAATTTTTTAGTAATAGTTAATTTAATGGTATATATTTACATATATTATTGTTAATGTTAAGTAATAATATTATATGTGTACAATCAACATATAACTCTTTACCTCACTCAATATAAATATATATTCATGAATGTATGTATATATACATTAAAATATAAATATAAATATACTTATATAAATATATATATTAATTTTCATCTGTATGTATAAGTATTAATTAATATATTATTTATCATTTATTTATTTATTATTGATTAATTTATATGTATAATATATATATATGCTTATAAATTATTATATATATTAATATAACATCTATTTTTAATATAATATAATAAAATTATATAAATAATATTATCAATGTTATTATACATATATATTAAAATATAAATTAACGCACGCACACACACAGATATATTAATTAATATATTGATTTAAATTTATTCAGTTATTATTAGTTAATTATAATTATATCTCACTTTTTTATAGGTTTATACATATGTATGTATGTTTATATTAATTTTATATAAATAAAATTTATTTTTATTTATATATAATACAAAAAATCATAAGATTATATTTATAAATTTATATATACACACATACAATAAAAATATATATATTATATTAATATATTATTGTGTATATAAATAATTATTTATAAAATTATGTATTTATTTATATTTTAAAATATTAATATATATATATATATATTAATTATTTATAAATTTATATATGGGAAAACTTCACACACACACACATAAATTAATATATATATATATTATTTGACATTTTTTTATAAAAAAAATAAAAAAAAAATATAATGATTAATTTTTAAATGGAATTCGTTCAAATCCATTGATAAGAAGATTGGCATTCTTGAAATTTCCATACGTCTTCTTTATTAATCCATTACAAAAAATGTTTCTCTGAAGGTATTGAGTGGGAAGCTATAATGTCCTCTAAACTCAATGATCTCATAAATACCAAAGAGAATATCAAGATGATATATTTCAAAATAAAGTGGCTCAATGGTGGGGATATATATATTAAATTCTTTTAATATCTTAAAAAAAATTTAAGGTAAAATATCCCTCTTTTGCTTCTAAAAAATTACGATCATCTATTGGAATATATGTAAGACCATGGAAGTCATATTTTCTATTACTACATGAATCTCTTCAATAGTTGTCTCAGTGATGTGGAGTTAATGGAGGGAATAAGTCTAAAATTGTTAAGTGATGAAGGTAACATAATTATCCCCCTGATCCATTTTGATTTTAAAATAAAATAGAAAATATTTGGTCTCAATGTAAAGAGATCTCTTGGACTGGATGGCTTCAGTAATCACTACTTTCAGGAATATTAGGATAACATTTATCATGATATCTGTAATTTGATCAATCATTTCTTCAAGATAGTATCGTTGGTGAATGGGAATAATTCTCATGTTCTTTCTACGATACTAAAGGTGGATAATTCATGATACATTGTTCAATTAAGACTTGTTTCTCCCTTTAACACCATTCATAATATTATTTGTATAATTCTACAAAACAGGCTTTCCAAAGGCTCAGTTAAAATAATTTCCCCCAATCAACATGGCTTTATTAATGGGTTAACAATTTATGAATACTTTATCAATGACCCAAATATTTTAAACTACTTAGGAAAACTACTAGGTGAGGTTATATTTCATTAAATCATGACATTAAGGTAGCCCTTGATATTATCGACTAGGGATTCATCGATAGGGTCTTTACAAACATTTGGTTTGATTTAATATACATTCAATGGATGAAATATATTCATGGATCTAAAAAAAATTCAATTATTATTAATGGATCCCTAGAGGGATACCGTACTTTCTCATGTATGTTTATGAAAAGTGATCCCTTTTCTTCCATTGTCTTTTCTGTTGAATAAGACTATCTTAGGAGGCTGCTTCTTAAATTTTTTTACCAAGGGTCTTTGGAAACCATCAGATTTACTAGATGAATTTCTATTACTTCACATTTATTTTATAGTGATGAAATAATTCTCATCACCCAAGGTGATAATAGAAATATTTGGCACACAAAAATGTCTTCCTTATTTATGAAAATGCCTGAAAATAATATACCAACTACACTAAATCCTTCATGTACTTTTTAAAAAACAACGTCGCTTCTAAGAAAATAAATATCATTAATGAGATGGGAATTAGAGAATCCAATTTTCCTTTAATTTACGTAGGGTCATCATTTCATATATAAGTCCATTATCTAGATACTTCACTCATATTCTTATTCAAATTCAAATACATTTGTGCTCTTGGAAAGGTAAGTCTCTTTCTATGGATGGAATAATCTATCTTGTGAAACAAATAATTATTTCAAAGAATTTATATTCATTTACGGTGTAAAAATAGCCTACATATTTACTCTATATTAACAATATAATTATAAATAATTCTTTTCATACTGATAGAACTCATGAATGGAGGATCATCATGGTTCCTTAGAAGAAATGTTTTAAGCCACAACCCTAGGAATCTATCTAATTAAAAACATCTATCTTTCAATCCAAACATGTTTAAACCACTTCATTTGGAGTCATGTGAATGATATATGACCTGCTATATTCTTTGAAAGAGAATAATTCATTATAATTCTTAAATATAGGATACCAAGATATTTTGTAACAATGATCTTTCTTTCCTTAAAAACCATTTTTAATAAAATCACTATATAGTATGTCTAGTTGATAAAAAAATATTCTCTTAGTTTTTGTTTGAATAAATTGATAGTGACCTATCTGCTCAACATGATTGACCACTCTACTCCTTCTTCGAATCCATCATAACCATTTGTAATCAAACTTACAAAACATTTCTTATCCTTATTGTGATTCTATATGTCATTAATAATTATGATTTCATTGATAGGGATGATTTTTTGATTTGGGACCTAGTTTTAGAAGAAATTATAACATTGAAATTATGTTACAATGATGAAATATAGGTCCCACATACCTAGATTATACCCTTTAATAAAAAATGGGTTCTTCCATATAGGTTCACACTTATATAGATACTATCCTCCTCTAAAATCCCCATTGATTCAAGTCTTCAGTATGTGGGTGAATAATTATTCTAAATATGGGTTTTTTGCATGACACATAGAGAGTATGTGCACCACCTATTCCCTAGTATTAACAATACCAAGACCCTCTAGAATAAATTTTTTATAATTTTTGAGACAAAAACCCTAAACATGGACTTTATCATCAACCACCTCAAGTAATTATTTCAACTCTCATTCTCCCAACATATCATGAATCCATTCATGGAAGCCTGTGCAGATATCATCCATGTTATATGGATTTTAATGAATAAAATCATACAATTGTAGGTGAATTATAACATTGATTCAACCATAACTGAAATCATTTTGAGAGTGTATAATCCAAAATCAACTTAGTATAATCATTAAAACAATTATTTCCTTGATTTCACAGTTATGAGATTCCTTAAAAATATGATTAATTTTCAACCTCTTTCGCGTACTTTTGATTTTATCTAGAAATCACCTTCTATAAGATGGATTAAATTTAATTATGAATGAGACTCCATGTAACACCCCAGGTAAATAAAGAATACGACATTTTCACTTTTACCCATATTTGTGAATAAAATATTGATATGACTTTAAAGGGGACTCTATGCTCGATGGCGTACCCAACACGCAACAATGAGTTTCTTGGGAATCTTATGTTGCACTCTAACAATAAAATAATATTATTTTAAATAGTAGTTAACGCCTAGCCGTTGTAATGGCGGGAATGAATAGAACTAACTAAAAAATGATTATATATGTTTGTAAAATATTTTTACTTTTTACAATAAATGATAGAGGATTAAAAATGCTAATGAATCCAATTTTAAGCGTAAACATTCTAATATTATTTAAAAGATCGATTAACCACTTTTGATGGAAAACCTCTTTTAAATCCACTATTTGACAATTTTATGTGTTATATTTGCAAAATAAAATTCTTCTTTAGAATCGGGACATCAAAATTTACTTTGTGTAAATTTTTGGTATTTTTTCGAAAAAGTTCAATTTTTAATGAATAGTGAAAACTGTTGTATTCTAATTCAAAACCTCAATTTAATCTAATTTATTTATATGATTAGATTATCTATTGAATTGGTTTTAATGTTAAATTAGAATATATGTTTACCATTTAATTAAACAGTGGTCGTTGGAATTAATTTCACTTTGAAATTGGACTTAACCTTGTGTCAATCTTTTAATAGATATTGTTTCTTAAAAACACGCTATTTGTTTTGACAGCGTGAATTAATTATTAAATTAACTAATTAAACTTATATGTTTTGAATTTTGTAAAATAGTATTCATTTTTGAATTCGTAATATCAAATATAGATTAGGGTGAATTTTTGGTAATTTTCTGAAAAACATCAATTTTTGATTAATAGTGAAACCACTAAGTGGTACTTATAAAAAACTGATTTTCTGTTTAAATGATATTTTTCCACATTTGTGTTTTGAATTTAAAAAATCCGACATACATGGTTTTCATTAAGAAGTAAAATGTGGTTCAATGGGATTAAAATAATTTTTTGGTGAATAGTAGATTATTAAGTTTTTAATCGCGATTAGAGGTCATTAGTGTAGTTTAAGGTAAGAATAATGTTTTAATAAACTGAAATGACCTAGAATCATGTCCTACCCTCATTGGATGTGTAACAGTAGACCAATAAAATCCATGGGTCAACTTGGGGACCCCATGGAGCCACTTTGGTTGGAAAATGACATAAATACCTTTTTATTTAATGTTAAAGTAAAAATGACACAAACGTGAGATGTTTTAGTAAATAAATTTTTACATGGGGTTATAGAATTCTGATTTTGACTATAAATATTCATTGGAAATCTAGAAATATTTCCTACATCCTAGTATTTTTTTTATAATTTTTATACATTAAATAAATTAAATTATATATGACATCATGATGATGCAGCGATGACCTCATTATTTAACGATTTAAATAAAATGGAAAGATAACATAAACTCTAAGACCTACACATGTCCAAAACCTATTGGATTGGTGGATTTAGAACCCTTATCACCTTACCCTTGAAACACATCAATTTGGGACCATTAAAATCTGAAACGCATTCTAAAATAAAGTTACATTTCTTTACTTTCCAAGAGTGACCCTCCTCTCCTCTTATAAAAGGCCACCACCTCTACCTCCTTACCCACACTTCCAAAGCCTTTGGATCAGCCAAACCCTTCCCATGTTGTCTCTCCACATCCCTCTATAACTCCTTGAAGCCTCACTTTGGGCATAAGTATTTCCAAGGACGCCTTTGAGCACAAACCAAAGGGAGCTACCTGATTTTAAGGTAATGTCTTCACTTGTGTCCTTTTGTTTTATTTTGATTCTCCAACCCCCAAAACTCTTTTC
This sequence comes from Viscum album, assembly GCA_963277665.1. Taxonomy (NCBI): domain Eukaryota; kingdom Viridiplantae; phylum Streptophyta; class Magnoliopsida; order Santalales; family Viscaceae; genus Viscum; species Viscum album. The sequence goes on from OY728142.1 coordinate 1,539,057,459, forward strand.
ATTCATTTCTTTTGTTAAAACTAAAGTATCTTCAATATACTAGGATGTTGTTATAAGAATTATTCGAGCTACACTTACACACACCTTTGTCTAATGGTTAAAGAACATACTGTTTCTATGGTTGGCGATTTTTTGCCTCACGAAACGATGATTGCTCAATATTCTTTTAACACCTTTAAAGGTGGCCATTATGATGTCACTGTATTTTATATATAATATATATGGTATTTATGTTTACTATATTCTTATATATTTTATATTTAAACCATACCTTTATTCTTTTCATGTTGTGTAAATGCGATAATTTCATATGAGGAAGTGTGGACTACCGCCCCCTCAAGTGATGTGACTCGTACATGCAATACATGGAATGTATAAAGAATGAAATTAATGAACATATGTGAAGTATATAACATATATATTATCCTGGAATTATAATATATATATATATATCATTTATTTTTAATTCCATTAATATGAAAAAGAAAAAATGAAAGTAGCATTCATGCGTACGTACGGCCTACCGTCTCCATGAACGGTGCTTTTCGTTTTTTATCTCCAAATGATATGGAATAGTATAAAATGAATATTTACTGGATATATATGATATTTTAATCATTAATAATATTCTGGAAATTATTTACTTATAACTACATGGACAATCATTTTTCAAACAAATTCATTTTTGACTCATGTACCAAACATCGACAAAAACGTCTGATATGAACTCATATTATTAAACAATTATTATAACATTAAAATATGTGATATGAACTGAATAATAATCTTTATATGAGGTCCTTAAGCAATTATAAATTGAAAAAAGTTTATTATTCAGGAATATAAAGAAATGAACAAGACAAGTTGGTCTTGAGGTAAGGGATCCTACTCCTCTCTTTCTTTTTAAGTACACTCTTTTATGTCATTCCTTTTAAGCTCATATTTCTTATGTTTGGGGATGTTATTTTATATTAATCATAATTTAATTTTTATGTTCATATTATGGGAGGCCCTACTTGATCTCATAAATCCATTTTGGATGTTTTAAGTGGCGTCGTTAGGCTGCCGAGTTTTCGTAAGGGATTTTTCATCTCACTTTTATTCCCGTGAGATTTATGCTACGTTTGCCACAATTTCCTTTGAGTGGTGTATGTACTGACAATTATTATACACTTTGTGTAGTATAATTTCATTTATGGTTATTCACATATACATTGTATGACCCTTCTTCCATGGGTTGTACGTTTCGAAAGTTACCCAACTCGGTAAGGGGACCTTTCACCCTCCTCTTTTTCAAAGACTTCTTTTGTTATGTCTTTTAATTAACATACTATTATGTTGGGATATATTCATTTATATCCTTATTGATGTAAATTTTATGTCCAAGTGATGATATTCCCTTTTTACCTCTCATCAACTCATTTTTTAAATTTTGATGTGATGACGTTAGGCTGTTGAATTTTACCAGGAAAACTTTTTAACCCAATTCTGATTTCTTTGGGTTCAACATGTAGTTATTGATTATGTCATATTTTGAATATGTGTGAATGACATTTTATTGTTTTACACTTAATATACACTTATATTGGGTGTATTTATATTTGTCACACATAATTTTGAGATTGAATTATCCTTAATTTAAGGATACCTTCTTTATAATGGAATTCAGCACATTTGACATTTCTATTGAGACTTCATTGTTGTTATGAACCAATTCACTCTTATATGGTGTATATACTGTCCTTTGAAATATTATATCATGAATCCATTTATTCTCATGATATTATAAAGTTCTAACTAAATGTTATTCCTCAATTATTGTATTCAAGTGTCTCTAATTTTGGTAGAACCCCTTTAACCAAAATATCGCTTTAAATGTTTTAATTGTTTTTTATTATTAATATCCATGTTTTCAAAATGGTTTTAAGGATTTATTTATATGGATATTAATGGTTTAAAATTTTAAAAGCTTCAAGGTGGTATGGGACACTATGATTCAAAAATCTCTTTATTAAATGATTTAAAAGGTTTTGGAAATGGTTTCTTTTTGAATGGATTCATTATTTCTATATAATAAAATGTTATATTGTGATTGAAATGTGGAAATGTTATGTTTTCTTTATGCATGTTTTATGTGATACGTTTATGTTATGGTTATTGGGCACTGTTATGAAAACGGGTGGTTCTGTGATAAACTAAGGGCGGGTGAACCCAATATAGCTCTCCAATGCATTGGGTAACGCGAAGGAGTGAAACATTAAGGTTTCTCTGAAGAGATTTAGGGAATATACTGCGGTGGGTATTCCAAACGTAACCAAGAGGGATACTCCCTATGTAAGAATGTTATGAATGCCTCAAGTTACCTTTATGTCTTATGATTTCTATGATTTATTCATGATTTTATGAGGTATGTTAAAGTGCTTATGTTTTATGGGTAAAGTATGATTTCATTCTTATCTATACATGTACTCATGTTTCTTTTCCATATTTTTACGACCCTTACTGAGCTGTTTATGCTCATCCCAAGTTTTTTAAAAAAAAATTTCATAGGTCAAGGGAAAGGTACATGATATGATGATAGTGTCAAGGAAGTGTCAAGAAATAATCCATGTTTTATTTTAAATATCTTTCCGTTGATGGGGAATAACACTATCTTTATGTAACCACTTTGATTAAATGTGGAATATAATGCATGTTTTATGATATAATTCTCTAAAACTCTAAACCTGAAAAGATCCTCAATGTGTAATCTTTTAATAACTCAAGATTAAGTAAGGTTTAAGGCTGAGGCCTTATAGTTGGTATCAAAGGTCGGTTTACATAACTTTAGAGGTTAGGGTATTCTCTAAGCACAAGTGACATTACCATAATGGTTAGGATTTCAAAAAGTGTCCTAGTTTTAGATTAAGTGAATGAGTAAGTATATCATAGTGTTTAACTTCCTCATTAGTACATGATGGTTTTGTTGATATACTCACACTGACACATCTATTTTTAGTGAATGGATGGATCTAGCAGGCACCAAAGAGACAACAGGTTTGAAGGAAACTGTGGTAGTTCTCTGATTAGGATACTAGATAAAGTGGGGGATTCGATGAGGAAACTCGTGGTTGTTCTAAACCAACTACCAAGGAGTCATGATAAACCACTTGAACCTTGGTATGTTCTGTAATGCATCATGTACGAGATGACCAATCGATGTGGATGTTCAGGTAATAATTATAAAGGTAACCATTAGAGTTTATATGATCCTTACTTTTGAGGTAATTATGGGTTATTATATGTTATGATGGAAAATGAAAGGCATGAGATAAAATTGAGGTTAAAAAATGTTATGATCATTTTTTAAGATTTTACCTGATTTTGGGGAATGTTTTTAGAATTATATAGTCTTGGAAAAAGGACAACACGCAGACCGTGTGACAACCCATCGCGTTGGACAAAGCTACGGGAATCGAACCCACAACCAAAGTGCGACGGATATTTATCGCCTACCACTAGACTACATGAAGTCCCAGGTTAGTTTGACTGATTCTTTTTAGTTAGATGATTTTATGAATTAAGAGTTAGTTTATTTTGGGTTATCTATGGAAATTTATTAACCTATCATGGAGGATATGTGATTAGGTTAATTAATTTTCAACACGAGACATTAAGAGCAACTGATGTTGTTTGGAGATAAATGTTACGATTTAACATGGAAGACCATGAGACTAAATCCTTCAAATATTTGGGTTTCAATCTTAGTTTGGTTTACTTTGAATAATTTTATGGAAATTTTTTTTATCGAATGGTCCTTGTTGAACTTTGGGTTTTGTTGGACAAATTTTGGAGATTAAGAATAGATTTTATTTTTATAAAGGGTTATCCTTTTCTGGATTATCTGATCTTATACTAACCTTTTTGGTTTTGTTTTTGGTTAAAGTATAAAGACATGGGAAGTATATACTTCTCTTTTGTGGATTAGGCGATTCTCTAGAAGTTGATTATAGTACTCTTAATGTGAACAAGTCTTCCTAAATACTCGTCTTTTGGAGAAAATATGAATTTGTGTAAGGAATCTAATAAAATTTGATAGTCAACATGATAAGTGATTATCTTTCCTTATGAATAAATTCCTCAATAAAAAGTAACTTAAAACAAAAATGTTTTCTATTAACTTTTCTTAATGGGGAATCGAATACCGTTTAACCGATCAAATGTTTGTGATTTTCTTGTGGTTAAGTTTCTCCTAAACATGTTTTCTATCACTCTCCATCAGAACATGACCCTATGTTGTCTCCTACATGTCCATGTTTTCCTACATGGAATCCTAGTATGGGTTAACTCGGGTGACCTTTGTACTTCTCATTCTTTATTTTAAAGTGATTGTTTTACCGACTCCTGTTCTGATGTGGGACTTTCAAGGATGTTTTCGAGCCCAATTTTAAAATTGCGAGGACGCAATTCCCAAAATGGGGGAAGGATGTAACACCCCAGGTAAATAAAGAATATGAAATTTTCACATTTATCCATATTTGTGAATAAAATATTAATATGACTTTAAAGGGGACACTATGCTCGATTGCGTATCCAACACGCAACAACGAGTTTCTTGGGAATCTTACGTTGCACTCTAATAATAAAATAATATTATTTTAAATAGTAGTTAATGCCTAGCCGTTGTAATGGCGGGAATGAACAGAACTAACTAAAAAATGATTATATATGTTTGTAAAATATTTTTACCTTTTACAATAAATGATAGAGGATTAAAAATGCGAATGAATCCAATTTTAAGCGTAAACATTCTAATATTCATTACAAGGTCGATTAACCACCTTTTGATGGAAAACCTCCTTTAAATCCACTTTTTGACAATTTTATGTGTTATATTTGACAAAATAAAATTCTTCTTTAGAATCGGGACATCAAAATTTACTTTGTGTAAATTTTTGGTATTTTTCCGAAAAAGTTCAATTTTTAATGAATAGTGAAAAATGTTGTATTCTAATTCAAAACCTCTTTTTAATCTAATTTATTTATATGATTATATTATCTTTTGAATTGGTTTTAATGTTAAATTAGAATATATGTTTACCATTTAATCCAATAGTGTTCATTGGAATTAATTTCACTTTGAAATTGGACTTAAACTAGTGTCAATCTTTTAATAGATATTGTTTCTTAAAAACACGCTATTTGTTTTGACAGCGGGAATTAATTATTAAATTAATTAATTCAACTTATATGTTTTGAATTTTGTAAAATAGACTTCATTTTTGAATTCTTAATATCAAATATAGCTTAGGGTGATTTTTTGGTAATTTTCTGAAAAACATCAATTTTTGATGAATAGTGAAACCACTAAGTGGTACTTATAAAAAACTGATTTTCTGTTTAAATGATATTTTTCAACCTTTGTGTTTTGAATTTAAAAAATCCGACATACATGGTTTTCATTAAGAATTAAAATTTGGTTCAATGGGATTAAAATAATTTTTTGGAGAATAGTAACGTATTAAGTTTTTAATCGCGATTAGAGGTCATTAGTGTAGTTTAAGGTAAGAATAATGTTTTAATAAAATTAAATGACCAAGAAACATATCCTACCCTCATTGGATGTGTAATGGCCGACCAATAAAATCCATGGGTGAACTTGGGGACCCCATGGAGCCACTTTGGTTGGAAAATGACATAAATACCTTTTTATTTAATGTTAAAGTAAAAAATGACACAAACATGAAATGTTTTACTAAAACAATTTTTACATGGGGTTATAGAAGTAATATTTTTGACTATAAATAGTAATTGGAAATCTATAAAAATTTCCTACATCATAGTATTTTTTTTATAATTTTTAGACATTAAATAAATTAAATTATTTATGACATCATGATGATGCAGTGATGACCTCATTATTTAACGATTTAAATAAAATGGACAGATAATGTAAAATCTAAGACCTACACATGTCCAAAAACTATTGGATGGGTGGATTTCAAACCCTTATCACCTTATCCTCGAAACAGATCAATGTGGGACCATTAAGATCCGAAACTCATTCTAAAATAAAGTAACATTTCTTTACTTTCCAAGAGTGCCCCTCCTCTCCTCTTATAAAAGGCCCCCACCTCTACCTCCTTACCCACACATCCAAAGCCTTTGGCTCAGCCAACCCCTGTCCATGTTGTCTCTAAAAATCCCTCTCTAACTCTTTGAATCCTAACTTTGGGCAGAAGTATTCCCAAGGAAGCCTTTGAGCACAAACCAAAGAGAGTAACCCGATTTTAAGGTAATGTCTTCACTTGTGTCCTTTTGTTTTATTTTTCTTCTCCAAACCCCTAAACACTTTTCATTCATTTCTTTTGTAACAACTACAGTATATTGAATATACTAGTATGTTTTTATAAGAATGATTCGATCTAAACTTACACACACCTTCGTCTAATGGTTAAATAACATACTGTTTCTATGGTTGGCGATTTGTTGCCTCACGAAACGATCATTGTTCAATATTCTTTTAACACATTTAAAGGTGGCCATTATGATGTCACTTTATTTTATATATGATATATATGGTATTTATGTTTACTATATGCTTCTGTATTTTATATTTAAACCATACCTTTATTCTTTTCATGTTGTGTAAATGCGATAATTTCATATGAGGAAGTGTGGACTACCGCCCCCTCAAGTGATGTGACTCGTACATGCAATACATGGAATGTATAAAGATTGAAATTAATGAACATATGTGAACTATATAACATATATATTATACTTTAATTATAATATATATATATTAATATCATTTATTTTTAATTCCATTAATATGACAAAGAAAAAATGAAAGTAGCGTTCATGCATACGTACGGCCTACCGTCTCCATGAACGGTGCTTTTCGTTTTTTATCTGCAAATGACATGGAATAGTATAAAATGAATATGTACCAGATATATATGATATTATAATCATTAATACTATTCTGGAAATTATTTACTTATAACTACATGGACAATCATTTTTCAAACAAGTTCATTTTTGACTCATGTACCAAACATCAACAAAAACGTTTGATATGAACTCATATTATTAACCAATTATTATAACATTAAAATATGTGATATGAACTGAATAATAATCTTTATAGGAGGTCGTTAAGCAATTATAAATTTAAAAAGGTTTATTATTCAGGAATATAAAGAAATGAACAAGACAAGTTGGACTTGAGGTAAGAGATCCTACTCCTCTCTTTCTTATTAAGTACACTCTTTTATGTCATTCCTTTTAAGCTCATATTTCTTATGTTTGGGGATGTTCTTTTATATTCATCATAATTTAATTTTTATTTTTATATTATGGGAGATCCCACTTGATCTCATAAATCCGATTTGGAAGTTTTAAGTGGCACCGTTAGGCTGCCGAGTTTTCGTAAGAGATTTTTCATCTCACTTTTTTCCCATGAGATTTATGCTACGTTTGCCACAATTTCCTTTGAGTGGTGTATGTACTGCCCATTATTACACAATTTGTGTAGTATAATTTCATTTATGGGTATTCACATCTACATTGTATGACCCTTCTTCCATGGGGTGTACATTTTGAATGTTACCCAACTCGGTAAGGGGACCTTTCACCCTCCTCTTTTTAATAGACTTCTTTTGTTATGTCTTTTAATTCACATACTATTATGTTGGGATATATTATTTTATATCCTTATTGATGTAAATTTTATGTCCATGTGATGAGATTCCCTTTTTATCTCTCATCAACTCATTTTCTCAATTTTGAAGTAATGACGTTAGGCTGTCGAATTTTACCAAAGGAACTTTTTAACCCAATTTTGATTTCTTTGGGTTCAACAAGTAGTTATTGAATATGTCATATTCTGAATATGTGTGAATGACATATTATTGTTTTACACTTAATATAAACTTATATTGGGTGTATTTATATTTGTCACACATAATTTTGAGATTGAATTATCCTTAATTTAAGGATACCTTCTTTATTAGGGAATTCATCACATTTGACATTTCTATTGAGACTTCATTGTTGTTATGCACCAATTCACTCTTATATGGTGTATATACTGTCCTTTGGAATATTATATCCTAAATCCATTTATTCTCATGATATTATAAAGTTCTGACTAAATGTTATTCTTTAATTATTGTATTCAAGTGTCTCTAATTTTGGTAGAACCCCTTTAACCAAAATATCTCTTTAAATGTTTTAATTATTTGTTCTTATTAATATCCATGTTTTCAAAATGGTTTTAAGGATTTATTTATATGGATATTAATGATTTAAAATTTTAAAAGCTTCAAGGTGGTATGGGACACTTTGATTCAAAAATATCTTTATTAAATGTTTTAAATGGTTTTGAAAATGGTTTCTTTTTGAATGGATTCATTATTTCTATATACTAAAATGTTATATTTTGATTGAAATATGGAAATGTTATGTTTCCTTTATGCATGTTTTATGTGATACGTTTGTGTTATGGTTCTTGGGCATTGTTATGAAAAAGGGTTGTTTCGTGATAAACTATGAGTGGGTGAGCCCGATATAGCTCTCCAATGCATTGGGTAACGCGAAGGAGTGAAACATTAAGGTTTCTCTGAAGAGATTTAGGGAATATATTGTGGTGGGTATTCCAAACGTAACCAAGAGGGTTACTCCCTACGTAAGAATGTTATGAATTCCTCAAGTTACCTTTATGTCTTATGTTTTTTATGATTTATTCATGATTTTATGAGGTATGTTAAAGTGCTTACGTTTTATGGGTAAAGTATGATTTCATTCTTATGTATAAATGTACTCATGTTTCTTTTCCATATTTTTAAAAACCTTACTGAGCTTTTTATGCTCATCCCAATTTTTTTTGAAATTTTTTTCACAGGTCAAGGGAAAGGTACATGATATGATGATAGTGTCAAGGAAGTGTCAAGAAAGAATCCATGTTTTATTTTAAATATGTTTCCGTTGATGGGGAAAAAATACTATCTTTATGTAACCACTTTGTTTAAATGTGGAATGTAATGCATGTTTTATGATCTAATTCTCTAAAACTCTAAACCTGAAAAGATACTCAATGTGTAATCTTGTAATAACTCAAGATTAAGTAATGTTTAAGGCTGGCGCCTTATACTCCATGAGAAATCTTGGCCATTTGGGCTATATTTAGGTCTTTAGAAATCATTTTGGTGATATCCTTGGTTTATTTTATGTACCCTATAGATGTTCCTCTACTTTGGAGGCGGAAATACTTGGTTTGATTAAAATAATGGATATTGTAATTTAATAGGGATTGAACAAAATATGGATTGGGAGTGAATCTTCCATAATTATGGAAGATTTTATAATAGATAGCATCCATCATTCTTATATAATTGTAATGAAATGGAAAAAATACTTAGACACACTTTCCTATATTAATTACATTATCAAAAATTCTTATTATGATTCTAATTTTCATTGTCAAAGGTATTCCAAATAAAGGGGAGAGTTTTAATGATTACAGATTCTTCAGTATTCTTCCTAATGATTCATTTTCCCCATTCCAAAGGGATAGGTGTAAACTACCTTCTTTTAGACATATGTAAAATTTTGTTAATTTATTTGAAAAGGTTTTTTATTTATACTATTTGTCATTTCTCTTAATAAATTCATAATTTTTAATATTTTTAAATGTATAAACACACATTTAATAATTTATTTTTAATAATTAATTAATTAATTATAATTATTTCTAATTATTTTTTTACTTGATATGGTTACATGTATAAATCTATGTATGTATACATGTATATGTGTATATATATATATTAATTTTATTTGAATAAAATTTAATTTTAATGATATTCTAGACCATTATTAATATATTCACATATAATAAAATCAAATTTCATATTTATTCTTATCACCCATAAAAATAGTTAAAATAAAAGCCAGTCATGTTTTAAAAAAACATGGATGGTTAAAAATTATCCCAATTTTAATATTTACTGTAATTAGCCACCATTTAAAATAGTAATATATTTGATAAACTTTTTAAACATGAATAAATAATACACAATTTAATATTCTATTAAATTTTTGTATTTTTAAAATTAATCTAAATTAATTGTGTTAATATGGAAAAAATGGTAAATTAAAATTTCTCTTTATTTAAAAAACAAATCTACAAAATAGAGATAAAAAAAATTGAGCTTCATTTTCCTAAATGGTGACTAAAAGCTTAACTTGTTATCTATTTTTTAGTACTGTGGTTTGAAATTGGTAAAGTGGTTTAAGAAGTGCCAATTTATTATTATTAATATTCTTTTAATATTATTTTTAAATGGTTTTGGTAATTTTTTATTCTAATTAAATATGGATTTGAAAAAATGTAATTTTTTAAGGGTTGATTTCCTGAAACAATAAATCAAGGGGTAAATATAAGAATTTTTTTCGTAGAGAAACCATTTTTAGAATGAAAATCTATGTTGTTTGGTGTTTTAGACTAGGGTGAGATAGGCATTCATCTTAGATCATCTCATTGGATTTTTTAGTGGATGCATCATACGTGAAGTGGGGGGAGAGTGAAGTCAATCACATGAATCAAATAAATTTATCGATTAGATGATGTTACTCCACATACATAAAGTTCTTTTGGGAACCTTGATTTACTCTTTATAATATGTAACATCATGGATGGATTTGGGAGTATGGTATTTTAATTTATCTTAGGGTGATGTACTTCCATGGTTGTATTGGTGATTCAGGGGAAATGAGCCACATGAAGAATGATATAGTTGGTGTTGGTTGGAACTCAAGTATCATGAATAATAAGGTTTACTTGGTTCTAGTAAATAGAGTCATATTACTCTAAAAAAGTTGGATCAATTGTCTGGATATGAAAGAGAGGGGTTTTCACTATGATAATGTAGTGAATCTATAAGATATGTATGGTTTGGGAAAACACCTTAAATTCTGCATTGTGGATACTTCATGGGATATGGAGGCATCCTTTTGAATGTGTTGATGAAAGTAACTTATGACTAGATATTGGATGGTTTTTGAATGGGAAGTGAATATTTTATTATTTGTGGATGAATATAGTTTCATGTTTGTGTGTCCCTTCAGTGAAGGTTGTATTAATGATTAAGCTACGATATTGGTTGAATGTGGAAGGAATGAATATTATTTCACTATAGTATTGTTTTTATTTTTCTATATCATCTTAATGTTGACCTATTACTTAATTTCATGTTTTCATGTTTACCATGTTCTAGTGGTGGTATAATTGGTTTTCATCATGAAAAAAGTTCATCTCTATGAGATCTAAAATGAGAATTGGGAGTGTAGTGGTTTTTATCCGTTTTTGGATATATATATATATTGATATATGATTTTGTTTATATTTTATGTATGATCAATCATATCACTATGAGCCAATTGGAAAAATATTAATATGTATCCTGAAATCATATATATTTTGGAGAATATTTAATAGTTAAGAGATATATAGAGAATTTTGGGATTGTTAGGTTGTATGAAAATATATGATGGTTGTGATAATTTTGAAAATACACTCCATTAAATATGGTTTGTTGTTATTATCATAATATGTCATATGTTTAATAGTAACAAAATTATTGTTAAAAGGGTAATTAAACATAGCTTATTTCTATGTTTCGAGTTTAAATACTTATGAATTCTAAGTTGAATTTCAATCTTTGGGTAACCAATTTTGGAGTAGAGTATGAGTTATTTTTTCTTATTTTGTGTTTCTATTATGGGTGGGTGGATTTTATATTTTTTAAATTATTATTTTTTAATTTGGGTTAGTTCATCATCACTTTTGAAAATTATCCTGCATGAGCAGTATATGTTTTCTGTATGATTCAATGATTTACATTAATTTGATTAGAAGATTGGAATGCATCTTGATGAGGTGGGTTTATATGTATCACCCCCAATTATTCGTAATTAACCCTTTATTTCAATATTTTCTGTATATAATGTGATCGAGTAAATATTGTGATGGTTTTTAGATGTTTTGAAATGTTTTTGGGGATTTTATGGAGGATTATGCTTTGAGAGCGGTTATTAGAAACTATTAAATGCCTCTAGGAAACGGTGAAATGGGAAGTAGAGGTCACTACGTTTGTGAAAAATTGGAGCATGGTTTGGCCAATCTTAGAGTCCATACATGTGAAAACTTGAATGTTATATACATAGATAAAATCATGATTAGTGCAAAGATTATCTAATTTTGAAAACCAGCCATGTGAGGGGTGGAATAAGCTAGTATCACCCACATGGTTGGCACACATAGCGTACATCCTAACCATGAAATGTATATGTGTACCCCTATAAATTATGTATCTAATTCTTATTTACCATTAAACCTATTATTTATTTGATAAATATATCCTAACTCGAATTCAACTCCTCCCAAAAGCCGTGAAGACCCTTATTTTTGATCCGAGAGAAATCAATTGCCAATTCTTTTTTTTGCATTGGAGGCCCGTATTCCCTGAAAAGCATATGTTATTGGTTTTGTTTCATTAGATTTCATATTATTCTCCCTATTTTATTCATAGATCTAATCCATTGGGGGAATGATCTATGTAGTTTTTTGATAATAATTATGAGATGTGTTTTTTTTGGTTGATAAAGAACAAGATCTAAGTTGGGTTTATGGAATTTTAACCTGGTTGGTTAAAGAATTTGTGTAGTTCATTATTTTATCCCAACTTTGTGAGGTAGGTGGATTCAATATTGACTCATCTTGTTATAAATATAGGTCTTGCTTTAGAATTTATAGAGTTTCTTGATATTAATTGAGATTTTTTTGTGAAAATATTGATGGAAAGCCTCATTATTGATGGTTTTTGAAATTTTGAAATTTCCAAAATCCATTGTTTATGAATGGTGAAATTCATTACATGTATTTAAAATTATAATTTTAGAATTTTTTTTTGGTTTCAATGTTTGGGAAATTGGTAGTAAAAGGGTCTTCAATAAAGAGTTTTTATTATTGAAATAGTTTTTTCACAATTAATTTGACATGGTTTTTTGAATTAATGGATGAGCATGAGTTGAATGGGATGGATAATGGTCATAAATTATCACCATAAAAGGGCTGGATAATGGATTTGAACATCCACCATCAATGTTAACACCAACAGTGTGTGTGTGGCTGTGTGGTTGTGTAGATTGAAATGGGTTTTGCCGAATGGATTTGAGAAATAGTTTGAATGAAATTTTTGGATACCTTTCATTGAAAACTATTTTGTTTATAAATGGTTTTGGTTTTGAGATAAACTATTTTAAATTGTTTTAAATAATTTGTTTTATATAAATGTGATGATATTTTTAATCCTAGTGGTGTGATTAGGGAAGTCATTTGAAAAAATACTACTATGTTTTATACTCACACTCAAATTGGGAACTTTTCTTCATTTACAGATATTCTATGTTGGGAAATAGGTAAAATTAATGTATCTCATTTCTTTAGTGATGAATTGTGATAATTTTTGAATGACATGTGGAGTTGGATCTTGGATATTTTTTGGATATATGGAGTTTATGGATTCAGAGTCATTCATTTTTTTTGTTTTTCATTCTACTTTTTATTCAGATATTGGTTTTGGTTTCCACACTGAACATTGGTCTATTATTTTTTTTGGTTTGGTTATTTTTTGGTAGTATTATATTGTGATCTTGCAACATTTATTGTTTTTTGGTTATGATCATCTTGGTTTGGTTATTTTATTTTCAGAGGTAAAAATCATCTGGAAATTTTTTATGAATCCACAGTATTTGTTATGAGACTTTGGTTTTTTTGGGATGTCACCTAAGTCCTAAAAACATCCCACCACCATCACAAGACAATGGTTTGAGGTTGTATGTTACAAATTGTTTCAATATTTGTTAGTATATCTTTCATTTTTTGAAAAATGGTTCTGTTTTTATTTTGATCATTTATTTGGAGAATCATTCAGGTTTAGTCCATGAGTTGGATTTTCATATAGAAGTAGGATATTTAGAACATGAAATGTAGAGTATAAAAATGTGTTGTTAGCCTATTTATATAGAACCTCTAGTTACCAGGGAGTTTGGGTACGTGACTGTTTTTAGACTCTTATATGTGTTGTAACCTCAACATCATGGGTTTAGCCAATGAGAAGAGTATGACATGAATTAAAATTAATGAATTCCCACTAGGAGTGAATATTCCATTTTGATTAATGATTTATGATTTGGTGAAAAGGGGTTGATAGTTGAGAAGTTTTCAAATTATTTTCAAATTTTGGATTTTGAAAAGGATTGGTATTGTTATTTGGAAAATGGTTTTCTGTTCAAAACTTGGTGGAATTTTGAAAAATTGTATGAAATTAGAGAAATTTTTAATTTTAGAAGTCATTGTTGTGATATGTGTGAACTACCGAATTTGGAAATTCTTATAATTATTTCTTATAGAGTAGGAATAAATGAAGTTTTGTTTTGGTAATATAAAATGGAAACAGTTAGGCATAGAATAAACTGACTAGAACAGACTATAGAGAATGTGGTCTCACCTGATCCATATGTGAACCTAAATATAGATCAGAGAATTGTCTAATATTTTTAAGATATGTATAGAGGGAAAATATGGGATGAACTGAGGAATTTGGATCATTCTGTTCATTTCAATAAACAGAATCCACCCATCTTTCATGGTGATTTGAAACAAAATAAGAGAAACTATAACTGAATATGATGAATCAAATCATTGATTTCCTAAGTACACCAGCCGAGTAGAAATTCAAGTTTGAAACTTACATGATGGGGGATCTATCACACCAGTGGTTGAATTTAGCAGTTTTAGATAAATTGGACCAATACATTTCATGGGTGAATTTTGATGAATTTTTCGACAAAATAATTATATCCTATCACATTTAGAATTTATATAATGATAACCATTTATTCTTGAACTGATATAACATATCTGTGACATTGTACGTGGCTAAATTCATGAATTAGTCAAATTTATAGATGAATTTACTACAAGTAAATCCTAGAATGAACACATTTTTGAATAGGGATTAAGGATTGGGATTCGATCAAATATTTTAGTGATTTGTGTAAGGAATTGTAAAGAGATTATCAATAGGGTGATGGTGGAAGAAATATACATCATATGAACTATGGGGGGGAGGAATCATGTTCATACCTATGGGTAATGGTTGGAACACTAATACTCTATATAATAGTAATATGGAAACCAATTTGCAAGGTAGTGCTACGACTCAGAATTAGATTGTTGGATCGATGAATCTTTCTCAAAAACCTTAGAGTATGTTGGGATGTTTCTAGTGTGGTTCTTTCAACCATATGAATTAATATTGTATCAAACCACCTAGATCATGTGACAATTACAACCAAAAGGTAAATCTTTAGTGTTATTTTCATAGTGATCCTTATTCAAGTTCTAGGGAAAAATATCACATTTCACAGATTTCATATGCTTCAAGGGAATACAACTTTTTAGTAAAAACAAGGAAGCCATGGTGATTTTAGGAATACCATTACTCATCATGAAGGAAAATATCAACATGTTAATAAATACTAGAGTGTAGTGATTAAGTAGTTATATGGATTTGAGAAAGTGATAATGGATGATCAATTGAAGACATCAACCATGATAGGTACAATTTTTTTAATTCTACCCTTATGAGAGATTTGTTTTATTTGGGTTCATCCCATTAAATTATATATTCTCATGTTGATGATCTTATAGGTATTAATTTTGATATGATTCCTTCTGTTTTGAAACTTAAAACTCCTCTTTTCCAAACGGAATCTCGGGCATTCAGGTGCACATAATGTTATATAATGATTAATGGAGTAGAATTGAGTTGGAATTTTTATATTCTTGAGATAAATATCTTTGAAATAATACTGGTCATGTATTTGTTGAAAATGTTCAAGGATCACATTGAATATTATAACTAAATGGTTAGTTTTATAGCTGGTGAGGGAGTCAAGCCTCTCTTTAGAAAAGACCAGAATGAAAAGTTAAGTGCAACATGCATGTTGGAACTATAGGTTAGAATGATCACATAATAGTTAGAACCATTGACTTTACAATTTGTGGATAAGATTAGGGATATAAATTATCCAGTAGTTTTAGATATACTTTTATGTGTCTTTTTAATAATCTTTCAGGGGTCCTACCAAAATGATAATTTTAGTTTATGATTTATCTCCTCTGGTGGACTAGTCTTATTACCATTTAATCTTACCAGTTGTTACCAACTAAATTAATGGAACTGAAATTCTAGCGGAAATATTTATAAATCAATGGGTTCATTAGGCCTAGTACATCTCTGTTGGAATTAAAGGTTTTTTTGTGAAAATGTATGATGGAAATCTTTGGTTATGTGAGAATTATCATAAGATTAAACAATTTATGAAAATGAATCATTATCGACTTCCATGGACTTATAATCTATTCGATCAATTTAGGGGAGCCCAATGGTTCTCTAAAGATTAATTACATTAATTGTATTACCAATTGGGGTTCTATAAGGAGTATATTCCATATACAATATTTAGGAGTATATATATGTACATTATGATTATGTGGTTATGACTTTTGGTTTTAAGAATGCACTGAAAATATTTATAGCATTGATTAATGAAATATTTCAAACGTATCTAGATTCTATTTTGTAATTTTCTATGGATGAAATATTGGTATATTCAAGGACATGGAATGATCATGAACAACACTTAGATTTTTTGTTGGAATGTTTATGGGTTCATCATATGTATTCCAAATTATCAAATTGTAATTTTTTGATATAAGAGGCACATTTCCTTGGTCGTGTGGTCTCTGAAAATTTGTTTTTATGGATCCATAAAATGTATAGTCTATTATATATTGGAAACCCTAAAATAATTCATTTGAGATACAAATTATCCTTGGTATAGATGGTTATTTCTGATGAATTTTTCAGGAATTTTCATGAATGTCTTTACCTGTGATAGCTTTGATAATAAAAAATGCTCAATTTCAATGAGATGATGAATTTATGAAGAAATTTCAAGAGCATAACATTCAACTTATGTCAAAAGTGATTCTAATATTCATAAAATTATGGAACAGGTAAGTGGTGTATTGTGATGCTTCAAGATATGGGTTGGGATGTGTTCTGATGCATGGAGATCTTTTTGTTCCCTATGGATCACACCATTTTTAGTTGTATGAGAAGAAATATAAAAAACATGATTTGGAATTAGATTTTATAATCCATGTTTTGAAAACATGGTGTAATTACATATTTGTTGATAAATTCATGGTTTTTATAGATCATAAGAGTTTGCAACACATTCTATCACTAAGAGATTTGAATCTGAGAAAAAGAAGATAGAAAGAGTATCTACAAATGTAAGACTTTGACATAATGTATACACGGGGTAAACATATTTCAGTGTAATATGCATTTATTATAAAGTAATATAGTCAGGTTGATAAAGAGGATTTAGACTCGGGGATGTTGATATCGGTGTTAGCTGAAATGCACATGGATTGTGAAGACCTAAATAGTCTTAGTGATTTTCTCCGAGTTTTATTGCTTCATAATTTGGTTGAGATGTTTAAAAAAGCACATACATATTATATTGAACATGTTTCTATAAGGTCAAAACTCAATGTAAATGAGACCATTAAAGGATTTAAGCTAGCTGAGAGTTTAGTTCTGTGGTTTTGAGATCAGATAGTTGAAACCCATGAATTTTTTGGAAAACAAGTCTTCATTATTACCACCATTCGAGACAGACTGTTCATCCTAAAATACAAAATATGTATAAGTCATTTAAAGAGAAATTTTGGTGGGTAGGAAATAAAAGAAAAGTGGATGATTTCTTATTAGATGACACACCTGTCAGTAAGTTAAGGAAGATCACATGTTTCTAGAGAGTTTGTTATAGTCATTACATATTTTTGTTTGGAAATGTTAGCAGATATCAATATAGATTGTAACAGATATCCCAATTACTATTCAGAAACATGATTATATTTGGGGGATAGTGGATCAGATAAAAATTCAGAACATTTCATCCCTATTCATGAATCACATATTATGTTGGACTTGTCTAAAATATATATATGAGAAGTCGTAAAGAGGCAAGTCATAACAGTTTTGATATATTCATAATGAAATCAGAGTGTTATGTCTTGTTTTTTGAAATCTTTACATCAAGATATAGGTACTTAGTCTACTAGGAGCACATCTTATCATCCCTATATAGATAGACTATCTCAAATGAGGATACCAACATTGTAAGACATGATTCGAGCTTGTGTAATGGATTTTTGTGGCCCATGGGAGGAGCATAAACCATTTATGGTGTTCCAATATAACCAAAATTACTAAGCCTCGATACATATGTCTCCTTTGAATCATTAAATGGGTATCATTTTTGTTCTCAAATTAGATGGGTGAAAAAACATGATACTTCACTAGTTGGATCAAGTCTTGTCCAAGAGATAATAATAAAGATTGTGTTGATCATAAAGAGGATATATATGGAAAAGAGTAATAAAAAATCATATGAATATCACCATTAATGGCTATTTTCATTTGAGGTGAGTGATCAAGTGATAATGATAATCTTTCTAAGGCTGGGACATCATCATTTTGGGAAGCAAGGAATGTAATATCCTTGATAAAAAGGACATTTTGAGATACATGAATGGATTGTACTAGTGGCATATCAATTGGATTTTTGACCAAGGTTAAATTCTATGCATAATATGTTTCATGTATCTTAGTTGAAAAGATATCATCCAGATCTTGAGCATGTAATTCAATGGGACAACATTGACAAAGAGATGGATGACATGTTGTTTCATAAGCCAGTGCAGATTGTTGATAGGAAAGAGAAATTATTTCAAGGAAAAAGTGTTGGACTAGTGAGGGTTTTGTGGAAACATGGTCATATTGAGGAAGAAATATGGGACCGTGAGAAGGAAATGGTCATGTAGTGGCCCGATATTTTTATGGATAATTCTAGTTTTCTTTGTTTTGGGGATGTAATGTCCAATGATAGGGAAAGTTTATTACCCCATGTATCAGGTAATTATGTAATGTCTTAGATTTTTCCATATAATATTTTGATATTCTGTGGGAATTATTTCGAGACTAGGCTTTGAGACGGCATGTAGTTCTGAGGCCCGATGAGCCAAGAACAAATGTTGGAATTTAATTAAAAAATTAAATAACGCGTGCATAGGGTTTTCCTGAAAAAGTGGAATAACTCCTAAACAGGTGCACAGATCAGAATTCTGAGGGCACCATTGCGTCCAGAGTAGTGAGTTTACCCTAGGATAGATCTAACATCGGCTGACGCAGGTCGGTGGTGAAATCTAGTTTTTTGGATGCAACCATAATAAAATATTTAATAAAAATATTTTATTAAATTTTATTGCAGTGAATATCTTTCTCTCTTTTTAAATAAAGTTTTATTTAGGGGTCTAAGGTAACATATCTCATAACCCTAAAACCCTTGGAGGATCTGGAGGATTTGGAGGAAACCCCAACGGGGATACGGCGTTCTTGACGGGTTTCGCCGGCGATGACGACGCAACGACCAGATATACGCCAACCAACACCACGGATCCAGGTAGGATGTTTTATATTGATTTATTTTCCCCGTTCTTGATTCTTATGATGAACACAGACTAATCCACGAACATATTATCCAAGGATCGATCGTATTTGAGGGTTGGGATTTTGTGGGGATTTTGGGGATTGATTTTTGAAGGTTATTTTGGTTTCTTTTACCCTTTTAATGGTGATGAACCATGATCGACATGAACATCAATTGAGGTTTGTCCCTCTCGATTTGTTTTGCCTTTCTTCCCTGATTTCACATGTTCTTCATGTGTGTTCTATGCATTCTTCATGGAGATATGAACAATGGATCGTTGCACATCCATTATGCGATTCAATGATCCCAAATTGAAGATCTGGCATCGGTACAAAACCACAGAGGTGTGACTACGGTGGTGATGGACAGATCGAAGCAGATCAGAAGATATTGTTCATTGAACGATTTCTTCACGGGTGACCAGAATTGGATTTTGGAGCCGATCGAAGGCCTGAAACCTATGGATTAGACATCACGACGACAAGGCGACCTAAGATATCATGTTTTGAATCAAACAGATGATAGATCGCGAATCCGGAGGTTTTACCGAGGTGCGAGGAGGAAGACGACATTTCTGGAGAAATCTCGACTACCCGACGTGTAGTATGGGCTACACGGCATGTTGTATGGGGTGCACGACATGTGTTTGTCAGTGGACTACATAGCGTGTACTCCAGGAGTACACAGACACGGGCTGTGTACACGGCCAAGGACACGGTGTGTATACCCTTCCCTGGACAGACTCGGCCAGATATATGGGACACCTCGTGTACTGGTACATGGGCAGGGTGACATGGACAAAGACCATGTACGAGCACATGGCCAGTGTACATGGAGCGAACCTGAGGTACATGGACATGGCTTGTGATACTACTACACACCATGTAGTCTAGTTTTACACACATGGACTAGAGACATGGGCCATTTACATGGGAAGTTCCTCGAGTTAAGTAAAACGGTTTGTAACCATATTACATGCTGTGTAACCTGTTCTACATGGATTGAGCCATTTTTCATCCGTGACTTGGACTTGCATTCATAAGGTTCATACCCTTGGCCTTTTCCCTAAAGTTTTTTGGTATCATTTACCACGTACAGATGTATGATCCCTTCCGCCGGACTTCCTGAATAGAGTAGTTTCAATCCCCTCTATTAGGCTTAGAGCCAGATCCTCTATTCCTTCCTGGAACCCTAGGTATAGTTCTTGGTATCAACGTGACCTACATTACCCGGGCACCGATCCTCTTCTTAGTGGATTAGTTCAGACTGAGTTGTTGGAATCACCCCATAGCTATTGGTTGTGATCCTCATCTGAGCATCATATTCATGATTACATATGGAGGGAGTTCCCATGGAATGAGTAATTCGTATCTCTCTCTTTAGACCTAGAAGTGTGTTCTCCCTGTTACATGCTTAGTAGAATCTTTGAGCTGGATCTTAGTGGTGGTTTCGCGATAGTTGATCGCGTATATGTATATCTTGATATTCTTGTTATATGTTTTGTAAACATATACTATGTAGAGATGACCATATCATTCCTTTGTTGTATATCCGTTTTTGTATTCCTTTGTGGTTTTTGGGGTGTCTTACTGGGTATTTTTATACTCACCCCTGCACGGGCATTGACCGCACATGTTGTGTCTTATGAAAACGAGCAAGTATTTTATAGGATTCTAGGTGGACCAGGAGCGGACGATGCTCAGTGAGATCAGGCAGGCTTAGGTGTGTTCCTACGGCTACGAATTGCAGTCCCAGTACCTTTCTTTACAGGTTGGACTTTGTTTTAGACATTCTTTTTGTGTGCTTGTACTTTTGGCCCAGGGTTTTACATTACTATACATTACATTCCTATCATATTCTTTTGGTTGGGATTTTAGTGCATGCATGCATTTCAATTTTCATTAGTTTTTACTTTTCAGGTTTGTGGTATTGGAGATGTGTGTGTATGTGTATAAGTTTATAGGTAATGCCTCCCATGTTAGTGACATTCCTACTCGGTGCTAGTCACTAGACCCTCTCCTATTGGAGGTGGGCTTGGGGAGTTGCGGTATGGGCCCCACTAGGATAGGTCGTGACAGAGTGGTATCATAGGTGGTCAGTTCTACCGTCGGACCGAGAGTCTGTGAGTTGGTTTGGGGAAACAGTGTTAAGTGTTTCAAGTTCGGCTTTCAGGCCAAGGACCGCAGTGTTGGTGCGAGCGGCCAACGTATCCATGCACCAGGACTCTGATAACATGCTTTTCGACTTGGAACATGAGAACACTAGTTTTAGGGGAAAATAATGGTTCATGCATCATATATGAATGGGTTGTGGTTTCCATGTCCTTCTTAAGTCAGCTCTCCAGATATAATCACTGACTATGATACATCCAGTTTCTTTACAGGATTCCTCCGTGATGCACACCCAATAGGATCTAGTAGATCGATCACAAGGATGACCCTCTCAGTGGTGAAGCTTTGATACTAGGACCAGATCCCCCAATTTTATCTTTGGGTGGTGTGCCAGTTATTCCACCACCTGTGGAGCTGTGTTTAGTGCCTTCTGTACCAGTAGAGGAGGAGTGCATGCTGAGCACACTCCACAAGTTTCAGAGGAAAAGACCCCTTAGGTTTAGAGGTGATCAAGACCCTTAGGTAACAAAGTACTGGCATGAGGCAGTGGCTAGAGTCTTCCATTTGGTCAGGACACCAATAAACCAGTTGATGATCTTGGCAGCGAGCCTTCTACAGGGCTCGGCAGGGCGATGGTGGAGTTTGTTTATCCAAACTCATGATGAGGCGACTCATTCAAGGTCAGAGTTTGAGCATCTTTCATATAATATTTTCACTGGTTACCCTGAGAGCAGTACATATACAAGAGCTTCTTCATCTCTAGAAGGGAACCAATATAGTGGCTAACTATTCATCGAGGTTTACCGACCTCTCACGGTACTCGATGGATATGGTCAAGGATCAATACTTCAGAGCTCAGACTTTTGAGCTGGTCTTGTACCGAGACATATGAGCTATCATCATCCCTATGATCATTACTACTTATGTTGGGGTGATCGAGTGGGCTTTGGTGGTCGAGAGATTCTTGGCAGAGCAGGGATAACCAACAATTGTTAGTAGTGAGCGTGTTGTAGCAGAGACCTCGACAGTAGGGAGCCGACGTCAGGGACATAGGAGTGGGAGATGTTTTTTGAGGAGATCCCAAGAAAGGGGATCTTCCTTACAGGGTTCACATGGTGCATCCATCCAGCATCGAGAGAGGAGATGCAAATCATGTGATGGAAGGAGGAATGTCACTCGAGATTTTCCGACCCGCCATACTACTGAAATGGGAGTAGTGAATGGACCACTGAGGCAGAGGCAACATGTGTGGAAGATAGATCTGTAGGGCAGAAGACTTGGTAGAGGAGCTGGGAGAGCAGCTAGAGGTGGTCGAAGTTTTGACCCTTTACCACCACCAACCCCAGGAGGTCCACCCCAGGATCAAGGAGCTAGTGCACAGAGGCGAGGACAACTATAGGGAGCATAGGCTTATGACCTAGGTACTCCTGAAATTATTAGAGGTACCATCTATTTATTTTCTACTTTGGTTGTCATACTGAAAGACATAGGTTCTACTCATTCCTTTATGTATTCTTATCTTGTATGATACCTTGAGATTCCAGTTGATCCATTGACTCAACCCTTACGCTTAGAAACACCAACTAGAGATGATTCAGAGATGACACCTTTGCAGACAGTTTAACCTGACCCTTGGAGGAGAGAGTTTTGGTTGGAACCTCTTGGTGGTAGTGTCGAGGCCTTATGATGTCATTATTGGTATGGATTTTCTATCCACAGTTCATGCCCAGATTGACTGTTTTAGGTGAAGGGTGCGGTGTGTCCGCAGTGATTGAATGAGGTTCTCCTTCGTCGGTGAAAAGGAGACCCAAGTAGAACCGGATGGACTCGTGCGTAGGAATGTACAATAGATTTCACATCATTTGGCTAGCCTAGCCCTTGGGTCAGTAGATGTTAGAAGTTTCTAGTTTCTAGTAGTAGTGGCTGAGTACGAGGACATCTTTCCAGAGGATGTCCCCAGACAACCTCCCCATTGGGAGATAGATTTCTACATTGAGTTGAAAGCCAGGATGACACCGATATCCGCATCATCATATCAGATGGCTCCTGTAGAGCTTCATGAGTTGAGAGTGCATATGGAAGACTTACAAAGGAAGGGCTTCATGAGACCTAGTTTTTCACTCGGGGCGGCCCCAGTGTTGTTTTCCAAGAAGGCATATGGGGGCTTGAGGTTGTGTGTGGATTACTGGTGCTTGAATCAGGTGACCGTGAAGAACCGGTATCCACTACTGAGGATCGATAACCTCTTTGAACAATTAAGAGGGGCATGATGGTTCTTGAAAGTTGATCTACGATCAGGCTATCACCAGTTGCGAGTATAGGATGATGATATACCGAAGACGACTTTCAGATGTCGCTGTGGTCACTATGAATACTTGGTGATTCCCTTCAGCATGACGAACTCCCTAGCCGTGTTTATGGGACCAATGAACCCCATCTTTCATCCCAGTCTCGATCAGTTCGTGGTGGTCTTCGTCGATGATATCCTTGTGTACTCTGCGTCCGAGGAGGAGCACTCGAGGCACCTAAGGATGTTTCTAGACACACTCTGAGAGCACCACTTGTATGGGAAACTCTCGATGTGTCAATTCTGGATATAGGAGATCCACTTTTTGGGACATGTTATCTCAGTAGATGGTGTGGTAGTAGACCCAGCCAAGGTAGAGGTAGTGTTATCATGGGAGAAACCCCAAAGCATGATGGAGGTGCAGAGTTTCCTTAGGTTGGCAGGCTACTATCAGAGATTAATTCCAAATTTCTCTATGATTTCAGCACCCATGACAGCTTTGACCCAAAAGGGTCATCCATTCGTTTGGACGAAGAGATGCCAATAGGATTTTCAGCAGTTGAGACAGAGTCTGATGAGCGCCCTGATCATGAGATTACCAGAGGAGGGTGTCGAGTATGTAGTGTTCTGCGACGCATCAGGAACCGGTCTTGGTTGTGTTTTGATGTAGAGAAAATAATTCATTGCCTATGGATCATGTCAATTGAGGCCACACGAGTAGAACTACATGACCCATGATCTTGAGTTTTCAGCGGCAGTCTTCTCATTGAAGATATGGTGGCACAACCTGATGGGTGAGAGGTTTGTCATCTACTCTGATGACAAGAGTCTCATATATATCTTTTCTCAGAAGGATCTAAATTTGAGAAATAGGTAGTGGTTTGAGTTCCTCTAAGATTATGACTTTGAGATCATTTATACTAATAGGAAGTGGAAGTTTGTGACAGTTGTTCTTAGTAGGAAATCCAGTTCATAGTTTCTAGGTGAGGTGACGAGGCAGTTGGCCTCTTTGTAGTTATCCTTTGTGGATAGAGGTGAGGGAGCTTACCTTCAATCGATGGTTGTTACCCCTCCGCTCTTATAGCGATTCAGGGAAGCATAGCTTGAGGATACTAGATATGAGACTCTATATGCTCAGATATCCGCTGGTGATGCTGCCAATGGATATTCAAAAGGTGGGGAGCACGATTTTCTTTTCAGAGGGTGCACGGTAGTAACAGTGACGTTGCGGGAGGAGGTTCTGAGGTAGTTCTGTATAAATCCTTTGGCAGTGCATCTAGGAAAGGAAAAGATGTACCAGGACCTCCGACGTCAGTTCTAGTGGTTAGGAATGAAGAAGAGTGTGGCTGATTTTGTTTCTCGGTGCCTTACATGTCAACAAATAATGGCTGAGCACTAGGTTCTAGCAGGTTTGACTCAACCCCTTTAGGTGCCAGGGTGGAAGTGAGATGGGATATCCATGTACTAGGTGATGGGTTTACCACGTATGTCTAGGGGACATGATTCCATCTGGGTGATCATTGACCGACTCACCAAGTCGGACCACTTTCTAGCCATACATGAACAAAGTCCAGTAGAGATCATGGGATGCCTCTACATGCACCCGGTAGTTCAACATCATGGTGTGCCATCAGCGATCATCTCAGATCGTGATGATCATTTCACATCCCTTTTTTGGAAGGGATTGTAGTAAGTTTTTAGGACATAGTTACGCTTGAGCACAACATTCCACTCTCAGACTGATGGTCAGACAGAGCGGGCCATCCATGTTCTAGAGGATATTCTACGATATTTCATAATTGACTTCGGTCATAGCTAGGAGGATCACATACCACTGGTGGAATTTTCTTATAACAACAGTTATCATTCAACTATTGGTATGGCTCCATTCGAGGCTTTGTACGGGCGACCCTGCAGGTCACCACTTTGTTGGACTGACCCAGGAGAGTTAGCACTCATGGGCCCAGAGATGGTGCAAGCTACTACAGAAAAGGTGAAGGTCATCCAAGAGTGGATGAAGAATGCACAGAGTCAGTAAAAGTCTTACGTCGATAGGATACGAAGGCCCTTGGAGTTCGAGGATGGAGACCATGTGTTCCTTCGGGTCTCATCTCGAAGGGGATTGCAGAGATTTGGCTGAGGCGGCAAGCTATCTTTGAGGTTCATCGTCCCATTTCAGATTCTGAGTAGAGTTGGCGAGGTGGAATACTGATTGGCTCTACCTCCTTAGATGGACTGGGTACACAACGTCTTCCATGTGTCACAACACGAGAGGTACGTGCATGATCTGTTGCATGTTATCGACTGGGGCGAGCTGGACATCGATGATGGAGTGAGCATTGTTGATTACCAAGTGGAGATCAAGGATCTGCAGGATAAGATCCTTCATGGGAAATCTATTCCCTTAGTGCGTGTCTGGTGGTAGCACATGAATCTCCAGGAGAGCACGTGGGAGCGGGATGCTCAGATTCGTGTGCAGTACCCATAACTTTTTGAGTATCCATTGTTTTGGCTTTTCGGGGACGTAATGACCTATAGAGGGGAGGATGTAATGTCTCTGATTTCTCCGTATATTATTTTGATATTATGTGGGAATTATTTCAAGACATGGATTTGAGACAGCATGATGTTCTGAGGCCTGATGATCCTAGAACAAATGTTTGAATTTATTTAAATAATTAAATAATGATCTCATAGGGTTTTCCTGAAAAAGTGGAATAAATCCTGAATAGTTTCTCAGATTGGAAATCTGAGGGAAACGTTGCGTCCAGAGAAGTGGGTTTACCCTAGGAGAGATCTAACATTGGCAGGCATAGCTCAGTGGTGAAATCTAGTTTTTTGACGTAACCGTAATAAAATATTTTAAAAAAATATTTTATTAAATCTTTTTATGAAGAATATCTTTCTATATTTTTAATAAAGATTTACACAGGGGTACAGGGTTATAGATCTCATAAACCTAAAACCCTTGGAGGCTCTAGAGGCTTTGGAGGAAACCCCAATGAGGAGACGACATTCTTGACGAGTTTTTCCGGTGACGATGACGTGACGACTAGATATTTTCCAATGAATGACACAGATCCAGGTAAGATGTTTGATTTTGATTTCCTTTCCCCGTTCTTGATTCCTACGATGAATGCAGACTAATCCACAAAAATATTATCATGTGGATCGATCGTATTTGCGGGATGGGATTTTGCAGGGATTTTGGGGATTGATTCATGAAGGTTATTTTGGTTTCATTTAGCCTTCTAATGGTGATGAACCAAGAACGACACGAACATCGATCAAGGTTCGTACCTCTCGATTTGTTGTGCCTTTATTCCCCGATTTCTTGCATTCTTCATGTGCGTTCTTTGCGTTCTTCATGGAGATATGAACTATGGATCATTGTGCATCCGTTGTGCGACACAAAAATCACAAATTTAAGATCTGGCATCGGTACAACCCCACGGAGGTGCGACTATAGTGGTGATGGATGGATTGAAGCGGATCAGAAGATATTATTCTTCAAACCATTTCTGCACGGGTGACCAGAATATGATTTCGGAGTCGATCGAAGGCCAAAAACCCATGTATTAGACATCGTGACGACGAGGCGACCTGAGATATCGAGTTTCACAGCAAACAGATGAAAGATCACGAATCCAGCAGTTCAATTGAGGATCGAGGAGGAAGACAACATTTCTAGAGAAATCCTGACTACACAGCGTATAATATGGGATACATGGGATGTGTTCATTGGTGGACTACCTGGCGTGTACTCTGGGAGTAAACATACATGGGCTGGGTACACAGCAAAGGACACAGTGTGTATACCCTTCCCCGACCAGACCCGACAGGATACACTGGACACCCCATGTACAGGTACACGGGCAGGGCGACACAGACATAGACCGTGTACGAGCACATGGCCAGCATACATGGATCTAACCCTAGGTGATTGGACACAACTTTTGATCCTTATACATGCTATGTAGTCTATTTTTACACACCTAGACTAGAGACATGGGCCGTTTACACGGGAAGTACCCAGAGTTAAGGAACATGGTGTGTAACCCTATTAAACACCATGTAACCTGTTCTACATGGATTGATCCATTTGTATTCCATGACGTGGACTAGCATTATTAGGGTTTTTACCCCTGGTGTTTTCCTTGAAGTTTTCTTGTATCATTTCCTACGTACAGGAGTATGATCTCTTTAGCAGGACTTCTTGAATAGAGTTGTTGGAATCCCCTCTATGAGACTTAGAGTCGGATCCTCCATTCCTTCCTGTCACCCTAGGTAGTGTTCTTCGTATCGATGTGACCTACTTTACTCGGGTACCAATCCTCTTCTTAGAGGATTAGTTCATACTGATTTGTTAGAATCACCCCATAGCTATTGGTTGTGATCCTCATCTGAGCATCATATTCTTGATTACTTGTGGAGTGAGATATCCCGAAACGAGTTCTTCATATCTCTCCCTTCAGACCTAAGAGCGTGTTCTCCCTGTTACGTGATTAGTCGAATCTTTGAGATGGATCTTAGTGGTGGTTTCGTGATAGTTTATTGCATATGTGAATATCTATATATTCTTGTTATATGTTTTGTAAACATATACTGTGTAGAGCTGACTGTATCATTCCATTGGGGTATTTTTTTTTGTTGTATTTTTTTTGTGGTTTTTGTGGTGTCCTATTGGGTATTTTTATACTCCCCCTTTATGGGATTTTCCCGCACGTGTCGTGTCTTGTGCAGACGAGCGAGCCTTTGATAGGATTCTTGGTGGACCAGGACCGGACGGTGCCCAATGAGATCAGGCAGGCCGAGGTGTGTTCCTATGGATATGGATTGCAGTCCCAGTACCTTTCTTTATAGGTTGGACTTTGCTGAGGACTTTCTTTTGGTTGGCTTGTACTTTTGGCCCAGGGTTTTACATTAATTTACATTACATTCCTTTCATACTATTTTTGTTGGTATTTTAGTGTATGCATGCATTTCCATTTTCAGTAGTTTTTAATTTTCTGATTTGTGGGCTTGGTGATGTGTGTGTATGTGTATAGGATTATAGGAAATGCCTCCCATGTTAGTGACATGCCTACTCAGTGCTAGTTACCAGCCCCTAGCCTGTTGGAGGCGGGCATGGGGAGTTGCGGCATGGGACCCACTAGGAAGGGTCATTACAAATTAACTATTTATTAATGTATTTTTGGTATGTAAAGTGAATGGGTTAACTTTTAGAAGGTTTTAGAGAATTTTGACAAGTTTATGGGGATTTTATGGATATTATTGGTTTGTTAATTGATAGTAGAAACCATGAAACACCACCAAAAAAATGTAAAAGCAGAAATAGAGTTCATTGGGAAGGCATACATTTTGGTCAAATGATGCTGCCAAACAAGGGAAACCATAAATGTTCTAGAAAGGGGGAAAAGAATGGATTGAACCTAGTTTTTCAAATAGTGTGTTCCAACCATATGAGTTGTGTCTTAATATTGTAGTACCTATAAGTTTGGCACACATTTTCCCAAACCAGGTGGCCTAACCGTGATGTGTACAAGTGGTCCTCCTTAAATTTTGAATATAATCTAGATTGGAATCTAATCCACTCATTCTCTACTAAATAGACCTTTTTTTAATCCTTCTCCTCTCAAAGGAAAATTATATCATTACTCATGATAGAGGAGAAATCTTTTGATGATATTTTATGTGTCGAAGGACTCGATTCGTTATTAAGGATCTATTCTCAGTTGTTTTCCTTAGAGTTTATATTCTTCCCTATCTTTTATTCACATATGTAATTAGTTGGTTATACATATATGTTTTTTGAATCCAATAATGAGGAGATATTATTTTTTAGTTCATAGGGAACAAGATCTAAGAAAGGGTTTTGCTGTTTAAAACTAGTTTTTTTGTGATCTTTTTTCAATCATTATTTTTTCTTTCGTCTGTGAGATAGTTGAATTCACTCCCCACTAATCTTGTTAGAATTTGATGAATTGAATTAAATTATATTTAATTTAATTAAATTAATTATGAATATTTTGTTCAATGGTTGATGGAATCCCTATTTAGTGATGGTTTCTGAAATTGTGGAAATGGGTTGTTTGTGGAAGGTGAAATTGCATACCCTGTTTTTAAGTGATGATTTTAAAATGGTTGTTCAGTTTTGATGTTTATAAAATTAGTTGGAAATATTTTTTCAATAAATGTATTGAATTTTAAAAATGTTTTGGCCCAATTGGTTTTTATGGGTTTCAACATTAATGGTGGGGTGTGATTTGAATGGGATGGATAATGGTCGTGAAGTACCACCATCAAGGGGAAGGAGAATGGATGTGAAGTTCCACCGTCAACTGTAAAACCAAGCTTGTGTATGTGTGTCTGGTTATGTGGAATTGAATTATTTATTACAAATTGATTTGATAAATGGATTAAATGTCTTGTTTGGTTAATTTACCTGGAAAAAAGTTTTTGTTTATAAATGGTTTCGGTTTTGAAATATAGTATTTTAAATTGTTTTATATATATTGTTTTATATAAATGTGGTTACTTTTTCTATCAGGGGGAATGTGTAGGGATGTCATTTTGGAAAAACCAAATGAGTTTTATACTCTCCCCCTACTTGGGAAATTTGGTGTGTTTGAGATATTGTGTATTGAGACATAGGTAAAGCCCATGTATCTCATTTATTTAGTGATGCATCATGATAATTTTGGAGTTTCTTGTGGAGTTGTAGCTTAGACCATGTTAATAGATATAGAGTTTTTGGATTTGATTTCATTGAGTTTTTTTTTGTTTTTTTATTCCATTTCATATTCTCATATTGGTTTTGGTTTTTGGATTATACTCTAGTGTGGTATATTGTTGGTTTAGTTACTTTTGGGTTGTATTATATTATTTTCATTCAAAATATATTGGTTTTTTGGTTATGATCCTCTTGGTTTGGTTGATTTATTTTTAAATGTAATATCATCTCAAAATTATTTATGAAGACCTTTATATTTAATTTTATCCTTTGGTGTCTTGGGGATGTAACCTAGGGCCTAGTAAATTCCCGCCGCTTTCCCAAGAAAATGGTGAGTTGCATGATGTTCTAGATGGTTGTCAAATATTATGATTATGGAGGGTTGTTTAAATAAATGATCTGGTTTTAGTTTGTGAATTGGTGATGTGTGTAACACCCCAATATTTCATATTACTATATTTCTCCAAAATAATTCAATAACATGCAATACAATCAACACCGAGTTCAAGTGCACCACAACTTACCAAACTAACCATTCAAAAGACTATATGAATAGTATTAACTAAAATTTTAACATTATATAATCCTTATAATTTTATAATCCATATTATTAGTTTCTTAGACATAATGAAAAGAAATCATTTTTTTTCAGATAAAAGAAGTATTTTTTTAAAAAAATGAAATTTTCCACTGTTTAATGGAAAACCTTTTTAAATCCAATATTTGAATATTGTATATATTCAATTTGACAAAATAAACTTCTTTTTTAGAATTGGTGCATAAGAATTTAGTTTCAATAAATGTTTGGTGTTTTTTTTATAACTTTCATATTTGGGTGAATAGTGAAAAATACTATATTTTAACTGAAAATTACTTTCTTAATAAAAATAATTTGTATTGTATAATTATACATTTTAATGGTTTGGATTTATAAATAGATTACATTTTTACCATTTTATCCAATGTTATTCATTGGAAATAATTTCACTATGAAATTGAACATAAACAGATATCAATGTTTTATTAGTTATAATTTCCTAAAAACACGTTTTTTGGTTTGGACAACAAAAATTAATTTTAAATTAAAAAATGAAACTTCTATGTTTTGAATTTGTTAAAATAGATTTAATTATTTAATTCATAATATCAAAATTATCTTAGGGTGAATTTATGGTATTTTTCTGAAAACATTCAATTTTTGACGAATAATGAAAAACAATGAGTTGTAGTTTAAAAGAAATTTTTTTATTTAAATAATTAATTATTTTATTTAAATTTATTTTTGGTAAAAAAAGATACATAATACCTACATATTTTCAATGTAATTCATTGGAGTCAATTTTTAATAATATTAAATATATAAAATTATATTGAACTTTTCACCGTCTTTTACCCACCTCCAAGGTGCATTTGCAAATTTACATAAAACATAATTTTACCACTTCTGTGAGTTGAATTTAAAAAATCCAATAGACATAGTTGATATTAGTAAGTAAAATTTGGTTCAATTAGATGAAAATATTTTTTGGTGAATAGTAACTTTTTTACTTTTATTTACCACAGTTAAAAGTAAATAGGGTAATTAAGTGTAAAAATGATATTATTATTACCCTAAAACATGTATTAATTCTGTTGGATAAGTATAATTTGACGAAAAAAAACCTTAGAAATATAATATGAACTTCTTTGTTCCACTTGGATTAGATTAGGAAATTTATTATTATTTTATATATAGAAGAGTTAAAAGAGTTAAAATCAATGTTTAATAACAATTTTTTTAATATAGTGTTATAAATAAGATAAATTCAACTATATATATTCATTAGAAAGAAAAAATTATTTCTTACATAATGGTATTTTATTTATTATTTTTAGAAATTAAATAATTAAATTTATTTATGACACAATGATGATGCAGTAATTGTCTTATTAATGAAAGATTAAAATAATTGACATTATAAATATCCAAATAAATGTAATTTGAGACTTTTTATAAATTAAACTAATTTTTGAGGTTATTATGACGTGTTACAGTTGGTTAGATGAATTTTGTTTGAAGTAATAATGCTGTTATGAATTTAGAAAAAACAAAATACCAAATAGTGTCAAAATTGACATAAAAGATTTTTTAAAACAAATATGATATTATTAAATGATATTATATTCCTAAAAATACAAGGATCAAAATAAGTTATTAAATAATATTATATAAGTCATTAATGAACCACTTGAAGTTCTTTTGGAAGTGTATAGTTTGTTTATTAACTATATAATATAAAAATGTAAATAGACATGGTAAATGTCAAACTATTTAACTAGAGTTAAATATAAAAGATAAAGTCAATATAGTGACTCAAACCTGTCTAAAACCTATTGGTTGAGTGGTTTTAGAACCATAACCATCTTATCCTTTAAATAATTTATTTTGAATCCATTAGACACCGAAAATTATTTTATTATAAAATAATATTTTTAACTTTTCCTAAGGTGCCCCTCACCCCTCTTATAAAAGGGCACTCACCCTACTCTCTAATTCACACCTTAAAATCCATTTCTCTCAGCCAAACCCTCCACAAATACCCTCTAAAATATACTCCCTTCATCTTAGAGTCCTTCCATTGGTCATAAATCCATCCTATGGAGCCCTTTTGATCTAGTTAAAAGGAAGAAACCAAAGAAGAGGTAAATATCTCACCACCTCTTTCAAGTTGTTTTCTTCTTGCACTTCCTCTTTCATTGTTGTTTCAAATATAAAACAAAAAATCTAGTATCTTATATATAATTTGATGTTATTATAAACATGTTAAAACCATATTCATTATTTTATCCATCCAATGTATGACATTTCACCATACGTGCGTACGTACGACTTACCGTCTTTACGTCGTAGTGTAGTTGTTATTCAATACATTATTATTTGGATGGGTATAAAAACGATGTATAATTGATGCAATTAATAAATATAACATGTTAATTATTATGTATAGATGATATAAAATCTATTTACATATGATTTTATATCAAAAGAATTATATTCTCGCTCGTGCATACGTACGGATTACCGTCTCCATGATGTGATGAGATTCATTTCCATGTTCACCATTCAACAATGATTATAAAAATACATATTATTAATCGGCATGTAATATATGACACAATGATTATACTGGTGATATATATATATATATATGTATGTATGTATGTACTTATATATATCTTATTCACTTACTTCCGTTCAATACGATATGAAAACGGAAACAACATTTTTGCGTAGGTACGACCAACCAGCTCCACAAATGGTTCCTTCCATTTCATATATACATCTATTATCAATATTTATATTATAAATATATATTATATATAAATCAAGGAATATTTTCTGGAATCATTTATATCATGAACTAAATGATACGATCAAGAATAACAAATTAAAACACATAAGATAAAGAAAGCAATTATTACCCAAAATGTTAATTACACATGGAAATAATTATTAAATGGGTAGTATAAAGTCATAAATGAATCATGTATGATATAATAAATTTTAATATGGTTTTTTTTAATTTAATAACATACTATGGTCATTATACACAAGGATAAATATACTCTCGACCAAATGAAAGTGCAAGGTAAGGGTTAATTTCACAATCTCTTTATTATCCAAGGTTGTTTTTATGTAAGTATCTACTGGAACATATTTATTATTCATGTACATATTTTATAAAATATTATTTGTTGGTATTATTTTTATGGTAAATTTTACTAAAACATCATTTTAAATTTTTTAACGATTTATTTTTTTAAATAATTCTCATTAATGTCATTGTTTTCAAAAATGTTTTTAAGGATTTATTTAAATGGGCATGAATGTTTTAATATGTCAATTAAATTCAATGGTTTCAAATTAGTATGTAAAACTTTGATTCAAAAATGTCTTCAAATGTCTTCCTTTTTAAATTGTGTGACTTTTAAATGTTTTCATGAAAATGGGATATTTCTCTCAAAGAGTTTTAAAAATCATTTTTATCTATGTCAAAATCCATTAATGGATTTTAAACTTGTTTGAAGTTGATTTATTATGAAACAAATATTCCATATTGTATTGAAGGTTTTGCGATATTTTTGACCATGGATGTGTTATTTTTATACTCTTCATGGTTTATGGGCAAAGTATTGACATTTCGTATGCTAGTTTTAATACAAATATTTATGTTATGTTTAAACCTTTTCAAATGAGGAATGCATTGGACTTAGTTAGTGATGGGTGGAGCCTGATATAGATCCTCTATGCATTGGTAGGTCTCATGAGACTAACTAGTGTCTTGGAAGAAGGCCTTGAAAAAAATCTTATTTGTAGTTTTGGCACAAGGCCTTGACTATGTGGTTATGAAAGTCGGGCATTATGAATTCCATCATTATAAAAGTGTCTATTGATATTGCATGTGATTATTTGACTAGTATAATATCCATGTGGATAAGTAAATGTCATTATTTTATTGTATCTTTGCAATATTAATCCGATGTTTAAGTTTAAAATGCTTTTGTTTTAGTCTTTTACATTGCCTTAAATTTTTATGATTATTTATAAAAGTTTCCTCTATACTGTTATCCTTACTGAGCATATGATCTCACCACTTTCTAGGTTTTAATTTCCTCAGGATTCCAAGAAGTGTATTATGATTGATAAACAAGGTAAACCTAGGGGATTAATGGAATTCTCAAAGGATCATTTCTGTTGTGTTTTATTTTCTAATTTATAATGTAATGTTCATGTATGTAATATATTTTCCTTGACTGCTAAACTGATCGGTCTTTCGGGACCCGATTCCTTGTAATCACGCCAATGTATTAAAATAATGCACTGACTCTCAGTAACTAGGGTCGGGGAATTACATTTGTTATCATATGAATTTTATAAACAACCTTGGAAATATATTTAGTTAAACTCTAATTAGAGAACGTTACCCTAAGATTGATTTTGAGGATTAGTATAGAAGAACTTCCTAGAATTTTGGTACTGTAGTGATTCTATGAGTTTTCTAAGCAATACATCCATGTCTGGATACGAGAAGGTAGAGGCGGCTCTGACACATATGTACCTAGGGGTAAAACCAGAAAACACTGCTCTGATATAGACTTGAACAAGAACTGGTGCATGACAACGGACCTTGTTGCACTATTGGTTACGACACTCCTAGGGGACATGGTTAGGATAATTTATATTTAAATTACAAGGCATTATAAAGGATTTATGAGTAAATACTTTCTCAAAGAATATATATTATGAATATAGATTATATGCATATTCTTTTCAATTAATGTTAGGTATTCTACATGTTTGGAATTATGAATTGTGATTCTTAAAGTAACCAAGTGTATGCCATTATTTAGAAATGGCACCTAGTAGAAGGAATGAGACCTCTAACAATACGTATGATCCAAAGAGTAAGAATGATCATATCTATTATTGTATTAAGCCAACATTTAGAATGGAAATAGTCTGCCTCGTATTATCATCATATGAAGAAATAATATCATGTTCTAAAAAGATACGTAAAGAATTCATTGAGTCTTGTGGATTTGAAGGGAAGCCAAAGAAGAAAAGGATAATAGAAAGAAATATAGATAAAATGAATATGAGAAAGAAGGATTTTCCCATATGTGATAACTATAAACAGAATCACCTTGGTAAATTATTGAAGGGAATTAGAGTTTTTTATAAGTGTGGAGAAAAAGGACACCAATTACGTGATTGCAATAGTAAGAAAACTGTTTCAAATTTACAATGCTTCATCTATAAGGAGTTGGGACACTATGTGAATCAATGTCCAAATCATCAGTGTATACCCCAAATGCTACTATTGGATAATAATCATGTTATGATACTAACAAAGATAAAGAGTAATAATTAAGAGTTCTTGTGTTGTTTTTAAAGTATTTTGTCATTTGTGTATTGTATTAATGATGTACATGTAATAATAATTATACAGTATATAAGGATTATACTGCAGTACTATTTCATTAAGGACTTGAGATTGTGTGGAACCAAGAAAAGTGACTCAATGGTAAGTAAATGTTTTTGGAAAATACATGGTTTATTGAAAGAAAAAACTTTAATATGGTCTTGATACCGAGGTATTAATTTTGGAATAAGAGATGATTGATTAGGATAAATTATATTGGATATTCCTCACTACCTTGAAACTAATTTATTATTTGTATATTCCATCATTGTTGGCGTTTACAACATTTTTGGATATATGGAGTATATCTAGTATTCTATAAAGAATAAGGGAACATGAATGTAATATATAGGGTTTTATGGTAATTCAGGGTGTTACTATGTTTTAAAATAATACATGATGAAAGTATTCACATTTTAATACATGGAAAAAAGGATCTTCATTGTGTTTACCTTCCTTATAAATTTTGGACTGTGAGTTTGGACAGATGTATTTTGGATATTTCTAAAGGTTCTAATTGATCAAGTGTGACATTGGGTCCCATTGTTAATGTTAAATCATTTCTCAAGATTATTTTTGGATTGTCGTAAAAAGGACAACCTAAGGACATGTGAAAACCCTTTGTGTCTATTAAGGCCGTGAGACATGAACCTACAACTGAAGAGAGGCAAGGGTGCATCACCTACTACTGGCCTACGTGATATTTTGGATTGTATAATGTAGTTTCTTTTATAAAAGGTCAGATAGGTGAATTTTAAATTCATTATTTTTGTAACCCTATATAAATAGAATAACTATAATATTTTTTATGTTCTATTATATTTTAGAGTGAAAGATGAGTTTGTGGTAGAAATTAGTTAATGGATGGAACTCAACTTATCAAGTATATATTTTTTCTTCTCTTATTCTATGAAGAAATTAATTCTTAAACTTTAGGTAAGGGATCTTAAAACTAAAAATGTTTTATCCTAATACCTTATGTTTTGTGGAACCAATGATTTTTTAAATCATCATAGGTTGATGGAATTGAGGCCCTCAATTCTACAATTGTTTGTGACTGATGACCTCAATCACTCCCTATAAATATTTATGTTTTCCTCCAATTTTGTGTCTCTAATTTCTACTAATTTTCTCTTAAATGAGATCATAATTTGGCGGTGACTTTTTCATTCCCATTTTCCTCTTATTAAGACTAAATTTTATAAACCCAATTTCCAATGTGGGTTTTATTGCAATGTTATTTTCTATTTTAACCCTTTTATTTTAGAAGAACAATTTCAAATTGCGAGGATGTGATTTATTGAAAGAGGTATGAATGTAACACCCCATGATTTCATAGTATGTTATTTTTTCAATGTAATTCAATAACTTGCACTACACACAACACCGAGTTCAAGCGCACCATGAATTACCAAAATAGTCATTTAAAAGAGGTTATGACTAGTATTAACTAAATTTTTATCTTTACAAAATCCTTATAATCAATGAATCCGAATTATGATTTTCCTATACAAAATGAAAAAACAAATTCATTTTTTTCAGATAAAAGAAGTATTTCTTTTTAAAAAAATGCAATTTTACCTCCGTTTAATGGAAAACCTTTTTTAAATAAATTATTTGAATCTTTTATATATTCAATTTGACAAAATAATGTTTTTATTTAGAATCAGGAAATAATAATTTAGTTTTAAAAAATTTCTGGTGTTTTTCTAATCACTTTCATATTTGGGTGAATAGTAAAAAAATACTATATTTTAACTGAAAACAACTTTTTTAATCAAACTATTTGGAGTGTTAAACTATAAATTTTAATGGTTTGGAATTATAAATAGATTATATTTTCACTATTTTATCAAATTTTCTTCATTGGAAATAATTTAACTTTGAAATTGAAAATAAACAAGTATCAATCTTTTATTAGTTATTATTTCTTAAAAACACACTTTTTTGGTTTTGACAACGGAATATATTTTTAAATTAATAAATAAAACTTCTATGTTTTTATTTTGGTAAGATATAATTTATTTTTGAATTCAGAATATTAAAATTATCTTAGGGTGAATTTTTGGTATTTTTCTGAAAACATTCAATTTTTGATGAATAGTGAAAAACACTAAGTTATAGTTTAAAACCGAATTTTTATATAAATAATTAATTATTTTATTTAAATTTATTTTAGGTAAAAATTGATACATAATACCTATATATGTTCAATTTAATTAATTGGAATCATTTTGTAATATTATTAGATATATAAAATTTTATTGAACTTTTCACTGTCTTTTACCCACCTCCTTGGAGCATTTAAAAATTTACAAAAAACATAATTTTACCCCAAATTTGAGTTGAATTTCAAAAATCTTAGAGACACGGTTGATATCAGTAAGTAAAATTTGGGTCAATAAGATGAAAATAATTTTTTTTGTGAATAATAACTTTTTACTTCTATTTACCACGGTTAAAATTAAATAGGGTAATTAAGGGTAAAAAAGATATTATTGTTACCCTAAAATATGTCTTAATTCTATTATATTTGTATAATTCAACTATACACAACATTAGGAATAATATATGAACCTCATTGGTCCACTTGGATTAGATTAGGACATTTATTATTATTTTATTAAAAGAAGAGTTAAAAGAGTTAAAATTGAAGTTTAATAACTATTTTTTTTAATATAGGGTTATACATAATTTAAATTCGACTATAAATATTCATTATAAATATATATATCTTTACTACAAAATGGTATTTTATTTATAAATTTTAGTGATTATATAATTAAATTTATTTATGACACAATGATGATGCAGTAATTACAATATAAATTGAAGATTAAAATAATTGACATTATAAATATCCAAATTAATGTAATTTGAGAATTTTTATAAATTACACTAATTTTCTAGGTTAATATTACATGTTAGGGGTTGTTATATGAATTTTTTTTAATGTAATAATATTTTTATGAATTTTGAAAAAACAAAATAACCAATAGTTTCAAAATTAACATAAAAGAGTTTTTTTAAAAATATTATATTATTAAATGATATTCTATTCCTAAAAATCTAAAATTATTCCAATGGTCTTAGATAATATTATATATGTCATTAATGAACAATTGAGGTTCTCTTGGAAGTTTATAGTACGTTTATTAACCATATAATATAAAAATTCAAAGAGACATGGTAAATGTCAAACTATTTAACTAAGAGTTAAATCTAAAAGATAAAGTTAATATAGTGACACAAACCTATCTAAAACCTATTGTTTGAGTAGTTTTAGACCCATAACCACCTTATACTTTAAATAATTTTTTTAATCCATTAGAAACCGAAAATTATTTTATTATAAAATAATATTATTATCATTTCCTAAGGTGCCCATCACCCCTCTTATAAAAGGGCACTCACCCTTCTCTCTACTTCACATCGTGAAAGTAATTTGGCTCATCCAAACCCTACCCAAATAACCTCTAAACTATCCTAATTTTATATTAGAGGCCTTACTTTGGTCAGAAAGCCAACCTAATGAGCCCTTCTGATCAAGTCAAAAGGAAGAACCCAAAGAAGAGGTAAATATTTGAGAACCTATTTCAAGTTATTTTCTTCTTCTACTTTCTCTTTCGTTGTGGTTTAAATATAAAATAATAAATATAGTACCTTCTATATACTGTGATTTCATTATAAATATAGTACAACCATAGTAATTATTTTATCCATCCTTTGAATGAGATGTCACCATACGTGCGTACATACGACTTACAGTCTCCACGTCGTGGTGTTATTGTTATTCAATACATTATTATTTGGATGGGTAGAAAAAGGATGTATAATTGATTTAAATAATAAATATAACATGTAAATTATTCTTTATATATGATATAACATCTATTTATATATGATTTTAAATCAAAAGAATGATATTATCACTCATGCGTACGTATGGATTACCGTCTCCATGACAGGATGAGATTCATTTCCATGTTCACCATTCAATGATGATTATAAATATATATATTATTAATAAGAATGTAATATATTAAAAAATTATTCTATTGGAGATATATATATATGTATTTATGTATTTATGTATGTACTTACATATATCTTATTAACCTACTTCCATTGAATCAGATATGAAAACAGAAACAACATTTATGCGTACGTATGGCCTACCGTCTCCATAAACTGTGATTTCCATTTAATTTATATATCTATTATAAATATTTATATTTTAAATATATATTATATATATATCAAGTATTATTATCTAGAATCATTTAAATCATTATCTAAATGATACGATCGGGAATAACAAGTTAAAACACATACGATAAAGAAAGCAATTATTATAACCAAAAAGTTAATTTTATATGGAAATAATTATTAAATGGGTAGTATAAATTCATAAATGAATCATTTATGATATAATAAATATTAATATGGTTATGTTATAATTTAATAACATAATATGGTCAGTATACAAGAGGTTAAACGTACCCTTGACCAAAGGAAAGTGCAAGGTAAGTGTTAAATTCACAATCAATTAATTATCTGAGGATGTTTTTACGTAGGTATCTACTAGAGAATATTTATTATCAATGTCCATGTTTCATAAAATAGTTTTAAAAGGGATTATTTTTAAGGGAAATTTTACTAAAACATCATTTTAAATGTTTTAATGATTTATTCTTGAAAACCATTCTCATTAATGTCCATGTTTTCAAAATGGTTTTAAGGATTTATATAAATGGACATGAATGTTTTAAAATGTTAATTACTTTCAAAAGATTAAAAGTAGTTTGGGAAAATTTGATTCAAAACTGTATTTAAATATATTACATTCTAAATTGTGTTACTTTTAAATGATTTCATGAAAAAGGGATATTTCTCTCAAAGTGTTTTACAAATCATTTTCATCTATGTCAAAATAATTTAATGGATTTTAAACTTGTTTGAAGTTGATTTATTATGATACAAATCTTCCATATTGTAATGATTTTTTTTGATATATTTGACTATGGATGTGTTATTTTTAAATTGTTCATGGTTTATGTGTGAAGTATTGACATTTCGTATGGATGTTTTGATACAAATGTTTATGTTTTGTTTAAACCTTTTCATATGAGGAATGCATTGGACATAGTAAGTGATGGGTGGAGCCCGCTATAGCTCCTCGATGCATCAGTAGGTCTCATGAGACAAACTTGTGTCTTGGAACATGGCCTTGAAAAATTCTTATTTGTAGTCTTGGAACAAGGCCTTGACTATGTGGTTATGAAAGGCTGGCATTATGCATTCCATCATTATAAAAGTGGCTATTGATATTACATGTGATTATTTGGCTAGAAGAATAGCAAGGTGAATTAGTAAATGGAATTATTTTATTTTATACATTCAATATTATGCTGATATTTATGTTTAAAAGGGTTTTGTTTCAGTCTTATAGATTTCCTTAAATTATAATGGTTATTTTTAAATGTTTATAATATATTTTTATCCTTACTGAGCATCTGAGCTCACCCTTTTCTAGGTTTTAATTTTCCTAGGATTCCAAGAAGTGTATTATGATTGATAAGAAGGGTTAATCTAGAGTATTAATGGATTTCTCAAAGGATCATTTCTATTGTGTTTTATTTTCTAATGTGTAATGTAATGTTCATGTATGTAATATATTTTCCAAAACTGCTAAACGGATCTGTAATTTGGGACTTGATTCCTTGTAATAATGCCAATGTATTAAAATAATGCACTGACTCTAGGTAACTGGGGTCGGGGAATTACAAAATGACTCTGATCCAGGAGGTATAATGATAGTTGTTTTTAAATTCTATTTGGGATCAAAGTTTGACAAAATAATCAAAGTAACTCAAGGTTTTCAGTGAAAAGGGTTTCCAAAAGTAGTGATATCATTGTTTAGATATTTTTATTACATTATATTTGGGCCCTCATGATTATATTTTTCTATGAGATGATGTTTATGGAATTATTTTATATATCCTTTGGGCTTTAATTTATTAGAACATTGGTTTAAGAATATGATAACATATAATGTGCTAAATATGGTG
This sequence comes from Viscum album, assembly GCA_963277665.1. NCBI lineage: Eukaryota > Viridiplantae > Streptophyta > Magnoliopsida > Santalales > Viscaceae > Viscum > Viscum album. Next base: position 1,539,100,301 of record OY728142.1, read on the forward strand.
TGGTAGCACTATGGTATTGAATGAAATAAGGATTCACTTGGAAAATATAATTGAAAAAGAGGTGGTGAATTCATGCCATTAAATTAATTTTGAGGGTAAAAAAAGTTCCTTACATGATGGGAGAACAAAAATACCCATCATTATTGAGTGAAAAGAGTCATCATATTATCTATCTTGTATGGGTTTCATGGGTGAAAAGTATAAAAACCTGACTTAGATCACCCATTTATTTGACATGGTGTAGCATAAGACCTCAAGAATGCTTCCAGATCACAATAGGACAAGGGGAAAAAAAGAAACAATAGGGATTTTGTGGTAAGTTATTAACCCTATTATGGAATTTCCATTTAAAAATAAATATCCTTCAAGAATTTTGGCATGACCCATTCATATATAGATCTTTTAAATAAGATAAAAATATATAATAAAGAGAAAAACCTTTATATAATAGGATACCTATCATATCTATGTAGTTATATTAAATAATATATATATATATTCAAATAAAACACATTAAATAACAATGATTATTATTAATAATTCCATACCAAACATGATATAAATTTAATTCTAAACAAAACATTTCAAATAGGAATGAATAATAAAAAAAATTGATGGAATGGCCAAAAAAAGTTATCCAAATAAAAACCGAAACAAATATAACTGGTAAAATCAATTAATTTGTTCGAAATCCATTTTAGGTTTATTCTCAATCAATCCTACTCCACTGCTTAACCATCAAAACATAATGTTATATAAGAATTTGGGGTTACCACCCAAATACTATGTCGAACCAAATCTCCAGGCAAAAAACAAAGATTTATTCCACAACATGTTTTATTTTACAAACCAATAATATATAAATATAGGAATTAATTTTGGTTTCTATATTAATAATAACAATAAAGAAATAAAGGTAATTCCATTACCTTAGATACGCAGAAGAACATACCTTATAATGGATTGATAGAAGATAGACTAAATATGGTAGTGGATTTTTATAACCATGATAAATTCAATTTAAGGATTTATACCCTTATATATAAGGAGGATAGAAATAAGAAAAAATAATGATAATTAAACATAAAAATTTCAAAATATATTCCTTACCAAAACATTAATATGATTTTTAACAATATTATAATATGGATCGACTAGGGAGATGAGAGATTTTAGGGGAATGTACTAAGAGACAAAGAGTTAGTGATGTTTAAAAATGAAAAAAATCCAATGGCACTCACATCACATAAGTTTTTTGGTTTCTAATTTTATAATGAAAAATTTTACTATTGGAAACATTACTATAGAATACATTAGACCTCTAGTGGGTATCTATCAGACTATTAGTTTCTATAAAAGCCCCACTAGATATCCAATGGATAAATACTAGATATCAGTGTCACTTACGAAACCATATCCTATAATACTCCCTTACCTCCACTTCTTATAAATCTATTTATTCCTTCTTTTAGAATTGAGAAGATTAATTTAGTCCATTTTAAAATTTAATATATCAATACAAAAGAATTATAAAATAAATTATGAGGTTTATTAATTAATGTGTAATAGTGGAGAGATTTTTGTACCTTTATTTTTTATGGTATGTAAGTTGATTACATAATACCTATTTTTTGAGGATGAAAAATGTTCAAGAATAGTGATACTATAAGCATCTATTTTTTTTTAAAAATAAAAATATTCTTGTTTGGTAATTTTATACTATTTTGGGATATATACAGATGTTTTGGGTAATGTTAGGATGTAATGGGAGGTGTTTAGAGGTTCTTGAGGTAAAATTGGGAATGAAAAGACAAATTAATGGTATATCAAACAATGCATTTTTACAATGGAACATAAGACTTTTTAGACTGAATGAAATGCATTGTCCCTAGTATACAGTCCAAATAAAAGTACTTCTAAGCTATGAACTATTTAAAAATTTCATTGAAACATGATATGTTTACCCAAAACTCACCTTAATTTATTTATTCTAACCCCCACATAATATAACCTCCTCCACATTGTTTTTCTAGGGTCTTTGGGAAACCCCTCCAAGCCTCATGGATCATAGGTATTTGGGATTTTTTCTTTCACAAGTGTGTTTTAAAACTCCCTAAAATTTTGTGTCTTATAATTATAAATGTCAAAGTAGATCAAGATATGGATTATAAATAAAATTGTAATTATTATTGATGTAAATTGAAATAAGGGTGATTAATTTTTTAGTTTATTTTGGTGGGCTTTTTTGACTTTTGATTTTGGAATTTTTTTTCTAGGACAATATGTTATATGGAATATTATTTTTAAGCTGAATTGGTATGAAATTATGGATGTGGAAAATTGTATATGAATTATTATTCTCACTATGTTATGATTAAGTAGGTTTTATCTCATATTTATTTTGAAAGTAAATCATTTAAATTTATTTAAATAAATTTATAAATATGGATTTTTGTTAATTTATAAGGGGTTTTATGTTATAATAGACTTCAAATAAAATAAATGTACATTATCAAGGAGTGTGTACTTTATTGAAAAAGTAGAAATTTGAAATATCAAATATACATATTTTTTCTTGGCGAATATTATTTCAAATGTTTCTATATTAATTATAGTTGAAATTGGATAGATATATAATATTTTAAGGGTTTAGAAATGGTTTTGAGACCCCACATTAGAGTGGTGAAATGTTAGAGGAAAAAGGTGGGGATTTTTCTAGAATTACCTTACATTTTTTAATATACTTAGATTCAAATCAATATTGATATGGGAATGTTGGAGAAGATTAGTAAAAACAGAACTAAAAGAAATAAAGCATTTTTTTTTCGGAATATTTATGATTTTTTTGATTTTATTGCGGTTGATATATGTATATTTGTGTATGTTAATTTTCAAAGGTGGGGCAAGTTTCCATAAAACATAAATGTGCTACATGGTTTTCTCTTGGAGGGGGTAATGGATATAATTGGGGAGATCCAACAAATTTATTATACGCACCCAGTGCATGAAAATCTAAGTGAACAAGTAGTTATTATTTTTGTTGAATTTAAATTTATTAGTATAACATTTTTTGTTTGATTAAATGTAGTAGTAGAGTTTGAATAGTGGAGAGTAGTTGAGGTTGTGGAGATGGTTGTACCCAAAATAGTGGGTATGGTTTTTTCATTTGTATTGGGATTTTATTTATTATTTTTGTATGAATTTTTTTAGATATTCATATATATTAATGTATTTTGTTGTGTATTAGTTCTATAAGTATGAAGATAAGGTACATGTTAGGTTATTAATCCATTTAAATTTTTTTGAAGGTTTATGTTTATTATTTAGCCTTTATAGTCTTGGAGATTAGAACAATGGATAAGTAACATTTAGGTTCATTTTGAGGTTTGGATTGAGTGGTCATTTCAGGTTGGGATGTTACAATGATTCAAAGACCAATATTTTTTATATCATAACTACATATATCCATTATTTAAAAATTCCTTAGTCAATGTAATTAAACCAAATAACCAATATTTTTTATTTTTATTAAAAGAGATCCCACCTTCAATCAATCACTAGAGAATACACATTACTGAAGAGGAGATCTTACTTGTTCTTCATGGAGTTATCATTTAAATTATTCTATTAAATATAATAATATTTTAATTTATTATACTTAATAATAAAATTTTAACCTCTTATTGGTCCAAGTGTCTTTTCAGAAGTATAAGATTATTATTAATTTAAAAGTAATAAAATACTAATAAAACATAAACTAACTCAATTCAAAAAACCAAAAAAAAACTCCTAAACCCAAACATGTTTAGTTAGGCATATTAAGTGGAATAATGGATGATGTGGAAAGTAAATTTAAAGAAGAAAATAGTTAAAATGAGTATAAAATGAAATTACATGTACTAGAATCCCTCTCTAAATTAAACTAAATGTATGAATTGAGTAGAATTTTCCCAATTATATAAATCTAACCAAAAATAATAATTTTTTATTTCTTAAGACCCATTTTTTTGTGTTGATTAGAAACCTTTTTGGGTTACCGATATATCTCAAGATCTCTTAAATAAATAGTATCATATCTATAACACAAACCCTGTGAAAAAAAACATATCCATTTTTCCAAGGTAAATCCCAATAATAAACTCAATTTTCAACACAAATTACAAATTAATGAAATTTAATTTTAATGAAATTCCAAATTTAAAAATATAATTTTGTAGATATATATTTTTTTCCTTGTAATACAATCGAATATTTCTAGAAATATTTTTTGAGCCAGATTCTAAGACAATGTGCGATTATATGGCGTGATGTTCCCAAAATTAATTTTCCAAAAATATTAAAGATATTTTATATCAGTCAAGGGTGATTTCATAATGATAAAGTGATATATCCTCGTCCAATGGCGCGAATGCCTTAATTTTTTTTATTGATTTTGATAATCCACCTTTCAAGGGGTGAGGTGGAACCCTTACAAGGCCCGTAGTTGTAAGAATTACATGGCCCATAGGCCTTTGAGGAATTCATTGCCTGTAGGCTCAAATAATACATATAACCCAGACAAACTACTTGGAACTGCTCCTCCCTAGCATCTTCATAGTGAAATCAGCTCTCCACCTTCGCATGGCTATTGGTTAGGCATTACCATGCATGCACAGGCTTGTCTCGATGGTAGGTGACATACCCTCTCATTCTTTCAATCTGTTTAGCTTCTGCTATGGTGAAAGCTCCTTGCTCATCCTCCTTGCAGAGCTTGTTCCTTGTAGCTTGTCTGGTTTACATCTTCAATTAAGGAGATATATCTTATATAGAGTCTTAGATAAAACAATAATACTACTATAGAATTCGGAATGAGAGTTTTATCTTAGGCATGACCTAAAGATGGTCTCTATGAGGTGTTCAGATAATTTATCCATTGGAAAGTTAATATAATTAAAATAAATAACTACTTTTATTTATTTTATTAAATGGAATAGACCTAGGATCCTCTATAAATTCAACATTATAAAAAATTTCTAGGTTTAGTGGCCTAACATGGGGATCATTTATAGAAGTTTCTACCACCATATATTCAAAAATTGAAATCAGACGATGGAGAGGCTCTAGATCAAGGAGAATCAATGTACAGTGTAGGAAACTGATCTTTCTCCATCATTGGAAAAATGATTCTTCTTCGATGAATTGTTGAAATTGAGCTAGGCAAAATCATTTGGGGATTATTCCCCATTTTTTTTAAACAATTGATCATAATCATAATATTTCTTTGATCTTTCATCAAATTTATCCTTTTCATGACCCCATGAATCAATTTTAAAAAAATTTATTCAATTTATACCATGTTTATTACCCCAAAAAACTTAATATTTATTTATTGGGGAATAATTATTAGCCAATGATTATTTGACTTTAGTTTCATTTATTTTCCCTTACTATTATTTGTGTTATTCACTATTTTTCTATTAAACCATAGTTTGACAATGCTGGGAGCGATTGTGCCAGATTGAACCCACATATTCTAAATCAATCACATGATATTATTGTATTTAATAATCCAAGATGGATTCTGTTGGATTGTGGGAAATGGGAGATTCCACTATAGATTTAGAGATCTTGTGAGGCACTACCCCTAGAAAAAACACTTAAAACTTCAAGTGATGTTTGATTAGATCGATAGAAGTCTTATTTTTGGCCAACAGATGATCAAAAACTAGAAATGAAGGATACACCTTCAAATTTAGGTAGCCTATAGGAATGATTAGACATGGATGCAATGGATCTGGAATTCCAGATTCGATCTCAATTTTTTTTTAAAAAACTATACTCTATGTAATTTGGATGAGCACTCACCATATATTATACATATGGACCAAACACTAGGGTTTTGGAAAAAGATAAGTATCACACGCATTGTGACAAGGTCACATGTCTTGTGCCCATTCCTAGGAAGATACAACAAGTGGTGGAGAACATGGGAAGGACCCCATGTGGGAGGATGCACTATGTATCAGTGTACACTGACACGGGAATGGTTACATGGATATGATCTAGAGCAAGGGTTGGACCCCATGTAGATGAGGCACATTGTGTAGTTCTCCTAGAAATCATGTAAGGATACATGGGAATTAATACGTGCATCATATGGTATATAGACATGCAGTGGAGTGGTAACCCACATCGTGTGGGTCCCATTACACATCGTCTACCACTAATCCCTTTTTGAGGAAACTTCTATCTCTCATATCTCCTTGGTTTGAACATGGATTTTGTCTCACGGGTAGCTTATATTGAGTGTTTTTTCACATATAATGAGATGGATTCCTTAGTAGTGGATTTTGAGATATGATGAGAGATGTTATGAGTATGAAACATTTAAAGGAGATTCTTAATGATGGAAGTGATCGAGCAGGGTGACTAGAGACCTTAGAGTGGAACCCTTATACTGGGGAAGATCATGGATCCTATACCTATTATAATATTGGAACCATCCTACTGGGAAGGTAATGGGTTCTATATCTACTATCTGAGTGGAACCCACCTACTTGGCAGGACATGTGCCACTGACCACTAGAGTGGAACTCATCTTCTGTTTTGGGAGTGGGTCCTCTACTAATCACTATAGTGGAACACTCCTATTATGATATGGAGTGATTAATATATCAAATATAGGTTGGAACCCTTATATCGAGATATTGAATTGGTCCCATATTAGTCTACTAATTGTAACCCTCTTGTAGAGTCAAGGTATGGGTCCTCTATCTACTAAGTGGAATCCCCTTATAGACTTAGGGTATGGGTCCTTGATCTACAAAGTGAAACCCTCCTATTAAACCAGAACATGGGTCCTCTACATTGAAATTTTCCCCTTTGACTATGTAGTATAGTGGAGAGGTGTGAATCTACTTGTATGTCTCTTTGAATAGACACGTGAGATATTGGGCATCATTAATGGATCTTGGGAATGGTTGGAACTATTTCTTAGGCCGGTCTAGGAGATGAAGACCCCCATTCTCTCTCATTTAGGCTTCTTTTATGAGAATATAAATATTTTTAACCTTGTTTTTTTCATTTCTCTCCAAATATGGGTTGAGCTATCTATTTATATTTTTTTCCTACTTCCCCCTTTAGATTTTGGGGCATCCAATTGGGTATGTATATAATCACCCTTTTATATACTTTTACCACATCTGTAATGTCCTATGAATGTTAAAAATAGGTTGGTATAAATTATTGACCATCATAGGGATACCTGGTACGTTAGAAAATGTATGGTACCTTGGTCATTAAGAGAAAAAGATGGGCTCTCCCAGTACAATACTTTTAATGTTTTTTAGGTTGGGCGTGCAGTTTTCCCCGTTTACATTTTAGTTTACACTATTTTTACACTTATAATCCCAATAGGTTTCACATTCATGGGTTTTCTCTAGATGTCAAATATTTTATATTTATTACTCTACAATTATTCATAAATATGGTTGGAAGAGTTCATACAGGTACAAAATAAAAGGCCTTGCATATTATTTATGCCTCTCAGTGATTTTCACAGCCCGCTGGCCTATTAAGGTAGGCGTGGGTTAGTAGAGACTCAAGGCCCATTGGGTTGGGTCGTGACTGGTTAGTATCAGAGGAATTAATTTCATGGGACAAAGTTTGGATGTGTCCCCATATGAGGATTTTGTTGTGATTTTGGTAAACAACTTCAAAGTGTTTTGAGTGTGGCGATTAAGCCGGGAACATAGTATTGGTGTGGAAACTGATGTATTCATTCACCCAGGCTTTGATTACCTAATTCTTAACTCAGCATACTGGGATATTGGTTTAGTGTATCAATGGTACATGAATCATATAGGATTGTGTCTTTTGGACTTTCCATCATTATCTAGATCCACATATATATTTTCTCTTCATGTAGTGGTACATATCAATTAAATTCTCAGGATTCCAACGTGAAGATCAATAGACTTTTTACCAATTTTAGATTAGAAGGATAATATTATGAAAGATGATGGATCAGTTCAGGGGCCATCCCATAATATTCTCCTATTAGGTGGGCAGGTAGCATCAACCCCACATATTGAGTACCAGATCATACAGGCAGAGAAGGCCGAGGATTCACGCAGGGTTATTACACTCTAAGAGTTATATCACATGAAGAATTTGCGGTCTAAAGGTGAACTATATCCCTAGGTGGAAAAGTATTGTCTAGAGTTAGGGATATATGTTTTTAGGATTATATGGACACTGATTGATCAAGTGGATGTTCTGGAATCCAACCATCTCTATAGAGAACATAGTTGGTGATGGAGTTTAGTTACAAAGCTGCATGAGGGGTCTAAACTCTCATAGAAATAAGTCTATCAGTTTCTCCCTTAGGAGTACTTCCCCTGATGATTTATATTTAAAATAAGAATATTCTTGAGCTGAAATAAGGAGGGATGGATGTTTTGGAGTATGTTGTGTGGTTCACAAACCTTATATAATACTCCATCAATATGATTCATGATAGCTACTTTTGGGAACAAAATTTTGGTCTGGGTCTCTATAGATATATCAATGACAGTGTAATACCTTTTATAATTCCGACCTATGATAGGGAATTGGAAAGGAGCTAGCGATGAAGATCTTCCTGTCAGAGAGATGACTTGTAGAAGGATATGGTAATGAGCATTATAGGGATTAGTGTTCTACAATAGCATATAGGAACCTATAGATAATATCTTTGCAGAAAAGATATTTCTAGGACTAGATAAAAGAACATGCTCATGGAATAAATAGAGCACCAAGTAAGACCATATATGGGTGGTTCTATGTATGTGATGGGAGAGGTCACATGGCATGTGATTTATGAACCTAGCTTGTAGAGGTGCACATGAATATTGTATATGGACCGCCACAGTAGAGTAAATGTTATGATTATGGATCTTCTTGGACTTTTTAGGGAGACCCTAGGGAGGCAGAGCTGATGGAGGAGTAGGTGGAGCAGTAGGAGGAGTATATGTGGGTGGTAGATGTTTCAACTAGACCCTTCCACCAACACCACCAAGAAGCCCTTGTTCGGAATTGGGAGTTGGAAGTCAGGGCTATAGACAACTACATGATATGAAGTAATATGACCCAATAGAAAATGAGACAATTAGTTGTACGATGTATGTTAATTATACTCATTATTCATTATTAGTTATCTTAGTATACATTCATTCCTTCATCTCATTACTCTGGGGGTGATATCTAGAGCACCCAATTTAGGGATTAGCCTTGTAGTTTTTTCTTGAGGTTCCTATAGGGAATGATTTTTCTATGTTTTATATATTGGAATGGTGATCTATTTCTTGGTGGAGAGAGGTTCTCATGGGAAATTTTGTTCAATATGATTGAACCCTATGATGTCATCTTGGGTATGTATTGTTTTTCAGTGCTCTGAACCCTAATTGACTATAATTATTGATGAGTCAAAAGTCTACGCACCGATGGGATAAGATTATCCTTTTTTGGGTTATAGATATCTCATTGATGGATTAAAGGATATTATAATTAAGATGATTCCACACAATAACCATAATTTGTAGAGTGCATCCCTTAGCACATTAAAAATTTTAAAAATCTATATTCTTTCTGTCATGGGGGATTTCATAGAAGTCTTCCCTACTGAGGTTTTGAGACTACCTATGAGGTGAAAGAGAAGTTTTTCATTGACTGGTATCCCAATAATACTTCTATATTACATATTTAATATCAGATATCCCCTACTAAGGTCAAATATATTTATTTATAGCTATATTACCTTTGATAAGAGGGTTTTATCATGAAAAATGTGTTCCCATGGGAAACACAAGTGTTGTTCATGAAGAATGTAGATGGTAGCTTGTGAATTTTCTGGAATATCAATTCTTGAATAAATCCCTGATAAAGAACAAGTACCTCATTCTGAGGAATAAAGAACCCTTCAATTATTATTGAGGTTAAATTTTCTTTTTATATATCAATATTTGGTCTGTCTACCACCAGTTATGAGTTCACGAGACTGATATTATGAAGATGGCATTCAGATATCTCTATATACACTATAATATTTTATTGATTCTCTTATGTGTGATTAATTCCCCTATAATATTTATAGATTTGATGAACTGGATCTTCTAACCATACATGGATATATTTTTTTATTTTCCTTGATAATGATATGCTTTTATTATCTACATCAGAGGATAATAATGATGATAACTTGAGGATGGTTGAATATTTACTTTCACGGCACCAAGTTTAATGTAATATATAAAATTTATAATTCTAAATCCATGAGGGTCACTAAATATGGAATGTATTTTCTAATCATAGTTTATATTTAGACCCTATAAATATCAATACAATACTTTCTTGGGAGCCACCCAAGAGAGTTTCAGAGGTGCAGAGTTTTCTTAGAAATTTATGGTGCTTCGGGTGGTTTATGAAATACTTATTTAAGATTGAAATCCCATTGAATACCCTGACATTGAAAAGGAAGTCATTTACCTTGACTAGAAATTTCTAGTGGGCCTTAAAGGATTTGAGGCTGAGGTTGATGAGTGCTCCTGTTTTGAGACTACTGGAGGAGGGTGTGGTGTATGTAGTGTATTTTAATGTCTATGGAGATGGTCTCAGCTACATGTTATTAAAAATATTGAATGCTATCATATATTAGTCCAGGTATTTGAGACCCCACATTAAAAACTACGTGACTCATGAAAAAGGGCGAGTAGCAGTAGTCATCCATAAGAATATATGGATGAACTATCCTTTGATATAGAGTTTTTTTGTTTACTCAAACCATCAAAGCCTCTGTATGTATTCAAAAAGATATAACAAAAACATGAGGTAGAGGTGCTGGTTTTTGTTATTATAGGGAAATAAATTTGATATATTCTATACTTTGGTGAAGGTTAAACTGAAGAAATATTTCCTTAGTAGGAAGTCCGAAGCTCATTTGGTGCTAGAGGCATCAGAGTAGTTGGATTTCTTATAGCAATCCTAGTTGAGAAGGAGGGTAAAACTTTTCCTCAGTTGATGGTGTTGAGTCCTCTACTACTCCAGTGTGTGATAGATCCACATTTGGGAGATATTGACTTTGAGGTATTACACAAACGGTATTCTTAAAGATATTCACTAGGTGGATTTTCTAAAGGAGAGAATCAGGTTATCCTTTTTAAGGGATAGATAATGTTCCCAGTCAAGATGATGGAGGAGGTGATGGGAGAGTTTCACAAATCCACATTTGATGTACATCCTAGTGTGTGATGATGTACTTAAACCATTTGTGTTTTTTGGTGGCCTGAAATGAGATCGAGTGTGCCTGAGTTTATCTATTAGTGTCTCTCCTGTAATTAGGTGATGGATGGGCATAATGTTCCACTTGGTATGTGCAACCCCTTGATATCCCAATGTAGAAATGGGATTAAAAATCCAAGTATTTCATGATAGAGATTACACAAGATAAAAGTGGACATGATTCCATCTGGGTGACAGTTCACTGAATCATGAAGTCAACCCATATCCTTGATATCAGGGAGAAGAATTTAGTGAAGAGTTTGGGGTAGCTATACAAAAGGGATATCATTTTCTTTCTTAGGGTTTCAATGACTATTTTAAATAGTGGATATGGTTGGGCCTCATCATGGTTGTAAAGAGTAAAACAAGTGGAATTCAAGACCCATATGAGGATGAGTATATCCATTAACCCCCAAAAGTTTTGGAAAACCATGAAAAATATCCTAGTGTGGGAGGATATGCTGACAACTTGTGATATAATCTTCCTAGAGTTGGGAGGATTACATTCTACTGGCATAGTTTTTATACAATAATATCTATCACTCTACTGTTGGACTGTCACCATTTGAGGTCCTTTACACATGACAAAATAGGTCACCCTTATTCTGGACTATGATTCACATTGCATCTCTTATTGGGATATATATGTTGAAAGAGACCACATAGAATGTACATATTATATGTGGGTGGATGAGTACATCCCAGATAAGGTATAAATCTTAGATATATTGACATTGTAGCTCATTAGATCTTGAGTAGGGAGAACATGGTTTTTTGATATTCGGACCATGAAGAGGATTACATATATTTGGATATATAGGAAAGTTATACCCAAGGTTAATTGTGTAATTTAGGGCCTTGCATAGGGTTGGTGAGGTCAATTATTGCCTCTTCATACCACTATAGTTAGAGATGGTGCATGATATCTTCCTGGTGTCACAACTGAGGAGATACATGAGTGAACCCACACAAGTTATTTATTGGGGGGAGTTGGACATTGAGGATGAAGACACCTTGGAAAATCACCTTGTTGAAATAGAGGATAAGCATTAAATGAATCTTTATGGATGGAACATTCCCTTGATCCATGTTTTTTGGAATCATGATAACATACAATGGAGCTCCTGGGAGTGAGAGGGCCCGACGAGTTTTCTGGATGAAAATATTAAAGGAGGGAATAATAAAGAGACCATTTTTTCTTGTAAGACATTGGAATTTATGATGAAATATTTTCGGATCTAGGTGATGAGACAATGTGTGATTCTAAGGACTAGTGTAGCTGAAATTAATTTTATAAAAATATTAAATATATTTCATGTAACACATGCATAGTTTATTGATGAAAATGAGATATCTCCTAAACGAAATCCCAAATAAAAAATTAGAGACCCCATTTCAATCCGCAATGTTTGGTTCATCCTAGGCACTACCAATGTTGGTTGGAACAAGTTGTTATAGAGAAAACATCCATTGGAGGGTGAATTTAATTAAAAAATAATTAATTTTATTAATTTTATTAAATGAACTATACCTTTACTCCTTGATAAAATAACTGTTATGACAGATCTCAAGGGTTAGCCACATAACCATGTGATTTTTAGAGGATTTTCTTCCACCCTCAATTTGTGTATCAAAATCAGATGATGATGAGACTCTCGATCAAGGTGAGTATAGTTGAATAAATTGAAATAGATCTTCTTAAATCACAGGAAAGTTCAATATTATTCTAATGTCAATCAAAATTTAGTTTGAAATTTTCATTTTTGTATTCATCACAGTTTTTAAATTATTGAGAAAAATAAAACTATTTAATTGATATGTGTTCAGATTGATCCTTTTCATGAGAACACGATTCAGTTTTAGATTTTTTATTAAATTTATGCCATGTGTCTCACCCCATACATCCCAATTTATTTTCATTGTCCAATAATTCTTGGAAAAATATTGTTTCACCTTTGTTTATGCGCCTTTCCCCCTATCGTTCTTTGTAATTAGTATACAGAGGCACAATTCGACATTTCTAGGCGAGATCAAGCCCAATCAAACCCCCATATTCATTATGGATATGAATGCGACAGAAATGGTGATGAACTAGGGAAGGATTCAATTTTATTTTAGGATTTGGGTGATTCCACCATGGATTCATAGATCCATAGAGGCAATATAGATGACAACAATTCATACGACTTTATCTGAGGTTTAAGAGGATTGAAATAAATCTTATTTTTCACCTATGGATGGATGGGAATATTGAAATAAGGATTACACATCAATTTTCGATGGCATGGATGTGAAATTTGATTTGGAGGGTGTGGATCTTGAATGATAATACTGATCATGAATTTATGCAAAAAACATGACTACATGCTAGGTAGTTTGAATGAACACACTTCGTACAGTAACCCTATGGATGTGAAGATAGTGTTTTGAAAACAAAATTAAGGATCACACACCTTGTCACTGGGTCACATGTTGTGTGGCCATCCTTGGGTAGATGGGACGTGTGGCAGTTCACATGGGCATGACCCCATGAAAGAGGAAACACCAAGTATCAGAATAAACAGAAATGTGTAAGGTTACACAAACATGGATGGGTTATAATAAAGACCCTATGTGGATGAGGAAAATGGTGTAGTTATATTACAAACTAGGTAAGGCTATATGGAAATTAATTTTTTTACTATTAAAAACATTAAAGGGAATGGAGTGGGACCACATGTCTTGTGGACCCCCTTACACGCAGTATATGTATACTTTCTTTAAAGAAACATTTACCTCTTGTATCTCCATCATTTGGGTTTAGATATTGTTCCATGGGTAGCCTATCCTATGTGATTTTATTGTTATAATTTGATGTTATCCTTAGTAGTGGACCTTTAGATATAACATTAGTTATTCTAGGAATGAAACTTCATTATGAAATGCTCGACGATGACAGCGATCAATTAGGTCACTAGAGACCTTAGTGTGACACCCTCATACTGCAGAAGGTAATGGGTCCTCTGTAAATTGTTATAGTGGAAAACTTATGTTGGGAAGGGTGTGGGTCCTCAATCTACTATTGTAGTGGAACCCTCCTGCTAGGAATGGCATGGGTCCATGACTACTAGATTTTTACCCCTACTGGGTTGGGCATGTGACCTCTTTCAACCACTAGATTTGAACCCTACTGCTTGGATAGGGAATGGGTCCTCTATTGACCATAAAGTGGAACCCTCCTCTTGGGACTAGGTATGGATCTTCTAGCCATCAACTGATTGGAAACCTCTTACAGAGTAAGGATATGTGCCCCCTATTTACTGAGTGAAACCCTCCCATGGAGATAAGAAATGGGTCCTATATCTATGGAGTGAAAAAATATTATTTTACAAAGGAAAGAGTCATCTACCTTGAGATTTTACATCTTTAACATGTTGAATAGTTGATAGGTGTGGATTTACCTGGATATGTCTTCAGAGAGATACATGAGATACTAGAAATTATTTATGGACCATTGGAACAATTTTAACTCTAACCTTGGTTGGGCTTTGAGATAGAGATTTTTTTTCTCTTTTGGGGGTTTCATTTATAACAATATATATTTATGTATCCTTGTTGTTATATTTCTTTTCTCTTCTAATATAGGATGAGATATATATTCTTATTAGGTCTCTTACTTCTCCCCTTTAGTTTTTGGGGTGTCCTACTTGGTATGTATATTCTCACGCCTACATGGGATTTTCCCACATTTATCATGTCTTATGTAGAGAAGAGACTGGTCTGTGAATATTATGAAGGAGCATAGGGATAACTGGTACATTAGACCACATAATGTGGTCTATGATTAGAGATTATGACCCATTCATTCTTAGAAAAATACCTTTTTAGTTTTGTTTTGTTGAGACATATTTCTAGTTGGGGATTTTTTTACCCTTTACACATTAGTTTACACTGATGTACACTGGTACCCATTAGAGGTTTCAGATGCATGGTTTATTCTTTACATGTTTTATCATTCACATGAATGGTTCGTAATCCTTAGAGGTTTCAGGGTGTAATTATTATGATATGATCTCTCTTAGTAATTTAACTTTACCATTTTGTTCGGTTGGGACAACATTATAGTTGGGGGTTTATTTTTACACTTTACACTTTAGTTTACACTGTTATACACATGTATTCCTTATATATTTCACATGAATTGTTTTTTATCTATATATTTCATCATTTATTATTATTCTGTTACACTTATATATAAGAAATTTTTGGGTTTGTTCATATAGGTTCATAAAAAAAGGTATCCCATATTATTTATTCCGTTCTTCACTTATCGGCACCCCATATCTAATGAATGTGGGCTTGGGGTAGTTTCAACTCAAGCCTTGTTGTGTCATGTCCTGGAAATTTATGTTATAAAATAATACTTATTCTCATAAAAATAATTCCACTATTTTTCTCCAACACTAAATGATATAAGAAACATTAAAACATAAAAACTAACTAAGGTTTAGTAAGAATTCAAATAAAATTTTCACTAGCATATATTTTTTTGATGCATACAATGTTATATTCAATACCAATTATAATATAATGAAACATAATATCTATATGATTATATATCCCTAAAAAATATTGATTCATGAATAATTCTAAATCTTTTTTACTATTTGATATAGGAATTTTGAATTAAAAATATTTAACTTCCATAGAACACCTTTTAGCCTTATAACAAACTTTAGGGATTTGGATGGTATAATACATTTAGTTTTATTGACCAAGAGATCCAAATAAATCTACAAATTTCATTACAATGTAAAAGCTTCTTCAAATATAATAAAAAAACATAAGATAACTGAATTTCAGGTGTATACATTTCCAACATATATACAGCCCACTGACCTAGTAATAAAAATACAATTATCAAAAAATTTAGCACTATATAAACCAAAATAAGAAGTGAAAATAAAATATTTAAGAACTCATAATAAATCACATCAATGGTATTTTCTAAAATTAACCATGAATATACTCACAAAATTACTACATATGATAAATATGGTGGATTACTTATTATAGAATAATTTAAACTTATAAAAAAATTATAATGTATGCTAGTCATATAATGTTGATCAGATTCAAATTTTTGCTATTACGCTAATGATAACCTAAGATTTTGTGTTATGAAAGTATAAAAAACGTTAAAAAAATCTATTGAACTCATTTTAATAAAATTAAATACATTACTAAAATGTGAAAATTGAAATAGTTTATTAATTATACCTAAAAAATACTTGGAAATATTTCTTTAGATGGACCAAAATATTTTATCTCAAATTATTCCTTATGAAAATAAATTTCCATGGATAATGAGTTTCATTTGTGTAAATGGAATGATTATTCTATTTACACAAAAGGGAAAATAAATCATACCATGATTCATTTCTCTAATGTAAACACAACCATAAAAAATCATTTAATATAATCATTATCAAGAATTTAATAATTAAACCAATTGTACAGTTGTCTTGATGATTATTGTAATCCATGAAGTGATTTAATTAGATTGATTACTTAATTATTCTTAAAATTATAGGACAATACTTTGTATTTCAAATTTTGTTTTTTGTTATTTACTAATCAATAGTTTTAAATTGGTTTTATTCATATTACATACCTATTAATGTAATAAATATTTTGTAAAAAAAATTATATTTTGATAATTTATACATTAATTTATTTAATATTTTTATTTAATTTTAATAATTTTATTTTATGAATTTATTGAGTTCTTCATATATTCTAATAATTTTTAATCATATAATTATTTTATTTCAAAATATTATCTGTTAATTAGTTATCATTCTTATTTAATTATTTTAGTTTTATATTTATATTTTTATTCTTTTACATTTTATTTTATGTTTTTTAAATATTATGTAGTTAGTTGTTATTTTAGTATAATATTTCATAAGTGATCTTATGTTTATTTAAATCCTACACTATTTAAATTTTATAATAATGTATAGTTTTTTGTTTAATATTACATAGATAATGTTAATTTATTTTTAATATTATGAATGTTTTTATTAACTATATTTATTTTAACATAGGATGTATTTATTGTATTACACTACTGTAAATCCTAGTTTTACCCACGGTTATATCCCAACGGTTCTTATAAACCGTTGGTATATATGGTTTTATAGACACTTTTACCAATGTTTCATTACAACCGTTGGTATAGAGGAGTTTTTACCAACAGTTCAATGAGAACCGTTGGTAAAAGTTGGATTTCGGTGACCTTTTACCAACGGTTCTCATTGAACTGTTGGTAACGGTTTGGGGTGAATGTATATACCAACAGTTTTTAAAAACCGTTGGTAAAAATTTCCCCCAAATTGGCAGTAGCCCATCCTCTCCCCTATTCGCGATCCATAGCCCTAAATGGGAGATATCGGCGATTTTGGAGGTGGTTCCAGTTCTCTTCCTCCATCCCATCCAAGGTGAGTTATTTTCTTTAACATTCAGTTTTTATTTTCAATTTTGATGTGTATATGTTTCTCATTAGGATGAGACCAATTTCTATGCTCATATTCCCACCCAATTTATGTTCCAGCCCAATTTATGTTTCGGTTCTTTATTAAATTCCATGCATATTCCAACCCATATAGATTGCATCAGACGGTTGTCTAATTTTTTGATGTGCCTTTCATGTTTCATTAGCAAGAAATTTTTATTATATGTTATAAAATTCAATCACATGTTTAGTTTTATCATTCATAGTTACTTTATTATCTTGTGTCAATATTTTATATTAATAATCTTTTCATATATTTCATCGTTGAGTGTTTTTACTTATGCAATAGAATTCCAAGCTCATGTTACTTTATAGTGATTATTTAGATTTCAATGTGTTTTATTTTTCATGTTAAATTTATTAAAAAGTTTTGGGGACTAATTAAAGTTATTAGATACCAATTTCCATGCTTCTATGCTTTTTAAGAATTAAATGAAATATGATTATTGTAATTAAATGAAATTCAATGTTCAATTTTTATCATGTATGGGTGATTAATAAATTGGAATGTGATGAACCATATAATTAAACCATTGTTGATGCAAATTATATACCAAAAGGTTATTGAATAAAAGTTATTCTTGTGAATTTCGTTACATTATAGATAAAATGTTTGTGGTTATATGAGAGATACCTCTGATGGTTCTTTGATCATTGTTTAATGGAGAATGAATAGTTTAGGTCCGGTATTAATAGTAGCTTCCAGTGAGACCATTTTAGTATAAGGGGAAACGAGATTATGATCTACAAGGGGTGATTGAGTTGGTAGATACCAAACATTGTTTGTTCCTTGTGCTCAAGAACCATAAATAGAGTGTTCAAATTAGGTGGTCATCAGTAAAGTCGTAGGTAAGATTTCCAAGTCCTGTTTCATGAAGTTGAATATGTGGTGCTATAGTGGTTTTGGACTGTTTGAGGTACTCTTAGTGTATTATAAACCCTCATTTGTTCCATATTCATTTAAATTGATTTAATATCATTTTTTTCACACACACCATTATATCCTCTCAAACTATATTTAGAGTGTATTTTCATTCGTATATTGTTAAATATTTTAGTAAATGTCCATACTAGCTTCTTTTATGTGTTCTAGGGTTTTAGACTAATAAAAGGGCTGCATGATTATTGTGGGGGTATTATTTTCATATAAATATACCTATACACCCCGACCCCCTTGGACAACCTGACCACCCCCACGGACAGCCCGCCCACCTGGACACCCCGACCCCCCTAGACAGCCCCCACCCTCTAGACACCTCCGACCCCCCGGACGGCCCCACCACCCCTAGACACCCCGCACCCCCTGGACACGCCACACCCCCCTTGGACAGTCCCGCCACACCCATGATCCTCATCCTACCCCTCATCCTGATCTACTTGAAGAAGTTAAAGTATAAAACTCATATACTCCCACCAGGACCCTTAAGAATTATGTATTCCTTGATCCACTTCCAATATCTTACTGGTCAATCCTTGAATATAGGCATTATAAATTTTGTATCTTATTTTCTTATATACACTGTATTTTGTTGTATTTCTTAATATGATTCTCATATAGAGTAATGTGTCAGTTATGATTTTATATAGAGTAAACAATTGTCATTTACGTAAATATTTTTTTGATTAAACTTTAATATTATTGAATTGCTTTTAAATGACTTATTGTGATTTTTTTACAGAATGGATAGAAGTTGGATGTACGAAATTGATCGGATTTCAACCGATTTTCAAAATAATTTGAATAGATTTATAGAATTTTCATTTGACAAGGCTTCAGATAATGGTCGCATACACTGCCCATGTTTTAATTGTGTTGGAAGACCTTGGTTGAGACATGAAGCAGATATCTATCATATAAACAAATATGGTTTCTAAAAAAACTATTATGTGTGGTATCACAAAGGAGAGAAAATGGAATCTCAAAATGTTGATGATCCAAATGATAGGACTGAATTGGAGAGTTTGATATACGATTGGTTTCCATTTATTCGACATCATGAGAAATAAAGGATGTCCAACCAACAATATTTCGATACAAGAACACATGATGCGTCCAATGAAAATGATGATGTTGATAGGGTGAAAAAATTGAATGATGCTGCGACGACTCCAGTATATCGGCAATGTGATAAAATGAAAAAGTTGTAATTTTTAATCCAATTGTTTCATGGGAAAACTATGTATGGGATTTCAAATACTACAATTGATTACATTCTTACCTTATTGAAGGACTTACTTCCAGATGATGCAGATATTCCCTCAAACCACTATATGGCATGGAAGTTGGTTGATGAACTTGGATTCTCAAAAAAAAATTCATGCTTGTCCGAATGATTGCAGCTTATTTTGGGAGGAAACTGCTGAAATAAATGGTTGTATAAAATGCAGAACCTCCCGATGGAAGCCAAAAGATGATGGAACACCATCTCATGTGCCACAAAAAGTTATGTGGCACTTTCCATTGATCCCCAGATTATAGAACCTTTTCATGTCTGATGAAATATCCGTAAAAATGTGATGGAATGACACCGAGAGAAAAAAGAATAATGAAGAGTTGGTTCACCCTGCAGATGGATTTTCATGGCAGAGATTTGATGCTCGATATCCTGAATTTGCAGCCGACGTGCGTAATGTGAGACTGGGTCTTTCATGTGACAGTTTGAATCCATTTGGGCAGATTCTTACTTCGCACAACACATGGCCGGTTTTCATACACATTTATAACCTTCCCCTTGGTTGTGTATGAAAAATCCTTACAATTTCTTGAGTATACTGATATCTTCCCCTTCTGATCCTGGAAATGATATAGATGTTTACATGCAACCTTTAATAAAAGAGTGGAAACTTCTTTGGGATGTGGGTGTTCCCACATACGATGCATGTTCGAAAGACATATTTCAGATGCGTGCTGCACTTATGTGGACTATCAATGATTTTCCTGCTTATGTAATGATGTCTGGATGGATCACAAAAAAAAATTTCATGTCTTGTTTGTATGAAGAATACTCGATCGAGAAGACTGAAATATCGTCGTAGTTTTAGTTTTATGGGACGTCACTGATTCTTGCCAATGAACCATCCATGTAGAAACAATCGTCGAAGAATCGACAATACCATGGAGAATGACGATCCACCTCAGCATATGTTTGGAACTGATGTGCTTAATGAATTGAAAGATATCAGTTATTCATTTGGGACGAGTGTAATGAAATCTAGAAAGAGGAAAAATATTTCCAATGATACCTGTTACAATTGGAAGAAGAAGAGTATATTCTTTGAGTTGTCATATTGGTCAACCAACTTGTTACATCATTGCTTAGACATAATGCACATTGAAAAATATATATGTGAAATGTTTCTTTCAATTCTTCTAAATATCAAGGGGAAGACAAAAGATGATTTACGATCTCGGCGCGACTTGGTAGACTGGGGGATCAGACCAGAATTGCATCCTGTCTATATTAGTGAAAATAAATGGAAAGTTCCATGTGATTGTTATGTGATGACTCCTGCTGAAAAAAAAAACAATTTCTTGAAGTTCTAGAGACTATTAAAGTTCATGATGGCTATTCAAGCAATATATCAAAACGGGTCAACAGAAAAGAGTTGAAGTTGAAATATTTCAAGACTCTTGATTATCACGTCCTTTTGTATGAGTTGATTCCAATAGAAATCTATCATCTCTTGTCCAATAATGTTAGAGTCTCAGTTATTCAGTTGTGCTATTTGTTTAGAGATATTTGTGCTAAGAGGATTTCAAAATACCTCGTGCAAAAATTGTTGGTAGAGACACCATTAATTTTGTGTGAGTTAGAGAAAATATTCCCTCCATCATTTTTTACATGCATGTTGCATCTGACTGTCCATCTTCCGACTGAAGTACTTCTTGGAGGACCCATTTCTTTCCGTTGGATGTATCCAACTAAAAGAAACATGTGCACATTGAAATCATATGTTCGGAACAAGAATTATCTCGAAGGTTCTATTGTGAACGGTTACTTGGATCAAGAATGTATGGATTTCTTCTCAATGTATTTGTCTGATCATACTACGAGAATAAACAGACCAATGAGAAATGAAGAAGAATAGTATGGGAAAATTGAACGCAGTTTTCCATCACTTCCTCAGACAAGAGGAATTCCGAGATCATATACATTGAAAACATTAATCCTTGAAGAGCGAGAGATGGCACATCGCACAGTGTTGTTCAATTGTGATTGGTTTGATGAGTATATTAAGTAAGTTAATTGTACATGTATCTCTTATCTTATCTCTTGTAATTTTAAATATTTGTTAAACTATTATTATTCTTATCTACAGGGAACATAAAGAAATGATATATATAAAGCATCGTTCTTTATCTTTGAGAAAGAATGAGACTTTGCATAGAAAAGGGTTTTCTGCTTGGTTGAAATTGAAGGTAAAAATATTTCTGTAATAACTAAATAAAAATAATATTTAATTAAGTTTGCTATTTGTTTATATTGCAGGTATCAAGTTTTCCTACAGACTCTGTTTCTGAGGAAATAAGAGCTTCGACATTTGGTCCTAATACCATGGTCCGTGCTTGAAAATCACTTGTGATCAATGGATACAAATTTATTATCACTAAACGAGCAAGAAACATGAGAACACAACATAAGGGTGTTATGCTAACTGCCACAACAAACTGTTATTCTAGTTCATCAGACACTAGACCTCATTCTAAAAATGGTGCTTATTATGGTGCCGTGGAGAAAATAATAATTTTGGATTATTACTCGCATGGTCGAGTTACGATGATGAAATTTCAATGGTTTGATTCAATGACGAGGCATTGAACCTTTATTGATGATTGTGGAATTCGAGTTATTGACATGACTCGCACTCTTTCCACTAATGAACCATATGTATTGGCATCAACGGTGAAACAAGTTTGTTATGTCAAAGATCATCGTCATCCTAAATTCGGTGTAATTATTAAAGTAAATCCCAAACATGTTTTTGATGATGGTGATGATGAAGTTGACACTATCCCTACTGAAATTGGAAGCAATCTGTTTATTACTTATGATGAACCCAAAAACTCAATTGTCAGAGTTGATTGTGAACCCGAAGTTGTGGTGGGAAATATATAGAATCATATAGTCGTGTTCTCACCTACATGTTTCACCTACATCATTTAGAGTGTGTATCCTAGTACTTACCTTCATAACACCATAAATCTTCTATTTCATTATGTTCATTTTATCATAATGGTTTTTCTATATTTTGTTTTTTGGGTTACACAATAGTTATCTGTTTCTAATTACTTCCATATTTGTTTTCATTGGAGGAAATGACACCAATTGAAGAGAGGCGGCAGAAAAAGATGACAGATAATAATCGTCGCATGGTACAGATGGGTGTTCCTCCACTCATCCATGTTGTGCGTATTTTATTTCAAATATAAATATTTCAATAACTTATAATATCATGTGTTTACTTTTCTATCAAACGTTTTTATAGGATCCACCCCCTAGACGACAGATATCTGACGAGGAGCCTGATATTGCTCCCAGTAGAGAGGTTGGTGGTAGGAGGGTGGGTGGTGTCTAAGATGGATGATCATCTAGTGGTCCCGGTACTGAGGCCGGTGGTACGAGGGCTCATGGGGCGAGAGTTAGACGACCCACTACCACAGACGTATCTTCTACGCCCTATTTTGATCCTGGCGTGTCTTCAGGGACATTTGAGATATTTAGACCTCCGATGTTTACACTACCAGCTGGCCAGACGTCTATGCCATCATCTTTTGCTTCTGGTTCATTATCTCCGGGCTATTATATTCCACCTCCTTCAACTCCTGCTGCGACACAGTATGTGGCTGAGGAGCATACACTGAGGGACACTCCACCTGTACAGGATATTCCTTCAGCTTCTGCACCCATTGATTCGACTACCACAGGTATATTTATATAAATCTATCAAATTTTTATACCAAAATTTATTTTTATTATAACTTGTATTGATATTATTTTTCTTTAATAACAGATTCATCTAAAGATAGGAGGCGGGTGAGGGGGCATACTCGATTGCGTGCAGTATGGAACCGCCAGACACAGTTGATGGTTGAATAAAATGTTGATGGACAAATGATTGAGAAATCTGGGCAGCAATGTCGGGGGTTTTTGGCGACGCTAGCCAAATACTCTGATACCATTCCGGTCAGCCCTCTTTCTTGGAGAAATCTGCCACCCGAAGTCAAGGATAACGCGTGGGCACAAATATGGGTAAAAAATCTATTGGATTTGATGTAGTATATTTTTGTATTTAAATGAACTAATCAATTTGGTTTCAGCTTCGGTATAACTTCCCTGATGGTGAAGGTGCACGACCAGTGCGTTTAAAAGAGCTAGGAGAGCTTTTGAGAGCTTATAAGCATGAGCTGTATGTTGGCTGGTGTGATAGAGTGGGCACGGAGTTAGAGACATTACCTATCATGGATGACTGCCCGATAGAGAAATATCATCAAATGATTACCCATTGGGCCACTGCCAAATTTAAGGTATTAATCTCATTTGAGTTATTTAAATGAGAGTTTTCATATTTTGGATTAATATAATCTTATTAATTATTAATCATTATTTAGGAATCTTCTGAAAAAAACAAAAAAAACATTGATTCAAAGCAATACCTCCACACTTTGGGGCGCACAACTATGTCAGATCATGAGAGGCAGCAGGTACGATATAGTTGTTTATAATTTTTCTTTAGGACTTTCCCTTTTTAGTGGATCCTACTTAAATTCTATGATTTATTGAATAATGAATGTATGATTATACATTCACTTTATATTGTTTCAATGCCATTACAGAAGCACAAAATGAATATTGAAGTACGTATCCCTCGAGAAAAATTGTTTTGCTCAAGTAGAAGAAAAAAACATGGAACTGCGGTAAATGAACCGACCCAAGAGAAGATTGTAAGCTTTAATTTGTTTATTTCAAAGTTTAATATCTAATTTGAAATTTAATAATCTATTAATATTTTTTACAGGCTGCTTTTGAGTCTCTTGATTCCCAGGAGCCTGAAAATTTTGGGCCACACGATCATTTATATTAGGTTTTGGGAGATGAGCACTATGGTTGAGTATACTGCCGACCTAGTAAGAATATAGTCCCGTCGAGGTATTGGTCGTCTCCAGGTATCCATTCTAGTACCACCGAGTTGGAACAGGTCAAGGAGAATACAAGACAGTTTGATAAAAGGGTCACAGAGTTGGAAGTACAAGTTCAAACAAGAGACAGGGAATTTATGAAACTGATGAAAGCATTATCTTCATCGCATCCACCAGAGGCTAGTGCGGCTTGTCAGAAATTTATGTCGTCGATGGGTGCATCATCCAATGCACCAGGCAGCAGCTCTAGTGGTGATCGAGATGATGACGTTCTTGGGGATGACGAGGATGCTGAAGAGTAAGAGGGAAAAGATGAGGATGTGGACGAGGGCAAGGATGGGGCCAAGGGTGAGGATGGGGCAGAGGGTGAGGATGATGCCGATGATGAGGATGAGGCCGACGATGAGCATGGGGACGATGACGAAGATGACGACGGGGACAGAGATGACGGCGAGGATGAGGCTGATGATGATAGTGGTGATGGTGATGGTGATCAGAGGCAGATTGATCCATTACATTTTTGAATTCTATATAACTCTTTATTTTTGAACATGGTTTTCCACTTTGGGTTTTTCCTCTGCTTCATAGGGATGTTGCATTCAGATTCTGTTTTTTTCACTTGATTCTTATTGTATGATTGGTATACCACCTAGACCATTAGTATTCCTTGGTACTGTGATACTCATTTTTCTATTTTTTTACTTAGCTTTCTTAGTTATCCATGTATTTCATGTTTATGCATGTGGAAAATGATATGGAAAATGTGATTTTAAGTAGCGGCCAGAACCACTCAAAGTGTCTAACTTTTATTTGAAATGGACAAGATTGTAAGTGAAAACAACAACTGGCATACAGAAAACAGAACAAACGCATTCGGATTCTGTTTAAACAATAGTAAAACGATCCATGGGTCATATGTGACGTGTACGAGTCATCCCCACCTCAATCCGAGGGCTGGTGTGGTCGGTACCACTCAAAGTGTATTTCTTTTGTTTAAAATGGATGCGCTTTTACGTAAGAAAAACCACATAGGGAAAATGGACCAAACACATTAGGATACTTTTGATACTTTAGGACATGTATCCATGGGTCATATGTGATGTGTACGAGTCAACACCGCCTCAATCCGAGGATTGGTGTGGCCGACACCACTCAAAGTGTCTAACTTTTATTTGAAATGGACAGGATTTTAAGTGAAAACAACAACTGGCATACGAAAAACAGACCAAACACATTCGGATTCTATTTAAACTATAGGACAACGATCCATGGGTCATATGTGATGTGTAAGAGTCAACCCTGCCTCAATACGAGGTCCTGTGTGGCCGGTACCACTCAAAGTGTCTTTCTTTTGTTTAAAATGGATGCACTTTTAAGTAAAAAAATCCACAATATGAAAACGGACCAAAGGCTTTAAAATAGTGTTGATACTTTAGGACATGTATCCATGGGTCATTTTTGGCATGTAGGAGTCAACCCCTGCCTCAATCCGAGGCACGGTGTGGCCAGAACCACTCAAAGTGTCTAACTTTTATTTGAAATGGACGAGATTTTAACTGAAAACAACAACTGGCATACGGAAAATAGATCAAACGCATTCAGATTCTGTTTAAACTATAGGAAAAGGATCCATGGGTCATATGTGACATGTATGAGTCAACACCACCTCAATCTGAGGGCCGGTGTGGCCGGTACCACTCAAAGTGTCTTTGTTTTGTTTAAAATGGATGCAATTTTAAGTAAAAAAACCACATATGGAAAACGGACCAATGGCATTCGGATATAGTTGATACTTTAGGAAATGTATCCATGGGTCATTTGTGACTTGTAAGGGTCAACCCCGCCTCAATCCGAGGTGCGGTGTCGCCGGCACCACTCAAAGTGTCTAACTTTTCTTTGAAATGGACAACAGTTTAAGTAAAAACAACAACTGACATATGGAAAATCGACCAAACCCATTCGGATTCTGTTCAAACTGTAGGACAATGATCCATGTGTCATTTTTGAGTTGTAAGAGTCAACCCCACCACAATACGAGGCGCGGTGTGTCCGACACCACTCAAAGTGTCTAACTTTTCTTTGAAATGGACAACAGTTTAAGTAAAAACAACAACTAACATACGGAAAACTGACCAAAGGCATTCAGATTCTGTTGAAACTTTAGGTAAACGATCCATGCGTCATATGTGACGTGTACGGGTCAATCCTGCCTCAATCCGAGGGCCAGTGTTGCCGACAACACTAAAAGTGTGTCACTTTTCTTTTAAATGGACAATAGTTTAAGTTAAAAAAACAACTACCTTACGGAAAACGGACCAAACACATTCAAATACTATTGATACTTAAGGAAATGTATCCATGGGTCATTTTTGACGTGTAGGAGTCAACCCCGACTCAATCAGAGGGCCGGTGTGGCCGGTACCACTCAAAATGTCTTTCTTTTGTTTAAAATGGATGCGCTTTTAAGTAAACAAAACCACATATGGAAAACCGACCAAACGCATTCGGATTCTATTGAAACTTTAGGAAAATGATCCATGGGTCATTTTTGACGTGTAGGAATCAACCCCACATAAATCCGAGGCGAGGTGTGGGTGGCACCACTCAAAGTGTCTAACTATTTTTTGAAATGGACAATAGTTTAATTTAAAAAAAACAACTGACATACGGAAAACAGACCAAACACATTTAGATACTGTTGATACTTTAGGAAAAGGATCTATGGGTCATTTGTGACGTGTACGAGTCAAACCTGCCTCGATCCGAGGCATGGTGTGGTCGGTATCACTCAAAGTGTATTTCTTTTGTTTAAAATGGATACACTTTTATGTAAAAACAACTGGAATACGGAAAACCAACCAAACGAATTCGGATTGTGTTGATACTTTAGGAAAACGATCCATGGGTCATTTGTGAAATGTACGAGTCAACTCCGCCTCAATACGAGGTGCGGTGTGGACGACACCACTCAAAGTCTCTCTTTTATTTCAAAAGGAAATCATTTTAAGTTAATACAACTAAAATTTACACTCATCAACGATAGTCGCAAACTATTTTTCATGAGTTGGGTAGTTTCACTAATGGGGTCATAAGTGACAAGACTCCTAAGAAAATACCTTTTCACCATATATTATAAACAATACAAGTTCAATGAAAAATTCATCACAAATCATTACATACCCAAACCTAGGATCACAAAAAAAGGGATTTTAGCCAATTTGAAATTATTATTCAACTCTAATAGATATTTATCAAACTATTCTGCCTATTAGAATTTGATGGGGAGGTGTGCTGGTTGGGGGGTTGTGCATGGGTGAGGTGAATTACCACCGGATGATTGTTGTCATATGTGTTTTTTGGGATATTTTTGGTGTTTTTTATATTGTTTGAAATATGTATGTGGTTTTTGTGATATTTTTTATACAGGTGTATAGTGGAGGGTATATTGAGGGCTGTTGTGCAATGTTTTTTTTGCAGGTGGATGGTAGGGCTACTGGAGGGCTTCTGGGGGGCTACTATGCAGCAGCTCTGGAAAAGGTTATACCAATGGTTCAGAACCATTGGTATATCGTTTTCCAGAATTCTGGAAAAGGCTATACCAACAGTTCTGAACTGTTGGTATAAGATTTTCCAGAAAAAAGATATCCCAATGGTTTAGAACCGTTGGTATGTCATTTTCCAGAATTCTGGAAAGCTTATACCAGGGGTTCAGAACTGTTGGTATAGCTTTTTCCAGAATTCCAGAATTCTGGAAAGCTTATACCAACAGTTCAGAACCGTTGGTATAGACTTTTCCAGAATTCTGGAACACCTATACCAACGGTTTAAGTGCAACCGTTGGTATAGGGCTTTCCTCACGGCTTACTAGCCAACTGTTCGGAAAACCGTTGGTATAGTCTATACCAACGGTTTTCCATCCTATACCAACGGTTATAAACCGTTGGTATAGCCTACATTTCCAGTAGTGTTATTTTATTTATATTTTATATATTTTTCATTTAATTTAATATTTCATTGACTATGTAACTTAAAATTTAATTATATGTTGATGTTTAAATTTTAAATGAATTATATATGAACATATTAATTTTTTTTAATATTATAGGCATATCTATGAATAAAATGGATAAAATTTTATAAATTAATAGTAAATAGTTCGATAAAAAATATGCCAAATCAAAATTAGCCACATAAAATTAAATTCTATGTCGCTTAAGAATAAAAAATGTTATCATGTATGAAAAAAATGATTCACTAAAATTAATACAAGAAGAGGATACTAGGTCACTTGAATTTACCTGATGGTTTGAAGTTGTCTCTTATTTCACAGTTATAGATATCGATTCAACGATGACCTAAGAAGTGATCTTAAAACACAAGGATTTTTTTGAGGGTTTTCTTCTGTGAGGAGAATTATTTGTGGTGAGTTTACTTTACCCATGAATCAGATGATGATTTTAATTAAAATGATTAATGATTATGGTTTGATCCTATGGTGTCTTCTGGGAAAGATTAGATTTATTTATTTTCTTATAAAGTTTCATCTCATTTTTTTAAGAAGTATATATTCAATGAAATAAAAATAACATTACCAATCATAGATTTATTCAATAGAAAATTCATATTCAAATCACCAAATAAGTTATGTGATCACATTCATGAAAAATCCATGTTATAAGATCATACTAGAATAAAAAATATTTAGTTTTTAAATTCAACAATGAAGAATAAGAAAATAAGTTAGTGAAAAGAACTATCAAATTAAATAAATATTGGATTAATGAAATCAAATTAAATAATATACAATATATCTCATGATACAAATTTTTTTTTAATAATATGGTTAGTCCTATAATGATGAAAAATCCTTAATAGAATATATAATTTGACCCATATAAGTGTGATTGATGATGATAAAAAACTTAGAAGACAGTCACACCCATAGTTATGTGAATGGATTAAACCCATGAAATAAGTGGAATAAAAATGATTCAGATAATAATAATTAAAATTAATATTATTTAGTGATTTTAATTAGAAAACTATGGTGGTTTTGGATAATATAAAAATAAATAATAAGCATATAATGATAAAATGGAAGCATAACATCACTTGAATAACAAGAAACAAAATACCCCTATTTGCTCCCCCAAATCTGCCATAAATATATATTTTGGGGTATTGGGTAGAGAAAAACATTTTTAATCCTTACAATTGATTAGGTTAGGTCAATCGGTGGTGGAATGTGGTTGGGGAATAGAATTTCCATCATTCATAAGGTTTCATTCTTTATTTTCTCTATCCTAATTTATGCATTATAATTATCTTGAAGATGAGGCAATTATAATGGATTTGATATGAAAAAAAGTGTTCTTCATGATTTATTATAATATATAGGTAAATTTAATCTCAACTTTATTATTAATTTTGAGGTAATGATTGAAATTGTTGGATGATCCTATTGGCCTTGTAATGGGGACCATTATTTAAAATTAAACATGGGTATTACAGATAATCGTAAAAATTTTTAAATTAGAATTTATTGTAGTTTAAGTAATTATTCATCATGATTTTATATATCTAACTATGAAATTGTAGCTTCATAGATCAAGAATTTTGGGTGGAAACCTACTTTAGCGTCATAATGGTCAATTAGGTATGCCAATAAATTTATTCAATTGAGATTAAACATATACATCATTATATGTGAATCATTTATCATTCTATAAGAAATATTTTACTAAACAATTATTAAAATAACATTGAATTATTAAATTAAAATCACAAATAGAGAGGATTCCACAATGTTTTTTTAAATGGAATGAGATTAATTCCTTTTAAATAAGAACTATAAGTAAGATGAGAAATAATGATTAGATGATATAATTACTTAACCATAAAACTTAAGAATAATATATCACCTAAATCTATTAAAAATTAAATAAAAAATTATCAAAATTTACTTTCTAATCACACCTCCCAACATAAGATTTTCTAGTCCCTATAAAATTACTTTCACCCATTTATCAAATTTCAATTTTGGACATATTATCATAAAATTTTTGGCAAAAAAATTACATCAAACAATCATTAATACCATAAAAATCATTTAAAAGAAGAAATAAAGAAATTATTTCCCAATAATAGATCCCATTCTTTTTTTTAAATTCACTACTACCACAAAATTCCATTATTTTTTATGAGTTGAGAATTTATAGGGGAGATTGAGTTTATTTATATTTAGTGGGAACTTATTTCTGAGAACCAATGTTTGAATTGATTATAAAATAATTATAGTATATTGAGGATATGTTTTATCATATAGCATGAGGCCTGATGGGTTCTCATAGTGAATGAATGATTGTAAAGTGATTTGGGTTGAATTTCATCTATTTTTTGAGGATTCCTCCCAGGGTCCATGAATTATGGGAAACAATGTAAGACCTTGAGGATGATGAGGTTTCCAGTTCATTTTCTACAGAACATGGTAGATGTTTCAAATTGTTTAATGGATTAGGGTTAATATTATGGATTTTAGATTAAACTATTGAATGTTTCATAGTCCTAGAAAAATAGTGCATGATTAGCACATGATTGTAGATAAATCATACGAAACAAAATATTAAATTGTAGAGGTGTTATATATAGTTCAAACATGGTTTGGATAACTATGTGGTCCAACTATTGAATATGTGTTTTATTAGATAGTGAATACTGCTTGGTTGGTGAATGGTTTGGCCAACCATGTGTTCCAACCAAACATTTTGTTAACAATAGGGAAATTATGGGTTTTTTGGCATCCCCAGAATAAAATTCATAGATATAACATCATTATTTATAAATATTTAATAAAAACAAAATTAAATGTTATAAAGAACCATAATGGGTCAATTTTTTTTGAAACCAGACATTGAAAAATATTATTTCATAAAGGATATTCAAAATTTCATATAATGTTCTTCTTTATAATGCACTTTTAGAAATATCATACTTAGAACCTTACATGATAAATTGGGGATGGAAAACATATGAAATGGTGTTTTTATATCGTAAGTAAGGGTAAAAATATTAGATAAAAACCAATGATCATACATGATAATGATGGAATAAGAGCAAAATCAAAACACAAGGGTGACATTCCCAATAAATGAAATATCATTAATCACTATTCATGGAATATGGTTTCCTCATAAAAATTAAATAATACCTAAGAGTAGAAAATCATAAATAATAAATCATGATCCTTAAATGTATATCATAAACATAGAAACATAGCATAACTATAATAATAAATTTTTTTTGAACATGTATAAATATTAATTTGTGGACTCATTATTTTAAGGACATGAAATTAGGTCCTTGTATAATCATATTGACTTGAAAATTATTCCACACATAAACTTATGGACATGAAACCATGTCCATCCATAATGTAGTGAACATAAAATCTAGTCCATGTAAAACATATTTATCTCCTGAATTATTCATATTTACCCAAGGAATTGATTGGATACAATGGAAAGACCCATCATATAATCCATTCACATGTGTCCCCCAAGATCATAAAAACATTTATAATTTTGAGTTATTAACTCGTGAAAAATAAAATAGGTTTCATCAATATCTCTTCATTACAATAATAAACCATTTATTTAATGAATAAAATTTTATAATTGGATCTTATTTCTACATAATCATAAGTTACATATTTGGATTTTTTATTAAATAGAAATACTTTTAAAAGATCATTAGAATATTTCTTAGGGAGGATTCTGTATTTTATTTTTGAAATCAATTATTTGAACTATATTTTAAAGAATATTAAGAAATATATTTTAGTCTAAAATAACTATTGAAAATTTTAATGAATGAATAAATGAAAATATTTATCTTGATGGTGGTAATATTAATTCATTCCTTTTATATTAAATGGTAACATTCTTTTCACAATTGTGTAATAGGGTAAAAATTTCTAAATTGGAAAAACATTCTTTAAAAATATTAAATTTAAACCATTTGAAATAAATTATATGGTAATAGAAATTACATTCATAAAAAATTTAATTATAGGAAAAAAATTACTTAAAACTACTTTTAAGGGAATAGACATGGAACAAAAAGGATTTTGATTAAAGAGAAAATATGGTTGAATTTTCTTTAAAAAACTACTT
Source organism: Viscum album (assembly GCA_963277665.1). Classification (NCBI taxonomy): domain Eukaryota; kingdom Viridiplantae; phylum Streptophyta; class Magnoliopsida; order Santalales; family Viscaceae; genus Viscum; species Viscum album. The sequence goes on from OY728142.1 coordinate 1,539,133,461, forward strand.
TAAATATTTTAAGTACCAAAGAGATGATATTTGTATTATTAAATTATAATTACTTGAATAATTATATTATAATAAAATATATGGGTTTTAAATTAAAATTTTTATATAATTACCCTAGGTGAATTTTTTCATAAATATTCAGAAAAAGAAATGAGATTATATCAAAATTCCCTCACCTCAAGTATCATATTACATTGTATGAATTGAAAACTCCATTTAAGTAAATATAACTTTATTATAAATCTATTAAATAACCATATTTATACAAATAATACCATATATTATTTACTTGTAACATATTATCACATGTATATTAAATATTCTATTTTAAATCAAAATTTCTAGTGGACAAATGTTTCATATTTCTTGAATGTTTTGATTCAGAAGTACTGGTCATCAATAATTAATCATGGTAACATCATCCCCAAAATTTTAATAATGTGATAAGTATAATATTTTATAATTATATACACTCTATTAACTATTTATATAATATAGTGATGAAAAATTCCTTAAATCACATTATGGAGACGAAAATCCATACGTACACATGAGTAATGTTTTTTAATTTTAGATTGATGAAAAAAGGAAAGTAAATACCTATTCTAAATTATTGAATCAATATTATATCATAAATATTATTTATATTCAATAAATTTATCTATTTATCTAGTTATATAGGGAACAAATTAAAATGATCCAGATCGCTTCGTGGTAGGGTATTTCACATATACACATGAGTGACATTAACATTTCATAATGAATTAGAAGGTAAGAAGGTAAATACGATGTAAGTTTTGTTGAAAAATAATTATACAATAAATATAAAATATAAAAAATAAATCCATCATGATAATTAACAAATAAAAGTGGTGATAGAAAAATAATCAAGTCACTATGTGGAGATGATCATCCACACTTACAAACAAGTGATATTTTCATCTTCTATTTGGAAGAAAAGGATATGAAAAAAAGATACACCATTCATATAATAAAATATACATAAATGGGAGATATTTATGTTATTATATGATCTTCTTTTTCATATAAAAATAGTTTTTATAAGATTAAGTAATATAAAATCACTCGGTTAAGAGTTATATATCTTCTTTGGACAACCTCATTTGGCTTACACCTTATGATTTGTAAGGGTAGTATTTTTAATAGGTTGAGAACTCTAGATCATGTAGAGGGATGTTAAAAAGTAGTTTTTAGGCCATATATGAGATATATATTTCATGATGTGTGAGGAAGAGATGATGATTGGTGTCCTTTTATATGGGAGGGAGATGGAAAACATTGAATTTTTCAGAAGATTAAAATATATTAATGGATTACTCAAGAAAAACATATCCAAATTGGCTAAAGATCAAATATATTATGATATATAACTGAAATATTTATATGGAATTGGATTTATAAATGTTTTTAGGCCAGTTTTACCCATATATTATTCGTTTAACCCCACATTAACCCCATTTAACCATTACCATAATAATGAATTTTTTCTCAGTTACTATTCATAATGGCTAAAACTTAAGTTGAAATTATTGTATAATATTAATTGTGATGATACAAAATATGAAATCCATTATATGAAATTTATTCTCTATTATTGATATAAAATTAATTTAAAATAAATTCCCAAAATATGATGAAACATTTTTTTCCAGAAAAATTTATGTTTATTTATAATAATATTTTTATACCAAAATTAAGAATAATGTAGATCTTTATGAAATTAACTTAATTAAGTTTTATAAAAATGAAATAATTAAATATTATAATCAACTAAAAACAAAATTTTACTTCTTAAATATTTTAATGGAAGATACAATTTTCTATTTATTCGTTAATTTTATTACTATTAAGTGAAATGTTAATCTGTTCAGAAAAATAAAAAAATTATTAATAGAATTTTCATATCCTGATTTCAAAAATTATATAATTTTTATAAAATATAATTTCTAATGTTTTTAAAAAATTATTATATTTTCTTAGAAAAAATAATAGATTCTATTTTTGAAAGATAAGTATTTATGAAGCATAAAATTACTTCACCAAAAATTAAACGTATTATTTAAAATAATTAATCAAAAAATAAGTATTAACTAGGAACGTTAAACAAATATTTCATAATGTGGTCAATAATATTCATACCCACCCATAAAACGGCTTGGTTAGAAATGTATTTATATTATCCAGACCAGAACAACTTGACCCCAGCCGAATCCCACATGACATCTTGCACGCCTCCTAATACTCCATGGATACCGACTATCAGTGAGGGTCTCAGGTTAGACAATTAAGAGACTATACCCTTATCAAAATATCTTATTATCAATTACATCAATAATATAATAAACACAATTAGAGTATTTTTAAAAAGTTAAGATGAGAAATATGTTATAATAAACCAAACAGAAAACGTTTAAGTAACAAGGAAAGCCGTTAAATAAAATATGTAGCAGATGCTACACTAGAACTCTATCTGGAGGCATCCACTTTCTCCTTATCCAGATAATTAATAATACAACACAAGGACTTTTCCCTTTGCAAGATCCCAAGGCATGTATCTATAATAACACCGAAATACATGATTTGGGTGTGAGTGAAAGACATAGTTGGACACCACCAATGACCATTAATGATAGTACATAAAATATAAAAGTGAATTACATATAAAAATACATGGTACAAATTTAAAAACAATATTTCACACAATTACTAAAAATAGGTTGGTTTCTCAAGGGCCATTTGTTCCAAAATCAGCACCATTCATGTTGAAACATATAAGCTTGTATAAGATCTTGAATAGAACATTGGTAACTGTCCTGGCACACCCTACTCCAGTGGATATCCCCAATAACATGTTTGATTATTATAGTTAGAATATTACAATTACATACTGAACACTATAGTCCCATCACACTCATCTTGAGTGGTTAACCAAAATCATTCTACAAATATCATATGCCAACCATTGTATTATCACAAACAACATTCATAGATGGCCAAAAACATGTGAAAACCCCATTGACTAGAACATTCCATGTACATCCCAACCCAAGACTAAAACATCCCTCTTTGAGGATACTATTAAACATGCATCAAATATCACATTCCATCAATCATGTGACATATCTCACATGTCATCCAATGTCGATCAATACATGTTTCACAACTCACATACTGACCAAATATGTCAAATCAGAATTTCCGACTATGGTAGATAGAAATATACCATATAGGATATATAATGAAAATGACAGATCAATAACACCTCATGTCAAGCAGTAAACATAATCATCACAGTAACAATGCAATAAAAAAGGAACAAATAAAAGTCCACACACACACACATACCAGATCTAGTAAATCCTCAAACATAGGCACCATAGGCCACACACACATGATATATAATAATTATAATAACTTATATAAAACATGGAAAAGATTAATGGATTTCCTTCTTTAGGTAAAACAATTAATGATAAAAATGGTTGATATATGAGTTTTATTTCACCACCAAATACTCACTGAATTTGAAAAAAATAGTTTCTAATTTATTATCTTCTTGAAAAACCCAGTCACATCAATGGAAAGCCATTATTACTAGTACAGTAGATGATTTCATAGAGAGATGTTTGGGGAAAAAATAAAAAAATAAGAGAGCGGGAGAGGGAGAAATAAATAAGCGATTGGTAAAAATCTCTTATAAAGTTCCTTTAGACATTTCCCCACTTCCCCTTTATTTTATATTTTATTTAATTTTATTTTATTAATTGTTTCACTCAATTATTGCTTATTTTATATTAGTCATTTTTTTCACTTCCTCCGTGGCTACACATGGATTTAATTTCTTCTTAGATAGTTCTCCCATGGTCCACATCCATTATTTGAGAATTATTACATTTAATAATTCTTTTCTTTTCACTCTCATATTCAATGACATTCCACCCATGGGTTTATTTATGGGGTTCATAAATTTATTACCACCATAAAATAGATTTAATAATTCACTAAACATATTTTAAAAGTTTTCATCATATATATATACCTTATCTACATATAAACCTACATATACATATATACACCAGTATATATATATAACCAATATATACACAGGATATATATACATGTGTGCATTCTTATAAATATATATACATCCAAACACATATATATACATATACATATATATATTCAACCCATATAAATGCATGTTATATATATACACATATCTGTATATACACATATCCCCTCAATCATTTTCATATATATATATATTTATCACACACACATATATATAGATGTCATATATGTATACACACACCAAAATTATTTTATAATGTTAGTAATTATAGTAATGAAAAAATAATAATTATTACTATTAAATATCTCCCTTTACATTCACAATTATCATTTAAAAAAACATAAAAAGAAGTCAATAATAGTTAATAACTTTTTAATTTAACTTAAAAATGCATTTATTTCCCCACATAATAATATTAATGTTAATATTTTTTTAACATCCCAAAAAATATTTAGATACGTATTGTTATTACCCTTATGCCCGATCTGAGAAAACACCCATTATGTACAATGTTAATGTCATTTCTACAGTTAAAATTGCAATCTAGATTTATTGGAGGTCTCTGATTTCCTATATGAGACACTATTTAGGATATATTTCATTATTTTAGAAAAAACAACCTTTGTGTGATATAACATGTTTAATATTTTTATTATACCAATACCTAGGCTTTATGGTCCCTTGAATCTCATGCTAACTTACTGCCTAACTCAGAAAATATTCCGTTCAATATTCAAATATGTTAACTAGGATTTATCTTTAATTAAACCATTAAATTATATATTATATGATTATTATAGAAAAATGAAAAATTTCATATTGAAATAATCATAATATATTAACAACGAGGGTTTTAATATTATTAAAAATTATTAATATTACAGTTTTGTAACATCCCAACATGAACCACTAGGTCTAAGTCAAAATGCCACATATCATGATGCACACCTCCCTTTATGCAAGAGGATGACGAATAATAGTGAGGGTAAAAGTTTGTCAATGAGGAGAATATAACCATAGTATCGCATAAAAGGATTAATAATAAATAATGATAATATAATATATATTCAGAGTATTCATTCATAAATTAAATGAAATACATGTCATGAAACTAAATAAAGCTCCTAATTTTGAAGGCCTATCCAAAATGAATAAAAGAGATTATGAATAAGAAAAATAAATATTCCTCTAGTTTCTATCTTAGTCCTTCCCAAATACATGCTCCACCTACTTAGCCATCAACCATAGGGCCTTTTCCCTTCACCGGGTCTCTCATGAAATCTACAAGTGCATCAAAATTCCTGAGTATGGTGTGATTACATGACATAGTACCAATGCATATTTAACCTAATGTTACCAACTATACAAATTTATTTCATAATAATAATAAATATAGGATTCACATAAACATATAATCAAATGAAGAGAATTATTCACTAATGAAGATGCAACTACCCCCACTCATACATGCTTCAACTCCATCATGAAAGATAACTGAATGTGTCGTAAGAAACAAACCATTCTTTGTAAAATTTTCTAACAGTGTCATAGAGGTGATACCCTACGTCATCTATCCCTTAAGAGGACTATGGGACCTAGAACCTCTAGATGAGAATAAATATCACACACATCAACCATGGTATCAACTAGTGAATGGAACATGGCATCTAGGCTACCTCGATCACACCCTTGACATGATGCCCTGGATACCTCGTACCTTGAACCAGTGCTTAAGTCCCTCACCTCTATTGTTTCAATCCGGGGACCTCCCCAACTAGGGGATATTTTTTCATGATGGTCTACCTGTCTCATATACCACTAATAACTCAGAATGAATGTTGTTACATTTACAGGTCAAGCACAAAAGTATCCATAGTATATCAACATGAGCATGTAATAGTATACATAAAAACATGTGATCATAATCAAACATGGATAAAAGATACACTAATATTACTCATGGAATCAGAATTGTTTTTATGGGATACACACACACATGGAATCACTATCGTGATTGGTCAATAAAAAATTCCAAAAAAATATAATCATTAAGTAAAAAAGTGTAAACATGATCCCAATAAGTTAAGGATCTACATATCTGAAAATTCATTATTGTCGAATGCAAGGATAAACCTCTTTATGTGGATTGATAGCTCGATTGTACACCACTACAATCAATAATACCTATTCATAGCCTTATTATTGTAAATTTTGAGACATCTAAGCCTGATATCCATCATGGATTTCTATAAACAAGTCCAACTATTTAATTTGCAAATAAATAAAATATCTCATATGATTATAATTCCTCTCTCCTAGATAACTTCCAAATTATCATTATGGGACAACTCATACACTCCAAAAAATCTCTATAAAAATTATTACGTCCTTATTTTTTCTCCAAAATTATCAATTTATAACTATCTATGATAATTTTATAAAATAGTATCCTTTATAATTATATTTCTTAAATTTATTATAAATTATCTTTAATAATTATCTATTTTTAATTTTATAAAAATTGTCATTTTATAATTATCTTCTTGAAAATTTATTATAAATTATCCCATATAATTATGTTTTGATAATTTTATTATAAATTGTCCATTTAAAATTATATTTGATAACATAATCTATACTAATATAGCTACTATCAAATGATAATTTTAACAATTATCATGATAATCTCTCAATTATCATTTGATCATTAAAAAATTATCCTTTAAAAAAAATTGTTTTTATCCTATGATAATTTCGATAATATATGTCACATGATAATTAACTTATAATTATACTTTAACTATTTTTATAATTGTATTCAAATAATTATTCCTAAAAAATTATCATTTCATAATTATCTTACGATAATTTCTTCCCTCAATTTATCCATTGATAATTTGATGAAATTTTCTATTAACATTTTTTAATAATTATTTTTAAAAAGACATGTAATTTTCTTTTAACAGTTCAAAGAAATTATCATATGAATTTTTTTAAATAATTACTCAATAAATCAAGGTAATTATCCTTCGATGATTATTTTAAATGATCCATTTAATATGTGAAAAAATGGATTAAAAAATACTCATATGACATCAAATAATAAATAGATTTAGGTTCTTCTCATCGATACGAATCCAATGATACTTATGGTAAATAATTCTGATCTATAAAATTGAGGATTTTGAATTTAGAATATTGGAATAAAAATAATCATTTTTTAATTAATTACAATTTTTTTAAAAGGAAAGAAAAAATCCTCTTCGACCATCACGTCGTGCACCAGGAGGGACTCCACACATTGAATGGTTTTGGTGAATAGTGGTCAAGGATATTTTCTTATCACACATATGGTTGATCCAGAGTCTATTTGAATCATCAAGATCAATCAAAACCAAAGGAAATGAATGATTCAGGTATTTAAATCCAAAATCTCAACTCACAAAAACCCTAATTAAAACACCCATTTTAGTTAACATTCTAGCCGATAATTGATGATAGAGTCTTTAATTTTTTCTTATTATGGCTTTATAAATTTAACCAAACAATAATGGTTTAATTCAGTGTTTTTGGATTCAATTAAAATTAAAAATTTTGGAAATGCTCCATTGAAGATGAAACCCCACCCCCTCAGAAATTAAATTTCAATTAATTAAATAAACTAATAATATTTGGTATTTAATACAAAAATTAAATAATTTAAATTAATGAGACACCTGACAAAATGTCTGATGCTCAAAATTTTTTTACCCCACCTAGGGTGAACAATACATTTTGAACCAAATGGTGGTCTCAGAATTATAATATGATTCACTTTTTAAGAGGTATTAATTATATTTTATTTAAAAAATTGAATTAATAAATAATTAAATATGAACAAGTTTTTTCCATGAGCATGATTTCCAACCATCTGTCACATAAAAATGTTACAACCCTCCAAGGGTAAGCACTGCATATCGGACCTAATGGTCTTCTTTGGTTTGTCATACGACAAACTGTTTTGGAGATATTAAATAATTCTAAAAAATAATATTATAAAAAATTACTAAATAAATTATTTTTGTTAGAGAGGCATCCAAACATCTGATATATGCATATATTATACCACACCTAAGGTAAACACTACATATCGGACTTAATGATTGTCTCCTATTTTAATATTATAACTCCCCAACCATAGTTACATTGATTTGGTGAATTATCACATAACATTGGTATGATAATAAGATATAATATCTCTAAAGGACAACTAGTTTAGTATCTTTGGAATTACTAGATACATACATAAGTTTTATTTTACATTATGAAATAAAAAAACAAAAACATTATGTCTCCTTTGACCGCACCCATATATCTTAACCTATCCCTGCAGGTCAATCATAATATAATTCCTCACATCCGAGGAAAAATAAAAATAAGAAAGGGGTGAGATCCAATCATAGTAAGGATAACAATATAACAGAAACTATCAATAATAAGCATAAACATTTAAAGCAATGTATAGGACTAAAACCCAAGCCTTTTGAACTTAAACATCAGTATAATATGGAAAAGATAAATAAAATAATGCAATTTACTTATTCACATGGATATTTACAAGTCAAATAATCACATGTAATATCAATAACTAATTTCATAATGATAAAATGCATAATGTCGGACATCATAACCTCATAGTCATGGCCTCATCCGAAGACTACAAATAAGATTTTTTAAATGCCTTGTGCCAAGACACAAGTTTGTCTTATGAGACTTACCGATACATCTAGTAGCTATAGTAGGCTCCACCCGTCACTTACTATGTCCAATGCATTCGTCATATGAAAAGGATTTAAAATAACATAAACATTCGTATTAAAACTAGAATAAAAAATTTCAATACTTTAACCATAAACCATAAAAAGTATAAAAATAACACATCCAAATTCAATAATATCACTAATGCATCAAAACAATATGAAAGGATGTATCATAATAAATCAATTTCAAAAAAGTGCAAAACCCATCAAAGGATGTTGATACAGATTAAATCAAAACTATTTGGGAGAAATACCTATTTCTATTTTAAAATCATTTAAAAGTCACATAATTATAAAAGAAAACATTTATTTTGAAAATATTTATATAATATTGTATAGGAAACTTCAAAGGTGTTATAATGGTAGAAAATAGACGCACCCACCATATAAGATAAAAAAACATTCTTTCCTTAATTTTTCGAAAGGGTAATAAAGTACCTTATTTGGAAAGTGATAGAAAGATTCCATTCAAACCATTTTATAAAAAATTAAACAAGGGTATAATTGAATTTAACTCATAGTCTAGTAAATAGTAAAAATGTTTTGAAATACATTTTTAAGAATCCCAGATGTTGATAGTAAAGAGTTCCCAGTATATACTTATGTATAAACAACCTCGGATAATTAAGAGATTGTAAAATTAACCCTTACCTTGTAATTTTCCTTATTTTATGCTACTTTAACATTCTATATAATGTTTAAATAATTGTTAATAAATTATCCATGAACCACATATAGAAATATGATATCATATATGATCCTCTACAATTTCTTTGTTAATAATATTTTAGTAGTATCATTGTTTCGAGTGTCAACAAATTCGTTTTCCATTATATGTTTTGTCAGGTAAGTTATGTTTTTTATGGATATTATGTATTTAATTTATATTCTTTTTTATATTATGTTCTTAAAAATTATTTTTAATAATCAAATAAAAATTATTGTTGAATGGTTACGATGTGGAACGTAGTCTCATCGTGTCGTGGATATGGTATGCCGTACGTACGCATAAGTGATAATATCATTCTATTACAGGTGAAATAGTTTGTAATTTGATTTTATATTATATATAAAAAATAATTAACATGTTATATTTATTATTTACATCAATTATACTCATTATTATACCCATCCAAATAATTAAGTGTTGAATAATAAACTACACCACGACGTGGAGACGGTAAGACGTACACACACACGCTTGGTGACATTGTCATTAATAGGATTGATAGAATACTGAATATTGTTGTACAATATTTATAATAAAATATCAGTATGTATACGGTAATGGTGTTATTATTTTTGTTTGGAAAAAACAAATCAAAAGGAAGTTGATGAATAAAAGAACATGAAAGGGGTGATGTAATAATTATCTCTTCTTCAGGTGATTCCTTTTAATTTGATCAAAAGGGCTCATTAGGATGGATTTATGATCAAATTAATCAATATATATTGAAGTGATGGTATTTTGAAGGATATGTGAGTAGGGGTTGTCAGAGAAAAATGGATTTGGTGGTTTTATTTTAGAGAAGGGGAAGTACTGTTTTATAAGAGAGGTGAGAGTCACTTTAGGAAAATCTTGAAATATTATTTTATTATAAAATCATTTTCGGTTTCTAATGGATAATAATAGATTTATTTCAAGGATAATGTGTGTATGAGTCTAAATATTCTCAACCAATATGATTTAGACAAGTTTAGGTCAACATATTAACCTTATCTTTTAGATTTAATTCTTAGTTAAATAGTTTAACTTTTATGATGTATTTTTTGTATTTTTATATTACATGGTTAATAAACATACTATAAACTTCCAAGAGAACCTAAATTTGTTCACTAATAATATATCTATCATTATATAAGTTCTTTGGCTATGCATTATATTTTATGGAATAATATATCATTTAATAATATAGTCTTTTTTTTAAATACGCATTTATGTCAATTTTGACATATTTAGTATTTGGTTTTTTTGAAAACCAAAAAACTTTATTAATTCAAAAAAAAAATATTAAATCAATGATAAAATGTCAAATTAAAATAGAAAATTCTCAGAATTCATCAAAAGTCTCAATTTACATTTATTTTCATATTTATAATATCAATTATTTTAATCTTTTATTAATACGGTAATTATTGAATCATCATTGTGTCATAAATAAATATAATTATGTAATGTCTAAAAATTATAAATAAAATACCATTGGTTTATTAAATATTTTTATATTTATAATTAATATTTATAGTTGATATTATCCTATGGGATCCCTATATAAAAAATGTTTTATTTATTAAACATTGAATTTAACACTTTTAACTCTTCTTTAAATAAAATATAATAAATGTTCAAATCTAATAAAAGTGGATATAAAAGGATCATATTTTATTCCTATGGTTGAATTTGGTCGAAAAACATTTATCTAATAGAATTAGGAAATGATTTAGGGTAATTATAATATCATTTTTACCTTTAATTCCCTCTTTACTTTTACATATGGTAAATAAAATTCAAAATTTACTATTCAACAAAAATTATGTTCATCCCAGTGAACCAGATTTTACTTACTAATGTCAACCATGTCTCTAGGATTTCAGAAATTTAATTCATAGAATCGATAAAATTAAGTTTTATGCATATTTCTAAATGTGCCGAGAAGGTTGGTAAAATACGTTAAAAAGATCAATAAAACATTATAAATCAAATCTTATTATAAAATGACTCCAATGAATTGCATTAGAATAATATAGGTATTATGTATCTATTTCAACTTTAAAATAAATTTAAATAAAACTAGTAATTTTTTAAATAAATGTCAATTTTAAACAATAACAGAGTGTTTTTTTTCTTTTCATCAAAAATTGAAAGTTTTAAGAAGAATACCTAAAATTCACCCCAAGAAAATTTCGATATTCAAAATCCAAAAATGAAGTCCATTTTGAAAAATAAAATTTAGAAAATTTCAAAAAGTGGGTATTAATATTCATAATGACTAGTTTGGTTGGACAAGGTGTTCTAGAACTCGAAGTTGCGTACAATGCAAGCTATTACATTATTCAATTAGAAGAATAGTGTGGATTCATGGAGTGTTACATTCTCCCCTCCTTCAAATAATTTCATCCTTAAAATTTCTAGAATACAACTGCATAAAAATATTCAAGTGGTTCATCATCATAAGTTCCTATGGTTCCCACGTTTTATCTTCCATTTTATGGTTTCTCTGTAGAACTTTTACCAGATGAGTCGTCCAGTTTCTCAACACTTGTTCTTTGGTATAAAGAATCTTGATATGCTCTTCATAATAAGATTGATTAGGTTCCAGTTCTATTTCTTCATAGGTGAGTACATGCGTTAGTTCAGGCATGTATTTTCTCAATAGTGAAACATGGAACACATCATAAGATTTGGAGAGACTTGGTGGTATTTCCAAATGGAAATATATAACTCCAATTAATTATAGAATTTTGAAAGGTCATATGTACCAGGGACTTAATTTACACATAATTACCTAATCATATAACACCCTTCCATGGAGATACCTTCAAAAAAACATGATCCCCTTATTGAAATTCCATATCATTCCTTTGGTTATCTCATAACTCTTCTTCCTACTTTGAGCTGCTTTAATGTGGGTTTGGATAATATTCACCTTTTTCATGGTTTTCTCAACATGTTCTAGGCCTATGAGTTTTATTTCACCAATATCATCCCAACAAGTTAGTGCACGACATCTATTTATATTTAACACTTCATATGGTTCCATTTGAATATTTTAATGGATGCTATTGTTGTAGGAAAATTCTACCATAGGTAAATACTGATATAACATACCTTTAATGTGAAGTGAGCAAGATCTCAACATTTCTTCTATGGTTTGAATAGTCCATTCTGATTATCCATCAGTTTGAAGGTGGTAGGTAGTGCTCAGGTAAAGTCCAGTATCCAAGGATTTCAGAAGACTTTTCTAGAATATTGATGTGAAATGAGGATCAAAATTATAAACAATCGATAGGGGTACTCCATGAAGTCTTACAACATCATTAATATATAGTCTTGATTAACGTTCAAGTGGTAAATATTCTCTTATATCATGAAAACGTTTTGACTTTGTAAGATGATCAACAATGACCCCATATTACATCATTCCTTCTAGAAGTCTTTGGTGGCCCCATGACAAAGCCCATTGTAATATCATCCCATTTCCTCTCAGGTATGGGAAGAGGTTGTAAGACTCATCTAGGATGCTCTATTCCAGCCTTCACCTATTGAAAAACCAAACATCATGACACAGAATTAGACGTCTCCCACTTTATGTTTTCCACCAAAAACATTCCTTCAAATATCTATATATCTTAGTGTTACTAGGTTGTATAGAGAAATTAGAGTTTTGAGAATCATCCAACAATTCCCTTTTTAGATCAGGTATGTCAGGAACACAAAGTGTCTTCCCAAATTTGAAAATTCCATATTCATATATGATTTCAATCAATCTCCTTTCATTCAATGCTTTAATTTTCTTTGGAAACTACTCATCCTCAGTCAGATAATTTTTTTTCTTTTCTAGTAAAGATGGTTTTGAAACCATTTGAAAACTTATTTATATTTTACCTTCTATGACTATTCCCATATCCATATTTACAGGTTCAATAAATATAGAAAACCTTTCAACTCTCATCTTATTCATAACTCCAAGATCCTTTATTCTCAAAGCATCAACCACCTTATTTTCCTTCCATTTGTGGTAGTGTATAGTGAAATCATAATCCTTGAGTATTTCAAGCCATCCCCTTTACCTCATGTTGAGTTATTTTTGTGAGAAAATATACTTCAAACTCATGTGATCAATATAAATATCACATTTTTCACCATAGTGATAGTGTCTCCATATCTTCGGAGAAAAGATTATATATTCGAACTCAAGATCTTGAGTGGGATAGTTTTTTTCATGAATTTTTAGCTTCTATGATGCATAGGTAATAAACATATCATTCTATAAAAGGACACAAACCAATCATTTCTTTAAAGAAACACTATAAATTACAAACCCATTATTCACCAATGGTAGATTCATGATTGGATCATTGAATAATATTCTCATTAGTTCTTCAAAACATTCTTCACACTATTTTTTCCAAACAAATTTAACCCCTTTACATGTGAGCATGTTTAATGGGTTAGCCAATCACACAAAATTCTGGAGGAAAAGCTGATAGTATCATGATAAACCAATAATACTGCACACCTCAGTTGTACTTGTTGGTGTTTCCCATTCTTGGATTTCATTTATCATTGATGGATTAATAGAGATTCCATCCTTAGAGACAATATGGCCATGAAAATAAATCTCTTGAGTCTAGAATTCACACTTGAAAAACTTCCCATATAATTATATTCTTCTAAGGGTTTTTAGAATAGTGCGTGAGTTATTTTAATGATCTTCATAAATTTTGGATTATACCAAGATATCATCAATAAACACCACTACAAAGTTATCAATATATTCTTTCAAAACTTTATTCATTAGATCCATGGAAATGAAGGGTGCATTAGTCATTCCCAAAGGCATTATTGTAAATTCGTAATTCCCATTACTAGTATGAAATGTTTTCTTTGTAATGTCTTCCATCATCATGTAAAACTAATGATATCCAGATCAAAGGTCAATCATTAAAAAATATTGAGCTCTATGAAGTTGATAAAATAAATCATCAATGTGAGGTGGGGGATACTTTTTCATTTTTGTTATAGCATTGATCTCCCAGTATTTAATGGACAACCACAAAGATTCAAATTTATTTATAACCAAAAGAATCAGGGTTCCCTATGAAGAAGCACCAGGATGCATAAATTCTTTATTACTCAATTATTCTAGTTGTTTATTTAGTTACACTAATTCCAATGTGGATGTGCTATAAGTGGTTTTCGATATGGTCCTTGAACCAGGAATTAAGTCAATGGAAAATTCAATATCTCTTTGTGAAGGATGTCCAGATAAATACTATAGAAACTTAACAACATATTATTGAACAATAGGTACATATTCTATTTGTACATTTCTTCCTTAACCCAAAGTTATTTCACTCCCTTCCTCCCCAATAATTGGGTTTAGTAGAACTTCTAGAGGTGGATCTATATGAGAAGTAGATGGCGATGTTTCTTCTCTAATGCTAAGGGATTCCTTATCATCATAAAAAAATTTAACCTCCTTCTTCTTAAAATATATTTTATCATCATGGTATGAAAGACAATCCATACTGAGTATTATATCAAATTCAATCTTGGGTATGACAATAATATCAGCAGATAAAGCACATTTGTAACGACCTAAAGTTTCATTAAAGGAGACCCCTCTTGATCTAATTAAACATCTCTTTATGTAAAACATTTATATAAATTTTTTTTATGTTAATAATTATGACCGTTACTTTTATAGCCATTGAAAAATGATCACATGATTAGTATAAATATAAGGCTTTAACAAACCCAATTTACTCAGACAAAAGAAGCGATGGCCTCATCTAGTAGAATTTCTCCATATGAAGCCCATTTGTCAGAGCTTGGAAAAGAGGGGGCATCCTTGGTTTTCGCTCTTGACCAAGACCAAGCTGAGCTTGATCATGTCAAGCTTGAATGGGACCGTCTATGGGAAAAGTGTAAGTTGATAGAGATTACCACTCGAGCGATGTTATCCGAGCTACCCCAAGAGTCTTTCACCATTGCACACCTTACCCTTAGGTGTTATGCTGCTGTTTTCAGGGGTTATGTAACAATTCTCTAGTTCTATGTTCATGTACATTATTTTTGTATATAATAATGAATATACTTTCTTGTCATTATTGATATATTGTAAATAGCTTTTAAAGTACAAATAGTGTTTTTAGTTTTTATTTAATTAAGAATTATATTTAATTAAAATAAGGGATTTTTGAATTAGATAATATTTTAATACAATATTATTATTATTATTATTATTAAATTAATTTTTATTAAATATAAATGATCTTATAATTTTATGAATTCAATTATAATTTTTATTAAGGTTTGAAAGCCATTTCTGTCAAAACCAGTGAATTTTCGATAAATGTCGTCTTTTATTTTAAAAGTTAAAATTAACATATTTAGAAAATTATTTAAATAAAATAAATGATTTTTCTAGAATCAGGACATCGAAATTATCCAACGGTAAATTTTTCACAATTTTCGGAGACAGTAAACTTTTTAGGTAAAAATTAAATACCGTTTAAATATATAATGTGTTTTATGACATCATAATGACCCAATAGTGATTTAATAAAATAATATAAGCTTTATGTTCGGAAAATATATGTTTTACCAATAAAATAATGTTATTTTGGGTTTTTTGACTAACTTTTCAAAGCATTAATGGTCCCCTCAAGACTTATTAAACATCTTGTCTTTTTAAATTATTTTCCATGGGAGTGTGACTTACCTCCACATAAGCAACCCCCTTATTTTAAAACATTCGGACCTTGGAATTATAAAATATTTTTTTCCTCTCCCCTTTTCCAAAAATAATGGGCAAAAACCATGATCTTATTTGTGGTTTTGATTAGTTTAATGTAAGGGGTCCCAAACCTAAATAATAAAGAATTCACTCACCTTTCCTATATAAACCCACCCAAGCTCCCACTTCCTCCTCACTCAAAGCCTTTGAAGTTCTTCCATCCTCTAGCCTATTCTCCCTAAAATCCTCCCATGGTGCCTCAAGTTCCCAAGACGCCTCTCTCAAGCCTCTCTCGTGTCTTTGGAAGCACACTTCCAAGTAAGGGTTTTTCTTCCTTTAATTTTTTGTCCAATTTTTATTAACTTGTTTTTCCCTTTTAATTTCAATTATGAATGTTGGGGTATGGTATCTCACCTCCCACATACTTCCCTATTTATGTTTTAATGATGGGATACCCATTTATCTCTCATTAAATGCCTCCCATGTACACCTGTTACTATGCCAAAATTTCCAAAGGAACTTCTCTTTCCTTATTTACATTCAAGCAATACTTTTGTATCATGAATCTAAATTCTATTAGAATTTTTGGGACATGTATCTACATGACTTCCTTACTGTCCATTACATGTAAATATGATGATAAAACCCTTTATCTCTCCTCAACTATTTTTATGAGTTCTTATATCACGCCATTATGCTGCCGAAATCGCACTGATTTTCTAAGCCAATACCATTGTGTAGTGAAAATCATTCCCATTTATCCATCAAGGGTATTCACCTTTATGCAATTTTACTTATTGATTATAAAGTTTCATGTATGAATTCTACACTCCTTTATTGTGGAATAAATTATTATGTTTTATGAATCCATGTTTTATGATCCATGTGGCACACTTATGCATGAAATGAAATGTTTAAGAAGGGTGCGCCCTTATAGCGCTCCAATGCAGTGTGTAAAGTATAGTATCATGATAAGTCATGTGCAATGAGTGTTGAATAATTCTAATTCAAGTGCAATTATGGTTTAATCGTGCTTCATGTCCAATGAGGATTTACTCATGCTCCAAGTGAAATGAGCCTTGGCTCATGCTAATTCCATGCTAGGTGTTGTCGCCACATTTTCCATGTTATGATTATCCTGCTTTATCATGCCTTTATGATCATGTTTCTCTTGTGCTCTATTGATATTACTATTGTATAACATGTATTTTACTCCTCATTTATTCCATGTTTATTCCCTTACTGGGCTTTATAGCTCACCCC
Source organism: Viscum album (assembly GCA_963277665.1). Taxonomy (NCBI): domain Eukaryota; kingdom Viridiplantae; phylum Streptophyta; class Magnoliopsida; order Santalales; family Viscaceae; genus Viscum; species Viscum album. Next base: position 1,539,151,079 of record OY728142.1, read on the forward strand.
TTTTCTTATGCATGTCCTCAGGTTATCCCCTACAATGCTAAGTACAAGGGAGTATAGTGGTAATATAAAGGAAGTTTTCAATAAATATGTTGTATTTTCTATTTTATGTTGTTATGTAATGATACTAAGCCCCAAAGTCACTATACCTCTCGATCTTCCATGTTGTATTAAGTGAATTGTTTATTTAGTAAATCATGTTTATGTTTGTAATAAAAGCAGGGTTGTCGTAGTTGTTATCAGAGGATATGTTTAGTTATTTTTTGGGATTAGGATTAGAAAACCCCATTAAGGCCTTATAGACAAGACTAAGTATAATAAAAACATACCTAAGTTTTGGTACGTACTGATTGAGTGGTTTATCAAGAAAATACATCCCAGTCTGGATACAAGCAGGTAGAGGTGGCTCTGGCACAGATGTATCCTAGGGGTAAAACCCAAAAAAACCGCTTTGAGATAGACTCGAATGGTAACTGGTGCACGACAACGGGCCTTGATGCACTCTTGGTTACGACACTCTTGGGGGATATGTTTTGATAAATTTACAACCTTAGTATGAAACATTATTAAGGGAATTAGAAAAAATTCCCCTAAGAATATATGATAGAAATTAGATCATGAAGAGCCTGGATTGAAGCCTATAGACTCATGAATTAAGGAAATAAAAGTTTATTTATAAGTCATCAAATTTTGTATTTGGATTACCATTTATGTGTTACCCCCTAACATTCCTTTTATTCTAGCCAATGGTCGGTAATATGAGGACTCTTGGTAACAATCGATATGAAGATCAGTGTGATGACTGTACTAATCAGATTACCAATCCAATGGGAGCGGGAATTGCGAACTTTGTCACGCTTCCCTCTCAGCTAACTCAAGATTTGAATAGAAACATGGGTCAAGAAGAATTTACAAACCTCCCCCCCCCCCTAAGAAGGAACAAGTCATTATTGAGAGCTTCATGAGACAAAGGCCTCCTACTTTTGATGGATTATCTGATCCCACGATCACTGAACAAAGAATCAACTCCATTGAAAAGATCTTCTCCATCCTTAAATGTTCTGAACAAGAGAAGGTTCTCATGGAGGCTTATCATATGGAGGGTGAAGCTGATCAATGGTGGACATTGATAAAAAATACGAAGCCTAAGGAGGAGATCAAGGCGTTGGAGTAGAATGATTTCTGGAAGATGTTTTTCGATAAAAATTTTCCGCACACCCTACCGCTTAAGATGGAAAGGGACTTCCATTCCTTCAAACATAAAGAAGAAGAATCTGTTGGAGCATATGCGGAAAACTTCACAAGACATACATGATACACTTCCAGCTTTGTTGTTACCCCCAAATACAAGGTTGACTGCATCTTTGGTGGGCTGAAGCCTAGCCTGTGGAAAGCATTAGCGATCTGTGACTTCGAAAGCTATGAGGAAATTGTCTGATGTTCCCTTAAGGTCAAAATGGAGATTGGGGAATCAAAGGGGTATCATGGGGACAAGAAGATTAAGCTGGACTTCAATGCTGGTGGTCCGATGGATAAATCAAATGGTTCTAAGAAGATCCAGCACCCTAATTGCCAAAAGTGCAGAAAGAAGAAGCACAGAAATTGCCTCAACGGGACGAGGAAATGAATTAGGTATGGAAGAGAGGGTCACATAACTGTTAATTGTCAGAAAGAAATACATGCGGCTACTACAGAGGAGCGAAATGATTCGTTCGAACCTCAATGTATTGTTCACTGCTACAACTTCAAATAACCGGAGCATTTTTCAAATCAGTGCCCTAATCCAATGGTTTTTAGAGGCAATCAACAACCTCCAAGGCTGCAAGGAAGAGCTTTTTCCATCACTTCTGCTGAAGTGAACCCCGACAATGAAGTGGTGATAGGTATGCTAGTTATTCACTCAAGAATAGTGAACATACATTTTTATTTAGGTTCTACGCATTCTTTTATATCTTGAAAGTTTAGTAGAACAATCCCAGCACCACCACAAATCATGGAAGTGAATATTTCAGTGAGTATGGAAAATGGGGCAATCATTGCATCCCATGAATATTAGTCCTCCCATGTCATAATATGTGGATTGAATTTCTCAGCGAACCTCATAATAATCCCTCTTGTGTAAATTGATGCAATTTTTAGCATGGATTGGCTTTCCTTATATAGATCCAACATAAATTTTCTGGAGAGGGAAATTGCACTCCCAATGGAGAATCGACCCCCGATTCTTTACAAGTGTAAAGAGGAAGATGAATCTCATTTAGCATCATCATCTCAAGAATGGATATTAATGCCCTATGAGAATGTGTATCTGGCTCAGTTGATTGCTTCCAAGGAAGAAACCATCCTTGATGAAATGGCTATTATAAGGGAATTCACTGAAGTGTTTCTCGAGGAACTGCTTGGTCTTCCTCCTAGAAGAGATGTTGAATTCTCAAGTGAACTTATACCAGGGGCTCTAACAATATCCAAGACTCCATATAGAATGGATCTCTTGGAGATTGAAGAGTTAAAGAAACAACTACAGGAGAATCTGGATAAAGGGTTTATACGCCCAAGTGCTTCACCATGGGGTGAACCAGTCCTCTTCGTCAATAAGAAGGATGGGTCAATGTGCCTTTTCATCGATTGTCATGAGCTCAACAAAATCAAGATAACGAAAAAGTATCCTCTCCCATGAATTGATTACATGTTTGATCAGTTTCATGGAGCACAATACTTCTCCATAGTATATTTGCAGTCGGGATATTATCAAGTAAGGGTGAAGAAGGAGGATTTCACCAAGACTTCTTTTCGTACAAGATACAGGAACTACAGATTCATAGTAATGCCTTTCAGACTCACTAATTCTCCAACAATCTTCATGGACTTGATGAATAGAATCTATAGAGATTACCTCGACAAATTTATGGTTGTCTTTATTGATGATATTATAATATAATCCAAAACCAAGGAGGATCATGAGGAGCATTTAAGAACTGTACAAGAGACTTTGCGCAAGGAGAGGCTCTATGAAAAGTATAGAAAGTGTGAGTTCTGGTTGAAGGAGGTCTCATTATTGGGCCATATCATCACAAGCAATGGGATATCTGTGAATCCCTCCAAAACAGATGCAATTGAGGGATGGATGAGGCCAACATCGGTAACAGATATCCATAGCTTCTTGGGGTTAGTTGGATATTATCGATGATTTCAGAAAAATTTCTCATGATTGTACAACCCTCTTACCAAGAAAACTTGAAAGGGAGTAAAGTTTTCTTGGAGTGTTGAATGTGAAGAATTCTTTAAGGAGTTGAAAAGGAGGCTTATCACTACGCCCATGCTCACTTTACCCACAACTGGTGAAATTTTTGTGGTATTCAGTGATGCTTCATAGAAAGGATTAGGCTATGTGCTGATGCATAATTATAAAGTGATATTCTATGCCTTAAGGTAGTTGAAGATCCATGAGTGAAACTATCCAACGCATGATTTGAAGTTGGCGGCGGTGGTATTTGCATTGAAAATATGGAGGCATTATCTCTATGGGGAGAAGTGTGAGATATATACAGACTACAAGAGTCCTAAATATATATTCACACAGAAAGAGATTAATTTTCACCAGAGAAGATGGATAGAGCTCATCAAGGATTATGATTGTCCAATACATTACCATCCTTGGAAAGTGAACAAGGTGAAAAATTCCTTAAGTAGAAAGGACCCAGTGATTCAATCAATGATGAGAATTGAGAAGGATCCAATATTATTAGACTTGATAAAGATGGGAAATGGAATAATAAAGAAGGTAACATCATCAATCCTTTTCACAAATGATAGATCAACTGTCTCTTTTGGAAAGGATAAAGGATGCTCAAAAGGATGATGTGGGAATTAAAGAAATAGTGGAAGCTATCAAAAAAGGGAAATCCTCGGAGTTTAATGTTAATGAAGAAGGAATTGTGCAATTTGGGAAAAGACTATGTGTTCCATCAAGTCTGGAGCTGAAGAAGGAACTTTTGGATGATGCACATAGGTCAGATTTATCTATTAACCCAGGGAGCACAAAGATGTGTCAAGATCTCTGAGAAAATTTTTTGTGGGATAATATGAAAAAGGAGATCATAGAATATACATTAAAGTGCCTGGTGTGCAAGTAAGTAAAGGTAGAGCGGCAGAAGTCTAAGGGGATGATGCAACCATTACCCATACCAGAATGGAAATGGGAGAACATCACCATGGACTTTGTCACCGGACTTCCGATGACACCTAAAGGCTGAAATGCAATCTGGGTTGTGGTGGATCATCTTACAAAGACTGCACACTTCATTGCTATTTGGGAGGATTTCTCATTTGATCAACTGACACAGATATATAGCAGGGAAGTAGTAAGGCTGCATGGAGTGCCACTATCTATTGTGTCTGACCGAGATCCAAGATTCACCCTTACGTTTTGGAAGAGTCTTCAATATGCTCTGAATACTAAACTGAACTTCAGTACGTCCTATCATCCTCAATCTGATGGCCAATCTGAGCAGACTATCCAAACACATGAGGACATGTTGAGAGCATCCTCAATGGACTTTAAAAGAGGATGGGATCAAGATCTTCCTCTGGTGGAGTTTTCTTATAATAATAATTTCCACTCGAGCATAAAAATGGCACTCTATAAAGCCCTGTATGGGAAAAGGTGTAGAACGCTAGCATGTTGGGATGAGGTCGGTGAACGTAAGCTGCTTGGAACAGAAATGGTCAAAGAAATGGTGGAGAAGGTAAAAACCATTCAACAGTATATCAAGGTATCCCAGAATCGACAGAAGATTTATACAGATGATCGTCTACGAGACCTTGAGTTTATAGTTGGAGACATGGTTTTTTTATGCATATCTCCGTGGAAGAAGTTCACGAGGTTTGGAAGGAAAGGTAGGTTAAGTCAAAGGTACATCGGCCCCTTTGAGATTCTGGATCATGTCGGGGCTGTGGCCTATCAACTAGCACTTCCACCTACCATGGAAAAAGTACATGATGTCTTTCATGTATCCCTCTTAAATAAGTACATACCAAACCCTTAACATTTACTCTCTTCTGAGGTGGTACAGTTGGAGGATGATCTTTTTTACGAGGAGCAACTGGTGAAGATTTTAGATCATAGATAAAAAGTTCTATGAAATAAGACAATGCCCCTCGTCAGGGTGTTATGGAGAAACCACATGTTTGAAGAAGTGACTTGGGAATCAGAGGAAATGATGAATATGAGTTACCCACATCTGTTTTAGTGTGGTAAAAGCAAATTTAGAGGGCGAAGTTCCTTAAGGGGGGAATATTTTAACGACCCAAAGTTTCATTAATGGAAATCCCTCTTGATCTAATTAAATTTCTCTTTATGTAAAACATTTAAATAAAATGTCATCATCTTTGGTTTTATCTTAATAATTGTGACCATTACTTTTATAGTCGTTGAATATGGATCATATGATTAGTATAAATATAAGACTTTAACAAATCCAATTTACTCAGACAAAAGAATCGATGGCATCATCCAGTAGAATTACTCCATACGAAGCCGATTTTTTGGAGCTCAGAAAATAGGTGGAGTCCTTGGGTTTCACTCTTGACCAAGCCCAAACTGAGCTTCATCATGTCAATCTCGAACAGGACCGTCTATGGGAAAAGTGTAAGTTGATAGAGATTACCACTCGAGCGATGTTATCCGATCCACCCCAAGAGTCTGTCACCATCACACACCTTACCCTTATGTCTTATGCAGCTGTTTTAAGGGGTTATGTAACAGATCGCTAGTACTATGTTCATGTATATTATTTTTGTATATAATAATGAATATACCTTCTTGTCATTATTGATACATTATAAATTGTTTTTAAAGTACAAATAGTGTTTGTAGTTATTATTTAATTAAGAATTATATTTTATTAAATTAAGGGATTTTTGAATTAAATAATATTATAATAAAATATGATTATTATTATTATTAAATTAATTTTTATTAAATATAAATGAACTTATAATTTTATGAATGCAATTATAATTTTTTTTAAGATTTGAAATCCATTTCTGTCAAAACCCGTGATTTTTTGATAAATGTCAGTTTTTATTTTAAAAGTGAAAATTAACATATTTAGAAAATTATTTAAATAAAATAAATTATATTTCTAGAATCAGGATGTCTAAATTATCCAACAGTGAAATTTTCATAATTTTCTGAGACAGTCAAATTTTTGGGTAAAAATTAAATACCGTTTGATTATATAATGTTTTTTATGACATCATAATGTCCCAGTAGTGATGTTATAAAATAATATAAGCTTTATGTTCGGCCAATATATGTTTTACCATTAAAATAATGCGATTTTGGGTTTTTTGACTTACTTTTAAAATAATTTATGGACCCCTCAAGACTTATTAAACATCTCATCTTTTTAAATTATTTTCCATGGGAGTGTGACTCACCTCCATAGAAGCAACCCCATTATTTTAAGAATATAGGAATTTGTACTTATAAAATATTATTTTCCTCTCCCATTTAAAAAAACCCATGGGAAAAAACCATGGGAAAAAACCATGATTTGATTTGTGTTTTAGATTAGTTTAATGTAAGGTGTCCCAAACCAAAATAATAAAGAATTCACTCAACTTTCCTATATAAACCCACCCAAGATACCACTTTCTCCTCACTAAAATCCATTATAGTTCTTCCAACCTCTGTCCTACACTCTCTAAAATCATCCCAAGGTGCCCCAAGATCCCAATAAGCCTCTCTCAATCCTCTCTAAAGTATTTGGAAGCACATTTCCATGTAAGGGTTTTTTCTTCCTTTAACTTTTTGTCCAATTTTCTTTAAGTTGTTTTAACCTTTATTTTCAATTATGAATGTTGGGGTATGGTTTAGTACCTCCCTCATACTGCCCTCTCTATGTTTGAATGATGGTACAACCCTTTCTCTCTCATTAAATGCCTCCCATGTACACCCGTTACTGTGCCCAAATTCCGGAAGGAACTTCTCTCTCCTCATTTATATTCAAGCAATAGTTTTATGTCATGAATCTAAATTCCATTACAATTGTTGGGACATGTATATATATTACTTACATACTGTCAATTACATGTAAATATGATTAGGAACCCCTTTATCTCTCATCAAACATTTTTATGAATTCTTATATCATGTCGTTACTTTGCCGAAATCGTACCGATCACTAAGGAAAAAACTGATTATTGCGACGAGGTATTTGCGACGGGCTCTATTCACATAAAAAAAACTCCGACGAAAAGTTTATTTGTGATGGGAATATATTCCCGTTGCAAATGGTTTGTTATTTGTGATGGTGATATAGGACCCGTTGCAATAGATATGGCGCGGTTTGCGCTCCAAAACGCGCGAATCCTATTTGCGACGGTCGCATTCTACCCGTCGCAACTACCAGACGGTGGTAAATAATATTTGCGACGGGTAATTGTCCTGTCACAAAAAAATATTCAGCAAGTGTTATTTGCGACGGGGCCCATCGCCAATACCGGTGGCGGTAAATAGGAATTTGCGATGGGGATATCCACACGTTGCTAATAGTATGCTGGCAGACAGCTATTTGCGACGGGCCCGTCGCAAATATCATTTTAACCGCCGCCCGTAATTAATGCGGGTGAAGGTATTTGCGATGGGATACCATTGCAAATAAGACCATCCCAAATATTCTAACCTATATATACCCCCATATGTTTTTTTTAAATCATTTAGATCTCTCTTCCTCTCTCTCTTTAAGTCCCTGTTCTAAGTAGAAAATTTCTTTCATTTTAATTTTTTCTTACGAGAAGAGGAGAGAAGGAGTTAGGAGGTGCAAACTGCATCAAAATATCAAAGGTATTTATATTTTTTTAATTGTTAAATTATTTTTAATTGTTAATTTTATTTTTAAATGTTAATTTTAATTTTTCTAATATAATGTTTAATAGCTATATAGTATAATTAGATTAAGTGGTTGGACCAAATAATCCTTGTCGGGATACGAAATAGTAGAGGCGGCTCTAACACAGATGTACCTAGGAGTGAAAACTCTGACAAGGTGTTTTGAGCTTAACTTGGGGTAACCTGGTACATGACAACGGGCCTTGCTGCACTCTTGGTTCGACACTCCTGGAGGATGTTTTGGTAATAATTAAAAATAAATATATTTAATTAGATATAATTAGAAATAGTTATATTTATTTAGGAATAATTATATAATTATCAAATAAGTAAGAAATAATTAGATTTAATTAAAATAATCATCAAATAATATGGGAATAATTAGATTAAATTGATTAGAAATAATTAGGAAACAATTAAAAATAATTAGGAAACAATTAAAAATAATTAAGAAACAATTAAAAATAATTTGGAAACAATTAAAAATAATTAGGAAACAATTCAAAATAAACAATTAAAAATAATTAGGAAATAATCAAAAAAACAATTAAAAATAATTAGGAAATAATTAAAAATAATTAAGAAACAATTAAAAATAATTAAAAAACAATTAAAACTAATTAGGAAACAATTAAAAATAATTAAGAAACAATTAAAAGTAATTAAGAAACAATTAAAATTAATTAGGAAACTATAGGAAAAAAATTAAAATAATTCAGAAACGATTAAAATAATTAGGAAACAATTAAAATAATTAAGAAATAATGAAAATTAATTAGGAAACAATTAAAAATAATTAAGAAACAATAAAGAAACAATAGGAAACAATTAAAACAATAGGAAACAATTAAAACAATAGGAAACAATTAAAACAATAGGAAACTATTAAAACAATAGGAAACAATTAAAACAATAGGAAACAGTTAAAATAAGTAGGAAACAATTACAATAATTATGAAACAATTTAGAATAATTAGGAAACAAATAAAAATAATTAGGAAACAATTAAAAATAATTAGGAAATAATTAAAAATAATTAGTAAACAATTAAAAATAATTAGGAAAAAATTAAAAATAATTAGAATAAAAATTAAAAATAATTATGAAACAATTTAAAATAATTAAGAATTACATAAAAATAGTTAGGAAATAGTTAAAAATAAAATAATTAGGAAATAATTAAAAATAAAATAATTAGGAAACAGTTAAAAATAAAATAATTAAAAAACAGTTAAAAATAAAATAATTAGGAAATAGTTAAAAATAAAATAAATTAGGAAATAGTTAAAAATAAAATAATTAATAAACCGTTGAAAATAAAATAATTATGAAATAACTAAAAATAATTAAGAAAATTAGTAAGCGTGATTGACCGCTCATATACCACAATTTTCTTTTCATTTGTGTGTTGAGGCTTGACAGGAAACTTCTGCCTCCACATGTAATATTTGCTTTTACTCTCAAAATTATCAGCCTCCTCTCCAGCATAGAGGTGAGGAGGTTGATAATTTTGACATTAAAAGCAAATATTACATGTAGTGGTAAAAGTTTCCAGTCAACCTCAACACACAAATGAAAAAAAATTTAGGTAGATGAGCGGTCAATCACATTTGTTTTTCTATTCAATGATTGAATAACCACCCTTTCTACATGCATATCTTTGTATTACTAATTAGTAACATAATTAGTAATATAATTAGTAACATAAATTGTAACATAATATAAAATATTATATTACTCTAATATAAATAATTAAATAATACTAATAATATAATTAGTTTTTTATTATATGTTTAATATTTATAAAAAAATATTAATATTGTTAAAATTATAAAAAATTTATAAAATATTACAATTAAAAAAGTTTTTCTCTATTCTTAACAAGTTCAAATCTTAATGGGTCGACAATTTTCAGGACATGCCCAATAAAAAGTTTGCATCAACCGTGTCCAATATAAACTATATAATTGTTCTTGCTTGGTTGATCACCTCACAAGTAGCGTTGCAATAGGACAACCCAAGTCATGTCATTCTCATCTATAAGAATCATATCACATGACTTTTTACATTGTCCATTATTTAATGAAAAATTAAGGGAAAGATACTGAAGTTTAGTTTTTCAAGGAAGAATGATCTATGTAAAGGGTCATGCGAAATGATTTTTAATGACGATAACAACATTACTTATGTTGTCTTATTGCAACACTACTTGCGAGGTGATAAAAAATGTAAGGACAATTATAGAGTTTACATTGGACATGGCTGACACAAAATTTTTATTGGGCATGACCTGAAAATTGGCGACCCTTTAAGATTTGAACATGTTAAGAATAGAGCAAAAACTGTTGGAAATATTGATATTTTTAATAATTAGTAATAATTAGTAATAATTAGTAATAATTAATCAATAATCAAATAAATTCGAGTACATGGTTATAAATTGGCACAATTTCTAGAAGATTGGCGGCTACCATTTATTCAACCTTTCATATCTTTAATAATTTCTCCCATTGAAATCAGTATGAAAAATGTGCTCTAACGTATTTCAGAGCAAGTTTTTCATACTGATTTCAGTCGGGAGAAAGTTAAAAAGAGATGAGTTGTCAGACAAAAGAGGCTCTTTTCCCTAACGACTCATCTCCTTGCAAGGAGATGAGTCGTCAGGCAAAATAGCTGCCGCCAATCTTCTGGAAACAAATAATAATAATTAGTAATATAATCTCCACAACGATGATTAAAAAATTTCATTTCATTATTGTAGCATATTTCATTTTTCCAAGTATTTCTATGTATTTCTAAATTAATAATAATTAGTGGGGATGATTACAAACTAACTGTGTCACAAATAATTATTTGTAATTAATAATAAATAACTATAATTATATATCTTCTCTTTTCCGGATATTGTTTTTCTTATATAAAATTATTTAACAACAGTAATGGTTTTATATTTTGTAGAAACATATATATGAATATGGAATAAGGAAATTGGCATCAATCATTATTAGATGATCGTGTTTAGAAAAATCAGCGCAGAAATTCAAATGGTTCTAGTTTAAATCCTGTATATGTTGAGGGTGTTGAAACTTTATTATCATTTACATCATTAAACCTAGAATTTGTTTTAGAAAGTACAATTAAGTGTCCTTGTAAAAAATGTCCTCTGAGAACATTTAAGACATTTGAAATCATTGGAAAACATCTCTTGCGTTATGGTTTTCAATCAGAATATATTTTTTGGTATCAACATGGTGAACGCAGTTCCAAAGAAGATACTAATAATTTGATTCTGGATCAATTACGGTTTCAGAATTTAGTACATGATGTTGTAGGGTCATCCATTCAACAAACTGAAATCGAGGATAATGTTGATTTACCTATCGAGTTGGCACCATCTGAATTTGCTGAGTTGTTCAGGTCTGCTGAGGATACATTATATCCTGGTTGCAAGATAAGAAAATTAGAAGTAGTTGCAAAATTTATGGCCATTAAATCATAAAATGGAATGTCAAATAACAGTTTTGATCAGATATTTTCTTTGGTTAAAGCACTGTTACCTTAATAAAATGTGCTCCATGCTAATTATTATGAGAGAAAGAGACTGGTTCGTAATCTGGGCCTTAGTTATAATAAGATCCATGCATGTTCAAAGGATTCCATCTTATATTCTAGTGAAAATTAGTGGTTGGATAGTAGTCACACATGTGGACAATCGAGGTATAAGGAAGCTCAATCATGGAAGTATGGATTGATTCCTATAAAACAGTTAAGATATTTCCTGCTTACACCCAGGTTGCAGCGTTTATTTATGTCTCAGAACACAGTGACAATGATGTCATGGCTCAAAACCAATATTTCAAATGGTAAAAGCTTGATTCATCAATCTGATGGTGATTCATAGAAAAATTTTGATCAAGTGCATCCATATTTTGATTTAGAATCCCAGAATGTGCAATTGGGTCTTTCTATTGACAGTTTTCGTCCATTTGGATCTTTTGGTAGTCAGTATTCTTATTGGCTTGTCTTTATAACTCTGTAAAATTTTCCTCCATGGATGTTGATGAAAGAGCCTTATATCCTTTTGACATTATTAATCCCAGGACATCTGAAAAATTATATTGATGTTTATTTGAAACCATTGATTGATGAGTTAAATTTATTGTGGAGTCATGGTGTTCGTACATATGATGCTGCTGCGAAACATAATTTTGTAATGAAAGCTGCTTTGATGTGGACAAAGAGTGACTTCCCGGCATATGGCATGTTATCTGGATGGAGTACACATGGTCCAAAATCATGTCCTTACTGTATGGGAGACAACAAAGCATTTAAGCTTGTGAATGGAAACAAACCTTGATATTTTGACTGTCATCACAGATTTCTTCCAATCGATCATCCGTTTCGGAGGAATAAATCTCATTTTAGAAAAGGTAGAATTGAAAGAGATGAACCTCAAAAAATGATCTCAAGTATAAAGTTACAGTCAGTTGTATTTTCATTACCTTCCATCACTTTAGGACAGACAATAAACCAACAAAAAATTCATGGCTTTGGGAAAGAACACAATTGGAAAAAATGGAGCATTTTTTGTAATCTACCATATTGTTATGATTTGTCGGTCTGACACAAGTTGGATGTCATGCATATTGAGAAGAACTGTTTTGATAATTTGTTTCATACAGTTTTGGATACACCGGGTAAAACTAAAGATATTGTAAATGCACGTTTTGATCTTGCCCAAATTTGCAGGCAACCAGAACTTGAATTATTTGAAAATGTCTGATCACAGAGATTAATGAAGCCAAAAGTAGCATATACACTAACCAAAGAGATTCGATTATTATATTGTCAGTGGATTGTAGATTTGAGACTTCCATATGGCTATATTTCCAACATGGGCAGATGTGTTAAAAATGGTCATATTACAGGATTAAAAATCCATGACTTTCATGTTATAATGGAAATACTAATGCCTATTGGATTAAGAGGTTTGTTGAATTCTAAGATTTAGGATTCGATAGAAGATATATCATATTTTTTCCGAGACATGTGTGTGGTGACAACAGACTACGATACACTAAGAAAACTAGAAGAAGCTGTTGTTTTAATTATATGAAAAATAGAAAAAATATTTCTGCCTGCTTTCTTTGACTCAATGGATCATTTGATATTACATTTTCCACATGAAGCAAAATGTGGAGGCCCGGTTCAGTTTCAATTGATGTACCCATTTGAGAGATGTATGCAGAAATTGAAGAAACAAATACGTAACAATGTATCAGTTGAAGGATCAATTGCTGAAGCTTATTTTCAAGAGGAAATTTCTTTATTCTACTCTCATTATTTTGAATCTGAATATCCCTCAAAATTTAACCTTCATGGGCCAGAATGAGGGGAATGTTGATGATGATAAGAACAATCAATTATCAGTTGTCAATCAGCTCGAACTTGGCTTTGGTGGAGTTCATGATAGATGGATTTCCGATGATGAACATCATAGAGCTCATACATATGTTCTTTTCAACTGTGAAAAAATTTCACCAACTATACAGTGAGTGCTCATATCCCTTATTCTATAGATTTTGTTATAATAATTTAATCATATTGTATTTGTAGGTTATATGATGATCATATCAAGAAACAATTTCCACAAATTACAGCAGATGGCTTGGAAGAACGTCGGCAAAAAAAAATTCCTACTGGTTTCAAAAACATGTAATGTACATTCATTTTTGTTTTTACATATAAAATAAATTTATTACTTGTAATAGTGATAAATGTTTTACAAATTATCCGGTATCTGTACATGCTGATAAGATTGATTTTCAATTGCGTATATTGAGTAGCCCATCATCCAAAATTGTTAAATCTTATAATGCATATGTGGTGAATGGTTATCGCTTTCATATGCGTGCATATGAGGAATCAAAGAAAACAATGAATAGTGGTTTTTATTTGAAGGGATCACATTATATAGAGATAGAAGTTTACTTTTACGGCATGCATGAAGAAATTATTGAACTATGTTATTTCGGACAGAATTATGTAACAATGTTTAAATGTTGATAGCTGGGTACTGAGAGAGGATTGCGTATTAATCTGACTCATGGAATTGTTTATATTAAACATAAAATTCATCTTTTAGTAAATGAACCATTTTTATTGGCTCATCAGGCACATCAAATTTATTATGCAAAATAATGTGCTACTGCAAAAGAGTTGGATGATTGGTGGAGTATAATAAAAGTTAAATCTTTAGAAAATCAGTTTACTCAAACTGAATTTGGTTCCATTGAAGTGCAAGGAAATGAAATTTTTCAGGACACTCCTCAAAACATATCTTTTTCAACAAAGAGACATGAATATCAATGATGACACCCCACTGTTAAGGGTCGATGGTGACAATGTTGTCAATGATGTTACAACTGAATTTGAAATGACAAGAGATGATGAAAGTGAAACTAATATGGAAATTGATGATGTTGATGAGGAAGATGAATACATTGACATTGACAACTAAGAAGATGATGATGAAGATGAACATTTAAAAAGTAAAATGCAACTTACAATCATAAAAAATATATATCTATTCATAATAGTTATTTTCAACTATTTGCTAATAAAAATCATTTCATGTTTCAGATGGACTCAGAAACGTATCTTCAGTTGCTGGAGGCTGATCTAACTATGGATGATGAGGTTCTTGAGTCATTTGACCCTCAGGCTATTGGAACTACAAGGAGCACTCAGAGGGGGTGTGGTCTTGCCAGACTGATGATTCCTGATCCTATCCCGGAGTGACGTCCACCTCTTGGATTCGATGCCCACATGCGGTGGTATGGTAACCTGTGTATTTTAGTTATCTTTCATTATAATTTATTTATATTATAATTGTTTTATTATTTGTTCTTTTTCCATAGTTTTTTTGCATATAGCTATTGGACAGGGGAGAACTATCTTGCACAATTAGTTTTCTCAGCCCTGGCTCACATGGGATTAGATTCCCGCTGATGTACAGGCCGCCATGTTTGATCATTGCCTGGTACATAATTAAATATTATTTATTTTGAAATTCAATTAATTAATAACATTATATTAGGGTTTATGGTATCCCCTCGATGAGAGCATGTGTGCCACTATCCACACAGCATGGGTGGTGTCTATGTGTGACCGTTTCCGTCAGTTATTGCATAATTTTAGAAAGGCGGCTGTGAGGAAAGCCAGAGTGACAGAATTTAATGAGTCCTGTAGAGCCCACCGACTAGAGTACATTTCATCTCACGTTTGGGATGAATTATGCACACACTGGTTGGGTGGTGGGTTTCATAGGAGATCTGCATTAGTTCAACAGAATCGGGGGAGACAAGAGGTGACGCATCGAGCCGGTAGTAGTACATTCAGTGCGCATAGAGAGTGTCTGGTAAGTTCTTTTTTTTAATATTTTATACAACTTTAAATATAAAAAGTTTTTTTTATATTCATATAGGAAGATGAGAATCCAGGTATTACGATGTACGGTGTTTATCGGAGGATGTACACTGATCCTGCTGCTGGAGAGATTAGAGGTGACCGCCAGCGTCAGATTATGATCAGTATTTTTTTTCAGTTAGCAAATTAAATGCATATAATCTTTTCATTATTTTAATTTCTAATTGAAACATAAGGAGTCATATGAGGTCGAGACCTCTCAGACACAGGCTGAGAGTCAAGACCAGACGGGTGATTAGACTAGTGCCCACCATTTTGATGAGACGACATGGATGCAGGCGACCCAGTATGGCTTCGAAAAGGGTCGAGTATTTGGTATCATCTCTCATTTGACTCCTTCAGCTTATTATGGTACTGCTGCGATGACAGCGTCCAGCTCGAGAGGAGCTCGTGGAGAGACATCATCTTCTGCCTCACAGTATCAGGAGCAGCTGCGTCCTCAGAGTCAGCTTTTAGAGGATTTGCATTAGGGGCAGGAGCAGTTGTGTCAGCAACACGATGAAGAGATGCGTCGATGACAGGAGCAGATGCTTCAGCAGTAGGATGAGGAGAGGCGTCGATATGAGGAGCAACATCAGGAACAGATGGAGTATATGGGTCGTCTGACTCATAGTTTAGGGATGAAGTTTACTCCACCACCTCCTTCAGGTCCTCCAGATTATCCACCCCCAGTGATTTTTTTACGTGTAATAAACATTTGAGTTTGTAGTTTATTGTCATATTAACTATTTACAATTCCTCTTTCATATTTGTATGAATATTGCATGATTTAATTTGTTTTTATTTTTTAAATATTTTATTACTTATTAGTAATATTTTTAATGTCTGTTTATTTTAGTAATATTACTTTTATTATTTTATATTTATTATTAAAATTGAGAAGTTTATAATTTTATAATTTTATTAATATTAATAATATTAATATTATTTTTTCATAAATATGTATGTTTATTTTAATAATAATAATAATATATTAATTTTTTATATTATTAATATTAGTGTTATTATTATATAATATAATATTATTTATATTTATATTATTATTATTTTTTGATATTAATATTTCATAATTATATTATATATATTTTTTATTCTTAATATTATAATAATATAATTTCATTATATTATTAATATTAATATTATTATTATATACATAATTTAATAATAATAATATTATATTAATTTTTTAAATTATTAATATTTGTATTATTGTATAATATTATATTATTTATATTCATATTAATATTATTTTATATTAATATTTCATAATTATATTTTATATATTTTTTATTTATATTATAATAATAGATTTTTTTGTATTATTAATATTATTATTATTTTTATATAATATTATACAATTTGTATTAATTATTTTATTTATTTTTATTTTTTTTGAATTTGCGATGAGAGTATTTGCGACGGGGTGTCCCGTCATAAAAATATTTTTACCATCACATTTGCGACGGGAAGAATACCTGTTGTTAAAACAATTTATGTGACGGTTCTTCGCAATTACCTACGTCACAAATATTTTTTAAAATTTTCATTTGTGACGGGTCAGAAACCCGTCGCAAATCATATATCTACGACGGCCTGTTGCAAATACATTTTTTATATATAAACGAAAACCAATTTGCGATGAGGGAAAAATACCGTCGCAAATACTATTTTTGCGATGGGACCACCGCAAAAACAGCTATTTGCGATTCTGTTTTCGGCAACAGACAATTTGCGATGGGGGTCCGTTGCAAAAGGTCTTTTGCAACAAGATCCCGTCGCAAATCTCCCGTCGCAAATATTCCGTTTTCCTATAGTGGATTTTCTAAGTCAATGCCATTATGTAGTGAATACCATGCCCATTTCTCCATCATGGTTATTCACCTTTATGCACATTTACTTATTGATTATAAAGTTTTTTGTATGAATTCCACATTCATTAATGGTGGAATAAATTATTATGTTTTATGAATCCATGTTTTATTATCCATGTGGCACACTTGTGGATGAAATGAAATGTTTATGAAGGGTGTTCCCTTATAGCGCTCCAATGCATTGGGTAAAGTATAGTATCATGGTATTTCATGTTCAATGAGTGTTGAATCATGCTAAGTAAAGTGCAACGAGGGTTTACTCGACTTCATGTACAATGAGGATTTATGCATTCTCCATGTGCAATGAGACTTGGATCATGCTAATTCCATGTTAAATGTTGTCACCACATTTTCCATGTTATAGTTATCATGCTTTATCATGCCTTTATGTTCATGTTTCTCTAGTGCTCTATTGATATTCCCATTGTCTAAGATATATTGTACTCCTCATGTATTCCATTTTTATTCCCTTATTGGGCTTTATAACTCACCCCTTTTCTTATGCATGTCCTCAGGTTATCCCATGAAATACTAAGTACGAGGGAATGTATTGGTCGTGTAAAGGATGTTTTCAATAAAGATGTTGTATTTCATGTTTTAAGTTGTTATGTAATGATCCAAAGCCCTAAAGACACTAGACCTCTCGATCTTCTAAGTTGTATCATGTGAATAGTTTATGTAATAAATCATGGATATTTTTGTAATAAAAGCAGGGTTGTCATAACATTGATATACCAAAATGGTAACTTATTGACAAAATATTATTGCAATGATACTTATGAGTTTTGAATGACAACTCCATTATTAAATAAAATCGGAAACATCAAGATTTCCATGAAAAATAGGATGATATTAAAGAATGTGATGATCCAAAACCAAATAAAGCATTGGATAAGTTTGAGTAAATGATTAAAGTACCTACCACCATGTCATTAGAAGCTTCACCATCAACAATAGTGATCGCATGAACTTGGACTTTTTCCCTTGGACTTTTCTGAGGTAAGTTTCCTTGGAACATAGGACATTCATTTTCATAATTCACAATTTATATAAAATTGTATCATTCAACATTGACAACCTCTTTCTTTCCCTTGAAATCGTGTGCTAGGTGGCCTTTTTCACCACACTTGTAACAAACAACCAATCCATTGAGGAAAGTACAAGGGTGTTTCTTCCCACATTTATTATAGGATGAAAATTCAACTTTTACCTTCATCCCCTTATTTCCATTTCCTGAGTGTTTATAAGATATCTTCTTCAACACTTCTTTAATGTTGTATGAATTAGAGAATTATTTTTTCTTTCATGATAGCACACGAGAATATATCTTCGTATGGAGAAAAGGATTATGAAATTAATGCTCGATAGATAAATGGTTTTAACCCATCAATGAATAAATCATTATTAATCCTTGGGTTATGCATATAATCAGCATGATGCCTTTCTAAAATTGTTATGTTAGCCTCACAATTTGAGACATTCTTATCCTCATTTTTCCATAGACTCAAAAATTCTCTTTCCATATCAGCTCGATGGTCACTAGGAAAGTAATTTTCTTTGAAGGGTTCTTAGAAATCCCTCCTTAACATATTTGATACTTCTTTATTCTACATTATATTTGGTAATAATTACCACCATTGATCTTCATCTCTTATGAGGAGATTAACTACCATAACAACCTTTTCCCTTTCGCTACTCCCCAAAGCATAAAATATTTTAACTAAGAAACTTATCTATTGTTCAGATATAAATGGATTTTTATTCCCATTCAATGTTGGTGGTTGTTTCCTGATGAAGAGGTCTAGCATTGATCCTCCACATTTTCGATAAGGGTGCTCCATATGGGTAAGTTTATTATTCATAACATGAGTGAGTTTTCCCTGCATGTTTATAAGCTATTTAGAACCAGTTGTATCACCAGGTATACTATAATTATCTTGAGTAGGAGGGAAACCCCTTCATGGATTATGTTTTTTGATATGGTTTCCATTCCTTCCACTAGGTTACATTTCTAAACAATGGCACACACTAGGTTAGTTTATGAATCACAATTAATAATTCCAAACTTGTATAATACCTAAAATAAATTGAATAGTTTATGCATATAATCCATAACCATTAAAATGTTTTCTTTGAGGATGTATTTACTCATAAATACTTCATGATGTCTTATAATACCAATTTGAATTATCCTAACCATATCCCCCTGGAGTGTTAATACCAATAGGTCAACAAAGCCTGTTGTTGTATACCAGGATAGCCCGGGTCAAGCCCAAAACTCATTGTCGAATTTTTCACTCTTAGGTACAACTGTGATAGAGCCACCTCTACCTATTTTAATCCAGACATGGTTTTATTTTCATTTAAAATAAACAAAATCTATACGTTACCAAAATTATAGAACGTTTTTCTAGACTAATCCTCAAATATTTATTAGGGTAATGTTCCATAATCATAGTTTTTATAAATCCAGTTTCCAAGGATTTTACTAAACATCCTATGATTTAAACAGTAATTCACCAACACTAGTTACTCAGAGTTGGTGAATTATTATATAACATTGGCATGATCACAAGATATCAAGTCTCGAATGACCGATTATTTTAGTAGCCTTGGACGTACTAGATACATTCATAAGGTATACATTACATCATAAAATAAAAAACAACAACATTGTGTCCCAATTGAGCACCCTAATATCCTATAGCCTATCCTTGTAGGTCAATCATAATATACTTCTTCACATCTGGGGAAAAATAAAACATAATAAAGGGGTGATATCAGATGCTCAGTAAGCATAAAAATATAACAGAAAATATCATAAATAATCATAATCATTTAAGGAATTGCATAAAACTAAAACAGAAGAATATTAATCTTAAACTTCATTATAATATAGAAAGGTTAAATCATATAATTCCATTTACTTATTCAACTGGATATTCTATAAGTTGAATAATCACATGTAATATCAATATCTAATTTCATAATGATGGAATGCATAATACTGGACATCATAAACACATATTCAAGGGCTCGTGACAAGACTACAAATATGATTTTTTCAAGGCCTTGTGCCGAGACAGTAGTTTGTCTCGTGAGTCCTATTGATGAATCGAGGAGCTATATTGGGCTCCATCCATCACTTTCTAATTCCAATTCATTCTTTATATGAAAAGGTTGAAACATAACATACATATTCATAATAAAAGTAGTATATGAAATGTTAATACTTTAACTGTAAACCATGAATGGTATAAAAATAACACATCCACATTCAAACATATCACAAAATCTTCAATAAAATATGGAAGATTTTATAATAATAAATCAACTTCAAAAAAGTGTAAAATCTATAGAAGGATGTTGACATTGATGAAATAAAAACTATTTAAGAGAAATATCTCTTTCAATTTGGAAATTATTTAAATGTACCATAATTATAAATGAAAACATTTATTTTTTAACAATTCATATAGTATTGTAAGGGAAGCATCTAAGGTGTTATAATGGTGGAAAATAGCCACACCTGCTGTATAAGTTAAAAAAACATTCATTCCATAATTTGTCGAAAAGGTCATAAAGTACCTTGATTGGAACGCAATGGAAGAATTTCATTCATAACATTTTATAAAAAGGAAAAATGGGTATAAATGAATTTAACCCATAGTTTATTAAATAGTTAAATGGTTTTGAAATACATTTTTAAGAATAACAGATGTGGATGATATAGAGGTCTCATTAGATACTAACGTATAAACAATTTCAGAAAATAAAGAGATTGTAAAATTAACCCTTACCTTGTAATATTCCTTTGTCAATGGCACATTAACCTCATATATAATAGTTAAATAATTATTGTTAAATTATACAAGAACCACATCAATAAATATGATATCATATATGATCCTATACTATTGATTTTGTTATAATATTTCAGTAGTATCATTGTTTCGAGTGTTAACTTATTCAATTTACTTTATATGTTTTGTTACATAAGTTATATTTGTTATGGATAAGATGTATTTGATTCATATTCAGAATTATATTAAGTTCTTACTCATTATTTTTAATCATTAAATGAAAAATATTCTTGAATGGTTACGATGGAGAATGAAATCTCATCGCGTCATGGAGATGGTATGTCGTACATACGCACGAGTAAAAATATCATTCTATTAGTGGTAAAATCCTATGTCATAGAACAAAATCCATGGAAATCCATTGAGAAATATCTCACTATATGATATAGAGATTTAATAGTTCGTTTAGACTTACTATCCATCTATGTGTGATAAACGTATCAATACTCATCTCTATATCCACCACTTAGTGAATTATTCTCTAGAACATCTTTGTAAACATAATATATTTATCAAATACAATAGATAGTGGCACACGTTTCAGTCATAACACTTCTCTAATTTATAACATATTGTGTTGGTCAATATATATGTGTTCACTGATATTAATGATATTCAATGAATTTGAAAGGCAATCTACAAGTACCCAAATGGAATAATTTCCTATGGATGGTTAGGAACTCCTATGATGAATTGCATGGTTATGATTTCCCATTTTTATATTAGTATAGCCAATAGTTTCACCATAAATTAGGAATTTGGTTGTTCATCCTTGACGTGTTTCAAAACTAGGAATCAAGACACCAATATTGAACTCTCTATTTTCATGTTTTCCTACCATATGTTTTACTTCAAATATCAATACATATTAATGATTACATAATTAATAATGAAGTATGTGATATAAAAATCACCCAAAATATCCCTCTTCACTTCTTGATTTTATGTGACACATATCTAGGTTTGAATCCTTATAATTCCATATTTTTCAATGTTGAACTTGGGAATATTATCTACCTTCATCTATAGCTTCTCATGATATTTTAGGCCTCCATTATCCTATTATGAATGAATGGTTGAGTATTTATTTGATAAGGGTTAGATAAAACCCCTTTTATGATTCCCATGATAATAATTTTCTTGTCCATGAATATTATATCCCTTTAAATCCTTATCATGGATAAGGTTGAAAGATATTTTCTACTCAGGTCATATGAAACATTGTTCACCATCCCAGAAGAGTAACTGATTTAACATTCATAATATTTTATCACCTATAAACACCTTTATTATTATATATTGAGATAGTTATGTGTGAATATATACTAGAGGTTTTTATTTTTTGTATGTATGTCCCAATTTTTATCATAGATATAATGTCACCAAATCTTCAATACAAAGATCACATTAGCCAATTTCATACAATGCATTGGTTATTTATTCTATTGGATCATTAATTTTAGGAGAAATAATTTATCTCTTTTCAATTTTTCATGAGTATATAGCCCTATCACATTTTTGGATCCATCATTGTAGATCACCAATACATCCCCACTGGTGGATAATTTTAGAATATGTTTAGTGATTATCCTATTCTTTACCTCTTAAATAACCACTCACATTCGTCAGTACATACATACTTCACTCCCTTCTATGTTATATTGGTTAATTGTCTTGAGAATCACAAGAAATTTGTCACAATTCAATGTTAGTAATAAGCTAATCCATGGAAATTATGGATCTCCATCAGAGATGTTGGTCTATGACATCCTCTGATTTCAATGTTTTCAAAGGATCCATAGACATCACTTTATCGGTGATAACATTTCCATTTAATGTTACTTACACTCAATGTATGTTTAATTTATATCCCAACCACTCATTTAGGGGGAAGGAGAGATAATTTTTTTAGGAACATATCTCTCATAATGATAATTCCCTTAAGGATTATATTTTTCGTAGTCTCAATCATTTTAACTATATAACCTTTCACATAAATAAAATAATATCCATGATTCAGATGATTTTTCCTATGACGATTCATCCTCTTCTTTAAACTTGTATCGAATCATATGGGGATTCTTGATATGGGGGGGGGGGTTCTCTAATGAAAATTTATGTTGGATCTATACATGGAAAGCAAATACAAACATAAAAATGAATAAAATTAGACAAATTTTAGTATAAATAGTTTTAGAAGGTAGTTTAAGCCCCAAATATGGAAAAGGAAGAAGTTATACACTTGTGATGTAATAATTGACCCATTTTAATTTATAATTGATAACGCAATTTCTATGTTTTGATGTTGTGCTTGAATAGCTTTACTAAACATGTATGATTATAAATAATTCATAGAATAATACTGATATAGGAAATTTCAATTTTTTGAATGGATGATAATCATACGTTTAATTATTTTATTTTCCATATAATCATTTACTTCATCCAAAATAAAGGTAGGAATTGTAAATTTCAAACTATTAAATATATAAAAGGGGTACTATGATCAGTGAAGGGAAAATCAGAAATAACATATATTTTATAACCTATGAGTTTTTAGGTTTCAACATATTTTATTCAATTTCTATTTCATGACATTAATTTTATAAGCATTTTTCAATTAATAATGTTTTTAAAATGGATTGTGGATATTACTGAGCATATATTCAGTGAGTGTCATAATCTGTGTTCAGCAAGGCCTATTTTTATGCACCATGTGAGGATAAAATTTATACCCACCTTCCCTATTAAAGGTTATTACCCCTAGGTAAAACTATCCTAGAGACACACCCCTTGTAGTATCCAGATAAGGATTTTTTTCATAAAAACCACTTACTCTATAAATTTCTAAATTTTAGGGATTTCATCCTATGTTTAGTATTATACAAAATTATTTCACTAATGTTTTATAATATTAACTCACTAGAATTTGTATATTTTTTTCTAATACCAAATATTAAAACCTATATTTTTATAGAATTTATTTCATGATTTTTATTTAAACATTCACATAATACAATCATATTAGGGAAGGAGGCCTAATGCCATTGAGAAACTAGATAAATAGAATAATAACATAATACATGGATACTATAAATTATTTAAATCTACAAATAATCCTCTTAAAATCAATTAATGTTACAATATTTTACATGATAACCTTGTGGCATACATAATGATGGGGTGAGCTATAAATCCTAGTAAGAGAATATTGAACACATTACCTGATGAAAGTAATATATGCGAGTAATTTGGCATAATAATTTCTCATAAAAGGGTGAGAATACTAAACATGAATATCAAAGCATGATATATGATGATAATGTTTCGGAAACATATGAATGAGTGAAAAACATAAAACTTTACATTTTAAGTATAATTCAATTATAAATATTGATAAATATTAACCTAATATGATTAGGATATCCTTATATGAAACTTTTTTGATACCTCATGAGGTAAAAATATTACCCAATGCATTGGATGATTATAAATTCTATACACACCCTTCACATTCATATCACGTACATTAATTTTTGTTTCACACAAATCGTAAAAAATAAGAATGTATTTCATCACTTTTTTGGACATTATTATGGGGTGTGGGATACATAAATGGAATTACCCTATGAATGAAGTATATTCACTTCTATTTTAATACCATTTATTGAAAATGTTGATTGGTATACACAACACAAATGCTGGATAGGGAAACTGATGGTTTAATTTGGGAATCATAATGGGTGTACAAAAAGGTTCATAGAAGAGTTTAATGAATGTTTATGGTGGACAATAATTACATGAGAATATTAAGGATAGTAAATTTTTGTGTAAAAACACATTACAACATGATCAATTGGAAATCAAAAAACATAGTATAAATAATTTTCTTGAATAAAAATGAAAAGGATGTAATTCCTTACTTAAATATAATAACAACTTAGGAAAAGACTATAATGAGAGCGAGTTAATGACATATCACTCTTATAAAGTCAATTATAAATTAATTAGATATATAAAAATAAATTACAATAATATCAATTGATATTCATAGAGTAGAAATACAATTAAATTTCCTGAATGGAAAAGAAGAAAGATAAAGATCATACATTAAGAAAATGCTTATAAAACCCTGGGAAGAGTTTCTTAAGTCTTTATGAAAATTTTTTGAGTGATTTAGAATGGTATAAGGGGATAAAATTCATGAAAAATGGATTTTTAGTGAATATGAGGGGTAAGATGGGTGGGTATTTATATAAAAAGTGGGTGGCTTCCCTGATAATTTTAAAACATAGGTTGTGAACTCTGAATAATAAAACAATGAAAACCACAAACATTCCTTTGTTTTTTCCCATGATTTATACCAAAGAGGACTAGATTTAAATATTCGTAAGGATATGAATGTAAAATATTAAAATAACTCCATTAGTGATGTGGATGTAATTCATGTTCATAAAGAATTGATTTTAAATCCAAAAAATATAATATCGGTTTTGGAGTATTCAATAAAGGTCTACAAAATTAATCAAATAAATTCTAAAAAACACTATTTTAAAAGGTAAATATATATTTGTTCATGGATTCATTTATGGCATTTAATATGTCACTTTTAAAATATTTTTAGGTAATAATTACCACTTTATATTTATACAATATTAATTTTTAGCCAAAAATTAATCTATCGTAGAAAATTAGAAAAATTTACCATTAGAAAATTTTTAAATGATGATTTCAAAAATATTAATTAATTTATTAATATAATATTCAAAATTTCATATTTTTCTCTTCTAAAAAACAATCATTTTTTTTAAAACAAATTGTTTGAAAATAACAATTTTCTAACCCATAATAAGATTTCAATATACTTGATTAAATTATATTATAATTTGTATTGAAAAAAATATTATTTATTAGTAAAATTATTTTAAAATAAAATTTATTTCAAAATTATTGAATTTATCAGAAAAGTTTGTTTTAATTAAAACCATATATTTCCCGAAAATACTATTTTGGTTCTTTCATATAAAAATATAATTTTCACTTACTCATATGTAATTTTTTATACAAACTAATATTGAAAACAGATTAATAAAATAATTATTTTATTACATAAAAGACATAAAAAATCATAGTATATGTTTCGGGATACACAATCCATTATTTTACCATAACACTCCCTAAGGGTATGGCATGTAATGGTTTTATTTTCTTAGGGTGGTTTGACGAATAAGATTTGGGATATGATCTCAATAATCTTGAACCTATCTCAAAAATGGTTTCATTTGTGTCTTAATATTTAAATGTGAGCATGGGATTGGAAAGAGTCAAAGCCCAATGATTCCATATCCCTTTGAAGCTCTGATAAATGGGCTTCATATGGTAGGATCCAATTGGTAAAGGACATCTATTCAACCATTAGTTTCAAATAGTCTTTATCATGAATGTTAATATAAAATAATATTATTGATCACAACACATTGACAATATTATAAATGGTTTTTATTCTTAATGATATTTTAAATTTGACAAGAAATATATTATAATGGTCCATAATAACCAAATTCATGAATGTGATTTCCACAACTTCCTTTCTAAATAAAGATTTTATTCCTTGAAAAAATCATTTCATTTAAAAAATTTCAGGTCTAAAATGATTCCATGCATTATTTCAGTCCATTTATATAAATAATTTTTTTTAATCTTTCCATATTTTATTCTAATTGTTTGTAAATTTATATTTTAGGATTTTTTATATAAGATCATTTCATTAAATTTCTATTGACCTGGTCATTGAATATATTTTAAAACCCAATGTTTATGTTTCATATAGGCTAGTCACAAACATTAGTTTTCTATTTTTACTATTTATTTAAATAAAAAATACTATACTATAAAACAAAATATTATTCCAAAAGAAGTGGTTGTTTTATAAAATTTATATGCTATAATTATATAAATTAAAACGAAAAATAGAATAGTGAAAAACATAAGAATGTTAGTAAGAAAATATAACTTATATCCATAAGAGTTGGAAATAAAGAAAATCATTATTCATTTATATATTTATTTACATTATCCTATTTAATTTATAGATCAATGCTTGTCAATATACAACCTCTTTCTCAAAGAATGATTATCCTACACCAAGTCCTCAACATGTAGAAAATATATTCTTGAATTCAGCTATGTATCAATGTTTCTGGACATTAATACCTAAGAGAAACCCCACCATTTTAATCACTTAAATATTAAAGGGTACCGAAATATATGAATGAATAACAATAATGTAGTAGCAGGGAAGACATGATGACAACATATTGAAATAATTTTAATCGCAATTGAATTTGAGAATATAATAATAATAAAAAATTAAATGGATCATTATTTTCATCCCTTATAATAGTTGTAAGAGTTAATTATCCAATACTATGGAGATACAACGATTACAATTGGGTAAACATGATGAAAAAATACAGGAGTGGGGGGAGAGTAAACAAACACTATATTCAAATACATAACTATTAAAATAGAAAAAAATTGAACCCAAACAATTCACATGGATAAAAGAATAGTTTTAAACTATTCATATGATATATGCAACATATCCTTCATAATCAGGGGGTATGGGGTTAATTTAAATAATAAAAATCCAAATAATTTTAGCCTCATTGGGCTTTAATGTTCATGAGTAATAGAGTTCACACATGTATCATTTAGTTTTATGATGTTTCCATATGGAATTGATCTTTAGTTGTTTTTTCAATCCCTAGTGTGATCCATGATATCTCATTTTCTCATTTATATGATTAAATAAGATCCAAAAAATTTATTAAAAATATCAATCATGATGATCAAATGATTCACGGAATGCCGTAATATCCATTTTCTCTAATTAAATGATTTTGGTTATATATATTTTTTAGGATATGTTTATTATGTTTGTAGTGATAACTCTTAAACATTGTAGGTTGAATTTTCTTAGTAATGTATAAGATTCATACATTTGAAAATCGGACAAATTTTTTCTTGTTACATGAACCTTATATATCCTTCTATGAAAATATGTTACCTTTTTTTGTTACCAAAATTTACTCTTAAGTATTCCAATAGATTTCATATATGTTATCATGTATCACTTGTATCATTCTCATTGAAAATACATAGATGTTTATACTTCACTTTCCCACAAGTTTACTCTTTTCTGCACATACTGGTGACCTTTACATATATTCAGTAATACCCATTAGGAGAAATGACATTTAATTTTATGGATAAGAGATAACATGTTTCATGTACTCTCACTTGAATAGCTTTAGACGCTCAAGGATTATGAGTCAAAGATGTATTTTTGAATATATTGATTTATTAATATCCTATTATAGATTAATATATACTTAATTAGATATAAATTTCAATATGAATCAGGAGACTAAAGTGAAGTGGGATACTACATGTTCAGTGGGATGATAGATGTGGAAATGTTTTCATCATGATAGATGATCCCCTTTGAAGTGTATGTTAAGTCTTGTGTACGGTATACTCCATTCCCAAACCCTTTGAATTGATCGATGAATTAATATCAACTATTCTATAGACAATGAAAATAATATAAGAAATCATGAAGGGGGTTTCCCATATCAGGTCCAAACAATTTAAAAATATAGTATAATGATATATCATTATATTTTTCATTTCCAGTCGTATAGTGGGATGGGATAAAGAACTAATTCACTCATATCCAAAATTGTAACAATGTTTTAAGGTCTAAATGGTTATAAATTTTAAAATAGCTATTGGAAAATATAAAATTATTTTCCCACACATAATTCACCCACTATCAGGCATCATCCATAATCCTATATGACTCAAAAGTGGTATTCGAGAAATCCATTCTCCTTTTATTTATATCTATTTGGTAGACCTAATTATTTTCTATAAAATTTAAAAGAGAATATTTTAAGAGTTATAAGAAGTTCCTCAAATATAATTATTTTTTCCCCTGTTAAAGCAATATTAAAGACCTTACCAAGACTTTGCAAAAAAATTATACCCAGAGGATAATAAATAGATAAAACCAAACAAAATGGAATAGGAATAACCATTATTTGAAGGTAGTTATAGTGTTAAATATCTTGATAAATTCCATTAATACTATTCACATGATGTATCAAGCTCATGTTTCAAAGAAGACGAGTTTAATAAATAAATAAGTGATTTTTATTATGAAATCAATATCAATCTCAAGATGTTTCCTATTAGAGTTTTTACATGTATATTTTCTTACATGATGGTGATAAAAAAATGTGAAATCATAGTTAGAAATGAATGACTATGAAATGGAAGTTACATTAGTAAAATATTTGAGTTGATTCAATATAACTCAGAACATCTTAAATATAAAGAAGAATATAATAAACATTTCAATGAATTTAATCATATAAATAATGAATAATTTAATAGAGTATTATTTGAGAACTTTGAGCTTGATAATGTTTTCTGAGACTTGATTCAATCATTAGATAATCTATATAAAAACATCATTATGTTGAAATACGTTCAATTGGAAGTTGAATCCACGAGAATAAAAGAGTTGGATAGTTCTTCATATGAATTGGAGAAGATTAATGATAATATGATTCAAAGTATTAGGATAGAATGTGAAAATGTGGGAAAAACATTATTTCTATTGATACATTATTAATATGATATTACTAGCGTTGGATGTTAATTAGAATAATATGTATATCAACCAATCATAATCATCACAAGATTAGGAGAGAATATTTATTTACAAAATGATTCTATAAATGGAATTATTTTCATGAAATCTCAAAATTGTTGTATAAAAGTATTAAAATCATTTCCTAATCAATATATTTCAGGATTATAAAAATATTTATCCAAGATTCCTAATAAATCAAGTGATGAAAATTAAATTTCAAAAAAATACCTAAAAAAGTAAAAATTTGGAAGAATAATGAGGTAAATTTTTTTTATTAAAACATCCAATATATCATGTGTGCATGTAATAAATCATGAAAAAATAATATCCCTATATATGACCTAAAAGAGAAAGGATTCAAAAAAAAAGCCACTAAATCTATATATACTTCTCATAATTTAAAAATAAGAAGATTCACTGGTCACATTTGGTGTTTCTAGAGTTTTAGATTTATGTCCACTAAATACTGGTATAATATATAAACATATGAAAATTCGAGAAGTCATGAACCAAAACTGGTCATAGATAAAACTTAGAATGCAGTTACAAGATACAATCTAACATCATAGTTAAAGAATAAATTTTTCTTGAAAAAATGTTTCATTATTTGGAAACAATAATTAAATATAATAACAGTGGTGGTCATTTTTATAAAAAACGTTGTTAACTACTATAAAATATAAATCATATGTTAATAAGAGATACTGGACACAATATATAAGTAGGGGATTAACAAAAAAGGTAATATACCATGGGGAGTGTGAAATATAAAAACACTTCATCAACCCCTCCCATGAAATTCATAAAGAACGATGATTATGATGTATAAAAGCATAAAGTATTATTCTATTGTGGATGGGGAGGACACATCACATACCATTGTATTGGGGATAGAAAAATCAATAAATAATATATCATGTTGGAACTAACATGATGAGAATCAGCCTAAGAGATGGATAACAGTTTTATGAAGTTATTAACATTTCTAATGAAGTGGTTTAGAGGATTCCCAATAATGGTAATATGAAATCTAAATATGATTTTGGTAGGTTCCACAAGGATAAACATATTTACAATAAGTTCATGAAATGACTACTAGAACAAGAATTTTTTTGAAAGCTAAGGGTAATAAACTGATGACTCTAAGTACAAAGAATGATTTTTTGATCATAGAGTCCTCACACTTGAAGAAACATGGGATTGTTCCTAAGTATTTTTAATCATATGGAATTATCAGTCGGAGGAGTATGAGAAGATTGATTAGATTCAATAGAAGCATGAAACTATTCTTATTAAGGTTGATATTACTATTCCAAAAGAATAATGGTGAAATCAATAAAATTTTGATTATTATTATAGATGATATGATTTGAAAAAAAGGGTGAGCTTTGTGTAGAAATTTATAAAAGAAATATATTTAAAAATAATAATCTTCTTGGGTTGAGAAATAGGTTTCAACCTTTCTGTTATAGCTAAGGGGAAAATAGAAAGTCACCCCATTTCCATATCAATTTTATTATGCTCAAATATAGGTAATTTATGGTTGAATATCAAAGAAGGATAACCATATCAATGATTTAATATATTAATAGTTTTTAGGATTACTTGTTATGTAATATATAAATTAGAATCCATCTCAAAATTAGTTTTTGGGTTAAAAAGGTATTATAAATTCTGAAATAATATCACTAAAGAGAATAATTAACCATGTTGATGTTTGAAGATGATACCTTAGAGGAGAGATATCAATAATGTTAAGATTCCATATATTAACCATTTCAAAATTAATGTATAATTATTATTAATATAGTTGTTAGTGGGAAGTCATTATTTAATGATGTTGTATAACGCCCTGACCCCAGTAACCTAGAGTCGGTGCATTATTACATAACATTGGCATGATCACAAGAATGATAAAATCTCAAAATACTGATTGGTTTAGTAGACTTGGAAACACTAGATATATTCATAAGTCTTACATTACATCATAAAAATGAAAACTACAACAACATCTTTTCTTCATAGACCACACTCAATCCCCACATACTATCCCTACAGGTCATTAATAAATTACTTCTTCACATCCTGGGAAAAATAAAACAAAGAAAAGGGGTGACCTCAAATGCCCAGTAAGGATAGAAATATAGCCGAAACATTCATAAATAAGAATAAACATTTAAGGAAATTTATAACTAAAAAAAGCCTTTTAAACTTGAACTTCAACATAGTATGGAAAAAATAAAATGAAATAATTCCATTTACTTATTCACATGAATATTCTACTAATCGAATAATCACATGCAATATTAGTAACCACTTTCATAATGATGGAATGCATAATGCCAGAAAATCATAACCACATAGCCAAGGCCTCGTGCCAAGACTACAAATAATATTTTATCAAGGCCTTGTGACAAGACACTAGTTTGTCTAATGAGACGTACCAATGCATCTAGGAGCTATATCAGGCTCCACCCATCACATATTAAGTCCAATGCATTCCCATATGAAAAGGGTTTAAACATAACATAAACATTCGTATTAAAACTAGCATATGAAATGTAAATACTTCATCCATAAACCATGAATGGTATAAAAATAACACATCCATAGCCAAACATATCACAAAACCTTCAATACAATTTAGAAGTTTTTTATCATATTAAATCAACTTAAAATAAGCGTAAAATCCATCAAAGGATGTTGACATAGATGAAATCAAAACTCTTTTTAGAGAAATATATCTTTCTATTTTGAAATAATTTAAGAGTCATATATTTATAAAATAAAACATTTTCATTGAAAATATTCTTATAAGCTTGTAAGTGATGCTTAGACAATTTTATAACGGCGGAAAATAGCTGCACCTGCCGTATATGTTAAAAAACATTCTTACCTTAATTCTGTCGAAATGGTTAAAACAAACATTGTTTGGAGAATGACGGAAATATTCCTTTATAAACCACTTATTAAAAGACAAAAAAGGGTATAAATTAATTTAACCCATATTCATGTAAATTTTAAAAATGTTTTGAAATAAATTTTTAAGAAACATGGATGCAGATGATAAATAAATCCCAGTAGATTATTACGTATAAACAACCTCGGATAATGAAGAGATTGCGAAATAAACCCTTAACTTGTACTTTTCTTTGGTTGGGGGTAGGTTAAACTCATTTATAATGGTGAAATAATTGTTATTAAATTAAAAAAGAATCATATAAATTAATATGATATCATATATGATCTTTTAACATTGATTTGTTAATAATATCTTAGTATTATCGTTGTTTCGGGTGTTAACATACTCATTTTCTTTTATATGTTTTGTTATGTAATCCATGTTTTTAATGGATAGGTTGTATCTTATTAATATCCAGAATTATATCAAGTCCTTAAAAATTATTTTTAAATCATCAAATGATAATTATACTTGAATGGATACGATGGAGAATGAATCTCATTGCATTCGTGGAGACGGTAGTCCGTACGTACACACGACCGACAATATCATTCTTTTGATATTAAAATAATATATAATTGGATGGTATATCATATATACATAATCATTATCATGTTATATTTATTATTTAGATGAATTATAAATCCTTATTATACCCATCCAAATAATAATATATTGAATAACAATTACACCACGACGTGGAGACGGTAAACCGTACGTACGCACGTATGATCACATGTCATTCAAAGGATGGATAGAATTATGAATATGGTTGTAACATATTATTAATAATATTACAATATATAGTAGATACTGGATTAATTATTTTAGAATGGGAATAACAAAGAAATAAGAAGATGAATAAGAAATGAATTTGAAAAAGGGTGGTGAAAACATTACCTCTTCTTTGGGTTATTTCTTTTGATTTGATCAAAAGTCTCTTTAGATTGGATTTCTGATCAAAATAAGGCCTCTATGTTGTATTTAGGGAAGTTGAGAGAGTATTTAGGCAGGTTTTGGCCGAACCAAAAGGCTTTGATGGTGTGAATTAATGAGAAGGGGGAGTTCCCTTTTATAAGAGGGGCGAGGGGCACCTTTGGAAATGCTAGAAATATTAATTTATAATAAATTAATATCCGGTTTCTAATGGCTCCAAAGTAGATTATTTAAAGGTTAAGGTGGGTATGGTTCGCAGACCACTCAACCAATAGAATTTAGATAGGTTTGAGTCATTATATTAACCTTGTCTTTTAGTTTTAACTATTAGTTAATTAGTTTGACACTTACCATGTCACTTTGTATTTTTATATTATATAGTTAATAAACATACTATATACCTCAAAGAGACCCTTAAGTGGTCCAGTAAAGATACACCTATCATTATATATGTCTTTTGGCCAAACTTTAGATTTTTAGGAATTTGATATCAATTAATAATATAATATTTTTTTAAAAAACTCTTTTATGTCAATTTTGACACTATTTAATAATTGATTTTTTTAAACTCATAACAGAATGATTACTTAGAAAAACGTTAATTAAATCAATCCTAACATGTCATATTATCCTAAAAAATTAGTGTAATTCATAACAAGTCTGAAATTATGTTTATTTGGGTGTTTATAAAATCAATTATTTTAATGTTTTATTAATGTAGTAATTACTGCATCACCATTGTGTCATAAATAAATTAACTTATATAATGTCTAAAAATTATAAATAAAATATCATTATATAGGAAATCTCTTTATCTTTCTAATTAATATTTATAGTCTAAAATCAAACATATATAACCCAATGTAAAAATTGTTTTTCTAAAAGATATAAGCTTATGTCATTTTTGTATTTATTTTAACTTAATTAAAATAAAGTGTCCCTATCACCTACGAGTGGCTCCATGGGGTCCCAAAATCGACTCAAAGATGCCCATGGTCGGACCTGTATCCACCAATAAGTTTAGGACACGTTTTAGGGTAATTTAGTATTATTATAATATTATTTTTTAACCCTTAATTACCGGATTTACCCTTAACCATGGTAAATAAAATATTTACCGAAATAATTATTCAAAATGTATAACAATAAAAGTTACCTATTTACACAATTTGAATATACTGATTCCAAATATGGAATACATTTTCCCAAATTCAAAACAAAGAAGTGGCATGAATTAATTTAAAATTAATTCCTGTTGTTAAAACAAAAAGCGTGTTTTTTAGAGATAATAACTATCAAAAGATTGACACTTGTTTATGTCCGATTTAATTGTGAAATTACGTACAATGACCAACATTGTATTAAATGGTAAATATATATTCTAAATATACTTTAAAACACTAAAATTCATAATTTATCAATATAAATTATTTCGATTAAAAAATTTGTTTTTAATTAAAATTTAGTAATTTTCACTATTCATCAAAATATAAATGTTATCCAAAAAGTTCCAAAATTTCACCCTAGGATAAATTCGATATTAAGAATCCAAAAATGAAGTCCATTTTGAGAGATAAAATTTATAAAATTTCAAAAAGTAGGTATTACTATTCATAATGGCTAGTTTTATTGGTTGTGGTGTGTTAGAACTCGATGTTGCGTACAACACACGCTATCACATTATTCAAAGAGAAGAGTACCGTAGAAAATTGGGGTGTTACATTCTACCATCCATCAAATAATTTCATCCTAGAAATTTCTAGAATACTACCTCATGAAAAGACTCGGGTGGTTCTTCATCATAAGTTCCTCGGGTTCCCACGTTGCCTCTTCCATTTTATGGTTTCTCCACAAGACTTTTACTAGATGAGTCATCCGGTTTCTCAGTAATTGTTCTCTCATATCAAGAATCCTGAAGGGATCTTCACAATAAGATAGCCCGGGTTACAGTTCTAATTCCTCATAGGCGAGTACATGCATTGGGTCAGGCATGTATTTCCTCAATAGAGATACGCGGAACACATCGTGAACTTTAGAGAGACTTAGCGGCATTTCCAATCAGTAAGCTACAACCCCAATTCGTTCTAGAATTTCGAAAGGTCCGATGTACCTAGGACTCAATTTACCTTTTTTACCAAAATGTATGACTCCCTTCCATGGATATACCTTCACGAAAGCATGATCACCAACTTGAAATTCCAAGTCCTTCCTTCGATTATCGGTATAGCACTTCTGCCTACTTTGAGCTGCTTTGATGTGATTTTGGATTACCTTCACCTTTTCCATCGCTTCCTCCACCAATTCTAGACCTACAAGTTTTCTTTCACCAACTTCATCCCAACAGGTTTGTGTACAACATTTCTTTCTGTATAACGCTTCATATGGTGCCATCTGAATACTCGAATGGAAGCTATTGTTATATGAAAATTCTACTAGAGACAAATATTGATCCCACATACCCTAAAAGTCACATGATCATGATCTCAACATGTCATCTAAGGTATGAATAGTCCATTCTGATTATCCGTTTGTCTGAGGGTGGTAGGAGGTGCTCAAATGAGGTTCAATATCTAGGGATTTCTGAAGACTTTTCCAGAATCTTGAAGTATAACGGGGATCACGATCAGAAACAATGGATAGGGGTACTCCATGAAGTCTCAAAACTTCATCAATATATAGTCTTCCTAGATGTTCTAGTGTTAGATCTTCACTTATAGCAAGAAAATCTACTGAATTGGTAATAAGATAAACAATAACCCATATTGCATCGTTCCTTCTAGGAGTCTTTGGTACCCCCATGACAAAGTCCATCGTAATATTGTCACATTTCCAATCTGGTATGGGAAGAGGTTGCAATACTTTACCAGGTTGTTGCCTTCCAGCTTTCACTTGTTGACAAACCAAACATCTTGACACAAAATCGGAAATATCCCACTTCATGTTCTCCCAACAAAAATGTTCCTTCAAATCTCTATAAATTTTGGTGCTTCCAGGGTGTATAGAGAAATTGGAACTATGAGCATCATCCAGCAATTCCCTTTTTAGATCTGGTATATCGGGAACACAAAGTCTCTTCCCAAATGTCAAAATTCCACCTTCATACACAAAGTCTCTCAATCTCCCATCATTCGCAGCTTTAATCTTCTTTTGAAATTCTTCATCATCGGTCTGAGAACTCTTAATCCTTTCTAGTAAAGATGGTTTAGCAACCATTTGAAAAAGAATTGATGTTTCACCTTCAATGGTTATTCCCATTTCCATCTTCACTAGGTCCATGAAAATTGGATCCCTTTCAATTCTCATATTGTCCAAAACTCCAGGATATTTTTTGCTCAAAGCATCTGCCACCTTGTTTGCTTTCCCCGGGTGGTAGTGTATCGTACAATCATAATCCTTGAGTAATTCAAGCCATCTCCTATGCCTCATGTTGAGTTCTTTTTGTGAGAAAATATACTTCAAACTCTTTTGATCAGTATAAATCTCACATTTTTAACCATAGATGTAGTGCCTCCATATCTTCAAAGAAAATATCACAACTACTAACTCGAGATCAGGAGTAGGATAGTTTTGTTCATGAATTTTCAACTGTCGTGATGCATATGCAATAACCCTATCATTCTGCATAAGGAAACAACCAAGTCCTTTCTCCGAAGCATCACTATAAATAATGAACCCATCATTCCCCGATGGTAGAGTCAATATAGGACCATTGACAAATCTTCTCTTCATTTCTTCGAAACATTATTCATACTCTTTTTCCCAAACAAATTTAACCCCTTTACGTGTGAGCTTTGTTAATGGGTTAGCCAATCGGGCAAAATTATGGACGAAACATCAATAATAACCTACTAAACCAATGAAACTATGCACCTTAGTTATAATCGTAGGTGCTGGCCATTCTTGGATTGCCTTGGTATTAGAAGGATCAATAGAGATTCCATATTTAGAGACAATATGGCCAAGAAAGGAAATATCTTGAAGCCAGAATTCACACTTTCTAAACATCCCATATAATTCATGTCTTCTCAGATTCTTCAGGATAATGCGCAAGTGATTTTCATGATCTTCATAGATTTTGGAGAATTGAAAGATATCATCAGTAAATACCACCACAAATTCATCGAGATATTCCTTGAAAACACTATTCATCAGATCCATGAATATAGAGGGTGCATTAGTCAATCCAAAAGGCATTACTGTAAACTCATAATGCCCGTACTGGTTCGAAATGCTGTCTTCGGAATGTCTTCCTTCTTTACACAC
Organism: Viscum album; assembly: GCA_963277665.1. NCBI lineage: Eukaryota > Viridiplantae > Streptophyta > Magnoliopsida > Santalales > Viscaceae > Viscum > Viscum album. The sequence goes on from OY728142.1 coordinate 1,539,189,075, forward strand.
AACTAATGATATCCAGGTTGAAGTTCAATATTTGAAAAGTATTGAGCTCCTTACTGTTGGTCAAATAAATCATCAATGTTAGGTAGGGGATACTTGTTCTATATTGTTATATCATTTATCTACCTGTAGTCGAAACAAAACCTCATATATCCGTCTTTCTTTTTAACAAAAAGAACAGGGGCTCCCCATGTAGAAACACTAGGGTGAATAAATCTCTTATTACTCAATTACTCTAGTTGTTTCTTTAGTTCAACTAATTCTATAGTGGCCATTCTATAAGGGGTCTTCGATATAGGCCTTGATCCAGGAATTAAATCAATGGAAAACTCAACTTCTCGTTCTGGAGGATGTTCAGGTAAATCATCCGGAAACACATTTACATATTCTTTCACAGGAGGTACATCCTCTATTGGAACATTCCTTTCCCTACCCATAGACATTTCATTAGCTTCCTCCCCAATAATTGAATTTAGTTGAGCTACTGGGTGTGGATCTAGATAAGAATTAGGTGGTGACAATTCTGCTCTAAAGATAAGGTGTTCCTTATCATCATTATCATGAATCGTAACCTCTTTCTTCTTACAATAAATCTTCGCATCATAGTCCGAAATCCAGTCCATACCAAGGATTATATCAAACTCAATCATAGGTATGGAAATGAGATCAGCAGATAAAGATCATTTGTGTTCTCTAATGGGGACAAATTCACAAAACATTGTTGTAATGATACTTCCATAAAGAGTTTTAACTGACCAATCCCTTGTTAAATCAAATTGGAAACATCTAATTTTCTTAGAAAACTGGGAAGATATGAAACAATGCAATGATCTAGAATCAAATAATGCATTTGCTAAACTTGATGAAACCATTAAATTACCTACCACCATGTCTTTCAGAGCTTCTACCTCAGTAGTAGTTATATCATAATCTTGGCCTTGGTCCCTTGGCCTTTTCGGAGGTAAGTTCCCCTTATGCTTAGGAAATTCATTTTCATGATGTCCCATCTCCCTACAATTGTAGCACTGAACATTGGTAGCTTCCTTCTTCCCTTTTCAATCACGAGCTTGGTGGCCTTTTTCACCACACTTGTAACAGACACCCATTCCCTTCAAAAAAGTACCAGGGTGTTTCTTCCCACATTTCCCACATGATGGATATTCAAACTTTCCCTTATTCCCCTTATTTCCATTCCCATATTGATCAGAAGATCTCTTCTTCTCTTGCTTTTCTTTAAAGTCATAAGACTTAGAGAGTTAATTTTCGGTCTTGATACCACATGAGACAATGTCTTCGTACAACGAGAAGGATTTTGAGACTAATGCTCAACAGAGAAATGGTTTTAACACATCAAAGAAACGACCAATATTACTTCTTGGGTTACGTATATAATCTCCAGCATAACGTTCTAACCTTGTAAAGTTAGCGTCATACTTTGTGACATTCTCATCCTCCTTTGTTCTGAGACTCAGAAATTGCCTTTCCATATCTTCTCGATGGTCACGAGGAAAGTATTTTTCTAAAAACAGATCTTTGAACTCCCTTCATTCCATATTTGATACTTCAGCATCTTCCTTCGTGTTTTGAATCAATGACCACCATTGATCAGCATCTCCAGTGAGGCGGTAAACTGCCATGATAACTTTTTCCCTTTCACTACTCCCAAAAGCCTGAAATATTTTATCTAGGGAATTTATCCATTGCTAAACTACTAAGGTATTTGTACTCCCATTGAACGTTTGTAGTTGTTTCCTCATGAATCGATTTAACATTGATCCTCCATGCTTCGGATCAGGGTGCTCCATACGGGTAAAGTTATTATTCATAACCTAAGTAAGTTGTCCCAGTATGGTGATTAGCTGATCGGCACTAGTTGCATCCCCAGCTACACTATAATTATCTTGAGTAGGAGGTAAATCCCTACATGGAGTTCGTTCATTGATACAGTTTCCATTTTTCCACTAGGCACCATTTCTAAACAATGGAATAAACTAGATCATTTTATGAATAATAATACATAATTCCATACATATAAAACACTTAACATAAATTGAACTATTTATGGATATAATCCACATTCATAAAAATGTTTTCTTTGAGGAAGTATACACTCATAAACCCTTCATAATGATTTGTAAAGAAAATGAGATTTATCCTAAGAATATCCCCCGGGGGTGTCGTAACCAAGAGTGCAGCAAGGCCCATTGTCGTGCACAAGTTCCTATTCGAGTCTAGCTCAAAGCGGTGTTTTCGGGTTTTACCCCTAGGTACATCTGTTCCAGAGCCGCCTCTACCTGCTCGTATCCAGACAGGGATGTATTGCTTGGAAAACTCACAAAATCTATACAAAACCAAAATTCTAGTAAGTTCTTCGATACTAATCCTCAATGTCCATCTTAGGTCTATGTGCTCTAATCAGAGTTTATCTAAATCTAGCTTCCAAGGTTTGTACTAAACTTCCTCTGATACCAACTATAACGCCCCGACCCCAGTTACCCAGAGTCGGTGCATTATTACATAACATTGGAATGATCACAAGGAAGATCAAATCTCGAAATACCGTTTGGTTTAGTAGCCTTGGAAACACTAGATATATTCATAAGTCTTACATTACATCCTAAAAATGAAAACTACAACAACATCTTTTCTTCATAGAACACACTCATATCCCCACATACTGTCCCTGTAGGTCATTCATAAATTACTTCTTCACATCTTGGGAAAAATAAAACACAGAAAAGGGGTGAGCTCAAATTCCCAGTAAGAATAACAATATAGAAAAAACATTCCTAAATAAGAATAAACATTTAAGGTAATGTATAAAAAAAACAAAATCCTTTTAAACTTTAACTTCAACATAGTATGGAAAAAATAAAATGAAATAATTCCATTTACATATTCACATGTATATTCTACTAATCGAATAATCACATGAAATATCAGTAACCAATGTCTTAATGATGGAATGCAAAATGCCAGACTATCATAACCACATAGCCAAGGACTTGTGCCAAGACTAAAAATAAGATTTTGTCAAGGCCTTGTGCCAAGACACTAGTTTGTCTCATGAGGTCTACCGATGCATCGAGGAGCTATAGCAGGCTCCACCCATCACATATTAAGTCCAATGCATTCCCATATGAAAAGGGTTTAAACATAACATAAACATTCGTATTAAAACTAGCATACGAAATGTAAATAATTCATCCATAAACCATGAATGGTGTAAAAATAACACATCCACAGTCAAACATATCAAAAAACCTTCAATACAATATAGAAGTTTTGTATCATATTAAATCAACTTCAAATAAGCGTAAATTCCATCAAAGGATGTTGACATAGATGAAATCAAAACTCATTTTAGAGAAATATCTCTTTCTATTTTTAAATCATTTAAGAGTAATATATTTAAAAAATAAAACATTTTCTTTGAAAATATTATTATAAGATTGTAAGGGAAGCTTTGACAATTTTATAACGGCGTAAAATAGCCACACCCGCCGTATAAGTTAAAAAAACATTTTTACCTTAATTCTGTCAAAGATGTTAAAAAGGACCTTGTTTTGAAAATGACGGAAATATTCCTTTATAAACCACTTATTAAAAGTAAAACAAGGGTATAAATGACTTTAAACCATATTCTTGTAAAGGGTAAAAAAAATTTAAATACATTTTTAGGTAACATGGATGTGGATGATAATGAAATCCCAGTAGATTATTAAGTATAAACAACCTCGGATAATGAAGAGATTGGGAAATAAACCCTTACCTTGTACTTTTCCTTGGTTGGGGGTAGGTTAACCTCCTGTATAATGGTGAAATAATTGTTATTAAATTATACAAGAATCATATACATTAATATGATATCATATATGATCTTTTAACATTCATTTGTTAATAATATCTTAGTATTATCATTGTTTCGGGTGTTAACTTACACGTTTTCTTTTATATGTTTTGTTACATAATCCATGTTTGTAATGGATAGTTTGTATCTTATTCATATACCTAATTATATCAAGTCCTTAAACATTATTTTTAAATCATCAAATGATAATTATACTTTAATGGATACGATGGAGTATGAATCTCATCGCGTTCGTGGAGACGGTAGTCTGTACGTACGCACGAGCGACAATATCATTCTTTGGTATTAAAATAATATATAATTGGATGGTATATCATATATATACAAAATAATTATCATGTTATATTTATTATTTACATGAATTATAAATCATTGTTATACCCATCCAAATAATAATATACTGAATAACAATTACACCACAACGTGGAGATGGTAAGCCGTACGTACGCATGTATGGTGACATGTCATTCAAAGGATGGATAGAATAATGAATATGGTTGTACCATATTTATAATAATATTAAATTATATAGGAGATACTGTATTCATTATTTTATATTGGGAATAACAAAGAATGAATAAGTTGAAGAAGAAATGAATTTGAAGAAGGGTGGTGAAAACATTACCTTTTCTTCGGGTTCTTCCTTTTGAGTTGATCAATAAGGATCCTTAGGTTGGATTTCTGATCAAAATAATGCCTCTAGGTTGTATTTATGGAAGTTGAGAGAGTATTTGGGCAGGGGTTGGATGATCCAAAAGGATTTGAAGGTGTGAATTAATGAGAAGCGGGAGTGCCCTTTTATAAGAGGGGTGAGAGGCACCTTTGGAAAAGCAAGAAATATTAATTTATAATAAATTAATATTCGGTTTCTAATGGATAAAAATTGGATTATTTAAAGTTTAATGTGGGGATGGGTCGAAAACAACTCAACCAATAGAATTTAGACAGGTTTGGGTAATTATATTAACCTTATCCTTTAGTTTTAACTCTTAGTTAATTAGTTTGACACTTACCATGTCACTTTGTATTTTTATATTATATAGTTAATAAACATACTATATACCTCCAAGCGACCCCCAAGTGGTCCATTAATGATACACCTATTTTTATATAAGTATTTTGTACGATCTTTAGTTTTTTAGGAATTTAATATCAATTAATAATATAATATTTTTTTTAAAAACACTTTTTTGTCAATTTTGACACTATTCAATAATTGATTTTTGTAAAAATTATTACAGAGTTATTACTTTAAAAAAGTTAATTAAATCAATCCTAACATGTCATATTTTCCTAGAAAATTAGTATAATTCATAAAAAATATGAAATTATATTTATTTCGGTTTTTATAAAATCAATTATTTTAAATGTTTATTAATTTTGATAATTACTTCATCACCATTGTGTCATAAATAAATTAAATTATATAATGTCTAAAAATTATAAATAAAATATAATTATGTAGGAAATCGTTTTATATATCTAATGAATATTTATAGTAGAAAATCTAACATATATAACCCTATGTAAAAATTGTTTTTCTAAAAGATATAAGCTTATGTCATTTTTGTATTTATTTTAACTTAATTAAAATAATGTGTCCCTATCACCTACAAGTGGCTCCATGGGGTCCCAAAATCGACCCAATGATTCCCATGGTCGGAAATATATCCACCAATTAGGTTAGGAAATGTTTTAGGTTAATTTGGTATTATTATAATATTATTTTGTTAACCCTTATTTACCAGATTTACCCTTAACCATGGTAAATAAAATATTTACCGAAGTAATTATTCAAAATGTATAAAAATAAAAGTTACTTATTTACACAATTTGAACATCCTGATTCCAAATATGGAATTCATTTTTCCAAATTCAAAACACAAAAGTGGCAAGAATTAATTTAAAATTAATTCCTGTTGTTAAAACAAAAAGCGTGGTTTTAGGAGATAATAACTATCAAAAGATTGACACTTGTTTATGTCCAGATTAATTGTGAAATTATGTACAATGAAAAAAATTGTATTAAATGGTAAAAATATATTCTAAATATACTTTAAAACCACTAAAATTCATAATTTATCAATATATTTTTTTTAAAAAAAGTTGTTTTTAATGAAAACTTAGTAATTTTCACTATTCATCAAAATATAAATGTTTTCATGAAAAGTTCCAAAATTTCACCATAGGCTAAATTCGATATTACGAATCAAAAAATGAAGTCCATTTTGAGAGTTAAATTTTTTAAAATTTCAAAAAGTTAGTATTACTATTCATAGCAGCTAGTTTGATTGGTTGTGGTGTGTTAGAACTCGATGTTGCGTACAACACACGCTATCACATTATTCAAAGAGAAGCATACCATAGAAGCTTGAGGTGTTACATGTTGGGTGATGGAATATTAATCCACCCATAGAAGAAATAGTAAATAATACATATACATTGGTGTGTTGAAAGGATTTATAGTGATTCCATAAAATATGGAAATGAAGGAATGTGTCATTTGGTTAGTAACCCCAACATCATATGAAGATTTAATGAGTTGAATATGAGAGAATGAAATCTCAATCTATCTATGATTTTCAAAAAAGAACATTTATAATTCTATTTTCATGATAAAAAGATATAATTTTTTGAATCAAAAGTAGTTGATTCATGGAATAAACTTACTTTATAAAAAAATAACCCCAATATGAATTATGATTCAAGCCTATTTGAGTGAGAAAAATATCCATGTTTTTAGTGAGTAGAAGATATGGGAAGGATGAATTTATTAGAAAAAAATTTATTGAAAAATGAAAAAATTCATGATACATAAATCTATTAATAAATTATTAGACTCTTATGTTTCATTTTAATGTATTTAGTTATAAAAAATATTTTATGATTTAAGCTATTTATATAAAACTATGTGATAAGTTAGTATGCGAACATTTAAAATTTAATCATAAATTATCCAAAGGAATTTATTGATTTTATCATGTTATAAATGGATGAACTATATTTCGAATTGAAGCTTCTATACTTTTTACAATAAGGAAAAAATGTATAAAGGTATACTATTGTGTAAATATGGTTTAGAATATTAATCGGATAGATAAATCTATAGATATTATGTGCTTGGATATTAATGAAAATAAAAAAAATTAGAAATAAGAATAACATTTCACTTTGATAATTTTTTATAGAAAACCATATATAAAAAAGAAGATACTGATATCATGGGAGAAATCTCAGAATACGAGGTTGAGGAAAAATGAGGTGATGTTCATGGTATTAAATTTGGAGGATATTTCCATTGTTTTATTATAGAAAACTTGTGTTTTTGAAATATGTATAAATGTGAAAATGGGAGAGAAATAAATATTTCTCAAACAAGAGTGTTCTAAGTGAAAAAGATTAAATGGATCTAATAGAAGAAAAAGAAAAAATACCTCAATTAATATAACAAATTATTTTATATTAAAAAAGATGATGAATAAAATGAAGAAGATAACTTGGTCATTCTGTTAAGATCCCATCATAACTAAAGAATAAAATAAGTAGTTTTTTCATCGGTACTTTCTAATATTGGAAAAGTGAGAAAGTAATAAGACAAATAGTTTTAAATATAAATATTTGTGATATTTTATTATTAATTTAAAATGGATGTCATATTCCTTTAGTTTTTATTTGAGGAAGATAGTAATCTGATTTTGGCTATGACCTGGATATTGTGTAGCTAGAAGACACTGAGTTGGGTACACTCTCTCTTGAAGAAAATTTGGTATTCTAAGCATATGAGATGAGGAAGGAGATATAAATATATTTATTCATTTAAATTCTAATATGAAATAATTTATACTTTAGATCATATAATTTTTTACACCATCTGTGACACTAAAGTGGAGTAGGATGCTATAATTCTAGTGAGATGTTATACATTTGTATGTTTTTAGAATGATACTTGACCACCAATAAAGTGTTTAGGAGTCAATTGGGAATATAATAATACCAACCAAACCTATAGTAATTTATTATAATATTACTAGTTTAAAATATATATATCCTTGGATAGTAATGAAAAAAATCATAGATTGGGTTTCCCTCATTAAGGACAAATCTTATAAAAATACCATGTGATGATCTCTCTTTACATTTGGCATTTCACGTGGTATTGCTGGAAGATTTGAACACAAATAGGTACATTAATATCCTAACATGTAATAAGGGTTCAAATAAATAATGAATTTATATACTAATAGATAAATAGTATATTTTTTAAATAATTTAACCACACCTGATTCATCCCTCTAATCCGGTGTCTACATTAGTCCACAAAGAATTATTAGAATCAGTGTATTCTATTTTTACATAGTGACACTTTGAGTTATGTTTTTTAGATAGTGGTTTTTAGTAAATATTCTCCATAATTTATTCTAATTATAAATTTTAGTGGTTTCTCTTTATGTATTTATGGATTGGAATAAAAGTGATACCTTTTCCCAATGAATGTGTGAGAGATCATAATAATTTTTTTTTCAAAAACATTCAGACTGATATTCATCAAAATTTTCTAGATAAATTAATATTTATTTGTGAAAAACCCTCAAATGAATTATTATTTACCTTAGTGTTCAATATATTTCACAACCCATGTTATATGCCATAATGCTTCCACTCACAAGCATTATTACTTGAGATACCCTATGGAATGGTGCATACACTTGGGGAGGATCAGTAGTTGAAAACTCTTTAATAAATAAAAATTATTATTTGATTTTTAATGCCTTATAATTTGTAAAACATTTTTATTTGCATTGGTTGTTTTAATGTTCAACCTAGCAATAAATAAATTGTATTCATAAAAGAAAATTAGTAAACATGAACATAAATTTTACACAATTTTTAGAACTAATACATACTCTTTTCCATGAATTTTCATTCATCCCAAACATATATTATCTTTTGTAATGAGTTATAACATATTATAGTGGTTTGATGTTCCCACATCCACAATAACAAAGTATCCCAAGATTAATTAATTCATTTTTTATATAATTATTCCTCCAATATCATTGCAGTATATTCACCAGCTCACAAGGTGGTATTCTAACCTACCCAGAGTCACACAAGTTTTATAGAGTCCCCTCAAATACATGGATGATATTTCTTTAATGTTTTATTTGAATTTGATAATTGTTATGAAAAAGTAATTACATGCATCTATAGAATTAATCGTAGTTTTCACAATATATTATCTTCAAATTCAAGATTATCTTCAACACCTCTGCATAAAACTCAGTTTCTAATCTCAGATCATCTTAGTAGTTCTGCAATAGGCCATCTGACAAGCTCTCTCAGATCTTTACTCAATATATTCATCAATATAAAACTAATATCATAATAATATACAAATCTAATTCTAATTATTCATCATTTTATCATGTAATAAATTCTTCTTATTCATATTATAGAGTTTAATTGATCTCAAACTATAGAATAAATATTAATTATCTTTGATTGAAATATCAATAGAATAATTAGATACAATGCCTTTATATATTTCTTCCCCCATTATCTTAAAAACATTTTCAAATTTAGTGGGGGATAAATTAAATGTACATTTAATTTTCAATTACTATAATCTTTACATTTAGTGGATAAATTAACGACCATCTATATTGAATAAAAATAGAATACCCTATTTGTGTTTCCATTTTTTCTTGTGTGATGATTTTTCAAATCAAAAGGTATTCCCTGAATACCATCAATTTTGTATACTTATTTTGATACTCATCCAATTAGATCATCTTAATTTATCTACAACATTCATTTCTACTTATTCATATCATTATTTGTCATTTTCATAGCCCAACGAAGTGTTATATTTCGATAAAAACACATCATGATGGGCCACTTCTTCCTTAAAATAATGTACATAAATCCACACATGAAATTTTAATAGAAATATATAATATATAGAAAAAAGATATAGTATGGGACACATTTTTACTTTTCGTAAGACACCAAGGATGTTCTAAATAATAATTTCTTGAGAAAATTTCATGATATCAACCCCAGGTACTTATAAATACATGAATATCCATAAATTAATATGATACTATATTTGATGATCATTAGCTCATGGATTGAAAGACATATTCTGTATTATTCTTGAAAACATTATTCAATCATTTTCATCACCAAGGACATATAAAGTTTTCCTCCTCATTTCATATCACCAAAATATGCTATTTACCAAGGATGGATATTAGCTTCTATTTCTTATCATGATTGGATCATAATATTTTATAGATTTTAATTACATTTATATCATGACTATAAAATTATTGTATCATCACAAGTGATTTCTTCATCAGAATCAAAAAATCTGAAATTATTTATTTTCAAATAGAATGTATTGGAAATTCATGTATATGAATATCAATTCTGATTACCAAAATTTTTCTATGTAAGGAATTCCTTGACATGGTTATTCATGTATTATAATTTGGACTCATAGTGAAATTTTTTCATGTTACTTCTATGATTATTCATTTGCATATGTGGATATGATTTCAAATACACCATGGCAATTCATTACACAAGGAATTTGGATATTTTTATACATTTGTGTATATGGAGAGTCGTTCACACATATAGTTCTCGAATTTAGAAAAAAAACTGATTTTATTTATTAAAATTCATATAGAAGTGTAATTTTTTTACCCCAATATATTAACATATTTGGATATTCATGTAAGAAGCTATTTTCATTAGTTTAATCTTTCACTATATGGATTTAGATGTGCATGAATTCAACTAAGATGGAATTTACGTATTTGGAATCTAATCTTAATCAATTTTTTTTATATTTTCACCAATTTCAAATCAGGTATCCTCCAATTAGACACCATCGAATATTAGTGATTCATAAAAACCATCAGATTATACAAACCACCAAATTTAACACCAAAATATGACATTATTTTATATTTATATTTAGTAAATATCATTACAATATATATGAACACTATAAAGGTTCAATGTCTTTTTAAACATGTAAAAATAATAATCTATTACAAAAATATATTTACATAATATCCTACTATTTTTATCACAAATGAAACTCACCTTTAAAAAACTAGATGTAAAAACAATTTTTCATAACTCGGGTAAAGGAAAATTAAGTAATTGTGAGCTCTCATGCTTAGTAGGTATAAAAATAAGAGTTATAAATCAGTGATCATAAGTGAGTATAGGACAAGAATAAGTGTATGATAAGTTGATCAAAACTTATAATAATAATTTTGAATTATTCATGAATATTTAATCAAGAATCAAAAAATATTTTTTCAATAAAAATTCAAAAAACATAAGAGTTATTAATTACCAATAACCAACCATTAACCATGGGAACATATCTTATGCATTAGACATAAGTTTTTTTTTTTAAAAAATAGATGCATTGAAAACAACATTATTCTCATTGTTCACTCCCAATATTATCATTGTAGAAAAATTCACCAAATTGAAATTCATACCCAATCATTTCCAAAATTCTATTAGGTGTAAATTACATCTTGTTAACTCAATCATCTCTTAGTATTTTATTAAATTGTCCATAACATTGGAGATTCTCATATAATTGTTTATTAAAAAATGAATTTGATTGTTATACCAAATCCACCAATCATCATGACCTATGATGGGTTCACCTAATACAAAATAATAATCCATACATTGAGTACAACAAGATCATAAAACATTTATTATTTCAAAATATCATAAACCATGAAAAAAGGTTTCATAAACATTCATTCTTCATAATCATAAAACAAAAATATAAATAACAGTTATTGTAAAATTAGATCATATCCACATTAAATCATATGAATCACAAAAGTATGTTGTTATATATTTAAATTACTTTAAAATATAGTTGGAACATTTCTTTGGAACTATATAATTTTCATTTTAAAAAAAATTATTTAAAATCAATGAGTTTTAAAAATATCAAGTATTTTTAAAAAACAATCCAAAAAACGTGTAAAGGTTGATTCAAATAAATGATTAATAATGATCGTCTGAAAACCCATTTTTGTGATATATATTAAAATAAAGAATTTTTGAACATTTTTGGTATAAATTTAGATGTAAAAAATTAGAAAATAACAAGATGATTCCTTATAATTTTTTACATAAATTAAAAAAAGGTGAAATAATGAATTTGAAAAATATTTTGAGAATTGAAAAAATATCCTTGAATGTATTGTAAATAAAATATGTAAATGAAGGAAAATATTCCCAACCAAAATGATAAATGTGTTCATTTTTACTTAAAAATATTTTTTTTTTCAGATTTTGAGTAAATAAATAGATCTAAATGAATGGAAACATTTATTCTAAACAAATAATCATATGAGAAGGAAATATAAAATAATATTGTGAGGATAACCATATAATTCCATCATATTAAATCTTATGAATTGTTAATCTCATTAAATATTAAATAGTAACATAAAACCTTTATCAGTTTTGAATATTTTTATCCAAGACCCCCATGAAAGAATAAAATTTAAATTAAACTTTAAATAAGATAAACATAAGTATATTCATGATATAAAATATCAATTTTTTTTATTTACACCACCAAAAATAAAATATGTTCAGAACATAACATATGTCCCAAAGAAGAAAATTTGAGTTGATAAAACCTTACCACTTTGTTAACCTTCTAATAAAAACCCAATTGCATAAAATAATGTGAATTTTAACTTGATTTACCATGAATAATGAAGGATACATTATATTAAATTTCTATGTGGTATTATATACACCTCATATTCATAAATTGGTTCATAACATCAAACATCTCCTAACGAATCAATATCGAGACGAATAACCCTTACCTTATTTCCAACATGAATTGAAACAACTCTAATAAAATTTACAATAAATTAATAATAATTATTATTATGAAATGTTAAAACAATTTAAATACTTATAATGTGATATATATTCCACTTATAACATTTAAAAACATGTTTATTAATAAATCTTAATTAAAATTCTCATTTCATGGTGATAACTATTTTATTTTTCGTGACAGTTTCTGGTAGTCAGTTAGGATCCTTCACATATGATCATGGTTCAAAATGATAATATATTTAAATAATTATATATATATCATATATATTCATAATATCTATATTTATATCCATTAGAATAAATTTGTGATAAGAAATTAATTATTTCACATTGTGAAGATGATAATCCGTACCCACACTTGAGTGATATTTCCACTTTTATATGAATTCAAATAAAAAAAGGAAAATAATATTTCACTTTTAAAGAATAATTATTATTTCATAAATATTTTATATATCCAATGAATCTATTATTATTACCATCCATGTATTGCAGAAATAAAGGAAAAAACACATTTCTTCATGGACGTGTAGTCTACACATATGCATGGGTAAAGTTATCATTTTAAAATGGATGGGATGGTAAGAAGGATGATAAAATATTTTAGTTATAAAAGAATTATTATTTTATAAATATCAGATATATATATATATATATTAAATACGTCAAAATACCCTTCCATGAATGATGGCGATTGAAAATGAATCACATCATTATGTGAGGGCAATAGTCTACTTATATGCATGAGTGACACATTCATCTCCCATTTGACGGAGAAGTGGGGGGAAATAATATTTATATAATAAAAATAAAGATATAAGTATGTTAATTATTTTGGATTCATCATCCTATGATTTGTTCTAATAGGTTTATATGAATTATATTAAGAAATAATTTTGAAATGGACCAGTTACGATTTATACCACTTGTTTGAGAGATAAACTTTGGATTACTACATAATCCATAAATAATTGGTATTAGGAGAAGAATATAGGCCCTAAGATAAATTTATGATATATAATAAGGTTTTGGATTAGGTATTGAATTACCTAGAGGTAAATTATTCTATAAATAATTTCAAATAAGATTCTCCCTTTTGTACATTAGGGGGGCACACATTGAATTTATTAAAGGATTTCAATAATATAAGGTCAATTTTAGGTGAATGAGGGAAAATAGAAATTAATTAAAATTTGGATAATAAATGGTGGGAATATCATAAAATATTTTGGATTATAATTGGTATGATGGAAATTCTACTTTATATATTGTTTTAACTCCCCATGAAAACTGATTTTAAACAAAATTATTGTAATATATTTGTTATTATTGTTCAGTATGATAAAAAAATTAAGAATAAATAGTTAAATTATTATAATTACGTTAATTAAAAACATATAATCCTATTTAAAAGATTAAATTCCCATAATTGATTGAATTTAATTTCAAATAAACGTGCCAACAAAAATGAAAATCTAATCTAAAATAATGTTTTTTAAGCATTAAACAAAATTTATATTCATTCACTACATTGTAAAAACTGAAACATGTATGTTAAAATAAGTTATTTAATAAAAAATCTACAAATGTATTAATTTAATTTACTAAATGTAGATTAATATAATTTATTGAGACAAAAACCCATTTCAGATATAAAAGAGGTCTATATGAAGTTGTTTTAAAGACCAAAATTGATTTTTTTTGTAATAATAAATTATAATAATTATTACTAAGTAATTAATTAGATTATTTAAATTTAAAGGATGATTTTTTTATTATAAAATAAATTTTAAAAAATAATTAAAATTAGTATTTTAATGAAATGTATGTTTTTTAAAATATCTATATTTTTCATTGTTTATGGAAAAATAAAACTTTATAGATAATTTTTTTAAAAAAATCACCCTCATATAATATGGACAAGATGATTTAAAAAATAATATTAATTACATTAAAAATATATAAAAATATAATCATTTAATTATAATTTATGTTCATAAATTTAAATAAAAAAACATTTTAGAATAAAACAAACTTTTGAAATATAAGTAGCCTATGTTGAAAAATCAGTAATTATTTATTATGAACTAATAAAAATATGTAATTATTTAAAAAAAGTTGGAATATTTTTCATAATTTGTTTACTAAAATATTAGAATTCTATTTTAATGTCTAGTTTATAAAGGTCATATTTAAATAATATTATTTTAATAGTATATCATAGTTCGATTAAAGGTCAGTGTTATTTGTTGTGAGTGATATCAAAATAATATAATTTATTTGAAGAAAAATATATTATAGAATCGTTGGGTGTTAAATTGTTCACACATTAGATAAATGACACCCTCACATGTTCTATATGGGATATCAATGGATTAGTATTTGAAAGTACAATTGTAGAAATCCCACATCATAAAAAAGTGTTAATTTGGACACATAGGTGATAAATGATGTCTAAAGTGGGAGGGGTATTATGTTACAATCTAATTTTTATTAAAATTGAATATATTTAAACTTTTTGATCAATAAATTATATATTATATATATACAAAATATTTTGTTTTTCTTAAACTATTTTAAATTATTAAGAAGACATGTTTTCCATTCATTTTACACTATTTAAATACACAAAAATATCAGAATAATTTTTTAATGAATACTGATTTGCTTTCTACCTTCGACCATAAATAGTTTCTTCCATGTCAAATTTTTTTTTAATGTTTTAAATAATTCTTTTAATAGTTCCTAAAGATTAATTAAATGAATTGTTACAGTTGATTTAATTTCTATATAAATGATTGGAGATAATCTTCTTGTTGTTTAATGAGTGATTTTGTAACATGAAATTACTTATTTTCCAGTGTTTTAATCCATTTATTTTAGTATCTAATTATTAGATATCTTCACAAGTTATTTTTTGTGTTTTTAACATTTTTAAAAGTTTCTTGGCTAGTGCATAGTTAGTGAATGGTTTAACAATCCATATAGAAAAATTATCAAACATTTTTAGAATCCTAGGAAGGGAACACATTTTTCCCATGGTTAAACAAACCAAAAAAAACCATGGAACTTGGATAGAAGGGGTCATACATTTGGTGAACAATTAAACATACCATGAAACCTTTCCATGTAGATCTTCTAGTTCCTCAGTTTTGGGAACACAGTTCGACATAATGTTAATAATAACACTGTATCCAAACCCATGATTCCATGTGGATGGGATCAATGACCTGAAATTTGAAATTAAAATTCCAAAACAATAAAAATTAACTTTAATCTCCTACTAATCGGCCCTAAATAGATCCATTATCCTTCGAGAGAACTTTAGAGGGGTTTTTTAACTCCTAAAGCCATTTTTTGGTTGATGAAGAGTTAATTAAATTGGTGATCCCCTTTTGGTGTGTTCCCTTCTCCATTTTCTTTGATCAATATTTTTTTCCAATTACTTTTTTATAAAGGTTATGATCAACTTGTGATTCATTATTTTAAGTTTTATTGTAGAAGAATTGTAGATATAGGGCCTTTAAACACTTTTCTCAACATCCCTCTTCCAATATCCAATGATCAGAAAAAGATGACACGTCTTACATTCAAAGAATTTGGTTTTCATATTTCCACGTAGGAGATTCTATGATTTTACTATATCTTATAACTAAATATTTAATAAGAAGTTCCTCCTTTAAAATAATGTCATATAATAATTGATATTGAATTTCTTTACGATATCTTCTTTAAATATATTTTAAGTGAATTTAACATAGAATGGGTTCTTTATCATGGTTTTATAATATTGTGAATTTTTTGTTGTTTTTAATTCCCTTTCAAAGGTTTTTCGTGGTTACCTTATAAAAAGTGAGGGCTTTGTCATGGTTTTTTTATAATGTGAAATTTCTCAATTTGAATGAGATGAGTTGTATTATTTATTGTTTTATAAAGAGGTTCAAATACTTTATATTTTTAATGACTGAGAACCCTCTTCAAAAATTTTTACCCTTTTTTAATGGGTATTCTTGGTTTATTGTAAATGGGTGAATTAATCACAGGGGAAGATGTTATAAATTCATGTTATGAAATTTCATAAAAAATCTTTAAAACTGTAATACATTATTGGAATGATTTTAGGTTTCTATGAATGTAATAATTATTTTAAAGTCATTTTTGGGGATTATTATCATGATTATTGAATGGAAGCATGTGTGATTACCTTTTTTAATGTTAAATAATATTTTTTTTTTGAAATGATATAGATTATTCATGATGGAGAGTTTGGAACATTATGAAAATTATCTCATGGAATAATCACAAACATTAAATGGTATGAATATTATACATCACATTTTTCGGTGTTGGTAAAGAGATTATTTTCATTAAGAGAGTTTAGGGGTGAGAGTGAGTAGTAATTTGAGCAAATGTTCACATGATTTAAATGTTGAGTGATTGATTCCATGATTGATTTTGATAAGGATCCATGTGTGATCCTCATAACATGATTATCCCAATCACCTAATTTTACTAGTCATTGTAACCTTAGTTGATAGATGGGTTGATCTAGAAATATGATACATTAAAATACTCATAACACATCTAGTGGATTCATAAAAAACATGAAAGGTTAAAGCTATAGACATGAAACCAAGAATCAATGTTTATGGAATATGTTTTCATGGGACCCTTATAACTAGTTTTATGCCAAAAAAAAATTCATCATTTTTTGGATTAGATATTATATGGAGGACACATTGTATTACCTTTTCTCTAACCATGACATCCATATACATGATACTTGATACATAACAACTGTCACGACCCATCCTAGTGGGGCCCACGCCGTGACTCCCCAAGCCCTCCTCCAATAGGCCAGGGGCTGGTGACTAGCAAAAAGTTGGCATATTACTAACATGGGAGGCATTGCCTAAGTGCATGCACAGACACACACACGTCTCCAAGACCACAAATTATGAAATGTAAAATTACTAAGGAACAAAATGTATGCATACAACTAATACCAACCAACAGAGTATGACGAAAGGTAAGGTACTGAAAGTAAAGTGGGCCAGAATACAAGCCCACCAAAACAACAGTCTGAAAACGACAAAGTCCAACCTATAAACACATAAAGGTACTGGGACTGATACTCGTAGCCTTAGGAATTCCTCATACATTAGGGAAATCAGAAAGCTCGGTCCTGTCCTCATTCACCCTGGACTCCTTCAATAGGAAGATCATCTGCACAAGACACAACACGTGCGAGAAAAGCCCATGCAAGGGTGAGTATAACAGTACTTAGTAGAGGACCCTGAAAACCAAAAAATAGTACAAAAAGTAAAGGTACAGTCAGTTGTGCGCAACATATGTCTATAGAACATATATCACCGACCAGATATACTCAAAACCCATACCTATAGTCTAATGACAAGTCACACAACTGCATACCCCCGCCAGGGGTTCAGTTCGAAGATTCCACGAAGCAATTGTTCTAGGAGAACACACTCCATGATTCTTATAGATCTGATAATGTTCGTCCAAGAAACAGTTTTCATCAGGAAACACCATGAGAGGTAGATACACTCATTTTGGGAGACACACTCCTGAGTGGGTAGATCACGGTACATAGAAGCACTCATTACGGGAGACGCACTCTTGAGTGGGAAAGATCACGATACACAGATGAGGATCACTTCCATGGATATGGATAATACCACAACTCATCCGGAATTCACCTACTAGGTAGAGGATTGATGCCCGGTGGATTTGGTCACGTCGATGCCTGATTATATCTAGGGTCAAGAATGGATAAAATATCTCAATCTGAGCCTCTCAGATGGATGCCTAACTCTATCAAAGAAAGTACTTCTGAAGGGATAATACTCCTGTGGGAGGAAATGATGTCTGACCATCAGGGGAAAGAGTAGACAGGGCACTAACCCAAACAAAATATGTCCATGATACGGTGAACAAGAGGACCACACCATTTTCCAAAAAGTACATGTCGTGTAGCAAAGGTACAAAACCTGTTATCTAATCCCGGGTACTGCCCATGTACAATGGCCCATGTCGTAAGGCTGGTTGTGTAGAAAATTTAGTACCCGACATGTAGTACTGAGTACACGCTGTGTCCGAGTGCCTGGGATCAGCTCCATGCATGCTAGCCATGTGCCCATTCACGGTCTTGAACCCGTTTACTCTAACCCATGTAATCAGTAAATAGGGCGACCCTTGTTACTGGCCTCACCTGGCCGTGTGATTGAGTACACAGTCATGTACTCCATCCCATATCCTTGTACCCCCTGGATACACACCGAGTCTCGGGTAGCCGCCTCTGCCATGATGTACACACCGTGTTCTGAAGCCGTGTAGATCATTCTGTGTCCGTGTAGTTCCCAAAATGCACATCCAGCTTTGGGGAAAGTCCAACACACTGTGTGACTAGAGTCACACACAGTGTCATTAGTCTCTGAAAACTGAAACCTTAACCGCCGCTGCCAGTACTACACGACGTGTTCTTCGGTAGTACACACCGTGTATTCTGAAAATTTCCAGAAACATAGACCTCCACCGTACTGCTTCCAGTGATACCCCGTTCATAGATTCAGTCATCTTATCTCCTTAGAACACTCGGGCTTTGGTCTCCCCAACACCACGAAGCTACTTTTGTTGTTTTCGGACCTCTTATTGGCTCCAAAAACATTTTTTGATATTCCCATGTGAAGAATCCTCGATGAAAAACCTCTTCCTATCTGAGCCGATTCGTCATCCATCATGGTCGTCACACATCTGTAGGGTCGTTGCAATGTCAGATCTCCAGTTTGGGATTGTTTCATTTCAATATGGGTGTGCAAAGATCTGTTGTTCATCACACTATGAAGAACACGAATAACGTGAAGAACGCACGAGAATAAAAGTGGGAAAAGAAAACCAATCGAACAAATTGAGGAACAAACCCCCACTGTCATTCTTCATGATGTTGATCCACTCCCGTTAATAGGATTAAACGGATCAGAAAATCGACAACAATTAAATAATGACAAATTCCCTGAATCATCCCTATAAAACCCTCCCACAATAACGTACGAATACACGGATCAACTTGTTCCTGGTTGATCCACGTTCATCATTAAAAACCAAAAAAGAGGAACGAATATTTGAAATAACAACCCATACCTTTAAGGGAGGATCGATCATTGATGAAATGGTCATGCTGCCATCATCGTCAAGATTCTTCAACTTTGTTGGTGCAACGATTCTCAACTTCTATCAGTCATTGTTCGTTGCAGAGAATTTACTCCAATTCTCGGTGGATTCCCTAGATATTTTTCTCAATCGTCGCCCACGAGAAAAATCGATTATACTAATAAAAATGGAAATGTATTTTACATCCCATCACATTAAATCATTAATGAGCCAGTGTTATTATTTCTAAGTCATTATGACATGACATTAATGACTGAAACAGCTGCACCATCACTACACTGCAGTGGATATTTTCAAAAATAAATAAAATAAACATGCGAATTTATTTTATTTTATTTCACATAAAACGTCCGAAAATTAAATTTTTCCCGTGACCCGTGCTGGTCGAGGTTATTAACATTATTCAGTAATGTCTTTGCCCCAGATGCAATGGTGTGATCAGATTTTTAATACAGGTATCCGTTCAAAAACTACCACTACCGCACAAAATTGCCAACTCACTTAACATAAAAAAAAAATTCGACCACCATTTCAGGATCTCCGGGCCTCGGAATGATGTGCCGTCTCTATGACTGGTCTCAAAATAATTCCATAAAATATTTAACAATAATACACAGAAAATACAAGACATTACATTCTCCCACCTTAGGGCTTTACGTCTCGAAAATCCAAAACAAAAGCTACTCAAAAAGATGTGGGTACTAGGCACGGATCTAGGATTTCCACTCCCATGTGCTCTCCTAAAGATTCTCGTGCTGCCACCAGACACGCACCAAGGGAATCGATCGCCCATGAAGGATCCTCTCCTACCAATCCTTGATCTCCATCGGGTACTCAGAAATGTTCACTTCATCTTCGATGTCCATATCTCCCTAGTCGATAACGTGCGAGGGGTCATGCATGTACCTCCTTAGCTGCAACACGTGGAAGTCATCATGTACCCAATGCAACTGTGGCAGTAATGCTAGGTGGTACACCACCTCACCAACTCTACACAATATCTGGAAATGTCCAATGAACCTCAAAGATAGCTTTCCACCACTACTAAATATCCACAACACTCGTCGAGGTGAGACCCGAAGAAAGAAGTGGTCTCCCTCTTCAAACTCCAGAGGTCTCTGTCATCTGTCAGTGTAAGACTTCTGCCGACTCTGGGTAGTCTTCATCTACTCCCAGATGATCTAAAACTTCTAGGTGGTAGCTCACAGCAACACCAAACCCATGAGTTCTCTCTCTATGGGGTCGGTCCAGAAAAGCGGTGATCGGATGGGTCTCCCATACAAGGCATCAAAGGGTGCCACACCAATGGTGGAGTGGTAGCTATTGTTGTACGCAATATCCAACAGTGGTAGGTGGTCCTCCCAACTGCGACCAAAGTACAAGATATAGGCTCACAACATATCCTCAATAACCTGAATGGTCCTCTTCATTTGACCATATTTCTAGTGATGAAATGATGTGCTCAAGCATAGCTGAGTACCAAAAGCCTCATGCAATCCCTTCTACAACAGGGATGTGAAACGGGTGTCTCGATCCGAGGCTATTGTCAAGGGGACTCCAAGAAGATGGACTATCTCCTTCACAGAGAGGAATCCCAATCTCTCTATAGAACTCTGCTCATTGATAGCTATGAAGTGGACCGACTTGGTGAGTCGGTCAACAATCACCTAGATGGAATCATGCACCGTGGACGTCTGTGGTAAGCCTGTAATGAAGTCCATAGATATTCTATCCCACTTCCACTTTGAAACTTCCTAGGGATGAGCTAATCCCACTAGAACCTGGTGCTATACCTTCACATACTGGCATGTGAGGCATCGAGAAACGAACTCCACAACTGCCTTCTTCATACCTGACCACTAAAACTGTCGTCAGAGATCCTTGTATATCTTTGCCACTCCATGATGTAATGCCAAGGGGGGTGTATGAAACTACTTAAGGACCTACTCTTGCAACACCACAGTTACGATAGTGCATCTATTTAGAAGATGTACATGCTCCCTACCTTGAAAATATCCATCAGGAGCACGCACTGTGGATAACTAGGCATGTAAGTCCACACATTCAACATCATCTAGCTACCCCTACCTAACCTGTTGTAAGAGTGGAGGGGTGACAACCATCGACTATATAAAAGTTTTATCCTCTCCATCCATGAAGGATAACTGCAATACGGCTAACTGCTCTGTCACCTCGGTCAATAGATGTAATCTTGACCTTCTCCTAAGAGCATCTGCAACCTAGTTCGCCTTCCTAGGAGTATAAATGACCTAGAAATCATAATCCTGGAGGAACTCTTTCCAACACCACTACATAAGATTCAGATATTTATGTGAGAAGATGTACTTGAGGATATTGTGGTCAGAGTGGACAATAAACTGCTTTCCCATAAGGTAGTGTCGCCACATCTTCAATGTGAATACTACAATTGCCAACTCAATAGCATGGGTTGCATAGTTCTTCTCATGTGGCCTAAGCTGGCATGAACCATAAGCAATCACTACCTACCTCTGCATCAGGACACAACCAAGCCCGATCCATTATGCATCATAGAAAACTATGCACTCGACACCCTCCTCTGGCAATCTCAATACTGATGTGCTTGTTAAACTCTATCTCAACTACTTGAAATCATGATTGCACTTCTCCGTCCACATGGAGGGTTTCCCCTTCCCGGTAAAGGCTATCATCAGTGCTGATATCTAGGAGAAATCAGTAATGAATATCAGGTAATATCCTGCCAACCCAAGGATTCTCCACACCTCCATCACACTATGAGGTGGCTCCCATGCTAACACAGCCTCCACCTTGGCTGGGTATACATCTAATCCATCTGCTAAGATGAAATGTCCCAGAATATAGACCTCTTGAATCCATAACTAGCACATCGAGAGCTTCCCATAAATCTGGTTCTCCCAAAGCACGTCTAGAACCATCCGAAGGTGTCTCACATGCTCCTCTTCTGACACCGAGTACAAAAGGATGTCGTCGATGAAGACCACTATGAACCAGTCCTAGTACCACTTGAAGATCCAGTTCATCTGTCCCATGAACACTGCGTGAGAGTTCGTTATCCCGAAAGGAATCACCAAGTACTCATAGTGATCGAAGTGACATCTCAAGGCCATCATTGATATATCCTCATCCCATACTCATAACTAGTGATATCCTGATCGATGGTCAACCTTCTAGGACCACTATTCCCCTTATAGCTAATTTAAGAGGTCATAGATCCTTGGTAGTGGATACTTGTTCTTCACCGTCACCTATTTCAGACACCGGTAATCCACCCACAACCTCAGAATCCCATCTTCCTTCGTGGCAAACAAAACTGGGGTCACCCAGGGTGAAACACTAGGTCTTAGGAAACCCTTACTCTGTAATTCCTCCAACTGCACCCTCAACTCGTGAAGCTCAGCGTGATCCATACGATATGTTGATGCGGAAATCAGTGTCATCCCAGGGTGTAAGTTGATGTAGAAGTCAATTTTCTAGAGAGGAGGTAATCTTGGAACATCTTCATGAAAGACATCCTCAAACTCCACCACTATTGCTGGGAACTGGGAGATCACAACTTCCACTGCTCTGAGGGAAAGTCTATCCAACTCATGAGAGATTGTCTACACTCTCCTATGCATTATCCCATTCTGTGATGTCTGGGATTCCCTCTCTCCGACAAAGGAAAACATCGTTCCATCATGGAGGACACCCCACACTCTTTTCCTAAAAATGTCAATCTGGGATGGACTGAAGATAACCAATGTATATCGAGAATGATGTCGTAAGGCCCCTATGCTACCACTAAGAGGTTCCAACCAAAACTCTCACCGACAAGGGTAAGATCACACTATATTAAAAGGTGCGTGATCATCGAGTCTCCTCCCATAGGTGTCTCCAAGCGTAAAGATCGAGTCAATGGTTCTACCGGAATCTCGAGGTTTCGTACAAGACATGTTTCTATAAAGGAGTGACTGGAACTTTTGTCTAAAAGTATGCTATATAAGGTAGAAAAGTCACATACCCTAACTCGAATCATTCCTCAAGCCACTGGGTCATTTACCTCAACCGCATGCAGTTGTCCCCATCCCTGTCCCCCAGCTCCTTGAGCCTGTTGTGGACATTCTGGGGGTGGTGGTGGTAATAAGTCAAAGCGTCCTCCACCACTGGTAGCTCTCCTTGCTCCTATTCCATGTCAGCCTCCTCACAAGTCTGTCTGCTCCACTCTCTAGCTCTAACTCAGTTGTCTGTCCACTGCTTCCCTATCATCAGCTCGACAGGTTGGACAATCTCTAGCGAGATGTCCCCTATCGTCACATGCATAACACAATAATAAAAAGTCGGTCTATAGAGACCGCCATTGGCGGTCGCTATAGGCCTCTAGAGACTTCCCAACGATCGCCATTGGCGGTCTCTTTAGACTCATTGCAATAGGCCAACAGTGACCGCCACTGGCGGTCACTTTAGGTGGCCAAAATTCTGGCCTACAGCGACCGCCTGGCTGTCGCTGTGGTATTGATGGGTCAACATTAGCGACTGCCATTGGCGGTCACTAATGGGGGTACCAGGTAGCCTATAATGACCGCCTATGACGGTAGCTAGGCTGGGAAATTTTTTTTAAAAAAAATTTCACAGTGCTAAATTAGAAATAAAACAAGGTAAAAATCATAAAAATGGAAAACAATTTCAAAAAGCATAAACATCAAGATCGTCATAAACAATATATGATAAACGTGCTTCAAGGATCTGAACAGGTCCATCCATTTCAATCTTCCCCTTCAATAAACCTAAAATCAGACAAAAAAACAACTAAACAAAACAAATATAAATTAGACATATACATTCAGTTATTATATACATATAATAAAATTAAATCTGACAACAAATAATGGTGCTATAATAATTTAAAACCCCCAATTTAAGAAATGCTATCATTTCTGGATTTTTTTCTTATTTGGTTTAGTTTGTGAAAATGTTTTGTTGTCTAAAATGGAATGTTCTCCACATTCAACACATGTCTGATCGGCGTTCAGTCTTCTCCTACACATCACAAATAATATTCCTATTGTTTTTGTGTGGTTTCAGGTCATTCGGAGCACGTTTTATCCGCATTCGACCATCACACACCGTTTTGGTGTTTTATGACTCTCGAAATGCGTTTTCGGTCACCACAGTCAAATGAAACCTTCGATTGATGTACCGTCTACCCAACCATTTCACAATTCACACCACGGATTTTGTCGGATGATTTTATGGCATTCCGAGGTCGATCGGGTGGTCTTGACCCCCCAATGCTCCCTTTTAGCGCGCACCTAACTGCTGAAAACGACACAATCAGTCATAACATGAACACCGCACATCAAATGGGATTGTATTCTCCTCATAAACGTCACAAATAATATTCCTATTGTTTTCGTTTGGTTTCATGTCATTCGGATCACTTTCTCTCCGAATTCGACCGTCTCACATCGTTTTGGTGTTTTATGACTCCTGAAACGTGTTTCTGGTCACCGCGGTCGAATGAAACCTCTGATTGACGTGTCGTCTACCCGACCATTTCAAAATTCACACCAGGGATGTTTTCGTATGATTTAATGGCATTCTGAGGTCATTCGGGTGGTTTTGACACCCCCCCCCCAACGCACCCTTTTAGCGCGCACCGAACTGCTGAAAACGACACAATCGGTCGTACCACACCCACCACATGTCTTATGGGCATGCTGTTTCCTCCTACACATCACGAATAATATTAATATTGTTTTAGTGTGGTTTCAGTTCATTCAGATCACATTTTCTCTGAATTCGACCGTCTCACGCCGTTTTCGGGTTTTATGACTCTGGAATTGTGTTACCAGTCACCGCGGTCCAACAACACCTACGATTGATGTTCTTTCTACCCAACCATTTCAAAATTCACACAATTTATTTTTTCGTATGATTTCATGGCATTCTGAGGTCGTTCGGGTGGTTTGGACCCCCCAACGCGCCGTTTTAGCACGCGCCGAACTGGTGAAAATAACACAATCGGTCGTACCACGCGTACCACACATCCAATGTGAATTCTGTCTCCTCCTACATGTCACGAATAATATTCCTATTGTTTTCTTGTGGTTTCAGGTCTTTCGGAGCACGTTTTCTCCGAATTCAACCGTCTTAGGCTGTTTTGGTGTTTTATGACTCCGGAAACACGTTTCTGGTCACTGCGGTCAAACGACACCTCCGATTGGCATGGCTTCTACCCTACCATTTCAAAATTCACACCACAACTGTTTTCAGATAATTTCACGGCATTCCGAGGTTGTTAGGGTGGTTTGGACCCCCTAACACACCCTTTTAGCGCGCGCCGAACTGTTGAAAACGACACAATCGGTCGTACCGTGCGCACCGCATGTCCAATGGGCGTGTTGTCTCCTCCTGAATGTTACAAATAATATTCCTTTTTTTGTGGTTTTAGGTCATTCGGAGTATGTTTTCTCTAAATTCGACCGTCTCACGCAGTTTTGGTGTTTTTTGACTCCCGAAACGTGTTTTCGGTCACCATGGTCAAATGACACATCCTATTGATTTGTTTTCTGCCCAAACATTTCACAATTCATACCAAGGCTGTTTTCATATGATTTCATGGCATTCTGAGGTCGTTCGGGTGGTTTTGACCCCCCAACACACCCTTATAGCGCATGCCGAACTGCTGAAAACGACACAATCAGTCATACCGCACCCACCGCAAGTCTGATGGGAATGTTGTCTCCTCCTACATGTCACGAATAATATTAATATTGTTTTTGTGTGGTTTCAGGTCATTTGGAGTACGTTTTCTCTGAATTTGACCGTCTCACGACGATTTGGTGTTTTATGACTCCAGAAATGCGTTTTCGGTCACCACTGTCAAACGACACCTCCGATTGATGTTCTATCTACCGACCATTTCAAAATTCATACAACGGCTATTGTCGTATGATTTCATGGCATTCCGAGGTCATTTGGGTGGTTTTGACCCCCCCCCCCCCAATAGGCCCTTTTCGCACGCGTTGAACTGCAGAAAACGACATAATTGGCCGTACCACGCGCACCATGCATCTGATGGGTGTGTCGTCTCCTCATACACATCAAAAATAATATTTCTATTATTTTCATGTGGTTTCAGGTCATTCTGATCACGTTTGCTCTGAATTCGACCGTATCACACCGTTTTGGTGTTTTATTACTCCAGAAACGCGTTTCTAGTCACCGCGGTGAAACGTCACCTCCGATTGACATTCCGTATGCCTGAACATTTCAAAATTGACACCATGGATGTTTCTATATGTGTTCACATCATTTTGAGGTCATTCGGGTGGTTGTGACCCCCCAACGCGCCCTTTTAGCCCACGTCGAACTGCTGAAAATGACAAAATCCATCGTACGACACGCACTGCATGTCTGATGGGCGTGTCGTCTCCTCCTACATGTCACAAATAATATTCCTATTGTTTTCGTATGGTTTCATGTCATTTGGAGCACGTTTGTTCCGAATTCAACTGTCTCACAACGTTTTGGTGTTTTATGACTCTGGAAATGCGTTTCCGGTTACCGTAGTCAAACGCCACCTCCAATTGATGTCCTGTCATCCCAAACATTTCACAATTCACACCAAGGCTGTTTTCATCGCACTCCGAGGTTTGTCAGGTGGTTTTGACCCCCAACGTGCCCTTTTAGCGCACGTCGAACTGCTGAAAATGACACAATCGATCATACCATGCGCTTCGCATTTCAGATGGGCATGTCGTCTCCTACTACACATCACAAATAGTATTCCTATTGATTTTGTGTTGTTTCAGGTCATTGGGAGCACGGTTTCTTTGAATTCGATCGTCTCATTCCATTTTGGTGTTTATTGACTCCAGAAACGCGTTTCTGGTCACCACGGTTAAATGGCACCTCCGATTGACATTCCATCTGCCCGACCATTTCACAATTAACACCACAGCTATTGTCATATGATTTCATGGAATTCTGAGGTCGTTCGGGTGGTTTTGACCCCCAATGTGCCCTTTTAGCGTGCGCCAAACTGCTGAAAATGACACAATCAGTTGTACCGCACGCACCACACCTCCAATTGGTGTGTCGTCTCCTCCTACACATCTCGAATAATATTCCTATAGTTTTCATGTAGTTTCAGGTCATTCGGAGCACGTTTTCTCTGAATTCAACCTTCTCATGCCATTTTGTTGTTTAATGATTCTAGAAACGCGTTTCCGGTCACCGTGGTTAAACGACACATCCGATTGACATGTCGTCTGCCGACCATTTCAAAATTCACACCACGGATATTGTCGTATAATTTCATGGCATTCTAAGGTCGTTTGGGTGGCTTTGATCCCCCAACACGCCCCTTTAGAGCGCACTGAACTGCTGAAAATGACACAATCGGTCATATTGCGCGCACTGCACGTCCGATGAGCGTGTCATGTCCTCCTACACATCACGAAAAATATTCATATTGTTTTAAGGTGGTTTCAGGTCATTCAGAGTATGCTGGCTCTGAATTTGATCGTCTCACACCATTTTTGTGTTTAATGACTCTAGAAACGCATTTCTAGTCACTACGGTCAAAGGACACATCTGATTGACATGTCGTCTACCCAACCATTTTAAAATTACACCACAAATATTGTTGTATGATTTCATGGCATTCCGAGGTCGTTCGGGTGGTTTTGACCCCCCAACGCACCCATTTAGCGCTTGCCGAACTGCTGAAAACAACACAATCGGTCGTACACCGTATGTTTGATGGTCATGTCGTCTCCTCCTACACATCACGAATAATATTTATATTGTTTTCATGTGGTTTCAGGTCATTTAGAGAATGTTTTCTCTGAATTCGACTACCTCACGCCGTTTTGGTGTTTTATGACCCCGAAAAAACGTTTCCAGTAATCATGGTCAAACAACACCTCTTATTGACATTCCTTCTGCTCTACCATTTTAAAATTTTCCCAAAGGCTATTGTTGTATTATTTCATGGCATTCTGAGGTCATTCGGGTGGTTTTGACCCCCAAACACGCCCTTTTAGTGCGCGCCGAACTGCTAAAAACGACATAATCGGTAGTACCGCACACACCACACATCCGATGGGCGTGGCATATTCTTCTACACTTCACAAATAATATTACTATTGTTTTTGTGTGGTTTCAGGTCATTCGGAGCATGTTTGCTCCGAATTTGACCGTCTAATGCCGTTTTGGTGTTTTATGACTATGGAAATGTGTTTCTGGTCATCACGGTCAAACGAAACCTCCAATTGACGTGCCTTCTACACAAACATTTCACAATTGACACCACGGCTATTGTCGTATAATCTCATGGCTTTCCGAGGTCGTTCTGGTAGTTTTGACCCCCGATGCGCCCTTTTTAGCGCGCGCCAAACTGTTGCAAACGACAGAATCGGTCGTACTGTGTGCACCACATGTCCAATGAGCATGCGGTCTCCTCTTGAATGTCATGAATAATATTAATATTGTTTTCGTGTGGTTTTAGGTCATTCAAATCACGTTTTCTCCGAATTCGACAGTCTTAGTCCGTTTTGGTGTTTTGTGACTCCGGAAACGTGTTTCCAGTCACCGCGGTCAAACGACACCTCTAATTGACGTTTCATCTACCCGACCATTTCACAATAAACATCATGGCTGTTGTCATATTATTTCATGGAATTCGAGGTCGTTTGGGTGGTTTTACCCCCCAACGCGCCCTTTTAGTGCGTGTCGAAGTGCTGAAAATGACAACATCAGTCGTACCGCACGCACCGCATGTCCAATGGGCATCCCGTATCCTCCTATATGTCATGAAGAATATACTTATTTTTTCGTTTGGTTTTAGGTTATTTGAAGCACGTTTGCTCAGAATTTGACTGTTTCACTCCGTTTTCATGTTTTTTGACTCCAAAAATGCATTTCTAGTCACTGCGGTCAAAATACACCTCTGATTGACATTCCGTCTACCTGACCATTTCACAATTAATACCATAGCTATTTTCGTATGATTTCATGGAATTCCAAGTTCTTTCGGGTGGTTTTGGCCCCCCAACGCACCCTTTTAGGGTGCGCCGAACTACTGAAAACGACACAATAGGTCGTACCAAGCGCACTGCACGTCCGATGGGCGTGTCGTCTCCCCCTACACGTCACGAATAATATTACTATTGTTTTCTTGTGGTTTCACGTCATTCGGAACGCGTTTTCTCCAAATTCGACTGTCTCACGCCGTTTTGGTGTTTTATGACTCTAGAAATGCGTTTCCATTCACCGCTGTCAAAAAACACCTCTGATTCACGTTTCGTCTAGCCGACCATTTCAAAATTCACACCAAAACTATTTTTGTATGATTTCATGGCATTCTGAGGTCGTTCGGGTGGTTTTGACCCCCCAACATGCCCTTTAGCGCATGTCAAACTGCTAAAAACGACACAATCAGTTGTACCATGTGCACCGCACGTCCGATGGGCATATCATCTCCTTATACACATCATGAATAATATTACTATTGTTTTTTTGTGGTTTCTGGTCATTCGGAGCATGTTTTCTCCAAATTAGACCGTCTCACTCCGTTTTGGTGTTTTATGACTCTAGAAACACGTTTCTGGTCATCGTGGTCAAACGACACCTCCGGTTGATGTGTTGTCTTAACGACCATTTTACAATTCACACCACAGCTATTGTCTTATGACGTCATGGAATTAAGAGGTAATTCGGGTGGTTTTGACCCCCCAACACGGCCTTTTAGCGCGCGCCGAATTGCTAAAAACGACACAATCAGTCGTACCGTGCACCCCACACGTACGATGGGCATCCCGTCTCCTCCTACACATCACGAATAATATTCATATTTTTTCATGTGGTTTCAGGTCATTCAGATAACATTTTATCTGAATTCGACCATCTCACGCCGTTTTGGTGTTTTAGGACTCCTGAAACGCGTTTTCGGTCACCGCGGTCAAACGACACCTTCGATTGATGTTCCATCTACCCGACAGTGCAGGGAGGGCTATCTAGGGTTCAGGGGAGGAGGGGAGGGAGTTTCTGGGGAGAAGTGAGGGCTGTCCGGGGTGCTGGTCAAGGGGGGGGGACTGTCCGGTGAATGGGGAGGGATGTCCGGGGTGCGGGGGACCTGTTTGGAGTGGGGGGGGGTGTCCCGGGGGGGGGGGGGGGGCTGTCCTAGGTGGGGGGGGATGTCTGGGGTGTGGGTGGTTGTCCAGAGTGCAGGGGGGTTGTCCGGGGTGCAGGGAGGGCTGTCCGGGGTGCGGGGTGGCTGTCCTGTTTGTGGGGATGGATGTTCGGGGTGCGGGGGGCTGTCCGGGGTGAACGGGGGGGGGGGGGGGGGGGGGGCTGTCCGGGGTGTGGGGAGGGGTGTCCGGGGTGGGATGTGGACTACAAATAGTGAGCCTAAGTTCAGTCATAAAAAACAAGTTTCATGGTTTATATTAGGAATCACATGGTTTTTTCAAAACTATTACAAAACATGCAATTGAAGACATTGAATAATTAAAAGAATAAAAAAATATCCAATTCATTAATCATTTTCATGGTTACTTCTCAATTCGTGCACAAAAATATTGCATCAGGCGAAAACACACTGATTCCCCCAAATCACAAAAAAATATCACTAGAAACCCAACTTAAATATCAATAACAACCCCACCATTAAAAACAGAAACACGCCATAGGAATATGGTGTGTCATGCATGGTCATGACTACTACCTTCATCAGGTGGATCTGGGGCCTAAAACAAATAAACATTATGAATATTTTCATAACAGAAATAATATAAATTTAATAAATAAATATAATATAAACCTGCGTCATCTGATCCCCTTCACCATCACCTGGAAACACGTATTTCCGCAGTGCTCTATCCTCAGTCATCAATTGCACATTTACCTCCTCGATAGCACGTAACCATGCCTCGAAATTTGTCAACTGTTGTGTCATCTAACCAACAACAGAGCCAAAAACTGCAGTGCATGACACTATAGAACGAGGAATCCTTGTTCCATAGGTCAAACTATATTCATTCCCGTCCCGACCAATAATGAAATGTAAGATCTCATCCCTTCGCATGGGAAGCTATCGTTGGTCCTCTGGAAGATTTTTTAATTCAGCATCAAATTAAGCTTGTGAAATATTTGAATATATATAAATATATAAATATACATATTTTATGTATGTATTGGTAATGAGTAAAATCACTTACTATCAATGCTGCGGCCTCTGGATCATTGCGATCACAAGTCCTCATCTCCAGCGACATTTTATCAGTCGGTGCACCTTGCTCCCGCAACTGTATATGAATATAATATAAACACAAAACCATGTTAATTAATAAATTAAAAAATGAATCATAAATACCTCATGTCGGATCTGAGACACGTGATGAGTCCCGAGCCTGTGAGGTGGTCCCTACAACGCTCGATTCTCAGAATAGCGTGTTGACACCTCCTACATTCAATTGATTCAAATTTCAAACAAATCATACATTCCTGAAAATATATATACCAAAATAAATATACAAACCACAACAGCCTCAGTAGACCAATATGAAACTAAATAACGCCACTGATCCGGGAGTACACCTCTCGGGACTTTTTCCAGAATGTCTAGGGCACCCACATTTGGTACCTAGTGGTCCCTCTTGACTTTGACTTTATAGTATTTCCACATCTTATGACATTTAATCATACACACTGGCAACAAATCATGGGTACATACTTTCAAATTTTTCTATTAATGAAAAAATAAAATATGTTATTATTGTTTATACATAGGGAATAATGTGGAATGGTCTTATTACCTGAAACTCCCTCCAAAGATAATATAATGTGTCCTGGGGGATAGAAGCTCAGTCACGTGTGGTCAATGGAAATCAATGTGGGTCACGTATGATATAACCCAACTGATTAATAAATGCAGGGTCATTCTGTCCCACAGGATGAAATACCTCATCAAAGGAAACATCAAATGTCGTGATGGAATTCCATGATAATATGCCATGATAAGGGATTCTCTTGCAAGAGGAAGAAGCAGTCGAGTCTGATCCTCTTGAAAACAATTTTATATATAATTTGATATATATATATATATATATTTCACTTACATAAAAAAAGAGACAATCACATTCAAACATACCTCGACCCTGAGACGTAGATGCCTCAGATGATTGATGTGGATCTGCTTCCTCTTCCCCTGACATGCCTGCAATCATAGAAAACATTAGTAAGGGGAGCCGGAGGAGAGGAGGCGGTGTGGTGGTGACGGTGCAACGATGGTGGGACGATGAGGGAGGGGACTGAGGAAAGAGAGAGACAGAGTGGATGGGTGGTAGCGGTGAGGGGACATGTAGCGGCCGTGTGGGGATGGAGGGGACCAGGCGGCGACAGTGTGGCAATGGAGAGGATAGTGAGGGAGGGGACAAGTGACAGTGGTTTGGCGAGGGAGGGAACGAAGATGGAAAATACGAGGGTTGGTGGGGTGCGTGGGGGGGGGGGCGTCTGGGGTGCTTGGGGGGGTGAGGGGGCGAGTGGGGGGGGGGGGGGGCGAGTGCGGAGGCCAGAGGGAAGATGGGTTGGAGGCCGAACGAGTGGAGGATGTAGATGGGTGGCGGGAGGCCAGAGGGAAGAGGGAGGTCGGAGGGGATGGAGTGTAGGGCAGAGGGTAGCTGAGCTAGAGGGAAGAGGAAGAGGAAGGACAAAGGAGGCGAAGGGTATGGCAGAGGGTGACCGGAGGTCAAATGACAGAGGGAGGATGGTGGAGGGCAGCGAGGGAGGGCGTGCGACGGTGGGGGAGGGACCGCGGCGACGGGGGAGGGTATTGAAGGAGGGTGCACGACGAAGGGGGAGGGCACTCAACGAGGCGAGGAGGGAGGAGGATGGTGGGGGGGAGGGGGCGAAGCGGTGAGGCGAGGAGGGAGGAGGGGGGTTCAGGGGGGGCCTTTTTTTTTGGCAAAACCTAGTAACCGCCACTGGCGTTCACTATTGGTTACCTATAGTGACCGCCAGTGGCGGCCGCTATAGGTAAGGGGGCTCCAAACCCTAGTTTTCTAGTTGTGACATCGCTTCTCTTTTGGCTAACATGTTCTAGACTGAGAGCCCTAGACTATCGATCCTCTATCCTGGGTTCTCCTATGACGTTTTCGACATCCATATCCATGTTCCTTTCATTGGCTCCCTACTTCCGGGGTTTATACACCTGTCTTCCTGCTGCAGACTGCAGTCATCTTTCTCTGCTCTGCCAAGAAGATCTCGATCACCAAGGCTTGCTCGAGCACTCCTGCATAATTCGAGATGCATAGAGGCACGACACTACCTCAGATGTCTCATTGTATACCTCCTTAGAAGGTCTTAGCTCTGATGTATTGATCTATGACCATATACATCAAGTACCGGGTGAGGTTGGTGAACCTCGATGAATAGTCAGTTACTGTCATACTGCCCTGTAAGAGTTGAAGAAGCTCCTTGATGCACACAGATCTTAGTGTAACCGGAGATAAATCCTCCCTAAAGAGTCACTCAAACTCTGTCCATGAATGTGTCTCCTTGTTGTGAGTCTTTGTGGTCAGACTCCACCATCATCCCACCGAACCCTGAAGAAGGATCTCTCCTAGGATCACCATCTGTTCTACTGGTGTCCTCACTAGACGGAAAACTCTGGTAACTACCCCAAGCCAGTCCTCATCCACCTAAGGGTTGGGCTCACCTGGGAACCTGAGGGGTCTCTATATCTAGAAATCATGTAGCGCGCTAAGCCTACGCCCCTCGTCAGTCAGTACTATAAGTACCACAAGATGCTCCACTAGTGGTGGCATAGTAGTTGCACCACTTGGTGGAAAAACCTTGGGAACTATTCCCTTTATCGAAGCCTCATTGCTGAGGGGGTCGCCCTCATGATCGTGCTGATGAATCCAAGATGATATGTGTCACGGAGGCATCCTGTAATGAAACAAAATATATACCATGGTCAATGAGTATATCTAGATAGCTGACACAAAGATATGGAAAACACAACCCATTCCTTTATGATGAATGTTCCATTCTTTTACTTCCCTTCAACTAGTGGTTTCATGTAATAAGTCGAAAAGAAGGTTATCAGAGTCCTGGTGTATGGATATGTCAGCCGCCGCACCAACACTGGAGTCTCTGGCCTAAAATCCGAACTCCAAACACTTAACACATTGCCCCAAACCAAACTCATAGTCTCTTGGTCCTAAGGTATAACCGACTAGCTCTGATACAACTATGTCACGACCTGTCCTAGTGGGGCCTACACCGCGACTCCCCAAGCCCTCCTTTAATAGGCCAGGGTCTGGTGACTAGCACTGAGTAGGCATATTACTAACATGGGAGGCATTGCCTATGTACCTGTAGACATGCACACATCTCCAAGCCCACAAATGCTGAAATGTAAAATCACTAAAGAAAAAATGCATACAAAAGAATAATCCCAAACAACATAGTATGATGGAAGGTAAGGTACTGAATGTAAACTGGGCCAGAATACAAGTCCACCAAAACAAGAGTATGAAAACTGTAAAGACCAACCTGTAAACCCAAAAACATACTGGGACTACTACTCATAGCCGTAGGAATGCCTAAGCCTATAGGGAACTCAGAAATCTTGGTCTTGTCCTGGTCCTCCTGAGAATCTTTCAAAAGGCTGCTCATTTGCACAAGACACGACATGTGAGGTAAAATCCAATGCAAGGGTGAGTATAACAATACTCAGAAGAGGACCCCAAAAACCACAGAGTAGTACACATTGTAAAGGTAAAGTCATATATGCCTAAAATATGACTATCGAACATATATCACCAACCAGATATACTTGAAAACTAGACTGATAGTCTTGAGACAGGTCACACAACTGCATACCCCTGCCAGGGGTTTAGTTTGATGATTCCATGAAGCACTCATTCAGGGAGAACACCCTCCAAAAGTCGTATAGCTCTGATGACATATATCAAAGAAATAATATTCTTTGGGAAATTCCATTACAGGTAGATACACTCGTTATGGGAGACACACTCTTCAGTGGGTAGATCACGGTAGATAGAAGAACTCACTATAGGAGACACACTCCTGAGTGGGAAAGATCCTGATACACAGATGAGGATCACTGCTAGGGGCATGGAGGATAACGTGACTCAACCAGAATTCACCTGCTTGGTATAGGATCGATCCCTAGTGGAGTTGGTCAC
Organism: Viscum album; assembly: GCA_963277665.1. Lineage (NCBI taxonomy): Eukaryota > Viridiplantae > Streptophyta > Magnoliopsida > Santalales > Viscaceae > Viscum > Viscum album. The sequence continues at coordinate 1,539,225,267 of OY728142.1, forward strand.
ATCGATGCCTAACTCTACCAAGGGTCAAGAATTGATAGAGGATCTCGATCCAGGCCTCTCGGGTGGATTCATGACTCTATCATAGAAAGTCTCGCTGAAGCGATCATACTACTGTGTGAGGAAACAATGCCTAAACTTCAGTGGAATGAGAAGAAGGTGCACTAACCCAAATAAAAGGTATCCAAGATATGGTGAACAAGAGGACCACACCATTTTCCAAAAATTACACGACATGTAGTAAGGGTACACGCCGAGTTGTCCGACCCCGTGTACTACCCATGTACAACGGCCTGTGTTGTAAGGATGATCATGTTGAAAAGTTACAACATGGAGTATAGTACTGTGTAAACACTATGTCCGAGTGCCTGGGGCCGGCTCTGTGTACGCTGGCTATGTGGCCTTACATAGTCTTCAACCAATGTACTCTAACACATGTAATCGGTACATGAGGTGACCCGAGTTACTGGCCTCACCTGGCCATGTGATGGAGTACACAATTGTGTACTCCATCCCGTGTCCATGTACCCTCTGGATACACTCCGAGTCTCACGTAGCCACCTCTGTCGTGCTATACACGCCGTGTTCTGAATCAGTGTAGATCATCTCGTGTCCCTATACTTCCCAAAATACACACCGAGCTTTGGGGAAAGTCCAACACGCCATGTGACCAGGGTCACATGCCGTGTGATTCCTCTCTGTCCCCCAAAACCCTATCCCCCACCCCCAGTACTAAACAATGTGTTATTCGAAAGTACACACCATGTATTCTAGAAATTTCCAGAAATGCGGACCTCTGCCATCACACTTCCAGTGATGCCTATTTCATCAATCCGGTTGTCCGATCACCCTGCAACACTCGGGTTTTGGTCACCCCGACACCACGAGGTTGCTTCTATTGTTTTCGATCCTCTTATCGACTCCAAAAACATGTTTCGATATTCCTACATAAAGAACGATTGAAGAACGAACTCTTCCGATCTGAGCCAATTCATTGTTTTTCATGGTCGTCACACCTTTGTATGGTCATTGTGATGTCATATCTCCAATTTGGGATCGTTGCGTTGCAAGATGGGTGCACAAAAATCCATTGTTTGTTGCCCTGCGAAGAACGCGAATCACACGAAGAACATGTGAGAAGAAGGGGGGGGGAAACCAATCGAACAAATTGAGGAATGAACCTCTACCATCATTCTTCACGGTGTTGATCCGCTCCCATTAATAGGCTTAAATGGAGCAGAAAATCAACAACAATTAAACATGGATCAATTCCCCGAATCATCCCAATAACACCCTCCCATCGGAACATACGAATCCCTGGATCAACTTGTTCGGTGTTGATCAATGTTCCTCATTTAAAATCAACAATGGGGAAAGAAGATTTGAAATAACAACCCCTACCTTTAAGGGAGGATATATCGTTGATGAATGGGTCGCATTGCCACCAACATAGAGATCCTACAACTTTATTGGTGCAACAATTCTCAACTTCGATTTGTCATCATTTGTCACTGAGAATTTACTCCAACACTCCGTGGATTCTCCAGATATTTTTCTAAATCATCGCGAATGAGAAAAACCGATAATCCTAATAAAAAGTGAAACGTATTTGTTATCCCATTACACTATGGAATTAATGAATCATAATTTCTATTTCTGAGTCATCATGACATGAAATTAATGACTAAAATAGCTACATTGTCACTTCTCTATAGAGGATATTTGAAAAAATAAATAAAATAAACATGTGAATTTATTTTATTTTATTTCACTAAAAACGTCCAAAAATTAAATTTTTCCCTCGACCCATGCTAGTTGAGGTTAGTATCGTTCTTTGGTAAAGTCATCACCCTAGACACAGCGATTCCCTCCGATTTTTAATCCGAGAATCGATTTCAAAACTTCCACTACCGCGAACAAGTGTTGACTCACTTAACTAAAAAAAATTTGTACCACCATTCTGGGATCTCCAGGCCTCATAATGATGTGTCGTCACTATGCCTAGTCTCAAAATAATTCCATATAATATTTAAAATTAATACATTGAAAATCCGAGACATTACAACAACTTTCATTTTCACTACTTGGCCCTATATTTTTTTTTATTTCATGATTAATAGTCTAGATTGAACTATTTTTAACCAGTATTCACCTCAATTTTTTTCAGGTTTTATATCAGGTGTATATTATCATCTTTTTTAACCATCTAAATTTAGCTTATGAAATTAGTTTCAATTAGTTTCAGGAAAAAGTTTGGTTTTCAAATTATAAAATGGAAATTTTTCTAGATTTAGATTGATGAATGATTTTAATGTATTTAAAAACCTATTTTCAAACTATGACTTATACTCACATTTTTATACTCCACATTTATCATATTTTAATTGCCTTATAATGTAACTATATAGAATCTTTTATAGAATACTACTGGTCTATATAGATCAGAACCTTCTTGTACCATTCAATGTTTTGAACCCTTTATGATGTTTTAGAAGGTGCTCATCATTTCATCTTCAGTTGTGAGTTTGATATATGGTTACCGAGGTAAGATGAATTGGAATATAGTGGGTTTTTGTGGACCGCCATGATGCGAGTTTTTGGTAGCATTGTATTATTTCCACTTTTTTCCCATCTCCTTTTACATGATATGGATATATTGATGTATATATATAATGATGTTTTCATAGTGTACCCTATTTAATGTAATATTTTGTAGAATAAATCAATCCCAATAGTTATTTCATAACTTCATGGTGCATTTCGCCAGCCTGTGGAGTTCGGGAACACTATTTTTGTCAGTGAAAAATCATTTTGGATATCGGTTGGATGGTACTCTGAGATGGTTCGTTAGAAATGGTATCAGATGTAGTCTTTCCTAGAAATAAAGAACATATCCTTGAAATACATTATATTATTTGTGTTGAGTCATGGTATAAATAATATTTATGATGTGTTGGTAATCTAACGGTAGTTTTTGATTGGGTTCCTGGTCACAACCTCCCCATTATAGGACTTAAGATACTAGGGATGTGGGTAATTTAATAAATAAATAATATCCTTGCATCATATGATTATTCCAAAATAGATTCATCTTCCTCCTTAATCATCTATAGAATCATAGAGAGATTATTGAAACCCGTGGGAATTACCTCTAATGAAAATTTATGTTGGATATATACATTGAATGCCAATATATAACTAAAATTGCATCAAATTATACTAATTTAAGCATCAAAAGGTTTAATAGGTAGTTTATGCAGAAAATATGGAGAATCAAAAACTTATACACTGGTGATGTAATATTTGATCCATTTTCCATTATCAATGTTAAATCAATTTCCATTTTTTGAGGTTGTGTTTTAATAGTTTCACTAAACATGAAATATTTTAAATAATTCATAGAATAATACTCACATAGGACATTTCAATTTCATGAATGTATGATAATTAGACATTCCAATATTTTATTTTCCATATAATCATTTACTTTATCCGAAATAGACATAGGGATGATTATTTTGAATCTCTTATACAATTAAAAGGGACACTACAAACATTTAAGAGAAAATAATAAATAACATATATTACATAAACTATGAGTTTTTAGGTTTCAACAAATGTTATCAAATTTATATTTCCCGACATTAAATTTTATTGGCTTTTTTCTATTCATAATGTTTTTAAATGGATTCTGAATTTAAAATAGAATATATCAAGGGAGTGTAAAAACAAGTGTTCAGAAAGGCCTATTTTTTATGCACCATGTGAAGATCAAACTAATCCCAAACAATCCATTTTCAAGGTTATTACTCCTTGTAACCACTATTCTAGAGACACACCCCAATGTAGTATCTAGAAAAGGGATTTTGTTTCATAAACACCACTTACTCTATACATTTCCAAATGGTAGGGATTTTTTCCAATGTATTGTATTATAAAAAATTATTTCATTAAGGTTTTATATTATTAATCCTCCAAAATTAAGATTTTTTCCGGATACCATATATGAAAAACTATATTCTTATAGAATTTATTTCACGATTTTTATGTAAACATACACATAATACTATTCTAGAAGATCAGGAGGCCTGATGTCATTGGGAAACTAGATATATATATCATTAACATAAAAAAGGGATATTGTAAATTATTTAAACTCCATAACATTCCCTTAAAATACCTTAATATTATATTATAGTATATGATACCCTAGGGGCGTACATAATAAAGGGGTGAGCCATGAAACCCAGTAAGGGAATATTGAAGAAATAACATGATAAAAATAATATATGCAAATAAATATACATACTAAGGTGTTATAAAATGGTGATAATCCTAAAAATAAATATAGAATCTTGATATATGATGATAATTTCAAGGAAACATAAGAATGTGTGAAAAATAAAAAAACATGACATTGTAATTCAATGATAAATGTCGATAAATCATAACCAAATATTTTTAGGATAACCTCCAATGGAACATGCACGATACGTCATGAGGTAAAAATATCACCCAATGCATTGGAGGGTTATAAATTTTTTACCCACCCTTCTCATTAATATCATGTATATGCATTTTGGTTCCACACTAATCATAAAACTTAATAATGTATTTCATCACTTTTTATCCCCGGATTATGGAGTATGGGTTACAAAAACGGGATTACCCAATGAATGAATGGTAGTTTCTACTATTTGAATATTGTTTATGTGGAAATCATGATGGGTATACACAATAAAAAAATTTTGGTAGGAAAAATAATGGGATAATTTTGGTATTATAATTTGTGTACAACAAGGTTCATGGAAGATTTTAATGAATGTTTATGGTTGTCTATCATTAAATGAGAATATTAAGGATTGCAAATTTATGTGTAAAAACACATTACAACACGATCAATTATAAATAAAAAGGCACAATATATAGAATGTGATTTAATAAAAAGAAAAGGATAGAATCCCTTACTTCACCATAATAACAACTTATGAAAATTCTATAACAAGAGGGGGTAAATGAATTATCATTATTATGAAATCAATAATAAATTAATGGGATAAATAATAATACATTAAAAAAAATCTATTGTGACTCAGAGAGGATATATACAATGAATATTCTTGAAAGGAATAGAAGAGAGATAATGATCGTACACTACAATTGTGCATATAAAACCATTGGAGGAGCTTCTTAAGACCCTAGGAAAAACTTTGGAGGAGTATAGAATGGTATAAGGGGAGAATTTTTTTGATAAATGTATTTTTAGTGAATAATAGTGTTAATATGGGTGGGTATTTATATAAAATGTGGGGGGGGGGCTTCTTTGATAATTTTAAAACATTGGATGCGAACTCTATATAATAAAATAATAAAAACCACAAATCTCACATGTTTTTTACCATGATTTATAACAAAGAGGACTATATTTAAATATTTATAAGGCTAGAAACATAAAAAATTAAAATAATACCGTTTTTGATGTGCAAGCTAGTCACGTTTATACATAATTATTTTTAAAACCAAAGAATATAATATTGGTTTTGGAGTATTCAATAATGGATTACAAATTTTATCAAAAAAATTCCAAAAAACATTATTTTAATGGGTAAGTAAATATTTTATTATGGATTATTTTTATTCCATTTATTATATCACTTTTTAACTATTATTAAATCATAATATAAACTTTATATTTATACTATATAATTTTTTAACCAGAAATTCGATTATCTAAAAAATTTGAAAAATTCACCATTGTAAAATTTTAAAATGATGATTTAAAAAATATTAATTAATTCACTAAAATAATATTCTAAATATTATAATTTTTTTCTTAAAAATCGTCATTTGTTTAAAAAACAAAGTTTTTGATAATAACAATTTTGTAATCCATAAAAAGATTTCAATTAACTTGATTAAATTATATTATAATTTGTATCTAAATAAATATTATATAGTATGAATATTATATTAAAATAAAATTTATTTCAAATTTATTGATTTTTAGAAAAGAGTGCTTTAATTATAACCATATATTTTCCAAAAATAAAATTTTTGTTTCTTCATATCAAATTATAATTTTCACTAACTCATGTGTAATTGTCTATACAAGCTAACATTGAAAATAGATTAATAAAATAATTATTCTATTATATAAGAAATATTAATATTCATAGTTCTAGGTTTGGGATACATAAACTCTGATTTCACTATCATACATCCTAAAGGGTATGGAATATAATGGTTGTAGTTTGTTATGGTGGTTCGACGAAGAGTTTTGGGATGCGATCTAAATAAGCTTTAACCTCTCTCACAAAAGGATGCATTGGGGTTTCAATATGTATATCTAATCCTGGGATTGGAAAGAGTCAATTCCCAGTGATTCGATCTCCCTTTGAAGATATGATAAATGGGCTTCATAGGATACAGGCTAGTTGGTTTAGGTCATCTCTTCTTCCATTGGTGTTAAATTGATATTATCATGAATGTTAATATATAATAATATTAATGGTCACTATAAAATAACTATATTATCAATGGTTTCGAATCTTAATGATCTTTTAAATCTGACAAGAAATATTTTACAATTGTCCATAATAACCAAATTAATGCAGGTGATTTTCATAACATCATTTATAAAAAAGGAATTTATTCCTTCAAAAAATAATTTGATTTATAAAAGTTGTGGTCCTTAATGATTCCAGACATTGTGTCAATCCATTTCCCTAAATAGAAATTTTTTTATTTTCGTATTTTTTTCAAATTTTTTGGATATTTAAATGTGAAGATTTTTTAAGAAAATTATTTCTATAAATTATTATTTACCTAATCATGGAATTTATTTTATAACATAGGGTTTATCTTTCATATAGGCAACTCACAAATACTATTTTTCTATTTTCACTATTTATATAATGAAAACATACTATACTATAAAACAAAATATCATTACTAAAGAAATGGGTGTTTTATAAAATTCTTATTCTATACATATAAAAATTAAAACAAAATATAAAATAGAAAAAAAATAAGAATTTAAGGAAGATAATATCACTTATACCCATAAGAGTTCACAATAAAAAAAATCATTATTCCTTTACATATTTATTCAAATTATCCTATTTAATTTAGGGATCAGTACTTGTCACTCAGTACCCTCATACTAATAAAATTATTATCCCACACTAAAATGTCAACATGTTGTAAAATATCTTATTTAATTCATCTACCTAAAAATAGCTCTGTACATTAATACCTATGAAAAACTCAACCATTTTAATCACTTAAATATTAAACAGAGTCAAAATAGATGAATGAATAAGAAGAAAGTAGTAGATGGGAGGACATGATAACATCACATTGAAATTATTTTAGCCACTACTGAATTATGATAATAGAATAATACGAAAACATTTAAGGGAATTAAAACTCAATGGATCATTATTTTCATCCATTAATACATTAGTAAGAGTTAATTCTCTAATACTATAGAGGTTTAAGAATTAAAATGTGGGACACATAAGGAAAAAAATACAAGAGTGGGGGGGATAGATTAAACTCCACTATCATAAAATACAGAACTACTATAATAGAAAATAGTTCAACCCAAACCATTCAAAACAACAATATCATAGTTTTTAACTATTCATACTATATTTCCAATATATCCTTTATAATTTGGGGGTATAGGGGATAATTTAAATAGGAAACATCCTAATAATTTTAGCTTCATTAGGCTCTAATGTGCATGAGGAATAGAGTTCACACATGTATCATTGAGTAGAATGATGTTTCCATATGGAATTGATCTGTTGTTAATTTTTCAATTCTTAATATGATATTTGATCTTCAATTTTCTCATTTAAACGAGTACATATAATCCAAAAAAGGTATAGAAAATATAAATCATGACGAACAAAGGATTAATAGAATATAGTACTATCAACCTTCACCCCATGAATGATTTTGGTTATATATAATTTTTTGAGGACATGGTTATAATTATTTGTGTGATAACTCTTAAAAATTTTAGGATGCCTTTTCATTGTAATTTATAAGACTCCTACATATGGAGATTGGATGAATTTTAGCTAATTCCATAAACCATACATATCCTTCTATGAAAATAAGATACATTTTTTTATTATCAAAATTTACTCTTAACTATACCAATAGAGTTTATAAATACAATTATGTATCACTTGTATCATTCCCATTGAAAATACATAGATGTTTACACCTAACATTCCCACGTGTTTACTCTTTTCTAAACATACTGGTGAACATTACATATATTCAATAATACCCATTACTATAAATGAAATTTATGTTTATGAATTAACAAAGGACTCATATATATTAAACTGCAATCTCTAACAAATCCCTATACATTCCCAAATTTATTTCTCACATTAGATTAATTTTATGTATGAACTCAGGGAATCTTATTCAATCCAGTATTTGGTCAAATTATCCACACATCAGCTATCATATAGACGTTTATATTCATACAATTTATTAATTTAGTAAGCATACAAAATTTGTCCTTACTTTTCTTTCAAAATTTTATACATTATATTAGAAATACTCTTATGTAAAAATATATGACTAATACGTATTCCAGTGGGTTTATCATTTTATAGTTTTCAAGTAAAATCAACTACCTGAAAATAATGTATCCAAATATTTTTATTTCATAGAGATTAACCTATTATCATATAGATTTCCTAAAGTAACATCAATCACCTAATATTCAATATAGTATATCTTCATATAATTCCAAAAAAATAAATTAACAATCAATATTAAATCCATTTTTTACATTAAATCCCAATATATGCCTGTACTCTTAATATGTGATAATTAAAAATAAAAATTGAAAATTCAGATGGTAAAATCGTTGAATTAGAATGAATAATTAATGAACTATTTATATCTATCAATCCATAACAATTGAACATTCAACCCTTAGGCAATCATGGAATAATAAGGTCAAATCAAATTTTAAAGAAATTAATGTTAATACCTTTTAATTTTCACATATTTAGAAATAGATTTATTCCTACACGGGTCTCAATGCCCGAATTCCACAATGAGCATAAAAATTCTTTGATTGTCATATTAATTACCATATTCATTTGGTATCTACCTCTCCATAAAATTTTTTCACTTCACTCAATGCATTTTAATTAATTTTTTTATCATTCTCAAGTGCATGAATGATTTATATTGTCATTATTTTTTCCAAATATCCCAAATTCAATGATACATAATGGTATGTTAATCTTGAGGTATTTTCATGGGTTATTCTAAGGGTTATTAATGAAATGTTTCAAATTTAAGCATTTTAGAGGAAAATGTATATGTTTGGATGTAAAATGTTGAAAATGTATGATGTCTAATTTTCCATCAAGAACCACATCCTCATTTAAACCTCTCTAAAAATATTAACCTCAATGAAAAAAATCAAATTAAATGAGGATTTTAGGAAGTTCACACATGAATAATTTCGGTACAAATAATTTTTCTTCCTTTTCCCATTATATTTACCTCTTTATCAGCACCACTCCAATATTTTATTTTTAATTGCATGAATATTGTAATTTTAAATTTATAGTGGGCTTTATGGACTTTATGCAGTCATGTGAGATCCCATTCCCAACATTGGAACATATTTTAACTTTTACACTTCCATCCTTAATGATTTCTTAGAACTTTCACCAAAAATATTAAAATTATTCAAAATATATACACTGGTCCCCAGAATAGTGTCTTTCCCAATGCAATTTATTTCAACAACAATTATAAATTAAATTGTAAATTTCTAGGGTTATTTATTTTATACATGTTATGTAAAATCCTAAAGATTTAATTCATGGATACTTGTAGATACAAAAGATCAAATTTAATGGTAGGCTCAAGTAAAGGATTATTTTAAAGATGGTATTTAAAATAAAAAAAATTACACAATAAATTTTACACTATTCTTGAAATTCTATGCCTTTGAAGAACATATATAGATTTTAATTATCTTATAACATGGATAAAGAAATCATTATAAAAATATAAATGTAATAATATATGAAATATGATTAAATACCTTTTATTATTGGAATGATAAATATTGGAAAACTCCTGTATAATAGAGTTTCACATTTGATAAAACTTATTTAGAAATTCACATTATAAATAAAGGAATAAAACTCCATTCAACAATAATTAAAATATTAATATCTTCCAATCAATTATTTACAAAAAAAATACCTTGAAATTTGTAATTTTTCACGTGGTATTATATTAAATCAAGGTATCTGAAAAAACTCCAAAAATAAAATTAATTGGATAGAAAAGACACTACACATAGAATCAACTACCCTTTATTTAGTTTCATAAACAATTAATATAATGGGTTAGTTAAGCTACTAAGAAGTAGAGATAAAAAATGATTTATTTAGACAGTGGAATCCATAGTTAAGCTCTAATTTTTTAACTTCAACAAAACTATAGGAAAATATTATTTTATTAAAATAAACTGAATAAAACTAATTAAAATGAATAGAAAGTTAATATTGGGATGAACCCCTACTTAATCCCCAATTTGAAAGGGAATGATATGTATTACTCAATAATAACAATACTCTTCAATATCTATTTCTTTTAATATTTCAATACATTCGAAAAACCCCATGAATAATGTGTTTCGAGTCCCCACTCATAAGTTACTACTATTGTGTCCTCCCTAACATCCACTAGCTATTTAGTTTCTACTTAAAAAAATGTCAGCCGGTTAGAATTAATTTAATAAATCAATTTGAATAAACATACTACAAGATGAATAAATATTATTTATTCCCCCATCCATCTATTAGATTTTTAATTTTCTCCACAAAGAAAATCCATCACAAAATCTTTATTAACATTCTATAATAAATGTTCATTGAGTTAATGGAGTTTCATGTGTTCTTCTATAAGTGAATTTAATTTTTGAACATCACATTAAATGGACATAAATTTATTGGATAAATCTAAATATTAATGAAATGGGAGAATTTTAAAAATTTATTTTAAATAAACTCTATTAGAAATGAGTTCTTGACAAGTTTATCTCTCTTTATTGGTTTACCTTTCATGTTCCATTTATATTATAGATATATTTTTTCAGTTCGTTTAAAAAGGAATTTTGATTTATAATTATGATGAATGAGGTAATATGAATATACCAACTAATGGATGTGAGACATATTCCCATACATTGGTGGGTAAAGTATATTGATGTTTCGTCCACGATAAATAGAAAATAATGAATATGATTCTTGTTTAACATCCACGATGGTAGAAGATTGTATAATCTAGTTTTTTTTTTGAAATGATTAAAAGTTATGATGGATGTTTTACAATGATGTATGAAAATGTTTCAAATGATTGAGAATATTGGATAGAAATTGAAAATTAATACATGTATTGGTTTCCATGAACCCTACTAAAATAAGGGAATAAATATACCCATAAATGAATGTTCCTGAATGAAAATATGGAGACTAAAATTATTGAGGTATTGTTAAACTTGGAAAAACCTATCATTTTTATTTATATGTTTCTATGTACCATAAAATAAATCTAAAGGGGTGTATAATTATATTATTAATTATAAGAATTATTTAAAGGTTCTCTAATTTGATAAGAATTATTTGAAGAAGTCCTAATATGATATGAGAATGATTTTGATTAAAATTAAATTAATATATAATTTTATTATTTAATATAGAAATATATATAAGTATGGATATATGTACATTTGTCATTACTCACACAATATGTTTCATTTTAGGAGAAAATGAATTGTGAATATAATTCATTCTGTCTCTATATTCATGTAATTGGAAGTAACATATGATTTATTTATCTATGTCTTATAGGAGTCATGCATGAATATAATTATATTTCTAACAGAAATGTGGTTATGTATCACACAATATATGATTTATTTAGAGAAATTTATGAGTCAATGTGAGGTTTTATGGGTAAATTTAATATGTGAATGAGTCATGAGACCCTATATAATCAATATTAAAATGTGTGTGTAAGTAATTTTCTATCCTTTATCAGTGTTTAAGATTTTTATATGATTCGAACACTTCGTGAAAAATTTAAGAATTATATAGATTTAAATTACTATTTTTTGGAATTAAATTTTTGGAACAGAAATCATATTTGAGGATTTTAAAGATGTGATTCATAGATGAAATATTTTAAATATTTATGAATTCATAATTTAAGATTGATTTTAGGAAGACTGAATGAGATGAAGATAAAAGGATCACTATTTTTTATCTAAATTTTTCAAAATGATAAATTTTAAAAATGTATTTTCGTTATTAATAAAGAGGAATTTATTCAAATAAATTTTATGCTTCTTTCATTGAAAATCATTGAATTAGAAACATCACAATATTATTCATGGCCGAATATTATTTGATTAAGAATAATATATATTTTTTGTGTGAGAAGAAGATCAATACATTGCGACTAATTAAATAATCATGAAATTGTGAAATTCTTAAATAATAAATCATGTTTTAAATTAGAAGATTCTTAAGATTTGTTTTAGGGGATTTAAATATCACAAAAATTTCTTGATTCTAGATATGGATAGAGTAGGATTCACTAACAATGTATCGAAATATTTTAGAATTAATATTAATATTTGTGTTTGTATTTATTGATACTCACACATTGGAAAGTGATGTACCGGACTACATTTGGTCACTTTTTATACAATTATACAATAAATAAAGAACCTTTAAGTGCATATTGTTGTGAAAATAAGTTTTATAAGATAAGTAAGAATGATGATTATAGAAATATGGATGTACCAAAATAATAAAAAATGAAAAATGATGTAGAAGAAGTTGGAATTCATATAATTTTATAAGAGAAAACCATTAAGACATAAATAAAATATCTATATCATGTGATACAACAACATTAAATAGGATAAATAAAATTTAAGTATGTCTCACTGTAAAAAAATTATATGATAATTAATATATATTAATATTAAAAATAATAATAGAATCTTATGTGTGAAAGAGAAATATAGACAGAGATAAAGAGACAGAGATAGATAAAGAGAGGGAGAGAAAATGTTTGCGGGTAATTAAATATGTTGAGAAAAAATAATAATATCTCTCTCATAGAAAACAAACTAGATACTACTATATGAATAAAAAACTAGTACATATCAATGAATAAGTTTAAGTAAATTAGGATGCTATCCTGGTTCTGTAAAAACAAATCCTATCGAAGCTGATGAATTAAAAAATAAGTAGCTACTATAATACTCGGTAATGTAGAGATAATAAAAATTTATGAAAATTATGAATTTCAGCATGGATGACATAAATGTGGGGTTTTCTAAATACTTATTTGTAGTTATAGACCTTGAAGTTTGATTTGGGGATTATAATTGTCTGATATTAAATAATATTTGAATCTTGTGTAGCTAAGATGTACCATGTTTCATCTACCCTCACTTGAATAGCTTTACACAATCAAGGATTATGAGTCGAAGAAGGATTTCTGAATATATTTATACATTAGTATACTATTATTCATGAATATATAATTAATTATATATAAATATATATATATATCATGAGACTAAAGTGAAGTGGGATACCACATGTCCAGTGGGATGCATGACGTGGAAATAGTTTCAGTAAGATAGATGACCCCCATTCAAGTGTAGGTAAAAAGAATTTGTATAGTATAATTCATTCCCAAAACACTTGAATTGATCGATAGATTCCTTGTAGATATTATATGGCCCAAGATAATGATCTAAGACATCACGAGTGGGGTTTCACATATTACATCCAAACCTTTTAAAAATATTTCATAGTGATATATCTTTATATTTTTTATTTCCTGTGGTATAGTGGAATGGATTAAAAAACCGATACATTCATATCCAAACTGGTAACATGTTTTTAATTTCTAAATGGGGTTAAATCATATAATTGAAATTTGAAAATATAAAATAATTTTTCCACACCAAATTCACCCCTCTCTAGTGTCATCTTCAATCCTATAGGTCTCAGAAGTGGTATTTGAGAAAACCATTATCCATTTATTTATATCTATTTGGTAGACTTATATTTTTTCTAGAAAATTAAGAAGTGATAATTTGAAGAGTGTATATAAGTTCATCAAATATAATGAACATATTTTTCCAAAATAAAACAACATTGGAGGCCTTACAAAAGGCTTTTCAAAAAAAATTATACATAGAGTATAATAAATAATGAAAAAAAAAGAAATATTAATAACCATTATTTTAAGGTATTTTTAGTGGTAAATATCATGATAAATTCATTTAAGACTATTCATGTGATGTATCAATTTCATGTTTTAATGAATATGAGTTTAATTAATAATTAAGGGATTTCTATTATGTAGTCAATGTTAATCTCAATAAGTTTCCTATTATAGTTTTTACATGTATATTTTCTTACATATAGGTGAAAAAAATTAGATATCATAGATAGAAATGAATGTTGTTGAAATGGAAGCTACATTTGTAAAATATTTGAGTAGATTGAATAACCCAAAAAACATCTTAAATATAATTAAAAAGGTATTAGACATTTCAATGAAATTTATCATATAACTAATGAATAATTTAAATGTGTATTTCATGAGAACTTTGAGTTTGATAATGTTTGTCAACACAAGATTCACCACTTAGATAATCATTATAAAAACTTCAGTATTATGAAATATGTTATATTAGAATATACATACAAGAAAATAAATAAGTTGGATAGTTACCTATAGGTAGTGGAGAAGATAAATGATAATATGATTCAAAATATTAAAAGGGAATGTGAAAATGTGGGAAAAAATTATTTCTACAGATACATTCTTAAGAGGATATTACTAGTGTTGGATGTGATTTAGAATAATATGTATATCACCTAATCATAATCTTCACTAGATGAAGAGACAATAAGTATTTTAAAAAAACTTTTAAAAAGGGTATTGCTTTTATGAAATCTCAAAATAGTGGTATAAAAGGACATAAATCATCTCATTATTAATCTATTTCATGATTATACCAAAATTAATCACAAAGTCCTAATAACGTAGGTTATAGTAATTCCATTTCGAAAACAATACCTGAAAAAGTCAAACTCTGGATAAATAATGAGGTTGAAAATTGTTAGTAAAACAACCAATATATCTTTTTTCAGTGTAAGAAATCAGGATAAAATATTATTCAAATATGGTACCTAAAAGTGTGGGGATTCAATACAAAAATATAATGCCTCTATATCTAGATATACAACTCAAAATGTAAAAAGAAGAAAATTCACTAGTTACATCTGGTGCTGCTAGAGTTTTAGACTTATGGCCACTAAATACTTTTATAATATGTAAGCATATCAAAATTGGAGAAATCTTGACCCAAGACTGGTCATATCTAAATCTGGTAATACATATACTAGAAAGAAGCTAACATCATAGTTAAAGAATATTTCTTCATTGGAAAAAATACATTATTTGGAAAATATAATTATATATTATAACATAAGATTTTATTTCTATAAATAATGTCGGTAACCATAAGACAATATAACTCTTATTCGGATACGAATTTAAGGAAACGATATTTTATGAAGCGGTTAACAAAAAAGGTAACCTACCTTAGGGTGTCTGAAAAATAATATCACTAAATCAGCCCCTCCCAAGAAATATTTAAATAAATATGATTCAGATGTATAAAAAGAAGATATAATTCATCTATCGTGGTTGGGGAGCACACATTATGGACCATTGTTTAGTGGATATAAACAACAATAAATAATTTTTCTAGTTGGAACTAACATTACTAGAATCAATCTAAGAGGCATATAACTTGTTTTCAGAAGTTATTATCATTTCAAATGAAGTGGTTTAGAGGATGCCCAGTAAGGGTAATCAGGAATATAAATATGTGTGTGTAAGGATGCATAAGGATAGAAATTATTACAATAAGTGCATGATATGAATACCACAAGAAGAGAAAATTTTGAAAGATAAGGGTAATAAATATTTTTCTCCATGTACAATGAACGTTGATTTGATCATAGAGTCCTCACACATAATGAAACTTGTGGATGTGACTATTTATTTTTTAATCCCATAGAATGATTAGTTATAATATAATGTGAATATAGAGTAGGTTGAATAGAATCATTACACTATTCTTATTAAGGCTTAGATTCCTATTCCAATAATTAAGAATGGTGAAATCAATAAAAATTCCATTCTTCTTATAGATGGAAGGATTTGGAAAATAAAGTGTGAGCCAAGTATAAAGAGTTATCAATGAAATATATTTAAAAAGAAAAATATTATTGGGTTATTAAATAGGTCTCAACATTTATTCTATATCTAATGGACTAATGGAAGCTAACCCAATTTCCACATCAATTTATTTATGCTCAAATATAGGGAATTTAAGGTGGTATATCAATGAATTATAATCATCTCAATGATGTAATACATTAATAGTTTTAAGAATTATGAATCATTTAATATATCAATTATAATCTATCTCTAAATTAGTTTTATGGTAAAAATGGTATTATATATTTGTACATACTATCACTAAAGAGAATAATGTACCCTATGGATGTTTGAAAATTACTACTTGAAGGTGGGATATCAATGAAGTTATGTTTCCATAGATTAATCATTTGAGGTCAAATCTTTAATTCTTTTAATTTAGTTATTAGTGGGAATTTGATGTGTAAATTTGTTGGATTATGGAATATTAATCCACCCACATACAAAATAGTGAAGGATACTTATACATTGGGGATGCAGATGGTGAAATTTTTGAAAACCAAATTAGTTGACGCATGCGATAAATATAAATTATAACAAATAGTCCCAAAATTAATCATGATCCAAGCCTATTTGGTTGAAAAGAAGATCCATGAGTTGAGTGAGTAGAATATTTGGGAAGGATGAATTTATTTGAAATATATATTTCCTAAAATGAAAAAAACCAAGATAAATTAATATATAAGTAAATTAGTAGAATCTTATGTTTCATTTTAATGAATTTAATTAAAATAGATATGGTGTTATTTAATATATGTATTTAAAACTATGTGATGAGTTAGTATGTCATCATTAAGAATTTAATCTTAAATTATGTAATCAAATTTATTGATTCTATCAGGTTGTAACACGATTGTCTACATTTTAGGTTGATGCTTCTATATTTTTAATAATAATGGAAAAATGTATAAAGGTATATTATAGTGGAAATATGGTTGAGAAGATGAATAGGATACATGAAACTATATATAAGATGTGTTTGGATCTCAAAGAATATGAAAAAACAAGAAATAAGAAGGCAATGAAACATTGATAATTTTTAGAGAAACCCATAGAGAAAAAATAAGATACGTAGATCATGGGGGACACCCCCACAAATGAGGTTAAGGAAAAATGAGATGAGGTTCATGGTACTAAATTTTAAGGATATATTCATTGTTTAAATATAGAAAACATGTGTTGGTGAACTATGTATAACAGTGAAAATGAGAGTAGAATAAAAGGTTTTCAAACATGAGAGTTCTGAGAGAAATATTAAAAAGGATTTGATAGAAGAAAAAGAAAAAATGCTTCTATTAAAATAACTAAATATTTTATATTAAATAAGAAGAGTAATAAAATGAATAATACTACTTGGTTATGCTTTTATGATCCCATCATAACTAGAGAAGAAAATAAGTAGTAGTTTCATTGTTACTTTGTCATATAGTAAGAGTGAGAAAGTAAGAAGACGAAGAGTTTTATAAAGAAATATTTGACATAGTTTATAATTAATTATCAATGGAAGTAATATTCCATAAATTTTTATTTGAGGAAGATAACAATCGAATTTTGGATAGGACCCTGATGTTGTGATGTTACAAGACACCGAGTTGGGTACACTCTCTCTTGAATAAATTTAGGTATTCGAAGTCTATCGGATGAGTAAGGAGATATAAATATATTTATTCATTAAAATCCAAATATAAAATAACATATACATATGATGTTATATGTTTCTATACCATCCATGATAGTAAAGTGTAGTGGGATGCTATATGTCCCGTGAGATGTTATACATGTAAATGTTTTTATGATGATATTTGACCCCCAATGATGTTTTTTTGGAATCACTTGGGAATATGATAATACCAACCCAACCTATTTTAATTGACAATAATATTATTATTGTAAATTATAAATCCATGTATAATAATAAAACAAATATATCAGTGTGTTTCACACATGAGGGACAAATATTGTAGAAATACCATGTCATGATCTCACTTTATATTTTGAATTTCATGTTGAATTGTTTTTAGAGTTGAACACGAATAAGTCCATTAAAATATTAACATTTAATAGGTGTTCAAATAAATAAAGAAGTTATATATTAAAAGAGTAATGGGAAAATTTTAAAATATATTATCTACACCTGATTCATCTATCCACTCAGGTGTCTATATCAGTCAAATAGGAATCATTGCATTCAATGTATTAATTTTGTACATAGTGAAACTTTGAGTTATGTTTTATTGATACAAGTTGTTAGTAAATATACTCTGTGATTTCTTCAAATTATTCCTTTTATTGGATTCTATTTATGTATTTATGGATATGAATAAAGGTGATTCCTTTTCACAATGACAGTGCCGGAGATCACTATGCATTTTTGTTCAAATAAATTTAGACAGATATTTAGATAATTTTTTTGGATAAATGAAATTTTTTTAGGAAAATATATTAAATGGATTATTATTTTCCTATGTTTTAAATATATTTCACAAACCATGTTCGATTTCACAATGTTTCCACTCAGAAGCATTATTAATTGAGATACCCTGTGGACTAGTGCATACAACTAGGGAGGATCAGTTGTTGAAAACTCTTTAAAAAATAATAATAATAATTTTATATTAAATTCATTATAATTAGTCATGTTTTTTTGTAATTTAAGTTTGATATATTAATTTTCATATTAAAAATAAATCAATTTTATGTATTTAAGTAAATTAGTGAACAAGTACATAAGTTTTGTACAGTTTTTAGAACTAATACCTACTCCATTACATGTTCTTTCATTCACCCCGATGATGGATTCTCTACTATAATGAGTAATGACATATTATAGTGGTTTAGTGTTCCCACAGCCATAATACCAATGTATCCCTACATTAAATAAATTCAATTTTCAAATAGTTATTCATCCAATAATCTTCGCAGTATATTCACCAGCTCACATGGTGATATTCTAACATACCCTAAGTCAAAATAGTTTTATAGAGTCCCTCCAAATATGTGGAAGTTATTCTATTAATGTTCTTATTAGATGTTTATCATTTTTATGAACAAGGAATTATATGTATCTATAGAATCAATCTTTATCTTCTCAACAATGTATCTTCAAATTCCTGACTATATTCAACACATCTGCACAAAAATCAGTTTCTAATATCATATCATCTTAGTAGTTCTACAAAAGCCTCATCACTGGATTCTCTTATAAATTTAGGGGATAATGTGACAACCACATAAAACACATAAAAATATAATAACACTTTTGGGTTTCTATTTTTTCTTCTGTGCGGATTTTTCAAATAAAAAGGTATTCCCTAAATACGATCAATTATTTATTATCATTTTAAAACATAGCCAATACTATCATCTAACTATATATATGAAATTCTTTTCTACTTATTCATATCACTATTTTTCATTTTATTAGCCCAATAAAATTTTATATTCAGATAAACACACATCTGGCTGGGCCTATTCTTCCTCAAAATAATGTACATAAATCTGAAAATGAAATTTCAATATCCATATAAAATAAAAAGAAAAAAGAGGAAGAATGGGACACATCTTCTCTTTTGGTAACACGCTAAGGATGTTCTAATTAATAATGTCTTGAAATGTTTCCCAAACTCTGGTACTTATAAAAACATTATTAGACATAAATAAATCTAATATTAGGTTAAATAAATATTTTCTCACGGTTTGAAATACATATTCTATATTATTTATGAAAATGAGATTCAATAATTTTCATCACCAAGACTATATGAAGTGGTTATCATCATTCCATCTCACCAAAATATTCTATTTACCAATGATGGATATAAGCTCATATTTCTAATCATTATTAGATCACAACCTTTTATAGGTTTCAATTATGTTTATATCATGACCAACCATATCTTTCGTCATCAGAAGTGATTTCTTCATCAGAATGTAAAAATATAGAAGTTTATATTTTCTAACTTGAATGTATGTGAAATTCATGTATATGAATTTCCATTCCTATTACTAAAATTTGTCTATGTAATGAATTATTTTACATGGTTTTTCACCTATTGGAATTTGGACATGTCGTAATCATTTTTCAAGTTAACTATAAGAGTCTTCATTTTCATATGTGGATCTAATATCCGATACACCATGGAGATTCATTACATATGGAATTTGGAAATTTTTGTTCATTTGTATATGTGGAGAGTCATTAACTCATGTATTTATTTAATTCAGCTATAAAACTGTTTCTATTTATGAAAATTCCCATACAAGTGTAATTTTGTTACCCCAATATAGTCACTTATGTGGATGTTCATGTAAGAAGCTAAATATAAGAGTTATAAAGGTTTAGTGTATTTCTAAACAAGGATACTTAATAATGTGGTACGAAAACATTTACATCATCTCCCACTATTTTCTTCATAAATAACACCCTCCATTAGCATACTATATGTAAAAAAGTTTTTCATAACCTGGGTAAATAAAAAGTAAGTAAGTGTAGGCTCCGATGCTTAGTAAGGCTAAACATAAGAGTTATAAATCAATTATTATAAGTTAGTATTATACAAGAATAAGTGTATGATATCTTGATAAAAAATTATAATAATCATTTTGAATTATTCAATGATATTTAATCAAGAATCAAAACATATTTTTTTCAATCAAAACACCTAACACTTATGAATTATAAATTACCAATAATCAATTATTAAGCTTGGGAACATATAATATGCATTAGACACATGTTTTCTGAAAACATAGATGTATATAAAATAACATTCTTTTTAATGGTTCACACCCAATAATATCATTATATAAAAAATCACCTAATGGGAATGCATACCCAATCATCTTCAATATCCTATTAGGAGTGAATTACATCTTGTTAACTCCATCTTCTCTTAGAAATTTATTAAATTTTCGATATTGGAGTTTCTCAAAAAATTATTTATTACACAAAGAATTTGACGGCTATACCATACTAACCAGTCATCATGATCTATGTTGGTTTCACCAAACACATAATCCTAATTCATACATTGGGTACCACAATATCATAAAACATTCATCATTTTATAATATCATAAACCATAAAAAAGGTTTCATAGAAATTTAATATTCATAATCATAAAACATACATAGAAATAATAGTGATTTTCATATTAGATCATATCAAAATTAAATAATAAGAATCCTAAAATAATGCTGTTATAGATGTAAATACCTTTAAAATATCATTGGAACATCTAATTGGGAATATAAACTTTTCATTTCAAAATCATGTATTTATAATATAATAGATTAAAAAATATCAAGAATTTTTTTAAAAAAATACAAAAAACTGGTAAAGGATGGTTTAAATAAATGAGTAATCATTATCATGTGAAAATCCTTTTATGTGATATATATAAAAATAAAGAATGTTTTGAAATTTATTGGTAAAAATTACAAATCCCTAATTTGGAAATAACAAGATGATTCCTTCTAATTTTTTTATTTAAATTAAAGAATATGAAAATGTATTTAAAATATATTAGGACAATTGTAAAAATATTTTATAAATTATTTTAAATATAATATGGAAATGGATGAAAATATTCCCGACAAGAAAGATAAATAAGTTCAGTTTTACATAGAAATATTATTTTGGGATTTTGAGTACATAAAGAGATTAAAATGAATAGAAAAAATTAGTCTCAAAAAATAAAAATATGAGAATTAAAAAAAATATTAGGGTGATTCTAATCATATAATTCCATCATCTGAATTCTTAAGCACAGTTAATCTGGTTTAATATTAAATTGTAACATAAGACCTTTATCAGTTTGGTAAATTTTGAGTCCTGACACCCATGAATGAAAAAAAAATTAATTAATCTTTAAATAAGATAAAAATAAGTATATTAATGATACAAAATATTAAAATGGTTTTATTTACACCTCAAAAAACAATATAGGTGCATAACATAACATATGTCCTAAAGTAGATAGTTTGAGATGATAAACCATTATTACTTTGGTAACATTCTAATAAAAACCCAATTTCCAAAAATAATGTGTATTGTATCTTTAATTACCATGAATAATGAATTATCTAGGATATTTAAGGTCAAAGTGGTATTATATACACCTCATAACTATTAATTAAAGCATAATATCAAACAGGTCTCAATGAAACAATATCGAGATGAAGTACCCTTACCATATGGCCAACATGATATGAGGCCACTCAAAAAAATATTTACAATAAATTAATAAAAATAATTATTAAATAATAAAACCATTTAAACACTTACAATATAATATATATTCCACTTATAACATTTCGACAAATATCTATTAGTAATTCTTAATTAAAATTCTCATTTCTTTGTGATAACTATTTTGTTTTTCACGGGAGTTCCAAGTAGTCTTCTAGGATCTTTTCACTATGATCATGGTTCAATATATAAATATATTTGAATCATTATATTAATATCATATATATTCATTGTATATATATTAATATCAATTCATATAATGTTCTGTTGAAAAATTAATTATATCACTTCATGGAGATGATAATCTGTAGGTACAGTCAAGGGATTTTTTCACATTTATATGGGTTGAAATAAAGAAAGGTAAATGATATTTCACTTACAAATTATAATAATTATTTCATAAATAACATTTATATCAAATGAATCAATTATTATTAATATCAATGTATTATTTAAATGAATTAGAAATCACATTTCTTCGTGGAGGTGTAGTCCACACGTATGCATGGGAAACGATATAATTTTTAAATGTATGGGATGGTAAGAAGTTTGATAATATATTTTAATTATAAAATTAGTATTATTTTATAAATATCATATATAAATATTAAATCCATCAGAATACCAAACCAAGAATAATAGTGGTTGAAAGTAAATCACATCTCTATGTGGAGGTAGTAGTCTACATATATGCATGAGTGATACATTCTTCTCCCATTTGATGAAGATGTGGGATGAAATAGATGTTATATAATAAAGAATCATATATTTATGTTAATTATTTTAGATTCATCATGTTATGATTATTTATAATCGGTTTAAATGAATTATAATAAGAAATAAAATTGAAGGGGCTCAGTTAATATTTATACCACTTATTTGAGATACTAACTTTGGATTACAACTTAGTCCTTGAATAATTTGTATTAGGAGAATAATAGATGATCTAAGTTAAATTTAAGAAATAAAATACGATTTTTTAATATTTATTGAATTTCCTAGATGGTAAAATAATCCATAAGTAATTTAGGATAAGATGGTTCCTTTTATATACTAAGGGGACACACATTGAATTTTTTAAATGATTACAATAATACAACATCAATTTCACTTTAATATGAGAAAATGGACATTAATTAAAATTTGAATTGTATAAGTTTGAAATATGTTAAAATATTTCGGATTAGAATTGTTTTGGTGGCAATGATACCTCTATATATTATTTTAACTCCACTGAAAAATGATTTTAACCATAAATATTGTAATTTGTTTTGTTATTACTATTCATTAGGATAAAAAATTAAGATAAAACAATTATATTATAATAATTATTTTTATTAAAAATATATAATCAATTTGAAAAGATTAAATATCCATAATTGGTTTGTTTTTAATTTTAAAGTAGCATACAAACTATAATGAAAATATATTCTAGAATATTGTATTTTAAAGAATTAAACCAAATTTTCATTTATTCACTAAGTCATAAAAACTGAAAAATGAATGTTAAAATAAATTGTTTAAAATAAAATCTATAAACTTAATGAGTATTTTAATAAAATAATCCATTTCACATATAAATATAGGTCTATATGAAGTTATTTTAAACACCAAAAAATCATTTTTTCTAAAAAATAAATTATAATGAAGATTACTAAGCAATCAATTAGATTATTTAAATTAAAAGGATAATTTTTTTATTATAATATCTATTTTAAAAAATTATTGTAATTATAATTGAAAATAAATTTATGATTCTAAATATCTATATTTTTCACTATTTACTGAAAAAAAATTATTATAGAAATTTTAAAAAATTCATACTCAATTAATGTGGACATGATGATTTAACAAATGATAATAATTATCTAAAAAATATATAAAAAGGGAATCAATTAATTATAATTTATTTTCAAAAAACTAAATAAAAATAATTTTTAAAGAAAACAATTTTTGGAACCATAAGTAGTCTTTATTAAAAAAAATCAGCAATTATTTATTTTTCACCAATATAAATATTTAATTATTTAAAATAAGTTGGGATATTTTTCATAATTGGTATATTAAAATTTTAAAATTTTATTTTAACGGTTTATTTATAAAGTTCATATTTATATAATATTATTTTAGTAGTATATCATTTTTCTCTTAAAGATCAGTGTTGGATGATAAGAACAATATCAAACTAATATAAATTATTGGAATAAAATATTATTAAATCGTTGGGTGTTAAATTATTCCCACATTAGGTAAATAACAACCTCTCAATTTGTATCTTAGAAATCATTATATCAGTATTTGAAAACACAATTGTTTAAAACCCATATCATAGAAAGTGATTATAGAGAAATGGAGGAGATAAATGATGTCCAATTTGGGAGGGGTATTATGATACAATCTCATTTTTTATTAAGATTATATATAATTATATGTTTCAATGAGGAAATTATATATTCCATCTATCTATAATATTATTATTTTTCTTAAACTATTGTAATTTTTTAAGATGATATGTTTTAATATAATTTTACTCTATTTAAATACTCAAATATATCATAATAATTTTTAATGAATACTAATTTTATTTCAACCATGAACCATGAATATTCTCTTCAATGTCCCTATTTTTTTAAAATACTTTAAATATTTTTTTTAATAATCTATAATGGTTTTTTAAATTCAATTTTACAGTTGATTTAATTTGTATAGAAATGATTTGAAAGAATCTTATTGTTTTCAAATGAATGAGTTTGTAACATAAAATTATATATTTTCAGGTGTTTTGATCCTCTTATTTTATTATCAAAACATCAGATCTATTCACTTGTTATTTTTTGTGTTTTTAAACAATTTTTGAAGGTTTACAGGATAGTTCATGGTTTAAAAAAACCTACAGGATAATCATCAAACATTTTTACTACTGTATGTAGGGGAACACATTTTTCGCATGGTTAATCAAACCAAATAAAAAACCCTGGAACATGGACAGAAGGGGTCACATTGTTGGTGTGTAGTTAAAACAACCATGGAACCTTACCATGTATATCTTCTAACTCCACTATTTTGGGCACAAAACTAGGTGTACTTTTAATAATAACCGTGGGACTAAAACCCTAAAACCATGAAGATATGATTTAATGACCCAAAAATCACAATAAAAACCCCAAATCACCATTAATTAATATTAATCTCCAACCAATCAATCCATTGAATTTTGAGAGAAATATAGAGGAATTTTGTCTCTCCCAAACTCATTACTTAGTTAATGAAGTGTTAATCAATGTGGTGATCCTATTCTAGTGAGTTTCATTCTCCATGGCCTTTGATCTATATTTTTTTTCCAATTTCTTCTTTCAAGAGGTTAAGATAACATTGTGATTCATTGTATTAGAGTTGATTGATATAGAATTGTTGACCTAGAATATTTTAATTCTTTTCTCAAGATTCCTCTTTGTAGATCCAGTGATCACAACGAAAGGTGACACATTTTATATTCCATGAATTTGGATTTCATATTTCCAAGTAGGTGAGTCTATGATTTTACGATATCTTGTAATTAATGATTTAATAAGATGTTCCTCCTTCAAAATAATATTATATAATAATTGATATTCAATTTCCTTATTATATCCTCTTTGAATATATTTTAAATGAATTGAAAATGGAATGGGTTCTTTTTCATGGTTTTATAATGTAGTTAATGTTATGTGAATTCTAATTCCCTTTCAATGAGTTCTTCAAGGTTACCTTGTGGAACGTATGGGCTAAACATGGTTTTGGTTTCTAATGAGAAATTATTTGATTTGAATGAAATGAGTTGTATTATTATTTTTATAAATAGTTTCAAATTATTTAAATATTGAAATGATTGAGAACCCTGATAAAAAGATATTACATTTTTTTGGAAATGAGTATTCTTAGTTTATTTTAAGTGGGTAAATTAATCACATAGAATGCAGGGTTAAACAATACTTTGAAATATAATCAGTATTTTTTAAAATTGTAATACATTCCTTGATTGATTTAGGGTTTCATTGAAAATAATGATTATTTTAAAGGCCTATTTGGAATTATTATAATGATTAGTGAAAGAATCATCTATGATTACCTTTTTTAATGTTTATTTATATATGTTTGTTTGAAATAAAATTTATGTTTCTTGATGGCCTGTTTGGAAATTTATGAAGATTATCTCATGGAATAATCACATATTTTTAATGTTATTAATATCGTACTTCACACTGTTGGGTGTTGATAAAGGGATTATTTACTTTGAGGGTGTTCAGGGGTGAGAGTGATTAGTGATTTGAGGGAATGTTCACTTGATTGAAATGTTGAGGGATTGATCCCATGATTGACCTTGATTTGAATCCCAATGTCATCTTCATAAAATTAGTATATAAATTACCTACTTTTATTTGTCTTCTTCAACTTAGTAGATAGATGGGTTCATCTAGATATATGCTTCATTACCTGGTTCACACCCTGTCGAGTGGATCCTAAGAAAACATGAAAGTTTTAGCATATAGATGTGAAACCAAAAAAGTAGATGTGCATGGAATTTTTACTTCTGAAACCCTTAAGACTAGTTGTATGTCAAAAAAACTTTCATCGTGTTTTTTATTATATATTATAGGGAGGACACAATGCCATACATATGTTGTTCCCATGACATCCTTATACATGATACTCGATACATGAAAGATGTCATTTTCGCTACTTGGCACTAGAGTTTCATTACATTTTTGATTATTAGAGTTGATTGAAATATTTTTAATCACTATTCACCAAAAATATAATTAATTTAAATTTTTTAGTTTCCATATTAGGTTTATATTATCATATTTTTTGACCATTATAATTTATCTTCTGAAATGGGTTTCACTTATTTTAATGAAATGGATTTAGTTTGATGAATTATTTTAAAATGTTTAAAAAACTATTTAAAAACCATGATTTATACTCTCATTATTATAATCTAATTTTATCATACTTTAATTTACTTAAATAGTAACTATATATAATCATTTATGGGATCCTACTATGATGTATAGATCATAGCCACCTTGTACCATTAAGTGTTTTCAGCCCTTCATGTTGTTCAAGAAAGTGATCCTTATTTCATATTCATTTATGATTTCCATAAATGGTGACCAAGGGAAAGTGGATTGGAACATGGTGGGATTACATGGACCACCACGAGATAGGTTTTTGGTAGCTTTGTTTTGTTTATACTTTTGTACCATATCCTTTTACACAATATGATTATACTGATGTATATATATATCTAATTATGTTTTCATAGTGTACTCTATTTATTGTAATATTTTCTAGGTGAAATACATCCCAATAGTTATTTCATAACTCTTAGGTGCTTTTTTCTGGCCTGTGGAGTTCATGTGCACTCTCAGAGTTAGTGAAAAATCATCTTGAATATCAGTTGTGAGAGTACACTGAGATGGATTGATCGAAATGTTATCAGATGAGGTATTTACATGAAGGGAATAAATTATCCTTTAAGTACCTTAATTTTTTCAGTAATGGTATAAAGGAGATTGTAGATTTCTAGGACTCCATATGTAGTTTTTGAATGGGTACCTGATCATGATCTCCCCATAATAGGACTAAAGTTACCAGGGATGTGGCGAGTTGAATCACTATTATGAGTTATTGGTTTCATGATGAAAAATTAGAAATATATTCCCAATGATATTATCCTTTATCTAGGGAATCTCTAATGTGTTTTAGAATCATAAGGGATTGATGACCATAATATCAAAATATTTTCTCAATTTAGTAAATTGTGAGTAATAGATGTGAATGATCTGGAAATCCATCTATGAACAGTTTTGATATTGGTGTGTGGTTTAAAAATCCATATGACTAAGCCATTTATAGTTCAAACATGGTTCTAATAATAACTCCTTATCAATTTTCTTCTATATGAATTCACTAGTGTGATTTTTTTTAGGATGGTTATGGATGTGGTTTTTTTCATTACTTTGTTTAGATGTTCCATTTTTAATCATATGATGATGATTTTAAATCCCATTATAAAAACAAAATATGTCCTAAAAAAGTTTTTTGGAGTTTTTTATGGATGTTTCCATTTACAAAAAGTTACATTTCATAAATTTTTGGTTTGGAAAACTAATTTTGAAACACTTTTTTATATGTATTGAAGTAAGGTTTTAAGAATAAAGTTTATTGGTAATGGTTTTGAAATTAAGAAGGATTTGATAATTGAAAATAGGATTACTATTTTTGAAGACATGGAATAATTTCCATGATCTGTTAAATGATTTTTGAGAAAAAATATGATGGAATTATAATAATATATATATATTTTAGAGGAAATATATTTTTTTATAAGTGGTGAAATATTTTTTTTCGAAATCATGGATGATTTGATAAAGTTGTTAGTGGATTTATTATACATAGTTTTAGGTTTTATTTTATAAATGAGTTGATGAGCCTATGTTTGGTGATGTCCATAAATATATCGTAGCAATTCTCCAATAAACTATATAATGTTCAATCATCAGTCTAGTCTTTTGAGTGGTCATTCACGTTTTCAAAAAGTGACATCTCTTGTGGAAGAATCTACCTAAACTCCATATCAAGTTGGGGAGTCAAAGACCTTCAATCCTTTGAACCCCATCTTCTAATTTTTGTATTTTCATCAAACCTATTATAATAGTGACAAGGTTCTCCTAAGTCATTATTGTTTCATAAATAAGTTGAGGGGATCTTTGATTTTCTCAAGACTCCTAATTCTTTGAAGCTATATTCTATTAACTCATTATTTGAGGAATCTGGATAACAATATTCTGAATTTGAGATTCCCTGTGTCTACATGAAAGAATGTCTTGAGATTTATTCATGTCAGTTTTCATTCAGTGGTTGTATACAGAGGTAGTAATGGAGGATAAATTTTATGATTTCATATGTTTTGGTCAAAATGACCAATTGGTTGTGTAGTATGATAAAAACTTCTAATATTTGGTATTTTACCTATTATTTTTATTGATGACTTAAACTTGTTTATCTATTTTTGGAAAGTTCTTTACTAATACCTCTCACCCATTATTCAAACGGCCCTTTTGATCCATTTTTTGGAGATAGTCAATAAGGATTTTCACTAGAGGACCTGCTAGGTAAATGACATGAAGGTAAGAATTCATCATTAATGGTTAAGATAAGACATTCATCTCATGTAATGGAGAGGTATGATGTATAGTTTTGTTGTGGAGTACATGGTCATCCAAATAGTTTTTTCTCTACAGATTATAAATATTGTAAACGGTGTGGTCTTTTCGGTCACCTTAAGATATTCTAAAAGTTGGTTGACCAGAAATGGATTTTTCGAACAAGATCATCAAATTTGGACTACAGGGAAGTATATTATTCAATATAATATTTCTCCAGATATAGATATTAAATTTTTAATTATCATGAATTCGAGGATCTGTGAAATGTCAGATTTTGGATGTAGTTGAAATTTATCCATCTTATTGCTTACAATATTTGTGTGAAAAATACTTCATTTTATCAATTTTTTGGATTGTATTTTATGAGAACATTTTATTTTGGAATATCTGTGAATGATATCTTATGAAACAAGGTTTGAGTATTTTTTGGTTTGATAATATGATAATGTTTTACTTTATTGAGATATATGTGGCTGTTCCTTGTCGATGTTAACACTTGAATGATTTTCCTTATTTTTGAACGAAATTAGTGCATTGACATTATTCATAATTCTATATATAGATTGTAATGTTATGATGAAAACCCAATATATTTTTTGGGTTTCTTTTTACTTTTAAATACCATATATTTCCTTACATGGTTGTCATCTTATAGTGGGTGTATGATTCCATTAGTAGGTTTTTATTCCATGGAATCCTCTTGTTTTTTATTTAGTTTATAGAGGTTAATTTTGATATGTTGGTTGTTCTCCATTATGATAGTGTAGTTCCACATATTTCATTGACCATGAGGTTTGAGTTCTTTTTGGATGGACATAGATCGTCTATGGGAATGTACTTAGGAAACATGAATAATATTTATTTTTTGATAGACCATGTGCCTGTAAGTTCTAGTGTTTGATTTGATGAGCTCATCTAGGGGTGAGGAATGGTGTTGAAAATCCTAGGTTACTATCAAGTGTATGCTGGGGGATGGACCCCAAGTAAATTTTTTGGAATTATTGTGGACATTTGATACAAACATTTTATCTGCTGTTAGTGGTTAATGTATATTCATTTAGTTTAAGAGATGTGATTTTCATATGTTACAACATTGTGATGAATCATTAAATGGTGGGGTGACCTATTCTAGATATCTATTTTTGTTTTCTATTTTGGATACTTGTGACGATGTTGTTTTTTGATATTGGAGTTTTGTGTGTGTTGTTATCCTTTTGAAGAGTCTCCTTTCTTGACCACGACCATCCACCTCATGAGATGAGTGAGGGAGTTGTTCATACGTCATCTCATTCTATAATTTGGATTGGATTCTTTTTGGGAATAATAATTCCTCTAGTGGGGATTTTATATAATCAAATTACTATTGTTTTGTTGTTTTAAACCATTTATTTGAGTATCCAATGATATTAACTCTTTATATATTTTTTCCTATGTTTTTAAGTATATTTTTTCTGGTTTCGGGGCATGTGCATCATCACTTAAACATTAATTTTTAATTTCCCAAACACTTTTAAGGGCATAGTGATAACCCTCAAAGTATTAAACACCAAAAGAAACAACAGATTTGTTGAAAACAGTTTGAGCCAATTGGAATCAATTTCACTGAACAATATCCTGGGAGTAGAATTTACATGGGAGTCAGGGTCGCCCTTCAAGATCTCTTCATACTAATGTTCCATGTTGTCCCATGCTTTCGTGAATTACACCATGTTAATCTTCCCCAAATTGAAGCCTCTGAGCAGAATGCATGTCTTCTTATCAATCCACTCGCCTTGTTCCATAGGAGTGATCAAAAAATTGTTCTTCCCGTCTTCTTCAATGCTTTCAAATCCATATATTCCTCTCCCATTTCTTCATCTGAGTGAAAAAATATATCCATATATTCAAGCATAGATGATATATGTCATTGAGGGTCTCTTTTAGAGATTGTCTCACTTTGTTGTCCTGGATCCCTCGTCTTCGTCGAGGGAGTGGTAGGGACTCCAACCTCACCACCTGCATACACCAGGTCTCTATATGTGTTGACCAATGCATATGAATTTCTCACAATAATAGGATTCTTTGAGAGTTGCTTCCCCTTAATTGCAGATCTCATGATAGGAGGACTAGGTATGTTAGAATACTCCTTCCTATGTCGCCCCTTCTGATTGTTCTTGGTAAATCCATCATAATCAGTAGTAGTGAAATTTCTCTTCAATGAGGATAATCTAAGGTATTCCTCCACAATGCTCACTTCCTTGGGCTCAGTAGAGGCATACATAGCATCATCCATCTCTTCTTGGGATTCACCCGCATATACTTAGTGGTCCTCTCCATGTGTAGCCTCCTTCATATTTTGATCCCCACTAGCTTAACAGTAATCATCACCCAACACTGCATACCTGTTTTGAAGGTCCATGTTTGGTCTCTTGGCTATAACCTTCTCTGCATAAGAAAGGGGGGCCGGCATGACCTGCCCGGGAGCCTCAGAGGATCCTTCCTGTTGGAAGTCTTAACCCATATATTGAAATTTCATTGAGGTGTACATCAGAGCCAAACACTGGGAATGCCCACCGGATTCATGGTCCTCACAAAGGCCCTCAATCTCCTCCGTAACATTGGGTGCATTTGTTGGAACCATCTAGATTGTTGTTACCTCCAGGTGGGAATCCTTCACTCCTTTATTGTTACCTCTAATTGAGACTCCTTCCAAAATCAAGTACAAGTCTTTCCCTACCTCATTACTACAACCTGAAACTTCTTTATCCCGGGGTACCACCTTAGAACCGACATCGGATGAAGTTCCTTTTCACACCATTGCCCCTGGGTTGTACACCCCTAGGTCTCTCTTCAATCTGTCATAAACCATAGAAACTTTTGAGTTTGTAGAGGGGACTGTTACTTTCCTCATATAGTCTTGTGCAGTAAGACCGGAGCTGAGTCCTGGATCCTCCATCTCCTGTTGCTTGCAATATTTAGATCCACTATTGGCGCACACTGGTCTAACTTACAATGATTTTCCACTACGTTCACCCATACACAAATCATTGCCACCGTCGCTTGAATTTGCAACCTTCCTAGGATCCATCCTCCTAGATATGATGAATACCCCAGGATGACCAAACTTCATACAAGAATTACTGAAGTAAAACCACGTTTCATATACAATAGGTTGTTTATGCCGAAGCTCTCTCTCCACTGTAATCCACACAAACTCACTTTTAATTTTTGAGACATCAAGTTCCACACATATATGAGGACAGACCGGGTGGCAGAGTGCCCTAGTTCTTTAATCAGTACACAGAAATCTTCCCACAAGGATACCTTGCATTTTCAAAATTGTGGGGTTTTGAAATGGAAAAGGGAGTTGTAGAAAACAATCCCTAACCGCTGCAGTAGGGTAGTCATGATGCGTGTGGAAGTCATACGACCAACATAAGAGGTATAATCATAGAGCATTGTAGCTTTGGGGGACACTGGACCAGGATTTATCCAGATCCTCCTCAGTTGTGAATTGAATCCAAATATTCCTAGAATCGATTAGAACCACTATTGATCTATCTTGTACATTGCACAAAACAGAAATATATGTATCAAAAGAATTCACTGAGGGACACTACTGCTTGAAGAATGAAATCAGGGAGAGATTCTGCAGACCTGAAGCCTCTTTGAACTCTGATGTTGAGAACGAAAGTTTCTGAAGTCCATTTATCAAGTCCAGAAATTTAGGGCAAAGTGAAATCTGAGGGAAGGAGGGAAGAAAGTCGGGGTTCAAGAAGGGAGAGAAATATGGATCAATTCCTAAGACGGAAGCTGGAGGTCCCTCCCCCAGTGGGGGAGGAGGAACTGGGACGGGAGCCACCACTGTCTCCTAAAGAGTAAGGCGACGCAAAATCACTCCCGACGCCAAGGCATGTGCATCATTAACACATGATTTGAAATACAATATAGCCAAACTGTGAAAATTTTCTAGTAGCCTAGCAAGTGGGATTAGATTTCACATGGTTAGAAAAACCACGCATCCAAAACATTAAACCTAGATAGAAGGGGTTGCAATGTGGATGCACGGTTAAACTAGCTATAAAAGATAACCATAAAACAAATCTAGTGGCTCAATTTTAGGTGCATGGTTAAGTGAATAGTTTTTTGTAACTATTCTACCTAACCCAAGAAACCTTTTGAATGTTATTTAATGACCAAAAAATTGTAATTAAAATCCACAAACCCCCCATAATTAACACTAATCTCCTCCCACTAAATCCTAACTCTATATTTTGGGTTTCTAGAACCCTCTAGATGCCTTTTGGATATCCCAACCTCATTTTTTGAATAATCCATGTTCTAATTAAACATATGATCCTCTTCTAGCGATTTCATTTCTCTATATACTTTGATTTTACGTCCTCATTTAATTTATACTTCCAAGAGGTTATAATGGCCTTTTGTTTCATTTTATCATGGTTGAATGAAGTGAAATTTTGGATTTAGGGTATTTAATCTATTTTTTAGAGATAATTCTTCTTAGATATGGTGATCACCAATTATGTTGAAACATCTTATATTAATTGGGGTTGGAATATGGATTTAAATTTAGGTGCTTCAAGCTTTTTCACTAATTTTTTGAACTCATTTTTTCATAATAAAATATAGATAAATACCTCCTTCCAATGCATGGTCTGTAATCATTGATCTTGAATTGTATTATGAAAAGTAATTGATTATCTATAAATGGATTAAAAATAGAATGGGTAATTTTTCATGGTTTTATAAATTCGTAAATTCTATGTTGATTTTAGTTCCCTGTAAACAATTTTTTCAAGGTTACATTTTGGAAAGTGGGGGACTAGGCACATTTTTTTTGTAAATTAAAATTCATTGATTTTAATGAAATGAGTTGAAATAATTGATTTTCCTTAAATATTTTTTTAGTTTTTTATTTCTTTAAATTATTGAGAAATCTATTTTAAATATTTTATCATTTTTTAAATCGGCGTTCTTGGGTTACATGAAATGAGTTATTTATTTACAAGGAAAGAGGTGATAAACCCTTGTTATAAATTTTTTTCAAACCATTTAAAATTATAATACATAATTTGAATTATTTTGGTTAATTTGATAGAAATGATTATTTCAAAGGTCTGTTTGGGGTAATTATGATTGGGTTTTCAAAATAATAGGTTTTGGATTCCCTTTAGAATGTTGAATTGAAATTGATGAAACTTGATAGATCAGTTGGTAATTTATGATTATTATATCATGTAATAATACCTTATTGAATTTTATTTATTATTATAATTCCCATTTGTGTTTGTCAAAAAGGTGATTATTTACTTTGAGTGATGTCAAGGTGAGAGTGGGATGTGATTAGAGGTCATATGCCCATGATTTAAATATTGAGGTATTGAGCCCATGATTGATTATGATAATAATCCCCATGTGATCTTGGTAACTTGATTATCTCACTCAACAATTCGTTTTAGTCATAAAACCTTAGAATATAGATGGTATGATATGACAACACTGCTTTTTATTACACAATTAAACATAATTTATTACATAAACTTCATTTGATACAACATAGATGATCTAGAGGTCTAGTTCCATTGGGGTTTAGGATCATTAAATAAAAACTTAAATCATGAAAATATCAGATTTATTGAAAAAATTCATTTACATGACCACTACATTCACTAGTACTTAGCATTTAATGGGATAACCTGAGGACATGCATAAGAAAAGGGTGAGATATAATGAAAAGTAATGGAATAAACATGGAGTAACATGAGGAATACATTACATGTTAGAAAATAGGCATATCATTAGAGAACAATATAATCATAAACATAAAGGCATGATAAGGCATGATAATCATAACATGGAAATGTGGCAAAAAAACTTAAAATGGAATTAGCATGAACCAAAGCTCACTACACATGGAGATTGAGTAAATTCTCATTGCACATGATGCACGAGTAAAACATTGTTTCACTTTAATTATCTTGAGTAAACAGGAATTTCACAGGATGTAAACTCAATGTATTGGAGTGCTATAAGGGTGAACCCTTCTTAAACATTTCATTTCATGGATAAGTGTGCCACATGGATCATATAACATGGATTCATAAAATATCATCATTTATTACATGATAAAAAAATGTGGAAGTCATACATAAAACAATATAATCAATAACTAAATGTGCATAAAGGTGAATAACCTTGATAGAGATATGAGCATGGTATTCAAAACCCAATGACGCTGGCTTGGAAAATTGGTTCAATTTCGAAAGCGTAACAGCATGACAAAAGAATTCATAAAAATGGTTAATGAGAGAGAAAGGGTTGTCTCATCATATATACATGAAATGGAAAGTATGGTAGGTCATATAGGTACATGTCCCAACAATTTTAATGGAATTTAGATTCATAATAAAAAAAGGAATACTTGGATGTAAAAGAAGAGAGATAAATCCCTCACAGAGTTTTGGCATAGTATCGAGTGTAAATGGGAGGCATTAAATGAGAGAGAAATGGGTATCCCATAATCAAAACATGTAGAGAGAAGTATGGGGGAGGTAAAAAACCATACCCCAACATTTATAATTTAAATTAAAAGGTCATAACAATTTAAATAATATTGGACAAAAACGAGAAATGAAGAAAAACCCTTACTTGGAAGTGTTCTTCCAAAGGCTTGAGATAGGTTTGATAGACGCTTCATGGGAGCTTGGGAAACCTTGGGAGGACTCTAGAGAGTGTAGGGAAGTGGTTGGACAATCCAAAAAAGCTTTGAGTGAGGAGGAAGTGGTATATTGGGTGGGTTTATATAGGAAAGGTGAGGGAATTCTTTCTTATTTAGGTTTGGGACACCTCACATTAAACTAATCCAAAACACAAACCAGCCCATGATTTTTGCCCATGGATTTTTGGAAAAGGGAAGTGTAAAACCATATTTTATAAGGCCAAATTCCGAACTTCTTAAAATAATGGGGTTTCTTATGTGGAGGTGAGTAACACTCCCAAGGAAATCAATTTAAAAAGACAAGATGTTTAATAAGAACTGAAGGGTCCATTAATGCTTTGTAAAATAAGTCAGACAAACCCAAAAATCACATTATTTCAATGGTAAACCATATATTGGCCGAACATAAGGCATATAGTATTTTATTACATCACTATTGGGTCATTATGATTTCATAAAATAGATTATATATTTAAACGGTATTTAATTTTTACCCAAAAAATTGGCTGTCTCAAAAAATTATGAAAAATTCACTATTGGATAATTTAGAAATCATAATTCTAGAAATAATATTAATTTTATCTAAATCATTTTATATATATGTTAATTTTCACTTTTAATATAAAAATTTACATTTATAAAAAATTCACGGGTTTTGACAAAAAATGGCTTTCAAACCGTAATAAAAATTACGATTGCATTCATAAAATTATTAAATAATTTATATTTAATTTATATTTATTTGATAATAATAATTATTTAAAAAATTATTTAATTAAAAAATACATGAATTCATCAAAATCGATTTCTTAGTTGAATATTAACTAAAAATACTATTTGTGATTTACAACCCTTCTACAAGGTAAAAATAATAAAATGAAGGTATATTCATTATTATATAAAAAAATAATGTACATGAACATATTTCTAATGTCTCGTTACATAACCCCTTATAATACCCGCATAAGACTGATTGGTAAGGTGTTCAATGGTGACCAACTCTTGGGGTGGCTCAGATAACACTGCTCAGGTGTAATCTCTATCAAATTCCACTTGTCTCATTGGTTGTTCTGCTTGAGCTTAACAAATTCAAGATCGGCTTGGGCATGGTCAAGAGAAAATCCCAATGATGAAACCTCCTTTCTGATCTCTAAAAAATGGGCTACTTATGGGACATGTCTACTGGATGATGCAATCACTTCCTTTGTCTGAGTAAATTGGATTTTTTGAGGCCCTATATTTATACTAATCATGTGATCACTGTTAAACAACTATATTAACAACGATCACAATTCATAATATTATTTTAAAATAAAAATACATAAAACCATAGAATTTGACATTTTATATATACATTTTACATAAAGAGACATTTAATTCGATCCTGAGGGATTTCCATTAATGAATGTTTGGGTTGTTACAATATCCCCCCATAAAAATTTCTCCCTCAAAATTTTCATTTCCCATACTAAAACAGATGTGGGTATCTATGCTTCTTCATTTTTTCCAGTTCCCACATTTCATCTTCCAACTTGTGGTTTTTTCACAACACCTTGATGAGGGGAATTTTCATATTTCATAGAACTTTTTCTCAATGATCTATGATCTTCACTGGTTTCTTCTCATAAGAAAGATCATCCTCTAATTGTACAAACCTTGAAAAGGGTACATGTGAAGGGTCTGAAATGTACTTCCTTAAGATGGATACATGAAATATATCATGCGCTCTGGCCATGGTAGGTGGAAGTGCAAGTCGATAGGCCACAACCCCGACATGATCAGGAATCTCCAAGGGGCCTATGTACCTTGGAATTGACTTCTTTTTCTTTCCAATACTAATGACCTTCTTCCATGGAGATATGAGTAGTAATACCATGTATCCAACTTGATACGCGAGGTCTCATCGACAATTTTCTGCATAACTCTTTTCTCGACTCTGGGCCACCTTGATATGATGATGAATGGTTTTCACCTTCTCTACCATTTCTTCGAACACTTATGGTCCAAGAAGCTTACTCTCACCGACCACATCCCAACACGTCGGTGTTCTACACCTTTTCCGATAAAGGGCTTCATATGGTGCCATTTGGATGCTCGAGTGGAAACTGTTATTATAGGAGAACTCAACTAATGGGAGATGTTGATCCCATCCATCTTTAAAGTCCATTGAGAACACTCTCAACATTTCCTCAAGTGTATGGATAGTCCGCTCAGATTGGCCATCAGTTTGAGGATGATAGGCCACATTGATGTTCAGTTCAGTATTCATATCATGTTGAAGACTCTTCCAAAACATAGAGGTAAAGCTTATATATCGATTGGACAAAATAGATAGTGGTACTTCATGCAACATTACCACTTCCCGGATATATTTCTATGCTAGTTGATCCAATGAGAAATACTCCCAAATATAAATGAATTGTGAAGCTTTTGTAAGACTATCCATAACAACCCTAATTCCATTGTTGGCTTTGGATGTCTTCAAAAGACCGGTGAAAATGTCCATGATGATGTTCTCCAATTTCCATTCGGGTATGGGCAATGGTTGCATCATCCCTTTAGAATTCTGCCTCTCTACCCTCACTTACTGACACACCAGGAACATCGATGTATATTCAACGATCTCTTTCATCATATTATCCCACCAATAATGTTCTTGGAGATCTCGATACATATTTGTGTTTCCTAGGTGAATAAAGAAATTTGAAAAATGTGCATCATCCAAAAGATCCTTCCTCAGATCCGGACATGATGGAACACATATTCATTTCAAAAATCTCCCAATTCATTCTTCATTAACATTAAACTTCTAGGATTTCCCTTTTACGATAGCATCCACTTTTTCCTGAATTCATGCATCATCTTTTTTAGAATATTTTAAACTTTCCAAAAGTGATGGTTGAGGAATCATATGTAAAAGGATTGATGATGTTCCCTTCTTTATGAATCCCT
The DNA here is from genome assembly GCA_963277665.1 of Viscum album. Lineage (NCBI taxonomy): Eukaryota > Viridiplantae > Streptophyta > Magnoliopsida > Santalales > Viscaceae > Viscum > Viscum album. Next base: position 1,539,264,784 of record OY728142.1, read on the forward strand.
TTTCCATCTTCATCAAATCTATGAAAATTGGACCCTTTTCAATTCTCATAATTGATAGAATCACTTGGTCCTTTCTACATAGGTCATTTGCCACCTTCTTTGCTTTCCCAAGGTGGTAATGGATTGGGATGTCATAGTCTTTGATCAGCTCTAACCATATTCATTGACGCATGTTCAAATCCTTCTATGTGAATATATAATTGAGGCTTTTGTGGTCCGTATATATTGCACACTTATCCACAAAGAGATAATGCCACCAAACTTTCAAAGTGAAGATCACTACAGCCAACTCGAGGTCATGTGTTCGATAGTTCTATTCCTTAACATTCAATTTCCTTGAATCATATGCAATGACTTTGTCATTTTGCATCAACAAATATACGGGGATCTTCTTTGAAGCATCACTAAATACCACAAAAAGTTCTCCACTGTTGGGTAATGTGAGAACGGGCACAGTGATAAGCCTCCTTTTCAACTCCATGATGCTTTCTCAGCATTCATCACTCTAATAAAACGTTAACACCTTCAGAGATAGCTTGGTAAGAGGGTTGGACAATCGTGAGAAATTTTTCACAAATCATCAATAATATCCAGCTAACCCCAAGAAGCTACGGATATCCATTACCGATGTTGGCCTCATCCATCCCTCAATTATATCTATTTTGGAGGTATCCATAGGTATCCCATTGCCTGTGATGATTTGGCCCAATAATGAGACCTCCTTCAACTAGAACTCAAACTTTCTATACTTTTCATAGATTTTCTCCTTCCACAAAGTCTCTAGTACAGTTCTTAGATGCTCCTCATGATCCTCCTTGGTTTTGGAGTATATCAGAATATCATCTATAAATACTACCACAAACATGTTGAGTTAATTTCTAAAGACTCTATTCATCATGTTCATAAAGATTTCTGGTACATTAGAGATTCCAAAAATCATTACTATGAATTCATAGTGCCCCTATCTTGTACGAAAAACAGTATTGGGGATATCTTTTTTCTTCACCCTTACATGATAATATCCCGACCGCAAATACACCTTTGAAAAGTATTTTTCTCCACGCATCGGATTGGACAAGTCATCAATTCATGGGAGAGGATACTTGTTCTTTATCATGATTTTGTTGAGCTCATGATAACTGATGCAAAGGTGCATTGACCCATCCTTCTTCTAGAAAAAGAGGACTAGTGCACCCCATGGTGAAGCACTTGGGCGTATAAACCCTTTATCCAGATGCTCAAGTAGTTGTTTCTTATGCTCTTGAAGCTCCCCAATATCCATTCTATATGGATTCATGGATAATAGGAATACCCCAGGTATAAGATCAATTGAGTATTCAACATCTCTACTAGGAGGAAGACTGGGAAATTCATTGGGAAAAACCTCAGAAAATTCCCTCGTAATAGGAATTTCTTCTAAGATGGTTGCATCCTTAGACTCAATCATCTGATTCAAATATGCGTGCTCATAGTGTAGTAATATCCATGCTTGAGATGATAAAGCTAAAGAATATTCATCTTCCTCCTTGCACTTGTAAATAAGCAGGGGTCGATTCTCCATATGGAGAGTGATTTTGCTCCCACGAAAATTTATGTTGGCTCCATATAAGGAAATCCTATCCATGAAAATAATTGAATCAAATTCCACGAGAGGGAGTATGAAGAGGTTTTCCGGGAAGTTCAATCCACAGATTATGATGGGGGAGGAGTTATATTCATGGGAAGAAATGATTTCCCCATTTTATGTACTCACCAACATCTTCACTTCCATGATTTGTGGTGGTGATGAGATTAGTCTACTAAACATTCGAGATATAATAGAATGTGTAGAACCTGAATAAAAAAGTACTTCCAGTATTATTGAATGAATAACTAGCTTACTTGTCACCACTTCATTGTGAGGATTCACTTTGTTATTAGTGATCATAAAATATCACCCTTGCGGCCTAGGAGGTTATTGTTTTCCCCCGAAAACCCTTGGCGTTGGGAACTAATTTGAAATATTCCCTAGTTCTTTGATGTTGTAGCAATGAAAAACGCGTTGAGGTTCAAATGGAGCATTCCTCTCCTCTGTTGCAGCAGCATGTTTTTCTTATCGGCAGTTAACAGCTTGGTTCCCTTCTCTTCCACACCTAAAGCATTTCCTTGTCCTGTTCAGGAAATTTTGGGGGTTCTTCTTTCCGTACTTTTGGAAAGTGGGCTGTTGGACCTTCATAGAACCATTGGATTTATCCATCAGACCACCAGAATTGAAGCCCATCTTATACTTCATATCCCCATGATACACCTGAGATTATACGATCTCCATTTGGACCTTGAGGGAACATTGGACAATTTATTCATTGTTGTCAAAGTCACAGATTTCCAGTGCTTTCCACAGGCTAGGTTTCAGCCCACTAATGGAGCGGTCAACCTTGAATTTGGGGGTAACAATAAAGCCGAAATCATATCATGCAATCCTTATTAATTTTTCCTCATACGCTCCAATAGTTTTTTCCTTTTTTTTCTTGAGGGAAAGTAAGTCACCTTCTATCTTAAGCCAGATGGTGCATTAAAAATGGTTATCAAGAAACATCTTCCAGAAATCCTTCAATTCCATCGCCTTGATCTCCTCCTCAGGCTTCATATTTTTTATCGACGTTTAAAATTTTTCAGCTTCACCCTCCATACGATAAGCGTCCAGGAGAACCTTCACTTGTTCCGAACATTAAATGATGGAGAAGATCTTTTCACTGGATTTGATCCATTTTTTAGCGATAGAGGGATCATATGATCCATTACATGTAGGAGGCCTTTGTCTCATGAAGCTCTCAACATGGACTTGTTATTTCTTGGGGGGTGGGGGTTGAACATTCCTCTTGACCCATGTTTCTTTTCAAATATTGATTTATATGGGAGATAAGTGTGACAAATCTCGTGATCCCCACCCCCATTGGATTTGGAATCTCATTAGTAATTTCATCACATTGATCTTCACATCGATTGTTAGCCTGAGTGTTCCTATTACCAGCCATTGGATGGTATAAAAGTAATGTTAAGGGGTAAAACATAAAGGTTAATAAAAGGAAAAAATTTATTAATTATAAATAACTCTTATTTCCTTAACATATTAATCTATTTGCTTCAGTCTATGTTATATATGATCTACTTTCTAATATATATTTTTAGGGAATTTTTTTGTCCCTTAATAATGGTTCATACTAAGATTGTGAATTTACCAAAGAATATCCTCCGGGAGTGTCGTAACTAAAAGTGAATCAAGGCCCACTTTCGTGCACTAGTTCCCATTCAAGTCTAGATCAAAGCGGTGTTTTTGTGTTTTACCCCTAGGATACATCTGTACCAGAGCCGCCTCTACATGCTCGTATCTAGACATGGATGTATTTGCTTGATAAAACACTTACATAATACTCACCAAAACATATGGATGTTTTTTATTATACTTAGTATTGTATGTAAGGCTTAACTAGGGTTTTGTAATCCTAATCCCCAAAATAACTAATTGTGTCCCCAGATATAAACTATGACAACCCAACTTTTTATTTCAGAATTAAACATAATTTATAACATAAAAATAATTTGATACAACATAGAAGATCGATAGGTCTAGTGTCTCTCGAGCTTAGGATCATTACATAAAAACCAAAAACATGAAAAATAACATCTTTTTTGAAAACGTCCTTTACATGACCACTATATTCCCTCGTACTTAGCATTGCATGGGATAACCTGAGGACTTGCATAAGAAAAGGGTGAGCTATAAAGCCTAGTAAGGGAATAAACATGGTATAACATGAGGAATAAAATACATGTTAGACAATAGGAATATAGTTAGAGCACAATGGAATCACAAACATAAAGGCATGATAAAGCATTATTATTATAACAAGGAAATGTGGAAACAACAATTAACATGGAATTGGCATGAGCCAAGGCTCATTGCAATTATAGCATGAGTAAATTCTCATTGCACATGAAGCACGAGTAAAACCTCATTTCACATGAATTATCATGATTAAACACCCATTGAACATGATGTATCATGAAACTATTCTTAACCCAATGCATTGGAGCACTATAAGGAAGCACCCTTATTAGACATTTCATTTCATACATAAGTTTGCCACATGGATCATATAACATGGATTCAAAAAATATCATCATTTATTCCCTGATAAAGGAATGTGGAATTAATACATGAAACATTATAATCAATAAGTAAATGTGCATAAAGGTGAATACTCTTGATAGAGATATGGGCATGGTATTCACTACACAATTACTCTGTCTTGCAAGGTTGGTGCAATTTCGGCAGCGTAACGACGTGACATAAGAATTATTAAAAATGATTGATGGGAGAGAAAGAGGTTTCTCATAATATGTACATGTAATGGACTGTAAGTGAGGTCATATAGATACATGTCCCAACAATTGTAATGGAATTTAGATGCATAATACAAAAAGGAATACTTGGATGTAAAAGAAGAGAGAGAAATCCCTCACGGAGTTTCAACATAGTAACAGGTGTAAATAGTAGTCATTTAATGAGAGAAAAAGGTGTCTCCCATAATTAAAACATAAAGAGAGCAGTATGGGGGAGGTTCAGAACCTTAAGACAACATTTATAATTTAAATTAAAAGGGAATAAGAATTTAATGAATATTGGACAAAAAAGATAAATGAAGAAAAACCATTACTTGGAAGTATGCTTCCAAAGGCTTGAGAGAGGTTTGAGAGAGGCTTCATGGGAGCTTGGGGGACCTTGGAAGGCTTATAGAGAGAGTAGGGAAGAGGTTGGATGAACTCAAAAGGCTTTGAGTGAAGATTAAGTTAGAGCTTGGGTGGTTTTATATAGGAAAGGTGAGGGAATTATTTATTATTTAGGTTAGGGTCACCTCACATTAAACTAATCCAAACCACAAACCAACCCATTTTTTTGGCCCATGGTTTTTGGAAAAGGGAATTGGAAAAAAATAGTTTATAAGGCCTAATTCCACACTTCTTAAAATAATGGGGCTTCTTATGTGGAGGTGGGTCACTCTCCCATGGAAATCAATTTAAAAAGACAAGATTTTTAATAAGCCTTGGAGGGTCCATTAATGCTATGTAAATTAATTCAAAAACCCCAAAATCACATTATTTTAATGGTAAAACATATATTGGCCAAGCATAAGGCTTATAGTATTTTATGACATCACTATTGGGTCATTATGTTGTCATAAAACACATTATATATTTAAATGGTATTTAATCTTTACTCAAAAAGTTGACTGTCTCAGAAAATTATGAAAAATTCACTGTTGGATAATTTCGACGTCCTGATTCCAGAAATAATATTTACTTTACCTAAATAATTTTCTAAATATGTTAATTTTTACTTTTAAAATAAAAATCGACATTTATAAAAAATTCACTGGTTTTTGACAAAAATGGCTTTCAAACCTCAATAAAAATTATGATTGCATTCATAAAATTATACAATAATTTATATTTAATAAAAATTAATTTAATAATAATAATAATATAAAAGATTTTTTAATTCTAAAATCCATTAATTCATGAAAATAGATTTCATAATTGAATATTAACTAAAAATATTATTTGTGCTTCAAAACCCATCTACAATGTAACAATAATAAAATGAAGGTATATTCATTATTATATAAAAAAATAATATACACCACCATAGTTATAATGTCTTGTAAAATAACCCCTTATTACATACACATAATACCGAAAGGGTATGGTGTGAGATGGTGACCAACTCTTGGTGTGGATATGATCACATTACTCAGGTGGTAATTTCTATAAACGTCCACTTCTCTCATAGGAGGTTCTGCTCAAGATAAACATATTCAAACTCCACTTGGTCTTGGTCAAGATCAAATCCCAAAGACACAACCTACAATCTAAGAACTAAAAAATGGGCTTCATATGGGGCACATCTACTAGATGAGGCAATCACTTCCTTTGTCTGAGTAAATTGGATTTGGAAAAGACCTATATTAATACTAATCATGTGATCACTATTCAACGTCTATTTTAAAAATGGCCACAGTTCATAACAGTATTTTAAAATCCAGAAACATAAAACCAAATAATTTAACATTTAATATAAACATTTTACATAATGTGACATCTAATTTGATCAAGAGGGATTTCCATTAATGAATGTTTAGGTCATTACATATGATCTACATATAGGCTTAATTAGTAGATTCACACCCCATATATTAGATTCATAGAGATCATGATAGGTTTATGCTGTGAATGTGCACTATGAATATGAGTGTGAATGGAACTAGTTTTATTAAGACTCAAGAGACTAGTTTCAAGCCCAAAAATTAGTTCAAAAGATTTTTTATTTTCTATTTTTGAGTGTAATCACTATAATACTAAAGATTAACCCATGATATCCATATACAAGACATTCCATACATAACAACATTCATTTTCACTAAGTCAAATAAGAGTTTCCTTGCTTGATTTATTACTATTATTTGTTTTCATATTTAATATTATTACTCACCTAGAATTTATGGTATTTATTTTTTAACTTCTTTGATATGAGGGGAATTTTCCCATATTTTATTGAATATCTTAAATTATCTTGTGAAATTGTTTTCAATTATTGTCAGGATAAATTTTGGTTTTTAAATGATGAAATAGATTTTTATCATATTTGGTTTGATGAATGATTTTTAAATATTTAAAAATATATTTTCAAACTATTTCTTTCACCATCATAATTGAATTCCTCTTTTAGAATATTGGAATTTCCTTATGAAGTTACTGTATAAAATATTTGGTGGAATACCACTAATCTCTATAGACCAGAACCTACATGTGAAATAATGTGTTTTCATTAATTTCTGTTCTTATAATAGGTAGTGATGTTTTTTTATCCTTTGTGGGTTCATGCTAGGGTGTCCATGGGTGGGTGACTTTGGACAAGATGTGTGGTCATTGACCACTAGGAGATGAGTTTTTGGCACCTTTTTTTTATATCTTGTTTTGTATCATCTCCTGGTACATGATATGATTGTATTTATGTATGTATCAAATCATCTTTCCATAATGTACTTTTTTTATTGTAATCTTTTTTGGGATAAAATTTTGTAAATTTTTATTTCTGATGCCTATGTGCTTGTCACCAGCCTATGGAGATCAATAACCCCCTTTAGGTCAGTGATAGATTGGGTTAGATATAGATTTGCACGGTACACTGGGATGGTTTGTTACAATGGTACTTTTTATTGTTTATTCCAAATGTATAAGGAATCATTGTCTTAACCTTAACAACATGAAATAATTTTCACACCTTCAAGATTATTATTTTTACTGAATCTTCATAAAGGCAATTGAATGGTTCTTTTCAATGAAAATGTATTCCTAAATATTTTAAAAATTATAATATTTTAAATAAGTGATTTCTAAATTAAAATATTATTTTCCTTAAGAATTGTACCTACAATATTTTGAAGTTATTATCATCTATAAAACACCCTTTGTTGTTTCTTGTTATTTACTTGGGATGTGATACAATGTTACCATCACTATTCTTTCTCTACATAGTTTATTATTATTATGATATTTTTTTATTAAACTAATTTTATTTCCATGGGTTATGATAAGACGAAATGATTAATGTTTTATGATATTGCAGCATTCATATGTATGTATTATTACTATGTAATGGGTGATAATGATATAGATAATGAAAATGGGTTGGTCGTTTATTAGCATCCAATGCATTGGTTAATTATGTCATAGTTGAACAAATACTAATATATTATATAATTATTAAACTACCAACACAAGAAATAGTTGATTAAATGGATGTTAATCCCATGAGAATGTAGTAAATGAACAATTGGGCATGCCTATTATGCAACTTTTCCATTAATGATAATATTTCATGTGAACCATGAAGAAGGAAGTTATTTTAAATACTTATTTCGATTACACCAACTCATGTATTGTTTATATGATATGAAATTCTGGATTATGATTGATTATTCATGATTCCTCACTCATATATTTTTTCCTTTTATAGAAAAAAATATCCAGTGAGACATGATTAATGATCACTGACTAATTAAGTTATTTTATTTTATATTATTATAGTATAATATCATTATGATTAAAATATGCTCAATTACTATCATTTATTGATATCTCATATGTTTACCCTTATTGAGAACATAATCTCACCCAATCCTATGCTTCCATTCCTTAGGTTACAAGGAAATTTTTTAAGTATGTCTTTTCAATTAGGGGTTATAGTTATGTAGAATATTGTGGGGGGATTATTTAGATCTTTTATGTACTAGTTTTTATGTATCCATGTTTACATGGAAAATAAAAAAAAATACAATTACAGAATGCATTGTAATGATTTGTAATGAATATTCAGCTATAGTGATTTAAATGTTAATTATGAGTTGTGTGGTTCACTACACTGATAGCCTAAAAACAACTTCAACTGGTTGATAAAAGTATTAGTATAATTAAATATTTATTTTAATGAATTTATGACATGTTTCAGCTTGTGAAACTATTACAGGTTGTGTATTTTCTCAATTTCCTATACCAGCTCAGGGTCAAATGTTATTCAATCAATGCTAATCCACATCAGCTCACTTCATATATCATCTAGGAGTATTTAAAAATTTATTGTAGAAACCAACATATAAGTTTCTCTTCAAACAGTTTCTATACTTTTAGATACCTCCCATCAATTCATTGAACTTGATTTATAAGTGAATTACTCACAATATAAGATATCTGTCTATAGGTTTAGTAGAAAAAATTTATTGATTTATACTTATTGAACTGCAGGATCCTTCATATTCCAAATTTATCATAGACATGAATATTTGTTCATACAATCATTATATATTTATTGAATACCCCCATGAATCATTTGATCTAGGTATTCAAGGTATACCAAGTCTTTATACTCTATCACCCATAGTGCAGGTATATAAATTCTTCTTCATTATTTTGGTGGATACATAAGACCATCATCCATTTATTCAACTTTTTATAATGAAATAAATAGTGACATCAAAAATTGATGAAATAAATACAATCATAAAATTATAAGAACTTCAATATCACCATTTTTTTAAATCCAATAGTTAATAACATTTTCACCCCCAAAATAGAAAATGAATGCGAATGTGAGAGAAAATTATACCTATAATGTAAGGGTACTCTCATCAATAATATATGCAGCTTCTCCCACCCATGATCTTTTAGTAATCATCCGGAAGGCAGACACCAAAATCTTCTCATCAATGATCCATCAGTGAATCAATCTAGATCATCTTTTTGAAGACCCATGTAGAAAAAAGGATTTCATAACCTTAAAATGAAAGTTATGCATTATATTTTCCAATGTATTTCTATATCAATTTTTTAAAATGTGGTGATGTTCAATAAATATTTTCAAAACAATATATATGAAACTATACTTATCTAAGTAAACACATCATATAATTCAAGGGAAAGTAGAAAATTTTCCCATTTTTGGAAAAAATATTCCCTTAATAAAAAAACATATATCATAACTATCATAAGTAATGAATATCATACCTTATACTATAGAAATGTGGGGGATATCCATATTTATAGTTTTTAATAATTCAAAAGACCTCTAAAATCCTTAATTAATATTGTTTCTCCCCTATAATCAATACTGTATATCCTCGATCATATTCAATGATATTTATTTAATGACGATCATCTAAATTTAAGGATTGGGTCAATATTTCACCACTTCCGTTGTTTCACTCAAGATGATGCATCTCTCATTGCCTAGTGACATTCATGTTTGAATATATGAAACTACAATTTTTTCATTTTTAAGTACCCTTTATGTTTCTGGATTTTTTACCATAGAGATGTATGTACTTATTTTCGTTCGAAACTTATTTCTGAGGTAGATTTACCTTATTATAATGAGTTAGAATAACATTCTCAATAATTAATTTTATTTAAAAAATACATGATTTGTCCATATATTTGGTCCATAAAACTAATATTTCTTTCTTGATATATTGGATACTCTTCATTGGTGATGAATTTTTATTTATTACAATATTTTTTAATCCTAACCACTCTGGTTATTTTGCAATCTTCTTAATCCCCAAGGAAACAATTCACACATATGACATCCATTTCTCTAGACTAGATTTCCATCAAAATAATTTCCTAATATATTCTAGAATACCCTTCTGGGAACCTTATAAAAATTATCATCATTATATTTTATTATATTAAAATATTTTTATGAATCTCTTTAATAGATTTTCAATATTTTATATTTCTCTATTAAGAATTGCTTTCCGTGATCTATTTATAGTAATATGTAGTGTGACCTATCTTGACTCAGCAGAATCAGTTACTTATTTTTGGATTAGATCCTTGTTCTCTAACTTCATTTGAGTTTTAAATGTGATATTTTTAATTATCTTTTAATTATTTTAACATCATCACCAGGATTATTTTACTTCCTAAGAGTTGTATTATTTCACAAGTCAAACCTATCTATATGTACAACAGTCATTTTCACATAATATTCTACCCTCTTTCTTCCATCATCATGAGTAATGTGGTTGATTGGATCCTACCATCATCTATCACATGAATTTCCATATGTGATTTAAAATTAATAGAAACTATCGAAATGTTAAAAATAATTTTTCATATGTGGAAACTTCTTTTTTTTGTAAAAATATATGCTATAACTTTTAACTATTATTACACTTATTATATGCGTAACATCACAAGATTATATTATGTTTATTATTTTTAATTTCATTGATGTCTTGTGATATAAGCAACACCATGATTAGCTTGTGTAATACGTAACACTGTATTAGCTTGGAGTATACGCATTAATATTCATGGAATGAGTTACACACAATTTCAACTTCTTTTGATTGAAATAATTTCAAGAAAGACCTAGTATAATTTATAACTAAATATTATAACATAGTCATTATAATGATAGTTATGGATATTATTAACTTCCCTCCAGAAAAACTATTGAATTGAAAATAATCGAGTCTATAAAATAATAAAATCACCCATTATGGATTTTATTAGTGAAATATATATTTAATATATATTATATTTCTTATTTTCAATTCATATTTTATCTTTACTATATATGATATGAGAAACATTTCAATTTTTTTATAAATGAATTATTTTTCAACAAAATACAAATTTACCTCTTTCTAATGGGAAACCCTTTTTAAATATAGTATTTGGAAATGTTAAAAGTTATATTTATCATAATAAACTTATTTAATGGAAGGTAGTCATCAAAATTTACCTTGGTTGAAATTTGGGTACTCTTTTATGAAATTAAAGTTTTAATGGATTGTGAAAAATACTGCATTCTATTTTAAATATACATTTTCATATAATTTATTTATATAGTTATATTATCTTCTTATTTGGTATTAATGTGTAATTGGATTATTATTTTATAATTTAATCTAATTTTGGTCATTAAAATCAATTTTACATTTAAGATGGATATAAACATATGTCAATATTTTCGTAGATTTTACTTCTTAAAAACCCTTTTCCTTATTTTGACAACCAGAATTAAATTTAAATTAAGTAATTCAACTTCAATGTTTGGAATTTTGAAAAATTGATAAAATATTTTTAATAATTGGGTCCTAATTAAGGTAATAGGTAACTTTTTTTTTAATATTATGAATCGTAATTACTGTATTATTTATTCACCATAGTTAAAGGTAAATATGGTTAAATTGGGTAACAAACAATATGATAAAGATTATAAATTTACCCTAACACCAGAAAAAATCCAATTGGATTAATTAAAGTCTACAAATATCGCATAAGTCTCAGTATTGATTCATTTTGTGGACATTTGACCAAAAAAGTGATGTAATTATAATTTTATCAAAGGAAAGTGAAAACATTTCACTTTCTTATCTCTTGTGAGTATAATAATTTTAATATAGTGATAAACATGTTGAAACATCAATCATAAATATTATTTAAAAATAAAAGGAAATTATATAAATCATGATAATTTATTTATAATTTTTAGTGATGATTTAAATATCATTAAAGATGAAAAAATTGGGATGTAGAAATTATTTTATTAATATAAATTAAAATAAATGTATTTAAAATATTAAATGAAATTGAATATGAATAGATTAATGTTCCCCATGAACTTTTTAGGTGGATATGAGATGTTAGGAGTATATTAAATATTTGTTTTTGAATTTATCTTCTATGTGGATTTTATTTAACGTCAAATAAATGAATAGTGTCAATATTGACAATATAGATATTTTATAAAACATTTATATAATTAAATTACGAAAAAAATTAAAAATTAAAAATTGAAAATTATAAGTTCTGGAATGTCATAAATTATCTATTTATGGAAAATTGACTGCACATAAGTGAATATTTATAACCATTTATTATTTAGATTATTATTAGAACAATTAAAATCAAATAGATTAAATAATGATAAATAAAAATGATATGGTTTAAAATAAAATCAAAACATGTATATATTTTATTGGTTTAGAGTGTTTAGACCCCAACTCATCATAGTTTTGAAATAATTCACCTTTGAGGCATTTCAATTTAAAATTTAATTTATATTAATTTAATAGTTTTGGTATTTCCAAACGTGCGTCTCCCCTCTCTTATAAAATGGAACATTTCCTTCTCTTTTAATCACACCTCTGTAGAAAATTTTCTTGTACACAACCTACACATTTCCTCCCCCAACATACCACACTTCATGATAGATTCCACAATTCAAACATGTCTTTTCGGTTAAATTATTATTATAGTTATATTATCTTTTAATGGGTTTTAATGTTTAATTGAATTATTCTTTTATCATATAATCCAATTTTGACCATTTTAGTAATTACACATCTAAATTGGACACAAACACATGTAATTATTTTGATAGTTTTTACTTCTTAAAACTCCACTTTCTAGTTTTGACAATAGTAATTAATGTTAAATTAATTAATGCAACTTCGATGTTTAGAATTTTGAAAAATGGATTCCATATTTGTAATCATTGTGACCAAATTATGTTATTATTTTACTTTTATTTTTTTGATATTATGATTAGTAACTACAATAATTTTTATTTACCAAAATTAATGGTAAATCGGGTATATTTGTGTAACAAACAATATGATAAAGCTAATTAAATTACCTTAACACCTGAAGAAATCCAATTGGATGAATTAATGTGTACAAATGTTACGTATGGGTTGTAATTGATTCATTTATTGGAGTTTTTTCCATCAACGTGATGTAATTATAATTAAAACAAAAGAAAGTGACCACATGTCACTCTCTTATCTCCTATATGTATAATAATTTTAATGTAGTGATAAACCTTATAAAACATCAAACATAATAGTATAAAAAATATAATGAAATTATCTAACTAAAGTATATTTATTAATTATTTTTATATATTTAATAATTATCATTAATAATGACACAATATTGGTGTAGAAATTATTTTATTAGTAGAAATATTAAATAAATTGTTTTAAGAATAATAAAAGAAAAATATTATGAATTGATTAATGTGACCCACAACTTTCTTAGGATACCATGACATGTTAGGAGTATATTAATGTTTTTGTTTTAATTTATCTTCTTTTGGGATTTTATTTAAAGTCAAATAAATGAATAGTGTCAAAATTGAAAAAAGCTACATACTAATAAATTATTAAAAAATTAGAAAATATATTTAAAAATTACAAAGTTAAAAATATAAGGTCTAAAATTTCATAAATTATATAATTATTTACAACTGATATTACATAAATAAATATTTATAACTAATTATTATTTAGACTATTATTACTAGAATTAATATTAAATAGACTAAATGGGGATAAATAAAAATGATAATGTTTAAAATAAAATCAAAAAATTTATAAATTATATTTTAGAGAGGATTTTTTCCCACCATCATTTAATCTTAAAAATAATCCACTTTGGAGTAATATGAAATTAAAAATTAATTTATATTAATTTAAAAGTTTTGGTATTTCCAAAGGTTCCCCTTCCCTCTCTTAAAAAGGTCTCATCTCAAAATCTTTTAATCACACCTCTAAAGCTATTTTTTTGGAAATCCCCTGACAATTTCCTCTCCCATATTCCCTCAATTTATCATAGAGGTCACAATTTGTGTATTAATATATCCTAAAGATACCGTTTTTGCATATCAAAAGAAGATATTCGATAAAGTGGTAATTATTTTATCACCTCTTCCGAAATTCTTTTCTTCTTATACATACTCATATTAGGTTTTTTCCAAACTAAAGTAATAAATCTAGTATCTTATTGTAATATCCAAGATAAATAAGTAATAAGACACATTTCATATTTATTAATAATTGTTAATTATATATTAATTTTACATTAAAGGGGACACTATGTTCGATTGTGTACCCGATACGCAACAACAGGTTTCTTTGAAATCTTACGTTGCACACCAATAATATAATATTATTATTTTAATTGGTAGTTAACTCCAAGAAGTTTCATTGGAAGGAATGAAAAAAACTAACTACAGTATAATTATACATGTTTGTTAAATGTATTTACATATTATCCAATAAAAAGTTAGAGGCCTAAAATAAGAATGAATCTAATTTTAAGCATAATTTACATTAAAAGGTCGATTTACCACCTTTTAATGGAGAACCCTCTTTAAATCTAGTTTTTGTCACATTAATACATTCAAACTGACTAAATAAAATCTTTCTTCAGAATGGGGACATCAAAATTTACATTGTGTAAATTTTTGTAATTTTTCCGATAATGGTCATTTTTTTGAATAGTGAAAATATTGTATTTTAATTCCAAACTGTATTTTAATATAATTTATTTATATAATAAGATTGTCTTTTTAATTGGTTTTAATGTTTTATTATAATATATTTTTACCATTTAATCCAATGTTGGTTATTATAATTAATTTCACATTGAATGTGTACATAAAGAAGTGTCAATCTTTTGATAGTTATTGCTTCTTAAAAAAACACTATTTGTTTTAACAACAGGAATCAATTTTAAATTAATTAATGCCACTTCAATGTTTTGAATTTATCAAAATTGATATCATTTTTGAATTTCTAATATCCAATATATCTTAGGATGATTTTTTTATATTTTTCTAAAAAACATCCATTATTGATAAATAGTAAAACCGCTTAGGAGTAGTTAAAAAAACTGACTTTTTCCATTTAAATGAAATTTTACCACTTCTGTGAATTTAATTTCGAAACTCTGATATACATGGTTGTTATTAGTAAGTAAAATTTGGTTCAATAAGATGAAAATATTTTTTTGGTGAATAGTATCTTTTGACTTTTATTTACCACAGTTAAAGGTAAATTGTGTAATTTAAGGTAAAAATAATATTATAATAATTAAAATTAACTTAACACTTGTCCAAACATTATTGGTTGAGTCATTTACGACCATGGTCATTTTTGGGTCGATTTTGGGACCCCATTGAGCCACTTGGGTGTGATAATGACAATTTAGATAAATTAAATTAAAGGAAAAAATGACAAAAAATATATATTTTAGTAAATTAATTTTTATATGGTGTTATATAAGTAATATTTTTGACTATAAATATACATTGCAAATCTAAAAACATTTCCTACATCATGACATTTGTTTAATTATTTTCAGACATCAAAAAATTTAAAATTTTCATGACACAATAATGATATAGTGTTTACCTCATTAAATAATCATTTAAATAAATTAGATTATAAAAATTAAAATAAAATAAAAAACTTGTCTAATTCTTATTGGATGATTTTATTTAGACCACAAGTCATATTATCTTCGACACTAATAATTTTTGGACATTTTTGAAACCGAATATCATTATATAATAAAATAATATTATCACACATTCTTAAAGAGCCCCTCCCCCCCTTATAAAAGGAGACAACTTATAACCCATTTCTCACAGATCTCAATCCTTTATGATCATCCAAAATCTACCCAATTAATCTCCCTAAATGCATATCCTCCACCTAGAAGCCTTAACATAGGCATAAGTCACATGAAGAAGTCCTTTTGGTTAAAAACAATGGAAGTTACCCAAATTAAAGGTAATCGTTTCTCCTAACTTCTTTTCTTTTATTTTACTTCTCCAACCCCTTTAATCTTTTTATTCCTCTATTTTATAACAAAAATGTGTCCTTAATATACTATGATATTGTAATGTGAAGGATTCGAACTAAACTTACACACACCTCTATCTAATTGGCGAATAACATAATGTTTTTGTGGATGGAAAAGTAACACCTCACGAAACGATGATTGTTCAATTACCTCATACCTTCTCTCATGGTGGCCATAATGATGGAACTGTATTAATATATGATATATATTATGATATTGTTTTCTTTATGATTATTTGTTTTCCATTTACATCATACCTTTATGGTTTCCATTATGGGTAAACATGATAATTTCATTTGAGGAATTGCGGACTATCGCCCCCTCAAAGTGATATGACTCATTAATGCTATATGTGGGATGTATAAAAGATGAAGTTAATGATATTATATATGATATTATACTGTAATTATAATATTCATAATTATCATTATGTTCCCTGTCACGACCCCCTCCCACCAAAGATGCCCCTCTTGATCTGGCAATGGTGAAAGGAAGATAATGACCCCCGAGTCCCGCCTCCAGTAGGCCCCGGGTTGGCGACTATCACCAAGGGTATGAGTTTTCACAAATATAGGAGGCATTACCCTTTTTATTATTTTGGATTGGGAAACAGGAAAAGTCAACCACCAAAAAGGGAAAAGAACAAGTGTATATAAATAAACCCAAACCAAGCCCACATGCATGTTTAAACAATTTTTATAACAAGGTACAAGTACAAGGAAGCTCAAAAGTACAATGCCAAAGAAAACAAGAGAAAAACAACTGAAAAAACTCCAACTGCCCGACTAGTAGGGTCCCGCACGGCCCTGGTAGTCCTCCTGGAAACCTGAAAGTAAACGTAGGGTGAGCATACAAGTATACTCAGTAGGGAAACCTAAATCTCTCGTGCACAAGTGGGGAGACACCCTAAGGTCCCGTGAGAAAACAGAAGAACCAGAAACTAACAGGGAAAAACTATCCACCCAGCCTCACTGGTCACACTCACCAAGTAACACAAACAAGTTTAGTATATATATATAACAAAAAAATATTGGGTACCCTGCACCATTTCCCACTTAATTAGATGCTGCTCTTCCTAACGGAAAACGTCCTGACGCTACCACACTCTTCCCGCCCGCACAAACCTGGGCCAAACCACGCATCCCGCCCGCACACACCTGGGCCTCACAACCACGCATCTCGCCCGCACACACCTGGGCCACAACCACTAACCCGCCCGTAGACACTTGGGCCTCATCCCGAAGGTTCTTGGGAAAGGTAAGCATGCCCGAAGAGTCTTGGGCTAAAGGTCGCCTCAAGCCATCACAGCCTCTGAGACCTACCCGAAGAGTCTTGGGTGTAAGGTCACCTCAAGCCATCATAGCCTATGGAAGAAGGAGCAGGAAGGAGCTAGTAACTAAGGGGGAACACCCTCTCCCATAAAATGGGAGTGTTCAGCACTAGGTGCTTGACATGGGTGTGGTGCGACAAAACACAAAGATACAATTATATATATACATATACCAAACACACAGCCCAACCTATGGCTTCTTAAAAAGAGGAACTGAGCATGTGCCTCGGCACTGCTACCACGAAGCATGCATCAACAACCAAACAATCATCCCCCAACCCCATTTAGCTTTTCATGTTTCATGCAATGGTTTAACAAAATATTACTACTGGGCTTCTATCATCCAGACAAAACCTTTCACAAACATATCCCTGCCATCCACAACCAAGGATAGGTAAAACGCAAGAAACCACATGCCATTTCATTTACAAAAGATTATCACAACCATACAACATTCCATCATTCATTTATTTCAAAGTTCCACACATAAAACCCTTTCCCCACACAAAACATTTCCGCATTTGAAAACACCTTTTACTTCCAAAACACTTTTCATAATCAAAACACTTTTCATAAATAAAGGCATTTTCCACAACCAACCACTTCCCATTTCAACCCCATCGTTTACAAAAACATTTCCCACAAAACAACCAAACCACCACATGTTCATTATTCTAATTTTGTTCAACCGGGGTGATCACACAAGGTTTTCATTATCATTTAATCATCCAGTCTTTACGTGCTTATCCATTTTCCATGTTTTAAAAAAACCAACCACAAACAATTCAGATATCAATTTCGCATGCAAAGGCCACCAACGGCTTTGATTTTCAGTAGGCAAAGGCCTTTCAATCCAAAATCACAATCAAAAGATAAAGAAACTCGAAGGCAATAGAAACAACACAAAACCCCAAACCCTTCTTTATCCGGTTATTATCTTTATTTAAATTTCAACTGCATCCCATGGAACAGAAGAAAAATATCCCACCCCGCATGTTGCTCCAAATAGAGAGACGAAGGTAAACCCCTACCTCAAAAGGTCCCGATCACGTCGCATCCGACGACGTCCTTCGGTGTCCTCCGCATTCGCCAAACCTGAAAAACGCCTCCTAGGATGGAAGCTGGAGAAGGAAGGCAGGAAGGAAAGGTGAAAAGTCCAGGCTTAGAAGCTTCATCTCGTCGCTACGATCCTTTGGCCACTGACGGATCGTAATTCGGAGCTTGGACAACGAAGTTTGAGGAGGAAGACTACTTGATCATCCAAGAGTGTCGTCGTGTGAAGAAGAAGCGATTGGTCTGGAAATAATCCACGACACTTTCTTATATAGCCTAAGAATAGGTAAAACAGTATGCAGCGTGTATTGATGAATACACGGTGTGACTGTACACCCGTTACGTGTTTTGACTGGTCAACACACGACGCGTCACGCGGTTTCCACGCGTTTTAAAAAACGTTAATTTTATTAATATGCGTGTTTCGTTGACCCAAGACAAAACTCATAAAAAGGTATCCATTACTGGTCTTAAAATGACCGTCTTAATTACAGGATTACACTGCCGCTGACGGTTCGTCATTCCGACACCATATGAAGAAGTTATAGACTTTTTAAGTTTTGATCACCCAAAATAATAATAATATTATTTTATTATTATTATAATAATTTAATATTTTTATCAAAAGGGATTGTGGCGTGAATCTCTCCCCTTACACCACGCGCACTCCCTTATTTTATTATTTTATTACTATTTTAATATATTAAATCAACATTATATAAAATATATGATATATTAAATAAAATTATATAAAAAAAATATGATTTATACAAGGGAAAGGGGGCATTCACGCCTCCCCTCCCCATCTCATGTGCCTCCCCATAAATTTATTATAATTTATTAAATAAAACCATTTTCCTTTTAATTGTATTATTATATTTATTATACAATCAATGTTATTAATTTCATAATTCAATTTTGGGAGAACCTATGCACAACCATTCCATGCGACTCAAAACCATTTCATTTAATTGAATTAAATGACAAAACAAAATTAATATAACATACATATTCAACCCCATTTTAATACATTTAATTTTATTAACCTCTCACATATAGTTTTACGCCATCATTGTTATTTATTGTTCTTCAATAACAATAAAATTTCATCAACTTATTTTATTAACTCACCGACGTTATTGTTTTTAATAACAAAAAGATTTACGCTCGTCGCATTGACCACGTTAAACCACCCTGTTGGATATCTGAATCCGACCATGCCACGTCAATGTCTTGTAACATCCATCAATTTAATTATTTTTATTCTATTTATTTTTATTTCACACTGATTAAATTGAAACCACTTTTATTAAATTAAAACCATTCAATTTCATAAACCCAATATAACGAACTCACCTCTAATTTTATGAACGCACCACCATGCTTCCACTTGCATCTTCATTTAATTTTTTTTGCAATAAACACCATGACTCATTTCATCAATTTCTCATTATTATTAATATTATGAATAATATTAATAACACAACAACCATAATTATTATTCAAATTTAATTTCAACAATTACTCAATTAATAAAAAAAACTGCATGTTTCATTTATCAACGTCTAATGGATCACACACCTTCCCACTTCACATCATTAATAATAATAACACAAATTAAATCATTTTATCATGATTATTCTTTTTAGTTTAATTAATCACACAATTTATGTCATCATCATTATTATTAACATATTTTTACTTTATCATCAGTATTAAAATTATCATTATAACGCGCGTCGTGTTGACCACATCGATTTCAACAAAGGAATGGACCGGAGGGGTTCGGTCCATTACATCAGATACCTCTTAAAACATTCTCGTCCTCGAGAATTAAAAACCAACCAAGAAAAAGAATGGATCCAAACAACCACTCCGCAAGATACCTCTTAGGGCTCTTGGCATAACAAGAAACAACCGACAACCCTAATTATGTGAGTTAGGAATTCCCTCTCCTATGTCGAGATATTATCCGCTTTAGGGGGCACTGACTCGCCTGCACGGGTTTAATCGCATCTGCATTAATGCGTCTCGATTAAGAACTGGGCCTTCCCACTTCCATATATTAGGTTTTTTTTTCAACTTACACTGCACCCAACAACGTACAACCCACACACTGCCCGGACACATGGCTTGAGGAATTCCTTCTCCCATGTTGAGATATTATCCGCTTTAGGCGGCACTGACTCGCCTTCACGGGTTAAATTGCATCCACATTAATGCGTCTCGATTAGGGATTAGGTCTTCCCCTCCCCACACGATAGGGCTCTTCACGTACATTTAAAGAAAAGTGGGAAACAACATAGCATTAAAAACTCACAAAAACAAGGTCCAGGCCTAGAGAATGAGCAAAAGAGTTCCAACAATGGAGTGTAATGCTCCCAACAAAACATAAAGGAGATCATTCATGAAAACCCAAACACATCTCTATCGATCCCTGGTCCTTCTAGAGATGCTACCTATGATGCATGAAACTATCCTCGCTGAGCTCCTCTGCCTCTCTGTTGACGTCCGCCTCCTCGACCACGTCCCGATTGGGATCCTTGAGGAACTCCTTGTGGCTGGACAACACCTGCTCCATCTCCCCTCAAAGGGACTGGAGCCTGTTGCTGCTGGAAGGGTCTTGTCGGTGACTGGTGCTGCTGAGGAAGGCGTTGAACCTATCCATCTCCACCGTACTGAGCATGGGTCGGGCACCGACTCTGAACGTGCCCGAAACCTCCACAAGAAAAACACTTTGGTCCTGGGCTCGTGAAAAAGGGACGAGGACCTGAAGATCTGAACTGGAACTGCTGGGGCCTGCTCTCTACTGGCCTGAAACTGGAAGGTCCCGTCGCAGGAGACCTGCTGCTGACTGCCTTCCCCTTCGACGAACTAGGCTGGATCCCCTCACGTGGTGCACCTCCCTGCGAGTGCATCCTTTCTACAACTTCTGCCTTCTTCTATATGGCTAAGTATGTCGGAAGGGTGAAGGGGGTCACAGCATACTGGAGCGAAGGACGAAGGGCCTCTTCCAAAAGTCTCGCCCGAGACTCTTCATCCGGAAAGAGTTCCGGAGCAAAGCGTAGGAGATTCATGAACTTAATTCCCAACTCTCGAATAGTCATACTCCCCTGCTGAAGGGAGAGAAACTCCTGACGCTTTTCCACCATGATCAAAGAAGAAATGAATTCCTCTCGGAACTCCTTTTCGATGTCAACCCATGGAATCTCCGCCTCCTTCCTCTCCCCGAGGTAGAGCATCCACCATTGGCGCACCGCGCCTCTCAGCTGACTGACCACTAGGGGGACCCAGTACTCATTCGGAGCACAGATCAAGGTAAAAGCGATCCCTATCTTTTCAAGCCACCCCTCCATCTCCAGGTCCTATGTACTTCCCTCGTACTTCTTGAGAGTCTGACGCTGGAAAGAACGGAGGGTCTTCTGCCACTGGCTGTCTTCCTCCTCTCGATCGATCCTCAGCCGATCGACCGCCTGGATTTACTGGGCCTCATCCATCTGAGCCACCCGGGGACGACGTCTAGGTGCCATAGCTATACGGTAAACAAGGATCGCCTAAGCCCAAGTAGTAAGGAAAAAATCAAAGTTTTAATTATCATTTTATTCCAATTTCTTTCCCAGAACACCCAAATCAAGTAAAACACAAACATGATGATGCATGTACCTTCCCTAGGGTCTCTACCCTGCAATCAATATAGTCTCACTTGGTCTTTTGGTAGGCTCAGAGTCCTTGCATCGGATCACGGGGGGCCCTAAAATCCCATGTCCTAGCCGGTCTTCCCTGGCCTATGTCATGCACCAAGATTAACGAACACTATTGCCCTACGATCCCATGCAATCCTCACTGTGCCTAACTCCAGACTCCATCCTATCTCTCAACCATCAGCCTCTGATATCATTCTGTCACGACCCCCTCCCACCAAAGATGCCCCTCCTGATCTGGCAATGGTGAAAGGAAGATAATGACCCCCGAGTACCGCCTCCAGTAGGCCCCGGGTTGGAGACTAGCACCAAGGGTATGAGTTTTCACAAATATGGGAGGCATTAACCTTTTTATTATTTTGGATCGGGAAATAGGACAAGTCAACCACCAAAAAGGGAAAAGAACAAGTGTATATAAATAAACCCAAACCAAGCCCACATGCATGTTTAAACAATTTTTATAACAAGGTACAAGTACAAGGAAGCTCAAAAGTACAATGCCAAAGAAAAAAAGAGAACAACAACTGCAACAACTCCAACTGCCCGACTAGTAGGGTCCCGCACGGCCCTGGTAGTCCTCCTGGAAACCTGAAAGTAAACGTAGGGTGATCATACAAGTATACTCAGTAGGGAAAACTAAAGCTCTCATGCAAAAGTGGGGAGACACCCTAAGGTCCCGTGAGAAAACAGAAGAACCAGAAACTAACAAGGAAAAACTATCCACACAGCCTCACTGGTCACACTCACCAAGTAACACAAACAAGTTTAGTATATATATATATAACAAAAAATATTGGGTACCCCGCACCATTTCCCACTTAATTAGATGATGCTCTTCCTAACGGCAAACGTCCTGACGCTACCACACTCTTCCCGCCCGTACACACCTGGGCCAAACCACGCATCCCGCCCGCACACACCTGGGCCTCACAACCACGAATCTCACCCGCACACACCTGGGCCACAACCACTAACCCGCCCGTAGACACCTGGGCCTCATCCCGAAGGTTCTTGGGAACGGTAAGCCTGCCCGAAGAGTCTTGGGATAAAGGTCGCCTCAAGCCATCACAGCCTCCGAGACATACCCGAAGAGTCTTGGGTGTAAGGTCACCTCAATCCATCATAGCCTATGGAAGAAGGAGCAGGAAAGAGCTAGTAACTAAGGTGGAACACCCTCTCCCATAAAATGGGAGTGTTCGGAAATAGGTGCTTGACATGGGTGTGGTGCGACAAAACACAAAGATACAATTATATATATACATATACCAAACACACAGCCCAACCTATGGCTTCTTAAAAATAGGAACTGAGCATGTGCCTCGACACTGCTACCACGAAGCATGCATAATCAACCAAAAAATCATCCCCCAACCCCATTTAGCTTTTCATGTTTCATGCAATGGTTTAACAAAATATTACTACTGGGCAACTATCATCCAGACAAAACCTTTCACAAACATATCCATGCCATCCACAACCAAGGTTAGGTAAAACACAAGAAACCACATGCCATTTCATTTACAAAATATTATCACAACCATACAACATTCCATCATTCATTTATTTCAAAGTTCCACACATAAAACCCTTTCCCCACACAAAACATTTCCGCATTTGAAAACAACTTTTACTTCCAAAACACTTTTCATAATCAAAACACTTTTCATAAATAAAGGCATTTTCCGCAACCAACCACTTCCCATTTCAACCCCATCGTTTACAAAAACATTTCCCACAAAAGAACCAAACCACCACATGTTCATTATTCCAATTTTGTTCAACCGGGGTGATCACACAAGGTTTTCATTCTCATTTAATCAGCCCGTCTTTACGTGCTTATCCATTTTCCATGTTTTAACAAAACCAACCACAAACAATTCAGATATCAATTTCGCACGCAAAGGCCACCAACGGCCTTGATTTTCAGTAGGCAAAGGCCTTTCAATCCAAAATCACAATCAGAAGATAAAGAAACTGGAAGGCAATAGAAACAGCACAAAACCCCAAACCCTTCTTTATCTGGTTATTATATTTATTTAAAGTTCAACTGCATCCCATGGAACAAAAGAAAAATATCCCACCCCGTATGTTGCACCAAATAGAGAGACGAAGGTAAACCCCTACCTCAAAAGGTCCCGATCACGTCGCATCCGACGACGTCCTTCGGTGTCCTCCGCCTTCGCCAAAACCGACAAACACCTCCTAGGATGGAAGCTGGAGAAGGAAGGCTGGAAGGAAAGTTGACAAGTCCAGGCTTAGAAGCTTCGTCTCGTCGCTACGATCCTGTGGCCGCTGACGGATCGTAATTCGGAGCTTGGACAAAGAAGTTAGAGGAGGAAGACTTCTTGATCATCCAAGAGTGTCGTCGTGCGAAGAAGAAGCGATTGGTCCGAAAATAATCCGCGACCCTTTCATATATAGCCTACGAATAGGTAAAACAGTATGCAGCGTGTATTGATGAATACACGGTGTGACTATACACCCGTTACGTGTTTTGACTGGTCAACACACGACACGTCACTCGGTTTCCACGCGTTTAAAAAAAAGTTCATTTTATTAATATGTGTGTTTCGTTGACCCGAGACATAACTCATAAAATGGTATCCATCACTAGTCTTAAAATGACCGTCTTAATTACAGGATTACACTGCCGCTGACGGTTCGTCATTCCGACACCATATGAAGAAGTTATAGACTTTTTAAGTTTCGATCACCCAAAGTAATAATAATATTATTTTATTATTATTATAATAATTTAATATTTGGATCAAAAGGGCTTGTGGCATGAATCTCTCCCCTTACACCATGCGCACTCCCTTATTTTATTATTGTATTACTATTTTTATATATTAAATCAACATTATATAAAATATATGATATATTAAATCAAATTATATAAAAAAATATGATTTATACAAGGTAAAGGGGGCATTCACGCCTCCCCTCCCCATCTCATGCGCCTCCCCATAAATTTATTATAATTTATTAAATAAAACCATTTTCCTTTTAATTGTATTATTATATTTATTATACGATCAATGTTATTAATTTCATAATTCAATTTTGGGAGAACCTATGCACAACCATTCCATGCGACTCAAAACCATTTCATTTAATTGAATTAAATGACAAAACAAAATTAATATAACATACATATTCAACCCCATTTTAATACATTTAATTTTATTAACCTCTCACATATAGTTTTATGCCATCATTGTTATTTATTTTTCTTCAATAAAAATAACATTTCATCAACTTATTTTATTAACTCACCGATGTTATTGTTTTTAATAACAAAATGATTTATGCTCGTCGCATTGGCCACGTTAAATCACCCTGTTGGATATCTGAATCCGACCATGCCACGTCAATGTCATGTAACATCCATCAATTTAATTATTTTTATTCTGTTTATTTTTATTTCACACTGATTAAATTGAAACAACTTTTATTAAATTAAAACCATTCAATTTCATAAACCCAATATAACAAACTCACCTTTAATTTTATGAACGCACCACCATGATTCCACTTGCATATTCATTTAATTTTTTTTGCAATAAACACCATGACTCATTTCATCAATTTCTCATTATTATTAATATTATGAATAATATTAATAACACAACAACCATAATTATTATTCAAATTTAATTTCAACAATTACTCAATTAATAAAAAAACTGCATGTTTCATTTATCAACGTCTAATGGATCACACACCTTCCCACTTCACATCATTAATAATAATAACACCAATTAAATAATTTTATCATGATTATTCTTTTTAGTTTAATTAATCACACAATTTATGTCATCATCATTATTATTAACATATTTTTACGTTATCATCAGTATTAAAATTATCATTATAACGCGCGTTGTGTTGACCACATAGATTTCAACAAAGGAATGGACTGGAGGGGTCTGGTCCATTACATTTCCATTCTATTACAATAAAAAATAGAAATGAAAGTAGCGTTCATGCGTACGTACGTCTTAACATCTCCATGAACGGTGCATTTCATTTCTTATCTCCAAATTTTATGTACTTTTATAAATACATATATATACTAGATATATATGATATATATGATATGTAAATAATGAATACAATTCTGGAGATAATGTTCTCTTGACCACATAGACAACTTGTAAATATAAGGTGTTCATTGTTTTACTTAAGTACCAAATATCGACCAAACAACCATTGCTGACATAAATGATTGCATAATATTTATAACATGGTAATAAGTGATATAAAAAGGATAATAAACTTTAAAAAGGTTCTTAATCAAGTATAAATTAACTTTAATTTATTGTTTAGTAAGAACAAGGATCAAACATGTAATGTCCGACATGAAGTAAGGGATTTTCTTATATCACTTTTAATTCCATGAGATTTCCATTGTTCGTCACTTATTTATTTCATGTGGTGTATTGTGTACTTCCATTTGATATATATTATCATTATTATCATTATATTTATGGTATTATGTGATTAATTTTGTGTTCATTAACTTTTGGTGATACGAATCAGATGATTACAATGCGGTAAAGGGTTTCATCTCACTTTTTATTCTCATGAGAATCATGCTTTATTAGTTACTATTTTCATTTGTGTGGTGTATATACTGCCTATGATTGTATGCTGTTTTTAATATAATTTCATTTATTATTATTTACATCTTCATTGTATGATCCTTCTTTCATGTGGCGTTTTTTTGTAAGTTACCAAATCGGTAAGGGAAACTTTCACCCTCCTCTTTTTAAAGGACTTGTTTTTGTTATGTCTTTTAATTTACATATGAATACGTTAGAATATATTATTATATATCCTTATTGATGTAAAATTTATGTCCAAGTTATGAGATACACTTTTTATCTCATCAACTCATTTTTTTAATTTTAATGTTATGCCGTTAGGATGTCAATTTTTACAAGGGAACTTCTTAACCCAATTTAAATTCTTTTGGTTCAACTTGTACTTCTTGAATATGTCATCCTATGAATATGTGTGAATGAAATATGATTATTTTACACATAATATCCAATTATATTGTGTGTATTTATATTTTTCACCTATAATTATGTAATTTATTCATAATTAATTTAAGGATACCATCTTTATAAGGGATTTTATCTCAATTTACATATTAATTGGGTCTTCATTATTGTTATGAACCAATTAAATTTTATATATTGTATATTCTGTCCTTTGGAATATTATATCATGAATACCATTATTCTCATGATATTATAATTTTGTGATTTAATTTTATTCCTCAATTATTTGTATTCAAGAGTCTTTAATTTTGTTAAAAACTCTTAAACTAAAATATCGTTCTAAATGTTTCAATGATTTATTATTCTAAATATTTATAATTAATGTACAAGTTTAAAAAATGGATTTTATGATTTATTTATAGGGAAATTAATGTCTTCAAATGATAATTCATTAAAATTCTCGAAGTGGTATGGGACACTTTGATTCAAAAATCTCTTTGTTAAATGTTTTAAATGGTTTTGAAAATGATTTGATAAAGGATTTCTTATTTCAATATCTTGTTTTGATATATTGTGATTGGAATGTGGAAATATTATATATCCTTCATTCTTGTGATATGTGTTATGAATATGTTATAGGTATTGGTCATTATTTTCGCATACGGGTGGTTCCATGATAAACCTTGGGCGGGTGAGCCTGAGATAACTCTCCAATGCATTGGGTAACATGACAGAGGTAAACATGATGTTTATCCTAAGAGATTTAGGGAATATACTGTGATGGGTATTCCAAGTGCAACTCCCTCTGTAGCAGTGATAACTACAAAGTATGTTTTATATGGATTCCATAAGTAACCTTTATGATTTAGGATTTGTGTGTGTTATTCATAAATCTTAAGATTTTGTAAGGTATGTTATGATTGAAAAGTATGGTTTCATTGATTTTTATTTATTGATGGGATAATGTTTTCCTTCCTTATTTATTAACCCTTACTGATCTTTTTATGCTCATCCCATGTTTTTGAATTTTTTTTCACAGGACAGAAAGATTAATAGGGTTAAGGATGGGATCAATGAAAAGTCATGGTATCTAAAACATAGAACTAGACATGTTTCTTTTTAAGAGCATTTATTTTATGAAAAAATTGATACTGAGTAGTAGTGTCTACATGTAATATTAAATTTTTTATGTAATTGTTAGGCCTAATTCTCTAAAACTATAAACCTGAAAAGATCCTCAATGTGAATTATTCATTTAATTCAAGATTATTTAATGTTTAAGGCCGAGTCCTTATAGTTTGTATCAAAGGTCGGTTTAGACAAAATTTGGTATTAGATGTTTTTGTTAGAAACATGGTTCGTCCCCATGTTTATTATTTTAGTTAAATCCTTGTTTTATAACTTTTTTAGATCATGGAATGTTATTTAGAAATGGAAGGAGGAGGATCTCAAACGACATTCCTATCTCTTCCTAACGACATGATTTCAATAATTATTGCAATGTCATGTTCAGATGATTGGGAAACTTTTTCTAGTATATAACACACTTTTGAGAAGTTGTTTGAGATAACAAAAACCTCCAATTTACCTCATTATCGTCGTGGATCATGGGCTGTATTTAGACAAGTCCTATTTTCAAAATATTCTCATATTTTCAAGAAAGGTAAATATTATCAATGCATTTTCAAATATTTTACCTTATCACAAGATTTGGAAGCATATTATGATTTTAAAAAAGGTGCCGAAGAAGGAGACCCTTGAACAACCTATTTATATTTTATTTTACAATATAGTCTCTTAGAACATACCTATGGTATTTTAAAAGGACCATTAATTGAATGTTTCAACTCAAATTAGGTCTGACTATTTTACAGAAATCGTGTCTTATCAGATGTTTGGATATTATATGTCATACATGATTATTTTCCAAAGCTGTTTTTATGTGAACACCCATATGTCCCATGTTGTACAAGGTGTATTTGGATGAAATAAGCCAATGATTTTGAAGGATCTCTAAATCATTGTTTCAATGCATTGAATTTCTACCTACGTAAAGAAGATGACGATGAAACCAAATGGACACCATGATCAAGGTATGATGTTCTTCATTTTGGAGATTATTTTATTTTATCATATGTTTGTGAAATAAGACTTAAAGTATTAAGATGTTGAGATCATAATGAATTGGGATGAAAATGAGAGGTATAAGGACACCATTGAGATTAAAACATGTTAGGGTTATTTTTAGGTTTTATAAAAAGGACAACCCGTAGGATGGGTGAAAACCCGTCACATCTGTTAAGGTCGTAGGAATCAAGTCCACAACGGAAGGGCAACAAGGGAACATCGCCTACCACTAGACTACTTGAATTCCCTAGTTAGTATGACTTATTATTTTAGTAAAATGTTTTTATAAAACAAGAATAAGTTGATTTTTGGAGCTTATGTTTTATCAAATGGATATACTTAGTATAGAAAAATGATTTAGTGATTATGTGATAAAGGTTATTGTGGAAAACATTCTCTCTTTTGAGGAAACACTATATGCCTAAGGAAGATAAAATACTATGGGATTTCAATTGTGGAATAATGGTTGAATTTTTTTTTGAAAGAATGTATATTTTTATTGTGGACATATGATGATTTTTTTTCTTTATGAAACTGATTAACCTATCATGGAGAATATGTTATTAAGATAATTACATTTCAATATGATATTTTATGAGTAACTGAGGTTAATTGGTGATAAATGACAATATTTATCTTGGAAGACTATTTAATTAAATCATTATGTGATTTGAGTTTCAATCTTAGTTTGGATTACTTTTGAAGAATATTTTTGGACAGTTTTTTATTGAATGGTTTTTGTTGATCTTTGGGTTTTGTTTGATAAATTTTGGAGATTAAGAGTAGTTATTCTTCTTGTAAATGATTTTCCTTTTGGGTATTATCTGATCTCTCACTAAACATTTTGGTTTTCGTTGATGTCTAAAGAAAAGGTAAATGTATATTTCATATTTTATTGGATTATGTGATTCTCTAGAAGTTGATTATAGTGCTTTTAATGTGAACAAGTCATACTGAATACTCATAGTTTGGAGAAAAAATAAATGTGTGTTAGAAATCTAGTAAAGGATTCAAGTTTACATGACATGTA
Source organism: Viscum album (assembly GCA_963277665.1). NCBI lineage: Eukaryota > Viridiplantae > Streptophyta > Magnoliopsida > Santalales > Viscaceae > Viscum > Viscum album. The sequence goes on from OY728142.1 coordinate 1,539,295,294, forward strand.
AGTATGTTTCCATATGTTTTTAGTCAATCCCATAAATAAATTTCCTTTATGAAAAGTAACATAAAACAAAAACATTGTCTTTTAACTTTTCCTACTGGGGAATCAAAGACCGTTTAACCCATCACATGTTTGTGATTTTCTGGTGGATAACTTTATCCTAATCATTTTTTATATCACTCTCCATTAGAATTTGATTGTTTATTCGTTCTTTAATATCCATGTTTTATTGAAAGGAATTATAGTATGGGTTATCTTGGGTTACCTTTGTACTTCTCTTTCTTTATATTAAAGTGATAGTTTTACTGATACTTTTCTGATGTGGGACATTTAATGATGTTTCCAAGCCCCGTTTTAAATTTGTGAGGATGTCATTCCCAAAAGGGGTGGAAGGATATAACATCCCAGATAAATAAGGAATAAGACAATTTTCATATTTATTAATATTTGTGAATTAAATATTAATTTTACATTAAAGTGTATTCTTTGTTTGATTGCATAACCGATACGCGACAATGGAGTTCATTGAAATCTTACGTTTCACACTAATAATATAATATTATTATTTTAAATGGTAGTTAACTCTAAGACATTGTATTGGAGTGAATGAAAAAAATAACTATAATATTATTATACATTTGTGTTAAATGTATTTACATTTATCCAATAAAAAGTTAGAGGCTTAAAATATGAATGAATCTAATTTTAATCATAATTTACATTAAAAGGTCGATTTACCACATTTCAATTGATAACCATATTTAATCATAGTCTTGGTGACTTTAATACATTCAAATTGACCAAATAAAATCTTTCTTTAGAATGGGGACATCAATATTTACATTGTCTAATTTATTGGAATTTTTTCGAAAAAGTTCATTGTTTGAATAGTGAAAATATTGTATTTTAATTCAAAACTTATTTTTAATATAATTTATTTATATGGATAGATTATCTTTTTAATCAGTGTTAAAGTGTAATTAGAATATATTTTTACCATTTAATACAATGTTGGTCATTATAATTAATTTCACCTTGAATGTGGGCATAAAGAAGTGTCAATCTTTTGATAGTTATTGTTTCTTAAAAACACGCTATTTGTTTTAACAATGAGAATTAATTTTAAATTAATTAATGAAACTTATATGTTTTGAATTTAGAAAAATATACATCATTTTTGAATTCGGAATATCAAATATAGCTTAGAAGGAATTTTGGTATTTTTCTGAAAAACTTCAATTATTTATGAATAGTGAAACCACTTAGTAGTAGTTAAAAAACGGACTTTTTCATTTAAATGAAATTTTACCACTTCTGTGAATTAAATTTCGAAAATACAACATAAAAGGTAGTTATTAGTAAGTAAACTGTGGTTAAATAAGACGAAAATAATTTTTGATGAATACTAACTTTTTACTTTTATTTACCGACGTTAATGGTAAATAGTGTAATTCAAGGTAAAAATATTAATATAATAATTTAAAATTACATTAAAATTATTCCAAACATTATTAATTGAGTCATTTTAGACCAATTTAATCTTTGAGTCGATTTTCGGACCCCATTGAGCCACTTGGGAGTGATAAAGACAATTTTGATTAGTTAAATTAAAGTAAAGGCAAAAATGACAAAAACAAATTTTGTTTAGTAAATTAATTTTTATATGGTGTAATATAAGTAATATTTTTGACTATAAATATTCATTGGAAAGATAAAATTATTTCCTACATCATGGTTTTTTTATAATTTGTAGACATCAAATAAATTAAATTTTTTATGAGACAATAATGATGCAGTGTTTACCTCATTAAAAAATCACTTAAATAAATAAGATTATAAATATTAAAATAACATACAAAACTTGTCCAATTCATATTGGATGATTTTATTTCGACCATGAGTCATCTTATCTTATACTATAATTATTTTTGGACCTTTATTAGTATAATATCATTATATAATAAAATAATATTATCACACATTCTTAAAGAGCCCCTCCTCCCCCTTATAAAAGGATAACACATATAATCAATTCTAACACCTATCAAGCCTTTAGGCTCATCAAAAATCTACCCAATTAAGCTACCTACATCCCTATCCTCCTTCTATAAGCCTTACCTTAGGCATAAGGTACATCAAGAAGTCCTTTTGGTTCAAACCAAAGGATGTTACCAAAATTAAAGGTAACAATTTCTCTTAACTTTTTTTATTTTATTTTCTTTATCCAACCCCTATACTCTTTTTATTATTTTCTTTTATAAAAACACAAGTATACTCAATATACTGAGATGTTTTTATGAGAAGGATTCTAACTACACTTACACACACCACCATCTAATGGGTGTAGAACATAATGTTTCTGTGGATGGAAAACTAACGCCTCACGAAACGATGATTGTTCAATTACCTCCTTCCTTATCTCATGGTGGCCATTATGATGGAACTATATTTATATATGATATATATTATGTTTATTTTTTCTTTATTCTTCTCTATTTTTCTTTTATATCATACCATTATGGTTTCCATTATGGGTAAATGCGATAATTTCATTTGAGGAACTGCGGACTACCACCCCCTCAAAGTGATATGAATCGTTAATTCCATATGTGGGATGATTAAAGGATAGAGTTAATGATATTATATATGATATTATACTGGAATTATAATATACTTAATTATCATTAAGTTTCCATTATATTAAAATATAAAATATAAATGAAATTAGCGTTTATGCGTACGTACGACTTACCGTCTCCATGAACGGTGCATTACATTTATTATCTCCAAATGTTATGTACTTTTATAAATACATATATATACAGGATATATATGATATATATAATATCTAAATAATAAATATCATTTTGGAGATAATGGTATCTTTACCACATGGACAACTTGTAAATATAAGGTGTTCATTTTTTACTCAAGTACCAAATAACGACCAAATGACCATTCTTAACATAAATGATTGAAAAATGTTTATAACATGGTAATAAGTGATATAAAAATTATAATAAACTTAAAAAAGGTTATTAATAAAGTATAAATTTACTTTAGTTTATTATTCAAGAATAACTAGGATCAAACAAGTCATGTCAGACAGGAGGTAAGGGATTTTCTTATCACACTTTTAATTCCGTGTGATTTACATTGATTGCCACTTATTCATTGCATGTTATGTATTTTTTACTTACATTTGATATATATTATCATGATTATCATTATATTCACGGTATTCTGTGATTAATTTTGTTTTTATTAATTTTTGTTCATACGACTCAGTTGATTACAATGCGGTAAAGGGATTCATCTCACTTTTTATTCATGTGCGATTCATGCTATCTTAGCCACTATTTAATTTTGGGTGGTTTATGTACTGACCATGATTTTAATCTTTGTGTAATATAATTTCATTTATGATTATTTACATATTCATTGTATGATCCTTCTTTCATGTGGTATATGTATTGTAAGTTACCAAATCAGTAAGGGAGACTTTCACCCCCTCTTTTTAAAAGAATTATTTTTGTTATGTCTTTTAATTTAAAACTTTTAATGTTGGGATATGTTATTATATATCCTTATTGAGGTAAAATTTATTTAAAATTGATGAAATACCCTTTTATCTCATCAAATCATTTTCTAAATTTTAATGTGAGACCGTTAGGCTGTCGAATATTTACAAGGGAACTTCTTATCCCAATTTTAATTCTTTGGGATCAACTTGTACTTCTTGAATATGTCATCCTATGAATATTTGAGAATGAAATATGATTTTTTTACACATAATATCCACTTATATTTGTTGTATTTATATTTCTCACACATAATTATGTAATTTATTTATCCTTAATTTAAGGATATTATATTTATAAGGGATTTCATCTAAATTTACATTTCCATTGGGTCTTCATTATTGTTATTCACCAATTCAATTTTATATGGTGTATATACTCTACATTAGAATATTATATCATGAATACATTTATTATCATGATATTATAATGTTATGATTAAAGTTTATTCCTTAATTATTTCTATTCAAGAGTCTCTCATTTTGTTAACAACTCTTAAACTAAAATATCATTATTAATGTTTTAATGATTTATTCTTCTAAATAATTATTATTAATGTATATGTTTTAAAAATGGATTTTAGGATTTGTTTATATGGACATTAATGTCTTCAAATGATAATTCATTAAAAGCTTCGAAGTGGTATGGGACACTTTTATTCAAAAATCTATTTATTAAATGTTTTAAATGGTTTTGAAAATGATTAGATAAAGAATTGTTGATTTCCATATCATGATTTGATATATTGTGATTGGAATGTGAAAATGTTATATTTCCTTTACGATTTTGTAATGTTTTATGAATACATTATGGTTATTGGGAATTGTTTATGTATATGTGTGGTTCGGTGATAAACCTAGGGCGGGTGAGCCCGAGATAGCTCTCCAATGCATTGGGTAACACGATGGAGGTAAACGTGATGTTTATCTTAAGAAATTTAGGGAATATAATGTGATGTGTATTCCAAGTGTAAATCCCTATGTAGCTATGATTGATACAATGTAAGTGTGATATGGATTCCATAAGTAACCTTTTTGATTTAGGATTTGTGTGTGTTATTCATAAATAATATGATTTCATAAGGTATGTTATGATTGAAAAGTATGGTTTCATTGATTTTTATTTATTAATGGGATGATGTTTTCATTCCATATTTTATAACCCTTACTGAGATTTTTATTCTCATCCCATGTTTTTGAAATGTTTTCCACATGACTTAAAGATGAATACGGTCAAGGATGGGATCAAGGAAAAGTCATGCTATCTAAAACACAGAACTAGACATGTTTCTTTTTAAGAGTTTTTATTAAATGAAAAAATGCATACTGAGTAGTAGTGTCTACATTTAATATTCAAGTTCTAATGTAATTATTATGCCTAATTCATTAATACTATAAACCTGAAAAAAATCCTCAATGTGAATTATTCATTTAATTTAGGATTATGTAACATTTAAGGTCGATTCCTTCTACTTATACATTATGAGATGTTATTTTAATTATGGGAAACCATTATACCTACTTTTATTCATCATAAGAATAAAAATATCACCATGTGTGCGTATATAAGACTGACCATTTCCACATCATGGGGGAATTTTGTAATCAATAATAATTAATTTTGGATGGGTAAAATGATTTGTATAATAAATGTAAGTAGATAATATAAAATGTTAATTATTATTTATAATTAATATACAATCCATTTAAATACCTTTTAACCATTAAATGAATGATATTGTCGCTTTCGCATGTGTATGACATACTGTATCTATGATACTATGTGATTCATTCTACATTATCTTCATTAAACCATGATTATATACTTGAATGGAATGAACATATATGATATATATTATACTAATGAAATTATATAAATGATATAACTATATAAAAAGAAGTGGAATATGAATATATCAGATAAAACATTCATAAGAACATAAAGAACTTAATATCCGAATAATGGGTGATAATGAAATGTTACTAAAAAATTGATTATAATATGATTATATAAGATATCAGAAATATGAATATGATTTAGGAATAAGTCAATAAATATATTTAAATCATTATACAGGAGTTTTGGAAACATATGAAGCATTTCACACCTATTGTAATAGGTAATTTTACAATTTCAAGTTTATCTGAGATTGTTTATATGTAAATATATACTGGTGTATATTTCTCATCCATGTCCATGATATCTAAAAATATTTTCATAAAAATTTTAAAATCCCCCTTTTTATGTCCTAAGTCATTATTACACATTTTTGTCTTTTATTACATGGTTTCAAAGGAAAATTTCATTCATTTACCACACAAGGTTCATTTTGACTTTTTGGATAAAAATATGAATATATCTTTATGGTTTCATGATGCATTACTTCCATGAATATTCCTCTAAATTATTTAAATATTATTTTCAACTAAATTATTTTATTTTAATATTTCACAACATTTTGGGAGAAGAAATAATTTTTAAAGAAGAAACTATATTTTTTTAAAGAATTAAGTCCTAGTGTTTTATAAAAATTATTTTCCATATTAGATGATTCACTTAAATAGGGTCATGTTTCTATACCTATTATTACTAATATTTTATTGTTTTAATGATTGAATGATATTTTATATGGATTATTCTAAGATGGAATGATGTTTAAGAATCCCATTTTATTTCTTTGGCTATGTTGTGATGAATGATTTAGGTTTTTTTGAACATGTAAGACAGATTTAATTTTGATATGGGTGGGACCTATATCTACCTTCAATGAATTGGGTAAAGATGTATATCTCAGGATATAGACATGTATGGAAGGTGAAGTAAACCCAATTCAGTATTATAGGGCTATAACGATAAGTAAATCTAGTTTAGTAATACATGGCTGGAACGGAAAGCAATACCAGTTTAGTAATGTATTTGTCAAATATTATGGTCTTGGATGCAATTCCTTATATACTATAGAAACCATATTATATGCATATTGGTTTTCCCTAATTCCATGTTTTATACCAATGCTATTTTCAATTTGTTCGTGATTCCATTATGATTTATGGCTTATGAACTACCAAGATTTATTTCATGACTAAATTTTTTTTATATGTTAAATGTGGTATCTATTTTTCAATAGTTATGTTCATGTTTTTTTAATTCTTTTGTTTATATTATATGAGATATTTTCAATGTATACCCTTACTGAGCATTTTAGGTCACCCCTATTTATGTTTCTTTCCCCAAATATTTGAAGGAGGGTATTATGTAAGATATGTCAAAAAGGGGTTCTAGTTATGAAGGATAAAGCAGGATGTAGATGTTTTATGAACTAGTTGTTTATGTTATCTAGTTTCCAAAGGAACTAAACTATGTTGGTCTTCAGGTGTCTGTTTGTGTCATATATTAAGTATTCCACAAAATTAATGTAATGTCTATGTTCATCAAGATCGGGACTTTACAATACTAATTATTTAACTTGAATATATTAATGTATTGTTCCAAAAATAACTATAAATGTGTATTATCCTTCCAAAGTATCAACATATGACTATAAATTTCCTTCTTCTATTTGTAAAAACAATATTTTTTAAAGGCTTTCTATTTTTAAAATTTTTCACTAATCCTTTTAGACAGATTGGGGTGATGCTCCAATGGGATTTATAAAACTCCACTAGTGATTCCATGGTGGGTTTTTAAATACATTTAAAAGCATAAATTTTTACTAAATTTACCTTTTCCCCACACTAATACAGACATAGATTTAGTTCATGAATTTACTTTTGGATGGTGGGTGTTCCTCTTCTATGTTCATGAGTCAGAGGATTCTCCTACACTTCCCAAGAATTATTTACAACTAACAAGATTCTATTTTTAAGAATGTATTTTCAATTAAATGTGAGTTTTAGTACTCCTCTCTATGTATCACTAATGTGGTATAGTATAAAAGGATTCCAAATTTTTAATCAAAATATTTTTCTCAAGATACATCGGGTTGAGTGAGCTTTTTCACCCTCAAAAGATATCCAAAAAATTTCCAAGTGACTATTCATCATTTATATATGTTCATAAATACTATTTACAATTATTTCTAGTTAAATATTATACTATTTATTTATGATTTTGTCTACATACGGTTGTTTATATTTAACAATCATTGAGACTATATATAACTTCTCAATTGCATAGACTTCTTCAGTAATAAAAAAACTGATCAATTCCTTCTTAATAACTATTCTATTCAATTTTTATTCCATTAGACTGATGTTATTGATATATAGTATGGTTTTTCCTCTCATTCCTTTTACTAGTTTGAGAGGTTCCAATATATTCTAATATTTATTGTTAATTCATTTTACATTTCTTGAGCCTCTACATATGGATGTGAATTATCAATCGAAATTCACTTGATATGAGATGATATATATATATATATATATATAACAACATCATCTAGAAAATTATTAATATAACTATGGAAGTCTTCATAAAATCAAAAAGTGATTTATCACTTGCCTCCTCTTTAATATTTTTTACACCTTGACCTCACTTATTCTAATGAATCTATCTCACAAGGTTTGGTAGAATTGAAACCACTATAACTACTACATTATATTGGTTGCCTATATAAATTAATTTAGTTATTTTCCACTCACTTAGACATATTATTTATCATTTTTCTAGGTATATTTGAATGTAATTTAGTATGATATGCAATAGAAATCAAATCGTTTTTATCCAAGAAGGGTTATTCTTCAACCATTTCAAATATGCACTTGGTCAAATAAAATTAATTCCAATGGATATTATAATTATATGTAATCACATATTACATTCTATGATACAAATCAACATACCCACTAGAAATATTTAGAAATATTGGGGGGGGGGTGAATCATATATGGATAAATGTTTTAGAAGTATAATTTCTTTCTTGATTATTTTCCCCCTTTGAAAATAAACATATATTGATAGTTAGTGAAAATGGATCTATTAATGTTCAGTAAGAAAATAAATAATATCTTTGAATGAAATTAAGGTATTAAATTAAGAAACTATATTTTTATATGGTTCAATACTAAGACCCACTCCTTTTAATGATAGGTGATTAACCAAAATAACATATTCTCCACTATAATGATAAATATCTAATTATAGTGTTTTTTTGCTTCCCACATAAATGATTCTTGAGTGTCACTGGATTAAATAATCATATCTAACAGAGTACTACCTCTAATAGATTTCCATTTTATTACTAGTCACATGGTGTTCATTTTTCATAAACTAAGTTACATAGGTTATATGGAGTCCCACTACATATACACGAAAGAGCATGCTTTTAAGATCATCCTGGAAGTAGATATCTATTCAACCGAGGAATATATCTCCATCCATAGAATATATCTCCTTATTATGAATAAAATATATTTGAATGACTAATTATCTTCAAAACATATGAATGAATCTCGATTCCTAATATTAACTCAACATCAGAGTTCTCCAATAGACAAGATCACTAGCTTCTCACTATTCTTCACAGAAATCATGATATATGTCAAACTGATCTCAAAATTATTGTTAACTCCCCTTCGTTACTGTATATTGTTACTACATGTAGGGGATTATTATTTACAATTCAAGTGGTATTCTAATTTGACACATTTTCATATCCCTCGGTAATCTATGATCAAAATCCCTATAAAAACAGTTAATACTTGTATTTTCTCTATTCCTCACTCATCTATATTCCCACCTTCTCACAAGCATGGGGGAAACAATAAATGATTCATTAATTTAAAATTTTAACAAATGGTATATAGAGGGTATAAATAGTAAATAATATCCACATAACAATAATATAATATACCATTTGGGTTTCTATGTAATCTTGTTTTTTCTTTTTTAAATGGAATGTTCTTCTTAAAATTCCCCAAATTAATGATTCTTATTATGAAACTCATCGTATATGATATTCTGGAAATCTCTATAATAGGATTGGCCTATTATTCATTTCAATATTTATCATTTTTATTATCCTTTAATATTTTTTTTTCATTATGTGAATAAACACCAGGTTGGGATAATTCTTCCCCAAAATAATCCATTGATATCTGCATGTTAAATTTCCGCATCTGGATAGAATAATATCAAATTAATGCAGTTTTGATATTACCTTCACTATCCATAATAGAAATTAGTTATTCACATTAACCAAATCTTAGGGAAATTCCAATAATTCAATATTAGATAACCATGAACACTATAATATGTTTGAATTAAATTGATATAGTGTTTTATGAATAAAAACATGAGGTTTTCTGGAACACCATCAACCATATTCTTGAAATCAATATTCAATAATTTTTTTCATCAAGAAAATATGTAGTGGTTCTCCTTATTTCATATAAAAATGATCTTTCATTTACCATGGATGATGAGTAGGTCGAATTTTCTCCCTATCATGGATCTCAAGCGTTTTTTGGTTTTTATATTATTTAGAAAATGTTCGAACTGACCTGATATCATCCTATATTATTTCTTCTTTAGATTATCAAAATGAATTAGTCTTTAATCTTAAACTAGAATTTAAGAGAAATTCGGCTCTATGAATTTACATTTATCATTTTTAAATTCATCTATGTGAGGAATACCCTTATATAGTTCTTAATATATCATAAGTTGGATACATGGTTATCCTATTTCAATTCCACCTTGGGATTCATCATTAATGTATATGGATAAGAATTCATATATGGAGAAAAATTTGGAAACATGCTTTTCAGATATGTCATAGAAATTACATACCACATGAATTTGATTAGATCACATCATTTGGATAATTGGAGCTTCTTTTTCATTTGTTGTTCAAGAATTCAGCTACTTAATATTATTTGGCTATTAAAATTTTCATTTCTGTGTCTTTAAACTATATCTCTATATTCAAATATATATGGATTTTACGGAAACTATCTTTCTTAATATATAATTACTTTATCAACATGGATTTCACAATATAGGAATTCATTTACTTTATAATTCATGTATGTGGAATCTAGAATAATCCATTTTCCTATATTTCTATCAATTTCGAATCTGAGCACCTCTAATTTGACACCATCCCATATAAACCTTTTCTAAACACCGGTAGATCATCTCAAAACATCCTTTATTTTTTTTATAATTAATAGAGTAATTCCAATCTCATACTAATGAATCTCTAAGATGTTGCAACATATGAAAATAATCATGGTATTGTATTTTTTCAATTATCACATCTAGATCAGGCATGGAATGTCTAAAATCAATCGTGGTCCATATATTTTCACTTGAACTATCATTCTAGAGCATGTTAGCACATATTTAAACATCCAAATATCTTGGTTCAACATATATGGGATATCCTTTTTTGGTCAACAGTCCTTAATTTTCTGAATATGACTTATATTAGTTAACCATATCCATACATACTCTCTTACAAAAGGATTATCATCCATAATATCTTCTATTAATTTTTTTAGTCAAGGATTCTTCACCTTCAGAAATTTTAAGTTACACGATTATTTTCTCATTAAATCATCAGATGTTTATGAGATGCCCACATGAATCTCAGTAGCCAGGTATTCAAGGGAAAAATAATCTTCATACTCTATTAAAGATACTAAATGTTCGTCATATTTTATTCATCAATTGGTTGGATATATCAATACACCGCCCATTTCACCATCTTATCTTAATCACATTAATAGTGTCATAAAAAATTTTAGGAAAAAATATAATCCTCAACCCCAAGGATTGACATTTTTATCTGAGATTGTTTATCTAACATATAATATGAAATAAAATACTATTCATAAAATTGTAGATATTTTATCAAAAGATTGTGACACATATTTATATATATAAATTAGAAATAATGAAATTAGAAAATAAAACACAATTAATTTAGTAATTGTAAAAAACCAGTGCACATAAGAGTCTATACCAATGATAATATTTTTTATTTTAAATATTAATTCTGATTATCCTATTAATTGTAGAGATAAGTTCCTATCACTAAATATAATTATTAATTAAGGGTTATTATATTACATCATGACCAATTCATATAGGTAAAAAATTGTCTCTAATTTCACCTCTATATCATTAATGGTAATAACCCTAAAATCCTTGTCAAGTATCCCTTTGACCATAAAAACATAATATTTAAATAAGTGTAGAATAACTTTTTTTCTTTATAATATTTTATTTATTTTATTCCATCCTTATTGTTTTTATTTCCTTAATAACAATAACCAAATAATCTAATTTTTATTTTATCTTCTTAATTCAATGGTTATGAAATTGAAGTTACTCCCTAGTTGCTTCTCTTTATGTTATTCTATTTGTATTATTGCCGCATCAACATACTCAAATTATCATGAGATAGTAATATTACTAATGAAATAATATTATATTCCATAAAGGAATACATACTGTTTATCAATTCATTATATGTTGATAATTATATGCAATAACCATCTATTTTTTAGTTTTTAAAATTTACTATTTTTTTTAAATATTTATGATCATAAATTGGGTAAAAGATATTTTGCTCCCCAAAAATAGATGTAAATTGATTTCAAGTATTTTTTTCATAAATATAACTATAGTAAATTATTATTTACTTTATAATTCAATATAGGATCGATTACACAAGGAGTCCAATGAGAAACACTATTATTTTATTTTCACTATTTATTGAACTACAATATATTACTAAATTAAATAAAAAATATTAAAAAGTGAATTTTTTTAAAAAATACTTATGATATATACATATATATAAGAATAATATTATGGAAACTATAATAAAATAAAGATATATTATTGTAATAGAACAAAGTAAATACCCATATGAATTGAAAAATATTACAATTTTTGATATTTTAAATATTTATTCTTATTAACTTATTTAATGTAAATATAAATACATGCCACTGTACACCCTCCTTCAAAGATAATAGTTATCCCACTCTAAGACCTCAATAAATAGGGGAATTTTATCCTAAATTCATTCATGAAACTTCTTCATTGAACATCAATGCCTAAAAAAAATTCATAGATTGGATGAACACAAATTTTAATGTAAAAAATATGAATGGGGAAGAAGAGATTAATAGTAGTGATGAAACAGTGTACATTGATTCTATATTTAAAAAGTACAATATTCTTAAAATAAAATAAAAAAATCATTAAAGAGAAATAAAACTCATGGAGTCAGTATTAACAACTAGTTGAATATCATAAAGGCTTATTTAGCTATCACGATAGGGATTTTAGGTTTATCATGTTAAAAAATTGAAGTTAAAATGTAAGAGATATGCATAAATACTGTTATATTAAAATTGAAAATGGTTACGAGAGGAATAAATAGTACCCTAACTTTTCACAAAATGCAGCCTATGTTTTGAACTGTCTATCATATCCACCCAGACCTCCATTAATGGTCCATATGGGGAGGGGGGTGAAATAATTTTAATAGGAATTATCCTAATAATAGTGGCCCAAGTAGGCTTTAATGTTCCTGTGGAATACCCTAGTTACATAGAAACACCTAAAATTATATTGTGGATTTATTATAATAATTCCCAAAATAAATATCATAATTAAGCATTATAATTTAATACATTTTTTATGCTGAATAAAAAATATGCCTATAATCTAATGAAATGATAATTACCTATAAAACATTAAATTGTTCTGATAAAATCATTGAATTAAAAAGAAACATTAATAAAATATTGATATACTTCCTATAATCAGTATTAGCATAAAATCTTCAAATCAAATATTCTAAGAGGGATGGTCCCTATGAAATTAAACACACACCCCGTAATCCCAAGGATGTGAATTGTCACATTTTTATTTAATAAATATAAATAGGTGGTAGAAAATCATATCATAAAACCATTCTCATTAAATTGTATGCTCAATAACATAAACATGAATAATTATTAGAATTGATTCATGGAAAATATTTTTCTATTTAGTTTTTTTAATAAACTATATAGTGTCACATGGATGGATAATAAAATTATATTTTCAAAAAAGGCATATTTTTATATAAATTATTATATTTTAACTGTACACATTGAATGTAATTGTCCTTAGTGTTCAAATTAAAGAGAAATAAGATTTTAGAGTTGGGAATAAAGTAGAGGAGAGGAGATGAATAATGAAATTTGAAATTAAATCAAGAAAAATATCACCATATTTGATGATAATGATAATATATAATGTAATTTATCCTTCTAGATCGATGTAACTTATATAATCCTAATTTATGATTTAATAATGGGATTATAATATAAAAGGAATGCAGTTTAACTGAAAATAATCAACTTCTTTAGATCTTAAATATCACACACAAATATCATTAGATATCTATATAAGCCCTAAGGGTATCACATAACAAAAAAAAATAAAAAACCAAAAGTGGGATTAAGAAAACCTTTTTTCTATTTATGATAAATTACTTAAAAAACTAAAAATAAAAATAAGAAAAAAATAAAAAGATTCTAGTTTTCTACTTAAAAAGCCATTAGTTTAATTTTGTAAGTTGAAATGGTCCCTCAAACTCATTCAATACCATTTATAACTTCTTAAATATTTTATTTTTCATCAAATCCATAATATTGGTGTTATAAATATACAATGGATTATATGAAGTTATAAGGTCCATTTAAAAATAATCAGATGTGTACAAATGAGTGGGATAATACTAGGAATATTTTAAATGGTTCATATAATTAATTTATTATTCTTTCTTAATACATGAGGGAGGATTATCTCTTGGATGGAATACAATGAAGAAAATATAACAACAATAAGGCTTTTATTTTATCATATTAATGAATACCTAGTAGAGTATGAAATAAAAATGAGTTAAATGTTAGGATGTTCAAGATAGAATGAGGTAGATTAATAGTTGTAATTAGGATTTGTTGTTTCCTTAAGGAATTATGTTTCATGTTTGAATTTTTTTCATGAGAAAACAATTATATACACAAGGATCATGTTTTCCCAAGGTATTAGTTATTAGTTATCCTCATAAATAATTGAAGGAGCTATATTTATAATATTCAATATTAGAAGACCAGTTTACATAATGTGAATAAAAGAAATATATTTAACATTTACCTAACCAACAATAAAAAACACCATTATTTCCATTGGGTATAAATTCAATATTTTCAATCAATTTGCCTCATAATCCTCACCATCATCCCTCATTAGAGAGTTTTCAATATTTATATTAAGATCAAGGCTCATTATTCCGAATGATATAGTTATATACACATTCATAACTGGTATAATTGGGATGATTGTTTCTATAAAGGGATGACAAAAGATGATTGGTGTTTGTTCCTTGGAGAATATGTTTTATTTATTTTCAATGGTATCAAACATAGAAGAGTAAATAATAATTCTATATTTTATAAGAATAACTTTTAAGACACCCTTAGGAACTCAAATAATTAAATCAATAAGCTGGATAGTGAAATATTTGGGTTGGATATTGTTAAATATAAATTAACAAGAAATAGAATATAGAATGAGGTTAATAATGGCTCATAGATCAAACAGTTTTGAAAGTTATTTTATCTCATAGTAAGACATTGATATAGGGATTATCAGAGTCTGTTAACATATGAATCATGGTTTCAAACATGTTGGTTCTCACATTTTATTCCAAATAGAGTCGGTTGATTTGATAGAAAATATTTTTTAATATACACAATTGGTTTAGGTACTTTTAGATGGTGCATATGTTTTTTATATCATTAATGAAGTTTATATTGATTTAAAAAAGATTGTAAATTTCCATTAATGTGTTACTCAACATGGGTATGGAATTGTAGTTATTTTTATGTGAATTGAGAATTTGAAAGATTTTTTGGGGAGGTAATTGATCCACTAATTGAAATTGACATGTATCACATTATAAGGGTGGTTATTAAGAATTATAATGATATTTTATAGACATTAATGTTTTAAAAGTTAATGGTTCATGTTTTTTAATGTTTTTAACCATCTTTAAAATATTCATTCGTTTTAGTTGTTCATGAGTATTTTTCATGAGACTGGACTATCCCCTTAAGGGTGGGGATGAGATATCGTAAAATGGAATATAGATATAAAATGTTTTAATATTTTTCAATTATAATTTAATGATAAAACCTCATTGTAAATTTTCTCCACTTTCATGAAAAATTTCTCATCTATGGGTTATGGAATATATTTTAATGGGGTGTGAATATGTTGGTTTATCCATAGAAGATAATTATAATTTTTTATAAGATTTTGGAGTTGATCTAGGGTTAGAAAAATACAGTTTGATGTTTGAAATTGTTATTGGATGGAAGATGTTTTATTATGTAATGGCTCATATCTTTTAAATGATTGGGTTGTTGGTTATCCCTACAATAGAGGCATGAATGGTCATTATACCCTATATTGAAATTATTTTGGAACAAAGGATTTTGAAATGTTTGAACATTGAAATCCCTAAATATTCCTCCCAGAATAATAACCCTAATTTTATAAATGGTTTAGTAATTATCTCTCTCCTAGTTATTTTATCAAAAAAATTTTAAACTTGGTCAATAGATTAAATTTCAAATGACTTTACTAAGTTATATCTATTAAACTTTCCTTGAGACAGTAGTATGTTTTTCCCAAACAATTTAATATCACCAAGAGCTTGAATCCTACAACATTTAGGAGGATTATCATAGTATGTACTAGTTCCCCATGATTGGTTTTTTAGTAAGAACTTCTAGATATTCATCATCTTGATTATGGGTATTTTAATGTTCAGATTATATATCATGTCAATTAGTAGTATTTTTCAAAGAAGAAAACTTGTATAGAATATTTTAATTTTATTTCTTCTTCAAAATATATAGTGGTGTGCCATGTATAGGTAATCATTGAATGTTTATCGTGTTTTATAAAAGAACTCTACTATTTTTTCAAAAATATTTTTAATTCCCTTTTAAGAGAATTTTTTTATGGTGGAGAAAGTATTAGTTATAAAATTCCTTTTCAAATTGGTCTCATTAAGGCTTAGATGGAGGTATAATATTATTTTACAACTTATTATCTTGATATTTGCGGAAATGAGGGAAAATATTCATCTTGTATTACATTATTTCATGATGGGACACATAATACCAATTAGGTAATTAAACACTTTGAAATAAAGGTAAATAATCTCTTACACCATCCCCTAAAAATGATATAGTGGTTATGGAAGTGTTTAATGAATATATAGTTCATTTCTTCGTAGTTAGAATGTATTAGATGTTAGGGGGAATTGGTGATGGTAGGTGTTATTATTTATTTATGGGTTGATATGTTACATTACCAATATTAAGGGATATATCATCTTGATTTACCATTTTACTAGAACCATGTTTTATAATGGGGTTATTTGGATGATGTTTTATTAGAGTGAACTCATATTTTAATTTGTTTTTTTAGTAAAATTTATATTTAATTTTATATTTTCATTAGGTTCACTATATTCCTCTCTATTAGGAACATGAAAATTATATAATCAGTTGAAATGGTATCATATATAAACAGACATATATAGATTAAAAATGGAAAAATATAATAGAAATGAGGGGATAAAATGGAAAAATTGAGGTATAATTGAATGAGTGTATAAATAAAGTTGATTAATGTAGAAAAATTATGTTTATCAATTCTATAGCGACTGAAGAAGTAATATTAATACATAAGGATGTATTTCTATATAAAATGGAAAACTATATGGGGTTAGTTTTTTATGAAAAAATGACAAAACTATTTGAATTATAATGATTTTAAAAGATATGTAACATTATGTTGTTTTTTGGGATATAATGGATGTATTTCTTTTTTAAAATGAAATCAAATCATTAATTTTACAAGTATCCCCTCAATTAGATGAAAATGAATTCAATCATTCACTAATTTATCCCCTACATAATTCAAAATCATGATCAACTAATAACATAGAGGATAACATTTATTAACAATTTGTATTTGTAATGTATGATATACTAGTGATTTTAAAAGATCATTTTAGTTTGGGAAACTATTGGAATAGACTATAAAAACTGTTTCCAAAACTATTTGTATATTTTCTATGGGAATAATGATATGCCAAGAGTTTTGGAACTTCTGTTACAATATTTTCTATAATAGTATTATACTGGTTTATAAAAGCATTTATATCACTAATATATACCAACAACTAAATGAACCATTGGTATAACCCCTTCAATATGATTCAGATTTATTCTATCAAGACACCCCAACAACAAACCTTTAAATAATATTTATTTACAACTAGTTACAATATTCATTAAAATAGCACACATATTATATATTTTAAATTTAAATAGTAATAAATAATAAATGAATTGAATATACATATATAAAATCTGTTTCATTGAAAATACAACATCCACAAGGTTGGAAGTGTCAAATATATAATGGTATAAAAATAGATGATCAATATCACACTCCAAAATTCAATCATCATTATCACAACTACCAAAATTGTTATTACTACCATCATTTTATTCCCAAAGCTCAATAAAATCATTATTATTCTAAACAACTTGATTAACATTGGAACCTAAAAGTTTATTACCTTGATCACCAATAGGATCATCACCTCCATCAGGTAGAGATCCCTATAATGAGTGCATTATCGATATATATGTAGAAAATACAAAAAAATATCTATTGCATAATTGAATTATAATTTTAGTGAGAATTACAAGATCTTTCAATCATTTTGAAGATATTAAAATTATTTTTCTTGTTAAATTTTACTCTCCTAATGATCATCACCTTAACCCAATACTAAAAAAAATGATTTTAGATGAACCCAAAATGAAAAGAATGAATTTTTTACAATCATTTCCAATATATATTTCAATCATTTACATAAAAATGTATTATTAAATTTTAAAACTAATGTGAATTTAATTTATATATTACAAAATAAGAATTTATGTTTGAGTTAAAAGGTTTAAGTACTATAAAAATAAATTAAACATATGTGAGTTTTCAAGGGATCATTTTAATATAATAAGGTTCTTCCTTAGACTAACTAATCTAGACTAAATATATTATAAATATAAGAAAAATGAAAATAGTTGAGAAATATCTCCTTAAATTGATAGAGGTCCTCTTTGTTGATGGTGAGACTCATATCTGTCTATTTTGTGCTATCAAATATAAGATGTCACTAGATGATGTATATTTTACTTATTTTGAAGTATCTTAGTTATAAAAGGTGAAGTATTAGTTATTTGATAAGTGTTATCCTATGGTATGATTTAGTTCACCTCTCTATCTTGAGGTTCTCTCCTCTTAAAAATAATATGAGTACTCTATCAAAACATCCTAAATGAACAATCCCTTTGAATATTTTGATACCACATCATAAAATCACTAAAATATCATATATTAATTCATTATAATGATCCTAAAAACCTTTATCGACTATTATTAAATCTAATCATACGTTTACTAAGTCAAGATAAAATTAACTAATGTAACAAAATATTTCTGTTAACTTTAGTTACAGATGATAATATTTATCAATTTATCAACCATATCATCGTTATTTAGATATACCACTCATCTTTAACAGATATAATTTCATTGATTTTATAGCCTCTAAAAACATTTTTGGATGTCTTCTATTTTACTATTTTAGTTCTACCATAAATATTATTTATGGTCTTTAGGTAAAAAACATCCCATTATTCTCCTCTATAGTTTATGGAATTGTCAAAATATATTCTAATTTACAATATAAATGGATTTGAATCTCATTGAACATTTGATAAGAAATTTGATGCCCTAGAGGCTCTTAGATAACCTTTATTGACTACTTCTCAAACATAATCGTGAATTGAAATAAAACATACGTTTCTTCACTATATTGACTCGTGATTAGCCACTAAATGAGGATAATATTCATTGTTAATATACATAATATTCATTTTTATTATTATTAGTAAACATAATTTTAGTGTATTTTACACTTTGAACATCATTTCAAATTATGATTGTAATACCTTATTAAAATGAACTATTATGTTGTACATTTTTGAACATAATTTGAAGTACCCAATGATTCATCTAATTTTAAGGAATATAATAATAAATATATTAATTTTATATTCTTTTGAACTGTATATTCACTTCAAGGATCAATGAAAGATTCATAAAGGATGATGGATATATTTGGCAATGAAAGAAAGCAATTATAGAGAAGGAAGATTGGACAACATCCCACTTATGAGAATGTGGGGCCCAACATAAATGCCCAATGAATCCTAAATTTCACGAGATGATATAAGATATGTATAGGAACAAATAACTCTTCAGGATCCAATGCTAATTCTGCCTCCATGTTTTCCATTTAGGTGGCCCAAGTTAGAGATAAAATTCTGTGCCAGATTCTACGGCACACAAAAACATCCCACTAATATGATCCTATCTCCGAATCCACAACTCCAAATGGGCCCAAATATTACATAGATTAGAAGACATCTGGAGATCCATTTTCTTCTTCTATGGACCACTCTGATTCGGCCATCTAGAAGGCCTTTTAATCGCGTCTGTTCGGTGCATTCAAGCTGGATGCCTTTTTGGGTCAAGGGTGGAAAGTCTTCTTTCCAAAAACATTCCACCACCTATAGCCTACCACAATTAATTTAGAAGACTTGGACTATTGTAGGATTGACCCAAGGATTCAAAAATTCTTATTTGAGGAAGTTTTGTTGGAGTATTTAATCATCTTTGAAGATTTGTTCAATTGTAATGTTATGCTGCGATTTTGTTGTCTCAAGTTTGTCTTTCACATGTAAGTTGTTCAATTCACATTAGTTTTTTAATAAATTATCTTCTTTTCCTCTTATTCTATTGTTCTTAATATCAATTTTATACTGTTGGTTCAAGGTGTGAATTTTTTCACACTAAACCTTGTGAAATTATTCACACAACGGTGGAGTGATCATTTTATTTTTATTGTTTTCTTTACTTCTTCATTTCCTCTATCATGATTCTACTTTCCGCTTCCATTGAAACCATGGGATCAAAGGAGGGATAACCCACTTATGGGTTGATCCAATATAGTAGTAAGGTGTTGTATTGGATGTTATTTATCATCCCATTAATATATAATCACTTCTTTTAAATTAGATTTTTATTTGATGATTTTTAAACTCCATCGTCCCTGTTGAATTTAAAGCCACACACTTCATGTGCTAATACGAACCTTTACCTTAAAGTGCTCAAAAATTTTATATTTCTAGTGTATAGGTGATTAGTATTAAATGGTGTAGGCATTAAACCATAAGTGATTATTATGTTTGATATTCTTAAATGAACCCATCTCAATTATAAAAAATTGAAATCATTAAGAAAGGAATTCATCCAATCCACCCCGAGCGATAACCTAGGATCAACTCATTAACATAATTTTAATTAAGTTAAAACTATTAGTGATAACTTAAACCCATATAAAATCAACCCAAAGTTGGCCACTACATATCCCAAAAACATTCCTTAGAATGTGCATGTCTATAGGTTACATCTTAGGTCTCTGTGGATTCAAAAACCCAGGCTAGACTACAAGGACCGTTCTACCTTCATCTTTTGGGTAAATTTGAGCGAGAATAAAATTTTTGCGCCGTTTCTAGGGACCTATGTAAGTTATCTTAGACACTATCATCCTTTTTTTCATCCCTCTTCTCTTTTCTCACCCCCTCACTCCTATGGAATTCAATTTTTAACAAGTCCAAACATTGGAAACCTATCCCTACATTGATCACCCAACCCCATGTGTGATGTACAATGACCATCCTAATTTCTACTTGTGGGATCATAAGCATCCAAATGAACCAAAATTTTTTACTCCTATTATCCAAAAAACATGTCAACATATAATGAGTTTCAATCCCCACAAAGCTAATTTTAACACCCTCCTGTGAAATTCCAATAACTTAATTATCCACTTAGAATAGACCATTTGGATCCACCCCTTATCCATCCTAATCCACATCCATTACTTGAGAAACTGTGTCAAAAAATAGAGATAATGAATTTTGAGGTTTCATAATTGAGGTTAGAACTATAGAGCATTAAAAATTGTGAGGAACCCATCCCGACACAAACTGTCCCTTCCATAACCTTATGTGATGTGTCTAGTTTCCCACAAACAACTTAAGAATTTACAGAAGAGAAATCCTTTGGATTTGGGGAAGATGAAGAGGATCATAGAATTTTTGATGGGTGTTTAAATCAAGAAGAAAATTATTTTTTGTATTCACAAGAGGGAAATTTGACATCATTGATTGAGTCTCATGAATATAACTCCATTGATGATTTTTCAAAAACACAAATCACTGAACAATTATGAGAAATCACAAAATTTATGTCCATACCCATTCCTGAAACTAGTCTTTCCAATTTGGTGGTTGAATCTTCTATTCAAAATGAACCAATTTTGTTGAGAAAATTTGAAAATTAATTTGAGTTCATTTCAAAGTCACAACCTATGTTTGAGAGTTTTAGCCTACCTGAACATGAACAGAAGGACATTCCATCCACCCTTAAGATTCCATTCATTTGGGATAGCCAAAAACATCCAGTTGTCACCATTTATTTTATTGAAACCAATAAAGAGTTATTGATTCCTAATTTCATAGAAAATACTACAAAAGAAATTGAATCCATCATTTCTGATATTCCTCGGATTTACCTGCTCATTTTAGAACAGTGGTTTGTGCAAGAAACAAATTCTAAATATAGAATCAATTTCAATCTAGTAGAATTGGTGAAACATGTGTTCCTTAAAATGTTGAAAGTTGGTATTGGATAAGTTGGGGGGGTTCAATTCATGAAAATTACGTTAAACAAAGTGATGCATGGGAGGAAACCCATGGTTTTTCATGTTTCCTATAATTTTGTTGTTTTAATAAAATTTATATATTAATTAATCATCTTGATATTAAAAAATAAAAAAATAGACTGTTGACCTGTTCTTCTATTATGAGTATGGATGGGTATGAAAGGGGAGAACCATATTCATCCGTTTCATGTGGTGTGATCCTTGAGTAATGCCTTACCCAGAAATTTGAAAAGAAGACAATGTATCATCAGTTTATTTTATATATATACTTATATTTTACTTTAGTTATTATATAAATATATATATATATATATATTATTTTGTTTTGATTTGTTTTTTTTCCTTTTTCCTTTTTCTACTAGGGAACTCTACAAGTTACATGGATATCAAAGAATTAAAAGGGAGCAGCAAGAATTTCAACATCAACCACCAAGTGACTTCATTCCATGATCCTAATTTTCAATTTCCTTTTTGAATTTTTATTCACTGCCTCTACTCCTTCTAAATTTTTATTTCTTCACACACTGAGGACAGTATTGTTTTAAGTTGGGGGGAGATAAAATAAAAAAATTATTTTGTGTCAAAAGAAATGATTGATTTGAAAAAAAATGTGTAAATTGAAGGAAAAATTCCTTTAACTTTGAACATGGTAATACACATTGCACACTTTGAAACTGACTATCAAATAATTTATCATACCCTGATTCTGATTTTAATCCTTGTATAATTTCCTGAGAATATATCTTGGAAAGTGTGGCTGTCCAATGTGATATTTTATCGTTTATATTTTCATCCAAATAAAAAAGAATCACAATGAACATCCTTTGGATAGTGGGGTATTAGTTAATGTTCATGGGGTGCCATAAATAAATAGAATAGGTTTGGTAATCGTTTTAGTTTAATATGAGTATTCAAAAAAAATTAAAAAAACAATTGCGCGTAAAGAAATGAAATGACATAATGCGTGGCTTTCGGCACTTGGGGATCGTGACTCCATAGTTTTATGTCCTAGAGTTAGTAATTTTATCTCTATTTTTGGTAATTTGAATTTGTTTTTGTCTGAGTTAACTCGAGATGTTGCCCGAGTATGTGGGCTTCACTTGGTTCCCTAAGGTCTTTGAGCCTGGGAGTCATTGGAAAAGTCTCTCTATAGGGGTTGACTCTTTTGAGTGCAATTTCAATTACCATGGAAAATTTGAAAAAAAACAAAAAAAAAACCAAAAAAAAAATAATACAATAAAAAAATGAATACTCATCTTATTATTGAAATGTTATTCCACCTAGAGCTTCCATCATTCCCCCCTCGAATAAAAATGAACCCCCATGTCTATTGTGTTGCACAAGACATCCTCACACTTAATTGATATTGGATAAAATATGGAAATGAATTTGAACAAAGGAATGGGAATTTGATTGGGATCTGCTTATGAAACTATCTTGTATTAAAATATTTTGATGGGTTTCATGATTGTTTGGTATAAGGGTTTCTGGTGATCATTCTGTATTAAAATGTTTTTGGAAAAGGAAATTCGAATTTCATATTGTTAAGATATATTTTGCTCAGGACTAGAAAAACTCAAGTTGGGGGGGTGGAGGTGTGATTAGCTACTAAATGAGGCTAATATTAATTGTTAATATACATAATATTCATGTTATTTATTATTCATAAACACCATTTTAGTACATTTTACACTTTGAACATCATTTCACATTATGATTGTAATACCTTCTTAAAATGCACTATTATGTGGTACATTTTTGAACATCAATTGATATACCCAATGATTCATCTAATTTTAAGGTATTTAATTATAAATATTTTAAATTTATATTCTTTTTAACTGGATATTCACTTCAAGGATCAATGAAAGATTCATAAAGGATGATGGAGTTATTTGGCAATGAAAGGAAGCAATTCTGGAGAAGTAGATTGGACACCAGCCCACTGATGAGAATGTGGGGCCCAACATAAAGGTCCAATGAATCCCATATTTCGTGGGATGCTATAAGACATGTATAGGAACAAATCACGCTTCAGGATCTAATTCTAATTCGGCATCCATGGTGTCCATTTAGGCGGCCCCAGGTAGAGATAAAATTCTGGGCCAGATTCTGCGGCCCAGAAAAACATCCCACTAATATGATCATATCTATGGATCCAAAACTCCAACTGGGACCAACTTTTACAGACGGTTAGAATATATCATGATCTATATTTTCTTCTTCTATGGTCCACTCTTATTCGTCCATCTAGAAGGACTTATATTCGCATCTGTTCGGTGCATGCAAGATGGATGCCTTTTCGGGTCAAGGGTGGAAAGTCTTCTTTCCACATACTTTCCACCACCTATGGCCGACCAAAATTAATTGAGTATAATTTTACTATTAGAGGATCGACCCAAGGCTTCAAAAATGTTTATTTAAGGCTATGTTGTTGTAGTAGTTAATCATATTTGAAGCTTTGTTAAATTGTAATGTTATGCTGCGATTTTGTTGTCTCAAGTTTGTCTTTCACATGTAAGTTGTTGAATTCACTTTAGTTTCTTAATAAAATATCTTCTTTTACTCATATTATATTGTTCTTAATATTAATTTGATACTGTTGGTTCAAGGTGTGAATTTATTCACACTAATCCTTGTGAAATTATTCACACAACGGTGGAGTGATCATTTTATTTTTATTGTTTTCTTTACTTCTCCATTTTCTCTCTCATTAGTCTACTTTCCGCTTCTATTGAAAACATGGGATCAATGGAGAGCTCAACCACTTATGGTTTGATCCAAGGGAGTATAATGGTTCTGGATTGGATGTTATTTATCATCCCATTAATGTATAATCACTTCTTTTAAATGGGATTTTTATTTGATGATTTTTGAACTCCATCGTACTTGTTGAATTTAAAGCCACACACTTCATGTGATAATACGAAACTTTCCCTTCAAGTGCTCAAAACATTGATCCTTCAAGTTTATAGGTGATTAGTATTAAAGGGTGTAGTAATTAAACCAGTATGTTATGATTATGTTTGATCTTCTTAAATGAACCCATCTCAATTATAAGAAATTGAAATCATTAAGAAATGAATTCATCCAATCCACCCCAAGAGATAACCTAGGATCAACTCATAGCCTTAATTTGAATTAACATAGAATTATTAGTGATAAATTAAACCCATCTAAAATCATCCCAAATTTGGCCACTTCATAGTCCAAAAACAGTACCTAGAATGTGCGTGTCTATAGGTTACTTCTTAGGTCTTTGTGGATTTGACAACCCAAGCTAGACTACAAGGACCGTTCTACCTTCATCTTTTGGGTAAATTTGAGCAAAAATAAACTTGTGATAAAAAATAGATGATATCAATCACTTAGATAATTCCAATGATAGTATCCTATAAAAAGATTCTAATGATTGTGATATTTATAATAACCCTTATCTTTATAGTTGTAGATAGGGAGACTTCCTCATGCCTAAGTCTCTATAGTTAAATTCCATTAACATCTACATAAAATGTTTTACCAATTGGGATAAGAGTCTGCACATAGCCTACACACATATGGTCATCCTTTATATAAGAATCAATTCCCAGTAACATTCCACTGAAGTGGATGTCAAATAACTAAAATCATAAGATAAATATAATATTTTAATTAAAAAATTACAAATATTTAATTTCATTACAATTGAAACTTATTCCTAATTTTATTTCAAATTCCAAAAAAAATATTTTCAAAAATAATTGAAACATTAAAAAATAAATTAAAGGAAAATATATATTAAATTCAACCCAATTACAAAATACCTATATGCATTTAATAATATATCTAGATAAAATTAATGCAAAAAACATTAATATATATTATAAGAATATTAAAAACAAGATATCCCAAAACAATAGACATAAAAATAATTAAAATGGACATGTTTTATCATTTAATTGATGAATATAAAATTTAAAGAATTATTTATTTGAATTATATAATTGAGAAATTAATGTTTAGTTTATAATTAAAACAATAATAATTTATCATAAAAATACTGAGTGAAAATATAAAAAATAATTATGTATCCAATATAGTGTCGATAATCACTGGGACACTCTTTAACTATGCTAGTTTCCCTATCCATTTGCAAATTCTAGGATCAAATAGTAAAATTTTCTTATAAACCCATAAAATTCACCACTGTTTCTATAAAAGACTCTTTCAACCATTAAAATAACTACACTTGAGTTGCTGATGAGTATAAAAGTAATCCAAATATTCAATATCTATTCGTGTTGAATGTGAAAAGTAGAAAATGGTGTAAAACTATAATATGGGATGAATTAAACACATTTTTTAATATTTTCTATATATAATAAAAAAATGATAAACCATTACTAATATTAGTAAATAACCACATGGAATGAGTTTGTACATTGAAAACACAACATTTTACCAACTTCATGTGAGTCACACCAACCCAAAACTCTGTTTACTCTAGAAAATGTGAAAATTCTCTTAAAACATCAAATTTAACCACCTTAAACATGATACGGTAATTAATAAAAATAATATATTTTAATTGGGTGAGTATAAAATCATTTCAACTAGTATCATGTGCCCACATGTCTTCTTCCTTCCAGAATGGCCCGAATGCCTTCATTTTTATTGATTTTTGGTAACCCCCCTATCAAGGGATGAGGGGGAACCCTTACAAGGCCTGAATGCTCATAGATTACATGGCCCATAGGCTTAAGAGATTACATGACCTGATGGTCTTAGGGAATTCAACCAAACTATCTAAAAGGAACTTCCCCTACCCAGCATCTGCATCTTTTATCAGGTGAAAATATATAATAATGTCTTTGGGGTTTTCATGTATCAATATTTATCAATTGTTAAAAAATATTGTGAAAATTAACACAAAAAATCAAAATTATAAGGTAATATAAAAATACATCCATATCACTACATCAACATAAAAACATCATTTCACAATAGAAGAATCACAATAACCCCCAAATTTCAACCACTATGACTCAATATCTATACCTGTAATGATGGTATATACATATCAATAGTGGTAATTATTACCAAAAATTAGAACCATAAATCTATTAAAAATGAATAATGGTTAATAAAAATTGTGATAATTTTACTATTTTTAGAAATAATGGAATCCATTGATTAGAAAACCCTATTTATCATTTATAGAGACAAATTAAATTACATCTTATGAAAATGAAATATCATCAAACACCTTATGTATAGTAATATTTAAAATATTAGCTCAATGATTTTTTATGGAAATACATAATTTATCACATTAAATCCAAACTAAATTCAATATAATACTATTAATATTCCATTGACAAATACTAGAAAAAATTAATCTCCCATAAAAACGTAATTAAATTTATCCCATAATTCATAGTTATATAAACCAAAGAAGTCATATCGAACCTACTACTAAAAATAATGAATATAATGACTTGTACTGTTATTCCACTTATAAAAATAAATAAAGGTCAATAATATAATTTTATAAACTCTTAATATGAAAAAAATCAATTACTTTAGTTGATCATGATATCCTAGAACACTAGTGAAACAGAATACATGAAAATGAATAATGAATAGAACAAAAAAAGGAGAAAATGAAGGGAAACATAATACAAAGATGATTCTAGAGAAAAATCATATAAAAATGATCAAGAAAAGATGAATACTTATAGGAATTAAAGGGGGTGGAGAAACTGAATACATTGGATTCTAAAACCAGTACTAGAATGGGGTTTTTGAGTATCTAGAATAGAAATAAAACCTATTCCAATGGTTTAAGGAAACCATTTGTATATGTTATCCGTATAATTTGTTTTATTACCATTGTAAATTGAAAACCTATATCATGGGTTTCAAAAAACAATTGTTATAGGGATAACATACATAATTGGTTCCTTAATACCATTGGTATAAGTGTAATGTTATAATAGCATTTTAAATTTTTAGAATAACAATTTTCATGTATTCTAGGTTTACATTGGTGAATCCGAGGTATATGATATTACTTGAAATAAAATATTTTGTTTTTAAAATAAAAAATGGTGAAAAATAAAATAAGATATTTAATGGATATATATAATTAATGAATAAATTCTATGTATAAATCACAAAAAAAAAATTCTAATTCAGTCTATTAATCTCTATAAAATTAGCCTGTAAGTCTCTTATCCCTCCATTGATGTGAATATCTCAATGATAGATAGAAAATGGGATCATAGAAGT
This sequence comes from Viscum album, assembly GCA_963277665.1. Lineage (NCBI taxonomy): Eukaryota > Viridiplantae > Streptophyta > Magnoliopsida > Santalales > Viscaceae > Viscum > Viscum album. Next base: position 1,539,324,097 of record OY728142.1, read on the forward strand.
TGGATTTAATAAGATCAAAGAGAAATAAAAAATATCACAAAAAATATTGTGTGAATAGATTCTATGACATCCTGAGTTTTTAAAAGGAAAGTCTATGTTTCATATCATACAAGAAACACAACATGAAGCTTAAACAAACAACTAAATATTATTATTATGTGAGAGTTATAAACTAGCCATTATAGATAATGGTATGAAAAAGATAAATGAATTATGGGAATGTGGTTTACACAGACACATAGAGACATATATTGAATTATTTTGTAACTAATTAATTATAAATGAAAATTAAACCCTTACGAAAGTAAAATGAATTTTTTTTTGAAAAAATATATAAATTATTACAAGTGTGTTTTATACCAATAATTATTTTGGATTATATTAATGAAATAAATATATAATATATGAAAACCCATATTTAAAGTTATTCATATTTTTTTTCTAGAGATGATATAAAAATAAATCCAATTTTATGCATAAAGGAAGTATTTTTCTAAAAGGCTGTTTTTAGCGTTCTATTAGTGCACTTATTTTATTAAAAAAATTTGATAGTCTTGTAGCTTTTATTTGAAAAGATATTTATAATTTTTAGAAAATGTGTAACAATTTTTTTTGAATTTTTGACATTTTTTCTGATATGTTTTATTTTTTCATAAATAGGGGAAAAATATATAATTTAAAAAAAAATTTAATCTAAATATTTACAATGAAAAATTATATTTTGAATTGTTTTGAAATTAAAATTATATAAATTATTAGTATATTAAAATAATTTAGGTCATTTTTAATCATATTAATATTTAATTTAGATATAAAAACATTAATACTTTTGAACATTTTCACATTAAAAACATTCTTTCTCGTCCAATCTATGGGATTAATTTTAAATTAATTTTAGCAATTTATATTCTCTAAATTTTGAAAAATTGAATAAATATTTGGAATCATAATGTTCAAATTTAGTAAATTGGTGCATTTTAGTTTTTTACAATATGAATATTAAAAATATTAATTTTATTACCACAGTAAAGGATAGACCAGTTAATGATGTTTACAAATAATTTTATAAATATTATAAAATTACCATGACACTTAACCTAATTTTATTTTATGACAACGTTTCGACTAGAATCATCCATTTTTCAAATTCATTATAAGGCCCCGACCATAAACCTTACTTAATATTGAATTAAATTAATAATTCACATTGAGGATCTTTTCAAGTTTAGAGTTTTAGAGAATTATATCATAAATCAAGAAATACATTCCACATTTAAACAAAGTGGTTACATAAAATATAGTATCCATTTTTTTCCCATAAATGGAAACATATTTAAAATAAAACTTGGATTTTTTCTTGACACTTCCTTGACACTATCATCATATCATGCACCTTTTCCTTGACCTGTGAAAAAACATTTCAAAAACATGGGATGAACATAAAAAGATCAGTAAGGGATATAAAAGTATGAAAAGAAAACAGTAGTCCATGTATGAAGACATACTTTACTCATAAAACATAAGCATTTTAACAAACCTCATCAAATCATGAATAAATCATAGAAATCATAAGACATAAAGGTAACTTGAGGCATTCAAAACATTCTTACGTAGGGAGAAACCCTCTTGGTTATGTTTGGAATACCCATCACAGTATATTCTCTAAATCTCTTCGGAGAAACATCAATGCTTATCCCCTTCGCGTTTCCTAATGCATTGGAGAGATATATCGGGCTCACCGACCCTTAGTTTATCACGTAACCACCTGTCATCAAAATAATTCCCATGAACCATAACATAATCGTATCGCATAAAACATGCATAAAGGAAACATAACATTTCCACTTTTCAATCACAAGATATCAATACAAAACATTGATATAAAAACATTAAGAAAAACATTTTCAATACCAAAAAAAAATAAAAGTGAAACATGTTATTTATTTTTCATTTAAAAAAAGGTATGGCTTGTAGAGGAAACTGAAACTCAAATAATGGTCACGGCGGCAGAGAAGTCATTGTCACTGCATACGTACGACAAAAACATTCCCTATTGCCGCTTAGTAAAACTATTCATATAAAAATATTCCTTTTGGATAAACATAAAGGTCAAAGGGGTTTATACACCATATAAAAGTAGGTTGTGTATAAAAAAAATATGCCTCAATGAATGGAGATTGAGATGAAGTCCCATACAAAGACGATATCCTTGGATTAAGGAAAAATCAATTACACAATTATGTGTGACAAACGAATAAACCAAATATAAGTGGATATTAAGTGTAAAACAATAATAGTACATTCAGTAATATTCATAGAATGACAAATTCATGGAGTTCAAGTTTATCCCAAAGAATCATAATTGGGTTAAGAAGTTCCCTTGCAAAAATTCGACAGCCTAATGGCGTCACTTCAAAATTCAGAAAAAGAGTTTATGAGAGATAAAAAGGGTATCTCATCAATTGGAAATAAAATTTACACCAATAAATATATAGAATAACAAATCCCAACATAATATTATGTGAATTAAAATACATAAAAAAAGAAGTCTTTTAAAAAGAGGAGGGTGAAAGGTTCCCTTACCGACTTGGGTAACTTTCGAAACGTACACCCCATTAAAGGAGGGTCCTATAAAGAATATGTAAATACTCATAAATGAAATTATATTACAAAAATAATATAATAATGGGAAGTACATACACCACTCAATGGAAATGGTGTCAAATGTAGCATAAATCTCACAGGACTAAAAGTGAGATGAAAAATCTCTTAAGAAAACTCGGCAGCCTAACGGTGCGAATTAAAACATCCAAAAATGGATTGATGAGATCAAATATGGTCTCTAATTATATGAACCTAAAAATTACAGAATGATGAATATAAAAGAACATCCACAAACAAATGAAATATGAGCTTAAAATAAATGACATAAAAGAGAGTACTTAAAAAGAAAGAGAGAGGTTGGATCCCTTACCTCGGGTCCGACTTGACTCGATCATTCTTTAACGTCCTGAATAATAAACTTGAGTTAATATATACATGATTAAGAACCTTTTTCAATTTCATTATTCCTTTTATATCACTTATTTCTATGTTATAATCATTATGTAATCATTTAAGTTAATAATGTTTGTTTTGTCGATATTTGGTTCTTAAGTCGAAAGTGGACTTCTTACAATTACATGTTGTTCGTGTGGTCAAAGGTTCATTATATCCAGAATTATATTCATGATTTTGATATGATATATATCATATATATCCAGGATATACATGTATTTATAATATTACATAATCATTTAGAGGTAAGAACTGAAATGCACCGTTCATGGAGACGATAAGCCGTACGTACGCATGAACGCTACTTTCATTTCTATGTCATATTAATGGAATTAAAACCAAATTATAGTTATGTATATTTTAATTAAAGAATTATATTCATCATTTATATGTAACATACATCATATATAATATCTTTAAATCCATCCTTTATACATCGCACATATGGCATTAATGAATCAAATCACTTTGAGGGGGCGGTAGTCCGCACTTTCTAAAATGAAATTATAGTGGTTACCCGCAATGGAAACCATAAAGGTATTACACAAAAGAAAATACAGAAGCTTAAGTAAAATATAAACATATTATATATCATATATAAATATAGTGACATCTTAATGGCCACCTTTGATGGTGTTATATGAGTGTTGAACAATCATCGTTTCGTGACGCAGAAATTCGCCATCCACAGAAACATTATGTTCTTTAACCATTAGATGTAAGTCTGTGTAAGTGTAGATCAAATTATTCTTATAACAATATCCATGTATATTTAGGATACTGGAGTTTTTACAAATGAAATGAACAAAAACAGTTTAGGGGGTTGGAGAAGCCAAATAAAACAAAGGAACACAAGTGAAGACATTACCTTAAAATCAGTAACTCTTTTTGATTTGAGCTCAAAGGCTTCCTTGGGAAGACTTCTGCCCAAAGTGAGGCTTCTAGGAGTAAGAGAAGGATCTGGAGAGACAAAATGGGAAGATCTTGGCCGAACCAAAGGCTTGAGAGGTGTGGGTAAGGTGATAGTGGTGGGAGCCTTTTATAAGAGGAGAGGAGGGGAACTCTTGGAAAGTAAAGAAATGTTACATTATTTTAAAATGAGTTTCGGATTTAATAGGCCCCACATTGATATAATCCGAGGATAAGATGATAAGGGTTTGAAATATACCCATCCAATAGGTTTTTTACAAGTCTAGTTCTTAGATTTTACATTATCTTTTCATTTTATTTAAATCGTTAAATAATGAGGTAATCGTTGCATCATCATGATCTCATAAATAATTTAATTTATTTAATGTATAAAAACTATAAAAAAATATCATGATGTAGGAAATCATTTTATCTTTATAATGAATATTTATAGTAAAAAATATGACTTCTACAACCCTATCTAAAAAATTGTTTTAGTAAAACAACACATGTTTTGACATTTTAATTTTAACTTTAAATAAAAAGGTATTAATGTCATTTTCCTACCAAAGTGGATCCATGAGGTCCCGAAGTTGACCCATGGATTGTCTGTGTCGGCCATGACACATCCAATGAGGGTAGGACATGTGTCTAGGTCATTTCATATTATTAAAACATTATTTTTACCTTAAATTACACTAATTACCTCTAATCACGATTAATAAACTTAAAAGTTACTATTCACCAAAAAAATATTTTAATCCCATTGAACCACATTTTACTTCTTAATTACAACCATGTATGTTGGATTTTTGAAATTCAAATCACAGAGGTGGTAAAGATTCATTTAAATGAAAAATCAGTTTCTTTAACTACCACTTAGTGGTTTCACTATTCATAAAAAATTGATGTTTTTCAGAAAATTACCAAAAATTCACCCTAGGCTATATTTTATATTCCAAAATCAAAAATGATGTCTATTTTAAAAAATTAAATACATATAAGTTACATTAATTAATTTAATAATTAATTCCCACTGTTAGAGCAAATAGCGTGTTTTTTTGAAACAATAAGTATCAAAAGATTAACACAAGTTTAAGTCCAAATTCAAGATTAAATTAATTCCAACGACCACTATTGGATTAAATGGTAAAAATATATTCTAATTCAACTTTAAAACCAATTCAAAATATAATCTTATCATATAAATAAATTATATTAAAAAGAGGTTTTGAATTAAAATACAACATTTTTCACTATTCATTAAAAAATGAACTTTATCGGAAAGATACCATGAATTTACACAAAGTAAATTTTGATGTCTTGATTCTAAAGAAGAATTTTATTTTGTCCAATATAACACATATAATTGTCAAAAAGTGGATTTAAAAGAGGTTCGTCATCAAAAGGCGGTTAATATACCTTTTAAAGAATATTAGAATGTTTACGCTTAAAATTGGATTCATTCTCACTTTTAATACTCTAACATTTATTGTAAAAAGTGAAAATATTTGACAAACAAATATAATCATTTTGTATTTAGTTCTGTTCATTCCATCCATTACAACAGCTAGGCGTTAACTACAATATAAAATAATATTATTTTATTATTAGAGTGCAACGTAAGATTCCCAAGAAACTCGTTGTTGCGTATTGGGTACGTCATCGAGCATAGAGTCCCCTTTAAATTTATATTAATATTTTATTCACAAATATGGATAAATGTGAAAATGTCATATTCTTTATTTACCTGGGGTGTTACATCCTTCCCCCCTTTTGGGAATTTCGTCCTCGCAATTTTAAAATTGGGCATGGAAACTTCATTGAAATTCCCACATCGGAACAAGAGTCAGTAAAACAATCACTTTAAAATAAAGAAAGAGAAGTACAAAGGTCACCCGAGTTAACCCATACTAGGATTCCAAGTATGAAAATATGTACATGGAGGAAAAAAAGGGTCATGTTCTGAGGGAGAGTGATAGTAAACATGTCTAGGAGAAATTTAACCATAAGAAAATCACAAACTTGTGATGGGTTAAACGGTATTGGATTCCAAAGTAGGAAAAGTTAAAGTAATAAATTTTTGTTTTAAGTTACTCTTCATTGAGGAATTTATTTTTGAGCTTAACTTAAACATAAATAAACATATTTACTTGTCATTTTGACTTTCATCTTTTACTAGATTTCTTACACAAACTCATATTTCCTCCAAAAGAGAAGTATTTAGGAAACATGTTCACATTAAGAGTACTATAATCATCTTCTAGAGAATCACCTAATCCAAAAAAGAGAACTATATACTTACAATGTCTTTAGACTTTAACCAAAACCAAAACCAAAACCAAAAAGGATAGTGCAAGATCAAATAATCCAGAAAAGGATAACCCTTTATAAAAAGAAAATCTATTCATAATCACCAAAATTTGTCCAACAAAACCCAAAGTTCAACGAGGACCATTCGATAAACAATTTTTCCATAAAATTATTCAATATAAACCAATCTAAAATTGAAACACAAATATTAGACGGATTTAGTCACATAGTCTTCCAAGTTAAATCGTAACATTTATCTCTAAACAACAGCAGTTTCTCTTAAAGTCTCGCATTGAAAAGTAATTAACCTAGTCACATATCCTCCATGACTGGTTAATAAATTTCCATAGATAACCCAAAATCAACTTACTCTTAATTCATAAAATCATATAACTAAATAGAATCAGTCAAACTAATCAGGGACTTCACGTAGTCCAGTGGTAGGCGATAAATACCAGTTGCACTTTGGTTGTGGGTTCGATTCCCGCAGCTTTGTCCGACGCAACGGGTTGTCACACGGTCTACGTGTTGTCCTTTTTCCAAAACTACATAATTCTCAAAACGAGATAAAATATTAGAAAATTATCATAACATATTTTAACCTCAATTTTATCTCATGCCTTTCATTTTCGATCATATCATAGAGTAACCCATAATTACCTAAAATGTAAGGATCATATAAACCATAATGGTTAACTTTATAATTATTACCTGAACTTCCACATCGAGTTGGTAATCTCATACATGATGCATTAGAGAACTCACCAAGGTTCAAGTGGTTGATCATGAATCCTTGATAGTTGGTTTAACACAACCACGAGATTTTTCATTGAATCCCCTATTTCATCCAGTCTCTTAATTCGAGAACCACCACAGTTTCCATCAAACCCATTGTCACTTTGGTGCCTTCTTGATCCATCCATTTACTAAAAACAGAAATTTCAGTGTGCGTATATCATCAAAATCATCATGTACTAATTAGGAAGATAAAAAATAAGATATACTTAATCATTCACTTTATCTAAAACTAGGACTCTTTCTGAAATCCAAACCATTATGGTAATGTCACTTATGCTTAGAGAATACCCTAACCTCTAAAGTTATCTAAACCGACCTATGATACCAACTATAAGGCCCCGGCCTTAAACCTTACTTAATATTGAATTAAATGAATAATTCACATTAAGGATCTTTTAAGGATTAGAGTTTTAGAGAATTAGATCATAAATCATGAATTACATTCCACATTTAAACAAAGTGGTTACATAAAATATAGTATTAGTTTTTTCCCATCAGTGGAAACATATCTAAAATAAAACATGGATTCTTTCTTGACACTTCCTTGAAAATATCATCATATCATGAACCTTTCCCTTGACCTATGGAAAACATTTCAAAAATATGGGATGAGCATAAAAAGATCAGTAAGTGATATAAAAGTATTGAAAGAAAACATTAGTCCATGTATGAAAAAATACTTTACTCATAAAACATAATAATTTTAACATACCTCATCAAATCATGAATAAATCATATAAATAATAAGACATAAAGGTAACATAAGGCATTCATAACATTCTTACATAGGGAGTAACCCTCTTGGTTACTTTTGGAATACCCATCACAGTATATTTCCTAAATCTCTTCGGAGAAACCTCAACGTTTAACCCCTTCGCGTTACCCAATGCATTGGAGAGCTATATCGGGCTCACCCACCCTTAGTTTATCACGGAACCACCCGTCATCATAATAATTCTCAAGAACCATAACATAATCGTATCACATAAAACATGCATAAAGGAAACATAACATTTCCACTTTTAAATCACAAGATATAAATACAACACATTGATTTAAAAACATTATGAATACCATTTTCAATACCAAAATAAAATAAAAGTGAAACATGGTATTTATTTTTCATTTAAAAAAATGCTATGTCTTGTAGGGGAAACCAAAACTCAAATAATGGTCACTGTGGCGGAGAAGTCGTTGTCGCTGCATATGTACGACAAAAACATTCCCTTTTGTCGTTTAGTAAAACTCTTCGTATAAAAAGATTCATTTTGGATAAACGTAATAGTCAAAGGGGTTTATATACCATATAAAAGTAGGTTGTGTATAAAACAAAATATGCCTCAATGAAAGGAGATTGAGATGAAGTCCCATACAAAGACAGTATCCTTGGATTAAAGATAAATCAATTACATAATTATGTGTGACAAAAGAATACACCAAATATAAGTGGATATTAAGTTTAAAACAATTATAGTACATTAACACATATTTATATAACGACATATTCAAGGAGTACAAGTTTATCCAAAAGAATCAGAATTGGGTTAAGAAGTTCCCTTGCAAAAATTCAACATCCTAATGGCGTCACTTCAAAATTCATAAAAAGAGTTGATGAGAGATAAAAAGGGTATCTCATCACTTGGACATAAAATTTACATCAATAAGGATATATAAGAACATATCCCAACATAATAGTATGTGAAATAAAAGACATAACAAAAGAAGTCTTTTAAAAAGAGGAGGGTGAAAGGTTCCCTTACCGACTTTGGTAACTTTCGAAATGTACACCCCATTGAAGAAGGGTCATACAATGAATATGTAAATACCCATAAATGAAATTATATTACACAAAGAGTATAATAATTGGAATTGCATACAACAATCAAAGGAAATGGTGGCAAATGTAGCATAAATCTCACGGGACTAAAAGTGAGATGAAAAATCCCTTACGAAAACTCAGCAGCCTAACGATGCCACTTAAAACTTCCAAAAATAGATTGATGAGATCAAATAGGGTCTCTAATTATATGAACATAAAAATTACAGAATTAGTAATATAAAAGAACATCCCCAAACATATTAAATATGAGCTTAAAAGAAATGACATAAAAGAGAGTACTTAAAAAGAAAGAGAGAGGTTGGATCCCTTACCTCGGGTCCAACTTGACTCGATCGTTCTTTAACGTCCTGAATAATAAGATTGAGTTAATTTCTACTTTCTTAAGAACCCTTTTCAAGTTTATTATTCCTTTTATATCACTTATTTCCATGTTATAAACATTATGTAATGATTTATGTTAATAATGTTTGTTTTGTCGATATTTGGTTCTAAAGTCGAAACTGGACTTCCTACAATTACATGTTGTTCGTGTGGTCAAAGGTTCATTATATCCAGAATGATATTAGTGATTTTGATATGATATATATCATATATATCCAGAATATACATGTATTTATAATATTACATAATCATTTAGAGGTAAGAAATGAAATGCACCGTTCATGGAGACGGTAAGTCGTACGTACGCATGAACGCTACTTTCATTTCTATGTCATATTAATGGAATTAAAACCAAATTACAGTTGTGTATATTTTAATTACAGAATTATATTCATAATTTATATGTAACATAAATCATATATAATAACCTTAAATCCATCATTTATACATCCCACATATGGCATTACCGAATCAAATCACTTTGAGGGGGTGGTAGTCAGCACTTCCTAAAATGAAATTATCGTGTTTACCCGCAATGGAAACCATAAAGGTATGCCACAAAAGAAAATACAGAAGCTTAAGTAAAACATAAACATATTATATATCATATATAAATATAGTTACATCTTAATGTCCACCTTTTAATGTGTTATATCAGTGTTGAACAATCATCGTTTCGTGAGGTAGAAATTCGCCATCCATAGAAATAGTATGTTCCTTAACCATTAGACGTAGGTGTGTGTATGTGTAGCTAGAATTATTCTTATAACAACAATCTAGTATATTGGAGATACTGGAGTTGTTACAAAAGAAATGAATAAAAATAGTTTAGGGGGTTGGAGAAGCAAAATAAAACAAAAGAACACAAGTGAAGACATTACCTTAAAATCGGGTAACTCCTTTTGATTTGTGCTCAAAGGCTTCCTTGGGAAGACTTCTTTCAAATATGAGGCTTTTAGGAGTAAGATAGGGATTTGAAGAGACAAAATGGGCAGATAGTGGCTGAACCAAAGGCTTGAGAGGTGTGGTTAAGGTGATAGTGGTTTGGGACTTTTATAAGAGGAGAGGAGGGGCAGTCTTGGAAAGTAGAGAAATGTTACTTTATTTTATAATGAGTTTCGTATTTAAAAGGTCCCACATTGATATAATTCGAGGCTAAGGTGATAAGGGTTAGAAATATACCCATCCAATGGGTTTTTGACAAGTTTAGGTCTTAGATTTTACAATATCCTTTCATTTTATTTAAATCGTTAAATAATAAGGTAATCACTGCATCATCATGATGTCATAAATAATTTAATTTATTTAATGTATCAAAATTATAAAAAAAAATTCATGATGTAGGAAATCTTTTTAGCTTTCTAATTAATATTTATAGTCAAAAATATGACTTCTATAACCCCATATAAAAAATTGTTTTATTAAAACAACACATGTTTGTGACATTTTAATTTTAACTTTAAATAAAAAGGTATTAATGTCATTTTCCTACCAAAGTGGCTCCATTGGGTACCCAAGTTGACCCATGGATTGTCTTGGTCGGACATGAAACATCCAATGAGGGTAGGACATGTGTCTAGGTCATTTAATATTATTAAAACATTATTTTTACCTTAAATTACACTAATTACCTCTAATCGCGATTAATAAACTTAAAAGATACTATTCAACCAAAAGTTATTTTAATCCCATTGAACCACATTTTACTTCTTAATGAAAAACATGTATGTCGGATTTTTTAATTTCAAATCACAAAAGTGGTAATGTTTCATTTAAATGAAAAATCAGTTTCTTTAACTACCACTTAGTGGTTTCACTATTCATCAAAAATTGATGTTTTTCAGAAAATTACCAAAAAATCACCCTAGTCTATATTTGATATTCCGAAATCAAAAATGATGTATATTTTACAAAATTCAAAACATATAAGTTACATTAATTAGTTTAATAATTAATTCCCGCTGTCAGAGAAAATAGCGTGTTTTTATGAAATAATAAGTATCAAAAGATTGACACTAGTTTAAGTCCAATTTCAAGATGAAATTAATTTCAACGACCACTATTGGATTAAATGGTAAAAATATATTCTAATTTCACTTTAAAACCAATTAAAAATATAATCTAATCATATAAATAAATTAGATTAAAAAGAGGTTTGAATTAAAATACAACATTTTTAACTATTCATAAAAAAATGAACTTTATCGGAAAGATTCCAAAAATTTACACAAAGTAAATTTTGATGTCTCGATTCTAAAGAAGAATTTTATTTTGTCAAATATAAAACATAAAATTGTCAAAAAGTGGATTTAAAAGAGGTTCGTCGTCAAAAGGAAGTTAATCGACCTTTGAAAGAATATTAGAATGTTTACGCTTAAAATTGGATTCATTCGCATTTTTAATCCTCTAACATTTATTGTAAAAAGTAAAAATATTTGACAAACATATATAATCATTTTTTAGTTATTTCTGTTCATTCCCTCCATTACAACGGCTAGGCGTTAACTACAATTTAAAATAATATTATTTTATTATTAGAGTGCAACGTAAGATTCCCAAAAAACTCGTTGTTGCGTATTGGGTACGCCATCGAGCATAGCGTCCCCTTTAAATTTATATTAATATTTAAATCAAAAATATGGATAAATGTGAAAATGTCATATTCTTTATTTACCTGGGGTGTTACATCTATGAACTCATGGATCAACTTCTATGACTTTAAAAACCGTATAATATTTTATTTTAAGAAAGGAAAAACTTGTCACACTAATTTTTTTAATAATTATTTAATTCTTAACATGTAGTTATACAAAATATAATTTATAATATAAATATTGAATTTAAATAGAAAATATTTATTTTCATATTTTTAATTTTTTTAGAATATATAAATACATAAAATAAGTATATAATAATGATATATTAAATGTTCTATTAATGGGAAAATAAATTAAATGATTTTAGTAATATTAAAATAAATATACTTTGAGAGAATTAATGTTGTCCAATAACTCAATAGATCAAATTTAAATCTTATATATATGTATAAATCAAATTATTTAAGTTTATCTTATTTTATTTATTTTATTAAATTCAACACACTGAATAGTCCTTAAAATTGAAATTAATTAAATTTTAAAATTTGTAATATTTTTTAAAATGATATAAAATTAAAAATTATATTAGAGTTAGAAATATTGTGTGCATAATGTTGAATAATTTATATATGAAACATTTATGGTTAGTTTTTAATTTTATAGAAAAAATATTAACATTTAAAGTGTAAAACACAAGCAGTCACTCTTACACATAAATTGGTTAAATAAGAGTTAACACAAAAAGATAAGGATTAAAAATAGTAAAAAATTATAGAAATATTATAGTATGAGATTATATAGAAAAAAAATCATAATATAATTTAAAAATATTTTTATCCATTTGAAATAGAAAATTTATTTATATTATTTTAATATTGTGATATATTCCAAGAGTTCCCATCCCCTTCCCTATAAAAGGGAACAAATATATCTTGTTTATTAACACATGAGAATCATTATTGTTCATAAAATATCATCTGTAATACCTTCTTATAATCCGTCCCCACATTGTAGTTAATGTTTAGGTATAACACCAATCTTAGTGGTCGTAAGGTCTTAAGAGATAGAGGACTTATTAGGAAGAGTTATCGTTATTAATTAAGGGTTAATGTTTGTTTTATTCTTCCACATACTTTAAATATTCTTCATCCATAATGAAATAACTTCACCATTAACCTATATATAATTATATTTCATTATGTTAATATCATCACTTTAATTCATTTCCAATTCCATAAATTCGGAAAATAAACTATTGTTCATGTGTACGAAAGATTACTGCCTAACAAACAGATGAAATTCATTTTCCATTACCATATATAAAGACACATTAAAATGAAAGAATTATTACATATATATATATTAAATTAATGAAATATTTATCATTTATAAAAGGTAATATATGTTTTTTTTCATATATTTCTAGGTATAAAAAAATGATAACGTTGTTCATGCGTGTGTGTGAATTATCATTTCCACGAAGAGATGAGATTAGTTTTTCATCACCACATCACATGGATGATATATATCAGCATATATGATATTTATTATATTATTATAATTATTTAATGATAAAACAAAAAATAACTTCTTTCCATAATGATTATTGAAAAAATGAGAAAGTTAGTTATACATACGTTTGTCTTACCTTCTACATAATTGTAACATAGTCCATTTTTTCAGATCCATATTTAATGGATAGATTTAAAGATAAAAATTATGTATAAAATTTATTATTACATAATTAATATTATTTTGGAGATTATTTAATAATATAATCATTTACTATATATGTTGTACCAAAGTAATTTTTGACTCATGTACCAAATATCATTCAAACATCTGACGTAATCTTAAATAATTATGTAATAATTATAATATGTTAATATGTGGTAAATATTCTATAAGAATATTAATAAAGGTTATCAAGATAGAAAATAATTAACTTATTATAATTATCTAAAACATAGAAGGTAATATTTGAAAAATTAGACACGTGGTAAGGGTATTCTTACCTCAATTTCCTTTCCTTGATTTAAACTTACACCTCATTCGTTATGTCATGAAAAGAATATATGTAAAATGAATTTATATTATCTTAAGTTTTATTTACACTTGTTTTATATGTATATACAGAGAACACACATAATTTATCCATTTTACTAATGTAAACTTCAATGATATGATATTTTGAAGGGACATTATTATAAATAATAATCTTTTAAAGTATTATTTTACAAAAATTATAAAGAATGTTTATTAACATAAAATAAAAGAGTATATTTTATAATTTCCTTGAAACTTTAATTATATGATAATTACTTTATAAATTTCAATGTCTATTTTTAATGAAATTGTTTTCTTTATGATGTGAAAAAATTTATTTTAAAACTCTTTTTAAAAAAGGAAAGGGTATTTTTATTCCCAAAAGTGGTTTAATTTTTGGATTAAAAGTGTTTTTGAAAATATTTATTATAAAAAATTGAAATTATACATTTTTATTCATTATATGGTACCTTTTCATTAAATATAGGGTGGCTCAGATAGCACTGGGAAAAAATTTTGCAACTTAACATGGGATGTCCCAAATTGCACTGCGAAAACCCATTAAAGCCTAATATGGGGTGGCCTAAATAACATTGGGAATGTCCTTTATATTTTAAAATTGGGTGGCCTAGATAGTGTTGGGTATGCCTATAATATATTTGTTGGGTAATTAAAATTTGGGATGTTGTCTAAATGGTTATTTTAATTAAAATGGTTTTGAAAGGGGTTTATGAATATTATGTACTCAGCCACCCAAATATTTTCTAATTACATGATATGAATTTTCATGATTTTATGTGATAAATATTTATTTATTTTTTGATGTGTAAATTTTTTTATTTCATATTCTAAAATAAAATTTATGATAAAGGTAAGCACTATATAATTTCTTATGTTTTCACTAGAGTAACACATTCGTAAGAATTAGATTGGAATTCCTAAATGATTAAGTGATCAATGTTATTGATAACCATTTGATTGGAAATTTATTTTATGATAACGTGATCAATGTAATTTTGGAAGAATTTTAAAATTTTGGGAATCCTATATGATTAAGTTAATTATAATATTATAGTATTTATTGACTAATAATGGTTGAATTGTATTTTTGACGAAAATATAAATTTATTCTTGAAATATGGTTAGTCAATTTAATTATGGATGTAGGTAGCATATAGTGGAGATTATATGATTAGGGAAATTAAATTTTTTAATAATTCATTGATGTTATTAGGTTATAATTGTTTATAATATATTAAAAGGATATGTAATCAAATAATTCTGATTTATGGGTTTTAATATTAGTCTATGACAATTTTGAGTAATTTTAAGGATAAAGATTTGTTGAATGATCTAAATTGCAATTTGGGTATTATTATTGAATTTTTGAGATTAAAGTACTTATTCAACATATAATGATTTATTATTTTTGGTGAATTTCCTAATTTATTCTAACCATTTTGGTAGTAGTTAATTTCTATAGGCTATAGGAATAAATAATTATAATTTAGGGATATTTTCATACATAAAATTTGATACTAATGCTTTTGGAATGAAAATTTAATCTCAAATACTCATCATTTCGAGAAAAATTTAAGATTGTGGTAGAAATTCATTAAATGATGTAACTCAAATATATATATAAGTATAGTCCCTTATGTTCATAGTACAAGAAGTGAAATAATTCCTCAACCCTATGAAAAGGATCTTGAAACAACAAAGTTATTCAATTACATTTTTTTACTAATAAAGAAATAACCTTTTAACACAAAATAGATTTATGGTTTCAGGATTTTTCACTTTATGATGGCCATGTTATCTATCAATACCCATCAGAGATTAATATTTAGTTTCCTCTTCCATGTTAATTTTTTCTTATATGGAACCATAGTATGTGTTATCTCAGGTGACCTTCATAAATTCCTTTCTCTCATTACAAATGGAAGTTGTTTTGAACCTTATTCTGATGTGGGATTTCAAAAAATGTAAATGAAAAATTCAAACATTATTTAATAAGACCAAATTTAAAAATAACAATGTTTCAATTTCTATGGGGGGATGTGAAATCCCTTTTTTTAAAAGAAATACTCTGTACGATAGCATAGAAGATACAAAAACAATATATTTAATGAAAAAGTAAGTATTTTTATTATTTTACATTTATGTCCTATCTATTATAATGATGGGTTTGAACATGATTAACTATATTATAAAAATATGGTTTTCAAATGTATATAAAATTAATTCTTTGGTGAAAAATTATTTATTAAATAAAATAAAACCCTTTTGGAAATAAACGAAAATATGTTTCTAAAAAACTATTTAAATATGAAAAATTGTGTTTTATAGGAATAAATTAAACAAAATCAATATTTTATTAAAAATTAATTTTTTTATTAGAGAAAACATTTAAGTATAAAGTTGGAAACCAAGAATTTAAAGCCTTATGTGCATAAAAAATTGAAGGAACTAATTTTTTTTAATTATATAAATTTTATTGGATAAAATTAACTACATATTTTAAAGTATAATATAAAAATTTAATTTGTTTTATTTTTTGGTATTTTTCTAATAACATTAATTTTTTTGATTAATAGTGAAACATACTACATCTAAATTTGAATACTGAATTTTCATCTAACTAATTTATAATTTATAATTTTATTTTAAATTGGATTTAAAGTAATATTAGATAAATTATACATATATTAATCCTATTTAGGTTAATTGAATCGTTTTCATATTGAATTTGGATATAAAACATTTCAAAATTTTGAACATTATCACTTTAAAAACTCTATTTCTTACCCTGTATACAGGATTAAATTTAAATTAATTTTAGAAACTTTATTGGGTTGAATTTATTAAAATTGATTCCATATCTAGAATAATTTTTTTCAAATTTAGTAAATATGTCTATTTTACTTATGGACAATATTAATAGTAAATGTACAAAATTTATTACCATGGTTAAGGGTAAATAAAATTATTAGGCATAAAAGAATTATAAATATTATAGAACATACTTAAAACATGCCTTTATTTTATTTGAGGAGTATTTTTAGAAAAAAAATCATCCATAGGTAAAATTTATGTCCACTTTGAGCCACTTAAATGACTTTAACAACTTTATAGTATTTTATTTTATGAAAATCTAAACTTGTCACACTAATGTTATTTATAAGTATAACATTTCTAATATGGTGTAATACATATAATAATTTAAACTATTAATAGTCATCCGAAGGATAAAAAATTTATATTAATATTTTTGAATTACTTAAAATTCTTATAATGGAATAATTACATTAAATAATTGTAAAATTATGACACATTGATTATTACAATTAATGGAAAAATAACATAAATTATAATAAAGTATTTAAAATAAATATAATTTTAGATAATTTATTTCATCCAAAACTTTTCTATATAAAATTGACATGTTCGAGATGTATTGATATATTTTTCATGGAGTCATATTATTATATGGATTTAATTAAATTCAATGTAATGAATAGTACATTAAATTGACATTTATGATATATTAAAATAATTAATATTTTATTAAATGATTTAAAATTTATAAAAATCTTATATTCAGCCAAATGAGTGGTATATGTTTCTAAATTTAATCCATGATCTCTTTATGGGTTTAGATTGAAACGACTCATGTTTTTATGGAATATATTTTTCTAATAAATTTATATTTTCATTTATATCTTACAATGCACTAAGTAAAATATTCTTTTCACACTAAACTGACTTGTCATATATTGCACGTAACACCAAGTTGGCTACTATAAATGAGACACTTAGTATAAAATTTTTTCAATGTATATATGTACTATATTGGGAATATGTTATATGAAATATCAAAGGAAGATTTCACAACACGCAACACTGACTTGGCTTTCATTACACACAATTGAGACCTTCCTCGATAGCTTGCATTGTACGCGCAATACTGAGTATCACTAAACAACGATATATTATTAAAATATTATTATTTAATGGGATATAAAATATCCTTTATTAATATTATTAACCACATTTTTAATTTTATATAAAATTAATCTCATCTTATGTATTTTCTAGAACATGATATAAGAAAAAATTCCTTTTTTTTAAATAAAAGAAATATATTTCAAAAAATTTAGATTTGCAACCTTTTGATGGAGCTCCAATTTCAAATCACGTTTTTAACACTTTTATATATTATATATGAAAACAATAAACATCATATTCGGGTGTGAGGATTCAAAATTTCACTTGGTAGAAATTTTGGTATTTTTTGATGAAATTTTTATTTTGATGAATAGTGAAAAATACTGCATTTTAATTCAAAGCTGCCTTTTCAACTAATTTTTTTGTATAGTTAGATTATATTTATAATTGGATTTATAGTGTTATAATATTATGTTTTAATTATTTAATACAATTTTGGTCATTGTAAGTAATTTAACATTTGAATTGGACATAAACACATGTCAATATTTTAGTAGTTTTTATTTCATAAAAACCTCATTTTGGTTTTGACAACATGAATTAATTTTAGAAAAATAAATCCAACTTCTATGTTTTGAATTTTTTAAAATGGATTCCATATTTGGAATCATTTTTTCCAAAATATGTTAATAGGTTACTTTTATTTTTTTGGGAGATTATTAATAGTAACTATGGTTATTTTTACAATAGTTAAATGTAAATCATGTCAATTAGGGAAACAAATAATAATTTTATTATAATAAAGTTACCCTAATACAATTAAAAATCCTATTGGTTGATTTAAAGTTGACCAATATCTTCTAAGGGTTGTAATTGAGTAATTTAAGGGAATTTTCCCCTCAAACTGATGTAATTATAATTAAAACAAAAGAAAGTGGGAACATGTCACTATCTTCAATCATACATGAATAATTATTTTAATATAGTGATACACAAAATAAAACATCAAACATAAATAGTATCCAGAAAACTAATGAAATTATCTACATCATATAAATTTATTTAGAATATATAGAGACTAAATAATTACCGTTAATGATGACACAATAGTGATGTCAAAATTATTTTATTGATTGAAATATCAAATAAAAGGTTTAAAAAACATTAAAATAAATATCATATGAATTAATTAATGTACAAATTTTATAGGTGAAAATTACATTTTATTATTGTACAAAATATTATATTTCAAATTTATCTTCTATTTGGATTTTATTTAAAGTCAAATAAGTGAATATTGTCAATATGGACACCATTGATATTTTATAAAAATAACATATTATTAAATTATTTAAAAATAAAAAAATATTTAAAAAATAAAAAGTGAAATTTATATGGACTAAAATATCATAAATTATTCTATTATAGAAAATTTACAACACATAACTAAATATTTATTACCATTTAATATTTAGAATATTATTACCTAAAATAAATTTAAATACATTTATTAAAGATAAATCAAAATTATAAGGTTTAAAATAAAAACAAAACATGTCTAAATTTTATTATCTGAAAGGATTAAGACCCATAATTAAATTAAATTATAAATAAATTAGTTTTGTACCATTTTAACGTGAAATTAAACTTATAATAAATTAATATTTGAAGACTTTATAAAGTGCCCCTCCTCCATCTTACAAAATGTCACCACCTCTACCCACATTATCACACCATTAAATCCATTTGACTAGTCAAAAATCATCCAAAATAATATTTCAAAATCACTCCCTTCTTCCTAGGTGCCAAACCTTGGGTATAAAGCCATCCTAGGGGGACCTTTTGTGAAAATAAAAAAGAGATACCCTTAGAAGAGGCAATTGTTTTATCATATTTTTCAAAATTCTTTTATTATTCTACTTCAACTTCTTATATTGTTTCCATACTAAATTAATAAATCTATTATCTTATACATGATAACATTTTATTACATTTATTGGAAAACCTTATACATCCTATTATCCATCTCTCGAATAATAATATCACCACGCGTGCGTACGTACAACTTACCGTCTCCACACCGTGGTGAAATTTGTTATTCAACAATACATAAATTGGATGGGTATAATGATAAGTATAATGGATTTAAATAATTTACACACCAATATAATTATTATTTAAAATTAATATACCATCTAATTATATACCATTTAACCAATAAGTGAATGATATTGTCACTCGTGCGTACGTACGACTTATAGTCTCGATGGCGTAATGAGATTTATTATCCACAATAACCATTGAGGAATGATTATAAAGTATATATAATAAATAAACATGAAATATATAACATAAAAATTCAACTGTATTTATGTGTATATATATATATTTCAATTACATGCATATATTCAATTCAATAAGGAAATAGAAACATCATTCATGCATACATACGACCTACCGTCTCCATGGATGGTGTATTTCATTTCATTTATTTACTTATTATAAATATTTATATAATAAATATTTATGATATTTAAATAATTTTTTACATTATGGATATGTTTAAATAACAATCAATGTAATAAGATCAATAATAATAAGTCAAAACATGTATACTAAATGAAACGATTATTACCCATTACTTTTCTTTAAAATGTAATTGGAAATAAATGGGTAATGTAATTTCATTAGTGAATCATATATGATTATAAAAATATTATTATGGTTCTGTGACAAGTTAATAATTAGTTTAAACCCACAATACATGAGTTTCAAACACATATAAAAGAAATTAGACCTAAGGTAAGGGATAATTGTGCAATCTCATTACTTTTTGAGATTGAAAATACATAAGAATTTATTGGGGTATATTTATCATCCACATCCATATTCCAAAATATAAAATATTATTTCCATCCATAAACTATTGTTTAAAGTCAATTTTAACCATTGGATAATTTTTATTAAATCTAATGGAAGGAATCTTTCTTTCTTTTTCCATACGATGTAACTTTTTACTTTTTCAGCAAGAGTATAGGAATAATATTTTTTTAACTTATACAGAATGAACATTTTTTTTGCATCTTGATAATGCATTATTTACATGAATATTACAAAACATTTTTTATGTTTATTTTCATCTAAATTTTTTGTTTTAAAATTGCACTGAATTTTGAGAATATAAAATATTTTTATAAATGAAAGGATATTTTCCAAAATAATTAATATCTAGTGTTTTATCAAAATTATTTTCCATCTATGATTTTATAGGGTTATGTTTTTATCTCTATTATTACTTTTATTTTATTTGTTTAAAATGGAACTATTTTTTTCAATCCATTTATACTTTATAGATCATGTTATGATGGAATTAATTTTAAGAAACCCATTTTTTGTTCATTGGGTTATGCTATGGTGAATGGTTTATGTATTGTGGAACATGTGAGAATAATATCATTATGAGATGGGTGGGAGCTATATATTTGTCCAATAGATTGGGTATTGATTTATATCTAATGAGATAGAAATTACTGGAATAGAATTTAAATATGGTTCGTTAATGTATAGATGGAACGACAAGTAAATCCAGTTTAGTAATACAGGGATAGAACGACTAGTAAATCCAGTTCAATAATACAAGGCTGGAATGACAAGGAAACCCGATTCAATAATGGAATATTTCCACTATGATGGTCTTGTAAGTAATTAATTGGAAATTTTGTTAAATTTATTTTTGGATTATTTATATTCCACAATTCCTTATTTTATAAGAATGATATTTTATCATTGTTAATGTTCCTTTATGATCTATGCCTTTCATACTATGAAGATTTATTTCACGACTGATGATTTTGATATTTAAACTTTATTTTCATGTTATTAAATTATTATGATTATTGTTTTTTATGTTATCCATGTCCACCCTTAGTCGGAATTTGTGATCACCCTTTTTATGTTTTTTTTCTTTACAGAATATAATGAATGGTTTTATTGAAGAAAGTAAAATTGGATGATCTTTATAGGAGATATTGAAGACATTTCTCAGGTTAGAAGATTATGTTCCCAGTTTCCAATGAAAGTAATTTAATATAGTGTTTGGGAATTCATTTTTGAATTGTAATAAGTATTCCTTATAAGAAATTTAATGTTAATGTACGTCATTCTTGTGTAATTACAATTGGTATCAGATCAAAGGTTTAGTATGTTTTTGAAAATTAGGATGTAGAAACTTTAGTGAGATGCCTAGAGATATTTCTAAGGTATGTCTACAAATGTCCATAAGGGTAATTATAACTCTAGGTTATAGTCCTAGAATAATGTTTATCATGATGAATAACCTAGTATTAGACCTAAGATGTTATAGATTAAAAGTACCCCCCATGATTATGTTTTTCCCCTTGTATGATTTTTGCCTCTCAGACTATGTTTTTGGGTTGTATACAGTGGCTTGAACCCAAATTAACCTTGTTAATGAACAATGAACTAGTAAATTAAATGATTGTACTTATAATAAACCAAATGTTTTGTGAGATGCAATGAAAAATTGGATTGCTAACTTACACAAGTTATGAATCATTTTGGACTTCCAAAATAACTGATAAATGAACCAAATTTTGTTGAGTCATTCCTGAGGAAAAATCCACTTTCTTTCAGTGGGACTTCTGATCCACTTTTTTTTGAAAAATGGATCACTACCATTGAAAAGATATTTTTCATAATTTTCTATTTGGAACATGAAAAAGTCATTTTGGCTATTTATCATATAGAAGGTGAAGCATAAAAGTTGTGTAATGTAATCAATAATACAAGGCAGAAATATGAAATTGAATCCATAGAATGGGATTAGTTCAAGAACTTATTTTTCAATAAGTACATTCCTCATATTTTTCAAAAAAAAGTTTGAAAAAGAGTTCCTTGATCTTAAGAAAAAGGTTGATGGATCTGTTGGAACATACGAGGAAAATTTTACATGACATACAATGTATACTTCTAGATTTCTTATTCAACCTGAATATAAAGTTGATCGATTCTTCAGCATCTTAAAACCAACTCTTCAAATGGAATTATCTAAAAGATACTTTAGTGGCTATGATGAGATTTTGAATTGTTATATCAAGGTCGAAATGGAATTTGGCATTATATATCAATGTCATGGTTTTAACAAGAAAAAAATGGATTTGATTGGAAATTCTAAAAACAATGGTGACAAAAAGATGAATGTTCCCTTATGCTCAATTTGTAGAAAGATGAATAGCAGTGATTTTTATAAAGGGACAAGAAACTGTTTTAATTTTGTAAAATAATGTTGTTGATAAGTTGAGTGATGAAGTAATGGGGAAATTTTTTCCAATGATGCGAATAGAGAGAAGACTATCGAGAATGCACCACCTATACTTCAATGCTATAAGTGCAAGGAAATAAGTCATTATGCCAACCAATACCAAAATCAGATGATCAATGATGATGATTGATCTTAGAAACCTATTAAGGGAAAATATAAAGGAATATCACATGAGATCACTATTTATGATGTTGAGTATGAAAACAAAGTTGTGGAAGGATTAGGTGATTATGTAATTGGATTCCAAAATAGTGATGTGGAATATATTTTATAGTATTATGGAATATTGGAATATCAATTTATTGGTCCATTGTGGTTTTAGATAAGTATATCATACCGGTAACCAATAAAAGTGATTGGAATATTTTTGGAAAGCACATGATATGAACATATTTAGGGGATAAGGAGATAATGAGATATTTTATATTATTAAAGATCTCACAACTGATATAAAGAAAAGGTGATATCATGGTTTGAGTATACAGATTTTTTTTTCTATTTTTGGTCTGTGGAGTGAGTTAATTTTGGAAGAATGCATGATTTCACTAAGTTTCTATGGTATTTCATACTATAACAATGTTTCAATATAACACATTATTAATGTATTCACATGTTTGGAATGTGAGAACTAATAACTATCCGTTGAGATATGAGAGATAACTGTTTATTCGATTTTGTTCTCCTCTTTCTAATTTTTTATATTTTTAGTTTTTAGAAGGATTGAAATGTTATCCATTTATGGATATTATAAGTTATTTTTCAATTGATTTTTGATATATTAATTTATTATCTAACTTTAGATGGACTTATGCATATTTTACTATCTATGATAACCTTTTTTGGAGATATATGGATTGACCTATCATTCTATCAAATTATTTACTAACAATTCGAGAGTGATAAATTCAACTTTATTTCCTTAAATAAGAGATGATGTGGAAATTGTTCAAGGAACAACCAACATTGAGATTGTACTGAAATTTGGTAATTATTTATTATAATTTTCTTAATTATTAGGGAAATGATCTTGAAATCCAAAAATTTATCTTAGTACCTTATTATATGATGAATTAGACAATCCATTAATTCATCAAATATTTATGGATATCCGGTAGTTAACTTTGTCCAACCTTGTTCTTTATCACCATCAAATAGAACATGACATTTATATTTCACTTCTATATCTATGTTTTAACTTCCAACATATGTTCTTCTATGTGAAAACCTAGTGATGAATTACATTGGGTAACCGTTATGTTTGACATTCCTTTTTTAAGATGGTGTTTTAGTATTCCTCTTCACATTGTGGGTTTCCAAGAAAGAATCATTCATGCTGTAAACCATTGAAAACGCTGAAATTTTCTGAGGGTGAAAATCATTCAAGGGAGGTATAATGTAACACCCCGAGTTTTTATGGACCATCTTTTTTGAATAAATTAAAATTTTCATTTATATCTTGCAATGCACTGAGTCAAACATTCCTTTCAAAATAAACCCACTTGTTCTATGATACACGCAACACCGAGTTAGCGTACAAGACACGCAACACAACATATAGATATTGTTCAATTTATAAAATAAATATGTTTTTATTATGTTATATGAAATACAAAATTATTCTTGGAAAATACGCAATAATGACTTGGATTGTAATACACATAAGAGAGACTTTCCTCGATAGCTTGTGTTGTACCCACTATTGGGTTTCACTAAACAACAATATATTATTAAAATAATATTATTTAATGTGATATAAAATAGCCTTTATGAATATTATTAATCAAATATTGGATTTTATATAAAATTAACATTCATCTTATGTATTTTCAACAACATTATATACTAAAAAATTAATTTTTTTTAGATGAAAGAAGTATTTTCCAAAAAAATACAGTTTTGCTAACTTTTGATGGTGAACCATTTTTAAATCTATTTTTTAACACTTTGATATATTATATTCGACAAAAAAAACTTATTATTTGGGATCAAGGCATCAAATTTTATCACGGTTGAAATTTTTGTATTTTTCTGATAAAACTGAAATTTTGATATATAGTAAAAAATACTGCATTTTAATTCAAAACAACGTTTTCATCTACTTTATTTATATAGTTAGAATATCATTAAAAATTGTTTTAAACTGTATTTAGATTTTTTTTCATTCAATCCAATTATAGTCATTGGAAGTAATTTCACATTTAAATTTGACATAAACACATGTCAATCTTTTGATAGTTTTTAATTTTTAAAACCCTACTTTTTGGTTTTGACAATGAGAGTTGCCTTTAAATTAATTAATGTAACTTTTTTTATTTGAATTTTAGAAAATTAATTCCATATTTGAGATCAACAGGTGAAAAATTTGTTAAAAATGTAATTTTATTTTATTTGACATTATGAATAGTAAGTACGGTTTTTTTATTTACCATTGTTAATGGTATATCTGGAAAATTTGGGTAACAAACAATATGATGAAGATAATAAAATTACCCTAACAGCTTCCAAAATCTTATTTGATGAATTAAATTTGATCAATATTACCTCACGGTCTGAAATAATTCATTTCATGGACTTTTTTCCATGAATGTTATGTAACTATAATTAAAACAAAAGAATGTGATAAAATGTCACTCTCTTATATCTCATAAGTATAATAATTTTAATATTGTGATAAAAATCATAAAACATAGAACATAAATATTCTCTAGAATGATAATTAATTTATCAACATCATTTTAATTTATTAAAAAAATTTAGAGACTAAATAATTACCATTAAATATGACACAATAGTGATGTAGAAATTATTTTATTGATAGAATATAAAATAAATTGTTTTAAAAATATTCAAATATATAACATATGAAGTAATTAATATTCTCCAAGAATTTTATTTATGAAAATGACATGTTATTAGTGTATTAAATATTTTTTTTGAATTTATATTTTGTTTGGGTTTTATTTAAAGTAAAATAAATGAATAGTGATAAAAATGACTATTGAAATTTTATAAAAATAACATATTATTAAATTTTTTAAAAATCATAAAAATATATACAAATTTCAAAGTGAAAATTATATTGTGGAAAATTTCATAAATTATCCAATTATAGAAGATTTACAACACATAAATAAATATTTATAACCATTTAGCATTTATAATATTATTACGATAAATAAAATTAAATAGATTAAATAAGATTAAATAAAAATTTTAATGTCAAAAATAAATTCAAAACATGTATAAATTTTATTGGTTAAGAGTATTTCAACCCATAATAATATTATATTATAGAAACATATGTTTGGGACAATTATAAATGGAAAATAAGATTATAATAAATTAATATTTCAAGACTTTCTTGATGTTCCCCTCCTCCCTCTTATAAAGGGACCCCAACTCTCCCCACTTAATCACACCTTTCAGGCCATTTAGATCATCCAAAATCATTTCAAATAAGCTCGCAATATCCATAAAATCCTTCAAGAGGCCAAATATTTTCTAAAAAGCCATCATAGGGAGACCTTTTGTGAAAGTCAAAAGAAGATACCCGAAAAAGAGGTCATTGTTTTATCATCACATCCAGAATTCATTTTTATTCAAATTAATCCACTTATGTTGTTTCCATAATAAATTAATAAATATAGTATATTATACATTGTTATATGTTATTATAATTATGTAACAACCTTATACATCCTTTTATCTATTATACGGATAACAATATCCCCATGTGTGCATACGTATGACTAACCGTGTCCTCACCGTGGTGTAATTTTCTGTTCAAAAATACATAAATTGGATGGGTATAAATATTATTATAATGAATGTAAATAATTAATATAACATTATTTTTTTTAAATATGTAATATACCATCCAATGATATACCATTTATCCATTATGTGAATTATATTGTTTCTTGTGTATACGCACGACTTACCGTCTCCACAACGCGATGAGATTCATTTTCCACGATAACCATTCAAGAAGAATTATAAATTATATAATATAAATAAGCATGAAATATAGGATCTAATAATTCTACTAGAGAGATATATATATATATCATTTACTTGCTTCAATCTAATTCAATAAGACAATAGAAACAATGTTTTTGTGTACACATAGCCTAGCTTTTACATGAATGGTGTATTCCATTTCATTTATCTATTTATGAAATATAGTTATATACTGAATATTTTTGATATATAGATAATTTTTAACATTATTTAAATTATTAAATCATGTTCTATGTAATAATATCAATAATAATAAGGAAAAACATGTATAATAAATAAAACAATTTTTACCAAAAACGTTTCATTAACATGGAATTGAAAAATAAATGGATAATATAAAGTCATAAGTGAATCATATACGATATAATAAATATTAATTTTGTTATTTTTAAATTTAATAATATGTTTAAACCCACTATATAGGAGTTTGGGACACATATAGAAGAAATCTAACCTTATGTAAAGGATAAATCTGCGATCTCATTATTTTCGGAGATTGTTTATATATAGGAATTTAATGAGGTATATTAATCATCCACAAGATTGTTTTCTAAATATATAATATTATTTTAATCCTTATACTATTTTTAAAGTAAATTTTACATGTTGGTTAATTTTTTTTTAAAATTATGGAATGAATCTTTCATTTATTTTCCATACAAAGAACTTTTTAAATTTTTGGGAAAGTGTACAAGAAGAATGATTATTTAACATATACGACAAGAACAGATTTTTATGTCTTCATAATGAATTATTTAAATTAATCTTCTTCTAGAAGATGTCATGTTTATTATCAAATAAATTCATATCCTTTCCAATTTCACGACATTTTGATAATAGAAATCATTATTATAGATGAAATGATATTTTCCTTAGGAATTAAGATCAATTTTTTTCAAAATTATTTTCCATCAAATTTAAAATAGGGTTATGTGTCTATCCCTATTATTACTATTATTTTATTGTTTTTATGAGAGAATTTTTTTATCAAATAAATTTATAGTATATGGATTTTGTTATGATGGTTATGAAACCAATTTTTTCCCTTAGTTTATGCAATGGTTAATGGTTTATGTTATGTACCACACATGATAATGATTTCATTATAAGATAGATGAGGCCTATATATACCTCCAATTAATATGGTAATTATTTACATATCATGAGAGAGACATGATTGGAATGACATGTAAATTCAATTTAGTAATGTATTACTATAATGGAATGTAAATTCAGTTCAATAATATAGGGCTGGAATGATAAGTAAATCTAGTTTAGTAATACATGGCTAAAACGATAAGTAAACACAGTTAATTAATGGAATTGTTCCACTATGTTTGTCTTGGAAGCAATGACTTGGCTACTATGTAGATCATATTATGTTCTAATTATTCTCCACAATTTCATGTTTTATGCCAATGCTATTTTATCATGTTTATGGTTCTATTATGATCTATGCCTTACGTACTCCCAAGATTTATTTTATGAGTCATGATTTGGATATTTAAAATTTATGTCATGATTTTACATTATTATGTTTATGTTTTGTTTTATATTCTCTAGGTTTACCATTAATTAGAATTTTAGATCACGCTTTTTATCTTTTATTTTCCCTAATATATAAAGAAAGGTTTATGTAGGAAAATAAAAAGAAAATATATTAATGATAGATGATGAAGATCATTCACCAGGTTAGAATATTATGTTCCATGTTTCTAAAGAAACTAAACTTATATGGTCATTGGCCGAAAAATTTGTATAACGTATTAATTATTCTACAAAATAAATATAATTTACATATATTCCAAGCTTGGATCTTTACATAGTTCCCTTTTATAGTAACTTCATTAACATTAAAAGTGTAAAAACAAATATTTTACTAGAATAAGTTAAAGAGCTTAAATAAGTGTTAATAAAAACAATATTGATTAGAAATATTAAAAACACATCAAAATATTATTGGATTATAGTATTTATATCCACTATCATTCTGTATTCTAAATAAATCAGTTTTGATCCATTAGGATATAGAAAATTAATCTATATTAATTTACTATTTTGAGAAATTCATAGAGTTCCCCTACCCTCTCAAATAAAAGGTCTCAAATAGTTATCATTTATTCACATTTGAAAACCCTTTTGTTTCATATATTATCTTCCCAAATAACATCTTATAATCCCTTAAAAAACTATATAGTTTTATGTTTATGTATAACACAACCCTTATTGGTCTTAAGCTATTGTGTAATTGAAGATTTCTAAAGAAGAAGTATCTTAATTAATTAAGTGTTTTTGTTTCATTTCTTCTTATACCACATTAAAATATTATTCAAAAAAATTAAATGATAAATAAAATACATTATACAAAATATTATGTTATAATGTTAATATAATCACCTAAATCAATCTTCAATTCCATCAAATGGATATTGAAGTTATCATTCATGTGTACGATGGATTACAACCTCGTGAACCAATTAAATTAATTTCCCATTACCATCTTTGAGGACTATTTATGATGATATAATTAATACTTATATATTAATTTAATGAAATATTAATAATTGTGAACAAAAAGTATATCATTTATGTTCTTATATTTCCATGAATAGAAAAATGATAACATCATTCGTGTGTACATGTGAATTATCACTACCACAAAGTGGAGTGATTAGTTTTTCATCACCACATAAGATGAATGATATTTAAAAGTATATATTAATGATTAATATTATATTAATTATATTAATATCATTATATAATTAGAAATTAATGCTTACCTTTATTCTATAATGATCATTGAAAAAATGAAAATGTTGCCCATGCGTATGTACGACTTACCCTCATCGAGATTGTAATGTAGTTCATTTTTCATATAGATATTTAATTTATTTAATCAAAATTTTAATTTATTTATGAAATTTTTTATTATGTATTTAATATTATTATGTATTTGATTGACTAATTTCCACATTTACTATATAAATCATCCAAATATAATTTTGGACTCAATACTGAATACCGTCACAATGTCCGACGTAAAAACTAAATAATTATGTTTTTTATAAAATGGTAATAAGATTTAAACAGGAATAATAAAATTCTAAAAGGTACTTAAGAAATAATATAATAAGAATAATTTAATTATTCATGAATATAAATCATTTACACGACAAATCAGACTTGAGGTAATGAAATTATAAACTCGATTTCCTTTATTTGAGTCAAAAATTTACTTAAATAGTTATGTCATGCTAATATTATGCTTGGAATGAATTTTAATTATCTTATGTTGTAAATATAATTTTTTTTGTGTGGAATTACAATAAATACACAAAAAAATTCATTTTATTAATTCTCACTTCAATGATATTTTTTTGGAAGGGACTTTATTTAAAAAAATATACATTTAGAGTTTCATCTTAAAAAATTCAGAAGAATGTTTTTTAAACTATATGGAATGCTAGTCTATTAAAAACATATTTATGTTTCAATTATATTATTCTTATATAATATTCATTCATGGTTATTTTCATGTAAAATGTTTTCTTTATGATGTGCACAATGTTTTAATTTTAGAACTCATTTTTAAATAAAAATAGGTATTTTGTTATCCAAAATTGATTATATTATGAATTTAAAAGTGTTTTTGAAATTATTTATGATAAAAAATTGAATGTATAATTTTTATATTCATTATAAATTGCATATTATAAAATAGGGGGTGACCAAGATAGCATCAGGAAATCCCGTTATAGCTTATCATGTGGTGCCCTTAATGGAGTCGGGAAAACCCGTTACATATTGACATGGGGTGGCTCAAATAGCATCAATAAATCCCATTAAATCATAACATAGGGTGGCCCAGACAGTGATAGATAATCCTATAATATCTTAATTGGGTAGTGAAAATATTGAAATTTGTTCCCATTATTATTAAAATTAAAATTGTTTTAAAGGGGTTTAGGAATATAATGATCCATGTCACCAAAAGTGGTTCAAATTACATGATATAGGTTTAAATGTTTTTTTGAGAAAACATTATATGTGTCTTATCATATGTATTTTTTATTTAATATTGTCAAAAAACATTAGAGATAATGGTTAACATTATATATGTTTCAATTTTTTAACTAAACATACTATTTCCTTTATATTATAAACCTTACTAAGATTTTTTTACTCATTGTAAGTTTTTAAATGATTCTCAATGGATGTGTAAGGGAAAGGATTAAGTCATGATGAGTTGTCATGAAAAGAAATATGTTTTATTTCCAATAATTTTGTTGTTTGTAAATAATGGATACTATGTATAAGTGTTCATTTGTTAAATTTATAAGAGTTCTTCCAAATTCTCAAAAACTCTAAACCGGAAAGATCCTAGAATGTGAAATCTAGTTAAAAACACAAAAAAATATGCAATTATTGAGTTTGGTTTGATATAGATTTACATGATTAAATAAACAATATTATAGTTATAAAAATGTGATGATGAATAATTAAGATAAAGAAGGAATTAATTTAAAAACAATAGTGGGGGTAGATATCACACTAATAAAAAACACAAATACAATGATAAAAAGGTAACATACCATTACATGTGGAAAGAAACAAAGAACCCACGTTTCCTATTAAAAATTCACCTTGAATTGATATAATTTATGTTTTTGTTGAACCAAATCATTATAAATTCATCCAATTTATTTGGGTTGGACAAAGGGTGGTGAAATGTGGGGATAATATTAAAATTACTTCATTCATTTTGTTGTATTATTTGTTATATATCTTATATTTTACATGATATAAAGAAATTTAAGTTTATAGAATTATGATGGGATTTATAAGCTTAATTTGTTCTCTTAGGTAGTCCTAAAAAATAAGGTAAAATTACAACCTATTTGGATTATCCATCTTAAAAATTATTCTCCAAATGGTGGTATGGAATTTTGAGTCATGAAATCCGGAAATTAATTTAAAAATTAACTTTGGATCCCCATATTACATTCAAATCATTTTGAATATCATTATTTATAATTTAAGGAAAAATTATAATTTATTTTCTGTATTTAAATATGATCTTTTCACTTCATTATGCTTTAATTTTGGAAGACACATATAATAATTGGAATGAGGTACAATATCAATTCCCTAGAAATTTATACATTTGAGGCCCCATATGTCTATATTCCTTTGTGAATAATAGATATCTAAATAAATATATCTCCTATAAATTTATTAATCATTTAATTAAATTACATATTTAAATCATAAATGTAGTGTGTTCTGTAAGGAAATGTTAAACTGGTCCAAGTTTAAAAACTATAAACTAAACATACAATAACAATAAGATGTGAAGATTAAATTATAAAATGAATTATATTTTCAATGGGTAGTCTTGGGGACAAGGATCCAATTTAAAAAATATTAATTTTTTCATAAGGTCCCTAATGAACAGTGATCATAGAGGTGATTTATATGGAATCTTTAATCAAACCATCACTAATGTTGTCCATAGAGAAAATCAAACATTGTTGTCATATCTGATCATGCATATATATCACTATTTTACATTTAACATAAAGGGTGTACCATGTGTATATTTATGTTTAAAGATGTGGAATTTATATCCTAATAAAGTGGTTTTTTATTTTCTTATGTTCCCTTTTTGTCATCTATTAAATAAATATTTTTTGAGAATCTTAGAAATCACAAATTTATTAATCATTTATCTGGGTCTCCATGATTTCAATCATTTTTTGATTCAATTATTATGTAAATTGAGTACAATTGTTGTTATTTTTTGGTATTATGTAATGTGGTGGGCTACACCATGAAGGTTATTAAATGGTTTATTAACATTGAACATACGATTGAACCACCTAAATTTCTTATTCAATGTGGATAGAATGTTCTTTTGGTCAAAATATTAAAAATAAATATCCATTTTTGTATTTATAGATTGGTAATTGTCTCACTTAAAATTGATTTAGATACCCTTAAGGCATGTCATCCCTCTATTTCTAGAATTTTTATGTAGGTTGATATATATAAAAAATTAAATTTTATTATTTTGACACAATATGTAGACTATTAATTCTATGAAAATATTGTTGTGGAAAATATCTAGGTATACATGAAAACCTGATGTAAATTTAGTCACAATAGTAACTATTATGGAATGGAAAAGTCAAGAGATTTTCCTAAGGTTTGACATTTGTTTAGTAAAAAATCCCACTTTGGTAGAAAATAAAGCCTATAGTTTAAGGAAATAACTAGACCTTCTATGGACCATTCGAATCATGATTAGATTATTGGTGGAAAATATCAAACTACCCAAACTCAATATATTCCTTAAAATTTTTGCGATGAAAAAATAATTTATTTTTTTGAAGTTGTTTTCAATCCAGACCCTTCCAATAAAAATAGGGGCAAGGTTTCTTCAAATGTCCTCAGACATATCTGATCTAATGGTAAAGAAATTTTGATTCCTTATGTGGTTACATTGGGATTTAATACCACTGAACATGATGAAGATTATTATATATGAAGTGACTTTACTAATTCCATTAAGGATTTATTAGAATTTTTTCATAAGATCAAATAGGATTACAATTATTTTACATCCATGAAAGGAATGTAGTATTTGGTTGACCCAAATTGATTCAATAATCCTCATCCACATAAGAGTTGGAAGCATAAGTATTATTGTATATTGTAAAGATCAATTTTCACTAGTACATGAATGATCACTATTATTTAGAGGAAGGATGTACATTACCAACCCCATGTGGTGGAGGATCATACTTCCTTAAATAAGGAAGAAAATATGACATATTTAAAAAAGATCCAACATAATCATATTGTTAATGAGGGTCTTTCTAAACTTATATATCCATTTATTGAGGGAAAAGGTCTATTTATTTTCAATTGATATTAATATGGTTAAATTTCTATTGATTAATATATCAAAACAAAGGAAATAATTATTTCTCAAATTGAATTGGAATTTGATCAAAATCCAAACATTGATATATGCAGATTGGTATATTGGGGTTTTTCTAATGAAAAAATTATTTCCTATGTGTGTTTTGATGATGCAAATGTGGTTGATGTTTTTCAGTTTTCTTTATCCTATGAAGACAGGATAATATTTTTAAATTGATGATGGTTAAAACATTTCACATAAAATGAGATATTTAAAATGAGACTCGCATGATGTGACCTGAAGATTGAGTTCATAATGTCTACTTATTTGTTTCTATTACTTCTTGATTAGGAGATATGAAAATCGGATTCTTTAGGTTTTTGTGGCAACCTGATTAATATATTTTGTTTTTTGGGTCTTATATACCATAAATCATGGGGTACCTCCCCTTAAGTGTAGGATATACAATGCTATCTTATGTATGTATAAGATAATTTGAGATTCTACATGTGTTTGAACACATGATGCTTCAAATAGAGGCTTCGATTAGGTGGTTTATTTGAAAACAATGAGAATAGTTGATGGAATTCTGAATATAAAATTATAGGATTATCAAATATAAGAAAAATATTTAGAAGATCTTGTCTTAAAATATATCCTCTAAATAAATCTATGTTGGTATTCACTGATATGTTTTAAAGTTATGTATGTTGGTTATATCTTTTATTTTTTGGATGGTGTATGTTCATTTCATATAATATTTATATTACATAGTTTATTTTATTGAATTAAAAAAGGAATTGGTGTACCCAATAACATTGTAACATAAAAATTATGCATCACATAAAAAATATTTAAATTAAATTTTTTTTATAAATTCAATTTATAATTACATACCGACCAAGTACCATAAGTATTCATTAGTAGAAGAAAATTATGGGGTAAATCTAGCAATGGTTTATCAATAATGAGGATGGAATCTAGAAGTAGAAATTATTAGAGAGAAAATCCATAGATTAATGATGATATAATCCAAACAAGTGGATCGAGGGACCTAACTAATCAGAATAAATAATAAGAGGTTTTACCTATTATACTCATTTGGCTTTTTTAGTAAATTGGGTACTAGATTTCAGATCCCCTACATGAACTATAAGTTCATAATGGAAGAAGTGGAAATGTGAGAAGAGATTATAAGTAGAATTTTTCGGCATTTTGGAGAAAATTGATTAAAGGGTGAATCTTTAGCCAATGTTAGGGAATATAAATAGTATAAAGGGGAAATGAGGGATAACTAACCATGATGTAATGTATCACAGTTTTAAATTTTAAAATAATATATAGGTGAGAAAAATTTGAGATTTAAGAGATAAATTAGAATATAATTTTTCATTTTTTAACAACTCTACCTTTACAATTATTCAAGTACTATTTGAGTTAACATAAAATTTATTATTTAATTCTTATTCATGCTCTCCATCAACTATAGAAAACTATATGAAAAGAGTAATTCTAATTCTACTAAATATATACATCAAAATAGATCTATAAAAATTTTGTTTCACTTTTTAATTCTTGTAAATAAGTTACTATATATATTTAAAAATAAAATTTCAGGATATTCACCAAAATTGAGATTATTATAATAAAAATAAAAAAACAAGTCCAGTAAGTGTTTTAATTTTCATTCACTCTTGGTTCTTTAGGCATTTGGGATATTTTTATAATATAATATATTTAAAAAATTCTTATCTCCAAAAAATAGTAGAAAATTAATATTTTGTAATTAGTATTGATCAGTTACAAGAATATTAAATTATTACACATTAAAAATGAATATAGTTTCTATGAATCTAATCAAGAGTAATATAATTTGAGAATATTTTATAGATTTAATTTTTTTTATCATATATATACATTATTTTTAAATTAGACTATTTTTTTTGTTGATCGATCTATATAGGAAAATTATGAAAAGTAAATAACACATTCCTTGTGGGTAGAAGGACCTATGTTCTAGACCATTTCTATATTAGCCAGGAAAAGGAACAATTTCTATGTGTAATTCCTGGGGATGATATTTCACTCAAATTGTTTTTCACCATTTCTCATTAAGGTCACTTTTGGGGATTATTTTATAGAAATCATAAAAAAATTAAATATAAATCTAAATAAAAAATCATATAATAAAATGATATAAAAAATTGATCTTAATTAACATTTCATTCATGATTTAAATTGTTTCAATTACCTCAATATATTCATTCTATTATTTTTTACTCATTATAGATATTAATTTATTTATGAATAAATGGTTCACTATTTTTTAATTTTTATTGCATACATTTTCTGAATTTTTGACTACATGTTATCTAAATTTTGATTCTTATCTTTTATTATGATACTTGTTTAATAATAACATTTAAAAGTATTTAATTTAATTAAAATAGGTTTAAAATATATCATAACATAGAATGATATTATAATTTTATTCGATATAAAATTAATAAAAATTCATTTGTGCAAAATAATTTTCATAATACAATTTATATTTAAAAGGAAAATGATTTCTAATTCAAAAGGTTTTGTAATTATAATGAACCAATATTAAATCATTTTAAATAAAATTTAATTAATTTACAAAAAAAATTACTTTAATGAATCAAAACCACCAAACCCTTCAACAGTCAATAATAAAATTATTTTTGGGGAATAAAATTTACCGATGTGATAACTTTTCAAAACAAAAATAATATATTTTTTTTTGGGAAAAAATAAAAATTATAATTTAAATAACTGAAGTTTATAAATTTTAATAAAAAATTGTGGTGAATTATTTTGAACAAAAAAACATTGACAAAACATGTAATGTTTAAAATTACTAACATTTAAATGTAAATTTGAATACATATTTTGATAATAACTTTCCATGAAAACCATTTTGAGAGATTCAAAACCAAAGAAGTAGATGTTCACATTCAGTTAGAAAATTATTTTTTGTAAAATGATGAGTGAAAAAACATACCACTACCTCCTATCTAATGTTGTTTTAGTGTTACCATGTTCACCCCTAACTTTATAAATTTAACTATCTAAATCCTTTAACCCAACATTTAATGATTCATGTTGTCTATAATATATCAGTTCTTTTACTCAATGTTTATTAATTTATTGATCCTAAAATAATCACTATCATAATTGTCAGTCCGCCCTTATAATCTTAGGTCATTTCATAATTTTTATCTAATTTTCATACTAGCTTTATCATATTTCTAAAAATACAAAATTCATTAGGAAAGAAAGCTGTTGTATTCCACATCATTAGAAATAACTTTGGGAAAATTGGGCCAGCTTAGATTGATATAATATAGATTAAATTATTTCAAACTGGAATACTCAAAGAAGTAATTCTTAGACTAAAACCATTGATCATATCTTCCAAATTGATGATTCATTTCTCATCTTTTAGTTTGAGGTGTTTATTATGAAGAACACTATGCGAGTAAAACAAAAATATGGGAGTGTTTTATTATTCTTAATGATAACCTTATTTTATTCTAACTGTAGATGATTCAAAAAATTATTCATATTATATTTTCTTAAAAAAATATTCATAGATAATTATTTGATGAAAATTTTACTCTTGATGTTTTGATAACTTCCCGACACATACACAAGGTCTACCTATTGATTTTATTCAAGTGTAAGTTGGTTATTTCTACATATCATAAAAAATCATTTTATTTTCATATGTTAAGGTGTTCAGGTAAGAAATGTTTTATATAGGTTAAAAGAAACAATAATTTAATTAGTATTTTTCTAAATCTTGACAAAGAATAAATTTAAAGATATATTTTATTGATAATAATGATGATGAATTTATCATTTATTTGTTTTAAGAAATATTTCCATGAACTAATATAGTTTGATGACCCTTGTGACTCAGTTTTAATTAAAAATTAATAAATTTTGATTTTCATTGTAATTTTTACACGTGATTACTACTAAAACATATTCATTATATGAAAATGTCATATTATAAGTACCAATATTTTTATTAAAATAACAATCATATATTTATTTGATATCGTATAATAAAAACTAAATATTTTAATATAAAAAATTTTGTAGACTCAATATGTATTTTTGCAAAACAAATATTATGGAACTTATTTTCGGTAATATTTTTGATAAAAAAATGAGAAATGTGGAATTAGTTGATTAATTGAAATTATAATTATAATTTCTATTTTTTTTACGTTCCATTTGAACTATAGTGATCTATTAAAATTAATTTTTTTGGTTGAAAATTAATTTATTCATTTTGAAAATGATATGGAAGCTGCTGAAATTGATTTTATTTAATTTAGCATCAATTTGGTGTGTATATAGTATCAATTTTATTAAATTATAACTATAAATAAAAACTTGAAACTCATTATACCGAATATGATTCATATTTAAAATAAGTGAGTGATATTTTATTATTTGAAATTGTCTTATTAATTATTAATTTTCATGTTTATTTTGATTAAATTTCGTTTCTATTCAAGGAAGCATTTCTCTAGGGAATCCATTTATTATTTGATGAACTCTATTACTTGAGTGATGGTGATTATTTTTATTTTGATAATGGGAGAAAATTTATGAAGTATGGATTTGTGTGTATTTGTGTTAATTTTAATGAAAAATATTTTTTTCCACGTTAATGATTGATTTCATGATTTTTTTCAATTTTATATTATGAAAAATTATTTGTTAATTAAAATATTAAAATTATATTATATTGTTAAACTATTATTGAATGTTTAAATTCATACACATAATATGTCAAAAAATTTATTAAATTTTGAATTAAAAATTGGTGCTACATTGATATTATTTCCAAAAAAATGTTTTTCATAGTTTTAAAAGGGGATTCATTTAAATATTATTGTTTTTTTAATTTTCAAAATATATCCCTTAATTCATCTTCAATTGAAAAAATGGTTTTCATTTACCTTTTAATCATGATAAGTAGATAGTGTTAGTTGAGAATAAATCTAGATTTGAAAGAAATATAAGTAAAGACATAAGTATTTTATTCAAGAACTAAAATAGAAAATTATAGTTTATATATTAAATTTTCTGATCCATTTTAATTGAATAGTTTATATTTTTTTACCAATTAAATGCAATTTTTATAATCATTAAGATAATAAATTTTTTTATTAACCCATTCGATATTTGAATTCTTACTATTTCATTTGTGGTTAAATATAGTGTTATATGTATATTCTTCATGGAGTTCAAGTGAAAAAATTAAACTATCTATTTAGATAGAAATTGTTTCCCATCCTAGAGGGACATGATAGAATGTTCCACTAAAAAATTAATTTTTCTTACCTCTCCCTGATAACATTTAAATTTTATTTCCAATATTTTAAATTATAAAAACACTACTAGAAAAACAGGTATTTGCGACGGGATCCCGTCGCAAATAGCCTGTTGCTGAAAACGCCGTCGCAACTATACTTATTTGCGACAGGCCCGTCGCTAAAGACTTTTTTTGCGACGGTCATTCTCCCCGTCGCAAATAGTATTCCGTATTTTTGTAAAAAACTTTTAAAATAGTTTTTGCGACGGTTCCGTCGCAAAAGCTATTTTTTTTTAAAAAAATAAAAAAAATTAATAATACTAGTATTTGCGACGGGACCCGTCGCAAATACTATTTTTAAAAAAAAAACTATTAATAATACTAGTATTTGCGACGGGCATAGTATCCCGTCGCAAATACTATAAAAAAAATAAAAATAATAAATTATTAATAAATTATTTTAATTAATATAATAATAGAATTATAATTTAAAAATGAAAATAATAAATTATTTTAATTACTACAATAATAGTAGAATTATAATTCAAAAATAAAAAATAATAGAATATTAATAAATGATTTAATTAATATAATAATATTACAATTATAATTCATAAATAAAAAAAAATAATAAGTTATTTTAATTAATATAAAAATAATAGAATTATTTTACATTCAAACATTAAAATAATTCAAGTATTATAAAAATATAATTAAATTATAATATTATAAAATTTTAATATATATATAAAATTTTAATATATATATAAAATTTTAATATATATATAAAATTTTAATATATATATAAAATTTAATATTATAAAATATAAATAATATTATTATTCATATTAATATTGTTATTTAAAAATATAATATTATTAATATTTTATAATGAGACAGAAATTACAAATAGAAAAAAAAAAATAATTTCACAAATTTTATAATAGAAATACAAACTCTATTCTGAAGGAGGGGGGGAGGTGGGGGATCTGCAGGTGGTGGTGGAGGAAACTCCATCCCTAAAGCATGAGTGAGTCGGCGCATGTACTCCATCTGCTCCTGATGCTGCTGCTGCCACCGACTCGCCTTCTCCTCGTACAGCTGCTGCTGGCATCGACGCTCCTCCTCATACTGCTGACGCATCTGCTCCTGCTCCTGTCGGAGACTCTCTATCTGTGCAGTCTGTGATCGCAACTGATCCTCATACTGTGTAGAAGAAGATGCACGAGCTCCTCTCGAGCTGGACGCCGACATCGCAGCACTGCCATAATAATCTCCGGGAGTCAGTCGAGAGCCGATACCAACTACCCAGCCCTTCTCGAAGGCATACTGGGTGGCCTGCATCCATGCCGCCTCATCAAACTGACGGGCAGTGGTCTGATCTGATGACTCGGCCGGGCCTGTGCCGCTGCGGCCTCATATGACTCCTATAGTAGCAATTTAAAATTAAAATTGTGAATATATTATATGTAGTTAATTTTTAAACTTGAAAACAAATAATACTGACCACGATGTGATGCTGACGATCACCTCTGAGCTCCCCAATAGCAGGATCACTATACATCCTCCGATATACGTCGTACTCTGTAATATCGGGGTGCTCGACAGCCTATAAGAATAAAAAATAAACTGTTAATATTTATAGTTATATAAATTATTTATAAATAATGTACGTACCAGATGTTGTCTATGAGTACTGAAAGAACGACTCCCAGCTCGATGAGTCACCTCCTGTCTCCCCCGATTCTGCCTCCCCATCGATGATCTCCTCTGAAAGGCACCACTCAACCAGTGCGCACATAATCCATCCCATACATGGGATGAAATATACTCTGGTCGGTGTGCTCTACATGACTCCTCAAAATCTGACACTCCTGCTTTCTTCATCGCAGCTTTTCTTAAATTGTGCAAAAACTGACTAAGGCGATCACTCATGGCCACCTCCCATGCCTCGTGGATGGCGTCACGCATGGTATCCTCGATCGGATACCATAAACCCTACAAATAAATAAAAATATCAAGTTATAAATGAAATAATTTTTAAAATAAAAATTATTTATTTACGTACGTACCAACCAATGGCCGAACATGGCCTGCTGCACATCAATGGGAATCTGCTCCCATGTGGTCCATGGCTGAGAGAAATAGTTGCACAAAATAGCGCTGCCCTGTCCAACTACTATATGCGGAAAACTGAAAAAATAATAAACATTTATTATGTGAATAGATTAATGAAATCTTAGTCAAATCCACAGGTTATCACACAGGTTATCACACCTCCGTGTGCTCGGATCAAACCCAAGACGTGGACGTCGCTCGGGGACGGGGTCAGGAATCATCAATCGTGCAAGACCGTGCCCCCTCCGCGTACTCCCTAGAGCGCCTACAGGCTGAGGGTCATCTGTCAGCAACTCATCCGCATCAAAAGTCAGGTCAGCATCCGCCAACTCACGAAATGTGGCATCGTCCATCTGAAACAGAAAATGTTAATGTTAGCAAATAATTGATAATTACTATTATATATACATATATACATATTATTATTGTATATAAATACCATGAAATGCTATCAGTGTTCATCTTCATAATCATCTTCATATATGTCAATGTCATCTTCATATTCCTCCTCAACATCATCGATATCCATTCGAGTTACAGTTGCTTCATCTCTTACCGTTTCAAATTCATATGTGACATCATTAACATCATCGTCATCACCGACTCTTAAATGTGGGGTGTCGTCATCGATACTCATTTCTCTTGGTAAAAAAGATTGATTTTGAGTAATCTCTTGAAAAACTTCAATTCTTTGCACATTAGTGAAAGCACATTCACTTTGACTAAACTGATTGTCTCGAATTTTGATGTTTATTACACTCCACCAATCAGTCAAGTCTCTTGATGTTGCACAGTACTTTGCATAATAAACTTGATATGCCTGTTGAGCCAATAAGAATGGTTCATTTACTGCGAGAACACTTTTACATTTAATATCGATGATTCCATGAGTCGGATGAACACACACGCCTCTCTCTGTATCCAACCACCGACATTTGAACATGGTTATGTAATGTTGTCCAAGATAACAGAGTTCAATGATTTCATCAAGTATGCCATAAAAGTCAACTTCATTTTCTTGATGATGAGATCCTCTCAAGCTAACTCCACTGTTCATTGTTTTTTTCGATTCCCCATATGCATGTGTATGGAATCGAAATCCATTCACCACATATTCATTATAAGTTTTAACAAGTTTGGAAGGTGGGTTACTCAATACACACAGCCGTTTGTCAATTTTATCAGCATGTCGAGACACCTGAAAATTTGTGAAATAATTATCAATATAGTAAACTATACATTGAATGAGTTGCTAAAAGATAAAGAATTTATGTTACCAGTTTTTGAAAACACTGAGAGAAATTTTTCAGTCGACGTTCTTCGAGAGAAGCTGCTGTAATTTGTGGAATTTGTTTCTTGATATGATTATCATACAACCTATAAAAACCAAAGTTATTTACTGTAACATAAATGATAGAATAAGTG
Organism: Viscum album; assembly: GCA_963277665.1. Classification (NCBI taxonomy): domain Eukaryota; kingdom Viridiplantae; phylum Streptophyta; class Magnoliopsida; order Santalales; family Viscaceae; genus Viscum; species Viscum album. Next base: position 1,539,367,171 of record OY728142.1, read on the forward strand.
ATATAAACACTTACAGTACAACTGATGTCATCTCTTTACAGTTGAGCAGAACATACGTATGAGCTCTCTGATGTTCATCATCTGAAAGCCAGCGTTCATAAACTCCACTAAAACCAAGCTCTGACTGGTTGAAAATAGATAATTGATTTTCGATTTCATCAATATTCCTCTCGTTCCGTCCCATTCGGTTGTGTTTTGAAGGATACTCGGATTCAAAATAATGGGAGCAGAAAAAAGATATTTCCTCTTGCAAATAAGCTTCTGCAATAGATCCTTCAACAGATGCTTTGTTACGTACTTTTCTTTTCAATTTTTGCATGCATCTTTCAAACGGGTACATCCATCGAAACTGTACCGGACCTCCACATTTGGCTTCATATGGCAAATGTAACATCAAATGTTCCATTGAGTCCAAGAAAGGCGGCGGAAATATTTTTTCCAGTTTACATATAATTACAACAACATCTTTTTCAAGTTTTCCTAGAGCATCATAATCTGCTGTAGCCGCACAAATTTCCCGAAAAAAATGAGACATGTCTGTTATGGAATCCCAAATCACAGAATTCAACAGACCGCTTAATCCAATGGGTAGAAGTCTCTCCATTATAACATGACAATCATGACTTTTTAATCCAGTAATATGACCATTCTTTACACATCTACCCAAATTGGAAGCACAACCATCTGGAAGTCTCAAATCTGCAATCCACTGACAAAATAATAAACGGTTTTCTTTAGACAGTGTATAAGTTGCTTTTGGTTTCAGTAACCTTTCTGTTCTGACATTCTCAAATAGTTCCAATTCTGGACGCCTGCAAATTTGGGCAAGATCTAAACGTGCATTTACATTGTCTTTGCTCTTTCCTGGCGTATCCAAAACTATATGAAACAAATTATCAAAACAGTTCTTCTCAATATGCATGACATATAACATGTGGTGGACCAACAAATCAGACCAATATGGCAAATCCCAAAATATGCTACGTTTAATCCAATTGTGTTCTTTCCCAAAACCAGAAATTTTCTGTTGGTTTATTGTGGGACCAAAAGTGATGGGAGGTAATGAAAATACAACTGATTTTAACTCCGAACCTGATAGCATTTTTGGAGGTCCATCCATTTCAACTGTTCCTTTTCTGAAATGAGATCTGTTTCTACGAAAAGGATGATCAGCTGGAAGAAATCTACGATGACAGTCAAAATAACAAGGTTTTTTTCCATGAATGAGCATAAATTCTTTGTTCTCTCTCATACAGTAAGGACATGATTTCTGACCATGTGTACTCCAGCCAGATAACATCCTATAAGCCGGGAAGTCACTTATTGTCCACATCAATGCTGCTCTTAGTATGAAATTCTGTTTCGTTGCAACATCATATGTACTGACACCAGTACTCCACAATAAATTTAATTCATCAATCCATGGCTTCAAATAAACATAAATATTTTTCTTCGGATGTCCTGGAATTAGTAAAGTCAAAAAGATATATGGCTCCTTCATCAACATTCATGGAGGTAAATTGTACAGAGTTAAAAAAACAGGCCAACATAAATATTGACTACCATAAGATCCAAACGGACAGAAACCATCAGTGGAAAGGCCCAGTCGAACATTTCTAGCTTCTAAAGAAAAGGATGGATGCACTCTATCAAAATGATTCCATGAATCACCATCGGCTGGATGATTCAAGCTTTTATCGGTTGAAATATTCTCTTTATGCCATGACATCATTGTCGCTGTATTCTTAGACATGAATAAATGCTGAAGTCTGGATGTAAGCAGAAAATATCTCAACTGTTTTACAGGAATCAAACCAGACTTCCCGTGTTGTCCTTCTTTATATCTCAGTTGCCCACATGTGGGACAACTATCCAACGACTCATTTTTCCCAGAATATAAAATGCAGTCATTTGAACATGCATGAATCTTCTGACAAGTAAGTCCCAAATTTAGAACCAACCTCTTACTTTCATAGTAATTTGCAGGTAAAACATTTCCTTCGGGTAACAGTGTTTTCAGCAAAGAAAATATCTGGTCAAAACAGGTGTTTGACATTCCGTTATCTGATTTGATAGCCATAAATTTTGCAACTACTTCTAATTTGCTCATCTTGCAGCCAGGATATAATGCATCCTCAGCAGACTTCAACAACTCATAAAATTCAAACGGTCCCAACGCAGGATATGAAGCTATATCAGCCGGAGTTTCTGTATGTTGAACAGATGAACCTGCAACATCATGTACTAAATCTTGAAACTGGGATGGATCCGGAATCAAGTTGGTATCACCTGCTCTGGAACTGCGTTCACCGTGTTGATACCAAAAAACATAATCTACTTGAAAACCAAAACGCAAGAGATGTTCCCCCACTTTGCAAACGTGTCAAACGTTATCAATGCACATTTTCTACAAGGGCATTTTATTTTTCCTTACGAAACAAATTCTGGATTTGATGCCGCAAATGATAAAAAAATCTCCACACCCTCTATATATACTGGATTTAAACCAGAACCATTTGGATTTCTACGTTGATTTATCTATATGCGGTCATCTAATAATGACTGTTGACGACCTCGTTGTTCCATATTTTTCTATAAAATTTAAAAGCATTACTGGTTTTGAATAATTTGTTAGAAAAAACACTCAAGCAAGGATTAAATATATTGAGAATAAAGCAAAACCTGTTAAAAATATTGATAATTTTAATATTATATTGATTTTTTATTTTTTTTAATAATACTAATATAATTTTTTTCATAAATATTAATTATATAATAATAACATCATTACATTATTAGTATATTTTATTATTAATATTAAAATAATATAATTTTTTATATTATATACAATTCTCCTTTCATCTGTGTGTTTAACATTCTATCTCCACGTGTAATATTGGCATTCACTTTCACCTCTCCATTGGCGAGTAGGTTGATAATTTTGAAAAAGAATGCCAATATTACATGTGGAGACAGAAAACACACAGAAAAAAAAGACTTGTATATAATATAGAAAATTATATTATTTTAATATTAATAATAAAATATAAAAATAATGTAATAAGGTAATTATTCCTAATTATTGGTAATTATTCCAAATTATTGGTAATTATTCCAAATTATTGATAATTATTCCAAATTATTGGTAATTATTCCAAATTATTGGTAATTATTCCAAATTATTGGTAATTATTCATAATTTTTGGTAAATATTCCTAATTATTGGTAAATATTGATAATTATTGGTAAATATTGGTAATTATTGGAAAATATTGGTAATTATTGGTAATTATTGGAAAATATTGATAATTATTGGTAATTATTGGAAAATATAGGAAAATATTGGTAATTATTGGTAATTATTGGTAATTATTGGTAATTATTACTAATTATTGGTAATTATTACTAATTATTGATAATTAATACTAATTATTGGTAATTAATAGTAATTATTGGTAATTAATACTAATTATTGGTAATTAATACTAATTATTGGTAATTAATAATAATTATTGGTAATTAATAATAATTATTACTAATTATTGGTAATTAATACTAATTATTCCTAATTAATACTAATTATTCTTAATTATTACTAATTATTACTAATTATTGGTAATTATTACTAATTATTCCTAATTATTACTAATTATTACTAATTATTACTAATTATTAGTAATTATTGCTAATTATTACTAATTATTGCTAATTATTATTAATTATTGCTAATTATTAGAAATTATTACTAATTATTAGTAATTATTGATAATTATTAGTAATTATTACTAATTATTGGTAATTATTACTAATTATTGGTAATTATTACTAATTATTGGTAATTATTACTAATTATTAGTAATTATTACTAATTATTCGTAATTATTACTATTTATTCGTAATTATTACTAATTATTCGTAATTATTACGAATTATTCATAATTATTACTAATTATTGGTAATTATTGGAAATTATTGGTAATTATTGGCAATTATTGGTAATTATTGGTAAGTATTGTAAATTATTACTAAATATTGGTAATTATTGGTAATTATTAATAATTATTGTTAATTATTACTAATTGTTGTTAATTATTGGTATTTATTACTAATTATTGGTAATTATTTTTAATTATTACTAATTATTGGTAATTAATACTAATTATAGGTAATTATTACTAATTATTGGTAATTAATACTAATTATTGGTAATTATTACTAATTATTGATAATTTTTCCTAATTATTGGTAATTTTTCCTAATTTTTCCTAATTTTTCCTAATTTTTCCTAATTTTTCCTAATTTTTCCTAATTGTTTCTAATTTTTCTTAATTTTAGGTATTTATTACTAATTATTACTAATTATTGCAAAGTATTACTAATTATTGCAAATTACTGGTAATTGTTGGTAATTATTGCTAATTATTGGTAATTATTCCTAATTATTCCTAATTATTCCTAATTATTCCTAATTATTCCTAATTATTCCTAATTATTCCTAATTATTCCTAATTATTCCTAATTATTCCTAATTATTCTTAATTATTACTAATTATTACTAATTATAAATAATTATTCCTAATTATTACTAATTATTCCTAATTATTCCTAATTATTCCTAATTATTCCTAATTATTCCTAATTATTCCTAATTATTCCTAATTATTCCTAATTATTCCTAATTATTCCTAATTATTCCTAATTATTCCTAATTATTCCTAATTATTCCTAATTATTCTTAATTATTCCTAATTATTGGTAATTATTGGTAATTATTGGTAATTATTGGTAATTATTGGTAATTATTACTAATTATTACTAATTATTGGTAATTATTGGTAATTATTACAAATTATTACAAATTATTGTTAATTATTGGTAATTATTCCAAATTATTGGTAAGTATTACTTATTCCTAATTATTCCTAATTATTACTAATTATTACAAATTATTCCTAATTATTACTAATTATTCCAAATTATTCCAAATTATTCCTAATTATTACTAAGTATTCCTAATTATTTCTAATTATTACTAATTATTACTAACTATTACTAACTATTACTAAGTATTACTAACTATTACTAACTATTACTAATTATTACTAATTATTACTAATTATTACTAACTATTACTAAGTATTACTAACTATTACTAACTATTACTAACTATTACTAATTATAACTAATTATTACTAATTATTACTAATTATTACTAATTATTACTAATTATTACTAATTATTACTAATTATTACTAATTATTACTAATTATTACTAATTATTACTAATTATTCCTAATTATTCCTAATTATTCCTAATTATTTCTAATTATTCCTAATTATTGGTAATTATTGGCAATTATTGGTAATTATTGGTAATTATTGCTAATTATTACTAATTATTGGTAATTATTGGTAATTATTACTAATTATTACTAATTATTGTTAATTATTGGTAATTATTCCAAATTATTGGTAATTATTACTACTTATTGGTAATTATTACTACTTATTGATAATTATTACTAATTATTACTAATTATTGATAATTATTACTAATTATTACTAATTATTACTAATTATTGGTAATTATTACTAATTATTACTAATTATTCTTAATTATTAATAATTATTGATAATTGTTCCTAATTATTAGTAATTAAATGAATAATTACCAATAATTAGGAATAATTACCAATAATTACAAATAATAACATTATTAGTATATTTTATTATTAATATTAAAATAATATAATTTTCTGATTTATATACAATTCTCCTTTCATCTGTGCGTTTTCTATCTCCACATACAAATAATACATGTGAATACAGTAAACACACAGATGAAAAGAGAATTGTATATATATAAAAAATTATATTATTTTAATATTAATAATAAAATATACTAATAATATAATAATGTTATTATTCCTAATTATTGGTATTTATTACTAATTATTAATATTTATTCTTAATTATTATTAATTATTATTAATTATTCCTAATTACCATTAACTATGAACAATACTAATCATTTAAATTTATTAAGTAAGAAAACAATGTAAACATAATTAAATTACAACTAATTAAAAATAATTGAAACTAATAAAAAATTAAAAATAAATATTAAATTAAAATGAACATAAATACCCTGAAAATTGATCTGCTCTGATCGTGCTTCAAAACTTTAATATCAGCTCCGGAGAAAAAAATTAAACTGAAGAAAAACTCAACTTTAGAAACAAAAGTTTGAGAGCAGGAGAAGATAGAGAATGAGAATGATTTGAAAAAAACGGATGGGGGTATTTGTAGGTTAGATTATTTGCGACGGGTCCATTTGCGACGTGATTCCCGTCGCAAATAGTGTTATTTGTGACGATACCCGTCGCAAATACCTTAGCCAACCTTTATTATGGTCAACGGTTAAATAGTTATTTGCGACGGGACCCGTCGCAAATAACCACCTGCCGACATACTATTTGCGACGGGAAAATATTCCCGTCGCAAATACCTTTTACCGCCGCCGGTTATTTGCGACAGGAATATTTTCCCGTCGCAAATAGTTTTCCCGCGATTTGGCGCGCATCGCGGGAAAACTAATTGCGACGGGGAAAGCAATCCCGTCGCAAAAGCCTAATTATTTATGACGGGTAAATACCCCCGTCGCAAATAAGTTTTTAACGGGACTATTTGCGACGGGATATATCCCCGTTGCAAATAACCAGTCGCAAATACCCATTTTTCCCGTAGTGAAAAAATTAATTATAGTGTCAAAAAATTAAAATGTAAAATGTAAAATATATTCATTTTAAATTATTTTTACTAAAATTTATTTCATGTTTTGGGAAACAAACATAAAAATAAAATAAAATAAAAAACATAAAATATAATAAAAATAAAAAAAGAGTTGTATAAAATATTAAATCATAAATCTAAAAAAATATCCAAAACCAATTTAAAAATTGATTTTTGGTCATGTCACTTTATTTAATTTGCATTGCTTTTATGTATGTTTCTTTTTTGATGTGTGTATTATGTTTTTAGTGTGTTTTGATGTTTTTTATATATATAAAATTTAATTTTTTTTTCTTGCACAAAAATGTGTTGTGCATGAGCGTTATTATTTATAATAATTCAATACATGTTGTTTGAAATTTTTATGTTATGATTTTAGAATTCATGTTTTATAATAGTTTCAAACATAAAAAAACTAAACCATCATAATTTCCTAAATTTTTTTTTTAAAATAGGTTTTATATAAATAAGTGTTTTAATATTTATCAATATAAAATTATATATATTATTTTAAAAAAATTATTATTTAAATTATATATTTTCAAAATAAATATTATTTAACATTTGAACAAGAGATGTTTTATTATTATATACTCTCTATTCAAGAAATATTTTAATCTATATTTTATTTTTAAAATGATTTTATTTTTTTAATATTTATTTTGAGTTTATTTAACTGTTTTATATTTTGAAAATAGTTTTTTTACAATTTTATAAGTATATAGATAAAATTATATATTTATTAAATAATGAACGCCTCCCTAGAATCCCTGAACTGGTGGTTAAATTTTTACATTGACACTAAATAACAGGAATCACATCCAAAAGGATTAAATAGTTTTGTCATATTAGTAAACCAGATACATACATAAATCCTATATGCATTTAAAATCATAATATACAATAAACTATTTTCCTTGATAACATAATTATTTTCCCTAGATTATCCTATAATATCAATCATAGTAAACATTCCAGCATCATGGGGAAAGGAATATAATTAAAGGATGGGCATAAATGCCTAGTGTGGGTAACATAAATTAGGGGCTATGTTAAGTTAATAAGTAATAATCAATATATAATTGTAAATAATAAAAAAATACATTCCATTTAATTTATAACTTGATTAAAAAATAATATGGTAGAAAAAAATGATAAACCAATAGTTCAATATAAATCATCCCATGAGTTTAATAATTATCCACAGATATCATAATAATTCAAATAATTACATGGTTATCAATAAGTAATTTCATTAATATGGAATTCATAACTATTAAGAATATGAAATATAACATCTAGTGCTTGGGTCCAGACGTCTAAAAATACAATTGAGGCCTCCAAGAAAAACATTTAAAAAAGTTGGTAAGGTCTCAACCAAATACGCAAGATGTTTTTTCTCTTGAGACCCACTAATGCATTGAGAGGTTATGTAATTATGGGTCCTACTCACCACTTAATATTTAAAATTCATCCAACAAGTGAATAAATAATAAAACATATTAAACATTCCTTCAAATCAATAACTATCTAAATTTGAAGTTATAACATATATTTAAGTTCTCTATTCCTCGTGGATTGACCCTTTGCGTGAATTCAAAGACTGAGGTGCTCAGAGGAGTCTTGGAATAATCCAAGAGGGATACTTCTGATCGATGTTGGAAGTAGGGGAGGATTTCACTTCATAAGAAAATACACAACATTAAATATGGTTTCACACTATAAAATATTTATGGTTTTGAAAAATAAAATAAAAATTGAAAAGAGACTGTTTTCTCAGAAGAAACTAAGCATGAGGCATTACATGTCCAAATAGAGGATTACACATTGTTTAATCCCCTGATGATATAATGTTTTAAGCATTTTACAATAGCTCAGATTTTTAAACCATATGGCAGAAGCTTACCTCTCTCTCATCCCATGTGACCCAAAAGTCCCCTCTTTACATTTGGATATATCTTCTATGCGAATTGATCTCAAGATTCCAACATCAATCCATAGTGACCCGAGTTGACATGAGGTGTGTTTTTCCTAAGTTTTATAGTGGTTTATCTAAATTTCTGCTCATTTGCTCTCATATATTATCTTCGTGGTATGGTGGTTTCTTACCCATAGTTCTAATGCAGTTTTTCTCGATTGGTTTTGGTAAAGTGGTTCCTCAGCATCATCGGTAGGAAATAGTTCCTGAGGTTAATGTGATTAGAGATTCTTGTGTGGTATATTCTTATGAAAATAATGTTTGAGGCCTTCTATCCTAGTGTATTCATTGCTTATCTTTTTATTTACCAACAATCATCGAGTTATCATGATTTATCCACTTGTATAACAATAAAATTTACCTAATTATAAGTCTAAATAGATTAAATATTTTTATCAAGCACTCGAAGATGTTGATAATTTTTACTATGATAAATTTTTTCTCTTGATTTTCTAGATAGTGTGATATCATTATTTCTTGGATTATTATGTGCTATTATTTTAAATTTGTATAGAATGTAAATATGTAATTAATTGATAATTATTAGATAAAGGGTGAAGTGGTATGATTAATGAATTCCGATATTGTTGTTATAATTTGATAATAATCAATTTGATGTAAGTGTTCATGATTAATTGAATTGGTTAATGAACCTAGATCATGAAAAATATTTTTGTTAAAATAATTGAATTCATGTTAATATAATTAAAATTAATTATTTATAGCTGGGGATAGTTTGTTTCTGATGTTTCCTATTCATGGAACCTATGAATAATTAACTGGTTAATTTGAGAAAGAATAAGAACCAGTTGTGTGATAAAAGTAAAATCATTTTTAGGTAATGATTTTGTCATTGTCTAGTGAATGGACAATTGAGTTGTACTTAGGAGACGTGGGTGCTAATAGTGTTTGAAAACTATATTACTTTATTTAGGTCCAAGATCTTAGTTGTTATGTTTGTTTCCTACTACATATGGTGTGTTTTGATCCTCAGAGGGCTGAGCCTGGAGGGTTATTCTGGAATGTGGGACAAGGTGGACCATATGTGACGCCGAACTAGGATAGCTCAGCCTAGAGTGTTTTTTGGGTATGACGTGTAAGGATGCCCAATTTTTATGGCTATAGTTGACAGCTAGTGTGTCATGATGCATCGGTATATGCATGTGGGTGTCAGAAAGGGAACTCAAGATAATATAATGAGTTAATGCTGGGATGACTTATTGTTATGAATCATGGATACTTCGTTAAATTTGATTCTTGGATTATGACCTTGTTTTTTATATGATTTCCTTTCCAAACTACCTAAGGAAGATTGTTTTGGTTATTCTCCTTTCAATAGATGAAAATATGTGTGGGGTATGCTATGGTTTTTCATGTTTACAATCTTGTGGTTGGATAATTCTATGTTTCTACTGTATATGAAAATGAATCGATGAGTAGTTCATCTACCCACCTTGTTGAGTCTCATTTTTTCTTGTATCATAGAATTTGTTCCCCATAATTTTATGTAATATGGAAATTAATGTTTTTAAATAAATAAATAAATTTTTAACACATGGGGATTGAAATTTGAAGGATGCAATGTTGAATTTGTAAATTCTAAGAACCAGTGTACTTAGTTTGCTTATGCGAGGAGGGAATGGAACTTTTTTGTGATGCTAATGAAATTTAATGTGGAAAACTAAATGGTTAATTAATGGTAATATAATTAATTAACATAACATGAAACTGATTAAAATGAATAATATAATTTATTGTATCTCTTTAAATGGATGCGTGATAGTAGGATATCTGGTATTAGTAGAGGAGATTGATATTCTAAGAGAAGTTAGCAGCAGTTGAGTCTGAGAGTATAATATTCCAATAGTGAGTTTGTAAACTATATTTTACAATGCATTTTTTGTTCTTCAATTTGCTACTCCACCCTGTCGGTTAGGTAAAATGACACCCTGAGAATTCTAAGTAGGGGGTGTTTTCCCTAACATCTCGATGAGAGGATAGATTGTTGATTGCCCCCTTGGTACATTCTTTCTTCTATTGGTTGTTACTTGTGATAGTATGCACGATGGTTAGTTTTTTTCCCCATATGTGTGTAAGGGGTCTTGTTGGATTTTGGTTATTTCACACACATGTATTTTGGATATAGTTTCCTAAAGACTATATTAGTTATAACATGTATTGTTTATGATTAATTGAGGATATTTACTTATTGTATGGGTTGAGATGGCTTGAGGGGTAATACCCAATGTATGAGACATTTTATGTGACCTATGGTGGAACCAAAAAACTGCCTAGTTATTTTTTGTTACATGGATATGGTGGTGTGTTGCATTGGGTACATGTTTTGGTGCTTCAGCTAGATGTTTTGGGGATAACCTTTTCAGATATTGATTCTTAGGATCTGTGATGTTAGGGAAAGCAACAAATAAGTGGGGAAGTGGTAGAGGGTAACCCTAGATATTCATTATTCTATATCCTTTTATATAATATGTGGTTACAGTATCCATGGGAAAATGTATTTAAAAAATATTTTTCAAATTGTAAAAATATTCCTTAATGTATTGTAAATATAATATAGAAATGGAAGAAAATATTCATGACCAGAAAGATAAATAAGTTCAGTTTTGCGTAAACACATTGTTTTGGGATTTTGAGTATATAAAGAGATTAAAATTAATATAAAAAATTTAGCCTCAAAAAATAAACAAATGAGAAGAATATTAAAAATATTGGGGAGAGGATAATCATATAATTCCATCATCTGAAAGCTTAAGAATAGTTAGTCCCATCAAATATTAAACGGTAACATAAAACCATTTTCAGTTTGGTAAATTTTGATTCATGACTCCCATGAAAGAAAAAAAAATTAAATGAAACATTAAATATGATAAACATAAGAATATTTATGAAAAAAATGTCAAAATTGTAGTTTTTAAACCTCAAAAAATAATATAGGTTCCTAACATAACATATGTCCCAAAGAAAACAATTTTAGAAGGTAAACCATTACAACTTTGGTAACCTTATAATAAAAACCCAATTGCATAAAATTATGTTAACTGTAACTTTAATTACCATTAATAATGAATCATAAATGATATTAAATTTCAATGTGGTATTATATACACCTCATAAACATGAATAGGAACATAACATCCCACACGTCTCAAGGAAACAATATCAAGATTAAGAACCCTTACCCTATAGCCGATATGATTTCAAACCACTCAAAAAAATATAATATAATTTAAAAATTATTATTATGAAATAATAAAACAATTTAAGAACTTATAATATAATATATATTCCACTTATAACATTTCAACCAATGCTTATTAAAAATTATTAATTAAAATCCTCATTTCTTACTGATAACTATTTCATTTTCCATGACAGTTTCGGTTCGTCATTTATGATCCTTGCATTATGATCATGGTTCAAAATACTAATATATATTAATCATTTTAATAATATAATATATATTCAATATATCCATATTTATATCCATTCATATAATTTTGTGTTGAAAAATTAATTATATCACATCATGTTGATGATAATATGTATGTATAGTTGAGTAATTTTTCCACTTTTAGATGGATTGAAATAAAGAAAGGTAAATGATATTTTACTTTTAATGAATAATTATTATTTCATAAATATCATATATATCCAATGACTCAATTATTATTACCATCAATTTATTGTGGAAATGAAAGAGAAATCACATTTCTTCATAGAGGTGTAGTCCACACATACGCATGAGCAACGTTATAATTTTTAAATGGATGGGATAGTAAGAATTTTAATAAGATATTGTAATTATAAAGATAGTATTATTTTATAAATATCATATATAAATATTAAATCCATCACAATACCAATCCATTAATGAAGGTGATTTAAAATGAATCACATCGCTATGTGGAGGCAGTAGTCCACATGTATGCGTGAGTGATACATTCATCTCCCATTTGATGGATAAGTAGGGGAAAATTGTTGTTATATAATAAAAAACATATATTTATGTTAATTATTTTATATTCATCATGTTATGATTATTTCAAATAGGTTTATAGTAATTATAATTAGAAATAAAATTGAAGAGGCTCGGTTAAGATTTATACCACTTATTCGAGAGACCAACATTAGATTACAACTTATGCCTTGAAGAATTGGTATTATGAGTAGAATAGTGGATCTAAAGTAAATTTAAGATATATAATAAGATTTTATAATAGGTCTCGAATTACCTAGAGGTAAAATATTCCATAAAAAATTTAGGATAAGATACTTCCTTTTATTATTCGGGGGCACACACATTGAATTTTTTAAAATATTTCAATAATATAAGATCAATTTTATGTGAATGTGGGAAATTGGAAATTATTAAAAATATGGATAATATGAGGTGGAAACATATTAAAATATTTTGGTATAAATTTGTTTTGGTTACAATGATAACTTTATATATTGTTTTAACTCCTCTTGAAATATGATTTTAACCTTAATTATTGTAATTTGTTTGGTTATTATAGTTCATTATGATAAAAAATTAAGATAAAATAATTAAATTATAATAATTATACTAATTAAAAATATATAATCCATTTTAAAAGATTAAATTTTTATAATATTTTTAATTTAATTTTAAATAAGCATACCAACTATAATGAAAATCTATTCTCGAATAATGTATTTTTAAGCATTAAACCAAATTTAATTTCATTCTCTACGTCATAACAACTGAAAAATGAATGTTAAAATAAATTATTGAATATGAAATATGTAAATTTAATGAATTTTTCTAATAAAATAAACCATTTCACATATAAGAGTAGGTCTTTATGATGTAGTTTTAAAGCCCAAAAAATGTTTTTTAAAATAAATTATATTGATAATTTATAAGTAATTTATTAGATTATTTAAATTTAAAGGAAAATTTATTATTATAATATATATTTAAAAAAAATAATGTTAATTTTAATTGAAATGAAATGTAGGGTTTTAAAATATCTATATTTTTTATTATTTATAGAAAAATAAATCTTTAATGAATTTTTTTATAAAAATCAACCTTATTTAATATGGACAAGATGATTTAAAAAATAATTTTAATTACGTAAAAAATATATAAAATGGAATCAATTAATTATAATTTATGTTCACAAAATTTAATTAAAACCATTTTTGATGAGAAAAAAATTGGAACCGTAAGTAGTCTTTATTGACAAATCAGTAATTATTTATTATACACTCATAAAAACATTTAAATATTTTAAATAAGTTGGAATATTTTTCATAATTTGTTTATTATAATTTTAAAATTATATTTTAACATCTAGTTTATAAAGTTGATATTTAAATAATATTACTTAAATAGTATATCATATCTCTCTTAAAGTTCAGTGTTTCATGCTATGAATGATATCCAACTAATGTAATTTATTAGAAAAAATATATTATAAAATCGTTTGGTGTCAAATTATTCCCACATTAGATAAATTATACCCTCACAATTTGAATCCTGGAAATCAGTGGATAAGTATTTTAAAATACAATTTTTGAAAACACACGTCATAAAAAGTGATAATATGGACATGGAGGAGATAAATGATGTCCAAAGTGGGAGGGGTATTATGATAAAATCTCATTTTTTAAGATTATATATAATTAATGTTTTTGATGAGGAAATTGTATATTCTATCTATCCAAAAAATTATTTTTTTCGTAAAATATTGTAATTTCTTAAGACAAAATGTTTTCATTTCGTTCTCTTATATTGAAATACTCAAAAATATAAGAATAATTTTTTAAGGAAAACTGATTTGATTTCTACCTTCGATCATGAACATTTTCTTCAATTCCCACACTATTTTTAAAATGTTTTGAATAGTTCTTTTAATTATCTATAATTATTTATTAAATTAATTTTTACAATTGATATACTTTGTAGAGAAATGATTAAGAATAATGTTCCTGTTGTTTAATGAATGAGTTTGTAAACTCAAATTACATATTTTCATGTGTTCAGATCCATTTATTTTAGTATCAAATGATTAAATCTCTTCACATGTTTTTTTTGGGTTTTAATTTATTTGTAAAGGTTTCTGGGCTATTTCCTGGTAGGGGAATAGTTTAAAAATACCTACAGAAAAATCATCAAACATCTGTAGTTTCATCTATGGGGGAACACATTTTTCACATTGTTAAGAAAACCAAACCAAAAAACATGGATCTTGGATATAAGGGATGACACAGTTGGTGCATAGTTAAACAAACCATGGAAACATACATTGTATATCTTATAGTTCCCATATTTTGAGCACATAGTTAGGCGTACATTTAATACTAACCATGAGACCAAAACCAAGAAACCATGCATTTGGGATTTAATGAACCTAAAATCACAACCAAACCCCAAAACACTGCTAATTAACTTTAATATCCTAACAATGGACCATAAAACAATCCATTTTCTTTAAAGAGAACTCTAATGGGGTTTTGGCTCTCCCAAACACATTACATGGTTGATGAAGTGTTAATCAAAGTAGAGATCATATTCTAGTGAGTTAATTTTTCCATAGTCTTCACTCAATATTCTTTTATTTTCTAATTACTTATTTTTAGGGGTTATGATGACCCTCTATTTCATTGTTCTGTTGTTGAATAAAGTATAATTGTTGATCTAGGTTCTTTTATCTCTTTTCTCAAGTTCCCTATTACTAGATCCTAGGATCACCAAAAAAGGTAAAATATTTTACATTCGATGAATTTGGATATCATATTTCCAAGTAGGTGTTTCTATGATTTTACTATATATTGTAATTAATTATTAAATACGATTTTCCTCCTTCAAAATAATATTATTTAATAATTGATATTCAATTTCCTTGTTAAATCCTTTTTGAATATATTTAATGTGATTTGAAAATAGAATGGGTTCTTTCCCATTGTTTTATAAATTAGTGAATATTATGTGGATTTTAATTCCATTTCATAGTGTTTTTAGGGTTACCTTGTTGAATGTGAGGTCAAATTCATGGTTTCGGTTTTTAATGTGATATTCCTAAATTTTAATGAAATGAGTTGTATTATTTTTTGGTTTATATATAATTTCAAATTCATGAATTTTTAAAATGATAGAGAACCACATTCAAAATATATTACCTTTTTTTGAAATGGGAACACATAGTTTATTTTAATTGGGTGAATTAATCACAAGGAAAAAGGGGTTAAAACCATGATTTGAAATGTATATAATCATTTTTAAAACTGTAACACTTTCTTGGAATGATTTATGGTCTCGTTGAAGTAATGAATAATTTAAATTCCTGTTTGGAAATAATATCATGATTAGTGAAAAGAAGTGGGTATTATTAACTTTTTTAATGTGGAATTATATATGTTTGTTAGTATTAAAATTGTTGATTCTTGATGATTGATTTGAAATTTTATGAAAATTCTCTCATTGAAAAATCACGACCTTGTAATGGTATGAACACTATACTTAGCACTGTTGTGTTTTGATAAATGGATAATTTCCTTTAAAGGATTTCAAGGGTAAGAGTGTGTAGTGATTTTTGGGGATATTACCTTGATTTAAATGTTGAGGGATTGATCCCCAGATTGATTTTGGTAAGCATCCATTTTTGATTCTCATAACATGAATATCTCAATCACTTAATTTTATTTTTCATGGTAACCGTAGTTGATAGATGGGTTGATATAGATATATGATTCATTACCTGACACACACCCCTTCAAGTGTATCCAAAAAAAACATGGTTGGTTTAGGAAAAATACATGCATCATGAAAAGTAGATTTGGATGAAATTTGTTTTCATGAGACCCTTAATACTAGTTGTATGCCCAAAAATGTTTCAACATGTTATTTGGTTAGCTATTGTAATGAGTAAAAAATTTCTTACATATTTTTTACACATGACAACCATATACATGATAGTCATTACATAATATCATTCATTTTCACTACTTGGCACTAGAGTTTCCTTACTTATTTGATTATTAGTCTTGATTGAACTATTTTTGTCACTATTCACCTTGAATTTATTTAATTTAATTTTTTTAGTTTTTATATAATGTGCATATTATCATCTTTCGTTGACCATATAAATTTGACTTGTTAAATGGGTTTTAATAATTTTTATGAAAAAAGTTTGTTTTTCAAATGATCAAATGGAATGTTTTGTGGATTTAGTTTGATGAATGATTTTACAATTTTTAGAAAAATATTTTAAAAACTAATATTTATACTCTCTTTATTATACTCTAATTTTATCATATTTCAAATAGCCTTATGAAGTAACTATAATGAATATTTTATGGAATCCTATTGGGTTGTATAGATCGCACCATCCTTGAACCATTCAGTGTTTTTCAGCCCATTATGATGTTCTAGAACGTGATCATGATTTCATATTCAAATATTATTTTGATCTATGGTGACCAAGATAAGGTTAATTGGAACATGGTGGGTTGAAATGGACCACCAAGAGACAGGTTTTTGGTAGCTTTTTTTATTTCCACTTTTGTGTCATCTCCTTGTACATGAAATGATTATACTAATGTATATATATAATGATGTTTTCATAGTGTACTATATTTACTGTAATATTTTCTAGAAGAAACCAATAAAATAGTTATTTCATATCTCCCATTTTCTTTTTGATAGCCTCTGGAGTTCAGGATCTCTCTTATAGTTAGTGGCAATCATCTTGGATATCGGTTTGGATGGTACTCTGAGATGGTTTGTTCGAAATGGTATCAGATGAGGTCTTTACTTGAATAGAATAAATTATCCTTTAAATACCTCATATTATTTATCTTGAGTCATGTTATAATGGAGAATTAGGATGTTTTGTGACTCCATAGGTAGTTTCTAATTGGGTGCCTGATCACCAACTCCCCATAATGGGACAATAGTTACCAGGGATGTGGGGAATTAAATAACTATTATGATTTATTGGTTTCATGATGAAAAATTAGACTTATATTCCCAATGATATTATAGTTTATCATAGGAATCTATAATTTATTATAGAATATTAATGGAGTGATGACTATAATATCATAATATTTTCTCAATCTAGTAAACTGTGAGGAATCGATGTGAATGTTCTAGAAATCCATCCATGAACAGTTGTGATATTGGTTTGTGGTTTACCAACCCATATGACCAAACTATAAATAGTTCTGACTTGTTTCTAATCATCACTCCTTATCCATTTTCTTCTAGATGACTTCAACAATGTGAGGTTTGTTCGGATGGTTATGGATGGTGGTTTTTATATTCCGTTGGTTAGCTGTTTCATTTTAAATCTCATGATGATGATTTTAAATCCCATTATAAAAAACAAATTATTTCTAAAAACAAGTTTTTATAGTTTTTATAGATATTTCTAATGAAGAAAAAGTTATATTTATTAAATATTTGGATTGGAAATGTAACACCCCAAAATTCCACGATACGTTTCTCTTTGAATAATTCAATAGCTTGCGTTGTACGCAACTTCAAGTTTTAGCACACCATGACCAATCGAACTAGCCATTATGAATAATAATACCCAATTTTTGAAATTTTAATTTTTTCTTTCAATATGGTCTTAATTTTTGGATTCGGAATATCAAAATTACGTTAGGGTGATTTTTTGGTATTTTTCTAAAAAAATTCAATTTTAGATGAATTGTGAAAAACATTACATTATTTATTAAAACCTACTATTTATTTAAATAACTATTTATTTAATTTAAATTTAGTTTAGGTCAAAATATATACATAATACCTATATAATTTCAATTTAATAAATTGGAGTCATTTTATAATATAATTAGATGCATAAAATTTTATTGGACATTTTAACACCTTTTACCCACCTTCTTTGCCCATTTGTAAATTTGCAAAAAACATAATTTCATCGCTTCTGTGAATTGAGTTTCAAAAATCTGAGAGACACAATTCACACCAGTAAATGATTTTCTTTTTCAATATGATGAAAATAAGTTTTTGTGAATAGTAAATTTTGAAATTTATTTTCCACGGTTAAAAATAAATTGGGTAAATAAATGTAAAAATGATATTATAATTATCCTAAAACATTTCTTAATTCAATTGTGTAAGTGTTTTTCGTCCAAAATAATCCTTATTAAATAAATATGATTTTTTGATCGACATGGATTAGATTAGTTCATTTATTAGTATTTTATTTAAAGAATAGTTAAATGTGTTAAATTCACATTTTAATAACAAGTCGATATTTAATATAGGGTTATACATAATATAAATTATACTAAAAATATTCAATAGAAATACAAAATTTTTTCCTACATCGCGGTAGTTTATTTATATTTTTTAGACATTAAAATTTTAAATTTACTTATGACACTGTGATGATACAATAATTACCTTATTAATAATGGATTAAAGTAATTTATATTATAAATATCCAAATAAATGTAAATTGAAACTTTTGATGCATTAAAGTAATTTTATACGTTAATATTATAAGTTAGGATTGATTTAATTTATTTTTTTCAATGTAATCAAATTTATTTTGCATTCAAAAAAAATACAAAATATTGTCAAAATTGGCATAAATGTTATTTCAAAACAAATATTATATTATTAAATGATATAATATTCTTAAAAATATAAGATTCATCCAAAGGATAAATATAATGTCAGATATATCAATAGTTAACCACTTGGTGTTATCTTGGATTTTTATAGTAGGTTTATTAACCATTTTTTATAATAATACAAGAAGACATGGTGAATGTTAAACTATTTAAAAAATAGTTAAAACTAAAGTATAGGGTGAATATGGTGACCTAAACTTGTCTAAAACCTATTGGTTGAGTGATTTTTGACCGATACCCACCTTATCATCTAAATAAATAACTTTGGATCCTTTAGAAACCGAAAATGAAATTATAATAAAATAATATTTCAAGCTTTTCCTAAAGTAAAACTCACCTCTCTTTTAAAAGGGTACTTCCCCATCTCTCAATTTCACACCCACAAAGCCATTATGATCATCAGAACCTACCCAAATATCCTCCCAACATCCTTCAATTCAACCTAGAGGCCTTACATTGATTGGAAAGCCACCCTAAGGATCCTTTTTTGATCAATTCAAAAGCAGGAACCTGAAAAAGATGTAATTACTTCATCGCCTCATTCAAAGTTATTTTCTTCTTCCACATCCTCTTTATTTGATTTTTCCATAATAAAATAACAACTACATCACCTTCTACACAATGATATGTTATTATAAATATGGTACAACAATATTCATTATTCAATTTGTCCTATGAATGACAATGTCACCATACGTGTGTACGTACGACTTACCGTCTCCACGTAGTGGTGTAGTTTGTTATTCATCACATCATTATTTGGATGGGTATAATGATAAGTAAAATTTAGGTAATTAATAATTATAACATTTTAATGATTCTGTATACACGATTTACCATCCAATTAAATAAAATTTCACCTCTAATAGAATGATATTTTCTCTTGTGTGTACGTACGACTTACATTCTCGATGATGTGTTGAAATTTTGTTTCCCATCATAACCAGTCAAGAATAATTTTCATTTTAGGATTAAAAATATTTTTTAAGAACTTAATATCATTGTGGATATGAACAAAATACATCATATCCATAACAAACATGACTTATGTAACAAAATATAAAAAGGATAATGAATTAGTTAAAACCCGATACAATGATACTACTAAAATATTAGAAGATCATACATGGAATAATATTTAAGTATGTGGATCTAGTATAATTCAATAAAATTGATTTAACTATTATAAATGAGGTTAACATACCCTCAACCATGGAAAAGTACATGGAAAGGGTTAAATTTACAATCCCTTTATTATCCAAGGTTGTTTATATGTTAGTATTTACTAGGACCTCTTTATCATCAAATTCTGCGTTTCTTAAAAATGTATTTCAAAATATTTTTACTACTTCCTAAAACATGTGTTAATGTAATTTATTCCCTTGTTTTACTTTTAATAAATTTTTTTGAAATGGATCTTTCTATCTTTTTCCAATCAAGGTACTTTATATGGAATTTTTATCATAATATGGTATGAATGAATTTTTACTTATATGGTGGGTGCAACTATTTTATGCTACTAAAACACCTTCAATGATTCCCATACAAGTTTATATGAATATTTTCAAAATAAATATTTTCATTTATAAGTATACGACGTTTAGATGATTATAGACAAATATATTTCTCCCAAATAGTATTGATTTCATCTATGTCAACATCCTCTGATTGATTTAACACTTATTTGATGTTGATTTTTTATGATACAATATTCCATAATATATTTAAGGTTTTGTGATAAGTTTGAATGTGGATGTGTTATTTTACTTCGATTCATTGTTTATGGTTATAGTACTAACATTTCTTATTCATGTTTTAATACGAATGGTTATGTTATGATTCAACATTTTCATATGAGGAATGCATTAGACATAGAAAGTGAAAAGTGGAGCCAACTATAGCTCCTAGATGAATTAGTAGGTCTAATGAGACTGACTAGTGTCTATTCAGAAGGATTTTACAACATCTTATTTGTAGTCTTGGCTCAAGTCCTTGAGTATGTGGCTATGATGTCCGACATTATGCATTCCATCATTATGAAATTATCAATTGATATTATTTGTGATTCATCAACTAGTAGAATATCCATGTAAATAGGTAAATGGAAATATTTGATTTATCTTTGCCATATTATGCTGAATTTTATTTTTGAAAGGCCTTTGTTTTAGTCTTATACATTGCCTTAAATGTTTATGCATATTTATAAAATTTTCTGCTATATTGTTATCCTTACTAAGTATCTGAGCTCAACTCATTCTTATGTTTAATTTTTTTATGAGGATGTGATTATGTATATTATGACTAAACATTGGATATAGGCTAAGGGAAATGATTATGTTCAATAGAGACACAATGTATTTTTTAATTAATAAAACATCGAAATGTATCTAGTACTTCCAAGGATCCAAAACTAATAATTATTTCAGGAAATGGTTCATTGTATCATTCCAATGTTATATAATAATGAACCGAATCTGGGTAACTGGGGTTGGGGCATTACAGTTGGTTTCATACGAATTTTATTACAATTCTTGTAAACTAGATTTAGAAAAATAATAATTAATTAACAATACCCTAAGATAGATTTTAGGATTAGTATAGAAGAACTCCCTAGAATTTAGGTAATGTAGAAAGTCTGTGAATTTTTTATGCAATACATCCATTTTGCGATACGATCAGCTAGAGAAGGCTCTGGCACATTGGTACCTATGAGTGAAAACTCCGACAAGGAGTTTTGGGCTTGACCCAGGGTATCATGGAACATGATAATGGGCCTTGTTGCAATATTGCTTCTGACACTTCTAGGGGATATGAATATGATAATTCATATTTTATTATAAACCATTATGAATGATTTACAGATAAATCCCCCTCAATGAAAACATTTTTTTTATGTTTATGGGTTATATTCATAAATTGTTCAATTAATGTCCGGTATTTTACTAGTTTGTAATTATGTATTGTGATTAATAAAATAATCTAGTGTATTCCATTGTTTTGAAATTGTCCTAGGGAAAGGAATGGAAACTATGTCGACACACGTAATCCATGTAGGGATTTCCCTCCTAATCAAGATAATTGTAGTAGAGATGGTGATACAACTGGTGCTGAACAACTTATAACCATACTGGGAAAACTCACTCAGGCTATGAATAATAACCTTACCTATATAGAACTCCCTGATTCAAAATGTGGAGGATAAATGTTAGACCTCTTCATGAGGCAACAGACACCAAAATTCAATGGGACTACAAATCTATTTGTAGCTATGAAATTGATTAGTTCCTAGAGAAAATATTTCATGCTTTGGGGGTTGTGAAAGGGAAAAAGTTTTCATTGTAGTTTTTCATCTCACTGGTGATGCAGATCAATATTGGTCATTAATTCCAAACACAAAGGAGGATGAAGAAGTATCAAATATGTAATGGATGGATTTTAAAGAGTTTTTCATAAAAAATACTTTCATCATGACCTTCAAACATATATAGAATGAAAATTTCTAATTATAAGGAAAAAGGAGGATGATAATGTCGCAAAGTATGAGGCTAACATTACAAGGTATTAAAAGCATGAAACTGATTAAAAATGTTACCCAAGGAATAAGATTGATCAATTATATTATGGGTTAAAACCACTTCTCCATCGAGAATTAGTCTCACAATTTGTCTCATCATAAAAATATATTCCCTCATGTACTGTGAAGACATGAAAAGAATTCTAAAATTCTTACGACTTTAATCAACAGAATAATTGATCTGATTAACACTCTCAAAATGGAAATAAGGGGAAGAAGAGAATATTTTAAATTCCATCTTGTCGTAAATGTGGTAAGAAACACCCTAGTACTTTTCCTAAAGGTAATGGGAGTCTGTTAAAAGTGTGGTGAAAAAGACCACCAAGTTCATGATTGATAGGGAAAGAAAGAGGCTCTCAATGTTGAATGCTACAATTATAGAGAAATGGGGCATTATGAAAATTAATTTTATAATATGTGATCACTACTACAGATGTTTACACTCCAAATGATGTAGTGGAAGTTAATTTAATGGTTTCCTCAAATTTAGATAATGATTTATTTCATTTGGGATCATCGCATTAATTAATATATTCTTAGTTTTCTATGAAAATTAGATATTTCCAATTTTATTTAATAAGGAAGTTGTCAGTCAAAACTATTAAGGGAAGTATCATTGCAATAACGTTTTATGAATTAGATCCCATTAAGGAATATAAAAATTCTATTTCTATTGATCTAAATGTCACACCAATTTTTTAATTTGATATAATCCTCGGTATGGATTGGAATTTGGACCATGATGTGAAAATTTATTGTAAGAAGAATAAGGTTACAATTTTAAATGATGATAAGGAGTAACATATATTTAGAGTAGAGATGTCACCATCTGATTCTTATCAAGATCCACCCCCAGAAGCTCAACTAAATTCTATTATTGGAGATGAAGGGAGAGAAATAACTAAAGGCGAGGAAAATAATTTTCAAATAGATGATGTACCTATTGCTCAAGAATTTGTTTATGTGTTTATAGAGGATTTAGCTAGAAATCCTCCAGAATGAGAAAATTATTTTCCATTGATTTACTTCCTGGTTTAATGCCCATATCTAAGACCCCTTATACAATGGACATAGTGGAATTAGTGGAACTAAAGAAACAAATAGATTAATTGAGTAATAAAGGATTCATTCTCCCTAGTTTTTATCCATGGGGAGACCGTATTCTTTTTGTTTATAATAATGATGGATCTATGAGGTTGTACATTGACTATAAGTATATCAATGATATTAAAATATATAACATGTATCCCTACCTCTCATTGATGATTTATTCGATCAACTTATTGGAGCTCAATATTTTTCAATGATTGATATTCGATCAGGATATTATCATTTCTGTGTGAAAAAGGAATACATTCTGAAACAACATTTTGTACCCGGTATGGGCATTTTGAGTTTAGAGTATTGCCTTTTGGAAAAAATAATGCACCCTATGTCTTCATCGAACTAATGAATAGTGTCTTCATAGAATATCATTATTACATTGTAGTGTTATTTATTGATTATATCATGGTGTACTCCAAAATCTATGAAGATATTGAAAATAACTTTTCCAATATTCTAAATACACTTAGAAGAAATGAATTATATGGGACTTTTAGCAAATGTGAATTCTGGGTTGAGGAGATTTCTTTTCGTGGCCACATTGTATCTAAATATGGGATCTTTGTTGTTCCTTCAAATAAAAAGGAAATACAAGAATGGCTAGAACCAATGAGTATAATAGAGGTAAGTAGTTTTATTGGTTTAGCAGGTTATTATCAGTGCTTCATCCAGAATTTTACCCAATTTGATAACCCATTAACAAATCTCACTCGTAAATGGGTTAATTGTTTTTGTAAAATATGGTTTGATGACTTTTTTAAATAATTAAATAAAATATTAGTCATTGATTTTATATTGAATCTTTCATCGTGGAATGATGAGTTTGTTATTTATAGGGATTCTTCAATGAATGGATTAGGATGTCTCCTTATACAGAATGATAATGTTTTTTCGTATGCATCATGACATCCAAAAATTCATTAACAAAACTATCCTGCTCATGATCTTGATTTAGAAGATGTAATATTTTCTTTGACGATATGGATACACTATCTATATGGTAAAAAATGATAGATATATACCAATCACAATAGTTTGAAGTAAAATTTATCAAAGTACTCAACATGAGGCTGAGATGATGGCTTGAACTACACAAGGATTATGGTCACACTCTACACTAGCACCCGTAGAAGGAAAATAAGGTGGTATATGCTTTGAGTAGAAAGGATCATGGAGTTTTAAATAATATGAGAGTTGAAAGGGATCCTATTTTTATGGATCTAGTAAATATGGTTATGGGAATAATCATGGAAGGTGAAACATAGATATTTTTGAAATGGTTGACAAACCATATTTACTAGAAGGGTTAAGAAGTTCATAGACTAATGATAAGGAGTTTCAAAAGAAAATTAAAATTTTGATTGATGAGATATTGATCAACTTCGTATGTGAAGATGGAATTTTGAAATTTGGGAAGATACATTGTGTTCATAATATACCTGATCTTAAAATGGAATTTTTGGATTATTCTTATAGCTCTTATTTATCTATACACCGTGGTAGCACTAAGATGTATAGAGATTTGAAGGAACATTTTTGGTGGGACAACATGAAGAGGGAGATTTCTGATTAAGTGTCAAGATTTATTGTTTTTCAATAGGTTAAGGCTAGAAGACAACATCCTGGAGGAGTCATGTAACCTCTTCCCATACCTGAGTGGAAATAAGATGATATTATGATGGACTTTGTCATAGGACTACCAAAGACTATTAGAAGGAATGATGCAATATGGGCCATTGTTGGTCGTGTTACCATGTCAGCACATTCTATTGCTATAATAGAATATTTACCACATTGATGTTTAGAATGAGTATATATTAATGAATTTTTAAGACTTCATAGAGTACCCCTATCAATTGTTTCTCATCGTGATCCACATTTTACATCATGATTATAGAAAGGTATTCATAATGACCTCAATACTAAACTTTTTTTGAGCACTACCTGCCACCCTCAAGCTGATGGACAATCAGAACGGACTATTAAAATCCTAGAAGTCATGTCAAGATCTTGATCACATGACATTCAAGTTATGTGGGACCAATATTTACCTCTGGTAGAACATTCTTATAATAATATCATCTATTCAATTATTCATATGGCACCATATGAAGCATTTTATAAAACGAGATGTCGCACATCAACTTGCTGGGATGATGTTGGTGAAAGAAAACTAGTATGCCCAAAAAATGTTGAAGAAGAAATGGAAATGGTTAAGCTTATTCAAACCCACATCAAAGAATATCAACGTAGGAAAAAGAGCTATACTGATAAACGATGGAAGGATTTGGAATTTCATATATGAGATCAAGTTTTCATGATTGAATCTCCATGGAAGGGTGTTGTATGATTCAGTAAAAAGGTTAAATTATGTCTCAGGTACATCAGATCTTTCGAAATTCTAGAAAGAATTGGAGTTGAAGCTTATCGTTTTGTAATTCCTCCAAGTCTCTCTAAATTTTATGATGTGTTCCATGTATCTTTATTGATAAAACACATTCATGAACCAATGTATGTACTCACCTATAAAAAATATAATTGGAACAGGATCTTTCATATTGTGAATATCCTGTTAAGATTCTTCATACTAGAGAACAAGTGTTGAGAAACCAGACGACTTGTTTGGTAAAAGTTCTATGGATAAACCATAAGATGTAAGAAGTAATGTGGGAACCCATGTATCTTATGGTGAAGAACCCCATGAATCTTTTTATGAAGTTGTATTTTGTAAATTTTTAGGATGAACTTATTTGAAGGATGGAAGAATGTAATACCATAGGCCTCCACTATATGTTTCTCTTTCAATAAAGCAATAACATGTGTGTTACACAACTTTGAGTTTTATCACACCACTCCCAATCAAACTAGACGTTCTGAATATTAATAACCACTTTTTAAAATTATATAAATTTTATTTTTTAAAATGGACTTCATTTTTGGATTCAGAATATCAAAATTAGCTTAGGGTGATGTTTTGGTATTTTTCTAGAAACATTCAATTTTTGATGAATCTTTAAAAACACTACGTTATTGTTTAAAACCGAATTTTTATTTAAATAATTATTTATTTTGTTTAAATTTATTTTAGGTCATAATAGATACATAATAACTATATATTTTCAATGTACATCATTAATGTAATTTTATAATAAAATTAGATGTATAAAATTTAATTGAACATTTAACGTCTTTTACCCACCTTCTAGGCACATTTGTAAATTTGCATAAAACATAATTTTAATGTTTAATTTAATTGAATTTTAAAAATACAAGAGACACAATTGACATTCGAAATTAAAATATGGTTAAATAGGGTGAAAATAATTTTTGATTAATGGTAACATTTGAATTTTATTTACCACAGTTTAGATTAAATAGAGTAATTAAAGTTAAAAATGATTTTATAATCACTACAACACATGTTCTAATTCTGTTGGATAATAATTTTTATGCCTATATCAATCTTAGGATTAAAATATGATCCCTTTTTTCACTTTGACTAGATTAGGACATTTATTATTATTTTATTTAAAGAAGAGTTAAAAGTGTTAAATTCACATTTTAATAACTATTACATTTTTAATATAGGGTTATTAAAAAGATAAATTCTACATTAAATATTAATTATAATGATAAGATGATTTTATACATCATGTTATTTTATTTATTATTTTTATAAATTAAATAATTAAATTTATTTATGACACAATGATGATGAAATAATGTCCTTATTAAGGAATTATTTCAACAATTGATATTCTAAATATACATATAAATGTAAAATGAGACTTTTGATGCATTCCACTAATTTTCTACATTAATATGGCATGTTAGGATTGATTAAATATATATTTTTTGAATTAATCATGTTTTTTTTAATTTTAAAAAAACCAAATACTAAATAGTGTCAACATTGAATTGTTTGAGTTTTTTTTAAATAAATAGTATATTATTAAATGATATAATATTCCTCAAAATATAAGGATCATCCAATGGGCCAAGATAAGGTTAGATATTTAAATAATGAACCACTTGAGATTATCTTGGCTTTTATAGTAAATTTATTAACCATTTATTGTAATATTACAAGAATACATGGTAAAAGTTAAACTATTTAACTATGAGTTAAAACTAAAAGATAAGGTTAATATAATGACCTAAACATTCTTATAAACCATTGGGTGAGATGTTTTATACCTCTCCCCACCTTATCCTCGAAATATTTTTTTGGATCCATTATCAACCGAAAATGATTTTATAATAAAATAATAATTCAAGATTTTCCCAAAGTGACACTAACCTCTCTTACAAAAGGGTAATTTTTATTCTCCTATTTTCACACCTCCAAATCCTTTAGGCTCATCCAAACCCTGCTATAATATCCTCCCAACTAAACTAACTTAAACCTAGAGTCCTTAAAATTGATAAAAAATTCATTCTAAGGATCCCTTTTGATCAAATCAAAAGGAAGAACCCAGAGAAGAGGTAATTACTTCATCACCTATTTCAAAGTTCATATCTTCTTCGACTTCCTCTTCCTTTGTTGTTTCCATACTAAAATAATAACTACATTACCTACTACACACTAAGATATTATTATAAACATTGTATAACTATATTCATTATTCGATCCATCTTATGAATGAAAAAGTCACCATACGTGCGTACGTACGGCTTACCGTCTCCACGTTGTGGTGTAGTTTATTATTTAAAACTATATTATTTGGATGTCTATAATAATGAGTATAATTGATATAAATAATAATAATAAAATTTTAATGATCCTGTATAAATGATATAACATCTAATTACATAAGATTTCACCTCTAATAGAATGATATTGTCGCTCGTGTGTACGTACGGCATACTGTCTCCACGACGCGATGTGATTCTTTTTCCCATCATAACTATTCAAGAATAATTTTCATTTGAAGATAATTTTTTTTAGAAACATAATATCATTATGTATATGAATTAAATACTTCATATAAATAAAACACATGACTTAAGTAACAAAACATATAAAGGAAAATGAATCAATTAACACCCGAAACAATGATACTACTGAAATATTATTAACAAAGAAATATAATGAGATCATATATTATATAATATTTATGTATGTGGTTCTTGTATAATTTAATAACAATGATATAACTATTATAACGGTGGTTAAAGTACCCTCGACCAAGTAAAAGTACTAGGTAAGGGATAATTTTACAGTGTCTTTATTATCCAAGGATGTTTATATCTGAATATCTACTTGGACCTCTTTATCATCCACATTTGTCATTCTTGTAATGTATTTCAGAACATTTTTACTATTTTATAGAATATGGGTTAATGTCATTTATACCCTTTTTTGACTTTTTATAAAATGTTTAGAAAGGACTCGTTTTGTCGATTTCCAAACAAGGTACATTATGAGCTTTTCGAAAAAAATAGGGTAAGAATGGTTTTTTACTTATACAGTAGTAGAAATTATTTTCCACTATTATATCCCCTTATAATCTTCCTTGACATGTTTATAAGAATATTTTCAAAACAAATTTTTTATTTTATAATAATGTGACTTTTATATTATTTCAAAATAGAAGGAGATATTTCTCCTAAATAGTATTTATTTCATCTATGTAAAAATGCTTTGATAGATTTTACCCTTCATTGATGTTGATTTATTATGATAAAATATTCCATATTGTATGGACAGTTTTGTGATATGTTTGACTATGGATGTGAAATTTTTATACCATTCATGGTTTATTTTAAATGTATTAACATTTAATATGCTAGTTTTCCTGAATGGCCCGAAGACTTTCATTTTTATTGATTTTTGATAACCCCCCTATCAAGGGATGAGGGGGAACCCTTACAAGGCCCGTAGGCTCAAAGATTAAAAGGCCTATAGGCTTAGGGAAAACATTACCCAAAGGTCTTTAGGGAATTCAACCAGACTATCTACAAGGAACTTCCCCTCCCTAGCATCGACATCTTGATAGTAGCTCTCCACCTTTTCATGACTCTCTGGATAGGCTTCCCGTGCAAGCACAGGATGGTGCCGATGGCATAGCCATACCATCTCATTCTGACAATCCATTTGGCTTTGCTCTGGTGAGTGCACCTCCTATGAATCCTCTTCTGGGGCTGCTCCTTTTTTGTAGTGTGTCTGGGGCCTGCATTCATGTGGCTCGAAGGCCTTAGGGTGGCCCTAAGGCCTTAAGGTGACCTGAAGGCCTTGAGAATCAACTGGACCGAAGGACATGGGTGGCCTGAAAGCCGTGCAGGACCCGAAGACCAAACCAGTGGACCGAAGGCCGAGAAGGATGAATAGTTCCAACTAATACAGTACTAAACAATGCCTGTTTCAGCGCCTGCTACAGTGCTGCTTTAGTGCTGGTACAGGGACCCAGATATATGCCTCCACCCAGATTTGATCTCAGGTCTCTTGGATGCACCTAGCGAGTCCTCTCCAACTGGGCTGAGGCTCTTGTGGTTTCATATGCTTGTTTTAATACGAATGATTATTTTATGTTTAAACCATTTATTTTGAGGAATGCAATGGACATAGTATGTGACCAGAGGAGCCCGATATAGATCCTCAATGAATTGGTAGGTTTCATCAGAAAAATTATTGTTTTTTGCACCAGGCCTTGACAAAATATTATTGTTATTATTAGCACAAGAACTTGACTATGTGGTTATGATGTCTGGAATTATGCATTCCATCATTATGAAATTAGCTATTGATTTTACATGTGATTAATAGACTAGTAGAATATCCATGTAAATAAGTAAGTGGATTTATTTGATTTATCATTCCAATATTACACTAATGTTTAATTTTAAAAGGCTTGTGTTTTAGTCTTATACATCACCTTAAATGTTTGTGCTTATTTATAAAACATTCAACTATATTTTTATCCTTACTATGCATTTGAGCTCACCCCTTTCTTATGTTTTATTTTTTATAGTATGTGAAGAATTTTATTATGATTGGCCTAAAGGGATAGGATAAGTGATATGATTGTGTTATATGGAGACACAATGTTGTTTTTTCAATTCATAATGTAATGTAGTATTGATGTATGTATCTAGTACTTTAATGTCTTCTAAACTGATTTGTCTTTCAAGACATTATTCCTTATATCATTCCAATGTTATGTAATAATTCACCTACTCAAGGTAACTAGTTTTGGGTCGTTACAGGAAAAATAAATTTGAGACCCATTTTATTTATGTACTACATAAATGTCTTAAGAGGAAATTTTCTTGGTAATGGGTTTAAAATTAATATGGATTTGATAATTGAAAATAGGATTAAAATTTTTGAAACCATGGAATAATTTTCATGATCTATTAATGGATTTATGAATAGAAAATATTATGGAATTCTAATAAAATATTTATTTTTTAGAGGAAAGATAAGTTTTTTTATAAATAGTGAAATATATATATTTTTGAAATAAATTATTCTTTGATAATGATTTTAGTGGCATTATTATAATTAGTTTTAGGTTACATTTTATAAATGAGTTGATGAGACTATGTTTGATAACGACAAAAAATGTACCCTTGTTAGTTTTCAATAAATGAAATAATGTTCAAATCATTGGTCTATTTGTTTGAGTTGTCATTCATGTTTTAAAGAAGTGATATCTCTTGTTGAAGACTCTACCCGAACTCCATATCAAGTGGTGGACCCAAAGACCTTACAACCTTTGAAACCCATCCTTGAATTATTATATTTTGATACAACTTATTTTAATTGTGATAAGGCTCTCCTAAGGAATTACTATTTCATAAATAAGTTTATGGGATATTTTTATTATCTATATACTCCTAATGATTTAAAGGTACAGTGTATTAACTCCCTATTTGAGGGACTTCGCCAATAGTATTGTGAATTTGAGATTCCCTCTATCTACATGAAATAATGTCTTGAGAACAATTCATGTCAGTTTTCATTCAGTGGTAGTATCCAATGGTAGTAAATAAGGATAAATTTTTTTTATTTCTTATATTTTCGTCAAAATGACCTATTATTTATATGGTATAATAAAAAAATTAGAATTTTTGGTATTTTTGCCTAGTCTTTTTAGTGATTACTTCAAAATGATTTTCTATATTTGGAAAGATCTTTACCCATACCTTTTAACCATTATTCGTGCATCTCGGTTGATTTCTTTTTTGGAGATACTTAATAGAGATTTTCACTTGAGGCATTTATAGATAGATGTCATGAAGGGAATAATGATTCATTCAGTTTTGAGATAGGACAATCATCTCATGGAATAAAGATTTATGTTGTGTAGTTTTAGTGTGCAGCACCTGGTAATCCAAATAGTTTTTTTTCTAAAGATTATAAATTTTTTGAATGGTGTGGTTCTTTTGGTCACCTTAAGAGGTTCTATATGTTGGTTGACCGGAAATGGTTGTTTTGATGAGGCTCATCATCATTAGACTACATGGCATTATATGATTCAATATAATATAGTTGTAGATATAGATGTCAAAATTTTTTATTTTCAGTAATTGGAGGAGTTGTGAAATGATATATTTTGGATGTAGTAGGCAGGGATATAACTTTTTGTTTAAGGTATTGGAGTCTAAACTTCTTCAATTTATAAATTTTTGGGATCATCTTTTTTATGAAGCTTTTATTTTGGAATATTTTTGAATTATATCTTGTAAAACATTGTTTTAGTAATTTTTGGTTTGATAATATGATAATGGTTTCCTTTATTGAGATATATGTGGTTGTTCATTGTGGATGTAAATATGTGAATGCTTTTCCTTATTTTCAAACAACATTAGTACCTTTACATTCTTCAAACTCCTTGTGATGGGGTGTAATGTTTTAAAGAAAAACTAATATATTTTTAGGGGGTTATATAATTTTAAATACCTTATATTTCCTTCCATGGATGTCATATTATGTTGGGTGTACGATCCCATTAGTTTGTTGTTATTCCTTGGAATCCTATTGTTTTTTAGTTAATTCATAGTGGTTAATTTTGATATGTTGGTTGTTCTCCATTATGAGAGTGTAGTGACCCATATTCCCATGACCATGATGATTGAGTTATTTGTGGATGGACATGGATATTCTATGAGAATGTACTTAGCTAACTAGGATAATATCGATTTTGTGATAGTCCAGGTACCCGTAGGTTCTACTGTTTTATTTGATGAGCTCATCTAGGGGTGAGTCTTGGTGTTGTAAATATTTGGTTGCTATCAGGTGTATGATGGGGGATGGAACCCATGTCAGTTTTTTAGATTGATTGTGGACATTTGATCTAATGTTTTTATTTGTGGTTAGTGTTTAATGAATCATATTTTGGTTAAAGAGATGTGATTTTCTTATTTTACAACATTTTGATGAATCACTAAATGGCGGAGAGAACTATTCAAGATATCCAATATTTCTCTAGTTTGGAGACATGTGATTATGTGGTTTGATGATCTTGGAGTTTTTTGTAGGTTTTTATCCTTTTGGAGAGTCTTTATTCTTGACCACGATCATTCACATCTTGGGATGAGTGAGGGAGTAGTTCTTATATAATCTCGTTCTATCATCCATACTGGATGCTTTTTTTGGGATAATAAGTCCTATAGTAGGGATTTTATGACATCCCATTTACAATTTTATGTTGTTTTGAACCATTTATTTCATAATCCAAGGATATTACCTCTTAAATATTTTTTCTTGTGTTTTTTAGTTTATTTTTTATGGTTTCAAGGCTAGTGCACCATTAACGCTTGGTTTGAAAAATTATACAATGAAACCATTAACTATTTATTGTAGCCTATCTAGTGGGGATGGTTTTCACATGGTTAGACAAACCATGCATACAAAACATTAAACCTAGATAGATGGTGTCACACTATTAGTGAACGATTAAACAGACCATAAAACTAATCTAGTGGCTCTATTTATGGGGCATAGTTAGGTTCAAAATTATTAGTTAATGTGATAACTAACACAAGAAACCATTTGGATGTTATTCAATGACCAAAAACTTGTAATTAAAATCCACAAACCCCCCTAATCAACCCTAATCTCCTCCCACTCAATCCAAAATAGCTTCTTTGGTTTTTTGGAACCCTCTAAATGCATTTTGGATATCCCAACCTCATTTCATAGAAGATATATGTTTTGATTAAACATATAATCCTCTATTAGTGAGTTCATTTCTCTATACACTTTTTTTACACTTAATCTTTTGAGTTATTCTTCTGAGAGTTTATGATGGACTTAAGTTTCATTTTACCATTGTTGATTGAAGAGGAATTTTGGATTTAGGTTTATTTATATTTTTTGTAGAGATAATTATTCTGAGATATTGTGATCAATAATTATTTATAAACGTCATATATAAATTATGGTGGGATTATGAATTTATATTTAGGTGCGTCAACGTTTTTCACTCATTTTTAATTCATTTTTCTTAATAATTTGTAGATATGTGCCTCCTTCAAATTCATGTTTTACAATAATTGATCTTTAATTTAATTACGATATAATAAATGATTATCATTAAATGGATTGAAAAATATAATTGTTTATTTTTCATGTTTTTATAAATTGGTAAATTTTATGTTGATTTTCGTTTCCTTTAAAAATATTTTTCATGGTTACATTGTGGAATGTGAGGTATTAGGCCCAATTTTTATTTCTAAATTAAATTTCATTGATTTGAATGAAATGAATTGAACTAATTGATGTTCTCTAAATAGTTTTATATAATATATTTGTTATGTGATTTCGAAACCTATTTTAATTATTATAACATTTTTTAAATTGGATTTCATAGGTTATTTTAAATGAGTGATTTATTCACATGAAAGTGGGGGTAAACCCATGTTATGAAATATATTCGAACCATTTAAAACTCTGATACTTAATATGAATTATTTTGGGTTAATTTGAATGAAATTATTGTTTCAAAGGACTATTTGGGATAACTATTATGGGGTTTTAAAAGAAATATGTTTTGAATTCCATCTTGAATGTTGAATGGAAATTGACAATGCTCTATAGATCGATTAGCAATTTATGATTATCATATCATGTAATAATCCCTTATTGTAATTATTTTGTTCTTATATTTCCCATTTTTGGGAATAAAAAAGGTGATTATTTACATTGAGGGATGTGGGGTTGAGAGTGATACATGATTTGAGGGAATGTTACCAAGAATGAAATGTTGAGGTATTGTTCCCATGATTGATTATGATAATAATCCCCATGTGATCCTGGTAACTTGATTATCTCAATCAACATAGTTTATCAGTCCTAAAAAAATATATTATATAGATGGTATAATCTACATCTATGCTTAATTAGCGGATGCACACCCCATGTAGTGTATTCAAAGAGAACATGATAGGTTTAGGCTATGAATGTGCACTAAGAATATGTGTGTGAATTGAACTAGTTTTATTAAGACTCATGATACTAGTTATATGCCCAAAAATTAGTTATGATGATTTTTTATTTTTTAATTTACTATGTAATCACTATGATACCAAGGATTGACCCATGATATTCATATGCATGACAATACATACATGAAAACATTCATTGTCAATACATCGAAAAAGAGTTTCCTTTCCTGATTTATTACAAGTATTTATTTATATATTTATAATTATTAATCACCTTGAATTTTTTGTATTTATTTTTTAACAGATTTGATATGAGGTGTATATTCTCATCTTTTCTTGAATATCTATCTTTATCATATGAAATGGTTTTCCATTATTGTTAGGAAAATTATTGGTTTTCAAATGATGAAATGGAATGTTTTTTATATTTGTTTTGATGATTGGTTTTTGAATATTTTAAAATCTATTTTGAAACTATTTTTCTCACCCTCATTATTGAATCCCTCTTTTAGAATATTTTAATTTCCTAATTAATTAAGTGTATAAAATCCTTGGTGTAATCCCATGAATCTCTATAAATCACCACCTACTTGAACTATTTAGTGTTTTCATCCATTTATGATATTATATTAAGCGATCATGATGTTTTCATCATTTGTGGGTTCATGCTAGGGTGTACCAGGGTGGGTGACTTGGGACATGATGTGTGGTCATTGACCACTAGGATATGTGTTTTTTTTCACAATTTATTTTATTTTTGATATTGTATATTATCCTTGTACATGATATTATTTTACTAAATTATGTATCTAATGTTTTTTCCACATAGTAAATTGTTTATTGTAATCTTTTGTGCGATAAATTTTTCTAATTATTTATTTCCTAAAGCCTAGGTGCTTTTCACCTACCTATGGATATCAAGAACCCTCTTTTGGGTTGTGATAGATTGGATTATATATCGGTTTGTATGGTACTATGGGATTGTTTGTTACAATTGTACTTTATATTTTTTATTCAAAATTTATAAGGAATCATTGTTTTAACATTAATTACATGAAATATTTTTCCCACCAACCTGATTACTATTTTATTTGAATCTTCATAAAGATTATTTAATTTTTCTTTTAAATGAAAAATTCTTCCTCAATATTTTAGAAATTATACTATTTTAAATAAGTGATTACTAAATGAAGAGATTATTTTCCTCAAGAATCATTCTCGTAACATTTTGAAGGTTTTATCATCTATAACAACACCATTTGATGTTTTTTTATTATTTACTAGGTATGTGATACAATGCTACCATCACTACTATTTCTCTACATAGTTTATTATCATTATGATAAAATGTTTACTAAACTCATTTTACATCTATGAGTTATGATAGGATGACATGATTAATGTTTTATAATATTGTGGCATTAATATGTATGAATTAGGATTATGTAGTGGGTGATAATAATATAGCTAATGAAAATGGGTGAGACCTTTATTGGCCTCCAATGAAATGGTTAATGATGTCATAGTTGAGAAAATCCTAAGAGAGGATAGAGTTAAAAAAATACCCAGAAAAGAAAGAGTTAATTAAATGGACGTTAATCCCAAGAGAATGTAATAAATGACTGAGTAGGCATGTTCATTATGGGACTTTTTCCACATCGATAATATTGTGTATGAACCATGAAAAATGAATTTATTCTAAATAATAATGCATATGGAACCCAATAATGTATTGTTCTTATGATATTATTTGATGGATTATGATTGATTATTCAAGATTCCTCATTCTTATGTATTTTAATTTTTATATAAAAAATATCCAGTGAGACATGATTAATGATATTTGAATAATTTGGTAATATTATTTTAATTTTTTTTATCATAGAATTATACCATTGTGATTAACAGATGCTCAATTATGATCATTGGTTTATATATCATATGTTTACCCTTACTGATAACATAATCTTACAAATTCGCATGCTTACATTCCTCAAGTTAATGGGAAATGTATTTTGTATGTCTTGTTAATGAAGGGTTGTAGTTATGGAGAACATTTTGGGGTATTAAATAGTTCTTTTCTATACTAGTTTTTATGTCTCCATGTTTATATGGACACTAAAAAAATAAAATTATGGAATGGATTGTAATGATATGTTATAGATATTCAACTAATGTGATTTTAATGATAATTATTATATGTGTGGGTCACTACATTGATAGCCTCAAAATGACTTAAACTAATTGATGAAAGCATTAGTATATTTAAATATTACTTTTGATGAATTGATAATGTGTTGCAACATGTGAAAATATCGAAGGTTGAGTATTTCCTCAATTACCTCTACCAGCTTAGGTTGAAATATTATTCCATAAATGCTACTCTACCAATTGTCACTTCATCTATCATCTAGGAGTATTTAAAAATTTATTGTAGAAATCAACATATATAGTTCTCCTCAATTAGTTTCTATAATTTTTGATATATCCAATCAATTCATTGAACTTGATTTATATGTTTATTACACACAATACAAGATATCTAGTTATAGGTTCAGTAGGAAACATTTGTTGACTTGTGCTTATTGAATTGAGGGATCCCTCATATCCAAAATTTATCATAGATATGATTATTAGTTCATAAAATCATTAGATATTTGTGGACTTCCCAAATGATGCATTTTATCTAGGTATTCATGGAATACCAACTCTTTATACTACATAACCCATTGTTTAGGTATAGAAACTCTTTTTCATTATTTTTTGTGGACACCTCAATCCATCACCTATTTATTCACCTTTTTATAATAAATTTAAGAGTGACATCATGAATTTTTGAACAAATACATTCCTGAAACTTGAGGAACTTTAATATCAGTATTTTTATTTTTATTTTCAAATCCACATTTAATCCCATAGTTAATCCCATTTTATCCCCCAAATTGAAATTTTATATGAAGGTGAGAGAAAATTATACCCACAATGTAAGGGTTCTCTCATCAACATGAAATGGTGCTTCTCCCACCATTGATATTTTAGTAATCATAGAGAAGTTAGACACTAAAAAATTATCAGTAATGATCTATAATTGAATCAATATAGCTCTACTTTTGGAAGACCCATATAGAAATAAAGATTTCATAACCCGAACATGAAATTTGGGCATTCTATCTATCAGTGTATTTTCAAATCAGTTTTTTATATCATTGGTAATTTTCAAGAAATATTTTCAAAAAATATATATATGAAACAATACTTTTATAAGTAAACACATCATATAATTCAAGGGAATGTAAATAATTTATCCTCTTTTTTTGAAAAAAAATCCATTAATAAATAAAAAAACATATATCATAACTATGATAGGTAATGAATGTCATACCTCATACAATAGAAATATGGGGGCATTATATATTTCTAGTTTTTAAGAATTCAAGGGACCTCTAGAAGCCTTTACTTATTCTGTTTCTCCCCTATAATCGATACTCTATATCCTTCATCAAATTAATCAATTATTATTGAATGAACACTAACTAAATTTAGGGAGTGGTTTGATTTTTCATCACATTAGTTTTTTCACTCAAGGTGATACATCTTCTATACCCTAGGGACAATTTTGTTTGAATATATAAAACTACCTATTTTTCATTCTTAAGTTCCCTTTAGGTTTTATTATTTTTTACCATATAGATGTATGTACTTATTATCATTCACAACTTCTTTGCTATAGAGAGAAGCCTTATTATGATGAGTTAGAATAACATTATCTCTCTTTAATTCAATCTACAAAATTCTATGATTTCTCAATATATTTGGTCCATATAACTAAAATTTATTTCTAGATATATTTTCTTCACTTCATTGGTGATAAATTTTTATTTATTATAATAGTTTCTAAACCTGACCAATATGGTTATTTTCCCTTATTCTTAATCCATATGGAAAAATTCCCACATTTGACATCAATTTTTCTAACCTGGATTTCCCATCCACATAATTTAAAAATATATTCTGTATTACCCTTTTAGAAACATTATAAAAAATATAATCATTTATATTATCTTAAATTAAAATATTCTTCTGAAAATCTCTAATAGATTTACATTTTTTTAGATTTCTCCATTAAGAATTTCATTCCATGATATATTTATAGTAATATATAGTGTGACCTATCTTTCTTTAGCAGAAGAAGAAACTTCTTTTTGGATAAAATACTTGTTATCTAACTTCATTGGAGTTTTAAATTTGATTTTTTAATTTTAGCTTAATTATTTAAACATCCTCCCTAACCTTATTTAACTTCTTAGAAGCTATATTATTTCCCAAGGTCGACCTATCCATATTTCCAACAGTTATTTTGACCTAATATTATAGCCTCTTTCTTCAGTCATCATGAGTTATGTGGTTGATTATATCCTACCATAATCCATCACATGTGTTTCCATATGTGATTTAGGATTAATAAAAATTATCCAAATGTTAATTTTTTTTTCAAAGGTGGAATCTTCTATTTTGTAAAAATGTATCCTATCACTTTAAACTCTAATTAAACTAATTATAGGTGGAAAACCCCAAAATTTTTTGGGATAGAATCATTTTAAATTCATTGATATCTTATGATGTAGGTTACACCAAGATTAGCTTGCACAATACGTAACACCATATTAGCTTGCAGTATACTCATTAATATTTTTGGAGTGTGTTACACACTATTTCATGTTTATTTTGATTGAATTAATTTCAATCAATACTGATTATAATGGATAACTAAATATTATAAATTAGTAATTATAATGTTGGGTATGAATAGTTTTAACATCCCTCTATAAGTAAAATTTAATTGAAAATAAGTGAGTGTATAAAATAATAAAATCACCAATTATGGATTTTATTATTGAAATATAAATTTAATATATTAAATATTTTGTCTTCAATTCATCTTATATGTTTACTAGATATTATATAAGAAAAATTAAATTTGTTTTGGATAAAAAGTATTGTTCAACGAAATACAACTTTATAGCCTTTCGATGGAGAACCCATTTCAAATATAGTAATTAAAAATTTTATAAGTTTTATTTTTCATAATAAATTTATTCAATGGAATTGGGACATCAAAATTTAACTGGGTTGAAATTTGGGTATTTTTTTGATGAAATTAATGTTTTAATGAATTGTAAAAAATAATACATTTTAATTGAAATCTACCTTTCTGTGTAAATTATTTATATAGTTATATTATCTTTTTAATTATTTTTAATGTGTAATTGGATTATAATTTTATCATTTAATATAATTTTGGTCTTTATATGTAATTTCACATTTATATTGGATATAAACACATGTCAATCATTTGATAGATTTTTGTTCTTTAAATCCAAAATTCTGGTTTTAACAATAGAAATTCATTTCAAATTAAGTAATTCATCTTCTATGTTAGGAAGTTTCAAAAATTGAATATTTATTTTGAATAATTTGTTCCTAACTATGTTAATATGTTACTTTTATTTTTTTTAATATTATGATTAGTAATCACGATAATTTTTATTTACTACAGTTAAAGGTAAATTGGGTAAATTAGAGAAACAAACAATATGATAAAGATAATAAAATTACCTTAACACCTGAAAAAACACAATTTAATGAATTAAAGTATAAAAATATCACATAAGGCTCTAAATTTATTCTCTTAATAGTCTTTTTTTCAAAAAATTGTTGTAATTATAATTTAAACAAAAGAAAGTGAAAACTTGTCTCTATCTTATCTTTTATAAGTATAATAATTTTAATATAATAATAAACATGTTAAAACATCAATCATAATTAGTCTTTAGAAAGAAAATGAAATTATCTAAATCTTGAGAATTAATTTATAATTTTTAGAGATTAAATAATTATAATTAATTATGAAATTGTAGTAATGTTGATATTATTTTATTAATTGAAATTTGTTATAAATGGTTTTAAAAATATTAAAAGAAATAAAATATGAACTGATTAATTTACGCCATGAATTTTATATTTTTATATGGGATTTTAGGAGTATATTAAATATTTTTTTTTGAATTTATATTTTGTGTGTATTTTATTTATATAAAAATAAATTAATATTGTCACAATTTAGACTATTGATATTTTATAAAAAATTAGTCTTATTAAATTATTTAAGAATTTAGAAAATATATTTTAAAATTAAAAATAAAAAATTATGAGGTCTTAAATGTCATAAATTATCCAATAATGGAAAACTATCAACATATAAGTAAATATTTGTAACAATTTATTATTTTGAATATTATTAGCACAATTAAAATGAAATATATTAAATAAGGATAATAAAAATGACAATGTTTAAAATAAAATAATAACATGTCTATATTTTATTGATTGAGAGGATTTCAACCCAAACTCTTCTTATATTTGGCATAACTCACTTTGGAGGCATCTGAATTTAAAACTTAATTTATATTAATTTAATAGTATTTGTATTTTCCAAGATGCCCCACCCCTATCTTATAAAAGGGAACATCCCCTTCTCTTTTAATCAAACCTACAATGCCCTTTTTCTCAGACACACTATAATATATTCCTCTCCCAACATCCCCCACATCATGGTAGAGGGAACAATTTGGGGCTAAATCCATCCTACCGAGACCTTTTGTAAAAATCAAAAGGACATACTCGAGAAAGAGGTAATTGTTTTATCACCACTTTCAAAAAACATTTCTTCTTCTACTTCCTATTCTTATTTTTTCCATAATAAATTAATAAATACAGTATATTATGCATGATGAAATTTAATTTCAATTATGGGACAACCTTTTACATCATTTTATTCAACCTATGAATAACTATTTCACCATGTATGCGTACGTACAGATTATCGTCTCCACGCCATGGTGTAATTTTTTATTCAATAATTATAAATTTGGATATGTATAATGATGATAATAATAGATGTAAATAATAATTATAAAATCATAATTATTCTGTATAATAAATATACCATCCAATTTTATACTGTTTAGTTATTATGTGAATGATATCGTCCCTTGTGTGTATGTATGTCCTACCATCTCCACGATGTGACGCAATTCATTCTATCAGATCTTCATTAAACCAATATTATAAACATGAATGGAATTAATAAATATTATATATATTATACTAATCTAATTATTTAAATTATATAACTATAACCAAATAATTGGAACACGAACTTATCTGTTAAAACATGCATAAGAACATAAAGCAGTTAATATCAGAATAACGGGTGACAATTAAATGTTAATAACAAACGAATGATAATATGATCATATATGATATAATAAAAATGACTATGATTTTGGAATAAGTCAATAACAATATTTAAATTACATGTCATTTTGAGGAGAATGTTTTTTAACTTATATGGCATGAATATATTTTTATGGTTTCATGACATCATATTTATATGAAACTTCATATACAGTATTTCAAGATTATTTTCAAATAAATTATTTTATTTTAAAATTTCATATCATTTTCTGTAAAGAAAAAATTTATGAAGAAGAAAATATATTTTCCTTGTCAATTAGGATCAAGTGTTTTATGATAATTATTTTCCATCAGAAATGATGCTCTTAAATAGGGATATGTTTCATTCCCAATTATTACTATGATTTTATTATGTTAATGAAGGACTGATCTTTTATATGGATTATCTAATGATTAAATGATGTTAAATAAACGTATTTTATTTTTTGGGTTATGCTATAATGAATTATTTATGTTTTTGTGGCACATGTAAATTTTTTTTCCTTATGATATTGGGGGGACCTATATCTCCCTCCAATGAATTGGGTAATGATTTATATCTGATTAGATAGAAATGACTATAATGATAAGTAATTCTAGATCAGTAATACAGGGCTGTAATGGAATGTATATTTGGTTCAGTAATACATGGTAGGAATGACATGTAAACACGGTTTAGTAATGTACTTTGACCACTATTATGGTCTTGAAAGTAATGATTTGGATTCTATCGAAATCATATTATGTGCTTATTTATTTTCCATAATTCCATGTGTTATTCCAATTCTATTTTTTATGGTTCATGATTCCATTATTATTTATTCCTTATGAACTATGAATATTTATTAAATGACTCATTATTTTTAGAATATGTTAAATGTGGTATGTTTTTTTTCTAATGTTATGTTCATGTTTTTTATATTCTTATGTTTATGATATGTAAGGTTTTTTTTCATTCATAGCCTTACTAAGCATTTGATCTCACCCCTTTTCATGTTTCATTTCCCCTAGGGATTGAGGGAGGGTATTAATTAATATGTGTCAAAAAATGGTTCAAGTTATGATGGATAAAGCATGAGATGATGTAGATGTTTTATGAACAAATTGTTTATGTTTTCTAGTTTCCAAAGGAACTAAAATAATATGGTCATTGGGTGTTTATTTGTGTCATTTATTATTTATTCCACTAATTCAATGTAATTTAATTGTATTGGTTCTTTACAGTTGGTATTAGAGTGAAGGTTTATTTAACCTTGGAAAAATAGTATACTAAAACTTCAGTGAGATCTCTAGAGATATTTCTAAGGTATGTATCGGGATGTCCCTAAGGGTAAGTCTAACTATAGGTTATTGTTCTTTAATTTTGGTAATGTTCATGAAAAAACTATGATTAATCCTATGATTTTTCAGATTGAATGAACTCCCCTTTGATTATGTGGCTTTCCTGGTATGATTTTTGCCTCTCACGCTATTTTTTTTGGGTTTTAGGCTATGGATGGATCCCAAAAGAACCACACTAATGCTGGATGTTATGGGTAATTAAAATATTGACCTCCTAAATGAAAAAATTATATAGGATCATAAATAATGAATATTATTTCTATGACCACAAATCCTACTAGGCTTCCAAATGACCAATTCTGGGAACAACATTATCTTAAATCATTCATAATGAAACATCCACCTTTGTAGTGGAATTATCGATCCACTATTTTTTGAGAAATGGATTTGTACCATCGAAAAAATATTTTTCATTTTATGTTGTTTAGAATGTGAAAAGGTTTAGTAGACC
Source organism: Viscum album (assembly GCA_963277665.1). Classification (NCBI taxonomy): domain Eukaryota; kingdom Viridiplantae; phylum Streptophyta; class Magnoliopsida; order Santalales; family Viscaceae; genus Viscum; species Viscum album. The sequence goes on from OY728142.1 coordinate 1,539,411,757, forward strand.
ACTTATTTCATGAAATGTAATGTGAATTTGTGTTGGAATATTATCATGAATACAAGGCAACAAGATAAAAATTACTCCAGGGATTTGGTATACTTTAATAACTTATTTTTTAGTATCTAAATTCCTTATACTATTAGTACCAAAAGGGAGAATGAATTTTGTTATCTATCTCATGGTTATGATAAGAAAATAAGGTTAGAATTCAATGCAAACTATAAATATTATAGAGAAAAGATTATTAGATTTTCTTTATGCTGAAAGTGTGGAAGGAGCCATGGAGAAAATATTCTTAAAGATAAGGATGAATTTTTTATGTGTGGGAAATAAGGCCATCAATCAGTTTAATGCCAATATCATGGGGATAAATAGAAATATCTATAGATTCCACATCCCAAAAATCAGGGTAACAGGTTCAAGGAAATGGGTTGTTATGATAACTAATGCCCTAATACTAGTCTTATGGATGATTATTGACATCAACAACCTCCTAAGGCCAGTGAAAAAGGGAAATCACAAGCTATCACTATTACAGATGTTGAGTATGACAACAACATGGAGGAATAATTAAGTGCATATGTATCAGGATTCCAAAATAGTGTTGTAGAATCTCTTTTATTGTATTATATAATATTGGAATATCTATATATTGGTCCATTGAAGTTTTCCATAAGTATATGGTTCGAGTAACCATGAATAGTGACTCAAATATTTTTGGAATGCACATGATAGGCACATAATGAATTGATAATGAGACAATGAAATGTTTTATAGTGTTAATGACATCATGAATTATATAAGGATAATGTGATATCATAGTTTGTGTATATAGAATTTTTGGTATTTTGGGTGTGTGGAAATAGATAATTTTGAAAACATTCATGTTTCCACTACGGTTATATTATAATTAATGTTATTATAATGTTTAATGAAAAAACCTGATTAAGGTATCCATGGGTTTTGAATGTAATAACCACGAACTGTTTTAGGAGATATAGATTGTAACTTCTTAGTAAACTTAGTTCACATCATTCTTAAGTTTTATATTTTATGTTTTTGGAAGAATTGTAATGTTACCCATTTATGGATACTATAAGTTATATTCCAATTTAAGTTTGATAGATTAATGAATTTATTACTATAGGTGGAATTTTGTATATTTTATTTCCTATAATAACATTTTTTGAGACATAATGAATGACCTATAATTCTATTGTATGATCTTCTAACACTTCATGAATGAAAAATTCAACAACATTTCTCTTAAATAAGAGATGAAGATGAAATTTTACATGGAAAGAACAATACTGACAATGTACCAAAATCAAGTAAGTATTTATTTCTTAGAAAAAATCTATAAATCTACGGAATATATCCTAAAAGCCAAATTTTTTTAGTACCTTCTTATCTGATGAATCAGATGTCTCTTAAATACTCACATATTTAAAGATTTATGGTGTTATATTTATCAAAACCTTGTTCACTATTACTATCCATCAGGACATGATGGATATATTTTTAAACTAAATCTATGTTTTCACATCCCACATATGGTACCCTATTTAGAATCCCAGTGATGAGTTACTTTGGGTCACTATTATGTTTATAACTCTTATTTTTCAATTGAAGTTTTAGTATTATTTTTTACAGTGTGGATTTTTATGGAAGATACTTTCTAGTAGTTAAAATTATATAATGATAATTAATTTAGAGGGAGAAATTCATTTTAATGGGGTATAATGTAACACCCCATGTTTTTATGAGATAGATTGTTTTTAATTTCTTTGACGTCTTGTGTTGTACGATACACCAATATTAATTTGTGCTATACATAACACTTTAATAGCTTACAGTATACGAACCCCTATTCTTGGATTGTGTTGCACACAATTTGAAGTTATTTTGATATACTTCAATCCACTCAAGACCATGTATAAGTGAAAACTAAATATTATTACCTAGTCATTAAAATGGAGGGTATGAATAGTAATAACTTCCTCCTAATAAACGATTTAATTGAAAGTAAGTGAGTCTATAAAATAATAAAATAACCCTTTATGAATTTTATTAGTGAAATATATATATAATAAATTCAATTTAATGCTTTAAATTCATCTTATATGATTACTAGATATTATATAAGAAAAAATACTATTTTTTGATAATAGATGGACTTTTTAATGAAATACAATTTTACTGCCTTTTAGTGATGAACAATTGTAAATCTAGTTTTTGGAAATTTTATGAGTTATATTTTTAATAATAATTTTATTATTTGTAAGAGGGATATAAAATGTAACCTCGGTTGAAATTTTGGTATTTTTTGTTGAAATTAATATTTTAATGAATAGTGAAAAGTACTATTTTTTAATTCAAATCTTTATTGTCATCTAATTTATTTATATTTTTATATTAGATTTTTATTTGGTTCTGAAATTTAATTAGATTATTTTTTTATAATATTATATAATTATTTTCATTGGAAGTAATTTCACATTTAAATTGTATATAAACACATGTCAATCTATTGATAACTTTTACATCTTGAAAACCAATTTTCTGGCTTTGGCAATGGGAATAAATTTTAAATTAATTAATTAAAATTCATTCTTTGGAATTTGAAAAAACATATTTCATATTTGTAAACATTGGGAACAAAATATTTATTAGGTTACTTTTATTTTATAGATATTATGAATCGTAACTACACTAATTTATTTTTTCCACAGTTAATGGTAAATCAAGTAAATTAGGGTAACAAACAATTTGATAAAGACAATTAAATTACCCTAACACCTGAAAAAAATTCAATTGAATGAATTAATGACTACCAATATCACCTATGTGTTGTAATTTATTCATTTAATGTTGTTTTTTTGATGAACATGATGTAATTATAATTAAAATAAAAGAAATTGAAAATTTGTCACTCTCTTATCTCTTATAAGTATAATAATATTAATATAGTGATAAACATTATAAGACATCAGAAGTAAATAGTATTGAAAAAGATAATTAAATTAAATACGTAATTTATATTTATTCATAATATTTAGAGATTAAATAATTATCATTAATGATGACACAATATTGTTGTAGAAATTATTTTATTAAAAAAATATCAAAAAAAAAATGGAATTAAAAATCTTAAAATAAAAATAATATGAACATATTAATGTTCCCGTCAAATTTTCTAGGAAACTATGCATGTTAGGACTAAATTAAATATTTTTTTTGAATTTATCTTCTTTGTGGATTTTTTAAAGTCAAATAAACAAATAATGTCAACATTGACAAAAATTACATACTATAAGATTATTTAAAAATCACAAAAAAAAATTTAAAAATTAAAAAGTGAAAATTATAATGTTAAAAATTTCATAAAGTATCCAATTATAGAAAAATCACAACAAATAATTAAATATTTATAGAAATTTATTATTTAGAATATTATTACCACAATTAATATTAAATAGACTAAAAAAGTATAAATCAAATCGATAAGGTCTAAAATAAAATCAAAAGATTTTTAAATTATATTGTTTGATATAATTTTTATCCATCCTTATATTACCTTCAAAATAATCCACATTGGAGGAAATATAATTTAAAATTTATTTTATATTAATTTAATAGTTTTCGTATTTCCAAAGGTTCCCCCTCTCTCTTATAAAAGGTAACCTCTCCTCCTCTTTTAATCACAACTCAAAATGCCTTTTTCTCAGTAAAATCCTAAAAATTTCCCCTCCCATATTATCTAAATTTTTCCTAGTGGTCACAATTTGGGTACAAATTAATCCTAAGGATTCCTTTTATGCAGATCAAAAGACAATACTCGAAGAAGAGGTAATTTTTTATCACCTCTTTCAAAATTATTTTCTTCTTATACATCCCCACTTTTTGTTTTTTCCATACTAAATTAATAAATCTATAATATTATAAATTATTAGAGGTTATTATAATTTTGTAAAAAACTTATACGTCCTTTTATTCATTATATGAATAAAAATATCACCATGTGTGTGTGTGTGTAGGACTTACCATCTCCACGTTGCGGTGGAATTTGTTATTAAATAATAATTAATTAGGATGTTTATAAAAAAGTGTAAAATATAATAAAATAATGAATATAACATGATAATTATTATATATAATTAATATACCCTCCAATTTTATACCGTTAAACCATTAAATGAATGATATTTTTGCTAATGCAAACATACAACATACCATATTCATGATGCGATGCGATTAATTCTACATGATCTTCATTAAACCCCGATTATATAAATGAATAGAGTGAATAAATATGATATATATTATACTAATTTAATTATATAAATGATATAACTATATCCAAATATATGGAATTTGAACGTATCTAAAAAAACATGCATAAGAACCTAAAGCACTTTAAATCCGAATAACGGGTGACTTTGAAATGTAACTAAAAAACAGATGATAATATGACCATATATGATATCATAAATATTAATATGATTCTATAATAAGTCAATAATATTATTTAAATTTTTATATTGGAGTTTTAGATACATATTAATCATATCATACCTATGTGAAGGGATAATTTTATAATCTCAATTTTGTCCAAGATTGTTTATACGTAAATATTTATCGATGTATATTTGTAATCCATGACCCTGATTTCTAATTATTTTATCAAAAAATGTTTACTATCCATATATGTATGTTTAAATTCATTATAAACCATTTTTTAATTTTTTTTACATGGTTTCAAAGGAATATTTCTTTTTTTACCATACGAGGTACCATTTGAGTTTTTCAGAAAAATTACGAGGATCATGTTTTTTTAACTTAGGTGGAATGAATGTATTTTTATGGTTTTATGATGGCTTACTTACATGAATATTCCTCTAAATTATTTCAAGATTATATTCAACTATTTTTTATAAATTTCATGTCATTTTGATAGAATAAAACTTTATTGAAGAAGAAAATATATTTTACTCTTGAATTTTGTTCTAGTGTTTTATGGAAATTATTTTCCATATAAGATGATGCTCTTAAATTGGTACATGTTTCTCTTCCTATTAATACTTTGATTTTGTTGTGATAATAATGGAATGATTTTTATATGGATTATGTTATTGTGTAAATCTGTTTAAGAAACCCATTTTATTTCTTGGGTTATGCTATGATAAATTATTTATGTTTTTTGGAAAATGTAAGAATGATTTCTTTAAGAGATGGGTGGGACCTATGACTCCCTTCAATTCATTGGGTAAATATTTATATATCATGATATAGAAATGACTTAAAAGAAAAGTAAATCTGGTTAAGTAATACATGGCCAAAATGGTAAGTAAATCTATTTCAGTAATACATGGCTGGTAGAGAATGTCATCTCGATTAAGTAATGGATTTAGTCCAATATTAAGGTTTTGGAAGCTATTCCCTGGATATTATGGAAATCATATTATGTGATTATTTTTTACCCCTAATTCCATGTTTTATTCCAATTCAATTTCCAATTGGTTCATGATTCTATCGTCATTTATGCCTTATGAACTACAAAGATTTATTTCATGACTCAATATTTTTGTTATATGTTAAATGTGGTATGTTTTTTTAGAATATATGTTCATGATTTTATATTCTTATGTTTATATTTTGAGATTTATTTTCAATGCTAACCCTTACTGAGAATTTTAGGCCTCACGTTTTCATGTTTCTTTTCCCCAATATATGAATGAGGGTGTTTTGTAAGATATGTCTAAAATGGATTCTAGTTAAGATGGATAATGAATGTGATGGTGTAGATGTTTTATTATCAAGTTTTTTATTTTTTCTAGTTTCCAAAGGAACTAAACCACTTCATTCCTCAAGAATCTTTTTGTGTCACTTATAAAGTAGTCGATAAAAATAATGTAATGTCCATGTACGTCATGCTTGGGTTTTTACACTAAAAATTATTTAACTTGAATATATTGAGTTATTTTTAAATAAATATATATATATGTCTATAAACCTTACAAATTATCAACAGTGGCCTATAAATTTCCTTCATTTATTTATAAAAACAATATTTATTAAAGTCTTCCTATTTATTGAACTTTTCAATAATTCATTGTAGATAAATTGGGGCGATACTCTAATGGGATTTGTAAAACTCCACCAGTGATTCAGTGGGGGTTTTTTAAATAATTTTAAAAGAACACATTTTTAAAAAATTTACCTTTTTCCCCATGCTATTTGAAATAATAGTTCTAGTTGTTGCATGAACTTTTGGACTGATGTTGATCCTCTTCCATGTTCATGAGTCAGAGGATTCTACAACACTTCTAAAGAATTATTTACAACTAACATGAGTCCCTATTGAAGAAGGTATTTTTATTGAAATTTGAGTGGAATTAATCCTCTTTATGGATCACTAATGAGGTCTAGTATAAAATGATTCCATATTTTTAAGCATAACCTCCTTCCCAAGACACTTCTAGTTGAGTGCGTTGATTTCACCATCAAAAGATATCAACCAAAATTAAAAGTGACTATTAATCATGTATATATGTTCATAATTCATAATAAAAATGTTTTTTAGTTAAATATTATACTATGTAATTATTTTTTTGTCTACATGTAGTTTTTTATCTTTAACATTCACAGATTCTTTATATAACTTCTAAATTTCACGGACTTCTCCTATAACAATAACACTGATCACTTCCTTTTCAATAACTATTCTATTCAATTTATATTCCATTAGATAGGTCTTATCGGTATATAGTATGGTTTTTTTCTCTTTCCTTTTACCAGTTTTAGAGGGTTCTATATATTATAATTTTTATTGTTAATTTATTTTCCATTTCCTGAGCTTATACGTACATATCTAAAATTTCAATCTAAATTCAATTGATATGATCATATATATATATAAAAAATTATCATGAAAATTATTACTATAACTATGGGCTTCATAATAAAATCAGAATTTGATTTATCACTTACCTGCTCATTAAATTTTATACACCTTGAACGCACTTATTCTAAAGAATCTATCTCACTAGGATTGATATAATTGAAACCACTATAATTAATAAATGATATTGGGTGCCCATATAACTTAATGGTGTTATGTATCACTCACTTAGACTTTTTATTTAACATTTTTCTGAGTATATTAGAAGGAAATTTAGTATGATCTGAAATAGGGAAAAAATATATTATCCACAAAGGGTTATTCTTCAACCATTTCAAATACACACATGGTAAAATAAAATAAATTCCAATGGGTATTATAATTAGATGCAATCATAGTTAACATTTTATTCTACTAAAGGAGATACCCACATGATGAAGCTTGAATTTTAACCTATTATATACTGTATTTAATTGTTTTAAATCCCACCAAAGTGTTATTTTATGGGTAATTGTCACATATTAATGTTTTAGTGGAATTTTGAGCTCAAATGTAAAAATGGATTAATTTTGGTGTTTAAGTGTTTTACTTGTCTTCTGTATTTCAGCCATATCATTTTCCACTATGAACCAAATTGTGAAATTAATTTTTTTATGTTTCCTTAAATCATGGGACGAATTGCATCCTTCTAGAGGTCCAGCTCAATCAATCATTCAGAGGCCCAAAATCAGCTCACAATCTGGACCTCATAAACTGTGTGCAGATAATGAATGCTTTAAAGGTGAGCTTGTATCTCAATGTATACTGGTCCTTTGCAGCTAAAAGTCAACAAGTTTATGAAATAGAAATTAATTAACATAATTAATTGAAGATTACATGTCCAAATATGGTGGATAAATGGTATTTATGGCGTGGGATGTTGGAGTTGTGGAATACAAAGAGTCAAATGGACAGATTAAATGTTCTTCACTAAAATAGCCATAAATCCTTCATAAAAAGACCATTCATACTGATATTTTGTGGAGAGACCCAAAATACAATGGTGAAAAACTTTCAAGAAGGGACCCATTCCCAATTATAGCATTAAAGGGTTATAAAAGACTATGAAATCCAGAGGATAGAATTTGAGTGAGATGTTTTCACCCATTTCAAATATAAATTTGTGACTCCTCTCCCTTTTAAAAGGATAAACATTTTCAAGGGGAAAGGTGGTGTATTTTTTCTGAAATAGTCACCTTTATTTTTAATATATATTAGTTTAGATTTATTCTTCATACCTACTTTTTTCATTTATTTTATTTTATGCATTCTCTCACCGTTATTTCCTTCTCAACTCCACTAAAAATGGAGAACTAACCACGACGCTTGTTCGATGGAGGGAATGGCGGTTTGATTGAGTTTCATGTACTTTAATTTCTAATCCCTTTATTCAATTATAAGAATTTTAGTGGTGTTAAAATAGATTTTGTTTAGCTGTCTCCCAATTTTCTCTACCACTAATTTCTTCTTCTCGCATATCAATTTTCCTTCCCTTCGCTATTTGTGTTGTCCATACGGTGGAGTATGGCATGAGTAGTAATGGTCAGTGAAGAGGTCTCATAGATAAATTTAGGAAGATAATTACCCCATATATAGAGGTATCTGTATGGGGTGATGACATTTCAAATGAGAAGGTGAGGTGTGACAGGTCTTGATCACATCACTGAGTTGAATATTGATATTCTTTTTAAATAATGATATCAACCACCACAACCTCCTAAGAAAAACTACATACTTTCTTTATTCTACCTACATTCTATGTTACATTGAATTATTATATATTATATTTATATTTTATGCATTTTAAATTGACCCCCCATTTATATTAGTATTATATTTGTATATTAGTTATTTTGAAATAGTGACAATATGAAAATAGTGCGTGTGAGTGGCCTCCTTGTGATTGAACCTAGGGTGTGACACTATGGTACATTATTAGGTTAATTAAAATTTAATTGAAGAGTGGTTTGAGAAAAACCACTTTCATTAATTTGGTACCATTTTCGGGGAGGACAAACGCTTACGCACACTATTTTTCATAAAAACCAAAAAAATTAAATTCAAAAAACTAAAAAATAGAATTTCATTTCATATCATTTTTTTTGGTCGTGGATTATTTTAGTAATTTTTCAAATACTTGTCCTAGTTATGAATTTTATACAAGTGATGAAACTTTTTTATCCAAATTGAACAATATATCGGGATGTTTCAAAATAATTTCAAAATCCTAGAACATGCAAGCAAGATGGTAGCATCACTCGCTGCTGATGTTGAAGAAGTTAAAGCTCTATGGATGGAACAACTCCAACATAACGAAGTTAAAGAAGAAAAGGTAACATTTATTCCAGATAAATTTGATTTTTAAGAACCCATGGATGTCTTGAAGACTCTGGTTGAAGAATCAATCATCACTCCATGGCCATTGCTTGAAGAGGTTCCTGAAGATGATAAGCCAGCTGATACAACTGTGCGAGGTCAACATGATTTGGAAGAAAATAGGTTAGATTTGGTTGAATACCAAAAGGTAAGTGATCCTCCAATATTTTTAAAAGAATAATCAATACCTATATACCCCTCTCTTGCTTTGGAAGAATATGAAGAAGTCCCTGCTAAAAAATATTTCCCAGTGGCCTTTCCTAAAGAGATCATATTTCAAGCTATCCTACACAAAATGGAAGATTTTTACATTTATTGTTCATGTCTTAATCATATCCAAATTTAAATATCTTATAACTCCCCTTATGAATTTATTTACCTAGCATCACTTGTGAAATCCATTGATGTTAAAGTTTAAGAGGCCATCAAGTTGTGACAATGAACAAAAAGGACCCATTCTTCCTCCTTCCCCCATCATTCCAGTTGTACCATATTGAATTGGTGAAGGTACTATTGTAATCTATTAATGGGTTCCTGTATGGATTTTATAGGCTGATTAGTATTGGAAAAAAGAATATTTGGTGGTTTCTTAGCAGGAAAACTCATCCACCATTGGATATGGGTTAAAACGCTGAAACTGCTCGACTAGGGGCAGTAAAAATCTAGCACCCGCATGGGGGTTAAACCAAGCATTATACTCTTCTATTTCCCTTCCTCTTTATTTTTATTTATTTTTCTCATATTTTCTTTATTTCATGTCTTTTAGGACAAGTGTATATAGCTAGGAGCTTAACATAAGGTTGCCCCTGAAAAACTAAATCAGGTTGTGCCTTTCCTTTTCTTTATTTTGTTTGGTACCCAAATTAAATTCTATGAGAACATATTTCTTGATCTGATTTAAGATAAAAGAGGGTAGTAAATGTAATAAGCTTGGGGGAGGTATTTCATCTTGTTTTTAGGAATTTTGTGTGTTCTTTTATTTTTCATGTTATTTTTTGTTATAAATATTCTTGTTTTACTTTTTCATTTTTTTGGTGTGTTTTTAGGAATATTGAGATGAATTGAATACTTGGGAAAATTAAAACCATAATGGTATTTTTGGCACAATGTTTGATTTTATTACTTGAGGTTTAAAATTATTTCTGAATGGATTATGTTTTTGATTTCTAATCTTTTAATTTGATGATGTTTTATTGACTATGAAACTCTTGTGCACTAGTGCTGTATAAATTGAAAATCTTTCCCAACCTAAGAGGTTTCTAATCCTTTTTGATGTCTTATTTACATTTATATTTTGTAGAGTCTTGAGAAATGTTGTGTGATCCAAAAAAGTCAGTTTTTTCTTATTTTCAAAGCTGCTAGAGTTCATAGAATGTGTTATGTATGATTGAGGCACCATTTTGAAAACCCTTTTTGCATCAAACTCTTATTTTGGACTACCTATAAATGAGACCTTATTTAAGCCCCTAGTAGCCATAAAATACCTTGTCAAGAAGCCAAATTACAAGCCATTTATCCCTTTCCAACGTACTCTAATGGTTAAATGCATGATTATTTTTGAATTCAACTGTGGGGGAGGGAGAAGATGTGCTTTGTTTTTCTTTCTTGAAGAATCTTTTTGAGATGAATTGAAAATGTTTCCATATTTATTGCTTCGTGGGTGGAAGAAATTTCATGATGGGAATATGGATGGGTGGACCAAAATATCATTACATATATGGTCTGGATGTTCTCCAATATCTGAAGATCAAAATCTACCTCTTTTTTCCTTTAAAACATGATTTTATAGAGAAATCCAGATCTAAAATAAAGCTGAAACAATGCTACAAATGTGGGAAAGAGGGTTGAAAATCATTGATGATGAAATACTATGTGTGAAATTACAAAAAGAAGAGGTTTTTGGAGGTGGTTATTTTTTGAGCTGATTAATGAGCACACCATTTTTGAGCAAAACTGTTTTCATCCATTTAATTCACTTTAGAGCATAACCCTCCTCATTCTGCCTCAGATGTATTTACATTTTAAACCAGCCAACCCTCAGCCTTAGAATGACCCAAGAAAAATAACTCATGATTGAATTCATTTTAATTTTTCATGATATGGAGAGATTATTATTGTCACAAGCCAATGGTGATACATGCACTTTCTAAGTATGAGCATAACTCCAGATTTAATTTCACTTCAGAGAAAAGTGACACAAATTTTAATGTCAGGTAGGTTGTGATTGGGACATGGATGTATTTATGAGGATGAATAAATTTAAATTTGAGGAAAGAAAATGATTGGGAATTGTTTTTAATAGAGTATAAATGATGGACTTTCATTTTGGAAGAGATCATTGCAGTTTTTTCAGTTTTGATTTTTGTGTGAATTTTGAATCGAATATATAATGATTTCCCAGGAGTGCAATGATTGACTATGGTGGAGTTATTATGCTTGAATTTTCACATATTATATAATGTATTTAAATATTCTAAATCCCTCTAAATTTTTATTTTATGGGAAATTGTCACATATTTATGTTTTAGAGGAATTTTGAGCTGAAATGAAAAAATCGCTTAATTTTGGTTTTTATGTGTTTTATTTGTCTTCTGTATTTTGGCCATATCATTTTACACTATAAACCAAATTTTAAAATTCTTTTTTTTATGTTTCCTTACATCATGGTATTAATTTCATCCTTCTATAGTTCTAGCTCAATATGTCATTTGGAGGCCCAAAATCAGCTCACAATCCAGACCTCGTAAACGGTGAGCAGATAAGGAATGTTTTAAAGCTGAGCTTGTATCTCGATGTATAACAATCCTTTTTAGGTAAAATTCAACAAGGAGATGAAAGAGAAATTAATTAACATAATTAATTAAGGATGACATGTCTGAATGCGCTGGATAAATGGTATTTATGGAATGGTATGTTGGAGTTTTGGAATATGAAGAGTCAAATGGATAGATTAAATGTTCCGCACTAAAATAGCCATAACTCATTCATACATAGACCAACCAGACTAATATTTTGTAGAGCGATGCAGAATACGATATGGAACAACTTTCAAGAAGTTATCCATTCCCAATTTAGGAATTAAATGGGTACAAAGGTAGATTGAATCTGAAAGATAGAATTTGAGTGAGAGTTTTCATCCATTTCAAATATAAATTTGTGTCTCCTCTCCCTTTTACAAGGATAGCCATTTTCAAGGGGAAATGTTGTCTATTTTTGGTGTAATATTCACCTTTATTTTTAGTATATATTATTTTATCTTTCTACTTCATACCTCCTTTCTTAGATTTATTTTATTTTATATATTCTCCCACCATTATTCCCTTCTCAACTCCACTAAAAATAGAGAACTAACCTCAGCGCTTGTTCGAGGGAGAGAATGGTGGTTTTATTGAGTTTCATGTAATTTAGTTTCTGATCCCTTTATTAAATTCTATGAATTTATTTGGTGGTTAAATCTATTTTGGTGGGTGGTCTCCCAAATTTCTCTACCACCAATCTCTTCTTCTCGCTTATCAATTTTCCTTCCCTTCTCTATTTGTGTTGTGCATACGATGGAGTATGTCATGAGTAGTGATGGTCAACAAAGAGGTATCCTAGCTGAATTTAGGAAGAGAATTACCCCACATGCAGAGGTCTTGGTATGGGGTGATGACATTTCAAACGAGAAGGTGAGGTGTGACAGGTCTTGATCACCTCATTGAGTTGAATATTGAGATTATTTTTAAACAATGATATCAACCACTACGATGTCCTAAGAACAACTACCTACTTTAATTATTCTAACATCATTCTATATTACATTTCATTATTATATATTATATTTATATTTGACTAATTTTAAATTATCCCCCCCATTAATATTAGTATTATATTTGTATATTAGTTATTTTTTAATTGTGATAATAGGAAAATAGTGCGTGTGAGCGGCCACCTTGTGATCAACCCTAGGGTGTGACACTATGGTAAATTATTAGGTTAATTATAATTTAATTGAATTTTGGTTTGTGAGAAACCACTATCATCAATTTGGCGTTGTTTTCGGGGAGGCCGAACGCTTACACACACTATTTTTCATCAAAACCAAAAAAAATTAAATTTCAAAAACTATAAAGTAAAATTTAATTTCATATCATTGTTTTTTATATCAATGATTATTTTAATGATTTTTAATATTATTGGCCTAGTTCTGAATTATTTAGAAGGGATCAGACTTTTTTTATCCAAATGGAACAATATGTCATAATGATTCAAAATAATTTCAAAATCCTAGAACAAGCAAGCAAGATGGTAGCATCGCTGCCGGCTGAAGTTGAAGAAGTTAAAGCTCTATTGATGGAACAACAACAACAAAACCAAGTTGAAGAAGAAAAGTTAATTGTTGTTCCAGGTACATTTATGATGAAGAATCCTTGTATGACTTGAAGACTCTGGTTGAAGATCCAATCATCACTCCATGGCTATTACTTGAAGATCTTCATAAAGATGACAAGCCAGCTGATACAACTGTGGGAGATCAACATGATTTGGATGAACATTTCTTAGATTTTGTTGAATACCAAAAGGTATGTGATCCTACAATATTTTTAAAAGATGATTCAATACCTCTATACCCCTCTCTTTCTTTGGAAGAAGATGAAGAAGTCCCTACCGAAAAATAATTCCCTATGGCTTTGCCTAAAGAGATCATATTTCAAGTTGACCTACACGAAGGGGACGATTTTTTTATTGATTGTTCATGTTTTAATAATATCCAAGTGGAACTATTTCATAACTCCCCTTATAAATTTTTTGACCCTACATCACTTGTGAAAGCCCTTGATGTTAAATTTGAAGAGGCCATACAAGTTGTGGTAGTGTAAAAAAGGACTCATTCTTCATCCTTCCCCCATCAATATAGTTGTACCACATTGAAATGGTGAAAGAGATATTGTACTATTTACATTGGTTCTTATATGGATGTTTTAGGCTGATGATTATTGTAAAAAATAATATGTGGTGGTTTCTGAGCATTAATCCTCATCCACCATCGGATATGGGTTAAACCGCTGAAACTGCTCGACTAGGGGAAGTAAAAACCTAGAAACTGCTTGGGGGTTAAATGAAGAATTATCTTATTCTATTTCCCTTACCCTTTATTTGTATTTATTTTTCTCATATTTTCTTTATTTCATGTCTTTTATGTCAATTGGAAGTAGCTAGGATTTTAACTCAAGGCTGCCGCTGAAAAACTAAATCAGGTTGTGTCTTTCCTTTTCGTTATTTTTTTTGCTACCCAATTTAAATTCTGTGTGAACATATTTCTTGATATGATTTGAGCTAAAAGAGGGTAGTAAAGGGAATAATAGTGGAGGAGGTATTTCAACTTGTTTTTTTTGAATTTATTGAATTCATTTATTTTTCATAATGTTTTTTTGAAATTTTTTTGTTTTCCTTTTTCATTTTTTTGGTGTGTTGTTAGGAATCATGAGCTGAATCAAATACTTAGGAAAATTAAAACCATCATGGTAATTTTGGAACATTGTTTGATTTGATTATTTGAGGTTTAAAATTATTTCTGAATGGATTTTGATTTTGATTTCTAATCTTTTAATTTGATGATGTTGGATTGACTATGAAACTCATGTGCTCTAGTGTTGTCCAAATTTAAAATCTTTCCCAACCTGAGAGGTTTCTAAATATTTTTGATGTCTTCTTTAAATTTATCTCATTTATAGTCTTGAGAAATGTTGTGTGATCCAAAACATTATAATTTTATTTTTTTCAATGCTGTTAGAGTTCATAGAATGTGTTACATATGATTGAGGAACCATTTTGAAAAACCTTTTTGCATAAAACTCTTATTTTGGCCTACCTTTTCATCAGAACTTATTTAAGCCCATAATAGCCATGAAATACCTTGTTAAGAAGCCAAATTACAAGACATTTATCCCTTTATAACATAATCTATAAGTAAAATTCATGATTATTGTTGAAGTCATGTGGGGGGGAGGGAATAGATGTGATTTGTTCTACTTTCTTGAAGAATCATTTTGAGCTGAATTGAAAATGTTTCCATATTTATTTCTGCTTGGGTGGAAGATATATCATGATGGAAAGATGGATGGGTGGACCAAAATATCATTACATATATGGTCTTGATGTTCTCCAATATTTCAAGATCAAAAGCTTCCTCTCTTTTCCTTCAAAACATGATTATGAAGAGAAATCCAGATCTAAATTCAAACTGAAACAATGCTTCAAATGGGGAAAAGAGGGTTAAAAAATAGTTTATTCTGAAATTATAAGTGTAAAATTACAAAAATAAGATGTGTTTGGAGGTGATTAATTTTTGAGCTAATTGAGGAGAACCCCATTCTTGATCAAAACAGTTTTCATGCATTTATTTCACTTTAGAGCATAACCCTCCTCTTTCTACCTCAGATGTTTTTACATTTTAAACCAGTCAACCCTCAGCCTCAGAACGATGCATGAAAAAGACCTCATGATTGATTTTATATTCATGTTTCATGCTATAGAGATATGATAATTGTCACAAGCCTATGGTGATACATGCACTTTCCAAGTACGATAAAAACTCCAGATTTAATTTCTCTTGGGTGAATAGTGACACATATTTCAATGTGAGGTAGGTTGTGATTGGGCCATGGATGTATTTATGAGGTTAAATAAATCTAAATTTGAGGAATGAAAATTATCTGTAATTGTTTTTCATAGAGGATACAAGATGGAATTTTATTTTGGAAGAGATCGTTGTTGTTTTCTCAATTTTGATTTTTGTGTGAATTTTGATTCGAATATATAATGATTACCCTGGAGTGAAATGATTAAGTGTGGAGGAGTGATGAAGCATGAATTTTTACATATTATATACTATATTTAAATTTTCTAAATCCCACAAAAGTGTTATTTTACGGGAAATTGTAACATATTTATGTTTTAGTGGAATTTTGATTTCAAATGGAAAATGGCTTAATATTGCTGTTTAACTGTTTTATTTGTCTTCTGTATTTCGGCCATATAATTTTCTACTATGAACAAAATAATGAAATTACTTTTTTTAGGATTCCTTACATCATGGGCTGAATCTCATCGTTTAGAGGCCCAGCTCAATCAACCACTTGGAGGCCCAAAATCAGCTCACTATCCGGACCTCGTAAATTATGCGCAGATATAAAATGTTTTAAAGCTGAGCTTGTATCTCGATTTATATCTGTAATTTGGAGCTGAAAGTAAACAAGGATCGGGAAGAGGAATAATTTAAAATATTTATTTAAGGATGAAAAGTCTGAATCCACTAGATAAATCGTATTTATGGCATATTAAGTTGGAGTTGTGGAATACAAAGAGTCAAATGGACATATTAAATGTGTCGTACTAAAATTGCCATAAATCTTTAATACATGGACCAATCGGACTGAAATTTTGTGGAGTGACGCAGAAGACGATACGGAACAACTTTTAAGAAAGGACCAATTGCCAATTATGGCATTAAATGGGTCTACAAATCGATGCAATCCATAGGATATAATTTGAGAAACTTTTTTTCATCCATTTTACCTAATAATTTGTGTCTCCTCTCCCTTTTACAAGGATAGAAATTTTCAAGTGGAAAGGTTGAGTAATTTTGTTGTAATAGTTACTTTATTTTTAATATATATTAGTTTATATTTCTTCTTCATATATCCTTTCTTACATTTATTTTATTTTATGTATTATCCCACCGTTATTCCCTTCTCAACTCCACTAAAAATGGAGAACTAACCCCGTCGCTTGTTTGATGGAGGGAATGGTGGCTTGATTGAGTTTAATGTACTATAATTTCTAATACATTTATTTAATTATAAGAATTTTTCTGGTGGTTAAATCTATTTTGATGAGCGGTCTCCCCATTTTCTCTACAACCAATTTCTTCTTCTTGCTTATCAATTTACCTTCCCTTCTCTATTTGTGTCGTGCATACGGTGGAGTATGGAATGAGTAGTGATGGTCAGCGAAGAGGTCTCCTAGCTGAATTTGGAAAGGGCATTACCCTGTATGCAATGGTCTTAGTATGGGGTGATGACATTTCAAATGAGAAGGTGAGGTGTGATATGTCTTGATGACCTCATTGAGTTGAATATTGAGATTATTTTTAAACAATGATATCAACCAGCTCGACCTCCTAAGAACAACTTCCTACATTCCTTCTTCTAACATCATTCTATATTAAATTTCATTATTATATATTATATTTATATTTTATGCATTTTAAATTATCCCCCATTAATATTAGTATTATATTTGTATATTAGTTATTTTGTAATAGTGGCAATAAGAAATTAGTGTGTGTGAGCAGCCTCCTTGTGATCGACCCTAGGGTGTGCCACTATGGTAAATTATTAGGTTAATTAGAATTTAATTGAATTGTGGTTTATGAAAAACCACTCTCATCACCACTAGACCTATTTAAAAACATTATGGAGGGGGGGGGGGGTGAATAATATATAGATAACACTTTTGAACTATAAATCCATCTTTGATTATTTAACCCCATTATAATTAATCATATATTTATTATTCGTGAAATTGGATCAATTAATGTCTAACAAAGAAATAAATAATGTGTATGAATGAGTTTAATGTATTTAATACGGAAATTATATTTTTACACAGTTCAATACTAAGACCAACTCCTTTTCATGATAGATGATTCACCCCAATCACAAATTCTCCTTTATAATGATAGATATCTCATTATAGTGGTTTGTGGATTCCCCCACCAATGATTCTATAGTATCACTAGACTATATATTCATATTCAATAGATTAATAACTCAAATAGATTTTCATTGTATTAATAGATTCATTTGATGTCATTTTTCATAAACTTAGTTACATAGTTTATATAAAGTCCTACTATATATACAAAATAGATTTCATAGAAGGTCATATAAAATGTAGATATATGTTTAATAGAGGAATGTATCTACATCAATAGAATGGAATTCTTTATTACCAGTAAAAAATATTATAATTCCTAATTCTCTTAAAAAAATTTGTATGCAACTCAGTTACTAATTACAACTAAGTGTCACTATTCTCCAATATTCCTGATCACTAGCTTCTCCCTATTCTTCACCAAAATCATTATCTCTGTGAAACTGATCTCAAAATAATTCTTAACTCCCCTTATTATTCCACATTGGTACACCATGTAGTGGAATATTATTTACTATTTTGTAGGTATTCTAATTTCACACATTTTCACATCCCTTGGTAATTACGTTCAAAATCAGTATAACAATAGTAAATGGTTGTCTTCTTTTCTTTTTCTTATGCATCTATATTCACACCTTCTCACATGCATGGGGGAAAGATCAAATGATTCGTTAATTTATAATGGTCATAAATGGTATATCGAGGGTATAATGAATAAACCATCTATAATGAACAATAATATAATATATAATTTGGTTTTCTATGTTCTCAAGTTTTATTCCTTTTTAACTCAAATGGTATTCCAATAATTCCCCCAATTAATGATTCTTATTTTGAAACTCATCATGTATGATATTAAAAAATAATCTACATTGTCATTGACTTGTTATCCATATCATTATATATCATTTTTCTTGGCCTATAATAATGTTTTCATTATATAAATAAACACCAGGTTGGGATTATTCTTCCTCAAAATAATCCTTACATATCCACACATAAAATTTCAGAATTTGAATAAAATAATCATCTAACTGTTGATGTGTGGATCTTTTCTTCACTACTCCTAACGAACAATAGTTAATCTCATCAACCAAATATTATAGAAATTCCAATACTTCAATATTAGATAACCTTGAACACTCGAATAGGTTATAATTAAATGGAAGTAGGATTTTATGTACAGAAACATCAGGTTTGATGGAACATCGTCAACCATAATATTGAAAACCATATTCAAAATGTTTTATCAACAATAAAATATCTAGTGGTTCTCATTATTTCATATAAATATTATCTTCAATTTACCTTGGATGATGATTAGATCCAATATCTTCCCAATCTAGGATCACAAACTTTTCTAGGTTTTTATGATGTTCAGAAAATTGTCGAACTTCCCTTATATCATCCTAAATGATTTCATCTTTGATTCCCTAAATGAATATATTTTAGATAAGATAATTGGAGATTCTACGTGTGTATGGACAAGTGATACATTAGATAGAGGCATAGATGATGTGGTTTATTTGATATCAATGATAATAATTAATGGAATTAAAAATATAAAATTAGAGGACTATCATATACCTGAGAAATATTGAGATGTTGTTTTATTATAATATATTCTCTATGTAAATATATGTTGTTATTCAATAAGATGTTTTCATTTTAGGTATTTCTGTTATCTCTTTTATTTTTTTGACAGTGTATGGTCATTTTAACCCATATAAATATTACTTGTATTATTTTTTTAATTAAAAATGGAATTGAAGTACCCAATAATATTTAAACATAATAATCATATGTCACTTTATAAATATTTAAATGAATATTTTTTATATATTTAATTTTTAATTAGATACCAACCATGTACCTTACTTATTCATGGGTAGATTAAAAAGATGGTGGTAATAAATCTACGGTTTATAAATTATTGGGATGGAATTTAGAAGTATAAATAATTAGAGAGAAAACTCATTGAAAAATGAATATATAATCCATGAACGTGGATCGAGGGACCTAACTGATCAGAATAGATAAAAAAGAAGTTTTACCTATTATACTCATTTGACTTTTTTTAGATAATTGTATAATAGATGTCGGATCCCCTACAAGAAATATAAGTTCATGTAGGAAGAAATGGGAATGTGATATGAGATTATATATTCATTTTTTAGGGTGTTAGAGAAAATTGATTACACAGTGAATCCTTTTAAAAATTCAGTGAATATAAATAGTAAAAAGGATAAAAAAGGTATAATTAACCATGATGTAATGTATCCCAATTGTAAATTTAAAAATAATATATATGTGAGAGAAATTTGAGAGTTGATAGATAAATTAGAATAAAATTTTTCCTTTTTTAACTTATCCACCTTTCCAATTATTAAACTACTAGTAGAGTTAACATTTAATTTATTATTCAATTATTATTCATGATCTCCATAAACTATTAACAACTATATGAAAATAGTAATTTTAATTCTATTTAATATATACGTCAACATAAAACTATAAAATTATTTTTTAACTTTTTTTCATATAAACATGTTAGTACAGATATTTAATGATTAAACTTCTTGTTTTATACCAAAATTGAGATTATTATGATTAAAAATAAAAGTCCAGAAAGAGTTTGATTTTTCTTACACTATTGGTTCCTTGGGACATTGTGATATTTTTGAAATCAAATTTATTTACTAAATTAATAGCACCAAATAATAATATAAAATTAATATTTTGAAATTAATATTAATCAATTACTATAATATTTAATGATTACACATTAAAAATGAGTATAGTTTCTCTAATTATTCACAATTTATATATTTTGAGCATATGTTATAGATTTAATTTTTTTTCATATAAATATATTATTTTCAAATTACACTCATTCTTATGTACATCAATCTATATAGAAAAATTATGAAAAGTGAATAACACCTTCCTTGAGAGAATAATGACCTAAGGTCCATAGAATTGATATATTAGGTAGGAAAATAAACTATTTCTATGTGTAATTCATAGGGAAAATATTTCAACCAAAATAATTTGGAACCATTTCTGGGTAAGGTAACTTTTTGATGATTTTTTATCGAAAATATAAAAAACAAAAAATTAAATATAAATCTAAATAAAAAATGATA
Source organism: Viscum album (assembly GCA_963277665.1). NCBI lineage: Eukaryota > Viridiplantae > Streptophyta > Magnoliopsida > Santalales > Viscaceae > Viscum > Viscum album. The sequence goes on from OY728142.1 coordinate 1,539,432,910, forward strand.
CATTAAAAAATATATAAAAAATAGATCTTAGGTTACATATCATTCATTATTTAAATTATTTTTCTTACCCCAATCTATTCATTCCATTATTTTTTATCCATTATAGTTATTAATTTATTTGAAACTAAATGGTTTATAATTTTATAATTTTTATTGCATACATTTTCTGATTATTTTGTTGAAGTTATATAAATTGTGATTCAGATTTTTTATTATGATCCTTATTTAATAATACCATTTTAATTTTTTGAATTTAATAAAAATGGGTTTCAAAAAAATCAAACCCAAAAATGATATGATAATTTTATTGGATATAAAATAAATAAAAACTCATTTATAAAAAATTATTTTCAAAATCCAAATTATTTTTTAAAGAAGAATGATTTCTTATCCCAATGATTTTGTATTCATAACAAACCAATATCAAATAATTTCAATGAAAATTTCATTATTAGACTAAAAATTCTTTTCATAAAAAAAATCAGGAAACCCCTCAATAATATAAAATAATATTCATTTTGAAGAAAAAAATTACCGATTTGATATCTACTAAAAATAAAAAAAATTGTGATTCTGGAAAAAAAATAACTTTTAATTAAAAGTTAGAATGTTTAGAAATTTTAATACAAAATACTGTTGAATTATTTGAATATAAAACTTTGTAAAAAGATGTGGCTTAAAAAATAATGAAAATTAAATTTTAAATTGGAATAAAAATTTTGATAATAACATTCCATGAAAACCATTATCTGAGATTAAAAACCAATCTAGTGGATTTCCACCTTCAAATATCTTATTATTTTTGTAAAATGATGAGTTAAATGAAGCGTACATATACTTCCCATCTAATTTTGATATACAGTTACCATGTTCACCCACAACTCTCCTAATTCAACTATCAAAATCCTTCATAACAACATTGAATGATTCATGATGTCTATTATATATCAGTTTCTATACTCTATCACGACGGGTCCCTCCGGGCTCGTATCATGACTACCCCATGCCCTCCTTCCATAGGCTAGGGGCTGGCGACTTGCACCAAAGTCATAAATCCCAAAACTGGGAAGGCATTGCCTTTAACTATAAACAAACACATCGGATTACACAATTGAAAGCAAAGAATTAGGTAAAACTGTATACAAAAGAAGTGCTGGAAAGTAAAAGGGGCCAAAAATAAAAGCCCAACAGGAAAGTACAATACAACAGAAAACAAGTAAAACTGAAGAAAAGTAAAGTAGCTACTAGGTCATCCTCCGGGGTTCCTACCTGAAGGGTAGGTACAGATGGTATCCTCAACACTCTCATCTGTCCGTCCGTCTCCTCTGTGTACCATCACGGCGTGTAGTCCACCTCTGTGTACCATCCAGTCCTACTACTCTCAGCTTCAGTCAGCGCTGTCCATCGTCTGCAACCAATATAATGAGGTGCGGGCATAGCCTGTGCAGGGGTGAGTATAATGATACTAAGTAGAGACCCAGAGACCCTCAGGGTCTCACAAAATCCAACACGGATAAACCACAAAGTATGAAATCAACGAATAACCATTACATAGCTATATACCAATACATATACCAAAGTTGTTTTGTAACCCATCTTAATCATGTGGAAAGAAAAAGTAATTGAATCAGCTCAAACCTATATTTTTATTAATCAAAACCCTCGGCTGCTAGATAACTCCTCCTCTATTGGGTACTGTGGGCCTGCCGCATCACACAGAAGTGCTTCCCACAATCTTGGCCTACTGAGGTACACCTCCTGTCATGTACCATGGATCTGTTGCCTCATACAGAGGTGATCTCCACCGTGGGTCTGTTACGCTCAAACAGAGGTTCTCCCTTGGTAGCCTACTGAGGTATTCCACATGTTGAGTATCGTGGGTCTGTCACACTCACACAGTGGCTCTCCCCACCGTTGGTCTGCCACACTCACACAGAGGTTCTCCCCACTGGGCTAGTCGAATCACTCCGAGTCGAATCGGTCAGAAGTCGTCAAGTCTATGCCAGCTACTAAGTTCCCGCACAAATGCCTACTCATTTCAAGAAGATATTATCCACAAGCTACTGGTAGATACTCCAATTGTCACGAAGTCCCACGTAGAAGTATCTCAAAGGCCAACCACATCATAGGGGTCTCAACGCAATAGAAGTCATGTCAATCGGACGCCCGGTCTGTTTGTTATTAGCCTGTTCATCCTGGTGGCCCAGTTGGATTCGTGTATGATCCATCCTGACCGTATCCCAACTATAACCCGAACTCCAGTGGGTTATTCTCAAAGGGATAGCGTCGCTCCAGGAATACTGGCGCCGTTGACGGTTCGTCAAATAGACGTTTGGGGCCAAAGATATGGCCCATGAAGGTAAAGGTTCAGTAATGGTCCCAGGTATGGTCTGACCCGATCAGACAGAGTCGGTCCAACCCAATCTAGGCCTAACCATTCTAGGTCGACTCGGTCATTCTCGCTCGGTATGACCCAGCTTGTTGGGTGGGTCAACTCGAATTTTTTTGGCCCGGTCCGCTGGGCCCGACCATGTGGACTATGAGGGAGGGTCGGCCTGGAGGTTTCCATATAGGCGAGTCGGCTCGGAGGTCGGGTGTCGGTTCATCCTACGCTGTGAGGCGCGTGGCTCTGGAGACTCGGCCTGTGAGGCTGGTCGGATGGGAGGCCAGCGGGCATGCCGGAAGGACACCGGGCAGGCCGCGGGTGTGTCGGGTAGGGTGCATCTTGGGCCGGGTAGGCCGCGGGGGGCACCGGGAAGGCCGAGACAGGGGTTGATCTAGCTGTGGGGGCGCCGGTAGGCTGTGGTAGGGGCCGGGTAGGCCGCTAGGGCACCGATAGGGCGCCAGGCAGGCCGTGGGGGCACCGGGCAGGCCGTGAGGGCACCGATAGGGCGCCGGGAAGGCCGCGTGGGTGCGGAGCAGGGTTCGGGGGTGCCGAGCAGGGTGCCAGCCAGGGCATGGGGGTGCTGGGCAGGGCGCCGGGCAGGTGGGTCGTGTGCCGGGTAGGGTGCCAGGAGGCCGCAGGTAGGCGGGACGGGCGCGCCTTAGGCCTGTGGTGGTCGTCTGGAAGCTTTGGTTCGCCGTGGGGGTGGAACGATTCACGGAGGCCGCGCGTAGCGCGACCTTCATCATTGATGCCTTCATCATCGTCCACTCATCACCAAACCGTAGAACGCCACATGTAAGAAGAATCAACAGAGGATGTCGTACCATGTTAGGTTGGCCCACATCCTCTGTGATTAAAGTGATATCAATTGGTTCATAAAAAAAGGAAATATGACCATCAATTATCTACAATGACGCAATGATTTCTTTTCAAAAAATAAAGAGAAAATAAAAGGGATAAAACACAAGGTAAACCCCCTACCAATCATTCTTTGATCAACGTTCGTCGTTTGTTGATGGTGTTGCAGAAAGAAGACGATGAAGTTCGTCGTTCGCCACAATTGTCACACACTCCCAACCCCGAGCTACATCGGCCGTGGAAGACACTCCTCATCAGTATGATCCGAGGGAGGAAGTCGAAGATGGTTGTTGGAAGCGTTCTTCACGTTCTTCGTTCTTCGTTGGGAGAAATTCTTTTCTCCCAAGATCTCCTCTAAAGCTCCCAACAAATGAGAATTTCCAAGACAAAAATAATATAATTTATAAATTATTTAATTGGAAAAACAATTTCAAAATAGAGGAATAAATTAAGAGGCTACCCTTAATAAATTACATGTGTTGGCTCAATTGATTAATGGGGAGGTCAATAGGCTCACCTTAATTAAATTACACATGTTGGCGCAATTAATTAAAAGGGAAAGGTGGCACTAATAAATACTAGAATAGGTCAAGGGACTACCCCATCATTAATGAGGTGTGTTGAGAGATTTTCCACCCTCCCATTAATTGGGGGGTATTAATCTCATGTGGTCCCCACGAAGCAACCTCTCACGGAAGATTATGTTCCAGTGGGCCCCACCACCATAACCTCTCATGGGAGGTTAGGATGTGGCGGTACCACCTCCAACTCCCATGTGGAGGTTTTAACCAACAACCAATCACACTCATGGCATCTCAAAAATAAAATAAAGTGTTGTACACTTTATTTTATTATATTTTTTTTTTAAAATCCAAAAAAAACTTTTATTCTCAACCATCCGCCGTCGAGGTGAAAGTATTCTTATGTGAATACTAGCGATATGAGTTCAACGGTGCCCTCAGATTTCAGTTCCAATAACTGGTTCAAAAGTTATAAAAACTCACCCATACGTTTACTGAACCTACCCGAACAAAACATCCGAAATTGATTCTAGGCACACTAGGCCTCAGAATCAAGCCTCGTAAAAAATCACGGGCTTGTAAAAATCCAACAAATTTAAGAAAAAAAATTCCTCAAAATTTCTAGGTCTTTAAATTCTCCCCACCTCATGGATTTACATCCCCTTAATCTACAACTCGAACTATGGGAACAAATGGGGGTACTCTGCACGCATTTGAGCCCCCCGCTCCCATGTGCACTCATGGAGGTTCCCTTGCTGCCAGCGAACGCGCACCAGAGGTATCGAACTTCCACATATGACCTGCTCCTTTTGATACTCAATCTCTACTAAAACCTCCATAAAATTCTCCCCATCCTCGACTTCCATCTCTCCATGGTCGATGATGTGGGAAGGGTCATTCATATATCTCCTCAACTGAGATACATATAAGATGTTGTGCACCCGGTGCAACTAAGGTGGAAGAGCTAAGCGGTAATCCACCTTGCATACTCTACTGAGGACCTAGAAAGGTCGGATGAATCTCAGAGATAACTTGCTGCCTCGGCCGAATCTCCATAGACGTCATCAAGGTGAGACTTGTAGAAAGACGTGGTTGCCAACCTCGAACTCCAGAGGTCTCCATCTCCTGTCAGCATACAACTTCTATCTTCTGTGTGCAATCTTCATCTGCTCTGGGATGGTCTACACCTTATTCGTAGTAGCTCATACCATCTCTGGTCCCACTAGTGCTGACTCCCAGGGTCTGTCCAGCACAAGGGTGATCTGCAAGGTCGCCCATACAAGGCCTAAAAATGTGTCATCCCTATGGTGGAGTGATAAGTGTGGTGGTAAGAAAAATCCCCCAAAGGCAAGTGATCCTCCCAGCTATGACCGAAGATGAGGAAACATGCACATAGCATGTCCTTGAGGGTCTGAATGGTCCATTTAGTCTAACTATCTATCTGAGGATGGAAGGAGGTGCTCAAGAGAAACTGTGTCCCGAAAGCTTCCTGCAACCCCTTCTATAGCCGGGATGTAAACCGTGCATCATGGTCGGAGACAATAAAGAAAGGTACTCCATGTAAACGCACAATCTCCTACACATAGAGTCATCTAAATCTCTCTACTGAACCCTCCTCTCTGATCGGTAGGAAGTGGGCCGACTTGGAGAGTCGGTTGATGGTCACACAAATCGAGTCGTGACCCCTGGAAGTACGTGGAAGACCCATCACAATGTCCATGGTTATCCCATCCCACTTCCACTTTGGGACCTCTAAAGGCTGAACCAATCCTACTGGTTCACGGTGCTCTGCCTTCACTTGCGGAAAAGTGAGGCACCGTGAGACAAACTCTACTATTGCCTTCTTTATAACTAGCCACCAGTGCTATTGTCAAAGGTCCTGGTACATCTTCACCGCTCCTGGATGTACCTCTAAAGGGGATCTATGGAACTCCCTCAACACTTCTTCTTGAAGTTCCACTGGTACCACGGTACTTCCTCTAAAGTGGATGACGTACTCCCCACCTTCAAGAAATTCCATCAGGTTCTTGCCCTGTAGATATCTGAGCATGTCATGTCTTGCACTCAGCGTCTCAACTTTGTGCCTCCCCGACTCACTGAGGATGTGGGGGAGTGACTGTAAGAGACTATAGAAAGGTTTCTCCATCTCTATCCAAAAAGGATATCTTTAAAGCAGCCAACTTCTCTGTCACCTCTCCTAGAAGCTGTATACTAGTCCTCCTACTGAGCATATATGCAAAAATGTTCCCCTTCCCAGGAGCATAGACTATGTCGAATTCATATCCCTGGAGGAACTCAAGACAACGTCGATGTCTCAGGTTCAGGTCCTTCTGGGAGAAGATATACCTGACACTCTTGTGATCATAGTACATGGTAAAACGCTCTCCCATCAGATAGTTCCCCCACATCTTCAAGGTGAAGACCACTGCTGCTAACTCCAGGTCATAGGTAGCGTAGTTCTGATAGTGTTTTCTCAACTTCCATAAACAATATGCAATCACTGCTTTCTCCTGCATCAGGACACATCCATGTCCGGTTCATGATTCATTGCAGTAGAATATGTACCCTATGCCCTCCTCTGGAGGCCTCAAGAAGGGTGTACTAGTAAGCCTCTACTTTAGCTCTTGAAATATCTGATGGCATCTATCCGACCACACGAAGGGTTTCCCCTTCTTCTTCAAGGCTGATAGTGGTGCTTCAACTCTGGAGAAGTCTGGTTAAAACCTTCTATAGTATCCAGCCAAACCCAGAAAACTATTTAACTCCATCACACTCCTTGGTGTCTCCCAAGCAAGTACCGCCTCAATCCTCGCTGGATCCACTAAAACTCCAGCCTCTGAGATGACGTGTCCCAAGAAGTGAACCTCTCACATCCAAAACTGGTACTTTGAGAGATTAATAGAAAGCTAGTGATCTCATAGTGTGTCTAGTACTACCTGAAAATGGTATGCATGCTCCTCCTCAGTAGTCTAGTATATTAGAATGTCGTTGATGAAGACTATACCAAAGTGCTCGAGGTAATGTAGGAAGATCCTGTTCATGAGACTCATGAACATTGCTAGAGATTTTATTACGCCGAAGGGCATATCCATGAAATTTCAGTGGCCATAACGATACTTGAAGTTCATCTTTTTCACATCCTCATCTCGAACTCTGAGCTGGTTATAACCTGATCTAAGGTCTATCTTCGAGAAACACTGTGCTCCATTCAACTGATCAAAGAGGTCATCAATCCTTAGGAGTGGGTACTTGTTCATTACTGCCACCTGGTTCAGGAGATGATAGTCGACACATAGCCCCATGCTCCCATCTGCCTTCTTGGAGAACAGAATTTGGGATGCCAAGAGAGAAACAATAGGCCGAATGAACCCCTACCCCTGCAAGTCCTCTAGCCATACCCTTAGATCGCGAAGCTCAGCAGGAGACATCTGATATGCTGAAGTAGATATCGGTGTTGTCTCGGGGTATAGGTCAATGTAGAAGTCCACCTATCTATGTGGAGGTAGTCCTGGAACATCTTCAGGGAAAACATCCATGTACTGGTCCACCACTATAGGATAAGTCAGACTCTCCACATCAACTTCTCTGAGGGTAAGGCCATCCAACTGGTGAGTGATTGGATGCACCCTCTTCCGAGTAAGTTCATACTATGCTGAAAGGGTTCCCTTCATGCCGGTGAAGGTAAACCTGGTCCCATCCATGCGGACACACTGAAAGTTTCTCATAATATAGTCAATCTGAGCATGGACTGCAGATAACCAATCCATTCCCAAGATGACGTCGTAAGGCCTCAATGTTGCTACTAGGAGATCCCAACTGAAGCTCTCGCATCCTAGAGTATTCTCGCACTACTGGAACCAGTGAGTAATCATCGAGTCTACTCTTGTAGGAGTCTCTAGCCTTAAGGATCAATCCAACAACTCTGTCGGAATCTATGAGATCCGAAAGAGTGTAGTGGCATTGAAAGAGTGACTGACACCTGTGTCTATAAAAACTGCAGTTAAGGTGGAGTATACATAGATCGTACCTCAAATCATATCTAAAGAACCCTAGTCATATTCTCCAACTTCCTGAAGCTGAGATTTTCCCTTCCCACCTACTCCCTGTGGTTGGGGTGGACCTCCTTGTGGTGGTGGTGGTAACAACTCGAAACGTCATCCACCACCAGCTACACGACCAGCTCCTCTTCCATGTCTGCCTTCTCCCTGCAAACCGCCTCAATTGAATCTCTATCTCTTCTTGGGAGGTCCCTAAACTATCTGGTGATCATATGAACGATGGGTTGGACATTCATGAGCCATGTGACCCTACCCGCTGCATGAGTAACAGGGTCCTATCCTGGTATTTCTAGCTCTGTCTCCACTCTAGGTTCCCCGTACAACCGATTCTGAGTCCTGTGGTCGTCTACCTTTAAGTGTGGTCCTCATGGACCTCTATGAAATCTATCTACTACCAGATGCAGAAGACTCCACTGTGTGTCAGCTTATATTGGGTCTTATTGTTGGATACTGCTTAGCAAGGAAACTCTCTACTAGGATGGCTCTCTCTGACACCCCCGGTTTTTTAGGGATGCTAAGGGATATCATCAATGCTTTGATAACTTTCCTGAGCCCCTGCTCGAAGGTATGGGCCCTGAAGAATGGGTCCCGAACCATATATGTGGGGTAGCATGAGAGGTCGGTGAATCTCACTGAGTACTATGATACTATCATGCTGCCCTCTTGTAGAAGAATTAGATCCTTTATCTGCATCGCACAAAGTGTGGGTAGTACAAACTCTTCCCGGAATAGACTCTCGAAGTCTTCCTAGAGTAGGGTCACCTCATCATGAACCTGGAGCATCAGGCTCCACCATCTGCCTATTTCTGCAAGAAGGCGACTCGCGACAAAGATCACCATGAAGTCTTTTGGTGTCCCTACTAGCCTGAAGACTCTCACCACAGCATCCAGCCAATCCTCAGCAGCCTATGGGTCCATCTCTCCCCTAAACCTAGGTTGCCTCTGGTACTGGAACATGTGCAATGCGCTCAAGTAGCATGAATCATCAGCTACTAGGGCTGGTGGTATCCATGGACCAACAGGAAGTAGTACCAATGGTGCGTCCACTGGAAAAGGGCAATGCACCAAGGCCTCATTTCTCAGAGGGCTGTCAGTGTGTACGACTCTCGGGGATCTAACTGGTCATCCGTGGGGAGGCATCCTGAAAGAAACAGATCTGACACGGTCAAAAGATTATACATAGTGAACTGACCTGGTTGAGCTAACATAGAGAAAACTTATGGAACACACATGCAATCTGTGTTTTCATGCACTGCGTCAGAAATCAATAGTCATGGTCCTAGTGTATGGATTCGTCATCCACCCACACCAACATTGGACTCCTTAAACTAAAAACCACACTTAGTACCCTTAACACTATTTCTTAACTGAAAAGAAAGATCATATTTCTAAGTTATGTGGTAGAACTAACTTCATTGATACCAATTTGTCTAGACCCATCCCCCAGGGCCTGTATAGTGACTACCCCATGCCCGCCTTCCATAGCCCAGGGGCTGGAGACTAGCACCAAAGGCATAAATACCTAAACAGAGAAGGCATTTCCTTTAACTGTAAACAAACACATCAGAGTACACAAATGGAAGAAAAACACTAAGTAAAACTGTATACAAAAGATGTGATGGAATGTAAAAGGGGCCGGAAATACAATACCTACGGGAAAGTACAAGTACAACAGAAGAAAAGTAATGCATCTATTGGGTCATCCTCCGGGGTTCGTACCTGAAGGGTAGGTAGAGATGGTTTCTTTTGGCCTCACGTCCATCCGTCTCCTCTGTGTACCGTCACGTCGTGTAGTCCACCTCCGGGTACCATCCAGTCCTGCTACTCTTTGCCTCAGTCAGTGTTGTCCGTCGTCTGCAACTAACACAAAGAGGTGCGGGCATAGCCTGTGTAGGGGTGAGTATAACGATACTCAGCAGGGACCCCGAGACCCTCAATGTCTCACAAAAACCAACAAGGATAAACCATGAAGTATGAAATCAACAGATAACCATTACATAGGTATATTCCCATACATGTATCTATGTTATCCAGTAACCCATCTCGATCATGAAAAAAACAAAAAAGTCATTGAATCAGCTCAAACCATGATTTTTATTAATCTGAACCCTTAGCTGCTAGAGAACTCCTCCTCTATCGAGTACAGTGGGCCTGCCGCGTGACATAGAGGAACTTCCCACTAACTTGGACTATTGAGGTAGTTCTGTTGAGTAATGTGGATCTCCTGCGCTCACATAGAGGTGCTCTCCACCGTGGGTCGGCTGCGCTCACATAAAGGCACTCCCATGTTGGCCTACTGAGGTACTCCACATGTCGAGTACTACGGGTCTTCTGCACTCACATAGAGGTGCTCACCACCTTGTGTCTGCTGTGCTTACATAGAGGCACTCCCCACTAGGCTATTCGAATCACTCTGAGTCGAATCAGTCAGAAATCATCAAGTCTCACCCAGCTATGAGGTTCCCGCACAAATGCCTGCTCGTCTTTGGAAGATCTTCTCCACAAGCTACTAGTTGATAATATAATTGACACGAAGTCCCATGTAGATGTATCTCAAAGTTCAGCCATGTCATAGTGGCCTTAACACAATATATGACATGACAATAGGATCCACGGTCTGTTAGTTATTATCCTTTTAGTCACGGGGCCCAGTTGGATTCATGTATGATCCAACCTGACCGTATCTAAACTATACACTGAATGCCAGTTGAGTATTTTCAATGGGACGACTTCGCTCCAAGAATACCGGTGAAGCTAACGGTTCATCAAACGGATGTCCGGTGCCCATGTTAAGGCCCAAGAAGGTAAAGGTTCAGTAATGGGCCTGGGTCCGGTCCGACCGGGTCGGACAGACATAGTCTAACCCATTCTGGGCCGACATGGTCTGGGATGACCCTGTCAATCCCAATGGGTCTGACCCGGACCTTTGGGTGGGTCATCCAGCTATGTTTTGGCCCGATCCACTAGTCCCATCCCAGTGGAATTTGAGTGTGGTTCGGCCCGGAGTTCACCACGTAGGCGACTTGCCTCGGATGTCGTGTGCCGGTTCGGCAAGCGTAGTGAGGGGTGCATCTCGGGTGATGCGACTCATGAGTCCGGTCAGACGGGAGGCCAATGAGCATGCTGGATTGACGTCGAGCAGGCCTCGGGTGTGCTGAGTAGGGTGCGGGAGGGGCCGGGTAGGCCGCGAGGTTGTCGAGCAAGTCGTGGTTGGGTCCAGGTAGTCCTTGGAGTTTCCTGCAAGCTGTAGTAGGGGTTGGGCAGGCCACGAGGGAGCTCGCAGGGCACCGAGCAGGTTGCGGGGGTGCCAAGAAGATCACGAGTGTGCCGACAGGGTGCCAAGAAATCCGCAGGGGCGCCGGCAGGGCGCTGGGAAGGGCACGGGGGCATCGGGAAGGGCACCGTGCAGGGCGAGGGGGCGTTGGGCCAGTGGGTCGTGCGATGGGTATGACACCATGAGGCCGCGGGTAGGTGGGCCACACACCGCTCGGGTTGGCGGTGGTCAGCCGGAACCTTCGGGGTGCCACAGGTGTGGGGCGATTCCTGATGGCCGCAGGTAGTCCGACCTTCGTCACTGTCGCCTTCATCGTCATCGCCTCATCGCCATGCCCTAGAACGTCACAAGAAAGATGAATCGACGGAAGCTATCCGGCCATATTCGGTGGGCCAGCATCCTCCAAGTTTAAAGTGATATCAATTGGTTTATTGAAAAAGGAAATATGAACATCAATTATTTACAACCACACAATGATTTCTATTCAAACAATAATGTGAAAAGAAAAGTGATAAAACATATGGAAAACATCATACCATTGATTCTCTGATAGACATTCATTGTTTGTTGACGGTGTTGCAGAAAGAAGAAACTGAAGTTATTCATTCACCTTGTTTTTCATGCACTCCCAACGCAAAGTTGCGTCATCCATGGAAGACACTCCACATCAGTAGGATCTGAGGGAGGAAGTTGAAGAAGGTTGTCGGCGGTGTTCTTTGCATTCTTCATTCTTCATTGGGAGAACTTATTATCTCCCAAGATCTCCTCTCAAGCTCCCCCAAATTTGATTTTTTAAGCCAAAAATAATATAATTTATCTATTATTTTATTGGCACAACAATTTCAAAAGGGATGAATAAATTAAGTGGCTCCCCTTAATAAATTACATGCATTGGCGCAATTTATTAATGGCGATGTCAAGAGGCTCCCCTTAATTAAATTACACATGTTGGTGAAATTTATTAAATGAGAAAGGTGGCACCAATTAATGGTAGAGTAGGTCAAGGGTCTTGCCTTTCATTAATGAGGGTGATGGGAGATTTTACACCCCCCGTTAATTGGGGGGTTTTAGTCTCATGTGGTCCCCACAATGTAACCTCTCATGGGAGGTTAATTTCAGGTGGACCCACCACCATAACCTCTCATCTTAGGTTAGGGTGTTGAAATCCCACCTCCAACTCCCATGTGAAGGTTTTAACCAACAACCACTAACACTCATGGCGGCTCAAAAATAAAATAAATTATTGTACACTTTATTTTCTTATATTTTTTTAAAAAAAAATACAAAAACCAACTTTTATTCTCGACCATCAGCCATCGAGATGAAAGTCTTCTTAAGCGAATACCAGTACTGCGAGTTCAACGGTGCCCTCAGATTTTAGTTCCGAGCCCCGGTTCAAAATTTATAAAAACGTGCTCGTGCGTTTACTGAACGTACCTGAACAAAACATTAGAAATTGATTCTGAGCACAACAGGCCTAGGAATCAGGCACCGTAAAAATTCACAGCCTCGTAAAAATCCCATGAATTTATGAAAAAAAATTTATAAATAATTTTTGGTTCTTTACATATTCAATGTTTATTAATTTAATTATACAAACATAATCACTACAATAACTGGCAGCCCCACTTATAATCATCGGTCATTTCATAATTTTTTTCTCATTTCATACTGGCTTCATCATATTTATGAAAATATACAATTAAATAAGAAATCATGCGATTATATTCCACTTCATTAGAAATAACTCAGGGAAAATTGGGCCACCATAGATTGATATCATATAGATAATATTATTTCAAAATGACCTACTTGAAGAAGTAATTCGTATATTAAAACCATTGATTATATCCTCCAAATTGATGTTTGATTTCTCATCTTTTAGTTTGAGGTGTTTATTATAAAATACAACATGTGACTAAATCTTTGACATGTGAGTGTTTTATAATTCATAATGAAACCTTATTTTATTCTAACCATCACATATTCAAAAATTTATTAATATTATATTTTCTTTAAAATTAATTAATAGATAAAAGTTTGATGAAAATACTACTCTTTATTTTTTGATAACTTCCCAATACATACAAAAGATTGACCTATTGATTTTATTAATATGCAAGCTAGTTATTTTTATATATCATAAAAAATGATTTTATTTACTGAAGATGAGGTATTTTGGAAAAAAAAGTTTCATATAGGTTGAAATGAAAAAAATATTTATTCAATATTTTTAGAAATCTGAACAAAGAATAAATTTAAAATTGCATTTCTTTTGAAGATAATGATGATGAATCTCTCATTTATTTTGGGTTTAAGAAACCATTACATAAACTAATATAGAATGATGAACCTTGTGAATCAGGTTTAATTAAAAATAAATAAATTTATATATTAATTGTAATTTTTACATATGATTACTACTGAAACATATTCATCATAAAAAAAATGTCATGTTATAACTTCAAATTTTTTTATAAAAATAATGACTAAATTGTTATTTAATATTTTATAATTAAAAATAAATATTTTAACAGAAAAAATTTTGTAAACCAAAAAGGTAATTTTAAAAAATAATATTAAACTTATTATCAGAAATCACTTTGATAAAAAAACAATTGGAAATTGTATAATAAGATGCTGAACTGAACTTATAATTTTAATTTCCAATTTTTTACATTCCATGTGAACTATATTGATCTATCTACATTAAACTTTTATTTTGATGAAAAAGAATTTATAAATGTTGAAAATGAAATTAAAGGTGATGAAATGGTTTTTTTAATTTAGAATCAATGTGGTGTGTATAGAGTTTCTATTTTATTGAATTCAAAAAATAAATTAAAACATTAAACTCATTATAATGATTATAATGATTTTTTTCATATTTAAAATAAGATTTTTATGTTGTATTATTTGAAAAATTCTTATTAATTATCAATTTCCATGTTAGTTTTGATAAACTTTATTTTCTATTCAATGAATCATTTCTTTAGGGAATCCATTTAATATTAGATTAACTTTCTTATTTGAGTGATAATGATTATTTTTATTTTGATAAGGTTTGAAAAATTATGAAGAATGAATTTGTGTGTATTTGTGTTAATTTTAATGAAAATACTTATTTACCTTGATAACGACCCATTTGATGATTTTTTTATTTCTATATTATGAAAAATTATTTGAAAATTAAAATATTAAAATTATTTTATTTTATTAAACTATTATTTATTGTTTAAAATCATACACATAAATTATTAAAACAAATTTACAAGATTTTGAATTATAAATTGGTGCTACTTTTCATATTATTTCAAAAAGATATTTGTAAGGGTATTAATAGGGGATTACTTTAATTATGATTGTATTTTTAGTTTTCAAAATATATCCCTTTATTCATCAACAATTGAAAAAAATGATTTTAATCAACCTTTTTTTATTGAAATGTAAATAGTGGTAGTTGAGAATAAATATAGATTTGAAATAAAAGTTAGTAAAGACATACCAATTTTATTCCAAAATTAAATTAGAAAATTATAGTTTATATACTACATATTTTTATGAACCATTTTATGTGATTCATTTTTATTTTTACAAATTAAATTCCCTTTTTATAATCCATATGATAATAATAATTTTTTTTGACTCATTCGATATATTAATTTTTAATGTTTTATTTTGTGTTAAATATTTTGTTATATATATATTCTTCAAGGAGTTCAAGTGAAAAAATTAAACTAACTATTTGGATAATAGTTGTTTTCCATCCTAGAGGAATATGATATAATGATCCACTAAAAATTAATTTTTCTTACCTATCCCTCCTAACATTTACATTTTTTTCCAATATTTTAAATTATATAAAAAGTAATGATAATGTTAAAATATCAAAATGTAAAATCTTAAAAATATTCATTTTAAATTGTTTTTTCTAACATTTAATTCATGTTTTGGGGAACAATAAATAAATATATGAGAAATAAGAAACATAAAATATAATAAAAACCACAAAACCAAAACAGTATATAAAATATGAAATAATAAATATAAAAAAGTATCCTAATCCAATTTAAAAATTTATTTTTTTGTCATATCAATTTTTTAATATTTAGTGGTTTACTGTATGTTTCTTTTTTAATATGTGTAATATATTTTTAGTATGTTTTGAATATTTTTATAATTTTATTAATTTTTTTCATTCAAATAAATGTATTGTGAATAATCATTCTTGTATATAATAATTCTATACATGTTGTTTGAAATTTTTCTATTTTGATTTTAGAATTCATGTTTTATGTTAGCTTTCAACATAAAAAACAAAAAAATCATAATCCCCTTTTTTTAAAAATGGTTTTATATAAGTATGTTCCCTCATATTTTTCTATATAAAATAATATATATTATTTTTTGAACAAGATAATTAATTCAATTATATCTTTTCAAAATAAAACTTATTTAAATTATGAACAAGTGATGAGTTATTATTATATACTCTCTATTGAAGAATATTTTTAACCTATATTTTATTTTTAAAATGTTTTAATTGTTTTAATATTTATTTAGAGTATATTTAACTACTTAATTTGATAAAAATAATTTTTTATGTTTTAAAAATATATTGATAAAATTATACATGTTTTAAATAAGGAACCCATCCCTAAAAGCCCCGAACAGGTGGTTACATTTTTTCATTGTCACTAAATAAAAGGAATCACATCCTAAAGGATTTAATAGTTTATCCAATTTTGTAAACTAGATATATACATAAATCTCATATACATTTAAAATCATAATATACAATAAAATATTCTCCTTGATAACATAATTATTATCTCTCTATTACACTTTCATATCAATCATAATAAACTTCCCAAGATCATGGGAAAGAAAAATAATTAAATGATGAGCTAAGATGCCTAGTATGGGTAACAAAAATTCGGATATATCCTAAGTAAATAAGATATAATCAATATTTAATTGTAAACAATGAAAAACAAATTCCATTTTATTAATTTATTGAGTAAAAATAATAATATGGTAGGAAAATATGATGATCAAATAATTCTAAATAAATCATCCCATGAGTTTATAAATAATCCACAGATATCATAACTAATCAAATAATTACATAGTTATCAATAACTAATTTCATAAATATTTAATGTATTACTTCAGTTTATAAAACGTAACATCTGGTGATTGTGTCCCAACATCTAAAAATACAATTGAGACCTCCTAACAATACATCTACATAAATGGGTATGGCCTCAACCAAATATGAAAGATGATTTTTCTCATAAGACCCACTCATACATTGAATGGTTATATAATTATGGGTCTTACACATCACTTATCATGTCAAATTCCTCTATCATGTGAATAAATAATAAAACATTTTAAACAATCCTTAAAATCAATAACTATCTATATTTGATGTTATACCGTACATGTAAGTAATATGTTACTCTTGGATCGACCATTTTCATGCATTCAAAGACTGAGGTTCTTGGAGGAGTCCTGGATATATCCAAAAGGGATTTAGCTGCTCGATGATGGAATTCGGGGAGGATTTAACTTCATGAGAAGTAACACAACCTGAAAGTGGGTTTCACACTATATAATATTTAATGATTTTAAAAATAAAAAAATTGAAAGGAGACTATTTTTTATAAGAAACCTTGCATAAGGCATTACATGATAGGAAAGGGGATTACACCTAAAGTAATCTCTGGAAACTATAATGTTTTAATCATTTTACAGTAGATTGGGTTTTTAAACCCTAAGGCGGAAGGTTCCCTCACTCTCATCCAATGAGACCACAAATTCACCTCTTTACATTTAAAGATCCCTTAATGGTGAATCGATCTAGGGCTTCCATATTCAATTTGTAGTGACCCGAGTTGATCCATGATGTGTTTTTCCTTAGTTTTCTAGTGGTTTATCCTAGGTTATTCTCATTTCCTCTCATATTTTATTGTCAGGCTATGGATGTTTCTTGTCATGGTTCTAATGTAGTTATTCTAGATTGTTTTTGGTATAGTGGTTCCTCAGTATCTTCAAATGGATACAGTTCTTGTGTTAGTGGTGATTGGAGATCCATTATGTGGTCCATTCTTATGCGAAGAATGTCAAAGACCATTTATGGTTGGGGATTCATTTGTTCTCTTTTTATATACCAAAAATCATAGACATAGCTTGATTTATCCAATTTTATAATAATTAAATGCACCTAATTATTATTTGAAATGGATTAATTAATATTTATCAATCACATGGCGATGTTGTTCTTTTTACTTGATAACGATTTTCCTCCCGATTTTCTAGATAGTGAGATATATGTTCCTTTCATAGATTAGGATGCGTTATTGTTGTAAATTGGTATAGAAAGTAGTGTTCTAATTAATTTACAATTAATTAGATAAAGGATAAAGAGGCATGTTTAATGAATTCATATACTATTTTTTATAATTTGATGATAATCAAATTGATGCTGGTGTGCATGCTTTATTGAAATGGGTAATGAACCCGAATCATGATGATTATTTTTGATAAAATAATTAAAGGCATGTTAATATAATTATATAATTAATTTTACATAGAATGGGATAGTTTTTTTCTTAGTATAACCATTGTTGGAACCTGTGAATAATAAATTGGTTAATTCGAGATAGAATAAGAACCAGTTGTTTGATAAAATATAATTCATATATAAGGTATGATTTTTCAGTTTTCTTATGAATTAAATGTGAGTTGTGCTTTGGAGACGTGGGCGCTCATTTTGTGTGAGGTCTATATTCCTTTATTTAGGTCCAAGAGCCCAGTTGTTATGTTTGTTTACTGCTACTTCTTGTGTGTTTTTAGCCTTAGATGACAGATCCTGGAGGGTTGTTCTAGAATTCGGGGCAGGGGGGCCTAGATGTGACATGGTACTAGGATAGATGCGCCTGGAGCGGTTTTTTGGGTATGTGGGGCAGGGAGGCCCAATTTTTGTTGAAACAGTTGAATGATATAGTGGAAAGATGCATTGGTATATAAATGTGGGTGTCAGGGAGGGCACTAAAGATGACTGAATGAGTTGAAGCAAGGATTAATCATTGTTATAGAACATGGATAATTCATTTAATTAGTTTATTGGTTGATAACCATGTTTTTTATATTTTTTCCTTTCAAAACTTCTTATGGAAGATATTTTTTGTTACTATCCTTCAAATATATTCAAATATGTGTGGTGTATTCCATGTTTTTTATGTTTATCATGTTGTGGTTGCATAATTCTGTATTCCTACTATAAGTGGAAAATAATGAATGATTATTTCATCTACTAACCTTGTTGAGTCTCTTTTTTCTGGTATAATATAATTTTTTTCCTAGAATTTAAAGTAATATAGAAATTAATCTTGTGAAATAAATAAATAATGCTTAACCCATGGGGTTGGATATTGCAGTGATGCAATGTTGAGGTTGTAAATTCTGAGAATAGATGGACGTAGTTTTCTTATTCCTGGAAGAAATGGAACATTGTTGTGATTATAATGAAATTTAATATGGAAAAGTAAATGGTTAATTAATGGTAATATAATTAATTAATATAAAGTGAAACTAATGAAAACTAATAATGTACTATAATTTATCTCTTTAAATGGATGTGTGATAGTAGGATAGTGGGTATTAATAGTGGATGTCGAGATTCTGAGAGATGATAGTTGTGGTTGAGTCTGAGAGTAGGATATGACAATAGTGTGGTTTTGAGCTATATTTTACAATGCATTTTTTATTCTTCTATACACTACTCTATCTTTTCAATTAGGTAAACTGACACCCTGGGGATTCTGAACTGGGGGGTTGTTTTCCCCAACATCTCGATTGGAGGATCGATTGTTAACCACCCCCTTTTTCCATGATTTCTTCAATTGGTAGTTACTTGTGCTAGTATGCACAATGCTTTGTAATTTTTCACATATGTGTGTAAGGGTTGTTGATGTCTTGTGGTTTTTTCATAGATATGTATCCTAGATATAGTTTCTTAAGGACTACATTAGTTATTACATGTATAGGTTATGATGAATTAAGGATCTTTACTCTGTGTATGGGTTGTGATGGATTGAGTTATAATAACCAATTTATGATACATTTTATGTGATATATGGTGGATCCAAGAAACTACCTTGTAATTTTTTACATGGATGTGGTGGTTTCTTTCATTAGGTACATGTTATGGATCTTTGAATAGGTGTTTGGGGGACATCCTTTTTGGAGAGAGATGCTTGGGATCTACAATGTTGGGGAAATAAAAAAACAATTGGGGGAAGTGGTAGAGGGGAGACCTTGATATTAATTATTCTATGACATTTCATGTAATTCTTAGTTATAATATCCATGGTGAGTTTAGGAACATAGTATACCTATTTATGTGACACGTTGGTTTGACTTGTTGTTCAATTTTATTTAAAATTCGTTTTTTATATTTTTCACGAGATGCTCTTGGGAGTATCCTACTGAGTTTATTTTTATATTTACCCAATGTAAATATAAACATATTTTGAGGTCTATTGAATTAGTTTGGAGATCAGTCTAGTTACAACATTCATGGGGATTTCACAGGAGCCATTTGGGATTTTTGGTTGCAATTGTATTTTCTTTCTTTTGGAACTTTTTTTTTCATTTCTGTTGTAGTAGTTCTTTCATGACATTAAATTTTGGTACTTGTGTTTTCTATGATTTTGGATTCTAAGAATTATTTTGTTCGGTTATATCTTATCTCTATCATACACATATTTTTATCATTGATGGAAATACCTCCCATATGCAGGTTTTCTATACCCATAGTGCTAGTCACCATCCCAGGGCCTACTAGAAGTGGGACTCATGGTTTAATAACTATCTTCTTCAATTTATGGCCAAGAAATGTTTGCTTTTTTGGGAGAGGGATTGCGATAGAATAGTATTAGAGCTCTGGTTAAGGGATAGGATGGAGTTTGGACTTAGGCACATGTGAGGTTCCATGGGTTGGTAGGGAAACATTGATAGTTTTGATTAGAATGAATTGTAATTATAGGAGATCATCTTAGATATGGGTGTTTAATTCCCCCTATGATATGATTCTTGAATCATAGATCTTGCATAGAAAACTAAATGAAGTTATACTAGTCAGAGGATGGTGAACTTGTAAATGATCATGTATTATTCTTCTTTGATACTGTGTTTGAATGGGTATACCTTGGGATTGGTTAACCTAAAATTAATAAAAGAAAGAAATTAAATATTTTAAAAGTATTATATATTCTAGGTTTTTGATCTATAACTATTTTTTTCATTTCTAGACACATCTCTATGTGAACGTCCTTGTCAGGACCGCACTGAAGTTTTTCAAAAAGTGGCTCTAGTGGATCGTCAGTGAGTAGAGGTTGACGATGATGATTCATGTAAGAGGATTCATCAAGAGTTTTAGTTTAAGAGTGTATAGAAATATGAGGTATCTATTTTAGATGCAGTCATGGGAGATTAGTTGGAGGAGGTTGAGATAGCCTTCTGTTTGATCAATTCTCAGATGCAACTCTAGGTAATGTTTTTTGATATGTTAATTCATGGGTCAGTGGGGAATTTGTTAGTATTGTTCTTTCGAGATCACAAGTATAAGATAGTATTATGGTATTTGTTCTAATATCAGTTCAAAGTCGAGTTTCTTTCTTCATCTATGAATGTGTCATTTTTCTTAGATACTCTAATCCTTCGTTAGGGTAGCTCTGATGTGTGAGTGTATGGGATTAATTTTAGTAACCCTCTTAAATTGTATTTAAACATATTTATTTATGAGGAGGCAAGGAAAAGAAATTTTAAGGAGTATTTTCATCCATAGAACCAGTTTCAGGTCACACCATTTATGCTAAATACATATCTCAAGGTGTTGGAACGAGAAGAGGTCATCAAGAGGATGTAAGCCAAAACCAGATCATCATGAGATGGGTTTCATTAGGTTTCCTCGTGAAGTATTTCTTTAGTCCGGGGTTCCCATTTTTAAAGAAACAATAGATCCGAATTATCTTGGGGTAGGTTCCATCCCCCAATGTCTCATTTCTCCAAGGAAATGGATCTTAGTCATATTCCAAGGGATAATACACATGTTTATATTTTGGATGATGGTGTCATTAGTTGTGAGAGTTTCCAAACATTCTGATTATTCAACATTTTCCAATTGTTCCGCTTTAGGTTCCTCTATTGTGGTAGTCTTATCCATGGCAGGAACAATGGGTTTCTCTAGTTTTGGATCAGTAGAGAATTGATGGGGAAGGTAGAGGACCACCTTAGGATGCTCCTCATCCTAGGAGAGGAGATCATATCCAAATACATGGCCATCAACATGGTAAGAGAGGTTGTAGAGAGGGTCATGGTCAGCTTCAAGCTCTTTAATTACAAACACCAAGTAAAAAAAACATTGTTTGATGTACCAATTAATTATTTATACTCGGGTGCATGTCTTTTTTGATCTATGGTTGACATAATTCTTCATATTACCTAACCATTTCCTTGTATTGCAACATGAGGTAATGAGAAATCCAGTTCCCTTTGCGTTGACTATGCCAGTTAGAGGTCCATCTGACTAGTTTAAATTATGTAGAAATAGTAATCTAGTGATAGGGAATAACCTCTATTGGAGGGATTTCTTATTTTTATGAACAAAAACATATGACATCATCCTCAGTATGGATTGGTTATATTTGGTACATGCTATCATATATTTCTTTAGGAGGTAGGTTGTGTTCCTCTATAAAGATAGAAATCGAGCAATGTGTGTTTTTGAGTGAGACTCCCAGATGGGTTAGAGGTATGTTCTCTATTTATCATCCTTTATGTATGAGTAGATGATGATTTCTCCAAAGGTTCAACACTTGGAATTTCTCAGGGTTGTAAAAGAGTACCTTGATGTATTTCTAGTGGTTCATGCAACATTACCCCTTTGATGAGAGATTGAGTACATGATCGAACTACAACAAGATGTGTCTACTATCTCAATGTTTCCATATAAAATGGCTTATTTCAAGATGTAAGAGAAAATTATAAAACTCGATGTTCTATATTAGTGCTATTCTATTTTTCTGAGTGTTTCACTGGGGGTGACCCAATTTTATTCCTATGGAATGATGACATCAATCTATATTTGTGCAAAGATTATCGTTTCTTGAACCAAGTGATAATGAAGATCTTCTATAATCTTCCATGGATTGATGATTTATTAATTACATTAAAAGGGTTAAAGTTGGTTCTCAATGTATGATTTGAAGTCCTGATATCAACAGATTCTTGTAAATGGTAAGGATAAATTTAAGACAACTTTTTGTTATAATTTTAGGAATTATGACATTGTTGTGTTGACATTCAGTATAATTATTGATTCAGCTGTGTTCATAGGGATAATGAATACTGTGTTCCAGGAGTTCTAGGATATGTTCATGGTGTTTTTCATCAAGGATATAATTGTGTACTTAGCATCTAATTAGGAGCATATAGAGCGCCGTCTTGTTTTTTGGGCATTAATCTCCATCATAAGTTGTTTGGGATGTTTTAGAATTGTGAGTTTCGGTCTCAAGAAGTCCATTTATTGGAGAATGTTTTATCACCATAGGAAGAATATATGGATCAATTAAATGTAGATATATTTTCTTCTTGGGACACCCCCAAGATAGTGTAATAGGTGAGATGTTTACTTGTACTTACATGATCTTATAGGATGTTCATAACTGATTATCTTGGGCTATGACTACTCTGAATATTTTTGCCATAAAGGATCATGAATTATTGTAGAATTATCAGAATCAAATGGATTTTGGGTATATGAAAGAGATTTTGTTCAGTGCTCCAGTTATTTTTATGTAAGTACAATGTTTTCATTTTAATGTTTGGAATGATACTTCACATCTTAGGTTGGGCTATATTCTGATACAGTAGAGATCAATCATTTCCTATGGGTCTCAGAAGTTACATCCCCATTAGCATAACTATTCCACCGATGATATTGAGTAGCTAGTGGTGATGTTTTCCCTAATGTTTTTGATGCATTACATTATTGGAAAGTGTATTAAAGTTTTCACTGATCAAAAGATAATGAGGAATTTTTTATCCTAACCTGACTTGAACTTGTGTCAACAATGGGGGATGTATTTGTTACTGTCTTACGATGTGGAGATTTAATATACACTTGGAATATGGAGTGTTGTGACTAATGTGTTGAGCATGAATTCACATTGTGGTGCATTTTTGGACTCATGTGATTCGGGGAGCATTATGAAAAAACTACCAACATTTCATCCAGATATAAGAGATGTTGCAGGGGGGATAGAGGTTTTCTTATTCATATGACATTTTATTCATCTTCGGTGTAGAAGGTGGAGGTTTCTCAGTTCGGTGACAACGAGGTGGAGATCTATAGAGATCAACATGTTTTTAGTGAGTCCCTTGATAGTTGGTATGAGGATAAAGAACATAGACTGTTGTTTTAGGGAAGGATTCTCATTTCTTTGGTGATGTGTGAGATTTTTCTTGTAGAGTTCCATAGTTCACCGTTGATTGTACATCCTAGAGTATGTAAGATATACTGAGATTAGAGAGGTCAATTTTGTTGTTTTATTTTGAAGCATGTAGTTGTAGAGAGTATGTCTCAATGTATGGTATACAAAAAGGTGAAGGCCAGGCACTATGTTCCAGGTGGTTTACTACAGCCCTTGGATGTTCCTAATTGGAAGTGGGAGAACATATCGATGGAATTTGTTACCAAATTAACTTGAGATCTGGGATTCTGTGATGCTCTATGGATGGTTGTGGCTCATCTAAAAATATCAACCCTCTTCATAGCGATCAAGGGGTTGAGATTAGTGGAGGTTGTCATGGAAGTATTTGGAGGAGGTGGTGGGAATCCATGGGGTCTTGAGGATGATTATTTCCAATTGAGATCCTCATTTTACCTACATAGTGTCGAGAGGTTTCCAACATGATTTTGGTTCATAGCTATACCTTAGAACTACTTTTCATCGATAGGTAGATGGTCAGACAGAGCAAACAACCTATAATCTTGAAGAAATGTTGTAGTCTTGTGTCCCAGATTTCAAAGGTTCATGGATGTGTCACCTTCCATTTTTAGTGATCTCTTAAAATAATAGTTTCCACTCCAAGATACGTTTGGTACCTTTTTAAGCCTTTTATAGTGGACCTTTCTGTTATCCAATGTGATGGACTAGGGTTGGAGAGTCCATAATTCTCACACTAGAATTGGTACAGAATACGATAATGATGGTTCAGGCGATTCATTAAAAGATGAAAGTAACAAATTGTCATTATAAATACTTTATCTATCATATGAATAGATATGTATCATTTAATGTTTGAGATCATTTGTTCTTGACGGTGACTCCATGTCATGGGTAGAAAAAGTTTGGTCATGATAGTAAGAATTCTCTCTAGTTTCTTGGGGCTTTCAAGGTGCTTCCTCATGTTGCAGATTGACATATCGGGTAACACATCACCTCACATATTGGTATGGTACACGATATTTTTCACATGTCACAGCTGCATTTTTATATCTATGATGACTCACATGTCATCGATTTGGGATAGATCGATGTTGATGATGATGGGATCATTTTGGAGTGTTCAACAGAGATCGAGGACCTCGGGAAGAAGCTACTATGTAGGTGTGATATCAGTTTAATTTGTATCATGTGGTGCAAAGTGGAATGGATGAGATTGCCTGGGAATGCGAGTCAAAATTATTCACTCTATACCTTATAAATTATAAAACAAAAGTGTTTTATAAAATATGAAATCATAAATCTTAAAAAAATATCTAGAACCAATTTAAAAATTAAATTTTTTGCATGTCACAATAATTATTATTTAGTGTACATATTCATGTGTCTTCGATAATGCGTGTTTTATGTTTTTAATGGGTTTTGATTTTTTTTATTTAAAAAAATTCAGAGAAAATATTTTTCCCTTGCACATACATGTGTTGTTCTTGAGTTTTATTTTTTATAAGAATTATATACGTAGTTTTTGAATTTTGTGATGTTTTCATTTCATAAATGATGTTTAATGTTAGGTTTAAACATAAAAACATCTAAAAATCATAATTTCCTAATTTTTCTTCAAAATACATTTTAAATAAATATTATTTTTCATATTCACCTATATAAAATTCCATATATTATTTTGTAAAAAAACAAATTGTTTCAATTATATATTTTGATAATAAAAATTAGTAAACTTATGAATAAGTGATGATTTATTATTATATATTCTATATTCAAGAAATATTTTAATATATATTTTAAATTTTAAATGTTTTAATTATTTTACTATTAATTTTGATTTTATTTAATTATTATTATTATGTGGAAATAGGTTTTCTATATTTTATAAGAATATAGATAAAATTATACATGTTTAATGTAAAGAACCTATCCCTAGAAGACCAAAACTATTGGTTACATTTTAAAATTGACACTAAATAAAAGGAATCACATCCTAAATTATTGAATAGTTTCATCATATTAGTAATCTAGACACATACATAAATATCACATACATTTAAAATAATAAAATACAATAAAATATTTTCATTGATGAAATTATTTTTCTCTCTACGTTATCTTTTTGAATCAATCTTAGTAAACTTCCAATCATCAGGGGAAAAGGAAAACAATTAATAGATATTCTCATATTCCTAGTATGGGTTACATACATTTAGATCTATCTTAAATGAAAAATTAACAATCAATAAGTAAAGGTAAATAACTAAAGAAACATTTTATTTAATTAATAACTTGAGCACAAATAATAATATAGTAGGAAAAAATGATTATAAAAAAATTCCATATAAAACTCCCCATGAGCGTAAACATTATCCAAGGATATCTTAACTATTCAAATAATTACATGATTATAAATAACTAGTTTCATAAATATGGAATGCATAACTTCAAGAATCTGAAATGTAACATCTAGTGCTTTTGTGCAGACATTTAAAAATGAAATCAAGGTCTCCTACCAGTAAATCAACATAAATGGGTAAGGTCTCAACCAAACATTCAACATGATGTTTCACATGAGACCGACTAATTCACAGAGTGGTTATATAATTCTAGGTCCTACCCATCACATAAGAAGTCCAATGCATCCAACATGTGAATAAATAACAAATCAAATTCAATAGTCCCTAAAAATAAGAACTATATGTATATATAAAGTTATATAATATTTGTAATTTCTCAATTCAAGGTGGATCGACCATTTACATGTTTTCGAACACTAAGGTTCTAAGAGGAGGCTTAAAAGAATCCAAGATGTATTCAACAACTAGATGTTAGAAGTAGGGGAGGATGTCACTTCATGAGAAGTTACAAAAAGTGAAAGAGGGTTTCACACTATAATTTTTAGGTGTTTTAAAAATAAAATAAAATTTAAAGGGGATGGTTTTTTTGGCAGAAACTGAGCATGAGGCATTACACGAAGTGAAAAGGGATTACACATCATGTAATACCCTAATGATGGAATGTTTTAATCATCTAATAGTATCTTTTTTTTTCAAACCCTACTACCACATATTTACTCTCTCTCATCCCACATGACCCGAATGTCCCCTTTTCGACATTTTGGAGATCCCTTTAACATAAATCGCTTCCAGGATTCCAACTTCTCTCTATGGTGACCGATGTTGATCCAAGGTGTGTTTTCCTTTATTTTTATAACTATTTATCACAATTTCTTCTCATTTCCTCTCATATATTCTCATCGTGTTATAGAGGTTTTTTACCCATGGTTTTGATGGGGGGTTTTCTCAGTTTTTGTTGGTACAATAGTTCTGCAATATCCTCAGTTGGATGTCGTTCTTGTGGGAGAGGTGATCTGAGATCCATTGCATGGTCCATTATCATGTAAAGAATTTCAATGACCTTCTGAGCAAATGGATTCATTGATCCTCTATTTATTTACATGAAATCATAGAGTTATAATGATTTACACCATGGATAAATATGAAATACATCTAATAAATAGTTGAACAGATTAGATAATTTTTATCAATCACATAGCAATGTTGTTTTTTAGACTGATAATAGTTTGCCTCTTGGTTTTCTATACATTGTGATATGTATTACTTTATTGATTTAGTATGTTTTATTATTTTAAATTTCTATATAATTTATTTTTTGAATTAATTGATAATTAATTAGATAAAGAATAGAGAGGCATGTTTAATGAATCTAGTTATGATTGTTATAATTTGATGATAATAAAATTAATGTAACTACGCGCACAAAATTTAATTGGTTAATAAAGATGAATCAAGATGAATCTTTTTTATAAAAGAATTATAGGAATGTTAAAATAACTATACAATTAATTTGTAATAAATTGGTATGGATTATTTCTTAGGTTTCCCATTGTTGGAACATGTGAATAATTATTTGGTTAATTTGATATTGAATAGGAACCAGTTGTGAGATAAAGTACTATTCCTTTATAGGGCATGTGTTTATTGTTGTCTTGGGAGGGCCATGTGACTTGTGCATTGGAGATATGGGAGGTCATTGTGTGTGAAGGATACATTACATTATTTAGGTCCCAGATCCCAGTGTTTATGTTTTGATTCCCACTACATGTGAGTTTATGTGAGCCTGGGGTGAATGAGCCTTGAGGGTTGTCTAGGTATGTGGTGTAGGGTAGCCCAGATGTGATGTGGTCCTGAGATAGCAGAGCCCGTAGGGGTTTTTGGGTATTTGGTGTAGGGAGGATCTAATTTTGTGGAAATAGTTGATTATTAAAGTAGATATATGTATTGTTATATGCATGTGGGTGTCAAGGAGAACACTAAATATGATGGAATGAGTTGAATATGGGGTTACTCTTTATTATGGAAGCCAGATACTGGTATAAATTAGATTCTTGGATGACGACCATGTTTTTGTTTATCTGATTTCCTTTATAAACTAATTTTGGAAGATGGTTCTAGTAACTCTTCTTCCAAGAGAGGATATGATTCATTGGGTATGCCATGTTCTTTCCATGTTTATCATCTCGTGGAGAGATAAGTCTACATTCCTAATATAGTTGACGAAGACTCGATGGGTAGTTCATATGCGCACCTTGTTTAGTCTATTGTGTCTTGTATCTTAGAATTTTTTCATAGAATTCACAGTAATATGGAAATTAATGTTGTTAAATAAATAATTAAATGTTTAATAAATTGTTTTGGAGCTTTCTAGGATGCAAGGTTGAGGTTATAAATTTTGAGAACCCATGGAATCAGTTTTATTATTCATATAGGTATTGAATCTTTTTTGTGATTCTAGTGAAATTTAATGTGGTAATGTAAATGGGTAAATAATGGTATGATAATTAATTAACATAAAGTGAAACAAATGAAAAGGAATAACACAATTTAATGTATCTCTTTAAATGGATGTGTGATAGTTGGATATCTGGTATTAGTAGCGGTAGTCGAGAGTCTGAGAGAAGATAGATCCAGTTTAGTTTGAGAGTAGGATATGCCAATAGTGTGGTAGTGGCCTATATTATACCGTGTATTATTTGAATTTCTAGGTGATACTCCACTCTATCAGTAAGGTAAACTGTCTCCCTAGGAATTCTAAGTAACGGGGTGGGGGTTTCTTTCCACAAGATCCTGATCGGAGGATGGGTTACTGACTACCCCCTTTTCCTTTGCTTTCATCTATTGGTAGTTACTTGTGCTAGTATGCATGATCGGTAGTTTTCCCCATATGTGGGTAGGGGATCATAATGGATTATGGTTATTTGACACACATGTATTCCATATATAGTTTTCTAAGGACTACATTAGTTATAACTAGTATAGGCTATGCTGAATTGAGGATCTGTACTCAGTGTATGGGCTACAATGGCATGAGGTATAATACCAAATGTATGATACATGTTATGTGAGCTGTGGTGGATACCAGAAACTATATATTTATTTATTTTCATGGATGTGGTGGTGTGTTGTATGAGTTACATATTGTGGTGCTTCGACTAGGTGTTTGTGGGATAGCCTTTTTGGAGAGAGATGCTCAGGATATGTGACATTGGGGCAGAGTGGAAATTTTTTTTGGAAGTTTTTGTGGGATGCCCTTTATATTTTTTATAATATTTCATTATATGAAATTCTTGGTCATAGTATCCACAGTAATGATATGAACTTAGTATACCAATTATTTGATGAGATAGTTTAACTTTTTTTCACTGTGATTTAGCATTCATTCATTACATTTTGTATGAGAGGATCTATGTAGGATCCTACTGAGTATATTGTTATACATAACCTACATATATAATAAATTGTTTAAGGTCAGTTAGAGTAGGTTGGAGATCTGGCTGGTTATTACTTTTTTTGGGGTTTCACAGGAGCAGCTTGGGATTCATGGTCCTTGTATTCATTACATTATTTTGGTAATTTAAGTTCTCCCATTTAGTTATAGTATTTCATGGATTAAATAAAAAAAATTACATGGTTTTTAATTTATATTTAAATATATGAAGGATTAGGTTGATGTCTATCTTATATCTCTTTTTCGCATGTGCTTCTCCTTGAGGGTAATTCCTCCCACATGGATGTTTGTTATACCGTCGGTACTAGTTACCAACATAGGGCGTACTGGAAGTGGGACTCAGGGGTCACTATCTATCTTCTTCAATTAATAGCCTAGGAAGGGTACAATATTTTGGGAGGGGTTTGTGATAGATTGGTATTAGAGCTCTATTTTTAGGAATGGATAAAGTTTTGACATAGGTATAAGTGATGTTTCATGGGTTGGTAGGGAAACAGTTCCAGTTATGTTTAGAAATTATCTTAAAAACAAGCGATCATCATAGACATTGGTATTTAGGTCCCCCTATGATCTTATTCATGAGCCATTAATTATAAATAAATTATTAAGGAAGTGATATTGGTTGCAGCGTGGAGGCCTATGAAATGATCATGCATCATTCTTATTTCCCCAATGTTTCAGGGGGTAGACCATGAGATAGGTTAACCTAAAATGAATTAAACAAAACAATTACTTAATTTTGAATTCTTTCATATTCATGGTGTTGGATCTATAAATATTTTTTCTTTTCTAGACATAGATTCTGGTCGACTTCCTTGTTTGGTCCATGAAGATGTTGTTCACCATGTGGTTCTAGTGGATCACTGCAGAGTAGAGGTTCATGATGATGAAACATGGAAAAAGATACATTGAGTGTTTTAGTGGAATAGTATATATAAGAAGGAGGGATTTATTTCATATACTGTCATGGAATATTGGTTGGAGGAGGTTTAGATATCCATCAGTTCAATCATTTCTCAAAAGTAACACTGGGTATTGTTGGTTATGATGATGTTGTGTGGGGCATTGTGGCATTTGTGGGTATTATTCTTAGGATATCCCAATGAGTTTATAGTCTCGTGGGAGTAGTTCAAAGATATATTCAAAGGTTATTTTCATTCTTTATCTACGAATGTGTCCTTTCTCTAGGATCCTCAAACCCTTTAGCAGGGGAGCTCCAATGTGTGGGTGTTCGTGATTTAATTCAAGAACCTTCTATAATTTTATACAGACCTATTTCAAGATGATGATGCTAGGGAAAGACATTTTGAGGAGGATTTTTATCCATAGATCCAGTTCCTAGTCAATCCTTTTATCTGAATGACATATCTTGAGGTGATGGAATGAGTAGAGGCATCTATATGATGTCATCTAAAAATAAATCATCTTAGGATGGGTCTCCACAAGATTCCTTAAGAAGTAGTTATTTGGACTGGGGTTTCCAATTGTTTGGACAGAAGATATTTTAATCATCCTGGGGAAGGATGCATCCCTCAATGAATCTTTTATCTGGGGGAAGTGGCTATTAGGCATATGCTATGGGATCATATATGTTTTTTTGTTTTGGATGAAAAGGTTATCAGTGGAATGAGTATCTGACCATTATTTGCACTCTGTATGTGAATGTTGTTCCACTTCAGGTCCCTATGTTTTGGTAGCTATATCCATGGAATGAATGACTGTTTTCTCCAATTTTGGATTAGTATTGAGTGGATGGGTTAGACAGAGGAAAACCCCAGGATGCTCCTCGTCCCCAGAGAGTTGAGTGTAGCCCATGATGTGGTCATCAACATGGTAAGAGAGGCTATGGAGTAGGTATGGTCAACATCATGCTTTACCATTACCAACACCAAGTGAAACAGACATTGTTTTTGTTACCATTTTCTTGTTATTTACTTAGGATCAAGCCTTTTTTTGATCTAGGAGTGAAGAACTCCTTCATATCACATACCCTGGTCCATGCTTTGGGACATGAGGTAGAGATAATTCCAGTTCCCTTGGAAATTTTGAAACAAAGATCTAGTTCAAGGGAATCACCGCTATTGGGGTGATTTCATATGTTCATAGATATATCCATATGAAAAACACTTCGACAAGAATTGTTTGTATTCGGTATTGACTATCATGGATTTCATTAGGAGGAAAGTTGCATTCTTCTATGAATATGGATACCCAGTAGTGCGTGTTGGTGAGAAAGACCCTTAGATGGGTTAGAGGAAAATTTTTCCCTTATCATCCTTTACGGCTAAGAATGTGATGAGTTCTCCAGAGATTCAATATTTGGAATTTCATAGGGCCATAGAAGAGTACCTCAATGTATTTATAGTGGTTGTTTTAGCATTACCTCCTCAATGGGAGATCGATTTTGGGATCAAAATACATCAAGAGGTGTGTGCTATCTCAATCTATCCATAGATTATTGTTCCTTCTATGTTATGTGAGAAATACATGCAACACAATGGTCTATTTTAGTGTAGTTATTTTTTGTCTAGTGTTTCACCGGGTGTGCCCCAATTTTTTTCTTATGGAAGGATTAAAATTTTTTAGTTGTCTATTGTTTATCATTGTTTGAACCATGTGATAATGAAGATATTCTACCACCTTACATGGATTGATGATTTATTCATTCTATTTAAAGGGATAAAGTTGGTTATAAATGATCAATTTGAAGTCATGGTATCAAAATATGTGTGTAAATGATAATAATATCCCCATGTCCACTTTTCAGTGTCATCAGGAGCATTACAAATTCATTGTGATGAAGTTTGGTGTGACGAATGCTCCAGTTCTGTTCATGGGGTGAATGAATACTCGATTCCAAGAGTTCATGGATATGTTCTTGGTGGTTTTCATTAATGACATACTTGTGTACTCCACATACAAATAGGATATTTAATAGCACTTTATTGTTGTTTTGTGTGTTATTATCCATCACATATTTTTTGGGATGTGTCTAAATTGTGAGTTTTGGCCTCAAGAATTCTGTTTCTTGGGGAATGTTATATCTTATTAGAGAGAAGATACAGATCTATTATAGGTATATATATTTTTATCTGGAGATAACCCCAAGAGAGTGGAAGAGGAGAGATGTTTCCTTGGACATTAATGTAATTAAAGGAGGTTCATAGCTGATTATCTTAGGTTACAAATCCTATATAAAGTTTTACCTAAAAGGATCATGCATTCTTGTGGACTGATTAGTGTCAGCTGTATTTTGGGCATCTGAAGGAGATGTTGGTCAGTGATTTAGTTAATTTTCTATATGAAGAAGGAGTTCATTTTGATGTTTTCTACGATACTTCACATCCTGGGTTGGGTTTATTTAGGATGTAGTAGAGATTAGTGGTTTCTAATGGGTCTTAGAAGTTACATCCCCATGAGCGTAACTATGCCACCTATGATATCAAGTCAGTGGTGGTGATTTTTGTCAAGAAGTTTTGGATACATTATCTCATTAGAAAGTGTTTTTTTGGTTTTCACCAATCATAAGTGACTGAGGTATGATTTATCCCAACATTAATCGATATTGTGTCAAAAATGGTGGATGGAGTTGTTATAGGATTATGACTTTCAGATTTCATATACACATTGAATAGGTAATTTTGTGGCTAATATGTTGATCATGAAGTCACATTGCAGTGAATCATGGGAATCATGCGATTCATGGAGTCTTATGGAAGAACTATCATCATTTCATTTAGATATGGGAAATGTTTGGTGGTGTAGGTTGTCCTTTTTAGACCAAGTTGTGTTCATATTTGGTGTAGTAGGTGGAGGATTTCCCATTTAGGGATCTTGAGGGGGAGTTCTGGAGATATCGACATGGTTGTGGCAAGGCCCTTGGTGGCTGGTCTGAGGATGAACACCATCAACCATTATTTTAGGGATGGATTATCATTCCATTAGAGATGTGAGAAATGGTTCTCTTATATGTCCATAATTCACCATTTTTGGAACCTCATAGACTGAAAAAGTTATAAAATTCCTTGAGATTTCTGTTTTGGTGGCCTAGTTTGATGCATGGAGTTACAGATATTGTGTCTCGATGTTTGGTCTAATAGAAGGTAAAGGACAAACACCATGTTCTCGGTGGTTTACTACATCTATTAGATGTTCCTCATTGGAAGTGGGAGAAAATCTCTATGGACTTTTTTACCATCTTATCATGAGATCAGGGAGGCTATGATGTTATATGGGTGATAGTGGATCATCTGGAGAAATCAACCCACTTTATTGCGATCATGGAGTTGAGATTAGTGGACATTATTGAGGAAGTATCTGGAGAAGGTGGTGGGACTCCATGGGTTATAGAGGATGATTATTTCTGATTGAGATCAATGTTTTACATCTAGGGTGTGGAGAGGTCCCCAACATGTTTTTGGTTCTCAGATATTCCATAGCAATGATTTTCATCCACATACAGATGGTCAGACAGAAAAAACCAGCTAGATTCTTGAAGAAATTTTACACTCTTGTGTACAAGATTTAAGAGTTTCGTGGATATAGAAAATTCCATTAGTAGAATTATCTTAAAATAATATTTTCCACTCCACCATTTGTATGGATCCATTTTAATCATTGTATGGTTGACCATTCTGTTCTACATTGCGATGGAATGGGGTTGGAGGGTCATCAATTCTTATGCCATAACTATTATATAATACGATAGAGATTGTTCATGTGATTCATAAAAGGATAAAAGCATCACATGATTAGTAGAAATCATATATTTTTCATTGTAGGAGAACATTGGAGTTTGATGTTGGAGATCATTTTTTCCTGATGATGAATCTCCATAGTGCGTAGTGATGGTTTGGTTATGAGAATAATATTTCTCCCCATTTTGTTGGGCCATTCAATATTTTTTCTCATGTTGGATTTGTGCCATATAGGGAAGAACTTCCCCTAATATAATAGCAGGTCACACGATGTTTTTTCACATGTCACAACTACATTGTTATCTCAATGATAATGAACATGTCATCGATTTGGGAGGGATCTATGATAATGATTATGTAACCATCGAGGTGTGGTTTTAAAGATCCAAGACCTCCGAGAAAAAGTGTTTTGTAGGTTTTCTATCACCTTGGATTGTATCCTATGGTGGAACAATTGTATGGAAGAGAGTACCTAAGAATGTGAGTAACATATACATGCTCAATACACTAAGATAATTGGTGTTTAGCTATAATCTTTTGACATTTTTCATTTGGTGACTGCAGACCTTATCTGGGGTTTTGAGATGTCATTTCTCTTGTTACATGAGTGTGGAGATGCATCAGAATATACTTGTGGGTCTATGGGAGGACACTAGAGATGATAGAACATGTTGATCATGGATTACTCATTATTAAGGAAGTTTTATTATTGTTTGAATCCATTGCATGGATGATGTCCATGTTATTGGTTATCTGATTTCCATTACCCACTTCTTAAGTCATATTTTTTTGGTTACACTCCTTCCAAGAGAGGTTATGACACATGAGGTAGGCCACTTTCTTTCTATATATAGCTTCTCATGGTTTAATGAGTTTATGCTTATACTATTAGTTGAAAAAGACTCGATGGGTTGTTCATCTACTCACCACATTGTGACCCTTGTGATTGATTGTTTATAATTTTTTCATATAATATATTGTAATAAGGAATGTAATTTTGTTTAATAAATGAATAATTTTTTATTTGATGTGGTTTGATTTTGTTGGGATGCAATGGTGAGGTTGTAAATTTGGAGAAGTCTTGGACTCTCTTTGCTTATACATGGAGGGAATGGAACGTTGTTGTGATGCTAATGAAATTTAATGTGGAAAAGATTATGGTTAATTAATGGTTGAATAATTAACTATTGTAATGTGGAACTATGGAAAAGGAATATTTCAATTTAACATAGCTCTTTAAATTATTGTGTCCTTATTGGATATCTGGTCTTGGTAGAGGCAGTCGAGAGTCTGAGAGACATTTCAAATAGTTTAGTCTCAAAATAAGATATTCCCATAGTGTGGTTGTGAGATATATAATACCATGTACTTTTTGTGATTATATATGATAGTATACCCTATTAGTTAGATCAATTGAACCCTAGGTATTCTAAGCCAAGGGTGGAGTGTATTTCCAAACATCTATGTTGGAGGATCGATGAATGACTGTCCCCTTTTGACTTACTCTTTTCTCCTGGGAGATACTAATACTGGTATGCACGACTGTTAGTTATTCGCATATATGTGTATAGAGGGTTGTAATGGCCTATGTTTATTTCACACACATCTATTGTGGATATAGTTTCCAAAGGAATACTATAAGTATATCATGTGTATGTTGTGATGACCTGATGATCCTTATGTAGTGTACGAGTTGTGATGGATTGAGCTATAACACCTGATGTATGATACACCTTTTTCGAGATGTGGTGGATTTTAAAAAGTACCAAGTTAATTTTGGTTTTTTGAAAATGGTTGTGTGTTTCACGAGGTGCATGTTTTGGTGCTTCACCAAAGTGTATGTGGCCTCGCCCTTTTGGAGGGATATGCCCAGGATGTGTGATGTTGGGGAAGAGAAACAAAATAGTGGGGAAGCAGTAGTAGGGTATCCCGAATTTTCTTTTTTATATGTCTATGTATGTGATTCATTGTGATAGATTCCATGGTGTGTAAGGGAGCTAAGTATAGATGTTTATGTGAGGAGTTCGTTTCATGTGTTCTTTACTGGATTTATTATACATTCATTACCTTTAACATGAGAGACTTTAGGGAGGATGCTAATGAGTATACTTATATACTCATTATATTTATGTATAACCTTTTTTTTCATGTTAGTTAGAGAAGGATAGAGATCAGGATAGGTACTACTACCTTAGGGGGGTTTTTGAGAACTTCATAGGATTTGTGGTCACTACCCTCTATACATTATTTTTTTTACTTTAAATTTTTTCTTTCAGTTTTAGTATGTCTTTCATGACATTACATTTTTGTGCTGGGGTTTTCTTTCATATTGGAGTTCGAGCAGGTGTTGGTTGGTGTCTATATTATCTGTCTCTTCCACATGTGTTTCTCCTAGAGGGTAATGCCTCTCAACAAAATATTTTTTATACACTCTGTGATAGTCTCCAACCTAGGATCTATCGGTGGTAGGACATTGGGGTCACTATCTCTGTTCTACCATTTCTATCCTACATGGGGTACACTTTATTGTGAGGGGTCATTAAAATATTTGATTTCAATACATTCCTTTGGAAACATGATCATAAAACATATAAAAATAAATGTGAGATGTTATAATTATAGTATATCATCAAAAAATTAAAAGATTCATAAAAATATTGAAATAGACTAAAATAATTTAGAATGATTATTGGAAAAGTTCATGAGGAAAATAAAAATTTCACAATGAAAGAACATATTTCAAATAAACAAATTCTCTAATTATGAAGGAAAAAATTTTCATTGAATGAAACCCTCTAAAAATGTAAATTAATTTTCAAATCAGTAGGTTTTAATGATAGATGTAAATTCTATTCCTTCCATATGTGTTACAAAAATGATACTATTCACAATTTTGGTAAAAAAAAAGATTGTTCAAAAAATAAAAAAAGCTTCGTTGTGAACCATTTATAAAATATCCAAAAATTGGTCAAAAATCCCATACTAAATCATTTCTGAATATTATGAAAATTATTTAATATTTTTTAAAGAAAATATGGGCATAGAAGAAAAATATTCTCAAATAATTATAAATACAAATTCTATTATCCATAAAAATATTTTTTCATAGTCCTGAGTATTTAAAATGAATAAAATTAAAATAATTAATTAATTTATTAAAATAAACATAGTAATTGATAAAATAGTAGGTTTATGGTAGAAATACAAAATTACTCTCCAATTAGAGATTTAAATAGAAACAATATTAAATAATGAAGAGATTCTGAAATAAAACCTTACCCTTGGTCCGACTTGGTTCATATGAGTTTTAACTTATTTTATAATTGTTATAGAATAATTATAAATATATTATAGAACCATATTAATATGAATCATATTTGATATAATTTACTTATAACATTTTGATACCCATTTGTTTATATTTATTTTTAAAATATCTATTCCAGGTGACACGTACTTTATTTTTCATGTGTGCTTTGGGTCAATATTTTTGTCCTTTTCCTATGATATTGGTCCTATAATATCTGAAAATTTAACCATGTTACAAAAATAATATATAATCGACACAAATATATATATTTATAGTTTTCCATAAATATTTGCGATAGAAAAATGAATTGATCATTTCTTACAGATGGTGGACTGTACATAACAAGGATGTTGTTTTTAAATTTTCAATAGATGAAACAAAATAAAGGTAAAAAATAATAAAACTTTATGTAATAATAATTATTTTATAAATATCATATATATTCATTAAATATATAATTATGAACTTCTATGTTAAATTTAAATTATTGATGAATCGAATCGCTTTGTGGAGGTGGTGGTTCACAAGTACAAACGAGCGATGATATAAGTTTATAATAGATCATAGGGTAATGAGTTAGAAATGATATAAAAATAATTGAAGACGAGTTGTTTAATAAAAACAAATAATAATAATTAAACTCATCAAAATTATTATCCATAATATATGGGGATTAAAAATGAATTGTATAGAAACATGGAGAATGTAAGGCATACATACACCCAAACAATACTTTTATTTCTTAGTTGATTGTAATATGGGTGGATTGTAGAGGTTAGATAATTATAATAAAATTAAAAAATATTTATGATACATGATTTATTATTTTATCATAAATTACACAGTTCTATTGGATGTATACAATGAAATAAATTGATTGAAGTTGGGTATGACAATTTACTTTTCATTGAGAGACCTCTTTTAGATCGTACAATATGGAACTTAGGGTTGTATTTTAGGAATAATGAAACCTTTATGACATTTATAATGATGGATAAAAGATAAATTTCAAATTATTTTTTTAATATTGGTTTCTCAAAGTGGTGTAAAGAATAGATGGTAAGGGTGTCCTTTTATAAATGAGAATAGGGGTACTCTTGGAATTCATTAAATGATTTAATTATAATAAGTTAATAAAAAGAAAATATTATACATTGATATATATTCAAATATAAGTTTTTAAATGGTTAAAATATCATCAAAAAATAATATTTCTTTAGGTTTAATTAGTATTGGAAGCCGTAACATTTGGTTTTACCCCTTAGTAAATATATTTTACCCACAAACACAATAATGCCTTTTTCACTCTTAATGGGTTATAATTCTACATATAAGGAAAAAACTGGTCCACAAATGGTCATGGTATTAAATATTAGACCATATATTATCCCCATTTTTCTATTTTAATATGTTTATATAATGTATTAAAATATATTTTTTTTAAATATCATTCATGTAATTTTTATCACTATTAATTTAATTTCACATTAAAAAAATCAAGAACAATATGGAATTTGTATATAATCTTATAAAATGTTAATCAAATGTTATTTTAATTTATAAAACTCATGGAACACTATAAATTTATCAATTTATAATAATTATAATATTTTTAAAATCTTTTATTTTATTTTTCTATTAATTGAAAAATATTGTGTCAGTAATGTGTAATCATTAATTTTTTTTATAAAATAATGAAATAAAATTACCATCATGAAAATAATTTAATTATTATAAAAATAACCTTAACATCAATTAAAAAGTTTCCATTATACCTATGTGTAAAAAAAGAGATATTTTAATTTAAGAGACTGACCTTTTATATTTTTCTTTACATTAAACACTATATAGGTCATTTTCTTTAACAAGTTTCCCTTAAAAAAATTATATTTAGATACTAAATTTATTAGGATAAAATTTACATCATCAAATTATAATTAATTTAATAAATGGAGACCTTAACAATTTTTAACCAATATTATCACGATTTTCCCTTTACCAAGGTGATACATTTTACATTGGTTAATACACGTTATAGAAAAACATTTAAGTGACATATTTACCAAAATTTAAACCTATATAATAAAAATATTGAATTATTTTTAAAGATTCTATAACTATATATGGAAATAATTAATTCAAGATAAAAAAATAAAAAACAACGAAATTTTTTTAGACAAGTGCCTTTTTATGTATAATAATTCTTATCTACGATTTTTACCCATATAAATTAATCTAATAAGCATAATTGGATAATTAATAATATATGATAGTTGAGGATAATTTTATATCATTTAAAAAAATATAACATTGTTCATTCTTGAAACAAATAAACAATTTTCAATAAAAATTATTTTTTACTATTCATGAGAGAAAAATCCCAAATAAATTCTATATGGTATTTTTTAAATTTTTATTATAAATTGATTTAATTTTTATATAATATTAAAAATTTTAAAATATTATTAATAATATACTATGAGAAAAAACCATTTTTTAATAAAATTTAAAGTGAACTATATAATGTCTTTAGTAAAAATTGGGTGCTTATTTCCTAAGAATTAGTAGATAATTTTTTTGATTAGGTACTATGTATATTACAAAATTGATTTAATTATATTAATACTATAAAATTAAATTACAAGGTTATGAATGGAATTTTTAAATGATAATAATGTGTGGTTCATTTATTCTCTGTGTTTGGTGTTGTATATGCTATCTAATATTGTGTTCTGTTTAAATATTAGGGTGTAAATTTTTTTGATATATTATAGGTGTTTTGTATATTTATAAATACATATTTTAGTTAATAAGTTCTATTATGCCTCATTTTTTAAGGTATTATTTATAATTCTTATTTTTATTCATATTACATTTGTTTGTAATATATACAATATTTTTACTAGCTATACCATATATAAAATATTCATTTTAATTATTTTGTATTTTTCTAAAGAATACATGGTGTAATTAGTAGTTTTGTATAAGTGATTATCGATAAAATATTCATAATGATTATTTATTTTATCATGTGATTCAGAAATGGGGACAAAATTCTATTTTTCGTTTGTGCGAAGGTTTTTTTTACTAAACTAATTTTTTTATGAACATTTATAATATTTTACTACTATTTTTTTAATTTTTTGACTAAACCATTGGTTATCTTGATTTTTTTGGTGTTTTTTTTCAAAACAGTTCTTTCTTACATTAAATTGTTTAAAATTATCATTTTCTCTATGATGGTAATTTTTTATACATAATTTATATATATTTATTTTAAATTAATTCTCACTAAAATCTTATAAGTTCATTTTTAATTTTTAATTGAAAATGAAATTATTTATTGGGATTATACTTATCAATTCAACTTTTTTGGTCTAAAAATTATGGTTGAAATCCATGTTTGGGTTATGTGAGTGTTTGATGTTAATAGATGAGTTTTTTTTCATTATGTTGAGTTGATATTTAATTTTTCAAATTAAATATCTATAAAAAATTAGGTTTGTAATTCAATTAATATTTTATAATTGATTAAATGTTGTTATGTAGTTTTTCAAATGATTTACCATGGATTAAAGAGATATTTTATGTAAAATTTGATATTAGGATGTTTATTTAATTAATTTTTAAATTTTCATATTTAATAATTCTTTCGAAAACCAAAATCAAAATTTTTATTAATTTTTTAATATTTATATTATGATAATATATTTCATCTAATATTATTTTTCGGAGGAAATGCTTGTATGAAGCTCCTGCATTGATTTCATTACAATCATTCACTTTTTATTTAAATTATATTTTTCCAAGTTTGTTAGAAAATTATTTCAAGACACATTTCTTATTAATTATTTTAGATTAGAAAATTCCCATATATTTATTATATTTACTATTTAATTACTAATATTTTATGAAAATTTTTCATCTTAAACATAACTATAATTTGATTGATATATTATATATTTTTTACTATTTTAATAATTTTAAAAACTATTAATATTAAATGTTATTAAATTTATTTAGATAAATTTATTAAATTTTTCATTTTCTATTAATTATGTGATATGTACATTTTTTTAATAAAACATAATGAATTTATTATTTAGATTTTATTTTAATTCCAATATATGTTTGTTTAATACGTACAATTTCAATCACATATAGTTTATTTTCACTTTATTTTAATCTTACAAAGTTATTTTTAATTGTTGTCCATTTTTTTATGTTTTTTTACCATCACATTAATCTTACATGGTCTTCATTTTATAATTTTTAATGTTTGTTGTTTCATTATAAAATTCTAAAGTTAATTGATGTATAATTATAAATTTATTTATTAGTATTTATTATTACATAATTTGTGTTTTTCTATGATTCTATTTTAATTTTATGTAGTTTTCTTAGTTTAAAATTTTATAGATTGTGTAAATTACAATTTAATATTTTGTAGTGGATCAATATTTTAAGAAATCTTTTAATCACAGTTTAATGATATTTTTTTTTCTTCTATAAGTTTATAATTTTTTGTTAATTATTACATGAATAATTATTAGCAAATTTTTTTTCACTTTAGGGGGATTATATAATATATCATAATAATAAAAAATGGAATTAAAATATATTATAATAATAGATTTGAGGAAATTTTATTATGCAATGGTAAAATGTTATTTATGATATTAATCCATATAAAAATTAGTCATGTATGATTACAAATGTTACTATGTTGGAAAAAAATCAAGAATGAGAGACAAAATGCATTAATGAATGAAGATAAATACAGTGTGTGTTCATTTGTTTATCTAACCAATCAAATCAGTGAAGGATGCGATTTACCTATTGAAGTTATTAAAATAGAATGAGTGGTTATTTAATATTGGTTAAGAGATTAGAAACATTTCTAAAGGAATATGTGGAACCATGAACTAATAGGTTGGTTAAATCCTGTGTGTTTGTTTAATATGAATGACAAAATAATTAATTATTAGAGAAAGTTAATTAATCAAAAAAATATGAATGGTAAAATAGGATAACAAAAACAGATATATTATATCCTAATTATAGAATAGAAAATAGGATAAATAATATATAAATTAGAGTGTCAAGAGATAAAATAGAACAATATTATATATTTATTCTTTTAATCTACTATTCCAATAGTTCCAATAATAATATTTTTCAATGTATATATTTTATTATTACTATTTTTAATCCTCTCCTGTAGTAGTAAACAAGTATATGGAAATAAAAATTTAGATTCCAGCAGATATATCCTTCAATACTATGTTGTGAGTTATTCTTTTTTATCATTTTAATTTTTGAAAATATATTAATACATTTATTTAATACTTTGATGTATTACACTATTTTGAAATTTGTAATTCATGTTCTTAATTTTTTAATATTATATATTCTTATAATTAAACATCAAACCATATGGGTTTTCTATGGGATTGATTATTCTATCACTCATGAGCCTTGATTCATTTCTCTAATAAATATTTGAATTTTGAAAATAAGAGCAAATGTAAAAAGAGAATTATTTTTTTGAAAGGTATATTATTAAATTCTATGAATATTTAAAAATTAAATATTTAACTTTAATTTATTTTTTATTAATATAATTAATATTAAAATATTAATATTCATTGTTATAAATTTAATTATTTTACCATCTAAATATTTTATTTTCATATGCCTGTAATTTTATAGATATCCATTTGTATTAGAAAATAATTCAATGCAAATACAAACTTTTTTGAGAGAAGTTATAATCTAAGTTCAACACTTGTTCTAAATTGGTGAGTCTAGGGTATAATTTGAGTGTGTAATTCTTCCAACACATTTTTTACACACCAATCACTCAAGTGGAATCAATTACTTTTTGAAAATGTTCACCATGAAAAAATGTATTTTTACACATAACCAATCAAAATTGAAATCAAGATAAATTCTAAATGTATATAGTAACATAAAAGATGTGGGTTTCATAATAAGTGAAAAATAGTTTAGAGTAATCAATTAATTCTCTCTATAAATATCCATTATCAATGATTCAATATTTTTATTTATTCTCATATTCACTAGTGTTACAATCATTTTTTTACAAACCAAATTTATAATTTTTTAAGTTATGTTTATTAATACGCTTCATGTTTTTTTCCATGGAAAAATATATCATTTTTTTATTGTTAAATGTCACTATATAGATATTTTACTACTCCTGGATTGGTTAATTGACCAGTTTTTATCTAGATCATTTTCATTAGACATATTAAATGATAAAGGGAAACTAAATCCACACAGTATATAGTGATATAGTAATTTTTATATAGAGACATTATATATTTGTAGTTGAATATTAAATACAATACACATAATCACACTTTAGGATGAAAATGATATAGTGGAATTAGTAACCAAGAAACATAAAATACTGGTTTATAAGAGGTATCCATTTTCTCTACCTTAGTTCCTGATAACTATCACCCTTATTAGAGATATAACATGTAATATCTATCATCATAATTTGGGGAA
The DNA here is from genome assembly GCA_963277665.1 of Viscum album. NCBI lineage: Eukaryota > Viridiplantae > Streptophyta > Magnoliopsida > Santalales > Viscaceae > Viscum > Viscum album. The sequence continues at coordinate 1,539,476,883 of OY728142.1, forward strand.
AATAAACATGATCAAGGGTGAGGTAAAATCGTCAGTAATTTTAAATATGGAAAATAAATTAACATAGCATGTTTAAAATAGTATGAAAATTTCAGTTTAACATATTAAAACATTACTTTATAAATGAAATATCAGAATATTGGGTAATGGAATAAATTTTGATAGTTTATAATAAATTAATCATAAAGAAATTATATATCATTATCTACGATGTAATACCATTGATATAAGACATGTAATTATGGAATACACATAAGAATAGAAAATATTATGTAATGGATACCAATAGGGACATTCATAACATGTTAGGTTTGGTAAAACAACCCATGTACCTGCACCAGGATGGGGTTATCCTCCCATTGTAACCACTTTTCAAGTATGGGATAACATTTTATTTACCATCAAGTCTCCTACAATATTAATAATAAAAAAATTAATTGGAGGGAGATATAGGTACTATCCATCAGATAATGAAAACCACACATATGTGTGCCAAAAGATCCTAAAACATTCATCATATTCAGACCCCTCAATGGAAATGGGATTAAAAAAAATTCATCACTGCATAACCTATGGAAAGAAAATAGTTTTTCATAATCAGTTCATCATTTCATCATAGAATTACCTATGGATAATCATTGGGTTACATAAGCATCGTTTCATCATAAACATCTTCCATCAAGATAAGGAATAAATATGGTATCATTGGATCATGACCCTAATTAAGCTTATGTTGTATATAATAATTTTAACTTATATGGAAAAAGATTTTGAAATATCACATTGATGTTTTCTTGATAAAAATTATATGTATTCTATGAACGACATTTTTTAAAATAAAAAACATTATCTAAAAATATTTCTATGAAAATTACATTGTAAACTTATAAAATATATTTTAAATATGTTTTAAAAGCTTTATTGAGGAAAATAACCATTAATTGGAAATAAACTTGTAAAATTATAATGTTACTTGTTTATAAGACGATATGAAGAATCATGTGAATTGTTTTATAAAAATTAAAAATAGATAAAAATATATTCAATAAATCCTTTTTTGAATGTTATGAGATTTTTTAAAACACCTTTAGAAAAGCTGGATGTCGAAGAAATAGAGGTTTTGACCAAAGAGATAAATAAAGGTTGTTTTTTTTAAAAAAACATTATTTTACTACCATTACACATTTACAAAAAAAATGAAAAATAATTTATTCAGAAGAATAAACTAGATGATATGAAAATAATTTATTTAATTGATATAAATATAACAATATTTCATCATCAGAAGTATAATCATAATAATCAGTGAGATTGTAACATCAAACCATTACCCCATGTTAAATTTTGAATCATATTCCCAATGAAAAAATTAAATTAAATTAAATGTCAAATACCATGATAATAAATAAAATCATTATATTACATGTCAATGGGGCTGTATATAAACATCATAAAAATATATTGGTATATAACATAACATAACATATGTCCCAAAGAAGACAAATTCAGACAAAAATCCCATACAAAATTGGAAACATTATAATCATAATACCCATTCAATAATAATTTTAATTGAATTTTTGGATATCATTAAAATAATAAGATTTATGATATAAATTTTAAAATAAGCATAATATACACCATAAAAAATAAACCAATTCTGAATATGGAATAAGTCTCCCATAAATAAAAGAGTGACTAAAAATCCCTTACCTTAAGCCTTAAATTTTTCATACACATTTAGACCACCAATATAAAAAATATAGTATTATTATAAATATATTCTAGAAACATAATTATTTATATTATAAAAGATATGGTTTAATTATGAAATTTTATTATTCACTTATTAACAATTCATTATTAAAAACGTTTTGGGTAATAATTGATTTGTTTTTCATGAATGATGTGAATTATTATCATCCATATTTTCAAAATTTTTATGGGTCCATAATATATGTTACCCGTGGTATTAATATACTAAATATTAATTATATAAATATTTATAGTTATCATAAAATATTAGACATATAATATGAAATAATTTATTCATGGAGATGACATGACATATGTACGCATGCATACTTTTCCATTTTTTAATATATGGAACCAAATAATGGTAAATCATAGTAAATTTATATAATTATTATGATATAATATATATCATATTTATTTAATAACATTATATATATTTCCTTCCATGAAAAGGGATATTAAAAAATGAATCACATCGTTTCTTGAGGTGGTTGTCTTTGTTACACATGAGCGAGCTTATCTTATCCCCCTGAGAATAATAATTAAGAAGGTATGTGAGATATGAAAATTAAATATGTATTATTATTTATAAAATATGATATTATTTCTTTTAATATATCCCAATTATCATATAATTAAAACAAAAAAAAATTAGATGACATAGGTTTTCAAGGAGGTAGTCTTCCATACACACGAGTGATGTAATTATTTTCCAATGGGTTACAAGGTTAGAAGGTATATGTGGTATTAAAATTAAATAGGTTTAATAATATCATAAATATGATATATAAAAATTAATTCTATCATTATATCTATCCATGATAGTTCTTAATAAGGAATGAATAACATCGGTTCAAGAGGCGGTAGTCAGCAATAAACTAGATCGATGGTTTCATTTCCCATTTGATGGAAGAGGAGATGTATATTGTTTATTAACCTAATATAATTACATATTTGTATATTTTAAAATTTGGTCTTATTATATCATCTTATTTCAAGAAAATTTTATGTAGTTATAGGATGAAATAAAATGAAATTACAAGATTAAGGACATTACATCTTCTTTAGAGATTCTATTTTGGATTATAGTTAAAGACTTCATTTGATGGTTTATTAATAAAAATAATAACTATATGATATGGGGATGTATATAGGTAATATATTTGGGTATTTCTTTATAGATAAAAATATATTTGTAAGTGTGAATAAAATATTATAGCGGTGGACTTCTATAAGTGGTGGGAGGACACGAATGGAATTTTGGAAATTTATAAAGTAAAACCACATTTTTTAAATTAAAAAAGGATCCAAAATGGGCCATTATAAAACATTATAAGTTATATGGTCTAAACATTTCGATAAAATGTTATTTATACCATTTTAATAGCCATTTTATCTCCTATGTTTTTAGTTCTACCCTTAGTAAACCTATTTTAACCTTAACAATATTAATTGATAATTATAAATTTTACTATTAATTTTGAATAACAATTCATTTCTACTTATTATATAAAATAGAATATTTTTATTCTAAATACTAAATCCATTTATCCAAATTATCATCATAGATTCTATAAAATTTTATTTAAAATTAATCTCTTAGATATGACATTTAAGTAGTTTTTCAAAGAGATGTTTTTTAAAAGCTTAAAATGTATTTATTTAAAAATTAAATATTATATTGATTCTAATGAACATAATTCTATTTGTAAATATGATAATTTTGGTTTTATACAACCCCATTTAATTCGGTCTGATGCTCAATATGGATGTATCATACAATATGGAAGTAATGAGTGGTAGTGGTGTAGTTTGTGACACTTGGGTGATGTTATTTTTGAGTTCACAGCATGTTATGGAAGTGGGGATTCCCTTTAGGATGAATAAATGGATATATAAATAGGACATCAGTTATGTAGGTAAGAGAATATTAGTTTTTAAGTGGATAAGATAGGTACCATTTCTTGATTGATTTCCTAATTTATTAGGCACAGTAGAAGTTATGTTAATAACCAAATTGGCTTCTGACACACTCAGTTTGAGGGTAACAACATTTCAAACTATCTCAAATCTATAGACGGTCATGGGGCCAGGATTACATGATTTTCGAGCATTATTTATCTACCAACTGATGCAGTGAACCTTGTGAGAGGCTACCCACCTGGACTACTATGTTTTCAGCCCCTTTAAGTTTTTAGTTTTATTTTTCACTTATTTCTTTTGTTCTGTGAATTCTATTTATATATATTCATTTTTAGGACAATTAATATAATAATTTGGATTATTTCTCATAATTCTCAAAAAATTATATTTTCATAAAATTCAAACCAATTCAATCCATGATAAATTTGACATTACAATTACAAAAATAAAGTTTATTTTATCAAATTTTATTTTTAAAAGTTATCAAATTTAATCCTAAAATGATTCCAAAAAATTCAAAATAAATTTTTTTTTTCATAAAATAATACTCTTTTAAGCAAGATGTTTTTTCTTATATCATGTCTAGAAAACACATAATATGAATGTTAAGAATTTGATAGAATATATAATAAAACCCTTTCACTAAAATAATTAAAGAATTGGGATTTGTTTAATTTTTTAACATATAACATGGTTGTGTTCATGAAAATAGTTTTTTCTGAAAATAATTCTTTATTTTATAATGGTTATTATTTTTTACTTTTAATTAACTGGTCTCTAAATAATTTATTTAATATGTATATGTAAACATTAAATTATTACAATTTAGTTAACCCAATTGATACCCATGAATTCAACGGATATGATACAACAATCATATTTAATAATAATATTTTAATAGTAAGACGCATTTCCTTAGTATACTATGATTTTTTAACACAAGCTATTGAAGAAATTAAATTTAATGTAATTTTTCCCATAAAATCATGAGGTCTTACATGGTCATAATTATCAGGTTTCTTAACAGATGTTATCATTTTATACCTCAATATTTGGTTGGAGGACACATTATGTGAGTTAATTAGTTCATTTTTAGGATTGGATTCATTGAAATTTGGTACATACATCTCAATTGAACATTTTATCCATTAAATGGATTTATACTCAAACTCAATTAATCCCATTTCAAGGAAATCATAGTTTAATTATTCAAGTCTACCCCATGTCACAATTTGATTATTGGGTATCTATATAGGTGGAATCATATTCCCAACATTTAGATGTCACTATTTAAAATATTAGAGACCATGGTCAGTTGTTATATGATAATGTTAATAAAAATTCTATAGTCCCATGATTTTTCTAAAAAATATTATTAGTGAGTTCTTAGGGAAATATATAACACCTTTTCCATAGGACTCACCATGGGTGTTCCCAATATAAGAACTAAATTCATGATATCATCATTATTATCACAAATCCCCCTATAGGAAAGCTAACACTCCTCTTGACCACTCTCTCTACCAAATAAGTTCTCAAATATTTCATAAATATTATTTACTCATGTAGAAGAAAATTACAATAATTAGTATTTTCATTTAATTTTTCGTCGTGGTATGAATTTCATTATTACTAACCAATGATATATTATACAAAATTAATAAAATAACACTAAAAATGAAAATGAAAATATATACAATGAAATGATCGTGAATATTAAAATAATTAAGAAAAGTCCTATTAAAATAAATATAAGAAAATAATGACATAAATATTCTAAAACCATATAGAGTACAACTCAAATTCATGTCTTGGTTACCACAAGATATAAAAACTATATTAATCATGAAAATATTAATCAAAATGGATAAATATTCTCAATAATTTTTTTTCAGATACACAAATCATAAACTCTACCTATAAATATTTTGTAGAGAATCCAAATTACAAGAGACATGACCCTTCACATTCTCCCTCCGATTCATCATTTAATTAATATATTTGAACTCCACATAGAAATATTTAATATTATTAATCATAAAATTATAATTTATAATTGGAAAATTAACCTTTATAATTTCATCAAATTTTTATAAATCAATATGTAATGAATTAATTAATATCATTTCAATATGATTTACTGAAACAAACCAAAATTAACATCAAAAACACCACATGGATAGAGCTTTTTATTGGGTAAAATAGTTGGTGGAATATTAGGTAAATATATAAAATATAAAATTGTGTTATGTGGGGACCAATATTTTGAACTACTTTAGAGGGGTGGGGTAAATTATTGGGTACATTTATTTTTAATGAATTGCAATAATTATATATTTTTCCCATGTGACGAAGAGCATTTCAATTTTTTAACATACCAAGAAAAATGCAATATATTTAGAAAAATAAGATTTTATGAATTGTTTTAAATTACGTTAAAATTTTAGTAATATTTCATTAAATGAAAAACCATATTTATCTTATGTGACACATAACAACAAGTTTCTTCGATAGCATGCATGACACGTGACACTGAGTTTTAACAAACCATGAAATAGATTTATTACTAACTAAAAAATTTTAAGTAAGGAAACAACAATATTTAAAAATTTATGAACAAAACAAATCATATCTTTCTTAATATTAATTTCGTGAAAATATTATGTAAATATTTAATCTATTTTTTATTAAAGTGAATATTCTCCAAAAAAATTTGCATTCTTAAAAAATGAATTTTGATTTGTTGTTATCAAATATTTTCAATATTTTAGAATTTTTTTTTATAAAAATGACTTCAATTTTGAATTTATAATATCAAAATTATTTGGGTTAAGCTTTTGATAATGTTATTAAAAGTATAATGTTTTGATGAATTGTGAAAAATAATAAATTGTAATTGAATTTTTTTTAAAATTTATTTATAATTTGAAATTATATTCTAATTGTTTTAATATAGCAAGATTAAAACTATACATCCAATAATCCAATTTAGGAAACTTTTATTTAATTTCATATTTAATTTTGATATTAAAACCTATTAAACTTTTTAACATTTTTCTCTTTAAAAACTATTTTCTAGTCATAGATACCTGACAAATTTTAAATTAAAATTTTGAAATTAGTATAATGTAATTTGAAAAAATAGATCAAATATTTGGTATTGGAATAATTTATATTATCTAATAATTTCAAATTTATTTTTATAATAATGAATAATAAATGATCTAAACATTATTTACCATTGTTGAGGTAAAAATGGGTTTACTAAGAGGAATAAACCAAAATGATTGGTGTAAAAAATAACCTAAAACTTTTAATAAACCCATTTTATGGAAATATTTTTACCTTATACCTTCCATTATATATATTGTTCCATTATATGAGCATGTTGAGATGAAAAAAACATGGGTGGAATTATTTCTTTCAAAGAATTATAGGTGTGATAGACACCTCAAATACTAGATGCCAACCATGAAATTATCATCTTCACACCTTTGAAATAATTTGGATTGGGCAATACTTGACCAAATAACATTAAGAGTTCCATTCACTATGTATATAATCCATAGTTTTGGAATAATTCTAAACTATGAAGGCTCTTTGTCAAAACCTATTGAGGATACCCAAAGAAGAAGTAACATTCTTTGAAAATAATTTTTATTTTAATTCATCCTCCACCTCATTGAATTAATATTAAAAAATATCATATAAGAAATTAATAAACTTCCATATACTATGTTTATTTATGTTAAGGTAATTACCTACCATCATCTATACTTCTATATAATGGGTTATTAAAATCATTATTCACTTGTTTAGTGGACTACTGCCTTGTGAACCAATCTCTTGAATTTTTTCCATTACTACCTCTCATGGTTGGGCATGATGGTGGATATAAAGTAAATATATGTCATTTATAAAATATTTATTCATAAAGATAAATTATTTCACATATACCTTTTTACTTTCCACTACATAGTGGATATGATTATGTCTCTCGTGTGTATGGATGATTATGGCCTCACGAAGCGTTGTGATTCATTTTCACAAAGTCATTATATGGAATATAATAAGGATAAAATTGTGTGATATAAATGACATAATTATGATATTAAGGATATATTTATCATTTAAAAAATATTATATGTCATTTTCATTCTTACCTTTTCACTCATTAAATGATGATAACATTGTTCATCTACATGTGGACTATAGTCTCCACTAAGCGATGTGACTCTATTATCATCACCACACCACAAGGATGTTTTATATAAGTATAAATAAATAAATAAATGGTATTAATGATGTTATTATAATTATTGAAGTATAATATATTACTTACATACATTATATAATGATCACTGAAAAATGGAAACATTACTCATGCATACATACAACCTTTCATCTCAATGATCAAAACATACTTCATTTTCTCAAAACCATCATCCATGATTGGTACTAAAAAATATTATAGGTATAAATATGATAATTTGTTCATTACTGTTATTCTATGGGTGATTAATCCTTGATCAATGTAATAGGACATAAATAAAAAAGAAATAGATATTTGAAAAAAAATCAGTTAATCCCGCAACGTGACGTCAATAATGAATAGTTAGTAAAAAGACTATAAAAAGAAATAATTAAATTACATATGTTATGATATATATAATTATGGTAATTTAATATATGTATAATAAAATTATATTTTTTCAGCTGGAGGTTTGAATGAGTGAAAATGATTTTCATACTTAGAGTAAGGGTTTTTTACTTCTCACTTTACATCTGTTAGACACATTCCATATTCACTACATTAATTTTATATAGTGTATATACTAAATATAAATTTATCTTATGATTCATATCTTTGAAATTATTTTTATTTATATATCTTTTTTATGATAACTCTTTTATGTGGTTTAGAGATCAAAATCTATCAAACTAGTATGGTAATTCGGTCTCATTTTTTCTTATTTGGGACATATGTTATGTTATAAAGTTATAAGTTTTATCAAATGTGTATATATAAAAAATGTGTCCAGTAATAAAATGAATTTATTAATCCTTTTTATTTTTATATGTTTCATATTATGTTATTTCTTCCCAGGTATTAATATTCAATGTTACGAATGAGGTAATGTTTTCATGTTAGAATTTCATCATTTATTAGGATTGTTTATGTTTATGTTTCTGATGATAAAGTCATACAATCCACTTATAAAGAAACAAATTAATCTTCATATCCTATAGTTATTTATTATATGTTCATGTAATAGTTCAATTTTCCAACTATCTAGAACATAAATAAATTAGTAACTATTTTTAAGAGAATTCAACATTATTTCAATGTTATCTTAGAAAAACATTTTTTTGAAAAATATTGTTTTCTAAAAATGTTAACAGAAATGTTTTATTATTCACATATTATTTATGAAATGAAAAGTTTATGAATTTTATAATTTTTAATTTCATTAATGGAATATTCATATTGTTTTCAAAACAATATATATTCGGATTTTACTGATAATATGAAATAAAGCTCTATTTTAACATTTTCATCATGAACAAAACATCATGTCAACATGATCGTTATTTTCATTGATGTTTTCTATATACATTTTAATGGATTTTTTAAATACAAAAATTTTCAATATGTTTTATGTTTTGAAACGTGTTTTTAAAGTGGAAGGTATGATTTTCTTAATAAATTTTTGAAGTTATTTTTAAAGATTTTGTTAAAAGTTCTCAAGGATATTTTCAGAGAAAAATATTTTAAAAATATTTTTTGTATTAATTTTTTTTTCAAAAATAAAATTATATTTTCCCCATAAATGTTTTAGATTTTTATTAATACAACCTTTATATGTTTTCATGGTTATTTTTAGAGAAAATGATATTAAAAAAGATTTATTATTTTGAAATAAATTATTTTTCTTCAATACGGGTTTTAAATAATGATGTATGATTTATTGATATGTTTCAATAGTTATTTTGAAAAGTATTTTTAAATTGTTTTTATTATTTTCAATAAAAAAATTTCCTCAAGATTTTTTTGAAATAATATTTCAAAATAATTTTCCATAAAAGGTGATATATGTTGATGTTACTCATCCGTTTTTAGATATGATCCAAATATATAATAATTATTATTTAATGGAATGGTTTACGTTTATGATGACATGATGTTTATGAAACACATTTCTCTTCCATCTATTATACCATGAAAATTTTCTTATGAAATCCACTCATTTTTCCTCATGTTATACTATGATGACATGGTCACATGTTTACAGAACTTGTACCTTCTATACAAGTTATGATATTAGGAAATGATTATGAAACCTATTTCATTTCATGGGTTTTGATATTATGAATGTTTTATAATATTGTAGAGCACATAAATATGGTTTTAATTGTGAGAGATATGTGAAATATATAAATATTCAATTAATTAGGTAAAGATTTATATCCCATGAGATAGATAGAAATGTAATGAGGAGTGAGTCTGGTTCAGTAAAAGATATTTTCTACTATGATGGTTTTAAGAGTGAACCTTGACTACTATGATGGTTTGGTGAGTGAACCCATCCCACTACTATTACCTTGGAAGTGAACGTTGACTAAAATTGAAATTATTTTATATTATTATGATTTTTTCACAAACCAATGTCTTTTTCCAATTTTGTGCCCTCAGGGATCATGTTCTTTGATTACCTTATGGTTCATGTATTATAAATTGAAAATATTTATACCATGACTCAGGATTATGATTATTAATAGGAAGGGTATGGATTTCATATCTTATGATCATGTTATCCTACCATCATGTTAATTTTATGCGTATATATATCCCATGTATACACTTACTGAGAATCAAAGATAACCATTTCTTATATTTCCTTTCATGAAATTATAAATAATGGTTTCTATAGTGTATTTTTTTGAATAATAGTAAAGAGAAAGATATTTATTGTTTTTATTGAAGATATTTCACTAAATTAAGAATCTTCTGTTACCTGTTTCTAAATGAATAAAAAAATTATGATCCTCAATCTAGTTTTTTAAAGGTTTTGAATATTATTATAAAAATATATATTGTACATATATGAAAATTCAAGGTTACTATAGTAGGTATCAGAGGAATAGTTTTGTTAATATTTGGGAAAAAGTAAGGGAAAAATTTGATATCCAGAGGTTTATTTATAAGTATATGGATAGGGATATATCTAAGAATAATTTTAAAGATGAGTCAATGTATATGAAATTTTCCTATAATTTATTGAAAGTATATTGAAAGTGGTTTCTAATAAATTAAATCACATACTAGATACTATGAGTGGGAATGTCTCATTAAACTAGGTACCATGGGATAATGAATCTAATAAGGGATCATTGAGATATTATTAATCATCACCTAATGTAAGATAATAGTCCTTTCTATACACCTGGTTTGATAACCCTGAGTGATATTATTTGAAATTAATAAACACTTTATGAATAATTAGGAATTATTTATATATAATATGAATACTAATAACCTATGATGTGACTAATTTTTAAAGTATTAATGAAGAATGTGTGATTATTTATACAAATTATAAGTTATTTTTTTAAGATTTAGTGGTTCCTTACTTTGAAATTTTTTCCCACACAATGTTATCTGGTTTTAGTTAATGGTTAAAACCCAAAGGAATCTTTATTACATTACATATGATGGAAAATCTAAGGGATATGAAAAAAAACTTGATGACGACTAGAGGGAATGGCATTTTGATATTAACTTATCATATATCATTGTATATGATTAATAATGTGGACATCAATGATATTCCTGACACATACAATAAGTGTATGATTGAATTTTGTGAAATATTATATATTAATGAACCAAGGGGAAAGAATATGAATCTTACTACATGATAATAATGTGGGAAGAATAACCTATAATAATATCTCAAATTGAGGGGAAGATTTTATCTTTGTAAAAAATAAGGTCATAGAGTGTAAAATTTTCATGGTTATTAATATCATATATGTGGGGGAAATGGGAATTACAAAACCAAATTCCCTAACCCATGAACTAATATATAGACCATGGAATGAAAAATTCAATTAAATCAATTGATGTGAAATGATGGAAGTATATATGTATTTGGATTTAAGAAACATGTTTTATGACTTGTGAAATATATATGAATTGTTTGGTATAAGTGAATACTTAGGGATTTGAATTAGTATATTAAACAATGATGATAGAATAGAAAATTGATTTAATGGAAAGGTATTATTATTATTAATATAATGATGACACTCAATATTTTAATGATACTAATATAATTATTTTAGTATAAATAAATGATCAATTTAGATATAGTAAATTTAATCAAATTGAAAACCTTTCAACAGATTAATGATTTTTTGAAGACGTGGTTTATTTTATCATTGATGTATTTTAAAATGTTGTTATATATGGGAAATATATTTAATAATATGTGGTTTTATTCATGTAATGAGGAATAATTAATGTTTTCAATGAGGTTCTATGGTAGTTCAGTTTATTACCATGTTTCTAGAGAATACATGATTATGTTATTCTCATGGTTTATATGTGACAATATAGAGATACACTATGATTTTGGGGTATTAATTTTAATTTTATTTTAAGAAATATAGTGAAGTTTTTTATAAATTTTAAACTTTGGATGGGTTTTAAGGTACTATTTATAAAATGGTTTAAGATGTTATTTTGTTGAGGTTTTATAGATTAAATTGTTACATCACCAAATAAATATTTATCCATATTGGATAAAAAATATTAACATTTTTTAAAAGAGTTAAAAAGAACGACTTATTATTATTTTATGTATTTTATTTACTTATTCAAACATGGAAAAGATTCCAACTCCCATTATAATATATTAATTTGAAATTTATTAATATACAACCAAAGTATGAAATCATAATTATGAAATAAAAATATATCAACTAAGTAAATTTTCATATGTTCTTAGTATAGATCGAAAATAAATTCCCCAATATTAGTAAAAGACTTTTGAAATTAAATGGTGTATTCTTATATTAAAATTTCTTGATATCATTGACCTTTTTTCATTCCTCTTTTGTTTATGGATTTGAGGGTTTTAACCTTCTTTGGATCACCCACCTTTTTGTGATCAATGTTCTCTATCACTATCCATCCTTATTTGGGTGTTAGTTTTCTCTTCGGTGTCTATGTGTTTGTTTCCAATATATATTCTCCAATATTGAATCCTTTTATGTGTAATTTAATATTAAATTCTCTCATCCATTTCACTTTCTCAAGATGATGTTTCATTTACCCTTTATACGGTATGGTTTTCTATGAATTAATTTCCAAATACTGAACCATTGATGATAGAGATGAATTTATATGTATAATTTCATTTTAATGGTGTAAAATCTAAAACCCAAACATTTCATGATATTTTTTAATTTTTCTAAATTCATCCAATATACACAACAACAAGATCAATTTGTGTTACATGAAACAACATGTTTGTTCAATAGCATTCATGACACCGAACACTGATCCTCGATGAACCATTAAATAGTATTACCAAAATATAGATATTTTTAGGAGTGTATGAATATTATTTACAAATTTATGAAACATACATTGAAATTTCATATGTAATATAAATTTATTGATAAATAAGTACAAATAATAAATCAATTTTTAGTAAATTGATTATATTCATCATTTTTTTCAAAATTGTGTTTAATTTATTTTTATGATAAAGTATTACAGTTAATTTAGAAACATTATCAGATAAAATGGAATTTATTATTGTTTTCATATATTGAAGTTATATTTGGATTAATTTTTATTAATTTTTTGAAAATTTTAATATTTCTAATAAATAGTAAAAAATACTGAATTGCAATTGAAAACAAAATTTTTATTTTATTTATTTTAAAATTAAAATTATATTTGTATTTTATTTTAAACTAAAATTTTTTCATCTATATATCCAATTATCCAATTTAGATCATTTTAGTCAACATAAAAGTGAATATTATTTAAAAACACTGTAATGTTGAATATTTTCTCATTAGAAGCCTACTGCTCATTTATTTTACTAGACTAATTTTGAAATAAAATTTACCATATCTTTGAAAAGAATTTAGAAAAAAGGGAAATATATTTTGAGTCCAAATAATTTACATTATCTAATAATGTCATAGTAATTTTTCACGCGAATTAATTGTGAAAACAGTAATAATTATTTAATACTGTTATAGTAAATTTGTGTCTACTTAGGGTGGGGGATAAACTTAAATTATAAGGAAAAAACTGAAAACATTTATAAATCCTACTATATTGAAATATTTTAAGATTATATCTTATTTTACTTATGAGTTTCTTATTTTGGGTTCCTTGAGGCATGGAAAATCCTTGACATAATTATTTTTTCAAAAATTACAAGTGTTCTATTCCACTCACATATAGAGTTCCCCCCATTCCTCAACCCACTTCTAACCTAAAAACCATTTTTATTTAGACAATAAAATCAATAATAAATTAAAATATTCTCTTATTTATTCATATATGAATCATTTTATGCATAAATCCCTAAGGATAAAGATTTTGGTGAAAACCTAATGAGGATACACGAAGAAGATATAATGTTATTAAACAAGTATTTATTATTTTCTTTATTCTTCAAACAACATCAATTATTTTTTAAACATGTTTACAGAATTAAATATGTATATTAAAAATATAAATAATTTGTCTTTTTGAGTTAATTTCCTAAAAACTTGTCTACATAAATCAAATGGGTTAGAAAATCATAATTAGTGTAGACGGTGGACTACCACCTCACAAACTGATGTCATATTTTATTACAGTACCACCTATCACAATTTTTTATGATGATATAATATATATATATATATACATATGAAATTTATAACAAATTTGTACCTTATTATTCTATATATGATACATTCCCTTTTTTATATTCCATTCTGTTGGGGATAATATCTCTTCTGTGTATGGCGGATAACCACCTCATGAAGCGATGTGATTCATTCATTGCTATTGATTTACATGTAAGATCACATGGATAAATAAATGCTATATACATTAAATAATTTTAATATTCATGTCATATTAATCATTCCTAAAAATAACATATCAATTTTTTCTTACATTTTCTCTGATGAAAAGATGATAACATCCTGTGTGGACTTGTTGACTATCGCATCCATGTAGCACTATGACTTTCTTTTCCCCACCATAAAACATGGTTGATTAGTAATTTTATATTAAAATAAAAAATATTTTCCTTTTATATTGTTATCATTATATAAATATATGATATTACATGCATCATTTTTATAATGATCATCTAAAAATGGAAATGTTACTCATGAGTATGTATGACCTACTATCTTATTGACCATAAAGTACTTCATTTTTCAGAATGATATTTCATGAATTGTATAAAATTTATTATTGATATATAAATAGTATATTTACATAATTGTTATTATTCTTATTGTAATGAAACCATGATCAAACTAAGAAGACCCAAAATAATAAATCAAGATATATAAAAAAACAAGGAGGTTATTGCATGCATGAATATAAAATGGAATTGTTAATAATAGGTAAATAAAAGAAAATATGTAAATAATATATGGAATAATATATATAAGTTTGATTTAGTAATATATTTACAATAAAAATATATTTATTATAGATGAGTTCCAAATAAGTTCCATGGAATTCGAGACAAACAGTAAGGGATTTCAACCTCACATTTTTCTCTTAATGGACATAACTCATATTTACAAAATATTTATTTTATCTGGTTTATAAAATTCCCAAAAATCTTATTTATGATTATTCTAATAAAAATTATTAGGGTTTGAATATCCATTTTCGGATCAATCTATCTTAGGGTTTCCATGATAATGATGTCGTTTTCGAGATCACTGCATTGATTTTATCACTCCACAAAAATTTTATGTATGGTTAAAAATCCTTGTATCGAATTACATTATACATTTTAGGTTTTGGAGGTTCTAAGAAGCATATTTAAGGTTATGGTATAGGATTTAAGCAAAAAATTTATTATTTTTAAGGATTGAATCATAGAGGCCTATGCGAAAATATGGAGTCTAATTGGGAGATGATATTATGGTATAGATTATGAGATGTGACATAGAGAATCAAATTGGATAAGATTGGGTGGTTATTATAATTTTTATACTAATGTGGTGTGTGGTATAAACTGTGATGTGGAATTTGGTGAGTTATGTTTCATATATTCTTCCTTTTTTAGGGTCACTAATCTATTGATCTGGGATATTTAGTAGTTTTTTTCTCTTGAAATTGGAATTATATAGAATAGATGTTCAATTTATTAATTGAAATTATATTAAATGACTGGATATATATTTTTTAAGAAACCATTTTTCATAGATTTGGTTTTGAGCATATAATCCTCAGTGTACACTACTAACTTAGTCCGAGGATTGATCTGGTTTTATCATATTAGATCTATGGTGTAGGGTGCTACACAATGGACTTATAATTTATAATTTCCCTATAAATTCCTAGACCTTTTAAAATAAATTCATTTGGTTCTTCTATGAAACCCTAATTACCTAGGATACTGTCATCAATGTCATTCTAATCCCCTTTGATTAGTTTCAAACAACATATTCTATAGAAGGATTAATGTTGATATGAGGCATGTTTTAAATATTTTCTTATCATTTCTTCTCCATTCAGTCTGGTTTCCTCCTATGTTACCCATCCATGACATGGAAAAGGATCTAATTCATTGTCATGGACTCATTAGAATGATTTATTTCATTTCCCAAGGGATTTTCAGTTCATAATAGGAGAGGTAATAAAAGATATTGTCTTGTTATTTCATTGTTTTTTGAAAAAATTGTATGTGATGAGGTAATGGTTCCATTGATTATACTTTTTTATTTTAAATAATAAATTAATATTCCTTCATCTCATTGGGTAATAGGGGAACTAAACTTAGTAATGATTAATTAATAATTAGATAAATAATTATATTCTGGGTTATAGATATCAATTGTTTTTATTACATGTGAAGTATGCCTCCAGAATTTATAGATAGTGTTCTTTATTTTATTAATATATTTTTAGAATTGTTTTATTACTTATATATTAGTTAAAGAATGTAAAATTGTAATTCTTGATTATAAAATAATATAAAAAAATTTTTTATTGTAATTTTTGTTCCTTTTATTTTATGGAAATCAGCGTGATGCTTCAATAACTATTGAATAATTTATAGTAATTGATATCTAATTCCTTAGGCTTACTAGGGTAACAATCAGAGACAAATGAATTTGTTAATTTAAGTGGGTAATAAATATTTTTTTTGGATAATTCTTTAGGGCCAAATGATCCTAATTTCGTGTGAAGTCTTGATACCTTGGTTCTATGGATTATATAACTAGTTAATAATTTTTTTTTTGTTTTTTTCTCCCTTAGTTGTTTGAGATAGATGGGGATCCTATCTATGGTATGTGATTACAGAATGAGGTGAAGATTTTTTTTATAAATTAGTATAGATACATTAGTTTTTGGAAGAAGTTCGTCCATATGATAGAACGATGGATGGTGATATGCATAGTGGTCTTGATGATGGACTTGAGAATAATGGAATGGGTTGACTGTAGGGGTTACCATGACTTTTTGTGTGGAATACTAGGATTCCTACCTATTAAAGAAAATATTTTATGGGTTTCGGGATAGGTTCATTATTTCTAATTTTCATTCCCCACTGGTTAATGGTGGTGGTTGTTCATTGTTATGCATCTTTTATAGTAGATTTGGGTGAGTCATAGAGGTCCTTGATTAATAGAATGAAATTGGTAAATTATTATAAACCATGGGGATAGAGGATTATCAATGTTCTTAAATAATGATAATTATTGAACAACTTTGGATGTTGTCAGATTCTTCTAGGGTGTCATGGAAATTAGTAGATAATTATATAAAAATTAATTATTAATTTAAATAAATAATTAAAGATATATTGAATATTTTTGTTATTATAGGATATATAATCCGTAACAGTGTAAATCATGTATCACAGAGATGATAACTATTGTTTATGCTAATATTATGGAGTTTAACTTATTATTGTTTTGATAAATAAATATTCCATAAGTTAGGTGACTTAATATTCTACCCACCCATGTCGGTAGGGTGAAAAACACCCAGTGAACTCTGGGATGGTGGTTTTCCCAACATCTTGGTTAGTAGGGAATGAATAGATAATTGTCCCTCATTCCCCACTATCATCTCTGGGTAGTATTATATGCCATTATGCATGGTTTTAACCTTCTTTATATATGTATAAAGACAGATGCAATGGAATGTTGTTTTTTCACATATGTGTATCTTTGTTTATATTATCCTAAGACTAATATTGGTACATTGTGTTTGGGATACGATGGATTGAGGTGTAATACATGAGTTTTGTAATCTCCAATAAAATATTGGGTACAATATATTGATGTGGATATTGATGATGAGATTATGTGATGATTGAGGTACTGGATCTGTTAGTGTTTCCATGTTTTTTTGGGAAAAACATATTCTTGAGAGAGATGGATAAGAAAGTGCAATGTTGGGGGGTGAATAGTAGAGCATTGGGGAAGAGGTATTAGGGTACCTTCAACATGATTTTATATTGGATATTATATTATTACTTTCATATGATACTTAGTGAGAGATCCACATTGAGGATAGAGATATATTAAAATTTATTAGGTGATGAGTTTGTTTCGTTGGTTTATTCGTAGGATATTAGTATGCTTCATAAATCTGTTTCCTGAGAGATTTCAAGGTTTTTCCTAATAATTATTCCTATTATGATTAGATTTCATATATATAAATAGTTTTTAGGACATATAGAGATGATATATGTGACTGTTTAGGATATTAGTAGCTTGTGGTGTTCTGGAGGAGCTATTTGGGATTCAAGGTCATTTGAAAATATTTTTCTTTTAGTAATTATTGTATACTTAGAAATTATTTTAGTTTTATGAAACATCATGTATTTTTTGTATCTATTTGTACTTTTATTATTACAAGTATTTATTTGGTGGTCTTTTCTTCTCTCTCATTCTTTATTCCTCTTAAAGGGCAACACCTCCCATATGTTTGTATGATATACCATTTATTCCATTCACTAACTAGTGACCTATTTGTGGAAGACCTCGAGTATCCTTATATCCCTCCCTTATATGCCCAAGAGGTGTACCTTCAAGGGTAGGGTGTCACAAAATAATTTTATCAAATTCCATGTGGAGGGATTAAAGTGAGTATAGAGGTATGAAATACAATGGAATATATGATTTTGAAGGATAATAGTGTCAAGTGAGTTTATTATGTGATGTAAAAAAGGGTGATAATCTATGAAATATCTATTTGACCACCTTTTGATCTAATGTAGATACCTCCATTTTTACAGAGCCTACTAAGATAAGTGACAATATTTTTGGGCTAGACACCTAGGAAAGGAACATGAATCACTAGTTTTTTGTCTATATTTTATTTAGGTCAACCAGGGGAGGTGAGTTTAAATATTGAATAAATAATAAATCTAGTATATTATATATTTTAGTTTTTTTGAGTCCATGAATATTTTTGAGTTAACAGGTATTTCTCTAGGTCAATGTATTCAACTGGTTCATGCTAAATATATTCTATATGATTTCCCAATAGATATCCATTTGGTCAAGGTCAAAATTGAGGAACCATAGAGTGAAATACTCTATGATTTCTAGTTCCAATGTCTACAGAAGTACGATGGATCTATTTTAGATTCTGTGATAGTGGAATGGTTGGAGGAGGTAGAGATAACCTTTATTTCTATCCATGATCAGATAAAGTAATAGGTTTCATTGGTAGTGATAATGCTATTTGGAGAACCCATGTAGTGTTATTTATTATTCCTAATATATTGGGATGATTTTTTAATTTTGTGGGATCATTTATAAAATTATTTTCTATATGTGTTTTTTTCTTTAACCAATGGTGTATCCATTGGTCTGGTGTTTCTTAAAATATGACATGCGAGGTCCACATGTGGGAGGTATATATCTATTTAAAGAAACATCTCATATATATATTAGACCTATTTCCAGATGATTTAGAGAGAGTGAGACATTTCATGTAGGATTTATATCTGGGGATAAAGAAATAGGTTACCCTATTTATTCCATAAATATATATCAAGGTACTAGTGAGAGTTTAGGGTTTTTAGTGGATTCATGACAACAATAATTCTTCTAGAGTAGAGGTTCATTAGAATTATCCATATATTAGAGATAAGTCTTATGGTTCCCATTTTCCTAGAAAATAGTTTTATAGATATCCTTTTGTATCTCCAAATTCTATACAAATCATTTCACTAGGAATAATAGCTTTCAGACCCCTAACACTTCATCAAGAATTTTTTTCTTGTGGAGACTATTCAAATTAGATATCAGAACCCCTATAATTTCAATGATAGAAGCATGTGGATGATATTCTTATTCAAGTTCCTCTATTTCATCAATATAAAATGTGGAAAAAATTATAGTATAATCGACACCTTAATCAGTATAGTGGAGATGATGTAGGTAGTATATATTCTTATAATTATACGCATATTTAAAGAGAATAAAATGATGACAAGGTAGGTTTTCATTGGGTTATAAAGGTCACATAATATATTTGGTTCAGATGAATATTCTATAGCTTCTAGAAGCATATTATCAAGATATTGGTTGATGCTAAATTTTCTTTTTTTAACGCGACTTCATGCCTTGTCTGATTCAGGTGTTACACAATCCATTATTTCACCGGCAGCAGTTTCTGATTTGTCACATTAGGTAGAAATACTTCTAGTTAAATTGGTATTTACTACACAAATTAGAGGCTGGGTTTATATGTGTGAAGTATGTATAAATTGTGAGACACTTCTTGGGCATCAACACTCTTGGTGAGACTTCCTATGTTTGTGGATACCACCCTAAGACTTCATCCTTTTCATGGAATTTCAAAATTCAGTGCTTGATATATTGGATTTCATCAAGAGGTACACTATAATCTATAATGTTCATAGATATTGTGACATGTTCATTTTCTAATGGTACACTTATATGGTTGGGATGAATGTTCCTACCATTGCTTCATTGATAGTTGTGCTTGTGATGATTTCATCAGTATTTCACCCAGTAGTGTTTCCCAAGGTTGTGTATGAGTACCCTGATGTTTTTCTAGAAGTGGGTTTAGTGGGACACCCTCAATGTTAGACTGAGTGTGTGATATATCTACACACAAGGAGTTATCTAATATCAATGTCTTAAAATGACATCTTGAAAGTTATTGGTGTTGTATATATAGATCCATAAACTCTTGTAATGTGGTTTTATGCATCTGATAAAATCACCTTGGAGTGCACTTGTTTTTTTATAAAATAATACTATGTAATTCAACATTTATGTATCATTTATATTCTCTTGAATAATGTTAAAATGTAGAATACAAATCCCATTCAAGGTACTTCTTATTTATTTTATTATCTGGAAGATCTGGTTGGTTCCCAATGATTAATCTATGATAATAAGATCACCAAATTATAGTGAAAGATGAGTATATTTTAGACACTTTTTTTGATGCCATCACGGAAGTTATGACTTCAACATAATTTAATTTAGTGTAAAAAACACATTATTTGTTTTCCATATATTAGGGAATTTATTCTGTTGACATTTTTTACTGGTTTTTTGTGTTTTTCATCGATGACATCCTCAAGTACACCATATATATAGAGGAGTAAGAAGTAAATATACATACCATTTTGGGGGTTCTTAATAGTCAATATTTATTTATGAATATGTCAATGTGTGAGTTCTAGGCTAATGAACTTCCCTTATTAGTGGTGGTCATGTCCAATAAATTATTAGATTCAGATCCTCTGAATATTAATGTAGTTTTTCTTATGTATCCCATTATACTACTTCAAATGAGTCTTTTTCCTATATCTTACATGTTTTCAAAGGAGGATCATAAATAATTTTTCTTGTATTGATACTCTTAAAATATAAATGACTAGAAATTATCATATTTTCTTGTGGAAATATTAGTTTGATGTTGTTTGGAATATCTAAAAGAGATATTGGTCATTATCCTAGTTCTTTATTTTCTAGAAGTGGGAGTTCAGCTTGATGTATTCAATGATGCTTCATGTGTTTTATTTAGCTACATCTTGGTACACCATATAGAATTTTTTCATATGGGTATTGGATTTTATGAACCCATGAATCTAATTATGACACCCATGATCTAGAATTGGAAGCAGTTGTTTTTCCAAAAATTTGTGGGGGCACTACTTCAATAGTGAGAATTTTTTGGTTTTCATATATCACAAGAGTCTATGGAATGTATTATTCCATTTTGAGATTATATTTAAATAAATATGAGGTATTTAATTATTAAAATATTTTGACAATTATATTTCTTATATTCCCATAAAAGATCATTTTTTTAGTTGATGCACTATATAGGATATCACGAAGTAATGTCATGGGTGAGTGTGAATATCCTTAGTGAGTGATAGAAGAGATCTCTATGATGAATTAAGATATAGTATATTTTATCTTTATAGGATTCATTTTTTAGACTATATTATGTTATTATATATCATAACATACAATGGTGCCCCTGCTTGAAGATTCTCAAATAGAGGCCTGATGGGATCAAGTTGTCTCTAGTGATTCCCTGGATGTTGGTATGAATAATAATAATAATAATAATAATAATAATAATAGAAATTCTTATTTAAGTGGGGTAACATCATTTCATGACTTTTTTATGATTTGTTTTTACATAGGTTACACATCTCACACATTTTGGTACACCATATATTGAAAAATATTTAGCATTCCCTGAGAGGATAGTTTTTGTGGCATGTGTTAAAAATGTTAGTTTCTTAGTTTCTATCTAAATGAGTAGATTTCCAGGGGTGATGGATGGACACAATGTTCCCAATGGTTTTTTGTAACCTTTATTCCTCAGTGGAAGTGGTAGGAAATTTCTATAGACTTTATCACTGGTTTACCTAGATCATAGATATATTATGATTTTATATAGGTGATCATTGACTATTTAATATAATTGGATACCTTTATAACGATAGAGGAGTTGATATCAGTGGAGGTTATATCATTGATGTATTTAAAGGAGGTAATGAGGATTCATTGATTATTGAGGAATATAATATTCAATATGGATCCTCATTTAAACTTCATGTTGTGACAAGGTCATTAATATTCTTTTTTATCTCATTTATTCATTAGAAAAACTTTTTACCCATATAAAATGGTCAAAAAGAGCAGACAATCCAGACTTGCAATGATATGTTTCATTCTTATGTCTCGGATATTGGAGGTTTATGTGTGAGGTACCAACCATTAGAATTTTTTACTTAAAATGACATTTTTCACACCACTATTGTTATAAAACCATTCAATGATTTTTAGGGATGGCCTTTAAAATAATCATTTTGTTGTAATGGGGGTGGAGGGTTAACAATTATCAAAAAAGAATTATTAAAAGGCATGAAAATATATTTTAGGTGATTCATGAGATGACAGAGGTAGATAATGATATTTATAAGTCTTATTTTGACCATATGAGGAGGCCTCTAGAGTATTATTTTAGATATCTTATCTTCTTAAAGGTAAGTCCTCATCATGGGAAGTCAATTTTTGGTCATGAGGGTAATATTTCTCCCTAGTTTGTTGGGAATTTTGAGTTTTTGTAACATGATGGATCCATTAAATATTAGATACCAGTTCTCTTATTATTTAGATAAGGTACAAGATGTATTTCATGTCTTATAGAATTAAATCTATCATTAAGATGATTCTCAAATCAACATTTGGGTCGAGATCAGCATTGAGGATGATGAGCATCTCAAAGAGAGGCCCATGTAAATTCTTGTCCAATTATAGAAAATGTTTCACAAGAATTTTATTACATTGTTTCTTATCCTTTGGTGGCATTGTAGAAAAAATAAGGGAACCTGGTAATGTGATTCATAGAAACATTCTTAGTATGTTGACCTATTTGATTCTTAACTCTTCATTTTTATTGGTGATCTAATAATTTTTACATTAATTTATCAAATGATATGGTTCTCTATTACTATATTCCGTATTTTAGAACTTATTTTATTTAATATGTATCCACACAAGAAGAGTTTTTTGTGGTATTTTCACTTGGTTTATCTATATGAGGTTGATGCACTCATGTGATAGTGAAATTCGTGAGAGGTATCTCATGGGTTGTGTGTTTGAAAGTCAATTTTTACTTACACTCTATGGGTTTTATTTTAGTTATCATACCTAAGAATTTATTTAATATTACCTAATGTGAGGTCCCAAATCCTTATGTCATATTCCCTTATGTGTTTTAGGTTTTGGATATTTCAATAAGAGGCATATAGATTCAAGTAGGGGAGTTATGCTAAAATTTTAGTTGTAATGTAGGACTGTAGAATAGAGGGTTACATTACGTTATTGACTCTAGTTGGTATATGAGGCTATTATTTGGATTAGGATATATGATGTGGATTCATGATATAGTTGGTTTGGGTGGTCCTTTTCATTTTGGTACTGATGTGGTGTGGGAGATAGAATACATCATGGTATCTGAGGAGGTATGTTTTAGAGGATCTACCTTATTTGGGGTTCATACACCAAAGAGAAGAGTTATACATAGCCTGTTTATTTTGAAATTATAAATACATTGTTTATGAATTCCTTCTCACAATGTTTCCCCAAAAAAAAATTTAAATTGTTGGCATGGACCATGCCACGTTTCTGTGATATAGATTTAGTCAGGTATGATGTGACGTAACATCTTGCCTTACGATGTAGTTTTATCCAATGTTAGTGTATTTCACTCTGTTGTATGGTTATGCATGATGGTATTCTAATATCACGCTTTCCTATAAATTCCTATAATATCTTCAAAATTTTATTTCTCAAATTTTATTCAATCAATCCCCAAGAACCCATGATAGAGTTTTTTAAGGCCTTTTATCCCATTTGATCTAATTCAACAAGTTCTTCTTGTGATAGTTTTGTGGTGATCTAGTGAGAGTTTTTACATTTTTCTTATGGGTTCTTCTCCATTTGGTCTTTTTTATCATATGTAACCTTTCCATGATATATTTTATTTATATAAGTCCTTATTATATATTTGTTTTAAATTTTGGTTGTGTTTTTATAGTGAAAAATCTTTAAGGGCCATCAGTTCCTTGATATAGAGCTGATCAGAGATCTATGCTTGTTGTTCTTTTCTTCTTCAATGAATATTCAAAGAATTTAGGTAGGTAATTCATTTATTCTCTTTAAATTTATGTTCTATTGTAATTTTATCATTTATTATCTCCTTATTTAATGGTGTGATTAACATTAATTTGTATTACTCCAAAATAAAAGAAATAATTTCCTTTTGGGTGGTAGTTATCATATGTGTTTGTACTTTGTTGAGGGTTTTAATCATGATTTTGTATATATTGGCCAATCATTATATATTTTATGGGTTAAAATGGTTTTTATTCTCATCAATTGGATAACGGATGTGTAAATCGTAAGTCTTGATTACTAAATAATAAATATACATGAGTAATTATAATCATTATTCCTTTTATTTATTGACATAGAATTGATTCTTGAAGCATCATTAAATAATTAATATCCCTCGACAAATGAGTCCTTTGGTTTCCTATGGTTACAACCCAAGGTAAATGAATTGGTTTATTCATGATGGTAATAAATAAGTTTTTTCCTAAATATAATTTTTTGGGGTCAAGAAAGATATGGCATGATACCTAGGTTCTAGGGACTAGATTCTTTATTAACTATATTATTTTCTCTTAATACATTGTGTGGGATCTATACAAGAGGTGGCTTAATATAAATCTTTTGGGAGCCTGATATGTTTGAGGATTTAGAAAGACATGGATGGGGATACCCATTTTTTTGTAGTAGTTGGTTTATGTGGTGATGAGATGGATGGAGACATGAATAATATTATAAGGTACGAGTCATATACTAGGTAAATGGATTTAATATGATAGTTCTCACTTTTTTATTGTAAAATATAAGATTATTTTAGGTTTAAAAATATTATTTAAATGCTGGATTGAATGGTTACTTGTTTTTACATTCCATTCCCAACATCTTAATGCAAGTATCTGTTCATTGTTATGTAACTTTTATTAAAGAGAAGTATATTTCCAAGAGTATATAAAATTATGGAATTTAAATGTTAAATGATTATAACCCATTTAGTTAGAGGATTGAAAAATATAGAAATCATGGTAATTATTTTGGAACCATGGATGGTTCAAGATTATACCTCAAGGGCATAGAAATCAGTTGATAATAATTTAAATATGAAATATTAATCTAAAATACTAATTTAAAATATATTAAATATTTGTGAACCTATATGATATGCATTTGTCAGTGGTGGTATATCGGTGTCTAAGAGTTGATAATTATTTTTGAGTTCAAGGCTTTGTAGTGTCCCTAGTGTAGTTGGGATATATTAATATTCCTTATGTTATGTGATTTCATATTCTTCCACTCCCATATTGATAGTGAAACAGAAACCAAACGAACACTAGTAGGTTGTATTCTCCTATATTCAGGTTAGTAAGGAATTAATGGATGACTACCCACTATTTACCCAATCTACTGTCTTCTTAGTATTATGTTCTAGTATTCACGGTGGTTATCATTCCCATAAATGTGTGTAGAGAGATGTTATGGATTTTTCTTACTTTATTCACATTTATCTCCCGATAAATTATCATAAGTATTATTATAGTAATGCAGTGTTTGGGATTTTATTAATCGAGGTATAATACATGACATAACATCTTCGGTTACACCTAGAAAATATTAATTTACAATCTAGTGATGTTTATGTTTATGATGATATGATGTGATGAATGGATACATAATACGTTATATTTTCTACTTATTTTTGGGAACAATTATATATTTGAGAGATATTGTATATAATACGAGGGATTGGGGTAAAAATGAAAAATCCTTTAGTAGTGGATGAGGGGAAAATTCATCGTGGTATTATGTTTGATATTATATCAATACTTGTATTAAAAAATTCCTGAGATATAAATTTTTAAATTAGAATCACAGTTTACTAGATTAGGTGCTAATTATGTTTCATTTCCTTAGTATATTGGATTTACTATCATTTATTGGACTTTTTCATGACTGTATCAGAGGATGTTCATATTAAGTACAACTATTATTCTCACCCTATGTAAATAATAACTATTTTATGGTATTAAAAATATGGTTAGTTATTGAGATGGATAGTACTGGATTGTGGTGCTTAGGAGTTTTTTGGACTTTAAGGTTGTTGTCAATGATTTTTCCATTGGTACTTGTTGTTTACATCACATTTTTTGGGTTTTATTACACTATATGAATGTATTGTGATCTATAATTACTTTAATTATATGTTATTTTTTTATTGGTCACATCTTTTTTTTTTGATTCCTCATTCTTCTTATGATATCTAAATAAACAATGACACAATGTTGACAAATATTTTATATATTTCTTCAAAGTACAGTTAAAATTCACCAATAAATAATTTAATATAATAAATCAGTAATAATTATCAATAAAAACTAAAATACCCCACAATAAAATTCATCAAACAATATCTTAAAAACAACCCTCTTTCACTATAGGGTTATACTATAGAGTAATATCTCTATCGAGTCGTAGTGTGTGAAGAGTTTTTAGACTTTTACATCAAGAAACCATATTTTAAAAATTTATTATTAATTATTACGATGTTTTATCCTTAATATTGTCATTTCTTCGAAAATGTATTATTTTTCATGTGTTAATAATAAAAAATAATTTTCCATTGAAAATTTTTCTTCCCTAATGTGGTTTTAATATCCTTTTCATTTTTTATCATCTCATAACTCCAACTAATATCATAACTCGTTCCTTTTTATTATAGTTTAATATAACTATAAATAAGTTCTATTATAGGTCATGAATTTATAATAAATACAAAAACCTATTCCAATTTTGGGTATCTTCTTAACATTAAAACACTGCATACGAATCCTACATTATTCCACATGGGGGTTTTATTTATAAAAATTATTTGATTTTAACATTCATCTTTATAATAATTAACACTAAATGAAAAATAACATATTATACATAATTTTTAATCATTACTTGTGACATGATCAATATTATAAAAATGGCATTAAAATTTTTTATATTAAAATTCTTGTTTCTTAAAATACAATATTCTACCATATTATAAAAATCCTACTAGTATTTTTAATGTTTCATATTATTTAATTACTTAAAGATATTTAAAATAATTTCCTTATTATAATTTAAAATTATCCCCTTTTATTCATATCCCCCAAATTTCAGTTCACACATTTAGTTTTTACATTACCCCATTTAAAAATATCCCAAAATGGAAATCAATTGATTCCTATAAACACAAGATAGAAATTAATATAATATAATTTACATAGAGAGTGTGTACATTAAAAACCCTATTAAATTGATGTTTTTTTATTAAAATTTATGATTCAATAAATATTTATCAAATTGATGTGCCTAATAATGATTAGAAACAATTTTAAGGGGGGTTAAATTGATATTTCAATTTTTTTTTTAAATAATGGTTACCACTAAATTTGTTAACAATGGTGGATATTATTTTTAAAAACGTTTTGGAAACAAAAAAATATTAAAAACATTCATTGAGTGAGAAATTTCCTTTTCAATTCTCTTCTCCCATTGTAAAAAACTACATATTTTTTATGTATGGTATCATCCATGGATCATATCATACCAATAATATCATTATGTGATAAAATGATCAATATGAATTTTTAACTCTTCATCCTCATAGAATTGGCATCCAATAAAAAATCTTAGGATCCTAAAATTTTTAAATAGGTGTTTTTTAATTGAAAATAATCGTAAATATGTTTATGTATGTCATTATAACAGATTATATATTTTTTAATTTCTAATGTGGATTTCAGGAAATTTTTTTGGTTTTATCCACATATTATCCATTACAAATTTTCATTTTAAAATGAAGATATTATCCATTAATATATTCTCACTCACATAACCTCTCCTAATGATATTATATATTTTATCAGTATCTCCCTCACTATTTTCCCAATATAATTTTATCTCTTAATTAATTTATATGAATTATTGATATGTAACACTCAATTAATTCACAATTCAAACTCTTTAATACTATGATCTTTAATATATATATTTGACTCAAATAATGATTTTACTGGTATTTTCTTCTCAAAATATAATAATATATATAATTGAACAATAAAATGAAATATATTGGTAATTTTAAATCTAAAATCTCTTCATTTTAATTTCCATGAATACTATAAAATATATCTTCATAAATTTGGATATTTAAATATTAATATATCTTCACAAATATCTCAAAATAATAGCTTCCTCATAATTTTATTTCAATTTAAATATTGTTTATATAATTATTTAAATAGTCCATTGAAGTTCTAAAAATTTAAATACCAATGAATAATGATCTCTACTAAATGAATTATTTAATAAAAAATATGAAAAAAATATCACTATTATATAACAAATTTTATACATTACTCGATATCAAATAGTATGAAAAGATTCCAAGTTTATCTTAAACAAACTCCAATTTATCTTATGTAACTCTAGTTTAATGTTATATTTCATGTTCAAATTAAGAATAAAAATCACACATAACTAGTAGATTATTATTCATACACATTATAATTTTTGGGTGAATGTCCAATAGTCCATTGAAATCGTAGATCTATGTTATATTGTTTTTAAAAATCATAATAAATGTTATAATGTTTTTTAAAAACTCATTCTAGCCACATGTGTCTCTATATAATCATATTTTAACTTAGATAGACCATATATTAATTATTATCATCTTCATAAGATGTCTTAGAACTCACTTCAGCTTAGCATAGATCCTCTAATATCCCCATATTATTTGAACTGAGAATTTTTATATTTTATGTTTATTTTACATGGGAATTATTCTTTTACAAGTTTGCATTTAATACATTAAATGATATGGTTGATAATGTATTAATAGTAAATATAACACAATGAATACATTTGGACCATAATTACCCAATAAAAAAACACATTGGAAATACCATATCCTCATTATGATATGTTGTATATTCATAAACCATACTCACACCTCATTAGTTTATCTATTCAATATTTGGAAAAAATATAGAACACTTAAATCCAATTATGAAATTAACATCAAAACTCATATGAAATGATTACCTATTATTCATCTTTAATCCTACATGATAAAAACATTATAGGAAACATAAAAAATTCATCAATACTTGATGTTGTCTATTAATGAAAATTATCATTAATAAGTCCCTTGGTATAAATATACTTTCATTATAACCATTATCCACAAGTTATATAAAACATTGAATATTCAATACAAACCTCTCTTTATTTTATAAATTGGAGACCAAAATTTTGATAGGATTTTTTATTATTATCAACTATTGAGAATAATATCCAAATAAATAAAAGTTTTGGTT
This sequence comes from Viscum album, assembly GCA_963277665.1. Classification (NCBI taxonomy): domain Eukaryota; kingdom Viridiplantae; phylum Streptophyta; class Magnoliopsida; order Santalales; family Viscaceae; genus Viscum; species Viscum album. The sequence goes on from OY728142.1 coordinate 1,539,507,317, forward strand.
TCATGAATTATTTCATTGGAATATCTAATGGGATGATAGGGAAGATATACGTGACCATGTAAGCCCATATCAAACATTCCATGGGTTGATGACTAATAGGAAGGGTATAATACACACATGGGAAGTATTACCTTCTTAATTCCAATGAATGATTAATATAAACATCCCGATCGGGTCCAATTGAATAATACAAAACCTAAATCCCAAAATATATTTAATTTTATATATGAAAATAAGAAACCCAAAATGAATCCAAATCTTATGGACGTAACTAAAAAACCAATGATCATTACAATATGGTAATGTATAGACCAATCAATAGCCTCTCCTTGTAAATCTATACAATTAAGATATATAAGATAGGTGTGAGTATAAAAGAATACACAATTTGATCATTACAGAAACTCTTATGAAAATGGGGGAGAAACATGCTAAATCCTAAAGGAATAAAATATGAAACCAATTCAATACCTACTCATTCCCATTACCACCCATCCTTAATAAATACCATTGTTCAAATTCATGAATAAGTATTATAATATATTATCAAAATGATATAATTAATTGGTACCTTGTACCATCATTACCATTAAACTAGTTTCGCTTACACCCACAAATACATACATCAAGGTGCTTTCATCCCTTAAATAGAAACACATCGACATACCACACAACCAAATGACTACATCAAAACCACAATAATTAAATATAACCAATTAATACCAAAACCAAAGTATTCATACCACTTTTTTATACTATATACCAAAAAATATCCACAACATAACTATATCCTCACATCAAAACCACATAAAAACACACCAAAGTCCTCATTCCATAAAAACATTTACCAAATTCTATATACCATAATGTAACGACCCAAATCCGGAGCCCCTCCACTGGTGCCCCGTACCCGGTTCGCCACATGACCTCAAGCGTGTTTCCCCAAATGCCAGAGGCTTCCGACAAGCAGCAAGGGCCTTGGTGAGTTGGTGGGAAACCTATGCCCTCATGAGGTAATGTATACAATGGAAAAACAACCAGAACCATTAGCAGAAACAATCAACAGCATACAACAATTGATGTAAATAGAGGAACCAATGGATACATAATAATGATGCAACACGGTACATATGTCTATGGAAATTAGTAAACCAACCAACGTGCTGAAGTACAATGGAAAAAAAAGTTCAAAAGAAAACAAAGTAAATTCCTCTGCATTGCAAGCCTCAGCTCGGTCCCATGCTCTCCATCTCCAGTGAATCAAGAACCCGAAGTAGAAGGGTGCTTGACCTTATCTATACCTGAAGCAACATAGTCTACTTGGGCCCAAAATCATGGCCCAAAAGGGTGTGACATACAATCCCAGTAGGCAATCACCCAAAGATCTGTGCCTAATAGTCAATGAATACATGGCAGTAATAAAATAAGAAGTAGTAAATAGGAACACAAACAACTAGAATCTACAGTTCTAACCCAAGAAGTACACAAGTAAAGAGTCAACAACAAAGGAAAAAAGGTAACCCTCTAGGTAGCTCTCACAGCCTAACCCCTATGGTTCAACCTATAAGTACTAGAAACCCTCTAGGTGGAAAACACAGTCTCACCCCTCTGGTTCAGTTATGAAAATAATAGACTCTCTGGGGAAGCACTCATCGTCAATTCCCCTTATAGTCTCATATCGTACTAAAGGTTATCTGGGTAAGCACTCAACTTCTCATTCCCCTTGTGTCCTGCATCGAGGAACTACAGACTCTCTGAGGAAGCACTCATCATCAATTCACCTGGTGGTCTCGCATCATATTTAAAGACACTCTGGAGAAGCCCTTACATCATTTCTCCCTTTGGCCTACTACTCTAGTTTCTCATAGTCCTGTGTGAAAATATACATGCATAGAACACATACATCATCCAAGTAAACCTTATGAACTACTTGTCTATCAGTATAAGGCTCAACAGCAATAAAGTAGAAGTTCCACTATCCTATGGATAGGCATGGAAACTGGAAAAATGCCAAACTGGTAGAAAAACATGGAAATTCATCCTGAGCACAAAATAAATTACTCTTCTTACAAGCATAAACATCTACTACAACAATCAAGCAAAACAAGAAAATAGCAGGCGCAAAACAGGAAACCCACAATTCATCGCCCAAGGGAATTTGTGGAATTTGCACAAAATACTCATAGAATTTCAACAAAAAGGCACAAACCACCTACCTCGATCCTAGGATATCGATATATGTGAATCAAGACAATTGATTCACCTTAGAACATTGTAGATCTGAGAAAACGCACAAAACACTCAACCCACGATAACTCAGAAACGAAGAGGAATTAGAAAACGAAGTTCAAGAAGAAGTAATATCTTACCATTGTGATTCCAACGCAATCCACCAAGATTGAATCGGAGAACGGATTAAGGGGCAGGAGCTCGTCGAAGATTCGGTCGTAGGGGTCTCTCTCAGATGAATGGGACCTAGAATAAGGTGCTTATGGGCGCCAGGCGCGACCCCAGTTCATTAAGTAAAAAAATGAATGTACACTGCATGTACTGGGTCCTTTCCATACTCTGCCAAAATTGGCCTCCACGTCACCCATACACACCGTGTGTGTGGCCCGGGCATGACCGACATACGACTTTGAGCCAAAGAAGAGCACACAGCGTGTACTCAGAAAGTACACAGCGTGTAATTTGAAAATTTCCAGAATGATCATTTTTCATAAAAACTTTAGAAAAATGAAAACATACCTGAAAATGAGATCTGGGTTCTTACAAACTTCCCCCCTTAAAAAAATTCGTCCCAGAATTTCCCTAACGTGGTGTAGAAGAAGGATCCCCGAACAGTTTCGGCCACTATGATCATACATCGGTCTCCATTTCCCAGGTCTCGTCCTGTACTCACCCATGCTGCCATAGCACCTGTACCAGAGGAACAGATCGCTCGCAGAGAACCTCCATACTACGATCAACAATCTAGATAGGATGCACCTTGAAAGATGCATCTTCTTCAATTTCAACCTCCTCAGGCTGAAAAACATGAGATGGGTCCAAAAAGTAACGTTGGAGTTGAGAGACTTGGAAGACGTCGTGCATGGCCCGGTTCCTCTGAGGTAGCTGCAACCGATAGGCGACCAGACCAACTCTCTCCAAGACCTCAAATGGCATGACGTACCACTGGGAATTCATACCTTGTATCTAAACCCTCTTGTGTCCCAACCTCGGTGGGACACGCAGGAAAACCTGATCCCCGACCTCGAACTCCAGAGGTCATCTCCGTTGATCAGCATAAGACCTCTGCCGAGACTATGTTGTAGCCATCATCTTCTGGATTAGCTCTATCTACTCTGAGGTCACCTGAACGAGACGAGGTCCCATCAATGTTGCCTCTCTTGGCTCCAGCCATCATAAGGGTGATCGGCATGTCCTACCATACACATCCTCGTATGGTAACATATGAATGGTTTCCTGGAAACTGTTGTTGTAGGAAAACTCCACCAGTGGAATATGCTTCTCCCAAGAACCTCCAATTTCTAGAATGTAGGCTCGAAGCATATCCTCAAGCACCTGGATCGTGCGCTCGGACTGGCCATCAGTCTGGGGATGGTATGCTATACTCAAAAGTACCTATGTGCATAAGGTCTTCTAAAGTCCCTACCAGAACCGAGAGGTAAAGCGCATATCCATGTCCGAAACAATGGAGTGTGGAACTCCATGCAGAAAAACGATCTCTCGGATTTAAAGTTTTCCCAGATCATTGACACTAAAGGTCTCCTTGATCGGAAAGAAGTGATAATCCTTTGTGAGCATGTAGACAACAACAAAAACATCATCATTTCCCCGAGGCGTCCTTGGCAATCCGGTCACGATGTCCATTGCAACATCGTTCCACTTCCACACTGGAATGGGTAACTGCTGTAAAAGGAATGCTGGTCGCTGATGCTATGCTTTCACCTACTGAAAAGTAAAACATCTCATGATAAAACCAGAAACATCTTTCTTCATACCTGGCCACCAGTACTAGCGATGAAGATCCTGATACATCTTGGTGACGCCAGGATGAACTGCCCAAATAGAGGAATAAAAATCCAACATCAGCTCTTCATGTATGTCTGTTGGAACCCATACGCATCCTTGGAAACTCAATATCTCATCCTCTCCCATTGTCCATCTGGGAAGAGGGTCATCGCCAGACACACCATCTAGTAGGACTAAGAATTCTTAGTCTGATAGCTACCTCATTCGTACCCGATTAAGAAGTGTAGAGGTAACATCTATAGAATATAGGAAAGTCTATACCTGTCTGTCGTGCTCCTCGAGATGCATCTCAGAGAATAGATCCATGAGCTTCCACTCACTACTGGCCTCCGGAAATTCCTGAATCTGAGTTCTTCTACTCAATACGTCTGCCACTCCGTTGTCGTTTCCTAGCGTACAGCCAACCTGGAAATCAAATGACTGAAGATACTCGACCCACCTGTGCCGCCTCAGATTTAGATCACTCTGAGTGAACATGTACTTGAGACTCTTGTGGTTAGTGAAGACTAAAAAGTGCTCTATGAGCAGATAGTGTCTCTAACAGCGTAAGGAATGAACAACAGCTGCCAACTCCAGATCATGTATAGGTTAGTTCCTCTCACGTGGCCTCAATTGCTGAGATCCAAACGCAACGACTCCATCTCCCTACATAAGCAGTGCTCCTAGCCCGATACCTGAAGCATCACAGTAAACAGTGTAGCTCTGGCCCAGCTCTGGCAAGACTAATATCGGCACTGACGTCAACCTCCCTTTCATCTCCTGAAAGGATGACTCGCAAGAATCTGACCATAAGAACTTCTACTCCTTCTTGGTCAGACCTATCAAAGGTGCTTATAGATGGTAAAAGTTATGAATGAAGCGTCTGTAGTATCCATCCAGCCCTAGAAAACTCTGTACCTCAAAGAAGTTCTTTGGCTGCTCCCAGTAAACTACAAATCTCACTTTCTATGGTTCCACAGATACTCCTTCCTCTGAAATGATGTGACCTAAGAAGTGAATGTGATCCCTCCAAAAGTGGCACTTCGAGAGTTTAGCGTACAGATGATGCTCTCTCAGTGTACTCAAAACGATATTAAGATTTGTGGCATGGTCATGTTGAGTGTGAGAGTACAACAAGATATAATACATGAATACCATGAAGAATGATTCCATGTAAGGATGAAAAACTCAGTTCATTAGTGTCATGAAAACTACAGGTGCATTCGTGAGACCGAACGGCATGACTGTATACTCGTATAGACCATACAAGCTCTTGAAGGCTGTCAGAGGTATATATGAGGGTCTAATTCCCAACTGATGATAACTGGACCTCAATTTGATCTTTGAGAACACCCGGGATCCTCGAATCTGATCCAAGATGTCATCGATCTTCAGCCAGGGATATCGGTTCTTAACCGTCAAATGGTTCAGCTTCTGATAATCCACACAAAGCCGAAGGGTGCCGTCTGCCTTCTTTGCAAATAGGACAGGTGAACCCCAAGGAGAAGTATTGGGTCAGACAAATCCCTTAGCTTGAAACTCCTCCAACTTCTTCTTGAGATCCTAAAACTCCGGTGTATCCATCCTATAAGGTGGAATGGACACTGGTGCCGCTCCGGGAATGAGCTCAATCGAGAAGTATACCTCACGCTCCGGAGGCAAACCTGAAAAGTCCTCTGGAAATACATCCCGGAAGCCATCCACCACTGGAGGAATGTACATATTTGGAGTCCCCTGATCATCCAGATAAAGACTAGAAATCTGGGCTATCACCCTTCCTAATCCATGATACTCGAGTCCAGCTCGACTCACCTAAACATCCCATTCGCCTCTATGAAGAAATGATTCACCCTCTGGTGAAACGAAACTCACTCTATGGCAATAACAGTCGATGACTGCCTAGATGGGAACCAACCAGTCCATCCCGAGGATGAAATCATAGCCTGTCATCTCTAGGACATAGAGATCCCATAAGAAAAGATACCATGAAACCTCGAGATGGAACTCTCTACATTGGCGTACACTAGATGTCCTCGTCCCCAAAGGTGTGTCTTGTGTGAACGAGTCAGTAGAATAAAAGATGCAGAGCCCCATGATCTCCACAACAGAAATAGAGATAATGCTATGTGTAGCGCCAGTATCGAAAACGGCTGAAGATAAAACTGAGGCTACTAAAATCGTACCTCAAACTGTAGAAGGGTCGGGATCCTGCTACTGATAGGCCTGCTCCACGGCGAAAGACTGGCCTACACCACAGCCCTGCACCCTTGAATGACCACTCTGAGCTGGACCTACCTGCTGGTGCTGAGGGACTGGTGGCTGACCGCCATGACCTCGACCTCCACCTCGACCTGAATGGCTGGAAGACCTCCAGTTCCTTGACTGGTGAGAGGCTTGTGGGGATACTCCTAAACGAGGAGTCATGGAAGAACCCCAGTCATCAGCTTCTAGTGATAAAACCTGGAAGAAACACTGATGGTGACCCATATTGCCACAATAGCAGCATTCCATGGGGTCCCTCTGGCACTGTGGCCTCGTGTGCCCTGACCGGCCACACTGGTAGCATGTCACCTGGCTGCCTGACGATGCATCATGCTTCCTCGGTTCACCGTGCGTAGGTTCTCTACATCGCTTCTTGCTGTCATCTGGAGGAAGACTGGATCTGGAAGAAGAACCACCCTAGTTCGCAGCTCCAGAGTCTCTCATATTATGCTTCGCAATCAGTTTCTGGTTGATGATGGAAGTGATGGAAGTCAGCTGGAAGATGTTCACTTGCGAGTGGATCTCCCTCCTGAGGCCATCCTCAAACTTCCTTGCTAAGAACACCCCACCCCTATCTCGGGGTGGTGTGAAATTCTGCAGCATGGTGAAGCAAGAGGAATACTCCATGATAGAAAGAGTAACCTGCTCTAAGCTCATGAACTCCTGGGCTCGATCGGCCCTCATGGTCTCTGGGTAGAAGTAGTCATAGAACATGCACTAAAACTCCTCCCAAGCTCTAGCCTGCTATTGACCAGAATGTGATATCATGTCCCACCACCTCTTGGCGGGGTCTCGGAGCATGTAGCTGGAGAGCTTGACCCGTCTCTATGGAGGTGTCTCCATATGGTCGAAAATGGTCAGCATGGATTCTAGCCATGACTTTGCAGCCTGAGGTCCTCCTTCCCCTGAGAACATGGGAGGATACTGCTGCGAGAAAACCTGCGTCATGTTTCCATAGTCATGGAAGGAGGCAGTTCCCCCTGTAAGGCTTGCATCATCCTCATGAAACCTTCCCTGAACTACGCATCAGCACCTCTAACTGGCATAATAGCCGGTGCCAAAGCTGGACCGACTGGAGGATCGGTAGGAAGTCCCTGATCAGCCCTATCTGGCGTCTGATCATTTCTTGATGACAGACTTATGACCATAGGATGTCTTGGAGGCATAGATTTGAAAGATCAAAATTACACCTTAGATCAGGAAAATAAGGACAGAGAACACAAGAGTATAAAATGGAAACAGGGGACAGAAAACACACAAGTTTACAAAACTCGACTACACGGTGTGTATAAAAACTACACGGCATGTTTTCTCAAGCCACTAACATGGGAGTGTACTCTTTCCCTACAAGTCATGTACACCTCAACCTACACAGTGTAACCCACACATGGCATGTAATTGAAAACTGTTCCCATGGCTGTGTCCCTTACACTGCTAACCCACACGGTTTTCTTAACAGGGACTACAAGGCATGTTCCATATGGACACAGCGTGTAGTGGACAAAGCTTTGGCAGCCCCTGTTTTTAAACACACAGCCATCTACATGGCAGAACCTTACACGGATTTCTCCGAACAATCATGGTGTGTATAGGCAAGGTGACATCGCCCCGTGTTGTTCGTGAAATGACTGGGTACCTAGAAATACTACACGGCGTGCTCCAAGAGCAAAACAGCATGTCTCAGAGAAGGTCACACCGACCCGTGTTGTTCGTGACACGACCGGGTACCTGGAAGGGACTACAAGGCATGTTCCGTTATAACACGACGTGTGCTACTCGAGTTTCCCCGACCCATGTTGTTAGTGACACAGCCGGGTACATGGCCCATTACTACACAGCGTGTACCTACCGTACACGGTGTGTTCCTAAAGTTACCTTCACGACACCGTGTTATGCTCACATGGTCAGTAACACGGACTAAAAACTACATGATTTGTATCCAAAACGTACATGCCATGTATTCTTGGTTTTTCTGGGCAGTAGCTCAGAAACTACAAAGATCCCAAGAAACACTAAAAACAAGGAAAAGAGGTGCCAAATTACTATTTGCGAGGGCCATTACTCCCCGCGAATCAATGCTTGTCATCTCTTATAGTCACATACAGGGGAAAAACAGTATCTCTCTATCATAGTAGAATGGATTCTATTAAGAATCTATCAGAAAAGCATGCATAATCTACATAGATCCTATCACAACATCATGTAATCGCCAATGAACCCTATATGGCATGGAAAGAATGAATGGAAGGTGATTTCTAGAAGTGCCTATATGAATCATGAGATGGAATACACTCATCTCATCAGGTTGTGATAGAAATAGAACCTAAATATCAAAACAGTAACTTCACAAGTCATGCGAATCAGTCTATGTGAAAACATATCAAACATAAGAACTCAAAACAATCAAACTACAATTAACGAGGTAGTATCGATTTTCCTTGTACACGGGTTAGCTACTCCCGAGCACAACATAATACCATGTACCGAGGTCATCCTATCCCTGGATAATGTCTCAAAATAGTAAAGAAAGAGAAAAGAACTCCCCTGATACCACTTTGCAACGACCCAAATGCGGAGCCCCTCCACTGGTGCCCCGTACCCGGTTCGCCACATGACCTCAAGCGCGTTTACCCAAATGCCAGAGGCTTCTGACTAGTAGCGAGGGCCTTGGTGAGTTGGTGGGGAAACTATTCCCTCATGCGGTAAAGTATACAGCAGAAAAAAAACCAGACACAACAGCAGAAACAATCAATATCATACAATAATAAAAGTAAACAGCGGTAGAAATGGATACATAATAATGATGCATCATGCTAGATATGTCTATGGAAAGTAGTAAACAAACCAACGTGCTGAAGTACAACAGAAAACAATGTTCAAAAGAATAAAAAGTAAACTCCTTAGGATCGAAATCCTTGGCTCGGTTCCATTCTCTCTAGCTCTAGTGAATCAAGAACCCGAAGTAGAAGGGCGCTTGCCCTTATCTATACTTGTAGCAACATAGTCTGCTTGGTCCCAAAAGCATGGTCCAATCAGGGTGTAAGATACAATCCCAGTAGGTAGTCACCCAAATATATCTTCCAAACAGTCAATAAATACATGACAGTAATAAAACAAGAAGTAGTAAACACGAACACAAACAGCTACAATCTACAGTTCTAACAAAAGAAGTACACAAGTAAATAGTCAGCAATAAAAGAAAAAGGTAACCCTCTAGGTAGCTCTCACAGCCTAACCCCTATGGTTCGACCTATATGTACTAGCAACCCTCTAGGTGGAACACACAGTCTCACCCCTCTGGTTCAGTTATGAAAATAATAGACTCTCTGGGGAAGCACTCAATGTCTCGTTCCCCATGTTGCCCACGTTGAGGAACTATAGACTCTCCGAGGAAACACACATCATCAATTCCCCCTGTGGTCTCACATCGTATTTAAAGAAACTCTGGATAAGCCCTTACTTCAATTCTCCAGTTGTTCTACTACTCTAGGTTCTCACAGTCCTGAGTGAAAATAAACATGCATAGCGAGCGTACATTGTCCATGTAAACCTCAAGGAACTACTTGGCTATCAGTCTAAGGATCAACAATAATAAATTAAAAGTTACACTATCCTACGACTAGGAATGGAAACTGGAAAAATTCCAAACAGGCAGAACAAACATGGAAAAGCATCATGACCACAAAATAAATTACTCTACTTACAAGCATAAACCACTACTACATCAATCAGCAAAATAGGCAAACCACATGGGGAAAACATAAAACCCACAATTCCCCACCCAAAGGGAATTTGTATAATTTTCACAAAATACTCATCGACATTCAATAGAAAAACACAAACCACCTACCTCGATCCTAGGAGATAGATATATGTGAATCACGGCAATTGATTCCCCTTAGAACGTCATAGATCTAAGAAAACACACATAATGCTCAACCCACAATAACTCGAAAATGAAGAGGAATACGAAAATGAAGCTCAAGAAGAAGGAATCTATTACCACTGTGATTCCTAGGCAATCGACCATGCTCGAATCGGAGAACAGAAAAAGGGGTGGGAGCTCGTCGAATATTTGGTCGTACGGGTCGCTCTTAGATGAACAAGATCTAGAAGGAGGTGTTTCTGTGCGTCAGGTGCGACCCCGGTTCAATTAGTAAAAAAAGAAAGTACACAACGTGTACTTTTAGTGTACACGGCGTGTACTGAGTCCTTTCTGTACTCCACCAAAATCGGCCTCCACGTCACCCCTACACATCGTGTGTGTGGCCCTGGCACAGCCAATACACGGCTTCGAGCCAGAGAAGAGTACACGACGTGTACTTTGAAAATTTCTAGAAAGTTTATTTTTCTTTAAAAACTCTAGAAAAAGTAAAACATACATGAAAAGAAGATCCGGGTTCTTACACATAACATATCCAAACCATTATATTATCATTATATCACATACACATCAACACATGAAAAACCCTAATTCTATAACAATTTCTACCACATTTTGTACATTTTAACGCCATTCCATTATAAAATTTCTGATTTTTTTGAAGAGAGTAGAGAAGATATAGTTGTCATCAATCAGTGTCACCCACATCTTAGATGAGGGGGATATAACTAAAACCTAAATCCTATTATGATAATTGACTTAGTGATTTTATTTGGTTGAAGATGTGTAAGAAAAAATAGATAATATAATTAATATTTAGTAATAATATACAAGATCAATGATGTTTTTGACTCTTACCAAAACCTAAATACATGTCATCCTCATAACTATAATTCCATGACCCCACATTTTCAACCACTACAACCTATAACAATAAACCAAAGCCACTACATCCTCACATCATCACTACATTACATAAAATAATTTTTATTCCATTTCAAATCTCCTAATTTTTTTTTAATTTATATTCCATTTATAAAAAACAATAATTTACTAAAACCAAAATGCTTTCTATCCTTATCTTTTCACATTAACTATCTCTACTTTAATATTTCAAATTTCAATTTATACATTTAATCATTAACCATATTTCATTGATAGTTCAGGAATTTATTTAAAAAATATTTACCCATTCTCATTATAGTTATCGATACATTCATAAATTAATCACATCCACATCCTGGTGAAACTGTGACACACCAGAATAGCATCCTCACTGTAGTACCATATTAAAAACCCATGATACAATTTCTAATAAAAACCCCATGTGTATAACATATCTCACTTCCATTCACCTGTTATAATATATCCCATTTAATTAATAATATTCAATAATAACTCATTTGTAAAACATAACATAAAAAATTTAAAATTCAAAAGCAAATGGGACACCAACTCATGGATATTGAGTTATCTGTTGAAAACACCATTTCTGTTTATAAAATGTGATTTTAGATTTATAAAACAATATGAATTCATAATTTTTTTACTAGATATTTATAGAACTATAACATCACAAAAATCAATCATTAAAAAAATATAAAATCTAATGAACATATTAATGACTAAAAAACATACTGGTAAAAAAGAAATAAAATATCTATAATAAAGAGAAACACCTATATTAAAAGTATATATGTTAAGAAATTTTACACAATATATGAAACCCAGCATTATAAAACATATTTAGTAAATAAATGTTTTTAAAAGTCTTTTATTTTTTTTAAAACCCAATATAAATCATATAAAACATATTGGGTGAGCCAATTTATTTATAAATTACAACTTTATTTAAATTATGAAATATAACTATTATGTAAAAATGGAAATCATGTGAAATATTGAATTCTATTGATAAAATAATTATAGATACGTTATATTTTCTCAATTTATCTAATAAATTTATTTCAATTTCCATGGACATAAGAAAATGGAATGGGGTATTAAAACCAAGTGAACTTACTATTTGTTTTGAAGACTAGGGTAGTAACATTTCGTGGCTGGGTGTATGGTTTTCAAATGGTGTACCTTATTAAAATATTTTACAAAATATCCTAGATTAATAATCTATCATAAATACTAATTGGGATTCTGGTTAAGTATGGAGCCCTAAAAATAAATTATAAAAGTAAATTCGACATCATAGGTACATACCTTTGTTTCTAGGTATCCATTTAATCTCATTAGGATATCAAATCAATGTTATAAAATGTTCAGGACCCCTATATATGGGTTAAAAACATATTAGTTTTTTTAAATCCTATATATATTAAAACACAATTCAATTTTACTAATTTGAATGCATCTTTCCAAATATAAAATTATCTAATCCCCATTATGAAATATTATACTCACAGATGTAGTTTGATACGAGATAAACCCACACAAACCCAATAGAATTATAATAAATTGAGATGTTTCAAATTAGAAAAGGATAAATTAACTAGCTATAGACCGTATAAAATAAAACCAAACATTAAAACTGAACTACACTACAATTTAATAGAAATTTCACAAGCTAGTTAAATTTATTTTAAACAATCAAATTCAACCAAAATTGACATGATTGAGGACACCACTACTCCACATGAAACAAATTAAATAAAATAAATGTAATTTCACTAATAAAAATCTATATATACTGGATAAAATAGAATTATAACAAACTAACTTAATATCGGTTGAATGAAAATTAATTGAAACCCAAAAATTTCTTCTAAAAAACAAAATAAAAAATAAAAATTAACAAAATGAACAAAACTAAATTTTTTTGGTACAAATAAAAAGAAACCTAGTATAAAAGTACAAAATTGACATTAATTGAAATGATGATCATGATAATTTTAATTGAATCCAAAAATGAATTAAAATTAAACAGAAATCACCAATAACTCATGCACTATAACAATATTATCAAAACATCACATTATGTTGTAGTGAGAGTCAAAATTTACAGTGAAAAAATAGTAACTACAACCCTTCAAAAAGGGGAGATACATGTAGGCAGTGAGGGAGAGGGTGTGGGTGAGGGGGGCTTCGGGGACACCCAATATCCTGGCGAGGGAGGGGCTCAAAAGCTGGACATAGAGAGAGTTTGGGGGGGGATAAAGTGCCGGTAAGGGGGTGGGGAATGAGCACTATAAAGGGTGAGGGTATCCAGATTTTGATCATGTGAGGGGTCAGGGAAAATAGGTGCACTAGTGAGGGGGTAGAACACACCAGAACAACAAAGATGGATCAGTGGATATGGGATGGGGTAGGCAGTTCTAGAATGATATGTGGGTGTGTGGGGTGGGGGTGCTGGGGAACTCTTTGGATAAATACAAGGGGAGGGGCAGGGGAAAGAGTCATTTTTTAATAAATTCTTAATATTTATCTATAGTTTTTAAAAAACAATCTCTATAACCATTCACTTTTTCGAATGTTTTGTAAAAGGAAGCTAATAAAACATTGTTAAAATATAATTTTGGTGGAGTGATTACCTAATATAACAAAAACCACAACATAAATGCCTTTATTTCATAATTAATTGGTCATTTCATTATAGTAATGTAATATTACACAAGTTGTCACACCATAATACATATACAATATTCCGTAAAGAAGTTACAATGGAGTATTAGAGATCAGACTACACCATGGTTTTGTGACCATAAGAATTTGTAGCTATGATATCTAGGGAGTTATTTGAAATCACACCACAATCATAAACATCATTCCCTATGGTATTAATTCATTCATGTGTGATCCATGGTTTAATAATTTTGAAATTTAGAATAATTAAAATATAAAGAATTCATATTGTAATGACTTATTCAATGTCACAATATGTCGAATATAGATATGAGTAGACAAATAGTCTATTATCCATGGTAACCTATAATTCCACAATGATGGGGATAAATTAATTGTGTCAATGAATTATATGTGGTATATATATTTTAGATTTTTCCATTACACCATAACACACATGGTCATACTAATAATGGTGAGCTATCTATAAATATAGGTAGTAGAAACTAGATAAATATGTCAAACATGTGATATGATACATTAATTGATCAAAAAATAGCATCTAAAGAAAGTAATAAGTTTTTTTAAGTATGGATTTAGGAGAGAAACATGGGTGTATATAATATCCAAATTCAAGAGGAACCATACAAGGTATTAGGGATTAATGACCTATCATAAATCTTGTAGAGCATTCTAAAAACTAAATTTTTGGATTATATTCATACTTATTATTCCATTTTCATGTTTATAATAAGATAAGAACATAGAAGGTTGTTTCATAACAATTTTACAAAAATTATTATGATCATTATCTCAATATTTATCGAGTCATATTAAAAACATTGTTCCATTGTTTATTAGTTCATGGAAACGTGTTTTCTAGTTTTAGAATCGCTGCATAGAGATAGTTTCCAAAGGATTTATTCATGGAACTGGAAACATATAACAGTTCATTATCCAAAAAAGACCTAATTCATAAAGTCAGGCATTCATTATGTTTGAAAATTTTAAGATTTAATAACTTTCAATGGTCGAGAGGATGGGAATTCAGACTCATCGCACCATTTTGGAGGGAATTATTGTCTACTCTAGGACTCCCTTTATAAATTTAGGATATTTTCATTAATCCTTATTAATTCATCAAGTATAACATAGGCTTCCATTGAAATTTTCAATCACTTATTAACATGTGTGAAATTTAGAATCATCTATATGTATTCGAGTTCCTTCATTAATGGAGATATCCTTATGTATTAGAGGTTCTCCATCAATGGTATCCTGTCATATACTGTTTAAATATTCCTTTAATCATCATTATGATGATAGTGGTTTTTAGGACACTAAGTGGGGCACTCTAGAATCTTTTTTCATCCAGGGATATGATGGTTTGTTTTGATATTGGGATTGTACACCTAACTTGGGATACCTACATATCATTGTGAAATGAATCAGAACCCTAGTAGTTCAGTACTGCTTAATGGGACACATCTTACCTTTTAAGGTCATGTGATAAGTAACTAGACATATAGTTTAATGTAATATGGTAAGGACATATAAGCGAAAGGATCTTAGTAAAACAATTTGTGGGAATTATACCAATGTATCACAAGGGACATGGAAAGAATATGGGTTTCCATGTAAGATTTGACCATGTTGGGAATATGGCCCAAGTAGAACATGGTTGATTTGAAGTGTTGGTTTTGAACCTCAAGGACGATTCTTATATATCCCATATTGATTTCAATCAAATCCCACATAGTTTTATGCATCTCATAGGAGAGTGTAGTCCACTGAGAGAAATTATTTTGGGATTACTTATTGAAAAGGATTCCTTGATGATTTGGGGGTGTAATTTTAGGCAGATTCATATGAAGATAGCAAGATTAAGGGAATTAGGGTTGGATTCTTGAAGAGGATATCCAATGATCCCAAGCCTTAGTGAAGGTTTTTTATATTTCTCAATTATGGTGGGAATCAGATATCTCATAGTTAATTCATCATGTTGGGGATTTTAAATGAGAGCTCTCCATTGGAGGGGACTTGATTGGGTGAACCCTTTTGGAAGGGAACCCTTTTGAGCTCGGTCATTCAAGCAGGCATTACATATCCTGGTTTGAATAGGAATCATATTTCTCATAGTTCGAGAGGTCTTATTAACATTTTTTGATCATGAAATATCTATAACCCCACATGAGTCATGCTCAGTGTGTGAAAAAAGAGTATTTCAAAAATTCGACAAAGTTTCCCATGCTTTTCCTCCTATGCTGGTGGAAGACGGCACTCCTATGGCAACAATGGTGGTTGAGGGCGAGGAAACCAAGGAAGTAGGTGAGGAGATAGGCCTTCCATATATTCACATTACATTGTATAGTGTTCCAATGTAAGGAAGAAGTGAAGGTGAGGGATGTAGAGAGGAGAAGGACTAGAACATCCTAAATGATAGGTTAGAGGCTTACACAAGGATGGATGCCCAAAAATTGGTCATGACTAGGGAGGAAGACTTATCCTATGTTGAAAAGAAGATGTAGGTATTAACTGTACCTTCCCTAGCATAGACCTATGGTTCCATGTCTTAGTGACGAGAAGGGTATTTCAGAACCCAAACTCTAATCCTTAAAATCGGGAACATTTCATCACTTTTCATGGGATAAAGGTACATGTGACTGTTGATATAAAAAGTAAATGATTCCCCATGAATCCTAACCCCATTGTGAAAAAAATTAGGGAAACCTCTAACTATGGATATACAAACCCAAATAAGAGACACTCTGATGTGCCTTTCCAAAATGTTTGATATGTCGGAAGGTTTTTATTGAGGTCTCAAACGAATCCATTTCAGATAGGGGATCCAATGAAGAAGAATCCACCCCATTAATCACATTGAGGAGGGTATTATGCCTTGTAGAATGAAGAGATTAGGTGAATCAAAGAAGAGAACCCAGGTAGATACTGGTGTTAAGGTATGGGTTCCCAAGTAGGCTTTGGTGACCTAATGTTCACTTATGTGATGAACAACCTATATGCTACTACTTGGGCTAGAACTAACTCAAGCCTTCAAGAGTATTACAAGTTATTCCCAAAAGTGGTGTGCTCAATTTCGTATGAGAGGTATAGGTGGCATTCAAGTGATTCTGATTTAGGGAGGTTGGGAACTATAGGCTCGCATGTGTTATGGATTCCAAACACTAAAAGGACTTAAGTCCTATGATCCTTCTTCATTTCTACTAATTAAGGTGATAATTAACTAACATGAATATTTCATAAAACTTGGGGGAAGCACTAGGGTAACTAGAGAAACAATTAGGCTGCATGGAAATTCGTCTGTACAAATGAAGGCCCCAAGGGTCTGTTTATAGGCAATAATAGGACCCTGAGTGAAACGATATTGGTCGCACAAGTGGGTTGCATGCCAACTTGGTGGCATGAAAGTGGCTACATGCCATATGGGTTGTGAACAAGTAGGCTTTTACGTTGCTGGTGATTTGGCCCTACCAGGGTCCCTTATTGAGAACTTATCCAAAATAATAGCTTCATTTAGCTCCATCATGATGGCTTGTAGGTGTTTCCGTGCATGTACCTTGGGTGCCAGTTTAGGGACTTAGCCAAAATAATTTCTCCACACCATGTGGGATGTTCCCCAACATCCTTTCTTTGGATTAGTTCTAGTCATCAGCCCCAACCCTTTGGGTTTGTGCCTTCGCTACCGTCACTAACTCCCACGAAAAATACGTACTTGCGCATTGAAATTTTTGAAACTGGTTGTGGTCATTTGTGGAAAATTACATAGAACACATTTCATTATGTCTATAAAAGCCTCACCATAGACTTTGATTCATTCGGAATGAAATGAATCTTGTTCTAAGGTAAAATTTGGGAACGTTGATGCATTTCCTCATCATTTGTTTAGATTTAGAGCTACCTCACTTTTGGATGGAGGCTATAATTTTTTCCCAAGCCATGGGACCTAGTGAGCATTGTTTGATTCGTAATAGGGTTATACAGAAAAACCCACAAACATTGTATCTTTAGACATTTTATTGCTCAATATTACCCAAACCATACAAAATGTACGTTTATTGAGCCAAGACTAAAATTTTGGTCAGAGTGCCCTTTGTCTGTTCCCAATTTTGTGAGTTCCAAATATATTGTTATTGGTAGTTTAGATTCATGCCTATTCATCTAGAAAGGACTACAGTTTATCATCGAACATATTTGACAATAAATTTTGAAATTAGATCCTAAACAAGACTTAGTGGTTGACAATTGGTCAAATATTCTTTAAATATTATCAAAGTGAATCTTGAGTCATGATTTTTATAGTCACAAAATCTAAAACATGTATAAACATAAATGAAATCTCTTCCAAGAATGATGTTACCATTATTTGACACAACTATTATGGAGGTTGTATTATGACGGGCTGACTAGGGCATATACTGCATAGCCAAATAGTGGAATCTTTCTACTGACATGCCTGTTATGTAGATCACTTATGCAAGGCCACCTAAGGGCACATACTGTATTTTTAGGAAAAATGATCTCATATGAATTTAACATTTTATTTTTAATAGACAAAAGAAAATAAGATTTGGGTGACTCAAGACAAAAGTGGGTGGGTTTCCCAAGGAATGGGATTTTAAGAATCCTGATTCATCTATGCCGACATATGTCATGAATAGGAAAAAAACGTCTACACGAATTTGGTGTATAGGTAATGATAAAAATTCTGTATAATGGAGAATTTTTGATATCGTGTTATGCAGTTTACGTTATGTAGTGACGACATTATACTGTTCAGTTTTATGTCAGGTAGTGTGGACATTGTACAATGTAGTTTTATTTCATGTCATGAGGACATTTTGTGGCTTTAATTTAAGGTCTTTATCTTTGACCAATGTTATGATACTCTCCCAATTTCTTGATAAATTTTTTGGAAACATACTACTTTATTCATGTATGGAAGGGAAGAATTGTAAACAATGATTTAGGAATTTGTGAATTTGACGGATGATGTGGGGAAAATGATAAATGCATTAGACGAAGTATTTTCCATGAATGAAGTTACCATTATTTGAGGAACCTGTTAAGGTGGTTGTGTTATGATGGGCTGACTAAGGCATACGCCGCAAAGTGAAATAGTAGAATATTTTGAATAACTGGCATGTTATGCAGGAAAATTTTAGGTAAGTCCACCTTGGGGCACGTACTGCATACTCAGTAAAAAGAGCTCCCAAAATTTTTTCAATCTATTGCAAAAATCGGACGAAAATTTATGAATATTCATATATTCCATTGCACAAAATTGGATTTATAATGAAAGGTACCTAAATATAGAGAGGGTATTTCCAATAATGATTTCCAAAGAATTGGACGAATTGGATTACTATAATGGTCGGACTCAAACATAGGATGTATGGTGTCTGCAGTTTTTAAGTCAAACAACTTGGACTAGTAATGTAAAAAATATATGATTTATGGTTAAGTGACCCAAGGTTATTTAATATTTCTTTGAACACATGGAGAGGTAAATGTGTAAACCATGGTCTTGAATAATTTTAGATTGAGAGTAAGGTAATGGTACAAATATACATGAATTACTGCTTCAAAAATAGATTCTTGTATATTAATATCAAAGTTATGAGGGGATAAAAGGAACATTAACCAAGAACGAAGTAAACATTATTGGATAAACCCGTTGTTTGTGATGTGTTATATAGGGACATCTGGGTAAAATTTTGTATAGTCAAATAATGGTATCCTTTCACTAACATTCTTATTATGTAGGAACATTATGCAAGGCCACCTAAGGGCATGTACTACATAGTTAGGGAAAATAGTTCTCAAATATTAGAAACTCTATCACCAAAAACCAAAAGAAATATTATGATGATCTAAAAATATTCATGATTAATTATGTGAAATATGGAAGGGGTTAATTCTAAATGCATATGAGAAATATTTGAATCAATATTGGCCATGATTTTGGAGTCCATTACATAGATCTAACTCAAATGTAAAATGAATAATTCCATTTTTTTGCTTCGATTCGATATTATGTTGTGCAGTTTAGAGGCATACAGTGAGGACATGAAGTGATTCCAATGCAAAAAAAGGAATATTGTGGCTAGTACAAAGAATAAAACCTAGGTGTCACTAATTATCTCATATGGATGATAATCAAGCCATATGCAGTTCTCAACACATTTCCTAGGCTGTTTTGTTTCTTAAATAAGGAAAAAAGGGCTTTTTTATCATGGATGGGCCCAAGATTGGAGATCTAGAAATCTATACATATTTCATATAGATGAGAAAAAGAAAAACATACTTCATGAACACTAGTTTCCCACACCAATTGAGTTTAATGTGGGAGACATTGGTTTTTAACACATTCTATAACAACAGTTAATCTTAAGAAACAAAATGATATGAATATAAAACCATGTATCTTGAAAAAACACTCTATATAGATCTGCTTCATATACTTGAGGGGAAAATGAAAGAAACAATTGTGAGGTTGCAGATGGGCCCAATATTGGAGATCAAAGCATATCTATTTATATCATATGTATGAGGATCATGCCACACATGGTACTTGAAACCAGTCCCCTATGAAAATAAAATTCAGATATAGAGAGGAATGGAACTCATGTTCCACCATGGAGTAGAAATTATGTCAATTATTCTTTCGTATGAAATATCTTAACGTCAAATAGAGAAAACATTTACCGTATAGTTTAATGTTGTGTAATGAGGATAAATGATGTCCTGTATTTTAAAGTCTTGTGATAAGGACAATGATGTTGTTCATTTAATTTTCATGCATCACAGATTCTTATACATTTTATGTAGTTTAATGTCTTTCGACTGGGACATTGTGTTGTGCTACTTAGAGTCATACATTGAGGACATGTTTTGATGTTACAAAATGTATTTCTTAAATAATCTCACATTTTTTGGAGTTTTAAAAATCAACCCATAGATTGATATTAGAGAATAAACTCCATTTTAGAAGACCTTATGTATAGAATAAGATACTTCCTATTTTGTTTCTAGCTTTGCCGGTTTTTTTCCCAGTATCATTGGAGTCCTGAGGACCAATACCAATTCTATTAGAAGAAATGAATAGAGGCAAACGTTCATTTTAAAGGCTCGCGCTATTCTATTCTAATAGACTTCTAAACGATTCAAATTATGAAATATTATTTCATCTAATAATTCTGACTCATAAAATAATTTTTGAGACATTTCATCTATAGACTACTAATCATAGATTGAGACTCGTTATGAAGGTCATTGATCTTCAATTGGAGAAACTACTTGTGTTCCCTACACCAATGAGTTTGAAGTTTTCTAAGAAGTAGTATGGGTTATAGTTTGATAATCCCACAAAGCGTGAAAATTTTTATCCGGAAAAGTTTTCTTATCTTTATCCACCATATTCTAGGGTTTGTTTGATAACAGTTTATTGAATGCCTTTATCTGTCCATTGGTCACCAGATGATAGTGAGATGAATGGATAGATTTGATATTATTCTCTTGATATAAATTCATTAACTCAATAGAATAGAAATTGTTTTAATTTTCCATCAATATAGTATGAGGGGAATCAAATTTGGTGATGATGTTAGTTTTGACAAAAATAAAAATTCTTTTGGATCCAATTTCATTTAGAGTTATTACCTCAGCTCATGTGGAGAAGAAGACATTAACATTAAAAATATACTTGAACTTCTTAGCCGTAGCTAGAAGATAAATCCCTACGACATCCATTCCCCATGTGCAAAATGGAAAAGAGTATTTAGATGTATGTAGCAAATCAGAGGGTTAATGAATGGTGTTTTCATTCAATTTATAAGGATGAAATTGTTTAGTGAAATCTGTGCAATCCTTCATCATTGAAGGAAAAATGTATCCAAGAATTCATATTTGATTATAAATCCTATTCCTGGACTGGTGAGCACAACAATCTCTTGCATGTACATAATTCATGATGACTACAGTTTCTTCTCCGTCAATAAACCTCAATAGAATTCCATCAAAGCCTCCATTATAGAGTATCATCTGGTGATCTTAAATATCATAAAGGGTAAAATTGGCCACTCATCATTTGATCTATTCTTTTTCTGCTCTATCTTGTATATGTGTTCTATTTTGATGGTAATCCATGATGGGTGTCATCCATCCCATGGTATGACCATATAGCTCGTAAATAGGGCTAATTTCATTAGATTCCACCATTCTAGTTTGGAATAAATGTGAAACCACCTGATTATTGGAAATACTAGTGATTGTATGATCCCTATTTGGATCTTACATGGCTCTAGTTTCATTATCCAGTGCATCATCTTAGACATTTTTTGATCGCAGAACATACAAAAATGTTGTATCTAGGGGAAATTCCTCCATTAACCCTATGATTTAATCACAATAGTAGATTAACTCTTATTTTATGATAGATTTTTCTCCATTTTTTGTTTTATCACCAACTCTAAATCAAATTTCACTTTGAGGTACTTCACTTTACCTGAAGTCCCAATTCTAGGCTTGCTATAAGATCTTGATACTCCACTTAATTATTGGAACCGCCTTCTAAAAACAAGAAGGGATATGGAAACACTTCCTTTTATAGGGAGATACGTACAATTCCTAACCAAATATTATTGGTTTCAGGTTTTTTTAATTCTCTTACCTATTGGAATTATGGAGTCACCATCAATGTACATTTCCCATGTTTGGGGATTATCTTGAATAAAGACGACCTCTTCATCAAGTTGTTCGCCATTCAATGATGTATCTTCTGCAGATGGATGTTCAAAAATTAAATCTGCTAAATCATGGCCTTTTATTTCTGTAAAAGGCACAAACTGGATATCAAACTATTGCAAAATAACTACCCATCATTTCCAAACATACTGTAAGCATAGGAAAACCGAGGATAAATTTGACTGGGTTATGAGGGGACACTAATTAGACCTCATGATGTTTCATGTAGTGCCTCAATTTCTGAACTAAAATGATTATTTCCAGGAATTGATTCTTTAAACTTGAATATTGAGTATCTATGTCAAGAATAGTTCCACTAAGATATTAAAGGCTTTTTTCATTCCTAGCATCATTATTTTGGGCAAGGAAGGCACCTGTTGATCACTCCAAACGTAACACCCGAGATTTTATGAGAAATATTTTGTTTTTATAATGTTATATAAAGGAATCTTTCAATACACACAACAATGTCTTGGCTTGAGTTATACGCAAGAGCAACCTTCCTCAATAGCGTCTGTTGTACGCAATACAATGTTTCACTAAACAAAGATATGTTATTAAAATATTATATAAACTAGACATTATGTATAGTAATACACAATTTTTTAAATTTTTTAAATTTTATAATTCAAAATTGACTTAATTTTTGAATTTTGAATATCGAAATTAGCCTAGGGTGAATTTTTGGTATTTTTCGGAAAACTTTCAATTTTTGATGAATAGTGAAAACACTAGGTGACTATTCAAAAACCAACTTTTTATTTAAATAATTATTTATTTTATTTAAATTTATTTTAGGTCAAAATTGATACTTAATAGCTATATAAGTTCAATTTAATTCATTAGAGTAATTTTATAATAATTTTAGATATATAAATATTTTATTTAACTTTTCACCGTCTTTTACCCACATCCTAGGAGAATTTGAAAATTTTCATAAAACTTAATTTTACCACTTCTGTGAGTTGAATTTTGAAAATCCAAGAGACACAGGTAATATCAAGGAGTAAATTGTGGTTCAATAAGAAAAAAATATTCTTTGGCGAATAGTAACTTTTTACTTGTTTTTACAACGCTTAAATGTAACTAGGGTAATTAATGGTAAAAATGATATTATTATTACCCTAACACATGTCCTAATTCTATTGGATAAGTTTAATTCGACAAAAACCAACCTTACGAATAAAATATGTCTATTTAGGTCCACTTGGATTAGATTAGGACATTTGTTAATATTTTATTTAAAGAAGAGTTAAACTACTTAAAATCAAAGTTTAATAACTAATTGTTTTTTGATATAGGGTTATACATAAGATAAATTCGACTATATATATTCATTAGAAAGATAAAAATATTTTCTACATAATTTTATTTTATTTTTAATTTTTAGACAATAAATAATTTAATTTATTTATGACGCAATGATGATGCAGTAATTATATTATTAATGAAATATTAACATAATTGACATTATAAATACCCAAATAAATGTAATTTGAGACTTTTTAGGAATTAAAGTAAATTTATAGGTTAATATGACATGTTAGTATTGATGTAATTTACTTTTTTCGAACTAATCATGCTGTTATAATTTTCACAAAAATCAATTACCAAATTGTGTCAAAATTGACATAAAATAGTTTTTAAAATAAATATTATATTATTAAATGTTAATTTATTTCGTAAAAATCTAAGGTTCAGAAAAATGACTTTGATAAGGTTATATATATTAATAATGAACAAATTTGGGTTCTATTATCTTGTTATAATAAGTTTATTCACCATACAGTTTAAGAAAACAAGAAGACACGGTAAAAGTTAAATTATTTAACATAGTTAAAACTAAATGATAAGGTTAAAATAGTAACCTAAACTTGTCTAAAATATATTGGTTGAAAATATTTATACCCAGACCCACCTTATATTTAAAATAAATCAATTTTGAGCTATAAAAAACCGAATATGACTTTATTACAAAATAGTATTTTATGTTTTTCCTAAGGTGCCCCTCTCCTCCCTTATAAAAGGGAACCTCCTCCCTCCCCTCCACACACCACATTGAGCCTTATAATTCGGCCAACCCCTAAAAATTTCTCTTCTACTCTTCCTTGGAAACATCCACGAGGTTCGGGTTTTCTTTAAAGACCATCATTAGTTCCCTAAGAGAAGGTTAATAAGAGGCGCTTCAAAGAAGAGGTAATATCCGTTACCGATTGTTTCGAATTTATTTATTCTTATACTTACTCTTCTTTAGTTGTTTCATTATGAAGTAACAACATAAGTATCACAAATACACTGATATATTGTTATAAATATGAAACAACCCTATTTCACCTTCTATCCATTCTACGGAAAACGAAATCACCGCGCGTGCGTACGTACGGAATACCGTCTCCACGCCGCGGTGTAATATATTTTCCACCACCACCTTACTTGGATGGTTATAATGGTGTAAATAATAACTATATATGATTTCTGTAAAGTGATATTTATTCTGAAATAGTATACATACACTTCAATACAATTCCACGATCATGGGAATGATATCATCGCTCGTGCGTACGTACGGCCTACCGTCTCCACGATGTGATGCGACTCGTTCTACATAATCTTAGTTGAATAATGATTATTTAAATGAATTGAATGAGTAAATATGATATATGTTACACTAATAACATTCTGGAATTGAGGTCTCTATAAACTAAAAAGTAGAATAAGAATTTATTTGACAAGACTTTTATAAGAACATAAAGCAATGAACACCCGAATAACAACTAGCAATCAAATATTACTAATAAAAAGATAAAAATATGAACATGTATGATATCATAACAATGAATATGAATCTGTAATAATTCAATGACTTTATTTAAATTATTATAAAGGATTTTCGGAGATGTACGAAGAAAATCGTACCTAAGGTAAGGGAAAATCTCGCAATCTCATTTTTATCCGAGATTGTTTATAATTCAGAATTTGGTGGGGAATATTTATAATCCACAACCATGTTTCCTCAATATGTAATATTATTTCTATACTCTACAATTTTTTAAATACAATTTTACCCATTGGTGAGTTTTTAGTAAAAGATATGAAAGGAATCTTTTCTTGTTTTTAGTATGAGGTACTTTTTGACTTTTCTGGCCAAAGTACGAGAAAAATGTTTTTCTAACTTATACGGCATGAATAGATTTTTATGATTTCATAGAAAATTATTTCCATGAATCTTCCATTACATTTTTTCTTGTTTATTTTTAATCATCTTATTTTAGTTTAAAATTGTATGACATGTTAAGAAAGGAAAAATGTTTTTGAAGTAGAAAGGATATTTTTCTCAAGAATGGAGTTCAAGCATTTTACCAAAATTATTTTCCATCTAAGATAATATGGGGTTCTGTTTATATCCCTATTTTTACATTGTTTTTATTATGTTATTTTGTAATTATTTTTATTATGTCCTTTTATCTTATATATATTATGTTATGATGGCATGATGTTTAAGAATCCCATTTTAATTACATGGGTTATGCTATAATGTTATATTTATGATCTTGTGGCACACATAAGAATGGTATCATTATTTGATGGGTGGTACCTATATATCCCTCCAATGCATTGGGTAAAGATTAATAACTCATGATATAGACATGGTTGGAACGGCAGGTTAATCTAGTTCAATGAAACAGGACTGAAACGAGGAGTGAACTCGGTTCAGAAATGGACTTTGTCCACTAAGATATTCTTGGAAATGAGTCTTGACTACTAAAAAATGATACTCTATGATTATGTGTGTATTACACAAAGTTTCATGTTATGATTATTTGGATTATATTTCACTACCATTATTTATCCCATGTTATGATGTTATGATCTCTTTTGTAGTTAAAGATTTTCGAAATGCTATGTTCTTATGAATATGATATTTTTTTTGTTTACCATTACTGAGCATTTGAGCTCACCCTTTTGTATGTTTTCATTCCCCAGGTCAGGAAGAAGTTTATTAAGAAGTATATTCCAAAAGGGACTCTAGATATGATGAAATAAATGGGAGACAATGTAGATGCATTATGAACCAATTTTTTATGTTTCCCAGTTTCTAAAGACACTATACCTATATGTTCCAACCATGGTTTTGTTATATGTTGGAATAAGTATGCTTCAATTCTGAAGTAACAACAATATATGTAAAGCATGGGTCATTATAGTTGGTATTAGAGGAATGGTATAGTCAATATTTGGAAACTAGGATGTGAAAGCCTTAGTAAGAACCCTAAGGATATGTCTAAGCATAGGACACAATCTTATTGTTTTAGAAATGGCCATGAATAACCTGTGACAAGACCTAAAGTGTGAAATATTATTCTTGATTATGTGGTTTTACTATTATGATTATTGTTTCTCACACTATGCTTATTGGTTTTGGTCATTGGCTGGAACCCAAAGGAACCGTGTTAATGCTGAATGCGATGGGCAATGCAATGATTGTCCCCCTAAGAAACCAAACTTTATTGGAGTTGGAATGAAAAATTTTGTAGCCATGCTCACACAACTTACTCAAGCTATGAATCATGCAAGACTTCAAAACGAGCAAAGGATGGCGAAACATTCTATTGAATCCTCCATGAGGCAGCATCCACCATCATTCAGTGGGTCTACTGATTCATTAATGGTTGAACAATTGATCAGTACCACTGAAATGATATTTTCAGTTCTACAGTGTTCTGAGCATGATAAATTCATCTTAGTAGTATATTTTTTGGAAGGTGAAGCTGATCAATGGTGGAATATTATTAATAATATGAGAAAAAGGGATGAAATTGAGTTCATGGAATGGGACGAGTTCAAGAACTTATTTTTCAATAAGTACTTCCCATGTATTCTTCGAACAAATATGGAGAAGGAGTTTCTTGAACTTAAATAAAAGGATGATGCATGTATTGGTACCTACGAAGAAAAATTTACAAGACTTGCAAGGTACGCTTCCAGAATTATTATCCAACCTAAGAGTAAGATCGATCGATTCTTTAGTGGCATAAAACCAAGTCTCTAAAGGGCATTATCCATAAGGGACTCTAATAGCTATGAGGAAATTGTTTGATGTGATCTCAAGGTTGAGATAGAGATTTGAGTAACCCATCAGTCATATGCATTTGATAAGAAGAGGAAAATGGAATTCAAAGGAAAATCTAAAGAGCACACTGAAGAGAAGATGAGTTTTCCTTTATGCTCAAAGTGTTGAAAGAAACATGGATGGATTTTTCATAAAGGGACAAGTAAATGTTTCAAATGTGGAAAAGAAGTTCATCGGGCATTTGAATGCCGCAATGATGGGAAGAAGATGTCTAGTGATGTGAAAAAAGAGAAGGCTGCACAGAGTGCACCTCCAACACTTCAATGATACAAGTGAAAGGAAATGGGGCATTATGCTAACCAATGCCCTAATCCAAGTGTTTTTTATGATGATCGATGTCAAAAAACTCTTAAGGCTAATGATAAAGAAAGTCACACACAATTTCTTTAGCGATGTGGAGTACGATAACGAAGTGGTGAAAGGTACTGTTACCATCCACTCTAAAGTAGAAAATGTTTTATTTCATTATGAATCCACCCACTCTTCTATTTCGGACGAATTTTTTAAGGGTATCGCCATATTACCTCAACAATTAGATGTTGAGTTAGCTGTGAAAACCCCTAATGGCACAACATTCGCATCAAAAGTTAGTAATTCTTCTCCAATTGAAGTTTGTGGGAAAGTTCAACCTGCAAATATTGTGATCCATCCAATAGTGGAATTTGATGTGATTCTTGGAATGGATTGGCTTTCTTTATATCGTGCTCATATCAATTTCCAAATAAGGGATGTCACATTTCATATTCCAGATCAATCTATGATCGTCTATCGATGCAAGGATGAACATAACCTTCTAGTGGAAATTATTCCATCTTATGGGTCTTGATTCCACTAATTGAAGGTTATTTATCTCAAATTGTTGGAGATAAACTCATGATTAAGAATATGACCATTGTATGGGAGTTTGATGATGTCTTTTTAGAGGAATTTTAAGGTCTTCCACCAAATTGTGAAGTTGAGTTTTCAATTGATCTCATAATGGGTGCTATGTCCATTTCAAATACACCTTATGGAATTGCACCAATTGAGTTATAGGAATTGAAGAAGAAACTCCAAGATAATCTTGATAAGGTATTCATACGCCCTAGTGCATCACCTTGGGGAGCACCTGTTCTGTTTGATGAGAAGAAAGATGGTTCACGGAGGATCTACATTGATTATAGAGAACTTAACACTATCACTATCTAGAACATATATCCTCTCCCACGCATTGATGATTTATTTGACCAACTACGTGGAGCTCAATACTTTTCCAAGATTGATCTTAGTTCAGGGTACCTTCAATTAAGGGTCAAAAGAGGGGATATACCAAAGACAGCTTTCTGTACAAGGTATGGATACTATGAATTTGTAGTGATGCCATTTGGTCTTACTAATTCCCCTACTATCTTCATGGATCTGATGAATAGAGTCTTTATAGACTATCTTGAACAGTTTGTTGTAGTCTTTATAGACGATGTTCTTTTATATTCAAAGTGAAAGGAATAACATGAAGATCACTTGAGAATTGTATTGAATACCCTGAGAAAGGAGAAGATTTATGCCAAATTTACCATGTGCGAACTTTCGATTCAAAAAGTCTCATTTTGGGTCACATAATCTGAAAAGAGGGGATATTTTTGGATCCAGCAAAAATAGTAACTGAGATCCAAATATTTCTTGTTTTGGATGGATATTACTGACATTTTGTGAATGATTTTTCATGATTATCTAATCCACTCACCAGGTTGACTCGAAAATGAGTTAAGTTCGTTTGGACAGAGGAGTGTGAAGAGAATTTCAAGGAGTTTAAAAAAAGGTTATCCCATACACCTGTGCTCACACAGACTTGTAGTGGAGAAAGGTTTGTGATCTATAGTGATGCATCTAAGAAGGGATTGGGGGTGTGTTCTCATGAAAAACGATATGGTGATAGCTTATTCCTCATGATAGTTGAAAATCCATGAGAAAAATTACCCAACTCATGATCTGGAGTTAGTTGAGGTAATATTTGCATTAAATATTTGGAGGCATTATTTTTTTGGTTAAATGTGTGATACTTATACTGATCATAAAAGTGTAAATTATATTTTCACACAAAAGGAGCTGAATATGCGCCATAGAAAATGGTTGTATTTAATTAAGGACTATGACGGCTCAATTCATTATCACCCTTGGAAATCAAACAAGGTGGCAGATGCATTAAGTCGACAAGACCATGCCATCTTATCCATGATGAGGATCACAAAAGATATAATATTTATGGATTTACAGAGGATGGATCTTTGAATTATAATGGAAGGGGGAAAATATTATCTTTCTCAAATGAATGTTCAACCATATATACATGTGAAGATTAAAGAGGCACAAAAAGAAGATATAGAGTTACAAAAGAAGGTGAGAAATGTTCCTGAATTCAGCCTTGATTGTAATGGGATAATAAGGTACAGGAATCGGGTTTGTGTTCCTCCCATCCCAGAATTAAAGAATGAGCTACTGGATGAGGCTCATAGTTCTTCATTCTCTATTCATCCTGGAAGCACGAAGATGTATAGGGACCTGAAAGAGTACTTCTGGAGGGATGGCATGAAAAGAGATGTTTCTAAATATGTCTCTCGATGCTTGGTTTGTCTGCATGTTAAAGCTGAGAGACAGAAATCTAAGGGGATTTTACAACCATTACCCATGCCCGAATGGAAATGGGAATACATCACTATGGATTTTTTCACTCGACTTCCTAAAACATCCAAAGGCAATAATGCTATCTGGGTTATAGTGGATCGTCTTATGATGATGGCACACTTCATTTCTATTATAGAATATTTCTCTCTGAATTAGCTTTCCAGGATAAATGTGAATGAAGTGGTAAGATTGCATGGAGTACCACTTTCAATTATATCTGATCGGGATCCGAGGTTTTCCACGAAGTTCTGGTGAAGTCTTCAACATAGTCTAGATACAGAGTTGAGTTTCATCGCTGGTTATCATCCTCAGATAGATGGTCAGTCTGAGAGAACAATTCAAACTCTAGAAGATATGTTAAGAGCTTTCTCTATGGATTTCAAAGGTGGTTGGGATCAACACTTACCTTTGGTGGAATTTTATTATAATAATAGCTTTCAATCTAGTATCCAGATGGATCCTTATGAATCTCTCTATGGAAAAAAAATGCAGGACTCCAACTTGTTGTGATGAAGTTAGGGAAAGTAATCTATTAAGACAGGATATTATTGATGAGAGGGTATAAAATTTCAGATCTATTCAACAACACATAAGAGTAGCTCAGAGTTAACAAAAAAGTTATACTGATAACCGAAGAAAAGACCTAGAGTTTGAAGTGGGTGATAAAGTGTTCTATCAAATATCTCCTTGGAAGAGAGTAATGAGATTTGGAAAGAAGGGAACGATATTCCCTAGGTATATTGGTCCTTTTGAAATAGTGGATTGTGTTGGGAAGGTAGCTTACCGATTGGCGCTTCCACCGAATCTCTCTCATGTTCATTATGTGTTCCATGTATCTCTCCTAAGAATGTACATACCCAATACTTCACATGTACTCATCTCAGAAGTTTTACCACTGGAAAAAAATCTTTCTTATGAAGAACAACTGATAGAGATTCCAGATCATAGAGAAATATTTCTACGGAACAAGACAACTCGGTTGGTGAAAGTGTTATGGAGGAACCACCAATTAGAATAAGCTACATGGGAACTTGAGGAGATGATGAGGTAGAGGTATCCTCATCTATTTGTTTCAATGTGACGAATTTCGAGGGAAAATTCATTTTAAGGGGGGTAGAATATAAAACCTGATTTTTTATGAGAAATATTTTGTTTTTATAATGTTATATAATAGAATACTTCACCACACACAACATTGTCTTGGCTTGTGTTATACGCAAGACCAACCTTCCTCGATAGCGTGTGTTGTACACAATACCGAGTTTCACTAAACAATGATATGTTATTAAAATATTATATAAACTAGCCATTATGAATATTAATACTCAATTTTTGAATTTTTATAAATTGTATCTTTCAAAATGTACTTCATTTTTGGATTCAGAATATCAAAATTATCCTAGGGTGAATTTTTGGTATTTTTCTGAAAACATTCAATTTTTGATGAATAGTGAAAACACTGGGTTACTATTCAAAAACCGACTTTTTATTTAAATAATTATTTATTTTATGTAAATTTATTTTAGGTCAAAATTGATACTTAATACATATATAATTTTAAAGTAATTAATTGGATTATTTTTATAATAATTTTAGATATATATAAATTTTATTGAACTTTTCACCGTCTTTTACACACCTCCTAGAAGAATTTGAAAATTTACAAAAAACATAATTTGACTGCTTATGTGAGTGGAATTTCATAAATATAAGAGACATGGTTAATATCAAGGAGTAAAATATGGTTCAATGAGATAAAAATAATTTTTTTGAATAATATCTTTTTACTTTTTATTACCACGGTTAAAAGTAAATAGAGAAATTAAGGGTAAAAATGATATTATTATTATTACCCTAACACATCTCTTAATTATATTGGATAAGTTTAAATCGACTCGAAACAACCTTAGGAATAAAATATGTCCATTTAGGTCTAATTGGATTATATTTGGACATTTATTATTATTTTATTTAAAGAAGAGTTAAAATAGTTAAAATCAAAGTTTAATACCTAAAACATTTCTGATATAGGGTTATGAATAAGATAAATTCGTCTATAAATATTCATTAGAAAGATAAAAATATTTCATACATAATGGTATTTTATTTATAATTTTTATACAATAATTAATTTAATTTATTTATGACGTAATGATGATGCATTAATTACCTTATTAATGAGATATTAATATAATTGATATTATAAATACCCAAATAAATGTAATTTGATACTTTTTATGAATTAAAATAATTTTATAGGTTAATATTACATGTTATTATTGATTTAATTATCCTTTTTAGAACTAATCATGCAGTTATAATTTTCAAAAAAATCAATTACCCAATAGTGTCAAAATTGACATAATATAGTTTTTAAAACAAATATTATATTATTAATTGTTATTTTATTGATAAAAATATAAGGTTCGGAAAAATGACTTAGATAAGGTTATATATATTAATAATGAACATCTTGGGGTTATATTGGCTAGTTATAGTATGTTTGTTAACCATATATTGTAAGAAAACAAGAAGACACAGTAAAAGTTAAATTATTTAAATTAGAGTTAAATCTAAATGATAAGATTAAAATAGTAACCTAAACTTGTCTAAAATCCATTGGATGATAGGATTTCGACCCAAACCCACCTTACATTTTAAATAAATCAATTTGGAGCTATTAAAAACCAAATATGACTTTATTATAAAATAAAATTTTAAGTTTTTTCTAAGGTGCCCCTCTCATCCCTTATAAAGGGGCACCTCCTCCCTCTCCTCCACACACCACTTTGTGCCTTCAATCTCTGTCAACCCCTACCAATTTATCTTTTTAACTTCCCTAGAAACATACTACATGTCCTGGTCTTCTTTAAAGACCATATTTAGTGCCCTAAGAGGAGGTTTAGAAGAGGCGTTTCAAAGAAGAGGTAATATCTGTTACCGATTGTTTCAAATTTACTTCTTCTTCTTCTTCCACTTATTTGGATGTTTCATTATTAAGTAATAACAACAGTATCACTAATATACTTATATGATGTTTTAAATATGAAACAACCCTATTTCACCTTCTATCTATCCTACGGAAAATGAAATCACACCGCATGCGTACGTACTGAATACCGTCTCCATGCCGCGGTGTAATCTGATTTCCCCCACCACCTTACATGGATGGTTAGAATGGTGTAAAGAATAAATTTATATGATTATTGTAAAGTGATATTTATTCTGAAATAGTATACATACACTTAAATAAAATTCCACAATTATGGGAATGATATCATCGCTCGTGCGTACGTACATCCTACCATCTCCACGATGTGATGCGACTCGTTCTACATGATCATAGTTGAATAATGATTATATAAATGAATTGAATGAATAAATATGATATATGTTACACTAATACCATTATTTAAATGAGGTATCTATTACCTAAATTGAATAATAAGATTTTATTCGACAAGACATGCATAAGAACATAAAGCAATGAACACCAGAAAAACAAGTAGCAATTAAATATTACTAATAAAAAGATAATAATTTGACCATGTATGATATAATAACAATTAATATTATTCGTTAATAAGTAAATGACATAATTTAAATCATTATACAAGAGGTTTGTATACGTACGAAGAAAATCGGACCTAAGGTGAGGGAAAATCTTGCAATCTCATTTTTATCCGAGATTGTTTATACTTCAGAATTTAATGGGGAATATTTGTCATCCACATCCATGTTTCCTCAATATTTAATATTATTTCTATCTTCGTACAATTTTTTAAATCCAATTTTACCCATTGGTTAGTTCTCAGTAAAATATATGAAAGTAATATTTTTTCATTTTTAGTACGAGGTACTTCTTGACTTTTCCGGCCAAAGTAAGAGAATAATGTTTTTTTAACTTATACAGCATGAAAGGATTTCTATGATTTCATATAAAATTATTTACATGAATCTTCATTTACAAGACTTCATTTTTAGTTTTAATCAACTTCTTTTAGTTTAAAATTTCATGACATGTTAATAAAGAAAAATGATTTTGAAGTAGAAAGGATATTTTCCTCAAGAATGGAGTTCAAGCGTTTTATCAAAATTATTTTCCATCTAAGATAATATAGGGTTTTGTTTCTATCTCAATTTTTACATTGATTTGATTATTTTATGATGGAATTACTTTAATGATGTCCTTTAATCTTATATGGATTATGTTATGATGGCATGATGTTTAATAATCCCATTTTTATTATATGGGTTATGCTATGATGTATGATTTAAGATCTAGTAGCACACATAAGAATGGTATCATTTTGAGATGGGTGCGACCTATATCTCCATCCAATGCATTGGGTAAAGATTTATATCTCATGAGATAGACATAGATGGAAAAATAGGTTAATCTGGTTCAGTGAAACAGGATTGAAAAGAGGAGTGAACTCGGTTCAGAAGTGGACTTTGTCCGCTAAGACAGTATTGGAAATGAGTCTTGACTACTAAGAAATGATTCTCTATGATTATGTGTGTATTCCACAAAAGTTCATGTTATGATTATTGGGATTACATTTCACTACCATGATTTATCTCATGTTATGATATTATGATCTCTTTTGCAGGTTTAGATTTTCAAAATGCTATGTTCATATAAATATAATAATTTCTTTTGATTACCCTTACTGAGAATTTGAGCTCACCCTTTTGTATGTTTTCATTCCTCGGGTCAGGAAGAAGGTTATTAAGTTTGATATGCCAAAAGGGACTCTAGATATGATGAAATAAATGGGAGACAATGTAGATGATTTATGAACATGTTTTTTATGTTTCCCAGTTTCTAGAGACTCTTACCTATACGATCCTACCATGGTTTTGATATATTTTGTAATAAGTATGATTCAATTCTTATGTAATAACAATGTATGTATATTATGGGTCGTTATAGTTGGTATCAGAAGAAGGGAATAGTCATCCTTTAGAAACTAAGATGTGAAAGCCTTAGTAAGAACCCTAAGGATATGTCTAAGCATAGGAAAAAAACTTAGTGTTTTAGAAATGGCCATGAATAACCTGTGATAAGACCTAAAGCATGAAATATTATTCTTGATTATGTGGTTTTACTATTATGATTAGTGTTTCTCACACTATGCTTACTAGTTTTAGTCAATGGCCGCAACCCGAAGGAACCGTGTTAATGCTGAATGCGACGGGAAATGCAATGATTTTTCCCCAATGAATCGAAACATTATGGGAGCTGGAATGAAAAATAATGTAGCCATGCTCAGACAACTTTCTCAAGGTATGAATCATGCAGGACTTCCAAATGAGCAATGGAAGGAGCAACATTCTGTTGAATACATCATGAGGCAGCGTCCACCCTCATTCAGCGGGTCTACTGATCCATTAGTGGCTGAACAATGGATCAGTACCACTGAAAATATATTTTCAGTTCTACAATGTTCTGAGCATGATAAAGTCTTCTTAGCAGTATATCATTTGGAAGGTGAAGCTGATAAATGGTGTAATATTATTAAAAATACAAGGAAAAGGGATGAAATAGAATCCATGGAATGAGATGAGTTCAAGAACTTATTTTTCAGTAAGTACTTCCCTCGTATTATTCGAACACTGATGGAGAAGGAGTTTCTTGAACTGAAGAAAAAGGATGATGAATCTGTTGGTACCTACGAAGTAAATTTTACAAGACTTGCAAGGTACGCTTCTGGAATTATTATCTTACATGAGAGTAAGATCGATCGATTCTTTAGTGGCATAAAACAATGTATCCAATGGGCATTAGCCATAAGGGACTTCAATATCTGCGAGGAAATTTTTTGATGTTCTATCAAGGTTGAGATGGAGATTGGAGTAACCCATCAGTCATATGTTTTTGATATGAAGCGGAAAATGTAATTTAAAGGAAAATATAAAGAGCACACTGAATAGAAGATTATTTTCCCCTTATGCTCAATGTTTGTAAAGAAACACAGAGGGTGTTTTCTTAAAGATACAATTAAATGTTTCAAATGGGGAAAATATGGTCATCAGGCATTTGAATGCCGCAATAATGGGAAGATGATGTCTAGTGATGGGAACAATGAAAAGGCTACACAGAGTGAACTTCCAACAAATTAATGTTACAAGTGCAAGGAAATGGGGCATTATGATAATCAATGTCCTAATCCAAGGGTTGTTGATGATGATCGATGTCAACAAAATATTATGGATAAAGACAAAGGAATGTCACATTCAATTAATATCAGTCATGTGGAGTACAATAACGAAGTGGTGAAAGGTACACTTACAATCCACTCTAAAGTAGAAAATGTTTTATTTGATTGTAGATCCACCCACTCTTTTATTTCTGAATAATTTTCTAAGGGTATCGATGTATTAAATCAACAATTAGATGTTGAGTTAGTTGTGACAACCCCTAATGGCACAACAGTCACAACAAAAGTTTATAATTCTTCCCCGATTGAAGTTTGTGGGAATGTGCTTCGTGAAAATATTGTGATCCTTCCTATAGTGGAATTTGATGTGATTCTTTGAATGGATTTCCTTTCTTTATATGGATATCATATCAATTTCCAAAGAAGGGAAGTCACATTTCATATTCCAGATCAATCTATGATCGTCTATCGATGCAAGGATGAACATAACCATTCAGTGAAAATTTCCTCTATCTTGTGGGTCTTGATTCCACTAAATGAATGTTATTTATCTCAAATTGTTGGATAGAAACTCATGATTAATAATATACCCATCGTACGGGAGTTTTTTGATGTCTTTACAGAAGAATCTCCAGGTCTCCCATCAAATAGTGAAGTTGATTTTTCAATTGAACTCATACCAGGTTATATGCCCATTTCAAAGACACCTTATAGAATGGACCCAATTGAGTTGCTTGAATGGAAGAAGCAACTCCAAGAGAATCTTGATAGGGGATTCATACACCCTCGTGCATCACCTTGGGGAGAACCTATTTTGTTTGCTAAGAAGAAAGATGGTTCAATGAGGCTGTGCATTGATTATCGAGAACTTAACAAGATCACTATCAATAAAAAATATCCTCTCCCACGCATTGATGTCTTATTTGACCAACTACACGGAGTTCTATACTTTTCCAATATTTATCTTCATTCAGAGTATCATCAATTAAGGGTGAAAAGAGAGATACACAAAAGAAGACTTTATGTACAAGGTATAGACACTATGAATTTATAGTGATGCCATTTGGTATTACTAATTCCCCTGCTATCTTCATGGATCTGATGAATAGAGTCTTTAGAGAATATCCTGATCAATATGTTGTAGTCTTTATAGACGATATTCTTTTTCTATTCAAAGAGCAAGTAAGAACATGAAGATCACTTGAGAATTGCATTGAAGACCCTGAGAAAGGAGAATCTTTATGCCAAATTTACCAAGTGTGAATTTTGGCTTCAAAAATAATCATTTTTGGGTCACATAATCTCAAAAGAGGGTATATCTGTGGATCCAGCAAAAAAAGGTTATCGAAAGATGGTCAAGACCAGTAATAGTAACTGAGACCCGAATTTTTCTTGGTTTGGCTAGATATTATCGACGTTTTGTGAAAGATTTTTCACGATTATCTAATCAACTCGCCAGGTTGACTCGAAAAGGAGTTATGTTCGTTTGGAAAGAGGAGTGTGAAGAGAATTTCAAGGAGTTAGAAAGAAGGTTATCCAGTGCACTTGTGCTCACACTGCCTTGTAGTGTAGAAAGGTTTGTGATCTATAGTGATGAATCCAAGAAGGGATTTGGGTGTGTTCTCATGAAAAATGATATGGTGATAGCTTATGCCTCACGACAGTTAAAAATCTATGAGAAAAATTACCCAAATCATGATTTGAAGTTCGCTGTGGTAATATTTTCATTAATAATTTGGAGGCATTATCTTTATGGTGAATGGTATGATATTTATACTGATCATAAATGTTTAAAGTATATTTCCACACAAAAGGAGCTGAATATGCGCCAAAGAAGATTTTTGGAGTTGATTAAGGACTATGACTGCTCAATTCATTATCACCCTGGGAAAGCAAACAAGGTGGCAGATGCTTTAAGTCGACAAGACCATGCTAGCTTATGCATGATGAGGATCACAAAAGATCCAATATTTATGGATTTACAAAGGATGGATCATGGAATTATAATGGAAGGGGAAAAATATTATCTTTCTCAAATGAATGTTCTTCCATTTATACATGTGAAGATTAAAGAGGCACAAAAAGAAGATGTAGAGTTACAAAAGAAGGTGAGAAATGTTCCTGAATTCAACCTTGATTGTAATGGGATAATGAGTTTCAGGAATCGGGTTTGTGTTCATCCCATCCCAAAATTAAAGAAGGAGAAACTTTATGAGGGTCATAGTTCTTCATTCTTTATTCACCCTGGAAGCACGAAGATGTATAGGGAGCTGAAAGAGTACTTCTGGTGGGATGGCATGAAAAGAGATATTGCAGAATATGTCTCTGGATTCTTGGTTTGTTAGCAAGTTAAAGTTGAGAGACATAAATATAAGGGGATGTTATAACCATTACCCATACCCGAATGGAAATGGGAAAACATCAATATGGACGTTGTCACTAGACTTCCTAAAACATCAAATGACAATAATGCTATCCAGGTTATAGTTGATCGTCTTACAAAGTTGGAACACTTCATTGCTATTAGAGAAGATTTTCTCTAGACCAGCTTGCCAGGATATATGTGAAGTAAGTGGTTAGATTGCATGGAGTACCACTTTCTATTATATCTGATAGGGATCGGAGGATTATCTCGATGTTCTAGCGAAGTCTTCAGCATACTCTGGATACAGAGTTGGGTTTCAGCACTGCTTATCATCCTCAGAAAGGTGTTCATTCTGAGAGAACAATTCAAACTCTAGAAGATATGTTAAGAGCTTTCTCTATGTATTTCAAAGGTTGTTGGGATCAACACCCACCTTTGGTGGAATTTTCATATAATAATATCTTTCACTCTAGTATTCGGATGGCTCCTTATAAAGATCTCTATGGAAGGAAATGCAAGACTCCAACTTGCTGGGATGAAGTTGGGGAAAGAAAGCTATTAGGATCTGATCTTGTTGATGAGATAGAAGAAAAGGTTATATATATTCAACAACACATAAGAGTAGCTCAAAGTCGAGAAAAAAGTTATGATGATAACCGAAAAAAAGACCTAGAGTTTGAAGTGGGTGATAAAGTGTTCTTACAAATATCTCCTTGGAAGAGAGTTATGAGATTTGGAATGTATGGAAAGTTGAGCCCTAGGCATATTGGTCCTTTTGAAATACTGGATCGTGTTGGGAAGGTAGAATACCGATTGGCGCTTCCATAGAATATCTCTCAAGTTCATGATGTGTTCCATGTATCTCTCCGGAGAAAGTACATACCCGATCCTTCACATGTACTCAGCTCAGAAGTTGTACCACTAGAGAAAGATCATTCTAATGAAGAACAATCGATAGAGATTCTGGATTTCATAAAAAAAAGTCTTACGGAACAAGAACACTCGGTTGGTGAATGTTTTATGGAAAGCCCACCAATTAGAAGAAGCTACATTGGAACTTGAGGATATGATGAGGGAGAGATATCCTCATATGTTGGTTTCTAAGTGACGAATTTTGAGGGAGAAATTCATTTTAAGTGGGGTAGAATGTAACACCTGATATTTTATGAGAAATATTTTGTTTTTATAATGTTATATAAAGGAATCTTTCATTACAAAAAACACTGTCTTGGATTCTGTTATACGCTAGAGCAACCTTCCTCGATAGTGTGTGTTGTACACAATAACGAACGATATATTATTAAAATATTATATAAACTAGCCCTTATGAATAGTAATACACAATTTTTAAAATTTTATAAATTATATATTTTAAAATGGGCTTCATTTTTGGATTCGGAATAACGAAATTAGCCTAGGGTGAATTTTTTATATTATTCTGAAAATATTCAATTTTTGATGAATAGTGAAAACACCAAGTTACTATTCAATAACTGACTATTTATTTAGATATTTATTAATTTTATTTAAATTTATTTTGCTGAAAATTGATACATAATACCTATATAAGTTCAATTTAATTCATTTGAGTCATTTTATAATAATTTTAGATATATAAAATTTTTATTGAACTTTTCACCATCATTAACCCACCTCCTCGGAGAATTTGAAATTTTTTATAAAACTTAATTTTACCGCTTCTGTGAG
This sequence comes from Viscum album, assembly GCA_963277665.1. Taxonomy (NCBI): domain Eukaryota; kingdom Viridiplantae; phylum Streptophyta; class Magnoliopsida; order Santalales; family Viscaceae; genus Viscum; species Viscum album. The sequence continues at coordinate 1,539,547,840 of OY728142.1, forward strand.
TGGAATTTCGAAAATATGAGAGACACAGTTAATATCAATGAGTAAAATGTAGTTCACTAAGATAAAAATAATTTTTGGTGAATAGTAACGTTTTACTATTTTTTAACCACGGTTAAAAGTAAATAGGGTAATTAAGGGTAAAAATGATATTATTATTACCCTAACTCTTGTCCTAATTATATTGGATAAGTTTAATTCGACCTAATCCTAACTTAGGAATAAAATATTTACATTTAGGACCACCTGAATTACATTTGTAAATTTATTATTATTTTATTTATAGAAGAGTTAAAATAGTTAAATTCAATGTTTAATAACTAAAAATTTTTTAGTATTGGGTTATACATAAGATAATTTAGACTATAAATATTCATTAGAAAGATAAAAATGTTTCCTACATAATGGTATTTTAATTATAATTTTTAGATATTAAATAATTTAATTTATTTATGACGCAATAATGATGCAGTAATTACCTTATTAAGGAAATATTAACATAATTGATATAATAAATACACAAATAAATGTAATTTGAGACTTTTTATGAATTAAACTACTTTTATAGGTTAATATGACATGTTATTATTGATTTAATTAACTTTGTTTTGAACTAATCATGCTGTTATGATTTTCACAAAAAAATCAATTACCAAATAGTGTCAAAATTGACATAAAATAGTTTTTAAAACAAATATTATATTATTAATTGTTATTTTATTCCTAAAAATCTAAGGTTCGGTAAAATGACTTATATAAGGTTATATATATTAATAATGTACAACTTGGGGTTCAATTGACTTGTTATAGTATGTTTATTAACTATATAGTTTAAGAAAACAAGAAGACACGGTAAAAGATAAATTATTTAACTTTGACTTAAATCTAAATGATAAGGTTAAAATAGTAACCTAAACTTGTCTAAAATCTATTTTTTAGATTATTTAGATTCAATCCCACCTTTTCTTTTAAATAAATCAATTTTATATCTATTATAATCCGAATATAACTTTATTATAAAATAATATTTTATGTTTTTCCTTAGGTGCCCCTCTCATCCCTTATAAAAGGGAACCTCCTCCCTCTCCTCCACACACCACTTTCAGCCTTCATGCTCGACCAAACCCTGACAATTTATATTTTCCTCTTCCCTACAAACATCCTAGAGGTCTTGGTCTTCATCAAAGACCATCTTTACTGCCCTAAGATGAGGTTAAGAAGAGGCGCTTCAAAGAAAAGGTAATATTTGTTACCGATTGTTTCAAATTTATTTCTTCTTCTACTTCATCTTATTTAGTTGTTTCATTGTGAAGTAATAACATCAGTATCACTAATATATTGATATGTTGTTATAAATATGAAACAACCTTATTTCACATTCTATCCATCCTACAGAAAACAAAATCACCGCGCGTGTGTACGTACGGAATACCATCTCCACGCCGTGGTGTAATCTGTTTTCCACCACCGCCTTACTTGGATGGTTATAATGGTGTAAAGAATAACTATATATGATTATTTTAAAGTTATATTGATTCTGAAATATTATACATACACTTCAATACAATTCCACTATCATGGGCATGATATCATCACTCGTGCGTACGTACGGCCAACCATCTCCATAATGTTATGCGACTCGTTCTACATGATCTTAGTTGAATAATGATTATATAAAAGAATTTAATGAATAAATATTATATATTTTACACTAATACCCTTCTGGAAATGAGATATATATAACCTAAAAAGAAGAATATGAATTTATTCTTAAAGACATGCATAAGAACATAAAGCAATGAACACCTGAATAACAAGTAGCAATCAAATATTTCTAATAAGAAGATAAAAATATTACCATATATGATATCATAACAACGAATATCATTCTTTAATAATTCAATGAAATAATTTAAATCATTATATAGGATGTTCGGATACGTACGAAGCAAATCGGACCTAATATAAGGGAAAATCTCGCAATCTCATTTTTATCCGAGATTGTTTATACATCAGAATTTACTGGGGATAATTATCATCCACATCCTTTTTTCCTAAATATATAATATTATTTATATCCTCATACAATTTTTTAAATCCAATTTTACCCATAGGTGAGTTTTTAGTAAAATAAATGAAAGGAATATTTTGTCGTTTTTAGTACGACGTACTTTTTGTCTTTTCCATCCAATGCATGAGAAGAATATTTTTTTAACTTATACGGAAAGAATGAATTTTTATGATTTCAGAGAACATTATTTCCATGAATCTCCCTTTACAAGTTTTCAAGTATTTTATTAATCAAATTCTTTTAGTTTAAAATTGTATGACATGTTAAGAAACGTAAAAAGTTTTTTAAGTAGAAATGATATTTTCCTCAAGAATGGAGTTGAAGCGTTTTATCAAAATTATTTTCCTTATAAGATAATATAGGGTTCTGTTCCTATCCTTATTTTTACATTGATTTTATTATATTATGATGGAATTAATTTAATGATGTCCTTTTATCTTATATGGATTATGTTATGATGGAATGATGTTTAAAAATCCCATTTTTATTACATGGGTTATGCTATGATGTATGATTTATGATCTTGTGGCACACATAAGAATGGTATCATTATGACATGGGTGGGACCTATATCTCCCTCCAATTCATTGGGTAAAGATTTATATCTCATGAGATAGACATGGCTAGAATGGAATGTTAATCCAGTTCAGTGAAATAGGATTGAAACGAGAAGTGAACTAGGTTCAGAAATAGACTTTTTCCGCTAAGACAATATTGGCAATGATTCATGACTACTAAGAAATGATTCTATATGATTATTTGTGTATGACACAAATATTCATGTTATGATTATTGGGATTACATTTCACTACCATGATTTATCCAATGTAATGATATTATGACCTCTTTTATAGGTTATGATTTTTGAAATGCTATGTTCTTATGAGTATGATATTTCTTTTTTTTACCCTTACTGAGCATTTGAGCCCACCATTTTTTATGTTTTAATTCCCCAAGTCAGGAATAAGGTTATTAAGTAGGATAAAACAAAAGGGACTCCAGATATGATGAAATCAATGGGATAAAATGTTGATGATTTATGAACTAGTTGTTTATGTTTCCCAGTTTCTAAAGACACTATATCTATAAAGTCCTACCAAGGTTTTGTAATATGTTGTAATAAATATGCTTCAATTCTGAAGTAATAACAATGTATGTAAAGTATGGGTCGTTATACCAAATTTATCGCATAGAGAATAAGTGGTCTTACTTCAACAGGTGAAATTAATACTGGTTTAATAAAGATATATTTCATGAGGGTATCAAATACCTCTTGGCCTTCTTTAGTCCATTTATAGGTGACTCCCTTCTTCATTAATATAGGGAAATGAAAACACTTTCCTCCAAATTCAAGATAAAGTGCCAAATATAGGGAAAGTTTCCATGGATTCCTCTTCATTCATTAATATTTGTGGGAGGTTCCATGCCAAGGATTTCTTTTTTTTCTCTAGATCAACTTTGATACCATGATGGCGTACAACGAAGCCAATTAATTTTCATAAGGGTACCCCAAAAGTACATTTTATGGAGTTCATATTCAATTGTGTTTCTAATGTTTATTTAATATGGTATACATATCATCCATGAGATTGTAATGTTGTTTGGATTTAACCACCAAATCATCCACATAAAATTCGACAATTTTTTCTAAGAAGGGTTTGATGATATGGTTCGTGGTGCATTGATACGTTTCCCCAACATTCTATAACCCAAAGGGCATTACTCGATTTGAGAACACTCTGTGAGGGGTTCTGAAGGCTGTGGAATATTCCCCCTCTAGGCCATGTGAATTTTATTGTACCTAGAGTATCCATCGATGATGTAAAGAGCTTCATATCTAGTTGAATAGTTAAATGAAAACTATGTTAACGGAACTGGAAATTCATATTTAGGACAATGATGGTTTGGATCTCTTAAATAAATGATAGTTATAATTTGAACATTATTCTTTTTCACTAGGACAATGTTGGCCAGCCATTTTTGATATTGAACCTCCCTAACAATGTTATTTTTGATAAGCCAATCAAATTCAGCTTCAACTTTAGAGGCATTGGTTGGGTGTGTTCTTCTATCTTCTTACATGAATCCTCAATGTCCTTCTGAAAAAACCAAATGATTAGTGGATATATCGCGACTATGTCCAAGAATTTCTATATAATTCCGAGAAAATATATCTGCATCTTTCTTCCTAAATGAGGTATACTTATATTTATTTCCCAAAGTCATGGCTTCACTAATTAGAGTGAGGCGTGGATCTTCTTCTATGCTAATATTTATTTCCCAGAGCTTATCCAAAGTGGTGGATTCAACTTCCTCAAATGCTATAGGAGAATCCCTGAGATATTCATCTTCTTCCTTACGTGTCACTTCATCTGTTTCTAATTTCATTTTACGTGATGAATCAGAACTTTCAATGTTTAAGGAGGAGTCATTATTTTGATTTCCTAAAGAAGAGTCCATCATTTCTCATCTTATTGAAAATGAAGGGTCTTCTTGGATTAATAAAGAGTAGATGATGGGGTTGGAATTGACATCCTTTTCTTCCATTAGTATTTCTACAATTTCTTATAATCTGATTGGTGATATAGAAGCTTACGGAAGGTTAATTAGATTAAATGAATACATCTTCATTTAAGCATCCATCACTGCTGGGTAAATCAAAAATTTCTCCCATGAATTCAGGCTTGATTTCCAGAATTTCTATTATGGATGTCACCAGATTAGTTTTTGGATTTGGGTTTATCATTTAAATTTGATCTATAGGAAACATATATTTTACAATCAAATTTTTTAATGGGTTTTTTGGGATCATTTATAGACCATTTGGAGCATTTATTCTAGTTACGTCCTTAATCACAGACTTTTTCCCTTAATGTGATAAAATTTTTCCTCAATGTATTTAGATTCTCACAATTTGAATGGAGCATTGTCACCATACAATGTTCTAATTTTTCCATTGAAATAGTACTTGAGACATTTGTGGTATGATGATGGTATGGATACATGTTGTTTTAGACAAGGCCTTCCAAGAATAATGTAAAAGGTTGTGTCCTAATGGACAACCATAAAATATGAATTAGACACAAGATCCCCGGACCGAGTTATGAGTGTAATCTCACCTAAAGGTTTTAGTTCATTAATATCATAACCTGGAATCAATAATGTGTATGGAGATAAGTAAGATTCAGTGGGGCCTAAACAATGAAGTGTACAAATCAGAATGAGGTTGAATCCAGAGCCATTATCAATGAAGGCTCGTTTCATGTCTATGTCATTGACACTTCTAGATAGATAAAAGGGACTGATATGTCCATGTACAACATCTTCTACATATTAATATGTAAAAGACATAACTTCATTACATTTTTATAGGTTCATTCTATATATGATTGACCTCAATAGAAGAAACATCCATTTCAAACTCTTAAGGACATGCCGATGCCTCAATAAGTGCTTCTCAAATATCTTTTGACATATTCAAGGAATACAAAATCGACAACCTATCAATTACTTGGGATCGATATTTAAAGACTTCATACTTTTGGTCCATCGGTCTATGTTTCCTAGAATGGAGATGTGGTTTCATAGGTTTATTGGACGTAGATGCTCTGGTTGTAGATGTACCCTGTGTTCGAGTAGAAACTGTAAATACTCTTGGATTTGATAGATTTGACTGAGTAGGTCTATCTACATGTTGAGATAATAATGGTGTAACCTTTATTTGTTCTTTTAATATAATCATGTCCAGACCGAACCTGTCATGCATGGAAGAATCTCCTTGTTCTTTTCGATCCCATTGAAGGGATATCCTATGATGTTTCACCACATTTATGGTTCGATGATTGGAAGAGTTAAAATAGTGGCTTCCAGAACAACCACGACATCCCTGGTATCCTTGAACATGTCTTCTTCTTGTAGATACGAATTTAGATACAAGTAACTCAAGAATGTTATAACCAGAATCACCATCGGCATAGGGATCCATTAAGTGGATAATGTTGATTGAACCGAAGACCAATTCTTCATATAATGAAGATTATTATTGTCAGGTTAGTTCCAGTTATGCCATTTAGCGGGGAGGTTCTCATGGTTATGATACGAATGGCATGAAATCTAACAGAGTTGTGGACATATTTGGCATTGACATGAGTTCATCTTCTTCTGACTGCACATTGTCCTTCTGAACATGTCACTTCATTGAGGATTGACCTCTGGAAGATTGATCATTTGATGAATGTGGTTTTTCATCAGTGAGAGTGCTGTAAGACACAATTAGTTGTTTCAAATATGTTCATATAATGGAAAGAGTTCAGTTGATAATTTTCCTAATCATCCAATCATCATATTTCTATGCATTTATACCTTTCACATCCTTTGATTCACATTCTTCATCTGGATCAGTAGCAGTAACACATGATACTTGGGATGATAAGTATTTCAACATCAGTTGTATAGAGTATACCATTTTTTTGTGGGAGGTAATTAAAATTAAAAAACACTTGAATGGGATGCCCCAACATCTTGTGAAAGGGAAAAAAATTCAGATGATATTCAACTCCTTCTTTGTTTTGTTTTTTTGTGGCCCAAGAGACAGAACCATATTGTTTTCCAAAGATGTGATAATGTAACCGAGAACCTGTTCATTCCAAAAAAAGTAAACATTTTTCTTCAACTCCTAAAATTGTTTCCACCTTTTATCTATTCAATCATATTGTCGATATGGTCATTCCTGCTGATTCTCGAGAGGTGGATTGCTTCGAAATGATGAAGGTTTTGAAATTGAAGAAGGTATAGATTGTTGTTTTGGTGTGAATATATTAGCATATTCCTTCAATATTCTCCATCCCTTAGCTGATGGAATTACATGAGATTTATATTTATTTTCCACAATAGAATCCTCCACCTCATAGGAAATGTAAGAAAGGTCTGGAAACCCTCCTATGTTTTTCACCAGGATCAGTTGTTTGCATATTTTTTCAGACAGATTTGACACCTAATTTGGCAAAGACTCTTCCTAAGGAAGTGCCAGATTTAAGGAATATGTTAATCCTTTCCATCGTGCAATGAAATCTAAAACTCTTTATTTTTTATTTTTTTAAATTTTTGAGATCAATAATTGTTGTATCCTACAACTTTAAGCTGAATTGATGAATAAATTTCTCATGGAGATCTTCCCATCAAGTAATTGATCGAGATTGTAAACATAAATACCGAACATAAGTTGGTCAATATAAGGACTACAGAAAGAATCAAAGAATTATTGCTTCTTTTTCATGATAAGTTACCATCATGGGATCACAACGATAATTGAAATGAGTTATGTGTTTCTCTATATCTCTTTAACTATTAAGGATTGGGAATATAAGATTCACAAAATTTGGTGGGGGAAGGATCAAATCCACCCATTATGGGTAAGCTATAATTTCCCAATGAACTAGAGCATGGTATTCCATAGCTTCTAATTGATTTTTAATGCCTCAATTGTATTCATATGAATTTGGGGAATATGTGGATGATCTGAGACCTATACAGTTACACTAGATAGAGATTTAACTAGTTCAATGATCGGAAAAATCACTAGTGGTGGTGTTGTTTTTATTTTTCTTGGATAAACCACAGGAACAAGCCTATAAGGATGTGTTTGATCCTTCCCTATCTGTGTACCCAATGGGGGTTATTCATTATCTGCTTCATTATTTACTACAAATCCTCTTTTCTATGGATATCTTATCGGACGTGCAAGTTGAGGATCTTCTTGGGGAGTATGTCTAGCGGAAATGCGGCTTTGATGTAACTTTGTATTGAGTCTTTTCAAATATTTCATATCTTATTATTCCTATAAAAATATTTACTCAAGTGAAAGAGATTGAAATTATACAGTGGAAAAGTGAGACATGATTTTACTTTTACCTTTCCCCTTGTTAGATACATTTCGAAGTGGTGGGTGTTGGTTACTTAAGGGAATACCTAGACTCTTGGTAAGCCTCTAATTTTGGGTAAACACACCTCCTTCATTTTCTTCAGTGTGTACCATATTAGGGATAATAACTTAATATTATGATTCCACTAAACTAGACTCATTTTTGGAGGATCTTATATAATGGAGTTAATGATATTAACTAATGCATAATGCATTGATGGCATTATGTTAGTGTCTTGTAAGATCATCTAATTCTGTATATTCCATGAGACTCTACTTTCCTATATGATGAATTCATGGGAACTATTAGATGTAAAGTTACCCAAAATAAATCCTTTGATAGTTCAGTTGTGTGCTTCCTTTGTGGCTTCTTCCCTAATCGAGAGAAAAATATCTTCTTTTGAGGATGGGATTTTTTATGTGAAAAAGCCCACATCCCTACAGGCTAGGGCTATTACTATTATTTTTTATCAACCCATAAACCTTTTTTCTATCGAAATTAAAGGATGAATTAAACAACCACATACCCTATAGGATGGGGTGGCTTTTGAACTGCTATAACTGAGATTCTTGCAGTTTCTCTTTTGATTTATCAAATTTTGGTTCAGACATTAACATGGTAAAATATCCGAAAACCACAAAAATCACATGTTTTAGAAGATCTCTTGGCTATTGCAGACAAGTTTACCATCTGACGGATGACAACATCTAAGTGAGAGGCCTACATAAGATTTATAGATGCTTGGTGAAAAAGTATCTCAATAGCATGCTTTCGTGGGGAATGTCTCTAATAAGATATAATTGAGGACTGTTGTTGAGCATATACATGATTACAAAAAAAATCTATATATAATTTCCATCCGTGGGAAATAATATTTCATGAGACCACTTTTGGCATGTTTTTCTGATTTTGGATTGTAGTGAAATGCAATGCTCCATTTTTACCCTATCCTATAATATGAACACTAGATGGGGTATTAGAAATTAATTGGTGTAGCCTCTTTATGGGATTTGAGGAATGTACATTGAAGGGTCCTTTGATGCTTTATAACCATTGGATATTGGGAAACAGAGTGACATGGTAAGTAAATTTTCCATTGCAACCCTTATATTAACTTTACACCCTTATATTAACTTTACATTATTTAGATATTCATCATATGGTAATACATTGGTTTTTAAATAACAAAGAGTCTTCCCTAAGTTTAGGAAGGCATCATGAGTGAAATATTATGCTATCAAATCTTCAATGTTATATTTAGAGTTTTCGAAAGGCCAGAACATGCCTGGTACTTCTCCTTTAGAAAATTGTTTTCCACTGTTTATCATATCTTTATCATTATTCATTGGAGGTTTCTCTACTAGGTCTGGCCGTAGTAGATGATAATCTATTGTTTTATTAAAAACAATGAAATCAGTATCTTTTTTTCTACTGTATTAGAAGAAAAATGACCCATGGGAGGTTCGTAGTGTGACTATTCAATTGAGATATCTTCAGGTTGAGAAAGTATTTCACCTGTTTATGACAATGTATCAGACATGGATTGCATTGTGTTGGAATGTGACTCGAGATAAGAGGTAATTATCATTAAAACATTGTCAATTATAGAATTATCTTAAACATGAAAAAACTTTCTATGGAGATAACTTTCTCATGTAATTCCATCATGGGGAGTACCACCATGTTGGATTACAGTAAGGGATAAATCCTCTTGCTCCTTGGTCTTCTGGCCACTTGGAGGGTTATTGTGGCTCTCATCCAAAGACGGAGGCTCGCTAGATTGATTGGATTTTCATGAGTTAATCCTCCATGATGTAGTGTTTGATGGGGAACGTCAGAATTATAGTTACTGCTCCCATAATTTCATAATTACAGGGTAGGATCTTGAGATAAAATAGATAACTTTTTGAGGGATTCATGAAATCCAACAATAAGAGGAGCCAGATCTCATCTTGGATATTGATTTTTCAATTGTTTTTTATGATATTTCTTCATTGATTATATCATACAATTAGAAAGGACCACTTGTTAGGATAATTGATTATCATGGGAAGGTGTATGATCTTACCTTGGAGTGTTCATCAGAACGGGATGATTACCTCCAATTGGAAAGGGTGTATATTCCCAATCTGGTTTTCCATATGATATGGGGTAGTATACCCCCATAACCCTTCTGGACTAGAACAGAGGTATGTACCTTCTCCAGGATGTCATGCTGATGTGTCATCCTAGGTGTGGGGATAGATTTATTTTTATGTTCCACTAGTACTGCTAAAGTTTTTGTTACAATATTCTTACATGATTCTAGAATACACTACTGGAAAACATGCCTATACCCACGGTTTTGGAAAACCGTGGGTATAGGGTTAATATGGGGACCTATACCCACGGTTCTCAAAAACCGTGGGTATAGATTATATTTGAAGACCAGTACCCACGGTTCTGCAGAACCGTAGGTATATGTTATTTTTTTTGAAGACCTATACCCACGGTTTTGGACAAACCGTGGGTATAGAGTTTTTTCGGATGACCTATACCCACGGTTCTTCAAAACCGTGGGTATTGCGATTTTTTCTTGGAAGACCTATACCCACGGTTTTAGAGAACCGTGGGTATAGCTTTGCCGCCATAAGGCGGGAACCAAAATTACGCGGGACAACGAAAAAAACATTGGCGGGAACATGGCTATGATTAATATATATAGATTTATACGAATAAAAATATTCAAAGTTTCGGTAGCTCGGTTGGTTAGATGCAGCACTGCCGTCGGGGATCTGTAGTTAAGTGCGGGTTCGATTCTCGCCAGCTTCTTTTTAAAATTAAATACTCAATATTAATATATATACGATGATATGTGTGTAAATAACAAATATAAAATATAGCTCAGTTGGTTCGATGCAGCGGTGCGCTACATGGTCTCCAGTCCAGCGCGGGTTCGAATCTCCGCACCTGCGTTTTTAAATAAAATAATCTATATTAATATATATACGCTGCTATATGTATAAATAACGAATTGAATTCATGGCTCGGGTGGTATGAGGGTGTTTTGATTTCGGCCGGCGCTGTGCGAGGCCTGGGTTCAACACCCACCGGGCTCAATTTTTTGAAAATTAAATCCCCACGGTTCTCAAACCGTGGGGTCAATGCATTGCCAGCGTGGCCACCCACTTGCCACGCTGCCACAAACCTATCCCCACGGTTTCTCCAAACCGTGGGTATAGGGTGACCCCCCTATCCCGACTCCATTCCAGCCCGCGGTTCCCGAAACTGTGGGTATAGCCTATACCCACGGTTTTGGGGGCTATACCCACGGTTTTGAACCGTGGGTATAGGGCAATTTTCCAGTAGTGATAGGAGAAGGAATTTGTGTCTTCCATTTCACCATTCATAAGATCTATTTTTTGACTTCAGCAGCCACAATGTGAATATACATCCATTATGTATCTAGAATAGGTGAATATGCATTATCCTGTCCTCCTTTCCCTATCAATGGGTACTGGAAATAGTCATATATGGGGTAGATCATTGTGTATGCCCCATATTTTTCATCAGATCTTTCCGACTGACTTTTCCTTGTGCTTCCAAATGATATTGTTGGCAAGCATGATAATTGTTGGCATGTGTCTATAAATGTAGGCTATTTTCGATCAAACATCATTGATGAACTTCTTTAAATTTAGGTATATGAGAATTTTGGCATAATTGGTGAGTGTAAATAAGAGTATGTTTATGTTTACTAGTTTCCTCTACATTTGATTGGTTGGAATCCTAAAATGAAGTCATACATGACAGCTGACTTGATGATAATTTTTAAATAGGAGTATGTGCCTGTTCATGGTACTCCGTCATATTGTTCTCTCAAAATTGGTGGGTTTCCGCCAGACGAGTCTAATGGGCAGCAGAAGGAGGTTGGATAAATGTATGTTCCCCGCTCATTGTCTTCCATCAGGTTAGGTTGATGGACTTCTCTGTAGGGGGAAAAATTATGAAACTAGTCCCTGTTGGTTGTACATTGTCCCTGATGGTTCTTCTTGTGCACCCGGGTGTATGGACCTAGGCCGAACATCCACAAGTAACACCACTTAATGTTGGGGGGATCACTACATCATGATTCTTATAGAGGTGATTGTTGGTGGGAGTCCCTTATAAGGAACACTGCATCACTGAATTGAAGAAATGAGTGACCTATTGATCCACCTACCTATAGCAAGAGGGGGACTGGTTATTGCATTCTGGGGATAAGGACCCAAAATAGTTGAAGAATGTGGTTGGGACCATCTACTTCTAGACCATCGGTCGTCGATGACCAGATGAACAATGGTTGTTATTAACCTGGAGATCCTTTCAGGTAGCCTCCAAGGATGGGATAGTAACATGTAGATGGTTGTCCCTTATTAGCACATTGGATACCCCCCACTGAAGACATTGAGTAGGTGATGATTCCCTTCCCATGGATGAGAATCTAGCATGAGAAGAGGCTAGGAAATTAACAGGTCCAAACTTAGAGGATTCATTTTGGAGTGAATGGAGTTCAGAGATAACATGAAAACAACAATTATATCCATTAAATGATCGTCTTTTAGAAGGATACATGCATTATTGATTCCTTTTTATGGCCTTCCTTTATCGATTTATATGGACCTAACTCGTGGGTAAAATTATTGACTTGGTTAATGATTCACTTCTGGTTCACCATTTTTGTTTCTTAGTTCCGTGAAACCTTTGTTCTAGTTAATGATATACTGCTTTGATGTGGTCTCCATTAGATTTATTAATGGAAGGGGAAACATCCTATAGTTCTTTATCCCTAAGGTTCATGCATTCCCAAGGTAGACGTTCGTTATGTTTGAACTTTTTGATACTTGAGAACATACATTGGTCAATAGGATGGGTGGACGGACACATCACACCCTTTTAGGGAAAATTTTTGTCTACAATGGGACTCTCTTTATAAATTTTTGACATTTTCAAGAATCCTTATTAATTCAACATGAATAAAAAAGGATTCCCTATGAATTTTCAATCACAAATTTACATGTATGATGTTTAGAATCATCTGTACGTAGTGGAGGTCCTTCATTAATGGATATATCAATATTTATTTGAGTTTCTCCATCAATGGTATCCTCTCATATAATATTTATAGATTATTTTAATCATCGTTATGGTGATACTAGTTTTTAATCCACTCAGTGGGTTACTCTAGAATTTATTGTCATATAGGGAAGAAAAGTTATGTTTTGATGTAGGGATCGTATCCATAAAATGGGCTACCTATGTATCTTTCTGAAATGAATCAGTAAACATGTAGTTCGGTGCCACTTAATGGGACACATCGTCCCTTTTACGGTCATGTGATAAGTACCTAGACATACAATTTAATGTTATTTGGTAAGAAAATATAATAGAAGGGTTGTTAGTCAATGTTTGGTGTCAGATTTATACTATAGAAGCCTAAGGGACTTGGAATGAATATGGTTTTCCAAGTAATATTGACCCTGTTGGGAATATGGACCTAGGAGAACATGGTTGATTTGATGTTTTGGGTATTAACCTCAAGGAGGCTTCCTACGTAACCCATTTGGATGGGAATTAAATCCCGCATAGTACTATGAGTCATGCAATAGAATATACTCTTTTGAGAGAAATGAGTTTGGTCTTACCTCTGAAAAATAATGCCTTAATTATTTGGGGGTTTAATTTGAGGCTTATTCTTAAAGAGGATTCCCTGATTAAGGGGATTACGGTCTGTTTTCTGAAGAGGATATCCAATAAGCTCGATCCCTGAAGAAGGCTTCTAACGTACCCCAGTTATGGTGGTAATTAGAGTTCTCATAGTTCAGTCATCATGTTGGGGCTTATTCATGAGAGCTTCCCTTTGGGAAGGACATGATTGGGTGAACCCTTTTGGAAGGGCACCCTTTGTAGCTTGGGCCTCCAAGAAGGCTTCCAACGTATCCTTTTTTGAATATGAATTATATTTCATGTAGTTTAATAGGTCATGTGAAAATTTTGTGATCATGAACAATATATTAGCCGACATGAGTCATTAATGGTGTGAGAAACAATAGGATGTCAAACATTCCACAAAGGAACCCACAATTTTCCTACAATGCTTGTAGAAGAGGGAGCGCCTATGACAACGATGGTGGATGAGGGTGATGAGACCATGGAAGAGGTGGAGGTGAAGAGACTTATGTCTATTCAGATTATTTTGGACAAGGGTCCAAAGTAAGGAAGGAGTGAAAGCGAAGGAAGTAGACAGGAGAAAGACCAAAACATCCAACATGAATTTTTAGGGGCTTACACCAGGATGGATACCCTAAATCTGGTCCTAGAAGGGGAGGGAGACTTATAATTTATTCAAAAGGAAATGTAGGTAAGAACAATACCTTCCCTACAAGAGACCCGAGGTTCTATGTCTTATAGATGAGAAGGGGAAGTAAGAACCCAAACCTAAATCTTCTAAACTGGGAACTTCCCTAAACTGTTCCTAGTAGAATGGTTCATGTGATTGCAGATATAAAAACTCATTGACACTCCATGAATCCTAACACCAATTTTAAAAAATATTAGAAAACTATGACTGGGATATACAAACACAAATTGGGGACACACTGATTTTCCATTCCCAAAGGTTAGATAAGTCAAGTGGTTTTGGTATAGGTCTCAACAGAATCCCTTTCAGACAGGGGAGCCAATGAAGATGAATCCTTTACATTACTAGATTTGAGGAGGTCATGATGTCTTGTAGACTCAAGAGTCTTGGTGAATCAAAGAGGGGAACCCAAGCAGATATTGGCGCAGAAGTATGGACAAACAAGGAGGCTTTGGTGACCTGATGTTCACTTAAGTGACGAACAACCTGGATGTTAGTACTTTCAAAAGACCTAACTGAAGCATTCAATAGTATTCATAGGTATTCCCATAAGTGGGGCGCTCAAGTTACTACTATAAGAACACGTGGTTCCTGAATGTTTATGATTTAGGGAGGTTGGGCAGTTTAGGCTCACAAGTGTTACTAATTTCAAACACTAAAATGACTTATATCTTAGGATCCTCCTTCAATTCCTCCACATTAGGTGTTCTAGAACTACCTTGAATGTTTTTGAATAATTGTGCAAAGCACTAGGGTGAAAAGAGTAGCAAGTAGGCTTCATGGAAATTCGTCTGTACAAATAAAGGCCCAAAGGGTCTTTTTATATGCAAAAATAGGACCCAGGGTGAAAATAAATTGGTCGCTCAAGTAGGTTGCGTTCTAACTTTGTAACACCCCAAAATTTTATGAAAAATATTATTTTTAATTTCATTAATGTCTTGTGTTGTACGCTACACCAAAATAAGCCTTCACAACACACATCCTTGACTTTCCTTCCATTACACGCAATCACGACCTTCCTCGATAGCGTGTGTAGTATGCAATAACGAGTTTCACTAAACAGCAATATGCTATTAAAATATTATTAAAACTAGCCGTTATGAATAGTAATAACCACTTTTTGAAATTTTGTAAATTTTATTTTTCAAAATGGACTTTATTTTTGGATTCGTAATATCGAAATTAGCTTAGGGTGAATTTTTGGTACTTTTTGGATAACTTTTATTTTCTGATGAATAGTGAAAATTACTAAATTTTAATTAAAAACAACTTTTTTAATCGAAATAATAATAGTGATAAATTATTAATTTGAGTGGTTTTAAAGTATATTTAGAATATATTTTTACAATTCAATACAATGTTTATCATTGGATGTAATTTCACATTTACACCAGACATAAACAAGTGTTAATCTTTTGAAAGTTATTATCTCTTAAAAACACGCTATTTGTTGTGATAGTGGAAATTAATTATATAATTAATTAATGCAACTTATATGTTGGGAATTTTGTAAAATAGAAATCATTTTTGAATTCGGAATATCAATTATATCTTAGGGTGAAATTTTGGCATTGTTCTGAAAAACTTCAATTTTTGATGAATAGTGAAACTGCTAAGTGGTAGTTAAAAAAATTAATTTTTTTTCATAAATCTTAATTTTACCGCTTCTGTGAATGGAATTTCAAAAATCCGAGAGACACGGTTGATGTTAGTAAGTAAAATGTGGTTCAATGAGATGAAAATAATTTTTGGTGAATAATAACTTTTTACTTTTATTTTCCACGGTTAAAAGTAAATAGGGTAATTAAGGGTAAAAATGAAATTATTATTACCCTAAAACATGTCCTAATCCTATTGGACAAGTGTATATCGACCAAAATCAACCTTAAGTGTAAAATATTATCATTTAGTCCCACTTGGATTAGATTAGGACATTTATTATTATTTAATTCAATGAAGAGTTAAAAGAGTTAAAATCAAAGTTTATTTACTAAAACAATTTTAATATAGGGTTATACATAATATAATTTCTACTATAAATATTCATTAGAAAGATAAAAATATTTCCTACATAATGGTAATTTATTTGTAATTTTTATACTTGAAATAAGTTAATTTATTTATGACACAACAATGATGCAGTAATTACCTTTTTTAGAAAATATTAACATAATTGATGTTATAAATGCCCAAATAAATGTAATTTGAGCCTTTTTATGACTTAAACTAAATTTATAGGTTACTATGATATGTCATTGTTGATTTACGTAACTTGGTTCGAACTTATAATTCTTTTAAAAATTTCATAAAAATCATTTACCAAATAGTGTCAAAATTGACATAAATTAGTTTTTTAAAACAAATATTATATTATTAATTGTTATTTAATTCCTAAAAATCTAAGGTTTGGCCAAATTACTTAGATAAGGATATATATATATTAATAATAAACAAATTGGGGTTCTTTTATCTTGATATAGTAAGTTTATTTACCATATAGTGCAAGAAAACAAAAAGACACGGTAAAAGTTAAATTATTTAACTTAGAGTTAAATCTAATTGATAAGGTTAAAATAATAACCTAAACTTGCCTAAATCCTATTGGATGAGAGGATTTCGACCCATACCCACTTTAGATTTGAAATAATACCATTTGAAACCATTATAAACCGAATTTGACCTTAATATAAAATAATATTTTGGGATATTCCTAAGGTGCCCCTCTCCTCCCTTATAAAAGGGAACCTCCTCCCTCTCCTCCTCACACCAAATTGAGCATTCAAGCTCCGAAAAACCCTGCCAAAATCTATTCTCCACTCCCATATTATCATCCTAGAGGTCCTGGTCTTCTTCAAAGACCATCCTTAGTTCTTTAAGTGGAGGTTAAGAAAAGGCGTATCAAAAAGAGGTAATATCCATTACCGATCTTTTTCAATTTCTTTCTTCTTCAACTTCTTCTTCTTTAGTTGTTTCATAATAAAGTAATAGCATCAGTATTTATTATATACTGATATGTTATTATAAATATTAAACAACTCTAATTAACCTTCTATCCATCCTACGGAAAAAGGAAATCACCGCGCGTGCGTACGTACGGAATACCGTCTCCACGCCGTGGTTTAATCTATTTTCCGCCACCACCTTAATTTGATGGGTATAATGGTGTAATGAGTAACTATATATGATTATTATACAGGGATATTGATACTGAAATAGTATACATACACTTCAACACAATTCCACGACCATGTGAACGATATCATCGCTTGTGCGTACGTACGGACTACCGTCTACACGACGCGATGAGATTCATTCTCAATGATTAACCATTCATGAATGATTATAAAGTATATATATTAAGTAATAATGAAATATATGAAATAATAATGATACTGGATTTATATATATTTATGTTTATGTCATCTACTTAATTTCATTCAATTCAATAAGGAAACGAAAACAGCGTTCATGCGTACGTACGGACTACCGTCTCCATGAACTGTGTATTTCATTCCATTTATCTATATTATATATATATATATATATTATGAATATATATTATATATAAATCATGTTTTACATTCTGGATATAAGTAATCATGATCCAAGTAATCATATTAATAATTACAAGTTAAAAACCCGAACGACAAATGAGACGATTTTACCCAAAACGCTACTTTCACATGAATTTACAAAAGAACAGGTAATATAAAGTCATAAGTGGACCATATATGATATAATAAAAATGAATATGATTCTGGAATAAGTCAATAACATGATTTAAATCATTATACAGGAGGTTCGGACACTTACGAAGCAAATCGGACCTAAGGTAAGGGATAAATTTTCAATCTCATTTTTATCCGAGATTGCTTATACATAAGTATTTACTAGGGTTATGTTTATCATCCATGACCATGTTTTCTAAAAATGTCTTTATAAAATGTTTACCATTCTTCCAAGAATGTTTAAAGTCATTTTTACCCTTTATTGACTTTTTACCACATTGTATGAATGGAATCTTTCCTTTGGATTACCATATAAGGTACTTTTTGACTTTTCCGACAAAAGTACGAGGAGAATGTTATTTTTAACTTATACGGCGCGAACGGATTTTTACGGTTTCATAACACCTCATTTTCAAGAAGCTTCTTCTACACTATTTCATGATTATTTTCAACAAAACCGTTATCTTTAAAAATTGCATGGAATTTTGTGAAAAGAAAATGATTTTAAAGAAGAAAGGATATTTTCCTCAAGAATTCATTTCAAGTGTTTTTCTCAAAACTATTTTCAATCTAAGATGACATTATTTGATATGTATGTTTCATGTAAAACGTCCCTATGATTTAAATGGTTTCAATTTTCTTATGATGAAATGATATCAATTGTTTATGGATTATGATGGAATGATGTTTAAGAATCCCATTTTATTACATGGGTTATGAAATGATGTATGATTTATGATTTTGTGGCACACATAAGAATAGTATCATTATGAGATGGGTGGGACCTATATCTCCCTCCAATGCATTGGGTAAAGATTTTATATCTCATGAGATAGACATGGTTGGAATGGTAAGTTATACCGGTTCAGTGAAACAGGACTGAAAGGAGGGTGACTCGGTTCAGAAAGGGACTTTGTCCACTAAGATAGTCTTGGAAATGAGTCTTGACTAACAAGAAATGATTCTCTATGATTATGTGTTTATGCCACAAAGTTTCATGTTTTAAGTTATGATTATTGTGATTACATTTCACTACCATGATTTATCCCATGATATGAAATTATGATCTCTTTTGCAGGTTAAGATTTCCAAAAGATATGTGCTTTTGTATATTATGTGATTGATATTTCTTTTGTTTACCCTTACTGAGCATTTGAGCTCACCCTTTTATGTTTTCTTTCCCCCATGTTATAAAGAAAGGTTTTAGGTAAAAAAATGGAAGATCTTTATGGAAGATTTTGAAGATCTTTCACCACGATTAGAAGATTCTATTCCGAGTTTCCAAAGACACTAAACTATTACGGTCCTTGTGTGTGTGTGTTTTTGTTATGTCCTATGTATTCCGAAAAAGTAATGTAATGTTCATGTACGTCAAGATTCGGGTCTCTACAAACTTTTTGGTCCACAAGTGATTGTGTGCTGGATAGGTGGAGTGAATGTTGTCTTGTGAGTCGTTGGTGATTTCGACTATCTAGGGCACTGCTTTAGTCACGTAGCCAAAATAATATCTTTATCTCGCTTCAGCATGGTTGAACATAGGTGTTTGTGTGAAGGTACCTTGGGCACTGCTTTAGGGACTTAGCCAAAAATATTTTCTCTTTACCGTGGGTACTGCACCCACTAACCCCTGCTTGGGATCTGTTTCGTTCCGCGACCTCCACTACTATCACTGACCCCCACGAAAATTGAAGAGTCACATGAAGAAATTTTCAATCCTAGTAGAGGACATTTTGAAAAAAATATTGTATAACACATTTCATAGTGTCTGCATCCATATATGTTATTTCTCTTTCAATGTCCATGTACTCACTTGTTCATTCATTAGTTAAAATACTTTAATGTAAATGGGAAATAATTAATTCTGTGTTTGTGTTATAGTTACCCATAATTAATTCCCTTCTTAGTGGTGTCTCACACTCTTGTTCACATATCTATTATTTGTATTAAAATAGAATACTATATTATATTTGAATATATTGGAAGGAAATTCTTGTGGATAATTTATCAACAGTTCTAGGAATCATCCAAGTAATAATATTATTTTTTTGTTCTTTTATACATATTTTTGATTAATAAGATCAATGTAAACCATTAACAATATCAACAAAAAATTAATTACTATACACTATATAATGGTATTCAATCCTTGAAATTAGTGGATTATTCCATATCATCCTTCTATTAGATTGGTTTTTCTTAAAATCACTATGAAAGTGTAAACATCCCTGAGGTTGGTACATCCTACATGTTGAAAAATAAAAATATTATATAAGAAAGTGGGAGAATATGAAATGTGGTACTCTCATACCGCTAGGACCGAGTGATGGCTCTAGTATTGGGTTCTATATTAATGAATATGACTTTGAGGAAACTCATAATTATCAATAAAGGGGAAGTGAAATCTAATCAGTTATGATTATAAACATTTCAAGATCAATTTAAGGATTTTATAACATGATATGATTATTTAGTGGATACTTTATTCATCAGGATGACTAAAATTACATGATATTTTCTATATAATGAATAAAATATTAAATATATCTATATGTTGATGAAATTGGAATGTATTATCATGGGTAAATTTGATGAATTTTTTTTTTCTTAGCATATTATAAATTCTATGAGTAAACCATTATTAAGATCTAATATGTGTTACCAACACATTTGTTTAGAAATGGGATAACCATAAGGGGAAAATGAAGATATATGGAGACAATGTGTATATTTATAAAATAATTAAAACTTCATTAAACTATTTTATCTCAAAAAGAGGAATAAAATTACAAATATGTTATACTTTATTTTGATGAAATATTATTATCACTCTCTAAATGAATAAAATTAATAAAATAGGAAAAACCATTTTATACATCAGTTAAAGTGTTTCAATTATTTATTTATTACTAGAGAATATATAACTATAAATAATTAGGGGTGAATTATGTCAATAAAATTTTTATTAATTTCAAACCTCATTATTTATGGTTTATAGTTTCCAATATTTTCATTGACAAATGTTGAAAGTAAAAAATAAAATATCAATTGAAAAAAGTTTGAAATAGTATTTTTATAGGGGTTTGGAAATTAAAAATATTCTAGTCCGCTCCACCAACACTCTACTCCATGAGTTTGGTGATTTTCACTATAACATTTGTTTTTAGGGGCTCCCTGAAAGGTGTAAGAAGTTGTTACTTGTTACAAATGTCTAAGAGCTTTTATCTAGAATCTCCCTTTACAAGGCATATCCATTGGATTAACAGAGTCAATAAAAATGATTTTAGAATGAATGAAATATAAAAAATATTTTAATAATAATTAATTGCACAGTTACACACATCAACTAATCGTAGAATAGGATACGTATGGTGAGAATAGAAATATTCTAATTTTAGCTATGTATTTATTTTGATTGATAATTATGATTTTTTTAGAACAAAACATATAGAATCTCTTTCAGAGTTATTTAATTGATATTCATGCATCCATATTCTTTTTTCATACAGTGTTAATATCATCTATTGATATATTATTTCTTAAAATATAAACTTTAGAATACTCAATAATCACAATGATTGATTTGAAAATCCTTTTTAAATTCAATAATAGAGTTTAATAATGGAAGTTTTCCCTCTTTTATAAATATCGAGATATATTCTGTGGGTTTGATTTCATAAATTAACATAATTGTATCAGTCCTTTATAGAATAAATTTCACAATTTCTTAATGTTACATTCCTTACTTTGAAATCATTATTTATGATGAACTGAAAAGAATGAATTGTTAAGTCACTGATTATGAAAGTTTCATGAGTTTAATCATGAAGATTCATATTATGACTTCTTATTCATACTAAATATTTTTGATAACACTATTTCCATAATATGATATATAGAGAAACACTGAAATATAAAATAGTTCTTTTACATTGACAATTCATAAGATTAAATAAACTCGGATTTTCATAGTACAATTCCTTAATGTAGGGTAACTATATTAATGATCGGTGGTAATAAAAATTCACAACATACATTAGTTCCCACATGAAAATTCTTTACTCATTTCTCTTTTTAGAAGATAAAATACATCTCATAATATTCTTGAAACATTGATTCTTGAATTTGAACACATGTAATATTATTTTCTTTCTCGGTATGATGATTTACTTAGATACTAGGGTTATATTTTTAAACAATACATCTATAAGATAAAATTATTTTATAGGGGCGAAAATTTAATGAAGGTACTAATTTTAATTCGTAATATAATTTTGTTATGAAGATGATAATTTCTCAGTATAGGAAAAATTAAACAACTCAAATCTTTTAGAATAAATTACATTTCATTAGTATATGAAAAATTATTTTGAAATAAATAGCACAAAAATTATAAGAGTATGAAATATATAACAGTTAATAAAAACTCATTATAATAAAAAAAAATTATTCAGTGAATCAGAAAAAAAATTAAACAACTGATACATATTGGACAAATACAAGTCTATCCAACAACAACCCTTCATTTAGAAATCACTAACACATTCAATTATAAACAAAAATTTTCAAAATATAATAAAAATAATTTATGTTTTTATCCTCCTTTTTATTATCCCCATTATTTTTAAATCAAACAGGTGTAGGATAAGAAAAAGTATGGAATTAATATTTCATAGGAAAAATTATAATTGGAATCAATAAGTTATATCATATGTGAACATATTTTGGCAATGAAAATTAACAAAAATAGAATTAATTAGATATAAAGAATTTTAATCATTAACAATAAAGTATATAATTATGAGAATAATAAAGGAAAAAAATTTCTAAAAAATAAAATATTAAATAATCAATGAAAATATTTAAGAACATATAAATATATAATTATAGAAATAAATCAAATACTATGATGATAAAATTTAGAAACATTAAAAAAGTAGATATATAAAAAAATTCAATATAAATAAATAGATACTAATGAATAAAAATTTATAATCATGTAATAAAAATTTATGTAAACAACCATTCTATTTTTTTAGAGACAAATCCGTTGACTAATTTAGTCATGAGAACATTTTTTTCCTATGTCGTTAGTATAAATTTAAATAGTGGAATATTAACATATTCATCTTAGCTGATCGATAAGGATGATGTAGGTAGAAGAGTATCATAATTAAATCTAACAACATCTCAGAATCTTTGAAAAGACACTCTTTGACTGACAATGTCTACATGACCAATCATGGAAAAACTAAATTTGATATAGAGAGAAGTTTGTTGAGAACTGGAGAAATAAAAGTGATCTATAGGTATAAAGGTCCATATAGATGAAGTAGTAGGTAAATATAAAGAAACATATTTTCAAAACCAATGGTTTTCCATTGAATAGATTTCTGTGGGATCAAACATTTCTATGATCCTCTGAGACGTGGAGACATGGTAGTCAGTAATAGGAGGTCCAAGATTTTTTATTCCACTTAGTTGATAGTGTTAAATCACACACATATCAATTTATTTTACCATATCATTATTGCTGAAATCAAATAATGTTGTGAATCCATTCAACATATTCCGAGAAACATTCCCAAATACATTATGAAAATATAAATTTTTATAAAAAATAAACTTATTCAAAATGTTAATCTATTATTGGATATACTATTTTATCTAATGACATGAGTCAGAAAAGATATAGCATATTGATATTCTTTAAATTTAATAAAAACTATACATTATTGAGGTTCAAAAAAATTTATATACTTTATATAATTATTTTTAATATACAAATCTCAAGGAATTTAGTACCAATTGATGTCTATTTCTAAATATCAATTATAATAACGAAAAATTATTTTCCAATGACCATTCTATCATTCAAAAAAATAGTAAGGATAAAAATTTTATATTTATGATCATGAAATGTGAAAATATGGATTTCTAATACACTGTATTTATGTAAATAATTAACTACATTCTAAAATTTATCTATAGTTTTTATTTAACTCCCATAAAATAATTGATTATTGATTAATTCTAAAAAACAATCAACTTTATGATTTGGTAAGAAATTTTTTTTGTTCAGATTCTCAATTGTTAGAAAATATAACATATCATTAACATGAAATACATATGATACATAATAAAGAACATATCTTCAAAAGAGGCATGATCCAAGGGTCTTTAGCCTATGGATGCACTTCAAAAATCTCTTGAACCTTTCTCCAAGATATATTGATAAAAAAATTAATCCATCAAATTAATTTATTGAAAATTGTTTCTAAATAAGAGTCCATAATTATAAATGGGACTCAATAAACATATTTTTCATCAAAATTACATCATTATTGAAATCATAATATCCCATAAATTAACACATATATGAAGCATCGAGTTTTGTTTTTGGAATATCATAGGTTTTGTGATTTGAATAAAAATTTGAGAACAAATATTGATGTACATTAAAACTGTGATCCTCATCTATACAATTATTTTCACCAACATGAGGTACATAATAAAAAAGTGTTCTCCACATTCTAATATTAGTATTCTACTTAAAACTAGTGGAGTTTCATACTCTCATTTTTCTTACTCTTTATTCCCAAAATAAATCCTTCCAATAAATTAAACCAATTGTATTATAATTTCAGAATAGTTTCCCTGTATTAAGAAAACTAAAAAATTGAAATAGTTCCTAATACAGTAGAGGTAGTATTATATTCACCAACACTAACTAATATCATAATGGATGAATCCAAATCCTCTATTCTAGTAAATATTTGTTAGATTTTAGGAAGAGTAGTCGCAAGAGCATGAGGGGAATAACATGAAGGGTTTATGAATAAACTATGGGAGTGATTAAATCCTATGTTTGAATATCTTCTCGAATAATTAATCAAACTATTATATAACAATATTTAATATTTTTACTTTCCAAAACATCTCTTACATCCATACTATCAATAATATCCTCTATGGGCATATGTGAACAATCAGAAACATTAATAGATACTTCTGAGCATTAAAATACTCCCTTGAATAGAAGTAGGGTTGACCTATACCTATTCTAGAAATCCTGATGAAAACAAAAAATTCATAGGAATACCCTAATAGAATCGAATATGTTTTAAACACTTTATTTTAAAAAAGCGAGATCCTAAAATTGTGTAGAAGAGGTCTCATCCAATCAGATGAATTCATTCTTGAAATCTAGGGTTAAAATCCTACTATAGGTTATAAATTTATAGACTTATTTTAAATATGGAACATTTATCTCATCCGATATTATTAAGATTTCATATTATTTTCTATCATGAAAATATGAAATAATTTAATTCCATGAAAGATGTTTTTTTTCAAACTCCCTATTTCACTAAGAAATCCCTAACTGAATGATATTCATAATAACTTTTCCTTATTGATCTATATCCTTTATAGTTATTTTCGCCACATATTCTCTTATAAAAAGTGACTTCATGAATTTTAGAGGGATTAGATTATCAATAATATATAAAAAAGAGATTAAATAGGAATTTCCTTCATGAGGATATAAAAAAATTAAATTATTGCATAGAAGAGATTGAAACATTATATTAGTTTATATTTACTATTACTAGATAAAAAATCACCAAAACAAAACCCAATTAATTCTTAATAGATAAATACATCATCCTCATTGAAAAAATTATTCCATTTTTCATCAAATATTAACTCTCGCCCTTGATTATTTATAACTCTTTTATGAGACATTTTTATACCATCCAACCAAATAAATTAGATAGTTTTCCCACATAATAATTTTCTTATGATCCTTGAGCACGTTGGTCTACAAGAAGTATAACCATTTGTTCTCTTAGTTTTAAACATTGATGAAAAACATTGAATTATTTATTTATTAGGGTTAGGAGGGTTGAAAGTTGAGAATTATAAATCATTAGGGATCATAAATGGTTCTCAAATACGTTCAAATGCAACTAATTTTATTTAACTTTTTTTCGGCAACTAAACGGTCTCACATTGTAATGTGTATGATAATAATGAAATACTATGATATGTTTCTTATAATGATGCAAGTAATACTAAAAAAATAAACTTAATTAGTAATAAAATAATTTAAATTTTATGATACTAAATATAAATTTACACTTTTTAGATTATAAAATAATTAAAATATATTTATGTAAAACTAAAATACATAATTTATATTTAATAAAATAGAATATATCACTATGAAATTATTTTTTATAAATATCAAGTGGTTGATATTTTATAAAAAAATTATAAATAGATATAACAATTTTTTGAATAATATCTAAATAAATGATTCCTTAAATCGATAAAATTTATTCTAGAATGTTATATTAGATTTTTCAAAATGTTGATAGCACTTATGTTATCAAATTTCATGGGAAAATGATTGAAATAAAATGAAAAATTCAACCCGATTTTTTTCATCGACAACACATATACACCTTAACTTAGAGATGAAATATATTCAGTTTCATTATTTGATAGTGTTATATAGTGTTTTTCTTACTAGACCAATGTATTAATGATCTACCTATAAAATGAATGGTTTCTAACATTCATTTCCAATCTAATCTATACCCACAAAATTCAGTATCTAAAGATAATGTTAAACTTATATTATATGTTTTTTGGAAGACATAAAGAAAATGAGACAATTCATTTTTAAATATCTCATAATCATTTTAGCATTATTTAAATGAGATTTTTTTTGATTATATCGAAATATTACCCAGATTCAGACATAAAAAATCATTTATGTCATATCCCAAAAAGATAAATCAAACATCCAATTATAGATATATATAACTTTTTTTCAACAGGTTTTCAAGCCCTATGTTTATCAAGTTTAAAATTGGAACTCATAGAATTTTAATACAACTTAATGTTTTTTTGTCCAAACAATTTTATGTAAACAACGAATGTATTAGATTAATTTAAAACATTTCCAAAATAATTTTGAAAAAAATTGAAATCGAATGAAATAGTTTAAATCAATCATCGTACTCATTTCAATTTATTTTTTCATGTGTTTTCAAAAATCATTGCAGATTTTTTTGGTTTTTTTACCATGAAAAAACATCATCAACATATTTTCCTAAAAATTAACTCTTTATAATGTTTAATTAAAAATATACATTTAATATTGTCCAACAATAAAAATATTAGATAAAATAAAAGATCACAATCATTCATATCTTGCTCTAGGTTCTTGTTTATGTTCATAGAGAGTTTTTATATGTTTGAGATTTGAGAATTGGAAATGTGTTCTTCAAAAATATAAGGGTTTTCAAACATTAAAATAATCCATAAATATCCATTTAGAAATGAATATTTAACATACATATGATAAAATTTAAAATTCATATATGCTTCATATGAAAGATTGATTCTAATTTTTTCTATCCTATCTACTAGGGACAAATATTCTTCATAGTATGTTCATTATTAATGGTTATAACCATTTGTAATTAACCTAGATTTATTTGTAGAGATCATATTTGTTCCAATTTACACATTTTGATCAAATAATAGGATAATCATAGGGTCTATTAATTAATTCACATACCATGTTTTTACTAAACTAGTTTAACTCTTCTTACTTTGATAAAACCCATGCCTCACTAGCTAAAGCTTCTTATATGGTTCTATATTCTATATGAGATAAAAAGATGATAATTTTACATTTTTCCAACATTTTTTCCAAAACTTTTTTGTAGTTATAACACCATCAACTAAACTTATTTCAATTTTTTTATAGGATGTCCCAAAATGTTTCTACTTTTTTGGTGAAACATAATTTATGGATCAATAGTATAAAAAATTATAGGATTTGGTTCACTAAAAAAATTAAAAATCATCATTTTTATTGATAAAAACTGGATCAGGTCTTATTTATTTAAGATAATCACTAAAGTCGTTATATTGTGGTATTGTGTGATCAACATGATCGCTATAATAAAACCACACATGAGTTGAATTGTCAATAATCATTGACCTTTCAATAAAAACTATAAAATCATTGTAATTATTTGATTAACATTGGAGTATTCATTATTCATACTTTGGATCAAGTTTATCAATATTATCCTTGTAGTTTATCATATAAACCTTTCAACCAAAAACTATAATGATTCCAATAGTTGGATTTCTATTATTTCCTTACTCGTAGTGTATTTTCTTTAAAAATATGCATTATTAGAGCTTTTTTAATGACATAAAATGTTATGTATACATCATGGACAACAAATTATATAGGCATTCTATGTTAACATGTTATTTTTCCAGAAGCATAATCCAAGGTCCTATTGTTCTATTAAACAGCTAATTTATAATGTGGTGTCCCTGATGTATACAAAGTATGTTTAATACCATGTAGTTTGAAAAATGAATTAAATATTTTCTCTCATATTTTCCACTATAACCACTTATTAAGGGAACAATTATATCATATTTTTCATTTTTTCTATTATTACATAAATTAATAAAAACATAAGAGTATACATACAATAGAATCCCATGAATCTTTATTTCCTACATGATAACCCTACATAATAATCATAATAGGGGGATCCAAATTTATCCATAATAATATATGTACAATAGAAGATATCATTAATAAATAAGCCCAATCAATATAGAAATGAAAATAATCGAATCCCATGACATTCAATGAATTAGTTAAATATAATATGGTGTCAATAAATGATTATAAAAAATTCCATATAAATAATCACATAAACTTGAATCTAAACCATGAATATTATAACTAATCAAATAAAAAATAGTCATATTCAAATGATCTCCTAATGACGGAATCAATAAAACTATACATCCAAAACCTACCATCAAAACTATTCACAACATAGTTTAAATATATATGTAAAAAATAATTAATTAGGATTAATAATTTGTATCACGAGACTTCTGAATTAATTGTGGGTCTCTGTAATTCTTGGTCCCAAACATCACTTCATAAGTGAAATTCTTTCATTATATGAATGGGGTGAAACATAATCAACATAAATATTCATATTAAAAAATTACCATAAAAAGGTTAATACTTCCAAAAAAAAGTAAACATAATCAAAAACCATTCAATGTAATACAGAGAATGGTATTAATATTGTACATTCTTGTCATTTGGTTATAAACTATCCAGAAAAATAATATATATGGAATCATTAAAAAAATATTTCCAATATAGAATATGGTAAAAATATGATTCTTTTTATTGATTAATAGAAATTCAATGAAAACAAAAATAAAATACTCCTGGGGAATCTACCATTTTCATATTAAAAATTACCATTTCAAAATAAATTCACAAAAAAATTGTTGAATTTTTCTTAAATTAAAATAACCTTATTAAAATTTAAAATAATATTCAAAACATTGAGTGGTCAAAAAGGGAAAAAATTTCATTCATTTAATAATTGTTACAGAATAATCACTTTATATTTTGAGTACAATACAAATAGTTATTGTTCTGAAAATAACATGATGTATTTTTTAAATGAATTTTTCAAAAATAAAATCTCGTATAATTTTTTAATAAATAAAATTTTTAATGAAAAAATAATCTTAAAACATATTTTTAGAAAATATATAGTTGACTGAAGAAATAAACAAAGTGTGTTTTTATAAATATATTCACAGTCATTTGAAGTAACAAAGATATGAAAATGGTAATATTATAAGAAAAAATCATTAATAACCTTAGTATAATAAAATTAAGGACTTTATTCGGTGATATGTCATAAAATGTTAACTTCATAAATTGAATATTAAATTTGTATGATAAACGGTCAGACTGTACAATAAACCATTACCAGTATGGTAACATTTGAATTATAAGAGTCATGAATGAAATAACATAAAATGAAATAATAAATATTATTAATAAAAATAGATTCATGATATCACATATAAAAATGGGAATATATACACCACATACTGAAATTTGCATGGAATATGATATATACCTCGTTGAATTAAAAGTGAGATGAGAAACGAGTACTTCATGTCCATTTTTCTTCATAAATTTTTTTACATTATACATAATGATTTTTAATTATAAATATATTTTTGAACCATACTCATATATTTCATACCTTTTATTATTTAATTATAGTATTTTATCACTCGTTTATTAACAATGGTTTTTTAAAATAATTATTTCCATTGATAATTGATTTATTTTTCAAGTATGTTTTGGTTCTATAAGACCATTTATTTTTCATTTTTCATGGATAAATATTATATTTAATGTAAAAAATTATATAAATATAATATATATTGATTATTAATTTATTTATCAAAATCCATTAAAGTAAAATATACAAAATATATTAAACTGTTCATAGAGATAATTGGTCATATGTATGTTGTACCATTGTTCTATTTCCCTGATTGATGAAATGAAATAAAAATTAATTATAATCAGTAAAAAATAAATCTTATATAAAATTTATTAATTATGTTAATGTAATATATATTTCTTACTATCCTTGGAAGAAAAATGAAAAAACTTTCACATCACTATATAGAGGTTGTAGTCCATACGTACACATATGCGATTATTATTTTCCAACAGATTTGGAGGTATGAATTATATGTGATATTATATTTACATAATTCTATTTATTTTATTAATATCAAATATATTCATTAAATTTACACTTAACACATTCCATATAAGTAGTAAGTGAAACTGATTCCCTTCACTTTACGAGGTGTGATACCTCTATACACATGAGTTATGTTATTATATCCCACATGGAATGGAAAATAAAAAGGTATATGTGACCCAATAATTCAATTGTTATAAAAATGTAATAAATATATTTTAAATATTTTAAATTCTACCTTATATCCAGCTTTTATTGTTGGTTATGTTAAAAGAATTTCATCGGTTCATGAGACAGTAGTCTGATGTACCCTGGATTGATAATTTTGTTTCCCAATTGAAGGAAGTGGATATGTATATTGGTTATTAAATTAAAATAATAGCATATATTTATACGTTTTATAAGTTTTTATTATATTATCATAGTTCAATATGATTTTTTTTATTTGAAATAATAAATAAAATGAATACCCACGTTTAATAATTTTACCTTTTCTTCTTAGAAACTCTTTTGGTTTATAAGTAATTTTTTAATAGGATCAATTCCTAAAAAAATATTACCTATTTTATGTTTTATAGAAGTTATATTTGATATTGGAATATAATTTCTTTAACCAAATGGGTTTCTAAGAGTGAAGAGGAGATTAGATTGGGTGGTTTTTTATAAGCACCGGAGAGGATAAACATTGAAATTTCCAAATTATAAAAAGATACACACATTTTTATCATTTCAATGACCTCAAAAATTTGTAATTACCTAAATATAGAGTGTATAGGGTATAAAAATATCCAAAAAAATTATTTTTGGAAAATTATTACGTAATTTTTAACCAATGTCTTCTTAGTTTAACCCCCTGTAATTTTTTTTTTCACTTTAAACACAATAAATAATATTTACTTATTTTAATATTATTAATGGTCAAAAATAAAATTATATTATTAGATTATAAGAATTATTCTTATTATGATTAAGGGATAAAATTTTCAAACTTTCTTTCATAGAGTTGGCAGAAACGAATTTTAAATTTAACCTTTAGATACATTAATAAAATTGTTTTTTCAAAGAAAATATTTCAAAATGTTTACAAATTTTCTCAATTTTAATTCAATATTAAATTGATTAAAATTATATAAAATTTTAAATTTATAATTCAATTTAACTATTTTTGTAGTAAAAAAAACAAAAAAAAATAAAAAAAAATTTATTATTGTAAATGATTTAAATGAGAAGGTAGTTTTTAATAAAAATAAATATTCTTCAGTATTCAAACAAATGATTATTTTTTTAAAAATACCAACTATTCACTCAATAATAAATTGTAAATGTATATTTCAAAAATTATGTTTATTTTCTCAAATAAATTTTAAATTGTTTTTTGAAATTATCTTTAAATTATTGGCGCAAAGCGCGTCTACAACGTGTTTCGAGAAAAATAAAATTTTCAAGAAAATATTCCTTTTCAATTAAAGTGTTTCTAGTTCTAGTTATAATCAATAGAAAAACCATGAATTTTTTATACACATTTTAACTATATTATTTTCATAATTTAGTTAGTAATTTTCATACCCACCAAAAAGAAAAGAAAATTATAGTGGTCCTTTTTAAATAATAATATTATAATGGAGTATTATGTTTCATTTAAGATTGATTTTTTGTACATTGTAAACTATCAAAGATATATAATTTTAAAAAAATCATCTATTTTAACGTATAGGGTTGTTACACAATCTTATATTCATTATTTTGTGTGTCTTATACACTATCCAATATGGTCATCCCCCTTTGAAATATAATGAAGTTACAACCCTTCTCGATATAACCTCCATATTTTCAATAAATAATTTTTATAATAAAATATATATAGTTCACCAATTCAATATTTAATATTTAACAAAATTAGTAGATAAAAATTATATTAAATTCAAAAATTATAAAAATATATTATACTTTAATCATATTGTATATAGATATGATTTTATATTTTTTATCAATATATAGACCTCAAATAATATAATTCATCTATCATATAATATTTCTTCTACAACTCAATTATAAAAATGTATAGAATAAATAAATATAAAACCAATGATATTATCAAGTGATCCTAGGATGTATTCTTAGAGATTTCAACATAATAAGCTGACTACTTGTGATTATATGACATGCTACAGAAGTGCACATGGTTAGTTATCTCATAATTTAGGGGTTAGACTACTTGGTGAAATCCAATATAAAAAATATCAATTTATAAATGAATTTAGTTTATTTTACATAAAAAATTAAAACTTATGGGGGATGTGTAAGTCTACACAATATTAAAATTATAGTTAGTGAGGTGAAATATTATATCCAAGATTTAATTAATGAATATATATTCTCTATTAGAGTTTCATTACAAATAGTGTAATGAATTCAATATAGCTACCCAAACATGTAATTTTTTGGAAAGGATGTGAGAAATACGACTATATTCCATAAATAAATCGCATAAATTAATAATAGACTTAATATTGTGGAAAAAAATCGTCATAACAATGTGGATTTCATTAAAGAGATGTACATCATTCAAAATGAAATTATGATATAATTAATATCCTTGGTGACATTATCCTTTAGGTAATTGTATCAAATTCCCTAATCCCTAACCCATTATTCAACGTTAAAAAATTCAACAACATCCAAAAATTTGATGTCTTTTTTTATTTTGAGAAACACCTATATATATACACAATAAAATATGCAAATAATGATTTTGGGAAAAAGGATATGTGGGTTCTCTTGATCATCTCTAGACACCACTTATTGATTACATTTTTTATTATGGAACATCATATCACTCTCTTGAGCATCTTACATAGCTCAATTTTAGATGAGATATTTCATTCAAGGACCTAAATTGGATTAAATTATAAATACACAATCCAATTAAACTTTAAATACAATTAATAGATAATATGACTATATAAATAATTTCTACAAAAAGGTAGTTATGAATTAAAATGCAGTATTTTTTACTATTTATCAAAATAAGAATAATATTAGAAAACTACCAAAATTCCCACTATGTTAAATTTTGATACCCTGCTTCCAAATAATATGTTTATTTTGTAAAATATATTATATAAAAGTGTAAAAACGAGATTTAAAATTGATGATCCATCAAAAGTTAAAAGAACTTCATTTTTTTGAAAAGTAATTCCTTTATAAAAAATAGATTTTTTTCTTTTATCATGTTCTATAAAATACATAAGTTGAATTGGAATGTTATATAAAAATAAAAACACAGTAAATAAAATTCATATCACCTATTTCATATCCCATTAAATAATAATATTCTAATAATATATAGTTGTTTAGTGAAACTCATTATTTATTATAATGCATTACATTGAGGAAGGTCTCTCTTTTGTGTAATGCAATCCATGTCAGCGTTGAATGTAGTGAAAGAATATTTTGGTGTTGCATATAAAAAAAATCCAAACATAGTTATTTTATAAATTGAAGAAAATCTATAATAAGTGTTGCGTGTACCGTACATCAACTCAGTGTTGCGCGTAATAAATGAAAAGTCGGTTTAGTATGAAAGGATTGTTCTACTTAATGCATTAGAAGATTTAAATGAATATTTGAATTTATTCGAAAAAAAGGACCACAAAATATCGGGGTGTTACACACTTGATTTTTTAGTTATTTTGAATGATAAATAGTCTTTACCTTATAGAATAATTCAATACTAAAATCAACTTCTATATTTTAAATGAAACAAATGAAATCCTTAAGAAATACATCCATATTTTCATTTATTACTACCACATCACTAATTTGAACAGTTTCATTCATTTCAATAATATGAGTTATTTTACATTCATTTCTATCTCTCATCATTTTTCTGTCATCTTTGTATGGTAGCAACGGAATGAAATCATTGATAATAGCTTTCTTAGCTATTTAATACATCTAAACATTATAATATAAAATATCATCCATACAAACAATTATATCAAACTATAATTTAACCAATTAAATATGATTCTTAAGAAAGACCAACCCACTGATAATAATTGATTGACTCCTAAAATTTAATGTTTCTTTAATTCTTCTACCATGATTTTCACCAAAATTTTAGTCATACATTCTTTAGGTTTTATTAACACTTTACATGAATATTTATTAAAAATAAATGTATGAAAAAGTATAAAATCAAATAGGGTATTGACATAATTTGAATAAACAAGTAACTTTAATATCTCTTTATAATTTCACTACAATAATTATAGGTATTTGCGACAGGATCCCATCACAAATAGATCATTGCAGAAAACGGCGTCGCAAAAAATATTTTTTTGCGAAGGGTAGCTTCACTGTCGCAAATAAGTCCTCGATTATATACTCTATATATATAAGATTTTTTTGTGATGGGACCGTCGCAAATACTTTTTCTGACGGGCCCCTAATCCCATCGCAAATACTTTTTTTAAAATATATATTTAGCATTTACGATGGGCTCATCGCAAAAAGTATTTGTGACGGGCCCGTAATCCCATCACAAATAATTTTTTAAAAAAAATATTTAGAATATTTGCGACGGGAACCTGTCTCAACAGATCCCGTCACAAATAATAAATAAAATTTTTAAAAAAATAAATTTAATAAAATTAATATTATTGATAAATTAAATTTAATAATATTAAATTAATTAAAAAAATAAAAAATATTAAAATTCTCAGTATTCGCAAAAGAAAAATAAAAAAAATCACAAAATAATATTAATGTTATTATTATTATTATTAGAAAAATAAACAAAAATTTAAAAATATAATACGGAAAAAATATATTTAATAAAATTATGATTAATGAAAAAATAATAATAATATTATTATTATAATAAAAAAAATTATTAAGATTCTTAATATTCACAAAAAATCATAAAATATAAAAAATTAAATTATGTAATATTCACACCGATATAAAAGACAAAAACTGTAAATAGTTCATATTACAGTAGATGATAAATTCAAATGTTTTTAACATAAAAAAATCATTCGGTGGGGTCATCTTCTAGAGGAGGTGGAGGAGCTAAATCAGATGGTGGAGGAAACTAATCCCTAAACTACGAGTCAGACGACACATATACTCCATCTGCTTGTGATGATGCTACTACCATCGACGCATCTCCTCCTTGTGCTGCTGCTTCTACTGCTTTTGCTGCTAACCCATCTCTTCTTGCTGCTTCTACAAACTCTCTATAAGTTCATTCTGAGCTTAGAACTGATCCTGATACTATGAAGCAGAAGATGAAGGCTCTCCATGATCTCCTCTCGAGCTAGAAGCCGACATCGTAGCAGTAAAATAATAACTACCAGGAGTCACATGAGAGCCGATACCAACTAATCAGCCATTATCAAAGCCATACAGAGTCACCTGCATCCATGACGCCTCATCAAAATGGTGGGCAGTGGTCTGATCAGTCACCTCATCTTGACCCTAGTACTATGTCTGAGAGGTCTCAGCCTCATATGAAACCTTCAATTCAAATATGATATTAAAATTTTGAAAATATTATATGTAGTTAATTGTCAAACTAAAGAAAATAAGACTAACCACAATCTGATGCTGGCGATCACCTCTAATCTCTCTGGTGGCTGAATCACTGTACATATTCCGAATAACATCATAATATGTAATATTGGGATGCTTGACTGCCTATATGAATATAAAATAAACAGTTTATATTTTTAGTTATATAAAATATTTATAAAAATACTTTCCAAATGCTCTTTATGCATACTAAATATACGGCAACCAACTTGATGTGTCACCTCCTATCTTCACCGGTTCTACCGACCCAATAAAGACCTCCTGTAAAATCGACCAGCCAACCAGTGTGCACATAATCCATCCCAAAACCAAGATTAAATGTACTCTAGTCAGTGGGCTCTACATGACTCATCAAATACTATCTCTCCTATTTTCTTAATGGTTTTCATTCTCAAATTTAGCAAAAACTGACGCTAACGCTCACGTATAGCCACCTCCCTTGCTACGTGGATAGTGTCACGCATGTTATCATCGATTGAATACCATAAACCCTAAAAATAATTTATAATATCAAGTTATTAATTAAATATATTTCAAAATAAATATTATATATTTACATACCATCCAATGATTGTACATGTCGAGCTGCACATCAATGGGAACATTTCCCCATGTGATCCATGGCTGAGAAAAATAATTGCGCAAGATAGTGCTCCCTTGTCCAACAGCTACATGCACAAAACTGTGAAAAAATAATAAATAATCAAATAATTAGTATATATATAAAATTTTTAAAGAAAGCTAATTAAAATATATAGGTTACCATACCATTGTGTGCGTTGATCGAAGCCAATATGTGGACGTTGCTTGGGGATAGGGTCAGGAATCATCAGTCGCGCAAGACCGCGCCCCCTCCGCATACCTCCTGAACCACCAGTAGGATAAGGTTCAGATGATCCCACATCCCCCTCATCCAAAGGTAGCTCAACATCCTTTAACTCACGGAATAGATCAGATTCCATCTGAAACACAAATTTTTTTCTGTTAGCAGATAGTTAAAAATAACTATTATATATAGATATATATTAGTTATGATCATAACCAACATCTAACTGTGTGAATGATTACCTTCACCATCATATTCTTATCTAACGATGTCAATGTCTTCATATTCCTCCTTGACAACATCAATATCCATATAAGATACAATTTCACCATCCCTTGTCATTTAAAATTAATTTTTAACATCATTAACATCTTCGTCACCATCGACCCTTAATTGTGGGGTGTCATCATCGATATTCACGTTTCTTTGGGAAAAAGATGGATTTTCAGTATTATCTTGAAAATTTTCAATTCCTTCCACTTCAGTAGAACCACATTCAGTTTGAGTAAATTTATTTTCCATATATTTCATTTTTATTATACTCCACCAATCACTATGGTCTATTAAAGTAGAACAATAATTTGTGTAATAAATTTGATGTACCTCTTGAGCTAGTAAAAATGGTTTATCTATTGCATGAAGACTTTTATATTTTAAATCGATGATTCCTTGAGTCAGATAAATACGCAAGCCTCTCTTAGTATCTAACCACCGATATTTAAACATCATAATGTAATTCTGTCCATGATAACATAGCTCAATAATTTCATCCAGAATGCCATAAAAGTCAACCTCAGTTTCTATATGATACGATCTTCTCAAACAAACTCCACTTTTCATTGTTTTTTTTATTCCCCATATACACTTGTATGAAATCGAAAACCATTAACCACATATAAATTATAATATTTATCCATTTTGGATGGAGGGTTACTCAATATACACAGTCTCTTATCAATATTATCAGAAAGTTGAGCCACCTGAAAATTTGTAAAACAATAATCAATATAATAAATATTAAAATGAATTGATATTAAACCATAAATAATTTAAGTTAAATTTTTTTGAAACCATTGAGAAATTTTTTTTTCTCTGTGTTCTTCAAGTTCAGCTGCTATAATTTGTTGAAGCTTTTTTTTGATATGATTATCATATAACCTACAAAAATAATAAGTTTACATGCTATAACAGAAATTACAGAATAAGTGATAGAAGCACTCACAATACAAATAGTGTCATTTCTTCACAGTTGAGAAGAACATATATATGAGCTTTGTGATGTTCATCATCTGAAATCCATCATTCTTGAACTCCACCATTGCCAAGATTTGGCGGATTAAAAAATGATAATTGATTGTCCATTTCATCATTAACATTTCTCTCATTATGTCTCATGCGTTTTGGTTTTTATGGATATTCAGATTCTAAATATTGAGAGTAGAAAAAAGCAATTTCTTCATAAAAATAAGCTTTAGAAATTAATCCTTCAACTAATGCTTTGTTATGTACTTTTTTCTTCAATTATTACATGCATCTCTCGAATGGGTACATCCATCGAAACTGTACTGGACCTCCACATTCAGCTTCATGTGAAAAATGTAATATCAGTTGTTCTATTGAGTCAAAGAAAGTGAGATAAAATATTTTCTTTAGTTTACATATAATTACAGCAACATCTTTTTCCAATTTTCTTAGCACATAATAGTCTATTATCGCTGCACAAATGTCTTGAAAAAATATGATATGTCTGTTATCGTATCCCAAATCATAGAATTCAACAAACCTCAGAATCCAATCGGCATAAGTCTTTCCTTTATAACATGACAATAATGGATTTTTAATCCAGTATATGACCATTCTTAAAACATGTTCCCAAATTGGATGCATAGCCATCTGGAAGTCTCAAATCTGTAATCCACTGAAAAAATAATAAGGATTCTCTTTGAATAGTGTATAAGTTGCTTTTGGCTTCATTAACCTCTGTGATCTGACATTTTTAAATAGTACAAGTTCTGGTTGCCTTCAAATTTGGGCATGATCTAATCGTTCTTTTACAGTATCTTTGGTCTTATGTGGTGTATCCAAAACTGTATGAAAAAATTACCAAAATCGTCGGTCTCAATAAGTATGACATCCAACATGTGGTGGAACAACAAATCAGAACAATATGGGAGATGCTAAAAAAATTATTCGTTTTACCCAATTATGTTCTTTCCCAAAGCCATTAATTTTCTGTTGGTTTATTGTTGGCCCAAATATAATGGGAGGTAATGAAAATACAATTGATTTTAACTCTGTACCTAAGATCATTTTTGGAGGTTCATCCCTTTTAATTGTTCCTTTTCTGAAATAAGATTTGTTCCTTCAAAAATAATGATCTGTTGGAAGAAATCTATGATGACAGTCAAAATAGCAAGGTTTTTTCCATTGATGGGCATAAAATATGTGTTGTCTTTAATACATTAAGGACATGATTTCAGACCATGTGTAATCTATCCAGATAACATTCCATATTCCGGAAAGTCACTAATCGTCCAAATCAATGCTGATTTTAATGTGAAATTTTATTTTGCAGAAACATAATATATACTAACACCATTACACCATAATGCATTTAATTCATCAATAAATGGTTTCAAATAAATATAAATATTCTTTTTCGGATGTCCTGGGATTAATAAGATCAAAAAGATATAGGGCTCCTTCATCAACATCCTTGGAGGTAGATTTTACGGAGTTATAAAGATAGGCCAACATGAATACAGACTACCATAAGAAGAAAATGGATAGAAACCATCAGTAGAAAGTCCCAATCAAACATTTCAGGCTTCTAAAGAAATATATAGATGAAGACGATCAAAATGTTTCAATGAATCACCATCAGATGGATGATTCAAGCTATTACTGGTTGGAATATTGGTTTTTTTCCATGATATAATTGATGTTGTATTATGAGACATAAATAAAGGATGCACCCTGGGTGTAAGGGGGAAATATCTGAACTGTTTTACAAGAATTGATCCAGACTTCCCCGGTTGAGCTTCTTTATACCTCAATTGTCCACATGTGGGTCAACTATCCAACGACTCATTTTCATTAGAATATAAGATGAAATAATTTCCATATTCATGAATCTTCTGATAACTAAATCCTAGATTACAAACCAACCTTTTACTCTCATATTAATTTACAGGAAACACATTTCCTTCAGGTAATAGTGTTTTAACCAAATAAAATATCTAATCAAAATAGTTGTTTGACATTGAATTATATGATTTAATATCTATAAATTTTGCATATGCTTCTAATTTTCTTATCTTGCTACCAGGATATAATGCATCCTCAGCAGACCACAACAACTCATAAAATTTGGATGGTTCCAACACAGGAGTTAAATCAATATCATCGTGATTTTCAGTTTGTTGAACATATGGATCTACAATATCATGTACTAAATTTTGGAACCGTGATGGATTTGGAATCAATTTATTAGTATCTTCTTTGGAACTGCATTCACCGTTTTAATACCAAAAAACATAATCTGGTTGAAAACCAAACCATAAGAGATGTCTCCCAACTTTTTCAAACGTGGAAAACCTTCTCAGAGAACAATTTTTCAGTAACACATAATTGTGACTTATGAAACATATTTTGGTTTTAATGATGCAAATGCTAATAAAGCTTCAACAACCTCAATATATACAAGATTTAAACCAGAACAATTTCGATTTCTGTGCTGATTTATCCAAGTGTGATCATCTAATAATGATTGATGCTGACATCCTTGTTCGATATTTTTCTACAAAATATTAAATCATTATAGTTTTTGAAGAATTTTAAATTATAAAAACACTATCTGAAAAAAGAAGATAACTAATTACTAGTACTTCTTAACAATTACCATTAATTAAGGGCGACACAATCACCAGTGGATTGAGGGCTCCTCTTTTGTACCTTGACTCATTTACATGCATCTTTCTCACACTGAAATCACAATTGAGAATCTCATCAGAGGAATGCATATTCATTCTCGTATGAATGAGAATGAATATGTGTATCTCTGACCAGATTCTTCATTGTGATTTCAGTGTGAGAACGATGCAAGTAAATGAGCCGTCAAACAAAAGAGCCCCCTTTTCGTCAATGAATCGTCTTCATCTAACTGTCACCACATAAAAACATTATAAAAAATATGATCCTACGAATGCATATCCAATCTCATGCATACGAGATTGAATATCCCTATATAGCATCACATTTTTCATAACGTTTTGATTCTGTGAGAGTTGAAAGGAGAAAAGTCATCCAGAAAAAGGAGTGTCGTCAATCCACTGGAAATTGTACCAGTATCTTAAAATTTATTAAAATTTATTAAAATATCATTCTAACTATTCCTAAATGTTCCTAACCAATTATTCCTATTTATTACTAATTATTCCTATTTATTACTAACTATTACTATTTATTACTAATTATTACTATTTATTACAAATTATTACTCTTTATTACTAATTATTACAAATTATTACTAATTATTCCTATTTATTACTAATTATTACTATTTATTACTAATTATTCTTATTTATTACTAATTATTTCTATCAATTACTAATTATTTCTATTTATTCCTAATTATTGCTATTTATTGTAAATTATTGCTAATTATTTCTAATTAATCCTATTTATTACTAATTATTTTTATTTATTACTAATTA
The DNA here is from genome assembly GCA_963277665.1 of Viscum album. NCBI lineage: Eukaryota > Viridiplantae > Streptophyta > Magnoliopsida > Santalales > Viscaceae > Viscum > Viscum album. The sequence goes on from OY728142.1 coordinate 1,539,589,725, forward strand.
TTACAATTTATGACTAATTATTACTATTTATTCTTAATTATTGCGAATTATTCCTAATTATTACTAATTATTACAAATTATTTCTATGTATTTCTAATTATTCCAATTTATTTCTAATTATTATTAATTATTCATAATTAAGACAAATTATTCCTAATAATTCCTAATTATTCCTAATTATTCCTAATTATTCCAAATTATTCCTATTTATTACTAATTATTGCTAATTATTGCTAATTGTTGCTAAATATTTTTCATTATTACTAATTATTGCTAATTATTCCTAAATAATGCTAATTATTGCTAATTATTTCTATTTATTTCTAATTATTACTAATTATTGCTAATTATTAGTATTTGTTGGTAATTATTAGTAATTATTAGTATTTATTACTAATTATTACTATTATTATTACAATTTATTACAAATTATTACAAATTATTACTAATTTTTATCAATTAGTACTATTTATTAAGAAGTATACTTATTTGTTAATAATTATTCCTATTTATTACATATTATTCCTATTTATTACTTATTATTCTTAATTACTACTATTTATTAATAATTATTACTATTTATTACTAATTATTTCTATTTTTTACTAATTCTTCCTATTTTTTACTAATTATTACAATTTATTACTAATTATTGCGAATTATTGATAATTTTTTCTAATTATTGCTAATTATTCCTAATTATTGCCAATTATTCCAAATTATTATTAATTATTTCTAACTATTAGTATTTATTCCTAATTATTAGTATTTATTAGTAATTATAATAATTTATTACTAATTATTACAATTTATTACTAATTATTACAATTAATTAGTAATTATTACTAATTATTGCTAGTTATTGCTAATTATTGCTAATTATTGCTAATTATTGCTAATTATTGCTAATTATTGTTAATTATTGCTAATTATTCCTAATTATTGCTAATTATTACTATTTATTGCTATTTATTTCTAATTATTGCTAAATATTAGTATTTATTAGTAATTATAAGTAATTATTGGTATTTATTACTAATTATTACAATTTATTACTAATTATTACAATTTATTACTAATTATTATCAATTATTACTAATTATTTAGAATTATTCCTATTTATTACTAATTATTCTTATTTATTACTAATTATTCTTAATTATTACGAATTATTCTTAATTATTACTAATTATTCCAAATTATTCTTAATTATTTTTAATTATTACTAATTATTACAGATTATTGCTATTTATTAAAAATTATTTCTATTTATTACTAATTATTGCAAATAATTTATAATTATTCCAAATTATTGCTAATTGTTATTAATTATTGCTAATTATTGCTAATTATTTGTAATTATTGCTAACTAATAGTATTTATTACTAATTATTTGAATTTATTAATAATTATTACAATTTATTAATAATTATTACAATTTATTTGTAATTATTACTAATTATTACTAATTATTACTATTTTTTAAAAAAATTTACTAATTATTACTAATTATTTGTATTTATTACTAATTATTTGTATTTATTACTAATTATTACAAATTATTTCTAATTATTAGTATTTATTAATAAATATTACTAGTTGTTAATAATTATTACAATTTATTAGTAATTATTACAGTTTATTACTAATTATTATAGTTTATTTCTAATTATTATGATTTGTTACTAATTATTACAATTTATTACTAATTATTAAAATTTATTACAAATTATTACAATTTATTTCTAATTATTAGTAATTATTACAAATTATTAGTAATTATTACAATTTATTACTAAATATTGCAATTTTATACAATTTATTACAATTTATTACAATTTATTAGTAATTATTACGATTTATTAATAATTATTACAATTTATTACTAATTATTACAATTTATTACTAATTTTTACAATTTATTACTAATTAATAAAATTTATTACTATTTAGTACTCATTATTACAATTTATTACTAATTATTACAATTTATTACTAATTATTACAATTTATTACTAATTATTAAAATTTATTACAAATTATTACTATTTATTACTATCTATGACAATTTATTACTGTTTATTACTCATTGTTACTATTTATTACTCATTATTACTATTTATTACTCAGTATTACTATTTATTACTCGTTATTACTATTTTTTATTATTTATTACTAATTATTAATATTTAGTACTAATTATTAGTATTTATAAGTATTTATTACAAATTATTATTAATTACTACAAATTAATTATATACATTACTAATCATCGTTAATAATTATTAATTACTAATAATTATTAAAAAAAATTAAACAAAAAATTTCAATTTATTAGTACAAATAAATACTCAAGACAAAACAATTTAAATTTAATTTAATTACAACTAATCAACAATAATAAAAATTAACAAAAAATGAAATAAATAATAAATTAAATAAAACATAAATACCTTTAAGCCTGATTTTTTATTGATGAAGACGGTTTCACAACTTCTTCATGAACACAAAAAATAACTTAGAAAATTTTTTCCTCTACAATCAGAGTTCTGAGAGTTATCGGATCTATGAATTGAGAAGAATGAGAGGAAAAACGGATAGAGGTATATATAGGTTAGAGTATTTGCGATGGGATACCCATCGCAAATAGTATCTTTTGTAACGGGTACCATCGCAAATAATCTCTACCAACACTCCTTTTGTGACCGGAAGACATCCCGTCGCAAAAAGATATTAACTGTCGTCGGGTATTTGTGACGAGTCCTGTCGCAAATACATCACTATTTGCAATGGTGGGATCCCACCGTCGCAAATAACCTTCGCGTGGTTTGGTGTGCTACCCGAGCCAAACCTTTTGCGATAGGAGACAAAATCCTGTCGCAAATAATCTGTTATTTACGACGGGTCGTTACCCCCATCCCAAATAACCTCTTAGATGGACTTTTTTTGCGACGGGATTTATTCCCATAGCAAATAGTCAGTTGCAAAATGTCCTTTTTTCCCATAGTGTTTGACCGCCCAACATCAGCCATAGCAATATCAAATGATTTTTTCCACACCCTTTTACATTTTATCTTTCTGATTTCAACCATGAGTAAACAACTATAGATACATGTTGTAATATTCCCCAACTCGTTGAAATTAAAAAAATATCAACATCATCTTTTCATTACTTGTCTAATAATTTTCCTTACTATCATGATCCATATGAGTAAACATACTACATCATAATCACTTACCAGAAATCATAATACATTCTAGAAGATATTTTTTACCCCATTTATCACAACATAGGAACATATTTTCCATAAATATATACATATTAGGTGAATTAATCCCCATTTCATTCCAATTGGAATTATGTTTTATCTTGTTTTCAAAGAAAACAATATCATTGAAAAAAATTCATTTCTATCATATTGGTACATCATTATGTTATTATAGATTTATAATTCATGTGAATCCAATTCCCTCAGATATATTGGCTTCAATACAGATTAAAATTGATTAATCTTAATATCAAGATCCTTGATAAAATGTGGGATGTAAATTTCTAATATATTTAATTTTATTTTATATACATCCACCAAATCTTCTACATTTTTCCAATATTATAATACTTTTTTCCATCGTATGTTTAGTATCATTAAGAAACTATTTATCAAAGAAAATATTATTAAATTCATCCCATTCCAAGGAATCAATCAATTGCATTTATGTGATATTATTAGTCATTGTCCACTAAATGGAAGTTTCACCTTCCAAATGGAAAATTGAAATACCTAACATTATATGATCTAAATATCCAAGGACATTAAAAATCCCTTTTAGAGATTTAATTCATCCTTCTAATATCATGGGGTCATATAATCCAGTGTATGATGGGGGATGTAGTCTCATGAAATGCTCCACCGTTGAAATGTTCCCTCAGGGTAGTTCGAGTTACTCTCTAGAATGGATACCGACACCATTAATTTCCTGTTTCAACTTATACATCACTATACAGACAATCCTCTTAAAATTATAAAAATATTTAGATATTTATTTTTTCGGATTTTTCCTCTTATTTCCTCCCCACAACAACTTCATATTTCCTCCATGGAGTATCATTCTGAAGATACATAGTTTAGATAAAACAAAATTGCAATCTTTAATTATTATGTCATCTCAAAAAAAACATAATATAAAATCTTTCATGGGTATGATATTATCATTATCATAAACTCTAATGTTGTCTAAACCAACCTTCTCTACCATCTTTATGGTCCTAACCTCAAAAATTAATTTATATTTACCTTTATGTCAAGAATACATTCTTATAAATTTGAGGATCATTTTGGTTTTTGGGTTTTAAAAAATATATACATAAAGCGTGTATAACATTATGAAATATTAAATAGTTGAAACCAATAATTAGTATCTATATTTTTTACAATATGAATCAAAAACGAAAAAACATGATTTCTTTTCATGATACGTCATCAAATCACTCAACTTGACTACATTTATTCGCCTACCCATACTTAGACCCATTTGAAAAGAGTTTTAAAAAGGTTCCATGTTAAAAATGTCTATGTATGGGATGTAAAATTAGATAAAACCACTAATATAGTGAAAATATAAAAAACCATGAAATTTATACCTTTATATCAATATTCATAGAGAAAAATAAATAAAAATAAAACATGAAAAAAACTCGATTATAACAAAAAAAATCTCAAAGAATGAATAGGTTAATCATATAGTTATCTTGGAATATAAGTGTCCATTTGAATTTTACAAGTTGAATAATTATATAGTTTACTTCCTTACCCAATTCATTAGAGGGATATCATGGATACAACCATTCATTGCTAATAACCTAACCCCCAATCCTTAGTTTATAATGTAACCACCCTTCCTTGTTTTATAACATTAATACTAACCCTTAATTAATAACGTAACTAACCATAAATATAATTGAATTACAAGAACCATAACATAATCATAATATATAAAATCTTTCATTTCTCACCTCACACTCAAAAACTATTCTCTTCACCCATAAGAAAAAATTTTAAGATATTAAAATATCCATCCCTTTTAAAAAACAAATTTTCAATACCAAAATACACAAAAAGGGACTGGTGGTTTTTATTTCAATAAAGAATTAAGCGTTGTAAAGTAACCCAAACATAAAATAATGGTTATAGTGGTGGAAAATTCATTTTCACTGTATATGTTAAAATATAACATTCCTTTTTTTATTTTAAATAAATTCACACATTCCATACAATCAATTCCGATTTTGAAAACCATTGAATGAAATACAAAAATCCACATTATAAAACTGCAATGTCCATGAAAAGATCATTTTAAAAACTTTGTCATGGTATAAAATGATAATTATTAAAGAAACCATTTAAAAATAATTTTGAAGAAGAAAATACCCTAATCACTTTGGAAATATTTGATTCAAATTCACCTTGAGAGAATAACATTAATCAAAACATTAAATAAAATGATAATAGATATAACCATGATATATCATTTCAATGTGACTATATATACACCTCATAAAATAATATAAATACATAACATCAATGTATGCCTCAATTAAAGGAGAATGAGATAAAGTCCCTTACCTTGAGTCTGACTCATTGTGGTCATTAATTATCTTTTAAAATAATAAGATTATATTAATTATATCATTTATTTGTAAAATATTTTAATTTTATTATACATATTATTTATATTTTTAAAATTTTATTCACGATTACATAATAAATTAAATTTATATCAGATGTTTTTGCTATATTTTTTTAGTATGAAAAAAACATTGGTTGAATGACTATGGTCGTAGAGGCCCATATTTAAACATATAGAAAATAATAATAATTAAATAATTAAAATATTCAAACATAAAATAAACTTTATATTCCAATAATGAAATATGGTTTGGATAAATTTAATACATTTTAATCATGGAGATGATAGGTCGTAAGTATGCATGAGAAACATTTACATTTTTCAACAATTGTTATGGAACAAATTTAAGTAATAATTTATACATTATGAATGTTTCTAATGTCATATATACCATATTATTTATTTAAATATGCTTATAAATATTATATACATTGTGTGGTTATGAATATATAGTCATATCACTTCCTAAAGTTGGGAGTGTACAAATATATAAATGACATTATAATTTTTCAATGAGTGAAAAAGTATCAAATAAAATGATATATTAATTTTTTGGATGATAAAAATGATATTAATATCATTATTATGTCATATATATCATGTATTTAAAACAAAATAATCCTTATTTACTTCCATTAAAAGTGTTAGTGAAAAATATATCTTGTCACTTCGCGAGGCTGTAGTCTGTCGTAGACATGAGCGACGTTATCATGTCCCCAAAAGAATAAAAGGTAATAATTTATATATGGTATAGTGACCCTAGAGGTTTTATTATGTTATAAATATCATATATATATACTTCATATATATCATAATACGAATCCCATGGGAGGTGTTGATGGAAAATGCATCACATTGTTTTGTGGGTCATTAGTCTATCGTGCACACGAGAAAAGTTATCACTTACCATTTGAGGGAAGAATAGATTAAAAAAGCTCATTTACCTAACAGAATATCCTTTATGTATATGTTATGTTGTTTTTTAATTATATAATAATTAATTACAAAGATTTTAATTAGTCTTAAGAATAAATACCACAAAACACATAGTTTGGAATTTTACTCCTTCTCCGACCACCTATTTAGGATTATACCTAATGTTTCCCAAGAATGATATTCCAAATAACATCGGATTAAAAGATGAGGATGATGAAATTTATATATATTTTGGGTAATTATTTTCCAAACTAATTTTTCTTATGGTGTGTATAATATTTTAAAATAGTTGGACTTTTATAAGGTAGTTGAGTAGCAGACAAGTATTTTTTGAAAATAAAAGGCTTACCTGCATTATTCTCATGAAAAGGGGTAAAAATGGATTATTAAATAGTAATAGACATGTTAAATATATAATATTTCTATAAAATATATTTTAGACATGTTTTTAGGTTATTGTTACCCTTATCATTTTATTTTAACCCCTAGTGAATGTATTGTTATATTAATAGTGAAAATTACTTTTCACTATTTTAAATATTTTTTAGAGAAAAAAATTCAATTGAGATTATTATGAGAAATAAATAATTATAACTAAAAATATGGAATCTTTTTTCAAAATTCAATTCATATAATGTGTAAAATTTCTTTTTAAACAAAACCCACAGACGTGGAAAAATATTGTTTTGAACAAGTGTATTTTTTAAGGAAAAGATAACTTTATATTAACTCTTTGACAATAAATTATAATTTTATTAATAAAAAATAATATTAATTTATAAAAAATATGTATATATATAATTTATATAATTTTTCCTTATGAATTATTCCTTCTAACTAAGATCGGAGAAACATTATGCATTTCAAAATAGTTTTTAGAAAAATCACGCCCCCACAAATTAGAACAATATCCTTTGTAAATTTGATTAAAAATTCATCAAGTGGATTAAATATAACTAAATTTTAACTATGTTACATTAAAAATATTTATTACATATTTGGACTTCTAAATTACAATTTTTTTTAAATAAAAGTCATTTTTAAAAATAATCTATATTTTTCACTATTCACTAAAAATCAATATTTTTTAAAATAATCAAATATTTAACATATAGTATAATTTTATTTTTTTATTTGAGAAATAAAATTAATTTTTTACAATTCAAATTATAAAATAAACCAATTTAACTTCCAAATAAAACCATATAAGAAAATATTTTACATAAAATAATTTCTTTTTTGTTTGAAATGATTACATAATATGTTTATGATGAATAAAATCATTAATGTTATTTATTATAAGATTAACTATGTTGTGAAAATCTGATATGTTAGTAAAGATTTAATTTCATTATATTGTAATTATATACCAATTTTATTAATTACAAAATATATGTTCTAATTATGTCATACAGATTCTGGGGTTGTTATTCATCTAGTTAAGAGGAAAAATTCAATGAATTTGATGAATTTTAATTATTATTCATGGGACCTACCACTTACAAAACACCCTAAAAACGTCATTTTCTATTATAGTATAAATATAATGATATTCAATGATTTATTTATTTAATATTTATTTATCATTAATTTTTTATTTTTTTTATTATCTTATTTATCTATACTTCTTCATTTTCACTTGTATAATAAAAATGGGATAATAATTAATGATAAAAAATTCAGGAACTCTTTCTATGGTGCTAGGAATTCTGGTTAGGGAGCACAAAATTACACAGTACGTATCATATTAGTATGTGACATGTACTTGTGTACACTACACCAAGAAGATCCAATGAAATTTGGTTGTCCTTGAAGTAAATATTGATGGAATAATTTATATACATGACATATTGATTAGGCAAACCTAGCACATTATTATTTATAATCTACACTACATTATTTAATTTTCTTCCATGAAAAATTCATGAAAAAGGCATAGTCCATGAATTTTTATGGTGGAAAATTAATCAAAAAAATTATCTTCTGTTTTTATTACATAATGATTGTGGTAAAAAACAATGATACTCTGAGGTCACATGGACTATACATACCACACATTTTGTGTAAATTATAATTTTCAAATGATGATATATATTCCTTATCCATATTCATTAGTAGTGGATTGAAGAAGAAGATACATACACGCTTGGTAGATAACATCTTAATAGTCTATTGGGCATCATTAAATCCTATGAGGCTTTGTAAATATCCCAATTTACAATAGTTTCAAAAAATTGACCCAAATTAATAAATTTTATAAAACATAGATCATGAGGATTAACCTAGGAGACAATGTAAATTTATTTTTATGAATTTAAAAATGTTTTTATTGAATTAATATTATAAATTTGGGTGAATAAATTAGTTTTATTATGATTAAAAGTGAGAAAAATGGATGATTCTGTAAATTATAGAACACCTTTTAAGTGAATGTAGAAATTAAATTAATATTTGATGACTATTTTCACAGTTTACATATGATAGATCCATAGCCTTGGTGGCACCTCCTTAACACAAAAATTCCAAATTTCCATTATCCAGAGTATTAGAGTATTTAATTAATTATGTTGTCTTGGTAAATATTTTATATATAATCACGTAAAATATTTAAATGGACATGAGTAATTTAGGTTAAATGGTATCAAAATTAAAAAATTTCTTTCCTTGTTCTTATATAAATGGTCATGAGATAGAAAGTGGAAATTTATTAGAATTTAATAATGATTGTAGTAACCCAAATCATGAAAAAAAATGAAATGAAATTCATATATCATTTTCCCATTATCTACATCAACTAGAAAAAGATTAGAGATACCCCATTATAATATTAAGGAGTGAGTGATAGGGATGGATAAAATAAATTAAATTTGAAAATAATTTCTAGTGAAGAACTAGGGAAGAACTCTATAATATTTGTTGGTCGGAGTGGATACTCAAGAGGGGGTGAATTGAGTTCCAATTAAAATTTCTGTTAAAATATTGTCTATTTAAAATCCCCCAATTTATAAAACAAGTTAAACTATAGTGAATTTATACAGATTGTAAATGTTCACTTAGCTTCTCAAAGATTGATTTGCTCTCAGTTAATTTAACCAAAAGTTCAAACTAACTTTTGAGGCTAACCTATTGATTTACAATAATTGTAAACACTTGATAATTTGACTATCAAATTATCTTCAAAATAGTTTTGTATTTCAAATTAATAGCATCGGAATAAATAAGATATATGTAGTATACTTTAAACTTAAATTAAATATGCACAGTAGATATAACTAGAGGTTCAGTCTCAAGCCGAGACTTAGTCCTCTCAAATATATATAAATTTGATCCACACCCTGGATCGGGGTTAACAATAGTTTACAAAACTGTCCAGGCCACGCAGGGACCTCTACCACTGTTCTTTGTGGGAAACAAAACAAAGACCAGGTCACACAAGGACCTATCCCACAGTTGACGTGGGTAAACAAGAGTTAAGATAATTTGAGTGAGGATTTTATATCCTCAAGTTTAGTAGAGGAGATAGTGTGTGTATAAGAAATACAGAGTACACCACACTGCTCGAAAGTTAATAAATAAATCACGTAGAGAAGTTAGATAAGATTTTAGAAAGCTCTAGTGATTATCAATGCAGCTCTAGACTTGTTGGATTTAGCATGAATGATTATTAGTCCTTCTCTAGGTTTTCTGTTGAAAAAAAGAGTGTCATAATTCAGCTTGTCTTCTACAGGAGTGAGAATGATCTCTTGATTCGTCGTGTGTTCTTCAGCAGTATTGGATTTCACTCATAAGATTGTTGTGAAGATCTCGTAATCTCATTCTTGTTCAGGATTGTTCTGCTTGTTCAGTACATTGCACTTGGGTTATGTAAGTTCTTCGTGTTGTATATTCACACTTGTACACCGCTTTTCTTTTTTCTTTTTTTTTCTCGTGTACTGCATTTCAATCTTTCTTATATTCCACGAGTTCTGGCAATAGGAATGATTCCCTTTTCATAGGTTCGAGATAAGGTTTCCTGACATGCCAACAACTATCATTAAATAACATTAATTGCATTAAAAATAACAAATATGACGGTTAGAATTATTTAAATAATATTGACAAAAGGTTAAGAAACAGTGTCACAGTGATTGTGGAAACGATGTCTTCTTCACGGTATGATCTTCATGGTATGAGCTTCACAGTGTCTGGTCATGGTGAGTCCTTCACGGAGTTTCGGTCATGGTGAGTCCTTCACAGTGTCTGGGTTACGGTGAGTCCTTCACGGTGTCTGGTCACGGTGAGTCCTTCACGGTGTCTGGGTTATGGTGAGTCCTTCACGGTGTCTGGTCCCTGTGAGTCCTTCACAGTGTCTGGTCACGATGATTCCTTCATGGTGTCTCCACACTTAGACAAATATCTGTATTTGGATTTAGACAGGAATATGCAGAACATGGATTATGTTTAATCACTAGAGAGTAAAAGATCTTGAATCATAAATATAAAGGTGTGATAATATATGTGAGAATTGTGATCATGCATGAGACTTATAAATAATAAATAGATTAATTAACATTATAAGATTTGTTATCATTAAAACATGATGTGTACTTATTATTCAGATTGAAGAGCAGTAGAATGATTTGTAATGAAGATTGAGATTAATTAATAGAAATAGGATTTGTGATCATTAAAACATGATTTTCACATGAGGAGTCAAACAATCTCCCCCTTTTTGATGATCACAAATCAGATATAGGCAGAATATAAAGGAAATTTAACTTAAAAGAAACTATCATATTAGAATATCAAAAATGAATTATAGAACTAACACTAGAAGTTTGTTTTTTTTTCTTTTCACCCTTTGATACTTGGAGTTTTCTCCCCATTTTGGGATTATCAAAAAGTAGAAAAAATGAAATGAAGCACTGCACGTGGCATTAAAAAAAGGGTTCAGAATACAATAAAACATGAAACAACAAATGACATCCCATCAAAAAGAAAAACATTCCTAGGACTATTCAGGGATCCACATTGTCTTTGCCTTTATCAGCAGCAGGAGCTGGTGCTGAAGTAGAAGAAGGCAAAGATGTGGTAGACAACGAGGGTAAGGGTATACCTTCAAAAAAAGAGGGATCCAAAGTGGGAGCAGTAGAAGATATAGGATGTGGTTGGTCAAGAAAGACTGGTCGGATCTGAGAAAGAGCTTGACTAACTGTCATGGCAGTTGAGGCTAATGTAGGTAAACCAGGTCTAAGGGGTGCAGCAGCTGGAGAAACTATATCATTACTCTGCACATGAAGATACGACTTCACAAGATTGATGAAATCAGTAATGATTTTACTACCATATTGCATAGGCTTTTTAAAATCATCCTTATTCTCCAGAAATCTATCCAACAATCTCGTGAACACTGTAAGTTTCTGAACATGAGCTTTAAAAGCTTGAGTCACCGGAGGGATTCTAAACTTTTTCACAAGATATCTAAAATGATCAATCATATCACTTTTAGAGAAAATCCAGGAGAGACACAAATAAATTTTCTTATAGCTCTCTTGTTGAGCATCATTGGCTATCTTAGAATGAATTCTAACCAAGTCCAATGCTCTATCACTGTTCTGAATCACTTCTGACAATGAAGATAGATCCAATCCACTGAAGGCATTCTGAAATTCTTCCATGATTATGGATCTCAAAATAGAATTATCCAAAGAAGGTGTGGAGGTCTGTCCAGAAGCAGGTGAAGTCTTTACAGTTTCAGTTAGAACATTGAGTTGTTTCAGAACTTTTGGCAGCCATCCAGTTTATTCATATGTAAGCTTATTCAGATTTTCCACAAGTTCTCTCATGGGTTCCATCATTTTGGTGTGTCTTTTTCCAATCTTCTCATCAGAAGAAAGTAGGTATGGATGAACTTGAGACATAATATCCCTAGCAAGGATGGAATCAGATGGCTCAAGAGAAGAAACAATAGGTGCAGGAGCAGAAACATGAGCAGGCTCTGATCCCAAAGATAACTCTTTCAGCAGACTTGCTACCATACTTTTCATATTTGCAACATCAGCACTTAGCAGCTTATTCTCAACTCTGACTTCTTGAATTTCTCGGATCATCCTTGGTTGAATATGCAAGATAATATTTTCCAAGAGAATTGATGCATCTTCTTGAATTAACTGAGTCACTCGGCGAGGTTAAGTAGATACACTTTTCTCAACTCCAGCTAACAAAGTTTCTCCAAAAAAATCAGATCATCTTTGGTCACAAATGAGTGATTCTAAGTTTAGGATGCAGGTAAAGGTAGAGGTTCAGATTCTGGTTGAGGTTCAAAGTCATCTTCAGACTCAGATTCTGATTCGGATTGAGGTTGGGGCTCTGGTTCTGGTTCTGGATGAGCTAAGGACTTCAGTTGAAACAGAGAAGAAAGATCCATTCCAGTTGCAGTCACTTGCTGTGACTCATTCACATCATAAAAGATTTGGAACTCATACCGATAGTACACAGAAAAATTGATAGAAAGTTGAGAAGCTTCAGCAGATCCAGCTTCCACAATATCAAGGTTTTGAGGTTCCTCCCCCTCAACTTGTGATTCCCTTTCAAATTCTTGAGGTTCCAGAACTTGAACAAGATCCACAAGGTCCTCCCTAATCTCTTCAGCAAACTCTTTCCTTCCCATCTGAAAGGAAATTTCCATCCTTTCTTCAGTAGATGGAATAATCTCAGGAACTGACTGTTCCACTGGTTGAACTTCCAGACTTGCTTCTTTCTCCACAGAAAGATCCTCTTCAACAGGATGTTCCTCTAAGGTTGCTTGCTGTTCTGAATCAGGAAAAACCAATTTCCTTGAAGCATTAGTATGAGCTTCTGGATTTACATCCGCACTAGAAGCAGGAGATTCCTATTCTCTCAAACTAACACCAACATCCTCCTCTTGAGGTTTTTCACTAGGGATAACAGTCCTTTATTTTTCAATAGGAGATGTTTCCATTTGATGTCATCTTGCTTCTTCTCTAGGAGATACTTCTGCTGTTACATCCTCTTCTTCTTCTTCTTCTAAATACTCATCCACTTCATCTGGTTCGAAACCAGGATCAGATAGATTTGTAGGCCTTCTTGGATAGTCAATAGAATTAAAATTTTATACCGTTGATCATTATCCTTTACTCACTGCTTTTTCCAAGGAATCCAACTAATATTCATCCCTATGATGATAGGCATGGATAGGCAGTAATCAAGGTCCACTAATTGTTCTCCATTCGGTCTAACCAAACCTTTTGCAACTAACATAGATGAAATATTCTTTGAATAAAACAAGGAGGTGGATTTGGAAGTTTCTTTGATCAGCGCACAGATATTGTTGAAAACATAATTACAAAGATTGATCTTATGTCCATTCTTCAACAGATGGATCAGGAAAACATCCTGATACTTCATCACAGGAAAATCTCATTTTCTTGGACTAACCAAATTCTGATCAAACTTGGACAGATGTCTTGTCTCCCCCTCTAGTTCAACAGTTATGGCCCTTCACTTGGTGACATTTACAGTCAGGTTCTCCAAAGAATCCTCTAGGTCAAAGATGTCGATTGATGGAGGAGGGTCTCTCTGGTAATCTTCACAAACTCCTTCATGGTGGATTCTTAGGCATTCAGCCCACAACCTTGAAGGGAAAGAGCTCTTCTGACCATCGATCCAGCTGGTCACCATAATGATTTCTCCAAACTCAAAAGATAACTTCACATACTGATAGAATTGAGATACAAGCCTTGGGTAAATCAATCTATTCTGTACAGTGAATCATTCAAGCCATCCTTGTTCTCTTAAAACTTTTAAAACTAAAGATCTGTTAGACAGAAACCATTCAAGGAAAACCTCTTTTTTAGGTACTACTATACGACTTACCAGGTTTGGGTTTAGAGGTCCTTCGGGAGCTATCCTCGGTATCCTCTTTTGTTTCTTAGAGCGGTGCTTCTAAGACGAGGGTGAATATGGACGCTTTATCCTTGGCATTCACTGAAGGTCGGGCGAGGGGGAAGAGAAGGTTAAAGAGAGAGTTCGGGTAAGGAATCTAATGAAACCCTTATGTTTTATCATTTGGGAATGTCAAACGTCATAAAAACAAAAACGAGGGAAATAAAATAGCGGTGAAATAAAAATTACCACGATATGGGTTAAAAATAAAAATATAAATAACTCTTCACGGTAAGACCATGAGTAGGCATTATGGTGAGACAGAAAACTAGTCATCATGGTGAGACAGTTTATAGTCGTCACGGTGAGATAGTGAGTTGTCAGACCGTGAGCATAGAACAGTAACTTAGAAAAAGTAAGTATGATAACATAAAGTAAAGTGCAGTAAAGTATTAAACATAATGATCAGTACGATATTTACTTATGGTTAATCATTACAAGATCATGTATAATGTAGTCTAATCTTTCAGAATTTAATGGTTTGGTGAATATATCAGCAAGCTGATATTAAGTACCAATGAATTCCAAAGTGATATCACCTTTTTGATAATGATCCCTTGAAAAGTGATGTCTTACATCAATATGTTTGTTCTAGAATGAGAAAGAGGATTCTTAGAAATGTTAATAGCACTTGCGTTGTCACAATTTATTGAGACATGTCTGAATTGATATCCATAGTCTAGTAATGTGTGTTTCATCCACAAAATTTGTGCACAACAACTTCCAGCACCTATGTATTCAGCTTTTGCATTAGATAATGCACCGGAATTTTTTTTCTTACTACACCATGATACTAGTGACTTTCCTAAAAGGTGACATGTTCCAGAGGTGCTTTTTCTATCTATCTTACATCCAGAAAAATCAGCATCAGAAAAACTAACTAATTCAAATGATTGTCCTTTGGGATAGAACAATCCTAAATTGGGAGTATGCTTGATGTATTTGAAAATTCTCTTTACAGCATTTAAATGTGACTCTTTAGGATTTTCTTGAAAACGAGCACATATACACACACTAAACATAATATGAAAATGACTATCAATCAGGTAGAGTAGACTTCCAATCATTCCTCTATAAGTGGTTTGATCAATAGATTTAACATTTTCATCAAGATCCATCTTACTGGTGGTACTCATGGGAGTGTCACCAATTTTTGTGATATCCAATCCAATTTTTTTTTAAATATCTCTAGTATACTTACTTTGAGTTAAAATTATTCTATCATCATATTGAAAGATTTGAAATCCAAGAAAGAATTTATGTTCACCCATTAAAATCATTTCAAATTCATTTTGCATCATTTTAGAAAAATCAGTACATAATATAGTTTTTGAAGATCCAAAAATAATATCATTTATATAAATTTGTACAACTAAAACATCTTTATAAATTCATTTTATAAACAGAGTGGGATCCGCTATTCCTTTTTTAAAACCATTAGAAATTAGAAAAGTACTTAATCTATCATACCAAGCTCTTGGAGCTTGCTTTAAACCATATAAAGATTTTGATAATTTAAAAATATGATTTAGAAAATGGGGGTTTGAAAACTAGGTGGTTGTTCAAAAAAACATCCTCAGTAAAATATCCATTCAATAATGCGCTTTTGAAATCCATTTGATATAGTTTGAAATTTAGATGTGCAACATAAGCAAGTAAAATCCTAATAGCTTATAATCTGTCTACTGGAGAAAAATTCTCATCATATTCAATACCTTCTTCCTGACTATAGCCTTGTGCAACTAGCCTAGACTTATATCTAACTATGTTTCCTGATTCATCTACTTTATTTCTAAACATCCATTTAGTGCCTATTGGGAAAGTGTCCTTAGGTATTTCAACAAGATTCCAATATTTATTTCTTTCAAACTGATTGAGTTCTTCTTGCATAGAAATTACCCAAAATTCATCATTAATAGCATCATCAATGTTTTTAGGTTTATGATATGACAAGAAGGCTTGATGTTCAACCTGATTTCTAAGAGAGGCTCTAGTCTGTGTCCCTCTATCAATATTTCCTACAACAACATCTAATGTATGATTCTTTAGAATTTTAGTTGATCTAGAAAAGGTAGGACTAGAAACATCAAGTTCATCAACAGGTTGGGAATCAACAGAAGCAGGTTCTGGAAGAATTACAGAACTGGTTCTCTTTATAGCAGGTTCATTTGATTTGTCATTTTGTTCTAGAACAGATAAATCTTCTTCAATATTTTCAAGAGAGGTTTTAGGCTCATGTGGATCAGTTTCATCAAACTTGATGTGAACATATTCTTCCACACACTTGGTTCTCTTATTGAAAACTCTATAGGCTTTACTAGAAATATAATAACCTAGGAAAATTCCTTCATCACTCTTGGATGCATACTTGTCAAGATTATCTTTGGTATTAAGAATAAAGTCATTGGAGCCAATGAATCTAAAATAGTTAACCTTAGTTTTCCTATGGTTCTACAACTCATAAGGGGTCTTATTAATAACAGGTCTGATCAAGACTCTATTAATAATATAACAAGATGTATTCACAGCTTCATCCCAAATGTAAATATGCAGGTCATACTCATTTAGCATGGTTCTAGAAATTTCTTGCAGGGTTATATTCCTCCTTTCTACTACACCATTTTTCTAAGGTGTCCTAGGGGCAGAAAAGTTATGACTATAGCCATTGTGTGAGCAATAGGATTCAAATTCATGATTCTCAAACACACGGCCATGATCACTTCTTAGAGTTTTAATCTTAAGTCCGCTAATATTCTCTACAGATTTGGAGTATTTAACAAAGTAAGAACAAGATTCCCTTTTTTGAGCTAAGATGTATACCCATGTATATCGAGAAAAGTCATCTACTAGGATATAGACATAGTGCTTCCCATTTAAGCTAGAAACTCTAGATGGTCCAAAAAAATCCATGTGAACCAACTCGAGAGGTTGAGAAGTTGAAACTTCTTTCTTTGATTTAAAAGAAACATTATGTTTCATTCCCTTTTGATAGGGATTACAAACTTTTTCATTTGGAAACTCAAGTTTGGGTAGGTCTCCCACTAAGTTCTTCCTAGTAAGTTTTCTAAGTGAGTGTATATTGCAGTGTCCTAATCTTCTGTGCCAAAGCCAAGAGTCTTTATGAAAATCATTTAAACAGGAAATATTTTTCATGGCTAAACAATTTAAATCAACAGCATAAATATTTTCATTTCGCAGGGCAGAAAATACAAATCCATTTTTAAAATTAAAAACTTTGTTAAAATCATTTTAACATTTAACATTAAAACCATATTCACATTGCTGAGAAATACATAACAGATTATATTTTTGTTTATCAACAAATAAAACTTTAGAAATTAATACTGAGTCAGTGTTACCAATTTGTCCTAGGATGATGATTTTCCCTTTAAAATTATCTCCAAAGGTGACAAAGCCTCCATCAATTCTGACTAAAGTTTTAAAGCATGAGAAATTTCCTGACATATGTCTTGAACATCCACTGTCTAATTACCAAGTCTTCTTGTGTGAACTCTTCAAGCGGGTTCCCTACAAAACAGATTTAGATAGGAAATTATTTTGGTACCCAGATCTTCTTGGGTCCAAAAAAGTTAGCTAACAACACTTTAGGTACCCAAATTTGTCTTATGGGTCTCATATAATTTGTAGAATTAACAGATTTTGAATGATAAACCTTATTAGATCCATAACTATGAATATAACTAGTTGAATCATATAAATGTCCAGAGTTAGAACTTGCAGTATTCTGTCTAGATTTAGTAATAAATCTATTCATAGTAATCTGTCTTTGTCCAGGTTTGTAGCCTATTCCAGTTGTGTATTTTGGTGCAACTTGCTTTCCTAGTTTTTGAGTTAGTGTATCCTTTCCATTTGTGAACTTCTCTAAATCCTTCTTAATTTGCTCATTAGACATTTTCAGTTTAGTGTTTTCTTTAAGCAACTGAGCATTGTTTTCCATTTCTATGTAAAGATCATATTTATGTTTAACAGTTAAAGCATACTATTTCTTTAAACCTTTGTATTTTTCTTTTAGTTCATTATAGGTTTCTTCCAACATATCATAGTATTCAAACAGTTCTGATTTTGAAATGTTTTCAGAATCAGAATCATCTCTAGAATAAAATGAATTTAAAACAGGAGTATCTAGGTTTACCTCAGATGTGTTTTTCATAAAACACATGTTTTCATTATTTCTGTTTTCAGTCTCAGAAGCTTCAGATTCGTTGGAGTTATCCTCAGAAGCGCTCCAAGTAGCCTTCATAGATTTTTTTGTAATTACTGTCCTTGTAATCTTATTTCTTCTTGAATTTTAGCTTTGGACAGTCTACTTTAATGTGTCCTTTTCTTTTTCACTCATAACATACAACTTCATCACTTTTTTCTAGCTGTTTTCCAATCCTTCCTCCAATGTCCCTTATTGTCATACTTTCCTTTGTAATTTGACTTTCTGAAAAACTTCTTTTTCCTATAAAACTTATTAATCCTTCTGGATATCTGAGCCATTTCAGCATCACTATCGGAGTCTGAATTTTCATTGGTTGAACTGTCAGTAGATATTTGAGCTTTATCTTTGTCCTTACTCTTTGAAGCAATAGTCTTGAAAGTCACTGATTGTATCTTAGGTCCATCATCTTCCTCTTTATTTAACTTGATTTCTTCCACATACATCATAGGTCTACCAATGAGTTCTTTGACAGGTAGAATAGAAATGTCACATGACTCTCTGATTGAAACAGATGTGCCTCTCCATCGGTCTGGTAAACATCTCAAGATTGTCATAATTTGTTCCTTTGCTGGAACAACCTTTCCATGTGAATTCATTGTATTGAATATCTCATTAAACCTGAGATACATATCAGAAATATGTTCATCAGTCTTAATTTTAAAATTATCATATTTAATAGTATAAGTATTTAATATCATTTCTTTAACATTGGTAGTTCCTTCATGAGAATCACCCAAAGTATCCCAAATTTCAAAAGCAGTTTTTCAAGCAAAAATTCTGTTAAACTCTTCATCTCCTAAAGCACAATATAAGGCATTCATAGCTTTACAATTATTATTGTAAGCAGTCATTGTAGGTTCATCCCAAGTGGATCTAACAGTAGTGTGAATTTTATATTCCGATTCTATGGAAGTCTAGATATCAGAACCCATGCTCTCTAAATGAATTTTCATTTTCAGTTTCCATTGAGCATAGTTTGTAGCAATGAATAAAGGTGGCGTATTAGTAGCAGCACCCTCTATTCTATTATCCATAACTAGATTTTAGAAAGATAATTTAAAGAGATAAAAATTTAGAAATAACAAAAATTTATCTTCTTTAAAGATGCAACAAAAATCATAGTTGAAAAACAGAGTATCTTGAAAATCCTTAAACAAAAACCAATCCTCTGATACAAAATTTTGGTCAGATTGGATACTCAATAGGGGGGTGAATTGAGTTCCAATTAAAATTTCTGTTAAAATATTGTCTATTTAAAATACCCCAATTTATAAAAAAAGTTAAACTATAGTGAATTTATTCAGATTTTAAATGTTCACTTAGCTTCTAAAAGATTTATTAGGTCTCAGTTAATTTAACCACAAGGTCAAACTATCTTTTGAGACTAACCTATTGATTTATAATAAGTGTAAACACTTGCTAATTTAACTATCAAAGTATCTTAAAAATAGATTTTTATTTCAATGTAATAGCATCAAAATAAATAAGATATATGTAGTATACTTTAAACTTAAATTAAAGATGCATAGTAGATATAACAAGAGGTTCAGTCTCATGCCGGGACTTAGTCCTCTCAAATATATATAAATTTGATCCACACCCTGGATCGGTCTTAACAATAGTTTACAAAACTGTCCAGGACACACAGGGACCTCTACCACTGTTCTTCGTGGGAAAAAATAAAGACCAGGTCACACAAGGACCTCTTCCACAGTTGACGTGGGTAAACATGAGTTAAGAGAATTTGAGTGAGGATTTGATATCCTCCAGTTCAGTACATGAGACAGTGTGTGTATAAGAAATATAGAGTACACCACACTGCTCAAAAGTTAAAAATAAATCACATAGAGAAGATAGATAAGAGTTTAGAAAACTCCAGTGATTATCAATGCAGCTCTGGACTCATTGGATTTAGCAGGAACGATTCTGAGTCCTTCTCTGGTTTTTCTATTGAAAAACAGAGTGTCGTAATTCATATTGTCTACTACAGGAGTGATAATGATCTCTTGATTCTCCGTGTGTTCTTTAGAAGTGTTGGATTTCACTCATGAGAGTTCTCTGAATATCTCGCAATCTCCTTCTTGTTTAGGATTGTTTTTCTTGTTCAGTACAGTGAACTCGGGTGTATGAAAGTTTCTTTGTTGTATATTCACACGTGCACACCAATTTTCTTGTTTTTTTCCCATGTACTACATTTAAATCTTTCTTATATTCCATGAGTTCTGGCAGTAGGAATTATTCCCTTTTCATAGGTTCGAGATACGGTTTCCTGACATGCCAAAAACTATCATTAAATAGCATTAATTGCATTAAAAACAACAAATATGACCGTTAGCATTATTTAAATAATATTGAAAAAAGGTTAAGAAACAGTGTCACATTGATTATAGAAACAGTGTCTTCTTCACGGTCTGAGCTTCATGGTATGAGCTTCATGATGTCTGGTCACAGTGAGTCTTTAGGGTGTCTGGGTCACGGTGAGTCCTTCACGGTGTCTGGGTCACAGTGAGTCCATCACTATGTCTGGTCTCGGTGAGTCCTTCACGGTGTCTGGGTCACGGTGAGTCCTTCACGGTGTTTGGTCATGGTGAGTCCTTCACGGTGTCTGGTCACAATGATTCCTTCACGGTGTCTCCATACATAGACAAATATCTGTATTTGGACTTAGACAATAATATGCAGAACATGGATTAAGTTGAATCACTAGAGAGTAAAAGAGCATGAATCATAAATATAAAGGTGTGATAATATATGTGAGAATTGTGATCATGCATCTGACTTGTAAATAATAAAGAGAGTAATTAACATCATAAGATTTTTTATCATTAAAACATGATGTGTAGTTATTATTGAGATTGAAGAGCAGTAGCAAGATGTGAAATGATGATTGATATTAACTAACAAAAATAGGATTTCTGATCATTAAAACATGATTAGCACATGAGGAGTCCAACAATAGAGAAACATCATGCCAAATATTTTGCATCCAAATGAATTATACTTATAGACACCTCTGTAAGAAACCATTTTTTAACTCCATTTTGGATCATTTAATTTACGATCAAAATCTATAATTTGTACCTCTTGTGTATTTTTTTTAGTAATGGTCTTAGGGGTGTCTGGGATATGTTCTGGGCCTCACACCCATATTTTTGGGAAAACAGGGCAGGTCACATTGTTAGTGCATGATTGGCACACAGTTTGGCTAACTATGAAAATTGAAATTTATTGACAAAACCAATTCACCCAGTTAGTGCACAAACATGTCACCTAACTATGAAATGATCCCCTTCTACCAAGATAACCTCATATGGGGTGTGCATCGTTTGTCAAACCGTGTAGAAAAACCATCCACATGCCATATTTCTTACTAAATTGTTAATGTTTACCATGATGATCTAATTAATTAACTTATTCTGTCCAAATATAATTTTATGAGGTATTTACATATATGGATATCATTTTATCATTTTTTGAAGTCCAAATTTATGGATTCAAATATCTCCTTCATCTGGGATCTGTTTGAGCTTTCGTTGATCATAATGGATGTGCAACTGTAAGTACTCGAGTCCTGTTGAGCCATTGTACTTCTCTTTTCCCCTTGACCGAGTTATTGGGGAATGTGAATTTTAAACATTTCATAGATCTACTCCAATATAACCTAAAAAATCCAACAATAGAGGAAGAGATTCATACAAGCCTAATATGGGTGGTCATTAACTCATCCCTAAAGATCATTGATTTTTGAATTCATATGTGGGTCCCACCAATTTCATCAGGTTCAGTTTATTGAATTAATGTTATATTATTATACTTATGAGAAAATTGTGGTTATAATATTTTAATTTATCTTATTAATTGTTAGTTTTTACTCGAACAACTCTATCCATCCGATGTAGGATGTTATTCCACATTTGTTTATTTTTTAACACGGTTGCACCACGGTTTGGGTGTGTATTGACTAGATCATCCTAAGGTTAATAGTTTAGGTATATAATTTATTGAATTATATTTTTAATTGATTCATGGAACATACGATTTATCTCTACCACTTGACCCACCTAAGGTATGTTCTTTAATGAATAATTAAATGTGAAATTGAAATTCGAAAATATATTGAGTATATGACACGATGAGACAAAATGTGAATAATTGATAGGTTTCTTCTCAGTAGAACCCCTCACCACATTAATGTAAAGTAGAATAATGAACCTTAATGAGAGAATATTACATAAAATGATTTAATGAATGGTTTCAGGCTACATGGCCTTTTCACACTAATGAATGGAATGGCATGATCTAATTGACTTGATTAAAAGGTTGTATGCTACATGGCCTTATCAAACTAATGAATATCATGGATTGAACCAAATGAAATATTACATGAATTAATAATCATATAGTAATGGTATAACTCAATCTTTCCATATATTCTTATTGGAGAATTCCATGATCACCAAGGAACCCCATTCTGATTTAAGGATACAAATTTATTAGGTTGAGACCCACCTAGATCCTGATCCTTGTCTATTCATGGATTACCGATATGATAATGTAGGATCTATCAATTAATTATAAAAGGATTAATTTTATACACACCATGGATCTAGAAATATCATTACACGATGCCTTGGATACACTCCCTAGATCTAGCATTGACACGTAGGTTCCATAGTCTAAGCACATCAAGAACAATCATTGCTTAGCCACGTTATATTTTGGATGAACTCCTTGGGCTTGGTAGGCTCTTCAATGTGAAATTCCTTGGATTATGCTCCTTGGATTACACTCTTACCCCATACCAGGAAATGTTTATCACTATGTTCGTGGCCCTTGAGGTCTACGTCACTTTGGTTATTACCTTAGGACTTCACTATTACATATCATTGATCATGGTTACCTTGTAATATCTTGGAACCATTAATATTTATACAATCATGATGAGATGTCAGTTTTGGATATTGCAAGGATACCTATCAATATTAAATTGGTAATTAGTTAATTAAATGAATTGGTTACATGTTCAGATACCAACTGAAGGCTGAATCAGAACTTAGGTATTTAGTTACCTTATACTAATTTACATTATATATATGAAAGCTTTCAAATTGTTATATTTTCATTACATGGGATGGATATTATAAAAAACGTTGGTGGTGGCCCACTGAGATTTATCTGACACCCTATCTAGGCACTATTTGGTATTTAGGGCAGATTACATGGTTTTAGTTGTTGGCAATGGGAAGAATATGACTTCGAACACTTGATTTCTTGTTCTTTATTATAGAGCTTTATAGTAGATGACCGATATGGAGCTCCAGATTCATGGGTTAGTCTTTTATTTCCATTATAATTATGTGGAATATGTTATTACTAAAATCTTGTACCCATGTTTTCATGTTTTCTCGTGAAATGACATATCATTAGTTGTTGAATGTTATTCCACTTATTTCAGTTACTGTTATTGTTGTCTCTATTTTCTGTTATATCTTTTGTTTACTTATACCGCTTCTTCTATTTATCTAAGTTAACAATCATCCTTTACAAAAAACTATGGTAATGAGGTAATAGTCTCTTCATATTCACACCATAAGCCCTCCCTGTTATTCAGCAAGCTTTGGATTTTTTTTGGGATGTGCCTGAGGCTATGTGGCCCACCGATCATGGGGAAACAGTTAGGTGGAATTTGGGTCTGAGACATCGTAATGTTGTATCAAAGGGGATATATTATTACTTTACTCTTTGGAGAAAATATATTTGAGATTATAAAGGCTTGGTATATGGTCATAAGTTGTGCATCAGCATCATGAACTCAGGTCTGGGGTGAAAACCATGTTTCCTAAATTATAACTATTTTTCTGCTTTTTCATATTACAGAGGATATTGTTTCACCATCGGGTGATGCACATGTTGTGTGGTGTTGTTGATTATTACTATGTTGGATAATTTTCTATCATCCTTGGCTTGATTATATGAGTTCAAGGATCCTTCTTACATGAATCAATATAGGCACCTATAATTCACATGTCAAGCATATTTCCATGCCATATAGGTGAATTTCAATGATTTTCATTACTTGATATGCCTTTTAATATAGGGTGATACTATGATTGTAGGGTAATTCTTGTATTAAATTGGTATCAATATACTGATTGATTGTAAAAATTCATGAGGTGTGTGGGCCCACATGTGTTGTGACGAGTGATTTATCAAGTCAAGAAATTATGAAATAAATAAATGTCTATTTTTCTAGTGATAGGTGTATGATAACTGATTAATCAGAAATGGATATCAATTATAAATTAAATCATGAAACCTAGTATTAAATGGTTTTACATCATTGTCCTACATTTTTGTGTTTTTAAAGGTAATGGAGTGAACTTGGTAATTAAATTTAAAATGAAATGAAACATATACATGATCACTTACTGACACCAGGATGTATAAGCATATAGTTGGGGTAGTATGCCTTGGACCGTGAGTTTTCCTACATTCATCATCCACTAGTGATGCTATCATTATGCTTCTAATCATGTTCTATGGGATGTGCTTGGCATTTTTTGTCTAATGACACCCCAACGTCCTTGTATGATATGCCAAATGGACGGCGATGACCATCATTCAGATATGGGGGGCCCTAAGCTGCCACTCTTACCTCGAGGACTGCCACTTGTGAAACTACCTATTGTACCTGATTTGGCCTCTGCCATATATTTTTGTTATAGTTTCATACATATAATGAAATCTATGCACAGTTCTCAACAACATTCACCTATGATGGATGATATGGATCATGAGTTTCAGTAGTAGCATCCTCCTACATTCGCAAGGGATGGTGGTCCATAAGATACTGTGAATTTGATATAGGATAACAAATCTATCATTAAGCAGATATAAGTCCCTCCAGAGCAGGGATTCATGATTTAAACATACATGCTTCTGGATTCTCCCAAGATCGGGTGGGATGTGATTGCACATGCTTTTCATTAGCAGGGCATCTTATCGGTTGTATTCCAAAATATTTTCATGGAACAATTATTCCCTCAGACGCAAAGAGTTGACTGAGATATAGAGGTCATGCTTCTCAAGAAGGGTTCACTATAATTTGTAGGATATTCTATGTGTTTCACAGAGTTACAGTGCTTTTCACCACTTCTAGCCAGTGACGAGCCTTCACGTGGTAGACAGTTTAAGGATGGGCATAGGTATGCCATCTATATGGAGCTGAATTTCACTCTCCTATCGACATATCTAAGATAATAAATTGGTCTCTTATCACTAATAAAAACATTAGGGAAAATAATATTATCATGTATAAAAGATCAATTCCATGTCAGGCTAGTAGTTCTTCCGGTGACAAGAATAATTCTATCAAAGTTTCTCATCAGAGTAGTGAAAACCATTGTATTTATTTTGATAGCTCTAAAGTGTGTCATCTGTGTGGAAGATTGAGTCATTTGTAGCCTCAATGTCATAGAGTCCCACTGCAATGTCCAAATTATGGATGTATGGGGAATCTTCATCATTTTCGTTGAACCTTTCCACTTTTTTAGAGTGAAAAGTATCAGAACCATCTCCACCATTAGGAGAGAGTTATTTTATTTCATGTCTGGAATGAAGATGGAATAGAAATGATAGTTCTGGCTGAGGAGGAGTTTGTGGATGTGGAAGAAACACCCTTGATCAACAAAACCTCCAATAGAGTATTTATGATCATTTTAGCGCATCTATTTCACAGGGATGTGGATTAGGTCAGCTTGATGCACTATAGCCTATACATGGGGATCAGGATACAGGACAATCTACTATAAGTGGTACTATTATTATGGAATATTCTATAGTATCTCACTTATATGATTCTGGTTATTTAAACTCTTTTATCTATATATCTATCAGGTAGCGTCTAATTTTATAGATACAGTTTTACTATGTTGTAACGACCCTAGATATTCCATTAGGGGTAAAACAGTGAGAATTCACTAGTGTAGGGACTTCCCCCTTGTGGTAGGCAGTTACCCTTACCTGTGGAAAATATTCTTTCTTGAGATGAAAAGCTTATATTTCATTCTTTGGATGGAGTATTTGGATCACTATCATTATTTGTTGATTTCAATCACCACATTGTCTCTTTTACATCACTATAGGGAACTAGTTATTTATAAAAGGACGAGTGGGATGTCTAGGATGGTATATAGGGGCCAAAACATCATGGGTGAAGTAGAGTGACCACCCATATTGAAAATATATTCATGGAGGGCTAGGGTTTACAAAATCTTAATTTAACTCCTGTAATAGATCATTTTAGGGATTTAATTCTTGATGATTTTTTTGGATTACCTCTTGAGAGAGGGGTATAGTTTACAACTGAGCATATTTTGGGAGTAGCTCTAGTTTCCCTTCATCCATACAGTATGGAACCAGCATAGCTTCAAGAGCTCAAGTGGTAGTTAGAGGATTTAAATACCAATGTTTCTATTTGTCCTAGTATGTCCACTTGTGGTTTGTCGGTGCTTTATTCCATCAAAACGGATGGAACCTTACATATTTGTGTGGATTACAGGGGGTTGAACCAAATTACAATCAATAATCGGTATCCAATTAGTCAAATTTAGGATCTCTTTTTCTTGATCTATAATAAAAATGTCATCTTTATGATCGAACTAAGATTGGGTTATCATCAGGTATGAGTTAGGCCATCAAACCTACCTTGTACATCTTTTTGTATTTGGTATGTTCTACATGAGTAAATTATGATGTCATTCTATATTATAAACATGCATGTATTTTTTTTGTATCTGATGAATAGGGTGTTTCACAACCATTTTGAGTCTTTTGTCATGACCTTTGTGGATGATGTCTTGGGGTATTCTCTTACTCATATCAACCATGCCAAACATCTTGAG
Organism: Viscum album; assembly: GCA_963277665.1. Lineage (NCBI taxonomy): Eukaryota > Viridiplantae > Streptophyta > Magnoliopsida > Santalales > Viscaceae > Viscum > Viscum album. The sequence goes on from OY728142.1 coordinate 1,539,617,421, forward strand.
ATTGTTATGGGTACACCGAGAGGGAATCAGATTTATTCCAAGATCTCTATGTTCCACTTATGGATCAAAAAATGACACTTCATCATTCATATAATATCGGAACCAGGAGTATCTATTTAACTATAAAAGGTATGTTCTATGGTTTCATGGGATAATTCCAAGAATATGTTTGATATGCATATTTTTATGTTGTTGGAGGTATATTTCAGGATTTTAATACATAAATTATTTCACCTTGCTTCACCTATTAATGGTCTTAAAAATAAGTTTGTCAAGTTAATATTGTCAGAATCATGTGAGAAATCATTTTTGGAGCTAAATTGGAGGCTTTTTTTCCACCTATTCAATCTTTTCAAATCTAGGTTTTGGTTATTCCATCTTTTGTTATGTATCACGCATTATCCTAGGAACAATTATAATATAAGAAAATAGAGTTGATACATATAGATCTTTATAGTTAAGGCCTCATGAGAGAAATTACCCAACACATCACCTTAATCTAGAAGTAGTTGTCCATGCCTTACATTACTGGAGACACTATATTTTGGGAGAGTTGGTGGTGGTGTGAACCAACGAAAAGATCCTCAAATATATATTTTCACATCATGAATTGAATCTAAAACAATTCATATGGGTCAAATATCTACAATCAATTGATTTTGAGCTTTCTTATATGCCTGAGAAGAGAAATATAGTTACAGTTGCATTGATCTGGAAAACCCAAACATAGGTCATACGAGAATCTTGTGATGAATGGAAGTTAATTGACATCTTTTATGAGATGAATTTATAGTTTTATGATAGTCATGAACAGTCTTATCTCTTATCTTTGACATTTACCTCTTCTCTTCTTGAGAAGGTGAAGAGTATACAGTTTTTAGATCCCAAATACTTGGTACTCCACGAGATTATATTATAAGATAACCCATATTAGATTGGTCAGTGGATTGTGATTATGTCTTGTGTCTATGTGGAGGTATATAGGTTCCTATGTATGTGATAGAGGAGTTTATGAAATAGTCACATGGTTCCTAGTGGGATGATCATCTAGTAATCTCCATGATGAATTGAGATACATGATGCTAGTATGTTTTTTTCCTAGGATGAAATGTCAGATAATAGGTTTTATCCCTTGGTGTTCTACCTACCCGCAGGTGAAAGCAGTGCACAAAAGACCTGCAATATTGTTATAGCTTCTTCCAACAACAAAATTAAAATGAGAATATGTTTCGATGTATTTTTTAGCTTTATTACCAAGGTCTCTGGGGGGTATAAATTCATATTTGGGTAGCCATTGAACGACTAAGAATACAATACACTTCATTGCTATTTTGGAGAATTTTTCAGTTGATGATCTAGGAAGACTATATGTTAGTGACATCATATGACTACATTAGGATAATTGTATTATCATTTTAGATAGGGTTGCTAATTTCACTTCATGGTTCTGGGAAGGATTGGATAAAGCTATGGGAACACATTTTATTCTGAGAACATCCTTTAATCCTCAAACTGATATAAAATTAGAATAAATAATATTTGTTCTAGAGGACATTCTTTGATTATTTATCCTTGATTTTGGTAGTTCTTGGAAGAAGCATGTCCCACTAGTCATGTTTTCATATAATAATATCTTTCAGGTTAAAATTATGACTACTCATTTTAAGGCCCTGTATGGTAGATAATGTTGTTCTCCCCTTGTGCTACCTATAGGTAGGTGAGGTAGCCATACTTAGACCTTGAATTATTCCAAAGGATTCAAAGAAAGTTCAGATGATCAGAATGTGTATGACTACTACTTATTCTAGAAAAAAATATAATGTTGATTTCCATCAAAGACCTCTAGAGTTCAAGGTCAGTGAACTTGTTTTTCTTTAGGTATCCTCCATGTTTGGGAATAGTCTAATACAGAAGCATAAAAAGTTATCACCTCATTATGTAGGGTCGTTGGGGATTCTAGATAGAGTCGACCCTATAGCCTATCAATTTCTTTTACCTCAGAGGTACCATGCTGCACATGACATATTTCATTTTTCATTGATTTTATGGTATCATGCCAACCATTAACATTCCTTTAATACCAAGGAAGTTGAGTTTGATGCTAATGCTACCTTCGGGTAATATCCATCACACATCATTGATCGGAGCAAAATGGTTCTCCGATGACGGTTTTTCCTTATTGTATATGTTATATGGATGAAACACACAGTATAGGATGATACATGGTAGAGGAAAGCTGATGTATGTGCTCAACAGCCATAGTTTTTCTTGAGTAGTGTCTATACACTCTATGAAGGTGTACTTGGGGATGGGTTCTTTTAAGTGGGGAAGAATGTAAGAAACCAGTTTTTACTAAGGAATGGATACTTTAATTTTCATTCACAATCTCTACTTAGGACCTTTTTTAGATTCATTTTGAGTTATTAAAGGTATCTTAGCTATTTGGGTCATGTTTGAAGCCTGAAACCCATCTTTATTGAAAAACTAGGCAGGTCATACGGGTAGGGCATGGTTGGCGCATAGTTTGGCTAACTGAGCAGATCGGAATTTATGGACAGAACCACATCATATGATTAGTGCACAACTTTGTATCCAGACCACGAATGTTTCCTATTTTACTGAGAAAAAGTATCACAGTTTACACAGGGTCTATTAAACATTCCAGAAAACACTGCACGGGCCGTTTTTCTGGGTAAATTACCAATTTTTCCCTTAATTATTTAATTAGGTCCCCTATTGTTCCATAATCTGAGTATATGCAAGATTTACCTATATTGATTTCATTTTTTAATTTATTGAAGTAAAAATCATTGTATTTTAAGATATTATTTGTCTTGGATCATTTCAAGCTTCATTTCATCACATCAGTTGTGCAATAGTAAGTATTCGAGTCCTCTTGAGTAGTTCATCTTCTCCTTTTCTCTTTACCATGTTATCAGGGTATGATCATTTTTCTCCATTTCATATATATATTCTATTATATGGTGAAAGTAAAGGGCTGATATTGAAAGAGGATATTCATACAATCCTACGGTGGGTGGTCTATAACTCATTCCTAAAGTTTGTGGATTTTGGAATTTTCGTCAGGGGGCTACCGATATCATCGGGATCCATTTATAGAATTAGTGTGTGATACATATACTCATAAGAATCGTATGATTTTTCTATTTAAATATATGTGATTAATTGTTGGTGGTTACTCCCACAACTCCATTCATCCCATGTAGGATGTTATTCCATATTCGTCGCTTAAGTGATTTCACACGGTTGTGCCACCGTTCGGGTTTGAATTGACATGACCTTCAAAAGGGTAAGTGTTTCTATATTAAATATGTTGATTTATATTTTCACTTTCACAATGGAAATTAACACGTATGTGCACCAATTTACCCTCTAAAGTTATGTGATTCAATGGATAAATAACTGTTAAAATGGAAATTGGAATGTACATTGAGTATATGAATTGACTAGATTAAATGTGAATTATTGATAGGATGATTGTATGTAGAACCACATAACAAACTAATGGATGGTAGTGGAATGAACAATTATAAGTGAATATTCCATAAATGGATTAGATGAAGGGATTTATTTTACATGGCCCTATCACAGTAATGAAATGTAAAGGTTGAACCAAATGACTTGATTTAATGTTTTCATGCAACTTGACCTTATCACACTAATAAAAGGTATACCTTCAACCAAATGAAATATTAAATGGATTCATAATAAAACTGGAATGACTTGACTCGATCTTGCCTTGGATTCTAAATGGATAATTCCTTTATCACTAAGAAACTAAATTCTGTTTCAAGGGAACAAATTGCTTAGCTTGAGACCCACCAAGATCTTGGTTCTTGTCTGTTCTTGGATTGCAAATATGATAACACAGTTTCCCTTAAGAATTACTAAAATATGAATTTTATACACACCTTAGACCCCAAAATATCATTATATAATTCTTTGGAGACATTCATTTGATCTATCATTGAAAACTAGGATCCATGGTTAAATCCCATCAAACCCAGTCAGTGCGTAGCCCTCTTTAACCTTGGATGTACTCCATGGACACAGTAGGTTCCTTATTGTGGAATTACATAGACTATGATCACTGGATTACACTCTTACCAAGTACCAGGATATAGGTATTACTTAGTTTGGGGACCCATGAGGTCTATGTCACATTGGTTATTACTATGTGACTACACTATTAAATATCATTAATCATGGTTGTCTTGTTACATCATGGAACCTTCATTAATTATAATATCACATGGTTATGTCAATGTTGGCTATGCCTCATGAGACCTATAAAGATAAAATGGATAATTACTTAATTAAATTTACTCATTGCATATTGAGAACCCAACTTATTGATGACTTAGTTAATTGGGTATTTAGTTACATTGTATTGCTTTAATTTATATATATCCATTATTGCACATTGTTACATTTCAATTACACAGTCTAAATGTTATAGAAACTGTTGGTGGTGGCCCATTGAGATATATCTCACATTTCCATCGGGTGCCATTAGGTACCTGAGGTTTATTACATGGTTGCAGGTGTTGAGAAATGGAAGCCCTTGGCTTAAAGACTCGATTAACTGTTGTATAGTGTGGAGCGTGAAAGAAGATGACCGAGATTGATAGAGGAATTATTGGGATAGTCTTTTATTTCTGTTATATATCTATGGATCATGTTTTTCTACTGTTCGTGTATCCATATTTTCCTATTTTCTAGTGAGTTGACATGTTATTAGTTTTTGGTTGATATTCCAGTAGATTCATTTATTGTCACTATTGCCTCTATTTTTGGTTTTTCCTTCTGTTTACTTAAACTACTTCTGCTATTTATATACATTAGCATTCACCCACTGCTCTACACATTATTAATGATGTAATTATCTCCCACAGACATACCATAGGTCGTCACTTCTAGTTAGAAGCCTCTAGAATTCTTGGATATGCACCTGATACCTTGTGGCCCACTAGTATTTGGGCCCCTGTTAAGTGGAATTTGGGTCTAGGAAGTCACACCCACTTATAACATTAGTTATAGGAATATATGTTTCATGTCTCTATTTTAATATTCAATAATGTGTCAAATAATTCATCCCGAGAAAAACATAGGGGTTCATATATGATTTAGGACAAAGAGAAGAACATTATGTTTATAATTTCATTTTTAATGATTTTATAATTTCTCATCGGCTAGGTTCATAGTGTGACACATAGTTTTATACCATGAAATTTTGAGCTATCCTCCAAGGTGTGTTTTTTCACATCGCTTGTTTATATCATTAATTACCATATATTATGAAATTGTAAATAGCCCATTCACTATGTGAATGAAGATTTTATAGTGGATGTGGATTATTTTCTACTTGATCCATCAATTCCAAGCCTTGTAAAATTTCTAAGGACAACCCACCATAAAGATTCAACTTAATAAAAATATTTACAAACTTTTTCATTATGTATATTTTATATAATTCATTGTATCCTATATTAAATCTATAAAAAATGAAATAATAATTAATGAAATGAATATAATAATAATTAAAAAATTCAAAAAAAAGTGTATGTATGAAAGTTACACATCACTTGTACACAAAGTGTATACTACCTAGGTATATAAAATATAACATTAATTTATTATTTCATAATAAAGATATTCAACACATGGATGTATTTACTTTATTTATAGAAAATTACTTGTCATTAGTTTTATAATTTTTAATGTATAAAAAAATTTCAATGCACTGTTCCGAACTACATAACATGTATAGTAACAATACATTATCTACATAGAGTGAATTAGTAGCATTAGACACTACATTAATTGACATGGGTTATTTCTCATTAATTTATATTACAAACAATTTAATTACATGGAAAATCATGTATATGACAAATGAGTATATAGTGTATAAGAATAGATATTTTTGGGTATTTAAGATAGGCAATTTCATTGTTTTCAATAAGTATATTCTTTTTACATAGTTAATTTTAAGTATATTTAATTTTATTTAATTGTTCTAAATAATAATGGATGGTAATCATAAAATATATTTGAATGAAAATTATGTTTAACGAATTAAATAATTAATGAAAATAATTAATTTATTTGAGGGAATTTAATCTTAACTAAGAACTATTGAAATTAATTGTATATTAATAAATGTGTATTGGTTTCATGTGTGGATGATCTGGATATTATATTATCCCATTCATGTGAATTATTTTGTTTAATTTGTTATTATTATTTAAATTAAATTTTTTTGTATTCATGTAATCCCCAACTCTATACTTTAATGGAAATTTGATCCCATGTGTTCTTTCTTGTAAACCCTATTAACCATTCAACTAGTTCCCCTCACCCATGTGTGAGTAAAATAATAGTTAATGGAAGAAGCACACATGTGGTAGGAGTCATTCAAAATCTCAATTTGTGGTGAAACCAACCTAGGTGGTATAGGAGTGGATTAGTGTATTTTTGTGAATAAAACTAAGCAGGTTTACAAGAGTTATATTCCTCAGGTTATGGTTTTTTATTGGTTTAATTGATAAAAAACCATTTGAAAAGATTATAGTCATAGTAATTTAATATTTTATTTATTTTAGATCCATGGTTAATAATTTATGAAAGATTTATTTCCATCACATATTAAATTTACTAGAAAGAAAGAATTATACAATTAAAATAAATTGTATCAGGTGATTTTTTTCCTGAAATGGTTATCACTTAATTAAAAACAACATAAGATTAATAATAATGTAATATGATAAAAAGAGAAATTTACACATGTTTATAATCAAATCCCACAAAAAAAATCTTAGGTAACTAATTACATATTCTATTTAATATCAAACCATAGTTCAAAGTGCATTACAAAACCTAGTTCGGGTGATTTCAATTAGTGAATTATTTTTTATTGTGATTTGGTAAAATTTACATAGTTCACTTAAATGGTTTACTTCCCAAGAAGGACTTGGTGTAATTAGCAAGAATTTTTTTTTAAATAAATTTCACTGATTTAATGATCGTAGATTATACTAAATAGATCAATGTGTAACAGGTTATTTATATTGAAAATACCACTTTTCCTAAAAATATTTGAGTACATTATTTGGACCAATTATTTTTTATGATAATAGATATATTGATTATGACAACCCTGCATTTATTACAAACATAAACATGATTTATTTCATAAACTATTCATTTGATAAAACATGTATGATCGAGAGTTGTAGTGTATTAGGGGATTAGGATCATTAAATAACAACTTAAAACATGAAATACAACATCTTTATTGAAAACTTCCTTTACATGACCACTAAATTCCCTCGTACTTAGCATTGGATTGGATAACGCGAGGACATGCATAAGAAAAGGGGTGAGCTATAAAGCCCAGTAAGGGAATAAACTTGGAATACATGAGGAGTAAAATACATGTTAGATAACAGGTATATCAATATAGCACAATAGAAAAATGAACATAAAGGCATGATAAAGCATGAAAATCATAACATGGAAAATGTGGCGACAACGCTTAACATGGAATTAGCATGTGCCAAGGCTCATTGCACATGGAGCATGAGTAAATCCTAATTTCACATGAAGCATGAGTAAACCCTTGTTGCACTTGAATTAGGATGATTCAACACTAATTGCACATGACATATCATGATACTATACTTTACCCAATGCATTAGAGTGCTATAAGGGTGCACCCTTCTTAAACATTTCATTTCATGCATAAGTGTGCCACGTGGATCATGAAACATGGATTCATAAAACATAATCATTAATTCCATGATAAAGGGATATGTAATTCATACATCAAACTTTATAATCAATAAGTAAATGTTCATAAACGTGAATACCCTTGATGGAGAAATAGACATGGTATTCACTACACAATGGCATTGGCATAGAAAATCAGTGCGATTTCGGCAGCGTAACAGCGTGACATAAGAGTTCCTAAAAATGGTTGATGAGAGAGAAAGAGTTTACTCATCATATTTACATGTAATGGACAGTAAATAGGTCATATAGATACATTTCCCAACAATTGTAATGGAATTTAGATTCATGATACAAATGTATTGCTTGAATGTAAATGAGGAGAGAGAAGTTCCTTTGGGAATTTCGGTATAGTAATGGGTGTACATGAGAGGCATTTAATGAGAGAGAAAGGGGTATCCCATCATTCAAACATAAATAAAGAAGTATGAGGTAGGTTTGAAACCATACCTAAACATTCATTATTGAAATTAAAAGGGAAAAACAACTTAATTAAAATTGGACAAAAAGAGAAAGGAAGAGAAAACCCTTACTTGGAAGTGTGCTTCCAAAGACATGATAGAGGCTTGAGAGAGGCTTCTTTGGGAGCTTAGGGCACCTTTAGAGGATTCTAGAGAGAGTAGGGTAGAGGATGGACGAACTCCAAAGGCATTAAGTGAGGACGAAGTGGGAGCTTGGGTGGGTTTATATAGGATAGGTGAGTGAATTCTTTATTATTTAGGTTTGGGACCCCTTACATTAAACTAATCCAAACCACAAATAAGCTCATGGTTTTTTCCAATGGTTTTTGGAAAATGGGAGAGGAAAACCATATTTTATTAAGAAAAAGTCTGAACTTCTTAAAATAATGGGTTTTCTTATGTGGAGGTGAGTCACACTCACATGGAAAATAATTTTATAAGACAAGATGTTTAATAACTCTTGAGGGGTCCATTAATGCTTTGAAAAGTAAGTCAAAAAAACCCAAAATCACATTATTTTAGTGGTAAAACATATATTGGCCGAACATAAAGCTTATAGTATTTTATTACATCACTATTGGGTCATTATGATGTTATAAAACACATTATATATTTAAACGGTATTTAATTTTTAACAAATAATTTGACTCTCAGAAAATTCTGAAAAAATCACCGTTGGATAATTTCGACATCCTGATTCCAGAAATATAATTTATTTTATATAAATAATTTTCTGAATATGTTATTTTTCAATTTTAAAATAAAAACTGACATTTATCAAAAATTCACGGGTTTTGACAGAAATGGATTTCTACCCTTAATAAAAATTATAATTGCATTCACAAAATTATAAAATCATTTATATTTAATAAAAATTAATTTAATAATAATAATAATATTTTAATAAAATATTATTTAATTCGAAAATTCCTTAATTTAATAATATATAATTATTAATTAAATAATAACTAATAACACTATTTGTACATTAAAAACTAGTTATAATGTATCAATAATGACAAGAAAGTATGTTCATTATTATATACAAACATAATTTTCATGAACATAGAACTAGAGATTTGTTACATAACACCTTAAAATAGCCGCATTAGACCTACAGGTAAGGTGTGTAATGGTGGCAAACTCTTGGGGCGCCTCAGATAACATCGCTCGAGTGGTAATCTATATCAACTTTCTCTTTTCCCATAGACTGTCATGTTTGAGCTTGACATGATGAAGCTTATCTTGAGCTTGGTCAAGAGTGAAGTCCAAGGATGCCACCTCTTTTCCGAGCTCTGAGAAATGGGCTTCATATGGAGCAATTCTACTGGATGAGGCCATCGCTTCTTTTCTCTGAGTAAATTGGGTTTGTTAAAGCCTTATATTTATACTAATCATATGATCACTGCTCAATGGATATAAAAGTAATGATCACAATTCATAACATAAAACCAAAGAAGTTGAAATTTTATATAAGTATTTTACATAAAGAGACATTTAATTAAATCAAGAGGGATTTACATTAATGAATCTTTGGGTCGTTAAAATATTCCCCCCTTAAGAAATTTCACCCTCGAAATTTCCTTTTCCCACACTAAAACAGATGCGGGTAACTCACCTATATCATTTCCTCCGATTCCCAAGTTGCTTCTTCAAACTTGTGGTTTCTCCACAACACCTTGACGAGGGGAATTGTCTTATTTCGTAGAACTTTTTCTCTTCTATATAAGATCTTCAATGGTTTCTCCTCATAAGAAAGATCATCATCCAACTGTACCACCTCAGAAGAGAGTACATGTGAAGGGTCTGGTTTGTAATTCCTTAAGAGAGATACATGAAAGACATCATGTACTTTGACCATGTTCGGTGGAAGTGTTAGTTGATAGGCCACAGCCCCGACCCGATCAAGAATCTCGAAGGGGCCGATGTACCTTGGACTTAAATTCCCTTCCTTTCCAAATCTCATGACCTTATTCCATGGATATATGCATAGAAAACCCATGTCTCCAACATTAAAATTAAGGTCTCATCGACGATTATCTGCATTAATCTTCTGTCAACTCTGGGATGCCTTTATATGTTGTTGAATGGTTTTTACCTTCTCCACCATTTCTTCAACCAATTCTAGTTCAAGAAGCTTACGTTCACCTACCTCATCCCAACATGTCGGTGTTCTACACATTTTCCCATATAGGGCTTCATAAGGTACAATTTGGATGCTCGAGTGGAAACTGTTATTATAAGAGAACTCCACCAGAGAATGATGTTGATCCCATCCTCTTTTATAGTCCATTGAGCATGATCTCAACATTTCCCCAAATGTTTGGATAGTTCACTCGGATTGGCCATCAGTTTGAGGATGATAGGCTATACTGAAGTTCAGTTCAGTATTCAGAGCATGTTGAGGACTCTTACAAAACATAGAGGTGAATCTTGGATCTCGGTCAGAAACAATAGATAGTGGAACTCCATGCAGCCTTACCACTTCGCTGATATATATCCATGCCATTTGATCCAATGAGAAATCCTCCTGAATAGAAATGATGTGTGCAGTGTTTGTAAGACGATCCACCATAACCTAGATTGAATTTCTGCCTTTATATGGCCTAAAAAGTCTGGTGACAATGTCCATGGTGATGTTCCCCCATTTCCATTCTGGTATGGGCAATGGTTGCATCATCCCCTTAGACTTCTGCCTCTCTGCCTTCACTTGCTGGCACACCAAGCACTTTGATGTATATTCAGCAATATCATTTTTTATATTATACCACCAAAGGTTTTCTCAGAGATCTCATTACATCTTTGTGCTCCCTGGGTGAATAGGGATATTTGAACTATGTGCATCATCCAAAAGTTCCTTCTTCGGCTCCGGACGTGATGGAACACATAGTCTTTTCCCAAATTGCACAATTCCTTGTTCATTAACATTAAACTCCAAGTATTTCCATTTTTTGATAGCTTCCACTTTTTCCTGAATTCCATCACCATCCTTTTGTGTATCCTTTAACCTTTTTAAAATAGATGGTTGAGAAATAATTTGTGAAATGATGGATGATTTTCCCTTCTTTATGATTCCCATGTCCATCTTTATCAAGTCTAAGAAGATTGGATCTTTCTAAATTCTCATCATTGATAGAATCGCTGGGTCCTTTCTACTTAGGGAATCTACCACCTTGTTCGCTTTCCCAGGATGGTAATTTATTGAACAGTCATAGCCCATGATGAGCTCTATCCATATTTTATGGCGCATATCATGCTCGTTCTGTGTGATAAAATATTTAAGACTCTTGGGGTTAGTATATATCTCATGTTTATCCCTATAGAGATAATGCCGCCATATTTTCAAGGCAAAGATCACCACCACCAACTCTATATCATGCATTGGATAGTTTGGCTCATGGATTTTCAACTTCCTTGAGGCATAGGATATCACTTTATCATTCTGCATCAGCACACAGCCTAAGCCCTTATTTGAAGCATCACTGAATACCACAAAAATTTACCCACTTGTGGGTAAAGTGAGCATGGGTGTAGTGATAAGCCTCCTATTCAACTCCTTGAAGCTTTAATTGAATTCATCACTCCAAGAAAACCTTAATCACTTTCGAGTTATCTTACTAATAGTGTTGTAGAATCATGAGAAATTTCTCACAAATCATCGATAATATCCAGTAAACCCCAAGAAGCTATGGATATCCGTTACCGATGTTGGCCTCAGCTATTCCTCAATTGCATCTGTTTTGGATGGATCCATAGATATCCCACTACTTGTGATGACATGGCCCAAGAATGAGACCTCCTTCAAATAGAACTCACACTAGCTATAATTTTCATAGAGATTATCCTTGCAAAAAGTATCTAGTACAGTTCTTAAATGATCCTCAAGATCCTCCTTGGTTTTGGAGTATATTATAATGTCATCTATAAATACTACCACAAATTTGTCGAGGTAATCTCTAAAGACTCTATTCGTCATGTACATGAAGATTTCTAGAGCATTAGTGAGTCTGAAAGGCATTACTATGAATTCATAGCTCCCATATCTTGTACGAAAAGCAGTCTTGGGGACATCTTCCTTCTTCACCTTTACTTGATAATATCCTGACCGAAAATGTACCTTGGAGAAGTATTTTTCTCTACGCAACTGATCAAACAATTCATCAATTTGTGGGAGAGGATACTTGTTCTTTATCATGATTTATTTTATCTCACGATAATCGATGCAAAGGCGCATTGACCCATCCTTCTTTCTTAATGAAGAGGACTAGTGCACCCCATGGTGACGCACTTGGGCCTATAAACCCTTTATCAAAATTCTACTGTAGTTGTTTCTTTAGCTATTCAAGATCCATGATATCCATTATATATGGAGTCTTGGATATTGGTAGAGCCCCTGGTATATGTTCAATTGATAATTCAACATCTCTTCTAGGAGGAAGACCAGGCAGTTCCTCGGGAAACACTTCAGCAAATTCCCTCACAACAGGCATTTCTTCAAGAATGGTTTCTTCCTGGGACTCAATCATCTGAGCCCAATACGTGTGATCACAAGGAATTAATATCCATGCTTGATATGATGTAGCTAAATGAGATTCATCTTCCTCCTTACACTTGTAAATAATCGGGGGTTAACTCTCCATATGGAGTGCGATTTCCCTCTCCCGACAATTTATGTTGGCTCTATATAAGGAAAGCTAATCCATGCCAAGAATTGCATTAAATTATACCAGAGGGAGTATGACGAGGTTTCCAGGAAATTGTATCCACATATTATGAGAGGGGAGGTCTTATATTCATGGGATGTAATGATTTCCCCATTTTTTATACTCACTCACATCTTCACTTCCACGATTTGTGGTGGGTTGGGATTTTCTACTAAACATTGAAGATATAAAAGAATGCATAGAACCTGAATAAAAATGTATGTTCCCTATTCTTCATTGAATAACTAGCATACCTATCACCACTTCATTTTTGGGGTTCACTTCAGCAGAAGTGATGGAAAAAGCTCTTCCTTGCTCCCTTGGTGGTTGTTGATTGCCTTCGAAACCCCTTGGATTGGGGCACTGATTTGAAAAATGCCCCGGTTCATTGCAGTTTTAGTAATGAACATTGAATTGAGGTTCAAATAGAGTGCTCCTATCCTATTTTTCTTCTACGGGTCTTTCTTACCAACAGTTAACAGCTAGGTGCCCTTCTCTTCAACACCTAAAGCATTTCCTCGTCCCCTTGAGGCAATTTTTGGGGTTCTTGTTTCCTCACTTTTAGAAAGTGGGGTGCTGGATCTTCTTAGCACCATAGGATTTATCCATCGGACTACCAGAATTGAATTACACCTTATGATTCTTGTCCCCATGATACCCATGTGATTCCCCGATCACCATTTCAACCTTGAGGGCACATCAGACAATTTCCTCATAGTTGTCGAAGTCACGGATCACTAATGATTTTTGTACCCTAGGCTTTAGCCCACCAAATAAGTGGTCAAACTTGCATTCGGGGGTAACGATAAAGCCGAAAGTGTATCATGCAAGTCTTGTGAAGTTTGCCTCATACGCTCTAATATATTCCTCTTCTTTTTTCTTGAGGGAAAGGATGTCCATTTCCATTTTAAGCCGTAGGGTGCGCGAAAAATATTTATAGAAAAATATCTTCTTGAAATCCTTCCATTCCAACGCCTTGATCTCCTCCTCAGGATTCGTATTTTTGTTCAATGTCCACCACTGATCAGCTTCACCCGCCATACGATAAGCCGCCAGGATAACCTTCTCTTGTTCATAACATTGAAGGATGGAGATGATCTTTTCAATGGAGTTGATCCATTGTTCAGAGATCGTGGGATCGGATAGTCCACTAAAAGTATGAGGCCTTTGTCTCATGAAGCTCTTGATAGTGACTTTTTCCTTCATAGGGTGGTTTGGATGTTACTCTTGACCCGTGTTTCTATTCAAATATTGAGTTATCTGAGAGGGAAGCATGACCAAGTTCGCGATTCCCAATCCCATTGGATTGGGCATCTCATCAGTACAGTCGTCACACTGATCTTCCCATCGATTGTTATCCCAAGTCCTCCTATTACTGACCATTGGCTGGAATAAAAGGAAATTTAGGGGTAACACATAAAGGGTAATCCAAAGATAAAAGTTTATGTCTTATAAATGAACTTTTATTTTTTTAACTCATGAGTCTATAGGCTTCAATATAGGATTTTCGTGATCTACTTTCTAACATATATTCTTAGGGTCATTTTTTCAATTCCCTTAATAAGGGTTCATACTAAGCTTGTGAATTTATCAAAACATATCCCCAGGAGTGTCATAATCAAGAGTGAAGAAAGGCCCGTTGTCGTGCACCACTTCCCGTTCGAGTCTAGCTCAAAGCGGTGTTTTCGGGTTTTACCCCTAGGATACATCTGTGCCAGAGCTGCCTCTACCTGCTCGTATCCATAAATGCATGTATTTTCTTGATATACCACTCACTCAGTGCTTACCAAAACTTAGGGATGTTTTTATGATACTTAGTCTTATCTCTATGCCTTTACTGGGGTTTTCTAATCCTAATCCCAAAAAATAACTAAACCCATCCTCTGATACCTACTATGAAAACCCTGCTTTTATTACAAACTTAAACATGATTTATTACACAAACTATTCACTTGATTCAACATGGATGATCGAGATGTCTAGTGTCTTAAGGGCTCATGATCATTACATAACAACTTAAAACATGAAATACAACATCTTTATTGAAAACTTCCTTTACATGACCACTAAATTCCCTCATACTTAGCATTGCATGGGATAACCTAAGGACAAGCATAAGGAAAGGGGTGAGCTACAAAGCCCAGTAAGGGAATAAACATGGAATACATGAAGATTACAATACATGTTAGAAAATAGGAATATCAATGGAGAACAAAAGACACATGAAAATAAAGGCATGATAAATATTGATAATCATAACATTGAAAATGTGGCGACAACACTTAACATGGAATTAGCATGAGACAAGGCTCATTACACATAGAGCATGAGTAAATCCTCATTGAACATGAAGCATGAGTAAACCCTCGTTTCACTTAAATTATCATGAGTCAACACTCATTTCAAATGACTTATCATGATACTATTCTTTACCCAATGCATTAGAGCCCTATAAGGGCACACCCTTCTTAAACATTTCATTTCATGCATAAGTGTGCCACATGGATCATAAAACATTGATTCATAAAACATAATCATTTATTCCATGATAAAGGAATTTCTAATTAATACATTAAACTTTATAATCAATATGTAAATGTGAATAATGGTGAATACCCTTGATGGAGAAATGGGCATGGTGTTCACTACACAATGGCATTGGCTTAGAAAATCGGTGCGATTTCAGCAGTGTAACGACGTGACATAAGATTTCATAAAAATGGTTGATGAGAGAGAAAGGGGTTACTCATAATATTTACATGTAATGGACAGTAATGAGGTCATATAGATACATGTCCCAATAATTGTAATGGAATTTATATTCATGATACAAAATTATTGCTTGAATGTAAATGTGGAGAGAGAAGTTCCTTTCGGAATTCCAGCATAGTAACGGGTGTACAAGGGAGGAATTTAATGAGAGAGATAGGGAAATACCATCATTCAAACATAATGAGGTCAATGTGAGGTAGGTGCAAAACCATACCTCAACATTTATATTTGAAATTAAAACGCCAAAACAACTTAATGAAAATTGGACAAAAAGAGAAAGGAAGAAAAAACCCTTACTTGGAAGTGTGTTTCCAAAGACCTAAGAGAGGCTTATTGGGAGCTTGGGGCACCTTGGGAGGATTTTGAGATAGTAGGGTAGAGGTTGGGCGAACTCCAAAGGCATTGAGTGAGGAGGAAGTGGGAGCTTGGTTGGGTTTTTATAGGAAAGGTGGGTGAATTCTTCATTATTTAGGTTTGGGACCCCTTACATTAAAATAATCCAAACCACAAATCAGATCATGGTTTTTCCCATGGATTTTGGAAAAGGGGAGAGGAAAACAATATTTTATAAGGCCAAAGTCCGAAATTCTAAAAATAATGGGGTTTCTTATGTGGAGGTGAGTCACACTCCCATGGAAAATAATTTAAAAAGACAAGATGTTTAATAAGTCTGGAGGGGTCCATTAATGCATTGAAAAGTAAGTCAAAAAAACCCAAAATCACATTATCTTAATGGTAAAACATATATTGGCCTAAAATGAATCTTATAGTATTTTATTACATCACTATTGAGTAATTATGATGTCATAAAACACATTATATATTTAAACGGTATTTAATTTTTACCCAAAAATTTGACTGTCTCAGAAAATTATGAAAAATTCACCGTTTGATAATTTCGACTTCCTAATTCAAGAAATATCATTTATGTTATTTAAATAATTTTTTAAATATGTTAATTTTTACTTTTAAATTACAAAACGACATTTATTGAAAATTCACAGGTTTTGACCGAAATGGCTTTCAAACCTTAATAAAAATTATAATTGCATTCATAAAATAATAAGATCATTTATATTTAATAAAAATTAAGTTAATAATAATAATAATTATATTTTATTAAAATATTATTTAATTCAAAAATCCCTTAATTTAATAAAATAGAATTTTTAATTAAATATTAACTAAAAACACTATTTGTACTTTAAAAACAATTTACAATGTATCAATAATGACAAGAAAATATATTAATTATTATATACAAAAATAATGTACATGAACATAGTACTAGAAAATTTTTACATAACCCCTTAAAACAGCCGCATAAGACCAAAGGGTAAGGTGTGCAATGGTGACAGACTCTTGGGGTGGCTCAGATAACATCGCTCGAGTGGTAATCTCTATCAACTTCCACTTTTCCCATAGATGGTCATGATCAAGCTTGACATGATGAAGCTCAACTTGGGCTTGGTCAAGAGCGAAGCCCAAGGATGCCACCTCTTTTCCAAGCTCTGACAAATGGGCTTCGTATGGAGGAATTCTACAGGATGAGGCCATCAAATCTTTTGTCTGAGTAAATTAGGTTTGTTAAAGCCTTATATTTATACTAATAATGTGATCACTATTAAACTACTATAAAAGTAACGCTCACAATTCTTAACATAAAACCTACGAAGATGATATTTTATATAAATGTTTTATATAAATAGACATTTAATTAGATTAAGAGGGATTTCTGTTAATGAAACATTGGGTCGTTACATGGATCCATTAAAATAGAATATTCGCAAGACTTGATATTCTAACACCAACTTTCATGGTTATTAGGTTACTAAAAAATAGTGTGACATTACTAAAATAGTCAATATTTATTATAACGTTTTATAATTTAAATGAAATATTAAAAATCCTTAATTAGTCATTTTAGATGTTCGAAAATCCATATGAATTCAAATATATCAGCATGATCTATATGATTGAATGATAAACTTCTAACTAGATTGTATTTACTGGTTTGGTATGTGAAGATGGACAATATATAACACCCTAATGAGATTTTTTACATGCTAGAAACCCCACTATCAATTGTTCCTAGTAAAGAGGCTAGTGTAGAAAAAAGTTCTATCTATTTTAATCATTAGGATGATTCCATAAATTTAAAATATTTCCTAATATATTCCACGTCTTGTGATGCCACCAAGAAACACATAAAAATTAATTAATATAACATGATGCATCAACTTCATGATTGTTATAATAAGAAGGTGACAAATAGAAGTTTAATATCTCCAAATAACTATTCACATTCATAATTAGAGACTCAGTACAAAAAGGTCTTTATATAGTCTATATGATTAAATATATATAGTTATTAGAAATTTTCATGACCATTCCTAGTGGGGATCATGCCCGAACGACTGCATGCCCGCCTACAATAGGCTATCGGCCAGTGACTTTAACCATGTTGGAATATCCCCAAAATGGGAGTCATTATCCTAATGTAACAGTACGAACACACACACCTCTCATTAAAAAATGATAAAATGTAAAAACACTAAGTAAAAAATGGGTTCAAACCACTATATCCGACGAAAAGTGTATTGTAGTGAATGTAATGGAATGTAAACAAGGATAAATACAAGCCCACCAAAAATTGTCTATAACCACATGGCCAACCTATGATATTTCTTGAAGAATTCTTGTTCTAGGAGAACGCACTTATTAAGACATGATATCATTAATGACACTAACAAATATTTCTAGGTCATTTGTTCCCCCTCCCAAAGGGAAATCATTGTTATGGAAGACTCTGATACAAAGAGAGGGGATCCTACCTAGACCTACTTGGGAATATAACATATCAAGTCCAGATCAACCCTAAATGTAGAGGATCTTTCCCAAACACACTAGGGAATACCACTGACCTTACTGATGAATCCATCTAGATGTTGGACCAACACCATGCTCTTGGTGGTTAAATTTATTCTCCAAAACTCCACTAGGGATCATCGAGGATCCTAATCTAGTCCGATGTAGGGATACCATTATCTATATGGCACATGGACTCCATAAGGTATTAAAATCTAGTGATATGGATTTAATGTTGTATTGAAACTTCAAGGAAATCTCACAGGGAAATCTCTCAACCTATACATGACTAAAATAAAAACTCCCCACTTTTCTCAAAATACTTGTGTCAATGTCAGAGTATCAACATCACATAGTGTCCATCTATTGGTTTCTCCTTATAGAATTTTATACCACATTATGTTAAAAAGGGGGTCACTAGGCCGGTGAATCATCCACATGACTGGATTACTAACTATGGAGGTCGAACGCTCTGTGGAACGAATAAAACGGACCAACCACTGTGGATCAAACATGGATCGACCACTATGCAAAAACTATGGGATTAAGTCCAGTGATCATGGAAGAACGACCATGGCCATCGACCATGAAAACCGACCTTCTGCAGTCGTGGCCGCATGGCCCGTGTTCCCATGGTAACTAGAGATGCCATCGATCATGGGTGACTGTCATGATCGATCATGGTGTGGTTCTTCCCCAGTCACATTGTGTTTGCCGATGGTCTAAACCAATCCACTTGGCATGGCCCTCTGGCACGCTGGCCGCCTAGACCACTGCAGGTGGCACACTAAGGAGCATCCGACATGACATCCCAATTCAATCATGATTCTGCATGCACCACAATTCCATATCTTTTGTGGTTTTGTGGCCTTTTACCATGCAAACACCGCCACACCATGAGGACTATGCCACCTCTGGTGACGACCGTATCTACCTCCTACAGCATCTACTGCCTCTACCGTTCACGTCGGGCTAAAGTTCACCACCGTCTACACCTTATGTTTGTATCTCCTGTTTCTCTATTAAAAAATTTTCCTCTAATGCCCAAAATTAAAAACAATTATAGATTTCGGTTCCCTTTCTCCCTATTGAAACTTATATGACCTCAGGATTCCATTTTCCTCAATTTGGGTATCTGATCGTGTCCTAAGGGACCAAGAAAGATTGGTTCATAGGGATAAAATGAAGAATAATGTGAGGAATGGAGGTAGAAAAGAACAATGAAAATCCCTGAGGAACAAAACTCTCAATTTTTTCACATTTTCCTCAATCCATTTCCTTTAGAATGAGAAATGAAGAGGAATAATGATCAATCTCATGATAATCTAGTAGATAAATCCCATCGCACAACAATGACCGATACATGGGACAAATAATTTGTTGAATGGATCATGTTCATTTTATAATTATTGAATGGTGAAAAAAAATCAAAAAAACATTCCCTACAACTAATCATTTAAATCTTTGATGAATAATGAAGCGTTTTTGTTGTCATTGGTAAGGTTCATCAAATACGAGGTGCATCATTCAATTGATCTTTCATCTTCCACCAATGGTTTTTCCATAGGTTCATTCTCTACGCCTCTAGCGTAATACAGGGTAATTATTCTAACATTTAATTCCTGAAAAATAATTAATAAAAAGTAGTCACTCAATCAAAATAATTTATTTATTAAATTATTTTATTTACATTTACGTCTTTTAAACTCACTATATAAGAGACCCTTTCGGACTATTTTTAAGACACTCCTAGGATAAATACCTCATTATTATACCAAGTATTCCATTAGATTTATGTACAATGAAACAATTTAAGAGTTATTCTACATTTTATGGAAAATATACCACATGTTCTATTAATAATTTTATTATTTTAAAATATTTTTTCTGACACACGGGGCCTCAGAATATCATGTCATATCATTTCATGGTCTCAAAATAAATCCATATAATAGCTAAAAATAAGTCATAAAATATATTAAGTGTTACATTCTCCCCAACATTGAGCATCACATTCTTCAAATCCAAAACAAGGGCTACTCAAACAGAAGATAGTACTGAGCACGAATCTGAGTCTCCCACTCCCATGTGCTTTCTTGGAGATTCCTATTCCTCAACAAGACTAGAAGTAAAGGAATATATCACCCATGAAGGTCTCAATCATTCCATTATATGATCTCCACTAGGTACTCAGTAAATTGAAGGACCCCGGGACACCCTGAGAGGGGAGGGGTGAATCAGGGTGACAACTTTTTCTTTTTATAGTTGTGGATCTTGTTCCCACGTTGGTAGGAACTTGTTGAACCTGTATGATGAAAACGATCAGAAAGCCGACATGCGCATGCACAGAGAAGACATAACCCTTTTTACATGGTTCACCACTAAGGGCTTCGTCCAAGGAGCATACGCCGACAAGTTTTCGGTCGTACCAAAAACCACTATGCTTCACTAGTTGGAGAATAAAAAGGTTCGGGCACAGTCACTCTGTCCTAGGCTCACTGCCTTTACAAAGGTTCTGAGATAGCTCACTGCTTCCCTCGGGTCACTCCCATTGACTTCCTCTGGCTCACCACCGTTGGTGAAGTCACACTCAGTTTATAGATGTGAAGGTCTCTTCAATTGATAGTCATGAAGTTCATTGTCAACTGTTCAGCATGAGACTTTGCTTGCATCAGTGTCCTGAGTTAATGCTCTGTTAAAATCCAAATTCCAACCACTGATGAATACCCCCTTTTCCCTTTTCCATAGGGAAAACAACCTTTGGAAAAGGTCTTCACAAAGTACCCTACATCGCAAGGCTCCAAATTTTGCAAAGCACAAACAAGCCTTCGCGAATCCCCTGCCAATTTGCGAAGCTCAATTGCGAAGCACTCTTGCGATGCTCCAGCTTTCGCAATGCTTGGATATCACAAAGCTCCTACCTCTTCACGCAGCTCACTGAGCCAACGAGGGGCGTACGTCTTTCGCGTAGCTAGAATAGCCGCCACGAAGCTCCTCTTTCTCGAAGCACACTGCCTTCGTGAGAGACCTTTGCGAACCGAGAGCAAAGGAATTTCTTTGAAATTCTCCCTACATCACTTGAGGGGGTCGGCCTCTATTTATAGGCGATTCCACCGACCCTCGACCCTTCCACGTGAAGTCAACGCCACGTCAGCTCAAATCGCGAAGATCCGATGTTCCCGCTGGAATTCTGTCCAAATCGCGAAGCACCACGGAAATTTCATGTTCACAGAGCTTGATGTAATCATGAAGAATCACCATCAACATTACTTCATGCCTTCGCCGCGAAGCTCCCTCGTAAATCCCTTCTTGGCCGTGATGCACTTCAGCCTCTGCCGTTCGCGAAGCTTGACGTAATCGTGAAGACTCACCGCCTCCATTCTTCTGGTCTTCGCGATTTCCAAACCATGAATCCTATCTTCACAAAATTCATGCCTTTGCCATATTAAATCATGATCTTCATGGAAATCATATTTTCTTGATGCTCACCAAATTCCAAATTTTGGACCCCAAAAATTTGGAAAACACTGGGAAACGGAACAACCTTCAATACTGTTGTGTGCTTGAACGGTATGATCTCTTTGCTGGTACACGATCTGAGCTTCCATTGATTATTGAAAACAAACACAAACCACACTCCAAATCAAGCATAGAAGACCATGGTTCCAACATAAATGTCTCTCCATCTTCAATCTCCAGTTCTCCCTAGCCGATGACATTCAAGGGGTGATTCACGTACCTCCTTAGTTGTGATACATGGATTACATCGTGTACCATCTCTAACAAGAGAGGTAGATCTAAGAAGTATTCCACCTTTAAAGCTATATATAGTATCATTAAATGGCCAATGAACCTTATAGATATCTTTCCACCCCATCCATGTCTCCATAATCTATGTGGTGGAGAAACAAAAAGTAACACATTGTCTCCTTCCTCGGACTCCAAATGCGTCTATCGCCTATCATCATAAGTCATCAAATAGGTATGTAAAGTCTGCATCCACTACTGGATGATCTACACCTTCTCTGTTGTAATATGCACCAATTCGGGGCCTATGAGTGCTGAATCTCCTAGTTCAGTCTATTAATGGGGTGACCTATATGGTCACCCATAGAAGGATTAAAATGGTTTCATGCTAATGGTGAAATTACATATATATTTGTATGAAAACTCCACAAGTGGTTTCTAATCCTATCAACTACAACCACAGTCTAACATAAAATCTCACAACATGTCCTCTATAAAATGAATTGTCCACATATTTTTTCCGCCCATTTGTGGGTGGAATTATATGCCCAAGCGTAAGTGAATCCAAAATAACTCCTCCAATCCCTTCCATAGCCCAGTTGTAAACATAAAATTAGGATTTGAAACTATCATTTATGGAAATCTAGGGAGTCAAAATATCTTGAGCACATAGATTCATCACATTAACTCTACTGAACTTTACTCTTGGATAGTTAAGAATTGATCTGACTAGGAGTGTAATTCATTGAACACATAGATAGAGTAATGTCCCCTTGATGTACACTGTAAACCCATCAAGATGTTTAATGATATCCCATTATACATCCATTAAGTAACCTCAAGGGTTTGATCTGAACCCGTTGGAACCTATGCTAAGCCTTCACCTGATGACATGTAATGCATTAGGGGTCAAAAAATGAAACTCCCTTATTTATTCATGGACACCAAAATTGATCTTAGATGTTGTGGTACATATTTTACACACTTGGATATACTACGAAAGGGTATCTATGAAAATATCTCAGATCCTTCTCGAAAAACACCACTAGTACTAATGTGTGTCCATTGAAATGAATGAGTTACCACCACCTTTCAAATATTTATCAGGATCATGCCTTGTGGAAATATAATCACATAACATCTCGTAGTCAGTATCCTAAAGCCTGGAATCCCTGGCTCACTGAAAGAGTAAAGGGGTGAGACCCATTGACTAGAGGTATGCTGCCCCATATCCATCCACAAAAGATAACTAAAATAATACCAACTTCCTAGAACCCTTGTTCAGAAACTATGAACTGGATCTCCTAATGAGAGATTCTACCACTACATTCCCCTTCCTTGCAGTATAGACAATTTGAATGTCATAGTCCTGGTGGAACTCTAGGTATTGACTCAAAATCATTTTCAGATCCATCTGATAAAAGATATATATGAGACTCTTGTGATTAGTTTAGATGATATGCCAATCTCCCATCAGGCAGTTTTGTCACATCATTAATGTTAAGACTATCCCTACCAACACAAGTTAATTTGTCATATAGTTTTTCCTATGTGTTCACAACTGATGTGGACTATAAAAAATAACTTCATTACTCTTCATCAGGACCCAAGAATTCAAGTTTTCTGATGCATCATAGTACATTATATACTCAGAACCCCCTATAAAAATAATAGGATAAGAGAACATGTCAATCTATGACTCAACTTTGGAAATCTCTCTTATCACTTTCTTGACCACATGAAAAGAAACCCATTTCATGTCAAAACATTCAAGGATTCATCAAAACTATTGAATTTTGGTAAAACCCTCTTATTATACCCTACAAAACCAAGGAAAATCCTCACTTGAGTAACACTCTTTAGTGGATCAAAAGAATGATCTACCACAATCTTCACTATATCCACTGTATCTCTAGCCTCTGAAATGACATGTCCAAAAAAAGTACATCTTCAATACGAAACTGGAACTTTGAGAGCTTAATGTATATTTGGTTCTCTATGTGTGTGGCTAGGACCATCATCGATTTACTTTTTTTCTCCTCATCAAATGACAAGTATATGGCATCCCTACTTTTTTTAACAAAATGTTTCATTACATTTTACAAAATCGAGGATCATTAAGGTTTAGAATCATGGAAACCAGGAACGTAAAACATGAAAAAATAAATCATTCTTCTTAAACACTTGAAAGGATTCTCCTTATTTTCATCCTAGGTTCATTACTGAATCTCATAACCTCGGGACATACATCAAATTAAACGGTGAGTAGATGGCCCGGTAAGGGAAACAAGGGGAAACATTTAACATGTGAACTCGAGATACATCAACAATGTCATGAAAAAGAACTTTAAGGAATGAGAATGAAATTAGGAGCTATATCATAATAAAAATAACGTATTTCATAACATGAAGATGTGGCTAAAACATTTAATATTGACAATCATTTCAATTTCACCAAGTTCCATCCCCAAGGTTTCATTAAAAATTACCAAGGTTATTCACCAAGGCGTCGTTAAAAAAGTGGTCATCTCTAGAGATTAAGTCTTTACCCAATGCATTGGAGCGCTATCAGGGCGCACCATTAATTTGTCTTTATTATAATGTGAGCCACATATATCAACATCAATCATTTCATAAACATCCCATATAACATAAAATAAATTGGTTTCATTTCATAATCATAACTTTTTAATAACTTCTTTAAAGACATGATCTTTATGTCACTTTAAACCCACGGAAGGGGAAAGCGTGTCTCATGTATGTAAATCCCAGAATATAAAATAGAAAATTTTGGTATATATGTGAATACACCTTTAGAAGAAATAGATTTTATTATTAATTTAATAAAATAAATGAATTCAAGAATAAGAGAGAGACATTTTGAGATGGAAATTCTGCAGCATAACAGCTATGTTACGAGGTTT
This sequence comes from Viscum album, assembly GCA_963277665.1. NCBI lineage: Eukaryota > Viridiplantae > Streptophyta > Magnoliopsida > Santalales > Viscaceae > Viscum > Viscum album. The sequence goes on from OY728142.1 coordinate 1,539,642,708, forward strand.
TAGAAAACATTGAAAAGAGAGGGGACATGGGTCACCCACTCATAAATGATCCGTAAAACAGTAGGGGGACAAAATATAAAGTATTTAAGAACATGGTAATGAAATTTTAATGATATACTATAAGAAATGAAGAACATGAAAGGAAGACAAAAATAAGATTTCTCTTATAAAAAATTCGGTAGCCTAATGGCGTCACATAAACTTCAAAAAAATGAATTGACGAGATCAAATAGGGTCTCTCATAATATGAACATAAAATATCAGTATGATTGATATAGATATCATACCACATAATATTAAAAAGGAACTTTAAAGAATTTACATGAAAGTATAACATTGAAAAATAAGAAAGGTCAACAAATCCCTTAAAAATTCAGCAGCCTAACGGCGTCACCTAAACTTCAACAAAAATGAATTGATGAGATCAAATAGGGTCTCTCATCATATGAACATAAAAGATCAGTATGATAGATATAGAGATCATACCCCAACAAAATTAAAAGGAAATTTAAATACATGACATGAAAGTATAACATTGGAAAATGAGAAAGTTGAACAAATCCCTTTTAAATTCGGCAGCCTAAAGGCGTCACCGAAACATCAAAAAAAATTAATTGATGAGATCAAATAGGGTCTCTCATCATATGAACATAAAAGATAATTACTATAGATATATAGATCATACCCCAACATAATAAAAAGGAACTTCAATGACTTGACATGAAAGTAGAACTTTGAAAAATGAGAAAGGTGAACAAATCCCTTAAAAATTCGGCAGCTTAACGACGCCACTTAAACATTCTTAAATTGAATTGATGAGAGAAAGAGAGGGTATCTAATCATATGAAAATGGAAAGGTCAGTAATAGAAATATTAAATAACATCCTTCAACGTAAGAGCATGGATCATAAAATAAATGACATAAAAGAGATTACTTGAAACGAAAGAGAGAGGTAGGATCCCTTACCTTAAAACATAACTCTTAAAAATAAAAGGTTGGGACCTTGAGGGATTGGGAAAACCTTAGGAGGACTACTTGAGAGGTAATGAGACCCGATCATCATTGGGGAAGATTTGGGAGTCGAATGGGTGAGAGGATGGCTTGGTATTTATAGGGAAAGTGAGGGGACACGACATTAATGGCCAAGGGACACCTGATTGGTGATTTTGGCAAAACCATGGGCTCTCCCATGGTATTTTCCCATTGAGTAAGGCCACATATGGCCCACAATACAAAACTCCATCAACTTTGGTCGGATAAACCTTAAAATATATCATCACATCATCATGACACAATTATGATTTCATTAAACATACAAAAACCCTAAAACTGTATTTTTACTATTCACTGAAAATTCAACTTCCATAGAAAAATCCCAAAATTTCAACTTAACCAAATATCAATTCTATGATTTGAAAAATGAAATCCCTATTATAAAAATATTTTTCAAAATATTTTTAATTTAATTTTTAAATAAATACAGTATTCACCGAAAATTCATTTTTTTCAGAAATATCCCTAAAAATTACCTTAACATAATATCGATGTTTTTGAGTTCAAAAATACAGTCCATTTTATAAAAATAATTTTCTAAATATTTTTAATTTAATTTTTAATTGGAAAACAATATTCACACGAAAAAACTAATACTTGACTAATAAACTATGAAACCGTTATTTAACCATTTTATTCGATCACATTACTTAATCAAGGTTCCTATATTATACTAATACTCTCTTTAAGTGAGATTACTAATCCATTTGGTCACATTACTATTCTTAAGAATAAAATAACTATTCATACTTTACAATTCATCAAAAATTAAGTTGATCTTATTAGATTCTAAATTCCATACTGAACATAATTTTAGAATACCATTTTTTGAAAATGATTACACATTTTTAATTATTTAAGGTTTACATAAATATTTTTAAAATATCCTTTCTCTAAATTTCATAAAAAATATGCATACTAAATTTATCCAGACATTTAAAAATTCATAAACTTTATCATAAGAAGAAATAAAAATTTATATTTAAAACAAAGGGTTTATACAAGGCAGTTACGGTCTCCTTACATAACCCCTTATAACCCCAACATAGGACCTAAGTGTAAGGTTTTCTAAGGTGAGAGAATCTGAGGGTGGCTCAGCCAACATTGCATAAGTAGTAATTTCTATCAGTTTGAACTTCTCATGAAGGCGATTCCGTTCTAGCTTCACACGATGAAGTTCAGCTTGGGTTTGGTCCAGAGCAAAGCCCAGTGGTGCTACCTCCTTCCCCAGATCCGTTATATGGGCTTCGATTAGCCCGAGACTACTGAATGAGGCCATCAAATCTTCTTTCTATATTAATTAATCAAGATCACTTGTATTTAGAGACAATAATTGAAAATTTTAGTTTCCAATGGTCATATTGACTAATGGTCATATAACAGTAAAAACCCAACGGTCTCATTTTAGTTATACTCATGTTATCAAATGAAATAGTTTTGTTGATTATAAAAATAAAATAACACACAAAATTAGGAAACAATAGTTATTCAAAATTTCAGGTCTTTACAATCTTCCCCCCTTAAGAAATTGCGTCCTCACAATTTTTGAAATTGGGTTTTGAAATTTCATTGAAAGTCCCACATCAGAAAAGGAGTCAGTAAAACTATTACTTTAAAAGAAAGAAAGGGAATTACAAAGGTCACCCGAGTTAACCCACACTAGGATTCCATGTAGTAAAACATGGACATGGAGGAGAAAAAAAGGGTCAAGTTCTGAGATAGAGTGATAGAATACATGATTAGGAGAAACTTAACCACAAGAAAATCACAAACTTATGATGTGTGTAAATGGTCTTTGATTACCTATTAGGAAATGTAAACCAACAACGTTTTTTACGTTCCTTTTCATAATTTTGAGGAATTCATTTACTATATAGAACAAAAACATAAGGAAATATACCTACCATCAAGTAGAGTTTCATCCTTTAATAAGTTTCTACCGAAACTAATCTTTTCTCCAAACGATGTGCATTCAAAACTACTTGGTCTCATCAAAGCACAATAATCATCTTCTTGAGAGTCACGTAATCCACATAATATTAACTATCAATTTCTTATATCTTTAAACATTATCCAAAAAAAAGAAAGGGTAAGATAAAACAACTCTCCAAAAAGATAGAATCCCATAGGAAGGTAAACTACTTTTAAATCATCAAAGTTCCATGGTACTACACAGAGTTCATCATAGACCATTCCATAAATAACTATCCTTAAAATCCCTCAAAATAAAAGAAACTAAGATTGAAACCCAAATACAAGAAGGATATGATAACATAGTCTTCCAAAAATAAATTTCATTGTTCATCTCCAAACAACATCAACCACTCCTAACATCTTATAATAAAAGTAGCTAACCTAAAAATATTTTCCACAAGATAGGTTAATCATTTCCATAAGTAACCGAATTTACTCTAAGTCCACCTTAAATCCATCAATTCATGAAAATATAAGTCAACCTTTCCTCCTCAAAGAAAATACCATAGTAATCTGTTTACCTCGATCAAATAGGGGTCCCAAAATAGTGAACGTCTTCCAAAATAATAATCATCTTTTAATCCCCTAATCACCCTTTTTTAAGAAGAACAACTTCACTACATCAACATGTGGTACATAACATTAAATGTTTTCTTTAATGATATAAAATCATCTTAGGTAGTGACTCGATGATCTTATAAAACATAAATGATATGCTCATAGAGCACGAACTAAAATACAACACGACATAGACAATTATTGCGAAGAAGTCACATGTACCTTAGTCATCAAGATCTATATCAGTATAGGACTTGCATTGTTCCCTTGTCCCTGAAGATTTTTTATGCTCATCATGATTCTCACCCATTCCAAGAGATAATTTCATTGGATAATGTCTAGAGTCTCCACATTTACGACATCGAAATTTATAAGGTACATTAGATCGAACCTTATCTTCATTCATCACATTATCCATCTTTTAAAAGCAATTAGCTACATTATGCCCTATCACCCCACACTTAAAACATATCCCAGTTCCATTGTGACATTATCATGGGTTCCAATTTCCACACTGTTTTCATAAAGAAATTGGGTCTTCTTTCCCTTACCAACATTATTAGATGTACATCCTTGAGAATTCGTCTTCTTCTTCCTTGATAAATTTTGGAATTCAACTAGGTACCAATTATTAATTGTGATTTGGATAACTGGTTTGGCATAAATATAATATGTTCAACTTCACCTTTCATTATCTCTATCACATTAATAGGGCAATCATCACATTTCCTATCACATTGGTTATTGGGACATGCTCTTCCATTTCCCACCATTAACTAAGAAAAGAACGTATAATTAGGGGGCTTAAATACTTAGACAATAATTATTAAAAGGAAACTTTAAGCATAGATGGATAAACTTGTCGAAGGAAGGTATACCCTAACTTTTGATCCCCTAAGTCCCAATCTAGGTTATCCATGATCATATATTCTTATATGAATCATTATTTTATATTATCTTTGTTCCTTTAATAATGGTTCATACTAATCTTATGAATTTACCAAAGAATATCCCCCAGGAGTGTCATAACCAAGAGTTCAGAAATGCCCATTTTCGTGTACCAGTTCCCATTATGGTCTAGCTCAATGTGGAGTTTTTGGGTTTTACCACCATGTACATCTATTCTAGAGACACCTCTACCTACTCGTATCCAGACATGGATGTATTTTCTTGGAAACCCCTTACTCAATACTCACCAAAATTCCTGGAATATTTCATATATTTAAACTTTTGTATAGGGTTCTTCCTAGAGTTTTCATATCCTAATTTACACAAATAACTAAACCATCCTTTGATACCAACTATGACATCCTGCCTTTTTCTAACATAACTTTTCATTACATTTTACAAAACCAAGGATCTTTAAGGTTATTGTCTTGGAAACCAGGAACTTAAAACATGAAAAAATAAAACATTTTTCTTAAAAACTTGAAAGGCTTGTCCTTATGTTCATCCTAGGTTCATTATTGCATCTCATAACCTGGGGACATACATCAAAAGAAAGGGTGAGCAGAAGGCCCAATAAGGGAAACAAGGGGAAACATTTAACATGTGAACTTGAGATACATAAACAATGTCATGAAAAATAACTTTAAGGAATGAGAAAGAAATCAGGAGGCATATCATAATAAAAATAATGTATTTCATAACTTGAAGATGTGTCTAAAACATTTAATATTGACAATTTTTTCCGTTTCACCAAGGTCCATCCCCAAGGTGTCATTAAAAATTACCAAGGTTATTCACCAAGGATTTGTTAAAAAATGGTCAACTCCAGAGATTAAGTCTTTACCCAATGCATTGGAGCGCTATCGGGGGTTCACCCTTAATTTGTCTTTATTATCATGTGAGCCACATATATCCTCATCAATAATTTAATAAAAAAACCATATAGCATAAAATAAATGGGTTTCATTTCATAATCATAACGTTTGAAAAACTGCTTTAAAGACATGATCTTTATGTTACTTTAAACCCACAGAAAGGGAAAGCGGGTCTCATGTATGTAAATCCCAGAATTTAAAATAGAATATTTTGGTATATATGTGAATACCCCTTTAGAAGAAATAAATTTGATTATTCATTTTATAAAATAAATGTATTTGAGAATAAGAGAGAGACATTTTGAGACGGCAATTCTGCAGCATAATGGAAATGTTACGAGGTTTTAGAATACATTGAAAAGAGCGGGGACATGGGTCACCCACTCATAAATGATACATAAAACAGTAGGGGAGAAAATATAAAGGATTTAAGAACATGGTAATGAAATTTTAAAGATATAACAAATGAAATGAAGAACATGAAAGGAAGACAAAAATAAGATCTCTCTTATCAAAATTCGGCAGCCTAAGGGCGTAACATAAACTTCAGAAAAATGAATTGACGAGATCAAATAGATTCTCTCATCATATGAAAATAAAAGATCAGTATGATATATATATAGATCATATCCCAATATAATAAAAAGGAACTTGAAAGCCTTGATATGAATGTAGAACATTGAAAAATGAGAAAGGTGAACGAATCCCATAAAAATTCGACTGTATAACAGCGTCACCTAAACTTCAAAAAAAATGAATTGATGAGATCAAATAGGGTCTCACATCATATGAACATAAAATATCAGTATGATAGATATAGATATAATACCCCAACATAATAAAAAATATCTTGAAAGACCTGACATGAAATTAGAACATTGAAAAATGAGAGAGGTGAACGAATCCCTTAAAAAATTTGCAGCCTAATGGCGTCACCTAAACTTCAATAAAAATGAATTGACAAGATAAAATAGGGTCTCTCATCATATGAACATAAAATATCAGTATGATAGAAATAGAGATTGTACCCCAACATAATAAAAAGTAACTTGAAAGACTTTACATGAAAGTAAAACATTGAAAAATGAGAAAGGTGAACAAATCCCTTAAAAATTCGACAGCCTAACATGCCACTTAAACATTATTAAAATGAATTGATGAGAGAAAGAGGGGGTATCTCATCATATGAAAATTAAAAGTTCAGTATGTGGAATATAAAGGAACATCCTCCAACATAAGATCATGGAGCATAAAAGAAATGACATAAAAGAGATTACTTGAAAAGAAAGAGAGAGGTAGGATCCCTTACCTTAAAACGTAACTCTTAAAACTCAATGGTTGGGGCCTTGAGGGCTTGGGGGCACCTTTGGAGGACTCATTAGGAGGTAATGAGACCAGATATTTGTTGGGGGAGAGTTGGGAGACGAATGGATGAGAGTATGGCTTGGTATTTATAGGGAAATTGAGGGGACAAGGCATTAATGGCCAAGGGACACCTCATTGGTAGTTTTGGCAAAACCATGGGCTCTCCCATGGTATTTCCTGTGGAGTTTGGAAAAATAGGGCCCCAATACAATAATTCATCACCTTTGGTCAGGAAAACCTTAAAATATCTCATCACATCATCATGACACAGTTATGATGTCATTAAACATACCGAAACCTGAAAACTGTATTTTTACTATTCACTAAAAATTCATCTTTTTCAGAAAAATCAAAAAATTTCACCTTAACCAAATATAAATGATTTGATTTCAAAAATGAAATCCATTTTACAAAAGTAATTTTTTAAATATTTTTAATTTAATTTTTAAATAAATACACTATTCACCAAAAATTCATTTTTTCAGAAAAATCCCCAAAAATTACCTTAACATAATATCGATGCTCTGAGTTCAAAAATAAATTCCATTTTATAAAAATAATTTTCTAAATATTTTTAATTTAATTTTTAATAAAAAACACTATTCACCTGAAAAAACTAATACTTCAATAATAATTTATGAAAACGTTATTTAACCATTTTATTTAATCACATTACTTAATAAAGGTTCCTAGAGTATATTAATACTTTCTTTAAGTGAGATTACTAATCCATTTGGTCACATTACTAATCCTAAGAATAAAATCACTATTCATAATTTACTATTCATCAAATATTAAGTTGATCTTATTAGATTCTAAATTTCGTACTGAACATAATTGTAGAAGACCATTTTTTGGAAATCATTACACATTTTTAATTATTTAAGGTTTACATAAACATTTTTAATATATCCATTCTCTAAATTTCATCAAAAATATGCATTCTATATTTATCTGGACATTTAAAAATTCATAACCTTCATCATAAGAAGAAATAAAAATTTTATTTAAAATAATGGATTTACACAAGGCAGTTACGGTCACTTTACATAGCCCCTTATAACCCCAGCATAGGTCCTAAGTGTAAGGTGTACTAAGGTGAGAGAATCTGAGGGTGGCTCAGCCAACATTGCACGAGTAGTAATTTATTTCAGTTTGAACTTATCGCGAAGGTAATTCCGTTCTAGCTTCACACAATGATGTTCGGCTTGTGTTTGGTCCATAGCAAAGCCCAGTGGTGCTACCTCCTTCCCAAGTTCCCTTAGATGGGATTTGATTGGCCTGGGACTACTGGATGAGGCCATCAAATCTTCTTTCTATATTAATTAATCAAGATCACTTGTATTTAGAGACAATAATCAAAACATTTAGTTTCCGTCTGTCATATTGACCAATGGTCATATAACAGTCAAAACCGAATGGTCTCATTTTAATTATACTCATGTTATCAAATGAAACCGTTTTGTTGAGTATAAAAATAAAATAACACAAAAAATTAGGAAACAAGATTTATTCAAAAATTCAGTTCGTTACAAAGTACACTAGGATGGCATCAATGAAGACCACCACAAACCTATCTATGTAACGATGAATTATCGGGTTCATGAGTTCCATAAATTATATTGGATAATTCTTCATGGAAATGGCATCACCATGTAATTTTAGTAACCGTAAAAAATTCTGAAGGTCGTCTTCCATATATCCTCATCTTATACTCAGAGATGGTGATATCCAGATCTGAATTCAATCATTGAGAACCACAAAACACATTTGAACTGATCAATGTGATCATCCATCAATGGTAGTTGATACTTATTATCAAAGGTCACCTTTTTTATGATCTATAAATACACATATGACATCAAGCACCCATCCTCCTTCTTAGAAAACAAAACTGGGTATGCTTAGGTTGAATCACTTGGTTTCATGAAGCTATTCCACTATAATTCATTAAATTGTATGCCCAACTCATGAAAAATTGGGGCATCCTTATGAAAATCAGGTGTATATATATGTTTATGCATGATGTATAGATCAATGAAAAAATATATCTCCCTATGGTGAGGAAAAATAGAACATCCTTAAGAATGAAGCCCTCATACTCCACCACCACTGTAGATAATTGAGAACTCATATTGTCCACTAAACTGAGGGTCAGGCTTGCCAAATAATGAGTGATTGGATGAACCCTCCTATGTGTGATTCTTTCATGAAATTATTGTGTTTCCTATTTACCAACAAAATAAATTCTACTTCTATCACTACAGATCCACCGCTCCCTATGCCTAAAATCGTAAATCTGATCAAGAACTCTGGATAACCATTCCATACCAAAAAATGATGTCATAAGGCCTTGACGCCATTAAAAAAATATCCCAACTAAAAATTTCAACTCCACGATTCAGGTGACATTATCAACACAAGTGTCTTATCATTTAATCTCTTCCCATACGAGTCTCAAAGAGTAAGGACCAATTCAACGGTTCTACTTGAATTCCTTAGAATTAAACAAGATTCATGAAAATAAATAAATGACTAGAACCTGTGTATATCAAAACTATTACTAAGATGGAAAATTCACTGATCATACCTTGAATCATCCTCAGTGCCTCAGGTTCATAAGAATCCATTTACTGCAACTAGACTCTTCCGTTTCCACTATCTCCTTCAGCTTGGAATGGACTACTTGGTGGTTCATATAGTAATAAGTTAATCGTCCATCCACCTCATGCTTCCATGCAACCACCTCTACCAAAGTTTCCACCCCAAAGACCATTATTCTCCAATATGTACCTCTACCTTAGTGGTCCCTCACTTATCTCTCAATATATTTTACAACAGGTCAATAAATCTCGTTCCAAATGTCCTTGGACAAAACATGAATAGTACTATCTATCCCATGGATGAAGTGAGCTTCCTTGGGAGCCATTAAATACTGAACCTGACTCATTGGATCACCTACTGATGTGCATAAACCTGTTGGATCCATACGACTATCGTTAGCTACCTATTATCAAGGACTCAACTACCCAGTTCCAACAACTAGCTATCACTACCTATGTCTACTCCGCTAGAAATATCTCTACTAGCAAGGCAATATCAATTGAGTCTATAAAGGTATGAATTCTAATGGATACCATCGACTCCCTAATGTCCCAATGTAATCCATGTTAGAAGGTTTGATCCCTAATGAAACAATCTTATACCATGTCCATGGATTATCAAAAATAGTTTGTAAACATTACTGAATACTCTCCAATGGTCATATATCCCAACAACAGATAAAGAATCTCAAATACATTCACAAATCATAACATTTCCATATAGAACTACTCTATGAAGGGACGCTCGACATCTGTCTATGAGAGAGTTGTCACTTTTTGTTTCTGAGTCACTAAGATCCAACATCACCCTACCAATCCCTAAATAAGACTCACGATAAGAAATTTTATCTCTTCGATAGGTGTCCTCAAAAGGTGGAAAACTTGGGTGACTACCTCCAGCCAATCATCATTTGTTTGGTTGTCTGTCTCACCCCAATACATACGAGGTCATTGTCTTTGAAAATCATGTAATGTATTCAGCCTTTATATACCCTAAAATGATGTTAATTGAAGTAGATATTACTCTATGGGTGGTGGTATAGCTTTTAAACAACATGGTGGTGTTATTTCTGATACATTCCATTATACCGATGACTCTTAACTAGGTGGATCATCCTCGTGATCAAGTAGCGAAATCTAGTATCGCTATTTATGAAGTGGAATCTTGTAATAAAATAAGATATACCATGGAAAATAGAGTATATCTTGATATATTACTCAACAAGGAATTCGAAAATAGAACAATTCTTATATGATGCATGTACCATTTTATTTTGTTAAAACTAGTGTATTTATGTACTGAGTTGAAAATCAGGAGCTCACTGTCAAAGTGTATGGATATGTTGGATGCCACTCAAAAATTGAAGTCTCTAACCTAAATTCTATAATCAAAACACTTAACACTATTGGACCAAACCAATCTCATAGACTCTCGATCATGATGTAGAATTGACTCCTTTGATACTACTATTTCATTACCCATCCCAAAGGCGCCCTTTTCATGATGACCACAAGCCAGCCACCTGTAGGCTTGGGGATGGTTACTAGCACTGAGTTCGAATATCCCACAAATGGGAGTCATTAGCCTAAAGTACCTATATGAACACGCACATCTCCCATTCAAAAATGATGAAGTGTAAGAACACAATTTAAACAATTCATGGAAACCATTATATCCCACAACCAGAGTACAATAATGAATGTACTAGAAAGTAAATAGAGCCAAATAAAAGACCATAAAAGAGTCTATAACTACAATTATAACCTATAGGAAAAGTGTTCGTTGGACTGCCATCTAAAAATGTGTAGAAACACACCTCGGTCTGTTCGGTCTTACAAAGCACCTCCTGGTCTGGGTCTACCTAAGAATCCATCGAAAGGTCGATCATCTACCGATGACATAACACGTATGAGAAAATCCCATATAAGGGTGAGTATAAATATAATTAGGAGGAAACCCTGAGACCAAAATGGAATAACACATAAAAATTCCAAAAAGGAATGAACAGTCATCTCTACACAGCTATATGTCTACATCACATATAACAATAACATCCAGATATACTCAATCCAAGACGTAACGTCTAGAGGCAATCCACAACCAATTACCACCCATAGGATTCTTCTCGAAGAATGATTGTTCCATGTGTAAACCCTCCTAGAGAAATGATATCATTAGAGATGCTCACAAATAGGTATAGATCATTTGGGTCCCCACCAAAATAGAACACATTTTTTAAGGTAGTTTATGATACACTGAGAGGGGATCCTACCCACAAACACTGGGTAATACCACATACCTCATCTAGATCAAACCACAATGTAGAGAGTCTTTCCTAGACACACTGTGGACTATCAATGGTCATAATGATGTGTCCCACATTATGGATTACTAGTTCTCTATTCTAGATGGCTACCTCAATTCCAAATAACTCCATCAGGGGAGATAGAGGATCGCTCTCCAGTCCCATGGAGGGATTCAATAGTATATATGGGGAATGACCTCTAGAGGGGATTACAATACAGTAATATGGAAATAATGTCATACTGAGGCATCCAAAAAAGTAACATGGGAATTATCTCAAGCTATAATTGTACCTACTAAAAACACACCAGTTGTCTCAAAAATACCATCTCAATTTTAAGGTATCAACATCGTAGTCTGCTAAATTATTGGATCCTATGTTTAGATGTTATGGCCATTTGATGTTTTAAAGGGGGTCACTAGGTCGGTGGAACGACCTCAAAGTTGGTCCACCAACCATGGATATCAACTGTGGTAGTCGACTGCTCCATAAGTCGGCCTTCATGGACCGATCGTGGATGTGAGTCCACTTTCTGTGGATGTGGCTTCATAACTATTGTGCCCCTGATATCTACAGCTGTTAGGGATCACGGTCAACTGTCATGGTCAAACATGGTGCAGATTTGCCCCAGTAAACCCAGGCTCTACCCAAACCATGCAGTCTGTACCCACTAGCCCAGCTTGCTCAGCCTAGCCCACCATGCCTGACCCGCTTGGCCCATCTTGCTCGACCCAACCCACCTAGATTGTCATGCTTGTACCAGCCTTTATGGCTCATCCAGCTCCGACCTACCTGCTTGCACACAGGACACCTGACTAATTGTACATGTACTTTGGGATATTTTTCAATTCCACATCCTCTATAGTTCAGAATCCTATGACCATGCCGATGAGGTCCGCTTCCACCAGCCCCATTGGCTCCCATGCGGTCACCACTGCATCGACGTGGCTCTGCTTCCCACTGCACCAACTTCCATTGTCGGTCACACCCTACCGCCATAATCCAGTTGTTGCTTCCTCCTCTTACTTGAGATGAAAATCCTTCAAAATTCCTTAGAATTTAAAACTGTCTTAGATATGGGTTCCTCGAGTCCCAATCTAGACAGATCCGACATCTGTTGTCGATTTTCCTCCAATCCATGGTCAGATCGCTTTGAAAACCACACAGAAAGGTTGATCTGTGACCATAGGGATACAATAGTAAATAATAATAATAATAAAGGGTAAAAATAATAAATGGAAACCCTGAGGAATGAACCTTTACCTTTTTTGATTCCTTCCTCAATCTGTTTCTTTTATAATGATAAATCAAGGTAAATAAAGATCAATCTCTTGATAATCCCACATATCAATCCCACATCTGAACAATAATTGATCTGCATGACAATATTTTTGATTATTGGTCCAAATTAATCAACGAATTAATGAATAGAGAAAAAAATCAAAACAAAATTCCATACATCAGTTGAGTTGGATCTCTGATCAAGAACGAAGTGTCGCTTTCATTATTGGCAAGGTTCATCATATCCAAGGTGCGTTGTTTGATTGATCCATCATTGTTCTCCAATTGTTTCACCATAAGTTCTTTATCTATGTCTCTAGGGGATTATAAGGTTATTATTATAAACATAAATTACTAAAAAATACATTATAAAAATGAAGTCACTACGTCAAAATAATTTCTTTAGTAAATTATTTTATTTATGGTTAGATCCTCCATGAATTTTGATATAGACGACCCATCAAAACTAAAGTTAAGTTTCACCTGAGGTAAAACCACTATTTTCAGCATAATGGTGACATCATCTTTCTGATATGAGAAACCCATCATGATTTATTCCTATTTTTCAATAAAATTTCATGCACATTCTATTAAAAAATTTAATATTTTTCAAGCATTTGTTCCAGGTAGACCGGGTCATAGAATCACACATTGTCTCAATTCCCGGTCTCGAAATCAATTAATATAATATCTAAAAATAATAAATGGAATATATGAGATGTTAGAGAAATGATGATATACTTGATATTGGATGAATATCACATAGACCTCATTCAATATTCCCTACCAAGGAGATTATTTAGTTTGATTGTTAATTATAATACTAAAAATACTGAGAATTATATAACATCATGAACTCCATAAACCCATATTCGATAAAAATATTACATTATTGGTACAAATATCAAGATTTAACAAAGGATTGAATAGTTAGTGGGATTTTGAGACTAGATACTTAGATACATTACAGTTGAAATATTGAGATAAAACATGAAAACATTAATAGAACAATATTAACCTTCCATCATGTCCCTAAAAATTACACATAGTTCTATTATAATTTTCCTAGGGAAAAGAAAAAAAATAAGATTCCGCTAAAAATATCATAATATAGAAGAAAAAAAATTACCATAGCATAAAATTAAATAAGTTATATAGAGTGAAAAAAATGAATAACATGAATCCATAATCAACTAAAATCAAGGGAATGATATATCTGTGAAGATAAAATGAAATAATGATAAATATAATAATTGATAACTTATAAAATATTTCAAAAGAATAGAGATCAAAAAACATGTTATCAAAGTTAATTTCATAGAAAAATTACATTTATTGAAATATGAATACCACAAGAAAACAACTTATTTTGTCCCATGAGACCTATTAATCCATCGATATGAAAAATAATGTTGGTTTTTAACCATATCATTTTTATGTCTTATTCGTTCACCCTAAGAGTGATCAATATATTTCATAACATTCCCAAACGATCATTATGATTAATAAAACATGACTATATTTATATTTATAAATAATGGCGTCAAATACATCCCCATCCAATATAATAGTGTGTATTTCTTGGATAAAAATCATGTAATCAACATTGAAGACATGGGGCATCATCAATGTGAATTGATGTATCCTTATCAATCAAATTTAGAGTTAGGGTTACAGAAAATGTTATAATTATCCATGGAATATAGTAATGGGATTATATACATTTCATTTCAAAGAGGGAAATGGAATTTAAGGTAAAAATGTTTTTTAAGGATAATTAAGAGTGAGGGAATATTCATATGAAAATCCCATGGGAGTGTCTCATTAGGTTGGATGTCTGAAGCCCACTTATCATAAAACATGGTGATGATTGAATAAATTATAAACCATCAAATTTTGGGGTGATTTTCCCAATTTGAATCTATTAAATAACAAAATCCTCTTTCTAGTATTTGGATATATATTTATTTTTTAGGAATTACACATTAAAATACGTTAACAAAACATCGTATGCTTTTTCAATCATGGAAAAGTAAATTCTTGAATAAAAAGAATACGGGGGTGGGATAAAAATATTAAATTATAAATATTTCAAATTTACTAAAAAACATGAGAAAATTGTTCTAGGGATATATGTGAAATATGTAATAGAAAATAGGTAGTGATTCTAATGTGACACCCAACGAATTAATATTGAAAAATAAAACTCCACTTGTGGATTGAGTAGAAAATAAATCATAACTGAGTGAAAAGTGGGATACAACATGATCATAAAATACCATAAAGAAGAAAATTTCATGGTATAAAATCTCAAATATGAAGTATATATAGCCTCTAAGGGAACATAGGTGTATAATATAGTAGATTTATGAAATAGTGGAATTTCAGATGGAGAACCCTTACCCCTTTTCCTGAATTCAATGAATTTACATTAATATCCTATATTATTAAAATAACTATATTATTTAATAATTTAATCACCATAATCATATCCATTTTCATTCACACTCTTCATAAATGGGAATTTCCTTTATGGGTTCTTCTAATTATGCTCCTCATGTTTTAATATTTTTGATTGTTTGAACTAGTTTCATAGTAGCAGTGTTATTATTCATTATTATTAAAATTTTCATTATTAATATGTCATTAAAGATTATTTTAGGTATTATTTACTGAAAATTATTATACCTAAAATTTTATTTATGAGTTTTTTAGATGTTACATTTGAATATTGAGTGGACGATAACCACATTTCAGATCTTTTTGATAAACAGAGGGTGTTACCATAATTGATGAATTAGATATTGATATAATATCCCAACAAACAAAAAAAATTATTTAGAAAATATTTTTTATATTTTACCAATAATTATGTTCTCGTATTCATTCATGGAATACATTCAATGTTCTGGTCTCATAGGTTGTTAAACCGACCTAAACATGAATATACTGGGATTTAATGAATAATTATGAGGTGGTTTTATAGTAATATATGTATACAAGAATAATAATTTTTAAATTTTTTATTGATGAGATGAATCTTAATTAAATATTTTAGAAGAATATTTAATGCGTATGAAAAAATTCACAATTTTTAAAAAATATTATCATTATACACAATTATTTTAACTGATCCAATTAATAATGATCAAATTTATATCATTTGATTAATAGATTTTAAATTTTTTTATAAAATGATATTAATGAAATAATAAAAATTATATTAATCCACTCATACCATTCATACATCTATTATTGTAATTTGTTGAAGGAAAATGATTCAGGTTACATAATGGATGTATTAGTCCATACAATGCATGAACAATGATTTTTTTAATGTAATAGGTGAAATGGTAATACAATTAATATATTAACATTAAAATAATTAAATTAGAATAATATTATTATATATTTTTGGTTATAATTAATTTGAAATAAATAACTAAAAATTAATAGCTATGTAATTGATAATACTCATGTCGGGGAATTGAATTTTCTTTGGAAGTTTCATGGGAATAAATATCCTTATTCCATATGATGTAGAAAATAAGGTTTATAAATTTTGAGTGGTTTACAGGGATATAAAACATATCTGATTTTAAATAAGAAATTATAACGAGAGGTGAGTCTTGATGTGGTGAGGGTGTTACCTTTTATAAGTGACAGGGATAGTATTTTTTGGAGTGACCCTTACAATTTCAAAAATGTATGGTAACTATTAAAATTTTAAAAAACATAATATTTATAAAATATTATATTTAAATGATTATGGTCTTAAAATATCACATGTAACTAATTTTTATTCAAATTTGAGTTTTTTTTTTGTTTTTTTGTTTTGACATTTTATCCTTTATCATAATTTAATTTCACCTTGGTAATTAATAATAAGAATTTTGAATTAATCTTGGTGAAATTTATTTTTATTGAGAGTTTAAAATAATTTTATAGTTATAATTTAATATTTTAAAACCATTTAATCAATTTTTATTTATAATGGTGCGAATATTTAGCTCTTAAATTAATACAACTAATCCCTTAAAATTTGTTTTTAAAGGAATAAATTTTTAATAAATAGACCAATATATTAAATAAATTTATCATGGATAATTATTTCAATAACATAAATTGATTTATAATAAAAAAAATAGTAATAAGGATTTCAAAGAAGGATCAAACCAAATTTCCCATAAAAACACATGGTTCGACGAAAAGACTAGAAATGGTTTTCATATTAATGAATCATTTCAATTAGTTCTAAAAATAATTTTTTCTGGTTCCCTAAGTTAAAATAATATTATAAATTTTTTAATTTTATTCCTTAAATTCATATAGTATTACATTATGGGTTTTATAATCTTCCAGATCATTCATATATAATGGTATTTTCAGAAAAATAAAAGGATTCATGAATCCTACATTTCTCATATAACAATTTATCATTTCTGAAAATGATGTAAAATTGATAATAATAAATTTTGAATATGAAAAATTAGAAAATCTAATCATTCGGGTAAATTACAAATTATTAATTTTAACATTTAAAAATATTATAGAATTTATTCTCTTTAATGGGATGATTTATGTAATAGTTTCATGATGTAGTAATTACCTACTATATTGTTATTATAGACACTACATTACCCCCACCTAAGTAACCTCATCCTAAAAAATTTGGTGTTATATGATATTGAAAAAAATGTAACATCTCATTCCTTAAAGGTTAATTAGGATCCTAGGTTTATGCATATAATTTGTGATTCCTTAAAAGTACTCTCACTGAATGAGTTTTTCAAGTCCACGCAACTTTCTCTGGCATGTCGAGAATCTTGATATACATGTCATTATAAAACAATTATGGCTCATAGTTTATTCAATCACATGATAGAACATGTTTTAGTTGCATCATGTGTTTCCTTAGTGATGAATCATAGAATACGTTTTGTACTTTAGAATCATTTTTAAATATATATAATCATTAAGCTACCACCACAATTATTTCTAATAATTCAATAATCTAGAATGTACCTATGGAATAAAATAAATTTTTTTATATATATTAAAACTCTATTTTATGTTTAAAAATTTAGAAATACATTATCCTCACTTTAAATTCCATTTCATTCCATTAATTACAATTATAAATAGTTTTCATTCTCTATGATGCTTTAATATATTCCATAATAGTTTATAATTAACACTCATCACCTCAACGATATCTAGTCCACCTAACATTTTGTCTATATATTCTTCCTAACATAATGGATTATGAAACCTCTTACCATATAATTATTTTTATAGTTCCATCTAGATGCCTAAAATTAAACTATTATTTTATGAATATTCCACCAAAGGTAGATACTAATCCTACATACAATGGATGTTAATATAATATTATATTTACATTAATTACAAATTCAAGAATGTTCTATCTTATTTCCCATAATTGTTGTTTTGATAGGTAGTTTGTGAATTCATTTTACTATTGTGAAACCTTTCTAGACTCTTCTATAATTTCTTTGCGTAATAAGTTTCATGGTAAGATAAAATTTATATTGGTTACCCAGACTAACTTAATATTTCATATATATATAGATCCAACAAAGGAACTCAAGCGGTATGTATTGTCTTCTTTATAAGAAATTTCAAGACTTATTAAGATGAAAAAAATTAATCAAACATCATTATTCATTCTCAGCGTCTTTGGGAGCCCAATGAAACAATCTATTTCACCATTTTCCGATTTCCATATAGGTATATTAAAAGGTTTCTTTAATCCATAAGAATGTTTCCTTTAAATATTTACATGTCGATATAGTATGAATTTGGACACAAAAACTGCAATTTCATGATTCATAACCTCCCATTAGAAATATTATTTTCAATACCTATATATATTTTTATTATTAGGGTGTATTGATAAATTTGATATTTTTCTATCATCTATCAGTTCCCTATTAAACTCTTGTATGGATAGAACACAAAAAATCTTCCTAAAATTCAACACTCCATCATTATAGATATATTCTATCGATTTAACATCTTTTACGGATTTCATCTTCCTTTGAATGATCCCATCATCATGTTTGGAATTCAATATCCTATCTAGTAAGGATTGTATATTAATTGATTAGAGAAGGAATTCTAGATCCACTTTCCAAGAAATATCCATATCAATCGTAACAAGATCTCTATATATGTGTTCTTTGCCAATCCTCATCATGGTAAAAATTCCAAGGTCCCTCCCACTAATGCATAAACATCCTTTATTTCCTTCATATGGAGGTTTTTTATATGTACTCATAGTCCTTGAGTACTTCCCATTATCATTATTGACACATTAGGAGTTCATGATAAGAGAATATACATATCAAACTCTTATGGTCAGTACATATCTCACATATTTCATCATATAGGTAGTGTCTTCATACTCTCAAAGAACATGCTACAACTACCAACTCAATTTCATGATTTCAATATTTTTATTAATTTATTTTAAATTGCCATGATGTATATGAAATCACAGAGTCATTATGTATAAGGACACAACAAATTTCATTATTTGATGTATCACTATAAATTATAAATAATTATTTAACATATTGTTGAGTCACAACTATTTCATTTATATATATTATATTTAGATAAAAAAAATACAACCATTCTCTTTACCATGTTAATTTAACTCCATAACATGTGAACTTGGTTAACAGGTTTGAAAATAATGAAAAAAACATAACAAACCATCGATTGTAACCTAATATGTCCCAAAAACATAATATCACTTTTATGGTCATTGGAGTAGGCCATTTTTTCCTAAGATTTTATTTTATAGGTAAAAATATATCCACTACATGGAGGATAAATATCCATGTAAATTAATTATAATTCTAAAAAATTCAATGTTACTAAGTTTCCTATAATTTTTTTTGATGATCTCTAGAATTATTTTATTGATGAATATCATTTTACTCATAGAACACAGAGTATATAAATATATTTTTAATGAATACTACCAAAAAAAATTAAATATAATACTTGATTATTTTATTAATAAAATCATTAAATATGGAATATATACAACTCAACACAAACGGATTTATCAAAATATCATATTTTTATACCTTGTATGAAATTTCATCTTCAGTATGCCATCCTTATTCTGGCTCAGTAGATGTTAATTAGAGTAGATTTTAATATTTGAAAAGTATAAGTATCATTAAATTTAATAAAATAAGACATCAATTGATGTAAATGGTACTTATTTAATACAGTGATGGAATTTATTTCCCTATAATAGGATTACAATCATACTGGCCTATTGTTATTTTTCAGAATTAAACATGGGAACCCCACTATGAAATTATAGGTTTCATAAATCAATTTCACCTTAACTCATTATTTTTCTTGAAATATATAAACACTAATTGTGTCGTTTTATATGGTGATTTAGATATGCCTCTTGCATATGGACTAAGTCGAATGAATAACTCAACTTTACACTCTAGTGGAATATAAGGTATTTATTATGAAAAATAAAAAGGAAAATTTTCACCATTTTAAATAATTTTTTCATAGGATGCATTCCACATATATAGAACACTCTTAATACACATCTTAAATAATAACATTATAAATGATATCCATTGGGGGTGGATATATACATGATATACATGACGATGTTTCTCCTTTAAAGACAAGAGCTTCCAATTTATCATTATGAATTTTAATCTCCATCTCTTATAAATAATTTTTTTATTATACATTTAAATACAATCCATACCAAGTATCCAACAAAAGTATACCATAATAATAGTTACCCAGTTTTAAAATAGTATATTACCTTGAATTATAATTGGATCTTCATGACATATATTAATTACTATAAGAATCCTTATTTTTTATTAATTTATAACTCACGTACTAGGGTTCCTATAAAATATATAATGTTTTTGAAAAATTTGGAAGATATATAAGAGTAAAAAATGATTCAGAATAAAATAAAAAATTATATAACTGTTGAGTAATGATTTATGTATAGACCAACACATTTTTATGAAATTCATCTTCAGATATTGTAACCTCATAATCTTGGCCTAATAAAAATCATCTTCCCTCCCAACATACATGTATATATTTCTCAAATAAATTATCACTAGTTGTAAATATAATCCTTCCTTTTTTCCATTACCAAATTATTCTTCACATGATTCTCAACTAGCCTCTTCTTCTATAGAATTATATTGAATACACACTTCATAGAGAACATCTTTTCAGTAATAATGTTTCCTAAGACAATATCATTGTATGATGAAATGTTTTATGATACTATATCCATCCAAAGGAACAAATTTATCTAGTTAGTAAAATAAGATATATTTCTTTCAGGTATATGTATATAGTCAACATCATGCCTAGATAAAATTACCAATTTATCCTCCTATGCAATAATATTATCTTCCTCATTTTTTTATATTATTGAGGGACTAGCATTCCATTTCCACTCTTTTCTCACAAGGATATTTGTTTCCAAATAACATCTCCTTGAATGTTATTCATTCCATTCATTTAATATCATCTTCTTATTCAATGTTTTTAAATTGTAAAACCATTATTCCACATCTCCCTTTAAATAATTGACCACTATGTTCACTTCATCCCCTTCTCTTTATCCTAAAGTATTTATGTACTTATATGGGGACTTGATACATTTTTTATTTACCAATGGATTATTTTTTACAAAAAATACAATAGGTTTTTATCACATGATGTGGTACAAATTTATTTCATCGTGTTGGGGATTTGTAGGATGTTCAATAAATGTAATATTAATATCAAAAACCAAGGTTAAATACCCAAATATGGTTATGAACATAATAGACTCAACTCAAGATTGATTAACTTTTATATGTATAATATCCCTTCATTGAATTTGGGTGTTCATATAATTCTATGTCCAACCTTTAGTTTAATTCACCGACCCCAATTACCTAGAGTCGATGGATTATTACATAACATTGGCATGATCAGAAAATATCAAGTCTCGAAAGACCGATAAGTTTAGTATTCTTGGAAACACTAGATATATTCCTACGTCTTACATTACATCATAAGGTAAAAAAATACAACAAATTATTGTCTTCATATCCCCTCATACCATCCCTATAGGTCATTCATAAATTACTTTTCACATCCTGGGAAAAATAAAACATTGAAAGAGGTGAGCTCAGATGCTAAATAAGGATAACAATATAGCGGAAACATTTATAAATAAGCATAAACATTTAAGGCAATGTATAACTAAAACAAAAGCCTTTTAAACTAGAACATCAACATAATATTTCAAAGATAAAATGAAATATTTCCATTTAATTATTCACATGTTTATTCTACTAGTCATATAACAACATGAAAAATCAATAACCACATTTATAATGATGGAATGAATAATGCCTGAATATCATTACCACATAGTCAAGGCCTCGTTCCAAGAATACAAATAAGATATTTTCAAGGCCTTGTTCCAAGACACTAGTTTGTATCATGAGACCTACTGATGCATCGATGAGCTATAGCGGGCTTTACCCCTCACTTACTAAGTCCAATACATTCCTCATATGAAAAGTTTCAAACATAACAAAAACATTCGTATTAAAACTAGCATATGAAATTTCAATAATTTTAACCACAAACCATGAATGGTATAAAAAAAGCACATCCACAGTCAAAAATAACCCATTCAATACAATATGGAAGATTGGATTGTATCAGATTAACTTCAATCAATAAAATGAAGGATATTGACATAGATTAAAATAATCATCAAACTATTGAGAGAAATATCCCTCTTTTTCATGAAAACATTTAAAAGTCACACTATTTATCAAGAAGCCATTTTAATTAGAATTTTGAATCAAAGTGTCCCATACCACTTTGAAATTTTTAAAATGAGTTTTATTTTTAAAACATTAATGGACATATAAATAATTGTTTAAAACCATTTTTAAAAAATGGAAATTAATGAGAATGACATAGAATAATAAATCATTAAAACATTTAAAATGATATTTTAGTTAGAGTTCATAACCAAAAGAGTGACACTTGAATACAAATAATTGAGGTAATCAAAAAATTTTAATATCATAATAATAAATGGATTCATGATATACTATGTCAAATTACATTATATACACCATATAAAAGATATTTTGTGTATAATAACAAATAAGTCTCAATAAAATGTAAATTAAGATGAAATCTCTTATAAATATTGTATCATTAGGTTAAGTATAAATGAAAGAAATAATTATGTGTGACAAATGTAAATACACTCAATATGATTGGATATTCAGTGAAAATCAATATGAGGACATTCACACATATTCTTGTAAAAACAACACCAATGAATTGTATGCTTAACTCAACAAATGGATATTGAGTTAAAATTATACTTATCATGTCCATATCGATGACTTGAGAATTTATCAACCGAGTGATTATGTGTATCAAAAGTAAATCCACAGAAAGGGGAGTGTAAATTATGATGTAAGAAAATAAATATTGATTCCACACATAATCTTGGAGTAAAATGATCAATGAAGTATGCATAAAGTCGAATGAGTGGAAATTGAAATTTCAAATTCCTTTATCGATTTGGTATCTTACGAAAAATACACCCATGAAAGAAGGATCAGACAATGATTTTGGAAATATCCATAAATTAATGTATCTTACACAATGAATACAATCATGGGTAGTACACACACAACATGCAATAAATAAGTGGTGAACAATGGAAATCTAATAGAATTAAAAGTGAGATAACAAATCCATTACATTGTACTTTTTCCTTGGTCGAGGGTAGGTTAGACTCCTGTATAATGGTGAAATAATTTTTATTGAATTATACAAGAATAATATACTTTAATATGATATCATATATTATCTTTTATCATTTCTTTGTTAATAATATCTTTGTATTATCATTGTTTCTGGTGTTAACTTACTCGTTTTCTTTTATATGTTTTGTTACATAAGTCGTTTTTGTTATGGATAGGTTTTATGTTATTTATATACAGAATGATATAAAGTCCCTAAACATTATTTTTAATCATAAACTGTGAATTATACATGTATGGATATTATGGGGAATGAATCTTATCGCGTTCGTCGAGACGGTTGTCCGTACGTAAGCACGATCGATAATATCATTATTTTGATATGAAAATCATATATATTTGGATAGTATATCATATATAAAGAATAATTATCATGTTATAATTATTATTTACATGAATTAAACATAATTATTATACCCATCCATATAATAATGTATTGAATAACAATTACACGACGACGTGGAGACGGTAGGTCGTACGTACGCACGTATGGTGACATGTCATTAAAAGGATGGATAGAAAACTGAATATGGTTGTAACATATATATAATAACATCATAGTATATAAATATACTGGAGTTATTATTTTAGAATTTAAATAACAATGAAAGATGATGTTGAAGAAGAAATGAACTTGAAAGAGGGTGGTGAAAACATTACCTCTTCTTCGGGTTCTTTCTTTTGATTTGATCAAAAGGGCTCCTAAGTATGGCTTTATGATAAAAATAAGGCCTCTAAGTTGAGGTGAGGGAAGTTTAAAGAATATTTGGGTAGAGTTTTTCCAAACCAAAAAGCTTCGAAGGTATGAAGAATTGGTTAGAAGTGGTGTCCTTTTATAAGGGGGATGATGGGCTCTTTAGAAAAAACATAAAGTATTAATTTATAATAAATTCATATTAGGTTAATAATGGCTCTAAAGTGGATTATTCAAAGTATAAGGTGGGGATAGGTCTAAATAATTTCATCCAATATATTTTAGAGAGGTTTGGGTCACTATATTAACCTTATCATTTGTATTTAACTCTTAGTTAAATAGTTTGACATTTACCATGTCGGTTTGTATTTTTATATTATATGGTTAAAAAAATTACTATATACTTTCAAGAGACCCCGTAGTGGTCAATTAATGATACAACTATCATTATATAAGTCCTTTGGACTAACCTTAGATTTTTAGGAATATAATATCAATTATAATAAAATATTTGTTTTAAAAACACATTTATATCAATTTTGAAAATATTTAATAATTGATTTTTGTTAAAGTGATGAAAAAATTATTAATTCGAACCAAATTCATATAAGAATTAAAAACATGTCATATTATCTAATAAAATTCGTTTATGGAATCAAAACTTTCAAATTATATTTATTCATCATTTATAATACCAATTATTTCATTCGTTCATTAATAAGGACAGTACAACATCATTATTGAGTCATAAATAAATTTAATTATTAAATGTCTAAAAATTATAAATAAAATAAAATTATATATTAAATATTTTTATCTTTCTAATGAATATTTATAGTTGAAATTATAACATATATAATCCTATGTAAAAATTGTTTTTCTAAAAGATATATGCTTGTGTCATTTTTTTATTTACATAAACTTAATTAATATAAAGTGTGATTATCACTTACAAGTGGATCAATGGGGTCCCAAAATCAACCCAAAGATGCCCTTGGTTGGAAATTTATTACCTTATAAGGTTAGGAAACATTTTAGGTAATTTATTATTATTATAATATTATTTTTTTACCCTTATTTACC
Organism: Viscum album; assembly: GCA_963277665.1. Lineage (NCBI taxonomy): Eukaryota > Viridiplantae > Streptophyta > Magnoliopsida > Santalales > Viscaceae > Viscum > Viscum album. The sequence goes on from OY728142.1 coordinate 1,539,668,344, forward strand.
GGATTTACCCTTTAACCGTGGTAATTAAAAATATTTACCGAAGTAATTATTCAAAATGTCTAAAAATAAAAGTTACCTATTTATAAAATTTGTACCTAATGATTATAAATATGGAATCGATTTTTCTAAATTGAAAACACGGAAGTGGCAGAAATTAATTTAAAATTAACTCCCGTTGTCAAAACGAAAAGCATGTTTTTAAGAAATAATAGCTATCAAAAGATTGACACTTATTTATGTCCGGTTTAAATGTGAAATTACGTCCAATAAGAAAAATTGTATTAAATGGTAAAAATATATTCAAAATATACTTTAAAACCACTAAAATTCATAATTTATCACTATTAATTATTTCAATAAAAAAGTTGTTTTAAATTAAAATTTAGTGATTTTCACTATTCATCAAAAATTTAATGTTTTTAGAAAACTACCAAAAATTCAACCTAAGATAATTTCAATATTCAGAATCCAAAAATGAAGTCCATTTTGAAAGATAAAATTTATTAAATTTCAAAAAGTTGTATTACTTTTCATAACGGCTAGTTTGATTGGTTGTGGTGTGTGTTAGAACTCAAAGTTGTGTACAAAACATGCTACTGTATCATTCATAAAAAAGTGTACCATGGAAGCTTGGGGTTTTACATTCTCCCCTACTTCAATAAATTTCATCCTCGAAATTTTTAAAATTGGTATTTGTAATATAATGGAAAGTCCCAAATCAGAAAAAGTGTCAATAAAAATATCACATTAAAAGAAAGAAAGAGAAGTAAAAAGGTATACCGAGATAACCTATACTAGGATTCCATGTAGAAAAACATGGCTATTGATAATACACTAAGTGTCATGTTCTGTTGGAGAGGGATAGAAAAAATTATTAGGAGAAAGTTAACAACAATAAAACCACAAACTTGTGATGGGACAAATGGTCATTAGTTTCCTAGTAGGAAAAGTAAACGGAAAACATTTTTTTTGTTTTAAGTTACATTGCATAAAGATGAGGAATTCGTTTTTGAGATTGACTATGAAAATAAAGAGATATACTTACTTTTTAAGTAGTGTTTCATTCTTTAATAAATTTCCTCCACAAAATCATTTTTTAAGACGATGAGTATTCAAGAAGAGTTGGTCATACTGGAAGAGCTAGAATAATCTTCTATAGAATCACATGATCCACAAAGGATAAACTATATATTTACCTTGTCTTTAGAGACTAATCAAAACTGAAACAGTTAGTCCATGATATGATGATCCCCCAAAAGGATATTCCATAAAAGAAAGAAACACTAATCATAATATCTACGATCAATACCCCAAATTTAAATAAATACCATTCAATAAAAAATTGTCCTTAAAATCCTTCAATATAATCCAAACTAATATTGAAACCCAAAACATAGATGAATTTGGTTATGTAGTCTTCCATGTTAAATTGTGTCTCCAAATGACATCAACTACTCTTAAAGTCACATACTTTAATGTAATTAAACTAATAACATATTATCAATTATAGGTTAATCATTTTAATAAATAACCCAAATCACTATAAATACACAATAAAAACATAGATAAAAATCCACCATTACTCCTCAAATGAAACCCCATAGTATTCTATTTTCGTTGGGAATATTGAGTTCCCAACAAATAGAACATCTTCCAAAATAACATTTATCACTTAATCACCGAATCATTTTCCTATACTAAGGGTATTCATTTGATAATAAATAAGGACCCAAATCAACTTATTATTGATCAATAGAATCATTTAACTAATAATAATTAATCACACTAACCAAAAAATTCACGTAGTCCAGTGGTATGCGATAAATCCCAGTCGCACTATGGTTGTGGGTTCGATTCCCATAGCTTTGTCTGACGTGATGGGTTGTCACACAGTCTGCGTGTTGTCCTTTTTCAAAAACTATGTTTTATAAAATTATTAAAATGTGATATATTCCTCAAAATAACCACAACATAATTTTAACCAGAAATGTAATCTCTTACCTGGAATTTTCATCTCAAATCATAATAACGTGTAATTTCCTCAAACCCAATGATCATATAAATCCAAATGGTTATTTATAACAATATCTACAAGGGAAAAGATAATACTTCCTCATATATCATAATCACATGGAAAACTATGGGGTTATAAATACAAGAGAAAATTATTACAAAGTAATCCCATGAACAAGGAGTACTAATAATTTTAAACATTTCTCCAACCATTTATTTCCACATAGCTTCTTCTTTGACCAAGAAAATATCCTATAGAATAGGGAATTCAATCAGGTAATGGCCAGGTCCCCTACATTTACGGAAAATGACAAAAAATGGATTCTTGGGACCATTTTTATTTTCTTCCAAAATACTCTTCATTTTTCCTCAGTAATTATTCACTTTATGTCCTTCTTTCCAGCACGTAAATAATTTCTTTGTTCCGTTGAGACACTTTCCTAGGTGCGTCCTTCCACATTTCCTGCATGATGGAAATTTAGGAATATTTTCTCCATGTTCTTCATTGTTGGAGATCTTATCATTCATCACCTTTCTCTTCTTTGTTGAGTCCGAGAGTTGGTTAATATATATGTTGTTGATCATATTTTTGGAAAAATGATTTTCCATTAACACGATATCTTTTACACCTATCAACATTCCATTTTTTTTCTCATTTCCACCATTATTCCCACCTTTTACATCATTCTCAAAGATACTATGACTTCCTTGGACTCCATCCATTGACTATAACCAGAAAGCATTGTGTGAGTAACAGTAATCATAAAATTATTTAGAGAATATCATGGCACCAAATTCTCAATATGAATCACCTTAGGATTAAACAAGGTCATTTATTCTCATATTATATTAAAATACTTCAAATTGGTTTGTAAATAAAATGTACATTATCCTAAGAATATCCCCCGGAAGGGTCATAAATAAGAGTGAAGAAAGGACCATTGTCGTGTACCAGTTCCCATTCAAGTCTATCTCAAAGTGGTGTTTTCGAGTTTTACCCCTAGGTACATCTATTCCAGAGCCACCTCTGCCTACTCGTATCTAGACAGGGATGTATTTCTTGGAAAACTCACAAAATATATACAATCCCAATATTCTAGGAATTTATTCTATACTAATCCTCAATGTCTTTCTTAGGGCTATGTGCTCTAATCAGAGTTTATCTAAATCTAGTTTCCAAGGTTTGTACTAAACATCTTCTGATACCAACTGTAATTCCATGACCCTAGTTACCCAGAGTCGGTGCATTATTACATAACATTTTCATGATCACAAAAGATCAAGTCTCAAAAGACCGATTAGTTTAGTAGTCTTGGAAACACTAGATATATTCATAAGTCTTACATTACATCATAAAGTAAAAAAACTACAACAACATATTATCTTCATATACCCTCATACTATCATTGTAGTTCATTAATAAATAACTTCTTCACATCCTGGGAAAAATAAAACATTGAAAGGGGTGAGCTCAGATTCTCAGTAAGGATAACAATATAGTAGAAACATTCCTAAATAAGCATAAACATTTAAGGCAATGTATTTCTAAAACAAAATCCTTTTAAACTTGAATTTCACCATAATATGGAAAAGATAAAATTAAATAATTCCATTTACTTATTCACATGTATTTTCTACTAGTAAAATAACTAAATTATATATCCATAACCACTTTTATAATTATGGAATACATAATGATAGACTATCATTACCACATAGTCAAGGCCTCGTGCCAAGACTAAAAATAAGATTTTGTCAAGGTCTTCTTCCAAGACACTAGTTGCTTTCATGAGACCTACGGATGCATTGATGAGATATAGGGGGATCCACCCATCACTTACGAAGTCCAATGCATTCCTCATATGAAAAGTTTGAAACATAAAAAAAAATTCATACTAAAACTAGCATACAAAATGTCAAGACTTTTAACCACAAACCATGAATGGTATAAAATTAACACATCCACAGAAAAATATAACTCATTTGATACAATACGGAAGATTGTATTGTATCATATTAAACTCAATAAAAACTGATGATGGATATTGACAATGATTAAAATAATCATCAAACTATTGAGAGAAATATCCCACTTTTTTCAAGAAAACATTTAAAAGTCACACTATTTGTCAAGAAGCCATTTAAAGTAGATTTTTGAATCAAAGTTTCCCACACCACTTTGAAACATTTAAATAGGAGTTTTAATATTAAAACATTAATTTCCATATAAATAAATCATTAAAACCATTTTTAAAACATCAAAATTAATGTGAAAGATTTATAATAATAAATCATTGGAACATTTAAAATGATATTTTAGTTAGAGTTCCTATCCAATAGAGTGACACTTGAATACAAATAATTGAGGTAATAAAAACACTGTAATATCATAAGAATAAATGGATTCATGATATACTTTGTCAAAGTACATTATATACACCATATAAAAGTGATTTGGTGTATGACAACAAAGAAGTCTCAATGGAATTTAAATTGAGATGAAATCACTTATAAAGACCATATCCTTAGGTTAAGGATAAATGAACGAAATAATTATGTGTGAAAAATATAAATAAAGTAAATATTTTTGGATACTCAGTGTAAATAAATCTGAGTACATTCATACATATTCTTGTAAAAACAACACCAATTAATTGTATGCCTAACTCAACAAATGGAGATTGAGTTAAATTTACTCTAATCAAGTTCATATTGATGACTTGAGAATTTATCAACAGAGTGATTATGTGTATCAAAATTATATCCCTAGAAAGGGGAGTTTAAATTATGATATAAGAAAATGAATATTGATTCCACACATAATCTTGGAGTAAAACAATCAATGAAGTATGCGTAAAGCCGAATGAGTGGAAATTGAAATTTCAAATTCCTTTATCGATTTGGTAACGTACGAAACATACACCCATGAAAGAAGGATCATAAAATGATAATGTAAATATACATAAATTGACCTATATTACACAATGAATACAATCAAGGGCAGTACACACAACACATGCAATAAATAAGTACTGAACAATGTAAATCTCACAGAATTAAAAGTGAGATAAGAAACCCCTTACTATGTACTTCTTCCTTGGTAGAGGGTAGTTTAGCCTTCTGTATAATGGTGAAATAATTTTTATTTAATTATAAAAGAATAATATACATTAATATTATATCATATATGATCTTTTAACATTGATTTGTTAATAATTTCTTATTATTATCGTCGTTTCGGTTGTTAACTGACTCGTTTTCTTTTATATGTTTTGCTACATAAGTCATGTTTGTTTTGTATCTGTGGTATATTTTTCATATAAATAATTATATAAAGTCCTTAAACATTATTTTTAATCATAAAATTATAATTAAACTTGTATGGATACGATGAGGAATGAATCTCATCACGTTCGTGGAGATGGTAGTTCGTACGTACGCACGATCGATAATATCATTATTTTGATATTAAAACCACATATAATTGGATGGTATATAATATATACAGAATATTTATGATTTTATACTTATTATTTACATGAATTACACATCATTATTATTCCCATCCATATAATAATGTATCTAATAACAATTACACCACTATGTGGAGACGGTAGGCCGTACGTATGCACGTATGGTGACATGTCAATAAAAGGATAGACAGAATACTAAATATGGGTTTCCCATAATTATTATAACATCACAATATATAAATATACTGGAGTTATTATTTTATATTGGAAATAAAAAATAAATAAGAAGTTGAAGAAGTAAGGAACTTGAAAGAGGGTGGTGAAAACATTACCTCATCTTCGGGTTCTTCCTTTTGATTTGATCAAAAGGGATCCATAGGTTGTCGTTAAGATCAAACTAAGGCCTCTAGGATGAATTGAGGGATGTTGAGAGAATATTTGGGTAGAATTTGGCCAATCAAAATGGCTTTGAAGGTATGAATAATTGGTTAGAATTGGTGTCCTTTTATAAGGGGGAGGAGGGGCTCTTTAGGAAAAACTTAAAGTATTAATTTATAATAAATTCATATTCGGATTATAATGGCTCAAAAGTGGATTATTCAATGTCTAATGTGGGTATGGGTCTAAATGCTTTCATCTAATATATTTTAGACAGGTTTGGGTCACTATATTAACCTTATCATTTATATTTAACTCTTAGTTAAATTGTTTGACATTTACTATGTCACTTTGTATATTTATATAATATGGTTAATAAACTTACTATATACTTCAAAGATACCCTTTAATGGTCCATTAATGATACACATATCATTATATAAGTCCTTTAGCAGAACCATAGATTTTTTGTAATATAATATTAATTAATAATAATATATTTGTTTTAAAAACACATTTATGTCATTTTTGAAAATATTTAATAATTGATTTTTTTAAAAGTCTTAACAACTTTATTAATTCAAAAAAATTAATATAAGAAATAAAAACATGTCATATTAACTAATAAAATTCGTGGATGGAATCAAAAAGTTTAAATTATATTTATTTTAACATTTATAATACTAATTATTTGATTCTTTCATTAATAAGAAAAATATTGCATCGTTATTGTGTCATAAAAAATTTGGTTATTAAAATTATATAAATTATAACTAAAATACAATTATTTAGTAAATATTTTTATGTTTATAATGAATATTTATAGTCGAAAATATAACATATATAACCCTATTTAATTTTTTTTTCTAAAGATATATGCTTATGACATTTTTGTATTTACTTAAACTTAATTAATATAAGGTGTCATTATCACTTACAAGTGGATCCATGGGGTCCTAAAATCGACCCAAAGATGGCCATGGTCATACATGAATCTCCTAATAGGGTTAGGATATGTTTCAGGGTAATTTATTATTATTATTATATTATTTTTTACCCTTATTTATTGGATTTACCCTTTAATTGTGGTAATTAAACATATTTACTGAAGTAATTATTCAAAATTCCTAAAAATAAAAGATAGATATTTACAAAATTTGGAACTACTGATTCTAAATATGGAATCCATTTTTCAAGATTCAAAACATAGAAGTTGCAAAAATTAATTTAAAATTAATTCCCTCTGTCAAATCGAAAAGCATGTTTTTAAGAAATAATAACTTTGAAAAAATTGGCACTTGTTTATGTCCGGTTTAAATGTGAAATTACGTCCAATAACCAAAATTTATTAAACGGTAAAAATATATTCTAACTATACTATAAAACCACTCAAATTCATAATTTATCACTATTATTTATTTTGATTAAAAAATTTGTCTTTAATTAAAATTTAGTGATTTTCACTATTCATCAAAAATTGAATGTTTTCATAAAAATACGAAAAAATTCACCCTAAGATAATTTCTATATTACGAATCCAAAAATGATATTCATTTTTAAATATAAAATTTATAAAATTTCAAAAAGTGTGCATTGCTATTCATAATGGCTAGTTTGATTGGTTGTGGTGTGTGTTAGAACTCGAAGCTGCGTACAACACACGCTACTATATTATTCACAGAGAAGCGTACCGTGGAAGCTTGGGGTCTTACATTCTCCCCTCATTAAAAAAATTGAGTCCTCAAAATTTTTAAAATTGGGCTTGGGAATATAATTGAAACTCCCACATCAGAAAAAGAGTCAATAAAACTATCACTTTAAAAGAATGAAAGAGAAGTAAAAAGGTATCCCAAGATAACCTTTACTAGGATTCCATGAAAAAACACATGGATAGATGATAAACTGAGTGTCAAGTTCTGATGGAGAGGGTTAGAAAAAAATGATCAGAATAATGTTAACAACAAGAAAAACAAAATCTTTTTATAGGACAAACAGTCATTAGTTTCCCAGTAGGAAAAGTAAACGAACAACATTTTTTTTGTTTTACATTACATTACATAAAGATGAGGAATTAATTTCTGAGATTGACTAAGAAAATAAAGTGATATACTTAATTTTTAAGTAGAGTTTCATTCTTTAATAAATTTCCACCACTAACTCATTTTTTTAAACAACGAGTATTCAAGAAGACTTGGTCACACTAGAGGATCTAGAATAAACTTTTATAGAATCACATGATCCACGAAGGATAAACTATATATTTACCTTGTCTTTAAAGATTAATGAAAACAAAAATGGTTAGTAAAATATCTAATGATCCCCAAGAAGGATATTCCTTAAGATAAAGAATCACTAATCTTAATTTCTAAAATCAAACCCCAAAGATAAATAAATAACATTAAAAAAACAATTGTCCTTGAAATACTTCAATATAATCCCAACTAATATTCAATCACAAAACATAGAAGAATTTGGTTATGTATACTTCCTTGTTAAATTGTGTCTCCAAATGACATCAACTATTCTTAAAGTCACATACTTAAAATTAATTAACCTAATCACATATTCTCTATTATAGGTTAATCAATTCCATAAATAACACAAATCACTATAAATCCACAATAAAAACGTAGATAAAAATCCACCATTACTCCTCAAATGAAACTCCATAGTATTCTATTTTCCTTGGGAATATAGTGTTCCCAACAAAGCGAACATCTTCTAAAATAACATTTATCACTTAATCACCAAATCATTTTCCTATACTAAGGGTATTCATTTGATAAGACATAAAAACCCAAATCAAATTATTATTGATCTATAAAATCATTTAACTAAAAATAATTAGTTACACTAACCAGGGACTTCATGTAGTCCAGTGGTAGGTGATAAATCCCAAACGCACTTTGGTTGTGGGTTCGATTCTCAAATCTTTGTCCGACGTGACAGGTTGTCAAACGGTCTGCGTGTTGTCCTTTTTCAAAAACAATTTTTTATAACATTACCAAAATGAGATAAATTACTCAAAATAACCATAACATAATATTATTCAGGAATGTTATCTCATACCTTTCATTTTCATCCCAAAATATAATAACTTGTAATTTCCTCAAACCCAATGATCATATAAAACCAAATGGTTATCTATAACTATATCCACAAGGGAAAAGATAAGTCTTCCTTAAATATCATTCTCACATGGAAAAATATGGGGTTAAAAATAAAAGAGAAAATTATTTTAAAGTAATCCCATCAACAATGGGCACTAATACGTTTAAAAATTTTCCAACCATTTATTTCCACATAGCTTCTTCTTTAACCAAGAAAATATCCTATAGAATAGGGCATTCACTCAGGTAATGGCCTGGTCCTGTACATTTACAGAAAATGACTATGAATGGATTCTTGGTACCATTTTTATTTTAATCCATAGTATTCTATGGTTTTTATTCGGTAATTATTCACTTTATGTCCTTGTTTTTCGCACATAAAGCATTTCTTTGTTCTGTTGAGACACTTTCTTGGGTGTCTCCCTCCACATTTTCTGCATGATGGAAATTTAGGATTTTTTTTCTCCATGTTCTCCACTACTGGAGCTCTTATCATTCATTACCTTTCTCTTCTTTGTTGATTCTGGGAGTTGGTTACTATATATGTTGTTGATCATATTTTTGGAAAAATAATTTGGCAAGAACATGATATCTTTTACACATATCAACATTCCATTTTTTTGCTCATTTCCACCATAGTTCCTACCTTGTACATAATTCACAAAGATAATATAACGACCTTGGACTCCAGCCATTAACTAAAACGAGAAAGCATTGTGTGTGAAATAGTAGTCGTAAAATCATTTAGAGACTATAATTACACCATATTCTCAATTTGAAACACCTTAAGGTTAACCAAGGTTATTTATTCACATATTATATTAAAATACTTCAAATTGGTTTGTAAATAAAATGTAAATTATCCTAATCATTTCCCCGAGGAGTGTCGTAAACAAGAGTGCAGCAGGGCCCATTGTCATGCACCAGTTCCCGTTCGAGTCTATCTCAAAGCGATGGTTTCAGGTTTTACCCCTAGGTACATCTTTTCCAGAGCCACCTCTACCTGCTTGTATCCAGACAGGGATATATTTTCTTTGAAAACTCACAAAATCTATACAATACCAAAATTCTAGGAAGTTCTTCTATTCTATTCCTCAAAATCTATCTTAGGGCTATGTGATCTAATAAGAGTTTATCTAAATCTAGTTTCCAAGGTTTGTACTAAACATCCTCTGACACCAAATGTAATACTCTGACACTAGTTACCCAGAGTCAAAGCATTATTACATAACATTGGAATGATCACAAAACATCAAGTCTCGAATGTCCGATTTGTTTAGTAGTCTTGGAAACAATAGATATTTTCATAAGTACTACATTACATCATAAAGTAAAATAAAACTACAAAAAAAATCTTGTCTTCATATCCTCTCATACTGTCCCTGTTGGCCATTCATAAATTACTTCCTCACATCCTAGAAAAAATAAAACATTGAAATGGGTGAGCTCAGATGCTTAGTAAGGATAATAATATAGCGGAAACTTTCATAAATATGCATAAAAATTTAAGGCAATGCATAACTAAAACGAAAGCCGTTTAAACTTGAACATCAGTATAATTTGGAAAAGATAAAAGGAAATAATTTCATTTACTTATTCACATGGATATTCTACTAGTCTAATAACCACCTGCAATATCAATAACCACTTTCATAATGATGGAATGCATAATGTCAGACTATCATTACCACATAGTCAAGGCCTCGTGACAAGACTACAAATAAGATTTTGTCAAGGACATGTCCCAACACGCTAGTTTGTCTCATGAGACCTACTGATGCATCGAGGAGCTATAGAAGGCTCCACCCGTCACTCACTATGTCCAATGCATTCCACATATTAAAAGTTTGAAACATAAAATAAACATTCGTATTAAAACTGGCATACGAAATGTCAATACTTTTAACCACAATCCAAGAATGGTATAAAAATAGCACATCCACAATCAAACATAACTTATTATATACAATATGGAAGATTTTATTGTATCATATTAACCTCAATCGAGAATAATTAAGGATATTTACATAGATTAAAATAATCATTAAACTGTTGAGAGAAATATCCACCTTTGTCTTGAAAACATTTAAAAGTAACACAATTTGTCAAGAATCCATTTAAAATAGATTTTTTAATCAAATTGTCCCATACCAATTTGATACATTTAAAAAGAGATTTAATTTTAAAACATTATTTTCCATATAAATAAATCTTTAAAACCATTATTAAAACATGGAAATTAATGAGAATGATTTAGAATAATAAATCTTTAAAACATTCAAAATGATATTTTAGTTAGAGTTCCTAACCAAAAGAGTTACACATGAATACAAATAATTGAGGTAATAAAAAAATTGTAATATCTTAAGAATAAAGGGATTCATGATATACTATGTCAAAGAACATTATATACACCATATAAAATTGATTTGGTGTATAACAACAAAGAAGTCTCAATGGAATGTAAATTGAGATGAAATATTTTATAAAGACTGTATCCTTAGGTTAAGGATAAATGAGTGACTTAATTATGTGTGAAAAATATAAATACACTCAATATTATTGGATATTCAGTGTAAATAAATCTGAGTACATTCACACATATTCTTATAAAAACAACACCATTGAATTGTATTCTTAACTCCACAACTGAAGATTGAGTTAAAAATACTCTTATCAAGTTCATATCAATGACTTGAGAATTTTTCAATGGAGTGATTATGTGTATAAAAAGTATATCCATAGAAAGTGGAGTGTAAAATATGATATAAGCAAATTAATATTGATTCCACACATAATCTTGGGGTAAAATAATAAATAATGTATGCGTAAAGGCGAATGAGTGGAAATTGAAATTTCCAATTCCTTAATCGATTTGGTAACTTACGAAACATACACCCATGAAAGAAGGATCATACAATGCTGATGTAAATATCGATAAATAAAAGTATATTACACAATTAATACAATCATAGGCAGTACACACACCACATGCAATAAATAAGTGGTAAACAATGGAAATATCACAAAATTAAAAGTTAGATAAGAAACTCCTTACTTTTTACTTTTTCCTCAGTTGAGGGTAGGTTATCATCCTATATAATGGTAAAATAATTTTTATTTAATTATACAAGAATAATATACATTAATATGATATCATATATGATATTCCAACATCTCTTTGTTAATAATATCTTAGTATTATCGTCGTTTCGGGTGTTAACTTACTCATTTTCTTTTATATGTTTTGTTACATATGTCATGTTTGTTATGGATAGGTTTTATCTTATTATTATAGAGAATGATATCAATTCCTTAAAAATTATTTTTTTAACATAAAATTATAATTAGACTTGTATGGATACGATGGGGAATGAATCTCATCGCATTCGTGGAGACGGTAGTCCGTACGTAGGCACAAGCGATAATATCATTCTTTTGATATTAAAATCATATATAATTGGATGTTATATCATATATAAATAATAATTATCATGTTATAAATATTATTTAAATTAATTACACATCATTATTATACTCATCCATATAATAATGTATTGAATAACAATTACACCACGACGTGGAGACTGTAGGTCGTGCGTACACACGTATGGTGACATGTCATTAAAAGGATGGAAATAATACTGAATATGGTTGTACCATATATATAATAATATCACAGTATATAAATATACCAGTGTTATTATTTTATAATGGAAATAAAATAGAAATATTATGTTGAAGAAGAAAGGAACTTGAAAGAGGGTGGGGAAAACATTACATCTTCTTCAGGTTCTTCCATTTGATTTGATCAAAAGGGATCCTTAGGTTGGATTTCTGATCAAACTAAGGACTATAGGTTGAATTGAGGGAAGTTGAGAGAATATTTGGGCAGAGGTTGGACGAACCAAAATGCTTTGATGGTATAAATAATTGGTTAGAAGTGGTGTCCTTTTATAAGGGGGAGGAGGGGCTCTTTAGAAAAAATATAAAGTATTAATTTATAATACATTCATATTCGATTTATAATGGTTCCAAAGTAGATTATTAAAATTATAAGGTGGGGATGGGTCGAAATAATTTCATAAAATAGATTTTAGATAGGTTTGGGTCACAATATTAACCTTATCATTTATATTTAATTCTTTGTTAAATAGTTTGACATATACCATGTCACTTTGTATTTTTATATTATATGGTTAATAAACATACTATATACTTTCAAGGGACCCCAAAGTGGTCCATTAATGATACACCTATCATTATATATTTCCTTTGGCAGAACCTTATATTTTTAGGAATATAATATCAATTAAGAATAAAATATTTTAAAAAAAACCATTTATGTCAATTTTGACAAGATTTAATAATTTATTTTTGTTAAAGTCTTAAAAACATTATTAATTTGAACCAAATTCATTTAAGCAATCCTAAAATGTCATATTAACTAATAAAATTCGTGGATGGCATAAAAAATTTAAATTATAATTATTTTAGCATTTGTAAAACTAATTATTTGATTCTTTCATTATTAAGGAAAATACTACATCATTATTGTGTCATAAATAAATTTAATTATTCAATCTATAAAAATAATAAAAAAAAACCATTATGTAGGAAATAGTTTTATTTTTCTAATTAATATTTATAGTCGAATATATAATATATATAACAATACATAAAAATTGTTTTTCTAAAAGATATATGCTTATGTCATTTTTGTATTTACTTTAACTTAATTAATATAAAGTTTCATTATCACTTACATGTGGATCCATGGGGTACCAAAATCGACCCAATGATGCCCATGGTCAGAAAGATATCAACTAATATGGTTAGGACACGTTTTAGGATAATTTATTATTATTATAATATTATTTTCTTACCCATATTTACCGGATTTATCCTTTAACCATGATAAATAAAAATATTTACCGAAGTAATTATTCAAAAGGTCTAAAAATAAAAGTTACATATTTACACAATTTGGACTTCCTGATTCTATAGATGGAATCCATTTTTCTAAAATCAAAACACAAAAGTGGCAGAAATTAATTTAAAATTAATTCCCGCTGTAAAAAAAAGCGTTTTTTTATGAAATTATAACTATCAAAAGATTGAAACATGTTTATGTCTGGTTTAAATGTGAAATTACGCCCAATAACAAAAATTTTATCAAATGGTAAAAATATATTCTAAATATAATTTAAAACCACTGAAGTTATTAATTTATCACAATTAATTATTTAGATTAAAAAAGTTGTTTTTAATTAAAATTTACTGATTTTCACTACTCATCAAAAATTAAATGTTTTCTGAAAAATACCAAAAATTCACCCTAATCTAATTTTGATATTCCAAATCTAAAAAATAATTCCATTTTTAAATAAAAAATGTATAAATTTTTTAAAAGTGTGTATTACTATTCATAATGGCTAGTTTGATTGGTTGTGGTGTGTGTTTGAACTCGAAGTTGCATACAACAAATGCTACTGTATTATTCATAGAGAAGCATATTGTGGTTTCTTGGGGTGTTTAATTTAGTCAATATACTTCTATAATGGGATACACAAAATTAGATCATAACATATAATTGTAAAATAAAAATCCTATCCTCTTTTCATGAGTGTTCTATACAAATATTAAGTTCTATTCATTATAAATTTTTTATCTTACTTGGTTCATCTAAATCAAATACCCAAGATTTATATTTAATATATTTTTAATAATTATTGTAATATACCAGACTCTACAAACCAAGAGATGAGAGTTATATAAAATTATTAATAAAAAAATAAATTATTTACCAACATTTTGAACAATTGAGTAGTCTTATTAGAGAGGATACAATCATACATTAAAATTGTGAGCATGATATAGAAAATGAACACATTTCGAGAAAATAATAATCAATACAATAATATCACCGAAAATTAAGCACAATAGTCTTCTAGGTTTCATTGTGAAAGGATATAAAATAAGTGGGACTATATATTACCATTATGTAATAACATAAAATGGAATTTTATATAATATAAAAAAATAATGATTGATATGGTAAGAATAAATAAACAACATTAATCCATTATAAACTAAAACTGGGGGCTTGTTATATCAATGACAATAAAAGAATACATGTACAAATATTATCATTGATATCATACTGATTGAAATAATTTTTTTAGAAATTATAAACATGCTATCAAGGCTGTGTTACAAGACAAAAAACATTAATGGGATGTGAAATAAACCAAATACTTACCTATTTTTTTTCTAATGATACTCATTGATGCATCGATGGACTATATAATACTCAGCCCCACTAACCAAATTTTTAATCAAATGTATTTCATATTAGTTTATTAAAGACCATTCAACCCAGTCCATAAGAAAAAACACACTGAATAAAACTTTTCGATCCATGTATTAAATTATAACATCAAATACTTCCAAAATTAGTATAATAGTATTGATGTCTAGGAGAACATCCCTTAATCAACTTGGATGTAAGGGGGTATCATCAATGTAACCTGAAGTACCCTTATCAAGGAAATATACTAAAGAGGGTACATAAAACATGATAGGATATCGATATAATATTTTAATTAAAATAAATAGATTTATTTTGAAGGATACCAAGGATGTAGTTGGAAAACTCCTTCATTATCTTTCATTAATATCATGTGAATATCACAAAGAATAAATCCCAGGGGTGTCTCTCTGGGGGTGTATTCTTAGGCACACTCATCATACATTAGGGTGATGTTTTATTAAATGTGAAAATAACTTTTGTAATGATTAACCATATAGAAATAAATTCAATAGTTTTTTTCCACTTTATAGTATCTTTAAAATGAATTATTTTCTCTGAGATTACAAACACATTTACTTTACCAAAACATCGAATGATTTTTTACAAAATATAAAATTTTTCCCCTGAATAAAAAGAACATAGGATATGGATTAAAATATATACATTTAAATAAATTATATTTCATTTGAAATGTGAAATATTTCTTCCATGTAAATAAAAGAACCACATAATATAAAATAGACTGTGATTTCAAAAATGTGTCCAAATGAATGAAAATTAAAATATAAATTCCACTTATGGATTAAGTAAATATTCAATCATAAACTATTTAAAAATAGGGACTAAACATGCTATTTAAATACCATGAATAAAATATTTTCCCGAAATAAAATATCAAACAGGTATTATATACGCCAAATAATGAAAATTAGTTATGCATTTAAAAATATATATTAAGAAGATGAATTTGAGATAAAAAAACATTTCCTCTTATATATAATTCCATGATCATACATTAACATCTTGTATCATAAAAAAATGTATATTAATAACTTAATTTTGAAACATAATCCTAAAAAATATTTCTTCATACTCATCAAAAATTTTAATTCTCTATTTGAATTCTTATGATTTCCCATATAAGGTGTTTTCAGTTTTGATAGTTTGTACTTATTTGAAAATAATGGAATTAATATTCAATATTTATTTAAATATGACACATAATAGGTTCTTAAAGATACATCAAGATAATATTTAAAATATTTAATGATGTTTTAAATTCCATTCATTCATGTTTTATACTTATCAATGAAAATGAAGTCTATAATAAGAATGTTTTGGTTATTTTTGGAGAACCAATGGTGTTTACCAAATAGATTAATTACATATTTATATAATCCTTATAAAAACAAAAAAAAAATTATTTACAATTTTTATCATGTTATACCTATAATGTTGTTAAAATTGGCATTCATGGTAGAAATTTAATGTATTGGCCATATAAGTTGTTCAAATGACACAAACATGAACATATAATGATTCAATAAATAATAAAGTGGTCGTTTTTTTTCACAATGTCATAATAAAAGATACATCATAGTCTTATTTTGTTTTTCAAAGAGAGAGAGATATATATATATGAGTTATATTTAATTAGAGTAATATTTAATGGATAATAAAACATTACATGATTTTAATAATATATTATCATCATTTTTTGATTATTTTAAATAATTAAATTATAAATGATCATTTTTAAATAAAGATATTAATATTTTTTAATCGTTTGATAATATGTCCTTGATGATATCATAAATACCAAATTTATGTTTAATGACATCCTAAAATCCAGACTTTTAATGTGGTGAAGGAATAAGGAAAAATGTTTCATCGGGGAGGCGATAGTTCATGGAACGCCTTAAATTTTTTTGGTAGATGGGATATAATGGTAATACCATTAATATAGTAACGTTACAGTATATAAATTATAATAATATCACTATAATATTTTTTTAATAATATATTTTAGTGGAGTTAATTAATAATGAAAAGATGAAAATTTGATGATACTCAGGTCAATAACTAGAATTTTCCATATAAGTTTCTTTGGAAATGAAGTCTTATACACTATAATGTTAATAAGAAATATTTTAGAGTTTTATAGGATTTAGTGGAGAAATAAATTCGAGGACATCATGTTTATATTCTAATGATATGTGAGTATTAAATTGGTTAATATCTTTCACTTTTATTAGTAATGGGGTGGGTGGTTTTGTGACTGATTCTTACATTTTAAAAAATGTATGTTAGCTATTCAATTTTCAAAGGCTATAGAATAGAAAAAGGGGAGATTATAAAGAGTGGAGATAAGAAATCAACTAAACCACTCATTTTTGTGACAACATTTATTCCTTTACGGATTTTTTAAACTTTTACCATAACTTAATTTTACAATTTTAATTATTTTACAATGACAGAAGTTAATTTTGATGAAAAGTATTCAAAATAAACATTTTATATAATCTTATACTTATAATTTGAAATTCAAAATAATTTATTTAAATATTATTTTTGAATGTGGGATAATTTATTTTTAAAATTCATACACTTAATCATGTAAAAAATGATTTCTAGAGAAGTAATATTTTTAAAATTTAAAAATATATATAGGATAAAATTTTAGTAGATACTGATTTTGATGACATAAAGATTATGTATTATGAAAAATATAACATTAGGAATTTATGGGAATCTAAAACTGTATTTCCATGTCTTGAAAGAAAATAATTTTCTTTTAACATAATGGTATATGTTATGGTATTAAACATTTATATAATAG
Source organism: Viscum album (assembly GCA_963277665.1). Taxonomy (NCBI): domain Eukaryota; kingdom Viridiplantae; phylum Streptophyta; class Magnoliopsida; order Santalales; family Viscaceae; genus Viscum; species Viscum album. The sequence continues at coordinate 1,539,686,470 of OY728142.1, forward strand.
TAATTTTTTAATTATTTTTTGAAAAAAAGTACTTTTAATTGATATTGAATCAGGTTCACATGACTTATATCAAACCTAGTTCTAGATTAAATAGCATGGTCATATAATAGAGAATCAGTTGAGAAGGATCTATCAAGATGATTATTGGAATTAATTTAAATTGACATCAACAAATAAATTCGAAATTTGCTTATAAAGAAATTGAACATGACACATTTTGGTTTGAATGGTGAAAGATGCATTGTTATTCAATAAGTGGTGCTCCCTAATCAGTGTGGAGCTATTTGATAGATTCTTGTGGCATTTATTCATACTTCATAACTTTTACTGATGTGTTGAGAGTAATTATTATGCCAACCCGATGATGTACAAGTTTGAATCCCATAAGAAATTAAAGTATTTATTAAAACTATTTGATAATTAAAAATGTAACCAGGTAATGAATCTTTTATTTAATTTAGGTAGTGAGTATTATAAACAAGAATTAATTAACATTTTCTGATAGTGTGGGATATTATTATATCTCCCTACTCCTTACATATTATAGTGGGATGGTGTTAGTGAAATGAAGAATCATATAATACGTTACCCTAGAAGGAAAATGATGAGTTAAAACATTATTCCATTACCATTTTGTGATATACATCAAGGAAAATTGAAAAAATTCTAAATCAGGTTCCAACTGAGGAAAAAATGACATACCATATGACTTAATGTATAGAAATATGTCTATGTAGTAAAACTTTCAATTATAGGGATTGAGTTGTTTTTTAGGTTCTCCTAATTCAGAAATCCAGAACTGTGAAGAATGAAGTGTATATTAATATGTTATTATTGTGAATCATACAGATATTATAAATAGACAATGCTAGATAAAAGCATCATGGTTGACTAGAGTCCTGCCTTTCTAGAGAGGGAGAACACCTCTTAATGGAGGATAATGGGATAGTGAGTGAATTTGATGCTATATATGAAAAATAATTGGGCAATTAACACATTCCACATGTCCTTGTGTTATTGGTCATTCTTAATTAATTTGTACTATATAAAATATATAGAGGAGTTAGGGAATGAGAGAGATACAATTTTCTTGTAACCTAGGTTGTAAAAACATTATTGGATGATTATAATGATCATATTTCATAATTAATAATATTCCAATAATCCATGAATTTTGATATGTATTCCATGCATCTTAACTAAATAATAGTTTAAGTTGATCAACTGGTTGATGTAAATCCAAAAAAGTGAAAATTATAATTCAAGTGAAAACTAGACATTGAAGGTAATGTGAGAACCTATAATGTAAATCTAGAATCTAATGGGTTTAAACAACATTATGAAACATACAATAAAGTATCATATTTTCTCTATTGAATTATTATGCCACCAACATTCTTATTTCAATAAAATACTTTCAGGACTATTTGAGATTTGGAATCTGAATTTGAAAACACATTAATTTAATACGATAATTGTTTAAGATGTATATAAGAAGAAACCAAAAGTGTTTTCAAACTAATAATATGATAATATGGTATTAAAATTGAAGAATTCAATTTCTGTATTGATGTATGAATCCAAATCAAGGAAAATTGATTTTGTAAAACCTATAAAATATTTTTTTTTCATATAAAAATAATTTCATCTATGCATTTCAATGTTGTTTAGTAGGAGTGTAGTGTTATTAAAAGTAGTATATATCAATGAAATTTTAATTATTAAAAAAATACGGGACTTATAGTTAGTTAAGGATTGGTTAAACAAGGGTTTCTCTATGGTTGACCATGGTGAGGCAACTTATTTCTTTTGGATAAATTTTTTTATAGATCTATGTGGTTACATTGACTATGTCAAGGTATGTACTTTTACCATTTTTTAAATTTATACAATATTGAACAATTTATGAGGGATTTTGAGTTAGTGTCACATGAATACATCACCATTTGAAATCATTTTCTCAGACACAACATGACATGGATTTGATGAGTAAGATCCCATATGAATCATGGATTAGAAAAATTATGACATTAATGTAATATAATATGCTTTATGGTTCCAACACAATGTGAATTGATAGAAAATATCAAGATAATCCTAGAGAATAACATTGGTTTTCTATTAAGGCCATCATTAAGTATCTATTATGTCATAAGAATATGTTCCAAATATATAGAAGATACTTGGGAATAATCATAAAATCATATTAATATTCTAGGTTTTAAATAGAATCAAATGATATGACCATTAAATCATGATTTTTATTAATTATAAATGGATGATATATGAGTTGTAATTAGTCCAAATAACCAATTTTTTATGATTCATAATAGAATATAAGTATATTTTAGATCATTATATAACTAAATAAGTAGTTTTTTTTAAAATATTCTAAGGGATTATTATGGTTCACAATAGTAAATATCCTATCATATTTTAGTGTGATAATATTGAAATATATCCTCTCAAAAAATATCAAAGATCACACAAATAGATGTAGAATTTACATTGGAAAAATATGTTGTTCAGAAATTTCTCTAAAATTGGTGATTTCATGGTGATTATAGATTCCATAGATGATATTAAAGGGGAATGCATTACTAATGACTTATGTTAGTAAAATCCTTAAAATGACATGATAGTTATAGGACTAAGAGTTTTTTTATCCTCTAGGTCTCTTGAATGTGTGTATTTTTTAATTTATTCCCAATAACCCACTTCTATGTAGTTATGATTTCTTGTATTCTATTTTTCTCAATAATAATAATTTTTTTATCACAACATTATAGTTATTCTGAATAAAATTGTATTTGATATTGTCTTAAAAGTACCTCTCACACCGTGTGGTCATAGCTGTTACCTACTATGGTAAGAACCTAATAGTGATAACATTATATGGATAAATATATATTTTATAGTTGGATGAAATCTTTTAAAAGGGAAAAAATGATACATGTTAAAAATTTATGGGACTCATGATACCTTAAAACATTTTCTCGTGATGTTCATCCTAGTAATATCCATGAAAAAAAGGTTATGATAACTTCCCCGCTAGTTGGAAATCCAAATTGATTTGTATTTTTAGATGTTCCTATCTGTAGATTTCTGTAATGGTCCATATATTTTATATTGTTTATTAATGCATATCATTAATCCAATATTATTAGATTTTTATCAAAACCACAATGAGATATTCTTGTAACACCATGTAATTGTGAGAATTGTTTTTAGAATTAATTTATCTTTTCAATATTTTTCATTTCACTTGAAACTGAAAATAAAAATATATATAAATATATATTAAAACACTAATACCAATATTAATTTCACATAAAATAACAATTATTCTTGTTTTACATGCAATAACAGCAAGGCATGCGCTACAAGCAACATCGACTTGGCATACGATGCGAGAAACACTGAGTTTCTATGAATCATTTATTTTTATTGTTTGAATTTTTTAATAATTTAATTATAACCTATCCATTAAACTTATTAATAAATACTTTCAAATATTGTTGTTTTATATATATAATATTTATTGATAAGGATTTAAAATATTTTGGTTAAATCACTTTTATGTTAAAAATATTGTCTTATTAAAAGAATCAATTTTAGTAACAAAAGTAATTTTAGGAACGTATATAAATTTAATTGGAGAGAATAAACTACATTTTTTAGTTCATAATGATGAAATTTTACTAGAGATAATTTTTGGACTCTTTCTGAGAAACATCATTTTTGGATGAAGAGGGAAAATACATCTTTTTAGTTAAATTTTTTTTTTCTCTAATTAATTATCAATGATAAATGATATTATAAATATGTTTTGTGGTTATGTTAAATTAATATTATAGATAATAATATGGTTAAATTTATTAGGATCAACTCCACTTTTAAACTGAATAAAAATATTAACAAACTTTTGAACTATTTTCTAATTTAATACCCCGCTATTTCGCCCAGTCTACAGAATTAACACTAATATTAATTTTTCCACATATGCGATTGGAATTTAAAAAATCTGACATACAACACGGTATTCATTATAATATTTATATTATAATTTTTCCATGATACATTCTTTTCAAAATTATTAGTAATAGTGATTAAAATTAATCACAAAATTTAAAACCAAAATAATCATAATTAGGGACTAAACCGTAAACTTAATGGCCCAAATTACATAGAACCTTATCAAACACCCATTTTATATCCATATATCATCCAAAAAACATACATTATTGGGGTTTTTTGTTTGTTCAGACTTTTTTTAGGTACGAATATGTGCACAACTAATTAGTTTCTGAAAAATCCATATCAACAATTTTACCTCCATATAAATGGAAACCACCACTACAAATTACTAAAACCAATCATGAATCATAATATTAGAAAATAAATTTTTAAATTTCCACCAAAAAATCCTCCATTTTAACTCAATCCAACATTTATGAAGAAACCTTCTCAAATAATCTTGTTGGTACAAACCAAAAGGAGAACCCCTTTTAAGAGGAGTCATCTACTATCAAGATCCTTTACATTATTTTTCATCTCCACCACCTCCAAAATCTTTATTACATTATTAAGTGACCAAAATAATATCCTAAATATATTAGGATGTTTTTATGAAAGGGTTATAACCTATACTTTCACAACTCAATGTAATGGTTGTTGAACATACTATTTTTGTGTACGGCGAACTACTACCTCATGAAATGATGACTGTTCATTTATCCTTTAACACTATTCTTGGTTTACATTATGATGGAATATATATTTAAATATTCAGTAAATTATATTTGTTATTTATTTAATATTCTTTATTCTTTTTAAAACACACATCTTTTTACCTTCCATTTGGTGTTAGTATGACAACCTCCTTTGAGTAATTGTGGACTCTCGCCCCTCAAAGTGATGTGATTCGTTCACACACCACATAGAATATATTAAGGATGGTTTTAGTGAAATTATATGATATATATGATATATTAATAAGAATGTAATATATATATATATATTTTTATTTATTTATTTATATACATATTTCATTATCATAATTTATTTCAATAAGAAAATAAAAACAAAAAACAACGTTCAGGCATACATACGACTTACCATATCCATGAACGGTGTATTCCACTACATATTCCATTATGATATAGATTATCTTAATAAAATTATACTTTTTATAAATTATATTTACATCATTTAATACTTTATGTAACCATGGTATATGTATAAGGATTAACATAATAAAAAATTAAGACTAATGTGAAGAACACATAGAATATTACATGACCTGAAACCTTAACATATGATCATTAACAAGAGGGTAATATATGGATATAATCAAACAATATATGGTAATAGATAGAATAATATGAATCTTTTAAATAGGTTCAATAATATTATAGTTTTTATACAGGAATATTGTACGAGTACGGAGAGAGTTAAGACACAATGTAAGGGGATTTTCCTGTCGCTTTTAATTTATGTGAGATACTAGATAGGTTCATCACTATTTTATTTTGTGTGGTGTATGTAATTACCATGATTTTATTATATATATCTTATAAGTTAATCTATTTGTATTAAAATATCCATTTTGTGATCATTATCTAATGGGGTTTACATTTTAAAAGTTACCAAATCGGTAAAAATGTTTTCTTCTCAATTTTTCATCATTGGGACTCATGTTTTGTTATGCATTTAACCTATTTTTCGAGGTTCATATACTTCCAATTTTCATGAAATATCATGAATCTAAATCACTTCATGATATTATAGGCTTAATGAAGTTTCATTTCCTTACATGGAGAGCATGATCCCAAGATACCATGTTATAAGTGTTTATTTAGACAATCTCATTGTTTTTCAACATTGTTTATGTTTATGTTTCCTTTGATGAAATATTTTGATCAATAATCCAATAATATTCATAAGATTACGTATAATATATTATTTCAGGTTATAATCATATATTTTTACAATTTTATACTATTTTGTACGTAAGTTAGTTAACAATGTGTTTTTATGGAAACTCTACTTTACCCTCTTTTTGTTCAGAAATATATGTTTTCTAAACTGAGATTCCAAGAATATTATACAATTTCCCTATAATATCTAAATGAAATTTTTACCCTTTTTTCCTTTTTCAAATATCTTTAATGGAATATTATTTTCTCTTTCTGAACAAGGAACTTTGCGATCCTTTTTACCATGATAATGTAATATTCTTTTTACCTTATACAACATGTACAAATTTACCCACCATTATTTCTTCAAAGATCCCATTTCATTGCTAAAAATGATATTCATTAAGAAAATGTTTTTAAAAAGTAATTTTCAAGTAAATTATTTTTTTAAATTATTTCAGAAATATTTGATTTGTTCTCATGGAAAACTATTTTCAAATGGTTTCCAAGTCTTATTTACATGTTTTCATAGTTCTTTCATTGAAATTTCTTTCAAATTTTTTTCAAAATTCATTATATGTTTTTTGGAAAAATGATTTTCAAAAAAATTTAGGATTTCATTATATGTGTTAAAAGTATTTTAAATTAAATAGTTTTCAAAAGAGTTTAATGATTCTTTATAAGTTTTCAAGAAAAATGTATTTCAAAACATTTTCATGATTTCTTATATGTTTTCATTTTATTCTAAAAGAAATGTGTGTAATGATACATGTATTTATAAAATAGTACTTTTTTATTTATATTAACACTTATAAATAAGATATTAATTTTAAGTTAAATTGGATTCTTTTTCTCATATTGTTCACGACACACAATAATGGGCATCACTGAAATCTTACATTCCACACAACATTGAGTTATACTGAAAAATAATAAAATAATATTATTATTATGTTAAATTATAGTCAACGCCTAGCCATTGGAATGGAAGGTATTAATATTATAAATTTATTTTTTAAATATAATTTACACATGTTTAAAAGATGATACAGTGATTACAAAATTTATTATAAAGGGAAATAAAAACCAATTGAATATAAAAAATGTGTTTTTTATGAAAACCTATTTAAAAGAAAATATTTGTGTTCTCATATAACTCCATATAGATTTTTATTTAATTAAAAATATATTATATATATTAAATTTAATAATTTAAATTCATATTACAATTTTTATAGAAATTTTATAAGAATAAATTCATTTTTTGGATTAAAGAAATATTTTTAAAAAAATGCAGTTTTAAAGACTTTTGATGGTGATCCATTTTTAAATAATTTTTTGACACCATTATATATTTTATTTGAAAAAATAAACTCATTATTTTGAAGAGGAACATAAAAATTTACTTTGGGTAAATATTTGGTATTTTTGAAGATAAAGTTCATTTTTTATTGAATAGTGAAAAATATTGTATTTTAAGTGAAAATTGTATTTTCATTTGATTTATTTATATGGTTATATTATCCTATTAATTTTTTTAAAGGATAATTAGATTATATTTTTACCATGTAATCAAATTATGTTCATTGGTTGTAATTTTACTGTGTAATAAGACTTAAATACATGTCAATCTTTTGATAGTTATTAGTTCTTAAAAACACATTTTTTTCTTTTGACAACAGAAATTAATTTTAAATTATTTTCTATAGCTTCTGTGAATTGAATTTGGAAAAATTGATTCCATATTTTGAATCAAGAGGAACAAATTTTTTAAATATGTAACTTTTATTTTTAGACATTATGAATAGTAACTTCAATAAATATTTTATTTACCATGGTTGAAGGCCAAATTCGGTTAACAAGGGTAAAAAATAATATTATAATACTATCAAATTACCCTAACACTTATAAAAAACCTATTTTATGATTTATTTACGACCATGGAAATCTGTGGGTCGATATTAGAACTCCAGGGAGCCAGTTGTGTCTGAAAATGACATTTAATAACTTATAATTTAATGTTATAAAAAATATAACCTAAACATGTATCTTTTAGTAAAACAATTTTTATATGTGGTTATATAAGTTATATTTTAGAATATAAATTGACATTAAAAATCTAAAAATATTTCCTATATTGTGTTATTCAATTTGTAATTTTTAGACATCAAATAAATAAATATATTTATGCCACAATGATGATAAAATGATTACCTTATTAATGAAAGATAAAATAAATTAGATTATAAATATTAAAATAAATTCATTTTGAAACATTTTACTCCATAAAATAATTTTAGAGATGGTTTTGACTTGTTATATTTTAATTTATGATGTTTTTATTAAATAATAATTGTTTTTGGATTTTTAAAAATTCATTATAGGAATAGTATAAAAATTGATATAATTTTGTTTTAAAAAATATACTATTTTATTTAATCATTTAATAGTACTAAAAATATAATAATCTGCCAAATGACATATATTATGATGGTAATATCAATAATGAATCACATTAGGTCCTATTGGCACTTTATGGTAACTATATTAATCATATTTTATGAATATACAAGAAGAAATGGTAATAGTAATATTAGTTAACATCGGGTTAAAGCTAAATGATAAAGTTAAATTTGAAACAAAAACATGTATAAAACCTATTTCGTGAGATGATTTAGAAAAATACTAATATTATCTTCTAATTAATTGAGTTTTTTACCTTTTTAAAATTGAAAATTTGTTTATAATAAAATAATCATTCAAGACATTCCTAAAGTAGCCCTCCTCTCTCTTATAAAAGGCCACCACCTATAACCCCTTACTCACACATCTATAAAACGTTGGATCATCCATCCTAGCTCCAATAAACTCCCAAAATCCCACTATTCCTCCTCGAATCCTTACCTTAGGCTTAGGACAATTCCTAAAAACATTTGTCTCAAATCAAAGGGAGTTACACATTTTAAGAGTTAGCATCTTTTCTAAAGGTCCGTTCCAATATTCTACTTCTACACTCCCTATACTATTATAATTAATTGATTACATAAAAAGACCTATATCCTCAATATACTAGGATATTTTTATGAGAAGGATTAGTACTACACTTATATGCACCTCCATTTAATGGATTTAGAACATACTGTTTTTTTGGACGGAAAACTACTGCCTCACGAAACAATGATTGTTCAATTAAATCCTACCACCTCTCATGGTGGCCATTATGATGGAACTATATTTGTATGATATATATTATTTTAATATTTTTTAATGCTTCTTTAATTTCTATTTACAACATAACATTATGATTTTCATGATGTGTAAACATGATAATTTCATTTGAGGAAGCTCAGACTACTGCCCCCTAAAAGTGATATGACTCGTTAATTCCATATATGGAATGTATAAATGATGAAGTTAATGAACATATGTAACCTATAAAAAAATAATATATTATACTAGAAATATAATATATATATATATATCATCGCGTTTTCATTCCATTAAATATGAAATAGCAATGAAATTTGTGTTCATGTGTACGTATGACATACCATTTCTGTGAACGGTTCATTTAATTTATTATCTCCAAATTTTATGGAATATTATAAATATATATATACTGGATATATATATGAATAATATCTTTGAGATAATAGAGTTTTTACCTGTTGGACAAATTTTAATTTTAACAAGATCATTTTCATTTGAAGTACCCAATATCGACAAAATGACCGATATTATCTTAAATAATTATTTATTTTTTATAACATGCTAATAAGTAATATAAAAGGAATAATAACCTTGGAAAATGTTTTTAATAAAATATAAAATAACTTATGTTTAGTATTTATGAAATTAAATAATGAACGAGTCAAGGAGGAAAGGAGGTCAGGGACTTCATCTCAATCTCCTTTTATTGAGACATATATTAATTACATATAACTCATTATTTAATATGGTATATAATAAAACATAGTTACTTTTAAATTCATCAAAAGGATTATTTTTTCTACTACGAATTTTACAAAACAAAAAAAGGTATATTTTTAACATTTGTGGAGACAATGACCTCTCCACCACTGTAATCATTATTTGGCATCCACTATAATCCTTAATGTTTTTAAAAGGAAAATAAATCTCTTATTCCTTTTTTCAGTGTTTTCATATTGAAAATGGTTTTTGAAATTGATTGAATATTTCAGTATCTTGAATTTATTTCTTGTGGTTGAAAATGAAATATTAATAGTGAAATTTTGATATTTGAAATATTTTATGTGTTATAATTATATAATGGTACATAGAAATTTTAATGGTGGTTATGTGATAAACCAATGATGGGTGGTTAGGTGATAAAGAAAAGGACGAGTGGTTTTATGATAAAATAAGGACGAGTGAAAATGTTGTAACCTCCAATGCATTGGGTATGGCTGTCGGACATATGGATATTCCATTTAGTGATATGTGTGGATGTTGAAAGTATGGTTATTCCATTTAAGTATGTTTATATGTCATCAGTTCAGCGTCTTAGCAAAGCGGTTCACCTGTGCATCACCCCAAATCCCTCCAATGTGGGCGAGGTTCGTATTCTTGTTCTTCAAATGATATGAGGTTCACTAGTTTTGTCCTGCCATGGACAAATCCAGATAGTGGACCCACCAATAAAAATGATAACCCCGCTATATCATAACACATTAGACAATGAAACATGGATCAAACCATTTTATGGTTGATCAATGTTCTTCATAATAATTAAGAATGGGGTAAATGGGAGAACTGAAGTATAAACCCCCTACCATGAATTCATTGGAAGTTGTTGTAGAATAGGTAGGAGTGTCCATGTTCGAAGGTGTTCATCAAAATTTGTCATTGACTATTGTTTCCCAAATTGGTCATCAAAGCCTCATTCTAGGTTGGTGGAAAATTCCATAGAACTTCATTAGAGGTTTATCTCTTAGGTTCCAAAAACCCATGACTGAGATTTGTTTAAATATAGGGGAGGAGAGGATCAATGCTCCACACAGTTAATGTGGTTTATTAATGAGTATAATTAATGAACCTATTTAATTCTCTCAATGGAGAGATTACACATTATTTTAATTTCTTCCAATGGAGCTATTACACAAAAAATGATTCAATCCATTAAATGTCTTGACGTTGCACTGCGGTTCCACAACCGTTTTTTCAACTGTTGTCAAAAGAAACATAAAATAATATTCTGTAATTTTTTTATTTTTTTTGTAAAGTCCATGAAATTAAATATATTTTCCAACCCTTAATGGTCAGTGTTATGCATACCTTAAGTGAATATTAGTGTTGTGGATTCAACTGTGCCCTCATATTTTTAATATGTGCACTGGTTCAAAAGGTAGAAAACCCCACCCTTACATTTACTGAACGTACATTAAAAAATTTCAAACTTTCGTTCCAAGATCTACGGACCTCATAATCATGTGTTGTCAATTTTCACAGACTCATAATAATATGAAATAATAAATAATTATATGGAATTTCTGGGACTTTACATTCTGCCCAACTTTGGGATATTCATCATCAAAAGCTACAAAAAAACTAGGGCATCCAATGGCTGTTCTAAGCATGTATCTGAGCACCCCAATCCCATGTTCTATTCTCGAGATTCCCATGCAGCCAATGACCATACACCGGAGTAATTGAATTCCCATTAAGGACCCTCTCCAGTCGATCCTCTATCTATATCAGGAACACCACAAACATCACCCTATCATCAATTTCCAGCTCTCCGCAGTTGATAATGTGCAATGGATCATGTACGTACCTCCTCATCTAAAACACATGTATACAATTATGCACTTGGTGTATCTGTGAGGGAAGAGATAGATAGTACGTGTAACAACCCAAGATTTTAAAAGATATATATTTTTTAATTTCTTTACTATCCTCTGTCGTACGATACACCAAGATTATCTTGTTATATACGCAACACCGTATTAGCTTACAGTATACGCAACACTAATCGTGGATCGTGTTACACACAATTTGATGTTTTTTTATAGTAGTTATTCAACGCAACATTGAGTGTATATATATATATATATTCAATGTATAAATGAAATATGGTTGGATTTTTTTATACGTAACAACAAAGGAGTCGTACACTACACGCAATCCTGACTTGGCTTGCATTACACCCAATCGTGACCTTCCTTGATAGCCTCTGTTGTACGCAATACCGAGTTTTACTAAACAAAGATATATTATTATAATATTATTATAAACTAGACGTTAACTAAATTTTTAATTTTATAACATTATTATTTTTCTTACACATTTTATAGAACATGGTATATGAACAAAATAAATTTTTCGGGTAAGATAAGTGTTTTTTAAAAAATGCATTTTTGCCGACTTTTGATGGTGCACCCACATAAAATTTAGTTTTAAACTTGTTTATAAGTTCAATATGACAAAATAAAATTATTCTTTGGAATCAGGATATTAAAATTTACATTGGATAAATTTTTAACATTGTTCTGAAATCTTTTATATTTTAATGAATAGTAAAAACACGATATATTTTAATTAAAAACATCTTTTTTCATCTTAATAATTTATGTTGTTAAATTATAATATTGAATGGTTTTAAAGTATTAATATAATTTATTTTTACCATTTAATATAATTTATGTCCTTATCATTGATTTTACATTGAATTTATAGGTTAAATCCATTCAATCTTTTGCAATGTTTTAAACAAAAAACCGTTTTCTTTCGACAATGGGATTAATTTTAATTTTATTTCTAAAACTTCTATGTATTGAATTTGGAAAAATGGATTCCATATTTGGAATCAGTGGGTCCAATGTATATTAAGAGACTACTTTTTATTTTTGGGAATTATAAATAGTAACTACGGTAAATTTTATTTATCATAGTAAAAGGTAAATCGGGTAATTATGGGTAAATATAATATTATAAAATTACCCTAACACTTGTCTTAATACAATTGGTTGATTATTTTTCGTCCAAATTCATATTTGGGTCTAAATGGAATCGATTAGAATGCACTTGGAGGTGATTAAGACCTTTAATTTATTTTATTTAATGGAAAGTGAAATATGTCTCACTCAAAATAATTAAATTATTTTTAATATAAGGTTATACAGAATATAAATTCAGTTATAAATACTAATTTTAAAGATAAATTTTTTTTCATTATCATGGTAATTTATTTGTAATTTTTAAGAGTTATTTAATTACCTTATTATCTTATACATTAATGACGTAGAAATTATTTATTTAGTAAAAAAATAAATAATATTGTATTTATTGAAATATTAATACATATTAAAGGGCTCACAATCCTGACCTAAATTTATTGGTAGTGTATATATACACCATAATCATCCAATGACCTAATATATGACCGTTTGGAGTCTTATAAAAATGATTATGACCCTTATATTATTTTATTTTTTATAATGTCAAAGTTGTCACCTTCATAATTTAATAAATATAACATTTTAAAATTTGGGTGTTTTAGAAGATAAATCCAACTAAATGTATTACTATTAAAGAAATAAGATTTATATTCATCCTAGTATTTTATGATTAATTTTTATGTAAAAACTAAGTATTTTAATAATTATACAATAATGTTGTAGTAATTATTTTATTAAGAGAAATATCAAATAAATGGTTTTAAAAATAGTAAAATAAATATTACATGAACTATTAAATGTTCTCCACTAATTTTCTAGAATACAATGACATCTTAGTAACATATTAAATATTGTATTTCGAATATATGCTCTGTGTGGAATTTATTTGAATTCAAATAAATTAATAATTTTAAAATTGACACTATTGTTATTTTCTAAAATAACATATTTTTAAATTGTTTAATAATCAAAAAAATATTTAAATAATTTAAATTGAAATTTATATATTCTAAAAATATATACATTATCTAATTATGGATAATTCACAGCCCATACGTAATTATTTATAACAATTTAAAATTTAGAATCTTATTATCACAAATAAAATTTAAAAGATTAAAGAAGGATAAATCAAGTTGATAATGTTTAAAATAAATTCCCCACATGTATAATTTTTTTTGGTTGAGGAGATTAAAACCCTATCTCATCTAATATTTTAATTTGAGTAATTTTTGGTGGTTTTTAAGTGGGGTTAGATTTATTATAAATTAATATTTTTATTATTTCCAAAGCTGCCCCTCCTCTCCCTTATAAAAAGGGAACCCGTTCCCACTCCTCTTCACACCCTTTTGAGCCATAAAGCTCGGCCAAACCCTTCCCATTTCCCTTATCAAACTCCTTAGAAACATAATATAGGTCCTAGTCTTCTTCAAAGACCAATTTTAATTCCCTAAGAGGAGGTTTCAAAGAGGCGCGTTGAAGAAGAGATAATATCTATTACCGATTCTTTCAAATTTCATTCTTCTTATACTTCCTCTTCATTAGTTGTTTCATTATAAAGTAATAACATCAGTATTAATAATATACTGATATGTTATTATAAATATGAAACAACCCCATTTCACCTTCTATCAATCTTATGGAAAATGAAATCACCGCGCGTGCGTACGTACGGAATACCGTCTCCACGCCGTGGTGTAATCCGTTTTTCCAACACCACCTTATGTGGATGGGTATAATGGTGTAAAGAATAACTATACATAGTTATTATAACATCATACTTATTCTGATATATTGTATCATCCACTCCAAATCATTTCAATAATTATGGGAATGATATCATCGCTCGTGCGTACATACGGACTACCGTCTCCACGACGCGATGAGATTCATTCTCCATGTAACCTTTCAGGAATGATTATAAATTATATATAATGACTAATAATGAAATATATGACATAATAATGATACTGGATTTAAGTATATATATATTTATATCATCTACTTTATTCCATTCAATTCAATAAGGAAACAAAAACAGCATTCATGCGTACGTACGACCTACCGTCTCCATGAACGGTGTATTTCATTCCATTTACCGATCTATCATATATATATGTATATGATGAATATATATTATGAATAATGTTTTAAATTCTGGAATTAAGTAAATCAGGATATAAGTAATAATATCATGAACAAAAAGTCGAAACACGTACAATAAATGAAACGATTTTACCCAAATCGATGCTTTTACATCGAATTTACAAAAGAATGGGTAATATAAAGTCATAAATAATCTATATATGATATATTAACAATGAATATGATTCTGTAATAAGTCCATGACATTATTTAAATCATTATACCGGAGTTTCGGAAACATACGAATCATATCAGACATAAGGTAAGGGATGATGTTGCAATCTCAATTGTTTTCTATCCGAGATTGCTTATACATAAGTATTTACTAGGGTTATATTTTTCATCCATGTCCATAAATTATTTTACATAAAGTGTTTAATATTATTTCACGTATGTTTAAAGTCATGTTTACCGCTCTTTGACTTTTACTTTGTGTTATGTAATGAATCTTTCTTTTGTTTACCATACATTGTACTTTTTTGACTTTTATGGCAAAAGTACGAGAAGAATGATTTTTTAACTTATACGGCATGAAAGGATTTTTACAGTTTCATAACGCCTTATTATCATGAAGCTTACTCTACAATATTTCCTGACTCTTTTCAACAAAATCGTTTTATTTTAAAATTGAATGGAATTTTTTGAAAACAAAATGATTTTCAAAAAGAAAGGATATTTTCCTCAAGAATTCATTTCAAGTGATTTATCAAAACCATTTTCCATCTAAGATGACATTATTTCTTCTGTGTATTTTCAAGTATAATGTCTCTATGATTTATATGGTTTCACTTTTCTTATGATGGAATGATATATATTTTTTATAGGGACTATGTTATGATGGAATGATGTTTATGAAACCTAATTTATTCTTTGGGTTATGATGAATGATTTATGATTGTTTTGTGGCACACGTAATAATTATTTCAATATGAGATGGGTGGAACCAATATATACCTCCAATACATTGGGTAAAGATTTATATTTCATGAGATAGACATGGCTGGAACAGTAAGTTAATCCAGTTCAGTGTTACAGGACTAGAACGACGACTGAACTCGATTCAGAATGGGATTTTGTCCACTAAGATGGTCTTGGAAGCAATGTCTTGGCTACTATAGAAATCATAACCTGTGATTAATGGATTCCACAATTACATGTTTTATTACCATTTCTAGTTTATCAAGACTAATGTTCTTTTATGATCTATGCCTTATGTACTTTCAAGATTTATGTCATTGCTCATGATTTTGATGTTTAGATTTTATATTCATGTTTTGGCATTCTAATGTTTATGGATTGTTTTATGTTCTCTATGTTTACCCGTACTGAGCATTTGAGCTCACCCTTGTTATGTTTTCTTTTCCCCAGGATTTAAATAAAGGTTTTAGGTAAGAAAACAAAAGGGGAAGATCTTTAGGGGAGATATTGAAGATCTTTCACCACGATTAGAAGATTATTTTCTGAGTTTCCAAAGACACTAAACTATTATGGTCCTTATGTGTCTATTTTCATTATGCATTAAGTATTCTACAAAAGTAATGTAATGTCTATGTACATCAAGATTTGGGTCTCTAAAGTTGGTATCAGAGGAATGGTTTAGTTAACCATTGGAAACTAGGATGCGAAAACTCTAGTGAGATCCCAATATATATTTCTATAGTATGTCTAGGTATGTCCCTAAGGTTAAGTATATGTATAAGTTATAGTACTAGAATTGCGCTAACGATCATAGAATTAAACCTAAGATGTTAGATATTGAAGGTACTCCCCCTTTATTATGTTGTTTTCCTAGCATGATTTTTTCCTCTCACACTATTCTTTTTGGGTTTTAGAAAATGGCTAGAAACAAGAAAATTCATGATAATAGAGGATATGATGGACAATGGAATGATATTCTTCATGAGAAACCAAATGAAATTGGATCTGGAGGTCCACATATCGTTATTATACCTAATCAGCAATCTCATAATATGATCAATAATCCCAACTTTGGTAAGTTTCGTGACTCATCTAATAAGAGTAAGATCGAGTTTCATGATGATCATAGAGGAAACAATGTTCAATTCCCCTCATGTAAATCATGTGGGAAGAGGCATCAGGGATAATGTTTCAAATGAACTGGAAGATGCTTTGGGTGTGGAAAAGAAGGACACAAATCCAGTAATTGTAAAGGAAATGGTTTAGTTAACACCATGGACAAGGATAATGGTATTTCTAAGACATCAACAACAGTTAAATGTTTTAAATTTGGAATGTACGGGCATTATGAAAACCAATTCCCTAAGGGAAAGTCTCATGAAAAGAATCATCATTGTCGTATGGGTAGTATTTATATTGATGATGAAGAAGAGACTATAAATGATATATGAGATAAAATAATTGTTGAAGCTCAGTCAATGGTTTAAGGAGGTAGTGTAATGATTATATGTTTATCAATAATAATGTATGGTACTATGGAATAAAGAGAAAAATTTAAGGATTGTTACACTATTGACTTTGCTTGAGTTTGGAAAGTATATGATGAATGGTACCCGTAACCATAAAAGGTTATTCAAATAATTTTGGAAGGTAGATGATATGTACATAATGAAAGGATAAGGAGATAATGAGTTTTTTGATAGTATTATTGAGCTCATGAATGGTATAAGGACAAAGTGATATCATGGATTGAGTATATAGAGATTTTGGGATTTCGGTATGTGGAAAGTGTTAAATTTTGACAGCACTCATGCTTTCACTAAGGTTCTATGGAAATTCATGTTTCAAAAGAATAAATGATTTAAGTATTCACATGATTGGAATGTGACCAACAAGATATATGAGGGATAAATGATTGTATTCACATTATTTTTATATGACCTTTTTAGTAATAATTTTCTTATACTATGAGCATGGACCTAAGTATTTTGGATAAACCTAAAGATTGGAATGAATTATTTTAGACATAAGATGGTATTTTTTAAGGCTAGAATTTTTTTCAATATTATTGCAGGTATGTTATAATAATGTAACTTTATAAAAAGGGACAACCTATAGGACGGGCGACAACCCGTCGTGTCGGGCATGGCTGTGGGAATCGAACCCACAACTGAAGTACGACAGGCCTTTATCACCTACCACTGGCCGACAGGATGTCCCTGTCTAGTATAACCATTTTTATTATATTAATCAGTATGATATATGAAGTATAAGTCCATTTTAGGAACCATATATGATTACTCTCACTATAGATGGACTTATGTATTTTTGATAACTTTTTCTAACCTTTTGTTTGAGACAAATGGAATGACCCATCATTCTATAACATGATATGCTAAGAGTTCACAAATGACAAATTCAACATCATTTCTTTGGGAGATGAAGTGTAAATTGTTCAAGGCACGAACAACGGTAATATTGTACCAAAATCAAGTAATTATTTCTTTTGATTCGAAAATTCATCATCATTAGGGAAATGACCTTGAAAACAAAGAAAAATGTTGTCCTAGTGCCCTCATATCTGATAAATCAGATGGTACCTTAGAACATCACCAAATTATGGCTTTGTGATTGTTGGCTTTTTCGTAGCCATGTTTTCTACAACTCTCCATCAGAACTTGATGGTTAGATTTTTCTTCCATATCCATATTTTCACTTATGTTATCCTATATGGAAACACAATGATGAGTTACTTTAGGTAATGGTTACTTTTCATACGTTAGTTTTTAAAATTATGTTTTATTAGTCCTTTTTATGATGTGGGTTTCTATGAATAGTAAACGATTTATAACCCTGACAAATTTTGAGGGAGAAATTCATTTTAAGGGGGGTAGAATATAACAACCCGATACTTTATAAGATATATTCTTCTTAATTTCATTCATATCTTTTGTTGTAAACTACACCAAGATTATCTTGTGCTATACGCAACACCGTATTAGCTTGCAGTATACGCAACACTAATCTTGGATCGTGTTACACACAATTTCATGTTTGTCTGATAGTAGTTATTCTATGAAACATTGAGTGTATATATATATATATATATATTCAATGTATAAATGAAATATGTTTGGATTTTGTTATATGCAACAACAAAGGAGTCGTGCACTACATGCAACCCTGACATGTCTTGCATTACACGCAATCACGACCTCCCTCGATAGCGTGTGTTGTACGCAATACCAGGTTTTACTAAACTACGATATATTATTATAATATTATTATGAACTATCCTTTAACTAAATTTTGAATTCTATAACATTATTATTCATCTTACACATTTTCTAGAACATGGTATAAGAACAAAATAAGTTTTTTGGGTAAAATAAGTATTTTTCAAGAAATACAGTTTTTCCACCTTTTGATGGAGCACCCACATTAAATATAGTTTTTAACATGTTTATAAGTTCAATTTGATAAAATATAATTCTTCTTTGGAATCAGGATATTAAAATTTACTTTGTATAAATTTTTCATATTGTTCTGATAACATTCATATTTTAATGAATAGTAAAAACACGCTAAATTTTAATTAAAAACAACTTTTTTCATCGTAATAATTAATGTTGGTAAATTATAATATTGAATAGTTTTAAAGTATAAATAGAATATATTTTTAACACATAATATAATTTATTTCATTAGCATTGATTTTACATTAAATTCGTAGATAAAATCAATTCAATCTTTTGTAATGTTTTAAACAAAAACCTGTTTTCTTTCGACAATGGGATTAATATGAATTTAATTTCTGAAACTTCGGTGTATTGAATTTGGAAAAATTTATTCCATATTTGGAATCAGTGGGTCCAAATTCTATTAATATACTAATGTTTATTTTTGGTCATCATTAATAGTAACTACGGTAAATTTTATTTACCATAGTAAAAGGTAAATCGGGTAATTAAGGGTAAATATAATATTATAAAATTACCCTAACACTTGTATTAATACAATTATATGATTATATTTCGTCCTAAGTCATATTTGGGTCGAAATGGAATCCATTAGAAACCACTTGGAGGTGATTAAGACCATTATTTTATTTTATTTAAAGGAAAGTGAAATATGTCTCACTCAAACTTTAATAATTAAAGTATTTATAATATAAGGTTTTACAGAATATAAATTCAGTTATAAATACTCATTTGAAAGGTAACTTTTTTTTATTTATCATGCTAATTTATTTTTAATTGTTAAGAGTTATTTATTTACCTTATTAGCTTATACATTAATCATGCAGAAATTATTTATTTAGTTAAAAAATCAATAATATTGTTTTTATTGAAATAGTAATACATGTTAAAGAGCTCAAAAACCTGAAAAAAAACTTATTGGTAGTGTATATATACACCATAAGAATCCAATTACCGAATATATGACCGTTTGGAGTCTTATAAAAGTGATTATGACCCTTATATTATTTTATTTTATATAATGTCAAAGTTTTCACCTTCATAATTTAATAAATATAACATTTTGAAATTTGGGTTTTTTAGAAGATAAATCCATCTAAATGTATTAATATGAACTATATAATATTTATCTTTGTCCTAGTATTTTATTTTTAATTTTTATGCAACAAATATATATATTTAATAATTATACAAAAATGTTGTAGTAATTATTTTATTAAGAGAAATATCAAATAAATGGTTTTACAAATAGTAAAATAAATATTATATGAACTATTTAATGTGATCCACTAATTTTCTAGATTACTATGACATGTTAGAAACCTATTAAATATTTTATTTCTAATATATACTCTGTGTGGAATTTATTTAAATTCAAATAAATTAATATTGTCAAAATTGACACTATTGTTATTTTATAAAAATAACATATTATTAAATTGTTTAAAAATAAAAAAAAATTATAAATTATAAATTGAAATTTATATAGTCTAAAATGTCATTTATTATCTAGTTATGGATAATTCACTACACATATGTAATTATTTATAATAATTTAAAATTTAGAATCTTATTATGAAAAATAAAATTTAATAGATTAAATAAGGATAAATCAAGTTGATAATGTTTAAAATAAATTCCTTACATGACTAAATTTTACTGTTTGATTCGATTACAACCCTATATAATCTAATATTTGAATATGTGTTATTTTTTGTGGTTTTTAATTGGGGTTCGATTTGTTATAAATTAATATTTTTAATATTTCCAAGGTTCCTCTCTCCTCCCTTATAAAAAGGGAACCACTTCCCACTCCTCTTCACACCCGTTTGATCCTTGAATAACGTCCAAACCCTGACCATTTCCCTTCTAAACCTCCTTAGAAACATAATAGAGGTCATGGGCATCTTCAAATACCAATTTTAGTTCCCTAAGAGGAGGTTTCAAAGAGGTGTGTCGAAGAAGAGGTAATATCTGTTACCGGTTGTTTCAAATTTCATTCTTCTTATACATCCTCTCCATGAGTTATTTCATTATAAAGTAATAACATCAGTATTACTAATATACTTATATTTTATTATAAATATTAAACAGACCCATTTCACCTTCTATCCGTCCTACAGAAAATGAAATCACCGCGTGTGCGTACGTACAGAATATCGTCTCCACATTGTGGTGTAATCTGTTTTTCCAACACCACATTACGTGGATGGGTATAATGGTGTAAATAATAACTATAACTAGTTATTATAACATCATAATGATTCTGATATATTGTATCATCCACTCCAAATCAATTCAATAATTATGGGAACGATATCGTCGCTCGTGCGTACGTACGGACTACCGTCTCCACGACGCGATGAGATTCATTCTCCATGCTAACCTTTCATGAATGATTATAAAGTATATATAATGAATAATAATGAAATATATGACATAATAATGATACTTGATTTATATATATATATATATATCATATACTTAATTCCATTCAATTCAATAAGGAAACGAAAACAGCGTTCATGCGTACGTACGGCCTACCGTCTCCATGAACAGTGTCTTCCATTCCATTTATCAATATATCATATATATATGTATATGATGAATATATATTAT
Source organism: Viscum album (assembly GCA_963277665.1). Classification (NCBI taxonomy): domain Eukaryota; kingdom Viridiplantae; phylum Streptophyta; class Magnoliopsida; order Santalales; family Viscaceae; genus Viscum; species Viscum album. The sequence continues at coordinate 1,539,708,466 of OY728142.1, forward strand.
ATATAAATCATGTTTTACATTCTGGAATTAAGTAAATCAGGATATAAGTAATAATATCAAGAACAACAAGTCGAAACACGTACAATAAATGAAACGATTTTACCCAAATCGCTGCTTTTACATCGAATTTACAAAAGAATGGGTAATATAAAGTCCTAAATAAACTATATATGATATAATAACAAAGAATATGATTCTTTAAAAAGTCAATGAAATTATTTAAATCATTATATAGGAGGTTTGGAGACATACGAAGCATATCAGACATAAGGTAAGGGTTAATGTTGCAATCTCAATTGTTTTCTATCCGAGATTGCTTATACTTAAGTATATACTGGGGTTATATTTTTCATCCATGTCCATAAAATGTTTTTAATAATGTGTTTAATATTCTTCCATGTATGTTTAAATCCATGTTTAACCCTTTTGACTTTTACATTGTGTTATGTAAGGAATCATTCTTTTGTTTACGATACGTTGTATTTGTTTTGACTTTTCCGAAAAAAGTACGAGAAGAATGTTTTTTTTAACTTATATGGCATGAATATATTTTTACAGTTTCATAATGCCTTTTTTTCATGAAGCATACTCTAAAAGATTTCATGACTATTTTCAACATAATACTTTTCTTTTAAAATTGAATGGAATTTCGTGAAACCAAAATGATTTTCAAGAAGAAAGGATATTTTCCTACAGAATTCATTTCAAGTGCTTTATCAAAACCAATTTCCATCGAAGATGAAATTATTTCATCTGTGTATGTTTCAAGTATAAGGTCCCTATGATTTATATGGTTTCACTTTTCTTATGATGAAATTATATCCATTTGATTTATATGTATTGTGTTATGATGGAATGATGTTTATGAAACCCAATTTATTCATTGGGTTATGATGAATGATTTATGATTTTTTTGTGGCACATGTAAGAATGATTACAATATGAGATGGGTGGGACCTATATCTCCCTCAAATGAATTGGGTAAAGATTTATATGTCATGAGATAGACATGGCTGGAACGTTATGTTAATCTGGTTCAGTGTTACATGACTGGAACGAAGAGTGAACTCGATTCAGAATGGGACTTTTGTCCACTAAGACGGTCTTGGCAGCAATGCCTTGGCTACTATAGAAATCATAACATGTGCTTAATGGATGCCATAATTACATGTTTTATTACCATGCTAGTTTATCATGAATAAAGTTCCATTAGGATCTATGCCTTGTGTACTTCCAGGATTTACGTCGTTGCTCATGATTTTGATATATAGATTTTATATTCAAGTTTTTTCATTCAAATGTTTATGGATTGTTTTATGTTCTCTATGCTTACCCTTACTGAGCATTTGAGATCACCCTTTTTATGTTTTCTTTTATCCAGGATTTAAAGAATGTTTTTAGGTTAGAAAACAAAAGGGGAAGATCTTTATGGGAGATGTTGAAGATCATTCACCATGATTAGAAGATTATTTTCCAAGTTTCCAAAGACACTAAACTATTACAGTAATTGTGTGTCTGTTTTCATTATGTATTAAGTATTCCACAAAAGTAATGTAATGTCCATGTATGTAATGCTTTGGGTCTCTATTGTACGCCACCTCGCCTATTCTACTGAGGATCTGGAATGGTCTGAGGAACCTCCGAGATAGCTTATCCCCCAGCCAAAACTCTGCAATCATTATTGCGGAGAGACCCGTAGGAAGACATGGTCTCCCTCCTAAAACTACAAGGGTTTTCGTCTCCTATAATAATAATACTTATACTGGTTCTGTATAGTCTTCATCATCTCCTAGATGATATGCACCTTCTCTATGGTAGCCGATAACAACTTTGGACCCATAAGTGCTGACTCCCCTAGGTATGTCCAGCATAGTGGTGATCTGCAAGGTCGCTCATACAGGGCCTCAAATAGAGCAATGTCGATGGTAGTGTGATAACTATTACTGTAATAGATCTCAACTAGTGTAAGGTGGTCCTCCCAACTAGGACCAAAATCAAGGACACAAGCACGAAGCATGTCCTCGAGTGTCTGTTTTGTCGGCTCTATGTTACCATCTGTTTGAGGATGAAAGGTGGTGATCAAGGATAGCTAAGCCATATATTCCTCCTAAAATACCTTACACAAGTGGGTTGTAAAACGTGTGTCATGATCCGAGATTATCGTCGATGGAACCCCTTTAAGTAGTATAATTTCCTGTACGTAGAGATATACCAAGCTCTCTGCTAATCCCTACTCTCATATTGGTGGTATGTGGACCGACTTGGTGAGTCAGTCAATGATCACTTAGAAGGAATCGTGACCCCTGGACGTATGTGGTAGCCAAGACATGAAGTCCATGAAAATGACATCCCACTTCCATTCTGGAAACTCAAGTGGCTGAGAGAAGGATGTTGGTTCTTGAGGCTCAACCTTCACTTGCTGACTAGTGAGGAATCTTGATTAGAACTCCCCCACCTCTTTCTTCATCCCTAGCCACCATTATTGATGCCAGAGGTCATGGTACATATTTTACACTCAATGATGTTATGCTAAATGGAATTTTTGGAACTACCTCAACACCTCCTCTCATATCATCCCTAGTAACATGGTGCATCCTAGAAAAAAGATGATGTGATCCCTACCTTCAGAAAATCCTTCAAGAGACTGTCCTGGGGATATCTGAGCACATTAGGCCTTGCTGTCAGTGTCCCCATGCAGTGACTCCCGAACTCACTAAATGACTAGGGGAGTGACAGTCATAGACTGCAGGTATGCTACTCCATATATATCCATGAAGGATATCTGAAACACATCTAGTTTCTTTGTCACATCACTCAGCAACTGTAGAACATACCTCTTACTGAGTGTGTCTGCTACTACATTCCCCTTCCCATGAGTGTATAATATATCAAATTCATATTCATGGAGGAACTCATTCCATCGCCGTTGTATCAGGTTCAGGTCATTCTATGAGAAGATATACACGAGACTCATGTGATCAGAGTTGACAGTAAACTGCTCACACATCCAGAAGTTCCACCACATCTTCAGCTCAAATACCACTATTGAAAACTCTAGGTCATGGGTAGAACAGTTCTGCTAATGTTGTCTCATCATTTGTGAGCCATTGTCAATCAACACTCGTTCCTACATAAGGACACAACCTATTCTATTTCTTTCTACTTTATAGTAGACTACATACCCATCACCCTTTTCTGGCAGCCTCAAGATGGGGGCATTCATCAGTCTCTTCCTCAACTCCTAGAAACTGTACTAGCACTTATCCATCAATAAAAGAATCTTCACTCTCTTGGTCAAAGATAACAAGGTTTCTTCTACCCTGGAGAAGTCAGGTTCAAATATTTGGTAGTACCCAGCCAATCCATGAAAACTCCACACCTCAGTCACACTCCTGGGTGGCTACCAATCAAGAATTTCCACAATATTTACTGGATCCACTATAACTCAAGCCTCTGAGATAATGTTCCCAAAGAAGCGGACTTTCCATATCTAGGACTGGAACATAGAGAGATTTCCATAATGATGGTGCTCTATGAGTGTATCCAGTACGATCTATAGATGGTAGGCATGCTCATCCTCGAATTCCAAGTATGAAAAAATGTCTTCGATTTATACCACCACGAAGCGATCGAGGTAAGGCCAGAAAATCTTGTTCATGAGCCCCATGAATACTTCCGAAGCATTGGTCATGATGAAGGGAATCACCAAAATTCATAATGACCATACCCACATCTGAAGGCTATTTTCAGTATGTCCTTGTCCCATACCCTTAGATGATGATAGCCTAATCTGAGGTCTATCTTCAAAATCAACCATTCTCCCTTCAACTGTTCGAAGAGATCATCATCATCGGTATAGGATACTTGTTCATCACGATCACCTGGTTCAGGAGATGAAAGTCCACACAATGCCTTAGACTCCCATCTACCTTCTTGGAAAACAAAATAAAGGCTGCCCAAGGAGAAACAATAGGCCTTACAAATCCATTTCTCTATAAGTCTTCCAACTATACCATCAACTCAAGAAGCTCCATGGGAGACATCTTCTATGCTGATGTAGATATCAGTGTTGTTATTGGGTACATATCGATGTAAAAGTATACCTCTCCAAGAGGAGGTAGTTCCAAATCATCATCAGGGAAGATATCATCAAAATGATCCACCACTAAAGGATATCTCGAACTCCCCTCATCTACTACACCAAGGGTTAGGCTAGCCAACTAGTGAGTGATCCGTTTCACCCTCCATCCAAAGATGCCATCATGTGCTACAAAGGATTCCACCTCACCGGGGAAGGAAAAACCGATCCCATACTCATGGAAACATGTCACATTTCACCTAAATTAGTCCATATGAGCATGGTACATGGATAGCCATTCCATACCCAAGAAGATGTTGTAAGGCCTCGATGCTACTACTTGGAGATCATAGCCCAATCTATCATCTCCTAGAATGAGCTCACACTTCATGCATGAGTGTGTAATAATAGAATCCTCTCATATAAGAGTTTCTATATGTAAGGATTGAGATAATAGATCCAACGATATCCTTGAGCTCTAAACGAGTGTCAGGTTAATGAAACAGTTAATGGAACCTGTGTCTATATGAACTGCATCTTTGGTGGGATAGATACAGATCGTAACTCTAATCATCTATGGAGCACCATTGTTGTAGGCCTTTGCTGCCAGGAGCTGTGGTCACCCATATACCATTGTTCCCTATGGTCGGGGTGGACCACCTGTGGGTGGTGGTGGTAGAACCTTAAATATTCATCCACCACATGCTACATGACCTACTCCTCTACCACATCTTCTTCCATGTAGGGGTCCACGCTCGAACATCGACCACTGATTTGGTGGTACCTCAAACACTTGATGTTCATCTATACAGTGAGTTGGGCAGTCACATTCCATGTGCCTCTACCTGTCACAGGAAAAGTAAAGCATGACCTCTATATAAACTCCCTCTATCCCAGAAGTATCATACTGCCGACCTAGAGTCCTAGGGTCGACCTATGAAGACTTGGCCCGCTTGGGACCACACGTCTTCTATCTTCTACCTTCCAAAGACTCTTCCATCTGGGGTCTTTTGGTTGCTGTAGCTTTAGGAACATTCTCAACCAAGAATATCTCCATCAGAGGGGTTTAATTCCATGATCACCATTTGGTCAGGCACTTTCCTCACCAAATGGAAGACCCACATCACAACCTCTAGCCAGTCCTCAACAACATGAGGATCCATCTCTCCCCTAAACCTAGGAGGTCTCTGTCTCTGAATCTCATGTAGCGAACTGATCCTATGAACTTCTTTTTCTGGATATACTATAATTAGATGCTGAACATCGGGTGGTGGAAGCACTAGTGCACCACCCGATGGGTCCATATGAATCAGTAGTCCATGAATGGATGCCCCGTCGCTAGGTGGGATTTCCTCATGACCTTGTATCAAGATCCTAGTTGTTTGTCCATGTGGAGGAATCTTGCGATAGATCAAGTTTTAACACGGTTAGAACATTATACCAGGTGATCTAAATCTTATTCGAAATCATGAGACACTTATGAAACCATTGTTTTCATGTATTGATCCAAAAAGGATAATTCGAGGTCCTAGTGTATGAATATGTCGGCCATCGCACCAACATCATAATCTTTGAATCAGAAGGTTCGACTCATGACATTTAAAACTGTTTCTCCAAGGAAAAACATAGACTCCTAGTCTTTGAGGGGGAATTGACAACCCTCTGATGCCACTTTTTCACGAGCTGAGCGTCTCAGCACAGTAGTTTTCCAATGCAACAACCAACTACATCCAAGGTAGACGAGGTTCAATGTCTAGCTATTCATAAGATGTGAGGTTCACTAGTTTCAGTCTACCATGGAAACATCAAAAGAGTGGCTTAAACTCCAATAAAGAGAAACCTACAATATTCTACCGCATTAAGGAAAAAAACACAGATCAACCCATTAGACAGTTCATCCATGTTATTCATAACAATCAAGAATGGGCCAATGGGGAGAAATCAAGTATAAAATCCTTTCCTTGTATTCATTGGAAGGTGTTGTATAAGTGGAAGGAGTTTCCACGTCCGAAGGTGTTTGTCAGCATTCACTGTCTCCCATCATTTCCACCAACAGTCGTCGAATCAGCATTCTATATTGGTGCAAGACACCGCAACACTTCGTCAGAGTTTACAATAATGACTGCCAAAAACCCATGAACAATCATCATTTAAATAGAGGGGAGGAGAGGATCAACGCACCACAAAAATAATGACCTTTATTAATGTATATAGTTAATGAACCTCTTTAATTCTTTCAACTGTGTGGTTACACATTCTTTTAGTTTCCCTGAATGGTGAAGTTACACAAAAATAGATTCAATCCATTAAATTTATTGACTTTGAACTGCGGCCCCACCACCCTTTTTTCTAATGGTTAAAAAATAATAATCTTCCATTTTTTTTGTAAAGTCCACGAAATTTCCTTTTTCATATGACTATTTTAGGTTGAAGTTAAGATTTCCTTAAATGAATCATCGTTATTCATATTCAACGGTGCCCTTAGATTTTTAATCTGAACACCGGTTCAAATGAGGGAAAATTCCACCCACACGTTTACTAAAAGTACCATAAAAAAAGTTCAAAAATCTGTTCCATCCTCTTCAGACCTTGGAAACACGTGCCATCAATTTCCACAGACTCATAATAACCCCAAATAATTTAAAAATATATGGAATTTCTCAGTCCTTAGTGGGACCGACCGGGAGAGGCAGCGCCAACTGGCACCACTTATTTGAAGGCCCAAATAGCATTAACTGTTCGATAGGGGAGAGACCCCCCCCCCCCCATCGTGCTCGGCCAATGAGCTGAGTGATTCCGCAACCCGACGGGCTTGTCCAAGCCCGAGCCCCATCGGGCCTATCTTGTGGCCATGAGGCCGAGCCCACGGCCTAGTAGGCTGGCCCAGGCCCAGTTGAACTAGGACGAGATGAACCAGGCCACACCCAACCCTTTTGGGCCAAGCTGACCCTACCGGGTCGGACCGGACCGAGACCCCTTTTAGTTCAGTTATTCCTAAATGTGCATATCTCATAAACCAGGTGTTCATTTGACGAACCGTTAGCACCTCCAGAACCCTTAGTAAAACGTGGTACTTTTGAGATACTACATGTGGATTTTGGAGAATGTTGGAGTTTTTTCAGGTTGGATAGTATGCAAATCCAACTGGGCCCTCGGCACTATAATGCATATAACATACAGATCGGGCATCCAGTTAACGCGTAGTCTGTTGCGTTGGAACCCTTATGACATGACTAATTATCGGGTTATTTTTTTGAGACTTATTTATAGTTGAAATATGACTAATGGATTGAGGAGTGGTTCTCCCAAGAGTGCTGAATACAGAACCCTACGACTGGATGAGACTTGAAGACTACAGATTCTCGACTTTGTGTGACTCGACGACCCATTGGAAAGATCCTCTGTGTGGCAAGGCAGGCCCTTGCCGGGGAGAACATATGTGTGACTTGGTAGATCCAGGGTACTCGATAAATGGATTATGTCAGCAGGAAACATTGGGAATTAACTCTGTGTGACATAGAAGACCCACAATACGCAATTGGGAGGAGTACCTATGTAGTTCAATTATTAGTGGGAAGTGGTTCTGTGTGACTCGATAGGCCCACTATTCTCGATAGAGGAGGATTTCTCTAGCTGTCGAGGTGTTCAAAAATATTATTGGTGATGATACTATTACTACACTAGAATATAACTTGTATGAGCTATATTTTCTTTGTGCTTGGGAGTGAGATTATGATATGGGGTTTTTCCATTGTAGTATTCTAGGATACCTTCAGCGGTCTTGGAATCCATAATGGTTATTGTTATACTCTCCCATACATGGGATTCACCGGCACCTTGTTGTGTCTTGTGCAGATGACATGCAGCTTTGACTGAGATTCAGGGAGTCAGGACCTCAAAGTGGATGGTGGTGACGGTTGACGTGGAGATCTGCAATGATGAGTTTCACCGACCCTTTTGGTAGGATCCTTAGAAGATAAACTCATGAGTTGTTTTCCATTTTTCTGTTTATCTTTTTCAGTTGGGATTGTATTATTTCCACTATAGTATAAACTGTACTTATACTCAAGTTTTTAGTGGTATTTTGTTTCCCTTTTGTGACTTGGGACTTGGTTAGGGCGTCTGTGTGCATATAGGTATCCAATAAAATGCCTCCCACATGTAGGTTGATGCCTTTAGCACAAGTCTCAAGCCCATAGCCTTCGGGCGGTGGGCTTGGCTTAGTCATGGCACAGACCCCGATAAATGGGTCGTGACTTTATATCACATGTTAACTTTATATTCAATATGTTTTTTATGGGGGATTTGTGGTAATATTTTGGTTACAGTAAAGGTAATAAATGAACTTATATTTATTTATGTTTTTTTTCTTCACCATTAAGGTGAAAAGTAGAACTTTATAATAAATTATTCATGGTTTACATTTTTTTTGAAGAACATACAGTTTTACTTCTTTAGGTATCCCTTAATGAGTTGTTTTTCTCATTCCAAGTTCTAAAAGTTTATTAATATGACTTTAAGATGAATAGGGCCAATGATGGGATCAAGGAAAATTCGTGTTGTTTAAAACATGGAACTAAACATGTTCTGTTTTAAGGTTTTTTTGTTTCATGATAAAATGGACATTAAGTTGAAGTGTCTACATGTAATCTTCATGTTGTTATGTACAAGTTATTCAAAATTATCTAAATAAATAAACCTAAAATGATCTTCAATGTGAATTATTATCTTAATTCAAGATTATGTAATGTGTAAGGCAAGTGACTTATAGTTGGTATTCGAAGACGATTTAGATAACATTTGAGGATAGGGTGTTATTTAAGCATAAGTGACATACCCATAATGGTTAGCATATTATGAAGAGTGGTTTTATGTTAGATAAATTGAATGAGTTTAAGATAACATGAATATGTATATCTTTGTATTTACCCTCCTCATAAGATATTATATGAATACTTTACTGATATAATCGCATTGACCTTTTTGGTTTTATTGAATGGCTGAATATAGAAGGCACTGAAGTAACAATGGATGTGAATAAAATTGTGATAGGTTTTTGAGTAAGCAACCAAATGAAAAGAGATATTAAATGATAAATCTTGTGGTTATTATCAGCCAATTATCTGGAGTCATGATTGACCACATGAACCTTGGGGATTATTATAAGGCATCATATATTAGGGAAATAAGTCCCTAAGGATGTTTATGTAATAATAATAAAGGTAAGTATATTCAAAAACCTATTTTTAAAGAATGTGGAAAGAAACACCTAGGAAAATGCTTCAAAGGGATAGGAATATTATAAATATGTGGTAATGAACGTCACAAAACAAGAACCTTCCGTGGAAAAAGGAAGGGTCCAACTGACTCTAAGAAAATGTAAGAAGTTTTTTCCAAGGGATCAATTGATCGTTTTAAATGTGGTGTGCATGGTAATTACAATAACCGATGTTCTATGAAAAAGGTTCATGAATGGGATCAGCAGGACCATACAAATATAAGTTTACTAATACCTAATTCCATTCCAATTGAGGATGAGGAAACTAGAAATGACCAATGAAATGTATGTATTATTCCTTAGTTGATGTTTTGACATTATTGAATCTTTGGAAATGATACATGACTTTGATTGTAGGAATGATCTATTACAAGATAAGTTGGTATATAATGTTTAATAGATTATAATGAACATTGAGTGAGTACGAAGTCTAAATATAATGGATTCAAGAGTTATGGTTGAATTTATGAGGATGAAATTATTAAAAGTATTAAGGTTCTTTTAATGATGGGATTACTTTTGATGACTTTCTTTAGTCTGTGTAACCATGAAGTTTGATATGTGAAAATATCATTCAATAAATAATTATCTATTCTTTTGTGGACATAATGGATTACCCTAGGGGTTCATTTGATCTTTTTTATTGAGGTGATAAAATGTTATTACATTTTGGGATACAAAATGAAAGGTATTAGATAACATTTTTGGATAAAATAGGTTTTGGTTATTTTTTTGAGTAAATAATTCTATATTTGAGAATTTTATATGAATTAAAAAGTTTTAGAAAAAGTAAAACCGAATGGCTAGGTGACAACCCATTGTTTCCAGAAAGGCAATGGGAATCGAACCCACAACCAGGGGCGACAAGGGTGCATCACCTACCACTGACCTACATGAAGTCTTGGGTTAATATGAATTATTATTTTAGATAAATGATTTTACTGATAACGAATAAGTTTATTTTTGATCTTATATTTTATCTAATATATATCCTTAGTATAGGAGAATGATTTGATGATTATGTGACAACGGTTATTTGGGAGGACGTTTTCTCTTTTGGAACATACATACCTCTCGAAAATAGAATACATTAAGATATTAATTGAGGATTAATGGTGGAATTTTATTTTGGATGAATCTATGATATTATTATGGACATATAGTGATTTTTTTATTTATGGAAATGATTAACCTATCATAGATAAAGTGTGAATAAGTTAATTACATTTCAGTATGAGACTTTTATAGTAGCTAAATTTATTTGGAGATAAATGTTAAAAATTTTGTTGAATACTATGTGATAAAATCCTACAAAATTTGGGGTTTCAAACATATTTTTGATCATTTGGAATAATTTTAAAGACAATTGTGTATTGAATGATCTTTTATGATCTTTGAGTATTGTTTGGTCAATTTTTGAGATTAGGAGTAGTATTTCATTTTATAAAATGTTATCCTTTTTGGGGATTATCTGATCTTTTACTAACCATTTTTATTTTGGTTAATGTCTAAAGATATGGGAAACATATGGTTCATCTTGTTTGTATCATGTTATTCTATATAATATTATCCTAGAACTTCTTGTGTGACCAATTCATTTAGAATACTCATCGTTTGACGATTTTTTTGGTAGAAACATATTAACAGATGAAAATCTACTTGAAAAGTAATTATATTTACTTATGCTCATTGTAAATATCATAAATAAAAATTCTGAATTTATGAAAGGGAACATAAAACAAAAAAAATTCACCATTTAATTTTCATACAAGGGAATCAAAGTCCTTTTAACCTATCACAAGTTTGTGGTTTTTTAGTAGTAAACTGTCTTGTGATCATGTTTTATGTCTCTCTCCATCAGAACATGATGGTTAGTTTTCTATTCCATATCCTTATATTAATGGAATCCTAGTATATTTTATCTCAGGTTACCTTTATAATTCTTATTATTTCTTATAAAGTGATAGTTTTATTTACCCTTTTTTCGATGTGAAACTTTCATTGAATTTTCCGAGCCCAATTTTAAAATAGCGAGGAAGATGTTTCCTAAAGGGGGGAAGTATGTAACGAACCAACTATTTATAGAATAATACTTTTTGATTTATAATAATACTTATGAATAATATATTAATTTTATGTTAATGGGGATGCTTTTTCCTATAGGATACTTGACACACAATAATTGGCTTCTCCGAAATCTTACATTGCACACAACATTGAGTTATAATAAAAAATAATACAATAATATTATTTTTATTTTAAATGGTACTTTAAGCCTAGCCATTGGAATTATAGGAATGAATAGTATGAATTGAAATTTTAAATATGTTTTAAAATTATTAAATTATGATTCATTGATTACCAAATTTATTAGAAATGGAAATATAAACTAACTGAATATAACATATGACTTTTATGAAAACCTATTTAAAATAGAATAATTCTGATTTCAAATAACTTTTTATGGATTTATATTTAATGAATGATATATGATATATATTCAATGTAATGTTTTAAATTCTACTTATATGTTCTCTATATATGTTATAAGAATAAATTCATTTTTTTAGATGAAAGAAGTATATTTCTAAAAATGTAGTTCTATTTCCTTCTGATGAAGAACCCTTTTTAAATATATTTTTGACACCATTAAATATTTTATTTTACCAAAAAACATCTTCATTTAATGAGGAAAATAAAAATTTAATTTGGGAATTTTTTTGCAATTTTTCTGATAAAATTCATATTTTAATGAATAGTGAAAATTACTGCATTTTATCTCAAAACTGTATTTTCATTTGAATTATTTATATGGTTAGATTATCTTATTAATCAGTTTTAATGTATAATTAGATTATGTTTTTATAATTTAACTCAATTTTGGTAATTGTATGTAATTCCACTTTTTAATTAGACATAACCACATGTCAATCTTTTGATAGATATTATTTCTTAAAAACAAGTTTTTTGGTTTTGAGAATGGGAATTAAATTGAAATTATTTTATACAAATTTTATGTTTTGGATTTTTAAAAATTTATTAAATATTGGAAATCAAGAGGTAAAATTGTGTAAATATTTAACTTTTATTTATAGATATTAAGAATACTACCTTCAGTAAATATTTTATTTACCATGGATAAAAAGGTAAATCTGGTAAATAAGGGTAAAAAATAATATTATAATAATATTAAATTATCCTAACAAATTTCTTAACCCTATTGGATGAGATAATTCCGAACATGTTCTTCCTAGAGTCTATTTTAGGACACCATGGATCCACTTGTGTGTGAAAATTCGATTTAATTACTTTTAATTTAATGTTAAGAAAAATATATCCTCATCATGTTTTTTTTAGTAAAAAAAATTCTATGGGGTTATATAAGTTATCTATTCTACTATAATCACTAATTACAATGATAAAAATATTTCCTACATCATGTTATTTTAATTTTAAATTTTAGAAATCACATAAAAAAATTTATGACACAATGGTGTTGTAAAAATTATTTAGTATTGTAAGATTTAAATAAATGTGAATATAAATATTTAAATAAATTGATTTTAAAGTTTTTTATTCCATCCACTATTTTTAGGGAATATTAAGACTTTTTATATTTTAATTTTATATGTTTTTTCTACATAATAAAGTTGTTATGGATTTTTAAAAAGTCATGATATGAATAGTATAAAAATTGACATAAATGAGTTTTTATAAAAAATACTATTTTATTAAATGATATAGCAGTTCTGAAATTCTAATATTTAGAAAAATAACATATATAAAGTTTCAAATATCAATAATTATCCACTTTTGGTTCTATTGGCATTTTATTCTAACTATATTAACCATATAATATGAATATTCCATAAGACATGGTAATAGTTAAATTAATTAACTAAGGGTTAAAGCTAAATGATAAGGTTAAATTTGAAACCCAAAAAAAGTCTATAACCTATTGGTTGAGAGGATTTTTAACAATTTTCATATTATCATAGAGTTAAATATGTTTTGGACCTTTTGAAAATCGAAATTCTAGTTATAATAATGTAATATTTTAAGGCATACCTAAAGTACATCTCCTCCCTCTTATTAAAGGCCACCAACTCTAACCTCTTACATAATCCTCTCAAGACCTTTTTCTAGTCCAAACTCTACTCAAATAAGCTCCAAAAATCATTATATTCCTTCTATATGCCTTACCTTATGCATACAAAAATCCTGAAATCCTTTGGCTCAAATCAAAGGGACTTACCTATTTTAAGAGGTAGTTTCTTCTCTAAAGTTCATGTCCAATAGTCTACTTCTTCAATCCATATTCTATTATTATTATTTTTTGATTACATAAAAAATCCAGTATCTAAAATATAATATGATTTTGTTATGATATTTATTTTGACTACACTTACAAACACCACCATCTAATGGATTTACAACATATTATTTATGTTGACAGCGAACTACTACCTCACAAAATGATGATTGTTCAATTATCTCCTACCACTTACTATGGTGGCCATTATGATGGAACTGTATTTATATGATATATATTATTTTGATATTTTCTTTATGAATCTATAAATTTTATTTACGACATACCTTTATGCTTTTCGTGATGTGAAAACACGATAATTTAATTTGAGGAAACAAGGACTACCACCCCCTCAAAGTGATATGAATCGTTCATTCCATACATGGAATGTATAAAGGGTGGAGTTAGTGAAAAAATGTAACATATATAAAATATAATATTATACTGTAATTATATTATACCTATTTATCATTATGTTTTCATTCCATTAAATATGAAATAGAAATTAAAGAAGTGTTAATGCGTACGTATAGCTTTCCATCTCCATGAACGGTGCATTTCATTTTTTATCTCCAAATGTTATGGAATATTATAAATACACATATAATGGATATATATGATATATATATATATATGAATAATATTCTGTAGATAATGTATTTTGATCACTTAGACAAATTTCAATTATAACAAGATCATTTTTGACTAAAGTTCCCAATATCGACAAAATGATAGATATAAACATAAATAATTATGTAATTTTTATAACATGGTAATAAGTCATTTAATAAGAATTAAAATCCTTAAAAAGGTTATGAAGAAAGTATATATTAACTTATTTTTACTATTCATGAATTTAAATAATGAATGAGTCATGCCAGACATGAGTTAAGTGACTACATCTCAACCACCTTTCATTGAGGAGTATTTTGATAATATATACCTCCTTATTTAATATGGTGTATAATGAAACCCTTTTAATTTTACTTTCATTCAAAGGGATTATTTTTTAAAGAAGTTTTTTACTATATGATAAAAGGAATGTTTTAACGTTTGTCACAACAATGACCTCTCCGCCGCTGTAATCGTTATTTGGATTCCTCAATATTACTTAATGTTTTTAAATGGAAAAGAAATCCTTTAATCCTTTTTTGGGTGTTTTTCTATAGAAAATTTTATTTTAAATGGATTTATTATTTCAATATTAGGAAAATATTTCTTATGATTTCAAATGAAATTTTATTAGTGAAATGTTGATATTTGCAATTTTTATATTTTATGATTATATAATGGTACTTGGAAATTTGAAAGGTGCTTATGCGATAATATAATGATAGGTGATTACGTGATAGACCAAATGATAAGTGGGTTAGTGATAATCCAAGTATGGTAGGTCACTTTTAACCTCCAATGCATTGGTCATGGATGTTTTTTGTATGGATATTCAATTTAGTGATATTTGTGGATGTGGACTGTATGGTTATTCCATTTAAGTATGTTTATGTCCCCTGTTACCTTTATATGATATAAATTGTTTTTTATGTGCCTTATTTCAATATTTTGGTTTAAAAAAGAGTTAAGGAATGAACTTATATTCATTAAATTGTTATTTATTCTTATTTATGGTGAAAATTATTACATTGTGATAAAGTATTCATGGTTTACATGTTGTTTTGAAAAGGTAAATGTTTTCCTTCTATATGTATCCCTTACTCATATTTTTATGCTCATCCAAAGTTTCTAAATGTTTTCCACAATAAATAAATATGTATAGGGTCATGGATGGGATCCCAGAAAAGTCATGGTGCTTAAAACATGGAACTAAACATGTTACTTTTTAAAGACTCTTTGTTTCATGAAAAAATGGATAGTGAGTTGATGTGTATACATGTAATATTCATGTTTTTCTATATAAGTGCTGACCTAATTCTCTGAATCTCTAAACCGAAAGAGATCCTAAATTTTAATTATTGACATAATTTAAGATTATGTAATGTATAAGTTTGGGGCCTTATAATGGGTTTCAGAACATTTTATAGATTTTGTAAAGGATTCGAAGCGTTTTAAATTAAATTTGTTTTAACTATTTTGAAGCAAATATTAAATTTTTTCCAGAAAATGGTTTTCAAAATGAATTCATGTCATCCTTATAAGTTTTAATTCAATTTTATATGAAGGTTATTTTCAACTGGTTTTATGTATTAAAAATACTTTTTCAAACATGGAAAGATATTTTCCTTAGGAAAACATTTAGAGTATATTTCAACATTAGTTTCCATATAACATGTAATCTATTGATGTTTCTCATTCCATTGAAGGAAATGATATAAAGGTCCCATTAATATCCTTTAGTTGAATGAGTTATACTTAATGTAGTGGTGTTTATGAATACCACCTCTTTTTAATGGGTATTGTGTGTATAAAACCCTTTTATTATTGAGAAGTACTATACTTTTTACACCAGCATCTTTTCATGGGTAATGCTTATGGTGAAATGATTACGAAACCTATATCTATCCACAAGTTAGAACATTTTTTCATTTTTATAATATATATTTAATTTAACTGGTTATTATATGTTTATTTATGATATCATGGAAAAATTATATATATTATTTCATTATGTGATGGGTGGGACATATCTCTTCCTCCGATTAATTGGGAAAAATTAATATATCATGAGATAAAGAGGGATGGAACAAGGATTTACTCAGTTCAGTAGTACTGTTCTGGAATAAGGGTTTCTTAGTTTAGTAATGCAATGCTAGAATGAGGGTTTACTCAGTTCAGTAATGTAGGGTTTGAATGAGGGTTTACTCGGTTCAATAATACCAGAAAGTAACGAGGGTTTACTTAGTTTAGTAATATCAGGCAGGAATGAGGGTCCTCTCACCTCAGTAAAAGATTGTTTCTACTAATATGGTCTTGGAAGTGTTGCCTTGGATAATATGGAAAATAATATATGCTTATGCGTTTCCACAATTCCATGTTTTACTCCAATTTTATGCTTATTGGGATTATTCTCTTTATTTCATATGATTCATGTCTTACGAACTTCCAATCTTTATTCCATGATCTATGTTATGAACATTGATAAATAAGGTATGATCTTTTATTTTTTTTATCACTTTCTAAAAACCCTATACTCATGATTATGCTTACTTTTCTCCTTTTTCTACCCTTAACGAGCATTTGATCTCACCCATTTTATGATTCCATTCCCCCATGTTATGATGGTATACACTATGTTTTATTTGTCTATAAAGGGTGATACTCAAGAAAAACCTAGTTAGAGATGATGTAGCTCACATATGTACTAATATTTATTTCTCCATGTTTCTAATTGAACTATACCAACTATAGTATTTGGTTGTCGGTTTGTATATTGTTTAATTATTCTATAAAAGTTATTTAATGTATATGTTTGTAAAGAGAGGGTCACTACATTTTGTATTCAATAAATGGTATAGTTAACCTTTAGAAACTACGATGATACAACTTTAGTGAGATCACTAAGTATATTTATAAGTATATGACTACGGATTTATATATGTATATCTACAAGAATGAGTTAATGTTTATGAAAATTTCCTAGAATTTTGGTAAATGATAGAGTGAGTGGTTTCCAAGAAGTACATCCCAATCTGGATATTACAAGTGTATGTGCATCTGGAATAAATGTACCTAGGGGCAAAAACATTGACTATAAGTGATGGGCTTGACACGGGGTAATATGGTACATGAAAATGTGCCTTATTGCGCCCCAGATTTGATACTCTTGGGGGATATGATTTTAGAATTCACAAACTCTTCATGAACCATCATGAATGATTCGAATATATTTTAGCTATGAATAATATATGATAAAACTATGGTGTCACATATTTTTTAATGTTTCACGATTTATACGTAATATATGTAATTCTTTTCATGGATATATGGTTTTATTATAGGATAAGTAATTCTCACACTATGCTTTTGGTTTTATTAATTGGAGGTATCCATAAAAAACCTTATTAGTGTAGAATGTGATGGAAACTGAGCTATCAAATGGGATGATCAGTGGAGAAAGATACATTGTGATTATACTGAATCTGTTATCACGAAATATGATTAACAATGTTAGGTTTTGGGATATTTCTATCATTCAGAATAAGAGAATGATGTAATTTCATGGTAAGGAACATAGAGGATAGATGATTAAACTTCCTACATGTTAATAATAAGGTATGAATATCCTTGAGTAATTCCCCTCATTCTGGGGAACATGTTATTTTTACAGGAAAATGATCAGAGGGTGACAAGTTTTCACGAAGTTAAATGTCTTCTCTGAGGATAATATGGGCATTACCCAACACGATACCTCAATCTAAGGATTTACTTCTAAAACAAATTAGGTCTTATTCCATTCAAACAATAATGTTGAAGGATTAAATTATTTATGTATTTAGATTCAATAATTTATAACGGTGAATTTTGTTTGAATTGTTTAGTTTATGATTTTGCTAAGGAAATAGAAAAATATTTTCAAAGGTGACAATGGACTGGAAATGTTATCTTAGGAAAGGTAACATTTTGAATAAGGGAAGGTAACCATTAATATGTTCATTATGATATGTTAATTTTGTATGGATAAAGATATATGGGGTGTGTATATCTAAATTAGATTGTATATTTTTCCATGGAGATGATTATAGAAAAAATGTTCTATATCATCCAGGATGATGTTTATAACTTCTTGGATTTAAGGGATGTTTCCAGTAATCATTGGAGTAAGGAAGCATGCATGTTTTCCTAAATTATTTATGGTAATTTAGTTTATTACAATGTTTCAATAGAATATAATAATAGGTTATTCACATTTTTTGAATGTGACAAAAAATATGTACTTTTTGATATAAAAGGGAATCAATGTTAATCTAATTACATATTTCTCTTTCAATTGTTTGGGATTTTCACCTTTAATAAGGGTTAAAAGGATACACATTCATGAAATGTTTAAGTTAAACTTGAGAGGAAGTATTATTTCACTATGATTTTGTTGAAAAATATGGTTAAAAGGATAATAAATTGTTAACTATATTTAAAAAATTTATAACTTATATTTTATATTAGTGTAGTTTTAAAAAAGGAAATCATGTACGTCATGTGATAACCAATCATGCCTGTCAAGGTCGCCAGTCTTAAACCCATAACGGAAAGACGATAATAGTTTCATGACTACCACTGGACTGCGTAATGTTCTGGTTCATGTGTATTTATTATTAATGTATAAATATTTATGATGAACTATTAGTGTAATATTTTATTTTTAATGCAAGTTTTTTTACAAAAAATTACTTTGGTTTTGTATTTTTTGTGGGCCTTAAGATCCATTAAAAGCTTTTTTTAGTGCTTTATTAATCAGAGTGAATTTCATGACATTCATGCCATGAGTTAATTGATGTATTGAATGTTTTTTAAATAAAAACCCAAGAATTACTTTTTTTATACAAATTTTTCAATAATTACCCAACTATCTGAAAGTAATCAAAAAAATCGTGATCCTAATACCTTAATTTTTATCGAGATGATGACCTTTTAATTCATCATAGATTTATGAATTCGAGGCCCTCAATATTCCATTATGATATCAATTTTTTTCATTGATGAACTCAATAAATCTCTATAAATATTTAATATTTTCATCCATGTCCAATCTTCACTCCCATCATAGGTTCTCTTATGTGGAAACTTGGTTAATTTTTTTAAATGACTCGTCATTTCATTCCCCAAATAATTCCCATTTTTGTTTTTCTAAATATGTGAAAGGAAACATTATTTTAACACGCATGACATTTATGGAATTTGTTACGGTCATAAACACTCAATGTATTAATTAATATTTTATCTAATTCAATGTATAATATCAAAAAATTTGTGAATGTTTTGTTTAAAAATTATGATAAAGTAAGAAAGCTATATTTATATCAACGATATTTTTAATGACACTTTAATGGTATTTCTCTTCCCCAAAAATAATACACCTTTATTTAATTTAATCTCCATTGGGTATATGTTGCATTGATACCATATTTATTTTTTATATTGATGTTTTATGTTTCTTTTTACTAAGAAATGTATAAACATTCACTTTTTGATTTTATTTTTTAATCATTAACATTACATTGAAATATGAACTTTTCTATGATCATTGGAAATTTAATTTCCCGTAAATATCAATAGTATTTATCACATATATATATATTTCATAAAATATATGTTATTTATACATATAGTAGTTTAGAATAGATGTTATTTTAGTATCTATGGAGCGGTTGATAAATCCATTTTTTTACTCAATGAAGATATTTGATGATGTGTTCTATTATTTATGAATTAAATCAATTATATGATATATAAAGAATTATTTCGACATGAAGATACTGGTGGGGACATGATAATGATTTTCCATTACTTCATTGTTAGTCTCATGAGATTGATCAATTTGATAACCATATATAAATTGGTTTTATGTGTCTACATATGCATCATTTTTAAACTGTTTTGTGAAAGTTATTAATTGTAGAGGTACCATGATTCCAATGATTATAACATTAAATAATTGATAATTTAATTCAATAATAATTTAATTATTTTCAACCAGGATATTTTCAAAGTGGTATTATCCATGGATGCAATTCACTAATATTTTTTTGATTATCTGTCATTTGTATTCAGTTATTCACACATCCTAATTTATGAACCATTAATTGTTCATGATAGTCCTGTTATTTAATGTTATGTGTGTTCACTTATTTAAAATTTTTAAATTGGCTATGAATTATAAAATCATGGTATTCAAATTATTTAAATTGGATGGTTGTTCTACTAGTTACATTTCCATGTTGGTTATTCTTACTTATCCATGATAATATGGACTTTATGTAACTCTTACACAACATAAATGCTCACCGTAATTTTATTTACTTACCCAGAAATACTATAAGTGTACTATGAATGATATTAAAGGATATTATATATATAATAATGATATTCTAAAAAAGGTTATGATGTAATTGGTACATTCAAATTTATTACTAGAATAATGTATGTATCTAATTTTACAAGACTCTTACTTTTCGTTACATTAAGATGTTGAAACTTGTATCTAGTTCCCATATAATAATGCAACAACTATTTCTGGGATATTTGGGTCATGTTCATTATATTTTGTCATGTGGTATGTTTAATTGATACATTGAGAACTAGATTTAGGAAAATATTGAATATGGAATATAACCCTATGATAGGCATTGAGTATATGTATAGAAGAACGTCATATTTTTTGGTAAGGTAGATTCTATTATGTTTTTCCTAATAATAAATGCATGTATAGAAACTACAGGTGTTTTTGGTTCTTTTACCGATTAAACTAGTTGTAATAACTTTGAAAAAAGGAGTGTCAAGCTTGATTTGAGTGTTACACGTACCAGAATATGGTCCAAATTTTTAATATTGTTTGAATATACCGAGGGATATTTATTGGGAAATTAATTTTTTTTACAAACTATTATACAAAATTTTAGTAGATAACGATAATGAATAACCTAGTTTAATCCAACATGTCACAGATTTAATAGAAGCTATTATGATATACAAAATCTAAAATTGATATTTGATGACTATATAGCTCCCCCACTATGTTTTTGGATTCTCACACTATGATTTTTGGTTTCATTAAAGGGATGGAACCTAAATGAATCATGTTGACATTGAATATAAAGTAAAATTAGGTGAATATGAGACACCAAATGGGATGATTATTAGAATGAAAGATTTCATAATTATTTATCATGATATATCTGGAAATATGAATAAAAACCTATACCCTAACCAAATCAAGGAATAACTAGAGTAGATAAGGATAGAGTTCTCTAAGATCTCATGTGGTAGAGGGTATAGAGGAAAATAGGATCCAACTAGTTTATCTTAGAAATGTGTAAAGATATACTCGCAAAATTTTCAAAAAGGAATTGGAAAATTTTTTATGTGGGGGAAAAGAAGGGTATAAAGCAATGAATTTCTATAGAAAATTTAGAGTACGATGATGCTATCATTATGCTTATAAGCATGTTCTATGAGATGTGCTTGGAATTTTTTATCTAATGACACCACAACGTCCTTGTATGATATACCAAATTGGTGGCGATGACCATGCTTCAGATATGGGGGGCCCTAAGCTGCCACTCTTACCTCGAGGACTACCACTTGTGAAACTACCTATTGTACCTGATTTTGGCTCTTCCATCTATTTTTGTTATAGTTCCATACACATAATGAAATATATGCATGGTTCTCAACAACTTTCACCTATGATGGATGATATGGATCATGAGTTTTAGTAGTAGCATCCTCCTACATTCGCATGGGATGGTGGTCTATAAGCTACTGAGAATTTGATATAGGATAACCTATCTATCATTAAGCAGATATAAATCCCTCCAGAGTAGGGAGTCATGATTTAAACATACATGCTTCTGGATTCTCCCATGATTAGGTGGGATGTGATTGCACATGCTTGTCATTAGCAGGGCATGTTATGGGTTGTATTCCAAAATATTTTCTTGGAAAATTTATTCCCTCATACGCAAAGAGTTGACTGAGATATAGAGGTCATGATTCTCAAGAAGGGTTCTCTATCATTTTTAGGATATTCCATGTGTTTCACAGAGTTACAGTTCTTTTCACCACTTCTAGCCAGTGACGAGCCTTCACGTAGAAGACGGTTTAAGGATGGGCACATGTATGCCATCTATATGGATCTGAATTTCATTCTCCTATCGACATTTATAAGATAATAAATTGGTCTCTTATCACTAATAAAAACCTTAGGGACAATAATAGTATCATGTATAAAAGATCAATGCCATCTCAGGCTAGTAGTTCGTCATGTGACAAGAAGAATTCTATCAAAGTTTCTCATCATAGTATTGAAAACCATTGTATTCATTTTGATAGCTCTAAAGTGTGTCATTAGTGTGGAATATTGAGTCATTTGTAGCCTCAATGTCATAGAGTCCCACTACAATGTGCAAATTATGGATGTTTGGGGAATCTTCATCATTTCCGTTGAACCTTTCCACTTTCTAAGAGTGGAAAGTATCAGAACCATCTCCACCATTAGGAGAGAGTTATTTTATTTCATTTCTGGAATAAAGATGGAATAGAAATGATAGTTCTGGACGAGGAGGAGTTCATGGATGTGGAAGAAACACCCTTGATCAACAAAACCTCCAATAGAGAAGTTATGATCATTTTAGCGCATCTATTTCACAGGGATGTGGATTAGGTCAGCTTGATGCACTATATCCTATACATGGGGATCAGGCTGCAGGACAATCTACTCTATGTGGTACTATTATTATGGAATCTTCTATAGTATCTCATTTATATGATTCTGGTTATTTAAACTCTTTTATCTATATATCTATCAGGTAGTTTCTAATTTTATAGATACAGTTTTACTATGTTGTAACGACCCTAGATATTCTGTTAGGGGTAAAACAGTGAGAATTCACTAGTGTAGGGACTTCCCCCTTGTGGTAGGTAGTTACCCTTACCTGTGGAAAATCTGTTTTCTTGAGATGACAAGCTTATATTTCATTCTTAGGATGGAGTATTTGGTTCACTATCATTATTTTTAGATTTCTATCACCACATTGTTTATTTTACATCACTATATGGAACTAGTTATCTATAAAAGGATGAGTGGGATGTCTAGGATGGTAGATAAGGACCAAAACATCATGGGTGAAGTAGAGTGACCACCCAGATTGAAAATATATTCATGGAGTGCCAGGGTTTACAAAATCTTAATTTCCCTCCCGTAAAAGATCATTTTAGGGATTTCATTCTTGATGATTTTTTTGGATTACCTCTTGAGAGAGGGGTACAGTTTACAACTGAGAATATTTTGGGAGTAGCTCTAGTTTCCCTTCATCCATATAGGATGGAACAAGCATAGATTCAAGAGCTCAAGTGGTAGTTAGAGGATTTAAATATCAATGTTTCTATTTGTCCTAGTATGTACACTTGGGGTTTTCCGGTGCTTTATTCCATCAAAACGGATGGAACCTTACATATTTGTGTGGATTACAGGGGGTTGAACCAAATTACAATCAATAACCGGTATCCAATTACTCAAATTTGTTATCTCTTTTTCTAGATCTATAATAAAAATGTCATCTTTATGATCGAACTAATATTGGGTTAGGCCATCAAACATACCTTGTACATCTGTTCGTATTTGGTATGTTCTACATGAGTAAATTATGATGTCATTCTATATTATAAATGTGCCTGTAGTTTTTTTGTATCTGATGAATAGGGTGTTTCACAACCATTTTGTGTCTTTTGTCATGACCTTTTTGGATGATGTCTTGGGGTATTCTCTTACTCATAGCAACCATGCCTAACATCTCGAGATTGTTATGGGTACACCGAGAGGGAATCAGATTTATTACAAGATTTCTATGTTCCACTTATGGATCAACAAATTACACTTCATCATTCATATAATATCGGAACCAAGAGTATATATTTACCTATAAAAGGTAAGTTATATGGTTTCCTGAGAGAATCCCAAGAATATGTTTGATATGCATATTTTCATGTTGTTGGAGCTATATTTCAGGATTTTAATACAAGATTTATTTCACCTTGCTTCACCTATTAATGGTCTAAAAAATAAGTTTGTCAAGTTAATATTGTCAGAATCATGTGAGAAATCCTTTTAGGAGCTAAAATGGAGGCTTGTTTTGCCACATATTCTATGTTTTCAAATCTAGGCTTGGGTTATACCATCTTTTGTTATGTATCATGCATTATAATAGGAACAATTCTAATATAAGAAGATAGAGTTGTTACATATAGATCTTTACAGTTAAGGCCTCATGAGAGAAATTACCCAACACATCACCTTAATCTAGAAGTAGTTGTCCATGCCTTACATTACTGGAGACACTATCTTTTGGGAGAGTTGTTTTTGGTGTGCACCACCGAAAATATCCTCAAATAAATATTTTCACATCATGAATTGAATCTAAAACAATTTATATGGGTCAAATATCTACAATCAAATGATTTTGAGCTTTCTTATATGCCTGAGAAGAGAAATATAGTTACAGTTGCATTGATCTGGAAAACCCAAACACAGGTCGTACGAGAATCTTGTGATTAATGGAAGTTAATTGACATATTTTATGAGATGAATTTATAGTTTCATGATAGTCACGAGCAGTATTATCTCTTATATTTGACATTTACCTCTTCTATTCTTGAGAAGGTGAAGTGTATACAGTTTTTAGATCCCAAATACTTGGTACTCCACGAGATTATTTTAAAAGATAACCCATATTAGATTGGTCAGTGGATAGAGATTATGTCTTGTGTCTATGTGGTTGTATATAGGTTCCTATGGATATGATAGAGGAGTTGATGAAAGAGTCACATGGTTCCTAGTGGGATGATCATATAGTAATCTCCATGATGAATTGAGATACATGATGCTAGTATTTTTTTTCCTAGGATGAAATATCAGATAGCAGGTTTTATCCCTTGGTGTTCTACCTATACGCAGGTGAAGGCAGTGGACAAAAGACCTACAATATTGTTATAGCTTCTTCCAACAACAAAATTAAAATGAGAATATGATTCCATGTATTTTTTAGCTTTATTACCTAGGTCTCGGGGGGGTATAAATTCTATTTGGGTAGCCATTGAACGACTAAGAAAATAATACACTTCATTGCTATTTTCGAGAATTTTTCAGTTGATGATCTAGGAAGACTATATATTAGTGACATCATATGACTACATGAGGATACTTGTATTATCATTTGAGATAGGGCTGCTAATTTCACTTCATGGTTCTCAGAAGGATTGGATAAAGGTATGGGAACACATTTTATTTTGAGAACATCCTTTAATCCTCAAACTGATATAAAATTAGAATAGATAATACTGGTTCTAGAGGACATTCCTTGAGTATTTATCCTTGATTTTGGTAGTTCTTGGAAGAAACATGTCCCACTCGTCATGTTTTCATATATTAATATCTTTCAGTGGAAAATTATGACTACTCATTTTAAGGCCATGTATGGTAGATAATGTTGTTCTTCCATTGTGCTACCTATAGGTAGGTGAGGTAGCCATACTCAGACCTTGACTCATTCCAAAGGCTTCAAAGAAAGTCCAGCTGATCAGAATGTGTATGACTACTACCTATTCTAGAAAAAAATATAATGTTGATTGCCATCAAAGACCTCTAGAGGTCAAGTTCAGTGAACATTTTTTTCTTTAGGTATCCCCCATGCTTGGGCATAGTCTATTACAGAAGCATAAAAAGTTGTCACCTCATTATGTAGGGTCGTTGGGGATTCTAGATAGAGTCGACCCTATAGCCTATCAATTTCTTTTACCTCAGAGGTACCATGCTACACATGACATATTTCATTTTTCATTGATTTTATTGTATCATTCTAACCATTAACATTCATTTCATCCCAAGGAAGTTGATTTTGAAGCTAATTCTACCTTCGGGTAATATCCATCACACATCGTTGATCAGAGCAAAATGGTTCTCCGATGACGGTTTTTCCTTATTGTATGGGTTCTATGGATGAAAAACACAGTACAGGACGATACATGGCAGAGGGAAGCTGATGAATGTGCTCAGCAGCCATTGTTTTTCTTGAGTAGTGTCTATACACTCTATGAAGGTGAACTTAGGGATGGGTTCTTTTAAGTGGGGAAGAATGTAAGAAACCAGTTTTTACTAAGGAATTGATACATTAATTTTCATTCAAAATCTCAACTTAGGACCTTTTTTAGATTCCTTTTGAGTTATTAAAGGTATCTCAGCTATTTGGGTCATTTTTGAAGCCTGAAATCCATCTTTTTTGAAAAACTAGGTCGGTCATACGGTTAGGGCACGGTTGGCGCATAGTTTGGCTAACTGAGCAGATCATAATTTATGGACAAAACCACATCATATGGTTGGTGCACAACTTTGTATCCAGACCACAAAATTTTCCTATTTTACTAAGAATAATTATCACAGTTTACACAGGGTCTATCGAACATTCCAGAAAACAATGCACAAGCCGTTTTTCTGGGTAAATTACCAATTTTCCCGTAATTATTTAATTAGGTCCCCTGTTGTTCCATAATCTGAATATATGCAAGATATACCTATATTGATTTCATTATTGAATTTATTGAAGTCCAAATCATTGGATTCTAAGATATTATTTGTCTTGAATCATTTCAAGCTTCATTTCATCACATTAGTTGTGCAATAGTAAGTACTCGAGTCCCCTTGAGTAGTTCATCTTCTCTTTTTCTCTTTACCAAGTTATCAGGGTATGATCATTTTTCTCGATTTCTTATATATATTCTATTATATGAGGCATGTAAAGGGCCGATATCAAAATAGGATATTCATACAAGCCTACGGTGGGTGGTCTATAACTCATTCCTAACGTTTGTGGATTTTGGAATTTTCGTCAGGGGGCCACCGATATCATCTGGTTCCATTTATAGAATTAGTGTGTGATACATATACTCATTAGAATCATATGATTTTTTAATTTAAATATATGTGATTAATTGTTGGTGGTTACTCCCACAACTCCATTCATCCCATGTAGGATGTTATTCCATATTCACCGCTTAAGTGATTTCACACGGTTGTGCCACCGTTCGGGTTTGCATTGACATGACCTTAAAAAGGGTAAGTGTTTCTATATTAAATATGTTGATTTGTATTTTCACTTTCATAATGGAAAGTAACATGTATGTGCACCAATTTACCATCTAAATTTATGTGATTCAATGGATAAATAAATGTTAAAATGGTAATTGGAATGTACACTGAGTATATGAATTGACTGGATTAAATGTGAATTATTGATAGGATGATTGTATGTAGAATCACATACCAAACTAATGGATGGTAGTTCAATGAACAATTATAATTGAATATTCCATTATTGTATTAGATGAAGGGATTTATTTTACATGTCCCTATCATAGTAATGAAATGTAAAGGTTGAACCAAATGACTTGATTTAATGTTTTCATGCAACTTGAACTTATCACACTAATAAAAGGTATACCTTCAACCAAATGAAATATTAAATGGATTCATAATCAAACTGGAATGTCTTGAATCGATCCGTCCTTGGATTATAAATGGAGAATTCCTTTAGCACTAAGAAACTACATTCTGTTTCAAGGGCACAACTTTCTTAGCTTGAGACCCACCAAGATCTTGGTTCTTGTCTGTTCATGGATTGCAAATATGATACCATGGGTCCCCTTAAGTATTACTAAAATATGAATTTTATACACACCTTCAACCCCAAAAATATAATTATAGAATTCTTTGGAGACATTCATTTGATCTAGCATTGAAAACTAGGATCCATTGTTAAATCCCATCAAACCCAGTCAGTGCATAGCCCTGTTTAACCTTGGATGTACTCCATGGACTCAGTAGGTTCCTTATTGTGGAATTACATAGACTATGATCACTGTATTACACTCTTACCAAGTACCAGGCTATAGGTATTACTTAGTTTGGGGACCCATGAGGTCTATGTCGCATTGGTTATTACTATGTGACTACACTATTAAATATCATTAATCATGGTTGTCTTGTTACATCATGGAACCTTCATTAATTATACTATCAAATGGTGATGTCAATGTTGGCTATGCCTCATGAGATCTATAAATATAAAATGGATAGTTACTTAATTAAATTTACTCATTTCATGTTGAGAACCCAACTTAGTGATGACTTAGGTAATTGGGTATTTAGTTACATTGTATTGCTTTAATTTATATATATGCATTATTGCACATTGTTACATTTTAATTACACGGTATGAATGTTATAGAAACTATTGGTGGTGGCCCATTGAGATATATCTCACATCCCCATCGAGTGCCATTAGGTACCTGAGGTGTATTACATGGTTGTAGGTGTTTAGAAATGGAAGCACTTGGCTTAAAGACTCGATTGATTGTTGTTAAGTGTGGAGCGTGAAAGAAGATGACCGAGATTGATAGAGGCATTATTGGGATAGTATTTTATTTCCATTATATATCTATGGAACATGTTTTTCTACTGTTCGTGTATCCATATTTTCCTATTTTCTAGTGAGTTTACATGTTATTAGTTGTTGGATGATATTCTAGTAGATTCATTTATTTTCACTATTGCCTCTATTTTTGGTTGTTCCTTCTGTTTACTTAAACTACTTCTAATATTTATCTACATTAACATTCACCCACTGCTCTACACATTCTTAATGATGTAATTATCTCCCATAGACATACCTTAGGTCGTTTCTTCTTGTTAGAAGCCTCTGTAATTCTTGGATATGCACCTGATACCTTGTGGCTCACCAGTATTTGGGCCCCTGTTAAGTGGAAGTTGGGTCTGGGAAGTCACGCCCACTTATAACATTAGTTATAAAAATATATGTTGCATGTGTCTGTTTTAATATTCAATAATGTGTCAAATAATTCATCCCGAGAAAAACATAGGGGTTCATATATGATTTAGGACAAAGAGAAGAACATTATGTTTATAATTTCATTTTTAATGATTTTATAATTTCTCATCGGCTAGGATCATAGTATGACACAGAGTTTTATACCATGAAATTTTGAGCTATCCTGCAAGGTGTGTTTTTTCACATCCTTTGTTTATATCATTAATTACCATATGTTATGAAATTGTAAATAGCCCATTCACTATGTGAATGAAGATTTTACAGTGGGTGTGGATTATTTTCTACTTGATCCATCAATTCCTAGCCTTGTAAAATTTCTAAGGACAACCTACCATAAAGATTAACCTTAATAAAAATATTTACAAACTTTTTCATTATACAGATTTTTTATAATTCATTGTATCCTATATTAAATCTATAAAAAATGAAATAATAATTAATAGAATGAATATAATAATAATTAAAAAAGTAAAAAAAATGTGTATGTATGAAAGTTAAACATCACTTGTACACAGAGTGTATACTACCTAGGTATATAAAATATAAAATTAATTTATTATTTCATAATACAGCTATTCAACAAATGGGTGTGTTTACTTTATTTATATAAAATTACTTGTCATTAGTTTTATAATTTTTAATGTATAAAAAAATTTCAATGCACTGTTCCGAACTACATAACATGTATAGTAACAATACATTATCTACATAGAGTGAATTAGTAGCATTAGACACTACATTAATTGACATGGGTTATTTCTCATTAATTTATATTACAAACAATGTAATTACATGTAAAATCATGTATATGACATATGAGCATATAGTGTATAAGAATAGCTATTTTTGGGTATTTAAGATGGGAATTTTTTTTGTTTTGAACAAGTATATTCTCTTTACATAGTTAATTTTAAGTATATTTAATTTTATTTAATTGTTCTAAATAATAATGGATGGTAATCTTAAAATATATTTGAATGAAAATTATGTTTAATGAATTAAATAATTAATGAAAATAATTAATTTATTTTAGGGAATTTAATCTTAACTAAGAACTACTGAAATGAATTGTATATTAATAAATGTGTATTGGTTTCATGTGTGGATGAACTAGATATTATATTATCCCATGCATGTGAATTATTTTTTTTAATTTATTATTATTATTTAAATTAAATTTTTTGTATACATGTAATCCCCAACTCTATACTTTAATGGAAATTTGATCCCATGTGTTCTTTCTGGTAAACCCTATTAACCATTCAACTCGTTCCCCTCACCCATGTGTGAGTAAAATAATAGTTAATGGAGGAAGAACACATGTGGCAGGAGTCATTCAAAATCTCAATTTGTGGTGAAACCAACCTAGGTGGTATAGGAGTGCATTAGTGTATTTTTTGAATAAAACAATGCAGGTTTAAAAGAGTTATATTCCTAATGTGATGGTTTTTTAATGGTTTAATTGATAAAAAACCAGTTGAAAAGATTATAGTCATAGCTATTTAATATTTTATTTGTTATAGATCCATGGTTAATAATGTATGAAAGATTTATTTCCATCACATATTTTATTTACTAGAAAGCAAGAATTATACAATTAAAATAAATTGTATCATGTGATTTTTTTCCCCTGAAATGGTTATCACTAAATTAAAAACAACATAAGATTAATAATAATTTAATATGATAAAAATAGAAATTTACACATGTTTAAAATAAAATCCCACCAAAAAAATATTAGGTAACTAATTAAATATTCTATTTAATATCAAAAAATAGTTCAAAGTGCATTACAAAACCTAGTTAGGGTGATTTCAATTAGTGCATTATTTTTTATTGTGATTTGGTAAAATTTACAAATTTCACTTCAATGGTTTACTTCCCAAGAAGGACTTGGTGTAATTAGCATGAAATTTTTTTAAAATAAATTTCACTGATTTAGTGATCGTAGATTATACTAAATAGATCAATGTGTAACAGGTTATTTCCATTGAAAATACCACTCTTCCTAAAAAACATTGTGTACATTATTTGGACCAATTATTTGTTATGATAATAGATATATTGATTATGAAAACCCTGCTTTTATTACAAACATAAACATGATTTATTTCATAAACTATTCACTTGATAAAACATAGATGATTGAGAGGTCTAGTGTCTTTGGGGCATTGGATCATTAAATAACAACTTAAAACATGAAATACAACATCTTTATTGAAAACTTCCTTTACATGACCACTAAATTCCCTCGTACTTAGTATTTCGTGGGATAACTTGTGGACATGCATAAGAAAAGGGGTGAGCTATAAAGCCCAGTAAGGGAATAAACATGGAATACATGAGGAGTACAATACATGTTAGACAATAGGTATATCAATATAGCACAATAGAAACATGAACATAAAGGCATGATAAAGCATGATAATCATAACATGGAAAATGTGGCGACAATGCTTAACATGGAATTAGCATGAGCCAAGGCTCATTGCACATGGAGCATGAGTAAATCCTCATTTCACATGAAGCATTAGTAATCCCTTGTTGTACTTGAATTAGGATGATTCAACACTCATTGCACATGACATATCATGATACTATTCTATACCCAATGCATTATAGTGCTATAAGGGTTCACCCTTCTTAAACATTTCATTTCATGCATAAGTCTTCCACGTGGATCATGAAACATGGATTCATAAAACATAATAATTAATTCCATGATAAATGGATGTGTAATTCATACATGAAACATTATAATAAATAATTAAATGTGCATAAATGTGAATACCCTTGATGGATAAATGAACATGGTATTCACTACACAATGGCATTGGCTTATAAAATCAGTGCGATTTTGGCAGCGTAACGGTGTGACATAAGAATTCATAAAAATAGTTGATGAGATAGAAAGGGTTTCCTCATCATATTTACATGTAATGGACAGTAAGGAGGTCATATAGATACATGTCCCAACAATTTTAATGAAATTTAGATTCATGATACAAAATTATTGCTTGAATGTAAATGAGGAGAGAGAAGTTCCTTTTGGAATTTCGATATAGTAATGAGTGTACATGAGATATATTTAATGAGAGAGAAAGGGGTATCTCATCATTCAAACATAAATAGGGCCATATGGGGAAGGTGTGAAACCATACCCCAACATTCATTATTGAAATTAAAAGGGAAAAACAACTTAATGAAAATTGTACAAAAAGAGAAAGGAAGAGAAAACACTTACTTGGATGTGTGCTTAAAAAGACATGATAGATGCTTGGGAGAGGCTTCTTTGGGAGCTTAGGGCACCTTGGGAGGATTATAGAGAGAGTAGGGCAGAGGATGGACGAACTCCAAAGGCATTAATTTAGGACAAAGTGGGAGGTTGGGTGGGTTTATATAGGATAGGTGAGTGAATTCTTTATTATTTAGGTTTGGGACCCCTTATATTAAACTAATCCATAACACAAATCAGATCATGGTTTTTTCCAATGGTTTTTGGAAAAGGGGAGAGGAAAACCATATTTTATTAATAAAAAGTCCAAACTTCTTAAAATAATGGGTTTGCTTTTGTGGAGGTGGGTCACACTCCAATGGATAATAATTTTAAAAGAAAAGATGTTTAATAAGTCTTGAGGGGTCCATTAATGCTTTGAAAAGTATGTCAAACAAACCCAAAATCACATTATTTTAATGGTAAAACATATATTGGCCGAACATAAAGCTTATAGTATTTTAATACATCACTATTGTGTCATTATGATGTCATAAAACACATTATATATTTATACGGTATTTAATTTTTACCAAAAAATTTGACTCTCAGAAAATTATGAAAAAATCCCCGTTAGATAATATCGACATCCTGATTCCAGAAATATCATTTATTTTATTTAAAGAATTTTCTAAATATGTCAATTTTCAATTTTAAAATAAAAACTGACATTTATCGAAAATTCACGGGTTTTGACTGAAATGGATTTATAACCACAATAAAAATTATAATTTCATTCACAAAAATATAAAATCATTTATATTTAATAAAAATTAATTTAATAATAATAATAATAATATTTAATTAAAATAATATTTAATTAAAAAATTCCTTAATTTAATAATATAGAATTATTAATTAAATAATAACTAAAAACACTATTTGTACATTAAAAACTATCTATAATGTATCAATAATGACAAGAATGTATATTCATTATTATATACAAAAATAATGTTCATGAACATAGAACTAGATATTTGTTACATAACCCCTTAAAATAGCCACATAAGACCTAAGGGTAAGGTGTGTGATGGTGACAAACTCTTGGGGTGGCTCAGATAACATCGCTTGAGTGGTAATCTATATCAACTTTCACTTTTCCCGTAGACTGTCCTGTTCGAGCTTGACATGATGAAGCTCAGCTTGAGCTTGGTCAAGAGCGATGTCCAAGGATGCCACCTCTTTTCTGAGCTCTGACAAATGGGCTTAATATGGAGCAATTCTACTGGATGAGGCCATCACTTCTTTTCTCTGAGTAAATTGGGTTTGTTAAAGCCTTATATTTATACTAATCATATGATCACTGTTCAATGGATATAAAAGTAACGATCACAATTCATACCATAAAACCAAAGAAGTTGAAATTTTATATAAGCATTTTACATAAAGAGACATTTAATTAAATCAAGAGGGATTTACATTAATGAATCTTTGGGTCATTACAATATTCCCCCCATAAGAAATTTCACCCTCAAAATTTCCTTTTCCCACACTAAAACAAATGCAGGTAACTCACATTTATCATTTTCTCCGATTCCTAAGTCGCTTCTTCAAACTTGTGGTTTCGCCACAACACCTTGACGAGGGGAATTGTCTTATTTCGTATAACTTTTTCTCTTAGATATAAGATCTTCACTGGTTTCTCCTCATAAGAAAGATCATCCACCAACTATACCACCTCAGAAGAGAGTACATGTGAAGGGTCTGGTTTGTAATTCCTTAAGAGGGATACATGAAATGCATCATGTACTTTCACCATGTTAGGTGGAAGTGTTAGTTGATAGGCCACAGCCCCGACCCGATCAAGAATCTCGAAGCGGCCGATGTACCTTGGACTTAAATTCCCTTTCTTTCCAAATATCATGACCTTATTCCATGGATATATGCATTGAAAAACCATTTCTCCAACATTAAACTAAAGGTCTCATCGACGATTATCTACATAACTCTTCTGTGGACTCTAGGCTGCCTTTATATGATGTTGAATGGTTTTTACCTTTTCCACCATTTCTTCAACCAATTCTAGTTCAAGATGCTTTCATTCACCTACCTCATCCTAACATGCCGGTGTTCTATAACTTTTCCCATACAGGGCTTCATAAGGTACCATTTGGATGCTCGAGTGGAAACTGTTATTATATGAGAACTCCACCAGAGAAAGATGTTGATCCCATCCTCTTTTATAGTCCATTGAGAACGATCTCAACATGTCCCCAAGTGTTTGGATTGTCCGCTCGGATTGGCCATCAGTTTGAGGATGATTGGCTATACTGAAGTTCAGTTCAGTATTCAGTGCATGTTGAAGACTCTTACAAAACATAGATGTAAATCTTGGATCTCGGTCCGACACAATAGATAGTGGCACTCCATGCAGCACTACCACTTTGCTGATATATATCCATGCCATTTGATCCAATGAGAAATCCTCCTGAATAGCAATGATGTGTGCAGTCTTTGTAAGACGATCCACCACAACCCATATTACATTGCTGCCTTTAGATGTCCTCAAAAGTCTGGTGACAATGTCCATGGTGATGTTATCCCATTTCCATTCTGGTATGGGCAATGGTTGCATCATCCCCTTAGACTTATGTCTCTCTGCCTTCACTTGCTGGCACACGAGCCACTTTGATGTATATTCAGCAATCTCCTTTTTCATATTATCCCACCAAATGTTTTCTAAGAGATCTCATTATATCGTTGTGCTCCCTGGGTGAATAGGGATATTTGAACTATGTGCATCATCCAAAAGTTCCTTCTTCGGCTCCGGACTTTATGGAACACATAGTCTTTTCCCAAATTGCACAATTCCTTGTTCATTAACATTAAACTCCAAGGATTTCCATTTTTTGATATCTTCCACTTTTTCCTAAATTCTATCATCATCCTTTTGTGTATCCTTTAACCTTTTCAAAAAATATGGAGGAGAAATAATTTTTCAAAGGATTGATGATGTTCCCTTATTTATGATTCCCATGTCCATCTTTATCAAGTCTAAGAAGATTGGATCTTTCTAAATTCTCATCATTGATAGAATCGTTGGGTCCTTTCTACTTAGGGAATCTACCACCTTGTTCGCTTTCCCAGGATGGTAATTTATTGAACAGTCATAATCCATGATGAGCTCTATCCAAATTCTAGGGTTTATATCATGATCGTTCTGTGTGAATATATATTTAAGACTCTTGTGGTCAGTATATATCTCACGTTTCTCCCTATAGAGATAATGCCGCCAGATTTTCAAGGCAAAGATCACCACCACCAACTCCATATCATGCATTGGATAGTTTGGCTAATGGATTTTCAACTACCTTGAGGCATAGAATATCACTTTATCATTCTGCATCAGCACACAGCCTAAGCCCTTATTTGAAGCATCACCGAATACCACAAAAATTTACCCACTTATGGGTAAAGTGAGCACGAGCGTAGTGATAAGACTCCTTTTCAACTCCTTGAATATTTCATTGAATTCATCACTCCAAGAAAACCTTACTCCCTTTCGAGTTATCTTGCTAATAGGGTTTTAGAATCATGAGAAATTTCTCACAAATCATCGATAATATCCAGCTAACCCCAAGAAGCTATGGATATCCGTTACCGATGTTGGCCTCATCCATTCCTCAATTGCATCTGTTTTGGATGGATCCATAGATATCCCACTACTTGTGATGATATGACCCATGATTGAGACCTCCTTCAACTAGAACTCACACTAGCTATACTTTTCATAGAGCTTCTCCTTGTGAAAAGTATCTAGTACAGTTCTTAAATGATCCTTAATATCCTCCTTGGTTTTGGAGTATATTAGAATATCATCTATAAAGACTACCACAGATTTGTCGAGGAAAAATCTAAAGACTCTATTCGTAAAGTACATTAATATTTCTAGAGCATTAGTGAGTCTTAAAGGCATTACTATGAATTGATAGTGCCTGTATCTTGTACGAAAAGCAATCTTGGGGACATCTTACTTCTTCACCTTTACTTGATAATATCCTGACCGCAAATGTACCTTGGAGAAGAATTTTTCTCTATGCAACTGATCAAAAAATTCATCAATTTGTGGGAGAGGATACTTGTTCTTTATCGTGATTTATTTTATCTCACAATAATCGATGCAAAGGCGCATTGACCCATCCTTCTTCTTAATGAAGAGGACTAGTGCACCCCATGGTGACGCACTTGGGCCTATAAACCATTTATCAAAATTCTAATGTAGTTGTTTCTTTAGCTATTCAAGATCCATGATAGCCATTCTATATGGAGTATTTCATATTGGTAGAGCCCCTGTTATATGTTCAATTGATCATTCAACATCTCTTCAAGGAGGAAGACCATGCAGTTCCTTGGGAAACACTTCAGCAAATTCCCTCACAACAGGAACTTCTTCAAGAATGGTTTCTTCCTGGGACTCAATAATCTGAGCTAGATACGTGTTCTCATAGAGAATTAATATCCATGCTTGATATGATAGAGCTAAAGGAGATTCATCTTCCTCCTTACACTTGTAATGAATCGGGGGTTAACTCTCCATATGGAGTGCTATTTCCCTCTCCCGAAAATTTATGTTGGCTCTATATAAGGAAAGCTAATCCATACTAAGAATTGCATCAAATTCTACCAGAGGGAGTATGACGAGGTTTTACAGGAAATTGTATCCACATATTATGACAGAGGAGGACTTATATTAATGGGATGTAATGATTTCCCCATTTTTAGTACTCACTGACATCTTCACGTCCATGATTTGTGGTGGGTTTGTATTTTCTACTAAACATTCACGATATAAAAGAATGCATAGAACTTGAATAAAAATGTAAGTTTTCTATTCTTCAATGAATAACTAGCGTACCTATCACCACTTTATATTTGGGGTTCACTTCAGCAGAAGTGATGGAAAAAGATCTTCCTTGCTGCCTTGGTGGTTGTTGATTGCCTTCGAAACCCCTTGGATTAGGGCACTAATTTGAAAAATGCACCGGTTCATTACAGTTTTAGCAATGAACAATGCATTGAGGTTCAAATAGAGTGATCCTATCCTCTTTCGTAGCTGAGGGTCTTTCTTGCCAACAGTTAACAGCTAGGTGCCCTTCTCTTCCACAACTAAAGCATTTCCTCGTCCCCTTGAGGCAATTTTTGGGGTTCTTCTTTCCTCACTTTTGGCAAGTGGGGTGCTGGATCTTCTTAGAACCATAGGATTTATCCATCGGACTGCCAGTATTGAAGTACACCTTACGCTTCTTGTCCCCATGATACCCCTGTGATTCCCCGATCTCCATTTCAACCTTGAGGGCACATCAGACAATTTCATCATAGCTGTCGAAGTCACGGACCACTAATGCTTTTTTAACGGTAGGCTTTAGCCCACCAAAGAAGTGTTTAACCTTGCATTCAGGGGTAACGATAAAGCTGAAAGTTTATCATGCATGTCTTGTGAAATTTTCCTCATACGCTACAATATATTCCTCTTCTTTTTTCTTGAGGGAAAGGATGTCCATTTCCATTTTTAGCCATAGGGGGCGCGAAAAATATTTATAGAAAAATATCTTCCGGAAATCCATCCATTCCAATGCCTTGATCTCCTCCTCAGGCTTCGTATGTTTTTTCAACGTCCACCACTGATCAGCTTCACCCTCCATACGATAAGCCGCCAGGAGAACCTTCTCTTGTTCATAACATTGAAGGATGGAGAAGATCGTTTCAAAGGAGTTGATCCATTGTTCAGCAATCGGGGGATCGGATAGTCCACTAACAGTATGAGGCCTTTGTCTCATGAAGCTCTCGATAGTGACTTGTTCCTTCTTAGGGGGGTTTGGATGTTACTCTTGACCCGTGTTTCTATTCAAATATTGATTTATCTGAGAGGGAAGCGTGACAAAGTTCACGATTCCCGATCCTATTGGATTGGACATCTCATCATTACAGTCGTCACACTGATCTTCACATAGATTGTTAGCCCAAGTCCTCCTATTACTGACCATTGGCTGGAATACAAGGAAAGTTAGGGGTAACACATAAAGGTTAATCCAAAGATAAAAGTTGATGTCTTATAAATAAACTTTTATTTTCTTAACTCATGAGTCTATAGGCTTTAATCTTGGATTTTCATGATCTACTTTCTAACATATATACTTAGGGGAATTTTTTCAATTCCCTTAATAAGGATTCATACTAAGCTTGTGAATTTATCAAAAAATATCCCCCAGGAGTGTCATAATCAAGAGTGAATAAAGGCCTATTGTCATGCACCAGTTCCCGTTCGAGTCTTGCTCAAAGCGGTGTTTTCGGATTTTACCCCTAGGATACATCTGTGCCAGAGCCACCTCTACCTGCTTGTATCCATACATGGATGTATTTTCATGATAAACCACTCACTCAGTACTTACCAAAACTTAGGGATGTATTTATGATACTTAGTCTTGTCTCTAAGCCGTTACTGGGGTTTTCTAATCCTAATCCCAAAAAATAACTAAACCTATCCTATGACGCCTTCTATGAAAACCCTGATATTATTACAAACTTAATCCTCATTTATTACACAAACTATTCACTTGATACAACATGTATGATCGAGATTTCTAGTGTCTTCAGGGCTCATGATCATTACATAACAACTTAAAACAAGAAATACAACATCTTTATTGAAAACTTCCTTTACATGACCACTAAATTCCCTCATACATATCATTGCATGGGATAACCTAAGGACAAGCATAAGAAATGGGGTGAGCTATAAAGCCCAATAAGGGAATAAACATGGAATACATGAATATTACAATACATGTTAGAAAATAGGAATATCAATAGAGAATAAAAGAAACATGAACATAAAGGCTTGATAAAGAATGATAATCATAACATGGAAAATGTGGCGACAACACTTAACATGGAATTAGCATGAGACAAGGCTCATTGCACATGGAGCATGAGTAAATCCTCATTGAAAATGAAGCATGAGTAAACCCTCGTTTCACTTCAATTTTCATGATTCAACACTAATTTCACATGACTTATCATGATTCTATTCTTTACCCAATGCATTAGAGCCCTATAAGGGCACACCCTTCTTAAAAATTTCATTTCATGAATAAGTGTGCCACATGGACCATAAAACATGGATTCATAAAACATAATCATTTATTCCATGATAAAGGAATGTGGAATTAATAAATTAAGCTTTATAATCAATATGTAAATGTTCATAAAGGTGAATACCCTTGATGGAGAAATGGGCATGGTGTTCACTACACAATGGCATTGGCTTAGAAAATCGGTGCGATTTCAGCAGTGTAACGACGTGACATAAGATTTCATAAAAATGGTTGATGAGAGAGAAAGGGGTTACTAATCATATTTACATGTAATGGAAAGTAATGAGGTCATATAGATACATGTCCCAACAATTGTAATGGAATTTAGATTCATGATACAAAAGTATTTCTTGAATGTAAATGAGGAGAGAGAAGTTTCTTTCAGAATTCTGGCATAGTAACGGGTGTACATGGGAGGAATTTAATGAGAGAGATAGGGGAATCCCATCATTCAAACATAATTAGGTCAATATTAGGTAGATGTGAAACCATACCCTAACATTTATAATTGAAATTAAAAGAGAAAACCAACTTAATGAAAATTGGACAAAAAGAGAAAGGAAGAAAAAACCCCTACATGGAAGTGTGTTTCCAAAGACTTGAGAGAGGCTTATTAAGAGCATGGGTACCTTGGGAGGAGTTTGAGATAGTAGGGCAGAGGTTGGGTAAACTCCAAATTCTTTGAGTGTGGAGGAAGTGGGATCTTGGGTGGGTTTTTATAGGAAAGGCGAGTGAATTCTTCATTATTTAGGTTTGGGACCCCTTACATTAAAATAATCCAAACCACAAATCAGATCATGGTTTTTGCCCATGGTTTTCAGAAAAGGGGAGAGGAAAACAATATATTATAAGGACAAAGTCCGAAATGCTTAAAATAATGGGGTTTCTTATGTGGAGGTGAGGCACACTCCCATGGAAAATAATTTAAAAAGACAAGATGTTTAATAAGTCTTGAGGGGTCCATTAATGCATTGAAAAGTAAGTAAAAAAACCCAAAATCACATTATTTTAATGGTAAAACATATATTGGCCTAACATGATGCTTATAGTATTTTATTACATCACTATTGAGTAATTATGATGTCAAAAACACAATATATATTTAAACGGTATTTAATTTTTACCCAAAAATTTTACTGTCTCAGAAAATTATGATAAAATTCACCATTGGATAATTTAGACTTCCTGATTCAAGAAATATCATTTATTTTATTTAAATAATTTTCAATATATGTTAATTTTAACTTTTAAATTAAAAAACGACATTTTTTGCTAATTAACGGGTTTTGACAGAAATGGCTTTCAAACCTTAATAAAAATTATAATTGCACTCATAAAATAATAAGATCATTTATATTTAATAAAAATTAATTTAATAATAATAATAATAATATTTTATTAAAATATTATTTAATTCAAAAATCCCTTAATTTAATAAAATAGAATTGTTAATTAAATATTAACTAAAAACACTATTTGTACTTTAAAAACTATTTATAATGTATCAATAATGACAAGAAAGTATATTAATTTTTATATACAAAAATAATGTACATGAATATAGTACTAGATATTTTTTACATAACCCCTTAAAATAGCCACATAATACCAATGGGTAAGGTGTGCGATGGTGACAGATTCTTGGGGTGGCTCAGATAACATCGCTCGAGTGGTAATCTCTATCAACTTCCACTTTTCCCATAGATGGTCCCATTCGAGCTTGACATGATGAAGCTCGGCTTGGGCTTGGTCAAGAGCGAATCCCAAGGACACCACCACTTTTCCAAGCTCCGACAAATGGGCTTCGTATGGAGTAATTCTACTGGATGAGGCCATCACGTCTTTTGTCTGAGTAAATTGGGTTTGTTAAAACCTTATATTTATAGTAATAATGTGATCACTATTCAACTAATATAAAAGTAATTGTCACAATTCTTAACATAAAACCTACGAAGATTATATTTTATATAAATGTTTTATATAAATATACATTTAATTAGATCAAGAGGGATTTCCATTAATGAAACATTGGGTCGTTACATGGATCCATTAAAATAGAATATTCACAAGACTTGATATTCTAACACCAACTTTGATGGTTATTAGGTTACTATAAAATAGTGTGAAATTACTAAAATAATCAATATTTATTATAACATTTTATAATTTAAATGAAATATTAAAAATCCATAATTATTCATTTTAGATGTTCGAAAATCTATATGAATTCAAATATATCAGCATGATCTATATGATTGAATGATAACCTTCTAACTAGATTGTATTTATTGGTTTGGTATGTGAAGATGGACAATATATAACACCCTAATGAGATTTTTTAAATGATAGAAACCCCACTATCAATTGTTCCTAGTAAAGCAGCTAGTGTTGAAAAAAGTTCTATCTATATTAATCACTAGGATGATTCCATAAATTTACAAAATTTCCTAATATATTCCATGTCTTGTGATGCCACCAAGAAACACATAAAAATTAATTAATATAACATTATGCATCAACTTCATGATTGTTATAATAAGAAGGTGATAAATAGAAGTTTAATATCTCCAAAAAACTATTCACATTCATGATTGGAGACTCAGTACAAAAAGGTCTTTATATAGTCTATATGATTAAATATATATAGTTCTTAGAAATTTTCATGACCATTCCTAGTGGGGATCATGCCCAAACGACTGCATGCTCGCCTACAATAGGCTATCGGCCAGTGACTTGCACCATGTTGGCATATCCCCAAAATGGGAGTCATTATCCTAATGTAACAGTACGCACACACACACCTATCATCAAAAAATGATAAAATGTAAAAACACTAAGTAAAAAATGGGTTCAAACCACTATATCCGACCAAAAGTGTATTGTAGTGAATGTAATGGAAAGTAAACAAGGATAAATACAAGGCCACCAAAAATTGTCTATAACCACATGGCCAACCTATGAGAAAAGTGGTACTTGGACCGTTGTTTGAATAGACATAGGAACACTCCTCAGTCTATCCAGTCTCCCAAATAACTTCTTGGTCCTATTTTATCTAGGACCTTATCGAATGGTCGATCATCTTCACAAGACAAAACACATGTAGGAAAAACATGTGCATGGGCGAGTATAAAAATATTCTATAGGACACCCTGAAAGTATAGAGTAATAACACAAAGAAATACCACAAAGGAAAGTACAGTTAGCTCTATAGATGTATATGTCTACAAGACATATAATAAGAACATAAAAATATACTCAATCCAAGAAATAAAGACTAGATGTAATACACAACCAATTTATATACACATGATATTTCTTGAAGCATTCTTTTTCTAGGAGAACGCACTTCTTATGCCATGATATTATTAAAGACGCTAACAAATATTTCTAGGTCCTTTGTTCCCCCTCCCAAAGATAAATCATTGTTATGGAATATTGTGATACATAGAGAGGGGATCCTACCTAGACATACTTGGGAATATCACATATCAAGTCCAGATCAACCCTCAATGTATGGGATCTTTCCCAAACACACTAGGGAATACCACTGACCTTACTGATGCATCCATCTAGATTTTGGACCAACACCATGCTCTTGGTGGTTACATTTATTCTGCAAAACTCCACTAGGGGTGATCGAGGTTCCTAATATAGACCCATTTAGGGATACCATTATCTATATTGCACATAGACTCCATAAGGTATTAAAATCTACTGATATGGATTTAATGTTGTATTGAAAC
Organism: Viscum album; assembly: GCA_963277665.1. Classification (NCBI taxonomy): domain Eukaryota; kingdom Viridiplantae; phylum Streptophyta; class Magnoliopsida; order Santalales; family Viscaceae; genus Viscum; species Viscum album. The sequence goes on from OY728142.1 coordinate 1,539,751,814, forward strand.
CTCAAGGAAATCTCCAAGGGAAATCTCTCAACCGATACATGTATAAAATGAAAACTCCCCACTTTTCTCAAAATACTCGTGTCATGTCAGAGTATCAACATCACATAGTGTTCATCGATTGGTTGCTCCTTATAGAAGTTTTTACCACATGAAGTTAAAAAGGGGGTCACTGGGCCGGTGGATCATCTAGACGACTGTTCTACTAACTATGGTGGTCGAACACTCTGTGGAATGAATAAAATGGACCAACCACTGTGGATCAAACATGGACCGACCACTGTAAAAAAACTATGGGATTCAGTCCACTTATCATGGACAAACGACCATGGCCATCGACTATGACAACCGAACTTCTGCAGTCGTGGATGCATGGCCCGTGTTCCCATGGTAACTGAAGATTCCATAGATCATGGGTGATTGTCATGATCGATCATGGTGTGGTTCTTCCCCAGTCACATTGTGTTTGCCAATGGTCTAAACCAATCCACTTGGCCTGGCCCTCTGGCACGATGGCCGCCTAGACCACTGTAGGTGGCACACCAGGGAGCATCTGACATGACTTCCCAATTCAATCACGATTCTAAATGCACCACAATTCCACATCTTTTGTGGTTTTGTGGCCTTTGACCATGCAACCATCGCCACACCATGAGAACTCTGCCACCTCTAGTGACGACTGTATCTACATCCTACAGCATCTACTGCCTCTACTGTTCACGTCGTGCTGCTGTTCACCACCGTCTACACCTTATGTTTGTATCTCCTGTTTCTCCATTCAAAAAGTTTCCTCTAATGCCCAAAATTATAAACCATTATAGATTTCGGTTCCCTTTCTCCCTATTGAAACTTATATGACCTCAGGTTTCCATTTTCCTCAATCTGGGTATCTGATTTTGTTTGAAGGGACCAAGAAAGATTGGTTCATAGGGATCAAATGAAGAATAATATGAGTAACGGAGGTAGAAAAGAACAATGAAAAACCCTGAGGAACAATACTCTCAATTTTTTCACATTTTCCTCAATCCATTTCCTTTAGAATGATAAATGAAGATGAATAATGATCAATCTCATGATAATCCAGTAGATAAATCCCATCGCACAACACCGATCGATACATGAGACAAAAAATTTATTGAATGGCTCATGTTCATTTTATAATTATTGAATGGTGAAAACAAATCAAAAAAAACATTCCCTACCACTAATCATTTAAATCTTTGATGAATAATGAAGCATTGTTGTTGTCATTGGTAAGGTTCATCAAATACGAGGTGCATCATTCAATCGATCTTTCATTTTCCACCAATGGTTTTTCCATAGGTTCATTCTCTATGCCTCTAGCGTAATATAGGGTAATTATTCTAACATTTAATTCCTGACAAATAATTAATAAAAAATAGTCACTGAATCAAAATAATTTATTTATTAAATTATTTTATTTACATTTACGTCTTTTAAACTCATTATATAAGAGACCCTTTCCGACTATTGTTAAGTCACTCCAAGGATAAATACATCATTATTATACCAAGGATTCCATTATATTTATTTACGAAGAAACAATTTAAGAGTTATTCAAAATTTTATGGAAAATATACAACACGTTCTATTAATAATTTTATTATTTTTAAATATTTTTTCCGACACACAGGGCCTCAGAATAACATGTCATATCATTTCATGGTCTCAAAATAAATCCATATAATAGCTAAAATTAAGTCATGAAATATATTAAGTGTTACATTCTCCCCAACATTGGGCATCATGTTATTGAAATCCAAAATAAGGGCTACTCAAACAGAAGATAGTACTGAGCACGAATTTGAGTCTCCCATTCCCATGTGCATTCTTGGAGATTCCTATTCTTCAACAAGACTAGAAGTAAAGGAATATATCACCCATGAAGGTCTCAATCATTCCATTCTATTATCTCCACTAGGTACTCAGTAAATGTCTCTCCATCTTCAATCTCCAGTTCTCCCTAGCCGATGACATTCAAGGGGTGATTCATGTACCTCTTTAGTTGTGACACATGGAATACATCATGTACCATCTCTAACAAGAGAGGTAGATCCAAGAAGTATTCCACCTTTAAAGCTATATATAGTATCATTAAATGACCAATGAACCTTATAGATATCTTTCCACCCCATTCAAGTCTCCATAATCTAAGTGGTGGAGAAACAAAAAGGAACACATTGTCTCCTTCCTCGGACTCCAAATGCATATATTGCCTATTATAATAAGTCATCAAATAGGTATGTAAAGTCTTCATCCACTACTAGATGATCTACACCTTCTCTGTTGTAATATGCACCAATTCGGGGCCTATGAGTGCTGAATCTCCTAGTTCAGTTTATTAATGGGGTGACCTATATAGTCACCCATAGATGGATGAAAATGGTTTCATAATAATGGTGAAATTATATATATATTTTTATGAAAACTCCATAAGTGGTATCTAATCATATCAACTACAACCATAGTCTAACATAAAATCTCCCAACATGTCCTCTAGAAAATGAATTGTCCACGTATTTTTTTCGCCCATTTGTGGGTGGAATTCTGTGCCCAAGCGTAAGTGAATCCAAAATCCCCCCTCCAATCCCTTCCGTAGCTCAGTTGTAAACATAACATAAGGATTTGAAACTATCATTGATGGAAATCAAGGGAGTCAAAATAACTTGAGCACAGAGAGTCATCACATTAACACTACTGAACTTTACTCTTGGATAGTTAGGAATTGATCTGACTAGGAGTGTAATTCATTGAACACATAGATAGAGTAATTTCCCCTCGATGTGCACTGTAAACCCATCATGATGTTTAATGATATCCCATTCTACATACATTATGTAACCTCAAGGGTTTTATCTGAACCCGTTGGAACCTATGTTAAGCCTTCACCTGGTGACATGTAATGCATTAGGGGTCAAAAAATGAAACTCCCTTATTTATTCATGGACACCAAAATTGATCTTAGATGTTTTGGTACATATTTTACACACCTGGATATACTACGAAAGGGTATGTGTGAAACTATCTCAGAGCCTTCTCGCAAAACACCACTAGTACTAATGTGTGTCCTTTGAAATGGATGAGTTACCACCACCTTTCAAATATTTATCAGGATCATGCCTTGTGGAAATATAATCACATAACATCTCGTAGTCAGTATCCTGATGCCTGGAATCCCTGGCTCACTGAAAGAGTTAAGGGGTGATACCCATTGACTAGAGGTATTCTGCCCCATATCCATCCACAAAAGATAACTAAATTAATACCAACTTCCCAGACTCCTTGTTTAGAAACTATGAACTGGATCTCCTAATGAGAGATTCTACCACTAAATTCCCCTTCCTTTCAGTATAGAAAATTTGAATGTCATAGTCCTGGTGGAACTCTAGGTATTGACTCTATATCATTTTCAGATCCATCTGATAAAAGATATACATGAGACTCTTATGATTAGATTAGATGATAATCCAATCTCCCATCAGGCAGTTTTTTCACATCTTTAATGTTAAGACTATCCCTACTAACACAAGTTAATTTGTCATATAGTTTTTCATCTGTGTTCTCAACTGATGTGGACTATAAAAAATCACTTCATTAATCTTCATAAGGACCCAAGAATTCAGGTTTTCTGATGCATTATAGTACATTATATACTCAGAACCCCCTATAGAAATAATAGGATAGGAGAACATGTCAATCTATGACTCAACTTTGGAAAACACTCTTATCACTCTCTTGACCACATGAAAAGAAACACATTTCTTGTCAAAACATTCAAGGATACATCAAAACTAGTGAATTTTGGAAAACCCTATTATTATACCCTACCAAACCAAGGAAACTCCTCACCTCAGTAACACTCTTTGGTGGATCAAAAGAAATAACTACCACAATCATCACTATATCCACTGTATCTCCAGCCTCTAAAATTACATGTCCAAAAAAAGTACATCTTCAATACAAAACTGTCACTTTGAGAGCTTAATGTATATTTGGTTCTCTAAGTGTGTGGCTAGGACCGTCATCAATTTTCTTTTTTTCTCCTCATAAAACGCCAAGTATATGACATCCCTCCTTTTTTAACGTAATGATTCATTACATTTTACAAAATCTAGGATCTTTAAGGTTTAGTGTCTTGGAATCTAGGAACGTAAAACATGAAAAAATAAAACATTCTTCTTAAACACTTGAAAGGCTTCTCCTTATTTTTATCCTAGGTTCATTACTGAATCTCATAACCTCGGGACATACATCAAATTAAAGGATGAGTAGATGGCCCGGTAAGGAAAACAAGGGGAAACATTTAACATGTGAACTTGAGATACATCAACAATGTCATGAAAAAGAACTTTAAGGAATGAGAAAAAAATCAGGAGGCATATCATAATAAAAATAATTTATTTCATAACATGAAGATGTGGCTAAAACATTTAATATTTAAAATAATTTCCATTTCACCATGTTCCATCCCCAAGGTGTCATTAAAAATTACCAAGGTTATTCACCAAGGCGTCGTTAAAAAAGTGGTCATCTCTAGAGATTAAGTCTTTACCCAATGCATTGGAGCTCTATCAGGGCGCACTATTAATTTGTCTTTATTATAATGTGAGACACATATATCAACATCAATCATTTCATAAACAACCGATATAACATAAAATAAATGGGTTTCATTTCATAATCATAACTTTTTAATAACTACTTTAAAGACATGATCTTTATGTCACTTTAAACCCACAAAAAGGGAAAGCGTGTCTCATGTATGTAAATCCCAGAATTTAAAATAGAAAATTTTGGTATATATGTGAATAAAACATTATAAGAAATATATTTTAGTATTAATTTAATAAAATAAATGAATTCGAGAATAAGAGAGAGAAATTTTGAGATGGAAATTCTGCAGCATAACAGCTATGTTATGAGGTTTTAGAAAACATTGAAAAGAGAGGGGACATGGGTCACCCACTCATAAATGATCCATAAAACAGTAGGGGGACAAAATATAAAGTATTTAAGAACATGGTAATGAAATTTTAAATATATACTATATGAAATGAAGAACATGAAAGGAAGACAAAAATAATATTTCTCTTATAAAAAATTCGGTAGCCTAATGGCGTCACATAAAATTCAAAAAAATGAATTGACGAGATAAAATAGGGTCTCTCATAATATGAACATAAAAGATCAGTATGATAGATATATATATCATACCCCAACATAATAAAAAGGAACTTGAACGAATTTACATGAAAGTAGAACATTGAAAAATGAGAAAGGTCAACGAATCCCTTAAAAATTCAGCAGCCTAACGACGTCACCTAAACTTCAACAAAAATGAATTGGCGAGATCAAATAGGGTCTCTAATCATATGAACATAAAATATCAGTATGATAGATATATGGATCATACCCCAACATAATAAAAAGGAACTTTAAAGACTTGACATGAAAGTATAACATTGGAAAATGAGAAAGGTGAACAAATCTCTTCAAAATTCGGCAGCCTAAAGGCGTCACCAAAACATCAAAAAAAATTAATTGATGAGATAAAATAGGGTCTCTCATCATATGAACATAAAATTTCATTACGATAGATATATAGATCATACCCCAACATAATAAAAAGGAACTTCAATGACTTGACATGAAAGTAGATCTTTGAAAAATGAGAAAGGTGAATAAATCCATTAAAAATTCGGCAGCATAACGACGCCACTTAAACATTATTAAATTGAATTGATTAGAGAAAGAGGGGGTATCTAATCATATGAAAATGGAAAGGGCAGTAATAGAAATATAAAATAACATCCTCCAACATAAGAGCATGGAGCATAAAATAAATGACAAAAAAGAGATTACTTGAAACAAAGGAGAGAGGTAGGATCCCTTACCTTAAAACATAACTCTTAAAACTCAAAGGTTGGGACCTGGAGGGCTTGGGAGAACCTTGGGAAGACTAATTGAGAGGTAATGAGACCCTATCTTCATTGGGGAAGAGTTGGGAGTCGAATGGATGAGAGGATGGCTTGATCTTTATAGGGAAAGTGAGGGGACAAGGCATTAATGGCCAAGGGACACCTCATTGGTGATTTTGGAAAAACCACGGGCTCTTCCATGGTATTTCCCATTGAGTAAGGCCATATATGGACCACAATACAATAATCCATCACCTTTGGTCGGATAACCCTTAAAATATCTCATCACATCATCATGACATAGTTATGATGTCATTAAACATACAAAACCCTAAAACTGTATTTTTACAATTCACTGAAAATTCAACTTCCTTAGAAAAATCCCAAAATTACACTTTAACCAAATATCAATTATATGATTTCAAAAATGAAATCCATTTTATAAAAATAATTTTCAAAATATTTTTAATTTAATTTTTATATAAATAAAGTATTCACCGAAAATTCATTTTTTTTCAGAAATATCCCTAAAAATTACCTTAACATAATATCGATGTTTTGAGTTCAAAAATACAGTCCATTTTATAAAAATAATTTTCTAAATATTTTTAATTTAATTTTTAATTAAAAAGCACTATTCACCCAAAAAAACTAAAACTTGACTAATAAATTATGAAACCGTCATTTACCCATTTTATTGAATCACATTACTTAATCAAGGTTCCTATATTATATTAATACTTTCATTAAGTGAGATTACTAATCCATTTGGTCACATTACTAATCCTAAGCATAAAATAACTATTCATAATTTACAATTCATCAATAATTAAGTTGATCTTATTAGATTCTAAATTCCGTACTGAACATAATTTTAGAATACCAATTTTTAAAAATCATTACACATTTTTAATTATTTAAGGTTTACATAAATATTTTTAAAATATCCTTTCTCTAAATTTCATAAAAAATATGCATACTATATTTATCCAGACATTTAAAAATTCATAAACTTCATCATAAGAAGAAATCATAATTTTTATTTAAAACAAAGGATTTACACAAGGAAGTTATGGTCTCCTTACATAGCCCCTTATAACCCCAACATAGGACCTAAGTGTAAGGTGTGCTAAGGTGAGAGAATCTGAGGGTGGCTCAGCCAACATTGCATGAGTAGTAATTTCTATCAGTTTGAACTTCTCGTGAAGGAGATTCCGTTCTAGCTTCACACGATGAAGTTCGACTTGGGTTTGGTCCAGAGAAAAGCCCAGTGGTTCTACCTCCTTACCAAGATCCATTATATGGGTTTCGATTGGCCCGAGACTACTGGATGAGGCCATCAAATCTTCTTTCTATATTAATTAATCAAGATCACTTGTATTTATAGATAATAATTGAAACTTTTAGTTTCCATTGGTCATATTGACCAATGGTCATATAACAGTTAAAAACCAACGGTATCATTTTAGTTATACTCATGTTATCAAATGAAATAGTTTTGTTGAGTATAAAAATATAATAACACACAAAATTAGGAAACAAAATTTATTCAAAATTTCGGGTCGTTACAATCTTCCCACCTTAAGAAATTGCGTCCTCGCAATTTTTGAAATTGGATTTTGAAATTTCATTGAAAGTCCCACATCAGAAAAGGAGTCAGTAAAACTATTACTTTAAAAGAAAGAGAGGGAAGTACAAAGGTCACCTGGGTTAACCCACACTAGGATTCCATGTAGGAAAACTTGGACATGGAGGAGAAAACAAATGGTCAAGTTCTGAGAGAGAGTGATAGAATACATGATTAGGAGAAACTTAACCCCAAGAAAATCACAAACTTATGATGTGTGTAAACGGTCTTTGATTACCTAGTAGGAAATGTAAAACAACAACGTTTTTGTTTCATGTTCCTTTTCATAATTTTGAGGAATTCATTTTCTATATAGAACAAAAACATAAAGAAATATACCTACCTTCATGTATAGTTTCATCCTTTAATAAGTTTCTACCGAAACTAATCTTTTCTCCAAACGATGAGCATTCAAAACTACTTGGTCTCATCAAAGCACAAGAATCATCTTCTTGAGAGTCACGTAATCCAAAAAATATTAACTACCAATTTCTTATATCTTTAAACATTATCCAAAAAAAATAAAGGGTAATATAAAACAACTCTCCAAAAAGATAGAATCCCATAGGAAGGGAAACTACTTTTAAATCTTCAAAGTTCCATGGTACTACACAGAGTTCATCATAGACCATTCCATAAATAACTATCCTTAAAATTCCTCAAAATAAACCAAACTAAGATTGAAACCCAAATACAAGAAGGATTTGATAACATATTCTTCCAAAATAAGTTTCATCATTCATCTCCAAACAACATCAACCACTCCTAACATCTTATAATAAAATTAGCTAACCTAAAAATATTTTCCACAAGATAGGTTAATCATTTCCATAGGTAACCTAAATTACTCTAAGTCCACATTAAATTCATAAATTCTTCAAAATATAATTCAACCTTTACTCCTCAACGAAAATACCATAGTAATCTATTTACCTCGATCAAATAGGGGTCCCAGAATAGTGAACGTCTTCTAAAATAATAATCATCTTTTAATCCCCTAATCACCCTTTTTTAAGAAGAACAACTTCACTACATCAACATGTGGTACATAACATTAGATATTTCTTTAATGATATAAAATCATCTTAGGTAGTGACTTGATGATCTTAGAAAGCATAAAAGATATGCTCATAGAGCACGAACTAAAATACAACATGATATAGACAATTATTGAGAAGAAGTCACATGTACCTTAGTCATCAAGATCTATATCAGTATAAGAATTGCATTGTTCCCTTGTCCCTGAAGATTGTTGATGCCCATCATGATTCTCACCCATTCCAAGAGATAATTTCATTGGATAATGTCTAACGTCTCGACATTTACGACATCGAAATGTATAAGGTACATTAGATCGAACCTTATCATCATTCATCACATTATCCATTTTTTAAAAGAAATTAGCTACATTATGCCCTATCACCCCACACTTAAAACATATCCCAGTTCCTTTGTGGCATTATCATGGGTTCCACTTTCCACACTGTTTTCATAAAGGAAATTGGGTCTTCTTTCCCTTACCAACTATATTAGATGAACATCCTTGAGAATTCGTCTTCTTCTTCCTTGATAAATTTGGGAATTCAACTAGGTACCAATTATTAATTGTGATTTGGATAACTGGTTTGGCATAAACATAATATGTTCAACTTGACCTTTCGTCATCTCTGTCACATTAATGGGGAAATCGTCACATTTCCTATCACATTGGTTGTTGGGACATGCTCTTCCATTTCCCGCCATTAACTAAGAAAAGAATGTATAACTAGGGGGCTTAAATACTTAGCCAATAATTATTAAAAGGAAACTTTAAGCATAGATGGATAAACATGTAGAAGGAGGGTATACCCTAACTTGTGACCCCCTAGGTCCCAATCTAGTTTATCCATTATCATATATTCTTATATGAATTTTTATTTTATTTTATCTTTGTTCCTTTAATAATAGTTCATACTAATCTTATGAATTTACCAAAGCATATCCCCCAGGAGTGTCATAACCAAGAGTGAAGAAATGCCCATTTTCATGTACCAGTTCTCATTCAGGTCTAGCTCAAAGCGGTGTTTTTGGGTTTTACCCCTATGTACATCTGTGACAGAGCCACCTCTACCTACTCGTATCCAGACATGGATGTATTTTCTTGGAAACCCCTTACACAATACTCACTAAAATACTAGGAATATTTCATATATTTAAACTTTTGTATAGGGTTCTTCCTAGATTTTTCATATCCTAATTTCCACAAATAACAAAACCATCATTTGATACCAACTATGACATCCTGCCTTTTTACAACATAACTTTTCATTACATTTTACAAAACCGTGGATCTTTAAGGTTATTGTCTTGGAAACCAGGAACTTAAAACATGAAAACATAAAATATTCTTCTTAAAAACTTGAAAGGCTTCTCCTTATGTTCATCCTAGGTTCATTACTGCATCTCATAACCTAGGGACATAAATCAAAAGAATGTGTGAGCAGAAGGCCCAATAAGGGAAACAAGGGGAAACATTTAACATGTGAACTTGAGATACATCAACAATGTCATGAAAAAGAACTTTAAGGCATGAGAAAGAAATCAGGAGGCATATCATAATAAAAATAATGTATTTAATAACATAAATATGTGGCTAAAACATTTAATATTGACAATTATTTCTGTTTCATCAAGGTCCATCCCCAAGGTGTCATTAAAAATTACCAAGGTTATTCACCAAGGCGTTGTTAAAAAATGGTCATCTCCAGAGATTAAGTCTTTACCCAATGCATTGGAGCGCTATCAGGGGCGCACCCTTAATTTTTCATTATTATCATATGAGATACATATATCCACATCAATTATTTCATAAACAACCCATATAGAAAAAAATAAATGGGTTTCATTTCATAATCATAACGTTTTAAAAACTGCTTTAAAGACATGATCTTTATGTCACATTAAACCCACAGAAAGGGAATGCGGGTCTCATGTATGTAAATACCAGAATTTAAAATAGAATATTTTGGTATATATGTGAATAACCCTTTATAAGAATTAACTTTTAGTATTCATTTGATAAAATAAATGAATTTTAGAATAAGAGAGAGACATTTTGAGATGGCAATTCTGCAGCATAACGGCAATGTTCCGAGGTTTTAGAAAACATTGAAAAGAGAGGGGACATGAGTCACCCACTCATAAATGATACATAAAACAGTAGGGGGAAAAATATAATGGATTTAAGAACATGGTAATGAAATTTTAATGATATACCATATGAAATGAAGAACATGAAAGGAAGACAAAAATAAGATTTCTCTTATCAAAATTCGGCAGCCTAATGGCGTCACATAAACTTCAAAAAAATGAATTGATGAGATCAAATAGGTTCTCTCATAATATGAACATAAAAGATCAGTATGATGGATATATAGATCATAACCCAATATAATAAAAAGGAACTTGAAAGACTTGATATGAAAGTAGAACATTGAAAAATGAGAAAGGTGAACGAATCCCTTAAAAATTCGACAGTCTAACAGCGTCACCTAAACTTCAAAAAAAATGAATTGAAGAGATCAAATAGGTTCTCTCATCATATGAACATAAAAGAGCAGTATGATAGATATAGATATCATACCCCAACATAATAAAAAAGAACTTTAAAGACCTGACATGAAAGTAGAACATTGAAAAATGAGAGAGGTGAACGAATCCCTTGAAAATTTTGCAACCTAACGGCGTCACCTAAACTTCAATAAAAATGAATTGAAGAGATAAAATAGGGTATATCATAATATGAACATAAAAAATAAGTATGATAGAAATAGAGATAATACCCCAAAATATTAAAAAGTAACTTGAAAGACTTTACATGAAAGTAAAACATTGAAAAATGAGAAAGGTGAACAAATCCCTTAAAAATTCGGCAGCCTAACGGTGCCACTTAAACATTCTTAAAATGAATTGATGAGAGAAAGAGGGGTATCTCATCATATGAACATTAAAAGGTCAGTAATTGGTTTATAGAAGAACATCCTCCAACATAAGATCATGGAGCATAAAATAAATTACATAAAAGAGATTACTTGAAAAGAAAGAGAGAGGTAGGATCCCTTACGTTAAAACGTAACTCTTAAAACACAAAGGTTGGGGCCTTGAGGGCTTGGGGGAACCTTGGGAGGACTACTTAGGAGGTAATGAGACCATATATTTGTTGGGGGAGAGTTGGGAGTTGAATGGATGAGAGTATGGCTTGGTATTTATAGGGAAAATTAGGGGACAAGGCATTAATGGCCAAGGGACACCTCATTGGTAGTTTTGGCAAAACCATGGGCTCTCCCATGGTATTTCCCATGGAGTTAGGCCAAATGGGCCCCCCAATACAATAATTCGTCACCTTTGGTTGGGAAAACCTTAAAATATCTCATCACATCATCATGACACAGTTATGATGTCATTAAACATACCGAAACCCTAAAAGTGTATTTTTACTATTCACTGAAAATTCATCTTTTTCAGAAAAATCCCAAAATTTCACCTTAACAAAATATCAATGCTTTGATTTAAAAATTAACTCCATTTTATAAAAATATTTTTCTAAATATTGTTTATTTAATTTTTAAATAAATACACTATTCACCAAAAATTCATTTTTTCATAAAAATCCCCAAAAATTACCTTAACATAATATCGATGCTCTGAGTTCAAAAATAAATTCCATTTTATAAAAATAATTTTCTAAATATTTTTAATTTAATTTTTAATTAAAAAACACTATTCACCTGAAAAAACTAATACTTGAATAATAATTTATGAAACCATTATTTAACCATTTTATTTAATCGCATTACTTAATAAAGGTTCCTAGATTATATTAATACTTTCTTTAAGTGAGATTACTAATTCATTTTTTCACATTACTAATCCTAAGAATAAAATCACTATTCATAATTAACTATTCATCAAAAACTAAGTTGATCTTATTAGATTCTAAATTTCGTACTGAACATAATTGTAGAAGACCATTTTTTGAAAATAATTACACATTTTTAATTATTTACGGTTTACATAAACTTTTTTAAAATATCCTTTCTCTAAATTTCATCAAAAATATGCATACTCTATTTATCTGGATATTTAAAAATTCATAACCTTCATCCTAAGAAGAAATAAAAATTTTATTTAAAACAATGGATTTACACAAGGCAGTTACGGTCTCCTTACATAGCCCCTTATAACCCCAGCATAGGACCTAAGTTTAAGGTGTGCTAAGGTGAGAGAATCTGAGGGTGGCTCAACCAACATTGCACGAGTTGTAATTTATATCAGTTTGAACTTCTCGCGAAGGTGATTCCGTTCTAGCTTCACACGATGATTTTCGGCTTGTGTTTGGTCCAGAGCAAAGCCCAGTGGTGCTACCTCCTTCCCAAGTTCCCTTAGATGAGATTTGATTGGCCTGAGACTACTGGATGAGGCCATCGAATCTTCTTTCTATATTAATTAATCATGATCACTTGTATTTAGAGACAATAATCGAAACTTTTAGTTTCCAGTGGTCATATTGACCAATGGTCATAGAATATTTAAAACCCAATGGTCTCATTTTAATTATACTCATGTTATCAAATGAAACCGTTTTGTTGAGTATAAAAATAAAATAACACACAAAATTAGGAGACAAGATTTATTCAAAATTTTGGGTCGTTACAAAGTACACTAAGATGTCATCAATGAAGACAACCACAAACCTATCTATGTAATGATGAATTATTAGGTTCATGAGTTCCATAAATTATATTGGATAATTCTTCATGGAAATGGCATCACCATGTAACTTTAGTAACCATAAAAAAATCTGAAGGTCGTCTTCCATATATCCTTATCTTATACTCAGAGATGGTGATATCCAGATCTGAATTCAATCATTGAGAACCACAAAACACATTTGAACTGATCAAAGATATCATCCATCCGTGGTAGTTGATACTTATTCTCAAAGGTCACCATTTTTATGATCTATAAATACACATATGACATCAAGCACCCATCCTCTTTCTTAGAAAACAAAACTGGGGATGACCAGGTTGAATCACTTGGTTTCATGAAGTTATTCCACTATAAGTCATTCAATTGTATGCCCAACTCATGATAAATTGGGGGATCCTTCTGATATTCAGGTGTATATATATATTTCTTCATGATGTATAGATCAAATAAAAAAATATATCTCCCTATGGTGAGGAAAAAATAGAACATCCTTAAGAATGAAGCCCTCATACTCCACCACCACTGTTGAAAATTGAGAACTCATATTGTCCACTAAACTGAGGGTCAGGATTGCCAAATAATGAGTGATTGGATGAACCCTCCTATGTGTGAGTCTTTCATGCAATTATTTTGTTTCCTTTTTACCAACAAAATAAATTCAACTTCCATCACTACAGATCCACCACTCCCTATTCCTAAAATGTTAAATCTGATCAAGAACTCTAGATAACCATTCCATATCAAAAAATGATGTCATAAGGCCTTGACGCCATTAAAAAAATATCCCAACAAAAAGACTCAACTCCATGATTCATGTGACATTATCAACAAAAGTGCCTGATCATTTAATCTCTTCCCATATGAGTCTCAAAGAGTAAGGACCAATTCAACGGTTCTACTTGAATCCCTTAGCATTAAAAACGATTCATGAAAATAAATTAATGACTAGAACCTATGTATATCAGAACTATAACTAAGATGGAAAATTCACTGATCATACCTTGAATCATCCTCAGTGCTTCAGGTTCATAATCATCCATTTACTACATCTAGACTCTTCCTTTTCCACTATCTCCTTCAGCTTGGAATGGACTACTTTGTGGTGGATATAGTAATAAGTTAATCGTCCATACACATCATGCTTCCATTCCACCACCTCTACCATAGTTTCCTCCCCAAAGACCATTATTCACCAATATGTACCTTTACCTTAGTGGTCCCTCACCTATCTCTCAATATATTTTACAACAGATCGATAAATCTCGTTCCAGATGTCCTTGGACACCACATGAATAGCACTATCTATCCCATGGATGAATTGAGCTTCAATGGGAGCCATTAACTACCGAACCTGACTCATGGGATCACCTACTGATGTGAATAAACCTCTTGGATCCCTATGACTATCATTAGCTACCTACTATCAAGGACTCAACTACTCAGTTCCAATAACTAGCTATCACTACCTCTGTCTACTCCACTAGAAATATCTCTACTAGCAAGGCTCTAACAATTACGTCTGTATAGGTATGAATTCTAATGGATACCATCGACTCCCTAATGTCCCAATGTAATCCATGTCATAAGGATTGATCCCTAAAGAACCAATCTTATAACATGTCCATGGATTATCAAAAATAGTCTGTAAACATTAATGAATACTCTCCAATGCTCATATATCCCAATAACAGATAAAGAATCTCAAATACATTCACAAATCATAACATTTCCATATAGAACTACTCTATGAAGGGACGCTCGACATCTGTCTATGAGAGAGTTGTCACTTTTTGTTTCTGAGTCACTAAGATCCAACATCACCCTACCAATCCCTAAATAAGAATCACGATAAGGAATTTTATCTTTTCGGTAGGTGTCCTCAAAAGGTGGAAAACTTGGGTGACTACCTCTAGCCAATCATCATTTGTTTGGTGGTCTGTCTCACCCCAATACATACAAGGTCATTCTCCTTGAAAATCTTGTAATGTAATCAGTCTTTATATGCCCTAAAATGATGTTAATTGAAGTAGATACTACTCTATGGGTGGTGGTATAGCTTTTAAACAACATGGTGGTGTTATTTCTGATACATTCCATTATACCGATGACTCTTCACTAGGTGGATCATCCTAATGATCAAGTAGATAAATCCAGTATCGCTATTTATGAAGTGGAATCTTGTAATAAAATAAGATATACCATGGACAATAGAGTATATCTAGATATATTACTCAACAAGGACTTCGAAAATAGAACAATTCTTATATGATTCATGTACCATTTTATTTTTCTAAAACTACTGTTTTTATGTACTGAGTTCAAAATCAGGAGCTCACAGTCAAAGTGTATGGATACGTTGGATGCCACTCAAAAATTGAAGTCCCTAACCTAAATTCTATAATCAAAACACTTAACACTATTGGCCAAAACCAATCTCATAGACTCTCGATCATGATGTAGAATTGACTCCATTGATACTACTATTTCATGACCCATCCCAGAGGCACCCTTGCCATGATGAACACAAGCCAGCCACCTGTAGGCTTGGGGATAGTGACTAGCACTGAGTTGGAATATCCCACAAATGGGAGGAATTAGCCTAAAGTACCTATATTAACACACACATCTCCCATTCAAAAATGATGAAGTGTAAGAACACAATTTAAACAATGCATGGAAACCATTATATCCCACAACCAGAGTACAACAATGAATGTACTAGAAAGTAAATAGAGAAAAATAAAAGCCCATAAAAGAGTCTATAACTACAATTATAACTTATAGGAAAAGTGGTCATTGGACTACCATCTAAAAACGTGTAGGAACACACCTCGGTCTGTTCGGTCTTACAAAGAACCTCCTGGTCTGGGTCTACCTAAGAATCCATCGTAAGTTCGATCATCTACTGATGACAAAACACGTATGGGAAAATCCCATATAAGGGTGAGTATAAAAATTATTAGGAGGAAACCCTGAGACCAAAAAGTAATAACACATACAAATTCCAAAAAGGAATGAACAGTCATCTCTACACAAGTATATGTCTACATCACATATAACAATAACATCCAGATATACTCAATCCAAGACGTAACGTCTAGAGGTAATCCACAACCAATTACCACCCATAGGATTCTTCTCGAAGAATGATTGTTCCATGTGGAAACAGTCCTTGAGAAATGATATCATCAGAGATGCTCACAAATAGGTATAGATCATTTGGGTCCCCACCAAAATAGAACACATTTTTGAAGGTAGATTATGATACACTGATAGGGGATCCAACCCACAAACACTGGGTAATACCACATACCTCATCTAGATCAAACCACAATGTAGAGAGTATTTCCTAGACACACTGTGGATTATCAATGGTCATAATGATGTGTCCCACAATATGGATTACTAGTTCTCTATTCTATATGGATACCTCAATTCCAAATAACTCCATCAGGGGAGATAGAGGATCTCTCTCCAGTCCCATGGAGGGATTCAATAGTCAATATGGGGAGTGGCCTCTAGAGGGGATTATAATACAGTAATATGGAAATAATGTCATACTGAAACATCCAGAAAAGTAACATGGGAATTCTCTCAAGCTATAATGGTACCAACTAAAAACACACCAGTTGTCTCAAAAATACCATCTCAATTTTAGGGTATCAACATCGTAGTCTTCTTAATTATTGGATCATATGTTTAGATGTTATGGCCATTTGATTTTTTAAAGGGGGTCACTAGGTCGGTGGAACGACCTCAAAGTTGTTCCACCGACCATGGCTGTCAACTGTGGTAGTCGACTGCTCCATAAGTCGGCCTTCATGGTCCGATCGTGGATGTGAGTCCACTTTCTGTGGACGTGGCTTCATAACTATTGTGCTCGTGATAGCTACAGTTGTTAGGGATCACGGTCAACTGTCATGGTCAAACATGGTGCAGATCTACCCTAGAAAACCCAGGCTCTACCCAAACCATGCAGTTTGTACCCACTAGCCTTGCTTTCTTGGCCTAGCCCACCATGCCTGACCCGCTTTGCCCATCTTTCTCGACCCAACCCGCCTAGATTGGCATGCTTGTCCCAGCCTTTATGGCCCATCCAGCTTCGACCTACCTGCTTTCACACAGGACACCTGGCCAATTGTACATGTACTTTGGGATCTTTTTCAATTCCACATCATCTATGGTTCAGAATCCTATGACCATTCCGATGAGGTCAGCTTCCACCAGCCCCATTGGATCCCATGCGGTCACCACTGCATCGACGCGGCTCTGCTTCCAACTGCACCAACTTCCATTGTCGGTCACACCCTACCGCCATCCTCCAATTGTTTCTTCCTCCTCTTACTTGAGATGAAAATACTCCAAAATTCCCTAGAATTTAAAACTGTCTTAGATATGGGTTCCTCGGGTCCTAATCTAGACAGATCCGACATCTGTTGTCGATTTTCCTCCATTCCATGGTCAGATCGCTTTGAAAACCACACAGAAAGGTTTATATGTGACTATAGGGATACAACCATAAATAATAATAATAATAAAGGGTAAAAATAATAAAGGGAAACCTTGAGGAATGAACCTTTACCTTTTTTCATACCTTCCTCAATCTGTTTCTTTTATAATGATTAATGAAGGTATATAAAGATCAATCTCTTAATAATCCCACAGATCTGTCCCATATCTGAACAATTATTGATCTGTATGACAATATTTTTGATTATTGGTCTAAATTAATCAAAGAATTAATGAATAGGGAAAAAATCGAAACAAAACTCCATACATAGGTTCAGTTGGATCTCTGATCAAGAACGAAGTGTCGCTTTCATCATTGGCAAGGTTCATCATATCCAAGGTGCGTTGATTGATTGATCCATCATTTTTCTCCAATGGATTCACCATAAGTTCTTTCTCTATGTCTCTAGAGGATTATAAGGTTATTATTATAAACATAAATTACTAAAAAATACACTATAAAAAGAATGTCACTACGTCAAAATAATTTCTTTAGTAAATTATTTTATTTATGGTTAGATCCTCCATGACTTTTGATATAGACGACCCATCAAAACTAAAGTTATGTTTCACCAAAGGTAAAACCACTATTTTTAGCATAATGGTGACCTCATCTTTCTGATATGAGAAACCCATCATGATTTATTCCTATTTTTCAATAAAACTGCATGCACATTCTATTAAAAAATTTAATATTTTTCAAGCATTGGTTCCCGGTAGACTGGGTCATAGAATCACACACTCTCTCAATTCACGTTCTCGAAATCAATTAATATAATATCTAAAAATAATAAATGGAATATATGAGATGTTACAAAAATGATGATATTCTTCATATTGGATGAATATCACATAGACCTCATTCAATATTCCCTACCAAGGAGCTTCTTTAGTTTGATTGTTAATTATAATACTAAAAATACTGAGAATTATATAACATCCTGAACTCCATAAACCCATATTCGATGAAAATATTACATTATTGGTACAAAGATAAAGATTTACCAAAGGATTGAATAGTTTATTGGGATTTTGAGACTAGATACTTAGATACATTACAGTTGAAATATTGAGATAAAACATGAAAACATTAATAGAACAATATTAACCTTCCATCATGTCCCTAAAAATTACACATAGTTTTATTATATTTTTCCTAAGGAAAAGAAAAAAATAAGATTCCGCTAAAAATATCATAATGTAGAAGAAAAAAAATTATCATAGCATAAAATTGAATAAGTTATATATAGTGAAAAAAATGAATAACATGAATCCATAATCAACTAAAATCAAGGGCGTGATATATCTATAAAGATAAAATGAAATAATGATAAATATAATAATTGATCAATTATAAAATATTTCAAAAGCATAGAGATCAAAAAACATGTTATCAAAGTTATTTTCATAGAAAAATTACTTTTATTGAAATATGAATACCACAGGAAAACAACTTATTTTTTCCCATGAGACCTATTAATTCATTGATATGAAATATAATGTTGGTTTTTAACCATATCATTTTTATGTCATATTCTTTCACCCTAAGAGTGATCAATATATTTCATAACATTCCGAAACGATCATTATGATTAATAAAACATGACTATATTCATATTGATAAATAATGGCGTCAAATACATCCCCATATAATATAATAGTGTGTATTTCTTGGATAAAATCATGTAATCAACTTTGAAGACATGGGGAATCATCAATGTGACTTGATGTATCCTTATCAATCAAATTTAGAGTTAGGGTTACAGAAAATTTTATAATTATCCATGGAATATAGTAATTGGATTATATACATTTCATTTCAAAGAGGGCAATGGAATTTAAGGTAAAAATGTTTTTTTAAGGATAATTAAGAGTGAGGGAATATTCAAATGAAAATCACCTGGGAGTGTCTCATTAGGTTGGATGTCTTAAGCCCACTTATCATAAAACATGGTGATGATTGAATCAATTATAAACCATCAAAGTTTGGGGTGATGTTCCCAATTTGAATCTATTAAATAACCAAATCCTTTTTGTAGTATTTGGATATATATTTATTTTTTAGGAATTACACATTAAAATACATTAACAAAACATAGTATGCTTTTTCAATCATGGAAAAGTAAATTCTTGAATAAAAAGAATATGGGGGTGGGATAAAAATATTAAATTATAAATATTTCAAATTTACTAAAAAACATGAGAAAATTATTCTAGGGATCTGTGTGAAATATGTAGTAGAAAATAGGTAGTGATTCTAATGTGACACCAAACGAATGAATATTGAAAAATAAAACTCCACTTGTGGATTGAGTAGAAAATAAATCATAACTGGGTGAAAAGTGGGACACAACATGATCATAAAATACCATAAAGAAGAAAATTTCCTGATATAAAATCTCAAATAGGAAGTATATATAGCCTCTAAGGGAACATAGGTGTATTATACATTAGATTTATCAAATAGTGGAATTTTAGACGGAGAACCCTTACCCCTTTTCCTGAATTCAATGAATTTACATTAATATCCTATATTATTTAAATAGCTATATTATTTAATAAATTAATGACCATAATCATATCCGTTTTCATTCACACTCTTCAAAAATGGGCATTCCCTTTATGGGTTCTTCTAATTATGCTCCTCATGTTTTAATGTTTTTGATTGTTTGAACTAGTTTCATAATAGCAGTGTTATTATTCATTATTATTAAAATTTTAATTATTAATATGACATTAAAGATTATTTTAGTTATTATTTGGAGTAAATTATTATATCTAAAATTTTATTCATGATTTGTTTAGATGTTACATTTGAATATTGAGTGGACAATAACCACATTTCAGAACTATTTGATAAACAGAGGGTGTTACCATAATTGATGAATTAGATCTTGATATAATATCCCAAAAACCAAAAAAATTATTTAGAAAATATTTTTTATATTATACCATTAATTATTTTCCCGTATTCATTCATGGAATACATTCAATGTTCTGGTCTCGTAGGTGGTTAAACCGACCTAAAAATGAATATACTGGGATTTAATGAATAATTATGAGGTGGTTTTATAGTAATATATGTATACAAGAATAATAATTTTTAATTTTTTTATTGATGAGATGAATCTTAGTTAAATAATTTAGAAGAATATTTAATGCGTATGAAAAAATTCACAATTTTTAAAAACTATTATCATTATACACAGTTATTTTAACTGGTCAAATTAATAATGATCAAATGTATATCATTTGATTAATAGATATTGAATTTTTTTATAAAATGATATTAATGAAATAATAAAAATTATATTAATCCACTCATACCATTCATACATCTATTATTGTAATTTGGTGAAGGAAAATGATTCAGGTTACATAATGGATGTATTAGTCCATACAACGCATGAACAATGATTTTTTAATGGAATAGGTGAAATGGTAATACAATTAATATATTAACATTAAAATAATTAAATTAGAATAATATTATTATATATTTATGGTTATAATTAATTTTAAATAAATAACTAAAAATTAATAGTTTTGTAGTTGATAATACTCATGTCGGGGAATTGAATTTTCTTTGGATGTTTCATGGGAATAAATATCCTTATTCTATATGATGTAGAAAATAAGGTTTATAAATTTGGAGTGGTTTATATGGATATAAAAAATATCTGATTTTCAATAAGAAATTATAATGAAAGGTGAGTCTTGATGTGGTGAGGGTGTTACCTTTTATAAGTGACGGGGGTAGTAGTTTTTGCAGTGACCCTTAAAATTTCAAAAATGTATGGTTACTATTAAATTTTTTTAAAAAATAATATTTATAAAATATGATATTTAAATGATTATGGTCTTAAAATATCACAATTAACTAATTTTTATTCAAATTTGAGTTTTTTTTGTTTTTTTATTTTGAAATTTTATCCTTTATCATAATTTAATTTTACCTTGGTAATTAATAATAATAATTTTGAATTAATCTTGGTCAAATAGATTTTGATTGAGAGTTTAAAATAATTTTATACTTATAATTTAATATTTTAAATCCATTTAATCAATTTTTATTTATAATGGTGTGAATATTTAGCTCTTAAATTAATACAACTAATCCCTTAAAATTAGTATTTAAAGGAATAACATTTTAATAATTAGACCAATATATTAAATAAATTTATCATGGATAATTATTTAAATAACCTAAATTTATTCTATAATAAAAAATAGTAATAAGGTTTTCAAAGAAGGATCAAACCAAATTTCCCATGAAAACACATGGTTCGACGAAAAGACTAAAAATGGTTTTCATATTAATGAATCATTTCATTTAGTTCTAAAAATAATTTTTTCTGGTTCCTTAAGTTAAAATAATATTATAAAATGTTTAATTTTATTCCTTAAATTCATATAGTATTACATTATTGGTTTTATAATCTTCCAGATCATTCATATATAATGGTATTTTCAGAAAAATAAAAGGATTCATGAAACCCATATTTCTCATATGACAATTTATCATTTCTGAAAATGATGTAAAATTGATAATAATAAAATTCGAATATGACGAATTAGAAAATCTAATCATTCGGTTAAATTACAAATCTTTAATTTTAACATTTATAAATATTATTGAATTTCTTCTCTTTAATGGGATGATTTATGTAATAGTTTGATGATGTAGTAATAACCTACTATATTGTTATTATAGGCACTACAATACCCCCACCTAAGTAACCTCATCCTAAAAAATTTGGTGTTGTATGATATTGAAAAAAATCTATCATCTCATTCCTTAAAGGTTCATTAGGATCCTATGTTTATGCATATAATTTGTGATTCCTTAAAAGTACTCTCACCAAATGAGTTTTTCATGTCCACACAACTTTCTCTAGCATGTTGAGAATCTTTATATACTTGTCATTATAAGAAAATTATGGCTCACAATCTATTCAATCATATGAGAGAACATGTTTTAGTTGCATCATGTGTTTCTTTAGTGATGAAACATAGAATACGTTTTGTACTTTAGAATCATTTTTAAATATATAAAATCATTAAACTACAACCACAATTATTTATAATAATTCAATATTCTAGAATGTACCTATGGAATAAAATATTTTTTCTATATATATATTAAAACTCTATTTTATGTTTTAACATTTAGAAATACATTATCCACATTTTAAATTCCATTTCATTCCATTAATTACAATTATAAATAGTTTTCATTCTCTAAGATGCTTTAATATATTCCATAATAGTTTATAATTAACACTCATCACCTCAAAGATATCTAGTCCACCTGACATTTTTTCTATATATTCTTCCTAACATAATGGATTATCAAACCTCTTACCATATAATTATTTTTATAGTTCCATCTAGATGTATAAAATTAAACTATTATTTTATGAATATTCCACCAAAGGTAGGTACTGATCCTACATACAACGAATGTTAATATAATATTATATATACATTAATTACAAATTCTATAATGTTTTATATTCTTTCCCATAATTTTTGTTTTGATAGGTAGTTTGTGAATTCATTTTACTGTTGTGAAACCTTTCTAGACTCTTCTATAATTTCTTCGCGTAATAAGTTTCATGGTAAGATAAAATTTATATTGGTTACCTTGACTATCTTAATATTTCATATATATATATATATATATATATCCAAGAAAAGAACTCAAGGGGTATGTATTTTATTATTTATAAGAAATTTCAAGACTTATTAAGATGAAAAAAATTAATCAAACATCATTGTTCATTCTCAGCGTCTTTGGGAGCCCAATGAAACAATCTATTTCACCATTTTCCGATTTCCATATAGGTATAGTAAAAGGTTTAATTAATCCATAAGAATTTTTCATTTAAATATTCACATGTTGATATAGTATGAATTTGTACACAAAATCTACAATTTCATGATTCATACCATCCCATTAGAAATATTATTTTCAATACCTTTATATATTTTTATTATTAGGGTGTATTGATAAATTTGATATTTTTCTATCATCTATCAGTTCCCTATTCTACTCTTGTATGGATAGAACACAAAAAATCTTCCTAAAATTCAACACTCCATCATTATAGATATATTCTATCAATTTAATATCTTTTACGAATTTCATCATTCTTTGAATGATCCCATCATCATGTTTGGAATTCAATATCCTATCTAGTAAGGATTGTATATTAATTGATTAGAGAAGGAATTCTAGATCCACTTTCCAAGAAATATCCATATCAATCGTAACTAGATCTCTATATATGTGTTTCTTTCCAATCATCATCATGGTAAAAATTCCATGGTCCCTCCCACCAATGCATAAACATCCTTGATTTCTTTCATATGGAGGTTTTTTATATGTACTCATAGTCCTTGATTACTTCCGATTATCATTATTGACACATTAGGAGTTCCTGATAAGAGAATATACATATCAAACTCTTATGGTCAGTACATATCTCATATATTTCATCATATAGGTAGTGTCTTCATAATCTCAAAGAACATACTACAACTACCAACTCAATTTCATGATTTCAATATTTTCATTCATTTATTTTAAATTACCATGATGTATATGAAATCACACAGTCATTATGTTTAAGGACACAACAAATTTCATTCTTTGATGTATCACTATAAATTATAAATAATTATTTAACATATTGTTGAGTCACAACTATTTAATTTATATATATATATATTATATTTAGATCAAAAAAATACAATCATTCCCTTTACCATGTTAATTTAACTCCGTAACATGTGAACTTGGTTAACAGGTTTGAAAATAATGAAAAAACATAAGAAACCATCGATTGTAACCTAATATGTCCCAAAAAACATAATATCACTTTTATGGTCATTGGAGTAGGCCATTTTTTCCTAAGATTTTATTTTATAGGTAAAAATATATCCACTACATGGAGGATAAATTTCCATGTAAATTAATCATAATTCTAAAAAATTCAATGTTACTAAGTTTCCTATTAATTTTTTTTGATGATCTCTAGAATTATTTTATTGATGAATATCATTTTACTCATAGAACACAGAGTATATAAATATATTTTCAATGAATACTACCAAAAAAAATTAAATATAATACTTGATTATTTTATTAATAAAATCCTTAAATATGGAATATATAAAACTCAACACAAACAGATTTATCATAATATCATATTTTTATACCTTGTATGAAATTTCATCTTCAGTATGCCATCCTTATTCTGGCTCAGTAGATGTTAATTAGAGTAGATTTTATTATTTGAAAAGTATAAGGATCATTAAATTTAATAAAATATTACATCAATTGATATAAATGGTACTTATTTAATACTGTGATGGAATTTATTTCCCTATAATAGGATTACAATCATACTGGCCTATCATTATTTTTCAGAATTAAACATGGGAACCCCACTATGAAATTATAGGTTTCATAAATCAATTTCACCTTAACTCATTATGTTTCTTGAAATAGATAAACATTAATAGTGTCGTTTTATATGGTGATTTAGATATGGCTCTTGCATATGGACTAAGTTGAATGGATAACTCAACATTAAACTCTGGTGGAATACAAGGTATTTATTATGAAAAATAAATGTGAAAATTTTCACCATGTTAAATAAATTTTTCATAGGATGCATTCCACATATATAGAACACTCTTAATATACATATTCAATAATACCATTATAAATTATAGCCATTGGGGGTGGATATATACATGATATACATGACGATGTTTCTCCTTTAAAGACAAGAGCTTCCAATTTATCATTATGAATTTTAATCTCCATCTCTTATAAATAATTTTTTTTATTATACATTGAAATACAATCCATACCAAGTATCCAACAAAATTATACCATAATAATAATTACCCAGTTTTAAAATAGTATATTACCTTGCATTATAATTGGATCTTCATGACATATATTAATTACTATAAGAATCCTTATTTTTTTGTTAATTTATAACTCACTTACTAGGGTTCCTAGAAAATATATAATGTTTTTGAAAATTCTGGAAGATATATAAGAGTAAAAAAATGATTCAGAATAAAAAAAATTATATAACTGTTAGGTAATGATTTATGTATAGACCACTACATTTTTAAGAAATTCATCTTCAGATATTGTAACCTCATAATCTTGGCCTTGTAAAAATCATATTCCCTCCCAACATACATGTATATGTTTCTGAAATCAATTATCACTAGTGGTAAATATAATCCTTCCTTTTTTCCATTACCAAATCATTCTTCACATGATTCTCAACTAGCCTCTTCTTCTCTAGAATTATATTGAATACACACTTCATAGAGAACATCTTTTCAGTCATAATGGTTCCTAAGACAATATCATTGTATGATGAAATGTTTTATGATACTATATCAATCCAAAGGAACAAATTTATCTAGTTAGTAAAATAAGCTATATTTCTTTCAGGTATATGTATATAGTCTACATCATGCCTAGATAAAATTACAAATTTATCCTCCTATGCAATAATATTATCTTCCTCATTTTTTATATTATTGAGGGACTAGCATCCCATTTCCACTCTTTTCTCACAAGGATATTTTTTTTCCAAATAACATCCCCTTGAATGTTATTCAGTCCATTCATTTAATATCATCTTCTTATTCGGTGTTTTTAAATTTTAAAACCATTATTCCACATCTTCCTTTAAATAATTGACCACTATGTTCACTTCAACCCCTTCACATTATCCTAAAGTATTTATGAACTTTTCTGGGGACTTGATACATTTTTTATTTACCAATGGATTATTTTTTACATAAAATACAATAGGTTTTTATCACATGATACGGTACAAATTTATTTCTTCGTGTTGGGGATTTGTAGGATGTTCTATAAATGTAATATTAATATCAAAAACCAAGGTTAACTACCCAAGTATGGTTATGAACATAATAGACTCAACTCAATATTTATTAACTTTTATAGGGATAATATCCCAGCATTGAATTTGGGTGTTCATATAATTCTTAGTCAATCATTTAGTGTAATGCACCGACCCCAATTACCTAGAGTCGATGCATTATTACATTACATTGGCATGATCAGAAAATATCAAGTCTCGAATGACCATTTAGTTTAGTATTCTTGGAAGCACTAGATATATTCATAAGTCTTACATTACATCATAAATTAATAAAAATACAACAAATTATTTTCTTCATATCCCCTCATACTATCCCTATAGGTCATTCATAAATTACTTTTCACATCCTGGGAAAAATAAAACATTGAAAGGTGTGAGCTCAGATGCTCAGTAAGGATAACAATATATCAGAAACATTCATAAATAAGCATAATCATTTAAGGCAATGTATAACTAAAACAAAAGCCTTTTAAACTAGAACATCAACATATTATTACAAAGATAAAATGAAATAATTCCATTTACTTATTCACATGTTTATTCTAATAGTCATATAACAACATGAAAAATCAATAACCACTTTTATAACGATGGAATGAATAATGCCAGAATATCATTACCACATAGTCAGGGCCTCGTTCCAAGACTACAAATAAGATTTTTTCAAGGCCTTCTTCCAAGACACTAGTTTGTATCATGAGACCTACCGATGCATCGATGAGCTATAGCAGGCTCCACCCCTCACTTACTAAGTCCAATACATTCCTCATATGAAAAGTTTCAAACATAACAAAAACATTCGTATTAAAACTAGCATACAAAATGTCAATACTTTTAACCACAAACCATGAATTGTATAAAAATAGCACATCCACAGTCAAACATAACTCATTAAATAAAATATGGAATATTGTATTGTATTAGATCAACTTCAATCAAGAAAACGAAGGATATTGACATAGATTAAAATAATCATCAAAATATTGATAGAAATATCCCTCTTTTTCTTGAAAACATTTAAAAGTCACACTATTTTTCAAGAAGCCATTTAAATTAGATTTTTGAATCAAAGTGTCCCATACCACTTTGAAAATTTTAAAAGGAGTTTTATTTTTAAAACTTTAATGTCCATATAAATAAATGTTTAAAACCATTTTTAAAAAATGGAAATTAATGAGAAATACATAGAATAATAAATCATTAAAACATTTAAAATGATATTTTAGTTATAGTTCATAACCAAAAGAGTGACACTTGAATACAAATAATTGAGGTAATCAAAACATTTTAAAATCATAAGAATAAATGGATTCATGATATACTATGTCAAAGTACATTATATACACCATATAAAAGTGATTTGGTGTATAATAACAAATAAGTCTAAATAAAATGTAAATTAAGATGAAATCTCTTATAAAGATTGTATCCTTAGGTTATGTATAAATGAAAGAAATAATTATGTGTGACAAATGTAAATACACTAAATATGATTGTATATTCAGTGTAAATCAATCTGAGGACATTCACACATATTCTTGTAATGACAAAACCATTGAATTGTATGCTTAACTCAACAAATGAAGATTGAGTTAAAATTATACTTATCATGTTCATATCGATGACTTGAGAATTTATCAACGGAGTGATTATGTGTATCAAAAGTATATCCACAGAAAGGGGAGTGTAAATTATGATGTAAGCAAATAAATATTGATTCCACACATAATATTGGAATAAAATAATCAATGAAGTATGTATAAAGCCGAATGAGTGGAAATTGAAATTTCAAATTCCTTTATCGATTTGGTATCTTACGAAAAATACACCCGTGAAAGAAGGATCGGACAATGATTATGGAAATATCCATAAATTAATGTATATTACACAATGAATACAATCATGGGTAGTACACACACAACATGCAATAAATAAGTGGTGAACAATGGAAATCTCACAGAATTAAAAGTGAGATAAAAAACCCATTACATTGTACTTTTTCCTTGGTCGAGGGTAGGTTAGACACCTGTATAATGTTGAAATAATTTTTATTGAATTATAAACGAATAATATACTTTAATATGATATCATATAGTATCTTTTAACATTTCTTTGTTAATAATATCTTAGTATTATCATTGTTTCGGGTGTTAACTTACATGTTTTATTTTATATGTTTTGTTACATAAGTCATGTTTGTTATGGATAGGTTTTTATCTTATTCTTATACAGAATGATATAAATTCCTTAAACATTATTTTTAATCATAAAATGAGAATTATACTTGTATAGATATGATATAGAATGAATATCATCACGTTCATGGAGACGGTAGTCCGTACGTATGCACGAGCGTTAATATAATTATTTTGATATTAAAATCATATATATTTGGATGGTATATCATATATAAAAAATTATTATCATGTTATAATTATTATTTACATGAATTACACATCATTATTATACCCATCCATATAATAATGTATTGAATAACAATTACACGACGACGTGGAGACGGTAGGCCGTACGTACGCACGTATGGTGACATGTCATTAAAAGGATGGATAGAAAACTGAATATGGTTGTACCATATTTATAATAACATCACAGTATATAAAGATAATGGAGTTATTATTTTATAATTTAAATAACAAAGAATGATGAAGTTGAAGAAGAATGGAACTTGAAAGAGGGTGGTGAAAACATTAGCTCTTCTTCGGGTTCTTTCTTTTGATTTGATCAAAAGGGCTCCTAAGGATGGCTTTATGATCAAAATATGGCCTCTATGATGAAGTGAGGGAAGTTTAAAGAATATTTGGGTAGAGTTTTGCCGAACCAAAAGGCTTCAAATGTATGAAGAATTGGTTAGAAGTGGTGTCCTTTTATAAGGGAGATGATGGGCTCTTTAGGAAAAACATAAAGTATTAATTTATAATAAATTCATATTTGGTTAATAATGGATAAAAAGTCAATTATTCAAATTATAAGGTGGGGATAGGTCTAAATAAGTTAATCCGATAGATTTTAGACAGGTTTGGGTCACTATATTAATCTTATCATTTATATTTAACTCTTATTAAATAGTTTGACATTTACCATGTCACTTTGTATTTTTATATTATATGGTTAATAAACTTACTGTATACTTTCAAGAGACCCCATAGTGGTCCATTAATGATACAAATATCATTATATAAGTCCTTTGGCCAAGCCTTAGATTTTGAGGAATAGAATATCAATTATAATAAAATATTTGTTTTAAAAACACATTTATATCAATTTTGACAATATTTAATAATTGATTTTTGTTAAAGTCATGAAAACAATATTAATTCGAACCAAATTCATATAAGAATTAAAAACATGTC
The DNA here is from genome assembly GCA_963277665.1 of Viscum album. Taxonomy (NCBI): domain Eukaryota; kingdom Viridiplantae; phylum Streptophyta; class Magnoliopsida; order Santalales; family Viscaceae; genus Viscum; species Viscum album. Next base: position 1,539,781,956 of record OY728142.1, read on the forward strand.
ATATTATCTAATAAAATTCGTGTACGGAATCAAAACATTCAAATTATATTTATTTATCATTTATAATACCAATTATTTGATTCGTTCATTAATAAGGACAATACTGCATCATTATTGAGTCATAAATAAATTTAATTATTCAATGTCTAAAAATTATAAATAAAATACAATTATGTAGTAAATATTTTTATCTTTCTAATGAATATTTATAGTAGAAATTATAACATATATAACCCTATGTAAAAATTGTTTTTCTAAAAGATATATGCTTATGTCATTTTTGTATTTACTTAAACTTAATTAATATAAAGTGTGATTATCACTTACAAGTGGATTAATGGGGTCCCAAAATCAACCCAAAGATTCCCTTGGTCGGAAATGTTTCACCCTATAAAGTTAAGACACATTTTAGGTAATTTATTATTAATATAATATTAATTTTTTACCCTTATTTACTGGATTTTCCCTTTAACCGTGGTAATTAAAAATATTTACCGAAGTAATCACTAAAAATGTCTAACAATAAAAGTTAACTATTTATAAAATTTGGAGCCAATGATTATAAATATGGAATATATTTTTCAAAATTCAAATCACAGAAGTGGCAGAAATTAATTTAAAATTAACTCCCATTGTCAAAACGAAAAGCGTGTTTTTAAGAAATAATAGCTATCAAAAGATTGACACTTATTTATGTCCGGTTTAAATGTGAAATTACGTCCAATAACAAAAATTGTATTAATTGGTAAAAATATATTCACAATATACTTTAAAACCACTAAAATTCATAATTTATCACTATTAATTATTTAAATAAAAAAGATGTTTTATATTAAAATTTAGTGATTTTCACTATTCATCAAAAATTGAATGTTTTCAGAAAACTACCAAAAATTAAACCTATGATAATTTAAATATTCAGAATCAAAAAATGAATTCCATTTTGAAAGATAAAATTTATTAAATTTCAAAAAGTTGTATTACTTTTCATAACGGCTAGTTTGATTGGTTGTGGTGTGTGTTAGAACTCAAAGTTGTGTACAACACATGCTACTATATCATTCATAAATAATCCTACCATGTAATCTTGGGGTATTATATTCTCCCCTACTTCAATAAATTTCATCATCGAAATTTTTAAAATTGGGATTTATAATATAATGGAAAGTCCCACGTCAGAAAAAGAGTCAATAAAAATATCACTTTAAAAGAAAGAAAGAGAAGTAAAAAAGGTATCCCGAGATAACCTATACTAGGATTCCATGTAGAAAAACACGGATATTGATAATAAACTAATTTTCATGTTCTATTAGAGAGGGATAGAAAAAATGATCAGGAGAAAGTTAACAACAATAAAACCACAAACTTGTGATGGTACAAATGGTCATTAGTTTCCTAGTAGGAAAAGTAAACGGAAAACAATTTGTTTGTTTTAAGTTACATTGAATAAATATGAGGAATTAGTTTTTGAGATTTACTAAGAAAATAAAGAGATATACTTACTTTTTATGTGGAGTTTAATTCTTTAATAAATTTCCTCCACTAACTCATTTTTTAAAATTATGATTATTCAAGAAGACTTGGTCATACTTGAAGAGCTAGAATAAACTTCTATAGAATCACATGATCTGCAAAGGATAAACTATATATTTACCTTGTCTTTATAGACTAATCAAAACCGAAACGGTTATTCCATGATATGATGATCCCCCAAAAGGATATTCCATAAGGGAAAGAAACACTAATCATTATTTCTAAAATCAATACCCCAAAGTAAAATAAATACCATTCAATAAAAAATTATCCTTAAAATCCTTCAATATAATTCAAACTAATATTGAAACCCAAAACATAGAAGAATTTGGTTATGTAGTCTTCCATGTTAAATTGTGTCTCCAAATGACATCAACTACTCTTAAAGTCACATACTTTAAAGTAATTAACCTAATAACATATTCTCTATTATAGGTTAATCATTTTAATAAATAACCCAAATCACTATAAATACACAATAAAAATGTAGAAAAAAAATCCACCATTACTCCTCAAATGAAACCCCATAGTATTATATTTTCCTTGAGAATATGGTGTTCCCAACAAAGCAAACATCTTCCAAAATAATATTTATCACTTAATCACCAAATCATTTTCCTATACTAAGGGTATTCATTTGATAATAAATAAGGACCCAAATCAACTTATTATTGATCAATAAAATCATTTAACTAATAATAATTAATCACACTAACCAGAACATTCACGTAGTCCAGTGGTAGGAGATAAATCCCAATCGCACTATGGTTGTGGGTTTGATTCCCACAGCTTTGTCTGACGTGACGGGTTGTCACACAGTCTGCGTATTGTCCGTTTTCAAAAACTATGTTTTATAAAATTACTAAAATGTTATATATTCCTCAAAATAACCCCAAAATAATTTTAACCATAAATGTTATCTCATACCTGGAATTTTCATCCCAAATCATAATAACTTGTAATTTCCTCAAACCCAATTATCATATAAATCCAAATGGTTATTAATAACAATATCTACATGTGAAAAGATAAGACTTCCTCAAATATCATTATCACATGGAAAACTATGGGGTTATAAATACAAGGGAAAGTTATTCCAAAGTAATCCCATGAACAAGGAGTACTAATAATTTTAAACATTTCTCCAACCATTTATTTCCACATAGCTTCTTCTTTGACCAAGAAAATATCCTATAGAATAGGGAATTCACTCGGGTAATGGCCAGGTCCCCTAAATTTACGGAAAATGACTATAAATGTATTCTTGGGACCATTTTTATTTTCTTCCTTAGTACTCTTAATTTTTCCTCAGTAATTCTTCATTTTATGTCCATCTTTCCATCACGTAAAGAATTTCTTTGTTCTGTTGAGACACTTTCCTAGGTGCGTCCTTCCACATTTCCTGCATTATGGAAATTTAGGATTCTTTTCTCCATGTTCTTCATTGCTGGAGCTCTTATCATTAATCACCTTTCTCTTCTTTGTTGAGTCCGAGTGTTGGTTAATATATATGTTGTTGATCATATTATTGGAAAACTGATTTGGCATTAACACGATATCTTTTACACCTATCAACATTCCATTTTGTTGCTCATTTCCACCACCGTTACCACCTTTTATATCATTCTCAAAGTTACTATGACTTCCTTGGACACCATCCATTGACTAAAACCAGAAAGCATTGTGTGAGAAACAGTAATCATAAAATCATTTAGAGAATATCATGACACCATATTCTCAATTTGAATCACCTTAGGATTAACCAAGGTCATTTATTCTCATCTTATATTAAAATACTTCAAATTGGTTTGTAAATAAAATTTAAATTATCCTAAGCATATCCCCCAGAAGGGTCGTAAATAAGAGTGCAGCAAGGCCCATTGTTGTGTACCAGTTCCCATTCAAGTCTATCTCAAAGTGGTGTTTTCGAGTTTTACCCCTAGGTACATCTCTTCCAGAGCCACCTCTACCTACTCGTATCTAGATAGGGATGTATTCCTTGGAAAAATCACAAAATCTATACAATCCCTATATTCTAGGAATTTATTCGATACTAATCCTCACAGTCTTTCTTAGGGTTATGTTCTCTAATCAGAGTTTATCTAAATCTAGTTTCCATGTTTTGTACAAAACTTACTCTGATACCAACTGTAATGCCATGACCCTAGTTACCTAGAGTCGGTGCATTATTACATAACATTGGAATGATCACAAAAGATCATGTCTCAAAAGACCGATTAGTTTAGTTGTTTTCGAAACACTAGATATATTCATAATTCTTACATTACATCATAAAGTAAAAAAAAACTACAACAACATATTATCTTCATATACCCTCATACTATCATTGTAGGTCATTAATAAATAACTTATTCACATCCTGGAAAAAATAAAACATTGAAAGGGGTGAGATCAGATGCTCAGTAAGGATAACAATATAGCAGAAACTTTTCTAAATAAGCATAAACATTTAAGGCAATGTATTACTAAAACAAAAGCCTTTTAAACTTGAACTTCACCATAATATGGCAAAGATAAAATTAAATAATTCCATTTACTTATTCACATGTATTTTCTACTAGTCAAATTACTAAATTCTATATCCATAACCACTTTTATAATGATGAAATACATAATTCCAAACTATCATTACCACATAGTCAAGGCTTTGTGCCAAGACTACAAATAAGATATTTTCAAGGCCTTGTTCCAAGACACTAGTTGCTCTCATGAGACCTACAGATGCATTGATGAGATATAGTGGGCTCCACCCATCACATACGAAGTCCAATGCATTCCTCATATGAAAAGTTTAAAACATAACATAAAAGTCGTATTAAAACTAGCATACAAAATGTCAATACTATTATCTGCAAACCATGAATGGTATTAAAATAACACTTCCACAGAAAAACATAACTCATTTGATATAATATGGATGATTTTATTGTATCAGATTAACCTCAATCAAAACTAATGAAGGATATTGACATAGATTAAAATAATCATCAAACTATTGAGATAAATATCCCACTTTTTTCATGAAAACATTTAAAAGTCACACTATTTGTCAAGAAGCCATTTAAAATAGATTTTTGAATCAAAGTTTCCCACACCACGTTGAAACATTTAAAAAGGAATTTTAATATTAAAACATTAATGTCCATATAAATAAATCATTAAAACAATTTTTAAAACATCACAATTAATGAGAAAGATTTAGAATAATAAATCATTGGAACATTTAAAATGATATTTTAGTTAGAGTTCCTAACCAATAGAGTGACACTTGAATACAAATAATTGAGGTAATAAAAACAATGTAATATCATAAGAATAAATGGATTCATGATATACTATATCAAAGTACATTATATACACCATATAAAAGTTATTTGGTGTATGACAACAATGAAGTCTCAATGGAATGTAAATTGAGATGAAATCTCTTATAAAGACCATATCCTTAGGTTAAGGATAAATTAACGACATAATTATGTGTGAAAAATATAAATACAGTCAATATGATTGGATATTCAGTGTAAATAAATCTGAGGACATTCACACATATTCTTGTAAAAACAAAACCAGTTAATTGTATGCTTAACACAACAAATGGAGATTGAGTTAAAATTACTCTAGTCAAGTTCATATCGATGACTTGAGAATTTATCAACAGAGTGATTGTGTGTATCAAAAGTATATCCCTAGAAAGGGGAGTTTCAATTATGATATAAGAAAATGAATATTGATTCCACAAATAATCTTGGAGTAAAATAATCAATGAAGTATGCGTAAAGCCGAAAGAGTAGAAATTGAAATTTCAAATTCCTTTATCGATTTGGTAACTTACGAAACATACACCCATGAAAGAAGGATCATAAAATGATAATGTAAATATACATAAATTGACATATATTACACAATGAATACAATCAAGGTCATTACACACAACACATGCAATAAATAAGTGGTGAACAATGTAAATCTCACAGAATTAAAAGTGAGATAAGAAACCACTTACTATGTACTTTTTCCTTGGTAGAGGGTAGGTTATCCTCCTGTATAATGGTGAAATAATTTTTATTTAATTATAAAAGAATCATATACATTAATATGATATCATATATGATCTTTTAACATTTATTTGTTAATAATATCTTAGTATTGTCATCGTTTCGGGTGTTAACTGACTCATTTTCTTTTATATGTTTTGCTACATAAGTCATGTTTGTTTTGTATATGTTGTATCGTTTTCATATAAATAATGATATAAAGTCCTTAAACATTATTTTTAATAATAAAATTATAATTATACTTGTATGGATACGATGGGGAATTAATCCCATCACGTTTGTGGAGACGGTAGTTCGTACGTACGCACGATCCATAATATCATTCTTTTGATATTAAAACCATATATAATTGAATGGTATATAATATATATAGAATAATTATGATGTTATAATTATTATTTACATGAATTAGACATCATTATTATACCCATCTATATAATAATGTATCGAATAACAATTACACCACGACGTGGAGACGGTAGGCCGTACGTACGCACGTATAGTGACATGTCAATAAAAGGATAGACAGAATACTAAATATGGGTTTACCATAATTATGATAACATCACAATATATAAATATACTGGATTTATTATTTTATAATGTAAATAACAAATAAAGAAGAAGTTGAAGAAGAAAGGAACTTGAAAGAGGGTGGTGAAAACATTACCTCATCTTCGGGTTCTTCCTTTTGATTTGATCAAAAGGGATCCCTAGGTTGTATTTAAGATCAAACTAAGGACTCAAGGATGAATTGAGGGAAGTTTATAGAATATTTGGGTAGATTTTTCCAAAAAAAAGGCTTTGAAGGTATGAAGAATTGGTTAGAATTGGTTTCCTTTTATAAGGGGGAGGAGGGGCTCTTTAGGAAAATCTTAAAGTATTAATATATAATAAATTAATATTCAGATTATAATGGCTCAAAAGTGGATTATTCAATGTCTAATGTGTAAATGGGTCTAAATACTTTAATACAATATATTTTAGATAGGTTTGGGTCACTATATTAACCTTATAATTTATATTTAACTCTTAGTTAAATTGTTTGACATTGCTATGTCACTTTGTATATTTATATAATATGGTTAATAAACATACTATATACTTAAAAGATACCATGTAGTGGTCCATTAATGATACACCAGTCATTATATAAGACCTTTGGCAGAACATTTTATTTTTTGGAATATAATATTAATAAATAATAATATATTTGTTTTAAAAACACATTTATGTCATTTTTGACAATATTTCATAATTGATTTTTTTAAAACTCTTAACAACTTTATTAATTCAAATAAAATTAATTAAAGATATAAAAACATGTCATATTAACTAATAAAATTCGTGGATGGCATCAAAATGTTCAAATTATATTTATTTTAACATTTACAATACTAATTATTTGATTCATTCATTAATAAGGAAAATACTACATCGTTATTGTGTCATAAATAAATTTTATTATTAAATTTCTATAAATTATAACTAAAATACAATTATTTAGTAAATAGTTTTATCTTTCTAATTAATATTTATAGTCGAAAATATAACATATATAACCCTATTTAAATTTTTTTCTAAAAGATATATGATTATTTCATTTTTGTATTTACTTAAACTTAATTAATATAAGGTGTCATTATCAATTACAAGTGGATCCATGGGGTCCCAAAATCGACCCAAAGATGGCCATGGTCATACATGCATCTCCCAATAGGGTTAGGATATGTTAAAGGGTAATTTATTGTTATTATAATATTATTGTTTACCCTTATTCATTGGATTTACCCTTTAACTGTGGTAATTAAACATATTTACTGAAGTAATTATTCAAAATGCCTAAAAATAAAAGATATCTATTTACACAATTCGGAACTACTGATTATAAATATAGAATCCATTTTTCTAAATTCAAAACACAGAAGTTGCAGAAATTAATTTAAAATTAATTCCCTCTGTCAAAATGAAAAGCGTGTATTTAAGAAATAATAACTATGAAAAAATTGGCACTTGTTTATGTCCGGTTTAAATGTGAAATTACGTCCAATAACCAAAATTTATTAAAAGGTAAAAATATATTATAAATATACTATAAAACCACTCAAATTCATAATTTATCACTATTAATTATTTTGATTAAAAAATTTGTTTTTAATTAAAATTTAGTGATTTTCACTATTCATCAAAAATTGAATGTTTTCATAAAAATACCAAAAAATTCACCCTAAGATAATTTTTGTATTCCGAATCCAAAAATGATGTTCATTTTGAAATATAAAATTTATAAAATTTCAAAAAGTGCGTATTACTATTCATAATGGCTAGTTTGATTGGTTGTGGTGTGTGTTAGAACTCAAAGCTGCGTACAACACACGCAACTATATTATTCACAGAGAAGCGTACTGTGGAAGCTTGGGGTGTTATAGTGTCCCCTCATTAAATAAATTATGTCCTCACAATTTTTAAAATTGGTCTTGGGAATATAATCGAAACTCCCACATCAGAAAAAGAGTCAAATAAACTATCACTTTAAAAGAAATAAAGAGAAGTAAAAAGGTCTCCCGATATAACCTTTACTAGCATTCAATGAAAAAGGGCATGGATAGATGATAAAAAAGGGTCATGTTCTGATGGAGAGGGTTAGAAAAAATGATCAGAATAATGTTAACAACAAGAAAACCACAAACTTGTTATGGGACAAACGGTCATTAGTTTCCCAGTAGGAAAAGTAAACGGACAACATTTTTTTTGTTTTACGTTACATTACATAAAGATGAGGAATTCATTTCTGAGATTGACTATGAAAATAAAGTGATATACTTAATTTTTAAGTAGAGTTTCATTCTTTAATAAATTTCCACCACTAAATCATTTTTTTAAACAACGAGTATTAAAGAAGACTTGGTCACACTAGAAGAGATAGAATAAACTTCTATAAAATCACATGATCCACGAAGGATAAACTATATATTTACCCTGTCTTTAGAGATTAATCAAAACCAAAATGGTTAGTAAAATATCTGATGATCCTCAAAAATTATATTCCTTAAGAGAAAGAAACACTAATCATAATTTCTAAAATCAAACCCCAAAGATAAATAAATAACATTAAAAAAACAATTGTCCTTAAAATCCTTCAATATAATCCAAACTAATATTGAATCCCAAAACATAGAAGAATTTGGTTATGTAGACTTCCTTGTTAAATTGTGTCTCCAAATGACATCAACTACTCTTAAAGTCACATACTTAAAATTAATTAACCTAATCACATATTCTCTATTATAGGGTAATCAATTCCATAAATAACACAAATCACTATAAATCCACAATAAAAATATAGATAAAAATCCACCATTACTCCTCAAATGAAACTCCATAGTATTCTATTTTCCTTGGGAATATAGTGTTCCCAACAAAGCGAACATCTTCCAAAATAACATTTATCACTTAATCACCAAATCATTTTCCTATACTAAGGGTATTCATTTGATAAGACATAAGAACCCAAATCAATGTATTATTGATCAATAAAATCATTTATCTAAAAATAATTAGTTACACGAACCAGGGACTTCATGTAGTCCAGTGGTAGGTGATAAATCCCAAACTCACTTTGGTTGTGGGTTCGATTCCCAAATCTTTGTCCGACGCGACGGGTTGTCAAACGGTCTGCGTGTTGTCCTTTTTCAAAAACTATTTTTTATAACATTACCAAAATAAGATAAATTCCTCAAAATAACAATAACATAATATTATTCAGAAATGTTATCTCATACATTGCATTTTCATCCCAAAATATAATAACTTGTAATTTCCTCAAACCCAATGATCATATAAAACCAAATGGTTATCTATAACTATATCCACAAGGGAAAAGATAAGACTTCCTTAAATATCATTCTCACATGAAAAAATACGGGGTTACAAATACAAGAGAAAATTATTTCAATGCAATCCCATCAACAAGGAGCACCAATACTTTTAAACATTTCTCTAACCATTGATTTCCACATAGCTTCTTCTTTAACCAATAAAATATCCTATAGAATAGGGCATTCACTCAGGTAATGGCCTGGTCCTGTACATTTACGGAAAATGACTATAAATGGATTCTTGGGACCATTTTTATTTTCATCCATAGTATTCTTTATTTTTATTCGGTAATTATTCACTTTATGTCCTTGTTTTTCGCACATAAATCATTTCTTTGTTCTATTGAGACACTTTCTTGGGTGTCTCCCTCCACATTTCCTGCATGATGGAAATTTACTATTCTTTTCTCCATGTTCTCCACTGCTGGAGCTCTTATCATTCATTACCTTTCTCTTCTTTGTTGAGTCTGGGAGTTGGTTATTATATATGTTGTTGATCATATTTTTGGAAAACTAATTTGGCATGAAGACGATATCTTTTACACATATCAACATTCCATTTTTTTTCTCATTTCCACCACAGTTCCTACCTTGTACATCATTCATAATGTTAATATAACATCCTTGGACTCCAGCCATTAACTAAAACAAGAAAGCATTGTGTGTGTAATAGTAGTCATAAAATCATTTAGAGACTATAATTACACCATATTCTCAATTTGAAACACCTTAGGATTAACCAAGGTAATTTATTCCCATCTTATATTAAAATAATTCAAATTGGTTTGTAAAGAAAATGTAAATTATCCTAATAATTTCCCCCGGGAGTGTCGTAACCAAGAGTGCAGCAAGACCCATTGTCATACACCAGTTCCCGTTCGAGTCTATCTCAAAGCGGTGGTTTCAGGTTTTACCCCTAGGTATATCTGTTCTAGAGCCACCTCTACCTGCTCATATCCAGATAAGGATTTATTTTCTTAGAAAACTCAAAAAATCTATACAATACCAAAATTCTAGGAAGTTCTTCTATTCTAATCCTCAAAGTCTATCTTAGGGCTATGTGATCTAATCAGAGTTTATCTAAATCTAATTTCCATGGTTTGTACTAAACATACTCTGATACCAAATGTAATACCCTGACACTAGTTACCTAGAGTCGAAGCATTATTACATAACAATGGCATGATCACAAAACATCAAGTCTCGAAAGTCGGATTTGTTTAGTAGTCTTGGAAACACTTCTTATTTTAAAAGGTCCAACATTACATAATAAAGTAAAATAAAACTACTACAAAATCTTGTCTTAATATCCTCTCATACTGTCCCTACTGGTCATTCATAAATTACTTCCTCACATCCTAGAAAAAATAAAACATTGAAAGGGGTGAGCTCAGATGCTTAGTAAGGATAACAATATAGCAGAAACTTTCATAAATAAGCATAAACATTTAATGCAATGTATAACTAAACCAAAAGCCCTTTAAACTTGAACATCAGTATAATTTGGAAAAGATAAAAGGAAATAATTCCATTTACTTATTCACATGGATATTCTACTAGTCGAATAACCACATGCAATATCAATAACCACTTTCATAATGATGTAATGCATAATGTCAGACTATCATTACCACATAGTCAAAGCCTCGTGACAAGACTACAAATAATATTTTGTCAACGATTTGTCCCAAGACAGTAGTTTGTCTCATGAGACCTACCGATGCATCGAGGAGCTATAGCAGGCTCCACCCGTCACTCACTAATCCCAATGCATTCCTCATATTAAAAGTTTGAAACATAACATAAACATTCGTATTAAAACTGGATACGAAATGTCCATACTTTTAACCACAAAACAAGAATGGTATAAAAATAGCACATCCAAAATCAAACATAACTTATTAGATATAATATGGAAGATTTTATTGTATCATATTAACCTCAATAGAGAATAATTAAGGATATTTACATAGATTAAAATAATTATCAAACTTTTGGGAGAAATATCCCCCTTTGTCTTGAAAACATTTAAAAGTCACACAATTTGTCAAGAATCCTTTTAAAATAGATTTTTGAATCAAAGTGTCCCATAAAAATTGGAAACTTTTAAAAGGAGATTTAATTTTAAAACATTAGTTTCCATATAAATAAATCTTTAAAACCATTTTTAAAACATGGAAATTAATGAGAATGATTTAGAATAATAAATATTTAAAACATTTAAAATGGTATTTTAGTTAGAGTTCCTAACCAAAAGAGTTACACTTGAATACAAATAATTGAGGTAATAAAAAAATTGTAATATCTTAATAATAAAGGGATTCATGATATACTATGTAAAAGAACATTATATACACCATATAAAATTGATTTAGTGTATAACAACAAATAAGTCTCAATGGAATGTAAATTGAGATGAAATATTTTATAAAGACTGTATCCTTAGGTTAAGGATAAATGAGTGACATAATTATGTGTGAAAAATATAAATACACTCAATATTATTGGATATTCAGTGTAAATCAATCTGAGTACATTCACACATTTTCTTGTAAAAACAACACCATTGAATTGTATGCTTAACTCCACAAATAGATATTGAGTTAAAATTACTCTTATCAAGTTCATATCGATGACTTGAGAATTTTTCAATGGAGTGATTATGTGTATCAAAAGTATATCAACATAAAGGGGAGTGTAAAATATGATATAAGAAAATGAATATTGATTCCACACATAATCTTGGGGTAAAATAATAAATGATGTATGCGTAAAGGCGAATGAGTGGAAATTGAAATTTCAAATTCCTTTATCAATTTGGTAACTTACGAAACATACAACCATGAATGAAGGATAATACAATGCTGATTTAAATATCCATAAATTAAAGTATATTACACAATTAATACAATCATAGGCAGTACACACACCACATGCAATAAATAAGTGGTGAACAATGGAAATATCACAGAATTAAAAGTTAGATAAGAAACCCATTACTTTGTACTTTTCCTCAGTTGAGGGTAGGTTATCATCCCGTATAATGGTGAAATAATTGTTATTCAATTATAAAAAATAATATACATTAATATGATATCATATATGATCTTTCAACATCTCTTTGTTAATAATATCTTAGTATTATCGTCATTTCGGGTGTTAACTTACTCATTTTCTTTTATATAGTTTGTTACATATGTCGTGTTTGTTATGGATAGGTTTTCTCTTATTATTATACAGAATGATATAAATTCCTTAAACATTATTTTCTATCATAAAATTATAATTAGACTTGTATGGATACGATGGGGAATGAATCTCATCGTGTTCGTGGAGACGGTAGTCCGTACGTAGGCACAAGCGATAATATCATTCTTTTGATATTAAAATCATATATAATTGGATGGTATATCATATATAAAGAATAATTATCATGTTATAAATATTATTTAAATTAATTACACATCATTATTATACTCATCCATATAATAATGTATTGAATAACAATTACACCACGGCGTGGAGACTGTAGGTCGTGCGTACACACGTATGGTGACATGTCATTAAAAGGATGGAAATAATACTGAATATGGTTGTACCATATTTATAATAACATCAAAGTATATAAATATACCAGAGTTATTATTTTATAATGGAAATAAAATAGAAATATTATGTTGAAGAAGAAAGGAACTTGAAAGAGGGTGGGGAAAACATTACATCTTCTTCAGGTTCTTCCATTTGATTTGATCAAAAGGGATCCTTAGGTTGGATTTATGATCAAACTAAGGAATCTAGTTTGAATTGACTGATGTTGAGAGAATATTTGGGTAGAGGTTGGATGAACCAAAAGGTTTTGAAGGTATAAATAATTGGTTAGAAGTGGTGTCCTTTTATAAGGGGGGATGGGCTCTTTAGAAAAAACATAAAGTATTAATTTATAATAAATTCATATTTGATTTATAATGGTTCAAAAGTAGATTATTAAAAGTATAAGGTGGGGATGGGTCTAAATAATTTCATAAAATATATTTTATATATGTTTGGGTCACTATATTAACCTTATCATTTATATTTAACTCTTAGTTAAATAGTTTGACATATAACATATCACTTTGTATTTTTATATTATATGGTTAATAAACATACTATATACTTCCAAGAAACCCCTAAGTGGTCCATTAATGATACACCTATCATTATATATGTCCATTGGCCGAACCTTATATTTTTAGGAATATAATATCAATTAATAATAAAATATTTTTTAAAAAAACCATTTATGTCAATTTTGACAAGATTTAATAATTTATTTTTGTTGAAGTATTCAAAACATTATAAATACGAACCAAATTAATTTGAGCAATCCTAAAATGTCATATTAACTAATAAAATTCGTGGATGGCATCAAAAATTTCAAATTATAATTATTTTAACATTTATAATACTAATTATTTGATTCTTTCATTATTAATGAAAATACTACATCATTATTGTGTCATTAATAAATTTAATTATTCAATCTCTAAAAATAATAAAAAAATACCATTATGTAGGAAATAGTTCTATTTTTCTAATGAATATTTATAGTCGAAAATATAATATATATAACAATATGTAAAAAAAAAATTTCTAAAAGATATATGCTTATGTCATTTTTGTATTTAATTTAACTTAATTAATATAATGTTTCATTATCACTTACATGTGGATCCGTGGGGTACCAAGATCGACCCAATGATGCCCATGGTCAGAATGTTATAAACTAATAGGGTTAGAACACGTTTTAGGATAATTTATTATTATTATAATATTATTTTCTTACCCATATTTACCGGATTTATCCTTTAACCATGATAAATAAAAATATTTACCGAAGTAATTATTCAAAAGGACTAAAAATAAAAGTAACATATTTACACAATTTGGACCTCCTGATTATATATATGGAATCCATTTTTCTAAATTCAAAACACAGAAGTGGAAGAAATTACTTTAAAATTAATTCCCGCTGTAAAAAAAGCGTGTTTTTATGAAATTATAACTATCAAAAGATTGACACTTGTTTATGTCTGGTTTAAATGTGAAATTACGTCCAATAACCAAAATTGTATTAAATGGTAAAAATATATTCTAAATATAATTTAAAACCACTGAAATTCTTAATTTATCACTATTAATTATTTAGATTAAAAAAAAATTATTATTAAAATTTACTGATTTTCACTACTCATCAAAAATTAAATGTTTTCAGAAAAATACAAAAAATTCACCTTAATCTAATTTTGATATTCCAAATACAAAAAATAATTCAATTTTTAAATAAAAAATGTATAAAATTTTAAAAAGTTTGTATTACTATTCATAATGGCTAGTTTGATTGGTTGTGGTGTGTGTTAGAACTCGAAGTTGCATATAACACACGCTACTATATTATTCATAGAGAAGCGTATTGTGGAAGCTTGGGGTGTTAAATTTAGTCAATATATTTCTATAATGGGATACACAAAATTAGATCATAACATATAATTGTAAAATAAAAATTTTATCCTCTTTTCATGAGTGTTCCATACAAATATTATGTTCTATTCATTATACATTTTCTATCTTACTTGGTTCATCTAAATCGAATACCCAAGATTTATATTTAATATATTTTTAATACTTATTTTGATATTATAGACTCTACAAACCAAGAGATGAGAGTTATATAAAATTATTAATAAAAAATAAATTATTTACCAACATTTTGAACAATTGAGTAGTCTTATTAGAGAGGATACAATCATACATTAAAATTGTGAGCATGATATAGAAAATGAACACATTTCAATAAAAAAATAATCAATACAATAATATCACTAAACATTAAGCACAATAGTCCTCTAGGTTTCATTGTGAAAGGATATAAAATAAGTGGGATTGTATATTACCATTCTGTAATAACATAAAATGGAATTTTATATAATATAAATAAATAATGATTGATATGGTAAGAATAAATAAACAACATTAATCCATTATAAACTAAAATTGGGGGCTTGTTATATCAATGACAATAAAAGAATACATGTACAAATATTATCATTGATATAATACTGATTGAAAGAATTTTTTCATAAATTATAAACATGCTATCAAGGATGTGTTACAAGACACAAAACATTAATGGGATGTGAAATAAACCAAAGACATACCTATTTTTTTCAAATGAGACTCATTGATGCATCGAGGGACTATATAATACTCAGCCCCACTAACCAAATTTTTAATCAAATGTATTTCATATTAGTTTATTGAAGACCATTCAACCCATTCGATAAGAAAAAACACATTGAATAAAACTTTTCGATCCATGTATTAAAATATAACATCAAATACTTCCAAAATTAGTATAATAGTATTGATTTCTAGGAGAACATCCCTTAATCAACTTAGATGGCAGGGGGTATCATCAATGTAACCTGAAGTACCCTTATCAAGTAAATATACTAAATAGGGTACATAAAACATGATAGGTTATCCATATAATATTTGTAATTCAAATAAATAGATTTATTTTGTTGGATACCAAGGATGTAGTTGGAAAACTCCTTCATTATCATTCATTAATATCATGTGAATATCACAAAGAATAAATCCCATGGGTGTCTCTCTGGGGGTGTATTCTTAGGCACACTCATCATATATTAGGGTGATGGTTTATTAAATGAGAAAATAACTTTTGGAATGATTAACCATATAGAAATAAATTCAACAGTTTTTTTCCACTTTATAGTATCTTTAAAATGAATTATTTTCTCTGAGATTACAAAACACATTTACTTTACCAAAACATCAATTGATTTTTTACAAAATATAAAATTTTTCCCTTGAATAAAAAAAACATAGGATATGGATAAAAATATATTCATTTAAATAAATTATATTTCATTTGGAATGTGAAACATTTCTTCCATGTAAATAAAAGAACCACATAATATAAAATAGACTGTGATTTCAAAAATGTGTCCAAATGAATGAAAATTAAGATAAAAATTCCACTTATGGATTATGTAGAAATTCAATCATAAACTATTTAAAAATAGGGACTAAACATGCTATTTAAATACCATGAATAAAATATTTTCCCGAAATAAAATATCAAATAGGTATTATATATGCCAAATAATGAAAATTAGGTATACACTTCAAAATATATATTAAGAAGATGAATTTGAGATAAAAAAACATTTCCTCTTATATATAATTCCATGATCATACATTAACATCTTGTATCATAAAAAAATGTATATTAATAACATAATTTTGAAACATAATCCTAAAAAATATTCATTCATACTCATCAAAAATATTAATTCTCTATATGAATTCTTATGATTTCCCATATAAGGTGTTTTCAGTTTTGATAGTTTGTACTTATTTCAAAATAATGGCATTAATATTCAATATTTATTTAAATTTGATACTTAATAGCTTCTTAAAGATACATCAAGATAACATTTAAAATATTTAATGATGTTTTAAATTCCAATTATTCATTTTTTATACTTATCAATGAAAATGAAGTCTATAATAAGAATGTTTTGGTTATTTTTGGTGAACCAATGGTGTTTTCCAAACAAATTAATTACATATTTATATAATACTTATAAAAACAAAAAATAAAAATTATTTACAATTTTTATCATGTTATACCTATAATGTTGTTAAAATTGGCATTCATGGTAGAAATTTAATGTATTGACCATATAAGTTGTTCAAATGACACAAACATGAACATATAATGATTCAATAAATGATAAAGTGGTCTTTTTTTTCACAATGTCATTATAAAAGATACATAATAGTCTTATTTTTATATTCATAGAGAGAGATATATATATGAGTTATATTTAATTAGAGTAATATTTAATGGATAATAAAACATTACATGATTTTAATAATATATTATCATCATTGTTTGATTATTTTAAATAATTAAATTATCAATGATCATTTTTAAATAAATTTATTAATATGTTTTAATTTTTTGATAATATGTCTTTGGTGATATCATAAATACCAAATTAATCTTTAATAACATCCTAAAATCCAAACTTTTAATGTGGTGAAGGAATAAAGAAAAATGTTACATCGGGGAGGCGATAGTTCGTGCAACGCCTTAAATGTTTTTGGTAGATGGGATATAATGGTAATACCATTAATATAGTCATATTATAGTATATAAATTATAATAATATCACTATAATATTTTTTTAAGAATAAATTTTAGTGGAGTTAATTAATAATGAAAAGATGAGCATTTTATGATACTCGGGTCAATAACTAGAATTTTCCATATATGTTTCTTTGGAAATTAATTCTTATACTCTATAATGTTACTAAGAAATATTTTAGAGTTTTATAGGATTCAAGGGAGAAATAAATTCGAGGACATCATGTTTATATTCTAATGATATGTGAGTATTAAATTGGTTAATATCTTTCACTTTTATTAGTAATGGGGTGGGTGGTTTTGTGAGTGATTCTTATATTTAAAAAAATGTATGTTAGCTATTCAATTTTCAAAGGCTATAGAATAGAAAAATGGGAGATTATAAAGAGTGGAGATAAGAAATCAACTAAACCACTCATTTTTGTGACAACATTTATTCTTTTATGGATTTTTTAAACTTTTACCATAACTTAATTTTACAATTTCAATTATTTTACAATGGAAGTAGTTAATTTTGATGAAAACTATTCAAAATAAACATTTTATATAATCTTACACTTATAATTTGAAATTCAAAAATAATTTATTTAAATATTATTTTTGAATGTGGGATAATTTATTTTTAAAATCCATACACTTAATCATGTAAAAAAACAATTTCCAGAGAAGTAATATTTTTAAAATTTAAAAATATATATAAGATAAAATTTTAGTAGATAATGATTTTGATGACATACAGATTATGTATTATGAAAAATATTACACTAGGAATTTATGGGAATCTAAAACTGTATCTCCATTAAAAATACCACGTTCCACAAAAAGACTGAAAATGGTTTTAATATTAAAATAACATTATCATTAGTAATAAAAAATCATAGGTTTTATAAGATCGAATAATTTCATAAAATTTATAATTTGTTCCTATGAATTCATTTTTATTATATAAATTATTATATAAACATGTAGTTCATTCTTATATAATGGTAAAGTCATTAAAATTACAAGTTTCATGAGGGAAATAATTTTAATCTAAAAAATCACCTTTTTAGACAAACCTAAAATATTCATACCTAAATAATTCTATATATTGAAATAAAAAATGGAATAGGTTTTGTGAAATTAATATTATAAATTTTACCTTTTAAATAATTTATTAAATAAATTCTCATCAAAGGGAACATTTCTGAAATGGTTTTGGGATGTTGCATTTTCCTGCTACAGTAGCATATCAATTATTACAAATTCTATCATGGAACTCAATAACTATATTCAATATGTTGATATTAACAATGAGAATGAAAAAAAAATTATTCATCATAATTAATGAAGTGATGAAAAATGATATGGTCTCTATGTCTCCAAAAAAATAATGTTTTTTAAGAATAATACATCAATAAAAAGAGAATCCCATAGTGGGAATGGATAAATGTGATGAATGGTTTTCTGTTTCATATATAGAAACTAGAATAAGAACATATCATAGTTAAATTTGTATTTTGATTCAATGTGTTAATTCACATGATGGTAAATCCATCCACATCTACCAATTGTTCAGTAGATATACCTTGGGGTACTTATATCTATATCATAATACTGAAATGATGTAGATTCTGGAATATTTATAGTGTAGAGGTAGGTCCTCAATAATCTATCTTACAAAAACTTATGTCCTCGGATTTTTGAGACTACCAACATCCACTTACATTAGGGATGATCAAGGATTAGAAAAATATTATTATATTTCTAGTGTTATAAGAAAAATTATTTATATATCCTTCTGAGATGAATATGGATGTATTTCCATATCTTGAAATAAAATAATTTTATTTTAACATAATGGTATATGATAGGGTATTAAACATTTATATAATAGGAATTTTTTTAATTATTTTTTGAAAAAAGTACTTTTAATTGATATTGAATCAGGTTTACATGACTTATATCAAACCTAGTTCTAGAATAAATTGCATGGTCATATAATAGAGAATCAGTTGAGAAGGATCTATCAAGATGATTATTGGAATTAATTAAAATTGACATCAACAAATAAATTCGAAATTTGCTTATAAAGAAATTGAACATGACACATTTTGGTTTGAATGTTGAAAGATGCATAGTTATTCAATAAGTGGTTCTCCCTAATCAGTGTGGAGCTATTTGAAAGATGCTTATGGCAGTTATTCATACTTCATACCTTTTACTGATGAGTTGAGAGTAATTATTATGCCAACTCGATGATGTACAAGTTTGAATCCCATATGAAATTAATGTATTTATTAAAACTATTTGATAATTAACAATGTAACTAGGTAATGAATCTTTTTTTTAATTTAGGTAGTGGGTATTATAAACAAGAATTAATTAACATTTTCATATAGTGTTGGATATTATTATATCTCCCTGCTCTTTACATATTATAGAGGGATGGTGTTAGTGAAATGAGGAATCATATAATACATTACCCTAGAAGAAAAATGATGAGTTAAAACATTATTCCATTACCATTTTTGTGATATACATCAAGGAAAATTGAAAAAAATTCTAAATCAGGTTCCAACTAAGGAAACAATGACATACCATATGACTTAACGTATAGAAATATGCCTATGTAGTTAAACTTTCAATTATAGGGATTGAGGTGTTTTTTAGGTTCTCCTAATTCAGAAATCCATAACCGTGAAGAATGAAGTGTATATTAATATATTATTATTGTGAATGATACGGATAATATCAATAGAAAATTCTAGATAAAATTATCATGGTTGACTAGAGTCCTGCCTTTCTAGAGAGGGATAACACCTCTTAATGGAGGATAATGGGATAGTGAGTGAATTTGATGCTATAGATGAAAAATAATTGGGCAATGAACACATTCCACATGTCATTGTGTTATTGGTCATTCTCAATTAATTTGTACTATATAAAATATATAGAGGAGTTAGGGAATGAGAGAGATACAATTTTCTTGTAACCTAGGTTGGAAAAACATTATTGGTTGATTATAATGATCATATTTCATAATTAATAATATTCCAATAATCCATGAATTTTGATATGTATTCCATGTATCTTAACTAAATAATAGTTTAAGTTGATCAACTGGTTGATGTAAATCCAATAAAGTGAAAATTAGAATTCAAGTGAAAACTAGACTTTGAAGGAAATGTGAGAACCTATAATATAAATCTAGAATTTAAAGGGTTTAAACAACATTATGAAACATACAATGAAGTATAATATTTTCTCTATTAAATTATTAAGCCACCAACATTCTTATTTCAATAAAATATTTTCAGGACTACATGAGATTTGGAATCTGAATTTGAAAATGTATTAATTTAATAGGATAATTGTGTAAGATGTATATAAAAAGAAACCAAAAGTTTTTTCAAACTCATAATATGATAATATGGTATTAAAATTGAAGAATTCTATTTCTGTATTGATGTATGAATCCAAATCAAGGAAAATTGATTTTTAAAACCTATAAAAGATTTTAGTTTCATATAAAAATAATTTCATCTATGCATTTCAATGTTGTTTAGTAGGAGTGTAGTGTTATTAAAAGTAGTATATATCAATGAAATTTTAATTATAAAAAACATACAGGACTTATAGTTAGTTAAGGATTGGTTAAACAAGGGTTTCTCTATGGTTGACCATGGTGAGGCAACTTATTTCATTTGGATAAATTTTTTTATAGATCTATGTGGTTACATTGACTATGTCAAGGTATGTACTTTTACTATTTTATAAATTTATACAATATTGAACAATTTATGAGGGATTTTGTGTTAGTGTCACATGAATACATCACCATTTGAAATCATTTCCTCAGACACAACATGACATGGATTTGATGAGTAAGATCCCATATGAATCATGGATTTGAAAAATTATGACATTAACATAATATAATATTCTTTATGGTTCCAATACAATGAGAATTGATAGAAAATATCAAGATAATCCTGGATAATAACATTGGTTTTCTATTAAGGCCATCATTAAGTATCTATTATGTCACAGGAATATGTTCCAAATATATAGAAGATACTTGGGAATAGTCCTAAAATCATATTAATATTCTAGGTTTTAAATAGAATCGAACTATATGACCATTAAATCACAATTTTTATTAAGTATAAATGGATGATATATGAGTTGTAATTAGTCCAAATAACCAATTTTTTATGATTCATAATAGAATATAAGTATATTTTAGATTTTAATATAACTAAATAAGTAGTTTTTTATTTAAAATATTCTATGGGATTCTTATGGATCACAATAGTAAATATTCTATCATATTTTAGTGTGATAATACTGAAATATATCCTCTCAAAAAATATCAAAGATCACATAAATAGATGTAGAATTTACATTGGAAAAATATGTTGTTGAGAAATTTCTCTTAAATTGGTGATTTCATAGTGATTATAGATTCCATATATGATATTAATGGGGAATTCATTACTAATGACTTATGTTTGTAAAATCTTGAAAATCACATGATAGTTATAGGACTAAGTGTTTTTTATCCTCTAGGTGTCTTGAATGTGTGTTTTTTATAATTTATTCCCAATAACCCACTTCTATGTAGTTATGATTTTTTTATTTCTTTTTTCTCAATAATAACAATTTTCTTATCACAAAATTATTGTTATTCTGAATAAAATTGTATTTGATATTGTCTTAAAAGTACCTCTCACACCGTGTGGTCATAGCTATTACCTACTATGGTAAGAACCTAATAGTGATAACATTATATGGATAAATATATATTTTATAGTTGGATGAAATCATTTAAAAGGGAACAAATGATACAAGTTAAAAAATTTATGGGACTCATGATACCTTAAAAAATTTTCTCGTGATGTTTATCCTAGTAATATCCATGAAAAAAAGGTTATGATAACTTCACCCGCTAGTTGGAAATCCAAATTGATTTGTATTTTTACATGTTCCTATCTGTAGATTTGTATAATGGTCCATATATTTTAAATTGTTTATTAATGCATATCATTAATCCAATATTATTAGATTTTGATCAAAACCACAATGAGATATGCTTGTAACACCATGTGATTGTGAGAATTGTTTTTAGAATTAATTTATCTTTTCAAAAATTTTCATTTCACATGAAACTGCAAATAGTAATATATATATATATTAAAACACTAATACCAATATTAATTTCACATAAAATAACAATTATGCTTGTTTTACATGCAATAACAGCAAGGCGTGCGCTACAAGCAACATCGACTTGGCATACGATACGAGTAACACTGAGTTTCTATGAATCATTTATTTTTATTGTTTGAATTTTTTAATAATTTAAGTATAACCTATCCATTAAACTTATTAATAAATACTTGTCAAATATGGTTGTTTTATATATATATAATTTATTGATAAGAATTTAAAATATTTTGGTTAAATCACTTTTATGTTAAAAATATTGTCTTATTGAAAGAATCGATTTTAGTAACAAAACTAATTTTAGGCACGTATATAAATTTAATTGGAGAGAATAAACTACATATTTTAATTCATAATGTTGAAATTTTACTAGATATAATTTTTGGACTCTTTTTGAGAAACATCATTTTTGGATGAAGAGGGAAAATACATCTTTTTAGTTAAAAAAACATTTTTCTCTAATTAATTATCAATGATAAATGATATTATAAATATGTTTTGTGGTTATGTCAAATTAATATTATAGATAATAATATGGTTAAATTAATTAGGATCAACTCCACTTTTAAACTAAATAAAAATGTTAACAAACTTTTGAACTATTTTCTAATTTAATACCCCGCTATTTT
Source organism: Viscum album (assembly GCA_963277665.1). Taxonomy (NCBI): domain Eukaryota; kingdom Viridiplantae; phylum Streptophyta; class Magnoliopsida; order Santalales; family Viscaceae; genus Viscum; species Viscum album. The sequence continues at coordinate 1,539,805,498 of OY728142.1, forward strand.
GCCCAGTCTACAGAATTAACAATAATCTTAATTTTTCCACATATGTGATTGTAATTTAAAAAATCTGTCATACAACACAGTATTCGTTATAATATTTATATTATAATTTTTCCATGATACTTTCTTTTCAAAATGATTAGTAATAGTGATTAAAATTAATCACAAAATTTAAAACCAAAATAATAATAATTAGGGACTAAACCGTAAAATTAATGGCCAAAATTACATTGAACATTATCAAACACCCATTTTATATCCATATATCATACAAAAAACATACATTATTGGGTTTTTTGTTTGGTTAGACTTTTTTTAGGTACGAATATGTGCACAACTAATTAGTTTCTAAAAAAATCCATATTAGTCCTTTTAATATAAATGGAAACCACCACTACAAATTACTAAAACCAATAAAGACTCATAAGATTAGAAAATATATTTTTAAATTTACACCAAAAAATCCTCCATTTTAACTCAATCTAACATTTATGAAGAAACCTTCTCAAGGAATCTTGTTGGTACAAACGAAAAGCAGATCCCCTTTTAAGAGGAGTCGTCTACTATCAAGCTCCTTTACTTTATTTTTCATCTCCACCACCTCCACTAACTTTATTAAATTATTGAGTGACCAAACTAATATCATAAATATATTAGGTTGTTTTTATCAAAGGCTTATAACCTATACTTTCACACCTCAATGTAATGGTTGTTGAACATACTATTTTTGTGTACGGCGAACTACTACCTCACGAAAAATGACTGTTCAATTATCCTTTAACACTATTCTTGGTTTCCATTATGATGGAATGTATATTTAAATATTCAGTAAATTATATTTTTTATGTATTAAATATTCATTATTCTTTTTAAAAAACACATCTTTTTACCTTCCATTTGGTGTTAGTATGACAACCTCCTTTGAGTAATTGTGGACTCTCGCCCCTCAAAGTGATGTGATTCGTTCACACACCACATAGAATATATTAAGGATGGTTTTAGTGAAATTATATGATATATATGATATATTAATTTAAATTTAAGATATATATATATAAATTTATATACATATTTCATTATCATAATTTATTTCAATAAAAAAATAAAAATGGAAAATAACGTTCAGGCATACATACAACTTACCATCTCCATGAACGGTGTATTCCATTACATATTCCATTATGATATAGATTATAATAATAAAATTATAATATTTATAAATGATATTTATATCATTTAATACTTTATGTAACCATGGTATATGTATAAGGATTAACATAATAAAAAATTAAGACTAATGTGAAGAACACATAGAATATTACATGACGTGAAACCTTAACATATGATCATTAACAAGAGGGTAATATATGGATATAATCAAACAATATATGGTAATAGATAGAATAATATGAATCTGGTAATTAGGTGCAATAATATTATAATTTTTATACAGGAATATTGTACGAGTACGGAGAGAGTTAAGACACAAGGTAAGGGGATTTTTGTGTCGCTTTTAATTTCTATGAGATACTAGCTAGGTTCATCACTCTTTTCTTTTGTGTGGTGTATGTAATTCCCATGATTTTATTATATGTATCTTATAAGTTAATATATTTGTATTTAAATATCTATTTTATGATCATTATATAATGGGGTTTACATTTTAAAAGTTACCAAATCGGTAAAAATGTTTTCTTCTCAATTTGTCATCATTGGGACTCATGTTTTGTTTTGCATTTAACCTATTTTTCGAGGTTCATATACATCCAATTTTCATGAAATATCATGAATCTAAATCACTTCATGATATTATAGGCTTAATGAAGTTTCATTTCCTTACATGGAGAGCATGATCCCAAGATACCATGTTATAATAGTTTATTTAGACAATCTCATTGTTTTTCAACATTGTTTATGTTTATGTTTCCTTTGATGAAATATTTTGATCCATCATCCAATAATATTCATAAGATTACGAATAATATATTATTTCATGTTATAATCATATATTGTTACAGTTTTATACTATTTTGTACGTAAGTTAGTTAATAATTTGTTTTTAGGGAAACTCGACTTTACCCTCTTTTTGTTCAAAAATCTATGTTTTTTAAACCGAGATTCCAAGAATATTATACAATTTCCCTATAATATCTAAATGAAATTTCTACCCTTTTTTCCTTTTACAAATATCCTTAAGGGAATATTATTTTCTATTTCTGAACAAGGAACATTTCTATCCTTTTTAACATGATAAAGTAATGTTCTTTTGACCTTGTACAACATGTACAAATTTACCCACCATTATTTCTTCAAAGATCCCATTGCATTGCTAAAAATGATATTCATTAAGAAAATGTTTTTTAAAAGTAATTTTCAAGTAAATTTTTTTTCTAAATTATTTCAGAAATATTTGATTTGTTCTCATGGAAAACTATTTTTAAATGGTTTTCAAGTCTTATTTACATGTTTTCATAGTTCTTTCATTGAAATTGATTTCAAAATGTTTTCAAAATTCATTATATGTTTTTTGGAAAAATGATTTTCAAAAAAAATTAGGATTTCATTATATGTTTTAAAAGTATTTTAAATTAAATAGTTTTCAAATGATTTTAATTATTCTTTATAAGTTTTCAAGAAAAATGTATTTCAAAACATTTTCATGATTTCTTATATGTTTTCATTTTATTTTAAAAGAAATGTGTGTAATGATACATGTATTTATAAAATAATAATTTTTTATTTATACTAAAACTTTTAAATAAGATATTAAATTTAAGTTAAATTGGATTCTTTTTCTCATATTGTACTCCACACACAACAATGGGCATCACTGAAATCATACATTCCACACAACATTGAGTTATACTGAAAAATAATAAAATAATATTATTATTATTTTAAATTTTAGTCAACGCATAGCCATTGGAATGGAAGGAATTAATAGTATAAATTTATTTTTTAAATATAATTTACACATGTTTAAACGATGATACAGTGATTAAAAAATTTATTATAAAGGGAAATAAAAACCAATTGAATATAATAGATGTGTTTTTATGAAAACCTATTTAAATGAAAATATTTGTGTTCTCATATAACCCCATATAGATTTTTATTTAATTAATAATATATTATATATATTAAATTAAATAAGTAAAATTTATATTATATGTTTTATAGAAATTTTATAAGAATAAATTCCTTTTTTTGGATTAAAGAAATATTTTTCAAAAAATGCAGTTTTAAAGACTTTTGATGGTGATCCGTTTTTAAATAATTTTTTGACACCATTATATATTTTATTTGAAAAAATAAACTTATTATTTTTAAGAGGAACATAAAAATTTATTTTGGGTAAATATTTGGTATTTTTCAAGATAAAGTTCATTTTTTATTGAATAGTGAAAAATATTGTATTTTAAGTCAAAACTGTAATTTCATTCGATTTATTTATATGGTTAGATTATGATATTAATTTTTTTGAAGGATAATTAGATTATTTTTTTTACCATGTAAACAAATTATGTTCATTGGTTGTAATTTTACTTTGTAATAAGACTTAAACACATGTCAATCTGTTGATAGTTATTAGTTCTTAAAAACACATTTTATTGTTTTGACAACAGAAATTAATTTTAAATTATTTTCTATATATTCTGTGACTTGTATTTGGAAAAATTGATTCCATATTTTGAATCAATAGGAAAAATTTTTGTAAATATGTAACTTTTATTTTTAGACATTATGAATAGTAACTTTAATAAATATTTTATTTACCATGGTTGAAGGCCAAATTCGGTAAACAAGGGTAAAAAATAATATTATAATACTATCAAATTACCCAAACACTTATACAAAACCTATTGGATGAGATATTTACGACCATGGAAATCTGTGGGTCGATATTAGGACTCCCGGGAGCCAGTTGTGTCTGAAAATGACATTTAATAACTTATAATTTAAAGTTATAAGAAATATAACCTAAACATGTATCTTTTAGTAAAACAATTTTTATATGGGGTTATATAAGTTATATTTTAGAATATAAATTGACATTAAAAATCTAAAAATAATTCCTATATTGTGTTATTCTATTTTTAATTTTTATACATCAAATAAATAAATATATTAATTCCACAATGATGATAAAATGATTACCTTATTAATGAAAGATCAAATAAATTAGATTATAAATATTAAAATAAATTCATTTTGAAACATTTTACTCCATAAAATAATTTTTGGGATGGTTCTTACTTGTTATATTTTAATTTATGATGTTTTTATTAAATAATAATTTTTTTTGGATTTTTAAAAATTCATTATAGGAATAGTATAAAAATTGATATAATTGTGTTTTAAAAAAAATACTATTTTATTTAATCATTTAATAGTACTAAAAATATAATAATCGGCCAAGTGACTTATATTATGATGGTAATATCAATAATGACTCACATGATGTCCTATTGGCACTTTATGGTAACTATATTAACCATATTTTTTGAATAAACAAGAAGAAATTGTAATAGTTAAATTAGTTAACTTAGTGTTAAAGCTAAATGATAAGGTTGAATTTGAAACAAAAACATGTATAAAACCTATCTATAGAGATGATTTAGAAAAATAGTAATATTATATTCTAATTAATTGAGTTTTTTACCTTTTTAAAATTGAAAATTTGTTTATAATAAAATAATCATTCAAGACATTCCTAAAGTACCCCTTCTCTCTCTTATAAAAGGCCACCTCCTATAACCCCTTACTCACACCTCTATTAAACCTTGGATCATCCATCCTATGCTTCAATAAACTCCCAAAATCCCACTATTCCTCCTATAACCTTACCTTCGGCTCAGGACAATTCATAAAAACATTTGTCTCAAATCAAAGGGAGTTACACATTTTAAGAGTTAACATCTTTTCTAAAGGTCCTTTCAAATATTCTACTTCTACACTTCCTATACTATTATAATTAATTGATTACATAACAAGAACTATATCCTAAATATACTAGGATATTTTTATGATAAGGATTAGTACTAAACTTATATGCACCTCCATTTAATGGATTTAGAACATACTGTTTTTTTGGACGGAAAACTACTGCCTCACGAAACAATGACTGTTCAATTACATCCTACCACCTCTCATGGTGGCCATTATGATGGAACTATATTTGTATGATATATATTATTTTAATATTTTCTTAATTCTTCTTTAATTTTTATTTACAACATAACATTATGATTTTCATGATGTGTAAACATGATAATTTCATTTGAGGAAGCTCAGACTATCGCCCCCAAAAAGTGATATTACTCGTTAATTCCATATATGTAATGTATAAATGATGAAGTTAATGAACATATGTAACCTATAAAAAAATAATATATTATACTAGAAATATAATATATATATATATATATATATCATTACATTTTCATTCCATTAAATATGAAATAGCAATGAAATTTGTGTTCATGTGTACGTATGACATACCATTTCTGTGAACGGTTTATTTAATTTCTTATCTCCAAATTTTATGGAATATTATAAATATATATATACTTGATATATATGATATATATATGAATAATATCCTTGAGATAATAGAGTTTTTCCCTATTGGACAAATTTTAATTTTAGCATGATCATTTTCATTTTAAGTACCCAATATCGACAAAACGACCGATATTATCTTAAATAATTATTTAATTTTTATAACATGCTAATAAGTAATATAAAAGGAATAATTACCTTGAAAAAGGTTTTTAATAAAATATAAAATAACTTATGTTTAGTATTTAGGAAATTAAATAATAAATGAGTCAAGGCGGACAGGAGGTCAGGGACTTTATCTCAATATCCTTTTATTGAGACATATATTCATTACATATACCTCATTACTTAATATGGTATATAATAAAACATAGTTACTTTTAAATTCATCAAAAGGATTATTTTTTCTAATACGAATTTTACAAAACAAAAAAAGGAATATTTTTAACATTTGTAGAGACAATGACCTCTCCACCACTGTAATCATTATTTGGCATCCACTATAATCGTTAATGTTTTTAAAAGGAAAATAAATCTCTTATTCCTTTTTTCTGTGTTTTCATATTGAAAATGGTTTTTGAAATTGATTGAATATTTCAGTATCTTTAATTTATTTCATGTGGTTGAAAATGAAATATTAATAGTGAAATTTTGATATTTGAAATATTTTATGTGTTATGATCATATAATGGTACATGGAAATTTTAATGCTGGTTAAGTGATAAACCAATGATGGGTGGTTAGGTGATAAACAAAAGGACGAGTGGTTTTATGATAAACTAAAGAAGAGTGAAAATGTTGTAACCTCCAATGCATTGGGTATGGCTGTCAGACATTTGGATATTCCATTTAGTGATATGTGTGGATGTTGAAAGTACAGTTATTCCATTTAAGTATGTTTATATGTCCTGAGTAGAGCGTCTCAGAAAAGAGGTTCACCTGTGCATCACCCCAAATCCCTCCAAGGTGGGTGAGGTTCGTAGTCTTTCTCTTTAAATGATATGAGGTTCACTGGTTTTTTCCTGCCATGGACTAATCCAGATAGTGGACCCACCTCTAAAAATGATAACCCCGCTATATCCTCACACATTAAACAATGAAACATGGATCAAACCATTTGGTGTTTGATCAATGTTATTCATAATAATTAAGAATGGGGTAAATGGGAGAACTGAAGTATAAACCCCCTACCATGAATTCATTGGAAGTTGTTGCAGAATAGGTAGGAGTGTCCATGTTTGAAGGTGTTCATCAAAATTCGGCATTGCCTATTGTTTCCCAAAATGGTCATCGAATCCTCATTCTAGGTTGGTGGAAAATTCCACAGAATTCGTCAGAGGTTTATCTCTTAGGTTCCAAAAACCCATGCCTGATATTTGTTTAAATATAGGGGAGGAGAGGATCAATACTCCACACAGTTAATGGGGTTTATTAATGAGTATAATTAATGAACCTCTTTAATTCTCTCAATGGAGAGATTAAACATTATTTTATTTCCCCCAATGGAGCTATTACACAAAAAATTATTCAATCTATTAAATGGCTTGGCGTTGCACTACGGTGCCAAAACTGTTTTTTCAACTGTTTTCAAAAGAAACATAAAATAATATTCTGTTATTTTTTTATTATTTTTTTGTAAATTCCATGAAATTAAATATTTTTTCCAACCCTTACCGGTTAGTGTTATGCATCCCTTAAGTGAATATTAGTGTTTTGGATTCAACTGTGCCCTCAGATTTTTAATATGTGCACTGGTTCAAAAGGTAGAAAACCCCACCCGCACATTTACTGAATGTACATTAAAAAATTTCAAACTTTTGTTCCAAGCTCTACGGACCTCATAATCATGTGTTGTCAATTTTCACAGACTCATAATAATCTGAAATAATAAATAATTATAATGAATTTTTGGGTCTTTACATTCTTCCCAACTTTGGGATATTCATAATCAAAAGCTACAAAAAAACTAGGGCATCCAATGGCGGTTCTAAACATGTATTTAAGCACCCCAATACCATATTCTATTCTCGAGATTCCCATGTGTCCAATGACCATACACCGGAGGAATTGAATTCCCATGAAGGACCATCTCCATTAGATCCTCTATCTCTATCAGGAACTCCACAAATATCACCCAATCATCAATTTCCAGCTCGCCCCAGTTGATAATGTGCAATGGATCATGTACGTACCTCCTCATCTACAATACATGGAAACAATTATGCACTTGGTGTATCTGTGAGGGAAGGGATAGATAGTACGTGTAACAACCCAATATTTTAAAAGATATATTTTTTTTAATTTCTTTACTATACTCTATTGTACGATACACCAAGACTATCTTGTTCTTTACGCAACATCGTATTAGCTTACAGTATATTCAACATTAATCTTGGATCGTGTTACACACAATTTGATGCTTGTTTGATAGTAGTTATTCAACACAACATTGAGTGTATATATATATATTAAATGTATAAATGAAATATGGTTGGATTTTGTTATACGCAACAACAAAGGAGTCATACACTACATGAAACCATGACTTGGCATGCATTACACACAATCGTGACCTTCCTTGATAGCATGTGTTGTACACAATACAGGGTTTTACTAAACAACGATATATTATTATAATATTATTATGAACTAGACGTTAACTAAATTTTGAATTTTATAACATTATTATTCATCTTTCACATTTTCTAGAACATGGTATAAGAACAAAATAAATTTTTCTGGTAAAATAAGTATTTTTAAAAAAATGAATTTTTGCCGCCATTTTATGGTGCACCCACATCAAATCTAGTTTTTAACATGTTTGTAAGTTCAATTTGACAAAATAAATTCTTCTTTGTAATCAGGATATTAAAATTTACTTTGGAAAAAATTTTCACATTGTTCTGATAACTTTTATATTTTAATGAATAGTAAAAACACGCGATATTTTAATTAAAAACATCTTTTTTCATCATAATAATTTATGTTGTTAAATTATAATATTGAATGGTTTTAAAGTATAAATAGAATATATTTTTACCATTTAATATAATTTATGTCCTTAGAATTTATTTTACATTGAATTCGTAGGTTAAATTAATTCAATCATTTGCAATGTTTTAAACAAAAAACTATTTTCTTTCGACAACAGGATTAATTTTAATTTTATTTCTGAAACATCTGTGTATTGAATTTGGAAAAATGGATTCCATATTTGGAATCAGTGGGTCCAAAGTATATTAATAGACTACTTTTTGTTTTTGTGCATTATGAATAGTAACTACGGTAAATTTTATTTACCATAGTAAAAGGTAAATCGGGTAATTATGGGTAAATATAATATTATAAAATTACCCTAACACTTGTATTAATACAATTGGTTGATTATTTTTCGTCCAAAGTCATATTTTGGTCTAAATGGAATCCATTAGAATGCACTTGGTGGTGATTAAGACCTTTAATTTATTTTATTTAAAGGAAAGTGAAATATGTCTCACTCAAAATAATTAAATTATTTTTAATATAATGTTTTACAGAATATCAATTAGGTTTTAAATACTCATTTGAAAGATAAAATGTTTTTATTTATCATGGTAATTTATTTGTAATTTTTAAGAGTTATTTAATTACCTTATTAGCTTATACATTAATGATGTAGAAATTATTTGTTTAGTAAAAACATTAATAATATTGTTTTTATTGAAATAGTAATACATATTAAAGGGCTCACAATCCTGACCAAAATTTATTGGTAGTGTATATATACACCATAACCATTCAATGACCGAATATATGACCATTTAGTGTCTTATAAAAATGATTATGACCCTTAAATTATTTTATTTTATATAATGTCAAAGTTGTAACCTTCATAATTTAATAAATATAACATTTTAAAATTTGGGTGTTTTAGAAGATAAATCCAACTAAATGTATTACTATTAAATATATAAGTTTTATCTTCATCCTAGTATTTTATTTTTAATTTTTCTGTAACAAATAAGTATATTTAATAGTTATACAATAATGTTGTAGTAATTATTTTATTAAGAGAAATACCAAATAAATGGTTTTAAAAATAGTAAAATAAATATGAAATGAACTATTTAATGTTCTCCACAAATTTTATAGAATACTATGACATCTTAGGAACATATTAAATATTTTAGTTCGAATATATGCTCTGTGTGGAATTTATTTAAATTCAAATAAATGAATAATGTCAAAATTGACACTATTGTTATTTTCTAAAATAACATATTATTAAATTGTTTAAAAATCACAAAAATATTTAAAAAATATAAATTGAAATTTATATAGTCTAAAATGTCATGCATTATCTAATTATGGATAATTCACAGCACATACGTAATTATTTATAAAAATTTAAAATTTAGAATCTTATTATCATAAATAAAATTTAAAAGATTAAATAAGGATAAATCAAGTTGATAATGTTTAAAATTAATTCCCTACATGTATAATTTTTTTTGTTGAGGATATTACGACCCTATCTCACTTAATATTTGAATATGAGTTATTTTTGGTGGTTTTTAAGTGGGGTTAGATTTATTATAAATTAATATTTTTAATATTTCCAAAGGTGCCCCTCTCCTCCCTTATAAAAAGGGAACCCCTTCCCACTCATCTTCACACCCTTTTGAGCCTTAAATCTTGGAAAAACCCTTCCTATTTACCTTATCAACCTCCTTAGCAACATACTATAGGTCCTAGTCTTCTTCAAAGACCAATTTTAATGCCCTAAGAGGAGGTTTCAAATAGGCGCGTCGAAGAAGAGGTAATATCTGTTACCGATTCTTTCAAATTTATTTATTATTATACGTATTCTTCATTAGTTGTTTCATTATAAAGTAATAACATCAGTATTAATCATATACTGATATGTTATTATAAATATGAAACAACCCCATTTCAGCTTCTATCAGTCTTACGGAAAATGAAATCACCGCGCGTGCGTACGTACAGAATACCGTCTCCACGCCGTGGTGTAATCTGTTTTTCCAACACCACATTATGTGGATAGGTATAATGGTGTATAGAATAACTATAAATAGTTATTATAACATCATATTTATTATGATATATTGTATCATCCACTCCAAATCAATTCAATAATTATGGGAATGATATCATCGCTCGTGCGTACATACGGACTACCGTCTCCACGACGCGATGAAATTCATTCTCCACGTAGCCTTTCATGAATGATTATAAATTATATATAATGATTAATAATGAAATATATGACATAATAATGATACGGGATTTAAGTATATATATATGTATATCATCTACTTTATTCCATTCAATTCAATATGGAATCAAAAACAGCATTCATGCGTACGTACGGCCTACCATCTCCATGAACGGTGTATTTCATTCCATTTATCAATCTATCATATATATATGTATATGATGAATATATATTATTAATCATATTTTAAATTCTGGAATTAATTAAATCAGGATATAAGTAATAATATCAAGAACAAAAAGTCAAAACACGTATAATAAATGAAACGATTTTACCCAAATCGCTGCTTTTACATCGAATTTACAAAAGAATGGGTAATATAAAGTCATAAATAAACTATATATGATATATTAGCAATGAATATGATTCTGTAATAAGTCCATGACATTATTTAAATCATTATACAGGAGTTTTAGAAACATACGAAGCATATCGGACATAAGGTAAGGGATGATGTTGCAATCTCAATTTTTTTCTATCCGAGATTGCTTATACGTAAGTATTTACTAGGGTCATATTTTTCATCCATGTCCATAAATTATTTTTCATAAAGTGTTTAATATTATATCATGTATGTTTAAAGTCATGTTTACCCCTCTTTGACTTTTACTTTGTGTTATGGAATGAATCTTTCTTTTGTTTACCATACATTGTACTTTTTTGACTTTTACGGCAAAAGTACGAGAAGAATGATTTTTTAACTTATACGGCATGAATGGATTTTTACGGTTTCATAACACCTTATTATCATGAAGCTTACTCTACAATATTTCCTGAATATTTTCAACAAAATCCTTTTCTTTTAAAATTGAATGGAATTTTTTGAAAACAAAATTATTTTCAAGAAGAAAGGATATTTTCCTCAAGAATTCATTTCAACTCCTTTATCAAAACCATTTTCCATCTAAGATGACATTATTTTATCTGTGTATTTTCAAGTATAATGTCTCTATGATTTATATGGTTTTACTTTTCTTATGATGAAATGATATCCATTTTTTATAGGGATTATGTTATGATGGAATGATGTTTATGAAACCCAATTTATTTTTTGGGTTATGATGAATGATTTATGATTTTTTTGTGGCACACGTAAGAATGATTTCAAAATGAGATGGGTGGAACCTATATATACCTCCAATACATTGGCTAAAGATTTATATCTCATGATATAGACATGGCTGGAACGGTAAGTTAATCTAGATCAGTGTTACAGGACTAGAACGACGACTGAACTCGATTCAGAATGGGATTTTGTCCACTAAGATGGTCTTGGCAGCAATGCCTTGGCTACTATAGAAATCATAACATGTGATTAATAGATGCCACAATTACATGTTTTATTACAATTTCTAGTTTATCAAGACTAAAGTTCCTTTATGATCTATGCCTTGTGTACTTCCAAGATTTATGTCACTGCTCATGATTTTGATGTTTAGATTTTATATTCAAGTTTTGGCATTCAAATGTTTATGGATTGTTTTATGTTCTCTATGCTTACCCGTAATGAGCATTTGATCTCACCCTTTTTATGTTTTCTTTTCCCCAGGAATTAAAGAAAGTTTTTAGGTAAGAAAACAAAAGGGGAAGATCATTAGGGAAGATGTTGAAGATCATTCACCACGATTAGAAGATTATTTTCTGAGTTTCCAAAGACACTAAACTATTATGGTCCTTGTGTGTTTATTTTCATTATGAATTAAGTATTATGAAAAAGTAATGTAATGTCTATGTACGTCAAGATTTGGGTCTCTAAAGTTGGTATCAGAGGAAAGGTTTAGTTAACCTTTGGAAACTAGGATGAGAAAAATTTAGTGAGATCCCATGATATATTTCTATGGTATGTCTAGGTATGTCCCTAAGGATAAGTATATGTATAAGTTATAGTCTAGAATTGTGCTAACGATCATAGAATTAAACCTAAGATGTTAGATATTGAAGGTACTCCCCCTTTTTTATGTTGTTATCCTAGCATGATTTTTGGCTCTCACACTATTCTTTTTGGGTTTTAGAAAATTGTTGGAAATAGGAAAATTCATGATAATGGAGGATATGATGGACAATGGAATGATATTCTTCATGAGAAACCAAATAAAATTGGATCTGGATGTCCACATATCGTTATTATACCTAATCAGCAATCTCATAACATGATCAATAATCCTAACTTTGGTAAGTTTCTTGACTCAGCTAATAAGAGAAAGATTGAGTTTCATGATGATCATAGAGGAAAGAAAGTTCAATTCCCCTCATGTAAATCATGTGGGAAGAGGCATCAGGGATAATGTTTCAAAGGAACTAGAAGATTCTTTGGGTGTGGAAACGAAGGACACAAATCTAGTAATTGTACAGGAAAAGGTTTAGTTAACACCATGGACAAGGATAATGGTATTTCTAAGACATCAACAGCGGTTAAATGTTTTAAATTTGGATTGTACGGGCATTATGCAAACCAATTCCCTAAGGGAAAGTCTCATGAAAAGAATCATCGTGGTCGTATGGGTATTATTTATATTGATGATGAAGAAGAGACTATAAATGATATGTGAGTTAAAATAATTGTTGAATCTCAGCCAATGGTTTAAGGAGGTAGTGTAATGATTGTATGTTTATCAAGAATAATGTATGGTACTATGGAATAAAGAGAAAAATCTAAGGATTGTTACACTATTAAGTTTGCTTGAGTTTGGAAAGTATATGAAGAATGGTACCGGTAACCATGAAAGGTTATTCAAATAATTTTGGAAGGTAGATGATATGTGCATAATGAAAGGATAATGAGATAATGAGTTGTTTGATAGTATTATTGAGCTCATGAATGGTATAAGGACAAAGTGATATCATGGATTGAGTATATAGATATTTTGGGATTTTGGTATGTGAAAAGTGTTAAATTTTGATAGCACTCATGCTTTCACAATGGTTCTATGGTAATTCATATTTCAAAAGAATAAATGATTAAAGTATTCACATGATTGGAATGTGACCAACAAGATATATGAGGGATAAATGATTTTATTCACATGCTTGTTATATGACCTTTTTAGTAATCATTTTCTTTATACTATGAGAATAGACCGAAGTATTTTGGATAAACCTAAAGATTGGAATGAATTATGTTAGACATAAGATGGTATTGTTTAAGGCTAGAAATTTTTTCAATATTATTGCAGGTATGTTATAATAATGTAACTTTAGAAAAAGGGACAACCTGTAGGACGGGCGACAACCCATCGCGTCAGACATGGATGTGGGAATCGAACCCACAACTGAAGTACGACAGGCCTTTAACGCCTACCACTGGCTGACATGATGTCCCTGTCTAGTATAACCATTTTTATTATATTAATCAGTATGATATATGAAGTAGAAGTCCATTTTAGGATCCATATATGATTACTCTCACTATAGATGGACTTATGTATTTTTGATAACTTTTTCTAACCATTTTTTTGAGACAGATGGAATGACCCATCATTCTATCACATGATATGCTAACACTTCACAAATGACAAATTCACCTTCATTTATTTAGGGGATGAAGTGGAAATTGTTCAAGGCACGAACAATGGTAATATTGTACCAAAATCAAGTAATTATTTCTTTTGATTCGAAAATTCATCATCATTAGTGAAATGACCTTGAAAAACAAGAAAAATGTTGTCCTAGTGCCCTCATATCTGATGAATCAGATGATACCTTAGAACATCACCAATTTATGGCTTTGTGATTGTTGGCTTTTTCGTAGCCATGTTCTCTACCACTCTCCATCAGAACTTGATGGTTAGATTTTTCTTCCATATCCATGTTTTCACCTATGTTATCCTATATGGAAACCCAATGATGAGTTACATTAGGTAATGGTTATGTTTCATACATTAGTTTTTAAATTATGTTTTATTATTCCTTTTTATGATGTGGGTTTCTATGAATAGTAAACGATTTATAACCCTGATGAATTTTGAGGGAGAAATTCATTTTAAGGGGGGTAGAATATAACAACCCGATATTTTATAAGATATATTCTTATTAATTTCATTCATATCTTTTGGTGTATGCTACACCAAGATTATCTTGTGCTATACGCAACACCGTATTAGCTTGCAGTATATGCAACAGTAATCTTGGATCGTGTTACACACAATTTCATGTTTGTCTGATAGTAGTTATTCTATGAAACATTGAGTGTATATATATATATATTCACTGTATAAATGAAATATGGTTGTATTTTGTTATACGCAACAAAAAAGGATTCATGCACTACACACAACTCTGACATGGCTTGCATTACACGCAATCGCGACCTTTCCCGATAGCGTGTGTTGTACGCAATAACGGGTTTTACTAAACAACGATATATTATTATAATATTATTATGAACTATCCGTTAACTAAATTTTGAATTTTATAACATTATTATTTATCTTACATATTTTCTAGAACATGGTATAAGAACAAAATAAATGTTTTGCGTAAAATAAGTATTTTTCAAAAAATACAGTTTTGCCGCCTTTTGATGGCGCACCCACATTAAATATAGTTTTTAACATGTTTATAAGTTGAATTTGATAAAATATAATTCTTCTTTGGAATTAAGATATTAAAATTTACTTTGGATAAATTTTTCATATTGTTTTGATATCTTTCATATTTTAATGAATAGTAAAAACACGCTATATTTTAATTAAAAACAACTTTTTTCATCGTAATAATTAATGTGGATAAATTATAATTTTGAATAGTTTTAAAGTATAAATAGAATATATTTTTAACATTTAATATAATTTATGTCATTAGAATTGATTTTACATTGAATTCGTAGATAAAACTAATTCAATCTTTTGTAATGTTTTAAACAAAAACATGTTTTCTTTTGACAATGGGATTAATATTAATTTAATTTCTGCAACTTCAGTGTATTGAATTTGAAAAAATTTATTCCATATTTGTAATCAGTGGGTCCAAATTATATAAATATACTAATTTTTATTTTTGGTCATTATGAATAGTAACTACGGTAAATTTTATTTACCATTATAAAAGGTAAATCGGGTAATTAAGGGTAAATATAATATTATAAAATTACCCTAACACTTGTCTTAATACAATTGGATGATATATTTCGTCCTAAGTCATATTTGGGTCGAAATGGAATCCATTAGAACCCACTTGGAGGTGATTAAGACCTTTATTTTATTTTATTTAAAGGAAAGTGAAATATGTCTCACTCAAACATTAATAATTAAAGTATTTATAATATAAGGTTTTACAGAATATAAATTCAGTTATAAATACTCATTTGAAAGCTATGTTTTTTTTTATTTATCATGGTAATTTATTTTTAATTTTTAAGCGTTATTTATTTACCTTATTAGCTTATACATTAATGATGCCGAAATTATTTATTTAGTAAAAAATCAATAATATTGTTTTTATTGAAATAGTAATACATGTTAAAGGGATCAAAAACCTGAAAAAAAACTTATTGGTAGTGTATATATACACCATAAGAATCCAATTACCGAATATATGACCGTTTGGAGTCTTATAAAAGTGATTATGACCCTTATATTATTTTATTTTATATAATGTCAAAGTTGTCACCTTCATAATTTAATAAATATAACATTTTGAAATTTGGGGTTTTAAGAAGATAAATACATATAAATGTATTACTATTAACGATATAATATTTATCTTTATCCTAGTATTTTATTTTTAATTTTTATGCAAAATATAAATATATTTAATAATTATACAAAAATATTGTAGTAATTATTTTATTAAGAGAAATATAAAATAAATGGTTTTACAAATAGTAAAATAAATATTATATGAACTATTTAATGTGATCCACTAATTTTTTCGATTACTATGACATGTTAGGAACCTATTAAATATTTTATTTCGAATATATGCTATGTGTGGAATT
Organism: Viscum album; assembly: GCA_963277665.1. Taxonomy (NCBI): domain Eukaryota; kingdom Viridiplantae; phylum Streptophyta; class Magnoliopsida; order Santalales; family Viscaceae; genus Viscum; species Viscum album. The sequence goes on from OY728142.1 coordinate 1,539,822,267, forward strand.
TATTTAAATTCAAATAAATGAATAGTGTCAAAATTGACACTATTGTTATTTTATAAAAATAACATATTATTAAATTGTTTAAAAATAATAAAAAAATTATAAACTATAAATTGAAATTTATATAGTCTAAAATGTCATATATTATCTAGTTATGGATAATTCACTACACATATGTAATTATTTATAACAATTTAAAATTTAAAATCTTATTATCACGAATAAAATTTAATAGATTAAATAAGGATAAATCAAGTTGATAATGTTTAAAATAAATTTCCTACATGTCTAAATTTTATTTTTTGATGAGATTACAACCCTATATCATCAAATATTTGAATATGTGTAATTTTTGGGGTTTTTAATTGGGTTTAGATTTGTTATAAATTAATATTTATAATATTTCCAAAGGTGCCCCTCTCCTCCCTTATAAAATGGGAACCACTTCCCACTCCTCTTCACACCCTTTTGAGCCTTGAATCTCATCCAAACCCTACCCATTTCCCTTATCAACCTCCTCAGAAACATAATAGAGTTCCTGGTCTTCTTCAAAGACCAATTTTAGTGCCCTAAGAGGAGGTTTCGAAGAGGCGTGTCGAAGAAGAGGTAATATCGGTTACCGGTTGTTTCAAATTTCTTTCTTCTTCTACTTCCTCTTCATGAGTTATTTCCTTATAAAGTAATAAATTCAGTATTACTCATATACTGATATGTTATTATAAATATTAAACAGCCCCATTTCACCTTCTATGCATCCTACGGAAAACGAAATCACCGCGCGTGCGTACGTACAAAATATCGTCTCCACGTTGTGGTGTAATCTGTTTTCCAACACCACCTTACGTGGATGGGTATAATGGTGTAAAGAATAACTATACATATTTATAATAACATCGTACTGATTCTGATATATTTTATCATCCACTCCAAATCAATTCAATAATTATGGGAACGATATCATCGCTCGTGCCTACGTACGGACTACCGTCTCCACGACGCGATGAGATTCATTCTCCATGCTAACCTTTCATGAATGATTACAAAGTATATATAATGAATAATAAATAAATATATTACATAATAATGATAATTTATTTATTTATATATATATATATGTATATCATATACTTAATTCCATTCAATTCAATAAGGAAACAAAAACATTGTTCATGCGTACGTACGGTCTACCGTCTCCATGAACAATGTATTTCATTCCATTTATCAATCTATCATATATATATGTATATGATGAATATATATAATATATAAATCATGTTTTACATTCTGGAATTAAGTAAATCAGGATATAAGTAATAATATTAAGAACAAAAAGTCGAAACACGTACAATAAATGAAACGATTTTACCCAAATCGCTGCTTTTACATCGAATTTACAAAAGAATTGGTAATATAAAGTCATAAATAAACTATATATGATATAATAACAAAGCATATGATTTTGTAAAAAGTCAATGACATTATTTAAATCATTATATAGGAGGTTTGGAAACATACGAAGCATATCAGACATAAGGTAAGGGATAATGTTGCAATCTCAATTGTTTTCTATCCGAGATTGCTTATACATAAGTATTTACTGGGGTTATATTTTTCATCCATGTCCATAAAATGTTTCTAATAATGTGTTTAATATTTTTCCATGTATGTTTAAAGCCATGTTTACCCCTATTTGACTCTTACATTGTGTTATTTAAGGAATCTTTCTTTTGTTTACGATACGTTGTATTTTTTTGACTTTTCCGGAAAAAGTACGATAAGAATGTTTTTTTAACTTATATAGCATGAACGGATTTTTACGGTTTCATAATGCCTTGTTTTCATGAACCTTACTCTAAAAGATTTCATGAGTATTTTCAACAAAATAATTTTCTTTTAAAATTGAATGGAATTTCATGAAAACAAAATGATTTTCAAGAAGAAAGGATATTTTCCTACAGAATTCATTTCAAGTGCTTTATCAAAACCAATTTCCATCGAAGATGACATTATTTCATCTGTGTATGTTTAAAGTATAATGTCTCTATGATTTATATGATTTCACTTTTCTTTTGATGAAATTATATCCATTTGATTTATATGTATTATGTTATGATGGAATGATGTTTATGAAACCCAATTTATTCATTGGGTTATGATGAATGATTTATGATTTTTTTGTGGCACACGTGAGAATGATTACAATATGAGATGGATGGGACCTATATATCCCTCAAATTAATTGGGTAAATATTTATATCTCATGAGATAGACATGGCTGGAACGTTATGTTAATCTGGTTCAATGTTACATGACTGGAACGAGGAGTGAACTCGATTTAGAATGGGACTTTGTCCACTAAGACGGTCTTCGCAGCAATGCCTTGGCTAATATGAAAATCATAACATGTGCTTAATGGATGCCACAATTACATGTTTTATTACCATGCTAGTTTATCATGACTAAATTTGCTTTATGATCTATGCCTTGTGTATTTCCAAGATTTACGTCGTTGCTCATGATTTTGATATATAGATTTTATATTCAAGTTTTTTCATTCAAATGTTTATGGATTGTTTTTTGTTATCTATTATTACTCTTACTGATCATTTGAGATCACCCTTTTTATGTTTTCTTTTATCCAGGATTTAAAGAAAGGTTTTAGTTAAGAAAACAAAAGGGGAAGATCTTTATGGGAGATGTTGAAAATCATTCACCATGATTAGAAGATTATTTCCCATGTTTCCAAAGGCATTAATCGATTACTGTACTTGTGTGTATGTTTTCATTATGTATTAAGTATTCCACAAAAGTAATGTAATGCCCATGTATGTCAAGATTTGGGTCTCTAATGTACGCTACCTCACCAATTCTGCTGAGGATCTAGAATGGTCTGAGGAACCTCCGAGATAGATTATCACCCGGCCAAACCTCTGCAATCATCATTGCGGAGAGACCCGTAGGAAGACATGGTCTCCCTCCTAAAATTACAAGGGTTTTTGTCTCCTATAAGAATAAGACTTATGCTGGTTCTGTGTAGTCTTCATCGTCTCCTAGATGATCTGCACCTTCTCTGTGGTAGCCGATAACAACTTTGGAACCATAAGTACTGACTCTCCTAGGTATGTCCAGCATAGTGGTGATCTGAAAGGTCACTCATACAGGGCCTCAAATAGAGCAATGTCGATGGTAGTGTGATAACTATTACTCTAATAGAACTCAACTAGTTGAAGGTGGTCCTGCCAACTAGGACCAAAATCAAGGACACAAGCACGAAGCATTTTCTCGAGTGTCTGTTTTGTCGGCTCTGTGTTACCATCTATTTGAGGATGAAAGGTGGTTATCAAGGATAGCTAAGCCATATATTCCTTCTACAATCCCTTACACAAGTGGGTTGTAAAACGTGTGTCATGATCCGAGATTATCGTCGATGGAACCCCTTTAAGTAGTAAAATTTCTTGTACGTAGAGATATACCAAGCTCTCTGATAATCCCTACTCTCAGATGGGTGGTATGTGGACTGACTTGGTGAGTCAGTCAATGATCACCCAGAAGGAATCATGACCCCTGGACGTATGTGGTAGCAATGTCATGAAATCCATGAAAATGACATCCCACTTCCATTCTGGAAACTCAAGTGGCTGAGAGAAGCATGTTGGTTCCTGAGGCTCAACCTTCACTTGCTGACTAGTGAGGCATCATGATTAGAACTCCCCCCCCCCTCTTTCTTCATCCCTAGCCACCAGTATTTATGCCAGAGGTCATGGTACATATTCTACACTCAATGATGTTATGCTAAATGGGATTTTTGGATCTACCTCAACACCTCCTCTCATATCATCCCTAGTAACATGGTGCATCCTCGAAAAAAGATGGTGTTCTCCCTACCTTCAGAAAATCCTTCAAGAGACTGTCCTGAGGATATCTGAGCACATTAGGCCTTGCTGTCAGTGTCACCATGCAGTAACTCCAGAACTCAATAATGGACTGGGGGAGTGACAGTCATAGACTGCAGGTATGCTACTCCATATATATCCATGAAGGATATCTGAAACACATCTAGTTGCTTTGTCACCTCACTCAGCAACTGTAGAACAGACCTCCTACTTAGTGTGTCTACTACTACATTCCCCTTCCCATGAGTGTATAATATATCAAATTCATAGTCATGGAGTAACTCATTCCATCGCCGTTGTATCAGGTTAAGGTCATTCTATGAGAAGATATACATGAGACTCATGTGATTAGAGTTGACAGTAAACTGCTCACACATCCAGAAGTGCCACCACATCTTCAGCTCAAATACCACTATTGAAAACTCTAGCTCATGGGTAGAATAGTTCTGCTAATTGTCTCATCATTTGTGAGCCATTGTCAATCACCACTCGCTCCTACATCAGTACACAACCTAGTCCATTTCTTGATACTTCATAGTAGAATACATACCCATCACCCTTTTCTGGCAGCCTCAAGATGGGGGCATTCATCAGTCTCTTCCTCAACTCCTGGAACCTCTACTAGCACTTATCCATCAACAAAAAAATCTTCACTTTCTTTGTCAAAGCTAACAAGGTTGCTTCTACCCTAGAGAAGTCAAGTTCAAATATTTGGTAGTACCTAGCCAATCCATGAAAACTCCACACCTCAGTCACACTCCTGGGTGGCTCCCAAGCAAGAATTGCCTCAATCTTTACTGGATCCACTACAACTCAAGCCTCTGAGATAATGTTCCTAAAGAAGTGGACTTTCCATATCCAGGAATGGAACTTAGAGAGATTTCCATATTGATGGTGCTCTCTGAGTGTATCCAGTACGATCTATAGATGGTAGGCATGCTCATCCTAGAATTCCAAGTATGATAAAATGTCATCGATGTATACCACCACGAAGCGATCGAGGTAAGGCCAGAAAATCTTGTTCATGAGCCCCCTGAATACTTCCAGAGCATTGGTCATGCTGAAGGGAATCACCAAAATTCATAATGACCATACTCACATCTGAAGGCTATCTTCGGTATGTCCTTGTCCCATACCCTTAGATGATGATAGCCTAACCTGGGGTATATCTTCAAAATCCACCATTCGCCCTTCAACTGTTCAAAGAGATCATCATCATCGGTAGAGGATACTTGTTCTTCACGGTCACCTGGTTCAGGTTATAAAAGTCCACACAATGCCTTAGACTCCCATCTACCTTCTTGGAAAACAAAATAAAGGCTGCCCAAGGAGAAACACTGGGCCTTACAAACCCATTCCTCTATAAGTCTTCCAACTATACCATCAACTCAAGAAGCTCCAAGGGAGACATCTTCTATGCTGATGTAAATATCAGTGTCGTTATTGGGTACATATCGAAGTAAAAGTATACCTCTCTAAGAGGAGGTAGTTCCAAAACATCATCAGGGAAGACATCATCAAAATGATCCACCACTATAGGATATCACAAACTCCCCTCATCTACTACACCAAGGGTTAGGCTAGAAAACTAGTGAGTGATCCGTTTCACCCCCCATCGAGAGATGCCATCATGTGCTACAAAGGATTCCACATCATCGGTGAAGGAAAAACTGATCCCATACTCATGGACACATTTCACATTGCACCTAAATTAGTCCATATGAGCATGGGCCATGGATAGCCATTCCATACCCAAGAAGTTGTTGTAAGGCCTCGATGCTGCTACTTGGAGATCATAGTCCAATCTATCATCTCCTAGAATGAGATCACACTTCATGCATGAGTTTTTAATAATTGAATCCTCTCATATAAGAGTCTCTATATGTAAGGATTGAGAAAATAGATCCAACAATATCCTTGAGCTCTAAACGAGTGTCAGGTCAATGAAACAGTTACTGGAACCTATGTCTATATGAACTGCATCTTTGGTGGGATAGATACAGATCGTAACTCTAATCATCTATGGAGCACCATTGTTGTAGGCATCTGATGCCTGGAGTTGTGGTCACCCATATACCATTGTTCCCTATGGTCGGGGTGGACCACCTGGGGGTGGCGGTGATAGAACCTCAAATATTAATCCACAACATGCTACATGACCTACTCCTCTGCCACATCTTCTTCCATGTAGAGGTCCACGCTCGAACATCGACCACTAATTTGGTGGTCCCTCAAACACTTGATGTTTATCTATATAGTGAGTTGGGCAGTCGCATGCCATGTGCCTCTACCTGTCATAGGTAAAGTAAAGAATGTACCCCATCTAAACTCCCTCTATCCTAGAAGTATCATATTGTCAACCTAGAGTCCTAGGGTCGGCCTCTGAAGACTTGGCCCGCTTGGGACCACACGTCTTCTGTCTGCTACCTTCCAAAGACTCGGCCATCTGGGGTCATTTGGTTGTTGTAGCTTTAGGCACCTTCTCAAAAAAGAGGCTCTCCATCAGAGGGGTTTGATTCCATGATCACCATTTGGTCAGGCAGTTTCCTCACCAAATGAAAGACCCACATCACAACATGTAGCCAGTCCTCAAAAACCTGAGGATCCATATCTCCCCTAAAACTAGGAGGTCTCTATCTCTGAAACTCATGTAGGGAATTGATCCTACGAACTTCCTTTTCCGGATCTACTAGAATTAGATGCTGACCATCAGGTTGTGGAAGCACTGGTGCACCACCCGATGGGTCCATCTGAATCATTAGACCATGAATGGATGCCTCGTCGCTAGGTGGGCTTTCCTCATGACCTTGTATCAAGATCCTGGTTGTTTGTCCATGTGGAGGAATCTTGTGATAGATCAAGTTTTACCACGGTTAGAACATTATACCAGGTGAACTAAATCTTATTCAAAATCATGAGACACTTATGAAACCATTGTTTTCGTGTATTGAGCTGAAAAGGATAATTCCAGGTCCTAGTGTATGAATATGTCGGCCATCGCACCAACATCATACTCCTTGAATCAGAAAGTTCGACTCATGACATTTAAACTGTTTCTCCAAGGATAAACATAGACTCCTAGTCTTTGAGGGGGAATTGGAAACCCTCTGATTCCACTTTTTCACGAGCTGAGCATCTCAGCACAACAGTTTTCCTATGCAACACCCAACCCCATCCAAGGTAGATGAGGTTCAATGTCTAGCTATTCATATGATGTGAGGTTCACTAGTTTCGGTCTACCATGGACACATCAAAAGAGTGGATTAAACTCCAATAAAGATAATCCTACAATATTCTCCCGCATTAAAGAAAAAAACACAGATCAACCCATTCGACAGTTGATCCATGTTCTTCATAATAATCAATAATGGGACAATGGAGAGAAATCAAGTATAAAATCCTTACCTTGTATTCATTGGAAGGTGTTGTATAAGAGGAAGGAGTGTCCACGTCTGAAGGTGTTCGTCAGCATTCACTGTCTCCCATCATTTCCACCAACAGTAGTCGAATCATCATTCTATATTGGTGCAAGACACCACGAAAATTTGGCAGAGGTTCCAATAATGACTGCCAAAATCCCATGCCCGATCATCATTTAAATAGAGGGGAGGAGAGGATCAACGCACCGCAAAAATAATGACGTTCATCAATGTATATAGTTAATGAACCTCTTTAATTCCTTCAACTGTATGGTTACACATTCTTTTAGTTTCCCAGAATGGTGCAGTTACACAAAAAGAGAGTCAAGCCATTAAATTGATTGAATTTTCACTACGGCCCAACACCTTTTTTCCAATGGTTAAAAAATAATAATCTTCTGTTATTTTTTTAAAGTCCACGAAATTGCCTTTTTCATCTGACAGTTTCAGGTCAAAGTTAAGATTTCCTTAAATGAATCATCATTCTTCAGATTCAACGGTGCCCTCAGATTTTTAATATGAACACCGGTTCAAATGAGGGAAAATTTCACCCACACGTTTACTAAAAGTACCATAAAAAAAGTTCAAAAATCTGTTCCATCCTCTTCGGACCTTGGAAACACTTGCCATCAATTTCCACAGACTCATAATAACCCCAAATAATTTAAAAATATATGGAATTTCTCAGTCCTTAGTGGGACCGACTGGGAGAGGTAGCGCCAACTGGCACCACTTCTTTGAAGGCCCAAATAGCGTTAACTGTTCTGTAGGGGAGAGACCCCCCCCCCCCACCGTGCTCGGTCAAAGAGCTGAGTGATTCCGCAACCCGACGGGCTTGTCCAAGACCAAGCTCCAACGGGCCTATCTTGTGTCCATCAGGCCGAGCCCATGACCTAGTAAGCTGGCCCAGGCCCAATTGAACTAGGCCGAGATGAACTAGGCCACACCCAACCCTTTTGGGCCAAGCCGACCCTACCGGGTCAGACCATACTGAGACCCCTTTTAGTTCAGTTAATCCTAAATGTGCATATCTCGTAAACCGGTTGTTCATTTGACGAACTGTCAGCAGCTCCATAACCTTTAGTAAAACGTTGTACTTTTGATATACTACACGTGGCTTTTGGAGAATGTTGGAGTTTTTTCGGGTTGGATAGTATGAAAATCCAACTAGGCCCTCGGCACTATAATGCATATAACATACAAATTGGGCATCTAGTTAATGCGTAGTCTGTTGCGTTGGAACCCTTATGACATGACTAATTATCGGGTTACTTTTTTTAGACTTATTTTTAGTTGAAATATGACTAATGGATTGAGGAGTGGTTCTCCCAAGAGTGCTGAATACAGAACCCTATGACTGGATGAGACTTGAAGACTACAGATTCTCGACTCTGTGTGACTCGAAGACCCATTGGAAAGATCCTATGTATGGAAAGGCAGGCCCATGCTGGGGAGAACATATGTGTGACTTGGTAGATCCAGGGTACTCGATAGGAGGAGAATGTCAGCAGGAAACAGTGTGAAGTAACTCTGTGTGACATAGAAGACCCACAATACGAGATTGGGAGGAGTGCCTATGTAGTTCAATTATTAGTGGGAAGTGGTTCTATGTGACTCGATCGTCCCACTGTTCTCGATATAGGATGATTTCTCTAGCTGTCGAGGTGTTCAAAAATGTTATTGGTGATGATACCATTACTAACCTAGAATATAACTTTTATGAGCTATATTTTCGTTGTGCTTGGGAGTGAGATTATGATATGTGGTTTTTCCATTGGGGTATTCTAGGATACCTTCAGGGGTCTTGGAATCCATAATGGGTATTGTTATACTCTCCCATACACGGGCTTCACTGGCACCATGTTGTGTCTTGTGCAGATGACATGCAGCTTTGACTGAGATTCAGGGAGTCAGGACTTCACAGTGGATGGTGGTGACGGTTGACGTGGAGATCCACAATGATGAGTTTCACCTACCCTTTTGGTAGGATAATTAGAAGATAACCTCATGAGTTGTTTTCCATTTTTCTGTTTTTCTTTTTCAGTTGGGATTATATTCTTTCCTCTTTAGTATAAGCTGTACTTATACTCAATTTTTTAGTGGTATTTTGTTTCCCTTTTGTGACTTGGGACTTGGTTAGGGCATGTGTGTGCATATAGGTATCTAATAAAATGCCTCCCACATGTAGGTTGATGCCTTCAGCACAAGTCTCAAGCCCCTAGCCTTCGGGCGGTGGGCTTGGATTAGTCATGGAACGGGCCTCGATGGATGGGTCGTGACTTTATATCCCATGTTACCTTTATATTCAATATGTTTTTATGGGGGATTTGTGGTAATATTTTGGTTATAGAAAAGGTAATCAATGAACATATATTCAGTTACGGTTTTTTTCTTCTTCTTTAAGGTGAAAAGTATAACTTTATAATAAATTATTCATGGTTTACATTTTGTTTTGAAAAACATACAGTTTTACTTCATTATATATCCCTTAATGAGCTTTTTTTTCTCATCCCAAGTTCTAAAATTTTATTAATATGACTTCAATATGAATAGGGCCAATGATGGGATCAAGGAAAAGTCATTTTGTTTAAAACATAGAACTAAACATGTTCCGATTTAATGTGTTTTTGTTTCATGATAAAATGGATAGTAATTTGAAGTGTCTACATGTAATCTTCATGTTGTTATGTACAATTTATTTCAAATTATGTAAATCAATATACCTAAAATGATCTTCAATGTGAATTATTAACTTAATTCAATATTATGTAATGTGTAAGGAAAGTGACTTATAGTTGGTATTCGAAGACGATTTAGATAACATAAGAGGATAGGGTGTTATTTAAGAATAAGTGACATACCCATAATGGTTAGAATATTATGAAGAGTGGTTTTATATAAGATAAATTTAATGAGTTTAAGATAACATGAATATGTATATCTTTGTATTTACTCTACTCATAAGATATTATATGAATATTTTACTGATATAATCACATTGAACTTTTTGGTTTTATTGAATGGCTGAATATAGCAGGCAGTGAAGTAACAATGGATGTGAATAAAATTGTGACAGGTTTTTGAATAAGCAACCAAATGAAAAGAGATATTCAATGATAAATCTAGTGGTTATTCTCAGCCAACTATCTGGAGTCATGATTGACCACATGAACCTTGGTGATTTTTATAAGGCATCATATATTAGAGAAATAAGTCCCTAAGTATGTTTATGTAATAATAATAAAGGTAAGTATATTCAAAAACCTATGTCTGAAGAATGTGGAAAGAAACACCTTCAAAAATTCTTCAAAGTGATAGGAAGATTATAAATACATGGTAATGAAAGTCACAAAACAAGAACCTTCCGTGGAAAAAGGAAGGGTCCAACTGACTTTAAGAAAAGGTAAGAAGTTTTTTCCAAGGGATCAATTGATCGTTTTAAATGTGGTGTGCATGGTAATTACACTAACCGATGTTCTATAAAGAAGGTTCAGGAATGGGATCAACAGGACCATAATAATATAAGTTTACCAATACATAATTCCATTCCAATTGAGGATGAGAAAACTAGAAATGACCAATGAAATGTATGTATTTTTCCTTAGTTGATGTTTTGACATTATTGAATCTTTGGAAATGATACATGACTTTGATTGTTGGAATGATCTATTACAAGATAAGTTGGTATATAATGTTTAATAGATTATAATGAACATTGAGTGAGTAAGAAGTATAAATATAATGGATTCAAGAGTTATGGTTGAATTTATGAGGATGAAATGATTAAAAGTATTAAGGTTCTTTTAATGATGGGATTACTTTTGATGACTTTCTATAGTATGGGTAACCATGAAGTTTGATATGTGAAAATATCATTCAATAAATAATTATCTATTATGGTGTGGACATAATGGATTACCCTAGGGGTTCATTTGATCTTTTTTCTTGAGGTGATAAAATGTTATTACATTTTTGGATACAAAATGAAAGGTATTAGATAACCTTTCTGGATAAAATAGGTTTTGGTTATTTTTTGAGTAAATAATCTTATATTTGAGAATTTTATATGAATTAAAAGGTTTTATAAAAACTAAAACCGAATGGCTAGGTTGCAACCCATCTTTTCTAGCAAGGCAATGGGAATCGAACCCACAACTGGGGGCGACAAGGTTGCATCACCTACCACTGACCTACGTGAAGTCTCGAGTTAATATGAATTATTATTTTTAGATAAATGATTTTACTGATAACGAATAAGTTTATTTTTGATCTTATATTTTATCTAATAGATATCCTTAGTATAAGAAAATGATTTGATGATTATGTGACAATGGTCATTTGGGAGGACATTTTCTCTTTCGGAACATATATGCCTCTCGAAAATAGAATACATTAGGATATAAATTGAGGATTAAGGGTGGAATTTTATTTTGGATGAATCTATGATATTATTATGGAGATATAGTGATTTTTTTTTATTTATGGAAAATATTAACCTATCATAGAGAATGTGTGAATAATTTAATTACATTTCAGTATGATACTTTTAGAGTAGCTAAAATTATTTGGAGATAAATGTTAAAAATTTTGTTGAATACTATGTGATAAAATCCTAAAAAAATTGGGGTTTCAGACATAGTTTTGATCATTCGGAATAATTTTAAAGACAATTTTGTATTGAATGATATTTTATGATCTTTGAGTATTGTTTGGTCAATTTTGGAGATTAGGAGTTGTATTTCATTTTATAAAATGTTATCCTTTTTGGGGATTATCTGATCTTTTACTAACCATTTTTATTTTGGTTAATGTCTTAAGATAGGGGAAACATATGGTTCATCTTGTTTGTATCATGTTATCCTATAGAATATTATCCTAGAACTTCTTGTGTGACCAAGTCATTTAGAATACTCATCGTCTGACGAATTTCTTTTTTTGGTAGAAACATATTAACCGATGAAAATCTACTTGAAAAGTAATTATATTTACTTATGCTCATTGTCAATATTATAAATAAAAATTCTGAATTTATGAAAGGGAACATAAAACAAAAAAAAATCACCATTTAATTTTCATACAAGGGAATCAAAGTCCTTTTAACCTATCACAAGTTTGTGGTTTTCTAGTAGTTAACTTTCTTGTGATCAGGTTTTATGTCTCTCTCCATCAGAAAATGATTGTTATTTTTCTATTCCATATCCTTCTATTCATGGAATCCTAGTATATTTTATCTCATATTACCTTTATAATTCTATTTATTTCTTTTAAAGTGATAGTTTTATTTACCCTTTTTTTGATTTGTAACTTTCAATGAATTTTCCGAGCCCAATTTTAAAATTGCGAGGAAGATGATTCCTAAAGGGGGGAAGGATGTAACAACCCAAATATTTATAGAATAATACTTTTTGATTTATAATAATACTTATGAATAATATATTAATTTTAAGTTAATGGGGATGCGTTTTCCTATAGCATACTTGACACACAATAATTGGCTTCTCTGAAATCTTACATTGCACACAACATTGAGTTATACTAAAAAATAATACAATAATATTATTTTTATTTTAAATGGTACTTTAACCCTATCCATTGGAATTGCAGGAATGAATATTATCAATTGAAATTTTAAATATGTTTTAAAAATGATTAAATTATGATTCATTGATTACCAAATTTATTAGAAATGGAAATATAAACTCACTGAATATAACATATGACTTTTAGGAAAACCTATTTAAAATAGAATAATTTTGATTTCAAATAACTCTTTATGGATTTCTATTTAATTAATGATATATTATATATATTCAATGTAATGTTTTAAATTATACTTATATGTTCTCTATATATGTTATAAGAACAAATTCATTTTTTTAGATTAAAGAAGTATATTTCTAAAAATGTAGTTTTATTTCTTTGTGATGAAGGACCCTTTTAAAATATAGTTTTGACACCATTAAATATTTTATTTTACCAAAAAAACATCTTCATTTAATGAGGAAAATAAAAATTTAATTTGGGAAATTTTATGGAATTTTTCTGATAAAATTCATATTTTAATGAATAGTGAAAATTACTGCATTTTAAGTCATAACTGTATTTTCATTTGAATTATTTATATGGTTAGATTTGCTTATTAATCAGTTTTATTGTATAATTAGATTATTTTTTTACAATTTAACCCAATTTTGGTAATTGGATGTAATTTCACTTTTTAATTAGACATAACCACATGTCAATCTTTTGATAGTTATTATTTCTTAAAAACAGGTTTTTTGGTTTTGAGAACGGGAATTAAATTTAAATTAATTTTTACAAATTTTATGTTTTGGATTTTGAAAAATTTATTAAAAATTGGAAATCAAGAGGTAAAATTGTGTAAATAGTTAACTTTTATTTATCGACATCAAAAATACTCACTTCAGTAAATATTTTATTTACCATGGATAAAAAGGTAAATCAGGTAAATAAGGGAAAAAAATAATATTATAATAGTATTAAATTATCCTAACAAATTTATTAACCCTATTGGATGAGATAATTCTAACCATGTTCTTCCTAGAGTCTATTTTAGGACCTCATGGAGCCACTTGTGTGTGAATATTCGATTTAATTACATTTAATTTAATGTTAAGAAAAATATATCCTCAACATGTTATTTTTAGTAAAAAAAATCTATGGGGTTATATAAGTTATATATTCTACTATAATCACTAATTACAATGATAAAAATATTTCCTACATCTTGTTATTTTAATTGTAAATTTTAGATATCACATAAAATAATATTTATGACACAATGGTGTTGTAGAAATTACTTTTGTATTGTAAGATTTAAATAAATGTGAATATAAATATTTAAATAAATTGATTTTAAATTTTTTTATGCCATCCAATTTTTTTAGGGAAGACTAAGACTTTTTATCTTTTAATTTTTTAAGTTTTTTCTACATAATAAAGTTGTTATGGATTTTTAAAAAGTCATGATATGAATAGTATAAAAATTGACATAAATGAGTTTTTAAAACAAATACTATTTTATTAAATGATATAACTGTTCTGAAATTCTAATATTTTGAAAAATAACATAGATAATGTTTCAAATATCAATAATGATCCTCTTGTGGTTCTATTGGCATTTTATTCTAACTTTATTAACCATATAATATGAATATTCCATAAGACATGGTAATAGTTAAATTAGTTAACTATGGGTTAATACTAAATGATAAGGTTAAATTTGAAACCCACAAAATGTCTATAACCTATTGGTTGAGAGGATTTTTAACAATTATCATATTATCATATAATTGAATAGGGTTTGGACCTTTTTAAAATCGAAATTCTATTTATAATAATGCAATCTTTTAAGGCATACCTAATGTACATCTCCTCCCTCTTATTAAAGGCCACCAACTCTAACCCCTTACATAATCCTCTCAAGCCATTTTTATAGTCCAAAATATACTCAAATAAGCTCCAAAAAACCTTATATTCCTTCTATATGCCTTACCTTATGCATAAAAAAATCATGAAATACTTTGGCTCAAATCAAAGGGACTTACCTATTTTAAGAGGTAGTGTCTTCTCTAAAGTTCATGTCCAATAGTCTACTTCTTCAATCCATATTCTATTATTATTATTATTTGATTACATAAAAAATCTAGTATATAAAATATAATATGATTTTTTATGATATATATTTTAACTAAACTTACAAACACCACCATCTAATGGATTTACAACATATTATTTATGTTGATAGCGAACTACTGCCTCACAAAATGATGATTGTTCAATTATCTCTTACCACTTACTATGGTGGCCATTATGATGGAACTGTATTTATATGATATATATTATTTTGATATTTTCTTTATGAATCTGTAAATTTTATTTACGACATACCTTTATGCTTTTTGTGATGTAAAAACACGATAATTTAATTTGAGGAAACAAGGACTACCACCCCCTCAAAGTGATATGAATCGTTCATGCCATACATGGAATGTATAAAGGGTGGAGTTAGTGAAAAAATGTAACATATATAAAATATTATATTATACTTTAATTATATTGTACCCATGTATCTTTGTGTTTTCATTCCATTAAATATGAAACATAAATTAAAGTAGTGTTAATGCGTACGTATAGCTTGCAATCTCCATGAACGGTGCATTTCATTTTTTATCTCCAAATGTTATGGAATATTATAAATACACATATAATGGATATATATGATATATATATATATGAATAATATTATGTAGATAATGGATTTTGATCACTTAGACAAATTTTAATTATAACAAGATCATTTTTGACTAAAGTTCCCAATATCGACAAAATGACAGATATAAACATAACTAATTATATAATTTTTATAACATGGTAATAAGTCATTTAAGAAGAATTAAAATCATTAAAAAGGTTCTGAAGAAAGTATATATTAACTTATTTTTATTATTCATGAATTTAAATAATGAATGAGTCATGTCGGACATGAGTTAAGTGACTACATCTCAACCACCTTTCATTGAGGAGTATTTTGATAATATATACCTCCTTATTTAATATGGTGTATAATGAAACCCTTTTACTTTTACTTTCATTCAATGGGATTATTTTTTAAAGAAGTTTTTTACTATATGATAAAAGGAATGTTTTAACGTTTGTCACAACAATGACCTCTCCGCCACTGTAATCGTTATTTGGATTCCTCTATATGACTTATTGTTTTTAAATGGAAAAGAAATCCTTTAATCCTTTTTGGGTGTTTTTTATTGAAAATTGTATTTTAAATGGATTTATTAATTCAATATCAGGAAAATATTTCTTATGATTTCAAATGAAATTTTATTAGTGAAATTTTGATATTTGAAATTTTTTATATATTTTGATTATATAATGGTACTTGAAAATTTGAAAGGTGCTTATGCGATAATATAATGATAGGTGATTACGTGATATACCAAATGATAGTTGGTTTAGTGATAAACCAAGTATGGTAGGTCACGTTATAACCTCCAATGTATTGGTCATGGATGTTTTTTGTATGGATATTCAATTTAGTGATATGTGTGGATGTTGACTGTATGGTTATTCCATTTAAGTATGTTTATGTCCCATGTTACCTTTATATGATATACAATGTTTTTTATGTGCCTTATTTCAATATATTGGTTTGAAAAAAAAGTTATGGAATGAACTTATATTCAGTCAATTGTTATTTCTACTTATTTAAGGTGAAAAGTATTACTTTGTGATAATGTATTCATGGTTTACATGTTGTTTTGAAAAGGTAAAAGTTTTCCTTCTATATGTATCCCTTACTCATCTTTTTATGCTCATCCCAAGTTTCTAAATTCTTTCCACAATACATAAATATTTATAGGGTCATGGATGGGATCACAAAAAAGTCATGGTGCTTAAAACATGGAACTAAACATGTTACTTTTTAAAGACTTTTTGTTTCATGAAAAAATGGATAGTGAGTTGATGTGTATACTTGTAATATTCATGTTTTTCGGTATAAGTTCTGACATAATTCTCTGAATCTCTAAACCGAAAGAGGTCCTAAATTTGAATTATTGACATAATTTAAGATTATGTAATGTATATGTTTGGGGCCTTATAATGGGTTTCAGAACATTTTATAGATTTTGTAAAGGATTCGATGAGTTTTAAATTAAATTTGTTTTAACTATTTTGAAGAAAATAGTAAATTTTTTCTGGAAAATGGTTTTCAAAATGAATTCATGTCGTCCTTATAAGTTTTAATTCAATTTTATATGAAGGTTATTTTCAACTGGTTGTATGTATTAAAAATACTTTTTCAAACATGGAAAGATATTTTCCTTAGGAAAAAATTTAGAGTATATTTCAACATTAGTTTCCATATAACATGTAATCTATTGATGTTTCTCATTCCAATGAAGTAAATGATATAAAGGTCCCATTAATATCCTTTAGTTGAATGAGTTATACTTAATGTAGTGGTGTTTATGAATCCCACCTCTCTTTAATGGGTATTGTGTTTATAAAACCCTTTTCTTATTGACAAGTACTATACTTTTGACACCAGCATCTTTTCATGGGTAATGCTTATGATGAAATGATTATGAAACCTATATGTATCCACAAGTTAGAACATGTTTTCATTTTTATACTATATATTTAATTTAATTGGTTATGATATGTTTATTTATGATATCATGGAACAATTATATATATTATTTCATTATGTGATTGGTGGGACATATCTCTTCCTCCGATTAATTTGGAAAAATTAAAATCTCATGAGATAAAGAGGGATGGAACAAGGATTTACTCAGTTCAGTAATATTGTTCTGGAATAACGGTTTCTTGGTTTAGTAACACATATCCTGAATGAGGGTTTACTTGGTTCAGTAATGTAGGGTTTGAATGAGGGTTTGTTCCGTTCAATAATACCCGAAAGTAACGAGTGTTTACTCAATTTAGTAATATAGGGCTGGAATGAGGGTTTCCTCACTTCAGTAAAAGATTGTTTATACTAATATGGTCTTGGAAGTGTTGCCTTGGATAATATGAAAAATAATATATGCTTATGCGTTCCCACAATTCCATGTTTTACTCCAATTTTATGCTTATTGGGATTATTATCTTTATTTCATATGATTCATGTCTTACGAACTTCCAATCTTTATTCCATGATCTATGTTATGAACATTGATAAATAAGGTATGATCTTTTATTTTTTTGATCACTTTATGACAACCATATACTCATGATTATGCTTACTTTTCTCCTTTTTCTACCCTTAACGAGCATTTGATCTCACCCATTTTATGATTCCATTCCCCCATGTTATGATGGTATGCACTATGTTTTATTTGTCTATAAAGGGTGATACTCAAGAAGAACCTAGTTAGAGATGATGTAGCTCACATATGTACTAATATTTATGTCTCCATGTTTCTAATTGAACTATACCAATTATAGTATTTGGGTGTCTGTTTGTATATTGTTTAGTTATTCTATAAAAGATATTTAATGTATATGTTTGTAAAGAGGGGGTCACTACATTTTGTATTCGATAAATGGTATAGTTAACCTTTAGAAACTACGATTATACAGCTTTAGTGAGATCACTAAGTATATTTATAAGTATATTACTAGGTATTTATATATGTATATCTACAAGAATGAGTTAATGTTTATGAAAATGTCCTAGAATTATGGTAAATGATAGAGTGAGTGGTTTCCAAGAAGTACATCCCTATCTGCTTATTACAAGTGTATGTGCATCTGGAATAAATGTACCTAGGGGTAAAAACATTGACTAGAAGTGCTGGGCATGACACGGGTAATTTGGTATTTGAAAATGGGCCTTATTGCACACCAGATTTGATACTCTTGGGGGATATGCTTTTAGAATTCACAAACTCTTCATGAACCATCATGAATGATTCAGATATATTTTATCTATGAATAATCTATGATAAAACTATGGTGTCATATATTTTTTAATGTTTCAAGATTTATACATAATATATGTAATTCTTTTCATGGATATATGGTTTTATTCTAGGATAAGTAATTCTCACACTATGCTTTTGGTTTTATTCATTGGAGGGATCCATAAAAAACTCGATTAGTGTAGAATGTGATGTAAACTGAGCTTTCAAGTGGGATGATCAGGGGAGAAAGATACATTGTGATTATACCGAATCGGTTATCACGGAATATGATTAACAATGTTAGGTTTGGGGATATTTCTATCATTCAGAATAAGAGAAAGATGTAATTTCATGGTAAGGAACATAGAGGATAGAAGTTTAAACTTCCTACATGTTAATAATAAGGTATGAATATCCTTGAGTAATTCCCCTCATTCTGGGGAACATGTTATTTTTACAGGAAAATGATCAGAGAGTGACAAGTTTTCACAAAGTTCAATGTCTTATCTGAGGATAACATGGGCATTAACCAACACAATACCTCAATCTAAGGATTTACTTCTAAAACAAATAAGGACTTCTTCAATTCCAACAATAATGTTGAAGGATTAAATTATTTATGTATTTAGATTCAATAATTTATAACAGTGAATTATGTTTGAATTGTTTAGTTTATGATTTTGCTAAGGAAATAGAAAAATATGTTCAAAGGTGACAATTGACTTGAAATATTATCTTAGGAAATGTAACATTTTGAATAAGGGAAGGTAACCATTAATATGTTCATTATGATAGGTTAATTAGGTATGGATAAAGATATATGGGGTGTGTATATCTCATTAAGATTGTATATTTGTTCATGGATATGATTATAGAAAAAATGTTCTATATCATCCAGGGTGAAGTTTATAACTTCTTGAATTTAAGGGATGTTTCCAGTAATCATTGGAGTAAGGAAGAATGCATTTTTTCTAAATGATTTATGGAAATTTAGTTTATTACTATGTTTCAATAGAATATATTAATAGGTTATTCACATTTTTTGAATGTGACAAAATATATGTACTTTTTGATATACAAGGGAATCAATTTTAATCTAATTACATAACTATCTTTCAATTGTTTGGGATTTTCACCTTTGATAAGGGTTAAAAGGATACACATTCATGAAAAGTTTAAGTTAAACTTGAGAGGAAGTATTATTGCACTGTGATTTTGTTGAAAACAATGGTTAAAAGGATAATAAATTATAAACTATATTTAAAAAAATTATAACTTATATTTTATATTAGTGTAGTTTTAAAAAAGGAAATCATTGATGTCATGTGATAACCAATCATGTATGTCAAGGTCGCCAGTCTTAAACCCATAACCAAAAGACGATAATAGTTTCATGACTACCACTGGAATACGTAATGTTCTGGTTCATGTGTATTTATTTTTAATGTATAAATATTTATGATGAACTATTATTGTAATATTTTATTTTTAATGCAAGTTTTGTTTTTAGGGAAAATTACTTTGGTTTTTTAATTTTTGTGGGCCTTAAGATCCACTAAAAGCTTATTTTAGTTCTTTATTAATCATAGTGAATTTCATGACATTCATCCCATGAGGTAATTGATGTATTGAATTTTTTTTAAATAAAAACCCATGAATTAATTTTTTTATAGAAATGTATCAATAATTACCCAACTATCTGAATGTAATCAAAAAAATCATGTTCTTAATACCTTAATTTTTATCGAGATGATGACCTTTTAATTCATCATAGATTTATGAATTCGAGGCCCTCAATATTCCATTATGATATCAATTTTTTTCATTGATGAACTCAATAAATCTCTATAGGTATTTAATATTTTCTTCCATGTCGAATCTTCACTCCCATCATAGGTTATATTATGGGGAAACTTGGTTAATTTTTTTAAATGACTCGTCATTTCATTCCCCAAATAATTCCCATTTTTATTTTTCTAAATATGTGAAAGGAAACATTGTTTTAACACACACGACATTTATGTAATTTGTTATGGTCATAAACACTCAATGTATTAATGAATATTTTATCTAATTCAATGTATAATATAAAAAAATTTGTGAATGTTTTGTTTAAAAATTATGATAAAATAAGAAAGCTATATTTACATCAATGATATTTTTAATGACACTTTAATGGTATTTCTCTTCCCCAAAAATAATACACCTTTATTTTATTTAATCAACATTGGGTATATGTTGCATTGATACCATATTTATTTTTTATATTGATGTTTTATGTTCCTTTTTACTAAGAAATGTATAAACATTCACTTTATGATTTTATTTTTTAATCATTAACATTACATTGAAATGTGAACTTTTCTAGGATCATTGGAAATTTAATTTCCCATAAATATCAATAGTATTTATCATATATATATATATATATATTTCATAAAATATATGTTATTTATACATATAGTAGTTTAGAATAGATGTTATTTTGGTATCTATGGAGCGGTTGATAAATCCATTTTTTTACTCAATGAAGATATTTGATGATGTGTTCTATTATTTATGAATGAAATCAATTATATGATATATAAAGAATTATTTCGACATGAAGATATTGGTGGGGACATGATAAAGATTTTCCATTAATTCATTGGTAGTCTCATGAGATGGATCAATATGATAACCATATATAAAGTGGTTTAATGTGCTACATATGCATCATTTTTAAACTGTTTTGTGAATGTTATTAATTGTAGAGGTACCATGATTCCAATGATTATAACATAAAATAATTGATAACATAATTCAATAATAATTTAATTATTTTCAACCATGATATTTTCACAGTGGTATTATCCATGGATGAAATTCACTAATATTTTATTGATTGTATGTCATTTGTATTCAGTTATTCAGACATCCTTATTTATGAATCATTAATTTTTCATGATAGTCAAGTTATTTAATGTTATGCGTGTTCACTTATTTTCAATTTTTAAATTTGTTATGAATTATAAAATCATGGTATTAAAATTATTTAAATTGGATGGGTGTTCTACTAGTTACATTTCCATGTTGGTTATTCTTACTAATTCATGATAATATGGACTTTATGTAACTCTTACACAACATAAATGCTCACCATAATTTTTTTAATTTCCCAGAAATACTATAAGTGACTATGAATGATATTAAAGGATATTATATATATAATAATGATATTCTAAAAAAGGTTATGATGTAATTGGTACATTCATATTTATCACTAGAATAATGTATGTATCTAATTTTACAAGACTCTTAATTTTTGTTACATTAAGATGTTGAAACTTGTATCTAGTTCCCATATAATAATGTAACAACTATTTCTGGGCTATTTGGGTTATGTTCGTTATATTTTGTCATGTGGTATGT
Source organism: Viscum album (assembly GCA_963277665.1). Lineage (NCBI taxonomy): Eukaryota > Viridiplantae > Streptophyta > Magnoliopsida > Santalales > Viscaceae > Viscum > Viscum album. Next base: position 1,539,844,431 of record OY728142.1, read on the forward strand.
TTAATTAATACATTAAGAACTAGATTTAGGAAAATATTGATTACGGAATATAACCCTATGATAGGCATTGAGTATATGTATAGAAGAACATCATGTTTTTTGGTAGGGTAGATTCTGTTATGTTTTTACTAATAATATATGCATGTATAGAAACTATAGGTGTTTTTGGTTCTTGTACCTATTAAACTAGTGGTAATAACTTTGAAAAAAGGAGTGTCAATATTGATTTGAGTGTTACACGTACCGGAATATGGTCCAAATTTTTAATATGGTTTGAATATACCGAGGGATATTTATTGGGAAATTAATATTTTTTTACAAATTATTATACAAAATTTTAGTAGATAACGATAATGAATAACCTAGTTTAATCCAATGTGTCACAGATTTAATAAAAGCTGTTATGATTTAAAAAATCTAAAATTGATATTTGATGACTATATAGCTCCCCCACTATGTTTTTGGATTCTCACACTATGATTTTTTGTTTCATTAAAGGGATGGAACCTAAATAAATCTTGTTGGCATTGAGTATAAAGTAAAATTAGGTGAATATGAGACACCAAATGGGATGATTATTAGAATGAATGATTTCATAATTATTTATCATGATATATCTGGAAATATGAATAAAAACCTATACCCTAACCAACTCAAGGAATAACTAGAGTAGATAAGGATAGAGTTCTCTTAGATCTCAAGTGGTAGAGGGTATAGAGGAAAATAGGATCCAACTAGTTTATCATAGAAATTTGTAAAGATATACTCACAAAATATTCAAAAAGGAATTGGAAAATGTTTTACGTGGGGAAAGGAAGGGTATAAAGCAATGAATTTCTGTAGAAAATTTAGAGTACGATGAAAGGAAATAAATTTCATCCTATGGATACATTTATAGTTCATTATATTAAATGTGGGGATCCGAGTAACAATTTATGTTAATGGCCTCTTCTAATGGTTAACCCCTTGAAAAAAGAATGACTAATGTTTTAATAAAATAGTTTAAGTATTTATATATTGGGATTCAATAATAAATTATTATATTTAGTTATAAAAAATTGAATTTTTGTTATAATAATCATGAAACATATATGTAATTTGTTAAATTTTATATACCAATATGTCTTCATTAACATATGAGCAGCGGATACCATCATAGCTATATGATTTTAATATTGGTAAAAATACCAAATTCTTAAACACCTCTTTTTAGGTTTTATTCGGTGGTAATATACTATGATAAAGGGTATTTTGGGAGAAATTATGAAAATATACACATCGGTTTACTATATGATTTAGTAAAAATGTCATTTAATATTGAATGGACTTATATTTTATGACTGTAAGATTAAATGTATTAGTAACTTTTAAGGATTATTATATCTATTATTCTGGGAAAATTATAGGTTATTAAAATTTAAAAATCTCATAGGAAATATATTAATATGGTTTTTTGAAAAATTACAACACAAATTTCGGGTGACAATCGATCACATTCGATATGATTGTTGGGTTTGGACACATAACTAAATGGTGATAGGAGTGTTGTACGTACCATTTTATTACATGATGGCCTGGATAATATATCATTACTTTTAAATAAATAATTTGATGGATGAATATTCATTAAGATTCAGTGGTGTTACTATTTTGGTTTAGATATTAAGGTATTATATTGTATAATTTATCCTAATCATATAATGTTTGGAGAATATTAATAGATTTACACGATGTCTTTTCAATCATTTATGTATTTTTTGATCCATTGAAATCTAATGTTAGTTCTTCATCCATAAATTAATAATTTTTCATATTCAATTTACTTAGTAAGAGATGAATTTTAAATTAGCTAATCACAACCAACAGATGAAATTGTTCTTATAAAATAGAAATGTATCATATATATATATATATATATATATATATATATTACCATTGTCTATATGGTAATATAATCCTTCATCTTTAGGAAAAAAGATCTTGAAACAACAATGTCATCCAATTTCATTCACATGTGATGAATAAACTACTATATTAAATAATCAAATATTTATGGTTTTGAATTTTTTTACATTCTACTAATCATTCACAATATTTTGATCAATGATCACTATAATTCTATATAATTATTTATTCTTTATTTAATATATATATCTTTACATGATACCAATGATTTCAAATTTGCAAACACAGTATGTGTGGATCCAAATGATCATTATACTTTTCGTTCTCCCTAATTAAAAGGATGTATTGTTTACCCTTTTTTATGTTTGTCTACTAATTTTTTTTTCAAATATCAAAAAATTTATTACAAATATCATGATTAAATTGAGAGGATGGGATTTATTTAAGGGGTATAAAATCTAACGCACTGAGATTTGAAAAGAATAAAATTGGGTTTAATAGCATATAAGTCAGGGAAAAATATGATTAAAAGATAATATAACACCATGAGTAATAATGAAACTTTTTTAATAAATTCAACCTCATTAACAATTTTCATATTGTGAAACACCATGTTTAAATGAAACACAATACTCGATTAAAATATTATTATTTAAGACGTGACCATTATAACATAACCATTATATCGGCAAGTATGAATAGTAATAAAAAAATTATGAAAATTTTATTATTTATAAATGTATAATGTAAATTCATTGTAAATATATTAAATAGAAATAAAATAAGAATAATTTTTTTTAAAAAAATCTCTAAAAACATGTATTTCACCAATGGACAATTTAGTAACTCGTTTCACACGTAATTTAAAATTTATTTTTATAGCATTTTGAAAAATTATTTTACAAAAATAAAAAAAAAATAAATCTATACATGAAAATTATCCTTGAGTTTTTCTTGAGAATTTTCTGAATGAATAAATGTATGATGAATAATCAAAATACTGATTTTTATTGAAAAATATTTTATTATGATGATTTAAAAGGTTAAAGTATATCTAAAATATGATTTTTTATTAAAAATAGTATAAATATATTATAATTTTACTGCATTATTTCATCTTAATAAATTTATTATTAAAGTTTTATATAAAAACATCCTAAACATAAAAATGTTTTTACATTGGAAAATAGTTGTTTAGTCATGTATATACATTTAATTTTAATATGAACACATCCACTAATATAAATTTAATTTGTAAAAATAGATTTAATATTTTTTATTAAATTACTTATATTATTTAATATGATCAACTTAAAATTTTAAAATTATGAATAGAAAAATTGGAAAAAAATAATTATTGTCGTTAAGGTAAAAATATTTGTACTAGGGGGTCTGACTAAGGATATAATTTCTAAAATGACATAAAACATGTAAAAACCCATTTATTGGACTTATATTGACATTATCACCAATAAGGTTTGATAATGACACATTTTGGATCTTTTTTGGATTTGAATGTCAGTGTTCCACACAATTCTTTTCAGAAATTACATGTGTCCTCTGCCACACTAATACAAGTCCATTCCCTCTATTCACTTATTATTAGATATAAAAGACTTTATATTGACCAAATCATTTCTATATCTATCTATAAAATATAATAAATATCCATATGCTTTTTTCTCCCTAAAATACCCATCATAGGGTCTTCAAGAGGAGATCGCAAGAGGAAGTCTGCCATAGAATATTTGTAACGCCCTGACCCTAGTTACCCAAAGTCAGTTCTTTATTACATTACATTGGCATGATATAAGTAATCATGTCATGAATGACCGATGAGTTTAGTATTATTGGAAACAAGATACATACATAAGTTCAAAATTGCTACTTGAAAAGAAATACAACACTAATTTATTCCATTAGAAACATCCAAGCCTCCTGGATTATGCCTGCATGTTACTGATATCTGACTTCTTCATATCTTGGAAAAATAAAAAATAAGAAAGTGGTAAGAACAAACTCTCAGTAAGGGTAAGAAATACAGTGGACAATAACATAAAATTACACATGGTGTCTAATTAAATACACATGCCTTTAAAAATAAAAAACATAAACACTTTATTGTAGGAATGTGAGTTGCCTAAATAATACCATAAGAAAACCTAGTAAAGGGTATTCTACTAGTAAAATAACTACATGAACCATCAATAATATTTTCATAATGTGGGAATGAATAATGCATGACATTATGAAACATTTTTTCAAGGCCTCATCCAAGTCATATAAAAATGAATAAGGCCTCAGCCAAAACCATATATCAAAATTGGGAAAATAATCAGCCATTTCTAGGATTAATTGTCTCATGAGACCAACCGATGCACCGAGGAGCTATAGTAGGCGCCACCCGTCCATTACTAAGTCCAGTACTTTCCTCATATGAAAAGGATGAAACAAAACCTAAACATTATTATTAAAACTAGCATACTAAATGTCAATAATTTTACCATAAACCATTAATGGTATAAAAATAGCACATCCATAGTCAAATATATTAGAAAAACTGAAATAAATTATGGAATATTTGTATCATAATAAATCAAATTAAAACAAGTGTAAAATTTATCAAAGGATGTTAACATAGATGAAATCAAAACTATTGTAGAGAAATATCTCTTTCTATTTTGAAATCATTTAAGAGTCACATAATTATAAATGAAAACATTTATTTTGAAAATATCTTTTTATTCTTGTATGGGAAGCTTCAACAATGTTATAACGGAAGAAAATAGCTACACCCACTGTATAAGTAAAAAAAGACATTCTTACCTTAATTTTATCGAAAAGGTAAAAAAGTAACTTGTTTAGAAAATTACGGAAAGATCCCATTAAAAACATATAAGGTTATATAAGGGTATAAATTAAATTAAACCATAGTATAGTAAATATAAAAAATTGTTTTGAAATACAATTTAAGAAACATGGATGTGGATGATAAAGAGGTCGCAGTAGATAATTACGTATAAACAACCTTTGATAATGAAGAGATTGTAGAATTAACCCTTACCCTGTACCTTTAATTAGTTAATTGTTTATTAAACACTTTTATAATAGTTAAAACATTGTTATTAAATTATAAAATATCTATATACATAAATATGATATCATATTTGATCCTCTAATATTGTTTTGTTAATAATATTTCAGTAGTATTATCGTTTTGTGTGTTAACTAGTACGTTTTCCTTTATATGTTTTGTTGTGTAAGTCATGTTTGTTATGGATAGGATGTATTTGATTTATATACCTAATGATATTATGTTCTTAAATATTATTTTTAGTAATCAAATGAAATTTTTTCTTTGAATGGTTACGATGGAGAATGAATCTTATCGCGTTTATGGAGATGGTAATCCATACGTACGCTCGAGCGACAATATCATTGTATTGATGGTGAAATTGTTTGTAATTAGATTTTATATTATATATAAAAAATAATTAACATGTTATATTTATTATTTACATCATTTATACTCATTATTATACCCATCCAAATAATGAAGTTATTGAATACCTAACTACACCATGACTTGGAGATAATAAGCCATTCTTACGCACATATGGTGACTTGGACATTATATAATCGATAGAATAATGAATATGGTTGTAAAATTTTTAAAATAACATCACAGTTTGTAGAATATACTGGATTTATTATTTTATAAGGGAAGCAACAAATAAATAGGAAGTGGAAGAAGAAACGAACATGAAAGAGGTTATGAAATATTTACCTATTCTTGAGGTTCTTCCTTTTTATTTGATAAAAGGGGATCCATAGGTTGGCATTTTGATCAAACTAAGGCATCTAAAATGAATTTAGGGAAGCTGGGAGGATATTTGGGCCAGGTTTTTCTGAGACAAATGGAGTTGGAGGTGTGATTTTGAGAGAAGGGGATGTGCCCTTTAATAAAAGAGGTGAGGGGTACCATATGAAAAGATTGAAATATTATTTTATAATAAACTAATTTTCGGTTTCTAATGGCTCAAAATGATTTTTTTTCTAGTATAATGTAGGTATGGGTCGAAACCCTCTCAATAAATATGTTTTAGATAGGTTTGGGACATAATATTGACAATATCTTTTAGATTTAACTCTTAGTTAAATAGTTTAACTTTTACCACGTATTCTTGTATTATTATAATAATTGGTTAATAAATATACTATAAAATGCCAGGAGGACCCCAAGTGGTTCCTTAATGATATACCAATCATTATATAAGTCCTTTGGCTGAAACATTGATTTTTATGAATATTATATCAATTAATAATATAATATTTGTTTTAAAAAATCTTTTATGCCAATGTTCACACAATTTGGTATCTTGTTTTTGATAAAGTCATAAAATCATGAATACTTCGAAAAAATTTCATTTAATCAACCAACAATTGTCATATTAACCTATAAAATTAGTGTAATTCATCAAATGTCTCAAATTAGATTGATTTGGATATTTATAATATCAATTATTTTAATCTTTTATTAATTAGGTTATTACTGCATCATCATTGTGTCACATATAAATTTAATTATTTAATTTTGAAAATTATAAATAAAATTCCATTATGTAGGAAATATTTTTATACTTATAATAAATATTTATAGTCGAATTTATCTTATTTATAACCCTATAGTAAAAAAATTTTAGTCATGAAAACTATGAATTTAACTCTTTTAACACTTCTTAAATAAAATAATAATCAATGTCCTAATCTAATCCATGTAGACATAAAGGATCATATTTTCTTCCTAAAATTTTTTATATTTGAAATAGAATTATCCAAAATAATTATGACATGTTTTAGGTTAATTAAAATCTCATATTTACCTTTAATTACCCTATTAACTTTTAACCGTGGTAAATAAAAGTTAAAATTTATTAATCAACAAAAATTCTTTTCATTTTATTGAACCAAATTTTACTAAATGATATCAACTATGTCTCCAAAATTTTTGAAATTCAATTCACAGAAGCGTTGAAGTTAGGTTTTATGAAAATTTTCAAATTCTCCTAGGAGGTGGGTAAAAGACCGTAAAAAGTTAGATAAACTTTTATATATCAAAACGTATTATAAAATAAATCCAATTAATTACACTGAACATATATAGGTATTATGTATCTATTTTTACCTAAAATAAATTAAAATAAAGTAAATTATTATTTCAATAAAAATACGGTTTTAAACTATAACACAATTTTTTTCACTATTTATCAAAAATTGAATGTTTTAAAAAAAAATTCAAAAATTCACCCTAAGATAATTTTCATATTTCGAATCCAAAAATGAAGTCCATTTTTAAATATAAAATTTATAAAATTTAAAAAAGTGGGTATTAATATTCCTAACTTCTAGTTTGATTGATCGTGGTGTGTTAGAAATTCATGTTGAGTATCACGCAAGCTACTACATCATTCAAAGGGAAACGTACCGTGGAAGTTTTGGGTGTTACATTATCCCCTCCTTACAATAATTTCATCCTCGAAATTTCTACAATATTACTGCATAAAAATAATAGGGTGGTTCTTCATCATATGTTCATTGGGTTCCTACGTCGTCTCTTCCATCTAATAGTTTCTCCATAGAACTTTCACTAGACGAGTCATCTGGTTTCTCAACGCTTATTCTCTGATATCAAGAATTATAGTAGGCTCTTCGCAATAAGACTGGTCAGGTTCCAGTTCTATTTCTTCATAGGTTAGAACATGCGTTGGTCCAGGAAAGTATTTTCTCAACAGTGATATGTGGAATACATCATGAACTTTAGAGATACATAGAGGCATTTCCAAATGATAATATTCTACTCTAATTCATTATAGAATTTTTGAAGGTACGATGTACTTGAGACTCAATTAACCCTTCTTACTAAAATGTATAACAACCTTCAATGAAGATTCTTTCAAGAAAACATGGTCTCCTACAAAAAATTCCAAATACTTCCTTCAGTTATCGACATTTCTCTTTTTCCATCTTTGGGCTACATTGATGTGGGTTTGGATAACCTTCACCTTTTCCATTGTTTCCTAAACATGTGCTGGGCCTACGAGTTTTCATTCACTAACATTATCCCAACAAGTTGTTGTGCAACATCTCTTTCCATATAACGCTTCATATGGTGCCATCTGAATACTTGAATAGAAACTATTGTTATCGGAAAATTCCCCCAGAGGTAAATATTGATTCAACATTCCTTGAAAGTCAAGTGAGCAAGATCTCAACATGTCTTCTTTGGATTTAATAGTCCATTCTGATTGTCCATTAGTTTGAGTGTGGTAGGTAGTGCTCAAATGAAGTTCAATATCCATGTATTTCTGAATATTTATCTAGAATCTTCATGTAAAATGGGGATCATGATCAGAAAAAATTGATCATGGTACTCTATGAAGTCTTACAACATCATTATTATATAGTCTTTCTAAACGTTCAAGTGGTAAATCTTCACTTATAGCAAGAAAATGTGGTGACATGGTAAGATGATCAACAATGACCCATATCGCATCATTTCATATTAGAGTCATCGGTAGTCCCACAAAAAAGTCCATCATAATATCATCCCATTTTCAATCAGGAAAGGTAAGAGGTTTCATGACTCCTCTAGGATGTTGTCTTCTAGCTTTCAATTACTGACAAACCATAAATCTCAACACAAAATTAGCAATCTCTCTCTTCATGTTGTCCTACCAAAAATGTTCTTTCAATTTTTTATACATCTTAGTGCTATCATGGTGTATAGAGAAATTGGATCTATGAGCATCCTCCAACAATTCCCTTTTCATATCAGGTAAATTGGGAACACAAAGTCTCTTATCAAATTTCAAAATCCCACTTTAATATACCAAGATGATCGATCTCCCATTGTTCACAGCTTTAATTTTATTTTGAAATTACTCATCATCAGTCTGATAACTTTTTATCATATCTAGAAAAGATATTTTGGAATCCATTTGAAAAAGAATTGATGTTTCACCTTCAATGGTAATTCCCATATCCATATTTACTAGATCCAGGTATATAGGATCCTTTTCGACTCTCATCTTGATCAAAAATCCATAATCTTTTCTACTCAATGAATCCTCCACCTTATTTTCCTTCCCCAGGTGGTAGTGTATAGTGCAATCAAAATCCTTGTGTATTCCGAGCCATCGTCTTTGCCTCATATTGAGTTCTTTTTGTGAGAAAATATACATCAATCTCTTCTGATAAGTATAAATCTCACATTTTTTACCATATACACAATGTCTCAAAATATTCAAAGAAAATATTACAGCTACTAATTCAAGAACATGAGTGGGACAGTTTTCCTCGGGAAATTTTAGCTACCATTATGCATAGGAAATAACTCTATCATTTTACATAAAGACACAGTCATGTCCTTTGTGTGAATAATCACCATAAATAACAAACCAATCATTCCTCGATGGTAGAGTCCTAATATAAGCATTGACTACTCTTCTCTTTAGTTCATTAAAAATTTCTTCACACTTGTTTGTATAAAAAATTTCAACCCCTTTACGTGGGAGCATAATTAATGGGTTAGCCAGTTGAGAAAAATTATGGAACAAACACTGATAATAACCTTCTAAAGTAATAAAACTACATACCTCGGTTATACTAGTTGGTGATGGCTATTCATGGATTGCCTTGGTCTTTGAAGGACAATATATATTACATCCATAGAGACAATATATCCTAGAAAAAAAATCTCTTGAATCCAAAATTCACACTTTCTAAACTTCCCATATAATTCATTTCTTATGAAGGGTTTCAAAATAGTGTGAAACTGATTTTAATGATCCAAATAGATTTTTGATTAAACCAAGATATCATCAATAAATACCACTACAAATTCATCAAGATATTCCTTGAAAACTCACTTCATTAGATCCATGAAAATAGAGGGTGAATTAGTCAGCACAAAAGGCAATACTGTAACCTCATAATTCCCATACCTTGTTCAAAATACTGTTTTTAGAATGTCTTCCTTATTCACACACAACTGATGATATCCAAATCAAAGATAAATCCTTGAAAATTTTTAACCTCCAGGATGTTCGTCAAATCAATAATCAATGTGAGGTAGGGGATACTTGTTATTTATTATTATAACATTGATCTCCCTGTATTCAATGCACAATCTCATGGATCTATCTTTCTTCTTGACAAAAATAACTTGTGCTCCCCATGGAGAAACACTGGGGTGAAAAAATCCATTATTACTGAATTACTCTAGTTGTTTCTTTAGTTACACTAATTACACAATGGCCATTCTATAAGGGGTATTCGATTTGGGCCTTGAGCCAAGAATTAAATCAATGGAAAAATCAATTTCCCATTCTGGAGGATATCTAGGTAAATCTTCTAAAAAGAAATCAACATATTCTAGAACAATATGTACATCCACTATTTGAACATTCTTTTCCTCACCCATTTTTATTTTGATTCTATTCCTCCCTAATAATTGAATTTACTTGAGCTACTGGGGGTGGATCTAGATAACAATCAGATGGGGATGTTTCAACATTAAAGATAATGTGTTCATTATCATTATCATAAAAAATTGTAACATCTTTCTTCATACAATAAATTTTTGCATCATGGTCAGAAAGCCAATCCATACTGAGTTTTATATCAAATTCAATCGTGGGTATTAAATTGATATCAGTAGATAAATAATGTTTATATACCTCAATAGGAATTGATTCACAAAACATTGTTGTAATGATACTCTCCTAAGGAGTTTTGACTGAAAACTCCTTTGTTAAATAAAATGGGAAATATCTAATTTTCATAGAAAAATGGGAAGATATGAAACAATGAAATGATCCAAAATCTAATAAATAATTGGCTAAACTTGAGGAAGCCATTAAATTACCTACCACCACATCATTCAGAGCATCAACCTCAGTAGTAGTGATCGCATTAGATTAGCCTGGCTCCCTTGGCCTTATCTGACGTAAGTTTCATTGGAGCTTAGGAAATTAATTTCCATAATGTCCCATCTCCCTGCAATTTTATCATTAATACTTGTTAGCTTCTTTCTTCCCCTTAAAATCACTAATAAGATGGTCTTTCTATCCACATTTTTAGCATACTACTTTTTCTTTTATATAGGAACCAGGGTGCTTCCTTCCACAATTATCACACGGTTGGAATTTGACTCTTCCCTTCTTCAATGATTAATTATTTCCATTCCAAGACTGTTCAACAGATCTCTTCTTCCCTTTATTTTTTTTAAAGTCATAACACATTGAGAATTCTTTTTCTGTCTTGATAGAACATGAGACAATATCTTTATATGATGAGAAGGAATGTGAGATTAATGATCGATGAATAAATGGGTTTAAACCATAAAGTTACTGGTAAACATTACTCCATGGGATATGTATATAATCTATTGCATGTCGTTCAAGCCTTGTATAGTTATCCTCATACATTGCGACAATCTCATCCTCCATTTTCGTAAGACTTTGAAAATTTATTTCCATATCCGCTCGATGATCATGATGAATATTTTTTTTCTGACAATATCTATTTAAACTCCCCCCATTCCATATGTGATACCTCTTCATCCTCCATTTTGTTTTGGATCAATGACCACCATTGATCTGCATCTTTAGTGATGCGATAAACTGTCATGACAACTTTTTCCATTTTGCTACACCCCAAAGCATGAAATATTTTCTATAAGGAACATGTCTATTGCTCAGATAAAAATTTAGATGGTGTCCCATTGAATTTTGGTGGTTTCTTCATCATGAAGTGGTCAAACATTGATTCACCACGTTGGGGATCAAAGTGCTACATATGGGTAAAGTTATTATTCATAAACAGAGTGAGTTTTCCCAGTATAGTGATAAGATAATCATCACCAGTTGCATCATCAGCTCTAATATAATTATCTAGAGTAGAATGGAAATCCCTACATGGGTTATCTTTGTGGATACGATTTCCACTCCTTCTACTTGGTTCCAATTCAAAACAATGGCATACAATAAATTAGTTTATGAATCAAAATACGTAATTCCAAACTTGTAAAACACTTAAAATAAATTGAACAGTTTATGGATATAATCCTTAATCATAAAAATTTGTTCTTTCAGGATGTATATACTCTTAAATCCTTAATAATAGTTTGTAAAGAAAATGTGAATTATCTTAATAATATCCCCCGAGAGTGTTGTAACCAACAGTGAAGGAAGGCCTGTTGTCATGTATTAGGATACCACAGGTCAAGCCCAAAAATCATTATCAGTGTTTTCACTCCAAGGTATATCTTTTCCAAATGTTCATCTACTGGATCATATCTTGGAAAGGATGTATTTTTAGAAAAATAAACAAAATCACTACATTAAAAAATTATAGGAAGTTCTTCTATTATATTCTTAAAATTATATCTTAGGTTAATGTTCTCTAATAAATGTTTATCTAAATATAGTTTTAATGGTTTGTAATAAGATTACTATGATACCAACTGTAGTACCATGATCCCAGTTACCTAGAGTCAGTGTTTTATTATATAACATTGGCGTGATATAAGGAATCATGTCGTGAAAAACATATCATTTTAGTATTATTGGAAACAAGATACACACATAAGTTCAACATTAAAACTTGAAAAGATATACAACAAAAAATTATTTTATTATAAACATCCAAGAATCCTAGATTATGTATAAAATTCACTCATAACTCACTTCTTCATATATTGGGAAAATGAAAAATAATAAATGGGTGAGCTCAAACGCTCATTACGGGTAAGAAATATACCAGAAAATAACATAAACATTAGGAATTGCAAATAATTAAAAAAATTCCTTTAAAAATAATAAAAATGAACACTTTATGGTTGGAATATGAGCTGAGTAAAAAAATCCATAATAAAACAAAGTCATGGGTATTCTACTAGTCAAATAACCACATGAATTGTCAAAAATATTTTCATTATGAGGGCATGTATAATGTGGGATATTCTGAAACATTTTGTCAAGGCCTCATCAAAGATGTCTAAAAATTATTAAGGCCTTAGCCAAAACCATATATCAAAATTGGGAAAATCATCAGCCAATTCCATGTATAAATGTCTAATGAGACCTACCGATGCATCTAGGATCTATAGTGGGTTCCACCCATCAATTACTAAGTCCAATACATTCATCATATGAAAAGGTTGAAACATAACATAAACTATAGTATAAAAACTAGCATACAAAATGTCCATACATTAAGAATAAACCATGAATGGTATAAAAATAACACATCCACTATCAAATATATCACTAAACCTTCAATACAATATAGAATATTTGTATCATAATAAATCATCTTCAAACAAGTGAAAAATTTATCAAAGGACGTTGACATAGATGAAATCAAAACTAATTGATATAAATTTCTCTTTCTATTTTGAAATAATTTAAGAGTAACATATTTATAAAAGAAAACTTTTATTTGGAAAATATTCTAAAAAATATTTTCTAGTAAGCTTAGATGATGTTATAATGGAGGAAAATAGCTGCAACGACTGTATAAGTTAAAAAAGACATTCTTAGCTTAATTTTCTTCAAAAGGTCATAAAGTACATTGTTTGGAAAATGACAGAAAGATTCATTTAAATCCATATAAGATCAAATAACAGTATAAATGAATTTAACACATAGTATAGTAAATATAAAAAAAATTAAAATCCATTTTAAGAAACATGGATGTGTTTGATAATGAGGTCCCAGTAGATAATTACGTATAAACAAGCTCGGATAATGAAGAAATTTTAGAATTAACCATTACCTTGTACATTTCCTTAGTAGATGGTATGTTATCCTCCTGTATAATAGTAATAACATGTTTATTAAATTATAGAAGAACTATATACATAAATATGATATCATATATGATCCTCTAATATTTCATTGTTAATAATATTTCAACAGTATCATAGTTTTGGGTGTTAACTAATTTGTTTTCCATTATATGCTTGGTTACATAAGCCATGTTTCTTATGGATATTATGTATTTAGTTTATATACAGAATTATATTATGTTCTTAAATAATATTTTTAATAATCAAATGAATATTATTCTTTGAATGGTTATGATGGGGAATGAATCTTATCGCGTTCGTGGGGACGCTAATCCGTGCGTACGCACGAGCGACAATATCATTATATTGATGGAGAAATCATATGTAATTGGATGGTATATCATATATAATGAATATTTTGACATGATATTTTTATTATTTACATCATTTATACTCAATATTATTCCCCTGGAAATAAAAAAGTGTTTGAGTAACAAACTACATGACAACATGGAGACTGTAAGCCATTCATACGCAGATATTGTGAATTTTTCATTAATATAATGGATAGAATAATGAATATGGTTGTACCATTTTTATAATAACATAAAATTATGTATAATATACTGGATTTGTAAATTTAGAATGGAAAAGAAATAGAAAGAGGAAGTGGAAGAAGAAACGAACAAAAAAGAGGTGATTAAATATTTACCTCTACTTCGGCTTCTTTTTTTATTTGATCAAAAGGGATCCATAGATTGGCTCTCTGATGAAAATAATACCTATAGGTTGAATTGAGGTAAGTTGGGAGGATATTTGGGTTAGGGTTGGCCGATCCAAATGGATTTGCAGGTGTGATTTTGAGAGAAGGGGAAGTGACCCATTATAAGAGAGGTGAGGGGCAACTTAGGAAAAGATTGAAATATTATTTTATTATAAAGTCATTTACAATTTTTGATGGCTCCAAAATGATTTAGTTCAAAGATAAGGTAGGTATGGGATGAAAACCTCTCAACCAATATGTTTTTGATAGGTTTGGGTCACCATATTAACCTTAGCTTTTAGATTTAACTCATAGTTAAAGAGTTTAACTTTTACCATGTATTCTTGTATAATTATAATAATTGGTTAATAAAGTTACTATTAAAAGACAAGAGAACCTCAAGTGGTTCATTAATTATATGAATATCATTATATAATTCCTTTGGCTGAACCCTGTATTTTTAGGAATATTATATCAATTAATAAATTAAAATTTGTTTTAAAAAATCTTTTATTTCAATTTTGACACTATTTTGTATTTTGTTTTTGATAAAGTCATAAAAACATGATTACTTAGAAAAATTTAATTTAATCAACCCCAAAATATCATATAAACCTATAAAAAATATTAACTCATAAAATGTCTCAAATTATATTTATATGGATATTTAAAATATAAAATATTTTTATCTACTATTAATAATGTAAGTGCTACATCATCATAGTGTCATAAATAAATTTAATTATTTAGTGTCTAAAAATTATAAATTCAATAAAATTATGTAGGAAATCTTTTTATATTTCTAATGAATATTTATTGTCTAATTTATGTTATGTATAAAAAGATATTAATAATGTTTTAGTTATGAAAACATCCAATTTAACTCTTTTATCCCATCTTTAAAATAAATAATAATAAATGTCTTAATCTAATACAAGTGGACCTATAGGATCATATTTTATTCCAAAGGATTGTTTAATTTGAAATACACTTATCCAATAGAATTAGGACACGTGTTAGGGTAATTATAGAATCATTTTTATATTTAATTACCATATTTACTTTTATGCTTGGAAAATAAAAGTTAAAAGATACTATTCACCAAAAATTAGTTTCATCTTAATGAACGAAATTTATCTTACTGATATCAAACATTTCTCTCTGATTTTTGAAATTCAATTCATTGAAGCAGTAAAGTGATTTATTATGAAAATTTTCAAATTCTCCTTGGAGGTGGGTAAAAGATGGTAAAAAGTTCAATTAAATTTTTATATATCTAAACTTATTATGAAACGACACTAATGAATTACATTGAACTTATATAGGTATTATGTATATAATTTTACCTAAAATAAATTTCAATAAAATAAATTATTATTTAAATAAGAAGTCTGTTTTAAACAATAATGTAGTGTATTTCAATATTTATTAAAAATTGATAATTTTCAAAAAAATAAAAAAAATCACCCCAAGATAATTTCTTTATTACGAATCAAAAAATGAAGTCCATTTTGAAAGATAAAATTTATAAAATCTCAAAAAGTGGGTATTAAAATTCATAACGGCTAGTTTTAAAAGGCCATTGTATGTAAGAAGTCCAAGTTGTGTACAACGGATGCTACTGCATTATTCAAAGGGAAATGTATCGTGGAAGCTTGGGGTGTTTCAATGTTATTATCTTAATGAGGTTTTATTTTATTTCTTATTTTAAAAAATTTAACTATGTAACAACACTAAAAATATATTAAAAAAATTTCCACCGCATTATTTTTTTTCATAATGTTCATGTTATAATTTTTATGTATATCCTCCACTGTCAAATGGGAAACAAAATCATAGATCGGGTGTATAACGTACTACCCCTTAATGAACCGATGTAACTCGTTTTTCATCAACACATATCATGATTGTAAATAAAGATATATTATTATTAATATAAATAACATTTTTGATATAATTGTGTTAATAAAATTATAATATAATATATAATATCATAACATCAATGTCGTTTAAAAATAAGACAACACTGCTCATGTTCACAACAGACTGCCACCTCACTTATCGATGCAATTCTTTTATCCGTTATACTATACACAGAACATATTAGGGATAAATATAATGAATATATGTGATATATATGTCATGATATTGATTCCAAAAAATTAATATACCATCCACTTTTTTACCCCTTCACTTTTTTAGTGAATGATATAATATCTTGTGCGTACTAACATCCCACCGTCTCCATGAAGCAATTAGATTAATTATCAAAGTCCAGATCTGAGGATTGAATATAAAAATATATCTAATCAGTAATTATGATATTCAATAAAATATTATCATTAAAGATTTTATATATCTATATGATATTCATAATAACAATAACATCCATGACCAAAGACACATGAGAAATCAATGCATTTAACACATTAAAAATGAATACAATGAAATATTATTAACAAACAGGTGAAAAAATGTTATAATAAGTTCATATATGATCTAATAAAAAATATGGGTCTATTAAAAATTCAAAATTTTATTATTACCATTATATATTAGTTTAAAAACTTTTAAACCAGAATTATGTGAATGGTAAGGGGCTTCATATGAATTTCCTTTTATTAAGGAATATTGGAATTTTATGAACCTAATTTTTTTAATATGGTGTATATACTACCCCTTTAAAATTCAATATCATGATTAATTAACAATTCGTGAATATTTATTTTTTTTCATAATTATTCAATGGAATTTTACATAAAAGTTATCTAGTGGTAATGAATTTCATAACTCAATTTCTTTTCATTGGGATATGTTATTTCTTTATTCGATTTAATAACTTATGATTCTATGTTCATTAAGAATTTGGCTATATTATGTTCTATTTCAAATTGTTTTATATGGATTTAAATTTGATACAAATAATTGATTCCTTGGTAAATTATCACTTCATTTTTCTGGAAACTCTATATAGTTTATTTGAAAATCTAATTTTTATTGGGATTTTTATGATTGAAATACAATTAATGGTTTATTTGATCATTGGATAACAAACAAATTTAATATTCATATAATATGGTTATTCATGTAGTTTAAAATTAATAGTATAATTTTTATACTCATAGGTAGTCAAATTGTTTGAATGAAATATTTAAATAAAATTTGAATATATTACTCTCTTCAGTTGAAAATAAATTTTTTTCTGATGCAAATTTTTAATAATTGTTTTGATTTTTTAAAAAACAATTATCAAAATTTTTTATTAAATAAATTTTTACCAATTTTTTCTTTTTAAAAATTAATTTAATAGGAATGTTCAAGTACTTTTCCAAACAAGGCTTGTTTGTATTTTATTGAAAATGTGAATTGAATATTTGGTTAAACATGTGTGACATGTACCAAGTTTCATTCTATAATTCCTAATAAATTATTTAATTAATCCCTTATAATATTCAAATGTTTTTTTTATGAAATGAATTTTCAATGAAATTGAGCTTTTAGTTTTTAAATTATTTTCAATGTAAAAAGGTTATTTTATTCAAGATTTTTTTAATATCTTTTTATGGTATTTATTTTCTTAAATTATTACAACTGATTATTTTACTTATGTTTCTCTAGGGATGTATTATATCGATACCATAATTATTATTCATATTCAATTTTTATGATCATTTGGGCTGTGGAATTTTGGGACCAAGTGGGATGGAGAAGTGGATTTTTGTATTTTGATGCTAAAAAGAGGATAATCAAATTCACTTTGTAAAGGAAATGGTAAATCAAATTATGATTTTCTGATTAGTATATCACAAATATAATAAGTTAGGATAACTTGTGATGCAAGCATTATAAAGGAAAGAGAGATAAAAGATTATGCTAGTCATATTCAGTGATGATTAGAAATAATGATGCTACTGGAATATTTTGATGTTTCAGTTCATAACATTGAAAATCTAATGATGTTAAAGTTGTTTGATCAAATACAATATATTAAAATAGATATGGTTCATGATGAAAGAAGTTATTGGTTAATATTCCTGATGATAAAGAAGCAACATTTGTGTTCTTGACAAAATAAATTTTAAGGTGGTGTCGTGGAATTACATGACTCAACGATGGAATGGTATGTTGCGCAGATGTTTGAAGATGTCTTGGTATGTTGCGCACATGTTTGAAGATGGCTTGGTATGTTGCGCACAAATGGACTTCCATAATCCGAATACCAAAATCTGGAATAGGAGAGGACTGCACGAAAGATTGTTTTTTTCACACAATTGGAAGATGGAATATAATTTTGTGCCCAATGCATTATTCAATGTCAGGACATCAAAAAATAAAAAAGGCATGGAGTGTTTGGGAAATTGGGTATAGTGTGCGAAAAATGAGGATGCGTGAAAGATTGGTTTTTTCATGAATGATTGAAGAGTGTTTGGAATGATGCGCACAAGGCATGATTCAAGGTCCAAACATTGAAAAATGGAAAAGGCATTAAGTGAGAAAAATTTTCAAGATGTGAGTGAAAGATGAGGTAGGAGTGAAAGACACTTACATGCCCAATGTGATGTCAAATGGGGTTTTATGCGATGTGTTAAGATCTTGCGCAAGACATCAGGGTTATTATGTTCGGGGGTTGACGAGGCCTATAAATAAGAGGTGACTCCTTCACATTTTTTATTCATGACACTTAGAGAAATATCGAGCTCTGAGGTGAAAAAAAATTTTATGTATAGGGGAGTGCACGAAATAAATATAGTTTCATGCAAGAAAGAGATGTGTCGTGCAAGAAGAGAGTTTCACTCAAGATTGTATTTGGACGCAAGAGGTGTTTCGAGGAAATGGTTGAATATTTTTTTCTAGGAATTAAAGTGGCATTCAAGAAAATAAACAAGATGAGGGGAAGATTTGGGATCTTCACATGTATTCAGTTGTACTTAAAACAGTACTTACAGACTTTTTGGTAAGAAAGTGAAGATTTGAACATTAGAGAATACACCAGTTCAATTATAAAGAATCACTGAAATACTTTAATTCTCTATTTTTTTCTATGAGTGTGTAGACACACTTACAGATTATATCCCATGTACTACACTAGTGAAAGGTAATATCCTACTCATTGTATTCCACAATAAATGGTTGTTTTCTAGAGTATTGTGTGGTACTGGATTATCTATGTACCATACCAAGAACATAGCTACCCTTGTTGAGTAGTGAACCTTGTAAATCTTGTGTTCCTATGGTTTTTTGTATTTAGTAGGGAAAGAACTCTTTAACAAGAGGTGAATTTTGTTTAGAAAAGGGGAAAAATAAAAGAAAAATATATCTCTATTTCACCCTCTCCCCCTCTCAGTGATTTATGGATCCGAACTGGGTAATTATTTCCGACTCTTTAGCCAGGGCGCACGCGTCAATCTAATTTGGGGATGAGGGGGCATGGTTTTGTTGCCCCACATTCCCGCTTTCCAAAGGGGGGTAGCACTCGCACCTTATTCAGGGACATATTTTCTTGATCAAAATGGGATGATGGGATGTTGGTTCTTCCTTCCATAGATTCCTCTTCAGAACTCGTCACCTGGTCGTGGTCTCCCTCATAGACTTAAGACATTGTTCGTGAAACTCTTCCTGACACCATACCTTCATGGGCACCAGTTAATTACACTGCTTCTGTCAGGACATTCCATGGGATCCAGTTGGGGCATCAACCTTCGTTTAGAGTAGTAGTCACGTTGGGAATCACTGGCATGTCAGGATGCTGGGAAATTGGTGTGTCTTCTTATGTCCCTTATTATAGGGACACTAAAGGGCACGGAAGCCCGAGGCATCCCACATTGAACACGAGGAATCGTATTCCATGGGAATTTATATGAGGTTTTCCTCAGTTTCCCAGGTTTAACATAGGGTATTTCGCATGTTCAACATCCCACAGAGATAGATCAGGTTGATCGGAACACTGACTAGAGTGGATCAGATGGAAGAAAACCCTAGAGGTAACACTGCTACTAGGGCCATCGTGTGGGTGGCCTCCCGAAGACTGTTAGTGGGAATGGGGAATGGGGTGGAATGATCCCACTGGGATGTGGCGGCCTAGGAAAATTTCAGGATGGTTGATGTAAGGATTCATGAGGGGGTGGTGAATGGGATGGAACCATCATGATGGTGACGATGGTTTTGGGCATGATTATTTAAGAGTCTTTCAATGTATCCCCATGGAAGAGAATAAATGTCCATGTAGTTCATCTGATGGGGGGATTCCACTTATCAGGGTCATAATGGTTTACCACTGGATGGAGTCACAACAGCTTACCACTGATTGGGGTCATAGTGGCTCACCACTGGATGGGGTCACAATGGCTTACCACTAGATGGGCTCCACAGTTTAACGTCATGTAGGATAGGGGTGAACCGACATTAATGAGGTCGGAACTACTGGGTGTTGGGCTTGAACCTCATGGAGGAATCTTACGTACACTTCCTTGGAAAGGATCAAAGTCCACGTAGTTCAGATTGGTTTGAGGATTATACTCTAGGCTACCCAAGGTATTGGTGAACCAACGTTATGATGGTTGGAATGACCGGGTATTGGGCTTGAACCTCATGGGGGATTTCTACATACATTGCCTTGAAAAGTATCAAATTCCTTGTAGTTCGGAATAGAAAGAGGCTCAGTGCACCGACATGGGGTAGTAGGGACCAGTGGTGGTTGGGCTTGAACCTCATGGAGGTTTTTCTACGTACCCTGCCTTGGAAAGGATCGAAGACCTCATAGTTCAGGTGGTTGGGAACCGATGTGAAGGTGGACCTGGTGTCCAATGGTTGTTGGGCCTAAACCTTAGGGATACATACTACGTACCTTGCCTTAGAAAAGACCAATTATTCATAGTTCGGAAGGGGTCAGTGAACCAACGTGAAGGAGGAACAGGTTTCCCATGAGTGGTAAGCGTGGTACATCGATGTGAAGATGGTCGGGACTAATGGATGGTGGTGGGCTTGAACCTCAGAGAGGCTTCCTATGTACCGTGCCTTGGTAAGGATCAAAGACCACATAGTTCAGAATAGTGGATACAGTTTAACGTCATGTGGGACGGGGGAGAACCGACGTAAAGGATGTTGGAGCGACCTGAGTGGTGGGCTTTAACATCGTGGAGGTTTCCTCCGTACCCTTCCTTGGAAAAGATCAATGTCCTTGTAGTTTAGAATATGGGGGTATTTGGGGCCTATTCTCTGAGGTGACCTGAGGTGTTGGTGAACCGACATGAAGGAGGTCTGAATGACCGTGTGGTGGGCCTGAACCTCATTGAGGCTTCCTACGTACCCTGCCTTGGAAAGGATCAAAGTCCATGTGGTTCAGGTGGATGTGGGGCTTACACTCTAGGCTTCCAGAGGAATATGTCATGGTCAAGGATCACTCTAAACGAACGTGTGTCATGATCGGTGTGAGAAACAAGAGATAGTAGAGACCCAACCATCATGTCCGGGAAGGTGTGTCTGTGGGAAGTGGAGTGGGGCTTACGCATAGTTAGCAGGCCAAAGAGGAAACAGGGGCTTATGCATTGTTAGCAGCCCGAAGTGGTTGGGACCGACTCCAGGAGGGAGGCCCAATTGCGAAAAAGGAAAATAGTAAAGGTATTTGGGAGCGAATAAAGGCAAAGCATTGTTCCCCATCACACACTCCGCTGGCCCTGGGGACTGAAGAAGAAAGGAGGAGCATGGATGGTTCCTCCTACAACAAAGCTAGGGGAATACACCGAGATGGTTACCATTTCCTAGTGGAAAAACTAAACTCCCATAAAGAGGATATCATACCCTATAGAGACCAAGGGGCATGGATAATGTCCAAGGTGGGGGTAACCCACGTGCGAGGCATGGGGAGAGGTCACAGTTTAACGCCATGTGATGAGGACGAAGGTGCATGGCAGTTTACGTCCTGCATCTCGGACGAGGTGGATATGCTCCGTACCCCTAGTACTTACATAAAAAGTACCCTCAACTCCTTAGTGTAGAGAGGGTACCAGAAAAGCCATCGTAGGGGGATTTTATGGAGTGAACCATTGGGGTTCCACGCTAGAAAGGCTATGCGATGAAGAAATAGTCTTTAGTGTACCTATGCAATGAAGCATGAGGCGAAGCAACACAACGAGCGGTATCGTCCAGGGGATTTTTAAGTTACTTCATGCTAACCTAGGATGTTTCATGGGAAATGAGTATATGGTAAAGGTACTGTGGGCAATGGAGGCACCCGAAAGAGGGACATCACTGTCACACAAGGCAGGAGGCTTGCACGCAAAAGGAACCATTGTGCGGAAAAGGGGAAGGGCAGAAACTCAAAAGGAATTGTGCATGCGAAAAATTCAGGGTCAGCGCGCAATTGAGTACTAGGCATGAAAAAGAGTGGGCCGGCGAGAAAAAGGAATTTCATGCCGAAGACCTAATTTCACACAATCAGAAGAAATTGCGTGCGGGGGAAGGAGATTGAGGGGATTTAGATAAGGATCAAGCCCAAGTAGTCGAGTGCAAAGGTGAACCCCCGGGCGACCGGGTGCAAAAAATTTAGTACCAGAGGCCCATATTTTTGTGCACACGGGAGAGGAATTTTGCACAGGGGAGATAGTTCATATTCTTTGGGTTGAAGTAAAAGTGGTGGCCTTCTATTTATAGGAACTTGGGATCGCGGGCCTGCGCGAAAAACACTTCAGCACGAAATATTTTGTTCCCTGATGTCGGCAGCACAAAGATCCACCCTACGGAGCGATGGCGTGAAAGATTTCACACCTGCACAGAAAACTCTTGCGAATCCCGATGTTCATCATGTGGGACATATTTTCTTTATGCAACTTAGTATTCCCCCCCCCCCCCCTTGGGATCCCCGTAACAGATCGTCTGTTCCAATATGGATTCTCTTTGTCGCCCTCAACCCTTCCTCATCCCTGGAGTTCTTTTCATCATCTACAAATGACCCCCCTTGGAATTGGATTAGTGAGGGGCCAAAAAGTTCGGATTCGGAGGGAAACACTGAAATACAAGACTCCATGCGGCCGTCACATGCTTAATATCGAGGGTTGAGAAAAAACGGTCTGAAGCACGCAATCTGCTATTTTCACGTGTGCAGAAACCACTCATCATGCCTACAAATGGCCCCATAGGTCCCCCATTCCATATAGACTTTCTTTCAAGATAAGCACAAAGCTCTAGTTCATGAAACAAATTCCACCGCCAGCGTGAAAAACGCTTCGGCTGCACATAATTCTCTGTGATCAGTGGTCTATTTTTGCGCGAAGATGATATTTTCTGCACCAGCCCTGATTTTTCACACCGGTTGCTGATTTTTCATTCTGGCTCCATATTTTCCATGCTAACTCCTAATTTTTCATGCCAACACCATAAAATCTTGCTGGGCAGAGATGGCCGCCAATCGAGCTGATGGTGAGAGGGACACCACATCTACTGCTCGAAGGGCTATGATGGTCACCAACTCTAAGGTTTATGGCACCTGAAGGATCATATCAAACATCCATACTCTCTTCAACATGTTGAACCCAGTGTAGAAGGAGTATGCACTATCGTCGAATCTTCCGATCTAGGACTTCAAAATCTTGGAGGAGGTACATGTGCCAAGGTTTTAGGTCGATACACCGAGGTCATGGGTGACCCGTGAGGATGACCTACACCAGTTTAACATCACCTAAAATGGACATACTTCTAGAGAAACCAGAAACATGGATGCTTAGGTCATAAATCCCAGGACAAGGACCATCACAGGGAGAGACCATATCGCGGAGAGTTCTCCAGCCCTTTACACAAACACCTTCTGTCAGAGTGTTACTGACAAGACAAAAGGATGGTTGTAGGATTGGGATCTGCGGTCTGAAGGCAATTTCACTAGTGAATGGGCCTGGGCATATTGGGTTTGTACGACATGTGACCAGTTTGGGGTCGAGCTGCGGCACATCAGTTTTTTCAAGGCCGTGTGGACGTTGTAGTTTCATTTCTCTTGCAATCCTGAGAACGGGCTAGAGCTGTTAAATCGATGGTCACTAGACACCAATACCTTCCACCTTTATCATCGGGAAGTCAGTGTGGAGCCTCGAATGATGCCTTTATCATGGATTTGTCCTCATAGTGTGAAAATGAGCACCGAGGGATAGTGTCAGGAGCGTTAAAGTTACACTTGGACATGATGGGGTTGAAAATTATGTGAATCATGTATCCAAAATTCAAGGTTTAAAGGGGATGGCGTGACAATTGAGGATGAATGTTGATCGTGTTCAAAACACATCATCCACATCACGTTATACTTTAATGAGGACAAACAAATG
Organism: Viscum album; assembly: GCA_963277665.1. NCBI lineage: Eukaryota > Viridiplantae > Streptophyta > Magnoliopsida > Santalales > Viscaceae > Viscum > Viscum album. The sequence goes on from OY728142.1 coordinate 1,539,869,257, forward strand.
AGCATCCTCCGCTGACCATATTCACAATGAGGTACTTGTATGAATTTATTGTCTGAAACCCTCGAGGATGTTGGCCCATGATGGAAGGAGAGCCCTTAGGCCTATCATCCAAGCCATTCGGGGCTCCCTTCGGGTGTGGATGATTATGGAAGCCTAAATAAATGAGAACACGATGCCTGAAAATGGGAGAAAGCATGTCCACATAGAATCCAACACTCCAAACACTAAACCAGAGTACTCTTAAGCAGATTGGTGCATTTCTGACAAGGGTCGAGGAGGGTACTCAACTGGAGAGTAACCAATTTGAAGGGATGAGTATAGAATACAGGGATATAGAACTCCCAAGAGGGAGAGTAATGTGGCTTGGTCTTTACAGGACCGACATGTATAGGGATATAGTCCATCACCATACCATATACTCCCCTTCCTAAGAAAGGATAGGCCAAGGGGATGAGGTGAAAGGGAGATCTCTGAGAGATGGAGCTGGACTCGAAGTCTAGAAGTTTGGGGTGGTCTTACATATACCATGAAGATGGGAATCAAGCTATACATAGAACTAGAATAGAACATAGGGGTGAGATACCCTAATAAGGGGGGTGTAGGACATAGCTATTAACCCGACGTGAATGAGGATGTAATCCCATACCACACCATACAACCCTAAATAGGAACTTGGTCTAGGGGCCTGAAAATGCCAAGGGGTATGAGGGGTGCATCAGTCGGAAAGGCCCGACCAGTTTTCAGTTTAACGTCTTGCAGTGAGGGTGAAGAGAGGAGCAAGGTACCCCAAACGAGGGAGGTGTATGGAACGATGAATAACCCAACGTGAATGAGGACATTATCCCATACCACACCGTACAGTCCTAAATATGAACTTGGGCTGGGGTCTAAAAAGGCCAAGGAGCCTGAGGCTGGGCCTCGAATGGGAAGGAATAGTCATTTCATAGATTAACGTCTTATAGTGAGGATGAAGAGAGGATAACGTATCCCATCAAGGGATGTGTACGGAATGGTGAGAAACCCGACATAAATGATGATATAATCCCATACCACACTGTAAAATCCCATAAGAGAGAACCTGGGATGGGGGCCCGTAAAGGATAAGGGTCATATGGCTTGGCCCTGGATGGGAAGGCCATATGTCTTCTTGTACGGTTAGAACCACATCACAGCTCCTATACCATTGTGAGCAGTGCTCGGTGTGCGAAACAAAGAGATAGTATCATCTCTCCCCTTCAAATGGGGGTCAAAAGTTGGATTTTCCCAAAGGGATTTTGTCACTTGGATATACAACAGGGTAGAATGAACCATTAAACTCGATGTTTGGGACATCTTGGGGGTGGTTCCAACGACGCAGGATAGCTATTGGCTATGTTCGAAACACAGTGTCCCTAAAGTGACCATGAAATGGGAACTTGGAATGAGCATCGACCGGTGACCATATTCAAAATGTGGGACTTATATTGGCTTGTTGCTCAAAATCCATGAGGGCATTGGCCCAAAGTGCTAAGAGATCCCTTAGGCCTAACATCTATACCATTCGGGGGCCCTTCTGGATGGGAAATATGATGGGGTCCCATTCAAAGGAGTGGGTGAAGCATAGGTCTACCCATCAATAAAAGAGGATAACATCTCCAGGGTGCGGGACATGTGGCTGAATTGAGATTAGATTAATGTAAATTAGAGAAAAAAATTTGCATCCCACTATATGTCTTGACCCACGGGGAAGTTCTGGAATTTGGGATTGGCCAACAGATGAAATGTTCGGGCGTTCCTACATATCCCATAAGGATGGGAATCAAGCCCTAGGTAGTTTTTGAAGGCCATGCAGTTTAACATCAAGCAATGAGGACGTGGGAGGAGAGAAGAATGGGGAGCGGGCACATGGTTTGACCATTATAATCCTGGCATGATTGGGGCTAAGGAAGCCTACACCGTGTCATGAAAAGATCCCTCGAGAGACCTACACCCAGGGGAAATAGTCAAATAGAATAATTTGGTGGTTGGGCTGAAGAAGAAATGCTTGAGAGTTCTTATGTATCCCAAGAAAGTGGGAATCAATCCATACGTAGTTCTATGGGTGAATTTTAACTTCTTGTGGGACGATGCATAGTTTAATGTCATGTAGTACTGGACAGTTTAAGGTCATGCTAGACTATCATGCATTTTAAGTTCATGCGGGACCATCATGCAGTTTAAGGTCATGTGGGACCATCATGCAGTTTAAGGACATGGGGGACCATCAGGCAGTTTAAGTTCATGCAGGACCATCATGGAGTTTAAGGTCATGCGGGACCAGTAGGCTCAAGCAATGTATTGTTTGAGGAACATGGAATTTGTTGGAGGAGTTATACTCTCTCCATCCATGGTCACTAATGAGTATGCTCGATTGGGGTAAACCCTGTGAACTATGTAAGGTCCTTCCCATTTTGGCTCCAACATGGGTGGTTTCCTACCAGGGATCATTGGCGCCCAGAGGGCCAAAACCAGGTCACCTTGTAGAAAATAACAGAGGAGAACCTTCTTGTTGAAGGGTCTTGCTATCTTATTCTAATGCCTTTCCAGATTGTGCAGGGAATGAAGCCTATTCTCCTCAAGTGATTCCAATTCAGCCAGAGGAATTTTGGATTCTTTATCAGGCATCTTCTAGTCATAGACCATTGTGTGTAACGAAGGCATCTGGATCTCGATGGGCAGGATGACCTCAGCTCCATATACCAGGGAATATGGGGTCACATGGGTGGAATTACGAGTCATTATCTGATAAGACCAGATGGAATTGGGGAGCTTGTCTAGGCAACTCTTTTTGTTCGAACCAACCATTTTCTGCAAAATGTTAGAGAGGGTTTTCTTTAATGCCTTGATCTGGCCATTTTCCTGTGGGTGATAGAGGGAGGTATTGGTTCAACGGATGTTGTACTTGGAATATAATTTCTTCAACTTTGTTGCATGGAAGATTGTTCCATTATCGATGAGGACGGCGTGAGGGACCCTAAATCAGAAGATGATATTTGTGCTCAAGAAGTCGATGGTAGAATGGGCTTTGACATCTTTAAGTGGAACTACATCCTCCCACATGGAATATAAATCCGAGGTAGTCAGGATGAACATGCATTGGGGAGATGTCACTGGTGGATATGGTCCCACGACATTGAGTCCCAACACCGCAAATGGCCAAGAGTACTTGGTGGAGTGGAGAGGTTCTGGAGGCCGATGCATGATGTTTGGATGAATTTGGTAGACATGAAATCTATCAGTGAACATGATACAATCATGGATCATGGAGGGCCAGATGTATCCCAGTCTCTATATCTGATGGGACAGCTTTAGCCTAGCCTGGTGGGCACCACAGGAACTAGCATGACCCTCATGCATGGCCTGAGAAATCTTGACTCTTTGGATGAAACATAGGATAACACCATCTAAGATATTCTTGTAGAGGATCTTCTCATGACTGGGACCACTTGGGAGGATAAACTACAACGTTCAGCGTCAGATTCACTCACGCTGGGCCCGATCAACCGGGATGCAAACATTATGGATATACTAGTGAAAAGGGGCTCTCCAGTCAGGGTCACTTTAACTACTACATCTTAGGAACCTAGGGGTCCTGACGTGGAGGCTCCGGTGGTAAGATGTCTTACCCATGGGCCATTGTCATCATCTGAGGTGATGGGAGAAATGACTCTCCGATGTGCCACATGTATAACTAGGTCATCCTACTCAGGTTCGGCAAGTGATGCAGTCAGGCCGTGCAGGGCATCAACTCAACCATTCTGAGATTGAGGTACATGATTAACCTACGGTCGAGATAGAAACTAGGCTATGAACTGGATGGTGCGCTACAACAATGGTACGAGCTTTGGCTTTCTGACGAAATATCCAATGTTGACTTGCTTTATGAATAGTTTTGAATCCCCTTTCACAAAAAAATGGGGCACATCAATCTCAAGGTCCAGCTCGAGGCCAGTGAAAAGATCCTGATACTCTTCCTCATTATTGGTGAAACCTTCTAACAATAGGAATGAGTACGACGGAATGGCTTGAACTGGGGTAATAAAGACAATACCCAGGCCCACTCTGTTGAGCTTAGGATCATTAATCCTCCTGTCGGTGGGGAACCGGGAGGCACCATCAAAGTGCATCTGCCAACATGGGATGGAAGGATGAACCTAGAGGATTGCCTCATCAGGAAAATCTAGGTCCATGGACTAGTTCGCAGAGGTTGCATGGGTAGCATGAAAAACTGTCAATGCTTGTCCCTTGATAGCCTTTAGAGGCATGAACTTGATGTCAAAATGCTATAGGATTACCACACACCATGCTAGACGGTTGTTCAACATGGTTCAGTTCAAGATGTACTTCAGTAGGTCTACCCGAGACACCAGCTGTACCTCGTGGTACTGCAGGTAATGTCACTAATTCTGCACAAGAAATACTAGCAAAAGGTATCTCTTCTCGATGATGGAGTATGTAGTCTCTCTATGGAGGATCATGCGGATGAGGTAGTAGAGGTTGGTTTTTGTCCCCACATTGTTCTTTTGGGTTAGAAGGGTTCCAAGAGATCATTCTAGGGCAGTAACATACAAGATTAGTGGATTTCTGGGGACGTGTGGCATTAAGTCCAGAGGATGGAGTAGATACTTCTTAATTTCCTCAAATGGGGTCTAGCACTCTTCATCCCATTCGTAGGAAGATCCATTCTTCATCAGTCGATAATTGGGCTTACATTTGCTGGCCAGATTCTCAATGAATCAGCGTATGTAGGCAATGTTTCCTTAGAAACCCCAAAGCTCTCGAATATTGCTCGGGGGAGGAATATGGATGACTGCCTTGATCTTCTATGGGTCGATCTCGATGCCCCGGTACTTGATAACAAATCCACGAAACTTCCAAGAGGTGACTCCGAAGGCGCATTTCAACAGGTTCATCTTTAGTGTGAGGGAACGCAGGAAGCCGAACACTTTTTCAAGGACTTTGAGACAGTCCTGGCGCTGCTGAGATTTGACCACCAGATCGTCCACATAGCATTCCACCAATGTCCCTAGGATCGGGTTGAATATGCGGTGCATGGCCCACTAATAGGTGGAACCTGCATTCTTTAGGCTGAAGGGTATAACCTAGTAACAGAAAGTACCTTGGTTTTCCCGGAAATATGTGTACTCCTCATCCTTGGGGGCCATTTGGATCTGGTTGTATCTGGAGTAACCATCCATGAATGAGAGGTCATGGAACCCAGTTGTTGCAATGATCTATAATTTCGTCATAGGAAGTGTAAAATCATCCTTCGGGCAGTGACGGTTAAGATCACGGAAGTCGATGCATACTCTGATCTATCTGTTCTTCTTCATGACTAGGCTAATGTTGGCTAGCCACTTGGGGTACTAGACCTCCTTGAAAAGATGGATCTGATGAGCTTGTCAACATTAGACTTGACCTTGGAATTGTGAGAAGGGTGAATCTTTCTGGGAGGCTACTTGAACCAGTGATGATTTTTCAGGAGATCGTGGTGGTGGATGGATACATAAGGATCTAGTCTTGGAATCTAATCATAGATCTAGGCGAATACATCATGTTGTTGTTTTAATAAATCTACATACCATTGCTTCTCCTCAAGGGACATGGCATCACTGATCAACGTGGGTGTCAGATATGCGTTGCTACCAAGGTTCACCTGTACCAGTTCATCAACCGTGGCGGAAATGCCTTCTTCAAATGTTGGGGGAGCGTCCTACAAATACTCTTCATCAATTTAGGTGTGATCCCTAGTAGGAGGAGCATCCTCTAGGTTGGAAGATCCTGAAGGGAGGCTGCTACTATCCTGGAGAGGAGTGGACAACATATTAGAGGATTCACGTGCTATTGAGACCATAGCGATGAAGTCAGTCGATCTGATCCCATCTAGTATTCAGCCCAATGGGACACACTTGATGACATTAAAACAATAGTGGCATGTAATATTGATCTGTTTAATCCCTTCCTGGAGAAACAGACACATTTGACGTACTGCCATAGCCATGGGTCTGACATCCCAATACTGTATGGGGATAGGAGGCTCTGGGATCACCTTAGCCTAGTTTGTGTAGGAGTACGAGGTGATTTTACACTGTCGATTGGACATGGGAATATGATTTCCTCTTTTATCAGAGACAACAAAGAATTTCCCCATGTCGAGGGTTTTGGCCTCCAATTGATTGATAGGGAAGACGTAGGCATCATCCTGATTTTCCCAGGAGTCAGTTGCAGCAATGATGGGTTCGACCTTGCTTGCCTAAATCTGCTTATCCTTGCTCTTGTAATAGTCAGCATCCATGTTGTGGGATTCACAAGAGGCAAAAGAATATGCATCACATTGGAGTAAGCCTACTCGACCATTAAGGGAGTACTTGAGGCACTGGAGATATGATAAGGGGACTATTTCATACAGGTGGATCCATTGTCTGACCATTAATGCATTGTGCGCGGTGTCTTGGGAGATAGCCATAAACTCGGTACTGGCAACTAGGACACCGAATTGGGTCTTTAAAAAGATCTTTCTGACCTGGGTCTTCTCTGTCCTATTGTATCCCTGGATTTTTAAATCAGAGGTAGTCAGGTCATCCTCGGATAACACCAGCTTCTAGAGTGTCCTCATCGGGATAAGGTTGATCAGGGAGCCAGTGTCAACAAGAAAATGGAAAACTTCCATGCCATTAAATTGGTTGGTGATGTACAGTGGGAGGATATTCCCTTGTATGGGAGATCCTTCATCTTATCTTGAGAATGAAATTATGAACTGACATTCAATGTCCTCCATTTCTTCAACATGAAAGGATTCTGGAGCTGCTACCACCATCTCAAACAGTAGGGGGACTCTTAAAGCCTCAGCGAGGGCCTTTTCTTATATATGACGGCAAGATAAGGTCCTCATGGATGGAAAGCCTTACTGGGATGCTAGAAAGGTGCTTGAGGACATCATATATCCATGCTAGGCATGAAATTCTACTTATAGGAGGCCGCTCTGTGACTAGAGGCATGGCGAGCCCTACTGGTTGGATTGGCAGCTGGCTGGTTCTAGGCATGTCATACAGTTCACTAGTCAAATCATAGAGAGTAGCTGTTATATGGGGACCTGACGATTGAGATTAGCTGGTACTAGGGCGAGGCTGGTCATATCACATCCAAAGTTGTTCTTCCTGATCTAGAAACACTAATAATAGCCGTGGTGGAATTGACGACACCAGATGAAGAGGTTGCGCATGCCGAGCTCTACGTTGGGCATAGTGTCTAGTCTCGGTGGCATGCACAGTCTGGCTAGAGGTGCCAACTGATGCACCTTGAGGTCCCATATAGTCGCGTCTTCATCGACATTGGTGTCAGCTCGGGATTCTTGGGAGGTTCGTCAGGCACTCCCCTTCATCGGGAGTCATAGAGGGGTTTACCAACTCCACGATATTAACTAAAGCATACCCTTGACTATCACTATAAGTGTCATCCACTACTAGGAAGATTCTGGAAGTAATTCCCATCTTTATGGGAATAATGTCCCCGAGAGTGTTGGATGATGATGGCACTGGTGGGGTGTGTTGCTTCTCCTTGCACCGTCGATGCTTTCTCTTCTAGGAAGAGGTCGGCTGAGATGATGATGCAAAAGTGGTGACCAGAACTTCTGAATGATCCAACAGATTTAGGCATGCCCAAATGATGCCTTGGGAATGTGAAACCATATTTCGAGACATATAGTCATCGTACTTCTGGGACCCACAGTTAGAAACCTGATGCCACTCGCCTTTGCTATCGCTACAGCTGTCTGGACTTACAAAGACACCCGCCACTTCTATCGGGGCTGGGCCTAGCCTAAATATGTTTTTATTGATCTGGTCTTGAATCTAATCATTAAACACATAGCTCTTTTTTAGGGTGTGCCCCAGGATCTGATGATAGGTGCAGTAGTTGGGGCGATCAGTGAGGTTCACCTGTTCTGGCCTTCTACACTTAGGCAAGAATACAATCCCCTCCTCTAAGGTGCTATAGAAGTAACCGGGGACCTGATTTTCATTGAATATGTAAGTCCAAATACTTTTTTCAAGAAAGGGGGCCCTTGGATACTATCCCTGGTGAGAAGTGGAAGGGGTTTGTCGAGGAGGTGGACCCTGATTGTCCCGCCCGGACAGTGGCAGTGCATTCCACAGAGGTTCTTGACGATTCTGAGGCAGACGCTACTAAGTCTGTGGCTATGCCTAAGGTGGAGGGCCTCTGTGAGCATATGGGGTTGGTTCCACTGGTTGAAATTCTATTTTCCAATGGGATTCTATTTGGGCCACCTCTATGGGATCAGTTCTAGCAGCCCTCCTTGCTAGAATTACAGGGGGGAAATAGATATGCCTGGCTGGCCTCTTTTAGGGCTTCCTCCAGGCGCTGGGCCTTGTCGGAGAAGTCTCGAAATCCTCCAGGGTAGTTTTGGGTGAATAGGGAGGGGACCAGTTCTGTCTTGACGTTCACTATGTATATCGTCAGTAGATTCTCCTGAGTCAGTGGCATGTCAAGTGAGTATGTAATCCCCTTCCAATGGGAAATAATGTCTGTGACTCGCTCATCAGGCCTTTTTTAGAACTGTAAGAGCTCTGCGATGCTCGTTTTCCTGGTGGTGTAACTGAATTGGTAGAGGAATTTCATGCGAAGGTCCTCCCAGCTTGTCGAGGATCCGACGAGGAGCTGGCTGTACCAGACGAATGTCGGCCCCTCCAATGTCTGAATGAAACAGTGGAGCTTGAAAGCCTCTTACTGCGCTGGAGTCCTTAACATGGACCCACACCTAGAGTTGAAGAGGACCAGGTGCTGCGGTGGGTCCCCGGTTCCGTTAAAGGGAGAGAAGGTGGGATTCCCAAAACCTGAAGGCGCCGACATATCATCCACCCATGCCGGGTATGGATTACCATCAGGTGGGATTGCAACCTGTCACGTTTCCAATGCCTCAAGCTGGCTATGAGCACCGCGATAGGATCATCTAGGCGGGGTTCCTTGTATTTATTGGGATTCCTAACCACGAGTGTGTTGGCGGGTTCTTAAACAGGGTAGAAAGGCTCAACGGTTCATGAAGTGGCTGGTGGAGCGGCTTACGGGGAATCTGGGGGAGCCTGAGTGGGATTCCATGGATTGTTGCAGTGTTCCAGAGGGTTTGGAGAGGCAAACCACACCCTCTTGATGTGAGCACTGGCTTCAGCCCTGTCTGCGGGGGAAGCATGATCAGGGTTGCCTAGGGGTAGCTCCCTGAGGGGAATGTTTTCCTGCCACTACTATACTAGACTAGGATTGTAGTAGTCCAACCGTCTCTCTACAACACATTCATCAAGGATTTATCTGACCAACTTATTCTACTCAGAGAGTTGTTGACACAACGTGGCCTTCTCAGGGCCTTCCTCCATCTTCTGCACTAAAGAGGACGGGTTGGAATGCTTGACAGCTCCGATGTGCTCTTTTCACTTACCATAATTCCGGTTGAGTACCAATACCTAAGTGGTAACTATAAGACCAAGTAGGTTCCTCTGATGAAAAGTAATCCTCCTCGATGGATCCAATAGTGTTGGAATACCCACAGTGGGTAACTCTCCATTGAGAAGCTCTGGCTCGTCCTCCTCATCCACTAGGTCGGCAATATTGATTGTGACCCTTCCTGGGGGCATGTCCTCGATATCACCTAGAAAGTCAGGCTGCAGCTGAATAGGGTTGAAGAGGAGGGAAGAATACTACCCCCATCCATGTATTTGCATGTAGGGGGTAGCCTCCTAGATAATATTACAGAGTATCTTGATACTCTGAACGCATTGCTGCTGGAGGGCCTCACGGTGACCTGGTGACTCTGGGCGCTAAGCCACATGGAGCATGACCAGATCAACTAGACGGTATTGCTCGATGATGTATTCAAAATGAATTTGTCTCCTTGGATAAAACATACATTGATGAAGAAGACTGAAATGTGTCGCTTGGAGGGTGTAGCAGAAAAACTCAACTTCTTTCAAAGGAAGGGATTCCGGTTTGCATAAATTTTGCGCTACCACAGGCCAGAAGTTATCAAGGAAGTGATCTGCTCTGAGGATGTTCCAGAACCTCCTCAGCTCAAATTCATGGTCTGGACCTTGGTTAACATACTCATCAACTGAGGGTGTCTGAGGAACTGGCAGCGGTACTAAGGCAGACCGCTGGGACGACAGGTCGGTCAGTGGAGAATATGGCGAACGGGTTGACTGGACGCTGAATCTCAGGCTGTCTTTCGAAGAGTGTTATGATCTAGCCACTACATCATGATAATACAGGAGTATGGACACCATTCCTAGATCAAGGAATAGGGCTGTTGTTGATAGGCCTCAATATTGCTCGCCCGCCATTGGTCCTCATAATAGCTCTATGTGATATTTGGTGGAGGTAGAGAGAACTTCTGGTGACGATGGTGGTGATTGCACGACTGTAACTTATGGGGTAACCGTATTTTCATAATCCTAGATATACCTACGTTGGGATGCGTGAATCATATAAACCTCTCATTCTGGTAGCACCAGGCGGATGCACCTTGTTCCTGCCCTGGCCCTTGACACTGATGAGCGAGGGGAGGGTTACCAAGATGATTCGTACTCCACTTCAGAGTGTGAGAATCAGACTAGTTTGATCTTCATCTAGGCCGTCCAATTATTCTTCTTGTGGTGGTGACGACATTAATTCCTGGCCTTGGGTGGCTCCTCATGACAGGGCTGATTTCTGACACGGGGTCCTTCGACCGCACTAGTGCTAGGGCAGAGAGGGTTTCCACTCGAGAAAGCTGGGGTGGTAGGAGCACCGGGACAAATTTCAAAGGGGACATGGGTAGGACCACCATAAATAGCACTAGAGTAGGAAAGTCCTCCACTGGGATGGGTAGGATCTTGGGGAGGACCTCCATGCTTGTTTTCCCGGGCAACCTCAGCGTGAAGAGGGTCATTGCACTAGTCTAGTTGCACATGGGTAGGACCTCCATGCTGGTTGTGGGTGGAGCGAGACTGACCTTCACCCCTCTGGTTACCGAGGTGAGGTGGACCATAAGTAGTTGCTGAGAGGAAATGGGGAGGATCCCCATGTTGGAGGGAGAACGGATGGGAAATGTCCCCACATCAACGGTCGGGGGCAGGAGGAATGACTCTATACCCAGTGTAATGGGCACGAGAGAGGCTTTTGTACTGAGTATCATGACCATGGGGTAGAACCTCATTTAAATGGAGGGTGGCATGGGGAAGACCCCAATTCTGAGCCTCGAAGCTGGTAGGAACTACGCTCTCTCTGGTATTGGTATGGGGAGGACCTCTATACTGGGTGGCATCGCTGCAGGTTACCTCGCGGCAACCACTGATTGTGCCAGAAACCAAGAGAGTTGACCCAACCAACCCATGGGGCGGTTCGGGCCTTGATCCCGGTTGGGAGTATTATTTCCCCTGCTCAGTGTATGCAGGGAACTGATGATATGCATCATTGGTGGCTCGGTCCACAACAGGTACCGACGTTGACGCCCCTGGGTGGGCGTCCTCAGCTTACGCCCAACACTAGCATTGGGATGGAAAAATCGGACCCGGTGGTGCAGGCATGTAGCTTACCTGCTCCTCTTTTGGCAAGACCGGGTGGCGGTGCTGACGCAGCCGGGTGGGAGCCCTTACTGGGAGCCCCTAGATTGGGACTCAGACCAGGCTGGATCGGACAACACCTACCACATCAGCGTAATGTAGGGAGTAGTTATGGTGCTCTAGGGACAGGCTCCCAATGTGATTGTCTGTCAGGGTGGGGAGTAGTGGCTCCATGCGTGACCCCCGGGGGGGACATTGGCAACGAGGCATAGACACCTCCAGATACAGTCAGGCCATATCCTGGGTTGGGATTATTCCCTCCTCCTTGTAATGATGCATGAGGTCGTTGATTACCCTTCATTGAATGACCTCGGATGGGGAAAGGGGATATGGGTTACCCATGGTCATAGATGTAGAGGCCGTCGTGTGAGAGGTGAAGCTACGTGGAACAGCCATGTCGGTGTTGCCCCTTCCCCTGTATAGATGGGCACGTGGTGATCGCACCCCTGGTGCAATAACCTGATTCTTAAGAAGCAGGAAGATGAACTCATCAGTGCTAAAAGAAAAATTCATCAACGACCAATGCCCTAATGCCTTCCCATCTCCCATGATCCGTAAGAGGGATCCACGCTGACAACGTCGCAGAACAAGATGTTTGATGTTCAACTGCCCGAACATCTGGTGAGTTTCATGCCAGGCCCACTATTTTCATGGTGGGACCCATCACCGAATAACTAGATCTAGTGACACGTCATTCCATTGATGCCTCGAGCACTACTAATCTCTATATTTAAAAGAAGAACATCACGTCAGGATCACTATTTATTTTTCCGATGCTTTCACCAGGGTGCGTGCGTCCGTCCCATTTGGGGACAAGGGGTCACAGTTTTTCTGCCTCTCATTCCCGCATTCCAAAGGTGGTTGACATCCACTCCTTATTCAAGGACGTTTTCTACTTGATCGAAATTGGATGATGTGATGTTGGTTCTTCCTTCGACGGATTACTCTTCGAAACTCGTCACTAGTCCGGGTCTCCCTCACAGACTTAATATGTTGTTCGTGAAACTATTCCTCGTTCCATATCATCATGGACACCAGTTAATTACATTGATTCTGTTAGGACATTTCAAGGGGTCCGGTCATGGCAGCAACTTTTGGTTAGGGGAGTAGTCATGTTGGGTATCACTAGCATGTCTGGACACTGGGAAATTCACATGTCTGTCTTATGTACCTTATTATAGGGCTTATCAAGGGAATAGAAGCCCGAGGAACCCCACATTGAATGTGGGGAATCGTATGCCATGGGCAGGTAACTGAGGTTTTCCTCAGCTTCCCATGTTTAACACGGGGTATGGTGCACGTTTAATGTCTAGAGGAGATATACAGGGCTGATTAGAACACTGAATATAGTGGATTAGATGGAGGAACCCCCTAGAGGGAACACCACTACTAGGGCCATCGCATGGGTGGCCTCTGGAATGCTATTAGATGGAATGGGGAATGGGGTTGCATGATCCCACCAGGATATGGAAGCTCAGGTAAGAATCGGGATGAATGATGGAAGGTTTCGTGAGGGGGGTGGTGAATGGGATGGAACAATCATGAGGATGAATATTTTTTTAGACATCAACCTCAAAGAGGATTCCTACACATCCCCATGGTAGGGAATCAAAGTCCACATAGTTCGTCTAATGGCGGCATTCCACTGATTAGGGTCACAACTGTTTACCGATGGATGGAGTCAAAATGGCTTACCGCTGGATGGGGTCACAATGGCTCATAGGTGGATGGGGTCACAACGGCTAACTATTGGACGGGGTCCACAGTTTAACGTCATGCAAGATAGGGGTGAACCGACCTGCAGGGTGTCAGAACTGTTGGGTGTTGGGATTGAACCTCATGTAGGCATCCTACGTAATCTGCCTTGGCAAGGATCAAATTCCACATAGTTCAGATTAGTGTGCGTCTTACAATCAAGGCTGCCCTAGGTGTTGGTGAACCGACGTGAAGATGGTTGGAATGACTGAGTATTGGGCATGAACCTCATGGGGGCTTCCTATGTACCTTGACTTGGAAAGGATCCACTACAAGAAAACATAATATCTGCGACAGGGGATTTGCGAGGGGATCCCGTCGCAAAAGACCTTTTGCGACGGGGCGCCGTTGCAAATCGCCGATTGTAGAAAACGGCATCGCAAATAGTTGTTTTTACAGCGGTCCCTTCACAAAAATAGTATTTACAACGGTATTTTTCCCCCGTCGCAAAATGTTTTTCATTTATATATAAAAAAGGTATTTGCGACGGGTCGTCGCTGATATATTAGTTGCGACGAGTTTCTGAACCATCACAAATGGGAAATTTAAAAAATATTTGCGACGTAGGTATTTGCGACGGGCCGTCACAGAAATAGTTTTTACGACGAGTATTATTTCCGTCACGAATGAGACAGTAAAAAAATATATTACGACGGGACACCCCATCGCAAATACTATTGTCGGAAATACTAAAAAAAATAAAAAAATAAAAATATTTAATACAAATCGTATAATATTATATAAAAATTATATTAATATTAATAACATAAAAAATTCTATTATTATAATATAAATAAAATAATATAATATATAATTAAGAAATATTAATATAAAATAATAATAATATGAATATAAATAATATAATATTATATAATAATACTAATATTAATAATATAAAAAATTAATATAATAAAAATATTATTAAATTATGTATATAATAATAATAATATTATTAATAATATAAAGATATTATATTATTGTAATATTAATAATATAAAAACTATATAATATAATTACAAAATATTAATATCCAAAAATAATAATAAAATGAATATAAATAATATAATATTATAAAATAATAATACTAATATTAATAATATAAAAAATTAATATTATATTATTATTATTATTAAAATAACCATACATATTTATGAAAAATTAATATTAATATTAATAAAATTATGAAATTATAAACTTCTCAATATTAACAATAAATATAAAATATTAAAAGTAGTACTAATAAAATAAACAGACATTAAAAATAATACTAATAAGTAATAAAATAAAATGAAAAAAACAAATTAAATCATGCAATATTCGTACCAATATGAATGAGGAATTGTAAATAGTTAATATGACAATAAACTACAAACTCAAATGTTTATTACATGTAAAAAAATCATTGGGGGTGGATAATCTGGATGACCTGGAGGAGGTGGTGGAGGAAACTCCATCCCTAAACTATGAGTCAGACGATGCATGTAATCCATCTTCTCCTGATGTTGCTCCTCATATCAATGCCTCTTCTCATCCTGCTGTTGACGCATCTGCTCCTGCCATCAACACATCTCCACATGGTGCTGCTGACGCAACTGCTCTTGACCCTGATGCAAATCCTTTATAAGCTCACTCTGAGCACGCTGCTGCTCCTGATACTGTGAGGCAGAAGATGATGTCTCTCCACGAGCTCATCTCGAGATAGATGCCGACATCGTAGCAGTACCATAATAAGCTGCATGAGTCAAATGAGGGACGATACCAACTATTCGGCCCTTTTTAAAGCCATACTGGGTCGCCTGCATCCTTGCCGTCTCATAAAAATGGTGGGCACTAGTCTGATCACCTGTCTCGTCTTGACTCTTAGCCTCTGTCTGAGAGGTCATGGCCTCATATGAATCCTTATGATTCAATTAGAACTTAAAATAATGAATATATTATATGCATTTAATTTGAAAACTAAAATTAAAATAATACTGACCACAATCTGATGCTAGCGGTCACCTGTAATCTCTCCAGTAGTTGGATCAGTGCACATCCTTCGATAAACGTCGTACGTCGTAATACCAGGATGGTTGTCTTCCTATATGAATATAAAATTAATAGTTTATATTTAAAGTTGTATAAAATAATAAAAAAATTTAATTACTAGACGCTCTCTATGAGAACTGAATATACCACTACTAGCTCGATGTGTCACCTCTTGTCACCCCTGATTCTGTCGACCTAATGCAGATATTCTCTGAAACCCACCACCCAACAAGTGTGTACATAATCCATCCCAAACATGAGATGAAATTTAATCTAGTCAGTGGGCTCTATAGGACTCATCAAATTCTATCACTCGGGGTTTCCTCACAGCCGCCTTTCTCAAATTTTGCAAAAACTGATGGAAATGGTCACATATAGACACAACCCATGCTATGTGGATAGTGGAACACATTCTCTCATCGATGAGATACCATAAACTCTAATATAATGTTATTAATGAATTAAATTTCAAAATAAATAATATTCAATTACATACCAGCCAATGATCAAACATGGCGGCCTGCACATCAGTGGGAATCTCATCCCATGTGATCCAGGGCTAAGAAAAATAATTGTTCAAATTAGCGCTCCCCTGTCCAATCGATATATGCATAAAATTGTGGGAAAAGAACAAACAATCAAACAATTAAAATATAAATAAATTTTAATGAAAGATAAGTAAAATACATAGGATACCATACCACCACGTGTGCGCATCGAATCCAAGAGGTGGACGTCGCTCAGGGATAGGATCTGGAATCATCATTCTGGAAAGACCAGTCCCCCTCCGAGTGCTCCCTGTAGTGCCAATACCCTGAGGGTCAGATGACTCATGAAACTCATCATCCATAGGTAGCTCATCCTCCAGCAACTAACGATACGTTTTTGAGTCCATCTGAAACATGAAATGATGGTTATTAGCAAACAGTTCAAAATAAATATTATGTATAGATATATATTTGTTATGATTCTAACCAGCATTTTACAATGTCAATGTTCATCTTCATCATCATCTTCACAGTTGTCAATGTCAATGTCTTCATCTTCCTCATAAACATCATCAATT
This sequence comes from Viscum album, assembly GCA_963277665.1. NCBI lineage: Eukaryota > Viridiplantae > Streptophyta > Magnoliopsida > Santalales > Viscaceae > Viscum > Viscum album. Next base: position 1,539,885,730 of record OY728142.1, read on the forward strand.
TTAATATTATTTTCACATTCATCATCTCTTGTCATTTCAAATTCAGTTGTAACATCATTGACAACATCGTCACCATTGACCCTTAAATGTGGGGTGTCATCCTTGATATTCATGTCTCTTTGTGAAAAAGATGTGTTTTGAGGACTGTACTAAAAAATTTCTTTTCCTTTCACTTCAGTGGAACCACATTCAGTTTGTGTAAACTAATTTTCTCGATATTTAACTTTTATTATACTCCACCAATCATCTAACTCTTTTGTAGTAGCACAGTATTTTGCATAATAAATTTGATGTGCCTCATGAGCCAATAAAAATGGTTCATTTAATGAAAGAAGACTTTTATGTTTAATATCAAAAATTCCATGAGTCTGATGAATACTCAAGCCTCTATCAGTATCCAGACATCGACATTTAATCATTATTACATAATTCTCCCCCAAATAACATAGTTCAATAATTTCTTCAAACATGCCATAAAAGTCAACTTCAACATCTCTATGATGTGATCCCTTCAAAAAAACACCAATATTAATTGTTTTCTTTGATTCCCCATATTCATGTGTATGAAAGGGATAACCATTCACCACATATACATTATAAGATTTAACCATTATAGATGGTGGGCTACTCAATATACGCAATCGACTATCGATCATATCAGCATGTACATATACCTGAAAATTTGTAAAACATTTATCACTATTACAATTAATAAATTGATTTTATATGTAAAACCAAAAAATAATGTCAGTTACTAGTTATTGAAACCAGTAAGAAATTTTTTTTGCCGACGTTCTTCTATGCCAGCCGCTGTATTTTGTGAAAATTGTTTCTTAATATGATCATCATATAACCAACAAATAAAATATGATTAATTTACTCTAACAGAATCTATTGAATAATGGATAGGATCACTCACTGTACAATTGGTGAAATTTATTCACAGTTGAGTAGAATATATGTATGAGTCTTATGATGTTCATCATCTGAAATCCATCTATCATGAACTCCACCAAAGCCATGTTCGGGCTGATTGACAACTGATAATTGATTATTCATATCATCATCATCATTACCCTCGTTCCGGCCCATGCGTAAACTTTTTAGGGATATTAAAGTTAAAAATAATGAGAGTAGAATAATGCAATTTACTCTTGCAAATAATCTTCCGCAATTGAGCCTTCAACTGATGCTTTGTTACGTACTTTTTTCTTCAATTTATGCTTGCATCTCTCAAATGGGTACATCCATCGAAACTGAACCGGACTTCCACATTTTGTTTCACGTGGAAAATTTAATATCAAATGTTCCATTGAGTCAAAGAAAGCCGGTTGAAATATTTCTTCCAGTTTTCATATAATTACAACAACATCTTCATCCACTTTTCTTAGTGAATCGTAGTCTGTTGTCGCCGCACACATGTCATAGAAAAAATATGATATATCTGTTATTGAATCCAAAATCGTAGAATTCAAAAAACCTCTTAATCCAATAATAATAAGTCTTTCCATTATAACATGAAAATCATGACTTTTTAATCCAGTAATATGACCATTTTGAACACATCTTCCCACGTTGGAAGCCTAGCCATCTGGAAGTCTCAAATCTGTAATCCACTGACTAAATAATAATCGACTCTCTCTGGTCAGTGTATAAGCTGCTTTTGGCTTCATTAATCTCCGTGATCTAACATTTTCAAACGATTCATGTTCTGGTCGCCTACAAATTTAGGCTAGATCTAATCGTGCCTTTACATTATCTTTGGTTTTACCCGGTGTATCCAAAACTGTATGAAATAAATTATCAAAACAGTTTTTTCTCAATATGCATGACATCCAACATGTGTTAGACCAAAAAATCAGACCAAGATGGCAGATTCCAAAAAATTCCCCGTTTTGTCCAATTGTGTTATTTCCCAAAGCCATGAATTTTCTATTGGGGTATTGTCGGTCCAAAAGTGATGGAAGGTAATGAAAATAAAACTAATTGTAACTCAGTACCTGAGATCATTTTTGGAGGTTCATCCCTTTCAATTCTTCCTTTTATGAAATGATATTTATTCCTCTGAAAAGGATGATCTATTGGAAGAAATATGCGATGATAGTCAAAATAGCAAGGTTTTTTTCCATTAAAGAGCATAAATGCTTTGTTGTCTCCCATACAGTAAGGACCTGATTTTGGACTATGTGTACTCTAGCCAGATAACATTTCATATGATGGGAAGTCCCTAATTGTCCACATCAAAGCATCTTTCATTACAAAATTATGTTTCACAGTAGCAACATATGTACCAACACCATGAATCCATAATAAATTTAACTCATCAATCAATGGTTTCTAATAAACATCAACAATCGTTTTTGGATGTCCTGGGATTAATAATGTCAAAAAGATATAAGGATCTTTCATCAACATCCATGGAGGTAAATTGTACGGAGTTATAAAGACAGGCCAACAGGATTACTGACTACAAAAAGATACAAATGGACAAAAACCATCAGTAGAAAGACCCAATCACACATTCCGAGATTCTAAAGCAAAAGACAGATGCAATTGATCAAAATGTATCCATGAATCACCATCATATGGATGAATCAAGCTTTTACCATTTGAAATATTGGTTTTGTGCCATGACATCATTGTCGTTGTATTTTGAGACATAAATAAATGCTCCAACCTGGGTGTAAACGGGAAATATCTCAACTGTTTTACAAGAATAAATCCAAACTTACCTAATTGAGTTTCTTTATACATTGACTGTCCACATGTGAGAAAATTATCCAATGAATCATTTTCACCAGAATATAAGATGCAATGATTTAAACATGCATGGATCTTCTGATAACTAAGGCCCAAATTATGAACCAGTCTCTTTCTAACATAATAATTAGCAGGCAGCACATTTCCTTCAGGTAATAGTGCTTTAACCAAACAAAATATCTGATCAAAACTGTTATTTGACATTCCATTATCTGATTTAATAGCCATAAATTTTTCAACTGCTTCTAATTTTCTTTTCTTGCAACCAGGATATAATGCATCCACAATAGACATGAATAACTCAACAAATTCAGATGGTGCCAACACGAGAGGTAAATCATCATCATCCTTGATTTCATTTTTTTGAACGGATGACCCTGCAACATCATGTACTAAATTCTGAATCCGTGATGGATCTGGAATCAAACTATTAGTATCTTCTCTAGAACTGCGTTCACTGTGTGGATACCAAAAAATATAATCTGATTGAAAACCATAACATAAGAGATGTTTCCCAATTATGTCAAATGTCTCAAACATTCTCAAAGCACATTTTTTACAAGGACACTTAATTGTCCCTTCTCTAACAAATTCCAGGTTTGATGATGCAAATAATAAGAAAGCTTCAACACCATCGACATATACAGGATTTAAAATAGAACTGTTTGGATTTCTGCGCTGATTTATCAAAGCGCGATCATCTAATAATGATTGATGTCAATTTCCTTGTTCCATATTCTTATATATGTTTCTACAAAATTTATAACCATTACTGTTGATAAATAATTTGATATAAGAAAAACAATATCCTAAAAAGAGAAGATACATAATTACAGTTATTTCATAATTATTACCAATAATTTTAGGCGACACAGTTAGATTGTAATCATCCTCACTAATTATTATTAATTTAGAAATACTTATAAATACATGGAAAAATGAAATATGCTTGAATAATGAAATAGAATTTTGTAATCATCGTTGTGGAGATTATATTACTAATTATTATTATTTGTTTCTAGCATATTGGTAGTAGCTCTTTTTCCTGACGACTCATCTCCTTGTATGGAGATGAGTCGTCAGGGAAAAGACCCTCTTTTGTCTGAGGAATCATCTCTTTTTAACTTTCTCCTGACTGAAATTAGTATGAAAAACTTTCTCTGACATATGTCAGGGAACGTTTTATGTACTGATTTCAGTGGGAGAATTTAGAAAAGATATGAGATGTTAAACAAAAGGTAGCCGCAAATACGCTGGAAATTGTGCAAATTTATAACCATGTACTGGAATTTATTTTATTTTTGATTAATTATTACTAATTATTACTAATTATTATTAATTATTACTAATTATTACAAATCTCAATATTTCCAATAGATTTTTCTCTATTCTTAACATGTTCAAATCTTAAAGGGTCGTCAATTTTCAGGTCATGCCCAATAAAAAGATTGCATGAACCATACCTACTGTAAAATCTATAATTGTCCTTACATGGTTGATCATCTCACAACTAGTCTTGCAATAGGACGAAAAAAGTATTTTCGTTCTCGTCTTTAAGAATAATTTCTCATGAACCTTTACATAGATCATTCTTTCTTAAAAAATTAAGAGAACTTCCGTATCTTTCCCTTAATTGTTCAAGAATGAATGGTCTATGTAAAAAGTCATGTGATATGATTCTTATAGATGTGAAAGACATGACTTGGGTTGTCCTATTGCAATGCTACTTGCAAGGTGATCAACCAAGCAAGGACAATTATAGAGTTAAATCGGACACGGTTGATGCAAACTTTTTATTGGGCATGACCTGAAAATTGGCGACCCTTTAAGATTTGAACATGTTACGAATATAGAAAAACTTGTTGAAAAATTTGATTATTGTAATATTTTAAAAAAATTTATAATTTTAATAATATTAATAATATTAATATTTTTTTATAAATATTAAACATATAATAATAAAATAATTATATTATTAGTATTAATTAATTATTAATATTAGAGTAATCTAATATTTTATATTATGTTACTATTTATGTTACTAATTATATTACTAATTGTGTTACTAATTATTAATTCAAAGATATTAATATAGGTCGGGTGGTTAATCAATCATTGAATAGAAAAACAAAAGTGATTGACCGCTCATCTACCTAAATTTTCTTTTCATTTTTGTGTTGAGGTTGGCAGGAAACTTCTGCTTCCACATGTAATATATGATTTTACTGTCAAAATTATAAACCTCCTCACCTTTATGCTGGCGAGGAGGTTGATCATTTTGACAGTACAAGAAAATACTACATGTAGAGGTAGAAGTTTCCTGTCAAGCCTCAATACACAAATGAAACGAAAAATGAGGTAGATGAGTGGTCAATCACGTTTTTTAATTATTTTTAATTGTTTCCTAATTATTTTTAATTGTTTCTTAACTATTTTTAATTTTTTTCTTAATTATTTCTAATTGTTTCATAATTATTTGTAATTGTTTCCTAATTATATTTAATTATTTCTTAATTATTCTTAATTGTTTACTAATTATTTTTAATTGTTTCCTAATTATTTTTAATTGTTTTCTAATTATTTTTAATTGTTTTATAATTATTTTTAACTGTTTCCTAATTATTTTTAACTATTTCTTAATTATTTTTAATTGTATCATAATTATTTTTAATTGTTTCCTAATTATTCTTAATTGTTTCCTAATTATTTTTAATTATTTCCTAATTATTTGTAATTGTTTTCTAATTATTTTTAATTTTTTCTAATTATTTTTAATTGTTTCTAATTATTTTTAATTGTTTATAATTATTTATAATTATTTTTAATTATTTTTAATTGTTTCTAATTATTTTTAATTGTTTGTAATTATTTTTAATTGTTCCTAATTTTTTTTATTGTTTCTAATTATTTTTAATTATTCCCTAATTATTTTTAATTGTCCCTAATTATTTTTAATTGTTCCTAATTATTTTTAATTGTTCCTAATTATTTTTAATTGTTCCTAATTATTTTTAATTGTTTATAATTATTTTTAATTGTTCCTACTTTTTTTTAATTGTTCTTAATTATTTTCAATTTCTTCTAATTATTTTTAATTGTTTCTAATTATTTTAGTTGTTCCTAATAATTTTAATTGTTCTTAATTATTTTTAATTGTTCCTAATTATTTTTAATTGTTCCTAATTATGTTAATTGTTCCTAATTATTTTAATTCATTCTAATTATTGTAATTGTTTTTAATTATTTTAATTGTTCCTAATTATTTTAATTGTTCTTAATTGTTTTAATTATTCTTAATTATTTTAATTTTTTCTAATTATTTTAATTTTTTCTAATTATTTTAATTCTTCTAATTATTTTAATTATTCTAATTATTTCTAATCTATTAAATATAATTATTTCCTAATTATTTGACAATTATTTTAATAAAATCTAATAAAATCTAATTATTTCATAATTATTTGATAATTATTTTAATTATTTTTAATTAATTTGATAACTACTTCTAATTAAATATAACTATTTCTAATTAAATATAATTATTTCTAATTATAAATAACATTTTCTAATTATTTCTAATTAAATATAATTATTTCTAATTATTACCAAAGCATCCTCTGGGAGTGTCGAACCAAGAGTGCAACAAGGCCCATTGTCGTGTACCAGGTTACCCCGAGTCAAGCTCGAAACACCTTGTCAGAGTTTTCGCTCCTAGTTACATCTGTTCCAGAGCCGCCTCTACTTGTTCGTATCCAGATAAGGATTATTTGTTACAACAACTTAATCTAATTATACTATATAGCTACTAAAAATTCTATTATAAAAATTAAAAATAAAAATTAAAAATAAAATTCAAAATTAAAAATAATTTCAAAAATAAAAAATATAAATACCTTTGATATTTTAAAGAAATTATTCTAACTCCTTCTCTCCTCTTCTCGTAAGAAAAAATTAAAACGAAAGAAATTTTCTACTTAGAAATGGAATCTAAAGAGAGAGAAAAAGAGAGATATGAATGATTTGGAAAAAACGGGTGGGATATATATAGGTTAGATTATTTTCGACGGTCTTATTTGAGAAGGGATACCGTCACAAATACCTTCACCCGTATTAATTACGGGTGGCAGTTAAAAGGGTTTTTGCGATGGGCCCATCGCAAATAGCTGCCTGCCGACATACTATTAGCGATGAGCGGATATCCCTGTCGCAAATTCCTATTTACCGCTACCGGTATTGGCGATAGTCCCCATCGCAAATACCTTCACCCGTATTCATTACAGGCAGCGGTTAAATGTGTTTTTCTGACAGGCCCGTCGCAAATAGCTACCTGCCGACATACCATCGGTGACGAGCGGATATCCCCATCCCAAAATCCTATTTACTGCCACAGGTATTGGTGATGGGACCAGTCGCAAATAACACCTACTGAATTTTTTTTTGCGATGGGACAATTTACCCGTGGTAAATAGTAATTACCACCGCCAGGTAGTTGCGACGGGTAGAAGGCGGTCGTTGCAAATAGGCTTCCCGCATTTTGGTGCGCAAACCGCGCCATATCTATTACGACAGTCCTATAGTCCCATCGCAAATAACTGACCAGTTGCGACGGGAATATATTCCCGTCGGAAATACGCTTTTCGTTGGATTTTTTATGACGGGAATAACTCCCATCACAAATACCCTGTCGCAATAATCAGTTTTTCTCATAGTGAGCTAAGTCCTCGTCGTTCGGAATAGAAAGAGGCTCGGTGCACCGACATGGGGTAGTCGGGACCAGTGGTTGTGGGGATTGATCCTCGTGGAGGCTTCCTACATACGCTACCTTGGAAAGGATCAAATACCTCGTAGTTCAGGTGGTTGGGAACTTACATAAAGGTGGACCTGGGGTCCAATGTCTGTCAGTCTTGAACCTTAGGGAGGCTTCTTACGTACCTTTCCTTAGTAATTGTTTCCCTCGGAATTTTGGGATGACCTCTTTTATTGAAGGTTCAAACATTCCAATCAGTTTCTAACAGGTTTGTTCGTAGAACTGGAAACATCCAATGATTCCACATCCATTTGGACCTACTTTCCAAAGGTAGGCACTCATTAGTTTGTGGACTGATGAGTCTTAGGAATTTGCATTGGTCGAGAGGATGGGAGGTCGGACTCATCACACATTTTTTAGGGGAATTATTGTCTGCTCTGGGACTCTCTTTATAGATTTAAGTTATGTTCGTGAATCCTTATTACATTACCAAGTATAAAATGAGCCTTCCTTTAGTTTGACATTCAATGATTGATATATAAGAAATTCAGAGAATCTTTTATATGTATTCTAGGTTTTTCATCAATAAAGAATCATCTGTATTTGTTAGAGATTCTTAGTTGATGGTATCCCTAAAATACATAAAAGTCTCTTGGTCATTAGGATGACCATACTAGTTTACAAGACACTCAGTGGGGCACTTGATGTTTATTGTCATTCAGTAGGACATGAAATTTTTCAAAATTGGGATCGTACCCGTTGATGGGCTACATACGTATACTTTGTTTTGGAAAACGAATCAGAACCCATGTTGTTCGAATAAGGGAATATGATGCTTATGCATGATTTATGGCTCAAAGAAAGAAGTCATGATTACGTTTACACTCTAAGCTCATGTGAGTCATTCTCTATGTGAGAAAGAAGAGGTATTGGTAAAAATAAAACAATTGTGCCCTGAGAGATGCAATCATAAGAAATAATGTGGGGCTTATGTATGTATCACTGTCCAGATAAATGAAGATTAGGATTCACTTCAGGGAAGAAATCCAGGAACATTGTCCATAAAGGTATATGTGCTTCATGGAGATTTGAATACTCTAACTTGGGGATTACTCCTGAAAAGGAGTCCCAAAGTAGGAGAGGACTTTTGATTGGGTTTTACTCCTGAGAAGGAATCCTAGATCAAAAGTAAATTAGGACTGGTTAAGAGAAATTAAGACTGGGGCTTACTCCTCAAAATGTGTCCCAGGTTACGGAACTTGAAAAATTAAGGGACTTGGGGCTTACTCCTAAGAAGGATTCCCATATTTGAGAATTATGACTGGGGATTATTCCTGAAAAGGAGACCCATGTTAATGAGTTCTCTCATCTTAAAGGATGAGGTTGAATGAATGAAATCTCAATCTTTAGTGACATAATGATTTGTAAATCACTAGATTTTGAGAGATGTTCCACGGAGTTCCTTTCAGATAAGGAAGTAAAATCAAGAATTCATGCCATAAATGGCTTTGAAGAGTGTCTTGAAGACTGAATCTTGAATAGGGGAGGTGAAATGGCATAATAGGGATGAAATGGGCATGAAGGGCACCCAAAAAGGCAGGGGCGCGCAAGTCTTGGAAGGCACACCGGTACTGTGTGGGCGCGCAAGTCCTGGTTGCGCAGGTATACCTGCGCGACACATGGGTACTTGTGCCTTTTTAAACTAGCATGGTAATACTTGGGAGATCCTTCTCTAATGCATTTAGAATTATCCTGAGGTACTTCTAGAAGAGAGGCACACAATTTTTGGTGAGGAAGTAGGGCGGCACACAAGTATGTTCATTCCCCTTAAGGGTAAAACACCTTAGGCATGAAAGTGTTAGTGAATTATAACACTTAGACCCTATTCCTCTTGTTTAGACCTTCCATTATAGGCAATGAATTACATTAGAAGTGTTCGAAAGACCTGAAGAAGAGAATTGGGCGTTCATAGCTCTAAATATGAATTCTGGAAAATTTCCTCTCTCCGAAATGGGGGGCCCATAGGGTCTATTTATAGGCTGGAGAAGACCTCGAGCTGTTATCACTTAGGGCGCACAAGTGTACTTGCACGACCATTGCAGCGTGCAAGTGTACTTGCATGACCATTATAGAACTTTCACGACCCTTGTGCAGTGTTCTTATTATTCATTCCTTTGTCAATATTTGATATTTTCCCAAAGGTTGAATCACTTTGATCTCAGATATTCCCCTTTTTCAATATTTAGACTCTATGATGGAAAGGAGTGTCAACAAAAGTCCCCCCTCATAGTTGGATCCGGAGAGAAAAGAGGATTTGAATCTGAGGGAAAAAGAGAAACCATGGGGTATTTATGGTTATTGGCAGTTTAAAGTCATGCATGTCAGACATAAAGAGGCTAATGATTATGGTCGAAATAGCTTTGACCGAAATGGGTTGAAATTGACTCAATTCCTTGATAATTTTCCTGAGAACATACTACCATAATCAAGTATGGGAAAAAACAATGTAAAATATGAAATAAGAATATTTGAATCTGAGGAATGATTTAAAAAAGGGATAAAAGTAATTTGAAGAATTAGTTCCCAAGAATTAAGTTACCATTATTTAACAAACCTGTTATGGGGTTGAATTATGCAGGTCCACCTAAGAGAATTGGCTACATAGTCAAATAATAGTTTCATTTGGCTAACAAGTCTTTTATGTTGACTGTTTATGAAAGGCCGCCTAAGGGCAGATGCTGCATAGTCAGGCAAAGAAACTCTCAGAATTTTACCTTTCTACTGCTAAAATCCAGTGAAAGTTTATGGAGATTCAAATTTTCCAAAGTATAGTGTTTTCTGTATGGAAAGAGGTACTTGAATATGGAGAAGATATTTCCGAACAATATTATCGAAGAACTGGATGGATATCTCTTCTACGAAGGTTTGACCCAAACGCAGGGAAGGAGAATATAAACCATAGTCTTGAATACTTTCAGATCATGAAAAAGGATATGGGACAAATATGTTAAGGATGGCTATTTTTGCGAATCCCAACATACTGTCATTTAAGACCAATAAGGACAAAAGAGGCTTTCTTCCCAAGAATGTAGTTACCATTATTTAACAAAAACATTAGGGGGTTGAATTATGTAGGTCCACCTAAGGGCATTGGCTGCATAGTCAAATAATAGTATCTTTTGGCTGACAAGTCTGTTATGTGGACTGTTTATGCAAGGCTGCCTAAGGGCACATGCTACATAGTCAGGTAAAAGAACTCTCAGAAATTTGACATTTTTGTAACTAAAAGTCAAGAAAAGGGTTATGAAGATCTGAAAATATTTAAGGTTAGGATTATGACACATAAATATGGGTATTGTACAATGTATATGAAGATACACAGATCAATGCTAAGAATAATCATGTTGTGGCTGGGTTCTAAATGGAAATGTTGGACTTCATTATGTATCCCATAAGGATGGTAATCGGGTTATACATAGTTCTTGAACTACAGTTTAACTTCATGTGCGACAAAAGGATTAGAGATCTTAGTTTAGGGTTATAGAGCTTGGACCATTGTAAGAAATACACAGTGTGTGTTTTCATGGGGACTTTTCAGCCAAGGGACTGGAAGTGGAATTTGGGGTTAGGCCCAACAGACTTGGGGATGGATTCAAGGGACACTAGAACGTTCCTAAAGATCCCATAAGGATGGGAATCAATCCCACGTAGTTATAGAAATACCCTCTGTACAAATTTGGTTCGTACATGTGAAGGGTGAAAGGGGACTTTAGTACAATGATGGTTTAACTGAAGATAAAATGTTTGGGCATTCACATGTATTCACGTAGTCTTTGAAATGAAACATTATTGAAAAATCAATGTAAATAATGGTTCCCTCTCAGGTGAGGATATCAAAGAATATTGTAGTTTATTGTCATACTGGACAAAAGTGTTGTATATTTTAACATCGTATAACATGGACGAAAGTGAACCAATGTAAAGATATTGATTCTAGGGGTGGTTTCATGAATCAACATCGTATGAGATGGAGGTGAACCGATGTGGGGAGATTTGTTTTGGGATTGAACCTCGGGAGGTTGCCTACGTACCAAGCCTGGAAGGAAAGGATCAAAGTCCGCATAGTTCAATTAAAGAATGAATTAATAATCAAGTTATTCTTGGGGGAAACGTCCTAAAAAATGATGTCCTTGGGGACTTACACATGTTTAGTAGCCCAGAGAGATTGTTATGGTTGAGGTTTGCTCTAAGCTCACGTGAGTCATACTCACTGTGAGAAACAAGAGGTAATAATAAGCTAAACAATGCACAATTTAATTTCATGTAGGACACATCAAGGAACTATGCAGTTTTAAGGTTGTGTAGTTAGGACTATTGGTGATGAACAGTTGAATGTCATGTAGTAGGGAAAAGGTACAATTTAATGTCATGTAGGACGTATTAAATGTTTTTTTGTACTGTTTAGTGTCATGTAGTTAGGATGGTGAGGATAATACAATTTAACGTCATGTTGGACAAAAGGGACTTCTATATAGTTTAATGTCATATATCAAGGACGATGAAGGGGGACACAGTTTAACATCATGTTGGACGTATTAGGGACATTTTTCACAGTTTAACGTCATGTTGGACGAAAGCACGGATATTTTAATGTCATATTCATGGACCCTGGATGGTGTAGTTTAATGTCATGCTGGAAAAAAGGGACTTCTATATATTTTAACGTCATATAGAAAGGACGATGAAGGGGGACATAGTTTAACGTCATGTTGGACGTATTAGAGACTTTTTTTCACATTTTAACGTCATGTTGGACGAAAGCGCGAATAGTTTAAAGTCATATGCATGGACTGTGGATGGTGCAGTTTAATGTCATGCTGGACAGAAGGGGGACTGTGTAGTTTAATGTCATGTAGTGAGGACAAAGTAGGGAAAATATTTTTTCCACAGTTTAATTTCTTGTGGGATGAAATTAATACAAATAGTTTAAGGTCATATGTATGGACCCTGGATGATGCAGTTTAATGTCTTGCGGGACGGTGGTGTAGTTTAAGGTCATACTGGACCATGATAATATATTTTGTGTTTATAAAAAAACTTCTTCAAAAATCTGGCATTGGTCGGAGTGGTGATGAGTTCTCCATCCATTGATATTAAAGAATAAGCTCCATTGGAGTAGACCCTATGTATTGAATAAGGTCCTTCTCATTTTGGCTCAAGCATGGGAGGTTTATTTCCTAGTATCATTTGAGTTCTGAGAACTAATACCAATTCTCCCTGAGTGAATGAATGAAGACGAACGTTTTTGTTAAAAGCTCGTGCTATTCGATTTTGATAGACTTCCAAGTGGTGCAAAGTGCACAATCTTTTCTCATATAATCGTTCCAAATCATTCAATCTCTTTTGAGATTGATCATGTGTAGATGACTGATAAAAAATGGCTACTCTGAGAGAGTTTAATTGAACTTCAATTGGCAAGACTGCTTCCGTTCCATATACCAATGAATATAGAGTTGACCGTGTTGCTATGCGGGTGGTAGTCTGATAAGCACATAAAGCATGAAAGAGTTTATCAGGCCATGACCTCTTATCTTTATCGACCATCTTTTGCTGTATATTTGAAAGAGTCTTGTTGAAGGATTCTATCTGGCCATTGGCCGCTGCATGATACTGAGATGAATAGTTGGATTTGATGTTGTATTCTTGATACAACTTCTTCACCTCGGATGAACAGAAGTTGGTGCCATTGTCTGTCAATACTGTATGAGGGGAACCAAATCTGGTAATGATGTTAGACTTGATGAAACTAACAACGCATTTAGAATTGACTTCCTTGAGAGGTATTTCCTCTTTCCATTTGGAAAAGAAGTCAGTAGTAGTAAGAATGTACTTAAACTACTTAGCCGTAGCAGAATGGTAAGGTCTGACAACATCTATTCCCTATGTGTAAAATGTCCATGAGTATTTAGCTATATGACGAAACACTGGAGGTTGATGAATGAAGTTGGCATGTACTAGGCATGAATGACACTTCTTCGTGAAATCAACACAATCTTGTATCATTGAAGGCCAAAAGTATCCAAGCCTTTGAATCTGATCAGAAAGTCTATGTCCAGACTGGTGGGCACCACAGAATCCTGCATGCACTTCTTTCATGACAGTCATAGTCTCTTCACCATCAATGCATCTGAAGAGAACTCCATCAAAACCATGTTTGTAGAGAATTTTCTCTAGGTGATCTGGGATATCATAAAGAGTAGAATTGAACACATATCGCCGGATTTGTTCTTTCTCAGCTCTATCAGGTGGAAGTGTTCCATTTTGAAGGTATTCCCTGATAGGTGACATCCATCCTATAGTATGAACATACAGTTCAGGAATGGGACTAATTTCATTAATTTGCTCTGTTCTGATTCCAACATAAGGTGAAATTGCACGACGGTGGGCAATACTGATGGTTGTCTCGTCCCGATTTGGATCTTCCAGAGTTGTGGCTATATTATCTAGTGCATCAGCTTGAGCATTTTGTGATCTTGGGACATAAGAAAATTTTGGTTCCGAAGGAAATTCTGCCTTTAACTCTCTAACGTAATCATAAAAATGGATTAGTTCTTCTTTTCTTATGGCATAATCCCCATTGATTTGTTTGATTACCAGGTCTGAATCACCTTTCACCTTTAAGTGATTCACTTGTGCTTGAAGCACTAATTCCAATCCTGTGATGAGAGCTTGGTATTCTGCTTCATTATTGATACCACCTTCCCACAATAAGAAGGAATAAGGTAACACTGACTTTTCTGGAGAAATGTGCACAATTCCTTAGCCAACTTTGTTGAATTTAGGATTTTCCATTTTCCTCCCTGTTGGACTTCTAGAAGCAACATCAAAATAAATTTCTCATGCCTGAGGACATTCTTGAATAGAGAAGACTTAATCATCATGGAGTTCAATATCTAAATATGTGTCTTCCACTAAAGGGTGCTCAGCTAGGAAATTAGCCCAATCTTGACCCTTTATCGCCTTTTGAAACACATACTGAATGTCGAATTGTTGCAAAATAACGGCCCACCTTTCCAGACATCCTGTAAGCATTGGACGACTAAGGATGAATTTGATCGGGTTATTTCAAGATAACAATTGGACCTCATGATGTTTCAGGTAGTGTCTCAACTTATGAACTGCAATGATTAATTCCTGGCAGCACTTCTCAGTACTTGAATACCGGGTTTCTGCTTCAAGCATAGTTCGACTAATATAGTAGAGGCTGTTTTCATTCCCAGTATCATTCTTTTGAGCAAGAAAGGCACCCAATGATCATTCTAGAGCTTTCACGTAGAGGATAAGTGGTCTTCCTTCAACAGGTGGCTTGAGTACCGGTGGAATCATGAAGAATTTCATGATAATATCTAATGCTTCATGACATTATTCAGTCCACTGGTAAGTGACTCCCTTCTTTATCAATTTGGTGAAGGGTAAAATTTTGCCAGCCAAATTGGCGATGAAATGCCGAATATATGATAAGTGTCCTTGAAGTCCTCTTAATTAATTCAAATTTTGAGGAGGTGACATACCATGTATTGACTTGGTCTTCTCAGGATCGACTTTAATACCATGATGGCGTACAACAAAGCCGAGAAATTTTCCCGAGGTTACCCCAAAAGCACAATTTAAGGGGTTCATCTTCAAATTATGTTGTCGAAGCCTATGGAATATGACTTCTAAATCAGCCAAGTGATTAGAACATTGTTTGGATTTAACCCCCAAATTGTCTACATAGCATTCAAAAAACATCCCTAAGAAGGGTTTGAAGATATGATGCAAGGCACGCTGATATGTTGCACCTGCATTCTTTAAGCCAAAGGGAATTACCCGGTAGCAAAACACACCCTGAGGTGCTCTGAAAGCTGTGTATTTCTCATCATCTAGGGCCATTCGGATCTGATTATATTTCAAATATCCATCCATGAAGGAAAGTGCTTCATAGCCAGCTGTTGCATCAATTAAAAGTTCTGTAATCAGAACTAGGAAATCATCCTTAGGACAATGCCGATTAAGATCTCTGAAATCGATGAAAACTCTAATTTTTATGTTATTCTTCTTTACAGGGACAATATTATCCAACCACTTGGGATATTGAACTTCTTTGACTATGTTAGATTTGATAGGCTTATCCACTTTAGCTTTAATTTAGGAAGCATAAGTTGGGTGTGTTCTTCTTGCGGCTTGCTTAAATCCTCGATGTTCTTCTGGTAAACCCAAATAATGAGTAGCAACATCAGGATCAATCCCAGGAAGTTCTGTATAGTTCCAAGAAAATATATCTCTATTTCTCTTTAGAAAATAAATATACATCTCTTGGTCTACAAGAGCCAGTGCCGCACTGATTAATGTGGGGCGTGGATCTTCTTTTGTACCCATATTTATTTCTCTGAGTTCATCCATAGTGGTAGAGATACCCTCTTCAAATGCTGGAGGAGAATCTCTGAGATCTTTTTCTTCTTCTTCATCATGTTTTTTTCTTCCATTTCTACTTGCATAGTAGATGATAAAGCAGAATTTTCATGATCAGAAGAGATGTCAAAATTTACACATCTTGAAGAAGAAGCTTCCATTTTCGACCCGATTGATGATGAAGGGTATTCTTTGGGTTTTAAAGAGGAGATGATGTATTGAGAATCGACATCATTGTTCACCTCCGATGTTGCTATAACTTTTTCTGGCCTAATTGGCGATGTATAGACTTGTTGTATTTCAACAGATGAATTGAAGAGGTCACCATTTGTGCTTTCATCATTGCTTGGTGGGTTACCAATTTCTCCCATGTTGTCTAGCTCGATTGCCGTAATTGACATTATGGATCTTTCCATAAGAGTATTCTGATTTGTGTCTATCTTGTCAATTTGACTGATAGGCAACACATAATCTATACTCACATGTGTAAATGGATTTACCGGAATCTTCTCCAAACCATATGGAGCATTAACTTTGGTAATGTCATTTTTTGTGCATTTCTCCCTTCCCTTTATGTGATAGAATTCTGCCTCAATGTATTGAGACTCACATGTCTTGAACATGGCCTTATCCCCATACAATGTCCCAAATTGACCATCGAAACAATATTTGAGACATTGATGGTATGATGAAGGGATAGTCGCATGTTGATGTAGCCAGGGTCTTCTAAGCAAGATGTTGAAAGCTGAGTCTTGATCAACAACCATGAAATCCAAATTGGATACAAGATCTCCAAACTGAGTTCTGAGTGTAAATTTACCCAGTGGTTCTTTTTCATTTTTATCATATCCTTGTACCATCATGGTAGAAGGAGAAAAATTAGATTCTGTGAGGCCGAATCGACGAAGTGTATGAATGGGCATGAGGTTGACTCTTAAACCATTTTCATTGAAAGCTCTTCGGAACTCTAAGCCATTGAACTTTCTAGATAAGTACAAAGGTCTAATATTCCCATGCACAACATCATCTTCATCTTCATCAGTAAAAGATATTATTGCATGGAATTCTGTAGGATTATTCTCTATGAGATAGACTTCAGCTGCAGCAATTTCAGTTTCAAACTATTGAGGACTTGACAAAGCTTCGATGAGTGCTTCTCGAAGATCTTTTTACAGATTCAAAGCATTTTGAATAGACAACATGGCTGGTACTTGGGCCAAGTGTTTCAATAAATCATACTTTTGATCCAGAGGTCTGTGTTTCCCAATAAGAATATGTGGTTTAGCAGGTACCTAGGAAGAAGATACTTTAGAAGTTGATGCATTTTGTATTGGGATAGGAGTTGGCAATATTCCTGGTTTTGAAAGATTAGGCCGATTAGATCCATTTACTTGCTGAGAGGAATAGGATGGAACCTTCAACTGGTCTTCCAAAATAACTGCGCCAAGACTGAATTTTCTATTGGTAGAAGAACTTGCTTGTTCTTACTGAGATCACTAAAGGGTTCTACCATGAGTTTCTGATGCGTATACAGTTCTAGCAGGGGTAGAATTGGAATAGTGGCTTCTGAAAGATCCACATCTTCCCCTGTATCCTGAGCCTCTAGAACTTTCTCTGATTCCCCTGTTTGATACAGGGAATTCAGGCTCATCGAAATCGAAACTGCGACTGGCATATGGATGTGTTAGTTGAATCATATTAACAGAACCGAATGTTAACACTTCGTCTGATTAAGACTCCACCTGATTAGCCTATTTAGGATGTGCCGTTTGTTTGGGTGGTGCCTGTGGCTTTGAAGTAGATGGCATGAAGTCTGACAGAGTCAACGACAACTTAGGCTTTGACACATACTCATCTTCTTCTGATTCTTTTTCATTCTTTGAATCATACTGTTTCATTGAGGAGTTTTCCTCTGATGAAGAGGGTTTTCTCAAAACATTCATGGCATAAGACACAATCGGTTTCTTTAATTATGTTAGCAAAATAGCATGATTTCAGTTGATTGTCTTTCTGACCATCCAATCATCATACTTTTGTGCATTTTTGCTTTTGGCTTCATGTCATTTGCCTTCCTCCTCTACAACTGTAGCAGTAACACATGCTACCTGAACTGAAGAAACTTTCATTTTGACTTGTCCCAAGTTGACCATCTTTTGTAGGAGGTCTTTAAAGACAAAAAACTCCTGGATGGGATGCCCCAACATTTGATTAAAAGAGAAATAATTAGGACGGTCTTTATCTCCTTCCTTGTTTGACCTCTTAGGCCTTGGCAATTGAACCAGATTATTTTCCAAAGCCGAAATGAAGTAACCCGGAACTTGTTCATTTTGGAAAGAGTATGCATTTCTCTTCCGATCCAAAAATTTTTCTCGTCTTTGATCTCTTTGATCATCTGGACGAAAAGGCCTTTTTTTGGCACTCAGGAGGTGGAGCCCTCCAAGAAGATGAAGGTTTTGAAGTAGAAATAGGTACATGTGATTGTTTAAGTATAACTGTAGCAGTTTCTACTTTACCCATTCTCTTATCTGGAGCTGATGGAATTACACGAGATTTATCCTTAGCCTGTATAACAGAATCTTCAATCTGCAGAGCGATTGAAGTATGGTCTCAAAACCCTCCTATGTAGTTTATAGGGATCAATGGAATGCATAATTCGTCACCCAAATTTTCCACAAAGATTGGAAACAATTCCTCTTAAGGGAGTGCTAAGCTTAGGATATATGTTAATCCCTTCCAGCGAGCAATGAAATCTGAGACCCTTTCATTATCTCTTTTCTTACAGTTTGTAAGATCGAAAACTGTTGTCCTTGGAAAAGTTTAGTTGAACTGAAGAAGGATGTTTTGGCGAATATCCTCCTATCTGGTAATTTACCAGGATTGCAATCTTGTATACCAGACAAAGGATGGTCCTTACAAGGTCTGTATGAAGAATCTGAGTTTTACTACTTCTTGCAGTTCCAGAGATCCCATCATAGGATCACAACAAGTAACGTAATGCGTCAAATGTTGTTCAGGGTCGCCTGATCCATTGAAAATAGGGAATACATGGATTCCAAAACTTGATGGAGGATAGATTAAATCTACCCATTCAGGGTAAAATTTCTTTTCTGGCTGAACCTGTGCACGTTTCCCTTCCATAGTTTCTAAATGAGCTATTAATGACTCAATGGTAGTTATTAACTTTTGAGAAATATCCGGTTGAACACGGACTTGGGTAGGTGCAATGACTGGAACTTGGACAGATGTGGTGGTTGGTGCTGCAACTGATGGTAGCACTGCCAACTGTTGTTTCACATGACTCGTAGGATTAGACCTATGAGGGTATACTGATAGAGGAGGATATTCTTGATCCATCTCAGTATCTGCAACAAATTCCCTTGGCTAACTGACTCTAGCATGCTTAAGAAGAAGTCTACCCTGAAGTAGTTATGCATTCAACCTCATTAATTCCTTCATTTCATCCTACTGATGTGCAAACCTCTGCTCTAGTGATAGTGATTGGCCTTCTCTAGAGAAAGGATATGTAACCTGATTCTTTCCCCTCCCTTTGTTGGATCCTTTTCGGAGAGGGGGAAGTGGGTTACTCGAAGGATTACCTAGATTCTGAGTAATCCTTTGATTTCATGTATGCAAACCTTCTTCATTTGTGTTAGTGCGTACATCTTATTGAGTAGGAACCTCTTCATATGAGTCCCCTGAGTGAACCTTATCTATTGGATCAACAAAAAAGACATTGATGACATTTATTGATGCATAACACATCGCATCCCTTCTATCATCATTTCTGTGATATTGTCGTCTTCCATGTCCTTGATGATACATTGCATTTTGTTGATTTGATCCCTCAGGAACTTCTTGACGAACCGTAACTTGGAGGGAATCTCCTGATAATTTGGCTCTTCATTCCCCTTGAGGATTCTTTCCCAATCAAGAAAATACCTACTTTCACTGAGGAGGGGATTGATGATTTGAAAAAGTCCCCAGTCTGGTGGACTGGGGCTGTTCCTACTGCCTTTTCTCAACTCCTCAAATCCTATTTGTTGATTCCGATGGTTGGGTTAAAAGAGTCCCCAGTCTGGCAAGCTGGGGTGGCTCTTGACATGCTATGTCTGAGACTTTTTTAAAATCTCTCCTGATCTTGCGAACCTTAGTCCAGAAATTAGCTGGATGCATCAATCGTCATCCACTTTTATCACCCAGTTCAAAATACCGTTGGATGATTTATGACACTTCTGTCACTTGATGATGTGATTGCGCCATACGAGAGGCCTATTCTATATTCTCG
This sequence comes from Viscum album, assembly GCA_963277665.1. Taxonomy (NCBI): domain Eukaryota; kingdom Viridiplantae; phylum Streptophyta; class Magnoliopsida; order Santalales; family Viscaceae; genus Viscum; species Viscum album. The sequence continues at coordinate 1,539,905,973 of OY728142.1, forward strand.
TTTTCTTGATGCAGGAGTAATTCAACAACTTGTTCTCTGTATGCTTGATTTTGATAAGAACTAGTTGAAGCCCGTTCTTAGGAAATCTTTTGATTACAAACAAAGCCCATTGAAATTTGCTAGCCATAGGCAATAACATTGCATGAGACCATTTTTGGCGGTCTTTGCTGGCTAGAGAGCACAATTAAATGTAGTGCTCCATGAACACCCCATCCTCTGACATGAATACCAGATGGGGTATTGGAAATTAACTGACACAATCTTGTTAGTACGCCAAGTCTTGAACGTTGAAGGTCTCTCTGGTACTTTTCAGCCTTCAGATATCGAGAGACTAATAGAGATTCCAAATCAATCTGATGTTGTAAGCCTTCTATTATCATAAGATGATTTTCATATTCATTATAAGATAATACTTTCTTCTTCAACTGATAAAGAGTTTTCCATATATTGAGAAGAATATCATGAATTCAATCTTCCGTCAAAGTCTTTGGAATGTCATACTGAGAGTCATCCAGAGGCCAAAACATGACTGGTACTTCACCTTTTCCTAGTTGTTTTCTCATGTTCAACATTTCCTCTTTATCATTAAATGATGATTCTTCTACCGAATTTGACCAGAGCTGGTGCTTCCTTCTTACTTCATCGGATTCAACAAGATTAGTAGAGAAATCACTGATTAAACTAAAAGATCCATAAATTAGGGGTGTTTTGGAGAATGACCAACACCCTAGGATATCTCCTTGTTGAGAAAGTGTTTCACCTCCTAGTGATGAAGCATCAGACATGACTGGTTTCGCATTTGCAAGTGCCTCAAGATAAGAGGGCTTTCTCGGCACTACATTGTCCACTGGAGCATTTTCCGGGAAATGTGAATCACTAATGCGGAGAGGACTTTCGTAGTGAAATTCATCATCATGGGGAGGACACTATGGTGGGTTATTAAAAAAAGATGAGATCTCTTGCTCATTGGACTTCTAACCACACTGAGGGTTCCTGTGGTGCTCATCTGAAGATGAAACTTCAAGATCAACTGAATTGTTATGAAACAAGCCTTCATGAGAAAGTGTCTATGGAAGACCTTCATAATTAATGTTCCCACTATTGGTAAATGAGGGAGTAGAATCTTTAATTCCAACAGATAACTGTCTGAGGGATTCAAGAACTCCAGCATCGAGAAAGTCCTTGTTACAGATTGGCTCTTGATCTCCTGACTGTGCTGGGCAGGTCTTTTTCTTAGACGCCTTCTTACATGCCTTGGAAACCACTTGTTGATGAAAGTGGCTGCTCTGAGAAGGTGTATGTGCCTAATCAGGAATGATGGATAGGTTAGGCTGACGATCTCCACTAAAATTAGGTGTATGTGCCTGACTTGGTTGTCTGTATGATATTAGGGAGTATGCCCCACAACCCTCTTGGACTGGAACAAATGTGTGTGTCTGTTCCGGAGTGAATGTTGATGTGTCACTCCACTAGTAGGGATAGATTTATGTGTATTTCCCTGAGATGCTGGTGAAGATGTTATAATATCCTGGAAAACGTCCAGAATATGAGCTGGGATTCGCTTCTGCTCTTTCACCATTGATAAAATATGCTTGGTGACATCAGCTTCCAGAATGGGGATATAGGTCCAATCCGTTCTTGGACTAGGTGTATGTTCCTGCTCCTTTCCTCCATTTCCTGTCATTGAATCCTGACATTACTCAAGTGTCGGGGTAGAGAGTTGAGTCTGCCTCCTGTTTGTCATCGGAGTTTTCCGACTGACTTCTCCGTGTGCTACCAAGGGAGACTGTTGGTAGGCTTGATTAATACTAACAGGTGTATGTGCCTGCTGATTTTACTTCCCCGAACATGGTTGATGAGCTCCATCATATGTAGTCAGACGAGCCTGGTGACTAACTGATGATGTATAAACAGGTGTATGTTCTTGCCTATCGTACTCCGTCGGAATTGCCTGGCGAGATTGATGTGATGCTGCCAGACGAGTCTGTTGGACATCAGAATTAAAACGGGAAGGTGTATGTTCCTGCTCGTTGATTGCCACCAAGTTAGGTTGGTGGAATTCTCTGGAGATGGAAGAGATGAGAACATGCTCACTGTTGACCGGATTCCACCTCTGGCGGTTTGTTTTTCCTGCTCGGGTTCGAGGAACCTGAGATGAACACATGGAGTTGGTACCCTCATCATGATGAGGGCGTACTGCCGCACGAGTCTGGCGGCGATTGTTGATAGGAACCCTCAGGAAGGACTCCTGCTTATTTGAATTAAATCTCTGAGGGACATTCTCATTCACCTTCCCAGAATATGGGAGTGTATGGTGATTGCGTTCCGGGGATAACGACCAGAAACGGTTGGAGATGGTGGTTAGCACTGCCTGCTTCTTGATCACTGGTCATCATTATTCGGATGACCGGTGTGAGTTCTTCACTTGGAGGGCTTGTCGGGCAGCCTCCAGAGTTGGGATGGTACCGTGATGATGGTACTCCTTAACCTGCTCATTTTATACCTAGCATTGAAGACGCTGAGTAGGTGATGTCATCCTTAGAGTAGATGATGATCCAATAAGAGTAGCAGCAGTGGCATTTCCAGCAGTAGTAGTCACAGGTGTGAACTTGATAGAAGCCATTCTTGAAATGAAAAAGATCTTGGAAAAGAGTGCATGTTTGATATAACAGATGTAATCAAGATAAAATCAGCCACTACATCTTTTGGATGAGCACATATGTCAATGATTTTTTTTGTTGGCCCTCTCATTGAGTTTTAAATAGGGGCCTAACAAATAGGTAAAACATCATTTTAACTTGGTTAAAGATTGACGTCGGGTTCACCATTTTTCCCCCCTCGGAATTTGGGGATTCCCTTCTTGATTAAGGGTTCAAACATTCCAATCATTTTCAAACAGGTTTTTTTGTAGAACCAGAAACAACCAATGATTCCACATCCATTTGGACCTACTTTCCAGAGGTAGGCGTTCATTAGTTTGTCGACTGATGAGGCTTAAGAATTTTCATTGGTCGAGATGATGGGAGGTCGGACTCAGCACACCTTTTTGAGGGTAATTATTTTCTACTCCAGGACTCTCTTTAAAGATTTATGTCATGTTCATGAATCCTTATTACATTACAAAGTATAAAATGAGCTTTCCTTTAGTTTGACAATTAATGATTGATATATAAGAAATTTAGATAATCTTTTATATGTATTTGACGTTCTTCATCGATGAAGAATCATCTGTATTTGTTAGAGATTCTTAGTTGATGGTATCCTTAAAATACATAAAAGTCTCTTGGTCATTATGATGACCATACTGGTTTTAAAGCCACTCAGTGGGGAACATGATGTTTATTGTCATTCAGGAGGACATGAATTATTTCAAAATTGGGATCGTACCTGTTGATGGGCTACCTACTTATCCTTTGTTTTGGAAAAGGAATAAGAACCCACGTAGTTCGAATAAGGGATTATGATGATTATGCATGATTGATGGATCGAAGAAATAATTCAGGATTACTTTTACATTCCAAGCTCATGTGAGTCATGATCGGTGTGAGAAACAAGAGGTATTGGTAAAAATTAAACAATTTTGCCATGAAAGATGCAATCATAAGAAATAATGTGGGGCTTATGTATGTATGAATGTCCAGATAAATGAAGATTAGGATTCACATCAGGGAAGAATTCTAGGAACATGGTCCATAAAGGTATATGTTCTTCATAGATATTTGAATACTCTAACTTAGTGCTTACTCCTGAAAAGGAGGCCCAAATTGGGATAGGACATATGATTGGGTTTTACTAATGAGATGGAATCCCAGATAAAAGGTAAATTATGAATGGTTAAGAGAAATTAAGACCGGGGCTTACTCCTAAAAAGGAGGCCCAGGTTAATGGACTTGAAACATTAAGGGACTTGGGGCTTACTCCTAAGAACGATGCCCATATTTGAGAATTATGACTGGGGATTATTCCTGAAAGGGAGGCCCATTTTAATGAGTTATCTTGTCATAATGGATGAGGTTGAATGAATGAAATATCAATCTTTAGTGACATAATGATGTGTAAATCACTAGATTTTGAGAGAAGTTCCACGGGGTTCCTTTCAGATAAGGAAGTCAAATCATTAAATCATGCCATAAATGGATTTGAAGAGTGTCTTGAAGACTGAATCTTGAATAGGAGAGGTGGAATGGCATAAGAGGGGTGAAATGGGCAAGAAGGGCACCCAAAAAGGCAGGGGTGCGCAAGTCCAGGCAGGCGCGTAGGTACTACGTGGGCGTGCAAGTCTTGGTCGCGCAGGTACACCTGCGCCACACATGGGTACTTGCGCATTTGTAAACCAGCATGGTAATACTTGGGAGATCCTTCACTAATGCCTTTAGAATTATCCTGAGGTACTTGCAGAAGAGAGGTGCACAAGTTTGGGTGAGGAAGTAGGGCGGCGCACAAGAATGTTCATTCCCCTTAAGGGTAAAACACCTTAGGCGCGCAAGTGTTAGTTAATTCTAACACTTAGACCCTATTACTCTTGTTTAGACCTTCCATTATAGGTAACAAATTACTTTATAAGTGTTCAGAAGACCTGAAGAAGAGACTTGGGCATTCATAGCTCTAAATATGAATTCTAGAATAATTCCTCTCTCGGAAATGGGGGGCCCACAGGGTCTATTTATAGGCTGAAGAAGACCTTGGGTGGTTATCACTTAGGGTGCGCAAGTGTACTTGCGCGACCATTTTAGAACTTGCGCGACCCTTGTGCAATGTTCTTCTTATTCATTCCTTTTTCAATTTTTTATATTTGTCCAAAGGTTGAATCACTTTGATCTTAGATATTCCCCTTTTCCAATCTTTAGACTCTGTGACAGAAAGGAGCGTCAACAGTAATGATCAAAGTCCTTGTAGTTCAAAATGGGTCAGTGAAGTGACGAGAAGAATGGGCTGGGGTCCCATGAGTGGTGGGCTTGGTGCAACGACGTGAAGATGGTCGGGACCAATGGATGGTGGTGGGCTTGAACCATAGAGAGGCTTCCTACATAACCTATGTTGGAAAAGATCAAAGACCACGTAGTTCAGAATGGTGTATACAGTTTAACATCCTACGGGACGGGGGAAAACCAACATGAAGGAGTTGGGAGCGACCAAAGAGGTGGTCTTGATCCTCGTGGAGGCCTCCAATGTACCCTTCCTTGGAAAGGATCAAAGTCCTAAATTTTTTGGATATGGGAGAATATGGGGCTTATGCTCTGAGGTGGCCCGAGGTGTTGGTGAGCTGACGTGAAGAAGGTCAGAGCGACCGGGTGGTGGGATTGAACCACATGGAGGCTTTCTACATACCCTACCTTGGCAAGGGTCAAAGTCCATGTAGTTCAGTTTGGTGTGGGTCATACACTCAAGGCTGCCTGATGTGTTGGTGAACTGACGTGAAGGAAGTTAGAATGGCCGGGTGGTGGGCTTGAACCTCATAGAGGCTTCCTACGTACCCTTCCTTGGCATGGATCAAAGTACACGTAGTTCAGGTTGGTGTGGGGCTTATACTCTAGGCAGCCTGGTGAAGATGTCATGGTCGGTTCTCACTCTAAGACCACATGAGTCATTCTCGGTGTGAGAAACAAGAGATTGAAAAGACCTGATGATCTCATCACAAAATGTGCATCTGTGGGAAGTGGAGTGGGTCTTACATATAGTTAGCCACCCAAAGAGGAAACAGGGGCTTATGCATGGATAACAGCCTGAATAGGTTGGGACTTCCTCCAGGAGGGAGGCCCGATGGAAACAAAGCGCAGTGGGAGAGGGATTTGGGACCAATGAAAGGAGGAGCACCATTCCCATTCACTCCCTTCATGGGCCCTATGGACAGAATAAGAATGGAGGAGTATGGATGATGGCTCTTAAAAGAAAGCTAGGGGATTGCACCGAGATGGTTGTCCTTTCCCCAAGGACAAACGCCACTCCCATAAAGAGGATATCACACCCTGTAGAGACCAGTGGGCATGGAGAATGTCCAATGTGGGGGTACCCCATGTGCGAGCCATGGGGAAAGGTCACAGTTTAACATCATGAGATGAGGATAAAGGTTCTTTGCAGTTTAACATCCTGCAGCTTGGACAAGATGGGTTTTCTCCACACCCCAAGGACATACATAACCGGTTCCCTTTTCTCCTTGGTTTCGAGAGGGGATAGAAAAAGTTGTGGCAGGTGGTGTCATGGAGAGAACCATTGGGGGTTCCATGTTAACTTGTCTATGCAAAGAATAAATAGCTGTTAGCGTGCCTACGAAAAGAAGCATTAGGCAAAGCAGCACAACAGGCGGTATCATCCAGGGGACTTTGAAGTTACTTCGTGCGAACCTAGTAGGTTGCACGGGAAATGAGTATATAGTGAAGGTGTTTTGGGCACGTGAGGCTCCCAAAAATGATGCCAGGAAGAGGGACATAACGGTCGCACAAGGTGGGAGGCTTGCGCGCAAAAGGCACCGTTGTGTGAAATAGGGGTTGGCCCCGGTGTGAAAAAGGAATTGTGCACGCGAAAATGTCTGGGCTGACGTGAAATTGAGAGTTGGTTGTGAAAAAGAGAGGGCCAATGCCAAAAAGGAATTGTGTTCTGAAGACCTAATTGCACGTAATTGGAAGGAATTTCATGTTGGGGAATGGGATTGAGGGGATTTGTACAAGGATCAACCCCGAGTAGTCAAGCCCAAAGGCGGACCCCCGGGTGAACGGACATGAAAAATTTAGTACCTGAGAGCTATCTTTTTGCGTGCATGGAAGAAAAATTTCATGTGGATGAGATGGTTCAGATTCTTCGGGCGGATGTTGAAGGGGTGGCCTTTAATTTATAAGAACATGGGATCACGGGTCCACGCGAAAAACACTTCTGCGTGAAATATTGCACGCCCTGATGTCGGCAGTGCGGAGATCAACCACACGGAGCTGTGGCACGAAAGTGTTCCGCGCCCACGCGTAAAACTCTTGTGAATCCAAAAGTTTTTCACGCAGGACATATATTTTTTTATGCAACTCAATATTTTTTTGGTGCCGCCCCTCTAGGACCCCTGGAATGGATAGCCTTTTCCAAATACAGATTCGTTTTGTTGCACCCGATCCTTCCGCAACCCTGGAGCACTTTTCATTGTCTACAGTAACTTAATGGAATGTATGGATATTCACTTTCTGGATTCGTATTTTTTATAATTTGTACCTTTTCATGAAATATTCCCTTTCCATTTTTCATTGGACCTTAATTTTCCCAAAATATACGTATAATTTTTTATATATATATTTATTTATAAAAAAATCATTTCTATATATGGTTATCTACATTTAATGTAATTTTATTATCTAGGTAAATATTGATAAATATGTATTTTTTAGTCAATTCAAATATCAATTGATAAGGAACATTATTTATGTATTAAATATATTATTCAATTTATAAAAAAATCATTTGAAAATGATGATATAGGTGATGACTATTTATAGATAACCCATATATGCATCATTTGTTTTATGAGACAAATTAGTTGGGTAGACTTAGTTAAATGGCTTTAGTGTATAAATATTAATAAATTTTAATCATTCTTAAGAATGGACCAGACAGTATAGCTATCATGATTTCTGAGATCATTCCATCTAATAGTTTAGAATTTTTTTCATTAAGAATTTAGTAATTTTTATCCATTGTATTTTCACAAATATTTTCTCACTACTTGAAATAAATTCTCCATTTATTTATTAAATTTCTTGAATATTCAGCTTTTTACAAAACCATATAGATTAATCATTATCAATTCGGGATAGTAATGTTATTTAAATTTCATGTGTTTTCATTTATTTTACCCTCTATATTCATTATTCCACATATAATCATAATTGTGAAAATATTTAAATGGAATACGTGTTCATATATTTTCCTTCTATATTGATTATTCTAATTGACTCACAATATATTCAACGTTAAAGAACTCTTAACGGGCATCTAATCTCACCCTTACATTGTTTCATTAACTAGGAATCTAGGAGTTTCACTATGAATGATATGCAATGATATTATAGAGTGAATTATGATATTATCAAAAAAAATATTTTGTAATTCTCTTTTTCAAATATAACATATGACTCAAGTATGTATCCAGTTTTCCGAGACTACTAAACTATTATTTAATATCGGGCGTGATTCATAATATCTTATTTGAATGTGATAAAGTAACCAATGGATCATGGCTTCTAGTTCCTAGGTCATTATATATTTATTTTCCTTTTATGTTTTCTATATGGAATTTTCGTAATATATTTAGTAACATATCCATTTAAATTATTATATAAATTGATAGTTTTATTTATGTTATCAATGGTTGGTTATTTCATTCCACTATTTTGAAAATAAACAGGTTGTTATAGTTCTTACTTATTCTATGTCCTACCATGTCCTATATACCTTATTAGTGTACATCCTAAACACTAGGCCTATTAAAATTTAGAATGGGAAGGTAAAATAAACATATCTAATAGTCTGGGTGGGGCCTCTATTGGTCTATTCATATCAGTGTAGTATAATATCCTTACAATCCTTGGGATGGAGTTCATAATTATATGTCTTGTGAGGTTTGGGTTCAGAATCTAGGGGAAATGGTCAAATGCTTTTTATTTTTTTATCAATCAAGGGAAAAACATAAGTGTTGGTAGTTAATGAATTAATTAACTAGGACCCTAATAATATTATTAGTCAACTTATAATTCTGTAGAATCGATTTTGAGGTATAAATTTGATGTTACATACATCATTTAACAAGTATGTATTGATTTAATCCATGTACATATTAAGTACGAAAAACCAAATATGATTTACTATTCATGGTTTCATCTTGTCAACCATATAATGATAACATAGAGATAATCAACTAGAAACTGTAGGTAGAGTCATAAAGAACCCATGTTGTTGATATAACCTCACCTAAAGATCAATTGAGTGATTAGTCGTTGAATCTAGGACCTAATTAGAAGGTATCTATTTTATTTGTGCATATAGAAGATAATTTACCCTTTTTATAAACATCGTATTCTACATGTTTGGATTATATGATTGTTCCTGGTTGGAAAGACGAGGCTACCGATATGTTGAAAAAAATCAAATTTTGAGCCCCAATGACCGCCTAGTTTATTATTTGAACCTAATCATCATGTGTGATAGAATTCCATATTATTAGTTTCTCAAATATTATGTTTGGTTCAGAAACATGATTAACATATTATTTCAATTCAATTTATTATTAAATATGGTGTAGCTAAACATTTTTGGATGTTTACCACTCTATGTTAAAATAAGGATACCTTAACTAGTTAATGTTTGACTACCATATTAAAGAAGAGTTCTCTCAAGTGATAGTGATAATGTTATGAGTTTCTGAATAATTATACCTATAGTATGATTTTATGATCATAGTTATGTATGTATCGAGGATTATATACCTCACAATTCACTCATATGAAGTGTGTTGAGATGGTTCTTGGAATGTGTGGAAGGACAATCATGTCATATGTAACGTTTTTTGAGATGTATTTCATCCTCTATCCATCCTAACCTATTCTAGAGTTCTAGGGAGTGAGATAGTTATTAAAATTTTTCAACTAGGTATTATTTCTAGGATTATGGGAGGTTCTAGTTTCCATATGGAAGGGTCTTTAACAACCTATGGTCAACTATGGGAAAAAGGACCACATTAAGGGAGGCATTGATTTTTTTTTATCTTAATGATCACTTTTTGATGTTTTTCATAACGGGTCAATGTGTTATGAGGTAACATTAATGTTTCTTCCTAGAGAAGATGACATATGGATGATGATTTTTGGACCAAGAAAAAAACTAATGGTTTCTAGGGTTGTACAACTAAATAATAATAATATTATTGGTTGTGAGGAAGTTGTGGTCTATCTCATTATATGAAATTTGGAACAATATAAATAAGATATAGTTTCGAATATTTTATGAAAATAGGTAGACATGTAGGTGAATAAAAGATCAATGTACTTCTATCTCAACCTCTGTGTGGCCGATGGATGGATAAGGATTTGGGTGGTCTCAGCAACAAAAAAGATTACATTATATGGAAGGATTCAGTTAGATTGTGGTAGAAAAGGTCCTAATATTTATTTATATATAATAAACACGGTTAAATGTTCTTTTCATCCAGTTAATAATCCATTCTTTTATTACCACATCAATATTTTTAGAGTTTGGAATATCTATGTAACCTCAATCTTGACCTCTTCAGCTAGTGCCTCCTTCCAAAAGTGACAACCATCATACCAATATTTTTTCTTATGGGGGATTCATATTGTTAGAGTTTTATTTCTTTTTATCTTATCATGTTAGAGATTAAGAACTTTATTTTCCTTCAAGTAATTGACCTTCCATTTTAGTTATGTTGTTGTTGTATTTCTGTCATTATAGGTTGATATAATTTTATATTTATTTTTCATGGTATACCTTCATTGATTAAATGAAAATTCAGATAAAATGAGAATCTCAAATAATAAGAATATTTTAGCCAACAACACACGAATTTGTGACATAAGATTTGGTCATTATGGATGTATCAAATGACCTACTACCTAATATTCTGTAAGAGTACAAGGAATTATTTCAATAAGAAGTCTTAGTTGTATCCAATCACTAGGATATCAATTTCATCATCAACCCAAATCATGATATTACAAAAATTCATTATATATCATATTGAATATCCTAATTTTAGATTAAAGAGTTAATAGTGTTACATTAAAAAAATTTAGAGATAAATTTCATTAGGTCCATTATGTTAAAATGAGATTATCATGTTATTTTCATTAATAAGGGAGATTGACTTCTGAGTATTTGTGATAATTTTCATTTCCAAAGCCTACAAAAAATAAAAAGAAAATACTCCCATCCAAGAATTTATGATATCTTTTAATTGGATGAGGAAAATATTGTAGTTATTTAAATGTTTCCTGACAATTAGATACCATCAATTTTGGGGTAATGAAGAGGAAAACCCAAATATATATGTCATGTATCATTATGTGAAATATGATTTCATATTTATTCTTTTCATTGAAAAAATTCTCTTAATATGATCATGAATGATCATTAAATAGATCAGTGAATAATTATTATACTAGTAAATGGGTTCTTAATTGGTAATATCCTCATATATTCTAGTTCAGATTATAATCAATCCATGTGGTGGATTAATTTTATCAAAACATAAATGGACTCCCAATATAGTATTAAAGATGATCAGGGGAATAGTGGTGGGGGTTTTCTGTGTAGGAATCCCAATTATAAGCAAGTGAAGGATGCGTTTGAGTTGATATACTTGTTATGTTTGGTTTTGGTCGAATAGGTATGAATTTATCCACTTTAACAGATATTAGGTCCCCACAACATATATAATAATAAAGAAATTCCTATATTGAATACCTTTAATATTATATCATAAATGACTACATATTCTAAACCAAATCCCCTGAAATAAATTTTTATTGTTTGGATAACTTCGTCCTCTTTCAATGATAGATAGTGGTATTAATAAGGCTTTTAAAAGAGATATTAGGAGTGTTTTACACCTCCCCTTTGGAAATTTATAATTCCATGATAATTATGTATTTTGGAATCAATTTATAATATTATTAGAAAGGAATAATTTAGAGTGTGGGATAGTTCATGTAGCATTGCCTCACTTGTCAAAAGCTGAATGTCCAACATGATGTCCCAGTTGGTTTGAGCCATCCTCTAGAGGATTTAGAGTGGAAGTGGGATTATATATCAATGGTGTTCATGATTTGATTTCCATTTTATATAATTTATAATGATTCTATTTCATTGATAATGTACCAAATGAATAATTCAGATCACATAATTCTTAAACTGAAGCATATTCTAAAAGAGTGATTGGGATCACAGTACATGATTTATGTTATATTTTTACACATAATATACTTTATGATAATTTATACCCAATATTAATTATTCATATATTGGATTTTAATAAGATTTCATGAAGATGATGGACCCTATATCTATTGAGTAAATAATTCCATCCCCATATAGATAAAAAGATTATTAGGAACATTTAGGATATTGATGACATGTTATTAACATTTGTTTGGGAATTTGAAAAAATATGGGATGATAATATTAGTTGAGTTTTTTTAATAAAAATCTTACAATCCTCTATTGACAACGATCTATTCAAATCCAAATGTGGTAGGAATTACATGATTCCCCATAATTATTTCTGGGATAGAGAATAATTGATTATAGGTCGTCATCTACTGTGATTTTTATTGCATAATTATGTTGAATCTAATATTATAATAGGATGAATATGAATATCATAATTCATATACGAGATGATGATGGGTGCCTTCGATGTTTGAGAATGGAGATAACATCTTTATAATGGTTTTTCTAGGATGTAACTTTAGGAAAATATTTGGGGGATGAAATATGTCCATGTGTTTCATAAATCCTTTATAAACATCATATTAGTTGGTAATGGTCACTTATTACCTAGTTTTACATTTATAGTCGTAACATTTGTTAAATAACTTCCATGTGTCATAGATGAATAAATATGTGCATGATCCATTTCAAATTTTTATCTTCGGTGAAGAAGACATGAAGGATGAAAATAAATTTTTAGATCACCTGTTTGAAATTTTGTACTTATAGGAGAATAAGCATCATAGTTTAGTGATAGCAATGGTAGATGTCATTTATAAGTATGTTAAAATTAATATATCATAGCATTGCGATGTCCTGGTATAATATCATTTCACTCACCTATTTTAGTGAGTTTTGTTTTTTGTATAAAATAATTATTGTGCGGATGATATCATGAATATTAATTTTAATTAAAAAATTTAACATATTTTTATTAATATTTTATCAAATTTTAGAAGTCGGGGATTATCTTCAAAGTTTCATGGGACCTGGGAAAATATAATTTTTTTACTATAATTGCTTTATCTATTCTATTAGAAGCACCAAATAGAATGTCAATTTTTTCTGACTTGGAATAAGAAAATTTAAGGAAGAGTGGCTTATTGTTTGGTTTTTTGGTCATGGAATGGTATTGTTTCGGGACAACATTATAAATTAAAATTTATTAAAACCCTACCTCAATAAATTCATTCATATCCTCCCTCATATGTGTTAAGTAACATTTTGTGGGAATCCTTTAGTATATTATTGATGAATATATAATTATTTGAGGATGAGTTAACTTTTAATTATGTTTCATGGTCTTACCATTGATCATATGATAATTTAGATGAGTAAGGTATTTATTGTTATTTTTTTTCATATTCTACATGTAATTTGATTAAAATAATATTTTTACAAATTATTATTAATAAATTGGATATTTCAATCATGTTTTATAATTTTTTTATTTTATTTCCAAGTTGATTCACTAGTGAGCATGTTTTTATATGATATTTATTTGTGGATTATATTCACACTACACACTATTTCTAATTCCCTATTCCATTTCAGGCCCTGATTCCAATTTTAAACCACACCATTAGCAGGTGTGGGATTGTGGTGACTCACAATGGGTGGCCAAGAAATTGTATCCTGATGTGAACACTATCTATCTATATATAAAATATATATAGTAATATAAATATTACTTCCCTCTTTGGTAAATGTAGATTAAAAAATCCATCAACCATCTCTGTGGTTGGTGACAGGAGATGTGGTGATGTTGGAAACGGGTGTTAGGGGTGCCCCAGATCAAAGACAACTGTGGATTGGGCCATGTTACAAAAGATTGATGAAGGTTAATAAGAATGTGTATCAGGTATGGTTTTGTGGTTTGGCGTACATAATATATGTAGATAGTGAATATGTTAGATAATAGATCAATGATGAAGGTAGTAGGCAGTGATAGTGAGCTCAACAGTGGCATCAGTGATTCCCATAACCAATGGTGGAATAATTTACCAAAATTATAGATCTGGATACTATGATTTTCTAGTAATGTTAATAATACCAAACTATGTGTTTCATTTGATGAGGCACTTTTCCCCTTCATATTTTATTCATAGGGATTCTCGAGAGGCGAAAAATATCACAGGGTTTGAATCTCCATATAGAAGCCATATTACTTTATGGGATACATGGTCAATGCTATATTAATGTTAATAAATGAACATTCATTGGTTATACATGAAAATTATTCTTGGTAACTTGTAATTCTCAATGAAATTCATTCCCTTGGTTTCATTGGTGCACACATAGGCCAAAACAAAAGTCACATATGTAATGTCACATAAGGAACAATTTGTATAGGATGATATGATATGGCTTGATTCCATATAAGTACATTCCAACAAACTTTCGAGTATCACCTATGATTTTAGAACATAACTAATTCCATGTTTATCCCGAAAACATAATTATGTTTTAATGGTTCGCATATAACAAACTCCTTCTGATGAACATGTTGTTTTGGGTAAAATTTCATGTTGGGTACTTCCTTATTTCACACATATCCCACATTATTCTTATCTGAGTAAATGAATTGGGTAAACCAAGAATTATTCAATATATAACAAGTTTGTTCATCCTTATTTTCTATATAAGATAATTTAATAGGTGTTTTAGATAGTTTGAGTTTCTTATCTCAATTAAGATGATAATAGGGTTCATGAATGGCGTTCAAAGACTGAATGTGTTTCTTACTCCCATAATGGATTTTTCCCCATGGATAAACCCCAAATCAATAGATGATTTTTATTTAAACCCCCATGTTCTAGGACAAGGCCCTCAATATATGGAGTTGGTACCCCCTCCCTTATATGATGGTGTGGTCCTCTATTATAATTTTGGTGTCCGATACATCCCCAGTGAACTAATTACGATGTGGCATTGTCCCCCATATTCCATGAAGCGATTTCGTAATACCCATGTAATGTCTCATGTTTTCTGTTTTTTATTTTTAAATATTATTTGGAATTATTACAAGACCTCGCACGGAGACGACACATCATTCTAAGGCCTAGTGAGTCTGGAATAGTGGTTTGAACTTTTTTATGTTATGTGAGTCTGTATATGTGTGTGATTTTGGCAGTTTCTGAATGAATTTCTGGATTAAAAATCTGATGGCACCATAGTGTCGGGGACACCAACTTTACTTAAGAACGGGTCTAACCTCGACCATCATGGTTCGAGGGAAGAATTTAACATTCAGAGGTTTTTAATAAAATAAAATACAATAAACTAAGTTAAATTAATTCACAATGTTTATTTATTTTGTTTGGAAACATTAGATATAGGGAAACAACGGGGTATCTATTTCAATAATTAATATCATGCCATAATCACTCTAAAATAGAAACACTGACACATTAATGTTGCAGCGTAACGACAGTGATTCAATGTAACATAACTCAGATACATGTTCCCTCCTTTTAATGGGTTAATTGAATGTTTCTCGTTGGAAGAAGGTGGAGATAAACTCAAGAGAATCCATGGAACTTTTGAGAAAACTCTCGATGTTTAATGATGATGAATCAAATAGGTGAATCGCTGCACCAACGAAGTTTAAGGATCTCATTGACAATGACATCATGAACCCTTCATCTATGATCAATCCATTCTTTAGGTAGGGGTTTGTTATTTTGATTTAGTTCTTATTCCTTCTCTGATAAAATGACTAACGTGGATCAACCCGCGGATAGGGTGATTTTTGGATCATTCATTCTAATGATAGGGTTTTTAGTGGGATGATTTTGGGGATTAATCCATGATGTTAAAATATATGATCCACTTCCTTCTATTTAATCCTTCTAACTAGAGTGGATCAACGCACTGACGAATGATGGTAGAGGATTGTTCTACTTTTGTGGTTTGAATTTCTTCCCCCTCTTCTTACCCTGCATTTTTCATGTTCTTCACGGGGAAACAAACAATGGTTTGGTTCATGTCCATTTTTCAATGCAACAATCCAAAACTGGAGACCCGACATCGCAACGAATCAACGGAGGTGCGATGACAATGGAGGAAAATGAACCATCTATGATCAGGAGAGACCATTCATCTAGTGTTCTTTGCACAGGAGGATCGATGCATGTTTTTTGGGTGGATTGGAGGCTCGAAATAAGAGAGACAACATTGGAACGTCAGGGAGACCTAGAATATAGTGTTTCATGGAAAATAGATCGTCAAAACAAAGAACAAAGCTTCACGGGAGGCGTGCCAGTGAGAAGCGTCATTTCTGGAAACTTCTGAAGAACACGACGTGTATCCTCGAAGACCATGTCGTGTGGTACGGGCTCAGAAGAGGCTAGGGTTTCGTAGGGCATGAATAGATGAAACGATGTGTTCCCTGAAGAACATGGCATGTGGGTCACTATGTGGGACTTGGAATGTATCTCGAGCGATGCATGAACACGGGATAGAGTACATGGCCATGTACATCACCACAAGGCCAGACTAGACTGGCTATACAGGTTACCCCTTTTACTGGTTACATAGGATGGTGCATATGGGACTAATCCATGTATGGGCATAGGGTGACATACATGGATCCCACCCCATTTACTTAGACAAGACATGTGATCTTTACTACATGCCATGTATTGAATTTCCTACACGACTAGCCTTGCGACACGGGTCATTGTACATGCGTAGTACATGAGGTCAGAAGACACGGAGTGTGACATTTGTACACACCGTGTACTTTTCAGTACATGGATTGATCGCCTTGTCCACTGTATCTTGGGAATGTTTTGTTCAGGTTAGTACCCCCTTTTCCTCATTCCCTTGACGGTCAGGCATTGTTTCATACTATTGGAGTATGATCCCTTTAGTAGGACTTTCCAAGATAGAGTTAGGTATCCCTCTGAGAGGCCCATAGCGAGATCCTCTATCCATTATTGACCCTAGGTAGAGTCTGGTATCGACGTGACTATCTCCACAGGGTGTTGATCCTATATATATTAGGTGAATCCTAACGAGTCGCGATATCCACTACGGTCCTAACATATATCTTCATACGTGTATCATGATCTTTCCCCACTCAGAAGTGTGTTCTCCCATAATGAGTGTATCTATCTCTCATGGAATTTCCCTATGAACAGTTCTACTCGAACAGATGTCATCAAAGCTATCAGACTCATGCAGTGAGTTCTCCTGGAGGGGTGCTTCATAGAATCTTCAAACTGAATCCCTAGTGGGGGTATGTTATTGCATGACCTGTCCTTAGACTATGGGTGTGGGATTTTAGTATATCTGGATTGTGTTCCCCTCTTACATGTTCAGTAGAAATATACTGTGTGGAGTTGATTGTGTCTTTCATTTGTGAATTGCTTTGTGGTTTTTGGGGTCCTCTACTATGTATTATTATACTCACCCCTGCACAAGCTTTTCCTGCACGTGTCATGTCTTTTGAAGATGAGCAACCTTTCGACAGAGTCCAGGGAAGACTAGGATAGGAATATGCTTTCTATGTTCCCTATAGGCCGAGGTGTTCCTATTACTACGAGAATCATTCCCAGTTCCTCTTATGATTACAGGTTGGACTTTTTAGTTTTCAGACTTTTTTTCGGGTGGGATTGTATTCTGGACCATTTTACATTCAATACCTTACTTTTTGTTATACTCTCTTGGATGGATTTTTTTTGTATGCATTTATTTTATACCTTAAATGTTTTTTCAATTACAGAATTGTGGGCTTGGTTATGGGTGCATGTGTACATGTTCTTAGGCAATGCCTCTAATGTATGTAATATGACTAATCGGTTGTAGTCACCAGCCCCCGGCCTATTGGAGGAAGGCTTGGGGAGTCATGGAGAAGGCCCCACTAAGACGGGTCATGACAGAGTGGTATTAGAGGTGGTTGGTTTTACCTTAGTTCCAAGAGTCTATGAGATTGGTTGGGGAAACATGGTTATGTTTTTTGAGCTCAGTTTTCAGGCCAGAGACTCCATTGTTGGTGAGAGAGACTGACATATCCATACACTGGGACCCTGATAACCTTTTTTTTGACTCGGTATATGAAAAAACTAGTTGTGGGGAAATAAAAGTATGGTACATACATCATATAAAAATGGTATGTGTTTTCCATGTCCATTGTGTTAGGTATCCAGATATATTCGTTAACCATGGTACATCTTGTTTCTTTACAGGATTCCTCCGCAATGAATACCCACTAGGATTCAGTTGAACGATCAAGAGGATGACCCACTCAGTGAAGAGGCTTTGATATAAGGACCAGTTCCCTAGGCATTTCCAGGAGGTGGTGCACCTGCCATACCAACACTAGTGGGGCAGCCCGTGGTACCTGCAGTACCGATCGACGAGGAGCGCAGGCTGAGCATGCTCCATGAGTTCCAGAGACAGAGACCTCTTAGGTTACAAGGTGAGCCTAACACTCAAGTAGATTAGGACTATCTTGAGATGGTGACTAGAGTTTTCCATCTAGTGAGGACACCAGCAGACCAGACGGGGATCCTAGGAGCGAGCCTTCTTCAAGGTTCGGTGGTATGATCGTGGAGTTTGACCACACAGACTCACGACTAGGAAAATATTTCATGGATGGATTTTGAGGGACTATTTAGGTAGGAGTTCTCTCTGGTTATGCTAAGAGTACTGTGCATCCATGAGCTTCTTTATCTCTAAAAGGGCAGTTTCACGGTAGATGACTATTCATCAATGTTCACCAACCTTTCCCGGTACTCAATGGATATGGTCCTAGATCAATATTTCCGAACTCAAAACATAAAGTGAGGAAAATGATAGTACATAAAAGATAGTGTTGTCCCTCTATAAATTCTGGCATATGCTGGAGTGCTCGAGCGATCCTTGGTGATCAAGAACTTCTAGGTAGAGCAGAGACAACCGACGACAGTCAGTAGCAGAAAGACATGTGCGGAGACCTCGGTAGTGGGGAGTCAATGTCGGACCTAGGGACCAGGAAATGGGAGATGTCAGAGGAGGACCTAGGGCAGTGAATCGAAATTATAGGGCTCTCATGCTAGATCTAGTCAGCCTAGTGAGAAGCGGTGCTACTCGTGCGACGGTAGGGGACATCTCGCTTGGGATTATCTGACCCATCGAGATAATGATAAGAATGTGGTGGATGTACCACCAAGGTAGAGGCAGAGATTGAAGTAGACAGACCTTCCAGGTGGCATGGGTGGTAGAGGAGCTGGGAGAGCTGCAAGTGGTGCCAGATGCTTTGATTTACTTCCACCACCACCCCCAAGAGGTCCACACATGGCTCAGGAAGCTGGGGGACAGGGGCGAGGACAGCTGCATTCGGTCAACGCGTATAACCTAGGGACTCATGGGATGATTGGAGGTACGTTCTGTGTCTTCTCTACCTTAGTCGCCATACTTATTAGCACCGATTCTAGTCATTCCTTCATCTCCACATGTCTTGTGAGAAACCTGACATTCTGGTAGATCAATTGAATTGATCCTTACTCTTAGATACACCGACATGAGGAGACTCGACGATCATGCACAATTGTAGAGAGTGTGATCTTACCCTTGGAGGTGAGAGTTTCGGTTGGAACCTCTTTGTGGAATCGTCGAGGCCTTACGATGTCAATCTCGGTAAGTATTTTTTATCTTCGGTCCATGCCAATATTGACTATTTTAGGGAAAGAGTTGTGTCCATAGGGATGGGACAAGGTTTTAATTTGTCAGAGAAAAGGAGACCCTGGTAGAACAGAACTAGCTCTTGCATAGGAGGGTGCAACTGATCACTCATGAGCTGGCTAGCCTTTCTCTCAATGCAGTATATGATATGAGCTCCTTGTTCCCAGTAGTAGTGATGGTGTATAAGGATGTCTTTCCCAAAGATGTTCCACGACTACCTTCCCATCGTGAAATCGATTTCTGTATTGACATGGACCCCGATATGCCCCTGATTTCCTCACCAGCATATCGGATTTCTCCCATAGAGCTTAGTGAGCTGAGGGTGTAGTTGTAGGATTTTTAGGGCAAGGGTATCATGAGACCTAGTGTTTCACTCTAGGTGGCCCTAGTTTTGTTTTCCAAGAAGGGTGACTGGAGTTTGTGGTTCTGTGTGGATTACCGGCACCTGAATCAGGTAATGTAAAGAAAATGTTTCCACTACCGAGAATTGATGACCACTTCAATCTGTTAAGTGGGGAACAGTGGTTCCCATAGGTTGACCTTTAATCAAGCTAACTCCAGTTACGAGTACGGGACAAGGATATACTGAATACGGCTTTCAGATTCCACTATAGTCAGTATGAGTACATAGTGATGCATTTTAGCATGAAAAATGACCCCATAGTGTTCATGGGACTGATGAACCAGATCTTCCAGCCGTACTTGGACCAATTCGTAGTGGTCTTCATTGATGAAATCCTTGTGTACTCGAAGTCATAGGAGGAGCTTGAGAGATGCCTACGGATGGTTCTAAACATACTCTGAGAGTACCAACATTATGGGAAGCTCTCAAAGTTCCAATTCTGGATTCAGGAGGTCCACTTTATAGGAAATATCATATCAAAAGATGTTGTAGATGTGGACCCAGCCAAGGCGGAGGTAGTGTTAGCATGGGATCCACCTCGGAGAGTGATAGAGGTGTGATGATTCCTCAGAGTGGTAGGAAAATAGATGACATTCATTCCTGATTTCTCCTAATTATCAACACTGATGACAGACTTGACAAGGATGGGACAACCCTTCATATGGATGGAGAAGTGCCAGAAGGGATTTGAGTAGTTGATACAATGTTTGAAGATCACCTCAATATTGAGATTACAGGATGAGGGTGTCGAGTATGTAGTTTTCTGTGATACATCCAGAACTTGGCTTGGATTTGTCCTGATGTAGAGACAGGAAGTGATTGCTTGTGGTTCACACCAGAATAGGAAACATGAGAAGAACTATGCGACCCATGGTCTCGAGTATGTAGTTGTGGTCTTAACTTTGAAGATTTGGTGACACAACCTTATGTGTGAGTATTTTATCATCTACTCTGACCACAAGAGCCTCAAGTACATCTTCTCATATATGGATCTGAATCTGAGGAAAAGGTGTTTTCTAGTGCATATCCAGGACAATGATTTTTAGATCATCTATATTCCTGGGAAGGGGAACAAGATGGAAGATTCTCTTAGCATAAGGTTGATATCACACCTATTGAGTGAGGCGATAGAGCTGTAAGCCACGTTGCAACTATCCTACATGGAATACAATGATGCACCATACCATCAGTCAATGGTTTTCACCCCACCAATCTTATAGTGAGTTAGGGAGGCATAGATTGGGGATGTGGACTGTGAGGCTTTATGTGCTCAGTTATCCACCAGACATGCTCTTGATGGATATTAGCAATACGGGGAGCACAGTTTTTTTTTCAGAGGGTGCACTGTTGTACCAGTGGCATTGCATGAAGAGGTCCTGAGAGAGTTCCATACACCCCCCTGGTGGTACATCCTAGAGTGGTAAAGATGTACCAGGATCTCCGATGACAATTATGGTGGTTAGTCATGGAGAAGGCAGTATCAGAGTTTTTTTCTCAATGCCATACAAGCCAGCAGGGGAAGGTTGATCACTAGGTTCCAGCGGGATTAGATCGCCGCTGGAATTTACAAAGTGGATGTGGGATAGAATATCAATGGATTTCATGATAGGTTTACCAAGAACATCCAAGGGAGATTATTCCATTTGGGTGATCATTGATCAACTCACCAAGTTGATCTATTTCTTATCTATCAGGGAGAAGAGTTTCGTAGAGAGACTAGGACACCTCTGCATATAGGAGATAGTTCGGATTCAGGGTGTCCCTTCAACAATAGTCTCAGATTGAGATGCACGCCTCACATCCCAGTTGTGGTAGGGATTTTAGGAGGCTTTTGGGACTCAGCTACACTTGAGCATAGGGTTCCATCCCTGACCGATGGTCATATGGAGAGGACAATTTAGGTTCTGGAGGATATGTGGCAGGCCTCTATCTTGGAATTTGGTCGCAGTTTGGAGGACCCTCTACCACTAGTGGTGTTTTCTTAAAATAACAGATACTAATCCACCATTGGTATGGAAAATTTACAAGATTTATATGGGATATAATGCTTGTCACCACTTTACTAGATCGACCCTGAAGAGTTAGCACTCGTTGGTCATGAGTTGGTACGAGCTACCACTGAGAAGGGGAAGATCATCTGTGAGTAGATGAAGACTGCATAGAGCTGACAAAAGTCATGTGCTGATAGGAGATAGAGACCTATGGAGTTCAAGGAGGGAGACAACATCTTTCTTTGGGTCTCACCTCGGTGAGGGTTGCAGAGATTTGGTCACGGTAGCAAGCTATATCCGAGGTTCTGCGAAAATTTCCATATACTATGTAGAGTTGGTGAGTTGGCATACCGCTTAGCTCTACCACCATAGTTTAATTGGGTACATGATGTCTTCCACATGTCGTAGATGAGGAGGTACGTGCATGAACCATCACACATCATCGACTCAGGCGAGTTGGACATCGAGGATGGAGTGACCTTTGCTGAGTACCCAGTGGAGATCTGGGATCGATAGGAGATGATCCTTCGTGAGCGATCATTTCCCTTGGTGCACGTTCGGTGGCAGCACAAGAATCTTCAAGAGAGCACGTGGGAGAAGGAGGCTCTTATACCTTCCTAGTACCCACATTGTTTTCAGTTGCCTTTGTTTTGGCATTTTTTGGATGCAAAGCCCCAAGGTGGGGAGAATGTAATGTCACAAATTTTTTTTCTATTATTTTTAACTATTATATGGAATTATTACGAGAATAATAACGGAGATGGAACATAATTTCGAGGCCCAGTGATCCCGGAATGGTGGTTAGAACATTTTTATGTTAAGTGAGTTGGCATATGTACGTGGTTGTGGTATTTTTCGAATGAATTACCAGATTAAAAATCTGTGTGCACTATAGCATCTGAGAAGATGAATTTACCTAAGAACGGGTCTAACCTCGACCAGCGCAGGTCGAGGGAAAAAGTTAACATTTAGAAGTTTTTAGTAAAATAAATTAAAATAAAATAATTCACAATGATTATTTATTTTATTTGGAAACATCGGTTGTAGCACAATGACGGTGCATCTGCTTCAATAATTAATGTCATGCCATAATCACTCTGAAACAACAACGCTAACTCATTAATGATGCAACTTAATGACAATAACTGGGTATAACAGAACACTAAAACACGTTCCCTCCATATAATGGGTTAATAGAATGTTTCTCATTGGAAGAAGGTCGAGATAAACTCTGAGTAATCCATGACGCTTTGGAGAAAACACTTGGTGACTAATGATGATGAATCGAAGCTCTAAATTGTTGTGCCAACTATGTTGAAGGATCTCGACGATGAAGGTTGTGCGACCTCTTCTTCAGCAATCGATCCCTTCTTGAGGTAGGGGGTTTTTATTTGTATTTAGTTCTTCATCATTCTGTAATTAAATGACAAAAGCATATTAACCCACGAATAGGTTGATCCGCAGATCGTCCATTATAACGGGAGGGTTTTTATTAGGATGATTTTGGTGATTAATCCATGATGTTAAAATATATGTTTCGGTTGCTTCTATTTAATAATTTTATTGTGAGCATATCAATTCCATGACGAATGATGGTGGAGGATTATTCTGCTTTTGGGGATTGGATTTCTTCCCCCTCTTCTTACCCCGCGTTCTTTGTATTCATCGCGGGGTGACGAAAAATGGATTAGTGAGCATCCATTTGGAAACAAAACAATACCAAACTAGAGAACCGACATCACAATAAATCAATGGAGGTGTGTTGGCAATGGGGGATGAAAAATTGGCTCAGATCGAGAGAGATTGTTCTTCGAGCGTTCTTCATTTGGGAGGATTGATGTGTGTTTTCGGGGTCGATCGGAGGCCCGAAAACAACGGTGACGACTTTGGGATGTCAGGGTGACAATGAATCTGGAGTTTTGTGCCAAATAGATCATTGGAACAGAGATAGGAGCTTAATGGGAGGCGCACCGATGAGAAGAATCATTTTTGGAAATTTCTGAAGAACTCTATGTGTATCCCTGATGAACACAACATGTGGTACCATCTTAGCAGCAGCTAGGGTTTCATGGGGCACGATGAGATGAAATTTATTGTTCCTTGAAGAAAACGGAATTTGGGTCCCTATTTGGGAATCCGCTTGTATCTCGAGTGATGCACATACACAGGATGGAGCACAGAGATGTGTACTCCACCACATGGCCAGACCAGGTTAGCTGTAAGGGTTACCCCATGCACCGGTTACACAGGATGGTGCATAGGGGATAAAGTTGTGTATAGGCACCCAACCATGTTTAAGAAGATGAGAACAATTACTCGTACATGTCGTGTGACTTGTACTACATGTCATGTAATGAAATTTATACACAACTAGCCTTGAGACATGAGCCATTGTACAAGGGTAGTTCCCATGGTCAGAAGACACGGCGTGTCACATTTGAACATGTCGTGTACTTTTTAGTACATGGCTTAATCGCCTTGTATGTTGTATCATGGACACGTTTCTTTTGGGTTAGTGCCTCTTTTCTTCATTCCCCTGAATGTAAAGTATCATTTCCTACTATATGAGTATGATGCCTTCAGCAGGACTTTATGATATAGAGTCATGTATCCCTCCGAGAGGCCCAGAGTTAGATCCTCTATCCATTCTTGACATTAGGTGGAGTCAGGTGTGTATGTGAGTATCCCTATAGGTCATTGATCCTATACATTGTAGGTGAATTTAGATGAGTCGTAGTATCTGCCAAGGCCTTGGTCGTGATCCTCATCTGTGTATTGTGACCTTTCGCCACTCAAGAGTGTTTTCTCCCATAATGAGTGTATCTGTCTCTCGTGGATTTTCCCGATGAAATGTACATCTCGGATGGACATCATCAATGCTATCAGACTCATGGAGTGAGTTCTCTCAGACTCGTGCTTTGTAGAATCATTTAACTGAATCCCTAACGGGGGTATGTTATTGCGTTACTTGTACCTAGACTATTAGTTTCGGATTTTGGTATATCCGAATTGGGTTCTCCTATTACATGTTCGGTAGAAATGTACTTTGTAGAGATGACTGTTCCATTTCTTTTGTGAATTGATTTGTGATTTTTGGGGTCCTCTAATGTATATTGTTATACTCACCCATACACAGGCTTTTCTAGTATGTGTTGTGTTTAGTGTAGCGGAGTAGCCTTTCGACAGAGTCCAGGGCAGACCAAGACATGACCGAGCTTTCTAAGTTTCCTACAGGCTGAGGTGTTCCTAAGACATTGAGCATTAGTCCCAGTACCTCTTGTGTTTATAGGTAGGACTTTATAGTTTCACACTCCTCTTTTTGGTGGTCTTGTATTCTGGCCCCGTTTACTTTCAGTACCGTACTTTCTGTCGTACTCTGTTGGTTGGATTTGATTGTATGAATTCATTTTGTTCCTTAGAGGTTTTTAGATTTTAGCATTGTGGGCATGGATATGGGTGCATGTGTATAAGTACATAGGCAATGTCTCCCATGTAATTAGTATTCCTACTCAGTGCTAGTCACCAGCCCCTATCTTATTGGAGGTGGTCTTGGGGAGTCGCAGCGTGGGCCCCCTAGGACGGGTCGTGACACCCCATTATTTCAGTGTATAACTCTATATACTTGTAGTAAGTTCCCATCCATGTGTCACGGAATGGCACTCCATTGGTGTTGGTAATCCCATTGGACAAATGCATGCCATAATGATTTGTGGTCCCCTAGTATATTTTTAGTGAGGTTAAATAGTGTTAATACAATTTTGAGAGAAAAAGAATTTTAGGTCTTATATTTTATCATCCATTCATGTTTTCCATGGGAATATAAATTATAGTTGGGTATTGATCTTGATTATTCATTGTTATATTGATTTTATCATCCTTAATATATTAATATGTTTTTTATTATTTCTCTACTCCCTGTACGATGTGTTTCAGGATGAATGACCATTTTAATCTTCATTATTTTATAAAGAATCAGATTTTTTATTTTTATACTCACCCATACATACACATTAGTTCTGAAAAAATTTGTATCTAAATAGATGATGACTATTTTAGGGGTTACATTATTGGATGTAGTTCCATTAGTGTTGGTAATTAGTGAATATTGATCGTGATGGAAATTGTTAAATGACATTTTAGTTTTCTTTTTAGGGAGGCTGTTTCCTCCATATCACAGGGTCATCCCAAATTGATTCAATTTCCCAATATATTCATATTTCAATAGAGTTTATAATTATTGAAATGATTCATGTTATTTTGTCTCCCATACATGAATATTATTCTTAATATTGGTGTTTCTATTTATGTTATCATTGGTTTCTATTTTGTTATTACATTACATATATTAGGTTTGTTGAAAGTTTTTTTTTGTTTGAGGTGTCTCAAGTGTGATATTCCTTCCTAGTGTTTTTAAATTTTTATTATTAAGGTCCCCAAGATAGATGAACTACTGAGATGGGGGGTGGGATTCAGTTTCCATATGTTCATAAAATCATCACCTATTAAATTCAATATCATGAATCAGTTAAAGTTCATAATGCATTAATTGAATTCTTTTTGGAACACCTCATGTGAATTAAATAAATGATAGATACCGTAAAATAATATTTAAAGGATTTAAAAAAATAATACTCCTGGAAATGTTTTTTATATCCCCTAACACAGATTCTATAATATATCCACATTTTTAAATATATTTATAGTATATTATTTCAATGAAATAATCCACAATGTTTCTATATATAATTTCCATGGAAAAAGGTATCCACTATGCTTCCCTAGATTATAGAATACAATTTAATTGGACTCACTATATCAATGATGATACGCAAAATAAATAGTTTCCACTCTTGAAGGTAGTTCTCATCCAAAAGAAAATGGACCTATAGGTTTGTAGATGTACAACCATAATGAGCATAAGTTAAAACCAATAGTGAATAGAACTATAGGAATCAAAACTTACTATGTTAAATAATGATCCAATCCCATCCTCTATATATTTTGAACAAAATAATTTTTCTCCACTGAATGAAAAATTTTCATTAGAATCTATATTTCATTGAGAAAGGAAATTATATGGCTCCCAAAATCCTCCAAACAAGTGTATTATTATCTGGGACCTCATGAATATACGAATGAACTTATCGACTACATGAAATTTTGTCACAAAATAAATACCCAATTCCTAAACATTCATAGGCATTTATCTCACTTATCATAATTCATTCATGAATTATTCAGGGATTTTTTCTAGTGATACACATCGTGTAAAAAACATTCATGCAGATTTAATATTCCTTGCACAAATATATTTCATAATACTTATCTCAAGAAATTATATTCATTTAATTGTTGTCAATGATATTTGTCATATCCGAATTACTTTATGAAAAAACAATACATGGTATTTTTCATTCTCACACATGTATAAGACTATATTTGGATTCTCTATTTTTAATATTTTATATCTCATTTTATTGTTCATATGGTTGAATAAGACATGATTTTTAGTACGAACAATTAATTATTATTCTTTTCTTGAAAAAATTTATGATTTTTCAATATCTCGTCATTTATTTAAATATAATATATCATATATTCCCAATGATTTTAGAATTTTTTATCCTAAAAAAATTTATTGTTCGATAACTTGTCTCACATGAAATGCTGAGCTTATACGAACATTGTTATATTATTAAAATTAACTTCTATAACTTAGAAATTAAATTAGAGAATATTAATAGGTGTTACCGCCTTAAAAAAATATTTATATGAGATATTTTACTTAATATAATATTATGGGATATTTATTATGTACCTTGTTGTAAAATTTTAATAATTAGAATAAAATCCTATAAGACCTAATTTTTTTCATGTTTTTTTATTTTTTATATAAACTAAATATATTTATAACTAATGATAAATGATAAAACATATTGATCATTAATATAAACAAAAAAATAAAAATAAAAATTATTATTTATTAGATAAAAATGAAGGGAAATTCTTTTGAACGTGAAAATATATTATTTATTTCCATAAATCAATTTTTTTTATTCACAATTTATTTTATCATAATAAATTGATTGAATCCATATTCATTAACATTGTAAATATAGGGTTTATATAATATATTAAATCCATCAAATTAAAATTTATATATGTATTTTTTCTTGGAATGGATGTATTATAAAATCATTGTTATTCATACAAATATATTTTCCCTAATAATCAATGTTACACATTTTGTGCACAAATATATATATTTTATTTATTTCAATTAAAAAATTTAAAATTTTAGTAAGTATTACATATATGGATTAAATATAAATAATATTGGGAATAATTTATATTTAATTATTCCATAATTAAATGTTATGATGGTTAAAATATAGTTACAACGGTAAGGGTTAAAATGGATAAAAGGAGGTTTAAACTAAGTGAATGGTTAATAATAAAACCAAAAGTTAATAAATATCATTAGATTATTTTACATTAAAAAATAAATTATTATCTTATATTTATTAATAATTTGGAAACACTTTTATAGTGTAATACTTATGTCATATAATACATTTTTATCTAATTAAAAGTTTACGACAAACGTCAATTATAAAAGGGAACCACCTCTTTTCAGTTATACACACCACTTGGGCACCAAATCATGTCAAATATATTCCAAAATAAAATCCAAAAATTATCCCCATGAACTAGAACCCAAATATTCTATAAAATTCCAACACAATAAGGATTAATGTGTAAGATAAAGGAAATTTTTAAATGAAGAGATAATTGTATTTATAGATCTATATCGAGATTAATTCTTCCATAACCTCTTAAAAATAATAAATTACCACATTAATATTATTAATTAAGTATCATTAATATAGTAAATTAAATTATTCTTAATGTTACAGACTCTTTCTATGTCCATTATTTGTATTCTAAAATAAAAATATCACTCATGCCTACACATGAACGACAACCTCCATAATGCAATGCACGTTATTTATCTTCACTAAATAATATGGATAGACATATAGATGTATATAATAGATAAATATTACAATATGTAACGTTTTTAGGTTTTTTTGATAAATTATTATCAACCATATTACCCACTAATTTGTTTAAAAATGATATCATTGCTCGTGCGTACATGTGGAATACCACATCCATCAAATGATGTGATTCGTTTTTCATTTTTTTCATTAAATTGGTGATCCTAAGATAGTTATTAATTAATATATATGATATATTTTTTTAATTTTTATTATTTAATTTTTAATTAATATATACCATCATTTTTTCTATCTATGGAAAAATGGAAACATTACCCATGTGTATGTACGAAAAATGGTCTCTCCCAAGCGTGTCATTAGTTTTTCCGTCACCAACCAATATATAAGGTTATACATGTGTATATGATGAATAAATATAATATTTATAAATTTATTGTTATTTTTTATGATGAAACCATGATCAAGGTGCATGACTATTACCATCGAACAGAAACATGCATGGAAAATGTATCAATTTTTACATGAATAATTGCTTTATGGAAGAATTTTTAATGGATGGGTAATAATAAATTTCAATAAAACGAAATAAAATATGTAAATTTTAAATATGGTAATATTATAGTTTTATAAAAAATATAATTTTACTATATATGTGCTTAAGATCACATAAAATGAAAATCATTACATAAGTAATGGTTTCTTCATCTCAATATAGTTTTATTGTGACATGTCTCATGGTATTCATCAATTTGTGTTTATATAGTGTATGAACATAAACTTAGATTTATTATTTCCTGAATATATTCATAAACATTGAATTTAATGTTCCATTTGGTGTTATTTTATTTCGGGGGTTTGTGATTCAACAGTTAAGAATGTGGTAGGGGTATATGTTTCAATCTCATTTCTTTTCAGAATTTTGTATCCCAAATTTTCAAATAGAGTAAATATATGAGAAATAAAATTTAAACCTCATTTATTTTATTCAAATAAAGGTATTCCATGGGTTTTAATTCTTCCCTTACATTTTCTTATCATTGTTATTGAAAATTAATGATAAATGATTTTATTTAAAACAAAACTTATTTCACTTGTTTGGTCAGAAATATTTTTATACAAAATTAATGTTATTTAAAATGGTTTTAAGATGTTTTTTACTATACTTAAATATTTTAAAAAAATTTAGTTTACATTAATTTTAATTTATTTTATAGTATATAAATCTAATATATTTCTATTTTTGAACTTTTTTCAAAATTTAACAAAGTATACATGAATGATATAATTTTACATATACAAACTAAATTCAGTAACCAGATTTTACGATTTTCATCCATAATAAAACTTAATATAGAAGTTTCAATTTTTTACAATGAAAATATGATACATATATTCATTAATGTTTAATTTTATAAAATTTATGTAATGAAAATGTGTCATTGCACTTGATTATTAAATAATGTTTTAAATAAATTTATTGAATATATTTTTAATCTATGTTAGTATCAATAAATTATTTTCATCCTTCATTAGTCATATATCCTTATGATTCCGCACAATTTTTTTCCCTTGATGTCTTATAATGATTTTTAAGGATGGTTTCCTAAACCCTTTTTTCCCTTGAGTTTATAATGAAATGATGAAATGATGAATGTCTTTATGATATTATTTGACACTTATACATGTTTTTTATATTATTGTGGGTGGTCCAAGATTTATATATCCCTCTAATATTTTGGGTAATGGGTTATATCTAATTATATAACTATTTTATGAGTGAAATTTGATTCATTATTACAATATAATGTATGGTCATGTTCATATTATGACATGTTCAAAATATTATGCTTGAACCACCATTCATTTCTACAATTTTATGAGAGGGTCAGATTACAATCCCATAACATGATTATTGAACTTGACGGTTCTTATAAATTTCCAAAATGCTATCATTTCTTAATTTTATGCCTTTTTAACAATCTAATGTTATATTATCGTGTTATGTTCAATGGAACATGATTTTGGATTCATGATTTTACACGTCTCATGTTAGGCTAATGAACTTATTCTGTGACTGTTGATTTATTATCCTGATTGATTGGGTATGAATTTTGTAAGTGGATTCAATATTATCTTTCCATGTTTATAATATTATGATAACATTAGATAATTGAATGATATTTACCATGTTTACCCTTATCGATATTCTAATCATACCCATTTTTATATTTCTACTTTCATTTCATTATATATAAGGGTTGTAAGTACGAAAATCCTAGAAGGGTACTATATGTGTATACTGTTTTGGGATATTCTGAAAATGATTCATGAAAAAAAAAATTATGTATCTAGCATGTAAATACCCTAAACCATTATGGTACTTATGAATATATTATCATGGAAGGTATTAAATATTCAACTAAAAGGTGTAAAATCATTGTAATAAATACCTAACATTCTATTCATGGATTTAAAGGAGAATTTAGTTTTTTGGGAGATTAGGATTAGAAAATTATGGTTAAACCCTTATGTTTTAATCTATAGTGTTATGGTTTTAAAATAAGGCGTCATTATTGTGGACATCTCAGGATTTATTTTCCTATTATATGACTAGCTACCCAGAATATTATTGCTCAAACACATATATTATCCATATTTTTTCATTATATGGTAATAGGTGGATTCATTTTACTGATGAATGTGATGTATAATGAAATAACTTTCCTTATGGAAAAAATTTAATGGGATAAGGATTGGAAAACCTTGTGGTTAAACGTTACTAATGGTATTAAGCAATAAATAATGATGTGAATCATGTTGAAATTCAAAAATCACTGAGGAATGATAAATATTCCATTCATTATTTTGTGTTAAAACATCCATATTTCAATATTGTGTCATTAAAACCACAAATTTTTGAGTAATGTCTTAATGTGGTGGATATGATATTTTCGATTGTCTAGTAATCAAACCATGATAAATTTATTTTAACATCCCATCTCTAAGAGGGATAAGTTGATCAACAATGGACTATAATAAATATCATGAGAGAAAAGGAATAAAAAAATTATATGGATTTAGAGGACATTAATTGATTATTTTCCAGTAAGTTCCTTCAAAAACACATTTTTTAAAAAATGTAGATAGAATTCATATAATTCAATTAGATCCATGATGAATACGTAATTAGACATAAAGAAATAATTATAGTAATTTGAAGATATGATTTGGTATTTTTCACTGATATAGAAGCTAATGTTGATTTATTCTTTTTTGTATTGGAACAATATATTAAAAATCCATTATTGAAAATATAATTTTAATAATATAAATAGATTTCCTATTGTGAGATCAAGGTTGTAAATGAAGATGTATAATATCATTCTAATAGTTATGGTGGTGAAAAAGATGATATAGTTTCACAGGAACTCCAATGGTATACCATATGCAGTGAGGAGGATTTAAACACATACATGTGAAATGTGATAACTTTTACTCATAATTTTATAAAATAAAAAAGATAATGTTTCATTTGTGGGAGGCCTGGTCATTCTGATTTTGATTACTGAGAGGATAATTAGAATCAAGTCAAGGAAATATAGGATAATAAGAGTCAAACTAATTCACCACCCAAATATTAATTCTTCATATAAAAATAATATGTGTATTATATGATTTAATCCATTATATAATGGCGTATTAGGAGAAAAGGAATAAAAAATCTATGACATTAATGACCAAAGGGAGGTCTTATGAAATCACAAATATTGATGTGGTTCCTGAGAACAAAGAAGTGAAAAATAAACTTATCATACAATTTAGAACTAAAAATTAATTATTTTATTTATATTCTACCTAATATAATATTTTATAAGAATATTCATAGATGATCTGAACTTCCCTTTGGTGAATTTAATTTTCTTGACTATATATATTTGTGAGAAGATATCCATATGTGTTGAGGTTTTAATGTGATGAATATAGAGTTGTTCTTATTGTTAAATTTTTTTTCCCAATTTCATTACTATATTGCACATTGTTTAAAAAATTTGAATTAAGGATTTCAGGTGTTAAAAAAAGTATAGATTTTATTTTGGATTTTATTTAGAATAATTATAAGTATTTTAACGTAGCTAATATACAATTATCCAACCACACTAGCTAAAAGAGGGACCCATAACTAATGAAATGTGGGTAGGTTTATCCTCGGTCAGGATAGCATGGTGGAAGAGGGTGTGTACAGAATTCCAAAAATATGTGAATGGGGGTAGTGTTGAACCGACATGTGGGGTGGCATAATAGAAGATTGGAGCAGTGGGCCACAGTTCTGCCAGCATGTAAGGGTGGCATAATACTAACCAATTATGGACCATTGTTTGCATTCCTTGTCATATAAATGAGGGCATGACCAAACACCATTTTTATGTGGTACATATTTCTTGAAATTAATATTTATTTAATTTAAAAAACATGGAAATAACTAGTTCTATTAAATCAGATCAATCCAGGTTGTCTGATCACTTATTCACATCATCTTCAACATTAGCCTCTTGAAGAGATATTTTCATTAGGATTTCTCCAAGCAATGTCAACCTTCAATTGAGATAATGCTTCCAAGAACTTTTGAATTTTTACTATGACTAGAAAATGATCAAAACATAATGAATTTTTTTCATGATTTAATATAGATAATATTGAGAGGATGCAATGTAAAGATTTCCATGGTTTGCGGTGATGGTGATTTCCCATTGTCACAATATGTGTATGGTGTGGTTGTGTGCATGATCTAGGTTGGTGGGGGTATTTGACTATGAATACCCCCAAGGTGTTCCTTTTCTAGTAAAATATGATTACATATCTAATATAGTTTTTTGAAATCCAAGAGTGAGACTGGGTATCTGTGAATATCTCTCGTTTACAAAAGGAATAAAGTTTCACAACATATCTATTCGAATGAAGGGAAAGTGAACCCTACAAGCCTTCAAAATGTTTCTTTCAAAAAATTAAGTAGTTTGCAATGAATTATTTTTACATCAGGTCTTTTGGGATAATTTTCTACACAATTAATCATGAGCTTGAGTAACGAATTCAGAGAACACTTGTTATTATCATGGTTTTCGGTACTTATTTGTCATACTACAAATTTCATTAAGGAAAAACTCTTGTACCTTGTTATGTGGAAAAAGGAAAGAGACCATGTGACATGATGTGGGTAGAGATACTACTATCATGCAAAATCATTGTGGGAAGGGGTTGAGATTGAGAAGGTTGTGTATACTATTAAATAGAGAAGGAAATGTTAAGTACATGCATGGTGTGATGAATATGTGAATATATATGTATTTTTTAACAAATAGTGGATAGTGTCTGTTTGAGATCTAATTGTTTTCATAAAAGCGTATAATAATATATTATGTATTTTTAAATGAAAGTAAATTTGATTTAGGGTATGTATTTTTATTCATTATATAACTTTTTTATCCACAAGAATTACAAAAAGGAATTGTAATAATTAGGTGTATTTATATTATTACAGAATTTAAAGAGATCATGAGTTGTATTATATACATGCATGAAGTTTTAAGAATTTAAAATTCAATATACAATGCTTATTTAGTGTGTAGTAATTTGTGACTAAAGCCATATAATTGTTTATAAAGACTTTTATATCCAAGTTTTTAGTAATCATTATTACTAGGTATTTAACAGAAGAAATAAATCTTTCTCAACCAGTGATCCACTGGGGAAGCTGATTACATATTCTGATTAGATATTGTTTTAGGAAAACTATAATTAGTGTAATGGTACTTCATGTTTTCCCAAAGATAGTGTGATCTAGAAATCTCCTTGAATTGGATCTTCAATTAATCTTGATATAGTTTTTTTAGCAATCTGATGAAGGCAATAACATGTGGGTTAAAATTTTTTATGAATATTACTATAGGTGGTCTAATGAATTACTATAACGAAGGTGATGTTGGTGGGTGTAAACAAATTTTGAAGGATTATTGAAAATAAGAAGTATTTATATTTTCTAATTGGGTGTTCTAACCTATTTATTTGTAATCACCTCTAGTTATAGTGGGGAATTCTTATTTAGTGTGATAACCAACATAACATGATGTT
Organism: Viscum album; assembly: GCA_963277665.1. Lineage (NCBI taxonomy): Eukaryota > Viridiplantae > Streptophyta > Magnoliopsida > Santalales > Viscaceae > Viscum > Viscum album. The sequence goes on from OY728142.1 coordinate 1,539,941,159, forward strand.
GGACTTTGTACCAAAACATGTATATTCATGTCTGATATTATATCTTTGTTGTTATTTTTACAAGGTGAGGATTATAATTAATATGTCAGATAGAGAAATTAATAAGGCAAAAATGTTGACTCAAAAGTAAAAGACTTTTTAAAGACTGTATACCCCTTAATCACCCCCCTCTTAGTGGTACCTAAGAAATCCATGGACACTATGATTTTTATCAGAGGACAGGGCCCCCACAATAGATCTGAAAAATAGAAATTTATAATTTATATTCAGTAAATAGATGATAAATTCATACTTTAAATGGCATTAATTATCCTTGTCTGAGGAATATTATTCTTTCATTCCTTATATCTCTTATCCTAGAAGTGAAGGATGTTGAGAGAGTGGGTTTACCACCTATTAATGAATATTTATCTATTAAACAAGTAGATAATATAAATATAGATGTTTATTTAAATATTTTGAATGAAATATTAATGGAAATATGGGAAACATTATATACTATAGTGGACATTCTCAAAACTACCATAAAAATATGGAATAACTGATAATAATTTATAAAGGAAATATAAATGTCAATGAAGCCAATTTGAAGATATGGAGAATAATGTTTCAAAATATAAAAATGGACGATGATGAAATAGTTGATGACTAATTTACAATATTAAATGATATTTCCTGCAATATTAGTGGTTTGGTGAGAATCTAGTTGATTACACTAATATGAAGAATATTTTGAGAAATTTCATAGATATATTTGACTCAAAGATTTCAACTATGACATAGAGATAAGAAATATAATTGGATGAACTTCATAATATTTGCATAATATATTAAAAAAGAAATGATCCATCATTTAATAAAATGAAATGAGATGAGATGGCCTTTGAAACAATGATAATGGTAAAATAAAAATAAAAAATAATTAGGATATAATAATTTTTAAGGTTGAATAATATAAACCAGACATCAATCAACTAAATAATTTTTTTAAAAGAATGATGAAAATTTTATGATGGCTAGGAAATAAGAAACAACAACCAATGTTTTTCAATTTGCACATTTGTGTTCATTTTACAGGTTTCGTTACAGATAATAAGGCTGATGAAACAGAATCAGAAGAAGAGGATGATAAGTACTCGAAAAGGAAGTGGAATAAGTATAAGAATAATTTTACTCATAAAAAGATAAATATGATCAGAGGAGAAATGGATGAATTTTTATCATTGACTAGTGAGTGAGAAGATGGAATATATAATAAGATTCAAATTTTATTAATAAGAAAATAAATGATATCTAGATATTCATTTTTATTATTGTTAAGGTGATGCTAAAACTAATTTATAATGGATGTTATAAGAAAATTTAGAAGCAAATATTTTGGATAATGTAAGAAAAAGAAGGAAAACAAAAAAATGACGAATGAAATTGAAAATAAATCCATTTAGAATAAATAATGTGTCAAGAACCAGGATATTCATCTTAATTAAATAATATATAATAATATAAATATAGTTTAGTTAGAAGAATTATACAAACTACTAAAAAGAAGAATATTATCATTGATGAATCAGAAATTGTTGAAGATAATAAAAAAAATTAAATTTGCGAAATTTGAGAATATAGTGAATGATATTAAAGAAAGACATGTTTAGAAAGAGGTTGAATTATCTGAGACACAATCTATGATCCTTTTAGATAAATGTGAATTGTTAAGACAAAATAATACATCCCCAATGTTATAGAGTTTAAGGGTGAATCTTCTAAAGCCACCGAGAAGACGGGTACACATAAAATGATTGATTTTATACCAAATTAATCCCACTAAAGAAATGGTATTTCTAAAAATTTAGGTCTAAAGTAAATGACTAGATACAATAGTACCAAAAGAAAGAATTCAAAAATATCTTGCAAAAAAAGAATATTGTGATAATTTACCCATAAGTTTCCATTCTAAGAATGTACATAAAAAATATATGAAAAAGAAAAAATTAAATTCATCAGAGAAGAAGAACCATTAGTCTATAAGATCATGAATAGGAAGATACTATTTGTGTTGTTGACTATTTCATAGTAAAGATTATTTATACCTGTATAACATTTTACTACCAAGAAAAAGGAATGAATCAAGTGGGATCAATACTCAGCTGATAAGATCATATTATAAGGAATAGATTCTGATGACCAAGATATCAACTAAGCTATCAATGATGAACATATGTGTATTCTTTAATGGATTATGTGGTTAATATGGTCAGGAAGTTAACAAAAATTAAAAATACGATGATTATTTATCTCGTGAAATTTCTAAAACTAAAAATTGTAGGAGAAGCTAAATTATGAATAAATCTACATCCACTGTTGATTTATTTGAGAATATGAAACAATTATTAAAATATAAGAATCATGATAATGAAAAAAAAATGAATTTAATGAAATTTAATGAATATAAAGATGTTTAATATTCATATTCAAGTGATGAATATAAAATTATAATGTGGAAATTCATGAACAAATTTGGAATGTAAAAAATATGAATTGCACTCCTAACATCCCAATAGATGAATGAAAACCCTTAAAAATATAATTTTAAAAGGAAGAAGGGAAAAAATGTTAATATACAACAGTAATCCTGAGTACTGTTTTTTATAAGCGAAGAAATACCCACCTTATTCCCTAATATAATTGATTTTGTACTATCAATCATGGAATTGAAGGAGATCGATACATCCCTTATAGGGGACCATTGATGATTTTAAGCTTTCTAATATTTAAACACAAGTGAATAAGATGATCAATCACAAATTAATATTCTTAATATTTTAAAAAATCATAACATAGTTGATATTCATGAAAAAATTGTTTGATTTATGTTTTTTCATTAGACCATTATGATGTGATTATTAATATATGGGAAGGAAATACCTTATAATTTATTCCCAAATAACCTATTATATAATGTTATTTGATTTTTTTATAATCTTTTCACATTACATAATTTTAGTAGCCTTTATTATTTGGCGGCATCACATATTTTTCCTTTTTCCGGCATTCCCTAGTACACTTGATGTTAATTGACAGAAATATCCTTTATTTCGCTAAGTGTTGATTCACCATTTGAGACGAAACTAAATTGGGATGAAGTTTGTTTTAGTAAGAACAACTAAATACAACCTTATATTCAATGACAATAAGGGAGATAATGAAAAGAAAATATATTGACATTTGAGTATTAAAAAAATAAAATGGGAGAGATCGATGATTTCCTTGAGTGAATATCATTTATGGTCAACGATTATATGTGAAATGATATAGATACATGGTGAGGTTTTAGTTTGATATTTCATATATATTCTTATGGTTCAAATTACGTTCCCAAATACATTAGGTGATTTCAAATTATTTACACCATTTGAAGTAATGGCTCGAGGAGCTATAATATAGAGGATATTTTTAGTTGTATTTTATTTGGAATAAAGATAAATATTTTAATATAGTTAATATAAAAATTAACGAACTACAATAGCCATTTGGGGGACCTATATCCACTACAGAGGTGGGTAGGTTCAACCTCAACCAGGACAACTTGGTTGAAGAGGGTGTGCATAACACATCATAGGGACTTTTAAGGGAGATGTTCTGAATATCAATGTAGTTTGGCATAGAAGTGGATGTGATAACTATTATGGGGTGGTTCTATTGAGTATGGATAGAGGATCAGTAACCAATTATGGACCAATTTCTACATGTCTTATAATGTAATGGAAGGTACGATCAAACACTATTTTGATATGGAACATATTTCTTATGGTTACTGTATATCTTTTTTAAAAACATAGAATGAATCAGCCCAATTCCATAAAATCATCCCCAGACCTCCATACAGTGTCATACTGTGTTATCATCCTTGACCACCTCCGGATTTCTGTGCATCAGGAGTTCTCCAAGATACAACGTCCATTGAGTGAACCCAATATTCCATGAATTTTCTGATTATTAATATGTTTAAAAAATGATCTAAATATCATGGAACAATTATTTTTATTTTTAATAAAGATATAATCTAGGAGATATTGTTTTCTTCTTACCTAGTTTTTGGTAATGGTAGTCACGATATGTGTGAGCTGAGGCAATGCGCCCAAGAAAAGTTAGTGTGGGTATTTTTCTATAGATACTAACATCAACTTATTCCCAAGATGACGTCACCCCTTAATTTTTCAATGGGGGTGGGTTGAGGTTGGTGTGGGTTTGGTTCCCTGTTTTACCAACCACCCAGTGGGATAAATCAATAGGTTGGGTGTGAGGATTTCCTATAAAAGGCTATATCCTCCTCTCTTTTTAGCATCTAATCCCATTATCATAAAAAATTATTCCATATATCAATAGGTCTGTTGTGTGTGGTATTTTGTGAGGTTGTTTCCCCACCTCTTCTAGTGAGGTTTTAAGAGGGTTATCTCCATGCAATAGTTAGGGACTATGTCCCCTCATTTACACTTAGTGATCCTACTATTTGCCCGTGGTTTTTTACCCCCTTAATTTTTGGGGTTTTCCCATTAAATATGGTGTCCATTTATTTAATCATTTTTTAACTTCATTTTATCTCGGGATTATCACTACACTGTTTAAAAAATAATAAACTCTAAAACCAGTTTTATTAGAGGGAAGGTTCAAGCATAGTTTTATTCACATTTTTGGTTATTAATAATTAACATAAATTTCTATATGCTCTATGATTGCGACTATACCTAATCATTCAAATTTAAAAAAAATTATTGATATTATTAAATACACCATTGTGAAAAAATGTAGGTTCTCGACTAACGACTTGTGAAGATGCCAGTAATACTTGACATCGCAAAATCTAAAGGAAATAATTTATCTTCGCGGAAAACAAACTTTCATGCGATACTGTGGAATGATAATTTTAGACCAAAACTTGGTGAAAGATCAGCAAATGTGATGATAGAGAATGGTTTCAATAAGAGATAGATTCATGACCTGGATAGAAATATTGCAAGTACTTTTAGAAGTAGAGATATACTAGTACGTGAAGTAAAAAATGACTTCTTGAAACATACAATATCTCAATGATGAAGGAATAATTTACTCAAGGGAAAAAAGAAAATGAAATATTGATGGGAATGATTTTTTTAGTATGAAACCATCCTAGAAGGACTTATGTACAAGGGTAATGATCACATCTTGTGGTGATGAAGGAAATGAAGATGCTGAAGAAACTGTATGTTGTTATGTGTGAAATGTATAAGGAGGAAGAGATAGTTATCTCCTCAACTAGCTTGGTAAGAGCATTGACGATATTATGGAATCAGAAGCTTGGACATATGATAGAATGTGGCCTGATGATTATTTCATATCATAAGATTTTTTCTATGTTTAGAAAGGTATCCCTACCATATTATGTGAATTGTTTTGACCAAGAAACAAATGATAATGTTTAGGAAATCATTAATATAATTCATGTAGATCATATATTTTATCCATTCTGGTGTTTGGAAAGCACAATTTTTATCCTCAGTAATAGAAATGTACCTTGTATCATTCATTTATTATTATTCCAGGAGATTTTGGGTGTTCCCAATCAAGAGGTAATATGTTGTTTTAAAGTATACAAAAAATTAAAAGTATAGAAGGATCTTGAATATGTAAAGAAGATCAATTGTCTATGGACTGAAAATGGTGGATAATATAAAATCGAGGAGTTTGATACATTTTTTCAATAGGAAGGAATCAAGATACAATTCACCAAGGTGTAAAATCCATAGATAAATGGAGTTTTAGAGAAGATGAACAGAACCATGTTTTATAGAACAAGGGTGATGATGAAGTTTGTATAAATTCCCAAATCTATTTGGTCAGAAGCAGGGAATACTACCTATTATTTGGCAAACATACCTCCACTAATGGTGATTTATGTGAGGAAACTGATGGATTTTTGGACTGGTAAACAAACTAACTATTATCAGTTATATACTTTTATAAGACCTTTATATACATCAGTTAATGAATAGAAAATATCAATGTTGGATTTTAGATCCAGAATATGTATCTTCATGGGGTTGATGATGGTTTGAATGGGATCATTTGTTGGAACCCATAACATGAAATCTTGTCATAAATTTATATTTCACTTTTTTAGAAGAAATGGTGTACCTGAAAATTGATTGAGACATGGACATGGATAATACAGAAACAAAAATAGTTAATGTAGAGAAAACATCCAAGGGATAACCATTTTCCTCTAAAGCATTACCAGAGCATGATGATCAATCACAAGTTCAGTATGGATTATGAATGTAAAATACGGATAAATGGGCACCATTGTGGAAGCCAAACTATTTGATTGAGAGGATTATTGTGTGATACTTATTGACAGAGTATAGAGATCCATCTTATTTTATTGACGAAACCCAGAATCTAGATGTATCCTCATAGAATGAATCGATGCATAAGGAACATGAATCCCTTTAAAAAAATAAGACATGGTATGTTTTCCCGTTTCAACATGGAAGGAATTATATAAGTAAAATGGTCTTTAATATCCAAAAACATAGAGATGAAAATGTGGAATGATATAATGCTTAAATAGTGCTCAAAGGATATGCATGTATGGAATGTATTCATTTAAATGAAATATTTTCTCCTATTGTTAAACTGATGGATGTTAGAATAGTAATGGTGACGTGTTCGATATATATAATACATCTATAGTAGCAAGATGTGAAGACTGATTTTATCCATGGTTATCTTGATAAAGAGATATATATTCTTTAATTGGAAGGTTTTGTAGAAGAAGGAAAAGATAACATGGTTTCTAGGAAGAAAAAATCATTGTATGGTCTCAAAATTGTGTATAGGTGTTGGTAAAAGATATTTTATTCTTATATTATGAGAATTGGATACAACATGCTTCATTCAGATCCTTATGATTGTTTTAGGGGTTAAAAAGTTAATGATTTCATCATTATTTTATTATATGTTGATGATTTGTTGATTTCATTCCCCAAAAAAGATTATATCCCAGATAAAAAGGCATAGTTTTCTAGGGAGTTTGATATGAATGACATGGGACCAGCAAACATGATTATTTGGATGCTGATTTACTGAGATTATTATAATGGGTTGATTTCGATATCATAGAATAATTACATATATAGAGTCTTTAAACTCTTAAATATAAAAAAATATAATCCAATACCTTTCCTTATTCCAATTAATTTCAATTTATCATCCATGACATGTATTTGTATTGAAATATAGAGGATGAAGATGTCTCATGTACCATATTCATATGCAGAGGGTAGTTTGATGTTTTATGCAGTTTTTACTAGGCCATAAATTACGCATGTTGTCGGATTAGTTAGTCAATACATGTTGAATATGGGACGAGAGCATTGGATCATAGTGAAGAGGATCCTAAGATACATCAATGACTCCTCATATGCTACATTAATTTACAGACAATCATATTTCACTACCAGAGGCTATATTGATTTAGAGTTTTAGGAGATCTAAACAGCAGAAATACACTATAGGTTATGTGTTCACCATTGTAGGGGGAGATGTGAGATGGATTTCAATGATACAATAAGTTTTATACATATTCATGATATAAGTAGAGTACATGGTAGATACACAATTTTACAATGATTCGATTTGGAAGAGTAGTTTGTTTGAGGAGCTCGGGACCAAAAAAAGAATAGATACCATTGTTTTGAGATAGTTCGAGTTCCTTCCATGTTGGAAGGAATCAATATTTTCATTATAAGAGAATGTAACTTTGATTATTGTAAAAAATTTTCTAATACATGGTAGATGATGTGTGGACATGTATAAAATTAACACTGATGAAAATATAGCATATTTATTGATGAAAGTTATGGACTTTGATAAGTTCAGATGGGGCATATCCTCGAGCGTCCTAATGTGAGAATTTTGTTTGATAGATTGAAATGATGTTTGGGGATTTTATTGGTTATTAATCGAATATCAAAGTTGGAGATGTTTCAACATCTTATTCCCTAGTCACCCCCAATTTTTCTTAGGTTTCAGGTTGAGGATAGAGAGATGTTGGTAGAGAGTTTCACAAACCACCTTTAGGATAAAGCCGCTGGCAGAGGGTCTGGTTTTCCTATAAAAGGAAACATACTCATATCTTTTTTAAATGTCACCTTATTAGAATCATTAGGTATAACATATATTAATAGATCACATTTGTGAAGTATTTTATGAAGAGATATCTCCCTATTCATTAGATATTTCACTTGGGTTTTCTCCTGGTAAATGTGAGGGAATGTGTTCCAACTTTTACCCATATCCATCATTCTATTTCCTCTTGGCTTTTTACCCCTTTCATTTTGGGGGGTTTCCATGTTACATATAATGTCCCTTTATTTCTTCCTTTTTGATTGATATTATATATCATTATTATCACTACACCAGTTGGCCAATAATTTATGATCCAAACATATACCCCGTGTAGCTCATTTTCTGGTACAAGATGATTTCTTATCAGATAACAGTTTTTAGAAATATAAAATAGATAGAGTATACATGAATCCCTCTACATCATGAAAGTTAGAATGTTATTCAAATTATATATTTATAAATGGAATAATATAACCCTCCAAGACTTTGACACATGTATTTCAAAATAACATTTATTCATGATGAAAACTGTTTTTGTGAATCTTTTTAGGATATCATGATGCACATTTTATCTTTGCACACCAAGAAGAAAACTGAGAAAACAATTTATTCCCCAGGTTTGTGTATTGAATTATCCATAATACAATTATGTGAATGAAAATGTGTGTAAATAGTTCAGTATAATATGGAAATATTAATTTTGTAGAAATTAGAATAAAGATACTAATATCTTTCTATAAATTTGGGCATAACAGTGGAGTTTTAAAAATTTATGTACACTGTTACGCTGAGAAGTTAGAGATAATTACATGAATGGTATGATGCTTATGTGAATGTATATGTATTGAGTAAAAAATATTGGATAGTTTTTGTCTGAGATATTCTCTTTGAATGAAATAATAAAATAAAATTTGAGGTCGTTTCCGGTGAGAAGCAAGCATGGAAGAGTAATTGTGTGTCTAAATTATATAACATTTTATTTCACATGAAATAACACTTACAGATTTGAGAAATTGTTTTATTTTTATTATTCAACAATGTAATAATATCAAGAAATTTATTAAATACATCAATGACATTTAAATAACAGAATATGAAATATACAATGCTTAGTCGGTGTGTAGTAATTTTAGACTGAAGTTAAAGAATAATTTCAGAAGACTTTTGTATCCAAGTTCTTTAGTATTTAGTGAGGCCTAGTATTTTTTATAAAAAATAATAATTCAAAAATAAGTGTTATAGTAAGGAAATAGACTATATACTATGATCAGATATATTTTGATTAAGACCATCATTAGTGGCATGGTATAAGGATTTTTACATGAGCTTTACTGATGCAACAAGATCATGTACGAGGATATTTAATTGTTATTTCTAAAAAACATAAAGCAATCTAATAAAATTGAATGCAGTTTTGGGTCTAACCATTTACTGGAGATTGTGAATGATTGGGGGTATAACCGATCATTTAAAAGATGGTAAATTTTGATGGTCTAACTAACTGTTTTGGGCTAATTGGAACTGGTGGGGGGGGGAGAACCAATTTTTAATTGGGGGTCAAACCAGTTACAATTGTCGTCAACTTATTCTATAGTGGAGAATAATTGTGGGGGGGGGGGGAGTCTAACCAACACATCAAGGATTTTCTCATTATAAAATACCTTCTCAATCCATGTGTTCTGTTCTTTTTTTATTGCTTTCTGGGTGTGAATGACTATTAAATATGGGGGATCGAGACTTTAATTAGTCATAGAGGTTGAATCAAAAGTAAAATAATTTGAAAATTATTTGTACCACTAATTCACCCCACACTCTCAGCGTCACCTAACCAATCCTTGGAAAATATAATATTACATCACATCCTCATGAGTTATATGTTTAATTAATATTTAAAACTCATATTAGAACAATTTTTTAATCTAACGTATATTTACCCTATATAAAAGTTGTTTTGGGAGATTCACTTCCTATAAATCATGTTATTCTCCATATAGTAGAATTTTATGTGATATTGGCCTTGGAATTTTTCTCCTTATATAGAGACTATATGAATAATCATTGTGGGAAAGTCACGTTTCATATTCTAAATCAAAAAATTATCATCTTTAGGTATGATGATGAATATAAACATTGAATGTAAATTATATCCTTTATTTTTGTCTTAAAACATCTTCCAGTGGGGATACTAACTCATTTTTTTGTGTAGAAACTCGATATTGAATATATTTCTATTTTTCATTAATATTGTGATGAATTTTTTAATTTTTTTTCCACGTTTTTTCCTCAAATATTAAATTTAGGATTTCAAAATAACTCATACCTGGAACTACAAATATTTCAAACACTCCATATTGAATGGACCTAACTTAGTTAATTAAATATACAAGCTAATTCCAAATAAATATAGAAATTGAATTATTATGCATATGTGAATCTCCTTAGGGTACACATATTGCATATATTAAGAAGAAAGAAGATTAGATGCATTATTACACTGATTATTTTGATTGCACCAATATTTATTAAAAGAACCAGAATCATATTCAAAATTTTTATAACTTTTTTATCAATTATGTGGATATAAATACATTTCCACAATTTTCCATTATTTTCAATATTACCAATTTAGTCTTAAAAGGGTTGATATACACAAGAAAACATTTTTTATGAGGTATGGACATCACGAATTTATAATGATTCCCCATGGCATTATGGATTCCTTATATGTGTTCATTGATCTTAACAATATAGTTTTTAGATATTAAATTGGTAATTTTTTTATGTATTTTCTATTGATAGCATTGTGTTTTCAATATGAATGTATGATAATTGATATTATTCTATGAATGTGTTGAGAAACTCTACGAAAAAAATTTCAAATGTGAATTTTGGAAATATAAAGTATCAATATATTTTCATTTTTATAAGAGAGTTTTTATTTTTGTATCCATCACTGATAGATGATGTAATAACCTATTATTTTAAATAATTTTCTTATAGAATGTATGATACACAACAACGAGATTAAACGAACCATGAAATATACAATTTACGTATGACCATTATAAATAATATGTTAAATTGGTGGTTATGAGTAGTACTAACAAAATTATAGAAGGTATACAATATAAAAAATGTAAAAATAAATTCTTAGGTTTTCAATTATATATAATAAAAGTAAAATCTTTTAATCATAAAACAAATATTTTTCTAAAAATAATTGTGAGGCACAAAATAAGATTTGATAAAATTAAATGAAATTAGTTAATGTATGTGAATTATTTTAATGATATATAAAGATTATATTTTGATTTATTTTTTCTACTATTAATTTAATTATAATTTAATCATTAGAGGAGAGATAAAACAACATTGATGCTTTAAAACAATATTTTTTATAAAAAATTTGATTCATCCTCTATTTCAAACCTATTTTAAAATTTATATTTTATAATTTTAAAAAAAGTTTGTCAAATAAATAAATATATTTTTAAAATATTAATTTCCAAATTATCTTATAGTTATTATTTGAGGACGTTTCGAGATAAAATGTTCAATGATTAGTGAAAAAAATTATTTTATTGAAATCTGTCTTTTTGTCCAAATAATTATTAAAATTTGACATAATTTTAAATGTTAATAAAATTTAAAAAAATTATTATATATAATATTAAGTCTAATTTAGTTTATTATTACCAATCATATGATTAATTTTTATATAAAAACATCTTATACATTTAAAAATCCTTCCCTTGGAAAAACTATTTTTTATCACACCTATAGGTTTAACATTAAATAATATTAAACCAATGTTATGAATTGAATTTTTTCAAAATGGATTCAATAATTTGAAATATAAAAATTAATATTTAATAATAATTTAAAATCACTTTTTTAATAATTAATAGTAAAAACAGAAAATTATAATTACAATGATTAAGGATAAAAAGTGTTTTCCAAGTTGTCAAACTAAGAATATAAAAGATATAATGATGTAAGAACATTTCAAAATACTATTTTATATAAATATTTGATCATTATATTATCAAAGTTTCTATAATATGAAATTTTAGAGCCTTTATTATTGTGAACCAAATTGGTTCAATTTATTTCTTTCAAATATTTCAAGTTTGTCCTCTTCCTCATTTATAATGGGGCACCGATTATAATATCCTCTTGACACATAAAAATAAATTTTATTCGAAAAATACATACCTAAATACCTTTCTTATATCTATCCTCATGACCCAAAGTCCATGGATAGATCAGAAAATAAATTTAGGCTGAATTTGGGTATAATCCAAAAGAGGTTTTTTGATGAAGAGGTATAGTTCATCACCATATTTTTTAGAATTATATCATCCTTAAAATAATTAAAATTTATATAAAATATTATAAAACAATAACACCATTATATTCCATATAAATATATTTTTTTATTTTAATTTAATTACCTATATACATATCTTCTTCTCTCAAATGGTAAATGAAACCATCAATCATATGTACGAAAGAATACCACCTCATAAATTAATGTAATTAAATTTCCATCACCACCTCTCACAGTTGGATATAATTATGTATTTAATATTTATATACTTTATTTATTAAATTATTAATATTAGTAAATTATAATATAATATAAATTCATAACATCCAGTTCATTGAAAAATTGTTAACGTTACACGTACATACGTTTTAATTACCACATCCACGAAGCAATGTGTAACATTCACCATTTTTTAATCATTGTTGGTAATGAAGAAATATTTAGTGAATATATATGATATAATTTCTATAATAATTGTTACATAATGGAGAATTTTTTACCTTTCCTTTTTTATTTCCTTTAAAATAATGTATGCAACGTTCTTACATATGTATGACTAACCATCTCGGTGAATAGTGTAACTCATTTTTCTAGAACTATATTCTATAGAATATTATGAATAATATTATAATTAATATATATTATAATTTATAAATTTTAAATTTATTAAATTGATGGACTCATGATCAAGGTAATGTGTCAATAATATAGAACAAAAAATACGTGAAAAATGAAGTGATAATCATACACAATTGGGTTCCTCAAAATGATATGTTAATAAAAGGGTAATAAAGTTTTATATAAAACTAATATATGGTTTTAGATATATGAGTATGGTTATTTAATTTATGTACAATATATTAATATTTATTATATATGAGGATTGAGAATGTAAAAATGATATTATGCCAGAGGTAAGGGTTTCTCATCTCACGTTTTCTTCAAAGAGACACAATTCTAATTCACCCCTATTTATTTTATGTGTATAATATACTAAATTTTTTATATGATATATCATGAATATATTTTTATTTATGTATTTGAAATTTTATTTTTATGTTATTTATTTCATGGGGATTATGACTCCAAAGTTTCCAATGTGGAACGTTTGTATTGCACAGTCACATCATTATTTATGATTGTTAATGTTTTATCCTCCATTGATGAATTTTAGTATTTATAATTTCGATAATTTTTATTTTCTTCATGTATTTATATTCATGAAATTTTAATGTAATATTATAATTTTCTCCTCAATGTAATTTAAATGGATGAGAAAATGCTTTCATAAAAAGTAGACATAATTTATCTCTTTGGTCAAAAATATTTTTTCTTCAATAATCATGTTTTATAAAAAAGATGAAAAATGTTTTTAATATTATAATATGATTATTTAAATTAAATTTTAAACAAAATTGTATTTCTACAAAAAAATTTAGAATAATTATTCTATTCATTTTATGAATATGATAATATTCAACATTTTTATAAAACATTTAATAGAAAAAGTTATTTTACACACTCATCAAAATATAAATTTATCTATATTAGAAAAAATCGTTGATTTAAATATCTATACATAATATTAATAGGTTCCTTTCAATGAAAATTTTTCATTATATTATATAGTTTTGGTTTATTTTTTTAATTTGAATTTTGAAGTGTAAAGTGTATTTTTATAATGAAATTTTTTAATGTGATGTTTATGGAATTTCCATACATCAGCACAAAAAACCCTTAAATTAACTATACTCTTAAAAGGATTCTTAATGATTATATCATTATTATTACTTTGGATATTTTATTATCATTTTTATTAGGGATATTTTGTAATGATACAATGTTTATTATTTCTCCGGATGGTTTACGACCATCTTGACTAGAGCTGGACTACGTTGATAACATTGTCCATATTATTCTAGATGGCTAAATATTAGTTTTTATTTAATGTAGATATTATTAAAATATCATATATAGTGTTTAGAATTATTTTTTATTTTGATTATTTCTTGCCCTTTAAATCATTTATTCATTTGATTTAGTAAAGGATAGGCGAGACCTGCTATAGTCTCTAGATTCATATATAGGTCTTATAGGAAAATCTTGAACTAGTATTTAGCTGAGAAATTTTCCATTCATATAAGATACCTGGGAACTAGGCATTGAAGTTTTGGTTATGATTCCCAACATTATTCATTCCCTCATTACGAGATTATTTATTGGTGTCCATGTTATTATTCGATAATTGAGAGAATCAGTGGATATGTTTCAAGTAAAGGTGATTATTTATATGATATTATTTGGATCAAAATTAATTTTGGAAATATTAATCTTCATGTTAATGTTATTTGTAACACCCCAACCATATTTACCCAGAGCCATTTCATTATTACATTACATTTTCCTGATCACAGGAGATCATGTCTCAAAAGTCTGATTAGTTTAGTATCCTTGGAATTAAAGGATACACACATAAGTTTTAAATTACAACATGAAATTAAAAAACAACATCATTGTGTCCCATTTTAAACACACTCATATCCCTTAGACTATTCATACAGGTTAATCTTAATATACTTCTTCACATCCTGGGTAAAATAAAACATAATAAAGCAGTGATCTCAGATGCTCAATAAGGATAAAATATGTAGCAGAAACAATCATAAATAAGAATAATTATTTAAGGTAATGTATAAGACTAAAACGAAGTCCTTTTAAACATAAAATAATGTATAATATGGAAAATATAAGTCAAATAATTCCATTTACTTATTCACATTGATATTCTACTTTTCAAATAATCATATGTAATATCAATAGCTAATTTTATAATGATGGAATACAAAATGTCGAACATCATAACCACATATTCAAGGACTTGTGCCAAGGCTACAAATAAGATTTTTTCAAGGTGTTGTGACTAGACACGAGTTTGTCTCATGAGGCCTTCCGATGCATCATGGAGCTATAGCAGGCTCAACCCATCAATTACTATGTCTAATGCATTCAACATATGAAAAGGTTGATACATAACAAAAACATTCATATTAAAAATAGCATACAAAATGTTAATACATTAACCCAAAACCTTGAATTGTATAAAAATAACCCATCGACAGTCAAACATATCATGAAACCTACTATAAATTACTTATGATTGTATCATAATAAATCAGCTTTGAACAATTTTAAAATCCATCAATGGATGTTGACATAGTTAAAATCGAAACTATTTGAGATAAATATCTATTTCTATTTTTAAATCATTTAAAAGTCATGTAACTATAAAAGAAAACATTTATTCCAAAAATATTGTTATAAGATTTCAAGGGAAACTTCCAAGGTGTTATAACTGTGGAAAATAGCCACACCCGTCATATAAGATAAAAAACATTCTTACCTTAATTTGTTGAAAAGGTCATAAATTACCTTGTTTGGAAAATGATGTAATGATTCCGTTCAAAATATTTTATAATAATTAAAAAAAAGTTATAAATTAATTTAACCAATATTCTAGGAAATATAATATCTATTTTGAAATACATCTTTCTAGAACACGGATGTGGATGTTAAAAAATTCCCAGTAGATTCTTACATATAAACAACCTCGGATAAATAAAGAGATTGTAAAATTAACCCATACCTTGTAATTTTCTTTATTTGAGGGTTTGTTAACCTCCTGTATAATAGTTTAATAATTTTTATTAATTCATACATGAACCAAATACATGAATATGATATCATATATGATCTACTAATTTTTCTTTGTTAATAATACTTTAGTAGTATCATTGTTTCAGAGGTTAACAGATTAATTTTCCTTTATATGTTTTGCTACGTAAGTCATGTTTTCTATAGATATAACATACTTAATTCATATCCAAAATTATATTATGTTAATAAACACTATATTTTATTCATAAAATGAAATTTATTCATGAATGGTTACAATGGGGAATGAATCTTATCACGTTCGTGGAGACGGTTATCCATACATACACACTAGAGACAATATCATTATATTGATGGTGAAATCTTCTGTAATTGGATGGTAAAAATTTATAAATAATAATTAATAAATTATATTTATTATTCACATCAATTATACTCATTATTATTCCCATCCAAATAATGAAGTTTTGAATAAAAAATTACACCACGACATGGAGACGGTAAGCCGTACGTACACACGTATGGTAACTTTGTCATTCATCATATGGATAGAATAGTGAATATGGTTGTAACATATTTATAATAACATCATTGTTTTTAGAAGGTAATACAATTATTATTCTGGTACGGAAAAAAAAATAAAGTGGAAGTGGAAGAAGAAAAGAACATTGATAGAGGTGATGAAATAATCGCCTCTTCTTCGAGTGCTTCATTTTGATTTGATCAAATGGATCCTTTTGTAAGATTTAATATCAAATTAAGTCTTCTAGGATTATTTTAGGGTATTTGGGGTGATATTTGAGTAGGGTTTGGCTTAGACAAAAGCCTTTGGAGATGTGATTTTGAGAGAATAGGGAGTACCCTTTTATAAGAGAGGTGAGGGTCACTTTATGATAATCATGAAATATTAATTTATTATAAAATCAAAATCTATTTATATTGGCTACAAGATGATTTAGTTCTAGGATAAGGGGGTGTGGGTCTAAAACCACTCAACCAATAGTTTTTATAAATGTTTATGTCTCCATATTAAACTTATCTTTTATATTCAACTCTTATTTAAATGGTTTATCTTTTACCATGTATTAATGTATTACTATAAAAAATGGTTAATAATTATACTCTAAAAATCCAATAGAACCCCATGTAGTTCATTATTAACATATATATCCTTATCTATGTTTTTTGGATGACCCTTATATTTTCTAATAGTATATCCACAATAATATGGTATTTGTTTTCAAAACTCATTTATGTTAAATTTGACACTATTTTGTTATTTTGTTTTTGTGAAAGTCATAACAACTTTTTCACTTCAAAAACATTTATTTAATCAGCCCTAAAATGGCATATTAACATATAAAATTTCTATAATGCATCAAAAGTCTCTATTTACATTTATTTTTATATTTTTTATATCAATTATTTTAATCTTTCAATAATAAGGTAGTTAATGCATCATCATTGTGTCATAAATGAATTTAATTATATAGTGTTTAAATTTTTTAAATAAAATACCATGATGTTGGAAATATTTTTAGATTTCTAAGGAATATTTATAGCCTAATTTCTCTTATGTATAACCCTATATTAAAAATGGTTTCGTTATTAAACATTGAATTTAACACTTTTAAATATTATTTAAATAAAATAATAATACATGTCCTAATCTAATCCATGTGGACCAAAAGAATCATATATAATAATAAGGATGATTCTGGTCAAAATAATCTGATAAAATTGAATTAGGAAATGTGTTAGGGTAATTATAATATAATAGTTACCTATAATTACCCTATTTACTTTTAATCGTGTTAAATAAAACTCAAAAGTTACTATTCACCCAAAATTATTTTAATCATATTGAACTGCATTGATCTTACTGATGCCAACCATGTCTCTTAGATTTTGGGAATTCTATTCACAGAAGTAGTAAAATTACATTTTATGAAATATTTTTAATGTGCCTAGAAGGTGTGTAAAAGGAATTAAAAAATTCAATAAAATATTATACATAAAATATTATTATAAAATGACTGCAATGAATTAAATTGAAATAATATTGGTATAATTTATCTATTTTACTTTAAAATATATTTAAATAAAATTAATAATTGTTAAAATAAAATTCAATTTTAAACAATAACGTAGTGTCTTAAAAAGATCATCAATAATTGAAAGTTTATAGAAAAATTCAAAATATTCAATTATAACTAATATTGAAATTTTGAATCCAAAAATGAAGTCCACTTTGAAAAATAAAATTTACAAAATGTCAAAAATTGGGTATTACTATTAGTAACAGCTAGTTTGATTGGTTGTGGTGTGCTAGAACTCAATGTTGTGTACAACACAAGCTACTTGATAATTGAAAGAGAAACATACCGTGGAAGCTTGTGGTGTTACATTTTTCCTTTATTCAAATTATATCGTCCTCATAATTTCTAATATATTACTACATAAAATGATTCGGGTGTTTCTTTATCATATGTTCCTCGATTTTCCACATTGCCTCTTCCATTTTATTGTTTATCCATAGAACATTCACCTGAAAAGTAATCCAGTTTCGCAACACTTGTTCTCTGGGATCATAGATCTTGACTAGTTCTTCACAATAAGACATATTGGGTTGAAAATCAATTTTATCACAGGTGAGTACATGTGTTGGGTTAGGCATGTATTTTCTCAACAATGATATGTTGAACACATCATGAACTTTGGAGATACTAGGTGGTATTTCCAAACAGTATGCTGCAACTCTAATTAGTTCTAGAATTTTGAAAGGTCTGATGTACCTAGGACTTAAATTTCCCTTTTTACTTTATTGTACAACACCCTTACATGGATATACCTTCAATAAAACATGAAATCCTACATGAAATTCCAAATCATTATTTAGGTATTTCAGATTTCTCTTTTTCCTACATTGAGTTGTTTTGATGTGGGGTTGGATAATCTTCACTGTTTTCCATTATTTCATCAACAAGTTATGGGCCTACAAGAATTCTTTCACCAATATCATCCTAACAAGTTGGTGTGTGACATCACTTTATGTATAGCACTTCATATGGTGTTATCTAAATACTTGAATGGAAGCTATTGGTATAGTAAAATTCTACCACAGGTAAATATTGATCTAACATACCTTGAATGTTATGTGAGCCAGATATCAACATGTTGTCTAAGGTTTGAATAGTCCATTCTGATTATCCATCATTTTTAAGATGGTAGGCAGTGCTCAAATGAAGTTCAGTATCCTAGGCCTTCTAAATAATTTTCTAGAATCATGATATAAAATGGGGATCATGATCTGAAAAAATCAATAGGGTTACTCCATTCAGTCTAATAAGTTCATTAATATATAGCCCTTTTAAACAGTCAATTGGTAAATCTTCTCTTATAGAATGAAAATGTGGTGACTTGGAATGATGATCAACAATGAACCATATTGCATCATTCCTTATAGGAGTCTTTGGTTTCCCTATGAAAAAGTCCATTGTAACATCATCCCATATCCACTCAAGTATGGGAAGATGTGACATGGCTCCTCCAAGTTGTTCTATTATAGCCTTAACTAGTTGGAAAACCATATATCTTGACACATAATCCACAATCCTTCTCTTCATGTGGTCCCACCAATATTTTTCCTTCAAATATTGATACATCTTATTACTACCAGGGTGTATAGAGATCTTGGAGCTATGAGCATCATCCAAAAAATCCCTTTTTAGATCAACTATATAGATAACACAAATCCTCCTCCCAAATTTCAAATTTCTATCTTGACATACGGAGTTAATCAATGTTGCATCATTCACACCTTTAATTTTCTTTTGAAACTCATCATCATCAGTCTGAGAAATTTTTATCCTTTCAAGTGAAGATGGTTTGGCAACCATTTGAAAAAGTAATATTGTTTCACCTTCCATGATATCTCCAATATCCTTGTTTAATATATCCTTGAACATATTATCCCTTTCAACATGCATCTTGTTAAAAAATCTACGATCCATTATTCTCAAAGCATCTAACACTTTAATTTCCTTCCCCAGGTGGCAGTGTATAGTGCAAAAATAATCTTTCAGTGGTTTTATCCATCGTCTTTAACTCATGTTGACTTATTTCTATGAAAAAAATATACTTCAAACTCTTGTGATCAGTATATATCTCACATTTTTTACCATCTATATATTGTCTCCATATCTTCAATTCAAATATTACCACTACTTACTTATGATTATGAGTAGGATTTTTTTCATGAATTTGTTGCTACCATGATGCATAGGCAATAACCCTATTATTATGTATAAGGACACAACCTAGTAATTTAATTGATGCATCAATATATATAACATACCCATCATTCCCCAATGGTTGAGTCAAGATATGATCATTGACTAATATTCTATTCAGTTCTTCAAAACATTATTCACACTATTTTTTCTAAACAAATTTAACCTCTTTATGTTTTAACTTAGTTATTGGGATAGCCAATTGGAAAAAATTCTTGAAGAAACACTGATAATAAAAATCTATACCAATAAAACAGCATACCTCTGTTATAGTTGTCAGTGTAGCCTATTATTTTATTTCTTCTCGATTAAAAGGATAAACAAAGATTCCATCCTTATTCACAATATGAACAAGAAAAGAAATCTCATGAATCCATAATTAAAAATTGATAAACATCCCATATAATTCATTTCTTCTGAGGGTTTTTAGAATTGGGAACAAGTGATTTTCATGATCTTCATATATTTTAGACTGTATTATGATATCATCAATAAATACTATAAAAAAGTAGTCAACATGTTCCTTTGAAAACAATATTCATTAGATCCACGAAAACATAGGGTTTATTAGTCATTCCAAATGGAATTACTGAAAACTCAAAATGCACATACCTGGTTTGAAATAAAATCTCAAGAATTTATTCTTTCTTCAAGAACAACTGATGTAATTCAGATCAAATGTCAATATTTGAAAAATATTGAGCTCCCTTATGTTGATCGAATAAATCGTCAATGCGAGGTAGTGGATACTTGTTTCTTATTGTTATATCATTGGTCTCCTAGTAGTAAATGAACAACCTCATATATCTATCTTCTCCTAAAAAAATTAATAGGGGCTCCCCATAGTGAAAAAGTAGGGTGAATTAATCCATTATCACTCAATTCCTCTAGTTGTTTCTTTAGTTCCACTAATTCCACAATGGACATTCAATAAGGGGTCTTTGATATGGTCCTTGAACTATGAATTAAGACAATCAAAAACTCAATTTCCCATTCTCGAGGATGTCAAGGTAAATCCTCTGGAAACACATCAAACAATTCTTGAACAATAGGTACTTATTTAATATGAACATCCCTTTCCTCACACATAGTTATTTCACACCCTTCCTCTCTAATAATTGAATATAGTAGAGCTACATGGGGTGAATCTAGATTATAATTATATGGATACATTTATACTCTAAAGTTATGGTACTTATTATCATCATCGAAAATTATAACCTCCTTCTTCTTGCAATAAATTTTCCCATAATGGTCTAAAAGCCAATCCATAAAAATTATTATACCATATTAAATCATGGTTATGATGATGAGATCAGTAGATAAAGAATTTTTATATTCCCTAAGGGGAACTGATTCATAAAACATTGTTTCTACGATACCTCCCTTATGAGTTTTTACTAACAACTCCACTGTTAAATAAAATTGGAAATATCATATTTTCATAGAAAACATGTATGATATTAAACAATGCATTGATCCAGAATCAAATAATGCATTGGATAAATTTGAGGAAACCATTAAATTACCTTCCACCACATTATTCAGAGCTTCAACCTCCACAGTACTTATCGAATAATCTTGGCCAAGATCCCTTTGCCTTTTTTGAGGTATGATTCCTTGGAGCATAGGACATTCATTTTCATAATTCCTTACTTCTCTATTATTATAGCATTCAATATTGATAGCCTATTTCTATCCCTTGAAATCCCGAGCTTGGTTTCCTTTTTCACCACACATATAACAGACTACCATTGCCATTAGGAAAGTACCAGGGTTTTTCTTCCCACAGTTACTACAGGACAGAAATTTAACATTTCCCTTCATCCCCTTATTTATATTTCCAGAGTTTTCAGCATATATATTCTTCTATTGATTTTATTTAAAGTCTTAAGACATGGAAAATTATTTTTCTATCCTGATAGCACATGATACAATATCTTCGTTCGATGATAAGGATTGTGAGAAAAATGTTTAGTATAGAAATTGTATTAAACCATCAATGAAATGATAAATATTACTCCATGGGTTATATATATAATCTGTTGCATTCTTTACGAACCTTGTAAAGTTAGCTTCATACTTTGCGACATTCTCACCCTCTTTTTTCCTTAGACTCAAAAATTATCTTTCCATATCCACTCAATGGTAATGAGGAAAGTATTTTTCTAAGAACAACTTTTTACACTCCATTTATTCCATATTTTATACATTTTCATCCTCATTTGTGTTTTAAATTAATGACCACCATTGATCTACATCTTCCAAGATGTGGAAAACTACCATGAATACTTTTTACCATTCTCTACTCCCTAAGGCATGAAATATTTTCCCTGAGGAACTTATCCATTACTCAAATACAAAGGGATTTGATGTCCCATTGAATGTTTGTGGATGTTTTTTCATTAGGGTGCCTATCATTGATCATCCGTGTTGTGGATTATTGTGCTCTATATAGGTAAGGTTCTTTTTCATAACATGAGTTAGTTGGCCCAATATAGTTATATGTTATTCAGCACTGGATTCATCACTATATCTACTATAGTTATCGTTAGTAGGAGGTAAATCCCTACATGGACAACATGCATTGATACAGTTTTGATTCTATCCACTAGGTTCCATTTCTAAACAATGGCATACACTAGAGTAGCTTATGAATCAAAATATATAATTACAAAATAGTAAAATACCTAACATAATTTGAACAGTTTTTTCATATAATCCATAATCATAAAAAATGTTTTCTTTAAGGAGGTATTTACTCATAAATCCTTCATAATGGTTTATAAAGAAAATGTGAATTATTCTGAGAATATCCCTTGGGAGTGTCATAACCAAGAGTGCAACATGTCCCATTGTCTTCTACTAGGATTACCCGGATTAAGCTTGAAACACATTGTCAGAGTTTTAACTCCTATGTACATCTATGCTCAAACCTCCTTTACATTCTTGTATCTAGATAGGGATGTATTAATTAGAAAATTTGCAAAATGTCTACATTAAAAAAATTCTAGGATATTATTATATATTAATCCTCAATGTATATCTTAGCGTAATGTTCTCTAGTCATGGTTTTACTAAATCTAGTTTTAAATGATTGTAGTAAACTTCCTCTGATACCAAATGTAACGCCCCCACCCTAGTTACTAAGAGTCGATGCATTATTACATAACATTAGCATGATCACAATAGATCATGTCTCTAAATACTTATTAGTTTATAATCCTTGGAAGTTCTAGATAAACACATAAGTTTTACATTACATTTTGACATGGGAAAAAGAATAACATTTTCCCCCCTTTGAAGAAACTAATATAACACAGCCAATTCTTGCAGGTTAATCATAATATACTTTTTCAATACTAGTAAGAAAACATAGAAAGGGGTGAGCTTAGATGCTAAGTATGGATAATAATATAGAAGAATCATTTATAAATAAGAATAAAAATTGATGGAAATGTATAATAATAAATAAATCCTTTTAAACATAAAATTCATCTTTATATAGAAAAAAATTCCAATTATTCTATTTACTTCTTCACATGGAAATTCTACTAGTCGAATAATCCCATGTAAAATCAATAGAAAATTTCATAATGATGGAATGCATAAATCCATAAATCATAACAACACAGTCAAGGCCTCATGCCATGACTAAAAATAATATTTGGTCAATGCCTTGTTCCAATATAGTAGTTTTTCTCATTGGACCTACCGATGCATAGAGGAGTTATATCAGGCTCCACCCATCACTTAATAATTCCAATGCATTCCACACATGGAAAGGTTGAGACATAACATTGACAATCATATTACAACAAGCATAAAAATTGTTAATACATTAACCATAAACCATGAATGGTATAGAAATAACATATCCATAGTCAAACATATCAAAAAATTATAAATAAAATATCAAATATTTTATTACAATAAAACAACATCAAACAGGTGTAAAATCCATCAAAGGATGTTGACATAGATGAAATCAAAACTATTTGAGATAAATATCTATGTATATTTTGAAACCATTTAAAATTCATGTAATTATAAAATAAAAAATTAATTCTGAAAATATTTTTATAAAATTTTAAGGGAAACTTAGAATGTTTTATAACGGAGGAAAATAGACGCCCCTCTGTATAATATAAAAAAACATTCTTACCTTAAACTATCGAAACGGTCATAAAGTACCTTATTTAGAAAATAACGGAAAGATTCCTTTCTAAGAATTTTATAAAAAGACCAAAAAGGGTATAAATGAATTTAACCCATATTCTAGGAAATAGTAATTTTTTTAAATATATTTTTATGAAAAACAGATGTGGATGATAATGAATTCCCAGTATATTCTTACGTATAAACAACCTCTGATAAATAAAGTGATTGTAAAATTAATTGTGACCTTGTACTTTTCCATGGTGAAGAGTAAATTAACCTCCTATAAAATAGTTAAATAATTTTTATTATATTATACATGAACCACATACATAAATATGATATCAAATAAGTTCTTCTAATATTTCTTTTTTATATTATTTGAGTAGTATCATTATTTCAGGTGTAAAATGGTTCATTTTACTTTATATTTTTTTTACGTAAGTCATGTTTTTTATGGAGAGGATGTATTTGATTCATATAAAAAATAATATTTTGTAATTAAAAATAATTTATCAATTAGAAAATAAAATTTATTCTGGAATGGTTACAATGTGGAATTAATCTCATCACGTTCATGGAGACGGTAATCCTTATGTACACACGAGTGAAAATATCATTATATTGATGGTGAAAGAGTATATAATTGGATGGTATATCATATATATATAATCATTAAAATATTATATTTGTATTTTACCTCAATTATACTCATTATTATTCCCATCTAAATAATGAAGTGTTGAATGAAAAACTACACCACGACGTGCGGACGGTAAGCCATACATACACACGTACTGTGAAGCTGTTATTTATAAGATGGATTGAGTAATGAATATGGTTGAAAAATATATATAGTAACATCACAGTATGTATAAGGTACTGGATTTATTATTCTGGTATGGAAACAAAAAAATAATGAAATAGTGGAAGAAGAAAATAACTTTGAAATAGGTGATAAAATATTTTCTTCTTCTCAGGTGATTTCTTTTGATTTGATCATAAGGGTTCCTTAGGTTGGCATTGTGATCAAAGTAAGGATTCTTGGGAGAAGTGAGGGTATTTTGTGGGATATTTGAGCAGGTTGTTTCTAAAACCAAATGATTTGGAGGTTATTTTTTTAGAGAAGGGTGAGTACCCTTTTATAAGAGAGGTGAGGGTAACTTTAGGAAAATCTTGAAATATTAATTTATTATACAATCATATTCAGTTTATAATTGCTCAAAAATGATTTAATTCAAGGATAAGGTGGGGATCGGTAGACAGACTCCCCAATTATAGGTTTTAGACAAGTATAGTTCACCATATTATCCTTATCTTTTAGATTTATCTCTTATTTTAGTAGTTTAACTTTTTCCATGCATTCCTGTATTATGATAATAAATTGTTAATAAACAAACTATAAAAATCCAATCAAACCCAAATGTGGTCATTATTGAAATATCTATCCTTATCTATGTCCTTTTGTCAGTCCTTTGATTTTTATGAATATTATATCAATTAATAATATAGTATTTTTTTTTAAAACTCATTTATGACAATTTTGACACTATTTTGTATTTCGTTTTATTGAAAGTCATAGAAACTTTTTAATATCAAGAAAAAATTATTTAATCAACCCTAACATGTCATATTAACCTATATAATTCTTGGAATGCATCAAAATTATCAATTTACATTTATTTAAATATTCATAATACCAATTATTTTAATCTTTCATTTATAAGGTAATTACGACATCATCATTTTTCCATAAATAAATTTAATTATTTAATGTATAAAGATTATAAAAAAAATACCACTATAATGAAAATAATTTTATATTTCTAATGAATATTTATAGTTTAATTTATCTTATGTATAACCCTATATTAATAATATTTTCATTATTAAACATTGAATTTATTCATATGGTTTGTTTTGGTCAATATAATCTTATAAAATTGAATTAGGACACTTGTAAGGTTAATTATAATGTCATTTTTTACTTTAATTACCCTATTTAATTTTAACCATGGTAACTAAAATTCAAATGTTACTATCCAACAAAAATTATTTTCATCATATTCAATGACAATATACTTTCTGATGTCAAATATGTATCTTATATTTTTGAAATTGAATTTACAGAAGTGGTAAAATTATGTTTTATTCAAATCATTAAATGTCTCTTGAAGGTGGGTAAATGATGTTAAAAAATTCAATAATATTTTATACATCTAATTTTTTTTATAAACAGAATCTGATGAATTACATTGAACTAATATAGGTATTATGTATCTATTTTGACTTTATGAAAATGTAAATAAAAATAATTATTATTTAAATAAAAATTTGTTTAAAACAATAATATCGTGTTTTTCACAGTTTATCAAAAATTTAATGTTTTTAGAAAAATCCCAAAAAATCACCCTAAGCTAATGTTGATATTCTGAATCTAAAAATGTAGTCCATTTTGAAAAATAAAATATATAAATTTTAAAAAGTGGTTATTAATATTCAAAACTTCTAGTTTGATTGGTCATGGTGTAATAGAACCTGAAGTTACGTACAAGGCAAGATATTGTATTATTCGAAGATAAGTGTACCACAGAATCTTGGGGTGTCACATTATTGATTAAATATCATTTGTTTCCATTATTTTTGTCTTCCAATATTTATTACCCATTTTTTTTCAAAGATATATTCCACTATACCCATTCCATAACAAAGCATTATATATCACCTATTTTTTATGTGGGGTTTTCAAAAGATTTCAAGTAGTGTATTATGAATAATAAGAATGGATTTAAAAAGTCGAATAATTGAGTAATCATAAAAATTAATATGTTGTAATTTATATTATTTAATTGAAATATGAGGTTAAAATATGTATATAGTATTCCAACACATCAATACTATTCAATCCATTGGGTTGTAATCGCTTGTAAGTAGCACCATTATACTAAATTAACCACCGACCTTAGGATAATTGGTTCAAGGTTTTTATAGAATATATAAATGATAATCTATTATAATATTTCAAACCTATATTTACTAATAAATAGATTATATAATAAAAATCTGTCAATAAAATTTAAGATAAATCTAAATATAGGATAACATCATAATGTTTGGTTAATAAGTAGATTACGTGGACATCCATGAAATAGATCACAATATGGATAAGATTATATGATATGGATAAAGTCTAAATGTACATAGGGGTAATAACTCTAAAAAAGGGCATTGGACTTTGACTCAGTCATCACCTACATCATGATAATGAGACTTGATTCACAATAGGATTGACACTCCGAGAGGATATGGTAGGGTTAATTAAATTCTTTTATGAACCAAAATGAATGATTAGAGTAGATTTGCATTATTTATGATGTATTTAAGTACAATTGTTTCATAGATTGAAATGATGGTTTCTTGATTTAGGCATCGAATATATGATATATTTTTATGTGAATTTACTTTTCAAACTATATTTTTTTTGGTTTTATTTAATGGATGTTTCTATAAGGAACTATATTAATTATGAATATAATGGAAAATATATTGATTATGAGTAACCAAAAGGGTTGATAATTAATGTATAATATATATTTATTATGCATAATCAATCATCCTAATATAATATTGACAATATACACCTTAATGACCTCAATATACCAAAAAATAAGATATTTGTGGAGTTATTTGAAGGATTAAGTTGTTTATTCTATGGAGGATAAAAGGATTGATTTTTATTATGTTAAAATTTTGGAAAAAGACACTATTGAGAATTCCATAAAGGAATAATAAATTGTTTTATGAGTGGAAGATATGTGTATAGATCAATTAATTGTCATGTAAAGTGATTATTTCAATAGAGAGATAAAAATTTATTCCTATATGTTCATTTATAGTATGTTCTCTAAAATTGGGATAACTATTACAATAAAAAATTCAATGCCATGCTTTAACGATTAAATCGAAGACCAAAGAAGGACCTAAGTTATACCAATAATTTATGTGAGAGATTTTTGTTTTTTTGTATTGGGATTCTATAATTTTTTATATATGTATTTTTATCAATGATATTTTGGTTACAAGAATCATTAAATATCTAATGATTGTGTAAATTGTTGAAATAATTTTACCCTTCATATTTGATTAACTTATGAATTATGAATGTCATAATGAGATTATGATATTATTATTGACCATAAGTTTAAATTCGTATGCACTGCTCATGAGGCTTTTAATGATGGATTTATTAGATGATTAAGGGTATTTTTGGAGATATTTATGGTAAAATAACACTTCATTTTAGTATGTTTTTTAGTTAAAATGTTATTTTAGGAGGAATTATTCTTAGGGATATAATTTTGAATGTATTTCATAACATTAGTGTTTAATTCTCATTTATGTCAAGGTAATAACATTCAAAAAATATTATCTTATTTTTTCGAAACAATTATGATGAAATGAAAATTATTATTCAAAAAAGTTACATTCAAGATTATTTTGTTGGAATGTTTATCATTTCCTTTGAATATTATAGGAATTGTCTTTAAATAATTCTAGATATAGGATAACCTACATTATAGAAGACAACCTGGTTTATTTCGCAAGGCCCTGGGGCTTCGACCAACAACTGAAGATCGAATAGGGAGAAATTCCTACTAGTGGCCCACATGATTTATTTGTAAATATGAAATTGCTTTTACTCAACAAGGTTTATTAAAAAAATTATCATGATCACATTAATTTCATTTTTATGGTTTTCGTGTGATTATTTTTATTATGGTAGATTCTCTATTGGGTTCATAAATATATATAGAAATTTGGTTTAAAATAATGAAATGTTTATAAAACATTATATTATGTTATTGGATATGTATATTGATTAATTTTAGTGATAAATACTTATAGAATGGATTATGTTGAACATTGGGTGTTACATTTCAGGTATTAGAGATTATTATATTATATTGGAAAACGTTTTCTAACCATTTTTGTTTTTGGTAAATATTTAAAGAATTATGGAGGGAAATTTCATTC
Organism: Viscum album; assembly: GCA_963277665.1. NCBI lineage: Eukaryota > Viridiplantae > Streptophyta > Magnoliopsida > Santalales > Viscaceae > Viscum > Viscum album. The sequence goes on from OY728142.1 coordinate 1,539,970,808, forward strand.
TTTTATGGATCATATGATCCATTTACAATTACTTTTTCTCATTAGTAATAAAAAATTAATCATGAATATTCATTTGTCAATGAAATAAATGAAGTGGAAATTGATCGAAGCTGATCCAGAAATGGAAATTTTCAAATGAAAGGAATAAATATTATGTAATATTTTTTTATGTTCACTATCATGATAGTAAAATATTTCCTCAACATTAGAAAAGGGTCTCGAAATTAAATCATTATATATTAGCATTCATTTCGTATGATTAAATTAACCTTCCTCTAATCCAAGAGTGATGAATTTCTGATCATTAATATTATTTTGATCATTAAATTTCTTGAGATAAATTACATCTCTATATATACATAATTATTTATGGTTTTGTTCCATTTCTATGCTTTCACATACTTCCGACATATTCCAAATTTTAATCACAGTTATTTGTTATACTATATTCTCTTTCTAGTTCACTTACCATTTTTTATAAGGATGTTTTATAAATCCTTTTATGATTATGATTTTCTAAAAGGATTTTTTGATGGATAGCCTTTGATTCAAGAGATAAGTTTAAATTCCATTTAACCAATATATTAAAATTGGGAAACATTAACACCCTAATATTATAAAATAAGAACATTGTGATTGATAATGTATACGACATGCGTTACTGAGATTAAATGACCTGTGAAATATATTATTTAAATTTTACCATTATTACATAGTCATTAAAATTTTTGATGAAAATTGAAAAAAATAATGAATCCTATATTTTTTACACATTTATAAATTAATTAATTGGTTTTGATTTGATTATAATAAAAAATTATAATTTAAATGTAAAATAAATATTTAAAAAAAGATGTGGGGAAAAATATTGTATTTACCTTAAGAAATTAAATTAATCACTAATATTGGTTGATTTTAATGAAATTTATATATTATATATTAAATAATATTTTGTATCCTTCATTTAATATTTTTTCTAGGCAAGAGATATTAATAAATTTAGTTTTACGCATCAAACTATTTTTTTCGAAAAATGATTACACAGTATATTTCTCAATTACCTTAAAATTAAATTTTTATATATGTAGAAAATATATAAGAAAAATTACTTAATTTTTTAAGTAATTATTGAAAAATTAATTTAGTGTAATTTTCTTTGTAAATTTTTAGATGAATTTTTTTATTGATTGACGAAACTACAGATTATTATTGACAATGGCTATTTTTTTAATGAACATGTAATATAAAAATATGTTTATGTTTTTTTTAAAATAAATATTAATTAAATTATATTTTTATTAATTCAATTTAGGTCATTAGAATTAGTTATATATTTTTTAGATTCAATATAAATCATTTGTGTACTTTTGAATACATTTTTGGAATTCATTTTCTATTACAACTATGTGTTCATTATTAAATTATAATCTAAAAATTCTATGAGTTGAATTTGGAAAAAAAAGATTCAATAGTTTGAATCCGAATAATTAATATTTTATATTATCTTTAACTAAAATTTTGCTCATAGTGAATAGTATTGACATTTGAAATTAATTACCACAGTTAAAGGTAAAACATGTTTACTGAGAGTAAATCCTAGAATGTTTGTATTAAAAAGATGTAAAAATTTAAAATTTCTATTATATTTCTATATTTATAACAGATATAATACATTTTTATATAATTATCCACTATTTATCCTTGTGACATGTGAAAACATGTAAACAATTTATTCATTTCAATCATTATAAGTGTGTCCTCTCGCAACTTATTAATGGTAACTCTATCACTTTTCTTATTCATTCATAAAAAGACATTTTTTCAAAAAATCATTACTCAAATAATATTCTTACATCAATAAACATAAACTAGATCCCTCTATTAGATCAAAAAAATAGAGTAAGGATTTATTTTTAAAACTAAAGAGTTTGTCTGAAGGAGAGGTATACATCATAACATTGCATTTTCATTTTATTTCCTTATTTTACTCCAATGAAACACCATAAAAACATATAAGACACTAACACCAGTATATTACATAAAATTATACTTATTTTGGTATATTTTATTAAAAATTATCAATATAATCTTCATTAAAATGTGAAATGAAGGTGTTGATTATGTGTATATAGGAATACCACAACAAAAACTGATGTAATTCAGTTTTCATCAGCACACCTCACAAATTAATATAATGATAGATTTATTATATATATATAATGAAATAATTTAAATTTTGGAATTATAATATCACATATTTCTTCTTATCTTCGAATTTATTGTAAAATGATAGTGCCTCTCAAGGGTACGTGTGGACTACCACGTCCATAAAATGTTATAAAATTTGTAATTTTATTTTTTCATTTATGATAATAAGGAAAAATTCAATGAATATATATGATATATATAATATGATAATTAACATATTAACATTAAATACAATTTAAATTTTATTCTTTACTTATATAAAAATAATGAAAACAACATTCATGCGTACGTACATACTACCATCTCCATGAATGATGTAACTCGTTTTCATACATCTGAATATTATGGAATATAATGAATACTTATATAATGAATATATTTGATATTTATATAATGGATAAAATTTAATAGAATTTTTTATCATAATCATGGTATAATTAAATAAACTAACAAACCAAAATACATGTGAAAAATAAATTTGTTATCAACTAGAATAGTGTTATTAGTAAAACAATTATTAATAAACATGTGATAAAAGGTTATAAGAAAATAATAGATGAAATGATATATATGTGTGTGTGTCTGTGGCTATATAATAAATTAATAAAAAATCCATATTTCTTATATATGAGGGTCAGAGACGTACATGAAAATCAATCCTGAGCTAAGGGTTTCTCACTTAACTTTTAAATCAGTGACAGATAATCCATATCCACAAGTTATTTATTTTCTATTATCAATATACAACCCTTCTTATAGGTAATATCATGAATATAGTTTCCTTCATATTATTTTCAGTATCCATTTATGATATTTCATTCATTAGGATAACGATTCAAAATTCTTCAATGTGGTCATGGTATATGTAACAATCTCATCATTATTTAGGATTGTTTATTTTTAAGGATACTTTGGTATAAATATTTTATATTTCTATATTAAAACACATATATTTTATAACACTTAGGTTTTCATGATAATTTAATGTAATTTTACCATTGTATACTATTTATTTCATAAAATTAATAAGAAACTTATATCATGAAATAATGACATTATTTACCTCTTTGATTGAATATAAATTTGTTCCATAATAATTTTTTTTAAAAAATAAAATATTTTTTACATTACATTGTTAATATAATGTCAGTTATTCCCATGACAGGTTTTTTACATAATATTTCAAAATATAACTTTCTATAATATTCCAAACAATGTAATTTATAATTATTTATATAAAATGTGAAATGAATCATTATTTTAACTTACTCAGTTTGAATAGAGTGTTACAGACATTTTAACTAACCATTTCATTTATTCTTACTTTACAATATTACATGATTTATTTTGAATAATTACTTCTCTCAAATATCATGCAATTTTAGGTTTTTAGAAGTAATTTTCATTGTGAAATTGTATTTTCCTCGAGAATTAGTAGTTACATTTTTAATTTATGTATATTAATAAAATATAAAAACACTTATTTTACTTATGATCTAGCTAGGATTTGTTTTTATGATATCAACTACATTATTTTTCGGGATGGATTATAATTAGTTTGACTTGGGATATGTTTTAATGGATCTATCTTAATTATTTATTTGGATGGATTGTGAGCAGTTTGATTATGGATTTTCTATTTAATACCATTTACCATATTACACTACATGTTATATGATTAATTTTATTGATTGGAGAATTTTTTAATATTTCATCTACTATTATTTAAAAAAAATCCTTATATTGATTATTTTTTATCCTCATTAATATGAGGAATTCAGTAGGAATAATAATTCATGGGGGGTAATTGTATCCCCATGATGCATCGGTAGGTATCATGAGACAAGTTATCTTTGGTATTTAGTTGATTCCTTACCCAATTATTTATTATTTCCATGTACAATTAATTGATTATATAGTTATTAAGTATGAATAATTTCATCACTCTCTATGATGTTATGTTTTGACGCCCATGTAATTTTTTGATTAATTTGAGTATCCATAGATAAGTTTCATGGTCATTTGATAGTTTATGTGGAATTGTTCTAACAATTATTTATTATGGAACTTTTATTATTCATGCTCAAGTTATTAATTACACGTAACCTGTTTCATATAATTTCCTTGCTATATGGATAATACCTTATTTTTTTTATAATAGATTTTTTTCTACTCATACCATTATAGAGCATTATATCTAAACACTTTCTTATGTTTTATTTCCCTATAATATGAAATTTTTATTGTGATTTATATACAGGGATATTCAAAAGAAAAAAATTGAATAATCAATGAATAAACAATGTTTTATTTTACTTTTTCAATTTAATGTTAGATTCAAGTATGAATGTAGTATTCCAATATTTAAAAATTATTTTTTTGATGTGATCTCATATTTATATAACCAATGTAACAATTTAAAAACCAAATATAGGCTTCTAGGGTTGGAATTTTTACAGATTCTACTGATCAATAGATCAGTCCATTTATAGTGATTGAAATCCAGAGCTTTCTGGATTTGGATAGATACAAATGACGCCTTGTGAGAAATTTTTATTGGCTTTAAAATCCAAAAAATATTTTATACAAAAGGGATGTTAGTTTATTTATGGAGACTACTGGTTAGACACATTTAATTATTTGAAAATATGTTTATTCGGTGCACCTATTCTAACACTACCCTATACTATTAGTGTTTTTGTGATATGATGTTGTGAATTAAATATATGACAAAGATTATTCCTCATGCATAATTATATAATGATAGATTATTCTTCACAAAAATTTATAGTTATTGAGAAAAATTACACAACTAAAGTTGTAATGCACCTTGACTGAATGGAGGATTTATAAATCATTATAAATTGAATTATTAATGAGTTTTTACAGAAAAACTATTAACAAGGTTCATAATAAAATTCTTAGAGTTTAGACATCTCAAAAAAGTGATTCAAGGTGAGGATTATAGATCAAAAGATAATTTCATAGGTTCAATAAGAACAAAAAGTTGATTAGGGTGGCATGGATACATGGTGTACATTACATCTAGACATAAGATAACCATTGGATTGTCACCATATTTCTATTGGGATGTGTAGTGGACATGCCTACTACCAAGGCTCACCGATTATTTAGAGTCCCAATAATATTTTTTAGTCGGTGTATTGAAGGGTCAAAATTTTACTTCCCCCGTTCCAAGCATAAGAGGTTATATCTTTCCACTTAGCTTTTTCACTTTTCATAGAATGGGTTTTTATCCCCCAATTATCCCTTCCTCATAACTCACTATGAAGGTATTATTGATGGATTTATATAGTGTTATGAGGAACATATCAACCTCCATCATACAATTATGATACTCCCCTACCTAGACTATAATTTTATGTCTTCTCCCCCAACATTGTCATTGTATAATTCAGTAGAAGAAGATGTAATCACTCGATTCTCAAATAAATTTAATGATTTCTAGGATGAGGATATCTTGAGATTCTATATGCTCTAGGTTTCTTGACTATTTAACAAGTTATTTCAAAATTTCTATATTTTTATGGTTTTCCTAAAATTTCAATTTAATTTAATATGGTTTTGGTTTAATTTTTTGGGTATTTGACTTGGTGGAGATTCATAAGTTTCTCAGGGAAATATGGAACCTCATTTTTCAATGTACCAGTGATTGATGGATTATCTATGGTTTATTCCTCCTTATTCCAGTTTGGTTTTGTTTTAATTATTTTATTAATAATTTTAATGTTAATTAATTACAGTGTCAGGGTTTGATGTTGGAGTCTAGGTGGATGGAATGGATTTAAATAATATTTGATAGGGATCCTTTGGCCTTGGGAGAGCTGCCAACACTTGGTTAATATAATCAGACAACATTAAAAAAGTACTTTTTACCTAAAACTAACCCAAATAATTTTTCTATCTCATAGGATTATCTATTGTAATATCATTTCCACAACATTAAAAATTAAACTGATCAAAAATTTAATTATTTTTAATATCTATTCATTGGTATAACACCCCTCAAACATTATCTCTCATTGTAATGAGATGAACATAGTTTAATGACATAATAATAGTGTTAATAATGGTTTTTGTAATAAATATTGTGTTTTTTATTTGGAGTAGATTATTAATACTTATAAAATTGATTCGTAATTTCAAATTGAAAATGAGGTTTGGATGTTGTGTAAGGCCTTGAATGTGTAAATTATAATCTAGAAAGTGTTTGGATTTCGAAAAATTATTAGATAAAATTAATATAATGAGAAATGTTTTTTTATTTGAAATTTAAATGTGAAATTGATTGGATGAAAAATGTTTACTGTTTTTAGAAATTACGGATGAGAATTTATAATTTGTGTTGGAAAAATTAGGTTTGGGAAATTGGTTTAGGATATGTTAATGGTATTGATAATAAAAATCATTTTTGGAGTGTTTTTAGGAACGTAAAGTGGAAATTGTAAAAATGTTGAAATGGGAATGATAAATGTTATTATATCTTATTCATGATTATTTTAGTGATTCTAAAATGATGAATGTTTTATTAAATATGTGTTTTTTATTATAATTTTTAATCTTCGGGAGAAATCAGTCCCTAAGTGGATGCATGTATTGATGGATAATCCTACGTTGAACACGACCACATGGTGGAAGATTTAAATTTATAATTATACTCGAGGTGAATACAACCCTAAGATGAGTGAATGTGATAACTAAAATAAGGGTAAACATGAACCCAAAGGGTTTATTAGGGACCTGGGATGGGATTATTATTCCCATGTGTGACGTATTTGGACCTATAATGGATACATGACCCATAATCACGAGATGGTTGGAAAATTCATCTTAACATGCTCAGAGACACCATGTCACATTCCAAATTAATTATGTACTATTATTATGGTGAACATGGCCCATATATTTTACATCTTCATAAGTGTATTTTGTTTAAAATTTTTTTAATTAACTATTTTTAGAGTGTTTTCCTTGATCAACATTCATGAAATTTATTAAAATAGGTAATATTAGTAATGATGTGGGAAGCGGCCTACAAAGTTTCTGTCAAACCATTATTTTTCCACCGTTTCAATTTAGTACTAGTGAATCATCTATATATTCTTGTAGAAATATACATAGGGTTGATGTATATATTTAGGATTTTCATAGATTATTGGTAAAAATCAAATGATATGAGATGTTTAGGGTGGGTCATGACTCATATTGGCTATAGATCCATAGTTTATTTTATTTATTTTACATTTTTATTTATATATGTGATTGGAAATGCTGATGGTTAGTTTTTTATGTACCATATTTCATCATTTTATATTTTATACCATCTTCAATTATTTGTTTCTTTCTCCATAATCTAAAGTGATGGGTGTGTATGATATTTGTTTTAATTTTATTACTAGATTGTCACTATGATACATGATGTAAATCAATCACATAATACATTTGTAGACCCTTGCATCTTGTTATTGGAATCTAGAATTTTGGGAGGCAACCATGTGGTACATTTTTGGTCTTAAGTATGTGAACTCGTTATTATTCTGGGATATCAGTAAATTAATAAGTTTTATTAAAACTAATTTTTTATTTTGGACTTAAAGTTATGGGATTTGAAATAATTTAGATATATGAATTCATCATATATTGCGATCGAAGCTATTCTGATGTGTTGAGAATAACTATTCCATTGGAATTACTAGTTACCCTAGGAATAAGTTAAATCTATTTGTTTAATTTTTAGGGTTTTTTATATTTTTTTCTAATGTGACCCAAAATATTGTTATGATTAAATAATTATAAATTACTGGGTTTCCATGATCTTGAACCATTGAAAAGATGCCATGTATATATTATAGATATCGGAATGTGATGGAATGGTCCATCTCATAAAATATGTCAGACACATAGTATCCATATGATATTATCCTTCTGTTATATTTTTTCACAAATAAATATGGATTTCCAATTTAATGTATTAGAAACTACTCATATAGTGTTTTATTATATATATACCTGTTGGAATTTTAAATTGTTGGGTAAACATTTAATCATATATTTCATTTTGTTTGTAGGTCTTATAAATCCTTTGGCAAGATTATTTATATTTATAATGGTTTAAGGTCCCATCAAAAATGGATTTGTAAATACCTTTATTTGGTGAGTAATGGGATTAGATATCTTAAAGATATTCCCCTTGAGGATGATTTTAATTTTTTTTCTTATTTAATATGTTCGTAATATTCCTTAGGGTGTTTTACCATATATTATAGAATTTAAATATATATATATATATAACTCTCTAGACTGCGTTTATAAAATTTTTTCTTCTGGGATAATGTTAGTAATTATAAAATTGAGGATAAGTGAGTTGTTATTCTCTAGGTGAAATCACATATGCGGATGCTCAAGGGAATTGGTACCCTTTTGGGTGTGTGGTTTGGTATGTGATTCCTTTTATACATTAAACCCATTTCTGGTTTAATTTTCATATTAGTTATCATTTTTTTCAGACTAGAAAATATATGACGTCCCATGGTTTGAATGAATTCAATGGGAATTTTTTCATATTGATTCATGTAGATTTTCTGTGGGAACTCTGTGGTGATGTCAATGAGTTATGTACATTGTGGGATTTTGATTTAAGGGAAATCTAGGAGACATAGAAACCATACACATGAATTAGATCATAGTGGTATAGTGTTTAGTGATTTTGGAGGGAGAGTGTGAGAAGGGTTATCCTAAGATTATACTTATACTAATGATAAGAGACATGGGTAGGTACTTTAGTTCGAGATCTATGTACAAGAGGTGATTCAAGGATTGATAATGATTCATATGAGGATAGAATATGTTTGTGATATAGACCTAGTGATACATTCCTTAAAATTTATGTTGAAAGAACTAAGAGTTATTGAATTATGGTATTGAAACTGGCATGAAAGAGAAATATTTTTTAAGTGTTTTATATTGATGTTATATATGTGTTTAATATTTTGTGGAAGTGTGGGTTGATACTATGGGTTAGTAAATGGATCTAGATGGAAGATTAAGGTATTTATGTGCGTTTATTTCCTCAAAGTATAGATATACACCCATTATTTTGGTATAACATCGTGAAGTGGGTGAGTGAGAGTTAGACATTGGCACAAGTGAAATTTTAATTTTTTAAAGAGGACATCCTATGGAGATCCTAGTATGATTATTCAATAATTTCATGTTTCTTAGTTATATTATCCATTTTATTGTCTGAGTCTTATAAGAATGAGATGAGATTTTATTTGGAGGTGTGAGAGTGTACACCTATTTCCATTGAAGTTAATTCAGGTAACACATATAGTTAATATGTGGATCTTGTTGACTGTTTATAAATGATTTTTTTAAAGGTTGGGGTCGAAGCCTCATTTTATTATTAAATCAATGAAAATACTTCTTTTTAACTTCATAGAGGGAGACCCATTACATAGCTTGAAGGCCCAGTGGTCTTGTATCCCATTACATAGCTCGTAGGCCCAAATTTTTGGCCTAAGGCCCATTCTGTGAATTGTAACCTGGCTGCTACAGTACCCACCACTACTGTAGTACCCTGTCGCCGCTATAGTATCCTGACGCCGCTACAGTACCCTCCAATCAACAGTACCGCCACTGCTATAGTATCGCTACAGTACTACTACAGTATATGCGCCCCATGGGTTTTGAACTCCCATTTTTCATATAGGATTACAGGGTGCTTACCACTAAGCCAAATCATCATTAGGTTTTTATGCAATCCAATGTTGTTATGGGTCCACCAATGGATGATTATGGTTAGTAAACCTCCTTATGAATCATTTTTGGTATTTTTTATGACTTTTATTCCCATAGGGAAGTAGTAGAAATTGAAAATGTTTCAATTTTGTGCCGAGGAATACATATGGTGGATTTATACAATTTTTTATGATGGATGTTGGAAATGGAATTGGAAATGGATGTTGATGTTTTTACCCTATGAGGTGATGAAATGGAAACTACCGTGGTGGGGATGGTCTTATGATTCACAGGTGACACAACCCTATATGAGTAGTTTGGTAGTTTTGGGGGAATAGTTTGTGGACATTTTTTTTATGGAAATTGGGAACCAATGAACAATGATGTACCTTATTTTATCTTTCTTGATGAGTGGTGTATGATTATTGGATATAGGCTTTGGTTGAAATGTGATGAACAAAATGTGTTTGTTATTGACTCAATTGGTTCTTTTGGAAATCAATCTATGTCTACAGTTTTCTGATTATCCAATCAAAGAGATCACACCAGTTTATGGATGTGGACATAAGTAATCAGGTAAGGATAATCATGGGGTATTTTATAGATTATGGGGACTCGAATCAAGTGTTTTTTTATCAAATTAGCTAGAGTAGTCTTATAATTGGTGTTGGGATTGGGGTGACTTGATATGACTCAACATGACTTAGTTAATGAACATCAATAATTGTGGAACTTAATGATGTCTTGTGTAGAAATGTATTTATTTAACCATGAACATTAACCATGAGTGAGGCATGGGCTCAAAATGTGTGGTTGATAACCCTTTATATCAAAATAAAATCATTATAGGGTGATATGGATGTTTAATTAACCATGATGTTGTTATTTTGGAATCACATTATATATGGACGGGGGTTTTTTGAGATGGGTAGGCTAGATGATGTATGATTGGTGGTATTTTTGTACAATTGGATGAGGTCAGTATGAAACCACATTGAGATTTTATTTTGTAATTTATGGGTGTGTTTCAGTTTTGTGGGGGGGGGGGTATCAAGGAATGGACGACACGTTGATGATTCTCAATCTATGGGGGTACAATGGAATTTGTATTTATACTAAATATTGGAGAGTTTTATTATCACTGGTTCATTATTCATGCTTCTAATTCAACATGTAAATTTTTTAACCCACCAAATTCATTATTATGATAGGTTTGTGGGATTTAAATATAAAATCAGAAGGGATAAAGAACCATGTTTTGGACATTAGTTGTTAAAAACTATGTTCTTTGGTGGTGATCACTGTAATATGGGTGATGCTTCAGGTGATGATTCAAGAGTTTATAGGGTTATAATATATCGATAAAGAATTATGTTTTTGTTTTGATAATATCCATGGGAATTACCTCATGGTCCAAGGAATTTAGAAAAATAATTTGTGTTTTTCTCTTCAAAAGTGTATTAGTCCTTTTGAGATGGAATTTTACTATTTTAATATGTTTTGAGGTCCTAGATTGTTTGGAATGGTTGATTTAATGGCCATAGATACACCATTAAGATGAGAAGTATTATGGTGGAGGTTTTATAATTACATAATTCAAAAAATATGATTTAAAATTGTAAATAAATTTATTTTTTATTCAGTGGTTGGGGAATATTTTTAACTAGCATTTAGAATAAAATTTTGAGGGTTTAGACAACTAAAAAAGAGTTTCTAGACATGGAACTTATCTAAAAATATAATATGATATGTATTATAACATAAAATTGAGGTTTGGGTGTCTGGTAAACTTGGTGGATGAATCTTACACTCACATTACAATTATTGGAGACTACCAACTAGTCTGTGGGATGCCTAGTGGCCAAGCTCACATCTTGTTGTCACTAGAAAGATGGTGGCACATTACCAGCTTGCAATTTGGGGTATTAAAGGGTAATAATAACCCATCGAAACCCCCAAGATTAATTCAATTAAATCACCCACATCTATTTCATTGCCTCACACAAAAAGAGTTCTCCTACCTCTTTTACCCTCCTCATGCCTCACTAATGAAGTTCTTATAAAAGAATTCTATAATAGTTTTAGGTAGGCCCCAAACATTCTCATCCTACATTGATCCTTTTTTAAACTATTATAAAATTCACAATTCATCAATTTTAAATGGATATTAAACTAGATCACTGTTATATGTATATTAAAAAGGGTATTTCATCAAACCTAGATAGAGGGAATCATGATACTCAATCTTCATTCATTTTCTTAGTTATTTGACAATGTATGTCACTATTTCAATTTATATACATTTTTTGAAATTAAAATTAAACAATTTATGGGTTGGATATCATTGTCATGGGATTTATCTCTGAATAAAATTGGTAGTGTTTCGAGTATTGTTATCTCCCAGTTGCTGGAAGAACCAAATTTCGTTCGATGGCCAGTATGTTATTCAACTTTTTTCCATGTTGGTTTTTGTTTAATTAATTAATTATAAATTTTATGATCGATTAATATGGATGCTATTATTTGAGATAAAACCTTGGTTATTAGTTTTGGATTTATATAACATTACAAAAGTCTTGGTGGCCATTGGAATATCTTTCATCCATCTTCAAATATAATAATAAATCCTAAAAAAGATAGGTTTTCCCTAGACTAAACCCATAGGATTTTTTGTATATATTATGAGGATAAGTTTTTCAGTTATTCCATATTCATTGGGAAATTAATTGATTAAAAATTTAAGGATTTATAATGCGTTTTATTTTATATAACAACCCATATACATGTTTCGAACTAGAAAGGAGGTGACATTACCAGGGATTCTCGGTAATAATGTGAATAATTTATTTTGAGACTAAATTTTTTCCTTTAATGATAATTATTGTTATTTTAAAAATTGAATATTAATTATAAAAACATAAGATTAAAATGTATGATTATATTTAAATTATTCAATGTGTTTAGAGCCTTTTTTCACATGCTACACAGAATGAAAATAAAATCATGATATATATGTTAAAAATATGAATATTAAACCTCACTGTTAATGGAATTATTTTTCATTAGTGATAATATATATTAATAATATATTTATGAAATATTTGTAGGATGAAAAGAACTGGTACTTTTAATATGAAAGAGATTCAACAGGTATTTGTAAAATAACTTCTATGATCATTTTATTCAATGAAACGAATTTTCTAAATATTACCTCTCTATCAGATATGAATTTTTATTTGAAGGATATTTTCATTAACAATGAAAAATAGATTTTTAATTAATAATGTGATAATTATAATTTCGTTATTAACATATTGAAATATGAACAATAATGGTTAATATTTTAAATAAATAATTTTTTCTATAAAAATGATTTTTCCATCATATCTCATATTTTAATTTTATATTTTTTTATAATGTATATTATATGTAGTTAAAAAAATTGAACATTATTTTATTGATTCATAGTATTAATATTAATAATATATTCATTTTTATTATTTTTAAAAATATAAGTATTTTTATATGAATAGTGAAAAATACTATTTCAATAAATAATAAGACATTTACATAATTATACATATATATGTTTGAATTTAAATTTAATGAAAATAATTTATATGAAAAAATTATTTATTTTATATTAGAATTATAATTTAAAAAAATATTGGATTTAATCTATAAATCAATATAATATGATTTAGAAAATAAGTAATATTTTCTATATTTTTTAATACAGAATACATTTACAGTATATGAATTATTTTTATCACTTTTATAAATTTAATCTTATTCAATGGAATAAAAATTAGGAGTTATTAGGTTCAAATTATGTTAAATGTTCCCTGTAATTTTTTGACATAAAAGATAAATTACTCAGCTAAAAACTAGTTACCACTATAAGTGTAAATGTTTGTTAAAAGTGTACAACATAGTGAAAAGAATAAAAGATGTAAAAAATGTAAGACCCTTTGTTCATACGAGTCAAAAGTTGTGTAAATAATTTAAAATAATCATTTAATGTAGGGAAAAAATATTATCGGAGATTCAAATTGATATTTTGAGAATTTAAATGCCTTAAAGGATTGTTTTTTTATGAGGAATGAGGATTACAAGGTAGCTGAGTAGTTTGGGTGATGTTTTGAGTCTTCAAGTTATGTTTTGGAGATTTGGAAATTTCTACACAGGGTTATTTTTTGGGGTTCATGATTAATGGAAAATAATGTGGCTCCCGAAACGTCAATTAAATTTTAGTTAGTCAATTAAGGATCACGGTTACCTCAGATGACTAGTGCACATTTATGTTTGAACATATGTTAAATTTAGAGGGATCCATTTTAAGTGCAATAGAACATAGACTATGAACATATTTTATGCAATGATGAAGAAAACCCATTAAAATTTTGAAGAGGGGACCAGTACTAATTCACATAGAATGAAAGAGAGTGCAACCATATTATATGGGGATTCCTTGTAAAGGTAATTTTTGGTTCATAGTTGGTGATTTTTTCTGAAAAACATAAGGTTAAACAATTCAGTGACTCTATATTTCATTAATTGTGGGAAATGAAAAAAATCCCCCGTAGGGTATTTTATTTATTCCCCTCCCTTCTTATTTGGGAATTCACACATTAAGGGATCTTCTTACCCCTTACAACATTAAATTCCCATCAATTTGGGGGTTCCTTTTTTGGTTTCCTCAGTTTTTTGGGTAATATTTTCCATCTATTAGAATCTAGTTCCTTCCTCATCTACTCAATTTTAAATTCTATTTTCCAATTATTATTTTTGATTTCAATTCCACTAAAATATTATGGAATTGGACACTGGTGATGGGACATCAACTCTTTTTGTTAAGATGGTATCATGAGAGGATATCCTAACTTCTCTATGAGTAATTTGATTTATGTATTCATACATGATAAATTTTATTAGGTTTGATATTATGAAATATAATTTTTAAATTATTTTAATGGTTAAAAGTACTAAGTATTTGTTTGGAAATTGTATTGAGATCCAGTTTTGGACCTCCAATGAAAATTCCATGGAGATGCAGAAAGCTGTATGTTCCCTAAGAGATTTAAAAAATTTATTAAATTTATATTTTAATGTTTAAATTAATTATTAAATGATAAAATTAAATGTTACTATTTACATGTAATGTGGATAGATATCAGATTGTTTAGGTTAGCTCATTCGGATATTGAGGGGCTTGGGAGAGGCTTGATAAGGCCTTGGAAAAACGTCATCCCTTAGGATTTTTTATTAAATCATTGTATGAGGAAGGTGGTTTTAGAGTTATTTAACATTGTATTAATATTTATTTAGTGTGTGGAGGATGTGTAATATAGCCAAAATGTTTTATATTTCCCCTCTTGATTTAGAATATTCTTTCTATTAAATTGATGTCTTAGACAAGTCATGTATCCTGTTAGTTTTTTGGGGTTTATGGTACCGATCCAATGAACACCAATTGGGTATTCCAATTCAGGAAAATGGAAATTCCTAGAAAACAAAGGTTGAATAGGTGGATTTTAAGATTAATATGGTTAGTCTTATTGGTTTTCTCGATAGAATGGTTTAAGGAATTCATTGAATGTCTTTGTAATAAATGATTTATAACACATTAAGAGGATAGAGTGTAATATTTCTATAATAAGATTTTGGGAAATGCATATGATGATTTATTTAAATCGTTGTAATTGTGTCCAATGAATTTTGAGATGGGTTTGGATTTCAATGAGTGGAAAATCTTTTTTTAATGGTTTTATTTTTTAAAATTATTTTTTGACCTAATGTGATTTAAACATGGGGTATTAGATAAATATCAAATGTTTATTTGAAATGAGGGGGTGTTTATCCTTTTGGTGAAAACTATATAATTCATCATCTATGGGTTTTGATAAAAATAATTTATTTAGCCTAGTTCTTCAGTACACTGTGGAATAGATATGTTAATGGTTGTCTTTAAAATCATCAAAATGAGTGTCTGAATTCTAAAAAATGGAAATCAGTTTTTAGATGGGTGATTTATGTAATGTGAAAGGGATTAGAATTTTGAGCCATTTCATAGTGTAAAAGCCCCATTTTTACCATGTTAAATGATATAATGGTTTAGGTTGTTAGAATATATTTTGAAATCCACGGTTTTCAGTGACAGAAAAAAATGTTATGTACATTTTTAGTATTCTAAATGGATTAATATGATTGAATGAAACAATAAAGGCCTTGTTTGGGTTCCAACCTAATGGACTAGTTACTGGTAGTAGTTTATATATTATAATATTTTATACTATTTCTATACATCCATGGTCTATGTGTTGAAATGACACTATTGGAACTAAATATATTTCTACATAGTATGATTAACTTTTAAATATGCCTCTTGGTACTATGAAAAAAATTATTAATGAATGAATCTTTTTTTCTTCATGTATTTATCTCCCAATAATTAGTGAAATAGATCACTAATATATCCCGAATCAAGTTTGGTTACGCTGAGTGTTTCTTTGGAACAAAATGGATAATTGGTTAATTATTATGGTTATTTTAAAATATGTCTTCATTAATATAGTTTCGATTTTTCCAATGTATATATGCATACACTATTTCCAATGCTGGTTATTTATTTGGACAATAATGGTGGTGGGACACTGAGTTGTTCTGACACCCTTATTGTTAGAACATGACACTTGTGTAGCCTACCAAATTTCACACTTTTCAGAGGAATAATGTGGGAAGTTCCCTGATATGATGTTGATGATCAAGTATGGATGCTCATACAAGACAAAGGTATGATTTTTGGGGGGCTAAATGATGAAGAAGACCATCATTGAACTTTTTTTAATTATTTTTCAACTTTTTATTGATAATTGGATCAACCTAATGGTAGGACATACATGCATTACAATAATTATTATGTACATATTTTATGAAAGAGTTTTATTATTTACCCTGTACACTCTGATATTTTTATTACTAATATATAACACCTTGTTATTTTATATATTTCAATACACAATGATCTAGGGGTATTTTATCCCCATGGGGCTACCATAAACCCCCACAGCTAGTCTGGAGCCTCTCACATATAGGAAGAAACACCTGAGGTCAAACAACGAATCTGTCTGGTTATTTTTCATAGAGTGAACATTGAATAGGAAATAAAATTGTTTTATTGTACTATTTAATTTTTATAACATATTTTAGTTCTGGGATATGGTTGAATAGAGACGTATGTATATGTCGGATCCTATAAAGGATATCATAATGATGAATAATTAACATTTTATTAGAATTCTAGGATTCTATAGATTGGATTGATATTATTGTGTTTCAATGTAATAGTTTTATATTTTATTCACCAAGAGAGGATAACATGTATTTTTGATGTTATTTTTTTTGGATTTGTGGATCTTGGACCATTTCTAAATGGATAGTGATTTGATTCTGACAATTTCCCTATTAAGGCGAGAGTAGTCTCTTGCTTCATTTCATGTATTGTGTAATCCACATTTTATGGGCTGATAGTTTTTTATTCTAACAATAAATGTGGTATTTAAGGTTTCAAAAAATAATCTTATTATGTTGTATCAAATACGTACTTTGTAGAATTATACTAAATTGTACTGACTTTTACATCAATCTCATTCTTATAGATGGTCATATGGATTGGTGGTGAGAATATCGATGACACTAAAAACAATAAAATCCACATGCACATTAGGTGTAGTTAACCTGTTGTGTCAGCCTGGCATTGGTTTATATTTATTAAACCCCCTTTTACTTGTTATTGTTCTGGTTTAGTTGCTTAAAGTGAGAATTACAAACAAATATGATATTTTTATATATATCTTTGAATGAATAATAATCAATCAAACCAGGTGGTTATCATAAACATAATATCTGTTTCCTATCAGGGGCCCCGGTTAGGGACACAATGTGGTACCTATTACACATATGAGAAATGGATAAAGAATATGTTCATGTATAGGTTCAGATATATGTCTCATGATCCTTTATGTTGTAGTCTGATATACAAATGATCATAGAGGATGGGTACCCAAATTATGGTATACAACTTTAGAATATTATTCTCAACATATATAAGACCCTAGAGTAAGGTTTTTTGACACATTGATTCCATTTGACAATAGGATGGGGGTGTGGCTAAAAAACCTTGATTTGTTTCCTTTTTTAAGTTTTCCTAGAACTAGGTGGTCATATCATGTGACCATAACATTATACATGGAATTTATAATAGGTGGGTATAGAGAAAATGTTTTTTACATGGATATTAAATCTTTTAAGATGAGTATTAAATACATTAAAAGAAATTCTTAAAGACTGTAGTAGTTAATGGCCTTCTGAAACTAGGAACACAATTTTTTCATTTAGGTAATAATATTGAACATGTTACATAATGATAATCTCCATTACTATTATTCAAAAACATATCCTAAAATAATAAATTCAACATCACCCTGGGAAAGAAATAATATTGAACAGTGAGATCATATTTTCAGTAGGGGTAAATAAGAGAGATATGTTAGAATGACATGAACATAAATTTATGAGAACAAGATCATAACAATTGGAAACCATGGCCGTTATATCAAAGATCAAAATATTTAGTCATGAAATATTGATCAAAATCTCATGATACATGAATCATAAGGAAATAATATAACATTATCCATGATAATATAACATTAGAAAATTAAATAGAATTGTGCCATACACTTGATCATAAAAAATCAGTTCCATATTATAGAAGGTTCACTACTAATTATTTCTCATTGGATTGTGTTCAATTACAAATCCATCATTGTATTAATGGCTCACTACCAAGTCCATCATAGTAGAAGTTCATTACTGAACCCGGTTGACTCTCTATTCACATCTATTCTATCTCATGACATATAATGTTTTTGTCAATCCATAGAGAGAGATATAGGTCCCACCCACCATTGGTTATAACGTAACCACCATCATTGATTATAATTGATTCAATATCCTTGGTTATAACACAACCACCAGTGTATAATGAAAATCACACCTTTTGTGACAAAAGATCGTGAAACATTAATCATATCATAAATCATGAAATGAAGTGGGTTTGAAAAACTTTTCCTTACACTACCACAAAAACAGGTTTTCCCTGCGCCAACCTTTATCAGTGCTACCGAAAAAGTGCTGATAAAGTGGGGGAGTGCCTTTTTTAGCATTGATAAAGAGTCCCTTTAACAGCGCTAAAAAAGTGCTGATAAAAGCCGCCCTTTATCAGTGCTTTTTTAGCACTGACAAAGGTACCCCCTTTGTCAGTGCTTTTTTTAGCGCTGATAAAGGGACACCCTTTATCAGCGCTTTTTCGTTAGCGCTGATAAAGGGGGGCCTTTATCAGAAATTTTAAAAGCGCTGGGAAAGGGTCAAATTCAAAAAAATAATTTTATTAAAAATAATATATGAATATATAAATGTAGATATATAGTTATATTGTTATAAATATAATATATAATTTTTAAATATATTTTAGATTAGAATAAATATACATTTACACTTAATATACTTAATATATAATATATTTAGTGAAAATGTCTTATAAAAAAATTAAAAAAAAAATTTTTAATAAATAATTTGCTAATTATTATGGAGTAATAGTCATTTAATAACAATTTGATGAGTAAAAAATAAAAAAAATTAAAAAAAGATCCAAAATATGTGGAAAACGCAACTCAAACTTCAAACCAACATAAAATTTGATCTGGGTGTCCATTTGAGCTCTACCACATATCATATCGAAGCATGCGGTGTGGTCTATGTCGTTGTGACATGGGTGGACCCCGGTCAAGAACTTTTCAAGGATAAGAAAGACATAAAAGGCCTCCAAAACTAAGTTTTTAGTTGGGGTACCCCAATTTTTTAACATTTTTTGGATTTCCATCCTCGTTTAATGGGGTATAATTGGCTTTTTTTGTGGGAAATGAATTTATTCCAAGGTATTACATTAATATTTATATTATGTCCTTGATATTTCATCTTTGTTTATAGTGCACTTCTATTTATAATCAAATATATAACAATATATACATATTTTTTATATATTCACACATAAAAATTTAATTATAAATATAAATAATAAAATATATTTACATATAAAATATATTATCTTTATCTAAATAATAACTAATATCAATTTTATTTAAAATACAAATATACAAATATTTATATACCAATATATTAATCTATCTTTAAATATATACATATATTAATCTAACTATATATATATTAATATAACTACATATATATATTAATATTACAATAAATATATATATTAACATCACTATAAATATATATATTAATATAACTATATATATATATATTAATATATCTATATATATATTAATATAACTATATATATATATTAATATAAATATATATTAGTATCCGAATAAATATAACTAAATATATATATATATATATAGAGATATATATTAATATAACTATATATATATATTAACATGACTATATATATATTAATATAACTATATATATATATAAAAATAGAGATATATACTAATATGACTATATATATATTAATATACCTATATATATATATTATAATATATCTATATATATATTATAATATATCTATATATATTATAATATAACTATATATATACATATTATAATATAACTATATATATATATATATTACTATATGAATAAATATAACTAAATATATTTATATATATATAGATATCATGAATTGGAAAACAAATCAAAATAGAGGAGTGGTAAGGGATTAGGTGCAGAGGGGGGAGGTCTCGAGTTCAAATACTGGTAGAGGCAGGGGCGTGCGCGCATGGGGGAATATGGGAGCAAGCACCGTTAAAGGTTGGAGGGGTTGCGTGGGGCATTGTAGGGGGTAGAAAAGTTCCGTAAAAGCGGGGGCTCAAGCACTATAAAATCCCCCTTGATTGGAAGTATTTTTTAATTTTTTTTATTTTTTTCAGCACTTTTAAAAAAGTGCTGATAAAAGGGGTCCTTTATCAGTGCTAAAACGAAAACGCTGATAAAGGAAGCACTCATAAAGTGGTCTTTTCTCAGTGCTAAAACAAAGTCCTGATAAAGGACCCCTTTTATCAGTGCTTTTTTTATCGCTGATAAAAGACCCCTTTTATCAGTGGTTTTTTTAGCGCTAATAAAAGGGGTCTTTATCAGCGCTTTTTGGAGTGCTCATAAAGGTGACCCCCCTTTATCTTCACCGACATTAATTGCTCTTTTCTAGCGCAGTTAAAGGCCATTTTTAGTGCTGATAAAAGCTATATTTGTAGTAGTGTTATATCACAACCATTGAAAAAAATATAGGTTTCATTATCATTCCTTCATTTCATAATAGAATAAACTGTGGAAAATCATGTAATTATCATAATAATTTTATGATATAATATCACATGGAAGAGAAACGGGTTTTTAAACATATTTCCATGAAAAACATAAACCATTCAGAGAAATTATTAGAATATTATCCAGGTATTATATCCCATATAAATAAAAAGATACATAAAAATATGTCATATTATATGTACAATTATTTTTAAATAAAAATCAATTAAAAATTTTCCTGAGGAAAATAACTATTCGTGGAAAATAAATTTTTAAAACTACAATTTTCATAAAATATTTTAGGAATCATTAACTTATAAAATTACCATGAAATGATATAAATTATGAATTAAAAATCAATTAAAATATTTTTTTTGATAATATACCTTACACTTTAGAAAAAACAATTTAAAACATAAAAAATTTCAAAATAGTATTAATTGAAATTAAAATTGATAATGATAATGTAACATTAAATGAAAATAGTGTTCATGATGGTGGGAAACTCCATTAATATCACACATGTTAAAATAAATATTCTTTTTTCATATTTTATAAAATCCAAATGAACATTACATGGAAAATAACATAAGGATTCCATTCAAAACATTTTATAAAAAAAATAAAACAATGGTAAAATGGTTTTTAATAATTAATTTTAATAATTTCAAAAAAAAAATATTTTTAAAAAACAATTATTTAGTAGAAAAAATGAGTTTTTAACCAATGAGAGAAATTAAGATGTTTTTTCTTAGGAATATTATTTGGAAATTTTGAGTATATAAAGAGAGTAAAATGAAGAGATAAAATGTAATATATAGAAATAGATAAAATATTTGAAAATTAATGTTTTTCATGAGATATTGGTCATAATATTTCATCATTAGAAGCATAATCATTAATAATCCTGATAAATGATGAGAAAATAACTGAAACCTCTAACTGCACTGGTATCTTTCAATCGAATAATCAAGGAATAATAACATTAAAAAACATAATATATCTAGAAAATATGTATATTCATGATATAACATGTCAAAGGGTGAGTATATACACCTCTTAGAAAAATATTAATGTAAAACATAACTTATGTTCCAATGAATGAAAATTGAGAAAAAAAAAATATCTTACTACTTTGATAAATTTTGAATCAGAAACCCCATGAAATAGAGATCTTAAAATGTATATGTAAATCCAAAAACATCTAAGGATAATAATCATTTAACATATTATTGGGAATTATATACACCAGAAAAAGGAAACACATGGTTAATATTCCTTGTGTCTCATATAAAAATAAATGTTAGATGCCAATGATTTAAAGGATTAGTATTATATTAAATCATAAGAAAAATAATGAACTAAAGAAAATGAAATGATAAAAATAATTAAAATAATAATATTCATGATATAACAAACAATGTGGTAGTATATAAGACACTTAAAACAAATAAGTGGGGGAATTTTCATATGTATCCCAAATATAATAGACAGACAAGAAATCCCTTACATTATGTCTCATCTTCATTCGTACACATTCAAACCAATAATATATAAATATAATTATATTATAAATATATTACGTAACTAAAATTTTTTATATTATATGAAATATTAATTTTTTATGACCATTAATTTCCCATTTATTACCAATTCTTTGTTAAAATCACGTTTTGGTTAATAACTGGTTGGTTTCTATATATGTTTTTTTATTTTTTTTTCAAATACTTTGATCATGGATCCAAAATATATATAATAAAATAAATATATAATTATAATATTTATACACAAATTTTACTTTTATGACCCATAATTAAGTATTATTTTGTTATATAAATTCATATACAATTATGAAGAAGATATGCAAGAATACACATGAGTAACATTTAAAATTTTTCAACTATCATAATGTAAAAAAGGTATGTAATATTTTATTATTCCCATATAATAATAATATCATAAATAAAATATTATTCATTTAAATATACTTTTATATATCATCCATCTGGTTTAGTTATGAAAAGATAGAGTTAAATAACTTCATGAAGGCAGTATTCCACATGTTCATGAATGAATTTATGATCTTTTAGTGAGTGAAAAAGAAAAAACTGATACATTACATTTTAAGAATGATAAATATTTAAGTATGGCCATATTTATTTCATTTTTATTTCATATATTCATTACATTTTTCATTATTTTCTTCCATGTAAATCGTTCTGTACAAAGGAATCACATAGTTTCACGAGGTGGTGGTTCACCATACACACGAGTGACATTACTGTATCCCCAAAATAATAAAAAGTATAAAAGGAATATATATGATATATTGTATGTATAGGTATAAATTTGTTATAAATAACATATATACACTCTATATTCATCATCATACCCAACTATGAGAGGTTGTAATGAAAAAAGGAATGAAATTTGTTCATGAAGTGGTTGTTCCCCATATACACGAATGATGATTTATTAACCCAGTTAACAAAATTAGATATTTTCAAAGGGTAAAACATTAACATGAAAACATATTAAAATTTTAAATATACATTATTTTATATATAATCATGGTTTAATAGTAATTTAAGCATATGGATGAATAAATAAAAAACAATTGTTGAATAATGTTCCCTTTTCTTTAGGTATTGTCTATAGGTGTGAAACAAAATCCATCAAAAAATGGATTTTTTTAAAAGTATCGATTCTGTATTGACAGAAGAAAATATGCAATGATTTATGGGTATTAATAGTTGAGTCAATCTTTTTAATGGTGTATATAAGTGATGAGATGGGGTGACCATTATAAGTGAGGTGAGTGGAACACTTTAAATTTTTAAAAAATAAAAAGGTGTACCAAAAAATTTCTCATGCCACAAGGAACAAAAATTTGTTATTAGAGATTAGTATATATATTATATTTTTTCAGAAAAAATATTTTTATCATTCTAGTGGCTAGGTGATAAATTACATATAATAACATTTTGATTATATGACACATTTTGTTTAGAATAAGGATTTCATGTAATGAAATCTAAATCATGTGTTATGTTATTAAAAATATCAAAAATATTAAAACCATTTTATAAAAATGTAACCCAAAATATCTGGTTGTTAAATTGTACCATCTTAAAATTAATTTCTCTAAAGACATTTGTCTCAGTCATTAATGTTTTAACATTTGAAAAGTCCTTCGTAGAAATAGACAAGATTAAAATGGTTAATAAAAAATAATCATGAAATGGAGAAAAGAATTAATATTCATCTTTTTTAGCAGAACATACTAGGTTTATAAATAGGGGAACATTGGTATAAACTAAATACATAGTATTTTAATTAAAAACACAAACCCAAATAGTGATTGATAGTGGAATAAAACATGCTTAACCTATAATTAATTATCACAACGACATAACCTCTAGAGGTGAAAAATAGACATTGATATCATAAAAATGATGATAATCGGAAAAGAAATATATTTCATGATCCTTTTACTAATTTTGGGTAATTCGTTTCCTATATAAAATTATAACATAAGAAAATTTATTTGATATCTACTTATTTAAAAGGAACAACTTAATCCCTTGGTTGTACATTGATAACTTATCACTTCATCTATTAATCTAAGTCATGAATATATTTTTCATTTCTAATGCCCTAATAAAAAATCCATAATATAATTATAAGCAATTCCATATATTTAAATTAAATAATGGTTAAAATATTTAATGCTGCAGGTAAAAGTCCTCTAATGGTGGGGTAATAAGTTAATCTCTGAAACCTTATCCAATGTTTAACTTATACTATTCAATAAATGGTCTACCAAATAACCCTTAAAAATAAAAAAATTATAAATATGTTCAAAAAAATTTTAAAGATAAACATAACATCAATCCCCCAAATATCATAAGGTATATTATGATTTTCTCATTTCAATCATGTTAATACCTTCATCAGGTATTTTCTGGAATCGAGTTAATAACATGAATTACAATGAATACTTATGGAAAACTTATATTATTCTGTATTACTTATATAAAACATAGAGTTTTTGATATGTTACATAAATAAAGAAATCTAGTAAACACAATCAATGATAGAAATACCACTTTTTCAACAACTTGTTAATCATTTATTAGGTAACCCATTCTATCTGAATTAATTATTAATTTCCAGTAACTATGTATCCCATGATCATTATATCAAAATTAAAAACATATTTTGTGTAATATTCCCATAATAAAAATATTATATTCCCATTAAATCACATTTCTAGTCTATTAGTACAATTTACCATATTATTGAAAATCCTTAATGAAAAATTCTACTAAAAATCCTTATATACATCAGGATTCCATGAAAAAAAACCATTAATTCAAATACATTAATAATGAAATCATCCCACTCCCCCATAAATCCATTAACTTGGACCCATCATATTATTACTTAATACTTAATTCCATTCATAATTCATCCATATTCTCTTCATCAGCAAATAAATTATTTTTACTCAAACAACCTTGATAATTCCCTTCATGTGTTTTCCCCATTAGAATTTTTTTTGCATAATTCCAATAAATTACAAATTTAAAACATTCATTATTCAATGATAATTTAGGGATTCCATTATTCATTTCCACTATGATATCTAAACAATTTATTTTTAATTTGATGTTATATGATTTGTGTACTTGTCTTCCACACTAAAAAAATATTATTTCCCCTCTAAGACATTCCATTGAATTCATTTTCTAAAATTATCATGATATGAGAAAATAAATCATCATTCCACTTGGGTATCCACATGATAAAAACATTGTGAACTATATCATTATCTTCTTTAGTGAGTTCAATAGTGGTTTAAGGATTGTGTTTTTTATCTAGTTTGGTGATAGATGATTATGAATAATCACAACATCGTCAAGTCAAGCTGTCCTCCCACTATAATACTCATCATAAATATTTCCATTACCTTGAATTGTCACAACCCATCCTCAAGGCCCATGCCGTGACTACGCCAAGATAGCCTTCCATAGGCCAGGGGCTGACGACTAGCACCAAAGGCGTAAATCCCGATAAAAAGGGGAAGACATTGCATTTATAAAAGTAACAAATACAACAGAGTACGATATTTAAGTAAGCACTAAGTATAACTGAGTACAAAAGTAAGTGCTGAAAAGTTAATGGTCCAGTATACAAAACCAACTGAAAATAAAGTAAAACTGAATGGAAAGTAGAATAGTAGTAAAGTAAAGCCACAACATCGAGTCATCCTCCAGGAATCCCACCCGAAGGGTGGGTAAAGATGGTCTCCTTGGCACATCATTCCATCCGTCCACTCTATGCATGCCTCACTAGGTGGTCCACATTCAGGTACCGTCTAGCTCCACAAGACACCCCATGTTCAGTTCCGTCTGTTGTCTGCATCCTACAAAACGTAGTGCGGTCATAGCCTATGTAGGGGTGAGTATATGATACCCAGTAGGGATCCCAAGACCCCCAAAGGTCTCCCAGAATCCACAAATGATAAACCACAATGAAAAGATACAATCACAAAATATCAACCAACTCTACTTAGGTATATTCCCATTCATATACTTATGTTATCAATCACAGTTCAGATCCATCTCCCGAGCCCAAGTACAACCCATTCCACACATGAAAGAAGTCAATCACACTATTGGTAATGATTTTAATTCAAGACTCAGCTCACACAGGTATACATCTTTCCTATAGAGATACAGATGATCAGATGTAGTCACTGATTCATCTAAGATGTCGGACCCACATAAGATACAAGACCATCTATGATATCTGACCCACATAGGATACAAGACCAGCTACTCTCCTAGACCCACTCAGGATACAAGTACATAGGTCAATACTAATAGACCCACGTAGGATACAAGAATAGTAGTAATCGCTATTGAACCCACAGAGGATCCTAGTATAGATTTAATCACCGTCGAACCCACAGAGGATCCTAGTACGGAAGTCATATTCTTCTAACCCATATAGGATCCTTGTACGGAAGTCATCATCATCATCAAACCCATGGAGGATCCCAGTACGGCAGTCGATGCAGTCGCAGCAAGCTCTACGGTTCCCGCACACAGCATGCTCGATTCTGGGAGGGTCCGCTCCTCGAGCCAAGGGGTCGATAAATCATCTGTGATGAAGTCCAGAGTTGATGTCTCCTGATGTTCTGTCTCGTCAAAGAAACCCAACGTGACAGACGGTGCGTCAATTGGATGCCTGGTCTGAGAGTTATTGATTTTTCCGTTCCATGGGGCCAGTTGGTTTTTAAGCTAAAACCAACCCGACAATACTCTAGATACATCCAAACCTCAATAGTAGTATGCCAAAAGAACATTCTCATCAAAAGGAATTCATTTTAGTTAACGACACATCAATCGGACGTCCGGTCCTTAAGTTATAAGTGTTTCTGCTCCAAGGGCTCGGTTGGTTTCTAGTTTGAACCAACACATCCGTATCCGAACTTCGCCTAAACCACGAGTGTAATATACTGAAATGATCGCCTCTATCCAAGGATTCATACGCAACTGATGGTGCGTCGATCGGAGGTCTGTGGCTCAGGTTATGGGAAAAAGACCGAAAAATAGTCTGAAGTGGGGGGTCTGGGCCCGGTCCGACCCAGCCCAACCAACCCTGGGTCAGCCTGGGAGGGCACAACCCTGTCAGCATGACCCACCCCGACCTGGCCGGGGGGTGCGCTAGCTCGGCCAGTGGGCAATGCGGGGGGCGCGACCCCCGTTTTTTCTGATGCGGTGCCAGGATGGTGTCGCTGGCCCCCCCGGATCGAACGTGGCCATAGGATCCTTACCTTGCTGCCGCAGCGGGCTACTTCCGGTGGCACGCCAGGGCGACGCTGGTGACCCACACCACAGTGGTCTTCTGTGGGCCACCAGATTCATTCCAGTGCTCTCTTTTTGATTCCGACTATGCCTACGGTCGTCTCGGGATCCATACATCACTACGAAGGTCCCAAATCGTCATTGCGGTCCCATTTCGTCATCGCCAAACACCCCACGCATCAATAACAAAAATAGCGGTGGGTATGGACTTGTTCGTTAGTCTGTACCCAATGCGTTAGTGGTTTCAACATCACCCAACAATTTAAACACTATGTTCGGGATTAATAAACACGTATACAAAATATAAAAAATTTCCCTACCTTGAAGTTGTTGTCGTACGTCATCAGTCCATGGAAAACGAGCATTGCAGTAGAAGGGTGTCGTGGAAGAATGGTATCGTTCCGTCAACGACGGAGGAAGGGTCACTGTCATAGTAGACATAGGCTCCTTGACGTCAAGGTGAATCCGAGGAAGATGTTCTTCACGTTCTTCGCTGGGGGTGTTCTTCGTTGAAGAATGGTTCGCCTGCCTTTTTAATTCACCAGGGCCTTTTTCCCAAAGTGTTTCACCAAAGCCAAAAGAATATACTGGATCACTAATTAATTAAATTTGCATGCAATTCATATTAATTCAATAGCGGTGCCATTAAATTAATTCTAACATTAATTATATGATTTTGCACATTTAATGGGGAGAGGGAGGTGGGAAGAATCCACCATTAATGAGGAGTTGTCCAAGTAAACAACATGGAATTAATAAGGAGATGAAGGTTGGGGATCATGTGGGATCCACCTCACAATTATCCACACTTGGGTGGAAATTTGAAACTCTGAAATAAAAACGTTTACCAAACAATTTTATTTAGTTTAAGATTAAACCCCAAAAAATAAACAGTCGACCATCATAAAATGCAACTGCGATAAATGTCCCCTTAAGCAAATATCAGCACTACGAGTTCATCGGTGACCTCAGAATTCAATTCCAAGCACTGGTTAAAAGGATAGAAAAACATGCTCGTTCGTTTACTGAACGTACCCATGCTAAACATCAGAAATTGATTCTCGGAACACTGGGCCTCAGAATCAAGTGCCGTCAGAAGCCACATACTTGTAAAAATTCTAATGTATTTAAGAGAAAAACAATTCCTGGAAATTTTCTAGTCTTTACATTACTCCCACCTAATGGATTTACATACCCATAAAGCTACAGCATAAACTAGGGAAACAAATGAGGGTACTGAGCATGCATATGATCCTCCCACACCCATGTGCCCTCCTGGAGGTTCTAATGCTACCAAAAAAAGTGCACCATAGGAATCGGCCATCCACGTAGGACCCACTCCTGTTGATCCTCTATCTCCACCGGGACCTCCATTAATGTATCCATGTCATCTATGTCCATCTCCCCATGATCAATGATGTGTGTCGGGTCATGTAGGTATCTCCTCAGCAGAGATATGTAGAAGTCGTCATGAACACGGTGCAACTGAGGTGGAAGGGCCAGGTGATAAGCCACCCCGCGTACTCTACTGAGGACCTGGAAAGGCCTGATGTAGTGCGCAGATAACTTTAATCTCCAGAAAAATATCCATAATCCTCATCGAGATGTGACTCGTAAGAAAACACGGTCTCCATCCTCGAACTCCAGTGGTCGTCATCTCCTATCAACATAAGACTTTTGTCTACTCTGTGCAGTCCTCATCCACTCCTGTATGATCTGCACTGTCTCTGTCATAGCCTGAACCATCTCTGGTCCTACAAGTGTTGAATCTCATGGGTCAGTCCAGCACAGAGGTGATCTTCAAGGGCAGCTGTACAGTGCCCCGTAAGGTTCCATCCCGATGGAGGAGTGGTAGATGTTGTTGTACGCAAACTCCACCAAGGGTAGGTGATCCTCCCAGCCGCGACCAAAGTCAAGGACACATGAACAGAGCATGTCCTTGAGAGTCTGAATGGTCCTCTCCAATTGGCCATCCATCTGAGGATGAAAGGTAGTGCTCAGGCATAGCTACAACCCAAATTCCTCCTACATCCCCTTCCAAATCCAGGAAGTAAAGCGAGAATATTGATCGAAGACGATAGTCAATGGAACACCATGAAACCGTATGATCTCCTAAACGTAGAGGAATCCTAAGCTCTCTACTGAACCCTAATCTCTGATCGGTAGGAAGTAGGCCGACTTGGAGATTCGGTCTACGATCACCCAGATAGAGTCGTTTCCTATGGAAGTACGTGGAATCCCCGTCATGAAATCCATGGATATCCCATCCCACATGCGCTCCGGAACCTCTAAGGGTTGTACCAAGCCTGATGGTACCTGGTTCTTCGCCTTCACTTGATGACAAATGAGGCATCACAAAAAAAACAATGCTACAAACTTCTTCATACCTGGCCACCAGTACTGTCGTTTGAGGCCGTGATACATCTTTTCCACTCCTAGATGTACTACTATCGGGGAATTGTGGAACTCCCTTATCACCTCCTCCTACAGTGCACTGGAACCATGGTACGTCCCCTGAAGAGGATGACGTGCTCCTCACATTCAGAAAATCCAACGGGTTCCTGCCTTATGGAAATCTGAGCACGTCGTGCCTTGTAGTAAATGTACCCACGTTGTGCCTCTCTGACCCACTGAAGTAGTGGAGGAGTGACTGTGAGGGTATGTAGAATGGCTGCCCCAACTCTATCCACAAAGGATATCTGCAAAGCGGCTAACTGCTCCATCACCTCTTCATGTTGCTGAATTTCCGATCTCCTGTTGAGAGAATCATCCACAATGTTCCCCTTCCCTAGAGTATAGACTATCTAAAAGTCATTATCTGGGAGGAACTCGAGCCATCGCCACTATCTCAGGTTCAAGTCCTTATACATGAAAATATACTTGAGACTCTAGTGGTCAGAGTAGACTATAAAGCATTCTCTCATCAGTTAGTTCCTCCACATCATTAGGGAAAAGACCACTACTGCTAACTCCAGGTCATGGGTTGCATAGTTCTACTTGTGCTACCTCAACTATCGTGAACTGTAAGCGATAACTGCTTTATCGTACATCAGGACACACCCGAGTCTGGTCCATGATGCGTCGAAGTAAACTACGTACCCTAGTCCCTCCTCTGGTAGCCTCAAGATAGGCGCAATGGTCAATCTCCATCTCATCTCTTGAAAGATCTGCTGGAATATATCTGACCACACGAAGGGTTTCCCCTTCTTCGTCAAAGCTGAAATCGATGCTGCAACTCTCGAGAAATCTAGCACAAATCTTTGATAGTACCTAGCCAGACATAGGAAACTATGCAACTCCATCACGCTCCTGGGTGGCTCCCACGAAAGTACTACCACTGATACCAATTTGTCACGACTCATCCTCAGGGCACGTTCCGTGACTACCCCAAGCCCGCCTTCCATAGGCCAGGGGCTGGCCACTATCACCAATGGCATAAATCCTGATAAAAAGGGGAAGGCATTGCCTTTATAAAAGTTACAAACACAATAGAGTACACAAGTGAAGTATGCACTAAGTATAACTTA
Source organism: Viscum album (assembly GCA_963277665.1). Lineage (NCBI taxonomy): Eukaryota > Viridiplantae > Streptophyta > Magnoliopsida > Santalales > Viscaceae > Viscum > Viscum album. The sequence continues at coordinate 1,540,002,567 of OY728142.1, forward strand.
GTACAAAATTAAGCGTTGAAAAGTAAATGGGCCAGTATACAAACCCAATTGAAAATACAGTACAACTAAAATTAAAGTAAAATAGCAGTAAAGTAAAGTATAATCACTGAGTCGTCATCTGGGAATCCCACATGAAGGGTGGGTACAGATGGTCTCCTTGGCACCTCGGACCATCCGTCCCCTCCGTGAACGCGTCACTAGGTGGTCCACCTCCCGATACCACCCATCTCGACAAGACACTCCACGATCAGTGATGTCCATTTTCTACATCCAACACAACGTAGTGTCGGCATAGCCCATGCAGGGGTGAGTATACTATACTCAGTAGGGACCCCGAGACCCCCGAAGGTCTCCAAGAATCCTCAATGGATAAACCACAATGAAAAGATACAATCACGAAGTATCATCAAACTATACATAGGTATATTCCAATACATATTCCACAGTTATCAATCACAGTTCGCCTCTAACTCTCGTGTCCACACATGAAATAAGTCAATCACACAGTTGGTAATGATTGTTATTCAAAAATCATCTCACACAGGTATACATCTTTCGTATAGAGATATAGATGATCATATGTAGTCACTGATTCATCTAAGTTGTCATACCCACATAGGATACAAGACCAGCTATGTTGTCGGACCTACATTGGATATAAGACTATCTACCATGCCTGACCCACTTAGGATACAAGTACAGAGATCAATACTGCTGGACCCACGTAGGATACAAGAACAGTAGTCATAGCTGTCGAACCCATAAAGGATCCCAGTATAGATTTTATCACCGTCGAAACCACAGAGGATCCTAGTACAGAATTCATCATTGTCGAACCCACATAGGATCCTAGTACGGAATTCATCATCGTCGTCGAACCCACAGAGGATCCTGGTATGGTAGTCGATGCAGTCGCCGCCTGATATAGTGTTCCCAAACACAGCACGCTCGATTCTGGGAGGGTCCACTCCTTGATCCAAGGGGCCGATACATCAACTATCATGAAGTCCATAGTTGATGTATACCGATGTTCCGTACTGTCAATGAAACCCAATGCGACAGACAGTGCGTCAATTGGGCACCCGGTCTGAGAGTTATTGGATTTTCCGTTATAGGGGCCTAGTTGGTTTTTAGGATAAAACAGACCTAACTATACTCCAGCTGTATCCAAACCTCAAGAGTAGTATTCCATATCTACCTTCTCATGAAAATGAATTCAAGGTAGTTGAAGGCACGTCAATCGGACCTCCGGTCCTTAAGTTATAGGCATTTACGTTCCAAGGGCCCGGTTGGTTTCGGGTTCGAACCAACCCGAACATATCCAAAATTCACTGAAAAATTGAATGTAATATACATAAATGACTGTCTCGATCCAAAGGTTCCTAAAAAACTGATGGTGAATCGATCAGATGTTCGTGGCTCATGTTATAGAAAAAAGACCAAAAAACGGTCCGAAGTGGGGGGTCTGGGCCCAGTCCGACATGACCCAACCAACCCTGGGTCGGTCCACACCAGGGCGACCCGACCTAGGTCTGGGTCTGGGCCGGGAGGGCGTGGCCTGGCCCGGATGGTGCGGCCCAGTCCGTGTGACCTGCCCCGGCCCGACCGGGGGGTGTGCGGGCTCAGCCAGTTGGCCGAGCGGGGGGCACGACCCCCATTTCTGCGGACGTGGAACCAGGATGGCGCCGCTGGTCCACCCCCAGATCCCGCACGGCTATGGGATCCTTCCCTCACCACCAGGGCCAATGCAGTGGCGGGCTACTGCTGGCGGTGCGCCAGGGTGCCACCGCGCCATCGACCCATGCTGTCGGGGTCTTCTGCGGGCCACCAGAGTCATTCTGGTGGTTGGTTTTTGCTTCCAACATCGCCTGCAGTCATCTCAGGATCCGTACTTCAATGCGAAGGTCCCAAATTACTATTGCGGTCATATTTCATCATCTCCAAACACCACGTGCATCAAGAACAAAAATAGCGGTGGGTCTGGAAATTGTTCGTCAGTCTGTACCCACTACGTTAGTGGTATCAACATCACCCAACAATTTAAATGCCATGTTCAAGAGTAATAAACACGTATACGAAATATAAAAAATTTCCCCTACCTTGAAGTTTTTGTTGTACATCGTCGGTCCGCAGAAGAAGAACGTCATGGTAGACGAGCGTCGAGGAAGAACGGTGTCGTTCTGTGAACGATGGAGGAACGGTCACTGTCATAGGCAATGTAGGCTCCTTGAAGTCGAGGTGCGTCTGAGAAAGATGTTATTCGCATTCTTCTCCGGGGTGTTCTTCATTGAATAATGGTTCTCCTTCCATTTTAATTTTCCATGTGCTTTTTTCCAAATTGTTTCACCAACTCCAAAAGAATATGGTGGATCACCAATTAATAGAATTTCAATGCAATTCATATTAATTTCTATAGAGGTGCCATTAAATTAACACTGACATTAATTAAAATATTTGGCACATTTAATGGGAAGAGGGAGGTGGGAAGGATCCACCATTAATGAGGAGTTGTCAAAGGAAATAGAAGGGAATTAATGGAGAGTTGATTGTTGGGGCTCATGTTGGCCCCACCACACAATTATCCACACTTGGGAGGAAATTACCATCTCAAAAATAAAATCGTGTACCACAAAATTTTATTTAGTTTAAGATTAAACCCCCAAAATATTAACATTCAACCCCCATAAAACGAAATTGATGTAAAGGTCCCCATAAGAAAATACCCGCACTGTGAGTTCATTGGTGCCCTCAGAATTCAATTCCAAACACTGGTTCCCAAGATAGAAAATCCCACTCATTCATTTACTGAACGTACCCAATCTAAACTTCAGAAATTGATTTCGGGCACACCGGTTCTCAGAATCAAGTGTCGTTTGAAGCCACAGACTCGTAAAAATTCTGAAGTATTTAAGAGAGAAAACAATTCCTTGAAATTTCTAGGTCTTTACATGGATGTTAACATTGTGGTTTATTGTTAAAAATGATTAAGAAAACATTAAATTATAGAGTGATAATCACTAATCATTGTGTAAAACCACAAAATTCAATAAAAATCACTTATTGGATGTCTCAATAATGACACAATCTTCTTAATCTATGGATACCTAGGTTTATACTATGTCACTCATAATCATAATCTATTTAAATTATTCATGATAATTTATAAGGTTTTTGAGATTTTCCCAAGCATATCCATCTGGAGATTCAAATAGGGTGTCCATTACCGACCATTATCATGCAACATGTGATGATATATTCTAGAAAAATTTAAAATTTTTGGAGTTATTAACTGTAATGGACCAGAACCTTCTGGTCCATTACTTTGCCAAATTCCAATTGTTGGTGTGTCCTGGACTCATCGATCAGTCACACCCATATGTTTGACAGATGAAATTCACAAATCAACTTCACAGATCAATCTCACTGATCATATTCATAGATCTCCTTCCCAAATCAACTTCATAGATCAGCTTCATTAATTAGCTTCACAGATTGGCTTCACTAATCAGCTTCACAGACCAGCTTCACAGATCATCTTCAATGATCAGCTTCACTAATCAGCTTAATTGATCAACTTCACAGATAGGTTTCCCCAAATCGGTTCCACAGATCTATTTCACCAAATCAGTTTCACAGATCGGTTTCACCAAATCAGTTTCACAGATCAGTTTCACCAAATCGGTTTCACATATCGGTTTCACCGAATCACTTTCATAGATCGGTTTCACCTAATCAGTTTCACATATCGGTTTCACCAAATAGGAACGGAATCAGTTTCATTAATTAGTTTCACCAAATCGATTTCACATATCAGTTTCACTAAATCAGTTTCACAGATCAGTTTCACAAAATTAGTTTCACTTATTAGTTTCACCAAATCAGAACAGAAACGGTTTCAAAGATCAGTTTTACCAATTCAGTTTCAAATATCAGTTTCACCAAATCGGTTGCACAGATAAGTTTCTCCAAATTGGATTCACATATCGGTTTCACCAAATCGGTTACATAGATCAGTTTCAAATAATTGGTTTTACATGTCAGTTTCACCAAATTGGTTTCAAATATCTGTTTCACCGAATCAGTGTCACATATCAGTTCCATAGAATCAGTTTCACAGATTAGTTTCACCAAATCAGTTTCACAGATCAATTTCACCGATATGGTTTCACAGATCAGTTTCACCGATTCAGTTTCACATTTCGATTTCACCGAATCGGTTTCAGAGATCTTTTTCACCAAATTGGTTTCACATATTGGTTTCAACAAATGGGTTTCAAATATTAGTTTCGCCGAATGGGTTTCTCATATCAGTTTCACCAAATCGTTTTCACATATAGGTTTCACTAAATCGATTTCACAGATCAGTTTCACCTAATCGGTTTCACAAATCGGTTTCACTCATTCACTTTCACAGATCGGTTTCACCAAATCAGTTTCATAGATCAGTTTCACAAAATCAGTTTCAAAAACCAGTTTTACCAAATCATTTTTAGAGATCGGTTTCACCAAATTAGTTTCACAGATCGGTTTCACTAAATTAATTTCACATATCGGTTTGACCAAATCGGTTTCACATATATGTTTCACCAAACCGATTTCATAGATCGGTTTCAAAAAATAAGTTTCACATATTTGTTTCACTAAATCAGTTCCACCAATCAGTTTCATTAAATATGTTTCACTGATCGGTTTCCCCAAATCAGTTTCATAGATCAGTTTCATGGGATCAACGTCACCAATCGGCTTCACAGGATCAGATTCATAGGATCATCTTCACCGAATTAGCTTCACCAATCAGCTTCATGGGATCATCTTCACGGGATCAGCTTCACTCGATTAGCTCCACTGATTGGTTTCACCTATTAGTCTCACCAATCATCCACAATTTGGAGTTGGGGTTTTCTTTCCCTAGTTTTTCCCATAACACCACTTTTTTGTCTTTAAACCTTTTTAAAGTGGTTCAAGGCCATTTTTAGTTTCATAAACAATGTTTTAAATCCCATTGTATTGGGGATACCCTCAACAGACCATTTTCCACTCTTTGAATTAAATCCTTTAATGCGAAACAGTTGTGTACACCACTCTGATGAGAATTATTAAATAAAAATTAATTCCATATTGTTTTACCATCCAACCACATTGTGAAACCACAATCTACCTATAAATCCATTCAAAATTCTAATCTCATAACTCCAGGACCTCACATTTTTACTGCATGGGAAATCCTTCTTTCTTCATCATGGCTAGTTTCTTTCCTTCATTGGTGAGTTTGGACTCTACTTTCCCAAGGCTTGTGGTGCCCCCGTGCGGGATCCTTTCCTACTAATTCATGGATTCCCTCGAGTTCCTCCCCTACAAGTAGTGCATCCCAGCTATTGGCCCGTGGAGAAAAACATCGATCATTGATCTTCCAAGTAGGGTTCTTCCTTCGTCTCTTTTCACTATGAAACATGCGGGGTCGGTATGAAAATGTTACCTATGGGGATGGATAAATCCAAACATTAAAGAAGATTATAAATGGATTTAATGAATGAAGGGGGTGTATTAGATAATTATGTAGTAATCTTTTAACTTTTTTCTATATATTTTGAATTGTATGGGCTTATGACCACTGAAAATCATGGCCATTGGTGTTTCTTCCTTGAGCAATAACGAACATTTGTTTTTCTGGATGTTTATTTGATTGAAGGGTTGTAACACGGAAACTGGTAAATCTTGAAAACTCTGTTGATTAAATGGATTCCCAAAGGATAAGAATCCTTGTATGTATATGAGGGGGTTTTGGAACCCCTAGGTTTGGATGAGTTCTTGTTATATATATGTATAATTTAGTTTTTGGTTTCTTATTCTCACCCCACCCATGTTGAGCACTTCATGTCGAACACCCCCGTTTCGTGGAGGAGGGTGTTTTTCCCAACACTATTATTAGGGGCTGGTTATTGACTCTTTCTGGTCTCTTTCCCGAGTAGCCCAAGATTCTATGAGAAGGCTGTGATGGCCTAAGGTCCATTATAGCTCTATATTCTTCATGCAAGATATGTTGTGGTACTTTCCTGAGGTTTATGTAGGCAGGTTGTTTCCTAAGTGTCATCGGTATGAGGCCCATGTGTCTTTGGGAAATGCAGTAGTTGTTCTGGCCCAGGTGTCTCTGGGCGTGGTTATGCATGATTGTTTCTCATGTGTTTGCGGGAAGGATGTGTGGATGTGGTATCCTAGGTGTGTGTGGACATGGTATAGAATTGGGACTGTAGTGAGAATGGCGGAAGAGGTTTTATGTCGAGGATGACTCTAATAACTAGTGGGAACTTGGGGCGAGGAACCCAAATATTGATGTATTGTTAAAATTACTTTTCTAGAGTTTCCTTATTTGGGGAGAATGGCTTGGAGATGTTGGGTGGATAATATCCTTTCTTGGTGCTTCAGTTCTCTCATTTTCTCACGGGGTGTTAGAATGCCTCCCTGCTTGTGCATGAGATCTTTTTGTTTTCCCTAATGAGTATACCTATATACTCACCCTACGAATATAAAAATACATTCAAGTTTCCAGGATGAATTCGGGGGTCGTGTAGAACCGTACTAGTTCAGACATTAGGACAGTTGTTATTTCTTCTTTTCCTTTCCTTGGTACTTTCCTTTGGAGTATCTTGTACTTGTAGCACTAATTTTTGGACCATGAATATGGGAATGGTTTGTTTTGGATTTACATTTACCTCCAGTATAGGTTTTGTTTGGGATTTACTATCTTATCTCCCATTCATATTAAATTAAAATGGCAATTCCTTCCATTTTATGTGTGATTCAATACACTTGGTGCTAGTCGCCACTCTGTGACCTATTGAAGGTTGGTTTTTTGGGTCATTATCACTCCTTCAACTTGAGGAAGGAAGGGTATGAAAATCCGCTATCCCTTCCCTTATCTAAGTGAAGGTGAGTTGTGATAGAATGGTATCAAAGGGGTTTGAGAGATAGGATTGAGCTCAGGTTTAGGCATAGTTAGGATTGCATGATATGGTAAGGAAACAATGTTCGGAAATCGTGGTGTGTGAAATAAGGCAGGGAAGACCGGCTAGGACACTTGATTTTATGACCACACATGATCCAATGCAAGGACTCAGGACTTGATAAACGACCAAGTGAGGCTACACTGATTACAGGGTAGAGACCTAAGAAAAAGTATATGCATCATAATGACATGTGTTCTTGTGTGTGTTGGTTGTTCTTCGAATTTAAATGAATAAAAAGTTGAAGAAAAATTTAAATGAAATTTTCTACACTAGACGGGCTTAGGCATTACTCGTTTACCTTGCAGCTATGGAACCCAGATGATGACCATGAGTAGTGTGGGCGATCGATGCACAGGAGGATTATTTGGCTCATCAGTAGAGGGATGAACGAGAGGAGGAGGATGACCAGTGGCAGAGGACACTTCATGCCTTTCAACAGAAGATCATCAGGAAGTATGAGGGCATCATATCAGACCTGGAGACAGATAGCTGGATCGAGGAGCTGGTGATAGCTTTCACCTTGATCCAGACTCTAATCGAATACTGGGTTCCTCTGGTTTTATGACATATGCAGGGAGTGGCACGTCAATGGTTTAATCTCCATCTTGGGGAGAAGAGGGAGGCTAATGTTTCATAGACTGACTTTGAGAGGGAATTTTGGGTGGAATTACTCTCTTCCATGATGAAGGACGAGAAGAGGTAGAAGCTAATCTCCCTTCAAAAGGGGAGAATGTTAGTGAGGGATATGGGAATAAATATAAATGATATATTTCATTTTTCTCAAGACCTTTCTTCAGATGAGGAGTCCCAGGATAGATGTTTAGAGGAGGCACTCTAACATTCTCTTCAGTATTCTATTACTCCCTTCACCCAACTGACATACATGGAGGTTCTGAAGAAGGCTGACGTAGTATAAAGGATGCACACGCTGGGATTTGTTTCAGGGTAGGGGATCCAGTTGGTCTCATCAAAGGGGAATGACATCAGCAGCAGCCTTCCAGCGTTAGGGCCTTCTAGGTTTCAATTAGTGGGGAGTAGGCCCCAAAAATTTCAGTTTCGATATCCTAGTCCTCGCCCTTTCCTCATGGGCCCAGGACCATGGTGCTTCATATTTTGAATCCATTGGAACCATCAGAATCAGTGCCTAAATAGAGTGCAATACAGTTGGGGTGGTAAGGTTCAGCACCCACCTCAGAAGAAGCAGTTTCCAGCCAGGCCCTTTCAGCTGCTACAACAGGGACAGCGAGCTCCCTCTCCTTTGAGAGAAGACATGGAAGAAGGAGGTCAACCCCATGGTGCCCCTCAAGGACCTCGACCAGGGCATGTTCTGGGAGGCAGCCGGCAGCCAAGAGGTAGAGGAGCTAGGTGTGGGATGTTTTAGGCCACATAGGAAGCAGTTCCAGCAGGTCTGGAAGTCGTTCGAGGTATGATAATCTTGTTTACCACTCTTGCATGTGCCTTGTTTGATTCTTAGGCTTCACAGTCCTTTTTTACACTCATTCTATCCCATTCCTTGGTCCTTGACATAGATAGACTCTCTAAGAACCTGGTGCTGAGTATGAAACTTGGGGTCATAAAATCCTGTTAGATGTTTGTCGAGGATATAGACTAATGTTGTGGCCTCATAAGTCTAGTGGGGATATTTTTATACTACAAATGTAGCCATACGATGTCATCCTAGGAATCTAATGGTTGTTTTCAGTTCATGTTGTTATCGACTACCTATGGAGAAGAGTCATGTTCTCCAAGGAGGATGGTCAGCTTGTGGATTTGGTTGGCGAACAGATTTGATGGGCGGGGAGATGGCATATGGAGCCTCTTCTATCTAAGATGGCCGAGATTTCAGTAGAATCAGTGGATGCTATGATGATGGATGTTCCGAGAGTAGTCAGAGAGTTCCAAGATGTTTTTCTTGAGGAGGTTGTGACTCTACCCCCTCGACGTGACATTGTGTTCGGGATAGACTTATATCCTGGTGCCCATCCGATTTCGATGGCTCCTTATCGTATGGCGCATTCCGAGTTGTGGGAGTTGTGGATTCAAATTTACGATCTGAGGAAGAAGGGTTTTGTCCGACCCAAAGTGTCACCATGGGGTACTCTAGTAACTTTCGCAAAGTAGGCTGGTGGTGGTATCAGGCTATGCATAGACTACCAGAGACTGAATCAAGTAATGGTCAAGAACCGTTACACTCTCTCAAAGATGGAAGATCACATTGACCAGTTTAGGGGAGCATGTTGGTTCTCAAAGATTGATCTTTGGTCTGGGTATCACCTGTTAAGGGTGAAAGATAGTGATATTCTGAAGACATATTTTAGGTGATGGTATGAGCACTTTGAGGTTGTAGTCATGTCATTCGGTGTTATGAATGCACCTGCTATGTTAATGGGGCTCGTGAACTTTGTTTTCCACAAGTATCTGGACCAATTTGTCATTGTGTTCATTGATGACATTTTGATCTACTCAAGATCTGAGAAGGAACATACTATGCACATCAGGATGGTTTTGGAAATCCTTCTACATCACCAACTCTATGGGAAATTGTCCAAGTGTATGGTGATGACATGAGAAGTGCATTTCCTTGGGCACGGGGTGTCTCAGCTAGGGTCATCGGTTGATCCTTCAATGTTTGAAGTAGTTGTTTCTTGTGAAGCACCACAGAATGTGGAAGAGGTTCATAGTTTTCTGGGAAAGGTAGGATATAATCAGAGGTTCATACCCAACTTCTCTCTAGTTGCAGCTCCTTTTACAGCTTTGACCAGAAAGGACCAGGCCTTCCTATGGAGTGAGCAGTGTCAGGAAGCATTCAGTTATATGATGGAAAGGTTTGGTCAGTTCTCCTGTGCTTAGGTTTCCAGAGGAAGGGGTGTTTTATGAGGTATTTTTTGATGCTTCTGGACTTGGCCTATTGATTGTGCTGATGCGGCAGCATGGAGTGTTATTTTATGGCTCTAGGAAGTTACATCCTCATGAGTGTAACTACACCACCCATGTCCTAGAGCTTGCAATGGTAGTATTCGTGTTGATGTTGTGGCAGAATTACCTCATCGGGGAGAACTTTTTGGTATTCAAAAATCACAGGAGTTTGAGGCATATCATTACCCAGTGTTACCAGAACATGTGATAAAAAAGGTGGGTGGAGTTTCTTCAGGACTACAACTTTGAGATCTCTTACATTGAATGAAATGATAACGATGTCTCTGATGCCTTGAGTAGGAGTACACAGAGGGAAGCCGTTCCGGAATATTTGGATGCATGGAAGGATATTGAGGAGTTGGCTTCCCAAAAACTAGATGCAAGGGTGGATAGAGGTAGAGGTTGTCTTTTTAAGATGATAGTGAAGTCCTATTTGTTGCATCATGTGGAGGTGTCTTAGTGGGGAGACTTAGAGAGTGATGTGATACATGATCGAGTTAACGAAGGCAATTCTTTAGAACGGTTGTTGGAGGACGGTAAAAATTAGATGTTTTCCCAAGGGATGTTTCTTGTGTGAGAGGTCATGCGGGAAGAATTTCTCCATGACTTCCATGGCTCACTCTTAGCAGTACAAACAAGAGTATCCAAGATGTATCGGGGCTAGATGGAACATTTTTGGTGGCTCAGGGTGAAACGGGCAGCGACCAAGCTTGTGGCATGGTGCCTGGTGTGTCAGCATGTAATGGTTGAACACCGCACCCTAGAAGGTTTGTTGTATCCTTTAGATGTCCCCCCAGGGGAAGTGTGATGACATCTCGATGGATTTTTTCACAGGACTACCAAGGGTTCACAAAGGTCGTGATGGCATATGGGTAGTGGTAGATAGGTTGACAAAATCAGCACACTTCCAATCGATAAAGGAGTCGAGTACTGTAGAAGCATTAGTGCATAGATACATGGATGAGGTGGTGTGGTTTCATGGAGTTTCATGGTCCATGGTCTCAGATAGGGATTCACAATTGACCTCACAAGCCTTGGGGAGATTGTAGCATGATTTCGGCACCCAGCTACGCCTTAACACTACTTTTTACCCCCAGATAGATTGGAAGATAGAGTAAACCATCACGACATTGGAGGATATGCTACAGGCATGAGTTTTGGACTTCGAGGGATCAGGGGGACGAAATTTTACCTTAGATGAGTTTTCCTACAATAATATCTATAACTCAACTATTTTCATGGAACCATTTGATGCTTTATACGGGAGGTCATGTCATTCTTCCGAGTGTTAGACCAAGGTTGGGGAGGTAGGTGTTCTTGGCATAGAGGTAGTATAGAGCACAATGGAGAAGGTACACCTTGTGCGTGAGAGGATTAAGGTAGCTCATGACTGGAAGACGTCATATGCTTATTGTTGGAGGATTCCCTTGGAGTTCGGGGTTGGAGACCATGTGTTCTTGAATGTTTCCCACGACATGGGCGGCGAAGGTTAGGCAAGGGGAGAAAGCTCCCTCCAAGGTTAATTGGGCCTTTAAAAGTGTTGGAGAGTGTCAGGGAGGTGGCATATCAAATGGAATTTCCACCCCAGTAGGAAAGGATCCATGACCTTTTCCACGTCTCCCATCTTAGTCGATATCTACATGATAACTCCCATGTCATTGACTAGGGGGGTTGGATATAGGGTACGATGCCATGTTCATGGATTGAATAGTGAGGATTGATGATTGAATGCAGAAAGTGCTTTGTGGAAAAACCATCCCTTTGGTATGTGTGTTTGGAGGCACGATGTCCTCGAGGAGAGTTCTTGGAAGCGAGAAGATCAAATGCACGTCCAGTACCCAAATGTGTTTTGATTTTCTGTTCTAAGCCTTCATTGTTGTTTTTATTATTGTGACCTACACTGATGTAATGATGACATTATTGGTTTATGAGATTTTTTTATTCTTTACCTTGTGAATGATTGTGAAGAGTCCTGCTATGTGGGGAAGAGAGAACCTAATTCCTAATCAAGATGCATGAGTGTGGATGCAGTTAATCCCGTGCGAGTGAGTCAGTGCTACCCAAAGTGGATAGTATCTAGTCACAGAGTATAAAACTATCTGATACGTGTGTTAGGAAAATTTGATCCTTGGGTTTTGTATGGCTGTTTGGGGTGGCTGATCCCCAAGAGGTATCTTCTGGACTAATTTTTTGTGTTACTCTTGTATTCTTGAGGGAGGTAATAATTTTGAGAGGTATATAATGTAATGGACCAGACCCTACAGGTCCATTACTATTCCAAATTCTATGTGTTGGGGTGTCTTGGACTCATCGATCAGTCCAACCCATCTATTTCGCAGATTAACATCACAGATCGACTTTACTAGCCAGCTTCACTGATTAGCTTCACAGATCATCTTTACTGATTAGCTTCATAGATCAGCTTTGCATATCATCTTTACTAACCATCTTCATAGATCAACTTCATAGATCATCATCATAGATCATCTTCACATATCATCTTTCTAGATCAGCTTCACATATCAGCTTTAGAGATCACCTCCATTGATCAGCTTCACAGATCAGCTTCATTCATCAGTTTCACAGATTGGTTTCACCAAATCAGTTTCACATATCTATTTCCCCAGATCGGTTTTATAGATTAGTTTCACCAAGTCGGTTTCAATGATCATTTTCACCAAATATCCTTCACAGATCGGTTTTACCAAATTAGTTTCATAGATTGTTTTCACCATATCAGTTTCACATATTGGTTTCACCTAATTGGGTTCACATATTGGTTTAACCATATCGGTTTCATATATATATTTCACCAAATCGGTTTTACATAGCAGTTTCATGGAATCGATTTTACATATCAGTTTCACCAAATGGGTTTCACAGACCGGTTTCACTAAATCTATTTCACATATTAGATTCACTGAATCAGAATCACATATCGGTTTCAAAAAATTAGTTTGACAAATCGGTATCACATAATTGGTTTCACATTCCGGTTTCACCAAATCAATTTCAGACATTGGATTCACCAAATTGATTTCACAGATTAGTTTCACCAAATCAGTTTCACAGATCGTTTTCCCATAATCAGTTTCACCAAATTAGTTTCACAGATCAGTTTCACCAAATCATTTTCAAAAATATGTTTCACCAAAACAGTTTCACAGATCGGTTTCACGAAATTGGTTTCACAGATCGGTTTCAACAGATTGTTTTCACAGACCGATTTCCCTAAATCTGTTTCACAGATCAGTTTCACCAAATTTGTTTCACAGACAGGTTTCAACAAATCAATTTTATAGACTGGTTTTAGCTAATCATTTTCACATATCAGTTTCACCAAATCGGTTTCACATATCTGTTTCACCAAATTTGTTTCACATATCAGTTTCACCAAATCAGTTTCACATATTACCAAATCAGTTTCACACATCGGTTTCAAAAAATTGGTTTCACAGATCGGTTTCACCAAATCGGTTTCACATATTGGTTTCACCAAATCGGTTTCACAAAGGAGTTTCATCAAATCGGTTTCAATGATCAGTTTCGCTAAATCAGTTTCACAGGATCAGCTTCATGGATCAATGTCACATGATCAACTTCACAGGATTAGCTTCACCCCACCAGCTTCTCTGATCAACTTCATGGGATTGTTTTCAAGGGATCATATTCATTTGATCAGCTCCACCAATCGGTTTCACCTATCAGCCACAGAGGGGTGTTAGGGTTTTCCATCAAGATTTTTTTCCCATGACTCAACTTTTATGTCTTTTAACCATTTTAAAGCTGTTCAGGGTCTTTTTTAGTTCCATAAACATTATTTTAAATACTTTAGGAATGTTGAGACCCTCAACTGACCGTTTTCCTCTATTTAAATGAAATAAGTTAAAGCATAAGTATTTTGGCCACCCCTCCGATGAGAATTATTTAATAGCGATTAATTACATTGTGTGTAACCATCCAACAATGTGGTGAAACCACGATCCGCATTTAATGTCGTTCAAAATTCTTATATTGTAACTCTATGTCCTAATCTTTTTATGGAAGGGGAATTCCTTCTTCCTTCTTCTTGGATAGTTTATTTCTTCCATGGTGTGTTTGGAGTCTCCTTACATGAGGCTAGTAGTGCGCCTGTTCGGGAGCCTTTCCTGCTCATTCATGGAGTCCTTTGAGTTCTTCCCCTGAACGTCACGTATCACAGTTATTGGATCAAGGAGAAAAACATTGATCATTTATCATCCAAGTTGGTTTCTTCTTTCATTTCTCTTTACTGTGAATCATGCAGGGTGGGTATGAAAATGTTTCCTACGGGGATGGATGAAACCAAACATAAATGAAAATAATAAATCAATTTAAATAATGATGTGTTGTGTTCGATAATGTTGTTGTACTATTTTATCTTTTTCTATTTATTGTGAATTGAATGGACTTATGCCCACTAAAAATCATGGTTATTGGTGGTCCTTTCATGCGCATTAATGAACCTCAGTTTTCTAGATATATATGTGATTTAATAATTGTAACCAAGAAAACTTGTAAATCGCATAAACTCAGTTGATTAAATGGATTCTCAATACATAGTAATCCTTATGTGATCACCCTGGTTAACAAATAATAAAAATAGAACTAAATGAATGGCGTATTCAAAATTTAAAACTCACTTGCTCTATTTTGTGATCTTTATGGTTTATTATTGTGAGGTGACACAGATGGGGATGTGATAACCTATTATTAAGTGATTGTTTTGTGTACCTAAGGCTATGTAGGAATGTATGTTGGTTCTTGTTTTGATTCTTTTACTTTGAGGGATATCACGAATCACTTATGTTATTGTGGATTTTCCAAAGAACCGGGTGTGAATGTTTAAATTGTAGCTTGGATATTTTTCCTTCGTTGGATTGTGGTTATGCTTGTTAGATTCCCGATACTAAAGAATTATCTAAATGGAATCACATGATATTGAAAACAATAATGGGTTCGAAGCAGAATTGTTTTTTGTGAATGAGTTCTGACATGTTTGTGGTTGTGGTGCTTCTTATGAATGAATAGTAATGAGGGTGTATATGTATGAGCTTGTTTTGGAACCCCTATGTTGGGATAAGTTCTTGTTACCTATATGTATAATTTAGTTTCAAGGTTATTATTCTCACCCCACCAAAGTTGAGCACTTCGTGCTGAAAACCCTCATATCATGGAGGAGGGTGTTTTTTCCAAAGCTCATATTAGTGACTGATTATTGACTCCTTTCTGCTCCCTTTCCTGAGTATCCCATGATTCTTCAGGCAGGATGTGATGGCCTGAGGTCCATTATATCCCTAGATTCTTGAGGCATGGTATGTTGTGGTAGTTGTCCTAGGTGTGTGCGGGCAGGTTGTTTCCCAAGTGTCTTAGGGATGAGGCCTAGGTGTCTTCGGGTGTGGGAGTAGTGGTTTTGGACCACGTGTCTGCGGGTGAGGTTATGCATGATTGCGGATCGGGTGTTAGCAGGTAGGATGTGTGGTTGTGGTAGCCAGGGTTTGTGCAGCCAAGGTATGGCTGTGGGATTGCGGTGAGAATGGCGGAAGAGGTTTGATGCATAGGATTTCTCCAATAACCATTGGGAAAGCGGTGAGTGGTACCCAAATATCGATGTGCTATTACTATTACTTTACATGAATTGCATTATTTGGAGAGTGTGGCTTGGAGAGGATGGATGGATAAAATCCTTGATAGGTGCATCAGTTGTCTCCTTTTCTCATGGGGCATTAGAATGCCTACATGATTTTCCACGAGAGCTTTTGGTTTTCCCAATAGAGTATACTTATATACTCACCATACGTACATAAAACAGCTTTCAGGTTTCCACGAGGACTTTGGGGATCCTGCAAGACCATACTAGTTCAGACTTTGGGACAGTTTATTTTGCTGCTTTTATTTTCTTTGGTAATTTAATTTTTAATTTATTCTACTTGTAGTATATACTTTTGGAACATGCATATGGGAATGGTTTTTTTGGGCTTTAATTTTACCTCTAGTATTGGTGTTGTTTGGGATTTTCTATCTTATCTCCCAATCCTACAAAATAAAAAGTGTAATGCCTTCCATTTTGTGTATGATTCTATAAACTTGGTGCTAGTCTCTACTCTAGGACCTATTGAAGGCAGGTTTTGGGGGTCCTTATCTCTCTTTCATCTTGAGGAATGAAGGTTCTGGCAATCTGCTGTCCCTTTCTACATCTTAGTGAAGTCAGGATGTGACATTATTCCCTGGTGAATTTTTTCCAAATCCACATTCACTTGTAGTATTTTGATAGTGATATAGTTTCCAAGAACCACTGCCTCTAACCTTTACAAAATTATACGTTATTTTTTTATACATTGAGTCATTCATATACTAATACATAGATACATCCCAAGATATGACCTTGGAAACATCTATAGGGATCTCAGTAATGCATTATCATCCTAGTTTCTAAAGGTTTAATAAATTTTACAATGATACCAAATATAGAGACATAAGCCTTTCGTACATGGATATTACATATTTCTAGATGAATTTTAAATACATTAAGAAAAAAGCTCATAAAAACTATAGAATTCTTGGGTCATTTAGAGACTAGTTACTCAATCTTATAATTTTTTTGGTCGTCATATCTATCTCCAGTAATTATATGCTCTTTTAGTACTATTCTAGAACTAACCCTTGTTAAATCATTTCTTCATAACATGATAAATGAAGAAATAATAAAGGTTGAGATCAAATGATTAGTATGAGTACAATGGTAGATATATAATCATAACATTACTATAAGGGCTTGTGAACATGATAAAACCATATTAAAACCATAATATTCTTATAAATGATCATAATATTGAGTCGTAGAGTAAATATTGTATATTCATAACCATTAAATCATTTTCTAATTAAATAACATGGACCACAAGAGCATAAAACTGGAATAATACATGGAATTTTTGACTGAATATAATCATATAAAATAATATCCATAGTAGTCAAGACTCACTCCGAATACTACTATTATATAATAGGTTCACTAACAAACCATCAAATTTTTTAAGGATCACTCACATGAACATCATAGAGAAGAAGGCACCTTACTGATATGGGTTTAACCCATCCCATTACTATATCTATAATGACATATAAATCATTACTCAAAGCATTAGTGGGATATATTGTCCCCACTCATCATGGGTTATAACATAACCACCATCAATAGGTATGACATAACCACTATCCTTGGTTATATAGCAACCAAAACCACATTCTTCAAATCATACATATGTGCGAAAAAAGGTCATAAAACCTTCATCTTATTATAACCCATGAAATTAAATGGGTTTGATAAATATTCCAATATTTCATAACCTGGGGAAAAGTGACATGTTTTATAATCACTTCACTATTTCATCATAGAAGAACACCTTTAAAAAGTGGGTATCATAAGAATTTCATTATTTTATAATCCATGGAGTAGAAATGGGTTTAATAAACATCCTTCCGTCATAACCATAAACCATTCAGAGAAATATTGATAATTTAATCATTTGATCATATCTTAAGTTAAGAAAAATACATATAAAATGATTTAATAATAGATGGAAAATAATTTTGCATTATAAATCACTTGAAATTTTCATAAGGTGAATAATTTTTATTTCAAAAAACACTTTTTTTTAAAAAATATTCTTAAAAACTTTTTTAATTACATTTCATTGAAAAAATCATTAGAAAAACAATTGAATCTTCAAAAATTATTTAAAGCATTTTATGGGGAAATATCATTTCTCTATTGAAAAACACTCTCTGAGACATAAAACACTTTGAAAATAATTTTATTTGAAAATAATTTAATTTAAAAATAATATTGAAAACATATAATAGAATACTGAAATAAGATAATGTTCATGATTGTGGGAAATTCCATTCATGATTTACACGCTAACAAATATTCCTTTATGATTATTAGTAAAAATAAAAGGGGAATTATTTTAGAAATGACCTGAAGATTATTTCGAAAATAAATTTAATAATATTTAAGACATGGGTAAAAATGAATCTAATAAATAATTTTAAGAATCATAAAAAAAATTGGAAACATTTTTAGAAATCATGGTTTGGGAAGAGAAATTAGGTTTCCAACATAAAGTGAAATAAAGAGGATTTATTTTTCAAGACAACATTTGAAATATTAAAAAAATGAAAGGAAAATGAATTGAAATAATATATTATTGAGAAATAAAAAGGAGGGTAAAAAATAATTATTTAATTTTGAGATAGATATTAACATGTCATTATTTTAATAATAATGATTAAAAGTCCATAATAACGATGATATGGTGAAAGAAAACTCATAACCGTAAGTTAAGTTTGAATTTTAAAAAACATGATAGAATAAAATTAAATAAAAACTATAATAACTTGAATATATTTAAATTTTTTATATAAAAATTGAAATTGGTAGTATATATGCCTCATACAATGAGATACCTATGTCACATAACATGTGATGCAAATAATGAAATTTGAGAAAAAAATTCATTACCTCTTTGGTAACTATTGAACCATAATCACTGTGAATGATAGATACTAAAATATTTTTTTAAATCCACAAAATTTTGAATATAATAATCCTAAAATACAATCATCTAATATTTATACAACACATATAATAAAAACATGGTAAATATCACTTATGACTCAGAGAATAATTCAACTGATATAGAAATCCTTTACTATATTAATAATATTTTGATTGTTAAGAAATAAAAATTAATAATATAATATGAAGCATTAAATATAATGAAAATAATTTTATTAAATATTTATCTTTTAAAAGTGAAAATATACACACCATATAAATGAAACGAGTGTTAATTGTGCACATGGGTCCCAGAAATAAAGGAGAGACTATAAATCACTTACAATACATACCAACTTTCATTATACATATTCGAACCTACTGTATAATAAATTTTTATTTTAAAAAAATATATTATAGATAAATATTTATATATATATTACCATATATGATATTATTATGACCATTGATTATATTTTCATTACCAATTCAGTTTTATAATCATGTATTGGGTAATAACCACATTGTTTTTGGTATATGTTTTGAATTGTAGTTTTTAGTAAATATCATTTAATCATGGTTACATAAATAAAATATTAAAAATAATTATATAATTTTAATATTAATATAAAAATTATACTTTTAAAACAAATCATGAAATATGGGTTTGATAAATGATGTGTGTTATAATCATAGAGATGGTAGGTCATACATACACATGAGTAATGTTATAAATTTTCAAAAATAATTATATAACATAGGTAAGTAATTTTTTGTATTCTTATATCGATAATAATATCTTTTAAAAACAATTATTCCATTAAATATACTTATTATTTTCCTCCATATCATGTGGTGATGAAAATAGATAGTCGCATCACTTTATGAAATTGATAGTCCACAATTAAAATAATGATGCAGTCATCTTTCGGTGAATGAAAAGTTAATAAAGATAATTATATATTATATTTTAGTAATGATAAATATATAATTAATATAATTATTTTATCATATATTTCGCAAATATTCATTAAAAGTATCCTTATTATCTTCAATGTTAAGAATTGATGAAAAATGAATCACATCACCTCGTGAGGCGGTAGTCAGTCGCACACACGAATAACAATATTTTTCCCATATAGAATGAAAATTAAAGAAAAATTATATATAATATAATTACCAATAGGTATTATAATGCTCTAAATATAGAATATGTACTTTATATCCATCATCATACTCAACTGTGAAATTTGATAATGGAAAAACTAATAACATCATTTGGTGAGGTGGTAGTCCACGATACAGATAAATGATGATTTCAAAACCCATTTTATGATAGTGGAGATGGTTGTTGGCCATAAAAGTAAAATAAAAAATATATAAATATATGATAAATTATTATATTATTATTTTTTTTGGTTGAATAATAATTTAATTATATGGAAGAAGAAATAAAATAAAAATGATCATTGAAGAACTCTACCTCTTATAGGGGTATACACTATAGGGTTTCACCAAAATATTTTATGTGGGGGTTTTATGAAAAAAAAAATGAATCAAGGTTAATATTAATGATTTTGAAAGGAAATTAGGTAAGGTCTAGGATGAAAAAATGGTTTTAAGGTGTGTCGAAGAGAGGATATGGGTGGCCTTTATAAGTGATGTGATTGGAACAATTGTAATGTTTGGAAAAGAAAATGTTCTACCCACGTATTTATCATGAAATTTTTTTCCCATTGTAATTAATATTTACATTTTCAATCATTAATATTGTTGAAAAAGTTATTTTACCATTTTATATAATATAAATAATTAGTAATAAAAATATTTAGTCCACTATATAAATTTTAATTTGATGATGTGTTAAAATATAATTTTATCTTAATCGCATAGACATGATGATAAATTGTGGTTTTCAATGACAAATTGGTTAAAAGTTTACAAAGAATTTTTTTACCAAAATTCAATATTATAATGATTTCAAAGAGATAAATTTTATTATTATAAATATATTTGGACTAATTTTCCTTTAAAACTAGTTTCAGAGAATATTTATCTTTATAAATAATTTAAATTAAATGAACGTTTTCAATTAGTGTTAATTTTTTACTTATGATCAGAAAAAATTATTTCTATAAAACTATACAAAAATAAAAATATGTTAGTTTTAAAATTAATATTTATAAAGTGGAAATTATATTTTCACAAAAAATCTAAAATTAAAACAAATTTCTATTTAAATGATTTCAAAGAAAGGGATAAAAATAATTTTTAATAAAAATCATTGTAAGCATAAAATTTGAATTATTCATATAACTTGTCTAATAATCACATTATATTAATGTTAAAAATTTGACTGAATATATTCATTTTTAGTATATTTAAAATAATTACAAGAATGTTTCATATTTAATTTATTAAGAGAAAATGTGTTTGTTTTCATAAAAATATATTTTTAGACACATATTTATTTCATTTTCAATTAATTGGAAACCAATGAATTAAATTTATAAACCTGTTTAAACCATATATTTTCATTATTTTTAAAATCCTATCAATACAGACAATTATAATGTCTAGGTGATAACTATCATATAATAACATTTTAATGGAATGACATTTTCTATTTGAAAAAGTGTTTCATGTAATTCTTGATAATCTTAGTGATATGTATAATGAAAAACAAGTAAAATATTAAATTCCATTGAAAAATATATTTTATTATATTTTATGGTTTTATAGTAGGATAATGAGATTCCTAAGATATAACAATGGTCGTAGTGGTTTAATGTTTTTTATGGAGAGTGAAACACATTAGATGGGTTGGTCAATAGTTCAGGTTTTTCATGGTGACAAGTTTCATGTGGAAATGTATCATGTTTATATTGTGGTTCCTATGAGTGGTTAATGGGAATATGTTAAAAGAATATTGATTCCTTGAGGATTTCATATCATGGTATTTAATTGAGTGTGAGTTTCATTGTATCAAATATTAATTAGAATTTATAGTATTGTTCAAGTGTAGGCTCCTATTACAATTCATGCATTTATTTTGTGTTGATGGAACTGTTATATACTTGTGTTGATGGAATGGAATTAGATAACATTTACAATTTTGAGGTATAAATTATCATAGGTGAAGTGATATCTTTTATGAGGAGTTACATAAAAATCTTAGTTGACTCAAGGTGACATATGGTGGTAGGAATCGTTAGTGTCCTTGGATGTTAAACCATGATTTATGTGATACTTCATGATTATATTGATGAAAAAGAGTCACTGACACCATTTGTTGCATCGAACTCACAGGTATAAAAAGTAACAAACTACTTGATTTGTCTAGTGAGCATAGTCTACTTGTGATGTGATTCAAGAGGCCATTTTCCATGTCACCATTGGAAGGGGTGGTACATGAGTATAAACATGATTACATTTTATGGAATGATATAACATGCATTTTGTTTTTGATGTTTTGGATTTGAGACTCCGTGACACATTGGGAGGGTTGAAGACGATGAAAATTTTAATTAGGTGAATAGAGAAAAAAACCCATTGAATGGTTGAGAAATGAATGAGGGTGGATCATAAAGATCACATGTATAATATGGGATTAAATATACAATGATCGTGTAATTTGGTATTTATTTTTTAGGTTTAATAGATCATTTTGAAGAAATTTTTTTCATCTATGGTTCAACTTGACATTGTCATTTAATTGGATGGGTTTACTTTGAAACTACATAAGACACATTATATGGGTTGCGATGAGAGTGTTTTTTGTTATGCTAATGGATCCAACTATTTTAATGGGCATGATGAGTTATAGATCATGCAAGGAACATCCATTCATCCAAGGAATGTAGTTTGAAAGCAAATTCATAAGGTATACGTTTTGTATTATTAGTATTGACAGTTTTAGGCTCAGTAATTTAGTGGGAAGTACCACAAACTGAATGATTAAATGGGTGAAAATAGATCCAATCCATGTACCTGATGGGATCATGTATTTTTTATTTACCTTTTAGTGGTTTTTAATAATGGTTATTCAGTTTTTGTGGATTCTTATAGTGGTAATTGACATGGATCAAAATTGGTATTCTCATACAAAGTCATGTAGTGGGTAGATCCATGAGCAATGAGAAGAAATAGTGAAAACCTAATAATTTTTTTGAGTTAAAAATCACCCATAATTCACTATTTTATTTTACTTAAAAATTGAATTTGATTATTATCTATATTTTTGACAGTGTAAGTGACATATGTTCTAATAAAATATTACAAGTGAGCTGGGAGTCTGAGGAATGAGTGCTTCCATTTTATTTTTAATTCATAATGGAGTTCATTCATGTTTTGGGTTATATGGTTTATGACACTTCTAATCATTGATAAGTGTTAATGTGGAGAGAATTTAGGACCCCATGTATGTGAAAGATGAAAATATATGGTGGAATTAAAAATTTTAATTTACCTAATGGGTAAAATTTTGATTAGAGTCTCAGAATAAAATTTTCATAGTTGTACTTGGATAAAGTGAAATTTCAAATGATGATTTAGGGTTTAAAGCTATATAAAGTGTTCAAGGAAGCATTGAAGGATTGAGGTTATGTTTTGTGAGTTTGGGAGAATTCTGTATATTATACAATGGTTGGGGTTGAACGATTGAAGGAAAACTGTGTTGTTACCAAAAACATAATGAACATAATTTTCATTTTGATAAAATAAATTTCAATTAATGTGAAAATAAAATTTGTATGGTTAAAAAAAATATTTAGAGGTAAAAATTCATGGTGGTAGAGACATAGTACTTGGAACACAGATTGAGAATGGTTGAAAAAAAAATTGAAATGTTGTATAGGGAACCAATGTTGTTCAACCTGGTTTAATAATGGTTTGTAATGCAATTCATCAAAACCATATAGGGAATAATTGTATAGGTAATGTCATACACACAATGTAACATCCCAAGTAAGTAATGAATAATCGATATTTTTATCTATGTCTATTAATGATTAAGTTAGTGTTTTAGAGGCTTAATATGAAAATAAATACAATCTTAAGCCTGGAATACACTAATATTCTTAAAAGATTGTTTTACTGCCTTTTGATGGAAAACCCATTTTAAATAAAACTTTTGACAATTTTATAATATATATTTGTCAAAATAAACATATTCATTATGATTGGGACATTGAAATTTACATTGGATAAATTTTTGGTATTTTTCTGACAATGTTCATTTTTTAATGAATAGTGAAACATACTGCATTTTATATCAAAACTACCTTTTCATTTAATTTAATTATATGGTAATATTATCTTTTTAATTGGTCTTAATGTGTAATATGAATATATTTTTTCCATTTAATCCAATGGTGGTCATTAGGATTAATTTCACTTTGGAATTGTTCATAAACTATTGCAAAACTTTTCATAGATATTGTTTCAAAAAAACCCGCTATTTGTTTTGACAACGAGAATTATTTTTAAATGAATTATTTCAATTTATGTGTTTGTAATTTGGTAAAATGGATTACATATTTGGAATCATAAGGTACAAATTATTTAATTAAGACTCTTTTATTTTTGGACATTATGAATAGTAACGATGGTAATTATCTCTAATCACTACAACAAAAGCAGCCCTTAGCGGCGGTTTTTGTAAACCGCCGCTAAACTTGGCGTCGGAAATCTTTTAGTGGCGGTTTTTTCTATTTCGCGGCGGTTTAAAATATGTGTCGTAGATGCCTCATTTCCCGGCGGTTTCTCTCCATTTAGCGGCAGTTTTATGGGTATGCCACACCTTTTTATGCGCGGCGGTTTTAACCGCCGCAAAATTATGCCGTTTGATGCACCTATTTTGCGGCGGTAAAAACCGCCGCTAAATATAAACGTAATATACCTAGAGGCGGTTTTAACTGCCGCTAAATTCTGCCCAACAAGGCATTTAGCGGCGGTTAAAACTGCCGCTAAATGCTACCGAAGATGGCATTAGCGGCGGTTAAAACCGCCGCTAAATGCTGAACTGGAATAAAAAAAATTTGGTTGTACTACACCACTGCCCTGAAAAATAAATCAAACCAGAATATAGATAAATGATCACATCGTCATCTCTTTAAGCATCCAACCGATCGTGCTCCCCACCATAGGTTTTAATATTAACATAAAATTATGAACCATAGTATTCTCCACCATTGTAATTTCCTATAAAGAATATACAATGATTTCCAATGATAATATTGGAAATTTTCCTCTAATTGGGAAATCCTAAATACTTTTGAGGCCATAATAGGGACCTTACTATAACGAAACAGTCAAATGCCAATCAGCCTAACTGAAACTAGTCATGCAATCTTTCTCAGAAGACATTTTCGACCCTTTCATGACACCCACATTAGCCTAGTGACATGATTCAAATGGATACTTTCACCTATATACATCTAAGAAGAAGTATAATAATTCAATCCACATTCAGCTAACCATTCCCAAGATACTCATCTTAGATGACTCACATATCATAACCGGAACCACAATTCCTTCCTCTATGAAATCCCATGTTTACCAAAAGCACATTCACATAATCCCATACCTGACTTTCAATGAAATTTCTTAGTCATTCCATCACCTAACCATTTAATACATTGTTCCCCAGCATGAACAAGGGTGGAACCTAGATCCATCCCACTATAATCATTACCCTTTAAACATCACCTTTGAGTTCGACAATAAGGTTGGGATAAAATAAGATCATCAACTATGTGCCATAAATGTTACATATACAAACCAACCGTTATCATACTTGTTCAACACATCAATAATACTACTACTCATCATCTGATGCTGCATCGTCACCCTCTCCAACTTCATCTCCACCACCTTCTGCCACCTGTAAGAACATTATATTGAAAATTAAATATTGTTGCATATTTATAACAAAACTTAAAACCAATAAAAGTTTGAAAACTAAATGATTTTGATTTTTTTGTGATTTACCTGCTCACCACTACCCGATGCACTACAACTGGGGGCATATCTGCTTATATACTGACGTATTTCAAGCAACTCTTTCTGCAAACTAGATATCTGATCCCCCCGATGGTGAACTGTGTTTCGTAGAGAAGACATCTCCCTCTGAGCATCTTCAGGTATGAAATGACTATAAGCAGGAGTAGATGTAGCTGAAATCCCTGATGGCATGTGAAAGACCTCAGATGGTACAGGTCCCAAACACATCCCGCGCACTCTACCAGGATGCTCCTTCCCAAGGACATTACCAACCGGGCCATCCTGGGAGACTGAGTAGGATTTCCCAAGATTGGCATCCCATATTTCTTTAATTTTTACCTATAAATCAAATATCAATATATATTAACATAGTAAAAACTGATAATAAGTTATTATAATAAATAATTGACTTCATACCCCAACTTCTCTAGCAGGTTCATTAACAAAACTTCCATCTGTTTTTTTATGAACATCCATCCATAGTTCTGTTCGGGATGCGTCATGCCCTAAACTCTGTGACTGCATTAAACAAAGATAAATCAACAATTAAATATGTTAAATAGATAATATTATCTTATAAATATTTAAACTAATTAAAAGATTACCAATGACATTCGGCTTCTTGAAAAGCTTTTTGAACCCGCACTGTGCGGGATGACCTGCTTTGCCCGGTTTGAAGCATTCTGTCTTGAGAGATACTGAAATAAATAAAATTCAATTTAACAGTATTGTATTCAATGTCTATATCCTCTTCATGTACATGTATAAATGTAAAATGAGGATAATATAATAATATATATTTCAATACCATCCGCTTCTCATCACGATGTCTATCGACAAAAACCTTCCACTGTTCTTTCGGTACCCCACTGGGTAGCTTCTCATACATCTGCTGCAAGGTCAACGAAGTATCGTTGACATCACACCACAACCTCCATTTGAAATCATTCTATTTTTTCCAAGATTTTTTAATGTCCACTTTCGTGCTATCACATCAGCAACGGTAAAGTGGAAGAACATCTGTATACAGAAAATCATTTTGAATATATTAGTAACATCACATTCAATTAAACCATAATGTAATAAAATTACCTTTATCTGAGAATCATAAACTTCATTTTTCCAGTTTGGAGGCATATGCCTCCAATCATCATATGAAATAGGCAGGGAAATGGGCTCCGCTGCCAGTTGACCTATAATCTGACCAAGTAAACCTGCGGCGTCATCCGTCGGGACCCCATAAGAATCAAATGGCACCACTATCTTCTCGCCATGCATGTTCCAAACATCAGAACTTTTTATGTGTTTTTCCACGATTGCATTGTTTTCATCTTCAATGAGCAAACAATTACTATAAACAAAATGCAATAAATTTATTTAATTAAAATTTGTACCTATGACTGTGACCCTCCAGAATGTCCGTGATGAACTGGAAGGGGCGTGTCGCTGCCCCACTGTTGCGGCTCCTGTAGGGGGAGGCGATGACTCATCCTCTAATGAGGCATCCACTGATGGTGTCAGAGATGATACAGGGGGAGATGATGCAGGGATGTAGGCAGCTGCTGCCTCAGATGTCGTGGGGACAGACGTATCGTCATCTGTCACAGAAGTAGAAGAATTGGTGTACCGCTTCCTCCTTGGAATTCCTGTCATTTAATCAAATAAAATTATGTTCAGAATATATATTTCAAAAAATTTATGCAGAAAAAAAAATTAAAAATGATAATAGATGCCCAGTACTAACAAACAAAATATATATAACAATGATAATGAATGACTACAGAAATGAAACAAGTGGTTGCTGAATGAATAAATAATTGTACATACAATCATTTTCCCCTTCAATCATGTCGGTTTCCTGCTCCATTGCTTCATCAACTTCATTCATCCTTGCTAGACTAATATTTTAAATATCATGATGGATAAATAATTCTGCTTCCTGTTGTTGATGAAATTCAATTGTAGAGGTCAAATCTTCCACTTCATCACCCATATCGTACAAATCTCTTTGTATTACGTGAGTAACTACACTCCACCCTTCATCCACAACATCATTCACATAATATACCATTTTTGCCTACGATGCTAAGATATATGGATCATGCAGTTCACGATCACCAACATCCATCAAGCGAGAGAAGTTTATAGAAGTAAATTGCAAGGAATCTCTTTTAACACCTCTGATAATATCAACCCATTTTCATTTGAATAAAACAACAGAAAAATTCCCATGGTAGTTTAATTCAATAATATCATGCAGCTTTCCATAGTATTCCTCTTCAGCAAATGTAAATATACCACTATTCTGTGTTTTCAAACCCACTTCTCGATCGACTATACGAAATCTAAAACCATTCACATTATAGGCGCCGAACTTTCTAACTTGTTTTATAGGACCTCTAGCAAGAAACATCAAATCTTCTGACAAGTCTGCTCGAGTATCAGTATTCATGATCTGAACAAAAATTAATAGATTTGAAAATTGTATGTGTCAAACTAATATTCATATTTATTATAATATTTATAAACTTACACATCGTGCAAACCATTCTACCAGCTCATTATTCACAGATTTCGTTATATATTTTTCATTTCATGTTCGGCCTCTCATTCGTCTCTTTGTTTGTATCCTCAACTCTTCAATAAATGGATATGCAATTTCACTATTCAGCAGCACATATCTATGTGCCTGTAATAATTCCAATTCTGTTAGTGTCGCATATGAGGTCCCCCCAACTGATCGGCCAATAGCAGGAAATATTTTTGATTTCTGATGCATTTGAGAATGAGTTGATGTGTCGTCAACACGTCCAACTCGATTAAATCTTGTCTCAATATCATCCAAATATCTGGAACAAAAGGTGATACACTCCTCGGCCAAATATCCTTCAGCAATAGAGCCTTCTGGTTGAGCTTTATTTCTCACATATGCTTTCAAATTCCCAAGATATCTGTGAAAAAAAAATAATATTATTCATTTATTTAAATTCCAAAAATTGATTACTTAACTGGAAACATATAAATAAAATATCACTCAATTGGATACATCCATCGATAATGAACGGGGCCTCCTAATTTAGCTTCGTCAACCAAATGCACAGTTAAATGCATCATGACAGTAAAAAACGATGGAGGAAAGATCATCTCCATTGCACAAAGGGTCAATACAAACCTCTCCTGTAGGTTGTCAAGCTGAAATGGATGTAGAGCTTTCTCACATAATTTCCTGAAAAATGTGCAGAATTGGAGTACAACAGCAGTAACTTTTTCAAGTAATAATGTACGCAATGCCAATGGTAGTAACTGTTGTAACAAAATATGTGAATCATGACTTTTCAATCCATATAACATACGATTCTTCAAGTCAACACACCTCGAGATGTTACTCGAATACCCATCAGATACCTTAACATTCTTTAAAATTTGAAGGAACGTATCTTTATCCCTATTTTTCATTGAAAAAATGGCAGGAGCATAATTTTCATTATCATCTGGCCAGAGATCACGTTTTATGTTCATTACTTGTAAGTCTTTGCGAGCATTGAGATGATCCTTCGACTTTCCATGCTCATTAAGTAATGTGAAAATCAAATTATCACATACATTCTTCTCAATATGCATCACATCAAGATTGTGGCGCAAAGAATTAAATTCCCAATACGGAAGTTTGAAGAATATACTTTTTTTCTTCCATTGTTGCGTTCTGATTTCACTTGACGATTCACTTCGCACTCATTTTCCGCTATCATTCAATTACTGAACCTTCCCAAATTCTGTTTTAACATTTTCAAGCTGTGTCAATATTTCAGAACCGGTTAACAACTTTGGAGGAGGTCTACGATCAATGGAACCATTAAATTTTGATTTGTTCAGCCGAAATCTATGAGATGCATCAAGAAATCTTCGATGGCACAAGAAGCACCATTTTCTACTGTGAGGTAGCCGTTTGGGATCGAAATCAACGTTACAAACGGGAAAAGCCAAACCCGTATAAGTGTTCCAACCAGATAAATTCCCAAGTCCAGGGAAGTCACTAATGGTCCACATTAAAGCAGCATGCATTTTGAACATTGTTTTAGAAGAAACATCAAATGTATCAACACCGTTGGTCCATAACTCCTACAATTCTTCAATCAAAGGCTGTAGGTATACATCAATATCATTTCCAGGCATTTGTTTTCCAGGAATAATCATCGAAATGATAAAATATGTTTGTTGCATACACATCCACAGAGGCAGATTATAAGGGATCAAAACAACTGGCCAAATGTTATAACTCGTAGTCAAAGTCCCAAATGGGTTGAATCCATCGGTAGCCAATCCCAATCGAACATTCCTAGGATCAGCTAAGAAATATGAATGTAATGAATCAAATGTCTTCCATGATTTGGAATCTCATGGATGTATCATTAACCCATAATTGTTATTATCTACAGCATGCCACTTCTTATGTTCGGCGGTTTTTGATGACATGAATAATCTTTGCAATCGAGGCTTCAAAGGAAAGTAACACAAAACTT
Source organism: Viscum album (assembly GCA_963277665.1). NCBI lineage: Eukaryota > Viridiplantae > Streptophyta > Magnoliopsida > Santalales > Viscaceae > Viscum > Viscum album. The sequence continues at coordinate 1,540,032,590 of OY728142.1, forward strand.
TTACAGGTGTGTTCCTTTTCTTCTTCTCTATGAAATTATGTTCAGTCATACTTCCAACATTACCCTTTGACTACCATCTAGAAGAAGAACATTTCTTACAATTCTTTCTACTTGAATCCTCTCCCCAGTAAAGCATACAATCATTGGGACACGCATGTATTTTTGTATAATTCAGACCAAGCTTGTTTACAACTTTTTTCATCTCATAAAACGATTCTGGGATTTTTGCTTCAGGAAATGCATTACAAATCAATTCAAATAACATAGACATTGCCTTATTTGTAATTCCACAAAGACATTTGATATGGTATAACTTCAGCAGAAATGAAAGCTTTGAATATTTCAAACACCCACTATACAACTCGTGATTTCCATCATCAACTGAATCATGAAACACATTTTTCTCACTGAATTTTTCCCTTAGATTTGGCTCCACAGAATCAAGAGGAGGATCCAATAATATGTTACAATCTTGATCTGCTTGTGTTACAGTCTCAAAAATATCACTTGTCACGTTGCAATTTGTAGCATCATCTTCTGGTTGTTATGATATGTTTTGATGCTCATAGTGGTGTCTTGCAGTGCCTAATGCATCATTTATGAGGTTTTTCATTTCATTTTCCATTGGAGACAAACTTGGGACCTCATTTTGTGGATTAACATCAATCCTCAATCTTTCTATATTGTTTGATTCTCCATGCCAAATCCAACACAAATATTGATCAGGGAATTGCTTCAGTATTAAATGTTCATAAACTTCATCCCTCTTCAACCATGTTATAAATTTACATTTAGGACATGGACATCTTATTCTCCCTTCAACGGATCGATTAGAAATTGCAAAATCTAAAAACTCATTCAAACCCTTAACATATTGAGTTGTGTTCCTCGGTAATGTGATCCAGCTTTTATCCATGTATATCACAATGTTCCTACACAAAACTATACGATAGTGTAAGATTACAGAATCAAAATATAATAAAGATGAACCATTGATCATAATGTATGCGTAATATAATAAAGATGATTCATTGATCACATTTACCACTTCAGACCAACAGAACAAGTCTGGTCCATAGGAGACATCGTCAACACCTCATTGAGGAGCAATAAGAATATCAGGCTACACACTTATCATAACACTATCGATCACACATTTATGTTGCCTCAAACAACACCCTATTGATGTGTGATCGAAACTGATCATAATGCATTTTAAACCTGAGACATTATGTGATTGTTTAGGCTTGACCTTAGATGTCCTCCAAGAGGAATGTTGTTTCTCAATGGTTTCATACACAACCAACTATAAAGAGGGCCACTATGTTCACTTTATTCATCGAAGTGTCACCTCTCTAGGTTTGAGTATTACAAGTCAGACATTTATAATCATGTCTTCAACCATCGACATATAAAGAACCAGTTTTTTATTCAAGGGTTGTCTTAGACATTGAAACATTATTAATCTCATTTATAAGAATTTTATTTTAATAAAAAAAATTAATTTTTTAAAAGGGTTTGATCACTATAGTGGTGAGAATGTAAAACACATACTTACATCAAATTCATAAACACATGGGAAATGCAGAAGGACTGCTCACATCAATTCTATTTTTTTCACTTTTTAAGAACAACCCTATAACTCTTGTCTATGATTTTTTAAATCTGAAATCATATCTTTAGTACCTATCTCAAGGAACAACACCAAATACATAATTATATACAATTTATAGTTAATTATATAATTTTATTATAAAAATTATAATTTATTTCAATTAAAACCAACAAGGAATAATTGCCTAAAAATCACCAGCCCACCTCATCACACCTATATAATAACCAACCACTTATGTATTGTTTGTGGTGAACTCCAACCTTTATCCCAAAAAAATTACCTATGAAGTTGAACCAAGTCAATCAACAAATAAACTTAACTTAATCTAATTCTAATTAAAACTATTTAAAAATTATAAATGGTGATGTACCTCTAACCCAATGACATGTTACAGCATGAGATAATAATGTTGGGACATCTCATATCAGTTTTGAGAAAAAGAATTATCAGATCAGATGATTTATACAATGATCCAGTGTAAATAATCTCCAAAATCTAACCAAAAAATCCAAAAATAAATGAAGAACAATGTAAAGGTAACATCAAATGTAGTCATACATAATGGAAATAATACTACATGTTTGACCCAAACCATGGCCATGAATGATGTTGTAGAGGAATTTATCCAAGGTTGATGCAAGTAGTTTATAATCAAATGATGTCCTATTAGACATTAGCATCACCTTTTTGATGTGTTGGTTACATATACTTCTTCCTAACCATATAATTTATTCCCCTTCCCCTTCTCTATCTATCTGCCTCTCCCAAAAACAATTTCTACATCATAGGAATATATGTTGGTATTTTGAAATATTTAATTCATGTAGTTGTTGATAAGATGGCATGTATATTTTTCATAATTGAAATAATTTTTTAGATATTTCATTATTTTGATAACCCATGTGTTTTAATTTCCCATTATGGTTTTTTGAGACTTGACGTAGTAATGACCTCCTCACGGTGGAAGACTAGGCCACCAAAACCCAATTCTTTCCACCATAGGCCATTTTTTAAAGATAAGTGACGAGAATGAATAATTATAATTGTAGGCCTCTTCATAATGTACATGTAGGCATGCACCCAACCATATATATGAATATGTTCATAATAATAAAAATAAGAGAAAATAAACTAAATATTTACATTCTATCATGTTATTTACTTTAGAGAATAAAAAATAGTACAATAGTACAATAGGAGGCGGCCGCGGCGGAGGAGGAGGAGGCAGCGGCCGTAGGGGAACCGGCGTGACCGCGGCGTGACCGCGGCGTGAGGAGGTGGCCGCGGAGGCACCGGCGGCACCGGCGGAGGAGGAGGATGCATCAGCGGAGGAGGAGGAGGCCGCGGTGGAGGAGGAGGCACCGACGGCAGCGCAGAGGCAGGGTGGAGGCAGGGCGGAGGCAGCGGAGGCAGCGGAGGCAGCGGAGGAGGAGGAGGATGAGGCCGGTGGAGGAGGAGGAGGAGGAGAAGAAGCAGAGGAGGAGGCGGCAGCCGCGGCAGCGGAGGAGGAGGCGGCGGCTGCAGAGGCACCGGCGTGACCGTGGCGTGACCGCGGCGTGACCGCGGCTTGACCACGACGTGACTGCGGCGTGATCGCGGCGTGACCGCGGCGTGACCGCAGCGTGACCGCAGCATGACCGCGGCGTGACCGCAGAGGAGGAGGAGACGTGGAGGAACTGGTGGCACCGGCGGAGGAGGAGGAGGCATCGGCGGAGGAGGAGGAGGCCGCTGTGGAGGAGGAGGCACCGGAGGCACCGGAGGCAGGGCGGAGGCAGGGCGGAGGCAGGGCGGAGGCAGCGAAGGCAGCGGAGGAGGAGGATGAGGCCAGTGGAGGGGAGGAGGAGCAGGAGTATAGGAGGAGGAGGCGGCCGCGGCGGCGGAGGATGAGTCAGTGGAGGCAGCGGAGGAGGAGGAGGAGGCCGCGGTGGAGGAGGAGGAGGCCGCGGTGGATGAGGAGGCACCGGCGGCAGCGCAGAGGCAGGGCGGAGGCAGGGCGGAGGCACTAACTCATGATAGTCACACATAATATTTTCCCTATCACCCTAACGTATCAGGACCATATTACACATATTTAAGATTACTATCATGGTGTCTATTGGTTCTCATTATATCCTAGGAACTTCTATAGTCTTTTTATATGACATGTAATCTTAGGATGTCACTATAGAAATATAGTCAATGCAGAAGAACAAACACGATTTTTGGTAAGATATAAACATGTATATATCAAACTGTATGCTTGTAATGGAATTCAATATAAATACATGAGTTAGGTCTAGGGTACCCACTCACAAGACCACACTTATTTATGGAACCCACATTGAATGGCACCCTGAAACACCCTTCTTACTCTTTAAATATGAAGTGATTTCATGTAATTAACCTCGAAGAACAAGGGTTGTAAAGAAAAAGAATAATGAAATGTGGTAACCTATCATGGGATACAGGGGTTTCTACTGGTTTAACAAATGTTCAAATGTTAGATGGGCCTCACTTTCAAATGAGAACAATTAAAATCAATCTTTAGTTTCATTCATTTTAATATGGCCTAAAATAATCATGCGTTAATAAGACATAAAATAATGTTATAATATTTTTTCATACACATAGTTATTTCAAGAAATAGTGAATGAGAAATAATGTTTCAAAATAGGCTAAGAACTATCTCAGGAATAGGAAAAATGAAATTGGTTAATTGGGACATTTCATGAATATCAATAATCACTTTACTTGATGCATGTATTCATGAATCAACATCAAGAATAAGAAATCACATCGATAATCATTTTTAGGAAACTTCAAATAGATGTAAGATTGTGAATTTTAAAAATGTCAACCTATTTCTCTAATTTAAAAAAAAAAATCATTTCCTAGAAGTTAAATAAAAACTCAGTTTTCTTACTGGATGTTATTTAATTATGGTTTTTAAGAAAGAACATTTAACTTTCTATCACATAGTTGGAGAATGAATCAAATCTAACTGGCTCAGTATTGATGCTGATTTTAAATTCTACTAGATCGGGCTGCATGGTCTCTTTCTTCAATTGTTAGACAATAATCTTCTAAGATTTATATGATCGCTTTTATCACCTTGATCTAGCTTAGGAGTAGGTATATATGTGTGGCCCATTATAGGAAGGCTTTGTACCTACTATTTCCTACCTTACTAGATTCCTATCTTCTATAAATATTATCTAAGGAATGTGCTTGGAAACTGTAGAGTTATACCACCATGACATCCTCACATCATATTCCATGAGGGTGATGATGACCGTTACCCAGGAGGAGACATGGAGGCACTGGTGGCACCAGCGGAGGAGGAGGAGGCATCAGCGGCGGAGGAGGATGCCGCGGTGGAGGAGGAGGCACCGGCGGCAGCGCGGAGGCAGGGCGGAGGCAAGGCGGAGGCAGGGCCGGGGCGGCGGAGGCAGCGGAGGAGGAGGATGAGGCCGGTGGAGGGGAGGAGGAGCAGGAGCAGAGGAGGAGGAGGCGGCCGCGGCGGAGGAGGAGGAGGCAGCGGAGGCAGCGAAGGAGGAGGAGGAGGCCGTGGTGGAGGAGGAGGAGGCCGCGGTGGAGGAGGAGGCACTGATGGCAGTGCAGAGGCAGGGCGGAGGCAGGGCGGAGGCAGCGGAGGCAGTGGAGGAGGAGGAGGATGAGGCCGGTGGAGGAGGAGGAGGAGCAGGAGCAGAGGAGGAGGCCACAGCAGCGGCGGAGGAGGAGGAGGCGGCGGCCGCGGAGGCACCGGCGTGACCGCGGCGTGACCGCGGCGTGACCGTGGAGGAGGAGGTGGCCGCGGAGGCACCGGCAGCACCGGCGGAGGAGGAGGAGGCATTGGCGGATTAGGAGGAGGCCGCGGTGGAGGATGAGGCACCGACGGCAGCGCAGAGGTAGGGCGGAGGCAGCGGAGGAGGAGGAGGATGAGGCTGGTGGAGGAGGAGGAGGAGGAGCAGAAGAAGAGGAAGAGGAGGCGGCCGCGGCGGCGGCGGAGGAGGCGGCGGCCGTAGAGGCACCGGCGTGATTGTGGCGTGACCGCGGCGTGACCGCGGCGTGACCGCGGCGTGACCGCAGTGTGACCGCAGCGTGGCCGCAGAGGAGGAGGAGACGTGGAGGCACTGGTGGCACCGGTGGAGGAGGAGGAGGCATCAGCGGAGGAGGAGGAGGTCGCGGTGGAAGAGGAGGCACCGGAGGCAGCGCGGAGGCAGGGCGGAGGCAGCGAAGGTAGCAAGGGAGGAGGATGAGGCCGGTGGAGGGGAGGAGGAGCAGGAGTAGAGGAGGAGGCGTCGGCCGCGGTGGCGGAGGAGGAGGCAGCGGAGGCAGCGGAGGAGGAGGAGGAGGCCGCGGTGGAGGAGGAGGAGGTCGCGGTGGAGGAGGAGGCACCGACGGCAGGGCAGAGGCAGGGCGGAGGCAGCGGAGGCAGCGGAGGCAGCGGAGGAGGAGGAGGATGAGGCCGGTGGAGGAGGAGGAGGAGCAGGAGCAGAGGATGAGGAGGCGGCCGCGGCGGAGGAGGAGGCGGCGGCGGCCGCGGAGGCACCGGCGTGACCGCGGCGTGACCGCGGCTTGACCGCGGCGTGACCGCGGCTTGACCACGGCGTGACCGCGGCGTGACCGCGGAGGAGGAGGCGGTCGCGGAGGCACCGGCGGCACCGGCGGAGGAGGAGGAGGCATCGGTGGAGGAGGAGGAGGCACCCGCGGCAGCGCAGAGGCAGGGCGGAGGCATGGTGGAGGCAGCGGAGGCAGCGGAGGCAGCGGAGAAGGAGGAGGATTAGGCCGGTGGAGGAGGAGGAGGAGGAGCAGGAGCAGAGGAGGAGGCGGCGGCCGCGGCGGCAGAGGAGGAGGAGGCGGCCGCAGAGGCACCGACGTGACCGTGGCGTGACCGCGGCGTGACCGCGACGTGACCGCGGCGTGACCGCGGCGTGACCGCGGCGTGACCGCGGCGTGACCGCGGTGTGGCCGCAGCGTGACCGCAGCGTGACTGCGGAGGAGGAGGAGACGTGGAGGCACTGGCGGCACCAGCGGAGGAGGAGGAGGCATCGGCGGAGGAGGAGGAGTCCGCGGTGGAGGAGGAGGCACCGGAGGCACTGGCGGCAGCGCGGAGGCAGGGCGGAGGCAGGGTAGAGGTTACTTTATACTTTTTTTCATAAATTCAAAAAGATTAAAAAAATTAAAGATTTTAATATCATGATCAAATAGATTATATAACCAATAGAGTACCTTATTTAACCTACAAGAACATATTAAATGGGTTGGATAAAACCTTTAGAAAAAAAACCATCAAACTATGTATTAAAATCCTTCATTTTAGATGGTGTGATTTGATAAAAGTGAAAAAATAGGATACATTTTCCAAATCATGTTATTATAAAACTCCACCCCTTCTCAATAGATGTAAACCAAAATATTATAATAAAACACATTGGAAACTCAAAACATATGGGAGGAAGATCACTACACGATGATCACTTTTCAGGAAAAATTGTAATCATGTATATCATCTTATGTAACTCTAGAAGAGAATATCTAACAAAAATCAACACATGGTTCCATTCTACATGAAATACAAAAAAAACCCATTAGGTCCAGCAATGGAAATCAAATGAATGTAATAATTAATAAGACCATTATGGGAAATCAACCAATCCATTATAACAATGACATGTAGAGATTTCATATACAGAATCAATAAATATCATACAAGATTTAAATATGAAATAAATAAAGTATAGATAGGTAATAACAAATCCTTGTCTCTTATTTTTCTTGTAGGACCAGAATTACCAATTAAATAGTGTTTGAGATCCACAAAAATATTCAAATATTTCACAACATACACATATATGATAGAATGAGGGGATTTGGTATAAAATATTACCGTCAATGAAGATGATTATCTGAAAATGGAACCTCTAATTACCAAAATTGAAGGCCGCAGGGGGCGCGGTGGTCGCCGGGGGGGGGGGGGGTGCGGGGGTCGCCAGAGGCCGCGGGGGGCGTGGTGGTCGCCGGAGGGCATGGGGGGCGCGGGGGGCGTGGGGGTCGCCGGCAGTCGAAGGGGGCGCCAGGGGGTGCGGGGTTCGCCGGGGGCCCGGGGGTCGCCGGAGGGTGCGGCTGTCACCAGAGGAAGCCGGTGTCGCCGGAGGGAGAAGGTGTCACCGGGGATCAGGGAGGGTTTGTGAGGAGAGGGTTTGTGTCGCCGGATCTGGGAAGAGGGGAGACAACACGAGGGGGAAAGCGTCGCGAGTTTTCTAAAAAAAATGGGTTTCACGGCGGTTTTTAATAAACCGCCGTGAAACCTTTACTGGATAACGTTTAGCGGCGGTTTTGTGAACCGCCGCCACAAAACCGCCGCTAAACCAGGGTTTTTTTGTAGTGAATTATCTTGATTAATGAGTAATCATGTAGTTAAAGAAAACAAAATGATATCATAATAATACAAAAAAGGCCACAACATGTGTCCTAAGGATACTGGTTGTCTCATGGCCGACAATGAGATGCCTTCTGCCAAACTTGGAGGCCCCATGGAATCACTTTTGTGAGAAAGTGTCTTTTTATCTTTTTATTTTTAAATAATGTTAAATGTGACAAAGAATGTATCATCTAAGTAAAACATTTTTACTTTTTTCTACATAAATGAACTTTTGGACTATAAATATTCATTATAAATCTAAAAATATTTCCTACATCATGATATTTTTTTATAATTTTTATACTTTAAATTTATTAAATTATTTATGACATCATGATGATGCAGCGATTACCTCATTAATAAAGGATTTAAATAAAATGGAAGGATAATGTAAAATCTAAGACCTACACATGTCCAAAACCTATTGGATGAGTGGATTTAGAACCCTTATCACCTTATCCTCGAAACACATCAATGTGGGACCATTAATATCCGAAATTCATTTTAAAATAAAGTAACATTTCTTAACATTCCAAGAGTGCCCCTCCACTCCTCTTATAAAAGGCCCCCACCTCTACCGCCTTACCCACACTCCCAAAGCCTTTGGCTCGGCCAAACCCTGCCCATTTTGCCTCTCCAAATCCCTCTCTTCCTCCTTGAAGCCTCACTTTTGGCAGAACTCTTCCCAATGAAGCCTTTGAGCTCAAACTAATGGGAGTTACCCAATTTTACGGTAATGTCTTCACTTGAGTCCTTTTGTTTTATTTTGCTTCTCCAACCACATAAACACTTTTTATTCATTTTTTTGTAACAACTCCAGTATCTTCAATATACTATGATGTTGTTATAAGAAGGATTCTAGCTACACTTACACACACCTACATCTAATGGTTAAAGAACATACTGTTTCCGTGGATGGCGAATTTCTGCCTCCCGAAATGATGATTGTTCCACATTCTTTTAACACCTTAAAAGGTGGACATTAAGATGACACTATATTTATATATGATATAAAATATGTTTATGTTTTCCTTAAGCTTTAGTATTTTTCATTTTGGGCATACCTTTAGGGTTTCCATTATGGGTAAACGCGGTATCTTCATTTAAGGAAGTGCGGACTACCGCCCCCTAAAAGTGATTTGATTCGTTAAATACCATATGTGGGACGTATAAACGATAGAGTTATGATATTATATATGATATTACACTGGAATTATAATATACCTTTATATAATTATGATTCCATTCTATAAAATATGAAATAGAAATGAAAGTAGCATTCATGCGTACGTACGGCTTACCGTCTCCATGAACGGTGCATTTCATTTCATACCTCTAAATGATTATGTAATATTATAAATGCATGTATATACTAGATATATATGATATATACATCATGATTATAATTCTGGATATAATGGATACATGAACAACTTGTAATTATAAAGGGTTTATTTTTGACTCAAGTACCAATGATCATTAAAATGACCGTTATTAACTTATATAATTACATAGTGTTAATGACATTGAAATAAGTGATATAAAAGGAATAATGAACTTGAAAAAGGTTCTTAAGCAAGTAGAAATTAACTTAAGTTTATTATTCAGGACATTAAAGAACGATCGAGTCAGGTCAGACCGGAGGTATGGGACATCGTCTCAATCTCCATTCATTGAGGCATATTTTGTTTTATACAAAACCTTCTTTTATATAATGTATAAACTCCTTTGACTTTGACATTTATTCAAAAGGAATCTTTTCATATGAAGCGTTTACTAAATGACAAAATGGAATGTTTTTGTCGTACGTATGCAGCGATAATGACTTCTCCGCCGCCGTGACCATTATTTGAGTTTCGGCTTCCTCTACAAACCATACCTTTTTTTAAAGAAAAATAACTACCATTTTTTACTTTTCTTTTATTTTGGTATTGAAAATGGTTCTCATAATGTTTTTATATCAATGTGTTGTATTGATATCTTGTGATTGAAAGGTGGAGATGTTATGTTTCCTTTATGCATGTTTTATGTGATACGATTATGTTGAGGTTCTTGGGCATTATTATGATGACGGGTGGTTCCATGATAAACTAAGGGCAGGTGAGCCCGATATAGCTCTCCAATTCATTGGATAACGTGAAGGAGTGAAACGTTAAGGTTTCTACGAAGAGAATTGGGGAATATACTGTGATGGGTATTCCAAACGTAACCAAGAGGGTTACTCCCTACGTAAGAATGTTATGAATGCCTCAAGTTACCTTCATGTATTATGATTTCTATGATTTATTCATGATTTTATGAGGTATGTTAAAGTGCATATGTTTTATGGGTAAAGTATGATTTCATTCTTATGTATATATGTACCCATGTTTCCTTGACATATTTTTATATCCCTTACTGAGATTTTTATTCTCATCCCATGTTTTTTTGAAATGTTTTTCACAAGTCAAGGGAAAGGTAAATGATATGATGATAGTGTCAAAAAATTGTCAAGAAAGAATCCATGTTTTATTTTAAATATGTTTCCATTGATGGGAAAAATGAATAGTATCTTTATGTAACCACTTTGTTTATATGTGGAATGTAATGCATGTTTTATGTTCTAATTCTATAAAACTCTAAGCCCGATAATATACCCAATGTGTAATCTTGTAATAACTCAATATTAAGTAAGGTTTATGGTTGGGGACTTATAGTTGGTATCAGAGGTCGGTTTAGATAACTTTAGGAGTTAGAATTCTATTAAATGATTATCCAAAAATATTTTTTTATGGTCAAATTGAAGTGATATAGTATTTGAAGTTTTCCATGTTGCTTCATATAAGACATGTTTGTTCAGAATGGTTTTCTACAGAGGAAACAGGGAAGCAGTACTAGGAAGGCATACAGAAGGAAATAACCTTCCGAATCAGCATCCTGAGATGGTCAGAATTAGAACTGAACAGTTTGTTGCAGTAATAGCACAGTTGAATCAAGCGATAAATGGTGGTGGTATCCATGCACGAGATCAGCCAGATCAACCGCAAAGGAACATGTCAGTGGTGGAAAATTTCATGAGGCAACATCACCCGTCATTCAGAGGATCATTTGACCCTGTGTTAGCTGAAGGGTGGATTAAATTACTGGAGAAGATTTTCGATGTCATGGGGTGTTCAGACAATCAAAAGGTTAGTCTTTCTATATACCGTTTGGAGGGTGAAGCAGATCAGTGGTGGTCGATGGATAAAAATATCAGGGATGCTGATGACATTGATGCTCTCGACTGGGATGCATTCAATGGTATATTTCGTGAGAAGTATTTTCCTAAGGCTGTTTGACTTAGGATGAAAAATAAATTCTTGGAATTGAGGCAAGTGGAAGACTCAGTGGTCGCCTATGAAGAAAGGTTTACTCGATTGGCAAGATTTGCTCCAAATTTTATCCGAGACCTTGATAGTAAAATCAATCGTGTTTACTCAGGATTAAATCCAAAATATCTAAGGGCATTAGCTTCTCGTGAGTTTAAAATCTATGAAAATCTTTTTCGATGTGATGAGAAGGTGGAAATGGAGTTTTCCGATGATCAAGTGTTCTATAACAACCAACAGAATAAGAGACCGAGGTGGAAGGAGAAAGCTAAGAATTCTTCCAAAAAGCATGATGGTAAGAAAACTAAGTTTCCAGTTTGTGATAAATGTGGAAAAAGGCATGTTGGGGAATGTCTTCTGAATTTTGAAAAGTGCTACCGATGTGGTAAGATGCGACATATGGCTCGTGATTGAGCTGAAAAAGATCAAGGTGATGGTAAGTTCAAATTTGATTTACAGTTTGTAACGCCCCGACCCCAGTTACCCAGAGTCGGTGAATTATTGTATAACATTGGCATGATCACAAGAAAGATCAAATCTTGAAAGACCGATTGGTTTAGTAGCCTTGGAAACACTAGATATATTCATAAGTCTTACATCACATCATAAAGTGAAAAACTACTACAACAACATATTGTCTCCATATTCCACACTCATATCCCCACATAATATCTCTGTAGGTTATTCATAATTTACTTCTTCACAACCTGGGAAAAATAAAACATAGAAAAGGGGTGAGCTCAAATTCCTAGTAAGGATAACAATATAGAAAAAACTTTCATAAATAAGAATAAACATTTAAGGAAATGTATAACTAAAAAAAAGCCTTTTAAACATAAACTTCAACATAGTATGGAAAAAGTAAAATGAAATAATTCCATTTAATTATTCACATGGATATTCTACTAATCTAATAATCACATGTAATATCAATAACCACTTTCATAATGATGGAATGCATAATGCCAGACTATCATAACCACATAGCCAAGGCCTCGTGCCAAGACTACAAATAAGATTTTGTCAAGGCCTTGTGCCAAGACACTAGTTTGTCTCATGAGACCTACCGATGCATCGAGGAGCTATAGCGGGATCCACCCATCAAATATTAAGTCCAATGCATTTCCATATTAAAAGGTTTAAACATAACATAAACATTAGTATTAAAACTAGCATACGAAATGTCAATACTTTCACCATAAACTATGAATGGTATAAAAATAGCACATCCACAGTCATACATATCACAAAACCTTCAACACAATATAAAAGTTTTGTATCATAATAAATCAACTTCAAATAATCTTAAAATCCATCAAAGGATGTTGACATAGATGAAATCAAAAATATTTGAGAGAAATATCTCCCTTTTTGAAATCATTTAAAAGTCACACATTTATAAAGGAAGTAATTAAAAAGAGATTTTTGAATCAAAGTGTCCCATTCCACTTTGAACCTTTTGAAAGGAATTAACATTTTAAAAACATTAATTTCCATATAAATAAATCCTTAAAAACCATTTTGAAGACATGGACATTAATTAAAAAGATTAAAAAGATAAATCTTTAAAACATTTAAAATTCTGATTTTGATAGATTACCCTTCCGAAATTCTTAAAATATTCATTTTGAAATCATTTAAAAGTCTCATAATTATAAAATAAAACATTTAATTTGAAAATATCCTTATAATATTTTAAGGGAAGCTTTGACGATATTATAATGGCAGAAAATAGCCGCAACCGCCGTATAAGTTAAAAAAACATTCTTACCTTAATTCTGTCGAAAAGGTTAAAAAGATCCTTGTTTTGAAAACGACGGAACGATTCCTTTATAAACCTCTTATAAAAAGTCAAACAAGGGTATAAATGACTTTAACCCATATTCTTGTAAATAATAAAAAAATTTGAAATACATTTTTAATAAAACATGGATGTGGATGATAAAGAGATCCCAGAAGATTATTACATATAAACAAACTCGGATAATGAAGAGATTGTGAAATAACCCTTACCTTGTACTTTTCCTTGCTTGGGGTAGGTTAAACTCCTGTATAATGGTGAAATAATTGTTATTAAATTATACAAGAATCATATATATTAATATGATATCATATATGATCTTTTAATATTTATTTGATAATAATATCTTAGTATTATCGTTGTTTCGGGTGTTAACTTACTTGTTTTCTTTTATATGTTTTGTTACGTAATCCATGTTTGTAGTGGATAGGTTGTATATTATTCATATCCAGAATTATATCAAGTCCTTAAACATCATTTTTAAATCATCAAATGATAATTATACTTGAATGGATACGATGGAGAATGAATCTCATCGCGTTCGTGGAGACGGTTGTCCGTACGTACACACGAGCGACAATATCATTCTTTTGATATTAAAATAATATATAAATGGTTGTTATATCATATATACAGAATCATTAACATGTTATATTAATTATTTACATGAGTTACATATCATTATTATACCCATCCAAATAATAATATATTGAATAACAATTACGCCACGACGTGGAGACGGTAAGCCGTACGTACGCACGTATGGTGACATGTTATTCAAAGGGTGGATAGAATACTGAATATGGTTGTACCATATTTACAATAACATCAAAGTATATATATGATACTGGAGTTATTATTTTATAATGGTAATAACAAAGGAAGAAGAAGTGGAAGAAGAAAGGAACTTGGAAAAGGGTGGTGAAATCATTACCTCTTCTTCGGGTTCTTCCTTTTGATTTGATCAAAAGGGCTCCATAGGTTGGCTTTAGGATCTAACTAGGGCCTCTAGGTTGTAGTGAGGTAATTTGGGAGAGTATTTGGGCAGATTTTGGCCGAACCAAAAGGCTTTGAAGGTGTGAAGAAATGAGAAAGATGAGTGCCCTTTTATAAGAGGGGTGAGGGGCACCTTTGGAAAAGCTAGATATATTAGTTTATAATAAATTAATATTCGGTTTCCAATGGCTCCAAAGTTTATTATTCAAAGTTTAAGGTGGGTATAGGTCTAAAAACACTCAACCAATAGAATTTATACAGGTTTGGGTACTTATATTAACCTTATCTTTAACTATTAACTCTAAGTTAATTAGTTTCACTTTTACAATGTCTCTTTGTATTTTTATATTATATGGTTAATAAACTTACCATATATATCCAAGAGACCCCCAAGTGGTCCATTAATTATGACAATATCATGATATATGTCTCTTGGCCGAACTTCAGATTTTTAGGAATTTAATATCAATTAATAATATAATATTTGTTTTAAGAACTCTTTTATGTCAATTTTGACACTATTCAATAGTTGATTTGTGTGAAACTCATAACAGATTGATTACTTAGAAAAAATTCAATTAAATCAATACTAATATTTCATATTATCCTATAAAATTAGTTTAATTCATTAAAAGTTTCATATTATATTTATTTTGGTATTTATAATATCAATTATTTTAATTTTTCACTATTATAGTAATTAATTCATCATCTTTGTGTCATAAATAAATTAAATTATTTAATGTCTAAAAATTATAAATAAAATATTATTATGTAGGAACTATTTTTATCTTTATAATGAATATTTATAATCTAAAATCCAACATATATAACTCTATGTAAAAATTGTATTGCTAAAAGATATATGCTTGTGTCATTTTTGTATTCATTTTAACTTAATTAAAATAAAGTGTCCCTATCACCTACAAGTGGCACCATGGGGTCCCAAAATCGCCCCAAAGATGCCTATTGTCGAACATCTATCAACCAATAAGTCTAGGACACGTTTTAGGGTAATTTATTATTATTATAATATTATTTTTTAACCCTTATTTACCGGATTTACCCTTAACCATGGTAAATAAAATATTTACCGCAGTAATTATTCAAAATGTCTAAAAATAAAAGTTACCTATTTAAACAATTTGGACATCCTTATTCCAAATATGGAATCCATTTTTCTAAATTCAAAACACAGAAGTGTCAAAAATTAATTTAAAATTAATTCCCGCTGTCAAAACAAAAAGCGTGTTTTTAAGAGATAATAACTATCATAAGATTGACACTTGTTTATGTTCGGTTTAATTGTAAAATTATGACCAATGACCAACATTATATTAAATGGTAAAAATATATTCTAAATATACTTTAAAACCACTAAAATTCATAATTTATCACTATCAATTATTTTGATTAAAAAAGTTGTTTTTAATTAAAATTTAGTAATTTTCACTATTCATCAAAATATTAAAGTTATCTGAAATGTACCAAAATTTCACCTTAGGCTAAATTCGATACTCCGAATCCAAAAATGAAGTCCATTTTGAAATATAATATATATAGAATTTCAAAAAGTAGGTATTACTATTCATAACGGCTAGTTTGATTGGTTGTGGTGTGTGTTAAAACTCAAAGTTGCGTACAACACACGCTACTGTATTATTCCAAGAAAGCGTACCGTGGAAGCTTGGGATGTTTCATTTTAAAATTTTGATGTCCCCATTTAGTCAAAAGGTTTAAAATATTGTATTTAAAAAGGGTTCACTATTAAAAGTTGGTAAAAGTGCAATACTGAAAATGAATTGTTTCTTACATTATGTCTAAGAAACTCATAATATGGATTATAAAATTATAAGGATTATATAAAGTTTAAAATTTATTTAATACTATTCATAACCTCTTTTGAACTTCTTGTTTGGTAAGTCATGGTGTGCTTGAACTCAGTGTTCCGTGTAGTGCAAGTTATTGTATTATTTTGAAGAAATAACACACTATGAAATCTTGGGGTGTTACATTCTCCCCTCCTTCAATAAATTGCGTCCTCGCAATTTGAAATTGTTCTTAAAAAATAAAAGGTTGAAAATAGAAAATATATTTGTGGGAAACCCCACATCAAAAATTGGGTTACTAAAATTTAGTCTTAATATGAGGAATAGAGAAATGAAAGGGTCACCACCAAATTATGATCTCGATTAGGAGATCATTGGTGGCAATTAGAGACATATTATTGGAGGAAAAACGTAAATATTTATAGGTAGTGATTGAGGTCATCAATAACAAACAAGTATAAAATTGAGGTCCTTAAACTCATCAATCTATGATGATTTGAAATACCATCGGTTCAACAAAACATATGGTACTAGGATAACACTTTTTTGACGTTTCAAAATATCTTAGTTGAAATCCAACATCGAAAAATGAATTAATGAGGCCTCTATTTAAAATAAAGAGTGGAAAGTATGAAGATTACCGAAAATAACACATACTAGGGTTCCATGTAGGAAAATATGGATATGGAAGAAAAATCTAACAATTAATTATCTGATGGAGAGTGGCAGAGAACATGGCTATGAAAAGGCCAACAATCCCAAAGCCATAAATTAGTGATGATTTAAGGTACCATCTAGGACAACATTTTTGTTCTAAGTTCCTTTTATTAATGTTGAGGAATTTATTTATGTGATTAGATAAGATCATAAAGAGATATACTTACTTTATAAGTAGAGTTTTATCCATTAATAAATTTCTACCACAAACTCATCTTTCACTCTAAATGATAATAGAACATAAGAAATTCTATTTACAATATTCGTATAGGGTTCCAAAATAAACGAATTTATAATTCATCTACAAGATCTTTTAATAAAAACTACATTATTTAATCCAGGACATCTTGTGGGCCAGTGGTAGGTGATACACCCTTGTCGCCCTTCGGTTGCGGGTTCAAGTCTCGCAGCCTTGCCGGACGCGACAGGTTGTCGCCCGACCTCCGGGTTTTCCTTTTATGGAAATCCAAAATAATCCAAACTAGAACTATCCAAAATACTTCTGTCCAAACTCACAGTCCAACATTTATAAGGAAGGTAAACATAATGTAGATCCTTTTTACCCCATAATAGCATATGAATAACTTCATCATGTATTCTTTTAATACACTGAAACATCCTGAATTACCATATTCATTATTGATTACATTCATTCTCCCTTATTCCATATAGAATGCTGGATATACTTCATCAATACAAAAATGTTTTAAACCCCAACAATGATGGAATATACAAATCATTAATCAGTTCCAAGGTAGTCAAGAATATCCAATATAATTTATCCAAAACAATCATGTATTATTCCAAAATCACTACCTCGGTATCAGAACTATATTATGGTTTATCATTCTCTCAACCATATATTTTCCAAAAATTTATCCTGCTATTGAGTCACTTTTCTTTGTTCCACACAATCTCAAGTCCTTAATGAAACAGTACTGCAGTACAATCCTTATATACTCCATAATTATTATAACAAGTACATTGTTGATACAACACTCAAATGACATAATCAACATAAGAACTCTAATCATTCCTCTTCATCTGTGGCAGTATCATAACTTGATTATTATCCAATAGCATCATTTGCGGCATAGTCTGATGACTGGGACATAGGTTCGCGTAGTGTCCAAACTCCTTGGAAATGATGCATTGTACATTTGAAACCATTTTCTTACCCTTGCATTCACGTACTTTGTACCCTTTTCCTCCACACTTATAACAAACTCCCATTCCTTTCAAGAAAGTTCCAGGGTGTTTCTTCCCACAGTTATCACATATGGGAAAATTCATCTTTTTCCTCTTCCCTTTATCCATCTTTCTCTCTTCCATCCTTTTCTTCTCTTGCTTCCCTTCAAATCCATAGGATTCAGTAAACTCTTTACTTATCTTATCAACACATGATATTATTTCATCATATGATGATAATACATGCGAGACTATTTCTCTAATAAATTCTGGCATAGGACCATGAATGATATAATCCTTCTTTATCATTGGATCATGTGCATTGCTGGAGTTCTCATTCCTTCTACTGGGCGCCATTTCTAAACAATGGCATACACTAAATTAGTTTATGAATAACAATACCAAATCCCAAACTTGTGAAACACATAACATAAATTAAATAGTTTATGGATACAATCCATAATCATAAAAATGTCTCCTTTGAGGAAGTATATACTCATAAACCCTTCATAATGGTTTGTAAATAAAATGAGAATTATCCTAAGCATATCCCCCGGGAGTTTCGTAACCAAGAGTGCAGCAAGGCCCGTTGTCGTGCACCAGTTCCCGTTCGAGTCTAGATCAAAGCGGTGTTTTTGGGTTTTACCCCTAGGTATATCTGTTCCAGAGCCGCCTCTACCTGCTCGTATCCAGACAGGGATGTATTGCTTGGAAAACTCACAAAATCTATACAATACCAAAATTCTAGGAAGTTCTTCTATTCTAATCCTCAAAGTTCATCTTAGGTCTACGTGCTCTAATCAGAGTTTATCTAAATCTAGCTTCCAAGGTTTGTACTAAACATTCTCTGATACCAACTATAACGCCCCGACCCCAGTTACCCAGAGTCGGTGAATTATTACATAACATTGGCATGATCACAAGAAAGATCAAATCTCGAAAGACTGGTTGGTTTATTAGCCTTGGAAACACTAGATATATTCATAAGTCTTACATCACATCATAAAGTGAAAAACTACTACAACAACATATTGTCTCCATATTCCACACTCATATCCCCACATAATATCCCTGCAGGTCATTCATAATTTACTTCTTCACTTCCTGGAAAAAATAAAACATAGAAAAGGGGTGAGCTCAAATGCCCAGTAAGGATAACAATATAGCGATAAATTTCATAAATAAGAATAAAAATTTAAGGAAATGTATAACTAAAACAAAAGCCTTTTAAACATGAACTTCAACATAGTATGGAAAAAGTAAAATGAAATAATGCCATTTACTTATTCACATGGATATTCTACTAATCGAATAATCACATGTAATATCAATAACCTCTTTCATAATTATGGAATGCATAATGCCAGACTATCATAACCACATAGCCAAGGCCTCGTGCCAAGACTACAAATAAGATTTTGTCAAGGCCTTGTGCCAAGACACTAGTTTGTCTCATGAGACCTACCGATGCATCGAGGAGCTATAGCGGGCTCCACCTGTCACATATTAAGTCCAATGAATTCCCATATGAAAAGGTTTTAACATAACATAAACATTCGTATTAAAACTAGCATACGAAATGTATATACTTTCACCATAAACTATGAATGGTATAAAAATAGCACATCCACAGTCATACATATCACAAAACCTTCAACACAATATTGAAGTTTTGTATCATAATAAATCAACATCAAATAAGCTTATAATCCATCAAAGGATGTTGACA
The DNA here is from genome assembly GCA_963277665.1 of Viscum album. Taxonomy (NCBI): domain Eukaryota; kingdom Viridiplantae; phylum Streptophyta; class Magnoliopsida; order Santalales; family Viscaceae; genus Viscum; species Viscum album. Next base: position 1,540,052,215 of record OY728142.1, read on the forward strand.
TAGTTGAAATAAAAAATATTTGAGAGAAATATCTCCCTTTTTGAAATCATTTAAAAGTCACACATTTATAAAGGAAGTAATTAAAAAGAGATTTTTGAATAAAAGTGTGCCATACCACTTTGAAACTTTTGAAAGGAATTAACATTTTAAAAACATTAATTTCCATATAAATAAATCCTTAAAAACATTTTGAATACATGGACATAATTAAAATGATTAAAAAGATAAATCTTTAAAACATTTAAAATTCTGATTTTGATAGATTACCCTTCCGAAATTCTTAAAATTTTCATTTTGAAATCATTTAAAAGTCTCATAATTATAAAATAAAACATTTAATTTGAAAATATCCTTATAAGATTGTAAGGTAAGCTTCGACGATATTATAATGCCGGAAAATAGCCGCAGCCGCCGTATAAGTTAAAAAAACATTCTTACCTTAATTCTGTCGAAAAGGTTAAAAAGGACCTTGTTTTGAAAACGACGGAAAGATTCCTTTATAAACCTCTCATAAAAAGTCAAACAAGGGTATAAATGACTTTAACCCATATTCTTGTAAATAATAAAAATGTTTTGAAATACATTTCTAATAAAACATGGATGTGGATGATAAAGAGATCCCAGTAGATTATTACATATAAACAACCTCGGATAATGAAGAGATTGTGAAATAACCCTTACGTTGTACTTTTCCTTGGTTGGGGTAGGTTAACCTCCTGTATAATGGTGAAATAATTGTTATTAAATTATACAAGAAACATATACATTAATATGATATCATATATGATCTTTTAATATTGATTTGATAATAATATCTTAGTATTATCGTTGTTTTGGGTGTTAACTTGCCTGTTTTCTTTTATATGTTTTGTTACGTAATCCATGTTTGTAGTGGATAGGTTGTATATTATTCATATCCAGAATTATATCAAGTCCTTAAACATCATTTTTAAATCATCAAATGATAATTATACTTGAATGGATACGATGGGGAATGAATCTCATCACGTTCGTGGAGACGGTAGTCCGTACGTACACACGAGCGACAATATCATTCTTTTGATATTAAAATAATATATAAATGGTTTTTATATCATATATACAGAATCATTAACATTTTATATTAATTATTTACATGAGTTACATATCATTATTATACCCATCCAAATAATAATATATTGAATAACAATTACGCCACGACGTGGAGACGGTAAGCCGTACGTACGCACATATGGTGACATGTTATTCAAAGGGTGTATAGAATACTGAATATGGTTGTACCATATTTATAATAAAATCACAGTATATATATGATACTGGAGTTATTATTTTAGAATGGTAATAACAAAGGAAGTAGAAGTGGAAGAAGAAAGGAACTTGGAAAAGGGTGGTGAAATCATTACCTCTTCTTCGGGATCTTCCTTTTGATTTGATCAAAAGGGATCCTTAGGTTGGCTTTCGGATCTAAATAGGGAATCTAGGTTGTAGTTAGGGAAGTTGGGAGAGTATTTGGGCAGATTTTTGCCGAACCAAAAGGCTTTGAAGGTGTGAAGAAATGAGAAGGATGAGTGCCCTTTTATAAGAGGGGTGAGGGGCACCTTTGGAAAAGCTAGAGATATTAGTTTATAATAAATTCATATTCGGTTTCCAATGGCTCCAAAGTTGATTATTCAACGTTTAAGGTGGGTATAGGTCTAAAACCACTCAATCAATAGAATTTAGACAGGTTTGGGTACTTATATTAACCTTATCTTTATCTATTAACTCCAAGTTAATTAGTTTCACTTTTACAATGTCTCTTTGTATTTTTATATTATATGATTAATAAATATACCATATATATCCAAGAGACCCCCAAGTGGTCCGTTAATGATGAAAATATCATGATATATGTCTCTTGGCCGAACCTTAGATTTTTAGGAATTTAATATCAATTAATAATATAATATTTGTTTTAAGAACTCTTTTATGTCAATTTTGACACTATTCAATAGTTGATTTGTGTGAAACTCATAACAGATTGATTACTTAGAAAAAAGTCAATTAAATCAATACTAATATATCATATTATCCTATAAAATTAGTTTAATTCATTAAAAGTTTCATATTATATTTATTTTGGTATTCATAATATCAATTATTTTAATTTTTCACTATTATAGTAATTAATTCATCATATTTGTGTCATAAATAAATTAAATTATTTAATGTCTAAAAATTATAAATAATATATTATTATGTAGGAACTCTTTTTATCTTTCTAATGAATATTTATAATCTAAAATCCAACATATATAACCCTATGTAAAATTGTATTTCTAAAAGATATCTGCTTGTGTCATTTTTGTATTCATTTTAACTTAATTAAAATAAAGTGTCCCTATCACCTACAAGTGGCACCATGGGGTCCCAAAATCGACCCAAAGATGCCTATGGTCGAAAATGTATCATCCAATAAGGCTAGGACACGTTTTAGGGTAATTTAGTATTATTATAATATTATTTTTTAACCCTTATTTACCGGATTTACCCTTAACCATGGTAAATAAAATATTTACCGCAGTAATTATTCAAAATGTCTAAAAATAAAAGTTACCTATTTACACAATTTGGACATCCTGATTCCAAATATGGAATCCAATTTTCTAAATTCAAAAGACATAATTGGAAGAAATTAATTTAAAATTAATTCCCGCTGTCAAAACAAAAAGCGTGTTTTTAAAAGATAATAACTATCATAAGATTGACACTTGTTTATGTTCGGTTTAATTGTAAAATTATGTCCAAAGACCAAAATTATATTAAATGGTAAAAATATATTCTAAATATACTTTAAAATCACTAAAATTCATAATTTATCACTATTAATTATTTTGATTAAAAAAGTTGTTTTTAATTAAAATTTAGTAATTTTCACTATTCATCAAAATATTAATGTTATCCGAAAAGTACCAAAATTTCACCTTAGGCTAAATTTGATACTCCGAATCCAAAAATGAAGTCCATTTTGAAATATAATATATATATAATTTCAAAAATTAGGTATTACTATTCATAATGGCTAGTTTGATTGGTTGTGGTGTGTTAAAACTCAAAGTTGCGTACAACACACGCTACTGTATTAATCAAAGAAAGCGTACCGTGGAAGCTTGGTATGTTTTATTTTAAATTTTTGATGTCCCCATTTAGTCAAAAAGTTTAAAATATTTTATTTAAAAGGGGTTCACTATTAAAAGTTTGTAAAAGTGCAATACTAAAAATGAATTGTTTCTTACATTATGTCTAAGAAACTCATAATATGGATTATAAAATTATAAGGATTATATAAAGTTTAAAATTTAGTTAATACTCTTAATAACCTCTTTTGAACGGCTTGTTTGGAAAGTCATGGTGTGCTTGAACTCGGTGTTGCGTGTAGTGCAAGTTATTGTATTATTTTGAAGAAATAACACACTATGAAATCTTGGGGTGTTACATTCTCCCCTCCTTCAATAAATTGCGTCCTCACAATTTGAAATTGTTCTTCGAAAATAAAAGGTTGAAAATAGAAAATATATTTGTGGTAAAACCCACATCAAAAATTGGGTTACTAAAATTTAGTCTTAATATGAGGAAAAGAGAAATGAAAGAGTCACCACCAAATTATGATCTCGATTAGGAGAACATTGGTGGCCATTAGAGACATATTATTGGAGGAAAAACGTAAATATTTATAGGTAGTGATTGAGGTCATCAATAACAAACAAATATAAAATTGGGGTCCTTAGACTCATCAATCTATGATGATTTGAAATACCATCGGTTCAACAAAACACATGGTATTAGGATAAAACTTTTTTGACGTTTCAAAATATCTTAGTTGAATTCCCACATCGAAAAATGAATTAATGAGGCCTCTATTTAAAATAAAGAGTGGAAAGTATGAAGATTACCGAAAATAACACATACTAGGGTTCCATGTAGGAAAATATGGATATGGAAGAAAAATCTAACCATCAATTATCTGATGGAGAGTGGTAGGGAACATGGCTATGAAAAGGCCAACAATCCCAAAGACATAAATTAGTGATGATTTAAGGTACCATCTAGGACAACATTTTTGTTCTAAGTTCCTTTTCTTAATGTTGAGGAATTTATTTATGTGATTGGGTAAGATCATAAGGAGATATACTTACTTTATAATTAGAGTTTTATCCATTAATAAATTTCTAACACAAACGCATCTTTCACTCTAAAAGATAATAGAACGTAAAAAATTCTATTTACACTATTTGTATAGGGTTCCAAAATAAACGAATTTATAATTCATCTACATGATCTTTTAATAAAAACTACATTATTTAATCCAGGACATCTCGTGGGCCAGTGGTAGGTGATACACCCTTGTCACCCTTCGGTTGCGGGTTCAAGTCTCACAGCCTTGCCGGACGCGACGGGTTGCCGCCCGACCTCCGGGTTGTCCTTTTATGGAAATCCAAAATAATCCAAACTAGAACTATCCAAAATACTTATGTCCAAACTCACAGTCCATCATTTATAAAGAAGGTAAACATAATTTAGATCCTTTTTACCCCGTAATAGAAAATGAATACCTTCATCATGTATTCTTTTAATACACTGAAACATCCTGAATTACCATATTTCTTATTGATTACTTTCATGCTCCCTTATTCCATATAGAATGCTGGATATACTTCATCAATCCAAAAATGTTTTAAACCCCAACAATGATGGAATATACAAATCATTAATCAGTTCCAAGGTAGTCAAGAATATCCAATATAATTTATCCAAAACAATCATGTATTATTCCAAAATCACTACCTCGGTATCAGAACTATATTATGGTTTATCATTCTCTCAACCATATATTTTTCAAAAATTTATCCTGCTATTGAGTCACTTTTCTTTGTTCCACACAATCTCAAGTCCTTAATGAAACAGTACTGCAGTACAATCCTTATATACTCCATAATTATTATAACAAATACATTGTTGATACAACACTCAAATGAAATAATCAACATAAGAACTCTAATCATTCCTCTTCATCTGTGGTAGTATCATAACTTGATTATTATCCAATAGCATCATTTGCGGCATAGTCTGATGACTGGGACATAGGTTCGCGTAGTGTCCAAACTCCTTGGAAATGAAGCATTGTACATTTGAAACCATTTTCTTACCCTTGCAGTCACGTACTTTGTACCCTTTTCCTTCACACTTATAACAAACTCCCATTCCTTTCAGGCAAGTTCCAGGGTGTTTCTTCCCACAGTTATCACATATGGGAAAATTCATCTTTTTCCTCTTCCCATTATCCATCTTTCTCTCTTCCATCCTTTTCTTCTCTTGCTTCCCTTCAAATCCATAGGACTTAGTAAACTCTTTACTTATCTTATCAACACATGATATTATTTCATCATATGATGATAATACATGTGAGACTATTTCTCTAATAAATTCTGGCTTAGCACCATGAAAGATATAATCCTTCTTTATCATTGGATCATGTGCATTGCTGGAGTTCTCATTCCTTCTACTGGGCGCCATTTCTAAACAATGGCATACACTAAATTAGTTTATGAATAACAATACCTAATCCCAAACTTGTGAAACACATAACATAAATAAAATAGTTTATGGATACAATCCATAATCATAAAAATGTCTCCTTTGAGGAAGTATATACTCATAAACCCTTCATAATGGTTTGTAACGAAAATGAGAATTATCCTAAGCATATCCCCCGGGAGTTTCGTAACTAAGAGTGAAGCAAGGCCCGTTGTCGTGCACCAGTTCCTGTTTGAGTCTAGCTCAAAGCGGTGTTTTCGGGTTTTACCCCTAGGTACATCTGTGCCAGAGCCGCCTCTACCTGCTCGTATCCAGACAGGGATGTATTTCTTCTAAAACTCACAAAATCTCTACAAAACCAAAATTCTAGGAAGTTCTTCTATACTAATCCTCAAAGTTCATCTTAGGTCTACGTGCTCTAATCAGAGTTTATCTAAATCTAGCTTCCAAGGTTTGTACTAAACTTCCACTGATACCAACTATAACGCCCCGACCCCAGTTACCCAGAGTCGGTGAATTATTACATAACATTGGCATGATCACAAGAAAGATCAAATCTCTAAAGACCGATTTGTTTAGTAGCCTTGGAAACACTAGATATATTCATAAGCCTTACATCACATCATAAAGTGAAAAACTACTACAACAACATATTGTCTCAATATTCTACACTCATATCCCCAGATAATATCCCTGCAGGTCATTCATAATTTACTTCTTCACGTCCTGGGAAAAATAAATCATAGAAAAGGGGTGAGCTCAAATGCCCAGTAAGGATAACAATATAGCGAAAACTTTCATAAATAAGAATAAACATTTAAGAAAATGTATAACTAAAACAAAAGCCTTTTAAACTTGAACTTCAACATAGTATGGAAAAAGTAAAATGAAATAATTCCATTTACTTATTCACATGGATATTCTACTAATCGAATAATCACATGTAATATCAATAACCACTTTCATAATGATGGAATGCATAATTCCAGACTATCATAACCACATAGCCAAGGCCTCGTGCCAAGACTACAAATAAGATTTTGTCAAGGCCTTGTGCCAAGACACTAGTTTGTCTCATGAGACCTACCGATGCATCGAGGAGCTATAGCGGGCTCCACCCGTCACATATTAAGTCCAATGCATTCCCATATGAAAAGGTTTAAACATAACATAAACATTCGTATTAAAACTAGCATACGAAATGTCAATACTTTCACCATAAACTATGAATGGTATAAAAATAGCACATTCACAGTCATACATATCACAAAACCTTCAACACAATATAGAAGTTTTGTATCATAATAAATCAACTTCAAATAAGCTTAAAATCCATCAAAGGATGTTGACATAGATGAAATCAAAAATATTTGAGAGAAATATCTCCCTTTTTGAAATCATTTAAAAGTCACACATTTATAAAGGAAGTAATTAAAAAGATATTTTTGAATCAAAGTCTCCCATACCACTTTGAAACATTTGAAAGGAATTAACATTTTAAAAACATTAATTTCCATATAAATAAATCCTTAAAAACCATTTTGAAGACATGGACATTAATTAAAAAGATTAAAAAGATAAATCTTTAAAACATTTAAAATTCTGATTTTGATAGATTACCCTTCCGAAATTCTTAAAATATTCATTTTGAAATCATTTAAAAGTCTCATAATTATAAAATAAAACCTTTAATTTGAAAATATCCTTATAAGCTTGTAAAGGAAGCTTCGATGATATTATAATGGCGGAAAATATCCACAGCCGCCGTATAAGTTAAAAAAACATTCTTACCTTAATTTTGTCGAAAAGGTTAAAAAGGACCTTGTTTTGAAAACGACGGAAAGATTCCATTATAAACCTCTTATAAAAAGTCAAACAAGGGTATAAATTACTTTAACCCATATTCTTGTAAATAATAAAAATGTTTTTAAATATATTTTTAAGAAAACATGGATGTGGATGATAAAGAGATCCCAGTATATTATTACATATAAACAACCTCGGATAATGAAGAGATTGTGAAATAACCCTTACCTTTTACTTTTCCTTGGATGGGGTAGGTTAGCCTCCTATATAATGGTGAAATAATTGTTATTAAATTATACAAGAATCATATACATTAATATGATATCATATATGATCTTTTAATATTGATTTGATAATAATATCTTAGTATTATCGTTGTTTCAGGTGTTAACTTACTTGTTTTATTTTATATGTTGTGTTACATAAGCCATGTTTGTAATGGATATGTTGTATATTATTCATATCCAGAATGATATAAAGTCCTTAAACATCATTTTTAAATTATCAAATGATAATTATACTTGAATGGATACGATGGAGAATGAATCTCATCGCGTTCGTGGAGACGGTAGTCCATACGTACGCACGAGCGACAATATCATTCTTTTGATATTAAAATAATATATAAATGGTTGTTATATCATATATACAGAATCATTAACATGTTATATTTATTATTTACATGAGTTACATATCATTATTATACCCATCCAAATAATAATATATTGAATAACAATTACGCCATGACGTGGAGACGGTAAGCCGTACGTACGCACGTATGGTGACATGTTATTCAAAGGGTGGATAGAATAATGAATATGGTTGTACCATATTTATAATAACATCACAGTATATATATGATACTGGAGTTATTATTTTAGAATGGTAATAACAAATGAATAAGAAGTGGAAGAAGAAAGGAACTTGGAAAAGGGTGGTGAAATCATTACCTCTTCTTCGGGTTCTTCCTTTTGATTTGATCAAAAGGGATCCTTATGATGGCTTTAGGATCTAACTAGGGCCTCTATGTTGTAGTGAGGGAAGTTGGGAGAGTATTTGGGTAGATTTTGGCCGAACCAAAAGGCTTTGAAGGTGTGAAGAAATGAGAAGGAGGAGTGCCCTTTTATAAGAGGGGTGAGGGGCACCTTTGGAAAAGCTAGAGATATTAGTTTATAATAAATTAATATTCGGTTTCCAATGGCTCCAAAGATTATTATTCAAATTTTAAGGTGGGTATAGGTAGAAAAACACTCAACCAATAGAATTTAGACAGGTTTGGGTACTTATATTAACCTTATCTTTAAGTATTAACTCTAAGTTAATTAGTTTCACTTTTACAATGTCTCTTTGTATTTTTATATTATATGGTTAATAAACTTACCATATATATCCAAGAGACCCCAAGTGGTCCATTAATGATTCAAATATCATGATATATGTCTCTTGGCCTAACCTTATATTTTTAGGAATTTTATATCAATTAATAATATAATATTTGTTTTAAGAACTCTTTTATGTCAATTTTGACACTATTCAATAGTTGATTTGTGTGAAACTCATAACAGATTGATTACTTAGAACAAAGTCTATTACATCAATCCTAATATATCATATTATCCTATAAAATTAGTTTAATTCATTAAAAGTATTAAATTATATTTATTTTGGTATTTATAATATCAATTATTTTATATTTTCACTATTATAGTAATTAATTAATCATCATTGTGTCATAAATAAATTAAATTATTTAATGTCTAAAAATTATAAATAAAATATGATTATGTAGGAACTCTTTTTATCTTTCTAATGAATATTTATAATCGAAAATCCAACATATATAACCCTATGTAAAAATTGTTTTTCTAAAAGATATCTGCTTGTGTCATTTTTGTATTCATTTTAACTTAATTAAAATAAAGTGTCCCTATCACCTACAAGTGGCACCATGGGGTCCCAAAATCGACCCAAAGATGCCTATGGTCGAAAATGTATCAACCAATAATGCTAGGACACTTTTTAGGGTAATTTAGTATTATTATAATATTATTTTTTAACCCTTATTTACCGGATTTACCCTTAACCATGGTAAATAAAATATTTACCGCAGTAATTATTAAAAATGTCTAAAAATAAAAGTTACCTATTTACATAATTTGAAAATCATGATTCCAAATATGGAATCCATTTTTCTAAATTCAAAACACAGAAGTGGCAGAAATTAATTTAAAATTAATTCCCGCTGTCAAAACAAAAAGCGTGTTTTTAAGAGATAATAACTATCAAAAGATTGACACTTGTTTATGTTCAGTTTAATTGTAAAATTATCTCCAATGACAAAAATTATATTAAATGGTAAAAATATATTCTATATATACTTTAAAACCACTCAAATTCATAATTTATAACTATTAATTATTGTGATTAAAAAAGTTGTTTTTAATTAAAATTTAGTAATTTTCACTATTCATCAAAATATTAAAGTTATCCGAAAAGTACCAAAATTTCACCTTAGGCTAAATTCGATACTCCGAATCCAAAAATGAAGTCCATTTTGAAATATAATATATATATAATTTCAAAAAGTAGGTATTACTATTCATAGCGGCTAGTTTGATTGGTTGTGGTGTGTGTTAAAACTCAAAGTTGCGTACAACACACGCTACTGTATTATTCAAAGAAAGCGTACCGTGGAAGCTTGGGATGTTTCATTTTAAATTTTTGATGTCCCCATTTAGTCAAAAAGTTTAAAATATTGTATTTAAAAAGGGTTCACTATTAAAAGTTGGTAAAAGTGCAATACTGAAAATGAATTGTTTCTTACATTATGTCTAAGAAAATCATAATATGGATTATAAAATTATAAGGATTATATAATGTTTAAAATTTAGTTAATACTGTTCATAACCTCTTTTGAACGGCTTGTTTGGTAAGTCATGGTGTGATTGAAATCGGTGTTGCGTGTAGTTCAAGTTATTGTATTATTTTGAAGAAATAACACACTATGAAATCTTGGGGTGTTACACAGTTAGTGAAAAGTTTTATCTGCAATGAGATGGGTCACTATGCAAACGAGTGTCCGAAAAGGAGTTCGAGTGATGGGAAGCAGTTAAACTACATGAAGAAAGGGGTGGTGAAATCTTTTGCAACTACTTCAACAGATGTCGGGCCATCAAATGAAGTTGTATCAGGTACTTTGTCTATTTTTTCAGATTATGCCAGTGTGTTGTTTGATTTGGGGTCTGCACATTCCTTCATCTCTGAAAACTTTTCTAGTATAATGGGAATACCATCTCAAGAAATGACTCCTGAACTTTTGGTAAAAACACTTGGGGAAAATGTTGAGGCAAAAAGAATTTATAAGAATCTTCATATCCTTATCCGTGGAAATAACCTACTTTCAAACCTTATTATTCTATCTATAGTAGAGTTTGATGTTGTATTGGGTATGGATTGGCTCTCTATTTACCATGATAAGATTGACTTTAGAGCTAAAGAAGTTTCTTTTCAGAAAGACTTTCAATTTGTGTACAAGAATGAACCCTTACTGTTGATAACATATCAAGAGGCCGAGAAACATGTAAAATATGGAAATGAATGTTACCTTGCACACATCGTTGAAAATAAAGGAACTGTTCAGATTAATGATGTGCCAGTGGTAAATGAGTATCCTGATGTTTTTCCTGATGAGTTGCCTGGAATAATACCAGATCGGGAAGTTGAGTTTACTGTTGACTTAGTTCCTGATGCTAAGCCAATTTCAAAACCCCCTTATCGAATGGCTCAAATTGATCTTTTAGAGTTGAAGGAGCAATTAAAATATTTATTAGAGAAAGGTTTCATTTGACCTAGCACATCACCATGGTGTGCTCCTGTTTTATTTGTTAAAAAGATAGATGGTTCAATGAGACTTTTCATTGATTATAGAGCCTTGAATAACATCACTCTTAAGAACAAATATCATTTGCCTCATATCGCTGATTTGTTTGATCAGCTCCAGGGAGCTCATTATTTTTCAAAGATTGACCTGAGGTAGGGGTACCATCAGCTGAAGGTAAAGGAAGCAGATGTTTCAAAGACCGCGTTCCATACAAGATATGGACATTATGAATTTGTAGTAATGCCTTTTGGGATAAATAATGCACCTTCTGTATTCATGGACTTAATGAATAGAATTTTCCATGAGTTCTTGGATAATTTTGTGGTGGTTTTCATTGATGATATTTTGGTGTTTTCTAAACGTAAAGGGGAGAATGAAAGACATTTAAGTGTTATCTTTAAAACCTTAATAGAAAAGAAACTGTATGGAAAATTCAGAAAGTGTGATATTTGGTTGCAACAAATTTCTTTCCTTGGTCACATTGTTTCTAAAGATGGGATAAATATTGATCCTGCAAAAACAAAAGTTCTGGAAGACTGACCAAGACCCACAAATGTAACTGAGATTCATAGCTTCCTTGGTTTGGCAGGCTATTACCGAATGTTTGTTATAAATTTTTCACGGTTATCTAGTCGAATGACTAAGATAACTCGGAAGGGTGTTAAGTTTATCTGGACAAAAGAATGTGATGATTGTTTTCAGGAATTGAAAAGAAGATTGGTGAATGCTCCAGTTTTGGCACTACCTTCTAGGAATGGTGAGTTTGTTATATATAGTGATCCTTCATTGAAAGGACTTGGTTGCGTCCTAATGCAGAATGATTAGGTAATTGCTTATGATTCACGACAGTTGAAAACTCATGAGGTAAATTACCCTACACATGATTTGGAATTAGCTGCTGTTGTTTTCGCTTTAAAAATTTGGAGGCATCATTTGTATGGAGTAAAGTGTGAAATATATACTGATCACAAAAGTTTAAAGTACATATTCACTAATAAAGAATTAAACATGAGACAGAGGAGATGGATAGAATTAATGAAGGATTATGATTGTACAATTCATTACCATCCAGGAAAAGCAAATAAAGTGGCTGATGCTTTGAGTCGAAAAATTAATGCTTCATTAACAATGTTGCATTTGGAACATGATCCTTTGGTTAAGGATTTGATGAACTTTGGCATAGAAGTTGTTCGTGTAGGAAGTTCTTATGTTTTTTTTCAGGTATCAGTGAGATCATCTCTATCAGACAGAATCAAGCATGCACAGAAGCAAGACAGTGAGTTGCAGAAAAAGGTAGAGTTGGTTCAGAAGGGTAAGTTGCCTGAATTCAACATTGATAATGATTGTGTTTTGAGATTTGGGAAGATATTGTGTGTGCGTTGTGATTCACAGTTGAAGAGAGAGTTGTTATGTGAAGCTCATAGTTCTCTGTTTTCAGTTCATCCTGACAGTACTAAGATGTACAGAGATCTGCGGGAGTATTACTTGTGGGGTGGAATGAAAAGAGATATTGATGATTTTACTGTGAAGTGTTTGGAATGTCAACAGGTTAAAGCAGAGCGGCAGTTACCGAAAGGGATGCATCAGACTTTACCAGTGCCAGAGTGGAAATGGGAGAATATATCCATCTTCTTTGTTGTGGGATTACCGAAGAAATCTCGAGGTAATAATGCAATCTGGGTTATTGTTGATCTCTTGACTAAATCTTCTCATTTCATTACTATACGATATACTTTTTCCCTAGATCAACTTTCCCGTTTGTATCTTAAAGAGATAGTTAGGTTACATGGAGTTACTCTCTCCATTGTATCTGATCGTGATCCCAGGTTCACTTCTAACTTATGGAAAGGCCTTCAGAAGTCGTTGGGTACTGAATAAAATTTTAGTATAGCTTTTCATCCTCAATCAGATGGGCAGTCAGAACGAACAATTCAGACCTTGGAGGATATGCTACGAGCTTGTTCTATGGATTATCAAGGAAGTGGGGACCAACATCTTTCTTTGGTTGAATTTTCATATAATAACATTTTCCATTCCAGTATACAGATGGAACCATTTGAGGTGTTATATGGGAAGCGGTGTTGAACTCTAGCTTTTTGGGATGAAGTGGGTGAAAGGAAGTTGATGGGACCAGAATTGGTAGAAGAGATGAAAGAAAAAGTTCAGTTGATTCATAAACACATGAGAATAGCTCAGAGCAGGCAGAAGAGTTATGCATACAATAGGATGAAGGATCATACTTTTGAGGTAGGTGATCATGTTTTTCTCAAAGTATCACCATTGAAAAGTGTGATGAGATTTAGTAAGAAAGGAAAGCTGAGTACAAGGTTCATTGGACCATATGAAATTCTGGAGAGAGTTGGATTAGTTGCATACCGAGTGGCTTTACCTCCGAGTTTATCTCAGGTACACAATGTTTTTCATGTTTCGATGTTGAGAAAGTATATGACAGATCCATCTCATGTTTTGAGTCCAGAGGTAGTTCAGTTGGAAGAGAACCTATCATTAGGATTAATTTCACTTTGGAATTGGTCATAAACTAATGCCAAACTTTTAATATATATTGTTTCAAAAAAACCCGCTATTTGTTTTCACAACGAGAATTATTTTTAAATAAATTATTGCAATTTATGTGTTTGTAATTTGGTAAAATGGATTACATATTTGGAATCATAAGGTCCAAATTATGTAATTAAGACTCTTTTATTTTTGGACATTATGAATAGTAACGATGGTAATTAACTCTAATTATCTTGATTAATGAGTAATCAGGTAGTTAAAGATAACAAAATGATATCATAATAATACAAAAAGACCACAACATTGACATAAGGATACCAGTTGTCTCATGGCCGAACATGGGATGCCTTTTGCGAAAATTTGGTGCCCCATGGAATCACTTTTGTGAGAAAGTGACTTTTTATCTTTTTATTTTTAAAGAATGTTAAATGTGACAAAGAATGTATCCGCTAAGTAAAATATTTTTAATTTTTTCTACATAAATGATCATTTGGACTATAAATATTCATTAGAAATCTAAAAAAATTTCCTACATCATGATATTTTATTATAATTTTTAGACATTAAATTTATTAAATTATTTATGACATCATGATGATGCAGTGATTACCTCATTAATAAAGGATTTAAATAAAATGGAAAGAAAATGTAAAATCTAAGACCTACACATTTCCAAAACCTATTTTATGAGTGGATTTCGAACCCTTATCACCTTATCCTAGAAAAAAATTAATGTGGTACCATTAATATCTGAAATTCATTTTACGATAAAGTAACATTTCTTTACTTTCCAAGAGTACCCCTCCTCTCCTCTTATAAAAGGCCCCCACCTCTACCTCCTTACCCACACTCCCAAAGCCTTTTTCTCGGCCAAAACCTACCCATTTTGTCTCTCCACATCCCTCTATTACTCCTTGAAGCCTCACTTTGGGCATAAGTTTTTCCAAGAAATCCTTTGACCTCAATCCAAAGGGAGTTACCCGATTTTAAGGTAATGTCTTCACTTGAGTCCTTTTGTTTTATTTTGCTTCTCCAACCCCCTAAACACTTTTTATTCATTTCTTTTGTAATAAATCCAGTATCTTCAATATACTAGGATGTTGTTATAAGAAGGATTCGAGCTACACTTACACATACCTAAATCTAATGGTTAAAGAACATACTGTTTCCGTGGATGGCGAATTTCTGCCTCCCGAAACGATGCTTGTTCAACATTTTTTTAACACCTTCAAAGGTGGCCATTAAGATGACACTATATTTATATATGATATAAATATGTTTATGTTTTCCTTAAACTTCTGTATTTTTCATTTTTGGAATACCTTTATGGTTTCCATTATGGGTAAACGTGATATCTTCATTTAAGGAAGTACGGACTACCGCCCCCTCAAAGTGATTTGATTCGTTAAATACCATATGTGGGACGTATAAAGGATGGAGTTATGATATTATATATGATATTACACTGAAATTATAATATACCTTTATATCATTATGATTCCATTCTATAAAATATGAAATAGAAATGAAAGTAGCGTTCATGCGTACGTACGGCTTACCGTCTCCATGAACGGTGCATTTCATTTCTTACCTCTAAATGATTATGTTATATTATAAATGCATGCATATACTGGATATATATGATATATACATCATTATTATAATTCTGGATATAATGGATACATGAACAACTTTTAATTATAAAGGGTTTATTTTTGACTCAAGTACCAATGATCGTTAAAACGACCATTATTAACTTAAATAATTACATAGTGTTCATGACATGGAAATAAGTGATATAAAAGGAATAATGAACATGAAAAAGGTTCTTAAGAAAGTAGAAATTAATTCCAGTTTATTATTCAGGGCATTAAAGAATGATCGAGTCACGTCGGACCCGAGGTATGGGACTTCGTCTCAATCTTCTTTCATTGAGGAATATTTTGTTTTATACAAAACCTTCTTTTATACAGTGTATAAACCCCTTTGACTTTTGCGTTTATTCAAAAGGATTATTTTTATATGAAGAGTTTACTAAACGACAAAAGGGAATGTTTTTTCCGTACGTATTCGGTGACAACGACTTCTCCGCCGCCGTGACCATTATTTGAGTTTCGACTTCCTCTACAAGCCATACCATTTTTTAAAAGAAAAATAAATACCATGTTTTAATTTTATTTTATTTTGGTATTGAAAATGGTTTTCATAATGTTTTTATATCAATGTGTTGTATTGATATCTTGTGATTGAAAGGTGGAAATGTTATGTTTTTTTATTCATGTTTTATGTGATATGATTATGTTGAGGTTCTTGGGCATTATTCTGAAGACGAGTGGTTCCGTGATAAACTAAGGGCGGGTGAGCCCGATATAGCTCTCCAATGCATTGGGTAACACAAAGGAGTGAAACATTAATGTTTCTCCATAGAGATTTAGGGAATATACTGTGATGGGTATTCCAAACGTAACCAAGAGGGTTACTCCCTACATAAGAATGTTATGAATGCCTCAAGTTACCTTTATGTCTTATGATTTCTATGATTTATTCATGATTTGATGAGGTATGTTAAAGTGCTTATGTTTTATGGGTAAAGTATGATTTTATTCTTATGTATATATGTACTCATGTTTCCTTTCCATATTTTTATATCCCTTGCTGATCTTTTTATGCTATCCCAAGTTTTTTTGAAATGTTTTTCACAGGTCAATGGAAAGGTACAGGATATGATGATAGTGTCAAGGAAGTGTCAAGAAAGAATCCATGTTTTATTTTAAATAAGTTTCCATTGATGGGAAAAATGAATACTATCTTTAGGTAACAACATTGTTTATATGTGGAATGTAATGCAAGTTTTATGTTCTAATTCTATAAAACTCTAACCCCGAAAAGATCCTCAATGTGTAATCTTGTAATAACTCAAGATTAATTATGGTTTAAGGCTGGGGCCTTATACACGATTGGAAAATAGTTTTGAAAACCATCTGGCTCCTTAGTATTTCATTTATATAGGGAAATAACTAATATTAACAAATTTTTATTAATTCCCCTTTGACCCTCCTACTTTGAGAGCACAAGGACCAGGTGATCTCTATAACCCTTCCAAGATTGAATACCCATTGATTTGGGGGTTTCTTAATGGAATTTTCTAGGTTTTTGGTAATAATTATCTTTTGTTGACATCAGTTTTCTTCGTAATACTATCCTTTCAAAATGTTATTTTCATGGTTATGGTTTTTTATTCCAGATACATTGGAAAATTGTCGAATTAGAAACCAATGAGGACAATTAAAATCTTATGTAGGGTAGTAAAATCATATAATTCATTATCACATAGTGTTGTTTTGTTTGGTTGATGTATTCATCTATGATAAATTTTATTAGGGTTTTAAAAAAGAAATAAATTAATGAACTACTGGTAATGGATCATTATATTAGCTCATTAATAGAGAGTGGTGCTCAAAGTCTATTTTCGGACCTCTCATGGTGGTTGTATAGAGTATTAGAATTATTCTAGCATATGATGAGGTTGGACACCATTATTCCATTTAAATTTTAATGGTTTAATTAACTATTATATTCTATAAATAAATTTATGTTTTTTACCTTGCATTAAGAAATATATATTGTGGTTGAAAAAAGATTTTTTTCACGCTGGGGATATTGGGAGAGAATTGGAAATGCCTTTGAATATCCACTGAACATTGATAATTTTTTGTATATACATATGTAGTTGGTAGTCTATAAGTTATTTTTGATTGTCTTGATATTTTTTATGTTTATTTAGAATATATGATCTTTCCAATGTGCTTACCATTTTAAAACCATATTTTAAAAACATTTTGGTCCTTAAATTGATGTCTTAAACCAATCAACGTTCATTTCTTGTCTTTTGGTGATTATGGGATAGAACCTATATCCTATCATAGGGTGTGTCAATAGTTTAAAATGATAAATTGGGGATTTCACATGTTAAATAGGTGTATTATGATCTTATATTGGGTTTGGTACTTAGTTTTCATGATATAATAGTTAATGGTATACATGGTGTAATAGTGGAATAAATGTATTATATCATATTAAGAGGTTGAAATTCAAAAAATTTATGTGATATGATTTTTTGAAATGACTACAAGTCTTTTGAAATTTGTTTTAATAGTATACATTGGATTATGATCTAGGATGGATTCTCAATGAGTGAAAACTATGTTCTAAAGAGGATATTATTTTAACATGAGGTATTGACCTAAATTGAATTGAAATTTGGTTTTAAATAAATGTAAAAAGCTAGTTTGAAATGAATGTGTTGTTTCCCCTTTCGTGAAAACATCATAATTTATATTTTAAAGGGGTTTGATGGAAATAATGTGGTTTGACCATATTTTGGATATCACATAAGAAAATCAATTCATAGGGGTGTGATTGAAATTTTTTAAAGGACTGTGTTACTTCTATTTATTTCAAAAGAGTATTTAGATTTGTGTGAATAGAAATGTGAATGCGATTTTCATTCTAATCCCTATTTTGACATTAGAGTCCCATTTGTACCTTTATAAATGATAAAATGGTTTGGTATGTAGGAATGAAACTATGTATCCATTTTTAGGTTCGATAATGATGGTCTTGGAACTAGTAATATTTAATACAAATTGGGATATTATATAGTCTTTCTGAATCCATGATTTGGGAGGCATACTATGTTTATGGGAACTAATATTATTCCATATTTTTTTAGGATGTCATTATGGAACCTTTCTTCTATTATTATTTACCGAAATGATTCTTCATTCATCCAGGATATTTAAAATTTTTATGGGTACCCTACACATGGGTTTTATGGTATCATGAACTAAATAATTAGTGAAATAATATTATTTTACATAACATTGAAATTAACATATGATTAATGAATATGGTTAATGATATTTAATGAAACATGTTTAGTTATCCCAAGTGTCACATTAAACTTAGAGGGACAAAATTTTATTTAAATATTTTTTTTAATGTATCTTCATTTATATATTTTCTATTATTCAATTATATTTCTCTATACACTATTTTTCGGACTGTCTATTTCATTATACACTATTGATGGTGGGATACTTAGTTATACTCACACCCTCCCCGATCTGCCCTGAGACTTTGGTACCCAACCATATCTCTCAATTATCTTAGAAACATGTTGGTAAATGACCTAGTATGAAGTTTAAGGCTAATATAAGAAACTCGAGCAGTATATAGATTGGTTTTTATGAGATGATCAGAGAAGTGGTTGAGCCTCCTGTACATTTTTTATTCTTTATATATGTTTTTATTTGGGTTTTTGATTCACTCGATGGTCTATCATTGTATGGAATGGATTCTTCAATGGTTATTATTATTATTGTTGTTGTTGTTATTTATTTATTTTATTTACACAATACAATATTATTTATTTATTCCTGATATATGATACATTATTATTTTATCTCTCAATGAATTGTCTTATTATAGGTATAGTATCCCAACGACACTACCTTATATCCCTTTAATACTCATATTCCTTTGGAAAATAGAGTGGGGTTCCTATGGTCTTGTCAGAAAACTCTGCATAATATTTACAGAGTGAATTCTTTTAGGTAATAAGAAAACATTTTTCGATGTATTTTTAAGGTATTTATTGACCTTGTCTACTTTGTACTCCATTAAAAGTTTATTTTATAGAGACTAGAAATTTATAACTTGTGATAATTTTATATTATGTACTGATCATATATAAAAATTTCATTCTCTCAACCTATAAAAAAGTCCAATCACCATCCCTTAAAAGTGTTTCTAAAAATATTTATTCCTCAGAAAACCCAACCTTTTTTAATTCCCATTGAAAAAACGTTCACTCTCTCGATATACCTAGAAAACATTATTGGTCTATATCATCCATTTCTAAGGGATATTTTCTTAATATGTTAATGTGATAACTGTGATTAATCATTTTTTGTTAAAATATTTATTTTCTATTTTTCTATAAATATTTAAATTTTGAAATAACATTATAAATATTCCTTATTAGTTATAATCTTATTGATATTCCATTTTATAAATTATCATTACCCACATTTTACTTTTTCCAAAAAAATGATACCATAACACAAGTGTTGTGTGGACTAAAGCCTCCCTGATGCAAACATTATCATTTTTTCACCACCTTACAAGACTATACATAAAGTGGAATTTAATAAATAATTATAATATTTATAACTGGTGTGTTATTTTTATTCAATAAAATATTATAATCATTAATATCTCTCAATGAAAAACTAAAACATCAACCAAGTATAGGTTGGGAGAACCACATCCATCCCACGAATGATTTCTATTTCTATATTCGTAACTGATTTATATATATAGTCATAAATATAATATTAAAGGATATTTATTATTTATATTAAATTTTTATGGTTATGTTATATTGTTATATTGAACATATTAATTATTTGATAAATAATTGATTATTGTTTATTAAATTATTTATAATGACAACATTAAGTGGAAAATGATACGTTCTTTCCATGTAATGGATTTATATAAATTATAATCATTTTTCTATTTAATTCCTATTTTTAATTTTAATAATAAAAAATATGATGGTTTAATATTCTTATTTTTTTAATTATACTAAAACAAAACTACCTTATAATAAACCATTAATCATGGTAGGTTAATTTTTGGGATGGATAAATCACAGATGTGAAAAATAATTTTTCGTTAATTTCTTGGAGGAATATGAGAACTTATTTAGTAATATTATATGATTGGAATATTTAAATAATTTATTTTTACTTTTGTTAAGGTTATATGAATATTTATGTAATTAATAATGAAATTACCATTCATTTAATAAGAAACATACGAACATATTCTTTGGAAATTTCATCCTAAAAGACCATAATAGAAACAACCATTAAATGAGATTCTAAAATAATAAAATATATTTTTATTTCAATAATATTTATTTATATGATCTTATATGATTTAACTTTTGAAAATTATGGATTAAAATTTGACAATTATGAATCTAGTTCAAATCCATAATTATTATGTACACCAAATATTAAAAATAATTAAATACTAACTAATAATTATATATATAAATATATATTAAATATAAATGGGAATTAGAAATTATTTTTATTATAAATGACATTATTGGGTATGTATTTAAATAAAACCATTTAATTATTAATGACGGATTATTCTAGTAAAATCAAATCAGAGTCGGTGTAATGGTTTTCATCTAAAACTCATCTGTTTGAGGCATATTTGTTATAATTTAATAAATTTAATTTATATTCCAAATATACCTTGAATATGGGATATCATTTCCTCATTGGTATTTTGATATTTTTATTTTATGTTTAGTTATAGTCCTTCTATTTCAAGGGGGTTTGAATCAAAATTTGGTAATTTACTAAGTATTTTATTGGCCACAATTGTGATTTTTTTTGAAACATAATACATCTCGTGTACTGTATTTTCTTATGATGGTGTATTCAAACCCCATTTATATATTTTTTATCATTATATATATAATATATTTTATATTATATAAAATTGTGTTCCCTTATTCAAGTGGGTATTGATTTAACTATTTCCATAGTCAAAGGTTTACTTTTCGACTCAATTTTCATTCAATAAGTTATGATGGTACTCTATAATTTATTTCACATAATTCAGGAACCTTATTAACATTGATTTTATTATCTAGTATTATATAATTATTAAAAAAATTACCATATAAAACCATTTTCAATTTTTTCCTGTATCATGGATTATGTTTCCTATAATGGATATTTATAGCACAAACCTTCTATTGAGTTATAATGTTTCATCATGAACTTAAATTATTTCATTTATTATTTTATCCCAACATATCAATTTATCATAGGGAGATTTAAATTTATTTTTGGGAAAAGTATGTTTAAAAAAAATGAATGTTTTCTTACTCTTGTTACAATGTCTGTTTTTAAAAAACATATCTTCAAAATAATAAAATGGTTTCCCTTTCATATTTATAT
Source organism: Viscum album (assembly GCA_963277665.1). Taxonomy (NCBI): domain Eukaryota; kingdom Viridiplantae; phylum Streptophyta; class Magnoliopsida; order Santalales; family Viscaceae; genus Viscum; species Viscum album. Next base: position 1,540,074,046 of record OY728142.1, read on the forward strand.
GTTTTTTATTTATATATTTTTCCATCATAACATTTATGTATATTCATGAAACCATTATTGTATATTACTTTTATCAGAAAAGGATTAAAAAATATTTAATTTTACCCTTTAATATGATTCCTTTTAATGTTACATGTAAATTTTTATTTATTGTCACTTTTGAAAGTGCTTTATAAAATATTTTTTATGTTTTTAAAAAACAATTACACTATAATTTTTAAATGTATTTAACCTAATTTTGTTCAGGATTAAATATTTATCATGTAATATTATATATATATATATATATATATATTATCAATTAGTTTATTGATCTCAATGTATCAAACAATTATAAACCTTATCCATTTTTTGTGATATAATGTGAAGAATTATTTTTCATGGGTTTTTTTCATTTGTGTTGCAAATTTTATAGGTTTCCATTTTTATAAAAGAGATAATATTATTTGAAACCATTCAGCCTCCTTCCCTATATTACTTTTGATAATATTATATCTATTATTGATATGGGAAACTTATTGGTGTGTCAAATATTTTTATTCAAATACAGAAAATTATTGAAAAGATGAATATTTTTTGTTTGACCATCAACCTTCTTTATCAAGAAGATTCATGATCATGACATCCATTATATTGAAATGGGAAAAAGTGTTGAAATTCTTGATGGCTATTGAATTTAAATTAATTTTGATCATGTATTGATATTAAGTATAATTCATTATATATATAAATAATATTTCATTTAAAATAAATTTATTTATTAATAAATATGAATGGTATTATTGAATCTAATGGTGAATGAATTAGGCATAATTAGGTGTTGGGTAGTGCCAAAATATATATATTCCCTTGATGAATCATCAAGTCTCTTGATACAAAACATACATTGGTATTTGGTGTATGCCATACCAATTTAGAAATATGTATTGACAGATGTCCCAATTATATGTAAAATGTATTGGAACAAGTACTTGATAAAATATTTTCGATGTCTACCGATATATGATTCTTTAGTATAAGATCTGTTATATTGATGCAATTGTTTTTATTCATCTTAATGGATATATAATTAACATAGTTCCATTTGATTATGGATTGATGTTATTTATTAATTACTTCTATAAAGTGTAAACCCTCCTTCTGTTTTGAAAAATTCAATCATATGGTTCCCTTAATAACTATTATATTTCACAGATTGTTTATGTTTCTATTCTCCATGTTATGATGAAAAGTATAACACTTGAATTTCATAATAGGATAGATTATGTGGAGACTATATTCTAGATATTTAAGACATGAAATGGATTTAGTATTATCTTATATACTAAAAAAATATCAATAAATTGTAAAAGATAGATGTTTTTTGGAATTTGTTTTCCTTATTTACCTAAATATCTTAATATAATTAGTCTTGGTAATTTATGTATTGAAATTTTAACTTTAATAAATTAATTGTGTTGTATTTATGTATGTGAATCTATAATTTGTATCAAAGCCATTACACAATGTGGATGTCTATGGAACCATGATTGGGAGTACATGTATTGTTTATCATTTATTTAACAGTATAGAATTTAGATAAATATAGACATATCGATGATTTTTTTATGTTTATTAAAGGGTAGATAACTAATAGTTTATCACACTATCAAAGATATTGATGAAAATTAGTATAGTATTTGATTTCACATAAAGGTAATAATGAACATTTTATTTAGGGATTAGGATGATTGATGTTTAGTGAAAACCTTGGGGATTGGACCTAGAGTGAATCATAAGTATAAGACACCATAATAATGTTTTGAAAAATTATAAATTATGTAGTTATCCTAGAAATCACATCCTAATCTGGATACTATATGTGGATGCATTCTTTTGCATAGATGTACCAAGGGTGATAACGTAGAAAATGGAAGATTTGGTGTTAACTCGATCTCCACCTTGAACAAGATGAAGAGACATAACTGTACAACATGTTTGATTGTCTTGAGTGATATTATTATCTATATTCACATTCATTACAAGGAACCAATATGAAGTACTTTATTATGATGATAACTAATTTGTTTTGAAAATATTATTGGAAAATGATCATGAATAAGAAAGGATTGAACAAAGAGATTAAAAGGTTAAAATGATATTAGAATATATTAAAAAATGAATGTGTTATTAGGGATGTCATCTTCAAATTGATATTGATATTTTCTTATTTTAAATTTATCACAACCTATTTTTTAATTATTTTGTTGAAACAACATCATGAAAATGAATCTAACAATGGTGTATATCTTAAAACCATTGTGGGGATTATGCATAAATTATTAATAGTTTTAGTGAATTTCTATTATGATGGAAATTGTGAGTTTCCATTTATTACCTATTATAGTGAAATTGAAATTTAAATATATATGAAATCTTGAAAATATTATCTATTTTCACACTGAAGGATTTTTATAATTGAAATTTTTGAATATTCTAATAACTTTTTTGACAATGTGAATCAGATAAGGGTTTTTATTAAGTAGTTTTGATTTTAAGGTTTAAAATATATATTAAATGGTATCAAAAATCATGAAAATATATTCTATGAAAATTTTATATTTTTGGGGATAATTATAGGGGAAAATTATTTATGGAGGGATAAATCATATGTTTATAATTTTATTGATTTTGGGGTAGTAAAGTGTTAATTGATTTTGATAAACGTGAGCCAGATAATATTAACAGGCTCAAAATTTATTTTTGTTTTAATAAAAATTGATCCATGATATTTTATTTGATGATTATTATATGTATGGATTATGAAATACATTAAACAGTTTGTGACTCTATGAACTGGGGATTAATGCAATTAATATTTAAATATAGTGTCAAATTTTGGAGGAATATAAGATTTCACTATTTTTTAATGTCTCGGAGATAAAAAAGGTTTTAGGAAATGAATGTTATATAGAATATATTATTATTATATTCAAACACATGGGCACATGATTTTTTCATTGAGTAATGATTTTTCATGGATAGATAAGTAACTCAATCCAGCCAAATACGGTAACGTAGATTTCATATTTCAAGAAATATACCAAATGATGAATATGTTAGGAACACCCTCAACCAATTTCTACAGTGAGTAATAATTATTATTTTCAAGCACAAAATTTATTTAGGGTGGGGGATATAATTTAAACTTCTAAAATTTTACTATATAATTAAACTTAGAAAAGTTAATTTTTTTGATGGCTTTCTCCACATGAAAGATCAAACTAAAATAAAAAATGATAAATTTATTTATAAATATAAATATAATGCTGGACTGTTAAAACATATCCATTAAATTAAAATTAAAGGATTGTAATCTCAAATTTATGTAATATTTATAATAGAAAACTAAATGTTGCTTTTAATATGAATGAAATTTAATTTATATTGCTAAAATGACTAATATGATCATTATATAGTTATAAATGTATTATTTGAAATATTTCCTTTAATTGTTATTTGAAATTAAATTTTAGGAAACATTTGTTTACAGATGCTAAAATATATTTGATATTAATAATAGGGTAATAAAAATTTAATTAGTAAAATATATGAAATATCAATGAGAATGGTTAATACTCTAAAAAGTGATTATTCTATTAAATTTTTTTATCATAATATCACACATTTTAAATTAAAAAAACATATAAAATACTGAATTTTAATTCTAAAAAATAAAAAACATGTTTTTATTCATCATAATAATACATTATTAAAATTAATTTGTGTATTTTTTCTAAAATAAATAATTTTTAGGTGAATAGTGAAAAAATCATTTTTATAAATAAAATGAATTTGTAAAATTATTAATATATAATAATGAATTGGTAGTTAATGAATCCTTTTTATAAAAAAAATATTTATTTTATATGATAAATTATAATTTAAAAATTTTCATTGTTAATTGGCCAACCCATATTTGATATTTTTTACTATAAGAAATATTTTTTTTCAAATAAATGTTTTTAATAAATTATATATTTTTATATTAAAATAAATATTTACCACATTTAAAAATCTATAAAAAAGAAAATTATTTAAAATTTTTATATCAAATTTTAAAATTATGTAAAAAGGACCATCATATTTTTAGTCATAATAGAAAAATTACTTATGTAATAACTTGTTACTATAGTAAGAGTAAAATTGGATTTAATCGTTTTCCCAAGTGAAAAGGACAAAACAAGTTATAAAATATTTCTTAATACTTATTTTAGGTAATTATAGACTTTATATATTCCCTTATAAATTATTTTATAATTTAATCATCCACTTTTCCGGGTTAATAGGTTCCGTATTTTTATTTATTTGAAATATTTACAAAAATTATATTATCAGCTCTTCCAAATGGGGTCACTCACCACCCAACCAAGGCCCTTCTTGAAATTAGGTTTCCTCCTAAAAATATACAATTTTTAATTACCAAATAATATAATTTTACTATATTGATCTTCATAGCATATTATATTACCATATTCTTTCCATTTTCAATGGATCTTGTAAGGAAATATCAAAGTTATCAACATGAGTAATTATATTTCCTAAAATTATTTTTTCTATTATTATTTTCTTATTATAATTTTTAAATAAAAATTTAATTAAATAATATTTATTATATAGTTAATTTTACTTTGTTATGTTAATAAAAATTAATCATACTTTCTATTTAATAAATAAAAATGAAACAAAAAACATGTGTTTCACAAATTTCCAACTCTAAGAAGCAATTTGTTTCATTTTACATCACCTCCATAAAAGTATTTTCTTGAAAAAGAGTTTTATAAATTATTATTACATTTTTATCATGTATAATATTCTGAATCAATGGACCATATATCTCATTTCTCTCATTCCATGGAAAATGAAATCATCAACAATGTGTTTGTGTGGACTACAACCTCTATGAAATTAATGATTTTCATTTTTATTTTCATCACCACATTATAGGATAGTCATTACAATTTTATTAAGTGGTAAATATTAATTTTCTGCATATATATTTTTTTAAGAAAAAATTTAGTATATATTAATGTTATGATTTTTTAGTAGGAGTGGAATCCCAAGAGGGGGGTGATTTGAGTTCTAACGTATAATTTCTGTTTAAAAAATTTGTTATAAAGATCCCCAAAATTTGAATAAACCTAGTTAATTAAGGCAATAGACATATATATGTCTAATTGTTCAACATTTTTCTCAATGGGTGATTAGTCCTTAGTTAAATTAGTGTAAAAAACTTATTCAATTTTTGAAACAGGTTTACTAAATTTAACAAATAAACACACCAACCAAAACTAACTATCAAAGTGAATGAAAAATAGTTTTATGTTTTAGAAATTATAAGCAGCAAAAAATAGTTAAAACAGAGTATAAAATATTTAGTGAATAGTAATGTTAAACAAGTTGTTCAGTCTCAAGCCGAGACTTAATCCTCTCTACTTGGTGATCACCTGCCACTAAGAAGTTTATATTACCAATAAACATGATACCCAGCATGTATCTAGCTTTACAATAGTTTTTACAAATTGTCCATTGTTCACACCCTCTACCACAGTTCTCCATGTGGAAAACAAAAAATACAGACCACACACGGTCTCCCCCGTAGTTATACAAGGGAAACAAAATGTAGGTGAAGTTTGATGTGAGTATATTATGTATCCTCCAGTTCAAGTACATGGAAGAGTGTGTGTAATAGAGAGACACTCACACTCCTCAGAAATGTAAAATGAAGGAACACAATAGATCTAATAATATAATCTTGTGGTTAGAAAGCTATATGTGTTTGCAGTTCAGCTCTTTACTCTTTGAAGTGAAGAATTTGATGTTCTAGTCTTTCTCTGGAAGTTGTCTGAAAAATAGAATGTCACAACTCAAGGTTCTAGATTTGACTGTTCTACCTCTAGTGTTGATCAATAGTTTATGAAGGAGAGATGGCAGAAGTGATTTTGTCCCAAAATGATCTTCATGAGGTTCTTGGGTTATCAGTGTAAGCATTGAATGGTTCTTCTTGATCTAGCAAGTAATATTATTCACATGTATAGACATGCTTCTCATCACACACTATTTTTGTCTTCCTTGTTCTTCCCTTTTATAATTGAGGTCCGACAAAAGGAATGAGTAGATCCCGTGCGGTCATTCTCGTACCTCGTACTGTCCCCAGATACAGTATCCTCATATGACTACAATATGTTTTAATTAATGTCAGAAGCATTAAATTTTGAAAATATGATCATTAGCATAGTCTTAAGAATTTAACAATGTATGGAGTAGAAGAATGTCAGTAGAATGGAAATGGTAGCCTTCACAATGGTAGGCTTAAATAGTATATACACATCGAAAAACTTCAATGGTAACCTTCCTAATTTTAACCTTCATCAGTAGCCTTTCATTGGTGACCTAGCATCAGTGACCTTTCATCGGTGAACCATCATCGGTGACATTTGCATCGGTGACCTTTGCATTGGTGACCTTGCATCGTTGACATTTACATCGGTGACCATTTCACATAGAGAAATATTGTACTGTGAGCTTAAACAGGAGAGTGCTAAGATTAAAAGTATATAGTTATTACATTGATATGAACATAATTTTCACATAAAATATTCTCTTATAAGAGAAACAAGATTCTTTATATATAAATGAAATATGATTTTGGATTATCAAAATAAGTGAGTCTAATAATTTCCCCCTTTTTGTTAATCACAAATTATGTCAGTATTTTCTAAAGTAGGGTTAAGCACATTTTCTAATATCATCATATGCGTGTATATGAACATTTGAATAATATTTGTACCATGAATATTATGTAAATAATATGTATGTAAATTAAACATATAAATGTATCCTCTTTTAGGCAGTTGAAAAATTAAACCTAACCTATAACCTGACCATTTTTAACCTGTAATGTTTCTATCCCATTGTGATTATCAAAAATAATGTCAAACAAACAGAAAAAGAAGAGTATTTTAAATTAATGAAGCAAAATTACAAGAGACAAAAAAGGGTAAAAATATCCCAATCCACTAAGACAACCCACATTCAATCCACATCAGAGATGTCCAAGGGTGATTTTTCGTTGGAGGTTAAGGAGGAAAGGTCTGAAGATGGAGGGATAGGCCAAGGAATGGAAGTCAATAGAGTTGAAGGAGATGCAAAAGATTCATTTGTAGACCGGTAGTGTGTAGATCTTTGTGGAATCATAGGTGTCATGCTTTTGATGGCCTATGCATGAGTCATCATTGGTGTAGCGCTGGTAGATTTTGAAGCAACCAAGGTAGAAGGAAATTCTTGAGGAACAATGATGGGAGTTCCGTCCACATAGAGGGGAGGAAAAAAAGATTTCTAAAATCCATAAAAATAATTCCTCCTCTTTACATTGCTAAATTAAAGTCATCCTTATTCTCCATAAATTTCTCTAAGGAAGGAGTCAATTTCTGGAGCCAGCTAACCTGATCCTTATAATCCTGAGTGACAGGTTGTATTCTCAATTTCCCCAATAACAACATGAAGAGGCCATCCATATGATGCATAGTATATAACCTTTTGTAGTCGAAATAATTGTGTTCCTTTATGGCATTATCATCTTGAGTAGCTTCCCATAGATAGTTTCCCACAAGGTTATGAATCTCTCTAGTAGTGGAAATAACCAGAGTCATAGACTATGGATCTGAGGTAGTAGTACTAGAGAACATCTCCACTTCAACTCTGACAATCGACCTGAATGCCTCTAAATCAACTAGAGGAGATACTGAAGATGACGAAGATTCACACAGAGGTGCCATAGTGAAATCCAATGTCTCCTTGAATGATTTGGTTATCCCACTGATAAGACTTTTCACATCATCATCTTGGACACTCACATGTGTCTCCATAGAATTTGTAAAGTCTTCAAACATAGTGACCATTTGCTAAACTGCACTTTTAATATATCTAATATCTCTATCCACCTGAGCCCTTGAAGACATATATTCATCAAAACTGGAAATAGACTACTTCACAGATTCTATAGAATCTTCCAATGCTCTTACTTGATTCTAAAATTCCATGACCTCATGTAACACAACTATGTGAGTGGTAGAAACTATTCTTTCCACTGCAGATGTCATGAGTCCTTGATTGTGAGATAATTCTCTCTATATCTTAGTAGTTTTCTCATCATGATGCATCTTTAGATATGATTTCAAAGAATCCAATTCTTCCTAATTTATATAATCATGGGGAACATGACCTCATGCTTCACAATATTGGTTTCTAAAATAGTAGGACTATAAGGAATTCTTATAGGTTGTTCATCATCAGAATCTCCATAATCGACAACCAAAACTATAAAACTATGGTCTTATGACCAGTCTTATATCCCATGAGAAACAACAACTGAACCTGTGGCAATGGAATTTTCCCCCTCACATGGATAATTCTCCTTATCTTCCAAATCCATCTATATCAAACCCCCTTGATCAACTTCATCAACAGTATGGTCCACTGCTACATTCTATACAGAATCTACATCAACATCCAAAACAAATCCAACTTCAAATAAGTCAGAAACTTATTTTTTTATAATTTAAACCATTTTTGGATGTCCTATCAGAGTACCAAGTCTTAGAAATTCCTCCTCACTCTCATCAAGTGGGTCAAAGTTATCATGACTAAATTCAGAGTTCGCATCCTCATCTAAGGTATCTCTGATGTCTCTTAAGACATTTTTACCCTTCTTCTTCACCGGTTTCCTCATTACAGTCCCTTATGACAGTATCCATTATAGGCTATCTCTTTATTGGGATATGAACACTTAATGATATAGTTGTATCATGAGTATTGGAGGGACGGTCAGGATCAATCATATTATCTATATGATAACCCTCTCTTTCGAGCACAACAAAAGTATCTCCTTTATCGGAATATGTAGGCTCTACTTCATCATGCTTTAGGATAGGATCTCTCTTATCCTTAGGCCTAGTAGGATGAGTGATAGGATTGAATTCCTCCTAAATATTAGCCTCATCATGTAGACATTTTCTTTGCAAAGGGTTCCAATTGATCTTCATCAACATGAAAATTACTTTTGTAATACATAAATTGTCCCCTTATACAATTGTTTCCTCCTTATCTCTAGTAACACCCTTCTCCCTCAACATTAAAGATAATAGTCTATCATGATATAAGGAAATGTATTTAGAGTTGGTCTTTGTCATATCTTCTAATTAAATCATTACCAGCCTACACAGATTTATCTTATGTCCATGCGTCAACAAATATAAGAGAAAAACAACTTGAAATGTCAATGTAGAAATGTTCCCTCTCCTAGGACTCAAGACCTGTTAAAAAGAATTAAAAAACCATCTTGTATTCTCCTTCCATATCAGTAGTAATGAAATTCCTAGGGATCCCAATCCCTGTTAGTTATGCTAAATCATCTTCATAACAGAAGAACTCAGTAGTGGGAGGCACTACTCCTAAGTAGTAATCATAAATCCCTTTATGTGGTACTCTCAGACACTATCCCCATTCTACTGAAGAAAAACTCTAACTTATTCCATTTTCCCATGAAGAAATTCTATTCTCATCCTCAATGTGTTGAAATTTCAAAAACTCATAAAATTCTTTCACTAACATCAGGTAATAGGGTCCATTGTTGCTTGAAAAGCACTCAAACCATCCTTGAGCTTCAAATGACTTCATTAGTAAAGATCTGCTTGTCCGCATCCATTCAAAACTGAGCTTGTTTTCAGCTATGATATTATTCTTTGATAGATGAGGGTTAATCAGCATTTCCACTACTTGTATTCCACTACTTGACTCAAATCGAGGTCTCTTTTTTATTTGACACATCCCCTTCATCACTGACCAACGATCTCTTCACTCTTTCCATGTGATCTAGAGCGACCGAGGGTTTCTGAAGTTGCATTTGTTTTATGGGAAAAGAGATTCGGGAGAGAGTAGAAGTGGATATAAATGTGTTTTGTCCTTAATTTTTTTCATTTAGTGATCAAAAAACAAATCAGACAAAAGAAATAATTAATGTAGAAAATGTTTCAGATTCCAGCAGAGAAATCTCTAAGTCCTAGAAAATTTCAACTATCAATTAGGTGGAAATGGTGAGGTCTATTAGTGAGGTACCTAAGGGTGAGGTCCAATGGTGAGATTCTAATGGTGAGGTTCTAACTGTGAGGTCTAATGGTGAGGTTCTATTGGTGAGGTTCAAACGGTGAGGTCCAATGGTGAGGTTCTAATAGTGAGGTCCAATAGTGAGGTTCTAATGGTGAGGTTCAACAGTGAGGTTATAATGTTGAGGTTCAACGACGAGGTTCTAAATGTGATGTCCAACATTGAGGTTCTAAAGATGAGGTCCAATGAATATGTTCTAACAGTGAGTTCCAACAGTGAGGTTCTAATGCTGAGGTCCAATGGTGAGGTTCTAAAAGCGAGGTTCAATGGCGAGGTTCTAACTATGATGTTATATGGTGAGCTTCTAACGGTGAGAGTAAATGGTGCGGTTCTAACCTTAATAGTTTATTATACCTAAATCATGTTTGATGTAACATAACCTCTCATAATTCAATGTAATTGTGAATATATCAACCAATTGGTGTTAAGTACCCATGAATTCAAGAGTGATATCACCTCTTTGGTAATGATCTCTCTAGAAGTGATGTGTTACATAAATGTTCTTTGTCCTAGAATGAGAAATAGGATTTTTAGAGATTTTAATGTCACTTGTATTATCAAAATTAATAGAAACATGTTTGAATTGATATCCATAGTCTAGTAAAGTGTGTCTCATCCAAGGAATTTGAGCACAACAACTACCAAAAACTATATATTTAGATTCGACAGAAAATAATGCAACATAATTCTATTTCTTACTTCATCATAATACTAGTGACTTTACTAAAATGTAAAATGTTCTATAGGTTCTCTTTGTATCTGTATTTCAACCAGAAAAATCATCATCTGAATAACCAATTAAATCAAATGACTTTCCTCTTTGATAAAACAATCTGAAGTCTTTTGTATACTTGAGATTTTTAAAAATATGTTTAATAGCAGTTAAATGAGACTCTTTAGGATTGGCATGAAAACGAGCACACATGCATACACTAAACATAATATCATGTTTTCTAGTTTTATGATAGAGGAGACTCCCAATAATACCTATGTAATTGGTTTCGTTCACTGGTTTTCCACTTTCATCAACATCCAACTTATAGGGGTACTCACAAGTGTATCACTACCTTTATTGCAATCGAAACCAAAATGTTTCCAAAGATATTTGGTATATTTACATTGATTTAAAACAATACCATTTTTAGTTTGAAAAAATTTGAAATCCAAAGATAAATTTATGTTACCCCATTAAACTAATTTCTAATTCAGCTTGCCTCAATTTTGAAAAATTTGTACATAAATAATTTTTAGAGGATCCATGTAACACTCCGAGATTTTATAAGATTTATTCATTTTAATTTATTTCATATATTCTGTTGTATGCTACACCATGATTATCTTGTGCTATATGCAATACTGTATTTTCTTGCAGTATACACAATACTAATCTTGGATCATCTTACACACAATTTCATGTTCGTTTGATAGAAGTTATTCTATGAAACATTGAGTGTATATATATATATATATATTCATTGTATAAATGAAATATGGTTGGATTCTATTATATGAAACAACAAAGGAATCATGAATTACACGCAGCCCTGACTTGGCTTGCATTACACACAATCAAAACCTTCTTCGATAGCGTGTGTAGTACGCAATACCGAGTTTCACTAAATGAGATATTATAATAATATTATTATGAACTAGCCATTATGAATAGTATTACCCACTTTTTGAAATTTTATAAATTTTATCTTTCAAAATGGACTTCATTTTTGGATTCAGAATATCGAAATTATCCTAGGGTGAATTTTTGGTAATTTTCTGAAAACTTTCAATTTTTTTATGAATAGTGAAAACTATCGGTTCCTATTTAAAAAGTGACTTTTTATATAAATAGTTATTTATTAAATTTAAATTTATTTTAGGTCAAAATTGAAAAATAATACCTATATAGGTTCAATGTAATTAATTGGAGTCTTTTTAAAACAATTTTAGATATATAAAAATTTGTATTGATCTTTTCACTGTCTTTTACCCACCTCCTAGGAGAATTTGAAAATTTACGTAAAACATAATTTTACTACATTTGTGAGTGAAATTTAGAAATTCTGAGAAACATGGTTAATATCAAGGAGTAAAATGTGGTTCAATAATATAAAACTAGTTTTTTTTCTGAATATTAACTTTTTACTTTTATTTACCACTGTTAAAAGTTAATAGGGTAATTAAGGGTAAAAATGATATTATTATTACCCTAACACATGACCTAATTCTATTGGATAAGTTTAATTCAACGAAAAATAGTCTTAGGAATAAAATATTACCCTTTAGGTCCACTTGGATTAGATTAGGACATTTATTATTATTTTATTTAAAAAAACAGAGTTAAAATATTTATAATCAATGTTTAATGAATAAAACATTTTTAATATAGGGTTATACATACGATAAATTTGACTATAAATATTCATTAGAAATATAAAAATATTTCCTACATAATGGTATTTTATTTATAATTTTTATAAATTAAATAATTTATTTTATTTATGACACAATGATGATACAATAATTACCTTATTAATGAAATATTAACACAATTGATGTTATAAATACCCAAATAATTGTAATTTGATACTTTTTCTAAATTACACTAAATTTTTAGGTTAATATGACATGTTATTATTGATTAAATTAACTTTTTTAGAACTAATAATGCTGTTATGATTTTCACAAAAATCAATTACCAAATCGTGTCAAAATTGTCAAAAAAATAGTTTTTCAAACAAATATTATATTATTAATTGATATTATATTCATAAAAAACTAAGGTTAGGCCAAATGACTAAGATAATATTATATATATTATTAATGAACCACTTGGGGTTCTTTTGTCTTGTTATAGTATGTTTATTAACCATATAGTGTAAGAAAACAAGAAGACACGGTAAAAGATAAATTATTTAACTTAGAGTTAAATCTAAATGATAAGGTTAAAATAGTATCCTAAACATGAATAAAACCTATTTTTTGAGAGTATTTAGACCCATCCCCTCTTTATCTTATAAACAAATTAATTGAGAGCTATTATAAACCGAATATGACTTTATTAAAAAATAATATTTTATGTTTTTCCTAAGGTGCCCCTCTCCTCCCTTATAAAAGGGAACCTCTTACCTATTCTATTTACACAATTTTGAGCATTTAAGCCTAGAAAAACCCTAATCATTTCCCTTATAAACTTCCCTAGAAACATTATAGAGGTTCTGGTCTCCTCAAAATACCAACTCTAGTGCCTAAAGAGGATGCTTAAAAGAGGTGCGTCGAAGAAGAGGTAATCTCTTTTACTGATTCTTTCAAGTTTCTTTCTTCTTCATCTTCTTCTTATTTAGTTTTTTTCTTTATAATATAATAACACATGTATCACTAATAAACTGATATGTTATTATAAATACAAAACAACCTCATTTCACCTTCTATCCATCCTACGAAAAATGAAATCATCGCGCATGCGTACGTACGAAATACGGTCTCCACGCCGAGATGTAATCTGTTTTTCCACCACCACCATACTTGGATGGGTATAATGGTGTAAAGAATAACTATATATAGTTATTATAACATCATAATGATTCTGATATATTATATCATCCAATCCAATTCTATTCAATAATTATGGGAATGATATCATCGCTTGTGCGTAAGTACGGATTACCGTCTCCATGATGCGATGAGATTCATTTTCCATGCTAACCATTCAAGAATGATTATAAAGTATATATAATGAATAATAATGAAATATATTACATGATAAATGTACTGGATTTATGTACATTTATATATAATTCATCTACTTACTTCAATTCAAGTCAATAAAGAAAGTCAAACAACATTCAGGCATACCTACGGCCTACTATCTCTATAAACGGTGTATTTCATTTCATTTATCTATATATTATATATATATTCTGAATTTATTTGATATATAAATCATGATTTACATTCTGGAAGTAAGTAAAACATGATATAAGTAATAATAATATCAAGAAGAACATGTTCAAACATGTATGATAAATAAAATGATTTTACCCAAAACGCTGCTTTAACATGAAATTTAAAAAAGAACTGGTAATATAAAGTCACAAGTGAACCACATATAATAAAAATTAATATGATTATATAATAAGTCAATTAAATTATTTATAACATTATAGAGGAGTTTAGGATACATACGAAGCATATCGGACCTAAGGTAAGGGATAACTTTTCCAATCTCGTTTTTATCTGAGATTGTTTATTTGTAAGTACTTACTAGGGTTATATTTATCATCCATGTCCCTATATTCTAAAATTTTTTTCATGTTTGTTTAATGTTTTTTACCCATTTTTACTTCTTATACATGGTATGTAAGGAATATGTCTTTTGATTACCTTACGAGGTACTTTTTGTCTTTTTCGGCAAAAGTACGAGAAGAATATTTTTTTAACTTATATAGCATGAACGGATATTTACAGTTTTATAATGCCTAATTTTCATGAATATTACTCTACAATATTTCATGATTATTTTTAACAAAGTTATTTTCTTTTAAAATTTCATGGCATTTTTTGAAAAGAAAACGATTCTAAAGAAGAAAGGATATTTTCCTCAATAATTCATTTCGAGTGTTTTATCAAAACTATTTTCTATATAATATGACATAATTTAGCATGTTTATGTTTCAAGTATAATGTCTCTATTATTTACATAGTGTTATTTTTCTTATGATGAAATAATATCCATTTCTTTTATATGGATTATTTTATGATGGGATTATGTTTATGATACCCATTATATTCGTTGGGTTATTATGAATGATGTATGTTTGTTTTGTGGCACACAAAATAATGATTTCATTATGAGATGGGTGGGACATATATATACTTCCAATGAATTGGGTAAAGATTTATATCTCATGAGATAGATATGGCTGGAACGACAAGTTAATCCGGTTCAGTGATACAGGACTGGAATGAGGAGTGAACTCGATTCAGTAAGGGACATTGTCCACTAAGATGGTATTGGAAGCAATTCCTTGGATACTATTGAAATCATATCAGGTGCATAATGGTTTCCACAATTACATGTTTTATTCCCATGCAATTTTATCATGATTAATGTATCTTTATGATCTATGCCTTACGTACTGCCATGTTTTATGTCATTGATCAAGATTTTTATGTTTAAACATTATGTTCATGTTTTTTAAGTTAAAATGTATATGATTTTTTATATTTTATCCATGCTTACCCTTACTGATCATTTGAGCTCACCCTTTATATGTTTTATTTTCCCCGGTATTTAATGAATGGTTCTAGGTAAGAAAACAAAAGGGGAAGATCATTATGGGAGATGTTGAAGATCTTTTACCATGATTAGAATATTATATTCTGAGTTTCCAAAGACACTAAACTATTACGATCCATGTGTGTATGTTTTTGTTATGTATTAAGTATTCTGAAAAATTAATGTAATGTCAATGTATGTAAAATTTGTGTCTCTACAGTTGGTATCAGAGGAAAGGTTTAGTTTACCTTTGGAAACTAGGATGCGAAAACATTAGTGAAATCCCTAGAGATATTTCTAAGGGATGTCTTGGGATGTCCCTTAGGTTAAGAATAAGTTTAGGTTATAGTCCTAGAATTAGAGTAACAATCTTAGAATTAATCCTAAGATGTTATATATTGAAGTTACTCCCCCATTATTATGTTTTTTTCCCTAGCATTATTTTTTCCTATCACACTATTATTTTTGTGTTTTAGATGATGACTGGAACCTGATGGAAGTGTGTTGATAAATTTAATGGAAAATGCAATGATTGTCCTCCCAAACAAACCAATGTTATGGGAGATGGAGTGAAAAATTTTATTGATATACTCACACAAGCATTGAATCTTTCTGGACTTCCAAATGAGCAGAAAAGGGAAAAATATTCTATTGAGTCCTTTATGAGGCAACATCCACCTTCTTTCAGTGGGTCTTATAATCCACTTGTTTCTGAACAATGGATAAGTACCATTGAAAATATATTTTACATACTTCGCAGTTCGGAACATGAAAAATCCATTCTGTATTTTTACCATTTAGAAGGTCAAGCAGATCAATGGTGGAATCTAATTAAGAATACGAGGCCCCGAGTTGAAATTAAATACACGGAATGGGATGAGTTCAAGAACTTATTTTTCAATAAGTACTTCCCTCGTATTCTTCGAACAAAGATGTAAAAGTAGTTCCTTGAGCTTAAAAAAGGATGATGAATTCTTTGGTATATACGAAGAAAAATTTACAAGGCTTTCAAGGTATGAATCTTGCTTTATCATCCAACCTGAAAGTAATGTTGATCGATTCTTCAGTGGATTAAAACAACCTCTTTGAAGGGCATCAGTTATAAGAGACTTCAGTAGCAATGAAGAAATTGTGTGTTGGCTATCAAAGTAGAAATGGAAGTTGGTGTTACATATCCATCTCATGGTTTTGACAAGAAACGAAAGATGGAGTTCAAGAAGAAATCTCAGAATAATGGTGAAAAAAAGATGAATGGTTCTTTATGCCCAATGTGTGGAAAGAAGCATGTTAGAGATTGTCTTAAAGGGACTAGAAAATGTTTTAAGTGTGTAAAAGAAGGTCATCGAGTAGTAGAGTGTCGAAGTAATGGAAAAAGGGTTTCTAATGATGTGAAAAAAGAAAATACTGCAGAGAACGCACCACCAACACTTCAATACTTCAAGTGAAAGGAAATGGGGAATTATACTAACCAATGCCCTAATCCAAGGGTTAATGATTATCAACGTTAGAAACCTCTTAAGGCAAAGGATAACAGGAAGTCACATGCGATCAATATTTGTGATGTTGAGTATGAAAATGATGTTGTGTAATGATTTAGTTTTTATGTAATGGGATTTTAAAATAGTATCTTGGAATCTCATTTATGGTGTCGTGCAATTTTGGAATATCTATGTATTAGTTTTCAATAATTATATCATACCGAAAACCATGAAAATTTATTGAAATGTTTTTTGAAAGAATATGATATGCGCATAATGATGGGATAAAGAGAAAATAATATTAATGACCACATGACTTATAAAAGGACAAAGTGATATCAAGGTTTGAGTATATTGAAATTTTGGGATTTTGGTATGAGGAAAGAGTTACCTTTTGACAACATTCATGTCTTCACTGTGTTTCTATAGTAATTCATGTTTTAAGAGAATATATGATTAAGGTATTCACATGTTTGGATTGCGATCAAAAAGATATATCTTATGATATATGGGGGATAAATGATGGTATTCACATGCATGGTTGATGACATTTCTAGTAATCGTTTTCTTTATACTATGAGATTGGACAAATGTATTTTGGATAAGTCTAAATATAGGACTGAATTATGTCATACATCAGATAGTATTGTTTATGGCTATAACTTTTTTTGATATTATTTCTGTATTGTTATAATAATGTAGTTTTCGAAAAAGGGACAACCTGCAGGACGAGCGACAACCCGTCGCGTCGGAAATGGTTTCGGGAATCAAACCCACAACTGAAGTACGACTATCCTTCACCGCCAACCATTGGCCTAAAGGAAGTCCCTGGTTAGTAGAAACTAGTTTTATTTTATTAAGAGGTTTGATAGATGATGTATAAGTCCATTTTAGGAACCATATAAGACTAATCTCACCGTAGATTCACATATGTATATAACTATTGTTAACCTTCTATTTGAGACAGATAGAATGACCTATCATTCTATCGCATGATCAGCTAACACTTCACAAAAGACAAATTAAACTTCATTTCTTTAAGAGATGAAGTGGAAATTGTTCAAGGCACAAAAAATCGCGAGATTGTACCAAAATCAAGTAAGTATTTCTTCTAAAAAAAATTTTCAACTTCAAGGAAATGATATTGAAAACCAAAAATGTTTTCCTAGTGCTCTTATATCTGATGAATCAGATGGTACCTTAGATCATCACAAATTTATGGCTTTTTGATTGTTGGATTTTTCATAGAAATATTCTCTACCACTCTCATTAATAACTTGATAGTTAGATTTCTCTTCTATATCCATATTTTCACCTATGTTCTCTTCTGTGGAAACCCAGTGATGAGTTAATTTGGGTAACCGTTATGTTTCATAATTCACCTTTTAAAATTAAGTTTTAGTATTCCTTTTTACCATGTGGGTTTCTATGAGAGAAACATTCAAGTAGCAAACGATTTATAACTCTGACGAATTTCGAGGGAAAAATTCATTTTAAGAGGAGTAGAATGTAACACCCCGAGATTTTATAAGATATATTCTTTTTAATTTATTTCATATCTTTTTTTGTATGCTACACCAAGATTATCTTGTGCTATACACAAAACCGTATTAGTTTTCAGTATACACAACACTAATCTTGGATCTTGTTACACAAAATTTCATGTTCGTTTGATAGAAGTTATTCTATGCAACATTGAGTGTACATATATATATATATATATATATTTAATGTATAAATGAAATTTGGTTGGATTATATT
This sequence comes from Viscum album, assembly GCA_963277665.1. Taxonomy (NCBI): domain Eukaryota; kingdom Viridiplantae; phylum Streptophyta; class Magnoliopsida; order Santalales; family Viscaceae; genus Viscum; species Viscum album. Next base: position 1,540,092,760 of record OY728142.1, read on the forward strand.
ATACGCAACAACAAAGGAATCTTTCACTATGTGAAGCCCTAACTTGGCTTTCCTTACAAACAATCAATACCTTTTTCGATAGCATGTGTAGTATGCAATACCGAGTTTCACAAAACGAGATTTTATTATAATATTATTATGAACTAGCTGTTATGAATAGAAATACACACTTTTTGAAATTTTATAAATTTTATCTTTCAAAATGGACTTCATTTTTGTATTCAGAATATCGAAATTAACCTCAGGTGAATTTATGGTATTTTTCTGAAAACATTCAATTTTTGATGAATAGTGAAAACACTAGGATACTATTTAAAAACCTACTTTTTATTTAAATAATTATATATTTTAATTAAATTTATTTTAGGTAAAAATTGATAAATAATACCTATATAGGTTCAATGTAATTCATTGGAGTCATTTTATTACAAATTTAGATATAAAAAAATTATTGAACTTTTCACCATCTTTTACCCACCTCTTAGGAGAATTTGAAAATTATCATAAAACATAATTTTACCGATTTTGTGAGTGAAATTTAGAAATTCCGAGAGACACGGTTAATATCAAGGAGTAAAATGTGGTTCATTATGATAAAAATAATTTTTGGTGAATAGAAACTTTTTACTTTTATTTACCACTGTTAAAATCCAATAGGGTAATTAAGGGTAAAAGTGATATTATTTTTACCCTGACACATGTCCTAATTTTATTGGATAAATTTAATTCAATGAAAAACAATCTTAGGAATAAAATATTACCCTTTAGGTCAACTTGGATTAGATTAGAACATTTATTATTATTTTATTTTAAAAAACAGAGTTAAAATAGTTAAAATAAAAGTTTAATAACTAAAACACTTTTAATATAGTGTTACACATAAGATAAATTCGACTCTAAATTTTCATTATAAATATAAATTATTTTCCTATATAATGGTATTTTATTTATAATTTTTAGACATTAAATACTTTAATTTATTTATGACACAGTGATGATGCAGTAATTACCTTATTTATGAAATATCAACATAATTGATATTATAAATACCCAAATAAATGTAACTTGATAGTTTTTATGAATTCCTCTAATTTTCTAGGTTAATATGACATGTTATTATTGATTAATTTAACTTTTTTAGAACTAATAATGCTGTTGTGATTTTTACAAAAATCAATTACCAAATAGTGTCAAAATTTATCTAAAATAGTTTTTAAAACAAATATTATATTATTAATTGATATTATATTCATAAAAATCTAAGGTTAGGCCAAATTACTTATATAATATTATATATATTAATAATGAGCTACTTGGGGTTCGTTTGGCTTGTTATAGTATGTTAATTAACAAAATTGTGTAAGAAAAAAAGAAGACATTGTAAAAGTTAAATTATTTAACATAGAGTTAAATCTAAATGATAAGGTTAAAATAGTAACCTAAACATTTATAAAACCTATTGGTTGAGATTATTTAGACCCATACCATCTTTATCTTCAAAATAAATCAATTTGGAGCTATTATAATCCGAATATGACTTTATAATAAAATAATATTTTAAGTTTTTCCTAAGGTGCCCCTCTCCTCCCTTATAAAAGGGCACCTACTCGCCCTTCTCTTTAAACAATTTTGAAGTTTAATGATCTTCCAACCCCTGCCCAATTCCCTTCACAACTTCCCTAGATACATTATAGTGGTTATTTTATCCTCAAAAGACCAACACTAGTGCCTTAAGAGGAAGCATAAAAGAGGTGCGTCAAAGAAGAGGTAATCTCTTATACCGATTCTTTCAAGTTTCTTTCTTCTTCAACTTATTCTTATTTAGTTGTTTCATTATAAAATAATAACATATGTGTTGACCTCACTTGTTTTGATAATCTCAATCATGTATTCATATGTGTTGAAAATCCCAATTATGTTTTCATTCTCTATGATATCTTTAAGTATCATTGATCTATACTTTAATTCTTTCAAATCTGTGATCAAACCAATAATAATTTTTAAATAGTCTTTGGAATATGTTAATCCTCATTTATCCATGTTCATACAAGTTATAAATTAATTCTAACACAATCGGATGTGTTCTGCATAAAACAGATAAGTAATCTGCCTATAGCTACTGATAAAGAGCTACCGGTAACCAGTCTACCGATAGACTTAGTCTACCGACAGACAGTCACCGATATACATAACACAGAGCTACCGATGTACTTATAAATGTAAGCTACCGACTTACAGATAGGTACCGATACAAATATAGAGCTACCGGTGTAAGTATAAATAGCTACCGATGGAATAAGAGTCACCGATGGACGAAGCTAGTGACAGACTCATAACTACCGATACAAGCATGAAGCTACCGACGCATGCAGCTATCGACGCATGGAGCTACCGATGCATGGAGCTACCGATGCATGGAGCTACTGACGCATGCAGCTATCGACGTATGGAGCTACCGACGCATGGAGCTACCGATGCATGGAGCTACCGATGCATGGAGCTACCGATAAACAAAGTCACCGATACAAGCATATACCAACCGACGTTCAAGCTACCGATGTTCAAGCTACCGATGACGATCACTCGACTCACTGTTTGAATTTATTTATTTATCTTTATTTAATCTATCTAACGGTCATATCATGTACATTTTAATGATTTTTCAAATATCTGATAAAGGTTGTCGGATGTCAGGAACCCGTACCTCGTACCTGCTGAAAAGAAATCTTTTCTGTCCCCTGTTGGGAGATAAATACGAGAAGACTACGCTGCCCAAAAGTGAAGTGAACTAGAGAAGTGTGTGGTGGATGATATATATACCAGAAACACAAGAAGAGAAAAACGAGTTCCATCAAGAACACAGAGAAGCTCATAGACAATCAAGCATACTCGAGAAGTGTTCTGTGCATACAAGAAGAGCACTAAATAACTTCAACCACTGCATTGTCACTGTCTGTGAACCTGGAGCATACGACACTCTGTTTCTCAAACAGAAACAAGAAGAGGACTCAAACTCACTTCTGATCGAATCCAAAGGAGTCCAGAGCTACACTGAGATCACCAGAACCACTTCTAAACTCTACATCTTTTGTTCTGTGATTTATTATCATTCATTTCGAGCAGTGTGTGTTATCCGCTATATCTAACACATACACTGTCTCCTGTACTCAAACTAAAGGATTTGGAAATCCTTACCAAACTCATTCTTTCTTTCTTTCCCACGAATAACAGTGGTAGAGGTCGTGTGTGACCTGGACAGCTGGGTGCTGTTGTACTATTTCCCACAAAGAACAGTGGTAGAGGTCTTGGACCTGGACAGTTGTAAACTGTTGAACCCCGATCCAGGGTGTGGATCATTTTTATAAATAAACTTTTAAGAGGACTAAGTCTTGGCTTGAGACTGAACCTCTTGGTTACACTTGTTGTGCCATCTCTTTCAAAGTTTTATTCCACTGCTGATCACTTTAAAACTAATACTGTTTTTAAAGTTACTTTGATAATTAAATTAGCAAGTGTTTATGTTAAGTGTAGATTAGTAAGTTAGTTTCAAACGATAATCACACACTCCTGTGTTGATTAACTGGGAATTAATCAATCCCTTGATAATCTAACAGAACCTCTACTTTAATATAAATTCACTACAGTTTAATTTATTATTTTATTTGGGGGTCTTTAAGACAGAGTTTTTAAATACAGAAATTTTAATTGGTACTCAATTCACCCCCCCTCTTGAGTAAACCACTCCGAACAACACTTGGTATCAGAGGGTTGAAAATACTTTCTAGCTTTTGAACTGTGATTTTAGTTGTATCTTAAAGTTCTTAAAATTTCTGTTATATCTAAATTTTTATCTCTTTAAAATTTTCTCATCATGGACAATAGACTTGAGGGTGCTGCTACTAACCGGCCACCTTTCTTCAATGGAACTAATTATGCTCAGTGGAAACTGAAAATGAAAATTCATATAGAAAGCATAGGTTTTGATATTTGGACTGCTATTGAATCAGAATACAAAATTCCCACTATTGCTAGATCTACTTGGGATGAACCTACAAAGACTGCTTACAATAACAACTGTAAAGCTATGAATCCCTTGTATTGTGCTCTAGGAGATGAAGAGTTTAATAGAATTTCTTCTTGTAAAACTGCATATGAAATTTGGGATACCTTAGCTGTTTCTCATGAAGGAACAACGAATGTAAAAGAAATGAGATTGAACACTTATACTGTCAAGTATGATAATTTTAAAATGAAGCCTGACGAACCCATTTCTGACATGTATCTCAGGTTCAATGAAATTGTCAATACAATGATCTCGCTGGGAAAGAATGTCTCATCGAAGGAACAAATTATGAGAATTTTGAGATGTCTACCTGAAAGATGGAGAGGCACATCTGTATCAATCAGAGAATCATGTGACATTGCTGCTCTACCTGTCAAGGAACTAATTGGCAAGATGATGATGTATGAGGAAGAGCTTAAAGTGAATAAAGAGGAAGAAAATGAACCTCCAAGAAAGTCTGTCGCTTTCAAATCCTCAACTTCAAAGAATAAGGACAAAGACAAGCATCAAGCTGTAGTTGAAAGTTCAAGTTGTGAAGACAGTGAAAGTGATTCTGATAGTGATGCTGAGATGGCTCACATTGCTAGAAGATTTAAGAAATTTTATAGGAAAAAGAAGTTCTTCAGAAAAACAGATTATAAGGGTAAGCATGATCACAAAGGTAAATGGAAAAAGGATTGGAAGAAGAATGACAAATCAGATGATGTTGTCTGCTATGAGTGCAAGAGAAAAGGACACATTAAAGCCGACTGTCCAAAGCTGAAGTATAAAAAGAAATATGAATATAAGGACAATAAGTTTAAGAAAGCCATGAAGGCTACTTGGAGTTCTTCTGAGGATAGCTCTACTGAATCTGAAAGCTCTGAAACTGAAAACAAAAATAAGGCAAACATGTGCTTTATGACAAACACTTCTGAGGTAACTGCTGAAACTCCTGCTTTAAATTATTATTACTCTGGAGATAATGCAGAATCTGATTCTGATTCTGGAACAATTTCTAAAAATGAATTGTTTGAGTACTGTAATATGCTGGAAGAGACATGTAATGAACTTAAGGATAAATACAAGTCATTAAAGAAACAACATGCTCTCACCACTACAGTTAAAACCGAACTCACTATTGAAAAAGAGATAAATGCTCAACTATTAAAAGAGAATACTGAACTAAAACTATCTAATGAGCAACTCAAGAAAGACTTAGAGAAGTTCACCAATGGCAAAAAGACACTAACACAGATGCTAGGAAAGAAAATAGCACCTAAATATACTACTGGTATAGGATACCAACCTGGACAAAGGAAAATTGCCAAAACTAGATTCATTTCTAAATCTGGACAGAATGAAGGTAATTCTGGAACTTCATATGCTTCAACCAGTTATATACATAGCTATGGATCTAATAAAATTTATCTTTCAAAGCATGTCAATTCTAAAAATTATATGAGACCCATTAGACAAATATGGGTACCTAAAGTGTTATTGGCTAACCTGTCTGGACCCAAGAAAATCTAGGTACCAAAATCATCTCCCATCTAAATCTGTTTTGTAGGAGACCTTCTTGAAGAGCTGTCACAAGAAGATATAGTATTTAGACAGTGGGTGCTCAAGGCACATGACTGGAGATTATTCTTGTTTCAATAGTTTAATAAAAGTTGATGGAGGCTTTGTCACCTTTGGTGATAATTCAAAAGGAAAAATCATCGGTCTAGGCCAGATTGGTAACACTGATTCAATTTTGATTTCGAAAGTTTTATTTGTTGATGGCCTTAAATACAATTTATTAAGTATTTCTCAGTTATGCGATGATGGTTTTCATGTTAAATTTGAAAATGATTCCTGCAAAGTTTTTAATTCTAAGAATGTTTTGGTATTTTATGCCTTAAGAAATGAAAATGTTTATGTTGTTAATCTGAATTCTTTAGCTCAGCAGAATATTACTTGTTTGAATGCTTTTCATAAAGAATCTTGGCTATGGCACAGAAGATTGGGACATTGCAACATTCACTCACTTAGAAAACTCTCTAGAAAAAACCTAGTTAGAGACCTACCTAAATTAGAATTCCCAAATGATAGAGTGTGTAACCCCTGTCAAAAGAGAAAACAACACAAAGTTTCCTTTAAATCAAAGAAAGAAGTTTCGACTTCTCAACCACTTGAATTGGTTCACATGGATTTGTTTGGACCATCAAGAGTTTCTAGTTTGAATGGGAAGCACTATGTTTATGTTCTTGTAGATGACTTTTCTAGATATACTTGGGTATATTTTCTAGCTCACAAAAGTGAAGCTTGTTCTTCTTTTGTTAAATACTCTAAATCTGTAGAGAACCTTAGTGGACTTAAGATTAAAACTTTGAGAAGTGATCATGGTCGTGAGTTTGAAAATCAAGATTTTGAATCTTATTGCTCACACAATGGCTATACTCATAACTTTTCTGCCCCTAGAACACCCCAACAGAATGGTGTAGTAGAAAGAAGAAACCGAACCCTTCAAGAAATTGCTAGAACCATGCTCAATGAATATGACCTGCCTATTTATTTTTGGGCTGAAGCTGTAAATACAGCTTGTTATGTCATTAATAGAGTTTTAATCAGACCTGTTCTTAAGAAAACCCCTTATGAATAGTGGAACAATAGAAAGCCTAAGGTTAATTACTTTAAAGTTTTTGGTTGCAACCTATTTATTCTGAATACTAAAGAAAATCTGGATAAGTTTCCTTCCAAAAGTGATGAAGGAATTTTTCTGGGTTACTCTATTTCAAGTAAAGCCTATAGAGTATTCAATAATAAAACCAAATGTGTGGAAGAATCTGTTCACATCAAATTCGATGAAACTGATCCACATGAGCCTAAATCCTCTCTTGAGAATCTTGAAGAAGATTTGTCTATTCTGGATCTTAATGATAAATCTAAAGAACCTGTTATAAAAGCATCCAGTTCTGGAATTTTTCCAGAATCTGCTTCTGTTGAACCCGAACCTATAGATGAACCTGATATTTCTAGTCCAACCTTTACCAGATCAATGAGGATTATAAAGAATCATCCTTTAGAAGCTGTTTTTGGTAATCTTGATAGAGGAACACAAACTAGAGCTTCTCTAAGAAACCAGGTTGAACATCAATCTTTTCTTTCACAGCTAGAACCCAAAAATATCAATGATGCTATCAATGATGAATTCTGGGTAATAGCTATGCAGGAAGAATTAAATCAGTTTGAAAGAAACAAAGTCTGGGAATTAGTTGACAGACCTAAGGAAACTTTGACAATAGGCACAAAATGGGTTTTTAGAAATAAAGTAGATGAATCTAGAAATATAGTTAGAAACAAAGCTAGACTAGTTGCACAAAGATATAGTCAAGAAGAAGGTATAGACTATGAGGAAACTTTTGCACCTTTAGCTAGACTAGAAGCCATTAGAATCTTACTTGCATATGCTGCACATCTGGATTTCAAGTTATATCAAATGGATGTGAAAAGTGCATTTCTAAATGGTTTTATAATTGTATATGTATTTGTAGAACAACCACCTGGATTTACTAACCCCCATTTTCCAAATCACGTTTTTAAACTTTCTAAAGACTTGTATGGTTTAAAACAGGCTCCAAGAGCTTGGTATGATAGACTTAGCAATTTCCTTATTTCAAAAGGTTTTACTAAAGGGATTGCTGATCCAACTCTTTTCTTTAAAAGAATTTCTAAAGATGTTTTAGTTGTACAAATATATGTTGATGATATTATTTTTGGATCTTCTAAACACTCTTTATGTACTGATTTTTCAAAAAGTATGCAAAATGAATTTGAAATGAGCTTAATGGGAGAGCTTAAGTACTTTCTTGGATTTCAAGTATTTCAAAATGAAAATGGTATTATTTTGAATCAAAGTAAATATACAAAGGATCTTTTAAAACGTTTTGGTCTGGATAGTATCAAGGAAAGTGAAACTCCTATGAGTACTACCTATAAATTGGATGCAGATGAAACTGGGAAACCAGTTGATCCAACAAATTACAGAGGTATGATTGGTAGTTTACTTTATCTTACTGCTAGTCGACCTGATATTATGTTTAGTGTGTGTATGTGTGCTAGATTTCAAGCTAATCCAAAAGAATCCCATTTGCTTGTTGTTAAAAGAATTTTTAAATATCTCAAACACACGGTTAACTTAGGTTTGTTTTACCCAAAAGGACAATCCTTTGAGTTAATAAGTTATTCAGATGCTGACTTTGCTGGTTGTAAGTTAGATAGAAAAAGCACATCGGGAACATGTCATTTGCTTGGAAAATCATTAGTTTCTTGGTGTAGTAAGAAACAAAACTCAGTTGCATTATCTACTGCCAAGCAAAATATATAGCTGCTGGCAGTTGCTGTGCACAAATTCTGTGGATGAATCACACTCTTTTGGACTATGGATATGTTTTTAAACATGTTTCAATCAAGTGTGATAACACCAGTGCAATAAACATCTCTAAGAATCCTGTATCTTACTCTAGAACCAAACACATAGATGTAAGACACCATTTCCTAAGAGATCACTATCAAAAAGGTGATATTTCTCTTGAATTTATTGGCACCGAACATCAATTGGCTGATATTTTCACTAAACCTTTAAGTTCGGATAGGCTAAGTTACATAAGACACGAATTGGGAATGTTTAATCACAACCGGTGTGAAAATTCTAACTGATGTGAAAGTTCTCACCGATGTGAAAATTCTAACTGATGTGAAAATTCTCACCAATGAGAAAATTCTCACTGATGTGAAAATTCTCACCGATGTACAATTCTCACCGATCTGTTTTTCTCACTGATGATTAACTCACACCGATGCAATGTTTTAAAACATCGGTCTGCTGCCAAGAATACGAATCGTTTTATTGTATTTTATTACTCTATTTTAGTTGTTTATTTGGAATTCCTAAATGATAAAACTCAGTCTAAGCCACTTCTTACCTCACCGAACTCAAAGTCTCTCACCTTCGAACCTTTTCTCCCAAATCGGCCAAGAACCCTAAACCCGCGATGGCAAAAACTAAGCTTCCTATCGTCAGAGATGAAAGTGGAGAAACAAATGCTAAGAAGCCGAAGACACAGCATAAAGCCAGTGTTAGTGAAGTTAGAACTAGATCGGGAAAGCGACCAGTGAATCCCCACTTGCAGAATAGAGACATAGTAATCGAGAAGGAACTGTGCGTGGAATGGCTACTGCCTAGCAAATCATTAGTACTCGAGATTTTGGAGGACCAGAAATGGGTGGATTGTTTCTCGAATAACAATGGCCCATACTACCCGAAGTTGGTAAAACAGTTCTACGAGTTTGTAACCTTCGAAAAGTCTGAAAATGAGAATCGGGTAAGCGCTTTTGTAAATGGAAAAGAGATGTCTTTTTCTTCAGTAGAGTGGGCTGAGTGTTTGAAAGTACCACATGAAGGTGTCTCTGGGTATGTATCAACAGCAATGCCACCTAGAAGTGACATCTTTGATTATGAAACCGCCTTACAAGAGCTGACCGGTAATGGAAATCAAAGGCAAGTGGTTGCTGCTGAAATGGATGGAGAGAATCGACTGCTCTTCAAGATTGTTCAGCATGTGTTGATACCGAGGCGAGGAGATTTTTCAAATCTGAGATATCAAGATATCTATCTTCTTCATTTGCTAAGACATGGTGTAAAAATCAATCTGTGCAGATTGTTAATGCTTCAAATGGAAGACATGATTAGACCAAAGTCAAAGACTAATGCTTTTTTGTTTGCCAAGATGATTTCAGTAATGATAAAAGTTAAAGGAATTGCTGAGTCTCAGGATGAGACAGTTGTAGTCAAGAATAATTTCTGCATCACCTCGACTGTGTGTAAGTACATGAAAATTAACTGGAACCCATGGAAGGGAGAATGGGTCAGTGATGATCAGAAGATATATGATAGGTTTAATCCTGTGGATCATCCCTCAAGACCAAAGGATGAGAGAGATCCGAGTCTGAGACCTGATGAAGAGGAACCTGTTTATAGTGATGAAACGGAAGAAGAAGAAGAAGAAACTCATATGGATGTTGGAGGAGAACCAGACTTGCCCCCAAGTCCTGTTGCAGAATTGGTCTATTCTAGAAAAGGAAAGGTAGAGGAAATTTTGTCTACTTATGAGGAAGACCAGTCTGTACCTCACCAAGAAGAAGAGGAAAAGGAAAATTTATCTGAATCGCCTGCTTCTGGTAGTTTATGTATGACTCCTTTGCTTGGAAGCTCAGCTATGCCGACTGCTGATGTAAAAAGAGATACAGAAGAGGCTGTACCTGTATCAGAAGATCTTCTAGATGCTGCACCTGTGGAACTTGTAGTAGAAGATTCTGATGAAGAGAATCCAGCACTGAATGCTGTTATGATACATGAGAATGCACCCATTGAGGGGGTGCATCAATCTGTTCTTGGAAATGTTACAGTAGCTGTTGAGCTTGGAGACTGGGTAGAAGACCCAGGGTTTATAGTCTGTGGATTGGATTATCTAGATTTTGATAATGAGGTGTCTGTGAATAGACTGAAGACCAATTATGATCTTGCTTCTGAGTTGTTGCCAGATGATGTGGTCAGATTTCATGATATGAATAAGCTGAAAGAGGACCTCAAATCCAGTTTTGTTGAAGAAGTGAAGTCAATGTAAACCTCCCTTGCATCCTCAATTAATTCAATAATGACTGATTCTGTAGTCGGTTTGGCCTCAGCTAGAGGATCTGCTGCAGTTGTCTCAAATGAATTTGTCTCTAAATCCGATCTTGAATCCATGAAAAATGAGCTGAAAGAGTCATTCAGTGTGTCAGTTGCTGAGATGAAGCAAAGCTTTTATGAAGAAATGAAAATGTTAGAGAGATCCTTCGAACTATCTCTGGCTTGTAATTTATCTTCTTTTGTGTCTGAGCTTATGGAAGAAGTGAAAGAGTGCCAGACTCAGTCTTCTGGAATCGAAGCAGATCTTGAAGCTCTCAAGACAACAGTTGTTGCTTTGGACTCTTATATGAGCTCCAAGTCTCAAGCTGACAAGGACCTAGCTTATGTGAAGAGTGTAGTAAGCCAGTTTGTCTCGGTGTTTGAAAGTTTCAAAACCTCGGTGAAGGATCATGTTCAACTACAAGACTCTCAAGTTCAAAGCATAATCAATGGTTTGTCTAAGAGTTTCAAAGAAACTGTTTCCTTCTCTCTTGGCCCTTTCACATCCAAACTTTTAGTTGATCTGAATTCAGTTCGAGCAATGTTGAAGGAGGAGATTGGTTCTATTTCAACCAGTGGCTCTGTGGACTCATCAGAGTTGAGTTGAGTGGTGCTTTCTACAAGAGATTCTGCCAGAGAAATAATGAATATTGTTCAAGATTATATGAGAGAAGCCTCTGCCTCTCAGGAAGCCATAAAGAGCAAAGTGGACTACTACTTCACCAAAATTTTCACCAAGCATCAACTCTACCACCACTTCAAGCTGATGTTGGAAAACATGAAGCTACCTCCAGTCACTCAAGCTTTTAGAGAACAAGTGAGCAAGCTAAGAGAACTGACTCCTGCCTTAGAGAAATTCATAGAGAACAAAGATGATTTCATCTCTGCTATGGAAAGAGGAGGAGGAATTATTATGGATTTTAGAAATCTGCTACTGCCCTTCTTGCATGTTGATGCCAGACCAGTCATCATACCTCCTGCTTTGCCTGCTTCTACCTCAGCTGCTTCCACAGTCCAGCTGACTCCTGCTCAAGCTATTCGAAGCCTCACACCACTGATCACCCAAAGATCTCCAACCTACAGGCCAGACTCTGTGTCAGTGGCCCAGCCTCCTTTGATCTTTTCTGGCATTCCAAAACCTTCACCTGAATCCTCACCACCCGAACCTTCTTCTGATCCCAAAGGGAAATCTCACGTGGAAGATGAGGATTGATCCAGTGGCCAGGATTTTTTATAGGAATTAATTTGTATTCTGTTTTTGTACTTTTTGACTACTCTAATACAGAAGAACTCTTGTTACTTCTCATGTTTTATTTGTCTCCTATATATGCTTTCCCACTTTTTGATCATCACAAAGGGGGAGAATCAATTTATGAGAGAACAAAATGAGAAAATGTGAAATATTTTCAATGGAGAAAAATAAGGAATAAGGGGAGACACATTACCCTTTTTTTTCATTTTTACCTCTGATACCTTATGTCTATTTAGTACCTTATGATTGTTACCTCTGATAACTTATGTCTATATGATACTATTTTTTATTATCTCTGATGTTGTTTTCTCTGAGAAAATTGAATTCAATTTTATACTCTTTACTATTATATTTTCACTATGTTAAATGCCCATATCATAAATTGTGATTATCAAAAAGGGGGAGATTGTTGACCTCGCCTGTTTTGATAATCTCAATCATGTATTCATATGTGTTGAAAATCCCAATTATGTTTTCATTCTCTATGATATCTTTAAGTATCATTGATCTATACTTTAATTCTTTCAAATCTGTGATCAAACCAATAATAATTTTTAAATAGTCTTTGGAATATGTTAATCCTCATTTATCCATGTTCATACAAGTTATAAATTAATTCTAACACAATCAGATGTGTTCTGCATAAAACAGATAAGTAATCTGCCTATAGCTACTAATAAAGAGCTACCGGTAACCAGTCTACCGATAGACTTAGTCTACCGACAGACAGTCACCGATATACTTAACACATGGCTTCCGATGTACTTATAAATGTAAGCTACCGACTTACAGACAGCTACCGATACAAATATAGAGCTACCAGTGTAAGTATAAATAGCTACCGATGGAATAAGAGTCACCGATTGACGAAGCTACTGACAGACTCATAGCTACCGATACAAGCATGAAGCTACCGGCGCATGCAGCTATCGACGCATGGAGCTACCAATGCATGGAGCTACCGATGCATGGAGCTACCGACACATGCAGCTATCGACGCATGGAGCTACCGACGCCTGGATCTACCGACGCATGGAGCTACCGATGCATGGAGCTACCGATAAACAAAGTCACCGATACAAGCATATACCAACCGACGTTCAAGCTACCGATGTTCAAGCTACCGATGACGATCACTCGACTCACTGTTTGAATTTCTTTATTTATATTTATTTAATCTATCTAACGGTCATATCATGTACATTTTAATGATTTGTCAAATATCTGATAAAGGTTGTCAGATGTCAGGAACCCATACCTCATACCTGCTGAAAAGAAATCTTTTCTGTCCCCTGTTGGGAGATAAATATGAGAAGACTACGCTGCCCAAAAGTGAAGTGAACTAGAGAAGTGCGTGGTGGATGATATATATACCAGAAACACAAGAAGAGAAAAACGAGTTCCATCAAGAACACAGAGAAGCTCATAGACAATCAAGCAAACTCGAGAAGTGTTCTGTGCATACAAGAAGAGCACTAAATAACTTCAACCACTGCATTGTCACTGTCTGTGAACCTGGGGCATACGACACTCTATTTCTAAAACAGAAATGAGAAGAGGACTCAAACTCACTTCTGATCGAATCCAAAGGAGTCCAGAGCTACAATGAGATCACCAGAACCACTTCTAAACTCTACATCTTTTGTTCTGTAATTTATTATCATTCATTGCGAGCAGTGTGTGTTATCCGTTGTATCTAACACATACACTGTCTCCTGTACTCAAACTAAAGGATTTGTAAATCCTTACCAAACTCTTTCATTCTTTCTTTCCCACGAATAACAGTGGTAGAGGTCGTGTGTGACCTGGACAGCTGGGTGCTGTTGTACTGTTTCCCACGAAGAACAGTGGTAGAGGTCTTGGACCTGGACAGTTGTAAACTGTTGAACCCCGATCCAGGGTGTGGATCATTTTTATAAATAAACTTTTGAGAGGACTAAGTCTCGGCTTGAGACTGAACCTCTTGGTTACACTTGTTGTGCCAACTCTTTCAAAGTTTTATTCCGCTGCTGATCACTTTAAAACTAATACTGTTTTTACAGTTACTTTGATAATTAAATTAGCAAGTGTTTATGTTAAGTGTAGATTAGTAAGTTAGTTTCAAACGATAATCACACACTCCTGTTTTGATTAACTGGGAATTAATCAATCCCTTGAGAATCTAACAGAACCTCTACTTTAATATAAATTCACTACAGTTTAATTTATTATTTTATTTGGGGGTCTTTAAGAAAGAGTTTTTAAATACAGAAATTTTAATTGGTACTCAATTCACCCCCCCTCTTTAGTAAACCACTCCGACCAACACTTGGTATCAGAGGGTTGAAAATACTTTCTAGCTTTTGAACTGTGATTTTAGTTGTATCTTAAAGTTCTTAAAATTTCTGTTATATCTAAATTTTTATCTCTTTAAAATTTTCTCATCATGGACAATAGACTTGAGGGTGCTGCTACTAACCGGCCACATTTCTTCAATGGAACTAATTATGCTCAGTGGAAAATGAAAATGAAAATTCATCTAGAAAGCATAGGTTTTGATATTTGGACTGCTATTGAATCAGAATACAAAATTCCCACTACTGCTAGATCTACATGGGATGAACCTACAAAGACTGCTTACAATAACAAATGTAAAGCTATGAATGCCTTGTATTGTGATCTAGGAGATGAAGAGTTTAATAGAATTTCTTCTTGTAAAACTGCATATGAAATTTGGGATACCTTAGCTGTTTCTCATGAAGGAACAAAGAATGTTAAAGAAATGAGATTGAACACTTATACTATCAAGTATGGTAATTTTAAAATGAAGCCTGACGAACCCATTTCTGACATGTATCTCAGGTTCAATGAAATTGTCAATACAATGATCTCGCTGGGAAAGGATGTCTCATCGAAGGAACAAATTATGAGAATTTTGAGATGTCTACTTGATAGATGGAGAGGCACATCTGTCTCAATCATAGAATCATGTGACATTGCTGCTCTACCTGTCAAGGAACTAATTGGCAAACTGATGATGTATGAAGAAGAGCTTAAAGTGAATAAAGAGGAAGAAAATGAACCTCCAAGAAAGTCTGTCGCTTTCAAATCCTCAACTTCAAAGAATAAGGAAAAAGAGAAGCTTCAAGCTGATGTTGAAAGTTCAAGTTGTGAAGACAGTGAAAGTGATTCTGACAGTGATGCTGAGATGGCTCACATTGCTAGAAGATTTAAGAAATTTTATAGGAAAAATAAGTTCTTCAGAAAAACAGATTATAAGGGTAAGCATGATCACCAAGGTAAATGAAAAAGGATTGGAAGAAGAATGACAAATCAGATGATGTTGTCTGCTATGAGTGCAAGAGAAAAGGACACATTAAAGCCGACTGTCCAATGCTGAAGTATAATAAGAAATATGAATATAAGGACAATAAGTTTAAGAAAGCCATGAAGGCTACTTGGAGTGCTTCTGAGGATAGATCTACTGAATCTGAAAGCACTGAAACTGAACACAAAAATAAGGCAAACATGTGCTTTATGACAAACACTTCTGAGGTAATTGCTGAAACTCCTGCTTTAAATTATTATTACTCTAGAGATAATGCAGAATCTGATTCTGATTCTGGAACAATGTCTAAAAATGAATTGTTTGAGTACTATAATATGCTGGAAGAGACATGTAATGAACTTAAGGATAAATACAATTTATTAAAGAAACATCATGCTCTCACCACTATAGTTAAAACCGAACTCACTATTGAAAAAGAGAAAAATGCTCAACTGTTAAAAGAGAATACTGAACTAAAACTATCTAATGAGCAACTCAAGAAAGACTTAGATAAGTTCACCAATGGCAAAAAGACACTAACACAGATGCTAGGAAAGCAAATAGCACCTAAATATACTACTGGTATAGGATACCAACCTGGACAAAGGAAAATTTCCAAAACTAGATTCATTTCTAAATATGGATAGAATGAAGGTAATTCTGGAACTTCATATGCTTCAACCAGTTATATAGATAGCTATGGATCTAATAAAATTTATCTTTCAAAGCATGTCAATTCTACAAATTATATGAGACCCATTAGACAAATATGGGTACCTAAAGTGTTATTGGCTAACCTGTCTGGACCCAAGAAAATCTGGGTACCAAAATCATCTCCCATCTAAATCTGTTTTCTAGGAGACCTGCTTGAAGAGCTGTCACAAGAAGATATGGTATTTAGACAGTGGGTGCTCAAGGCACATGACTGGAGATTATTCTTGTTTCAAGAGTTTAATAAAAGTTGATGGAGGCTTTGTCACCTTTGGTGATAATTCAAAAGGAAAAATCATCGGTCTAGGACAGATTGGTAACACTGATTCAATTTTGATTTCGAAAGTTTTATTTGTTGATGGCCTTAAATACAATTTATTAAGTATTTCTCAGTTTTGTGATGATGGTTTTCATGTTAAATTTGAAAATGATTCCTGAAAAGTTTTTAATTCTAAGAATGTTTTGGTATTTTCGGCCTTAAGAAATGAAAATGTTTATGCTGTTAATCTGAATTCTTTAGATAAGCAGAATATTACTTGTTTGAATGCTTTTCATAAAGAATCTTGGCTATGGAACAGAAGATTGGTACATTGCAACATTCACTCACTTAGAAAACTCTCTAGAAAAAACCTATTTAGAGACCTACCTAAATTAGAATTCCCAAATGATAGAGTGTGTAACCCCTGTCAAAAGGGAAAACAACACAAAGTTTCTTTTAAATCAAAGAAAGATGTTTTGACTTCTCAACCACTTGTATTGGTTCATATGGATTTGTTTGGACCATCAAGAGTTTCTAGTTTGAATGGGAAGCACTATGTTTATGTTCTTGTAGATGACTTTTCTAGATATACTTGGGTATATTTTCTAGCTCACAAAAGTGAAGCTTGTTCTTCTTTTGTTAAATACTCTAAATCTGTAGAGAACCTTAGTGGACTTAAGATTAAAACTTTGAGAAGTGATCATGGTCGTGAGTTTGAAAATCATGATTTTGAATCTTATTGCTCACACAATGGCTATACTCATAACTTTTCTGCCCCTAGAACACCCCAACAGAATGGTGTAGTAGAAAGAAGAAACCGAACCCTTCAAGAAATTGCTAGAACCATGCTCAATGAATATGACCTGCCTATTTATTTTTGGGCTGAAGCTGTAAATACAGCTTGTTATGTCATTAATAGAGTTTTAATCAGACCTGTTCTTAAGAAAACCCCTTATGAATTGTGGAACAATAGAAAGCCTAAGGTTAATTACTTTAAAGTTTTTGGTTGCAAAGTATTTATTCTGAATACTAAAGATAATCTGGATACGTTTTCTTCCAAAAGTGATGAAGGAATTTTTCTGGGTTACTCTATTTAAAGTAAAGCCTATAGAGTATTCAATTAGAAAACCAAATGTGTGGAAGAATCTGTTCACATCAAATTCGAAGAAACTGATCCACATGAGCCTAAAACCTCTCTTGAGAATCTTGAAGAAGATTTGTCTATTCTGGACCTTAATGATAAATCTAAAGAACCTGTTATAAAAGCATCCAGTTCTGGACTTTTTCCAGAATCTGCTTCTGTTGAACCCGAACCTATAGATGAACCTGAAATTTCTAGTCCAACCTTTACCAGATCAACGAGGATTCTAAAGAATCATCCTTTAGAAGCTGTTGTTGGTAATCTTGATAGAGGAACACAAACTAGAGCTTCTCTAAGAAACCAGGTTGAACATCAAGCTTTTCTTTCACAGCTAGAACCCAAAAATATCAATGATGCTATCAATGATGAATTCTGGGTAATAGCTATGCAGGAAGAATTAAATCAGTTTGAAAGAAACAAAGTCTGGGAATTAGTTGACAGACCTAAGGACACTTTGACAATAGGCACAAAATGGGTTTTTAGAAATAAAGTAGATGAATCTGGAAATATAGTTAGAAACAAAGCTAGACTAGTTGCACAAGGATATAGTCAAGAAGAAGGTATAGACTATGAGGAAACTTTTGAACCTGTAGCTAGACTAGAAGCCATTAGAATCTTACTTGCATATGCTGCACATCTGGATTTCAAGTTATATCAAATGGATGTGAAAAGTGCATTTCTAAATGGTTTTATAATTGAAGATGTTTTTGTAGAACAACCACCTGGATTTACTAACCCCCATTTTCCAAATCAAGTTTTTAAACTTTCTAAAGCCTTGTATGGTTTAAAACAGGCTCCAAGAGCATGGTATGATAGACTTAGCAATTTCTTTATTTCAAAAGGTTTTACTAAAGGGATTGCTGATCCAACTCTTTTCATTAAAAGAATTTCTAAAGATGTTTTAGTTGTACAAATATATGTTGATGATATTATTTTTGGATCTTCTAAACACTCTTTATGTACTGATTTTTCAAAAAGTATGCAAAATGAATTTGAAATGAGCTTAATGGGAGAGCTTAAGTACTTTCTTGGATTTCAAGTATTTCAAAATGAAAATGGTATTATTTTGAATCAAAGTAAATATACAAAGGATCTTTTAAAACGTTTTGGTCTGGATAGTATCAAGGAAAGTGAAACTCCTATGAGTACTACCTGTAAATTGGATGCAGATGAAACTGGGAAACCATTTGATCAAACAAATTACAGAGGTATGATTGGTAGTTTACTTTATCTTACTGCTAGTCGACCTGATATTATGTTTAGTGTGGGTATGTGTGCTAGATTTCAAGCTAATCCAAAAGAATCTCATTTGCTTACTGTTAAAAGAATTTTTAAATATCTCAAACACACGGTTAACTTAGGTTTGTTTTTCCCAAAAGGACAATCCTTTGAGTTAATAAGTTATTCAGATGCTGACTTTGCTGGTTGTAAGTTAGATAGAAAAAGCACATCGGGAACATGTCATTTGATTGGAAAATCCTTAGTTTCTTGGTGTAGTAAGAAACAAAACTCAGTTGCATTATCTACTGCTGAAGCAGAATATGTAGCTGCTGGCAGTTTCTGTGCACAAATTCTGTGGATGAATCACACTCTTTTGGACTATGGATATGTTTTTAAACATGTTTCAATCAAGTGTGATAACACCAGTGCAATAAACATCTCTAAGAATCCTGTATCTCACTCTAGAACCAAACACAAAGATGTAAGACACCATTTCCTAAGAGATCACTATCAAAAAGGTGATATTTCTCTTGAATTTATTGGCACCGAACATCAATTGGCTGATATTTTCACTAAACCTTTAAGTTCGGATAGGCTAAGTTACATAAGACACGAATTGGGAATGTTTAATCACAACCGGTGTGAAAATTCTAACTGATGTGAAAATTCTCACCGATGTGAAAATTCTAACTGATGTGAAAATTCTCACCGATGTGAAAATTCTCACTGATGTGAAAATTCTCACCGATGTGAAAATTCTCACCGATGTACAATTCTCACCGATCTGTTTTTCTCACCGATGATTAACTCACACCGATGCAATGTTTTAAAACATCTGTCTGCCGCCAAGAATATGAATCGTTTTATTGTATTTTATTACTCTATTTTAGTTGTTTATTTGGAATTCCTAAATGATAAAACTCAGTCTAAGCCACTTCTTACCTCACCGAACTCAAAGTCTCTCACCTTCGAACCTTTGCTCCCAAATCGGCCAAGAACCCTAAACCCGCGATGGCAAAAACTAAGCTTCCTATCGTCAGAGATGAAAGTGGAGAACCAAATGCTAAGAAGCCGAAGACACAGCATAAAGCCAGTGTTAGTGAAGTCAGAACTAGATCGGGAAAGCGACCAGTGAATCCCCACTTGCAGAATAGAGACATAGTAATCGAGAAGGAACTGTGCGTGGAATGGCTACTACCTAACAAATCATTAGTACTCGAGATTTTGGAGGACCAGAAATGGGTGGATTGTTTCTCAAATAACAATGGCCCATACTACCCGAAGTTGGTAAAACAGTTCTACGAGTTTGTAACCTTCGAAAATTCTGAAAATGAGAATCGGGTAAGATTATTTGTAAATGGAAAAGAGATGTCTTTTTCTTCAGTAGAGTGGGCTGAGTGTTTGAAAGTACCACATGAAGGTGTCTCTGGGTATGTATCAAGAGCAATGCCACCTAGCAGTGACATCTTTGATTATAAAACCGCCTTACAAGAGCTGACCGGTAATGGAAATCAAAGGCAAGTGGTTGCTGCTGAAATGGATGGAGAGAATCGACTGCTCTTCAAGTTTGTTCAGCATGTGTTGATACCGAGGCGAGGATATTTTGAAAATATGAGATATCAAGATATCTATCTTCTTCATTTGCTAATACATGGTGTAAAAATCAATCTGTGCAGATTGTTAATGCTTCAAATGGAAGACATGATTAGACCAAAGTCAAAGACTAATGCTTTGTTCTTTGCCAAGCTGATTTCAGTAATGATAAAAGTGAAAGGAATTGCTGAGTCTCAGGATGAGACAGTTGTGGTCAAGAATAATTTCTGCATCACCTCGACTATGTGTAAGTACATGAAAATTAACTGGAACCCATGGAAGGGAGAATGGGTCAGTGATGATCAGAAGATATATGATAGGTTTAATCCTGTGGATCATCCATCAAGACAAAAGTATTAGAGAGATCCGAGTCTGAGACCTGATGAAGAGGAACCTGTTTATAGTGATGAAACAGAAGAAGAAGAAGAAGAAACTCCTATGGATGTTGGAGGAGATCCATACTTGCCCCCAAGTCCTGTTGCAGAATTGGTCTATTCTAGAAAAGCAAAGGTAGAGGAAATTTTGTCTACTTATGAGGAAGACCAGTCTGTACCTCACCAAGAAGAAGAGGAAAAGGAAAATGTATCTGAATCGCCTGCTTCTGGTAGTTTAAGTATGAGTCCATTGCTTGGAAGCTCAGCTATGCCGACTGCTGATGTAGAAAGAGATACAGAAGAGGCTGTACCTGTATCAGAAGATCTTCTAGATTCTGCACCTGTGGAACTTGTAGTAGAAGATTCTGATGAAGAGAATCCAGCACTGAATGCTGTTATGATACATGAGAATGCACCCATTGAGGGGGAGCATCAATCTATTCTTGGAAATGTTACAGTAGCTGTTGAGCTTGGAGACTGGGTAGAAGACCCAGGGTTTATAGTCTGTGGATTGGATTATCCAGATTCTGATAATGAGGTGTTTGTGAATAGACCGAAGACCAATTATGATCTTGCTTCTGAGTTGTTGCCAGATGATGTGGTCAGATTTCATGAGCTGAATAAGCTAAAAGAGGACCTCAAATCCAGTTTTGTTGAAGAAGTGAAGTCAATGGAAACCTCCCTTGCATCCTCAATTAATTCAATAATGACTGATTCTGTAGTCGGTTTGGCCTCAGCTAGAGGATCTGCTGCAGTTGTCTCAAATGATTTTGTCTCTAAATCCGATCTTGAATCCATGAAAAATGAGCTGAAAGAGTCATTCAGTGTGTCAGTTGCTGAGATGAAGCAAAGCTTTTATGAAGAAATAAAAATGTTAGAGAGATCCTTCGAACTATCTCTGGCTTGTAATTTATCTTATTTTGTGTCTGAGCTTATGGAAGAAGTGAAAGAGTGCCAGACTCAGTCTTCTAGAATCGAAGCAGATCTTGAAGCTCTCAAGACAACAGTTGTTGCTTTGGACTCTTATATGAGCTCCAAGTCTCAAGCTGACAAGGACCTAGCTTATGTGAAGAGTGTAGTAAGACAGTTTGTCTCGGTGTTTGAAAGTTTCAAAACCTCGGTGAAGGATCATGTTCAACTACAAGACTCTCAAGTTCAAAGCCTAATCAGTGGTTTGTCTAAGAGTTTCAAAGAAACTGTTTCCTTCTCTCTTGGCCCTTTCACATCCAAAATTTTAGTTGATCTGAATTCAGTTCGAGCAATGTTGAAGGAGGAGATTGGTTCTATTTCAACCAGTGGCTCTGTGGACTCATCAGAGTTGAGCCGAGTGGTGCTTTCTATAAGAGATTCTGCCAGAGAAATAATGAAGATTGTTCAAGATTATATGAGAGAAGCATCTGCCTCTCAGGAAGCCATAAAGAGCAAAGTGGACTACTACTTCACCAAAATTTTCACCAAGCATCAACTCGACCACCACTTCAAGCTGATGTTGGAAAACATGAAGCTACCTCCAGTCACTCAAGCTTTCAGAGAACAAGTGAGCAAGCTAAGAGAACTGACTCCTGCCTTAGAGAAATTCATGGAGAACAAAGATGATTTCATCTCTGCTATGGAAAGAGGAGGAGGAATTATTATGGATTTTAGAAATCTTCTACTGCCCTTCATGCATGTTGATGCCAGACCAGTCATCATACCTCCTTCTTTGCCTGCTTCTGCCTCAGCTGCTTCCACAGTCCAGCTGACTCCTGCTCAAGCTATTCGAAGCCTCACACCACTGATCACCCAAAGATCTCCAACCTACAGGCCTGACTCTGTGTCAGTGGCCCAGCCTCCTTTGATCTTTTCTGGCATTCCAAAACCTTCACCTGAATCCTCACCACCCAAACCTTCTTCTGATCCCAAAGGGAAATCTCACGTGGAAGATGAGGATTGATCCAGTGGCCAGGATTTTTGATAGGAATTCATTTGTATTCTATTTTTGTACTTTTTGACTACTCTAATACAGAATAAATCTTGTTACTTCTCATGTTTTATTTGTATCATATATATGCTTTCCCTCTTTTTGATCATCACAAAGGGGGAGAATCATTTTATGAGAGAACAAAATGAGAGAATGAGAAATATTTTCAATGGAGAAAAATAAGGAATAAGGGGAGACACATTACCTTTTTTTTCATTTTTACCTCTGATACCTTATGTCTATTTAGTACCTTATGATTGTTACCTCTGATAACTTATGTCTATATCATACTATTTTTTATTATCTCTGATGCTGTTTTCTCTGAGAAAATTGAATTCAATTTTATACTCTTTACTATTATATTTTCACTATGTTAAATGCCCATATCATAAATTGTGATTATCAAAAAGGGGGAGATTGTTGACCTCACCTGTTTTGATAATCTCAATCATGTATTCATATGTGTTGAAAATCCCAATTATGTTTTCATTCTCTATGATATCTTTAAGTATCATTGATATATACTTTAATTCTTTCAAATCTGTGATCAAACCGATAATAATTTTTAAATAGTCTTTGGAATATGTTAATCCTCATTTATCCATGTTCATACAAGTTATAAATTAATTCTAACACAATCGGATGTGTTCTGCATAAAACAGATAAGTAATCTGCCTATAGCTACTGATAAAGAGCTACCGATAACCAGTCTACCGATAGACTTAGTCTACCGACAGACAGTCACTGATATACTTAACACAGAGCTACCGATGTACTTATAAATGTAAGCTACCGACTTACAGACAGCTACCGATACAAATATAGAGCTACCGATGTAAGTATAAATAGCTACTGATGGAATAAGAGTCACCGATGGATGAAGCTGCGGACAGACTCATAGCTACCGATACAAGCATGAAGCTACCGACGCATGCAGCTATCGACGCATGGAGCTACCGATGCATGGAGCTACCGATGCATGGAGCTACCGACGCATGCAGCTATCGACGCATGGAGCTACCGACACATGGAGCTACCGATGCATGGAGCTACCGATGCATGGAGCTACCGATAAACAAAGTCACCGATACAAGCATATACCAACCGACGTTCAAGCTACTGATGTTCAAGCTACCGATGACGATCACTCGACTCACTGTTTGAATTTCTTTATTTATCTTTATTTAATCTATCTAACGGTCATATCATGTACATTTTAATGATTTGTCAAATATCTGATAAAGGTTGTCAGATGTCAGGAACCCGTATCTCGTACCTGCTGAAAAGAAATCTTTTCTGTCCCCTGTTGGGAGATAAATACGAGAAGACTACGCTGCCCAAAAGTGAAGTGAACTAGAGAAGTGCGTGGTGGATGATATATATACCAGAAACACAAGAAGAGAAAAACGAGTTCCATCAAGAACACAGAGAAGCTCAAAGACAATCAAGCATACTCGAGAAGTGTTCTGTGCATACAAGAAGAGCACTAAATAACTTCAACCACTGCATTGTCACTGTCTATGAACCTGGAGCATACGACACTCTGTTTCTCAAACAGAAACGAGAAGAGGACTCAAACTCACTTCTGATCGAATCCAAAGGAGTCCAGAGCTACACTGAGATCACCAGAACCACTTCTAAAATCTACATCTTTTGTTCTGTGATTTATTATCATTCATTTCGAGCAGTGTGTGTTATCCGCTGTATCTAACACATACACTGTCTCCTGTAATCAAACTGAAGGATTTGTAAATCCTTACCAAACTCTTTCATTCTTTATTTCCCACGAATAACAGTGGTAGAGGTCGTGTGTGACCTGGACAGCTGGGTGTTGTTGTACTGTTTCCCACGAAGAACAGTGGTAGAGGTCTTGGACCTGGACAGTTGTAAACTGTTGAACCCCGATCCAGGGTGTGGATCATTTTTATAAATAAACTTTTGAGAGGACTAAGTCTCGGCTTGAGACTGGACCTCTTGGTTACACTTGTTGTGCCATCTCTTTCAAAGTTTTATTCCGCTGCTGATCACTTTAAAACTAATACTGTTTTTAAAGTTACTTTGATAATTAAATTAGCAAGTGTTTATGTTAAGTGTAGATTAGTAAGTTAGTTTCAAAAGATAATCACACAATCCTGTGTTGATTAACTGGGAATTAATCAATCCCTTGAGAATCTAACAGAACCTCTACTTTAATATAAATTCACTACAGTTTAATTTATTATTTTATTTGGGGGTCTTTAAGACAGAGTTTTTAAATACAGAAATTTTAATTGGTACTCAATTCAACCCCCCTCTTGAGTAAACCACTCTGACCAACAATATGTATCAATAATATACTGATATGTTATTATAAATATGAAACAAACCCATTTCAACTTCTATCTATCCTACAGAAAACAAAATCACCGCTTGTACATACAGAATATTGTCTCCACGCCGTGATGTAATCTGTTTTTCAACCACCACCTTACATGGATGGGTATAATGGTGTAAATAATAACTATATATAGTTATTATAACATCGTACTGATTCTGTGATATTATATAATCCAATCCAATCCAATTCAATAATTATGGGAATGAAATCATTGCTCGTGCATACGTACGGATTACCGTCTCCACGACACGATGAGATTCATTATCCATGTTAACCATTCAAAAATGATTATAATGTATATATAATGAATAATAATGAAATATATGACATGATGAAGCTACTGGATTTATATATATATATATCTATATATATACGTCATCTACTTACTTCAATTCAAGTCAATAAGGAAAGTAAAACACCGTTCAAGCGTACGTATGGCCTACCATTTCCATGAACGGTGTATTTCATTTCATTTATCTATCTATTATATATATATATACACTGAATATATAGGATATATAAATCATTATCTACATTCTGGAAGTAAGTAAAACATGATATAAGTAATAATAATATCAAGAACAACATGTCCAAACACGTACGATAAATATAACGATTTTACCCAAAACATTTCTTTAACATGGAATTTAAAAAAGAAAAGGTAATATAAATTCATAAGTGAACCATATATGATTACAATGAATATGATTATGTAATAAGTGAATTAGATTATTTAAATCATTATACCAGAGTTTAGGATACGTACGAATCATATCAGAACTATGGAAAGGGATAACTTTTCCAATCTCATTTTTATCTGAGAATTTTTATTTGTAAATATTTACTGGGGTTATATTTATCTTCCATGTCACTATTTTCTAAAAATGGTTTCATGTATTTTTAAAGTCTTTTTTACCCATTTTTTACTTCTACTACGTGGTATGTAAGGAATCATTCTTTTGATTACCATACGAGGTACTTTTTGACTTTTTCGGCAAAAGTACGAGAAAAATGTTTTTTTTTAACTTATACGGCATGAACAGATATTTATGATTTAATAACGCCTAATTTTCATGAAGATTCATCTACAATTTTTCATGATTATTTTTAACAAAATTATTTTCTTTTAAAATTGAATGGAATTTTTTGGAAAGAAAATGATTTTAAATAAGAAAGGATATTTTCCTCCAGAATTCATTTCGAGTGTTTTATCAAAAATATATTCCATCTAAGATGACATTATTTAGAATGTTTATGATTCATGTATAATTTCTCTGTTATTTATATAGAGTTATTTTTATTATTATGAAATGATATCCATTTATTTTATATGGATTATGTTATGATGGGATTACGTTTATGATACCCATTTTATTTGTTGGGTTATTATGAATGATGTATGTTTATTTTGCGGCACACGAAAGCATGATTTCATTATGAGATGGGTGAGACCTATATCTCCCTACAATTCATTGGGTAAAAATTTATATCTCAAGAGATAGACATGGATGGAACGGCATGTTAATCCGGTTTAGTGATACAGGACTGGAACGAGGAGTGAACTCGATTCAGTAAGGGACTTTGTCCACTAAGATAGTCTTGGTAGTAATTCTTTCGAAACTATGGAAATCATATCAAGTGCTTAATGGTTTCCACCATTACATGTTTTATTCTGATTCTATTTTATCATGATTAATGTTTCTTAATGACATATGACTTACGTACTATTATATTTTATCCAGGCTAACCCTTACTGAGTATTTGAGCTCACCCTTTAAATTTTTTCTTTTCCCCAGGATTAAATGAAAGGTTTTATAAAAGAAAACAAAAGGGGAAGATATTTATGGGAGATGTTGAAGATATTTCACCATGATTAAAAGATTATATTCTGAGTTTCCAAAGACACTAAATTATTACGGTCCTTATGTGTCTGTTTTTGTTATGTATTAAGTATTCCACAAAAGTAATGTAATGTCTGTGTACATCAAGTATGGGTCTCTACAATCCAAAAATAATTTCATCTAAAAAATCTATAATTTTAAAACATCTTTGGAAATAATTTTAATAAAAAGAGTAGTATCCACTATTCCTTTAGTAAAACCTTTTGAAAAAAATAAAGAGATAAGTCTATCATACCATTATCTTGGATCTTATTTCAGAACATATAAATCTTTAGAACGTTTAAATACATGATTTAAAAAATGGGGATTAATAAAACCCAGTGGTTTTCCAACAAATATAGAATCAACTATGTACCCATTTAAAAATTCACTTTTGATATCCATTTTATAAGGTATGAAATTCAGATGAGCTGCATAGGAAAGTATTATCCTAATGGATTCTATTCTAGCTATAGGTGGAAAGGTTTCTTCATATTCTATTCCTTTTTATTGAAAATATCCTTGTGCAACTATTATATCCTTGTTCATAAATATATTTCAATATTCATCAACATTATTTCTAAACACCCATTTAGTGCCAATGGTTAAGGTGCCTTAGGTCATTCAACTAATTCCCAAACCGTGTTTCTTTCAAATTAATTTATTTTTTCTTATATAGATATACAACAAAATTCATCAATGATAGCATCATCAATATTCTTAGGTTCAATCTGTGAAAGAAAAATCTTGATGCTCAACCTAGTTTCTCAGAGAAGCTCTAGTTTGTGTGCCTCTAATTAGTTCACCTACTACATCATCTAAAGGATTATACATGAGAGTTATAATTCCTCTAGAAATAGTTGAACTAGACTCATCATGAATTTCTGTAGGTTCAGATTCATCATGCACAGATTCTAGATGATTTCCAAAACTTGTTGTTTTCACTAAGGGTTCACTGTCTTTATCGTTAAGGTCCATAATTGATCTATCTTCCACAGGATGTTTGGCGGAGGTTTTTGGATCATGTTTATCAGTCTCATCAAGTTTGGAATGAACTTATTCTTCCACACATTTGGTTAGCTTATTTAATACTGTAAAAGCTTTACTAGAGATTGAGTAACCTAGGAAAATTCCTTCTTAAATTTTGTAAGAAAACATCTCAATATTGTCCTTAGTGTTGATAATAATGAATTTAAAACCAAAAACTCTATATTAATTAACCTTAGGCATCCTATTGTTCCAGATCCCATAAGGTGTCTTCTTAGGAGTAGGTCGAATTAAGAATCTATTGATAATTTAACAAACTGTATTAACAACTTCAGATCAAAAAAAGATAGGTGGATTATACTCATTTAGCATAGCCTGGGATATCTCTTGAAGTGTCATATTTCTTCTTTCTATAACACCATTTTTTTGAGGTGTTCTAAGAGTAGAGAAATTTTGAGTATAGACATTTTGTGAGAAAAAAGTTTCAAATTCCTGATTTTCAAACTCAGAGTCATGATAACTTCTCATGGTCTTAATTATAAGTCCACTTATATTTTCTACAGACATGTAATATATAATGATGTAAGAGCATGATTAACTTTTTTTAGCAAGAAAGTATACCCATATATATCTAGAATAATCTTATACAAGAACATAAACATAGTGCTTCCCATTAAAACATGAAACATTAGATGATCCAAAGAAATATATGTGAACCAACTCAAGAGGTTGAGAAGTAAAAAATTCATTCTTTGGATTGAAAGAAACATGGTGTTGTTTTACCTTCTGACAAGGATTACACACTTTGTTAAAGGGGAATTCCAGTTTTAGTAAGTCTCTAACTAAACCATTCTTATTTATTTTTCTAAGTGAGTGTACTTTTCCATGTCCAAATTTTCTATGACATAACCAGGATTCCTTAAGAAACACATTTAAATAAATAAATTTTTTCTTTTCTATAGAATTTAAATCAACAACATATATATTTTCATTTCTAAGAGCAGCAAATATTAAATCATTTTTATAATTAAAAACATTTCATGCATCATTTTTAAACATAACATTCTATCCATTATAACACAACTAAGAGATAATTATAAAATAATATTTTAACCCATCGACAAAAAATAATTTTGAAATTTATAAATTATTATGGTTATCAATTTGTCCTAAGCTGACGAACATCCATTTAACATTATCACCAAATGTGACATGTCAACCATCAACATTGATTATGATTTTAAAGCATGAATATTCTAATGTCGTGTGTCTTGAACATCAACTAACCATGTACCACAGAGTTTTATTGGATCTCTTTAGACTATTTTCCTGCAAAAGAGATTAAGGGTAGGCTGACTTTGGTACCCTGATTTTCTCGGGCCCAAAGAGGTTAGCATGTAAAACATTGGAAACCCATACTTGTCTCACAAGATTTCCAATAATTAATATACTTTTTTTGAGACATGAATACTTTGTTTCGTCCTTCAGAGAATTGTTTTTCAAAAGATGGTCCAGAGCTTGAACTAGTTGTGAACTCTCCAGATTTTGGAACAAATTTAGTTTTAATAATCCTTCTCTATTTTGGTTGATACACTATAAAAATTGTATATTTTAGAGATATTTTTTCCCTATAAACTGAGTCATGGTATCACTACCAGCAGAAAAAGTTTCCAAATCCCTTTTGAACTGCTCATTTGATAATTTCTATTTGGTTGTTTCTTTTAACAACTGAGCACAATTTTTTTTTCTCAATATCCAAATCTGAATTGTACATAGCATTTAAAGAATGTTATCGTTTCAATTTTTTATATTTATCCTTTATTTTATTAATGGAATCCTCAATAATTCAATAGTATTAAAATAGTTCATCCTTAGTCATATTTTCACCATTGTTTGGTTCACTTTCATTCCCAGAATAATAATCATTTGGTATAGGGGAATTCGGTGTTATATCAAATGTTTATGTCATGAAACACAAATTTTCATGTTTTTTCCTGTCAGCATCAGAAGTGTCAGATCTACTTGATCTATCCTATGTGGGATAACAACTATAATTTATACCCTTTTTAAAACCCTTTCCTTTTTCTTCATACTTCTTAAATTTAAGCTTGGAGAAATTAGCCTTCACATGGCCTTTTAGTTTACACTCATAATAGATTATTTCAGTTGTGTTATCATTCCATTTTTTGTCCTTTTTACACTATACTTCATTATTATACATTACTTTATAGTTTGACTTTATAAAAACATTTTATTTCTATAGAACTTCTTGAATATCCTTGCAAGATAAGCTATCTCATCATCACTGTCAGACTTTCAGTCTTCACTAGTGGATGTGTCTACAGGGGTTCAACCATTTATTTGTCTTTGTTATTTGTGGTAAAAGTCTTGAATGATACAAATTTATTTCTTGGTTCTTCATCAGCTTCTTGATTTACCTTAATCTCTTCTTCATTCATCATTTTATTTCAAGTTAATTCATTCACTAGTAGATTTCCTATGTCACAAGATTCTCAGATTAAAATAGAAGTTCCTCTCCATATATCAGGTAGACAACGAAGCAATCTTATAATCTGGTCCTTGTTGTCCACTTTTTTCCCAAGAAGACTCATGGTATTCACTATTTTATTGAACATGAGATACATTTCTAAAATAAGTTCATCATGCATCATTTTAAATTTATCTTATTTAGTAATATAGTTTTTTAATCTCATTTAGTTAACATTAGTTGTTCCCTCATGAGAAATAGATGAAGTATCCCAAATTTCATATACAGTTTCACAAGCCGATATTCTATTGAATTTATCGACACCTACATAACAGTACAATGAATTAATTGATTTATAGTTATTTTTATATGTGGCTTTAGTCAACTGAGACCATGTGTCCTTAGCAGTATCATGAAATACATTTTGTTCTTTAATTGTGTCCATGATTTCAGGTCCCATGCTCTTTAGATAAATTTTCATTTTTAATTTACACTGAGTATAGTTATTACCACTAAATAAGGTGTCATGGTAGTAGCAGAACCCACAATTCATTTATTAATAGTTGAATAGAATTTTAAATAACAGAAAATATAGATATGATAGATATTTTATGATCTTTAAGATACAAAAAAATCACAGTTAAATAATTTTACAACTATAATAGCAATAAAAATAAAACCTATGATACCAAATGTTGGTCGTAGGGGAATCTCAAGAGGTCGGTGAATTTAGTTCTTACTTAAAATTTCTATTTAAAAACATTGTTATAAAGATCCCCCAAATTTGAAACGACCCCTTTAATTATGGAAGTAGTGATATATATGTCTAATTGGTCAACATGTTTCTCAAATGGTGATTAGCCCTCAGTTGAATTAGTGTAAAACACTTCTTCTACTTCTGAAATAGGTTTTCTGAATTAAACATATACGCACACTAAAAAAACATCCTATCAAATTGAATGAAAACCATTTTTATGTTTTAGAAATTATAAGTAGTAGAAAATAGATAAAACATTTTATAAAAAAATATAATTAAAAGTAATGTTAAACAAGTGGTTTAGTCTCAATCAAATACTTAATCCTCTCCACTTTGTGATCACCTATCACAAATAAGTTTATATTAACAATAAACTTGATATAGAGCCTATATCGGGCATTAATACTGTTTTCACAAACTTCCTGGGGTTCACACCCTCTACCACAGTTCTTCGTGGGGAAAAAAACAATACATAACACACATGGTCTCTTACACTGTTATAATTACGAAAAAATGTAGGTGAAGTTTGATGTAAGGATATTTGGCATCCTCCAGTTCAATCACATGAGAGAGTGTGTGTAATAGATAGACACACACACTCCTCAAAAATGTAAAATGAAGGAACACAATAGAGCTAAGAATATAATCTTGAGGTTAGAAATATTTATGTGTTTGCAGTTCAGTTCTTGAAACCATGAAGTGAAAAATTTGATGTTCGAGTCTTTCTCTGGAAGTTGTCTCCAAAACAGAGTGTCACAACTCTAGGTTCTAGAATTGTGTGTTCGGCCTCTGGTGTTGATCAAGAGTTGATGAAGCAGAGAAGGAAGAAGTGAGTTTGTACCAAAATGATCTTCTTGAGTTTCTTGGGTTCTTAGAGTAAGTGTTGAATGGTTCTTCTTAATATAGCATGTAAGATCCTTCACATGTACAGATGCGTGTCTCATCACACACTAGTTTTTTCTTCCATGGTCTTCTGTTTTATACTTGAGGTCCGACAATATGAATGAGTAGATTATGTGCGGTCATTCTCGTACCTCATACTTTCCCCATATACTATCTCCTGAAATGTATATAATCAGCATAAATTAATTTTAGAAGCATTTAATTTACCAAATATTATAGTTAGAATAATCATAAGATTTTAAAAAAGTATATAGTTGAAGAGTATCTGTAGATTTTCAACGGTAGCCTTTACAATGGTAGGATTCAACGGTAGGTAAACATCAGCAACCTTCAACGGTATCTTTCCCAACTGTAACCTTTAGCAGAATCCTTTCAACAGTGACCTTGGATTGGTGACCTTTCATCATCGACCTTTCATCGGTGAAATTTTGATCGGTGCGCGTTTCATCGGTGACCTTTGCATCGGTGAACTTTGCATCGAAGACCTTTGCATAAGAGACCTTTTCATCAGTTACCTTCGCACTTAGAGAAATATTTCACTATGTGCTTAAACAGGAGAGCAGTGAGATTAAAAGTACATAGTTATTACATTGATATAAACATAATTTGGATATAAAATTTTATCCTGTAAGATAAGAAATATTCTTTTCTTATAAATGATACATGATTTTGGATTTTCAGAACAGGTGATTCCCTCATGATTGAAAATTGATTATCGCCGGTTCAATCATTAGAGACATTCAATGTAAGAGGATAATGTTCATCTCATTCTATGTATTGTCTCTATATAAAATATAATCATTCCGTTACTCATTTACACTCAAATATATCACCCAAATTAACAATAAACAACTTATTATACCTATATAATATTCATATTACAACCAACCAGCTATACAATAACCCATTAATCATGTTAGGTTCATATTTTGGTTAGTTTATCCACAGAATTGAAAAATATTATGAATTTATATAATTTTTTTCTATGAGAAATGATTTAATGATATAATTGGATATAATTATGTAAATATTTTTTTATTTTTTGTTCAGGCAATTTTTCTTAATATTTAACTCATTTTAATGAAATCACCTTTCAGTCAATTTGAAACATAGAAATATACTCTTAATAGATTTCAAAATCATGGATCATAACAAAAAATAGCATGAAATTGGAGTATAGGTTTTAAAAATATATAGTAAATGACAATAATTTACATTAAATTTTCTAGTAAGGATGTAATTTAGAAGAAAGTAGATACCAATATGACATCTCTGAAACTAGTTTCACATTATAATGATTACATACGCCTGCTGTTGAAAATTGGTAAAAACTAACTAGTATATATATAATGATTATAAATGAAGAGTATAAATGGTTATAATAGTGAATGATGATAAATGATACATATTTAATGAACATTATTTAATTATTAAGGATTTTTTGTGTGAAATTGAATAAAGAATTAGTACTGAGATATGGTTTTTCATATCAAATTAATATCTTTGAGACTTCATTGGTATTATGCACCTAATTTTATTTCTATGATGTACATAACAACTATTCAGTATAAAATTTCAGGAATTATATTTTAATTATTTATTTTTTACATCCAATTATATTCTATATATTTATAGTTTTTTGATTTGATGTTTGCTAAAGTTGTAAGGGTTTCTTGATCACTATTTTGAATATTTGAGACATAGTATAGTTTGTGCACTGTGTATCCATTGTATGAATAATTCAATTATCATTGATATATTTTTATCATTATATTTTTATTTCATGGAATTTATTATCCAAAGAATATTCCACTTTTCATGTGGATATTATTCATTTGATTCAGCAATAGTAAGGATTTTTTTTACTGAATTTTTGTCCATTGTGTGTTAATATTTCTCTTAAAATTGTTTTATCATAATTTGAGTACATTATACCATTTCATTTTATTATTAAGTATTCTATAATTTTTATTATTTTTACTAAATAACCACATTTCCAAATGTTTCATGCATCATTTAGTATGTTTACCATAAGATATATTTATGAATCAAACCTCTAATCATTGTGTTATAATTTGTCATCATGACCATTTCTTTTCTAGCCTCGAGTTTTCACACACTTATTTTAGATCATATAGAATTTAATAATACTTTTTTCTTGGATTATTTTTCCATAAAAATTATTGTTCATTTACTCTTACTACAATGATTTTTTTGAAAAATGGTATTTTCAAAATAATAAAATGGGGTTTTACTTTCACTTTAACATGTTTTGTCTTCTTCTCAACTTTTATCTATGATAATTTTTTGGAACTTTCAGGGATCAATTATTGGAAAATATTTTTAAATAAATGGATCTAAAAATATTTCCCAAAATTATTTTAAATGATACATTAGAAATCCACTTTTAAATTTTATTTTATATCAATGTTAAAACATTACATCTAAATGATATTTTATATATTATATTTTATTTCCCTAATCATTTCAAAACATTTTTCCATCATTAGGGTTATGTTTTATGATTTTTCATATAATATATATATATATATTCAATTATACAGTTGATTGAACTCAATGTATCGATAAATACTATGGTTGATCCCTTGTTTCATGATACCATTCGTTGAATTATTTTTGTAAGGTTGATTCTCATTTATGTTAAGAGCCTCAAGATTACATATTTAAAAATGATGATATGTTATTTTGAGACCATAAATCCGCTTTCTATGGATGACTTATGATCATTTTATAACATTTATTAACATGGTTAAATGTATTGGTATACCATATATTGTTATTCCAATATGAAGGATTATTTTAAAGTTTAATTTTTTATTGTTTTACATTCAATCTTATATATCAGAATGGGTTATGATCATGATATCAATTTTACTAACATGGGGTAAAGTGTACAAATTATTTAAAATTATTTACATCCAATATAGTTGTATCATTTTTTATTGTAATATCCAAATATTTTAAATGAAATACTCTTTTCAATAGCATATAATAAATAGAAGATGGATTTTATACAAATCATGAGATATTATTATTTAAATAAGGATTTATAACCAAATTTTATAATTATTGTATATTAATAGGATTACAAAATTATGAAATATAAAAAATCCTCCTTATTAATATAAACTATACTGATTAATTAATAGTAAATAAGAACTAATTTATTATTATGGTTATATTATTCTTTAAAAATACATTTTCTACAGAAATGGGATTTGTTTATTTTTTTTGTAAATAATATAATTAATTAATGAAACTGTTATAAATTATATTTGGTAAATGGATATCATTTTGGTGATAATCAGGTATAAATTATCATATAGACAACCTTTTGTATTTTTCTGAAAATATTTATTTCTTAGTCAATGTTGTTTTTTATGAAGAACTAAAATCACTTTTTCATGAATTTATCAAATTAATTTTTTAAAGGGTTAAAAATTTTATTATTACGCTTAATTATTTATAATATTGTTATGCATAGTTGAAAAAGAATGGTTTAATTTTTAAAAAACATTTTTATAAATAAAAATACATTTTTCTAAAAAAAAAATTTCATGGAATTTTTCATTTTTAACTTAAATTCAACAATTCAACTTATAGAACATGAATCATGAAAAATGGATTCCATATTTCTAATTATGAGTTCTATACTTATTAAAGAGGTACCATTAAATTTTGGTTAATATGAATAGTAATAATAATTAAATTATTGTTCCCATGGTATTGTTAAAATAACATATTTAGGGTAAAATTAATGCAATATGGTTTTCAATTATTTTAAAAATTACCCTTTATTTCATTTTGTGAGTAAATTTAGTCCATAACCATCCAAAACTAAAAGAATATGATGTTTTTGTGAAATTTTATTTCGGTTTTGACCATTATAATATTAAAGTGATAGATGGAGTCAAAATGTCACATTCATATGTTTAATATCTAATATTTTTAGTAATAGGAATTAACAAAAATTATGTTTCATTATATATGATAATTTAATATATGAATGACTTTAATAGTGGAAATTTATTCTAAATTATTAGTGATGAAAAAATTACATTAAATGTTTACCCATTGCTAACACAATGCTTGTGCAAGTAGAAAATAAATATTTAAATGATTGAAAAATGAAATAATAATAATAATATATTATTAATGATTTAATGTATCCCATTAATTTTTTAGATATATATTACATATTAAAAAAATTAAAGTGTTATAATTTAATTACATTATTTTCATGGTGTTTTCAAAGTCAAATTATTGTTATTGTTATTAAAATTAAATTATTTGTATTTTATATTAAATATATGTTAATAAATTATTTTATAATAATATAAATCCAGAAATATGACATGTATGATTACAAATAGTGGAGAATTTCATCTCCCTTCCATTTATGAGATAATTTTTAGCTTAAAAAAAATTATAACCCTTTTACATTAAAGAAATAATTACCACAATTAAGGTCAAAATTGTGTAACCAAGGTGTTAAACCAAAAGATAATTTATTCAATGATATCTATATCTATAAAAATACTATTTTAGGATTATTCTTAAACCATAAGATATATATATATTTGATTTCATTAAAATTTTCAATCAGTAAACATCGTTTTGACCAATATTATATTATAATATTTCTCGTATGTCTAAAAATGACATTAATGATATTTTATATTAATAAATATTTTATTACCATATTGAAAATTGAAAAAATTTATATTTTTTGGCATATTAATTGGATATGGTTCAAAATATCATCCATTCCCCATTTATGGGACATTTTTATTTTTTTATGGAAACTTTCATGACCCCAAAATTGTAAAAAATATTGATTCCATGGTAATTGTCAAAATTGTCAACACAGGTTTATATCTAAAAGATAAGGGTGAAAATAAAAACATAATAAATACTAATTTTATTTAATGATATTATTTTATTTCATCTTCATATTAGATTATAATTAAATAAATTTGGTTCTAATTTTCCCAGGAAAATATATTATATTATTTAAAATCGTTAATTAATTAAAGTATTTCCCCACAAGTCACTTTTAAAAGGTCACATCATATACTCTTTTACCCACACATTTTGATCATTATATAACATAATATACTAAAATATAATGTTTTTTTCATGTACTGATCCTTTTAGTCTTTGATAAAACCATTGGTCAGATGTCATTCTGTCTTTTAATCTATAGTCGGCCATGTGAGCTAGTTGGATGGTTCAGGGAAGGAATAGATTGGTAGATAAAGGTTGGATACAGTACAATTACATAATGTGAATTTGGAATACATTAAATGTATTAAATAATCAAATTGTAATAGACTAAGAAATCTAATTCATGAGGTGTGTTTGGTTTTTTCCTTGAGGTGAGACCCCAAGCACTACATAACATGTAAAGAATTTACACAAACTGTAAATGTCATGATATTTTTTTAAACAGGACAAAATATCTTCATTTTCTTCACCACATTATCCCTATTTCTCTCCCACACATAGTTGTACCTCCCTTGAAACCCTAAGATAGGTTATATGATCATTCTTCCATATAGACTCTGATTCAAGATATGTTTGTCACACTAAAAGTGAACAAATTAGTGATTCAATATTTTAGATCCTTTTATCATTTTTATTCCTTCTAGTGATGTTTTATTGATGTATGATCATATACCCTATTTTCAATGATTTCAATCTTTCTCTAAATTTATTCAGATCCAAGACAATCAAAAGGCTGATACTAGAAGAGGAATATATTATATGACTAAGGTATGTGGTCTATGACTTTTCCCTAAAAGTATTTCTATTTTATAAACTCTAGTCATGTTGTACATGTCTGTATCATCAAAAATTTATAATTAAATTCATATTTCATGATTATAATCATTATTATTATATTATAGAGCAATGTTGATATTTTTGTTGTTGGAGGTTATAACTTCAACAAGCTTTACCCCAAAAAGTGTGTTATCTCTTTTATGCCATTAGTATATTTTTATAACCATATGTACCACAATTTAGGTGATATATATCCTCATTTAAGTTATGTTTTTTTCATTAAAATAATAAATTATTAATTACTATTAAATTTATAGTTTCACATGAACCATTATGGAAAGTGTTGAAATTAATTAATTAACTATTAAATGTTAAATGGAAAATATATTTATAGATATCACATGAAATATTTAGAGAAATTGAATTGCATATGTTTGAATGTTATTATACCTCTTTATCAATCTTATTAAATGTAAATAAATTAACCTAATATTTGAATATGAATTGAAAATAAGATATGGATTTATTTCATTCTTATCCTTTTTACATAGTATGAAAGGAAATGTTATTAATTTTATAAATCATTAATAAAATGAGTATTTCTTTGAAAAAATTAAATAATGAATAATTTTTATGGTATTTATTGCATATGGATATTTTTATCTATATAGGAGTGGTTAGACTTTATCCAACATGGATTCTAGGGGAAATTTATTTACCAATCAAATGATGAAATTCCAATTTTAGGTGATTGTTTCCAAGTGAGATAACCACTATGGAACATGGTTCTTATCTACCAAAATATTCCTGGAATTTCTCCGAAAGATACGTTTATTAACCTCTAGATATTATGATTCCCCGGATTCCCTCAATAGATCTATATTGGTATATTTTGAAATTTGGATCCATGGATACACCCCAATTCCCCCAATCATTTGTTTCTTGTGTTTAACAAGGATGATATCTTCAGAATATTTTGGAATCATTTAAAGTGTAATGGCATGTGAAATTTCCCTTGGATTTCATGGAGAACCCTATTATCTCGGATTCATGTTTTTACTGAGTTAGATCAATCCCTAAATTCATGGATTCCATAGATATTACCCTAGATCCTCTTTTATTATCGTCATTATCATGGATTCCTTGGTGATTACCTTGGATCCTATGTTACTATTATTATTATAATTATTACTATTAATATAGGATTCATGGGTCATGCATTATATCCTCTTACATACCTAATTACAAACATGAACATAATTAATTAATTGATTACGTGTTTAGACAGTAGTTGAGGTTTAAGTGAGATGAAGGTATTTAAATTACATTATAGTCTTATATTTATTTATATCTACAAACTATTTTAGTATATATTCATAGACTTGATGTTATAAAATCCCTTAGTGGTGGCCTACTAAGATTACCATGACACCCTATCTAAGCCACCTATGGTACTTTGGAAAATTATATGTATGTACATGTTGACAAGGGGAATTATCCCACTGTATACACCAGGTCAAGATTTCTTTCTTCGTAAGGATATTGGTAGCAGATAACCTAGATTTTTCACATGATACTATATAGTTTTTGGATTATTTTTTGGTTTTTTATGTAGTATGTATTTCCTTCATCTATGTATAAATAATTCCAATGATATTATATAAGTTATCACCATTTTTATATGGTTCACTATCTTGTTACTAGTTGATTATCATTGATTAAAAATTAAATTTATATTATTCAAACACTTTTAAAGAAAATGTGGGAAACCATGAATTCAACTAAATAAATAAATAACATATCCATTGAAGGAAAATATAATTCCAACATATTTAATATACCTAAAAAATTTCGAAGAGATAATGGTCACTTGAGTGTCTTGATCATCCAATAGAAGGTCGTCAAACTAAATGGACTTTTCCAAGGACTAGACATACTCTTCATGGAAGATCTTTCCACTTTTTAATATGCCAACAAGAATCATGTAATTCATGTCAATCCATGTATATATCTCCTCACTAATAATCAACCTCATTGACCTCCACATCATTCTAGCATCTTTTTCTTCAATAACGTTTACTGAAATAACCTTTTCAAACACTTCTTCTACTGAGACAATAAAAAATACGAAGGACTTATCAAGCATATAACCTAACTTCTGCAGGTGAGAAAAATCATAACCATATTTCTTCATGTATTTGAAATTATTCACTGATGATGTCTTCATTGGAGGTGTAAAAATAGAGTAATTCTTCATATCTTTACAGATTCCCTTAGGGATCTTATTTCTCCCTAGGTTGAGAGTCTCATATACTTAAATCTACTCCTATATTTCTCCAAAAATAGAATCTCTCCTAAATCCCTTCTTCCCAACCATTGATGTATTGAATGGATCATCCATGAAATCATAAACTATTTCATAAATCGACAATTGGTCAAAGCGATTACACAACTTAATAGATTTCACCTCCCTATTAGGACTTGTACAAATACCGCTCACAGGGTGCACCAATGTCGTATATGATACACCCAAGTGAGTCTTGGGGGATGACTCATTAACTTCATCTCACCCATCACTAACATGATCATGAATTTCCATCTTAGATTTAGTTTCATGAGTTGCGCCTACATTCCTTTCCATCATAGATTGAGTTTCATCTGTATCCCTTTCCATCCCAGAGTGTGTAGCATCATCAGAATTAAGGAATACACCCAATATGTCTATATTTCCTTACCACTGAATGATTTTGTTCATTAAGATCACCTACCAATCTACTAAATATATCATTGACCATCATATTAGAAGGTAGATGTGTTGATTTCTTCACCATTAACTATGTATCTTCAGTGGAATTCAAAATAACAGCATTTTGGATGATCTGATCAGAATATGAAACATCCTACATCACAGAAGATGCATTTCAATTTGTATTTAAGAATATACAACTAGAAATAGGCATTTAAATAGGGGAATGAACCAATTATTTTCCACTCATGTTGGATGAATTCTGATCATACATTCCGTACTTTCAAGAATCATGATTTGGCTCCATATGATTGAACAGATAACAAAAGTCATACCAAGATTCAAATATAACATTTTGTTTATTCTTATTCATCTCATCATATCCCTTTTAAGGACATAACTAGCGGATTCAATACATTTATATCAA
This sequence comes from Viscum album, assembly GCA_963277665.1. Taxonomy (NCBI): domain Eukaryota; kingdom Viridiplantae; phylum Streptophyta; class Magnoliopsida; order Santalales; family Viscaceae; genus Viscum; species Viscum album. The sequence goes on from OY728142.1 coordinate 1,540,133,702, forward strand.
CAAATATCATTTGTGAAATGGAATGGAATACTTTCATTTTCCAAGTTTCAAAACATAGGCAATTCCCAATAAGTTTTCCTAACATATAAAGAAAATATTGATTTTGAAAGGGGAACCGAGGGTGAGGAAACCATAACCAAATATCAATGGATAGAGAATCTCACATCATAATAACATCATACTACCATTTTACTAGGATAAACTATGATCCATTGTATGTGTGTGGTGTACTCAACTAGGCCGAAATCAAATCATATTTTGATGTGAAAGTAATTATGATATTCATGGAGTATAAGAGTCAAAAAAATTTATCTCCCATGTGAAATATATGATCCAAAAAGATTCAGTTGATAGAGTTTATATATGGACAAAATTTCATAAATATTAAAATTAGCGTAATATAATGGTGAGAGGAAGCCTCAATAAATTATTTGGATGAAATCACGAGCTACAACTATCCATTGAACAGATCTGGAACCCTTGGGTTGAGAGATATCGAATGTAAGGGTGAGTTGAATTTAAGGTATGATAATGTAGAGAAGTTCAATGGATGAGATTAATTGAGATGTGAATAAGGACCCTCCCCCACAGAAGTGGTAGGGGCCGGTGCATACACCTAGTTTATCGGTGACTACTGTGCATGAGAGCTCCACTTCCAATTCTATTAGTTGTTTATTATTTCATTCATATTTTCTAATTTCACAATAATTAATCATCAATATATTTCTTTTTCTATTTAATAAATTTGTATATTTGTTTTTCCTACACTATTAGATGAGGAAATAGTTTCAAAAAAATTCACCCTTGGACCTCACAGCTAGTCTGAATCCTCTGGAATATGGGGAGGTGCACATAGTGCCATGTGGCCAGCTCGTTCTGGGAACCCATGAGTGGTACTTGGGACGGGACATAATCATGTGGTATTAGAGATTTTTTTCACAATATACTATTTGGATATAATATAAAATATATTAGGATATACATTATTATTAATAATTTCCAACCTAATTTATGGGTAAATAATAAGTTTCCAGAAATTAAAATTGTTATTTTCTATTTTTCTTATTAAAATTGAGATACCTTTACCATTGGGTGATTCACATGTTCTATGATGGTTATTATTATTTTTATTATTTTTTTAATTTCATTTTAATTTTAGCACTATGATTGGAGGGAAAGGAAACATCAGTCAGGTATCATTATAGGCACCTATAAATCTTATTACTTTAATATTCCATGATATATATAGTCATTTCTCCATATTAATTTTTTGTGTTTTTTTGTGATTTTTGAGTGTTCCATGGTTTATATATATATTCCACTATCTATAACATATTATAAAATTTATAAAAATTGTTTTTTAAAGTGTTACTGTCAATCTAAACAACTTTTTACAATATATCTTTATGGGGGAATCGTAAAAAGATAGTTTCTCCCCATTTCAGCTATGTATCTCTGTTTTCATAAGATTTTATTAAGATTTAATTAAGAGGTTAAAAGATTCAATTCATGAGGTTAATGTGTCCTTGTGGAATGGAATTTCTAATTTACAAAGTCAATCAATAATATATTAGCATTACATTCAGAGACCAAATGTAGAGGGGATAAATATAATTGAATGGGTGACACTTTCAGTTATAAAGTGTCTGGCCCTTTACTAGAAGAAATTGATGAACCATTTAATTGATCCTTGATATATGTATATATAAAAATATAAACAGTCAATGTAAAAATTAGTTTATAAAATTAAATGGGTTCTAGTAAAAGAAATGGAATCTATAATTGGATCTTCACCATCTAGAAGCCCAATAATTAAACATAAACACTTACTAATACGCATGCCTTATTATTAGGAAGTTGGTGTAGTGATCCTTTATTATTATGATCTAATTCCATCTGTGCTTATAACTATTACCAAATATTCTTATGAGGAATGTGATTGGAATTTATATGTCTATTCCATCTTGATTTCCTCACATTGTGCACTAGGAAGGCGGAGACACCCATACTATGAAGGTGGTGGGCCCCAAACAACCAATTATCCATTTTGTAGAGCCACACGAGGAACCAATGGTTATAAAACATATAGGCATTGGATATCTACTTCATGAGGGTTTTCATTATCATATATAGTCTATGTAGGGTTCCCAATGACCTACATCAATAATGGATGATATGCCGTGTCATTTCGAGCATCTACATCCTACCGTATTTTTAGGGGATAGTTATCCATATGATTATAATTTCAGGTTAGAGGTTACTCTATCTATCTTATAGAATATAGGTATACCCATAGAGTAGAGGATAAATATTCCTACCTAAAAGCTTCATCAATCTACAAAAAACATTTGGGATGTGATTACTTAAGATTCACTCCAATGGAGAATGGACTGGGAAGAGTTACAAACTATCTTTTATGAATAATTCATACCTCATACACTTAGTTCATACTGATCCAACGAGTTCATTAATCAAGAGTAGGGTGTTATTTTTGTAATATACAATTCAACATGTTTTTATAAGATAAAATTATTTTCACCACTTATAGCTATTGATGAGTTGTCAAAATAAAAACTCTTTGAGGATGGGATCCCGTATTTCAACCATTCATAGGTGAGTTTTTATCACATAGACAAGTTTTATAAGATCATTAATCAATATCTTATAACTGAGTGAAAATGAAGAGAATCTGATAGTACTGATGATATAAGTTTAGTGCCAATTCTAGGTAGCAGTTATTCCCATAGCAGGAATTGTTCCCTCTAGACTTCTATTTAGAGTAGTAGTAGCTGGATTATCTGCATTGGTAGCTCTGTTATCATCCATAAATGTAGATATTAGGGAATTTTAAGGATCAATGTGATAGATGCCATTTTGATTGTCATTATTGTGGTGTAATATTTCATCTTAACAGATTATATCAGGCCATTCCGCATTATTCTAGAAGAGGCTCTAAAAGAGATCCAACTTCAGGGGTAGAATCTGTTGTGAAATTTTGGGTGGGGAGTTGTTGTAACACTGACTAGAATGGATAAGGAGGATGTCATGAGTGGGGTAGCCAAAATTATAATAACTTGTGTCAATAGAGATGGCCTACTCCGGGTAGTGGATTTATTACATAAGGAGACATAACAAGCCAATTCAATGTCTTTTGCCTGATACATGAGGACAAGAGTGCAAAACCATCTATAATATGAGGTACTATTCTATTAGCCTCCAATATTGTATCTACTTTATCTGATAATAGTGATTCATAATCATTTATCTAATTATTGACATTGGGATGTCTTGGGTTCTATATTCTTTACTTTTGTGGTCTGGTAAACCGTAAAACACCATTGGGAACCCGGTAAGGGAAAATATGCCAATGTAAGGATTGACCCCTTAACGTATGCAGTTATCTATTATTTTGAGACCCCCTTGAACTCGAGATTATAGGATTCTACTTCATTATTAGAATTGACTATATGGTTCTATATCACAACTATGTAGACTACTATCAACATTGGGTGTTGATTACATCATCATATGATGGAAGTTATCTTCACATGGGTGACTAGAATCACCATCATAGTAGAGTTATACTAGAGAATCATATGATGGATAGAGTGGCCACCAAGATTACTAGTATCTTCATTTAAAATTAGGGAATACAAATGGAAGATTTTCCACCTATATTATATCATTTTTGGGATGCCCTTCCTAAAAACATATATACCATACATCTTTAGTAAGTGGTAGAGGTTACAATTGATGTCATTGCAGGATTACATACAGTGTCCATTACTCCCTACAGGATGAAAGAAACTGAACTCCATGAGATCATGATATATTTAAATGATCTAGAGTGTAATGGATTCAAGAGAACCAATACATCCTCCTGCATTTAACCAGTTCATTTCTCCATTAATAGACATCATACCCTATGACTATGGGTGGAATATGAAATTTTGAACCCTCATATGATTAAGAACTACTATCCATTTCCTCAAATGGTTGATAAAATTGACTAGTTCTATGGATATAGGGTAGTCTCTATGATCAACCGGATATTGGTTCATTATCATGTGTGAGTAAAGCCTTCAGATATAAAAAAAATCGAATTCTATAGTCGGTACTTTTTATATAAGTATCTTTTTATTCTATTTGGTCTTACTAACACCATCAATTTTTATGTCCATGTTTATAATATTTTTCACCCATATGTAGATTATTTTTGATGTTATTTTTGTATGAAATATTAGTGTATTATCAAACATGTAGTGACCATGATAAAAAACATTGGGATAATTTTGAATACACTGATAGAGAATAAAATTATTCTAAACATGATAAGTTTTTCCATTGGATCAACAGAGTTCACTTCTTGGGTCATATTATATTTAATTACATTATCCTTATTGACATAGAGATGGTGAGGTATTTGGTTTCTTGGGAGCATAGAAAAATTGTTTTTTATATATTAAGGTTTTTGGGGATGGGTAGATATTACAATAATTTTTTTACAGGAGTTATCACACATTTTTATAGCTCTTACTAGTTTTAAAAATACAGGTCTGAAGTTACTATGGTCAGAATCATGTGAGAATACCTTTCTGGATCTAAAAGGGGGGATAACCTAGAAATTAATTTTTATTCATTCTGTGCCCATCAGAGGATATATAGTGTTCAATGATGTATTAGTTATCGGGTTGGGTGTTGTACTAATATAGGAGGATATTGTTTTGATACATAGATATCAGTAGTTGGGTCCTCTTGATAGAAACCACTTGATGCAAGATCTCACGATTGTAAATTTTTTCTATCCCATCCATTACTGGAGAAACTATTGGATGGGTGCGTGATTTTTGTGTATATAGACCACAAAAGTCTCAAATATAACCTTTAATATGATAACATGAATCTTATATAGTGAATATGGGTCGAATACAATAAATAATTATATTTTGATCATACATATGCACATAGAAGGTGAAATGAGTTATTGGATTCCTATTGTAAGAAAACTCATGAACATGTTGTACAGTAAGACATTGATGAATAGGGTTTTATGTCCCTCTTTTCAGAGATTAATCTAGATTTTAATGATATTTACACGTAGTTTTTTTAAAAGAAATTTATAGTTACATATTCACTCTTTCATATAATAATGAGAATGATGTTTTCAGATCCTAAATTATTGGTTCTATGAGGGAGTATTTCTGGTGACGACCCTTCATCAAACTGGTATGTGGTTTGAGATAACATCCACTATATAAATGGAAATATATTGGTTCTTGATGATTTTAGTGAAGAAATAATGCAAGAGTCCCCCAATTCATTGTGGGAATTTCATCTAGGAATATCCAAGCTATATTGAGACATGAAACAATAGTATTGGTGGACTAAGATAAAACATTAAATAATATGTCTTATCATTAGGTGAAGGCTAAGAACAAGTGAGATACTAGTTTTTTACAAACATTTCTAAACTCATCATGGAAATGGAAGGATATATTTATGTATTTTCTAGTCGAGTGACTGACGTCACCCCAAGGTAGTGATGTATTTTTCGTATACATTAATTGATTGATGAATTTAGACCAATTACTTCCATTCCAGGAGACATTATCAGTTCATGATTTTTTAAGACTATAGGTCTTTGAGTTCATTCGAATACATGGTTTCCCTCGAACTCTAATTTCATAGAGGGAACCTCATTTTAAATTGATGTTATGGAAGGGGTTTAGGAGAGATATGGGTACGAAGTTTCTTTTCAGCAGCACATTTAACACTTTGTCTGATGGCCAATAAGAAGATATTATACATGTTTTGAGGAAATTATAAGAGAAACCTTCCTTCATTCCATCATTGTTTTGAAGAATCATATCTATTTATTTGGTTTTTCTATAACAATATCTTCTGGGAGATGATTCATATGGATCATTATGAGGTATTGAGTGTTATGTTGTTTTTTTCACCTATTAGCTTGTTATAGGTAGTGGTGGATGTAATAGAAGGTGCATGTATCATTCAGGTGTCATCGAATCTCGGTTAGCAATTCAAATTGCACATGTCTACCACTTAGTTTGAACTGAAATTATGATGATAGTCATTGATGACCTATGGAATTTGTGCTCCGGGATCATGTTTTGTTGTGGCTATCACCCAGATAGGGTCATAGATGGATATAATCGAAAGAATTGTTTTCACCTAATTATATCAGGTCCTTTTATATTCTGGATAATGTTGGGATGGTGTCTTATCTATTTTTACAAACTCAGAGGTACCATTCCATGTGAGATGTCATAAACATTTCACAAATTCAATGTTATCATGATGGCCTATAACATATCAAATTTTACATATATTATTATTTAAATAATATATGAAAATGTTTTAGACCATTTTTTTAGATGAAATTAGATCAAGAGGCCCATTTTGTCGAAAATAAATGTTTGAATTATACATTATCATATAAATGAGAAGGTGCATACAGTTTCCTAAAATGTGGAATAAGGTGCTCATATCAGAAATTGGAGTGTGCTATTGTGTTTAGAATATTTGATTTTAATAAACCCACAACTTAACATTAGTCAGCATGAGTCATTTTTAGAAGAGTTATTGTGGGCATATAAATGAATAAAATAATTTTATTTTGTTTCACTGACATAGTGATTTATCATTCTTCAAATATATTGTTATTTTGATAATCCAGGGATAGCCACATAACCTTAGAGATGTCAGAGGAGAATTGGAGAGAGCTCCAAATAATTATATCATGTGAATGGTGACATAATCCTGGATCGATGATCGATCCACAACTGATTCAAATGATCATTCCAATGAAGATGATGACACATATTACTTCAGAATAAATCAAAATGAATCAAGGAATGATGTTTTTTTTGTATTTCTTCCCCATTGTAGATTCCAATGAAGAATACAGGTCAATCAAAAAAAAATATATGTGTGGATCATTCATATTTTATGAATGGGGTTTTAATGGGAGATTTGGGAGAATTAATGGGACTCTCTTCATTATTTCTCATAATAAAATAAATCAATATTGAAACAAACATCGATCCAGGTAGGTTCCTCTAGTTGTTTCTTGTAATTTTCTTCCTTGGTTCCACAAATCACTATTGGCATTATTCATTTATCTAGTGGTTTGACAAATACTATTCAATTGATTATTGCATAATTATTTCATTTTTAAATGAACTCATATCATAGTCCTGAGAAAGGCATGAACCAATGAAGGTGTGATGATATTGATTGAGTGATTTAGATGATAGATGAATCCAAATTTCTTGTTCTTCAACATTAATTAGAAAAAACATTTTAATGACAATTTAGGTTTTTTTTCAAGATAATCTGGAAGAAAAATTAATTTTTGGACAATAATGATGAATAAATGAACTTGGATATTTGATTTCATGGTGAATCAATCATCAGATTGAAGGCAGAGCATCGACCATGATGCATAGAGGACGAATTTTCTATTTTAGAAAATTGTGATCCACAAAACATGTAATTCAATATTACACAATGTGTGTGGTCCCCTATTTGTGGTGATAGGGTTTGGTTGAAGTTAAGGACCAAACTGCATATAACCCTTATCACATAGTGTGTGACCCTACGCAACTGGATCGGTGTGCACTTTGGATGTACATGGACATCGGTAGTGGTACACAGGCACGGATATTCCATGTACTCCCAAATGGACACGACTTGGCATACATGGATGGGTACATAGAAACATATTCAGCACATGAACATGTCCATGAGATAGGGGAAGGATAATGTGCGTCTCTATACACCATGTACTAATTCAACAAGTCTTTTATATGGATACTATGTGTGGTGGGAAGCTATTCTACATTGGCATCACATGGTATAGTTGAACTCATCAAGTACCCTTTGGGATACATTGTGTACTCCCACAAATTGTCGTTGAGGATCTTCTTTTTCTTATTTTGGACTATTATAGGATGATTTCATTATCTTTTCCCTTTCCCTCAATGGTATGGTGCAGTATTACATCCACATCACTTGATTTTGATACCCTGTAGAGGCTGAGTCTCAGATAGAGTTGTGGTGTCCCTCCACGACACAATGGTGAGATCCTAGATCATCCTTAGTTCCATATTTGGCATTCATGTAATCAATTCAACCTCCAAGAGAATATCATTGATCTTAAATCTAGAATATTTCATCGGTAGGGTGGGTGGAATTGCTAACATATGATCCCTAATTTTGCAGGTCAATCAACATTTGGTTTTGTGGTGTCCCCCAGTGTTTCTCAGTGTGACCCATATATATGTATCATTATTCATAGAATATTTTTTTCTATTTGGGTAGGTTATATTTAATTAAACATATTTGTCTAGTGTCTTTGATGATAACATTGGTTGTGGAGCGAGTTATCATGGAACGATCATTTCTTCAAGCATAATCTTATAGCTGACAATTGTTATGAACACCAAATGATGTGTATTTACTGAGTATATATTCCACTTATTTGTTTTCATTATACATTGATTGTTATAACTTATATTGATAATACTACACTTTTTTCTTTATGTTTAGTGTTATAGGGGTGTCCTATTGATTTTTGTTATACCCACCTCTAGAAGGGATTTTCCCTCACATGTTGGGTCTTGTGCGAACAATGACCCTTTTTATAGTGTCTTGGGAGGATAGGGAGGGGTGTAGAATAGATGGAGCTTGATAAAATGAGGTGTTTACTGATAACATTTTTTGAATTAGTCAATGTCTTTGGATAAGGTTGGACTCTTTAGAATTTTGGTTGGCCCTATTTTTGTCCCCATTTCCACTTTTAGTACATTCATTTCATAATTTTTTATGGGATATTAGATGTATGTAGAAATGGTTTTAGTTTTTTACAGGTCAGAAATTTTTGTTGTTTGATATGTGTGCTCTTGTATATATACATTAGGGAAAATCCACCCATTAGTGGGATTTTCCTACTTGGAACCTGTCACTAGCCCATGTCCTATTGGATTCAGGATTAGGGTAGTCATGGAACGAGCCCCTCTAGGACGGATCATGACATACTGGGATTAGAGGTGGTCGGTTCTATATTAGGACCTTAGTTGACGAGATTAGTTTGGGGAAACCATGATTTGTGTTTTGAGTTTGGATTTTCAGATATGTATTTCAAAGTCGGTGAAACAACCAACATATACTTTCCATATGACACTTATCACATACCTTTTGACTTTGTACATGAATCTATTTTTTTTGTAAAATATTAGAATGTGAATAATATATGAATGGGTAGTGTTTTTCATGTCGTTCTAGAGTAATCTCTGCAGATTTACTCTTTGAACATATTACATCTTGTCTAAATTCCACGATTCCTTTACATTGACATCCAACCAGGATTCTACCACATGATCACAAGAATGGTCCTCCTAGTTGTGGCACATCAGTACGTAGACTTGTACCTAAGTTATAACCTTCAGGCGGGTATCTATGTGTACCACCACCTTTTAATTTGTAGTTATCACCAACACTACCATATGGGGATACACATAGGTTGAGTGTTTTTCATGAGTTTTAATGGTGGACACCTCCTAGGTTTTTGGGAGATCCAGATCCCTAGGAGGTTGATTAATGGATAGAGGTAGTTAATCATGTTTTATTCCTAGTGGGAACACATATAGACCAGATTGATGTCCCCATACTGTGTCTTTATCAGGGTTGCGCTGGGTGATGGTGGATCTTGGTGACTCAATCATAGGATGAGTTGGGCCTCTCCTAGATAGACATTGAGGTCACTCTATAGATATGTTCTATCCATCCACATTGAGAACAATACCCATACATATTATTTTACACATGCGGCATGGATGTATGACTCTAGGGGATTATTTAGGGAGGTTTATTTATCTCTCCTGTTACTCCATAGATAGGGTACGAGACAGGTTCTTCCAGGCTCAGTATTTTTTATAGGGCATGATCTAGGAAATTAGGGAATCCATGGTATATCTTTTAATTTACATATATTTTTGAGATTTTTAGTGGTCCATTCTAGTAGAATGTTTTCTATAAGAAAACACACAAGTAGATGGAGATAGAAGTGGGAACTCGGTACCTAGGACCTTGACATCAAGTAGATAACGATAGTCACATAGATCAAAGTGGGTCACAAACATCATGAGGTGATACTGGGACTCCTTTTCAGTGGTGTTGGGCTCTATGTGGAGCGTGAATCATACAATAGAAATGGAGATGTTTCTCTTGATACGGTCAGGGAAATATTGGATGATATTTCTCAGACCATCGTACAACTGATCAGGAGATGGTCGAGGGACCGAGGTGACATGGGAAAAGGTAGAAACATGGTAGTATTCTAGGGGAGATATGTGACAGAGTTTCCAGTATGAAATTAGGAGGTGGTTCGAGGATTGATCTATTACAATGCCCACCCACAGTTTTTTTCACGCCAAGGTCAGCAAGCTGGTAGGAGGGAGGAGAACATCTACAGGCTATGAAGGACTATGACTCCAAGTCTCTATGGATTATTTCAGGTGTGATATATATATTCTATAATTTTTTTTCATTATTTATGGATATATGTGTTATCCATTCCATACATTCAACTTATTTGGATTGAAACATAATGATTCTGGTTGAGGTTTTTAGTCAACATTTTCCATTGAAGACTCCAAAGGGTGGAGACTCAGTGATTTCTCCCTAGTTCTAACAGTCTGATCTGAAACTTAGAGGTTAGTGTTTTGTAAGGTATCTCCATATTTCAGCAATGAATCTTGACCATGTCATCTTAGGTATGGGCTGGCTATCTACAATTCATACCTAGATTGAATGTTTTTGTTGATGGATGTTGTGTGTTCATAAGGATGGGACAAGGAATTCCTTTTTTGATGGAATGGAAACATATATAGTTCATGAAAAACTCATGCGTAGTAGGCGTAGATGACAAATCATAGTTTTCATGCTTGTAACTTGGTGTAGTGGATGTTGTGAGTTTCAGTTTCCTATAGTGGTGGAAGAGTACAATGATGTATTACCTAATGTTTTTGAGGCTTACCTTCCTATTGAGAGGTATAATTATAAATCAAAATGTTTCATGGAATAAAACTCATACATACAATCTAATATATATTGGCTCCCATATAGCTTCAAGAGATGAGGATGTAGTTGGAGGATTTTCAGGATATAGTCTTCGGGAAACCTATTGTTTTCCCCTAGGAATCCCCTATTTTGTTTTCCAATAAGGATGAAGAAAGATAAAGGTTTTTTGTAGATTAGAATCTCTTGAATAAGGTGACAATTAATAATCAGTATCCACTATTGAGAATAGATTACCACATTGATTAGTTAGAAAGGGGTGAAATGGTTCCCAACGAATCACCTCATATCAGGCTGTCACCGGCTGTGAGTTCAAGACAATGATATTCTGAATACGACCCTTAGATGTTTTTACAATCACCATGAGTATATGGTGATACCTTTGGCATGATGAATGCACCAATAGCATCAATGTGACTCATGAAAAATATCTTTCATCCTTTGTTGTATCAGTTTGTGGTAGTCTTTATCAATGAAAACCTTGTGTATTCACGGTCTAGGGAGGAGCACGTGAGACACTTGAGGATGGTCCTCGAAACACTCTGAGAGAAATTGTTTTTTAATAATATCTTGAAGAGACAGTTTTTGATTTGAGAGGCCCATTTCCAAGGACATGTCATCTTTGAGGAAGGAGTTTCAGTGGATCTTGTGAAGGATAAGTTAGTTCATTCTTTGGAGCCACCTAAGTTTGTTACCAAGGTGGGATGTTTTAGTGGATTGGATAAGTACTGTCATAGTTTGGTACCTAACCTATCTACAGTGGATTCCTCCCTAAAATCATTGACTATGATAGGTTCACCTTATGTGTGGATGGAAATGATAGTGAAGTGATTTTAGGTTCTATGGTGGAGGATCATGAGCATTCCCATCTTGAGTTTACCGAATGATGGTTTCAAGTACATTGTGTCCTATGATGCCCCATGGACATAACATGATTATGTTCTGAATAGTGTAATGAATATATTTCATATAGTTCATGATATTTGAGAAAGAATTAGAAGAACTACACAACCTATGACCTTCAGTTAGTATTAGTAGTTTCACATTGAAGATTTGGTGTCACTACCAGATGGGTGAGTGATTTCTCACGTACTCTAACCCATGGAGTCTCAACTAGATCTTCTCTATAAAGGATATCAACATTATACAATGGAAATGTATAATTTTATCTAGTAGTATGGTATTGATATTTTCAATAATAATGGGAAGGATAATTTATTGGAAGATGTGCTCACCCGGTGATCCAATTCATTGTTATTGGAAAAGGTGTGGGAGTAGTTAGCCACATGGTAGTTGCCCATTTGTGGACATGTATAATGCTTCATATTTTTAGTCTATTGTAGATACCACACTTCATATATTGCTTTTCAGGGATGCTCAATGTGGAGAGACCAATTGTGAGTACTTACACACTCATATATCCACACTTCATTCCCCAGATGGATATTATAAAAGTAGGGAGCATGCAATAAATTTCATGGTAATGACCATGGTACTATTGACATTACATGAGAAGGATCAATTATAGTTTCATAAATATTATTTTATGGTACATAGAGGTGTCTAAAATATTTAAAAGGTGGTAGGAAATTAGTTTTAGGGGCTAGGGATGATAAAAGGGGTTTTAGGTTTTGTCTCTCGATGCATTTCTTTTCATTAGGTAAAGGATTAGAACCATGTTCTGGCAGGTTCAGCTCAACCCCTTGTGGTTCTAGAGTGCATTGGGGATTGGATATCCATGTAAATAATTATGGGATTACTACATACATACAAGTGACATGATTTACTATAGGCACTTGTAGACTGAATAAATAATTCATCCCACTTATTAACTATACGAGATCAGATTTCAGTAGAGAGCTTGGGACGCCTCTACATTAACATGATTGTTTAACGCCACGGAGTTCCAATGATGAAAATTTTTTACCATGATACACTCTTTACATCCTAATTGTTTAAGGGATTAATGGAGTCTTCTAGGACCCATTTACGCTAGGACATGGTGTTTCACCCCCAAAATTATGGTCAGATAGAGCGGACCATTCAGGTCTTGGAGGGCGTGCTATGAGATTTTGTGTTGATCTTTGGTTAGACTTGTGAGGACCACATACGCTTGTATGATTTTTCATGAAAGAAGATAATAATCCACTATTGTTAAGGCACAATTCAAGGAGTTGTATGGGAGAACCTACAGTTCCTCAGTTCATTGGATTGAACTAGGAGAGTCATCACTCATGGGCCTAGAGCAGGGGTGAGCTACAACAGAAAACGTGATCATTATCTAGGACCAGATGAAGACATTACATAACTATTATAAGTCTTAGTAGAAATAATACAGAGACCTCAAGAGTTTGAGAAAGGAGACCATTTCTTTCCTAACGGTATCACCTAAACACTGAATAAGGATATTTGGCCTATGAGACAGGGTATCTCTGATTTTCAATTTTCTTTTTTCAGATACATCATATATTTTGAATGTTGGCATACCACTTATCTCTACCACCATAGATAGACTGGGTACACATCGTCTTCCATATGTCTCACATGAAGAGGTATGTTTAGAACCCATCACGCGTTATCACCTGGGAGAGGTGTACATTAACGATGTGGAAACCTTTTCAAAGTACCTATTTGAGAAATAGAATAGGAATGATAAGATTCTTCATGGGAAATCAATGCTTTTGGTGAGTTTCTGGTGGAATCACATGAATCATTAGGAGGGTATATAAGACCATGAGGCTCATATTCATACTCAATACACACATCTCTTTTTGTATACATTCTTTTAGCTTTTCACATATGTAAATCCCATAGGTTGGAAGAATTCAACATCTCTAATTTTCCCTATAGTATTTTTTAAATTTTATATAGATTACTTTTTAGATAAGGTTTAGAGAGAATATGTGATTTTGTGCCACAATGGGCCTTGAATGATGATTGAAATATATATAAATATATTAAATAGTACACACAGATGGTGTTCATAAAAATTTGAATAAATCCTAAATGGGAGAGAAAATATTAAATAAGAGGGCATTAATGAGTTCAGAATTTTTTATTTAGCCTATGTGAGTCTTAACATAATTTGGAAATGGTCATTTTTTGAAAAGTAATCAGGAGCACAGAAATCAAAAAAAAATAATTTTATTTAATTTCGTGAAAACAAAATTTTATCAATATTTACATAATATTATTATTTAAGAAATCAAATATAACCCTCATAACCCTGGATACATCAGAGGACCATTGGAGAGTGTTCCAGAAAATTATCTCAAGAGAATGGTGACACGGTTGTGGATTGAGGATCGACATGCCACTGATTTGATGGATATTACCAAGGAAGATGATTACACATACTTCTTCTTTATTTACCAAATTGAATTGAGGTAGGATATTTTTATATTTGGTATCATACAACTTTCTTGATTCTTATTATGAATACAGATCAATCAAAAAATTGATTGATTGGTGAATTTTTGGTATTTGTGTGATTGATTTATTATGGGGTGATTTGGGAGAATTAATGTGAATATATTAATTTTTTCTCTTATGGAAGTGAATCAATATTTACATGAACAATGATTGAGGTTCATTAATATCAATTGTTCTTGTTATTTTCTCTCTCGGTTCTATGAATAACCATTTACGATCTTCAATTGGAATTGGGGTTGACTATACACGATTAATAAATCATTTTATAACTATTTAATTGTGAAAATATTATATCATATATGCAGGATCAACATTGCTTTAAGGATGTGAGACAACAAATATAGTTTGATTTGTATGACGAATGATTCTTGATTTTTCATTCTTCAGTGTTCATCGGCACGAAATAAGGAACATTGATATAGACCATTTTCTAAATAGATCTAGTGATGTAACAAATTTTTCAATGACATGGAGGTATTAATAACCTCAGTATTTCAATGTTAGGGAAAAATGATCATTAAATCAAATTCAGAGCATCTTATGGGTTGTTCAGATGAAGAACACACAATTCTAAAAAATTACAATCCACACAGCATGTAATCCAGGATTACATAGCCTATGGGACCCCCTAGACGTGATCATAGTTTTTTCACAAATTTAAGGATCACACAGAATGTGACCCATTTCAAATGTAATTTGAACATTCCCTTTTGAATCGGCATGTACATCGGATGTTCATAGACACAGGTTGGAGTTCACATGCACAAACATGCCATGTACTCCCCCATGGACATTGCTTGGAAAACAAATATGGTACACGAACACGGCTTAGATACATAGATATAAAAAAGAGACATGGGAAGGAAACTATATTTATATACATTTTTTTACTCAATGTACACAATATGTATATCGAGACGACAAGCCATGTGATTCTTTTCCATACATCCATGACTTGAGATAGCTGGAAATGTAGTGTGCCTCTTGGGACACACTATGTACATCCATCAAAAGTGATTGAGGATCTTCTTTTCCTTATCGTGGAATAGTATAGGTTTAGTGTGTTACCTTTATCGTTTCCATTGAGATTATAGTGTGTAATTTCATCCACATTGTTAGACTTCGATCCCCTATAGAGGCTGATTATGATATATAGTTTTGGTGTCTCTCCATGACCCATGTATGCCAAACCCTATCATCAATTTTTCACTAGATGGAGTTTTGAGAATCTGTATGAACTCCCTAATAAGATCATTTATCCTCTATATATCATGCTTCATTGGTATGTTTGGGATAATCACTGATGTACCATCACCTACATAGTAATTTCATCTAAATTTGGTTTCTTGGTGTCCCCCATTAGTTTTGGTTGTGACCCCCTATCAATGTATCATAGTCTTGTTAGACTATTATTTTGTTGGGACCCAATGAGTTATACATCTTTGTCGAGTGGTTATAGAGATTTCATATCTTGTGGTGTGTTTTCTCCCAGAATGAATGTTTCTTCGAGAAGAATTTTGTGGAAGCCAAATGGTTATGACTGCCATATGGTGTGGTATTGTTTCTATGTATATATTGGTTCTTCTTCTTGGTATCCATTATACATTTATTGTTATATATTTTATTGATATTAATAAACTTTTTTATTCATGTTTTGTGTTTTTAGGGTTCCCTTCTGAGTTTTTTTATACTCACCCCTATACAGACATTCCCTACACATATCTTGTCATGTGTATATTAGGGTAATTTTTATTATGTCCTGGGATTAATGGGTGTAGATGAAGCATATCTAGAGATTGAATGACTGAAATTTTTATCAGGAGTTTTCTTTTGACATAGTAATTTCCCATAGATTATGTTGGACTCTTTATAGTTTTGGTTGGAACTGTTTTTCCCCTTTCTAATTATCATTAGTTTACTATCGTACACTATAGTAGGAGATTATAGGAATTCATGCATTGTTGAAATTTTTTTATAATTCATCATTATGATTTCCTGATCATGTGTGTGTGTGTGTTAGTGTGTCTTGGTCCTTTAGGCTAATGCTTCCCATTTTAGGTAAAGGACTAGTTAGTATTAGTCAACATCCCCAGGCCTACAAGAGGCATGTTTGGTGTTGATGCAACATATACCCATCTGGGACGAGAATTAGAACGGCACCTATCATATTTTAGATCATGAGTATGTTGAGTTATGTATTGATATTTCATTTTATGTGTTTCCTATGATAATTGGTGACCAGAACATGAATATTATTTGAGGGTGGTTTTTCATTTTATTGAGGGTGCAATGGCAGTAAAACTATGTACAAGATGTGACTTGGGAGAGGGTGGCCGACATTTGTGATTAGTGGCCCATTTTTTTCATATATTATTCTATTTATCCCATGGAAGAGAACACATGGATGATTTACTTTATGAGAGGAATACAATAAGAACAAATTTCTTTCATTCTGGCATAGATCCTTTTTGTTTTGGGATAATCCCTTGGTTATGATTTCTTTTGACTTAGACTATATAGTCGGTCTTGTTGGCTGATTGAGCTGTTTGGGAAAATAATAGAGAGGAAGATGAAGGGTTGTTGTATTCCATGTACAAGACATGATTTTTGAATACATGGAGTGTATTCAGAACAATATATATAATGGACTCGGTAGTCCGAACAATAACATGTGTTTAGTTTTTCTATGAGGGGATACCTCAAGCATTACATGATGTGTAATGTTTTGACACAATGTGTAAATGTGGTGAAATGTTTTTAAAGGGGATATCCCATATAATTTTTACTTATCAACTATTCTATCTTTATTTCCCATGCATAATAGGACATCAACTAAATCCACAATCTTTGTTCTTCAATCATTCTTTCTTATGGAAACCAATTATAGATCCATTTATCATGATGGAATCACACAGGTAAGATATTAAATCATTTAGATAATTTCACAATTCTTCTTCCTTATGGTGATGTTGTTTTGATGCAGGCTTGGATTCCCTATTTTCAGGGTATTGAATGGTTATTCAAATTTCTTCTGATCCTATAGAAACTAAGGCTCTATAATGTATGACACATCTACTGCACACCTTAAGAACGTGGTTTATGAATTTTCCCAAAAAGTATCACCGTTATATAAATTTTTGGTATTATACGCATGATGGTATCACAATTATTTTATTATTAAATTCATATTCCATTCCTATAACAATCATTCTAATATTATAGAGCCATATAAATAATGGTTATTTTCTGTATTGAAGATTATAACCTCGGCATGTTTCACTATATGTTAGGTGTGCTCTATTTTATCCCATTAATGGTTTGTTAACACTAAACATGACACCATTCATGTGGGATAAGACCTATCCTCATTAAAGGAATCTAGATTATTTAAATTAAATAATTTTAAATGGATATTAAACGAATTTTTTCACATTAACCCTCAAATGTAAGTGTACCAATTAATTAATTATCATCTTAAATGCTACATGGGAAGTATATTTATTGAAATTACCTTCCATACATAATATAATTTAATTATATATGGTATCATGTACATAGACTACATTTTAATTATTCTAAAAGGAAAATGTATATATCTAATTGTTTCATATGAAATAAAGATAATAAATGGTTATATGTGTTGTTTAGGCGTGTCACATAGTATGAAAGAAAATTGAATAATCTTTATGACTAAATAAAAATAGTTGGTATTACATTGAATGAATTAAATAATGAATAATATATAAGTTGATTAATGAATATGGTAATTTATATCCTTCTATGACTATTTTGAAGGAATCCATCCTTGGATTCCTGAGGGAATTCCCTGATCACTTAGATGAGATGTCACGACCCGTCCTCGGGGCCCGTGCCATGACTACCCCAGGCATGCCTTCCATAGGTCAGGGGCTGGTGACTAGCACCAAAGGAGTTATTCCTGATAAAACGGTACGGTATTGACTTTATGAAACGTAAACATACACAACCAGAGCACATGTCGAAGAAAAAACTATATAAAACTGAAAACAAAAGTAGTGCTGAATGTAAGGTGCCGGAAATACAAGCCCAAACGTAAAGTAAAAGGAAAAGTAAAAACAACAAGAAGGTGTCAAGATGCTCCTAGATCATCCTCCGGAGTTCATACTTGAATGGTAGGTACATATGGCCACCTCATCTCTCCACGTCCGTCTGTCACCTCCAGGTACCGTCTCGTCGTGAAGTCCACCTCCGGGTACCGTCCATCTCTACAATCCTCAACCACGAACAGTGTTGTCCATCGTCTGCATCCAACACAATGAGTTGTGGGCATATCTTGTGCAGGTGTGAGTATAATGATACTTAGTAGGGACCCCAATACCCTGAAGGTATCACTAAAAACAACAAGTATAAACCACAAATAAATATCTCAACAGATAACATTTACATAGGTATATGCCCATACATATAACTAAGTTATAAAGTATCCCATCTCAATCCTGAGTTAAACACAAAGGTCATATACTCATCTAAAACTAGGATTTTTATTCACAATGACGAAAACATGGCTGCTGTAGAACTCCTCCACTGTCTAGTGTAGTAGTCCTGCCACGACTCTGAGGTGCCACTCACTATCCTTAGACTGCTGGTGTACTCCTCCACTATTGATTGCCGCAGGTCTTCCACCCCAACACAATAGTCCTCCCCCTATTAGCCTACAAAGGTACTCCTCCTATCGTTTACCGTGGGTCTTCCACCCCAACACTATAGTGCTCCCCACTGGGCTAGTCATGTTACTATGATATGAATCGGAGAATCAGTCATCTGGTCTCATCCAGCTACAAGGTCACCGTACTTCGTAAGCTAGTCTCCTGGAGGATCCTCTCCACGATCTACTAGTCAAAACTCCAAGTCTCACTAAGTCACATGAAGAAGTATCTCAAAGGACCACCTCATCATAGGGGTCTCAATGCAACAGACGACACGTCAATCGGATTCCCGGTCTGTGAGTTATTATCATTTCTGTTGAAGGGGGCAGGTTGGATTTCAAGTACAATCCAACCCGACCGTACTCCAAATACATCCAAATCTCAGGTGAATTATTCCAAAATAACCGTCTCAACAAGAGGAATCCAACGAAGTCAGCGGCAAGTCAATCAGACATCATGTCCTCAAAATATAAGTGTTTCTGCTCCGAGTGCCCGGTTTGTTTTAAGTTCGAACCGACCGAGTCGTATCCAAACTTCACTAAAACCTTGAGTGTAATATAACAAATTTACCTTCTCAATCCATGGAATCCTACGCAATCAACAGTGTGTCGATCAAAGGTCTGTAGCTCAAGATATGGTCATTTAACCGAAACAGTCCGAAAATGGGGGGTCTGGGCCCGGTCCGACCCGGCCCAACAGCCCTTAGGGATGCCCGAAACGGGTTAACCCAACCCGAGTCCAGGTCTGGCCTGGCTGGTGAGGCCCGGCCTGGCACCAGCAGCCCAGCACGGTGACCGGTTGAGGCTAGGCCAGCGCGGATGACCATTGCTCGGAGAAGGGGGTTACAGCCCCTCCTCTGGTTTTACGAAACAGCCGGCCATGATGGTCGTCCTTCGGTAACCACGGGACCCCCCTCGGGTCCCGCATCTTGATGGCACTGACGGCCGGCATAGCCGGCCGCCCTTTCAGATCCGCTGTGGCCGTAGTTCGTGGCTTTGTTCAAGGGGCGCGGTGCGACGACGCCGTGCCCCACCGCAGCGGGCCGCCAATGCCGCGGCCCATTGAAGCTCCAGCGCAGCGCGATAGCACCGCGCCCCTCCACGGCGGCCCACCTCGTCCGCATCTCTTGTAGTTCCAGAACGACACAACAACACCTTTCCCCTAAAACACGGCCCGCCCCGGCCGCGGCTCGGCTCTACTCCGCGCGGCACGTCGGTGTCGCGCCTTTATGGCGACCTGGCGATAATGCACTAATGATCTGTTTGTGGTCGGTCCATCGCCAGACGGTTCTTCGTAGTCCGTCTCCATCGTCCACAAGCAACAAACGAGAGGGGAAGGGTCCGACCGTGTTAGTGCGGTCCATCCCTTCCTCATCAAGATGGTATCATGCGGCGAAACAAAACTCAAGAATTGATGAATGATGATGAACGATATTAAAACTTGAACGTAACAACCCCTACCTCATGGTTCGCCGTTCATTGACGATATCGTGAAAGGGTGGGCATTGGCTCATTGACATCTTAATAATGGATAAGATGAAGGTGAAGAAGATCGTTGGTATTCATCGCTTCCACAAATGTCGTCAATCCAGTATCTAGCTTCGTTCATTGGAGATCCGGCGGAGGGAGAACTATTCTTCGTGAATGTTAGTTCACAAGAACTCTCTCTGAAACATTTCCCTAAACACAAAAAGTGCCAACTAAATTAAAATAACGATACCCCTTATTTTAATTACACTTGCCAAGCATTCAAATTCCAGATCACATAATAAAATAAATAAAGAGCTTTAATGCATTGATTATCTTGTATTGGAAAACATTATTGAATGTGTAGAAGGTAGAAAGGCAACAATATTTAAGAGGAGAATAACTTAATTCAAGGGGTAATAAAGGGGGGTTTAGGGAGTATAGGGGGAGGTGAATATTTAGGGTCTCGTGTAATCCCCACCACACTAAACCCTCCCATGGGAGGTTATGTGGGTGTGGGCCCCACCACTAACTCTCCCTTTGTAGGATATTAACCACCTTCAACATATAAAATTTGTACACAACAAATTTTATTTCTTTTATTTTAAATCCCCAATTATTAATCTTCAACCCGCTCATAAAGCCACTACGGTAAAGTTCCTCTTAAGAAATTATCAGTGTTGCGAGTTCATCCGTGCCCTATGATTTCAATTATGAGCACCGGTTTGAAAGATAGAAAAAGCTGCTCTTTCATTTACTGAACGTACCTGAGCTAAACTTCAAAAATTGATTCCGGGCACACCGGGGCTCGGAATCAAGTGCCGTCAGAAGCCACAGACTCGTAAAATTCCATAGAAATTAACAAAAAAAATTCCTTAAAATTTACAGGTATTTACATTACTCCCACCTCAGGGATTTACATCCCTGTAAGGCTACAACACAAACTAGGGAAACTAAAGGAGGTACCGAGCACACATCTGAGCCTCCCACTTTCATGTTCTCTCCTGGAGATTTCCGTGCTGCCTGCGAAAGAGCACAAGGTAAATCGACCTTCCTCATAGGACTCGCTCTTGTCGATCCACAACCTCTACTGAAACCCCGTGAAAGTCGCCCCATCATCGATGTCCAGCTCTTCGTGGTCGATGATGTGAGACAGGTCGTGCACATATCTCCTCAGCTGAGATACTTGAATGATGTCATGCACCTAGTGCAACTGAGGTGGAAGGGCCAGGTGGTAAACAACCTTGCCTATGATGATAGGGACCTGAAAAGGTCTGATGACAGATGATGATAACATAACTACTCAAAAAAATATATGTAGTCCTCGTCGAGGTGAAACCCTTATGAAGATGTGTTCGTCACCCTCGAACTCCAGTGGTCTCGTCTCTTATCTGTAAAGGACTTCTGTCTGCTCTGTGCAGTCTTCATCCGATCTTGGATGATTTTCACCTTCTCCATCGTAGCCTAAACCATCTCTAGTTCTTCACGTGCTAACTCCAACACTATCCACAAAGGATATCTGAAATGCGGCCATCTGCTATCCCACTACTCCCAACACCTGAATGCCCGATTTCCCACTAAGAGCATCTGCTGCCACGTTCCCCTCCCCAGGATTATAAACTATCCTGAAGTCTTATTCCTAGAGGATTTGAAGCCATCACCACTATCTCAGGTTCATTTCCTTTTGAGATAAGATACACCTGAGACTATTGAGTTTGAGAGAACCATAAACCGTTCCCTCAAGGAACAATGGGTGAGACTATCCAATCGTAAGAACTCATCTACACCCTTCTTCATATACATTCTACCAAAGAGATACTGATATTTCTCCTCTGCCAAAAAGATAAATCTGGTCTCATCCCCTGGATGAACTACGTTCTTCACCTAATACAGCCAAACCAGACATGAGTGGTACTATTTCATGCCATAGACAACATCGTAAGGCCTCAATGCTACTACCAAGAGATCCAACCGTTACTCTCACATCCAAGGGTTGAGTCACACTATCGACATCGGTGCATGGTTGATGGGTCTCCTCTAGTAGAAAACTCACAAGTGAGGGTCATGTCAACAGTTTTAACCGGAACCTCTTAATATCAACAACACAAAAAATGAAAATATAGAAAACTTAACAAAGATAAGTGTCTTTTATTACTGCAGCTCGTAGTACAAAGACACAAAGCAAACATAACAATGACAACATCAACAAAAAGGAAGATAGAAGCACCAATAACAAAGGCCTCCATGACTGGAACTTGTATCGCTCATGTACACCTACTTCTGAAGCTCCATTGTTGTATGCTTCAGCTACCTGAAGATGAGCTCTCCCATATCCACCCATTTCCTGTGCTCTGGGTGGACCTCCTGGTGGTGGTGGCAACTCTTAGAAGCGTCGCACACCACCAGCTGTACAACCAGCTCCTCTGCTTCGGTCAGGTAGGTTCCTCTACTACATGCTTCTCATATGCCGGACAGGTTGGGCAGACTCAATCCATGTGACCCTGCTTGTTGGATGCATAGCACTTCCTTCTCCTTGTATGGATGGATCTATTTCGTTTTCCTAGCACAACCGAACCTAAAACCTGGGGCCTCCCACCTGTTTTCCTGGTCCTCCAAGACCTCTGCATCATCTATATTCTGCCTACAGATGACTCAGGTGCTGATGGAAAATCCTACGGCATGAGCAGCAACCTCTGAGCATGCTCAGAGTGTAGAGTCGCTGGTATAAACTCCACCTTGGAGAAAATCTCTAAGTCTTCCCAAGTGATGGTCGTCTCATCGAAAAACTGGAGAATCTGGCTCCACCACCTCTAAGCTGCTCCCTAGAAGTGGCTAACATCTAGGTACACCATCAAGCCTACTGGTGTCCCAGCAGTGTGGAAATCTCATCCTACAAACTCCCGCTAGTGCCCAGCCATCTGAAAATATGACTCTCCTCGAAACCTCGGAGGCCTCTGACGCTGGAACTCGTGCATCGCGCTCAAGTGGCGTGCACTCTCTACTGGTGTCTGATCTAGAAGAGGGGCCTGTATTGATGCCTCTTCGCTCAACGGCCTGTCAGTATGTACAACTTTCGGGGCTCTAGCTAATCGTCTGCTGGGAAGCACCCTGAAAGAACAAATGCGACACGGTCAAAAGACTATACCTGGTGAGATGACCTGGTTTGAGTTGATTTAAAGAAACTTTTGAAAACACATGTGCAATCAGTGTTTTCGTGCACTATGTCGGAAATCAGAAGTCAAGGTCCTGGTGTATGGATACGTCAACCGCCCACACCAACACTGGACTCCCTGAACTGAAAACAACACTTAGTACCCATAAAACTATTTCTTCATAGAAAGAAAATATTATAGTTCTATGTTATACGGTAGAACCGACGTCATCTGATACCAGTTTTTCACGACCCGTCCTCGGGGCCCCTTCCGTGACTATCCCAAGCCCACCTTCCATAGTCCTGGGGCTGGCGACTAGCACCAAAGGCATAAATCCCGATAGAAAGGGAAGACATTGCCTTTATGAAATGTAAATATACACAACCAGAGTACAAGAGGAAGAAAACACTAAGTAAAAATGAAAACAAAAGTAGTGATGAATGTATGGGGCCAGAAATACAAGCCCAACAGTAAAGTACAAGGAAAAGACAAAACAACATGAAGGTGTCAAGCTACTCCTAGATCGTCCTCCGGAGTTCCAACCTGAAGGGTAGGTACAGATGGCCACCTCAGCTCTCCATGTTCGTCTGTCACCTCGGGGTACTGTCTCGTCGTGAAGGCCACCCCCAGGTACTGTCCAGCTCTACAAGCCTCAACCACGATCAGTGCTGTCCGTCATCTGCATCTAACACAACGAGGTGCTGGAATTACCCGTGTAGGCGTGAGTATAACGACACTCAATAGGGACCCTAAGACCCTCAAGCTCCCACGAAAACCAGCAAGGATAAACCACAAATAAAGATATCAATAGATAGCCTTTAATAAGGTATATTCCCATACATATACCTAAGTTTTCAAGTATCCCATCTCAATCATGAGGTAAAAACAATGGTCATATACTCAACAGAAACCAGGATTTTTATTCATGATGATGAAAAAACTGCTGTAGTAGAACACCTCCTTTATCGAGGGAAGTAGTCCTACTACGACTCTCAGGTGCCACTCAGTAACCTCAGACTGCTGGGGTACTCCTCCACTGTCAAGTATCGTGGGTCTTCCACCCCAACAGAGTAGTGCTCCCCCTACTAACCTTCAGAGGTACTCCTCCTGTCGAGTACCACGGGTCTACCACCCCAACACAGTAGTGCTCCCCGCTATGGGTCTTCCACCCCAACACAGTAGTTCTCCTCACTAGGCTAGTCAAGTCACTCTGATACGAATCGGACCAGTAGTCATCATGTCTCAGCCAGCTACAAGGTCACTATACTACATAAGCTCATCAATAGGAGGATCTGCTCCATGAGCTATTGGTCGACACTCAAAGTGTCACGAAGTCCCATGAAGAAGTATCTAAAAGGTCTGCCTCATCCTAGGGGTCTCAATGCAATAGACAACGCTTCAATCGAACACCCGCTCTGTGAGTTATTACCATTTCCGTTCTAGGGGCCCGGTTGGATTTCAGGTACAATCCAACCTGGCCATACTCCAAATACGTCCAAACATTAGGTTAATTATTCCAAAATAACCGTCTCAACAAGAGGAATCCAACATAGTCGACGTCACGTCAATCAGACGTACGTTCCTCTAGTAATAGGCATTTCTGCTCCGAGGGCGCATTTGGTTTCAGGTTCGAACCAACCCGGTTGTATTCAAACATCACCTAAACCTTATGTGTAATATACCGAAACAACCTTCATGATCCAAGGGATCCTCCTCAATTGACGATGCATTGATCGGAGGTCCGTAGCTCTAGATATGTCTGTTTAACCGAAAACCGTCCGAAAATAGGGGGTATGGGCCCGGTCCGACCCTGCCCAACCCCCCTTGGTTCTGCCCAAACCGGGTCGCCCCGACCCAGTTCTGGGTCTGCCCTGGTTGGGTGCAGCCTAGCCCCGCCCGGCGCTGGAGGCCCGGCCCGATGGCTGGTTGCGGCTCAGCCAGTGCGCCAGAGCGTTCCGCGGAGTAGGGGGTTACACCCCCCCTCGGTTTTACGAAACGGCCGACCATGATGGCCGAACCTTGGTAACCCTAAGACCCACCTCACGTCTCGCCTCTTGAAGGCACTAGCGGTCAGCACAGTCATCCGCCCTTCGAGATCTGTCGTGGCCTTAGGCCGCGGCTTTTTTCAACTGGCGCGGGCACGACGGCACCACGGCCCACCGTCGTGGCCCACCCCAGCTACAACCCCTTGAAGCTACGACACAATGAGATGGCACTGCTCCCCTTCACCGTGGCCCACATCATCCACAACTCAGCTCTACTCTGTGCGGTACATTAGTGTCGCGCCTATGTGGCGACCTGAAAATCAGGTGCTGACGATCCACTTGTGGTCGGCCCGTCATCGGATGGTTCTTCACAGTCCGCCTCCATCGTCCACAAACAACAAATGAGAGGGGAAGGTTTGGACCGTGTTCGTGCAGTCCAGCCCTTCCTCATCAAGATGGTATCATGAGGCAAAATGAATCTCAATAATTGACGAACGATGATGAACGATATTAAAACATGAACGTAATAACCCCTGCCTGAAGGTTCACCATTCGTTGACGATATCACGAAAGGGTGGACGTCGGCTCCTTGACATTATCGCAAGGGAGGAGATGAAGGTGATGATTATTGTTGGAGTTCATTGCTTCCGCAAAGGCCTTCGATCCCGGCTTGACCGTCATTCATTGGAGATCCAGTGGAGGGAGAATTGTTCTTTGTGAAGGGTGGTTCACAAGAGATCTCTCTCAAACATTTACCTCAACGAAACAATTTCCAACCAAATTAAAATAAGTTTACCCCTTATTTTAATAACACATTCCAAGAATTCAAAATTCAAATCCCTTAATTAACTAAATAAAGAGTTTGAATGCATTGATTATCTTGTGTTGGCAAACATTAATGAATGAGTGGAAGGTAGAAAGGCTACAATTTTTAAGAGGAGAATAACTTAATTCAACGGGTAATAAAGTGGGGTTTAAAGAGTAGAGGGGGAGGTGAGGAGTTAGGGTCTCGTGTGGGCCACACCACACTAAACCCTCCCATGGGAGGTTAGGTGGGTATGGGCCCCCACCACTAACTCCCCCTTTGTAGGATATTAACAACCTTCAACAAATAAAATTTGTACACAACAAATTGTATTTCTTTTATTATATATCCCTAATTATTAATCCTCAACCCGCTCAAAATGAAACTATGGTAAAGGTCCTCCAAAGCAATTTTCGTCATTGCAAGTTCATCGGTGCCCATAGATTTCAATTCCGAGCACCGGTTCGAAATATAGAAAAACCCACTCGTTCGTTTACTGAACGTACCTGAGATAAACTTCAGAAATTGATTTCCAGCACACCGGGCCTCAGAATCAAGTGCCGTCAGAAGCCACAAACTCGTAAAATTCCAAATAAATTAAGAAAAAAATATTTTCTTGAAATTTCTGGGTCATTACAAGGGAACTATTAGAATTTGAGGAGTTATTTTCTATTGTAGATACACACCATCAAACAATGTACATGTCTTCTAAAAGATTAATTTAATTATATAATAGAATACCTTTATAATCTTTCGTATAATAAGATTCCATGAATAAACTCCTTGGTTCCATCTTGATGTCTTCACATATGTGCCTCCATGGATATACACCATTGGTCCATGTCTTTCATAGTACATGTTTACCTTGGATGAGATCATTAGACTGAGATAAAATCATTTATAGTGTAATTCCATTGGTGATTACCATTGTATTAAATTCATTATCCCATTTATATAGGATTCTTGTTTTTACTGAGTTTTCCCAACTCCTCAGGTCGGGATGACTTGATTACTACCTTGGATACACTTTCATTTTTATCATCATCAAGTTTTTCTTGGAGATTACCTTGTATACTCTCTTATATTATTATTATTATTATCAATTTTTATTATATTATTTTTATTTCAACCCAATTATACTCTTACATCACTCATTATAAATTGTAATATAAAAAATTAATTGATTACTTACTCATACATCAATAGGGGTTGAATCAAGTATTAGGGTATTCACATTATTGTACTCTCTTAATTTTATATATACATTCTTATAATTTATTTTCATATTCACATATTTAATGTCGTATCCACTATTGGTGATGTTCTATTGAGATTTATCTCACACCCTATATAGGCTTCTAATGGTACCTAAGAAGATTTTATGTAAACAAGTGTTGACAAAGGGAAACATCTCTCTCTTAACACCTGATCATTCTTGCCTGATTAGGTTAGATCATGATAGAAGATGATAGGGCTACTGATCTTAATGATTTATCATTTTTTCGTATCTTTTATTTTTTAATTAATTTATTTCATGTTTCCATGTATAATATTTTTCCATTTTTTATACACATGACAAACATTACCATCGTTTTCATTTGATCCAATTTCCATTTATTATTCAATTATCTTTTCTTTTATAATTAGTCAATTTTTTGATTTTTATTAACTGATATATTGAATTTTATATTTCATTTTATATTCTATATCCACTATTCTCTACTCTGACATGAGGACACAATCTCCACACTAATACACCATAGGCTCTCTCTGGTAGACAATAGCCTCTTGTGTGTGGGGATGCAAGCTTTAGGAAATGTGTCCCACCAGTTTGGTGCACTAGTGAGTGGAACCTTGGTCAGGAAGTCAAAATTACCTACAATAATACCATATTATATTCATTCAATATACTATAGAGCTTTAGTTATTTCCAATAGAGTAATCATTCAAGTCTTATTTTATCATCCAAAAGAGGTTACTCCATAATGACATATTACTCTTAACCAATAATTTTCAAATTTATTTATTCTTATACCAACGATGAATATATTTTATATGCTGAAAAATAATGAATTAAATATCTTATTTTTAAAATATTTATATTATGATTATGGAAAAATGATTATCCACCTTTTTCTTATCCATTAGAAAATAATAACGTTACTCATTTCCATGTGTAGAATACAACCTCCATGAAGCGATGTTATTTTACTCACTTATATTTTACATAGATCGTATTAAAGGTAAATTTACGAATATATATTACATTTTGGGTATTATAGGGATTATATAAAGATGAATTATTGTTTCCTTTTATATCATCCCATCTGTTGAAAGATTAAAAATTAATTCGAACATATGAATGGCCCACCGTCTCCATTAACAGTGTAATTCAACTTTCTATATCTATCATTAATAGAGGAATAAAAATTATATATTTAATATATAATATTAATAAACAATGATTAAAATTATATAGATAATTTAACCTTGGTCGAATTATAAATATTGGAACAAATGAACTAAAATATTTATGAAAAAAAAACGGTTATCCCATAGAACAATGATTTTAATGAACAATAATTAATAAAATTATAATTTACTATTATATATAAAAAATATATAGATTTATATATTTAATTATATTTATATAATACATTTATAATAAATATATATGTATTATATATGTGTTTTAAACTTATATAAATATAGATGATACATGACGTAAAACATTTTATTCTCACTTTTATTTCTATAAGACACATGGAAAACTCATCAATTGTTTAATTTATGTGGTGTATAAGATTATATTGAATAAAATTTATTATTATTATCCTGAAATTTATTGTGATTGACATATCCATCTAAGGTACTATCTTTTTGGAATTTTTGACATGATTGTTACGAAATTGGTAAGGGATTTCCATCTCAAACTCATTTTATTCTAAATTATTTATACTTGAATTTAAATTGATGAAATCATATTATCCTTAACCTATAAATCCATTTTATATTTCTTAAACATTGGTTATTCATGATATTTTTTTTACTTATGATTTAAGACCACAGTTTAGTATGAATTAGGGATGATTTTTCACTCTAAGGATTCATGTTCTCAAAATGGAAATGCTCTATTTTATGACTCAGTATAGTGATCTATGATTAATTGGGGATGAACATAGAATTTTATTTTAATAATATTAAACAATTATTCTTATCATATGTTTTCATTAGATCATAAATTGACATCTACTTTCTTTTCACTTATTAATCTTCTAATCTCACCCATTTATAATGATTTCATTCCATAGGTTATAGTTATTTGTTTAATATTCGTTATTCCTTAGAAGATTATTTTGTGGGAAGATAATTTTTGGGAGATATTGGATAGATTTTATAAAATAATATTACCTTGTATATATACTCATATGACACTAAACCTTAGCAGTTTTTTTCAAGGATGAAAATTATATTATTCTAAAATGATGAAATATTTTGGAATAATGTAAATGGATTATAAAAAGTGAAAGTAGGGCATCATTTTTTTAATCATTTGGGACTATTATGAGATACATTTAATGAGATGGATGCGGATAAATGTATGTATAAGATAAAATAATAATTCTTTCAAAAGGTAATAGTAATTTTTTTTCCAAGTCATAAACACTTTTTGGGATTTTGGAATAGATGTGTATAGGGGTAATAACACTAAAATGTGTTTTTCAAGAATATCTTAACCATTATTATATAGCATAATGAATGTTTCCTTACTAAAAACCTTGTTTTATTCTCCCAAAGAAAATTATTTTATTAATTTCCAGTTTATTTTTGAACCATTATGAGGTAATGAAATATATAATAACCATGGATATACAAGGATAAAAAAGAAGTGTATTAGATTAAAAATAATGATTCTGAATCCATAAATCCTATTAATTATATTTTATAATTATATTATTTATCACTCTTGTTATGCTAAAATTATTCAAAAACCTAACTTCTAGGTTTATTCAATGGATTGAACCAGAATACATCATGATAACAATGAATTAGAGGGACAATATAAATATATTCCACCACAAAAAATAAATAAAAGGGCCTTAGAAGGTGGAAAATTGTGATTATTAATAATTAAAAACCTATCATAAATTATAATTCCTTTTCATTGCTGAGTTTACTGACACTCTTAATAATGTAAAGGTGGAATTCAAGAAGACCATTGAGAAATGTATATTTTTATTCCTATGTGTCAACATTGTAGAATCACTCAAGGTAATGTCTCAATAAAAAAAATATTTTTCTATGTGGAAATTTATTGAACAGAAATAGAAATTGATGTTGAAAATTGAGGTTTTTGATAGAGTGAAATGAAGTTCATCAAAATGTTAAATTTATAGTTCAACATCTTTTTTTAGAAAATATGTCAATTTTCTAATTAAATTCCCAAATTCTAGTAGAAAATTTTCGACTATGGATGGAATTGTAATCAATAAATTCATTATGGGAGTGGATTGAAGTGTTTATGTATTGGGATTCTAGAAATATATTATTACATAATTAAGAATCATGAAACTTGTATGTATTTTTCAAAATTAGGTTTTATTTATGTATTTAAAAATATGTGTATAATGGTACTGATAACTAAGAATAGTGATTTATGGGTAAGATGATAATGATTAATTAGATTATATATATTATTGAAATGAATGAGTAAATGGGACCGTATTAAAGACCTTTAAATTTGATAATGATTTTATGAAAAAGTTATTTTTGTCATATTTGATGATTTTTATTAGATTTTATTATTTATGAAATTTATTCAATAAACTATAGTATTATTTTATGAAAATTGGTTGTGTTAATTTAATGAAGCATATATGTATTAATTCAGGATTTATGGTGATCGTGGTTATTAATATTCTTTATGAGAATATATGATGAAGGTATTAACTAGTTTTATATGTCAAATTTTTAGTAAATTCATGCTGTATAGGGATAATGTTAATTTTGATCCTAGAAAAAATGAATTTGAAAAATTATTCCTATTTTTAGTTTAGAATGTTTTGAGTAATGTTTTTGAGTATATTTATGGTTAAATAATATCAAAGTGGACTGTATTTAAGATTAGGTGTTGTAATTGATGGTTTCTGAAATCAATATATTCTATTTATATATATGGGATTTCTTGTTCTCACCATTCATATTTTGGTTAGATTTTATGGATGGGAAGAACAATGTTCATCCTATAGTATCTTTTGTGATCCATAAGATATTGAATTTAATTCATCGTGAAAGGAAAAATCATATTGAAAACACATTCTTTAGTGAAGAAAATGATAATGTGTTGAAAATTGAATACATGGTGAAATTATGCTTTTTCAAGTATGTATATTTCATTATTTTTTTCTAGAAGGTAAAAGAATTCCACAATTTTAGGAAAATGATCTTCTAACTTATTAAATTTCGTATAATTTTTTTTTCGATGAATTTATGGTATTTTTATCACTGTATTTATTTATTATTTTATGGTTATTAACATTCTTAATGAAAATTGTCATTATTTTGACCAATACTCTATATAAATCTCCATAACTATTTCGGTAATAATTTTTTTCTCAGGGACCATATTTTACTTCCCACTAATGACTGCCTATTTTTAAATATAATTTTCTGTTTTTCTAGAGAACCTTAATATATCTCTTTTCATCTATTTTAGAGGATGTTGTATAAGCACATTTTTAAATTTATATTTTCAACATAGGTATTTTCAAATGTCAAATCCTTTATTACCAATATCATGTTCAAATTTTGCTGATAAAATTTGTTAAATGTGAGAATGAAATATCGCATTATTTTATATAAAATGGTTTTCAATATAAGAATAGATAATCAATATTTGGATAAAACAAACATTGAGTTATTATTATTAAAATATGACTATTATAACATAGTTTTTGAGTTGGCTGATATAAAAAAAATTACCCACATTATGAAATATATATATAAGGGACATTATAATTATAAATTTATTGATTAATTATATGAAGATATGTACTAATTTTTACTATATAAATTTCATTATTCAAAAATAATATTTCTTCAAAATAGGATATTTATTATAATTTTGGATAGAATATTATAAATAATAATTAGAAATTTATGAATCATGTTTAGAAAAGGAATATAATTCTTAAAATAAATATTTAATAGTTATCCTAGAGTTATTTTTTGTGTTTTTTCAAAAAAAAATATTGATTTTCATGTGAATAGTGAAAAATGTTTATTTTTATAGAAAATTTTATTTTTTAATAATGAACATATAAATAGAATAGAATTCGAAAGGATTAAAATTAAAATTAGTTATATTTTTATTAATTAAATAGTAAGGTACATTAGAATCAATTTTATGGATTCATTTTCTAGAAATCAATTATATATAAAAATTTATTTTTCTAAAAAGATGTTTTTCATTATCTTTTTTATTTTTATCTACAATTAATTTGTACTAAATTATAAATTAGAAAAATGAAAAATTGATCCGATATTTTGAATTATGAGTTATTAATTTGGTATAAATGACCATTTTATTTTTTTCAATATTTATATCAATGATAGTTAATTTTTGTTACCAAGGTAACGGTAAACTCAGTTATTTAGGAATTGAACTTATTTCATATGGCATAAATGTCCTTCAAAATGTTCAATTTATTTAAACTAATGATTATATTTCATCTATAATCAACCAGAATCTTATATTCTGATATATATTCATTTACATTTCATTTTTACCATTATAATATTTATGTAATATATAATATATAAAATAAATATATCTTTCTTTTAATTTAAATAATATTTTATGATGCGGATTAAAAAACTTATGTTTAGTTATAAATTATAATTTTTAATATGAATGAATTTTATTATAATGTTAAATTATAATTAATTTTTGTTGATAAAATATTTTTCATGATTAATTTTCCATAGACACAATGTTTGTGAATGTATTAAAAATATCAAGCATGTGATTTAAAATAAAAATATACGAGTAATATTTTTTTGTTGATTTAAATATGCCTAATAATTTTTAAGATAAACATAACATAATAAACCTATGTAAAATTTTAATATTTTTATTCCTTTTCAATAATGTTGTTTTAAAAGTAAAATTATGTTTATAGTTCTTAAAACGAACGTAATAATATATTATGCTAATAATAATTTAAAAAATAAATAATATATCCAAAAACCATTCCACAGTATACATAGGATGAAAAATCATAAAAAATTTCATCCCTTTTCCATTTTTGATTCAAATTATCACGTGTAAGTAATTATATAACCCATTAATAAAAAAAAATTATTAACACAAATAAGATTAAAATTGTTAAAACAAGGTGTTAAACCAAAATAATTGTTTATAATTGATATTTAAACTTGTAAAAAATAATTGAATTATTATATTTGCACCATACAATACATATATTTTATGAACTATAATTTTTGGATAATATGACATAGGATATTAAAAAATTATATTATAATATTTTATTTATTTAAAAAAATAACTGTAATCATATTTTTTAGTAAAAAGTATTTATAAGGTTATTTAAAATTAAAAATATATTAGATTTTCCCAATTTATCAGTATATATCTAAAAATATATAGCATGGTACATTTATGGGTTAATTTTTATAATATGGAAACATTATTTACCCTTACAGAGTAAAGTACGCTAATATCATGGTAATTTTCATTTCAGTTAATAGAGGGTTGAGACTATCAGATAATAGTTACAATATGATAAAACTTGTACATGTTTTATTGGATTATATTATTTAATATCATCCTTAAATTATCATCTAGTTATATCAATTTTGATACTTTTTCAATGATGATATATTTATATTTGTTTTATACATTATGTTATTCTAATAGTGTAATGCCCCTCACATATTAACAGGAACCTCATAACCTCTCTTCCTCACACATTTTTAATATATATATATCACAAAATTTAAATAATAATATATATCTATCTTAATTTACCATATTATAGAATTCCTAGTCTTTCAAAAAGACCAATCATTCAAGGCCTAAGGTGTAATCCAGAAGGTGGTTCTCAATGAAATGGTAATACTCTTAATTGAGTGTTTTCAATTTTGTTCTTCATATACCTCTAACAAATGTCTAGTATCCATTAAAAAGTAAATATTTATTTATGTTGAATATAATATTTTTATTATTTTTATATAAAATCCATTATCAACAATCCTACAATCCATTGGAAAATAATAATGTCGCTTGTTCATATGTGTTATCTACAGCCACCATGATGCAATGTCATTTTTTTCTTATATTTTACATAGAAGGTAATATGGATAAATTTAATTGGTATATATTATACATCTGATATAAAAAAATTCATTTTATTTTATTTATTACTTAAATATATTATGTTCCATCCAATGAAAAGTGAAATTAGCATTCCTGCATATGCATGACATACCGTCTACATGAGTGGTGTAATTCATTTTTAAAACTAACTTTTAGAAATGAATATATATATATAATGATTATATATGATAATTATATAAGGATTATAATTTTATATATAGTGTAACCATGATCAATGCATAATTACCATGAATGAACAAGAAAACTATTCCAGAAAAATGATGGAGTTATCACCTGTAATAGTTATTTTAATAATTATGTTTTTATACTCTAGTGATAAAATATCATACATAAGACATATGTTGTATGATATATATAATCATTTTTATATAGTTTATATATAATAAATCTATATTTATTATAAAATATTGTCAAATGTCTATAAAGCTATAGGATACTTGAGGTAAGGAATCTTCATCTCACATTTATTTTTGTTAGACACATGCCATATTCACCACTTTTTTCATTTATGTGGTGTATGTACTTCCCATTAATTTTTTCATGATAGTTATATTCAAAATTATGGGGATTTACATATCCATATATGGTTATCTCTTTCATCATTTATCGATTCGAAGGTTATAAAAGTGGTAATGGATTTAATTCTGACTCCCATTTCATTCAGAATTTTATATCGTAAAATTTTTAATTTAAGAAATTATACAATACTCATAGAATAAATCCAATTCATTTTTTATCATAATGTAAAAATATTTAGTACTTTATTTCTATCATTTTCCTCACTTTATGTAGTCAGGAGACAAAAAACGTGTGCTTAAGAAAAATTGACTGTGTTTTATTATACAGATGAGAATATTTCTCTTCTATGACCATGTATTGGTTAAAAAAATTGAAGAATGTTTTCCAATATTCTAGAAAATTTTTCAAATTAAAATTTACCCATGATTAAATTTTTATATAGATTTGTGAATTTAATCATCAAATCAATTTATGATCAAGATAATTTTTAATTTATATTAGTACTCTAAGAAGAATATTTCATTTAAAATATATGAAATGATATTTATTTAAAATAATCATGACCACTCAATTAATTGATGCATACATTTCAGGTTTTTATGATTATTTTAATTCAAAATTCATCCAGTAAGTATTGGATAGTGTTGTCTAGGAATCTACAATTGGTATGTAAGCCAGTTTTTTATGTCCGGAAGATTAATATTGTGGGTATGAAACGTTTTAGTAATAGTGTATTAAAATTATGTCTTAGAAAAATTTTTTGGTCCTAAAATTTTAAACATTTCGTTTAAAATGGTGTGTCTGTTGAAATATTATACAAAAATGTTAAATGATAGGGAAATGAGTTTTTATTTTAAATGGAAATGTGAATTTGTGGGGAGGAACTATTTTTAGAATGTTTTTGAAATTAGTGATGGTAATTTTATTTTTAACTAGTTTTGGATTTATATTTTCGAAATATAATCAGTAATGATAATGGAAAATGATATTTGAAAACATTTTTGATAAGGTGTTTGGAACATAATGTGGAAATTTGAATTTTTTTGAATTGGTTTTGTAAAATGTTGCATATAAATTATTCCAGATTATTTTTTTATATGGATTTGAAAAAGTTTTGTTTAATATGGATTATTTGTATATTATGGATAAACCTAGGGTTAACATGGCCTTAGGTGTATGGGTCACATGGTGGTTAATCCAAGGGTGAACATAGCCCCATGTTGGATGCTTAGTATTGATGGTAAAACCAAGGGTGAATGTGGACCCCAAGTGGACAGATGTGATAGTTAATCCTTGGTTTAACATATCCATATTATAGAGGATGGGGCCATGAGGATTGTTGAATTACCCTAGGGTGCCACTTTTCTATACCAAACATTGGTATACAAACCTTTGCTAGGAGATGGTTGGCACAATCATAATTGGTTTTTAGAGGAAACCAAGTACTGGACAAAGTAGGTATGTACATTTCATAGGATGAATCTAGATCATGTATTCTATTTTTTAATGTTTTAATATATTTAAATTATTATAATTGGGTATTTCATACTTTTTAATTAGATCATTTCTGCCTAACATTTACACATGCTAGTTATATTAGGGTATTCATTTGTGGAGGCCTACTATGTTTTAATCATCCCTACATAGGATATCATTACTCTTGGGAACCAAATAATCTTCCATATATTCTTAAATGAATATTTTATATAATGAAAAATGAGAATAGGTTCTTTAGGATTTGTGGAATCAATCCGATGATATTAGGAGATTAGGATGATGCATTGATCAATATGGTAGTTGAGAATCTCTGTATTTTATCGGTTTCACTTTTCTATTTGGTTAAGTTATCAATTCAGTGATTGATCGGTCATTTTGTTTTCCATATTTCTTCATAAAATATTTTATAAAAACTAATGTTTATTAACCATTTTATTTTATCTATTGTGGGGAATGTGTATGATGTTCATTTATTTAATTTATTTAAGAGTCTACACTATGATATAGGGGGTTCACCCTCTCCATAATACGTCCTATGAACCCAACTACAAGTTGGATTCCTCTATAGTTTTTGGAGGAAAACATGAGGTAAATTGGTGAACCACTATCTGGTAACCTATAAATGGGCTAAGGAGGCAGTAAAATAATCATGATTTAGAGTTGGAATAAATAATATTTTCCTCAAATTTACGAAGGAATTATATTTAGGTTAAATATTGAGATATATAGACTGATTGTAAAATCATAAATTATTTACTCAAAATGAAATATTTGAATATGAACCCAAGATGATGGGTGTAGATACCCGAAGCTTGATGTACATGAACATTACATTACTTTCACGGAATACTTAGTACATAACAAAAACACACACACAAGGATCGTAATAGTTTAGTGTCTTTGGAAACTCGGAATAAAATCTTCTAATCGTGGTGAAAGATCTTCAACATCTCCCACAAAGATCTCCCTTTTTTATTTTTACCTAAAACCTTTCATTATATCCTGGGGAAAGAAAACATAAAAGGGTGAGCTCAAATGCTCAGTAAGGGTAAACAAAAGAAATATCAATCACATCGTATTCATAAGAACATAACATTTTGGAAATCTTAACCTGCAAAAGAGAGCATAATTTCATAACATGGGATAAATCATGGCAGTGAAATGTAATCACAATAATCATAACTTAAAACATGAAACTTTGTGGCATTCACACATAATAATAGAGAATCATTTCTTGTTAGTCAATACTCATTGCCAAGACTATCTTAGTGGACAAAGTCCCTTTCTGAATCGAGTAACCCTCGTTTCAGTCATGTTTCACTGAACCGGTATAACCTACCATTCCAGTCCTATCTAACTCATGAGATATAAAATCTTTACCCAATGCATTGGAGGGAGATATAGGTCCCACCCATCTTATAATTAATCCTTTCTTATGTGTGCCACATAATCATAAACCATACATCATAGCGTAACCCATGTAATAAAAATGGGATTCTTAAACAACATGACATCATAAAACAATTAATATAAGATAAAGGAATTCATAAAAATATTTCCATCACAACATAATAAATCCAATGTAATAATAGGGATAAAAACAGAACCCTTTTATTATCTTAGATGGAAAATAATTTTGATAAAATACTTGAACTTCATTCTTGAGGAAAATATGCTTTCTACTTCAAAAACACTTTTCCTTTCTTAAAATGTCATAAAATTCTAAACTAAAAGAAGTTGATTAAAAATAAACTTGAAAACTTGTAAAGGAAGCTTCTTGGAAATAATGTTTTTAAAAATCCATTCATGCCGTATACGTTAAAAAAACATTCTTCGTACTTTTGTCGGAAAAGTCAAAAAGTACCTCGTATGAAAATTGACAAAAGATTCCTTTCATATCTTTTACTAAAAACTCACCGAAGGGTAAAATTGGATTTAAACAATTGTAGGTGGATGGAAATAATATTACATATTGAAGAAACATGGATGTGGATGATAAAATACACCCTAGTAAATACCAAAGTATAAACAATCTCAGATAAAAATGAGATTGTGATATTTCCCTTACCTTAGGTCCGATTTTCTTCGTATGTGTCCGAACCTCCTGTATAATGATTTAAATAATGTCATTGACTTGTTAAAGAATAATATTCATTGTTATGATATCATATATGGTTTACTTATGACATTATATTACCCGTTCTTTTGTAAATTCCATTTTAAAGAAGCGTTTTGGGTAAAATCGTTTCATTTATCGTAGGTGTTTTGACTTGTTGTTCTTGACATTATTATTACTTATATCATGATTTACTTACTTCCAGAATATAAAATATGATTTATATATCATATATATTCAGTATATATATATATAATAGATAGATAAATGAAATGAAAAACA
The DNA here is from genome assembly GCA_963277665.1 of Viscum album. NCBI lineage: Eukaryota > Viridiplantae > Streptophyta > Magnoliopsida > Santalales > Viscaceae > Viscum > Viscum album. The sequence continues at coordinate 1,540,173,160 of OY728142.1, forward strand.
CCGTTCATGGAGACGGTAGTCCGTACGTACGCATGAACGCTGTTTTTCATTCCTTATTGTCTTGAATGGAAGTAAGTAGATGACATATATATATATATATACATAAATCCAGTAGCTTTATAATGTAATATATTTCATTATTATTTCTTATATATACTTTATAATCATTCTTAAATGGTTAACATGGAGAATGAATCTCATCGCGTCGTGGAGACGGTAGTCCGTACGTACGCACGAGCGATGATATCATTTCCATAAATATTGAATTGAATTGTAGTGGATTATACAATATATCAGAATCAATATGATGTTGTAATAACTATGTATAGTTATTATTTACACCATTATACCCATCCATGTAAGGTGGTGGTGGAAAATAGATTACACCACGGCGTGGAGACGGTATTCCGTACGTACGCACGCGCGGTGATTTCTTTTTCCGTAGGATGGATAGATAGTGAAATAGGGTTGTTTCATACTTATAATAACATATCAGTATATGAGTGATACTGATGTTATTACTTCATAATGAAACAACCTAAGAAGAAGAAGTGGAATAAAAATAAAGATGAAAGAATTGGTAACGGTAATTACCTCTTCTTTGAAGCGCCTCTTTGAGACCTCCTCTTAGGGCACTAAAATTGGCCTTTGAGGAAGACCAGAACCTTTAGGATGTTTATAGGGAAGTGGAGAAGATATTTTGTCAGGGGTTGGCCGAGATTTAGAGCTCAAATTGGTGTGAGGAGGAGGGGGAGGAGGTGTCCTTTTATAAGGGAGGAGAGGGGCACCTTAGGAATACCTCAAAATATTATTTTATATTAATGTAAAAATCGGTTTATAATGGTTCCAAAGGGTCTTATTTCGAAGATAAAGTGGGGATGGGTCTAAATCCTATCAACCAATAGGATTTAGATAAGTTTAGGGTATTATTTTAACCTTATCAATTAGATTTAACTCTAAGTTAAATAATTTTACTTTTACCGTGTCTTTTTGTTTTCTTTCACTATATGGTTAATACACTTACTATAACATGCCAAACGAACCCCAAATTGTGTATTATTAATATATATATCCTTATCTAAGTCATTTGGCCGAACCCTAGATTTTTAGGAATAAAATAACAATTAATAATATAATATTTGATTTAAAAACTATTTTGTGTCAATTTTGACACTATTTGATATATGATTTTTGTGAAAGTCATAACAGAATTATATGTTCGAACCAAGTTGATTAAATCAACACTAATATATTATAGTAACCTATAAAATTAGTGGAATTCATAAAAAGTCTCAAATTACATTCATTTGAGCATTTATAACATCAATTATGTTAATATTTCCTTAAAAGGGTAATTACTGCATCATCATTGTGTCATAAATAAATTAATTTATTTAAAGTCTAAAAATTATAAATAAAATGTCATTATGTAGGAAATCTTTTTATCTTTCTAATGAATATTTATAGTCTAATTTATCTTATTTATAACCCCATATTAAAAATGTTTTAGTTATTAAACATTGATTTTAACTATTTTAACTATTCATTAAATAAAGTAATATTAAATGTCATAATCTAATCCATGTGGACCTAAATGGTCATATTATATTCATAAGGTTGTTTTTGGTCGAATTACACTTATCCAATAGAATTAGGAAATGTGTTAGGGTAATAGTAATATCATATTTAACCTTAGTTACCCTATTTACTATTAACCGTGGTAAAAAAAAGTTAAAAGTTACTATTCACCAAAAATTATTTTCATCTCAGTGAACCACATTTTAGTCCTTGATATTAACCGTGTCTGTCGGATTTTTTAAATTCCATTCACAGAAGCGGTAAAATTATGTTTTATGCAAAATTCAGTTTTTAACCTACCACTTAGTGGTTTCACTATTCATCAAAAATTGAAAGTTTTCAGAAAAATGCCAAAATTTCATCCTAAGCTATATTTCATATTTCGAATTCAACAATGAAGTCTATTTTACCAAATTCATAACATAGAAATTGCATTAATTAATTTTATAATTAAATCCCGCTGTTAAAACAAATAGCGTGTTTTTAAGAAACAATATCTATCAAAAGATTGACACTTGATTATGTCTGGTTTAAATGTGAAATTACATCCAATGACCAACATTGTATTAAATTGTAAAATATATTCTAAATATACTTTAAAACAACTCAAATTAATAATTTATCACTATTAATTATTTTGATTAAAAAAGTTGTTTTTAATAGTAATTTTCACTATTCATCAGAATATGAAAGTTATCCGAAAAGTACCAAAATTTCATCTTAGGCTAAATTCGATACTCCGAATCCAAAAATGAAGTCCATTTTGAGAGATAAAATTTCTAAAATTTTAAAAGGTGGTTATTACTATTCATAACGGCTAGTTATAATAATATTTTAATAGCATATCGTTGTTTAGTGAAACTCGGTATTGCGTACTACACACGCTATCGAGGAAGGTCGCGATTGCGTGTAATGCAAGGCAAGTCAAGGATGCGTGTTGTGCAAGCTCCTTTTGGTGTAGCGTACAACACAAGACATTAGTGAAATAAAAAAGAATATTTTTTATAAAATCTCGGGCTGTTACAATGGGTATTTTGATCAAATATTATTATTGTACAATAAATTACCCCGCATATAAAGTTTAACAAGTTGGATTAGGCTTTCCATTGTGAGGATCATGATAGTTTTTCCACTATAAAGATTGAGTGAGATCCAATAATTATGTATTTATAGATGATATAACTAGAAATATTGTTTTATGTGTGGAAATATTATCTTACATATATGAGTGTGCATAAAATTATCCATGTAATGATTAAAGAGTCATAATGGTGGGATTTAAAACTGTATAATAATGTGAGAAAAGTTCCTATGTTCATCCATGATTATATACGAATGATAAGGTTTATAAATTTTGCTTTTTTCACATCAATGCCAATATTGAAAATGGTGATGTCTCATGAAGCACGTAGTTCATAATTTTATCTTCATATAGGATTTTCAAAAACATAAAGAGTTCTCCAAAAGAATTTAAGAAGGGACAACTTGAAAATTGATAAACTAGAGTATGTATCGTACTATCAGGTATGTCAATATCTAAATATAGGTAACTAGGATTATCTTTAATAGATATTAAATCATTTTTATAAATATTAATTAAATTACACAACTACATGCATAATGATATTTAATATTTTATTATCTTTGGACAAAGGGAAGCCTAAAAAGATGATCCATATGAACACTTCAACAACTCCCTCTATGATATTTCTAACTATCACCATTGTTACAAATATCACGTTTCATCAATTTCTCCATAAAATTGGGAAAAAACAAGAAAGAATTAGATCATATTCTTAGTAAGATAAAAAATAGATAAACAATTATAACATGACTATAAGGTTATGGGAATATGAACATAACATTTAAAAACCATAGGCTACAAATAAAAGATCATACATATGAGTCATGGAATTAATATTAGATGTTTATCGTGGAATGGGTTAACTCCTCAAACCATCACAATAGTTTTGTTTTACTCTCTATACCAGTATACTAGAAAAAGACCCTTACTGAAATGAGTTTTCTCCCCATTCCATCATGATCTATCTCATGAGATACACATCTTTACCTAATGAATTGGCAGAGATATAAGTATCACATGTCTATTAATTAAGACCATAATTATGCGTGCCACAATACCACAAAATATCGATCATAACATAACCCAAGAAACGAAATGGGTTTCATAAAAATTCCACCATATCGTAACCTATGGAAAAGTGATTGGATTCATAATAATTTAATCATTTTGTTATAGTGTAACCCATGTAAAGAGAATCATGATTCACAAGAATCTTATCATGGTATAACCCATGGTTTTTAAATTGGTTTTGTAAATATCATTACGTAATAAACAAAAACCATTCAAAGAAAGAATTATAAAGGTATCCTTGAATCAAATCCCTTGTAAATCGTCATTAAAATAAATGTATTTAATCATATAAGGAAAATTGTTTTGAATTATCATTTAAAACATTTCATGAAAAAATGACCCTTTTCTAATTGGAACAACACCATTTAAGTATAAAAAATATAGAAAATATTTTTATGTGAATATAAAATTGAGCACTTTTAAAGGAGTATTCAATGATAATAATTTCTACCATGATGATAAGTTTTGTTCAATATATAAAAATTAATTCAAATATTCCTTTTACATTTTTGTAAAAACCACTTTAGCATCATCGAATAACAAACCCCATGAAGGAATAAAAAAATAGAACATAAAATAGCATTATGAAAAATAAATTTATGATATTTCATTAAATATTGTATTTATATAATCCTCATGAACAAATTTTTGTGCATATCATAAAGTACATCTCAATGATGTTAAATTGAGACAAATAAATATGTCTCGAATTCTTTCACACTAATTAAAAACGCTTATAAAATGAATATAATTTTATTACACTTATATTAAATAACTATATTACTACATATCATACCATATATTATTTAATTATGACCTTTTATAACCTGTTTATTAATAATTCTAGGTCAAATTCTCATTTCAGGCAATAACTACTTTTTTATATTTGTTTTGATTTGATATTTTATAGATCTATTAATTTGATAATTTGTAAATCATCTCCATAATATTGAATATTATATTAAAAATATATATAGTCAGTATATTTGTTTTTAGATTAAACCATAATATTTGGAGATTTATTATAAAATGCACTATTCATGGAGATGGTATGTCGTACAGATGATTGTATGATGTTTCCTTTTTTAATTATCAGATTGAAAGAGAGAAAAGTAAATGATATATGTATTATAATTAAGGATAATTTTAGGTTTATTATATTTAACATATTTTTATTAAAACCATCTGAAATACATTCTATGTAAAGTGTGAATGTATCACATTGCTTTGTGAGGTTACAATCCATCCTACACATGACTGACATTATCACATTCCATTAAAAAAAGAGTGTGGATGTATATGTGATGTAATAGTTTGATAACAAAAAAATCATAAATATAATATATATAAATTATTAATCCATTACTACATCTATAATTATGATTTTCTAACTAAGAAATGAATGACATTCGTTTGCGAGACAATAGTCTACTGTACAAACGAACAATTATTCCGTAACTCAATATTTAGAAGTGGATATGGTTTTACTTCATTCACTAAAAATAAAAACCTCTCAATATATGCAATAAAATTGAATTATTTTATAATTAATTTTGAATAATAATTGATGAGTTGAATGAAGAAATTAAAAATACAATGAAGAATGTCACTTTTTCATTGGGTATCCTCCATAGGTATGAATCAAAATACTTCTTTTGTTGGATTTCTGTCCAAAATATGGATTCTTGGATGAGATAACAGAAGTTGGGAAGTGATTTTGTTCTGTATAATATTATTCAAAAGTGTTTTATAATTTTAATAAGATATTATAGGGCATTGTTTTATAAGTATGGGGAGAGAACACAAATGTTATTTTGGAAAATAATTGAGTGATACCAGGTTATTCATATAACACAAGGGCCCAAAATGGTACCTTATAGATATTTATATTCCAAATGGTCAAAATAATTCCAAAAATATAGTTTTTATAAATTTTTACATATCATATTTACAAAAATGTTTTTGTTTAACCACATGGTAAACCCATTTTACCCAAACCATGGTAATTTGTTTTACTACATTCAATATTAATTTTTTTCAAAATATATTTTGATATTATTTTAAGATATAAATTATTATTATTCCAAATATAGAGTCAATTTTTCCAACTTCCATTCATATAAGTGTATAAATATAATTTTAATTTAACAATGCAAACATGATGACAATGTGGGTTTTTTAAGAGAAAATATTAAAATGTTTACAATGTTTTTATAACAAAAATCAATATTAAATTCAAATAAATGACCTATATTATATAAAAAGGATGTTTATTCGAACTAATTTTACTATAAAATAAATTTTAAATATAATTTATCAATGTAAATAAATTAATCTAAAAGAATTTTCTTAATTTAATTTCTGTATTATAACTATTCATCTAAAATGAAATTTTTAAAAAAATTCAACATAATATAATTTTTACATGTTGATTTAAAAAACTATGTGTTTTTATAAAATTAATTTTCTAAAATAATAAAAAATAAGTTTTAAAATTTTTCACAAAAATCAATTTTTTTTGAAAATAATATTTTCAAAACTTATCAAGACATTATTGAAGATTATTTAATTTTTATCAATATGTTTTCTTTATAAAAAAAATTTACATAAAATTTAAAATTTTATTATTACTATTCATCCCTCTATCTACAATAGCTAGGTAATAAGGGTCACATTTGAATAATATTTACAATATAACATGGTTTTGTTAAAAATTGGTATCATTTGTAACAAAAAATAACTATGTGTTCTGTGTAGTGCAAGAATAAAAAGTATTTTGTGTATCACAAGATATCAATGAGATTGAATTTATTGAAAAAAAATAGATTCACAAAAACATGGGGTGTCACATTCTATGACTTTTAAAATCAGTTTTTTCTATTCAAGTTTACCGCTCTGATAGAAAAATGAGGATAATTTTACCACAAAATATTCGGATGATCCCACATAGCATCCTTAAAATAGTGGGTTTGAAAAAAATAATTAAACAGTTGAGTGGTATTTCTTCAAAAACCACTGTCTATATGATCTAGTATCCCCATATTTGGTTCCTCAAAAAACATTTCATGGCACTATTTTATGAATTATGTGTTCAATACATTTGAAATGTCAAGTATGTACATCTTTATGAGAGATACATGGAACACGTCAGGGTCTTGAGAGAAGTTCAGTAGAAGTTCCAAGAGATAGCACACTATCCGGATTCTATCAATAATTTCTATGGGACCTATATAAATAAAGATCATTTTCCCTTTCTTCTTGAATATTAAAACCATATTCCATAGAGAAGTACTTAGGAAAACTTGTAACAAAATTTAAATTCCATATCACGTTCATGATTATCCGAAAAAATTTCTACCGAATCTATGATTCCTTTATGGGTTGTTTAATCGATCTTACCCTTTCTACTTGTTCTTCAGATATCTCAGTTCCCAATATATTTCTTTGTCGATCATTATTCCATAATGTTGGATATTTACTTTTTATTCAATTGGGGGATTCATAAGGAACCATCTAAATTATAGAGTGAAGGATATTATGGTTTTAAAACTCAACTTAAGGAAGGTGATGGTCCAAAACACCATTTAAATCCAATTAACAATATCGCAACATGTCCTCTAAGGTTTGAATGTTCTTTTAGAATGAAAATCTATACGAGCAAGACACATAGTTTTGAAACTGAACTCCCCATCAAGAGATTTTTGAAGAATTCACCAAAAATATGAGTTAAACATTAGATCCAGATAAAAAATGGAACACGTTACTCTATGAAAACTTAATATATACTTAATTTATATCTTAGAATGCTAATCTAGTGATAATTATTCTAAGATAATGATGGAGTCTGCTGAATTATTAGGTCTATGGAATACAAACCATATATCATTATACCCTTTAGACATTTTTGGGAGTCCAATGATAAATTTTTGGGTTATGTTCTCTCTCTTCCTTTCTATCAATAGAAATTGATGAAACAATAACTTAGAATTTTTTATTTCAATATGAAAATTCTTACATTCCTTGTAATGATATATAAAATCTATAACATCTCCAATCATGGAACACCACTATATGTATGCCTTCAAATATCAATACATATTCGTAAATTTACGATGAATATTGAATGATGAATTATGATATTCCTATAATAACACCTTCTTTAATTCTAGAATGGACATAAAACATACCTAGTTCCTTAACCTTATCATTTGATCATGATTAAGGATAAACCCAAATTTATTTATGACCATCATTTGTATCTCCACGTCTTCCTATTGGGCCTCATTAATCTCCACATGGTTATATTATTGAATATTTAATTGAGAAATATACGATTTGTCCCCATTCGTCAAGATTTCTAGATCTATCAATTTCTTGTCCAGAAATATTTTATTTTTTTGTGATATTCATTTTAGATAACCTATCATGATCCTTTAAACTCATATCATCTTCCACATTTTTCACTTTTCCATGGTGGTAATGTATTGAGAATCTTTAATCTATAACCAAACTGACTTATATTCTCTCAAACATATTCAAATATATTTGTGGGAATAGATAAATTATATTTTTTGATCAGTATATACATAACACTATTCTACAAAACGATAATTCCTCTAAAATAGTTAATTTTAGAATTACCGTAGCTAAATCTAAATCATGAGTTGTGTAATTTTCCTCATGAATCATTAATTTTGGTAAGGAATAATATATAACAATTTAATTATGCATAATAACACATCATGGATCCGTTTTTTGAGAATAAATAATGATTACATACCCTTATCCACTATAAAGTAATGTAAAATCATGTTTTATAATTGATATTCTCTTCACATCCTTAAAATATTATCTCACACTCATCTATCTAGTGTAACTTTTCTCCCTTGCAAGGTAACTTGGTAATATGACTACAGAGCCATGAGAAATTATCCACAAACCAACAATAATATCCATCTAAAAATAGAAAATAATGGATCTCCATTGTTGTGGTAGATCTGCACTAACATTCAATAGCCTCCACATTTGACTAATCAACTGTTATTTCCCATGGTGAGATTATATGGACCAACAATGAAAACTTTTCATCCAAAATCCACACATTCTAAATTCTTCATATTTTTTATACCTCTTTAGGGTCATTAGTATTATTCTCAACTAGTCTTCATGCTCTTACTTTCACTTAGAGTAGATAAGAATATCATCTATAAATAATACCGCAATGTGATCAAGGTAATCTCTACAGACTCTATTAACTACATCGATGTTTATAATAAGGGAATTAATAACAGTAAAAGGTGTCACTATATTTTTATACTGTCCATAAATTTTTCGGAATTCCTTCTTGCGTATATCCTCTTTATTGACCCTCAATTTATGATATCCGAAATAAGGTAAATATTGGAAAAGTATTGAGATATTCAAAGGTGACCAATCAATTCACGAATACGGGGAAGAGGATACATTTTCAGAATTTTGATCTTGTTTGGATTCTAGTAATCAATTTATATTCATATCAATCCATCCTTCAATTTATCAAAAAGGATACCCATAGTTGAAAAATTGGGAAAATGAATTCATTTTCAAGTATTTATTATTGTTGGATATTAAATTCTTAATACCCAATCAAGTCAATCCTGTACAGACACTTTTAAAATGGTGTGTCACTATGTATGGGTTCTATTGATAACTCAATATCATGTTTTTGTTGAATACTGGGGAACTCCTTTTGAAAATAATCAACAAATTCTCCAACAATTTGAATATCATTGATGTTATCATTCCATCAGATAAAATGAGATAAAAATCCCTACTGAATGGGATTTATGACCCATGTAATGGATATAATCACCATAACATATTCACACTTATCATTATATTGATTGATAAATATTGTTTTTTTGGAATATAAAATTTGAATTCCCTTACTTCAGAATTTATATGGGATTTATATAGAGAAATAAAATTAATTTATAATATCACATCAAATACCACTATAGGAAGAATGGAAATATTTGAAGAAGCACATTCCCAAAAACATCAACAAGAGATGAATCATACATATCAGATGAGATTATCATACCATTCAAGGGTTTTACTTCTAATTCCACATCAAATCATTGGGGTTGAATCTTGATAACCTTTTAAATTTCTTTAGATTTGAAATAATGGGTAAAAATAGTAAAATAAGACAATATAAGATTTAGAGTGGATGGTAAGTGTATTTTTTACAGTTACTATCACATCCCATTTCATAAATAGTGGTCTCAAAATATTTCAATTTTTCAATCAGCATTAGAGTTTTCTATTGTCAATTATCATCATGAGCATTCAGATTTGGGAAATGGTTTTTAGAGTGTGCATATACCACTCATTTGAATAAATAGAGTGTGGGTGGTGCATTCTTTGAATCTTTATATCTTTTTCGAATCATTTCCTATGGTATTCCTACCACATCGGCAATCAATTTCCCAATGACCATCATGTACAAAAATAAAACATTTACATATCCTAATTTTAAAATTTCTTCCATTATTTATCCCACAGATTTTTCATAAAGGAATTTTCATATTCTTCTATCCATGTTTTTTATGTTTTCATTTTTACTCCATCATTCTTTTCTTGTAAAAACAATTCAAATAATAGAGAAATCCGACCACTATTTTCCCCATTATGAAAAATATTAAAATATATTCATAGCTATTGAACTCACTTATGTCTAACCCCTTTAGAGACTATATTTTATGACATTGATTAATTGATCAATCTCATTTTTAGGGTGGATGATGATACCAGTAGACTACCTTGATAATATTCTAAAATTTTCCTCATATGTACCAATAGATTCCTCATGATTTTTCCTTATCATAATGAACTACTTCTACATATTCCCAGGAAGAATATTAGTAATGTAATTATTGAGAAATAATTTTTTAAACTCATTCCAATCCATGAAAGAACTACATGGTTTATATATAGAGAATTTTTAGTCATAATGGTAATGATATTTTCTATTCCAGATCCCATAGCATTTGGATTCTTAGGAGCACAATCATTGCATTGTTTGTGGTGTTATGCATTAACACAGTTCCATAAGGTTCGTGTGATTTACTAAAACCAAATTTAATAGTTTAATGAAAAGTAATAAAAGTGAGGATCCACATAATCATTAATTATTTCATATATAATGTATATATCATGAAACATTCACTAATCTATGATAACATAGGTGTATAATATTTCAATCATAGCCATAATATAGTTAAATCATTCTTGATGTTTCATAAAAGGTTTTTTAAATTTCCAAAGCCTGTCCTCAATGTGTGTCAATCTAGATGTCTTGTAAGACCTATTTTCAAGATCTAGGTGATGATTATGTCGAGATAAATGATCCATTTTTAGAGTTATTACCCCTTGGTAACTCTATTCAAGAGCCACATCCACTTGTGTTCACCAAACGTATACGTATTTTCATAGAAACCACTCACTATATCCTTTATAAAAAATTTAGGAAATTTTTAAATAATATCATTAATCCTTAATATTACCATTAGACATGACCTTTGGGATCTCACTAAGGTTTTCTATCCTATTTTCAAAATTATAACTATACATATCCATTACTAAAACTTATAGAGACCCATGCTTATCATATATAGATATTGTAACATTTTTTGATGAATATTAATTACTTTACAAGAACAAATTATTGAGGACTATACTATAAAACTATATTTGGAAATAGAGAAATTGAAACTACTAGTCCATATATAAACTAGATAGTATAAAATAATGACCTTCATTAATGGAACAATTCTAAGGCATTTCGTAAGTAATAAAGTTCATCATAACTTGGGGAAAGGAAACATAAGAAAGGTCGATCTCTGATGCTTGGTATGGGTAAAAAGGGAGATACATAATCATAACATGAAAATAAAGTTATGGGAACTTGGGAATAAAATTTAATAAACATTTATACAATATTAATGTTCATAAACAGTAATCATAGAATAAATATTTCTAATTGAAAAGGCCTGAATTATTTAAAAGTAAAATAACATTATCCATGAGACAATAACATTGACGTAATACATGGATTAGTGACATAAACATACATATATTAAATCATGACCATAGTAAACAAGGATCACCACTAAGTATATCACTGTGTAATGGGTTATATTCTCAATCCATAATTGTAAATACAGTTCACTATAAAGATCATCACTTTGGAAAAAATTATTTTACCACACTAAGTTCACTCCCCATTCCATCCTTATATATCTTATGAGATTTAAATCTTTACCAAATGTATTAGAGGAAGATATAGGTCCTACCCATCTCATAATGAAAGCCCTAATTTTGTGTTCCCAAGTAATATAAAACATTCATCACATAAAAACCCATGAAAATCAATGGGTTTTAAAAACATTATTTAAAATCATAACCAATGGAATATAGATAGGTTTCATTATCATTTTATCATTTTATCATAGCATAACTCCATCTAAGATAAGTATATTTAGTAATACTTTTATCACGGTTTAACCCATTGAAGATAAAATTGTTTCATAAATATCATTCAATCCTAAACATAATATTTTGAGATAATTAATAATAATGGTATCCTTAGTTCATATCCCTTATAAATTATTGTTAACACTAACAAATTTATCATGGATTGAAAATGATTTTGAATGATCATTAAAAAAATTCATGTGGAATTAATACTTTTATCTTTGAAAAAAAAAATTAAAATACAAAATATTAATAAAGACCTTTTCATTGAAAATAACCATGAAAAATTATAGATGAATCCTCATAGAATATGATTTTCATGCTGGTGGGAAGTTTTTTTCATGTAGTAAATATTGAACCATATATTTCTTTTAGATTTTAATTAAAATCCAAACATGTATTTTTTAGAAAATGACATGAATATTCCTATCAATTTTATTTGTAAAAAGTCAAAAATGGGTAAGAATTTATTTTAATATTAATATATTAATAATAAAACATTTTGGAAAACATTTTTTTAAAAACATGTTTTTTTAAAGAGGATTCTGACTAATGTGAGGAATAATTTCAGATTTTACTAAAAAGATTATATCACCTATATTATGTACCATTCTGTGTTAAAATGGTACTTTTACATTAAAAAATCATTAATAACTAGTCTATAATAAAATTATTGATTTTATTGAGTGATATATCATATAATTTTATCATAATAAACCAAATCATAAAATATCTCAGTTAACATTGACATTCAATCCTAAAATCATTACCACTTAGATATCTTTGAGTCATAAAAATCATGATTGAATAAAAAAATTGTAACATAAATTAACATGTGGAAAACTAAATTTATTATATAAAAATACAAATGGGGTTTTTATAAAACACATGAATTAATATTGGTTTATAATATAACACAAGTCTCAATTAAGAAAAAGTTAGACAAAAATCACATACCCAAAAGTATTAACCTTCATCATAATAATTAAAACCACATATATAATAAATAAAATATATTAATAAATATATTATAGAGAAATATTCATATATATAAAACCATATATTTTTTGAAATGTTATATTTTTTTCATATTGTTAACAATTCCATGATAAATTCACATTTCGGGTTATAACTGCATTGTTTTTGATAAATGTTTTGATTTGTTATTTTTTGGTCCCCCTAATTTGAACATGGTTTCATCATGTAAATAATTTAATACATGATATAAATATACTAATTATAATTTAGATATGTATTTATAGTAACCCAAAAATATTTATAGAAAGAAAATTAAATACACCATTCATAGTGATGGTAGGTCATACGTACTCATGAATGTTGTTTTCATTTTATTAGCAGATTGAAGGAAATAAATTTAAATAATATATATTATCATTATAGAGTCTTTTTTATGTCACATAAATCATATATTTTTATTAAACTCTTCTTTAATACATTCCATGTAAATAGGGAACCAATTACATCTCTTCGTGAGTCAGTAACTCTACAAATAAATGGATGACATTATTATATTCCCACGAAATTAAGAGTATGAAGATATGTGTGATATATTAATAACATAAAAATATTTGAATAATATATTTCATATAAAAATAATTTATCCAATATTTTAATCATCCTTTATAGGTGGTAAAGGAAAAAATGAATGACATAGGTTCACAAGGCTGTAGTCCACTGTACACAAAGACGATGATTTCATAAACTATTTGATATAAGTATTGATAGTTATAGGTAATTACTATGAAATAAAAAATCTATGTATATGAAATATATTATGGTTAATGAATAATATTTATATAATAAAAATTCAATGATGTTGAGAATGAAATTGAAAAAACACAAATTGATGAATACAACATCTTCTTTGAATACACTCATTAGGATTGCACAAAAAGGATTACTAGGTTGGATTTCAATCCAAATTAAGGATTATAATTTAATAGGAAGGAATTTATTTGGTTAATTTTTATTTATATTCCGAACAAAAGGTGTCTTTTTGTGTGCGGAGGAGTGGATAGGGGTGGCCATTTATATTTGGGGCAGATGCACACTTGATATTTTTGAAAAAAAATTAGTGATCCAAAATTTTCCATGTGTAAAAGAGTTAAATTTTGGACCATTATTAAAAATTATACTTTGAGTTGTATTTTTATTTCTATAAAATAGTTTTTATAAAGGTTTTATGTCATTTTCACCCTTACATTTGTAGTGTAATCCCCTAGTAAACCAATTGATACATTAATTGTGGTAATTAATTTTTACTGCATTCACTATAAATTTTTTCAAATTTTTTTGTTGAAAATAATAGATAATATAAATTATGAGTATTAAAAACATGTAATCCATTCATTCATATTCTATCAAAATAAGTGGAAATTTTTTATTTAATAATAATCGCACAAACAGTATTGAAAGCCAGTTTTAAAAGAGAAAATTGTCCAATCATTACAATGTTTTTATATCAAAATTAAACATGCATTTTTTTCCAAATACATAATGTAGATTAATTTATGTATAGTTAAACTAAATAAATTTCTAAATAAATTTAAAATATAATTTACCTTTATAAAAAATTAAACATAAATTTTTTTTAATTAAAATTTTGTTTTCTCAATATTATTAAAAAATGAAACATTTCTAAATAATAAAAAAAACTCTTAAAATGATAATTATGATATTATGATTTTAAAAATAATTATTTTATCATATTCAATTTATTCAATATTTTAAAAAATTATAAATTTTCACCAAAATAAGATAAAATTAATTTTCGGATAATGTGATATTTTCTAAAGAAATATACATGTTACAAAAACTTTTGAAATTTTTTATCAATATGATTTCATTATATAAAACCATTATATATATTATTTAAAAAATATTTTTTCCTTAACACTAGGTTTGACATCATTGTTATAAGGATCATGTTGGAATTATATTAATAATATATTTTCATTTTTACAAAACTCAGTATCATGTGTTATGAAAGCTATCAATGTGTTGCGTGTAATGCTAGATAAACCAGGATTTACATAAATTGAATGCTATCAATTAACATTAATTTATTTAAAAAAATACTTATAAACTCATTGTGTTATATAAATGCATATGAGATATATGTCTATGGCGATGTTATAACTTTTACTAATACTAATATTCAAATGGGAAAACAAAACTATATATTTTGTCACTGGGTCCCCAAAAAAATAATAAAAAGTACGTTGTTTTGGGGTTTTTGTCACATTTTAAATTGATTAATTTCATTTCTATTAGTTAATAATTCTCTCATGTTAATACTTTAATGATATAAATTAAATAATGAATATTGTTTTGTAGATTATTATCCATTGATAGATGTCTAGTCATAAAGGATCATTAAAACGTCAAAATATAGGGTAAGAGCACAATCTATGGATTAAAATTTTGGTTGGGATCAACATCATCCCCTAATTAATTTTTTAGAAGTAGATATGGTTTTACTTCATTCACTAAAAATAAAAACCTCTCAATATATGCAATAAAATTGAATTATTTTATAATTAATTTTGAATAATAATTGATGAGTTGAATGAAGAAATTAAAAATACAATGAAGAATGTCACTTTTTCATTGGGTATCCTCCATAGGTATGAATCAAAATACTTCTTTTGTTGGATTTCTGTCCAAAATATGGATTCTTGGATGAGATAACAGAAGTTGGGAAGTGATTTTGTTCTGTATAATATTATTCAAAAGTGTTTTATAATTTTAATAAGATATTATAGGGCATTGTTTTATAAGTATGGGGAGAGAACACAAATGTTATTTTGGAAAATAATTGAGTGATACCAGGTTATTCATATAACACAAGGGCCCAAAATGGTACCTTATAGATATTTATATTCCAAATGGTCAAAATAATTCCAAAAATATAGTTTTTATAAATTTTTACATATCATATTTACAAAAATGTTTTTGTTTAACCACATGGTAAACCCATTTTACCCAAACCATGGTAATTTGTTTTACTACATTCAATATTAATTTTTTTCAAAATATATTTTGATATTATTTTAAGATATAAATTATTATTATTCCAAATATAGAGTCAATTTTTCCAACTTCCATTCATATAAGTGTATAAATATAATTTTAATTTAACAATGCAAACATGATGACAATGTGGGTTTTTTAAGAGAAAATATTAAAATGTTTACAATGTTTTTATAACAAAAATCAATATTAAATTCAAATAAATGACCTATATTATATAAAAAGGATGTTTATTCGAACTAATTTTACTATAAAATAAATTTTAAATATAATTTATCAATGTAAATAAATTAATCTAAAATAATTTTCTTAATTTAATTTCTGTATTATAACTATTCATCTAAAATGAAATTTTTAAAAAAATTCAACATAATATAATTTTTACATGTTGATTTAAAAAACTATGTGTTTTTATAAAATTAATTTTCTAAAATAATAAAAAATAAGTTTTAAAATTTTTCACAAAAATCAATTTTTTTTGAAAATAATATTTTCAAAACTTATCAAGACATTATTGAAGATTATTTAATTTTTATCAATATGTTTTCTTTATAAAAAAAATTTACATAAAATTTAAAATTTTATTATTACTATTCATCCCTCTATCTACAATAGCTAGGTAATAAGGGTCACATTTGAATAATATTTACAATATAACATGGTTTTGTTAAAAATTGGTATCATTTGTAACAAAAAATAACTATGTGTTCTGTGTAGTGCAAGAATAAAAAGTATTTTGTGTATCACAAGATATCAATGAGATTGAATTTATTGAAAAAAAATAGATTCACAAAAACATGGGGTGTCACATTCTATGACTTTTAAAATCAGTTTTTTCTATTCAAGTTTACCGCTCTGATAGAAAAATGAGGATAATTTTACCACAAAATATTCGGATGATCCCACATAGCATCCTTAAAATAGTGGGTTTGAAAAAAATAATTAAACAGTTGAGTGGTATTTCTTCAAAAACCACTGTCTATATGATCTAGTATCCCCATATTTGGTTCCTCAAAAAACATTTCATGGCACTATTTTATGAATTATGTGTTCAATACATTTGAAATGTCAAGTATGTACATCTTTATGAGAGATACATGGAACACGTCAGGGTCTTGAGAGAAGTTCAGTAGAAGTTCCAAGAGATAGCACACTATCCGGATTCTATCAATAATTTCTATGGGACCTATATAAATAAAGATCATTTTCCCTTTCTTCTTGAATATTAAAACCATATTCCATAGAGAAGTACTTAGGAAAACTTGTAACAAAATTTAAATTCCATATCACGTTCATGATTATCCGAAAAAATTTCTACCGAATCTATGATTCCTTTATGGGTTGTTTAATCGATCTTACCCTTTCTACTTGTTCTTCAGATATCTCAGTTCCCAATATATTTCTTTGTCGATCATTATTCCATAATGTTGGATATTTACTTTTTATTCAATTGGGGGATTCATAAGGAACCATCTAAATTATAGAGTGAAGGATATTATGGTTTTAAAACTCAACTTAAGGAAGGTGATGGTCCAAAACACCATTTAAATCCAATTAACAATATCGCAACATGTCCTCTAAGGTTTGAATGTTCTTTTAGAATGAAAATCTATACGAGCAAGACACATAGTTTTGAAACTGAACTCCCCATCAAGAGATTTTTGAAGAATTCACCAAAAATATGAGTTAAACATTAGATCCAGATAAAAAATGGAACACGTTACTCTATGAAAACTTAATATATACTTAATTTATATCTTAGAATGCTAATCTAGTGATAATTATTCTAAGATAATGATGGAGTCTGCTGAATTATTAGGTCTATGGAATACAAACCATATATCATTATACCCTTTAGACATTTTTGGGAGTCCAATGATAAATTTTTGGGTTATGTTCTCTCTCTTCCTTTCTATCAATAGAAATTGATGAAACAATAACTTAGAATTTTTTATTTCAATATGAAAATTCTTACATTCCTTGTAATGATATATAAAATCTATAACATCTCCAATCATGGAACACCACTATATGTATGCCTTCAAATATCAATACATATTCGTAAATTTACGATGAATATTGAATGATGAATTATGATATTCCTATAATAACACCTTCTTTAATTCTAGAATGGACATAAAACATACCTAGTTCCTTAACCTTATCATTTGATCATGATTAAGGATAAACCCAAATTTATTTATGACCATCATTTGTATCTCCACGTCTTCCTATTGGGCCTCATTAATCTCCACATGGTTATATTATTGAATATTTAATTGAGAAATATACGATTTGTCCCCATTCGTCAAGATTTCTAGATCTATCAATTTCTTGTCCAGAAATATTTTATTTTTTTGTGATATTCATTTTAGATAACCTATCATGATCCTTTAAACTCATATCATCTTCCACATTGTTCACTTTTCCATGGTGGTAATGTATTGAGAATCTTTAATCTATAACCAAACTGACTTATATTCTCTCAAACATATTCAAATATATTTGTGGGAATAGATAAATTATATTTTTTGATCAGTATATACATAACACTATTCTACAAAACGATAATTCCTCTAAAATAGTTAATTTTAGAATTACCGTAGCTAAATCTAAATCATGAGTTGTGTAATTTTCCTCATGAATCATTAATTTTGGTAAGGAATAATATATAACAATTTAATTATGCATAATAACACATCATGGATCCGTTTTTTGAGAATAAATAATGATTACATACCCTTATCCACTATAAAGTAATGTAAAATCATGTTTTATAATTGATATTCTCTTCACATCCTTAAAATATTATCTCACACTCATCTATCTAGTGTAACTTTTCTCCCTTGCAAGGTAACTTGGTAATATGACTACAGAGCCATGAGAAATTATCCACAAACCAACAATAATATCCATCTAAAAATAGAAAATAATGGATCTCCATTGTTGTGGTAGATCTGCACTAACATTCAATAGCCTCCACATTTGACTAATCAACTGTTATTTCCCATGGTGAGATTATATGGACCAACAATTAAAACTTTTCATCCAAAATCCACACATTCTAAATTCTTCATATTTTTTATACCTCTTTAGGGTCATTAGTATTATTCTCAACTAGTCTTCATGCTCTTACTTTCACTTAGAGTAGATAAGAATATCATCTATAAATAATACCGCAATGTGATCAAGGTAATCTCTACAGACTCTATTAACTACATCGATGTTTATAATAAGGGAATTAATAACAGTAAAAGGTGTCACTATATTTTTATACTGTCCATAAATTTTTCGGAATTCCTTCTTGCGTATATCCTCTTTATTGACCCTCAATTTATGATATCCGAAATAAGGTAAATATTGGAAAAGTATTGAGATATTCAAAGGTGACCAATCAATTCACGAATACGGGGAAGAGGATACATTTTCAGAATTTTGATCTTGTTTGGATTCTAGTAATCAATTTATATTCATATCAATCCATCCTTCAATTTATCAAAAAGGATACCCATAGTTGAAAAATTGGGAAAATGAATTCATTTTCAAGTATTTATTATTGTTGGATATTAAATTCTTAATACCCAATCAGGTCAATCCTGTACAGACACTTTTAAAATGGTGTGTCACTATGTATGGGTTCTATTGATAACTCAATATCATGTTTTTGTTGAATACTGGGGAACTCCTTTTGAAAATAATCAACAAATTCTCCAACAATTTGAATATCATTGATGTTATCATTCCATCAGATAAAATGAGATAAAAATCCCTACTGAATGGGATTTATGACCCATGTAATGGATATAATCACCATAACATATTCACACTTATCATTATATTGATTGATAAATATTGTTTTTTTGGAATATAAAATTTGAATTCCCTTACTTCAGAATTTATATGGGATTTATATAGAGAAATAAAATTAATTTATAATATCACATCAAATACCACTATAGGAAGAATGGAAATATTTGAAGAAGCACATTCCCAAAAACATCAACAAGAGATGAATCATACATATCAGATGAGATTATCATACCATTCAAGGGTTTTACTTCTAATTCCACATCAAATCATTGGGGTTGAATCTTGATAACCTTTTAAATTTCTTTAGATTTGAAATAATGGGTAAAAAATAGTAAAATAAGACAATATAAGATTTAGAGTGGATGGTAAGTGTATTTTTTACAGTTACTATCACATCCCATTTCATAAATAGTGGTCTCAAAATATTTCAATTTTTCAATCAGCATTAGAGTTTTCTATTGTCAATTATCATCATGAGCATTCAGATTTGGGAAATGGTTTTTAGAGTGTGCATATACCACTCATTTGAATAAATAGAGTGTGGGTGGTGCATTCTTTGAATCTTTATATCTTTTTCGAATCATTTCCTATGGTATTCCTACCACATCGGCAATCAATTTCCCAATGACCATCATGTACAAAAATAAAACATTTACATATCCTAATTTGAAAATTTCTTCCATTATTTATCCCACAGATTTTTCATAAAGGAATTTTCATATTCTTCTATCCATGTTTTTTATGTTTTCATTTTTACTCCATCATTCTTTTCTTGTAAAAACAATTCAAATAATAGAGAAATCCGACCACTATTTTCCCCATTATGAAAAATATTAAAATATATTCATAGCTATTGAACTCACTTATGTCTAACCCCTTTAGAGACTATATTTTATGACATTGATTAATTGATCAATCTCATTTTTAGGGTGGATGATGATACCAGTAGACTACCTTGATAATATTCTAAAATTTTCCTCATATGTACCAATAGATTCCTCATGATTTTTCCTTATCATAATGAACTACTTCTACATATTCCCAGGAAGAATATTAGTAATGTAATTATTGAGAAATAATTTTTTAAACTCATTCCAATCCATGAAAGAACTACATGGTTTATATATAGAGAATTTTTAGTCATAATGGTAATGATATTTTCTATTCCAGATCCCATAGCATTTGGATTCTTAGGAGCACAATCATTGCATTGTTTGTGGTGTTATGCATTAACACAGTTCCATAAGGTTCGTGTGATTTACTAAAACCAAATTTAATAGTTTAATGAAAAGTAATAAAAGTGAGGATCCACATAATCATTAATTATTTCATATATAATGTATATATCATGAAACATTCACTAATCTATGATAACATAGGTGTATAATATTTCAATCATAGCCATAATATAGTTAAATCATTCTTGATGTTTCATAAAAGGTTTTTTAAATTTCCAAAGCCTGTCCTCAATGTGTGTCAATCTAGATGTCTTGTAAGACCTATTTTCAAGATCTAGGTGATGATTATGTCGAGATAAATGATCCATTTTTAGAGTTATTACCCCTTGGTAACTCTATTCAAGAGCCACATCCACTTGTGTTCACCAAACGTATACGTATTTTCATAGAAACCACTCACTATATCCTTTATAAAAAATTTAGGAAATTTTTAAATAATATCATTAATCCTTAATATTACCATTAGACATGACCTTTGGGATCTCACTAAGGTTTTCTATCCTATTTTCAAAATTATAACTATACATATCCATTACTAAAACTTATAGAGACCCATGCTTATCATATATAGATATTGTAACATTTTTTGATGAATATTAATTACTTTACAAGAACAAATTATTGAGGACTATACTATAAAACTATATTTGGAAATAGAGAAATTGAAACTACTAGTCCATATATAAACTAGATAGTATAAAATAATGACCTTCATTAATGGAACAATTCTAAGGCATTTCGTAAGTAATAAAGTTCATCATAACTTGGGGAAAGGAAACATAAGAAAGGTCGATCTCTGATGCTTGGTAAGGGTAAAAAGGGAGATACATAATCATAACATGAAAATAAAGTTATGGGAACTTGGGAATAAAATTTAATAAACATTTATACAATATTAATGTTCATAAACAGTAATCATAGAATAAATATTTCTAATTGAAAAGGCCTGAATTATTTAAAAGTAAAATAACATTATCCATGAGACAATAACATTGACGTAATACATGGATTAGTGACATAAACATACATATATTAAATCATGACCATAGTAAACAAGGATCACCACTAAGTATATCACTGTGTAATGGGTTATATTCTCAATCCATAATTGTAAATACAGTTCACTATAAAGATCATCACTTTGGAAAAAATTATTTTACCACACTAAGTTCACTCCCCATTCCATCCTTATATATCTTATGAGATTTAAATCTTTACCAAATGTATTAGAGGAAGATATAGGTCCTACCCATCTCATAATGAAAGCCCTAATTTTGTGTTCCCAAGTAATATAAAACATTCATCACATAAAAACCCATGAAAATCAATGGGTTTTAAAAACATTATTTAAAATCATAACCAATGGAATATAGATAGGTTTCATTATCATTTTATCATTTTATCATAGCATAACTCCATCTAAGATAAGTATATTTAGTAATACTTTTATCACGGTTTAACCCATTGAAGATAAAATTGTTTCATAAAGATCATTCAATCCTAAACATAATATTTTGAGATAATTAATAATAATGGTATCCTTAGTTCATATCCCTTATAAATTATTGTTAACACTAACAAATTTATCATGGATTGAAAATGATTTTGAATGATCATTAAAAAAATTCATGTGGAATTAATACTTTTATCTTTGAAAAAAAAAATTAAAATACAAAATATTAATAAAGACCTTTTCATTGAAAATAACCATGAAAATTTATAGATGAATCCTCATAGAATATGATTTTCATGCTGGTGGGAAGTTTTTTTCATGTAGTAAATATTGAACCATATATTTCTTTTAGATTTTAATTAAAATACAAACATGTATTTTTTAGAAAATGACATGAATATTCCTATCAATTTTATTTGTAAAAAGTCAAAAATGGGTAAGAATTTATTTTAATATTAATATATTAATAATAAAACATTTTGGAAAACATTTTTTTAAAAACATGTTTTTTTAAAGAGGATTCTGACTAATGTGAGGAATAATTTCAGATTTTACTAAAAAGATTATATCACCTATATTATGTACCATTCTGTGTTAAAATGGTACTTTTACATTAAAAAATCATTAATAACTAGTCTATAATAAAATTATTGATTTTATTGAGTGATATATCATATAATTTTATCATAATAAACCAAATCATAAAATATCTCAGTTAACATTGACATTCAATCCTAAAATCATTACCACTTAGATATCTTTGAGTCATAAAAATCATGATTGAATAAAAAAATTGTAACATAAATTAACATGTGGAAAACTAAATTTATTATATAAAAATACAAATGGGGTTTTTATAAAACACATGAATTAATATTGGTTTATAATATAACACAAGTCTCAATTAAGAAAAAGTTAGACAAAAATCACATACCCAAAAGTATTAACCTTCATCATAATAATTAAAACCACATATATAATAAATAAAATATATTAATAAATATATTATAGAGAAATATTCATATATATAAAACCATATATTTTTTGAAATGTTATATTTTTTTCATATTGTTAACAATTCCATGATAAATTCACATTTCGGGTTATAACTGCATTGTTTTTGATAAATGTTTTGATTTGTTATTTTTTGGTCCCCCTAATTTGAACATGGTTTCATCATGTAAATAATTTAATACATGATATAAATATACTAATTATAATTTAGATATGTATTTATAGTAACCCAAAAATATTTATAGAAAGAAAATTAAATACACCATTCATAGTGATGGTAGGTCATACGTACTCATGAATGTTGTTTTCATTTTATTAGCAGATTGAAGGAAATAAATTTAAATAATATATATTATCATTATAGAGTCTTTTTTATGTCACATAAATCATATATTTTTATTAAACTCTTCTTTAATACATTCCATGTAAATAGGGAACCAATTACATCTCTTCGTGAGTCAGTAACTCTACAAATAAATGGATGACATTATTATATTCCCACGAAATTAAGAGTATGAAGTTATGTGTGATATATTAATAACATAAAAATATTTGAATAATATATTTCATATAAAAATAATTTATCCAATATTTTAATCATCCTTTATAGGTGGTAAAGGAAAAAATGAATGACATAGGTTCACAAGGCTGTAGTCCACTGTACACAAAGACGATGATTTCATAAACTATTTGATATAAGTATTGATAGTTATAGGTAATTACTATGAAATAAAAAATCTATGTATATGAAATATATTATGGTTAATGAATAATATTTATATAATAAAAATTCAATGATGTTGAGAATGAAATTGAAAAAACACAAATTGATGAATACAACATCTTCTTTGAATACACTCATTAGGTTTGCACAAAAAGGATTACTAGGTTGGATTTCAATCCAAACTAAGGATTATAATTTAATAGGAAGGAATTTATTTGGTTAATTTTTATTTATATTCCGAACAAAAGGTGTCTTTTTGTGTGCGGAGGAGTGGATAGGGGTGGCCATTTATATTTGGGGCAGATGCACACTTGGTATTTTTGAAAAAAAATTAGTGATCCAAAATTTTCCATGTGTAAAAGAGTTAAATTTTGGACCATTATTAAAAATTATACTTTGAGTTGTATTTTTATTTCTATAAAATAGTTTTTATAAAGGTTTTATGTCATTTTCACCCTTACATTTTTAGTGTAATCCCCTAGTAAACCAATTGATACATTAATTGTGGTAATTAATTTTTACTGCATTCACTATAATTTTTTTCAAATTTTTTTGTTGAAAATAATAGATAATATAAATTATGAGTATTAAAAACATGTAATCCATTCATTCATATTCTATCAAAATAAGTGGAAATTTTTTATTTAATAATAATCGCACAAACAGTATTGAAAGCCAGTTTTAAAAGAGAAAATTGTCCAATCATTACAATGTTTTTATATCAAAATTAAACATGCATTTTTTTCCAAATACATAATGTAGATTAATTTATGTATAGTTAAACTAAATAAATTTCTAAATAAATTTAAAATATAATTTACCTTTATAAAAAATTAAACATAAATTTTTTTTAATTAAAATTTTGTTTTCTCAATATTATTAAAAAATGAAACATTTCTAAATAATAAAAAAAACTCTTAAAATGATAATTATGATATTATGATTTTAAAAATAATTATTTTATCATATTCAATTTATTCAATATTTTAAAAAATTATAAATTTTCACCAAAATAAGATAAAATTAATTTTCGGATAATGTGATATTTTCTAAAGAAATATACATGTTACAAAAACTTTTGAAATTTTTTATCAATATGATTTCATTATATAAAACCATTATATATATTATTTAAAAAATATTTTTTCCTTAACACTAGGTTTGACATCATTGTTATAAGGATCATGTTGGAATTATATTAATAATATATTTTCATTTTTACAAAACTCAGTATCATGTGTTATGAAAGCTATCAATGTGTTGCGTGTAATGCTAGATAAACCAGGATTTACATAAATTGAATGCTATCAATTAACATTAATTTATTTAAAAAAATACTTATAAACTCATTGTGTTATATAAATGCATATGAGATATATGTCTATGGCGATGTTATAACTTTTACTAATACTAATATTCAAATGGGAAAACAAAACTATATATTTTGTCACTGGGTCCCCAAAAAAATAATAAAAAGTACGTTGTTTTGGGGTTTTTGTCACATTTTAAATTGATTAATTTCATTTCTATTAGTTAATAATTCTCTCATGTTAATACTTTAATGATATAAATTAAATAATGAATATTGTTTTGTAGATTATTATCCATTGATAGATGTCTAGTCATAAAGGATCATTAAAACGTCAAAATATAGGGTAAGAGCACAATCTATGGATTAAAATTTTGGTTGGGATCAACATCATCCCCTAATTAATTTTTTATAAAAAATATATTTTACTCAAGCATTCAAAGTGTTCTTTATGTATCCCTCGGTGAAAATAATTTTAGAAATTCTATATCATGATTTGAAGACAGTGAACACTATTTACTAAGACATAATGTAAAGTCCCCAAGTACAGTTCCTCAGAGTTTGCGCTTAAATAAATACATTGGCACTAGATGCAATAGATAAAATTCCCAATGATTGAATAGTTTAGTATTCTTAGTCAACAAGATTAACATATTATGTTCAAAAAAATTTACACCAAATTTAATTTTGAAGAACAATATTATTCTATATAATATATCCTTATATAAAAATTATAGTACAATTCAACGATTCATGGGGAAATGTAAAATCATAAAGGGGTGAGATCAAATGATCTGTAAGGGTATGTGTTTAATGTAAGGTGTCATGAAAAAATAAATAATAATAAATATTTAAATGTAAATAATTAAAATAAAACCCATTTAAGTAGTATCTTGTTTATAATATGGCTAGAATAAATGATGAAAAAACAATTCTATATAAATTATCACACGACCCTGAAATAAACAAATGAATATTATAACTAATATAATACCAAATTATAATATCAATAAATGAATTAATAATTATTGAATTTATATTCATGAAAATATGTGACATACCATTTATATATTTTTTCAGTAAATCTAATATAATTAAATTTTAACTGATATCAGATACTATCAAATTTGTTCTATAATCTTAAATTGGAAACATCATGCTGAAATCTATTACCATCAAAATCATGTTGATGTCAAATAAAATCAACCTCATGCCAACCACAAATACCATTTAATTGATAATAAAATATAATAACATCAAATTCTAATCCCAATTCATTTCTCATATGGATAAATAAAGCATCTGAATCAACATGACTTAACAAAATCAATAATTTTGAGTATTGGAAGAACTAGTGGTAATAAATATTAATAAATTTCATAGTAAAATTGATCATAAAGCATAAAATGAATTATAAGGTATGGTATAATTATATTTATCCTTCAACATAATATTCAACGAAGTATTTAGGTGCATATAAAAATAATTTAAAGATATTACTCTAATATTTCTTGTTGAAAATAAGTTATATATTTTAAAATATTTATTGAAATTTAAAAACAACACACATAAAAATAAAATAAATTTCATTGAAATATGCATTTTAATTTTTAAATGAGGATTAAAAAAGTAAATTTTTAATGATGGTAAAAAATTCCATTAATTTAGTACATATAAAAAATAATCATTTCACACATTTATAATAAAAATGCAAAAGTATCATTTTTGTAAAATGACTAGAAGATTCCATATAAAACCATTTTAGGAATTAAAGGGATTGTTTAAAAGGATTTAAATAATCAATAGAGTATAATAATTAACTTTTTTCCATCATTTTTAGAAAAAAATATGCTTAGAATAATAATATTCATTAACAGGGACTTAAAAGTAGACAGTCTTAAAAAATGATGAGATTGGGACATTAGCCCTTACCATATGGGTTTATTTTTTATTATAATTCCCATGGAAGAAAGAACACAAATGGAAAATTAAGTACCATTAAATGAACAAGATTTATGATAAAATATATCATAAGGGAAGTATATACACCACACATAGAAATAATTGGTGATTAAGGTAAATGTCCCATGGACATAAAATTGAGATGAGAAACCCTTACCACTTTGTAATCCGTTGAATCATATTCACAATTAATGGATAAAATATAAAAAACATTAAATATTATGAGAATAACTGAATTCCTTATATAAAATGGAAAATATTAATTTTTTGATTCCAATAAAATTATATTGGTGTATAACATGAAATTCTTTCCCAATGATAAAAAATTGAGTCGAAGTCCCTTACCCTAGGTTAGAATTTCATTAAAAATGATAAAAACTATTGGATAATGTTTTTAAAATTTTTAATAATTTTGAAAGTAACCGTATTAATATTTAAATAATATTAAAAGATACTTTTATATAATCATACAACATGTTTATTAAAAATATTCTCTTATTTTCACCATTTCGGGTGTTAATTACCTTGTTTTCTCCACCAAGTTTTATCATGAATGTCTTGATTATATTTCATGTAATATTGATGAATTATCTACATAATTATAAAAATATAATAAATATCATATTTAATCACTATATTATTTTGGATAATCACTCTTTAATTCTTAACATAGAAAATGAATCACATAAATTTGTGGAGAAGATATACCCTACGGATGCACGAGCAATGATATAATTTCTAAATGATAGAAATGGTAAATTTTTTGAAGATATATTTATTTCCTATAATAAATATTATTTTATTATTATGATATATATAAATTATTTTCACGAATATTTATATCCAAGTAATGTGGTGATGAAAAATGAATTAAATTGCTTTAGGGAGACAATAAACCATATGTACGAACTTGTGGTGGTTTCATTTTTCAGAGGTTGGAAAAAATATGAAAAATTATTCTCAAATTATGATAATAAAATCTAATTATATATGTTACATTAATTATTATCTTATTACTAAAAACACATTAATATTACGTATAAGAAGAAATAAACGTGAATGAGTTTGTAAAGATAAATTCCTCTAATTCAGTAGACTCCATTCACATATCATCTTTAAGAATCTTGGGTTGGTCCTTCGAAAGGAACATAACCTGTAGAACTTGGATGAGGATTATTAAAAGTTAAATTTTAAGTAAATTGTCATGATGGGTGGCTCAATGATGTGTAAATATGTGAAGGAAGGGTTTTACATCAATAATTGAGATGAGGGGCACTATTATAATTCTCAAAAAAAAAAAATATAATAAAACTATTCTAGATGAAAATTATTTCAAATGCTTATAAATTCATATGGGATGACATTTTTTACCATATATTATCTTATTTATCATTATTTAACTATTTTCCACCATCTAAGTAATTTATTAAAATATCACATTCAGAAAATATCATTATTGTAAATTTTGGCACTATTTATTAACATGACTTTAAGAATATCATGATAACTAGTTTTCTCATTAAATATATTTTAATACATCCTTAATATGTCATATTAATATATAAATTTCAATATCACCATAATTAATCAATGTTATATTAATTTTAGAATTTTTAATACCATTTAATTAATTTTCCATTAATTGAATAATTCATGCATCATCATTGCGTAATCATTTTATATAATTATTTATTAAATAAAAATTAAATCTAAATTACCATAGTGTAGTTAAATATATTATATTAAAAAAATTATTTATAATAAAACATATCCTCACGATAACCATGTATTTAAAATGTTATAGTTATTAAAAACAATAATGTTACATCTTTGACATTTCCATAAATAAAATATTATAATGGTCATATTCTAATCCAAATGGTCTTAAATTTTTATATAAACAAGAGATTAATTATTATGAGTATTAATTACCCAAAATAATAAAATTTTAGAATGTTTTATGGTCATTTTATGTTTTTTAATATTATTTTCCCCGTTAATTCTCTAACATACCCATTACTTTGGTAATTAAAATCACAACAGTTTCTATTAATTTCGTGAAAAATAAAAGGGAAGTATTTAATTAACTTGTAAAAATAAAAAAATTCATTAAATAATTTTTCAAAACTAAAAAAATATAATTTTCTTAATTTAAATTCAACTTATACTTTAAAAAAATAATAAAAACATTTTTCCAAAAATTTGTTTTTAAGACAATATATTATACATATAAAAATTAATCATAAGTCTGATTAATATTTATTTAACTATATTTTATATAATTAATATTATATTATATTATTTATTATTTATATCATAATTGGAATTTTTAATATTATGAAATTGACACTTTTATAAAAATAAGTATTTTTAAATATTTAATAAAAGATAAATCTTTATAGAAAGGCTACAAAAATTCACAATAATATAATATGAATTTGGTGAATTCAAAATTTAATTTCATTTTATAATGTAAATTCTAAAAGTGTGTAAAAAACTAAATATATTTATTTTCTCATAGAAACATATATAAATAACTATTTAAATAAAACATATATTTTGAGAATAAAATAACATTACTAAAAATTTAAGTTTTTTATCCTAAGAATTAATCAATAAATTTTTATTTATTTTGTCCTATATATAAATATATCATAATTTTGTTAATATTATTCTTCTCCACTAATTCTATGGCTAGGTTATAATGATCATTTTTAAATAATAATATTTTAGGGTTCGTTTAAGATCAATATTTTGAATTGAATAAGCTATTGATCATTGTGATCATTAAATAAATATCTTTATATCAAATTATATCTTCTATAAATAAATTGTTTCCTCAAAATATTTATTTTTGATTGGTAATAATGTGTTTCTAATTTTAAAATACCTTTTTGGAATCATATATAGTAAAAATTCCCAATAAAACTTCCACTTTAATATAGAAAAGGGGAAGTGTGAAGGTCATATGGGATAACACATACTAGGTTTCGATGTATGATAATATATGTGCGATGTGATAATATGAAAATTGAAGATATAAATAACCATCAGTGACTAATGGGGAGTAATATAGAACATTGTAATGAGATAGTTAAGAGTCATAAAAAACCATAAATCAATGATTGGTTAATGGTCATTAATTCATTTGTAAGAATTGTAAACATATAATTTTTTTGTTCCAAAATATTTTTCATAGGGGTTTTCATTTATTAAACTACTCATAGTTAGAACATATAGAAATATTGATACATGACCAGTAGTGTTTCATCCATTATTTAATTCTCACCACAAACTCATAATTTTCACCAAATGATAAGTAATAATTATTTATTCTTAAAGAACTAGATTTATCTTTTATGGATCAAATATTTCACCAATAAAAGAAATATATTCCTATTTTAATTATAAATTAAAAAAATACCAATATGGTTAGTAAAATTTAATATCGTTATCAAAATATATAATCCATCATATGATAAAAACTACATTAAACTCTAAAAATTTATGTGTAATAACACAAAACTCTTGTCAGATCATTCAACAAATAAATATCCATAAAAGTCATCAAAAAAGCTCTAGACAAAGACTAAATCCAAAAAAATTAAATGATTTAGTAATGTCATTTTCGAAGATAAATTAAATTTTTATATTGAAAAGTTTTATTCCCTAAGAAAATAATCTTCGTGATAAAATAATTTATAAATAAATTAAAACAATATACATAAATCAAAACTAAAATCATATATTTCACCAAAATAAAATTCCACATTCTTTTCTTAAATTAATTTACGTTGTACAGTGTTTACCTTAATCATATTAGGTTCCCAAAATAGTGAGTGTCTTCCTATGTAACATAATTTATTTAAAATTAGAATTATTTAGAATCCCATGGTTATCTATATGATACAACATATTTTCCCTAAATTAAATTATCATTTCTATCTCATATTTATTATTTAAATACAATCTATGTTATAATAACATGCATATTATGTAGTCTAATGATATGTGATGCACCCTTTTCACCCATTAGTCATGGATTCAGGTCTCAAGACCTTTCTATATTTTATGGGTTGTCACTAAACACTTGAGTATTCCTTTTTCAAAAATATTATTAATATAATCCATAATTTTTTAAAAAATATTACATTAATATATTATACAATTAATAAATATTTTATACTCAATGGGTATCATAAAAATTTTATTTACACTGTAATTCCCTGACGCCAGTTACTCAAAGTTGGTTCCTTATTGCGTAACATTGGAATGATCACAAAATATCAAGTCTCAAAATACTGATTACTTTAGTAGCCTTGATAACACTAGATACATTCACGAGTCTTACATTACATCATAAAGTAAAAAAACTAAAACAACATCTTGTATTAATATCCCCTCACACTATCCCTACAGTTCATTCATAATATACTTCTTCACGTCCTAGAAAAATTAAAAAATTAGAAGGGATGAGCTCAGATGCTCAGTAAGGATAACAATATAGCAGAAGCCTTCATAAATAAACCTTAACATTTAATGCAATTTATAACTAAAAAAGCCTTTTAAACATTAACTTCAGCATAATATGGAAAAAATAAAATGAAATAATGCCATTTACTTATTCACATGGATATTCAACTAGTCGAATAATCACATGAAATATCAATAACCACTTTCATAATGATGGAATGCATAATGCCAGACTATCATAACCACATAGCCAAGGCCTTGTGCCAAGAATAAAAATATGATTTTGTCAAGGCCTCATGCCAAGACACTAGTTTGTCCCATGATACTTACCGATGTATCGAGGAGCTACAGAAGGCTCCACCCGTCACTTATTAAGTCCAATGCATTCCTCATATGAACAAGTTTAAACATATCATTAACCATAGCATAATCGTATCTTATAAAACATGAATAAAGGAAACATAACATTTCCACAATTCAATCACAAGATATCAATACAACATATGGATATAATACAAACATTATCAAAACCCTTTTCAATACCAAAATAAAATAAAATTAAAACTTGGTATTTATTTTTCATTTAAAAAAAGTTATGGCCTGTAAAGGAATCTGAAACTAAAATAATGGTCATGGTGGCGGAGAAGTTGTTGTCACCACATACATACGACAAGAAAAACATTCATTTTTGTCATTTAGTAAAATTATTCATATAAAAATATTCCTTTTGAATAAACGTAAAATTCAAAGGGGTTTATACACCGTATAAAGGAAATTTGTGTATAAAACAAAATATGACTCAATGAATGGAGATTGAGACGAAGTCCCTTACAAAGATCATTTTTTAATAAAATAGATATATTATGTGTATTCACTATATGTACACATAAAGAAATTATAAATACAATATAGGACACAATAATATCATGACATAATTTGAATGTAGGAGATTAACCCAAAGAATGAAATTTGGGTTAAGAAGTTCCCTTACCTCGTGTCCGACTTGACTGAATCGTTCTTTAACCTCCTGAATAATAAACTAGAGTTAATTTAAACTTTCTTAAGATCCCTTTTCAAGTTCATTATTCATTTTATATCACTTATTACCATGTCATGAACATTATGTAATTATTTAAGTTAATAACTGTCGTTTTGTCGATCTTTGGTGCTTGAGTCAAAAATAAATTTCTTATAATTACAAGTTGTTCATGTGGTAAAATATCCATTATATCCGGAATTATATTCATGATTCAGATATCATAGATATCATATATATCATATATATCCAGTATATACATTCATTCCTAATATTACGTAACATTTAGAGGTATGAAATGAAATGCACCATTCATGGAGACGGTAATCCATATGTACGCATTACAATACTTTAATTTATATTTCGTATTTAATGGAATGAAATAATAATGATATAAAGGTTTATTATAATTCCAGTATAATATAATATATAATATCATTTACTCCATCCTTTACATGTCCCCCATATGGCATTAATGATTCAAATCACTTTGAGGGTCGGTAGTCTGCACTTCCTAAAATGAAATTATCGCGTTTACCCAAAATGGGCATCATAAAGTTATGACATAAATGAAAAATACATAAGAATAATAAAAAAAATAAATATAATATATATCATATATAGAAATAGTGTCATCATAATGGCCACCATGAGAGGTGTTAAAAGAATATTGAACAATCATCGTTTCATGAGGCAGTATTTCGCAACCCACCGAAACAGTATGTTCTTTAACCATTAGACGGAGGTGTGTGTAATTTTAAATAAAATAATTCTCATAAACACATCCTATTGTATTTAATATACTTGTTTTGTTACAATAGAATGTAGTAAAAATATTTTAAGGGGTTGGAGGAGAAAAATAAAACAAATGAACTTAAGAGAAGACATTGCCTTAAAATCAGGTAACTCTTTTTTATTTGAGCCAAAGGCTTCCTTGGGAAGACTTATGCACAAATTGAGGCTTCTAGGAGTAAGATAGGGAAGTTGAGAGAGTATTTGGGCAGAGTTTAGAAGAGAAAAAATGTTTTTATGGTGTGAATAAGGTGGTAGAGGTGGGGGCCTTTTATAAGAGGAGAGGAGGGGAACTCTTGGAAAGTCATGAAATGTTACATTATTATGAAGTGATTTTCATATTTGAAAGGACCAATAATTATATATTGAGAGTATAAGGTGATAATGGTTCTAAATATACTCATCCAATAGGTTTTTGAAAAGTTTAAGTCTTATATTTTACATTATCTTTTCATTTTATTTAAATCGTAAATTAATGAGGTAATCGCTGCATTATCATGGTGTCATAAAACATTTAATTTATTTAATGTCTAAAAATTATAAAAAAAATTATCATCATGTAGTAAATATTTTTATCTATCCAATTAAAATTTATAGTTGAATAGTTACCTTATATAACCCCATGTAATAATTGTTTTAGTGAAAAAACGCATGTTTGTGACAATTTTATTTTTACTTTAAATAAAAAGTTATTAATGTCATTTTCTTACCCATGTGGATCCATGGGGTACCAAAGTCGACCCATGGATTGTATTTGTCGGCCATGACTCAAAAAATAAGTTTAGAACAAGTTTCACAATATTTTCATATTTTTATAATATCATTTTTAACTTAAATTTCACTAATTATCTTTAATCGCGATTAATAAAACTTAAAAGTTACTATTCACCAAAAAATTATTTTAATCCCATTGAACCAAAATTTTCTTCCGAAAGAAAACCATGTATTTAGGATTTTTAAAATCAAATCACATAAGTGGTGTTGTTTCATTTACCCGAAACATTATTTTTTAAACTACCACTTAGTGGCTTTACAATTCATCAAAAATTGAAGTTTTTCATAAAAATACCAAAAATTCACCATAAGCTATATTTGATATTCCTAATTCAAAAATGATGTCTATTTTACAAAATTAAAAACATTTAAGTTGATTTAATTAATTTAAAATTAATTTCCACTGTCACAACAAATAACGTGTTTTTATGAAAAAATATATATCAAAAGATTGACAATTGTTTATGTCCAATTTCAAAGTGAAATTAATTCTAATGACCAAAATTGGATAAAATGGTAAAAATATATTCTAATTATACTTTAAAACCACTCAATAGTATAATTTATCACTATAATTTATTTTTATTAAAAAAGTTGTTTTTAAGTATTTTTTTCTATTCATAGAAAATTGGAAGTTCTCAGAAAATTACAAAAATTTCAATATAGGATAATTTCGATATTCTAAATCCAAAAATGAAGTCCATTTTGAAATATAAAATTTATATAATTTCAAAAGGTGGGTATTAGAATTCATAATGGATGCTTTTTTTGGTCGCGGTGTGTTATAACTCAAGGTTGCATACAACACATGCTGCTCTATTATTCAAAGAGAAGTGTACCATGGATTCTTGGAGTGTTACATTCTCCCCTACTTCATTAAATTGTGTCCTCGTAATTTGAAAATATTCATTTAAATAAAAGGTTGAAAATAGGAAATACCTTTGTGGAAAACACACATCAGAAATAAGGTTAGTAAAAATATAAATTTAAAAGATAGAAAGAGAAGTACAAAGGTCACCTGAGATAACCCATAATACGATTATATGAAAATATGGATATGGAGTAAAAAAACCATCAAGGTCTGATGGATAGTTGTATAAAACCAGATTAGGAGAATTTTTAACTACAAGAAAATAAAAAACTTGTGATTGGTTAAACGATCATTGATTCCTCAATAGGAAAAGTTAACAGACTACGTTTTTGTTTTAAGATACCTTTCATAAAGTTGAGGAATATATTTAGGATATTTTCTAAGAACGTAAAAAAATATACTTACTTGTCATGTAGACTTTCATTCTTTAATAAATTTTTACCACAAACCCATCTTTCACTACAAAAGGTAATAGAACTCAAAAATATTCTATTTATCCTAATCATATAGGGTTCCAAGAATAAATCTATAAATCTTCTATCATAACTAAAAAAACTAAATTATACAATCTAGTGACTTCACATAGTCCAGTGGTAGGCGATAAATCTCAATCACACTATAGTTGTGGGTTTTATTCCCACAGCTTTGTCTGACGCGATGGGTTGGCACTTGGTCTATATGTTGTTCGTTTTATAAATATCCAAAAATAACCTTAACAATAGTATCCAATGTAAAATACAATCCATTCCAACCTTTATAGTTATCCAAAATACCTCTGTCTAGACTTTCTCTAAATGGTCTATAAATTCAAAAATCAATTCATCAGATTCCCCAAAAAAAGTAATGATTCTTATTGTCACATACTAAAACTATGAATTCCATGAAAATATCAATACCTTAATGAAAACAACAATTAATGCAATAAAATCCTTAGATATCACATTATTCTTAAAACCAGAATATAATCCTTGATTTCAAAAACACAAATATATTAATTATTCAACATCATCTGTAGTAATATCATAATCTTGGCCTTGACCCCTTGTCCTTTTCTGAGAAAATTTTCCTTGGCGCTTAAGACATTCATTTTCATAATGCCCCATTTCTCTACAATTGTAGCATTCAACATTGATAGCCTTTTTCCTTCCCTTGTAATCACGAGCCTGGTGACCTTTTTCTCCACATTAATAACAAACTCCCATTCCTTTTAGGCAAGTACCGGGGTGATTCTTCCCACAATTATCGCGTAATGGAAAATCCTTCTTTTCCTTTTTCCCTTTATCTGTCTCTTGTTCCACCGTTCTCTTCTTGTCTTGCTTTACTTTGTTGTCATAAGACTTGAAGAATTCCATTTCTGTCTTGATAGCACATGAGACAATGTCTTCATACGATGAGAAGGATTGTGACTATAATGCTCGACGAAGTAATGGTTTTAACCCATCAAAGAAACGATCAATCTTACTTCTTGGGTTACATATATAATCTGCAGCATGCCTCACTAACCTTGTAAAGTTGGCCTCATACATTGCGACATTCTCATCCTCCTTTTGTCTCAGACTCAAAAATTGTCCTTCCATATCTTCTTGATGGTCACGAGGATAGTATTTTTCTAGGAAAATCTCTTTGAACTCCCTCTATTCCATATTTGATACTTCATCATCTTTGTTTGTGTTTTGAATCAATGAACACCATTGATCAGCATTTCCAGTGAGGCGGTAAATTTCCATGACAACCTTCTCCCTTTTGCAAGTCCCCAAGGCGTGGAATATTTTCTCTACGGATTTTATCCATTGCTCAGTTACTAATGGATTTGTACCCCCATTAAATGTTGGTGGTTGTTGCCTTATGAAGCGGTCTAACATTGATCCTCCACGTTGCGGATCAGGGTGCACCATATGAGTATGGTTATTATTCATAACCTGAGTGAGTTGTCCTAGTATGGTGATAATTTGATCAGCACAAGTTGTATCACCAGCTCCACTATAATTATCGTGAGCGGGAGGTAAATCCCTACATGGAGTGCGTGCATTGATATGGTTTCCATTCCTTCCACTAGGCGCCATTTCTAAACAATGGAATAAACTAGATTAGTTTATGAATCAAAATACATAATTCCATACTTGTAAAACACTTAACATAAATTGAACTATTTATGGATATAATCCATAATCATAAAAATGTTTTCATTGAGAATTATATCCTCATAAACCCTTCATAATGGTTTGTAAAGAAAATGAGAATTATCCTAAGCATATCCCCCAGGAGTGTCATAACCAAGAATGTAGTAAGACCCATTATCATGCACCAGTTCCCATTCGAGTCTAGCTCAAAGCAGTGTTTTCAAGTTTTACCCCTAGGTACATCTGTGCTAGAGCCGCCTCTACCTGCTCGTATCCAGAAATGGATGTATTGCTCAGAAAACTCACAAAATCTCTAGAATACCAAAATTCTTGGATGTTCTTCTATACTAATCTTCAAATTCTATCTTATGGATATGTGCTTTAATCAGAGTTTTTTTCTCAATCTAGCTACCAAGGTTATTAATAAACTGCCTCTGATACCAACTGTAATGCCCCAACCCCAGTTACTCAGATTCGGTGCAATATTGTGTATCATTGCCATGATCACAAAAGATCTAGTCTCGAAAGACCGATTAGTTTAGTAGCCTTGGAAACAATAGATACATTCATAAGTCTTAAATTACATCATAATGAAAAAAAACTACAACAACATCTTGTCTTCATATCCTCTCATTCTATCCCTGCAGGTCATTCATAATATACTTATTCACATCCTGGAAAAATTAAAACATTGGAAGGGGTGAGATCATATGCTCAGTAAGGATAACAAATAAGCGGAAGCTTTTATAAATATGCATTAACATTTAAGGAAATGTATAACTAAAAGAAAAGCCTTTTAAACGTTAACTTCAGCATAATATGGCAAAAATAAAATGAAATAATTCCATTTACTTATTCACATGGATATTATACTAGTCGAATAATCACATGAAATATCAATAACCACTTTCATAATGATGGAATTCATAATACCAGACTATCATAACCATGTAGCCAAGGCCTTGTTCCAAGACTGCAAATAAGATTTTGTTAAGGGCTCATGCCAAGAAACTAGTTTGTCTCATGAGACCTGCTGATGCATCGATGAGCTATAGCGGGCTCCACCCATCACTTATTAAGTTCAATTCATTCCTTATACTAATAGGTTAAACCATATCATAAACCATAGCATAATCGTATCATATAAAACATGCATAAAGGAAAAATAACATTTCCACAATTCAATCACAAGATATCAATACAACACATTGATATAATAAAAACATTTTCAATACCATTTTCAATACCAAAATAAAATAAAATTAACACTTGGTATTTATTTTTAATTTAAAAAACGTTATGGCCTGTAAAGGAATCCGAAACTCAAATAATTGTAATGGCATTGGAGAAGTCTTTGTCGCCGTATACATACGAAAAAAAAACATTCATTTTCTTTGTTTAGAAAAATGCTTCATATAAAAAGATTCCTTTTGAATAAATGTAAACGTCAAAGGGGTTTATACACCATATAAATGAAATTTGTGTATAAAAAAATATTCCTCAATGAATGGAGATTGAGACGAAGTCCCTTACAACGATAATTTTTAAATAAAATAGATCTATTTTGTGTATTCACTATATGTACACATAAATAAATTATGAATACAAGATAGGACATAATAATATCATGACATAATTTTAAAGTAGGAGATTAACCCAAAGAATAGAAATTGGGTTAATAAGTTCCCTTACCTCGTGTCCAACTTGAATCGATCGTTCTTTAACCTCTTCAATAAAAAACTAGAGTTAATTTATACTTTATTGATATCCTTTTTCAAGTTCATTATTCCTTTTACATCACTTATTACCATGTTATGAACATCATGTAATTATTTAAGTTAATAACGGTCGTTTTGTCGATCTTTGGTGCTTGAGTCAAAAATAAATTTCTTATAATTACAAGTGGTTCATGTGGTAAAATATCCGTTATATCTGTAATTATATTCATGATTTATATATCATATATATCAAATATATCCATTATATACATTCATTTATAATATTATGTAACATTTAGAGGTAAGAAAGGAAATGCACCGTTCATGGAGACGGTAAGCCGTACGTATGCATAAACGCTACTTTAATTTATATTTTGAATTTAATGGAATGATATAATAATGATATAAATGTGTATTATAATTCCAGTATAATATAATATATAATATTTTTTACTCCATCCATTACATGTCCCACATATGGCATTAACGATTCAAATCACTTTGAGGGGGCGGTAGTCCGCACTTCCTAGAATGAAATTATCACGTTTACACATAATGGGATTCATAATGTTATGACATAAATGAAACATACAGAAGAATAAAGAAAACATAAACATAAAATATATCATATATAGAAATAGTTTCATAATAATGGCCACCATGAGAGGTGTTAAAAGAATATTGAACAATCAGCGTTTCGTGGGGCAGTATTTCGCCACCCACAAAAACAGTATGTTCTTTCACCATTGGACGGAGGTGTGTGTAATTTTAAATCAAATAATTCTCATAACAACATACTAGTATATTTTATATACTTTTTTTGTTACAAAATAAAGTAATAAAAAGATTTTAAGCGGTTGGAGAAGAAAAATAAAACAAAAGAACATAAGAGAAGACATTACCTTAATATCGGGTAACGCTTTTTGATTTGACCCAAAGGCTTCATTAGGAAGACTTCTGCCCAAAGTGAGGATTCTAGGAGTAAGAGAGGGAATTTGAGAGAGTATTTGGGCAGAGGTTTGAAGAGCTAACTTGATTTTATATGTGAATAAGGTGGTAGAGGTGGGGGCCTTTTATAAGAGGAGAGGAGGGGCACTC
The DNA here is from genome assembly GCA_963277665.1 of Viscum album. Classification (NCBI taxonomy): domain Eukaryota; kingdom Viridiplantae; phylum Streptophyta; class Magnoliopsida; order Santalales; family Viscaceae; genus Viscum; species Viscum album. The sequence goes on from OY728142.1 coordinate 1,540,213,855, forward strand.
TTGTAAAGTCATGAAATGTTACATTATTATGAAGTTATTTTCGGATTTCAAATGTCCCAAAAATATATATTTCGAGACTAAGGTGATAAGGGTTCTAAATCTACTCATCCAATAGGTTTTTGACAAGTTTAAGTCTTATATTTTACATTATATTTTCATTTTATTTAAATCATTAATTAATGAGGTAATCGCTGCATCATAATGGTGTAATAAAAAACATAATTTATTTAATGTCTAAAAATTATAAAAAAATTACCATCATGTATGAAATATTTTTATCTGTCCAATGAATATTTATAGTCTAATAGTTCAATTATAGAACCTCGTGTAATAATTGTTTTAGTAAAACACCACATGTTTGTGACAATTTTATTTTTACTTTAAATAAAAAGTTATTAATGACATTATCTTACCCAAGTGGCTCCATGGGGTCCTCAAGTTGATCCATGGATTGTCGTGGTCGGCCATGACTCATCCAATAATTTTAGGGCAAGTGTAAATATATTTTCATATTTTTATAATATCATTTTTACCTTAAGTTTCACGAATCGCCTTTAATCGCGATTAATAAAACTTAAAAGTTACTATTCACCAAAAAATTATTTTCATCCCATTAAACCACATTTTTCATCCTAATGAAAACCATGTATGTCGGATTTTTTGAAATCTAATCACAGAAGTGGTAATGTTTCATTTACATGAAAAATTAGTTTTTAAACTACCACTTAGTGGTTTCACTATTCATAAAAAATTGATGTTTTTCAGAAAAATACCAAACATTCACCCTAAGAAATATGTGATATTACAAATTCAAAAATAATTTCTATTTTAAAAAATTCAAAACATATATGTTTATTTAATTAATTTAATAATTAATTCCCGTTGTCACAATAAATAGCGTGTTTTTAAGAAAAAATATATATCAAAAGATTGACAATTGTTTATGTCAAATTTCAAAGTGAAATTAATTCTAATGAAAACCATTGGATAAAACGGTAAAATTGTATTCTAATTATACTTTAAAACCAATAAATAGTATAATTTATCACTATAAATTATTTTGATTAAAAAATTTGTTTTTAAGTATTTTTTTTCTATTCATAGAAAATTGGAAGTTCTCAAAAAATTACTAAAATTTCAACTTAGTATAATTTAGATATTTTGAATCCAAAAATGAAGTCCTTTTTGAAATAAAAAATTTATATAATTTCAATAATTGGGTATTAATATTCATAACGGCTACTTTTATTGGTCGCGGTGTGTTAGAACTCAATGTTGCGTACAACACGCGCTGCTCTATTATTCAAAGTGAAGCGTACAATTGAATCATGGGGTGTTACATACACCTCATGAAATATAATAACCAATAATTATATTAATATAATTGATCATATAAACCCTAATTGTTATAATTACATATATACTTATGTCCCCAAATGAAATTAAATCATTCATTAAATAATTTTATTCACAAAATCATATACTAAATTAATTGTTTTTACTTCGAAAATTGTATCCTAAAAAATACTGAATCATCTGTAACTCCCATAACATAAAGCCTCAAATGTGTTATTGAGAGTTTTTATCAATATAAAAATAATAAATCCATGATTTTTTATATAAATTTTATGATAATGAAAACATATATGATTCCAAAATAAAAATAACTCTTTATATGTCTCTTGATACCTTCAAAAAAATACCATTGCTGAAACATTTATTCCACACCGTATTTACCAAATTCAATTTTAAGCCAATTCCTTATATTTCCCACATTTCATTAAAACCAAAATGAAAATTATATGTATCAATCTAAAATAATATGTGTTAGCTATCAAATAATAATGAAATATTATTCAAATTATTTTTAAATCAAGACACGTTATTCTCAATCTACGTGCATTTACATTTATCCTAGGTTATCTATTTTCTTTTCCAAATCTATAGGATGTTATCCCATAGTTAGAAATTTCATTAAATTAAGTAATAAATTTTTATTCACTAATATATGATTTCATAGATATGTTTACTAATCCATTTTGAAAACATCCTTTAATACCAATTGTAATTAACATGACACCTATAGCATAGAGATCATGGTTATAATATTAAATTGGCACTAGATAAAAGTAAACACCTTATGATGTACTAAATAGTTTCAGTATTCTTGGTAAAATAAATTCGCAAATTTCATTTTAAATTAGAAATTACAAAATAATGTTTCCCTAGATTAAAATTATTCACTCTACTATATCTTTTCATAACATCAATTTTATAATTTATGGATTCCTATGGAGACGATTTAAAATAATGGGGTGTGCACTAATTCTCATTAATGGTATGCATTCAATAGGAGAAATCATGAATAAATAAGGATTAATATATATGAATAGGTAATAATTAAAACTAAATCTAGTTAATCATTTACATAAGAATAACATTAAAGGAATAAATTATGACCATATAATCCAATGTATATAATTACATGATCATGAAACTTTACTTGCGATATTGCAATAAATTGAGTAATCATAATGAATATCAATAAATAAACTCAAAAATAATAAATAAATAATGAAGAATATATGAAACATCCATAAAGGCCTCATTCTAGGATATCTTATACCACTGAATTCAAGTTGAAATTTAATATCATTATCTTCATGATGGTATATAATATCGTCAACCTAATGTCAACCTCTAAAAGATTCTACTTCTGGCTGACATCTAATAGCAAAGAATTTGTACTAACATCCAGTACATTCAACATTATGGAGAAAAATAAAACCATCAACTTTGTGAAAATATCTAATACATTCACTTATTAATTCTTATACATTCCTCATATGGAAAAATAATACAACAGAATTCACATTCCTAAATGAATCTATTATTTTCATTATTGAATGAAATATTCATACAGAATAGCAATACTTACCCCTTCATATTGATAATACACATTACAAATAAATATTATTAATGGTATAAATAGAGTAAATACTTAATATAAGATTGAAAAAGTAATGATGACATGGATGTAAATACTTTGATGAGATTACTGGAATAATTATTGAGGAAAATTACCTTATACATTGAAAATAATTTTAAAAATCTAAAAAAAATTAATGTAATAAATAATACAAGCTCATTGGAAATAACCTTATAAAAATTTAGAGGAGGAGTTAAACAATTAAATCCTAATGTTTTAAATAAATTAAATTCATTTTTTAGAAGTTAAATTAAAATTTCTTTCAAAATTTTTAATCAAAAATCTATAAATAACATTTTTGGAAAATGACATGATGTATTTCTCTAATTTTCTAAATAAAAGTAAAAAAACAATAAAAAATAAAAAAATATTATAATGTAATTTAATTAATACTTAGATTATTTAAAAAACCCTTTTTATATATTTTTATAAAACATGGGCATTTAAGTGTTATATTCAATAAGAGATACTTAAACATTACCAACTTTGAATAATGATCAGATTGTGGAATAATCTGTTAACACATGAGTTTCTTTTTAATTCTAATCCCAATAAAAAAATAATTTTTAATGAAACATTAATTAATATGAATAAAAATTGTTTCATATAAAATGTATCAAATTTTATGTAAATGCACCACACAATAGAAAAATGTGATAACGATGATATATATCCCAAAAATCTAAAATTGAGATGAGAATCTTGTACCACTTTGAAATTAGTGGAATTTTAGGATTTTTGAATGAATAAAAATTAGAATGAAAATAAATATAATGTGATTAAATAATCTCATGATATAAAATGTAAAAGGGGTGTCATATACACCACATAATTAATATTTATTCACAATAACAATTTCTGTGTCAATAATGGAAAATTTAGATGAAGTCCATCAAATCATGTTCTTATTAAATAAAACACATTATAAAATAATTTATAATGGTTTTAAATTATAAACATATATATGAACGATAATAATATTTATAAAATCTTATTTGGTCTATTTATAACATCTCACTAACTTTTATTTAATAATATTTCTAAATTTTTACTATTTAGGGTGTTATTTTCATTATTTTATCGTGAATGTTTTTTATGAAGGATAAAATTATAATTTAGTAGATATAAATTTATTTTCAATATAATGATATGATTTTTATAAATAAAATATTTATTCATTATATATATTTTTATAATCACACATTAAATGTGTACATAGAAGATGAATCACACCACTTCATAGAGCCAAAAGTCAAACATTTGAATGAGTGATGATATCATTTCATATTAGTTGAAAGGTTATTGAAGATGATGCCATATAATCAATATAGAATCAAGATAATGTTATAATTTTCATATTTATCAATAATTTCTATCATTATAAACAACTATGTAAAATGGTGATGTAAAAGGGGAGAAGATAAGTTGCAAGTACACATGGGTGGTAGTTTCATTTTTCATAGGATGGATAAAAAGAGAAATAAATAAATATCAAAATAATAATAAAATAAAAGTTTATATATGATACGTTATAATATAATTTATTATCAACACAACATATGAAGATCGTGTAGAATAAGAAATAAACATGACAGAGTTTCCAATGATGAATAACACCTCTTCAACAAATTCCCTTTAGATCACTTCTAATAAATTTTTTTGATGGACTTTCATAACGGAAATAACCTCTAAAATATTTATAAGGATTCTAAATATAGAAAAATTATGTAAATCAACATTATAGATAACTCAAAGTGGTTTAAATAATTGAAGGAAAGAGTTCCCTTTTTGAATTCAGAAGATGGGCCCTTTGTGATTTCTCAAAAAATTAAAATATAATAAGAATATTCTAGATCCAAATTCTTCTCAATGAACTATTAATGAATGAGGGATGATTTTATAAACCATTTGTAGTCCAATTTGTCTTTATTTAATATTTATTACGACTTGAATAATTTAACAATATATTGTATTCGAATAATTTAATATTTTTAAATGTGGATGTTGATCATTTCTTTGACATTATAATATAAAGGTAAAAATATATCTTCAAATAAAATATTTTAATACATACTTTATATTTATTATTAATTTATAAAATTCAAAAATTACCTTTATTAAATAAATTTTATTAAAATTAATATTTTTAATATCATTTACCTGGGTTTTCCATTAATTGAATAATTAATGCATCTTTAATATGTAAAAATATAAGTTAACTGTGTGCTCACTAAAAAATTAAAAAATTTCCATGATGTAGTTAAATATTTTATATTTGAAAAGAATATTTATATTCTTGATCCCCCTATGGACAACCCAATATTAAAAATGTTATATTTATGAAAAACATTAGAGTTATCTTTTAATTTTCCATAAATAAAATATTATAATGGTCAAAATCAGAGATTTTTTTAAAAGATTTCATATAACAAAAAATTAAGTATTTTTAGAATTAATTAAAAATTAAATAAAATTTTGGCAACTTTTATGGACATTTTATAGCACTTATGATAATATTTTTACCCTTAATTACTGGATTTACCCTTGACCTTTAGTAATAAAAATTACTATAACTCATATTGATTATAGACAAGACAAAATGAAAATATTCACAGAACATGGACCCACTAATTAAAAATATTGAATCCATTATTCCATATTAAAATCACATAATTCTCAGATTTTAATATAAAATTAATCTAGAATAACAAAATGATAAATTGTTTTCAAAAAAATTTGTTTTGAGGCCCAGAAAATATACTTATAAATATGTTAGATGTAAGTGTGATTAAAATAAGTCTATTTAGATTATATAAAAATAATAGTACCAAATATAGTTTTATATAGAATTTTAATAATTAAGGAACATTTTAATATAAAAAAATTGATAATTAATATAAATATGTATTTTTTAATTTTCACTGGAGAATCAATTGTTTTAGAAAAAATAATAAACATTTACTCAAAGGTAATTTGGATATTATGATTTCAAAAATGAAATTAATTATAAAATCCATTTTCTAAAAGTTTGAACAATTATTTAAATTTATTTTCATATGTAATTCATCAAAAATATATTTTTGAAGAAAACTAATATTTAAAAAATATAATGACATAAGTAAATATTATATCCTTATTGTTTATTAATTAATCAAGAAATTTTAATTGATTTACAAAATCCTATATATATATATATTAAAATTTTGTTAATATTATTCTTACATGCTAAATTAATGGGTAGGGTATAAAGGTCATATTAAAATAATAATATTTTGTGTTTTTTTAATATTGATGTTCAGGTTTTATATGCTATCAAACATAGTGTTATTATAAATATATTTTAGTGTTGCACCAGATATTGCTAAGGAAATGTTGAAGAATGTTTGAGAAATTCAATATAAGATCAAGGAGTCTCAATGTTGATAGAAAATATATGGTGTAAATAATAGAAAAGATATAGTTTTTGAAGTGGGATAAAAGGTACACAAAAAAATATATCCACAAAAGGTGGTTTTGAGATTCAGAATGAATGGAAAGGTAAGGCTAATATATATTGGTCCCTTTAATATCAATGATTATATTAGAGTGGTATCTTATCACATACCACTTCATCCAAACCCCATTTAAGTCTATGATGTGTTCCATATATTGCTTATAAGAATTTAAATACCTGATCCATCATAGATAAAAAAATTATAGGACATTCCACTATAGTCTGACATTTCAAATGAGGAAAAATTGATAGATATTTGGGAGCATAAAGCTAAATTGATTCTCAAAAAGCCCATTCAACTATCAATTGTTTTTGGTGAATCTATAAATTTGAGGAAATTATTTTGGAATATAAGGATGAAATGGAGAAGTCGTATCCTAATTTTTATGCATTAGTGTAATATAATTTCAATGGATAAATTATCATAATGGGTATTAGTGTAAATCCCAATTATTATATATATATATATATATATATTAAATTTTATGTGTTCAATAACTTTCTATACATGAGACACTAATGATATAATAATTATGTTATATTTTTAAAAGTGAGAATAATAACCTTGCCTATAAATTGGTATATATAAATAAGAGTGACAACATTATGAAATATTTTTATGAATTAATTCCTTAAAATATTTTTTGATTAATTATTACATATTAAGTAATAAAATTTTATTGATAGTAGTATACTTATATAAGACATTATTTTTTAGTATTTTTAGTAATAAAGTTATTATTTATTTAATAACAAAAAATACTTATAACTTCTGATAAATTATAAAGTATATTTATAATTTATATAAATAAATTAAAAATAATCAATTATAAATAGATTATTAAATTTTTAGAAATGAAAATTAAAACATTTTAATGTAAAAATATTTTTTTTATATAAATTTTAATTGTGTGCAATTAATTTTATCATTATGAAATTAGTTAATTACTACTAAATATTTATTTTTATCATATTTATAGATAATATATTGAAATATATATATATAAGTACATATTCATATAATGGTTTTCACTGGTAAATTAATGAGAATAAAACCAATGTCATGCATAAACATATATTTTCACTAAAATTAGATTTTCTTCTTTTTTAGTGTGAATATTAGAATCGATTTTTTACACTATAATAACATGAAATTATTTAGTATAAGTAATATTATTTTATTATTTCAACATAAATTTGTTCATCGTAAATATGTATAGTGGTAAAAATCTTATTACAGTGGTAAGGGTTGATAGTGTTAAATGAGGATTTAACTTTGCATATAACAGTCATTATAGCACAAAAAACATGTAAAAATATATTTTGATGATTTTATTCTGACCTTTAACAAATTATATACAATTATTTAGAAATTTTAACCCAGTTGACTTTAGTAAGACATATATAGTAAAACAAAAATTCATATACTTAAATCATTCCCACAATACTCCCTTATAAAAGAGAAAATCATATTTCTTACTTCGCCCAACTATATGATCACTATATATTTTGAATATATATCTAAATACCCTCCAAAATTATCCCCACCCACTTGACGTAGAGGTCTTCATTTCACCAATACTCCATATCATAAATTCATAAGGTGTAGTCCAAAAAAAATCCCAAAAAAGAGGTCATTGACATTACCTATTTACTTTAGGTATCTTTATTAAATAACCTCCTTAATATATTATATTAACATATTAAAATTTTTTAATATATATTTAACATAATAATAAAATTCTTGTTAATTTTTTTTTAAAATATCTATTTCCATTAAATATAATAGATAATAAAAACATTATGAGTGCATACGTACAGACCATCTCTATTTAGCAATATATTTTTTTATCACTATCTATTAGGGGTTATTATATAGATATATTTAGTGGTTATATATGATGTCTTTTTAAACATAAATGATTTTTTAAATATAACATATTATCTACCTTTTAACCCTCTCAACCATCATAAAATGATAACATCGCTCATACATATGTATGGACTACCACCTTCATCGAGTGATGTGTTACAATTTTCATCTCCATTTAACATGGCTGATCAAAAAAAAGATTTAATTTATATATATTATAGTTATATTAGTAATATTATTTTGAAATTTTGAAATTCTATTTAATTTTCTTTTACTCCAACCATTTGTAAATGGACAACTAAAAAATGTGTATGTGAAAACTACCATCCCCAAAAACAATATAACTCATTTTTCATATATTCCCTATATGGTTGGTTATAAAATATTATTCAATGAACGAATATTAAATTTATTAAAAAAATTAGATTCATTAAAGGTTAAAACTAGGACCAGTGTACAATGAAAAAAACTATCGAGTTAAAACATATAACAAAAAACAAAAAAGGTTCACCTAAATAATGATTTTAATGATAGTTTCTAAATGGATAGATAATTTTATATTTTACTGGATTTAAATATTGAAATATAATTATGTATATGGTTTTACTATTTATGTGTAATAAATATTATTTATAATAAAATATTTTAATTGGGCGTATAAAGATCGTCGGGATTGAGTTAATGGTTCTCTGTCTAAATATAGTTTTGTTGATACATGTTTCATTTTAGGAACCTATTTTTTTATCTAGGGTATATGAAACCAATCTTTGTATATTAGATCAATAATATATTCATATTAATTATATTTAAATTTTCCTTTGATGTTATTTCTTTCAAGGGATTTATGAGTCAAATGTTATCAAGGCCGTAATGGATTATATTTGAGTCTCATTTCCATTTGGTATTGTCTATGATAAAACATTAATAAAAGATATTATATTAGCCTTATCTTTTAAAAATATTATATTTCATTATACAGTAGAAATTTTGTTTACTTTAGTGTTTCCAAAATATTTTCCAATATGTGGTACACTAAATGATCGATAAGAATTATATATGAAAAATTAACATTATTTCTACCTTTGGGTTATAAATATATATATTCTACTTTCCAGTTATTAAAATAAGTTTATTTATGTTATTACTAAAATTAAATGTTTTAAAAAGGTCATTTTCAATACTTTTGAATTTATTTATGAAGTATTAATACTATTTGTTTTCAATTCTTATGAATAGGTTTTTTTAATTTTTACAGCAATGTGAATATAATATTATTTTACAAAAACAATATAATTTTTTCTCCATCATGTATTTTCCCTAACAAGAACCATCATTTATCAGTTTCAAAGGTTTTAGAAAGGAAATCTAAAGAATATTTATAGAAAATTATTAGTATTTTATAGTTACCTAATGAAAAGTGATGTTTCCTCATGATTTTGAAATTTTATTTCAAATAATCTTATGAATTTTTTTTTTAACTATGTAAGAATAAAATAAGGATTTTTTAAATAATTTATGGATATTATCTTCTGACTCAATCTATTTTATTTTGTTGTATGTATTTTACTGATGTTTTTAGATTTTTTTCAGGAATCCACATTATATACCGTGAGTAAATTACATAGTGATAGAATTTATGGATGTTATTTTTATATTATATAAAAAATATATATGATTTTAGATTTTTCAAATCTCGACTAAGAATTATAATACATCCAATTAATTTGCAAAGGCATTTAATCACATGAGGTAATTATGTTATACCTCAACAATATTTCATTTTCTCAAAATTAGTTATGTAATAGTTCATATGTTTATATCTCAAAAATTATATGTGTGGAAATGATTTAATATCTGTAATTTATATTAGTAACTCATCTCATGTCCTTTACCTACTGATTTGAACTATTGGTGTAAAACAAGTTCTCGATTCTTTGATTTCTAAAATTTATGCTTGTGAAACATTACAATGTCATATGATTACATAATAATGCATGACTCATGAGTGGGATTCATTATTATACACATGTATTATGTTTGGATAAAATAAATATCTATTTACTCAAAATTTATGGCCATTAATTATTGGGTATTATTTTAAAAATTTCTAACCTTGTTCACACACCATTGTAGTTATCTTATACTCACACAATATAATTGATTGATAGCTACCAATTTTATACTTGAGGATTATCTGATCTTTCCCATTCATTTGATTTAACTTTTTTATGGTTATAAAGATGGAAATTTGGTATGTTAAGAATAAAGTGGAAATATACGGGAATAATGATATGGGATATATTGTCATTATTTTGTGTTGATAAATATTTTTTGTATCTATTCTTGATTAACATTGAACATTTATGGTCTATGGGTATGTGTTAATAGGATATAAATATATATATTATTCATCTAAAAACATGTAATATTTAGGTAATAACTGGTCGGATTGGTAAAATTTCATAGTAGGTTCTCATAGTATCATAAAGCCTAATGTGGTTTCTTGAAAACATGTAATGTGGTTTCTTATACTCTTGAGGTTAATTGAGTTACTCAAGTTATAGATAATATTTACATACAATACCTCATTATTGTATTTTAGGTTGGTTTGAACACATGATTTTCAAATAAATGAAATATTTTAGTAAGTTTATATTCATATTTTTTCGATTCATTGACCATCAATTCCTTCACAAAATGTTGGTTAAAACAGATGATTCTAAAGAAAAAATGGTTTCAGTTCTTTAGTAATCAGAATGGTCATGATATGTGTTAATTTTAATAGGCATAGAAGAACAATCTATATGTCCTTAAATCCAATATTGAACTCCATTCTGGATATAATCCACAATACTCTTCAAACTGATCATCTATGACACAGTTGTTAGTTCCAAGATAATATCACACACCTTATCTCAAGGATAACACTACCTGGTTCTCTCCCATCATCTCATGTACATGTAAACCACACAATGTATGAAATAAAAATGTTCTTAGGTTGACCAATATACACAATTACTCCCCAAGGATCTATCTCTTCCAATTCCACCTTTGGTCCTCTGTATAGCCTCTCCATGATTAGTTTTTTTTTAAAAACACAAATATACACTTAAAAATATGTTTAACTACATATTATAAAATTAATAGTTTGTGTAACATTTCAAGTAAATAAAGAATAATATATTTTCATATTTAATAATATTTTTGAATTAAATATTAAATTTTACTTTAAAAGGGATTATATGTTTGATGGAGTACCTGATACACAACAATGAGTTTCATTGAAAACATACATTACACACAATGTTGAGTTGTACTGAAAATAATAAAATAATATTATATTAAATGGTAGTTAATGCCATGACTTTGTATTGGCATGAAAAAATTAAACTAACTAAAATATGATTATATATGTTTGTTAAATGGTTTTACATTAATCCAACAAATTTTTGAGGATTAAAATGTGGATGAATCTAATTTTAAGAATCAATACTCTAATATTATTTATACTGTCGATTTACTACCTTTGGATGGTGAACCATTTTTAAATCTAATTTTTTCACTTTTATATGTTCTATTTTAGATAATAATAATTTTCTTTAGAATTGGGACATCAAAATTTACTTTGGGTCAATTTTTGGTATTTTTCTGAGAAAATTCATTTTTAAATGAATAGTGAAAATACTATATTTTAATTCAAAATTGCATTTTAACATAATTTATTTATATGGATTTATTATCTTTATAATTGGTTTTAAATTTTAATTAGATTATATTTTTACCATTTATTCTAATGTTGTTCATTGGAAGTAATTTCACATTGAAATTGGATATAAAGAAGTGTCAATATTTTGAGAGTTATTATCTCTTAAGAGCTTATATATTTTTTGTTTTGATAAGGGGAATTAATTTTAATATAATTAATGAAACCACTATGTATTCAATTTTGTAAAATAGACTTCATTTTTGAATTTGAAATATCAAATATATCTTAGGATGAATTGTTTTAATTTTTTTGGAAACCATCAATTTTTTAGGAATATTGAAAACATTGAGTTGTAGTTAAAAAACAATGTTTTCATTGAAATGAAGTTTTACTACTTATGTGAATTGAATTTTAAAAATCCAACATACATAGCTGTTATTAATAAGTAAAATTTTTTTCAATAAGATGAAAAACGTTGGTGAATAAGGACTTTTGACTTTTAATTACCATGGTTAAAGGTAAATAGGAAATGTAAGGTGAAAATAATATTATAATAAACTAAAATTACCATAACACTTGTCATAACGATACTAGATGATTTATGGCCGAAAAATACATTCCTTTGGTGAAATATTTGGCCTTTTAAAGCCATTTATGAAAGATAATGACATTAATAACTATTTACTTAAATTAAATATAAAAATATCATAAACATGTATTATTTTGCTAAAACAATATTAATTCAGGGTTATATATTATATATATTGGACTATAAATATTTATTAGAAATATAAAAATAATTCATACATAATGGTATTTTTTTATAATTTTTATACATCATATAAATAAAATTATAAATGACATAATATGGATGAAATGTTAACCTCATTAATGAATGATTTAAAAAAATAAAAATATAAAAATTAAAAAAAATATCCAAAACCAATAAAATTATTATTTTATAATTTTATTTCGAACAAGAGTTGTCTTATCTTATACTTTAAAATCTTTTTGTTCTTTAGAAACAAAAAATCATTATATAATAAAATAATATTTTCAAACATTCCTAAATAGCCCCTCCTCTAACTTATAAACATCCTTCACCTCTATCTAATTACTCACACATATCAAGCCCCTTGTCTCATCCAACATATACCTAAATAATCTATAAAGATACCTATATTCCTCCTATAAGCCTTATGTTATCTATAATGCACTTCATAAAATCCTTTTGGTTCAAACAAAAGGGAGTTACCCGATTTAAAGGTAACGTCTTCTCTTAAATTCATTTCTTTTATTTTCCATCTCCAACCCACTAACCACTTGTTATTCAATTATTTTATAACTAAACTAGTATCCTTAATATACTAGGTTGTTTTTATGAGATTTATTTGAACTACACATACACACACCTCATCTAACGGGTAGTGAACATACTGTTTCTGTGGATGAAGAACTACTGCCTCACGAAATGATGATTGTTAAATATTCTCCTAAAACCTCCTATGGTGGCCATTAAAATGAAACTATATTTATACATGATAAATATTATATTTATATTGTCTCTATTCTTCTTTATTTTTTATTTATATCATACCTTTATGGTTTCCATATTCGGTAAATGCGATAATTTCATTTGAGGAAGTACGAACTATTGCCCCCTCAAAGTGATATGACTCGTTCATGCCAAACATGGAACATATAAAGGATGTATTTAATTAAATTATATATTATAATATATGGAATTATAATAAAAATATTTTTCAGTAGTATTTCATTCTTATAAATATGAAATAGAAATGAAAGTATCGTTCATGCATACGTACGGCTTACCATCACCATGAATGGTGCATTTCAATTCTTATCACCAAATGTTATATAATATTATTAATATATAAATATATACTAGATATATATGATATCTAAATCATTAATATAATTCTGGAGATAATATACATTTGACCACATAGAGAACTTGTAAATATAGGAAGATCATTTTTGACTCAAGTACCAAATATCGACAAAACGACCATTATTAATATAAATGATTACATATTGTTTATAACATGATAATAAGTGATATAAAAGGAATAATAAAATTTTAAATTGTTCTTAAGAACATATAAATTATCCTTACTTTATTATTCAGGAGACTAAATAATGACCGACTGAAATCGGACACGAGGTAAGGGACTTCGTCTAAATATTTTTTCTTTGAGGAATATTTTGATTTATAGAGAACATTTTTTTATCCGGTGTATAAACACCTTTAAAATTTCATTTCATTCAATGGGAATATTTTTTTATGAATCGTTTTACTAATGGACAGAATGAATGATTCTTTTTAACGTACGCGGTGACACTGACGTTTCCACTACCTCTAGCATTATTTGATATTATGCATCCTTAACAAGGCGTAATGTTATTTTAAAAGAAAATAACTACCATATAATATCTTTATGTATTTTGGTATTGAAATTTTTTTTGATGATGGATTGGTTAGGTAAATATATTTAAATGATATATTATGATTGAAATGTGGAAATTCTATCTTTCCATTATGATTGTTTTATGTGTTATGAATATGTTAAGGTTCTTTATCATTGTTTACGAATACGGGTGGTTTCGTGATAAACTATGGGAGAGTGAGCCGAAGATATCTCTTCAATGCATTGGGTAATACGATAGAGGTTAAAATGAATTTTTATCCTAATAGATTTTGGGAATATACATTGATGGGTATTCCAAATGTAGCTCTCTACATAGCTGTGAAAGCTATAACAAAAGTATGTTATGGATTCCACATGTTACCTTTATAACTTTTAATTACTATGTGTTATTCATAAAAATTATTTTTTCATGAGGTATGTTAAAGAGCATATGTTATGTACGTATTGATGAACTAATTTTTTATTTATTTTTTTATAACCCTTATTGACCTTTTTATTCTCATCCCATGTTTTGAATTTTTTTTACAAGATATAATGATGAATAGGGTCAAGGATAGGATGAAGAAAAATTCATGAAGTCTAAAACATGGTACTAGACATTGTTCTTTTTTTGAAGAGTTTTATTTATAAAAAAATTGAAATTTAGTAGAAGTGTCTAATTTTTAATTTTTGAGATTTAATGTAATAGTTATGGACTAATTCTCTAAAACTATAAACCTAAAATGATAATAAATTTGAATTATTCATTTAATTCAATAATAATTAATTTTTTGTGGGTGGATCCTTATATTTCATATCAACAGTCGGTTTATACAACTTTATGAGTTAGTATATTATTAAATTAATAAACATAAATTAATTTATGTTAATGATATAGCATTTATAGAATACCGTGTTGCTTTTCCTATGATATGTTTATGTTCAGAATTGTTTTCTGAAGAGGAAACATCGAAACTATGATGGGACACCATCAGAAGGAAGAAAACCATACAAATTAGCATATTGAGATCGTCAAAATCAAAACAAAATAGTTTGTCAAAGTGATGGCACAATTGACTCGGGCAATTAATTGTGGTGGAATCCATGCATGGGATCTTCCGGATCAACCATAGAGGAACATGTAAGTAGTGGATCATTCCATGAGGTACCATCCCCCATCATTCAGAGGATCATCTAACACTGTGCTAGTTGAAGGGTGGATTAAATCACTGGAGAATATTTTTTGATGTCATGGGGTGCTTAGACCATAAAAAGGTTAGTCTTTCTATTTACCTTTTTGAAGGTGAAGCTGGTCAGTGGTGGTCGATGGTGAAAAATAACAGGGATGATGAAGAGATTGATTCTGTTGATTGGGATGAATTCAAAGATATGTTTCTTGAGAAATATTTTCCTAAGGTGGTTCAGCTTAGGATGGAAAAAAATTCATGGAATTATGGCAAGAACATGAATCAGTGGCTACTAAAGAAGGAAAATTCACTTGACTGTAAAGGTATGAACCAAACATTCTACGACATTATGAATTTAAAATCAACCATTTTTACTCAAGATTGAAGCCAATTTATCAAAGGGGTTTAGCTTTTAATTTTTGAAAAATTTATGAAAAACTTATTTTATGTGGGGAGAAGGTGTAAATGTAGATTTTTGATGATCATTTCATATTTTAAAAACAATAGAATAAGAGTTCAAGTTGGTAGATGAAAGGGAATAAATCTTCAAAAAATTCTGATAGTAAGAAACATAAGTTCACTGTTTGTGAAAATTGTGGTAAAATTAATGTTGGAGAATGTATTTTGAATTCTATTATGTACTACTGATGTAGTAAAGTGGGAAATAAGGATCATGATTTCACTAAATTAGATCAGCGTAATAGTATGAAAATATTTGATTTACAATCAGTAAAATGTTTTAAGTGAAATGAAATTGGTCATTATGAAATGAGTGTCCAATGAATAACTGAAATGAGGAAAAGCAGCACGACTATAATAATAAAGGGTTGGAGAAATCATTTTCAACTACTTTAGCAGATGTTGCGCCATAAAATGTTGTGTATCACGTACACAGTCCGTTTGTTCAGATTATTCTGATGTATAGTTTGATTTAGGGTCTACACATTCTTTCATTTCTGGGAAGTTTTATAATAAATTAGGAATTAAATATTTGGATATGAATCCTGAACTTATATTAAAAACACTAGGTGTAAATGATGAGACAAAAACAAATTATAATAACTTTTTTACCCTTGTGTGCAGAAAGGATCTACTTTCAAAAATTATTTTTCCCTCCAGTAGATTTTGATGTAATTTTGGGTATATATTCCCTTTCCATTTATCATGATAAGATTGACTACAGAGCTAAAATGGTTTCATTTCAGAAATATTTTTAGTTTTTTAACAATAATGAAACCTTACTTTTGATAACATATCATTAAGATGATAATCTAGTAAAAGATGGAAATGAATGTTACCTTGCATATATTGCTGAAAAAAAGGAACAGTTCACATTAATGATATTCCAATGGTAAATGAGAACCATATTGTATTTTATGATGCATTTTCTAGTATTATACCTGATCGAGAAGTTCAATTTACTGTTGACTTAGTTCCTGATGATAATCCAATTTCAAAACCCCATTATAGAATAGATCAAATTGATCTTTTAGAGTTAAAGAATCAACTACAATAGTTATTAGATAAAGGATTCATTTTACCTAGCACATCACCAAGGGGTTATCTTGTCTTGTTTGCTAAAAGGAAACATGGTTTAATGAGAATTTTCATTTATTTTAGAGTATTGAATAACATCACTGTTAAGAAAAAGTATCTTTTGCCTCATATCGATGATTTGTTTGATCAGATCCAGGGATCTTTATATTATTCAAAGGTTGAGTTGAGGTCGGGTTACCATAAGTTGAAATTAATGGAATAATTCATTCCAAAGACCATGTTTTAAACTAGATATGGCAATTTTGAATTTGTAGTTATGCCTTTTGCGTTAACCAATGAACCTGATGTATTCATGGATCTAATGAATATAATTTTCCATGTGTTTTTTGATACAGTTTTTGTCTTGTTTATTGATGATATTTTTATTTATTCAAAAATTAAATATGAACATAAAAGTCATTTAAGGGTTTTCATTCAATACTTAAGTGAAAAGAAACTATTTTCTAAATTTATAATGTGTGATATTTGTTTACAAAAACGTTCATTCCATGATCATATTGTTTAAAAAATGGAAAAATTGTTTATCCAGCAAAACAACAGTTGTTTAAGAGTGGCCAAGACCCAAAAATATAACTGAGTGTTGTAGTTTTATTGGTTTGGATGGTTATTACCTGAGGTTTTTTGAAATTTTTTCATGATTATCTAGACCACTCACTAAAAACACTTTAAAAGGTGTTATGTTCATCTAGACTAAAAAATGTGATGCTTTTTTCAGTAATTGAAAAGAAGATTGGTGAATGCTCTTGTTTTGGCACTGCCTTCTAGAAATGCTGAGTTTTCTATCTACAGTGATGCTTCGTTGAATGGACTTGGCTATTTACATATGTAGAAATATCAGATAATTTATTATGCTTCATTTCAGTTGAATCCTCATGAGTTAAACTATTGTATACAAGATTTTGAATTAGAAGTTGTTGTTTTTGCTTTAAAAATTTTGTGGAATTATTTGTTTGGAGTAAAATGTGAAATATTTTTTGACCAAAATGTTTAAAGTATATATTCACTCAGAATGAATTAAACATGACACATAGTATATGGATGGAATTAATCAAGGATTATGACTGCATGATCCAGTACCATCCATGGAACACAAATAAAGTGGTTGATGATTGGAGTAAAAATGTAATATCTCATTAAATAAGCTACGTTTGGAACATGATCCTTTGGTTTTTCAGTTTATGAACTTTGTCATAAACGTTTTTGGTGTAGGAAATGTCTCTGCTTTGTTTTAGGTGTTAGTGAAATTATCTCTATCAGACAAAATTAAGAAAGCACAGATGTAAGATAGTGAGTTGCAGAAAAAAGTTAGAGTTTGTTCAGAATAGTATGTTTCCAGATTTTAACATTGATAATGATTTTTTTTTTGAGTTTTGAGAATAGATTATCTGGGACTTTTGATTCACAATGAATAAAGAGTTATTATGTGAATCACATAGTTCTCCATTTATAGCTCATCATGACAGTACTAAGATGTACATAGATCTTCAGAAGTATAACTAGTGGGATGGAATGAAAAGGGATATTGAAAATTTTACTATGATGTGTTTGACTTTTAAACTGGTTAATGTAGAGCAATAGTTACATAAAGGGATTCTTCAATCTTTACCGATGCCAGAGTGGAAATGGGAAAATATATACATGGACTTCATTGTGGGATTAACAGAGACATCTCAAGGTAACAATGAAATCTGGGTTATTGATGATCGATTGGCTAAATCTGCTCATTTAATTCCTATTCAAGATCTTATGTCTCTAGATCAACATTTTTTGATGTATATTAAAAATACAGTCAGGTTGCATGGAATTATAGTCTCCATTTTATCCGATTGTGATCCCATGTTCAGTTATAACTTTTGGAAATACCATAAGAAGTCATTGGGTACTGAATTAAATTTCAGTACTACTTTTCATCTGCAATCAGATGTGTAGTCAGAATGAAAAATTTAGATAATGGAGGATATTCTACGTTCTTGTTCACTAGATTACTAGGGAATTTCGGACTAACACCTTTCATTGGGAAAATTTTCTTATAATAATAGTTTTCATTCTATTATATAGATGGCTCTATTCGAGTCATTATGTGGGAAGTTGTGTTGAACTCAAACTTTTGGGTTGAAGTAGATAAATGGATGTTAAATGTACCAAAATTATTAGGAGATATTTCAGTAAAAGTTCAGTTGATTCAGAAGAACATGAGAACAGCTCTTTGTAGGTAGAAACATTATCAAGATAACCAGAGTATGGATCTTTCATTTGTGGTAAGTGATCATTTCTTTCTCCATGATTCTCCTTGTAAAAGTGTGATGCATTTTGGAAAGAATGGATAGATAATAACACAGTTCATTAGAACTTATGAAATCCAAGAGAATGTTAGATCAGTGGCATACTAAGTGGATTTATCTCCAAGCTTATCCCAAGTATTCAATGCTTTTAACGATTCAATGTTGAGAAAATATATGCCGAATCCCTCTCATGTTTTGATCCCAGAGTTAGTTCAGTGGGAATAGAATATCTCTTATGAGGAACAACCAGTCTAGATTCATGATCGAAGAGAGCAAGTATTGTGGAATAAGGTAATTTATCATGTAATGGTTTTGTAGAAAACCCATATGGTTGAAGTGAAAATGTGGGAATCTGAAAATGTTATGATGTATAAATACCCCCACTTATTTGATAAGTGAATAAAATATTACGAGGACACAATATCTAAATGGGGTCAAGGATGTAACATCCCAAGTAAATAAAGAATAATACATTTTCATATATATTAATATTTGGGAATTTAATATTAAATTTTACTTTAATGGGGATGCTATGTTCAATGGCATACCCGATACACAAAAACGGGTTTCTTTGAAAACTTTTGTTTCCCAAATGGCTGAGTCATAATGAAAATTTATAATATAATATTATTTTAAATGTTAGTAAACACCAAACCGTTATATTAGTGGGAATTAATTTAATTAACAAAAATATGATTATATATGTTTGTTAAATGTTTTTACATTTTCCAATAAATTTTATAGGATTAAGACGTGAATGAATCCAATTTTAAGCATAAGTACTCTAATATTCATTTAAAGGATGATTTACCAATTTTTGATGGAGAAACTTTTTTAAATAATGTTTTTGTCACTTTTATATGTTATATTTTGAAAAATAAAATTCTTTATTATATTCAGGACATCAAAATTTACTTTGGGTAAATTTTTGGTATTTTTCTCATCAAATGCATTTTTTTATGAAGAGTGAAAAATACTGTACTTTAATTTAAAACTACCTTTTATCATAATTTATTTATTTGGTTACATTTTCATTCTAATTATTTTTAAAGTGTAATCAGATTTTATTTTTTCCATTTAATCAAATCATGGTCATTTTATGTAATTTGACTTTAAAATTGCACATAAACAAGTTTCAATCTTTGGATAGTTTTTATTTCTTAAAAAAATGATTTTTGTTTTGACAACGACAATTAATTTAAAATTAAGTAATTAATCTTCTATGTTATAAATTTGATAAAATAGAAATAATTATTGAATTACGAATATCAAATATAACTTAGGCTAAAATTTTCATATTTTTCTAAAATCCTTCAATTTTTGATGAATAGTGAAAACACTATGTAGTAGTCAAAAAACCGACATTTTCAATTAAATTAAATTTGACCACTTTTATTAATTGAATGACAAAAATATGACATAAATAGTTGTTATCAGTATGTAAAATGTGATTCTATAATATGAAAATAATTTTTGGTGAATAGTAACTTTTGACTTTTATTTACCACGGTTAATGGTAAATAGGGTAATTCAAGGTAAAAATAATATTATAATAATATATTTCTATAACAAATGACTTAACATTATTTTATGAGTCATGACCGACCAATACAGTCCATGGATGATATTTTTTTCCTTTTAAATTCATTTTGGTATGATAATCACATTAATAAATTTTTATTTAAAGTAAAAATAAAAATATCATTAACATGTATTGTTTTGCTAAAAAAAATTTAATGTGGGGCTTATAAAATTGATATTTTTGACTATAAATATTAATTATAATGCTAAAAATATTTCCTATATCTTGGTATTTTGTTTATAATTTTTAGACATCATATAAATAAATTATTTATGACACAATAATGATGTAGTGTTTTCCTCATTAATGAATGATTTAAATATATAAGATTATAAAAATTAAAACATAATTAAAAACCTATCCAAATATTATTGTATGATTTAATATCTAACAAGAGTCATCTTATATTCCACTTTAATATGTTTAGGACCTTTAGAAACCGAAAATAATTATATAATAAAATAATATTTTCAAAGATTCCTAAAGAGCCCCTCCCCCCCTTATAAAAATCCCTCACATTTAACCCATTAATCACACCTCTAGAGCCCCATGGCTCATCTAACCACTGAAAAAATTATCTATCAAGATCCATCTCCTCCACCTATAAGCATTTCCTTAGGAAGAATTTATTTCATGAAATCTTTTTGGTTCAAACCAAAGGGAGTTACCCGATTTAAATATAACATCTTATCTTAAATTATTTTCATTTATTTTAATTCTCTAACCCATAAACTATTTTTATTCCTTTATTTTATAAGAAAAATACTATCCAATATATACTTGGTTGTTTTTATGTGAAGGATTCTAACTACACTAACCCACACCTCCGTCTAATGGATAAAGATCATACAGTTTCTATAGAAGGAGAACTACTGTCTCACGAAACGATGATTGTTCAATCTTCTCCAACCACCTCTTATGGTGGCCATTAAGATGGAACTGTATTTATATATGATATATATTATATTTATATTGACTCTATGATTCTTTATTTTTCATTTATATCATACCATTATGGTTTCCATAATGGGTAAACACGATAATTTCATTTTAGGAAGTGCATATTACCGCCCCTCAAAGTGATATGACTCATTAATGCCATACATGGAACATATAGAGTATAGATGTAATTAAAATATACATGATATTATAGTATTATTATAATATACCTATTTATCATTATGTTTTCATTCCATTAAATACGAAATAGAAATGAAAGCAGTGTTCATGCGTACGTATGGCTTACCGTCTCTATAAACGGTGCACATCATTTATTAGCTCGAAATGTTATGTAATATTATAAATACATATATATACTATGTATATATGATATATATGATCTCTAAATTAGGAATATAATTTTGGAGATACTGTATTTTTTACCACATGGACAACAAGTAAATATAAAAAGGTCATTTTTGACTCAAGTAACATATATCGTCAATATGACCGTTATTAAATTAAATGATTAGATAATGTCTATAACATGGTAATTAGTGATATAAAATGAGTAATAAACTTGAAAATAGTTCATAATAATGTATAAATTAACTTTAGTTTATTATTCATGTTATTAATGAATGAACAAGTCTAGTCGAACAAGGGGTAAGGGACTTCGTCTCAATCTTCATCCATTGAGGAATATTTTGATTTATACATGACATTATTTTATACAGTGTATAAAAATCTTTGAATTTTCATTTAATTAAAAGAGAATATTTTTCTATTAAGCATTTCACTAAAGGACAAAAAGAATGTTATTTTTAACGTATGCGGTGACAATGACCTTTCCACCATTGCGATCATTATTTGATCTTTGGCTTCCTTAACAAGCCATAATGTTTTTTAAAGGAAAATAAGTACCATATACTCTATTTACATATTTTGGCATTGATAATGGTTTTGATAATGGTTTGGTTATGTCAATATATTAAAATGATATATTGTTATTGAAATGTGTAAATTCTGCCATTCCACTATGTGTGTTTTCTGAGTTATGAATAAGTTATGGTTCTTGGGAATTGGTTACCTATACGGGTGGTTCCGTGATAAACTGAGTGTGGGTGAGCTGAAGATAGATCTCTGATGCAATGGGTAACGTGACAGAGGTAAACATGGATGTTTCTCCTAAGAGATTTAAGGAATATACTATGGTGGGTATTCCAAATATAACTCCCTACGTAGCTGTGAAAGCTACAATGTAAGTATGTCATAGATTCCACAAGCTACTTTATGAACTTTGATTACTATGTGTTATAAATAAATCTTATCATTTCAATAGATATTTTAAAGTGATTATGTTATGTATGTATTGAAGAAATAATTTTTTATTTCTTTTTTTTATAACCCTTAATGAGTTTTTTATGCTCATCCCAGGTTTGGAAATGTTTTTCATAGGACTTAGAGATGAATAGGGTTAAGGATGGGATCAAATAATAGTCATGTTGTCTCAACATGGAACTAGACGTGGCACTTTTTTCAAGAGTTTTTATTTTATGAAAAAATGGAAACTGAGTAGATGTGTCTACTTTCTAATTTCTGAGATGTAATGTAATAGTTATGGCCTAACTCTCTAAAACTCAAAACCTGAAAATATCCTCAATGTGAATTATTCATGTCACGACCCGTCCTAGGGGGGCCCGAGCCGCAACTCCCCAAGCCCGCCTCCAATAGGCCAAGGGCTGGTGACTAGCACCGGGTAGGCATGCTACTAACATGGGAGGCATTGCCTATAAACATGTACACATGCATACACATCTCCAATACCACAATGATGAAAAGTAAAACTACAAAAAAGAAAAGATTCATACATACATTAAAACACAACCAATAGATTATGACAGGAATGTAAAGTATAAGAAGGTAAAATCCTGGGCCAAAAGTACAATCCCACCAAAAGAAAGTCTGTAACAAAGTGCAAACATTAATGAAAGGTGTTGGGACTGCCGTCTATAGCCGTAGGGACACACCTCGGCCTATCTGATCTCACTGAGTACCATCTGGTCCTGGTCCACCTAGAATCATGTCAAAGGCTCGCTCGTCTGCACAAGACACGACATGTGTGGGCAAAGCCCGTGCATGGATGAGTATAACAATACCAAGTAGGACACCCCGAAACCCAAAAGGAAATACAACAAGGGAAATACCACAAAGGAAATATTTATTCATCCCCACACTGTATATGTCTACAGAATATATAACAAGAATATCCAGATATACTTATACACAAACAACCATCACGATATCACCACTAGGATCCAGCTCGAATATTCCACTAAGCACGTAACAAGGAGAACACACTACTAGGTCTGAAGAGAGAGATGCGAAGTAATCGTTCCGGCAGAACAAACTCTATAAGTACTATTAGAACATGATGCTCAGATGAGGATCATGACCAATTCATGGGGTGATTCTGACAACTCAGTATGAGCTAATCTGCTAAGTAGAGGATCGACGCTAGGGTAAAGTTCGTCACGTCAATACAAAGAACTCGACCTAGGGTTCCAGGAATGAATAGTGGATCTGGCTCTGAGTCTCACAGAGGGGATTCCAACAACTCTATTCAACAATTCATACTGAAGGGATCATTCTATTGTATATAGGAAATGATACGAGAACCTTCAGGGAAAAGACCAAGGGTATGAACCCTAATAAAACTAGTCCAAGTCAAAGAAGAAAAGTGGCTCAAGTCATGAAGAATTGGTTACACGACTTGTAGTATGGTTACAAACCATGTTCATTGACCCCGGGTAATACCCGGGTAAATGGACCATGTCATCCGTCCAAGATGTGTACAACTAAACTACACGGTGTGTAGAAGAATCACACTCAGTGTTCCTTGACTCCGGGTACTGCCCGTGTAAACAGCCCATGTCATTTGGCTTGTTGGATATAAAGAAACTACACGATGTGTAGAAGAGTCACATGTTGTGTTCGAGCACCTGGGGCTCGGTCTGTGTACACTGACCATGTGCCCGTACACAGTCTCTGTCTGTGTCTGTGTTGCCTGCCCATGTACCAGTACAAGGGGTATCCCGTCTATCTGGCCAGGTCTGTCCGGGGAAGGTCATACACGCAGTGTCCTTGTCTGTGTACCCAACCAGTGACCGTGTGCTCCCGGAGTACATTCCAGGTAGTCCACCGACGAACACACTCCATGTAGCCCATACTACTGGGCATGTAGTTGAGATTTTTCTAAAAGCGTCGTCTTCCTCCTCACGCCACGTCTGAAACTCCGGATCCTCGGTTTCTCATCCGTTCATCCCGATACTCCATGGATTTGTTCATTTCATCATAAAAACATGGTAACAGGTGCGTTTGTCACTTAAATTGGATCATAAACCTCAAACGATCCATCCGAAGAAAAAACCCTAAAAACTGTATATCTAGATCCGCTCTGAATGGCCTGCCGAAACCGTTGTTGCACCTCCGTGACATCGCTCCGGGGTTGGATCTTCAATCTCCGATTGTTCTACCAATAAATGAATGTGCAATGATCAATTTCCTCTAAGAACGTGTAGAATGCAAAGAAATACGTGTGGGAGAAAACTACAAGAATCAAACAAGAGGGACAAACCTCGATCATTGTTCATGACGATTCGGGTTCGTCGCCGATAGATCAAAACCAAAACAACCTCAAAATCCCAGCAAAAACTGTCCTGTAAGAACGATCAATCCACGAGCTAATTTGTTCATAGATTAGTTCGAATTTGTCGAGGAAATCAAAAATGGGGAAGGAAATCAAAAAAAAACATCCTACCTGGATCCGCGGAATTTGTTGGTGAAGATCTGGTCAACGCATCATCGTCTCCGGCGAAAATCATCAAGAACGTCGTTGCCGGGTCGGGAGGTCTTCTCCAGAGCCTCCAGAGCCACCAAGGGATTCAGGGTTATGAGTTTTTAACCCTGGACCCCTATGTAGGTCTTTATTTAAAAAAGATAAGAGAAATTTGTTGCACCAGATTTAAAAGATTTCGCTACGGAATAAAATATTTTTATTTAAATTTTTTATTACTCTTACATCCCAAAAACTGGATTTCTCCACCGACCTACGCCGGCTGATGTTAGTCCTCACCTAAGGTAAAATCATATCACTGAATACAAATGTGCCTTTAGATTTCTGATCTGAGAATCCATTTAAGAGTTATTCCATTTTTTCAGGAAAACCACACGTGCGCGTAATTTAATTATTTAATTAATTTCAAACATTTGTTCCGGGCTCATCGGGCCTCAGAACTGCATGCCATCTTAGAGCCTGGTCTCGAATTAATTACCATATAATATTATAATGATACATGGAAAAATCTGAGACAGTACATCACAGCCACCTTAGGGCTTTTACATCCCCGAAAAGCCAAAACAAAGGCTACTAAACCAGATGTGGGTATTGCATCTGAATCTGAGACTCCTGCTCCCATGTGCTCTCCTAAAGATTCCTTTGCTACCACCAGATACGCACTAAGGTAATAGCTCTCCCATGATGGAGATTTTCCTTCCAATACTTGATCTCCACTGGGTACTCAGCAATGGTCGCTCCATCATCGTTGTCCAGCTCGCCCCAGACGATAACATGTGTTGAATCATGCGCGTACCTCCGCAGCTACGGCACATGGAAGACATTGTGTACTCGGTCCATCTGAGGAGGTAGAGCCAAGAGATATGTCACCTCGCCAACTCTACTTAGAATCTGTAAAGGGCTGACGATCCTTGGATATATCTTGCCACCTCGGCCAAATCTCTACAATCCCTATCGAGTTGAGACCCGAAGGAACACATGGTCTCCCTCCTCGAACTCCAAGGGCCTCCGCCTCCTGTTGGCATAAGACTTTTTCTGACTCCGTGTAACCTTCATCCACTCCTGGATGACCTACACCTTCTCTATTGTAGCTGTCACCATCTCTAGGCCTATAAGTGCGGACTCTCTGTGGTCAGTCCAGCAAAGCGGTGACCTGCAAGGTCGCCCGTACATATCCTTGAATGGTGCCATACCAATAGTGGAATGATAACTATTGTTATATGATGATTCCACCAGTGGTAGGTGATCCTCCCAGAAATGACCGAAGTCATGTATGCAAGCTAAAATCATCTCCTCCAGGGCCTGGATGGTCTGCTCTGTCTAACCATCAGTCTGGGGATGAAACGCTGTGCTCAAGCGTAACTGAGTCGTAAAATATTCCTACAATCCCTTCTACAACTGGGATGTGAAACAGGCATCACGATCTGAGACGATCATGGATAGAAATCCATGAAGTCGAACTATCTCTTGCATGTAGAGGTGTCACAAGCTCTCTACTAAACTCTACTCCCGTATGGCTAGGAAGTGGGCTGACTTGGTGAGTCGATCAACGATCACCCAGATGGAATCATGTCCCCTAGACGTACATGGTAAACCCATCATGAAGTCCATGGATATCCCGTCCCACATCGACTCCGGAACCAGAAGGGGCTGAGTCATGCCTACTGGCACCTGGTGCTCAGCCTTTACTTGCTGAAAAGTATGGCACTGAGAAACAAACTATGCCACACACTTCTTCATTCCTGGACACCAGAACTGACGTCGGAGGTCCTGATACATCTTTTATAAGACCGAATGCATATCCAAGGGGGATGTATGGAACTCTCTTAGAACCTCTTCCCACAGTGTCACTGGTACCACTGTACTCCCTCAAAAATGAACAACATGCTCCCCGCCTTCTGAATATCCATCAGCCGTAACACCTGTGGATATCTGAAAACGTAGAGTCTCATAGCTAGCATCCTCGCGTTGTGCTTCTCTGACTCGATGTAAGAGTGGAGGGGTAACAACCATCGATTTAAGGTAAGATCCCTCATCTCCTTCCAGGAAGGATAACTGAAAACAGTCCAACTGCCTTACCGCCTCATCCAGCAACTGCGAACTGGATTTTCTGCTAAGAGCATCCGCCATTATGATCCCCTTCCCAGGAGTATAAACGATCTCAAAGTCGTAATCCTGGAGGAACTCAAGCCACCGCCTCTGCCTCAAATTCAGATATTTCTAATAAAACATATATATGAGACTCTTGTGATCAGATTAGATAGTAAACCGCTCGCCTAGTAGGTAGTGCCACCACATCATCAACGTGAAGACTACCGCTGCCAAATCAGGAACTTGGGTCGCGTAGTTCTGCTCGTGTGGCCTCAACTAATGTGAGCCATAGGCAATCAGCTCTTGTCTTTGCATCAGGACACAACCAATCCCGGTTCTTGAAGCGTCACAGAACACTGCGTAATCGACACCCTCCTCTGGTAATCTCAATATCGGGGCGCTCATCAGACACTATCTCAACAGCTGGAAAGCCTGTTGGCTTCTCTTAGTATACAAAAAAGGATGCCCCTTTCGTATTAAAGCTATCATGGGTGATGAAATCCTGTATAAATCAAGAATGAATCTCCGATAGTATCCTACCAACCCAAGGAAGATTTACACCTCCATCACGCTCCGGGGTGGCTCCCAAGAAAGTACTGCCTCCACCTTGGCTGGGTCCACTACTACACCATATGCTAAGATAATGTGTCCCTGAATGTGGACCTCATGTATCTAGAACTAGCACATCGAGAGTTTCCCGTACAAATGGTGCTCTAAGTGTGTTTCCAGAACCATCCTTAGGTTTCTCACGTGCTCCTCCTCGGATGTAGAGTACACAAGGATATCATCCATGAAGAACACTTCAATCCAATCTAGATAGGGATGAAAGATCTTTTTCATGAGCCCCATGAACACTGTCGGGGCATTCGTCACACCGAAAGGAAACACCAAGTACTCATACTGACCGTAGCGGGATCTGAAATCCATCTTCTGTATATCCTCATCCCGTACTCACAACTGGTGATAACTTGACCGTAGATCAACCTTAGAGAACCATTTTTCCCCTATCAACTGGTAGAAGAGGCCAGCGATCCTTGGTAGTGGATACTGGTTCTTCACGGTCACTTGGTTCAAGCACAGGTAATCCACACATAGCCTCCATCTCCCATCTGCCTTCTTGGAAAACAGCACTGGAGCTGCCTAGGGTGAAACACTGGGTCTCACAAATCCCTTCTTCTAGAAGTCATCCAGCTCCACTCTCAACTTGCGAAGCTCTGCAAGAGCCATCTGATATGCCGATGCTGATATCAGTGTTGTCTCGGGTTGCAGCTCAATGCAGAAATCTTTCTCCCAACAGGGAGGTAGCCCGGGGAAATTCTCCGGAAAGATGACCTCAAACTCAGCCACTACTGCAGGAAACTAGAAACTCGTAACATCTTTTGCGCCAAGGGAGAGGCTAGCCAACTGATAGGATATCGGTTGTGCTTTCTTATGCACGAGTCCATCCTGCATTGACTGGGTCTCTCTTTCACTGAAAAAAGAGAACCTCGTTCTATCACTGAGGACACACCCCACCCTTCTCCTAAAATAGTGGATCTGGGCATGAACTTTGGATAGTCAATCCATACCAGGAATGACATCATAAGGCCTTTACTCAACTACCAAGAGATTCCAACTGAAACTCTCACCTCCAAGGGTCAGGTCACACTGTTTACAAAGGTGTGTGATCTCTGAATCTTCTCCAGTCGGTGTTTCTAACCGTAAGGGTCAAGTCAACGGCTCAACTTGAATCTCAAGGACTTGAACAAGATAAGCAGCCAGAAATAAATGACTAGAACCTATGTCTATCAATACGGCAACCAAAGTAAAAAAAGAAACATATTGTACTTCTATTCATTCCAGGAGTACCTGAGTCATAAGCCTCTACCGCCAGCAGTTGTCCCTGCCTCTATCCACCAGCTCCCTGAACATGGGGTGGACCTCTTAGGGGTGGTGTTGGTAAATGGTCAAAACATCGACCACCTCCAACTGATCTAGAAACTCCTCTACCGTGTCCGCTGCCCTGCGGATCTATCTGCTCCACATGTTGCCTCTGCCTCGGTGGTCCATCCACTGCTCCTGTGTCAGTTGTACGGAGGGTAAGACAATCTCGAGTGAGATGTCACATACCATTTCATGAGTAGAATCACCTCTCTCGAGGCTGGCTGGATGCGCCCTGTGAACCCTGTATGGCAGATCCCATGTCCTGGGATCTCCTCTGAAAAGGTCTCCCATGCCTGGATCCCTAGCGTCAGAACCTTGCTGTCGAGGTCGCTACTCCAGCTCACCCACTACTGACAACTTCTGGCTATCTCTGCTCTGCCAAGAAGCTCTCGACCACCAAAGCCCGCTCGAGCACCCCAGCAAAAGTAGGAATGCTCATAGGGATGATGCTAGCTCGGATATATCTAAGTATGCCCCGCTCAAAGTTTCGAGCTCTAAAGTACTGATCTCTGACCATATCCATCATGTATATCGAGAGGTCAGTAAACCTTGATGAATAGTTAGCCACCGACATGGTTCCCTACTGGAGCTGAAGGAGCTCATGTATACATACTGCTCTTAGGGTAAGTAGTGAAAACTCCTCTCTAAAGATATGCTCAAACTCTGACCACGCAAGAGTCGCCTCGTCGTGGGTCTGGATAACCAAAATCAACCATCACTAAGACGAGACCTACAGAAGGCTAGATGCCATGATCACCATCTGATCTACTGGTGTCCTGACCAAATGGAAGACTCTGGTCACTGCCTCAAGCTAGTCCACTGCTTCCTGAGGGTCAGGCTCACCTCGAAACCGAAAGGGTCTCTGTCTCTGAAACATGTGGAGTGCACTCAGCATGCGCTCCTCCTCCACTGGTACAGCAAGCACTAAACACTTCTCCACAGGAGTCCGGATGACTGGAACACCACCAGATGGTAAAACTGGGGGATCCTTTCCCTGTATCGAGGCTTCATCACTGAGGGGATAATTTTCATGATCGAGCTGCTGGATCCTAGCGGGTGCGCGTCGTGGAGGAATCACGTAAAGAAACAAGATGTATCTCAATCAATGAGTATATTTAGAGAGCTGAGTTAAGAAGGACATGGAAACCACAACCCATTATAATAATATGTATGTACCATTTTCCCCTGAAACTAGTATTCTCATGTTCTGAGTTGAAAAGAAAGATATTAAAGTCCTGGTGTATGGATACGTCGGTCATCCTCACTAACACTGGGGTCCCTGGCCTAAAATTCAAACTTGAATCACTTAACACTATTTCCAAAAAACCATCTCACAGACTCTCGGTCCTAAGGTAGAACCGACCAACTTTGATACATGTCACGACCACTCCCGGTGGGGCCCGAGCCGCATCTCCCCAAGCCCGCCTTCAATAGGCCAGGGGATGGTGACTAGCACGGAGTAGGCATGCTACTAACATGGGAGGCATTGCCTATAAACCTGTACATATGCACACTAAAACCCACCCACAGAGTACAACAGGGAAGTAAAGTACAGTAAAGTAAAACCCAGGGCCAAAAGTACAAGCCCACAAAAAAGAAAGTCTGCAACAAGTCCAACCGGTAGATAAAGGTACTAGGACTGCAACCTGTCGCCGAAGGAACACACCTCAGCCTGTCTGATCTCACACATCACCGTTCGGTCCTCGTCCACCTATAATCCTATCAAAGGCTCACTCGTCTAGACAAGACACGACACGTGCGGGAAAATCCCATGCAGGGGTGAGTATAACAATACCCAGTAGGACACCCCGAAAAACAAAAAGGAAATACAACAAAGGAAAATACCACGAAGAAAGGTACAGTCAGCTCTACATATTATATGTCGAAAGAATATATAACAATAATATCTAGATATACTCATACACAAACGAACTTCAGGATACCTCCACTCGGATCCAACTCGAAGATTCCACTTTTCATACCATCGGGAGAACACACTCCTAGGTCTAGAGAGAGAGAGATATGAAGTACTCATTCCAAGAGAAACCACTCCACAAGTACCCTGGGAACATGATGCTCAGGTGAGGATCACAACCAAGCCATGGGGTGATTTCGACAACTCAGTCTGAGCTAATCCTCTAGGCAGAGGATCAGCACCCGGGTGAGGTAGGTCACGTCGATACCAAGAACTCTACCTAGGGTATCAGGAATGAATAGAGGATCTAGCTCTAATTCATACAGAGGGGATTCCAAAAACTCTATTTAGGGAGTCCTGTTGAAGGGATCATACTCCTATATGTTAGGAAATGATACCGGAATCCTTCAAGAGAAAGGCCAAGGGTATGGACCCTAATAAGGATAGTCCAAGTCACGGAAGACAAGTTTCCCAAGCCATGATGAAAATGTTACACGACATGTAGTATGGTTACACGTCATGTTCCCTAACCCACGGGTACTTCCCGTTTAAATGACCCACATCCATCGTTCAAGCTGTGCAAAACCAAAGTACACGGCGTGTAGTAAAGTACATGTTGTGTTCCTTGACACCGGGTACTGCCCGTATAAACGGCCCGTGTCCTTCAGCTTGTCGGATAGAAAAAAAACTACACGACGTGTAGAAGAAATCACACACCGTGTTTGAGCACCTGGGCTCGCTCCGTGTGCCCTGGCCATGTACCCGTACAGGGTCTCTACTCGTGTCTGTGTCGCCTGACCGTGTACCCGTACACGGGGTATCCTGTGTATCTGGCCTAGTCTGGCTGGGGAGGGGTATACACAGCATGTCCTTGGTCGTGTGCCCTTCCCGTGCCCGTGTACTCCTAGAGTACACGACAGGTCGTTCGTCGACGAACACACACCGTGTAGCCCATACTATGTGGCGTGTAGCTGGGATTTTTCTAAAAATGCCGTCTTCTCCGCACGCCTTGGCAGATCCTCCGGACCTCGATTCAGCCGTCTGTTTTCCACGAAACTCAAGATACTAGATCGAGTCATCATCTTTATGTCAAAACCATGGGTTTCAGGCCTTCAATCAGCTCCAAAATCTGATTCCGTTCACCCGTGCGGAAATCGTTCGAAGAACGATTTCTTCCAATCCGCTTCGATCTGTCCTTCACCACCACAGCCGCACCTCCGTAGGGTCGTACCAATGCCAGATCTTCAATTTGGGACTGTTTCATCGCACAATGGGCACACAATGATCCATTGTTCCTCATCTTGAGAAGAACACAAAGAACACTCACAAAGAATGCGATGAATTTTAGGAAGAGACACACACAAGTCGAGAGGGACGAACCTCGATCTATGTTCATGTTGATCTTGGTATGTTACTGTTAGAAGGTAGAATGAAACCAAACAATAACAAGAATCAAATCCCCAAAATCCCTACAAAAGCCCATCCCACAAAAACGATCGATCTGCGGGCTAATCTGTTCATGGATTAGTCTGCGTACATCATAGAAATAAAAAACGGAGAACAATAAAATCACAACGACATCCTACCTAGATCCCGACATTTGTTGGAGAAGATTTGGTCACTGCGTCGTCGTTGCTAATGAAATCCATAAAGAATGCTGGCGCCGCTTTGGGGGTGTCCTCCCGAGCTTTCCTAGAGCCTCCAGGGGAAAATCAGGGTTATGTGGATTGTAACCCTGATCCCCTGCGTAATATCTATTTAAAAGATAAGAGATATTTGACGTAACAAGGTTTAAATAGAATATTTTAATAAAATAGTTCATTACTATTTCATCCAAAAACCATATTTCACCACCGACCTGTGCCGGCCGATGTTAGGCCTCGCCTTAGGTAAAATCATTGTTCTGAACGCAACAGTGCCCTCGGATTTCTAATCCGAGCACCCGTTCAGGAGTTATTCCACTTTTTCAGGAAAATCACATGGGTGTGTAATTTAATTATTTAATTAAATTCAAACATTTGTTCTGGGATCACTGGGCCTCGGAACTGCACACCGTCTCAGAGCCTGGTCTCAAATTAATTCCCATATAATATTAAAATAATATGTGTAAAAATCTAGGTCCTTACATCACACCCACCTTAGGTCTTTCATGTCCCCCTAAAGACCAAAAAAGGGCTACTGAAAATGATGTGGGTACTGTATGCAAATCTAAGCCTCCCACTCCCACGTGCTCTCCTGGAGATTCTTGTGCTTCCACTGGACACAAACCAAGATAATTGATCATCCACGAAGGATCTTCTCCTGCCAATCCTCGATCTCCACTGGGTACTCAGCAACGGTCGCTCCGTCATCGATGTACAAATCGCCCCAGTCGATGACGTGCGATGGATCATGCACGAACCTCCGTAGCTGCGACACATGGAAGACGTTGTGTACCCAGTCCATCCAAGGAGGTAGATCCAAGAGATACGCCACCTTGAAAACTCTAATCAGAATCTAAAAAGGTCCAAGAAACCTCGGAGATAACTTGCCTTCTCAACCAAATCTCCGCAATCCCCGTCGAGGTGAGACCCGAAGGAACACATGGTCTCCAATAGGCCAGGGGCTGGTGACTAGCACCGAGTAGGCATGCTACTAACATGGGAGGAATTTTCTTTAAACCTGTACACACGAACACTAAAACCCAACCACAGAGTACGACATGGAAGTAAGCAAAAGTAAATTAAAACCCTAGGACAAAAGTACAAGCCCACCAAAAGAAAGTCTGTAAAAAGTCCAACCTGTAGATAAAGTTACTGATATTGCAACCCGTCGCCAAAGGAACACACCTCGGCCTGTCTGATCTCACTGAGCAACATCCTATCCTGGTCCACCTGGAATCCTGTCAAAGGGTCGCTCGTCTGCACAAGACATGACACATGTGGGAAAAACCCATGTAGGGGTGAGTATAACAATACCCAGTAGGACACCACGAAAACCACAAAGGAAATACAAAAAAGGAAAATATCACGAAGAAAGGTACAGTCAGCTCTACAGAGTATATGTCTACAGAACATATAACAATAATATCTAGATATACTCATACACAAACGACCTTCGCGATACCGCCACTAGGATCCATCTCGAAGATTCCACTATGCATACCATCGGGAGAACACACTCCTAGGTGTAGAGAGAGAGAGATACAAAGTACACGTTTCAGGAGAACACACTCCACATGTACCTTGGGAACATGATGCTCAGGTGAGGATCACAACCAAGCCATGGTGTGATTTTGACAACACTATATGAGCTAATCCACTAAGAAAAGGATCGGCGCCCGGGTAAGGTAGGTCACGTCGATACCAAGATCTCTACCTAGTGTATCAGGAATGAATAGAGGATCTAGATCTAAGTCTCATATAGGGGATTCCAACAACACTATTCAGGTAGTCCTGCTGAAGGGATCATACTCCTGTATATTAGGAAATGATATGGGAAACCTTCAAGAGAAAGTCCAAGGGTACATACCCTAAGAAGGCTAGTCCAAGTCACTAAAGACAAGTGGCCCAAGCCATGATGAAAAGGTTACACGGCGTGTAGTATGGTTACACACCATGTTCAATAACCCCGGGTACTGCCCGTGTAAACGGCCCGTGTCCTTCATTCAGGCCGTAAAAAACCCAACTATACGGTGTGTAGTAAAGTACACACCGTGTTCCTTGACACCGGGTACTGCCCGTTTAAATGGCCCGTGTCCTTAGGCTTGTCGGATAGAAAAAAACTACACGATGTGTAGAAGAAATCACACGCTGTGTTTGAGCACCTGGGCTCGCTCTGTGTACGCTGACCATGTGCCCGTACATGGTCTCTGCCCGTGTCCATGTCGCCTGCCTGTGTACCAGTACATGGGGTATCCCGTGTATATGGCCAGGTTTGGCCAGGGAGGGGCATACACATTGTGTCCTTGGCCGTCTACCCTTCCCGTGCCCGTGTAATCCCAGAGTACACTCCAGGTCGTTCGCCGACGAACACACACCGTGTAGCCTATACTACATGGCGTGTAGTCGGGATGTTTCCAGAAACGCCATCTTCCTCCACGCACCTCATCTGATCCTCTGAACTTCGATTTAGCTGTCTGTTTGTCTCAAAACTCAATATACTAGATCGCCTCGTCATCATGATGCCAAAATCATGGGTTTCGGGCCTTCAATCGGCTCCAAAATCTGATTTCGGTCACCCGTGTGGAAATCATTTGAAGAACTATTTCTTCCAATCTGCTTAGATCCGTCTGTCACCACTGCATACGCCACTCTGTAGGGTCGTACCGATGCTAGATCTTCAATTTGGGACCGTTGCATCGCACAATGGGCACGCAACGATCCGTTGTTCCTCCTCCCACAAAGAACACGAAGAAAACTCATGAAGAACGTGATATATTTGGGGAAGAGACACACACAAATCGAGAGGGAATAACTTCGATCAATGTTCGTGTCGATCTTGGCCCGTCACCATTAGAAGGTTGAATGAAACAAACCAATAACAAGAATCAAATCCCCAAAATCCCCACAAAATCCCATCCCGCAAGAACGATCGATCCACGGGCTAATCTGTTCATGGATTAGTCTATGTCCGTCGTAGAAATCAAAAAATGGGTAAGAATAAAATCACAACGACATCCTACGTGGATCCCGACGTTCGTTGGCGAATATCCAATCGTCGCGTCGTCATTGACAACGAAATCCGTCAAGAATTTCTCCGCTACGTTGGGGGTTTCTTCCAGAGCTTTCCCAGAGCCTCCAGGGAAAAATCAGGGTTATGCGGATTGTAACCCAGATCCCCTACGTAATCTCTATTTAAAAGATAAGAGATATTTGAAATAACAAGGTTTAAATAAAATATTTTAATAAAATATTTTATTAATGTTGTGTCCAAAAACAAGATTTCACCACCGACCTGCGTCGGCCGATGTTCGGCCACGCCTTAGGTAAAATTGTTGTTGTATCATTTTCATTATGTATAAAAACAATATGATTGAGTTTTTATTGTTTTGAGTATGTTAATTTTCATTGTTTCTAAAATGTCTTCATAAAATAAAAATACACACTTTTGAATCACTCTGATAACATTGTGTATCATTTTTTTGAGAAACTAATTCCTACAAGACATAATTGAAAATGAATAATTTATTTATATTATCATGAAAATACTAGTGTGTTTGATTAGTTTTAAGTGAGGGAAACTTTTCAAACTAAAATATCAATTTTAAACTGATAATGGACACTCTGAGTCATACTAGGAACAATGTGTATTAGATTGAGGTAAAAATTATTCATACACTTCACGATTGACATATAAAACATTTTCTGAATGTATAAAAATAATGAGAATACAGTTTCTTGGTTTTGAGTAGGTCAATTGTTCATTTTAGTAAAATTCATGTTAATATTAAATAAAATTATTCAATTTTTGTAATACTAGTCACACCATGGGTTATATTGATGTGAAGATGATTCAGATATGTCTCAAATGACATATGGATTATTTTCCAAAAGTATTAAAACAATCACAATGTATTTACTTGGTTTTGAGAAATTTAATTGCCATTTTTTGCTAAAATGCCACATTAAAATAGAAATAGGAAATTTGAACCATTATGATCACATAATGTATCAGTTTTACATGATACTAAGTCATAAAATTCAAGAATTAATTATGAATCATTTTCATAAATTATCAAGAAAAATTCAGAGTATTTTATCAGTTTTTATTGAGTGACTTGTTTTTATCTAAAATGACAATTTTAATCTGATAATGGGGACTTTGAGTTAAACAAAGAACATCATATACCATTTGGAGGTGTGTTGGATCCATATACATTAAAAATTTATTTTGGTTTATTTCTTTAGCATATCAAAAAATATGATAATTTTTCCCAATTTTTGAGTAGGTCAGTTGTCTATTTAACTAAAATTAATGGCACTTTTAAATAAAAAGACACTCTAGGAGTTTTACCAGTCACACCATGTGTTAGATTGATATGTGGTAGATTATTACATATAACAAATTACTTATAGATTTTTTCTAATGTATAAAATAAATATAAATGTGTTTACATAGTTTGGAGTATGTAACTTTCCATTTTTACTAAAATGTAATTTTTATATTTAAACACACATTATGACTCATACCAATAACATCTTGTATAATGTGGATGCGACCTCGATTCCTACACATTAAAATTATTTATGAATCAATTTCTTAATATATAATGAAAATATAATCACATTTTCTCATGTTTTAATGAGTTAAAAATTTTAACGTAAAATCGATAATTTAAATTGATAATGGACACATTGAGTCGTACCAGGTGAATCATGTATTGGATTTTGGTGTGGTAGATTCAAACATATCACAAATGACTTATGTATTCTATCAATAAATTATAAAAACAATCTAAATTTGTTTTCATGGGTATGAGTATGACAGTTTTCTATTTTACTAAAATTATTGTCAATTTGAAATAAAAATATGTATTTGGAGTATTACTAGTCACACCATATGTTGCATTGAAATGTAGTGGATTCCTAAAAATAAAAAATTATTAAAAAATCATATATATCAATTATTAGACAATGTCACTTGACATTCATTGTTAAACTACTAACACTACCTAAGAAGCTTCAAATAAACCAACTCACCTCAAAAAAAGAGTACACCTGTATAGAAAATTAATTATTATATTAGTAATACTATAAATAAATAAATTAAACATAAATATGAAACAATACATTATTTATATAGAAATTCACATTAATATGTAAACAATAAGATTACATCTATGATAGAAAAATGGAGGGAACAAGAAGGAATGTGACAAATGTCAACACTATGGGGCTAAATGATTTTGAGGCTGAAGAAGTATTTGGAAGTTTTTGTGTAGAAAAGATTTAATGATAGAAATATCACCCAAAATAAAATAAAATAATCCACATATATAATAATTCAATTATTATTTGATTAATACTAAAAAGAAAAAAATTACATAAATATTAAAAAATAAATTAATTCTACGGACAATGATTTTTTTATGAAAACATTAGGACTAATTATATGATGGAGTAGAGGTAGTTTCATTTCAATTCCTACGATCTAATAGTAGATAACATGGAGGAAAGTGATAAATGAAACACTATATGTGTGAAAAAATTTAGATGGAGAAAACGTTTCTAAATTTTTTGATGCTGAAAGACATGAAAGATTCATAGACCAACCAAACTATGAAAAGGGAATCTAACTATATAATAAAAATATCATTATGTGAGTAATACAATAAATAAATTAATTAATCATAAATATGAAATGAAACATTCATTATATGGATAATTGTTTTACAATGTAAACAACAGTATTACCTCCGGGATTGAGCAGATGCATCATCATTTCTCTTTATACCAAGGCAGTAGAGGGAACTAGATGGAAAGTTATAAATGCATCACTATATGGCTGAAAATTTTTTGGGGGAGAAGAATTGTAAGGATTTTATAGTACATAAAGGTATGGTATATGGATAGACCATATCAACTTGAACAAAGGAATCCACCTATATCATAAAAAAATTATTACATGAGTAATACAAAATTTAAATAAATTAAACATTAATATAAAATGAAACATTAATTCTATGGACAATTAATTTACTCTAAAAAACATCAGAATTACCTCTACGATTGAGTAGAGACAAAGAAAAGTATTACTATAATGGAATTATGGATGGAAGGAAATATTTAAAAATAATTTAACTATTCATTAATGAATGAAAATTAATTCAATGTTCCAATATATTTCCTTTTTCAATATTCCCATCTATTGAGATCATCCAAGATAGGTATTAATGTCATTTTCGTAAAAAATTATCTTTTGTCCAGATATAATAAGAGACAACATAATGAATTTTCACTTTATGCATACCCATGGCAGAAAGTTATAATTTACCAAAATGAAGGTCTATGTACTATGAGTAAAACTCTATACATCAAAAGGATGTATTTCATATATAGATAATATAAAAAAACTCATTACCATTTCATTTCCAAATTTAGTATAATTGTAGTCAGTATTTTTTCACTAAGGAGAATCTTCTAGATGACTCAGGTTACCATCATTATTAATGGTATCTATATTCCATTTCAACTATCTCGTGGTTCCCTGATAACCATATAATATTCTAAAACATGTAATGATATTATGTACCATATATATTTCAAATAAATTGATTAATTTTTCTTCTATCCATATTTTCTACCCTTATGGATTTTTTTGAGTGATTCATGGTCCTTGGAAATCAATATGAAATCATTTGGAAAAGCATGAATTTTTTGTTGATCATCCCCATTTTAAAGACTCAAGATTGATGTACATTGAAATTAAATTTATTTTTTAGAATATATAAAAAATTACAGAAATGTATTACCAAATACCATATTAGATTAGTGTCATTGGAAACATGGAACACAATCTTCTAACTTTTCAATGATCTACAACGTCTCCGATAAAGATATTACCCTTTTCTTTTTATACCTAAAACCTTTCATTATATCTTGGAGAAAATAAAACAGAAACAGAGTGAGCTCAAATTATCAGTAATGGTAAACATATAGAACATAAAATAGACCTTAAACATAAGAATGTAAACAAATAGACAAAAAGTTTAAATATAAAAATCCAAAGTCATGAAATAAATCATGGAAGAATGTAAGGATTAGATCATAAAGGAACATTTTCCATGATAATATATCATTTAAAAAAAAGAAATTGTGGAAAACAAATTCACACATAATAGGATTTCTAAAAAACCCATTTAATTTCTGCCAACACCATCATAGTAGAAAAACTACAATTACTAAACGAGGTTTACTTAACATTACAACAATTTATTACTGAACTAGATTTACATGTCCTTCAGACCTTGTATTACTAAACAAGATTTACATGTTGTTCCATAGATGAATTACTAAACCAGATTTACTTATCGTAACAGTCTTTTCTATCTCATAAGATATACGTCTTTACCCAATTAATTGGAGGGAGATATAGTTTCTACCGATAAAATAATGAAATCATTCTCCCAAGTTCCACAAAACATAAACCATTAATCATAGAATAACCCATGGAATAAAAAATGGCTTTCATTAACATCACTCCCTCATAACATAATCCGTATAATATAAATGGTCTTCATAAAATTAATTCCATCATGTAAATAGTAATATAAATGTAATAATTTGGATAGAACCAAAACCATATTTCAACTTATATGGAAAACATTTTTTGTTAAAATACTCGATCTTTATTCCTGAAGAAAATATTCTTTCTTTTATAAAATTTTTTCCTATTCTCAAAATGCCGTGAAATTATAAAAGGAAAGATTTTTGTTTAAAATAATCATGAAATCATATAGAATAATCATCATGTAAATATGTAATTGTGAATACATAAAAATCTGTTCATTCTATCTAAGTTAAAAAACATTCTTCTCATATTCCTATCGGAAAAGTAAAGAATCACCTCATTTGAAAAACAAATAAAACATTCCTCCCATACAATCTAATAATAATTTAACAACTAGTAAAATTTACTTTAAAACTTTTATAAGGATAGAAATAAAATTATATTTTAAGGAAATATGGATGTGGATTATAAATTTAACCCAATAAATTTTTACATATAAACAATCTTAAAAAATAATGAGATTGCAGAATTATCCCATAGTTTAGGTCGGATTTCTTCTATGTGTCATAAACACAATTATAGTGGGTTTAAATATATTATTAACTTATAAAATAACCATAAGAATATTTATGATATCATTTATGATTCTCTAATGAATTTATATTAATTTTTTTGTTATCAATTCCTTGTTAAAGCAATGTTTTGGGTAATAATCATTTTATTTATTATATGTGTTTTGACTAGTTATATATGATATTATGACATAGATCATGATTTACATAATTTTATAATGTAAAAAATGATTTATATATCAGAATAATTCAGTATATAAATATACATAATAAATAGATAACTGAAATGCAATACACTATTCATGGAGACGGTAGGTCGTATGTATGCATGAACATTTTTTTTCTTTCCTTATTGAATTTAACGTAATCAAGAAAATGAAATATATATATACATATATAATAGAAATATTATTTCATATATTCAATTATTATTTATTATATTTACCTTATAATCATTTTTGAATGGTTATCATGGATAACGAATCTCATCATGTCGTGGAGAAGGTAATCCTTACGTACACACGAGAGATGATATCATTTACATAACGGATAGATGGTATTAAATTAGATGATATATTAATTATAAAGAAAAATTATCATGTTATATGCATTATTTAAATCTATTAATCTCAAAATTATACCAATCCAATATAGGTATTTTTAAATAACAAATTACACCATGGCTTAGAGACGGTAACCTATACGTACGCACGCATGATGATATTGTTATTCGTACGATGAATAAAAGGAGTTATAAGGTATTAAAATAATTATAATAAAAAGAAAACATGTATTAGATAAAATATTTATTACATTAGTTTGGAAACAACATAATAATAAGTTGTAGAATAATAAAATAATTTTGAAAGAGGTGATAAAATGATTACCTCATTTTCATATATCTACTTTTGATTTGTCCAAATGGTATCCCTAGGATGGATTTCTACCCAACGTGTGGTCTCTAGAAGGAAGGGATGGGTTTTTGGAGCTTATTTGATCAGAGGTTGGATAAGCCCAACGGATTTGCTGTTTTGATTAAAGGGGTAGAGGTGGTGGCCATTTTTAAGATGGCGGAGGGTCACTTTAGGAATGTCCTAAAATATTAATTTATAATAAATAGTGATTAAGTTTATATTGCACCAAAACTAATTTAATTATAATAAATGATTAGTATGGGTATAAATAATCTAATAAAATAAATATTTTACATGTTTTGATATTATTTTAAACTTTATCATTTTGATTTATCCTTATCTAATATATTTAATTTTATTTATGGTAATAATATTATAAATATTAAATGGTATGAAATATTTACTTATGTGTTGTAAAATGTCCATAATTGGATACTATATGAAATTTTGGACTATATAATTTTCACTTTTTATTTTTTTAATGTTTTTGTGATATTTAAATAATTGAATAATATATTATTTGTATAAAATATCAACTATCCATTTTGACACTATTCATTTATTTAACATTAAATAAAATACACAAAGAAGTTAAATTCGAACCAAAATATTTAATACACTTTTAAAATGTCATTGACAGAAATAAAATTAGTGGAGCACATTAATTAGTTCATGTGATATTTGTTTTAATATTTTTAAAACCATATATTTGATATTTCATTCAATAAACTAATTTCTACGTCCATGTTGTTTAATAATTAATGGTAATTATGTAGTAAATAAAAATTATAAATAATTTTACATGATGTATATAATTTCATTAGCCTTTCGAAAACTATTTATGTTCCAATGTTTTATATTTTTATAACTATATTATAATTATTATCCTTATAAGATTTTAGAGAGTGACTTGTTTTCACATTATCTTATTTTAATATTTATTACAACAATTTCATTAAAAAAATTCCATGAAATGAGTTAGTTAAAAATCATAGGTGATATTGGAAATCATTAAATCCCCAAAAATAATTTTTTCAAGTTTAATGGTAATTTTATTTTATGTATCATATTGATTGTTACTTTAATTTACTAGATTTACCATCAACTATGGTATATAAAAATTTCTATAGTTTCTATTTGTATTATCCAGAAAGAAAAAATTTAATATATTTCGGATCCATTGATTGCAAATATGGAATCAGTTATTTGAAATTCAAAAAACAGAAGTTTCATTAAATAATTTTAATTTAATTTCTGTTGTCAAAACCAACATTTTTACGAAATAAAAACTATCAAAATATTGAAATGTGTTTATGTCTAATATAGAAATGAAATTACTTCAAATGACCAAAATTGGATTAAATGAAATAATCATAATCCAATTGTGCTTCAAAACCAATTAAAAATATAATTTAATAATATAAATATTTTATATGAAAAGGCAGTTATGAATTAAAATTCAGTATTTGTCACTATTCATAAAAATATAAATTTAATCCCAAAATAACAAAATTTCAACCTTGAAAAATTTCTATGTACCCCTTCAAAATAAGACATTAATTTTATCATATATAACATAAATATGTGTAAAAAACTAAATTCAAAAATAGTGCACCATCAAAAGTTTCCAAAACTACAATTATTCTTAGAATACTAATATTATCTAAAAAATTGAATTTTTTCTTATATCATGTTCTATAAAATACATAAGATGAATGTTAATTTTATATAAAATTAAAAATAAGGTTAGTAATATTCATAATGTATAGTTTATATCCCATTAAATAACAATGTTTTTATAATATATCGTTGTTTAGTGAAACTCGGTATTGCGTAAAACACAATCTATCAAGGAAGTTCATTTTTTGGATGTAATGCAAGCTATGTTAGTGTTACATGTTTTTAATGATTCCTATGGTGTTGTGTATAATATAATCCAAACACAGTTCATTTATACATTTAACGAACTTGATGCTCAGTTTTTTGTGTATCG
The DNA here is from genome assembly GCA_963277665.1 of Viscum album. Classification (NCBI taxonomy): domain Eukaryota; kingdom Viridiplantae; phylum Streptophyta; class Magnoliopsida; order Santalales; family Viscaceae; genus Viscum; species Viscum album. Next base: position 1,540,258,366 of record OY728142.1, read on the forward strand.
TACTCCAACTCAATTTTTCATGTAACATATGATACGTCAGTTTAATGTGAATGGAATGATTGACTTAGTTAATTGCATGATATAAATGAAAATATTAATTTATTTAAAAAATGGTCCATAAAAACTCATGGTGTTACATTATACCCCCTTAAAATGAATTTCTCCCTCGAAATTATTCGGAGTTATAAAATAATTATAACTTGAACAGTTATTTCATGGAAACCAAAATCTTAAAAAGGAATACTAAAACATCATCTGAAACAATAATGTTAAAAATAATGATTAGAAAATGTAACTAATTCCTGGGTTTCCACATAGGAGAAAATAATTTGGAATTGAAAACAAGGATATGGAAGAGAAATATAACCTTCAAGTTTTGATTTATAGTGATATAGAAGAAGGATGGAGAACGTTAACAAACCTAAATCCATAAATCTATGATGATTTAAGGGATCATCTGATTCATCATATAAGAAGGTGCTAGGATAAAAAATTTGGTTTTCAATATCCATTACCAAATGTTGAAAAACATTATATGAAGTAATTATTTGATTTCATTACAATATCCATGTTGGTCTTTCCTTGAAAAATTTACACTTCCTTTCTTATTTAAAGAATTTAAGATTAATTTTTCTTTCTTGAAATGTTAACAGATCATGTGGTAGAATGATAGGTCATTCCACATTTCTCAACAAAATGTTCTCATAGGTAGTCAAATACACATATGACCACCTATAGTGAGATAATACATTTTTTTAACAAACTACAATCTAATAATAACTTATACTATCCATAAATGGATAATAATATAATCCATCCAAAAAATGAAAATCTAAAATATTATAAATAGGTGAACTAAATCGACGTAACATTTATCTCACATATATCATAATGTAGTTCTTGGTTTTCACATTCCAAACATGTGAATAAATTAATCATGTATTCTTTTAAAACTTTTTAATAATATGAGTTACTATATAACCTTAGTGAAAACATATATTATGTCAAAATTATCTAATTACATGTAACTTCCTAGTTCAAGAAGCCACCCGGAGGCACCCTATACTTGGTTGGTCACATTGACTTAAGCACATTTCCCCGAATGGTAGTGGCAGGTGACTATAAGTAGGGTCCTTGGGTGTGATAGTGCGGAGAGTATACCCTCATTGGCAAGGTGACATAGTGGAAGTAAAAAAGATATAAATTAGTGGAAGCAGTAAACAAACCATACAATAGTAAATAACAGATGACTAAAAGAATAAACTAGAGAACATATATATAATGATGATGCATGATACATATGTCTAGAAAAGCTGCCAAACACATTAAAATGATGGAATATAGTACTAAAATAAGTACAAAAGAAAATAGATAAACTACTCCTCAGCATCGCAAGCCTCAGATTTTTCCCATACTCTCCAACACCAAAGTAGTCAATTACCTGAAGTAGAAGGGAAATTTCCCTTATCAATAACTGAACCAATATAATCAGTTTGGGCCAAAAAGAATTAACCAAAAAGCGTTCAAGACTAATTCCAAGAAAGAAACCACCCATATATCTATTCCTAATAGGCATTGAATATATGTGGTAGGAAATAATAAAAAAGAAGGAGTAAACAAGGAAGTAATCAAAAGTAAAAAATCCTACAATTTCAAGGAATTCAGTTTCATATATCGAGAAAACAATTTATCAAAATTAGGTAACCCTCTGGAAAGTACTCATAGCCTAACCTCTCTAGTTTAACCGAACAAACACAAGGAACCCTATGGGACACACACACATTATAACCTCTATAGTTCATCTTTAGCACAGACTCTTTGAGGAAGCACTCACCATCAATTCCCCCTATAATGTCGTATTAGTAACTAATAATAACTCTGAGGGAGAACTCAACATCCAATTCTCCATGTGGCCTGCATCGAGTAAATACAGACACTCTGAGGAAGCACTTACATGCATTCCCCATATGGTCTCACAACGTAAAATGTAATAGACCCTCTGGAGAAGCCCTCAATGTCCATTCCTCATATGGTATAGTACACCAGGTTCTCACGGCACTATGTAAGTCAATCGAGAATAGTGATACATATATAAAATTCAATGTAAACATCAAGAACTAATTAGATAAATAGTCCACATCATAACAACATGTTAGATAAATAATGACTCTAACCAACAAATACTAGGCATGGAAATGAAACAACGTAATAGGAAAACCAGACCAAATGGTCAAAACAAGAAAACATGATAAAAACATCCATGAAAAATCATTGTTGACCCTATTCACAAATTGTTAACCTCTATCCAAACAAACAAGGCATAGTAGGTAATAGTAGGTCTAAAAACCATAAAAAATCAATTCCTTGAATGAGGATATTGGGAACTGTTGAATATATAATTCAATGAAAATCTACGAAAAGGAATAAAGTGCATACCTCGGCAATGGGAGATCGCTATACATGAATATCAGGACTTGAATCACCATAGAATTCCGTAGATCTAAAAAAATGTATAAAATGTTCAACCAAGGATAACATGAGAGAGAGGAGAAATCTGGAACTGATGTTATAAATGATGGAAGTGATTGTAGCGGAAATCAGAATGCAATCAATAGAAGTCAAATCGGGGAACTGATGACCGATCGGGTGCTCGGGGAAGTATTGAGACTGTACGGATGATCTTAGTCAAATAAGGTGAATAAGAAGACACCTCTTCCAATTAGATGTGACCCCGGTCCATTTAATGAAAAAAAATTATACGGTGTGTATTTTAAAATTACACGGTGTGCACATTCCCTTTCCAGCCTCCATTTTAGGCTGTATCCAGGTCAATACACACAATTGTTTGCTCGACCGTTACATGATCAGCATAGGGCTACCCATGATAACCAAGTACACAAATTTTACTTATATGTACACGACACGTACTCCTAAAATTTCCAAAAACTCATATTTTTCAAAAAAGAATCATAATGAAAAACCCAAACCTTATAAGAAAATCTGGTTTCTTACAAACTTCCCACTTAATGAAAATTTCCCTGAATTTCCCATTATAGGAGGCATAAAGAAGAATCCTCAAAAATCACCATCCCCTATGATCATACATCAGCCTCCTTCTCATTGGTCTCATCTTGTACTAGCTCATACTACCATAGCACTTGTATATAAAGAATAGACCGACCATGTAGAACCTTCAATCATCAATCGAAAACCTAGATAGGATGCTCCTTGAATGAGCCGTCCACCTATAACTCAACCTCCTCGGGTTGGAAAACATGATATGGGTCTGAGAAGTAATGTAGAAGCTGAGAAACATGCAGGACTTCATACCTAGCCTTGTACCTCTCAGGTAACTGAAACCGATAGGCAACTGGCATGACTCTCTCTAAAACCTCAAATGGACTAATGTATCTCGGTGAATGCTTACCCAGTCTCCTAATCCATTTGTGTCCCACCCTCGGTGTGACATGCAGGAAAACCTAATCTCTGACCTCGAACTCCATAGGTCATCTTCATCGACCAAAATTGGACTTATGTCATGATTGAATAGTATAAATACTATTCTGAATCAACTCTATTTGCTATGTGGTCTCCTAGACAAGACGAGGTCCCTATATAACTGCTTCTCCATCATCCAGCGAGCATAAGGGTGATCAGCATGGCCTACCTTTAACAGCCTCGTACGGTGCCAACTGAATAGTTTCTTGAAAACTATTTTTTTTGGCAAACTCTAGAAGAGATATTTGCTTCTCCTAAGAGCATCCAGAATCAACGATTCATTACTGAATCATGTCTTCAAGAACCTGAATTTTATGCTCTGACTGGCCAGCTGTCTGGGGGTGGTAAGTTTTACTCAAATGAACCAGTTTTCCCAAATCCTTCTCTAGCCCCTACCAGAATCGAGATTTAAAACGTGCATACCTGTCTGAAACAATAGAGTTTTTATCTCTATTTAAATGCACAATATCTCAGATATACAACCTTCCCAGCTCATCAAAACTGATGGTCTCCTTGATCGGAAAGAAATAAACGACCTTCATGAGTCTGTCAATGACAACCCATACATTATCATTCCCTCGATGAGACCTTGTTAAACCTAACATGTAATCCATTGTGACATCATTACACTTCCACTCGGAAATTATCAACTACTACAAAAGAGATGTTGGTCACTGATGCTCTGCCTTCACGTGCTGATATGTGGAACACTTCATGATGAAACTAGAAAAATCTCTCTTCATACCTCACCACCAATACTATTGGTGTGGATCCTGATATATCTTGGTGACACCATGATGAACTACCAAAACTGAGGAATGAAAGCCCTGCATTAGCTCCTCGTTTATGTCTTCTAACACCCATATGCACCCATGAAAACACAGAATCTCATCCCCTCCTACTGCACACCCAAGAATATGGTCCTCTCCTAAAACACTCTCTCGTAGGACTAGGCATTCATAATCTGATAGTCAGCTCAGTCGATCCCAATCAATAAAATTATAGTTAACAGCCATAGAAGAACGAAAAATCCACCCCTGTCTATCGTGCACCTCCAAATGCATCTCAGAGAATAGGTCCATATGTTTCCACTCACTACTAACCTCTTGAACTACCTATAACTTAGTCTTCCTAGTCAGCGCATCATCCATGACACTGCCTTTCCTAGGCTTATAGGAAAGATCTAAGTCAAAGGATGATAGTTACTCAAACAACCTTCTCTATCTAAAATTTAGATCATACTGAGTGAAGATATACTTGATCCTGTAATGGTCAGTTAAAACCAAGAAATGATCTCCCAGAAGGTAGTGTCTCCAATAGTGTAAATCATGAACAACAATAGCTAACTCGAGACAATGTGTTGGGAATTTCCTCTCATGTGGCCTCAACTACTGAGACCCGTATGTGATGACTCCTTCCCCTATCACAAGAAAGCCTCCCAGCCCAATTCCTGATGCGTCACAGTACACACTATAACCCTTTCCCAGCTCTATTAATACTAGTCTCAGTGCTAACCTCAACTTCCCTTTCAACTCCTAGAGGGCTGACTCACAAAAATATGACCACAAGTACATCATACCCTTCTTAGTTAGGCCCATAATTGGTTATGCTAAGTGTGAAAAGTCTTATATGAAACATCTGTAGTATCCAACCAGCCCTAGATATATATGCAACTCAAAGAAATTCTTCGGCTGCTCCCAGGAAACTACTGCTCTCACTTTCTCTAGGTCTACTTATACTCTCATTGTCATAACCCATCCTTAGGGCATATGTCGTGACTACCCCAAGCCCTCCTTCCATAGGCCAGGGGCTGGATACTAGCACCTAAGGCATAAAATCAAAAAAAAGGGAAGGATTTCCTTTTATAAAGTAAACAAAAACACAACAGAGTATTAAAGTGAAGTAAGCACTAAGTAAAACTGGGTATAGGGTAAGTGTTGAAAATTAAATGGGCCAGTATACAAATCCAACTGAAAGTACAGTACAACTAAAAAGAGTGTACAACAACAGTTAGTAAAATAGCAACACTGAGTCATCCTTTGGAAATCATACCTGAAGGGTGGGTACAGATAGTCTCCTCAGCTCCTCGGGTCCAGTTGTCCGCTCTGTGTACGTCCCTCTATGTGGTCCTCCTCCGGGTACCGTCCAGCTCCAAAAGCCTCCACCTCGATCAGTGTTGTCAATCTTTTTCATCCAACACAACATAGTGCAGGCATAGCCCATGCAGGGGTGAGTATACAATACTCAGTAGGGACCCTGAGACCCATGAAGGTCTCTCATAATCCACGAAGGATAAACCAAAAAGGAAAGATACAATCACAATGTATAAATAGACTCTACTTAAGTATATGCCCATACATATACCTAAGTCAACAGTTACAGTTCATCTCCAACTCTCATGTTATAGTTAATCTCTAACACTTGAGTCCAAGCATGACCCAGTCAACACCGGAAAACAGAACCCAGTTCACATAGGAAAGCAAGACAAACACATTGATGATAACGATTGAAATGAAGAATCAACTCACATAGGTATACACTTCGTAAGGTGATAGAGATGATCAGATGTATCCACTGATTCATCTAAGCTATCAGACCCACATAGGATACAAGACCAGCTAAGATGTCAGACCCACATAGGATACAAGACCAGCTACTCTGTCGGACCCACTTAGGATACAAGTACATAGGTCAAATACTATCGGACCCATGTAGGATAAAAGACCAATAGTCATCACCATAGAACTCATAGAGGATCCCAGTATGTTCTTCATCACTGCCGAATCCCACAGAGGATCCAAGAACAGTCGTCCTCGCGGCCGAACCCATGGAGGATCCAACTGTTGTCGTCATCGTTGCAGTCACCGCCAGCTCTAGGGTTCTCGCACATAGCATGCCCGATTCCGGGAGGGTCCGATCCTCGGTCAAGAGATTCGATAAATCAAATATCACAAAGTCCAGATTTGATGTATCCCAAAGTTCCGTCTTGTCAAAAAAACCCAACGCGACAGACTGTGCGTCAATCAGACGCCCGGTCTGAGAGTTATTGGATTTTCCATCCCAGGGGCCCGGTTGGTTTTTAAGATAAAACATACCCGACAGTAATCTAACAAGGTCCAAACCTCAAGTGGAGTATGCCAAAATTACCAGCTCAAGAAAATGATTCCAACGCAATTGAAGGCACGTCTAATGGACATCCAGTCCTTACGATATATGCGTTTCCGCTCCAAGGGCCCGGTTGGTTTTGGGTTTGAACCAACCCGGCCATACTCAAACTTTTCCGAAACCTCAAGTGTAATACACCGAAATGACCATCTCGATCCAAGTATTCCTACGCAAAAAAAGTTGTATCGATCAGAGATCCGTAGCTCATGTTATGGGAAAAGGGCCAAAAACGGTCTGAAGTGGGGGTCTGGGCCCGGTCCGACCCGGCCCAACCCCCCCCCCCCCCCCAGGTCGGCCCGAACCAGGTCGACCCGACCCTGGTTTGGGTCCGACCCGGCCCGGCGGGGCACAGCCTGGCAGGGCGTGGCCTCGCCTGGTCCGCACGACCCGCCCCGGCCCGGCCGGGGGGTGCACTGGCTCGGCCAGAAAGCCGAGAAGGGGGTACACGACCCCCCTTGGTTCCACGGACGCAGTGCCAGGTTGGCGTTGTGGTTTCCCCATGAATCTCACCCGGCCGCGGAATCTAGCCCTCGTCACCACGGCTGCAGCCGCGGTATGCTTCTGTCGGCGGCACGCTGGGGCGCCACCTCCTCCGGGCGGCCGGTCTGTGCCGGCCACCACCTCCGGCCACCAGGGCCGCTGCGCCCACACCCCTGGGGGCTTCCGCGGGTCACTGGAGTCATTTCGGTGGTCCGATTTTTCTCCCGTCTGCTCCTACAGTCACCTCGTGACCCGTACATTACTGTGAAGGCCTCTAATCGCCATTTCGGTCCCGCATTGACAATGCCAAATATTCCACTCATCAAGAACAAAATAGCGGTGGGTTCGGACTTGTTTGTTAGTTCGCACCCACCGCGTTAGTGGTTCAAAACATCAACTAACAATAACACGCTATTCCAAGGGTATAAATCACACATAATTAAATATGTACAAAAATCCCCTACCTCAACAAATGAAGATGAAGGTTCGCATCATGGTAGACAACATCGCAGGGAAAGTGTTCGTAGGTTTCATCAGAGTGCACCGAGGAGGAAGTGGCGTCTCCTCTTTTATCATGGAGAAGAGGATTGGTGGTGCATTATTGTTCTTGGAGGAACTGGCGTTCTTCTGATTTATTCGTCGGAGGCCATCATTCATCCAAATCCTCAAGAGTTCTCTCGTTCTTTCTCGCACAATGAAGCTCTCCTCTTTAATAAAATAATAGGTTCCTCCTATTATTTAATTACACACGCAAAGTAACTCTCCCCTAATTAATTTACCACATTAAATAAAATGTGTTGACAATCAATTATGGAAGGGAGAGGGAAATTCCCCACTTATTAAACGTGTTGGAAAAATTAAAAGGGGGGAGGAGAGGAAGGATCCTCATTAAATTATGGGTTGACATAATTTAAGGGATTGAGGTGGAGAGATTGGAATTTAATGGGGGGTTTCCAATTTAAATAGGGGTTCTTAATGATATATGAGGAAATTAAATGGTGGGGCTCGTGTGGGCACCACCTCTCTAACATCCACACTTGGGTAGTTAGGTTGCTGTGGGACCCACCCTTAACTACCCATGGGAGGGAATAACCACCTGATAAAATAAAAATTGTTCCGGCAATTTTCTTATTTACTTCTTAAAAATCCTCCAAAATTATCTTATCCTCCATTGAGAATGAAACTACGGTAAGGATCGCATTAAGCAATTACCGGCATTGCGAGTTCATCGGTACCCTCAGATTTTGATTCTGAGAACCTGTTCAAATGGTAGATGAACCCACTCGTTCATTCACTGAATGTACCCAAGAAAAACTTCGGAAATTGATTCTGAGCACCCCGGGTCTCAGAATCAAGTGTCTTCAGAAGCCACATACTCGTAAAATTAAAAAGTATTTAAAAAAAATCCTTGAAATTTCTATGTATTTACATTACTCCCACCTTAGGTCTTTGCGTCCCCGTAATTCTACATCATAAACTAGGGAAACAAATTAGGGTACTGAGCACACATCTGAGCCTCCCACTCCCATGTGCTCTCCTGGAGGTTCCCGTGCTGCCAAAAAATTTACACAAGAGGAAACGACTGCCCACGTAGTACCCGCTCCTGTCAATTCTCGATCTCCACCATGACATCAGAAAAACTCACCCCATCATCGATGTCCAACTCCATGTGGTCGATGATATGCGTCAGGTCATGCACGTATCTCTTTAGCTGAGATACGTGGAAGATTTCGGGAACCCGATGCAACTGAGGTGGAAGGGCCAGGTGGTAAGCCACCTTGCCAACCCTAATGAGGACCTAGAATGGTCCAATGAAGCATAGAGATAACTTGCCGCCCCCACCAAATCTCTGCAACCCACGTCGAGGTGAGACCCACAAGAAAACGTGGTCGCCATCCTTGAACTCTAGTGGTCTTCGTCTCCTATAAGCATAGGAATTATGTCTGCTTCGTGTAGTCCTCATCCACTCCTGTATGACCTGCACATTCTCCGTCGTAGCCTGAACCATCTCTGGTCCTACGAGTGCTGACTCCCCAGGGTCAGTCTAGCACAGAGGTATTCTGAAAGTTTGGTTGTACAGTGCCTCGTATGGTGCCATCCCGATGGGGGAGTGGTAGTTGTTGTTGTACGCAAACTCTACCAAGGGTAGGTGATCCTCCCAGCTGTGGCCAAAGTCAAGGACACATGCACAGAGCATGTCCTTGAGTGTCTGAATGATCCTCTCCATCTGGCCATCCGTCTAAGGTTTATAGGAAGTGCTCAGGCGTATATGCGTCCCATAATCCTCCTGTAACCCATTCCAAAGCCGGGAAGTAAAGCGAGCATCTCGATCGGAGACGATAGATGATGGAACACCATGAATCCGTTCGATCTCCTGAACGTAGAGGCATCACAAGCTCTCTACTGAGCCCTGCTCTCTGATCGGTATGAAGTGGGCCGAATTGGTGAGTTGGTCTATGATCACCTAGATGGTGTCGTGTCCTATGGAAGTACGTGGGAGCCCCGTCAAGAAATACATGGATATTACATCCAACTTCCTCTCCAAAACCACTAAGGGTTGTACCAAGCCTTCTGGTACCTGATTCTACACCATCACTTGCTGGAAAGTGAGGCATCATGAAACAAACTCTGCTACATCCCTCTTCATACCCGGCCACCAATACTATCGTCTGAGGTCCTGGTACATCTTTGATAATCCAGGATGTACTGCTAGAGGGGAAGTGTGGAACTCCCTCAGTACCTCCTCCTGTAGTGCAAAAAGTACCATGTTACATCCCCTGAATAGGATGACTTGCTCCATGCCTTCAAAAAATCCATTGGGTGCCAGCCTTGAGGATATTTGAGCACGTCGTGCCTCATAGTCAATATCCCCATGATGTGCCTCTCTGACCTGTTGAAGTAGTGGATGAGTGACTGTGTGGGACTGTAGATAGTTTTCCCGATATATATCCATGAAGTATATTTGTAACGTGGCTAACTGGTCTCTTGCCTCTTCAAGTAGCTAAATTCCCAATCTCTTGATGAGAGCATCATCCCCAACATTCCCCTTCCCAGTAGTATAGACAATCTCAAAGTCATAATACTATAGGAACTCGAGCCATCACCGTTGTCTTAGGTTCAGGTCCTTCTGCGAGAAAATATACCTGAGTCTCTGGTGGTCAGAGTAGATTGTAAATCACACACCCATCAGATACTGTCTCCACATCTTCAAGGTGAAGGCCACTACTGCTAACTCTAGGTCATGGGTAGCGTAGTTCTTCTTGTGAGGCCTCAACTACCACGAACCATAAGTGATCACTTCTTGAAAATTCATCTGGACACACCCTTGTCTGGTCCCTGATGCATCGTAGTAAACTACGTACCATATGCCCTCCTCCGGCAGCCTCAAGATGGGCGCACTGGTCAATCTCCGCCTCAGCTTCTAGAAGCTCTACTGACATCTGTCAGAACACATGAAGGGCTTCCCCTTCTTTGTCAATGCTGTAAGAGGTGCTGCAACTCTGGTTATGTCTGGAACAAATATCCGATAGTACCCAGCCAGACCTAGGAAACTCAGCACCTCCGTCACACTCCTGGGTGGCTCCCAAGTAAGTACTGCATCAACCTTCACGAGATCCACTACAAATCCAGCCTCTGAGATGACGTGCCCAAGAAGTGAACCTCTCGAAACCAAAACTAGCACTTTGAGAGATTACCATAATGATGATGCTCTCAGAGTGTATCCAGTACAACTCATAATTGGTAGGCATGCTCCTCCTCGGTAGTCAAGTGAATTAGTATGTCGTCAATGAAGACTACGACAAACCGATCGAGGTAGGGCTGGAAGATCCTTTTCATGAGACTCATGAACACTTCTGCAGTGTTATTCACACGGAAGGGCAAGACCAAGAACTAATAGTGGCCATACCGACACCTGAAGGTCGTCTTCTGCACATCCTCATCCCAAACTTGGAGGTGATGATAGACTGACCTAAGGTCTATCTTCGAGAACCATCGTGCTCCCTTGGGATGATCTAAGAGGTCGCCAATCCCTGGAAGTGGTTACTTGTTCCTCATGGTAACCTTGTTCAGGCGATGGTAATCGACACACAGTCACAAGCTCCCATCCGCCTTCTTGGAAAACAGAATCGGAGAAGCCAAGGGTGAAACACTGGGTCAGATGAAACCTTTCCACTATAAGTCCTCCACATGTACCCGCAGCTCACGAAGCTAGATGGGAGCCATCCGATATGCTGGAGTAGATATCGGTGATGTTTTTGGGTAAATGTCAACATAGAAATATACCTCCCTACGAGGAGGTAGTCTTGGAACATCGTCTGGAAAAACATCCACATACTGATCCACCACTACAGGAAAACTCGGACTCCACCCATCAACCGTTCGGAGGATGAGAATAGACAACAGATGTGTGATTGTCTACCCTCTCCTCTGTGTGAGTCCATCTTGTGCCGCGAAGGTTCCGTTTTTGCTAGTGAAGGTGAAACTGGTCCCATCCGTGTGGACACACCGCACCTTGCACCTAATACAGTCGATCTGAGCATGGACTGTAGATAACCAGTCCATACCCAAGATGACGTCCTAAGGCCTCGACGCTGCTACAAGAAGCTCCCAGCCGATGCTCTCCCCTCCTAGAGTATGCTCACACTACAGGCACCAGTTTGTACTAATCGAGTTTTCTCCCATATAAGTCTCTAGCCGTAAGGATCGAGCCAATGGCTCTGTCGGAATCTCCGAGTTCCGAACAAGGGCAGTGGAAATAAAAGAATGACTCGCACCTGTGTCTATAAGAACTGAAGCAAGGGTGGAGTAGACATAGATAGTACCTCGAATCATCTCGGGTGCGCCGTGGCCATAATCCTCTGCTACCTGGAGCTAAGCCTGCCTCGGTCCGCCAGCTCCCTATGGTCGGGGTGTTCCTCCCGGGGGTGGTGGTGGTAGAGCCTCAAAGCATCTTCCACCACCTCCTACTCGGCCAGCTCCTCTACCTCGTCCGCCTTCTCTCTGCGGACCACCACACTCAAACCTCTGCCTCTGCCTGTGAGGACCCTCCAATATCTGCTGCTCGTCTGATTAGCGGGTTGGGCAGTCACGAGCCATGTGGACCTACCCGCCGCATGCATAGCACTGTATGCTCCTCATAATGCTAGCTCTATGATGTGTTCCCCGCACAGCCGAACCTGTATCATGTGGTCACCCACCTATCGGCCCGGTCCGCTTGGACCCATGCGTCATCTGTCGACTATCGGCTGGAGAAGACTCCACTCCACGCCATCCTAATGTGAGTCTCGATGCTGATGCCTGCTCGCTGAGAAGGGTCTCCAATAACAGGGCTCGCTCCAGCACCCCCTCCTACGTCAGGATGAAGAGGGGTATTGTCGAAGCTATGATTGCATGCCTCATTCCCTAATCAAGGATCTAGGCCCTAAATAACAGGTCTCATACCATATATGTGGATTAGCGTGAGAGGTCGGTAAATATCTCCTAGTACTTGGCTACTGTCATGCTACCCTGTCGCAGCTCTATTAAATCCTGGATGCGCACCGCACAGAGGGTGGCTAGAACAAACTCCGAGCAGAGGAGGCTCTCGAAGTCTATCTAGTGTAGAGATGCCTCATCGTGCACCTGGAGCATCAGGCTCCGCCATCTACCTTCTTCTGCGTGTAGGAGACTCGTGGAAAGGATCATCGTAAGATCTGATGGTGTCCCTACCAGTCTGAAGACTCTGAAGATAGCCACAGGGCAATCCTAGGCTGCTTGAGGATCCGTCTCTCCCTGGAACCTCGGCAGCCTCTTCCTCTGAAGCTCGTGTAATGTGCTCAGGCGGCGTGCACTCTCCACCGCTGGGGCTGGTATCATTGGTGGCTCAGCGGGTAGTGGTACCGCTGGTGCCTCCACTGTAATGGGGCCCTGCATCAAGGCCTCATCGCTTGGTGGGTGGCCATCCAGAACATAACTAGGAACCATGGATGGCTGCCTTCATGGGGCCATCTTGAAAAGAAACAGGTGTTCTATGGTCAAACTATATTCCTAGTGAGCTGACACAATGTAATCACAAAGAATATTTTTGAAAGGACACACAGACGCAATCAGTGTTTTCATGAACTGAGTCAGAAATCAGAGGTCAGGGTCCTAGTGTATGGATACGTTGGCCGCCGAACCAACACTGGACTCCCTGGACTGAAATCCACTCTCAATACTCTTAACACTATTTCTTCACATAAAGTAAAGGTCAGTGTCCTGAGTTCTGCGGTAGAACCGACTCCTATGATACCCATTTGTCACGACCTGTCCTCAGGGCCAGTGTCGTGACTACCCCAAGCCCGACTTCCATAGGCCAGGGGATATCGACTAGCACCTATGGTTTAAAACCCAAAAAAGGGAATGCATTGACTTTTAAAAAGTAAACAAAAACGCAATAGAGTACACAAGTGAAGTAAGCACAATGTAAAACTGGGTACAAGATAAGTGATGAAAAGTAAATGGGCCAGTATACAAACCAAAGTGAAAGTATAGAAAAACTGAAGGAAAGTAAAATATTAGTAATTAAAACGGCAACACCAAGTCATCCTTCGGAAATCCCACCTGAATGGTGGGTACAGATAGTCTCCTCGGCTCCTCGAGTTTGGTATTCCGCTCTATGTACATCTCACTATGTGGTCCACATTCGGGTACCGTCCAGCTCCACAAGCCTCCACCTCAATCCATGGTATCTGTCATCTGCATCCAACACAATGTAGTGTGGGCATAGCCCGTGCAGGGGTGAGTATACGATACTTATTAGGGACCCTGACACCCCCGAAGGTCTCTCAGAATCAACCAAGGATAAACCACAATGGAAAGATACAATCACGAAGTATCAATCGACTCTACGTAGGTATATTCCCATACATATACCTAAGTTATCAGTTATAGTTCGTCTCCAAATTTCGAGATACAGTTTGTCTCAAACTCTCAAGTCCAAGCACGACCCAGTCAATACAGGAAAAAACAACACATTCCACACAGGAAAGCAAGACAATCACATCCATGATAACGATTTAAATCAAGACTCATCTCACACAGGTATACACTTCATAAGGTGATAGAGAAGATCAGATTTATCCCCTGATTCATCTAATCTGTCGGACCCACATAGTATATAAGACCAGCTAAGCTGTCGGACCTACATAGGATACAAGACCAGCCACTCTGCCAGACCCACTCAGGATACAAGTACAAAGGTAAAATACTGCCAGACCCACGTAGCATAAAAGAACATTAGTCATCACATCGAACCCACAGAGGATCCCATTACGATCTTCATCACTGCCGAACCCACATAGGATCTATGTATAGTCATCCTCGCTACCTAACCCACAGAGGATCTAAGTGCAGTCATCATCGTTGCAGTCGCAACCAGCTCTAGGGTTCCCGCACACAGCATGCTCGATTACGGGAGGGTCCGCTCCTCGAGTAAGAGAGTATATACATCAACTATAAAAAAGTCTATATTTGTTGTATCCCAAAGTTTAGTCTCATCAAAATAAACCCAACATGACAGACGATGCATCAATCAGACGCCCGGTCTGAGAGTTATTGACTTTTCCATTACAGGGGCCGGGTTTGTTTTTAAGCTAAAACCAACCCGATAATACTCCAACTGCATCCAAACCTCATGTGGAGTAATCCAAAAGGACCTTTTCAACAAAAGTATTCCAACGTAATTGACGACACTTCAAATGGACATCCTTTCCTTAAGATATAAGCGTTTCCGCTCCAAGGGCCTGGTTGGTTTTGGGTTTGAACCAACCCGGAAATACACAAACATTGCCGAAACCTTGAGTGTAATATACCGAAACAACCTTCGTGATCCAAGGATTCCTACCCAATTGATGGTGTGTTGATCAGTGGTTCTGATCTCAAGTTATGGGGAAAAGACCGAAAACGGTCCGAAGTGGGAGTCTAGGCCCGGTCCGACCCTACCCAACCCCCTCTGGGTCGGCCCGGATGGGCGTGGCCTACCCCGGTCCACGTGACCCACCTCGGACTGGCCGAGGGGTGCACTGGCTCGGCCAGCAAGCTAAGTAGGGGGGGGGCATGGCCCCCCTCTGTTCCGCAGACGCGGCGCCAGGTTGGCTCCACGATTTCCCCTTGGATCTCATGCGACCGGGGGATCCAGCCCTTGCCGCTGTGGCACCGCCGCCTCCAGCCGCCGTCGCCACCGAGGGCTTCTGTGGGCCACCAGAGTCATTTTGGTGGTCTGATTTTTCTTCTGTCTATGCCTACGGTCTCCTCGAGACCCGTACATTACTGCGAAGGACTCCAATTACTATTTCGGTCCCGCTTCGATGCCTCCAAATATTCCACGCCTCAAGAACAAAATAGTGGTGGGGTCAGACATGTTCGTTAGTCCTCACCCACCGTGTTAGAGGTTCAAAACATCAACTAACAATAACACATTATCCTGAGGGTATAAATCACACATAATAAAATATATACAAATATCCCCTAACTCAAAAAATGAAGACGAACATTGGCGTCGCGGTAGACGGCGTCGCGGGGAAAGGGTTCGTAGGCATCATCGGAGTGCGCCGAGGAGGAAGCGGTGTCTCCTCTCTTGTTGCAGAGAAGAGGATTGGTGGTGCGTAGTTGTTCTTCAAGGAACTGGTGTTCTTATTCATTCTTCATTGGAGGAAGTTGTTCTTCCAAAACCTCATGAGTTTTCTCGTTCATTCTCACACAACGAAGCTCTCTTCCTTAATAAAATAATAGGTTCCTCCTATTATTTAATTATACACTTAAAGAAACTCTCCCCTAATAAATTTACCACATTAAATAAAATGTGTTGACAATCAATTAAGGAAGGGAGAGGGAATGTCCCCACTTATTAAACGTGTTGGAAAAATTAAAAAGTGGGGGAAAAGAGGAAGGATCCTCATTAAATTATGGGTTGACATAATTTAATGGATTGAGGTGGAGGGATTGACATTTAATGGGGGGTTTCCAATTTAAAGAGGGGTTCTTAATGATATTAGAGGAAATTAAATTGTGGGGATCGTGTGGGCCCCAAATATCTAACATCCACACATGGGTAGTTAGGTGGCTTTGGGGCCCACCCTTAACTACCCATGGGAGGGAATAACCTCCTGATAGAATAAAAATTGTTCTGACAATTTTTTTATTTACTTCTTAAATAACCCCCAAGTGAATGCAGCTACGGTAAGGATCACGTTAAGAAATTATCGGCGTTGAGAGTTCATCGGTGCCCTCGGATTTCAATTCCATGCACCGGTTCAAACGATAGAAAAACCCGCTCGTTCGTTCACTAAACGTACCTAAATTAAACTTCGGAAATTGATTCCAGGAACACCGGGCCTCGGAATCAAGTGCTGTCAGAAGACACAAACTCGTAAAATTCCAAATTATTTTAAAAAAAATTCTTTGAATTTTCTAGGTCTTTACACCTATATTTGAGATAACATGATCCATGAAGTGAATTTGGTCCATATAAAAGTGGAATTATGAGAGCTTAGCATATTACAGATGTTGTCTCAGTGTTCTCAAAATGATCTCAATATGGGTATCATGTTCATGTCAATTGTGATTGAATATTAAGATATCATCCATGAAGATTAACTTGAAAGAATCTTGGTATGGATGGTACACTAGTTTCATCAGTTCCATGAAGACTGCATGTGCATTCGTGAGAACGAACGACATCACCACATACTCATATGGACCATACATACTCCTGAAAGCTATAAGAGGTATATCAGATGGTCTAACACTTAATTTATGACATATGGATATCAAGTCAATCTTTGAGAACACCCAGGATCCTCTAATATGATCAAATATATCATCAATACTTGGTAAGGAATATCAGTTCTTGACCGTCAAATGGTTCAACTTCTAATAATCCACACTAAGTGTGAGGTTATAGTCTGCATTCTTCACAAATAGTGCAAGAAAAACCCAAGGAGAAGTACATGGTCAGATGAATTCCCTTCCCTTCAATTCCTCAAATTGCTTCTTATGATCATGTAACTTTGGTGTATCCATCTTATAATGAGGAATGGACAACGAGGACACTCCTGGCGAAAGATCATTATAAAATTCCACCTATAACTCCAGAGGAAAACCTAAAATGTCCTATGGAAATATGTTGCTGAAATATTTAACCACTAGATGAAAGTCCATCTCTGATGTTACCTAGTCATCTAGATATAGACTAGCGAGCTAGGTTGTAACTCCTCCCATCCCATGATTCTCGGGTCCTACTCTGCTCACCTAAGCATTCCATTCATCCTTATGAAAAAACGATCTGCACCTGGTGATGTGAAAATCACCCTACAATGACCAAAATATTCAACAACCTAGATGGGAACTAACCCGTCCATTCTGAGAATGACATCATTGACCGTCATCTCTAATACATACAGGTCCCATGTGAAGTGACACCCACTAACCTCAAGAGGGAACTCCTTGCAGTGACATAAACTAGACGTTCTAGTACCCAACGGAGTGTCTAAAATCAGTGTATCATTAGAAGAAAAGATAAAGATTCCAAGGATCTCAACAAAAAGATAGATATAAAGCTATGGGACACCCCAGTATCTAAAAGATCATATGATTAAACATCGGAAACAATAATGGTATCTGGAATTGTAGAGGGTCCGAGATCCTGTTCCTCCTGGGTCTACTGCATTGAAAAAACCAAACCTGTATTGCGACCCTGTGACCCTGCATGACCACTCTGAGCTGATCCACCATACTTTCCCTGAAATACCAGTGATTGGCTACAATTTCCACAACCTCCACCTTGGCTTGAATGGCTGGAAGAACATATGTTCCCTAACCTAGGAGTAACTGGTGTTGCTGCTCCAGAACCAGTAGTGATAGAAGAACCCCTATCACAAGTCGGTGGTGAGATGATCTGATAAAAGAACTAAAGATGACCCGTCTTCTTGCATGATCGACACTAAACTGGGACTCTCAGGCAAAGTGTCCTTGTATTTCCATCCTTCCCACCCTAGTAGAACACCCCTGGCTATCAGAAGAAGTGTCCCTCCTTCTTGTATATCCACCTGAAGACTCCCTACAGTGCTTCCTGCTATATGTAGGAGGGATACCAACTCTGGATGTCGAGCCTCCATAAATCACAACTCCAGAATCTCTCAGATTTCACTCTGTGATCTGACCTTGGTTGACTATAGATGTGATGTAAGTCAACTTGAAGATATGCGCCTGAGATCAGATGTCATTCCTAAGACCATCCTCAAACATTCATTCTAGGAATATCTCAGCACCTCCTAAAATGGGCATTAAGCGCTGCATCTCTGTGAAGCAAGAAGAATATTCCATAACAAAAAGTGTATCCTTTTCCAAACTCATGAACTCTCGGGCTCAACCGGCCCTCTAAGTCTCCAGATAGATGTCGTTGTAGAAGTCACACTGAAACCCACCCCAGGCCATAACTCGATGGGGTCCCGCCTGTGAGATCGCATCCCACCATCTATTTTTCGAATCCCAAATAATATATTCCACGAGCATCACTCTCACCTCTCGAGGAATCTCCCGATTCATGAAGATAGACAACATGACTTCTAACCATAACTCTCCAACCTGAGGTCCTCCTTCCCCTGTGAATGTGGGAGGATGATGTGGCTAGAAAACCCACTTCAACTCTGCCATGGATGGGGATGGATGTAGTTCACCCTAAAATTTCAGCGTAAACCTCATAAATCCCTCTCAGAACAATGCGTCAGCACATGTGTCCAGAATGACAGCTGGTGCCAAGACTAGCACTAGATGAGGATATGCTGGTAGTCCCAAATCAGCCATGTCCGGTGTCTGATCACTACCATGTAACTGGCATACAACTAGAGAACTTCCTGGTGTCTTGACTCTTCAAGGTCAAGCAAAACACTTATACCAAGTTTAACATGTACTGAAAACTATAAGTGTAATAAGGGAACATGTAAAAAAAATCATTCAAGTTTTTCAAAGCATGGATGAACGTCGTGTGTAATTCCTACACAGTGTGTTCCCTTAAGCATTCACATGGGTGTGTACTTCTACCAAAACAGGTCATGTAACACCCCATACACATGGTGTGATGTCCTAACACATGGTGTGTACATGAATTCTATTCCCTTAACCGAGTTTTCATACATGGATAAGCCTCATGGTTCACTTAGAACAAAACTACATGGAGTGTTAGTGCCAGACACAACATGTACTAGAAGAACTTCACCGACCCATGTTGTTAGTCACATGGGTGAACACACAACTGACTATACACAACATGTTTATTCTAGAGACGGTGTGTAGTAGAACGATTTCACCGACCCATGTTACTCGTTACAAGGCCAGATACATGGGTTATACAACACGACGTGTTAAATCTTCACACGACATATATAACCTATGTTTTATCCATATGTGTAGTCAGTCACATAGGTGGAATCATGGTCTACGAAACTAGAAATATACATATGGTACATGGATTGTCCCACAAAAGACTTCCTAACCTCATGTCTCTCCCCACACATCCAGTGACATGGTTAGAGACAAAATAGTGTATACATACCATACACAGTGTCTACATAAGAAAAATAGTTTCTCCCCGAAATGACAGACACACTACGTGTATTCATCATTACATGTCGTGTATTTTGGGGGTTTTCAGATAGTAAACCTCAAAAACTACCTCGGATGCCCAAAAAACACAAAAACGAACATTAGGGTGCCAAATTCCGATTCGAGAGGGCCCATACTCCCAATGAATCAATGAATGGAATCTAATACATGTCATAAATAAGGATAACTATTTAATGATCCACAAAATTATGGTCCATGAGATCCCATAACACATCAAGAACTAAAGTATATAATTCATTCAACAAAACCTTACACAATGAAATACCCCTATAAAAAGAAGGTATTCTATCAAGGAATTTATCACAACAACATTCATATCTAACATAACCTCTATCACAACAACATGCAATCACCAATGCACCCTTAATGTCCTAGAAGGAATGCATGACATGTGATTTCAAACAAGTTCTTATATGATGCATGATATGGCATACCCTCTTCTCATCGAGTTACAATAGAAATAAAATGTTAATAACATCAATAGTAACTACACAAAACATGTGAATCACCCAATTTTGAAATCAAATCATCTGTAAAATTGGAAAACTAGAAAAATTGCAATAAACGAGGAAGATTGAATTTTCCTTGTACACGGGTAACCTACACCTGAACACAGCTCATTACCAAGTACCTATTCCTTCCTATCCCTACCTATAGGCTTTTAATAGTAATTCATGAAAAAATAAATTCCCTAATACAACTTTGTAACATCCCGGTTCCCAAAGCTGCCTAGAGGCGCCCCGTACCCAGTTGGTCACATGGCCTCAATCAAATTTCCCTAAATGCTAGAGGATGATAACTAGAAGTGAGAGCCTTGGGTGTTATAATAGGGAAAGTATGACATCATTGGAAGCGTAGCACAATGGAAATAAGATAGATATAAAATATTGGAAGCATTAAACATATCATACAAAAGTAAACAACGGAAGACTGAAAGAATAAACTAGAGCACAAATATATAATGATGATGCATGATACATAAATCTAGGAAAGCAGCCAAACACATCAAAATGATGATATAAATTATTAATACAAGTACAAAAGAATATATATAGACAAATCCTCAGCATCACAATCTTCATCTTGGTCCCATGCTCTCCGTCTTCAAAGCAGTCAAATAGCTGAAGTAGAAGGGCACTTTCCCTTATCTATAACTGCAGTATTATAATATGTTTTGGCTTAAAAGCATGATCCAAACAGGTTGTGAGATGAATTCTACATATTAAAACACCCAAAGATCTATTCCTAATATTCAGTGAAGATATGTAGATGAAAATAATAAAAAAGAAGAAATGAATAAGGAAGTGCTCAAAAGTAAACAATCCTTCATTTTCAAGGCATTCAGTTTCATATATAGACCAAATAGCTAATAAAAATTAGATAACCCTCTAGGATGTACTCACAGTCTAACCCCTTTGGTTCAACTATACAAACACAAGAAACCCTCAGGTATGTACACACATTATAACCCCTCTGGTTTAGCTTTAACACACTCTCTGAGAAAGCACTCACCATCAATTCCTCCAATAGTCTTGTATCGAAAACTAATAGGCACACTATGGAATCACTCAATGTAAAATTCCCCATGTAGACCACATAGAGGAACTACAAACACTCTGAGGAAGCACTTAAGTCCATTCAACCTATGGTATCACAATGTAAAAGTTAACAGACACCCTAGAGAAGCCCTCAATGTCCATTCTCCCTATGGTCTAATACATCAGGTTCTCACGGCCCTATGTAAGTCAATCGAGCACAATGATACATATATAAAATCCAAAATAAACCTCCAGAACTACTTGGATAAATATACTACAACATAACAACATGTTAGAGAACCAATCCCTCCATCCTACAAATACTCGGCATGGAAAGGAAACAACCTAACTGAAAAAAAGACGAAACGATCAATACAAGAAAACCTGGGAAAAACATCCATGGCATATCAATGTTGACCCTATTTAAAAATAATTAACCTCTATCCAAACAAAAAAGAAATTGAAGTCAATAGCAGGGATAAAAACCATAAACACAGAATACCAAGAACGAGGGTTTTGGGAACTTTTTCACATATAATTCAAAGATTATCTACAGAAGGGAAAAACCACTTTCCTAGGCATTGTGAGATCACTATACTTGAATATCAGGCATTGAATAACCTTAGAACACAATAGATCTACAAAAACGTCTATAATGATCAACTGATTATAACTTGAGAGGGAGGAGAAATCAGGAACCAAAGCTCTAGAAAAAGGAAGAGCTTACCACAACGACCAAATGTAATCGATGGCGGTTGAGTCTTAGAAAAGATGCTTGATCAGGGCCTTGGGGAAGGATCGACATTGTACGAATTAACTCGATCGATGAAAGAGAAGAAGAAGAAACTAATGCCAAATAGACAAGCCTCTGATCCATTTAATGAAAAAAAGTATATGAAATGTATTTTAAAAGTACACAGTGTGTACTTTACCTTTCAGAGCTCCACTTTAGGTGGTCTCTAGGTCACCGCACACAGTTGTGTGCTCAGCCATTACACGACCAGCACATTGCTACCCGTGAAAACAAAGTACATTGCATGCACATATAAGTACATGGTGTGTACCCTTGGAATTTTCAGAAACATACTTTTTTCTCAAAAACACCAGAAAGAAAAACCTATACTAGAAAATAAGATCTGTGTTATTACATTCCACACACCAAAAAAACAAAAACAATATATATACTCAAAGCACGATATCACTTTTTTCCTTATAGTATTCAGGAGCTCATTAATACTATCAAACATCTTCTTATCTCCTTATCCTTTCATTATGTTCATATCATGTGATTTCCAAAAATATTTCAATCAGTTTTAATTATTAATGGTACCACATACTTATGGAAAACCACAATCCACCAATACATAGATATTCAAATATTTAATATTACTATAAAATCCATTAGATAACAATATTTTGGAATCCAATTACAGAAACACATAATCATTCCACCACTTTCTTTTCATACTCAACACCACCAACAGTGATCACATGTTATTTTCCTTATTATTTGGCCTTAAGAGGCTGCTAATGTCGATAATCATCATGAACCCATGTATTGATGAATTGGTTATCATAATGCCGCATTTTCCTTCACTTTTTGCATTAATGTGTGGGTGGTGCATTCTTTGTAGTCTTTTCTCTATTCACATCATTAACAACCCTTTTCCCATTAAATTGACACTAAAATTCTTGATGACCATTTTTTCTACACTTAAAACATTTTCTAGTCCAGTTAATCCAATATCAATAATTATTCCTTACAAACATTTAGCATAATCAATCATTCATTTCATTTCACTATTTTTTTTGAGATTTTACTTTGAAATCCATCTTTATTTTTTTGTCTAAACTATGATATTGATTTTTAACAACAACTTACATTTATTCCTTAATAAAAAACACATAATATATTCATATCTACTAATTTATATTATAGCTAACCTCGTACGAAGACAAGGTTAAGATAATGAAGAATTTATCAACTTTATTTTTAGGATAAATTAAAATGCTAGAAGAATACCTTGCAAGTCTTGTAAAATCTGCATCATATGTACCAATGTAATCTTCATTCTTTTTCCTAACCTCATGGAACTCCTTCTAAATATTTTTCAATTAATAAGCGGAAGTAGTTATTAAAATAAATGTTATTTAACTTATATCATTCCATGGATTCAATTTCATATTTTTTCTTTGCATTCTTGATTAAATTCCACCACTGGTCTGCTTCTCCTTCTAAACAATAAAAATACAAAATTATTTTTTCATATTATGAACAATGAAGGATGTAAATATCATTTCAATGGAATTTATACATTTCTAAGTAGAAAGTGGATAAGAAGATCCACGAAAATAACATGGACGTTGCCTCTTGAATGAATCAATATAATGGTGTTCCCTTATCTTCTCCTTTGGAAGTATATAATAATTTGTACCTTTTGTAAGTATAGAATGAATATTTCTCTTTCCATATACAACAAATATTTTTGTTCATGAGGACAATAATTGATTTTTTTTAATTCATTTATCATTAACATGGTTCCTTTGGGTCTCATCCATTCTCTAAAACCTAAAAAGAATAGCATGAGAGGCATAATTCAAACTAGGAAAACAACATAATCAAGGAGGAGTACTTTTAATCTCTAAAATATTTGGTCTGATCCTAGGTTATTCATAATAATTGCCATTATTATAGAACATTAGCCTATAGTTATAATTACCTTTAAGGATATCCCTAGACATAACATAGAAATATCTAAAGGGAACTCACTAAATTTTTCACTTCATAGTTTTCAAAGGTTGACTAAAACTTTTCTCTGATACCAAATGTAAAGGCCCTAGCTTGATGTAAAAGGAAAATACATTTCTTTTGTGGAATAATTAATACATTACACAAATGTTCTTCTAACGGACATATTAGTTTACTGTATATGGAATATTATAACATAATATTATAACATGGTGAAAGATCATTGACATCTCCCATATATATCTTCCCCTTTTTCTTTTCTACCAAAACCAATCTTTATATCCTGGGGAAAGGAGAACATAAAAAGGGTGAGATAAAATGCTCCATAAGGGTAAACATTGAGAACATAAAACAAAAAATAAACATAATAATATAGAAACATGAATATAAAGTTTAAAAATCAAAATCTTGTGTCATGAAATAAATCTAGGAAGTACATAAGGCATAGATCATCAAGGAACATTAACCATGAAAAATAGAACTGGCATAGAACATGGAATTATGGAAAAAAATAAGTACAAAATATGATTTCCATCATAGACAAGTAATTTATTCCAAGACCATCATATTGGAAGAATTCCATTTCTAAACTTGTTTTACTTACTATTCCATCCATGTTTTACTGAACACGATTAACTTGTCATTCCACCTCTGTATTACTGAACTAGATTTAAATGTCATTGCATCCCTGAATTACTGAACTGGATTTAATTACTATTCTATCCATGTCTATATATTGAGATATAAATTATTTCTCCATGAATTAGAGGAAGATATAGATCCCAACATTGTAATAATTAAATCATTCTAGAATATTCCACAAAACATAAACCATTAACCATAGAATAACCCAAGGAACACAAAATGGGTTTCGTAAACATCATTCCATCATAACATAATCCATATAATATTAATGGATTTCATAAAAATAATTCCATAATAAACACAATAAAATCAATTTAATAATAAGGATAGAAACATAACCCTTTTTCATCTTATATGGAGAATAATTTTGATAAAACACATGAGCACAATTCATGAGGAAAATATATTTTCTTCTACAAAAACACTTTGTATTCTCAAAATCTCGTGAAATTTTAAATGAAAATAATTTTTTTGAATATAAAAATGAAATCAAGTAGAGTAAGATTCATGTAAATATGTAATTATTAATACATAATGATAATTTCATGTTGTATAAGGTAAATAACATTCATCTAGTACCCCTGCTGGAAAAGTCAAAAGTACCCCGTTTGGAATATTAAAAGAATAATTTCTTCTATACCATTTAACAAAAAATCACCAACGAGAAAAATTTAATTGATACCATGGTATAAGGATATAAATAATATTATATATTCATTAAACATGTATTCGATTAATAAATATTCCCTAGTAAATTCTTATACATAAAAAACCTCAAAAAATAATTATATTGCAGAATTATCCCTTACTTTTGATCTGATTTCTTCCATATGTGTCATAAACTCTTATATATTGGGTTTAAAAAAATTATTTACTACTAATAGAATGATAATAAAATTTTTTATATTATATATTTTTCATTTATGCCTTTATATTACCAATTTATTTATCAATTTGATGTTAAAGAAACATTATTTGTAATAATCGTTTTATTTATCATAGGTGTTTCGGCTTGTTATTCAAGATATTATTAATTATATTTCCATTTAATTACATCCATAATATAATAAATGATTTATATATCATAAATATTCAGTATAGAAAAATATATATAAAATCAATTAATTAAATTTAATACACTATTCATGGGGATTGTAGGCCTTACGTACGCATGAATGATTTTCCATTTTCATTATTAAATTGAATGTATGAAAGTAAATAACAGATATATATATATATATAAATACATAAATTCAGTAGAATTATTATTTTATATATTTTATCCTTATTTATTTTATATAATTTATAATCATTCTTGAATCATTACTGTGGAAAATGAATCTAATCGCGTCACGGAGACGGTAAGTCTTACGTATTCACGAACGACGAGATCATTCACAATATGGTTAAATGGTATAGAGATGGATGGTATATTAATTGTAAAAAATAATTATCATGTTATATTTATTATTTATATCCATTATATGCATCATTATACCCATCCAATTTATGAATAATGGAATAAAACATTGCACCAGGACGTGGAGATGGTAAGTCGTACGTACGCACACATGGTAATATTTTTAATACTAGGATGGATAAAAGAAGGTATGATTTTGTCCCATTATTATAATAACATATAATAATGTATGATATACATTAAATATAACTTTAGTATGGAAAAAATTTATGAAAATTAAATAGAATATTTTTTTAAAGTGGTGATAAAACAATACACTCTTTTTCAGGTATCTTCATTAGATTTGCCAAAAAGGTATCCCTATGAGGGATTTCTGCCCATAGTGTGGCCTCAAGGAGGAATTTATGGGTGTTTTTAGATTATATGGGAAGAGGTTGGACAACCCAAAGTGCTTGATAGGTGTGAGTTAGTGTGTAGAGGTGGTGGCCTTTTATAAGAGGGGGGAGGAGCACTTTATGAAAGTGTTGAAATATTAATTTATTATAAGCTATTATTGGTTTATAGTGGTTCCAAACTCATTTATTTCAATGATACAATGAGTATGGGTAGAAATACGACAAGAAAACTAAATATAGAAACGTCTTTTATATTATTTTACACCATATCGTATAGATTTATACTTATTTTATCTTTTTAATTTTATTTTGTGGAAATAATATTCTAAATATTAAATGGATATAAATACTTATTTTTTTATAATTATCTAAAATTGGATAATTTGTAACATTTTAGATTATCTAATTTTCACATTGTAATTTAGATATATTTTTGATTATTTTAATAATTAAATAATATGTTATTTTTATAAAATATCAACAGTATCAATTTTGACACGGTTCTATTATTTCACTTTATATAAAATCCACACAAAAGATAAATTCGAACCAAAATTTTTAATACATTCATAACATGTCATTGTCACCTATAAAATTCGTTAATAACATCAATTATTTCATATGATATTTATTTTAATATTTTTAAAACCATTTATTTTATATTTCAATTATTAACAGAATTTCTTCAAAACTGTTGTGTCTTCATTAATGGTAATTATTTAGTCTCTAATAATTATAAATAAATTCAAAAGATATTAATAATTTTGTTATATTTTCTGGATACTATTTATGTTCGATGTTACATGATGTTTATAAATATATTTAAATTATTATACTTATAAGATATAAGATAGTGACATGTTGTCACTTTCTTTTGTTTTAATTATAATTTCATCACATTCATTGTAAAGACCCGCAAATTTCAAGGAAATTTTTTTAATTTTCTTTGGAATTTTACAAGAGCGCAGCTTCAGACGGCACCTGATTCCGAGGCCCGGTGTGCCCGGAATCAATTTCCGAAGTTTGGCTCAGGTACGTTCAGTGAACGGACGAGCGGGTTTTTCTATCTTTTGAACCGGTGCCCGGAATCGAATTCTGAGGGCACCGATGAAATCGCAGCGCCGGTATTTGCTTAGAAACGCCTCTTCCGGAGTTGCGTTTGCTCAGACGTGGTTTTTAAATTTTGGGGCTTTAAGTCAGAAATAAAATAAAATTTGTGTGACAACTTTATTTTATTTCACTTAAGCTGCTTGGAAACCACTTGAAGCCACTTAAAGGCGGCTTGATCTGAGTTGAACTGGATAGGATGCTATCCAGAAATATCCTACCCCCTTGGTAGGATATTTGTGAGGTGGGGCCCGCACGAGCCCCGCCGTTTCTTTCGCTAAGTAACGCACCCGCGAAAACCCGTCAAAGTAACTGAAAAGTCAACCGACGCGTTTTCTTAAATTCTTAACAGACCATTTAATTGAGCGGTTTATTTCGTTAATTAAATGGGATGTTTCGCTCGTTGAATTAATTCAACGAACTGATGGGTCGTTACTTACGCTTTTGCGTTTGTTGGCATGTTTATAAAATAAGACCAACCTAAAAATCCTTTGAAAGGATTTGAGAGGACCTTTGTTTCTTCATCTCCCCTCCTCGCGAAGAACGCGAAGAACGCGAAGAACGCGAAGAACGCGAAGAACGCCGGCGACCGGAATTCAACGACGCACGCCGTGATCCGCGACGTCGACAAGCTTTTCCGCGACTTTCTTCTTCTTCGGCACCTCTTCTTCCGCGGCGAAACCTACGATCGGCGGTTAAAGGTGAGAATCGAATCTTCTAAATTCTCCCTTTTTAATTTTCAATAACAAAGGATTTAATTAATTAAATCCATTTGATCTTGATCCGGAGATTGGCGACGCGACGCCGGATACTGCGACGACGCGACGATCCCCCTTCTTTCGCGACGAGCAATCCCGCGACGATCCCTCGTCCGACGACGACAAGGTAGGGGTTTATTTCCTTGATGATTCTTTCCCGTGTTTATTCTTTTGAAATAAAGAACCCGATCACGGAACAATTTTAATTTATTTAAAATTGTTGATTGGTTTTTCCTTTTCCCCCGTTGAGTTTATGACTAACGCGGAGGGTGCGGGTCTAACGAACAAGACCCGACAACCCTCCGCCGATCTTTTGTTGTGCGGATTTGGCGGACGACGACGAACCATGCGGCAAGGGAGATCTGTTGATCCCGTAGTGAAGATCGGCCCCCGGGAGGAGCAATGGCGCAGACGGGAGGTAAAACGGGCCACCGGAGCAACTCCGGCGGCCCGCGGAAGGCGGCGGCGGCGCCCGGCGCGCCGCCGTGGAGGAGTTCCGCCGCGGCTGAAGCCGTGGCGGCGGCGGCCGGTTCTGCGGCCGCGCGGAACCGGGGAGGGACGCGGCGGCCCGGCCGCGTCCGCGTGACAGGCGGCCCCCCGCGGGGCCGCGTTTTCCTCCAAGCCGCGGGTCAAACCCGCGGCGGTTTCTCCTTCGGCCGCTCGGCCGAAGCCGAACCGGCCGGTCCGGTCGGCCGGGCCGCGCCCAGGCCGGGTCGGGTCGACCCGGTTCGGGTCGACCCGGTTCGGCCAGCCCAGGGGGGGGGGTTCGGGCCGGGTCGCCCCGGGCCCAGAACCCCCGTTTTCGGGCCTTCTTCGGTCGTTTGCCCATATCTTGGTCCTGGGACCTCCGATTGACGAACCGTCAGCGGCTACGCGATCCTTGGATCGATACGGTCGTTTCGGTATATTATACTCAAGGTTTCGGAAGACTTTGGGTTCGGCCGGGTTGGTTCGTACACGAAACCAACCGGGCCCTTGGAGCGGAAACGCTCATAACTTGAGCTGCGGACGTCCGATCGACGTACCGTCAGCTGTGGTAGTTTCCTCTAAGTGAGACGGAACTTTTGGCATACTCCGCCCGAGGATCGGACACATGCGGAGTACGGTCGGGTTGGTTTTGCCCTAAAAACCAACCGGGCCCCTGGGACGAAAATGCCAATAACTCTCAGACCGGGCGTCCGATTGACACGCCGTCTGTTGTGTTGAGATCCTGTTGTCGATACGGAACTTTTGGATACATTAACTTCGGACTACGTGTCAGTTGATGTATCAGCCTCTCGGCTCATGGAGCGGACCCTCCTAAACAAGCTCGCTGCGTGCGGGAACCCTAGCGCTGGCTGTGACTTCGACGACAGAGCAGAGATCCTCCGTGGACTGCGACGACGGCAGAGCAGAGATCCTCCGTGGACTGCGACGACGGCAGAGCAGAGATCCTCTGTGGACTGCGGCGACGGAAGAGCAGAGATCCTTCGTGGACTGCGGCGACGACTGTGCAGAGATCCTCAGTGGACTGCGTCGACTACTGCACTCAGCGATCCTACGTGGATCAGTGCTACAGGTTCTGTGTGAGCCCGATCCTATGTGGGTCCTTACTACCGGTTCTGTGTGAGCCACTGCCTACAGGTTCTGTGTGAGCCCGATCCTATGTGGGTCTTTTGCGGGGGTTAGTACCTATCGATCCTTCGTGGGTCCGACGACTTAGATGGATCAGTGATCATCTTTGACGTCATCTGAAAAAGTATACCTGGTTGAGCTGAATCTTATGTTACTCTCCTTTGTGGATTGTGTTGAACTATCCTTTGTGGATTTACTGTTTACTCTCCTTGTGGATTTGAGTCTTGCTTTCCTTTGTGGATTGAGTTGTTCTTGAGCTCGTGAGCAGAGCTAGAATTGGGGACTTAGGTATATGTATGGGCATATACCTAAGTCGAGTCAGATGTTACTTCGTGATTGCATCTTTCTTTTGTGCTATATCCTTTGTGGATTTCGGGAGACCTTCGGGGGTCTCGGGGTCCTTACTGAGTAGTTATACTCACCCCTGCACGGGCTATGCCCGCACCTTGTTGTGTTGGATGCAGACGACGGACAGCGCTGATCACAGTTGGGGTGTGGAGCAGGACGGTACCTGGAGGTGGACCACTGGACGGGACATGCTCGGAGCGGACGTGGGACCCGAGGAGCCTAGAGGCTATCTGTACCCACCCTTCAGGTGGGATTGCCAGTGGACGACACGAGGCCGCCGTATTTTCTTCAGTTGCTGTTCTTTACTTTTTCAGTTGTACTTTACAGTTGGGCTTGTATTTCCGGCCCCCTTTACTTTTCTGCACCTTGTAGTTACTTTCCGCTTGCTGACACTGTGGTGGTTGTTACTTTTAAAGGCAATGCCTTCCCTGTTTACCGGGATTTTACTCCTTGGTGCTAGTCGCCAGCCCCTGGCCTATGGAAGGCGGGCTTGGGGTAGTCACGGCACGGGCCCCGAGGTCGGGTCGTGACAAATTGGTATCAGAGGTGGTCGGTTCTACCGCAGACTCTGATCGTCTTTTCTTTCTATGTGAAGCAATAGTGTTTATTGTATTGAGTGTGGTTATCAGTTCAGGGAGCCCAGTGTTGGTGCGGCGGCCGACGTATCCGTACACCAGGACCCTGACTCCTGATTTCCGACTTAATTCATGAAAACATTGATTGCGTGTGTGTTCCAAGTTTTCTTTGTGATTACTTGTGTCAGCTCACCGGGTATACTGATATGCTTTATGAAAGTCTCAAGTTTTCCTTGTGATTACTTGTGCCAGCTCACCAGGTATATTGTTCTGACTGTGGTGCTCTTGTTCTCCTTTTCAGGATGGCCCCGCGACGACCGCCAGCTAGGGTTCCGAGTGTAGGGCGCGACGGCAGCCCACCGAGCGACGAGGCCTCGGTGCAGGGCCCTTTGCCAGTAGTGGCACCGGCGGTAGCTTTACCCGCCGAGCCACCGATGCTACCAGTACCAGACGCTGACGATGCACGTCGCCTCAGGGCACTGCATGAGTTTCAGATCCAGCGACCGCCCAGGTTTCGCGGTGAGGCGGACCCTCAGGCCGCCGAGGACTGGCTAGAGGCGGTGGTACGGATCTTTAGGCTAGTGAGGACACCAGCGGATCTCATGGTGATTCTCGCGGCGAGCCTCCTGCAGGCGGCGGCAGGACGATGGTGGAGCTTGATGCTCCAGGTTCACGATGAGGCATCCTTGCTCTGGACGGACTTCGAGAGCCTCTTCCGCTCTGAGTTCGTCCCGGCCACCCACCGAGCGGTGCGCATCCAGGAGCTTCTCCAGCTGCGCCAGGGCAGCATGACGGTCGCTCAGTACGCGGCGAGGTTCACTGACCTATCCCGCTACTCGACCGACATGGTACGGGACCCCTTCTTCCGGGCCCGGACCTTCGAGCAGGGCTTGCGGCAGGAGATTCGGGCGTCGCTGATCTCCCTCAGCATTCCGACCCAGGAGGGGGTGCTGGAGCGAGCCCTCCTGATCGAGAGCTTCCTCGCAGAGCCTTCTTCAGCGGAGAGACCTAGCGCAGGGCGGCAGGTAGCTGAGTCTTCGGCAGCAGGTAGCTGACGGATGACTCTCGGGTCCAGGCAGACCAGACCCCCACGCAGACGGCCTCAGGACACCGGCTCAGCGGTGCGGGGCACACAGCGGAGTGCCAGCCTTCCGAGAGGCAGGCTGTGCTACTCCTGCGGCGGACAGGGTCACATGGCTCGTGACTGCCCGACTCGCCGATCAGAGGAGCAGCAAACGGTGGAGGGGCCACCCAGGCAGAGGCAGAGGGTCGACCGTGGCGGTCCGCAGGGAGGAGGCGGACGAGGCAGAGGAGCTGGCCGAGCAGCGGGTGGTGGGCGACGCTTCCAGGCTCTACCCCCACCACCACCAGGAGGGCCACCTCGACCACAGGGAGCTGGCGGGCAGGGACAGGCCCAGCTCCAGGCAGTGGAGGCCTACGACCCCGACATGCCAGAGATGATTCGAGGTACGATCTGTGTCTATTCCACCCTTGCTGCAGTACTTATAGACACAGGAGCGAGTCACTCTTTCATAGCCTATGCCCTTGTTCGGAGCTCGGAGATTCCGACTGAGCCGTTGGCTCAATCCTTACGGCTAGAGACTCCTACGGGAGCAGACTCGACGATTACGCACTGGTGCCGGCAGTGTGAGCTTACTCTAGGAGGCGAGAGCTTCGGCTGGGATCTCCTTGTAGCGGCGTCGAGGCCTTACGACGTCATCTTGGGCATGGATTGGCTATCCACGGTTCATGCCCAGATCGACTGTTTTAGGCGCAAGGTGCGATGTGTTCGCACCGATGGGAGCAGGTTTACCTTAACCGGCGAGAAGGGAACCTTTGCAGCACAGGATGGACTTCCGCGGAGGAGAGTGCAGCCCATCACTCATCAGTTGGCTAGCCTCATCCTAGGAGCAGTGGACGTGCGGAGTCCAGTTTTTCCTACAGTGGTGGACCAGTACGTGGACGTCTTTCCCGACGACGTTCCAGGGCTACCTCCTCGTAGAGAGGTAGACTTTTACATCGAATTGTACCCCAGGACAGCCCCGATATCTTCTCCAGCATATCGGATGGCCCCCGCTGAGCTTCGAGAGATGCGGGTACAGTTGGAGGACTTGCAGAGCAAGGGGTTAATCCGACCCAGTTTTTCACCCTGGGCTTCCCCGATTTTGTTCGCCAAGAAGGCGGACGGGAGCTTGCGACTGTGTGTCGACTATCGTCGCCTGAACCAGGTGACAGTGAGGAACAAGTATCCGCTGCCACGGATTGATGACCTCTTCGATCAGCTCAAGGGAGCGCGATGGTTCTCGAAGATAGACCTCCGGTCAGGCTATCATCAGCTCAGAGTTCGAGACGAGGACGTGCAGAAGACGGCCTTCAGGTGTCGGTATGGCCATTATGAGTTCTTGGTTATGCCGTTCGGCGTAACCAATGCTCCAGCAGTGTTCATGAGCCTCATGAACAGGATCTTCCAGCCATACCTCGACCGATTTGTCGTGGTCTTCATTGACGACATTTTGGTATACTCGACGACTGAGGAGGAGCATGCCTACCACCTGCGAGTTGTGCTAGACACACTCCGAGAGCACCAGCTTTATGGCAAGCTCTCAAAATGCCAGTTCTGGTTACGTGAGGTCCATTTCTTGGGGCACGTCATTTCTGAGGCGGGAGTTGCAGTGGATCCCGCGAAGATCGAGGCAGTGCTAGCTTGGGATCCACCCAAGAGCGTGACAGAGGTGCGGAGTTTCTTGGGCTTAGACGGATACTATCGGAGATTTGTGCCGGACTTCTCCAGAGTTGCGGCACCACTCTCAGCCTTGACAAAGAAGGGGAAACCCTTTTTGTGGTCAGATAGATGCCAGCAGAGCTTCCAGGAGCTGAGACAGAGATTGACCAGCGCACCTATCTTGAGGTTGCCTGAGGAGGGAGTTGGATACGTAGTTTACTGCGATGCATCAGGGACTGGACTCGGGTGCGTCCTGATGCAGGATCGGGCCGTGATCGCCTACGTATCACGTCAGTTGAGGCCGCATGAGCAGAACTACGCCACTCATGACCTGGAGTTAGCAGCAGTGGTCTTCGCTCTGAAGACATGGCGACACTATCTGATGGGCGAGCGCTTCACAGTCTTTTCTGACCACCAGAGTCTCAGGTATATCTTCTCTCAGAAGGACCTGAACCTGAGACAGCGGAGATGGCTTGAGTTCCTCCAGGACTATGACTTTGAGATAGTCTATACTCCTAGGAAGGGGAACGTGGTAGCCGATGCCCTCAGCAGGAGGACGGGCATTCAGCTACTTGAGGAGGCGACAGAGCATCTAGCCTCCTTGCAGATATCCTTCGTGGATAGAGACAGAGTAGCCTTTCTTCAGTCTCTCACAGTCTCTCCTCCACTTCTACGGCGGGTCAGAGAGGCTCAGCGTGGGGACGCTGACTGTGAGACCCGGTGTGCACTGATATCCTCAGGTCAGGCGCCTGATGGTTTCTCCCTTGGAGTAGAGCACGACATCATTTTCAGAGGACGTACCTTCGTACCAGTCGCTTTACGAGAGGAGGTGCTGATAGAGTTTCACACTTCTCCCTTGGCGGTGCATCCCGGAGTGGCGAAGATGTACCAGGATCTCAGGCGACAGCACTGGTGGCCGGGCATGAAGAAACTTGTGGCAGAGTTCGTTTCACGATGCCTCACCTTCCAGCAGGTGAAGGCAGAGCATCAGGTACCAGCAGGCTTGGTACAGCCCTTGGAGGTCCCGGAGTGGAAGTGGGACGGTATATCTATGGACTTCGTGACTGGACTTCCACGCACTTCCAGAGGTCACGAATCCATTTGGGTGATTGTCGACCGACTCACCAAGTCGGCACATTTCTTACCCATCAGAGAGCAGGGCTCAGTGGAGAGCTTGGGACGTCTTTACGTCCAGGAGATCGTACGGCTTCACGGTGTGCCATCGTCTATCGTCTCCGATCGAGATGCTCGTTTCACTTCCCGGCTTTGGAAGGGGTTGCAGGAGGCGTTCGGGACGCGGCTCCATCTGAGCACATCCTTCCACCCTCAGACAGATGGTCAGACGGAGAGGACCATACAGACACTAGAGGACATGCTCCGTGCATGTGTTATCGACTTTGGTCGCAGCTGGGAGGACCACCTACCCTTGGTGGAGTTCGCGTACAACAACAGCTACCACTCCACCATCGGGATGGCACCATACAAGGCGTTGTACGGCAGACCCTGCAGATCACCGTTGTGCAGGACAGACCCTGTGAAGTCAGCACTCGTGGGACCAGAGATGGTCCGAGCCACGACAGAGAAGGTCCAGATCATCCAGGAGAGGATGAGGACAGCTCAGAGCCGGCAGAAGTCATATGCTGACAGGAGGCGGAGGCCACTGGAGTTCGAGGATGGCGACCACGTCTTTTTGCGTGTCTCACCTCGACGTGGTTTACGGAGATTTGGCCGAGGCGGCAAGTTTTCTCCACGCTTCATCGGGCCTTTCCAGGTCCTCAGCAGGATAGGAGAGGTGGCTTATCGCCTGGCTCTACCACCTCAGTTGCACCGGGTGCACGACGTCTTCCACGTGTCTCAGCTGAGGAGATACGTGCACGACCCGACGGACATCATCGACTTTGGGGAGCTGGACGTGGACGATGGGGCGACTTTTGCGGAGGTCCCAGTGGAGATCGAGGATCGACAGGAGCGGGTCCTACGTGGGCGGTCGATTCCTCTTGTGCGCGTCAGATGGCAGCACGGGAACCTCCAGGAGAGCACTTGGGAGCGGGAGGCTCAGATGCGTGCTCAGTACCCCCATTTGTTCCCCTAGTTTTTGATGTATCTTTACGGGGACGTAAATCCCTGAGGTGGGAGTAATGTAAAGACCCGCAAATTTCAAGGAAATTTTTTTTAATTTTCTTTGGAATTTTACAAGAGCGCAGCTTCAGACGGCACCTGATTCCGAGGCCCGGTGTGCCCGGAATCAATTTCCGAAGTTTGGCTCGGGTACGTTCAGTGAACGGACGAGCGGGTTTTTCTATCTTTTGAACCGGTGCCCGGAATCGAATTCTGAGGGCACCAATGAAATCGCAGCGCCGGTATTTGCTTAGAAACGCCTCTTCCGGAGTTGCGTTTGCTCAGACGTGGTTTTTAAATTTTGGGGCTTTAAGTCAGAAATAAAATAAAATTTGTGCGACAACTTTATTTTATTTCACTTAAGCTGCTTGGAAGCCACTTGAAGCCACTTAAAGGCGGCTTGATCTGAGTTGAACTGGATAGGATGCTATCCAGAAATATCCTACCCCCTTGGTAGGATATTTGTGAGGTGGGGCCCGCACGAGCCCCGCCGTTTCTTTCGCTAAGTAACGCACCCGCCAAAACCCGTCAAAGTAACTGAAAAGTCAACCGACGCGTTTTCTTAAATTCTTAACAGACCATTTAATTGAGCGGTTTATTTCGTAAATTAAATGGGCTGTTTCGCTCGTTGAATTAATTCAACGAACTGATGGGTCGTTACTTACGCTTTTGCGTTTGTTGGCATGTTTATAAAATAAGACCAACCTAAAAATCCTTTGAAAGGATTTGAGAGGACCTTTGTTTCTTCATCTCCCCTCCTCGCGAAGAACGCGAAGAACGCGAAGAACGCGAAGAACGCCGGCGACCGGAATTCAACGACGCACGCCGTGATCCGCGACGTCGACAAGCTTTTCCGCGACTTTCTTCTTCTTCGGCACCTCTTCTTCCGCGGCGAAACCTACGATCGGCGGTTAAAGGTGAGAATCGAATCTTCTAAATTCTCCCTTTTTAATTTTCAATAACAACGGATTTAATTAATTAAATCCGTTTGATCTTGATCCGGAGATTGGCGACGCGACGCCGGATACCGCGACGACGCGACGATCCCCCTTCTTCCGCGACGAGCAATCCCGCGACGATCCCCCGTCCGACGACGACAAGGTAGGGGTTTATTTCCTTGATGATTCTTTCCCGTGTTTATTCTTATGAAATAAAGAACCCGATCACGGAACAATTTTAATTTATTTAAAATTGTTGATTGGTTTTTCCTTTTCCCCCGTTGAGTTTATGACTAACGCGGAGGGTGCGGGTCTAACGAACAAGACCCGGCAACCCTCCGCCGATCTTTTGTTGTGCGGATTTTGCGGACGACGACGAACCGTGCGGCAAGGGTGATCCGTTGATCCCGCAGTGAAGATCGGCCCCCGGGAGGAGCAATGGCGCAGACGGGAGGTAAAACGGGCCACCGGAGCAACTCCGGCGGCCCGCGGAAGGCGGCGGCGCCCGGCGCGCCGCCGTGGAGGAGTTCCGCCGCGGCTGAAGCCGCGGCGGCGGCGGCCGGTTCCGCGGCCGCGTGGAACCGGGGAGGGACGCGGCGGCCCGGCCGCGTCCGCGTGACAGGCGGCCCCCCGCGGGGCCGCGTTTTCTTCCAAGCCGCGGGTCAAACCCGCGGCGGTTTCTCCTTCGGCCGCGCGGCCGAAGCCGAGCCGGCCGGTCCGGTCGGCCGGGCCGCGCCCAGGCCGGACCGAACCCGGCCGAGCCGGGTCGGGCCGGGTCGGGTCGACCCGGTTCGGCCAGCCCAGGGGGGGGTTCGGGCCGGGTCGCCCCGGGCCCAGAACCCCCGTTTTCGGGCCTTTTTCGGTCTTTTGCCCTTATCTTGGGCCTGGGACCTCTGATTGACGAACCGTCAGCGGCTACGCGATCCTTGGATCGATACGGTCGTTTCGGTATATTATACTCAAGGTTTCGGAAGACTTTGGGTTCGGCCGGGTTGGTTCGTACATGAAACCAACCGGGCCCTCGGAGCGGAAACGCTCATAACTTGAGCTGCGGACGTCCGATCGACGTACCGTCAGCTGTGGTAGTTTCCTCTAAGTGAGACGGAACTTTTGGCATACTCCACCCGAGGATCGGACACAGGCGGAGTACGGTCGGGTTGGTTTTTCCCTAAAAACCAACCGGGCCCCTGGGACGAAAATGCCAATAACTCTCATACCGGGCGTCCGATTGACGCGCCGTCTGTTGCGTTGAGATCCTGTTGTCGATACGGAACTTTTGGATACATCAACTTCGGACTACGTGTCAGTTGATGTATCAGCCTCTCGGCTTGTGGAGCGGACCCTCCTAAACGAGCTCGCTGCGTGCGGGAACCCTAGCGCTGGCTGTGACTTCGACGACAGAGAAGAGATCCTCCGTGGACTGCGACGACGGCAGAGCAGAGATCCTCCGTGGACTGTGACGACGGCAGAGCAGAGATCCTCCGTGGACTGCGGCGACGGCAGAGCAGATATCCTTCGTGGACTGCGGCGACGACTGTGCAGAGATCCTCAGTGGACTGCGTCGACTACTGCACTCAGCGATCCAACGTGGATCAGTGCTACAGGTTCTGTGTGAGCCCGATCCTATGTGGGTCCTTACTACCGGTTCTGTGTGAGCCACTGCCTACAGGTTCTGTGTGAGCCCGATCCTATGTGGGTCTTTTGCGGGGGTTAGTACCTATCGATCCTTCGTGGGTCCGACGACTTAGATGGATCAGTGATCATCTTTGACGTCATCTGAAAAAGTATACCTGGTTGAGCTGAATCTTATGTTACTCTTCTTTGTGGATTGTGTTGAACTATCCTTTGTGGATTTACTGTTTACTCTCCTTGTGGATTTGAGTCTTGCTTTCCTTTGTGGATTGAGTTGTTCTTGAGCTCGTGAGCAGAGCTAGAATTGGGGACTTAGGTATATGTATGGGCATATACCTAAGTCGAGTCAGATGTTACTTCGTGATTGCATCTTTCTTTTGTGCTATATCCTTTGTGGATTTCGGGAGACCTTCGGGGGTCTCGGGGTCCTTACTGAGTAGTTATACTCACCCCTGCACGGGCTATGCCCGCACCTTGTTGTGTTGGATGCAGACGACGGACAGCGCTGATCACGGTTGGGGTGTGGAGCAGGACGGTACCTGGAGGTGGACCACTGGACGGGACGTGCTCGGAGCGGACGTGGGACCCGAGGAGCCTGGAGGCTATCTGTACCCACCCTTCAGGTGGGATTGCCAGTGGACGACATGAGGCCACCGTCTTTTCTTCGGTTGCTGTTCTTTACTTTTTCAGTTGTACTTTACAGTTGGGCTTGTATTTCCGGCCCCCTTTACTTTTCTGCACCTTGTAGTTACTTTCCGCTTGCTGACTCTGTGGTGGTTGTTACTTTTAAAGGCAATGCCTTCCCTGTTTACCGGGATTTTACGCCTTGGTGCTAGTCGCCAGCCCCTGGCCTATGGAAGGCGGGCTTGGGGTAGTCACGACACGGGCCCCGAGGTCGGGTCGTGACAAATTGGTATCAGAGGTGGTCGGTTCTACCGCAGACTCTGATCGTCTTTTCTTTCTATGTGAAGCAATAGTGTTTAGTGTATTGAGTGTGGTTATCAGTTCAGGGAGCCCAGTGTTGGTGCGGTGGCCGACGTATCCGTACACCAGGACCCTGACTCCTGATTTCCGACTTAATGCATGAAAACATTGATTGCTTGTGTGTTCCAAGTTTTCTTTGTGATTACTTGTGTCAGCTCACCGGGTATACTGATCTGCTTTATGAAAGTCTCAAGTTTTCCTTGTGATTACTTGTGCCAGCTCACCAGGTATACTGTTCTGACTGTGGTGCTCTTGTTCTCCTTTTCAGGATGGCCCCGCGACGACAGCCAGCTAGGGTTCCGAGTGTAGGGCGCGACGGCAGCCCACCGAGCGACGAGGCCTCGGTGCAGGGCCCTTTGCCAGTAGTGGCACCGGCGGTAGCTTTACCCACCGAGCCACCGATGCTACCAGTACCAGACGCTGACGATGCACGTCACCTCAGGGCACTGCATGAGTTTCAGAGCCAGCGACCGCCCAGGTTTCGCGGTGAGGCGGACCCCCAGGCTGCCGAGGACTGGCTAGAGGCGGTGGTACGGATCTTTAGGCTAGTGAGGACACCAGCGGATCTCATGGTGATTCTCGCGGCGAGCCTCCTGCAGGCGGTGGCAGGATGATGGTGGAGCTTGATGCTCCAGGTTCACGATGAGGTATCCTTGCTCTGGACGGACTTCGAGAGCCTCTTCCGCTCTGAGTTCGTCCCGGCCACCCTCCGAGCGGTGCGCATCCAGGAGCTTCTCCAGCTGCGCCAGGGCAGCATGACGGTCGCTCAGTACGCGGCGAGGTTCACTGACCTATCCCGCTACTCGACCGACATGGTACGGGACCCCTTCATCCGGGCCCGGACCTTCGAGCAGGGCTTGCGGTAGGAGATTCGGGCGTCGCTGATCTCCCTCAGCATTCCGACCCAGGCGGGAGTGCTGGAGCGAGCCCTCCTGATCGAGAGCTTCCTCGCAGAGCCTTCTTCAGCGGCGAGACCTAGCGCAGGGCGGCAGGTAGCTGAGTCTTCGGCAGCAGGTAGCCGACGGATGACTCTCAGGTCCAGGCAGACCAGACCCCCACGCAGACGACCTCAGGACACCGGCTCAGCGGTGCGGGGCACACAGCGGAGTGCCAGCCTTCCGAGAGGCAGGCTGTGCTACTCCTGCGGTGGGCAGGGTCACATGGCTCGTGACTGCCCGACTCGCCGATCAGAGGAGCAGCAGACGGTGGAGGGGCCACCCAGGCAGAGGCAGAGGGTCGACCGTGGCGGTCTGCAGGGAGGAGGTGGACGAGGCAGAGGAGCTGGCCGAGCAGCGGGTGGTGGGCGACGCTTCCAGGCTCTACCCCCACCACCACCAGGAGGGCCACCTCGACCACAGGGAGCTGGCGGGCAGGGACAGGCCCAGCTCCAGGCAGTGGAGGCCTACGACCCCGACATTCCAGAGATGATTCGAGGTACGATCTGTGTCTATTCCACCCTTGCTGCAGTACTTATAGACACAGGAGCGAGTCACTCTTTCATAGCCTCTGCCCTTGTTCGGAGCTCGGAGATTCTGACTGAGCCGTTGGCTCGATCCTTACGGCTAGAGACTCCTACGGGAGCAGACTCGACGATTACGCACTGGTGCCGGCAGTGTGAGCTTACTCTAGGAGGCGAGAGCTTCGGCTGGGATCTCCTTGTAGCGGCGTCGAGGCCTTACGACGTCATCTTGGGCATGGATTGGCTATCCACGGTTCATGCCCAGATCGACTTGGTGTCATGTGTAACAAATAATAAGTCGGTTTAGTGTGAAAGGAATATTTTACTTTTTTAGATTGGAAGATATAAATGAAAATTTAAATTAATTAGAAAAAAATGATTCATAAAATCATGGGGTGTTACACCCAATGAACATAACATTCGTTTAGAATCATATGTTCGACATGGTAGTTCATTTTCTTCTGGTATAATATCATTTAGGAGACCAAATAGTTTTTTAAAGCTGGTATCAATCTATCTTCTAATATCTTTAAAATTATATAACATCAACATAAATTACATTGTTTTGTATTTAGTAAAAATTAAAAACAATGGTTTCTTAAAAAACAATTTATCTCCACAAACATCATTGGAAAACCAAAAAGGTCATAAAAATTTTCCATTTTCAATTCTTCCATGCGATCTCCAACATCGTTTACAAATGTATTCCCTGTGTTAATTCAAACATTAATATCTTTGATCTATTACATGACAAATCAAATGATCTTCAAGCACTTCCCAACTAACTATTCTTAAATAAAAAAATGTAAATACATCTAGACAGAATGATAAGCATCTTATGCATGATTTTTTTAAAACACGATGAACTCTAAAACTCCATCTTCATTCTCTTTTTTCAAAAGATTATTTTGCATATGTTTTCTATTCATATCAATACTATTGGGATAATTAAAGGTAATTTTTCTTACAAAAAATAAATAAATACACATAATATATTCATTATCAAATGTATAAGATATAGATAATTCTAGAAGTGAAACTCAAAATTTTGTTGCTTCAAAGAATTTTAGTATTTCAATGAAAATAAAAAATTGAATTTATGAAAATAGTTACTACAGTATGTTATGTGTTATTATATGACTTTATTTAAATTTGAATATTATTAAAAACTCATCCCCATAAACTCATCTCCAAGACATTTAGCATTGCATTTTTTTGACACATCGTTCATCTATTGTGGTCATGCACCTATTTTGCTTGAAATACTCTAAGCAGTAGTAATCCATGCGCTGAATAATTATTAGGGTAGTACAAGAAACATAAAATTAATGGGGGAATATTTTAAATAAAAAATTGTAATAATTACTATTCTAGAGATTAAATTGATGAGGATGAATGTTGTCTATAAAATATATGAGGTATGAGTCTCAAGAAACAGATTCCAATAATAACTATTGTTTTAAAGATATCAAGTCATTATCAAATCCCATAATGAAATGAATATATAACACTTGAAATTCAGGAGTAATAGAAACCCTAAAATGATAAATAATAATAATAAACTCTCATTAAATAAACAAGAAGATATAAAAAGCACTGATAAATTTTTTAATATATAATTATTTTTTCACATAAAAGGATATTAATTAGACATTACCAGGGGTGGAAGCAATACATGTAGACATAAAAATATTAATAACGAAATAATCTTCATAATGTATAAAATTTTACAACATCCATTTATTCTTATGGAATATGTGATGTAGAAACCTATGGATTGGTTACATTTAAAATTAATGGTAAATCAAATATTTGAAATGATATTATTACTCTTGGGATTTCATATAACCACACCAACCCATCCTAATGATTATAGAGGGGATTCACCTCATATCTACCCATAAAAAGGATTATAGAGAGGCCATATAAAACACATTGAACCATCCATGATATTATATAGTTTCCTGTAAAGAAGATGGAATAAAGCAATAATACAAATCAACATGATTTATCACAAACAATACAGAAAAACACAAAAACCATTAAAATGTATATCTCTTGAACATTTTAATATATATATAACATGGGACTTATAAAAAAAAAATTAAATAAATTCACATTTAAGCATCATATATATTGAATATAAATATAATCCCTTCGTAAATTTTGAATCAAAAACCATAATTTGTTAATAAATAATTATAAAATCACCCTTACATTGGATGTTAAAAAACACATATAAATTAATATATATATATATATATAATAATTTTTTTTTGATAAAATTATATGTAACCCTTAAAGTAGAATTTAAAAACATAGTAAAATAAATATAATCTCATTCTAGTTTTAAGAATATAATAACATTGAAAATAAATAAATATGTTATCACCCTTACTAGGATTGGTCTAAAAAATTAATTTTTAGGAAATAAATTTTAAAGAAAAAACTATTTCTCTATAATATTAATATAGAATTTATGTGTATAAATTCCCATAAATGAATTTTATAAAATATGCTTCTATTCTTGTTTTACACCATCACTTGACTAAGAATCGGTTTCCTAAATAAATTTGAACATTATTTTAATATTTTTATATCCAAAACATCCACTATTTATAAAGTGTATTAAATATTTATTTAAATGGTTCATCTTCAATCTAAAGGTGTTTCTGCAAAATTTAGAAAAAATGACAAAAATATGATTGTGGGGAAATATGGGGTTATGATATAGATTGGGAATAAAAATGATTAAAGTTCTTTTCA
Organism: Viscum album; assembly: GCA_963277665.1. NCBI lineage: Eukaryota > Viridiplantae > Streptophyta > Magnoliopsida > Santalales > Viscaceae > Viscum > Viscum album. Next base: position 1,540,301,919 of record OY728142.1, read on the forward strand.
AAAAATAAAATAGGATATAAAAATAGTTATACATGAAAAAAAGATCATAAAGAAAGAACTATGTTCATAATATAACAAAAGAGCAGTAAAAAAATACCATACCACAAATAACTGAAGACATCGTTGAAGTAGAAATCAAAAATTAAATGGCAAATATATAAATAATATTCAGACCTAAAAAGGAAAAAATGTTACTACCTTTACATTGTGAAAAAAATATGAGAACCTAAGAACCAGATCTTGAGGTTTCCTTTGTAAACCAGAATGAAAACTGTACCCCATAAGTTATATGATGTTTTAGAAACTACATTAAATTGAGTGGGTTTCTATAATTTTAGCTTCAATTCACCGAGGAGGAGTACCAATAGTGGGTGGATTATATGGAATGGTTCAGTTATCGTGATGGGTTCTCTGAATGGGATTATGCATTCAACCACCATACCCCAAGAAATAGAGTGGATCAAATATGGGTTAGATTGCATGACCAAAACTGGTAATTTTTTCATCCAAAAATGCTAAATGATATTTTTTCTGTATTGGATCTCCACATAAGATAGATCAATGAACTCTAAATTCTGAATTGGGAATATTTTCTAGGGTAATGGTGGAAGTTAACATTGATTTTGAACTACCTAATACTATATATTTTAATTCCAAATAGTTCCAAACTAAAATATAGATTGAGTATGAGAAATACCCTCCTTTTTGCGAGATATGGTAAATCATTGTCCATACTATATCAAATAGTTTAGTGGTTTGGAAATATGTAGTCCAGAAAATGGATAATAAAAGGAATGAATATAAAAATAACAAAAAAAGTGATTCCCCCATTTCTGATTTCCATTAAGCCTATAATTAAAAGAATGATATATGAATGACAAAAAATAAATTGAGGCCTTAGAAAATACCTCGGATAATTCTTGGGATGACATGGTTGATAAGGAGGGGAATATTAATAAAGATCATGATCTCCTTGAGGAGTTATAAACCCATATTTTGGAAACCATGAAACTCTAATAAGACTCTACCTCTATTGAAAACAAGGACTACCAAAACCCTATCAACACCCTCTATCCTGCTATTACTAAATCCCATGAATCATATAGAGAAGGAACTACATGTAGGGTTGATTCAACTAACAAGTTTACTGAATACACTAATTGCAATAAGGGACCTATCGATACTGGACACGGTACATTTATTTTATCAAATTTGTGTATTGACATTCAATAGGTGAGCTGTGATGTAACTAAGTATAAGGTTATTTAAAATTCTAGTCCTCCTTCTTATGCTCCCCCTAATTCAGATTGTGTACCTCATCAGTCTAAATAATTGGAACATGAACCTCTAAATAAACCAACCAGACATAACCTTGTGACTGATCCCACACCCTTGACTCTGAACATTGCTATGAAATAGACTCCCCCTACATTTCACTTGAGGTGGAGGATAATGCAATTAACAACTCATGGTTTGATATAGAAGAAACTTCATGTCATGCTTCTGGTTTAGGCAGTGACTCTAAAGATAAGAATAATGATAACTCCAAACCGACCTCTCACCCCAACATGTTTAAGACAATGGGTCTATTAGGGACGAAATCATGGAACTTGAACATATAGATTATGAAATTGGTGACACTTCTTTAACATCCACAACTCTGGACAATACCCTGAGGTATAAATCATTCAGCACAAGAGGTCTGGTTTCCTCGAGTCTGTAGGGTAAGGAAGATGCAAATTCAACTTTGTATATTGATGAAATCATGGAACAAGGATGTACCTCAATGACAATTCAAGGGAAACGAAACCAATTAGGAACACCAAAGCTGTCGCTAGGCTCTGGGAAGCTGCTTGACAATCCTTCAGGAACTATAAATGAAGGCAACCCTACTACAACAATCTCATGTACCCTCTCCCTTCTTTGTAAATCATTCTATAGATATTTCAAAAATAATTGATGATAGTGTTATACCTATGAACTATGAGATCCTAAATACTCATGATTATGTTGAACATACTTTTGTAATAAATTAAAACTAATTGGATTTACCAGGGATTGAACCCCATCATGATCCTTACAAGGATAACATGAAGTAAGGTAACCCAAATTACTCCCCTATTACTTACAAAAGTAATCCGGACAGGACCACGAGCCCAAACACTACTAAAAAAATTATAAGACCTTCTAGGCACAGGGTCTCCAGAAAGAAAAAAAACAGAGTTTTAACTCCAAATTTAGGTTTAAAAGAAAAACATATTTTGTAATAGTGGGGGAATTTCCAACTCCGCCTCTTTTAGTTTTTTATAAAGAATGGTTAACATTCACTGCCCTATTTTGTTATCTATTGATCAAACCAAAATTATTTTATCATCCATGTACTCCCATTGGTGTCAACATGGTTATTCTTTTAATGGTGTAACAAAAAATTCCATATATGTTAAATCTCTTCGGATATTTGTCACCCATCCATTCAAAATGTGAACGTTTTTTTCAACTTTGAGCAAGCCTTCACTTGTGACTTTATTTTTTATGGCACTATTTGTTTTCAAATCTTTTTTCAATGCCAAAAATAGATACCAAGTTAAGAGGTCCCTATGGGATGATCATACCTATTTATTTTCTAGTATTAACACACTTTAGTTTTTGATTGGGGATTCCAATGCTATACTCAAAACAAGTGAGAAAATTGGACCCTCTAAAGCTCTTATATCCATGATATAATTTAAATAATATATTAACGAAATCAAACTTATTGGTATATATCTTATGGGTGAAAAATAAACGTGGTATAGAAGAATTACAATATGGTGGTCTCCTCCAAACTGGATTATGCCTTCACCAATGTTCTTACTTTAGACCATTGGGTCACCCTCTCTAGCACCACCCTTCACAAGATACAATCTAAACATCACCCTATTTTGGTCAATGACTCCACCAAAACTTTGCATCGTGTTCTTCATTTTAGTTTTTATAATTATTGGTTTTCTAATACGGAATGCATTGACATCATCAAAAAAAATTTCTTTCGATGACACACTGCAATAATGACTTTACATGTTATATCAAATTAAAATATCTTAAACAGATGGACAAAGGATGGTCAAGATCTCATGAAAATAAATTAATAATGACATACTCCTTCCTTAGGATGAGCTAAATCAACCTTGAAACATTAATACTAGATCTGATTTTTTTACCATGATCAGAATCATGAAATCCATATTTCGGTAAAGCTCAATTCATTTCTCACTTTTAAATAGAACATTAGGAAGCCCAGCATTAAAGTTAAATAGTTATCTGATGGTGAACGAAACACTATGTTATATAATGCCATTTAATAATCTAGAAAATCTTTTAGGATGTAATCCTTTTTAAAAGATAGGGACAACCTTTTTTACATTTAAGATGATATTTCTAATGACATTTTCTCTTACATCAAATCCATATTTAATTTAATTGAAAATAACTAGGACCTCTTACCTAATATCATAACGATGTTGGTCAATAATGAAGATAAAAACATTATTCATAACATTCCTCTTGATCATTAAATTAAGGACATTTTATTTAGTTTAAATATTGATAGTTCCCTTGGTCCTAATGAATTTAATTATAGTTTATTTTAAAATTATTGGGATATTATAAAATTTAATGTTTTCAAGAATGTGTGATCATTCTTCTGCAATGGAGTTCTCCCTCATGGCCTAAATGACCAATTACGTTCTATAATCCCAAATGTAAACAATTATTATGATATTCTCTTTTTTAGGCCCATTTCACTCATAAACAACCTTTATCAAATCATCATGAAAATCATTGATTGTAGGATTTCTTCTATCACTAACAAAATAGTCTATTGGAATAATTTTGAGTTATTTAGGATAGATCCATTGATAATTGTTTTTGTATTGCATCAGAGTGCATCAAAATTTTAAAAAAAATTAACTGAGGAGGTAATATTTCCATTAAACGTGACATTAAGAAATATTTTGATACAATTGATTAGAGATTTATTTTCAAGGTTCATCAGACTTTTTTTAGTGGTAACTTTATCACTAATATAATAACATTGTGTAATTGGACCTCCATTTCAAGTATTGTTAACGACTCCCCCAGGGGATATTTCAAATGCTATAAAGGTGTTAGACAAGGTGACCTCATTTCTACAATTCTTTTCCCTATTGTGGAATACTATCTTAGTCATTTTCTCACTCATCTTGTGGATAGAATAACTCAGCCCCATTCATGTCTCTAGGAATATGAATTCTCCCACCAACCTCTTATATTCTATAGATATCATCCTTTTTCTAGATGGTGATAAAAGAAACATTCGAAACATCAAAAATTCCCTCACTCATTAGGAGGATGTTTTTGGACCATCTATTAGTTGGAAAAAATAGTCAATATTTTTTGAAAGAACATTCCCACTAATAGGAAATGCAACAATATAATTTTACTACTTGTAAAATTAGGATCTATTCCTTTTACTTACATAGTTGTCCGCATCTTTTGGGGAAGACCCAAATCTTGTCATTTCTCTACAATTATTGATCATGTTCTTAAACATCAATCTACCTGAATATGTAAATACCTATCCATGTCTAGTATAATCTACTTTTTCAAATATATTATTGTTTATAAAATGGTTAATTCTATAATGGACAAAAAATGGACTTTTGATCTTATTAAATAAATAAATATCTCAATCAATTTTGTTTTTGGATAGGTAGCCCTATGGAAAGGTAACATGTGACTATCCCCTGGTTGACTTGATTTAAACCTATTGATAAATGTAGTATTGGTATAAATAGACATATTTAAATTAGTGAGGCTCTTCATTCCTGACTCACTTGGAATCTTAATTATAATAAATATAACTCAATTACCTTTCATAAAAGTGTATTTCGTGAAAATTTGAAGAAAGGAAATTTGAATTTTCACAACTCCTGTGTCTAGCCATTCATAAAACAATCATTTTCCTTTATTATAAACAACTCCAGTTTTATGGTTTCTAGAGACTCTTCTATGAACTTCTAGTTAGATAAATGGACTGGAACTCCCTCTATTTCCATGGTTAATCCTGGCCAAATCCCTAAGAAAACCATCCTTTCTATCAGAGATATTCTAAATTCCCAAAAATTATAATCTCCCTAAAACTATTATGAATGTCATTTTAAACTAACCTTTTTCTAATAAAAATCACATCCTAATATGGGAGCCTACATAGAATGGTATTCATAATTCAAAAAAATTATAATATTTTTTTTGTAGCTATGAAAGTAATTTTTGTTGATTTTTTTTGAAAAAACCTGTGTAAAACCATCAACATTAACTTTAATTTGGTTCCTTTATCACAACATGATCCATAAATATAGCTATCTTCAATAATATTTTATTCAACATGGTTCTAATTGTTGACTTTGTAATCAATACAATGAATATACCAAACATCTATTTATGCTTTTTAAAAAAACTTCTTCTCTTTTGAACTATATTGTTGATTTTTTTTAGTAATCATGGTTGACTCATGACTCGGTCAAATATCAAATAAAGATTTGAGTGGATATTGATTGTCTTCCTTAAATTAAGAACCTTTTTTCTTTCTGTTGTCATTGAGCTTTATCACATGATCTATTATGATAGAAATTATCTTTTTCACAACAATTTCTCATTTAGCCACAAATCCTTTCAAATATAGATCATTATTTCCATATGAAAAGCTTCTACGATCCAAAAGTGCCATTCCAACAACACCATGAATGACTTTGGAATTCTGTGATGTATTCGTATTGATGGAATCTTATGCCAACCTTTTCGCAGTTTTGATGTTTTATGGAATTATCCTTTCTCTAACAAGGTTAAAGTTAATATGGACGATTCCTCTAAAAGAAATTCGGGCACCGTGGGTTGTGGTTCCATCTTCAGGTTACATGTTGATCAAATCCTTAGATTATTTTATATTCGCTGTGAAATTTCTTTCTCACTAGAGGATGAAATGATGAGTACGATACATGTCATTTCATTTGATAAACAATATGGTTTGAAAAACCTTTGGATTAAGAGTGACTCTACCACCATTATGCCCGTGATTTGGAATGGTGTGACATATCTTGGGTGGTTGATCACCCAATGTTGGATGGACTGCTCCAACTCCCTTATCAACATTATCTACATCATCACCCCAATATATTGTAAAAAAAAGGTTTCATATAGACTTGAGGACAAGGGCTTGAGTGACGATGTTTCCTAGCTTGATGATCTCCATACTGATTTACCACACTTTCATAATAAGGATTGTAATATGTTTCCATCTATTAGACTCTTATATCATCTTCCTTTTATAATAATTATGTCTGGGTTTTCTAGACAATGCACCATCATCTTCAAAAAAATACTGTCCTTATTTAGGATAATCTATTTTAAATTTAATAATTATTTATCTATATTTTATTATATCAATTATAATTATAAATATAATTATGTATGAAATTATTTATTTATAATTATAAATATAAAATTTTATAAATATAGAAAATATAAATTTATAAATATACATATTTATAGTTTTCTATAAATAATTTTTAATCATTGTTAATTAATATCTAATATTATGTACATGAATGTTAAAAATGTGTGAAATTGAATAAATTAAAAATGCGTACAATATAACAGTATCAAAAAAATGGATATGTTTTGTGCTTGTATTGTATATAAAAATGAATCAATAAGGTATATGTGAAATCAATATAACATAGATTTTACGTATATTAAATTTAAAAATTTAACGAAATAAAATTTTATATCTATTACTTTATGCAATTAGTCATTATTTTTATTTAATATTATTTTTTATTTATAAAACCTCATTCAATAAATTTATGAATATTTAATGTGAAGAGAATAAATATTAAATATTATATAAATATTATATATAAATATTAATATATATCTATATATTTAAATATATAATTTTTTATTTAAATTATCCATAACTAGGTATATAATAAAATGTTTAATATTTTTCTCAATTTATATATTTTTAATTTTTATTTGATTAATTTTCATTTTGAATATATCTATATATTTAATAGAAAATATTTATCAGTATCCATTTATTCATTTTTTTAATAAATATTTAATTAAAAAATTAATTTTTTAATAAACTCAATTTTTATTATTTCTTTATTTATTAGTTCTTAGTATTTATTCAGATCTTTATCATCATTGAAAAAGTGCTGATAAAGGGTTCCTTTATGAGTGGTAAAAATGTACTTATAAAGGGTTAAATTTATCTTCACATGTTTCTAGAATAGATAAATAGATGCTTTATTAAAAGCCTATATTGAAATAGTGAGCAACCCAAATTTTGGAGTTATTACTTATAAAACCCAGTTTCTAACTATCCAACAAGACCAATAATCCTTAATATTTGACCTTTATCCAATGATACACCCACAAACATTCCATGGAACTTGGAAAGGATTCGGGAATCCTCTGTTTGGTCTTGCTATTGTCACATAAGGGCTTTAACATACCAACTATAGGCATCCCCTCCTCCTATGAAAGGAATTCTAATCCTCTTAATCCTTAACAACTCAAAGGTGGAACTCCGCATATTAGAGTGTTTTTTATCATCCCAGGCATATCTATCCCATTTTTTGTATTCACTAATCAATTCATTGCATAAATACATTAAACTACACAGTAGTAGAATTCCTAGAATCAAGATATTAAACTGAATAGTATTTGATTTCCAAGCATCAAAACTTCTAACTGAACAACATATCTACATCCTTACCACTCGAAGTTAAATTGCACATTAGTTGTCCTCATTTCCAAACATTAAACTACATGAATATTGACACATGAAAAATTGTAATTTACAATCGATAGAAGTTCCAAGATAAAAAAATCTAAACTTCCGAAATAGATTCTCTAAGATAAAATACCTGAACCTACCTAAAAACAATGACTTGGATCTCAAGGCCAAAAAATTCACAAAACAAATCTTTTTAAAAAACCTCATAAGAACATGGACTGAGAAAAATCCTTGTCCAAGCCCACCAAGACTCCTCGTTTATTAATCTTATACCAAAATGAGGGAAATATGATCAATATTATCAAAATATTTTTAGGATCTCAATTTATACTTGTAAATAATTATTATATGCTTTTGAAGTCTACTAACATCAGAAAAAGATAGACAATTATCCCTATGTGGCATATATTTTACCCAAATTATCCTTTTTTAAATCCAGGTAGTCTAAAAATAATTATTGAAGAATCATTAATGATTAATATCATGTTGGTGTAAATTCATTATAATTTATTGAGAAAAATATATTTTGGATTAGACATTAAAATATAAGAATTTAGGTTTACTTTACATTATACAAAAGATGGTTGTTGATGATGATTTTTGTAAAATCATATGAACGAAATTTCATTCACATCATGAATAAATGAAAACATGATAACTAAAAGATATTTGTGATGATATTTTAATTTATATCATGAAAAAATTTGATCACCCAATATCAGATCTTCTAAAAGATGTCCATAAAAACCAAAAAAAACATCACTGATCAAACTACAATAATATTTGATCAGCTGAGAATGAAAACTCAGCAGAGGTCTAACGAGATTCATTGATGGAGAACTCATGTTCATCCCATCCCACTCCTTTCACTATATCCTATGTTTGAATAGTCGTGATATGATTGTATATCTCAAGAACTTTTTTTGTGTAGTTTCTGATGAGGATATAGATGCTAAAAGGTCATACATTGAGAAATCTATGATCACATCACTCCTCACTATCTATGTTGTCAAGAAATATTTTAGCATAAATATATCATATATAATCTAATGAATTTATTTAAAATCCTCATAATCATTCCTTGTTATTTCATCTAATGGAGTCCCATCGAAATCATTGAATCCCCTCTCATTATTTTCCAAATCATGCCGCATCAAGATGATTTGAATCATGATTTCATAAAATGGTTGGTGGCCAAATATTCCCACATCCAAATTAACAATGATCTATAGAAGAAGTTCATCATGATAAAAATTCTTCTAGGGTTGCCTTATGGGTGAATGAGTGAATCTACTTCTAGATATGTATTCTATCTATGATCCTCCACAATTGGTAGATTATGTACATTAAAAGGGGAAACAACTGGCTGGGATGATAGAGAAGAAATTGTGGAATACCCATATAACCTTCTATAAAATGACTCAACATTCATTGATGGGGTTTGAAGACTATATTACTCAACAAATTCATCCCCAATAATTGGATGCTCATCCCTTGGATAGTAATTCTTCCGGAAGGACTCATCTGAATATGGAATCATCACTATTGTTTTTACAAAAAAAAGGATTAGGGAGGCACATGGTATATCCACATGATGTACTTTTATTTTCCTCCACCACTGATATAAGATTCTTCCCATTATTTTGAATAATAATAATCCCGGAATATAGTGGTTCCAACAGGTGGAAGCATTGTCTATGTGATGGTATCCTCACAGATCAACATAATCCAAAACTAATTGATGAATCCAAGATTTCATTCTCCCTACACACCAACCAAGGTGATAGGAACAACCCTATAGAAATAACGAAACTAGTGAGTTAATCTATAAGGGGTAATTATATTATAAATAATAAACTCATCCATCATTTCTGTTAGAACCACATCCTGAAGGGAGATCTTTTATGAATGTTTCTTAAGAGAGTCGCCGACATTATCCGTAATTTGTCCGGTCAGTATTGATTATGTCATAAAGTAAAAGTGGTAAAAAATTATCAATATTTCAGTTATATCATATGGTATTAACATAATTTCATCAACCCTAGAAATGCCCAGATGTTTGGGGAGATGTGAGGCACCATGTATCCTACTAGTGTTGTGGTATTGGTAGTAGTAGAAATTCTTCCCTGTCCAGCTGAATAATGTCTGGAAAGGGCCACTTATTTGATAAGGGATACGTCCCATTAGAATCTGTACCAAAATAATTTAATGTAATACAATATTCATTATAACTAGATTGAGTGATCTTCCCAATACTAATCGGTATTCCATTACCATCATGCAATCTCAGATTACTAAGCGTGCATCCCCTTCTCAGAAAATCCACCTGTTAAAAAATATCGACATTGAACCTTCACGACTATAGTTTAAGGATATCCTTGACCTCCCCTGGTAGCCCCATGTAGAATATCTTCCATCTTATATTATTTTCCAGTATGAGCTGGCACTATCAGGGGTATTCTATGAAGTGAACTGGTAAGGGTGTATAGCGATCATATGATCTCCACTATGATAAAGAAAAATGACGATCCATTATTTATTGGTGATGAGTGAATGCATAATCACATTCTTAAATAACACATATTTCATAATTTTTACAATATCCCTTTTTCAAACTTGTATAAATATTGGTCCATCCCAGACCTGCGTACCATGAAGGAACTCACCATAAATTTTCCTTGGGGCTATACCACCCGGTCTGTATATATCCCCTAGGATGATTCCAACATCACCATAGGACATATAAAATTAATTAGCACATGAGAACCAATGTATAAATAGTTATAAATGAAGAACTTACTAATGATAGATGATGAACTAAGAAAACCATACGACCTCATAAAGATGAAAAGAGTATTGTAGTTTGGAAGATTATGATCTATTCTATCTAACCAAGAATTTTAATTCCCATTCATCAAAAAAAAAATTCCATTAGGATGCATCACCCACATCGATCTCTAGACGCATACTAAAATTTTTTCAAATAAGAGAAAAATATAATCAAATTGCTCTATAAATTGGTATGATGGGAAAACTCTCAACCATCTGGACCAAGAGTGGTGTTCAGAAACATATAAGAAAGAAATTGATAATATTTTACAACTAGTTGGACATCTACAGAAACTATTTTCTAATTATAATCAATTAAGGTTGACACCCATGAAAATGTGAAATTTTAGTATGGATAAGAAATGTTAATGTCACCCCATAATCTGAATCTATTCAGGTTCAACAATTTTGATAATGGATAACAATAATGTATTAATGAGAGAATCCTCTTCAAAACCTTATTGTTTAAATTCTCACATTATCAAGGATCGCCATTACAATTCCCAACGATCACATCCCACTTTTTATACATATTAGAATATGCATGGGATCTGGAATACATATTATCAAAAAAATTGTATAATTTAGAAAAAAAATCTTGTCAAAATATATTAATCATTTCTAGTCATTTATTTGAATTGCCTGACCAATATGGGGATTCGTGATAAAATTATTTGATATAGGTCTCATAAACCATGTGACCCCAAAAAATAACGTGAACTGTAAAAATTATAGGGAATCTTATTGAATCCATAACCCATATAATATCTTGTGATTGCATGACTCATTATATGAATCACAATCATGGAACCCTGAGATGGTCATGTGAACCACATAATAGTTGAGTGATCATGTGACTAAACTTTAGAATCATATGAAACCTATAAGATGACCAAGATATATGTAATTTAAAAAAGGGTCAATAGATTATAGAGGCTTTTTATTTATTGCTTATAATATTTTATCAATAAAATAGATCTCATGAAATTGTTATCATGAGGAAGTCTTGTGGATAGGTCTTGCGATCAGTTCTCACTGAACGTCTTTTGAATGGGTCACACGATTGGTGTAGATCGTAGGAGAACAAGAGAGATAGATTACCTAGTGAATTCACTCCCGTATGTTCCCCTATTTATAAGTCATTCAAAATAATACCAACAATCACCTAGAAGACCCATACTCAAATTATACATTGACTGAAGACATCCCAAGCTACTCTGGCTAGAATTTACATTCATTATAACCCAACCCTTTCGCCACAAACATCTCTCTTGGGGGGGGGGTTGTTTACTCCCATAAAATAATAAAAAAAGCTAAAAATAAATTAAATGAGGTATGGGTATAGGTTTCTCTATAAAAACCTTAGAAAAGGTTCTCAAAATAATGGGGATCACATAAAATCCCCTAGGATGTGTGGTCACATGACCTTAAGGAGGGAAGTAGAATTGGTCATGCATATAGTATGACCTAATGAAGATCACACAGAGCCTTGTTAATGAATCACATGTTCTTGGAAATTCATCCAAAACACTTGATGATCATACACATACTTCCATTCAAGTCTATATAAGTCACACTACATGTCAACATGGAGGCTCCTCAAAATCATCCAACCCCCCTGTAAAATAAAGGGTGAAAATATTATGAATGAAATGTCCTTATATAGTCATTAATGTTCTTTTGACACAATCATACAATCCATAAGACATTAATAAGTCCATGATGATATTTCCTCCTTGTTTCCCATGTGTTAGTTGGCATGTCACCATCATCATCTAAAGGGTCTCAAACATTTCAATTCCATTATATGTTTCCTATTGTATTACATGGATAATCAGATGGGTTATTCATAAAAATAAATTTCCATCATGAGAAGAACCACTATTCTTTATACGATGTATTTTCAGAAGGGTTCTCATGAAGAGCATGGATATACTAATCAACATGAAAAGGGGTTCACGAACCCACACTACGATAAATTTCCACTATCCCAACAGATCTATACCCATGGTTAAGGTAAAATTTGGGTATATATTTTCTTCCCAATCCTATATATAATGTTTTAAAAAAATTTACTATATTTTGATCTATAAAAACTTTTTTTTTGAGAATTTTACATAAAGAATTTTTTATAGGGATCCTAACTCAGTCTCATCCTCAACTCCACCTAATTTAAATCATAATCCCTCGCGTATATCCTCACATCCACCTCCCCTCAGGTTATATTGGTTTTCTCAGTACCATCCTCAAGAATATTTGGAATTCCCTACCCCTCCTAAATGGATTTTGGCCCCCTCCCCTACTTTGGAAAATATAGCATCCCCCAGAGTGACATTTCACACATTTGAAGGTTTTCTTCCTCTATTTGGGAAATTTTTTGCTGCTCGATGTGAGAGATAAGATTTACTTCCAACCACTTATTTCTTATATTTTCTTCCTCAATTTTCATTGGAATTAGTCACATTTATAAATCTATAGTGATTTAAATTGTATATTTTTACATTTTGGGATATTGTAAAAATTAATCTTTTTCACTATAGTTTTTTTAATATTTTAATATGATTTACATTATTTAGGCATGATATTCCACTTTAGTTTTTCTTTTGAGTCAAAAAAGAATATTTTTTTATTTGGTCACTAAACCCAAGTTTTTATCAAATTTGTATTAGGGTATTGTTCTTTAACCTATGTTAGAACATAGACATGGGTCCCAAAACTCATTTATTACATTCAAGACTGTTATGGTTTGTTAATTCACTTGATTATGAAAATTTTAAATTGTGAAATAAAAAAGATATATTTAAGGATACTATGTGGAATTTACATAACTAAATATATATTTTCTCTAATTAAATTCAATTTCATCTATGTTGTATGTTTTGTGTCAAAAAATAAAAATAAAAGAAAAACTATAAATTAATTTATTTAATAATTCTTTAAATAAAACTATATATTTTATTAATTATAAAACATGATTTATTATTATAACTTCAATTATTTTTTATTTTACTATTTCGTTAATAATGGTTTTAAAATGAGAAAGATTTTTACCATTGTGTTGTATACGAGAGTTTCCATTATGAGAAGTAGAGGCATTTTATGTAAATATGACTAAAAACAAGAACATTTGGATTGTTTTTAATAAAATTAAAATTCCTGATAAATTATATAAATAATAATGTAGTTAAATTTCCATTATGTTATGTATTTTTATTTTTATTTGAGGGAGTATAATTGGATAAGTATTCAATGACTTTTGATTCTCTATTCACATCAATAGTGAATTTAGATAACCATTATAGATAAATTTAATAATAGGAAAATATAATAACTTATTTCTAGTTCACTAATTTTTTATTTAATTTGTCTAAAATAAATAAATTTATTTATAAAAAATTTAAAGTTTTCATAAAACTATTTTCATTTTAACAGATGAATCTTTATACCTAATAGGAGTGTAATAGGTTCCTGGGGAGCAGTCCTGAGGCATGGGTAACAACCTTGATCATAAAAAGGTATATTATGGATTCCCACTTAGTACCCAATATCCCCATGTAACGCATTGACCCTAGACTCCCAGAGTCAATGCATTATTTTAATTCATTGACATGATTACATGGAATAATGTCCTGAAAGATCAATCAATTTAGCAGACTTGGAAAACAGATTACATACATGAACATTACAATACACTTTCTAACATAAACCACTAAAAAATCCATTGAGAATGTCGTTGTTATCTTTGCTTAACCCTGTATCTAAAACAAAAAAAACTTCTTGGGATACTGGGAAAATAACACATAAGAAAGGGGTGAGCTCAGATGCTCAGTAAGGGTAAATAATTTAGCGAAAGCTATAAACTTTTAAGGTAAGTTGTCTAATAAAAACAACAACCATATAAAAATAAACATGAACAAAATATGGAAGAAAATAATTGATACATTACCATATAAACATGAACATGGATATTCTACTAGTCTAATAATAAAATGAAATAACTATTTTTCTAATGAGTGAATTTATAGTACCATACATTAATTTCTATGCCAAGGCCTCATGCTAGGGCCTAGGGAATAACTGTAACCATACCCCAACCCGGAGAGCCTTGGTAACTGGACTCCAACCCGGAGATCCTCTGTAACCAGACTCCAACCCGAAGAGCCTCGGTAACCAGACTCCATCCCCGAGATGCTCTATAACCAGAATCCAACCCGGAGGGTCTAATATAACCAGAAATCAACCCAGAGGGCTTACATTTACCATTCCCCAACCCAGAACATACTAGTCAAATACATTCATCTTATGAAGAGGTCAAAATATAACATAAACATTCATATTATAACTAGAATACGAAATTCCAATACTTTATCCATAAACCATGAATGGAATAAAAATAACTCATCCATTGTAAAACATATCACAAAACATTATATACAATATGTAAGATTTGTATAATACTAAATCAACCTCGATGAAGAATAATATCCTGTAAATGATGTTGTCTTAGTTGAAAATGATTTGTACAAATCATTAAGAGAAATATCCATTTATCATGAAATAATTTAAAAGTAACATAATTAATAAATGAAGTCATTTAAAATAAATATTGTAATCAAATTTTTTCATAAAACTTTGAATCTTTTGAAATTAATTATCATTTTAAAACATTCATGTCTATACAAATACATCCTTAAAACAATTTTAAAAACATGGACATTAATGCTAATAGTTTAAAAGAATAAATCTTTAAAACATTTAAAATGATGTTTTTGTAAAAGAGTCCCATAATAATAATCCCTCTGAAATTCTTTTATGGAACATGGAAATTTATTAAAAAATGTCCATGTAAAACCATACAAATAAACAATCTCGAATAATAATGAGATTGAAGAATTAACCCTACCGCATTGTAATCAACCGAGTCTTATGACAAGAAGATAATAAAAACCTGATAATTCAAATAATACCATGAATATAAAGAGAATAATGATAATATATATCAACTTGATGTATATAATACACCACATACAATAAGTGGTGAACAATGTAAATCTCGCGGAATTTAAAGTCAGATAAGAAACCCCTTTCCTTGCACATTCCATTGGGCGAGGGTGTGTTTAACTTCCAATGTAATGAAAATTGTATAATATTAGATTATACCAAGGCCATATTCATATTTATTATATCATAAATTATTCATTTATGACTTTATACTATCCATTTAATAATAATTTTCATGTTAAATTAACATTTCAAGTAATAATTGATTTCTTTATCGTATGTATTTTAACTTTTTATTCTTGACAGTATCATTTAGATCCTGATTTAAATAAATCTAGAATATAATCTTTGTTTCATATATCATATATATTTATAATATAAATATGTATAATAGATTGATATATGATGTTGAAAACATTGTTTACAGAGACGGTAGGGCGTACGTACGTATAAATGTTGTTTCTGTTTTCATATCGTATTGAACGAAATTAAGTGAATAACATATATGTAAGTACATAAATACCAAAATATATAAATATATATATATATATATCTCCAGTATGATTATTATGTCATATATTACATACTTATTAGTAATATATATTTTTATAATCATCAATGAATGGTGGACATGGAAATCAATCTCAACGCGTCGTGGAGACGGTAATCTATATGTACGCCCGAGCGACAATATCATTTCCATAAATGTGTGGAATTGGATGGAATATTAATTTTAAATAAATATTATAATGTTATTTTCAATATTTATATACATATTAATCATCATTATATCCATCCAAATAACATAGTGTTGAATAACAAATTACACCACGACTTGGAGACGGTAAGTCATACGTATGCACGCATGGTGACATTATCAATAATAGGATGGATAGAATAATGAATATTGTTGTTACATATTTATAATAACATCAAATTATATATACTGTAATGGATTTATTATTTTTGTATGGTAATAACAAAGAAAGAGTAAGTGGAAGAAGAAAAGAACTTGAAAGAGGGTGGTGAAATCATTACCTCTTTTTCGGGTTCTTCCATTTGATTTGATCGAAAGGGCTCCATAGGTTTTATTTTTTACCACATTAAGGCCACTATTATTAAGGTATTATAGTTGGGAGGATATTTGGGTAGGGGTTGGCTGAGTCAAATGGCTTCAGAAGTGTTAATTTGAGAGAAGGGTAAGTGCCCTTTTATAAGAGGGGTGAGGGACACCTTAGAAAAAACATAAAATATTATTTTATAATAAATTCATTTATGGTTTCTAATGGATCCAAATTGAATTCCGTAAATGATAAGGGGGGGGATGTGTCTCAAACCACTCATCCAATTGG
Organism: Viscum album; assembly: GCA_963277665.1. NCBI lineage: Eukaryota > Viridiplantae > Streptophyta > Magnoliopsida > Santalales > Viscaceae > Viscum > Viscum album. The sequence continues at coordinate 1,540,318,923 of OY728142.1, forward strand.
GTTTAGACAGGTTTTGTCACTATATTAACCTCCTATTTTAGATTTAACTCTTAGTTAAATAGTTTGACATTTACCATGTCTCTAGGTATTGTTATGTTATATGGTCAATAAAAATACTATAAACCTCCAAGTGAACCCCAAGTGGTTTATTAATGACATATAAAATATTATTTAATCCCTTTTTCAATCATTAATTTTTTAGGAATAGAATTACAATTAATAATATAATATTTTAAAAAAAAACTCTTTTATTTCAATTTTAACAGTATTTGGTATTTTGTTTTTGATAAATTCATAACAGAATTATTACATCAGAAAAAACTCATTTAATCGACCGTAATATGTAATATTAACCAATAAAATTATTTTAATTCAAAAAAACTCACAAATTTAATTTATTTGGGTTTTTAAAATATCAATTATTTTAATATTTCATACATAAAGTAATTTCTTCATTGTCATTGTGTCATAAATAAATTAAATTATTTAATATCTAAAAATTATAAATAAAATACCATTATGTAGGAAAATGTTTTATATTTCTAATTAATATTTATATTCGAATTTATCTTATGTGTAAACCTATGTGAAAAATGGTTTAGTTATTAAACTTTTAATTTAACACTTTTAACTCTTCTTTGAATTAAATAATAATAAATTTCCTAATGTAATCCAAGTTGAAAAAAACGATCATATTTTATTCCTAAGGGTTTTTTTTGTCAAATTACACTTATCCAATAGAAATAGGACATGTGTTAGGGTAATAATAATGTCATTTGTACCTCTAATTAATGTATTTACTTTTAATTGTGGTAAATAAAAGTCAAAATTTACTACTCACCAAAAATTATTTTTATCTTATTGAATGACATTTTACTTACTAGTATTAACCATGTCTCTTGTATTTTTGAAATCTAATTTACAGATGTGGTAAAATTATGTTTTATGCAAATTTGCAAATGCTCCCAGGAGGTAGGTAAAAGAAGGTAAAATTTCAATAAAATTTTTATATATCTAAACTTATTATAAAATAACTTAAATGAATTAAATTAAACAAATATAGGTACTATGTATCTATTTTTACATAATATAAGTTTAAATAAATAATTAATTAAATAAATGAAAAGTTGGTTTTAACCAAAAACATAGTGTTTTTCACTATTTATCAAAAATTGAATGTTTTCAAAAACATACCAAAAATTCACCCTAAGCTAATTTTGATATTATGAATTCAAAAATGAAGTCTATTTTACTAAATTAAAAACATAAAAGTTGAATTTATTAATTTAAAATTAATTCCCATTGTCAAAACCAAAAAGTGTATTTTAAGAAATAATGACTACCAAAATATTCGCACTTGTTTATATCCAATTTCAAAGTGAAATTACTTCCAATGTCCAATTTTGGATTAAATGGTAAAAATATAATCTAATTATACTTCAAAAATATTCAAATGTATATTTGAACACTATAAATTATTTTTATTAAAAAAGTTGTTTTCAATTAAAATTTATTATTTTTCATTATTCACCCAAATATGAATGTTATCAAAAAACACCAAAAATTTCTCATAAATAATTTTTTTATGTCCCGATTCTAATGAAGATGATTAATTTTTCATATTTAATATATAAAAGTTTCAAATATTTGATTTTAAAAGGGTTTTCCATTAAAATGATTTAAAATTTCATTTAAAAAAATACTTCTTTTTTTCTGAAAGAAACAAATTTGTTCACATATTATGTCTAAGAAACTCATAATATGGATTCTAAAATTATAAGGATAATATAAAATTCAAAATTCAATTAATACTATTCATAATCGCTTTTGAACGACTAGTTTGGTAAGTCGTAGTGCGCTTGAACTCAATGTTATGTGTAGTGCATGTTATTGAATTACATTGAAGAAATAATGTACTATGAAATCATGGGGTGTTACATTCTACCCTCCATCAATAAATTTCATCCTCGCAATTTGAAATTTTTATTCACAAATAAAATGTTAAAATAGAGAAATACCATTGTGGAGAACCCACGTCGAAAATTGGGTTAATAAAATTTAGTCTTAATAAGAGGGAAAATAAATGAAAATGTCACCACTAAATTATGTTCATGATTAGGTGAACATTAGTGGAAATTAGAGACACATAATTGGAGGAAAATTGTAAATATTTATTGTGAGTGATTAAGGTCATCAATAAAAAACAAGTGTAAAATTGAAGGCCTTAAAACATCAATCTATGATGATTTAAAATGTCACCATTTCATCAAAATATAAGTTATTAAGATAAAAACAATTTGTTTTAATATCCCTTAACTAACGATTAAGAATTAATTTGATCAGAGAATAAAAATATATACTTGATAAGTAGATTTCTATCCTTTAACTAATTTCTTCCACAAACACATCTTTCACTATAAAATATAACTAAACATAAAAATAATCTATTTATCCTAATCAATATGGTTCCAAAAAAAATTAGTTTATATTTTATTTTTTAGAAATTTTAAAAAAACCTCATTATACAATCTAGGAAATCATGAAGGTCAGTGGTGGGTGATGCACTGTTTTCGCCCTTCGGTTACTGGTACAAGTCTCGTGGCCTTATCGATCACGACTGGTTGTCGCCCGACCTCTGGGATTTCATTTTTATAACAATCAAAAAATAACCTTAACAATAGTATCCAATTTAAAACTTAATCCCTTCCAACCATTAGAATTATCCGAAATACTTCTATCTGAACTCACAGTTCAAAATTTATAAGGAAGTTAAACACAATGAAGATCCTTTTTTCCATGTAATAACATGGGAACACCTTCATACAGTATTGTTTTAAAATATAGTAACACGTTGAATTACCATAAAACCTTATTGATTACATTCATTCTCCCTTATTCATTATATAATACCAGATATATTCGTTATATCCAAAATAAATTGAATATTCCCACAATGAAGAAATAAACAAACTATTAATCAGTTTCAAATAATTCAAGAATATCCAATATAATTTATCCACATCAACCATATCTTATTCCAAAATCACTACCTCGTTATCAGGATCTCATTAAGTATTACATTTCCTTCAACCCTGTATTATCCAAAAAGTGTATCTTACTATTATGTCAATTTCCGTAGAACAATATAATCTCAAATCCTTAATAAAATAGTACTACAATACAATCCTCATTTATCTCTATAATTCATATTACTAGTATATTATTGATACAACACTCAAATAAAATAATTACATAATAAAAACATAAGAACACTAGTCATTTATGGTATACTCTGAATACTGGGAAATTGATTAACGTAGTGTCCCAACGGCTTACAGATGAAGAATTTTACATTTGAAACCTTTTTCTTATGCTTGAAATAACGTAATTGGTGTCCTTTTTTCTCAACACTTATAACAAACTCCCATTCCATTTAAGCATTTACCAAGGTGATTATTTCCACATTTCTCACTTATGGGAAAATACTTCCTTCACCTCTTCCCTTTGTCTATCTTTCTCTCTACTATACTTTTCTTTTCCTGCTTCCATTCAAAGCCATAGGACTCAGATGATTTTATACTAATCGTATTAACACATGATATTATTTCTTCTGGTGTTGAGAATACATGTGAGAATATTTCACTTCTAAATATTTTCCTAATACCATTATTGATATGATCCTTCTTACTCTTTGGATCATATGTATTGCTGGAGTTCTCATTCCTTCTACTGGGTGCTATTTATATATAATGGAATACATTAGGTCAGTTTATGAATCGCAATTAATAATTCAAAACCTGTAAAATACATAACGCAAATTGAACAGTTTTTGGATATAATCCGTAATCCTAAAAATATTTTTTTGAAGTGGTAAATACTCATAAATCATTCATAATGATTTGTAATGAAAATGAGAATTATCCTAAGCATATCCCCCCGGAGTTTCATCACCAGGAGTACAAAAATGCCCATTGTCATGCACCAGTTCTCGTTTGAGTCTAGATCAAAGTGGTGTTTTATGGGTTTAACCCTATGTACATTTGTGCCAGTGCTGCCTCTACCAGCTCATTTCCAAACATGGATGTATTTTCTTGTAAAACTCAAAACATTTCTACCTTACCAAAATTCTAGAAAGTTCTTCTATACTAATCCTGAAAGTCTATCTTAGGGTAATGTGCTCTAATCATATTTTATCTAAATCTAGTTTACAAGGTTATTGCTAAACATCCTCTGATACCAACTATAATGCCCTGAACCTAGATTACCAGAGTCGGTGCATTATTTTAATACATTTCCATGATTATAAGGAATCAATTCCTGATAGACCGATCTTTTTAGTAGTCTTGCAAAATAGATTACATCCATGAATGTTAAATTACAGATTATAACATGAAAAACAAAAAAAAATCCTTTGAGAATGACATTGTTCCCTTAGCCTAACCCTGTATCTAAAACATAAAACACTTTTTGGGATAATGGGAAAATGAAACATAAGAAAGGGGTGGGATCAGATGCTCAGTAAGGGTAAATAATTTGGATGAAATTATAAACTTTTAAGGAAAGATGTGTAATAAAAATAAATAACCTTTTAAACATAATCATGAACATAATATGGAAAAAATAAATAAAACATTACCATATAAACATGAAAATTAATATTCTAATAGTCAAATAATTACATGTAATAAATATTTTCATAATGAAGGAATTTATAGTACCAGAATTTAATTTCTATTTCAAGGCCTCATGCCAGGACCTAGGGAATAACTGTAACTAGAAACCATCCCGGAGAGCCTCTGTAACCGGACTCCAACCCGGAGAGCCTCTGTAACCGGACTCCAACCCGGGGAGCCTTGGTAACCGGACTCCAACCCGGAGAGCCTCTGTAACTGGAATCTAACCTGGAGGGTCTGCTGTAACTGGACCCCAACCCAGAGGGCTTACATTTACCGGTCTACAACCCAAAACATACTAGTCCAATACATTAATCTTAAGAAAAGGTTGAAAATAACATAAACATTCATATTAAAACTAGCATAAAAATGGAAATACTTTAACCATAAACCATGAATGGCATAAAAATAACTCATCCACAGTCAAACATATCAAAAAAACTTAAATACAATATGGAATATTTGAATCATAATAAATCAACTTCAATAAAGAATAATATCCCGTAAATGATATTGGCATTGTTGAAAATGATATGTAAAAATCATTGAGAGAAATGTCCCTTTTTCATGAAATCATTTAAAATTCACATAATTTATAAAAGAATTCATTTTAAATATAGTTTTGAAGAAATTTTTTCCATACCACTTTGAAACATTTGAAAGTAATTAACATTTTAAAACATTCATATCAATATAAATAAATCCATAAAAACATTTTAAAAACATGGACATTAATGAGAAAGGTTTAGAAGAATAAATCTTTAAAATAATTAAAATGATGTTTTTGTAAAATAGTCCCTTAAATATAATAATTTTGAAAATTCATTTATGAAACATGGAAAAGGAATATAAATATGTCCCAGTAAAAACTTACACATAAACAAACTCGAATAATAATAAGATTCAGGAATTAACCCTTACCACGTTGTAATCAGTCGAATCATATGAAAAAAACTTAATAACCACCAAAAAATTTACATAATACCATGAATATAAATAGAATAATGATAATTTATATCAAATGGCAGTACAAAATACATTACGTGGAATAATTGGTGGAAAATGGAAATCCCACGGAAATAATGGTGAGATAAGAAACCCCTTACGTTGCACATTCCTTAAGTTGAGGGTAAGTTTAACCTCTTGTATAATGACAATTGAATTTTATTAGATTATACATGGAATATATTCATATTTATTATATCATACATGATTTATTTATTAAGTTATACTACACATTTAATAATGATTTTCATGTTAAATTAACATTTTGTGTAATAATCACCTTCTTTATGGTACACATTTTAACTTGTTATTATTGACCATATCATTTAGATCATGATTTATATACTTCCAGAATATAATCCTTGATTCATATATCATATATATTTATAATATAAATATTTATAATAGATAGATATAAGAAATGGAAAATACTGTTTATGGAGAGAGTAGGTTGTACGTACGCCTGAACGCTCTTTATGTTTTCATATCGTATTGAACGGAAGTAAGTGAATAAGATATATGTAAGTACATATATATATATATATATATATATATATATCAGTGTGTGTGTGTGTGTTTGTGTGTGTGTGTCACACACCAAGCTTCCACGATATGCTTCTCTTTGTATAATACAATAGTGTGTGTTGTACGCAACTTCGAGTTCTAACACACACCCCAAACATTCCAACTAGCCGTTATGAATATTAATACACAATTTTTGAAATTTCAAAATTTTATCTTTCAAAATGGACTTAATTTTTGGATTCGGAATATCGAAATTATCTTACGGTGAATTTTTGGTATTTTCTGAAAACATTAAATTTTTGATGAACAGTCAAAAAAAACTGAGTTATAGTTTAAAACTGAAGTTTTATTTAAATATTTAATTATTTTATTTAAATTTAATTAAGGTCAAAATATATACATAATTCCTATATAATTTCAACATAATTCAATGGATTTAGTTTAGAATAATTTTAGATATATAAAAAGTTTCTTGAACTTTTCACCATCTTTTACCCACCTCCTAGGAGAATTTGGAAATTCACATAAAACTTAATTTTACTTCTTCTGTAAGTGGAATTTCGAAAATCTGAGAGACACGGTTAATATCAAGGAGTATAATGTGGTTCAATAAGATAAAAATATTTTTTTGTTAATAGTATCTTTTTACTTTTATTTACCACGGTTAAAAGTAAATCGGGTATTTAAGGGTAAAAATGATATAAATATTACCCTAACACATGTAATAATTATATTGGACAAGCGTATCTCAACCAAAAAAACATTTTAAATAAAATATTATCATTTAGGTCCACTTGGATTAGATTAGGACATTTATTATTATTTAATTCAAAGAAGAGTTAAAAAAGATAAAATCAATGTTCAATAACTAAAACATTTTTAATATCGGATTATAGATAAGATAAATTCGATTATAATTATTCATTATAAATCTAAAATGATTTCATACATAATTTTATTTTATTTATAATTTTTAAAAATTAAATATTTTAATTTATTTATGACACAATGGTGATGCAGTAATTACCTAATTAATGAAATATTAAAATAATTGATATTATAAATATCAAAATAAATATAGTTTTATAATATTTATGAATTACACTAATTTTCTAGGTTAATATGATATATTAGGAATGGTTATATAATGTTTTTCGATGAAAAAATGCTGTTATGAAATTATAAAAAACAAAATACACAATAGTGACAAAATTTCCAAAATAGAGTTTTTAAAACAAATATTATATTATTAATTGATATTCTATTCCTAAAAATCCAAGGTTCGGACAAATGAATTATATAATGATAGGTGTATCATTAATGGACCACTTGGGGGTCTCTTGGAGGCATATAGTATGTTTATTAACTATATATTATAAAAATTCAAAGAGACATGGTAAATGTCAAACTATTTAACTAAGATTTAAATATAAATGATAAGGTTAATATAGTAACACAAACCTGTCTAAAATCTATTGGTTGAAAGGATTTATACCCATCCAAACTTTAAACTTTAAATAATACACTTTGGAGAAATTAAAACCCAAATATGAATTTATTATAAAATAATATTTCTAGCTTTTCCAATGGTTCCCCTCACCCCTCTTATAAAAGGTCACTTCCCCTTCTCTCTATTTCACACCTTCAAAGCCTTTTGGATCGGTCAAAACTTACCAAAATATTCTCTCATCTTCCCTCAATTCAACCTAGAGGCTTTAGTTTGATCATAAAGACAACCTATGGATCCCTTTTGATCAAATCAAAAGGAAGAACCTGAAGAAGAGGTAATGTTTTCACCACTCTCGTTCAAATTACATCTTCATCAACTTCTTTAATTGTTATTTCCATTATAAAATAATAAATCAAGTATATTCTATATACTAGGATGTTATTATAAATATGGTAAATCCAAATTTAGTATTCTATCCATCCTTTGAATGACATGTCACCATACGTGCGTACGTACGGCTTACCGTCTCCACATCGTGGTGTAATTGTTATTCAAAACATTATTATTTGTATGGGAATGATAATGATATGTAATTAATTTAAATAATAAATATATCATGATAATTATTTTGTATAAATGATATACCATAAAATTATATATTATTTTAATATCAAAATAATGATATTGTCACTCGTGCGTACGTTCAGATTACCCTCTTCATGAACGCGATTAGATTTATTCCCCATGGTATCCATTAAAGAATAAATTTCATTTGATGATTAAAAATAATTTTTAGAGACATGATATCATTCTGGATAAGAATAATGTTCATCCCATTCAAAATTAATAAGTCTCACATAACAAAGAATATAAAGGAAAAAGTATCCGTTAACACCCTAAATGATGATAATACTAAGATATTACTAACAAATCAATGGTAAAAGATCATATATGATATCATATTAATGTATATGATTCATGTATTAATTAAAAACAATTATTTCACCATTATGCAGTTTGTTAACCTACCCTCAACCATGTAAAAGTACAAGGTATGGGTTTATTTCACAATCTCTTCATTATCTGAGGTTGTTTATACGTAATTATCTACTGGGACCTCTTTATCATCCACATCAATGTTTTTAAAAATGTATTTCAAATCATTCTAATTATTTTATAGACTTTGGTTTAAAGTCATTTATACCCTTTTTGACTTTTTATAAGATGTTAATTAAGGAATCTTTCGTCGTTTTCTAAACTAGGTCCTTTTTAACCTTTTCAACAAAATTAAGGTAAAAATGTCTTTTTTTAACTTCTATGGTGGGTGCAGATATTTTCCACCATTATAAAATCTTCTAAGCTTTCCTTACATTCTTATAAGTATATTTTCAAATTAAATGTTTTATTTTATAATTATGTGACTTTTAAATGATATTAAAAAGAGATATTTCTCCCAAATAGTTTTGATTTCATCGATGTATACATCCTTTGATGGGTTTTAAGATTATTTGAAGTTGATTTATTATGATACAAAACTTCCATATTGTATTGAAGGTTTTTTGATATGTTTGACTGTAGATGTGTTATTTTTATACAATTCATGGTTTATGGACAAAGTATTGACATTTTGTATGCTAGTTTTAATACAAATTCTTATGTTATGTTTAAACCTGTTCATATGTGGAATGCATTGGACATAATATGTGACTGGTGAAGCCCTCTATAGATCCTCGATGCATCGGTATGTCTCATGAGACAAAATAGTGTCTTCACACAAGGTCTTGACAAAATCTTATTTTTGTCTTGGCACAAGGCCTTGACTATGTGGTTATGATAGTCTAACATTATGCATTCCGTCATTATAAAAGTGGTTATTGATATTGCATGTGATTATTCAACTAGTATAATATCCATGTGAATAAGTGAATGGAATTATTTCATTTTATTTTTTGCATATTATGATGAAGTTCAAGTTTAAGAGGATTTTCTTTTAGTTATACATTGCCTTAAATGTTTATTATTATTTATGAATGTTTCTGCTATATTGTTATCCTTACTGGGCATTTGAGCTCACACCATTCTATGTTTTATTTTTACCAGGATGTGAAGAATTATTTTATGAATGTCCTACAGGGATAATATGAGGGGATATGAGTGTGGAATATGAAGACTATGTTGTTGTAGTTTTCATTTTATGATGTAATGTAAATGTTATGAATGTATCTAGTGATTCCAGGGCTACTAAACTAATCAGTATTTCGAGACATGATATTTTGTGATCATGCCAAAATTATGTGACAATGCACCAACTCTGGGTAACTAGGTTTGGGGCGTTATAGTTCGTATAAGAGGAATTTTAGTACAATCCTTGGAAACTTGATTCAGATAAACTCTAATTAGAGCACATAGACCTAAGAAGGACTTTGAGGATTAGTATAGAAGATATTCCTAGAATTTTGGTATTGTAGAAATTTGTTGTGTTTCCCAAGAAATATATCTCTGTCCGGATGCGATTAAGTAATGGTGGATCTAGCATATATGTACCTAGGGGTAAAACCCAAAAACACCGCTTTGAGCTAGACTCGAACGGAAACTGGTGCACGACAACGGGCCTTGCTGCACTCTTTGTTACAACACTCCCGAGGGATATGATTAGGATAATTCTCATTTTCATTACAAACCTTTATGAAGTGTTTATGAGTATATACTTCCTCAAAGAAAATTTTTTATGGTTATGGATTATATCCATAAACTGTTCAATTTTTGTTAAGTGTTTTACAAGTTTGGATTTATGTATTGCGATTCATAAACTAATATATTGTCTTCCATTGTTTAGAAATGACACCTAATGGAAGAAATGGAAATTGTATCAATGAACGCACTCGATTTAGGGATTGACCACCTACTCATGATAATTATAGTAGAGTTGGTGATGCAACTGGTGCTGATCAGCTAATCACCTTACTGGGACAACTCACCCAGGTTATGAATAATAGCCTTACCCGTATGGAGCACCCTGATCCGCAGCATGGAGGATCAATGTTAGACCAATTAATGAGGAAACAAGCACCAACATTCAATGGGAGTAAAAATACCTTAGAAGATGAGCTATGGATAAATTCCATAGAGAAAATATTCCATGCCCGGGGGAGTAGTGAAAGTGAAAACATTATCATAGCAGTTTACTGCCTCACTAGAGATGCTGAACAATAGTGGTCATTGATTCAACACACAAAGGAATATGATAAAGTATGAATTATGGAACAGAGGGAGTTCAATGATTTTTTCTTAGAAAAATACTTTCCTCATGACCATCGAGCAGATATAGAAAAGCAATTTCTGAGTCTGAGAAAAAAGGAGGATGAGAATGTCACAAAGTATGAGGCTATCTGTACAAGGTTAGAATGGTATTCTGGAGATTATATACATAACCCAAGAAGTAATATTTATCGTTTCTTTGATGCGTTAAATCCATTATTCATAGAGCATTAGTGTCACAATCCTTCATGTCATACGAAGATATTTTCTCATGTTCTATCAAGACAGAAAAAGAATTCTCTAAGTCTTATGACTTTGATGAAAAACAAGAGAAGAAGATATCTGATGATCACTATGGAAATGGAAATAAGGGGAAGAAGGGAACAGTTGAATATCCATCCTGTAGTAAATGTGGGAAGAAATATTCTGGTACTTACTTGAAAGGAATTGTAGTCTGTTACATGTGTGGTGAAAAGGGCACAAAGCTCATGACTTCAAGGGGAAGAAAGAAGCTACCGAGGTTCAAGGCTACAACTACATGGAGGTGGGAAATTATGAAAATGAATTTCCAAATCATCAGGGGAACTTACCTCAGAAAAGGAAAAGGGATCATGGCCAAGCATATGTTATCACTACTGCTGAGGTAGAAGCTATGAAAGTCATGGTGGTAGGAAATTTAATGGTTTCCTCAAGTTTAGAAAATGAATTATTTGATTCTGGATCATCACATTGTTTCATATCTTCCCAGTTTTCTAAGAAAATTAAATATTTCTTATTTTATCTAACAAGGTATTTCTCAGTTAATACTCCTAAGGGAAGTATCATTGCTACAAAGTTATATGGATCCATTCCCATTAGGGCTTATAAATGTTCTTTATCTGCTGATCTCATAGTCATACCCATGATTGAATTTGATATAATCCTCCGTATAGATTGGATTTTGGACCATGATGAGAAGATTTATTATAAGAATAATAAGGTTACGATTTTTGATGATGATGATAGGGAACACATTATCTTTATATCAGAATCGTCACCACCTAATTCTTATCTAGACTCACCCATAGTAGCTCAACTAAATTCAATTATTAGGGTGGAAGAGAATGAAATAACTATGGGTAAGGAAAGGAATGTTCAAATAGTAGATGTACCTATTGTGAAAGAATATGTCGATGTGTTTCTGGAATATTTACTTGGGCATCATCCAGAATGAGAAATTGAATTTTCCATTGATTTAATTATGGGTTCAAGGACTACATCAAATACTCCTTATAGAATGTCCACTATGGAATTAGTTGAACTGAAGAAACTACAAGAGGAATTGATTAATAAGGGATTTATTCTCCCTAGTGTTTCTCCATGGGGAGCCCCAGTACTTTTTGTTAAGAAGAAAGATGGATCTATGAGGTTACATATCGACTACCAGGAGGTCAATGATATAACAATAAAGAACAAGTATCCCCTACCTCCTATTGATGATTTATTTGAACAAATGCATGGAGAAAAATACATTTCAATGATTGAACATCGATCTGGATAACATCAGTTGTGTGTGAAGAAGGAATACATTCCAAAGACAACATTTTGAACCAGGTACGGGTTTTACGAGTTTACAGTAATGCTTTTTGGGCTAACTAATGCACCCTCGGTTTTCATGGAACTAATGAATAGAGTTTCAAGGAAGATCTTGATGATTTTGTAGGGGTATTTATTGATTATATCGTGTTATATTAAAAAAATTTATGAAGACCATGAAAATCACTTGCGCATTATCCTGAAGTATCTTAGAATACATGAATTATATGGTAAGTTTAGTAAGTTTGAATTCGGGATTTAGGATATCTCTTTTCATGGCCATATTATCTCTAAGGATGGAATATATATTTATCCTTCTAATACCGAGGAAATTCAAGAACGGATAGCACTGAAGAGTATAAATAAGGTATGCAGTTTTATTGGTTTATAAGGTTATTATTGGCGTTTCGTCCAGAATTTTTCCCGATTGGATAACCCATTAACGAAGCTCAAATGTAAAGTGATTAAATTTGTTTGGACAAAAGAGTGTGAAAAATGTTTTAATGGACTGAAAAGAAGATTATTCAATGACCCTATATTGAATTTACCATCATCGAATGATGGGTTCATTATTTATAGTGACGCATCGAATAAAGGACTTGGTTGTGTCCTTATGCAGAATGATAGAGTTATTTCCTATGCATCAAAAAAGATGAAAATTAATGATAAAAACTATCCTACAAATGATCTTGAGTTAGATACTGTAATATTTGATTTTAAGATATAGAGACAATATCTCTATAAAGAAAAATGTGAGATTTATACTAATCATAAGTGTTTGAAGTATATTTTCTCATGAAAAAAACTCAACATGAGGCAATGTAGATGGCATGAACTACTCAAGGATTATTATTGCATGATACACTACCACCCGGGGAAGGCATATAAGGTAGTAGATACTTTGAGTAGAAAGGATCATGGATTTTTGAACATGATGAGAGTTGAAAAGGATCCTATATACATGGATCTAGTAAAGATGGATATGGGAACCACCATAGAAGGTGAAACATCAATGCTCTTTCAAATGGTTTCCAAACCATCATTACTAGAAAGGATAAATTGTTCTCAATCCGATGATGAATATTTTCAAAAGATGATTAATGCTGTGAATGATGGGAGATTGAGTGACTTTGTGTATGAAGATGAAATTTTGAAATTTGGGAAGAGAATTTGTGTTCCCAATATACATGATCTAAAAAGGGAATTGTTGGACGATTCTCATTGTTCCAATTTCTCTATACACCCTGGGAGCACCAAAATGTATATTTATTTGAAAAAACTTTTTTGGTGGGAGAACATGGAGAGGGAGATTGCTGATTTTTTGTCAAGATGTAGGGTTTGTCAACAAGTGAATGCTGGAAGTCAATTGCTTGGAGGAGTCATGAAACCTCTTCCCATACCGGAGTGGAATTGGGATAATATCACGATGGACTATGTCATGGGAATACCAAATAATCCTAGAAGGAACGATGAAATCTGTGTCATTATTGATCATATTACCAAGTCACCACATTTTCTTGCTATAAGGGAAGATTTACCACTTGAACATCTAGAAAGGCTATATATTAATGAAGTTGTGAGACTTCATGGAGTACCCCTATCGATTGTTTCTGATCATGATCCCCATTTTAATACAAAATTCTAGAAGATTATTCAGAAGGCCTTGGATACTGAACTTCATTTGAGCACTGCCTACCACCCTCAAATAGATGGACAATCAGAACGGACTATTCAAACCTTATAAGACATGTTGATATCTTGCTCAATTGACTTTCATTGTAACATCCCAAGTAAGTAATGAATAATAGATATTTTTATCTATGTCTATTAATGATTAACATAGTGTTTTAGAGGCTTAAAATGAAAATAAATACAATCTTATGCATGAAATACACTAATATTCTTAAAATATTGTTTTACTACCTTTTGATGGAAAACCATTTTTAAATCTATATTTGACAATTTTATAAACTATGTTTGTCAAAATAAAATTATTCTTTATGATTGGGACATCAAAATTTACTTTTTGTGAATTTTTGGTATTTTTCTAACAATGTTCATTTTTTAATGAATAGTGAAAAATACTGCATTTTACATCAAAACTGCTTTTTAATCTAATTTATTTATATGATTAGATTATGTTATGAATTGGTTTTGAAGTGAAATTAGAATATATTTTTACCATTTTATCCAATGGTGGTCATTGGAATCAATTTCACTTTGAAATTAGACTTAAACTGGTGTCAATCTTTTGATACTTATTGTTTTGTAAAAACACGCTATTTGCTCTGGCAGCGGGAATTAATTATTAAATTAATTAATGTGACTTATATGATTTTAATTTTGTAAAATAGACTTCATTTTTGAATTCTGAATATCAAATATAGCTTAGGGTGAATTTTTGGTAATTTTCTGAAAAACTTCAATTTTTGATGAATAGTGAAACCACTAAGTGGTAATCAAGCAAACTGATTTTTCAGTTAAATGAAAGTTTACCACTAATGTGTATTAAATTTTGAAAATCCGACATACATGGTTGTCATTAAGAAGTAAAATGTGGTTCAATGAGATTAAAATAATTTTTTGGTGAATAGTAACTTATTAAGTTTTTAATCGCGATTAGTGGTGATTAGTGTAGTTTAAGGTATAAATAATGCTTTAATAATATGAAATGACCTAGACACATGTTCCAACATTATTGGGTGTGTCATGACCGACCAAGACAAGCCATGGGTAAACTTGGGGACCCCATGGAGACATTTTGGTTGGGAAATGACATAAATAACTTTTTATTTAATGTAAAAGTAAAAATGACACAAACATAATATGTTTTACGAAAACAATTTTTACATGGGGTTATAAAGATCAGATATTTGATTATAAATAGTAATTGGAAAGATAAAAATCTTTCCTACATCATAGTATTTTTTTATTATTTTTAGACATTAAATAAATTAAATTATTAATGACATAATCATGATGCAGTGATGACATCATTATTTGACGATTTAAATAAAATGGAAAGACAATGTAAAATCTATGAACTACACATGTCCAAAACTTATGGGATGAGTGGATTTCGAAGACTTATCACCTTATCCGCGAATTATATCAATTTTGGACCTTTTAAAACCGAAACACATTTTCAAATAAAGTAATGTTTCTTTATTTTCCAAAAGTGCCCCTCCTCTCCTCTTATAAAAGGCCCCCACCTCTACCTCATTCCACACACTCCTCAAGCCTTTGGCTCGGCCAAACCCTGCCCATTTGCTCTCTCCACATCCCTCTCCTAATCCTAGTGGATTACCTTTGGGAATAATCCTTTCAAAAAAATCCTTTAGGCTCAAATCAAAAGGAGTTACACTTTTAAAGGTAATTCATTCTCTCACGTTCATTTGTTTTATTTTGCTTCTCCAACCCCCTAAACTCTTTTTATTTACTTCCTTTGTAACAAAACCAGTATCTTCAATATACTAGGATGTTTTTATAAGATTTATTTGAGCTACACTCTCACACAACTACATCAAATGGTTAAAGAACATGCGGTTTCTGTGGATAGTGAAATTCTGCCTCCCGAAACGATGATTGTTCAACACTCATTTAACACCTTCAAAGGTGGCCATTATGATGTCACTATTTTTATATATGATATATAATATGTTTATGTTTTCCTTAAGCTTATGTTTTATTCATTTTGGGCATACCTTTATGGTTTCCATTATGGGTAAACACGATATCTTCATTTTAGGAAGTGCGGACTACCGCCCCCTCAAAGTGATTTGATTCGTTAAATACCATATGTGGGACATATAAAGGATGGAACTATGATGTTATATATGATATTATACTGGAATTATAATATACCTTTATATCATTATGATTCCATTCTATAAAATACGAAATAGAAATGGAAGTAGTGTTCATGCGTACGTACGGCTTACCGTCTCCATGAACGGTGCATTTCATTTCTTACCTCTAAATGATTATGTAATATTATAAATGCATGTATGTACTGGATATATATGACATATATGATATCTACATCATGAATACCATTCTGGATATATTGAACCTTTGACCAAATTAACAACATGTAAGTGTAAGAATTTTATTTTTGACTTAAGAACCAAATACCGACAAAATGAACATTATTAACTTAACTGATTACATGATGTTCATAACATGGTATAAAAGGAATAATGAACTTGAAAAAGATTCATAATCAAGTAGAGATTTACTCAAGTTTATTATTCAGGAGATTAAAGAACGGTCGGGTCAAGTCGGATATGAGGTATGGGACTTCGTCTCAATCTCCTTTCATTGAGGCATATTTTATTTTATACACAACTTTCTTTTATACGGTTTATAAACCCCTTTGACTTTTACGTTTATTCAAAAGGAATATTTTTTATACTAAGCGTTTACTAAACAACAAAAGGGAATGTTTTTGTCGTACGTATGCGGCGACAACGACTTCTCCGCCGTCATGACTGTTATTTGAGTTTCGGCTTCCTCTACAAGCCATACCTTCTTTTTAAAAGAAAAATAAATACCATGTTTTACTTTTCTTTTATTTTAGTATTGCAAATGGTTTTCATAATGTTTTTATATCAATGTGTTGTATTGATATCTCGTGATTGAAATGTGGAAAGTTTATGTTTTTTTTACGCATGTTTTATGTGATATGATTATGTTATGGTTCTTGGGCATTATTATGAAGACGGGTGGTTCCGTGATAAACTTAGGGCGGGTGAGCCCGTTATAGCTCTCCAATGCATTGGGTAACGTGAAGGAGTGAAACGTTAAGGTTTCTCCGAAGAGATTATAGGGAATATACTGTGATGGGTATTCCAAACGTAACCAAGAGGGTTACTCCCTACGTAAGAATGTTATGAATGCCTCAAGTTACCTTTATGTCTTATGATTTCTATGATTTATTCATGATTTTATGAGGTATGTTAAAGTGCCTATGTTTTATGGGTAAAGTTTGATTTCATTCTTATGTATATATGAACTCATGTTTCCTTTCCATGTTTTTTTATAACCCATACTGAGTTTTTATGCTCATCCCAAGTTTTTGAAATGTTTTTCACAGGTCAAGGGAAAGGTACATGATAAGATGATAGAGTCAAGGATGTGTCAAGAAATAATCCATGTTTTATTTTAAATGTGTTTCCATTGATGGGAATGAAGAATACTATCTTTATGTAACCACTTTGTTTATATGTGGAATGTAATTCAAGTTTTATGATCTAATTCTCTAAAACTCTAAACCCGAAAAGATCCTCAATGTGTAATCTTGTAATAACTCAAGATTAAGTAAGGTTTAAGGCTGAGGCCTTATAGTTGGTATCAAAGGTCGGTTTAGATAACTTTAGGAGTTATAATTCTATTAAATGATTATCCAAAAATATTTTTTTTTCGAAATGATATAGCATTTAAAGATTACCATGTTGCTTCATCTAAGACATGTTTGTTCAGAATGGTTTTCCGTAGAGGAAAAAGGGAAGCAGTGCTAAGAAGGCATACAGAAGGAAATAACCTTCCGAATCATCATCCAGAAATGGTCGGAATTGGAACTGAACAGTTTGTTGCAGTAATGGCGCAGTTGACTCAAGCGATAAATGGCGGTGGTATCCATGCACGAGATCAGCCAGATCAACCGCAGAGGAACATGTCAGTGGTGGAACATTTCATGAGGCAACATCCACCATCATTCAGAGGATAATCTGACCCTGTGCTAGCTGAAGGGTGGATTAAAGCACTAGAGAAGATTTTTGATGTCATGGGGTGTTCAGACAATCAAAAGGTTAGTCTTGATATTTACCGTTTGGAGGGTGAAGCAGATCAGTGGTGGTCTATGGTTAAAAATATCAGGGACGCCGATGAGATTGATGCTCTTGACTGGGATGAATTCAAAGGTATGTTTCTTGAGAGTTATTTTCCTAAGGCTGTTCGACTTAGGATGGAAAAGCAATTCTTGGAATTGAGGCAAGAGGAAGACTCAGTGACTGCCTATGAAGAAAGGTTCACTCGATTGGCAAGGTATGCTCCAAATTTTATCCGGGACCTTGATAGTAAAATCAATCGTTTTTACTCAGGATTAAAGCCAAAGTATCGAAGGGCATTAGCTTCTCGTGAGTTTAAAAGTTATGAAAAGCTTGTTCGATGTGCTGAGAAGGTGGAAATGGAGTTTTCCGATGACCAAGAGTTCTATAACAACCAGCAGAAGAAGAGACCGACGTGGCAGGAGAAAGGTAAGAATTCTTCAAAAAAGTCTGATGGTAAGAGAACTAAGTTTCCAGTTTGTGATAAATGTGGCAAGAGGCATGCTGGGGAATGTCTTCTGAATTCTGGGAAGTGCTACCGATGTGGTAAGATGGGACATAAGGCTCGTGATTGCACTGAAAAGGATCATGGTGAAGGTAAGAACAAATTTGATTTACAGTTAGTAAAATGTTATAAGTGTAATGAGATGGGTCACTATGCAAACGAGTGTCCGACAAGGAGCTTGAGTGATGGGAAGCAGTTATACTACAAGCAGAAAGGGGTGGTGAAATCCTTTGCAACTACTTCAGCAGATGTCGGGCCATCAAATGAAGTGGTATCAGGTACTTTGTTTGTTTTTTAGATTATGCCAGTGTGTTGTTTGATTCGGGGTCTACACATTCTTTCATCTCTGAAACCTTTTCTAGTAAAATGGGAATACCATCTCAAGAAATGACTCCTGAACTTTTGGTAAAAACACCTGAGGGAAGTGTCGAGGCAAAAAGAATTTATAAGAATCTTCCTATCCTTATCTGTGGAAAGAACCTACTTGAAAACCTTATTGTTCTACCTCTAGTAGAGTTTGACGTTATCCTGGGTATGGATTGGCTCTCTATTTACCATGCTAAGATTGATTGTAGAGCTAAAGAAGTTTCTTTTCAGAAAGACTTTAAGTTTGTTTACAATAATGAACCCTTACTTTTGATAACATATCAAGAGGCCAAGAAACTTGTAAAAGATGGAAATGAATGTTACCTTGCACACGTCGTTGAAAATAGAGGAACTGTTCAGATTAATGATGTGCCAGTGGTAAATGAGTATCCTGATGTTTTTCCTGATGAGTTGCCTGGAATAATACCAGATCTGGAAGTTGAGTTTACTGTTGACCTAGTTCCTGATGCTAAGACAATTTCAAAAACCCCTTATCGAATGGCACAAATTGAACTTTTAGAGTTGAAGGAGCAATTGCAAGATTTATTAGAGAAAGGTTTCATTAGACCTAGCACATCACCATGGGGTGTTCATGTTTTATTTGATAAAAAGAAAGATGGTTCTATGAGACTTTGCATTGATTATAGAGCCTTGAATAATATCACTGTTAAGAACAAATATCCTTTGCCTCATATCGATGATTTGTTTGATCAGCTCCAGGGAGCTCAGTTTTTTTCAAAGATTGACTTGAGATCAGGGTACCATCAGCTGAAGGTAAAGGAGGCAGATATTCCGAAGACTGCGTTCCGTACGAGATATGGCCATTATGAATTTGTAGTAATTCCTTTTGGGCTAACCAATGCACCTGGTGTATTCATGGACTTAATGAATAGAATTTTCCATGAGTTCTTGGATAAGTTTGTGGTGGTTTTCATTGATGATATTTTGGTGTTTTCTAAAAGTAAAGAGGAGCATGAAAAACATTTAAGAGTTATCTTGCAAACCTTAAAAGAAAAGAAACTGTATGGGAAATTCAGAAAGTGTGAGTTTTGGTTGAAACAAATTTCTTTCCTTGGTCACATTGTTTCTAAAGATGGAATAACTGTTGATCCTGCAAAAACAAAAGTTTTGGAAGAATGGCCAAGACCCAAAAATGTAACCGAGATTCGTAGCTTCCTTGGTTTGGTGGGCTATTACCGAAGGTTTGTTAGAAATTTTTCACGGTTATCTAGTCCAATGACTAAGCTAATTTGGAAGGGTGTTAAGTTTATCTGGACAAAAGAATGTGATGATTGTTTTCAGGAATTGAAAAGAAGATTGGTGAATGCTCCAGTTTTGGCACTATCTTCCAGGAATGGTGAGTTTGTTATATACAGTGATGCTTCATTGAAAGGACTTGGTTGCGTCCTAATGCAGAATGATCAGGTAATTGCTTATGCTTCACGACAGTTGAAAACTCATGAGGTAAATTACCCTACACATGATTTGGAATTAGCTGCTGTTGTTTTTGCTTTAAAAATTTGGAGGCATAATTTGTATGGAGTAAAGTGTGAAATATATACCGATCAAAAAAGTTTAAAGTATATATTCACTCAGAAAGAGTTAAACATGAGACAAAGGAGATGGCTGGAATTAATCAAAGATTATGATTGTACAATTCATTACCATCCGGGAAAAGCAAATAAAGTGGCTGGTGCTTTGAGTCGAAAATGTAATGCTTCATTAACAATGTTGCATTTGGAACATGATCCTTTGGTCAAGGATTTGATGAACTTTGGCATAGAAGTTGTTGGTGTAGGAAGTCCTTCTGTTTTGTTTCAGGTATCAGTGAGATCATCTCTATCAGATAGAATCAAGCAAGCACAGAAGCAAGACAGTGAGTTGCAGAAAAGGGTAGAGCTGGTTCAGAAAGGTAAGTTTCCTGAATTCAACATTGATAATGATTGTGTTTTGATATTTGGGAAGAGATTGTGTGTGCCTTGTGATTCACAGTTGAAGAGAGATTTGTTATGTGAAGCTCATAGTTCTCCGTTTTCAGTTCATCCGGGCAGTACTAAGATGTATAGAGATCTGCGGGAGTATTACTGGTGGGATGGAATGAAAAGAGATATTGCTGATTTTACTGTGAAGTGTTTGACTTGTCAGCAGGTTAAAGCAGAGCGGCAGTTACCGAAAGGGATGCTTCAGCCTTTACCAGTGCCAGAGTGGAAATGGGAGAATATATCCATGGACATTGTTGTTGGATTACCGAAGACATCTCGAGGTAATAATGCAATCTGGGTTATTGTTGATCGCTTGACCAAATCTGCTCATTTCCTTGCTATACGAGATACTTTCTCTTTTGATCAACTTTCCCGTTTGTATCTTAAGGAGAAAGTCAGGTTACATGGGGTTCCTCTCTCCATTGTATCAGATCGTGATCCCAGGTTTACTTCTAACTTTTGGAAAGGCCTTCAGAAGTCGTTGGGTACTGAATTAAATTTTAGTACAGCTTTTCATCCTCAATCAGATGGGCAGTCAGAACGAAAAATTCATACATTGGAGGATATGCAACGAGCTTGTTCTATGGATTATCAGGGAAGTTGGGACCAACATCTTTCTTTGGTTGAGTTTTCATATAATAACAGTTTTCATTCCAGTATATAGATGGCACAATTTCAGGCATTATATGGGAAGCGGTGTCGCACTCCAGCTTTCTGGGATGAAGTGGGTGAAAGGAAGTTGATGGGACCATAATTGGTAGAAGAGATGGCAGAAAAAGTTCAGCTGATACAGAAACACATGAGAATAGCTCAGAGCAGGCAGAAGAGTTATGCGGATAACCGGAGGAAGGATCTATCTTTCGAGGTAGGTGATCATGTTTTTCTCAAGGTTTCTCCTTGGAAAAGTGGGATGAGATTTGGTAAGAAAGGAAAGTTGAGTCCAAGGTTCATTGGACCATACGAAATTCTGGAGAGAGTTGGATCAGTTGCATACCGAGTGGATTTACCTCCGAGTTTATCTCAGGTACACAATGTTTTTCACATTTCGATGTTGAGAAAGTATATTCCAGATCCATCTCATGTTTTGAGTCCAGAGGTAGTTCAGCTAGAAGAGAACCTATCTTATGAGGAACAACCGGTCCAGATTCTTGACCACAGGGAGCAAGTGTTACGAAATAAGGTGATTAAGCAGGTAAAGGTTTTGTGGAAAAACCACATGATTGAAGAGGCAACATGGGAATCTGAAAATGCAATGAGGGATAAGTACCCTCATTTATTTGATAAGTAAATAAATTGCGGGGACGCAATTTTCTAAAGGGGGGAAGGATGTAACATCCCATGTAAGTAATGAATAATAGATATTTTCATCTATGTCTATTAATGATTAAGATAGTGTTTTAGAGGCTTAAAATGAAAATAAACACAATCTTATGCATGAAATACACTAATATTCTTAAAAGATTGTTTTACTACCTTTTGATGGAAAACCATTTTTAAATCTATATTTGACAATTTTATAAACTATGTTTTTCAAAATAAACTTATTCTTTATGATTGGGACATCAAAATTTACTTTGTGTGAATTTTTGGTATTTTTCTGACAATGTTCATTTTTTAATGAATAGTGAAAAATACTGCATTTTACATCAAAACTGCTTTTTAATCTAATTTATTTATATGATTAGATTATGTTTTGAATTGGTTTTGAAGTAAAATTAGAATATATTTTTACCATTTTATCCAATGGTGGTCATTGGAATCAATTTCACTTTGAAATTAGACTTAAACTGGTGTCAATCTTTTGATACTTATTGTTTTGTAAAAACACGCTATTTGCTCTGGCAGCGGGAATTAATTATTAAATTAATTAATGTGACTTATATTATTTTAATTTTTTAAAATAGACTTCATTTTTGAATTCGGAATATCAAATATAGCTTAGGGTGAATTTTTGGTAATTTTCTGAAAAACTTCAATTTTTGATGAATAGTGAAACCACTAAGTGGTAATCAAGCAAACTGATTTTTCAATTAAATGAAATTTTACCACTAATGTGTATTAAATATTGAAAATACGACATACATGGTTGTCATTAAGAAGTAAAATGTGGTTCAATGAGATTAAAATAATTTTTTGGTGAATAGTAACTTATTAAGTTTTTAATCGCGATTAGTGGTGATTAGTGTAGTTTGAGGTATAAATAATACTTTAATAATATTAAATGACCTAGACACATGTCCCAACCTTATTTTTTGTGTCATGGCCGACCAAGACAAGCCATGGGTAAACTTGGGGACCCCATGGAGACATTTTGGTTGGGAAATGACATAAATAACTTTTTATTTAATGTAAAAGTAAAAATGACACAAACATAATATGTTTTACAAAAACAATTTTTACATGGGGTTATAAAGATCAGATATTTGATTATAAATATTCATTGGAAATCTAAAACAATTTCCTACATCATAGTATTTTTTATATGATTTTTAGACATTAATTAAATTAAATTATTAATGACATAATCATGATGCAGCGATGACATCATTATTTAACCATTTAAATAAAATGGAAAGACAATGTAAAATCTATGAACTACACATGTCCAAAACTTATTGTATGAGTGGATTTCGAAGCCTTATCACCTTATACACGGATTATATCAATGTGGGACCTTTTAAAACCGAAACACATTTTCAAATAAAGTAATGTTTCTTTACTTTCCAAAAGTGCCCCTCCTCTCCTCTTATAAAAGGCCCCCACCTCTACCTCATTCCACACACTCCTCAAGCCTTTGGCTCGGCCAACCCCTGCCCATTTGATCTCTCCACATCCCTCTACTCATCCTATAGGATTCCCTTTGGGCAGAATCCTTTCAAAGGAAGCCTTTAGGCTCAAATCAAAAGGAGTTAAACTTTTAAAGGTAATTCATTCTCTCACGTTCATTTGTTTTATTTTGCTTCTCCAACCCCCTAAACTCTTTTTATTTACTTCATTTGTAACAACACAAGTATCTTCAATATACTAGGAAGTTGTTATAAGATTTATTTGAGCTAAACTCTCACACAACTACATCAAATGGTTAAAGAACATACGGTTTCCGTGGATGGTGAAATTCTGCCTCCCGAAATGATGATTGTTCAACACTCATTTAACACCTTCAAAGGTGGCCATTATGATGTCACTATTTTTATATATGATATATAATATGTTTATGTTTTCCTTAATCTTCTGTTTTATTCATTTTGGGCATACCTTTATGGTTTCCATTATGGGTAAACACGATATCTTCATTTTAGGAAGTGCGGACTACCGCCCCCTCAAAGTGATTTGATTCGTTAAATACCATATGTGGGACATATAAAGGATGGAACTATGATATTATATATGATATTATACTGGAATTATAATATACCTTTATATAATTATGATTCCATTCTATAAAATACGAAATAGAAATGGAAGTAGCGTTCATGCGTACGTACGGCTTACCGTCTCCATGAACGGTGCATTTCATTTCTTACCTCTAAATGATTATGTAATATTATAAATTCATGTATGTACTGGATATATATGACATATATGATATCTACATCATGAATACCATTCTGGATATAATGAACCTTTGACCAAATTAACAACATGTAAGTGTAAGAAGTCTATTTTTGACTTAAGAACCAAATACCGACAAAATGATCATTATTAACTTAACTGATTACATGATGTTCATAACATGTTATAAAAGGAATAATGAACTTGAAAAAGATTCATAATCAAGTAGATATTAACTCAAGTTTATTATTCAGGAGATTAAAGAACGGTCGGGTCAAGTCGGATACGAGGTATGGGACTTCGTCTCAATCTCCTTTCATTGAGGCATATTTTATTTTATACACAACTTTCTTTTATACGGTGTATAAACCCCTTTGACTTTTACATTTATTCAAAAGGAATCTTTTTTATACTAAGCATTTACTAAACGACAAAAGGGAATGTTTTTGTCGTACGTATGTGGCGACAACGACTTCTCCGCCGTCATGACTGTTATTTGAGTTTCGGCTTCCTCTACAAGCCATACCTTCTTTTTAAAAGAAAAATAAATACCATGTTTTACTTTTCTTTTATTTTAGTATTGCAAATGGTTTTCATAATGTTTTTATATGAATGTGTTGTATTGATATCTCGTGATTGAAATGTGGAAATTTTATGTTTCCTTTATGCATGTTTTATGTGATATGATTATGTTATGGTTCTTGGGCATTATTATGAAGACGGGTGGTTCCATGATAAACTAAGGGCGGGTGAGCCCGTTATAGCTCTCCAATGCATTGGGTAACGCGAAGGAGTGAAACATTAAGGTTTCTCCGAAGATATTATAGGGAATATACTGTGATGGGTATTCCAAACGTAACCAAGAGGGTTACTCCCTACGTAAGAATGTTATGAATGCCTCAAGTTACCTTTATGTATTATGATTTTCTATGATTTATTCATGATTTTATGAGGTATGCTAAAGTGACTATGTTTTATAGGTAAAGTATGATTTCATTCTTATGTATATATGAACTCATGTTTCCTTTCCATGTTTTTTTTATAACCCATACTGAGTTTTTATGCTCATCCCAAGTTTTTGAAATGTTTTTCACAGGTCAAGGGAAAGGTACATGATAAGATGATAGAGTCAAGGATGTGTCAAGAAATAATCCATGTTTTATTTTAAATGTGTTTCCATTGATGGGAATGAAGAATACTATCTTTATGCAACCACTATGTTTATATGTGGAATGTAATGCAAGTTTTATGATCTAATTCTCTAAAACTCTAAACCCGAAAAGATCCTCAATGTGTAATCTTGTAATAACTCAAGATTAAGTAAGGTTTAAGGCTGGGGCCTTATATTCATAATATGTGGGATCAATATTTCCCTCTGTTAGAATATTCATATAACAATATATTCCATTCGAGTATTCAGATCTCACCATATGAAGCATTATAAGGAAAGAGATGTCGCACACTAACCTATTGGGATGACATCGGAAAAAGAAAACATGTAGGACCATAACTGCTGGAGGAAATGATGGAAAAGGTAAAGGTAATCCAAAACCACATCAATGCACTCAAAGCAGGTGGAAGAGATATGTCGATAACTAAAAGAAGGATTTGAAATTTCATTTAGGAAATCATTTTTTCTTGAAGGTATATCCATGGAAGGGAGTTATACGTTTCGGTAAGAAGGGAAAATTGAGTCCCAGGTACATCGGACCATTCGAAATTCTAGAACGAAGTGGGGTTGTATCCTACCATTTGGCAATGCCTCCAAGTCTCTCAAAAGTTCACGATGTGTTCAACGTATCACTATTGATAAAATAAATGCCACATACAACACATGTACTCACTTATGAGGATTTAGAACTAGAACCTGATCTGTCTTATTGCGAAGAGACCATCAGGATTCTTGATACAAGAGAACAAGTTCTGAGAAACCGTGTGACTCGTCTGGTAAAAGTTATACGGAGAAACAATAAAGTATAAGAGGTGACATGGGAACCTGAGGAACTTATGACCAAGAATCACCCGAGTCTTTTCATCCGGTAGTATTCTAGAAATTCCAAGGACGAAATTATTTGATGGAGGGAAGAATGTAACACCCCAAACTTCCATGATACGCTTCTCTTTGAATAATATAGTAGCGTGTGTTGTACGCAACTTTGAGTTCTATCACACCCCACAACCAATCAAACTTGCCATTATGAATAGTAATACCCACTTTTCGAAATTTTATAATGTTTACCTTTCAAAATGGTCTTCATTTTTGGATTCAAAATATCAAAATTATCTTAGGGTGAATTTTTGGTATTTTTCTGAAAACATTCTATTTTTTATGAATACTGAAAAACACTAAGTTATTGTTTAAAACTGATTTTTTTTAAATAATTATTTATTTTATTTAAATTTAATTCAGGTCAGAAAAGATACATAATACCTATATAATTTCAATGTAATTCATTGGAGTTGGTTTTGAATAATTTTGGATATATAAAAATTTTATTGAACTTTTCATCGTCTATTACCCACCACATAAGAGAATTTGGAAATTCACATAAA
This sequence comes from Viscum album, assembly GCA_963277665.1. NCBI lineage: Eukaryota > Viridiplantae > Streptophyta > Magnoliopsida > Santalales > Viscaceae > Viscum > Viscum album. The sequence continues at coordinate 1,540,346,195 of OY728142.1, forward strand.
ACATAATTTTACCACTTATATGAGTGGAATTTAAAACATACGAGAGACATGGTTAATATCAATGTGTAAAATGTGGTTCATTAAGATAAAAATAATTTTTGGTGAATAGTAAATCTTTACTTTTATTTACCACGGTTAAAAACAAATAGGGTAATTGAGGGTAAAAATGATATTAATATTAACCTAACTTGTGTCCTAATTCTATTTGACAAGTTTATCTCGACCAAAAACAACCATAGGATTAAAATATTATCATTTAGGTCAACATGGATTATATTAGGACATATATTATTATTTAATTCAAAGAAGAGTTAAAAGAGATAATATAAAAGTTCAATATCTAATTTTTTTTTAATATATATTTATACATAAGATAAATTCTATTATAAATATTAATTATAAGGATAAAAATATTTCCTACATAATAGTATTTTTTTATAAATTTTAGACATTAAATAATTTAATTTATTTTTGACACAATGGTGATGCGGTAATTACATAATTAAAAAAATATTAAAATAATTAATATTATAAATATAAAAATAAATGTAATTTAAGACTTTTAATGAATTAAACTAATTTTATAGGTTAATATAACATATTAGGATTGGTTATATAAAGTTTTTTCGAATTAATAATTCTGTTACGAAATTATCAAAAAAAAATACCCAAGAGTTACAAAATTGACATAAAAGAGTTTTTTAAACAAATATTATTTTATTAATTGATATTATATTCTTAAAGATATAAGTTTCTTCCAAAGGACTTATATAATTGTATGTGTATCATTAATGGATTATTTCGGGGTCTCTTCGAGGTATATAGTAAGTTTATTAACTATATAATATAAAAATTTAATGAGACATGGTAAATGTCAAACTATTTAACTAAGAGTTAAATATAATTTATAAGGTTAATATAGTGACCCAAAAACGTAAAAAATATTTTGGTTGAAAGAATTTTGACCCATCCCCACCATAATCTTTAAATAATCTTCTTTGGATCCACTAGAAACATAAAATCATATTTCTATCTTTTCCAAAGGCGCCCCTTACCCCTCTTATAAAAGGGCACTTCCCCTTATCTCTAATTTACACCTTCAAAGACTATTGGCTCGGCCAAAACCTTCCCAAATATTCTCTCAACTTACCTCACTTCATCTTAGAGGCTTTATTTTGATCATAAATCCAACCTATGGAGCCCTTTTGATAAAATCAAAAGGAAGAACCCAAAGAAGTAGTAATGTTTTCACCACCCTCTTTCAAGTTCCTTCTTCTTCAACTTCTTCTTTTTTTTGTTATTTACATTATAAAATAATAACTCCAGTATCTTCTATATACTATGATTTTATTATAAATATGGTACAACCATATGTATCATTCTATCCATCCATTGAATGACATGTCACCATACGTGCGTACGTATGGCTTACCGTCTCCAGGTCGTGGTGTAATTGTTATTCAAAACATTATTATTTGGATACGTATGATAATTATGTGTAATTCATGTAAATAATAAATATAACATGATAATTATTCTGTATATATTATATAACATCCAATTATATATTATTTTAATATCAAAATAATGATATTGTCGCTCGTGCGTATGTACGGATTACTGTCTCCACGAACGCGATGAGATTCATTCCCCATCGTATCCATTCATGACTAAATTTTATTTGATGGTTAAAAATAATTTTAGAGACATGATATAATTCTGGATATGAATAATATACATCCCATCCATAATAAATATGGCACATAAAAAAAATAATATAAAGGAAAATGAATCCATTAACACCCAAAACCATTATAATACTAAGATATTATTAACAAATCAATGTTAGAAGATAATATATGATATCATATTATTGTATATGAATTTTTTTTAGTTTAATAAAACTTATTTTACCATTATATAAGAGGTTATACTACCCTCAAACAAGGAAAAGTACAAGGTAATGGTTTATTTCACAATCTCTTCATTATCTGAGGTTGTGTATACATAATTATCTTCTGGGACCTCTATATCATCCACATCCATGTTTCCGAAAAATGTATTTCAAATCATTCTTAGTATTTTATAGACTATGGGTTAAATACATGTATACACTTGTTGAATTTTTATAAGATTTTTATAAAGGAATCATTTTGTCATTTTCCAAACAAGGTCTTTTTAAACCTCTTCGACAAAATGAAGGTAAGAATGGTTTTTTAACTTATACGGCAGGTGCGGCTATTTTCTGCCAAAATAAAATCTTTGAATCTTCCCTTACAAGATTATAAGGATATTTTCAAAGTAATTGTTTTATTTTATACCTATGTGAATTTTAAATGATTTCAAAAAAAAGAGATATTTCTCTCAAATAGTTTTTATTTCATCTATGTCATCATCCTTTGATGGAATTTAAGATTATTTGAAGTTGATTTATTATGATAAAAAATGTCCATATTGTATTTAAGGTTTTGTGATATGTTTGAATGTGGATGTGTTATTTTTATACCATTCATGTTTTATGGAGTATGTATTTACATTTAGTATTCTATTTTTAATACGAATGTTTATGTTATGTTTAAACTTGTTCATATGAGGAACGCATTGGACTTAATAAGTGACGGGTGGAGCCCACTATAGCTCCTCGATGCATTAGTAGGTCTCATGAGACAAAATAGTGCCTTGGCACAAGGCCTTGACAAAATATTATTTTTATTCTTGGCACAAGGCCTTGACTATGTGGCTACGATAGTCTGGAATTATGCATTCCATCATTATGAAAGTTATCATTAATATTGCATGTGATTATTCGACTAGTAGAATATCCATGTGAATAAGTAAATGAAATTATTTCATTTTATTTTTGTCATATTATGCTCAATTTAATGTTTAAAAGGATTTTTTTTGTTATAAATTGCCTTAAATGTTTATTCATATTTAAGAATGTTTCCGCTATATTGTTATCCTTATTGGGCATTTAAGCTCACCCCTTTCTATGTTTTATTTTTTCCAGGATGTGAAGAAGTATTTTATGAATGACCCCTGGGGATAGTATGAGGGGATATACGTGTGGAATATGGACACTATTTTGTTGTAGGTTTCATTTTATTATGTAATGTAAACTTTATGAAGGTATCTAGTGATTAGAAGGCTACATAACTAATCGGTCTTTCGAGACTTGATCATTTGTGATCATGAAAATATTATGTAATAATGCACCGATTCTGGGTAACTGGGGTCAGGGTGTTACAATATATATATATATATATATAAACATATATATCTCTATTATCATTATTATGTCATATATTACATACTTATTAGTAATATATATTTTTATAATCATCGATTAATGGTGAACGTGGAAATGAATCTCATCACATCGTGGAGATGGTAATCCATACGTATGCACGAGCCGAAATATCATTTCATTAAAGATGTGGAATTGAATGGTATATTAATTTTATAGACACATTATCATGATATTTTCATTATTTACATACATATTACTCATAATTATATCCATCCAAAATGCATAGTGTTGAATAACAAATTACACCACGGTGTGGAGACAATAAGATGTATGTACACACTCATGGTGACATTGTCATTCATAGGATGGATAGAATAATTAATATGGTTGTGCCATATTTATAAAAACATCACATTATATATAACTTACTATAGTTATTATTATTTTGGTATGGTAATAAAAAAGAAAGAGTAAGTGGAAGAAGAAAAGAACTTGAAAGATGGTTCTGAAATAATTACCTCATTTTCTGGTTCATCCTTTTGATTTGATCAAAAGGGCTCCTTAGGTGAGATTTCGGACCAAATGAAGTCCTCTAGGATAAATTTAGTGTAGTTGGGGGGATAGTTGTGCAGGGTTTTGGCTGATACAAATGGATTTGGAGGTGTTAATTTGATAAAAGGGGAAGTGCCCTTTTATAAGATGGGTGAGGGGAACCTTCAGAAAACATAAAATATTATTTTTATAATAAATTCATTTTCGGTTTCTAGTAGCTCTAAAATGATTTATGTAATGGATAAGGTGGGGATGGTTCGAAATCCACTCAACCAATAGGTTTTATGCAGGTTTGGGTCACTATATTAACATTATCTTTTTGATTTTACTCTTTGTTAAATATATTTACATTTACCATGTCTCTTTGTATTTTTATATTATATGGTCAATAAACATACAATAAACTTTCAAGAGAACCCCAAGTGGATCATTAATGATATATATAATATTATTTAATCCCTTTGTCTGATCATTTGATTTTTAGGAATATAATACTAATGAATAACATGATATTTGTTTTAAAAACTCTTTTATGTCAATTTTGACACTATATATGATTTTGTTTTTTCTAAATTCATAACAACATTATTACTTAGAAATCAATTAATTTAATCAACCCTAATATGTGATATTAACCAATAAAATTAGTGGAATTCATTAAAATTCTCAAATTACATTTATTTGGGTATTTATAATATCAATTATTTTAATATTTCATTAATAAGGTAATTACTGCATCATCATTGTGTCATAAATAAATTAAACTATATAATGTCTAGAAATTATAAATAAAATACCATTATCTAGGAAAATATTTTATCTTTCTAATGAATATCTATAGTCTAATTTATCTTATATTTAATCTTATATTAAAAATTCTTTAGTTATTAAACTTTGAATTTTAACACTTTTTACTCTTCTTTGAATTAAATAATAATAAATATCCTAATCTAATCCATGTGGACCTAAAAGATAATATATTATTCCTACAGTTGTTTTTTGATGAATTAAATTAGTCCAATAGAAATAGAACATGTGTCGGGGTAATAATAAGGTCATTATTACCTTTAATTATCCTATTTATTTTTATCTGTGGTAAATAAAAGTCAAAAGTTACTATTCACCAAAAAAAAATTTTATCTTATTGAACCACATTTTACATACTAATATCAACCGTGTCTCTCGGATTTTTGATATTCAATTCACAGATGCGGTAAAATTAACTATTGTGAAAATTTGCAAATGCTCCTAGGAGGTGGGTAAAATACAGTAATATTTCAATAAAATTTTTATATATCTAGACTTAATATAAAATTACTCCAATAAATTAAATTGAACTTATATAGGTATTATGTATCTATTTTGACCTAAAATAAATTTACATAACATAAAAAATTATTTAAATGAAAAGTTGATATTAACCAATAACAATGTGTTTTTCACTATTAATCATAAATTGAAAGTTTTCATAAACATACAAAAAATTAAATCTAAAATAATTTTGATATTTTGAATTAAAAAATGACGTATATTTTTCCAAATTCAAAACATATTAATTTCATTTATTAATTTAAATTTAATTCCCGTTGTCAAAAACAAAAAGCGTATTTTAAGAAATAATAACTACCAAAAGATTAACACTGGTTTATGTCTAATTTCAAAGCAAAATTACTTACAATGAAAAACAATAGATTCAATGGTAAAAATATAATCTAATTATATTTCCAAACCATTTAAATGTATAGTTTAATAATATAGATTATTTTGATTAAAAATTTGTTTTCAGTTTAAATTTAGTATTTCTCACTATTCACCCAAATATGAAAGTTATCAGAAATACACCAAAAATTTATCATTACTAAATTTTTTTGTTCCGATTATAAATAAGAAGTTTATTTTGTCAAATTGAATATATAAAATATTCAAATATTGTATTTAAAAAGGTTTCGCCATTAAAAGGCGGTAAAATAGAATTTTTAAAAAATACTTCTTTTATATGAAAAAATGAATTTTTTCTAATATTATGTCTATGAAACTCATAAAATAGATTATAAAATTATAATGATAATATTAAATTCAAAATTAAGTTAATAAGATTAATAACTGCTTCTGAACGGCTAGTTTTGTAAGTCGTAGTGCGCTTGAACTCAGTGTTGCGTGTAGTGCAAGATATTGAATTACATTAAAGAAATAACGTACTATTAAATAATTTGGTGTTACACCCCACATGTAATTACTTTTAATGTTGAATTTTTTTTCCATTTTGATTAATTTATTTTACCTCAAATTTAGGGTTTTCTCCATCCCTCATTTCTGTTGTTCATTATCAGAAAAGGGGTAATCTCTTATTTTGACCATCTTCTCAATACTTTTGATCTTTTATATTCATTGTGTTGTATAGTTGTTTATTTTTATTAATTCACATTAAATACTTTATTAATTTTTTATTTTTCTTGATATATACCTCTTTTTAAATGATAATTATTCAATAAAATTTGTTATATATATAGAAATAAAATTTTAAAAAGATTAAGCATGAATAATTTATTTATTTATTTAATTATAAATAAATAAAAATAAGATGAATAATAATATTTTTTTCATTAATTAAAATGGAAATTAATAATTATGTTGAAATAATGTTAATAATTTAATAATCAAAAATAAATATAAATTAAATATAATTATTAGCTTAATCATACTTATATTTAGTTTTACCATTGCTTAATGTTGTTTTATTTTAATATAACATTGTTTTTACTTTACACCACTTTATTATACATTTAATTAACATTATTTTTCCCTTACACATATTTAGTTTACCATTTCATAGCATTAGTTTTACCTTTACATTACATTTTTTCAAACTTACTATACATTAGCATACACTTACATAATATTAGGGTTCCCTTACTTAACAATAGTCTACCCTTAACATTGTTTTACCGTTAAATTTCTTTGTTTTTCAATTTTCATACCTTAAATATAACCTTAATTAATTATTTTTATCCTTTCATTGCTTTATTTTACCCTTTCCTTCGTTCTTTTACTATTAAATAACCTTCTTTTACCTTAAAATAAATTTAGTTGATGCTTACATGAATTTAGATTACCCTTAAATTGATTTAATTTACACATATATAAATTTATTTGACACTTATTTATCTTTATTTTACCCTTAAATATATTTAGTTTACCATTACTTGCCTTTAAATTACCCATACCTACCTTTAGTTTACTCTAACATAGCTTTTGTTTACACTAATATAACATTATTTTTCCATGATTAACTATGTCCCCTTTATTAACATTGTTTCACCTATACTTAATATTATTTTCCCATAAATAACATTAGATCACCCATATTTATCCTTAGTCCACCCTTACTGAACTATATCTTAGCCTCAATTTATTTAGTTTACCCTTTTTTAACATTGTTTTACTGTTAATAAATTTTTTGAACCTTATTTAACTTTACTTTACCCTTACATAGTGTTCCTGCATTTCTTATACACTTCAATTTTAAATTTTATTTGAATTTGGATTTCATTTAAATTATGGTTTCAATTGATGATTGGAACATATCTTTTTTCCCCTGTAACATACATTAAAGAAGTTTTATGTAACATGCAGATCACATTTCAATAATGTTTCAAGATAATTTGTAATTTTGATTAGATTTTTCATTTAGAAATACATCAGATGGAGGTAGTTTATAGATTACATGTTATGACTATGTTTTAATACCACAATTAATCCAGGAAGAAGTTATCTACCATATAAAAATGTTTAGGTATAAAAAAACTATTACATTCATTTACTATTCATGTATATAAAGATAGAGATTTTATGGAGAATTTGATATTTTATAATATTCTATTTGTTCATCATCATGAGAGGGATAGTATGTTAGTGCAAGATAGAAATTATACCAATAAAAATTAGTAAAATATAGAAGATAATGATGTCGAGAGAGTGAAAATTTTAATTAATGATGCCAGAAATACTAATATTGTAATAAAATGAAAAAGATTGAAAATTTTAATGTCATTATATCTTGAAATAAAATTATGGAATTTATAACACCTCAATATATTATATTCTTACATTTTTTAGGGACCATATTCCTAATGGTGTATATATTCCATAAAATAATGAAAATTCGTGGTAGTTAATTATGAAGGTAAAATATTATCCTACTAAAAACCATTTTGGTCCAAATGATTTCAATATATTTTTAGAGAAAAAGATGAACATAAATACTATAATGAAATTGGTGCAAATCAATTGAAGGGAAATGAATATTGAACACCATCTCTTTCTCCCCATATTATCATATGGAATATTCTATTAATTCCCATGATTTAAAATATATTCATGTCTGATGAAATATCATCAAATATGTGATGGAATTAATATGAGAGAATTATAGGTAATAATTTGTTCATTTACACAGAATATGGTCTATCATGGTAGAAATTTGATTTACAACATCATGGTATTTAATTTGAGGTGCATAATGTCAGGTTGGGTCAATCATATTATTGGATTAAAATGTTTGGTTAGATGCTTACTGCTCACAGCATATGGAATGTTTTTATTCACGTTTACAATATTCCACCATGGACGAGTATGAGAATACATTTCACATTCTTGAGTATAATAATATATGTACATTCGGATCCTTTTAATTATATAAATACCTAATTTAAACCATTAATAAGAGAGTTGAAGTAGCTTTGGGAAATGGGTGTGTGCACATTCAAAGCCTAATCAAAGAATTTATTTCAGACATGTGCTACCATTATATGGACTATGAATGATTTCCTTACTTATGGAATGATTCCTGGTTTGAGTAAGAAATTAAAATTATAATGTCCCATACAGAAAGAATAATACATGATTGAGAAAGCTTAAATATTGTTGTAGTTTTAGTTTCATGGGGCATCGACGTTTCATTATAATAGATCATTAGTACAAGAAGAATCCATGAAGGTTTTATAAAACTATTGACACTATACAAACACATCAAAGTACGGAAGGAACTTATGTGCTTAATGATTTAAAATATTTTAGTTTTTCATTGGTAATGGTAAGATTAAGTATAAAAAGTGGGAAAATTTTTAAATCAAATCCACATAGCATTGGAAAAAGATATGAATATTTTTTGAGTTTCCATATTGACATAAAATATTTTACATCATTTTTTTGACGTAATGGACATTGAAAATAATTTGTGTGAAATGTTGATTTCAATTAGTTGAAATATCATGGGTATAACCAACTATGAATTCGGATCTCACCAGTTCATGTTGGATTAGGGTATTTGACTAGAACTACATCCTCTGTGTACCGATGAAAAAAAATGGAATTTATTCTAGGATTCTTATGTGATGGCACCTTCTGAGAAAAATCAATTACTAAAAATATTACAGAATATCAATTTTCCTATTGGATATTCTAGAGTGTTTTTTAAAAGTTTCAACGAAATGGATTTCTACTAAAATCCCTAAAAAGGGATTATCAAATGTTTCTTCATGAGTTGATTCCACGAGAAATATAGAATTTAATATCCAATAATATGTGGGTTATAATGATTCATTTGTACCATTTTATTAAATACTTTTTTTCTAAAAGGTAATTGAATTTGTCCTTTATTATAATTCAGGCAGAGGATCCATTAAATTTGTGTGAGTTAGAAAAAACATCCTACATCATTTTTCAAATGTGTGATGCATTTAATAGTTCATCTTCTAACTGAAACACTTCTTGGAGGACCCATTTCTTTTCAGGGGATCCATACTTCTAAAATAAATATTTCCATTATGAATTCTATTGTCTGAAAAAAGAGACATCTTGATGGTTTCATAGTGAGAAGTTATTTAGCTCAAGAATGTATTGGTTTTTGGTTAATGTATTTCTCTGATGTGAGTAAAAGAGATAACCGTCAAAATACAAATTAATATGAGATATATTGGGAAATATATCACTCATTTCAATCTATTCTTCAAATATAAAGAATTCAGGGGTCATATACGTTCACTACATTGATCCTTTATGAGTGTGATATAGCGCATTACAGAGTTTTTTTAACTATGGATTGTTTGATGACTATATCCAATAATTAATTTGAATATTTTTATGTTTACTCAAAATATTTCATTTAACAAATAACACAGAATTTTTTTTATCATTTTATGTTGGGAACATAATCAAATTATGGGTAGAGTTCATCGCTCATTTACTTTGAGACAGACATAGGCTTCTTAAAGAAAATATTTTCCTTCATGAATGAAATAAAATATATGATTTTTACATTAATTAACTTAAAATATAGTTATTAATTTAATTTTATAATTCATATATATTTCAGGTATGATGTATATAGGATGAAAATTTATATCAAGAATTAAGAGCATTGGATTTTGTTCCCAAATATTTTTTTTGTGAAGGGGATTCATAAATAATCATTGGGTACAAATTTTTTACAACTGATTATGTGGTGAAATGAGAACCAAACATTAAATTAGATTTATTTCAATTCAGAAAAACAAATATAAAATGGATTCATAAAAAATGTATAACTTGTGATTAAATTATTGTTACTAAAACATGGTAAGACATTTGTTTATGAATTATTTTATTTCTTTGTCATAAGCATAATTTTTAGAAACTATTTATAAAAAATGTACATTTAATTATTATGTAGATTACGAAAAATTATAATGAACATAAATGGAAGCAATTAATTTATGATGATCAATAGATGCATGAGAATGTGTGGGATCCTCCTGTTCACTTAGTGAGTATAATAATTGTAACATTTTTCTTTTTCATTATATATTATGACAAGTTTATATTATTTATCAAGAATTTGAGGGTCATTGAGTTCCACCAGATATGACTCGTCCTCATCCTACAATCATTGGTATGACCAAGGATGGTCCTAGATCTAGAGGAATCACCCATAATACATGTTCCCACTTTGATCACCCAAAGAACACCTCATCTACCACATCAAATAACCCATATACCATGCCTTTTTATCCTTCACTTGAGACTATTGGGATATTCTGACCAATGCCTCCAACATTATATCATTTGGCTACATCTTCCAATACATTTTCTACATTTCCACTAGTGTTTTTTTCTACTTTACAATATCCATATACTTTTATGTATATACAATCCTATATCCCATATACTACAATTTCTATATTAACTGCATATTTTTCATACATCTAGGATATGATAATTAAATTCATTCAACATCAACTCTAGTGCATGAATATCACATAGAGCATGAACTAAAATAAATATATATTTCATAGTCTACTGATCTAATACATCCCAGGGATCCATATGATCCCATTAAGTGACCAGAGTTATGTTTTTTTATTGACAAGTGTGTCAAATAGTGAAATATCATTTTTTCTTGTTGTACCGTGACTTAATTATTATTATTACCATTTTGTCTTCTTTAGTGGAATCTTATATTTGAATATTAAGTCAAACCAATATGCAAGATGCATGGAATATCCAAAAACTAATAATGCGGGTATATTTTGCAAAAAATCAGATGGTAGGTAAAAATTACAGGTAGTGTAGATTTTTAATGTCTACTTTATCAAAAAACCACTGTCTTATTCTAGTGGAACTAGTGTGGCAGAGAAAAATAAGTAATGAAATTATGGCCCAAGCATTGGTGGAGATATGTTGATAAACTTTTTAAAGATATATCTGTATTATAATTCTGTTTATCTAAATTAAAATGTTTTTATAGTGTCTGATTAACTTTACCAATGGTGAATTATCTATGAATTAATGGTTTATGGATATTGGAAAGTTATGTAGATCATATAAACACCAGTTACATATAATTTAGTAGTGTAGAGTATGTTCTTATTTATATGGTGTACCCATATTCCCCAACCATCCAACAAAAAAGTCACAAAATTTTTATGTTTTAGGAGTCTAATGAGTTAAGATGTTACCTTAATTTAATAGTTTTGATAAAAAATTTAATTCTAAGTTCATGCATAGAGTTTCTGTTTTTAGAGTGCAATGAAAAAAAAGAACAGTGATTCAATGACATATCAACACACATTGAGGTGCACTATAATGCATGAGCATTAGAACTGCATTGTACATTAATAAGAATTGAAATGGTATAATATATTATTTTGTTACTTAGTTTACATTGAATAATGTTTTTTATGTTTTATTATTAATAATACTTATAATATAAGGTAGAAAATACCACTATTTCTATAAGACAGTATGCCAATAGGACAATATGCCAATTTTCCATTTGGCCAATTTGTCCATTAGGCCTACATGCCAATTTTTCTATTAGATATATTAGAAAATTGGCATATTGGAATTATATACCAGTTGGGAATATACTGAATGTTGGTGAGATAATATTATGAAACTAATATAAATAATTTATATTCAATATTATTGAATTTTCAAAATGAGTTGAAAAATTATCAATTGTTTTTTATAAGATTATATATATTAGTTTGTCATTATTCTTTATCACATGTTTAAATTTTTTAATTTTTTATTAATCTAAAAGTTATTACATTTCGTTATTATTGAATATTGTGATATTTTTATATTGTGAATATGTGTACACTAATTAATTTCATATTCAGTTAGCAATATTGGGAATTGATGGTTGTGTAACTCAGGAAATATTAATTTTTTCAATTAGGATGAATAAGGATATATGTGCAGAAAATGCCCAAATACTAGAAAATATTGTATGTTTATTATATATATTTCAAATAATTACAAGAAATTCATTATTAAATATGTTTTTTATATTTCCAATTTTCATCCTTTGGGGATCTATATGAGAAAGTAGCCATCAAATTAGGACCAAATGAATATTTTAGTTAAGTATTAGGTGATGAGAACCATTAGAGAGTTTGATTTCGACATGTGAGAAACATCATCCGCACTAGGTACTTGTCCTCATTAGGGTCCTCTCAAAACTCACAAACCACCAAGATAAAAATCTCTCATATAGAAGTTTTTGAGGGAAAAAATAACTTTATTGTTGCAGGAATGAACTAAACCGATCACTAAACACTTCCTAAAAGTTATGTCACATATAAGACAATCCATCATATGGTGGGATAATACTAATATTGGTTCAAATATGGAATATTTGAACTCATTAAATTATATCCCAAGTGATGCCAATGAGGGTACAAGTGGAGTTATATATGATGGTGGTGGTGATGGTGATGATGATGATGATTCAGATGATGATGTTGGTGATGAGGATGTTTTTGATGGCGATGAGGATGTGGATGTTAGTGATGAGGGACATATTTATCCCCTCAATTTTTTGATTTGAAGTAAAGATTCATATGGATGTTGTTTAATGACTCTTTTTAGGTTTTATGGATTATATGTATATTATAGTATTTTAGATTATTTTAAATGATGATGGTTTAATGATAAATATAAAATATATGCATCCCAATGATTCTATAAATCGTTCTATACTTTATTTAATGGTTCAGGGGATAGAGAAGTTGATGCTGCTACCAAATAGTAGAACCTACCAAAACATATGGTTTGGGTAACATTTTGTATATTAATAGTGATGTGAATATCTATACACACTTATCTCAAAACCATGTGTATATATCTCTACCTACAGTTTCGGTTAAACATCTCGTATAGTAAAATACTCTCTTGCTATAGACATAGTTTCTATAGAAACACTGGGTATAGGCTTATACTAATGCTTCACAATCTCGTAGTTCCTAAAACCATGCATATAGGCTATAACCACGGTTTCATGGGATATATCCTGGATTTTTATCTATGTGTACATGCAATGTTTCCAGTATTGTCGGGTGATCTGCATGATCTCATGAGACCCTTCGCCATGTCAACATGGTCCCACAAGTCCCAAATTCAAAATCTATTGTTATCTCTTGAATAACCCTAGATGAATAATCATTGATCATTTAAAAACATACCATAGGAATCCAGATCACACAAACACTCCGAAACATGATGGCTTGACCCAATGGAATCTCATTTATATGACCACATGGTTAGTAAAAATCCATTTGATCATAGTATGACTAATAAATAATGCAAATCTAGAACATTCTAATGGTCACTGTCATTTGGTGACACCATAATGGAACCACAAAAATATCATTTTAAATAGATGAAACTAAAACCATAAATTTACTCCTGCCGAAATCTGTGAGATATGTGTCATTCAATGAGGTCAATAACCTAGGTATTGAGTTATTCACAACCCACCACCTCTGCACAAAGGTTCTGGGACCTATAGATCAAGGACCTTTCATGTCTAGGAGTATAGGAGTGGGCTTCCCAATGTGTCCCTTCATGTGATATAAATGGTTTTCCTCAAGGTAATATTATGGGAATAACATACGGGGTCCTGTAGCATTAATAGATGATTCACGTGATCACTTTATGGAACATACAACTGACATCGGTCGTGTCAGTCAGAATATGCAATGGAGATCTCACTTGTTTGATGGGTCATGTAAAACATAAAATATGATATAACTGATAAAAATCAATGCAAATATATAATAAAGGCAATAATATAATCCATAAAAAAGAAAGGAGGCTTATGAAAAGACATATTCACTGATTATCATGTGCTTCATATGACCATCCAGGGTCTTGTTAAAGTACTAATAAATGATCCTAAAATCATGTGATGATTGTAACACTCCACAGTTTTCTAAAAATAAATTAAAATTATTTAATTTTTGAATAAAGTATACATTTATATATATGACTTGACCATAATTTCACAACTTATATGTTTTTAATTTTCAAAAATGTCCATCTACAATTGAGTTCAATATGTTATTTGTAGTCTATTGGAACCAAGTTGTTTTTTAAGTGAATAGTAACAGACGCTTGTGAATAGTAATATGAATAGAAATATGAATTATAATATGACCCTAATGAATATAATATTTTATTATTATTTTATTTTCTTAAGGCTTTAAGATAATGACGCTTTAATTAATATTTAAATGTGATATAAAAGAAGTTATAATTTTTTATTTTTCATTTTTGAATTAAGTATGATTTTATATTAAAATTTAATAAAATATATTTTGAAAATTATTTTAAAAAATGGACTTCATTTCTTTACATGACTGGTCGATAAATGGTTAGGGTGAATTTTTGGGATTTTTCTGAAACATATGATTTTTGGTTGAATAATAAAAAATATATTTTTGAGTTTTCGAGTGTTAATGACATCATTAGCGATGTAATAATGATGTAATATATCTATTAGAATGGTGTACAGTAAAATAATATGTGAGGTTTCCCATTTGGATAAAACCTTCGGCAAATACCATGGGAATTCCCGTTGTTTTGTAAATACCACTCATGTGGTGCCCCTTGGAAATTGTTAAAATAAACCGTCACTTTTTCTATAAATACCAACACATTCCTTCATCAACATCATTCCAAATTCCTCATCAATGGAATTTAGTCCTAAATACCTTTGTAGTAGTCCTACCAAGGTTTTCTCAAGCCCCCAAGGTCCCAACCTTCATGTTCTAGGGGTTACTTTATATGGTAGGAAAATTCTCAATTTCAATATTTTTCTATTCATGTTCTCTTTTATGTTCTATAAATTTCATGTTTCCATACCATGTTCTTATTTTACTTTTATTATTGATTAATTACATATTATGATTAATTTCTGGATGGGTGAACCTTTTCCCCTCCCTTTTTAATGTTTTCTAAAACACTATTTCATAGTCATTTGGGTGTCGAATTTTTGTAAGGGATTTCTCACTTTTTCTTTTATTTTGAGTTCATTTGTTTTCTTAGTCTTTCTTCTTCTATTCTTACCCAAGAGGCATGAAATCTCCAGAAATAATGTATATTATATATTTTTTCATGATCATGGGAAATTTTTTCATCAATATTCTTCTCCTCTCCCACTTATTCAAAATATAAAAACATTGTTCGTGATGTCTGAAATTACCAACATCGTGGACGATGTGATTTCAATTTACATTAATTATTTAAATTCTAGTCATGAAACTATTTCTATTGTTGAACCAGGTTATAATATATGTATTATGTATTATCCATGGTTCTGGAATTCTTTTGTACTCATTGTTTAATTTGTAAGAAAAATTTAGGTTGTTATTATCAATAAACCACTAAAATGTTCTAAATAAACATCATTAATAGTTTAACCTTTGAATAATCATCATATAAAACATATAATTGAGAAATGGTATAAATTATGGTACTAGAAATATGTAAATATCTTCCCATTCCAATCTGTTGTTTCACTTCCGATCGAAAAGAACATCCATCATGAACTGATCATGAAAATCACTTAAAGATCTCACCCTAAACAATGAAAGGAACAAAATATTAACAATTAAGGGGTGAAATGAAGTTATGAAATGATCATAAAATATGTTATAAACATGAAAATATTTCTTTAAAATATTAATAACACTTGTTTAACCATTATAGAGGAGGTTTAAATAATTTGGATGTAAGAAAACCCCAAGGTAAGGGAATTCAAAACCTGATTTCTATTCTTTGGGTTAACATACTACTTCATTATGTGTGTGGAATTAGAATTATTTTTGTGATTGTTTTTGTTTATATTATGTTAAATTATGTCTAATTTCTGTGTATATACATATTCCATCCACTCTATTTAGTTTCTCTTCAATGATATGATTTATGTAAGGGGGTTTTTGCATTATAACCCTCTTTTAAAATTCTGTTTTTCTAAATTCAAAATAAATGTTTTTAGGAATTAATTCATGTTGTAAGATTATGTTCTGGTTCATGGTAATTTTTTATAATGAAGGGCGGGACCTATATTTCTCTCTAATTCATTGGGTATGTGTAAGTTAGAGGTGGACTGCATGATTACTCTTTGTGTAACTCCGATGGTTACACTAATAGTAAGGTTTCCATGAGGGTTACAAATTATAATGTATCCTAGAGGGTTACAAGATTATGTATGAAATTTCCCAATAAACCATTATTATTCTACTTATGTTCTTACGTATTGTGTAAATCTCATCTTTCACAATGTAAGTATATATATTCAGGTGATAAGTATATATTTTGAAAATTATTTGATACATTACAAGTATTTATGGAAAAATGTGTTCTTTCCTCCTTTTTATTATATCCCATATTGGGTTTTTCTGATCATCCCATGTTTAAAATCATTTTTTTAGGTTAATAGATGTGTATGAGAAAGAAGGAATCCATGTTAAATGTTGATGAATTTTCAAGGAGTCGTGTCTTAAGTTTTAATGGTTTATATTTTGAAAAAAATGGAAACTGTTTTTATGGTATCCACTCTTTAACAATGTGTAATTTTATCAATGTATTATGTCCCAATTATCTAATGATCTAAACTTAAAAATATCCTCAATGTAAAAGGATGTTTTTTCTTGACAATGATCAATATTATGTATGTTATATGTCTGGGTCCTTATAGTTGGTATCATAGGATGGTTTAGTTAACTTTGGGGGTTTGGATGATGTTAAAATAATACCATAAATGATTTTTACCCTATTATTATTTTTAAATGTCATATAATTTAAAGATTACCATGTTGCTTCATCTAAGATATGTTTGTTTAGAATGGTTCTCTACAAAAGAAATAGGGTGTAACAGCATGATATTTTATGAGATGTATATTTTTTATGTCTTATGTTATACGCAACATCAAAGTAATCTTTCACTGCATACAACACTAGCTTGGATTGCGTTACACACAATCACGACCATCCTCGATAGTGTATGTAGTACGCAATACTGGGTTTCACTAAACAACAATATATTGTTATAATATTATTATGGACTAGTCGTTATGAATAGTATTATCTAAAATTTTAATTTTATAACATTATTATTCATCTTACATATTTTCTAGAACATGTTTTGAGAACAAAATAAATGTTTTGTGTAAAATAAGTATTTTAAAAAAAAAGTAGTTTTGTCACCTTTTAATGGCTCACCAACTTTAAATCTAGTTTTTTACATGTTTATAAGTTCAATTTTACGAAATAAAATACTTCTTTGGAATCATGATATAAAAATTTATTTGGGAAATTTTTTTCATATTATTCTGATAACTTTCATATTTTAATGAATAGTAATAACACGCTATATTTTATTAAAGACAAATTTTTTCATCGCAATAATTTATATGGTTAAATTATAATATTGAATGGTTTTAATGTATAAATAGAATATATTTTTTCCATTTAATATAATTTATGTCATTACCATTAATTTTACATTGAATACATAGGTAAAAACATTTCAATATTTGGCAATGTTTTTACTTTTAAAACCTGTTTTCTTAACAACGAGATTAATTTTACATTAAAACTGCAACTTCTAGGTTTTAAATTTTGAAAAATAGATTCCATATTTGTATTTAGTGGATCCAAATTATGTTAATAGGTTACTTTTATTTTTTGATATTATGAATAGTAACTATGGTAATTTTTATTTACTAGAGTTAAAGATAAATCAGGTAATTAAGGGTAAATATAAGATTATAAAATTACCCTAACACTTTCCAAAATCCTATTTGATGAATAACTGTAGACCCATATCACCTAATGGTCTGAATAAATTCATTTTATGGTCTTTTGACCATTAAAATAATTTAATTATTATTAAAACCAAAGAAAGTGACAACATGTCACTCTCTTAAATATTATAAGTATAATAATTTCAATTTAGTGATAAATATAATGAAACTTAGAACATGAATAGTATCTAGAAATATAATAAAATTATCTACATCATTGAATTTATTTATAATTTTTAGGGATTAAATAATTATCATTAATTATGACACAATAGTGATGTTGTAATTATTTTATTGATTGAATTATCAAATAAATGATATTAAAAGTATTAAAATAAATATTATATGAACTATTTAATGTGATCCACTAATTTTCTAGATAAATATTAAATGTTATGAATCTATTAAGTCTTTTATTTTGAACATATCTTCTGTGTATATTTTATTTAAATTCCTATAAATAAATAGTGTCAAAATTGACTCTATTGATATTTTATAAAAATTACATATTATAAATTTTTTAAAAAATAACAAAAAAATTTAAAATTTTTAAATTAAAATTTATATGGTCGAAAATTTAATAATGTATACAATTATGGACAATTCACAACGTATAAGTAATTATTTATAAGGATTTAAAATTTAAAATATTATTACCACAAATAAAATTAAATAGATTATATAAGGATAAATCATGTTGATAATGTTTAAAATAAATTCCCAACTTGTCTAAATTATAATGGTTGATGATATTACAACCATATCAAATCTAAGATTTGTATTTGAGTCATTTTTGGAGGTATTTAAGTGGGTTTGGAATTTGTTATATATTAATATTTCTTATAATTTTAAAGGTGCCCCTCTCCTCCCTTATAAAAGGGAACATCCTCTCTCTCCTCTTTACACAATTTAGAGCCTTCATGCTCGGCCAAACCCAAAAACGTTTCCTTCTAAACTTCCCTATAAACATACTAGAGGTCCTTGTATTCTTAAAAAACCAATTTTAGTGACCTAAGAGGAGGTTTCAAAGAAGCGTGTCGAAGAAGAGATAATATACGTTACTGATTTTTTCAAATTTATTTTGTCTTCTACTTCCTCTTCATTGGTTGTTTCATTATGAAGTAATAACATAATTATGACTCATATACTAATATTTTATTATGAAACAACCCTATTTCATCTTCTATCCATCCTACGGAAAATGAAATCACCACGCGTGCATACGTATGGAATACCGTCTCCACGTCGTGGTGTAATTTTTTTTCCACCACTACCTTACTTCGATGGGTATAATGGTGTAAAGAATAACTATATATGATTATTTTAAAGTCACGTTGATTCTTAAATAGTATACAGACACTTCAATACAATTCCACGATCATGGGAACGATATCATCGCTCGTGCGTACGTACGACCTACCGTCTCCATGATATGATGTGACTCGTTCAACATGATATTAATTGAATAATGATTATATAAATGAATTGAATAAATATGATATATATTACACTAATAAAACTCAAGAAATGAGGTATCTAAAACCTAAAAGGATGAATAAGAATTTATTCGACAAAACACGCATAAGAACATAAAGCAATAAACACCCGAATAACAAGTAGCAATGAAATATTACTAATAAGAAGAAAAGAATATGACCATATATGATATCATAACAATGCGTATGACTCTATAATAAGTCAATGACATTATTTAAATCATTATACAGGAGGTTCGGACTTGTACAAAGCATATCGAAACTAAGGTAAGGGAAAATCTCGCAATCTCATTTTTATCCGAGATTGTTTATACATCAGAATTTATTAGGGAATGTTTATCATCCATATATATGTTTCGTCAATATATAATATTATTTCTATCCTCCTACAATTGTTTAAATACAATTTTACCCTTTAGTGAGTTTTTAGTAAAAGATGTGAAAGGAATATTTTGTCGTTTTTAGTACGAGGCACTTTTGGACTTTTCCGGCCAATGTATGAGAAGAATGTTTTTTAGAACTTATATGGAATGAATGGATTTTTATGATTTCATAGAACATTATTTTCATTAAGCTTCCTTTACAAGTTTTCAAGTTTATTTTTAATTAATATCTTTTAAAATTTTATGACATGTTAGGAAAGGAAAAAAATTGAAGTAAAAAGGATGTTTTCATCAACAATGGAGTTCAAGTGTTTTAACAAAATTATTTTCCATATAAGATAATATAGGGTTCTGTTTCTATCCCTATTGTTACATTTATTTGATTAGTTTATGATTTAATTGATTTTATGATGTCCTTTTATCTTATATGGATTATGTTATGAATGGATGATGTTTAATAATCCCATTTTTATTACATGGGTTGTGCTATGATGTATGATTTATGATTTTGTGGAAAAAATAAGAGTGGTTTCATTATGAGATGGGTGGGACCTGTATCTCTCTCCAATGCATTGGGTAAATATTTATATCTCATGAGATAGACATGACTGGAACGACAGCTTAATCTAGTTCAGTGATACATGACTGGAACGAGGAGTGAACTCGGTTCAGTAATGGAATTTGTCTGCTATGATGGTCTTCGAAATGAGCCTTGAATAATATGAAATTATTTTCTATGATTATATGTGTATCCGACAAGGTTTCATGTTTTATGTTATGATTATTGGGATTACATTTCACTACTATGATTTATCACATGTTATGATATTATGATCCCTTTTTCAGGTTAATATTTTCAAAATGTTTTGTTCTTATGAATATGATATGATTGATATTTCTTTTGTTTAAACTTACTAATCATTTGACCTCACCCTTTTTTATGTTTTATTTTCCCCATGTCAGGAAGAAGGGTATTAAGTAGGATATTCCAAAAGCGACTCTAGATATGATGAAATAAATATGAGACAATGTAGATTATTTATGAACTAGTTTTTTATGTTTCTTAGTTTATAAAGACACTATACCTATACGGTCCTATCATGGTTTTCTTATATGTTGTAATAATTATGCTTCAATTTTGATGTAATAACCATGTATGTAAATTATGGTTCGTTATAGTTGGTATCAGAAGAAAGGTATAGTCAACCATTGGAAACTAGGATGTGAAAGCCTTAGTAAGAAACCTAAGGATATGACTAAGAATAGAACAAAATATTAGTGTTTTAGAAATGGACATGAATAACCTACGATAAGACCTTAAGTGTAAAATTGTATTCTTTATTATGTGGTTTTCCTATTATGATTAGTGTTTTCACACTGTGCTTATTGGGTTTAGTCAATGGCTAGAACCCGAAGGAACCATGTTAATGATGAATGCGATGGGCAATTCAATGATTGTCCCCCTGAGTAACCAAATGTTATGGGAACTGGAATGAAAAATCTTGTAGCCATGATCACAAAACTTTCTCAAGATATGATCCATGCAGGACTTCCAAATGAGAAAAGGAAAGAGAAACATTATGTTGAATCCTTCATGAGTCAGCATCCACCTTCATTCAGCGAGTCTTCTGAACCATTAGTGGCTGAAAATGGATTTGTACCACTGAAAATATATTTTCAGTTCCACAATGTTCTAAAAATGACAAAGTAATCATAGCAGTGTATCGTTTGGAAAGTGATGCTGATCAATGGTGGAATCTTATCAAGAATACACGGCAAAGAGATGAAATTGAGTCCATAGAATGGGACGAGTTCAAGAACATATTTTTCAATAAGTACTTCCCTCGTATTCTTCGAACAAAGATGGAGAAGTAGTTTCTTGAACTAAGTCTAAAGGATTATGAATCTGTTGGTACCTACAAAGAAAATTTTACAAGAATTGCAAGGTATGCTTCTGAAATTATTATCAAACCTGAGAGTAAGATCAATTGACTCTTTAGTGGCTTAAAACCACGTCTCCTAAGGGCTTTATCCATATGGGACTCCAATAGCTATGAAGAAATTGTTCGATGTTCTCTCAAGGATGAGATGGAGATTGGAGTAACCCCTCAATCATATTGGTTTGATAAGAAGAGGAAAATGAAATTCAAAGGAAAATCTAAAGGCCATATTGAAAAGAAGATGATTTTTCCATTATTCTCAAATTGTGGAAAGAAACATTGAGGGAATTGTCTTAAATGGACAAGAAAATGTTTTAAGTGTGGAAAATAAGGTCATTAAGAAATTGAATGTCGAAATAATGGGAAGAAGATGTCTAGTGATGCGAACAAAGAAAAGGATACACAGAATGCACGTCCAACACTTCAATGTTTCAAGTGTAAGGAAATGGGGCATTATGATAATCAATGCCCTAATCCAAGGGTTGTTAATGATGATCGACATAAACAAACTCTTAAGGACAAATAAAAAGAAAAGTCACACGCAACTACTATCAGTGGTCAGGAGTATGATAACGAAGTGGTGAAAGGTATACTTACCATACACTCTAAATTAGAAAATGGTTTATTTGATTCTGGATCCACCAACTCTTTTATTTATGAAAAATTTCTAAGGGTATCACTGTACTACCTCAACAATTTTATAATGAGTTAGCTGTGACAACTCCTAATGGCACAACAATGACATCAAAAGCTTACAATTATTCTCCGATTGAAGTTTGTGGTAAAGTGCTTCCTGAAAATCATTTGATCCTTCCTGTAGTGGAATTTAAAGTGATTCTTGGCATGGATTGTCTTTCTTTATATATAGCTCATATCAATTTCCAAAGAAGGGAAATCACATTTAATATTCCTAATCAATCTACTATCATCAATTGATGGAAGGATGAATATAACCTTCTGGTGGAAATTTCTTCCATCTTATGGGTCCCGATTCCAATACATCAAGGTTATTTATCTCAAATGGTTGGAGAGAAACTCACGATTAAGAATATTCCCATTTTATGGGTGTTTTATGTTGTCTTTCCAGAGGAATTTCTAGGTCTTCCACCAAATCATGAAGTTGAGTTTCCAATAGAACTCATACCAGGTGTTATTCCCATTTCAAAGACACTTTATAGAATGGACCCAATTGAGTTGCAGGAATTGAAGAAGCAACTCCAAGAGAATATTAATAATGGATTCATACTACCTAGTGCATCACCTTGTGGATTACCTGTTCTGTTTGTTAGGAAGAAAGATGGATCAATGAGACTTTGCATTGATTATCGAGAACTTAACAAGATCGCTATCAAGAAAAAATATCATCTCCCGTGCATTGATGAATTATTTGACCAACTAAGCGGAGCTCAATACTTTTCCAAGATTTATCTTCATTCAGGGTATCATCAATTAAGGGTCAAAAAAGAGTTTATAACAAAGATGGCATTTCATACAAGGTATGGACACTATAAATTTATAGTGATGCCATTTGGTCTTACTAATGCCCCTACTATCTTCATGGATCTAATGAATAGATCCTTTAAGAACTATCTTGATCAGTTTGTGGTAGTCATTATAGAAGATATTATTCTCTATTCAAAGAGAAAGGAAGAACATGAAGATCACTTTATAATTGTATTAATGAACCTATGAAAGGATAATCTTTATGAAAAATTTACCAAGTGTGAATTTTGGCTTCAAAATGTTTGATTTTTGGGCCACATAATCTCAAAAGAGGGGATATCTATGGATCCAGCGATGAAAGAGGTTATCAAAAGATGGTAGAGACTAACAACAGTAACTGATATCTGAAGTTTTCTTGGTTTGTATGGATATTATCGACGTTTTGTGAATGATTTTTCACGATTATCTAATCCACTGACTAGGCTGACTCGAAAAAGAGTTAATTTTGTGTGGCCAGAGGAGTGTGAAGAGAATGTCATGGAGTTGAAAAGAAGGTTATCCAGTGCACCTGTTCTCACACTACCTTGTAGTGGATAAAGGATTGTGATCTACAATGATGCATCCAAGAATGGATTGGGGTGTTTTCTCTTGTAAAACGATATGGTGATATCTTATGCCACACGACAGTTGAAAATCCATGAGAAAAATTACCCAACTCATGATTTGGAGTTAGATGTAGTAATATTTGCATTAAAAATTTTGAGCCATTATCTTTATTGTGAAAGGTGTGATATTTTACTGATCATAAAAGTTTAATGTATATTTTCACACAAAAGGAGCTGAATATTCCCCAAAGATGATGGTTGGAAATGATTAAGGAGTACAACTGCTCAATTCATTATCACCATGGGAAAGCAAACAAGGTGGAAGATGAATTAAGCCGACAAGACCATGCTAGTTTATCCATGACGAGGATCACAAAAGATCCAATATTTTTGGATTTCCAATGGATGGATCTTGGAATTATAATGGAAGGGGAAAATTCATTTCTTTATCAAATGAATTTTCAACCATCTATACATGTGAAAATTAAAGAGGACAAAAAGAAGATGTAGAGTTACAAAATAAGGTGAGAAATGTTCTTGAATTAAACCTTCATTGTAATGGGATAATAGGGTTCAGGAATCAGGTTGGTGTTCCTCCCATCACAGAATTAAAGAAGGAGCTACTAGATGAGGCTCATTGTTATTCATTCTATATTCATCCTGGAAGCACGAAGATGTATAGGGACCTAAAAGAGTACTTTTGGTGGAATGAAATGAAAAGAGTTATTGCTGAATATGTCTCTCGATGCTTGGTTTATCAGCAAGTTAAAGCTAAGAGATAGAAGTCTATAGGGATGATACAACCATTACCCATACCAGAATGGAAATGGGAAAATATCACTATGGACTTTGTCACTGGACTTCCTAAAACATCCAAAGGCAATAATGCTATCTGGGTCATATTTGATCGTCTTACGAAGTCAGCACACTTCATTGCTATTAGAGAAGATTTCTCTCTGGATCAACTTTCCAAAATATATGTGATGGAAGTGGTAAGATTTCATGGAGTACCACTTTCCATTATATCTGATCGGGATCTGAGTTTTACCTCAAAGTTCGGGAGAATTATTCAGCATACTTTAGATACAGAGTTGAGTTTCAGCACTGCTTATCATCCCTAGACAGATGGTCAGTCTGAGAGAACAATTCAAAATCTATAAGATTTGTTAAGAGATTGCTCTATGTATTTCAAAGGTGGTTGGGATCAACACTTACCATTGGTGGAATTTTCTTATAATAATACCTTTCACTATAGTATTCAGATGGTTCATTATGAAGCTCTCTATGGAAGGAAATGTAGTTCTCCAACTTTCTGGGATGAAGTTGGGAAAAGAAATCTATTAGGACATGATCTTGATGATGAGATGGAAAAAAACGTCAGATCTATTCAATAACACATAAGAGCATCTTAGAGTCAAAAAAAAATGTTATGTCGACAACCAAAAAAAGACCTAGAGTTTGAAGAGGGTGATAAAGTGTTCTTACGAATATCTCCTTGGAAGAGAGTAATGAGATTTGGAAAGAAGGGAAATTAGAGCCCTAGGTATATCGGTCCTTTCAAAATACTGGATCATGTGTGGAAGGTATCTTACCGATTAGTGCTTTAACCAAATCTCTCTCTAGTTCATGATGTGTTCCATGTATCTCTCCTAAGAAAGTACATACCTGATCCTTCACATGTACTAAGCTCAGAAGTTGTACCGCTAGAGCGAGATCTTTCTTATGAAGAACAACCGATAGAGATTCTGGATCATAGAGAAAACGTTCTACGGAAGAAGACCAATCACTTGGTGAAAGTTTTATGGAGGAACCACCAATTAGAAGAATCTACATGGGAGCTTGAGGATATGATGAGGGAGAGGTATCCTGATCAGTTTGTTACGAAGTAACCAATTTCGGGGGAAAATTCATTTTAAGGGGGGTAGAATGTAACATCCTGATATTTTATGAGAAGTATATTTTTTTATGTCTTTTTTTATATGCAACATCAAAGGAATCTTTCACTACACACCACACTAGCTTGTCTTGCGTTACACGGAGTCACAACCTTACTCGATAGCGTATGTAGTACGAAATATCGGGTTTCACAAAACAATGATATATTGTTATAATGTTATTATGGACTAGCCGTTATGAATATTATTAACTAAAATTTTAATTTTATAACATTATTATTCATCTTACATATTTTTTAGAACATTTTATGATAAAAAAATAAATTTTTCGAGTAAAATAAGTATTTTTTAAAAAATGCAGTTTTGTCGCCATTTGATGGAGGACCAAATTTAATTCTCGTTTTTTACATGTTTATAAGTTTATTTTTACAAAATAATAATCTTCATTGGAATCAGGATATAAAAATTTACTTTGGATAAATTTTTCATATTATTCTGATAACTTTCATATTTTAATGAATAGTAAAAACACACTATATTTTAATTAAAAATAACTTTTTTTCATCGCAATAATTTATATGGTTAAATTATAATATTGAATAGATTTAAATTATAAATTGAATATATTTTTACCATTTAATATAATGTATGTCATTACCATTAATTTTACATTGAATTCAAACATTTCAATCTTTGGCAATGCTTTCACTTTGAAAACCCGTTTTCTTAACAACAAGATTAATTTTATATTAATTACTACAACTTATGTGTTTTTAATTATTAAAATTGGATTACATATTTGGATTCAGTGGTTCCAAATTATGTTAATAATTTACTTTTATTTTTTGATATTATGAATAGAAACTATGGTAATTTTTATATATTATAGTTAAAGGTAAATGGTGTAATTAAGGGTAAAAATAAGATTATAAAATTACTCTAAAACTTGTAAAAATATTATTGGACGAATAAAAGTCGACCCAAGTCACCTAAGTGTTGGAATAAATTCATTTAACAGACTTTTCACCATTAAAATAATTTAATTATTATTAAATCCAAAGGAAGTGACAACATGTCACTCTCTTAAATCTTATAAGTATAATAATTTTAATTTAGTGATAAACTTCATGAAACTTCAAACATAAATAGTCTCCGGAAAGATAATAAAATTATCTACATCATGTGAATTTATTTATAATTTTTAGGGATTAAATAATTATCATTAATTATTACACAATAGTGATGTTGAAATTATTTTATTGATTGAATTATCAAATAAATGATTTTAAAAGTATTAAAGTAAATATTATATGAACTATTTAATGTGATCCACTAATTTTATAGAAAAATATGACATGTTATGAATCTAATAAATCTTTTATTTCGAACATATCTTCTGTGTATATTTTATTTAAATTCAAATAAATAAATAGTGTTAAAATTGACAATATTGTTATTTTATAAAAATTACATATTATAAAATTGTTTAAAAATCCCAAAAATATTTAAAAATTATAAATTAAAATTTATATGGTCGAAAATGTAATAAATTATAAAATTATGGAAAATTCACAACATACAAGTAATTATTTCTAATGATTTACAAAATATAATTTTATTACCACAAATAAAATTAAATAGATTATATAAGGATAAATCATGTTGATAATTTTTAAAATAAATTCCCAACATGTATAAATTTTTTTGGATGATGATATTACAACCATATCTCATCTATGATTCGTATTTGAGTCATTTTTGGTGGTTTTTATGTGGGGTTGGAATTTATTATAAATTAATATTTCTTATAATTCCAAAGGTGCCCCTCTCCTCCCTTATAAAAAGGCACCTCCTCCCTCTCTTCTTCACACAATTTAGTGCCTTCAAGCTCGGACAACCCCTGCCCATTTCCCTTCTCAACTTCTTTGGAAACATACTAGAGGTCTTGGTCTTTACAAAGACCAATGTTAGTGCCCAAAGAGGATGTTTCAAAGAGGCATGTCGAAGAAGAGGTAATATCTGTTACCGATTCATTCAAATTTATTTCTCCTTCTAATTACTATTCTTTAGTTGTTTCATTATGAAGTAATAACATCAGTATCACTCATATAATGATATGTTATTATGAAACAACCCTATTTCACCTTCTATCCATCCTATGGAAAATGAAATCATCGCGCGCGCGTACGTATGGAATACCGTCTCCACGCTGTGGTGTAGTTTGTTTTCCACCACCATATTACATGGATGGGTATAATGATGTAAAGAATAATTATATATGATTATTTTAAAGTGATATTGATTCTGAAATAGTATACATATAATTCAATACAATTCCATGATCATGGGAATGATATCATCACTTCTGCGTACGTACGACCTACCGTCTCCACGATGTGATGCGACTCGTTCTACATGATCTTCATTGAATAATGATTATATAAATGAATTGAATAAATATGATATATATTACACTAATAAAATTATGTAAATGAGGTATCTATAACCAAAAGAGAAGAATAAGAATTTATTCGACAAAACACGCATAAGAACATAAAGCAATAAACACCCAAATAACAACTAGTAATGAAATGTTACTAATAAGATGTAGCGACTCGGGTTTTTGGCCCTTTCAGACTTTGGAATATTTCTATGAATAATTCCAGAGCTAGGCGCGAAGACGGCGTGCGATTCTGAGGCCCGGTGTGCCCGGAATTGATTTTATAAAAATATTAAGTATTTTTATACTATGCACATGGCGGGGGTGTGATATCTCCTAAAAGGTAGCTCAGAACGGGAATCTGAGGGAGCGGTTGCGTCCGGAACGTGCCGTTTACCCTAGGAGGGGTGTAAACTTTGCGGGCGCGGGCCAGCGGTGGGAAACGCCACCAGGGGCGTTTCCGTAAATAAGTGGCAAGTTTGTGTGCGAGCGTCGGCTCACATAACTTCTGAACGGAGTCTCGGATCGAAAATCTGAGACCACCGTTGCGTTCAGAACGGCGCGTTTACCCTAGGGGTGACCTTACTTTTGTTCGCATCGGGCGTCGGGTCCGAGGCGGGTTTGGCGCCGGCGGGCCGCTGATATAAATATCAGCGCCCCCCCCCCCCCTTTTATCGTTCTTCGCCGTTCTTCGTCGTTCTTCGCCGCCACTCTGCCTAATCGAGCAAACGGAGCGCCTACGAGCTCAGAATTCGACGGCGGACGTTCCAGGAGTGCGCAGCGGAAGCTCGGGAGCGCGGATCTGAGGCAGAACGTCGGCGTTTCGCCCGCGAGGTAGGCGGTTTGAGTTTTAATCCCCGATCCCGTTTTTGCTGCGTTTTTCTGCAAATTGAAGCCGTAGCAGTGTAGATCGGGTCCCGAGGGTCGCGTAGGCGCCTCCGCATCGCAAAACGGACCACCGGGGTGCCCCCGGCGGTCCGCGGAAGATCCGCCGGCGCGGCACCGGCGCGGCGGCGCCGGCGCCGGCGGATTCCGGCGGCCCGCGGCGGCCCAGCGCGGCGGCGCGCGGCGGAGCCGCGGCGGCCGGCCGCCCAGCGCGGCGGCCCGCGGCGGAGCCGCGGTGGCGCGCGGCGGAGCGCCGCCGGCCAGGGCGGGCCGGCGGCGGCGGCCGGTCCAGGCCGGCCGGACCGGCCGGTCCGGGCCGGTCCGGCCAGTTTTTCGCATACGGGGGTCTTTAAACCCCCGTATCTTGCACCCCGGGAGTCGGATTCGCGTGCCGTTTGCGGCGACGTGACCCAGACGACGAGGCGAACCCTCCGGTATGGGTTCGAGGGTTTAAAGGTTCGGGATCGTGGCCCGGGAGTTAGAAACGTCGTATAAAATAATATTATTTTATTATTTTACGACTTCGGGCCGTTGTAACTTCTACCCGGAGCGTCCGATTGACGTGCCGTCAGTGGCGTTGAGACCCTGATGGTACGACGGGATTTTTGAGATGGTTTCCGGGTGTTGGGTTTGCGAACGGGGTGCGGGCCCCATGAGGCCGGGTTTTGGCGTTTGCGGAGGAACGCAGCTTTTGCACCAGGAGTCCGATTTTGGAAGATGAATAGTTGATCCTGTGTGTTTTTCCGAGAGGATCGCAATGGTGCGATCCGTTCGATGAGTTTCGGAATCCAGGCGTGGGCCCCACCCGAGCCGGCCTTCGGTGAATAGTACCTTTTTCACCGGGTGTCCGTTTTGGGCGAGTGAGTAGTCGATTCCGCCTGTTTTTCCGAGGGGATCATCGTGGTATGGTCCGCTCGATGGGTTTCGGGATCGTTGTATGGGCCCCGCACGAGCTAGCTACGGTGAATAGTGTCGTTTTCACCGGTGCTCCGTTTCGGGCGAGTAAACAGCCTATCCTGCGTGTTTTTCCGCGTGGAACGCGATGGTGGCCTCAGTTTTGGCCTAGGAGGTGCGCAGTGTGGCGTTGTGGCGGGTCGCTTGGGTTAGCGACGTTTAGACCATTAGTGGTTGAGGGTTCTCCCTTGGTTCGTTCCCACGAGGGTTTGTGTGGCATCGCAACCTTCGTATGGGTTTGTGATCCTCTCGATGGGATGTTTAAACTGTTAGAGTTGTGGTATCCCTCCGGTGGGACTGGAGTGGATCCTCTAGCATCTTTACCCTAGATCGGGTTCTTGGTATCGCTGTGACCGCTTATTCACGGGCGGCGATCCCCTATCTAGCAGGTTAATCCCGTAGGGTTTGTGGCATCATCGGGAATATGATCCCCTACGCGGTGGGTCGTGCATAGTAGGGTTGTGGCATCGTCGGGTTTACGATCCCCTACTCAGCATGATGTTTATAGTAGGGTTGCGGCATCGTTGTTTATACGATCCCCTACTCAGCGCTTGGTGCCGGTAGGGTTGCGGTATCGTTGGTTAGGCGATCCCCTACTCAGCGCATGGTTACGGTAGGGTTGCGGCATCGTTGGTTCGATCCCCTACATCGCGAGATATACCAGATAGGGTTCCGGTATCGTCGTGACCATCTTTATATGGACGATGATCCTCTATCTGAGTGTGGAGCTTCTGCCGAGCGATAGATCGGGTTGTGGCATCCCCCAGCGGATCCTGGGTGTGATCCCCTATCTGTGAGAACTACGTATTCCAGATCGGGTTGAGGTATCCCCCAGCGGACCCTGGGAGTGATCCCCTATCTGTGAGCTACGTATTCCGGAGCGGGTCTTGCTATCCCCTAGCGGACCCTAGCGGTGATCCCCTATCCGAGGAGTTTGGTGGTTGTAGTGTTTCTGTGATGTTTCCTCAGTGATGCTATCTGATGAGCATGGTCTCTCGGGTGAGCGTCTGTGATGTTTGCGAGTATTCCGATGGAGTGTATCTCTCGGATGAGTGTCATCTGGTATGATAGTGTTCGTGGTGTACTCTCCTGGTTGTGGACAATTGCTGGTGATGAGGTCGGTACCTCTTGTGGCTTTGTGGCGTGAGCTGTGTATATCTGGATTGTTCAAGGTGTATGTATGGGCATACACCTGAGCTGAGCTGAGCTGACTAGTTGTGTTTAGCCGAGGATGGTCACGAGATGGAGTTTCTCTCTCGTCTGGGTTCCCTCTGGCTGGGTTGAGCGGACTGTTGCCTTTAGTTGCTCCCTTGGGTTTTGGGTTTTTGGGGTGCCTACTGAGTATGTTTATACTCACCCCTGCACGGGCTTTTCCCGCACATGTTTGTGTCTTGTGCAGACCACAGGCCTTTTGACGGAGTCCCAGGAGGACCCGGAGCAGGCGGAGCTTTGTGAGCGAGTTGACCGGGGTGTTTACCGGAGCTGTGCCGAGCGAGCTTTCCGGCGGGTGTTTGTGGCAGCGTTCCCCTTCTTCAGAGCAGGTTGGACGCGCTTTGTAGTTTTCTTTTGGTGGGACCTGTTTTGCCCTTGTACTTTTGCTGTTGCACTCTGGTTTGGGATAGATTGTATGCATGCATTTACCTTTCAGTTTCTTTATCTCTGCACTGTTGCATGGAGGTGTTTGTGGGTGCGTGTGTACAGGTACCTTAGGCTAATGCCTCCCATGTGTGTGATAGCCTACTCGGCGCTGGTCGCCAGCCCCTGGCCTATTGGAGGCGGGCTTGGGGAGTC
Source organism: Viscum album (assembly GCA_963277665.1). Taxonomy (NCBI): domain Eukaryota; kingdom Viridiplantae; phylum Streptophyta; class Magnoliopsida; order Santalales; family Viscaceae; genus Viscum; species Viscum album. The sequence goes on from OY728142.1 coordinate 1,540,378,459, forward strand.
GCGGCTCGAGCCCCGTTGGGTCGGGTCGTGACAGAGTGGTATCAGAGGAGGTTCCACCTTTGGGATCTCAGAGCGTAGCTGGTCTAGCTGTGAGTTGGTTTGGGTTGCATAGCGGCAGTGTTAGGGTGTTTCGAGTTCGGCTTTCAGGCCAGGGACTCCAGTGTTGGTGCGGCGGCCGACGTATCCATACACCAGGACTCTGATAACCTGCCTTTCGACTCGGGACATTCGTACACTGGTCGCGGGGACATCATGGTACATGCATCATATAGGACTGGGTTTTTGGTTTTTCCTTGTCCTTCTTGAGTCAGCTCTCCAGATATACTCTTTGACTGTGGTGTGTCTTGAATGTATTTCAGGATGCCTCCACGACGACAGCCAGCGAGGGTCCCGCAGCAGGATTGTGCTGACGACCCGCCCCGTGTAGTAGCCGTGGAGCAGGGCGCAGGTTCTGAGGTTGCACCTCCAGGTGGTCTTCCGGTTGAGCCACCACCTGTCGAGCAGCTGGTTGTGCCGGCGGTGCAGGACGAGGTTGCACGCAGGCTGAGTGCATTGCACGAGTTCCAGAGGCAGCGACCTCTGAGGTTTCGGGGTGATCCAGACCCCCAGGCAGCTGATGACTGGCTCGAGGCAGTTACTCGAGTTTCCTGCCTAGTGAGGACACCTCCTGATCAGATGGTGGTCCTAGCGGCGAGCCTTCTGCATGGTTCGGCCGGGCGATGGTGGAGTTTGGTGACGCAGTCCCATGACGAGGAGACACTCACGTGGGCAGAGTTTGAGCGGCTCTTCAGGGAGGAGTTCTATCCGGTGACGCTGAGGTCAGTGCGGATCCAGGAGCTTCTGCAGCTTCGTCAGGAGAGCATGACTGTGGCGGAGTACTCAGCGAGGTTCACAGACCTGTCGCGCTACTCCCTGGATATGGTTCGAGACCCGTTCTTTAGGGCTCGGACCTTCGAGCAGGGCTTACGCAGGGATATCCGAGCAGGTGTGGTTTCCTTGTGCCTGCCCACCTATGCTGGAGTGCTGGAGCGAGCGCTGGTGGTGGAGAGCTTTCTGGCTGAGCAGATCTCTCCTGTTGGTGCTGGGCACGCGAGAGCTGAGACTTCGTCGGTCGGATCGGCATCTGGTAGCCGACGACAGACTCAGGGGTCTGGACGTGGCCGACGTTTCAGGAGGCGACCCCAGGATGGAGGATCTGAGCCTCAGGGCTCACAGGGCTCGCAGGCTAGTTTTGGTCAGCCACAGGAGATGCGGTGTTACACTTGCGATGGTCGGGGACATCTTGCTAGAGATTGTCCGACCCGACGTGCTGCTGAGAGGGAGCCGGTCGATGGACCGCCTTGGCAGAGGCAGCGTCTCGAGCAAGGAGGTCCGCAGGGCGGCGGACGTGGTGTCGGAGCTGGTGCAGCGGGTGGCGGTGGTAGACAGTACCAGTTGCCACCACCCCCACCCCCAGGTGGTCCACGCCCAGCTCAGGGAGCTGGTGGTCGAGGGCGAGGACAGCTGCATGCCCTGGAGGCAATCGACCCAGAGGCACCACAGATGGATAGAGGTACGCCTTGTGTCTTTTCTACTTACTGCAGTAGTTTGTCAGACACTGTTTAGCGGTACTCTTTCCTTTCGTTGTTTTCTCGAGTTTTGTGCAGGGCGTTGGTAAGACCCTGAGTGGTTGTTGCTGGTGAGCTCGCTGGTGTGTGAGACCCAGTTGAGAGTTCAGTCGCTTCCCTTGTGCTTGGGGCTTTTCGGGGACGAAAAGTTATAAGGGGGGGGAGGATGTAGCGACTCGGGTTTTTGGCCCTGTCAGACTTTGGAATATTTCTATGAATAATTCCAGAGCTAGGCGCGAAGACGGCGTGCGATTCTGAGGCCCGGTGTGCCCGGAATTAATTTTATAAAAATATTAAGTATTTTTATACTATGCACGTGGCGGGGGTGTGATATCTCCTAAACGGTAGCTCAGAACGGGAATCTGAGGGCACGGTTGCGTCCGGAACGTGCCGTTTACCCTAGGAGGGGTGTAAACTTTGCGGGCGCGGGCCAGCGGTGGGAAACGCCACCAGGGGCGTTTCCGTAAATAAGTGGCAAGTTTGTGTGCGAGCGTCGGCTCACATAACTTCTGAACGGAGTCTCGGATCAAAAATATGAGACCGCCGTTGCGTTCAGAACGGCGCGTTTACCCTAGGGGTGACCTTACTTTTGTTCGCATCGGGCGTCGGGTCCGAGGCGGGTTTGGCGCCGGCGGGCCGCTGATATAAATATCAGCGCCCCCCCCCCCCTTTTATCGTTCTTCGCCGCCACTCTGCCGAATCGAGCAAACGGAGCTCCTACGAGCTCAGAATTCGACGGCGGACGTTCCAGGAGTGCGCAGCGGAAGCTCGGGAGCGCGGATCTGAGGCAGAACGTCGGCGTTTCGCCCGCGAGGTAGGCGGTTTGAGTTTTAATCCCCGATCCCGTTTTTGCTGCGTTTTTCTGAAAATTGAAGCCGTAGCAGTGTAGATCGGGTCCCAAGGGTCGCGTAGGCGCCTCCGGATCGCAAAACGGACCCCCGGGGTGCCCCCGGCGGTCCGTGGAAGATCCGCCGGCGCGGCACCGGCGGATTCCGGCAGCCCGCGGCGGCCCGCGGCGGAGCCGCGGTGGCGCGCGGCGGAGCGCCGCCGGCTAGGGCGGGCCGGCGGCGGCGGCCGGTCCAGGCCGGCCGGACCGGCCGGTCCAGGCCGGTCCGACCAGTTTTTCGCATACGGGGGTCTTTAAACCCCCGTATCTTGCACCCCGGGAGTCGGATTCGCGTGCCGTTTGCGGCGACGTGACCCAGACGACGAGGCGAACCCTCCGGTATGGGTTCGAGGGTTTAAAGGTTCGGGATCGTGGCCCGGGAGTTAGAAACGTCGTATAAAATAATATTATTTTATTATTTTACGACTTCGGGCCGTTGTAACTTCTACCCGGAGCGTCCGATTGACGTGCCGTCAGTGGCGTTGAGACCCTGATGGTACGACGGGCTTTTTGAGATGGTTTCCGGGTGTTGGGTTTGCGAACGGGGTGCGGGCCCCACGAGGCCGGGTTTTGGCGTTTGCGGAGGAACGCAGCTTTTGCACCAGGAGTCCGATTTTGGCAGATGAATAGTCGATCCTGTGTGTTTTTCCGAGAGGATCGCAATGGTGCAATCCGTTCGATGAGTTTCGGAATCCAGGCGTGGGCCCCACCCGAGCCGGCCTTCTGTGAATAGTACCTTTTTCACCGGGTGTCCGTTTTGGGCGAGTGAGTAGTCGATTCCGCCTGTTTTTCCGAGGGGATCATCGTGGTATGGTCCGCTCGATGGGTTTCGGGATCGTTGTGTGGGCCCCGCACGAGCTAGCTACGGTGAATAGTGTCGTTTTCACCGGTGCTCCGTTTCGGGCGAGTAAACAGCCTATCCTGCGTGTTTTTCCGCGTGGAACGCGATGGTGGCCTCGGTTTTGGCCTAGGAGGTGCGCAGTGTGGAGTTGTGGCGGGTCGCTTGGGTTAGCGACGTTTAGACCAGCAGTGGTTGAGGGTTCTCCCTTGGTTCGTTCCCACGAGGGTTTGTGTGGCATCGCAACCTTCGTATGGGTTTGTGATCCTCTCGATGGGATGTTTAAACTGTTAGAGTTGTGGTATCCCTCCGGTGGGCCTGGAGTGGATCCTCTAGCATCTTTACCCTAGATCGGGTTCTTGGTATCGCTGTGACCGCTTATTCACGGGCGGCGATCCCCTATCTAGCAGGTTAATCCCGTAGGGTTTGTGGCATCATCGGGAATATGATCCCCTACGCGGTGGGTCGTGCATAGTAGGGTTGTGGCATCGTCGGGTTTACGATCCCCTACTCAGCATGATGTTTATAGTAGGGTTGCGGCATCGTTGGTTATACGATCCCCTACTCAGCGCTTGGTGTCGGTAGGGTTGCGGTATCGTTGGTTAGGCGATCCCCTACTCAGCGCATGGTTACGGTAGGGTTGCGGCATCGTTGGTTCGATCCCCTACATCGCGAGATATACCAGATAGGGTTCCGGTATCGTCGTGACCATCTTTATATGGATGATGATCCTCTATCTGAGTGTGGAGCTTCTGCCGAGCGACAGATCGGGTTGTGGCATCCCCCAGCGGATCCTGGGTGTGATCCCCTATCTGTGAGAACTACGTATTCCAGATCGGGTTGAGGTATCCCCCAGCGGACCCTGGGAGTGATCCCCTATCTGTGAGCTACGTATTCCGGAGCGGGTCTTGGTATCCCCTAGCGGACCCTAGCGGTGATCCCCTATCCGAGGAGTTTGGTGGTTGTAGTGTTTCTGTGATGTTTCCTCAGTGATGCTATCCGATGAGCATGGTCTCTCGGGTGAGCGTCTGTGATGTTTGCGAGTATTCCGATGGAGTGTATCTCTCGTATGAGTGTCATCTGGTATGATAGTGTTCGTGGTGCACTCTCCTGGTTGTGGACAGTTGCTGGTGATGAGGTCGGTACCTCTTGTGGCTTTGTGGCGTGAGCTGTGTATATCTGGATTGTTCAAGGTGTATGTATGGGCATACACCTGAGCTGAGCTGAGCTGACTAGTTGTGTTTAGCCGAGGATGGTCACGAGATGGAGTTTCTCTCTCGTCTGGGTTCCCTCTGGCTGGGTTGAGCGGACTGTTGCCTTTAGTTGCTCCCTTGGGTTTTGGGTTTTTGGGGTGCCTACTGAGTATGTTTATACTCACCCCTGCACGGGCTTTGCCCGCACATGTTTGTGTCTTGTGCAGACCACAGGCCTTTTGACGGAGTCCCAGGAGGACCCGGAGCAGGCGGAGCTTTGTGAGCGAGTTGACCGGGGTGTTTACCGGAGCTGTGCCGAGCGAGCTTTCCGGCGGGTGTTTGTGGCAGCGTTCCCCTTCTTCAGAGCAGGTTGGACGCGCTTTGTAGTTTTCTTTTGGTGGGACCTGTTTTGCCCTTGTACTTTTGCTGTTGCACTCTGGTTTGGGATAGATTGTATGCATGCATTTACCTTTCAGTTTCTTTATCTCTGCACTGTTTCATGGAGGTGTTTGTGGGTGCGTGTGTACAGGTACCTTAGGCTAATGCCTCCCATGTGTGTGATAGCCTACTCGGCGCTGGTCGCCAGCCCCTGGCCTATTGGAGGCGGGCTTGGGGAGTCGCGGCTCGAGCCCCGTTGGGTCGGGTCGTGACATAAGAATATTAGAATATAACCATATATGATATAATAACACTGAGTATGACTCTATAATAAGTCAATGACATTATTTAAATCATTATACAGGAGGTTTGGACGCGTACAAAGCATATCAGACCTATGGTAAGGGAAAATATCGCAATCTCATTTTTATCCGAGATTGTTTATACTTCAAAATTTATTGGGGAATATTTATCATCCACATCCATGTTTCATCAATATGATATATTATTTCTATCCTCTTAAAATTTTTTAAATCCAATTATACCCTTTGGTATGGTTATAGTAAAAGATATGAATGGAATCTTTTGTCGTTTTTAGTATGAGGTACTTTTTGAATTTTCCATCCAGAGTACGAGAAGAATGTTTTTTTTGACTTATATGGCATGAATGGATTTTTATGATTTCATACAAAATTATTTCCATGAAGCTTCCTTTAAAAGTTTTCAAGATTATTTTTAATTAACTTCTTTTAAAATTGTATGAAATGTTATGAAAGGAAAAACGTTTTTGATGTAGAAAGGATATTTTCCTCAAAAATGTAGTTCCAGTGTTTTATCAAAATTATTTTCCATATAAGAAAATATTGGGTTTTGTTTCTATCCATTTTTTAAATTTATTTTATTATGTTATGATGGAATTGATTTTTATGATGTCTTTTTATCTTATATAGATGATGTTATGATGGCATGATTCTTAAGAATACCATTTTTATTTCATGGGTTATGCTATGATGTATGATATATGATTTTGTGGAACACATATGAATGGTTTCATTATGAGATGGGTGGAACCTACATATCCCTCAAATGTATTGGGTAAAGATTTTTATCTCATGAGATAGACATGGCTGGAATGGCAAGTTAATTTGGTTCAGTGATACAGGGCTGGAACGAGAAGTGAACTCGGTTCAGTAAGGGACTTTGTCTTCTATGATTGTCTTGGAAATGAGCCTTCACTAATATTAAATTATTTTCTATGATTATGTGTGTATGACAAAAAGTTTCATGTTTTAATTTATGATTATTGGGATTACATTTCACGACTATGATTTATCCCATGTTATGATATTATGATCATTTTTTCAGGTTAATATTTTCAAAATGTTATGTTCTTATGAATATGCTATGATTGATATTTATTTTTTTACCTTTATTGAGCATTTGATCCCACCGTTTTGTATGTTTTCTATTCCCCAGGTTAGGAAGAAGGGTATTAGGTAGGATATGGGAAAAGGGACTCTAGATATGATGAAATAAAGGGGAGACAATGTATATGATTTATAAACCAGTTGTTTATGTTTCCCAGTTTCTAAAGACACTATACGAGTACGGTCCTATAATATTTTTTCTATATGTTGAAATAAGTATGCTTCAATTTTGATGTAATAACCATGCATGTAAAGTCTAGGTCGTTATATAGGGATTCTGAAGAGGAGAGGCACCGAGAAAACAACATCTTTCTGAATCTTCAACCCTGAATCATAGGGATTGGAACCGAGAAGTTTTTGACCATAAAGGATCATATAATGCAAGAAATAAATGGAATTGTAATCCACACAAGATAACAACAATATGTAACACAATGGAACATGACAATATTGGAACATTTTATGAGGGAACACCCTCTTCCTTTCAATGGATCTTATGACCTAGTAGCGACTGAAGGTTGGATTAAAGCCCTTGAAACGAATTTGATGATATGGGATGATCAAGAAATCAAAAGGTAAGTCTTTGAATTTATCATTTTGAAGGTGAAGATGGTCAGTGGTGGTCAATGGTAAGGAATATCCAGGTTATAAATAATTTTGATTCCTTAGAGTGGGATGAATTTAAAATTATTTTTCTTGAACGAAATCTTCCTAAGGTGGTGTGTCATAGGATGGAGAAAAAATTACATGAATTGAAGTAAAAGGAGAAATATTCAGTCGCTATGTATGAAGAAAACATCACCTAACTAGAAAGGTATGCTTCAAATCTTATTCTGGATCGTGATTGAAAAAAGCAACTACTTTTACTCAGGTCTGAATCCAAGGTATGAAAGGGCATTGGACTCCTGTGAATTCAATAGTTATGAAAAACTTGTCTAATATGCTAAGTGGGTAGAGATGGAGTTTGCTGATGATCATCTCCATTTTGGAAATAAGGGGGAAAAGAGGTCTAGATGGAAAGATATGGGTAAGAATCAACCAAATAAATATGATTTTAAGAAAATCCAATTTTTAGTTTGTGAAAAGTGTGGCAAAAAACACCCTAGTTAATTTACTTGAAAAATAGGGAAGTGTTTTAAATGTGGTATGATTGGACATATGTCCCGATATTGTATTGAAAATGATCTTAAGACTAATCTGGAAAAGAATACTGTTAATTGTTTTATGTTTGGTGAGATGAGTCATTATGAAAATTAATTCCTAATGAGAGTATGAAATGACACAAAGAATCTAGACAATAAGTAGAAATTAGTAGTGAGATCCTTTTCCACTACATCACCAGATGTTGGGCCATCCAATGAAGTTGTATCAGGTACTTTGTTTGTTCACTCAGATTTTTCTAATGTTTTTTTGATATGGGGTCTACACATTCCATCATCTCTATGAAAGTTTCTGTTAAATTGGAAACATCCTCTCAACAAATGAGACCAGAACATGTTGTTAAAACACGAGGGGGAAATATTATAGAAAAAGGAATTATAATAATGTTTATATTGTGGTATTTGGAATGAATTTAAAGGGAATCCTCGTTATTTTAAAGTTAGTCAGGTTTGATGTTATTCTGGGAATTGATTGGCTTTCTGTTTTTCCTGGAAAGATTAACTGTAGAGCTATATTAGTTGTTTTTATAAAAGTGTTTTAGTGTGTATATCAAAATGAACCCATACAATTGATAACATATTAGGATACTGAGAAACTGTTGAAATACAGATTTGAATGTTATATTTCCCATATTGTTGAAAACAAAGGAACTATTCAGATTAATGACGTGTGAGTGGTAAATCAATACCCTAATATTTTTCCTGACGAGTTACCCGGTGTCATACATGATCGGGAAGTCGAATTCATAATTGACTTTGTTCTTGATGTCACGCCAATTTCCACCAATTTTCAAACCCCTTTATCGTATTGCTCAAATAGAACTTCAGGAATTGAAAAATCTGTTGCATGATTTTCTTGATAAAGGATTCATTCACCCTAGCACTTTACAATGTGGATCTTCTATTTTGTTTTTTAAAAAGAATGATGCTTCCCTAAGGCTTTTCATTTATTATAGAGTTTTGAATAACATCACTGTTAAAAATAAGTATCATTTTCCTCACATCAATGTCGTTTTTAATCAGCTCCAGGTAACTCAGTATGTTTCCATGATTGACTTGTGATCTATATACCATCAGCTGAAGGTGAAGGAGGATGACATCCCAATAACAACCTTTCATACTATATACGGGCAATATGAATTTTTTGTTATTCCCTTTGTTTTAACTAATGAACCTACTATATTCATGAATATTATGAATATAGTATTTCATGTGTTCTTGGATTAGTTTGTGGTTAAATTTATTGATGAAATTATGGTTCTTTTAAAAAATAAATATGAGCATGAAAAACATCTCCAGGTTTTTTTTAAAAATCATAAAAGAAAATATATTATATTGAAAATTCATAAAGTGTGATTTTTTGTTGCAACATATTTCTTTTCATGGGGACATTGTAAATAAGGATGGAATAATAGTTAATCTAGCCAAAATAATTGTGGTTGATAAATGACCCAGACTAACAAATATTACAGAGATTCGTAGTTGTCATGGGTTAGCAGGTTATTACAGAAGGATTATTAAGAATGTTGTGTGGTTATCTATCCCTATAACTATGTTAACACGAAAACAAGTTAAATTTGTTTGGAAAAAATAATCTGTAGTTTTTTTCAGGAACTGAATAAGAGATTGGTGAATTCTCTAGTTTTGGCCAGTCCTTCCATGAATAGTTAGTTTTTCATCTGCATAGATGATTCTTTGAAGGGACATGGTTGTGTTTTGATGTAAAATGTTCATGTAATTGATTATTCTTTTAGAAAACATAAAATTAATGAGATAAATTATCCCACACATGATTTGGAATTCGAAGCTACGATTTTTTATTTGAAAATTTGGAGGCATCATTTACACGGATCCAAATGTCAAATATTTTCTGACCATAAAATTCAGATGTATATATTCACTAAGAAGGAATTAAACATGAGGCAGAGAAGATGGTTGGAACCGATAATGGTTTATGACTTCTTGATCAAGTACCATCCAAGAAAATCAAACAAAGTGGTGGATTCCTTAAGTCAAAAACCACATGCATCATTAACCAAGTTACATTTGGAACCTGATCCCTTAGTTAACGATTTGATGAATTTTGGATTATAAGTTATTCGTGTAGGAAGTACCCTTGTATTGTTTCAGGTTTCAGTGCAGTCTTCGTTGTCAGATATAATTAAGTTAGCGTAGAAGGAAGACCATGAGTTATAGAAAAAGGTAAATTAGTTAAAATGGGCAAGTTTCCAAAAAAAATTCTTGATAAATATTGTGTTTTGAGATTTGGTAAAAGGTTTTGTGTGCCTTGTGATTCCTAGTTTAAGAAAGAATTGTTGTTCGAAGCTCATTGTTCTCTATTTTTAGTTCATCCTGACAGTACTAAGTTGTACAAAGGCCTTCAAGAGTATTATTGGTTGGATGGAATGAAAGGTGATATTGCTGATTTTACTATGAAATGTTTGACATGTCAACATGTTAAAGTAGAGCAGTAGTTACCGAAGGGGATATTTCAGCCATTTCCAATTCAATATTGGAAATCGGAGAATGTATCAATGGACTTTGTGGTGGGACTACCAAATACTTTTTGAGGTAAAAATGTGATTTGGGTTATTGTTGATCGACTGACAAACTTTTCAAATTTTCATTCTATTCGATATATTATGTATTTAGATCAGCTTTCTCGATTGTACCTCAAGGAGATAGTCAGGTTACATGGAGTTATAATTTCCATTATATCTGATTGGGATCCCAGATTCACTTATAACTTTTGGTTGGGATTTTAGAAGTCGTTTGGCATAGAATTAAATTTCAGTACAACTTTTCATCCTTAGTCAGATTGGTATTCAGAACCTACAATTATGGCTTTGTAGGATATGCCCTGACCTTGTTCAATGGAATACAAGGGATGTTTGGATCAGTATCCTTAGTTGAGTTTTCTTATAATAATAGTTTTCATTCCAATATTCAAATGTAAACTTTTGAGTCTTTGTATGGGAAGAGGTTTTGGAATCCATCATTTTGGGATGAAGTCAGTGAAAGAAAGTTGATGGGGCTAGAATTAGTAGAACAAGTGGCTGAGAAAGTGAAGATGATTCAGTAGCACATGCGGAAAGCTCAGAGTAGGCAGAAAAGTTGTACTGATGAAATTATTAAAGACATATTTTTTGAGGTAGGTGATAATATTTTCCTTAAAATCTCTCCCTGGTAAAGGGTGGTGAGTTTTGGTAAGAATTAAATGCTATGTCCGCGGTTCATGTGTCCTTTTGAAATATTATAAAAATTTGGACTAGTAGCATATCGAGTAGCTTTACCTCTGAGTTTGTCTCTGGTACACAAAAATTTTAATGTTTCTATGTTGAGGAAGTATATGCCAAATTCCATAAATGTCTTTATACCAGAAGTAGTTCATCCATAAGGGAACCTTTCTTATAAAGAAAAACCAGTTTAGATTCATGATCGAAGGGAACAGGAATAGAGGAATAGTGTAATCCCCCAGGTAAAGGTGTTGTGGAGAGACTGCATGGTTGAAGAAGAAACATGGGAGTCTGCAAATCATATGACGGAAGGGTACCCTCACTTGTTTAATAATTAAATAAAATTGTGAGGATGCAATTTCTAAACGTTGGGTTTAATGAAACATGCCATGGTTTTCTAAAAATAAATTTAAATGCTTGATATTTTGTTTAAAGTATATATTTGTAAGTTGCCTTTCAACATAAATTTACTACTTATATGTACTGAATTTCAAAAAATGGTCATCTACATTGGTGTTCAATATGTTATTTAGAGTCTATTGGAACCGACTTATTTTATTGTGAATAGTAAGATACGCTTTTGAATAGTAATAAGAATATTAGTATGAATAATAATATGACCTTAATGAATAGTAAATTATATTATTATTTTATTTTCTTAAGGATTTAAGATAAAGACATCATGATTATTTTTTAAATATGATATAAAAGCAGTTATTGTTTTAAATTATTAATTTTTGAATTAAGAATGTTTTACATAAAAAATAAATTAAAAATATTTTGAAAAATATTTTAAAAAAATGGACTTCATTTTTTTCTACACATTGATAAATGGTTAGGGTGATTTTTTTGGATTTTTCTGAAATAGTTGATTTTTGGGTTAATAATATAAACTATAGTTTTATGGTTTGGTGTGTTAATGTCGTCATTATTGATGTAATAATGTTTTAATAAATCTGGTTGACTTTTCTATAGTAAAATAATATGTGATGTGTCCCATGTGACAATAACCTTTGGAAAATTCCATGGGAAAGCCCATGGTTTTGTAAATACAACTCATTTAGTGGCCATTAGAAATTATTAAAACAAACCCTCACTTTTGCTATTAATACAAACTGATTCCGTCTTCAGCTTCATTAAAAATTCCACATCAATGATGATTTGGCCTCCTTACCTCTTTATTATTCCGCTAAATTTTTCCTCAAGCCCCCAAGGATCCAACTTTCATGTTTTTGGAGTTCCACTACAAGGTTAGAATATTCTCTATTTATATATTTTTTCCATTTATATTCCCTTTTATGTGGTATAATGTTCATGTTTCCATACCACATTATTATTTCCTTCTTATTCATGATATATTCTATATTATGAATCATTTTTGGATGGGGGACCCTTGTCCCCCCTCTTTTTAATGTTTTCTAAAACCCTGTTTTATAGCCATTGGGTTGCCGAATTTTTATAAGGGATTTCTCACTTATTATTTTATTTTGAGTTCCATACTTTTCTTATTGTTTCATCATATCTTCTTACTCATGAGGAAATAAATATCTAGAAATAATATATATTCTGTATGTTCCCATGTTCATGGGAAATTAATCATCATTATTTTTCTCCACTCCCACTTATTCAGGGCATAAAAACATTTTCTGTGATGTGTCAAATTACCGACATCGTAGATGATGCGATTTCAATTTACATTAATTATTACAAGTCTGGTCATGAAACCATTTATATGGATGAACCTGGTCATGAAATATGTATTACGTCTCATCCATGGTTCTACAATTCTTTTTTAATCGTGGTTTAATTTATAAGACAAAATGAGGTTGTTATTATCAAAGAACCACTATAATGATCTAAACGAACATCATTAATGTTTTAACTTTTGAGTCATCCTAAAATAAAACATAAAATTGATAAATGGTATAAATTATGGTACTGTAAATATGTATATACCTTTCTATTCCAAATCTGGTGTTTCACTTCATATCGACAAGAACATCCATCCTGAACCGATCATGAGAATCATTTAATAAACTCACCCAAAATAATGCAAGGAAAAAAATACTAATAATTAAATGGTGAAATGAAGTAATGAAATAGTAATACAAGATGTTATAATCATGAAAATGTATATTTAAAATATTAATAACAGTTTTTAACCATTATACCAGTGGTTTAAAGATGTTGGAAAAAATTCAACCCCGAGGTAAGGGAATTCTTAACCCGATTTCCATTCTTTGGGTTAACATCATACTTCATTATGTATTTGGTATTAGAATTATTTGTGTGATTTTTTTGTTTATATTATGTTAAATTATGTTTAATTACTGTTTATATACCTATTCCATCCACTCTATTAAGTCTGTATTTGATTATATGATTTATGTAAGGAGTTTTCCCTTTAAAATCCTCTTTTAAAATTCCGTTTTGAAAATTTCAAAAGAAATGTTTTTATGAAATTATTCATGTTGTATGATTATGTTCTGGTTCATGAGCATTGTTTATTATGAAGGGTTGGACTGATATTTATCCCAATGCAATGGTTATGTGTATGTTAGAGGTCGGTCATATGGTTACTCCAAGTGTAACTGCGATGGTAACACAAATATTAAGGTAGCCATGAGGGTTACAAGTTTTAAGTTAGCCGAGAGGGTTACAAGAATATGTAAGAAATGCTCCAACATACCTTTATTGTTCTAATTATGATCTTATGTATTGTGTAAATCTCATGTTTTACAAAATTAAGTATATATATACAGGTGATAAGTATGTCTTTTGAAAATGATTTCCAAAGTTACAAATATTTATGGATAGATGTTTTATTTCCTTCTTTTTATATCCCTTACTGAGTTTTTGTTCTCATCCTATGTTTTAAATTATTTTCATATGTTAATGGATGTGTAATAAAAATAAATAATCCAGGATAAATGTTGAGTAATTTTCAATGAGTTAGGATTTATGTTTTAGTGGTTTATATTTTGAAAAAAATGGAAATTGTTGTTATGGTATCCACTCTATAACAATGTGTAATTTTATGAATATATTTGTCCCCATTATCTAAAGATCTAAATTTAAAAATATCCTCAAAGTAAAAGGAAGTGTTTTCTTGACCAAATTAAAGATAATATTTTTAATAAGGTCGGCTCCTTATAATGATCCCTCGAAAAGCTATATGGATCACACAACATCCCATGGACATTTAAGGCAAGTTGCACAATTCCCTCCCTGAATTAAACCTATGTATTATGAAATCCCCCAGGTCATCCATACAAACCCTATGATTTACTATAGATGTGTATCCCCAAATTATGTAGCAACATAAGGATTTATCTTATAGGTCATTCGAGGACACCATGAAAAGTCTTCCTAACTATGTGTCATCATCCAGATAGGCCATCCTAGATCATGTTGAATCCTCTAGAAATTTCAACATAGATCTCATGATGTACTTTGTAAAAGTTAAATAGATAATGGGACACCCTCTAGAAATATAATTTTAAGACCCAGAAACTCTGTGGAAATTTTTTTCTTTAATACATGGGAATTTTAAGAGTCCGTAGTTTTTGACGTGGCTTGATTCCGAGGCTCGGAGAGCCCGAAATCAATTTTTAAAGTTTTCTTTGGGTACATTCAGTAAACGTATGAGAAAAATTTTATATATTTTGAACTATTGATTAGAATTGAAATATGAGGGCACCGTTGAACTCGCAACACCAGTAATCGCTTAAGGATACCTTTACTACAGCAGTGTTCTGATGTGAGTGGTAGATAGTTTTTGAGGTTATTATTTAAATTGAATAAAAATAAACGGTAACTTTATTTTAATGTGTGGTAGTTAAAACCTCCAAGGGGAGGTTAGTGGTGGGGCCCACCCACACATAACCTCCCTTGAGAGGATGTTATAATGTGGGGCCCACATGAGAATCAAACCCCCTTAACACCCCTTTAACCCTTGGATCTCCCAATTTATTCTGGAGACTCTTCACCTTCTCCATAATGGTGCCAACACACCTAAAGATTTATTAATAACTACAATTAATTATCTTTTTGAAAAATTTTGATTCCTATTTGGTATGCATGTCAACAATAAAATAATAGAGAAGATATTATTTTATTTTGTTTGGTGATTCTGTTTGGTAGCGATTTTCAGAACTCATCGAAGAACTTCATCCTCTCCAGACGAAGAATACTCGTACCACCAATAATCAACGCTATTTTCATCCTTCTTAAACCGAGGTAAGGAAAGGGAAGCGACACCCACGAGTAACACAGACTTTATCTTCGACTTCATCACATTCGAACGGCGTTTGACAACGATGAGTACCGCTCTTCCACTTCCGGTGTTGACGGAATGACGTCGCCTTCCCGTGGCTCCCGAACCGGCACAATGCACTGGTTCTATTCGACAAACTAGAGGGGGGGGGGGGTGTAACGCCCCAACCCCAGTTACCCAGAGTTGGTGAATTATTATGTAACATTGACATGATCACAAAATATCATGTCTCGAATGACCGATTAGTTTAGTAGCCTTGAAAACACTAGATACATTCGTAAATGTTACATTACATCATAAAGAGAAAAACTACAATAACATAGTCTCCATAGCCCACACTCATATCCCCTTCAGACTATCCCTGTAGGTCAGTCATAAAATATTTTTTCGCATCCTGGGAAAAATAAAACATAGAATGGGTTGAGCTCAGATGCTGAGTAATGATAACAATATATTGGAAACTTTCATAAATAAACATAACCATTTAAGGAAATGTATAACTAAATAAAAAGCCATTTAAACATGAAATTAATCATAATATGGAAAAAGTAAAATGAAATAATTCCATTTACTTAATCACATGGAAATTATACTAGTCAAATAATCACATGCAATATCAATAACCACTTTCATAATGATGGAATGCATAATGCCAGACTATCAGAACCACATAGTCAAGGCCTTGTCCCAAGACTACAATTAAGATTTTTTCAAGGCCTTGAGCCAACACACTAGTTTGTCTCATGAGACCTACCGATGCATAGAGGAGCTATAGCGGGCTCCACCCATCACATGATAAGTCCAATGTATTCCGTATATGAAAAGTTTTAAACATATCATAAACCATAACATAATCGTATCACATAAAACATTCATAATGGAGACATAACATTTCCACATTTCAATAACAATATATAAATACAACACATTGATATGATAAAACCATTTTCAATACTAAAATATAATAAAAGTAAAACTTGGTATTTATTTTTCATTTTAAAAAAAGTTATGGCTTGTAAAGGAAGCTGAAACTCAAATAATGGTCACGGTGGAAGAGAAATCGTTGTGGCCGCATACGTAAGACAAAAACATTCCCTTTTGTCATTTAGTAAAACTGTTCTTATAAAAAAATTCATTTTGAATAAAATTAAAAGTCAAAGGGGTTTATACACTATATAAATGAAAGTTGTGTATATAACAAAATATGCCTCAATGAAAGGAGATTGAGACGAAGTCCCTTACCTCGTGTCCGACATGACTTGATCGTTCTTTAATCTCCTAAATAATAAACTAGAGATAATTTATACTTTCCTAAGAACTTTTTTCTATTTCATTATTCCTTTTATATCACTTATTACCATGTTGTGAACATTATGTAATTATTTATGTCAATAACGGTCGTCTTGTCGATCTTTGCTACTTAAGTCAAAAATAAACTTCTTATAATTACAAGTTGTTCATTTGGTGAAATATACATTAAATAAAGAATTATATTAATGATTTAGATATCATATATAGAATATATATCCAGTATATACATGCATATATAATATTACATAACATTTAGAGGTAAGAAATGAATTGCATCATTCATGGAGATGGTAAGTCGTACGTACGCATGAACGCTACTTTCATTTATATTTCATATTTAATGGAATGAAATTATAATTATATAATGTTATATTATAATTAGAGTATAATATCATATATAATATCATTTACTCCATCCTTTATACGTCCCATATTTGGCATTAACGATCCAAATCACATTGAGGGGGTGGTAGTCCACACTTCCTAAAATGAAATTATCGCATTTACCCATAATGGAAATCATAAAGGTATGACATAAATGAAAAATACAGAAGCATAAGGAAAACATAAAAATAATATATATCATATATAAATATAGTGACATATTAATGGCCACCATGAGAGGTGTTAAAAGATGATTGAACAATCATCATTTCATAGGCAGTAATTCGCCACCCACTAGTATGTTCTTTAACCATTAGACGATGGTTTGTGTAAGTGTAAATCAAATACATCTCATAAAAACATACTAGTATATTTAATATACTTGTGTTGTTATAAAATAAAGGAATACAAAGAGTTTAAGAGGATGGAGAATAAAAATAAAACATAAGAACATAAGAGAAGACATTACCTTAAAATCAGGTAACTCTTTTTGATTTGAGCCAAAGGATTCCTTGGGAAGACTTCCTCCCAAAGTGAGAATTCTAGGAGTCAGTGAGGGAAGTTGAGAGAGTATTTGGGTAGAGTTTGGCCAAGCCAAATGGCTTTGAAGCTGCGAATAAGGTGGTAGTGCTTGGGGCCTTTTATAAGATAAGAGGAGGGGCACTCTTGGAAAGTCATGAAATGACACATTATTATGAAATGCTTTTCGGATTTTAAAGGTCCCACAATGATATAGTTTGAGGATAAGGTGATAAGGGTTAGAAATCCACCCATCCCAGAGGCTTTAGACATGTTTAAATCTTATATTTTACCTTATCTTTTCATTTTATTTAAATCGATTATTAATGAGGTAATCGCTGCATCATCATGGTGTCATAAATAAATTTATTTATTTAATGTCTAAAAATTGTAAAACAATTAACATGATGTAGGAAATTGTTTTAGCTTTCTAATGAATATTTATAGTCGAAACGTTAACTTGTATAACCCCATGTAATAATTGTTTTAGTAAAACAACACATGTTTGTGACAATTTTATTTTTACTTTAAATAAAAAGTTATTAATGTCAATATCTTTCCCAAGTGTGTTCATGGGGTCCCCATGTTGACCCATGGATTGTCTTGGTCAGCCATGACTCATCCAATAAGGCTAGGACAACTGTAAAGGTAATTTCATATTATTATAACATTATATTTACCTTAAATTACACTAATTACCTTTAATCGTGATTAATAAAACGTAAAAGCTACTATTCATTAAAAATTATTTTCATCCCATTAAACAACATTTTTCTTATTAATGACAACCATGTATGTCAGATTTTTGAAATTCAATTCACAGAATTGGTAAAGATTCATTTAAACGAAAAATTATATTTTTAACTACCACATAGTGGTTTCACTATTTATCAAAAATTGAATTTTTTCAGAAAAATACCAAAAATTCACCCTAAGCTATATTTAATATTCCAAATACAAAATTGAAGTCCAATTTGAAATATAAAATTTATATAATTTCAAAAAGTGGGTATTACTATTCATAACGACTACTTTGATTGGCCACGGTGTGTTAGAATCTCAAACTTGCGTACAATGCAAGCCATTGTATTATTTAAAGAGAAGCGTATCATGAAAGATTGGGGTGTTACAGGGAGGCACCCCCTCCACGCGTGGCGGGCCGGGCTGCCACAGGCCGGGCCGCCACGGCCGAGCCGGCACGGGCCGAGCCTCCACGGCCGGGCCGCCCATCAGCCGGGCCTCCACGGGCTGGGTCGCCACTAGCCAGGCTGCCATGTGCTAGGCCGCCACGGACGGGCCACCATTCGGCCAGACCAGCACAGGCCAGGATTCCATGGCTGGGCCGACCTTCGTTCGGGCCGCCACGTGCCGGGTCGCCCTCAGGCCGGGTCGTGCCTTCGGGCCGGGCCACGCCTTCAGGTCGGGCCGAGCCTTTGGATCGGGCTGCTTCCTTGGTTCGGGACACCCACTCGGGCCAGGCCCACCACTCAGGTCAGGATATACACATGGACCGGGTCATACCCCAGTTCGGGCTGAGTCGGGCAGGTCTATCCGAATGGGTCGGACCGGACCCAGACCCGCTATGGCCATTTACACCTTTTGGCCCGCATCTTCGGCTATGGGTGTCTGATGGACGAACCATCTGCAGCGATGGAATTCATGGAGCGAGACGTTTATTTTTGTATACTCCACATGTTGTTCTGACGCAGTTGGTGTATAGTTGGGTTGGTTTGAGCCCAATAAACCAACTGGGCCCCTAGAACAAAAATGCCAATAACTCACAGATCGGGCGTCTGATTGACGTGCCATCTGCTGCGTTGGGTTCCCTATGATGAGACAGAACAACGAGATACATAAAATTAAGAATTCATGGTGGTTGATGTATTGACACTTGGCTCGAGGAGCGGACCCTCCCGGAATTGAGCGTGCGGTGTGAGGGAACCCTATGGCGGGCCATGACTGAGATGACAGGATCCTCCATGGGATCGACAGCAATGATACAGTACCGGGATCCTCCGTGGGTTGAACAATAATGAACTCTATACTAGGATCCTTAGTGGGTTCGATAGTAGTGACTTCTTTACTGGGATCCTCCATGGGTTCGACAGTGACAACTTCTATACCAGGATTCTATGTGGGTTCCACAGAGCTGATATTGTTCCAGAATCCTACATGGGTTCGACAGAGGATATTATTCAGAGGCTACATCTAATCAACTCTACCACTCTTCTTGTGTTGCATACCTGTGTTAGTTGAGTCTTGTCTTTCAATCATTATCATTGAGGTTCTTGACATTACTTCTTTTGTGGACTGGGTTGTGCTTTGGCTCGAGTGTTGGAGCCAGACTATGACTGGTAACATAGGTATATGTTTGGGAATATACCTAAGTAAGGTTGGTTGATACTTCATGATTGTATCTTATTTCTTTGGTTTATCATTAGAGGATTACGGGAGACCTTCAGGTGTATCGGGGTCCCCTACTGAGTATTGTTATACTCACCCCTACATGGGCTTTGACCGCACCTTGTTGTGTTCAATGCAGACAACAGTCAGCAGTGATCGAGACTGAGAGTGACGAATGAGAGACTGCTCTGAGATGGAAAAGATGTGAAGTATCTCAAGGACGAGTTTTTCGAGTTCTGTACCTACCCTTCAGGTAGGATTCCCTGGTGGATGATCCAGGAGCTATTTTTTTCCTTTTTACTTGTACTTGTTGTTCAGTTGGGTATGTATTCTGGCCCACTTACATTCATCACACTTTTCTTTTCTATATATGTGCTTGTGTTTAGACTATGTGTGTTATAGGTTTAAAAGAAATGCCTTCACTTTTTATCGGGGATTCGCGTTTGGTGCAAATCGCCATCCCCTGGCCTATGGAAGGCGGGATTGGGGTAGTCACGGCATTAGCCCCGAGGGCGGTTCATGGAAAATTGGTATCAGAGGAGTTAGTTCTACCGCAAAACAAGGACTCTAATTATTTTAATAGTAATACCGTTAATTGTTTTAGGTGTTGTTATCTGTTTATGAAAACCGGTGTTGGTGCGGAGGTCGACGTATCTATATACTAGTACTCTGGCTTGAGATTTCCGACTCAGTTCATGAGAACCCTGATTGCGTGTGTGTTTCCATTGAAAATTTTTCTTCGTGATTACTTTGTGTCAGCTCACAAGGTATATTGTTTTGACCATGGAACACCTATTTCTTTTAATGATGGACCCACAAATGGATCCAACTAGGGTTCCGAGTTTTGTATGAGATGGTAGCCCACCGAGCGACGAGGCCTCGGTGCAGGGCCCCATCACAGTGGAGGTACTAGCGGTACCACTACCTGTTGGACCACCGATACCACCAGCTCCAGTAGGATAAAGATCATGCTATTTGAGTTTCTTACATGAGTTCCAATGCTAGAGGCCGCCCAGGTTTCGGGGAGAGACGGACCCACAGGCGGCTACGGATTAGAAGAAAGTTGTTCTGAATGTTTTTAGATTGGTAGGGACAACAGGTGACCTCATGGTGATCTGTGTTGCGAGTCTCCTACATGTAGCAGTAGAAAGATAGTGGAGCCTAATGCGCCAGGTTCATGATGATCCATCACTACTCTAGGTGGACTTATAGAGTCTTTCCCATTTAGAGTATGTTCCAATAACCCTTCGTGCTATGTGGATAGAGGAGTTACTGCATCTACAGTAGGGTAGCATGACGGTAGCTCAGTACTCAGCGAGATTTGCCGACCTGTCGCGCTACTCCATAGATATGGTGCGAGACCCATTGTTTCTGGGCCCGGATCTTTATGAAGGTATTCAAGAATGAGAACAGGTCTTTGATGATCTCTCTTTAAAACCCAATGCAAGAAGGGGTGCTAGAGTGAGCCCTTCTTGTGGAGTGTTTTCTTACTGAGTAGACACCAGAAGCGAGACCCACCACAGGGAGACATGCAATGGAGTATTCTGTAGCCGGCAGTAGATAGATGTAGTAGAGGTCCAAGTAGACTAGGCTATCAGGTGGGTGACTCTAGGACAGAGGTTCGGTTGTGCGGGGCACATGAGACAGAGCCATCCATACACGGAACGGGTAGTGCTATGAATGCGGTGGGTAGGGTCACATGGCTCGTGACTGCCCGACCCTCCATGTAGATGTGAAGAAGATAGTAGAGGGACCTCTCAGGAAGAGGAATAGGTTTGATTGTGGTGGTCCTCCAGGAGCAGGAAGACATGGAAAAGGATCTGGATGAGCAGCAGGTGGTGGACGACATTTCCAGACCCTACCACCACCACTACCAGGAGGTCCACCCCCGACCACAGGGATCTGGCGGATAGAGGCGGGATCATCTTCAGGAAGTCAAGGCCTATGACGACCGCACACCTGAGGTGATTCAGTGTACTATATGTGTCTAATCCACAATTTCTACAGTATTGATAGACACAAGTGTGAGTCATTATCTTATTGCTGCTTCCCTCTTTCATAGCTCGGAGATTCCGAATGAGCCACTGACTCGATCATTACGACTATATAATCCGATGAGAGAAGACTCGATGATTACACGATAGTTTCAATAGTGTGATCTTACTCTAGGAGGTGAGAGTTTCTGCTGGTATCTCATCATAGTGGTGTCGAGGCCTTACGACATCATCTTTGGTATGGAATGGTTATCCACAGTTCATGCTCATATTTCTTGTATTCGGTAGAAAGTGCAGTGTGCCCACGAGGATGGGATGAGTTTTACCTTTAACAGTGAGTAGGGAGCCTTTGCAGTGCATGATTTACTTACAGAGAGGCACGGGAAGATGATCAAACATCAGTTGGCTAGTCTCATCCTCGAAGTGGTTGATGTGCGGAGTCTGAGTTTTCCTATTGTGGTGGATCAGTACAAATATGTTTTCCATAACGATGTTCCAAGACTACCTCCTCGCAGAGAGGTGGACTTCTACATTGACATGTACCCTTGAACGACACTGATATCTACTCCAGCATATTGGATGGCTCCCACCATGCTCTGTGAGTCGCGGGTATAGTTGGAGGACTTTTAGGGGAAATGATTTATCCGACCTAGTGTTTCACTCCAGGAATCCCCGATTGTGTTCACTAAGAAGGTCGATGAGAGCTTGTGTCTGTGTGTTGATTACCGGTGCCTGAACTAGGTGACCGTGAATAACAATTAACCACTACCAAGGATTGAAGATCTCTTTGATCAGCTCAAGGGAGCACGATGGTTCTCGAAGATATACCTTAGGTTTGGTTATCACCAGCTCAGTGTTCGAGATGAGGATGTGTAGAAGATGGCCTTCAGGTGTCGGTATGGCCACTACGAGTTCTTGGTTATTCCCTTCAGTGAAACCAACACTCCAGAAGTGTTCATGAGTCTCATGAACAAGATCTTCTAGCCTTACCTCAATATCTTTGTCGTAGTATTCATCAACCAGATTCTGATCTACTCAACTACTATGGAGGAGCATGCATACTATTTTCTGGTAGTACATGACACACATTGAGAGCTCCAGCTTTATGGTAAGCTCTCAAAGTGCCAGTTCTGGATCTGGAAGGTACACTTTCTGGGACACGTCATCTCGAAGGCTGGTGTTGTAGTGGATCTAGCGAAGATCGATGCAGTACTTTCTTGGGAGCCACCCAGGAATGTGACTGAGGTATAGATCTTTCTGGGAAAGGCTGGCTACTATGGTAGATTTGTGCCAAACTTCACTAGAGTTGCAGCACCACTTTCAGCATTGACGAAGAAGGTAAACCCTTCATGTGGTCACAGAGATTCCAGTAGAGCATTCAGAAGCTGAGGAAGAGGTTGACTAGTGTTCCCATCTTGAGGCAATCATAGGAGGGTGTTGGGTACATAGTTTACTGTGAAGCATCAGTGATAAGACTCAGGTGTGTCCTGATGCATGAGTAAACAGTGATCGTGTATGGTTCTCGATAGTTGAGACAACACAAACAAAACTACAATACCCATTACCTGGAGTTAGCTGTAGTGGTCTTTGCCAAGAATATGTGGCGTCACTATCTTATGGATGAATGCTTTATATTCTACTCTGACCACCAGAGTCTCAGGTATATCTTCTCAAAGAAGGATTTGAACATGAGATATTTGCGATGGATTGAGTTCATCCAAGACTATGGCTTTGAGATATTCTATACTCCTGGGAAGGGGAATGTTTTAAAAGATTCTCTCAGTAAGAGATTAGGCATTCTATGGCTAGGAGAGTCGACAGAGCAGCTGGCTGCGTTTTAGATATCCTTTATGGATAGAGATGGAGCAGTCTTTCTATAGTCTCTAACAATCAATCCTCTACTTCTACAGCGAATCAGGGAACCACAATGTGGGGACGTTGACTGTGAGATGCGATGTGCTCAGATATCCACATGGCAGACACCAGATGGATTTTATGTAGGTGGGGAGCACATCATCCTATTCAGAGGAAATACCATGGTATATGTTTCAATTTATGAAGAAGTGTTGAGGAAGTTCCACACATCTCCTTTAGCAGTACATCCAGGAGTGTCGAAGATGTATCAGGACCTTTGACCAGAACACTGGTGGCCAGGTATAAAGAAGGATGTAGTGGAGATTATCTCACGATTCCTCACTTGTTAGCAAGTGAAGGAAGAGCACCAGGTTCCAAAAGGCTTGGATTAGCCCTTGGAGGTCCCAAACTAGATGTGGGATGAGATATCCTTGGATTTCGTGATGGGACTTCCACGTACATCCAGGGGACCTGACTCTATATAGGTGATTGTCGACCGACTCACCAAGTCGGCTCACATTCTACTAATCAGAGAGCAGGGATCAGTAGAGATCCTGGGATGCCTCTACGTATGGGAGATCATACAACTTCATGGTGTGCCATCGACGATCGTCTCCGATCGAGATACTCATTTCACTTCCCAGCTATGGAAGGGGATGCAGAATGCTTTCGGGGTATAGCTACGCTTGAGCAACACCTTCCATCCTACGACATAGGGTCAAACTGAGAGGACCATTTAGACTGTCAATGACATTCTCCATGCATGCATCCTTGACACTGGTCGCAGCTATGAGGATCACTTACCCTTGGTAGAGTTTTCATATAACAACAGCTACCACTCTATTATCATGATGGAAACTTATGTGGCACTGTACAACTGACCTTGTCGATCACCTCTGTTATGGACTGACCTAGGGGATTTAGCATTTGTAGGACCAGAGATGGGGCAGGCTACAACGGAGAAGGTGCAAATCATCTAGGAGCGGATGAAGACAGCATAGAGCAGGAAAAATTCCTATGCGGATAGAAGATGGTGACCACTGGAGTACGAGGATGGTGACCACATCTTTTTACAGGTCTCACCTTGACGAGGTCTAAGGATATTTTTCTAAGGTATAAAGTTATCTCTGTGATTAATTGGACCTTTACAGGTCCTCAGCAGGGTAGGTGAGGTGGCTTACCGCTTGGCTCTTCCGCCTCACTGGTGTCAGGTGCACGACGTCTTCCACATATCTCAACTGAAGAAATACGTGCATGACCCTTCTCACATCATCGATCATGGAGAGATGGACATCGATGACGAGGTGACTTTTATAGAGTTTCCAGTAGATATTTATGATCGATAGGATTGGTTCCTACTTAGATGGTTGATTCCCCTTATGTACATTTTCCGGCAGCATGGGAACCTCATGGAGAGAACATGAGAGTGAGAGGCTCAGATGCAAGATCAAAACCATCATTTGTTTCCTTAGTGTGAGTTTTAGCTTACGGGGACTTAAAGCCCTGAGGTGGGGAGAATGTAAAGACCCAGAAACTCCATGGATTTGTTTTTCATAAATACATGAGAATTTTACGAGTCCGCAGTTTCTGACAGCGCTTCATTCTGAGGTCCGGAGTGTCAGGAATCTATTTCTGATGTCATTTTCATGTACATTCATTAAAAGTATGAGTGGGATTTTATATCTTTTGAAATGGTCATCAGAATTGAAATCTATGGGCATCGTTGAACTCATAGTGCCGATAATCGCTTAAGGAGACCTTTACCGCAATTGCGTTCTGACATGAGTGGAAGAAATTTTTTGAGGTTTCTAATAAAATAGAATAAAAATAAAGTGTAACATTATTTTTATGTGTGGTAGTTAAAACCTCCAAGGGGAGGTTAGTGTTGGGGCCCACCTTCACATAACCTCCCTTGGGGGGATATTATAAGGTGGGGCCCACACGAGCATCAAACCCCCTTAATCCCCCATTAACCCTTGGAAATCCCAATTTATTGTGGAGCCTCTTAAACTTCTCCATAATGGTTCCAACACACCTAAAGTGTAATTAATGACTACAATTAAATATCCTTTTGAAAACTTTTGAATTATTTTTGGTATGCGTGGAAATAATAAAATAATAGAGAAGCTATTAGTTTTTTTGGTTAGTGATTCTCTTTAGTAGATATTTAGAGAACTCTTGGAAGAAATTCATACTCTTCAGACGAAGATCGCTCCTACCACCGAAATTCAACCTCATCTTCTTCCTTCTTCAACCAAGGCATGGAAAGGGAAGCAATGCCCACGAGGAATTCTAACGTCATCTTCGACGTTGTCACCATCGAATGCCGTCTGCCAATGACAAGTACCTCTGTTCCTATTTTGATGTTGACAGAACGACATCACCTTTTCACACCACCTAAACCAAAGCAATGCGCTGGTTCCATTCGACAAACCTGGGGGGGAAACCCCCGCCCATGCATGGCCAGCCAGGCCGTCCATAACCCGGGCCATGCCTTCGGGTCGGGTCATGCCTTTGGGTCGGGTGGCCCCTTTTGATCTAGACACATCCTTGGTTCAAGCCGCCCACTCAGGTTAGGCTGACCACTCCGGTTAGGCCACAACCATGGACCGGGTCAGACCTTGGTTCGGACCAGGTCAAGCCAGGTCAGTCTAATTGGGTCGGACCGGACCCGGACTCATTATGGTTATTTACACCATTTTTCCTGCATCTTGGGCTACATGTGTCTGATCGACGAACCATCTGAAACGATGGAATTTATGGAGAAATATGTCTCTTTTGGAATACTCCACTTGAGGTTCAAATGCATTTGGGGAACAATCGAGTTGGATTGATTCTAAAAAACCAACCGGGCCCCTAGAATGGGAACATCAATTACTCAAAGAACAGGGGTATGATTGACTCGTCGTCCATCATGTTGGGTTCCCTATGATGAGACAGAACAACGGTATACATCAACTCAAGACTTCTTGGTATGTGATGTATCGACACTTGGCTCGAGGAGGGGACCATCTCAGAATCGAGCGTGATGTGTGTGAGAACCCAATGGTTGGCTGTGACTGAGATGGCAGGATCCTCCGTGGGTTTGACAGTGATGATACTATACCAGGATCATCCGTGGGTTCGATAGCAATGACTTATATACCGGGATCCCTTGTCATTTAAACAGTGGTGACTTCTATACTGGGATCCTCTGTGGGTTTGATAGTGATGACTTCTGTACCAGGATCCTATATGGGTTAGATAGTGCTGATATTGTTCTAGGATCATACATGGGTTCGACATAGGTGATGATTCAGAGGCTACATCTAATCATCTCTACCCCTCTTTTTTTTTTGTATACCTGTGTGAGTTGATTCTTGTCTTTCAATCCTTATCATCGAGGTGATTTACATTACTTCCTTTGTGGACTGGGTTGTGCTTGGGCTCGAGAGTTGGAGTCGGACTATGACTGGTAACTTTGGTATATGTATAGTCATATACCTATGTAGGTTTGGTTGATACTTCATGATAGTATTTTCTTCGTTGGATTATCCTTAGTGTATTCTGGGAGACCTCCGGGGGTCTCGGGGTCCCCTACTGAGTATTGTTAAACTCAAACCTGCACGGGCTTCGCCCGCACCTTGTTGTGTTCTGTGCAGACGATAGTCAGCAGTGATTGAGGCTGAGAGTGATGGATGAGAGTATACTCAGTACAGGACTAGACGGGTCGTACCTTAGGAACATGTTGTTCAAGTTCTGTACCTACCCTTTAGGTAGGATTCCCCGATGGATGATCCAGGAGCTGATTTTCCCTTTTTAATAATACTTGTTGTTCAGTTGGATTTTTAATATGGCCCACTTACTTTCAACACACTTTTATTTTATGTATTATTGCTTGTGTTCAGACTGTGTGTGTTACAGGTTTAAAGGAAATGCCTTCCCTTTTTAATGGGGATTTGTGTTTGGTGCCAGTTGCCAGCCCCTACCCTATGGAAGGTGGGCTTGGGGTTGTCACAGAATGGCCCCGAGGATGGGTCGTGATACATATCATCATTGAACAAATGATGGTCTCCAAACATTCCATTCAAATTAACCGATTTCCTCAAAAAAATAAACAAGATCCTTTTATTTCCTTCAGACATTTCCTCTAAGAATCCATGACATGAAATGAAATCCTCAGAAATAATTAGAAGAAAATCAAATATGTTCGGTAGAAAACTAATTCAATATGAATAGGTGTCCCACATCATGATAACCTTTTCCAAATAATATATAAGGTAAACCTTAATTAGTATTAATTTATATAATAAAACAATTACAACTCTTATACCTACCATAACTTTGATTCATAGGATGCATTTATAATGCCTAATCTCAAATGGGAATCCAAATCAGCGTATGTCACTCTATTTCACCTACATTCCAACCATTGGGGACTATAACTCTCATGGGATGATCATTATTCCTCATCCACTAGAAGAAAGAGAAGGAAATTTAACTATGAAAACTCTTATTCCTGATATAACTAGGATACATTGGATACCATCCTATGGAATGACCTCAAATGTGAATCAACTTTTTTAAGACAATCTATGATACATATATTATAACCATCAAGACCAAATAACTCAAATGGGCTGATCATTATTCTAATACACCATATTTTTTAGAAGGTAAATAGACTATGAGGATTCTGATTCCTTCTCTAACTAGGATACATTGGATGACTTCCTAGGGCCTGAGCTCATATAGGCATCAACTTTAGTGTAATACCTTCTATGTCTATGAAATTACTACCATCATGACCCAATCACTCCCATGGGATGATCATTCCCCCACATCCAATATCAGATCTAGAAGACAAGTGAACTAAGATAATTCGGATCCATGCTATAACCAAGATACATTGGATGTCTTCCTATAGACCAAGAACAAATTGACATGAACCTTAGTGTAATTCTCACCATTTCTCGGACACACCAACCATTGAGAACCAATCACTCCCCTGGGTTGATCATTATTCCTCATCCATCAATAGATTGAGATGGAATCCTCAGTGTGTATGCCCAGATAAATTTTTAAAATAGTAACCCTGATTCCATCCATAAATAAGATATGTAGGACCCCTAATTAATTCTATAGTTTAAGAATAAAAATCCAAAAGTTTTTTATATTACATATGTCCCACATCTATATGTAGTGAGAATTATTACTTCAATACCTTATTTTATATATCGATCATAGTTCACATTTGTTTTGAGAGCTACATTGTTTATATAATTTTCATCAAGAATCTACACCATCCAGGAAAATATTAGTTGGTAATCCCTGATCATTGAAATAATATAACTTCTCATATATAATGGAATCAAACTCAAACCATGTACTTGGGGAATTATTCAATTGTGGTAAATATTATTTCTTTCGTAACTATGATTTGTTGGACGCATTCCTAAGGCTCGATCTTAATTACCTAATTCCTATGTTCCCCATATATAATTTACAGATGATGATAAACTAAACGACCATAATGAACTACACAGGTTTTGATTCCTATTATAAATAGTATATGTGGGGAACCTCATAATGGTTCAATCTCATCCTTAAAATATTAATCACATAAATGGATTTCAAAAGAATCGGAAGGGCCCAATTACTGGTATTCAATATACATATATCTACCCATTGAGGTTCAAGGGATGAATAACCTTAGATAAATACAGATTAACCCATTAATCAACCTCACAGTTCTCATGTATGGATTAAAAACATGTTAATTTTTTGGGTAGGTAGCCACATATATGAATTATTAAGATATTTTTTAACATATTCACAATTTATAAAAGAGTCCCAGAGTAGGAAACAATTCCCACCAAAATGGTGTGATTAGACTGAACTCAAATCCTTTATAGCAATGTGAGTTACAATGTTCCATTGGGTCTAAAACCACGGTTGACCACTTTCCATTAGAAATATAGTTTGTTCCATGTTATGTTAGTGGGAACCGTTGGTAGTTTCAATAAAATATAAACATTAATGGTGAACCGAATGTGAATTATTGTATAGATATCAAACCCCCTAAAATCTAACCATTTGACAATTTTGTTCTGTCCTTGTTGGTGAGGTGCATATCTTTTCCAATATTGAAAAAATTGTGAACCTGAGGTGAATCATTTTATAGTCTTAAAATCCACTATTATCAAAAAATGGGAACATTTTATTTTAGACATGTGGGTGATCCACATATCTTTTCAAATGAAACAATAATTATAAAATGTAATTACGTTAAAATATTATAAACTAGTTAGAAAATATAAAAAATAGTATATTAGTATGTGAAAGTAAAAAATATAATATGAAAGTGGTGTATATTCCAAATGAGTACTAACATCCTAAAAAGTGGTCTTCCGATGTTAAATATCAAACAATGAACATTTAGGATTACCCTTATGATTTTATACCACATATCCTCAAAATTGGAAAATGACACATTCCATGTACCTAAATAAATTTTCAATTTTCTCCTATATATATATATATATTCATTTCCATAACTAGGATATTGTATAAATAGTCTTTTCATATGATGAGTGTGTCCTTTTTAGGGAATCAGTATGACATTCCCAATTTGGTGTTACCACATTCCAAGAATAATATTTCTTATAAAAAATGATTATATGAATATAACATTGACAATGGAATGTTTAATGGAATGAACAATATTATTAACATATATTGAAAAAATTATGTATATTCAAAATCAATAACCCTTTAAACTAAGAGGGTCTATAACTAAAAAACTATGTTTGGATTATCCAAGGATTTCAGAAAAAATATATCTACATTTTTTGTGAAACACCTATCATAATTTTCAGGATGGAAATCATATATAAGGTAGTTGTGATAGCATAGATGATATTATAATATATGGCTATAGAAAAGGTGTGTTATATATTAATATCACTACAAGTTCCTCCCATTCCATCAACCATTCAAAAAAAAATATATGTACCAAGAACTGTTATATACATGAATAATGTTTCCATTTCAACTATAATTTATCAACCCGATTTATTAAATAAATGAACATAACATAGGGAATTAAATTTTCTCTAACATGCTTGAGAAATGAAATAAAATAATATATCATAAACATATTGAAAAAATACATAAAGAGATCATGATTTTTTTAGATATTTAACCAAAATAAATTAAATAGAATGATTTTATATTTTACTAACACAAAATATGGTAATAAATAAAAGTAATAAATTTGAACACCTATGTAAATTTAGTTAATAAAATCCAAACAAGGTTTTTTACATCAAACAAGTTAAGAATGATATTTTAGAGTAACCCTTATTGGTTGATAATTAAACTCACTTTTCCCTAAACCACTAATAACAAAAAAACTAATGAATATTAAAGAATACAAGGGATCATGTACCTTTTAAATCATAGAGTAGCTAAATAGGTTCAAAAAGAGAATATTAATCCACCACATGATGGTTATGACAAACCAAATACTAAAAAAATAATATGGTTTGGTGAAATCACAAAATAGAGGATGTGATCAAATGATGATGTAGAGATGATACCATGATATAGATCAACAAGAAAAACCACATAACCAACACAAATGTGGATTAATTAAATTGAATAATGAAATAATATCAATGATAATAAAATGGTAGAATACAACCATTTTAGTGATAAATTGAAGATTGAATGGATTTATAGGGGAGCCAATGTATAAAATCATCCAAAAAATCATAAATAAAATAAATTAAACCTTATCATGTTTTGATGATGGGAAGATTGAGGGGATCTGAGATGGTTTACTATGTTTGAAACTAGTGAAAATATGTTTAAGATCACAAAGGCGATGGAAAAAGGATTTATTATTAAGATTTCAAAAGTCCATTTTCCATTTATGATTATCAAAATTCCAAGGAAAATATTATCTACTTAATACTAATCCACGAGGAACCTAGTGGTTCATGAGATAACCATATATATTCAGGATTCCCCACCATGTACCTGATACAAAGAAGGTAGGCACCTCATTATTTCTAAACATCAAACACTTCTTATTTTCCCTCTAAACCTTATAATATATGTTGGTACCCTTGATTTAAATAAAATATATATTAAATTTACTAAAATATGCTATTATTGAATAAAATAATCCATTATAGTGTCCATGGTCATCATAATTCTTTACAAAATTTTTGATTCCAACATACATGAAATAAAATGTTTCCCTTCTTGAATTTAATTAATTTCCATATTTAGTTATTTCCCAAATCTATGTCAGTATAGATTGGATTCCAGGGATATAAAATGGTTATATTGATGACAAAATTTATTAATTTTATCTAGTCAATTATTAATTATCCATGGTATTATAAGATATTTCATATCAAGATTCACAATGAACATTATCTAGTTATCCTTTATTCCATATTTCAACATGATTGTGTTAGAAAGTGTTTCATAAATTCCATGAAATGATGAAGGAATGTTACAAAAACACCCATTTAGTCTAATATCTCCCAATATATATATATATTATATATTATATATATATATCACTATAACACAATTCATTTGAACATCATATTGTAGAACAATGTTTAAAAACCCCACATACAACAAAGAATATCCATGACATCCGAAACCTGTACTCATAGATCTAATTACATAAACACATAAATTGTGTAATGTCTTACATAGAAGCTATAGATTCATGTACATAACTGTCCAGTAGTTACATTAAAAACCAAAAGTATTTTGATTTCTTTCATTACAAAGACAATTTTGTTTTAAAGCATTAAATAATTAGGGAAAACGCAATCTAATAAAACCATTCCTTTTTTAAATTTATTGATAAATTTAACTATATAAAAAACTTCTTAATGAAAATAATGTCTTCATCATATACCCTGAATTTCCCACATATTCTATACTTTTAGATATACAATATGAAATATTTTTCTTAATAACTTACGAAAATATGAAAAAAGAAGCAGTAACAATGAGAATGTGCTCAAGTGGTAGGGGATCCTTCAAGGAATATGAAAGAATCAATATCAAATATGGGATGGTGAGAATTATTGGTATATTTTAGTATCACTGTATTGGTACTATAGCAGTGGAGGAATGATAGTAGTGGTGTTAGTGTAGTTGAATTTGGTAATATAGCATGAATTGCAGCAATGGTGGTATATTAGTAGGTACTATAGTACAATAGGTATTGTAGTAGTACTATTAACTGAGTTTTCATTTAGGAAAAAAGGGATTTCTAGCCTTGAATTAGGGATTTATTCCATAGGGTCATCAGGGTGCTCAAATTAGGCATATGGTTCATGGGCCATCAGGAATTATAATGTATTTCTTCTCTACCTAGAAAGAAAGAGGTTCCTTCTCTTAATAATAAAAAGCAGCTTCAAACTGATGTTCTAAACAACAAAATAAGGGGTTATCGAAATAACTATGGGATGGAAAATATTTAACTAATTAAATTATGGTATAAATATTATGACATGATTTGATAAAAAATCCCATGAAAGAATAAAAATATAAGAATAATATACCCATGTATGAAATAGAAAATTAATAGAACACATAGATATCAATAATTACTTATATAGAGATTAAATTCATAATGACATATAGTAATCCATAATATAAGAAAATTTATCTTGATATTATACATAATGATTTTACCACCAAGGAAATATCATTTTTAGTAAAGAATACACCAAAATACCTAAACATGTTTGTCTCAAGAGGCATTAAGATACATTTGGGGATAAAATAATATTAGGGCTCACCCATAACTAATTTAATTCTAATTAATTATCCAGGTATTAAAATTAATTAAAAAATAATAATAATCAACATTTTCAATAATCATCAATATTTGTATAAAAAAATTCATAACTCCTATATTTTCCACAATGTCAACATAACTGATAACCCTATTATAATCATTCCAAAGTAAGAAGGGGACGACGAAAATCATATAATCACCATAGCATAAATAATACATGTTATAATAAATAAATATAGATTGATATATATTTTACCCATGTCAATAAAAAAGATAACATAACCATATACCATACAAAAAATAAGGTATATGGTAAAACAATGGTTGTCAACATTCTAATAATAATCCATATTGTAGTGACATACAAAATTCCAAAACCTTTTTTTGGTAAATATAATAAAATTATTTCTATGTTTACATCATCATAATGAAATTATGAAAAATTTGAATCTCACAGCATATAGTTTAATGATTATATGGTCATGTTAATACTATAATATCATGATCAAATTTTTACATAGAAATAAGGTGAATGGTTTTAAAATTACATAACCTATGAATTGAGAAACAAATTCATCTTTTTATGTGATATGAATGTATATATCCAGAAAAAAATGATATAATACCACATAATATAGTATGAGTGATGAATTCACCCATTTTATTGGAAATTAGTTGAAGATAATGATCCTAACTTAATGAAAAAATGTTATGTTACAAAGAATACTTTCTATTGGGAAAAAACATGAGTACACATACATTTAACGAAATGAAAATTATTTTTATTAGTATAACCCATGAATTACAAAAAATTAACTCTATAAAATTCATAATGTTTTATTTATATATAATTACATAAATAAACTATGCTGATGACATTTAAAATTTATCCTAGACCCATAATAGATACCCAGAAAATCCTTGTGGATTTTTTTAGAATCAAAATCCCTTGAAAGAGAGGATTTTAATTGATCTTCAAATACAATGATTAAAAAAGAGTTAATGATTTGAAATAAAAAATGGAATTATTTTCTCTGACGTATTTTAATTCTTGCACTCAATTGATTCAATTTTTACCTACTATCTAAAGGTAGGTGGACACATGGACAATACCAATCACATATTAAAAAATACACTGGTCAAGATGATGGGAGGTTGGGCTCACTAAAACCATTGGATGGAAATTACTATGGACTCGGAGATACTCTTAAATATTTAACACTTCTTCATCAAACATACCTATTAATGTATATAACACTACTGGATACCCTCATAATGGACTACAAATTAATTGTGGAATAATATATTTGTTATAATCATCATTATCTAAGATATTTATTATTTTTTTCATCCTAGAATATAGTTGGTGATATTTTTGGATGATGCCCATTAAATATGTTTCCAATGTCCCGTGATGGATGGAATAAAATCTCACATTGTTCGGCACCAAATTAATGGGAATTTCATATTCTTTAATATGGTATTATATGGACAGATCCATTCATTTTAAAATCATGTTCTATATACTTCTGTGTGAAAAGTTCTTAGGAATGATTGTTTTGGTAATTATATGTATGTTCCCCTTTATGATGTCCCTGATTAGAAATATTAACCATTGATGATATATGAGTTCATTTTACAATATTATTTACTAATAATTAGAGGAATGATCAATTTATGGATATGGCCACATGAAGTTAATATTTTGAAACTTAGTAGGATATGGATATCCAAATTGGTTCATGATGTAATATGAAATATAGCTTGAAAAACGAATATGATTAGTATGGGAATACGGGTTAGTGGGAATTTTTATAAATTGAATTATATTTAGGGATATTATGTTGTGGCCTTAGGAACTTTTCCAACATATCATGTTGGATAAAGGAATTATAGAAAACATAGTTCGTGTAACATAGTTTATGTTTTTGTTCGAGGATGAGGCCATGTAATTTAACATCAAAGAGTAACAAATATTTATGTATTTTTTCATAAATAGACTTGTATTTTATCATTTAAAATGGACATCATGTTCATGTGATGTTAATCCTATGAAAGGAATGAAAATTTAAGATTTAGTGGGGCTTATGAAATAAATATTTCTATGAATATGGGTTTGGGATTACACCTATAAAGAGTCATAATAAACATTTTTTTATTATACTGCTGGAATGATCATCATAAATAAAAAATAAAATATTTTTCTTGCTCCCGGTGGGAATAAGAGATGAAAAAAGATCTACCACATCAAATAATCATGTTCTTCTGGAACATACACCCGAATAGGAATCCTATGATTGAAATATCTTCCTCATATGCTAATGAAATATAGAGGATATATAAAAGGTACGAGAGATATGGTTCTCTACATAAAATTATGGCATCATACATTAGGTGGTATTAATTGATCCACCCCTATCCTTTGACGGATGAGGGAGGGAATAAATTAGATAGTAGGGATGTGGCGTCCTCTATGAAAGGGTTGGGGCTTACTCTGGTGTGGATTTTGGGATCCACCCAATATCAATTTATGGATGAGGTAGGGGTTAAAAAGGGATATGAACTACAACAATGTCTTCTAGAAAATAATCCTCATTATTAAGGGGATTCAAAATCATGAGTAATTGTGAAATTCTTGGATAATTTCATATTAGGGTAATTCACAATTGAATTAAGTGAATAATAAAATGCATGCAGTGATTGTGAATAGTGGGATGTCTAGGAGGAGGTTTGAAATATTTATTATCATGGAATCAAATATATCGAATGAAGTTAATTTGGTTATATAAACATCCCAAATGGATATGGAGAACTTGTCATATTAAAGGAGGATCATGAAAATGATGTTTGTAAGGGTAGTACCATTGAAACCTCACAGAAATGGATGGATGCAGTTTATGAGACATTGAAAGGATATGGGGGCACATGATCTTGTGATGCATCCCTGAAACGTCTATATTACTATATTCGGTTCACATTGGAAAAATATCATGGTTGATTTCCCACTTAAATGGATCACATTAATATTTCACACATGGTAAAACATGAATATTATTTGGTTCAATGGAGATGTTTATTTTTACCATTTGAATTATAGACTTTAGGATATAAGTTTTTGTAACACTCATCACATTCATCCTATTTTCCCACTTCAAAATTTTGTATTTATTGGAATCCTAAATGATATAATAGATTTTTTATATGGAGGATTCCAAGAGAATTATGTGGTCATGAAATTTTGATCAACTATAGGGGAGGAATATCCATGAGACACAATATGAGAAACATGGTTCATAGATAAAGGTTTGTCCTACCTCAGAGCTAGAAATTATTAATTCTCGATCATGTAGACTAACTATCATGATCTGTTCTATGCTTAATTTATTGTGAGACAGAGTGCCTCATGTGGTTTCATGAATGATTTCATGAGACAAGAATATTATTTTATTCATGATTAATTCACCGAGTGTATGATTTCCCTTTTAAATTTATAATGAACATTTATTTTGTTATCTTACATATTAGAAGTATTATTTGAAGAAATTGAGAATCAAAAAAATCACCCTATTGGATTTTGGGTTATATCTACATGAAAAAAAACATGCTAGTTTTTTTTTAATCTAGAATGGGGCACCCATGGACTATGTATGTCCATCCACTTTAAATTTCATAGAAAGGGTTCCTTATTAATCACTTTTCGCTTCATAAAATCTACATATTTTATAAATTTTCACTCGAGTTACAATATAAAAATATTAATCATATTGTACAAAATTTTTCAGAATACATGTGAGAAGTCAAGTGGAAGGGACCAAATTTTCAGAGCAGTGAATATATAAACAAATAATTGATAAAATGTAATACTAAAATTTTACATTCATGATTTCAATAGTTTACATATCATGTATATACTATCACTAATTCATATTGATCATTGAGGTTGCAAAAAAAATAATGATCTATAATTTTTAGTTTTTCATTATATTGAATATATCCACATTTTCTTTTAGAATACCTTCTACTTGTAAAGGTTTAAAAATAGTGTTATGTATGAATTAAATGAAAATAAGATTACCCACTGATCAATGTGATAATATTCAGTCATTACAAACATTATTTTATAATATCATAGAGAATATAAATTATCACAATCCATTATCAAACTAGTTTCCCCAATATGATTTCTAAATTTTAAAAGATGGTATAATTATAGTCTCTTAGAAAGGGGTACCCCTTTGTATAATTTTTAATTGAGATGTATTTTTTTTAAATATATTCCAAGATGGATATTTCATCATGTAATATGTCTACAAAAGGGATTTATATTGAGTTACAGACCACTTAACATGAAATATGTTCTTTGAAACCCAATTCTGAGGCTTATGTCTATATATCAATAATGATGTAATCCTCTTTGAATCAGATATTGGAATACTAAAGAAAAAAAGTATTTTTGTATGAGATTATATTTTAAAATTAATTGGTACATTATTTTCTAGGTGGAGAAGATATTCCAAGAATTCTATGAAATGATAAGGGTGGAGGATCATTAAGAATATGTCCGGGATTCACAAATGATTTCTTACCGCGATATATTCATTTTCTTTTAATTTATAGTATATATAGTCCAAACAAAAAAAATTTAAATTTTATTAAATGAGATTCCAATGTGACCCTCTTTAATATGTACACGATCGATATAGCCCCAATATGTGGGGAGATTTACAATAATTTATTTACTCAAGTTTTTGAGTGGGGGGTACCAAGGAAACTAGTTTTTTAATAAGGAGATGCTCAATCTATAAAGTCAGCTCTGTAGATGTGATTTACAAAAAATGGTTGACATACCCTTTAGAGTATAGGTGGATCAATTTATTAATAAAACCAATAATGAGACATGGATGAGGAGGATCCTTGTTTATTATACGCAAAAATCCCTTGGGATTAAGGATTACTACATCAAAACATTGATGAAGGTTAGTATGATTCATATAGATGTAAGGTCACCTAAATATCTTATCTCCTTGTTCCTTTAGTGTCTTTGGGATATATAACTAATTGTAAATATACTCCTAGTTCATGAATCAATTACAAGGTTGATAATTATTATTTTTGAAATTTTTTAATATTTTTCTAGTCGTAAAAAGAATTTTTTTTGTTATCCTAGTGTTTTCAATGTTATATCATTAGTAGGGCCATGTTTTAAAATGAAAAGATAAACTTTGACATATTGGGAACTTGTATGAGGTATGGGGATGGATGGTGGCACACATGGGAGGTTATGAATTTGTTATCATATAAGATATTTTGGGTTATATCTTCCACTTGTATCTATAATTATTTAATGGTGTTCTGTTGAGGACCTAAGGGACTCAGGAAAAAATATACAATTGAATTTACATGATTTGTTTGTCTTCATGACATATAGGTTTCCGATTGTGAGTATTATTGATGATATTAAGGATTGTCATGTAGCATGTTCATACATTCTATCTAGCATAGAAGGAATGTTGGCCACCCATAATGAACAGAACATTATATATGATGGATATTCACCTCGATGATTCATGATAAAATTTATAAGTATCTAAAAGAGTTGTCTAGTTCCTCTTATCATTATAATAATAAAGAGACATCTGATGAGAATTATTCAATTTTCACTAATGAAGAAAATCAAGGATAACGGTATATCAACAAAATTCCCCCATCATATGCTTTAATTTTAATCAAATCATAATATGTCGAAACATGGATCCACTCAATCCACAATAGGAAACTGGTTGAAAAAAATAGATATTGAGGATGAAATTGAACCAAAGACCTAATAAGATGTGAAAAAGACCCCAAATAGTCACATCACACATGTAACTCCCTGACCCCATTTACCATGAGTTTGTGCATTATTACATAACATTGGCATCATACAAGGAATCACATCCTGAAAGACCAATTAGTTTAGTAGAATTGGAAGTACTAGATAAACACATATGTTTTACATTACATTATTAATTAAAAAAACAATGTGTCTCCATAGAACACACTCATATCCCTTAGTTTATCCATGTAGGTCAATCGTTATATACTTCTTCACATCCTGGGAAAATTAGAACATAAGAAATGGGTCATCTCATACGCTTAGTAAAGATAACAATATAGAGGAAACATTCATAAATAAGCATAAAAATTTAAGGAAATGTATAAAAAGAAAACACAAGACATGTAAAAATAAACATGAGAATTATATGGAAATGATAAATCAAATAATTCGTTTTAATTATTTACATGGATATTCTACTAGTCGAATAATCACATGTAATATCAATAGATAATTTCATAATGATGGAATGCATAATGTCGGACATCATAACTACATAGTCAAGGACTTTTTCCAAGACTAAAAATAAGATTTTGTCAAGGCCATGTGAAAAGACACTAGTTTTTCCCATGAGACCTTCCAATGCATCGAGGAGCTATAGTGGGCTCCACCCGTCACTTACTAAGTCCAATGCATTCCTTATATGAAAAGGTTGAAACATAACATAATATTCATATTAAAACTAGCATATGAAATGTTAATAAATTTATAATAAACAATGAATGGTATAAAAAAACACCTACATAGTCAAACATATCACAAAATCTTCAATAAAATATGGAAGATCGAATCATAATAAATCAACTTTAAACAACTGTAAAATCAATCAAAGAAAATTGACATAGATGAAATCTAAACTATTGATGAGAAATTTATCTTTCTATTTAAAAATAATTTAAAAGTCGCATATTTATAAAAGGAAACATTTAATTTGAAAGTATTTATATAATCTTATAAGGGATGCTTTGAATGTGTAATAGCAGTGGAAAATAATCGCACCTGTCATCTAAGTTAAAAAAACATTATTATCTTTATTTGTTGAAAAGGTCATAAAGAACCTTATTTGGAAAATGATGGAAAGATTCCTTTATAAAAAATTCTAAAAAGGTAATCAGGGGTATAAATTACATTAAAACTTATTCTAGGAAATATTAAAAATGTTTTGAAATACATTTTTAAGATACACAGATTTGGATGATAAAGAGGTCCCAGTAGATACTTAAACATAAACTACCTCGGATAATAAAGAGATTGTAAAATTTACCCATACCAAGTACGTTTACTTGGTAGAGGGTAAGTTAAAATTATTTATAATAGTTAAATCATTTTAATTAAATTATACAAGAATCACCTACAAAAATTTTATATCATATATGAAATTCTGATATTGCTTTGTTAATAATATTTCAGTAGTATCACAATTCTGGTTGTTAACTGATTCATTTTCCATTATATGTTTTATTATGTAAGTAATGTTTAGAATTGATAAGTTGTATGTTATTCATATCCAAAATGATATTAAGTTCTTAAACATTATTTTTAATCCTAAAATGAAATTATTCATGAATGGTTATGATGGAAAACAAAATCTCATCGCGTTGTGGAGACGGTAATCCGTACATATTCACGAGTGACAATATCAATCTATTGGTGGTGAGATCATATGAAATTGGATGGTATATCATATATAATGAATAAATAACATGTTTTATATATTATTTACATCAATTATACTCATTATTATACCCATCCAAAGAATTAAGTGTTGAATAACAAACTATGCCACAACGTGGAGACGGTAAGTCGTACATACGCACTTATGGTGACTTTATCATTCATGGGATGGATAGAATAATGAATATGGATATACCATATTTATAATAACATCTAAATATGTAGAATTTTCCAGATTTATTATTTTAGTTTTCAAACAACAATGAAATAGGAATTCAAATAGGAAAAGAACTTTGAAAGAGGTGATGAAGTAATTAACTCTTCTTCAGGTTCTTCCTTTTAATTTCATCATAAGGTCTCTTTAGGTTGGATTTATGATCAACGTATGGCATATATGTAGAATTTTGAGTATTAGGTAGGTTATTTGAGAAGTTTTTGTCTGTTACCAATGTGTTTGTAGGTGTGAAATTAAGAGAAAGAGAAGTGGCCTTTTATAAGAGAGGTGATGGTCACTTTAGAAAAATCTTGAAATATTATTTTATAATAAAATACTTTTTGGTTTCAAAGATCTCAAAAACAAATTATTTTGAGAATAATGTGTGGTTGGGTTTAAATCATTTCAAAAAATAGGTTTTATACCAGTCTTGGTCACCATATTAACCTTATATGTTAATTTTAACTCTTAGTTAAATAGTTTATCTTTTACCATAACTTGTGTTATTATATTAAATGGTAAATAGACAAAAAATAAAAAACCTAGCAAACCTAGAGTTATTAATTATTGAAATATGTAACCTTTTAATTGTACTTTGTCTAAAACATATATTTTTATGAATATTATATCATTTAATAATATAGTAATTTTTATAAAAACACAATTATTTCAATTTTGAAACTATTTAGTATTTGGTTTTTGAAAAAGTCAAAAAAATTGAATACATTGAAAAAAATAATTGAAATCAATTATAACATGTCATATTAACCAGAAAATTTAGTTTAAGGCATCAAAAGTTTCAATTTACATTTATTTGGATATTTATAATATCAATTATTTTAATCTTTCATTAATAAGTCAATTACTGCATCATCATTGTGTCAGAATTAAATTTAATTACATAACATCTAAAAATTAAAAATAAAATACTGTAATGTAGGAAATAATTATAAATTTCTAATAAATATTTATATTCAAATTTATCTTATGTATAATACTACATTAAACATGTTTTAGTTATTAAAATGTAAATTTAACACTTTTATCTCTTATTTAAATAATATAATAATAAATGTCTTAATATAACCTACGTGGATCCACAAGGATCATATTTTATTCCTAAGAATTATTTAGCTCTTAAAACACTTATCCATTAGAATTAGGACATGGGTTAGTGTAACTATAATATCATTTTTACCTTTAATTACCCTATTTTCTTTTAACCGTGGTAAATAAAATTCAAATGTTACTATTCAAAAAAAAATTATTTTCATCCTATTGAACCACATCTTAATTATTGATTTCAACTATGCCTTTTAGAGTTTTTGAATTCGATTCAGAAAAGTGGTAAAATTTCTTTTTATGAAAATTTACAAATTGCCTAGAAGGTTCGTAAAAGACGTTAAAATGTTCAATAAAATTTTATACATATAATTTTAAAATCAAAATGACTCCAATGAATTAAATTAAAATTTTATTTTTATTATGTATATATTTTGATCTGAAATAAATTTAAATAAAATAAATAATTGTTTAAATAAAAAATCAGTTTTAAGCAATTACCTAGTGTTTTTACTATTCATCATAAAATTTATATTTTAAGAAAAAATACCAAAAATTCACCCTAAGCTAATTTTGATATTCCGAATATAAAAAAATTCCATTTCGTATAATAAAATTTATAAAATTTCAAAAAGAGGGTATTACTATTCATAACTCCTGGTTTGATTGGTCATGGTTTGCTATAACTGGAAGTTGCATACAACGCAATATATTTCATTATTCAAAGAGAAATGTACCGTGGAATCATGGTGTGAAAAATTATTCCCTCCTTCAAATAATTTCATCCTAGAAATTTCTAGTATAATAATACATAAAAATATTTGGGTTTATATTCATCATATGATCCCCAGGTTTCCACATTACCTCTTCTATATTATCATTTCTCCATAGAACTTTTACCAGACGAGTCTTATAGTTTCTCAAAACTTATTCTCTGGTATCTAGAATCTTGACATGCTCTTGGAAATAAAAAATATCGGGTTCCAGTTCTATTTCATCATAGGTGAGTACATGTGTTGGGTCATTCATTTATTTCCTCAATAGTGATATGTGGATCACAACATGAACTTTGGGGAGACATGGCCGCATTTACAAATGATAACCTACAACTCCAATTCATTAAACAATTTTGAAAGGTTCGATGTACCTGGTACTTATCTTACCCTTCTTACAGAATCATAAAACATGATTCCATGGAGATACCTTCAAGAAACAAGATCTCCTACTCGAAATTGCAAATCCTACCCTCGTTTATCAGCATAGCTCTTTTTCTAAATTTGAGTTGCTTTGATGTGGGTTTGGATAATATTATCATTTTAAATTTTTTCCTCTACAAGTTCTGGGCCTATGAGTTTTCTTTCATCAACATCATCCCAACAAGTTGGTGTGAGACATCTCTTTCTATATAAAGCTTCATATGGTCCCATATGAATACTTCAATGGAAGCTATTGTTAAATAATAATTCTACCAGAGGTAAATATTGATCCCACATACCATGAAAGTCTAGTGATAATCATCTCAACATGTGTTCTATTGTTTTCATAGTCAATTCTGATTGTCCATCAGTTTGAGGTTGGTAGGTGGTGCTCAAACAATGTTCAGTATCTAGGGGATTCTGAGGACCTTTCTAGAATCTTGATATAAAATTGGAATCACAATCATAAGCAATCGATAGGTGTTCTCCATGAAGTCTTACAACTTAATTAATATATATTCTTGAAAAAATCTCAAGTGGTAGATATTCTCTTATAGCAAGAAAATGTTTTAATTTAGTAAGATGAAAAAAATTACCCAAATTGCATCATTCCTTCTAGTTTTCTTTCGTAGTCCCATGATAATGCCTATTGTAATATCATCCCATGTCCAATCAGGTATGG
Organism: Viscum album; assembly: GCA_963277665.1. Taxonomy (NCBI): domain Eukaryota; kingdom Viridiplantae; phylum Streptophyta; class Magnoliopsida; order Santalales; family Viscaceae; genus Viscum; species Viscum album. Next base: position 1,540,422,445 of record OY728142.1, read on the forward strand.
TAAGAGGTTTCATGACTCCTCTAGGATTTTTATTGTAGCCTTCAACAGTTGACAACCCATAGGTCATGGCACAGAATCAGCAATCTCCCTCTTCATGTTATCGCACCAAAAATGTTCCATCAAATCTCTATACATATTTGTGCTATTAGGTTTTATAGAGAAATTGGAGATATGAGAATCATCAAAAAACTCCCTTTTTAGATTAGGTATATAAGGAACACAATGTCTCTTCCCAGATTTCAAAATTTTATCTTCATATTCAAATTCGATCAATCTCCCATCATTCACAGCATTGATTTTCATTCGGAACTCCTCATCATTAGTTTGAGAGGTTATTATCCTTTCTAGTAAAGATGGATTGGTAACCAATTGAAAATATTATTGATGTTTCACCTTCAATGATTATTCCCTTATGCATCTTTATTAGATCTATAAACATAGGATCCCTTTCATCTCAGATTTTTTTCTAAATTCCATGATCCTTTCCGCTCAAATAATCTTCCACTTTATTTTTATTCCTTGAGTGGTAGTGTATTGTGCAATCATAATGCATGAGTAGTTCAAGACATCTTTTCTGCATCATGTTGAGTTCTTTTTATGAGAAAATATACTTCAACCACTTGTGATAAGTATATATCTCACTTTTTTTCACAATAGAGACAGTGTATCCATATCTTCAAAGAAAACATTACAGCTACTAACTCAAGATCAGGAGTAGGATAGTTTTGTTCATGAAGTTTTAGGTAATTTGATGCATATGCAATGAACCTATCATTTCACACAAGGACACAATGCAATCTTTTCTTTAAAGCATCACTATAAAAAACAAACCCTTCATTCCCCAATGGAAGTGTCAATATAAGAGAATTGGATAATACTTTCATCAATTCTTCAAATCATTATTCACAGTATTTTGTCCAGAACAAATTTAACCTCTTTACGTGTGAGCTTGGTAAATGGGTTAGGAAATCAAGCAAAATTATGGATGAAGCACTGATGATAACTTTCTAAACTAATAAAAAAACACACCTCAGTTATACTCATTGGTTCTGGCCATTCTTGGATTGAATTTACCTTTGAAGGATCAATACAGATACCATCCTTAGAGACAACATGGACAAGAAAATTAATCTCTTAAATCCAGAATTTCCACTTGATAAGAATCCCATATAATTCATTTTTCTATGAGTTTTTAGAATAGTGTGCAAGTGATTTTCATGATCTTTTTAGATTTTGGAGTATACCAAGATATCATTAATGAATACCACTACAAAGTTATCAAGATATTTCTTGAAAACAAAATTCTATAGATCTATTATGATAGAGGGAGAATTTGTTAGTCAAAAGGCATTACTATAAACCCATAAATCCCATACCTGGTACACAATTTTTTCATTGTAATGACTTCCTTCTTCACACACAACTGATGATATCTAGATCGAAGGTCAATGTTTGAAAAATATTAGCTCAATGAAGTTTATTGAATAAATCATCAATGTGAGGTAGGGGATACTTGTTCTTTATTGTTATATCATTGATATATCAATAATCAATGCACAACCTCATAGATCCATCTTTCTTCATACAAAAAAGAACATGCCCCCCCCCATATAGAAACACTAAGGCTAATAAATCCATTATTACTCAATCCCTCCTATTGTTTCTTTAGAACCACTAATTCCACAGTGGCCATTCTATAAGGGGTCATAGATATGGGCCTTGAACCAAGAAATAAATCAATGGAAAACTCAATTTCTTGTTTTGGTGGATGTCTAGGTAAATCCTCTAGAACATCAATATATTCTTTGAAAATAGCTACATCCTCTATTTGAACATTTTTTTCCACACCAAAAGTTATTTCACTCCCTTCCTCCCCAATAATTGAATTTAATAAAGATACTGGGGATGGAACTACATATGAATCATATGGTGACATTTCTTCTCTAAAGATAACGTACCCCTTATCATCATTGAAAATTTTAACCTCCTTCTTCTTACAATAAATTTTTACATCATTTTAGAAAATAAAATTAATACTAAGGATTATATAAAATTCAATCATTTGTATGACGATGAGATCAGTAGATAAAGAACATTTATATGCCCTATTGGGAACAAATTCACAAAACATTGTAGAAATATACTTCACTTAGGAATTTTGAATGACAAGATCCTTGTTAAATTAAATTCGAAATATCTAATTTTCGTAGAAAATTCAGAAGTTATAAAGCAATGGGATGATCCAGAATCAAATAAATCAATGGAAAAATTTAAGAAAACTAATAAATTATTTGCCACCATGTCATTCGGAGCATCAACCTCAGCAGTAGTGATTGCATACACATGACTATGCTCCCTTGGCCTTTTCTGAGGTATGATTCCTTGGTTCTTAATACATTCATTTTCATAATTCCCCATTTATCTACAATTTTAGCATTAAACATTGACATCCTATTTCATTCCCTTACAATTACAATCCTGGTGGCCTTTTTTACCCCACTTGTAACAAACTCTGATTCCCCTCATGAATGTACCAGGGTGTTTCTTCCCACATTTACCACAGGATGAAAATTCAACATTTCCCTTCTTCCCCTAATTTCCATTTCTTGAGTGTTTCGATGATCTCTTCTTCTATTTCTTTTCTTTAAAGTTATAAGACAGAGAGAATTCCTTTTCTATATTGATAGCACATTAGACTATATCTTCGTACAATGTGAAAGATTATGAGACTTATTCTCAATGGACAAATGGTTTTAACAATTAAAATAATAAATCAATATTACTCCTTAGGTTACATATATAATCTAATTCATGCCTTTCTATCCTTGTAAATTTAGTCTCATACTTTGGCACATTCTCATCCTCCTTTTCCCACATACTCAAAAATTGTCTTTCCATATCTTATTGATTGTCACGAGGAATGTATTTTCCTAACAAAATATCTCTAAAATACATTAATTCCATATTTCATATTTCATCATCCTAAATTGTGTTTTGAATTAATGAAAACCATTGATCTGTATCTCCTATGAGGCGATAAACTGCCATGACCACTTTTCCGTTTCACCACTCCCCAAAGCATGAAATATGTTTTCTAAGGAACTTATCCATTGCTCAGCTACAAATGGATTTTTTGTCCCATTGAATGTTGGTAGGTTATTTCCTCATGAATCAGTATAACATTTTTCCTCCACATTGTGGAACTAAGTGTTCTATATGGGTATATTTATTAATAATAATTATAGTGAGTTGTTCCAGTATAGTTATAAGTTGTTCAACACAGGTTTCATCAACAACTACACCATAATTATCTTAAGTAGGAGGGAAATTCCTAAATAGATTACGTGCATTTATACAGTTTCTATTTATTCTACTACTATCCACTTATAAAAAATGGAATCCACTAGATTAGTTTATGAATCACGATACATAATTCAAAACTAATATAATACCTAAGATATATTCAATAGGTTATATATATAATCCAGAATCATAAACAGATGTTCTATTTGAGAATATATTTACTCATAAATCATTTATAATGGTTTTTAAGGAAAATATTAATTTTCCTAAGCATATCCCTTGGGAGTGTCATATCCCAGAGTGAAACATAAACCTTTGTCATGTACCAGGATACCCCAGATCAAGCCCAAAACTCCATTTGGAGTTTTTACTCCTATGTACATCTGTGCTAGATCCGAATCTACCTACTCTAATCTAGAAAGGGATATATTTCATTTAAATTTCATAAAATCTATACATTACCAAAATTATTGGATGTTCTTCAATACTAATCCTCAAAGTCTATTTTAGGGTAATGTTCTTTAATCAGAGTTTTTAAAAATCTAGTTTCCAAGGATTGTACTAAACTTCCTCTTATACCAACTGTAACACCCCAACCCAAGTTACCCATATTCAGGGTATTATTACATAACGTTGGCATGATATAATTAATCATGTCTTGAATGACCAATCAGTTTTGTATAATTGGAATTACTCGATACATACATAAGTTTTACATTACAATATAAATTGAAAAAAACAACATTGTGTCTCTGTAGAACACACTCATATCCCCTATCCTATCCATGCATGTTATTGATAATATACTACGTCAAATCATTGGAAAAATAAAACATATGAAATGGGTGAGCTCTGATGCTTAGTAAGGATAACAATATAGCGGAAACAATCATAAATAAGCATAGAAATCTAAGGCAATTTATAAGACTAAAACACAATACTTTTAAACATAAAATTATGCTTAATATGGAAAAGATAAATAAAATAATGTCATTTAATTATTCACATGGATATTCTACTAGTATAATAATCATTTGTAATATCAATAACTAATATCATAATAATGGAATGCATAATGGTGTTCATCATAACCACATTATCAAGGACTTGCTCTAAGACTACAAATACTATTTTGTTAAGGCCATGTGCCAAGACACTAGTTTGTCTCATGAGACCTACCAATTCATCCAAAAGCAATAACATAATTTACTAATCACAGACTTAGTCAAATTAATTCCTCATATGAAAGGGTTGAAACATAACATAAGCATTCATATTTAAAATAGCATAAAAATGTTAATACTCTAACCATAATCCATGAATGGTATAAAAATAACACATCTACAGTCAAACATATCAAATATCCATCAATAAAATATAGAATATTTTATCATAATAAATCAACTTCAAATTTGTGTAAAAGCCATCAAAGGATGTAGAAAAAGATTAAATCAAAACTATTTGAGAGAAATACATCATTTTATTTCCAAATAATTTTAGTGTCCCATATTTATAGAAAAAACATTTATTTTTAAAATATTATTATAATTTTTTAATTTATTCTTAGAAGGTTTTATAATGAAGTAAAATAGTCTCACCCACTTTATATTTTAGAAAAACATTCTTACTATAATATGTCCAGAATTTAATGAAGTACCTTTTTTGAAAAATGATGGAAAAATTCCTTTCAAAATATTTTGTAAAAATTCAAACAAGGGTATAAATGAATGGAAACCATATTCAAGGAAATTTTCAAAATATTTTGAAATAAATTGTTAAGAAACACATATGTTGATGAAAAAGACGTCCTAGTAGGAACTTACATATAAAAAATCTCGGATAATAAAGAGAGTTTAAAATTAACCCTTACCTTGTACTTTTCCATGGTCGAGGGTACATTAACCTTCTGTATAATAGTGAAATCATTGTTATTTAATTATTCAAGAACCACATCCATAAATATTATATCATATATGATCATCTAATATTGCATTGTAACTAATACTTCATTAGTATCCCTGTTTCAGGTGTTAACTGATTCGTTTTCCATTATATGTTTGGTTACGTAAGTCATGTTTCTTATAGATAGGATTTATTTGATTCATATATAGAAATATCTTAAATTCGTAAACATTATTTTAAATAATCAAATGAAAATTATTCTTGAATGGTTTTGATGGGAAAAGAAATCTAATCGTATCATGGAGACAGTAATTCGTACGTACGCACGAGCTAAAATATCATTCTATTAATGGTCAAATAATATGTAATTGGATGGAATATATTATATATAAAATAATTTACATGTTTTATTTATTATTTACATCAATTTTACTCATTATTATATGCATCCAAATAATTTTGTGTTGAATAACAAACTACACCATGACGTGGAGATGGTAAGTCTTATGTACACACATATGTAGACTTTATCATTCATAAGATTAACCTAATAATTAATATGATTGTTTCATATTTATAATAATATCTCAGTATGTATATGGTATTTTAGTAATTAATTTATTATGCAAACAACAATGAATGGGGAAGTGGAAGACGAAATGAACTTTGGAAGAGGTGATAAAGTAATTACCTCCTCTTCGGGTTCATCTTTTTGATTTGATTAAAAGGGCTCCATTGTTTGGCTTTCTGATCAATTTATGCCCTCTATGTTGAAGTGAGAGTATTTGGAAGGATACGTGAGAATAGTTTGGCCGAGCCAAATGGCATTAGAGGTTTGTAATTAAGAGAAGGGTAAGTACCCTTTCATAAGAGAGGTGAGTGTCACTTTCAAAAAAGCCAGAAATATTATATTATTTTAAAATTATTTTCAGTTTATAATGGATAAAAAATGATTTCATTAGAGTATAATATGGGGATCGGTCGAAAACCTCTCAAACAATAGGTTATATACACGTTTATGTCACCATATTAACCTTATCATTAGTTTTAACTCTTAGTTAAATAGTTTATCTTTTACCAAGTCCTCCTATATTATTAATATAAATGGTTAATAAAGTAATTATAAAAATCCAAGAGAACATCAAGTGGTTAATTATTGACATATCTAACCATATCTTGGTCCTTTTTCCGATCCTTGAATTTTTTGGAATATTATATCATTTATTAATATTGTATTTGTATTAAAAACTCATTCATGTAAATTTTGAAACTATTTAGTATTTGGTTTTTATGAAAGTCAACAAAATAATATGACATCAAACAAAAAAATTAAATCAATCCTATCAAGTCATGTAAACCTATAAAATTATTGGATGAAATAAAAAATGTCAATTTAAATTTATTTCAATATTTATAATATAAATTATTTCAATCTTTCATTAATAAGTTAATTACTGCATCATCATTGTGTCATAAATAAATTTAATAATTTAATATATATATAATATAAATAAAATACAATGATTTATGAAATACAGTTATATTTATAAATAATTTTTATAGTTGAATTTATATTATGTATAACCCTATATTAAAATTAGTTTAGTTATTAAAATTCAAATTTAACACTTTTAACTCTTCCTTAAATAAAATAATAATAAATGTCCAAATCTAATAAAAATGAATAAAATGAACATATTTTGTTCATAAGGTTTATTTATGTTAAAAAAAACATATCCAACAGATACAGGACATGTGTTAGGATAATTATAATATCATTTTTACCTATAATTACCCTATTTACTTTTAATCATGGTAAATAAAATTCAAAAGTCACTTTTCAGCAAAAATTAATTTCATCCTATTGAAAAACATTTTTCTTATGGATGTCAATGAGGTATCTCAGATTTTTGAAATTCAATTCACAGAAGTGGTAAAATTATGTATTATATAAATTTACTAATGTGCCTTGAAGGTGGGTAAAAGACGTTAAAATGTTCTATAAAATTATATACATCTAATATCATTATAAATTGACTTCAATGAATTAAATTGAACATATATAGGTATTATGTGTCTATTTTGACATAAAATAAATTTAAATAATATAAATAATTATTTAAATAAAAAGTCAGTTTTAAATAATAACGTGGTGTTTTTCACTATTCATAAAAAACTGAATATTTTCCGAAATATAACAAAATTCACTCTACGATAATTCAGAAATTATAAATCAAAAAATTAAGCCAGTTTTGAAAAATAAAATTTATAAAATTTCAAAAAGTGGTATTACTATTCATAACAGCTAGTTTGATTTGTCGTCGTGTGCTAGAACTCGAAGTTGCATACAATGCAAGCTATTGTATTATTCAAAGAGAAAATACCATCGAAGCTTGGGGTGGTAAAATGTAAAATTATCTAGTCTCAATGATGCTAATAATTTATACAATCCCATTAGAACTATCCCAAAAAAGCAGTGTAGTTCCTTCAAATCTTCCTTTTCTTATCTGAATAGCATCTTTCGATTCATATAAGTAGTAGAAAACAATGAATAGGTGTCATTCTAAATAATATTTTTGGACGATACTCAATGAGGTGTAAATTTCATATTTGTATATGGTCATTTTATAACTAAAATTTATAACTATTTTTTGGACTATCCCATTGATGTGGGCCTTTATCTATAAAAGATTGGTAAATAAGTTCACTCTTATATTGGAAGGGTATACACATCATTCCGAGTGATATATATTTTGAGTTCAGGAATAACTGGGAATGATTCTCTAAATTATGTAAAATGACATCATTTTTTACCTTTTAGATTCTTCCCATCTCTATTAATGTGATACTTCTTTCTATTATAGTATTTTAAGAGATATGGTATGAGGATTAAAAATTTAGTTCTGGAAAACATTCTAATTTCAAAACAACACAATGGTTAGATACCATGAATGAGTGAAATGTGGAATAAGCTTCCCCAATGGTATTCATAGAAAATTTAAGAGTTGATAACCTACATCTTGAGATAAACCATGCCTCTTACACTCTGTTTCATCCTTCAATGTAATTTTCCACATGGGAGGCTACATGGTGGAAGGATGTGATGAAGCTAATAAAAATCTCCATTAGAGGGTTAAGGTTGAGTATTATACTTCTTATATACATTTTGGACTTTCTTAATGATTTCATGTGGATGAAGTTAAATAGGAAGATCATTTCCCAACATATGTATAAACAAAGGATGTTTTTATTTAAGACTTGGTGACACCCATAACCTTTTAATGGGAGGTCACAGTTCCAAGGATGTAACGTCAAATAAATGAACCGAATTTAATTTTCATTCCCATAATAGGGAGGGATTCTTTAGAGGTGATTCATGATTAATCTAAAATGAGCCTAGTGTTAGATTTCCCAACCTACTCCTGGTATGATAGAACATTGGTGAGTGATAATTGAGTTAAAAACAAAGACAGTGTGTTTCCTATCTAGATCTAATGACAAATGTAAAACCAAATCATTGGTTCTTAAATTCTGTTAAGGTGAAAGGTAAGACAATAGAACTTTATGTATTGGTCAATAATGTAACAACCCAAGCTTCCATGGTATGTTTCTCTTTGAGTAATGCAATATCTTGTGTTGTACGCAACATCGAGTTCCAGCCCACATTGACCAATCAAACTAGCGGTTATGAATAGTAATTCCCACTTTTAAAAATTTTATAATTTTATTTTTCAAAATGGACATCATTTTTGGATTCTGAATATAAAAATTATCTTAGGGTGATGTTTTGGTATTTTTATGAAAACTTTCACATTTTGATGAATAGTAAAAAACACTGCGTTATTGATTAAAACTGATTTATTATATAAATATTTATTTAGTTTATTTAAATTTATTGTAGGTTAAAATAGATATATAATACCAATATAAGTTAAATTTAATTCAATGGAGTCATTTTATAGTAAAATTAGATATATATCATTTATTGAACATATTAATGTATTTTACCCGGCTTCTAGGCACATTTATAAATTTGCATAACATATAATTTTACCGCTTCGGGGAATTGAATTTTAAACATCCAAGAATCATGGTTGACCTAATCAAGTAAAATTTGGTTCAGTAGGATGAAAATAATTTTTGATGAATAGTAAATTTTGAATTTTATTTACCATTGTTAAAAGTAAATAGTGTAATAGAAGGAAAAATTGATATTATAATTACCATAAAAAATTTCCTAATTCTATTAGATAATTTTTTTGACCTGATTCACCCTTAGGATTAAAATATTATTCTCTTTACGCAACATAGTTTTGATTAGGAAATTTATTATCATTTTATTTAAATACTAGTTAAAAGTGTTAAATTCAAATTTTAATAACTAAACCATTTTTAATATAGGGATATACATAAGATAAATACAAATATAAATATTCATTAAAATTAAAAAAAATATTTCTAACACCTTGGTATTTTATTTATATTTTTTTGACCTTAAATATTTTAATTTATTTATGACACAGTAATTATGTAGTAATTGTCTTATTAATGAAAAAGTAAAATAATAGATATTATAAATATCCATATAAATTTAAGTTCATACTTTGGATGCATTAAAATAATTTTATTAGATTATATTACATGTTTAAATTTATTTAATTTATTTTTTTGAGATGAAATATGTTATTTTGACTTTTACACAAACAAAATACTGAATAGTTTCAAATTTGACATAAATGAGTTTAAAAAAAATTATTATATTCTTAAATGATATAATATTCCTAAAAATATCAGGATTGGCCAAAAGACCGCGATTCAGTTAAATATGTCGATAACGAACCACTTGGGGTTCTCTTGGCTTTTTATTGTATGTTTATTGACCATTTTTTATAATAATACAAGATGACATGGTAAAAGTGAGACTATTTAACTTAGAGTTAAAACTAAAAGATAAGGTTCATATGGTGATATACACTTGTATAAAACCAATTGGTTGAGAGGTTCTTGACCCAGAATGACCTTATCCTCAAAATAAATCATTTTGGATCCATTAAAAACCGAAAATTATTTTATAATAAAATTACTTTTCAAGCTTTTCAAAAAGTTACCCTCACCTCTATTATAAAAGGGTACATCCCCTCCTCTAAATTACACAGCTCCAAATCCATTTGGCTCGGCCAACCCCAACTAAAATATCCTCCTTGCTACCCTCACATAATCCTAAAGGCCATACATTGATCAAAAATCCAACCTATAGATCTATTTGGATCAAATCAAATGAAAGAACCGGAAGAAGATGTAATTACTTCATAACCTCTTCTAAATTTCATGTCTTCTTCCACTTAATCTTTAATTTTTGGTTCCATACTAAAATAATAACTCCAGTACCTTATACATACCGATATGTTATTATAAATATGGCACATTCATATTCATTATTCAATCCATCCTGTTAATGAAAAACTCACCATAAGTGCGTACGTATGGCTTACCGTCTCCACATCCTGGTGTAGATTTTTATTCAACACTTAATTATTTGGATAGGTATAATAATGAGTATAATTGACTAATATAAAAAATATGACTTGTAAATTATTTTTATAAATTATATACCATCCAATTATATATGATTTCAACACTAATAGAATGATATTGTCACTCGTGCGTACGTAGGGCTTTCTATCTCCGCGACGCGACGAAATTTCATTTCCCATTGTAACCATTCCAGAATAATTTTCATTTTATGATTAAAAATAATTTTTGAGAACTTAATAACATTCTATATATGAATCTAATACATCCTATCCACACAAAAAAACATTACTTATGTAACAAACCTTATAAATGAAAATGAGCCAATTAACACCTGAAACAATGATACTACTAAAATATTATTAAAAAATAAATATTAGAAGATCACATATGATATCATATTTAGGTATGTGGTACTTTTATAATTTAATAACAATTATTTAACTATTATACAGAAGGATAACTTACCCTCGACCAAGGAAAAGTACAAGGTTTGGTTTAATTTTACATTATCTTTATTATTTGCGGTTGTTTATAAGTAATTATCTACTTAGACCTCTTTATCATCCGCAGTCGTGATTCTTAAAAATGAATATCAAAACATTTTTACTATTTCGTAGAATATGGGTTAAAGTCATTTATAACCTTGTTTTAATTTTTATAATTTTTTTTGAATGGAATGTTTCTGTCGTATTCCAAACTAGGTACTTTATGGCCTTTTCAAAAAATTAAGATAAGAATATTTTTTAACTTATATGATGGGTGTGACTATTGTCCACTATTATAACACCTTTAATGTTCCCATTACAACCTTATAATACAATTTTCAAAATAAATGTTTTCTTTTATAAATATGATCCTTTTAAATTATTTCAAAATAGAAAGAGACATTTCCATCAAATAGTGTTGATTGCATCAATGTCAACATACATTGATGGATTTTACACTTGTTTGAAGTTGATTTATTACGGTAAAATAATCCTTATTTTATTAAAGGTTTTGTGATATGTTTGACTATGGATGTGTTATTTTTATACCATTCATCGTTTTTGGATAAAATATTTACATTTCTTATACATGTTTTAATATGAATGTTCATGTGATGTTTCAACATTTTCATATGAAAATTCATTGGACTTAGTAAATGAAGGGTGGAGCCTGATACAGCTTCTCGATGCATTGGTATGTCTCATGAGACAAACTAGTTTCTTGGAAGAAGGCCTTGACAAAATATTTTTTTTCTTTGCACAAGGCCATCACTATGTTGTTATGGTGTTCGTCATTATTCATTCCATCATTAGGAAATTAGGAATGGATATTAAATGTGATTATTAGAATAGTATAATATCCATGTAAATAAGTAAATCACATTATTTGATTTATCTTTTACATATTATGATGAAGTTTATGGTTAAAAGTCTTGTGTTTTAGTCCTATTCATTACCTTAAATTTTTGTGATTATTTATAAATGATTCATCTATATTGATATCCATACTGAGCATCTGAGTTAAAAACTATCTTATGTTTTATTTTCCCTAGGATTTGAAGAAAAGTAATATTGCTGAACTTATAGGATAGGATAAAGGGTATTAGTGTGTTCAACAGTGACACACTATTGTTTTTTTCAACTTATAATGCAATGTAAAGCATACGTGTGTATCTAGTACGTCCAAGGATACTAACTTGGCTAGTATTTTGGGAAATTATTCCTTGTATTATGCTAATGTTATGTAATAATGCACCGACTCTGGAAAACTGAGGTCGAGGAGATATAGTTGGTATCAAAGGGAGTTTAATACCAAACATGGAAACAATATTTAGGAAAACACCTATTAAATTACATTACCCCAAGATAGACATTATGTTTTAGTATAGAAGAACTTCCTAGAATTTTGGTAATGTTTAGATTTTATGAATTTTCTAAGAAATACATCCTTGTATGGATACTAGTTGGTTGGTGTGGCTCAAGAACATATGTATCTATGAGTGAAAAATCATAAAATGAGTTTCAGGCATGACCCAGGGTATCCTAGTACATGATAATGGGCCTTAATATTCTCTGGCTTATTACACTCTATTGGGTTATTCTTAAGATAATTCACATTTTCATTAAAAACATTATGAAATATTTATTAGTAAATAACACAAAAAAGAAAACATTTTATTATTATTATAGATTATATGCATTAATGGTTCAATTTATGTTAGGTATTTTATAATATTGGAATTCTATATTGTGATTCATAAACTAATATAGTGTATACAATTTTTTAGAAATGGCACCTAGGGGAAGGAATGGAAACTGTACCAATTCATGTATTCCATCTTCAGTTTTCCCTCATAATCCAGATAATTATAGTGGAGCTGGTGATGTGACTGTTGTTGACCAAATTATAACCATTTTGGGACAACTCACTCATCTTATGAATAATATCATTACCCATATGAAGCACCCTGATCCCAAAATTCTATGATAAATGTTAGACCACTTCATGAGGATACAACCACCTACATTCAATGGTACTAAAAATCCATTTGTTTCTAAGAAATGAATAAGTTCCATAGAGAACATATTTCATGCTTTGGGGATTAGAGAAAGAGAAAAAATTGTCCTGGAAATTTATCACCTCACAAGAGATGTGGATAAATGGTGGTCATTAATTAAAAACACAAAGGAGGATGAATATGTATAAAATATGAATTGGATGTATTTTATGGTCATTTCATTGAAAAATACATTCCTCGTGACCATCGAGCGGATACCGAAAGACAATTTCTGAGTCTGAGTCAAAATGAGAATGAGAATGTCGCAATGTTTGATGCTAACATTACAAGGATAACAATACATGTATTATATTATATACGTAACCAAAGGAGTTAGATTGATCTATTATTTGATGGGTTAAAACTATTACTTTGTTGACAATTAGTCTCATAATCCTTGTCATTGTATGAAGAGATTTTATCATTTTCTCTTAAGATAGGAAATGAATTATCTACATCATAATACATTAAATAAAAGCATGAGAAGAAGTGATATGATGAAAAATATGGAAACAGAAATAAGAGCAAGAAGGGAAAAGTTGAATTTCCATCATCTACTAAATATGGGAAGAATCACCCTGGTACTTTCCAGAAGGGAGATGGAGTCTACAACATGTTTAGTGAAAAAGACCTCAAAGCTAATGATTTTAAGGGAAAGAAAGAGGTTGGAAATGTTGAGTGCTAAAATTTTATAGAAATTGGGGATTATTCAAATGAATATCCTTTGTGCGAGGGAAATATACCTCCAAAAAGGAGAAAGGAGAAATGCCATTTTATGTGATCACTACTGTTGTGGTTGAATCTCTGAATGACATGGTGGAGGTTATTTAATGTTTTCCTCAAATTTATCCAATTATTTATTTTATTTTGGATCATCACATTGTTTCATATCTTCCCAATTTTCTAAAAAAATTTGATATTTCGAATTTTATTTAAGAATGATTTTGTCATTCAAAACTCATATGGGAAGTATCATTGCAAAAATAATTGGAATCACTTCCAATTGGGGAATATAAATGTGCCTTATCTATTGATCTCATCATCATACCCATGATTGAATTTGATATAATCCTCGGTATGGATTTCCTTTTGAACCATGATGAAAAAATTTATTGTAAGAAGAAGGAGGTTACAATTTTCATTGATGATAAGGAGTACCTTATCTTTAGAGTAGAAATGTCACGATATGATTCTTATCATGATGCCCCCTATAGATATACAAAATTAAATTATTGGGGATTAAGGGAGTGAAATAACTATGGGTGAGGAGAAGAATTTTCAAATATATTTTTTACCTATTATGAAAAAATATGTTGATTTTTATCTAGAGGATTTACCTAGAAATCCTCCAGAACAAGAAATTGAGTTTTCCATTGATTTTATTCCTAGTTCAAGGCACATATTTAAGACACCTTATAGAATTTCCATTGTTGAATTAATGGAACTAAAGATACAACTAAATTAATTTTTTAATAAAGGATTTATTCTCCCAAGTGTTTCTCTATGGGGAGCACCTGTTCTTTTTGGTAATAAGAATGATGGATCTATGAGGTTGTGAATTGACTACAGGGAGATCAATGCTATAATAATAATGAACAAGTATCACCTACCACACATTGATGATTTATTCAATCAACTTCATTGAGATCAATATTTTTAAAAGGATTGCCTTCGATATGGATAACATCAATTGTTTGTGAAGAAGGATGACATTCTAAAGACAAAATTTTGTACTCGGTATGGGCATTACAGGTTGACAGTAATGCCTTTTGGATTAACTAATTCACCCTAAGTCTTCATGGATATAATTAATTTAGTTATCAAGGAATATCTTGATGAATTTTTAGTGGTAGTTAATGATGATATCTTGGTATACCTCAAAAGATATGAAGATCATGAAAAACACTTGAGCATTTTTCTAGAAACTATTAGAATAAATAAATTATATGGGATTTTTAGAAAGTGTGAATTATTGATTTAAGAGATTTACATTCATGGTTATATTGTGTCTACGTATCGAATCTATGTTGATATATTAAAGAAAAATACAATCCAAGAATGGATATCACTAGTGAGTATAACTGAGGTATGTAGTTTTATTAGTCTTGCATTTTATTATCTGTGCTTCGTCCTAAATTATTTCTGATTAGCTAACCTGTTAAAGAATATCGCATGTAGGGGGGTAAATTTGTTTGGACAAAAGAGTTTGAAGAATGTTGTGAATAATTGAAGAAAATATTATTCGATTATCCAATATTGACTCTACCATCAGGGAATGATGGCATTTTTATTTATAGTGATGCTTCAATGAAATGATTGTGTTGTGTCCATAGGCAAAATGATTGGGTTATTGCCTATGCATAACCACATCTAAACATTCATGAAAACTACTAACCTACTATGGATATTGATTTAGAAGCTATAATTATTTATTTTTGGATATGGAGACACTATCTCTGTTGTAAAAAATGAGATACATATATTAATCACAAGATCTTGAAGTATATTTTCTCACAGAAAGTACTCAACATGAGGCGGAGATGATGTCTTGAACTACTCAAGGATTGTGATTGCACTATACACTACCCCCAAGGAAAGGAAAATAAGGTGGTAGACTCTTTGTGCAGAAAGGATCATGGAGTTTTGAACAAGATGTGAGTTGAAACATATCCTATATTTATGGATCTACTGAAGATTGATATGGGAATAATCATGGAAGATTAAACATAAATACTTTTCAAATGGTTTTCAAACCATATTTACTAGAAATGATAAAAAGTTATCAGGCTGATGATGATGTGTTTGAAAAGAATATTAATGTTGTGAATGATGGGATACTGATCAAATTCATATATGAATATGTAATATTAAAATTTGGTAAGAGACATTGAGTTCCTCAGATACCAGATCTAAAAAGGGAACTGTTGGATAATGATCATAGCTCCAATTCATCTTTACACCATGTTACCACTTAGACATAAAGAGATTTGAGGGAATATTGTTGTTTGGAAAACATGAAGAGGGATATTGCTGATTATGTGTCATGACACATGGTTTTTCAATATATAAATGATTGAAGGCAACACCTTGGAGGATTCATGCAACTTATTCCCAAACCTGAGTGGAAATGCGATGATATTAGGATGGTCTTTTCATGTCACTACCAATGACTACTTGAATAAATGATGCAATGTCGGTCATTATTGATCATCTTACCAAGTCAGCACATATTCATTCAATAAGACAAGATTCACCACATGAACGTTTCAAAAAACTATATATTAATGAAGTTGTGAGACTTCATGGAGTACTCCTATCGATTGATTTTGTTCATGATCCTCATTTTACATCCTGATTCTGGAAAGGTCATTAGAAGGCCTAGGATACTGAACATCATTTGAGCACCTCCTACCACCCTAAAATTGATGGACAATCATAAAAGACTATTCAAACATTGGAATACATGTTGAGATCTTGCTCACTTTACTTTCAAAGTATTTGGTATCAATATTTTCCAATGGTATAATTTTCTTCTAGAAATAGCATTCATTCACATATTCAGATGGTACTATATGAAGCTTTATATGGAATGAGATGTCACACACCAACTTGTTTGAATGAAGTTTGTGAAAGAAAACCTAATGGCCCAAAACATTTTGAGGAACCAATGAAAAATGGTAAGATTATCCAAACCCACATCAAAGCATCTCAAAGTAGAAAAAAGGGTAATGCCTCTAACTAAAGGAAGGATTTGTAATTTCATGTAGGGGATAATGTTTTCGTGAAGTTATTTTCATGGAAGGGTGTTGTATAAATTGGTAAGAAGGGTAAACTAAGCCTAGTTACATCTAGCCTCTCGAAATTCTAGAACGAATTGGAGTTGTAGCTTATCATTTGGCAGTACCGCCAAGTCTCTCTAAAGTTCATGATGTGTTCCACTTATCATTGTTGAGAAAAAACATGCCTAACCCAACACATTGACTCACCTATTAATAAATAGAACTGGAACCCGAAATATCTTATTGCGAAGAGCTTGTCAATATTCTTGATACTAGAGTACTAGTGTTGAGAAACCTGATTACTCGTCTGGTAAAGGTTCTATGGAGAAACCATAAAATGGAAGAGGCAACGTGGAAAATCTTGTATTATGGGATGAAGAACCACCCGAATATTTTTATGTATTAGTATTATAGAAATTTCAAGGATGAAATTATTAGATACAGGGAAGAATGTTACACCCACAGCTTCCATGGTATGTCATTCATTGAATAATGCAATAGACTGCATTGTTTGCAAGTTCGAGTTCTAGCACACCACGACCAATAAAACCAACCATTATAAATAGTAATACCACTTTTTTGAAATTTTATAAGTTTTATTTTTCAAAATGGACTTTATTTTTGGATTCATAATATGAAAATTAGCATAGGGTGACTTTTTCTATTTTTCTGAAAACTTTCAATTTTTTGTGTATAATGAAAAAAATGCATTATTGTTTGAAAAAGAATTTTTATATAAATAAATATTTATTCTATTTAAATTTATTTTAGTTAAAAATAACTCATAATACCTATATAAGCTCTATGTATTTCATTGGATTCATTTTATAATAAAATTAGATGTATGAAAATTAGTTGATCATTTTAACGCCTTTTACCCACCTTCTAGGAACATATGTAATTTTTCATAAATCTTAATTTTACAACTGGCCATGACCCCCTCCCCAGAAAGTGTACACTTCCTAGGTAGTCAATGTGATATGGGAGATAAGGACCCACAATTCCTGCCTCTAGTAGGCCCTGGGTTGGCGACTAGTGTGGAGGGTATAATAAACACAAAAATGGGAGGCATCACCCTCTAAGAGAACAAATGCAGAAGAGAGAGATAAGATAGAAACCAACCAAATACAAAAAATAACTGAAATATAAAATATTACCCAAGTGAACATATTTAATATCATGAAAAACTACTTCAACTGGAAGGTGAAAACTAAAAGTTCCTAAAAGAAAGTAAAAACCGCAGCAACCACAAGCCCGAACAGCTCCTGCAAACCAAAGCTAATAGTAACCAGCATGATCTGAAAAATTCTCCAAGAGACCTAAAAAGAAATTTATATATACATAGGGTGATTGTAACATTATACTCATTAGGATCCTCCCAGAATCCTCTCGTGCAAATGTAATGAAAGAATGCTAAAACACAGTGTATAACAAGTGAAACTGACTTGTCACCTAAAGAGGTATACTAAGTTCCAAGCCTCACCATGGCTATTCTCACCAAGTAATGAATACAATAATATATCATATCATAAATAATTTTAAGGTTAACCCTCTACTACTTCCCCAATGATTTTACTCTTTTCCCCTACGTCGTACGTCCAAAGCATATGTCCCTAAAAAGACTTTCCTGCAGACACCTGGGCGAAGCACCACAACATGCACCTCGTGAAACAAAACCACAACGTCCACGTATGCAAAGTAACCAAGTAGTTTTTGGGATCCACCAAAGCTTGCATACTGTGTATCATATGTTGGGTATTATACCTCATTCCATTACAGCCCATACACCATGTAAGGATCATCAAGCCATCATAGCCTATAAACTTTACACCTATAGACGTCCATAGAAAAATATATCCAGAATATATGTCTGTGAATAACCACAAGACATTTAATCCCTCTACACACATATTTGGGGAAAGATAACCATTTTTCCTTCGAACATAAGTAACAAAAAAGAGAATAGAGCAGGGCCGGATGGGGTAGTCATCCATACATCCTCCCACCGAAATGTTGGGGAAAACACCCCACAGGGATCAGAATCCCAGGGGTGTCAGTTCCTGTTAATGACAGGGTGGAGTATCATATAGAAACACAAAAAATACAGAATATACTATATCTCACAACCACACTATGGGAATAACCATGTATTAGTCTCAACTGCATCTAACGTCTCTCGGACTCTGGGTTGCCACGTCTAAGGCTAGGTATCCTATAAGTACACAACTATTGAAAGAGATTTAATAAATTATTACATTTCCTTTTTATCAGTTTTACTTTATGTTAAATATTACATTGAAAATTAATTAACCAATAACAATTCGAGATTTAATTTAATTAGAATCACACCCAATTTAAATTGTTCCTTCAAATCACAACCTCATCATTATGCCCTAGCATGCTCCAAACCCCATGGGTTAACATCATTTATTCAATTATTGATTTACATAATTACATTCTCATATTCCTAGACATTATAGAAAAATAATCTATGCTACTAAAAAAGGGAGCTCAATAAGTTGAGTAGATTTACTACCTATCAAGTCTTTGCCGCCTATAGAAATAGCATAGACACATTCTCCCTTGATAAGCTAAACATTGAATGCACGTGGCATATAAAACATGTATTCGCCCATTTAAGAAGAAGAGTTAGTAAAACTAGCTACCTTGAGCCATGTGGAGATGTAAAGCACATAAACAACCAATAAGAATCAGAAACAATCCAAATGTTCACATCCAACCCCTTCCATTATCCCTTTTTTCCTCCCTGGCACCCACATGCATAAACCGATGCTTCCCGCCGCTCTAGGAGTCATCTGCTGCCACTACCAAAAGGCCTCCATGCCCCCACATATCACAACAGCCATCCAGGATCCCATCAGAACACAAGCAGTAGGGAATGAAACATCGTAAAAATTGGGATCTTTGCCCTTTAAAAATAAATAGGGTAACTCCGAACCCTACAAGGATTTATCTTTTATGAAACAAACGGTCCTTTAAAACTCTTGGATTAACCTCGTAGGTTACAAATTCTGGAAACCTAATCAGTAAGCTGTCACAAATTATTAAACATGATTACTGCACCTATTTTAATAACATCAAATTACAAGAAGAACCATATTCATTTCACGCCTCTTTATCTTTAGCCAAATGATTATCAATTTTTTCCTAGATTTACGTACTTTACCAAATTTTTTCATGAACGAACAACGTAACAAAGCAAGCATAGATATCACACTGTCTAGAAAATCAAGAGGAAACAACATACGATAAATATCAATTAATTTATCTGGTTCAAATATTTTTTATGTCAATTCCATTTTCATCCAGTGGGATAAAATATTCTTACTATATAATTGCACATATAAGAAAAGAGAAGAAAAAAATCCACTACCTCAAATGTTTGTTGATGTTCTTTATACAAGAACAATCCAAAAAAAAAGAATCACAATTTCCTCCTCCCTTGAAAACTGTATCCACCCAAGGATGTTGTGGTATGACTACACCAACAGAAACCCAAGAAAACTCCATTATAATTATAGAGTTCAAATACCATATGAGGGAAAGGAGAAACAGAAGTAGACGAAACAAAATGAATGGTGATAGATCATACCTTATACGAAAGATTGATCGATACTACTTGGATGCATAAAAACAGAGTGGAACCAATCCTAGGTGGACAATTTTAATGCACTACCCCTATGAAATAGAATGAAATGTTCTAGAGTCTCATAGTCAATAACAAAGAGTAATAACTATAGAGGATGATATCCCATCCCTTTAGAAGATTTAATGGAGCGGTGGTTTAAGATAGGCTAGGTTTTCCATTAAAAGCATATCACATTAAAGAACAGAGTTTGACCAATTAAAAACATCCCAAGCCTTAGGAATAATTAATATAGGTGTTATAGCCTTTGAATCGACCTTATATTCCTTAAAATGAGGCTTTAAATGCATTTTACATCAATGGAAAACATTAAAGGGGCAAAATTGTAGGTAGCGGGAAACATTGTCCATGAGCTCAAAATTCAGCAACGTAACTAGAGGTTACCGATAGACCTCACCATTCAAGAAAAAATATTCATAAACATAAAATTTGGAAATGGAAATAGAGATTACCAATAAGGGTTAATTATATAGGATACGGATAGACTTCACCATTCTAGAAGCACTACACACCAATCGTTCTGGAAACACAGTACACCTACCGTTATGGAAACATTGTACACCTACCGTTCAGGAAAAACTATACATCTACTGTTCTAGAAACACTGTACACCTACCATTCTGGAAACACTATACACCTACCTATATGAAAACACTATACACCTACAGTTCTAGAAACATTGTTCACAGAACACAAATTTTGTAAAAATAAATAGAGGTTACCGATAGAGGTTACGGATAGAATTGTTCACCGATAGAACTATTCATATAATATGAAATTTGTAAAATGAAAGAGAAGTTACCATTTGAGTTTACCGATAAAACTGTTCACTAGTAGAATTATTCATATAATTGGAAATTTGGCAAAGGAAATAGAGGTCGTCATTAATGGTTAATGATAGAATTATTCACCGATTGAACTGTTAATAGAATTGAAAATTTTGGAAAGGAAAGAGAGGTTACCATTTGACCTCACTGAATGAACTGTTCACTGATTGAACTGAACATAGAAGGTTACTGATGAAATTATTGATAGAAGGTTACCGATGACACTGTTTATATAGGGTCACCAATGAACAATTCACAGAAGGATACCGTTGCAATATGCACAACTATCAACTGTTGGGACTGTTCACCGAACTAGAAAATTGTAAAAGTGATAGGGATAAGTCATCTTGACCTCCTAAATCACCTCATACTCTTTATTTTTGAAATGTAATGAACCAGAGTGTTCTAGGCCATTACATAAGATACCTCTCAAAGCATTCTCATCCCTGAGAATTCAAAACCCAACTAAAGGGAAAACAAAACGGGGTCTGAACAACCACCCATCGAGATACATCTCTAAAGAGAGGAATCCATATGAAGCAAAAAAAGAAATATATACTATAAACATGAATGGTCTATAACCATAAAGGGGACATTATTACATGAAAATAATTATACATCATATAACTCTGGGTACTGAACATGTATCTATGACTCACATTCCCATGTACACTCCTCCATGAAACTATGTCTCCAAAATACACAATCCAATGGGATAGAACTCCCATGGAACACCTTCTCTTTTCATTCTTGGATCTCCTTAGGTCACTCCTTGATGGTCGCATCATCATCAACATCGATCAATCAACAATCGATGATGTTTGAGTTATTATGTAGATAACGACAGAGCTGTGATACATGGAAAACATCATGTATCCGAATCATCTGTTGGGGAAGGGATACTCGATACGCCACAACTCCAACATGAGAGAACACCTCAAAAGGCCCAACAAACCACGGAGAAAGCTTACTCACACGACCAAACCTTCGCTGACCATAATGGGGTGTCACCTTCAGAAACAAGTGGTCCCCAACATCAAACTCAAAGGTTCTACTCCTTTGATAAGAATATTATATCTAATGATCTTGCGTTGTATTCATCCTATCAAAAATCACCTGAACCATCTCTTTCTTATTCTGTAATAGTTTTGTTCTGATATTTTCCGACTCTCCAACCCCAGTCCAGCATAATTGAGAATGGAAAATCTGACCATACAAGGCTTCAAATGGAGCTATAGTAGTGGAAGAGTGATATCTTTTATTGTATGCGAACTCCACCATTGGTAAGTGCCTCATCCATAAACCTCCAAAATCCAGGACACAAGAGCATAACATGTTTTCAAGAGTCTGGATGGTTTGATCTATCAGACCATCTGTTTGAGGATGAAAAGATGTTCTAAGGGATAGTTGAGAACCAAAATCATGTTGGAGACCTCTCCACACCATTAAGGTAAAACGAGGATCTCAATCAGAAATGATCTTCCTTAGGACTCCATGAAGTATCACCACATCCTCCTGATACTTCCTCGAAAAAACTTCCACTGAGCATGACTCTTTTTATGTATAAAGTGGGCTGATTTTCTTAAACGATCCACTACCACCCAAATAGAATCATGTCCTCCTGTAGATTGAGGTAAACAAGTAACAATGTCGATTGAGATGTCCTTCCACTTCCACTAAGGCACATATAATAGTTGGAGCAGACCACCTGGAACACAGTGTTCGACCTTCAATTTCTTGCAAAACAAACATCGAGACACAAACTCTGCAACCGCACGCTTCAGCCTAGCCCACCAAAATTGGCCCCTAAAGGCTCGGTACATCATTGTCATTCCAGGATGTACCGCTAAAGGGGAACTATGAAACTCTCCAAGAACCATCTCGCACAACGTCAAAGAAACAAAAGCCTTCTTTGATACAACACTCGGTGCTGTTAATCCTCTGACCAACCATCATGGGCCTCACCACCAAAAACTCTGTCTCTCCACACCTCCACCTCTAGATCCCACAACTGGGACTCTTCTACCATCTACACCAGATATTATTGTACCTTCATCTGAAAAATACAAGCCCTTCCCCCATCACCTCCCATATCAAGATATAATACTGAAAATTCTCCGATTACTCTCCAGGAATCACCAAATTCACTCACAGCATAACTACGTGACATTGGACTCAGCGTATCAGCAAAAACATTCCCCTTTCCAGGTTTATATGATATCTCGAAGTCATCTTCCTGTAATAATTCTATCCACTTATGTTGTTGTAAGTTCATGTAATGCTGGGAGAAAACATACCTCAAACTCTTATGATCAGAGAAAACCACAAAGCACTCTCCAATGAGGTAATTTCTCCACAACTTCAAAGGAAACACCATGGATTCCAACTCTAGATCATGTGTGGCATAGATATGTTCATGGGGACACAACTAACGAGACCCATAAGAAACAACCGATCATTGCTTCATGAGAACACAACCTAACCCTAGATGAGAAGATTCACAGAAAACATCAAACTGAACTCCCTCTACCTGAAGACAAAGAACTGGAGCACTTACAAACTTCTCCTTTAGATACTCAAAAGCTTCCTGACACTGATCAGTCCATATGAATGACTGGTCCATCCTGGTCAAAGCTGGTAGAGGAGTCTCAACTCATGATAAATCAGTTATCAAACTTCTATAGTAGCCTGCAATACCATGGAATCATTGCACCTATCACATTGTCTTCGGGGCTTCCCAAGACACAACTTCCTATATATTTGATGGATCCATAGATACTCACTTTTGGGACACAACATTACCTTAGAAACAGAACTCTCTACTCCAAAACTCACAATTCAACAACTTCCCAAATTGCTGATGTTGACGAAGAACTCCCCAAACTGCGTTTCGATGCTATGCATGCTTCTTCTCAGATGTGGAGTACAGAAGGATGTCATCAATGAAAACTAACACAAACTTGTCCAAAAACTCATGGAACACAAAATTCATCAATCCAAAGAGATCAACTGGAGCATTCTTCACAACAAATGACTTTACAACAAACTCATAATGCCCATAATGACAATACAAAGTATTCATGGGGATGTCCTCATCCTTCATATGTATATGATGATATCCTGATACGAAGTCGATCTCTGAGAACCAAGTTTCACTCTTCTGTTGATTGAACAAATCATCAATTCATATAAAAGGATAGCTAATTTTTATTGTCACATTGTTTAAGCAATGATAATCTACACAAAACCAGAACCTATCGTCAACCTTCTTCATAAACAAAACTGGTGCACCCCACAGTGACAAACTTGGCCAAACAAAACCACACTGTAACCGACCATCATTCTTTATACGTAACTATCGTATCTCAAAAGGGTATATTCTATAGGAATACATATATATATGAGATGCTCCTGGTTTTATATCGATCCCAAACTTCTTCTCTCATCGAGGGGGTGATGTTTTAACCTCTTCTGGAAAGACATCATGGTACTCTTCTACGACCCTAGAAAACGCCAACTGCTGAACCTTTTAAGATCTCAAAATCATCTAATACATCATGGATAATAAGGACATCACACGCCTCTCACCTATCTGAGGGTCTCGCTCGCCAACAGACACCACCGACTCTCCATCATCATCGAAGAAAACAATCTACTTCCTGAAGCAATCCATGATATCCTACACTGAATACAAGCAATAAAAGCCAATCATGACATCATATGGTTGTGTTCTAAACATAGGATGTCTCCCCAAGAGCGGTGTTGCCCCAACACTAGATCACAGTCTCTATATACTTCAAACAAGTCAGCTTGAACTCCAACTGGCGTATTCAATGCCAAAGGAACTGGAAGTCTCTCTACCTCATGTCCCAAAGCATGGAAAAGGATAGGTGATATGAAGGAGTGTGTCTCTCCTGAATCAATCAAGGCCTAAATCAAGTTATAAACCCAACAAAGGGTACATCTAACGATGTCTGTAATTCCTGGTGCTGACAACACTAAAGCATTAAGCTAACAACAACCACCTCCATGTCCTCCTTGACATTGATGACGAACACCACCACAGCCGCACTCTTCTCTCTGAGGATGGGGAGTATCATGGGGATGTCTAATACCTGCCCCATCTACTCTCTGTTGATCTATAGCTGGTGCAACCCACTGTTGCTGCCTCGGTTGGAACTATTACTAAAGAGGAACCTGGAGCAGAAAACCTTGTGCATGATGACTTCCTTAAATGGTATGTCACTCTCGCTACTGATGACCTTAGAAAACACAAGAAAAAAAGTTCCTAATCTATTGGAATAGGCCTGAGAGTTGATTACTCCAGAGAAACAAGTTGCGAAGGGCTGTGACCTCCCCCCGGTTGAATGAAAACTATTCTTACATGAAAATAGAGAACCCCAGACCACTGATCTGCTTCGTGAGGAATCACAATGACTCTCCTATCGTGATAATATGGTTTTGGACAAAGTCATATCTCCAACCTCTGCCCTCACCATCACCTCAAGATATGTCTTTCACATAAATTAGGGGACCTAGTGCTAGATCTCTGGATACAAAGCCTCCACGAAATGCCTCGCCCTGGCCTTCTCATCTGGAAATCGGTCTGAAGCATATCGTAAAAGGTTCTTGAAATGGATTCGAAACTCTAGCACACTAGAGCTCCCCTATTGAAGGGTTATAAGCTTCTAGAGACTGGATGAATTCGCAGTCGAAGAAAGAAACTCAACCCTAATCTTGTCTCGGAACTCCTTCCATGAGATTGTTGACTCCTCGCGATCCCCGAGGAACAAGAACCACCACATCCTTGCTCCTCCACGCAACATCATCACAACCAAGGACACCTAGTGATCCTTCTGAGCACAGATTGAACTAAATACAATCTCAACCTCCTCTAACCAGTCTTCTATAACTACATCTGAAAAGGGCCATCGTACTTCTGTAGAATTTGGTGCTGAAACTCTCAAGGTGTCCTCCTCCATGTGCAATCATCATAAACCTCTACCCTAAGATGATATTCTGGAACACCCTGATGGGAATATTATGCACAAATAGGATGATGACGTCGACCTAGATCCATACCCATAAAATAAAAAACCGTTAAAATTCTTATGCCTGGAATATGGAAGACTCAACATTAATTAATTAATTGTTTACTTTCATTGATTTTAGGTTAAACTATCCCAAGGTCTACCCATTCAAACACATGCACAATGAAGAATGATGGATGATATTTTCCTAGGTCTCTACCCAACAACATGTATCACCCTATTTAGTAGTCATTTTAAACTCAAAGGACAGTACATAAAATCATAGGGGGCCCTAAACGCCAATGTCTCAGCCAGCCTCTAGGGTTTACATAACTTGCTAAACATGAATGACATTGTTTCCCTACCAACCCATGAAACCACACCCATGACTAACTCCAAACTCTATCTTATCCCTCAACCAGACCTCTGATACTAATTTTCATGACCCCTCCCCACAAAGTGTTCCCCACTAGGGCCGACAATGTGGGAATGTATATAATGACCCTAGAGTCCTACCTCCAGTAGGCCTCGGGTAGGTGACTAGCAACGAGGGTATAGTAAACAAACAAATGGGTGGAATTACCTTCTAAGAGAACTCATGTGGAAGATAGAGATAAGATACACACCAACCAACTCCATCTCAGAACTGAAATATAAAAGAAAACCCAATTGCACATTTGTAATGTCATTGAAAACAACTACAACTGGAAGGGGAAAACTAAATGTTCCCAAAACAATGTAAAAATAGCAGTAACCAGAAGCCTGAACAGCTCCTGCAACCACACGCAAGTAGTAACCAGCCTGATCTCCAACCTGCTCCTTGTGACCTAAAAATAAGTTTATATATACATATGGTGTGTATAACAATATATTCATTAGGATCCTCCCCAAATCCTATCGTGAAAAAGTAATGAATGAATGCTAATGCACAGTGAAAAACAAGTGAAACTTACTCGTCACCCAAACATGTATACTAAGTTCCTAGCCTCACCATGGACACTCACACCAAGTAATGCATACTATAATATATCCTATTATCATGAATATAAGGGGTACCATGTTACTACTTCCCCACTAGTTTTTCACTTTTCCCCAATGTTGTACGTCCTAAGAATCTCTCGCCAAAATGTCTTGCCCGCAAACACCTGGGCGAAGCACCAAAACATGAACCTCATGAAACAAAACCACCACATCCATGTAAGAAATGTAACTAGGTAGTGTCTAGGAGTCACCACAACACTCATTATGTGTATCACACTTCATGTATTATACCTCAAGACAATACATCCCATACACTAAGTAAGGATCCTGAAGCCATCATAGCCTATACATGTTACCCCTATAGTAGTCCATATGAAACTATATCAAAAATATATTTGTGTGAATAAGCACACACCATTACAACCCCATACACACATATATCGGGTAAACTAACAACTATCCCTACCAACACAAGTAACTAATAAGATAGGAGAGCAATGACAAAGGGGGTTGTCAGTCATTCATCCTCCCACAAGAATGTTGGATAAAACACACCCCCACGTCTCAGAATCCTTGGGGTGTTAGTTTCCCATACTGACAGGGTAGAGAAGCATATAGAATCACAAAAATTATTGAATATGCTATTGCTCAAAACCACAATATAAGAATAACCTAGTCTTAGACTCAACTACAGCTAACATATGATCGATGTCAATTTATTTATCCTGTTCAAATATTTATTATATCAATTCCATTGTCATCCACTGAGGTAAGACATGCTAACTATACAGTTCCACATATTAGAAAAGAATAGAAATGAATCCCCTACCTCAAAAGGTTCTTGACGTTCATTATACAAGAACGATCCACACAAAGAATCATGATCCCCTCCTCCTGTGATAACTGTATCCACCTGAGGAGGATGCGGTAAGAATACATCAACGAAAACCCAAGAAAACAACTTTAGAATTATAGGTTTCACATACCATAACAAGGAAAAGAGAAGAAGAATGAGATGAACACAAAATATTGGAGATAGATCAAACCATATACGGAAGACTAATCGATACTACATGGTTGCATCAAAATAGAGTGGAACAAATCTAAGAAGAAAATTTTAATTGCACAACCCCTATGAAATAGAATAAAAGGTTCTAGTATCTGATAGCTAAAAATAAGGTGGAAAAACTAAGGAGGAAGATATACCATCCTATTAGAAGATTTAACGGAGTGGTGGTTTAAGATACGCTGGGTTTTCCATTAAAAGAGGATCACAATAAACCACACGATTTGACCAATTAAAAGCATCTCGAGCCATGGGAATAATTAAAATAGGATTTATGGCCTTTGAATCGGCCTTAGAGTCCTTAAAACGAGGCTTTAAATGATTTTTATGTCAAAGGAAAGCGTTAAATGGGTGAAACTGTAGGAAGCTGGAAACTTTATTCATGAACTTAAAATTTGGAAAAGGAAATAGAGGTTACTGAGAGAGTTTAATGATAGACCTCACCATTCGAGAAACACTATTCACGAACTCAAAATTTAGAAAATGAAATATAGGTTATCGATAGAGGTTAACAGTAGAGGTTACTGATAGACCTCACCGTTCTTGAAACCGTGTACACCTACTGTGCTGGAAACACTATACACCTACAATACTTACAATAGTGTACACCTACCATTCTGGAAACACTGTACACATACCATTTTGGTGAAATTGTACACCTATCATTCTGAAAACACTATACACCAACAGTTCTGGAAACACTGTAAACATATCATTCTGGAAACACTATACACCTTCAATTTTGGAAACATTGTACAGCTACCATTCTGGAAACACTATTCACTGAACTCAAAATTTGGTAAAAGAAATAGAGGTTACCGATAGAGGTTACTTATAGAGATTACTGATAGAACTGGTCACTGATGGAACTGTTCATAGAATTGAAAATTTGGAAATGGAAAAAGAGGTTACTGAAAGAACTGTTCATAGATGGAACTATTCATAGAATTAGAAATTTGGAAAAGGAAAGAGAGGTTACCATTAGAGGATACGGATTAAACTGTTCACCAATGGAACTGTTCATAGAATTGGAAATTTGGAAAAGTAAAGAGTGGTTACTGTTAGAACACGCTGATAGGACTGTTCACTAATGAAATTGTTCATAGAAGGTTACTGATGACACTGTTCACCAAGGGTCACCGACGACACTGTTCATATATGGTTACCAATGACACTGTTCACCTAAGGTCACTGATGAACTATTCACAGAAGGTTACCATTGCAATTTTCACAACTGTCTTCCATTGGAACTATTCACTGAACTGAAAAATTGGCAATGTGTTGGGGATAAGTCATCTTGACCCCCTGAATCACCTCATACACCTAATTTTCACAATGTAATGGACTAGAGAGGTCTGGACCATTTCACCGCTTTTGTGAATTGAATTTCAAAAATACAAGAGATATGGTTGACATTAGTAATTAAATTGTTATTCAATAGGATGCAAGTAATATTTGGTGAATAGTAACTTTTGAATATAATTTACCACTGTTAAATATAAATAGGGTAATTAAAGGATAAAATGATATTATAATTACATTAATACATGTCCGAATACTATTGGATAATTTTTTTCAACCTAAATCACCCTTAGGATTAAAATATGATCCTTTTTGATCCACTTGGATTACATTTGGACAATTATTATTATTTTATTTAAAGAAGAGTGAAAAGTGTAAAATTCACATTTTAATAACTAATCCATATTTAATATATGTATATAAGTTAAATAAATTCCATAAAAATATTTATTGGATATATAAAAAATTTCATACATCATGGTTTTTTATTTATAATTTTTAATCATTAAATAATTAAGTATATTTATGACAAAATGATGATGATGTAATTACATTGTTAATGAGTGAGTAAAATAATTGATATTATAAATATCCAAATAAATGTAAATTGAGACTTTTGATAAATTACACTCATTTTTTGGGTAAATATGACATGTTAGGATTGATTTAATTTATTTTTTAGAAGTAATCATGTTTTTTTGACTTTCTGAAAAACCAAATACCAAATAGTGTCAAAATTGACATAAATGTGTTTTTATAAAATACTCTATTATTAAATGATATAATATTCTTAAATATCTATGGGTCGGTGAAAGGTTCAAGATAAAGTTATATATGTCAATAATGAACTGCTTGGGGTTATCCTACCCTTTTATAGTAATTTTACTAACAATTTATTATAATATTAAAATAATATATGGTAATAGTTAAACTATTTAACTAAGAGCTAAAACTATTAGATATGATTGATATGTTGAGATAAACATGTCTAAACCTACTAGTTGAGAGGTTTTTGACCTAGCCCCACCCTAGACTCATAATAAATCATTTTGGATCCATTAGAAACCGAAAATGATATTATAATAAAATAATATTTCAAGATTTTCCTAAAGTGACCCTCACCTCTCTTATAAAAGGGTACATCCCCTTATCTTAATTTCACACCACCAAATCCATTTGTCTAGGCCAAAGCCTACTCAAATATCCTCCCAAATACCCTCAATTCATCTTGGAGGCCTTACATTTATCATAAAGTCATCCTATGGTGCCCTTTTGATCAAATCAAAAGGAAGAACCCAAAGAGGGGGTAATTACTTCATCACTTCTTTTGAAGTTGTTATCTTCTTCCACTCCCTATTTCATTGGAGTTTCAATACTAAAATAATAACTCTATTATCTTCTACATACTTAGATGTTATAATTAATATGTTACATCCGTATTCATTATTCTACCCATCCTATGAATGAAAATGTCACCATACGTGCGTACATACGACTTACCGTCCCCACGTCGTGGTGTAGTTTGTCATTTAAAACTACATTATTTTGATAGGTATAATAATGTGTATAATTGATTTAAATAATAAATATAACATATTAATTATGCTTTATATATGACATACCATCAAATTAATTAGGATTTCTCTACTGATATAATTATATTGTCACTCATGTGTATGTACGGCTAACCATCTCAATGATGCGATGAGATTTTGTTTTCCATCATAACAGTTCAAGAATAATTTTCATTTGATAAATAAAAATAATGATTATAAACTTAATAAAATTCTATATATGAATCAAATACTTCCTATCCATAAAAAACATGACTTCCCTGACAAAATATATATAGGAAAATGAATAAGTTAACACCCGAAACAATGATATTACTGGAATATTATTAACAAATAAATAATAGAAGATCATATACGATATCATATTTTTGTATGAGGTTATTATATAATTTAATA
This sequence comes from Viscum album, assembly GCA_963277665.1. Taxonomy (NCBI): domain Eukaryota; kingdom Viridiplantae; phylum Streptophyta; class Magnoliopsida; order Santalales; family Viscaceae; genus Viscum; species Viscum album. The sequence goes on from OY728142.1 coordinate 1,540,454,349, forward strand.
ACAATGATTAAAATATTATACAAAAGTTTAACGTACCCTCAAACAAGGAAACATGCAAGGTAAGGGTTAATTTTAATATCCCTTTATTATCCAAGGTTTATTACATGTATGATTCCACCGGGACCTCTTTATCATCCACATCCATGTTTCAAAAAAATTTATTTCAAAATTGTTTTACTATTTTTGATAATATAAGTTAAATTCATTCATAACCTTGTTTGAAATTTCATAAATAGTTTTGAATGGAATCTTTCAATTTATTTCTAAATAAGGTACTTTATGACCTTTTCAAAAAATTATGGTAAGAATGTTCTTTTAACTTATATAGTGGGTGCAACTATTTTCTACCATTATAACACCATCAAATCTTACCTTACAAGCTTATATGAATATTTTCAAAATAAATATTTTATTTTATAAATATGTGACTTTTAAATTATTTCAAAATAAAAAGTGATATTTTCCTCAAATAGTTTTGATATCATCTATGTCAATAGACTTTTATTGATTTTAAACATGTTTGAAGTTGATGTATTACGATACAATCTTACATATTGTGTTAAAGTTTATGATATATATTTGATTGGGGATGTGTTATTTTTATACCATTCATGGTTTATGGATAATGGATTAACATTTTTATTCTAGTTTTAATATTTATAGTTATGTTATGTTTCAACCATTTCATATGAGGAATGCAATGGACTTTGTGAGTTATGGTTGGAGCCCACTATAGCTCCTCAATGCATCAGTAGGTCTCATTTGAAAAACATGTCTCTTGGAACAAGGCCTTGAAAAAAATTTATTTATAGTCATGGCACAAGGCCTTGACTATGTGGTTATAATGTCCAACATTATGCATTCCATCATTATGAAATTATCAATTTATATTACATGTGATTATTTTATTATAAAAAATATATATAAATATGTAAATAGAATTATTTGATATATCTTATCTATATTATGCTGATGTTTATGTTTAACGGGATTTTTTTTCTTATACATTGCCTTAAATGATTTTCCTTATTTATGAATGTTTCTACTATATTGTTATCCTTAAAAAGCATATGAAATCACCCCTTTCTTATGATTTATTTTTTCTAAGATGTGAAGAAGTATATTATGACTAACCTATAGGGATAGTATAAGAGATATGAGTTTGTTCTATGGAGACACAATGGTTTTTTCAATTCATAATGTAATGTAAATCTTATATAGTAATATATTACTTCCAAGTCTACTAAAATGACTGGACTTTTGGGACTTGATTTTTTATATCATGCCAATTTTATGTAATAATGCACTGACTCTGGGTAACTTGTGTTAATGCATTACAAATAACATGTATGTATTTCTAATTATTCCTTCCCATCAATGGTTGATGTTCCATTTGATGGGATATAAAGACCTGACTAATTATCTGGTCTGCACCCATTATATAGAAAGAGCTTCACTACTAAGAAGTTTATATCCCTTAAATATTAGATTTTTTTTGTTATATTGAATTGAAGAATCACTTAATCCTACGAAAATTATTTTTCATCTCTTTATAGTGGTTTCCCTATCCTACCAGAATCATATTTGTCAATCGAGGAAGTGTCTAAAGAATAGGATGTCATTAATTTCGTGATAGAGGATGATGTATCACCCATGACAATAATGTAAAATCATTGGGACTCAAAATAATATCTTCCACAAGGTAAGCTACCTATTTCACCAACTATTGAGTAATACCATGTTTCAAAGAATTTGAGGGTGTATATATTTTATTCAACTACTTTTCCCCCAACCGTAATTAACATACTATAGATTTTTGTTTAAGTGAATCCTTTGAAAATTATCAATTATCAAGAACAATATAATCCTAAATTTAAAATTGGGAGTTTGGTGAGTCAATGATGGGTATAGGAAAATATTCAGTACGTATTCTAGTTTATCACTGTTTCCCTACTCTTGTGATGGGATCTGAATCAGTTCATCAGACAAAAAGTGAACTCTATGTATCACATGACTTTTCCTATTGGGTATGAAGAGTTTTTTCTATGATACCCCATAATAATATTTTATTTCACTATCTTAAAATATGAACACCATGTTTATGATGATAATATCTTCCTTATTTTATTATCATTTCATCCATTCCACTTTAATGGAAATCATTGGATGACAGGAAGAAGAATAGATTTCACAACAACACCATATGAGGGAGATACTGTAAGAGAAAATTTCTAACCTCAATGTTGTGGTATCTCAGGAATAGTCTCCTTATATTGAGTATTTGGTAGTACATAAATTCAAAATCAACAATGAATCCCTATAATTGTTTTTTCATTGACAATAATTGGAGACAACCAAAGAGAAGCTGGCTCAGTTCCACTGATTTCTTGAGGCAAGCCAAAATTTAGGGGAAAACATTACTATTACCACATTGGAAAATATTACCATTCATAAAGAATACTAAGATGAAAATAATTTTAATATTTTATATCATGATCATTAATAATTAATATAAATTCACCATGTGAAATCTTTTTTTTAAAAGAAAAATGTACAATGCTTTTCATTACATTAAGAGACTCTAATATGTTGAGATTCTTGTACTCAATGTTAAAATGAACAAAAATTATATTTTATTCAAAACTATTGTTAAATAAGTCAATTTATGTCCCAGTGTTATCACCACATCATTAATCTTCAAAAATCTTAAATAATAAAAATCATGATGAACTAGATTCATTTATAAAGATTCTATAAAAAAGTAATTTTACAAAACTTTTTCTGGGGGCATATTAGGGACCCTAATTTTTTTCAATATATTTTATTTCATCACCATTAAATTTCGTATATTTTTTATTATAGAGTCCTAGTATTTTAAAACATGGATTATAATAAAATTTTACTTTTTGGTTTTTTAGACTAACAACTCATATGCCAATTTCATTAATATTTTATGGTCATGTAATTTCAAATTAATGATTATGTTGTCTGAGATCATGTGATTAACATCAAAATTTTTATGAGTGGAATGTCATAATCTTTTCATAAATATAGTAAATATACATATAAATATAATACAAAGGATTCAAATTCTTTTTGGAATAGTTGAATTATGTGTTGTGTAAATAAAATTCCATAGAGTTCGAGCTATGTCTGTTGATGTGAAATAGATACATGATTAATGAACACCAATATTATTTTGATAATGGGTGGTGTTTTCATGTTTTCATGTCATACAATGGTTAGAGTTCAATTCTACAATGATGGTATACTTATGGTTTTTAAATTAATATGGGTGGATTTTATACATTTCTATAAATACTCAACCATTTAGGACATGAAGTTTGATATGGGGGGAAGATTCTCGAGAAGGGTTTTAGAATCTACATCACAATGTACAGAACACATCATCAAGGTAAAATATATATAACAACCTCCACTATATATTTTTGTATGATCAGTGGATCCACCAACAAAAAATAAACATTCTCTAAGGTATGACAATGGAATATATGATTTTATTTCCTTTTATGATTTTAAGTTTAACACATTGAAATTTTCATAATATGGGAGGCTTAGTGTGGGGAGAAACATATTTTTCTCTTCATTAACTTTTTTATTTTTCATTCTAACAACTTTTTTCTCTTTTTCAATAGTATTTTGTGATCATTTGATTTTGAGTCAAAATGGTTAATGTCTATGTTTGAGCATCTTTGACCATATTTTACAATGTATAAAGCCTTAATACATAGATCATGGGGTGTAAGAAGTGAAAACTCACATTTGGATTGGGGATCTTCAAAAACTAATGATACAACAATATATCTATGATATAGGATTAAAAAGACAATTTATATATCAAATTATTGACTAAATTTGGAAATGATTAAATGGGACAAGTAAAATGAGCATGATTAGTAGTTATATTAGAATGCTAGGTTCAGTTATAGTGCTATCAGGGTGTATAAAAGATATTTATTAATCCCCTAACGATAATATACTTCTAGATGATAGGATGGAATGGGGTGGATATATAAATCCATATGGGGAATATATAAAATGTAAAAAAATCCCTTTGAGTTGTGTATATTTTCTACAAAAAATCATAGAAGGTTTAGAAAATATAAGAATCTTTTGTAACATTCAACACAGAGGTAGTGATACCATTAAGGAATAAAAAATTTCATATCATAGAAAATATCATATAGACAGAAATGGTGGAAATGAGTTAAGTTTTATTGATGTATATAATTTTCATGTTATAAATATCATTACATATCTTGAATCAATATGAATCAAATCACATTTGGTTCATAAATATCACCCATAGAATATTTGGATTTTTATTATGTGAGAAGTAATATTGAATGATAGTAACTATATATTAACATAAAATAAGATATTCTATCATCACTACATATCCCTCTCTATAGGAATCATTCAACACATAGTTCATGGAGATAAACATATAGCATAGATATTGGTCATATGCAGGAGAAGGGGAATTCTTGTCATGATACCCAAGTGGATTTTGTTCTAGAGAATTTATATATATTAATCCCTTGTTTAGGGGAAAAATATTCATAGGGTATGGAGTTCCACTTCATAGTTTATCTTCAAGTACCTAGGACACAACTATTTTGATTATGGTGCATGATAGTTGCGCTAACCATAGTGATTCACTTGGACCTATAACCTCACATGAGTCATGAGTTTGTGTGAAATATGGGATGACTAAGAAGTTACTGTTTTTGGATGAGGATGAATGATAGGGGAAATAAAAATATAGGGGGCTCCTTTACATCAGTAATGATCACACAAGACAAGGTCATTCATTTATTATATTTGACTGAAAGGGTTAGGTGTGAAGGGAATTTTTTTATCAAGGTCAAATAAATGTTATCATAGAAATCACTATGTATCCAATATTGATAAGGATCAAGTAAATTTTAGTTTTTATATAGAGCCTTTTCACATATCTATCTCATATATAGAGATAGGGTATATGGGGAAATATTCTATGTGAGCGTATATTTTATAATCATCAAATAATACCATATATTTTTTAACTCATACTCATTGGAAGAACATTTTCATATTATATTCTAGTATGAAAATGGAATGTTCAATCCTATAACTTATTTATGGATAAGTAAATATTCAATTTATTTACTTATGGATCTAGATAACAAGAATGTGAGACGTACCATATAATGGACCACTCAAAGATGTTTTAGTTTTTGTTGGATGGACCATGTGTCTTGTAGTTTATCATCATGTTACAATGAAAATTACCATGAAATTTAATGTAATTTGGATATGGAATTTGCAGAGTGTTATTTTTATTCTTTTATATAAGAATTTTAATAGTATGGTTTATCTCATTTGGTACATATTGAGAAACCTTACATTAGTGGAATGTGTTCCATGTTATCCATCCTTGGTGATTAGGGTATATACCACATTGTGGTAATCCCTTTTTATAATATAAGGTTATTCTAACTATGGCTCTAATTTTTAATTTTTTCCTTAATATAGGTAGTTTTATGATAGCTAACATGTTCCCTACATGATGTATGCAACTTATTAAGACATTTTTTTTGAAGTCACACACGAGTTGACTCTTATAATTTTCAAGGTTTTGTGGTGTATACATCATCTACTCTGAAAGACACTCAAATTCATCTAGAAACTTCTAGGATATCTCATCCATATTGAATAGTTTTTATATTGTACATATAAAATAGGGTAACTAACAGATTATTTAATAGACTAAAGCTATCACATATACAAGATATATGGTGTTTCTTGCATGACAATGTGAGTTATATTGTGATAGTCCCATAATCCATGAAAAATATTGTCTATATTAGATTTATTATTTATATACAATGTCTTATATATAATTATATACAATTTATTGTTTAAGGATTCTATTTATGAATTATCTATTATAAGATAATGTGATAAATGAGGGCCCAAGGTGATAAATTACTAATATAATAACTTCATGTCAGATGAAAAGAAACCAGTGCCATTATCTATCAGTATCATATAAAAGGCACAAAATCATGTGATAATATACGAATTCATAAAGATAATTAAATAATTTATTCGAACATCCTTGAGGTGTATAACCTTGGATTATTTAAGGAATGTTTTAGTTAAAATGAGGATTCATTTTAACTAAAAAGATTCTACTGGGGGATATTACCGCCATGAAATTCATTACTCATATGGAAAAAGACCATGAATACTTGGCTGTATAAAAACATTCTAGTGGTTGGTTTATGAAATGGGATTGTACCAGATGTACATTGATTTTTTGGGTGTATTTAAAATAATTTCATGACATCATTGACCTGAAATAAAAAAAAAATTAATCTAATGGGTGTAAATTGAACCCTATTCATTCCTCTCATATACATTAGATTGAACTAATTACTTGTCGGATAGGATTAATGCTCCATTAATGAAATTATGGACCACCCCAATCAAATCCATATTTATAGTGGAATCCTTTTGTATTTGGTTCATATTTTAAAATTAAATTCAGAAAATTATTTTAGGCATATTTTTCATCAACTATATCTGATGGATAGACCCTACATAAAATACATTCTACTATAGAGGTCAACCATTCCGTTGAAAAATCACATGATAAGTATATCACCTCATTATGCCCTAAAGCTATGTTTTTCTAATTATATTCTATATTTTATCCAAATTAAAGGAGAGATAAACCTATGATTTATAATTTGAATAACTATTTCATCTTAGTATAGATCATTTCGGCCCAAAATATCCCATCTTAAAGCATCATCTGGATGATTTTAAATCATTGGACTGGCTTAGAGTCAGATACCATGATATTTCCACCATTATTTTTTGATACTAATTGAATAGATTGATCATTTCATTTTTTATAATAGATTTTTGAACCATAACATTCATAATAACCATATCTAAATCACATGTGAAATGAATGTTTGCTACTGAATGCTGATGATATATCCTAGGATAATGATAATGACTTGGTATTATGCATCATTTTTAACACCCCAAGATTCCATAGTACGTTATTTCATTAAAGTAATTCAATAACATGCACTACACGCAACACTGAGTTTAAGCACACCATGACTTACCAAACAAGCCATTAAAAGGAGGTTATGAATATTATTAACTATATTTTGAACTTTATAAAATATTTATCATTTTAGAATCCATATTATATGTTTCTTAGACATAATGAATAAACAAATTCATTTTTTTCAGATAAAGGAAGTATTTTTTTTAAAATGAAATTTTACAGCCTTTTAAGGGAGAACCATTTTTAAACCCAATAGTTGAAACATTTATATATTAAAGTTGACAAAATAAACTTCTTATTTAAAATTGGGACATAAGAATTTATCTTCAATAAAATTTTGTTGTTTTTCTGATAACATTCATATTTGGGTGAATAGTTAAAAATGCTATATTTTAACTGAAAACGGATTTTTAATCAAAATAATTTGTGGTGTTCAATTATACATTTTAATGGTTTTTAAGTATAAATAGATTATATTTTTACCATTTAATCCAATTTTATTCTTTGCAAATGATTTCACTGTGTAATTGAACATAAACAAGTATCGATATTTTGTTAGTTATTATTTCATAAAAAACATGATTTTTGGTTTTGACAATGGGAATTAATTTAAAATTAATAAATGAAACTTAAATGTTTTGAATTTTGTAAAATAGAATTAATTTTTTAATTCAGAATATCAAAATTATATTAGGCTGAAATATTGATATTTTTTTTGAAAACATTCATTTTTGATGAATAGTAAAAAAACGCTAAGTTATTGGTTAAAACTGACTTTTTATTTAAATAATTTTCTTATTTTATTTAAATTTATTTTAGTTAAATATAGATTTATAATATAATTATAAGTTCAATATAATTCATTGGAGTTATTTTATTATAAGTTTAGATATATAAAAATTTTATTGAACTTTTTACAGCCTTTTACCCACCTCCTAAGAGAATTTGCAAATTTGCATAAAAAATAATTTTACGATTTCTATGAATGGAATTTTAAAAATCCAACAGACTTAGTTAACCTCATTAAGTAATATTTTTTTCCGTAATATGAAAATAATTTTTTTGAATTGTATCTTTTTATTTTTTTTCCACCGTTAAAGGTAAATAGGGTAATTCAAGGTAAAAATAATATAATAATAATACAAAATAACCTTAACACTTGTACAAAATTTATTGTATGAGTCATGGACGACCATGGTCATCCATGGTTATATTTTGGGACCCCATGGAGCCACTTATGAATGGTAATGACACTTTATTTTAATAATCTTAAAGTAAAGGTAAAAATGACATAATCAAATATCTCTTAGTAAATCTATTTTTACATGGGGTTATATAAGTCATATTTTAGACTATAAATATTCATTGGAAAGATAAAAATATTTCCAAGATTATGGTATCTTTTATATAATTTTTAGACATAAATTAAATTAAAATATTTATGGCTCAATAATGATGTAGTATATACCTCATTAATAAATGATTTAAATAAATAAGATTATTAATATTGAAACTATATCTAAAAACTGTCCAATTTTTTTTGAATGATTTTATTTAGACCATGAGTCATCTTATATTAGACTTGAAGTAGTTTTTTACCATTAAAAATCACATATCAGGATATAATAAAATAATATTTTTACCCTTTCCTATAGAGCCCCTCCTCCCCCTCATAAAAGGACACAACTTCTAACCCATTCCACACACCTATCAAGACCCTTGGCTCATACAAAACAGATCCAAATAATCTCTAATGATACCTATATTACACATAGATGCCTTAAATTAGGCATGAGTCACTTAAAAAAGTCCTTTTGATTCAAACCAAAGGATGTTACCCAAATTAAAGGTAACCGTTTCTCTTAAATTCATTTATTTTATTTTTTTATTTTACTTCTCCAACCCCCCAACTCTTTATATTCCTTTATTTTATAAAAATAATAGTATACTATATAAAATAGGATGTTTTTATATGAATTATTTGAGCTACACATAAACACACCTCCATCTAATTGGTGAAGAATATACTATTTTTGTGGTTGGCAAACTAACGCCTCACGAAACGATGATTGTTCGATTATTTTCAACCGCCTCTCATGGTGGCCATTACGATGGAACTATATTTATATAATATATATATGTATATATATATATATACATTATGTTTATGTTTTATTTTTTTCTTCTGTATTTTTCATTTATATAATACTTTTATGGTTTCCATTATTGGTAAAACGAGATAATTTAATTTGAGGAAGTGCATATTACCGCCCCCTCAAAGTGATATGACTCGTTAATGACTTATGTGGGATTTTAAAGATTGGAATAAATGAAATTATATATGATATTATACTATAATTATAATATACCTATGTATCATTATGTTCTAATTCCATTAAAATACAAAATATAAATGAATGTAGCGTTCATGCGTACGTACAACTTACCGTCTACATGATCGATGAATTTCATTTCTTATCTCAAAATGTTCTATAATGTTATAAATATATTTATATACTAGAAAAATATGATATAAATGAAATCTAAATGTATAATATAATTCTATATATTAATGAATCTTGACCACATCGATAATTTATAATTATAAAAAGTTCATTTCTGCCTCAAGTTCCGAACATTAAAAAAATGTCTGATATGAACTCTAATAATCAACTAATTGTTATAACAAGTTAATAATTGATATAAAAGGAATAATAAACTTGAAAATATTCTTCATCAAGTTTAAATTATCTTAATTTTATTTTTTAGGAAGAACATTGAACATACGAGCGAGTCAAGTCAGACACGTGGTAAGGGGTTTCTTATCTCACTTTTAATTCCTTGAGATTTCTATTTTTCACCACCTATTTATTGCATGTGGTGTATTGCGTAAATCCATTTGATATATATTATCATGATTATATTTATATTCATGATATTTTTGTGATTCATTTGGTGGTTATTGACTATTTTTTATATGACTCGATCAATTACAACGATGTAAGGGTTATTTACTCAATCTCAATATTATCCGAGATTGTTCATGTGTATGTATTTTCTAGGATATACTTATCATAGATACCCATATGTTATAAAAATGATTTCAAAAGGAATATTTTATGGTTTTATTTGAGGTTCTATTTAACTAGATCATCATTTTAAATGTTTTAAATATTTATGTTTCTAAACCCTTTTAATTAATATCCATGTTTTGAAAATGATTTTTATGGATTTACTTATATGGACATGAATGTTTTGAAATGATAATATTTTAAAATGTTTCAAATTGGTATGGTACACATGGATTCAAAAATCCATTTTAAATTACTACCTTTATAAATTGTGAGAATTTTAATCTATTTCATAAAAAATGGGTATTTCTCCCAAAGCATTTTACTTATCGTTTTCATCTATGTCAACATCATTAAATAGATTTTAAACTTATTTGAAGATTATTTATTATGATACAAATATTCCAAATTATATTTAATGTTTTGTGATATGTTTTACTTTGAAAGTGTTATTTTTATACCATTCATGGTTTATTGATAAAGTATTGACATTTTGTATGCTAGTTGTAATACAAATGTTAATGTTATATTTCATCCTTTTCTTATGATGAATGCATTGGACTAGTATGTTTCGGGTTGGGGACCGGTAAAAGTAATCCCTTCGGGTTGGGGTCTGGTTATAGAAGACCCTCCGGGTTGGAGCCAGGTTAAAGAGGCTCTCTAGGTTGGAGTCCGGTTTCAGAGGCTCTCTGGGATGGAGTTCAGTTATAGAGGCTCTCCGGGTTTGGGTCCGGTTACAGTTAGCCCATAGGTCATGGAATGAGGCCTTGAAAAAGAAATTGAATTTCTATACTATGCATTCTCTTATTATGAAATTATTTATTACATGTTATTATTCGACTAGTAGAATATTCATGTGCATGTTTATATGGTAATGTTTGATTTACTTTTTTCATATTATGTTCATGTTTATTTTTAAAAGGATGTTGTTTTATTATACGTATTTACATAAATGTTTATAGCTTTCTCTAAATTATTTACCCTTATTGAGCATCTGAGCTCACCCCTTTATTATGTTTTATTTTACAAGGATATGAAGATGTTAGTTATGAATGACTTGCATGCATAATCTAAGAGACTTGGACATTTCTAATGGAATAAATTACTGTTGTTTTTATTTTCATGTTGTAATTTTGAACTTCATCAATGTAATATAATTTCTAGGACTGCTAAACTGATTAGTCCTTCAGGACTTGATTCTTAGTAATCATGCCAATGTTATGTAATAAGGCACCGACTATGTGTAACCGAAATCGTGGCATTACATAATTATTATTGAATTTTATTAAATAGAAGAGGAATATGGTAGGAATATATTATATGGGGAGTAAATAATTGAATTCAAACTATCCTGATTGTGTTTGGAATCATCTATTATTTTCCAAGAGGGCCTCCAAAAATCAATTTCAAGGTACATCTCATAATTTTTAGGTGAATTCTAACTGAAAAAACATTACCATCTTGGATCTATGTATCTACTAAAATATCCTTCAGAAGATGATGTGATGAATTAAAATATTCTAATTCATATCCAATTACTTTGTTCTATGATATGAAAAATATATATCAAATGGTTACATTATCACCATTTAGTTGGCCAGTTTTCCCACATGCATTTTAAAATAGAGTATATATTTGAATTTTTTGATGTAAGAAACCAAGAGGACCTCATGGTGATACAAATAATTACATATATTTTAACTATAATGATATAACCCAATAAATTATTCTCAATTACATAATTTTAGGTCTATGTTAATAATTATCTTGAAATGATGACTCATTTTGTTTTCATTCCTTTCATCATTATTATTTTAAAAGATACCTCCAAGATATTTTTCATCATCTACCACATATAGGATAATAAGTTTCCATTTAATAGAAAACATCATCACTTGAGGGTGATGAATATACAAATTTTATGTTATTTAATATTATTGATTGTATTTAACCAATTTATTATATATTTTATTTTTCACAAATGTTGTGAATATTTAAAAAATTCCCACCCAATTGGTAATAAAATACATGATATAGGAATGATGTACAAGTAGTCATCTCAATTAACCAAGTTTTCTATGTAGGTTAATATTTATTTGAGGCTCTGTTTTATCAATATTTTACACCACAACACAATGGAGCACTGTGAAACCAGTGAATTTTCATGATGATACCACAATGGAACATTTCAAGGGATTTATTTTCAAATTGTTTCTAAATAGATTTCCAAACACCAATTCATGATCTCTATGTAGATCAGAGTGGTTTCTAGACATGACATCCATATTTTCAACATAACATTCCTTTATCTTTCCCTAATGGGAAATGAATATATAGTGAATGGTATGTTAATATGTGGAGCAAGTTTTATTCAAACCAAATGTAAATAAAATATTATAGTAAACCACTTGAGGAAATATGAAAGAAGTGGCCCCTCATCTACATGGATAATTATGATTATATTATAGCTTGAGTATCATTCCATTATGTAAAGTCCATGGAAAATTATTGTTGCATTAATAAATAATTCATTGATTAGGACCCTGATGTAACCTTTATAAAATAAAAAATGGGGTCTCCAAAATAAATTTATACATGGATCCCCTAATTATTATTTTTTTGTGATTTAGACAATATGATCAATCGACTTCAAGTATTGGTCTTCCAAGAAAATGTTATCCCTGATAATATTATCAACCCCTGCATCATTCCTTATAGTGGTGGTTTTATACCTTCTCCAAGCCACATATTGGTGTCCATGATGATCCTATGACATCCCCAAATGATTATTGGAAACCTTGGGGCCAACTAGTGGATCTTAATATAATTCCATAAGAAAAAATCATAATGATTACTAATAAATGTAATATATTTCTCATGTTCACCAGGGGCCAGGGTGACACTAATCAATGGTTTCATATAGTCTACATCTATTGTAAGGATTGCATGTTTAGGATCACTAACCATGGTTGATATGCTTTCCATAAATTTAATAGGGAGATCATCAAGATCACTATATTCTTATCTATCTCCCTACTGGGATCTAGAAGAGCCTGCCACTATAGATATTCTATTAATGTTATCATCCCTAGAGGGGGAGTGTAGTTTAACCTGTATATCATTGATACCAAACTTGGAGGAATTTGTGATGAAAAAAATATATAATATGGAGATATTGTCTAAGGATAGGTAATGGTATCCCAATAATAGTATTCAAACATTTATATCAACGGTTTAGATGACAAATATCATGTAAAAAAATTGATTTTTCACTATGGTCATCTTGGTATTTCATAGCATGATATGTTAATTTGATTAAACACATTTTATTTAAGAAGTTTTTTGGTTAGCACTTAATCATCACCATACATAATGCTTGGATTGGGAGGAATTTTCATCATGACATTGAGGTCCATGAGTTTGTAAACATATCCTATTGGATGACTTGTTTCTTCGATTTTGTAATATTGTAATTTAATATACTATGCATTTCATGTAACGAATGGGGAGTGATCATCATTTAATACTCTAACTTTCCCATTAATGGAATATCTAAATCCTTAATGATTCAAAAAGGGAACAGTATAATGTGTTTAAATCAATGGCCTTACCAATAGAAAATTAACTTTTTCATCTTTAATGAATTCCCTGAATTCTTTCCCAAAGACAAGGTTCCAAAACTAGGACTTCAACTTTATCTTTTTAAAGGTATTTTCTAAATTTTTTGATTGTATTATATTCTCATTTTGAATGGGGAAAAATATATATCACTAAATTCATGGATTCAGTGGGTTTATAGTGAAATAAGTTTAATTTTGGATACATCATCAGTAAGGGATTAGTGAAAACCCACACCATTAAGATATATTTTTAGGTATAGGTGTATGATAATGTCATATACATCATTAACTGTACTTATTGGCTAGATTATGGCAAATCATTTGGATCATGATGGTATGAATCAGTTTAATGTTAATTGAGAATCCATTCATCTATTATTATTGGTAATGAAATTGATTTATATAAATTCGGAATCAACTAATGTTCTTTTTGATCATATTTAAATGCATTCCAATGATTCTCAAGTGCATATATGATATATACAAATTCATTTCCTTTAAATTAGGTTCATGCATGGCCATTTCTTAAATGGAAACATCAATATATCTGACCATTAATCATTTATATTATTCCACATTTTTTAATTTAAGTTGGTGCTTGTATTTATATTTAGTTTTTACACTGAAAGAGGGTTTAAAAATATAAATAAATTTGGCTAAATCTTATAATTAATCTTCATCTGAAATGTGTTATCTTTGTAAATATGATTCCCAAGGGACCATTAAAAGAGGTTTTCTATGTGATCTCATGGTTGTGGACTAGAAATAATGATATTTTGATATGGGATAAGTACAACTTGTGGTTCTTATAATTTCTAAAGGGTTATATTGTGATTTTGTTGGGAATGTATTATTTGGGATGAATAAAGTATCAAATAAGTTAATTTATTTTTTTATGAGGGAATTATGTCTACAATTATCCAATTTAATTTCTCCATTATTATTTCATATACTATATAAATGGTTTTATAGGCCACCCAACCATCAAACATATGTTCATGTTTTATTGGGAATTTCTCTGATTTTTCTTCAACCGATAGAGGAATGATGGAAGAATATTTCACCTAAATTTTGGGTCATCCAAATTTTTCCTATATTAATTCGACCCTATTCTAGAGTATAAATAGTATAAATTTTTTTTCTGGAATACTATACCCCAAAATTATGTGATAGGTAAAATAATCTTGTTGATAATTTTTACCATTATCTGTTACATTATTAATTTCAAAAAATGTGATCAGGTTATTTTCATGGTATTCTATAAAATATCATGGAACCTACACTATACAAAAAGAATAATTATTATACATTATATAATAAAAATATGGATGTGCCTACTCTCTCCTATCCTCCTATTGAGGATTTATTTGTTGTTATTTTCTTCACTCATGATGGAGTGTTATGACATATATTTATGCATTTGTCCCTATGGCTAGCACCAATGTAGGTCTGAGAATAATAGTCACGTATTATTACTTTACCACGCTTCATTTCTAGCTATCTATAATTGTTTGAATATTATAATTTCTACTTGGAAGATCTTTCTATTATAAATAAAAGGAAGGACCCCTAATGTTTTCATGAAACCCCATGGTTTGGAAACCTCTTATATCTAATGTTTTTATATCTAGGGGTTACAACAGGACAAAAAATTATATCAAATGATTTTCTAGATCACCAGAATTGTTAATTATCAATAAATTGGGACATTAAATGTAGTTTTGATGAAGGAACCTATCCTTATATTGAAGGTATATATTTTTCTCTAGCCATAATGAATCATGTTTCTATTCTAGGGCCTCTATTTTAGTGATTATTGAATATATTGAGTGAAAAAAAATATTGTTATTTTTTGATATGGGTTAGATTTATTATGTTCTACATGTGATACCTGATATAAATTTCTTTACTTGTTTTATTTTTTCCAATCTATATGGATCAATAATGATAAAACAATCATTCCTAGGGTTCCCAAGATGGAAAATTTAGATATTAAACAACTACTAGAGTAATTTAGAGTGGTGTATTGGGTATGAAATTTTATTGGTGGGAAAATCCAAATTCAAGCAACGAAATGTGGATTTATTTCTAGAAATCTCCCATTATAGGGGATAAATTGGTGCCCATTGTGATATTTTTTTCCTCATGATCATTTCTCCTGAGTGTCTCATAATTGGTCAATCAAAATTATTTTATATGAAAATCATGTCATGCCACTATATCCTCAATTATAGGTGTATTAGATCAATTAGTAGGATATTGGGATAATGATACCCCTTTCCCCTCATCCCTAACTAATTCACAATGTTATGGTGGTTTTTGAAAACATGGGGGTTCCATGTTCTGAGTTTGTCTCGAAGATCGAGTATGAACACCCTCATCATCAAGTAGCTTGGTGTGAGTTTTTTGTTGGTCTTACACCAATAAATACTTCTCCCTTGGATTATTATTTTCTTATATCATAAAAAAATTACAAAATCAACCCCTGATTAATGAATGACCTTAATCATGTCACTAAATTTATCTAAATAATTTTGGGATATATTTTCCCATTGGTATTATTCATTAGAAATTCTAAACACCATTATAGATATCTTTTCCTTGGAAGTCTATTCAGGTGTATGAAAACTTCAAAGCGTAATGTTTACTCCAACCCACTCTACATGTTTGAAATTTTTCATAGTATCCTATAAGGAGATGTTGATCAATCATTTAAAGAATATTCCTAATGGTGAGAATACATTTGAAATTCATTATTACAAAAGAGATACTTACTGTGAGGATTTTTCCAACCTTGTGATGACTAACTATCATGGAAGGGGGAGTTATAATGATAAAAATTCTTATATACTTGTAGGTGGGGATGATTTATCACCTATAATTACATCCTAGATTCACTGGTGCATTAATGATATTAGGGGTTCTTGTAGTGGAAAAAATTATGAACATTCGCCCACCCAGACCGATGGTCTTGGTTTGATCTATGATTGGTGCTGATGTTAACAACATGGAAATATAAACATTTATTTATGCTTTAAAATTAGTGTGAGATTATTGAAGCCTATATTATTAGCTACATGTCTGTAAGGAAATTTTACCTAATATGGGCCCTAATTTTCACAAATATTGGGATATTTAGATTTTTTTACGTGATGATGTTTTAATATAGTAGTGGTTTTCTCCTAGTGAGTGATTCATATTTGGGATTTGGAATTAATATGACCACACAGAAGTATCATGTCAGAATATTCACATTATAGACTTGTGACCTAGCCTCAGTTAATGTAATTAAATAATACCAGCCCCAATGGTCTTTTCTGACATTGGGTCAATGTAAAATTTAATGCATCATGTTTTCCCAATCCATGATTGTTCACATCGAAGGGATAATTCAGAATAAATTGATTAGGATTTCATTGACTTTCATGGAATACATATTATAGATTATTATATTTCCATTAATGTTCTTGGGATCATGCTACAAAAATATAGATGACTTACTCTAATAGATAAACTCTCTTACCATATTATTTTTATTAGAATACAAATCATTGGGATATATTTATTTTTAATGTGGGGATTGGACGTCCAAAAATAATCACAGATATATTAAATAAAATTATTCTTGTATATCATGAGGAACATCATATTGGGATGTATATAAGATACTAAATATGGATGGAATATCACCCTCATCTAGTTATCTCTATACATGCATACTAATTTCCTCATTCTTGGTGGAATATTCCGTTATCTAACCAGAGACAAGTTTAACTTCTCCAAAGCTGAAATCACATGATATATAGGAGGAATAAATGATAGAGATTTTTTGCAACCACACATAGATAGTAGTGGAGGATTATATTTTTATGGTAGATAATTGTATTTAGTTGATGGTGATTTTCCTATTAACTCTATATATGATGATAAATAGAAAAGGGAGTATATCCTTAGTTTAGAGAGATATTTTCATGTGATGGGTTTCCATGATGTATTTCAGTGGTGGAGTCCGTTTGATCATTCTTTATGATTCCACTAGGAGAACCACCATGCTTGATATCACCATATCCTTCTAGTGAGGATTTATAGGAACCTTGTGTTTCTTTGAAAGTAATTATATGAACATAATAAATCATCAACTAATCATTGTATGAAAATTTCCATCTTATGATCTATATATGAGGTCAAGTGATGGTTCAATACACTCAATTATTGTTGGGAAGTGGAGGTCATATATATTCAGTGAGGCCCTCATCTTTTAAGACCCCCTATATGACCCATGTGTGACCATCAATGTATTTTAATGACCATACCATGTTTTAAAATTGATGGGTATTGAAGTTCTATTTCAATAATTAATGAATGAATATAGGTTTGAATTACATCAGTTGTATGATTTTACAAATGGTTGCTTCTTATTTTCATATCCAAATTATGCACCGAAATCTATGGGATTTGGGCAGGTATTTAACCATGATCGTGATATTCCTATGAAATTTGAAATTTTTTCAATAATATATCTTTGATTAGAAAATCATTATTTAATTAGGTAATCATCATATTATGTTGATGAAAACTAATTAGAATGAGGATATGAACATGATCTTATGGTTAATCCTCCACTCAGATATGTCTATCACCCTCTTCAATGATATAAATGATATGAGCATGATTTTGAGTTGATAACTAATTATGTGTATTAATTAATTTTTTTTTGATGGAGGAATATGTTCCTCTCTATATTAGTTGTCATAATTTTTAGATAAATTTTCTCTCCAACTATAATGCCTGAAAATCTATATTAGGAACACTGAATTAGATTGTGTGTTTGACATGAAAACAAAACACATAAGGGAATATAATATCCTCAGAATTTATAAAATATTTAATATCTAATCTAAATTAAATATTATTTAAAATTTTTAATTCTTGCAACACTAACTTAGCATACATCAAATGAAACAATGCGTTTCTTCACTTTCTTTCATTACATGTAAGAATGAGTTTTACAAAACAATAATATATCATAAAAAATTATTTTTTAATATAATATGATATAAGATAGATGTTAAATTAAAGGTTATGAATAATAATAACTATCTAATTAAAATATGATTTTTTCACAAAATATAAAATTAATTCACTGGTTACAAATTAATTAGATATAAACATTATAACCAATTGAATATAATGAGATCCTTATTATAGAAAACTATTTTTATGATCACAAAGTTGTTTTATACAATTAAATTAAATTAATTAAAATTATTTAGGGACTTTAATTTAATATATATATATATATACTATTCAGTAAAATATTTTGATATCCATACAATTTATTTTATTATTATACGATAAGAACAAACCCAATATTTCATAAAAACCTATATTTTTATAAAGAAACTGTTACCTCATTTTAATAAAGAGTATATTATAAATCTTTTTTTTTGAAATTTTTTAAAATTTATATATAAAATTATTCTTCATTTTTTAAATAGGAACATAAATATTAGTTGAAGGTAAATTTTTGGTCATTCCTAGGAAGTTTCATTTGTTAAAGAATTGTGCAAAATATTGATTTAAATTCCAAATCTATTTCTAATTTAAATTATTTATATGGGGAAATTATTTTTATTATTGTATAGAAATACTAATTATATATATATATACATATATTATGATAATATATACAATTTCTTAATTATATTCAATTTAAATTTGAAATTGGATATAAAATCATGTCTAGGTTTTTATTATTTTAACTTTAAAAACTAAATTATCTTCCAGCCTACGAGATTCAATTTAAATTAATTTGTATCACATATGATACTGAAATTTTGAAAAATGGATTCCATAATTGGAATTAGAATAATTTATAATAAATAATTATTTCAACATAGTTTTTTACTAAAAATATATAGGAACATTGCTAGAAGTAATTACACTGATTATAAGAAAAATTAGCTTAATAGGGGACTGAACCATACACACGAGGGGAAAGAGAAATCAGAAACTTTTCCAAAAGCCTTTTTTTCTATATTCAGAGCCCATCTTCTCTTGGATGTATTTTGTTCCATTATTAGATCTAATTTCAATGAGATAAACGTTTGAAGAAATCCCCTTTAAAAAATTTACAATTCTCCCACTACCCCTCCACTATAAAATGGCACTCAAGCATCCCACATCCTCAGACCTCTCAAGATACAATTGATAGAACAATATATAAAAAAATATTTCTTCAAAATCCATCCCATAATCATATAATCTTCTCTATGGTAATAAATTCATCCAGGGAATCCCTGTTTTTCAAACCAATAAGGGTTTTCTGATTAAGATGTAACATCCTTCCTCAACCTATTTAGTTTTATTACTTTACAACATGATTATATAAAAACCAGTATCCTAAATATAATGAAACTTTTTATGTTATGGGTTCCACCTATACTTACTAAAATATTATTCTAATGGGAAACAAACATACCATTTATGTGTATGGCAAACTACAGCCTCACGAAAAAAAGTTATTTGTTTTTCCTTTAACAACACTCATGGATGGGAATTATGGTGGAACACTAATTATATATATTATTAATGATATTTATAATTAATCTAAATTTTAATAATTATTTTATAATTGGTACCTTTATGAACTCCATTTTGTGGGAATATTATAACATTGTTTGTGAAAGTGTGGATTCCCACTCCCTCATAGCGATGAGATTCGTTCATACAATAATAGAATGTGTAAAGGATTGATTTAATGAATATATTTATCATATATGGAATATATATGATTTTGGTATTATAATATGCATATATAAAATTTATTTTTATTTTTTTAAATATGGGAATGAAAAGAAAGTAGCATCCATGAGTACATACTACTTACCATCTCCACGAATGATGCATTTAATTTCTGATATCCAATCTGCATATTTAATTATAAATATATATATAATGAATATATATGATACTTAAATCATGATTTAAATTCTTAATATGATGGACTCGTGATCTAAATCACATGAAAAAAATGCAATTAGTTAAAACATACTCGAAAAACTAGCCAGTTAATACACAAAATAGTGAAAATAATTGAATATTGTTAACAAATACGAAATTAGATATTTTATGAAGATAATATATGATAATATAAATATGAATGTGTTTATGGTATTAGTTAGTGAAAATTTTAAAACCATTATATAGGATTTTAAAAGACGTTTTTCTAAAAAATGAAATTCAAGGTAAGGGATTTCATCTCAATTTAAATAACATTTTTACTTGCTTGTTGTTATGCACATAATTACTATTTTATTATGTATATACTATGCTTTGACATTTTATATCATTAATATCATTATTATATTGATATTATATTTTTTATTATGAGTTATTATTTCATAGAGATTATTATTCACTTTTTCAAAGTGGTATGTGACACTTTGGAATGTTTAATGATTATTCTCCTTATGAACGTTTTTGGGATTATCATTGAAATCTCACATCCGTTTTTGATAGGCAACATTCTATTCACACTATCAAATTATTTTTTGAAACTAATTTCTTATATATGTTTTATATTTAAACACATTATCATATAACATCATAACTCAATAATTCTCTTTGATATTTTTAGTTTCAATGTAAATTATTACATCAAAGGGGATTTGAGTTAAAAGTTACCAAGTGGAAAAGAATTTCATAACCCAATTTCTTTTTATTTGGTTTTAATACCACCACATTGTCTTTAATACACAATAATTATGGGTATAATTAATTATACTAGCTATTGTTGTATTCACACTTCCATATGTGGATTTATTTTTAATACACATCATTTAACTATTTATTGGTTCTCACTTTAACATGATAATATTTTCTAGGGGTTACATTACAATCACATTTTCTTCTGGATTGTTTACACCATAATTTCCATTAGTGAAAATTATTTGATAATTTTCTAATAAACCCTTTAATTATATTCTCCTCTTGTTATTCATTACCTTTATCAAATAATAGAACCATTTTCAACTCCTTGAAACTAAAAATGTTTTTTAGAAAAAAAATCCATTGTATGTTTTTTCAGGAAACCTTTTTTCTTCTAAAATATTAGTTTTTTATAAGGAAATTAAAAATGGTTTAAACCACTACAAAATTATTTTTTAAAGATAGTTTTATCTTTTTTATTTTACCATTGTTTTCAATAGAATATTCTTATCTCATTTCGAATAAGTAACTTGTCAAACCTTTTTACTATAAAAGAGAACTATTCTTTTTTACTTCATATGAAATAGATAGATTTACCCGAATTCATTTCTTATAATATTCCTTTTCAGGTTTAAAATGATAATTTTAAATGAATTTTTATCAAATTTAACTTTCAATGAAAAGTAATATAAAATGGGTTTTCAATATTAAAATAATATTTTCCACAATAAGCTTTTAAAAATATCTATTTATATTATTTCTACTAATTAGTGACAAAACATCTTTATTTTACTACACATTGGATATGTTTTGTTGATACTGTCATTATTTTTTCTCTAGATTGTTTATGATTTATTTATCCAAGGGTAGATTTAAATTTACATCCTTTATTCCTTTTATTACAAATGAAATACTCAATTTACAATGATCATTTACATTTAATTCCCCATAAATAATGATATTAATATTCAGGGATATAATTATTTCCAAAATTGTATTCCATTTTTCCTCTGAGGATTACATTGATATTTATTTGATTATTTGGGAAAATATTAAAAAATATGTAAATTTTATTCAATGCGGATATTTTAAAAGTCCTAATATTTATTTAGATTATTTGATATGAGGATTTATTTGGAAAAGTATGAAATGAGAGGGGATCGATTATAGATTTCCCTAGGATGATATGATAGTCTCATAAGGAAACTTATCTGTGAAAATTAGATGGGTTTTTACCCAATACACTAAAATATCTTGTATAAGGTCTTGACAGTAATGGTTAAAAGTACCAAAGAAACATGTCATCCAATAATTAAGCATTTACCTAATTTAGTTTCATTTATTATTTCCCCATGAGATGTTTCATTGACATATCTATGGATACATATCATTTTCAATATATTGATTAAATGAAATTTGTTTTAGTTTCTTACATTTCCATATTGGTTCCGAATAGTCATGTTATTTTAATGGAGTGTGTTTATAGTTATAACCATTCCATTTTCATTATGACCTTTTGTACAAATATTTTGATTTCATTGTTTGTGTGATTAGTTATTTAACATGTCATAATTAGTAATCTCATTGATTCATTAGAGATTTTTATGTACTTTACCCTTACTAATTATTTGATATGGCCTTTATTTTGTTTAATTCCTCTAAAATCCATGTAGTTAACTATAAAATATATGGAATTATATGCTATATAGAGTAAACTAATCCTTGATGTAAACAAATTATATTTCTATTAACTATTTTTTAGAAATATAAGACTCCTATATACATCTGTTTTTCAAAGATTACTAGACTTTTCTGTCCTTAAATATTTGATTCTATGTAATCAAGAAAATATAATGGCAGAAGACAGTAACTCTGGGATTTCTGGGGTCGTGTAACTATAGTTTATATCAAAATAATTTTAGTAGAATCATTAGAAACTATAATTAAGAAGCAATAGATTAGGGAACAGAATAATAATGTATATATTTATGATAAATATAGTAAAACATCATATATGTTTTTTGTGGATGAGATTATATGAGTATTCTGAGAAATACAAACCTATTTGGATACTACGAGAGGACATGGTTCAGCAACATATGTACCTAGGGGTAGAAACTCTAACAAGGTGTGTCAGGAATAATATTGAATAACCATGTACATGAAAATAGGCATTAGTACACAACTAGTTTTTCCCTACTAGGGGAAACCCATAAGATAACACACATTCTCTGTAGAAACCACTATAAATGATTTTGAAAATAAATAACTATTTTTAAACCTAAGGTGTTTTAGATTTAAGATAAGGTGTCATGACTTAGAATTCCAATAGATGATATTATGGATAAACCGTAGACCCAAGAAGGACCTAAGTGGAAAATTAATAGATGAATTGTTTATGTATTAGGGTTGTATTGAAAAACGATAATCTATATAATTATTAAACTTTAATGATATCCATCATATATAATTTTGAAATTATATTAATGTGATTTTAGAAAAGAAAATATTGAATGCTAGGTGACAACAAATCATGTCATGCAATGCCATAGGTGATCAAACCATTACCAATGGACGATAAGGATTTAACACAGACCACTGAGCTATACAATTTCATAGTTAATATATTATTATTTATCATTAAAACAATTTAAAAATAACTGATAACAATACACTGGTAGTATAAATTTTTATTCATATAGATTATTGTAATGACCATATTATCTATGCAGAATAGTTAGAGATAAGTAGTTAGACATGTCGCACTTTTATTCGTATTAGGGTCCATTTAATTTTTATTTTAGTTCTTCAAGAATGAAAGTTAATATTTTTGTATCAATATCATGAATTAAAGGATGAATTAAAAATTTATTAAATCCCAAAAATGGACGGAAATTGTATTTATAGAAATATTATTTGTATGCATATTTCCTTATATACATAGGAAAAATAATAATCACTCAACATTAAGAAATGCTTCATAAAACAAAAAAATATCACAATAAATTAACTTTTTCTAAACAAATATCCTTTTGAATCATCCTGAAGATATGGATTTGAAGCCCTCAACTCACTATTGACCATTCATTTGTTTTGGAATGATGAACTCAATCACACCATATGAAAATTTATAATTTTCCTCCTAATACATTTCCCCACATGATACTAATGTTCTCCCATATAGAGACCACGATATATGTCATTCCATATTACCTTTGTACATACCATTATCTTGTTTCTAGAATATTTCATACAAACCATTCTCAAGTTGTGGGATTTTAGACATAGGAATTATCAAAAAGTATATCACAAATATCATGTCTAAATTGCGAGGACAAAATTTAATGATTATGGGGAGAATGTATTGGCCTAAAAATCTTATGTAGGAACATTGAACTAGATAGTGTGTATGACATATAACACCAAGTGTGTATGGGAATATAATGTCGCAAAAATTTATAATATATATTAATTAATTTAAATAAATTTAATATAATTTATATCTTGAAATTCATGCCATATTGAGTTATCATATAACCCATGAAATGACGAGTTTTTTTAATGGATTTTGTTACACACAAGACCGAGTTTTACCAAACAAGAATATATTATCAAAATATTATTATTTAATATAATTATATATAACCTAGTTAATAAATTTGAGGTTATGCATAGAATAAACTAACTACTGAAAATATTTTTTTGTAGAATAAATATTTTTTGAATTCATTGGTAGAAAATAAATTATAAATGAATATAAGTACAAATCTAATATAAAGGGAATGTTTCTATAAGAATATTTTTTTATACTCACAAATAAATTTTATCTAAATAAATTAAATAATTAAAATTAGTGAGTGATATAAATTTAATTTATAAATTAGGCAATAAATCAAATATTATTACATTTGTAAAATATATTTTATAATCATTATATATGCACAAACCTCATATTTTCCTTTAAAAACATATATTTTCATAAAGCCACTTTTATCACCTTTTAATTGAAAACCCATTTTTAATCAAATGTTTGGAAGATTAATAAATAAATTTATGAAACAATAAACATTATTTTTAAAATATAAACTTCAAAATTTGGATAATGTCATATTTTTCCATTTTCCATTGATGTTTCATTTTAAATGAATACTGAAAGATACAAAATTTCAATTCTAAATTAATTTTCATATAATTTATTTATAAGGTAAAATATTAATATTTATTTTGTCTGAAGTTAATTAGATCAATTTTAAATCAATTTATTTTATTTAGTTCATTAAAAACTATTTCACATTGAAATTTTACAGAAAACGATTGAAATCATTACAGTAATTTTACATTAAAAACCTGCAATGTCATCCCATCTATGGGATTAAATTTAAATTATTTTCAACCTATTACATGATTGATTTTTAGAATAATCTAATTATATTTTAGGAATAATAAAAATTTATGTTGTATAATAATTTATAAGTTGTTTTTTACAAAAAAATATTAGTGAACGTGATTAAAAATAATTACAACTACTAAGAGAAAAAAATTTCTTTGGAAGGGAAAAAACCATATTCCGAAGGCCCAAAATGACACAGAAACTTGTAGAAAATAAATTTTATGAAAATATGTAGACACTATAATCCCTTTTTTATAATTTAGTCTTTTAATGGTGTAACAACCTTGTTATGGATTCCACTCAATGGTTCCCCATACTCGGTTGGCCACATGGCCTATAGAACATATCTTCAAATTCCAAAGTCATCTGACTATAAAAAAGGGACCATGTGTGTCAGTGGAGAGAAAATATCCTCATTAGGAGAGTGTAAAACATAATAAATAAAACCAAAATTCTATATCGGATATAGTGAATTGTACAATAGATATAAAAAGTGGAAGATAGAGATGAATAAAAAATCAGGAAATTATATCATATATAAGATGATGATAAATGTTTCATGTTTCTAATAACAGAAATAGTAGTTACACATTAGTCATATACAATACATGTTCCCAAATTACAAATAAATAAAATGAGTTCCATTAGTATAAGAAGTCTTAGCTTAGTCTAATGCTCTCCTTCTCCTAAGTAGCATATCAAGTACGTACATAAGGGGGCTTTCTCTTATTGACATAGGTATTCATATAATCTGTTTGGGTCATAAATGGGGACCCAAACAAGGTATGAGATATTTTACTAGTAGTAAACCACCCAAGGTAAGGTCTAATCTGTTTTTGAATATATATAACAAGTGGGCTAGAATTATAATATTAAAAATAGAAATACTCAAAACTATACAGCCATATTGATTAATTAATTTATTTTAATGATTAATTATCATTGAATATATATTCCTTGATATTTGGATAAATCCTGAAATTCGCCTTATAGTAAATAGAACAAATAGATTCCAAAATATGGAATATATAATGATATGAGTCAAGCCCGAATCCAAGATTCTGTATTGGCTTGGAAGATGGTTCATATTATTAATCAAATTTGTATCTGATGTTTTTCCATAAAATTCTTATGAAGATATTAAGGTATCAATCTAGGAATGATATCAATATGCTATCAACCATGGTTTTCTTATAATGGAATTCAAGTATATCGTTGGTATGACATACACCAAACAATACAAGAACATCTTAGTGAACCTCTCAGAAACCCTATATAGTTCTTTTTTAGATGATGTCCATACAATATGAGTTTATCTTTTTTATCCCATTATGAATGCCCCATGTATCACTGTGTGAGTAAATAGTGAAATTACATTTTTGAGTCCACAAAAGGTATCCATCATTTAGATCCCTGATCAGTCAACATATATATTAGGTTTTAATCCATTGAGTCCATCCAAGGAATCCCTTAACTCGATCAATGATTCCCCAATGGTATTAATATGTTCAGGCTAATTAGTATTTCCATGGTATCTCTAAATTGATCAATGATTCACCGAAGGCATGAAATTCATTAGTAAAATGATTCCACCCTTTGAATCCTTAATTTTTATCCAGGATTCACCCATGGATATTAATAATTTCATCAATTAAGTTCCATTTAAACATTCCATTTATCATAACAGGTTCAAAACCAATGGAATTTAATATAACTCACCTCAAAAGGGTGACTAAAACAAGGACCAACCTCAAAGGATTTTACTTTAATCTACTCATATTGGCATAACATGATAAGGATGTTCCCATGCTTAATCAATCCATCACATAGCATGGTCTCAACAAAGCTCACATGGGCATTTTTATACAAGGATTCACATGCATGAATAATCGATCACAAGGAATAAACTCCATTTCAAATATATGGATCTATAAATTTAAATTTCATTAAAATACTTACATTTATATTTTTAATATAATTATCCTAAGGAAACTACTGAGCTATCACATTAGCATAGTTATCATATAACTCAGATGGGAAAATAAATAATTTAGGAAATTCAATCCAATTGCCTCAAATCATGGTATAACCTCTACTTGACACACATTATAAATGAAATACAAGGAAACAATCTTTAAAAAAGAAATGGAATACTTGGGTCGAGGGGATATTCATCCATCCCATACCCATAATTTTTTACATTTACAATTAAATTCACAAATCATTTAATTAATTTGACTTATATACCTATTTAAAAATGTAGTCCCATGATCCATGGGAAAGGGAAATTCATTATAGGCATCTAAGGCCAAAATCAATAAAGGTCCATTTCAAAAAAACTCACTAATGGGGTGGTTAATATTCAATGTATAAAACCTATATCAAGAAATTGAAAGCCTTTATAATTACACAAGACATGGCTGACATAAAGAGAGTTCAATTTCATTTTAGGAGACAACCGTAAATTGGTTGTGTGTTACAAATGGAATATATAAAAAAATCTACCATAAGTGAGATGCATGAGATGACCTAACATAAATTTTACCTTGATATCTCATCCCATATCACACGCTCATTCATCCCATATTTTATGAAATCTGATGAATGGACTAGGAATGAAATTTTTTGGCATATGATCCATAATCTAAATATTGTGTCTAATATCCACAAGAATGTAGAATGTCTAAAACAAAATCATGGTCGTACCATTTCATATCTAAGAATACAAACAACACATGAATCTGAGTATTGAAAAAAATATATCTAGATATCATGAATAGACAATTTTGAGGTATTCCCTAGGATCCCCTTTTTAGTCATATGTAAAATGAACCCGATTTTGGTTTTAAATGAAGTTTAGATTTAATTATAAATCATTAAAATTTCAACACATCTTGGATCACACAGTTTAGGCACACATTTTTTATAAATGATTGCTAATAGTTTCTGAATCCCGATTTTCCAAAGTCAGCCCACATAGTTTACCAACTATGTGAAAATCATGAAATAATCCACCATCAAAATATAATGAAAAAAATATAGACCAAGACACATTGTCGTGCAAACCTACTCTCATGGTTTACAATAACTATGATACCTTCTCTTTTCACCCAAAATGAAATTTTTAGGCTTCCGATGATCCCTTAACACCCCATATCCCTCTATGACTCTAATAAGAATTCATTTAAAGTCGTATTTAAGCATTTAAACATAGAATTAATGAAAAAATGAGATAAATACCTCAATTAATAACAGAGTTATTTCAAAAAACCACGTAAATCACGTAGTCCCAGAATTTTACATCCAAGGGTAGTGAAGAATGAACAATTAAAAAAATCCACCCACTATGATAATACATCTGTTTCCCTCTCATAAGTCATGTCCTTTACTGGTCTATGCTTCCATTGTACTCATAATTATGGAATGGACTAGCATCATAGAACCTTCATGCTATGAACCACGATTCAAATATGATGATCTTAAAAGGAAGCATCCAACTATAACACAACCTCCTATAGCTGAATGAAATGAGACTTTTCTGATTAGTAACTTCACAGCTGAGTCCCTTGGAAGATTTTATGTATAGCCTGATACCTTAGTGGTAACTACAACTGATAGGCTACCAGCACAACTCTACCTAGAATCTAAAATGGCCCAATGTATGTCAGTGACAGTTTACTCTATCCCATAATCCTCTAGTGTCCCAGACTCAGGTAATCATGAAGAAAAACTCAATCCTTTACCTCAAACATTATATGTAATATATGGATATTGATGTAAGATTTCTGACAAGACTATGCAATATCCATCTTCCACCGAATCAACTATACATGCTCAATTGTCTCCTAAAAAAGCTAAGGTCCGTGCATAAATGCCTATCTTGGAATTAGTCAACACAATGGTGATTAAAATTCTATACTTTACAAATATTGATATGGACCAATATGATTTAGTATCCTAAAAGATATTCTTATTGGAGGTTTTAACAATGGGTATTTTCCTCTACCAGGAACCACTGATGTCCATAATGCATTATAACCACATTTACTCCAGGATATAAATCGTGCACTCTAACTAGAGATATGTCTGGTGGTTTACGCTGTTCTCAAAAGCACTTCAGCACCAACAACCCATATATATCCCTTTCCATAATCTAGAAATCAATCTAACATCCCTATCTAAATTGATAGAATGTGGAACCCCATTATGTTGTAATATCTCATAGATATACAACCACCCAAACTCATTAACAATGAAGGACTACCTAATAAGCAGTAAGTGAGAGAACATCATGATATTGTCATGCAAATGCCATAATACTTCAATTCCTTGATGTTACTATGGAAAAACCATCATAAAATCAATTATGACCCACTATAATTACACTGGTGAATGAGTAGCTACTATAAAAGTACAGTTGGTCCCTGGTTTTCCTTCTTCTCCAATTAATATGTGGAACACCTCATGATGAAATTAGTTACATCTCTTTTCATTCCCTTTAAAAAATACTATTTGATTTAATCATGATAAATTTTGGGACACCAAGATGCATTTCCCAAAAAGAAGCATGAATATACCATTGTAACTCCTCACAGATTTCAGCTGAAACCCATAAGAGACAATATAATTGCATGATCTCATAATCGCATGTGGTCCATCAAGGGAATAGGTTCTCACCTACAATACATTCCTATAGAAATTGTCCTTCAAATTATGATAGTTCCCTCATCCTCAATCTGTCCAACATGGTAGAGTTAATAGATATAGAATAATGTAATTATATCCCCTGACTATCGTCCACCTTAAATTTCATCTCAATGAACAAAGACATAAGCTACAAGGTTTTACTAGCCTGATTCACTTCATGTATCTGATTCCTCATTCTCTATGCATCAAACATTACATTTCCTTTACCAAGAATGTGGGCTTGCTCAAAGTTGAATGAATGATGTCATTCCACCCACCTTCACTGCCCCAGATTCAGATAATGATATGTTAATATATACATTATGATTTTTTGGCTATTACAGAACAAAAAAATCACTCCTGGTATCAAATTCCTCCTATATGGAAACATGTGAAGTACTCTAGAAAACTCCAGATAATTTATTCAATTATTCCTCTCTTTAGGCCTCAACTTCTGAGACCCATAAACAATAAATCCACCCCTACATAACAATGTATCCCAACCTGATACCCAATGCATCACAATAAAAAGTGTAACTCTTGTCTGGATCAAGAAAAATCTACATTAGTGATGAATTCAATCTCCATTTCACCTCTTGAAAGGAAATATCATAGTAATCTAAAGATACATACTCTACACCATTCATAGTGATGCCCATAAGTGGAAATGATAAGTGTGAGAAGTCCTGTATCAAATTCCTATAGTAACCAGAAGGCCCTAAAAAATTCCACACTTCCCAGATGTTTTTTGGATTATTCTAGGAAACTATAGCTCTCACATTCTTTGGGTCTACCGATACTCTTGTCACTGAGATGATGTTACCCAATTATTGAATCGGATCAATCCAAAGTAGGCACTTTTTGAGATTAGAATATACCATATGTTTTCTAGTTGTATTCAAAATTTTCTCAAGATGGGTTTCATGGTCAAGTAGATTATGATAATAAACTAATATATCATTCAAGAAAACCAATAAAAAAATAAAGGTGTGGATAGAATACATGGTCCTTCATTCCATGAAGACCACTGGCACATTCATGAGACCTAATGGAATAACCAAATATTCATATAGACCATACATAATTCAAAAATCTATGTGAGGTATGTCCAAGAGTCTAACAAACGCATGCTTATAATTGGATCTCAAATCAATCCTTGAGAAAACCCATGATCCGTAGAGCTATTAAGAGATATTATCTATTAGCGATATAGGGTACTGGTTCTTAATAGTCAACTGTATTAACTTTTCAGAATCCCCACATAGATTGAGTTTACCATCCACCTTTTTCACAAAAAGGACCAGTGACCCCCATGGGCAAGTAGTTAGTATACAAATAAGTCATTATTTGAATAACATTACTTCTTTATGAAAATCGTACAATATTAATTATTTAAAATATGATGATAAAATCATATTGAGTAATGATTATGTGGATAATTCAATATTAGAATAACATGATCATAGGACATCCAAGGAAAGATGTTGGATGGTTACCAAATAACATACCCTTATAAGTGAGAAATATTTATCAAATTTTTTATGTGGTAGGAATGTATATCAACATAAAATAATTAGAGAAGACAACATAATAATATCAAAGAGTATAATTTAACAAACTTATATGAAATAAGTTCAAGATACCGATCACAGTACAATAAATGAATGTTTAGTTGCATGGAATTGTTATTATAATACTAAAATTACATAAAAATAAATATTATAATGAATAATAAGATCCTTTAGTTAGTAAACCCAACCACCATTAGATAATCTTATAATGTTATAGTAAATAAAAATAATATATTATTATATAATATTAATATATATTTTGTAGAAACATAAATAGGTCAAATATATAATATGTATCACTTAATAGAATTCCTAGAACCATCCATGTTTGGTGTTTATAGAATATTAAATCCATTTATTATGGATGTTTTAGTTTTCACATATATATATATGATGAGTATACTCCATCATGCTTTTAAAAATTTTAATGAACAACAAAAAAATGTCTGATGCGGTGTGTTAAATTTGTTCCATGTAACTAATAAATCCAAAATTCTATATATTATAATTTTTTTTAAACATAATATAATGCATGTGTATAGAAAATATTCATATAGTAATAGAATAAAATAAAACAAAAATCATAAATTAAATTTTCAATATATAATAAATAATACATGATTGAAAATTTTAAATTATCATCCTATTCAAGGATAAATTCATTTAAAACACTCACATCGATACTCTTATATACTGGATCATTTAATTGACTGAACATTCAAGGATTTTAAAAATATTTTCAATCATAGAGATTTATTTATATTTGGTTACCATAAAATCACAATTCTCTGCCCGTTATATCCAATTAATCATAAATAGATAGATCGAACCATAAATATAAAAAAAGGAAATGTAACATCTATATTTTTATTTATCCCATGCAAAATATAATTCGTGAATAAGTGTAAATAACTATTATAATACAAAATAGAATAAATAAATAAAAAATGTTTTTCTAACATTTGAAAATGATTATCCATATAACTTATTTTATGTTTTTTCAGTGAAATATAATTTATATTATTGATGGGTAGTGATTCAAAAAACTACATATAATAGTTCTTAGTAATATGTATACCAAAACAACAAATATAATTTTACAAATTTACTTTTTGGATTATTATTAGTAATATTTATATTTTAAATATATAAAATAATAAAAAAACAATTCTTGATAGTTTTACCAGATTAGAATCATAATTATAAAGAGGACATAATATATTAATGATTCCAAATTAAAGCACCCAAGTCAAATTTACCCAAATTAAAAGTAAATATATAAATAATTATATCTATATTTGATAAATTAAATTAAATACATATCCTAAAAAACATCATAATACTAAAAATAATATCATAATGTATTTTACTCATATAATTTTTGTGAAATTCAATATTAGGTTAGTATGATAAATATAGTCTTAAATATTTTTCCATTATTGTATAATATTTCTTCGAAGGAATAATAAAAAATTTCTTCCAAAACCATTCACAACATAAACTTGTAATTAATACAATAGTTTTATTTTTATATTAAAAATATCTAAAATTGTGTTTGTTAGGAGGAATAATCAGTTTTCCCCAAATTTGACCATGTATGATACCATCCCAAGTACGTAGCCATTATATATAAACTATATTTGAATAAATAAAAAATCTTTTTAATAATAACCATGTGATGGAAATCTACTCCATCAGTATCACATGTAAAATTAGGATTGATTTACCCTTTTGATGTAAATAATAAAACATGAAATTAGAGATAAATTAAAGTTCTAATTCTTCCAAAAACAATGATAGGGAGTGTTAATTAGTAGTTAAGAAATTTATGTTTCAATATTTTAATAAGATTAATTCCATCATCCTATTAACATTTATTAAATAATAATATTTTATTATATACTCACACCTGAAAAAGGAGGATAGTAAGTAATGTATATGAGATTTATATGGTTCAATCTCATTGTGATGACCTACATCCTTTCTAAAGTCACTTTCATTGGTCTATGGGAATTCAATATTTTAATTATGTGAATAAAAAAAGTTCCAAATCCATTTAGACACCTCATATATCCTATAAGAAATATTATACTAACTCCTAGAAGATTACAAGGTTTCCTTACAAATAAATGGTGCACAAAAGAATGTACAACAAAAATGTTTTCTACCCAATAGTTTTTCAGAAACTTCAGATTAGTAACACTTGGTCTGATTGGATTTGTACGATGAACTCACTATAGAAGACTCAGTGCAATAAACTTATTCTACGTAGACACATCTCAAGAATTTTTCAATTTCTCACTCTGATCTTCTTCAAAATTCATAAAAACATCATGTAGTCTGATCATATAATGAGATCTCCTTCGGAAAGGAACTATGAATCAATCTTTGTGGTTCTATTAATTTTTCAAAATTGAAAATATTTTAATGTAAAAATGTTCTATAAATCTATTTATCGACATCTCAAAATTGAAAAATGTATGAAACTGAAAACCCATTCACACTAATTAAAATTAAAAAACCAATGAAATTCATTCATATTTGAACTTCATGTTTGACCATATCAACTCTTATGAATCCTTATTGAATCGTATTAAGACATCTTGGTAATCTTACTTCTCAATCTTTCTAATATTTCTTCTGTATCATGGAACATCGTCAAATCATTTCAATGGAAATTCCATAGCTAATTATGATATATCATCCATTTCCCATTCTAAATTGACATTTATATTCAATGATAGTTTTATTTGACTTTATAACATAAACTAAAAATTATGTATTCATTTCTGAAACCCCTTAATCATTCTAGTCCCGATTATATTATCAGTATAAAAGAATTATTAAGAGAGTTTCTCAAACCAATATGTTTTCATAAAATAGATTATCTAATTATTTATTTCTATAAAACATTTATCTGATGGATCTATGCATGTTCGTGGTCTAGTAGATCATCATCACATCTCATCCTATTAAAAAATTTGAATAACCACCTTCCACTTTTCATTGGTTAGAATCAACACCTTTAGAGTCTTATCAAATTCATTACACATCTCTATCAGATGGATCAATATTAGTGACTCTAGAAACATTAATGTTTTTAATATATTGTTAAATACACTAAGATAATCTTCAATTGTTATTATATGAACATATTAATAATTTTGATAACTTTTTATCTGGTTCTAATTGGTCTAATGAAAGGATTCCATGTTTCTGAAACTGATCAAAACATATCAAAAACTTTCAATAGTCTTGATTCTTCACTGAATTTATTTTGTGACTTTATCATGATTTCTATGAACTCCAATATCAAAAATCATCATATCATTTAATGATATAAATTAATTATTTTTCTAATTCATGAATCTTCTTAAACTTTCATTCCATGCATCACAACAAAATGACTTCTTGTAAGAGTTTCTATTAACTATTCAACTGAAATCATGTCTACATCATGATGATAAATCTAATATTGATTGTTCTTTTCATCTAAAACATTAAAAAACTATCATGTTTCATATTTTTAACAAATTAATCATCCATTTTTAATAATTCCAATCAAATGCATCCAAAAAACTATTTTTTTGAAAAAATCCCTCCCCCCTATGCGTTTTGGGTCAATTATTCATCAATATTAAAATTTCTTATAAAAACTCATTATGATAAACTATTCCCAATACTGAAGAACAAAATAATTATTTTAAAAAAGATTACTTGTCAAAAATAAAAACCATTGTAAGAAAAAAATCCAAAAAGATCATTAATCATCCCTTTGTATTTTTTTGATAGTTTTGGTTAATGACTTTTTCAACTCAAAATTTCTCAAATAATCATACTTTTCAATACTCGTGTTTTTTAAACATAACCTAAGCATATCCTTTCTAAAAACAGAATTTTTATAGAATACACTATTGGATAACGTATTACTGTCGAATAAATTCAATTCCTTGGTGATAAGAAATGTCGACATCCTTGTTAAGATAAACTCACCACAAATTTTTCATTTTATCCCACTTTTCTTTTTCTCCCCATTTTATGATAACCACATATGCATATTAATTATGTATGATAAGTAACTCTATATCTATTTTTGGATAAGGTTTTTCATATTCTCAACCCTTTTTAACCTAATACAAAGTGCTGGTGGTTTTTTCCTTATGAGTTTTAGGAAGTCAAAAGAGGATGTTGTACATGTTGTTTCAGCCTCAAATAAAACAAATCACAATTTCTTCCTAGCTTTGGAGAAGATATCATCAATTTGATACATGTTTGAGATATTTTCATGAAAAATATTAATGGAATAATTCGTTTATTATGTAATGTGATGCTTCATATAAATGTATTTTGATCATCAATGTTGGACATTATTCTTAAGAATATCAATTTCACTCATGTTATCTCATAGTATCATCAATGGTATAAAAACTTTTACATTAAAATCTTATTTTTGAACATTCATCCACAATATCTAAGTACATTCCCATTTTGCTAAAACATATTAATATTTTTTATGAGAAAAGTTACTACACATTATTTCTTACAAAGAAATCTCAAACAACATTCACCCAAGAAAAATATTTCTCTATAAGTTATATTTGTATCATTTCAATCTATTTCCCTATGAGTATCAATATAAACAAAAATTTCTTTTTAAAAATTTTACTTTATTATTATACGATTAAATTAATTCCATTGAAATATTATATAATTTTTGTTCTTCCAACATGTGAGATTTATTTGGATAAATTTAATATTTGGAACGAAAAGTTACAGTAGAAACAATACATGGTCATTAGACTAAGAGATTGATAAAAATTCATATAATATTTAGAAATTATTTTTGATTTACAATTTTTCTATATTCATCATTCATAATATTAATTTAAACTAAAATAGGCATAGAAACATATATGGATTCTACCATACCCAAAAATTTTAATAGTTCCATGGAATTCTTTTCTGGATCAGGAAAATGTATTTTTATGCTTCTTGAAATTGTAATATAGTAAAGGGAGTTAATTATCACAAAATTAAAATCTCAAAATTCTTCTTAATATTGTTATAAATTAAATTACAAAAAAATTATCCTCCCCCCTAAAAAATTTTATCATCCATATATATAGTAACTAATTATCTGTTGGAGTCAACTTATTTCAAATACATTTTACTTTAAACATTTACTTTATTAGAATTTAGAATTATGAAATAAATATCATGTTTTCAATACCGAACATGTATGGATTATTTCAACCCATAAAAATATTTTTTAAATATAAAAAACTGGTTTACATCATTATCAGGTACAAAAACACAAGGTTATTCAATATAAACTTCTAACACAATCACTCTATTTAAAAAGGATTAATATACATCTATATGATATACATAGTAATTCAAGGGTGTGGCTACTACTAAAATAATTATAAAAAATTTTAACAAAAAATGGGGGAAAATGTTTCATCAAAATAAACACATTACAAATGTTCACATCCTATAAAAACAATCCTCAGCTTATTTAATGAATATTTTCCATGTTGATTCATCTATTTTGTCTAAATCCATTTTTTTGTAATAGTTGTATTACCTTTCATATGTGGTATAAGTTCCCATTTTTAATTTTTATCAATTTTATCTAACTCCTCATTCATATAATTTTTCTATTCATTTGCGTTTAATTGATTTTGAAAATTATTCCACATTAACTTTTGAAATATGTGATGTGTGATGTACTAATATCATATTTCTTTTTTTTCTGAAATGGATCCTTTTGTCAGTAATAATATTAATGGGCTCAAATATTATTTTTATCGTATGAAATTTCAAATTTTATCTTCTAAAATCACCTCTATCATCACACTATTCTTCTAAATTCTGATAAGTCTATTTTATATCTTTATTAGTTTGATCAAAAACATTCAATTTATCTTCCTTTAAATTATGATCAACATCTATTAATGAGTTTATATTTTCATGGAATTTCACTTCATATGAATGAAGTAACATTTTTATCATTTCTTCAACCACTTGTAACTTCATACATTGGGTAAAAAACCCATTAAAGTTCATTATTATGTATTCTCATCCTACTTTCAATGATTTAGATTTCTTATTTTAAATTATCATAGAATTAAAACACATTGATGTAATTAAATTAGGTTTTTTTATAAGACCAATTTTGAAAGAAGTAATGTAAGATTCTTTTATCAACAAACATATTTTCTGAACATATTCACCAATACTAACAACATTTCTCTAATAGAACATTGTATTTATTTAATTCTGATGACATTTTTCATACCATTTCATCCTAAAATTGATTTTTTCCTTTATGTTGGTCTATTTTCTTATTTACCATTGGGAGAAATGAGTTGATGTTTGATTACATGTGTTCTCAAATAAGTTTTAAAAATTATATTATGTGAACTCTATTCTAGTATCTCTTATCAAATTCTTTATATAAACCAATATATCTCTCTCTATATATCTTTTGAAGACTCTGAACATTTCTATAGCCTTTGACTTGTCTTTCCTACACAATATATTGTTCTTCTGAGTTAAATATTAAATAAAAATGATAAAATAGAAATTCCTTTTTTTGATTGTCATCTCATTGACCAACATAAATATTAATGAATGTGTTAATGAATTCATGTAAACTGTATCACAACTCTCTTATATTTATTATTTATAACATTACCTTTTATTATAGGTTACCAAAACATATTATTCTATTATTTTAAATTATAGTGAATCGAATAGAATTTGAAACATAGATATTTTGTTCAAGTTTTTCTTCCTAATTCATTAGTTTAACATGTTGTTTTAATATTTAGTAATCAAGGAAAATGCATTGTTAAATACATCAATTTTAATTTCTTTCCCCCAATTTTTTTTCTATTGTAATAAATTTAACATATTTAAAAAAATTTGATTAATTATTCTTTTTAAATCCCTTATTTTCCATCATCACAAATTTTAATTGGTGATGTATGTTATGTTTTAGTCTATAACAAAATTAAGCATTATTATATTTCAGAATATTTACATTAATTTAATCCATTTATATTCTTCTAAATTTTTATGTACTATCATTAAAAATGGTAACAACACATGAAACATTATTTTCA
This sequence comes from Viscum album, assembly GCA_963277665.1. Taxonomy (NCBI): domain Eukaryota; kingdom Viridiplantae; phylum Streptophyta; class Magnoliopsida; order Santalales; family Viscaceae; genus Viscum; species Viscum album. Next base: position 1,540,493,620 of record OY728142.1, read on the forward strand.
ATGTGTTTCAATATTTTAATATAACCTGTAATGTGTGAATAATAACTACGATCATGTATTTGTAGTTGGTCTTTTTTTACATGTTTTTATGGTAGTCTCAACAAAAAAATGATTTTTCTTAATCCATATTCTTTTCTAATGATTTATTTCTTGTATCAAAAACTAATCTTGGAAGATTATTAATATTTTATTCGTAAAAATAATACAATTGATAACATTTTCATCATTATTCTATCAAATAGTCAATGTGAATTTTCATTGGAATGTTTATGATATCAGGAGATTTTTCCTGTCTATCCTCTAGTGAGTTTGAAAAAATAATCAGTCTACTTCCACAATTTCTTTTACTCCATTAAAAACTTATTCTGGGAGGTGAAATGATAGACCAATTATTATAATTACCACTCTCATAGATTAAAAAACATTAGAAAAATCCATAAAACCGTTAGTTTATATTAGTGTAATATCTTTATCTGTACAAACATTGTTGATGTTGATTACTTCTTATTTCATCAACATAATCTTAGAACACACTAATTTTCCTACCAAGGGATTTTTGATATTTTTAGATGTGATATGTCTTTATCGTACCGTTTCAATCAATTTTTTTATTTTACTTTTTATTTTACCTGAAATATTATAATGGTCAGATGAAATAATTTTTTTTGGTTGGTGAGGATTTCACACGATTATTTATGTGAACATTATTAGCAACTATAAAAGTACCATATGTTACATAATTTTTTTGATGTTTTCATTCATATTAATTATGGTATGTTTGGGTTCTTGTAGTTTTGATTGATACTTGTTAACTTACTTTTAATTAGCTTCCAACTTCATTCTGAAATCATCAACCACATATCCCTATTTAGAATTTCTATGATTCAATGATAAAATATTTTTGATTTATTATTGTTTATTTATTGAGAACATAATGTTCACCATCAAAATCATTTCAACTATCCTAACTTATCATTTTAATTTCTATATTGAGAGATATCTTTTTATTGATATAAGAATAAAGATTTATTATGAACTAATACTCTCTATAATATTCTTCTCCTCCTTTATCTTCTCTATTTGAGGAGTCTTCTAATTTTCACCTTTTTCAAAAAATTACCTATAAATTTAGAAATATTCAACTTATAAATAATTTTTTTTAATATATTTTGTTTTATCTTTCTAATAAAACATACTTATATTTATCTAAATATACTTATTTTTATAATTGTTGGAAAAATTTACTTTATTAAAACATTTCTTCCACTTATTCGATCAATACTTTTCCTCAAAATTATATAGATATTCTATAATATTATTCTTATGGAAATTCATGGGATATTCTATAATTAAACCACACTCATAAAATTTGATAGTAACTTTACCTTAATACATACATCTTACTGTTTGATAGTTTATAGATATAACAAACATGATTGTTTCTTTCAACTCATCATCCTCTTTATGTTCAAAGTCTATATTATAAATATCTTAAGAATCATGAATTTTTTTTCTTCTAGATTCAAATTCCTTTCCATATTTCATTTTATTTTTGAAAATTATATATTTCAATATTACATAGTGAATAATAATTGTATTCAATCACCAATTGATAAATCATCTAAATATTCTAAAGGGTAAATTTTTTAATCGAACATATTTGGAATGTTTCTCATGAGTTTCTCCAAAATTTTAACACCTTCTTGGACTTCTCCAAAACCATTGATATTTAAAAAAATTTCACACACTCTAGTTAATTAATAATATAAAATTGTCACATATTCAAACCTACTATATCATTTTTTTAATCCTTAACATTATTATTTCATTCAAATAAATTTAATAGACTTTCCGACATACTTTTTGTTGTTTTGAGACCCATAAACGTAATATATAAATATTCTTGTAAGGAAAAAATTATAGAATTTGTATCCTTTACATCAACATCAATATTTTTATTTCTAATAACTATCATTAATGCATCTTTCTCAATAGGTGGAAACAAATTTTAGCATCGATAAAAACTTCCTTGACAAGACATAAGAGATACAGAATCATCTTATTATTCCAACAATAATTTTTTTCATCGCACATAGGAATAACTATTTTTTCATATAATTGAGAATATCTGGGATAATAATTCAACTATGGAACATTGTATATGATACCAAATGTATTATCAAATGACTTATAAAGAACTGAATAGGGTGAGGGGGATGATTCAATTTTTATCTTTTATAATTTTCATGATTTTTTTTGAAATTGAATCCCTTTACCCTATTGATGTTCATGACCTTATCTTATTTTAGTAAATAATCCTTCATGAAACAATTAGAATGAAATTAAAGAACACGATATTTTAATAGTATGGACTCAGTTTGGGAATCTACATCGTTTTTCTAGACACTTCCGTGGGACTATAAAATTTTTTTTTAATAAAAAGTGGGTAAAATAAATGAAAAAAATTGATTAACACCGTATAACGCCCGATAGTAAAGAATATAGTAACTCTTGTCAGCTTAGAAATATTTATTAAAATCAATTAACCCACAAAATAATGTACAAGAACATAATTTTCTCTCTAAAATAATGCATGAAACCTAAGAATGAATAAATTTGGTCCAATTGGTTATATATGAAGAACTAAATATAATAGTCTCATTACGATGAATATATTCTCAATATGATCATCATAAAATCTACTCAATTTCGCAGTCCAATATTTTCTAGTCTGATCTCCCTCATTCCTGTAAATAGAACTTCCCATAATCTGATATTATTCTGAAATCTATATTCGGAAAAACATCTGACTCAAACACTGTAGTGTTACGTACGTTTTTTCAAAAAATAATTAAATCTATGAATATATTGTGAAATTTTGTACACACATCACATAATATAAAAGTAAAAATATGAAAAACATTTTAATATTAATAAGAATTAAGAACCTCAAAAAATCACTTATATATTAACGTTATGTTTTACATTATAAAATTGTATGGAACCTTGTTGAATCAGTATGACTCTTCTTAGAAATCAACCTTCACAAACTTCTTAACCTGTATTTCGTGTGATGTAACTTATTCCCCTAATTATAATGAAACTTCCTCTTCTCATTATTATGGAACATCCTTAGATCATTTCAATGTAACTTCTTCATATCATTCCAAATTTACTTTCCTCATCAAAGTTAGTATCATTTGAATTTATAATGGAAATTAAATATGATGTATCGATTTTGGAAGAAACTTAAACTTTCATTTCCAAATTAACATCACATTACGATATAATTTTTCCTAGGGTTTTTTAGAGTAATTAGTTTTCTTAAACCATTTAATCAGATGATTAATCATCAGGAAACATTATGTTGATGGAACATTTTTCTTCCCAGTCTGGTAAATCGATATTAAATCTTGTTAGATTAAATAATTCAACTCACCCTTTTTACTTTTATTAGGTAATCATTATTAACATTAGAGTATCTAACCATTAATAACATATCTATCTATGATTGATCGAAATCATAAAATCTGGCTACTTCGATGCTTTTTCAGACGATGGTCACCCTACTTAGATACTCTTCAAACCATACCACCTTTACAAATTTAGACATAAGAAAAAAATTCGATACTACATGATCTTATGAGTGTTTCTGGGATTCTATAATTGATTAAAAAATTGAAAATATTTTCAACCGTCTAAATTATTCCAAAAAAGTTATAATTAAAATTTATTAGTACCTATGATAACTACAAGATCAGTAAATCGTCAACAAATTTGAGGATATAATTAATGATTTTTCTTTCTCATGAATCTCTTTAAACATATTTTTCCATACATTCAGATGCACTGTAACATTTAATCACAGATTATACTAACATTCTAACAAACACTATGGTTGACTAATATTTAAATTCATGCAATTAGATCAGAGACTGATGGGTTGGGTGATAAAAAATTTACAAAAATTTCACAATTAATATTTTATACAAAATAAACATCTAGTTATGCTCAGTCCAATACACAGTATCTTGAAATAAATATTCTCAAAAACCAAACATTTCTACCCCTATTCACTTGGGTTCAATCATTCCTAAACATACAACACTCTTAAAAAAACCGATTCTAATGTATTGGATCCAATCTTGAAGAAATAACATTATTTTTCAAAAGATTTTTTTTCAATATTTAAAAAACATTATAAAAAACCAAATAACAAATTTTATCTTCAAAAACCAATAACTAAAAAACAATAATCAATGAAATGATATCATAAATTTACAGAATGAAAAAATATAACTAGGTTATAACACATGATATAAAATATTCATCTATCAGAAAAGATAAAAATATATAAATGAAAAGAATGAAACACCATACACTATGTGACACATGATAAACTTATCTCTCCACTACATATATTACCCCATAACTATGAAAAAGTTCTAATCCCTACAAAAAAATACGATCCATTATACGTACCTAAAAAATATATAAAAAACTAGTCTATATACACCAGTGGATGTGTGTTGGGTGTAAGTGAACATATCTAGTAGGATCTCATAAGGGGCTCCATGCATTAAATTTATAAAAAAGTCATAACATACTAGTTTGAACAGTAAATATAAAAGTAAATTGTTATATTTTACAACAATAACATAGAATTGTTTTGTTAATGATATTAATAAAATTGAGTTATACAATTTTAAATAGTAATTAAGAAAGAAAATGAGAATACATATAAACAAAAAAAATTAATTTAAAAACGAAGCATTTGTAATTTGGACCAAGGGAGAGTAATGATAATAAAAACTATAATACAATTACTAATCATATAAATATCCTAATAATATAAATCATTGTATAGAAATATATAATCTAGAGTGACATTATAAACTAATTCAATAATAGGGATAGCTAACTGTACCTAGAAAATTAGTCCACAAATAGTTATATTCTCATTGTTACTAGGAATGTTATCGTAGAATAGGTATATCAAATACATAGAAATAAAAAATTTCATTAATTCCCACACAATCAACCATTGCATCCCCTGAGGTATTACCAAATTCAAGGATTTAGTTAGATTAAAAATAAATCATCAAACAACTATTTTATAAGAACATATATATTTTATCAAAACAATGTCAAACATATCACTTTTATACTCACATGAGTATTATTAATATAAATGTGATATAAGTGATAAATGAACATTGTTCAATCGAAAAAACACTTCATAAAGTATATTCATCTATATAATAATGTCTATATATAATTTTAATTATTAATAAAACATTCACATAAAAAATTCTAATTCCCAAATTATAAATCATTTCAAACATTTTAGCAAAAACTTTTTGTGAAAACATTAATTGACAAGAAAATAATTTTTAAGAAAATAATTTCCAATATCATTTTGAAATCAAATATATTATATGAAATTAAATCATATTCATCAAATATAATTATTTTATATCATGGTTAGAGCATTGGGTGAGTCCTAATATTATTTTATCATAAAAATAAATTATCAAATCCAAATAAATTGATGACATAAACCATATAATATCCTTGATAGATTCATGAATATTTAATTTTAATTAAATAAAATAATAATTACTTAATACTATGTAATCCCCTCGATAAAAAATCTAATAAAACTATTGTCACATTTTTTATAATGATGAATAGAAGTGAGCATTCATATAGATGCCCCCACACAAGCAGTATGAATTTCAAAACTACATTCTTCAAACCCAAGGTGATAGCATGGTATATTCAATAGGAAAACATAATTCATCCTTAATTGGAACAATATGCATTGTATATTAATTTTTTCAACATGTCGATATGGATGATTTCTCCCCAAGGATTTGAATAATTATAAAAGATATGCCTATTTTGTGTCAACATGTATAAAATAAATAAATGATATATTTTGGAATATATAGTTATGGTAAAATAATAAAAATAACACAATGAACCTTATATAATTATTTATTATATGTTATAAACCTCGTATAAATATAAAAAATTCTAATTATATCTCATGACATGTGTTGAAAATATTTCTAGTTTATTAGATATTAATAATTATTTAAATGATATTAATTTTTTTTATCATTTTCATTAGTTCATTAATCATGATCCATGTACTCATATAAAATATTGTAGCAACTAATTCATATGAATAAATATTTTTTTGAATATCCACATATCTAAATGAATATTTATTCTATTTTTTTCAACAAACTAGTTTGTTAATATATTCTTATTTACTTAAATATGAATAATTGAATTAGATATAAAAATTTAATCTTCTATTATATTTTAAAATATCACATAATTGAATTTCTATGATAAATAATTGTTAGAATAAATATTATTACCCAAACCAGGCAATGCTGTAATCATCATATATGAATTTAATATATTTTCATGACAAGATAGATTCAATTATAATGAAATATTCTATAAACCATTTTCAATGGATTGAAGTGAAATTTCATACAATGTAATATTATTACCTTGTAACACATATAAATACCTTTAGAAAATAAAATTAATGTAAAAAAATACAATAATCATCCTATGAAAAGAGTATTGTATGAAGATCACCTTTTCAAATTATATATCATCATACTATATTTATACTTCTATATTCAACAAATAATATTCAATTATTTTGTTTTCATAAATGGGATCATTTTCCCACAATTTTTTCTATGTATTTCACAAGATTATTGTCTCTCAATCAGTGGTATGGGAATATCTTATCCACTAATATATAAGGGAAAAATAATTTCACAACCATTCAATTAATTCCATATAACATATGATGTACGTGATACCTAATACGTTTCTATGGGAATATGTTGTCCCAATACACATCAATGAATATTTGGACATGATTTATGATTCATATTAACAATTTTTTAATCAATCAATCCTTTATGTACATTATTTTAAAAATATAAATTCACCTCAATATATAATTTTCAATACTTGATTTTTTATATTGATGTGCTGTGAAGGATGAAAATCCATTGAATTTAAGTTAAATCATAATTTCTTTTCAATCTATTAGATTATTTTTTTACCATAATAAGGATAACTGTATTACAATAGATTGATTTCAACATTATGTGGAGATCAATATTGAATATATGAGATGATAATGTTACTTATTTTGATTTTATTATAACTAAACCGAAGGATTCTATAAATTTACCCTTGGAGTGTAACCTATAAATATATATTTCTACTTAATAGTATAGAAAATGACCTGAAACACTAAAATGATTCTATAAATTTTAATTCTACAATAGATTTCCATATAGAGTTCTTTGGGTTTTACGTTTAATTTCAGGTTGTTTTATATAAGCTATATCTTCTAAGGATTTTATTGCAAATATCTTATCATTTTAATTTCATTCGTTTTTTTGATTATTTTGATGAAGGAGATTCATGTTTGTTGAAATGGGCCTTTGATGATATGTTATGATTATGAGATTAATAGGAGGATGGAATATTTTTTTCTGATCAATTATATCAAGGGATTATATTCAATGGAAGATAAATTACATTTTGATAGACTTATAATTGATAGTGTCCAACTCTATAATGTGAATTCCAAGAGTTATCTCAAATAAACCCTAGTCACTTTAGGTTAAAATGATTAACTCTTTGAGTAGTGAGTTTTTTATATTTTGAAATACCACTTATTTGAGGGCTTAAATTATCATATATTACATTTATATTTTTTTTATTCTAACTATTTTTTTATTTTATTTTTACTATTTAAACATTGGTTTTACCTATTGTCTAATTTTTGTTCGTATTCTAATTTGGCAATTTATTTTATTTCAATCCTTTCTATATATTGGATACATTATCGAGTTAGAAAAATTTTATTATTTTTAGAAAATATTTCAACCCCCATATTATATTTTTCCCACCCTCTATTTCTTATAAAACATTTTATATCAATGAAGGTCACTATATGTAATAAAATGAAATTTTTTATTTTTATTTTTTAATAGTTTCTCTAAAATAATATTTCCACATACATATTCTAAAATCATGATAGATAATAAAATTTCTCAAAATACTTCTATTCAGAACACTAATAACTATAAATCATATTCAACCGACAATATTTGATTTTTGGGACTACAAATATTTCTGTAAACAGATATAGAAATTTTTTATCAGTAAAGAAATGAATCATTTTCATTTTATGACTAGAAATTACCATATATAATAGAATGGTCGATCTATTATTACTAATGAATGAAGGATTAAATATAAATTAAAATGTAAATTTCAGAATACCATACTATATTCTATGAATTAAAATATATATAGTCAAATTTATTAATGTGAAATGGATAAATGATTATAGAAGAAAAAAATGATTTATATTTTTAGAACATCAAAATTTGATAAAATTTGAAGAACAATGTTGAGGATGATTATTATTATTTTAATTGATTACATGGTGAGCCTATTGAATATATCCATAAAATATTTGTGACAACTTTTAGTGGGTTTCAATCTCTTAGTGAGAAGCGGGTATTAAATGATCTGTTGGTCGAGAAAATTATCAATATAGTAATGAAGGATTGAGAATCTATGTTAACAGAAATATATGATATATAGATTCATTTTAATTTAATTCATAATTAACTTATTGATACATTAATTCAATGTGATAATTGGTTAAAGAGAGATGAGACGTAATAGAGTATATTTTTTATTCTTATTTTATTAATGATAATTTTTATGTAGTTAATTTTATAAAGAAAAATTTTAGGAATATAATTTCAAATAAGAAATATAGTAATCCTTTAGGTCATAGTAAATTTGATGATACTAGATAACGAATTTTTTATCATTATTTATGGATTAACTTGATTATTGGGAAGATATACAATAATTATGATTACACAAAGGATCATAATGGACATAAATGATGAGAAATATGATTCTAAAATGATTTTTTATGAATTAATGAATTATTTTAATATAATCTACGATGGAATATGACATAAAATGGAGGAATTAAAATATATTATATCATCTAATATTAGAAGAAATAAGATATTGGAATCCATAGAATCATAGAGTGTAAGTGTGGGGACATAGTAATTGATAGATCTTAAGAAGATATTAATGGTAGTTAGAATATTGTTCAATTTTAAGTAACTATTTCCAAGTAAGTTAAATGTCTTACGGATAAAGAAACTATGAAATCCCTTGAAATTTATTTTTGAATTATTGTTTTCATAGTTCTTAAAATTATTATTATTATTCAAATTCTTCAAAAGTAGAAAAATATAATCCATCAATATATGAATAATATTTTTCTTTTCTTTAAGAAAATACTTGATATGCTACTATCATGGGAAGGAAAAATACCATGTTAAATACTAAATATGATTTTTCTAAGGTAGATCATGATAAGCCAAATTAAAATATTTCAAAAACTATATTCTATATTACAAATCCATCATCCGAATTAAATTATAAATATAGGACTATTTAAACAAATGACGATCATAATTTGGTTTTTAAACCATACATTTAGGTTATCAGTTTGAAGAAGAGTTTATATGATTTTACTTCCATTGAGGAGAATTTTGATAACATAAAAAATAATTTAAAATGTATATGTTATATTTAATAACATGACTTACTTAAAAAATTACACCTTTTTTATAAAAAACATAAATCTATTGTTTTTTTAGAAAAATAATTAATTTTTAAATAGTGATTAATATTATTTATTTTAAATTTATTCTATATCTTCTTGTTATTCAATAATGATGAATTGGAAATATGTTCACTCCTAAGGGTTTATTTTTTAATGTAACTGGAACCATGTACATCGGGGTAACAAGAAATTTATCAAATTGAGATGAGGAATGAAGTGTGAATATTAGAAAGGAAAACAAGTTTTACATTGAACATAGTTTTTATCCACATATTAAATGTTACACGTCCTACTTTTAAATATTTTAAATGTTTAATGGGGGTGGAGAAACATTTAGAAATAATTCACATGTTGTAATCATTAGAATCAGTGATGTACAATTTCATAGAAAAAGAACATTTATATATTTTATTATTTTAGGACTTAATGAAAGACTTAACAACATTAGTCAGTTATGAAATAGGGGTTACTATGTGAAAACTAAGAAATATAAATGTACTCTTCATTTTTTGGAACATCTATTCAATATTTCTTTTTTTTGAATGAGAATATTTCCAAACATATCCTATATGAAATTAAAATATTGTATATATCTTAATTAAGTAAAAACGAATATTTATTATGTATTTTCTGAATTATACAATGAAAAAATATTGTTTATTATTTAATAGAAATTTCGCATAACGTTCTCGAAAAATATATATTAAAAAATAAGTGTATCTTATATATAATTTATGATCCTTGTCAAATTGATATGGTTTAGAAGTCTATAATTAAACCCATCAATAGTATATATACTTTTAAATATCTCTAATTTTTTCATAGTGCTATTTTATTCCCAAAAAAATTGGTCTTTTCAATAGAAACCCATTTTTTTGACATAATTTATGATCACAGTAAATTCACATCGATATATTTTCCCATGTGAATGTTGAGATAATATTATTAAATGATTTAATTTTTTTATTTAAAATTAAAAAAACCTACTTTTATTACATTCTAGATAGATCATGGTGGTGAGTTTTAAAATCATTTTTTTCAACATTTTTTTGATAAATGTATTACTGATAACATCAACGTACTAATAAAAAAACATTAAAATGCTGTGGTAGAATTTATAAATAGAGTACTTATAGAAAATACAACAACATTTTTTATTGAATATGATATTTCATATAATTTTTCAATTTAATTAGTGAATACCTATTTCTATACTATTAATCATATTTTACATAAACAATTATGTAATAAAACTCTTCATGATTTATAGAGGAGATGAAAAAAGAAACATTTAGACTTTAGGTTATTTTTGTGTAATTATTTTATTTTGAGTATAGAATATTATATTTATAAATTTTTTCTAAATGATGATGACTTTATTATAGTATTTTTATTCATTACGTCATATTGCATATCTAATTTTTAAAAAACTAGATAATGTTTTAGAGGAAGTAGTTTATTTAAAATTTTGTGAAACTAATCAATTTGATTTAGTAAAATGAATAATTTATATTTATATGTATAGTTTCTTTGAAATTTATTTCATTATTTTAACATAAGATAAAAGGAAAAATCTATTAATAGTTCATCTAGATTCTTTACAAATGGAATATTAATTTGATCATGTTCTTTAAATTGAATAACTACAATCAATAGTTTATAAATTTCGTTTCTTTTTCACTTTGAAACATATAGATCAAAAGGAGTCGACCAAGTAATAATATAATTATGAAGTAGAAAAACGAATAAATACATGTAGTTTTTGAGGAAAAGAATTTTATTATCAATCAAACCTTTTAAAATTTGAACCTAAAACAAAATAAGAATCATAATGTTATGAAATTTGGTCATTCTAGCAGAAATGATATCTTAATATATTTTACTATAAAAATATTAGACATTAGATGAACATCCAAAATATCTCTTCAAGATATGATTCATAATAGTGTTTTGAGATTAAATAATGAAAATAAACTATTTTATTGAATTATGAAATGCATGTTCTTTAGGGTTATTATTAGTATGAGTGAATATATTTTGGAGATACTATTCACTGATAGATACACTCAAGTCCATATATATATATATATATAATTTTGTTCTACTAAACAAATATAATCTTTAATATATTTGAAATGGAGATTATAAATTCTTTTCTAAATGGATATGTTCTAGATGATGTTTTTATTGAATAAAGACTACTTTTGAAGGTGTTAAATTTCCAAAACATGAATATAAATTTACCAAAGGTCTCTACAAAATTAAATAAAATCCTAGATCCTGTTAAGATATATTAACTGGATTAACATATAAACAATATTTTTTGAATGTAACGTAGAATAAAACACATTTTTTTAAAAAAATTAAATACACAATAGTTTTTTAAATTTTAAAGATTATATAATTTTCTTTTCAACTCAGAAAACCCTTTATGAAGGGTTTTTGAACTTAGAAAGGTTGAGTTTGAGATTAAAATAATGAGTGTTCATATTATTTTTCTATATTTTCAATTTATATAAGAAAAGGGAAATATATTAAGTCAAAAAATATTTATTATATGTTTTTTTTAATAATGGGATTTACAATTTTTTTAGTATAACATATCTGGTAGAAAATTCTATTAAACATGACCTTCATTAATTTTTGAAGACATTGGATCAAAAAAATTATAGGGGTATGGAAAGATATCATATATAAAAATTATATATTCAATAATATGTCCTGTTTTATGTGTGTTTTCTATGAAATTCAATGAAAATCCGAACTAATCACATAAACAATTGGTTAGTAGAATATTCCATTTTCTAAAACACACTTTATAGATTTTTTATTTTTTTATTGTAGAAATAATTTTACACTTGAGGGTTATATGAAATAGATATTGTTTTTTATAGTTTTCACATGAATATTATATATAGAATATTTCATTTTGTACAACATTATTTTAGTTTATTGGTAATGAAATAAGAAACTCTTAGTTAAACATTCCACTACTCATATTAAATATGTCAAAACAAGATGTTATTTCACTCTGGTATTGTAGATGAAACACACACGGAAGATTTTTTGTATGAATTTCACCAAAACTCCAAAAATATTATAACACATGTGTGGTTTCTTTTTCATGAAAGCCAACACATCACTGGCATAAAAAACATATATATGTAAAACATTATTTCCTATTGTATCATATGAAAACAAGGTATATAATTATCAATTTTATTATAACAAAGGATCAACCTATTGATATCTAAAATATGCCACAAAATTCTTATATATTTGAATATATTAATTAAAAATTATTTATGATAAATTTAAAATGATCATAACATATAAATTATATTAAAAAAATCTACAAAAATTATAAAACACCTTAAAAATGTGAATGAAAATACTTTTTTTTTATTTTTGATTACTCATTATACATGAATCATTGATTTTCAATAATGTTTAATGTTCAGAATTATAGTAATTGAATGTTAATTTTTTTATAATATTTATGGCTATAGAAATATAATTTGTTATTATTTACCTCATGGAAACTTTCTACCGAAAATATTCTCATATTTTTTACATAAGTTGATAAAAATATTTATTCGCACACATAAAATCATTAATCATATTTTTACTCATTCTAAAATTATGTTTTATATAATTTATTATTGTGATATTCTATTTCATATTTTATGGAATAGTTTTTATTTTTCTAATTTTTTAAATTCTATTATTAAAATTCTATTGTTCTTCTTTTTTAATCGAAATTTTTTAATGTGATTAAAGATATGGCTATATATCATTAACATATCATGAAGAAGGAATTTTTCATGAACATATTTACTAGATTTATATTTTTGACTCTTGAATAATAGATAATTTTATTTGAATATTTTCTAAACACATCTTCTTAAGAAGAAGTAAACTCATAGGTCTTAGGAGATAACTAATTAATGGTTTGACATTATTAACTATAGTAGTCATGATACTTTTATTTTGACCCACCATTATGTTTTTTGAATTATGAATTTTTTATGATCGATTTTAATTATTTTTATTGAATTTTTTATTAAAAATAAAAAGGTGTGTGTGTTTTTTTAAAAAAAAATTATATCATTAAGGGAGATATTTGTTAAGGGGAAGAAGTAATTGGGGAAATTAATTGTTTTGAATTTTTTTATGATTTTCATATAATTTATAGTGGTTTATCTGAAATATTGATTTTTTCTGGAAATGTAATTTTTTGTACTAATGAATTTTTTTGAGTACAGTCATAAAAATTGAGAGATATAAATTTTCATTAAATAACTATAAGAATTGATTATTTATCAATTTTATTATCGAGTATTATGATTTTAAAAAATTATATTATTAATTAGGAAAGGATTTTTTTTGATATCTTTTTTATAAAAATGAACTTAAATATCATTAAATTTCAACATGATGTTTTTAGATAGTTATTATACATAGTATGGGGGAATTATGATATCAAATCAATTGAATTAAAGATGAACAATAATTAGTGTTTTTCAATCATATTACATTGTAGAATGTGGTTTTTTATTAGAATAAGGATCATTGAAGTGAAAATGTTTTTACTGATTATATTATACAAAGAAATGATGAATCAAATAGAATATGCATTTTTTACATCCACAATAATTGAAAATAAACCCTAGGATTGAAAAATTCCACCAATTAAGAATAATCTATAAACTGAACCCACTATATTAGAAATAATAATAGAACATAAAAAATTGATGTATTATGGTTGTTTTGAAGTTTAATACATATAATTGCATAAAACTCTCTATAATGTACTTTTTATTTGGATTTTATTTATATGATACCTATCTTGAGAATATTTTATTATCAATATCATTTGGTTTTCAATGTATTAATTAAGTTTCTTATAATTGAAACTAAGGATATTTATTATGTGGAAGTAGGATTGTACTAATCCTTTTTGATCTAAGGCTTTTGAGTTTGAATGTAGAATTGTTTCTGATCTAGAATATCAAAGGAGTTTAATATTTTAAAGACTGAATACCATCCATCAGGTTTATAGTTGAGGGAGATTAGATCTAGATTTTTTGTATGGTGACTCCGGTTAATAGATTCATAGGTACTTTTACTTTATGAAAATTCTTTCCAGATTGGATGTAGAGGCCTAGTTTTTTCCTTGTAAGACTAAGAAATATATCTAAATTTTTTTCAAGATCTAGGAACTGATATAGTGTGTGATTTGGAGAACTAGTGTTCTCGGAAAAAAATTTATAAAAATATTAAAAATATTTTATATTGCATGGGTGTAGTTATTTAACTAAAAATTGATATCTCATAAATAGACAGCCGTTTCAGATATTCGAGACCATAATGGGTCCTAGAACACAGTGTTTCCTATGGGCAAGTCATAAAATAAGTCTGTGTGGGATGCCCCAACCCCTTTCTTATTTGCAGTTCAATTAGTTTATTAAATAAATTTCTTTATATAATTAATTTAAAGTCATTTATCCTATTTGATAATTTATATGTATCTCACTATAGATATTTTCTAGGGCTGCTTCATAATCCTGTGCATTACCAATGATTTAGGCATTCCACTACATTCTATTGAAGAATGATGAATGATGAATGACTACAAAACCATTTATCCTAGCGGACTGAATGATGATGAATTCATACAATCATTGTCAATGAGATTTTCATCAAACCACAGTCAATCAAATCCATTCAGGACTCATATTTGGTGTCCTTGCACCTCTGATTAATCTTTGTGCATGTTGTCAATTAATTCATCAATTATTAACCTATATCAACTACCATATTTTTGGATATATACTTTTAATATATATTTCATATTACCTGAATCTCCAATATTGATAGTTAGGTCAAGAAATATTGGAAAAAAATCCAAAACATCACTTATGTCCCTTTCGATTCCCATTTCTATGTTTTTTTTCATAAACACCCTTATGCTTCTCAGCCCGATAATTATATGGAGACCCAAGCTCAATAAATAACCCAAATCTAGGACAGGTTTTAGGAATGGTTATATAATTGTGAACAAGGAATATATATGAAAATAGCCCAATTACAGGACATTGAATCAGAATGTTTTGTTTCAATATTTTGAGGATCGAATTCACGGTAGTGTGTGGAAGATTTGGTCAATCCTTTATTTCCAAACAAGGTTGATTCATGATGAAAAACAATGGTATTCCACATTCATTTTTTAGATCTAGATCATTTGGAGTGGAATTAGGTGGCCTTGTCCATGGTTAGAGAAAATTTGTAAGAGATGATTGAAATTGAAGAAACCCTAGGGTTTTCTAGAAAAAAAACTACTGGTTGTGTATGATGATGAATAGACAAGGTGCATCCTCTATCAATGATTATGTGAGGGTTTTGGGGAAGTTAAAGATGACATTACATGTAATCCCCCTGACACACAATGTAGCCCCCTAATCGAGTGAAAAAGCCATGTGAAGGACCACATGGCCAGGAACACGCTATGTGCCAACTACAAAGTATGTCTGCATAGGAAATATTCCTTACAGACCAACATGATACACAGTTGAGTACACAGATACGGGTTTTGGGTACATAGAACTGGACAATAAACACATTTCTAATCTTAGATAGTTAAGATATGATGGGTAGTTCACCAAAATAGCTTGTTCTACTACATAAAATGGGACCCATATGTCGATCAGAGACACACAAAAAATAGTAGAGAAAACCATATGTTGTGTTGATCCCTCACACACCATGTACTTTTGTTCTCATCCATGAAATATCGAAACCCCTATTTTACCTTCATTTAAACTCAAATGTTTCCCCATGAGATGGTTATCCTGAGTTTTCACATGTAGAAAGTGATTATTCCATCAAGAGTGGATTTAAACATACAACATGAATGTTCCAGGTTTGACATGTATCGAGGTGACATGCAATGATGGATGCGATCAGACTGATATACCTGAGCAGTTTTGTGGTTACCCTAAAGTCATGCTGGGTAGTATAATTCCTCCATTATATTTTTTAGTAACCCCCAGTAGGACCTGGATAGTGGAGTTCCTCGATGTTATGGGCTTACCTGTTTACTGGGTCCGGTAGTGGTGTTCCATGATGATATGTTCGAGATTCACTCTAGTAGGACCTCGATAGTGGAGATACTCAACATGTTGGGACTAACCTCTAATTGGGTAAGAAAATTACCTTTTTGACGACATTCTTGGTGCCAACATTTAGCTGGGATGGGTAGTAGTGATCCCTTGATTACTCAACGGGCTTACCCTCTAGTAGTGTCTGGGCAGTGGAAATCCTCAGTGGAATTACTGATTGGTACCCTAAAGGCATCCTAGGTAGTGGAATTGATCGGTTAATATCATAGAAAACCCTCAACTATGTACCACAATGACGAAGTGGGGTTTTACGTACCAAGGGACTCATGGGAAAGTGGGGTACATTCCCTACTAAGACTCATTCTTGAGGTGTGACCTATAACAATACAGGTGAGTCAATGCTACCCAATATAGACAGTATCAAGGAGTAGTAATTTGAACCCCAATGACTTGTGTATCCTAGGAAGACATGATAGGTGTTGGGAATCTAGAGGGATAATTATTTGAAACTCTTGGCTACTCACTTTTTTAGGATGATTTGTGAGACAGATACGCTGTTACAACTAGTTCGAGCTTATTTGACTGAGAATATATACATATAATGTTTCAATACCCCCATCTTGCATCTTTTTTACCCTCTTTATAAGATAGTTGAGGATTCATGGGGTGTTGGATATAATTTCTGGGTTTAGCATCATGTGGTTGGATTATTCTACTCTCTATATATAGGTATATAATAATAGATAATGAGTCACCACATTTTCATTTCAAGATCTTTCTATTTGGATAAATTTAATGTCACTCTTTGGTTGGGTTGATCAATAATATTTATTTTCTATTTTTCCATGCCATTTTATCATTATTTATTTCCTCTTCAGTGTATCTCTTAAATAACTCCATTCACATTTTCCTGGAATTATTCTAGATTTGTATATACTCACCCCTATGCGGGGTTTACCCATCTTATGTAGTTTCTTTTAATGATGAAGGACATGAAGATCATGATCTCAAAAGATCTTAGGGATATGAGATATGTGTACCGTTTACAGTTGTCGAAGATGAGATATATGAGTAGGGATCTCCCCGCTAGTACTCCTTTTTATGTTTTGTTTAGATTCAAATAGGTTTATGTATTACAAGGGTGTTTTTCCCCATTACATTTTCTTTAAAACAATTTTACTCTTTAATTTTCTAGAGGTTCATACATGTTCATTTTACTTTATAGTTGTTTTCACTTTTTAAAATATTCTTATTCACATTATCATTATGATGGTTTTGGTCCGGTTTATATGTTTTAGGTATTGTCCTCACCGAGTATAGTTTTTTTCTTTAGATATTTTCTCTACCCCCTGGCCTTTGGATGTATGAATGAATTAGTTGTGGCTCAATCCACTGCTTGGGTTGGGTCGTGACAGAGTGGTATCAGATGTAAATCATTACATTGGACGTTTTTTGGATGTTACCCCTTAAAAAGGATTAGTTGAGATTTATGAAAGTAATTTCCAAGTGTCTCAAGAGAAGCTCTCTCTCTAGGGACTCTAGTGATGGTACTGGTTGTAGACGTGTGAATTCACTAGGACCTTGATTACCCATTTTTTGACTCGACAACCAGAGATATTATTTGTGAGAAACAATGGTACATGAATCATATAGGATTGATTCATTGAATTAAATTCATGATTCAGCTTCTCACTTGTTTTGATATATATATATTTATATATATATATATGATCATCTAACTGTGGTACTAATTTATTACATTCATGATTCCTCTATGATGATATCCATCCATTATACTAGCTTTGGTTCATCATGACAACCCTATGAGCAACGAGTCCTCAATTCAGTGTCCATCATGTGATCCCCTTCCTCCATGTGTCCATGTAGGAGAACCCCCACCCATTGAGTATTAGATATTTCCAATAGAATTGGCTGAGTACAGGAATACGCTGAGAGCAATACACTAGTTCCAGTGCCAAATACCACTGAGGTTCTGTGGTGAGCCAGATCCTAAGGTAATGAAAAATTAAATAGAGTTGGTGGTCTGAATCGTGAGTCTTGTTCAGAACCCTAAATTATTAGATAGTGGTTTTGGAATCCATTCTTTTCTATGGAGCAGGTGGGCCTTCGTAGATTCTAGTTACTCATATGAATGATGAGTCTATAGTCTCATAGGAATACTTTTAGAAATTTTTTATTATAGATTACTACCATTACTGCTGACACACTCATCCTATTTAGAAGAGTCTAGAACATCACCAAGGAAGGATGATAGTGGTGTAGTATGTGGTTAGTTTTACATACCATATGAACTGATCTCTTGACATGATATAATATGGATACTTCCAGGAGTAGATGTTTGATAAATGACACTTCAGAGAGATCTGAGCTTGTGTGGATCCCTTGTTCAACCACGCCTATGTTAGGGTCTATGAGAGAGAACTTACTACATAGATCTTCCAGATAGAGGGACATCAGATAGCTGGTTCTGGAAGTATGCTTGGAATACCTGAATCATCTGCAAAACAAGGCAGACACCAATGATCTCGGAATATGAGACATTTTCTTGAGTAGACCTAACGGCATAACTGTATCTTATAGGGGCAGCGTAGATCGCTTGGGTATCCGAGAGAGGGTAGGTGATATGCATATGATGTGTGAGGTCACATGGCTAGGGACTGCCTAACTAGGTGGGATTATCATCATTTGAATGTAAAAGACAAACTAGTATGGTAGAGACTACATTGTGAGAAAGGATCTCCTAGGAGGAAAATGGTTTTTCCCAAGGGAGGAAGAGTTGGTATATGAGTAGGAGGAGATGTAGGGGGTCGACAGTATGATTTTCTTCTACAACCACAACCATGTGGATCATGTCAGGCTCAGGGAGCTAGCACTCAGGGCTATAGATAGCTACATTCTTTTAAGGTCCATGATCATGTAGATTATGAGATTATTCGAATTATGATTTGTGTTTACTGTACTCTTGCATCAGTATTTTTAGAAATTGGTTCTATCCATTCTTTTATCTCCTGAATATTATTTCAAGAGTTATATCTCCCAGTTAAAAGTCTCGCATAGTATCCATGCCTTGAGGATTCTATAGGGATTGCTTCCTATGTATCTTTTATCTTTTGGAAATGAGAGCTATCTCATTGATGAGAGATGTTCATGTGGAATATAATAGGAATCCAAATGGAAACCTACACCATTATATTGTGAATGTATTTTCATTCCACGGTTCAAGCCTAAATGTATTGTCACCAAAGTCTAATCAGATGCATAATCGCTGATGGGACATGGTGATCCTTTTTTTGTGATAAAGACCTCATAGTAGGATTGGGGAGGTGTGTCAAGAAAGAGGTTACAACCTATTATGCATCATCTAGTGAGTAGGACACTTGGTGAAGTAGAATCTTCAGGCTTTTGGATTCCTTTATATTTTGAGGATTATATTGATGTATTACCAGAATATGTTTTGAGACTTCCACTAAGGGGGGAATTTCTGTTTTACATCGACTTGCAACCAGTGAATACTCTGATAACTTCTACATTACATCATATTCTACACATTGAGCTCTATAGATGAGGTCGCAATTAGGTGACCTTCAGGTTAAAGGGTTCATCAAAACCAGGGTGTCCCCTTATAGAGCTCCAGTCCTGTTTTTGAGGAAGGAAGATGAGAGACTATGACTTTGTGTGGGTTTATGTCTCCTGAACCCAGCCACGACAAAAAACACATACCCCATGCTGAGGATTGACAATCACTTCCATTATCTGTGAGGTGTGAGATAGTTCTCCAAGAATGATCATAGGTCTAGCTACCACCATCTATGGGTTCATGAGACAGATATTCTTAGGTTGTACTTTTAATGTTGATATAGACACTATGAGTTCATAGTGATGCCTTTCGGTGTGAGAAATTACACCTCTATTTTAACAACATTGATAAACTGAATTTTAGGGCCATACATTGTCATGTTGGTCATTATCTTTGACAATGACATACTAAATAACTCTATGATAGAGTAGGAGAATGCATTGCATCTGGTGAGGGTTCATGATTTCTTTTGAGAGCACCAACTTTACGGTAATCAGTTTAAATTCTAGTTCTAGATAGTGGATGTTCACTTTATAAGGACTATCATTTCTGAACACTGTTTATTCATAGACACAATTAATTTCAATGCAGTTCTTCTTAGGTATCCACCCCAAAATATGTCCTATGTGTAGAGTTTTATTTCTTTAGCGGGGTACTATAATAGATTTATGGTGTACTTATCTATGATTGTAGCCTCATTGACTAATTTGAATTGAAAGGGAAAATAGTTTACCTATTCTGAGAAGTGCTAAAAGGGCTTTGAGGAGTTTGTGTAGAGGTTGGCGAGATCTTCGGTTTTTAGACTACAAGATGAAGGAGTTTACTTTGTGGGGTATTGTGATTCATCATGAGATGACCATAGTTTCAGGCTGACAATACAAATGGTTGTCATCGTATATTGGTCTCTAAAGTTGAGATCCCATGAGAAGAAACATGTGACTCATGATTTATAGTAAGTAGTGGTATTCATTTCCATATGGATGTGGATGTACTACATTTTCTGGTATCACATTGTGGTTTAATCATACCACTAGATTCCTCGGTATTTCTTCACTCTAAGGTAGGGACACTAGTTGGTGTTTTTGCAAGACTATGACCTCATGATAGTATATAATATAGGGAAGGAAAATATTGTAGAATATTCCATTAGCAGGAACTACTAATCTCACATATTGCGGGATGGTTCAGAGAAATTAGCTTCCATGTAGCCAACTATGATAGTGGAGGATGCGATAAATTTTTATAGTCAATGGTGTTGACTTCTTTTCACTATGAGTGTGTGAACAATTACCATCTTAGGGACATTTAATATGAGGTTTTGTTTGACCATATTTCTACAAGAGACACAACAAATTGAAATTATCAAGGATAAAACCATGATATGTTGTTCTAGTTGCAAACAGTGATACTAGTCATATTGTGGGAAGAGGGTATGCGAGAGTTTCAAACCTCTCCCTTAGTTGCACATCCCAATATGGGGAAGATTTATAGAAATCATTAGTAGTAGATTGGGTAGTCTGAAAAGAGACAAAGCACTGCTGAGTTTGTCTCATGATTCCTTACCTGTCAGTAGGTGAAGGATAAGTATCATTTTCTAGTAGGTTTATTACAGCCTTATGATATTCTAATGTGGAAATTAGATTGAATATCAATGGAAATCATCATAAGGCTTTAGAACACATCGAAAGTCCATGATTCTATATGGGTGATAGTATACATGCTCAAGATGTTAGTGCACTTCCTTGATACCAGGAAGCAAGGTTCAGTGGGATTTTGGGGTAGCATACGTATGTAAGATCATCCTCCTTCATGGGGTACCATCGATGATTGTCTCCAATATCGAAGCTTTGATTACATTACAATTTTGGATAGGCCTAAAAGAGGAATTTATGACCAATCCATAGATGAGTACAAACATTCACCCCAAGACTGATTGGGATGACATTTTGTATTATCCATGTTGTATAAGATATGACGAGGGCTTCGAGTTGAATTTCTCCCAGATTTGGGAGGATCACCTATATTTGGTAGAGTTTGATTACAAAAATTGATATCATTACACCATTATAATGAAACCTTTTGACTCCTTCCATGAGATACCCTACATGTCAACCATTTGTGGGATGGGGATTGGAGAATAATCACTTATGGGAAAAGAGTTGGTGAATGTGACCACGTAGAAAGTATTGATCATCTGCGAACAGATGAAGATGGATTAGAGAATATAGAAATATTATGTAGATTTCCATCCTAGGACCATTGAGTTCAATAAGAGAGGAAACATATTATGGAGAGTCTCTCCATGATGTGGGATGAGGAGGATTAGATAGGCAGGAAAGCTATCCCAGAGGTTCATCGGGCAGTTTGAGATCCATCAGAGGATCAGTGAGGTTTCTTGTCATATCTCCTTAACCACACAATTATATCAGGTGCATGATGTTTTCTTTATGTCGCAAATGAGGAGTTATATGCATGACCCCAAGAACATTATTTACTAAAGATATTATTACATCAAGTATGGACCCACTATTGCGGAGTACCCAATTGAGATTGTGGACCGAAAATAGTAGTCCATTCAAGGATAAACCATCCCTCTATTTTGAGTGTTTTGGAATTATGGAAATGTGTAGGAGAGTTCCTAAAAGTGGGAGAGCCATATGCATATTCAACATCCCAAGAATGTTTTTTTTTTGATTTCGAGGATGAACATACTGAAGGATTAAATGATGTAGAGACATGGTTTTTCCAATTTATGACATTGAAATATATCTAAATATTTTATCAGATCAAGTCACTGAGAGAGTATGTAATTTTGAGGGCTGGTGTGCCCATATTTAATTATATATAAATATTAATATATTTAATATTTTCCCATGTTTTTATTAAATATAATAGAATATCTCTCAAAAAAATGGTTAGATTAGAAATCTAAGACCACAGTTGGGTCTAGAATGTAGTTTTCCCCTAGGTGCTACATAAAATAAGTCAGTATAGGATGTCCTAAACCCTTACTTGTTAGTGTCTCATTTAATTGATTAAATAAGATAAATTACATAATTAAATAATATTAATTTAACTTATGTGAGATTTTTTAATTATCTTACATTATATATTTTCATGGTTTTCTTTATAATCATGTGCTTTTTGATCAATTCAGCTTTTCATCTCAATTTTATTGACGAAGGAAAAATGAAGAACACTGATGAAACCTAGGATCCAGGATTAACAAAGGGTGATTAATGAAATAAATCTTGGAGAACAAATTCTTCATCAAATTAAAATATATCCAATAAAATTAGGTCTCATCTATCTCTTTATACCTCTGATTAATATTTGATCATGTTGTCAATAAATTCTTCAATATGTTCCACGCTGCACCGAACTGATTGTTGAAAATAAATTGTTTATATATTTTTAACATTACAAAGATTCTCATTCATGATCTATTTGCGAAGAAAACATGGAAAATGGTCCATACCACTGCTTATATGGCATTACCTCAAAAATTCATCAAGTTATTATCCAGAAGAACCCTTTGGTTTCCTTTTCAAAAAAATTAGGGTGTCCAGATCTCAAGCGGGTGCCCGTATTCGAGATAGATTTGTGGAATGGATATTGAATTCTGTGAAATACATAGACGCAGAAATGGAACAACGAATAGATGAAGAATATAATAGTTTCATTTCAATCTGGTGAGGAGAAAATTTGTTGTGGTTTTCAAAATATCCAATATATCCCTCATTTTAAATGAAGGAGATTCTCAATGAACGACAATGAGGTTCTATATTATTTGGGAACATATAGGGAATTTAGAGTGGATTTTGGCTGCTTTGGAAATGGTTATGGATTATTTTTAAGAGGTTATCAGAATCAATGAATCCCAAGGGTTTTCTTTAAAAACCCGACTATACACTATGTACAAAGATGAATACACTACGTGTAGACTCCCTCAGTAGCAACCCTTGGGGTTTGTGGAAATTGAAGAGGAAAGTTCATGTACTCCACTTTACTCTCCATGTAACCCACCCACCCTCATGTGATGAACACATATAAAATACCACATGGTCAGGCACACACCATATGAAGACTACATAGGTTTGTCACACAGACAATGTCCCATGTGGATCGAACCACCGTGTACTAGAGTACATAGGAACGACGTCTGAGTACACAAATACATCAGGCAGACATTGTCCTGGTGCCAGATATTTAGAACAGAGTGTGTATTCCAAATACATGACATTTTATACAACCTCAAATGAGGGAATTTTAGTTTTACATCAAATTGAAAATAGGTACAACTCTGATATTTTCTACCGCACATCATCTGGAACCACTGAGCACTAGGAGATGAGGTTGAAATTAGATTACCATTCTGTGAATGGTTTCATATGACACAATGTGTCCCCATGGGGATCCCTAGTCCGTTTTTGGAAGAAGAAAGATGAGAGCCTACCACTTTGTGTGGTTTATCATCGCCTGAATCCAGCCACGAAAAAGAACATATACCCCATGTTGAGGACTGACAACCTATTTGATTAGTTGTGAGGTGTGTAATAGTTCTCCAAGACTAATCATTGGACTATATTCCACCATCTATGGGTACATGAGACTTATATTCTGATTTTTTACTTTCAAAGTCGATATTGAAGCTATGAGTTCTTAATGATGCATTTCGGTGTTAACAATGCCCATGTTGTTTTCTCGGTTTTGAAAAACTAATTTTTATGGCCTTAAATATGTCTGTTTGTAATTTTATTCATCAATGACATACTCAAATACTTTTCAGTTGAGGAGGATAATTTATAACATCTGAAGAGTGTTCTTGATTTACTTCAAGAGCACCAACATTATGGTATGATCTTGAAATTATATTTCTGGATAGAGGAGGTTCACTTTCTAATGAATGTACTTTCTATAAAAAGGTTATTCATAGATCCAATGATGTTAAAATAATTTCTTCTTAGGGATCCACCCAAAAATGTGTCAAAGGTGCAATGTTTTATTTCATTGGTGGGGTACTATAGGATATTTATGGTGGACTTCCCCTGGTTCTTAGCCTCATTGAAAACATTTAAGGGAAGGGGAAAATTGATTATTTGTTCCGAGGAGTTCCAAAATGAATTTGAGGAGTTTATGTAGAGGTTGTTGATTGCTTCAATTTTTATACTATCAGAGAAAGGTGTTGGGTTTGTGGTGTATTATGATTCCTCATGAGATGGCCTCACTTATATGTTGATGCAACAACCAATATTCATCATATATGTGTTGGGAAAGACGAGACACCATGGGAATAATTATGTGACTCTTGATCTATAGCTGTAAGTGGAATTCATTTCCTTAAGGATGTGGATTCACTGAATTTATTCGGAGAACTTTTTATTTTACTCAGACCACCAGAGTCTTCTGTATGTCTTCACTCTTTGAGACCTGAAAATGAGGCAGAGCACTTGTCGGTGTTCCTACAAGACTATGACATCCTGATTGTATAAAATATAGGGGAGGATGATATTTTATATTATTCTATAAAATGAATTACATGGCTCTCATATTGTCAGATTCCTTAGATAAGTTTTCTACCCTAAAACCAACTTTGATAGGGGAGGATGGGACAATTTTCATATAGTCAATGGTGTTGACTTATTTACTCATTGAATATTTGAATTAGTACTAGCTGAGAGACAATGAATATGTGGTTTTGGGTGACCCGATATCAAAAAAAGATATACCAAATAGAAATTATGAAGGATAAAAATGTGAGATGTTGTTCTAGGTGGAAATAATGATTTTATTTAGGTTGTGGGAAGAGGGGATGTGAGAGTTTCACACTTCTCCCTTAGCTATACATCCCAATGTGGGAATGATGGATAGAGATCATTTTTATTAGATTCTATATTCCAAAATGAGACAAATAATAGTTGTGTTTGTCTCATGATTACTTACCTCTCACTATGTAAAGGATAAGTATCATGTTCTAGAAGGTTTATGGAGGCCTTTTGATATTATAAAGTGGAAATGGGATGGAATATCCATAGACTTCATCCTATATATTTTGCACACAATAAAGGGACATGATTCCATCCGGGAAATAGTATACAAGCTCTTGATGTTTGTGCAATTCTTTTATATCATGAAGCAGAGTTTGGTGGAGATGTTTGGGTATCTATACATATGGGAGATCAGCCTCCTTCATGGGGTATCATCGATGATTGTCTCTAATCGCGAAGCATGGATTACATCACGATTTTGGAGAGTCTTACAAGAGTAATTAGGGACCCAGCCATAGATGAGTTCACAATTTAACTATATGACCTATGGGGATGACTGAGTGCACTATCCTTGTGGTAGAGGATATGTTGAGTGCTTTGAGTTGGATTTAGGCCAGATCTGGGAGGATCCCCTACTTTTGGTAGAGCTTTTGTAAAACAATAGATATCATTTCTCCATTGGCATGACAAATTTTTAGTCCTTACAATGGAGAATCTACATGTCACACTTGTGCTAGATGGGGATTGGAGAGTCATATATTATTGTGCTAGAGTTGGTTCATGTGACCACGTTGAAAGAACAAGTCATCTGTAAACAGATGAAGACGGCTTAGAGTACATATAAATCCTTTGTAGATCACCATCATAGTCCCATTGAGTTCAAGAAGGGAGACCATGTATTGGGGAGAGTCTACCAATGATGTTGAATGAGGAGGACCAAATAGGGAGAAAATTCATCCCATAGGTTCATAGGGCTATTCAAGATCCTACAGAGGATCGGTGAGGTTTCCTATCACATATTCTTACCCCCATAATTGGATCAGGTGCACGATGTTTTCTATGTGTCACAATTGAGGAGGTGTGTGCATGAACCCAAGCATGTTATTGACTATGGATAGTTTTACATTGAGGATGGTTCCAACTTTGTGGAGCACCCAATGGAGATTGAGGACCGATAATAGTAGTCCATGTGAGGATTAACCATACCTCTTATTCGTGGGTTTTGTCAGCATGGAAATGTATAGGAAAATTCTTGGGAGTGGGAGAGTAATAAGCATGTTATGTATCCTAATTATTTTTAGAGTTTATTTTTGATTTTGATAATATTAAAAGACTAAATGATGTGGATACCCGATTTAGTTTCCTTTCATGACTTTGAAATATCACTAAATATTTTTTCAGCGCATGGCACCAAGATGGTGTGTAATTTTGAGCCCTGGTTTTCCCGTAATTAATTATATAAAAATATTAATATAATTTATATTGTTCACATGTTTTTAATAAATAAAATATAATAACACTCAAAAATTTGTTTATATCAGAAATCGTAGACAACCGTTGTGACTGAAACATACTTTTTCTTCTTGGTGCTACATAAAATGTGTCATCACGGGATGTCCCGAACCCTCCCTTGCTGGGGGTTAATTTAATTGATTAAATAAACTAAATTATTTAATTAATTAAATTTCATTAGCCTATGTGAAATTATTTATGTATCACACTTTATATATTATCATGGTCCTCTTCATAATCATGTGCTTCTACATTTATTCCACTTTTCATCTCTATTTCATTAATGAAGGAAAAATGATGAACAATGATAACACCCATGATTCAGGCCGATTGAAGGATGATGAATGAAGTGAATCATGGTGAACAAAACCTTCATGAAATGAAAATATATGCAATCAAATTATGTCTCATCTATGTCTTTATTCCACTGTTTAATATTTTATCATTTTCTTAATTAATTATTCAATATGTACCACATTGCACCTACCTGATTACTGAAAATAAATTGTTCATAAATAGTTCATCTTAGACAGATTATTTTTCTTGATTGGTCTTCCAAGAACACTTGGACAACGTTCCAAAACACCTCTTATATGGATTTTCTACCCCAATTATTTATGTTCTTCTCTAGATGAACCCTATAGTTCCATGGTAAAAATTTTCAGGGTGACTAGAGCTCGATCGGGTGATAGTATTTAAGGCAATTTTGTGGAATGGTTATAGAATTTTTATAAAGGCATTCATCTGGAAATTGGAGGATTAAAGGATGAAATAACTAATGGATTCATTTCAATCTGATGGAGATTGATTTTGTGGCAGTGTATAGAATATCCATCTAAACCCTCATTTCGAAACGTGGAAGATTCATGATGAATGATGATGAGATTCCACATTCGTAGGTCAGATATAGAGAATTGAGAGTGGATTTAGGAATCCGTGTACATGGTTAGGGAAGATTTGTAAGAGTCAGTCAAAATCAATGAAACCCTAGGACTTTCTTGGAAAACACAACAACACACTGTATAAAATGAAGAATACATAGTGTGTAGCCTCCCTTAGTAGCGACACTAGGGTTTTGGTGGAATTAAAGAGAACATAGCATGCACCCCCATTTAAAAATCATGTAACCCCCCCCCTTGATGTTAATAAGTCATGTAGAGGGCCACATGCCTAGGAACATTCCATGTGTATCCTACAATGGTTTTCCACACAGACAACATGCCATGTGGATCAAACCACCATGTACTTGAGTACACATGCATGTGGTTCATGAAAATCGATACAACAAGCAGACATGGTCGTAGTAAACATAGACAACTAGTTAAACTACCTGTTATGGGACCAATTTACCAAACCAAGATACCTCCAGGCAGCGGAGACGAACCACACATTTTGTTGGTCCCTTACACGTCATTTACCGTTGAGCTATTCCGATTGATTTTTAATGATTTGTATCTTATTCATTTGAACTCTATTTTTGTACCTTGAGATGCCTATCCTCAGTGTTTTTTTGTATAGAATAAGATTATTCCCTCAAAATAATATTTTGAGATGTGACATGATTTTTCTAGTATTGAAACGAAAAGAGTCAACAAACATTGAAGACAATGATCTGATAGGTTTTCCATCGCAGTTCCAAGCATATAATCTATTCAGAATAAGTAGTGGTGTTCCTGAATGGTGTTTACATGTTCAACTAAAGTAGGACCTAGAAAGTGGACTTATTCAACATTATGGTCTTACCCTCTTACTGGGATAGGAAGTGGCATTCCCCAATGTTCATTTTGAGTTAACCTCTAGTAGAACCTATGATATATAGTTCCTAGATGTTCTAATCATACCCTCAAGATGAATTTTGTAGTAGGTTTCTATGCTGAACTTCAACAAACGACCCTCCAACCGAGATGGGTAGTGGAATCCCTCTTATGGCTAATATGTATTACCTTACAGTAGTGCATGGTTTGTGGCATTCCTCTATGACTTTCTTGAGTGGTACCCAATAGTTGGGACATGCAATGGGGTTCCTCAGTGACTATTAGATAAGTCCATTGACTATGTGGAATAATGATGATGTGTGATTAGATGGACCTAAGGAATCATGATAAAGAGGGGTTCTTTTCCCCACTGAGATACGTTATTGAGATTATACATAAAACCATGCTAGTTATTCAGTGCTTCTTAAACATGGCCTTTTAATGTTCTGGTGATTTGATACCATTTGACTTGTGTCTCTAGGGAGGCTTCAAGAGGTGATGGGAATCAAATGGAGTTTTACTTGGAAATATTTCCTACTCACTTTCTTGTGATTAGTTGTGATATGATGATCCCCATACCGCCTTACAAGGGCTTCTTTAACTGAGCATATATACCTATGTTGTTAAAGTATTAACTAATTCGCTCTTGGTTACTCTCCTTCAATAAGAGGAAATGATTTGTGGGGTATGCCATGTTCTTTATATGTCCAGATTCTAATGGTTGGGTGAGTCTAATCTCAGGATACAGGTAGAGAATACTCGATAAGAAGTTCATCTTCCAACTAATTCGATATCTTTGTATTTTTTGAGTTTACTTTCACTCAATTATTACATTGAATTCTACTCTTTTTATTTTCCATTATCATACCATTTTCTATACTCTAATTTCAACATATATGTATCTCATACATCCACCCACCCCTTCAACATTTCAAGGTGTTGTGTTGGGTATGTGTATACTCACCCCCACATGGCCATTTCTCAACCTAGGTTGTGTCTTTTGAAGATGGATGATAGTTTTATCATGATGCAGGAGAAGCATATGGTTATAGACTGCATGGACCTCTTATGGTTGTTGGAGTTGGGATACAATAGCAGTTCTCTCTCAGATGTCACCCTTTTTATGTTTTTTTTCATATTGGTATATGTTTCTAGTTTGTGTTCGAGTTCTTCTATTTAAATTTTTTACACTACCACACTCATGTACCATCTAGAGGATCATGCATATTCATATTACATTATAGTATTTTTTTACTTTTTTAACTATTCCTCTATAATTTTGCATTGAGTTAGATACATGTGTGTGTATATGTCTTTGGAAAAGGCCTCCCTGGTATTATATGTGCCTTTGGTTCTTATCAGCAACCATTGGAACATGGAGGTGGGCTTGGGGTAATTGTGGTCGGAGCCCTATCTTGGGACATGTCAAGAAAATAGAGGTTCATTATATTTCATAATATACGTAATGGGATTATTTTTTTAATTCGGTACATTGTGTTAATGTGTAATTATTTTATATTTTATGAATTTTTATTCATTTTATTTCAACATTATTTACAATAACTATACTCATTATTGAATTTCAAATCTATTTTTTAAATATAAATTTTTAGTTTATTGATATTTCATATCTTCCTATAAACTGAATAGTTGAGTGTGTTTAAATATTATAATTTGTATTTAGTTAATAAAGAATCCAATTTTTTAGTTTTATTACAATATATTTTTTGGGAAAATAAGAATAAGCTAATGTATAAGTATCAATGCACACATCTACATATTAGAATATCCAATGAAACATAAATCATGCTGTATTCCAATGGATAGTTTTTTCTAAATAAACTCCTTTCCCAGAGATCCTAAAGTTACATATTCATGAGAAGATGAATCGATTTCTTATGATCCCCCAATACCTAATTATAAAACATTATATATGTCGGATTGGAATGATGTCATATATCCCATATTAAAATTTAAATTATATCATCATGGAATATCAATGTTCTAATTAGAATGTGGAACGTATATAACCTATTAATATTAAAATTATTTCAAGGAAATTATCACATTAGTATTATATTGAATGAAAATAATTCTATGATAAGTTACTATATATATATATATATATATTCTAATTATAAAAAGTATTGTGTCTGTTGGATCTACAAAACCAACTCCACCTAACTCCCACATATAATAGAGCTAGATACTAATAACCCTATACTCATTAGGCCTCACATGATCTCTGTGATTCTCTAAAGATATGTATTTATTTAATAAGTACATCCCAATTTCCAATATGTATACTCTACCAATAATGAAATTACGACCATGTGTAAAATCTCTCAATATGAAATACTTATGATGTAAATGATTTTCTAGTTAATGTTAACTTTGATATTTTGAATGAAACCTTTTTTTATTATTATCATCAAAATAAGTATTGGTTATAAACAACTAGGTATAAAAAAATGTTCCTATATATAGTTTTATATTTGTACTTATTCTTTATCCACATCAAATGATGAAATATTCTTGGGCTATAATATAGAATTGTCTACCAATGGACACATAGAACACATCCAAATGTCAAATATTCTTTTAAGGTGAAACACATAGCAATAATTCAATTTCATATCATTATAATCTATTTTTATCTAGATTATATATATCCACTCACAACTACTTCAATATCTCCTAAAAAAATATAGAAACATATCATTTGTACATATACGATACTTCATGATAGTATTTATAGTCGATCAATGAATTTATCTAGGATCTTATTGATATCTACCTAACATTACTATAATGTCGAGAAAATAAATCCTGATACAAAGTCAGACATGCATGATAGATCTAATCACTTTCATTTAAGGGTTTTTACCCCTTATTTATCTCAATTTTTTGTATGATGGAATATTTTCATGGATAGATATATAGCCTATGACATGGTAAATTATCCTTTAATAGATTATTCTACTTTGTATATTTTCAAAACCTTGTCAATATATATTCCTTAACATAGTCCATGAAAAATCATAGATTTATCCCAATGGATCTCTATCCCTAGATTATAGCCCACGTCAGCTTATTCATTTAAGATGAAACATTTATTCAACATGTATTAATTGAATATAGAGCTATTATTTCATTTTCTATTAGTAAGATATAAAAATCATATATTACAAGAAAATAAATAAAACTCACACTAAACATATTCTTTAATAATTCCACACAACCATTACTAAAAAATTATAATCTTATATAGATTCATTTTAATGAATATTTCATGACCTTGATGCATTATTTATCCAAAAAAATTAATAAATATAACATTCATACATTATAAGTATCCTTAAAAACCATAAACACTTCTGATTAGGTCATATAATTATTTTCCTAACGATTTCAAATAAGAAAATCTATTTTAGCATCTATTTTCCAAATTTGATAATCATAGAATTTTCTCTGAAAAATACAATTATATTTTATTTTATCATAGTGGCTATTGAAAATGAATTTTAATAGATTATGATGTGACTTTTCAAACCATTATCAGGAAATCATGCCCTATTACAAATAAAATTACCATATTTTTTGGGATTATTCTGGAATACCTATTTTCACTCAACATGATTTATATTAACTGGAGGATATATAAAATTCTGAAGATGATTTTAGATCATTATATTCATTTCATAATTAATTGCATCATTCCACTATATATTTTCTAACATATTTACTACTTACTTTTAGAAAGTATGATTATTCTTTACAACTAATTAAGTTTCTCATTCCTTGGTGATATAAAACCCTTATATCTATGGTTCTCTATTTTCTATGTTACTATTACCTAACATTTGTGTCTTTGGAGAATCTTCTTCCTGTATTTTTGTGCATTTTTTTCAACATTCAAATATTGTGATTCTAGAGTTTCATCTTCATCAATTTATACAATGACCCAACTATCTCCATTGAATATGTGTTCCCATTGAATAAAATCGTTTCATATATTTTATATGAACCTTTTTTATATATTATAATATAGTTAATATAATTTATTTTCATCATGATAAATTATAATGATGTGTATCATGCCTCACGATGCTTGTTTTTTAATCGAATAATTCTCAACAAATAATGAAAACCCTCATACGTGAATTTTTATAAATGAGTATTTCTTTCTAGATAATAATTCATATAGAATTTAGCATTGTGATTTGGTTGTTTCTTGGTTTAGTATGGATTTCATTTGTGGTAATGCATATCCCCAAAAGGATATTGTAAGAGCCACCTGACTCTTCCACGATCTCACAATGTCCAAAATTAAAGATACCTCCTTTTAAATAAACAATTACACTATGGAATACAAAATGGGAGTGATTGTATAATATCCCAAATAGTTTTATAAAATCAATGAACTATTCATTAAGATACTCTGATATTATATTTAAGTAATATATCATTATCTTCTTATCAGGAAGATTCTATAATTTATCACAATAGATTATATATTTCTCAATCGAATCAAGAATATATTTTATGTAATAAATGTATCTACATATACTAAAATTATCAAAAAAATTAATGGTGAATGGCTATCCAACTCTAGTTTTATAAAGAAATAGCATCCACACATAAATGTGAATTAATTCTCCAAGCTAAATAGTTATCTAAAAAAGTACACTGAATTATTATTGGGAATTTTTCTATTGTATAAAAAAATTATATATATCAAAAGTTTTCAATTAAAAATAATATAAAAAACCATAATGATATAATTTTTTCAAATATTTTGGGTTTATAAAAGTAACCAATGATGCAATATCTGGGTGCAACGAATTTCTTGTGAACATTTTTCACAATCAATTTATATGGAATAATTTTATTATTTTAGTACACAAAAACCATTATTAAAATGTGTTATAAAGTAAAATATATTTTCATTTTAAAAATAACATCATTTATTTCCAAACATTAAAATAAACCAATACATGTAAAAATAAGACACTGAAATGATGTTCTTTGTTACAGTAGACACAAAAAAAATATTACATCAAAATAAAAAACTAGGTAGAAAAGTACGATTATAGAATAATATTGATGATATGGTTAGTTTCACTTATATTGGAAACTCTAATATTAAGATCACCGTTAGTTTACTTCCATAATATGCCTGGTTCATGTATTTAGATAAAACTATAAGAAACAGAAGTTACATCTAATACAAAGTTTTTCTAACATAATGATTTTACTAAATAATGAATATACTAATATCTTCCCCAAATTTCATTACTAAGTCATAGTTATTATTCAAATTAAAATTATTTCCTTAATAAAAACATAAATCATCCTACTCTTTATCATCCCGTAGTGTATTTAATTTGATTCTAGGTATTTAAAAATTTTCATTAGTTTAAAACATTCTTTGGATTATTTTACCATTCCTTTTCTTTTGTTTACTATAGTACAGAGGACTTATCATTCATAATGTATTTTTTCACAGAAAAAATCATGGATATATGATCTATAAGAGACCTTGTCTATATTGTATTTAAATGGAATATAATACTCAATGAACTAAGATGTTTTGAGGTGAGAATATGGTCTGTATAAAATTCTTTATGTATCCTGAATCATAGAACATATGGATTATTATTGTATGAAATTTTTTTTGACCACATGGTGTATAATGGGAAATACTTATTCAAAATTAAATTTTAATAGAGCCTTAGATATTTCATAACAATTTGGAATTTCATTCTCTAAATAGATATCATAGAGATGCGAAAATGTGTTTTAAGAATCTATATCGTCAAGAAGATATTATTGCTAACTTGTAAAAGATAATAACATGATCCATTGGACATAAAATGATTCATTAATATGCATCAAAAATAGTTTTCTATCATCCCATATTTCCTCCGTATGGGTATGATTTGGAACATGGGGTTTTATTATTTATAAAACCTCTCTTTGTGTTGAAGAATATTAAAGATACTATATAATTAATAAATGTTTGAATGAGTAATAGGATTATATTTCTCTACAATCACACATAATGATAGTGTGGTTTATATTTTGATAATCTAAATCAAATAAAAAACAAATTTAATATTTTATCATGATTAATAGTAAGGAAATAACTATTTATATAATTATTCCTCCCCGTATTTTATGGAATCTCAATAGTTATAAAATTTTGATTCCAAATAACCAGGATCATTGATTTTCATGTGGAATGGATCTATATTTTCCATACCATAACACATAAAATATAAATTTAAATTATTCTAATGTATATAAAAATTATTTCCTTTTCAACTAAATTAAATTCCTAAACACTATTTTTTTTTAATTTTCTGGACAAGATGATTTATGTTTTATGGATAACCAAAAACACCACAATGAAAAATAATAGTTCATGTTGGATTAAAAATTTACTGGATATGAAATTCAAAATTAAAAAAGGAGATGTATTATTCCATGTTCTAGTAATATAAAATCCAATAATACTTTAATCCCCAAAGTATGTTAATCATTCAAAGTCAATCCACCTAATTCCATTTTCATGAATCTTAAACCACCACCATCATCTACGCCATCTACAATAGATCCAATGTTACACACAATAAAATTGTAACATCCCAGGTAAATGAAGAATAAGATATTTTCATATTTATTAATATTTGTGAATTAAATATTAATTTTTCTTTAAAAGGGTTTCTATGTTCGATAGCGTACCCGATACGCAACAACCAGTTTCATTGAAATATTACGTTGCACACTAATAATATAATATTATTATTTTAAACGGTAGTTAACTCCTAGATGTTGTATTGTTGGTAATGAACGAAACTAACTAAATATGATTATACATGTTATTTAGGTGTATTTAATTTTATCCAATAATATTTATAGTCCTAAAATCTGATTGAATCTAATTTTAAGAAAAATTTACACTAAAAGGCCGATTTACCACCTTTTAATGGAGAACCCTCTTTAAATATAGTTTCGGTCATTTTTATATGTTCTATTTGACCAAATAAATTTATTATTTAGATTTGGGATATCAAATTTTACATTGGGTAATTTTATTGGTATTTTTCTTATAATGTGCATTTTTTAATGAATAGTGGAAAATATTGTATTTTAATTCAAAAGTAACTTTTCATATAATTTATTTATATGGTTATGAAATCTTTTTAATTTGTTTTAAAGTTTAATTAGAGTCTATTTTTACCATTTAATTTAATGTTGGTCATTGGAATAAATTTCACTTTGTTATTGGAGATAAACAAGTGTCAATGTTTTGATTGTTATTATTTCTTAAAAATACACTATTTTTTAAAGAAATGTAATTAATTTAATTTAATTAACACCACATCTATGTTTTGAATTTATCAAAGTAGACATAATTTTTTAATTTTCAATATAAAAAATATCTTAGGATCAATTTTTGGTATTTTTTTTGTTAAACATCATTTTTTGATGAATAGTGAAACCACTTAGTAGTTGTTAAAAAAACTAACCTTTTTCATTTAAATGAAATTTTACCACTTATGTGAATTGAATTTTAAAAATATGACATACATGGTTTTAAATATTAAGTAAAATTTGATTCAATAAGATGAAAATAATTTTTTGTGAACAGTAACTTTTGACTTCTATTTACCGCGGTTAAAGTTAAATAGGGTAATTCATGGTTAAAAGAATATTATAAAAATTCAAAATTACCTTAACAATTGTAAAAATACCTATTTTTTGAGTCATTAACGTCCATGGGCATCATTGGGTCTATTTGGAGACCCCATTGAGCCACTTGGAAGTGATAATTACAATTTAGATTAATTAATTTAAAGTAAAGGCCAAAATGACATAAACAAAAATCTTTTAGTAAATTAATTTTTATATGGTGTAATATAAGTAATATTTTTTACTATATATAATAATTGAAAAGATAAAAATATTTCCTATATGATCCTATTGTTTTATAATTTTTAGACATAAAATAAATTAAATTATTTATGACACAACAATGATGCTGAGTTTAACTCATTAATAAATGATTTAAATAAATAACATTATAATGAATAAAATATTATCCAAAACCTTTCCAATTCATATTGGATAATTTTATTTCGACTATGATTCATCTTATATTCAACTTTAAGTATTTTTGGACCATTAGAAACTGAATATCAAAATATAATAATATAATATTATCACACTTTCCTAAAGAGCCCCTCCTCCCCCTTATAAAAGTTTACCACATATATCCAATTCATAACACCATTAAACCCAATTGGATAATCCATAATTATACCAATTAATCTCCCTAAATCCCTCTCCACCTCCTAGAAGCCTTACCTTAGGCATAAGGCACTTCAAGAAGTCCTTTTGTTCAAACCAAAGAGAGTTACCCAAATTAAAGGTAACAGTTTCTCTTAAATTGTTTTCATTTATTTTAATTATCCAAAACCTAAACTCTTTTTATTCCATTATTTTGTAACAAAACCTGTATCCACAATATACTAGTATATTTTTATTATAATTATTCGAACTACACTTACACACACCTCCATCTAATGGGTGAAAAACATAATGTTTCTGTGGATGGAAAACTAACGCCTCACAAAACGATGATTGTTCGATTATCTCCTACCACCTCTCATGGTCGAAATTATGATTAAAATGTATTTACATATGATATATAATATGTTTATGGTTTATTTATGCTTCTTTATATTCCATTTATATCATACCTTTATGGTTTCCATTATCAGTAAACGTGATAATTTCATTTGAGGAAGTGTGGACTACCGCCCCCTCAAAGTGATATGACTCGTTCATACCATATGTGGTACATATAAAGTATATATTTAATGATATTATATATGATAAAATACTATAATTATAATATAACTATGTATTATTATGTTTTAATTCCATTAAATTTGAAATTGAAATGAAAGTACTGTTCATGTGTATGTACAGCTTACCGTCTCCATGAACGGTGCATTTCATTTATTACCTCTAAATTTTATGTACTATTATAAATACATGTATATACTAGATATAAATGACATATTTTATATCTAAATCAGGAATATCATTCTGGATATAACGAACCTTAGACCACATGAACAACATGTAATTATAAGAAGTCCATTTTTGACTCAAGTAACAAATATCGACAAAACGAAAATTATTATCATAAATGATTAAATAATGTTTATAACATGGTAATAAGTGATACAGAAGGAATAATAAACATGAAAATGGTTCTTAAGAATGTATAAATTAACTTTACTTTATTATTCATGTGATTAAAGGACGATCGAGTCAATTCAGACACGATGTAAGGGAACTTCTTAACCCAATTTCAATTCTTTGGGTAAATATCCAAACATTAAATTATATCATGCTTTGATTATATCCTATCTTATGTTTATAATTTCTTTATGTGTACATATAGTGAATACAAACAATTAATCTATTTTATGTACAAAATGATCTTTGTAAGGGACATCGTCTCAATCTCCTTTTATTTAGGCATATTTTGTTATAATATACGATTTTCTTCTATACGTTGTATAAACACCCTTGACTTTTCAAAAGGGAATCATTTTCTACAAAGAGTTTTACTAAATGACAAAAAAGAATGTTTATTTTAATTTAATTAGTTACAATGACCTTTCTGTCACTACGAGTATTATTTGATCTTTGGCTTCCTCAACAAACCATAATGTTTTTTATAAGAAAATAAATACCCTATACTCTTTTATGTATTTTTGTATTGAAAATGGTTTTGATAATGGATTTATTATGTCAATAAATTTAAGTAATATATTGTGATTGCAATGTGAAATTTTTTCTTTCCATTATATTTTTTAAGTATTATGATTTCATAATGGTACTTGTACATTTGACAGGTCGTTATGTGATAACCCAAATGACGGGCGGTCCCGTGAATACCAGGATGGGTGGTAACGTTATAACCTCCAATGGAATGGGTATGTTAGTCTTTCGTATGTCTATTCAATTTTGGGATATGTGTGGAAGTCAACTGTATGGTTATTCCATTTAAGTATTTCTATGTCCCAAGTTACCTATATATGTTATGTGTTCTTTATATGGGTAATATTTTGGTTAAAAAGGGTAAGTAGTGATCTTTTATTCAGTGAAGTGTAATTAATACTTCATAAAGGTGAAAAGTATTACTTATAATAAAGTATTCATGGTTCACTTGTTGTTTTGAAAAACTAACATTTTTCCTTCTTTGTGTATCCCTTACTGAGCTATTTATGCTCATCCCAAGTTTTTGAAATGTTTTTCACAGGACATGATGTGAAATAGGGTCAAGGATGGGATCAAAGAAAAGTCATGCTTTCTTAAACATAGAACTAGACATGAATCATTTATTCAAGAGTCCATGTTTTTAAAAAAATGGAAACTGTGTAGAAGTGTCTACTTTTTAATCTTTTGATATGCAATAGTTATGTTCTAATTCTCTAAAACTCTAATCCTAAAAAGATCATCAATGTGAATTACTCATTTAATTCAATATTATGTAAGGTTTAAGGACATGTCCATATAGTTAGTATCAGAGGTCGGTTTAGAAAACATTAGGCGTTAGGGTTTTGTTAAATATATGTCCCCAAATTAATTTATAATAATATTGAAATGATATAGATTTTACCGATTAACGTGTTGCTATGCCAAATTTATGTCTTTGTTAAGAATTTTTTTCATAGTGGAAATAGAGAATATTTTCTGGGAAGGCATACAAAGGGAAATGACCTTCCAAATCAGCATCCTGAGATGGTCAGAATCAGAATTTAACAGTTTGTTGTAGTGGTGGCTTAGTTGATTTAAGTGATAAATGGTGGTTGTGTTCATTGATTATTTTTTGGTTTATTCTAAAAGTAAATAAGAGCATGAAAGTCATATAATGGTCATATTCCATACCTTAAAAACACTTAATGGAAAATTTAGAAAGTGTGAGTTTTGGTTACAAAAAATTTCATTCCTTCGTCACATTGATTCAAAAAATGGCATAACTGTTGATCCTGCTAAAACAAAAGTTGTTGAAGAATGGCCAAGAACAACAAATATAACTAAGATTCATAGTTTTCTTGGTTTGGAAGGTTATTACCGGATGTTTATGGAAAAGTTTTCACGATTATCTAGTCCAATGACTAAGCTTACTCGAAAAGGTGTTAAGTTCATCTGGACAAAAGAATGTGATGATTGTCTTCAGGAATTTAAATGAGGATTGATGAATGCTCCAGTTATAGCACTGCTTTCCAGAAATGGTGATTTTTTTATTTATAGTCATGCTTCTTTGAAATGACTTGGTTGTGTCCTAATGCATAATGATCAGGTAATTTATTTTGCTTCGTGTCAGTTGAAACCTCATGAGTTAAATTACCCTACACATGATTTGGAATAAGATGTTGTTGTTTTTTCTTTAAATATTTTGAGGTATCATTTTTATGGAGTTAATTGTGAAATATATACTAATCACAAGAGTTTGATGTATATAATCACTCAAAAATAATTAAACATGAGATAGGGGAGAAGGTTGGAATTAATCAAGGATTATGATTTCATGATCCATTACCATCTTAGAAAATAAAATAAAGTGGCTGATGCATTCAGTCAGAAAAGTAATGATTCATTAAATATGTTACGTTTAGAATAGTATCCTTTGGTTTGTTATTTTATGAACATTTCCATATAATTTTTTGGTGCAGGAAATTATTTTGTTTTGTATCAGTTTTCCATGAGATCATCTCTATCAGATAGAATAAAGCATGCGTAGAAAGAAGATAGTGAGTTGCAGAAAAAGGTGGAGTAAGTTCAGAAGAGTAAGTTTACAGAATTTAACATTGATAATGATTGTTTTTTGAAGTTTGGGAAGAGATTATCTGTGACTTGTGATTCATATCTGAATAATGAGTTGTTATTTGAAACTCATAGTTCTCCGTTTTTCAGTTCATCATGGTAGTACTAAGATATACAGAGATCTTCGAGAGTATTACTAGTGGTATGAAATGAAAAGTGATATTGGTGATTTTACTCTGATGTGTTTGACTTGTCAGTGGGTTAATGAAGAGCGGAAGTTACCAAAAGGAATACTTCATACTTTACCTATGCCAGAGAGGAAATGGGAAAATATAACCATGACCATTATAATGGGATTACCATATACATCTCGAGGGAATAATGCAGTCTATTTTATTGTTGATTGATTGACTAAATATGCTCATTTCTATCCTATTCGAGATAATTTGTCTCTAGAACAACTTTCTCGGTTTCATTTTAAAGAAATAGTAAGGATGCATGGAGTTCCCCTCTCTATTGTATCTGATTGTGATCCTAGGTTTACTTCAAACTTTTAGAAAGGCCTTCAGAAGTTGTTGGGTACTGAATTAAATTTTATTACAGATTTTCATCCTCTATCAAATGGGAAGTTAGAATGAACAATTCAGACATTGGAGGATATGTTATGTGATTGTTCATTGGATTATCCGGGATGTTGGGACAAACATCTTTCTTTGGTTTAATTTTCATATAATAACAGTTTTCATTCCAGTATACAGATGGCTCCAATTGAGGAAATATATGGAAAGCATTGTCAAAATCCAGCTATTTGGGATGAATTAGGTGAAAGGAAGCTGATGGGAGAAGCATTGGTAGAATACATCGCAAAGAAAGTTTAGTTCATTTAGAAGAAATGCGAATAGATCAGAGCAGATAGAAAAGTTAAGCAGATAACTGGAGGAAGGATCTTTCTTTTGAGGTAGGTGATCATGTCTTTCTCAAAGTTTCTCTATGGAATGGTGTAATGCTTTTTTTGTAAGGAATGTTAAGTCCAAGGATCATTGGACCTTAAGAAATTATAGTGAAAGTTGGATCAGTTGCGTACATAGTGGATTTACCTCCACGTTTATCCCAAGTAAACAATGTTTTCATGTTTCAATATTGAGAAAGTTTATACTAGATCCATCTAATGTTTTGAGGCCAAAGGTAGTTTAATTAGAAAATAATCTCTTTTATGAAGAACAAACTACTCAAATTCTTCACCGAAAAGAGAAAGTGATGAAGAATAAGGTAATTCATCAAGTAATGTTTTTTTGGAAAACCCATATGATTGAAGAGGCAACGTGGGAATCTGAAAATTATGTCAGGGATAAATACCCACACTTATTTTCATAAGTGAATAAAAATTGCGAGGATAAAATTTAAAAAAGGGGGAAGGATGTAACATTCTAGTTAAATGAAGAATAATGGATTCTTATATTTATTAATATTTGTGAATTAAATATTAATTTTACTTTAAAAGGGTTTTTATGTTCGATAGCATACCTGATACGCAACAATATGTTTCTTTGAAATCTTACATTCCACACTAATAATATAATATAATCATTTGAACGGTAGTTAACTCCTAGCCGTTTTATTGGCGAGAATGAACAAAACAAACTAAAATATGATTATTCATGTTTGTTAGATGTATTTACTTTTATACAATAAAAGATATAGGCATAAAATGCGATTGATTCTAATTTTTAGCATAATTTACATTAAAAGGTCGATTTACCTCCTTTTAATGGATAACCCTCTTTAAATCTAGTTATAGTAATTTTTAAATGTTCTATTTGACCAAATTAAATTTTTCATTAAATTTGGGACATCAAATTTTACTTTGGGTAATTTGTTGGTATTTTTTTGATAAAGTTCAATTTTTTAATGAATAGTGGAAAATATTATATTTTAATTCAAAAGTGCCTTTTAATATAATTTATTTATATATTTATATTATTTTTTCAATTGGATTTAATGTTTAATTAGAATATATTTTTACCATTTAATCCAATGTTGGTCATTTGAATAAATTTTACATTGAAATTGGACATAAACAAATGTCATATCTTTCGATAGTTATTGTTTCTTAAAAACAAGCTATTTGTTTTTACAAGGGGAATTAATTTTAAATTAATTAATGCTATTTATGTGTTTTTAATTTATCAAAATAGACATCATTTTTGAATTTGTAATATCAAATATTTCTTAGGCTGAATTTTAGGTATTTTTTTGAAAAACGTTAATTTTTGTTGAATAGTGAAACCACATAATAGTAGTTAAAAAAACATACTTTATCATTTAATTGAAATTTTACAACTTCTGTGAATTGAATTTAAAAAATCTAAATTACATCTAATTAAAATGTGGTTTAATAAGATGAAAATAATTTTTGGTGAATAGTAACTTTTGACTTTTATTTACTGCGGTTAAATGTAAATAGGGTAATTCACGGATAAAAGAATATTATAATAAATCAAAATTACCTTCACACTTGTCCAAACCATATTATTTGAGTCATTAGAGACCATGGGAATCTTTGGGTCGATTTTGGGACCCCATTGAGCCACGTGGGAGTGATAATGACAATT
Organism: Viscum album; assembly: GCA_963277665.1. NCBI lineage: Eukaryota > Viridiplantae > Streptophyta > Magnoliopsida > Santalales > Viscaceae > Viscum > Viscum album. The sequence continues at coordinate 1,540,537,556 of OY728142.1, forward strand.
TATATTAATTAATTTAAAGTTAAATCCAAAATGACATAAAAAACCATTTAGTAAATTAATTTTAATATGGTGTTATATAAGTAATCTTTTTTACTATAAATATTCATTTAAATGATAAAAAAATTTCTTATATCGTGGTATTTTTTTAAATTTTTAAACATTAAATAAATTAAATTATTTATGACACAATAATGATGCAGAGTTTACCTCATTAATAAATGAATAAAATAAATTTGATTATAATGATTAAAATATAATCCAAAACCTATAAAATTCACATTGGATGATTTTATTTCGACTATGACTCATCGTATCTTCGACTTTAATGATTTTTGGACCATTAGAAACCGAATATCTTTATATAATAAAATATTATTATCACACTTTTGTTAAAGAGACCCTCCCCCCTAATAAAAGGAGACCACTTCTATCAAATTCTGCACACCTCTCAAGCCTCTAGTATCATCCAAACTCAGCCCAATTAATCTCCCTACATCCCTATCCACCTCCTAGAAGCCTTACCATAGGTAGAAGGAACTTTAATAAGTCATTGGGTTTAAACCGAAGGGAGTTACCCAAATTCAAGGTAATAATTTCTCTTAAATTGTTTTTTATTTTTCTTCTCCAACCCCTAAAATCTTTTTATTCCATTCTTTTGTTACAACAATAGTATCCTAAATATACTAGGATGTTTTTATGAGAATTATTTTAACTAAACATACAAACACCACTATCTAATGGGTGATGAACATAATGTTTCCATGGATGGAAAACTAACGCCTCACGAAACAATGATTGTTCGATTATCTCCTACCGCCTCTCATGGTGGCCATTATGATTACACTTTATTTATATATGATATATTTTATGTTTATGTTATCTTTAAGCTTATATATTTTCCATTTATATCATACCTTTATGGTTTCCATTATCGGTAAAATTGATAATTTCATTTGAGGAAGTGCGGACTACCGCCCCCTAAAAGTTATATGACTCGTTCATACCATATGTGGAACATATAAAGGATAGATTTAATGATATTATATATTATACTATACTATAATTATAATATAACTATGTATAATTATATTTTAATTCCATTAAATTTGAAATAGAAATTAAAGTAGCATTCATGCGTACGTACACCATACCGTCTCCAAGAACGGTGCATTTAATTTATTACCTCTAAATGTTATGTACTATTATAAATACATGTATATACTTCATATAAATGACTTATTTGATATCTAAATCTGGAATATTATTCTGGATATAATGAAACATTGACAACATGAACAACATGTTATTATAAGAAGTCCATTTTTGACTCAAATACAAAATATCGACAAAACAAAAATTATTAACTTAAATGATTACATAATGTTTATAACATGGTAATAAGTGATAAAAAAGGAATAATAAACTTGAAAATGGTTCTTAAGCAAGTATAAATTAGCTTTAATTTATTATTCAGGTGATTAAAGGATGATCGAGTCAATTCAGACATGATGTAAGGGAACTTTTTAAACCAATTTCTATTCTTTGGGTTAATATCCTACTATTAAATTATATCATGATTTGATTATGTCATATCTTGTGTTTATACTTTCTTTATTTGTACATATAGTGAATACACATAATTAATCTATTTTATCTAAAAAATTATCTTTGTAAGGGACTTCAGCTCAATCTCCTTTTAGTTAGGAATATTTTGTTTTAATAGATGAATTTCTGTTATATGCTGTATAAACACCCTTTACTTTTCAAAGGAAATAATTTTCTACAAAGAGTTTTACTAAATGACAAAAAAAATGTTTCTTTAGTGTAAGTAGTGACAACGACCTTTCTGTCACCACCAATATTATTTGATCTTTTTCTTCCTCAAAAAACCATAATGTTTTTTAAAAGAAAATAAATATCATATACTCTTTTATGTTTTTTTGTATTGAAAATGTTTTTGATAATGGATTTATTATGTCAATACATTTAAGTGATATATTGTGATTGAAATGTGAAATTTTTTTCATTCCATTATATTTTTTTTATGTATTTGGATTTTCTAATGGTACTTGGACATTTGACAGGTGGTTACGTGATAAACCAAAGGATGGGTGGTCCCGTGAATACCAAGAAGGGTGGTTATGTTATAACCTCTAATGGATTGGGTATGGAAGTTGTCTATATATCTATTCTATTTAGTGATATGTGTGGAAGTCAACTGTATGGTTATTCCATTTAAGTATTTTTATGTCCCAAGTAACCTATATATGTTATGTGTTCTTTATATTGTTAATATTTCGGTTATAAATGGTAAGTAGTGATCTTTTAATCAGTGAAGAGTGTTTACTACTTCATAAAGGTGAAAAGTATTATTTATGTTAATGTATTAATGGTTTACTTGTTGTTTTGAAAAACTACCAGTTTTCATTCTTTTTGTATCCTTTACTGAGATATTTATGCTCATCCCAAGTTTTTGAAATGTTTTTCACAGGACATAATGTGTAATAGGGTCAAGGATGTGATCAATGAAAAGTCATGTTGTCGTAAACATGGAACTAGACATGACTCTTTTTTTAGGAGTTCATGTTTTGTAAAAAAATGGAAACTGTGTAAAAGTGTCTACTTTGTAATCTTTTGAGGTGTAATAGTTATGTCCTAATTCTCTGAAACTCTAAACCTAAAAATATCCTCAATGTAAATTATTCATTTAATTCAATATTATTTAAGTTTTAAGGACGAGTCCTCATAAAATTGCATTTGAATACAATATTCCACTGTTCAATATCGTTTAAAGAAAAATTTATTATGTAGAATATGGTTGTTTCTCTAATAAAATATATTATACATGACCCATTATAATATTTATAACTCCTCCATTATTGATGTTTTCCTCATCTATAGATATACCAACACTCTATCTAGGGTTGTTTATTAACATTCAAAATCATACAAGATTTTATTTTTTGAAATGTTGTTTAGGATTTTTTTACTCTTGAATAAATATAAATTCATTGTATACTACACTTGCTAGTAAATTTTATAAGATAATTATATCATATTTAACCATGTCTACATAAATAATTTATTTATATGATTTCTTTGTTTAAAAGATATATTATTTAATCTTTTGTTAAATACTATATGTTCAAAATATATAAGTAATCAATTAATCAAAATAACATATTCTTATATATATTATTTGATTTTATGTAAGAATTCTTATTAAATTATTTAATATATGTGATCATGTATAATTACCCAAATAAACCATGAATCACATTAATATATGGATAACAAAGGAATGAAAAAATAAAATAAATTCATTACCTATTCATGATACACTACCTGAAATATATTTATCAAGAGATGATAAATAGACCTGACCTTGGGGAAAAACTCCTTGATTATTAGATTGTTTCAAACAGTATAATTATTTACTCACATCTATATTTCCTCAGTTGGATTTATATTAGCTCGGGTCCTGAACTGAATCATATATTTATCAACTCCATCTTTTATAAAACATTACACACATACATTTGAGGGATACTAAGGGTATATAATTATATAAAATAAACCATGGACCAAAATCCTCATAGATGATATAGGAGGGATGGATTATTAAAATATCGAAATATTTAATTTTATTATTAATAAAAAATAAAACAACAAAATAAGTAATAAAATAAAATAAATATATACTACACATTAATCGTTTTGTCAAATATCATGATCATTTACACAATTCAATGAAAAACATTTAATATTTCTTATATTAACATCAAATAATATTATTTAAGATAAATTAAAATAAATTTATTAATTAATAAAAAAATTATTTAATTAATTTTCATTCATAAATTATGCCAAACGTATAGGCTTTGAGACATAAAAATAATATCATCAATTATGATTTAAATAAATTAAATAATTTTTTTTTATTTTTAATACTAATTTTATCACATAGTGTTGAAATTAGAGTCTATATGATGTATACTATATGAATCATATTAAATCAAATTTCTGGGATTTAATTTTTGTACAATGTGAATTTTCACTATATATGTCATGTGACATGTGTTTTGTATGATTATCAACATGTACCCTATAATTATATATCATGTTGACCCATTTAACATGTAACAAAATATTTATGCATTGTTTAATGTAGTAAAATACCAAAAACATATATAGTATGTACCATTGAAAAAGCATATGACGTAGAAAATGTGTTTAATGACCATTACACATAATGTTATGGAAGATTTTACATGGAATTAAATAATAAACATTTATAAATAGAATAAATTCTAGATACTACACTAGGTATAACAGATGTGGAGTGAACCATGTCACAAGGCATGTACATCCAACAACACATCATGAATTCTATGCATTTTCTTGCATCTCATTTGACAATAAAGATGTGGTATCTGATAATGTTACATACAACCCCACATGGCCCATCCTAAATTTCATGGATTTTTTATCTTGTGGTGGTAAATGGAGTGTACATTCTTTATAAACACCGTGTAGTCCCTATTAACCCATTTATAGATTTGGAAGTTAATATTCATTATGTAATTATGTCATGTATCAACCCACAGAACATGCTACAATATATGAGATTTTTTTATTTTGGTACAAAAAATTTATTATAGGGTGTGTTAGTTTCCATTATATGTCAGGAATTTTATTCTTCTAGTGATTTTTTAATATCTAGATGATATTTTTACTATTCGTTACATCTTCTTCCAGTATTGTAACATATGAACTTAGATTAAAACACCATCTAAACTATTTAATTTATAACATATAGAGATACCATAAAAATTCCAAACAAATTTATGATGTAGAAAAATTGATTTACAAATAAATGAAACTTGAAATTTGACCTCTTTAATTCCGCTTCAAAGTCCCAAGGCATATTATTATTATTAGAAGAGTTCATAATTTTTTTATCCAGAATAAATGGATTCGACAAATGAATTATAAAAATGAAACCCTTAAATCTCATAGATATGATGTTTTACATTTAATATTCAATTAATATAAATAATAATTACCTCATTTTTTTTGTAAATTACATGATTAAAATTAGGTTCCTTCTCTCTTTGCATTGGTTTTTTGAATAGAGATTCTATGTGGGGATTCTTATAGATATATCCTATGTTGAACCATGAATCTCGAAATAGTGTTCCTAAAAAATATTTTTTATTGTAATGTAGATTCATGTTCTCCTTTTTTTTCAGCATCAATCAAAATAATATCAATTTTTTGTCCCAATATTACAGATAGGGAGGGATGGATGGATTATATCTAGGGAATATGAGAGTCCTCAAGGATGTGTCCGTCTGGTTTCAACAGTTTTTATTTGAAAACTGGTATATTTTGGAATATATACCTAGATGTAAGTAAGGATAATTACACATCAACCGTTATCAAATTACTTATTATATGCTATACCCCTCTCAAAAAATATAATAATAATATTATTATATCCCATTCCATGTGTTTTAAATAATAATTTCTATACAAATATATTAGTCATTATTTAAATGATATTAAAAAATATATACCATGTTCATTTGATCATTAATATCAATCCATACGCTCCCAGTAAATTTTATATTCAGCAATAATATGAAATAAATATTTTGATTAAATTTTATGTAACTAATTAAGTATTTAATTTTGATAATTACTAAACACATAAATAAATAAATAGATAATTATTAATATTTAAATAATTAAAATAGAGGATAAATTGAGATCAGAAATTCTAATGTTTAATATGAAAAAAATTAATGTTTATGATTTATACATTCTAAAATAAATACCATTTTGTAAACCAATGAATAAATTTATTTTTATATTTAAATTCACTATACATTAATGATAATTTTTATATACATTATTTGTAATCATATATGCCCCATTATCAATATAAATAAGTGAAGTGAACAAATTACCTAGATTAGTTTCTAGAAACATGTCCACATCGTAGTCAAGAATGAATTTAGTATACATTTGCATCAACTCTTCAAAAAATGATATTATGAAATAAAATCTATTTCTTAATGGATATCTCATCCCGTATGATGGATACTTTTTCAACACACTTTATTTAAGAATCGTTTTATATTACTTCTCTAAAACCATGTAATTAATAAAATACCATGGAATCATATTTATTAAAACATTTTTGTTTTAATTTATGTGAATAATATATTATTTATAGGAAACCTTGAATGGAAAAATCATTTCCTAAAATTTAGATCAATTTTATATCACTTTTGTTGCACATGGTATATACTACTTATCTATGATCATATTTTAACCATTTTAATTCAAATCATATAAATAAATGATTCATGATACACATTAAAAAAGAAAACATGCATATGGACCAATACACAAGTACACATAAGAGTATCTTGTGATCTAAAACATGCCGTATTTAAATTGGATGGTCTATCCTCCTAACCTCCCTACATGGAAGTAACAATATAAAAACGTCATAAGAATAATTAATAATGTCTCATGATTCCCCAATACCTAACATTTAATCATCATCAATTTCTGGTACAACCAAATTTATCTATATCATATGAAATATTTTAGAATATCATCATCATTCAATAATCATGTTCTCATTGTTGTGGAGAACTGTTATAACTTATTATTGCGATAAATATCCTAAGGACATTATCACACAATTGTTAAATGGATGATGAGTACTTACACGATATGTTTGTACATATAAATATATATATCATTAATAAAAATATCAAATTATGTTGGTTTAAGGGCAACAAATCCTTCAATAAATTTTGTAATTATCATTAATTCAGAGAAAAAAGTTATTTATAATGAATTGAAAGTCATTTTTTCTTAAAAAATAAATGTACATAGAACAAGCCACCTATTTGGGATGTCATAGAAATTTTCAGGGATATTATTCCTAAAATACCACCCTTTGGGTCCCAATAATTCATTATTATTAAATTAATACCACAGAAATATAATAATTTGATAATTTTTCAAATCACTCAATGAATAAACACTTACTAGTGTTCAAAAAATTAATATTTAACCACATGTAAGGTGTATTAGATGTAATATTTTCTATTGTAACATTTAATAAATAGAATCCAATGATATTTGGGTTCTCCCTATGAGGTTTGAAAACAATAAATACTATCATAAAACTAAATGAAAAGAAAATTATAAAGGGGAAAAGGAAAAAAATAGAGAGTGAAAAATAAGAGAAGTTGACAGGGAATCATAATAGAATCAAACTATAGTGGGCTCTACCTTTCCGATCAATGTAATGAGAATATGGGAATACCCTCCACATATGAGTCATGATCTACAACAGAAATGGCGAGAGGGAGGATCAAACATCCATTTAATCTAACTAATATAATATTAATAATTTTTATAATTATTATTAATTTACTAAGAACATAACTATAATTGTTTAATATCATTCTATAAGACTCTATTATTCATAACATCAACTCAAAATTTACTACTTAATTGTCTAGCTAATTAAAAATAATTTTTTTCTATATATTAATATAATAATTTTATATAAATAGTTGATCTATAATTTAAATAAAAATAAGTATACATAGCTTAAAAAAATATATTTTGTATGAAAACAATGTTATAATTTTTTAATAATTAATAATTAAATTCAAGTTCATTTAAGTCATCCAAAAATAATTTAAAAACATTCCACAAAATTATTTTCACGTGAGTAGTGAGGTTTACAAATGAATTTGATGATCAATTAAAATTTATAACATTCATGGTCATTTTTAATGTGAACATTAACATTACCACAATAATATTTTATTTAATATTTAATAACCACACTATTACATATCCAAATTTTTATTACTGTTTAAATATATATACAAAAAAAAGAAATGTGGTTGGTTATAATTCCCACCTTCTATAATGCATTCTAACTCCAAAAGTACCACCATATGTCTCATTATTCAATACAATTTTCCAATTGATTATATAATAAATATTTATTTTCAAATAATTGACTATATAATAAAACCAATTTTATATTATGAAATCATTTTTTTAATCGAGATTATATTGAAGTTGAATTAGAATGGGTTTCACATGAAAATGGTTTGACCCAAATAGGAAATCTCCACCGTAAAAAATATAAAATAATATATGGAATGAAACACCATAACTCATGAGATTACATCAAATCATAATAAAACTCCATCTAAAAAAATATAGTTACTATGGACCCATTTTTATGTTTTAATTATGTATCAGTAATTAAAACATAAAAAAATAGTTACACATATTTAATAAAATATATATATTTTTTAGAAAAACTATTTATTATGAAACAAAAACTTATTAAATGTTTATATCAATGTATAAATAAAAAATAATATAGGAATAAAAATTATTAATATAAAAAAAAAATACAGAACCCCAATTTATAAATCAACAAGAGCACCGAAAATTTTCAAATGAGAATGGAAAATTATTAACTCCAGAAAAAGTAATTTTTTTGGTATTTCAGTTATATTTTAGAAATGATGTAATTTTAGTCATGGATACCACTACAAAAACGTCATAAAATTTTTTCAAAAATAGGATTTGATAGCTCGTGGAGCTCAAACGCACACCAAAAAAAATTTAGGGTCTTTTAAAGTTTAACATTAATTTCCAGATTCTATTAGTACATTTGGAATTCCCAATTACCATAAAAAAATTCTAGAACTTGTATTAGGGTAAATTCTTATGACTTAGGATATAGTATTCATCTATTCATATGGGGGAATTATAATTTTCTGAAATCAAAAAATGTCTACTATGTTTATTCCCATCATATTTTAGTTAGAATAGACCCTGATGTTGATGATGTTATGATGATGTATTGAGTGGGAAAGACAAACATATACCTAAGGGTTTTTTAAGACTCACTCACCATTATTTGATGTTGTTAATACTCAGTCTGTATTATGTGTGATATAACCACTCACATTCCAATTTACTATAAATGGAATAAGGAATGGAGCACTATGATTTTAATGAAAATGATTTAAAATATCAATGTTGAGTGTAAAATTATATGAATTATTTTAACTACACAATACCTCAATTTCCAATTAAATTCTAACATAGATATAACCAATCATAATATCATTAATATAATTTTATTTATTCTGTGTCATAGTAGTAGATTCTTTTAGAGAGAACTATTTTTTCACATGAAAAACTATATCATGGTGATTCTACAATAATTAATTGACATTAACTATATTACAACATGATTTCTACTACTATAGAATAATCATAAGATCAAAAATTTATAGAAAAACATATCTCAGTGAAATTTAGAATCTTTTAATAATATTAACTATATGCTGAACTTTAAATGAATATTATAATGTATCATATTTCATTTTTGTAGAATAAGAAACACCCACTAATCAATTTAACTTGTATTCATTTTATCATGGAACTATTATTGAATCATAGAATACCTATAATATAAGATACCTATAAATCATTAAAACACAATAAAACATGTGTTAGTGGTGTTAACTATCTTGTTGTTTCCTGGTCTTCTTCTATTAATTATCATCCACGACATGAAACAATGATTTTATTACCTACAGTCACATGACTCTATACTAGAGTTAAAAAATTCTATTAGGGTATTATTCAAGGAATAATTTTCTATTATTTAATTATTCATATGATTGCTTATGGAATAATCATGGTTGTTATATTATGATTTTAGAAATGTTAAATTAACACACTTTTAAAATTATCACCTTTTCAATTCATTTTATGAGGAGTATTCAATATTAATGGGGGATCTTTAATCTCCCCCTTTTTATGTTTTAGTGACATAAAAATAAAAACATATTATTTTCACCCATAATTAGCTAAAAATAACTATTGATTCCTATAATTTTTATGATTACTCAATTCCTTTATCTTTTTATGATCATATGTAAAAGTAAAATGACTCACCCATTTATAATAAGAGTACCTTTTTTATTCTTCCCCATTTTAAGAAAATTTAATGGAATAAAATATTAAAAATAACTAACATTGAATAAAGGGTTTTTGGGATATAATATACCAACCAAAAAAAGTATATACTAGAAGAAATCCTTAGATAGAGGATTCATAAATATATGAATGATTTCACAACTTGGTTAAAACATATTCTATTAATATATCATCATGATCCTGCTCCTTGATAAATTCATACGTGATGATTATATTCATAGACCAAAAACATTTCTCCCATTTCTATTATATAAATTTATCATTATTTTTTAGAACCAATAACCTATGGTTTTGAGACAATATCTCACATGTCTTCATGTTATGACTTCATTGAAATCGTTTTTGTTTATTCTATTGATGATTTAATATACATGATGTATGTGGCGATAAAAGTGCCTGAATAATTCTACATGGAATGCTATATAACAACTTTTCATCTAACGAAGGAGTCACATACAAGAGTAAAGTTTGTATATCCTCCAGCTCTAGTAAAATCATTATTAATATAGCCATAAATTTATAATAATAAACTTTTACCTTTCATTATTAAATAAGAAAGAGTTCCTTTGTGGTAGCACAAGTTGTTATTTACTACCATATAATAAAACCCATTCAAGATTACTAAATATATTTCCCCTTGTTTGATTATAAGAATATTATTCATTCTCATCTAAATTAAATATACTAGTATACCAATGAGCCTTCATAAATACATTTAATTTAAAAAAATTCATTAAACATGTTAGAAAACCTAATCTTATGTACCATATGAGTGTAAAATTATCTAGATTCATCTATTTTAAACTATTTATCGAAGACATGATGTAACATTTTTATGGTAAGAAACCAAAACATTCTCCATTAGTGATTTTTATACCTAGGAAGAATGTAATCTCAAAGATCATTGAAATATAAAATAGATTCCCCATTTTCGTAGAAACTTCATCATAGGTTACATGTTTTCCCTAGTAAAGATAATGTTGTCCAACCACCCAATTAGAAAGATTGAGTTTGTTCATCTACACTTATGTAGATATTTGAGTCCACTTTTGAATTCCAAAAGTGTACACTCTTAGAGGTATTTTCTGACTATAAAATACATTGAAAATGTACTTTTTTAGGGAATATATTTTATTATTTACAATAAACACATGAGAGATAATGACATCCCATCCATCTAAGAAACCTTTTAGTTTTTTGAGAAAAAATAGAATGGAATAATAATATTGTTTCAAGACATTTGATTAGAGAAACCATCTCATTAAAATTATTACTCTATATTCGAGAGTATTCTTTTTTACCCAAGATGATATTTTTTTCGTATCTTACCTCAAATTTCATATTGATATTTTTCTAAAAAACACAATTTGTGATGATTGATTTTTTTCATTAATGTGAAATGAATTCCCACATGTTATGAATCTCAATCAGGTTTATATCGTTTACCATAACTAAAATCCAATTCCAATATTGTAAGGACTCATCAACACTTTGTAGTTATACATATTAAATAATATGGGAATGATTATAAATTTTCAAGATCTGATGTGTTTGTAACATCTTTTTACTACTTACTATATTTTTTAGGATCTATATATTTTAATTTCATTGTAACTAGGACATCTATTCTCTGAGACATCCAAATTAATATAATTTTCATAATCATCCTGACTATTATGAAAATAAAATTATTAATCTAAAATATTTTCATATCATCCAGATTCTTAACCATCAATGATATCATCAATGGGTTGTGATTCTATTATAAAATTATGAATTTTGAAACAATTATTGCAGATTTATCTATGAAATTTTCCATCATAATTTTTTACCAAGGGTAAGTTCTTCAATAAGTCTTATAACTGGGAGATAATAATTCCTCATATATTTAATCAAAATTTCCCAAATGTTTCATATAAATTTGATATATCATGGGGTTTGAACACATTTAAATTTTCCAAGTCTGAATTCTAAAAAATTCATAACTAATATAGTTTGTTGTCAAAATAGGATTGAAATATGAAATAATTTTAAATTTAGAAAACTGCAGTAATACTATGACAACACTTCCAATATCACTCAATAGTTTTAATACTAGATCACTATGCAACCTCTTGGTTGTTTCTTTATATAATAGACGATTTAAACTACTAGTGAGTTTCTATGGTGATACCATGGGGAGATTATACATTTTATTGTATACAATCATGAAATAAAGATTAAAAAATATAATAAATATGCATAATAACCAATATATACAAAATTAATAGCCACAACTATGAACCTAATAATAATTATTACATACACCACAATAAAAAAATTTAAATTCCTAAATATCTATAACATTATGTTTTATAAAATATCACTGATTAGAATATCATATAAGACTTGTACTAATGTAACCGAAATTAAAAATAACAACAACCTTGTCTTCAGTCCCAACACAATCTCATATATTAACACCTACCATGTTACACATATAAATATCTATCCTTGTTCATTTATCCAACCAATCTTTATAATCATTAGGTATTATTTGGTATAAAATTTCTAGGGATTCATGAGTAGGGTATGTGTATAACAAAGTAGGCATCCAATAATGGTGTTTATAAAATATCCAATATATAAAAGGGAAAATACATTTTTATTACCAAAATAAATAAATAAATAAATCTATATAAATAAAACTTTTCATGCCATCATGTGACTTCCAATATATCCATAAGTGATAATACGTTCTTTGATCAGAGTTATGTTATCATTGAACATGCCATACCAACTAGTATTGACACCCAATGGCATATACATAAAATATCAGGTGAAAAAAAACAACCATCAATCTATGAAGAATAATACCCAACACACATCATAAATATCTCATAAATATTTACATATAACATGAAAAAACACAAAGTACTCTGGAGGCCACACTTAAAACTATCCACCTAAAAACCATCTCCGATGGAATCATGCCAAATATTCCCCATCCCACCCACAATGGGAGGAATCACATGTAGTCCATATCACATTCTATTCTATGTATGACCAATGAAATGAATACCAAACCTAATAAACATTCACATCATATATTTCCCATTGTTAACATGAATATCTAACCCCAATCATCCATTATGAGGTATTTGGATTACCACCCAACTCATCCATTATATGAATCATTGGTTTTCTTGAACAGTAAACCCACATCAAAGTCCTCCCATGATTTTCATGTCATATGTCCCATAAAATATTTCCCTTTAAAATTATAGGTCAATATTGGTCACATAATCCCCCATCCTATTACACATATATTACCCCATCACATTTCATGTTGATGTGGGTTGTGTTCTCATGCATCCCGCATTCCAATTACATGTCAATTGATTTGTTAAGATGAGTTCTCAACCATTACAATCAATGTCCATTTATCTCACCATGCGTAAGGATTATCAAAAAATAAACAACTTCATTAATTATAAACATATGTAGTATAAAAATACCAAATACACTCAAAGGATATAATTATTCATGCATTGAAAACTTACCTAACATTGGAATACACTTTACTTTGGGCTGCCTCTTAATCACACCCCTTATCGCCATATCCAATTTCCTTAAGGCTTCAACCATGTTGGTCTAATATTTTAACTCTACAAAAATCCAAAAAAAGAGTAGTGAACCTACCAGTTTTGACTATGCCACAACACATTACATAAACCCAGGATCATTTCATCTCATACCCAAACCCCAAACAAACAATTATATAATAATAGTAAATGAATCATAATCTATGAACCTCATTTTATGGTGGAGATAACATCCAACAAAAACTTTGGTCTAATTTATGCATGTCCTCAAAACCCCAGTACAAAATCATAATCATAACCAATATATGCCTCTCCATATACCATGTACTACAGATTGGGGAATACTCCCCTCACATGCTAGTCAAATAATCCAACATGGTATAAGAAAACATAATGGTTCACGTATCCACTATCTAGGCCATTCTTAATCAATGAACAATATTTTTCTCTTTTTAGAGACAAAAGAACTAATCCAATATCCACCATACTTTTAAACAATCTGAAGTGCCTCATCCATACATGCACCAATGTTTAATGACCAGAGAGTCCATCGTGGACATATAAATTTCCATCATACTTGTACACATAATGTAGAAAAAAATAAATTTAGTTTTGGGATAATGTAATTAGCGTATTAAGAAAACCTATCAAAAATCACATAACAAATTCACAAACCCTATTAATAGATTCAGCTAATATATTCCGTGAGTAAATGAGATTTTTCTCAGAAAATATTATCCACCATCATTGACCAAGATCAACCATCCATCACATGTCAATACAATGTACTAGTACTATCAGACCGTCACATTAATTAATTTCATGATAACTACAATTAATTACTATATTTAATCATAAATTATTTCATAATAAATTATTCAATAAAAACCAAAGAATAATATCTTATGGCCCAAACCATATGAAATAGGGTAAAAATAACTCTTGATAATACCCTAATCCCACTTTTTTCGAATATCCAAAATTTAACTTAAATTTAACAATTAATTACAAACAATAATTGATGAATCTTATATATAAATTAACTAATAAACATAACTCAACAGAAACACTATAAAACTAGTGTGATTAATCTTCCTAAACAAACCAATGTGGATGTTCATGTGGAAATTGTCTTAAATATATAATTAAATTCTCAAAAAATATAGGAAATTATTAGATTACAAGTAAATTTGGAACATCCATATGTTGGATTTTTCAAACCATAAATGGTGATTTAGACGTTGTCATAATTAATGACCATTATTTCAATAAATTTATTAATGTTTTTATTCTACATTTAATGGAATTATATCATCAATAATGAGTTTTAAAATGTAATATGTGATTTTTTATACTATCTGGAAATACTAAATATGATTATTGGATTCATACTAGTGTTCCACATTGGGGTGATACCAATATTATGTTTGGGGTAGTGTCATGACTTCATTCAATAGAATAACATTAAGACATGTAAGAGAGTCAAGATCAAGATAAGTGATGATATATATATATATGTATTGAATTACATAGACAATGAAAATTATGATATATTCAAAAAAGAATGATTCTAAAAGTGTTATAATGTGTTCAATTATTTTCATACTAAATTATGTTAAATAAATATTTCCATTAAAAAGGATTATGTGAACTCTAGAAATCAGAGGCAATGTTCAAGGGAGATTGTTTATGACTTTGATATGGAGGCTCCAAAAAAATGTGGATATTTTTTTGTTGGTCAGTGTACGAAAAATAATTATATATGTAACAGAGTTTTGATCCCATAGTGTTTGTGAAATGTTTAACCGCATGAAGAAAGAGTTTCATGATGTTTAAGGGTTGGAAATTTTCCTATAAACACCAATTTTTCATATCAAGCTATTGTTTAGTGTTGCATGATAAGGATTTATGATATAAGAATTTATGAAAATGGATTGTGTGAACAACTGCATTTCCTAGATAAATTATACCAAACACATTTTTCCATAAAGATGCATTTATCATAAACCATTGTTTTGATAAAACGGAAATTATTTTTTGGATGAACTGAAATAAATAAATTATTATATTAGGACAACCAAATATATAATTATGAAAATATTTTTCCTGAATGTTATTATTATATAGTCTTAATAAGTGAATAAAAATCAACTATATTAGTACATATTTAAGAACATTTCAAATAAGGAATACATTATTACAAGTACAAATCTTTAGGAAAGTGAGGCTACTATAAATGATTATTGTGTTGGTCTATGGGTTCTTAACCATTCTAAGTGTTATCAATATACAGTTTATTCCTTCATTGGCCTACATTCCAAAGAGATATCCTCTATCGATATGTGGGTAGAAGATAGAAAATTAGTGTTCCTCTTGAAATGGAGGATTGATATTGAGAGTAGAGTAAAAAATATAATTATTAAGAGAGTGACTATATACAATGGATAAATATTCCTTAATACCACTACTAAAAGTGATTTAGTGTATTCTGGTAATTCAGTAAGTTAATGTTGCATGATCCTCATATTATCCTGGTGTGGGTGAACCAATTAAAATTCTTATTCATTTTATAAATTCTATAATTACTCTATATATGATATATATTTTGGTTTACGGGTTGTGTAAAAATTAATCAAATATGGTTAAGGAAAATATAATATAATCATCAATTTGATCATCCTTGAAATATAAACATATAAGTGGTTCTAAAAATTATGAGGTAAAAAACATTTACGGTAGTGATATTTTTATGTTTATGTGGTGAAATTAAATCATGTTTCAAACCTAGATTCAGACATCTTATTATAGTATCTGTAAATAAATACCCTTGTGGGTCTAAAAATTGCCTCAATGTAATGTATATCGGGTAGAAATTTTATTCATAATTTATTTCACTATTTATCTATATTGACTATTTTTTGTCCTAGTCACCCAGTTGTATGTAAGTGACATTAATATTATAATGAATAAATAATATATGTTAATTCCACATAATATAAATGTTCTTGGTCATTTTTAAATTCAAATAAAATATTTTATGGGCACTACAAAGTAAGGTATGATTGAATTTGATTATTAATAAATTAATTCTTTCAAGGTTTCTACATGATTATATTAGGTTATTGATTTTGCAAGTGATATATTATCTATGGTTTATAGTAAAATATTAATAGATATAAAGGTGGTATCTATCCAAATATTTTAGGAATATGATTATACATTGAAATAAGAAATCATTGGGTTGTGAAATGGAACTAAATACTAAGAAAAACATGTTAATGTGTCAAATATTGTTGTGGAAAATTTAAAATCCTCAAACAAATAATGATTGAAATTTATACTATTCTAATGGATCAGAATGATTCATAGGATAAGTAATTTTATGAGTTATATAAAATATATACAAGATTATAATAAATTCTATTGATAAGGTCTTTGAATCAATAAAAATTGAAAACATGGAGGATAAGAAGGTGAAATATTTTTCACATATGGTGGAGTTGATCAAATTGAATAAAATGTTCATGAAATTAATTGTTCATATAAATTAAGACATTATTTAAATAGGTGCACAAATTAATATGTAATGGAATTTACATAGGAAACTCGTTCTCATGATAGAGGAAAAAATTGAAACAGAGAATGAGGTTAAATAGTGAATTAACCTGATTAAAAACAAATCATTAAGAGAGGATAAAATTTGGAATAGAAAATAAATGGAAGAATAAGAATATGACATACCAATTTATGGGGATATATGTGTTTATCAATTGTATAATGGTGAAGCTGAAAAACTATAATAAAAATAAGAGGATCCCTCCCACAAAAATTTCATTAAGTGGAGCCAAAAAATAATTATATTTGAATATACTAATAATGTGGGAGGATCTTCCTAAACCATGTGTAGAATATTCTTAGAGGAAGATAGATAAAAATGGGATACTGTTATGAAATAATTGGATATATTATTTGATTATGATTAAAATCCAAGGGAATCAAAATAGAAAAAACCTTATTCTCTAAAAAAATCTCAACAGAGGCTTGGATATATGAGGAATTATTTTTATGAGAGATGTTTTATATCTTCTAACCATGATCATGTGGATATATATTATAGATAAATATAAATTAAAGTATAATAAGTTTCTTATATATACCTATGAGAAATATTAAAAATAATTTCAATTATTCAGAATATGTTGTGTTGGATAATAGATTTAACTCATTAGAGGAAATATAAGGTTCTAAATATGATTTCTATAAACCAATAATGTCTAACTCATTGAATCCATTCTTGAATAAAAATAATAAATTTTCAAGAAAATTACTGAAGCTGATCTAGTTAGGATGAAAATGGATGATAATTTTTGGAAATATGCACATAGATAAAAAAGTATAAGGTTTCTCAAATGGATATAAAAGTGTATATAAATGAAGAATGATTGTGTGGTTTTACAAAATATATCACATGACAAAAGATGAATAGAGGCATGTGATTTACGTTGAAATGGAAAATTATGGGGTTTAATGAAAACATCTGAATGAAGGAACCTATGATTGTTGAGGATAAAAGGATTAGATATTTATATTTTCATTATGAATTAATATAGAGAAGAATAATGCATTCAATGGAATATATACTCAGTTGAGAAATAGATTTCAGGGGTTCACTAAATATGATCATCATTGTGAAAATATTATAAAATGGATACAAATAGCTTGTTGAAGACGTGGTTTTATAGAAAGGTAAGAAGTATTTTTTGAAAACTGAAAGGATACTAAAAGCTTCTTAGGTAAGAGAATTATGACACAACTCAAAATGTCTTATGAATAATAAAAAATCAGATGTGATGTACAAGGTAGTAAGAATATTTTTAGATGAAAATTAAAATAAATGGAATTTTCAGAGATCCATGTCCAAAAAAAGTCGAGGAACAAACTTTTGTGATTCTCCTAGGAAGTAAGGATAAATTCTAATGAAAATGAATTGAATTTCGATTCAATAAAAACCATTTTAGAATAAAAATATTCTAATTTAAATGATAGAAGAAATAAGGTTGTCCATATTAGTTAAACCTATTTCAATACTTGAGTAAATGGAATGCCCCTCCTCCAAATTTATTTGAGTGATATATCATTTTATTCATTGTTTTGATTTTTGGTGGATATAACATCAATGATTAAATTGAAATAAATAATGAATGTGTTATGAAATAATTTTTCAATGTTCCAATACAGTTTGGGGAAATATTTATATATTTGATTATTGAAATATATGTATAGATATAATAATTTAGTTTTGTAATATTATTATTTAATTAGACAGTTATATTCATTATTTATATATATAATTAAATTTTTTTAAATTCAAAAATTAAAATTATTTTGTTAAACTTATATCTTGTAAGGCTTTATATAAATTTTTTCTTTTAAAAATATATAATATTAAATTTGATATATAAATTTTATTATTTAGGGTATAATTTTAGTATTATGTATTGATAAACTTTTGTGAATTTTTTTTAATATTGATTGTTCCTTGAATTTTACAAAATATTGATTTTTATAAAAAATTTAATATAAAAATTTAAATTATTTTTTAATTTTTTCTAAAATGTAATTATTACAAATTTATTTAAAATAAGACAACATTAGTTTGTTAAATGGATTTTAATCATTAATTTTGGAAAATTAAATTTTATATTTTAAAATCGTTTTTCTTAATTTATTATTTCTCACAGTTTCTTATTTTATTATAATTTATATTCTTATACTACCTTGTTTTGAATCATTAAAAATTAGTTTCATGGTTATATCATGAGAAATATAATTTTTTAATATGAAACTATGATTTTTTTTCCTAAATGAATACAAACCTTAGATGTTTTTGTTACCACGGTAAAGGGTAGATCGAGTAATAAGGTGTTAAATATAAATTAACAAGGACTAAAAAACACTAACAATTGCCTAAAATTTATTGAATGTGTAAATATCATTCATAATCATCCAATGGTACAATATATAGTCTTCTATTATTTTTATGAGATTATGACCATTATAATGTTTTATTTCATGTAAAGTAAAAATGTCATACTACTGTTTTTAATAACTATAATATTTTTAAAAATTTATAACCAAAGGTTATGTTCACTTATATTAATTATTTTTAAATATAAAATATTGATCAATATAATAGTAATTTAATTTTAATTTTTAACTGTTAATTATTTATGTTGAATGCTTACACAATACTGATATAGTAATTATTTATTTAATGGATGAAATAAAATTAATGATATAAAAAAAATTAATGTAATATAATTTGAGATATTAATGTGATAGATACATTTTATATATGAACATGATATTTTAATGGTGTATTATTTTTCATACAAAGTTTACTTTTCCTATTGTGGTTATTAAAATAAAAATTAATGAATTGTTCAATAAATGTTCGTCAATGGTATATTATAATTTATAATATTTTATTAAATGATATAAATTTCAAAAAAATATTATGTTTCTAAAAGTCACTGTGGTATTGTTTATGATGTTAGAAAATTATATTAATAGATTTTTTCTTCATTTATATTTAATATATTAATCATTAACGTGTAAAAAAATCTTATTGTGAGGATATGTTTAAAAAGGGTTATCGAAGGGTAAAATCCTAATGATAAGGATAAAAAAATATAAAAACATGTATGATAATTATTTTATATTTTTATTTTGACCAATAATTTCACAAATTTATTAATAAAATTATTTTTGATGAATTTCGAATTGAATATTAATTTATATTAAATAAGTATTTTTAGAAATTCAACTAGTCTTCTCCCCTCTCTTATAAAATAAATCATATTCTTCTAAATTTTTCATAGTTAAGAAAATTTAATAAATCCTCATAATAATACCTCAAAAAAATCTATAGCCACGAAATATAGGTCTTTATTTTGGGAAATTATCAACTTTTGGTGGCATAAGGTCTTAATCAATGTTGGTTTTCCAAAGATGAGGTGTTGTTTTATCTTCATGTTTTATTTTCGTTTCTTGTACCACCTCAATAAAATATTATAATATAATTATAAAATAATAATACGAGTGATAATAAAATAATTTTATGCTATTCTGTTATTGTGATATTGTTTATCTATCTCCAACATCCATCAAGTGGGAAAAGGATCCATCATTCTTGTGTACGATGATGTACTACCATACGAACCGATGTAATTCATTTTAAATCTTGACCAACATGGATTTTTAGAATTGTAAAATTAATAATTTTTTACATGATATTTAAGACATATTAATCATTCATAAAACATAACATATCATTTAATTTTTCAAAATTATATTATATAAAAAATAATAACATTATTCATGTGTATGATTGGACTACCACCTCCACAATGCGATGTGATTATTTTTTCCTAACCACATCTCATATATGGTATATATATATATATTTAAAGATGAAATATTATATTAATGACATTGTTATGATTAGTTAACATATAAATATTTTACTTACCTTTATTCTATAATGATCATTGAAATATGTAATCATTTCTTATGTGTATGTACAACATACCATCAATATGATAGTAACACAATTATTTTCTCATAACTATATTTAATTTTTGTACTTAAATCCATAATTGATACATAAATAATATAATTATATAAAAATTTCTATTAATAATCTATAAATTATTGAAAAATTTCTTCTTTACCCATTTTAACCCAAGGAAGTGATTTCTGACATATCAGATGAATATCATCAGAAAAATTTGAAGTGAACATAAATTATTATGTAATTTTATATAACATGGTAATAAGTGTTATGAAAGGAATAATAAATATGAAAAATGTTATTATGAAAATAAATATTTATCCTTTTTAATTTTTTAATCATATAAAGAATGTGTTTGATGAGACATACTTGAGGTAAGTGACGTTATTTTAAAAATCATCTTTTAAGGTTTCCATTGAAATATAATTTTTCATCTATATCCATATATTATAAAAATGTATCAAAGTTGGTTATTATTATTATTTTATGATGTTTATAATTTATTATTACACTTTTTTTACTTTTTTCATAACTATTTGAGGCAAATGTTTTTTCTATTTTCAGAATAAGGTACTATGTAACTTTTCTGACAGAAGTATGAGAAATATTTTTTAACATATTTGGAATTAATTAATTTTACAACAGTCATGAATAACATATTAATAAGATATTATTAAAAAAATTTATAAATTTTGTTTAAATGATAACTTTTTACAATAAAAATTCAATAAAATTCAATATTACAGTTTTTAAAACAGAAAGATATTATCCATAAGAAATGTTCTATGAGATCATTAAAAATAATTTTCCACCTATGATGAAATTAAATGATGTTAATTAAATTATAATGTTTTTGTCATTGATAAATTTTACAATGATATATTTTTTAAATAAATACACTCTTTGACTTTTTTATCAGTATTTTGTTTTTGAAAATGTTCATTTAAATAAAAAGTTTAATTTGATATCAAATTTTTTTTTTCAAACTGGTTTGAAATATTTTGTCAAAGGTTTTATGTTTAAAAATATTAAGAATAAATTGTTTTATATAATAATGAACATTATATTAGAAATTAGTGACACTAATACAACTTATATGATGGGTTGATATCCATTATAGCTCTTAGGTGATCCTGAAATAACTTCTATGTTGGGTGCATCCAGATTATGCAAGGTGAGTCAGATTGTTTTTATATAATGGTTTCACACAAATATGACACCAATGAATTGGGTAATGTTACTTGTCTTAAAAGACAATAATGAGGGATAAATATATGACTTTTTCCCTATATACTTAATTGGGATCCAGTTATATTTCAAACGGGTGATGAATATAATGCCCCACGTTTCAAAATAATTATTTTTATTTATATTATATGAGTTTTATTGTTATTATTTTATAAAAAGTTTTTTGTTATTTTCATGTGGAAACAATTTATTTTATCTTCACATATATTTTTACGATTAGGTAACCATTTTTTTTGGTATTTATATTTTTCACTAGACTAATGTTTTTCTTCTAATAGTTTGTCTTATTGATCTTTTTATTCCCACTACACATTTTATAATGTCTTACATGGGTTTTAAGGATATTTAAGGACATTGAAGTATTCAAAATGAAAATTGTGAACATTTTTGGGAACATAAATCATATTTTATTTTAAATAGTTTTTTACGGAAAAAATAACACCAGGTCAATGTGTGCACTTATAATTTATGGGATTACTATGTATGATTTTTTCCTAATTCAGAAAACTATAAAACTAAAATATATTTGGGAATTGAGGAATGTGTATTATAATATAAATAGTAATTATTTTTTATATTTAAATATTGTACCTTAGAGTTACTACCAAAATAGGATTCAGATAACTTTATGGGTTATGATAATGATAATAGAATAGATTAAAAGAGTATACTAAATGGTTAATAAGATAGATAATTTGATGTTATTTATACTACTTCCTCTAAGAGTGGTTTGTTTATAATTTTTTTCATAGAGGAAACAAATATAATGTAGTAGGAATGAACCAATGTGAAGATATCCTATCAAATAAAAAACTATGAATTATTGGAATTGGGACATAGAATTTTGTTGTGATGATGTATTAGTTTAATAAATCTATAAATGGTGGTGGAATGCATGCTAGATATATGCCAGATATACAAAAAACATGATGATTACCTAGTCATTCATGAGAAAAAACCCACTATCATTCAATGGATCTTATGACCAGCTGGAAGTTAAGGGATGGATTAGTGATCTGGGGAGGATATTTGAAGTATTGGGTTGTCCTAAAAGTATAACATTAACCATTTATGTTTATTGTATTAAGGATAAATATGTTTAATTGAGGTATTTCTTTAGTAATGCTACTGAAAAATAATATTTTATTATATGGAAGGGGAATCATTGATGAATTATTTTCTATATAAATATTTTCCAAAGTATATTCTACTGATAATGGACAAAATATTTCTAGAACTGATATAAAATGATGATGATTCTGTGGCTGTTTATCAAGATAATTTTATAGGACTGAGTCAGCACATATCAAATTTTATTTGACATTGAAATTAAAATAAACTGATTTTTATATATTTTGAAACCATTTTATGATGAATTTTAGCATCATGATAATTAAAAAGTTATTATAATATTATTCATTTTGCAGATAATGTTGAGATGGTTATTTTAAACATATGTTCCTAGATATGAAAAAGTTATGACATGGTTAAGAAAGGAAGAAGTATAGAATAAAAAAGTGAAAAAATATAGATCAATACCCCTAACATTAATGAACCATGGTAAACAAAATTCAATGAAATTTTAACAGGTTCTTGTTAAGTGTTACTTGTGTAGTATGTTGGGTCATAAAGCCCATGAATTTAAAGAGAAGAGTACTGAACAAACCATTAATGCGAAATAGATATCAAACCCACAATTTGGTGTTTTATTTTTAATGATATGATAAATTATGCTACTGTGTGTCCAAAATTTGTTACACATGGTCGAAATCATCATGATCAGAAATTGTAGTGTTTTGAAAAATACATTTCAACTACTATGGTTGATTTTGAGTAATCAAATAAAGTGGTGATAAGTATGTTTATTTTTAATCAAATTATATCAACTCCAATTTTGTCTATGGATCATCACACATCATTATTTTTGGGAAATTTTCTAGTAAATTAGGAATATAACCTATTGAATGTAATACAAATCTTTTGATAAAAAATCATATCACAAATATTAAAGAATAATAGATTTATAATAATCATTAAGTAGTTATTAGTGAGATACTATTTCATAAAAATATAATTGAACATTCCCTAGTAGACTACGATCTCAATTTGGGTATGTTTGGGAATTCATTTTATCCTGATAAATTATATTTCTGAGGCTAGAATGTTTTTTCAATGATTTTATACCATTGATAAAATACATAAAATCTGAGAAATTTATTAGATATGAAAGTCAAAGTCACCTAGATCATGTTTTCAAAATGAAATAAACTATTCAAATTTGGGTTGTTCGAATTGTTAATGAATATAATGATTTTTATAGATTATTTTTTAAGTATTATTCCAAATTTATAGTTTGTGCTTATTATTGACTTCATGTCAGATATTAAGAAAATTTTAAAAAACCCTTATCAAATGGAACCAATATAAAATTTTCAAATTAAAAATATTTTAAAAGTGTTACTAGATAAAGGTTTTTTATATCTAGGTACTTTACCTCATGGTGAACCTAATTTTTTTGGTAAAAAGGAATACTATTTCTTTATTTTTTCAAACATTCTTTTGATTTGAAAATAAATAATTATTAATAACAACTAACCTTTCATCATATCAAGTATTTTTTGTATCATCACCATGAATTGTGGAATTTTTTAATCAATAATAAATGGTCATGATAAAATTAGTTTAATGTGAAGGAAGAAGATCTTCATAAGAATTAATTTTGGAAAAGATATGGTCATTATTATTCTGATGTTATATCCATTGGAATTTTAAATTCAGAAGTAGAATTTATGGATCTAAGGATTAATGATTTCTAATAGTTATAGGATAATTTTTTGGTTTGATTTATTCTTGTTATTGAAGTACATTCTAAAAGTCATTAGGAATATAAAATAAACCTATTTTTTCAATCCATAAAAAATATCTATAATATTCATCAAATGTGAATTTTGGTTTCAAAAAATTTCTTTTCATAGACTTATTGTTTCTAATGATTGAATTATTATTGACCATGATAATACAATATTTTTAAATAATGTCCCATTCAAACAAATTTGATAGACACACACTGTTTTCGTGGATTGGTATGTTACTATTAGTGGTTTGTTGAAAAACATTTATCTGTATTATAGTACACTGACTATGATACCAATAATTGGCATTAAATTCATCTGGATAAAATAATGTGATGATTACTTTTAGGAACTAAAGAGAAGATTTATTAATGAGGCATTTTTACCTTCCCTCCATGAATGGTGTCTTTGTCATCTATAGTAAAGTTTATTTGAATAAACATGGTTGTGTGCTACTGTTGAATGATCATGTAATTTTCTTTCTACACATAAATTAAAACATCATGAGATATATTATCCTACAAAATATTTGGAATTAACATCTATAATGTTTTATTTAAAAATTTAGAGGCATCAATTATATAGAGAAAGCATTAAATTATATGATAATCATAAGGTATTAATAAATATATTCATTTAAAAAGATTTTATCATGACGTATATCAAAATAGTTGGAACTAATCAAGGATCATGACTACATGATTTATTACCTTCCTGAGAAATAAAAAAAATATCTGATGCTTTTAGTTAAAAACATCATGCATCATTTAAATCCATACACAATTCTTGATATGTATCGGTATCTTTTACATGTATTCTTTTTTTCATTTGTTGAGTAATTTTTGTTTTTATTTTATCTAAAGGAGGGTTTTGATCAAAATTTGAGAAAATTGAGAGAAAGAGGACAGTGCATGGTTAACACACGTTTTTCCATAAATGCATGCTCTTATCTAGAAAACCATGCAACCGTGTACCATAATGATTTTCACAGCTATAAAATATTTTCTCAAACCATGCACACTCAATGGAGAAATAGTGACCCCTGGAAGATGTTCACAATTAAGGCACATGATTAGGGGAAAACCTTCACCTTTTACTAGAAAACCATTCTTGTAGTTTTAATTAATCCTCAAATTAGAATCCAAATTAAAAAAACAAAAAATTATCCCAAAACAGTCCCCCACAAGGAATAACTTGTTTTCTCTCATTTATGGAGGTTCTCATAGTAATATCATCCCTTTCTGTCCCCCTTTTGTGGTAATTCAAAGAGTGGATTTATTTTTTAAACCTTTCCTATTTAGTGAATCGCATCCGGACTGGTTTCACATCTCTTTAACATTCCTCTCCCATCCTAGAAAGAATGTTTATCCACACTTTATTCAAGATCTCGACCTTTTTTAGAATATCTTGATTTTCATGATCGTAGTTCTTTGTTTCATGTCTAGATCATGATCTTCCTCAAGTTCTTAATTAATCCACTACAAATTTGGGTTTTATGTTTGCATGTTTTTATCAACGAATTGAGGTAGGAGGTCTACAATTAAAATCCAAAAGTCTAGGTTTAAATAATGTGTATGTAATTGTAGACATTATATTACATTTTTAGTTGTTTGTATCATGATTATGTTGGTTATTTTATTGAATTAATAAATTGAGGAAAATGTATAATAGGAAATTCTAGGATTGTGATTTGGGGATAATTATGGTTTATTATTGTGATTGTGAAATTAATTTAATAGATTAATTAATTGTTGAATAAATTAATGGAATCAATTTAATCAATTAAATAATGAATTAATTAAACGGGTTGACATGATTAATTAATTTTTGAATAAATTAATGGAATTTATGTAATCAATTAATTTTTGAATCAATTTTATGAATTTACATGATTAATTAATTTGCGAATTAATTAAAAGAATTAAATAAATCATTTAATGGGTGGATTAATTGAATGGATTGTCATGATTAATTAATTGTTGAATTAATAGATAGATTTATGAAATTATGTATTTATTGAATTTCATTATTTAATTGATGAATTCATTTATGTGACATTTCAAAACATGTGGAATTTGGACATTATGATATAGGTATTAAATGTGTGTGGGAAAGGGATATGATCTCCAAATACCCATATGTGGTAAATTTTTGTGGGATAGGGACTGAGGCTACAAATTCTAATATATGTTAAATGTTTGTGGGGTGACGACTGGGGGTCTAAATACCTATATGAGATCACATGTATGGGACATGGACTGAGACTCCAATTACCCATAGGGTGTTAGAAATAATGTTTTACTCCCACAAGTGGGCATTATATTATTGTTCAAATTATCATTGGTAATGATCTAATTTGAAATGGATAATTAAATCCCATTTATAATAATTATTTTTGAATTGAAAATATGATATATTTTAGACTCAGTCTTTGGTCGAAGCATGTATTGAGAGATTTGGTGTCCTCATAAACCGATGTGTTTTTTGGTTAAAAAAGCATAATGGAATATGTCTAAACTATTTACATTACTACTTTTATTAATTCTTCACACAATAGAATGCACTTTTATTAACCAAATATTATTTTATAAACTATTTTTGGTGGCCTACTAAGATATAGTTACACCGAAATCAGGCCGCCTGATTGTTATACAGATCAAAACATTGGTCAATTTTATAAAAAATTAATCTTAGAAAGAAAAATGTAGTCTTTCTAGAATTTCATAATTTGAAAACATAATGAAAAACATTCATTACCAAAACTCATTAAAATTTGGTGACTATACACCATAAAGATTCATAAAACACTCATGTACCAAAACTCATGAAAATTTGGTCACTGTACACCATGAAGATACATAAAACACTCATGTGACAAAACAACATAGTAACTTGATGTTCAACATAAAGAGGTTAGAAAATCCACTTAGGCTCTATATATAATGATCTAAAAATCATATCTCCAAACTAAAATCATGTGTCATTTACTGATACCATTTCCCACTCATGGACCCAATAAAATAAACCCCATTTTTCCAGAAAATAGATTTTCCAACTGAAGTGTATAACATTGGTAACTACTCACCCCTCCTCACAGTCGTGAGATGTGACAGATTTTCTACTAGGCCTTATTTGACATCGTCAAGATACCAGTTGATGCAAAAAAATTGTAAGGTCCTCTAAAAATATTGAGAGATAATATCATATCTGAAAGATATAACATCCAAACTACATAAATATTAATCAAACAATCCTCTATATGATGTATGAGAAAAGAATAAAATGTAATACATAACAAAACATTTAAAAAATATTTGAGTAAATGTAGCAACAAAAAGAAATACTCAAATATAACCAAAACTCCAAAAAACATAACAACCTGAAGTGATTTCAATAAAAAAACCCAAACTAATCCATGATCTAAATACATATTGCATGCACAAGTAATTAAGAAGCATCTCCAAAGAACATAGATTAATTGCCTTTATCTTTGTTCATATAGATAAAATCTACAAACTCACAATAGTTCTCTAGTAGAGGTTGATTCTAAATTGATTTGTATTTCTTAGGTGAATTCCGATCTCAAGCCACTAGGAACAAACTTATTAAAAAAATTATATAAATCAAATTAAAATAATTTTAAAATAGTTTATATAAAAATAGTAAACATGTTCTATGGGAACAAAATAAAAATGTTCCAAAAATATTTATTTTTCATTTCCAATATTAATTATTACGTCCACACATATAGACACAAAAATACATTATCACGAATAAGACTGGGTAAATTGGTAACCCAGTAATTGTGCTAGCCCATATAGATCTGAAAAGAAATTCTTGATTCCCACTAGTATGCGACTAGCACTTGACATCATCCATACTGAAAGTGGGATCAAATATTCCTCTACAAATTATAAAATAAAATCAAAATTTTATTATTCATAATAAGTAAAACTCCACAATGAGTAATGTACTAGAAGTTAATATAGCAATAAATACCAAATTTTTACAACCCGTGTACCAAAACATGGAAAAAATACCAAATCCCTAAGGATTCATCTCACTATATAGAAGTTTAAACAACTGGAACCACCTCCAAGAGGCCAGTTCTCCTTTCACAATCTTGGAAGGATATAATATAAAACACCCAAATGCAGAAATAGGGTGTCAGCTAGAATGCCGCGTAAGGTCTCACCATGGTGTCCATAATATATTCTACAAATAGATTTATGAAATGAATTATTTAAATTTTTTAATTAACATGATTGGAATTTTATAAAATATTTAAAAAAATCTAGACATACAATTAAAATAATGGAAAATAGTTTAAACATAGGCTTTACATTACAAGTGATGGAAAATTTCTAAAACCATGGATTAAAGAAAACATTTATAAAAATAGTTTATATAAATTAATAACAAATGTAAATTTGTTTAATAACATTGGAATATATTTAAATATCAAATATAAAACAATCCAGCAACATATTCATCTTCAAAATTTGTATGAATGATTCCATCTATAGGGATATACACTCTCTAAGTTAACACAAAAATATGATTATGAACACATTCCTTTAATACATTCCAAAGGGAAATCATCACCATCTCATTCGTGATGTGACCTATTTCATTTATGTTTTAGAATATCATATAATCATAGAGTGTGTCCAAAAAACTCAAAAGTTAAATATGGTTTTCTTGATCTCTTACATAATAAATGATTGGAAATATATTTAATGACTAAATAAAATAAAATAAATTCCCATTATAAAAATTAAAATCAACTTTCCCATCAAACCACAAAATAATTATTTATCAAAAGCATTCCTTTTACCAAGATAAAACCATTAGGTTTATATCATATATTTTAATGACATTTTTAATATTTTAAAAGAAATTCAAAACAAATTATATCAATTTCATAATTCATTTTCACAATCAAATTCAAAAAATTTATTAAAATTGTTTACAACAAAAAAAAAGATTTAAATTAAACAATGGAAATCAACGAATTCCTATAAACACACCCCTATTAAATGGAAGTTTAGGTTTTCCCAAATTTCAAGCTATAACCATTTCAAATTTTCCAAATAACTTGAACTGGCTTTTATTAAATTATTTGAAATAATGTTTCCAAAATTTAATGTAAGTCAAAAAATGATTAAATTAATGAATAACAAGTAAAATAAATTTGGAAAAATAGAATGGAATCACCTACATTTACCCCAAACTCAATAAATACAATGAAACCTATCAATGGTGAAGAAGGTGTAGAAGACCCCTAAAATCAACCTAAAAATGAGATCATACATCACAGATCATAGATCATGAAATTTTCAAGATTTTCTACTGAACCCTAAAGAGTATAAGAAGAAATATATGAAAAAAAGAGGAACGAAATCCTAGAAATTCACACATCAAATGAAATAATGATCAAACACCAAATGAATGGACTCGAAAGGAATAGAGGGATCAAAGTATTCTTTGAGAGGGCATTTGGATGAGGGAAATGAAATTGGAAGGATTCCAAAAGAGATATAAAATCCATGATGACTACAATAAAAGTTTAGATAGAGTATTACACGATGTGTAATCCCATTACACATCATGAAATCGTTTAGTTTCATAACCATTGAGAAATGCATCACTTTGAATGATAAAATATTAATAAAATAAATGATTATGTGTAAGGTCTCAACACATAATGTTACCTTTCACAGTGTGAATCCTTTAATTACTCAAACCTTCTCACAGTAGGCCCCCAAAAATATGCACTTGACATGTATATTAGTTACATGGTTTGTAACCACCATTCAACCTACAAAAACACCTGGTTACAGATGAGAGTCCAAAAAAACCTCTAACTTCACCATTATAGGTATCCTTTCAATTTATTCTCAACCATACCAAATTATGTAAATGTAAAATCCAAGGCTTGTTTAAAGATGTACCAATCCTATTGGTAATTGAATGTTACCACATCCCAACCATAAGAAAATTCAGCCCCCAGAAATCCAGCGAAAAAGATTCCATTCCAAATAGATAAGTCAACTCCACTATTTTCTTATTAGTTCCTCACTTTACAACATATAATGAATTTTAGAACCATTTTTTCAAAACATGTAAAACAAAGGTATTATCCTCCTACAAAGTACATTGGTCTCAAAATCAAATATCCTATCTATCTTCTCATACAAACACAAATCATGTTCAATATCAAGATCACTCTAGATAAAAATTTGAGATGTATTAGAGAGATACATTCTCAAAATGAAACATGGAATATGTTATGTATCGATCTCAGCTATGTTGGATGTTCTAAACAGTTTTCAAATTTCCCCACCTGTTGAAAAACCACTATTGTTCTCAAAAAATGAACAGAGAGCACCCTTTTCATACCCATCCATCAATGAACCATTGAGATTTAAACATTCAATAACACCTACACATGAACAATTAATTATGAAGGTCTATGGTGATGATAATCATAATAATTATATCATTTCTAGGATGTTAACATTATCTAATGAATTAAATAAATATTTGTTGTCATATCTTGTACCAAACATGGTCTATCCAAGGAAATTTCACCAATCTCTTACCAACACCACATAGATTTAAAGATTCAGTAATAAAAATACTCAAAAGGAAAAAATTCAGATGGTGGAATGGTAACTATTAATATAATAAAACTCAACCATCCCCATGTGATCTTCCCAATACCCACCGATGTTGAGAAAACATGGATGGAGCATATCATCATGAATATGTATAGATATCAATTTATGGACATCAGAAAGTAGAAGGTAGGATGTTCTCAAATAGACTTGATATCATAGAGCCTCCCAAAGGCCTCTATAATAGTGAGATGTTATCAAAGGACCCATGTATGAAACTATAAGAGATTTAACTTAATGAAAATAGACAATATTTTTCATATAGATATTTCAAAACTCCTTAACATCAGGTGTAACATAAATGGGAATTAAGTGAACCGACTTGCTCACCCAGTCAATGAAAACACATTTCACATTCTTCGTTTTCTTAGTATGAGGTAACCCAACCTCAATGCCCATAGAGATTTCATTTCACTTACAAGTAGGTATTGGTTGCAGTTTCAACAAACTTAAAGGCTTCTAGTGGTCAACCATTACCAACAGGCTAGTATAACTATAGTATTGATACTCAATAATTCCATGTATCATTCCAAGACACCAGAACTATCTCTGCAAATCATAGAATATCTTATTGATTCATGGGTGCATATCCCACAAATAATTATGGATGTCCCCCATCACATCTTTCCATGCCTCTAATAGAACATCTTAATGGTCCCAAAAACATAGAACCTCCTCTTTGGTGAATGGCCACTAGGAAAATATATCCTCAATATAAAGAGAGTCTCTAATGATACATAATTCATCATAATTTTTGATCCATAATAATCATGTCGAGATGAGTTGATGTTAACTGAATGTTAGATAAAAAAACCTCAGCACCTAATTCCTATACTCATATATAAAACTGTAAAATGAGATCCATAAAATTAAACTATTCTAAATATTACTTCATTTCACGGGTTTGAATTTTTTTACTCAACAAATCTGTGATGTCATTAAATTTCATGGGGGTATAGGCGATGTTAATGTTGAATTATTTAATGTGATCCAACAAACACCTATATTGGATATTCAAGTTTTTTTAGAGTAGATATAACTCATGCTCTTGTTGTATGAATAAAAAGTAATATTTTCTCTATAAATATAATGTCACTAACTCTAAATAATGTGATGTGTAGCTCGATGTTCATGTTCATGGGTAGTATAATTCTTTTTATGTGCCTATGCTGACAAAATTCACATGCAATGTCATGATAACCTTGTATAAAATACATCCCGATCTTGAAAATGATGGATCACATAAGATCACATATCCCATACCAGATTCTAGAAGAGCCATCACCAGCTCCGTAGTCAGGGGTCATTTTAGCTCCAAAAATAACTCTGAAAATTATCATTCCCAAAAAGCTTCCCTCCATTTTGAGTTAGAGTAGTCATCAGATAAGAAAAATTCATGAAATCATTGATGAATCGGAAATAATATCTAGTTAATCCCATGATTCATTGAATCATGAATATAATTCATGATTTCTTTCAAGAAATAATAGCCTTCACATTATTATGATCAAATCGTATTTTGTGTTCTGACATCATGTGTCCCATGGATCTCACTTCCCGAATCTAGAAATCAATCTTCCAATGCTTGGAATAATGTTGGTGATTTCTCAGCAGACTCACATCTATTCTTAGATTATGTACATGATTCTCCTCAGACATGGTGTAAAAAAAGATATCATCCATAAAGACTACTATGAAGTATTCCAGATACTCATGAAAAATACTATTCATAAAATCCTTGAAAACTATAGAAGAATTTGTAAGAAAAATTGGAATAATAGGGAACTCGAATTGGACATACCTCCTCAAATAGGTGTTTTTCTGAATGCCAGATTCATTTATCATCAACTAATGGTAACCATATCGAAGGGAGATCGCTTAAAAACAACACCACATTAAAATGATCAAATAGATCATTAATCTATATAAAAATATTTTTATCTTCAACATATTTCAAATTTGATTTTAGTAATCAATACATATATGAAGTGATTCGTTAACTTTCATAGAAAATTGATAAAGTTCTTCTCAATGTGAAATTTTGGGTGTAGAAAGCTTTTTTAAAGAAGATATTCCAACATGGACTTCAGCTCTTTCAGTTTAGTTTGTTCCATGTGGTAAGAGGGAATTGAATTTGGAAGAGTAACTGTAATCAGATCAATAGAAAAGACCATATACCTTCCAAAAGGATGAATAGAGAAATTAGATGGATAAATATCATGGAACATGACAAAAATAGGTGGTCGATCATCAATTAATGATTCCCACTCCAGATTAAAAACCACAAATATCACATTTCCCAACTCCAGATAAGAAGGTATGTCCCTGCTCGACCTTGCGTCTCATTAACCTTGACAGAAAATAGAGAAACCATTGGCTGAAATAATGTATACCATCCATGGATAATAATAACTTCTAGACTTATTGGAAATGTTTCAATCGATTCTAAAAATGAATTCAAGAGATTTCATGTCGAGGAATAGATTACACCAATATATCTCAACATATGATAGAGAGAAGACACAAGCAAGGCTATATAGACCTACCTCTATCATTATTCTAAGGTGATTAGAAATATCAATTTCATAAGTCAAAATCTACATAGTAAGATTACGAATATTAGTGATACAGGATGAAGTAAATGAATGAGATGCACCAGTATCTAATAGAGCATTCACTGTCGATGAATAAAAAGTAATGGTACATCTCATAGTTGATGGACCTGTTTGTGGTTCCCTTTGAGATTGATACACTATGTAATGTAGATTAATTTCGATTGTATATCGATAGTTCCATTTTATAAGTGAAGCATCTTATTTCCCTATTTTTTTGGAAGATCTGTTGACCCTTTTCAATTACACATAGTAAAAAGATATTGAAAAATCAGTGAATATTCCTAGAACAACCACAAGAGCTACAATTCATGGATACCTTAGCACAAATGATCATAAAATGTAATGGGCTTCCATACTAATAGAAACTGAAAGGACTTCCTCCTAGAACTATCAATGGACATGAATGACCCTTCCATCAAGAACATCCATGAGAGTCATGACACTCTTGCTTTCTCTTAATGCTACCCACACTAAAACTATGTGAAAAGGAACTCCTATCATTCCAAACAGTCCATATAGGTCCATAACTACTATTATCACCTTATCTATCACATTAACATAAGTGAGAAGCATTATAAAAAAAACCAGATAACATATATTAGATTTAAGACCCCACTAGAACCATCAAGCTTTCATCCTATCATAAGATTTGATCACAAGTGAAAATAAAATGTGTTATGTAATATATTTGAATACATGGTCACCATTTTTATAGTCTCTAGATCATGAAAAAATACACACCCTTGGAAAACACCCTTGAATTGTGATAGAGATAGTCAGTGACAAGAACCTTCATGTCTTTCCACACAATTTCATCATATTTATTTTTCATCACCAACATGACCCGCCATCTACTACGTGGTCCGTCGAGCATTAAGTTGGAACAAATCTCATCGATCTTTTCAGGTGAATCCATGAATTCAAAGAAATATTTTATCATTCTAAACCATTCCTCATCATGTTAAGGAATAATGGATCCTTTGACAAATTGTAAATTCATCTGATATAACTCTTGAGAATGATTTCTCAGAACATCCCCCTAAGGATAAATAGTTGGAGCCTGTATGAGGACTAGAGGTTATGCATGTCCCGACAATTGTATAGTGTGCACTATCACCTAAACTAGATTCAGTTCCACAAGAGGATTTTCTAACTACTATTTAGTAGAAGTATCTTCCTTGATCCAATTCGAACATCTTCTCAGAGGTATGATTCTAAATAACATCACAAAAAAAACATTTAATATATTAGGTAATTTTCAAATAGAAAAACTAGGGAAATGAGATCTTGACTGATATAACACAATGATTTAGACTTCATCCTATCCAAATAAACATAGGGTAATCCACAAGATGTCTTCCCTTAACCACCCTACGAGACTTAAGGATCATTATAGTGAGAGAAGGACATACACTCATTCATAACTACCACTTAATTTCTGACAATATTTCACAAATTCATACCGACTTTAAGTCAAAATATCAACCTGATGCTTCTATATGATACCAATTTTTCATGAACCATCTCATGTACCCTCATAATGCGATATATAATCATTCCATAACATAATCCTAAAGGTGTTCCCAATCCCCAAGGGTCATCCACAATCACCTGGCATCACACAAACCAAACGTGGTAATGATTTTCCACTAACAATGATGAACTAAAAGAAAAAATGTATTATGCATAACAAGATAAACTACAATTTGAGTAATGTAATTGATGTCATACTTTCATCAATGCCCTATGTTTCAGATACTTAGTACCAAAATAGGGGATAATCACCCAAATCCATTAGGAAGTAAATCACCGTGTCCAAGGTTCAACAGTTGGATCATCCTCCATGATATCCATTCCCCTTTCCCAAACAAGAATGATATAATCTACAAACACCCTAAGCCACGGGTAGTGTGTCAGATAAAAGGCCAAATTGAGTCTCACCAAGAATTCCATAATAGATTAACAAAATGAATTCTTTCATTTTTATAATAAATAGGTTTGGAATTTTAAGGAATATTCTGTCAAATCATTCTTTATAGTTCACATGATGGAAGATACTTTAAGCACATGCTTTACTTTACAAGTGAAATAATTTATTTGAAATAGTGTCTAAAGTAATTCATACAATTCATTTTATAAAAATTTTGAAGTTATGTAATGTATTTTAGAAACATCTAAATACATATATCTCAAATATAAAATAAGTGATCAAAATGGTCATCTTACAAATACATTAAAATATTTCTGGGTATAGGATTACACACTCTTTAAGTGATCACGGATATATCTGTATCAAAATAACGCTCTGACATTATCTAATAGAGACTTATCAACAACACATAAAAGATGTGACCTATTT
Organism: Viscum album; assembly: GCA_963277665.1. Classification (NCBI taxonomy): domain Eukaryota; kingdom Viridiplantae; phylum Streptophyta; class Magnoliopsida; order Santalales; family Viscaceae; genus Viscum; species Viscum album. Next base: position 1,540,574,538 of record OY728142.1, read on the forward strand.
AATTTATATTTAAGAATGTTATATAATATTAGAGTGTATCCATGTAAATTATGTTCTACTTAATTATTATATGTGCTCTTAGACAAACATTTATGAGAAGATTATTTTATGATTTCTTAAAATAAAATTACATTCCAATAATAAATTTAATTGATTTTTTTTCCATTTAAAACCAAAATAGGTTATAATAAAAAACATTATGTTTAACTAGATAAAACAAATAGGTTTCGATCAGAATGATTTATGCTATTTTCACAACTTCTAAATCATTTTAAAACCAATTCCATCAATTTCACAATTCATTTGTCCAAAAAACATAAATAGTTTTATTAAAATAGTTTCTATAAAATCTAAAATTTAAATTAAACAAATTAAATCAACCAATTCCCATAAGCACAAAATAATTAAATGGAATGGGTATTTTTATAATTTTTATGCCAACCACATTTTAAATATACTAATTCAATATAATTGGGTTTAATTAAATCTATTTAAGGCAAGATTGACCAATTGAATTTTAGTCTTAAAATGAAATAAATCAGCAAATTCTGACATAATAATTTTTTCCTAAGAGGATGGAATCAAAAACATTTTACTTGTAACTCAATACTCACAAAAAAACTTGTCAACAAGAACGATGGTGTAGAATACCCTAGAACTCATCCTAGAAATGAGATCCAACATTATGGAGCATAGATCTATCAATTTTATTATGATATATTGAACCCAAAGAAAGAGATAATGTAATTAATGAATAAAATCAGGGAAACACTTACCCAAAAAATCACACCACCAATACAATGATGATTTAATGCTGAATGAATGGATCTGGAAGGGTTGGAGGGCTCCAAGATCAAATGGGAAAGGCATTCTATGGATAGAAATGCAACTGGAAAGGATCCAAAAGGGAGAGATAATCTATGATACTTGTTTTAAAACAATACTCGTTGTATTACATGACATGTAATCCTAGTACACGTCTGAAAACAGTTACAGATGATAAATGTCGAAAAACAGTTGTCTTTGAATGAAAACCCATTCATTAACCAACTCATTACATGTAATTGATAGTCACATCTTGTAACCATTCATAGTGTGATTATTCTCATTGCTTAAAAATTATCACAGTATGCCCCCATCCACCTTTATACGATGTGAAACTCAATTACATGTCGTGTAACCCTCCTACATCCTATAGAAACAATTTTCTAAAGATAACATCCCAAAAAAATATATGAAATTACCATTATAGGTACCCTTCCAATTCATTCACAACCATTCCCAAATAACATTAAAGGAATAATTACATAATATTTAAATATATTCTTATCAAATAGGTAATAGGGTGCTATATAAAAACTCATGACTGGTGTAACCAATGATGATATAACCTCACATACACACTCTTTCACAACATTTATTATCTTAATTCATGCCCAAATTCTATCTCACTATACCAACAAAAAACATGTTATGCAAAAATAATACCAATATATTTCAAATGAAATCATTTTCTTCATTAAATAATTTCAAAAAAATTATTTACATTGATCCCAAAGAAGCCTATAAATTTAAAACCATCCTTTTTAAATTATAAAAAAAGAGATTTATGAAGACCATATCAAGTATTAATAAATTCAAACTATAACAAAAATAGTATTTTCAATAAGATTCACCCAGTTATATCTCTATAATTTCAAATAAATCATTGAATGAAAAAATATACTTTATGTTCTAAAAAATTAGAGTCATGATAGAATCCACATAGGTCACAACATTTGGTGAAAATAAAAAAGAAAACTAAAAAACTTCACGATACAATTAGAAACCACATTTCCTTCACTTGATAAAACAAGATATCATCAAGATTAACATTCCACATAAAAAATATATCCAAAAAGTAATAGTTATATGGTTTCATGATAGAAAATGTAAGATATTTAACAATAATAATGAATAAAAAATATTTACTAACGAATCTGGATCTCTAATGTGCTTTGATATACCTATAAATTACGCCCAGATCAATGGGTGACATTTATGAATCCTTGGGTGAAAATGAATTCAGTTTATAAATTTTTTAGGATATAAGATGGGATTTGGTGGCATAATTCATATTAGATCTACAATTTTTTGGCTACGAACTCTACACAACATGTTTAGGCCACACCGATATAAAAACAATGCCCCAAATGTGTGGGGATACTATTGTATGACCACACCTCAAATAATGGGCACACCAAATTAGAAAAATAGTGCTCTAACAAAGTATTTTATGCTACTCCATGAATAATGGTTTCCCCTAGTCGCGTGAATGGTTTGGCCAAACCGTGTGACAACCATGCGTCTACCCAATTCCCATCGCCATTCTTTTCACAGTTTCATGGAGATAGTTCCCTATCCCTACTAACTGTGCCACACTATAAAATCCTTAAAAAACATCCCAAAACAACTAAATACTTCCCAAAGCTCATCATAATCATTATAATAACTCAATGTGCATCAATAAAGGGTCATGTAATTGAAATTGTGTGTTCTATTGATGGTGTCACTGATGTAGTTTCTCCTATGGATCTAAGTTGGTTGATGTTATTTCTGACTTTCGTGATGAATGTAATGGTATATATTTCCAAAAAAAGATTTTTATATGAATTATATGTGTTTTAATAGTTTTATTTCAGAATCATAGATGGAATCATACTTAAAAATTACATAATCTAGTTAATTAAACAATAATTCACTTTCTCACAATCCCAATGTAAAATCATGTTTCTAATTTTAGGGAATTAGGAAATAATTCAAACATATCACCCCATAAGAATAAAAAATGTATACTATTAAAATAGTATCCATTTATCCAATAGTAAATACATTTTATATAAAACATGAAATCGTTTCATGAGAAATCATCAAAATATTCATCTAGTCTTCTTAATTTCACTAACCAAACCATTAACACTGTGAAAACTTTTTTAAGATGATTGATGAGAATATAAATCACAGTAAGGGACTAAAAATAAAGGAACCATTAGACTATGAGTACTTGTAAACATATGTAACCATTTTTTAAAAGGAATATTTCTCACCCATAATGTATCATAAACATACGTGATTAAAATAAGATATTTCCAAAAAAAATAGTAAACATAAATATATTATTTAGGTAAATTAGGGAAATAATTATTAATTTTTTAACCCTCATGGCTACCTAATGATCTATAACCCTCACAAATACCTTGAAATGTAACCATCAAGACTACCTTATTACGTAACCATCACAATTCCACAAGGAGTAACCATATGGTCAACCTCAAATATTAACATACCCAATGAATTTGTAGGAGATATTGGTTACACACTTTATCATAAAAAAGTACCACGAAACATTACATAATCATAAAACATATATACATTCATCATAAAATTCATTCCATTATTATTTTTTTTAAAATGAAAAAGTGTATTTTTAAAATAAATTCCCCTCACCTTGGGAACAGAATACGTAAAATGTGTTAAAAAACATAGTATAATGGTATAATGAGTGTTATTTATATTTTAAAAGACTATATTCATATTTTTAATACTATATACGATGTCTTTCGACCCATTTGTTGATAATTTTTTTATATTATTATTATTCTGGGTGAATTTATTTTATAGTTTCCATGGTTAGATCATTATGTGTTTTCCTATTGAATGAGTGGAAAATATAGAAGTGGAAAAATCTTAATTTATATGTTTCCATTAATTTAAATGTTACTATATATCATTTTCTTATATGAAGATGAATCATTAGATAATACATTAATGAAAATGTATTAGTTTATTTTGGAATATTTTATGACCAATAGGGAAATATATCATTTCATTTAATATCGTGATTATATATTCATTCAAGAATGTAATATAACTTATAATATTAATTATACAATCTGATTTTACCATAATAATGGTTTTATTCCCATACATGAAGGTGTTAAAGGAAAAATAAAACCACAAAATCCATTATAAAGGTAAATTTTCACATTATGGTTGATGTTTTGTTTTTCTAAAATAAGAGAAAAAGAGAGGTTTGATCATGTATGTTACATTAATGAAATAACATACCAGTATATCTATGGTACTGTATTTTTCATATCACATTGAAGAGGGGATGTTGGGAGTGAATAGAAAAAGGAATGGAATTTAAAAATAATAAAATGAAAGAGGATTTTACCTCTTGAATTCTTCTCCTTGAGAACCACATAAATAAACATGGTTATGTACTTTTGGTAATCCTATAAGGTATTGGATTTGAGGATTATTTTTGTGGGGTGAATTGGAAAGATATTAATAATTCTAATAGGCTTTGAGTTCTGTGTATAAGAGGTGGGGAGGGGTGGAATTTATAGGGGAGGGGTCAGATTTTTTCTCATTATTTTATTCATTAGTTTATTATTTTGGATCAAGAAATCTAATAGATATATAATTATTAATAAATATATTAAAATAATGAAAAAAATTATCTTGATGTCATTACATCAAAATTAAATCATGGAATATTATATTTAAATTATAAATTACATATAATGTAAATTACATTATTTCGATATTCACTAAAAATTTAATTAATTTAAAGAATTATCAAAAAGTCACAACAACCATTATTAAGCATGTAATCCCTAAAATTAAACACAATTTTATGAAAATAATTTTATAAATTGGTAAAATTTTATTTTTAATTATAATTATGATTTAATCAAGATATACATATTTTAAAATTATAAATGATTTTATAACACATAAAAAATTAATTAATTTACACTAAAATTATTATATAATCATAAGACAAAAAATAATTATTGATGATTTTTTTGTATGAAAATATATTTTATTTTAAATAATTTTATTATTTATAACTTTGTAATTAAATATTTAATACTTAAAAAATTTAAACACGTAATTTATCATTTTCAAAACAATTATATACCAAATAAATGATATAAATATATCATATTCTGACTACTAAGATACATATATTTTATTTATAATCTCACTAATGTGCCTAGTAATAAATTACTATAAAATATATAATTTCTTTAAAAAAAATTATTTCCTTATACAGTTATGATGAATTTATTCTAGAATGAAAAAAAATTATTTTATTAGTACCTGGGTTGTTATATTATTCCCACCAACTTGAAATTATGTCCTTATATTTTTTATTTCCATATTAATCAAGTGATAATATCTTTCTTTAGTAGCATTTTTTAGATTTCCATGCTCCTTATTCAATAATGTTATTTCTCCAAAAAATCATTATCCAAGTGAATCACATTATTCTCCAATATTGTCTCTTAACAATCAATAATTTTAGTAGGTGTATCTTCATTAGGGAGGTCATCTTCCCACTGAACTACTTTTGTGGTCACAACATAAGATGAATTTGGAACTTACTTTCTTCTCATAAAAATATGAATAGCATTGGGTATGTTAGATAAAATTAGACGAAATGATCTTTGGTAAGAAACTAGTCCAAAATTATACATGATTTCATCGGGTCCAATAAACCGTGTAACCATCTTTCCCATATTCCCAAGATGTATCACATTTTACCATGGAGAAAAATTGAGAATGGAATGATCACCTACCTCGAAGGAATGATCCTTCCCCTGGTTTTCTATATAACTTTTAGGCCTACTCAGTGTTGTAATTATATTTTTTGGATCATATTTAATTTATTTTCCACTTCCACTAATAATTATATTCCCATCTATTTTATTTCCCCAACATTATCAAAAATTATATAGAGTGATACCTATTTCTATATAATTAATCAAAATATTACATCTATATACTAAAATGAAAACTGTTACATTAGGAAAAATCAACCAATAAAATATTTGGATCCCAAATTCCATTGAAATAAATTGAATAAGGTCAATGAATATCATTCAATGCCTGAATAGTCTCTATTAATGTCCATAATATTGAGGAAGAAAGGATGTGCTAAAATTTAGTTCAATTCCTAATGAATTATATAGAACTTTCCAAAAGTAAAATTTAAATTTGGGATCATGATCATATTCAATAGAGAGTGGAACTCCATGTAACCTGGTTATCTCATTGAGGTACATTTGAGAAAGTTGTTCTAATGAAATAGTATCTCAAATGGGAATAAAATGTGAATATTTAGTCATTAGATAAACAATAACAAAAAGTGAATTATTAACACGAGAAATATATCGTAGTCCCACCAAAAAATCAATACAAATATTTTATCATTTCCACTCTACAACTGAAAAAGGTTGACGCATCCACATTGGTAGTTTTCAAATTGCACTTACATGTAGAAAACTAAAACATTTCATGGTAAAATAAAAATTATCTATTTTCATTCTATTCCATGAGTAATACTTTTCATGAAATATTTACATCTTAGTGCTACCAGGATTAACTGAAAAATGAGGAATTTGAGATTTAGTTTTTAATTCATTCATTAATGGGTTTCAAAAGGCACATATAATATCATTCCAAATCATAGGACACAATCTTCATCATCATTATATTCATGATATTTTCCATTATAAAAAAATTCTTCCTTTTTCTGTAACTCACATTCTTTCTTCTATAAATGCCTTATTTTATATAAGAGAGATGACACCACAAACACTTAATAAAAATAATGAAATTTTCTACAACAAAAACCATGAAGCCAGAATTTCTCAATTAATTATCCTATGAGTCATGTTCTATACATAAAATGGTTAATATAGAATGAGGTTTTTACTCAAGGAATCCACAATTTTTTTGGATTTAGGATAGTAATTGATTGTGAAATAATAATCTTCTTTTAGTTCAAACTGTATTCCCTACAACATGTTTAATTCATTTTCATAAAATATATAATTAAAATTATTAGGGTCATTATTTATTTTATGTTTGGATATATATAAATGAGTCCTCTAAATTTTTAATGTAAAAAACACAACTAATTATTTGAACTCATGTTTGGGATAATTTAACTCATGATAATTTAGTTTTATTGTTGTATTAGAAATTACCCAACCATAATTCATCAGAACATAACCATGACCCTTTAATGAAGCATCATTGTAGATAAAACATACAATTCCCTGAAGTCAAGGAAGAATTGGATAATTCACCAATATCTACATTAGTTCTAGAAAAATAAAATCACAATATTTTATCTAAAAAATGTAACCACTTTTCTTGTTAACTAAGGAAACGTGCAAGATAACTGTGAAAATGTTTGAACAAATCGTTGGTAAAGGCCTGCTTATATAAGAAAACTATGAATCACTATAAAATTTTTAGGTCATGTCCATTCATCAAACACATTAGTTTTTGTGACATAGACTGTTATACCATCCATATTTAAAATGTACTAAATAAAACAAATAAGATGTAACCATAAGTCAAATTTACAAAATTTCTCATATAACTTATTTTCAAAAAGTGTTTTCATGAAAATCAATTAATTTTTTTCATGATCTTCATAAAATTATTAAAATAAAAAAATATCATCAATAAAAACAACAATAAAATTTACCCAATATTCACAGAATAGTTTATTCATAAGATCTATAAATACAGAAGGGGAATTTTTCAAACGAAAGGGTATTTTAACAAACTCATAATGACCAAATCTAGTTTGAATCACTATTTTTGGAATTTCATCCTCCATCACCATTAACTAATTGTACCTAGATCTCATGTCAATCTTAGATGAATTCTTGGATCCTTGGTTGTGATGTAACAATTCATCTATATGAGTCAATGGATAATTAATATTTATACAAATTTTATTCAAAGATCTTTAATCAATGAAATATATCTTTGTCCAATATCAATTTTAAGGAAAACAAATAGTAGAACCTCAAGGAGACATTTTGGGATAAATGAATTCTTTATATAGAAACTCATGTAACTTATTTCATAATTCATTAATTTCCACAAGAGACATTCGATAAGGGGGTATAGAAAATAGACTAGAAACATGAAATAAGTAAATAATAAAATAAACTTCCTGGTTAGGTCTCACACTGTTAAACACATGAGAAAAAACATCCAGGTATTCATTAGTACTGCAATATCATTAATCTGAACTGTTCCCTTATTTTTAACAATATGTTCACGATAAAACTCATCTCCATGTTTTAACACATTAGAAGCAAGCTGATATATTATAAATGGTTTGGGTTGATTGTTGTATTACAGTTGGAAATTTTTCTGAATAAATAACTTCTTTGTCTCTATAATCAATCGTAAAATTCTAAACAGAATGAAAATCCATACCAACAATAACATCAACCTTTAATATGGAAAAACAATATGGTTTTTTGGTAATATCATTCCATAAAAAACTATAACAATGTTCATATAATTCATTTTGTTTAATATTTCCCCCTAAATTTTTAACAATATTCTCTGGCTTTATTTCATGTGGTGAAATTTTTAATTAACCAGATATTTAATCAGAAATAAAGGAATGTGTAGACCCTGTATAAATAAAATACAAAGAAACAAATTGTATTCCCAACAGGGTGATTCCCAATGAGTACAAGAACATGGAGGCCTAATGTAGTGGAGACCGACTGTGTCATCCCACAAAAAAAATATTTCATATAGAGGGAAGATAAACTAGGGTAGAAATAACTGATTTTTGATCCCCTTTAGCCACCCGTAAAGGCAGAAAATCATCCCCTATGTTCCCCCACTCTTGTATTACTGATGTCCTCCCAAAGAAGAAGGATATATTTTCATCTCCTAAAAAATAAAAAATAGATCATAGACACTAGTTATTACCCTTCATCACACCATGAAACACCTTTAAATCTATCTTGACGACCTCTAGAAAGAGATTTTGATCCTGAAATAGCTCGAGACCCTTCCACATGGCCCTTGTTTCATCCACAAGCGAATCTCCAATTGTAATGGCGTAAGAAAAATATAGAAGAACTACCCTGGAATTGTCACGAACTCCCCCCGTATATTCCCTGTGGTGCCTGATCCATACAAATTAAGCTTCATCCCATTGATCGTACGGTTCCACTCAACCAAAAAACCTTGTCTGGTCAGATTCTAGAAAATCAAGGAAGGGAACCTCCCAGCCAGACATCGCTTCAAATAATCTAACCCATCCTACCTCCTGACCATCAGAGCCCGGTCCACAAGAGTAATGCAAGTTCTAATCAATAGACCCAGGTGAGAGAATATTATTCTCAAGTGGTGTGCCTAATTTCATGCCCGCCAGATCACCCATCATCCTGCAGTGTCTAGAAGCACCCTCACCTACTTCTCGTGATCCCGACCCACTTAACATGGAAACCAAGATTTCCAAAATGATTTTGTAGAGTGAACCCAATTTGTTATCCCGAAACTCTCCATAAGTATCCCCTAGATGATATCATCTAATCCACTAGCAACGAAGTGATGGAAATCTGATTCCTGCCTGAGAATCTCAAAACAAACACATTTACAATCTATATAAATTTCTTGTCTTTGAATTAGCACTACAATGGGGGATATCCTTGTAACGGATCTTCCTAACAACGAAGATAATTTTTATAGGAATAACTTGGAACCAAATGGTCTCATTCCATTCATCCTTATTTTCCACTATTTGAGTAACAGATTGATAATATTTATCCATGAACTTTCTAGAATATAATCCTATAAAAATTAGCTTTTCCAGTTATTCAGTAATGTTGATTTCATTGGAGATATCCCTCTATTGGTGGTTGAAAATAACCTTGATAAAACTCTCAAACCATATTTACTAAATGAAGGAAATGTCTAGTGTTGGGAAGCCCGAGAAACCCATGACCTATCCTAGCTAGTTATACTAACGAAAACATAGCCTCCCACATCCCACATTCTACTTGGAGTGGTTCCTCAGAACCGGTAGTTGGCAAGTAATTCCTATGAAAATCCAGAACATACCCCAATAGTCAAGGTATAATTATGAACTATATATACTATCAATAAACATCTACCATATAGATTCCCCCTCCATGATATCCCATGCATTCTTGGAATGAATTCTCGACATGACCTCTCTGAAATTCATGAGATTGATACCCTGACACCAATTGATCTATTCAATATATCCTAAGAGGCCAAATGATGTCTACCTTTATCCTAGAAGTCCCAGATAAAGCTGATTAGGATCCTATAAATGCTATTCAAGACCACTTTTGGAACATTGAGAACTAATAACACATGCATGGGGATACATGAAAGGAAACATTTGGATAAAATGATGCTAACCACACAAGAAAGAATCAATTTCGTCCAATTAGTGATGTGGGTAATGATATTATGAACCAACCCCTAAAAGTTATGTATCTAATTCCTTTTTAGAGCCATCGTTGAACCAAAATAATCCACTGGAAAAGCATGCTTATGAATACACAAGTCATCCGTACTTTTCCTAATCCACCGCTAAGAACACTATATCTAAAACAACAAACAATATTCATCCCTCATAATGTACTATCCACTCCACTAACAATAAGTGTCCAAGATTTGATTGAAAAATCGAATATATATTTTTATTTCTTTTAAGAAAAAAGGCCATGTGATGAGAAAAAAAGATATGAGAGATGACTCCAAGATTGTATTTTCCATAGAATGATCACAAGATGTCAAGGCTCAGTTTCTACTCCACATATCTACTAAGGGAGTCCTTCACTAAGACAAATAAACTAGGAGATATTTGAACCCCTTGTCTAAGACCCTAGGAGACTTGAAGAACCCACACATTGATCCCATGAATGAAATCACGATCCAAGGAGAGCTACCCATTATGAAAAATAAATCAATCACTGCTCGATAAAACCCCATCTAGCCAAGAACATTATTACTGAATATCCACTTAATATTGTCATAGGGCCTGTGCATGTCATCCTTGATCAAAAAATTAGATCAGGGAATCCCTCTGTAAATATCCCCCCATTTCATAGACTAAGGAAATCACTTCTCAGGTTGACCATCCATTGATAAAGCCTTATTGGGAATCCGATACCCAATGGGGATGAAAACTAGTGAATCTTTTATTAATGTTGTGGCCCAATACCATATAAGGGAAATTACTCATGCTAATAGGTATGTAATTATGATGGAGGAAGGTATTTGATTTTGGGAATGAGGATTAGGGTCAAAGCACAAGCCACACAAGGAAGGTCCCCACCTCTATAGAAATATAGAATAGCTTCTATCAACTCACCTTTCACTATCCCCCAGAAGGACGTATAAAACAATCCAAAGAACACATCAGGTCTTAGAGAAATATCTATGTTAAAGGGGGAAAATGATTCCTAAATTTCAGCCTCCTCTAGGATGGAAACAAATAAGTTGTTTGTTTCATGTTGAACTACCGAAAGAATAGAATCTGATAGATATGTTATCCCAAATGGATATCCCCCATGCATGAGAGGGTTTGGTTCGGCCAAAAGTGATTTCAAATACTTGGTCACCATACCACCCATAGTCCTTGCATCTGGTGTGAATTACCCATCCTCTTGATGAATATCTGACCAACATATCCTCATTATTTCATTTATACATTCTAATAAGAATGTTGTGTTCCTATCCCTTTCATGAATCTGTGTGTCCCTAGACCTCTCATGGGAAATCCTCTCTTCCTCTAGAATTAGTTCAGGGAGATTTCCACTTTTCTCAAATCAGTGTTCCGAATGTATCAACATCCTCTCCTAACTCCAATGTCTCCTCTAAGAGGTCATCCTCAACCTTAGTCTCGTCAATGTAAGCCAAAATATTGGATCTTTTACCATACCAAGAACAAATAACTTTCTTTAATCTTCTCAGTTAGTTGTGGAGACTTACCCATTGTCCCTCCCACATGGGCTTCATCCAAGAGTATCATACCGTTCAAAAGAATATGTTGTATAACATCCATTAGCTCGATAAATGGAATCTCTTGCTCACCTCTGATCACTGATCAAGAAAAACCAGGATGTGTTCATATTTTGAATGAGTCTTAGACCTATCCTCCACCTTCATGTTTGAAAAAAAATATGATTCTTGAAGATTAGGAAACCAATGGTCATGTCTACTCCAGATGTGGCGGTTCCCCTTCTATTTATTTCACCTGGTGTATTCGTTTCCTATAAAACCCATGTCTTTCAGGCCATTATGTGAGACTCAATCCGAAAAATATTTCTGTTCCCTTCTTGGTATAAGTCCAACTAACATCCACATTAAAGAATATTGGATAATACTAAAATCTCCCCCCCAAAACCCACACAAAGCTCCTAGGATCAAAAATTTCAAGGTCCTTCCATAACGCTTCCCTATCCTGTTATTCACACAAAGAATAAATTAAAGAAAAGATGCAATCAATGTTTACCTGTATAATGTACACCAACACCTACTGATTTGAAGCACCCGACAATATCTCAGAACAATTATGATACTATAACTCCCATATGTACGGGTTGAAAGGCTCCCCACTAAGAAAATTTTGTATGTAGATCATCCACGCATTATATGTGTCCTTAGTGCTCCATTGCTTATTATCAAGATTAACCACCACTGATGCCCTGGCTAGACGCAGTTCATCACAAATACAATATTTTTTCAACTACAATCCAATGCCTATTGAATTTCATAAGATCATGGAAATCAATAGAATCGAGGACTCCTAGTTTTGGCCCCATGTGATAATGAGCTAGCCAACTGAGCTGAAGAACTGCTCTGAAAATGATTGGTGTTAGTCTAAGTATGAACCCCCAAGGAGGGGGCGAAGTGTTATGAACCGAAAAATATGGGTCCTAAAAATATTAATGAAAAATGATGAAACAATTAGAATGGGAGATACCCGAACACACCTTAGTAGAGTCGACCTTCTGTACCAAATCCTTCTCACATCCTGAATCCTGAGGCCCTGAATTACACCTGTACGTAGACTTAGGAGGGACATGTGATAACGGATTCCTAGAGACCAGTGAATTAAATCCTTCGAGCCAATCGCCCTCCCAGAAACACCCCATATGGATAAGAGACACTTCACAGGGAGGTCCATCCTAAAGAACCAGCGACTGCGATGAACCGTCCTCAATGAAGCTCCCCAACAATGGTACGAGAGGATGTTCCCACCATAAGAGAGAAATAGAACAAGAAGGCCATAAAATTCACTCTGGACACACCTCCAAAGGATGAGGAAGGAAAAAAGAAGGAGAAGGATGGATAAAGGGAATAGGGTCCCTACACAGGTTGACTTCATAATGGGAAGAACCAGTCCGAGGAAAAATATTAGTAGTCGCGTTGGGGTATCCATCCAACAAGTGCACTGGTGCCACAACATCTGACAAAGACACCCCGTATCAATAAATACATTTTCAAAATAATAATAAACAATAAATGTAACTAATACCACTTCATTAGATAGCCCAAAATATTCCAATGCAGTGGAAGTGGATATCACTACACCTTTTCACTAATAATATATGTTTTTCCCATCATCCAGTGCTTTCTTTGGGCAGGTATTTTCATAATACCTCATCTCACTACATCTAAATCACTTTACAATTTTTTATCAGAATTAAACATAACATAACCATGTTATTTTACAATGAAATATTAGACTATATATACAAACACACCACATTGGAAAAACTTCTAGAATTTGTTAAGGAATTACCCATGATTCTATTTGCAACACTTCGATCAAATTGGTTACTAAATTTTCGTACCTTCAATTTTCATTGATTTATTGTTACCCTTATCTTTCAATAAATACATATTCTTATACTCATTTTTAAGGTACACATGATCATAAAAAACTATATTTCTTCCCTATCAATACACTGAAAATGTTTCACAAAACATTTGACTTCACAGCAGGCATAATCCCGTCAAAATCATGGCTTCAATCATTAATAAACACCATTTGTTTTATTATCAAGATCTTGAATATGATTTAGAGAATACCTTTAAAATTTAGTGATGTTTTCTTCACAAACAGACACTAATTATTTTTCTTATTTGATAAATTAAAGGAATTTATTTTCCATGCTATGATAAAAAACCATAGGAAATTATTTTTAATGGAAAAGATACTTAAATTCATCCCATTACAAGGCATCAGTCACTTATCTATCATTGATATTATTGAAAATTGACCACCAATGGTAATCTTTATCATCCAAATAGTAAATAGAAATGACTAAACATTTGACTATATGAACACCCCATGATATAAAATATCCTTTCAAGGGATATAATCCACCATTCCATCACCACTATCTCTAATGATCCACTAAAATCATGAGGGGTTTTCCCCAAAAAATCATCCACTATAATCATGGTCCATTGTGGATGGTCTTCTTTTTCTCTTTAGTGGATTAAAAATACATTTATATTATACGTCATCTAATACATTGCTATCAAGAACTTCTTGTTTCAATTTCCCACCATTATAGGTTACAGATTTGTAATGATATTACCCTCTAAGTGTCTTCATACTTCAACTTCCCTTTTTCTTCTATGGAAACAATTATAAACAAACATGTTTTAGAATAAGGGGCATGGTAATTTTCAAATGAAATATCAGTTCAAGATAACCATGTGTTAAAAACCATTTATTGTATTCTATTAACATAATCCAAACCCATATATATATATATATATATATGTGAATTATTATGATACAAACTATAAGGACATGACATTAATCATTAAATAATCTAGTCAATTAATCTAGAATTAACATTATTACACTCCTAATGATTTTTTAAATTTAAAGTTTTATAGAATTAGTATATTATTCATGCATATAAACCGAAAAGAATAAAAATTCCAAACTAATAAAATAATATCCATTTCTTCCATAATAAAAAAGTTTTTAATAAAACATGAAATCACTATTGCTAAATAGTTTTATTCTGGATGTTTTTCATTGTGGTTTCATACCTACTACTAAATGTTTTACAGGATAAAATTTTGCAATGGTTTCTATCAATAATATTTAAAAACCACCACTAAATGTGCCTAATATATTTATTATAATTTTTGTTATAATTTGTTTCAAATGATTCAATTAATTTTAGTAGTGGGTTCATCATAACCATCACCAAATGGGAGGAAAAATTCGTTATATATTAAATATTTTATCATTAATTATTATATATTATCTAATTTCATAAATAGTTTATCATATATATATTTAATGAATTACAATGAGTAAATTAATGGAAATTGATAATTTATAGTTAATAAAAATTTAAAAGTGAAAACAAATCTTTAATACGCTGAAAATAAGTCCTTGGAATTGAATGTCACTAAATTTTGATCCTAGAGTCAGGTTAAGATCCACAACAAGTAAAATAGTACCATATAAAATAACGTAAGGCCACATGAGATTTAAATTAAGTGATAATAAAAGAAGAAATAAATTAAAATGAAAAAAATTAAAATCAAACCATAACATCTAATAAGAATAACTTTAGATCTGGGCGCCCGTTTAGGCTCTACCACAAATCAAATAAAATGTTACGATGATTCATACATTAATAATATTTTTGAACAGGGATCAAATAATTTTTCTAATTTCTCTTACCCATAATGTCCCAAAAGGATTTTATAACTGACTTTTTGTCACCAACCATAGGTTTGTAAAATTTGAACAACTATAACAACTAACTCGGGTGTTCATTCGGCATGTGTCGTATATCATATCAAATATCATATCGTGATATTTCAATCCATTTATCATTTTATTATATTTAATTATTTTTAAATTATTAATTATTATTAATTATTAACTATTTACTAGCTGTTATTTATTATTTATTTATTATTAACATAATATTGATTTAATATTTATCGATTTATATTAGTTTATTATGTATATATATATATTATTCATTTATTATTAATATTTATCTATTATTAATTATTTATTTATATTTATTTATTATTATTATTTATTATTATTCATTTAATTTTTATAATTGTTTACTTATTATTATTTAGTTATTTATTATTATTACTAAATTATTATTATTTATTATTTATTTATTATTTATTATTTATTATTTATGAATTTATCTTCTTAATTTTAATATTTTTTTAATTTAATATTGTAATTTTATTATTTGTTTACTTATTATTCATTATTTGTTATTTATTAATTATTAATTATGGATTATTTATTAATTATTTATTTATAATTATATATTTATTATTTATTTATTTATGAACTCTTCTCTTTTAATTATTAATTAACTATTATTTAGTAATTGATTATTATTATTAATTTATTATTTACTATTAATTATTAATTATTTTTTATTTACTATTATTTATGTTTTATTTTTTATTTATTTATTTAATTATTTGTTTAGAAATTAAATTATTTTTTTCTTTTATTATATCTTTATTTAAACTTTTATTTTTTTATTTTATTATTTTATTTTCAAAATTTCATTATTTATTTATTTTTTAAAATTATTATTTATTTATTATTTATTTATTATTCAATTATTCTTTATTTATGACTGATTAATTATTTATTTAATTATTATTTAATTATTATTATTATTATTTATTATTTATATGAAATTTATTATTTAGTACTTATTACTCATTATTTATTATTATTTATTTGATATTTATTATTTATTATTTATTAATTGATATGCATTATTTATTAATTATTTATTATGTATTATTTATATATAATTTATTTATAAGTTATTTATTGAGATGTTATTTTTTTTATTATTTATTATTTATGTATTATTTATATACTATTATTTATTTATTACTTCTTATTTTAATTTTTGATATTTTTTTGAAATTATTGTTCTTTATGTGAAGAGTGAAAAATATCAATTTTTATAAATATTTATTTTGATTTCATTGAAAATTCCCCACAATATTTTTCACATTTTCTTAAATTATTTTCTAAAAATTTATCTACAAATAATCTATTTAATTGCATAATAATCAACATTATATGATATCTTGAAATAAATATATCATTAGACATAAATAGAATTTTTTTTAAAATCATTTTTCATCACACTTGGTGGGATAGAAATAAAATTTCCTTCTAATAATTATATATAAGTAATTTTGTAAATATATTCCATATTTGGAATGAAAACCATTAATATAATTTAATAAGTTATACTTAACTTTTTTCCTTATGAATATTCACAATAGTAAAAATTCCTCACAATAGTAAAACGATAAATTAGGTTTACATAAGTTAAAACTAAATGAGATGACCACTATTATTCATCTTTAATATAATTAGATGAATTTATGTCTAGCCTTATAACCATATTAATTATATTTTATTTTCTATGGGGAAGTCTTCCATGAATGTGACCAATAAAATATTTTTTGTAATGAAAAAGAGAAAATGTCACAATTGTTTTTAAATATATATTATGTGTTAAGAAAGTGAAAAAAGAATGATATGAATGGTTATTTTGAGAAAAATAATTTTTCCAATGTTATTAATTCTTTTATAATTTTTAGCAATTATATAATTTCTTTTAATGATTATGCAAGACCAAGAAAGTATTAATTTTATTTAATGAAAAATGAAATATATTATATTAGAAATGTTCAATGAAATATAAATTAGATCTATTTATTATGACAAACTTTTTTGGTAATTAAACAATATATGGGGTGTGTGAATGTTTTTTATTCTAATTATATATTTTTGTTGATTTTTTTAATGTGAAATTAAATTAATAGTGTCAAATTTAACATTAAAGGTAAATTAAAATAAATATCAATTTATTAAATGATTAAAATTCATAAAAATGAAACTTCAATATAAATATGTGAGATTTAGTTTATAACATAAAAATGGTATATTTAAGGGATTTTCTTCTTTATATGGAATCATTCTTTACCTATTTAGAGTAAATAGATTAATACCATTTTAACTATCAATGAGTGTTAAAAAGGTTTAATAAAATATATAATGGTGAAAAAATCTCAGAAACATAAAAAAATATTATTTATTGATATTATTTCTTCTCAAATTCCTCTAATATTTGAGTATTTCAAATTTTAACCCATTAAATAATAACACAAATTTAATACATTATTCAATTTGAAGAGATATCTTACCCTATCTTATAAAAGGGTGCCTCCTCTTCTCTTTTCATTACACTTAGAAGACATTTTAGATGGGATAATAATTTCACAATTCCATATTTCACATCCATACCCATATCCTAATGTCCTTTTCTTGAACGTAAATCCATCATATGACATCTTTTGTTATAAAAATTTGAAGGTTGTGTAAAGAAGAGGTATATTTCATAATCAAATATTTTTTTATTATTTATTAATTTACCTCCATCAAAATTTATTCAATCATGATGAAATAATAACACCCATATAATTCATATACTGGTTTGTTTTTATTTTACTCAAATATCCTATATCCATTTACACTTCCATAAAATTGAAATCTAAACCATCATTCATGTGTGAGGAGGTCTTCTACCTCACTAACTAATGTATATTTTTTCAATCACTTCCTCATACATATGTTTATAATGAAATAATTTATATATTTCTTATTTTCTTGACATATTAATCATTATGATAATATAATATATCATCTACATTCTTACCTTCATTGAAAAGTGATAACATCATTCACAGTACTTTTGAAGTACAACTATAATGAACTTATGGGATTCGTTCTTCATCACCACATCTCATGAATGATATATATGAATATATATGTATGTATTTGGAAATAAATAGTCTGATATTTATGATATTATGAACATTATATAATGTGAAAATATCCTTTAACTTCATTTTATAACGATCATTGATAAATGTAAACGTTACACATGCATATATGTGGCATGTCATCTCAATGACTGTAACATAATTCATTTCTCATCACAATTTATCAGGATTGGTTTTAAAAGTATAATTTATATTTAGAAATGATAACAATACCAAAATTATTATTCTTTAGATGTAGATATAATTTCTTATTTGAGAATATTTAGTCTACCAAATTCATTTTTGGAAATACAAGTTGAGTATCATTGAAGCACCCTACAAGAAATTAATAAAACATGTAACTATGGAAATAGAAGGAATAATGAAAAATAAAAATGTTAATAATAAATAAAAAATATAACATATGTATATTATCCAGTAATATGTGGATTTTATATAATGGTTTAGACTCTTGTTAAGGGATATTCATTTAAAAAACACCATTTTAATGACTATTTTCTTAATCTTCTTCTTCCACATCCATATTTTTGATAAAAAAATCACATTCATGTATTTATATAAAAATAAATGTATTTTAAGTGTAATTTTATGAATCTTTTTATTTTTTGTCAATGTTTTTTAAAAGGATCATTTTTATAGAATGTTTTTATTTTCACAGAAAGAGAAAAATCATTGTTTTATTTTAATGTATCTGATGACAATGTATACTCCCACCACTATAACTCTTATTTAATTTATCGATTCCTTCATAATATTTATTTTTTTCCCTTCAAAGAAAAAATAGAATTGAATTACTTCTAGGTATTTTAGTTTTTAATTTGGGATTTTAAAAGAAAGGGTATTACAATATCCTATTGTGTTTTACATACAGTTTCAAAAGATTTTCATAAGGGTTTTATAATGAAAAATTAAAAAATAAATTGTTCCACTCATGATATGGTCATTGGGAATAATATCTAAAAAATGGGTTATCACAATATATCTTATAATATGGATTGATACCCATTATAGATCCTTAATATCGTTGAGCATAATATATATTAAAGAAAGGTAGAACCACATTATATATCTCATCTAAATTGGGTAATGAGCTGTATCTTCAATGGTATAAATAATGGAGTAACCTAATGTGTTTTAGCATATGGATTTAATTGGTCAATATTTATTTCTAATATGGGTTTATACGAGTTATGAATATTAATCTCAATGTTTTGGAAACTGTTTTTTGTTTTCTTTATATGAGTGTAAAAGTTTTATTTGATAAAAAAGCAAGTATTTTTTGTTTTACGTTTAAATGATTTGTTTTATACAGTGAAAATATAATTTCATAATAGTTGGAATATTAGGGTTTTTTTTGTTTTGCACTGAACCAATAGATTTCATCTTTTTTATATCCTTTACCATGATTTTTGTTCTCATCCCATTTTTTAAAATAAATTTCACATATTTTAAGGATGGATAACAACAAATAATAATAAAAGATTAATTTCAGGAAAATATTTCATGAGAAGTGAATTAATTTCATTTTAAATATTTCATAATGTGTGAAAATTAGGTAATGTGTAGAAGGGTGTAATCATAATGTATGTGTTTATAATATACAAGTTATTAAATAATTCATTAAAACACTATACCTAAAAATAATCCCCAAAATGAATGAATGTGAATTAATATCTACAAAAATATGACTATTTAATGATTAAGGTTGGGTCCTTATAATATAATCCTCTCATAAATAGATACAAGTCCCATCTTGATGGAGAATATTTATTGTAAATGCCCCTATATAGACCACTGATAACAAATAATTTGTAAAATGAGATATTATATGTTTATTTTGTTATCATATGTCTCAATATTGAGGAAATTTAAAACACAAGAATGTGGGAGAATGTAAATGATGTAAAACTAGTGTATTTAGAGGTATTGATTTTCAAATGATTATATATTGAGTATCTTATTTATTGGATATGATTTCAATATGTTGTCAAATCTAGATGAGAGATTAATCTTAAATATGAAATCATTAAAATAATAAACATCATGATTCAAATAAGGTTTGTGTTTTGTGTATGGTTTTTTAGGTGGAATTGAATTCATGAAAATGTTTCCAAAAAACAAAAGTGGTAATGCTCTCATCTCCAAATGAGAATTTATGCTATTTAGGGTTTTTTATGTTTTCATCCTTTACCTATAAAATTAAGGATTAGTGTATTGGGAGTTCTCTATGTCAACTTTTGTGTGAACATATGAATTTCATTTCATAATGAACGTTCTATTTAATATAATAAATAATAAATGGATATTTCATGTAAACTCGTGCACCATACTGAGCTAATTTAAATGTTAAGTTTGGGATAATTTCATTACTTCCCTCATTGGACCATCATGAATACATGGAATCAAATTAATGGAGATATACACTATGTAATGTATTTGATGATGTTTTAAAATACTTTGTACCATTATGTATTTATTAAATAGTTGTTATGAAAGTGTTGGATGGTGTACTCGATGTTTTATATAAGAAAAAAAGAAGAGGAATCAATACCACCAATGGTAATGTATTTGATCACACAAGGGGAGGAACTATATTATGGGACTTGTGTGATGTTGGTTACACTAAGGCACCTCATAAAAAGTAGATGTGTGTATGTTGGGTGATGTCTCTAAAATTATGTGATTCAGCAATGTGATTTATGTGTATGAAGTTTATATGATTATTTGTTACATGAATGAATAATTTAATGATGTCAGAATGAACTAATTTCTTATATAAATTCATAATCCATGGAGAAGAATATAGATTTCTAGTTGAATTAATATGATTCTAAATATAGATAAATTATTTATTTTCACTAAAAGGATCATTTTTCAAAGGGATTATGTAAAACTCTATATTTCCTTAGATACATGTGTGAATAACTATGTTCCCAAAACAAACAATTTATATGGAAATACTTCTTGTAAAAAATGAATGTATTGAATAAAAACTATCTTGAATATGTACTTTTTTTGAAAAATAAAATGACTGACATACACCAACATACTGGGAAATAGTTAGTACTAGATCACTAATCTAGGGGAAAAACAAAAATATTGAATTAAAAATCATTGAATATTTATCTAATCGAAGATTTAATTTATTGATATAAATATCATTAGGGAAGTGAAGATTCAATAGAAGATTAATGTGAAGATTAATGAGAACATATACATAATTGATGAAACAAAGAGAGAGTTATGTTATGCATTAACCTAAGTGAAAAAGATATATCCTCTCTTTAATAGGGATAAAATGTGATAAAAATTGAGTGAACCTTCATGTGAATGAGTGAACATGGTTGTATAGTGACTTATGCAATGAATTATATAAGGGGAGTGACCATGTGAATTGTTGAAATTTTTGTATATCCACTGTTGAAACGGATTTTGTGGATAATGCTACTTTGAGAAACTGTCACTATATCCTCCTTAGATTATCCTAGTGTGGGTGAACTAATTAAAATTCATGTTTCTTGTGTGCATGATATACATACACTCTAAAATCTGTACACCAGTGTATGTTCTTTATGTAATAATTAATAAAATTTTGTGTTATGTCTAAGATAATTAAATCATCAATAAAATAGTTTTTAAAATAATAACATAATAATTATTATATTAATAGCGAGTTAATTTTTTTTGGGAAATGAGAATTTATGGTACCCTAATCCCCCCTATTATGGTATATCTCACTGAATACCCATGTGTTCCTAAAAAAATTAATAGCATGTGAAAAAAGTGAATAATGGTTTAATAAATCACCTCATTGAAGAATAAGTGCACACAAAGTTAACATGGATAAAATGTTTAAGATAAAGGGAAATATAAGTGCATATTAGAGGTTACCACTTATATTTGGTTTAATGAGAACTAAAATCCATATAATTGTTTTTAAAATAAAGATTTTTTTAAAAAAAATATCTCACATCCTACATTTAATAAAACTATTTTGGGATGCATCATTTAATGACTCACCCAACATTATCCACTTGATGGACCCTTGGGAACCCAATTACAATAAAAATCCTCTCAATGTCCCCATGATGAGGAAAATTCTTTTACAAATTTTTAAAAGTTACACATTAGAACACATCATGTCACCTAGTGGAATGTTGTATCCAATTAAAAACACTTATCAACATTTCAATCCGTATTAAATCAACCCATGATCATTCTTGCTAGAAAATTTCATTGGTAAAATCCATTCTAATAGTAAAAATGTGTTCCAATATGATAATTAATTATATAAATTTGATAATTAAAATTGTAACATGATTTTATCCATTTACAACCATGATTATTTTTGACTCCACCATGAAAAAATAAAGTGGGTCATTATATGTGGCTTATATACATAAAATTTTATAGTTCCATGATCTAATAGAATTATTCTTCTCATGAATTTTATTATAATATTATATCTCCATAAAAATCCATTTTAGTTGGGTTTTTAGGGAGCATTATACTCATGTTATAGTCCAGGATTCTTTGGATATGCCACATTCTATTTATTCTTTTATATAGATCCATTATTAGTTAATAGTATTTTGATAAGAAAACTAGTTTTCTTCATAAAAATCCTTCAAAAATGATTATGTATTTCAAGAGATTGTGATTTGATCAATATAAAATAGAAAATATTAATATGAGTAAAATATTCAACAAAAGTCATGGAACACTTATCTATTTTTGTTGGAATTGATCTTATTGATCCAAATATTACTTAATATACCAACAGAAGAGGTTTTATAATTTATATTTCCTCCTAATTGTGACTCCTATTAACTGTCATTACTATGTGAAATGTATAAAAACTTTTGAATAATTATTATTGAATATTTGGTACATTCCTCACAAAAGGGTTCTTGGAAATCATATCAATATTTTTTTCATTATATGTCTATGTATTCTAAACTAAATATGGATTCATTATACAAATAAAATATGAATTTAATTTTTTAATATTTCAAACTATTTGTTAAACATTAATTCATTGAATAGATCACCTGATTCCCATTATCAACATGTTTGGTTAGACATATAAGATTATTAATTAACTTATAAACAAATATAACATCACTAAATTTATTGTATAAAATGGATATATTCAAATCCATTAGAATTTAGTGATATTTCATATATGAATGTCAAATATCCCTTATCATGATGTTAAAAATATTTTAATTAATATTTCTTCATTCATGTTTGATAATATATCACTATCATATATCCAAAAAGTCCCCAATTTTATGACTTTATAACCTCCCCAACAACTACTGCAACAACATAATAATTTTTTATTTTGTGATATTTTTATTTAAATATTTTTATTAAAAAAATATTATATCATGGTAAGAAATATATTGGTTATCTTTTGGGGATGATCATACCTACCATAAGTCAATTAAATATAATTAAGGGATTTTCTGAATTTTTCCATATCATTTGAATGATTTTTTTTCCATAATATTGATGTAAAATTATAACTCTAGTAACATCAAGTTGGTATCTAATTCATTACATTTTAATAAAAACAATTGATCTAATCTCAATAGATTGATCAGTGTCTTGAATTACTAGATTTATAAAAGAAATCGCTTAATATTTTAGAAATACAAAATACATAGTATAAAATAATTATTGAATCCTTGATATTATTAATAATATTGTTTTTTATATCCTTGGGAAAAGAAACAAAATTAATGGGTGGTCTCAGATACAAAGAAAGAGTCATGTAAATCATAATATATCATGAATTAATTAAGCGTAATCAATATATCCTGGTAAATAATGATTATAAAAATATTTATTAAATATTTTTTATTTAAATTCATCCATAGCTAATATAAAATGAAGTAATTTCTAGGATACTAAAAATTTAATTCTGAATGAAGGAAATTATTAATATTTGGCATCATTACATCAGATAGCATGACATATATACCTTTACATCCTTGTGCCAAAATATTTTAACTTATCGGTAGGTATTAAATTGAATCCAATTTAATGTTATATTTTTTATTTTTCTCCCAATATCTATTTATGCTCAATGGGTTATATAATATCAGATCCTACCCATTATTATTTGTCCAATGCCTACCATTTCATAATTTTATAAAAAATATGAAAATGACCCTTTTAGATAAACCAATTTAAATATTAATTTCAAACCATTTAAAAATTATAGTGTATTATAAAATATCCTCCATATATGTTTTGTGTAACAAAATGGCCATTTATAATACAATTTTGATATATATTTACATATTAGATAAATATAACCAATCATAAAGAGAAATAAGATTAAATTTTTTAACATGCCTCCTGAAAGGGAAAAATGAATTGATTAATTAATAATCCTTAATATATATATATTAATGTTAAATACTTTAATGATTAATTTTATAAAACACATAAAATTAAATAATTAAATAATAAAAAATATGATTCTATGGAGTGGAAAATTATACAATATCCCTAACCTCATGTCAGACTCATCATGTACATTAACTATTATAATGAATATTAAAATTATTTTAATTATTTTAATTCTCAATAACAATTATCATGTTTATATACATATTATTTTTTAATTACCACTATAAATGTAATAACATAATCAATGAAATCAATGTTGAGTGTTTTGATGATATTTTGTTCATTTGTCTAAAATAACTTCAGTAGATTGATTGTTTAAAAAAGTAAGTTTGTACATATTCTAAAGAGTAATAATAATTAAATTTATATCATTTTTATATATCAATTATACAAATAATATAAAAAATGAATTATGGTTATGAAAAATGAACTACGTTACAATCATTGAGATGGTTAGTTGTACATAATCCAGATTAATTTTTCAATGTCTCAATAATCAGTGTTGAAAGAAGATATATATAATATAATATTTATATAATCTCCATTATATCATAAATACAATATTATTTATTTGAATAAACTTAAATATATCATCATTGGGATGTGGTGATTGAAAAATAACCACAATGCTACTTGGAGGTGGTAGTCCACACATACAAAAGAACAACACAATCATTTTACAATGGATGGAATGGTAAGAAAATATAAGATATATATTTCATTTCTATAATAATAAACATTAAATTTAAATCATTTATATACATTAAATATACTATTATAACTTTCCTTGAGAGGAATGGATAGAAAACAAATTATATCAATTCACAAGGGGGTAGTCCACTATTTACATGAATGATAATTTAAATTTCCATTTTAAGGATTATGATATGGATTTAAGTTATCAAATTATAATAAGAACAAATAATTATATGTAATACAATTTTTTATCAATTTTTTAATGTTTGAATTGTATTTTATGTGGTAGAAAGAAGAAATGATGTAAAAACCATAGTAAAAAATAATAACTCTTCTTCGGAAAACCACATTGGGTTTATAGAAAAATATGTTCCCTGATAATATTATAATAAAAGTGACTCTTTCATATAGATAGGTAGGTTGGGAAGGTATTTTTGACTGTATTATTTTTTATAAATTTCACTTCATGTTTGGAGAGGATAGGATAGGTAGTGCCCATTTAAAAGTGGGAGAGAGGACACATATGGATTATTTAAGAAATAAAATAGTATATTAATTTATTAATTAAGTCAAATTTCACAAAAAAGGACCAATTAAGAATATTATTTAAAACTCTTGTGAACTACATCCATCCCATGTAAATTATAGATGCTTTTTTGTTAATTTTAACACTTATATATTTAGTTACCCCCGGTAAGATAGATTTATTATTAACTATGTTGGGAGATTTTTAATGTATATAATAATCATTATGTCCATAAAAATATCATATTATTAATTTATATTTATTATACTAATACAAAATATGGAACCCATTTTAAGAAAATAAATTAATAAAATTAGGAGAATTTAATTAAAAATTAAACCAAGAAAACACTATGAAAAATGGTTTTTTCTGAAAAAGCATTTTTTAGTATGAAAAGTCATTATGTGAAAATCAAGATTAAATTTATTCAAACAAATATAATTGGATCAAAAAATATAATTTTACTAATTTATCACTGAACCTATTTTTTTAAAAATGGATCTTTGTATATTATTGAGATAAAAATGCAATAAAAAGAAGTATTTTTCAGTATTAAATAGAAAATAATCATTTCATAAAAAGTTAAAAAATCCTCCCCAATATTACATTCATATAAAAATTTCAAAAATTCATTTCATTTAATAAAAAATATTTTTGAATGTCTACTAAAATTAATAATAATATATTTTCATAAAATTCAAAAAAATCATTTTTGAAGACATATTATTCTTAAGGAATAAAACTACATTAATATAAATATAGTTTCAATTTTCTCAGAGTTATTCACTAAATTTTTATTCATTATAATCTTCATATATATTTCATAATTTGTTTATTATTATTCGGACCCATTAATTCATCATTTAGGTTATGACAGTCATATTTAAATAATAATACATCATGCTTCATTTAAGTACTATGTTTTTTTTATATACTCAATGAAACATAGTGTTCCACTAAAATATTTATATATTAAAATTTTATCTAATAAAAAAATTTCACCCTCAAAATATTCACGGTTGATTCATCATATAATAATGTGAATGTGTTTCTTTTTCCCATCATCCTCAGGTTCCCACATTACAACCTCCATTTTATGATTCCCCCAAATTACACATACTAGTAGAGTTATATGACTCCTCAATAATGTATTTATAGTATCTTGGATCTAGATATGATCTTCATAATAAGATAAATATTTTTCTAGTCATATTTCCTTAGATATTGTCACATGTGTTGGGTCTAGAATATTCTTCATTAAAAATGATATATGAAACACATCATGCACATTAGAGGGTCTTTGTATAATTTTTAATCGGTAAGACAAAAATAATCTTAGATCCATAATTTCATAAGGTATTATGTAACTGGGTCTCAGTTTACCCTTCCTAATAAACATTATTACACCTTTCCTAGGATAATAATTCAGTAAAACTTGTCATTCCACATGGAATTCATAATATTTACTTTGGTTATTTGTATAATTTTTTAATCATTTAGATTCTCTAATATGAGTCTTAATATAATTTAACTCTATCAATGTCTACTCAAAACTTTCGGTTCCTACAAGTTGTCTTATTCCATCTTCAACACAAAAAATTGGATTATGACATCTTTTAACTTATAATTCCTTATATAGTTCCATTTGAATAATTTAATGGAATCTATTGTCATATGAAATATCTATCAAAATTAAAAAACTAATCCCACTAACCTCTATAGAAATGTGACCATGAACACAAAAAGTCTTTGTATTCCTTAATATACCTTTGAAACTACCCATAAATATGAGGATGATATATGGTGCTTAAATAAATATCATTATCAAGATCCCTCTATATAGTTTTCCATATTTTTTTATGTAAATAATGCATCAAGCTTAGAAATAATTAAAATAGGTGCACTATGAATTCTTAAAACTATACTAATTTAGAGCTTTTTAGGGTGATCATCTAGTAAACATTCATTTATATTGAGGTAATGTGCATATTTAGTAATATGATAAATAAAAACACATATATCATTTTACATTATATAGGTTTTTTTAATAATCTAGTGAATATATTCATATTAATTTCATATAATTTCTATATTGTAATAGGTAGGGGTTTCACAAATCTACTTGGATAATGTCTCTCATCCTTCACTTATTGAAACAAAAAACTTCTGGACACATAATCAATAATTTCTTTCATTATAATTTCCCACAAAAAAATTTTGTATATATATTTGTTAGTATTCTTGATTCCATGGTGTACAGAAAAATTAGAGATATGAGAATATTCTAAAAATTCCATTTACAACATTGTTATATATGGAGCACATAACTTCTTTTCAAATTTCTAAAAAACATCTTCTTAAATAAAGTTTTAAAATTTTTTATCGTTCATCACATGAATTTTCATTTTAAAATTATTATCATAAGGATGATAACATTTTAACTTTTCCAATAAATATGGTTAGGAAATAATGTGAAAATGAATTTAGTATTCTTCTTACTTAATAATTACCATATGTATAATTAATAATATAATGAACATAGGATATCTATTAATCCTTATTTTGGTTATGAAATGATGATATTTCATAATAAATGCTCATTTCATCTAATTTTCTATCCCTATTGGTAGTGTATTAGGAACTCATAACCATTTAGTATCTTGATCCATCATATTTGACTTATGATGATCTATTTATGTAAAAATAACTATTTGGGACTCTAATAATATTGTTTTTATCAAATCATTCACCATCGAGATAATATACCCATATATTCAAAGTAAATATTGTGTATGAAAAATCTAGATCATGAGTTGGATAGATCTATTCAATATTCTATATCTTCTCAGATGCATAGTCAATAAATTTAACCTTATATCCAAGAATAAAACCAATTCCCTTCTTAGATGCATCACTTTATATCAAAACTATATCTTTTCTTTATGGTAGTGTCGAAATTGGTACATTAAAAAATAACCTATATAATTTTTCGTAACAGTATTCACATTCTATTTTCCATATGAACATAACAACATTTCCAGTAATCTTATTTAAGGTGTTATCAAGTTATAATTGTTTTTAACAAATCCATAGTAGTAACCTTCTAAATTAATGAAACTGCATACCAAGGATATGTTTTTTGGTGTACAAGATTCTTTTAATAAGAATATATTTTCTAGGAAAACAGAGATTCCATGTTTAGAGACAATATTCCTAGGAAGAAAATCACCCAGAATCCATAATTCACACTTACTAAATTTTCCATATGACTCATTTCATATAAGTGTCTTAATAATGACACATATATAATTCTCATGGTCCTCATAGAATATTGAAAATTTAAATATATCATAATTAAATAAAACAAGACAAAAATCATGATATTACCTGAATAATCTATTCAGTAGATCTATTAAAAAAGTATTAATTAGTCAATCCAAATTGAATTACTGTATGACCTTAATGTTCATATATCATTCTAAATGATGTATTCTGAATATATTCCTTCTTTTCTAGAACATGATGATAGCTAAAACAATAGTCAATCATCGATAAATATTGACCTACATGTACTTGATTTAATAATTTATCAATATTAAGAGTGAGATATCTATTCTTTATCGTAGTATAATTTATTTCCCAATAATTAATGAAAATCAGGATAGATTTATATTTCTTCTCAATGTAATGAATAGGGCATCTCCACGAGGAAACATTGGCCATATAAATCCATTTTCACACCACATCATTCTTTGTTTCTTTATCCCTAATAATTCCATAGTGTCAATTCTATAGGTAGTCTTTGTATATGTCTTATACTGGTATTAAATTAATAGAGAACTCAACTTCACATTATGGTGGATATACTGGTAATTCCTTGGGATATATATCACATAATTCATATCTAATAAGAAAGTTCATAATTTTATTATTATATTTATCATCCAAATAATGTTTTAACTATTCTTCCATAATAATAAAATTTTAAAGAGCTACTAGGGGTGTATTTATACAATAATCACAAGATGTATCCTCCAGTCTAATGATAGGTAATTCTAGATCATTATCAAGGATTGTAATTTCATTTTGTTTGTAATAATTTTTCTATATTGTAATTTAAAATTCAATCCATACCATGGACTATATAAAAATAAACCATAGGTATAAAAATGAAGTATTAAAAAAGGGCTTGTTTATGTGTCATAATCAGAACATAATGATCCATTATTATAAAAATTAGATCTCCACAGGTCGTTTTGACAGAAAAATACCTTTCTATGATGTTAATAGAATATATATTTTTCTTTTTTTAATAGGGTTGATATTAAATAGTGTGAATATAAAAAATAAAAGAGTGGTTTGGAGAAATTGAAATCCATGATAAAATTATATCCCACCACATCATTAAGAACATCAACCTTTATTTTAGTAATCATATAATATTGTACTTATCCGCTCTTTCGCTTCTATGGTTGATTCCATTAATACATGGGAAATAAAATTTAATAATTCTCTATTTCATTATAGTTGAAAAATATAATCATAGTTTTATATAATTTCACATATATTCATTAGGTAGATAACCCTTATCTCCACACAGTTAATAAACTCACATTCTTGTCATGAATTTTCTTGGATATTCTCTATCGCATTTTTATCACAATAAAAATTTCTTCATTAAAATCTTTTTTATTGAACAATTTATTTTTTCTTGGTATTCATCTATCATGTTTTTTATTTCCATTGATTATATAAAATCTAAAAATATACTTATATTTATTCATTCAAATGATATTATATCATCATATGATGAAAAATGTTGGAAAATGGGTTCCCTTTGAGACACAACATAATACCGTCAAAGAAGTTTTCAATATTTGTTTTTTATTACATATGATGTCTAAATAATAGCTATAAAATCATGAAAATTTATCATCATACTCAGCAACATGGTATTTTTTCTTCGGGTTTAATGATAGGAACTTTATATCCATTTCATCACACTATACATAAGGTAATTATTTCACATTGAGAATCACGATAAATATTATCCATTATATTATTACTATTTGTTTTGACTCGTTATTTATTTGGATCAATGAGCACCATTTATTTGAGCCTCTATTGAAACAATAATCATATAGAATACATTTTTCACATTCATCACATTTCAAATCGAGTAATATCATTTTGAGATGCATAATACATTGATCAAATATAAGTGGATTAGTATTTACATTAAAATATGGTAGCTTATATCACCTAAAGTTGTATAATAAAGGAGAATCACACTATCCAACAATAAGTTTCACTACTCAAGAATGGTTATTCATCATATACTGAGTAGGATACGCTGATATAGTCATGGTCTTCTTTATTCCAATACCAAATTAATTAATTTATTCGGCCAAGATATATAAAAATTTACCAAGGGTGTTTATTAACTTTCTTCTATAAGGAAGCATAACTAAATATTGGAACCTAATATTTATCTCCTAATATTCCTGAATATTTATCCATAAAATAAAAATACATCAAATTTAAATGTACTAGAATACTATATGGGATTATCATATTTATAATGTTATATTTGTTCATTTAAAATATTTTTCCCAAGGTTTATACAAAACAACATTTCATACCAACATTAATAACCCTAACTCTACCAACCCACTGAGGGTATATAATTTATTATATTTTAAAATATACAAGAAATGTAAAAAATGGGTATTGATTAGTTTATTATTATTGAAGAACTATATAAATACATTATTCAATAATTATATTAAAAATATAAAACTTATAGAATAAAATAAATATTGAATCATTGATATTGTATATAATATCCAAAACAATGTCTAGTGAAAAAAAATATAGTGTTACAATTGATTCATTATAAGACTTATGTATAGTAGAATATATCATGAAAAAATAAGTAATAATAATTATATATAGGTGAATAACTGAAACACATGTCATTTAATCAATAATCATTACACAAAATGCATCCTTCATTAATATAAAATGAAATAATATCATGGATAAAAATTACTGTATTCTAAATGATGTAAATGATTAATATTAGATGTCCTGATTTTACAAATCATGATATAAATATTGTCAAATCCCTATTCCATTATATTTTAATTGATGTGATGGTATACCCCAGAAACCAAATTAATTATAGCTTACAAATAGTACTCATGAGACCATTAGATACAAAGAGGGGATATATTATTTTGGGGCCAAACTATCACTTCATATGTATAGCATTCATAATACATTTAATGAATAATTTAATTCATCAAAAATTAATTCTATCAACTAATATACTTATTGAGTAATGTATAGAGAATTTTCATATTTTCACTAGTCAATTGAATAACAGACATAGTAAAATGTTCTATTCAAAAATAGAACCATGCTTAAAAAAACATGTCCTTGAGAACTAATATTGATATTTAGGGGAAATATAATATCGAAGATAATTCAGTACTAGATGTTTCAAGGTATATTTGATGTCTAAAAGTTAATCAATAAATGTGAAATTGATATTAGTAATGTATATTTTGTATTAAAATAAATTATTTTAAATAATTGAAACAAAAAAATTTAATGATGTATTAATTAAGGGTTTCATCTAAAAAATAATATGAACCATATGTATGAATATAAATGGTTTAAAATTAATAGGTAGCTGATAATTTTTTTTAATACTATATAAATTTTAAAATAAATCTTTCTATTTAATTTTTTATATTTTTTTAAAAATTCCATATTAAGGAAAATATTACTAATATATATTTCTAGAAATTTAAATACTAAAAGGATAAATTTAAATTTCCTTATAATAATTTATTTAATGAACATTTATTTTTTAAAAATAATTATACAAAAATGATCATTGAAGAAATATATTACCAAATAAAAAAATATATTTGGATTTTACATGAAACATTTATCTTAAAAGTGAATCGTTATTTGAATCATTAATCATCTTGAATAAATATAAATTTGTGAAAAATAATTTATTGTTAATTATATGAAGTAGATAACTATAAATAGTTACATAAAACAAAATATATCTCAATGGAGTAGACATTGAGAGGAAAACCCTTACCTATGGTCAGATTTGTCACATATTTTATTTATCATTCTGAATAATAAACCTATGATAATTATTTATATTTTAGTATCCTTTTTAATTTTTACTTTTTATTTTAATTTATTTATTATCATAATATATTTAATTACTTATTCAATAATTTTCATGTCAATTTGTTTTTGATGATATTTAATTCATATGTTTAAAATGAATTAGCCAAGTGGACTATAGTAAAAGGAAAAATATTTATATCATCCCCAGAATAATAATAATAACATAATTTTTATTTTTATAAACCAATTGTACTCTTAAAACTAGTCGATAAATATGGTTATAAAAAATAAACTATATTACAATCATAGAGATGGTGGGTCGTAAGTATGGATTTGTAATATTTCCATTCTTCAATGATCATGATGATAAATGGTATGTATTATTTTACCATTAACAAATTATAACTACAAAATAAATTAAATATTAATTATTTAAATAATATTTTATTAATAATATATGTTATGACTTCATGGAATACAAAACAATTGTCTTTGTGGAGGTGATAGTCCACAAATACGCATGAACAACATTTTCATTTATCAATAGAGGGAAATGTAAGAAACAAATAATATTTTTCATTTCCAAAATAATAATTAAATCATGAATATAATATATATATACATTAAATATATAATTATAATTTCCCATGATATTTGGTGATGAAATATAATTAAATCGGTACGTGAGGACATATTCCTCTGTACACATGAACAATGGTTTCAATTCCCCATTGGTGGAAGTGGATATGCATATAGTTCATTCCAATAATATAATGAAATATCAAAATAGGGTTGATTATTTTTATTTTAACATGATTTAAAAATATTTATCTACTGTGGAAGAAGAAATTAATTGAAAACACATTGTTTGGAACAATCCGTCTTCTGTAAACAATTACTTTAGGTTTAAATAAAAATACATCCTTTGATGGATTTATGATCAATTCACAGTCTCTTGTTCATGTGAAGGTATGTAAGGATAATTTTTAATGTATTTTATAACATAAAATTTTATTGATATGTTTATAGAATAGGATACAAGGTGTATTTTTATAAGATGTGGAGAGAAAACAAATGGAATTTTTATAAAGAATAAAATATATTAATATCTTTCTCAAGATAATTGGATTCCAATAAAACTTTTTCAAAATTATATATTATATTTTGTCTAAATATTGTCATAATAAACAAATTTTACAATTATCTAGGTAATCTTAATACCTGTCTCATTAGTGTATCCCCCCACTAAATGTTTATATCATTAACCTTTGTAAAAACAATTTACCTATTTTAGTATTTATTATGGCCAATAATTTAGTTAACCTTACTAAAAAAATTATTTTTAATATTTTTCTGGAATCTGTTTTATTATATTTAATTAATATATGTGGAAATATTTAATTTAAATTAATCCCAAAAAATACTGTGAATATTGCTCTTTTAGAAAAATTCCCTTTGAAGTAAAAAAATATTTTTAGGGAAACCTCGGTAATTAATTTTTCAAAAATAACAAAATTGGATTATAAATAATTTAATTGACCTAACTTTTCTCTGAACATATTTAAAAAAACAAAATTTTGAAATTCAAAACAGAAAAATAAAGTTTTCAATGAAAAGCTGTATTTTTTACCATTCATTGAGAAAGAAAAATATTCATAAATATCCTAAAAATTCAGCAACCAAAAATTTAATTATGCAGATTTTAAATTATGTTTGTTTCATGAAATACTGTTTCTAAAATTAAATGAAATTATTTATTCGATTTTCTAATAATAATAAATAAATAAATTAAAGAATTTTTTCTCAAGAAAGAAATGACTTCTCTTAAAATTATTTGTTTATTTAAAAATAATATTAAAAAATTTATTCATATAATATTATTATGAAAAAAATCTATTATTTATAGCGTTGATGACATGAAACACTATGAAAAAATGAGTAATAAAATTCTTTTACTTTTAAATATCCAATTATATCGTAACTATAAATTTAGTATATATAAATATTACTAAATAATTTATCGAATATATCTATAAATTTAAAAAACAATATGAATTTATGGATATATTTTGAAAATAACCATGTATAATATTTTACTAAATTAATTTTATTCATAAAAAATTTGGTTACATAAAATATAATTTTTATTTCTTTTTCTGAGAAAGCTATATAATAAATTTCATGACTATTTTAAAATTGTATTTGAAATAATTGAATTCATTTATGAAATCAAAGTATCACAATTAATTATTCGGAATTTTTTGGATTTTCTAGTAATTATTAATTTTCAGTGAATAATAAAAAAATGCATATTTTTTTAAAAAAATCATATCATTTCAATGAATTAATTAATTTAAAATTCTCATTATTCATTGAATTTTATTTTCCATAATATAATAAATAATTATTTATAATTAACAAATAAAATTAATTTATATAATATTTATTCTAGAATTTAGTATTTGATTATTTTTTAGTATAAAAACATGGTTTTTTTTGAAAAAAAATCAATTATATATTATATCTACATTTTAATTAAAAAACCCAAATTGGGAAAAATATTTAATTATATTTATATTTTAAAAATATAAAAATATGGATTTTAATTCATATCATAATGATTTATAGTCATATAGTTAATATAAAATCATCGTATTCTTAAAAATATATCTATTGAATACCCAATTTTGTGCAGTGTCTCTAGGTAAAATTTTAAATATAATTAGGCCATTTAGTTGAATTTTATTTCGTATAAATGACTCGATATTATTATTATTAATATTTTTTAATATAATAATGTCAACATGATTTTCTATCTTAATGAATAGTGATAAAAATGAAAAAACAATTACCACAGTTATGGTAATACAAGATTAACAGAAGATTAAAATAAATAACATAAGGGTCAAAATGATGTAAAAATATTTGTCTAAATATTATTTTACCTAAATATTTAGATATTTTATCCAATAATTAAAAATAATTTACCATGTCTTAACCATTTTCGAAAAAAATGTGGTTGTCACTTTTTCTTTAAAAAAATTCATTTATCTCCTCTCTCCCCCACATACAAAGCCGAAACATTCCCTCTAATCTTCAAAAACAAAAAGTATTTTAGTTTTGAAAATACAAACCAAAATAATTTTCCTAATTCTCCCTCATATTGTAGTGGCCTTTTTTGATAAAATACCTAATATAGGAATATTTTTTGTTTTAAACTTAAGTTATTTCCTTAAAAAATAGGTATAGTTATTAAAAAAAGAATTATTTAATTATTTATTCTTCTATAACCCTAAAATATTTATCATACATTGTGAAATAATAAAAATACTATCTCTAATATACTAAAAGGTTATTATATTAATTTTAAAAACCTATATCCTTCTCCACTTCCATGAATTGTGAAACGAAATAGTCATTCATGTGTACAGAGGACTACCACCCCATGAACCAATTTAATTTTTTTCCCATAACCACATTTCATGGATCATTATAATGGGGGATAAAAAGTACATATATATATATATATAAAATATTTGTAACATAATTATTCTTATGGATTTTTTATATTAAATTAGTCTTTGTCATTTTCATTATGTGGAGGATGTTATAACATTACTCATGTGTATAGAAGACTTCAACCTCATGAAGCTATCTGATTCGTTTATCAATAACTCATTACATGTAATGTAATAAGGATAAATTGTATGAACATGCATGATATAAATTTTGTAATTATTATATAAAATACATATTTATAATTCTAGATTTAAAATATATCAATTTATTATATACACTAAAAAATGGTAATGTCATTTGTGAATACATTTGGACTACAACATCTATAAAGGGATGTGATTATTTTTCATCACCAAATAACATAGATGATTAATATAAGTATTTATAATGGAAAAAATGTATTTATGATATTATAATCATTTTTTAAAAATAAAAAAATCACTTAACTTCTTTCCAAAATGATCCTTGAAAAATGAAAATGTTACTCATGCATATGTACGACCTACCATATCCATGGTCCTAACATATATATTTATTTCTAAGCATATAACTTAATTGATTTTAAAATTATAATTTATGTATAAAAATTATATTTAATTAATTTTTATTATTCTGTTGATATTGATGTTATGAGCTCCTTGACTATAGTCATGCTGCTAAATTTATTTGATTCATAAAATCCAAATATCATCAAATAATATAAAGTAAACATAATTGATAAATTAATTTTATTTAACATGGAAATAAGTTAATAAAATTGAATAATAAACATGGAATAATTACTAATAAAGTAAATAAATAAAATATTTTTATTATTCATGATGATAAACAATGTATAAGATGAATCCGACTCTATGTAAGTGTATATATTATTGAAAACCTCATTTTAAAATGTATTAAGAATTTAATTTCTATATCTTTTTCATAAATGTAACTCAAAATGTATCATGAAAACTACTATATATGAAGAGATGTGATTATTTTTCATCAAGAAAGTGAAGATACTTTAAATGATTAGTGCATTGGTATATGGGTTGCTACCAATTCTTAGTGTACTAAATATATTGTTTATTCCTTCATTGGCCTATGTTCCCAATATATATCCTCTATTGATAAGTGAGTAAATGATACAAAATTCGTGTTTGTCTTGATATGGAGGATTAAAATTGGGAGTAGAGTGAAAAAAATATAATTGTAAATGGAGTGACTATATACATTGGATAAATCATCCTTAATACCACTACTAAAAGTGATTTAGTGTGTTGTGGTAATTGAGTAAATTAATGTTGTATGATCCTTATATTATACCGATACGGGGGAAGGAAATAAAATTTTTATTCCTTTTCTAAATTCTATAATTATTTTATATATGATATAAATTATGGATTATGGGTTATGTAGAAGTTGATCAAATAGGGTTAAGAAAAAGGTAGTATAGTCATCAATTATATTATCCTTAAAAGATGAACATATGAGTGATCCTAAAAATTGTCCGGTAAAAAACATTTATAGTAGTGATATTTTGAGGTTAATGTGGTGAAATTAAATCATGTTTTATACCTAGATTCAACCATCTTATTATAGTATCTCTAACTAAATACCTTTGTGGTTCTAACAATTGTCTCAACGTAATGTATATTGGGTAAGGATATTTATTCTGAATTTGTTACACTATTTATTCATATCGACAGTTTTTTGTTCTGATCACCTAATTTTTTGTAAGTGAAAATAATATTATGATGAATAAAAAATATAAGTTAACACAATATAATATAAAAGTTCTTGGTCATTTTTAGATTCAAATAAAATATTTGATTATTACTACAATGTATGGTATGATTGAATTTGATTATTAATCTATTAATTTGTTCAATATTTCTGCATTATTATATCAGGTTATTGATTCCTCAAGTAATATTTTATCTATGGTTGATAGTGAAAAATCAATAGTTCTTAATGTGGTATCTATCAAAATATTTTAGGAATATGATCATACATTGAAATAAAAAATCATTGAGTTGAGAAAGGAGACTAAATACCAAGAAATACATGTGAATGTTTTAAATATTGGGGTCGAAAATTTAAAATTCTGAACGAAATGATGATTGAAATTTCTACTAATCTAATGGATCAGAATGATTCATATGATATGTAATTTTATGATTTATATAAAAAAATATACAATATTATAATAAATTCTAATGATATATAGTTTGACTTAATAATAATTGAAAACAAGAAGGATAAGAGGGTGAACCATTTCTCAAATATGGTGGAGTTGATCAAATTGAAAAAAAAAATGTTCTTGTAATTAATGGTTTCTATAAATTAAGACATCATTTAAATAGGTGGACAAGTTAATATCCAATAGAATTTATATAGGAAACTCTTTCCTGGGATAGAGGAACAAATAGAAATAGAGAATGACATTAAAGAAAGAATTATCCAGATTATAAACAAAACATTAAGAGAGGATAAAATTTGGAATGGAAGATAAATGGCGGAATAAGGATATGACATACCAATTGGAGGGGATGTATGAGATTATCAATAGGATAATAGTGATTCTAAAAAACTATAATAAAAATAAGTGGATCCCTCCCATGACAATATCAATATATGGAGTAAAAAAATAAGGATATATAAAATTACTGATAAAGTGGGAGGATCATTCAAAATCATGTGTAGAATATTTTTATAAAAAGTTAGATAATAAAGTTATATTGTTATGTAATAATGGGATATACAATTTTATTATGACTACAATCCAAGGGGATCAAAATTGATAAAACCTTCTTCTCAAAAAAATATCTCAATAGAGGCATGGATATATGAGGAATTATTTTTATGAGATATTTTTTTATAACTTGTTACCAGGGTCTTGTGGATATAGATTATAGATAAATATAAATTAATTTATTATAAGTAGATTATAAATAACTATGAAAAATATTAAAAATGATTTCAATTATAGAGAATATGTTGTGTTGGGTGATATGTTTAATTAATTAGAGGAATTAGATGGTTCCAAATATGATTTCCAATAACCTATTATGACTAACTCGTTGAATCCATTATTTAATGAAAAAAATAATTTTTTAAAAAAATTATTGAAGCCGATCTAGTTATGATGAAAATGGATGATCATTTAAGGAAATATGAAAATGGATCAAAAAGAATAATGTGTCTCAAATGGATATAAAAGTGTATATACATGATGAACGATTATGTGGTTTTACAAAATATATCACATTACTCAAAATAAGAGATACATGTGATTTACTATGAAAATAAAAATAATACGATTTAATGAAAAAATATGTATGAATGAACGTACCGGTGTGGAGGATAAAAGGATTTTATTTTTATATTTTCATCATGAATGAATGGAGAAAAGAATCATGTATTCAGTATAATATATTCTGAGTTGAGAAATAGATTTCATTAGAAAACAGAAAATGATGATCATGGTGAAAATAAAATTAATAGGATACAAATAGTTTGTTAAGGGAATGGTTTAATAGAAAGGTAAGAAGAATTTTTTTAAAACTAAACGGATTCTAAAATCTTTATTGGTAATATAATTATAAGACAACTCAACATGTGTTATGAATAATAAGAATTCAGATGTGATGAACAAGGTAATAAGAATATTTTTAAAAGAAAATAGAAATCAATGGAATTTTTGGAGATCCATGCCAGAAAAAAAGACATGGAATAAATTCTTGTGATATTACCAGGAATTAAGGATCAGTTCAATTGAAAATTAAGTGAATTTGGATTCTATGAAATCAATTTAAAAAAAATTCCAATATAAAGGATAGACGAAATGTGGTGGTCCATATTAGCTAACCCTATTCCAAAACTTGTGTAAATTGAATGCCCCTCCTCCAAATTTATTTGAGAGATATATAATTTAATTCACTGCTTTGTTTTTTGGTGTAAATAATATCCATCATTAGATTACAATTTATAATGAATGTGTTAAGAAAATAATTTTTTTGTATTCTAATATAGTTTGGAGAAATATTCACTTATATGTTTATAGCAATATATGTATTGATATAATAATTTATTTTCATAATATCAATATTTAATTAGATAGTTATATTCATTATATATATATATATTTGAAAAAATTAAAAATTTTAAAATTAAAATATTTTTATTAAACTCATATCTTGTATGGTTTTATATAAATTTTTACTTTTATAATTATATAATATTAAATTTATAAAATAATTTTTATTATTGAATTTATCATGTTTGAATTATCTTATAATAAATTTTTGATAAATTTCTTGTAAATATTTATGGTTCAATGTATTTTGAAAAATATTAATTTTTTTATATTATAATTTTTAAATTTTAATTATTTTATATATTATTTTTAAATTTTATTTATTTACAATTTATTTAAAATAATCCAAAATTGTTTGTTAAATTGATTTTAAACATTAATTTTTCATAAATGAATTTTATATTTGAAATGGGAATTTTTTTGTAAAACTATTTTTTCTAACATTTTTTTATTTTGTTATATTGTATATTATTGTACTACATTATGTTGAATCATTAAAAATTAGTTACTTGTTTTATATCTAGAGAAATATAACTCTTAAATAGGAAACTCTGATTATTTTAGTCTAAATGAATACTAACCTTAGAAGTTTTTGTTACCATGGTAAAGAGTTGATTGAGTAAAAAAGGGTTCAAATTAAAATGACAAGGACTAAAAATAACCCGACCACTTTCTTAAAATTTATTGAATATGTATTTCTCATTAATAATGATCCAATTGTAGAATATATAGTAATTTTTAATTGGATTATATTATAACCTTTATAATATTTTATTTCATGTAAATTAAAAATATCACAGTCTTGTTTTTAATAACAATAATATTTTAAAAAAAAAACAATAACAATAGGTTATGTTAACTTATATATATTATTTTTAAATTTAAAATATTTTTCTTCATAATAGTAATTTAATTATATATTTAACAACTAAATATTTATGTCGAATGCTTACACAATACAGATGGTGTGATTATTCAATTAATATATGAAATAAAATTAATGATATTAAAAGTATTTAATGTAATATAATTTGGTATAATTAATGTGACAGATAAATTTTATATATTAACATAATATTTTAATGATGTATTATTTTTTTTTCAAATTTTACTTGTGCTATTGGGGTTGATAAAATAAAAAGTAATGAATTGTTCAAAAAATATTCATCAATGATATATTGTAATAAATAATATTTTATTGAATGATATTTAATTCCAAAAAATATTTTATTTTGAAAGTCACTGTGGTATTTCCAACGATTTCAGAAAATTATATCAATAGATGGTTTCTTAATTTATAGTTAATATATTAATCAATTATGTGTAAATAAAATCCTTATTATCGTGATTAGTTTAAAAGGGGTTATCAAAGGGTAAAAACCTAATGATAAGGAAAAAAATAAAAACATGTATATACATTATTTTATATATTTATTTTGACCCATAATTTCACTAATTCATTAATAAAATTAGTTTAGATGAATTTTGAACTGAATATTAATTTATATTAATTTAGTATTTTTAGAAATTCAATGACACTTTTCCCATATCTTCTAAAATCAAACCTATTGTTCTAAATTGTTCATAATTAGAAAAATAAATTAAACCTCATAAAAACACCTTAAGATAAGATATATACATAAAATATAAGTCCTCGTTTTTGAAAATTACAAACTTTAGGTGGATTAAGGTCTTAATCAAAGGTTGTTTTCAAAAGATGTGTTGTAATTTTATCTAACTGTTTTATATTTGTTTCTTCTACCACCTCAATAAAATATTCATTTAAAATTATAAAATAATAATATGAGTGATATAAATATAATTTTAAGTTATCATGTTATGGTAATAACCTATATTCATCTACAACATCCATCAAGTGGGAAATGGATACATCATTCATGTGTACAATGAAGTACTACCTTACGAACTGATGTAATTCATTTTCCATCACGACCTACATGGATTTTATAATTATGAAGTTGTTGTTTTTACATAATATTTATGAAATATTAATCATTCATAAAATATAGCATATCATTTTATTTTTCAATATTCTATTTTATAAAAAATTATAACATTATTCATGTGTAAGATTGGACTACCACATTCACACTTCAATTTGATTCATATCTTATAACCACATCACATTTATGATATATTTATGTAAATTTATAGGTTAAATATTATATTTATGATATTATTATGATTATTAAATAAATAAATATTTTACGTACCTTAATAATATAATGATAAGTTAAATATGTAATCATTTCTTATGTGTATGTACAACTTACCATCTATATGATAGTAAAAAAATTATTTTCACATAATCATATCAAATTATTTTATTTAAATCACTAATTGATATATAAATAATATAAGTATATAATAATTTCTATTCATAATCTATAAATTATTGGAAAATTTCTTCTTTTCCCATTTTATCGAAAGGAAGACATTTCTACCATTTGACATGAATACAATCAAAAAAATTTGACGTGAAAATAAATTATTATGTAATTTTATATAACATGGTCATAAGTGATATTAAGGTAATAATAAACTTGAAAAATGTTGTTATGAAAATAAATATTTATCCTTTTTTATTTTAAAATAATGTGAACAATGTGTTTGATGAATCAGACTTCAGGTAAAGGACATTGTTCTAAAAATCATAATTTAAGGTTTCCGTTGAAACTAACTTTTTCTTCCATATCGATATTTTCTAAAAAATTTCTAATAGGGTATTACTTTTTATATATTAATTTTGAATTTATTGTTACCCATTTTATCTTTTTTCAAAATTCATTTAAAGAAAAGTTATTTTTATTTTCCGAACTAGGTACTATGTAACTTTAATGACAGAAGTATGAGATAATTTTTTTAAAATATATGGAATTAATTAATTTTACAACATTCCTGAAAAATATATAATTATGTATTAATTAATTTTTTAATGATGTTTGTTAAAATGATAACTTTTTACATTAAAAATGAAAAAAATCAATATTACTATTTTCAAAATAGAAAAGATATTATCTTCAAGAAATATTCTATGAGATCATTAAAAATAATTTTCTAACTAAGATGAAATTCAATGATGTTAATTAAAGTGGAAATTTTTGTCATTGATAATTTTTACAATGATCTTTTCATTAAATAAATACACTCTTTTCCTTTTTATCAGTATTTTGTTATTGAAAATTTATATTTAAATAAAAAGTATAATTTGATATCAAAAATTGTTTTTCATACTGGTTTGAAATATTTTTTCAAAGGTTTTATGATGAAAAATATTAATTTTTTTATATAGTAATTAACATTATTTGAGAAATTAGTGACACTGATACAACTTATATGATGGTCTCATATCCATTACAGCTTATAGGTGATCCTGATATAGCTTCATCGTTGGGTGAATCCGGATAGCGCAGGGTGAGTCTGATAGTGTTTATATAATGGTTTAACACAAATAAAACACCATTAAATTTGGTAATGATCCTTATCTTAATAGACAATAAGTAGGGATAAATATAAGTCTTTTTCCCTTATAGAATTAATTGGGATCTAGTTATGTTTTTCATGGGTGATTAATATAATGACCAATGTTTCCGAAAAATAATTCTTATTTCTATTCTATGAGTTTTAATGTAATTATTTGAGAAAA
The DNA here is from genome assembly GCA_963277665.1 of Viscum album. NCBI lineage: Eukaryota > Viridiplantae > Streptophyta > Magnoliopsida > Santalales > Viscaceae > Viscum > Viscum album. The sequence goes on from OY728142.1 coordinate 1,540,619,367, forward strand.
AGGTTTGTTTTGTTTTCATGTGGGGAAAAAATATTTTATCTTTGCATAGATTATTCCGATAAAGTAACCATTTTCATGCATATTTAAATTTTTCACTAGACTAATTTTTTTCATCATCTAGTTTGTCTTATTGATCTTCTTATGCCCATAAAACATTTTATAATGTCTTATATGGGTTTTATAGATATGTAATGATATTGATGAATTAAAAAAGAAAACTGTGAATATTTTTTGGAACATAAATCATATTTTAATTTAAAGAGTTATTTATTGGAAAAATGACACTGAGTAAAAGTGTCAACTTTTTATTTATGGGTTTAATATGTATGATTTTTTCTTAATTTGTTAAACTATAAAACTAAAATATATTTAGGAATTTAGGAATGTGTATTATAATATAAATTCTAATTAATTTTTTATATTTAATGATATGTCATTATAGTTGCTACCAAAATAGGATTTAGATAACTTTAGGTGTTATGATAATGATAATAGAATAGATTTAAAATAGTGTACTTAATTGTTAATATGATGGATAATTTGATGATCTTTATACTACTTACTCCTAGAGTTATTTGTTCATATATTTTTTTATATAGGAAAAAAATATAATTTAGTAGTATTGAACCTATATGAAGATATCCTACTAAATCGAAAACTAAGAATTATTTGAATTGGGACACATAAGTTTGTTGTGATGATATATTTTTTTAATAAATATATAAAAGGCGGTTTAATCCTTGCTAGATATGTGCCAGATATACAGAAAAACTTGAAGATTATATAGTAATTCATAAGGAAATATCCACTATCATTTAGTGGATCATATGTCCCAGTGGAATTCAAGGGATGGAATAGTGCCCTGGAGATGATATTTGAAGTCATGGGTTATCCAAGAAGTAAAACATTAACCATTTATGTTTATTTTATTAAAGGTAACAATGTTTAATTGTGGTGTTTATATAATAATGCTAGTGAAAAATATTATTTTATTCTATGGAATTGGAAAAATTAAAGAAATATTTTCTGTAGAAATATTTCCACAATGATATTCTAATCAAAATAGTCAAAACATTCCTTGAACTGAGATAGAATAATGAAGAAATTGTGGGTGTATATCCAGAATTTTATACAGGACTGACTCGATACAAATCAAATTTCATTTGACATTGAAATTAAAATAAACAGATTTCTATCTATTTTGAAACCATTTTTTGATGAATATTATTATTCTGAGAATTAAAAATTTATTATAATGTTGTTCGTTTTTATGATAGTTTTTAGATTGTGTTTTTTAAAAATATGTTCCTAGATATTAAAAAAGTTTTACGTGGTTAAGTAAGAATGAAATATATAATAAAAGAGTGAATAAATATAGAACAATAACCCTAAAATTCAAGAACTATGGTAAACAAAATTCAATGAATTTTTAATAGGTTCTATTAATTGTTACTTGTGTATTATGTTGGGTCATATAGCCTATGAATTCAAAGAGAAGAGTTTTGAACATACCATGAATGGGTAATAGATATCAAACCCACAATGGGGGGTTTTAATTTCAATGATATGGGAAATTATGCTTTTGTGTGTCCAAAATTAGTTACACATTGTTGAAATCGTCATGATCAGAGACCCTAGTGTTTGGAAAAAATAATTTTCAACTACTACAGTTGATTTTTTATCCTCAAATGAAGTGGTGATAGGTATGTTTCTTTTTATTTAAAATTTTAAAATCCAATTTTGTCGATTGATCATCAAACTACATTATTTTTGGGAAATTTTCTAGAAAATTAGTAATATAACCTATTGAATGTAATAATAAACTTTTGTTGAAAACTTATATTGTAAATAGTAAAGAAACATAGATTTATAAGAATCATTTAATTGTTATTTGTGAGATGTTATTTCTTAAAAATTTCATTTAACATTCCCTATTTGTGTTTTATTTCAATTTGGATATGTATGGGAATTCTTTTTATCATGGTATAATATATTTCTGATGGTAGAAAGTTTTTTTCAATGATTTTATACCATTGATAACCTACTAAAAAGATGATAAATTTATTAGAGGTGAAAGTGAAAGTCACCTAGACCAAGTTTTCAGAATGAAATAAATAATTCAAATAAGTGATGTTTCAATTGTTAATGAATATAATGATATTTTTTATATGTATTTTTTAAGTATTATTCCTAATTTATAGTTTGTTTTTATTTTTGACTTAATTCAAGATATTAAGGAAATTTTAAAAACCCCTTATCAAATGGAACCAGTAGAAATTTTTTAAATAAAAAATATTTTCAAAGTGTTACAAGATTAAGGTTTTATATATCCAAAAAAATTACCTGATGGGCCACCTATTTTATTGTTAAAAAGGAATATTGTTACTTTATTATTTTCGAACATTATTTAAATTTGAAAATAAGTAATTGTTAATAAAAAGTAACCTTTGATCATATCAAGGATTTTTTGGATCATCACTAGGAATTATTGAATGTTTCAATGAATACTATCATGTCATGTTAAAATTAGTTGAATGTGAAGGATGAAGATGTTCCTAAGACTTAATTTTGAAAAATCTATGGTCATTATTATTCTTAAATTATAACCATTGGGTTATCAAATTCATAAGTTGTATTATGGATCTAGTGATTAATGATTTCGAATATAATCTGATAAGTTTTTGGTTTATTTTATTCATGTTATAGGGGTATCTTCTAAAATGGATTTGGGATATAAAATAAACCATTATTTTTTTCCAACTATAAAATAATATATAAAAATTATCAAATATGAATTTTGGTTTCAAAAAATATCTTTCCATGGACATATTGTTTCTAATGATTAAATGACTTTTGACCAAGATAAAAAATTATGTTTTTAAAAATGGTCTAGTCAAATAAATTGGATAGGGATATGTTGTTTTGGTGGATTAGTGTGTTAATATTACTGGTTTGGTGAAAAAAATTTCTTGATATTATATTGCACTGACTAAGATAACAATAGTTGGAGTTAAATTCATCTAGATAAAATAATGTGATGATTACTTTTAAGAACTAAAGATAAGATTGGTTAATGATTAACTTCCCACATCCATCTATGTTTGGTGTCTTCATCATCTATATTGATGTTTATTTGAATTAGCATGGGTGTGTCCAACTACAAAAGGATTATTTAATTTCTTTTTCTTCCCATCAATTAAAACCTCATGAGATATATTATCCTAAAAAATATTTTGAATTAACATCTATAGTATTTTTTTTAAAAAATTAGAGACATCAAATATATAGAGAAATATTAAATTATATGTTGATCATACATGACTAATGTATTTATTCATTTAAAAAAAGTTTATCGTGATGTATAGAAGATATTTGGGACTAATCAAGGATTATGACTATATTATTCATTTCTATCTAGAGAAACAAATAATATATAATTCTTTTAGTTCAAAAAATCATGCATCCTATAAATCCATAGTCATTTCCAGATATGAAATAGTTACATTTACAGGTAATATTTTTTCACGTGTTGGGTAATTTTCATTTGGATTTTATCTAAGGGAGTGTTTTGATCAAAATTTGAGAAAAATGATAGAAAGAGGATAATGCATGGTTAACATATAGTTTTCCTCAAACGTATGATCTTATCTAGAAACCCATGAAACTCTATACCAATGGGATTTTCACAGATGTCTCAAAATTTTTAAAACTGTGCACCTTCAATGGAGAAATGGTTACCCCTAGAAGATGTTCCCAATTAAGGCACATGATTAGGGAAAACCACACACTTTTGACCAGAAAAACATTAGTGTGGTTTTAATTAATCCTATAATTATATTCAAAATTACCCAAACCCCATAAATATCCCAAAATAGTTCTGCAAATGGACTAACTCATTTGCTCTCATTTTTGGAGGTTCTCATAATCATTATATGCCTTTCAGAACTCAGTTTGTGGCAACTCAAAGAGTAGATTTATGTTTTAAAACTTCCCTAATTAGTGAATCTCATCCTGACTGGTTTCACATCTCTTTCAAATTCCTCTCCCATTCTAGAATGAATTTTTATCCACGATTGATTCCAGATTTCATCATTGTTTAGTATATCTTGATTTTAATGATTGAAGTTCTTGGTTTCCACTCTAGATCAAGATTTTCATAACATTCTTAATTAATCCAATTCAAATTCATGTTTTATATTGGAAAGTGTTTATCAACGAATTGAGGTAGGTGGTCTATAATTAAAATCTAAATGTCTTGATTTAAATTACGTGAATGTAATTGTTGATTTTATATTATATTTTTAGTAATTTGTTTCATGATTTTGTTATTTATTTTATTGAATTAATAAACTAAGGGAACTGTGAAATAGGGAAGACTAAGATTATGATTTGGGGATAATTAAGGTTTATTATTGTGATTGTGAAAATAATTTAATAGATTAATTAATTTTTGAATAAATTAATGGAATCAATGTAATCAATTAAATGATGAATTAATTAAACAGTTTGACATGATTAATTAATTTTTGAATAAATTAATGAAATTTATGTAATAAATTAATTTTTGAATCAATTGAAAGGATTTATATGACTAATTAATTGGTTAATTAATTAATGGAGTTAATGAAATAAACTAATAGGTGGATTAATTTAATGGATTTTCATGATTAATTAATTATATAATAAATAGATGGATTGATGAGATTATGTATTTATTGAATTTTATTATTTAATTGATGAATTAATTTATGTGATATATTAAAATTTTTCAAATTTTGATATGATGATATAGGCATGGAATGTGTGTGGCATTAGGACACGATCTCCAATTACCTATATGTATTAAACGTGTGTGGGAGGGGGACTGATGCTAAAAATTCATATATAAGTTAAATATGTGTAGAATGTGGAACGGGGCTTTAAATACCAATATGATATCACATTTATGGGAAATGGACTAAGACTCTAATTACCCACGGGGTGTTAGGCACAATATTTTACTCCCACGAGTTAGCATTAAAGTGTTGTTCAAATTAGTTGTGTTAATGGTCTAATGTGAAATGTATAATGAAATCCCATTTGTTATAATTATTTTTTAACTGAAAATATGATATATTATAGACTACGGCTTTGGTCGAAGCATGTAATGAGAGTTTTTGCATCCTTAAGAACCAATGTGTTTTTTTGATTTAATAAAGAGTAATTGAATAAGTCTAAACTATTTACATTACTACTTTTATTAATAATTTATATAATAGATTCATCTTTTATTGACTACATATTATTTTATAAACTATTTTTGGTGGCCTACTAAGATGTAATCACACCAAACTCATCCCTCCTAATTGTAATACAGATCAAAACATTAGTCAATTTAATAAAGAAATAATTTTAGTATGGATAATGCAGTCTTAGTGGAATTTCATAATATGAAAACACAATGAAGAACAGTCATTAACAACACTCATGAAAATGTGGTGACTATACACCAAGAAGATTCTTAAATCACTCATGTACCCAAACAACTTAGTAACATGATTTTCAATATTACAAGGATTGAAATTCCATTTATGCTCTATATATAATTATCTGACAATAATATCTCCATAGTAAAATCCATTGTGATATATTGATACCATTTCCCTCTAATGGACCCCCAAAAAATAAACCTCATTTTTCCCAAATAATAGATTTACCAACTAAATTGGATAAAATTTTAACTACTCACCCCTCCTCATGGTCTTGAGATGTGACAGGTGTGCTACTAGGACTTATGTGAAATTTCCAAGATACCAAAAGATGGAAAATATTCCAAGGTCCTCCAAACAAAAATGAGGGATAATTTCATAATTGAAAGATAAAACATCCAAACTACATAAATAATAACCAACCTAACCGCTATATGATGCATGAGAAAAAAAATAAAACTCAATATATAAAAAACATGTAAACATTATCATAGTAAATGTAGAAACAAAAATAAATACTCAAATATAACCAAATAACTAAAAATCATAACAGCCTGAAGTGATATCAAAATAAACCCAAACAACTCAAAGATATAAATACCTATTCCATGCACATGTAATTAAGAAGCATCACTAAAGAACATAGATTAATTTCGTTTATATTTCTTCTTATTGATAAAATCTATAAACTCACAATACACCCCAACTAGGGGGTGAGTCTAAACTGAGTAGTATTTCATATTTGAATTCCTATCTCAATCCAATAGGAACAAACTTGTTATAAAAATTCTACAAATGAGATTAAAATATTTTTAAAATAGTTTATAAAAAAATAGAAAACACGTTCCATGGGAATAAAATAAAATTCTTCCAAAATATTTCATTTTCATTTCCAATATTCATTATTATGTCTACACTCATTGACATGCAAATACAAAATCATGAACAAGACTGGGTAAATTAGTATCCCAATAATTTTGGGAGTCTAGATGGAGTTGAAATGAAATTCTTGATTCCCACTGGTATGTGAGTAGCACTTGACATCATCCAAACTAGAAGTGTGAACGAATATTCCTCTATAAATTTTCAAATAGGAGCTACATTTTATTATTCATAATATGTGAAACTTCACAATGAGTAATGTACTAGATGTCAATATGGAAATAAATCCCAAATTTCTACAACCCAAGTACCAAAACATGGAAAAAGATACCAAATATATAAGGATTCATCTCACTATATGGAAGGTTCATCAACTTGAACAACCTCCAAGAGATTGGTTCCCCTTTGTCAAACATAGAAGGAGATAATCTAAAAATAACTAATGGCAGGAATAGGTTGTCAGCTAAAAACCGTAGTAGGGTATCACCATGAATTCCATATTATATTCTAAAAATATATTAATATAATGAATTATTTCTATTTTTTAATTAATAGGATTGGAATTTTTCAGAATTTTTAAACAAATCAATATATATAATTCAAATAATTGAAAATATTTTTAATATAGGCTTTACATTACAAGTGATGGAAAATTTCTAAAATAGCGGCTTAAATAAAACATTTATAAAAATATTTTATATAAATTCAGAACATATGTAAATCTGTTAAACAATATTGGAATAAATTTATATATCAAATATAAAACAAGTGAGCAACATAGTCATCATTGAAATTGGTGTGAATGTTTCCATCTATAGAGATACACACTCTCCAAGTGAAAACAAAAATAACTGTATACACACATCTCATAGAAACAGTCCAAAGGGGAATCATAATCATTTCATTGGGGATGTGACATACTACATTTATGTTTTATGAATATTGTATAATTATAGAGTGTGTCTAAACAACTCAAAAATTAAATATGGTTTTTAGGATCACTTACACAATAAACGATGGGAAATTTATTTAATGACTACCTAAAATAAAATTAAATACAATTCTACTATTTAAATTCAAATTTCCCCTTTAAAACCAAAATAATTTTTAATCCATAGAATTCCATTTAACAAAATAAAACCATTGTGTTTATATCACATATTTTAGAGATGTTTTTATGATTTTAAAAACAATTCAAAACAACTTACATCAATTTCAAAATTCATTTTCACAATAAAATTCAATTTTTTTTGAAATAGTTTACAATAAATATACATGTTAAATAAATTAATTTAAATCAACAAATTCCCATAATCACGCCCCTATTAAATGGAATTTAAGGTTTTCCCAACATTCAAGCCAAAACCATTTCAAATTTCAAAAATCACTATAATAGGGTTTTAATAAATAAATTGAAATAAAGTTTCAAAAATGTAATATAAGTTCAAAATTTATTAAAATAATGAATATCAAGTCAAATAAATTTGTCCAAATGGAATGGAATCACCTACATTTACCCCCAACTCAATAAATACAATGAAACCTATCTATTATGAAGAAGGTGTAGAAGACCCCTAATGTCAACATAGAAATGATATCTAACATCATAGATCATAGATCCCACAATTTCACGATATTCTATCGAACCCTAAGGAGGATAAGAAGAAATAAATGAAAAAATAGAGTAATACAAACATGGAAATTAACACTGCCAATAAAATGATGATGGAACACCAAATGAATGGACTCGAAAGGGATGGAGGGCTCAATGTATTCATAGTGGAGGCATTTGGATGAGGGAAATGAAATGGTAAGGGAGCCAAAATGGGAGATCATCCATGATGAAAACTATAAAAATTCATATAGACTATTAAATGTCATGCAATCCCATTATACGTCATGAAATAGTATTGTTTCATAACTGCTGAAAAATGAATCACTTTGAATGATAAACTATTATTTAAATAAATGAATATGTGTAAAGTCTCAATAGATCATGTAACCTTTCACAATATGAATCCTTTAATTACTCAAAACATCTCATAGTAGGCCCCCAAAAATATACACCTGACATGTTGCTTAGTTATATGGTTTGTAACCATCATACAACATACAAAAACACATGGTTATAGATGAGAGTCCAAAAAATCTCGGACATCAACATTATAGGTATCCTCATAATTCATTCTCAACCATACCCAATAATGTTAATGTAAAATCCAATTAATGATTAAATGTGTACCTATCATATTGGTAATGGGATGTTACAACCTCCCAACCATATGAAAATTCTGTCCCTGGAAATCCAGCGAAGAAAATTCCATTCTAAATAGATAATTCCACTACACTATTTTCTCATCAGTTCCTTGCTTTCCAACATCTAATAAATTTTAGAACCATTTTTCCAAATCACATAAACCAAAGGTACCATCCACCAAAAAAGCACCTCGCTCTCAGAATCAAATATCCTAACAAGCTGCTCAGACAAAGATAAATTATGTTCAATCTTTTGATAATTGTAGATCAAAATGTGAGATTTGTTAGAGAGATACATTCTCACTATGAAACATAGAATATTTTATGTATCAATTTAATCTACATTTGAAGTTCTAAATGCTTTTCAATTTTCCCCACCTGCTCAAAAACCTCTATTTTTCCTACAAAATGAGGACAAAGCTCCCCTTTCTTACACAGCCTTCAATGAACCATCTAGAGTTAATCATTCAATAATACCTAGGCACCAAATATTAATTATGAAGTTCTATGGTGATGATTATCATAAGAATTATATCGGTTCTGGGATGTTAACATTATCAAATGAATTAACTAAATCTTTGTTTTCATATCTTGTACCAAACATGGTCTATCCAAAAAAAATTCACCAATCTCTTTCCAACACAACAATGATTTATACATTCTGCAATAAAAATATTCAAATGGAGGTATTCATATGGTGAAATGGTAACTATTAATATAATAAAACTCAAATATACCCATGTGATCTCCCTAATACCCACCGATGTTGAAGAAACATGCATGGAGAATATCCTCAAGAATATGTATAAATATCACTTTTTGGCCATTCAACAGTAGAAGGTAGGATGTTCTCAAACATACATGATATCCCAGGGCCTCCTAAAGGACACTATAATATTGATAATTGAACCAAGGACCCATGTATAGAACTATAAGAGATTAAACTTCATAAAGAAGACAATATAGTTCATGTAGATTTTTCAAAAATCCTTAAAATCATTTGTATCAAAAATGGGAATAAAGTGAGCCGACTAGGTCACCCAGTCGATAACAACCCATATCACATTCTTCATTTTCTGGGAATGAGGCGACCCAACCATAATGTCCATAGAGATTTAATTTCACATACAAGTATGGATTAGAAGCGGTTTTGACAAACCTGAAGGCTTTGGGTGCTCTACCTTCACCAACTAGCTAGCATAACAATAGGAATGATACTTAGTAATTCCATGTCTCAAACCTAGCCACTATAACTATCTCTATAGATCATAGAATACCTTATTTTTTTCTTGGGTGCATATCCCAACAAGAATTATCGAAGTCCCCCATCACATCTTTCTATGCCTCAAATAGAACATCGTAATGGTTTCAAAAACACAGAACCTCTTCTATGGGGAATGACCACTTGGAAACTATATCATCATTTTAAATAGAGTCTCTAATATCACATAACTCATCAATTTTTTTTTGATCCGGAATAATCATCTCGAGAAGATTAGATGTTAACTGAATATTGGATAAAGAAAACTCACCACCAAATTCCTATACTCCAATATGAAACAATACAATGAGAGCCACAAAATTCATCTTTTCTGAATATTCATTCATTTCATGGGTTTTAATTTTCTGACTCAATGATTCAGCAATGACATTCAATTTCCTTAGGGTATAGGCGATGTCAATGTTGAATGATTAAATGCAATCCACTAAACACCACTGTAGGATATTTAATTATTTTTTAGAGAATAAATTACTCATTCCTTGGTGGTATGAATACAGATTTATATTTTCTCTATAAATGTAATGTCTCCAACCCTAAATAATGTTTTTTTGAGCTATAATTTCATGTTATTGGGTAGTATAATTCTGCTTGTGGGGTCAATGCTGACAAGATTCATATGCAATTTCAATATTACCTTCTATAAAATATATCATGAGCCTTAAGATGATAGATCACAATATATAACATAACCCGTATCATATTCTAGATGAGTCATCACCAACTGAGTAGTCACGAGACATTTCATCACAAAAAAGAACTCCAAAAATTATCATTCTAAAAAATCAACACATCCTCTTGAGTTAGAGTAGTCATCAAAAAAGGCAAATGTAAGAAATCATTGATGAACCGAAAATTGTATCTGGTTAATCCCATGATTCTTTGAATCTTGAAGATATTTTATGATTGATCTGAAGACATAACAGGATTAAATTTCTTATGATCAAATCATATTTCATGATCTGACATCACATGTCCCATGAATTTCACTTCCCAAATCAAGAAATCACATATTGAATGCTTGTAATAACTTTGGTGATTTCTCAATAGACTCATAACTATTCTTATATTATGTAAATGATCTTCCTCAGATGTGGAGTAAATAGAAATATCATCCATAAAGACTACTATGATCGTATCCAGATACTCATGGAAAATACTATTCATAAAATCCATGAAAACTATAAAATAATTTTTTATAAAAATGGGAATAACAAGGAACTCAAATTGGCCAAACCTACTCTAATATGTGATTTTCGGATTGTCAGATTCATTTATTCTCAAATAATGGTAACCATTTTTAAGGGAGATCTATGAAAAAAACTTCACCACGTCAAAATGATCAAAGAGATCATCAATCTATAGAAAAAATTATTTTTATTCACCAAAATTAAAATTTGTTTTCAATAATAAATACATATATGAAGTGATACATCATCTTTAATAAAAAATATAGAAGGTGCCTCTCAAGGTGAAAATCTTGGGTGTAGAAGGCATTTTTCAAGAAGATAGCCCAATAGGGACTTTATCTCTTTCAGTTTAGTTGGTTCTATGCATTAAGTGGGAAATAAATTTGGTTGAGTATTGAGAATCAGTTAAATAGAAAAGACAACATACTATCCAAATAGAAAAATAGAAAAATTATATGGATAAATATCATGAAACACGAAAAAAATTGTAGGTAGATCAGCACCTAATGATTCCAACACAAGATCAAAATCAAACAAAAATATCACATTCCCCAACTCCGAATAAGAAGGTATGGCCCTTATTGACCATTCATCTAATTCTTCTTGAAGAAAAATAGAGAAACCATTGGGTGTGATAAAGTAGACAGATCATGGATAACAATAAATTCTAGACGTATTTGAAATGATCCAATCCATTCTAAAAATGAAGTCCAGATATCTCATGTTGAAGAATATATTACCACAATATAGCTCGATATATGACAGAGATAAGAAACAAGAGAGACTATAGAGACCTCCCTCTATCATTATTCTAAGGTGATTAGAAATATCTATTTCATATGGACAAATATTAATAGTAATATTAAGAGTATTAATGATACGGGTTGAAATAAATGAATGTGATGCACCAATATCTAATAGGGCAGACCCTATCGATGATGAAATAGTAATGGTACCTCTCATAGTTGATAGACCTATTTGTGATTCCTTTGGAGACTCTTACAATTTGTAAAGTAGATTAATTATGATTGCCTATGGATAGAACCATTTTATATGTGAAGCATATGATTTTCACAATTCCATTTGAAATCTATTGATCCTATTAAATTACATAGAGTACAAAAGATATGGAAAAATCAGTGAATGTTCTTAGAACATCCACAAGAGATACAGCTAATGGTTACCTCAGCGCAAACGCTTGTAAAATTTCTTGGACTTCTACACTGATAGAAACTCAAAGGACATCCTCCTAGATCTATCAATGGTCTATAATTTCCCTTCTATCAAGAACATCCATGAGAGTCATGAAACTCTTTCTTTCTCTTGATCGAAATCACACTACCACTATCCCAAGAAGAAACTCATATCATTCCTAACATTCTATGCAAGTCCATGTCTACTATTATCACCATATCCATCACATTAAAAATAGTTATAAGCTTTAGAAATAAAACCTGATAACATATATAATATTTAAGACCCCACTCGAAAAATCAAGCCTTCATCCGCTCATTAGATTCAATAACTAGTTAAAACTAAATGAGTTCTGTAAGTATATTTGAATACATAGTCTCCATTATTATAGTATCTCGATCTTGAAGATATCTATACCCTTGGAAAACACCATTGAATATTGATTGAAATAGTATGTGACAAGAACCTTTATGTATTCCCACAAAAATCCCTCATATTTATTTTCATCACCAACACAACCCACCATTTCATACTTGGTCCCTCAAGCATTAAGGTGGAACACTTATGCTCGATCATACCTGGCGACTCCATGAATTAAAACAAACATTTTATCATGCAAAAACATTCTTAAACTTGTTGAGGATCAGTGGATCCTTTGAAAAATAGTGAATTTATCTAAAGTAACTATTGAAAATGATTTCTAAGAACATCGCCCTAAGGATACATTACCAGATCCTTAATGAGGACTGGAGGTTATGCATGTCCCATTGATTGGATTGTGTGCACTATCACCTAAACTAGATTCGGGTCCACTGGAGGATTATCTCACAATGATTTAGTATAATCTTCCTCTTTGATCTAATTCAATCATCTTCTCGGAAAAATGATGATACATTGCCTCACCAAAAAAACATTGAATATATTCGGTAATTCAAAAATAGAGCAACATGGGAAATGATATCTTGACCGATAGAACACAATGATTTGGACTCCACCCTATCCAAATAAAAATAGGGTAATCTACAAGATGTCTTCCACTAACCACCCTTAGAGAAGTAAGGTTCATTAAAGTGAGAGATGGATAAGCACTCAGTCATAAATAACACTTATGTGCTGAGAATATTTCACAAATTCATACCAACATCAAGTCAAAATCTCAACCTCAAGATTCCCTCTGATACCAATTTTTCATAAATTGTATAATGTACCCTCATAATGCGATATCTGATCTTTCCCTAACATATTCCTAAAGGTGTTCCCAATCCCCACATGTTGCCCACTATCTTCTGGAATCATACAAACCGAAAGTGGTAAATAATTTTCCACTAACGATGCTTAAATAAAAGAATCAATGTATTATGGATAACAAGTGAAACTACAATTTGAGTAATTTACTATAAGTCAGACTTTCATTAATGCCCAATGTTCTAGAGACCCAATACCAAAACAAGGGGAAATAGGCCAAATCCGTAGGGAAGTAACTCACCATGTCCAAGTTTCAATAGTTGGATCCACCTCCAAGATATCCTTTCCCATTTCCAAAACAAGGAATAACATAATCTACAAACACCCAATGGCACATGTTGTGTGTGAGATAAAAGTCCCAATTGAGTCTCACCAAGCATTTCATAATAGATTAACAAAAGGAATGATTTTAGTTTTATAATAAATATGTGTTAAATTTTAATGCATATTTTATCAAATAATTTTATATAATTCAAATTATGGAAAATAATTTTAGCACATGTTTTACATTACAAGTGAAATAATTTATCTAAAATAAAGCCTTAAAAAAATTTATACAAATCATTTTATAAAAACCGTGAAGGCATGTAACGTTGTGTAGAAAAATTAGCATACAAATATATCTCAAATTTAAAATAATCGGTCAAAATTATCATCTTCCAAATAGGTAAATATGTTTTGGGGTATAGGACTTCACACTGTCTAAGTGATCATGGATATATGTGTATCAAAACATTACTATGTTATTCTCAAAATGAGACTTGTCTATAACAAATCAGGGATGTGACCCGTTGCATTTATATTTAGTAATGGTCTATAATCGTAGAGCATGTCCATGTAAATCATATTCTACTTAAGGATTATAAGTGCTCTTACAAAAACATTGATGTCATGTTTATTTTATGATTTCTAAAAATAAAATTAAATCCCAATCATTCATTTAATTTAATGTTTTACATTTTAACCCAAAATAGGTTATAATCAAGAGAATTATTTTAAACAATTTATAACTAATATGTTTCTATTAGAACGATTTAATCTATTTTAAAACATCTAAATAAATTCAAAAACAATTCCATCAATTTCAAAATTCATTTCCGTACTAAATTTCAATTGTTTTATTAAAATAGTTTATATGAAATATAAAATTAAAATTAAAAAAATTAAATCAACCAATTACCATAAAAAACCCTAATTAAATGGAATCGGGGATTTCACAATTTTCATAGCAAACACATTTCAAATTTACTAATTCAATTTAATAGGGTTTTATTAAATCAATTTACAGAAAGATTGACCAATTGAATTTTAGTCCTCAAATGAAATAAATGAACAAAGTCATTATTAATAAATTTGGCCAAATAGAATCGAATCACCTACCTTTATTTTGTAACTCAATAATCATAAAAAACCATTCACAAAGAATGATTGTGTAGAATACCCCAAAAATCATCCAAGAAATGATATCCAACATAAGGGAGCATAGATATATCAATTTTATGATGATATATTGAACCCTAAGGAAGAGAGAATGTAATATATGAATAAAATCATTGAAAATATTACGCATAAATTTAACACGCCAAAACAATAATGATCTAATGCTGAATAAATGGATCTAGAAGGATTGGAGGGCTCCAAGATCGCATGGGGAAGGCTATGTGTGGATTGAAATTCAACTGGAATGGATCCAAATGGAGAGATAATCGATGATACTTGTTTTAAAACAATACTCATTGTATTACATGCCATGTAATCGAAGTACATGTCTAGAAATAATTACAGTAGTAAAATTCCAAAAAACAATTCTCTTTGAATGGAAACCCATTCATTAACAAACTCATTACATTAAATAAATTGTCATGTCATTTAACCATTTATAGTGTGAATATTCTCATAGATTATAAATTAGCATAGTATGCACCCATCCATCTTTACATGAGGTGTAAATCAATTACATTTCGTGTAAGCCTTTAACATCCTAAAGAAACACCTCGATAAATCCAAGATCCCAACAAATATTTGAAATAACAATTATAGGTACCCTAAAAATTCATTCTAAAACATTATCAAATAATAGAAAATGAATAATTCAGTACAATTTAAAGCCATTACTATCATATCGGTAATAGGGTGATAAATACGAACTCATTATTATTATTACCATTGATGATATAACCTCACATACACACTCTTTCCCAACATTTGTTATGTTATGTCTTTCCCAAATTCTATCTCACTAAACCCAAAAAAACCTGTTACCCCAAAATCATACCAATATATTTCAAATTAAAACATTTTATTCATTAAATAAATTCAAAAAAATGATTTATATTGATCCCAAACCAAACTATAATTTTAAAACCGTCCTTTTAATGTTATAACAAAAGGGAATGATGAAGATCATATCGTGTTTCCATAAATTCAAACTTTAACCAAAATAGTATTTTACAATAAGCTTCATCGAGTTATATCTCTATAATTTAAAATAAATCATTGAATGAAAAAATACACTTTATTTTCTAAAAAAATTGAGTCAAGATAGAATCTGCATACCTCCATATATTTGGTGAAGATTAAAACAGAACTAAAAACATCATGATACAATTTGATACCACATTCCCTTCACCTGATTGAAGATGATCTCATCATGACTAACATATCACATGAGAACTATATCAAAAAAGTAATAGATATATGGTTTCAAGAGAGAAAATGGAGGATATTTATCAATAATGATGAATAGAAATTATTTACTAAAGAATATGGGTCTCCAATGTACTTTGATTTACATATAAATTATACCTAGATCAAAGGGTATCATTTATAAATCCTTGGGGGGAAATAATTCTTTTTATACATGTATTAACATATAAGAGGGGATTTAGAGGCCTAATTTATATTATATCCACATTTTTTGGAAACTAACTATACTCAACTTGTTTAGACCACATGAATGTGAAATCAATGCCCCAAATGTGTGGTTATACTATTTTATGGACACACCTCAAACAATGGGCTCAAAAAATTGGGAAAATAGTTCTCTTACAATGTATTTTATGGTACTCCATGAAGCATGGTTTCCCCTGGTCACATGAATGGTTTGGCCAAAACATGGGACAACCATTCGCCTACCCAGTGCCCATTTTCATTCTTGTCATGGTTCCATGGAGATGGTTCACTGTTCTTACTAACTATGCACCACTAGAAAATCCTTAAAAACTACCAGAAAACTAAAAACCTCTCAAAAATCACCCATATCATTATAATAACTCAATATGCATCAATAAAGGGTCAGGTAACTGAAATTGGGTGTTCTACAGAGTGAGTAATTGAGGTAGTTTATCTTATGTATCTAACTTGGATAATGTTATTTCTGACTATTTAGATGAATGTAATGATATATGTTTCTAAAAAAGGATTCTTTTTTTATTTATATTAGTTTTAATAGTTATATTTCAGAAAAATAAAAGGAATTGTACTTAAAAATTACGTATTCTTGTTAATTCAACAAGAATTCACTTTCTCACAATCCCAAAGTACGATCCAGTTTTTATTTTTAAGAATTTAGGACATAATTCATACACATCAAACCATAAGAATAAAAAGTGGATATAATTAAATTAGTATCCATTTATCCAATAATATTTTTTTAAATAAAACATGAAATTGTTTCATGAAAAATATGCAAAATATTCATCATGTCTTCTTAATTTCACTTACTGAAGCATTAATGCTATGAATGTTTTTTAGGATGTGTGATGATCACAAAATTCACTATATGGGACTAAAATTAAAAGAACAATTAGACAACGAGTACTTATAAAATTTTTTAACCATTTTCAAAAATACATACTTCTCATCCTTAATGTATAATATACATACATTATTAAAATAAGAGATTTCCATAAAAAATAGAAAACATAAATAATATATTAAGGTAAATTAGGGAAATAATTACTTTTTATTTTAACCCTCACGGATACCCTATGATATATAACCCTCACATCTACCTTGAAATGTAACCATCATGGCTACCTTATGATGTAACCAAGACAATTACACATGGAATAACCATATAGTCAACCTCAAATATAAACATACCCAATAAATTTTTAGGAGATATTGGTCACACAAGTTATCATAATAAATGACCAAGATACATTACATAATCATAAAATAGACATAATTTCATCAAAAAAATCATTCCTTTATAATTTTGTAAAAAAAATTAAAACAGTATTTTTAAAATAAATGTCTCATACCTAAAGTACATCATACTTTAAATGTGTTCAATAATCTAGTATATTGGTATAATGAGTGTTATAAATATATTTATGGACTATATTCATATTTCTAATAACATATATTATGTCTTTCCACCCATTAATTTATTATTTTTTGATATTATTATTATTTCGGGCGTATTTCTTGCATTGTTTCCATGGTTTTGTCATTATGGGTTTTCATGTTGAATGGATGAAAAATATAGAAGTGGGAAATTCTAAATTAATATTTTTCAATTATTTTAAATTTGACCATATATAATTTCTTCATACGAGGATGAATCATTAGATAATAAAATAATGAAAATGACATAGTTTATTTTGCTATTTTTAAGACCATCAGGGAAATTTTATCATTTTATTTAATATCATGATTATATATTCTATAAAATTATCTTATATATAATATTTATAATACAATATGATTTTACCATTATAATGGTTTTATTCCCATACCTGAAGGTGTTAATGGAAAATAAAAACACAAAATCCAAGATAAAGGTAAATTGACACATTAGAGGAGAAAAATAGACGTTTGATCATTTATATTAAATTAAAAAAATTACATACAAGTATATGTAAGGTAATATATCTATCATATCTCATGTAATAGGGGATGTTGGGATAGAATAAAAGAAGGAATGTAATTGAAAAGAAAATAAAATAAAAAGAAATAGGATTTTACATATTGAATTATTCTCTTTAAGAACCACCTAAAGAAACATGGTTATGGAATTCTGGTAAGACCTTAACGTCTTGGGTGTAGGGATGATTATTTGGAGGGTAATTGGGAAGATAGTTATAATTATAATACGCATTGAGGTGTGAGTAGAAGAGGTGGGGTGGGGTGAAATTTATAGTAGAGGAGTGGGGGTGTTTTCTCATTTCTTTATGTAATAGTTTATTATTTTGGATCAAGACTATTAATAGATATATATTTATCAATAAATATATTAATATAAAGAAAAAATTTATACTATGGTAATTAAATAAGAAGTAAATCATGGAATATTGTATTTAAATTATAATGTACAAATACTGTAAACTATTGTACTTTGATGTTCACAAAAAAATTAATTATTTTAGAAAATTACAAAAAATTCACAGTAATTTTTTTGAAAAATGTACACCATAAAAGAAAATACCATTTCATGAAAATAATTTTATAAATTGGTGAAATTTATGTTTTAATTAAAATTATTATTTAATAAAGCTATAAAATTTATTAAACTATAAATTATTTTATAACACTTGAAAATATTAATTAAGGTACAACAAAATTATCATATAATCATAAGAAAAAAAATTATCTATGGTATTTTTGTATGAAAATATATTTTATATTAAATAATTTTATTATTTATAATATTGTAATTAAATATTTAAGACGTACAAAAATTTAAACAAATAATTTATCATTTTTAAAAAATTTATTTAGCAGATGAATGATATAAATATATCATATTTTCACTTTTAAGATATATGTATTTTTTTATAATCTCACTGATGTGTCTAGTAATATATTACTATAAACTCTATTATTTCTATACAAAAAAATTATTTCTTTATACATTTATTTTTAATTGAACTATTTAATTCTAGAATGAAAACATAAAATTTTATAAGTACCTGGGTTGTTAAATTCTCCCCACCTACTAGAAATTGTGTCCCCGTATTTTTTTATTTCCATATTAATCAAGTGATAATACATTTCTCTAATAGAATTTTTCAGATATCCATGCTCTTTATTCAATAATGTGGTTTCTCCAAAAAAACCTTCTCGTATTGAATCACTTAATTCTACAATATTGACTCTCAAGTATCAAAAATATGAGTATGTGTCTCTTCATTAGTAAGGCTATCTTCCAACAGATCTACTTCTGGGGTCACAATAGAAGATGAATTTGGAATATACTTTCTCGACATCAAAATATTAAAAGCATTTTGCATATGAGATAAAATCAAAGGAATGGATTTTTGTTAGAAAACCATTCCAAAATAAAACATGGTCTCATAGGGTATAATGAACCATGTAACCATCTTTCTGTTAATTATAAAATACATCAAATTATACCATAGAGAAAAAATGAGAATGGCGTGATCACCTACCTCGAAGGAAATATCCTTCCACTGGTTTTCTACGTAACTGTTATGCCTACTTAGTGATGTCTGCATATATTGATGGATAATCTTTAATTGATTTTCAACATCCTCTAATTATTTTATTCCAATCTACTTCATTTCCCCAACATTTTCTAAAAATTCTATATATTGACACTTCTTTCTATGTAATTCATTAAAAGGATCTATCAGTATACTAAAATAAAAATTGTTACATTCGTAAAACTCTTCTAATGAAATATTTTAATCCCAAATTTTATAAAAATAAATTGAATAAGGTCAAAGAATATCATCCAATACTTGAATAGTTCTCTATTAATGTCCATAATATTGTGGAAAAAATAATGTACTGGAATTTAGATCAATTACCAATGAATTATAAAAACTATTCCAAAATTTAAAAGTAAATTTGGGATCATGATCAGATTCCATAGAGAGTAGAACTCCAATTTAATCTACTTATCACATTGAGGTACTTTTGAGAAATCTTCTCTAAAAAATAGTATCTCAAATGGGAATAAAATGTGAATATTTTGTCATTAGATAAACAATAAACCAAATTGAATTATTAACTTGATAAATATATCATAGTCCCACCAAAAAATCAATGTACATATTTTACCATTTCCACTATGGAACTGGAAATGACTGAGGCATCCACATTGGTAGTTTTCACACTGCACTTACTCGTTGAAAACATAAATATTTAATGGTAAAATAATCAATATCTATTTTCATTCTATCCCACCAGTAATACTTTTCATGGTCTATGTACATCTTAGTGCAACAAGGATATACTAAAAAAGGAGAATTTTGAGCTCTAGTTTTTAATTCATTCATTAATGGGATTCAAAAGGCACAGATAATATCATTTCAAATCATATGACACAATCTTAATCAACATTATATTCATGTTATTTTCCATTATAAAAAAATCATCCTTTTTATGTAACTCACATTATTTCTTATTTGGATGCCTTATTCTATCTAAGAGTGATAACACCACAAAAACATAAAAAAATCAATGAAATTTTCAACAATAACAACTTTAAAGACAAAATTCAACAATTAATTATCATAGGGTTCATGTTCTATAAATAAAATTTTTAATATATCATGTTGTTTTCACTCAAGTAATCTACAACATTTTTTTTGATTTCTAGGATGGTAATTGATCATGAAATCACAATCCTCTTTCAGTTCCAACTGTATTCCCTACCACATGTTTAATTCATTTTGAGAAAATATATATTTCAAATTTTTATGGTCAGAATATATTTCATATTTGTATTCATATAAATGAGGCCTAAAAATTTTTAATGTGAAAAAAACTACTTATTTGAAATCATGGGTGGGATAATTTAACTCATTAGAATTTAGTTTTACTATTTCATAAGAAATTACCCAACCATATTTCATCAAAACAAAACCATGCCCCTTTAATGAAGCATCGTTATTGATAAAAACACTATTAGTCGTTATCATGGAAAAACTAGAGATTTCACCAATCATGACATTAGTTCTAGATAATGACAATCAAAATATTCTATTTAAAAAAATTAACCACTTTTCTTGTTAACTATAGAAACGAGCTAGATAAACATGAAAATGTTTGAACAAATCGTTGGTAAGGGCCTACTAATATAAGAAAACTACGAATCACTATAAAATTTTTAGGGCCTGTCCATTCATCAAAAACATTTGTTTTTGTAAGATAAATAGTTATTCCATCTATACATAAAATTTTCCGAATAAGAAAATATGATGTAACCAAAAATCAAATTTACTAAATTTCTCATATAAATTATTTTCAGTAAGTGTTTTCATGAAAATCGTTTAACTTTTTTCATGATCCTTGTAACATTTTAAAAATAGAAAAATATCATCAATTGAAACAAAAATAAATTTATCCAATCATTCAACGAATATTCTATTCATAAGACCAATAAATACAGATGGGGTACTTATCAAACTAAAGATTATTTCAACCAACTAATAATGACCATATCTAGTTTAGAAAATTGTATTTGGAATTTTATCCTCCTTCACCTTCAAAAAATTGTAACATCCCAGGTAAATAAAGAATAATACATTTTCATATTTATTAATATTTGCGAATTAAATATTAATTTTACTTTAATGGGGTTTCTATGTTCGATAGCATAACCGATATGCAACAAAGAGTTCCTTTGAAATAGTACGTTGCACACTAGTAATAAAATAATATTATTTTAAATGTTATTTAACACGTAGCCGTTGTACTGGCGGGAATGGATAGAAATAACTAAAATATGTTTATATATGTTTCTTAAATGTTTTTACATTTATCTAATAAATGATAAAGGCTTAAAATATGAAAGGAATTCAATTTTAGGCTTATATACTCTATTTTTCACGAAAGGTCCACTTATCAACATTTGATGGAAAACCTTCCTTAAATATAGTTATGGTCACTATTATACATTCTATTTGACCAAATAAAACTCTTATTTAGAATCGGGACATCAAATATTACTTTGTGTAATTTTTTGGTATTTTTCCGATAAAGTTCATTTTTTAATGAATATTGTAAAATGTTGTATTTTAATTAAAAACCTCTTTTTAATATAATTTATTAAGATGATTAGATAATATTTTGAATTGGTTGTTAAGTGAAATTAGAATATATTTTTACCATTTAATCCAATAGTGGTCGTGGAATTAATTTTACTTTCAAATTGGACTTAAACTGGTGTCAATCTCTTGATACTTATTGTTTCATAAAAACACGCTATATGTTTTGACAGCGGGAATTAATTACTAAATTAATTAATGAAACTTATATGTTTTGAATTTTGTAAAATGGACTTCATTTTTTAATTAAGAATATCAAATATGTCTTAGGGTGAATTTTTGGTATTTTTCTGAAAAACATCAATTTTTTATGAATAGTGAAACCACAAAGTGGTTGTTACAAAATTTGATTATTCGTTTAAATGGTACTTTACCACTTCTGTGTTTTGAATCTCAAAAATATAATTTAAATGATTTTCATTATTATGTAAAATGTCGTTCAATGGGATTAAAATAAATTTTGGTGAATAGTAACTTTTATGTTTTATTAATCACGATTAAAGGTAATTAGTGTAATTTAAGGTAAAAATGATATTATAATAAAATGAAAGTATCTTGACACTTGTCCTAACCCTATTGGTTGAGTTATGGCCGACCAATACAACCCATGGGTCGATTTTTGGTACCCCATGGAGCCACTTGTGTATGATAATGACATTTATGCCTTTCATTTAAAGTTAATGTAAAAATTACACAAACATGAGATGTTTTACTAAAACAATTTTTACATGGGGTTATACAAGTCATATTTTTTACTATAAATATTAATTAGAAATATTAAAAGATTTTATACATCATGATATTTTTTTTATAATTTTTAGACATTATATATATTAAATTATTTATGACATCAAGATGATGCAGTGATTACCTCATTATTTAACGATTTAAATAAAATGGAAAGATAATGTAAAATCTAAGACCTAAACAAGTCCAAAACATATCGGATGGGTGGATTTCGAACCCTTATCACCTTATCCTGGAAACACATCAATGTGGGAGCATTAAAATCCGAAAACCATTGGAAAATAAAGTAACATTTCCTTACCTTCCAAGAGTGCCCCTCCTCTCCTCTTATAAAAGGCCCCCACCTATACCACCTTACCCACACCTCTCAAGCCTTTGGTTCAGAAAATATAAGATCATTTTGTCTCTCCAAATCCCTCTCTTACTCCTTGAAGACTCACTTTGGAAAGAAGACTTCCCAAATAATCCTTTGAGCTCAAACCAAAGGGAGTTACCCGATTTTAAGATAATGTCTTCACTTGAGTCGTTTTGTATTATTTTGCTTCTCCAACCCCCCTAAACTCTTTTTATTAAGTTATTTTGTAACAACACCAGTATCTTCCATATACTAGGATGTTGTTATAAGAAGTATTCAAGCTACACTTACACACACCTACATCTAATGGTTAAAGAACATATTGTTTCCATGGATGGCGAATTTCTGCCTCACGAAACGATGATTGTTCGATGTTCTTCTAACACTTTCAAAGGTGGCCATTAAGATGTCACTATATTTATATATGATATATAATATTTTTATGTTTTCTTTAATCTTCTGTATTTTTCATTTTGGGCATACCTTTATGGTTTCCATTATGGGTAAATGTGATATCTTCATTTAAGGAAATGCAGACTACTGCCCCCTCAAAGTGATTTGATTCGTTAATGCCATATATCGGATGTATAAAGGATGGATTTAAAGTTATTATATATTATGTTATAATGGAATTATAATATACCTCTATATCATTATTATTCTTTTCCATTAAATTATGAGATAAAAATGAAAGTAGTGTTCATGCGTACATACGGCTTACCGTCTCCGTGAACGGTGCATTTCATTTCTTATCCCCAAATATAATGTACTATTATAAGTACATATTTATAATTGATATATATAATGCATGTTACATATAAATGATGAATATAATTCTGGAATTAAAATATATAAACTTCTCATTTAGTTTTAATTCCATTAATATGAAAAAGAAATGAAAGTAGCGTTCATGCGTACGTACGACTTACCTTCTCCATGAACAGTGCATTTCATTTCTTACCTATGAATGATTATGTAATATTATAAATACATGTATATGCTGGATATATATTATATATATGATATCCAAATCATGAATTTCATTCTGGATATAAAGAACCTTTGACCACACGAACAACATGTAATTTTAAGAAGTCCACTTTCGACATAAGAACCAAATATTGAAAAAACAAACATTATTAACTTAAATGGATACATAGTGTTTATAACATGGAAATAAGTGAAATAAAAGGAAAAATGAACTTGAAAAAGGTTCTTAAGCAAATAGAAATTAACTCAAGTTTATTATTCAGGACGTTAAATAACGATCGAGTCAAGTTAGACCTGAGGTAAGGGACTTCATCTCAATATCCTTTCATTGAGGCATATTTCGTTTTATACACAACTATGTTTTATATGGTGTATAAACCCCTTTTATTTTTACTTTTATACAAAATGAATCTTTTTCTACGAATTTTTTTACTAAATGTCAAAAAGGAAAGTTTCTTTTAACGTACGCAGTGACAACGACCTTTTCCGCCGCCGTGAGTATTATTTGGTCTTTGGCTTCCTCAACAAGCCGTAATGTTTTTAAAATAAAATAAATACCATATACTCTTTTATGTATTTTGGTATTGAAAATGTTTTTGATAAAGGATTATATTATGTCAATATATTTAAATGATATATTGTGATTGAAATGTGGAAATGTTATCATTTATTTATATGGGTTTTATGTTTTATGATTTTATATTGGTACATGGACATTTGACGGGTGGTTACGTGATAAACCATATGATGGGTGGTTTCGTGAATACCAGGATGGTTGGTTACGTTATAACCTCCAATGCATTGGGTATGGAAGTCGTCCATATGGCTATTCCATTAAGTATGTATGGAAGTTGGCCGTATGGCTATTCCATTAAGTGATATGTGTGGAAGTCGACCGTATGGTTATTCCACTTAAGTATGATTATGTCCCAAGTTACCTTTATATGTTATGTGTTCTTTATATAGGTTTTATGGTAATCTTTGGTTACAAAAGGGTAAGTAATGATATTTTATTCAGTGAATAGTATTTACTACTTCATGAAGGTGAAGGTATTACTTTGATAAAGTATACATGGTTTACATGATGTTTGAAAAACTAACAGTTTTCATTCTTTGTGTATCCCTTACTGAGCTTTTTATGCTCACCCCAAGTTTTATTTGAAATGTTTTTCATAGGACTTAATGTGGAATAGGGTCAAGTATGGGATCAAGGGAAAGTCATGCTATATAAAACATGGAACTAGACATGTCTCTTTTTAAGAGTTTTTTTATTTATATGGAAACTTAATAGAAGTGCCTACTTTGTAATCTTTTGAGATGTAATAGTTATGTTCTAATTCTCTATAACTCTAAACCTGAAAAGATCCTCGATGTGAATTATTCATTTATCTCAATATTAAGTAATGTTTAAGGTCGGGGCCTTATTTTTGGTATCAGAGATCGGTTTAGATAAATTTAGGAATTAGAATTATATTAAATGATTATCCAAAAATATTTTTTATGGAGAAATTGAAAGGATATAGCATTTAAAGATTACCATGTTGCATCATCTAATACATGTTTGTTCAGAATGGTTTTCTGTAGAGGAAACATGTCAGCTATGTTAGGAAGGCATACAGAGGGAAATGACATTCTAAATCAGTAACTTGAGATGGTCAGAATCAGAATTGAAGAGTTTGTTGTAGTGATGGCTCAGTTGACTCAGGTGAAAAATGTTGGTTGTTTTATTGATGATATTTTGGTGTTTTATAAAAGAAAAGAGGAGCATGAAAGTCATTTAAAAGTTATCTTACAAACCTTAAAAGAAAAGAAACTATATGGAAAATTCAGCAAGTGTGAGTTTTGGTTACAACAAATTTCTTTCCTAGGTCACATTGTTTCAAAAGATGGCAAAACTGTTGATCCTGCTAAAACAAAAGTTGTTGAAGAATGGCCAAGACCCACAAATGTAACTGAGATCCGTAGTTTTCATGGTTTGGCAGGTTACTACCGAAGGTTTGTTGAAAATTTTTCATGGTTATCTAGTCCAATGACTAAGTTAACTCGTAAGGGTGTTAAGTTCATCCGGAAAAAAGAATGTGATGATTGTTTTTAGGAGTTGAAAAGAAGATTGGTGAATGCTCCAGTTTTGGAAATCCCTTCTAGGAATGGTGATTTTGTTATATACAGTGATGCTTCATTGAAGGGACTTGGTTGTGTCCTTATGCAGAATGATCAGGTAATTGCTTATGCTTCACGTCAGTTGAAAACTCATGAGGTAAATTACCCTACACATGATTTGGAATTAGATGCTGTTGTTTTTTCATTAAAAATTTGGAGGAATCATTTTTATGGAGTAAAGTATGAAATATATACTGATCACAAAAGGTTAAAGTATATATTCACTCAGAAATAATTGAACATGAGACAGAGGATATGTCTTGAATTAATCAAGTATTATGATTGTACAATTCATTACCATCCGGGAAAAGCAAATAAAGTGGATGATGCTTTGTGTCGAAAAAGTAATGCTTCATTAAAGATGTTGCATTTGGAACTTGATCCTTTGGTTAAGGATCTTATGAACTTTGGTATAGAAGTTGTTGGTGCATTATGTCCTTCTGTTTTGTTTCAGGTATCACTAATATCTTCTCTATCAGACAGAATCAAGCAAGCACAGAAGCAAGACAGTGAGTTGTAGAAAAAGGTAGAGCTAGTACAGAATGGTAAGTTGCATGAATTCAACATTGATAGTGATTGTTTTTTGAGATTTGGGAAGAGATTGTGTGTGCCTTGTGATTCACAATTGAAGAGAGAGTTGTTATGTGAAGCTCATAGTTCTCCGTTTTCAGTTCATCCTGGTATTACTAAGATGTACAGAGATCTGCGGGAGTATTACGGTGGGATGGAATGAAAAGATATATTGCTGATTTTACTGTGAAGTATTTGACTTGTCAGTAGGTTAACGAAGAGCAGAAGTTATCGAAAGGGATGCTTCAGCCTCTACCAGTGCCAGAGTAGAAATGGGAGAATATATATCCATGGACTTTATTGTGGGATTACCGAAGACATCTCGAGGTAATAATGCAATCTGGGTTATTATTGATCGCTTGACTAAATATGCTCATTTCCTTTCCATACGAGATAATTTTTCCCTAGATCAACTTTCCCGTTTGTATCTTGAAGAGATAGTCAGGTTACATGGATTTCCTCTCTCCATTGTATCTGATCGTGATCCCAGGTTTACTTCTAACTTTTTGAAAGGCCTTCAGAAGTCGTTGGGTACTGAATTAAATTTTAATACAGCTTTTCATCCTCGATCAGATGGGCAGTCAGAACGAACAATTTAGATGTTGAAGGATATGCTATGATCTTGTTCGATGGATTATCAGGGATGTTTGTGACCAACATCTTTCTTTGGTTGAGTTTTCTTATAATAATAGTTTTCATTCCAGTATACAGATGGCACCATTTGAGGCATTATATGGGAAGTGGTGTCGAACTCTAGCATTTTGGGATGAAGTGGGTGAAACGAAGCTGATGGGACCAGAATTGGTAGAAGAGATGGCAGAAAAAGTTCAGTTGATTCAGAAACACATGAGAACAGCTCAAAGCATGCAGAAGAGTTATGCAGATAACTGGAGGAATGATCTATCTTTCGAGGTAGGTGATCATGTTTTTCTCAAGGTTTCGTTATGTAAAAGTGTGATGAGATTTGGTAAGAAAGGAAAGCTGAGTCCAAGGTTCATTGGACCATATGAAATTCTGGAGAGAGTTGGATCAGTAGCTTACCGAGTGGCTTTACCTTTGAGTCTATCTCAAGTACACAATGTTTTTCTTGTTTCGATGCTGAGAAAGTATATTCCAGATCCATCTCGTGTTTTGAGTCCAGAGGTAGTTCAGTTGGAAGAGAACCTATCTTATGAGGAACAACCGGTCTAGATTCTTGACCGAAGAGAGAAAGTATTGCGAAATAAGGTAATTCATTAGGTAAAGGTTTTGTGAAAAAACCATATGATTGAAGAGGCAACATGGGAATCTAAAAATGCAATGAGAGATAAATACCCCCACTTATTTTGATAAGTGAATAAAATTGTGAGGACGCAATTCCCAAAAGGGGGGAAGGATGTAACATCCCAGGTAAATAAAGAATAATACATTTTCATATTTATTAATATTTGAGAATTAAATATTAATTTTACTTTAAAGGGGTTTCTATGTTCGATAGTGTACCCGATACGCAACAAAGAGTTTCTTTGAAATCGTACGTTGCACACTAGTAATAAAATAATATTAATTTATATGTTAGTTAACACATAGCCATTGTACTGGCATGAATGTATAGAAATAACTAAAATATGATTATATATGTTTGTTAAATGTTTTTACATTTATCTAATAAAGGATAAAGGCTTAAAATACGAAAAGAATTCAATTTTAGGCTAATATACTCTAATTTTCATGAAAGGTCCACTTATCAACATTTGATGGCGAACCGTCATTAATATAGTTCTGGACACTCTTATACATTATATTTGACCAAATAAAACTCTTCTTTAGAATCAGGACATCAAATATTACTTTGTGTAATTTTTTGGTATTTTTCCGATAAAGTTCATTTTTTAATGAATAGTGTAAAATGTTGTATTTTAATTCAAAACCTCTTTTTAATCTAATTTATTAAGATGATTAGATAAAATTTTGAATTGGTTTTGAAGTTCAATTAGAATATATTTTTACCATTTAATCCAATAGTGGTTTTTGTAATTAATTTTACTTTGAAATTGGACTTAAACTAGTGTCAATCTTTTGATACTTATTGTTTCATAAAAAACATGCTATTTGTTTTGAAAATAGGAGTTAATTATTAAATTAATTATTGAAACTTATATGTTTTGAATTTTGTAAAATGGACTTCATTTTGGTATTTGGAATATCAAATATAGCTTAGGGTGAATTTTTGGTATTTTTCTGAAAAACATCTATTTTTGACGAATAGTGAAACCACAAAGTGGTGGTTACAAAATTTGATTATTCGTTTAAATTGGAAATTACCACTTCTAGGTTTTGAATCTCAAAAATCCAATTTAAATTATTTTCATTATTAAGTAAAATGCGGTTCAATGGGATTAAAATAAATTTTGGTGAATAGTAACTTCTATGTTTTATTAATCTCGATTAAAGGTAATTAGTGTAATTTAAGGTAAAAATGATATTATAATAAAATGAAAATATCTTGACACGTGTCCTAACCCTATTGGTTGAGTTATGGCCGACCAATACAACCCATGGCTTGATTTTTGGTACCCCATGGAGCCACAAGGGTTTGATAATGACATTTATGCCTTTTATTTAAAGTTAAAGTAAAAAATGACACAAACATGAGATGTTTTACTAACCCAATTTTTACATTGGGTTATACAAGTCATATTTTTTACTATAAATATTCATTAGAAATATAAAAAGATTTCCTACATCATGATATTTTTTTTATAATTTTTAGACATTAAATATATTAAATTATTTATGACATCATGATGATGCAGCGATTACCTCATTATTTAACGATTTAAATAAAATGAAAAGATAATGTAAAATATAAGACCTAAGCATGTCCAAAACCTATTGGATGGGTGGATTTCGAACCCTTATCACCTTATCCTTGAAACAAATAAATGTGGGACTATTAAAATCCAAAAACCATTTGAAAATAAAGTAACATTTCCTTACCTTCCAAGAGTTCCCATCCTCTCCTCTTATAAAAGGCCCCCACCAATACCACCTTACCCACACCTCTGAAGCCTTTGGTTCAGAAAATATCTGATTGTTTTGTCTCTCCACATCCCTCTCTTACTCCTTGAAGCCTTACTTTGGGCAGAAATCTTCCCAAGGAAGCCTTTGAGCTCAAACCATAGAGATTTACCCGATTTTAAGGTAATGTCTTCACTTGAGTCGTTTTGTTTTATTTTGCTTCTCCAACCCCCATAAACTCTTTTTATTCAGTTCTTTTGTAACAAATCCAGTATCTTCCATATACTAGGATTTTTTTATAAGAAGTATTTGAGCTACACTTACACACACCTACATCTAATGGTTAAAGAACATACTGTTCTCGTGGATGGCGAATTTCAGCCTCACGAAGCGATGATTGTTCGATATTCTTCTAACACCTTCAAAGGCGGACATTAAGATGTCAAAATATTTATATATGATATATAATATGTTTATGTTTTCCTTAATATTCTGTATTTTTCATTTTGGGCATACCTTTATGGTTTCCATTATGGGTAAATGTGATATCTTCATTTAAGGAAGTGCGGACTACCGCCCCCTCAAAGTGATTTGATTCGTTAATGCCATATGTGGGATGTATAAAGGATGGATTTAAAGATATTATATATGATTTTATACTGGAAATATAATATACCTCTATATCATTATTATTTCTTTCCATTAAATTATGAGATAGAAATGAAAGTAGTGTTCATGCGTACGTACGGCTTACCGTCTCCATGAATGGTGGATTTCATTTCTTATCCCCAAATGTAATGTACTATTACAAGTACATATTTATAATGGATATATATAATGTATGTCACATATAAATGATGAATATAATTCTATAATTTAAATATACATACCACTCATTCATTTTTAATTCCATTAATATGACAATGAAATGAAAGTAGCGTTCATGCGTACGTACGGCTTACCGTCTCCATGAACGGTGCATTCCATTTATTAACTCTAAATGATTATGTAATATTATAAATACATGTATATTCTGGATATATATGATATATATGATATCCAAATCAGGAATTTCATTCTGGATATAAAAAACTTTTGACCACACGAACAACATGTAATTGTAAGAAGTCCACTTTGGACTTAAGAACCAAATATTGACAAAACAAACATTATTTACTTAAAATGGTTACATAATGTTTATAACATGGCAATAAGTAATATAAAACGAATAATGAACATGAAAAATGTTCTTAAGCAAATAGAAATTAACTCACGTTTATTATTCAGGATGTTAAAGAATGATCGAGTCAAGTCTGACCCGAGGTAAGGGACTTCATCTCAATCTCCTTTCATTGAGGCATATTTTGTTTTATACACAACTATATTCTATACGGTGTATAAACCCCTTTGACTTTTAATTTTATACAAAAGGAATATTTTTCTACGAATCATTTTACTAAATGACAAAAATGAATGTTTCTTTTAACGTATGTGGTGACAACGACCTTTTCCGCCGCCGCGAGTATTATTTGGTCTTTGGCTACCTCAACAAGCCGTAATGTTTTTAAAATAAAATAAATACCATATACTCTTTTATGTATTTCGGTATTGAAATGGATTTGATAAAGGATTATATTATGTCAATATATTTAAATGATATATTGTGATTGAAATGTGGAAATGTTATCATTCCTTTATATGGGTTTTATGTTTTATGATTTTATATTAGTACTTGGACATTTGATGGGTGGTTACGTGATAAACCATATGATGGGTGGTGCCGTGAAGACTAGGACGGGTGGTTACATTATAACCTCCAATGCATTGGGTATGGAAGTCGTCCGTATGGCTATTCCATTAAGTATGTATGGAAGTTGGCCATATGGCTATTCCATTAAGTGATATGTGTGGAAGTCGACCGTATGGTTATTCCACTTAAGTATGTTTATGTTCCAAGTTACCTTTATATGTTATGTGTTCTTTATATGGGTTTTATGGTAATCTTTGGTTTCAAAAGGGTAAGTAATGATATTTTATTCAGTGAAGAGTTTTTACTACTTCATGAAGGTGAAGGAATTTCATCGATAAAGTATACATGGTTTACGTGATGTCTGAAAAACTAACAGTTTTCATTCTTTGTGTATTCCTTACTGAGCTTTTTATGCTCACCCCAAGTTTTTCTTGAAATTTTTTTCACATGACTTAAGGTGGAATAGGGTCAAGGATGGGATCAAGGGAAAGTCATGGTATATAAAACATTGAACTAGACATGTCTCTTTTTAAGAGTTTTTTTATATATATGGAAACATAGTATAAGTTTCTACTTTGTAATCTTTTGAGATGTAATAGTTATGATCTAATTCTCTAAAACTCTAAACCCGAAAAGATCCTCGATGTGAATTATTAATTTAATTCAATATTAAGTAATGTTTAAGGCCGGGGCCTTAGACGAATGGTAACTATATCTCATGTCCATCTTGGTAGAATACTGAGATCCATGGATGTGATGAAACAATTCATCAATATGGGTCAATTGATAATTATTATTTATATAAATTTTATTCAAAGATCTATTATCAACGAAATTTATCATTGACCGATATATATTTTTAACACGCAAATAATTGGATAACCCCATGGTGAAGTTCTAGGATGAAGTAATCCTTTATCTAGAAACACATGTAACTTCTTTGAAAATGAAATAATTATCACATGAGACATTCCATAAGGGGGTATAGAAAAATTATTAGCAACATCAACTATGTAAATAGTAAAATACACTTCATGTTTATGGATCAAACTGAGAAACTCATCAAGAAATACATCCAGGTATTCATTACTACTAGAATATCATTAACCTGAACAGTTCCCTTGTTTCCAACAATATGTTCAATATAAAACTCATTTCAATGTTTTAACACATTCAAAACATCATGATATGTTATAAATGGCATGGGTTGATTCTTGTATTACAACTGAAAATATTTTTGAATATATAAATTCTTTGGATCTATAATCAATCATAAGATTCTAAACAAAAATCAAATACAAACACATATTAACTTCAATAACTAATAAGGTAAAAACGATGTTGTTTTTAGGTAATATATTTCTACATAAAACAAAAATAGTATTCATATAATTCGTTTTCTTTAATATTTCCCCCTACTATGTTAATAATATGCTCTGGCCTTATTTCATGTGTTGAAATTTATAATTTACCAGATATTTATTCATAAATAAATGAATGCGTAGAACTATTATCAATAAAATACAAAGAAATAAATTTTATTCTCAACAGGGCAATGCCCAAAGAGTACAAGATAAGGGAGGACTAAAGTAGTGGAGACCGAGTTCATCAGCCATGTGAAAAATATGTCATATGAAGGGATGATAACCCAGGGTAGAAAAAACTGAATGTTGATCCCCTTTAACCACCCCTGATGCCAGAAAACCAACCCCTATGTTCCCCCACTCCAAGTATGACTAATTTCCTCCCACAGAAGGAAGATAGATTTGCATCTCCTAAAAAAATAAATTATAATCCACGAATACTAGTTATTCCCCTACAGCACACCATGAATCACATTTGAATTAGCCTTGACCGCATCCAGTAAGATATTTTGAACCCGACATAGCATGAGACCCCTCTATATGGACCTAGTTTCTTCCATAAGTGAATCCCCATTTCTGAAGGCAAAGAAAAATATAGAATAACCATCGTTGAATTGTCATGAACTCCCCCATATAATCCCCATGGTGCAAGATCAGTACACATTAAGTTGAAACCCATTGATCCGAGGGTTCTACTATACCCAAAAGCATTGTATAGTCAAATTCTAGAAAATCAAGGAAGGGAACCTACCAACTAGACGTCGCTTCAAATAATATGACCCATCCAAGATCCTGACTAGCAGATCCAGGTCCACAACAGTACTTCAAGTTCTAATCGACAGACCCAGGTGAGAGAAGATGATCCATGAGTGTTGTGCCTAATTTCATACCCACCAGATCACCCATAATCCTACAATGTCCAGAAGAGCCTTCACCTACTTATCGTGCACCTAGTCCACTGAATATGAAAACCAAGACTGCCAGAATTCTTCCAAAGAGAGAACTCAATTTTGTTTTCTTGAAACACTCCTCGAGTATCCCGCAGATGTTATCCTCCCATCCACTATCAATAAAGTGATGGAAAGCCAATTTCTCCCTAATAATCTGAAAATAATTACATTTACAAGGAATTTAAATTATTTTTTATTGAATCAGCACAATTGGGGGGATATACTTGTAATTGATCTTCCAAACAAAGAAGTTAATGGTTTTAGGAATATCTTGGAACCAAATGGTGCCATTACATTAATATTTATTTTCCACTATTTTACTAATAGATCGATAATATTTACCAAGAACTTATCATAAGAAGAATATATAAAAATGTGACTTTATGGTTATTCAATAATGCTTATTTCATTGAAGATATCCCTCTATTAGTGGTTGAGAAAAACATAGATAAAACTATCAAACCTGCTTTCCTAAATCATGGAATGTCTAGATTCTGGAAGCCTGAGAATCCCATGACCTAACCTAGCTAGTTTTACCCCCATAAATTGATCTTCACATATCCCATATTTCAATTGGATTAGTTCTCAGAACCGGTAGTTGGAAATAAATTCCTGAGAAATTACGGGACATACCCCCATAGGAAAGGTATCCTTAAGAACCATATATGCTTTCAATAAACCCGTACTATATAGATTTTTTCTCCATGATGTCCCATGAATTCTTCAAATGCATGATCGACATGACCTCCCTGAAATTATTGAGATTGATAACCCGACACCAACCGACATTTCCAATCTATCCCAAGAGGCCAAATGGTATCTACCTTCGGCCAAGATGTCTCAGATAAAGATGATCAGGATTCATTAAATGCAATTCAAGAGCACTTTGTGAACATTGAGAACCTAGAACAGGTGCATGTGGATATATGAAAGGACACAACTGGAAAAATGATGTGAACCCTAAAAGAAAAAATCAATTTCTTCCAATTTGTGATGCAGGAAGTGATCTTTTGAACCAACCCCTTAAAGTGACATATCTGATTCCTTCACAGATCCATCAGGCCACCATGATAATCCACCAAAAAACCATTCTTTTGAATACATAAGTCATCCTTAATTTTCCTAATTTTCTGCTAAGAGCCCCATATCAAGAAAAAACAAACAATTTTCATCCATATTAATGTACTTCCCACTCCACCGAAAATAAGTGTCCAAGATTTTATTGAAATCCCAACAATTCCTTCTATTACCGTTAAGAAAAAAGACCATGTTGTTAGAAAAAAAGATATGAGAGATGACCCCTAGATTGTATTTTCCATGGAATGTTCACAAGATGTCAGGGCTTAGTTTATACTCCACATATCTACTAAGGGATTCTTTCACTAAGACAAATAATCTAGGAGATTTTGGATCCCCTTATCAAAGACCCTAAGAAGACATGAAGAATTCACACCTAGATCCCATGAATGAAATTTCCAACCAAGGAGAGCTACCCATTATGGAAAAAAACCACTACTCTAGAAAAACCCATCCATCCAAGCACTATATTAATGAAAATCCACTCATTATTGTCATAGGCCCTGTGCATCTTGACTATGGTCACAAAATTTGAGCATAGAGTCATTCTGTAAATATCCCCCCCCCCTTTATTAGACTAGGTAAGTCAATTATCAAGTTGACATTATATTGATAAAGATTTATTGGGTATTTGATACCCAAATAAGACAAAAACTAGTGAAGCTTCAATTTATATTGTTTCCCAAAACATTATAAGGGAAATTACACATGATAATTGGTTTGTAATTATGACAGAGGAAGCTCATTGATTTTTGGAATGAGGATCAGGATTGAAGCACGAGCCACCCGAGGATGGTTCCCCCCTCTAAAGAGAACCAGAATAGCTTCTGTCGACTCACCTTTCACCAACCCCCAGAAGTATGTATAAAATTATCCAAAGAACCCATCAGGTATTAGAGATATCTATATATTAAGGGGCTGAAATGATTACCAAATTTCATCCTCCTACGGGTTGGAAACAAATAAGTTGTAAGTTTCATGTTTAACCATTGATATAATATAATCAAATAGATCAGTTATCTCAGATGGATATCCCCTACATGAGAGGGTTTGGTTCAGCCTAAATTGATTTCAAATACTCGGTCACCATACACCCCATATTCCCTAAATCCTGCATGAAATAACCATCCCCTTGAAAAACATTCCACATGATAATCCTCATTATTACATTAATACATTCCTACAAGAACGTTGTGTTCATATCCACTTCATGAATCTATGTCTCCCTAGACCACTATTGAGAAAGCCACTCTTTCTCTAGAATAAATTCTGTGAGTTGGCCTCTTTTATCAATTAGTGTTCCGAAAGTATTGTCATCCTATCCTGACTCTAATGTCTTCTCTAAGTGGATAACCTCAACCTTAGTCTCATCAATGTCAGCCAAACGATTTTCTCTATTACTATACAAAGAAAATATCTCTAACTTTATTCTTCTACGCTAGTTGTGGATACCTACCCATGGACACTCCCTCAAGGGATTCATCAAGGAATCTCATACCTTGTGAATGAATCATTTATATGACTTCAATCTTCTTGAAAAATGGAATCTCATACTCGCTTTGATCCATGATCAAGAAAACCCTGGATGGGTTCATGATTTGAAAGAGTCTGAGACTTGTGCTCCACCTTCATGTTTGAAAAAATAGAAGATGCTTGAAGATTGGAAAATCAATAGTCAAGTGCACTCCAGATGTGATGGTTCCCCCAAATTTTACTGCACCATGTGTATTTGATTCCCATAAAACCCTAGTCAATATCGTTGTGACGTGTAACGCAATCATCAAATGATATCTGTCCCCTCCCAGGTATAAGGCCTCCTCCCTATCTCTCTAGAGAATCATGGATAATAATAAAATCTCCCCCAACAAACCACATAGAGCTCCTAGGATCAAAAATGTCAAGGTCTGTCCATAACTCTTCCTAATACATCTCTTCACACGTAGCATAGATAACAGAAAATATGCAATAAAGGATTACCCATGTAGTCTACACCGGCACCTATTGATTCCGAGCACCCGACAATATCCCAAAACATGTATTCTTCTAGAACACCCATATGTGCTGGTTGAAAGGCTCCCCACTATGATAATTTAGAATGTCGATCTTCCACGCATTATCTATAATCCTAGAGATTTTTTTCTTTGGCTCGAGATTAACCACCACTGATGACCTAGAAATATGCAGTTCATAGTGAATAAATTATGTTTTGATCTGAGAACCCATGCCTCTTGCATTTCATAATTACATGGAAATCATTGGAATCCATGAATTCTTGTTTAGGCCCCATGTGATAATGAGATAGTCAACTGAGCTGAAGAAATGCTATGAAAATGTTTGTTGTGAGTCTAAGTATGAACCCTAAAGGATGGGGGCATGTTAAGAACCGAAAATGTTTGGTCCTACAAATCATAAATAAAAATGATAAAACAATTAGAATGGGAGAGACCTAAATGAACCTTAGTAGAGTCAGCCATCTATACCAAAGCCTTCTCATATCCTATATCTCGAGGCCTTGAATTTCACCTGGATGTAAACTCCGGAGAGACCTCTGATGATTGACACCCAGAGACCAATGAATTAAATCCTGCTAGCCAATCCTTCTCCCTATAACACCCTGTATGGAGAAGATACACTTTATAGGGAGGTCTGTCTGAAATAACCAGTGACTGCGATGAGCCGTCTTCCACAAACCTCCCCAACAAAGGTATAGAAGGATGTTCCATCCACAAGGGAGAAACCAAAGAACAAGGCCATCAATGTCTCTCTGGCCACACCTCCAATGGATGAGGTGGAAAAATAGATGTAGAAAGATGGATAAAGAGAATAAGGTCCCTACACAGGTTAACCACATAATGGGAAGAACCTGGAAGAGGAGAAATATGAGTAGTCACCTCGGGGGATCCATCCAACGAGTGCACTAGTGGAACAACATCCAACACATACACCCTATATCAATAATTACATTATCAAAATAATAATAAACAAACAATGTGCCTAAAACCACTTCATTTGATAGCCCAAAATATTGCGAAGTAGCAGAAATAGATTTCACTACACCTTTATTCTTATAATCTATCTACTTCCAATCATTCAGATCTTTCAATTTGGTATGTATTTGCATAATACACTACTCACAATATTTAAATCACTTTACAATTTTTTGTCATAACTACAGATAATATCACCATTTTCTTTATCATTGACAATCTGACTATATATATAAACACACCACAGTGGAAACACTTAGAGAATTTGTTATGGAATTCCCCAGGATCTTATTTACCACACATCGAACAAATTGGTTACTAAATTTTCGTTCATTTAGTTTTCTTTAATTGATCGTTACCCTTATATTTCAATAAATACATCTTCTTATTCTCGTTTTCAAGGCACACATGATCATAAAAAAACTCGATTTCTTCCCTACCAATACATTGAACATGTTTCTCATAACTTTTGATTTTACAGGAGGCTAAATCCTATCAAAATATTGGCTAAAATCATGAATAAAAACCATGTATTTTACTATCTAGATCTTGAATATGATTTACAGCATAACTTTTCAATTGAGTGAAGTTTTCTTCATAAATGGCCTACAAATATTTCTCATATTTATTAAATTCAAGGATTTTCTTTTTCCTCCATGGTTAAACCACCATTGGAAAACATTTTTCCTGGAAAAAGATACTTAAATTCATCCCATTTCAAGGCATTAATCTCTTTTCTATCCTTGATATTATTGAAAATTGACCCCGATGGTAATCTGTATCTTCATAAAAGAAAAAAAACTACTCATTTGCTTATATGAACATCTCATGATATCAAATATCATGTCAAGGGATTTAATCCTCACTTCCACCACCACTATTTCTAATGATCAAATGAAATCATGGGGGTTTTTCCTCAACAAATCAATCACTATAATCATGGTCCAATGTGGCTCTTGTATGGATTCCAAATACATTTATATCATATGTCAACTAATAAATTACTATTAAGAACTTATCGGTTTAAATTTCCACCATTCCAGGTTACATATTCTGAATGATTTTATCCTCTCGGTGTCTTCATACTTCATATTCCCTTTTTCTTATGTGGAAACAATTATGAAAAAACACGTTTTACATGAAGGGGCGTGGAAATTTTCAAATGAAATATCATTTCAAGATAACCATGAGTTAAAAATAATTTATCATATTCTGTGAACATCATCCAAACACACACATATATATATTTATTTATATGAGGTGTTATGATACAAACTATAAGGACAAGAAATTAAACATTATATAATTTAGTAAATTCAACTAGAATTAACATATTAAATTTCGATTGATTTTTTCGATTTAGATTTTAATATAATTAGTACATTATTCAAGAATATCAACCAAAAAGAATAAAAATTTGGAACTATTAAAATAATATCAATTTCTTCCATTATTATTTTATTAATAAAACATGAAATCACTTCTATTAAATAGTGTTTTAGTTGCTGTTTTTCATTGTGATTTCCATATATACTGCTAAATGTTTTTCGGGATAAAATTTAGCAATGGTTTCTTTCCAGAATTTTTAAAACACACCACTATATGTTTTAAATATATTTTTTATATATTTTTATTTGTTTCAAAAGTATCGACTAATTTTAACAGTGGGTTAAACACAATTGTCCCCAAATAAGAGAATAATATAAAAAATATATATTAAGTTATCTATCATTACTTATTATTTTTTTATACTATCATATATTGTTTATAATTTATAATTTTAATTATTTACAATGTGTAAATTAATCAATATTTATAATTTTTGGGAATATAAATTTTAAAGTGAAAACAAATATTCAATAAGTTGAAAATCAGTCCTTGACATCAAATGGCACTAAATTTTGATCCTAGAGTTAATTTTAGATCCACAATTCAAATAGAAGCTTGTGAAATGACCAAAAGCCACATGATATTTAAATCATGTGATAATAAGAGAAAAAATAAATTAAATGTCATCATAGTTAAAAATCAAACTATAACTTCAAATGAGCATATCATTTAACTCGGGTGCCCATTTCGGCTCAGCCACAAATCAAATCAAATCGTATAATTATTTATAACCTAATAATAGTCTTTAACTTGGATAAAATAGTTTTTCTTGTTTTTCCTCGACAGAATGTCCCAAAAGGATTCTAAAATTTTGTTTTTGTCACCAACCACAGTTACATAAAATTTAAACAGCCGTAACATCTGACTCAAGTGTTCATTCAACTTGTGCTATATATTATATCAAAGATCATATCATTATATTTCTATCCATTTACCATTTTGATTATTTATTATTTTTTTAATTTATTATTTATTATAACTTATTAACTATTTATTAGCTATTAATTATTATTTAGTTATTATTAACATAATATTGATTTAATATTTATTTATTTATATTAATTTATTATTTATATAAATAAATTATTAATTTATTATTATTAATTATCTATTATTAATTAATTTTTATTATTTATTTATTCTTATTTATTTATTATTATTCATAAATTTTTTAAAATTGTTTATTTATTGTTATTTTTTATTAATAATTTTTATTCAATTATTATTATATATTTATTATTGAATATTTATTTTTTATTATTAATTAATTTATTTTCTTAATTTTAATATTTTATTAATTTAATGTCATAATTTTTTATTTGTCGATTTATTATTTAGTTTTTATTATTTATTAATAATTATTAATTTATTATTTATTATGGATTTATAATTTATTTATTTATTATTATATATTAATCATATATTGATATATTAACTCTTATTTATTATTTATTAATTAACTATTATTAATTAATTGATTATTATTATTTATTTACTATCTAATATTTATTATTGTTTATTTATTATTATTTTTATTTATGTTTTATTTTTTATGTAATTAATTAATTATTTATTTATTTTATTATTTAATTAAAAATTAATTTATTTTATTATTTTATTATTTAAATATTTTATTTTTTAAATTTTATTATTTTATTTTCATAATTCCATTATTTTTTATTTATTAATTATATAATTTATTTACTATTAATTTATAATTAAATTATTCTTTATTTATTATTGATTTATTATTTATTTATTATTTATTTATTATTTTTTTTATTTACATATTATCATTGTTTATTATTTATTATTTATTTAGTATTTAGTATTTATTATTTATTATTATTTAATTGTTATTAATTATTTACTATTTACTATTTATTATTTCTAAATTGATATGCATTATTTATTAATTGTTTATTATGTATTATTTATGTATAATTTCTTTATTAGTGTTTTATTGAGATGATTAATTTATTATTATTATTTATAATCAATATATTATTTATGTATTATTTATTTATTAATATTTAATAATTACTTCATATTTTCATTTTTGGAATTTTTCCAAAAATATTTTTTTGTAATTGAAGAGTAGAAAATTTCAATTTTTATAAATATTTATTTTGTTTTCCGTTATAACTCCCCAAAACATTTATATCATTTTCCTAAATTACAAGTTAAAATTTTATCTAGAAATAATCTAACTAATTTCATAATAATCAACATTATATGAGATCTTGAAATAAATATATCATTAAACTTAAATAGACATTTTTTGAAAAATCATTTTTCACCACACTTAGTGGGATATAAATAAAATGGCCTCCTAATAATTTTATATAAATAAAATTTTAAATATTTTCTATATTTGGAATCATACCAATTAATTTTATTTAAAAAGTTTTACTTATGTTTTTTTCCTTATGAATATTGAAAATATTAAAATTCATCACATTGGTAAAATGATAAATTAGGTTTTCTTAGGTTAAAACAAAATGAGATGGCCACCAATATTCAATATCAATATTATTGGATGAATTTATATCTAGCCTTATAACCTTAATCGTTATATTTAATTTTCAATGGGGAAATCTTCCATGAAAGTGACCTATATAATATTTTTTGTAATAAAAAAGAAAAAATGTCACAATTGTTTTTAAATATATATAATATATTCAGAAAGTCAAAAAAGAATGATGTGAATGGTTATTTTGAGAAAAATAATTTTTTCTAGGGTATTAATTATTTTATAATTTTTAGCAATTATTTATTTTCATTTAATGCTTATGCAACACCAACGGAGTATTTATTTTATTTAAAGAAAAATAAAATAAATTATATTGGAAATGTTCAAAAGAATTATAAATTTGATCTATTTATTATGATTTATTTTTTCAATAATTATACTAAATATGGGATGAGTGAATGTTATTTATTCTAAATATATATTTTTTGTGATGTTTTTAAAGTCAAGTTAAATTAACACATTCAAATTTAACAATAAAGATACTTTATAGTAAATATTGATTTATTAAATGATTTAAAATTCATGAAAATGTAATTTTAATATAATTTTGTGGGAAATAGTTTATAAGATAAAAATTA
Organism: Viscum album; assembly: GCA_963277665.1. Lineage (NCBI taxonomy): Eukaryota > Viridiplantae > Streptophyta > Magnoliopsida > Santalales > Viscaceae > Viscum > Viscum album. Next base: position 1,540,662,351 of record OY728142.1, read on the forward strand.
TAGAGTAATGGGATGTTTTTCTTTTTATGGAATATGTATTTACCCATTTAGAGTAAATACATTAATACTGTTGTAACTATAAAAAAGTGATAACAATGTTTAAAAATATATATAATGGTGAAAAAATATCCCAAACATGAAATAACTTTATTTAATGAAGTTATTTGTTCAAAAAATCATCTAATATTTGATTTTTAAAATTTTATATCCATTTAAATAATAAAAAAATTAGTACTTTAATATATTTGATGAAATTTACTACCCAATCATATAAAAGCGAACCTCCTCTCCTCTTTTCATTACACATAGAAGACATTTTAGATGGGAAAATACAGGTCCAAATCCATATTTTACATCCATACCCACGTCCTAATGTCCTTTTCTTAAACAAAAAACCCTCATATGGTGTCTTTTGTTATAAACATTTATTGGTTGTCCAAAGAGGATGTATTTTTCATAATCAAATATTTTTATAATATTTATTAATTTACCTCCATCAAAATTTCATCAATCAAGATTAAATAATAACACCATTATCTTTCATATAATAGTATGATATTATTTTACTTAATTATTCTATATCCATTTACACTTCCATCAAATTGAAATAAAAACCATTGTTCGTGTGTGTGGAGGACTTCTACCTCAGCAACCAATGAAAGACAATTCATCACCTCCTCGTTCTGATAGTTATAATTGAAGAATATATAAAATATTATTTTCATAACATATTTATCATTATTAAAATATAATATATCATCTACACTCCTACCTTCATTGAAATTTGATAACATCTTTCTCACATACTTTTAGAGTATAACAACAATGAACTGATGTGATTCGTTCTTCGTCACCACATCTTATGGATGATGTATATTAATTTATATATATATATATATAATTGGTATGATATTTATTATATTATGGACATTATATTATTTGAAAAAATAAGTTAACATCATTTTATAATGATAAATGATAATTGTAAATGTTACACAAGCATTTATGCGACATGTCGTCTCAATGACTGCAACACAGTTCTTTTATCGTCACCATTTTTCAGGAGTGGTTTTAAAAGTATCAATTTTGTTCAGAAATAAAAACAATTCCATAATTATTATTCTTCATATGATGATATAAATAATTTCTTATTTCGGAATATTCAATCTACCAAATTCATTTGGGACAAACAAGTCGAGTATCATTGAATCATCGTCATGATATTAATCAATTGGGTAATTGTGGAAATAAAAGGAACAATGAAAAATAAAAATATTACTAAGAAAAAAATAACTTATGTGTATTATCTAGTAATATAATGAATGTACATGATGGTTCAGACTCTTGTTAAGGGACATTCATTTAAAAAAATTCTATTTTAATGACTCCCTTTCAAATCTTAATTTTCTATGTCCATATTTTGGAAAAACAATTCACATTCATATATTTATATGGAAATAAATAGATTTTAAGGGTAATTTTATAATTCTTTTTAATTTATTTAAATGTTTTTTAAAATGAAAATTTTTATAGATTAGATTTTTTTCACAGAAAAAGAAATAGGATTATTTTATTTTAATGTATATGATAACAATGAATACTCCCACCACTATCCCTTTTATTTTATTTATCAATTCCTTCATAATATTTATTTTTTCCATAAAAACTAGTATTTAATTCCTTCTAGGTATTTTAGTGTATAATTTGGGGTTCGTAAAGAATGGGTATTTCAATATCCTATAGTGTTTTAAATATAGTTTCGAAAGAGTTTCATAAATGTTTTATAAATAAAAATTCAACAATAAAATGTTTTACTCATGATATAGTCATTGATAATTATATCTGAGAAATGGGTTATCATAATATATCTTATAATATGGATTGATCCCCATTATATCTTCTTAATATGGTTGAACATAATATATCTTAAATAAAGGTTGAACCACATTATATATCTTCATGAAATTTTGTAATTATCCTTATCATTAATGGTATAAAAAATAGAGTAAACTAATGCGATTTCTCTTAGGGATTTAATTGGACTATATTTATTTCAAATATGGTTTTAAATGGGTTATGGATATGTATCTCACTGTTTTGTATTTTTTTTATTTTATTGATATGAGTGTAAAAGTTTTATTTAATAAAAAATTTAGTGTTTTTTGTTTTATATGGAATATATTTGTTTTATACATTCACAATATAATTTGATAATGGTTGGAATATTATGGAATGTTGTGGTTTTCACTAAAACAATAGATTTCATATTTTTTATGTCCCTTACTATAATTTTTATTCTCATCCCATTTTTTAAAATAAATTTAACAAGGTTTAAAGATGGGTAAAAACAAAGAATAATTCAATTTTAATTTTGGGATGATATTTCTTGAGAAGCTAAGTCATTTCATTTTAAATATTTTATATTTTGTGAAAATTGAGAAATGAGTAAAAGTGTCCGCTCGTAATTTATTGGTTTATAATATACGAGTTATTTCATAATTCATTAAAACAGTAAACAAAAAAATAATTTCCAAAATGAATGAAAGTGGATTATTATCGACAAAAATATGATTATTTAATGTTTAAGGATGGGTCCTTATAATATTAGCCTCTCTTAAATATATACAAGGACCATTTTGATGGGGAATATTTATTATAAATACCCCTGTATAGATCACTGATAACAAATAATTAGTTAAATGAGATAGTATATGTTTATTTTGTTATCATAGGACTCAATATTTAATCATTTTAAAACACTAGAAAGTCGGATATGGGAATTGATGTAAAACCAATGTATTTTGATTTATAGTTTTTCCAATGATTATATATTGAGTATCTTTTTTATGGGAAATGATTTCAATATGATGTCGAAGGTATATGAGTGATTAATCATGAATATGAATTCATTAAAGGAAGAAACATCATGATTCCAACATGTTTTGTGTTTTCTGTAAGGTTTTTTGGATGAAATTGAATTCATGACCATGTTTCCAAAAAACATAAGGGAGGAAGGTTCTTATCCAGCATTGACAATTTGAGTTATTTTTTGTTTTTTAGCTTGTCATCCTTTACCTGTAGAGTTAGAGATTACTGTATTTGGTGTTATCCATGAAAATAATTGTGTGAAAATATGATAGTCATATCATAAATAAGGTCATATTCAATATAATGAATAAAAAAATAGATATTTCATGTAAACTCGTGCACCATACTGAGGTGAGTCCAACGTTATGTTTTTCACAATTTCATGACTTCACTCAGTGAAATATCATGAAGACATATAATATAATTAATGGAGAAATAAACAATGAAATGTATTTTATGTTGTATTAAAATTGTGAGGACCATTATGTATTTGTTAAATACTAGTTGTGAAAGTGTTTGATGGTGTACTAGATGGTCTACATAAGAAAACAAAGAAGAGGAATCATTATCACCAAAGGTAATGCTATGAATCATACAAGGGAGTCACCATATTATAGGAATTTTTTGATATTTGTTACAAGAAGGCACCACATAAAATAATATGTGTGTAAGTTGGGTGATGTTTCTAAAATTAGGTGATGTATCAAAGTGATTTATGGGTATGTGGTTTTTATGATTTTTTATTACACGAATGATTAATTTAATGATGTCTAAATAGACATGATTTTTTATATAAATAAATAATCCATGGAGAAGAATATAGATTTCTACTTGAATGAAGATGATTCTAAATATTTATAAATTATTTATTTTCACAAAAAGGTACATTTTTCAAAAGCATTATGTGAAACACTACATACCATGAGATAAATGTGTGAACAACTATGTTCCCCAAATATACTATTTCCATGGAAAATGTTCTTGTGAAATGGAATGTATTGCATAAAACACCATCTTGAATTTGTACATTTCTTGGGACATAAAATGACTTACTTACACCAACATATTGGGAAATAGTTAGTACTATATCGTTAATGTAAAGAAAAAACACTAATATTTAGTTGAAAATCATTGATGATTTCACCAAGGGAAGATTTAATTTATTGAAAGGAAGATCATTAGGGATGTGAAGATTTTATAGAAGATAAATGTGAGGATCAATGGGAACATATACACAATTGATGCAATAAAGGGAGAGTTAAGTTATGAATTAACCTATGGGAAAATGATATATCCTCTCTTTAATAGGGATAAAATGTGATAAAAATAGATTGAACCTTAATGTGAATGAGAGATCTTGGTTTTGGAGTGACCTATCTAAAAAATTATTTAAGGAGAGTGACCATGTGAATTGGGGGAATTTTTCTCTATCCACCATTGAAACTGATTTGTGAAAAAATGTGACTTTGATAAATTGTCATTGAATCCTCCTTGTATTATCCTAGTGTGAGTGAAATAATTAAAATTCATGTTTCTTGTGTGCTTGATATAATTACACTCTACAAGCTGTACACCAGGGTATGTTCTTTATAATAATAATTAATGAAATTTTGTGTTATGTCTAAGATAATTAAATCATCAATAAAATCATCATTAAAATGATAAGATAACAATTATCATACTAATATTGAGTTAATTTTTTTTGGAAATGAGAATTTATGGTACCCTAATCACACCTCTTAGGTTATCTCCCACTAAAGACTCATGTGTTCTTAGAAAAACTTAAATAGGATGTGAAAAAGAAGAATAATGGGTTAATAAATCACCTCATTGATGATTAAGTACACCCAAAGTTAACATAGATCAAATTTTGATGATAATGGGAAATATAAGTGTAAAGGAGAGGTTCCCACATGTATTTGGTTTAATGAGACCTAAAATCCACCAAATTGTTTTCAAAATAATGGATTTTAAAAAACAATATCGCCCACAAAATATTTAAAGAAACTATTTATGGATGCATTAGTTAACGATTCACCCAACATTATCCGCTTGATGCACCCTTGGGAACCAAATTCCAAAAAAATCCACTTAGTGGCCCAATTAAGAGTCAAATTATCTTAAAAATGATTTCTAATTACACATTAATATCCATCAAGTCACCTATTGGAATGTTGTATCCACCCAATAACACGTCTCAACATTTTAATCCTCAGAAAATCAACCCATGAGCCTTCTTTCTAGAAACAATCATTGGGAAAATCCATTCAAACACAACAAAATGTGTTCCAATATGATAATTAATAATATACATTTTAAAATTAAAATGCTTACATGATTTTATAAATTTAGAACCTAGATTATTTCTGAAACCACCAACAAAAAATAAAGTGGGTCATTATATGTGGATTTTATCCATAAAATGTTATAGTTCCATGATCTAATAGAATTATTATTCTCATGAATTTTATTATTATATTATATATCCATTAAAATACATTTTAGTTGGGAGTTTAGGAAGCATTATAATCATGTCGTCATCCATAATTCTTGAGATAAGCCACACTCTATTTATTCTTGTATACAGATCCATTATTTGTTAATAATATATAGATAAGAAAACTAGTTTTCTTCATAAATATCCTTAAAAAAAATTATTTTTTTCAAGATCATGTGATTTAATCTATATAAAGTAAAAAATATTAATATGAGTTAAATATGCATCAAAATACACAGAACACTAATATCTTTTTGTTGAAATTAATCTTATTGATCTACATATTTCATAATATACGAGAAAAAGTTGTTTCATAATTTATATTTCCTTCAACATGTGACTCTTATTCACTATCATTCCTATGTAAAATATATCAAAACTTATGAATAATTATTAATAAATATTAATTACATTTCTCACAATAGGGTTCCTTGAAATCATATATATATTTTTTCACTACATGTTAATGTATTATATATTAAATATGGATAATGTATAAGCTGAAAACATTAATTTAGTTTTTTAATATTTCAAAATATTTGTTAAACATTAACTCATTGAATAGATCACCTGATTCCCATTATCAACAATTTTGGGTACACAAATAAGACTATTAATTATACTGTAAACAAAGATAACATCACCAATTTTATTATAAAAAATTGATATGTTCAAATCCATTATAATTTCATGAACTTTAATGTTTGAATGTCAAATATCCCCTATCATAATTTTAAATATAATTTAATTAATTTTTTTTCATTTATATGTGATAATATATCACTATCATGTATCCAAAAAAATCCCCAATTTTATGACTTTATAACCTCCCCAACAACCATTGAAACAAATTAATAATTTATTCTTTTATGATATTTTTTTATATATTTTTAATAAATAAATATTGTATCATGGTAATAAATATATTGGTTTTCTTCTTGGGTTTGGCATACCTAACACAAGTCAATTATAGATAATTAATGGAATTTCTTAATTTTACCATATCTTTTGGATGTTTTTCTATGACACAATATTTGTGTAAAATTATAACTCTAGTAACTTAGATCTGGTGTCTAATTTAATAAATTTTAATAGACGTAATTGATCTAATCTCAAAATAATTTTCTGTGTCTTTAATTATAAGATTTATAAAAAATTCCCTTAGTATTTTAGAAATATAAAATATATAGTATAAAATATTTATTGAATTCGTGATATTATTAATAATGTCGTTCTTTATATCCTATGGAAAGGAAAAAAATAAAGGGTGATATCAGATAATCCTCAAGAGTTTTGTACCTTAGAATATATCTTGAATCAATAAATCATAATCAATATATCCTGGTAAATAAAAAATATAATTCAATTTAAATAATATTTTATAATTAAATTCATCTATAGATAATATCAAAGGAAGTAATATTAATGATACTAAAAATTTAATTCTAAATGAATGAAATTATTATTATTGGGCATCATTATTTCAGGCTGTGTTATAGATATACCATCACATCCTTGTGCCAAAATAGTTTAATTTATTATTATGTATAAAAATGAATCCAATTTAATGTTTAATTTCTTATTTTTCACCTGATATCTATTGATTCCCAATGTGATATATAATTTTATACCCCACCCATTATTATTTGTCCAATTCATACATTTTCATAATGTTATAAAAAATAAGAAAATGACCTATTAAGAGAAACCATTTGAAATATTAATTTCAAACCATTTAAAAATTTTAGGGTATCCTAAAACATCATTTATAAAGTATTTGAGTAATAAAATATACATTCATAAAACAATTTTGGTAAATATTGGCATATTAGATAAATATACACGATCAAAAAGAGAAATAAGATTATTTTTTTTAACATTCCTGTTGAAAGGGTAACATGAATTGGTTAATTAATAATCATTAATAGTTATATATTCATGTTAAATAAATCAAAAATAAATTTTATACACCACATAAAATTAAATAGGTTTATAATAAAAAATGTGATCCAACGGAGTGGAAAATTATACAATATCCCTAACCCCGTGACTGACTCATCATGTACATTAATTATCATAATGAATAGTAAAATTATTTTAATTTTTTTAATTCTCAATAACCATTTTCATTTTTTTATAAATATTATTTTTTAATTACCATTTAATATTTAATAACTTAAACAATTAAGTTAACGTCATGTGTTTTGGTGATATTTGGTTCATTTGTCTAAAATGACTTCAGTAAATTAAATGTTGAAAAAGGAAGGTTTTAAAAATTTTAAAGAGTAATAATAATTAAATTTATATCAATCTTACATATCAATTATACTTATCAAATATACAATGAATTTTGGTTTTGAAAAATGAACTATGTTACAATCATTGATATGGTTGGGTGTTCGTAATCATGAGTAATTTTTCTATGTCTCAATGATCAGGGTTGAAAAAAGATATATATGGTATAATATTTATATAATTTCCATTATATCATAAATACCATATAATTTCTTTAAATAAACTTAAATATATCATTAATGGTATGTGGTTATTGAAAAGGAACCACAATGCAACATAGAGGTGGTAATCTACAGGTATGAAAGAACAACATTATCATTTTACATTGAATGAAAAGGTAAAAAATATAAGATATATTTTTTTCTATAATAATAAATATTTCACTGAAATCATTTATATAGATTAAATATTCGAATAGAACTAGTTATGAGGGAAATGGATAGAAAACAAATTATATTGATTTGCAAGGGGGTAGCCTTCTGTATACATGAATGACAATTTAATTATCCATTTTAAGGATTATGATAGAGATATAAGTTATTAAATTATAATAATAAAATATAATTATATTTGACACATTTTTTTAACAATTTTATCATTTATCCATAGTCTTTTATGTGGGAGAAAGAAGAAATGACGCAAAAAAACATGGTAAAAACTATACCTCTTCTTCAGAAAACCACATTGGGTTTATACGTAAATCTGTACTATGATAAAATTATAATAAAAATAACCCTTGATTATGGATAGGTATGTAGGGAAGGAATTATTGAATGTAATATTTTTTTAAAAAGGCACATCAAGTGTGGGTAGGATTGGAGAGGGGTTGACCATTTAAAAGACCAGGAGAGGTCACAAATGGTATTTAAAAAAATAGTATATTAATTATTTATTCAAGAAAAAATTCTAAAAAAAGAACCAATTAGGAATATTACATGAATGTTTTCTGAAATTCATCCATCAAATATAAATTATACATGTTTTTTTGTTAATTTTAACCCTTTTATATTTAGTTACCCCTCGTTAGTTGGTTTTAATGTTAACTATGGTGAGAGATTTATAATATGTATACTAATCATTATGTCCAAAAAAATATCATATTATTAATTATTTTTTATTATACTGATACAAAATTCGAAATTAATTTTAACAAAATAAATTAATAAAATAAAAAGAATTTAATTGAAAAATAAACCTAGAAAACACTATAAAAATTGGTTTTTTATAAAAAAGTATTTTTATGTATAAAAAAGTTGTAATGTTAAATTCAAGATTAAATTTATTCCAACAAAGATAATTTGATCAAAAAAATATAAGTTAACTAATTTATCATTGAACCTATTTTAAAAAAAATTGATCATTGTAAATTATTGAGATAAAAAATCTCTAAATTGTAGTATTTTTCAGTATTTAATAAAAATCAAACATTTTATAAAAATTTAAAAAATAAACCCGAAGATAACATTCATATAAAAATATAAAAAATTAATTTCGTTCAATAAAATAGGGTTTTCAAATATTTAGAAAATTAATAATAATATATTGTCATAAAATTCAATAAATTTTTTTTTGAAGAAAACATATTATTATGGAAGAAAATTACATTACTATATTTTTTTGTTTATTTACTAAGAGTTATTCACTAAATGTTTATTAATTATAATCTTTATATATATTTCAAAATATGTTTATTCCAATTCATACCCACTAATTCATCATCTTGGTTATGGCAGTCATATTTAAATAATAATGCATCATGTTTCATACAAGCACGGTGTTCTGTGTTGTATACTCTATCAAACATAGTGTTCCATTAAAATATTTATATATTACAATAATCCATAATAAAAAAATTTCAACCTCAAAATTTTCATGGTTGATTAATCATATAAAAATGTGAAAGTGTTTATTCTTCCTAGTATCCTCAGGTTCGCACATTAATTCCTCCATTTTATGATTTCCAAAAAGTAAAATTACTAGTCGAGATAGATGATTCTTCAACATTGTATTTATAGTTTATTGGATCTATATAGGATCTTCATTGTAAGATAGATATTGTTCTCGTTCTATATCCTTATATTTGGGCACATTTGTTGGTTTTAGGATATTCTTCCTTAAAAATAAGATATGAAACACATCATGCTCAACATAGGGTCTTTGAGAAATTTTTAATCAGTAAGGAAAAAATCTAATTATTTCCATAATTTCAGAAGGTGTTATGTAACTAGGTATTAGTTTACTATTCTTAATAAACCTTATAACACCTTTCCATTGAGAACTTTTCAGTAAAACTTGTCCTTCCTCATGAAATTCATAATACTTACTTTGGTTATTTGTATACATTTTTTCAATCATTTATATTATCTAATATGATTCTTAATATAATTTAACTATATCACTATCTCCTCAAAATGTTTGGTGTCTACAAGTTTTCTTTCACCATATTGATCACAAAAATACGGAGAATGAAATTATTTACAGTATAATTCTTCACCCAGTTTCATTTGAATAATTTAATGCAATCTATTGTAAAATGAAAACTCTATCAAAAATAAAAAACTAAACGCACTAACATTTAAAGAAAAGTGGCCATGGGCACAAAGAGTATTATTATTCATTAATATACCTTTCCAACTACCCATAAATTTGAGGTTGATAGATGGTTCTTAAATGAAACTTAGTTTCAAAATCACTCTATATACTTTTCTAAATTTTTTTTGTAAATAATGCATCAAGATTAGAAAAAACTAAAATAGGTGCTCTATGATATCATAAAACTACAAAAAATTATTGTTTTGGGGTGATCATGAGGTAAAAATTCATTTATAGTGATGTAATGTTCATATTTAGTAAGTTGATAAATAAAACCCCATATATCATTATACACTATATGAGTTTTTTATTAATCTAGTGAAAATATTTATAGTAATTTCATACAATTTCTACATAGTAATAGGTAGGGTTTTAAAAATATTTTAGTATAATGTCTCTTATACATTACATATTGAAACACTAAACATCTAAACACATAATCAGAAATTTCATACTTTATAATTTCCCACAAAAAATGTTACATTATATATCTGTTAGTATTCTTGATACCATGGTGTATAGAAAAATTAGAGATAGGATAATATTATAATAATTCCCTTTTCAGAATTGTTATTGATAGAGCACATAAAATCATTTACAATTTAAAAAAACAACATCCTATATAAATTTGAAATTTTTTTCTTGATTCATCACATGAATTTTTATTTTAAAATTGTTATCACAAGGATGATAATATTTTATCTTTTCTAATAAATACGGTTTAGAAATAATGTAAAAAAGAAGTTATGTTTTTCCTTCTCTAATAATTCCCATATGTATAATTAATAATATAATGAACATAGGATATCTCTCAATCCATCTTTTGGTTAGGAAATGATATTATTTCCTACTAAATGATTATGTCACCTTATTTTCTATCCATGTTGGTAGTGTATTAAGAACACATAACCCTTTAATATCTCGAGCCATCATATTTTCCTTATATTTATCTATTTATGTAAAAATAATTATTTTGGACGCTTATAATATTTTTTATCTCAAATCTTTCACCATAGAGAAAATATACCCATATCATCAATGAAAATATTGTTTATGTAAAAACAAGATCATGATGTGGAAAGATCTTTTTAAGAGTAAATATCTTCCTAGATTTATAATCCATAAATTTATCCTTATATCCACGAATAAAACCAATTACCGTCTTGGATGCATCACTATATATCAAAAACATTTCTTTTCTTAATGGCAGTGTCAAAATAAGTGCGTTGAAACATATCCTATATAATTTTTCAAAACAGTATTCACATTCCTCTATCTATATAAACATAAAAACATTATCAGTAAACCTATTTAAGGGGCATTCTTGTTATAATTTTATTTATCAAATGTATAGTTGAAACCTTTTAAATTAATGAAACTACATACCAAGGTTATGTTTTTTTAGTGTATGAGATTCTTTTACTACAATTACCTTTTCTAGGAAAAGTGAAATTCCATGTTTAGAGACAATATTCCCTGGAAGAAAAACACCAAAAATCCATAGTTCACACTTACTAAATTTACCATATGACTCATTTCATCTGTGTGTCTTAATAATTACCCATATTTTATTCTCATAGTCCTCATATATCTTAGAAAATATAAATATATCATTATTAAATACAACTTGAAAAAAATCAAGATATTTCCTGACTAATATATTCATTAGATCCATAAAAACAAAGGAATAATTAGTCATTCCAGATTGAATTACTGTATGATCATAATGTTCATACATCATTCTAAATGTTGTATTATTAATATATTCCATCGTTACAAGAACATGATGATACCTAGAACAGTGGTAATTCATCGATATATATTGATCATCTTGTATATGATTGAATAATTTATTAATATTAAGAGTGAGATACCTATTCTTTATCATAATATAATTGATTTTCCATTAATCAATTAAAATCCTCATAAATCCATATTTCTTCTCAATGTAAAGAATAGGGGATCTCTAATGGGAAACACTAGGCATATAAATCCCCTTTCACACAACTCTCTTCTTTGTTTCGTCAACCCTACTAATTCCATAGTGTCCATTGTATAGTTAGTCACTGTATATGTCTTATATTATTATTAAATTAATGGAGAACTCAACATCACATTTTGGAGGATATACTATTAATTCCTTTGGAGATATATCACTTTATTAATATCTAACAGGTACATCCATAATTTTATTATTACATTTTTCATCTAAATAATGTTTCAACCATTATTCCACAAAAATAAAATTATACAGAGCTACAAGGGGTATATTTATGCACGAATAATAGGATATATCCTACATTCTAAAGATACGTAATTCCAAATCATTATCATGAATTGTAATTTAATTCGATTTGTAATAAATTTTCTATATTGTTATTTTAAAACCAATCCATACCATGGACTATATCAAAATAAACCATTGGTATAATAATGATGTTTTAAAATAGGGCATGTTTATGTGTCATAATCGGAACATAATGATACATAATTAATTAAATTATATCTCCACTAAATGATTTTACTAAAAACTCCCTTACAATGATTTTAGTAGAATATATATTTTTCATTTGTAAATAATGTTTATAAAAAATAGTGTGAATATCAAAAAAAATAAGGGGTAGGATAAATTTAAATCTATGGTTAAAGTATGTCCCACCGCATCTTTAGGAACTTCAACTATTATTTTAGTAATCATATAATATTATATGTATCCCCTTGTCCACTTCTATGGCTGATTCAATTTAGACATGGAAAATAAGATTTAATAATTTTCTATTTAATTATAGTTGAATCATATAATATTAGTTGTATATTCTTCCACACATATCAATTTTCAAGATAACCCTTATCTCAACACTTTTAACAAACTCACATTCCCATCATGAATTTTCTAGGATATTTCCTATCACATTTTTATTAAAATGAATATTTCTTCATCATCTTCTTATTTATTGAGCAATTTCTTTTTTCTTGGTTTTCATCTAACATTTTTTCTTGATTTCTGTTGAATATATAGAATCTAAAAATTTACTTCTATTTCTTCATTAAACTGATACTCTATCATCATATGATGTAAAATGTTGAGAAATTATTTTATTTTGAGACACAATATAATACCATCAATAAACTGGTTAATATTTATTTTTTTATTACGTATGTTGTCTAAATAATACCTATGAAATCTTGGAAATTTATCCTCACACATAGAATCACATTATTTTTCATTCTATTTTAATGATAGTGAATTCATATCCATTTCATCTCACTATTCATAAAGTAATTATTTCACAATGAAAATCAATTTAAATATTATCCATTATATTATTACTATTTCATTTGCATCTTAATATATTTGCTTCAATTTGAACCATTGATTTGTTCCTCTATTCAAACAATAATATTCTAGAATAAAATTTTGACATTAATTACATTTAAAATCGGGTAACATCATTTTGAGATACATAATACATTGATTAAATATTAATGGATTAGTATTTACATTAAAATAGGGAATCATATATCGCCTGAAGTGGTATAATAAAGGAGAATCACACTATCCAACAATATGTTTCTCCACCCAGGCATTCTTATTCATCATATTTTGAGTAGGATACCTGGATATATTCCTGGTCTTCTTTGTTCCAATGCCAACTGAATTTCTTGGTTCACCTATGATATATCAATATTTCCAATGGGTGTTTATTTATTTTATTCAATTAGGAAGAAACACTAAATAATAAAACCCACTAGTTATCTCATAATAATCATGAATATTTATCCATAAAATAAAAATACATCTAATTTATAAGTTCTAGAATACTATAATGGATTATCATAATTCTTATGTTAGTTATGTTCATTTAAAATCTTGATCCCAAGGTTTATAATAACTACCTCCCATACTAACTTTAAGAAAAATAACACTACTAACCCACCGAGGGTGTATCATTTATTATTTTTTCAAATATACAATAATCTAATAAAAGTGCATCAATAATTTTATTAGTATTGAGGAACTATATATATAAATTATTCAGTTATTAAATTATAAATATAAAATATATATAATGAATTAAATATTGACTCCTTGATATTATTCATAATATCCATAACCACGTCCAAAGAAAAATAAAACAAATAAAGTGTTACATTTGATTCATTATAAGAATTATTTTTAGTAGAATATATCTTGAAATAATAAGGGATAATAATTATAGACAGTTGAATGACTGAAACACAAGCCATTTAATCAATAATCTCTTCACAGAATGCATCGTTGTTCAATATCAAATGAAATAATATCATGGATAAAAATAAATGAATTCTAAATGAAGTAAATGATTTTTAATAGATGTCCTGATTTTATATATCATGATATAAAAATCATCAAATCCATGTTCTGTGTTATTTTAATTGATGTAAAGGTATACACTAGAAAATGAATTAATTTTAGCTTACAAAATTTACTCATGATATCATTAGATTCACGGAGGGGATATATAATTTGGGGGGAAACCATCACTTCATATCCATAGCATTCCTAATATAATTTTTCAATAATTTAATTCATATAAAATATATATTATCAACTAATATTCTTATTGATTAATGTATATAGAATTTTCAAGTTTTCCCTAGCCAATCGAATAACAGTAAGAGTAAAATATTATATTCAAAATTAAAACACTTTTAAAAATAGAAGCATGTCCATGATAAAGAATATTGATATTTAGGAGAAATATAATGTCTAAGGACATTAAGTACTGAATGTTTCAAGTTAAATTTTATGTCTAAAAATTAATCAATAAATTATAGATTGACATTAGAAATTATACATTGTAATAAAATAAATTAGATTAAATAATTGACCTAAAAAAATTAAATGAAGCATTATTTAAGGGTATCATTTAAAAAATCATACGAATCAAATATATGAATCTAAATGGATTAAAATGCTTATGAAGATGATAATTTTTTTAAATAATATATAAATTTAAAAAAAAATCATTCTATTTGAATTTTTTATATTTTTTTAAAAAAGGCCATATATACAGAAAAATTATAATCATTGATTTATATAAATTTCAATATTAAAATAATGAATTTAAATTTCCTTAAAATAATTTAAGTAATTAATATTTATTTTTAAACAAAATTATAAAAAATTTTGACATTGAAGAAAAATATTACCTATTGAAAATAAAAATATATTGGGATTTTATATGAAACACTCTTCTTGAAAGTGTATCTTCATTTGAATCATTAATCATATATAATAAATATAAATTTGTGAAAAATATTTTATGGGTAAATATATGTTGTAGATATCTATTAATAGATGCATAATATGAAATATATCTCACTAGAGCGGACATTACGAGGAAGTCTCATACATATGGTATGATTGCCACAAATTTTATTTAACATCCTGAATAATAAACATAAGATAATTATTTATAGTTTAGGATCATTTTTCTTTTCTAATTTTTCTTTTATTTTTTTTATTACCATGTTATATTTAATTACTTATTCATTAATTTTTACTTCTGATGTTTGGATGATATTTAGTTCTTATGTTTTAAATGAATTAGCTTATTAGACTATGGTAAAATATGAAATATTTATATCATCCCCAAGAAAAATAATAATAACATAATTTTTAATTTTATAAACCATTTATACTCTTAAAACTAATCGATAATATAGTTATGAAAAGTAAACTCTATTACAATTATATAGATGGTGGGTCGTACGTATGGATGAGTAATATTTCCATTATTCAGTAATTATGATAGAAAATGGTATGTATTATTTTACCATTAAAAAATTATAACTATATAATAAATTAAATATAAATTATTGAAATAAACATATATTAATAATATATATTATGTGTTCATGGAATACAAATCAATTCACTTTTTGGAGGTGGTAGTCCACATATTCACATGAACGATGTTTTCATTTATCAATGAATGGAAATGTAAGAAACAATTTATATATTTATTTTCCAAAATAATAAATGCATCATTAATATAATATATATATACATTAAATAAATAAGTATAATTGGCCATGATATTTGGTGACTAAATATAATTAAATCAGTACGTGAGGCTGTAGTCCTCTATACTCATTAACAATGGTTTAATTTCTAAATTAGTGGTAGTGGATATTGATATATGTCATTCTAACAGTATAATGACATTTCAAAATGAGGATGATATTTTTTAGGGTGATTTGGAAATTTATTTCCTATTTGGAAAAATAAAAAAAATTTAAAACACATTGTTAAGAAAAATACATCTTCTATAAACAACTACTTTATGTTTAAATAAAAATACATCCTTTGATGGATTTCTAATCAAAACATATTCTTTTATTTTATTGAAGGTATATAAAGATATTATTTAATGGATTTTATAACCTAAAATATTCTTGATGTGTTTATAGGAGAGGCTACAGGGTGTACTTTTATAACTGGGGGAGAGAAAACAAATGGAATTTTTATTCAAAATAAATTATATTAATATCTTACTCAAGATAAATGGATTCTAATAAGACTATTTATAAATAATATATTATATTTTGCCTAAATATTTTCATAATAAACAAAATATACAATTATCAAGGCCATTTTAACACCTATTTTATTAATGTATTCCCCCAAAAACAATTTATAGCATTAACCTTGGTAAAAACAATTTACTGATTTTAGTATTAATTATTATAAAAAAATGTGTTAGCCTTATTAATAAAATTATTATTAATCTATTTATGGAATCCATTTTATTATATTAAATTAATATATGTGGAAATATTTAATTTAAATTAATCCTGAAAAATACTGTGAATATTAGTCTTTCAGAAAAATGCCCTTTTCAAGTTAAATTTTTTTAGAGAATCATTAGTTATTAATTTCATAAAAAATAATAAAATTAAATTATATATAATTTAATTGATCAAATTTTTCACTGAAAACATTTTTTTTAAAATCAAACTTTAGATATTTATAAAATAAAAATAGAGTTTTCAATGAAAATCTGTATTTTTTTCCATTCATTGAGAAATAAAAATGTTCTTAAATATCCTAAAACATCATTAACAAATATATTAATTATGTAGATTTTAAAATATCGTCATTTTTGGAAATACATTTTCATAAATTAAAAGATATTATTTATATAATTTTCTAATAATAATAAATAAAATAACTGATGAATTGTTTTTTGAAGAATAGAACGACTTCTCTTAAAATTATTTGTTTATTTAAAAAAATATTAAAAATTTATTCATATAATATTATTATTATGAAAGAATCTATTATCAATGGCATTACTGACATGAAACACTATGAAAAAAATGATTAATGGAACAATTTAAATTTAAATATCCCATAATATCTTAATTATTAATTTAGCATGTATAAATAGTACTAAATAATTTATGGAATATATAAATATATATTTAAATCTCAATATAAATTTATGGATATATTCTGAAAATATCCATGAATAAAATTTTAGTAAATTAATTTTAATCATCAAAAATATGTTTACATAAAATATAATTTTTATTTCCTCTTGTGAGAAAATATGATAATACATTTCTTGACTATTTAGATATTGTATTTTAAAAAATTAAATTCATTTTTGAAATCAATGTATCTCAATTTATTATTCATATTTTTTTTTTATTTTTTAGTAAATATTAATTTTTCTGTGAATATTAAAAAAATACATATTTTTGCAAAATAATAATTTATTTTCAATGAATTAAATAATTTAGAAGTCTCATTATTCTTTGAATTTTATTTCCCATTATATAATAATTATTTATTTATATTTAATAAAATAATTCATTATTTAATATTTATTCTATAATTTAGTATCCGTTTATTTTTTAGTATGAAAACATGGTTTTTTTGAAAAAAAAATTCAACTATATATTTTACCTACATTTCAATTAAAAAACCCAAATTAGGAAGAATTATAATTATATTTAAGTTTTACAAACCTACAAATATGGATTTTAATACATATAATGATGATTTGTAGTCATATAGTTAATATAAAATCATCATATCCTTGGAAAATATTTTTTTTTGAATACCCACCTTCATGTAGTGTCTATAGGTTTAATTGAAAATATAATTAGGCAAATTAATTGATTTTAATTTTTTAAAATTGAGACCATATATTTTTTATGAATAATTTTTTTAATATAATTATGTCACTTAATTTTCTCTCTTAAGGAATAGTTATTACAGTGATAAAAAATTTACCACAGTCATGGTAAAACAAGATTAACAGGAGATTAAAATAAATAATATAAGGGTTAAAATTAACAAAAACAATTTATGTAAATTATATTTTAATTAAAAATTTAGATATTTTATACAATAATTACCAATAATTATACATGTCTTAGCCATTTTAAGTAAAAAATGGGGTTATCACTTTTTCTTTCAAAAATTTCATGTCTCTCATCTCCCCACATACAAAAGCCTAAACTTTACCACTCTTTAAAAACCAAAAAATATTTTAGTTTCGAAAATACATATCAAAATAATATTCATAAATCCCCCTCACCTTCTAGTGGCATGTTTTGATAAAAAAAACATGTATAAGAATTCTATTTGTGTAAAATTTAAGTTATTTCTTAAAAAATTATGTGTAGTTATTAAAAAATAATTATTTACTTATTTATTCTTCCATAATCATAAAATATTTATCATAAATTGTGATGTAATAAAAATACTATCTCTAAAATAGTAGGTGGTTATTATATTAATTTCATAACCTATATCCTTCTCCCCTGCCATGAAATGTGAAACGAAATTGTCATTCATGTTTAGAGAGGGAAAATACCCCAAGAACCAATTTAATTTGTTTCCCCTAACCACATTTTATGGATCATTATAATGAGGGATAAAAAGTATATAAATATATATATATATATATATATGATATTTGTGACATAATTACTATTGAAGATTTATTATTTGACATATTTCTTCTTCATTATCATTGTGTGGAGGATGTTATAACATCGATCATGTGTACAGAAGACTACCACATCATGAACCTATCTGATTAGTTTATCAATAACTCATTACATGTAAGGTAATAAGGATAAATTTAATGAACATGTATTATATAAATTAAGTAATTATTATATAAAAGTCATATTTATCATTATAGATAGAAAATATATCAAGTTATTTTATACACTAAAAAATGATAATGTCATTTTTTCATACATGTGGACCACGACATCTACGAAGAGATGTGATTATTGTTCATCACCAAATTAAATGGATGGTAAATATAATTATTTATAATAAAAAAATTGTATTAAAGATATTATAATTATTATTTAACAACAAAATATCCCTTAACTTCTTTCTTAAATGATCATTGAAAAATGTAACTGTTACTAATGCATATGTAAAACCAACTATATCAATGATCCGAACATAGATATTTATTTCTAACCATATATCATGATTGATTTTAAAATTATAATTTATGTCAAAAAGTTATATTTAATTAATTATTATTATTATGTTGATATGGATGTTATGATCTATTTAACTATTATCAACCTATCAAATTCATTCAGTACATACATTCCACAATTCATCAAAAATTCTAAAGTAAACATTATTGATAAATTAATTTTATTTAAGATGATAATAAATGAAAGAAATTGAATAATAAACCTGAAAAATTACTAATAATTTAATGGAAAAAAATATTTTTATTATTCATGATGATAAATATTGTATACGATGAATCTGACTCAAGGTAATCATATATTTTATTGAAAATATCCTTTAAAAATGTAATATATATTTAATTTATATACATTTTTCAAGAATGTATCTATCAATGTATCATAAACATTACTATTTATTTATCAAGGGATGATAAATTCTATTTTATACATATTTTACTCTTTTTAAATTGTTTTAAAAAATTATCTTTGTTTTTTTAGTTTTACATAATGGAAGAAATTTTTAAAAATAATCTTTTAATCTTACCCTAAAACTCTTTTTTTCATGTACATATTTTTGAAAATTATTTTATTTATGTAATTATAAGGACATTAAATATTTTTATGTGAAATTTTATGTATATTTTGATATTTATAAAAGGGTTTTAAATAGAATTATTTTTACATTTTATGAATGAAACATCAAAAATTTCATCAAAAAGGGACAAATGAATATTCCATTTTAACATATACAATAGTAAAGACTTTTACCCCCAATATAATTGTTATTTTATTTTTAAATTACCTAATAAGGATTCATGTTTTCATCAATGAAAAAATAGTTTTTCCTTTTTTTAAATTTTTATAATTGAATTAGGGTTTTAAATATATCAGATATTTCAATATCATGAATTGATTTCTCAAAAGTGTAATGAATACTTTATTAGTGTGATGTTGAGAGTTGAATTTTTTAAAGGATTATATTTTGATTCATATAAATTATTAATTATTATGGTTAGTTTATTTATAAACCCAAGATGTTTTGTTATTTTACATATCATGGATGTTAGGTTGTGTAATTAACCATGGATGTGTGGTCACGTTATAAGGAAGGATATGTGGCCTTTTGATAACCCTCTATTGTTTGGGTATATAATTGGGCCATATGTTTATAACCTTTGAAATATTGATACGGAACATGAAGTCTGAGGTACAAATATTTTTTATCTTTTATTTCTATGATTATTTAAATAATGATATAATTTAAAAAAAATAATGAATGAGCTTATATTTCAAAAGAATCATATAATAAATCTTCATGATGATATGTATAACATTTTGAAAAAATTTAACCAATGAGATTATATTTCATAAAAATAATATATTACATCGTTAGGATGATATGTATAACATTTTGAAAACATTTAATGAGTTTATCACATTTTTTACGAAATATTCAGATTTTTTTATTAATTTCTATTATTCTATGAAATGTTTAATGAAAATATCTGTGTAGAGTATGTGATTTTCAAGGTATAAAAATAGTTGTTTTGAGCCTAAATATTCCTTTGAAAATGGTAATTTATATCTGTATTTGTTTAATAATGGGTTTATTTTTTTAATTTTATGTTGTTGTCTATGATTTTTGTTCTCAAATAACATTTTTGAAATGGTATCATATGGTTTTAATGATTAATATTGATAATAAATAGATCAAGACTAAAATTATGAAAATTTTTCATGAAAATAAAACATTATTATTTTAAAAAGTTTTATGTTGAGAGTTAGATGGACTGTTAATAGGAGGTCCCACATTGTGAAATATTTTTTTCTGTTTGTCTTATGAACTAATTCTCGAAATATCTAAACCATTAAAGATTTGGGGGTAATGAATCTGAATTCTTGTCAAAACACACTAGAATATGTAATGTTTATGTCTAGATCCTTAAAAAATTTATTTTGAGTATGAATATCATATATATATTATAATTTAGTTATTCTTATTTATATCTTACAATTCAATGTATAAATAAAAATTGTCATATTAAAATCACAATATGTTTTTGTTATTTTAGGATCAGTGTTGTATGATTATAGGATATCGAAGATAGTGTTATTTTAAAATTTAATGTTATTACACATGTATATTCATATTTACACCCCCATGATTCAACACCTATATTTTATTAGGTGAGTGAGAGATAATAAATGGACATATATGATTTATTTTCATTCTCTCTAAAATGAGAAAAACTTCCTTCAACAACCGAATAGAGAATTGATTCTTTATTATCATTTATTCATGATTCCAATTGATTTTAGGACTGAAACTAATTCTAAACCTTCAAAATACAATTATTCATATCTTTGACCTTTGTCTTATCCTCGATATTTTTATCATTCCAAATTTTTTTCCTTGATAATTATCCTAATTTTTACTTATTATATAAATTTTAGAATTCCACTTTTTTTGTGATATAGTCACTTTCAACATTATTTTTTCAGTACATAAATCACATGATTAGAATGGGTAAGTGTCCAAAATAATATTTTTAGGTACTATATTACAATCATATATCTTCATTGTTTCATTATATCATCCATAAACAATTTTATATGGTTCCACATCTGTATTTCTTGAATTTTTGAACTCAATAACATTGTATTTTCTTATGAAAATTTTAATTTATTCTTGATTTGCATAAAAATTATTTACCACATAATTTTTTGATATTATATTTAAAATAATAATCTAAATAATTATTCCTTTTTATTTACTTATTACATATTCAAGCCACATATTATATTTTAAATCAGTATCAATCTGCACAATGTCTTTAGATTTTAGCTCATTATGGGATTTTCAAAATGAATCATTCTTCATCATCAATTCCATGCTTTCTGCTTTGATAAATAGATTTTCATTAAAACAGACCCTGTGATCCATTGTAAGTTGAATCATTTTTATATATCTTCATCAATAATTTCTTCTTTACTTATATATTATTTTTCTATGCTATATTTATTTTTCAATAAAATTTTTTCCATTCAATATTCTATTCACATTTCATATATTTTAAATTCATTATATTACAATATAAATTCATGATGAGAGAAAATATTTTTATTATCTCTTGTATTGAAAACTCATTTTCCATTAAATAATTTTTCTCCTATGAGACTTATATCCATGTTGTCCCTATAAGATGATCTTTTGGTTGCATAATCCTTCCAGCATTCTTCAATATTTTTTGAAAATTCAATATAAAATTAAAAAATTGTCCAATAATTGAGAAATTTAAATGGTATATTTCCTAATTATTTATATCTTCTCAAATCTATACCATTTTTTAAATAATTCTATAAACTCTTAAAATATCATGTAATCATCTTCAATATTTATTTCATCATTATTGGTCTTCTTTAGTAGAACATGATTTGATGCCTTCTGAGATTTGAATGCAACATCTTTAAATTTTTTTCCTTTAATCCTTTTGGTTGAAACTATTATCATTTGAATAGTGATTAAAACATTTTTACATTTATATAAGGTATACTCATCCATATAATTATCCTCATGGTTTATAATATTGACATTGGATTTATAATTGAGGATTATCATTAGCTTCATTATGATTATTGAATATTTAATAATTTCCACATAAATTTGAAACATAAAAAACAATTTAAAAAATAATAAATCATACATTATTTCATCTTCCCCTATTCATATTTTTTTAAATTTAGCACATTAAGATTTTATCCATTCCTACTACACCTTAATGTCTCCATTAAAGAGATTATATAGATTTCTCAACATCCATTTTACTATATTCATTCTCATAACATGTATCCATGTTTTTCCCAAGCATGATGAGAGTAAAGCATTTTGAAATATACCATAAAAATTTATATAATTCTATTCCAGATGAATAGTGGTTGTACTAACATTGTGATATGAAAATAATTCTCAGTAATATCATTAATGTACAGGATATTTCATTAAAGATATCAAACCACCACCTCTCCACATAACTGAATTAATTTTATTCGAACAAGAGAAATAACTTATTATAAAACCCCATGTTGTCCTAAAATCAGTAATTTATTACTTATAACATGGATTTAACATTATTAAATTTCCAATAACATTTAATTATACAATTATAGAGAATATGGGTAATAATAACATATCTTAGTGGATATGTCAAAAAATAATACATTTATTTATAAAAAATAGTTTCTTGTGTTTATTATTATATATTATTAAAGAAACAACCTCCTTTTTCCTTACGTCTCACCATTGAACATTCAATAATACCTACACATCATTAAGCCTCATGAAAAAATTGAATATGTTGAAGGATATAGAAAAACATCATTAATGAATAAAAAAAGAATGCCTATTTTTCATTTTGAAAATTCATGGAACCGTATAAGATTTTTTTTCTTACATAACAAACATTCAGGTAAAAAATTACCCAATAATTACCATGGAAATAAAATTAATATTTTAATGTTTTGAAAAAACAATTTACAAAGAACCATAATTAAAAATATTAATAAATATATTTACTTAAGAAAACATGAGAACTCATTATATAATACCGTCCACATTAATATATTTGAATAATTCCACCAATCATGAGTTTATATTAATACCTTATGAAAGATAAAATAAATTTAAATATAAAATAAAGAATTTAAAACCCTTATTTGGGTCCTTGGGCATTATCCTTTCATTCACACATGAAATGACCCATATAAATTAATGATCATCAAATTTAATCCCAAAATCTCCCTTGGAAATAACTTAACTCCCATTAATACTTAACTTTATAATAAATATTGGAGAGATATATTGTATTAACCTTCATCAAAACTATATTGAGCTCTACTATAATAATATAAATTTGACAAGAAACATATCATGATAAAATCACAAAAAGTATTTCATTTCTATAATAAAATGACCTAAAATGATCTATTTAACACATAAATAGATGCACATTATGGATTATCACTAATATAAATATAAAAATTGTTTTTTTCTTTGTAAAATATTATAATGAAAAATTCCATAATTAAATAAAATATAATATTCATTGAAAAATCATATAAACAAGTAGACGATTATTGATAATGAATAATGGATATAATGATAGGAATATTATTTAATATGGTAAATCTTCTAAAATCATACTTTTCTGAATTTCAAATATAACCATATAATAAATTTAGGAAATATTTTATTTTAATGATTTATAAAGATAAAAAAATTAAATAAAATGAAATTTTACAATTTTTTAAATCATGAATATTAACATTATTGAAAACTATTCATCAAAAAAAATTAGGAAATATATTATTAAAAAACATTTAATATTAAATATTATGGCAAAATCATTTACCATATCTATTTAATCACTAGGTATATCAATTATATTCCTAAATAACACAATTAGATTAATTTATTACTTTCATTAAAAATTGTTTTTTTTGTTTCTAGCCTTATAATAATCCATATTAGTTTATTTATTACAATGTATTGTATAGTTATAAAATTGGTTAACCTCACATTGGATGTTTTGTTGTTGTTATATTTATAAACTCAAAATAAAATTGGTGTATTCACTATGGTCAATGTTTACATGTTCATATTTTCTACATCATCTCAATAAGTTAATTATTTTCATGATTATAAATTCGATACAATTTTATAACCATTATCATAAGGTGGTCATCCAAAAAAATCATTACATAATATAGGTGATAGTCCACACCTGTAACACACAAAATTTATAAAATAAGAACCTTGTATTTGATATAATATGTGACATCCAAAACTGAGCTTAAAAAATCAACAAAATATATTTCATAACATTTAATCCAATCAATGGCTTGTAGATCAGGTGACCTTGAGTATAAAGTAACTATAAAATAGTCTACTTTTATAAACTAAATTTTAAATATTAGGTTACAAATTGTATTAAATAAATTCTAAAAATAATTATTTTTCCAATTGATTAAAAATAAAATAATAATATTTTAAAATAAAAAGAAATGTTTTTTAAAATAGTATTTTTTCTAAAAGTTTGTTTATTCAATATTTTCACGCATAATATAAAAATAATTTTATCCAATTTTATAAATTTTATTAGATAAAATAACAGATATTAATCATCATATTAAAATTATCTTTGGGTAATGTTTAGTTATTTTTATGAAATTTTTTCTTTTTCAGTGAATATTAAAAAATACTGATTTTTATTGAATATTAATATTTGTCAAAATAATTTACAAGGATAAAATAATTTGTTTAATTTCTATTATAGTAAAACTAGAAAAATATATTATATTTTAACTATTTTCCAAATTTTTATTCAATTTAATATTGAATTTAGATGTTAAAATCTTCTATAATTATTAAAATATTCTCTTTGAAAACCCTCATGTTTCAGTGCATCAGCGAGTCTAATATTAAATTAGATTCTTATACTTAATTTAATTAGATTTTTGAAAAATATATTATATATTTATAATTATAATAATTTATATTATCTAATATAGTCAACATAATTATTCACCATTATCAATTGTAATAGTAGTAAAAATTTATAACTATGGTTAAGGTAAAAACTGATTTATTGGGGGTTAAACTAAGAAGATAAGGGTTAAAAATATCCTTCTAACATGTAAATCACCCATTTTATGTCCATATATAGAAATTTATTTATACAATTTTTTATAAGTACCCATTTTTATGATTTTTTCTATGATAAAAATTTGGGTGTAACTGATAATTTTGAAATATATCCTTGTGTGTTTTGTCCCACCACTTATAAATGGTCTACCCTAATCCTACCCTATTTACACCCAAACATACAATTTTCTCATAAAATACCTTCAAAAGTAACTTAATAACTCCCCTAATATTGTCATAGAGATACTTTTTCATATAAAGTTATCTTATGAATAAATTTTGTGAATACCAAAAGAAGTCCCCCAAAGAAGTGACAATGTTATTATATGAGTGTATTACTTTTATTTATTTATCAAGAACCCTAAAATGTTATTTAATTATGATAATATTATAACACAAGTATATTCGATATACTTATATTTTATTTTGTTAATTTAATAATCTATATATTTTACTTCTTCCATCAAATGCGTAATAAAATCATCGATCCTTTTTATAATAGAGTACTTTTGTTTTCAATCCCCTCCTTTCAAGGATGGATTTATTGATGTATATAACAAAATATGAAATATTTATGATATTATTATACTTATTTAATTAAAATATCACATATGAATTTTCAATTACTAATTATTTTAAATTATGATAATATTTATCTTGTGTATGTGGGACTATCACCTCACAAAGATATGTTACTCAATTTTCACATTGAATTTACATGGAAAGTGATAATAATAAATTTAATGAATATTTTAGATATATATGATATGATATTTATTCTTGAATATTAATATATCACTCACATCATTATTCTTTAACTTGTTAGGGGAATGACATCATCACTCATGCATACGTAAATAATGAGTCAATATGATTTTTATAAAATTAATAATTTAATTTAGATTATTTATATACTTCATTTTCTTATGAACCACATCTTTCATGACATTGCACTAATGGGAAAACAAGGAAACTAACACCCAAAATAATGGGAGAAATAAAATATTTTATCAAACTCGTGGTGAAATGTTATTATAGGATCATATAATATATTTTAAATATGAATATGGTTCTGTTGAAAACTAATAACAATATTAAAACCATTATATATTATATTAATTCATTTTCATCCAAAATAAAGGTTGATATAAGGTATCTCATCTCAATTTCATTTCTTAATGAAATATTATAATATTATTAACATAATTTATTTAATATGGTGTATATAATACCATTTTTAAATGTAATATCTTGATTCATTACTAAATCATGGAAATTTATGTTTAAATTTTAATTATTCTATCCAAAGGTAATTTTACTTCAATATTTCCATGTTGTAATGAAATTCATAACATAATTTCCTTTTATTGGGTTATATTACATATTGGTTTTCATTTGTATTCTATGTTTATGTTGGTAATGATTTTTTATTATCTTATGTTCTATTTCCTCTTGCTTTAAGTGGATTTATGTTTCATGCACATAAACAATTAATTTATCAATTCTCACATCAATGTTATGATCTTGGTGAAAGATTATTCCACCATTTCATTTCAATGAATATTGTTTATGCTTGAATTTCCATTAAGAAAAATATTTGATCATTTTATTCTAAAAATATTTCATTTTTTATTCTCCTGTTTTCATTCATAATTTATTCATGAAATATTATCGTCTTTTACATTATATGGAACATAAAATTATTGAGAATGGTTTTAATAAAATCCTGCATTATTTATATATCTTGGTGATAATAATTTTCATCCAAAACCATGATTTCTAATAAAGGTAATGTCTTTTAACATTATAAATATTATTTATTAAATTAATTTTTACACGTTTTATATCTCTTGTAAAATAATTTTTTCAATTGAATCTTAATGTTATATTCCAAACCACCCTTGTTTTGAATATACCTCTAATTTGTAATTGATATTTATTTTGATATGTACTATATGAACTGAATTTCAAACTATCATGAAGACTCAGTTTTCGAAAGAATAAATTATTTGTTTCATATTTTATAATCAAATAAAATAATTTTATAATGTATATTTATAATGTTTTAATAATAATTTTATTTCAAAGATAAATGGTTATTTTAACAAAGATTGTTAGAAAAGATATTTTATCAAATTTCTATACAACAATGACAACACCCATTTACTATAAGTATAATCAACTAGGGATGCATTATATTGAGAATACACAAATTTTTTCAATTGTTGTGTTATTAAAAGTTTGTCTAGGAAATGATTTTATATTAACTATAATGGTTAATTTTGGTAATCTTTAACTTTTCCTTCAATGATTTATTTTATTTATTTTGATTTAAAATTACATTTCCCCTAAATATACTCATTAATTATCATTGATATACCTATTTCATATTTCATATATCATTTCTACATATGGTGACTAAATTGAAATATAATTTATTTTATTTGAAACTAATGATCACTATTTATTTTTTTACCATTACATATATTTGTTGATAAGGCATGTTTTTTATGAATTAAATTAATTATTTTATATATGATAAATTATTTTTTACTTGAAGATATGTTTGGAAAATGGTTATATATATCCCCTTGATACATTTTTATTCTCATGAGAAGACTCATATAGATAACCTTAGTTAAAATGGTTACCAGTGTATACTTAGCCTTCAATTTTATAATGTATTTTGAATGGTATTTAGAAATGATGTATCATGTTTTTGAGATCATGACATCCAATAATTAATAATTCCCTTTATTGAGAATTTTTTAAATATTACCAATCATGCTTTCGTAATGATATTATATTTGGATTCATTTTATTATCTCTTTATTGATTAAATGGTATGGGTTTTAGTTATTCAATATTCAATTTTGATTATTACTTGTCCAGTTATGATATTAACATTATTGATTATATGGAATGGGTTTTTTATTTTTTTTATTTTATTATTTATTATGTTAGTCAAATTATGTAAATGGACTGTTGGTTCAGTAATTTATAGTTTCATGTGGATTATTATTTTTTTATCATGATAGCTTCTGTTGTACATAGCCCTAGTTGATAATTAGATCTCAAACATATATATTTTTTTCCTATAAATCCATGAATTTTACTAAAAATTATTATCAATGTTATTCCAGAGGGTGAAATCATATTCTTGAAAAATAAAAACTATCTTGTAATTTTTTCAAATATAATATTGGAATCATATATGTATCTAGTTTAAAAATACTACTAATACATTCAATTATTTTTATGTGATGCCATCTATCTTATGTAAATTTTATAACATAATTCACTTAATTTAGGTTATTATAGTCAATGTCATTATAACATGGGTGAATGAGCGACATTATCATTTTCCAATGGATGAAAGAGTACGAAGGTATGTATTATCATATCATTCTTGAATAATAATATTGTAATTATAAAATTTTATATTAATTATTTATTTCATCACAAAAAATTATGTTATAATGTTATGGGAAATAAATAAATCTCTTCATTGTGGGGATTGAACACACGTACACATGAGTGATACTTTCATTTTAATCGGATATAAATGCAGAGTGAAATGGTTATAAAATGAACATAATAATATTTTAGTATATGTGTAATGAATATGTATTTATTTACACATGATTAAAGATGATTTAGTTGATTTTGAATAAGAAATAAATATGAAAACGCATTGGGAAGTGTTATAAGTCTTCATTCAAACCCTCTTTGGAATATACCTTTACACAATTGGTTTAGGTATTTATTGTGACCATATCCTCTAGGAAATGGGAAAACTTGTTTAGAACCTATTTAGGTTGATATTTTTTTTACCTAAAACTATAATGGTGTATTAATAATAGGAGAGGTCGGGGTTCCCAATTATAGGGGAGGAGAGTATAACATTATTAATTATAAAAAGTGTTAAAAAACCATTATGTACATTACCATAGAAAGTGGATCCAAAAAATAAAAAATTTAAATTATATGGTGATAATGTTTTCAAATAATATCATTCAATAATAATTAATATTATATTCTCTAACCATCTCACTTATTTTTTCAAATTGATTAACTCATTATACGCTCAACCGTGGAAACTAATTTTTATCGAGGTAATAGTTGATATTGATAAAATATAATATTTAACTCAAAAACAAATTTTAAACTGGTAATTCCAAATATGAAATAGTTTTTTCATGGTTCAATATATAAAAGTTTTAGAAATTAATTTTAAAAAGAGTGTAAAAAAAATTAAAAACAATTTTATTTATAAAAATACACCTTCAATATTTCATATGATTTAATAAAAAATAATTTATCATTATTATTCCATTGGAATTTATTGTAATTGTTTCAATTAATGGATAAATATTTTAGTTCAAATCAAATTCAAAAGATAATGTAACACTTTAAATACTAAAAAAGTGTTGTTTATATATAAAAATATGTATTTTTCACTATTCATAAAAATATCTATTTAGGTATAATGATCCTACGAAATATCCCTAAAATTAATAACATTTTATACAAAATTCTATTTCATTTCATTAAATAAAAAAAAATTTAAATTTTAAAACATAATTTCAACTATATAGTTCATATAATGGAATTGAGTTAGCATAAAATTTATAATAATTTAAATGAAAAATTAATAAAAATGGTTATATTTAATATTCCCCTAATAATGATTATTTAAATGATATGAAATTAATTTATTATTAACATTCATGGGTTTTAACATTCATCCCCCCATACTAAAAATGTTTCCTCATAATTTTATTCATTGTATTAATAAATGATTTTATTTCGTCATTATAGTTTTTTAAACTATTTTGCCACTTCTTCAATGGTACAATACATAAACAAAACCATAAAAACCTCATTAATCATACACTATAAAAGATATTCTTTATGATCGTTAGGCCATATTATATTTTCCTCATAAATAATATTTTTTTCCAGTTATACTACTTCATGATTTATAATGTGATATACGTCAAGTACATATTTCCATAACATAAAAACATGAAATAAACCATGTACATGATATAAACTCAGAGGTAAGGTCTTAAAATTAGAAATAGATCATAATTTTTACAAAATTTCATACAAACCAATATACCATATAATTAATCTTATATTCTTTCAAAAATTTATAACACTATTATAAGGATTTATTTTGGGGAAATCATGGTCTCTTACCTTATATGAGATATATTCTATATTATTATTAACATCACATATTTTTATATTATATGAAACCAAAATATGGTGTTGAATCATCTTTACCATATCATGTATCTTTTATAAATTTTTTCCCTATCATCTTCCTCACAATGAATTCTTCACAACATTTTAGAGTTTAAAACAGAATTCAAATAATGCCTAAAAATATCCCATAGATATAAGATAATAATAATGTTAATATAAGAGAATTTCACTATTGAAATATATTGATCCAAATTTCCCTGATAGTCCAATGATCAAGAACAAAACATATCATCCAATTATGAATTTTTCACTCCGAAAATCCATCAAATTTTGGATGAAATGTTGTATGAATTTTTTCTTAGTACCCAATGATTTTTTACTACCTCTCCTGAGATTTTAAATTAATCATAGATTATGATAAGATATAATAAATAAAAATAATAATTTTTACATTATTATCTATTTAATGTAATTGATATCAATCTGATACACAAAAAAAGTATCTCAAACAGATAAAAAAAGTAATTATTTTTCCAAATGATCAATAATAAACTGAATTTAATTATTACATTTATAAGACATTGGTATCCCAAAATGAAACACATTTTTATATTATAAAATTTATTTTCAGGCATTGGAAGTGGCTGAAAAATACCCTTTAGTATTTTCCCCGGATCTTTTACCAATCGAATAGTTAAATGTTTTATATTAGAACAAGTATTATATTTTTTTTATTCCCTCCCAAAAATTATAATTTCTAAGGTCTCTATATATCATAGTAATACTGAGATAAAAAAACAAATTGTTATGTAGTTAAATTAAAATTTTCATCTTCAAATGGGAATCACTCAGAGAACAAATTCTCTTCCCAAATTCTATAATAACTCCTTTATAAATATTATGCTCATGTACGTACCCTTAATGACATGTTATACTCGTTCCTAAAAACACTTACCTTATTGTATGAGCCATCATAATTATTTATTAAGTATATGAATATACTTCTACCTGATCCAAAAAAGAAAAGTTTTTCTAATAAAAACCAACCAAACATAGATTTATTAAATCATAACATAAAGGATCATGCCTTAAAAATAGCATTTTCAATGATGTGTTATTTTTCAACTCAATGAATCAATTACCCTATTTTCATTAACTAGATGGTAGTAAATCCTAAAATAATAATCCCTTTTCAATTAAAGCTTTCATATTTCCCACATATCTAAATATTTTTGAGTGAATATATACTTGAATGGATTTTGGTTAAAATATCTGTCACATTTTACCACATATAAAATAGGCCTCTAAATTATTAAATAAAAATATAAAAATGTATATTCAAGATAATTTGATGTATAATTATATCAATGTATTTTCAAATTGAATGTGGAGTGTAAATTTAATGATCATATTTCATCAACTTACTACTAAGTTTCCTCGATTATGACCATATATAAAAAACAATTTCATATTTCAGGATGGTGAAGATTACACTCGAACATTAACAGATATTCATTTCTATTCATAAATATATTAAGAATATTATTTTATATATATTAATTTCTATCCTTATTGAGTAAAAATGTAAATATGATATATAAATGAGTAAATTATTCAATATACTTTTAGTAATTACCAGCTAATCTAATAAAACATCATATTTCAATGAAATTTGTATATCCTAGATACTCTTCCGTGAATATGGTTTTATAAGGAATAATATTTATACAATATTTATGAAAATTATACTTATAGAATGAAATAAAATGCAGAAATGTTTAAATTTAATGAATTTTAAATGAAGCACATTTTATTTTTTGGTTTGACAAAAAAAATCATCACATGATTCATATGATCCTCATTTCCTTCATAATATAACATAGTTCCATAAATAAAGCTACAAAAAACATATCCATATACGGATGGAATACATTATTAAAAATTCCTATAAATATAGAAGTTTGATTATTCAAACCCTAATTCATAAACATAATATCATCATGAAAAATCATAGGTAGGTATACTATAATATGCCATTGTTCTGGAATTAAATAGTTAAATTCATTATAAATTTATAACAAAATAAGTCATATTTATTGAAATTATGGAATCAATTCTAATATAATAATAACCTCACCTATGAATATATATATAAAATATATATATCTTGTATGTGAAAATGTAATATTTTTATATAATGGAATGAGTACATAAATATTTTGAAAATGGAAAATTACGTGTTTGTATTTTTGTAAAACATTAATGTTATTTATAATTGTGTCATTAATTAACTTATTAAAATAAATTTTATTAGAAAAATATATTCATAATTGATTATTTTAATATCATATGATTATATGATAATTTTATGAATGATTAATTAATTTTTCAACATGTAATAAAAGTAGTTATTGTTTTAAAATTGGTTTTATTCGAATAAATTATTATTATAATTATAAATTAAATATCTCATATTTAGAAAATTATTTTCATAAAATGTATTTTTATTTAAATAATCAAATCCTAAAATTTATAGTGTTATTTTTTAATATTTTTATAAAATACTTCAATTTTTTATGAGTAGCAGAATTCAATAATTTATAATATGAGCTAAATGCAAGAATTATTGAGTCATGGATGATGTATGGATGATACAAGCCCATAATTTCAAAATATACATCATTATTTTAAGATTTTGTTTTATAATTCTCAAACTATTCATATTCTTGAGTGAAAATAATAAACTAAAAAATAAAATAATGAATGAAACTCCTCTCATCCACTATAAATACAACCCCTCCCCACATATTCTACTCACACTTCAAATCCATGTAGTTTTTTTTTATTTCTACCCAATTTCATTCCCAAGCCACATCCATGTGTCCAAGACCTTATAGTATCCCCAATAGCCCAAAACCATTTTCATTTAGGTGGTTCTCAAGGAGAATAATTTATTTGGTAAAATCTTATTTATTTTTCATTTATATTCTTTTCAATTTATTTTCTTTTCTTATTGTATCTTCCCATACCAATATCCAATTGGCATGAAAACTATATTATGTTATATATATTCAAATTTTATCTGTTTTATGATAAAATCCATTAGAATAATTTTTCCCTCTTACTATTATTCTAAAAATGAGAATATCTTCTCGGATATGTTGATTTACCACTATCGAGGATGATACACATTTTTTCCATTAATTCATTCAAGGATGGTCATAAAATCATTAT
The DNA here is from genome assembly GCA_963277665.1 of Viscum album. Lineage (NCBI taxonomy): Eukaryota > Viridiplantae > Streptophyta > Magnoliopsida > Santalales > Viscaceae > Viscum > Viscum album. The sequence goes on from OY728142.1 coordinate 1,540,697,255, forward strand.
TATGGTTAATTAAGATTTTAATATACATATTAAAAGTTATATAATGTTCTCAAAATAATATATATTAATTATATTAAAAAAATGATATATGTTAATGATGGTGGTTAAAAACACCAAAATAGTGTAAATCATTTAAATTAATGATTTATCTAATGGTTCAACCGAATATAAACGAATATGGTATAATTTAAAATTATATAAACGTATTAATACCATATAATTCTCATTTCAGAGTTGTACTTCAATTGAACAATAAAATCCACAATGAACTGACTATAGAACCCACTAAAAGAACACATCCAAAAAAAAAAAAAATTTTATAAATGGTTGTAATGCTGTTATAATATTATAATATAAGGAATTATAAAATAGGTATAGTTATATAATAAATTTATTATAAAATTTACTCATTATAAATGATTTTTGAACTCATTTTATGTAAAATGATCCTCAGTTAAGGGAATTTTCATTAAAAGTCCTCTTTTAAATTTCAATTTTTATTAAAATAAAAATGAATTTTTTTTATGTATGTATTCATGTTTTATTATTATGTTATGGTTCCTGGTAATTGTTTGGGATGATATGTAAGGCCTATATAACACTCCACTTCATTAGGTATGTTTCTATTGGAGTTTGACGGTAATGGCTACTCCATGTATAACTGTTATGGTTACATCATATGGTATCCACGAGAGTCACATTTTTAGTTAGCCTTGAGAGTTAAAAATCATATATTTTGATATGATAGATTCAATAATAAATAAATAATTCTCCATGTTAACATTTTGTCATTATTTATGTTTTCTATGTTTTTAGGAAATTTCTGGTTCTCATAGAGTATGAATATGATATATTATCGGTGAGAATTATTTGATTGTTAAAATGATTTCATATGTTTATAAGTTATCATGTAAAAACTAAATATTTATTATTTTCTTAAACATTAATATTCTTTTTTATGATTATCCTAATTTTTTAAATGTTTTTCAAAAGGATTAATGATTGGTAAGGGAAATGAAGAAACCAGGATGAACCTCATGAAAAAGAATTCATGAAAAGAACCCATGTTTTGTTAAAAAGTTATGTAATATGGATGAAATTGAATTTGTATAGTAGTATCCACTTCTTATGTGTTTAGGTTGTCATGTATATTTTATCACCTAATTATTTAAAACTCTAAACCTAAAATGACTTTGGGAATATACAAAATTTAATTTTAGAGGAATTAACTAGATTATGAAATGTTTAATGATGGGTCCTTATTGTTGTTATTAAATCTCAATTTAAATAAATTTAGGGGTTATAATGATATTAATAGAATACCATAATATATTTTTACTCAATGGTTAATTTTAAATGATATATCATTTGAATATTACAATGTTTGTTCGTATATGATATGTTTATTCAAAATGGTTTTCCATAGAAGAAACATAAAAGCTTAATTTGGAAGGTATCGAGAGAATGATATCAATTAGTGGTCATGTATGAAGAAAAATTCACATTATTTACATGGTATTCTCTAAATCATACAGAGGAACATAATAGTAAAATCAATCATTTTTACTCAGTATAGATATTATGATACCTAAGGGATTTGGCCACCCATGTATTCAGATGTTATCAGACACATTTTTTATGTGTTGAGTGTGTAGAAATGAAGTTTGTTGATAATCACGTGTACTTTGTAATCATGCATAATAATTGGACCGGATGGATGGGGTTGTGTATTAATTATTCAAAGAAATATGAAGGTTAGATAATTAGGATTTTAGTTAGTCAGAAGGGTTGTAAAAATATCATAGGCAATGCCTTAAGAAATCCAAGAAGTATTTTTAGTTTGGTATGTTTGGAAATATCTCAAAGATTTCAATGAATAATATCTTAGTGATGGTGTGTTTAATTCTAAAAAGAAAACTTTAAAGTGTTTTAAATGTGGTGAGATGGTTAATTTTTCAAATAACTACTGAAAGAATGATCTTAATTATTGGAAACTACTAGATTATAATCATAAAGGTGAGGTAAAATCTTTTACAACTACATTAGATGATGCGGGGACATCCAATGAAGTATTATTAGGAATATTGATCATTTACTCAGATATTTCTAATTTCTCATCTAATATGGCTTCCATGCATTCAAATATTTTTGAATAATTTTATGGAAAATTGGGAATTTCACTAAACAGATGATTCAAGAGCTTATTTATCAAAAACATGGTGGAAATATTAAGGAAAAACGAAATTATAAGAATCATCTTGTTGTTGTTAATGGAAATTAATTTCTTGAAAAAAAATTTCACCCGTAGTAGAATTGACATTATTATAGGTATGTAATGACTTTATTTTAAAAATTATAAGATATATTATAGATCCAACAATGTTGTTTTTTAGAATGATTTTAAATTTGAATACAAGATTTATCCTATTTCGTTGATAACTTATAAGGAAGCTAAGAAAATGATAAAATAATGAAATGACTGTTATCATGAACGTATTATTTAAAAAATTGGCTTGATTAAATTAATGATGTGTTAGTGATAAATGAATACCTAGTTGTTTTTCCTGATTATTTTCAATGTGTAATAACTGATCGGGAAGATAAATTACTATTGACTTAGTTCATAATGATGAGCCTATTTCAAAACCCACATAAAGAATGGATCAAGTGGAACATCTAGAATTGAAAATCAGTTGAGGGAGTTTTTTTTGAAGGTTTAATTTTACCTAGAACATCATTATGGTGTTATTTTATTTTTTTTCATAGAAGATAATATGGTTTTATTAGGCTTTTTATTGATTATAGAGCAGTGAAAAACATTACTAATTATAAATAACTTTTTATTTTCCCTTATCGATGATTTATTTGATCCTCTTCAAGGAGCATAGAATTTTTCCAAGATTGACATGAGATCTGGGTTATATTAGTTAATGGTAAAAAAGGATGAAATTCCAAAATATCATTCCATTGTAGATATGAGAATTATGATTTTTTGGTTATGAAATTGGGTTTGACAAATTCCCATCATGTATTTATGTATCATATTAGTAAAATATTCCATGAATATTTGGATGAGTTTGTTGTTTTTTATTGATGATATTGTAGAATATTAATATGATCCTGAAAAACTACTAATTATTGTTCAATAAACTTTGAAGAAAACATTTTATACGAAAAAATTATAAAATATGATTTTTGGTGGAATAGATTTCATTTAATGGGAATATTTTAAATAATGATGGATTAAAAGTTGATCCTACCAAAGAAAAAGTGGTTGATAAATGTCCAAGACATAAAAAGGTTACAGATATTTATAGTTTTCATAGATTAATAGATTACTAACAATAATTAATTATGATTTTTACATGGTTATCTAGATAGTTAACCATGTTACCATGAAAATGGGTAAAATTTATTTGGATAGAAGAATGTGTGGTTTTTTTTAGAAACTGAATATGGGATTGCTGAATGATCCAATTTTTTCCATAACATTCAAAAATTGTTCTATTTTCATTTAAAATGATTCTTAATTAAAGTTACTTTGTTTTTTTATGTAAAATGATTAGGTAATTTCTACTTCTTCAAGGTGATTGAAGTGTCATTAGTTAAATTATACCATGAATGAATTGGAATTATAAAATTAAGTTTCCTCATTTAAAATTTATAGGCATCATTTATATAGATCTAATTGTGAAATATATAAAGACCGTAAAATTTGGACAAATATATATTCACAAAAATGTAATTGAAATGGAGGAAGAGAAGATAGCTTGAACTAATAAAGGATTAGTATTTCATGATAAATTATAATATTGTAAATAAAATATAGATGCATATGCCTTGAGTTGAAGAAATTATTCTACACTAATCATTCTATGTTGGGAACATGACACCTTTGTTAATTATTTGATGAATTTTGGAAAGGAAGTTCTTGGTGTATAAAATTAAACATTTTTTATTCATGTAAAATCAGAGTCAGTTATCCCAGATTGAATTATAAATGTGAATAATGATGTTCTTGAGTTATAAAAATAGCATTAATTGGTTAAGAAAAGTATATTTTTCATGAATTTATTTTTGATAATGATTTTTTCAAATGATTTTGAGAAATTAATGCATGCCTTATGATTCCCATAAAAATAAATTATTGTTATCTAAAGCTCATAGTTCTCTATTTTTAGATAATCTAGGGAGAACTAATAGGTATAGATACCTTCGAAACTATTACTAGTGGGATGGAATAAAATAAAATATTGCTAATTTACAGTGAATTTTTTTGAATCTCAATAGGAAAAATCCTAACAAAAACTACAAAAGGATACATTTAAACCTTTAACAATTCTAGAGTGGAAATTTGATAATGTATCCATGGACTTAATCCTGAGACTACCAATGAATTTTTTAATTAATAATGTGATTTGGGTTATTTTTTATCAATAGAATAAATCCAGTCATTTTATTCTTTTTCCAGATTCTTTTTATTTATATGAACTTTCATGGTTGTACTTCAAATAGATTTCTAGGTTAAATAGAATTTCTATATCTCTTTTATCTTCTCAAGATCCTAGGAACAACACCTATTTTTTGAAATTACATTAAATTTATTAGGAACTGAATTATATTTCATAAAAACCTTTTAGTATTAATCTGATGGAAAATCAGAATGAACAATTCAGACATTGGGGTATATGCTTCAAGCTTGTTTAATTGATTTAGAGGGAATTTGTGGTCAACATCATTCATTAGTTTAGTTTTCCTATTATAAAAGTTTTCATTCAATATTATAGATTACATTATATCATGTATTATTTTGAATGTAGTGTCCAAATCCATCATTTTGGGATATAGCTGGGGAAAGGAAGCTGATGTGACTCAAATTAGTAGTGTAAATATCAAAGAAAATGAATTTGATCTAAAAATACCTGAGAATATATTAGTGTAGGTAGAATTGTTCCATTGATAATAGGAGGAAGTACCATTCTTTTGAGGTATCTGATGACGGTTTCCTTAAAATATTTCCATGGATAAGTGTTATGTGTTTTGGCATGAAATAATATCTTATTCTATAGTTCATTTTGCCTTATGAAATCATGGAGAACATTGGACCAGTAATCAATCGAGTATTCTTACCTCCAAGTCTATCTATGGTAAATAATTTTTTTCATGTTTCATTTTATATAATGTATCTGAAAGATTCATCTCATGTTTCGAGACCAGATGTAATTAATTTTAAAGAGAAACTTTTTTATAAGGAAAATGATGTTCATATTCTTGATCATGGAGAGAAAGTATTACAGAATTAGGTAATTAACCTGGATAAGGTTTTTTTGGAGAAACCACATGGTTGAAAAAACATGGGAATCAAAAAATATATTTTGAAAATTTATCATCATTTTTTTAATAATTGAAAAATAAATGGTGTGGAAGCAATTTCAATAATGGGGAAATATAACAACCCAGGTCCTTATAAAATAATTTTATTCATTCTATAATTAAAGAGTTAAAATCATTGTAATTGAAAAAATGACATAAATGGTATTTGTGTAAATTAGTAAATATATAATAATATAATAGTAACCTCACCTGTGATAGTATAAATAAGATTTATGTATCTTATAAATGAAAATATGATATATTTATATCATAAAAGAAGTAAATATATGCTTCACATAAAATAAATTAATTATTGTTGTTTTTTCAAAACATGAATGTCTATTTATAATTATATTATTAATTTAATAACTTCATGGAAAACTCATTTTAATATATTATAGGCATACATTAATATTTTATTGTCTTTTGGATATAAGACAATTTCATGGGATCTTAATAATGTTTTTGATGTGTTATACGTTCACTTATAATTTTAAAATGGATAATTGTAGAATAAATTTTGGTTTTAATTAAAAAGGAAATATCTCATATTTAGAAAAATATTTTCATAAAATGAAGCTTATTTTTGAATTCTACATGGTTAAAAAAGACCATTGTAATTTTTGTGATTTTTCTACAACACTTGAATTCATGGGGAACAGTGAAATATGATAATTTTTAGTATATTTTATCTACACAAAATATGTTGTAATGGATGATATATGGATGATGTGATACCATTATCTAGAACTCCTGTTAATTATTAAAATATATTTAGTGATAATTCTCATGCTATTCATAGTCTTGAGCCAAAATAATAATTTAATGGATAATGTAAAAAAACTCATATCCTCCACTATAAATACAACTACTCACCACCTATTATCACCACGTCACAAATCATTTTATCTTTTTTAATTTCTACCAAATTACACACCCAATACTGTTATCCACTTCCAATGCATCCTGGTGTCACCAAAAGCACAAAACCAAGTTATATAAAGAGGTACTCAAGGAGAAGAATTCAAGAGGTAAAATCTTTTTTCTTTTACTTTTATTTTCTTTTTAATTTCTTTTCATTTTATATTCCATCCTCACCTCCCCTTATCCATGTACAATTAAAACTCTATTATATTTTATATAATTAATTTTTTCATTTTTATATAAAAATTAATCATCGAACTCTTTCTGCTCTCCCTTTTATTCTAAAAATGATAACATCATCAGTGATGTGTTGATTAAATGCCATCATGAATGATACACATTCCTATCTCATTAATGTATTCAAGGATCGTAATAAAATAATTATTTTGTCTAAATCTGAAATTATTATACATATTTTAAGTTATATAATTTTATAGTACCAATATAGAAATATGATATTAAATAATGTGATATATGTGAATGGTGGTCGTAAAAAACATCCATGATAAAATAAATCATTTTAAATAATTTTTATCTAGTTTTTCTTACCCATATAAAATAAATGATATGTGGTTTCATTTAAAAATATGTAAATAAATTAATACCATTTATTTCTAATTTTTTATTTTTTATTCCATTAGCCTGTAAAATTTATAATTAACAAAAAATGGAATCCATTGAAAGAAAACAACCTAAATAGTAGAAATAACAAAATATTATTTACAAATGTGTGGGAATTTCGTTTAATATGGTCATATAATGTTCTATAAACAAAGGAATTGTTCATTAATAAATTAATAACACTATTTAAACCATTATACAAGAGGTTAAAAATCATTTTATGTAAGAAGAAATTGTGGTAAGGTATTTTTTGTTAAAAACCCCCTTTTAAATTTCTGTTTTTACAAAATTCAAAAGGATTGTTTTTATGATGCTAGTTTTTACGTTTTAAGATTACGTTCAAGTTCTTGGGAATTTTTTCTTATGATGTTTGGGGCATATATATATATCAATGAATTAGGTATGTTTATGTTGTAAGTATGCTTTATTGGTTACTCTAAGTGTAACTACAATGGATACATCATAATGTAATGTTTAAGGATTTGTAATTATACATAATGTCCATAACTAGTATATAGTGTTGTCCTCACTGTATACTCTTACTTTACTTTTAGCTGATGGAATCCAAATCCTACATCACTATTGTAAAAATACTAAACCCCCAAGAGCTTCTCAACTAAGTCATCAATATAAGGTGATAAATGCTTTTTCTAAATAGAAATTTTATTGAGTTCTATATAATAAATTGTGAGCTTAATAGAACCATTATTCTTTTTGACAACAAAAAAACATATTAATAAGTTTGTGTTCTATGGAGGATGAATCCCTTCTTATCTGATTCTTATAAAATAATTTTAAATTTAAATAGATCCATCAGTTCCAGTCAATAAGGTGTTATTAAAGTGGGACTAACATTAAGAACTAATTCAATAGTTAATTAAATATACCATTCATGGGTAGCACTAGTAAAAGCAACTGATAAGAATAATAATTCATTTACCCTTGGAACACCCCTTATCTATATAATTCCTTCATTTTTTATGGCATGTCGAAGATCTCATTGAATTACATAATTAATTATTTCTTCATCATCTTTATATAATATCATATGAATAAACTCATTATTATGTACAGATTCAATCACAATATAATGATTGAATATGAATTATTTATATATGTTATCTATCTTTGAATGATAAAATAAAATAAAATCTATAAATAGTATGACATCACAATCTAATAATGGTAAAAAAATTCATTTTTTTAGATAAAATCAATATGTGTTTTAAGATAGTAAATTTCATAAAAATATGTGTTTCCTCCATAATTCTACCATGATATTTTTCCAAAAGATTAATATTCATGTATTCATGTTATATATTCATTTAATGTAAAATGTACTAAAAATAATAGAATAAAAAGACAATAAATAAAACATAATATTGGAATAATCTATGTAAAAAATTATTGTAACATTCAAAACATTATTAGATGGTCTTTATTTTCTTGAGGTAGTTATGAATGATCAATTCACACCCTTCTACTTATGATCAAGATGATATTTATCTTTTATATTTTTTCTCCTAATATTCAATTTCTAATTTCACTTCCCATTACAATTAAATAATTTTAATTATAGATTACCAAACTTATTATAACTGTTACAATAGTTTTTTTATCTAGAAACATGAGCATGTTTTCTTATATTACCCCTCCATTAACACTTTCTTGATCCCATAAGGCATTCACCAGAATTATTTTTATGAATGTTATCACAATATTTATGCTCAATTATCTTACCTTTTGGATTTATTATATGAATTACTCCATATTTCATTACACATAGTCCCCTTATTTACTTATTGATATTGATAGGAAAAATATCCCATTTTTACCTTCTCAAAACATTGAAAAATATAATCCTAACATCCAAAATTATTAGTAACCAATGTCTTTCAAATGAATGGTTTTAAAATTGAGTAAAATTAATAAATTTTACAATCATAGTCCAAAATATAATTTCTTTTATAGATGGAAAATATATTAATAGTTAAATCATAACAAAAAATTTATTCATCCTCATACTACATCAATTCCAATGATATATTTCTATTCAATTTTGACTAACTTTAGGAAACAATTCAAAAGGAAAATATCAATGAATATTTTCCACAAAATAGATTAAATATCATATTTATCCTTCACATTCTTACATTATAAAAAACATGAATCATCTCACCATTAAAACAATAAATTGAATGAGTTTCCATATAATTATATGATAATACCAAAAAATTGGATATATTTGACAATGCATTATTCAATCCATCAATAATGACAAGGATAAAAGATCCATGAAAATACAAAGGGAACTATTTAATGAAATCTTAAATTATAGAAATGTAATGATACAATGTATTTAGTCACTCTTTTGTTTATATTCCCCCATTTATAGCCCGCATCAATGAATTTATCATGTCTAAAAACTATGCAGTTCTATCTCAAACAATTTTAAGATTTTTATTTCTAATGATATAATTCTCTTGTTTTCATCCTTCAAAATTTTTCCCACTTATAAAATTAAAAACAATTCTGAATAAAAATTTATTATATGTAGAATCCTTGAAATCCACAAAATCTATCCCATGATAATATAATCCTAAAATGAAATCCAGTAAATGTGTCTTTAAATATATTACCAATACCTATATTTATTTTTACCTTTCCATTGAAAAAACTATAACACCATGTAATTTAATCAAAAAATAAATAAATTATTTATAAAAACATATAAACATTATTACATGTTTATGTTATTTTAGACATATAAGTTTTTAGAATTAGAAAAACGGTTACATACCAAATTTGAAATTTCCACATATAATACATTTTTTCCATGATAACGGGTCTATATGATTGAACTCTTATTTCATTATTGAAAGTTTTTATTTATTCAAGATGTTTCACCATTAACCGCTTTATAATACCAAAATATACTAAATAATTTTAAAAAATATACAAAAATCTAATGTGAAAAACAATTACCAAGGGTTATAAAAATGGAAAAAACAAATTTTCTTTTTTAAAATTCATGAAAAAAATATTTAAATGTATTTTTTTACATATAAAAATTTAGAATAAAAATAATAAATACATAATCCTGAGATTAACATCAATGAAAACGTTTTTAAAATTTTGTTTTTTAAAATTCCTGGAAAAATCATAATCCTGAATGTTACTTATAAAAAACATAAAAACTCGTTAAATAAATGAATTCTACATTGTAAGGTCATATACATTCCTTGAAACTAGATTTTAATTTATTACCACTTATAAAAACATATTTCACATAACTATGGAATCCAAAATTTAGAAAAAAATTGGTATCGCCAGACATTATATTTACAATGACCCTTAAAAAATCTTATACAAATGAATAAATGTCATGATTAACTCCAAAATATACCTTAGTAGTACCTTAATTACCATAAACATATTTACTTTACCCAATGAATTGAAGAGCTATATCAGGAACAACCTTTAATATATAAAATGTACACAAATCATATCTTAAAAAATACTTAATACCTTCATTTTCATCATAAAAATTCAAAAAATATTCTATCTAAAACATATGATGAATCAATTCAGGGATTCATTTAAAAATAGGGATAAATATACTTCTTCCATCCAAATATCATAAAATGAAAAATTCAATAAATATTGGGAACTAGGATATTCATTGAAACCCAATTGAAAATTTCATATTGATCATGTTAACTAATAATGGGTATGATGTGTGAAATTTTTATTATGATATAAATTTAAAAAAGAATTATTTTTGTGATTATATATGAAGTCCAAATAATATATATGGTAAATGATGAAATGATTATTTTTTAAACAATTGTAAAGAGAGACAAATGTTATTGATAAAGAATAATGAAATTATTTTATGCATAAAAATTAAAGTTATTGAAATATTTTTTGGAACATGGATACAGAATAGATAATAGTTTATATTTTTTTTAAACTATGTTTAACAAAACCCCTTACATCTTCCCCTATTTTTCTACATACTCCATTTACATTGCTAAATAATAAAATTATATTTATATTATTATTAATTAATAACCTATTTTGGTTTTACTAGTATGTCAAAATCCTTTTTATTTCACATAGTATTATGCCTTAAATAATTATTAAATAACATAATTTCACATTTTCATTTTTTGGTCATTAGATTTACAACCTCAACATGACATTGCTGCATTGACCATATTCAAAGTGCACATGGTTCAACTATCTATAGAATCCAAAAACAATTATAATTAATATTCTTATTTATTATATACATATTTAGAAGAATTTATTTAATATATTCATTAATAATAAATATCATCACTTAATAACGGTGGAACTCCACACAAAAACAAGAGTGATGTTGTCATTTTACATAAAATGTATGGGTTGGATGGTAAGAGATATAATATCTTTCCAAAATAATAATAATTTTTTGAAAATGTTATAAATTCATTAATTCCTTATTTATAACTATCCTTGTGAGGTAATTATGTATAATATAATACATCAATTCATCGGGGTAGTGGTCAATGATTATACACGAGCGAGTTTTTCATTTCCCATATAATGTAAAACTAAATGTAAAAGAGTTTTTACATCAACAAAATAATAATCAATTATTTTTATTAAAAATACATTATCATATAATCTTGTTTAAATATGATTATATGGAGTTATAAAAACAAATAACCATGAAAATGAGTGGAAAATAGAAATAAATCTTATATGAAAAGATATTGGACTTACATCTTCGACCATAGTAGTTTGTTCCACTAGTGTGAATAATAAATATATTAATTTGGTAGTTTTTTTAATGGTATTTTTATAGGAATTGTAAAAAAAATTATTTTATTTGAATAAGATAGGATAGGGTTCTATTTCTTAAGGGAGGGGAGTCACACTTTTGTAATTATTCAATTTTTTAAGATACTAAAAAGTATCAATCACGGTATTTTTCTCTATAAAACAATAAAATCTCAAATAATTTTTTATACAGATAAAAATTAAATCATCTAATAATAATTATGATATGACTTTTCAACCCTAATTATATGTTTAAACATTATTTAAACTATTTTACACTTTACCATAGCAACTAATTTTTACCATGGTTACTATTAATTATTAAAATAATTAAATTAATTTAATTAATTAATATGAAACTATTAATTGAAAAATATTATACGAAATTTAATAGATTCAATTTTTAGTTGAAGAAGAAATTTTATTTTCATATAATCTCACAAAACAAATAAGGGAAATATTTTTCCTAGAAAAAATCATCTTTTATCATAAAAATTCATTAATTATAGATTGAAGTATAATAATAATTCCTATAGTATAACTTTGACTATTCATAGTAAAATATGAATAAAGATACTTATAATTAATCGCAAAATAGAATGTAACTATGAAAATAATTAAAAATATGTGAATTTTTTATTAAATTGATGTATTTTTTCTACCCACCAAAAAATAAATCTTTTATGAAATATCTGAAAATTAAATAGAAATAATAATTGATATGATGAAATGAAAAATTATATACAATTCATCAAAATTGAATTCATAAATTTAATGCTTTAATTTTTAATTAAAATATTTTAATTCTTGGAATAAAATTCATATAAAATATAAAAATCTAGATTTAACAAATACATAAAATTTTTATAGGGAATATAAATCTATAAAATATTATCATAAATATGAATAAAAAATTAAATATATTAAATATTAAAATGATATGGGGTTCAAAACATAAATTTTATTGTATTATTTACCTCTCTAGATCTCATTGATTTTGGATATCATAATTTAAAAGAAAACTCTGATATATTTGAATCGAACCAAAAACCATTTCAAGAATTATATGATTCCATTTGTGAGAAACAATATATATTATTCATCCAATTAGGGTTGGGAAGAATTAGTAGTGTTCAAATTGTAAAAACCTCAAGATATGTTATCATTCTTATGGGTTAGTGTGAGTATCCATCAATGGAGAATATATGAATATGAATAATCAAGCATGAAAGAATACAAATGGAATCAAGGGTTTTTTAAATGTTTTTTCACACTAATTATCAAATTTCTATTCCTCGTTTTATAGCGGTATCGATCCTACTACCCACATTTGAATTTTTTATTATTGGAATAAGGAATTGAGAAAAATTATCGCATTTAACTTATTTTTTAAGACAATTGATGATGTCTAAAAAATATAACAAAATTTCATTTTCATGCCTCATATTCCTCAAAACATTGGAATTCATGACAACAAATATTATTCTCCATAATAGATTTACAAACCCTTATTGGAATATGCATTCATTCATTCTCAATCTTAATTGTTTCATCCACACACATATATCTAGGAATTTCACAGTATATATACACACATAGTGGACATTGTTGTCTAATACATCCATTTTTTGGGTGACAATAAAATTTTAATGATATTGAAGACCAAATCCAAAAGTTCATAGATTATCTCATAATTTAATTAAATAGATTTATATCATTAGAAGTTTATTTTCGTGTTTAATATATGGTTTCTCTAGAAAAAATAATAAATTATAATTTTTATAAAAGAATCATTATATTGTGGGAATTTAATTGTGAATATGATACCTAAAATATATAGTATTAGAAAATCCTCTAATCTCATATACATGGGTTGTTGCTCTATAGTTTCTATTTCTATAAATTTTTAATCTTATCTTGACCACCATCAATGGTACGAACCATTTTTTCATGAAAAGAGATCACATGATAACAACAAAATAGAGAATTTTAATTTTTTGAAGTTATTATTGAAAACATAGTTGGATATTCTTTAATTCCTTAGATGACTAGCCATGTCACAATTAATATAACTGAAACATGACTCACCACAACTCTTCTTAACTCCTTTATCACATCCGATTAACTCTAAAACACAAGCATCAAATGTATGATTATATTGATCTTCCATCAGTATCATCGTAGTGTGACTAAAAACCATAACATGATCCTTTTAATATATCAGTAAACACATTAATAAAGTGGAATAACTAAATATTTTTGTTGTGTAATCACCAGCATTCATGTCTTAATTCCTTAAGCCATTGTACAACTTCATTTCATTTATTTATTTGTGTCCCAATTCTGCTCTAAATAGATTATGACAAATATATGATAATAGTTTAATAGAAATATATATAAAAACACCCAAAACACATGAATTAATTTTCTTATGAAACAATTAATAGAATATCATCAATATAATGGTTATCATAAGAACTATTTATAGAATATAGAAATGATTGTGAGAGATATACATTTCTTTGTTTATGAGAAATTCAATATTAAACATGTCTCCATTAAGATTAAATCAGTCGTTCCAACATTACACTATATGAGGGTTCTCCAATATCTAAATTGACTAATCACAAAATATGGTCAAATTATTATTTTTTGAAATTATTCAAATTTCATAGGTTATATAAAAGGTTTCCTGACCCTGAACACAAGCAATGGAACTCACTACCTCCAAATGATGTCTATTTTTAGAACATGTATAGGTTAATATATTTCTATGCATGTTACTCAAGAAACTACCTTGTTCTATAAATATTTTTACCAGTTACCTGAAAAATTGAATAACACTTGAGCAACCTATACCTTAAACACCCTTGCATGTAATGAAAATTATTAGTTTTTAGTCCTCTATATTTGTTTCAAACCATAATTATCTTAAATAATGCATCACACTAAAATAAACCTACCATGGATATATTTTATCTTTAAAAAAATCAATCAGTTTTACTCATTTCATTATCTATTTCGATAGTAATGTTTTCAAATTTTTATATAAAAAAAGTACATTCATTATAAAATCTATTTTTTTTGGATTTACATTCAAAATCATTCAAACCATATTCTGATATTATTATTTCTCAAAATACATATTATTCAAAAATTAATTACTTATTATAAATCATATTTTAGTAAAAGAAACTCTTGCTCTCTAAAAATCATTAAAATGATAAATTTTATGAAAACTAAGCCAAATATTCATTAATTTATATAAATAAAAAACCATCTTCAATATATGTAACTCTCAAAATAATAAAAAAATAAAGAAAAAAACATTATCACCACAATATACCAACTTCATTTGGAAGTGAAATTAATAACATAAAACTAAAAAAATAGAAGAACACACTCACCTAGACAGGTTATGATATTCAAAAAAGAACAAAATGTTTTAATTTTCATTTATAAAAAAACATTGAGAAGAAATGATTAAATATTAAATACCTGTAATGAAAGTCATTTACATTTTAAATCATTATAGATAATAATAAAATTATTAATTTTATTAAAAAATGATAATATATTTTTTTTATAATCAAAACTAACCAATAAACCCCAAAAAAACGATTAAAATAAATATATTTAAAAATTGATTGGAATAATATTACAAAACTAATTTATTATTAGGAATTTTTACACAATTAATCAGTCTGAATGATGAAAGCCAGAAATCACTTCACAAAAGTGTATTTTTTATTAATATGAATAATCTTATTTGAAATAAAAAACCAAATATTTCTTTAAAATATTCATAAAAAGATAAAATTTTATTTTTGGTACATTTTTAGAAATATACACACTAAAAAGTATATTTATTAAATAAATTAAATAACACAAATGAATAATGCATAAATTAAATTCAAATATAGAACCAAATTGTTGTTCATTTATTATTTAGTAATACCAATTGGATTGTAGTAATCCACGACATTATACAATTAATAATACTTTATATATTTTTTTAAAAAAAAATTCATGTTTAACTACCAATTAAAAAAACATTATATTAAATAATTATACTTTTAAAATTTTGGAATTATTAATAAAATAATTAACTTCTACAATCTAAGAATGATAAAAAATTTCCTCATTTGTTCATAGGACCTTCTCCTAAATTGTTATGGAATATTTTAATGCAACATAGTTTTCAAATAATTAACTATACTTCATAAAATAATTTAGTA
The DNA here is from genome assembly GCA_963277665.1 of Viscum album. Classification (NCBI taxonomy): domain Eukaryota; kingdom Viridiplantae; phylum Streptophyta; class Magnoliopsida; order Santalales; family Viscaceae; genus Viscum; species Viscum album. The sequence continues at coordinate 1,540,713,238 of OY728142.1, forward strand.
TCTTATTAAACATATTAAAATTGAAACATAAAAATTCACTAATTATCAAATTTAACCTTGATATTAAAAAAAATACATTTTAAAATATAAATTCAACAACCAAATTCATCCTATTAATGATATTTTATCTACCTAAATAAAAGAAAAAAATAAAAATAAATATTAAAAGGAATTCAAAACCTAAATTATACCCCAAATAAATTTAATATTTACCATAATAGAAATAAATTAATTATTAGAAAATACATCTTCTATAATCATAATACCATTTAATTTTTTTTATAAATCTTTACTAATTGGGGAACATTAGAAAACCATTAATATTTTGACCACTAAAACTTAATCAAAATAAAATAAATCATTCTATTCAAAAAATTAATTTTTAACGATTGATATTTATAAAGAAACTCAGAAAATATGTGGAATGCTTTTAACTTAGATTCCTAGGTTTTATTAATTCAAGAAAATAACTATTAAATAATAAAAAAATTTGAAGATTACATTTTTCGGCTTGACACAAATATAAAATTCTATTAATCCATAAAATAGACTATAATGACATTACCAAGTAGGTCTCCAATGAGATATTTTATTTGAGATTCATGAGAAAATTTATTTAGTGGATTTTAAATTAGTATATTTTTTGTTCCATTATACATATTACTAACACAAGAACCAATGAAAATCCAAAAATCATATTTCAATGGTTTTAAGTCAATAATTCTATAAATACATAGTACACTAAAATTAGTAAAATGAATTCTATGAGTTAAGAACATCTTATTAGGCCCTAATATATAAACAATTTCACATGTTATTAGAAATAGGAAATAATAGCAAACAATTTCATATTTTTACAAATCATTTTCTTAATAAAACACCAGATTCATTAATTTTTTACATTTAAAAACTCTACCACATAAAACCATTATTAATAATAAAATTTAAGACTATTACATAATTATAAAAAAATCATGTGTAATAAAAGTTCAAACTATTTAGACCATGAAAATTTACATACACTATTCAAAAACATGGTTTCCCAACCGAAACCATGATATGTCACATTAATTATATCACACCATACTTTTTTAGCTCAATATAATATACATTTTCTTGATAATATTTTTTTAAAAAAAATAATTTTCCATTACTATGATAAAAAAATGATAAATAACTCTATATAAACATCATATAAAAAAAGAAATAATGAGAATAATCAATGTTTACTCCAATAAAAAAAGAGTACCATTAATAACCATTTGGATTCAAAACACCGGAATGTTATGAGAATCTTAAAAATAAAAACTAACCATGAATCATGTGATTTAATATGAAATCATCAGTATTGAACAATAATATAATGAATATATCATCATGTACATAAAAAGACGTGAAAAGAAGATACACCTCATAAAATGGTCATCCAATTTTACATAAACCTAGAAATCCCTTTTTTACGATAGTTTCTATAATTAATTAGTTGATAAAAGACCGTCCTTGGATTAAATCGTATGTAAAGACACCGAAATTCCATGGATTGTTTTTAAATACATGGGAATTTTACAAGTTTGTGAAAACTAACGGCGCATGATTTCGAGGCCTGCTGTTCCAGGAATCAATTTCTGATGGTTTGTTCGGGTACGTTCAGTAAACATATGAATGGTATTTGATAAATTTTGAACTAGTCCTCATAATTGAAATTAGAGGGCATCGATGAACTTGCAGCACTGGTATTATCTTAAAGAGACATTCACCTTGACATCAGTTGGTCAAGAATAAAAGTTATATTTTGGGTTTTTATGAAAAAATAATAATAAAATAAAGTGAGCTACAATTTATTTTATTTGAGCCTCAATTTGGTGTGTGGTTGTTAAAGCATCCTCATGGAGGTTGGAGGTGGGAAAACTGCACCTTAACCTCCCATGAGAGGTTATGGTGGTGGGCCCACCCGAACTCAACCTCCCATGAGACGATTAATGTATTGGGGACCACCCTGGATTTTAACCCCTTGAAAACCCCCATTAAAGTTGGGAACCCCCCAATCTCCAATTAATATTGGGGAACCTCTTCCCCTCCCCAATTAATTCTTTCCAAAACACATGAATTAATGCGGTGGAGGCTTTTAATTTAACTCAACATTTTTTTTTAATTTTTTCTAATGAAATAATAGATCAACTAATCTATTATTAGGCACAAAGATTTCACTTGGGTAATTGAAGAAAAAGCTTACAACAAGGAACCGCATCTTCCAATGAAGAATGTGTACTTCCAAATGAAGAATGCCAGCAACAGTCCCCTTCGATCTTCTTCCCCAGACACCTACTGATGTGGAAACACATCCACAACCCTCGTGCGAATTCAGAAGTGGATGATTAAGGTGGACGTGACAAGTGGCAACTTCTTCTTCTTCCCACGACTTCACCATCGATGACTGAAAAATAAAGATAGGGGTTTTATTACTTGATGATGTTATTGATTTTCTTATCATCTTCAAATGGTTCGAAAGGAATTGTTTGCAGTTGTGTAATTGATCATCTATTTTTCTTGAGGATCCAAGTGATACCTCCCTAAACCTGGAGGGTGTGGGCCAACCTAACATGCCCCGAAAGCCTCCGTCGATTTTTCCTTATTATAGTGTTCTTCAGCAAGGCGATGTAACTACAACAAGGCGAACAAGGTGGCGATGAAAAAGGCCCACTACCCGCGGACTTTGTGGATCATGCCGCCCCTGCAGTGCTCCGGTGCTCCCGGTGAAACACCGTTGGCCAGCGCTGGCCCGAGTAGTGCCGAACCGGCCCGCCCGGCCACCACCTGGTTGTAATCCCACGGCCTCTCGTACCCCCTGTTGTGGCCTACATGGTGCACTGCCAGCCTGGCCATGACCCACGTGCCCAGACCGAGGCCTGCCAGGTGCCCTACCGGCTTGCCCGCACGCCGCGCGGCCTGCACGCCCGCCGCGCGGCCTGCCCGCGGTATACTTGTGCCCCGCGCACCCTGCCTCGGCCTACCCAGGGCCCTATCGGCCTGCCCGTGCCTCACGTTCCATACCCTCGGCTTGCTCATGCCCCACGCTCCCTACCCCAGTCTTGCCCGGTACCCTCCCGACATACTCGTGCCCCAAGCGCCCTGCCGCGGCCTGCCCAGCTCCCTACCAGCCTACCCAAACCCCGAGCGCCCCACCCCCGTCCTACCTGCGGCCTGTCGCACCCTGCTCGGCTTGCCCGCAGCCTGCTGCGCCCCACCCAGCTGCCCGCCGGCCTCCCAGGCACCTATGCCGCCCGAGCTGCGCTGCATGAGTTGTAGGCCAAATAGGCCCTAACCTCCGGACCAAGCCGCCTACGCGGCGACCTCCGGGTCGAACTACCCTTGTAGTCTGCTGGGTCGGGCCCAACGGATCTGGCCGAACCTAACAGGATGGTCTGCCGAATGGGTCAGGCCAGACCCAGCAGGTCTGAATGGGCCGACCCAGACCAGGTCGACCTAGACTAAGATGGGCCAAGTCAGTCCGACCGGGTCGGACCGAACCCAATCCCACTGCTGGCCTATCCTTTCATAGGCCATATCATTGGCACCAGATGACTATTTGAAGAACCGTCAGTGGTACAGGTTCTTTAGGAGCACGATGGACCCTTTGAGTATACCCCACTGGAGTTCGGTGGAATGTTGAGATTTTGTCAGGTTGGATGATACACGAATCCAACGGGGCCCCTATGACTATAAAGCATATAACTCATAGATCGGGAGTCCGATTGGAACACCATCTATTTCTTTGAGACACCTATGACGAGTCGGACCATTGAGATACTTATACATCGTACTTTGTGATAGTTTATGTATTGACCAATAACTTGAGGAGGGGATCATCGAGAAACATGAAAACATTTGTGCGGGAACCTAGTAGCTATCTGAGACTTGAAGGCTACTAATCGAGCGACTCAGAGTGACTCGTATAGCCTAGTGGGGAGCGCCTGGTTATGGCTGCAGACCCATGGCGAAGGAGTACCTGGTTGTGGTGGCAGACCCACGATACTCAACAGGAGTAACTCTACAGGCTATAAGGGGGAGCGTCTGGTTGTGGCGGTAGACATATGGTGGGGAGCGCCTCTGTGTGAGAGTGGAAGACCCATAGTACTCGACATAAGGAGTAGCTCAGCAGTCCAAGTTAGTGGGAAGTACCTCCGTGCGAGCACGGCAGGCCCACAATACTCGATAGAGGAGGATTTTTCCAGTAACCAAGGGTTCAGTTTGATACTATCTGAATAATAAAACCTAGTTGAGCTTAGTCCGAAACGTTTTTGTTTAACTCATGATTGAGATGGATCACTTGATAACTTATGTATATGTATGGGCATATACCTATGTAAGGTTATCTCATGATTTCATTCTTTGTGCTTTATCCTTGTTGGATTTTGTGAGACATTGAGGGTCTTGGGGTCCCTACTAAGTATCATTATACTCACCCATGCATGGACTATGCTTGCACCTCGTTGTATTGGTTGAAAATGGTGGACAACACTGACTGAGGATCAGCGTAGCAGGACATGACGGTACCCGGAGGTGGACCTTTGGATGAGTCAGTACACTAAGGAGACTGATATATGTGAAGTTCTGAGGTGGCTATCTGTACCTAACCTTCTAGTAGGAACCCTCAGAGGACGACCATTATCTACTTTAACTTTTTACTAGTTGTACTTGTTTTTCAGTTGTACTTGTACTTTCTTGTTGGGCTTGTATTTCCGACCCCGTTTACTTGTCAGCAGTCCTTCGTATACTATTTTTCTTAGTGTTTTACTTCCAACTCATACTCTATTATGTGTGTTTACACTTTATAAAGGAAATGACTTCCTAGTTTTAGGGATTTACACCATTGGTGCTAGTCACCAGCCCCTAGCCTATGGAAGGCGGGCTTGGGGTAGTCACTGCACGGGTCTCGATGACGGGTCGTGACATCTTATGTTATGAGAATCCTTTATCAACTAACCACACACGTAATTTACCAATTATGATATAATACTATTTCATAACAGATTATCTTGAGTAACATGCTAGTATACACAAAATAAAATTTCATAATTATAAAAAAACATTTTCTATTACCATCATCTGATAACGTTCACCAAGGGTATTGCACATAACAATGGGAAGAATTTAAATTTTTTTATTTAATAATAAAAAATTGAAATATACCCAAACTATCAAAACCAACCAATAAACAAAAATTTCACTAAAAAATACATTTTACATGTATCAAAATCCTAAATTAATCAAATATAACACTTTAAAGAAAATTGAAACATAATATAATAGTCACGGGACCAATAAAGAATAAAATTATGGAGACTATTAACTCCATCTGACACATGCACATCATCTCATGCCACAACCTATATTTACCCCTAAAATAAAAAATAATGGAATCCAACAAAATATATTAGTTTTTATCATCAACTATATAATAATCAAGATAAGATATTTTACACACACTTGAGGGTGGATATACGGTTTCAAATAATTTTTGTTTTAGGATCTTTCAAATGTTTCTAACAAAACATTTAGAAAATAGACAAAAAAATAATAGTTTGATAGAAATATAAAAAATTAAATTTTCATTTCTAGTCAAATAAGTCAAATAAGTTTTCCCATATAAGTTTAAAAATTATGAAAAATATGGAATATAATTTTAAATTGTAAATGAAAATGTTCAACAGTATACATGTAAATGTAAACAGTTCATTAATAAAAACAAACCTAACATTATTAGAATGGACATGGATCTTATATGTCACTATTGTTTTATAATTTATAACAGTATTTGGTGGTTTACAACATTGATTTTTTATTTCTAAAAATCATCAATTTAATAGATTTAACCCTTGTTTTAGGATTTTTAAGCACAATTAATGAAAAACATTGTAGGAAGTCTCTCGCATGGGTGTTACTAGTTCGTTTTTTAGTGTATTTTTTAGAAGGTGTATCACACTACTAGTTCCAAACAATATAATAATAAATGGTTTCAGTACTAATCCATTTTTATTGGGGTGTTAGAATATAAATTACAAATGACTAGGGGGAAACTGTTTGAGTAACCAACTTCCAGTGTGGTAGTTTTTAACTATGAGATTTTCCAGGATTGGTGAACGTTTTAGTGAGCCATGTAATAAAACTAGGTGTGTGTTGAACTTTTCTCGTTCTAACCACATGGTTTATAAATAATTTACTTACCTATGTTCACAAGAATGTAATGATACTGAGTTTTTATTTTAATGTGAATTTACACTTTTACAAAAAATCAATTTCTAAATTGTTGCAATCTTCTTCCCCCCTAATTTTGAGAATCATAATTCATGATGTAATGATATCCTCCATCCCTCCTTATTGATTTTTATCCTTATTTCATCAATTTAATATGGATTTCCTAATATAATTTCCACAATTAACCTTATTTTATTCTCCAATTTCTCTCTCCCTATTATATTTATTCTCAAATGAACCATAGTTACTATGTGGGTTATGATTAGGCTTTCTGAGGAGTTTAATGACATGTATAGGATTTTCTAGGGAGTGTAGAGGTTGATTCCTTCATTGGTTTTTAATTCTCCATTGAATGAGATTCATTAAGATGAGTTTCTTCTTGATATGAGTAATTTTTTTTATGACAGTCCTATATATTACAAGATATGAGATTCGTAGATGTTTTAAAAAACTCTTTTACAAATAATTTCATATTTTTTTCCATTGTATAGTTTAAAAATGTTTTACCAATGGTTTATATAAATTTAATAGACTTATTATATTCTAGTTTTCTGTAAAAAAATCACAAGTTTATCTTTCAAATAAAATTAATTGTTTTATTCTGATGTTTAACATTTGATTACTTTAAAAGGTGTTTTATTATGATAAAATTGATTGTTTTGATAAAGTTGTGATTTTGGACCATTTCTAGATGTTTTCAAACCCTTTGGTCCTTGTATACATTTCATGTTTTTTATTGAAATACATACAAATAGATTGATTTTTAATATTATTTTCAATGATTTTTCATAACTTTATGTTTATAATGTTTTGGAATGGCTTGGAATTCAAAGCATGTTTTTAGACGAAACAATTAGAACTTATTAAAAATTGTTTATTACAAATTTTATTTACCCTAATTATGGATTCCCAATAGTTATGTTAAGTTAATTATGGAATTTTACCACATTGGTGAGGATTATTATTGATTCTCAAGCATGTTTGGAAAAATTGGGTTCCCCATGAGAGAGTGTTAGAGGTGAGATGAGGTATATCAATTTTTATTTAAGTAATTATTTGTGGCATGATTTATGATCTCTATTTTTTCATCCAATTTTTTAAAATATTAAGGAAACCATAGGAAAATATGTAGAGTGTTTGGATACATCCCACACTCTCTTTGTATAGTATATCCTGTTAAATTGTAAATTTACAACATACTAGGGTTTTATTTCATAGTTGGTGACTTAAATGGATATGATATGGATTTAGTTTTAAATTTTACGGACCCCTAGAGATAGTGATATAATGAAACATGGTCCAATATCATCAGAGTTAGAGAAAAATGCCTTTTCCATTATGTTTACATCTATCCATGGATTATTTAAGGGATCAAAAATATTTTAATTTTATTACAAGGAATGATTTCTTGATTATCAGTTGTATAAGTCTTTCTCTATTGATATCTTGTTTCCTTTTTTTGTTATTAATTTTTCCATTTTATTTTTTTAAATTCAAGGCATTATAAATGGATTCGAAGTTGTACTTCCTTTAAGGGTTTGGTGATGTTTCTTTCAAAATGGTATTTCATAAATATTATTAAAAAATTAGAATAAATTGTTATTTTACATTGAAATATAAAATCCCTCTTTTTGTGGTTTGAGTGACATCCAAATGTAAATATATGATTTATTAGTTAAATTTTTAATTATAGTTTTAGGTTGGAGGCTACTTAATTATTTTCAACTTATTTAAAATTAAATTTTTTTCAATATAAATTGAGTTTTAATGTAATAAATAAATTACTCATGCTTTCACATTTTAAAATAATATTTTTTAATTCATGTTAAAATTATAATTTAAGGAAAATAAGATGAATGTAACTGGATAAACTATTTGGGGAGACACTACTGTGGATGTTTGGATCACATGCTATATTTACATGTATGGGGGTGTTAAGATCTTCTATTTTCCCCCATGTTCCCAATATTAAATCATATTTTTTATATTTTCATCTAGTTAGAGGATGAGTGGGTTGGGATAAATTTAGTGAACATGGGTCATATAGGCGGTTTGTTAAATCCATTTGGGTTTTATTTAGTTTTTATTTTTAGAGTATTTATTGGGTTTTTCTCAATGGTTTATTTTATCTTTTGTAGTCATTATATCTACTTCCTCATTATTTTATTTTTTAATCTAGATTGTTTTTTGGATGGATGTATACTATATTATTCCATTTTTATATTTCCCATATATTTGTTTATGGTTATTTTTTTCATGGTTGTACACCATCAGTTCAGATTTTGTTAATTTATAGGATTATTATCTTGAGTGTTATTCATTTATTTATGGGTGAATTTGTGGTTTATATTAGCTTCGTCATACCGAAAAATGAGATGTGAGCTGGTGGGGATTTGGAATTACCATCTGTTCTAGTTGATGGTGTTATCATGTATATTTAAATGGAATCCTAAGTTGGTTTGTTAAAAATGGAACTGGGGAAAGGTTCTTATAATGGAATATATTTATATAGAACTCACATATTACTTGGGTGTGATCTGAATGAATTGATAATATTATTATCATATTAATTCAGTAGTTATTAAGTAGTATTTTACCGATCACAACTATTCATTATGGTTATTTATTTTTCATGTGTAGTCAAAAAATATTATTCTATTGAACACTACTTATTTTAATTAAATCTTTTGGTGATAGGGTTGAATCATCACGAGTAATGTATGTGATTTCTTAAGGGGGTGGTTTATAATTTTTTGTTGATAACAAAATAGATCATGAACTAGAAGATCACATTAATGGGACATACATACAATGTAATGAATTAGAACGTGATTTTAGATATATTTCAAGAAATACTTTTTAATTGTTGAATGGACAGTTAAAACAAGTGACTATGTAGATCATAGTTTTACATCATGTTCTGTTTTTTACATAAAATTGTTGTCCATTTATTTAGATTGATTTTTTTGGTAATTAAAAAATGAACATGGGTAGTTATATGATATGTTTATGGGGTTTGTAATTATTTTAGATAATATATATGGTGTAATTGATCTTATGTGTGTTTTATGAAATTTTTTATATGTTTTAAAATTTGTTCTTTCATGGAAAATAATTATATATCTCATGAGTACATACCATTATTTTTTATACACAAAAATAAATTTTTATGGTATTTTTTTAGTAAATTGTGGCTTTTATAATGAAATATGAGATCTTTTTTTGTTAAAAATTTTTATGACTCATTTACATTGTATTTTGAACCTCTTTTTTTATCTTTCCAAGAGTGGATGAGATTAAATAGAAAAATTAGAATTTATTATTAAATAATTTCATGATGAATTTTTTTTTTAAATTAATATTAATTTCAATTTTTGTGGGTTTATTATGTTAATGTTGGTGGATTTATTTAAAACTAAATTATAATGTTATGTTGGACAATAAAACTCTTGGGTTTTTTTATCTAAACTAGTTTCCTTTTGATTACTATAAAATGTAAACTATATTCAAAAATTAAATATTATCCTCATGTAATCACATTGAAAATATATTAGATAATTTTTAAACTTTATTAGGTTCCTTTCTTTTGAAAAGTGGCATGTAGTTTTTAAAATTGAGTTAAATTTAGTCTAGTTCTATTGGGGACTAGGTGTTTTGACGTGAAGACTAATTTATTGAAATGATTTAATCTTGTTATAAGAAAATATGTTGTTTGGCGAATGTGTATTCATTACTTTGGTAATGTAATGGTCTTTAAACCTGGGTGATTTTTAATTTTATCCCGTCATATGTTGGGGAATGTTTAAATGTTTTGAGAACCAAGAATGGGTTGGAATACTGTTTTGTGTTTATTGAATTATGTCTCTGAAAATGTTCTTGATAAAAGGTAAGATGTTTGGATATTTGGAAAACCCTTTGAATAAATCTACTATTTTAATAGGTTTGATCCAATATGTTTTGGTCAAATACCATACATTTATTGAAATGAATTATTTCATTGTCCGATATCATCATATACATGTTCATTTTAGAGAGTTATACAAGATGGTTTTCATTTAGAATAATTATCACAATACCATTAATGTAGAGGTTCCCAAGAGTTATGGAGTCACATTTTATGTTGTGTTAGTGTTGATAGTTTGGGATTATTACTTCCCAATTATTTTTATGGTTTCCTCCCTTAAAAATTATATTTTTTATATTTGGTAGTGTGAAATCATAGGAATTAAATCTCTAATGTTTATGAGGCTTAGAGTTTCTTGGGACTGATAATTTAGTATAAAATTAGTCATTTCATATAGAAATTATGTGGTATGTGTTTTTAAATTTGATCTAAATTTTGGTGGTTGTTTATTTTGGGATTCGTTCATGAGTATATTAAAGTGGTCATGGTGAATAGGTGTCCTTACTTTCAAGTTTCATTTGGGTTCCCTTGTGATTTCCCTTATTTAAGCGATTGTTATATTGGAAGGATAATGCCTCTTAATTTTGATTTTTTATTGTTTTTTATAGTTTAGGGAATGAGTTAAATTTGATATAGTCATTAGGACATGAATATTCCTAGTGTACATGGGTAGGTAATTGATATTTGTTTCTATTTTTTATTAGATCTATGGGTCCCACGGGGATGATATTCAATATCATTATTACCATGAGATGGTACTTTATGAGGATAGACCCATGATACCATGGATGCAATTATGTATCCCAAGGAAAGATCCACAGTTATTCTCATAGAATTATTTTTCAAGGTGGTTTTATTATTTGGTTAGTTTTGAATGTGATTGCTTTGATTTATTTTGTGATATAGTCTTCTAATCATTTATATTTCCCTTATAATTTCACTTCCTTTATAGTGTTTTAGCTTATTTACATTTTTTGAATTGATTATGTGGAATGTTTTTTAGAATCTTGTGAAATTTTGACATATCATAGTGTTCTTCATGTCACTCCTCTTATAGGGGATGTCAATGTTTGTTCCCCCAGTTTAGTAATATCATAAATTTTGTAGAGACATACATTATATCTCTATTTCTCTTTAGATTATTTTTATATGGGTTTGGTTTAGATCATTATTGATATTTTTAATAGGTTAATAAGGATTATGATATATCTTCTAGTGGAATGAGGAATGTTTAATTTTCAAAATATTTTGTTTTTAAAATTTTCTCAAACCCTCCCAGCACCTTTGGATTTGTGTTGAAATTTTGTGGTTTCATTACAATTTATTTTTTTTATGTTGAAATTAATCTTTAAGAAAGGGTCATGATATGGTGATTTATGATACTTTGATTTAAATGTTATTGAATATTTCATATTAATTGTTGTTTTTAAAAATATGTAAATGTTTTCTAAATAAATATGATGATTTTTTATTATTTTTTATGTTGAATGGGGCATACATATAGTAAGCAGGAAAATATGCGGCGAATCATTCACATGGGGTTTTAGATTAATATTTTTATTCATGATATATATATATATATGGGATGCACATCGTATGGTCAAAACCGTCAAAAATATAATGTAAATCTTGTACGTCCTTTTTAATTGGGTAGTAGTATCAACAGTAGAACTATATTAGAGGAGAGAATATGAGTATCCAGGTTCCAATTCTTCTTTTTTTAATATGTGATTTTTCATAATTTGTGAATGGTTTTTGAACCATATGGCTAAACTGTGAGGACTATTGAAATTGTCCAATTCTACTTTCATGTTTAGTACACAGTCCAACTAACCATGGGTCCTAAATGTTTGTGATGGATAGGTGAAATTAAAAATATATATTACATTATTTCCTTTGTTTTATTTTTATGACTCTTACATTATATTATCTCTTCTGTGTCATCCTAACCCTATTTAATGATCTAGGGTGTTCCATCATCCCTTCATCATTATTTTATGTCATCAATTCATCGATTTCAAGTGGGATTAAAAAAATAATCATCTCTATTATCCTTATTATCTTCTCACATTTATCCCTCTTAAAATTTCATTCATCAAAAAATAAAATTCACTTCATGATTTAGGATTTGGGTTTGGGATGAGTTTAATAATGGGGATTTTATTTTTTGGGGAGTATATCGGTTTATTCTTATATTTTGTGTGTGTTATCCATTAAAGGTTACTAGTTATGAAGATATTATTCTTGTGACGAGATAGGTTTTTTATATCATTCTGTTATATAAAATTCTATGAGATGCCTCTATTTTTTTGAAAAAATTATATTGTACTATAATATATGATATAAATGAGGTGTTTGAAAATTATTTTCAAATAGAATCTATACATGGGATGGTGTATTTCCATTCCATGGTTTGGTAAAAATATTATGGGTTGATCGTTTAAATGAAATTACCTTTTTCAAAGTGTAGATTAAAATTAATTGATTTTAAAAATGTGTCTAGATTTTGAAAGGCTTATTTTCGAAAAGAATGGTTATTTTGACATGGTTTTAGGATTTTTAAGACACTTTGGAATATATAGAGAATTATTGTTGATTTATTTCATTTACAAGTGAATGATTCCTTTTCAATGGGTTTGTAATTGATGTTTTCAAAATTGATCTTTACATAGTAGTAAAATGGAATGTCATTTTAAGAATTTTTATATGTCCCATATGGACCATGTTAAAAATATTTGACATTAAATTTTAGTTAAACTCATTTTTATCACCATTGATTATATAATTTTTTATATAAATATGATAATAAAGGATAAAAGGGAAATATAAGAAATTTTTGGAGATGTCTATGAAATTCCACATCAACATCCAATTTACTGAAGTTATTTCCAAAATTCATTCATAAGAAAAATTTAACAAGAAACTTCTTTTGAATAAGAGAAGTATTGAATACTTTTGAGTCATTTCTATAAATGATGAATTATTCTCTTTTGTTCATAACAAAATTCAATCAAATAATGGGAGATAACAAGAGCTTCTCAATTCCATGCACCATAGGAGAATGAAACCCCAGAAGTGACTTGTGTGACTTGTGAGAAGCCATTAAACATATTAAATATAGTGTATTATTCAATTTATGAATCAAGGAACTATATATGACTAGAGTGGTACTCCAATTATACGACTGATTAATAATGTATCCTTAATGAAATCTTAAGGATTTCTTAGTAAAAATTGGTAAATTCGTTATCCTAGTAGACATCATCATTTAAGACATGGAACATGAAGGATATGTTATGATAATATTAGTCAAAGCATTTTTTAGCACTGGGATGGTACTAATTTATTTTAAAGCTGTGAGACTAATATTCATAGTAGTTGATGAACAATTATTGTTCGACCAAGTGAAAGAAGAAAAAAAAGTAGATAATACTTTTGACTTCCAAGATATCTTTCTCAATGAAGATAATAATGAATATATATACACCAAGATAGATAGTAATGAATTTTATACAAATAACATGGATTAATATGATCTTGAGGAAAAAAATATACATAAACTCTTAGAAGGCATAATCTACTACCTTTCCTATTATCCGTTATTCATCCACCAATGTTGGAGTTGAAGCCTCTACCATAAACATTTATGAATTAGTTTATAGATACCATAATTTCACTACTAATCATATCTAACACAAAGATAAAATTGGAAAAAAAAATTAAATTTGATCTAATTCCTACAAATTCATAAGAATTCATTTATCTAGGAGGATGTGGACATCAAAGGGGTCAACCCCATAATAAGGACTTATAAAATTTTTTTGGTAGAAGGTGTGAAACCCAAATTCCAACCTGGAGTGGACTCATTCAATCAAGGAATATGGTATTTATGGAATAATTAATGAAACATCGAGATACTAGAATAATTCTTTAAATCTATGATAACATGTGGGAGAGTCTTGTACATGTAGTTCCAGATAATATTGTACATAAAAAGGTAAAGAATTATGAATATGAATTGATCACGAATCATGCCATCACTGAATAGACAGTATGTGTTGTCAACAGAATCACATACACAATATCTTATAAAGTTCATTTCCCCCATACAATCAGGGATAAAATTATGGAGGTAATCATAAAACATTAATTACACTATTTCATGGATGGATATTTTAGATACAATATGATTGCAGTTGACCAATATCAACACTATAAAAAATTCACATGTCTTTTTGATACCTTGGCCTAAATATAGAAGTCATTTGGTATGGGTAACACAATTTAAAACATTTGAATGTGTGTGAAACAAATGTTCCATAATATGGTGGAGTAATTATTGGAAATTCTAATAGATGATTTTTAAGTATATGGAGTATCATTTTATGTATTCGTATGTAAACATGAACTATTCATGCAATGTTGTGAAGAAAAATATTTAATTTTAAACTAGTAAAAATTACACTTTATTGTTCAAGGATTCATTTATCATGAAAAAAAATGTTCAAAGGATGGCGCATATCTTGGTCCTTTAAAAATAATGGTTATCAAATATTTTTTTGAGCAATAAACAGTTAAATAAATACAAATATTTCTTTGCCATCTAAGTTTTCTATTATTTATTCTTGAAATGTTTTGTGAAATATTCCAACCATATAGAACACCTATTAATAAAGGATAGCCATTTTTATTTCGCTGAAGAGTTTCAGTAGGCATTAATAATTTAATTAAGAATCCCAATAGTTTACCTTGTTATCATTTCAAAATATTGATAAAAGAAATTAAGTTGATTTTCAATGAAATAAAATTCATTATAAACATTATATTTGGAGATCTTGTCAGAAAATAATTATGTACCATCTACTATACAAGTTACACCATAAATGATAATAGGTTAAACGAAAGAACTACTGACCAAGAACTCATGGATGTTATATTTTATTTTTGAAAATCTTCAATCATATATTTTTTTGTCGTAGGATATTGTATACATTATTTATTCTTCCCTAAAATCATAAATTAGATTAAAGGATACAAAACCAAGATTGATATAGTGGATTCTATTTCTAAAAACAATTTACATCACCATCAAATACACCAATGTGACAGAGAATGTTGGCACTGAATAGCTATATAGACTACCACTACCCATCAATAATAAATATAAAAATATATAGAATGAGGTTGAATTCCATGATGAAACTCTATTCATCCAAAACATGAAGGCACGTTGAGGATTTTAAGAAATTGAAAACTATATAGTTATTTGATCCCTTTACCCAAACCCCTCCTACTAGAAAATGAATTTTTTTGGTCGAGGCTTCACAATACTATAGGGATGAGATACCACTTTTTTTAGAGTTGTATTGATGGATTAATGTGATTTTGTATCCCAGAACATGAGATCTAAACTACATTAGAAATTATTCACACATAACCATCTAGAGTTCATCAAGGACCATTATTCACAATAGAAACAATCTTGCAAATTGTACTATATTTTTTCAAAACATCACCAATATGGATGAATTTTTTGATATAGGTGTGGTCTATTCCAAAACAATACAACCATTGTGAAAATAAATCAAATTTCAAAAAATCCAATTATATATGATGATATCTTATACTTTTGGGGAATATCATTCAGGAGGCCATTCCCTATTTCACATGGAATGTTCTATATCTTTGTTGTAATTAACTACTTCTAGAAATGAGTATAATTTGAATCTACTACTCATCCCTCTGAAATCCTTTTTTCTTTATTTTGAAGAACCCCTTATAATGGATTAGGGGGAACCACATAAATACTATACACCCATAGTTTATGGAATAGGGGAGACCCCAAAAAAATACACAAAATATCTAGAAAATGAGCCTTGCCCAAAACGGAGAAGTGTTCCATCAATCCCATCGCAGCCCTACATAGTGTCTTTGTCACCAATCCCATCACCAAGCCTTAGTACTATAGCTATTATTATCTCAGTTTTCGTCACACTAGAAGTTGTAGAAGCCAAAGAATCAGAGCAATCTAGCAATGTGAAGTGAAAGTCCAAATGTGAAGATGACAGCAAGGATGAAATGGATTAATTGGTGAAAATAAAACACCATGTGATGGAAAAGAGAGGGTGGTGAAACACTATGGGGCCACTGGAGTCATGAGTAGATCTTCCATACTAGGAGCACAACACGACCCAAAACACTATGGAACCTATCGAACCAACCAATAATGGGGGAATTCATGGCAAAATTGGATTAAATGGTAGAGGAGACTAGGGAATGGAATACCTAACAAGTGAAATGAAAAACTGAATCCAACGATAGAAAAAGAGTCCAAAAACAAAACAAAAAACCAAAACACCACATCAAGCATTAGGGAATACTAGAAATAAGGAACATAGGAAGATCCATAATATAAATGAGGATCCATAGATAGATGATAAATGAGGGTGTGAAATTCTTCATCATGAAAATATAACAAAAAGTTATATAATTTTTAGACAGGGATCAATAGAGTGTATTACTATAACATGCATATAAACCCGAACAAAAACTAGGAAACTCAATAACTAACCATGATAACTCATCCACTAATGTCCTCCAATTATGATCAAACAAACATCACTGTCAAAAAAAATATTTTAAGGACATATATTTAATGTAGTAAATCCAAAAAAAACATTGAAAATAGCATAAAAAATCAAACGGAATAGAGCGATAATTTATATAATTCACTCTTAGTGCTCCAAAAAATGTAGAAACCACCCAATGGCCCCACCCCTTTTAATTGGTGTTTATAAATCATTTAAATTATCCTATATAACTATATCTTTTCTCATAAAAGGACGTTTAGAAGATCAATCTAGATTCTGGAAAATCTTGGGCCGTTAAGATTCTATAATTGGATAAATTAGAAGAGATAATAAATGGTGAATATGAATATTAAATAATTTATAATGTTGAAATAATTAACCAGAAATTATTAGTGCATCATGTTATATTTTTTTTGTTTCAAGAAATAAGGACATATCATTCCATTCTTGATTAAAATTATTCCTTGGGAAGATGAAATGGAGACAGTCCTAACCCTTCATGAATGAAATGTATTCCCTCTATGGGAAAATTGAAATTCAAAATAGATCAGAACACCCTTCAATGTCAATTGATAATGTTTGATGATTTATCATGAATCATTCCATATGGGTTGTGTTATGACTATGATTATTATATATGCACCACTGAGTCAAGTGTTCAATGTTAAACAAGGAGAAGAATGAGAGGAAATAGATTATAAGACATCATATAATTGAATTCGATAGAATATGGTTCAGGATAGCTTGGTGAATTCTAAGAGGAAATTACCAGGATTTGGTGGAAAATGTGAATGAATTATCGAAGTACATATCGCCTAAATGATTACATGTTGTGTATGATTAAAAGAAAATAATGTTTTAAATTCAAAAATTACACATCATTTATTAAAATATGTATTTTGAAATTTGAATAATTATTTATATCACGAACCGAGGGTTAATAACACTCAATCTAACACCACACACTCTCTTGTTTCCCACACCTGACTGGCCCCACTATTCAGACACACCACTCCCTCTCCTACCCATCACCACATCCTCCTCGTTCCTATTTCTCACATAAATCCCACCCTTCCTCTCTATCCCCTTAGATCCTCCATGCCATTAATTGTGTAAATGAAAATTGTGCACACCACTTTTGATTATCTCACTATTGAGTGTGAGGATCCACATTTCATAGAGAATAGAAGGTTTTTTTTCATTTTAATTACCCCTACATCATCCCCCCTATCTTTGCATTAGACTCTATGGCACTATCACCCTCCAATGACCCCCACATGATGTTTAATCGGTCACAAGATTCTGCACACCGCACCTTCTCCAACATCATTTATTTTCCAACCCAAATCACCATGTCATACTGATCTATATTCATGAAAAACCCATGCAGACCAAAGAAACATTATATTCGTTTTCCCTCAATTCCATGCATGTTAGTAATGAGGTTCCCTATATTCTTAAAAACCATTCAATTTCTCCCATCAGAATAATTATATGAGATTCCAACATATAATTATTTATAGAGTTATTTGCGACTTTTTTGGTTTCAATCGATGGAATATTATTTTGGTTTGGTGGCAGAGACCATGATCTCTCCAATGCTATGTTATGCATCGACCTCTATCTTAATTATACCAACATCACCACTTCCATTTTATTCATGAACTAGTATCACAATATAGGAACTTCAAATGAAAAAATACTCTAGAGGATGATTTCTTAGGACACTCAGAGAGAGCAAGATCAATGTATTATGAAATATACACAACTCAATGGTGTAGTTCTCTGGATCCTTCATTGACCATTTCCTCATGCCTTATTTCTTCAAGAATAGTATCCCTATAGAATCATCTAATTGGATATACACTTCCTTGCTGATTCCATGAGAGGCCATTCATTCAACATGGAATCATAGTTCACATTCAACTTCCATGAACATGTATCGCAGAAATGAGGTATGATGATGTGTGGGTCCTTTATTACATATATGGGCAGACATCTCGGCATATTTGATGCCGCCTAAACCCTATCAAATCTCAATCCAATAAATTCAATATACTTCCTCCTACTTCACACGATGCAGATACTGATGAAGGATAGGGGGAATCTATAATTGTGCACCAGGATGCTTTCGATGGTGCTGTTGAGGCACTCAGAGATCATGGTACTGGGCCAATACCAACTCATTCTACATATTGAGGCACCCCTAATACTACTTCCATTATAGAACATCCCTCAGCTACCACCATCCCAGATCACATGCCTTCACATACTAACTCATATCTCACATCCATAACCACCACTAATATAAGGCCCCGGCCTTAAACCTTACTTAATATTGAATTAAATGAATAATTCACATTGAGGATCTTTTCAGGTTTATAGTTTTAGATAATTAGTACATAACTATTACATCTCAAAAGATTACAAAGTATACACTTATACTAAGTTTCCATAGAATAAAAACTCTTAAAAAGAAACATGTCTAGTTACATGTTTTATATAGAATGACTTTCCCTTGATCCCATCCTTGAACCTATTCCCCATTAATTCCTCTGAAAAACATTTCAAAAAAACTTGGGGTGAGCATAAAAAGCTTAGTAAGGGATACACAAAGAATGAAAACTATTAGTTTATCAAAACAACATGTAAACCATGTATACTTTATCGAAGTGATACATTTAACCTTTATGAAGTAGTAAAAACTCTTCACTGAATAAAAGATAATTACTTACCCTTATGTAACAAAAATATTACCATAAAACCCATATAAAGATCATATAACATATAAAGGTAACTTGGGACATAAACATACTTAAATGGAATAACCATACAGTCGACTTCCACACATATAACTTAATGGAATAGCCATACGGCCGACTTCCATACCCAATGAATTGGAGGTTATAACATAACCACCCATCCTGGTATTCACAGCACCATCCATCATATGGTTTATCACGTAACCACCCGTCAAATGTCCATGTACCATTATAAAATCAAAAAACAGAAAACAAATATAATGGAAAGAAAACATTTCCACACTTTAATCACAATATATCACATAAATATATTGACAAAACAAATACATTATAAAAACCATTTTCAATACCAAAATACATAAAAGAGTATATGGTATTTATTTCATTTTAAAAACATTACGGCTTGTTGAAGAAGCCAAAGACCGAATAATACTCGCAGCGGCGGAAAAGGCCATTGTCACCGCGTACGTTAAAAGAAACATTCCTTTTTGTCTTTTAGTAAAATGCTTCGTAGAAAAATATTTATTTTGTATTAAAGTAAAATTCAAAGGGGTTTATAAGCCGTATAAAAGAAAGTTGTGTATAAAACAAAATATGCCTCAATTAAAGGAGATTGAGGCGAAGTCCCTTACCTTGGGTCCGACTTGACTCGATCGTTCTTTAACGTCCTGAATAATAAACTTTAGTTAATTTTTACTTGCTTAAGAACCCTTTTCATGTTCATTATTACTTTTATATCACTTATTACCATGTTATAAACATTATGAAATCATTTAAGTTAATAATGTTTGTTTTGTCGATATTTGGTTCTTAAGTTGAAAGTGGACTTCTTACAATTACTTGTTGTTCGTGTGGTCAGAGGTTCATTGTATCAATATTGATATTCATGATTTAGATCTAATATATATCATATATATCCAGAATATACATGTATTTATAATATTACATAATCATTTATAGGTAAGAAATGAAACGCACCATTCATGGAGACGGTAAGCCGTACGAACGCATGAACGCTACTTTAATTTCTATGTCATATTAATGGAATTAAAACTAAATGAGAGATATGTATATTTAAATTCCAGAATTATATTAATCATTTAGATGTAACATACATCATATATATCCATTATATATATTTACTTATAATAGTACAATACATTTGGGGATATGAAATGAAATGCACCGTTCATGGAGACGGTAAGTCGTACGTACGCATGAACGCTACTTTAATTTCTATCTCATACTTTAATAGAAAGAAATAATAATGATATAAAGGTATATTATAATTCCAGTATAAAATAATATTTGATAACTTTAAATACATCCTTTATACGTCCCTCATATGGCATTAACGAATCAAATAACTTTGAGGGGGCGGTAGTCCGCACTTCCTAAAATGAAGATATCGCGTATTCCCATAATGGAAGCCATAAAGGTGTGACATAAATGAAAAATACAGAATCTTAAGGAAGAAATAAACATATTATATATCATATATAAATATAGTGATATCTTAATGGCCACCTTTGAAGGTGTTGGATGAATATTGAACAATCATCGTTTCGTGAGAAAAATTCGCCATCCATAGAAACAGTATGTTCTTTAACCATTAGATGTAGGCTTGTGTAAGTGTATCTCAAATGATTATTATAACAAAATCCTATTATATTGAAGATACAGGTGTTGTAACAAAATAAATGAATAAAAAGTGTTTAGGGGCTTGGAGAAGCAAAATAAAACAAAAGAACACAAGTGAAGACATTACCTTAAAATCGGGTAACTCTCTTAGATTAGAGCTCAAAGGATTCCTTGGGAAGACTTCTGCCCAAAGTGAGGCTTCTAAGTGTTAGAGAGGGATTTGGGGAGACAAAATTGGTAGGTTTTGGCCGAGCCAAAGGCTTTGGAAGTGTGGGTAAGGTGGTATAGGTGGGGGGCTTTTAAAAGTGGAGAGGAGGGGCACTCTTGGAATGTTATAAAAGATTACTTTCTCATAAAATGATTTTCAGATTTAAAAGATCCCAAAATAAAATATTTAGAAGATAAGGTGAAAGGAGTTCAAAATATACTCATCAAATAGGGTTTTGACAAGTGTAGGTCTTAGATTTTACATTATCGTTTCATTTTATTTAAATCGTTAAATAATGAGGTAATCGCTGCATCATCATAATGTCATAAATAATTTAATTTAATTAATGTCTAAAAATTATAAAACAAATATCATGATGTAAGAAATCATTTTTGATTTCTAATTAATATTTATAGAAAAAAATATGACTTGTATAACCCCACATAAAAATTGTTTTAGTAAAACAACTCATGTTTGTGACATTTTTACTTTAACATTAAATAAAAAGTTATTAATGTCATTTTCCTTCCAAAGTGTCTCCATGGGGTCCCCAAGTTGATCCATGGATTTTATTGGTCTTCCATGACACATCCAATAAGGGTAGGACATGTTTAATGTTCATTTCATATTATTAAAACATTATTCTTACCTTAAATTACACTAATTACCTCTAATCGCGATTAAAAACTTAAAACTTACTATTCACCAAAAAAATTTTAACCCCATTAAACCACATTTTAATTCTTAATGAAAACCATTTATTTCGGATTTTGTAAATTCAAAACACCGAGGTGGTAAAATTTCATTTAAACGAAAAATCAGTTTTTTAAGTACCACTTAGTGGTTTCACTATTCATCAAAAATTGATGTTTTTCAGAAAAATACCAAAACATCACCCTAAGATATATTTTATATTCAGAATTCAAAAATGATTTATATTTTAAAAATTTCAAAACATGTTAATTACATTAATTAATTTAATAATTAATTCCCACTTTCAGATCAAATAGCGTGTTTTTCTGAAAAATTAAGTATCAAAAGATTGAAACTAGTTTAAGTCCAATTTCAAAGTGAAATTAATTATGATGACCACTATTAGATTAAATGGTAAAAATATATTCTAATTGAACTTTAAAACCAATTCAAAATATAATCTAACCATATAATTAAATTAGATGAAAAACCTATTTTGATGTACAATGGAGTATTTTTCACTATTCATTAAAAATGAACATTGTCAGAAAAATACCAAAAAATTATCCAATGTAAATTTCAATGTCCCAATCATAAATAATAAGTTTATTTTGAAAAATAGAGCTTATAAAATTGTCAATTTTTTTGATTTAAAGATGTTTTTCCATCAAAAAGCAGTAAAACAATCTTTTAAAAAAATTAGTGTATTTCATTATTAAGATTGGATTTATTCTCATTTTAAGCCTCTAAAACACTATCTAATTCATTAGTAGACATAGATAAAAATATCAATTATTCATTACTTACTTGGTATGTTACATCCTTCCCCCTTTAGAAAATTGCGTCCCCATAATTTATTTACTTAACAAATAAGTGGGGGTATTTAGCCCTCATTGCATTTTCAGATTCTCATGTTGCCTCTTCAATCATGTGGTTTTTCCACAAAACTTTTACCTGATGAATCACCTTATTCCCTAACACTTTCTCTCTGTGGTCAAGAATCTGGACTAGTTGTTCCTCATAAGATAGGTTCTCTTCGAGCTGAACTACCTATGGACTCAAAACATGAGATAGAACTGGAATATACTTTCTCAACATCGAAATATGAAAAACATTGTGTACCTGAGATAAACACGAAGGTAATGCCACTCGATAAGCAACTGATCCAACTCTCTCCAGAATTTCATATGGTCCAATGAACCTTGGACTCAGCTTTCCTTTCTTACCAAATCGCATCACACTTTTCCATGGAGAAACCTTGAGAAATACATGTTCACCTACCTCGAAAGATAGATCCTTCCTCCGGTTATCTGTATAACTTTTCTTTCTACTCTGAGATGTTCACATGTGTTTCTGAATCAACTAATCTTTTTCTTCCATCTCTTCTACCAATTTTGGTCCCATCATCTTCCTTTCACCTACTTCATCCCAAAAAGCTGGAGTTCGACACCGCTTCATTTATAGCACCTCAAACGGTGCCATTTGTATACTAGAATGAAAACTGTTATTGTATGAAAACTCAACCAAAGAAAGATGTTGGTACCAAATTCCCTAATAATCCATAGAACATGCTCGTAGAATATCCTCCAAGGTCTGAATTGTTCGTTCTGACTGCCCATCTGATTGCGGATGAAAAGCTTTACTAAAATTTATTTTAGTACCCAACGACTTCTGAAGGCCTTTCTAAAAGTTAGAAGTAAACCTGGGATCACGATCGGACACAATAGAGAGAGGAACTCAATGTAACCTGACTATCTCTTTAAGATACAAACAGGAATGTTAATCTAGGGAAAAAGTATCTCGTATGGGAAGGAAATGAGCCGATTTAGTCAAGCAATCAACAATAACCCAGATTTCATTTTTACCTCAATATGTCTTCGGTAATCCATCAATAAAGTCCATGGATATTTTTTCCCATTTCCACTCTGGCACCGGTAAAGGCTGAAGCATCACTTTCGGTAACTGCCGCTCCGCTTTAACCTGCTGACAAGTCAAACACTTCCTAGTAAATCGGCGATATCTCTTTTCATTCCATCCCACCAGTAATACTCCCACAGATCTCTGTACATCTTAGTACTGCCAGGATGAACTGAAAACGGGGAACTATTAGCCTCACATAACAACTCACCCTTAAACTGTGAGTCACAAGGCACACATAATCTATTCCCAAACCTCAAAACTCAATCATTATCAATGATGAATTCAGGCAACTTACCCTTCTGAACAAGCTCTTCCTTTTTCTACAACCCACTATCTTTCTTCTGTGCTTTCTTAATTCTGTCTGATAGAGACGATCTCACTGATACCTGAAACAAAAAAGAAGAACTTCTTGCACCAACAACTTCCATGCCGAAGTTCATCAAATCAAAAACCAAATGATATTATTCCAAACGTGGCATGGTTAAAGAAGCATTACTTTTTCGACTCAAAGCATCATCAACTTTATTTTCTTTTCCAAGATGGTAATGAATTGTACAATCATAATCATTGATTAATTCCAGCCATCTCCTCTGTCTCATGTTCAATTCTTTCTGAGTGAAGGTATACTTTAAACTTTTGTGATCAGTATATATTTCACACTATACTCCATACAAATGATGCCTCCAAATTTTTAGAGCAAAAACAACAGCAACTAATTCCAATTCATGTGTAGGGTAATTTACCTCATGGGTTTTCGACTGACGTGAAGCATATGCAATTATCTGTTCATTCTGCATAAGGACCCAACCAAGTCCATTCAATGAAGCATCACTATAGATAAAAAACTCACCATTCCTGGAAGGGAGATCCAAAACATGAGCATTCACCAATCTTCTTTTCAGTTCCTAAAAACAATCATCACATTTTTTTTTCAGATAAACTTAACACCCTTCTGAGTTAGCTTCATCATTGGACTAGATAACCGTGAAAAATTTCTAACAAACCTTCGGTAATAGCCTGCCAAACCAAAGAAGCTACGAATCTCAATTACATTTGTGGGTCTTGGCCATTCTTCAACAACCTTTGTTTTTTCCGGATCAACAGTTATCCTATCTTTAGAAACAATGTGACCAAGGATAGAAATTTGTTGCAACCAAAACTCACACTTGCTGAATTTCTCATACAATTTCTTTTCTTTTAAGGTTTTCAAAATAACCCTTAAATGACATTCATTCTCTTTTTTACTTTTTGAAAAGACCAAAATATCATCAATAAAAACAACCAACATTTTTCACCTGAGTCAACTGAGCTATCACTGCAACAAACTGTTTAGTTCTGATCCTGACCATCTCAAGATACTGATTTGAAAGGTCATTTCCCTCTGTATGCCTTCCTGGAAAATCTATTCGGTTTCCTCTACGAAAAACCATTCTTAACACAGAAATATCTCAGGCGAAGCAACATGGTAATCTTTAAATTCTATATCATTTCAATCATACCATAAATTAGATTATAATTTAACAATTTTCTAACTCCGAAAGTTGACTAAACCGACCTCTAATTCCAACTATAAGGCCTCGGCCTTAATCCTTACCTAATATTTAATTAAATGAATAATTCACATTGAGGGTCTTTTCAGGTTTAGTGTTTTAAAGAATTAGAACATAACTATTACATCTCAAAAGATTACAAAGTAGACACTTCTACTAAGTTTCCATAGAATAAAAACTCTTAAAAAGAAACATGTCTAGTTCCATGATTTATATAGCATGACTTTTCCTTAATCCCATCCATGAACCTATTCCACATTATTTCCTATGAAAAATATTTCAAAAAAACTTGTGGTGAGCATAAAAACCTCAGTAAGGGATACACAAAGAATGAAAAATATTAGTTTATCAAAACAACAAGTAAGCCATGTATAGTTTAGCGAAGTAATACTTTTCACCTTTATTAAGTAGTAAAAACTCTCAACTGAATAAAAGATCATTACATACACTTATGTAACCAAAAGATTTCCATAAAACCCATATAAAGATCACATAACATATAACGGTCACTTGGGACATAAACATACTTAAATGGAATAACCATACGGTCGACTTCCACACATATCACTTAATGGAATGGCCTTACGGCCGACTTCCATACCCAATGCATTGGAGGTTATAATGTAACCACCCATCCTGGTATTCACGAAACCACCCGTCATATTTTTTATCACGTAACCACCCGTCAAATGTCCAAGTACAATTATAAAATCTTAAAACATAAAACAAATATAATGGAATGAAAACATTTGCACACTTTGATCACAATATATCACATAAATATATTGATATAACAAAGCCATTATAAAAACCATTTTCAATACCAAAATACATAAATGTGTATATGGTATTTATTTCATTTTAAAAACATTATGGCTTGTTGAGGAAGCCAAAGACCAAATAATACTCGCGGCGGTGGAAAAGGTCATTGTCACTGCCTACGTTAAAAGAAACATTCCTTTTTGTCGTTTAGTAAAATGCTTCATAGAAAAAGATTCCTTTTGTATTAAAGTAAATTTCAAAGGGGTTTATACACCATATAAAAGAAATTTGTGTATAAAACAAAATATTCCTCAATGAAATGTGATTGAGACGAAGTCCCTTACCTCGGGTCTGACTTGACTCGATCGTTCTTTAACGTCCTGAATAATAAACTTGAGTTAATTTCTACTTTCTTAAGAACATTTTTCATGTTAATTATTACATTTATATCACTTATTACCATGTTATAAACATTATTTAATCATTTATGTTAATAATGTTTGTTTCGTCGATATTGGGTTCTTATGTCGAAAGTGGACTTCTTACAATTACATGTTGCTCGTGTGGTCAGAGGTTCATTATATCCAGAATGATATTCATGATCTGGATATCATATATATATCATATATATCCAGCATATACATGTATTTATAATATTACATAATCATTTAGAGGTAAGGAATGAAATTCACTGTTCATGGAGATGGTAAGCCGTACGTACGCATGAACGCTACTTTCATTTCTATGTCATATTAATGGAATTAAAACTAAATGAGAGATATGTATATTTAAATTCCCGAATTATATTAATCATTTATATGTATCATACATCATATATATCCATTATATATATGTAATTATAATAGTACATTAAATTTTGGGATAAGAAATGAAATGCACCGTTCATGGAGACGGTAAACCGTATGTACGCATGAACGCTACTTTCATTTCTATCTCATACTTTAATGGAAAGAAATAATAATGCTATAAAGGTATATTATAATTCCAGTATAAAATAATATTTAATAACTTTTAATCCATCCTTTATACATCCCACATATGGCATTAACGAATCAAATCACTTTGAGGGGGCGGTAGTCCACACATCCTAAAATGAAGATATCACGTATACCCATAATGGAATCCATAAAGGTGTGACATAAACGAAAAATACAGAAGATTAAGGAAGAAATAAACATATTATATATCATATATAAGTATAGTTAAATCTTAATGGCCACCTTTGAAGGTGTTGGAAGAATATTGAACAATCATCGTTTCGTGAGGCAGAAATTCACCATCCACAGAAACAGTATGTTATTTAACCATTAGACGTTGGTGTGTGTAAGTGTAGATATAATGCTTCTTATAAAAACATACTAGTATATTTATGATACTAGATTTGTTACAAAATAAATGAATAAAAAGAGTTTAGTGGGTTGGAGAAGCAAAATAAAACAAAAGAACACAAGTGAAGACATTACCTTAAAATTGGGTAACTCTCATAGATTTTAGCTCAAAGGCTTCCTTGGGAAGACTTCTGTCCAAAATGAGGCTTCTAAGAGTTATAGAGGGATGTGGAGAGACAAAATGGGCAGGGTTTGGCCGAGCCAAAGGCTTTGGAAGTGTGGGTAATGTGGTAGTGGTGGCGGCCTTTTAAAAGAGGAGAGTAGGGGAACTCTTGAAAAGTTATAAAAGATTACTTTCTCATAAAATGATTTTCGGATTTAAAAGGTCCCAAAATTATATATTTCTAGGATAAGGTGAAATGAGTTAGAAATATACCCATACAATAGGTTCTTGACATGTGTAGGTATTATATTTTATATTATCTTTTCATTTTATTTAAATTGTTAAATAATGAGGTAATCGCTGCATCATCATGATGTCATAAAAAATTTAATTTAATTAATGTCTAAAAATTATAAAAAAATATCATGATGTATGAAATATTTTTAGATTTCTAATTAATATTTATAGTATAAAATATGACTTGTATAACCCCACTTAAAAATTATTCTAGTAACACAACTCATGTTTGGGGCATTTTTACTTTAACATTAAATAATAAGATATTAATGTCATTTTCCTTCCAATGTGGCTCCATGGGGTCCCCAAGTTGACCCATGGATTGTCTTGGTCTGCCATGACACATCCAATAAGGGTAAGACATGTTTGAAGTTCATTTAATATTATTAAAACATTATTCTTACCTTAAATTACACTAATTACCTCTAATCACGATTAAAAACTTAAAAGTTATTATATACCAAAAAATTATTTTAATCCCATTGATCCACATTTTACTTCTTAATGGCAACCATGTATGTCAGATTTTGGAAATTCAAAACACAGAGGTGGTAAAATTTCATTTAAACGAAAAATCAGTTTTTTAAGTACCACTTAGTGGTTTCACTATTCATCAAAAATTGAAGTTTTTCAGAAAAATACCAAAACTTCAACCTAAGATATATTTGATATTCCAAATTCAAAAATGATGTCTATTTTACAAAATTAAAAACATATAAGTTACATTAATTAATTTACTAATTAATTCCCACTCTCAGAGCAAATAGCGTGTTTTTATGAAACAATAAATATCAAAAGATTGACACTAGTTTAAGTCCAATTTCAAAGTGAAATTAATTCTGATGACCACTATTAATTAAATGGTATACATATATTCTAATTTAACTTTAAAACCAATTAAAATGATAATCTAACCATATAATTAAATTATATGAAAAAGAAGTTTTGATGTAAAATGCTGTATTTTTCACTATTCATTAAAAATTGAACATTGTCAGAAAAATACCAAACAATTAACCAATGTAAATTTTAATGCTCCAATCATAAATAAATAGGTTTATTTTGACAAATAGAGCTTATAAAATTTTCAATTGTTTGATTTAAAAATTTTTTTCAATAAAAAAGTAGTAAAACAATCTTTTAAAAATATTAGTGTATTCCATGCTTAAGATTGGATTTATTCTCATTTTAAGCCTCTAAAACACTATCTAATTCAGTAGTAGACATAGATAAAAATATCTATTATTCATTACTTACATGGGATGTTACAACTACCATACCTCACTAACCATCTATGGTGTCCGCTTCCTTTCACTTTAATAAATTATATTAAACCTTCTATAGATATTTCATCACCTAGGTATTCCATACATAGCCACACCATAATATATTACCCCTTAATCCCCAAAATCCCATGTTTCTGCTCAGCCTCCATAACATGTAGGCCCTTCATCCCCCACTATTCGTATACCTAAAAGTAGCTATACCAACCTACCACTGAAGCTAACAAACCTTGTTTCCCAATATGGATTCCTAAAAGATCATACCCGAAGAGACAAGAGAAGTTATCCTAAATCATCTTTTGAGGTAACCTTCATCATTCTATATGCAAGATCCATGAATGCACTCCAGATCAGTACCTCACCACTACAATCCATTGAGAGTACTGAAACACCACAATACCCCATTTAATATTAGATATACAAGCCCCTTACTCTTTTGTTTTTATTGATCATATGGGACATTTTTATGAACCCTCTATTTGGGAGAATAATTTAGACGAGTAGCTCGCCCCCTTAGATTCGTTATAATATATCCTAGTCCCTCCCCCATTTTATGTACTCTATCATGGTGATCATATTTTGTTTACTTTCAGTATTCAACATTACTGATGTATCATGGATCTTATTATATACATGGGATACTAATTTTTCCTCATTTTTTCGGATTAAATTAAATTTCATCATTGTATTATATTAACCATGTCTAACTCTTTTGTCTCTTCCATGATCATCATTTCAACTATTCCATCACCATCTACCCCTGTAATATAGATGAATCAACATCTGTAAGATGTTGATCACCATGTTAAAAAAGTATCACTATAGATAAATTCTTAGTAGCCATCACCAACACGATAATCATGAATCGTATTCCTTCAACACAATATTCATTTGGAGTATGTTCCTAGGGTGTTTAATCCCATAAAGAGACTAAGAAAAAGCGATAAAACAACCAATGTTATTGTAGGTGAATGAAGAATTATAAGTATATGGACTACACTTAATTAATTTGGTTTTTTTATCCTTCTTGATAAAAATGTAATTGTTAGAGATTTATGGGAGGCAAGAAAAAAATTCCTTCATTTTTTCAAAAAATTAATATTTTATGTTTTTATTTTGATAATATTTTTTATTAAATTTCTCAATGTACACCATTGAATCTATATAAATTCTTGTATCTAAGATGTATTCAATATAAATTAACTACTTGAACCTTCCAATGTAATTCCATAACCCCAGTTACCAATAGTCAGTGCATTATTACATAATATTGTCATGATCAAAAAAGATCTTGTCTCGAAAGACCAATTAGTTTTGTAGCCTTGGAAACACTAGATATATTCATAAGTATTAAATTACATCATAAAATAAAAAAACTACAAAAACATCTTGTCTTCATATCTGCTCATACATTCCCTACAAGTCATTCATAAAATACTTGTTCACATCCTGGAAAAAATTTAAACATTGAAAGGGGTGATCTCAGATGCTCAGTAAGGATAACAATATAGAGGAAACTTTTATAAATAAACATAAACATTTAAGGTAATATATAACTAAAACAAAATCCTTTCAAACTTGAACTTCATCATAATATGGAATTGATAAAATTAAATACTTCCATTTAATTATTCACATGGGTATTCAACTAGTCGATCAATCACATGAAATATCAATAACCACTTTTATAATCATGGAATGCATAATTCTAGACTATCATAACCAAATAGTCAAGGCCTTGTGCTAAGACTAAAAATAAGATTTTTTCAAGGCCTTGTGCCAAGACACTATTTTGTCTCATCAAACCTACCGATCCATAGAGGAGCTATAGAGGGCTCTACCTATCCCTTACTATGTCCAATGCATTCCTCATATGAACAGGTTTAAACATAACATAAACATTCGTATTAAAACTAGCAGATGAAATGTCAATAATTTATCCATAAACCATGAATGGTATAAAAATAACACATCCACAATCAATCATTCCAAAAAATATTCAATACATTATGGAAGTTTTTTTTCATTATAAATCAACTTCAAATAAGCTTA
Source organism: Viscum album (assembly GCA_963277665.1). Taxonomy (NCBI): domain Eukaryota; kingdom Viridiplantae; phylum Streptophyta; class Magnoliopsida; order Santalales; family Viscaceae; genus Viscum; species Viscum album. The sequence continues at coordinate 1,540,744,667 of OY728142.1, forward strand.
AAATCCAACAAAGGATGTTGACATAGATGAAATCAATACAATTTGAGAGAAATATCTCTTTTTTTGAAATATTTTAAAAGTCACATAATTAAAAAATAAAACATTTACCTTGAAAATAACTTTATAAGAATATAAGGAAGGCTTCGACGATTTTATAATGGTTGAAAATAGCCGCACCCGCCGTATAAGTTAAAAAAGACATTCTTACCGTAATTTTGTCAAAAAGGATAAAAAGGACCTTAGTTGGACAACGACAGAAAGATTACTTTTTAAATATCATATAATAATTAAAACAAGGGTATAAATGACATTAAACCATAGTCTATAAAGTATTAATAATTATTTGAAATACATTTTTAAGAAACATGGATGTGGATGATAAGGAGGTCCCAGTGGATAATTACGTATAAACAACTTCGTATAATGAAGAGATTGTAGAATTAACCCTTACCTTGTACTTTTCCTTGGTCGAGGGTAATTTAACCTCCTGTATAATAGTTAAATAATTTATATTAAATTATACAAGAATCATATATATAAATATGATATCATATATGATATTTTAATATTTCTTTGTTAATAATATTTTAGTATTATCGTCGTTTCGGGTGTTCACTTAGTCATTTTCTTTTATATGTTTTGTTACATAAGCCATGTTTTTTATCCATAGGGTGTATATTATTAATATCTAGAATGGTATCAAGTCATTAAACATTATTTTTATTCACGAAATGAAAAATAATCTTGAATTATTATGATGGGCAATGAATCTTATCACGTTCATGGAGACGGTAGTCCGTACGTACGCACGAGCTACAATATCATTCTTTTCATTTTAAAATAATATATAATTGGATGTAGTATCATATATAAATAATAATAATAATTTTATATTTATTATTTAGATAAATTTCACATCATTATTATTCCCATATAAATAATAATATATTGAATAACAATTACACCATGACGTGGAGACGGTAAGTTGTACGTACGCACGTAAGGTGAAATGTCATTCAAGGGATGGATAGAATACTGAATATGGTTGTACCATATTTATAATGGCATCACAGTATATATAAGATACTGGAGTATTAATTTAATAATAGAAATAACAAAGAAAGAATAAGAGGAAGAAGAAAGGAACTTGAAAGTGGGTGGTGAAAACATTACTTCTTCTTCGGTTTCTTCCTTTTGATTTGATCAAAAGGGCTTCTTTAGGTTGACTTTATGATCAAAATAATGCCTCTAGGTTTAATTGATGGAAGATGATAGAATATTTTCACAGGGTTTTACTGGGCCAAAAGGCTTTGAAGGTGTGAAATTAAGAGAAGGGGAGTGCCCTTTTATATAGAGGGGTTACGGGCATCTTAGGAAAAGCTAGATATATTATTTTATTATAAATTTATATTAAGTTTCTAGTGGCTCCAAAGTAATTTTTTTCTTGTATAATATGGTAATGGGTCAAAAACCACCCAAACAATAGGCTTTAGACAGGTTTGGGTCACTATATTAACCTTATCTTTTAGTTTTAACTCTTATTTAATTAGTTTCACATTTACTATGTCTCTTTGTATTTTTATATTATATAGTTAATAAACATAGTATATACTTCCAAGAAACCCCCAAGTGGTCAATTAATGATACACCTATCATTATATAAGTCTCTTGGCCGAACCATATATTTTTAGGAATTGAATATCAATTAATAATATAATATTTGTTTCAAAAACTCTTTTATGTCAATTTTGACACTATTTGTTGTTTTGTTTTTTCTAAATTCATAAAAGCGTTTTTACTTATAAAAAAAATTAATTTAATAAACTATAACATGTCATAGTAACCTATAAAATTCTTGTAATTAATTAAAAGTCTAAAATTATATTTATTTGGGTATCTATAATTTCAATTTTTTAATATTTCACAAATAATGTAATTACTGCATCCTTATTGTGTCATAATTAATTTAAATTAATTAATGTCTAAAAATTATAAATAAAATAAAATTATGTAGGAAATATTTTATCTTTCTAATTAATATTTATAATCAAATTTATATTATATATATATCCCCATATTAAAAATGATTTTGTTATTTTACTTTGATTTTAACTCTTTTAACTCTTCTTTGAATTAAATAATAATAAATGTCCTGATCTAATACAAGTGGACCAAATAGGTTCATATTTTATTCCTAAGGATGTTTTTGTTCGAATTATACTTAGCCAATAGAATTATTACATGTATTAGGGTAATAATAATATCATTTTTACCCTTAATTACCCTATTTACATTTAACCATGGTAAATAAAAGTAAAAAGTTACAGTTCATCAAAAATTATTTTTATCTTATTGAACCAAATTTTACTCCGTGATATTTACCGTGTCTCTCGGATTTTCAAAATTACACTCCCAAAAGTGGTAAAATTATGTTTCATGTGAATTTTCAAATTCTCCTAGGAGATGGGTAAAAGACGGTAAAAAGGTCAATAAAATTTTTATATATCTAAAATTAAAATAAACTGATACCAATGAATTAAATTGACCTTATATAGGTATTATGTATCTATTTTGACCTAATATAAATTTAAATAAAATAAATAATTATTTAAATAAAAATTCTGTTTTAAATTATGACTCAGTGTTTTTCACTATTTATCAAAATTTGAATGTTTATAAAAAAATACCAAAATTTCAACCTAGGAAAATTTTGATACTACGAATCCAAAAATGAAGTCCATTTTGAGAGATAAAATTTATAAAATTTTAAAAAGTGCATATTACTATTCATAATGGCTAGTTTGATTAGTTGTGATGTGTGTTAGAACTCGAAGTTGCGTACAACACACACTACTGTATTATTCAAAGGGAAGCGTATCGTGGAAGCTTGGGGTGTTACATTCTCACATCATTCAAATAATTTTGTCCTTGAAATTTCTAGAATATTACTAAATTAAAAAAATCAGGTGGTTCTTCATCATAAGTTCCTTAAGTTCCCAGGTTGCCTCTTGTATCTTATGGTTTCTCCATAAAACATTAACCAGACGAGTCATCTAGTTTCTCAGCACTTGTTCTCTTGTGTCATAAATCTCGACAGTCTCTTCACAATAAGACAAATCAGGTTCGAGTTCTAATTTTTCATAGGTGAGTACATGCGTTGGATCAGGAATATATTTTCTTAATAGTGATACGTGGAACACATCATGAACTTTGAAGAGATTTGGGGTCATTTCCTAATGGTATGCTACAGCCCCAATTCATTCTTGAATTTTGAAATGTCCGATGTACCTAGGACTCAATTTTCCCGGCATACCGAAATGTACAACCCCATTCCATGGAGATACCTTAAAAAACATGATATCCTACATGAAATTCTAAATCCTTCCTTCGGTTATCGGCATAGATCTTCTTCCTACATTGAGTTTCTTTGATATGGTTTTGGATTACCTTCACATTCTCCATCATTTACTCAACCAGTTATGGGACTACGAGTTTTCTTTCACCAACGTCATACCAACAGGTTGTTGTGCGACATCTCTTTCCGTATAATGCTTCATATGGTGCCATCTGAATACTTGAATGGAAGATATTATTATAATCAAATTCAACCAAAGGAAAATATTGATCCCACATACCCTCAAAGTCAAGTGAGCAAGATATCAACATGTCTTCTTAGGTTTAAATATTCTGTTCTGATTGTCCATCAGTTTGGGGGTGGTATGTAGTGCTTAAACGAAGTTCAGTATCCAAGGCCTTCTAAATACTCTTCCAGAATCACTATGTAAACCATGGATCATGATCAGAAACAATTGATATGGTTACTGCATGAAGTCTCACAACTTCATTAATATATAGACTTTCTAGACGTTCAAGTGGTAGATCTTATCTTATATAATGAAAATGTGTTGATTCTGTAAGATGATCAACAATGACCCATATTACATCATTCCTTCTAGGAGTCTTTGGTATTCTCATGAAAAAGTCCATCATGATATTATCCCATTTTCACTCAGGTATGGGAAGAGGTTTCATGACTCCTCCAGGCTGTTTCCTTACAGCTTTAACATGTTGAAAAACCATTCATCTTGACACAAAATCAGCAATCTCCCTCTTTATTTTATCCCACCAAAAATGTTCCTTCAAATATCTATAAATTTCCGTGCTCCGTGGGTGTATATAGAAATTGGAACTATGAGAATCATCCACAAATTCCATTTTTTGATCAAGTATATTGGGAATACAAAGTCTCTTCCCAAATTTCAAAATTCAAACTTCATACACAAAGTAACTGAATCTCCCATCATTCACAACTTTAATCTTCTTTTTAAACTCTTCATCATCGGTCTGAGAACTCATTTTTCATTCTAGTGAATATTGTTTGGAAACCATTTGAAAAAGTATTGATGTTTCACCTTCAATGGTGATTCCCATATACATCTTTACTAGATCCATGAAAATAGGATCCCTCTCAACTCTCATCTTGTTCAAAATTCAATAATCTTTTCTACTCAAAGAATTTACATCCTTTCTTTCTTTCCCCAGGTGGTAGTGTATCATGCAGTCATAATCCGTGAGTAGTTCAAACTATCTCCTTTGCATCATGTTGAGTTCTTTTTGTGAGAAAATTTACTTCAAACTCTTGTGATCAGTATAAATCTCACATTTCTCACCATAGAGATAATGTCTCCATATCTTCAAAGAAAAGATTACAGTAGCTAACTCAAGATCATGAGTATTATAGTTATGCTCATGAATTTTTAGTTGTCGTGATGCATAACCAATAACCCTATCATTCATCATAAGTACACAACCAAGTCCTTTCTTCGATGCATCAAAATAAATAACAAACCCATCATTCCTCGATGATAAATTCAATATTGAAGCATTGACTAATATTTTCTTCCGTTCTTTGAAATATTCTTCACACTTGTTTGTCCAAACAAATTTAGCCTCTTTACATGTAATCTTTGTTAATGGGTTATCAAACTAGGGAAAATATTGGACGAAAATTAGATAATAACCTTCTAACACAATAAAACTACGTACCTCAGTTATACTCGTCGGTGCTGGCCATTCTTGGATTGCTCTTGTCTTAGAAGGATCAACGGAAATTCCATCCTTAGAGACAATATGGACAAGAAAAGAAATCTCCCGAAGACATAATTCGTACTTGCCAAACATCCCATTTAATACATGTCTTCTTAGAGTCTTCAATATAATGTGCAAGTGATTTTCATAATCTTCATATATTTTTGAGTATACCAATATATCATCAATAAATACCACTACAAAGTCATCAAGATATTCCTGGAAAACTCTGTTCATTAGATCCATGAAAACAGAGGGTTCATTAGTCAACCCAAAAGGCATTACTGTAAACTCATATTCCCCATACCTGGTTCAAAATGTTGTCTTCGGAATGTCTTCCTTCTTCACACAAAACTGATGACATCCAGATCGAAGGTCAATATATGAAAAAAATGAACTCCTTGGAGTTGGTAAAATAAATCATCAATGCGAGGTAGGGGATACTTGTTATTTATTGTTATAGCATTGATCCCACGGTAGTCGATACATAACCACATAGATCCATATTTCTTCTTAACAAAAAGTATAGGGGCTCCCCATGGAGAAACACTAGGGAGAATAAATCCCATATTACTCAATTCCTCTAGTTGTTTATTTAGTTCCACTAATTCCACAGTGGCCATTATATTAGGGTTCTTCGATATGGGCCTTGATCCAGGAATTAAATCAATGGAAAACTCAATTTCTCATTCTAGAGGATGTCCAGGTAAATATTTTGGAAACACATCAATATATTCTATCACAACAGGTACATCCTCTATTTTAACATTCCTTTCCTCACCCTCAGTCATTACATTCTATTCCTCCCCAATAATTGAATTTAGTTTAGTTACTAGGGGTGGATCTAGATAAGATTTATGTGGTGACAATTCTCCTCTAAAGATAAGGTGTTCCTTATCATCGTTATCAAAAATCATAACCTCCTTCTTCTTACAATAAATCTTTTCATGATGGTCTGAAATCCAATCCATACTAAGGATTATATCAAACTCAATCATGGGTTTGATGATGAGATCAGCAGATAAAGAACATTTATGTAAACTAATGGGGACTGATTCACAAGACTTTGTTACAATGATACTTCCCAAAAGAGTTTTAACTGACAACTCCCTTGTTAAATCAAATGGTAAATATCTAATTTTCCTAGAAAACTAGGATGATATGAAATAATGCGATGATCCAGAATCAAATAATGCATTTTCTAAACTTGAGGAAACTGTTAAATTAACTGCCACCATGTCTTTTGGAGCTTCTACCTCAGTAGTAGTGATAGAATAGAATTTTCCTTGATCCCTTGGCCTTTTTATGAGTTATGTTTCCATGACTCTTAGGAAATTCATTTTCATAATGTCCCATATCCCTGCAATTGTAGCATTGAACATCAGTAGATTCTTTCTTCCCCTTTCAATCCCGAGCAGGGTGGCCTTTTTCACCACACTTTTAATAGACTTCCATTCCCTTCAAGTAAGTACCAGAGTGTTTCTTCCCACATTTCCTGCCGGATGGATATTCAACTTTTCCATTCTTCCCCTTATTTACATTCCCAAAGTGATAGACAGATCTCTTCTTCTCTTGATTTTCTTTAATGTCATAAGTCATAGAGAATTCATTTTTTCTCTTGATAGCACATGAGAGAATATCTTCATACGATGAGAATGATTCTGAGACTAATGCTCAATGAAGGAGTGGTTTTAACCCATAAAATAAATGAACAATATTACCCATTGGGTTACGTATATAATCTACTTCATGTCGACCTAACCGTGTAAATTTAGCCTCATACTTTGTGACATTCTCGTCCTCCTTTTGTCTCAGACTCATAAATTGCCTTTCCATATATGCTCGATGGTCACGAGGAATGTATTTTTCTAAGAAAATCTCTTTTAACCCCATCCATTTCAAATTTGATACTTCATCATCTTCCTTTATGTTTTGAATCAATGACCACCATTGGTCAGCATCTTCAGTGGGGCGGTAAACTGCCATGATATCTTTTTCCCTTTCGCTACCCCCAAGGCGTGGAATATTATCTCTAAAGAACATATCCATTTCTCACCTACCAATGGATTTGTACTCCCATTGAATGTTGGTTTTTCTTTCTTAATGAAGTGATCTAACGTTGATCCTCCACATTGTGGATTGGGGTTCTCCATACGGGTAAGGTTATTATTCATAACCTAAGTGAGTTATCCATGTATGGTGATTAGCTGATCAGCAGCAGTTGCATCACCAGCTCCACTATAATTATCTTGAGCAGGAGGGAAATCCCTACATAGAGTGAATTCATTGATACGGTTTCCATTCCTTTATCTAGGTGCCATTTCTAAACAATTGAATAAACTAGATCAGTTTATGATTCAAAATACATAATTCCATACTTGTAACACACATAACATAAATTGAACTATTTATGGATATAATTCATAATCATAAAAAAATTCACTGAGGAAGTATATACTTATAAACCCTTCATAATGTTTTTTAAATAAAATAAATATTATCCTAAGCATATCCCCTGGGAGTGTCATAACTAAGAGTGTAGCAAGGCCTGTTGTTGTGCACTAGTTCCCGTTCGAGTCTAGCTTAAAGCTGTGTTTTCAGGTTTTACCCCTAGGTACATCTGTGCCAGAGCCACCTCTACCTACTCATATCCATACAAGGATTTATTTCACGTAAAACTCACAAAATCTCTACAATACCAAAATTAAGGAAGTTCTTCTATACTAATCCTCAATGTTTATCTTAGGGCTATGTTCTCTAATCAGAGTTTATCAAAATATAGCTTCCAAGGATTGTATTAAACTTCCTCTGATACCAAATGTAACAACCCAAGCCCAGTTACCTAGAGTCGGTGCATTAATACATAATATTGGCATGATCACAAAAGATCATGTCTCAAATGACCGATTAGTTTAGTAGCCTTGGAAACACTAGATATATTCATAAGTCTTACATTACATCATAAAGAGAAAAAATAAAACTACATCTTGGCTTCATATCCCTTCATACATTCCCTACAGGTCATTCAGAAAATACTTCTTCACATACTAGGAAAAATTAAAACATTGAATGGGGTGATCTCAAATTCTCAGTAAGGATAACAATATAGTTAAAACTTTCATAAATAAACATAAAAATTTAAGGCAATGTATAACTAAAAAAATCCTTTTAAACTTGATCTTCAACATAATATGGAAAATATAAAATGAAATAATGCAATTTAATTATTCACATGGATATTCTACTTGTCGAATAATCACATGAAAAATCAATAACCACTTTCATAATGATGGAATGCATAATTCCAGACTATCATAACCACATATTCAAGGCCTTGTGCCAAGACTAAATATAATATTTTGTCAAGTTCTGGTGCCAAGACACTAGTTTGACTCATTAGACCTATTGATGCCTCAAGGAGCTATATCGGGCTTCACCCGTCACTTACTATGTCCAATACATTCCTCATGTGAATAGGTTTAACCATAACATAAACATTCGTATTAAAACTAGCATACGAAATGTCCATAATTTCTCCATAAACCATGAATGGTATAAAAATAACACATCCATTGTCAATCATATCACAAAACCTTCAATATAATATCGATGTTTTGTATCATAATAAATCAACTTCAAATAAGCTTAAAATACAACAATGGATGTTGACATAGATGAAATCAAAACTATTTGAGAGAAATATCTCTTTTTTTTAATCACATAAAAGTCACATAATTATAAAATAAAACATTTACTTTGAAAATATCCTTATAATCTTATAAGGTAAGATTAGACGATTTACTAAGGGTGGAAAATAGTTTCACCCTCCGTATAATTTAAAAAATACATTCTAACATTAATTTTTTCAAAAAAGGTTAAAAAAGTCCTTGTTCGGAAAATGACTGAACGATTCATTTGTAAATATATTATAAAAAGTCAAAAAAGGTTATAAATTACATTAACTTAGAGTCTATAAAATAATAATTATTATTTGAAATAAATTTTTATGAATCATGGATATGGATGATAAATAGGTCCCAGTAGATAATTACGTATAAACAACCTCAGATAATGAAGAGATTGTAGAATTAACCCTTGCATAGTACTTTTCCTTGGTCGAGGGTAGGTTAACCTCCTTTATAGTAGTTAAATCATTTTTATTAAATTATAAAAGAATAATATACACAAATATAATATCATATAAGATCTTTTAATATTGCTTTGTTGACAATATATTAGTATTATCTTCGTTTCAGGTGTTCACTTTCTCATTTTATTTTATATTTCTTGTTACATAAGCTATGTTTGTTATCAATAAGTTGTATATTATTCATATCTAGAATGATATCATGTCCTTAATCATTATTTTTAATCATAAAATGAAAATCAGTCTTTAATGGATACGATGGGGAATGAATCTTATCGCGTTTGTGGAGATGGTAGTATGTACGTACGCACAAGCGACAATATCATTATTTTGATATTAAAATAATAAATAATTGGATGGTGTTTCATATATACAGAATAATTATCATTTTATATTTATTATCTAAATTAATTAAACATCATTTTTATACCCATCCAAATAATAATTTATTGAATAACAATCACACCATGACATTGAGACGGTAAGCCGTACGTACGCACGTATGGTGACATGTCATTCAGGGGATGGATAGAATACTGAAAATGGTTTTAACATATATATAATAACATCAATGTATATATAATATACTGGAGTTATTATTTTATAATGTAAATAACAATGAAAGAAGAAGTGGAAGAAGAAAGGAAGTTAAAAGAGGGTGTTGAAAACATTACCTCTTCTTCGGGTTCTTCCGTTTGATTTGATCAAAAGGGCTCCTTAGGTAGGCTTTCTAATCAAAATAAGGAATCTAGGTTTATTTTAGGGAAGTCGAAAGAATTTTTGGGTAGGGGTTGGCCGAGCCAAAAGGATTTGAAGTTGTGAAATTGAGAGAAGGGTGAGTACCCTTTTATAAGAGGGGTGAGGGGCACCTTAGGAAAACCTTGAAATATTATTTTATAATAAATTCATATTCCATTTATAATGGCTCCAATGAGACTTATATCTAGTAAAAGGTGGGTATGGGTCGAAAAACACCAATAAAATAGGTTTTAGACAGGTTTTGGTCACTATATTAACCTTATCTTTTATTTTTAACTATTAGTTAATTAGTTTCACATTTACCATGTCTCTTTGTATTTTAATATTATATAGTTAATAAACTTTATATATACTTCCAATCGACTCCAAAGTAGTCCATTAATGATACACATATCATTATATAATTCTCTTGGCCAATCCTTATATTTTTAGAATTTTATATCAATTAATTATATAATATTTGGTTTAAAAATTCTTTTTTGTCAATTTCAACACTATTTGGTGTTTCATTTTTTCTAAATTCATAACAGCATTATTACTTCTAAAATAATTAATTTAATCAACCCTAACATATAATAGTAACCTATAGAATTAGTAGAATTCATTAAAAGTCAAAAATTATATTTATTTGGGTATTTATAATATCACTTTCTTTAATATTTCACTAATAATGTAATTATTTTATCATCATTGTGTCATAATTAAATTTAATTATTTAATGTCTTAAAATTATAAATAAAATAACATTATGTAGGGAATCTTTTTATCTTTTTAATTAATATATATAATCTAATTTATATTATGTATAACCCTATATTAAAAATGTTTCAGTTATTAAACATTGATTTTACCTCTTGTAACACTTCTTTGAAATAAATAATACTAAATGTCCTAATCTAATCCAAGTGGACCAAAGAGGTTCATATGTTTTTCCAAATGTTTTTTTGGTCGAATTATAATTATCCAATAGAATTAGGACATGTTTTAGGGTAATAATAATATCATTTTTACCCTTAATTTCCCTATTTACATTTAACCATGGTAAATAAAAGTAAAAAGATACTATTCTCCAAAAATTATTTTTATCTTATTGATCCATATTTTACACCTTGATATTAATAGTTTCTCTCAAATTTTCTAAATTCCACTCATAGAAGTGTTAAAATTATATTTTATGTGAATTTGCAAATTCTCCTAGGAGATGGGTAAAACACGGTGAAAAGTTCAATAAAATTTTTATATATTTAAAATTATTATAAACTGATTCCAATGTATTAAATTGAACATATATAGGTATTATGTATATATTTTGACCTAAAATAATTTTAAATAAAAATTTGGTTTTAAATTATGACTCAGTGTTTTTCACTATTCATCAGAAATTGAATGTTTTCAGAAAAAGTCCAAAATTTCACCCTTGGATATTTTTGATATTCCAAATCCAAGAATCAAGTCCATTTAGAGATATAAAAATTTTAAAATTTAAAAAGTGGGTATTACTTTTCATAACGGCTAGTTGATTAGTTGTGGGGTGTGTTAGAACTTGAAGTTGCGTACAACACACGATACTGTATTATTAAAAGAGAAGCGTACCGTGGAAGCTTGGGGTGTTACATAAAATACTACTGAATCCAAAATATTAAATCCATGTGGACTTATATTTTATTTAATGGAGGTTTTTCAATTCTAATCCATTATTATGGTAGTCCCATTTGACATCAATATTAACTATGTTTCTTCGTGGAATGATAATCATTACATGGAGCCCTTGATTCCCTAACAGTCATTTTCTAAATTTTCCATTTCAATTTTCATATTATATATCAGTCATATCTCTCCCATAGTACTTTTCAGGACAGTTTGGACATTGTATCATTTTATGTTTGGGTGGGTTTTTTGGAGTTTCAATGTTAACACACATTGATGTTTTCTTATTTTTATCTTTCTAGAAGCCATCATTCAATGTAATCATTCTTTGAACTAGAATATAATTAGACCCATTTAAATTAAACATCATGTCAATTAGAAAATTTTTCAAATCCAAGATTTTCCTCTATTTATTTTTTTAGAATGATTAATGAGTTTAGTAATTTGATTAAAAATCCAAATTTTTTAAATTTATTTTAATTAGATTATTACTCAATTTTGTACCCTCAATGATTGCCTATTTTTTTGTATACTATTACTCTTTAAAGGATTCTGTGATTATGATTTCATTTTCTTTTCTATGTATCATTCTCTATTGACAACTAGGACATGTAAACATATTAGAAAATGAATTTAGATCATATTGAGGTTATGAATGAACAAATAAAATTTAATATGATTGAAGAAATTTTTATTTGGAAGCTTTTTTTGAGACCCAGCATTCATTTTTACTTCATTTACCTTTTAGTTTCCATGAATGACTTGATTAGGATATAAATATTCCATGTTGATTATCCCTTCCCACCCTACACTTGATATTATTCATGATTATAATTTAAACAAGGGTGGGGAAATTTTCAACTAATGGAAATGGGGTATTTTTAATCATAAAATGAAATTTGGTACTTTACCTGACTAATTTTTTATGATCTATGTGTTATATTTTTAATTTTATTCTTAATTTATTTTTTTAAATAAGAAAATTAAATAGAAAATGATTTTCTGTTGGGTATTATGAATGTAAAAAATCAACCCTTCTATTAAATTGAATATCCAAAAGGATCATATATATTTATGGGATAGATGTTACATCTATAATAAACATAAATTTCAAAAATATGAATAAAAAAAGAGAATAAGATAGGAACATGGTACATATTTGATACATGATCAATACACTCATTGATCTAGTTTCATATACTTGGAGAATAAACAATATTAGATAATGGAGGAGCCACATCACTACACTTATCTTTTGTCATGCATTAAAATTTATTGATTACCTAATTTTGAGCTAGTTTTTTACTTTCTACCCAAATTCCCTCAACCTTAGAGTCATTTGATCCATATTTTATAATGCCATAATGGTTAGTATTTTATTTTTATTTACGAAGTGAAGATGATATTAAAATTTCATGCATATGGTTAGAAACAAGTATTCAAAGTATAAGTATAACTTCTTCAACATTTTACCCTAAGTTGTGAGATAAAATTTATTAGGTGGTAAATTCAAAAAGTGGTTTAATGTTTAGTAAATAGTTTTGAGAATTTAATTAAACGATTGATAATCTAAATAATGAACTAGAAAATGAGGCATTACTGATATTCACTATATGATTGATCTTGGAAATATGACTTATTCTACATACAGTAGGATGATTTTTCTGGTTATAATGAATTTTTATTGTATTAATAATATTTTATATTAAATTCCCTATTTATTTTCAGTTTTTCATGAGGAGAAGAAATTTAACAACTGTTTGGAAATTAGATTAATAGAAATTTTAAAAATATTTTCAATTAATTTAACAAATATTTATTCAGATTTTAAATTATAATTGACCATGTATGTGATGATTGTTGCATATAATAGGTTTCATATATCTCATATGGAATGATGAGAGATCTATGTGTGATCATTACAAATCATGAAAAACATAAAAGAAGTATAGGAAACATTCGCACCATGTCACAATCCATGAATTATTTTTGATAAATTCTTAAGTGAAAATATTATTACTCAATAAAATCTCAAATACACCTTGAGTAATATTGAAAGGACAATTCCTACATAAATTTGAAGTAGTGAGAGTGTGAATGTTGTCAGTTCCAATTACATGTCATAAGATAAGTCAAAAAATGGATCCAAAAGATATATATATAGATTCAATAAATATTTAAAATACATAAAAAAACCCATATATCGATATTACATAAAGGGATGAGTTTAATCATTTTGGAAATTCCCAACTATTTTCATTCCATAGCATGCACTACATCACATAACATTATGGTTTCTCAATTTTCCAATTAACTCTCCTATTTAATCCCATCTTTTCTCTACCAGGTAAACACTAAACAATTATTCTTACCATTTTTATTGAAAAAATGTTTCATTGATTTCTCTACACGTTTTATAAATTTCATTCATTTTTTATTACTATTTCTATGTTCATATACCATTTATGTTTCCGTTCAAAATTAACTTCACCCCAAATTGTTGTGAGACTATTTTTTTAGGTATGTTTTTAAATTATTTATTGCTTAATATGATTTAAAAATTATTGATTCGTGAATCCTCGAATGTAAACTATCATATTTCAATAATTTTATCAATTTTACTACCGTGTCATAAATTATTTCTTCTATCATTATTATTATAGTCATGCATAGCTAAACCTCTTAGTGTATCTGTTTAGATATGGGGTCTTATGAACTTAATAAATATCTAAATAATAACATTCTATCCCAAAAACTAGTAATCCTGTTATATATAAACTATTTATTCATTTATTTTAGTTAATCCCAACCATGAGATGTTTAAATTAATGAACATAACTTGATAAGACTAGTTTGGCTTATTACCATTAGCTTGCAACCCTTTGTTCCATTGAACATGGGACTAATACATCTATGGTGTTTTCTATTTTTGGATGAAGGAATATTCTACTCTTATATAGATCTAGCTAGTTTGACCATGACCAACTAGTGTTCTATGAACTACTTCACATTATAATCCCTTGGACTATTCCATGTTTCGACAGAGATTATACTTATTACCTAAAACCCAAAATTGACCATGATCTCGATCTTCTTATGAAATCTTAATAAAATACAATATTTTTAATCAAATCCAAGACCCACACCAAATCATGATAACACCTATAACACAATTTAAAATTTATGGTTATCTATATTCCAAACATTACCCATGGGTTTTACCCCTCACTATCATTATACTATGCCATTGTAGCCACTGTAGTTTTGGGGAAAAAGAAATTGAACTCCAACTACAGCCCGTGATAATTAAACAACGCATGTATGTATGTAAATAGTTAATGAAATATGAATGGAATAATGTTAATTAATGAAAAATTAATAAATAAACATAATGTGAAATGTGAAAATAATATAATTAATTAAATGTGAATCCATGAAATATTGTCTCTTTATAGGATATCTAGTTCCCAATGATGCTAGTAAACGATTCATAAAACGGTATCTATTGTTAATTCTATGACTAAAATATTGCACATGGTGTTTTGGTGATATATATCATAACCTTTTTATTTTCTAATTTCATATGATACCCCACCCATATTGGAAAGGTGAATAACACCTAGTGGTCTTTGGTTAGGTTATTCCCTAACATCCATATTAGTGTCGAAAGGTTGTTTGATTACCCACTCTGACCCTACTTTACTATCATGGTCATATTTTTTGCTAGTATGTATTGTTGTAATATTCCCTAATATATGTCTTCTGATATTGGTAATTTATTGTGGTTATTTTATAAACTTGTATCCCCAAAAATATTATCCTATGGACCATTATTGGAATTATGTTTAAGCATTTTCATTACATAAGGCGTAATACGCTGTATATGAGATATGGTGGATCAAAAAAACCACTTAGTTTTAATCTATAAATGGGGAAAGGGATGATAAGATTATTTTATTCATATGGTTCATGTTAAATGATGAGATGATGTGATGAATAAGGTGCATGGTACAATACATTAGCACATGTGTTATTAGTTTGGGTTATATTAAAAGAGAGATAGATCAAGACATGAGATTTTGGGGAAGAGTAGAAAACCAATAGGGTAGTGGAATTAAAGAACCATATTTTTATATTATTTTATTTAATAAAATATATTTTATGTGATACTTAGTGAAAGTTATCCATGCTGAGACCGGGAACATACCAATCTTGTTTAGGTGATGAGTTAGCTTCTCATATTGTGCACTGGGTTCTAAATTTTTTTCATTATCATTTTCATGAGTGGTTATAGGGAGAATGATATTATGTATACATATTATGATCAACATGTATATATATTAACTACATTTTAGTTTTCATGAATAATTTTGGTGATCGGGGTAGACATTTATAGCTCATGTGTTGTTAAGGATAATTTTGGTCATCCATGGTTCTAGTAAAGGATTATGTTCTGGAACACATAGTTTTCTTATATCTATTCATTTTCATGACATTTTATGCATTTATTCATTATCATCCTTTACATTAATCATCAAAATAGTTTATTTGTTGTTTCAATATTATATAGCATTTATCATATATTAGAATGTAATTCCACATTCAATTGATTCCCTATGGGTGATAGGCTCTAGGCATGATTATCTCCCTTATCACATTGTCGAACAATGTGGCTTCCTTTGGGGATTGTGTAACGCCCTAACCCCAGTTACCCAGAGGCGATGCATTATTACATAATATTAGTATGATCCCAAAAGATCAAGTCTTGAAAGACTGATTAGTTTAGTATCCTTGGAAATACTATATATATTCATATGTCTTACATTAAATCATAATGTGAAAAAAACTAAAACAACATATTGTCTTCATATCCCTGCTTACATTCCTTGTAGGTCATTCATAAAATACTTCTTCACATCCTAGGAAAAATTAAAACATTGAAAGGGGTGAGCTCAGATGCTGAGTAAGGATAACAATATAGTGGAAACGTTCATAAATAAACATAAACATTTAAGGAAATGTATAACTAAAACAAATGAATTTTAAACTTGAACTTTAGTATAATATGGAAAATATAAAATTAAATAATTCCATTTACATATTCACATGGATATTCTACTATTTGAATAATCACATACAATATCAATAACCACTTTCATATTGATGGAATGCATAATGACAGACTATCATAACCACATAGTTAAGGCCTTGTGACAGAACTACAAATATGATTTTGTCAAAGCCTTGTTCCAAGACACTAGTTTGTCTCATGAGACCTACCAATTAATCGAGGAGCTATAGCGGGATCCACCCGTCACTTACTAAGTCCAATGCATTCTTCATATGAACAGGTTTAAACATAACATAAACATTCGTATTAAAACTAGCATACGAAATGTAAATAATTTCTCCATAAATCATGAATGGTATAAAAATAAAACATACATAGTCAATCATATAAAAAAACCTTCAATACAATATGGATGTTTTGTATCATAATAAATCAACTTCAAATAATATTAAAATCCAACAAAGGATGTTGACATAGATGAAATTAAACCTATTTGAGAGAAATATCTCTTTTTTTAAATCATCTAAAAGTTACATTATTATAAAATAATTATTTACTTTGAAAATATCCTTATGATATTATAAGGGAAGCTTCAAATATTTTATAATGGTGGACAATAGCGGCACCCAGGGTATAAGTTAAAAAAGTCATTCTTACATTAATGTTGTCAAAAAAGGTTAAGAAGGACCTTGTTTGGGAAACGACAGAAAGATTCCTTTGTAAATTTCTTAAAAAAATTCAAACAAGGGTATAAATTAAATTAACTCATATTCTATAAAATAGTAATAATTATTTTAAATGCATTTTTAAGAAACGTGGATGTGGATGATAAAGAGGTCCCAGTAGATAATTACATATAAACAACCTCGGATAATGAAGAGATTCTAGAATTAACCCTTACCTTGTACTTTTCCTTGGTAGAGGGTAGGTTAACCTCCTGTATGACAGATAAATAATTTTTATTAAATTATATAAGAATCATATACATAAATATGATATCATATATGATCGTTTAATATTGAATTGTTAATAACATTTTAGTATTATTGTTGTTTCGGGTCTTCACTTACTCGTTTTCTGTTATATGTTTTGTTACATAAGCCATGATTGTAATCCATATTTTGTATCTTATTCATATCCATAATTATATCAAATCCTTAAACATTAATTTTAATCATCAAATGAAATTTAGTCTTGAATGGATACGATGGAGAATGAATTTTATCGCGTTCGTGGAGATGGTAGTCTGTACGTATGCACGAGCGACAATATCATTATTTTGTTATTAAAAGAAAATATAATTGTATAGTGTATCATATATACAGAATAATTATCATTTTATATTTATTATTTACATGAATTACACATCATTATTATACCCATAAAAATAATAATTTATTGAATAACGATTACACCATGATGTGGAGATGGTAAGTCGTACGTACGCACGTATGGTGACATGTCATTCTTGGGATGGATAGAATACAAAATATGGTTGTAACATATTTATAATAACTTCACAGTATAAATAATATACTGGATTTATTATTTTAGAATATAAATAACAACGAGAGAAGAAGTTGAAGAAGAAATGAACTTGAAAGAGGGTGGTGAAAACATTACCTCTTCTTCGGGTACTTCCTTTTTATTGAATCAAAATGGCTCTTTAGGATGGCTTTATGATCAAACAAAGGCCACTAGGCTTAAGTGAGGGATGTTTAGAGAATATGTGGGTAGGGGTTGCCCAGCCAAAAGGCTTTGAATGTGTGAAATTGAGAGAAGGGTGAGTGCCCTTTTATAAGAGGGGTGAGGGGCACCTTAGGAAAAGCTAGAAATATTATTTTATTATAAATTCATATTCGGTTTATAATGGCTCCAAAGTGACTTATTTTAGGGCTATGGTGGTGATGGGTCGCAAACCACCCAACCAATAGGTTTTAGATAGGTTTGGTTCACTATATTAACCTTACCTTTTAGTTTTAACTCTTAGTTAATTAATTTCACATTTACCATGTCTCTTTATATTTTTATAATATATAGTTAATAAACATACTATATACTTCCAAGAGACCTCCATGTGGTCCAGTAATTATACAACTATCATTATATAAGTCTCCTGGAAGAACCATCGATTTTTAGTAATTTAATATCAATTAATAATAGAATATTGTTTTTAAAAACTCTTTTATGTCAATTTTGACACTATTTGGTGTTTTGTTTTTTCTAAATTCATAACAACATTATTAATTCAAACCTAATTAATTTAATCGACCATAAAATGTCATATTAACCAATAAAATTCTATTAATTCATTAAATGTCTCAAATTATATTTATTTGGGTATTTATAATATCAATTATTTTAATATTTCACTAATAAGATAATTATTGCATCATCATTGTGTCCAAATTAAATTAACTTATTTACTATCTAAAATTTATAAATAAAAAACCACTATATATGAAATATTTTTTTCTTTCTAATTAATATATATAATCTAATTTATGTTATGTATAAACCTATATTAAAAAGGTTTCAGTTATTAAACTATGATTTTAATGCTTTTAACTCTTCATTGAATTAAATAATAATAAATGTTCTAATCCAATCCATGTGGACCAAAGAGGTTTATATTTTATTCCTAAGGTTGTTTATGGTAAAATTATACTTAGAAAAAAGAATTAGGATATGTGTTATGTTAATAATAATATCCTTTTAACCATTAATTACCCTATTTACATTTAACCGCGGTAAATAAAAGTAAACAGTTACTATTCACCAAAAAAAATTTATTTTTTGAACCACATTATACTCCTTCATATTAACCGTGTCTCTTGTATTTTTTGAAATCCACTCACAGAAGTAGTAAAATTATGTTTTATGTGAATTTTCAAATTCTCCTAGAAGATAGGTAAAAGACGGTGAAAAGTTCAATAAAATTTTTATATATCTAAAATAATTATAAACTGATTCCAATGAATTAAATTGAACATATATAGTTATTATTTATATATTTTGACCAAAAATAAATTTAAATAAAATAATATTTTATTTAAATAAAAATTCAGTTTTAAATTATGACTCAGTGTTTTTCACTATTCATCAAAAATTGAAAGTTTTCAGAAAAATACCAAAATTTCACCATAGGATAACTTAGATATTCAAAATTCAAAAATGAAGTCCATTTTGAGAGATAAAATTTATAAAATTTCAAAAAGTGGGTATTACTATTCATAATGGCTACTGTGATTAGTTGTGGTGTGTGTTAGAACTCGAAGTTACGTACAACACACGCTACAGTATTATTCAAAGAGAAGCATGATGTGGAAGTTTGGGGTGCTAAATTCTCACCTAATTCAAATAATATCGTCCTCAAAAAATCTATAACATTACTGCATAAAAGGACTTGGGTGGTTCTTCATCATATGTTCCTCGGGTTCCCACATTGCTTCTTCCATCTTGTGGTTTCTCCATAAAACATTTACCAGACGAGTTGTCGGGTTTCTCAGCACTTATTCTCTTCTATCAAGAATCTTGGTAGGCTCTTCGTAATAAGACAGATCGGGTTCCAGTTCTAATTCCTCATAGGTGAGTACATGCGTTGTATCAGGCATGTATTTCGGTAATAGTGATACGTAGAACACATCGTGAACTTTGGAGAGATTTGGCGGCATTGCCAAACGATAAGCTACAGCCCCAATTCATTCAAGAATTTCGAAAGGTCTGATGTACCTAGGACTCTATTTTCTCTTCTTACCGAAACTTATAACTCCCTTCCGTGGAGATTCATTCAAGAAAACATGATCTCCTATATTAAATTCAAATTCCTTCCATCGGTTATCAGCATAGTTCTTCTTCCTACTTTGAGCTGATTTGATATGGTTTTGGAATACCTTCACCTTTTCCATCGTTTCCTCCACTAGTTCTGGGCCTATGAGTTTTCTTTCACCAACCTCATCCCAATAGGTTGGTGTGCGACATCTCTTTCTATATAACGCATCATATGGTGCCATTTGAATACTTAAATGGAAGCTATTGTTATATTACAATTCTACCAAAGGTAAATATTGATCCCACATCCCCTGAAAGGCATGTGAGAAAGATCTCAACATGTCTCTTAAGGTTTGAATAGTCTGTTCTGATTTTCCATCAGTTTGGGGGTGGTAAGCAGTGATTAAACAAAGTTCAGTATCCAAGGCCTTCTGAATACTCGTCTGGAATCTTGATGTAAAATGTGGATTATGATTAGAAACAATTGATAAGGGTACTCCATGAAGTCTAAAAACTTCATTAATATATAGCCTTACTAGATGTTCAAGTGGTAGATCTTCTCTTATAGCAAGAAAATGTGCTGATTTGGTAAGACAATCAACAATGCCCATAGTGCATCATTACTTCTAGGAGTCTTTGTTCATCCCATGACAATGTCCATCGTGATATTATCTCATTTCCACTGAGGAATGGGAAGAGGTTGCATGACTCCTCGAGGATGTCTCCTTCCAGCTTTCACTTGTTAAAAAACCATACATCTTGACAAAAAATCAGAAATCTCCATCTTTATGTTGTCCCACCAAAAATGTTCCTTCAAATGTCTATTCATTTTGGTTCTCCCAGGGTGTATAAAGATATTGGAACTAAGAGAATCATCCAACAATTACGTTTTTAGATCATGTATATCGAGAATACAATGTCTCTTCCCAAATTTCAAAATTCCATCTTCATACACAAAGTCACTCAATCTTCCATCATTCATAGCTTTAATCTTCTTTTGAAACTCTTTATCATTGGTCTGAAAACTTTTTATCCTTTTTATTAAAGATGTTTTGGTATCCATTTGAAAAAGTATTGATGTTTCACCTTCCACGGTGATTCCCATATCCATCTTTACTAGATCCATGACAATAGGATCCCTCTCAACTCTCATCTTCTTCAAAACTCCATGATCATTTCTACTCAACGAATCTACAACCTTATTTTCCTTTCCCTGGTGGTATTGCATTGTCCAATCATAATCCTTGAGTAGTTCAAGCCACATAATATTCCTAATGTTGAGTTCTTTATGTGAGGAAATATACTTCAAACTCTTGTGATCAGAATAAATCTCACATTTCTCACCATATAGATAATGTCTTAATATCTTCAAAAAAAAGAGTACAGCAACTAACTCAAGATCATGAGTAGGATATTTATGCTCATGAATTTTTTGTGGTCATGATGCATAGGCAATAACCATATCATTATACATAAGGACACAACCAATTCTTTTCTTCGATGCATCGCTATAAATAACAAACCCATCATTCCCAAATTTTAGAGTCAATATAGGAACATTGAATAATATTTTCTTCAGTTCTTCAAAAAATTCTTCACACTCTTTTGTCCAAATAAATTTAACCCCTTTATGTGTAATCTTTGTTAATGGGTTAGCCAACCAGGAATCATTTTGGACAAAAAGTCGATAATAACCTGCTAAAACAATAAAACAACGTACCTTAGTTATACTCATCGGTTCTGTCCATTCTTGGTTGCTATTATCATAGAAGGATCAATGAATATTCCATATTAAGAGACAATATGGCCATGAAAATAAATATCACAATGCCAGAATTGACACATGCTAAACTTCTCATATAATTCATGTCTTCTCATAGTCTTCAATATAATGCGCAATTGATTTTCATGGTCTTCATAGTTTTTGGAGTATACAAAGATATCATAAATAAATACCACTATAAAGTCATCAATATATTCCTTGAAAAATCTATTCATTAGATCCATGAAAATAGAGGGTGCATTAGTCAGCCCAAAAGGCAATACTATAAACTCTTAATGCCCATACCTAGTTCGAAATGTTGTCTTCGGAATGTCATCCTTCTCACACAACTGATGATATCCATATCGAAGGTCATTCTTTGAAAAATATTGAGCTCCATGAATTTGGTCAAAAAAATCATCAATTCGAGGTAGGGGATACTTGTTCTTTATTTTTATAGCATTGATCTCCCTGTAGTGGATACATAACCTCATAGATACATAATTGTTCTTAAAAAAAGGACAGGGGATCCCCATGGAGAAACACTAGGGAGAATAAATCCCTTATTACTCAATTCTTATAGTTGTTTCTTTATTTCCACTAATTCCACAGTGGCCATTCTTTAAGGGTTCTACGATATGGGCTTTGATCCAAGAATAAAATCAATGGAAAACTCAATTTCTAGTTCTGGAGGATGTCTAGGTAAATCTTCTGGAAACACATCAACATATTCTCTCACAATTGGTATATCCTCTATTTGAACATTCCTTTCCTAACCCTCAGTCATTCCATTCTCCTCCTATACAATAAATGAATTTAGTTGAGCCACTGGAGGTGAATCTTGATAAGAATTAGGTGGTGAAGATTCTGTTCTAAAGATAAGTTGTTCCTTATCATCATCATCAAAAATCGTAACCTCCTTCTTCTTACAATAAATCATCACATCGTGGTCTGCAATCCAATCCATACTGAGGATTATATCAAACTAAATCATGGGTACGACAATGAAATAAGGAGATAAAGAACATTTATGTGCTCTAATGGGGACTAGTTCACAAAACATTGTTGCAATGATACTTCCCTTATGAGTTTCAACCGACAACTCCCTTGTTAAATCAATTTGGAAATATCTAATTTTCTTAGAATACTGGAAGGATATGAAATAATGTGATGATCTAGAATCAAATAATGCATTTTCTAAACTACAAGAAACCATTAAATTAACTACCACCACGTCTTTCAGAGCTTCTACTTCAGCAGTAGTGATAGCATAAGCTTGTCCTTGATTACATGGCCTTTTCTGAGGTATGATTCCCTAACTCTTAGGACATTCATTAGCCTAATGTCCCATCTCCCAGCAATTGTATCACTGAACATCAGTAGATTCTTTCTTCCCCTTGCAATCACGAGCTTGGTGGCCTTTTTCACCAAACTTGTAACAGAATCTCATTCCCTTCAAGAAAGTACAAGGGTGTTTCTTCCCACATTTACTATTGGATGGATATTCAAAATTTCCCTTATTCCCCTTATTTCTGTTCCCATAGTTATTGGAAGATCTCTTCTTCTGTTTCTTTTCTTTAAATTTATAAGACTTAGAGAATTCTTGTTCTGTCTTGACAGCACATGAGACAATATCTCCGTACAACAAGAAGGATTGTGATACTAATGCTCGATGAGGAAATGGTTTTAACCTATTAAAGAAATGATCTATCTTACTCCTTGGGTTATGTATATAATATGCAGCATGCCTCTCTAACCTTTAAAAGTTAGCTTCATACTTTGCGACATTCACATCCTCCTTTTGTCTGAGACTCGGAAATTGTCTTTCCATATCTGCTCGATGGTCTCGAGGAAAGTATGTTTCTAATGAAATTACTTTGAACTCTCTCCATTCCATATTTGATACATTATCATCTTCCTTCATGTTTTGAATCAATGAACACCATTGGTCAGCATATCTTGTGAGGTGGTAAACTGCCGTTATAACTTTTTCTCTTTCACTACACCCCAAGGAGTGGAATATTTTTTCTAAAGAACTTATCCATTCCTCAGCTACCGATGGATTTTCACTCCCATGGAATTTTGGTTGTTGTTTCCTCATGAAGCGTTCTAACGTTGAACTTCCACATTGTGGATCGGGGTGCTCCATACGGGTAAGGTTATTATTCATAACCTGAGTGACTTTTCCCAGTATGGTGATTAGCTGATCAGCACCAGTTGCATCACCAGCTCCACTATAATTATCTTGAGCAGGAGGGAAATCCTTATATGGAGTGCGTGCATTGATACAGTTTCCATCCCTTCCACTAGGTTCTATTTCTAAACAA
Organism: Viscum album; assembly: GCA_963277665.1. Taxonomy (NCBI): domain Eukaryota; kingdom Viridiplantae; phylum Streptophyta; class Magnoliopsida; order Santalales; family Viscaceae; genus Viscum; species Viscum album. Next base: position 1,540,769,239 of record OY728142.1, read on the forward strand.
TGGGATAAACTATATCAGTTTATGAATCAAAATACATAATTCAATACATGTAAAACACTTAACATAAATTGAACTATTTATGGAAATAATCTATAATCAAAAAAATGTTTTCTTTGAAGAAGTATATACTCATAAACCCTTCATATTGGTTTGTAAATAAAATAAGAATTATCCTAATCATATCCCCCAGGAGTGTCGTAACCGAGAGTGCAACAAGGCCCGTTGTCGTGCACCATTCCCCGTTCGAGTCTAGCTCAAAGCGGTGTTTCTAGGTTTTACCCCTAGGTACATCTGTGCCAGAGCTGCCTCTACCTACTCGTATCCAGACATGGATGAATTTATCAGAAAACTCACAAAATATCTACAATACCAAAATTGTAGGATGTTATTCAATACTAATCCTTAATGTTTATCTTAGGGTTATGTGCTCTAATCAGATTTTATCTAAATCTAGCTTCCAAGGTTTGTAATAAACTTCCTATGATACCAAATGTAACGCCCTGACCCCAGTTACCCAGAGTCGGTGCATTATTACATAATATTTACATGATCACAAAAGATCATGTCTCGAAAGACCGATTAGTTTAGTATCCTTGGAAACATTATATATATTTATAAGTATAAAATTACATCGTAAAGTAAAAAAACTACAACAACATCTCGTCTTTATATCCCCTCATATATTCCATGTAGTTTAATCATCAAATACTTCTCCACATCTTGGGAAATATTAAAACATTGAAAGGGGTGAGATCAGATGCTCATTAAGGATAACAATATAGTAGAAACATTCATAAATAAACATAAACATTTATGGCACTGTATAACTGAAAAAATTCTATTTAAACTTGAACTTCAGCATAATATGGCAAAGATAAAATGAAATAATTCCATTTACTTATTCACATGGATATTCTAATAGTCGAATAATCACATGCAATATCAATAACCACTTTTAAAATGATGGAATTCATAATGCCAGACTATCATAACCACATAATCAAGGCCCTGATACAATACTACAAATAAGATTGTGCGAAGGCCTTTTGCCAAGACACTAGTTTGTCTCATGATTCATACCGATGCATCAAGGATCTATAGCAGGCTCCATCTGTCACTTACTAAGTCCAATTTATTCCTCATATAAACAGGTTTAAATATAAAATAAATATTCGTATTGAAACTAGCATACGAAATGTCAACTATTTCTCCATAAACGATAAATGGTATAAAAATAACACATCCATAGTCAATAATTTCACAAAACCTTCAATATAATATGGATGTTTTCTATAATAATAAATCAATTTCAAAAAAGCTTAAAATCCAAGAATGAATGTTGACATAGCTGAAATCATAACTATTTGAGAGAAATATCTGTTTTTTTTTGAAATCATTTATAAGTAACATAATTATAAAATAAAAAATTTACTTTGAAAATATGCTTATAATATTATAAGGGAAGCTTCAAATATTTTATAATGGTGGAAAATAGTTTCACCCTCCATATAAGTTAAAAAAGACATTCTTACCTTAATTTTGTCAAAAAGATAAAAAGGACATTATTTGGAAAATGACTGAAAGATTATTTTTTAAATGTCTTATAAAAAGTCAAACAAGGGTATAAATGACTTTAACCCATAGTCTATAAAATTTTAAGAATGATTTGAAATACAATTTAAAGAAACATGGATGTGGATGATAAAGAGATCCCAGTAGATAATTACGTATAAAAAACCTCGGATAATGAAGAGATTGTAGAATTAACCCTTACATTGTAATTTTCCTTGGTCGAGGGTAGTTTAACCTCCTATATAATTGTTGAATCAATTTTATTAAATTATACAATAATAATTTACATAAATATGATATCATATATGATATTTTAATATTGCTTTGTTAATAATATTTTAGTATTATCATCGTTTCAGGTGTTCACTTACTCATTTTATTTTATATGTTTTCTTACATAATCGGTGTTTTTTATGCATAAGTTTTATCTTATTCACATACAGAATGTTATAAAGTCTTTAATCTTTATTTTTAATCATCAAATGAAAATTATTCTCGAATGGATATGATGGGGAATGAATCTTTTCGCGTTCATGGAGACAGTAGTTCGTACGTACGCACGAGCGACAATATAATTTCATTGATATTAAAATAATATATAATTGGATGATGTATCATATATACAGAATCATTATCATTTTATTTTTATTATTTACATGAATTATACATCATTATTATACCCATCCAAATAATAATTTATTGAATAACAATTACACCACGACGTGGTGACAGTAAGCCGTACGTGCGCACGTATAGTGACATGTCATTCAAGGGAGGGATAGATTAATGAATATGGTTGTACCATATTTATAATAACATCACAGTATATAGAATATACTGGAGTTCTTAATTTAGAATGTAAATAACAAAGAAATAATAATTGGAAGAAGAAACCAACATGAAAGAGGGTGGTGAAAACATTACCTCTTCTTCAGGTTCTTCCTTTTGATTTGATGAAAAGGGCTCCATATGATGGATTTCTGATCAAACTAAGGCCTCTAGGTTGAATTGAGAGAAGTTGTAAGAATATTTGGGTAGTTTATGGCTAAGCCAAAAGTGTTTGAAGGTGTGAAATTGACAGAAGGTGGAGTGACCTTTTATAAGAAGAGTGAGGGGCACCTTAGGAAAAGCTAGAAATATTATTTTATAATAAATTCATATTTAGTTTTTAATGGCTCCAAAGTGATTATTTCTAGGATAGGGTGGGTATGGGTCAAAATCCACACAACCAATATGTTTTAGACAGTTTTGGGTAACTATATTAACCTTATATTTTAGTTTTAACTCTTAGTTAATTAGTTTCACATTTACCATGTCTCTTTATATTTTTATATTATATAGTTAATAAACATACTATATACATCCAAGAAACCCCCAACTGGTCCATTAATTATACACCTATCATTATAAAGGTCTCTTTGCTGAACCTTATATTTTTAGGAATTGAATATCAATTAATAATATAATATTTGTTTTAAAAACTCTTTTATGTCAATTTTGACACTATTTGGTGTTTTGTTTTTTCTAAATTCATAACAGCATTATTACTTCAAAAATAATTAATTTAATCAACCCTAACATGTCATAAGAACCTATAAAATTCGTGTAATTCATTAAAAGTATAAAATTATATTAATTAAGGTATTTATAATATCAATTATTTTAATATTTCACTAATAAATTAATTACTGCATCGTCATTGTGTCATAATTAAATTAAATTATTTAATGTCTATATTTTTTATATAAAATAAAAATATGTAGGAAATATTTTTATTTTTTTATTAATATTCATAATAGAATTTATATTATGTATAACCCTATATTAAAAATGTTTCAGTTATTAAACTCTGATTTTAACTCTTTTAAATCTTCTTTGAATTAAATAATAATAAATATCCTAATCTAATCCAAGTGGACCAAAGAGGTTCATCTTTTATTCCTAATGTTGTATATGTTCTAATTATTCTTAGCCAATATAATTAGGACATGTGTTAGGGTAACAATAATATCTTTTTTACCCTTAATTACCCTATTTACATTTAACTGTGATAAATAAAAGTAAAAAGTTACTATTCACCAAAAATTATTTTATCTTATTGAACCACATTTAACTCCTTGATATTAACTGTGTCTCTCGGATTTTTGAAATTCCACTCACAGAAATGGTAAAATTATGTTTTATGTAAATTTGAAAATTATCCTAGGAGATTGGTAAAATACGGAGAAATGTTCAATAAATTTTTTATATATCTAAAATTACTACAAACTGATTCCAATGAATTATATTGAACTTATATAGGTATTATGTATCTATTTTGACCTAAAATAAATTTAAATAAAATAAATAATTATTTAAATAAAAATTTGGTTTTAAATTTTGACTCAGTGTTTTTCAATATTCATCAAAAATTGAAAGTTTTCAGAAAAACACCAAAATTTCACCCTAGGATAATTTCAATATTCTAAATCCAAAAATGAAGTCCATTTTGAGAGATAAAATTTATAAAATTTCAAAAAGTGGATTTTACTATTCATAACGGCTTGTTTGATTAGTTGTGGTGTGTGTTAGAACTCGAAGTTGCGTACAACAGACGCAACTGTATTATTCAAAGTAAGGATATCATGGAAGATTGGGGTGTTACAGAGTGTGTTTTGAAACCTTAAATCAACTATTATATACCAAAAAACTTCCCAAATATAATACCCATGACTTAAAAATACCGTTATTTCAAAAATAACATTCCAAGAAGGAATAATGAGATATCCAAAGGTGGATACCCATGGAAATGGTAATAAAATTCACTGAGCACTTGGTTTCATTCATCATCCACTTATAAATATTATAGTTCCACCTCATCATAATTGAATCATAATTTATATTTTCAAAAATTATATTACTTCTATGTAATAATCATTTGAAACTTCTTTTCCATCTTACTATAAATGAAAACATCACACATGTGTATGTGTGGACTTCAACGACAAAAAATGATGTATTTAATTTTTTATCACTTCCTCTTATGGATGGTTATAAAGACAAATGTAATGAATAAATATGATATTTATGAAATAATTATGATTATATAAAGATAATATATTATCAAATTATTTTCCCTACCATCTTTTGAAAAATGGAAATGTTTAGCATGTGTACGTGTGGACTACCACCTTTATAAATGACCTATGACATTTTTTATTCATTTCCATAAATGGGATCTTCTAAAATCTATTTTATTAAATATTATTATATTTTTTACAAGATTTAGATTATGTAATTTTGATCATATAATATGTACTAGAAGCATCTTATAGAAACCTTCATTGAATATGATACACTTAGCACCCTAAAACAAACATTAACGAGGAATTATTTATAATAGTGTAATAAAAAGTTTTAAGTGAATTATATATAGTGAGATTAATATGAATAGGGCTTAATCATTTATTTATGTAAAAATTATATTTATAATAATGACATTTAGAGTGTGTAAATATAATATGATGATTGAGGTAAAGGTTTATGTTTCAATCTCACCTTTTATCAGGATTATTTATATTTCCATTTACATTTTTTGTCATTATATGTTATTTCTATTTTATGAGTCATCCAATTTTATATAATCTATTTATTTATAGGGATTTCAATTTGACGTTCCATTTTCAAAAACCCTATATTATTTTTTTAAACAACATTATTTTTCCTTTTTTGTTGTTGATAGTTCTCTTCTAAATATGTGTTATAAAAAATTATATTATTGACGTTATTATATATATTTAAATTATTACAAATGGATTTTTTCTTCTATTTTAAATTTCATTAAAAAAGAATTTAATGTAATTATCTTATTGTTTTCTAAATTTTTTTATTACTTTACAAAAATGTTTAAATAATTTTTTAAGGGTTATGGATGGAATGTGTTTTGTTTCAATGATTTCATCTCATAGTTATGATTCTTAAATTTTATATTTTGATATTTTTAAAAAAAAAACCCTATTCCCATTATTTTTTATTTTTTTGTAAAATAATAGGATATTTATTATTATTATTCAATTATTATTTTTAATGGGTTTATAAAAATATTTTTCATTTATGTCATGTTATATTAAGGATTTTTATGAATCATTTGGGATATTCTCTTATGATTCCATCAAAATTATCTATATGGATGGATTATGAGGATGATGTTGTAAGTTTTCTTCAGAAAACCCATTTTGTCCCACATGTTAATTATGTTATATTAAAACGATTATTTTGTTATCTTGTGGAACATATAAGTATGGTTTTTATTTTATAATTGGTGGAACAAAAATTTTATATCCCTATAATGAATTGGGTAAATATTAGTATCTCATGAGATAATATGAAATGGAATGGTGATTTAACCATATCCATTGTGGTACATTTTCCACTATGATTATGAGAATGGGGTGTGATCACAATAAACTATGGGACTCTTCCCATTATATTATGATGGCCTTAGTAGTTATCATCGATTAAGTAAATGATTTTATTTTTTTGTGTGAATGATAAAAAACTTATTCCTTATGCTTATGATATCATTTCATGGATCATGGTTGATTAAAGAGTATTTTTCACTTTTATAGATCTTGTATTTTATTATAAAAACTAATTAATCCATGACTCATTTTTTATAGCCTATGATTTTTTGGGAATTTTTTGGTCTGTTATAATCATTTTAGAAAAACTTATTATTATCATATCATCACATATGATCTTCAATTGTTATATCTCATGTTTACCATTACTAAGCTACTAAACTCACCTTATCATCTATTTAAATCTGTATGAGGTTATAAAAAAACATATTAACTGAGGTATGTCTAACAGGGGTATTAAGTACGGAGGTCTTAATGGGTGACGTTGAAGATATTTCATTAAATAATTTGATTTTATTTATAGTTTCCAAATAAAAATATCATTTACAGTTCTAAGGTAAGTATTTATGTTTGATTTTTTAATTTGTTTCTAAAATAAGAAAATATCTATTATGAAATTCTCTTGACTCCATAACCATTATAAAATTATGATTTCATAGAATTAAAAAAGGAATAATCTGGAAAATCATTCGTACTACCTAGTAAAAAAGCGGTATGGTGAGATGTTAGTAAAACATTTGTACATCTTCGTATTAACATGTCCACTATAGTTATTTTAATAAAAATCATATTCATACCAATATAATATATTTTTTCAGTTCATCAAGTAACCATTAGGCTTTAAATATGTTTGTACATTATTGATCATCTCATACATTCATGATTTTCTTGTAATAGACTATCCATGTTCATGAATAAATCACATTTTTTCACCTAATACATAATTGCATTACATTTTCCTTATCCAAGGATCAAAGTAAATCACATTTCACTCAACTAATAATATCCCCAAATTCCACTTGTCTAATTTAATCAAGGTCCCAAATATCCTTAACATATCATTAATGTGGAAAATTATAATATTGGATGAGCTACAATTGATGTGTTGATTAAAAACATACCAGACTACCCATAAATTAGCTAATCCCCAAGGTATGAATAAGAATGTTATCAAATAATTATGTTTTTAATTACATGATCCCCCCACCAATATTATGTATTAGGGATTCATAATAATCACACACTAAAAAATATATTAATTACATGACAATACATGTTAAATACATTGGGGGTTTGTTTTAATAACAAGACAATACTTATTATCAAATGATTTAATTATTTGTATATAATATACAAATATTTTTATCAACTATTGGAATCTAGTGACATTAATCATATCATATAATAATACCCCATAGAACTCTATGATGATCCTTGAATTGGAATTACTCAAAATCATAATTTTAGGGGATATTATCATTCCAATATTCATGTAATATTATTGAAATACATGTTACTGAATGATAAATACATATTTAATTTATTAAAAATCATGAAAAAATTTACAACTATTACATTACATATTTTATGTACTTAAAATTTATATATAAAACATGACCCTCCACTTTTTTTATGTTAATGGTTTCATCAATGGTTTTGTACCATTCTACCCTATACCTACCCAAAAAAATCACTACATCTATCATCATAATGATTTCGCAAATGAAATGGTAATTTTTAAGGATTTATATCCATTGATGAGTCCAGGGTTCTGAAGCATGGGATATATTGCTATTTTTTAAAAAATAAATTTCAATTGATCAATCAATTATTATAATTAACCTAGTTTTAATGATTAAATTCTTAATACAAATTTTTTTGTTACACTGGTTCATTGATTTACATTTTATATATTGTAAAGTCCATCGTGGTGGATATTTTTTTATATTAATATTGATTTCTCCCCACAATCCTCCCTTATAACTTGAAGCCTCTCTTTTTTCATAAACCCTATAAAGGAATCTATTTGTCCCAAACCCAACGGGGTTTCCTAATTAAAAGGTAACATCTTCTCTCTTGCTCCTTTTCGTTATCTTCCTTATCCACCCCCTACACAATAATTATTTACTTATTGTGTGAAAAAACCAGTATTATCCATATAAAATGATGTCATTGTTCAAAATTTTGGACCTAAACATACACACACATCCATCTAATGGATGAAATATTGTTTATGTGCTCGATAAACAACTACCTCACGAGATGATGATTGTTCATTTCTACTTCAAACAAATTCATGTTGTCCATGATAATGTAAAATATATTTATATAAATAATATGTTATATTTATTATTTATTTCCGTTTCTTATTTAATTTTTACTCGAGACATTTTTTACCTTCCATTTGGTGTTAATATGAAAATATCATTTTGAGAAACTATGAACTACCACCCCCTCAAAGCGTTGTGATTCATTCACACACCACATAGAATGTATTAAAGATGAGTTTAATGAATTTATATAATATATGTGATATATTATTTCTACTATAATAATTATATATATACATATATATACATATTTCATTTACCAACTTTCTTTCAGTATGATATTATAAACGGAGAATAACATTCATGCATACATAGGACTTATTATCTCGTTGAATGGTACATTCCATTACATAATTCATTATGATATAGTTTATTATAATATGGTATTAAATAAAATACCTGATATTTATTTCAGTTTATACATTTTTTAATCATGGTATATGTATAATTAACTATGATATAACATGTTAAGACACCTGTGAAGAACAAAATTAATATTACATGAAGTGAAACATTAACATTGTATCATAAAAAAAATAGTAATGTAAGTCTATAATAAAAAACTATATGGTAATAGATATAGTATTAATCGACATCAAAGGATTTATAATAAACTTATATTTATTTTATAGGAATGATGTATGATTACAAAGAGATTCATGATACAAGGTAAGGGGATTTGATCTTATTTTAATTTTCATTAGATGAATGTTATGTTCTTCACTATTAAATTTTGTGTGGAGTATATACTTACAATGATTTTATTATATGTATAACGTACCTAAATTCATGGGTACTCCCATTAACTTTTGATGATCCTTATTTCATGGGACTTATGTTTCAAATGTTACCAAATAAGTAAAAAAATCATTGTCTCAATTTTCCTTTATTGTGATTTATGTTTTGATTATAACATATACTATTTTTCAAGGTGTAAACTTTTCCCTATTACATATCATATATTAAAAATAAATGTTTTCATGATATTATATTCTTAAATTAATTTTTTAAATTCTTGGAGATCATGACCCCAAGATACCAATTTATATGAGTTTATTGAGAAAATCTCACTACTTTTTGATATTGTTTATTTCTACTCATCCTTTGATGAAATATTATTATATGTCTCTCTAAAAAATTATTGAGATTCCTTATCCTATATTATATCATGATATAATAATGTATTGTTACAATTTTCTACTATTTGGTACAAATGATATTTAAAAAGTGTTTATAGGGAAGCCCAATTTTACCCTCTCTTCAAAATAAAAATTTTCTAAAAATGGTTTACAAGAATATAATACCATTATCCTATTAGATATGAAATAAATTTGTAACATTTATTATTTTACCAATTTCATCATGGGAATCTTCTTAACATTTTATGAACAAGGCACTTTCCTATCCTTTTTACCATGCAAAAGGAATGTTATTTTTAACTCGTATGACTTGTAATTATTTTCCCAATATTGTTTCATCAAAGATCGCCTTTTCATTATTAAAAATTAAAATATTTAATTAAATGTTTTTAAAAATAATTTTCATGGAATTTTGTTTTTAAAAATATTTTAAAACATATTTTATATGCTTTCATGAAAAACTATTATAAATACGTTTTTCTAGCATCAATTACATGTATTTAATGAGATTTAAAAGAAATGGTTTTCAAAATGTTTTCAATATTATTTTATTAGATCTCACAAAAAATGTGTTTTAAAATGTTTTCATGGTTTCCATATATTTTTTTAAAGTATTTTCAAATAAATGGCTTTAAAAATAATTTGAATATGTCTTTAAAAGTAATTAAATAATATGGTTTTTGTGATTTTTTTAATATTATTTTAAATATTTTCATGTAAAAACGTTTTTAAATTTATATCATTTCTTCTTTTTATGTTTTCAATTTATTTTATAAGAAAATTATTTTCAAATGGAATTATGTTTTAAAAAAATTCAAAGAAGAAATGATTTTTTCCTCATAAACGTTTTTAGGATATTTCAAAAATTGTTTTTGATTTAAGATAAAAAATATTTATTTTAGTATTAACTTATAAGAAATGATATAAAGGTTCAATTAATATACTTTCTATTAATGGGTTTAGTTTAATTCCATGGTCTTTAGGAATCCCATTTTTTCATCAGGAGAAATATGATTATGAAACCCATTCCTATTTAATGGTTATATTATTTTGAAGCATGCTTCTTTTCACCGATTATGTTTATTTAGAAATTATTATGAAACATTTCTGTTTCAACTATTTATTGTAGTTTTACATGTTTATGTTACCCATTTCATTTCATGGGTTATGATATATTAAATGTTTAGTTATGATAATGTGGAACATGTATGAATGATTTAAATATGAGACAGGTGGGACCTATATCTGACACCAATTAATTGGGTAAAGATTTATATCTAATTTGATAATGATTAGAATCAAGTCGACAATCTTGATCCACTATGGGAAGATGAGGAAACTCAATCCCTTACAAATAAAGGACATCTGTTGGTGATGGTGGTTATCCCCTCTCTAGTGGTGTATCTACCATGATGATATAATATGGGAAAACCTGATCCATTAAGGGATTATGGGGAACCCCGGTCCCTTAGAATGAAATAACTACGACTAGGGATGGTGGTGTTTTCTATCCTATGTTTGAAGTTTCAATGAAGTTCCCTGATAAGTTCTACCAATGAGTCTTGACATACAGGGAATGATATCTCATGTTTACATATTCCAAAAAATATATATTACTCCAATATAATGATTTCATGGATTATGTTCTTTATTTACTTATGATTCATGTCTTATAAACTACCAGTCTTTATACCATGACTAATCATTATTATCCTTGATATGTAGGGTATTATCTTATATTTTCATGATCACATTATCATAAGCATATGATCATGTTAATTTATACATGACTCCCTTATTTACTCTTAATAAGAATATGATATGACCACTTTATTATGTTTCCTTTCTCCAGGTTATGAAGAATGGTTTTAAGTATATGTACTAATGGTGAAGATATTTATGGAAGATATTGAAGATAATTTAGCAGGACTACATATTTTGTTTCCATGATTCCAATGACACTAAAATATTTTGTTCAACTAACATGGATTTTTGTAATTTTTACATGAGAACTGGCCTTTCTCCACACCTGGTTTGACACTCCTGAGAGATGGGCTATTGGAATTCACAAACACATTATGAACCATCATGAAGGATTTAGATATAAGTTAGATATGAAGAACAATGGATAAATCAAAGGTTTCATACATTATGGAAGGTTTCCTAATTTAGAAATCCTATAAGTAATAATTTTTATGACTATATGGAATTCTTCACTGATAAGAATTTCTTACATTATTCTTCTAGTTTTAGTCAGTGGAATGAACCAGAAAGAGCTAGATTAATGTTGAATGTCATTGTTAGTTCCACCAGGATAGATACCCTAAGAGGGGGGTGAATTAGGGTATGACAGATAAAAACAACTACCCCTTGATTATCTTGTTTTGTTGTTAGAAAAAACCCTATTCTTTCTCCTTCCTGATTCAGAGTATGAATAATCTGTAAAGCATGCACACGACACAACGATTTTTAATTGGTTCACACTCACTGGGCTACGTCTAAGGAGCAATACCGGTAGTGTTCCAATATACCAATTATACTATAACAGTACTAATATTTACAAGTTCAAAGGGGACTCACTGTCCCTCCTCGTTTACAACCACTCACAATTTGAGAACTCACTGCTCTCTCAACTTAAGTAAGCTCACTGCTTCTTCATAGGATGCCTCATAGTTTATAAACCTGTAGGTCTTTTCATTTTCATTATATAATGCATCCTCAAATATTAATAGATGATCTATTGAAGTTCAATGTTCGTCCACTAATGAATACCCATTTACTTTTGAACACTGGTCAACCACCTTTTGAAACATCTTCGCAAAGCACCCTACTTCACGAGGCTCCCAATTTCACGAAGCTCAAATAAGCCTTCACAAAGATCCTGCCTTTTCACGAAGAACTATCACGACACACTATCGTGAAGAACTCTCGCAAAGCTCAAGTCGTCAAAGAGCGACTTCCCTCACAAAGCTCAGTGAGCCAACGCAGAGCTCACAACCATCGTAGAGATAGATTAGACGACACAAAGCACCTGTTTCGCGAAGCACACTGGCTATGCGAACTAACTCCACAAACCTAGAGCAAATAATCTTCTTCGAAAATTATCTACTCTTCTTGAGGTGGTTGACCTCTATTTATAGGTGATTCCACCGACCCTCGAACTTTCAACGTGAAGTCAACTCAACATCATCTAAAATCGCGAAGCTCCGTAAATCCCACTGAAATTCTCTCAAAATAGCAAAGCTCCAAGGAAATTTTATGATCACGGATCATGACATAATAATGGAGCATTTCCATCAATATTCTTTCGCGCCTTCACTGTGAAGCTCCCTCGCAAAGACCTTCACCGCCGCGATGCGCATAAACCTATGCTGTTTGTGATGCTTGGCGTAATCACAAAAAATCACCACCATAATTCTTCTGGTCATTGAAAATTCCAAACCATGATGCCTCTCTTCACGAAATTCATGCATTTTCCATATTAAAATAAGATCTTCATGGAAATCCTATTTTCGCGATGCTCACCAAACTCCAAATTTTGGACCCCAAAAATTTGGAAAACACTGGAAAACGGTGCCACCTTGTACTTATATTTTGTATTGCCTCATGATCGGTCGTTCCTTTTTCATCATTCATTGTCAACATGGATTGTCAACAACTTCTATGGAACTCAAAAATTCACCATGGAAACCTACTTTGTCAATAAACACAATAAACCCAAAAATTCTACAATGATACCTTGAGGGATTTTTTCCCAACAATCTCCCCATTTGGGTTTGTTGAAAACTCTTCAAAACACTTCTCAGAATGATTTTATGCACTTTGATACCTCTCTGAATATCCTTCCAGGTGCTACCACCATTTGCCTCTTGCGATTCCGATAGCATTCAAGGAATCACCTAACACATACTCTAAGCCAACATTAGCAATGGTCATCTTGAGAAACAAAAGTATTATGAAAAGTTCATCAATGAATCACTTCATGTCAAACACCAATTGCCGATTCCAAACTGACACCAGTTGCAAAATTGATACCAATTGTTGAACCATACTGATTCCAATTGGTGATAGATGGAAACCTTCTCTCACAATTCCAACATCACTCTTCTACTATTATCACGATCCTTACATGTCGTGATATCTAGTCTTTGATCAATCACTTCTAGCTTCATCAGATTTAATATGCTCCCCTTTTCTCATTGCTCCCCCTATCTTGCTACTCCACCTGTCAGCTTATCCCCATATCTATCAAGATTTCTCAAATAGCCACACTGTCTCCCCCTTGAACAATCACTATTTTCTCCCCCTTTGTAAATGAGCCCAAATATCACTCCTTTGGAGTCTGTAACAGAGTAGAGAGAACATATCAGCACATTAGGGAAAACACATCATACCTCAGGGTGAGGGGGTTCCACATCCACACTATTTTAAGTGTGGGGAGTCAACTGAACTCCTAGATCCAGTCGATGCCTTTAAAATTCTTCCTTGGGTAAGGCCTTTGTCAGAATGTCTGCAATCTGTAGTTCTGTAGGAACATAATCCAACTTCACAAGCCCTTGCTCCACCTTCTCCTTGATGAAATGATATTTGATCTCAATGTGATTTATCCTTTAGTGATGGACTGGATTTTTGTTGATATTGATAGCACTTGATTTATCACATAGGATTCTGATCGGAGACTTCATTTCAATGCCAATATCATCAAGATGTTGCTTCATCCATAATAAATGTGTGTAAGCTTGAGTGGCGGAAATATATTCAGCTTCTACGGTGATCAATGAAATGCAGTATTGATTCTTTCTTAGCCAAGAAAAACATAAGACACCAAGATAGAATGCACCTTCTGATGTTGATTTCTTATCATCCACAGAACTAGCCCAATATGCATCATTATATCCCAATAACTCTATCTGAGATTTTCCATTATACATCAAGCTGAAGTACATTGTTCCCTTGATATACCGAAGTATTTGTTTCACTACAAGCATGTGTATTACTTGATATTACTCTGATATCTTGCTACTTGTCATTTTGAAAAAGCAATGCCAGGCCTTTTTGCAGTTATGTATAATATACTTCCAATGATTTTCCTATATTCTGTGATATTTAATATCTTTCCATCCTCATATTTGGATAGTTTCATCGAGGTGGAAACTGGAGACTTCTTCTCCATGGAATTTTCCATTCCAAATCTTCTCAAAACCTCCTTAGCGTATTTGGGCTGTGAAATTAATTTTTCATTACAACCTTGTGTAACTTGTAGACCAATTAAAAATGTCATCTCTCTAATAATTGACATTTCAAATTCACTTTTCATGAGTTCGGAAATCTTTTCTGCACTGAGCTTCATCTGATCCCCTAAATATTATTTCATTGACATAAGCTAACACCATCATCATTTGATTACTATCATTGCTAAAATAGCGATTGTAATCAACTCCACCATGTGAAACCAAGCTTTTTCAGATACTGATCTAGCCTTGAGTACCATGCTATTGGTCCTTGCTTCAACCCATATAGTGCCTTCATTAACCGACAATCTTTATTAAAATATTTCTGAATGAGAAAACCATCTGGCTGCTCAATATACACTTATTATTCTAGAACCCCATTCAAAAATTTAGATTTGATGTCTATCTATAAGACTTTGAACTTTTTTTGCACTAGTATGGCTAAAAATAATCTGATTGTCTCCAACCTTCTAACCAGTGAAAATTTCTCATCAACATCAATGACCTCTATTTGGGAGTATCCTTTACACACCAGTCATGCTTTGTTTCAAATCACTACACCATATTCGTTCATCTTGTTGCTACTGACCCATTTAGTTCTGATGAACTTCTTGTTTGCTGGCCTTGAAACAATCTCTCAGGTCTGGTTCTTCTCAATATGATAAAGTTCTACATTAATAGCCTAAACCTAGTTTTCATATTTAGCTGCATCAGAAAATAATTTTGGCTCAACCTGAGATTGGAAAGTTGTCTACTACAGTGATTTCATTATCCTACTCTGAACCGGAGCAGACTAATTATACCTTTCAATTTCAGCTCGACTCCTTGGATTTTGTGTAGATACAGATTTTTCTTGCTCATGATCATCATCAATATCTTCTTCTGAATCAACATCAGCCACTTCTGCTTCCACTGTGTTTCTTTCTTCCTCATCAATCTCATCAAGAAATTGTTCACTGCATTTTTGAATGATCTCGTCATTCTCCACTACAGTGAAATCATTTCTCTCAATTAATTTTCCCTGACTTTTGTTAAATCATTTATATTCCTTGATTTTTCTTGAGTATCCAAGGAATATCCACTCATCTCCTCGTGATTCATATTTCCTATGTTTTTCCTTGTTGAGGATAAAAAAACTTACATACAAATATTCAAAAGTATTTCATTGTTGGATTCATTCCATACCACATCTCGTATAGAGTCTTTCCTTCCTTCGGACAAAACAGAGCCCTGTTATAAATGTAGACAGATGTTAAAACTGCTTCCTTCCAAAATTTCTCTGGTATGTCTTTTTCAATGAGCCTCGTATTGGTCATGTTGTTGATGATCTGATTTATCCTTTAAACCACTCCATTCTATTAGGGATTTCTTATTGATGAAACTTGATTCATTAACCCATGTTTCTCAAGATATTCTTCCACCTAACTATTTGTGAATTCCATACCATTGTTAGTATTAAACTTCAGATTTTTCTTTCAAATCATCCTTTCACAATCCCTTCTGATATTGTTTTAAGCAGCTGAACACAATAGAAATATGGGAAATAAAATATACCCATGACATTCTGCTATAATCATTAATAAAAACAATGTAGTACCTCTTTCTATCAATTTTTTTTGGTGTGATAGGCCCACAAACATCATCATGCACCAATTTGAGCACTCTTGTCGACTTCTTTTCTTTTTCCCTGTATGTTTTTCTGATGAGATCCCCTTGTTGGAACTCATCACATGTGTAAGTATGATCACGTGATAGCTTAGGAAGGTCTCTTGTTACATCACACTTTACCAGATCCTCTAGGGATGGTTGGAAAAGATGACCAAGTCGTTTATGCCATAACTTGTTTTCTTCTTTTCTAGACAGAAAACACATATCTTCTTCTCCACTTACCAGGTAGAGATTTCCCTTTGATCTTCTTCGCTATAGAACAAATGCTCCGTCTATTCCTTTGACAACACACATCTTCTTAGTAAACATTATAGAATGTCCTAAGTCACATAGTTGAATGACGCTAAGAAAATTCTGACTAAGGCCTTCTACTACTTAGAAATCAGCACGTCTCATCTCTTTGACCCCAAACATGGCCTTTCCTGATCCAATTATCTTTAGGAATTCATCGTTTCCAAACTTGAAAACTCCCTCATTGTCATATTTTATACCTATAACAAGGTATTTATTACCAGTTATGTGAGATGTGCAACCACTATCAAGGATCCACACACATGACCGATCTAATGATTTAAGGGAAATTTCTGCCACCACGGCAATCTAATCCTTCTTCTTCTTAGTCCATATTTTTTATTGCATACTTGAGATGTACTAAGCCTTCTAATCTTTTTCAAACTATGATTGACCAACTTCATCTTGAAATGATTCAAATCTATTATACATTTTTAACTCACCTGTTGGTTTATTGATCTACTGTTTGCAGACATTTTGATTCTCCTTTGGCACATTCCACTGCATGGTTGAAGTACAATACCTAGCCATGTGCCCAAACACTCTACACCAAAAACAGAGTCCCTCGAAATATTTTCATGGGAATCGTTCTCTGTTTGGCTGCAACCTTTGTTCTTGTTCCCTTTGATATCTCTTAGTCATGGGGAACACATATTGTGAATGCCTCATATTTCAACAACAATAACACCTGATATGTGGTGCATTACTTTTCCTGACTTCTACACTACGAGTATCCCCTTGGGATCTCTAAATATTCTGATTCTTCCTTGTTCCCAATTAAACCTTGAATCTCGGAGTGGGTGCTTGCGGTTCGACCTCAATTTTCACTACTTTTTATTTTCAGTCAAGCCCCCTATTGGTCTTAACATCTGAACATAGTTGATTCTTCTCTTCTACTGAACCACTATTCTGCATTTTTAGCTTCTTGACTTTTTGAGTGATCTTCCTTCTTTATGACCCAGCAGGTGTCAAGAGTTTTTCTTGATCTTTAAACTTTTTCCGCAAACCGACTAATTCTCCTTCAAGTTCTTCAATATGATTGATTTGATCTTTCCTTGTGTTATTCAAGCTATCGATATCCATTTTCTGTTCATCAATTTTTATTTTATACTCACTAACTAATTTTGAGTCCTCTGGTGTTGTTGACTTGAGTTTCTCAATTTCTTCCACCAACTCAGACTTCTCTTCTTCCAGCTGCTTCATATAGAGTTTGGCGTCACGAAAAACTTTTTGGATTTCCTTGTTTTGGCTCTCCAAACATCTATCTCCAAAATAGATCCCTCTAACTTATCTTGCATATCAACTCTTCCCTCAACTTCTTCTTCTTCTTCATCATCTTCGTTTTCATTCTTATTCTGAGAACTACCGACAACTACCACCATAGCATTTTCTCCACGATCTCTGCAGTTCTCTATCTCTTCAACCTCCTCAACCTCAGACTCCTCTGAACTATCATATTATATTGAAAGAAGGTAATTCTTCCTATATAAATTTCACTTCAACTGTTTCTTTCCTTTCCCATAGGTTGTAGACTTCTTCTTGGGAATTTCAATTTCATCGACATCATCATTTTCTTGGAACTTTTTGGGCCACCATGCTGCAAGATGTCCAACTTTCCAAAATGAAAATAAGCAAGTGGAAGTTTCCCTTTCAACATTCCTTTTCCTCATTGAAGTTTTGAGGAGGGGAATGACATCACATTATCTGTCTCTTCTTCTTCCTAAGAGTCTTCAATGGTGATATTATTCAATGACTTGAATTCCACCGCTTTGGATTTCATATTTTCCACAACATTGTTATCATCATTTCTCATTTCATATGCAACAAAGGTATTATTTGGGTTGTCCAACGTCAGCTCTTTCAGGTCTTTTTCTTCCAAAACCGAAACATTCAGATTGAACCGAGGTGCAAGTTTTCTCAATATGCGCTTCGCAATTTTAATGTCTTCAATAACCTCTCCAAGAACTCTCATGTCATCCACTACAACATTTACCCTATCAAAGAATGCATCAACAGACTCATTCGGGTTCATTCTCAGATCTTCATACTTGTTCCACAACACTTTCAGCTTTGCCTCTCTGACCTTTGTATCCCCTTCATATATATTCAACACCTTTTCCCACATGGCTTGTGACGTTTTTGAAGACATCAACATTGTATATATAGGATTGGATAGGGCTCCCCCTAAGGCATTTATTACTTTGGCATCAACATCCAACTCTCTAATCACAGCTTCTTATAATGCACTACTATTAATATTTGTTGTTATGCCATGCATTGCTACTACGAACACATCCATTCCTAATGATCGGAAGTAGTGTTGCATCCGATTCTTCCATAGCTGGAAATTGTTCCCATTGAAGATCAGAATCCCTTTATGATTAGTGACATCCATTTGAGAGAAAAACACCGATATTAACCTTTCCCTATGATACCAATTGTTATGTCCACCTGGATAGATACCCTGAGAGGGGGGGGGGGGTGTGAATAAGGTTGTGACAGATTAAAATAGCTACCCCTTGATGATCTTGTTTTGCTGTTATATAAAACCCTCTTCTCTCTCTTTCATGAGGCCGAGTATGAATAATCCATAAATCATGCACAGGACACAACGATTTTTACTTGGTTCACCCTTATTGAGCTATGCCCAAAGAGCATACACTGGGAGTGTGCTAATTTACCATTTCAACTATAAGCGCACTGTTGTTTAAAACATCGAAGTGGGATCACTATCCCTCCTGGTTTACAACCACTCACAATATGAGTACTCTCTACTCTCTCAACTAAAGTAAGCTCACTACTTCTTCAGAAGATCCACTCACAGTTTATAGACCTGTAGGTCTCTTCATTTGCATGAATGAATGCATCCCCAACTGTTGATAGATTCTCTATTGAAGTTCAAAGATAATCCACTGTTGAATACCCATTTGCCTTTGAACACTAGGAAACCACCCTTGGAAACACCTTCGCAAATCACCCTACTTCGCAAGGCTCCCAATTTCGTGAAGCTCAAACAATCCTTCGTGAAGCTCAAACAAGCCTTCATGAAGATCCTGCCTTTTCGTGAAACACTCTCATGAAGCACTCCCGCGAAGCTCAAGTCGTCATAGAGTGACTTCCCTCATGAAGTTCACTAGGCCAACGTAGAGCTCACAACCTTCACAGATCTAGATTAACCGCCGTGAAAAACCTCTTTCGCAAAGCACACTGGATACGCGAAATTCCTTCACGAACTGAGAGAAAATAATCTTATTCAATAATTCTCTACTCCTCTCGAGGGGGTCGACCTCTACTTAAAGGTGATTCCACCGACCCCTGAACTTTCCACGCAAATTCAATTCCACGTCATCTCAAATCACAAAGATCCAAAGATCCCGCCGAAATTATCTCAAAATCGTGAAGCACCATGGAAATTTTCCGATCACAGAGCTTGACGTAATCATGGAGCATCACAACCAACCTTCTTTCACAACTTCGATGTGAATATCCCCCCAAATCCCTTCACCACTGTGATGTGCTTAAACCTCTATCGTTCGTGAAGGTTGGCGTAATTGCGAAAAATCACCACCATCATTCTTCTGGTATTCACGCATTCCAAGCCATGAAGACTCTCTTTGTGAAATTCATGGCTTTTCCATATTAAAATATGATCTTCATGGAAATCCTATTTTCACAATGCTCACCAAATTCCAAATTTTGGACCCCCAAAATTTGGCAATCATTGGAAAATGGCGCCACCTTGTACTTCTCTTTTGTACCACCTCCAGATCGGCGATTCCTTTGTCTTCATTATTTGTCAACATGGATTGTCAACAACTTCTCTGGAACTCCACAATTCACCAGGGAAACCTACTTTGACAACAAACAAAATCAACCAAAAAATACTGCAATGATACCTTGAGGGATTTTTTCCCAACAGCCATGGAATATTTTCAGAGGAGCAATCAAATGAAATGATCAGTGGAGAAAAAGTTATTGTGATTGTGTCGAATCAACAATCATGGTATATGATTAAAAATGTTATCATTGGGGATATTTATAATATATTGAATAAGATAAATATGTACATTAATGGTAAGGAACCTAGAGGAAATAAGATTTAGCTTCATGCATGTCAACAAGAAGGGATGAAAAACCTTGAATTGTAGCTCAAATGTATGAGATGATGTTATTTGTGTGGGAAAAGGGTCATAGAGTGACAAGTTGTCAGGTAGTTCAATTTCTTATCTATTGAAAACATGGTAATTATCCAAAAAAAATCACCAAAATAAAGATATGCTTCAAAACAATGTAAGGAACAATTCCATTCCAAAAATTAAAGTTAATGGATTGATGTATTTTGGAATTTCGATTCCAGAATTAAGAGTGGTGAATTACATATAGATTGTTTGTTTTATGTTTTTCTAAGGATTTACAATAATATTTTCAATGGACACGATAGACTAGAATGTTGATTTCATAGAAATAAGATATTTTGATTATGTGGTGGTAATACATAATTAATTCATGATGCCATGATAATGATGTTTGGATAATAATATACTAAAATGAATAAGTAAATTGGATGGTAATGATTTACCTAGATTTTATTATTGAAAAACAATTATGTAATCAAGGATGAAGTACACTACTTCTTCGATTTATGGGATATATCCAGTAATCATTGGAATAAGGACGCATTAATATTTTTCCAAAATGATCTATGTTAATTCAGGTTATTAACAAGTTTCAAGGGAATGTATGATGAGGTTATTCACATGTTTGGAATGTTAAAACCATGATATCCTTTGTGATATACAAAGGAATCAATGTTAATCTTATTTCTTGACTCTCTATCTATATTTTTTGATTTCCACCAATGAGAAGGGTTATAATTTTTATCATTCATGAAAATTTTACGCTAATCATCAGAGGAAGTATTTTGGCACTAAGTTTTTTTGGAAAACCTTTTTTAAAATTCTAATAGATGATTAAATTTATTTAAAATATTTCTATATAATATATTATATTAGTGTGGTTTTAAAAAATGACATCATGTATGTTAGGTGAAAACCAATCATGTCTGGCAAGGCCATGGTTGTTGAACAAATGACCGAAGAAAGATAAGGGTTTCACACCTACCACTAGCTAACATAGTGTCCTAGTTAATGTATATTTTTTAATTTAATAAATATTTATGATGCACTATTAGTGTTACTTTTTGTTTTTAATGCATTCTCTTTTTAGAGACAAAAAGTTATAATATTTTTTCTTTATGATCCTTATGATCCATTAAAAGAGTATTTTAGTTCTCAATTCATCAAAATTATTTTCTAGAAATTCATCCCATGAGGTAATGGATTTTTTATAATTCATTCAGAGCACAGCCCAAGAATAAAATATTATTTATAGAAATTTATCAAGAATTACCCAATGATCTGAAAGTGATAAAAAATGATTATTATTATTTTCACATCTTAATTTCTATTGAGACGAAGACCTTTGAAATCATAATAGATTTATGAATTTGAGGACCTCTACAATCCTTTTATTATTTATTGTTTGATAATGATGTCTTCAATAACTCCCCATAAATATTATACCTTTTCCTCCATGTGCAATCTTTACTCCTAACCAGTTTTCTCTTATGTGGAATGCCGACTAAATTTTACTTTGGTTAACTATTATGCTTCCAAATTTACCTTTTCAAGGGTAGTTTTAGTATAAATGTTTAATATGTGGGTTTATAAGATTTTATATTTAATATATTATAACATTTATATCATAGATGAATTCTGATGGAGAAATTCATTTTAAGGGGGAAAAATGTAACCAGACAAGATTTTGAGAGTTGTTTCCAAATTAAATAATATATTCAATATTTTTCATTTCAAAGGATAGTGGGTGAAGTTATATAAATATATATATATATATTAAAACAATAATTCAAACATTTCATTCAAATGAAATACCAACTTGGATTGTGCTACAAACAATAATAACATGGCTAGCACTCCAAGAAACACTAAATTGGAATTTTATGCAAGGAATATAGAGTATCTACAAAACTACTATTTTTATGATTTTAATTATTCAGATATGTTAATTATAACCTATAAATTAAACTTATTTGTTACTAATTTTTAAGTAATTTTTTTTAAATATATAAAACATATTGTTATTGAAAGATGATTTTTGGTAATGTCCATTAATCATAAAAAAGTTGTTTTCTTGAACGAATAATATTTAAAATAAATGTAATTTTAGGCACACATAGAAATTTAATATTATAAAATAAACCTCATTTATTAATTCATAAATTCTATATTATCTGGGGTTGTTTTTCTTGGATTTTTTAGGAAACATCATTATTTGATAAATAGTGAAATATAATTGTTTTTTTGTTAAAACAAACTTTTGTATAATTAATTATTCATGATAATTGATATTATATATATATATTAAGGTAAAATTAGCTGAATATAACATATAATAATAAAATTTAATTTATTATAATCAACATCACCTTGAAAATAAATAATAAACCATAACCATCTTTTTAACTTTTTCCTATTTTTAATCCTTATTATTTCATCCAATCTACGGTACTCGCACTAATATTAATTTTTCCTCATCATTGATTGTAATTTAGAAAATCCAACCCAAAAAATTATATTATGTCTAATATTTATATTTTATAAGATCATGTTAAATTTTTAACATTAACATTATTATAAGTGATTAAAATTAATAATATCAATTCAGGCCAAATTAAGCTGAATTTGGGACTAACCATTAAAATTAATGGTCCAATATACCTAGACACTTTCCAAAACTCATTTTCTATTCATAGATAGTCTATAATCCTTCCATTGTTGGTTTTTTTGTTTGAATAATTTTTTATTGTATGAAGATGTGCACAACTAATTTGTTTCTAAAACATCCATGTGATTCCTTTTCCATCCCTATAAAAGGCCACCAACTCTACCCATTCCTCACACCTACCAAGCCTCTTATGCTCAGACAATCCATTCTCGTATTTCCTCCAAAAATTCCTCAATTCAAACATTAAACCAACCATTTTGAAATTTCCTTCTCAATGAAGCCTTTTTGAACAAAGCATAAGGAGTTATTTGATAAGAGGTAATGTCTTCTCTCAAGATCCTTTGAATTATTTTCCTTAAACACCCACTCTAATATCATTATTCCATTATGGTGTGACAAAAAAATTAACCTCTATAAACTAATATATTATTTAAAAAATTTTAATAACTAAACATATGCAAACCTCCATCTAATGGATGTTGAATAAACTATTTCTCTGTACAATGAACTACTACCTCTTAAAAAGATGATAGTTCATTTCTCCTTCACCTTCAATCATGTTGGACATTAGGATGGAAAATATATTTATATATATAATATATTATATTTCTTATGTATTTTTTTCATCATTCTTTTTATATGTTATTTTTACATTCCATTTGGTGTTAATACGATATTGTCGTATGCGGAAGTGTGGACTACAGCCCCATCAAAGTAATGTGATTTATTCACACACCACATAAAATGTATTAATGATGTGTTTAATGAAATTATATGTCTTATATTATTTCATATTTCAAAATTAATAATTATAAACACACACACAGAGACATATATATATATATATGTATATATATTTCATTTACATACTTTCTTTAAATATAACAATAAAAACGAAAAATAGGGTTCATGCAAACGTACAACTAATCATCTCCATGAACGATATTTTTAATTACATACTTCATTATGATATATAATATTATAATTTAAATTAAATGTATTTACCCAATAATTATTTCATTTTTTGCAGTCTAGAATCATTTTATATGTATAAGGATCAATATTATAACTAATTAATATACATGTGAAGATTAAAGAGAATATTACCCTGAAGTGAAACCAAAATGTATGATCATTAAAATGTCGGTTATAGAAGGTTATAATAAAACCATAAATGGTAATGTATATAAAAATATTCTTCTATAAATGATTTCTAATAAATATGTATTTATTATATAAGAATCCTGTATGAATATGGATAGATTCAAGACACGATGTTAGGGGAATTCATCTCACTTTTAATTTTCATGAGATAAAGGATGTGTTCCCCAATCATTACATTTTTGTGGTTTTTTTATTTCCCATGATTAAATTTTATCAATAATTTACTAAAAATTTTGGGTTTTCAAATTCCATTTTATGATACTTCTTTGATGAGGATTAGTTTTCAGATGTTACCAAATCAGTACAAATGTATTGTCTCAATTTTCCTTCTTTAAGACTTCAATTTTGTTATTCTACTAAAATCTATTTCGACGTGTACATAATTTCATTTTAAATTTCATATAATTAATATAATTTTTTTATATTCTATGCTTCATGAAATTTACAATCATTACATGGAGAACCTAATCCCAAAATAACAAGTTTTAAGTGTTTATTGAGATAATCTCATTGATTTTAGAGATTGTTTATGTTTATGAATAAATTGATAAAATATTATTATAAATATCTCAAGAAAATTCATGAGATTTTTTATATTATGTTATTTAATGATATAATCATGTATTGGTACCATTTTATACTCTTTTTTGCATAATATAGTTAGGACATTGTTTTTAGGGAAGCCCGACATTACCCTCTCTTCAATAAAAAAACTATGTTTTCTAAAAAGTATTTCCAAGAATATTATACCATTAAACTATAATATATAAAAGTAATTTTTTCAATATTTTATTTTACCAATCTCTTCTAGTGATTATAATTGACATTTTCTTAAAAAATCACTTTTTTACACTTTTTACTGTTCAAATGGAATGTTCTTTGGACCTTATACGATGTGTACAGATTTACGTTCCATCATTACATCAAAGATATATTTTTTATTTTTAAAAAGATTAATATTTTTGAAAATTATTTTAAAAATAATTTTAATGGATAATTTTTCTTCAAAATGGTATCAAACACATTTTTATGATATTATCTAAAAGTGTGTTCAAGACGTTTTATAAGTCTTAATTATTAGTTTTTAAAGTGCATTAAATGAAATTGTTTTCATAAAATTGTCATGATTATTTTATGTGATTTCAAGGAAAATGATTTTTAAAATGTTCTCCTTCTTTACTTATATGATTACAAATTATTTTCAATGAAATGTTTTTGAAAAAATTTGAAGTATTTTTATAAGTTTTCATCTATTATCAATAAATTATGTTTTTAAAATGTGTTGGTAATTGTATTAATATATTTAAAGGAAAATGTTTTTAAAAATGATTTCTTTTATTATTTATATATTTTCAATGTATTTTCACTAAAAATTAGTTTTAAATGGTTTTATGTATTAATTTTTTTTCAATCATGAAAGGATATTTTCCATAAGAAATGTTTTAGAGGGTATTTGAAAAATTATTTTCCATATAAGATGAAATATATTAATTTTAATCATAACTTATAAGAGATGATCTAAAGGTTCCATTCATGTCCTTTCTATGAATGAGTTATGGTTAATTTCATGGTCTTTATGAAACCCATTTCTCCTTCATGAATAATATGTTTATGACACTTGTTTTTTTTTTACTGAAAATTAAATTTTTATTTCGAAAAACTTTTAAGAAAAGTGAAAAAATGCACAACCCTTAACACAAACTAAATCATGACTTGAAATATTCACAAAATATACATATTTAGAACAACCACAAACCAACCATCCCACCAAAGGACTATATATCATAATACCCGTAATCATCTCTAAATCCCACACTAGAGTCCCTTTCTACCATTGTTGATTCCCACTCAGAGGCTGATTTATGCCGCCTCAAGTTATAATCACTTTTCTCAAAGATCCTCATTTGGTCTCATAAATATTTCACTAGTAAGGGTTTCTTGATCAAGCTATCTTTTGGAAGGAATGAATCACACCTTTGTACTTATTATGGGAAGATTTGGTAAAAACCAGTCATGAAAGGTAAGAGTAGTCTTTTCATGTTCATCTTCTTGGAGTAGTAGATAGAGTTCCCCTATAATTAATCATCCATTCGTCCCATTCTGTACAATTTCACTGTATGACAGGTAGTATGGACCACTCATATTTTCTTTATTTCTCCAAGAAACATATCTCTCTTTGGACCTCGAGGAATTATCCTTGCAACCAGTGGCATTCCCCCTCCTTGTATACGGCGTGTTACTATCAATCAAGGAAAGACACCCAACTGTAGTAGCATCCTATTCCCCAGCCATAGATACTTCATCGTGACCCATCCTTATAGCATTGTACCCCTCCACACAGGCCCCATCGGCATCACCACCGATCACAACATCATAATCCAAACCCTCTTCAAATTTTCCTTCCAAAAGACCCTCAAACCTATTAGTTAACTTGAGGAAGGCTTGGATGATGGGTCTAACCCTCTAGTACTCCCAGCACTGTTTGGAATGGCCATTCCCTAGTTAGCTCCCTTTCTCCTGACCCTCGATTCCTTCACTATTTTCTCCCCACCCATGTGCTGCTCCAAACGGTCCTCATTTTAACCCAAACCCGACTCCTTTCAAGAAAAGGGATTAGAGGATCCCTCCAAATCCAGTTCCAACTGGTTGAACACCTCTGCTACCATCCGGTTAACCTGGGTTATCACAGCACTTGGAGTTTCTGATGTATGAACATCTACTATCCTCAACTTATGGGAATCATCCTTGAGGTCCCATACCATAGGACTTCACTAAAGAATTCCCCTAGCTTTGGACCCCAAAGCCTCATTGACCAGACCAAACATCACACCAAGCTCTGGATCCTTACCCAGTGCAGCATCCCCATTTCTTGCAACAACCTGCTTCACCCTGCGGCTTACCTCCAACGATGGAGTTGTGTTTATCCATTGGAAAACTTCCAAAGGGTGGCCCAAACTCTTTTGATATGGATAGAAATCATTCCAATTCTCATAAACCACCATTAGATTCCACATGTAATCCTCTCCAATGTTAATCCATATATAATTGAAGCGAAAACGAGAAGCATCCATTTCAACACAGACCTTAGGATTAACCGGGTGGCACATGGCCTCAGTGTGGCTATCAGAAAAAAGGTATCTTTCTAGGAGGTTTCCTATCATTCAAATCATTTAAGGGTTCTGAAAAGGTAATGGGAGATTTGGAATGCTTTTACAAACTTCCGAAGAAGTATAATCATGATTTATGTGAAAATCAAAGGACCACAATATGAGAAAGAACTTGAATCCATTGAAACAACTAGGTGCCCTCAACCATGCCATGATGAGATCTGCCTCCGATTGAAGCCGAATCTTGATATGGGGGCTGCTGAACAATCCAACAATCGCTCATTATTGAAGGTCCGACAAACAGAAGACTAACCGGTTGAAGGAATTGACTGAACGTCTCCTATGCTTAAATTAAGAAACTAGAGTGAGAATCCAGAGTGTTGAGTTTTCTGCAAACTTAGATGATGAGAGCTGATGATTAGGGAGGCCATCGAGAATATCTGAAACCTTTGGTCATAACAATGCTTTTGGGAATGGAGAAATAAATTCGATGTTGTAAAAATGCCGAAAGAACTTTCCTCTCTCATTGAATGATGACTCCCCCTCCCCCACCAAGGGGGGAGGAGCCGCTGTCGGTGTCGTCATCACTAAAGAGAAGTGATCACCCTAGAAGGGCTAGGGTTCCCAGGCCTATAACACTTGTTTCTATTTCATGTATTGAATTATTTCAAAAAACACTTCTTTTTATAGGCTATGTTTTTTATGAAATGATTATGAGAACTATCTTTATCCCTAGGTTATGATTTGTTTACATATTTATGTTACCTATATCGTTTCATGGGATATGATATGTGATATGTTTATGTATGATCTTGTGGATCATGTATGTATGATTTCATTATAAGGATGGTGGGAACTATTTATCCCCCCAATGCATTGGGTGAGGATTTATATCTCATGAGATAATAAAGGGAATCAACTTGACCGGCTTGATCCACTATGAAAATATGGGTAAACCAAATCCCTAAAAATGAAATTACTTCTGTCGAGGATGGTGATTTGTCTCGTATAGTAGGTCCACTCACCATAGTGATGAAAGATAGTGAAACCTGATCCATTATGGGAAGATGGGAAAACCCAATTCTTTACAAGTAATGAACCACAGCTAGGGATGGTTGTGTGTCCCAACCAGTGTCTACAGCTCCCATGATGTGCGTAGATATGTTCTAACAATGCTTCTTGACTTATAGGGATTTATTTCACATATTAATGTACGACACAATTCCCTATCTTACTCCAATGTTATGACATCATGTCTTATGTTCTTTATTTACTTAATATTCATGTCTTATAAACTGCCTCGCTTTATGCCATGATTCAACTGTACAATCTTTTATATTGAGGGTATGATCTTCTATTTTCATGATCACATTCTCATAACCTAATGATCATGTTTATGCATCCATGTCTCCCATGTTTACCTTTACTAAAGATTTCAGCTAACCCCTTTCTTATGTTTTATTTCTACAGGTTATAAAGAAACATTTTAGGTAAATGTATTAATGTTTTATATCATTATGGGAGATGTTGATGATACTTCACTAGTATAGAATATTTTGTTTCAATGTTTCCAATTTCAATTAACTACTATGTTCCTCTGGAATGTATTTTTGTATGGTACTGAATATTCATCTAACAAAATGTAATATATATGTATGTTTCTCCCAGGTCACTATAGTAACTCTTTACACAATTCATATATTGTGTTACTCACCTATAAATTAAATCCAAACAATTATAAAAAAATCTTAATGCATCAAATTCATTAAGTACAACAACATTTCCTAAATTGGTTTATAATTATTTGAGATTTTAAACCTATACAAGAGTAATCCTAATGCTATAGATAATCAACCCCCCACATTTCTTTAACAATAAATAATCATTCAATATAATGGGATGTCAAAAATAAACTCCCTCAACCCATGGATTCTTTAATCAGGATATAATCCAATTTATCATAACTCCAATAGTTAATATACAAAAAATAAATTTAATAACTAAATTCAAAAAAATATTTTAAATATAAATTGGGTCTAATGAAAATGTAGTTTAAATCGTGTACTATTGTACCAAGCATGTAATTCATTACGTTGAAATTTATATGAAGTGATTTTCCACAAAAATTAAATCAAAAATAATATTCACATTTCATAAAAAAAATTACAAACATGATTATTGAAATAAAAATAAGCATTTTATTTGTTTTCTAATCATGATATATCGATATAAAACATTCATATTTACTATGGTATGATAATATACTTATTATAATTAATAAAACAATTATTTTATAAACTATTTATATAATCTATTTATTTTCATCCAAAATATTAATTTTTATCTTTTTTCCATGAATTATTATACATATAACAAGGGGGTGTCATTAATCATGAATTCAGATTGGTGTTGGTGAGAACTAATAAATATCTAAAATTTAATTATGTGGAATACATAGTTACCCTTATATATAAATTAAATCATACCAAAGTATATATATATCATGATATTTTAAGAAAATTATGTATGTGATAAAGAATACAAAAGAGTGTCTCTTAAACAACAGGTAAACGATAATGATAATTTCATTATGGAAAGGAAAAATATATATTGGTATGTCTCTTATGTATAAACTGGTAAAATATAACACATGGATAGTCATCAATAATGATATATCATATATCATATATATGAATTGAATAATCTTTCATATATAAGATGGGATTAATTTGTATCCTATGATATCACATATGATAACACACAACATAGAAAAAACTCATGGGATTTTATTCATCTTACTCTATAATAAAAAAAATTATGGATGTGTGAAAATGGAACAATGAGTTCTTATATCATAAATAGTGAGAAACAAGTGGCTAACACACAATGATGTCATATTGTATTCAATTATATGGTCTCTAGAATATTATAATACCAATTTTCTTTATAAAATAAATAAAGTAACAATTTTATTTTCTCATTAATGTGACTCTAATACATCAGATGATTTTTTATTGGAATATAGTCAATATAGTAGAACAAACCCATATATATTTATATTTTATCATAAATGGAATTAAAATTTAATATGAAGAACATAAATGTAAATTTTCATACTTAAATGGTAGGGAACTCTATCTTCTACTCTTCAATAAATTATGGTTGATTGATATCACCGAGTGTTAACAAAATGACTCTCACCCCTATATATGGTACACCTACCACTTATATCCTAATACATTATGAGAGGTCCCCAAACAAAAAATGCCTTCTGT
This sequence comes from Viscum album, assembly GCA_963277665.1. Lineage (NCBI taxonomy): Eukaryota > Viridiplantae > Streptophyta > Magnoliopsida > Santalales > Viscaceae > Viscum > Viscum album. The sequence continues at coordinate 1,540,800,220 of OY728142.1, forward strand.
CACCTTTTATATGAAGATAAATCGTGAATATATATTAAGTAATATTTGTTATGGACTATAAGTATCACATAAACTAATAGTGGGATCCCATATTTTTTTTATAGGCTCACTTCATTCAATGAATTGAGTCAAGTGTTAGAGAACACTCCTTGTATGTATCCATGTTTTATGATAATGCATTATCATTATTTATATGATTTTCTCAAAACTTAAAATGGTTGTGATTTATTTTGGAGGCCATAAACCGTCTTAATGATTCACAATCAATGAAAATTGTTTGAGAAATATGGCCAAATAAATCTAAATGATACCTCATATCTACAGTCTATTATCCATTATTATACATACAAATTGAAATCTATGGTATAGTTATTTTCTTACCTAATAATAATCCACAAATTGTGGATTTTTTTATAATATAGAAAATCAATTCTTTAACATACCTAACAATAAAAATATTCAAGGGTCATTAATATGCAATATATTAAACCAAAATAGTATATCATGTAATTAATGAATTAGAATTTTCATTAAAATGTTCAGAGGAGATAATCAATTTAAAATACATCATAGAAGTTATAGTTACATCTATTTTAATGTTTAATTGTTTTTGTTTCAGGTTTTGAGGAAATAGATGAGTTCTGTAAGATTTCAACAGAACCAAGAATTGTCACTACCAGTACGGAACATTAATGTATTAATATGATTTATAATTTGAATATATTGATTATAATATTCCCTTAAATCCCTATATATAATAAAAAATGTTCATAAAATGAATATAATTACCATTTTATATTGGTTAATTAGGTATTATTTTAGTAGAGGTTATTTTGTTTCAGTATCTTTGGACCTCATGGTATTTAAGTCGTGAATAGGGAACTCATGCCATGAATCATTGATGAGATATAGGTTTTTATTAACTTCAATAATGATTCCTAATTAATTATATTTCCTTATCCCCTTCCATGTTCCATTGGTTCCTTCAATGATATTTTGGGTGTCACCTCCTCTTATGGACCACTGTGTTCAGCGTTCGATCTCCCGCTTGGTTTCATTGTAACCCTTTGGTATGCACCCTTTATTTTTTTCAACAATAGTGTTGTACTAATATTGAGTATTTTTCAACCATGTATTGACATTTTTGTGTTCCTTTAAAGATCATTTTTGTGATCTTCTCCCAAATTCACACTATCATGTTGGTTTTGCTATAATGATTGTGTTTATTAAGGAATGTGTGATCTAACCTCTCAGTTGGATCTCATTTTCTATGGAATGAAAGTATATGATATGGGATTAATTATTAAGGAAATTTTGTTGGTTATGATATCTTTCTTATGTTGGTGGATTACGTTATGGTTAGTGTCCAATCTTGGGATGAGGTATGTGGTTCTGTATTAAAGCAATATTGGATGATCAGTATTTCCCTAGTTTTGGTAAATTGCTTTTATATATAAAATGGAATGATTTATTTGTGTATCAAAATATATATTTTTTTTAAATATGGTTTCTCCAATATTAATAAATAATTAAAATAGGGTACATTCAATTTATTAAAAATGGTTTGTAAAATGGGTTTTTGAATCATGTTTTAATGAAATAAAGGGTTGTGGAATTGTTAATAAAATGTGAAACCAATTGAAATGATTTGAGAAATGAAATGCATTATAAGCCTTATGTTATTGGTTGAAATGTGTGTCCTAGGTTCATCATCAATTTTATTTTCTACAAGTTCACTAATTTGGTGTACACAACTCTATGTTCTTGTTGATCTAGGATATTTTTACTTCCATTATTGGGGTTTCACTCATGGGGTGTTTCACTACCCCTTAGGCCAATGTTCTAAGAACATAGTTGGATATTTGTAATTGATTTAGGTACATGTGGATTCCTATACTGATTTGTTTCTATCCTTATTTTTTCATCCATTTTTATTTTCATTTAATTACTTTGTATTTGATATACACGCTTTTATTGATGAACTTATTATTTCAAATGTTCATTTAATCTATTTTACATGGCTTATTATAGATCTGTGGAAGAAAAAAAATATTTGCATTTATGGATATAAGGTTTTTACTACATATAATGATATTTCTTCTTTAAAAATAACATACATGGTATATTAGTATAGATACATGATAAGGAACACCTAGGTGAGATCCTATTGAGGTTTTATATGTCACAACTTGCACACTCCTTCATCAGTGTGTAGAAATTGTTATGTAATTTGATGTTGGAACAGTGATGCAAATATTTTCATTTCATCTGGGATTGGGTAGCTGGTCATGAGAGGGTGGGGATTTTCCATATATCTCATTGAGTAATAGTTGTTGGTTTTAGTTATCCTTTGAGTTTTTTGGCCTTATTAATTTTCATTTTATTTGTTATCTTGGAATTATACCACTACTATTGTTTTTATATATAAGGTATTATATTATTTTTTCCATGTATTCCACACATTCATATATTCCTTTTATCTTATTTTAGGTTAAGAGAGATAATTACATATGGTTGTTGTTTGATGATTATGTGATATTCATCGGCCCAGGAGGATCAAGAACACACTTATGGTATTTTTCACATTTTGTTCCAAAGTAAATATAGATGTGTTATCTGAGTTCGGATGTTAAAAATTGGTATTATATCATAATAATGCTAAGTATTGGGATGTTTTTATGTCATATATAGGATTTTTTGGAAACAAGAGTTAGGATTATGTGAGTTCCATGATAGTTATTGCTATAATAATACATTAATTACCATGGTATTTTGGGATGTTTTTATCTTGTATTGATATTTTATAATAATATTATTTTTTTCTATACAATTTCTAGTTGAACTGGTATTATTTCATTTTCAATTCAATTCCTTTTTTTAATGTACATCAATATTCAACTAGGATATCTTTAATGGTATCCAAATGAGGGTGCAATAGATTCTCTTTTATGGAATCCTTTTTTGGGATCAAAATCATATAGAGGCTATCATGTGGGTAGTTCCTATAGTGAACTATAATGTATCATGAGTTTAGAACCTAATTGTCGAGGCAAATTAAGAAAGCTATAGTAGTATGGTATCATGATTAAGAGTTACTTCATGACATGTCCCCATCCATTAAGTGTATGAATAAACCCCAATATGAAAAGATATTGATAGAAAAGATAGATTATATCATTGTATTTTGGGACACACCTAAGACCATAATGGAGATGTGTGAAATGTTTTGGCTCGATGATCCAAATGTGTAATGGTGGGATTCCATTGTTCAAGGAGATATTCTTCTAGTATTGGATTCACAACACATGAATTTTAAATTTTTTTCATTGAGTATATAATAATGGGAAATTATTTATATTTTCCTTCATTACTGTAGGGTGAGAATTAATTGTCGGATTACACCAAATAATTTTCAGAGAAGGGATTTTTTCTACATTGGGGGTAAATAATGATCCACTAAGATCCAAGAAGTAGCTATAAGGTTTTCAATCAGATATATGTTCACATGAATTTATGTTAAATATTTCTTCTTAGGTAGAGATAGTGGATATAGATAAAATGGAATAAATGAACGTGATGGAAAAAATATAATAAAACCCCATACTATTTCACCCAGTCGAAGTTTTAGTGGGGAACTGGGAATTATGATAAAGCGGTATGATCAAAAAAATAATAGTGAAGGGGGTTCTCAATAATAGGTCACATATTCCACATAAATTTTAGCCTCTACTATTCCATTTACATTCTACTAGTGTAGCAAGTTTATGCACAACAAGAATTATTTTTCATCCCCTTTTAAGACATGAATTGGTGGGTGTCTGTACCACAATACAATGGAGTTATTCTAATATATTTTTATTTTTGCTTATGGTCAAAGATCATTAACTCTAAGGTACACTGCAACACCATAAGGATATTCAATTTCCATAGGGATCCATCCATATGCATTGGGAGTGAAGTGTAATCCTGTAGTGGATGAGTGTCTAGTAGAGGTTTTCATGGGTTTGTAAAAAGTTTGAGGTACATCCTTTGTTGGATCTTTTATAATGACTACATTATATAATGAATTTTCATTACAGTCATATATATCTAAATAATTTTTTATTACGATGAATGTTCAAATGCTGATCATTTCCTTTTTCATGGTGTTATTGACACCTCTTGTAAATAAAAATCTTCAAACGATGCTCATGTCATTTTGAGGATGGTTTTGAATATTAAAATTTGTACTTGTGTTATTTTGTTTCTGTTTCAGTTGGAATGTAGTTTATCACTCATCATTAAAGTATATTTTGGAAATCAAATTACAAATGAAATATAAGGGAAATAATAGTTGTTTTAGTTTCCTTCTAATTCCTTATCAATAGTTGAAACCTAGATAGTCTCAGGTTACACAATTATTGATCTTGATTTATTTGAAATCATCACAAATATTGTATTCTATATTTCTCATAATGATAAAATTTTTTATTATCATTATTAATTTTTCTATTTTTTATTTATGGGGGTTATCACGTGTTTCAGGTGTGGGACTTGAGTTCATGTCTCACAAGAACATCCCATCTATGTCGCACATGTTATTTTTTAGATTTTGGGATTGATATCGATGGGTTTTCATCTCTTATAGATAAATCCATGATTATTTTTTTACTTTCCCAATGTTTTCCTATATGATATATTTGGTCATCCTATAGAGGGATAGCTTGATTTTAAGAATAATTTGTTTTTTAGTAAATATGTGATCATGATTATCACATATCGCTTGGAATGGGCAGAGATGATTAAATGCAATATCTCGTTGTATGATCTGATGATGATATGTTTTTTTCTCCATAGTGTTTCTCCATGGGTAGTCGATTTTACTTTTCCATGATTGAGGATGGTTCACATCTAATAATATTGGAATAATTGATGTAATACAATTTGATGGATAATTGATAGTATCATTTTCCCTAAGTGGATGTCATTTTTGATTAGTTAAAGGGGGGAGAGGTAGTTTTTGATGATTAATATACAAAAAGGTTATCATCAGCTAAGATTTTGGGTGTCCTATGTAATGAATACTACTTTTAGGTGAAGTAATAGAAATTCTGAATATCTTGCGATCCATTTTACCCATAAAAATGGTCCTCTAATTTTTTGTATTTAATGAATTAAATATTACATTCGTATATTGACTATAATTTCAAACTATTCATGGTTGATATTTTGGTTTAATCATGATACAATTGTGGGGGAAAACACTATATGAATCTATTTTTGGAAATATTGTGAAACCATTAACTTATGTAATGACTATGAAATGAAATTCCTAGATTTAATAATTGAATTTCATGGATAATATTATTTTTGACAATATATTATCAGTAGATCCTAAGAAGTTGGAGGCAATCTTTTCATGTGATGAAACCCTGAATATCTTTAATATTTGGAGTTTCTTGGGTCATATGGGATACTATCGATGGTTCATAAATAATTTCTTGATGTTTGTATCACCTTAATTAATATTACTTAAACATTTTGTGGTATTTATCTGTAACGATAAGTCACAAACTTGTTTTTATGAGTTGAAAAATATTATAACAAAAACACCAATTATTTTCTTAACTGATCCTAGAAAGTGGTATGTGGTATACTATGATTCTACTATTTTTGATATTGTATTTGTTCTTAATAGGATGAACACGTGGTGGCCTATGTCTCTAAACATCACTGGAAACATAAAAATAATTAACAGACTCATGATATAGTGCTTTATGTGGATATTATGGCACTTAAGTATGGGAGACATTTTATTTTTAGAGAATATTCCATGAATTTTTTAATATATGAGTATGAGTTAGACCTTTTCTCACTATGAATTAAATCTCTAGATAAAGATGGTTAGTGGAATATCTTCACATATCTGAAATTGAAATTTCAAACACCCTGGGAACATGGATTTTCATAGATAATACTCTCAATCAGAATGTTTTACAATATTTATTTATGGAGTTAATGGAATATTGGAGATTGATATGACTCTTCGTTTAGTTTCATTTTCACACTCAAGAGGATGTTTCAGTTCTGGGTCTATCAATTGTTAATTTATCATTATCCATATTTTATTTTATTTTATAGGGTTAACAATAGAATTTTTTAGATTAATTTTAGAACCCCATTATGAATGGAAGATCATTTTTGTATGAACTATCCCTTAGGATGGTCTTCCCCTCATTGGGCGTCAGTTTGTAATACCGGCATCTTTATAAGTTTAGTTTTATATTTCTATTATAGTTTTTAGTGGGCTATTCATATGGAAATAATAATAATGTATAATAACATGAGATGGTGATTATGGTGTTCATGTATGAGGACTGACAATGTTGATTATTTTTCATATCATTACTACTTCAAATAGATAAAGGAAAATCATATGAACCCTTTTGAGTTTCTCCAACCTATTCAGGTGGTTATTTGGAAATAGTGATATGTGTTCATGATCTTTGATGGATGATTAACATGCACTCCATCTGCGAATAATTTCATATGGGTAGTGGTTGATTAGTTAATGATGTCATTTAATTTTATTCAAATTTCGACCATCACAAATGTTAAAAAAATAGGCGAGATGTACTCGTAGAATATTTGAAGTTAGAATGAATTCCCTCTACCATTTTTTCATATTGGGATACTAGTTTTACTTTCAGATTTTGGAGGAGTATACTGGAAGTGATGGGGAATCCGGTCTAGTTGAGAATTGATTACCCAAAATAGATGGACTTTCAAATAAAGTGAGCATTTTAGATCCTGGAGGATGTGTTTTTTCTTGTTACATTGATTTTTTCAATCATCGGATCCCTATCTGTGACTGTTTGGCTTATCTTATAAATATAGTTATGAATTATTGATTATAATTGAACCCTTATAGGCTTTGAATGGTCTATCATTCAATTCATATCATTAAATAGAAAATTTGTATAAGGAATCTCTTATAGGAATGAGTCTCATTCATGATTCCTTGGTGAGGATTAAGGATATACATCAATGTCTAGTTATAAAATTTAGTCAATAGATATATTATATAGTTGTGAAATACATCCATTAGATCTTTCGTTTAGTGACGATGTTTTCTAGAAAGTTTCTATTGAATGGGGAATAGTAAGATTATGAAATAAAGAAAGATAGCAAAAAGATATATAGTATCATTTGAGTTCATTGAGTCGCTTGGGTGGGATTAATTTTAGTTTTAAATTCTACATTTGTTCAAAGGTATCTATGATGTTTCCTATATATCTTCGATTAAGAATAAATCATCATGACCCATATCATATTCAATGTTGGGAAGAGAATATTTTAGATCTAGATGGTTAAGTTGTGTACAAACCAGTGGATATCGTTGATTATCAAGTGAATTCTCTATGTGGTAAGTTATTTCCATTTTTAAGGTGTTATGGAAACCAATATAAATTTTTAATAAGACATTGGGGAAAAAATCATTAGTGAGAGAGCAATGTACCCATATCGTTCCAGAGCAACCCTATTCCTCATGAATTCTTAAAGAAAAAAATTCTAATTCTAGGTATATTGTAACATATTCTTTAAGATAAGTCTTTTTTATGTTTAACAAGTTTTTTTGGGGTTTTGTGGACATTGAGGTTTTCTAGGAGGATCAATATGGAACTGTGAATGGTTTATTACTACTAGGAATTTTCACCATGAAGATGACTCACTATGTGAATTTATCAACTCAAATATTCTGAAAATTCCATTCATAATGTAAAAATAATTTGGTCCATGAATTATTTTCATGATGTGAATAGTAGTATCATAATTTATATAAACTGAGGTGATACCTTTTTTAGCATACATGGAATTTGTGGGATTCACTCCATGAATAGGGTATTCACTATGTGAGTTATTCATCATTTATAGGTTTCTGTAACTTATGAAAATGAATCCTAATTCATTCTTTTTTCCTCTTATGTTCTTTGTACTATAGGTTCCTTTGAGGAAATTATCGGTGTCTTCTATTATTCAACACAACATCATTCAGAAATCAATCTCCATATAGAATTCTGTACTTCTCTCTTGTACGATGACATTCTACTTATTTTATAATCTATTTTAGATATAGTTTGGAACTATGTTCATGTGTATTTCAAACTTATATTATTTTTCTAATACATTGTATAACTTTTTTAGGATCATATCATGTTGGTCGAACCTCGTTTTGGTTGTGGAGAAACATGTGTTTTTATTGATGTATATGTGATCCAACCAATCAATTATATCATCTTTTTTATGGAATGTGATTCTAAATTTTGGGAATCATTGTTTATGTCGTAGTTATTTTCCCATATTTTCATTCAGTATCTGTGGATCACATTGTTTGTAGTTTCATAACTACATTTGAGGTCGGTGGATTTGTCACTAGCCTATGTTGGATTAACCGTATGGATCTAGTTTTTATAAAATGTTTTTATAAAAAAAATTCTATGACAGATTATTGTGAATAAATTAATTTTAGGTAAATCATGGGATTTAATCTGGTTTTGAGTTAATGAAAATAGCTTACATTAAAAGCATTTTAAATATTTTTTTTAATGGTTTTCAAATTATTATTTTTGGAATAAAGTGTTTTTAAATTTTTTGTGAAATGTTAAAGCATCCGGAATGACATGAAGAATGAAACATATGGGAAACATTGGGTACTATTAGGTCCACAGGTCTGAATACCCTTAGAGGGGGGGTGAATCCGGGTATGTCTAATTTAAAATTAAGGCCCATTCTGAACTTGTTTCGCTGTTAAGAAAAATACCCTTCTCTCTATTTCCTATTGCGCAATATAAATAAAAATTAAAGGAAGCACAGGACACAGTAATTTTTACTTAGTTCACCACTAAGGGATATGTCCATAGTGCATATACCGACAGGTTTTCGGTCATACCAAATTCCACTAAACATCACTAGTTGTAGATTACAAGGTTCGGGCATAGTCACTCTGTCCCAGGCTCACTGCCTTTACAAGGTTTAGGGTCAGCTCACTGCTTTCCCAAGGGTTAATCCCATTTTTTCTCTGTCCGTCTCACTGCCAGTGGAGAGGATCACCTTCTTCATCTTCCTTTCCTCACTACTCTAGAAAGAATCCACTCACAGTTTATAGACTTGTAGGTCTCTTCATTATCTATAATGAATATATCCTCTATTTAATGTGGATGCTCTGTTGAAGTCCAACTTTCACCCGTAGAGGAATTTCTCTTTGCACCGAAGGTATTGGGAAAACTTATAGCTTCCATGCAGCCCGAAAACACTTTTGAGGAATCAACCATACTTGGCGCGCAGGTCTAACATGGCACGCTTGTCTCAGCGTGCAAGTCACAACTTGCGTGCAATTCCACATCAAACACTTGTGTGAAACAAGATTCTTCAACTCCAAACTTGCACGACGCACTTCCCATTATGCTAAAACAAACATTAGCGCGCAAAAAACAACAATCGTCATTCTTCAAATCTTGCACGCAAGTCCAAATTGTGTGACACACCACCACCTGCGTGACCACCACACATTGGTGATGGGAGATCTAGTTTTTCTAAGTGTTGAAATCCGTTTTAAATGAGGAGGGGTGGTCCAGTCTTTATAGGCATTTAATCACCCTGTGTGACAGCGTGAAAGTATCCTCTCTTCGCACAAGTCTCGGCGCGCATGTCTCTTCCCCTACATGTCACTTGTGCGATCCACTTCCAAACTTGCGCGACCCTCTTTCCTTTTCCATATTTTAAAGTACTTGATCTTGAAAAACATATGGCACGCAAGTTTCCAATCCTCCTAGATACCGGCGCGCAAGTCAATTCATAGTGCACAGGTCACTTGCACGACCAACCCAACAATTGAAAGACCATTATCCCTTTTCCATTTTTCATGTTCTGGTCTTGAAAAACACAAGGCGTGCAAGTTTCCTCTCATTCAAGTACACAGCGCCACCTTATATCTGTTCTTTATGTACCACCTCTAGATCATCCATTCCTTTGTCGACGTTCTTGAAACGAACATGGATTGTTGACCAAAACTCTTGAACTCAATATTCCACCATGAAATAACCTTTGTCAAAAAAATTGTATGTCATTGTTTTTCTTTGTCAACAATCACCACACAGATGTCCACTTTGTCAACAAACACAATCACCTCAAAAATGCTTCAATTATACCCTAAGGGATCTATTCCCAACAAGTACTTAATGGAAATAATTATCATAGGGGAATCATCTATTTTATTGTTGAGAGGTTCACTAATTCGGTGTTTCTATTCTATACATGCCTTTTTTCAATGGGATTGATATTCACATTGGATGGGGGTCCATCATGGGGTGTTCACCAATATATTCCCCTACTCTAACTACTTGGGTATTAAATAAGAATTTATTATGGTTAAAGTATATTTATATACTACCATATTATGATCCTTTCCCTATTTACCATTGGTTTTTTACTTTTAATTATTTTTTATTTTTTATTTACGCACATACTGATAAACTGAATATTTAAAATGTTCATTTAATATGTTCTCCCTTATTTGATTTAGAACTTTGAAAAAAATGTGAAATGTTTTCCAAGACTTATGTAAAAATAAATTAAAACTAATATATTTCTATTTTTTAAATATTGATCATATTGGGATTAATTTTATAGTGACTTGATATGGAACACTTGGTATGGATTCTACTAAATATGATTAGTTCACACCATGTACACCCCTTTAACGTTGTGTATTCATTGTAATGTATTTTGGTGAATGAAAATGAAATATATCATATTTAGTTTGTGATGTTCATGATAGTTAGTTATATGTATCTTGTGATGATATCATGGGGATTTTAACTCATATCCCAGAGAGTATTAGTTGTTGGTTTTAGTTGAAAATAATGGTTTTATTGGTCTAATGCCTGATTTCAATTTTTATTTTTTCATTGATTTATACCACTACCAATAATTTTCCTCATTATGGAATATATTATTTTGGTTATTTCATCTTCACATACATAAATATCATGTATCTAGTTTCAATATTAGTGAAATAATTCCTTCTGATTATTGTCGGATGCCCATATGCTAGACTCCTGCTCTTTGGGATCGAGAATGCCCTTCGTTTCTTGTTGCTTTTCAGTTCGGAGCCTCTATAGAAGGGTTATATGGGATGGGATGACAATATAATTAACTGAAACACATGGTAAATATTTATCTATCAAATTTGGGATAAACGAAAAAATATATTTATACGAGTTACCAAACTCCCTTGGCCAATAAGAACCATATAGTTAAAGCGATAAGAGAATAAAATGGAACATTATCTTTAACGTTTAAGATATATGTTATATACCCATATGAAATTGTAATAATAGTTTTATAATACATGTGTACACTCCTTGAAGGATCTATTAAGAACTCATAATAACACTAATAAATTATTAATTATTATAATTGTTTTATATTTAATTTCAATAATGAGTAAGACATTTTTTGAGTATTGAGGATGTTTCTTGATGTATATTAGTGTTCATAAAATTGGTGGTTTAATATTCAAAAAACTTAGAGGCAAAAAAAATCTTGATGGAAGTGTGGGTGTTTCTCTAGTGTCCCTATCTATACATTTTATGTCATGATATTATGATAGTAAATATTGTAAAAGGAGTGAATGTTATGTTTTCATATATGAGATTAAATTAAAAAAATTACTATGCATATAGAATACTAACAGGGAGCTCATTCTATAATAAATAGAATTTTCTAAATGATATATAATACTAGCCTATATTTTATGCAATAATTATATAATTGAATTTATGGGGGATTTTTAAAATGATAATTTTTTAGGAAAATAAATTGTTGGTTTCTTTGATATATCTCATATATTAAATATAACAACGGTTCGTGGATATCATCATCCTGAAATTTCATAGATAATTAGAAAATGTATTTAGTTTTAAAAATTATTTTCAAGAAATTTCTTCTTGAAAATGTGGGGTTGAATGCATATACATTGAACTCATAGAATGAAAATGTTGATGTTGAGACCTAATAGAACATTTCTTGATGATAGAAGTGAACAGAATAAGATGAATCTTGATCTGAATGTTGAATATGAATTCATTAATGATTTGACTTTCGAAATAATGAGGAATTATATATAAGGGATTATATGAAAGTCTCATGATGTAGAGTACGAGTTTATGAGATGAAACATAATAGTATGTTTTTTGATCTAGATGATTATTATGTTTATAATAAGTGGAATTATTGAAATTACATGATCGGATTCCTGGAGATGTTTTGAACTAGAGGTATACCATAAATCAAAAGTATAATTTTTCCTATGTTAGCATAATCATTGGGACATAGATGATAAAAAATTATATGATACCAAACCAATGATAAGGCGTTGTATTAAATGTTACAATGTTGATTTTTTATTCGTGATGTGACTATCACATGTCTTTTTTTGTGATTCAAGATAAATTTTTCAAACATGATAATGAAATAAAAATGTTAATAGACTAAGATGATTTCCTATAAATGATAATTTCCTCAAAAGATAAAAATAATGTTGAATATTTTTTTAATGACTATCTATATTAAGATGACTATTGTGTCAAAGAAGAGATATATGAGTCTAGGATATAGTAAAATGCTTTCTCTAAAAAATTATAATTTCAATGAGGATGTTTTGATTCTTGATATTAATGATCCATATATATATTATGAAATAATAATAATTATATAATCAGTATATGTTTTAGATTTTAATGTTATTTAAGTTATTATCTGGTAACAATTTGGAATATTTTCAAGGATTATAGAAAGATCATATAGTTAGTTTAGACAGAAATATTTAACATTATCCTTTCAAAATTTTTTGAACTAGATAGATCGAGTAAAATTTTCTGTATGGATACTTCCATCAGGATATATAGTTTACTCAGGGATAATAACATCCCACTATTTAAGATTTGAGTTACAGATGATACCTTTTATGATTTTTTAATTGCCTCCTTATATATGTATTATAATATATGAGTTGAGCATGGCTCAGACAATAAAGGGAAATAAAAATAAACATTGAGTGGTATCCATCAAAAATTCATATGTTACGCATTTTAATTTAGGTTTATGTACTTTATTAATGAGGATCAAAATTAATGATTAAGAGGTTCTAAATACAAACAGATCAAAAATTTTAGTTTCATGATAGAAATTATCAAAATATTATCATTGATTCAACCACCAATTTTGTTATACTTCATATTATAGGTCACATAATGTCATATCAAAGATGTCTTGGATTCTTATGAATGATCATAGTTTTATAGAAGATTATACGTGGAATCTGGAATAAATTAATTGTACATTGACGTCTTTATTTAATGGAATGAAATATAATTGATGGAAGGTAAAGAGGATTTATTATCTTATTTCACTCATCCTTTAGTTTATTAATTTCTCCACTATTATATTTACTCCAACTTATAAATATTCCATCATAACATATAATTATAATATATATTTAGAAGTAGATTTTAAGCAATCATTTTTTTATATCATTATATAAAAAAGAATATACAAAGGTGATGAGACTAAAAAACAATTAAAAGTAATTTTAAAATTCAAGAAACAGTTTTTTAAGGGGGTCTCAAGGTTAATGAATCCAAGATTCATTTATTTCGATATACATTTGAATATATGAGAATGGTTTATGAAGAATCTATTGATGATTTATTCAAACGAATAAATTCAATTTTTAACAATATTAGACGATTTGGTGATAATTTAGAATATTATAATATTTCCAACAAATTAATTAAAAAACAATCCTTAAAGGTATGAGGTAAAAATTTATGCTATAGAAGATAAGAATTATTTAACTCTTGATGAATTAATCGACCCTCTTGTTACTTAATAAAATGGTAAGGCAATTATTTTTATAATGATGATAAAAAATGTGACAGATATAGATTTAAAATCTATAAAAATTCTAATTTATGGAATGAAAAAAATTATTACTATAATGAAATTGTCTATGATAAAGAAATAATTAATATTATAAAATTATAATGTAACATAACATAGTGAATGGTATATAATCAAAATGGTATGATAATAGACAACTCCAAATAATATGTTTTGATTGTAGTGTAATTGGTATCATTATAATTGGTAGAACAAATATGAAAGGTGATGAGTATGATGATTATTATAGATATGTATGCACTACTAAAAATTCTACCTATACCAACACATATATACCAACTTTTTATACACACTGTCAGTATAAATACTCTATCCCAATAGATTTTTTTGAAACCGTTGGGAAAGTTTACTTTGACACAATATTTCCCAATGGTTCTCCTAAACCATTGGGAAAGGGGCCACTTTTACCAGAGGGTTTGAAAAAGTGTTTGGGAAAGGGTTCATTGACACCACTTTTCCCAATGGTTTCGGAAAACTATTGGGAAATGATACATTGACGCCACTTTTCCATATAGTTTTGTTAATTCTTTTGGAAGGGTTACATTGAGACCACTTTCCCATTAGTTTGGGAAATCCATTAGGAAAGGGTGGGTGCAGATCCCAATGGTTCCCAAAACCACTAGGAAAGAACTATCCCAACTTTTTTAAGAAACATTTTGATATTGTCCTTTATTTTTAATGAATTATTTTATTGAATATCATCAAATAGATAAATATATAATTAACATATAAATATATATTCTTATATTTATCCAAATATATTTACAATGGGGACTATAGGATAGTAGTAAACTCATTAATATATAATGTGTAGGTTGTGGGTTCAAACCTTCATTGTAACTTTTTTTTATTTACATATCCCAATAGTTAGGGAAACCTGTTGGGAAAGACCTTTCCCAACAGTTGAGAAAACCATTGGGAAAGACATATCCCAATAGTTTGAAATTTTTTTGGATATGTATTTACAAACAAAAAATCATCCAACTGCTTCCCAAACCATTGGTATAGGATATACCAATGGTTTCAAACTGTAAGTATAGGAAATTGTTCTATTTTTGAGGTTTTCCGAAGAAGAGTTTGTGTAAAATATCCCAAGATGATGAGAGAGCTATTGATAGAAACAACAAATTTGAAATAATAATCTGATTTTTCAAGAGAAAAGATGAAGAATACTACTTTTATATAAGTATTCAATTACAAGATAAAAACCATTAATAGATTTGAAATTTTCTGGATTATATTGAAAAACATGAATAAATCTCATTCTGTAAGGGACAAGGTGAAGAACAATACACTAATAAAATACTGAAAGATGATCTTTTATCATGTATTGATAAGAAAATAATCACAAAAGAGACATTAAATTTATGTATAACAGATTTTAGAAGAAAAATAAATATAATGATACATTACTCAATGATAATAATGAGTATATTTTTTATATTAATAATCTCACAGTGAGAAATATAGAGAAAGAAAAATATTCAATGATATTGATGGAAAAAATTTTATAAAGGATGATGAGTTAAACAAGATACCGTATAGGTGTCTTGGATTTAAAAAATATATTAAAAATGATATTATTTTTCAACAAATATATGGATCTTAAAGTATAATCATCTCAATATGTTGAAAAAATCATCCCAATAAAGAAGGAACAAAATAGATGTGTTATGTTCGAATGTGTTAAATATATTTTTCAAAGAATAATAAGTTTTAAAATTAAAATGGGAATATTTTTAACTCAAATATTATAAGAAAAATATATAACTACATCAATGGAATATAGATGAAAAATAAATAGAAATACCTCCCAAATACAAATGGAAGACAAAAATATAACTAGAAAAAAACAATTTTTTATAGAACACTCAAATAATTATGGATGATAAAAATGTAGAGGATATTACTAGTGTTGTTAATTTTTTTTAAAAAATAATATAATTTTATAAAACATCATGTCCCTTTTCCATGGGGTAAATGAATTCATTAATTAAATACAATAAACTCAGATAAAAATTGACACAATTTTTATAAGAATAAATTATAAATAAAAGGTCATAATTTCTATCATCAAAACAAAAATGGAATATCTGATTGGAATTTTTGGATGATGATAACAATAAAATATATTTTTCATAAAATCTATCTAATTTTCAATGAAATCTTTCTATGGTTTATGAAAATAAAAATTTTCATAAACGGAATAATGAATAACTATCTATAATTATTTACATGGCTCTAAAAATATAAATAACAATATACCTTGGATTCTTTATAATGGGTTTTACTCTCACATGTTGTGTGAAAAAGGTATTCGATAATTTGGGAGGCCATGATTGTTGTTTAGTTACATTTGGGAGGGAAATATCTATGAAAAGTACATATGTTATTATAATGAAAATTAAATCTATTAAATATAAAGATAATAATGTTTTACTCATGGAATGGACAAAACATAAGTTGTTCACTGTAAGATAACATTATTATTATGGGAATTTATTTTTTTAAGAAAAAATTCTACATCGTTATATTCTTAATATATAATATAATTATCACTGAGTGTGAATGAAAAAGTTGTAAATTATTCCAAATAGGTAATCCTTTTAACTGTACATGTTTAAAGAAAAAGGGAATTTTAAATTTATCATATAATACATGAATGTAATGGCTGAAATTGTTTTAAAAAATATAAAAAGATTATGTGGTAAGAGACATACCCTAGTTAAAAATTTACTCATATGTTATTGGATAAATTTTCTAAAGGGGAATATGGAGCATGTAAATCAAAAAATAGTGGCAATATATTCAATTAGGCAAGTTTAACAAATACTCCTTAATATACATTGGATGATGAGATGTCAATCCACTATACATGAACTATAATTTATTATAATCATTTGTCATTTTACCAGGTTTACTATAATGTGGTTTTCAAAATACATGTCCAGAGTGATGGTTATGCTCAAAATATTCAAAAAAAATGATGATAAAGAGCTATGTGTCTATATCATGATGCTGATAATTGATAATAAAAGGGAGTACAAAAATAATTTATTTAAATCTTATAATGATTATAATGAGACTAATCTATAATATATTACCCCTTACACAACCCTTTAAAATTGAGTCCTAAAAGTGAAAAATAATTTTCTTGAAATGGAATGAACGATACTTGTTTAATTCCAACCCACAATATTTTTATAGACCCAATATATACGTACAATTATGAAAACTGTAAAATGATTCTTGTTGTGATCGAATTGAAACATTACTTGTTATACAATATTTTATAATAAGAACCCCATTTTGAACTATTTAATAGTTTATAGATATTTATGGTAAAGTAATATAAAAAATTTATATCTTGTTTTTTTAGAAATAGATAATGAAATAATATTTAGGGGATATCTATCATAAAGGTAGATTTTTAAAATATAGGAATAAATGATAAAAAATGTGGTCTTTTTCAATGATATTAAACTCATTTAATATTAAACCAGTTTGAGGGAGGCATATAGTGAATAATTTTATGTATTTAAGGAAGAGAATATGAATAATTCATGAATAATTATGGAAAAAGAGGATGATTATAATCCTAATCATGACAATGATAATGTTAATCTATCCAGTGATGATGAGTAAATTGATTTTTATTTAGAATATAAATTTTGGATTATATAATAGAATATTGAACCTAAAAATATTTTTTGATTTTATGAAGAAAACAATATAAAGAAGAAGAAAATTGAATCTAAAATAACAAAAAAATCATCACTCATGAGCTAAAAATATAATTTTATATGTCCTTTGAACATATATATTGGATAAATTCATTGAATGAGGAACTAAATCAATATTGATTTATAAAATATGGGTCTTATTCCCATACATGAATGGAATAATCATATCAGAACCAAGTTGGAATTTGTATATATGATTTCATGAAATAATGTCTGATTAGTTGTCAATATGTATTCTATAATGGAAGGTGTAGACATTGAATATATAATTTTTCCATTTTCATAACATGATATAGTTATGATGTCTTTTATTATTGCATCACATAAGTTTTATAGAGTGTTTCAATCGGATATAAAATATTCTTTCTAAAATAGAGGTTGTATAAAATTTATTATTGATAAACCTATGGGATTTATTTTGGATAGTAAGGGTAATATGATTTTAATGTTTATGGAATACATGAACATGTTAAAATAAGTTTATAAATCCTAGTACAACATGATATAAAACCTATCAAAAGAATTCATTTTCATTAAAGGAATCACCAACAATAACATATATGTATTAGAGATTATCATAATTATTCAAATTTTAATAAATTATATTTATTTTTTATTTTTTTTAGTTAGGGATAACATGGACTATTTTAAGGAATTTGAAAAATAAATGTTAATGTATTTTGAGAAGAAAAATCATGGTGTTATAGGATTATTTTTATTATTAAATTTTGTATAAGAAGACCAATATAACTTCCTAAAAAATGAGACATATTGCAGGGGAATTATTCAAAACAATTATGTAGAACATTATAAATATTTATCAATACCCATGATTGTCTATGTGAACCCTAGTAAGGAAAAGTTAGTAAAATTTTTGTATAAATTAAATTAATAAGTTGATTGGATTCATTTGTTATTTTATAGTATCAATACCATATATTTTTTATAAGGTAACATTTTCTACTATATGCCAAAGTAATCCAAATTAATCTAACATATAGAGTACCAAGATAATACTCTGATATATTTAAGTAACATTGATTTATGGTCTAATTTTAAAAAGGTGTAAGAAAATTGAACAAGTAGAGATTCACTATTGTTGATTGTGATAAATATTTTAATGAAATAAAAGCAATAATCTGATGAAATTTATTTTTAGTAGAGTATTGTTTCTATGGAGGATTTATGAAAACAAGTAGTACCTATGATTTCTAGTACATAACCCATTTCTCATATTTTTTACATGGTTTGTCTTTAATTGTGTTTCCATAAAAGAAAGAGTTTCTATAAAATTGATAGTTTCCATAAAATTCAGAGTTTCCATAATATAGAGAGTTTCTGTAATATATAGAGTTTCCATAAATATGGGTGTTTCCATAATGTGGATTTTTTCCATAAAGTTGTTTGTTTCAATAATTTGGGGTGGTTCCATAAAGTGGGTTGTTTCTATAAAGCAGAGTGTTTCCATAAAATGGGTTGTTTCCATAAAAAATATGATTGCATAAAAAGGTTAAAGGTGAATAATGAGAGGGTTTTTGGGTTTTATAAGGACTTTTGGGACCAAAAGGGAGGTCCCATGATCCATACATGGTTGGCCCAAACCGGGTGGTCAAACCTTGCACATAGGTTATATCTAGATCTTATTTTCAATGAGCTAACTAGTTTTTTCCCTATATATTTCATTTTGGATTTAAAACACACATATTTCAATATTACTCTCCCAATAAGGCCAGATAACCCTTCCCACATGAGCTTGATCCATCCTAGAGCCTTCCCATGGTGATTTCAGGCTCATTCATGGGGAAAGTGATAATCTTTTTGGTTCTTTTCCATTTTCTCCAAAATCCTCCTTCTCTCCTTCTCATTTTCTAATATCTACACCTCTTGTTGGTAGATATATGTTTTTAACATCAAATAAGGATAAATTTGGTGTATTTCATGACAGAGGAAGTTATATGAGATGCTTTCTTGGAATCTTGATCCGATTGTTGAGGCATGTCACGATTCTTTACTGATTTGTCACGTTTTCATAGATCCTCTTAGATCTACTTCTCTTACCTCCATTATTTATCAGATCATAATCTATAGTGTATATATCTACATTTTTGGATTCCAAATAATTCAATTCTGAGCTGCAATCTTTCATGGATAAGATAACTGTGACTATTCTTGGATAATCGATCCGTCTTCTTGTGAGTTCTTCATCTGTTGTCAAGTTTCGTCATAACCATTGATGTATGTGGCTTCCCTCTCAAATACTACTGCTATAGTTGATTATAATAGATTCAAAATGATTTATTTAAAAGAAATTTATTTTTAAAATAATGGAAATCATCTTTAGTGATAATTTTTTGGTTTTTTGAAATTGTGTGATCGTGGTGAGAAGTTGGGAAAAGGGGGTTTAGTTTCACGATTTTAAAATAATGATTTTAAAATCTAGATTTTCTGAAGATTCTATGTGGTTGACTAAAAAGGGGTTTTAAATAGAATTTTTTTCTATAAAAATTTAGTTTTATTGAAATGGTTTGGAATTAAAATGGTTTTTCATTGAAATGGTTTTGACAGAAATGTTTTTCATAAAAATGTTTTTTTATTGATAGGGTTTTTTTGGCTTGATCTTTGGGCATATTTGGTGTGTGTTCATGTTTCATATGCGGGGATTGGTGGAAATATGACATTATTCTTACTGCCAAAGGGTTAATGGAAATCGAAATTGCATATAAGGGGCTTGGTTAAAATAAGTCCTTGTGATTGGTGCCAAAGGGTTAATAGAACATGGGGAACAATTACCTTGAGAAGAAATGGTAAATCGATGAGAAAAAGCTCATGGGTATGGAACTATCATAATATAGCTTGCACTGTTGGTTGTATGGGTTTTTGTAAGGGTTTGGTTTTCCAAAAATGAACATTGTGAAATGGTTTAAAATCTTGTTTAGATATTTTTCTAGAAGAATATCTTGATGAGGAAATTGGTTTCAATTGCACATGTATGTGTTTAGTAATGGATGTTTTTGGAAAATTGTTTATATTGAGTTATAAACAGCTTTTGAGAAATTGTTCTATATAAATTGTTCATTATATTTGCTTCCAACACTAATATCCTAATGGAGTGATCTAGGAAGTCATTGGGGAAAACCTAATGAATTTTATACACACCCCTGCTTTGGCACTTTGGTGATTTTACAGATGCCATCATCCAAGATAATGGAATGGTATTGTTTTCCACGTTTTTAACACTACCTTGTGATGTTTGGGATGTTTAGATATTGTGGATCTTAGACCTTCTGGAGCATTAAGTATTGTGGTATTTTGAGATTTTTGTCTCATTTATCCACTATGTACATTGATACTTGGTTATTCTTCTGGTGTTACATAATTTGATTTGGTTTGGAGGTATATGAATATTTTGAGTTGTCTTTCATTTATTTATTCATCATATGATTAATTTTGGGTTATGGTTGATTGGATTATTGGTTTATTTATTAAAGGGTAAATCATCCCACACTTGTATTTGATACCCTTTAGAATTTATTGCCACCCCTTGACGTCTTTGGGATGTCACCTAAGGTTTAGTAATGATTCGTTGTACTCTCATGCCAATGAGAATTGGGGGTCATTACAAATGGTATCATCTTTTTCAGTCCATAGCTAACAGGTAGTCATCGATGTTCCTAGTTATGGATTTGAAATCCATTCATTTAAATTCCTTGGTTGGTAATCCTATAAAGTAGTAGGATTGTCAGAACATTAAATTTATAACATAAAAGGATTTATAAAACACATTTATGTTGAACTTCAAGTTACTAAGGATATGGGTAAATAAATGCTTTGAGACACTTCTAGGATTTATAGATCACATTTTCATATGTTTATCCAATGAGACTAGAATTCCATGAATTGAAGAAGAATGACTTCCCACTATTATTACATATTTCATTTGGAGTAATGATTTATATCATGGTTCAAAAGTGATTTTTATTTAAAAAATGCGGATTTTTTTCAAAATTAATGATCTTGAAATGAGGATATTTTGAGTATTTTGAAAATTGTTATATTTTCAAAACAAATAATGTTTTTTATTTTTAAAAATGATTGAACTTGGAAAAATTTGGTTTTTGGAAAACAATGTGGTTATAGTTGATGTCATAGAATTTGAAATTCTATGCCATTTGTTGCTGGAGAGTGATATTGAAGAGTTTGTTATTGGTTTAGAAAATGGAACCTGATATATATCATTAGAAATAGTTAGAATAGGATTTTGAGAATTTGGTCAAATATGAGCCACATATGAACCACGAATTTATCCAAATTATCCCTCAGTCATTTCAGACCATTGAGTTGGTACTGCAACTGGATACTCCATTTACGATATTTGTAACTGCTGAAAATCCAAGTGGAGGAAGTACTGTTGTCTTCACTAGAGGAGATGAGAACTCGAGCACTAAGATTCCGGGGAAGTGGGGAACCTATTTGGTATGTTTAAATCTGGAAATGATGTCTTCTATATGAAAACTACAAACTCATCTTGGTTTTATTGAATTTCAAGACTTTATTTTTAGAGCATGTTCTATAACTGTTGATGGAGCTGAGCTAAAATAGGACTTCTCAATGTTGGAGATGGATTTCTATCATGTAATCCTAGGTATATATTGGCTTACATCATTTAAGGCACAAACAAACTATTATAGGAGAACAAGTTGTTTCATGACTGATGACGACATCGATAATCTCTTTAGAGGAGAGAGGATTTATAAAGAACGTTGAGAAGATATTGTTGGAACCTATGGTGGGAATGATCTCTAACCATTTAAAAGAATTTAATTTGGCATCAATGAAATAGATCGAGGAAAATATTTTCCCAACTATTGTGGATCAATTTCCATATGTCTTTCCCATGAACTTGTCTGGGTTACCACCTCTAAGGGAAGGGAAGTTTACGATTGATCTCCTTCTAGGGACTATTCTCTTTTCCGTTATGTCTTATAGGATGGAAAAAATAGTGTTAGGAGAATCGAAAGTGCAGTTAGGGGAGCTATAAATAAAGGGTTTCATTCTACCAAGTATGTCTTCAGGGAAAGTGGTGGTTTTTTTCATAAATAAGGAAGATGGAACTCAGCGGGTGTGTGTTGATTATCATAAGCTTTACCAAGTTACGGTAAAGAACAGATATCCACTTCAACACATTGATGATATGTTCGATCAATTAATTGGATCCCAGTAGTTCTCCAAGATTGAATTATGATAAGGATATCATTAATTGATATTTCAGAAGGATGATATTCCAAAGACAGCTTTCAGAAGTAGATATGGCCACTAGGAATATGTAGTCATGAATTTTGGTATAACGAATCCACCAGTGGACTTCAGGGAATTAATGAATCAGATATTACAACAATATCTAAACTCTGTTTTTGTAGTGTATGTGGATGACATTTTGGTCTATTCAAAGACAAGGGTTGACCATGAGGTGCACCTAGAAATAGTGTTACAAATCATGATATATCATCATTTGTTTTCCAAATTATTAATGTTTAATTTTTGGATACAGGAAGTAGTTTTTCTTGGCCATGTAATTTTTGAGAATGTAATTTTTGTTGATTCTAAAAATATAGAAGACGTTATCTCTTGGAAACCACCAAATAATGTTTTCAAGATATGATGTTATAATGTTATAGCTAGTTACTATGGATGATTTGTGCCTGATTTCTCATGACTAGCATCACCACTTACAACTATGACGAAGAATATTGCTAAATTACAATGGACAGATGAATGTCAGAAGTAATTTTAGGAACTGAAAGTTCAGCATACATCGACACCCATGATGATATTTCCAGAATCAGTATAGGGGTATGTGGTGTATTGTGATGCTTTTTGATCAGGGTTGGGTTGTGTTATCATGCAAAGAGCTCATGTTGTTGCTTATCTTTCAAGGCAGTTGAGGGTGAATGACAAATTACCCAACACAATATTTGGAGTCAGTTGAAGTCATCCCTGATTTAAAATCATTGATTAATTATCTCTTTAGTGGTATGTTTATTATGTTTACTTATCACAAAATCTTGAAACAAATTTTCTCACATTGAGATTTGAATATGAGGAAAATGATATGCACGGAGTATCTCTAAATGTTTGAATTTCACTATATTTACACACCATGGGATGGAAATTTGGTTGCAGATACATTGAGTTTAATTTTATATGCTTAGTTGGAAAAAGAAACTTCAGATGAATGGTAGTTGATGTCTGTCTTAACTGGCATGCATGTGGAATGTGAGGACTTAGGTGATGTTGTAGTTTTATTTTTAGCTACGCTTGTTCCTGATTTAGTACAAATGATCAAAGAGTGACAAACATATGATGCAGAATGTCTTGTTTTATTTTTAAAAGTCCATGGCTGGGAGAACATTAAGGGATGGAAACTTGATGGGGGTTCAGTTTTGTGTTTCAAAAATCAGATTTTTGTACCCATGGTTTGTCAAGAACCACTCTTTCATACATACTGTCATTTGAGATGGGATGTACATCCAGGTACATGGAATATGTATAAGGCTTTGAAGGCATAGTTTTGGTGGAGCGACATGAAAAGGAAGGTGGTCGAGTACATCTTCTAGTGAATAACGTGTCATCATATTAAAGCATATAATCAGATACCAGCTGGTATGCCATAATCATTTCCCATCCCAGTGTGCAAATGGGATCAGATAACAATGGATTTTGTTACAGGTCTCCATAGAATGGTTCAGAAACACCATTCTATTTGGGTGATAGTGGATCGTGTAACCATGTCAGCCTATTTCATACCTATTCATGAAACTCATATGGTGGAGGATCTTTTAAAAATCTATATATGAGAAGAAGTAAATATTCATGGTGTACCAGTGTCAATAGTCTCATAGAGAGATCTGAGGTTCACGTATTGTTTCTGTAATTCCATAAAGCAAGCCCTTGGGACTTAGTTAACTATGATCAAAATGTATCATCCTTAGATGGATTGGAAATTTGAGCTAATGATACAAACATTTGAAGACATGTTTCGGTCCTGTGTAATGTATTTTGGTGCCTCATGAGAGGAGAATATACCCTTAGTGGAGTTATCATACAATAACATCTATCAATCCTCAATACACATTGATTTGTTTGAAGAATTTTATGGTTGTCTTTGTCGTTCTCCACTATTCTCTATGGAAATGGGAAAAACATAACTAGTCAGGACAAGCCTTCTCTAAGAGGTAAATTAGAAGATCCAGTTGAATTGAATGAGGATAGAGACGGCTCAGAGTCATCAGAAATATTATAAAGACCACTTTCGATGACTATTGTCGTCCATTGTGGATGATCAGGTCTTCTTGAGGATCAATCCATGTCCTAGACATAATCATTTTGGGAAGTATTTCAAGCTATATCCTTGATAAATTGGACCTTTTGAGATACTGGAACTGGTTAGAGAGGTATCATATCAGTTGGCATTACCACCATGTTTTAGTTCGGTGCATAATGTGTTCTATGTATCTTAGTTGGAAAAGTATCTCCCTGATCCAAACAATGTGATTAGATTGGATCACATTTTCCTAGAACTAGATGCATCATTGGTGCATATCATAGTGTAATTCGTGTATAGACAAGAGAATTCATTTCATGGTAAAAGCATCGGCCAAGTGAGGGTTTTATGGAAGCATTGTCAGATTCAGGAAGAGACATGGAAACATGAGAAGGAAATGAAAGAGTAGTGGCTGGAACTATTTTTACATTTCATGGGTTTTCTAATTTTTGAGGAAGTAAAGGCCAATGGTAGGGAGAATTTAGTACCCCCAGATTCGGTTATACAACCTTTTTCCTTATGTTTTTTTTTAAAATGGAGTGTCTTTGATTGGGATTACATAAAATAATGAGTTTCCATAAAATATTGAGTTTCCAAAAATATAGAGTTTCCCTAAAATAGATATTTTCTATAAAATAGAGTTTCTCCATAATATAGAGAGTTTATATAATGTTTTTTTCCATAATTTGTCTTGTTTCCATAATCCGAGTTGTTTCCATAAAGTGGTGTGTTTCATAAAGTGGATTTTTATCATAAAGAGGGGTGTTCCATAAAGTGAGATGTCTCCCTAAAAAAATTGTTTCCATGAAAAGGTTAAAGGCGAAGGATGGGAGAGTTTTGGGATTCTATTAGAAGTGTTGAGAATAAAAGTAAGGTTGCATGATCCATTCACTGTTGACCCAAACCGTGTGGTCAATCATTGTGCAAAGGTCAAATCTTGATAGTATTTTCTAGAAGCTTAGTAATATTTGGTCTATATATTTTTTTGGCTTTAAAGAACCCCTATTTTGAGATTAAACTCCCTAGAAGGCTGGAGAACCCTTCATACATGAGTTGGATCCATCCTAGAGGCTCTCGTTGGTGATTTCAATCCAATTCATGGGGTAAGTGCTGATCTTCTCGGCTCTTTTCCATTTTCTACAAAATCCTCCTTCTCTCCTCGTTTTCATATATCTGCCCATCTTGTGGGTAGATATATGTGTTTTAACGTAAATTAAGGCTATGTTTGGGGTTTTTCATGATTGAGTAAGATATATAAGCTACATTCTTGTAATTTTGATCTGATTCTTGAGCTATGTCACCATTCATTCGTGATTTGTCATGTTTTTTTATATCTACTTAGGTTTATTTCTCTGATCTATATACATTTTCATATATCAACTTATACTTCATAGATCTACTTTATTTCGTTGACATTTAATTCAATTTTGAGTCAATATCTTTCTGGGATAAGATAACTAAGGTCATTATTTGAGAAATGACTAGTCTTCTTGTGCATTAATCATCTATTGTCGAGATTCGTCAATACCTTCGAGGTTGATGGACTCTCTCTAGAATCCTATAGCTAAAATTTATTTTATTATATTCAAATTAGTTTCTTTAAAAAAATTATTGGTAAAATTGTGGAAAATTATTCTTTAGTGATTATTTATGGTTTTTTTGAAATTGCATGTTCATGGTGAATAGTTGTGTCAATGGGGTTTAGTTTCATTAATTTAAAATGATGATTTTAAATTATTGATTTTCTTTAATATATAAATGGTTGATGAAAAAAGGGTTTTCAACAGAAATGGGTTTAAATAAAAATATAGTTCTATTAAGATGGTTTTGAATTGAAATATTTAGGCATTAAAATAGTTTTTACAGAAATGATTTTCATTAAAAAAATTGAAATGGTTGTTTTGGAATTATCATTGGGAATATTTGGGGGGTGTTCATGTTGCATATACAGGGCATGGTTGAAATATGACCTTTTTCTCGGTGCCAAAGGGTTAATGGCACTTGTCGATTTCATATATGGGGCTTGGTTGAAATATGACCTTGTGCTCAGTTCAAAAGCATTAATGGAACATGGGAAACCATTACCCAGTGATGACTTGGTAGATCAATGGGAAACCGCTCATGAGTTTGGAACATTCATAGTTTAGTATGCATGGTTGGTAACATGGGTTTTTGGAAGGGTTGGGTATTCCAAAAAGGGATACTATTTAATGGTTTTAATGATTTTTTAGTTACATTTCATGAAAAATATATTACTAGGGGAATTGGTTTCAATTTCACTTTTATACATTTGGTAATGAATGTTTTTGGAAACATTTTTATATTTAGTTAGATACTATTTTTGAGAAATTGTTCAATATGAAATATTTTATATAACTGATTCCAACACATCTATCCTAGTGGCATTAGTAGAAAAGTCATTGTGGGAAAACTACTGAGTTTTACACTCACCCCTTTATTGGCAGTTTGGTGCTTTTGCAGAAGCCATCTTCTAGTACAGGCGAAAAGGTAACGTTTTCCACATTTTTTGCACTACGTTGTAATGTTTGTGAGGTTTAGGGATTTTTTAGCTTGGATATTATGGATCATGAAGTCTTATGGAATTTTGAATGTCATGTCCCATTTATCCACTATTTACTTTGTTTTTTCGTTATTCTTCCGTTGTTAAATACACGGATGTGGTTTTGAGGAACATGAAGTTGATGAGTTGTCTTTAAATTGATCATGCATTATATAGTTAATGTATGGTTATGGTTTTTTGGATTATTGATTTATTTATTAATATTTAAATCATCCCCCACTTGTTTTTTAGACACTTCTCCATTTATTTCTAGCCTTGGACATCTTGGAAATGTCACTTAAGTCCTAGTAATGATTTTTTTTACTCTTAATCCAATGAGAATTGTGGGGTTATTACAAAATAACTCTATTTTATTGAGTAATTATAAATATTTTTATATCTATGATACACATATATTCGAACAAATAATTTGGATAAAAGTGTAGTGGAATGACTAAAAGTTAAATTTTGGGAACACATATAGACTTAAATATGATAATTATTTGTGGTTTATCTGTGTAAAAAACTACTGTGACACTTTAAATATGAACATTATTGTATCGATTAACATAACATAAAATTTAATACTTAAAAATAGATATGTGAGGATGAAATATAATTGAACAAGATCTCATTATTCATATTTTCGTTTTGGAAATTCCCAAGGAATGATTCGAAGAGTTGTGTGGGAATATGAACATTTATGTTTTCTCTTATAGTAGAGTAGTTTTTATCATTCTACACATTACGTTGGATTCCTTTATCTGAGTGGGGAATCATATAGTCCAATTATGATCCTTGTTTGTTGAGTCTAATGTTATTGTTATTTCTTAAAGTGGTATGAATGAATAATTTAAATAAAGAAGAAAACGTCATGATAATAAAAATATTGTTATCTTATATGGAAGTAAAACTCTCATAACCAATTTGTTCATCAGTTTGGTGTCATTATGTTTTTATTTTTGAGATAATGGGGATTTATAACATGTAATGGGATGTTTTAATTGATTACAAATTTGATGGTGAGATTAATTATCCCATGTTATTATTATTGTGTCAAATATATATTTTATTTGTTTTCAACAATGGTTAATAAATATGGTAGAGTATTGAGAAAATTTTATGATGATTTAGAGGTGGGACAATTCAAATCTTCATATATTGAAATTTTAGAAGCATAAAATTTTGGTTGGAAGTGTGGGATAGGATTGAATTTCCTTTATATATAATTTAAAATAATTTTTTTCTAATATATTATTGGAGTAGAATATAAGTTTATAATTTCTATGTGATAGAAAATCTTAAAGATATATTATGTGAAAATAATTAGTATGGAGCTCATTAGTTAGAACAAAAAGTATTAAAAGAAAATGTAAGAATACATTATCACTTATATATGAATTATATATCAAAATTTATAGGATATTTTAAGATGTTATATTCATATGGATAGTTTAATATGTTGATTATTTTTTGTTCCTTATAGATTAAATGTCTAGAAACAACCTAGATAGTCCATTCATCATAAACATGATATTTCCCAAGATATTTTTTTGAGGGTAATTCCCAAACCTTGTGGTCTAGAAAAAAGTTTTAATCATTATAATTAACTCAACTATGAATGATTTTTACCAAATCATGAGTTTATAAGTATATATTATTAGAATAAATAAGATAAACTCTTGTGATAAATGAAAAAAAATAAACATACATCCATGTGACATCATGGGTCACCATGATCCTTATAGTAGGTCTGCATAATGAGAGAACTTAAATAGAATTCATGCCTAAAACTAACATGATAAATGTAGGTTTCAGTTCATGAATATCTAAATGGATGATAAATAAAACCCCGCCCCTTGCACTAACTATAAATTGAACACAAATTATTTCTTGTTTTCCATATATTTAAAAAAATTGAGTTATTATTTATTCTCAATGAAAATTAATAAGATGATTAATTATATAAATAATTTCATCTTAAATTTTTAGAACCAACACCATTTAACCAAATAGTTTTAGTAAAACATTTAATAGAAAAAGATGAAACTCTAGTGGAAATGTCTCAGTTGGAAAATATACCACTAGAAACCATTCCATAATATTGTTACAAAACTATAAAGAAATAGAATATACATATATATAACTTCCATTATGAGATCCTAGGTGTAGTATCATTTGTATTAGGTACAAAACCCTTTATTCTTGTAGTTTGGGCCTATATAATGCTCTAGGGATATTGCAAGAGGTTTTGAGGGGTAAAAACGTTGGAGGTAATTATGGACGGGAAGTATTTTTGAATTATTAGTAGAAACAATGCACCATCTATAAAAACCCATGAAATGGAAGACAATGTGTTTTTGGTAGGTCTGCAGTTGGCACACAGTTTGGCCAAACTGTGCAAGTACCTATGGGAGACTCTGAAATGATAAATAGATGGAAAATCCATGTCCAGTCATGGTTTGACTCCTTGTAAGGGATTGTATTAAGACATTATCATCGCATGATAGTCACACAAATATCTAAGTCATGTGTCCAAACCTTGTATCATGTATTAAAAACCCCTAAAAATGTTGATGCCATTCGAATTAATTATAAGAACCCCATATGATCCCATAATTCCACCATTACCTGAATTACTTTTTTTCCCAAGCCTTAGGAGATGATCCCCTTCAATCTAGGAGTGATTATTAAGACAACTAAATTACAATGGAGGAATGGATTCATCAGTAATTGTGGGTTCATATTAATTATTTTAATATCCATTCTTCTTCTACCTTTTAGAACAGTAGATCAAATATTTTCGGGATAGATATATGTTGTGTTATTTATTTAATGATGATATTTTTTTTATATACCAAAGAGAACCTGGGTTGAAATCAGATGTGGATGTTTTATACTGTCATTCATTATTTTCACCAATGGTTGTGAGGTAGGTCGCTTCTTTCTAAACAACCCATGATTTTGAATTTGATGGTTCAGTTATAATTAGTTTTTTTTGTTGAAATTGTTTTGATATACATTTTTAATTATTAATTAAAATCAATATAGGTTTTGGTTTTGGAAATTAGTTGAAAATTGGTTGAATTTTGAGAGGCCAATTTAGTTATAATTTTATGGATTTTATTTTAAAATTATTATTTTGGTTGTATGAATGGAAGTTTTTTAAAGAAATACATTAAATAAATATAGGATATGGAATTTTTATACATATATATTTGCAAACATGATTGTAATGAGTTTATTTTCAATAGAGGTGCCCCTGTAAAATGGGTATGTTCTATTGGGACTCCTGGTATTGATCACCATATGATTACTTGATGGTTCAATGTAAGATAACTCGTGAGTATTGAATAGTCACTTAGGAATATATTGGGAGTGTGGGGACATTGTTATGGGTATTTCAAATAATTTTAAAATTCCTTTTCATTTTTATTTTTTTTATGGAAAAAATTTATGTATTCCATATAAACATTTTTTACCTCCTAAAATGGTTATATATATATATATATATATATATTGTTCTAATAATTTTTTTCTTATTGGAATGAGCTAGGAAGTCATGTTATCTTTATCATATCCCTCCAATTGGGAACTATTTTTCATTTTTAGATGTCAATTATCATGACACATTTAAAGTAAAGGTATATCATATCTTTATTGATTATTCTTATATGCTTAGGGAATGTCATGTGGAGTTGGACCATGGAGAGTTTTGGGTATTAATGGGTGATGTCTCTTTGGAGTTTGGGGTTTTGTTTTATTTTATGTTATCTTAGAGTATTCCTCTTGAAATCTAATATAGTGTAATAGTTTTGTTAAAATTTGTGTCATATTTTATACTCAGTCATCATATAGAAGTTTAGACGGTTATTATTTATGTAGTTTTCATGTTTTATCTTTCAAATGGAATGTTATCCCAAAAATGTT
The DNA here is from genome assembly GCA_963277665.1 of Viscum album. Taxonomy (NCBI): domain Eukaryota; kingdom Viridiplantae; phylum Streptophyta; class Magnoliopsida; order Santalales; family Viscaceae; genus Viscum; species Viscum album. Next base: position 1,540,831,775 of record OY728142.1, read on the forward strand.
CCCAAGTCCCTTATAGTTTATTTATAGACTTTTCTTCCTTTTAGAAATAACCTAATACATAGAATCACACTCGGCACTTCTCAATTCATTTAGGAGGTGTGGGGTGTTACAAATGATTTCATGTTTGATCATACTATATATGTTCTTTGTGACAAAAGGTGTCTATTTTTTTGTTTTGTAGTGATAAATTTTTTTAGACTCTCAATTCGGATGTCAATAAGGATATTGGTTTGATAGAACATGAAATATATATTATAAAAAGGAATATAAAACCGCTTTATGTTAATCATAAAGACACCCCATAGTTGGAGTACATATGTGTTTTAAGATACTTCAAGGTGAGTTTTCACCACATTTTCATGGGATTATTTAATGAGAGTTTCAAAAAATTCATTAATTTTATGACTTCCCAATTAGAATACATGGTTCATGATATGTTTAATTATTAATGAAAAAGAATAAAGTGTGTATTTTTGAAAATAAATAAAATTATTTATTATAGAAAGCATGGTTTTATTATCTTAAAAAATGACAAATATATAGAAAATGGTTGAACTGGGGAATGTTAAGTTTTTATATGTTCTTTTGTTTTATATTGGAATTTCAAAGAGTTCAGTTTCAAAAATTTGAGACTAAATGATTTCTTTCTTTTTAAAATGAATGGATCTAGTTTGGTATTATTGAAATTCACCAGATGTAGATACTAAAAATGTGGTAGCACATGAGCCATATGTCGACCAATAGATGTTCCATAGTATTATATATGATTTTCATGCCCTGAATAAGGGTAATAGTAAAGAAAACCATCATAATGTGGATCACTCATTTAGGTTCCAAAAGTAGACTATCTCTATATTGTAATGGAATTTTGAAAATGACAAACAGAAGTTAGTTGAATCAGATGGATGAAGTATTTGAATTCCATGAAACACCATAAGTGATCAAAATAAATTTTAAAATATATATACTTTTGTATTTTTCATTCCAATTGATGGAAATTTCAGTTCATTATAAATTTGGATAAGTAATGACATGGAAGTATTTTTATGAATTTTTTAGAATGAAATTATATCCTCACAAATTCATGTTTTATAGAAAAATTGAAATTTTCATTCTAAACCTAGAGAATCTCTTAGGGGAAATTGTTTGGATCTTAATTTAGGAATTTATTCTACTTCACCCTAGATTTACATTCAAGTCCATCCTTGAAGGCATGAATTTATGATTAATGATTGATACTATATATTCTCTAAAAGATATTGAATATTTGAATAAAATATTAAATAAAAATGGTGAATTGAAAAATGGTGGAAGAAGGGTATATCACAGGAAATAATTTTTATGGAAGAATGTTAATTCTTATGGGATAATTTAGAAACTCTAATGATATGAACAAGTGGAAGAGAGAATCCTCCATAAAGACTGCTGATAAACAATAGTGTAACACTAATGGATCAGTAAACAACCTCTCTTTACAAAAAGTTAATATACAGTGCTTTCAATGGGGTTCTTTTCACCATATAGTGTAAGAATTTAGGGAACCACTAAGTGCTTGTTATAAATTTCACTAGATGTTCTATATTTACAAATATTTCCACAGTGATCTATGTTATGATTCTAGACACACATAACATAATTTATATAAGTAATATTCAACAATGAGATGAGTACTTTAGAATAATTCCTATAATCATAATAGAATGATCGAATGAGATTTTCAAAACACCATGAATCCTCATCCTAAACACATTTCAATAAGGTAAAATTTTTCAAATTGCAGAGAGTAATAAATAATATGAGCTAAGAAATTCACTGTGTATTATCAAAATTTTCCATTGACAGTAAGTGGAATGATTATTTTGAATTCAATCATTCTACAAGATTTTATTCTATGGGAACATCCAAGACATTTATTTTTTCTAGTGTTGTTGATAATATAGGTTTTTAGTTTGATACAATGCCTTCTATGTCGAATCATCAAACTCCTCTTGTCAAAATAAAATGTTAATACTTTATTCAAAAATATTTTCCTATGAATATTATTATGGTGAGTTGATTTAGTATTTCCCTATTATCAATATGGATTTATATGAAGTAATTATGGGAATGGTTTGATTGATATTATTTAAGGCTCACATCGTCTGTTATGATAGAACATATTATTTCATATAAATTAATGGAATGGTGCATTACATTAACGGTTATTAGGATATAAAGTACATTAGATGATAATTTTTGGAGTTGGTTATTATAAATGTAACATATTAATTGGTAATTTTGACTTTGGAATCTATGAATGATAATGCGAATTGAAATTTTCCAAACCCCATGGACCAATTTCATATTTTTTATACTGAAAGATACTTAGGGATTCTTCTGAAAATGAAATTGGAGTTTAGGATTCGTCTCCTACTAAGGAATAACAATATTTCTATTCCATATTACCATATGTAACCAATAGTGTAAATAGTATTAATAGATTAGTATGATTATTTGAAAATATAAGGATTCATTAAACCAAGAATGTTTCTATTAGATGTAGCAGTTTTATTTTTTTAAAAGGCTAATGGATCACCTAAAATTAATGTGGATTATTTTAATCTCAAAAAAGATAAATTAAATATTATGAATCCTCTTTTTTGAATTTAGGATTTTTTTGATCAATTTATGTGTTCCAATTGCTTCCCCAATATTTTCATTCAATTATAATATACAAAAAAACATGTTTTGGTGGTGGATATTTAAAAGAAATATTTCAAAAGTATATATCTACATTATGGAACTATCATTATGACTTTTGTCTTATGGATCGATCAGTTTTCATTTATGGAATTGATGAATCAAATATTTCAGAGGTATCCCACTAGATTTTTTTTGTGTTTTTTGATGATATACCAATTTATTTTCAGAAAAAAGTGTATCATGAGCCACAAATTGATACAGTGTTGGGTATCATGGGAGGTAATTTTTTTATACAAGAAAATCAATGTGTGATTTCTTAATACAAGGGTCACATTTCCCTGTTCATTTTTTTCAGAAGAAATTGTTTCATTGGATCTTAAAAATATAAAAGATTTTGTCTTATGGAAACAAAAATAATAATGCCCTTGAAATATGTATTTTACTTGGATTATTTTAATATTAATGACATTTCATTTATGATGTTTGACATTTGGAATCACCCATTACATATTTGGCAAGGAAAGGTTTTACCTTTTAATGGAATGATGATTTATATATATAATTTCTACAATTTTATATCTGAATTACATCAATTCATATCCTCACACATCTAGATTCTAGACACTGCTATATATACTATTATAATGTATCAAGATCTTGGAATGGATGTGTTTTCATTGAAAGTAAAACATGTTGTTTATGCGTGCTCATGAAATTTATGGATTCATGAGAATAACTACCCAACAAATGAATTGGAATTTTATATTATGATTCATTATTTGAAGATATGGAATACTTGTCTTTTTTGTGATTATTTCATAGTTTTTATGATTTATAAGAGTTTTAATAAAATTTTATGACAAGGATATATGATTTTAAGACATTGAAGATGGATAGACTATTTGAAGGTGTTTGAAAATGAATTTTTGTATAAACTGGGTAGTAGGAACTATGTGGTGGATGCATTGAGTGTGAATTCATATTCTTATTAAAATAAGTAGGCTTAGAACTAGTAGAAAATAATTCCATTCATAACATATATACACATTGATATTTACAACTGGATGATGTTACTATTTTATTTATATATTTTTACTTATTTTGGTTAGTGTGTTAGTGTATCTCAGACATTTGATCTTTATTCTGATTCTATCATGTCCATACTCAAATGTGGGGAGACCATTGATGGTTGGAAACAAGATATGAGGTTAGTTTTCATATTTTAATCTTAGATGTTCATAATGTATCCTTGTCTGTAATTGTTTTTAATACATTACACTATTCAATATAATCTATTCAAATTGGAATTTATGAAATATATAAAGCATTAAAATCACATTTTTAGTGGGTTTTATTAAAGATAGTTGTAGCATAGAATTTCCTGATATGTTACACCTATATGAAATGCAAGGAATAACATCAAAAAACAATGGTCTTGTTGTAGTCATTACTGATTCCCATGAGGAATTAGGAATTAACAACCATGGATTTTGTAATATGTCTATAGTGGATGGTTTGGAAACACGAGTCCCAATGGATGATTGTGGGTTCGATCATAGATTTACCCCACTTTATCACCATTTATTAAACTAACATGTTGAAAAAAAATTCTTAAATAAATATTTTAGGTCTTATAAAGAAGTACAGAATTCATGCCTTTATTTTATCTAATTGAGACCCCTTGTTTCATGTCATTTTTGAATGTCATTATAGTAAGGCCTTGGAGAAAAAATAACTATGATCTCAGCATAGCTTCCTCAATCATATCAAGAATCAAATAGGAAAGTAAAAAACATTGGTCAAAATGCATAGAGCATGTGTAATGGATTTTGGTGACTCATGGGAGGAAAATATACATTCATTTCAGTTCTCATACAATAAAAATTATCATGAAATGAAACATATGGATTCTTTTCAAGAATTTATAGGATCCCTTTTCGTTCACTAGTTTTTTTGGTAGAGATCTATGAAACAAAATTAATTGGACCCATCCTTGTGCATGAAATAACGTAAAAGGTTCAGTTGATCATAAAGATGATGTAGATGTATCATGTTCATCAAATATCATTTTGGATCATCATCGATGAATATTTTCATTTTAGGTCAGTTATCATGTGTATTGGAGAATATCCATATGGATTTGGTATGCCCATTTTGTTAAGAATAGAAGGTTTTATTCTCAACACATAGAACATTTTTAAATAAATGAATGAGTTTGTGAGGTGGTATATCGGTTTTATTATTACTAAAGGATCAGTTTAGTTCATTTTTTTTATTTATCTCTATTCAAGAAATACCAACCTGATCTTGACCATGTAATTTTGTGGGAAACATTTCACATAAATTTGGATGCTTTGTTGATTCATGTTCTGGTACATATCGTGGATAGGCAATATAAGATGTTTCATTTGAAAATAATCAACCGAGTATAGGTTTTATGGAAAAAATGATGAATTCCATATGAAATGTGGAATCTTAAAAATGAAATGGTTGAGAAATAGCCTGACCTCTTTAATTAGAACTCATGATTTCAACATATCAAAGATTGAAAGGCCACTAGTAGGGAGAATTTATAACCCCCTTTTATCTTTATGAACATTTATTCTTGTATTATTAGTCTATATATTTATCAAGTGATGTTGTGTTATGTTTGATGGTGTTTTAATATGTTTTGGAGTCCTTTATAAATGTTCACGATATGTGGACAGTTATTAAAAACTATATAGGAAACCATTACAATGATTATAGTGGATAATGGGAATGTGTATGGTTGGAACACAATTTAGCCATAATATGTTGGTAATTGAGAGAAATCATGAATCATCAATCAAATGTAAAGGCATAGTTTGATCATAGTTTTTCTAAGCATGCAAGAAAAAAATTAGGGGTTTTCTAAATACAGTAGAACCTCACATTTGTTGCATTATTAGAGAACCATCCAACCTTACCATGTGGAATATAGTTATAACCCATAAATTGTGGATCTAATCCAAATTAATCATATATATCCAATTTTTTTATCCTAAACCCTCCTAACCCAAATTATATTTTCTCCCAAATCTTGAAATATGACCCCCTTTAATACAAGAGTGATTCATAGGTGAATCTATGTTTGTTGCATGAATGGATTCATCGATAATTGTTTGTTCTTAATTTTTTAACCTAGATCCATTATTTTTATCCACTGAGGAACTATATGTATATTCTCTTGGGTATTGATATATGGTTTGAGATCTAAATCATGATAAGATATTGTTTGATATAGTAAATGAAATGTGGGTTGTGGTCAGATCTTAAAGTTTTTTGGTTTCATTGTTCATTTTCATCAGATATTGATATATAAATGTAGTATCTCTATTATACCCCCTTGATTAAGAACATATAGCATTATTTTAAGCATTATTTTTTTATTAAAATTGTGATGAATTCGTTATGTTATTCTTGGTGAAAATCCCCATTGGTATTGGATTTTAAGAATTGGGTGGAATTCATTAGATTTTGAAAAACCAATTTGGTTTATAATTTTAAAATCATGAATTCAAAATTATGGTTCTATTTTAATGCATGGGAAATTTATATTGAAATTATTTGAATAAAAATGACTTGTGGAATGTTTTTTAATTGATTTTGGGATAAATGGATTTCATGATTACATTTACATTACAATTGACCATGTCAAAGGGTCATGTTATTTTGTGTCTTGTTGGACTGAACACTCTGTAACGACTTGGTGTATCGATGATAGTTCACTCCAATGTATATAACTATCATATATTCATGCATGGTGTGTGTTTAGACATGGTTATGGGTATTTAAAATGATTTTAAAAATGTTTTATGAATTTTTAAACAATCATGGAAAATTATGTATAACTTAGATGTAATATAATTTTAATATTTGAAAAACAAATTATTGGTTGTGATAACAAGATTTTTACTAATGACATGAGTTAAGAATTTATTGGGGAAATCCTATTTATTTTAGAATTGCACCATTCATGGTCAATATTTTTAGATTATATATGTCATCTATAAATACATAAGTAAAGAAATGGTATCTTAGTTTTAACTCATGCTTCTACATATCATGGTCTTGACATGTGGAGTTGGATCATGGGTTGGGTGTTTATAGTTGATTTCAGTTTGGAGTTTTTTGTTTCTTTCCTTTTGGGTTCACTTTGAGTGTATATTTTGGTTTATTATTATATTTTAATATATTTTATTGGTTTAGTAATGTTTTGATTTGTATTTTTCACTCATGAATCTTATAGAGGTTTGTATTTTTATTATTTATTTAGTTTAGATTGTTTTACTTTCAATGGGAAAATCATCAACCAAATTTTCATTAAGACTATAGATATTATTTCCAGCCTTGGTGTCTTGGGGATGTCTTTAAAAGACATGTGGAATTCCAATCACTTACCAAGTCATTGAATAAGGGTAGGATTTTACACTATGATTTATTATAGAAACCCAAGAATAGAGCTAACAATACAAAAATATGAAATGACAAGATCTAGATAATGAAATAATTCTCCATATAACTTGATGTTTCTTTTTCAAGTATAACTTAGGCTAAAATCTCATAATTCTAACATAGTAATCTTCATCCTATTAGCTAGATCATAACACTAAGATAGTTCATTATGTATACCTAAACATCCCTCACAACCACCCAATTATTTTCATTACATATAAATATAGGTGATTCTATAAAACTAATATATATAAATCCAACATTTTATATCAAAACGGAAAAGCCAATTTGTTAGCTCTAACTAAATTTCAAGAATATCCGTTTCTTCATTTCCATATATTATTAAGAACATGATATATTTATATAGAATAAACCTCATATCACACTTTTTTCAAGAATGTAACATTCTAAACATTAGGGGATTACCTTAGGAGTCGTTTTTAATTTTCTAATAAAATACTTCAATTATCATACAAAGAAAAAAATATTTCGAAGAATTAATTTTTCTTTTGAAATACCCCTTTTAATATATAACCACTGTTATCCAACGTAATCCATTACACTTAAATAAATATTAAAATTAATATATATATATATATAAACCTTACCCTACTATACATATTCACATTACATTGACATTATATGTACAAAACATTATATATATATATATATATGTTTATGATAGTCATGTTAATAATTTATAAAAAATTAGAACCCACTTTGAGGCACTTTAGATAACCAAACATACAATTATGTATTGATTAGGAAACTACATTGAAGACATGAACATCATCAAGTATCTAAAACATACATGAAAAAAATCACTACGATGATTAATAAAGTGTTGGGTTTGATTGACCTCTCAATCCTGATTTTAAATCAAGTTTAATTGATAAAAATCATTATGGGAAAACAAAATTATATATAGAATACGAAAGAAGATAATTATATTTAACTAAACCATATTATATAAATAACATACATCATAATATAATGAAAAAACTCAGTTAAATAATCAATCAATCATGGTTCATTAATTTGAAGGTTAGGGAAAATGGTAAATATAGTGACCCAACCCTTTGACAAATTTCATTACATGGTTTTGAATATTTACATATAATAATTATAACAAAATCATCATGATTCATATTGTTTTTGAGGAATTGGATCATAATAATTCAAAGTGATTATATATTAAAAATTCTTTATTCCATTATCTATAATGAGCTACAAAATCTCTTAGAGCTCCAAAAACCATATGGGATAACCTAAGGAATCCATATAAAAAATGTATATCGACCTAAAAATTTATCAATGAAATTTTTCCATCCATATAATTCTTTTTATATGGTATAAAACAAAAACATAGTCTAGAGATCTCAATAACATCATTATTCTCATAATTAAATAAATAAATAAGACATGTTATTCATAGAAATTATGGAACCTATACTAATAGAATAGTAACTTGACACATTAAATAGTAACATGGCCCTTAGGAAATGTAATCGATCAAATATAATAGTAACATCACCTATTAAAGTATAAATAAAATTTATAAATCCTATAAATGGTAATATGATATAATTATATCATAGTATGAGTAAATAAATGTTTTAAAAATGAAAACTTATTTGTTGATATTTTTTTAAAACAATAATATTTAGTTACAATTTTATAATTAATATTATTATTTTAATGAAAATTTATTTCAATAAAATATATTAATAAATAATTATAATTTTTTCTTATAGTTATAAGAAATTTATAAAAGACCTTATTTGATTTTTCAATGTATCATAGAATCAATTATAAATTTAAAATAAGTATTTTTTGAATAAATGGTGATTCTAAATAAAAATAAATTTGTTTTATTATTATATTTATATTCAAAAAATGGAGTTCATTTATGAATTATATGAATCAAAAAATTATTAAAATAAATTTTATTTTATTTTTTTGTAAAATAGTATATTTTTTTGTTGTTAGTGAAATACCGTAATTTATTAGAAATAAAAGAATAAATTAAATTCACCATTTAATGAGTCACTACTATACTATAAAAAATAATATCAAATCCTCATTTTTTTAGTATATTTAGTGATAAGGTTAAAACTATTCATATTATTGTAAAAAAATAATAAGATAATAAATAAAAAAAATAAATCACAGTCTTTTCCTCCCCCAATATATACAACCTCTCCCCACATCTTTTCCTCAAACCTCCAAATCCTTAAAGCCTATCCAAATTCTTCCCAATCCTCATCCCAATATCTTCCCCCATATTCATGATATTTTTTTTTCAATAAAATCTCGAATAAAATTTCCCTATGAATGTTCTCATGAAGAATAATTAAATATTACATTAAAATGAAAAATCTATTGAGAAGTACAGTAATGGGTTTCTCGAACCCCCTTAATTATGTTATGTTCTCTTATACAAAATTAATGTTCATATTATGTTCTAAAAATAACATTTTCTTTTTGTTTTCTTGGATTTACATGTTTTAAATATGATTTAATGACAAATTCCATAATTTTTTTTTAAAAAATACTTCATTATAAAAACATAATTTTTTCTTCTCTTGAGAAGGTTTCTTAGTCACTAAATATTGATTATTATTTTACCAAGTCTGTTCTTCCCTTTTTATTTTTGGAACCCCAATTTTTATTAATTTATGATTTAGGAAATTATCATGAGCCGTATTTTTGAAAAAAATTTGTAGAAGATGAAAATGGTAAATTTATCTTTAAATAATATTTTTTAAAGGTTAAATGATATTTTAAAACCTTTTTTGAAAATTTCGTTTTTTATAAAAACAAGGTGGTGTTCCTTAAGAGAAATATAGAGTCAAGTTTTCATAAAAAATTATTAAAAATATTTAGTATGAATGATTAGTGTAATGGAACTATAAATTGGAAAAGGACATGAATAACTATAGTATAATAAAATTAAAATCTTTTATGGATAATTTTAAAATAATTTCCTATGATGTAAATTCATGGGTAAACAATTTCGAACAATATTAGATTGTGAAGTAAACCCTAGAAAATCAAATATTATTGATGTGAGAATGAATAAATAAATATATTATGTGTTTCAAATGTAAATACAAATAAAAAAATTCTATTTACAAAAATTGATATCAAAATGTTATTAAACACGTAATCATATAATATTAATGACAATAAGGAAGTAATATAACCCAGTGAAATGGAATTGGGTTATGAAATTATGTTTCTCTTTTAAATGATATATTTTTATAACCATAGTTGAAAATATAAAAAATTGAAATAGAAAATGTCATGAATAATTAATAAATCATGATATTAGATTTAAATGTTGAATTATGTCTGCCATATATAATAAATTAGGTGCACAAGAATAATGTATATCTCAAAGAATGGAAATTGATATGATGTCTTTTACTACAAAGTAAATTTTTAGTCATAAGCCCCATAAAGAAGATAACATAAAAAAAATCATTAAATAGAATGATAATAAAATATTTCAAAATATAATATATAATAATGGTAAGTATATAAATCACATAATTTATTTAATTGGTGAAAATAGTGTATGCCTCATAAAAAGAAAGGTTTGACAAGAATCTCTAACCTTGTGTTTAATTTCACATGAACATCTATTATATTCATGTATAATGATTTTAAACATACAAAAAACTCATACATGAATGATAATTATATTTATATTTTTACATATTAACTTATTATAATATCTTATTACCCTTTGGTTAATAATCATTCATTATTATGACTATATTGGGTGTTAATTTCCTAGTCTATCAGTTATGTTTTAACAAGATATTTTTATTAATATTAATTAGATAATTATTATAAAATCCATAATTTTATCCATGATTTAAGATTTATATATATTCAGTTTATATGTATTTATAATAATCCATAATATATCGCAATTGGAAATGAAATACATCATTCATAGAGATATTAGGACATACGTACGCATGAACAGAGCATCCATTTCATTATCTTATTTTAAAATAATTATAATTAAATTATATATATTAATATTATAATTACATTATAATTTTTATTTCATATATTATATATATTTTTATTAAAATCATCAATTAAACATTTAAGGTATAACATGAATGAATCAATTACCCTTGAGGAGGTGATAATCCACACCTCCAAAAACTATATTATAACGTCACAAAAAATAAAAAACATAAATATATGTGTTATATAAATATTAAATAGGTATTAATAATATATATATAATATATAACTTATAAAAATATCATTTCAATTATAATTCCATCCATTATAGGGGGTAAAGGAATAATGAACAATTATCGTTTTAGTGAGGTGATAGTATGTCATACACATGAATTGTATGATCACAAGCAATTAGATAGATATCTGGGTAAGAGTAGGTATAACACATAGATTGAAAAAATATCATTATATGTAGGATATTTATGTTATTATATAACCATGGAATAATAATATTTTAAATAATTGAGAAATAATTAAAAGGAAAGTTGTCGTTGAAGTATGTTACCTCATTTTCATGTAACTCCATTTTGTATATAACAAAATACAATCATGATTTGAATTATTCATAAATGAAGGACTATAGTATAAGGGAATGGAATTAGGGATCTTATTTTATAATATATGTGTGTGAGAAAAAGGTCTTCAGTATGATATCCAACCTTTTAATTATATAACATTACATTATATTTTACAAATAGATAATTTTTAATGTCTAGTGTCTTGAAAATAAGGGACCTAATAAATGAAAAAATATAAAATTATTTTAATCCACTTGAATGGATTTTTTAAATTTTCACAATATTTATAATTACCTAATCTCATAACCTGGGACCACACATCAAGGTAAAGGGTTAGTATAAGGCCTAGTAAAGGAAAAGAAGTGAAACAATTTACATGTGAACTTGAGAAATATCAATCAGAACAAGAGTAATTTTAACAATAGAAAGATAAATAGGGATATAATTATAATAATAACCTGAATAATAACATTAATATAAGTCTAAAACATTTAGTTTAGGCATTTATAAGCATATCACCAAGGTCCATCCCCAAAGTGTCATAAAAATATCAAGGTTATTCCCCAAGGTTTAGTAAAACATATCATCTCTACAGATTAATTTCATTAACCAATGAATTAGATTAATATCAGGGTGAACCATTAGTATTTATTTATTTTCTTATGATCCATATATATAATAATAAAAAAATTCATAAATATCCCAAAGAGAATAAAAGAATTATGTTTCAAATCAAAATCCTATCATTTTAAAATGTTCTTAAAAAATGATCATTATGTAATTTATATCCCAAAGAAATGGAATGAGTGTTTTATATATGTCAATTAAAGAATAAAATATATCAGTTTTATTTATTAATGAATAAACTTTTAAATGAAAATTTCTTGGGTATTACCATAAAAAAATTACAGAATTTCTTGAGATAAATAGAGTGATTTTGAGATTAAAACTCTACAGCATAACCGCTATAAAACATGGATATTAAAAACATCAAAATGAGAGATTACAAGGGTAAATCATACATAAAATAATTATAATTTAGTATAGGTAAATAATAAAATGGTAATAATTACATGTTATTGAAATTTTACAGCCAAACCACAAAAAAGAAATTGTGAAAGATATATAGAAGTTGAAAATTCCATTTTGTAACAGCCCAAGATTTTATAAAAAAATATATTCTTTTTAATTTTATTAATGTCTTGTGTTGTACGCTACACCAAAAGGAGCTTGCACAACACGCATCCTTGTCTTGCCTTGCATTACACGCAATCGCGACCTTCCTCGATAGCGTGTGTAATACGCAATACCGAGTTTCACTAAACAACGATGTGCTATTAAAATATTATTAAAACTAGCCGTTATGAATAGTAATAACCACTTTTTAAAAATTCTGTAAATCTTATTTTTCAAAATGAACTTCATTCTTGGATTCGGAGTATCGAATTTAGCCTAAGGTGAAATTTTGGTACTTTTCGGATAACTTTCATATTCTGATGAATAGTGAAAAATTACTAAATTATAATTAAAAACAACTTTTTTAATCGAAATAATTAATAGTGATAAATTATTAATTTGAGTGGTTTTAAAGTATATTTAGAATATATTTTTACAATTTAATACAATGTTGGTCATTGGTTGTAATTTCACATTTAAACCAGACATAATCAAGTGTCAATCTTTTGATATATATTGTTTCCTAAAAACACGCTATTTATTTTAACAGCGGGATTTAATTATAAAATTAATTAATGCAACTTCTATGTTATGAATTTGGTAAAATAGATTTCATTTTTGAATTCGGAATATGAAATATAGCTTAGGATGAAATTTTGGCATTGTTCTGAAAAACATCAATTTTTGATGAATAGTGAAACTACTAAGTGGTAGTTAAAAAAACTGAATTTTTCATAAAACTTAATTTTGCCACTTCTGTGAATGGAATTTCGAAAATCCGAGAGACACGGTTAATATCAAGGACTAAAATGTGGTTCAATGAGATGAAAATAATTTTTTGGTGAATAGTAACTTTTTACTTTTTTTACCGCGGTTAATAGTAAATAGGGTAACTAAGGGTAAATATGATATTACTATTACCCTAACACATGTCCTAATTCTATTGGACAAGTGTAATTCGACCAAAAACAAACATACGAAAAAACTATGACCATTTAGGCCCACTTGGATTAGATTAGGACATTTATTATTAATTTATTTAAAGAAAGGTTAAAATAGTTAAAATCAAAGTTTAATAAGTAAATCATTTTTAATATGGGGTTATACATAAGATAAATTCGATTTTAAATATTCATTAGAAAGCTAAAAAGATTTCCTACATTATGGTATTTTATTTGTAATTTTTAGACATAAAATAATTTAATTTATTTATGACACAACGATGATGCAATAATTATCTTATTAATGAAATATTGACATAATTGATGTTATAAACACCAAAATAAATGTAATTTGAGATTTTTTTTGAATTACACTAATTTTCTAGGTTACTATGATATATTAATGTTGATTTAATCAACTTGGTGCGAACATTTAATTCTGTTATGACTTTCACAAAAATCATATATCAAATAGTGTCAAAATTGACACAAAATAGTTTTTAAATCAAATATTATATTATTAATTGTTATTGTATTCCTAAAAATCTAAGGTTCGGCCAAATAACTTATATAAGTATATATTTATTAATAATATACAATTTGGGGTTCGTTTGGAATGTTATAGTAAGTGTATTAACCATATAGTGAAAGAAAACAAAAAGACACGGTAAAAGTTAAATTATTTATCTTAGAGTTAAATCTAATTGATAAGGTTAAAATAATATCCTAAACTTGTCTAAATTCTATTGGTTGATAGGATTTAGACCCATCCCCACTTTAGCTTCGAAATAAGACCCTTTGGAACCACTATAAACCGATTTTGACTTTAATATAAAATAATATTTTGAGATATTCCTAAGGTGCCCCTCTCCTCCCTTATAAAAGGACACCTCCTCCCTCTCCTCCTCACACAAATTTGAGCATTCAAGCTCGGCCAACCCCTGCCAAAATCTCTTCTCCACTTCCCTAGAAACATCCTAGAGGTTTTGGTCTTCCTCAAAGACCAATTTTAGTTCCCTAAGAGGAGGTCTCAAAGAGGCACTTCAAAGAAGAGGTAATTACCGTTACCAATTCTTTCATCTTTATTTCTTCTTCCACTTCTTCTTCTTAGGTTGTTTCATTATGAAGTAATAACATCAGTATCACTCATATACTTATATGTTATTATAAGTATGAAACAACCCTATTTCACCATCTATCCATCCTACGGAAAAAGAAATCACCGCGCGTGCGTACGTACGGAATACCGTCTCCACGCCGTGGTGTAATCTATTTTCCACCACCACCTTACATGGATGGGTATAATGGTGTAAAGAATAACTATACATAGTTATTACAACATCATATTTATTCTGATATATTGTATAATCCACTCCAATTCAATTCAATATTTATAGAAATGATATCATCGCTCGTGCGTACGTACGGACTACCGTCTCCACGACGCGATGAGATTCATTCTCCATGTTAACCATTTAAGAATGATTATAATGTATATATAAGAAATAATAATGAAATATATGACATTATAAAGCTACTGGATTTATGTATATATATACATATGTATGTCATCTACTTACTTCCATTTCAAGACAATAAGGAAAGAAAAACAGCGTTCATGCGTATGTACGGACTACCGTCTCCATGAACGGTGTTTTTCATTTTATTTATCTATCTATTATATATATATATACTGAATATATATGATATATAAATCATATTTTATATTCTGGAAGTAAGTAAATCATGATATAAGTAATAATGATGTCAGGAACAACAAGTCAAAACACCTACGATAAATGAAACGATTTTACCCAAAACGCTTCTTTAACATGGAATTTACAAAAGAACGGGTAATATAATGTCATAAGTGAACCATATATGATATCATAACAATGAATATGATTCTTTAATACGTCAATGACATTATTTAAATCATTATACAGGATGTTCGGACACATACGAAGCAAATTGGACCTAAGGTAAGGGAAATATCACAATCTCATTTTTATCCGAGATTGTTTATTCGTAAGTATTTACTGGGGTGTATTTTATCATCCACATCCATGTTCCTTCAATATGTAATATTGTTTCCATCCACTTAAAATAGTTTAAATCCAATTTTACTCTTCGGTGAGTTTTTAGTAAAGAATATGAAAGGAATCTTTTGTCGCTTTTTCATACGAGGTACTTTTTGACTTTTCCGAAAAAAGTACGAAGAATGTTTTTTTTAACTTAAACGGCATGAATGGATTTTTACGGTTTTATAAAGCCTTATTTTCATGAAGCTTCCTCCAAAAGATTTCATGAATATTTTTAATAAAATCTCTTTCTTTTAAAATTGCATGATGTTTTGTGAAAAGAAATTGATTTTGAAGAAGAAAGGATATTTTCCTCAGGAATTCATTTCAAGTGTTTTATCAAAATTATTTTCCATCTAAGATAATAAAGGGTTCTGTTTCTATCCATATTTTTACATTGATTTGACTATGTTGTGATGGAATTATGTTTATGAATTCCTTTATCTTATATGAATGGTTTTATGATGTCATGTTGTTTTAAGAATCCCATTTTTATTACATGGGTTATGAAATGATGTATGATTTATGATTTTGTGGCACACATAAGAATGGTATCATTATGAGATGGGTGGGACCTATATCTCCCTCCAATGCATTGGGTAAAGATTTTATATCTCATGAGATAGACATGGCTGAAATGGTTGGTTATACCGGTTCAGTGAAACAGGACTGAAACGAGGGTTACTCGATTCAGAAAGGGACTTTGTCCACTAAGATAGTCTTGGCATTGAGTCTTGACTAACAAGAAATGATTCTCTATGATTATGTGTGTATGCCACAAAGTTTCATGTTTTATGTTATAATTATTGGGATTACATTTCACTTCTATGATTTATCTCATGTTATGATATTAAGAGCTCTTTTGCAGGTTAAGATTTCCAAAAGCTATGTTCTTATATATATGATGTGATTGATATTTCTTTTGTTTACCCTTACTAAGAATTTGAGCTCACCCTTTTATGTTTTCTTTTACCCAGGATATAAAGAAAGGTTTTAGGTAAAAAAAAAGGGATAACCTTTATGGGAGATATTGAAGAACTTTCACCACGATTAGAAGATTACGTTCCGAGTTTCCAAAGACACTAAACTATTACGATCCTTGTGTGTGTGTGTGTTTTGTTATGTACTAAGTATTCCGCAAAAGTAATGTAATATCCATGTACGTCAAGGCTTCGGGTCTCTACAGTTGGTATCAGAGGAAAGGTTTAGTCAACCTTTGGAAACTAGGATGCGAAAACGTTAGTGAGATCCCTAGAGATATTTCTAAGGTATGTCTAGGGATGTCCCTAAGGATAAGTATACGTATAGGATATATTCCTAGAACTATGGTAATGATATTAGATTAAACCTAAGAAGTTAGGTATTGAGGATACTTTCCCTTTACTATGTTGTTTTCTCTAGCATGATTTTTGATTCTCACAAAATTATTTTTGTGTTTTAGTTAATGGAGGGAACCAAAAGGAATTCAGTTAACATTGAATCCAATGGACAAATTGGTGACTATGAGCAACAAAATTGTGTAATGCCTAGAGAGAAAGATGTTGTGATTATGCCGAATCAATCATCGCGATATATGATTAACAAGGTGAAATTTAGTGGTATGTCTAATTCTTCAAAGAAGAGGAAGATAGACTATTATGCATGTTCGCATGTTGAGGAGAATAAAGAAAGGAAGATTGAGATTTCTAAAGAAGGGAAGAAGAACCTTGAGGAATACCTCAAATGGAGGGACCGATGTTATCTGTGTGGAGAAAAGGGTAATAGAGTGACAGACTGTTATGGAGTTCAATGTCTTATTTGTGGAGAACATGAGCATTACCCAACTCAATGCCCTGACCTAAAAAGTTACTTCTAAATCAAGGAAGGACTTATTCCAGGATAATCATTGATGTGGATGGACTGAAGTGTTTTGGTATTCAAGAATAATGTTGTTGAGGTACTTTTATGGTGTGTTGAAATATTTAAGTATTGGTATATTGTGGTTTTCAATAATTTTAAGGTACCAATAACTATGAAAAGTGATTCAAATATTTTGGAAAGTAGATGATAAGTGCATAATGAAAGGATAAGAAGATAATGAGATGTTTGATTGTATTCATGAGCTCATGATTGATATAAGGACTAAGTGATATCATGGTTTGAGTATAAATAATTTTGAGGATTTTGGTATGTGGAAAGTGTTAACTTTTAACTGCATTCATGTTTTCACTAAGGTATTCAAGAGAATACACGATTAAGGACTTTGAATGTTTGGAATGTGACCAACAAAACATATCTTATGATATATGGGGATCAACGATGATATTAAATCTCTGGTAATTGTTTTCACTATGTTATGAGAGTGGACTGCAGTATTATGGATAAGCCTAAAGATTGGAATGGATTATGTTGGACATAAGTTAGTATTGTTTAAGGATAGAAATTTTTTCGATATTATTGATGGGATGTTATAGTAATATAGTTTTGGAAAAAGGACAACCTGCAGGACGGGCGACATCCCATCGCTTCGGACAAGGCTATGGGAATCGAACCCACAACCGAAGTGCGACTGGCCTTTATCGCCTACCACTGGCCTACAGGAAGTCCCTGTTTAGTAGAAACTAGTTTTATTTTATTAAGCGGTATGATATATGAAGTATAAGTTCATTTTTGGAACCATATACGATTAATCTAACCATAAGATGAACTTATAACTTTTCAAACCTTTTGTTTGAGACAGATGGAATGACCCATCATTCTATTACATGATCTGCTAACACATCACGAATAACAAATTCAACTTCATTTATTTAAGATATGAAGTGGAAATTGTTCAAGGCACGAACAACAGTGAGATTATACCAAAATAAAGTAAGTATTTATTCTAATTCAAATTTTCAACTTTAGGGGAAATGATCTTGAAAACCAAAAATGTTGTCCTAGTGATCTTATACCTGATGAATCAGATGGTACCTTATAT
Source organism: Viscum album (assembly GCA_963277665.1). Lineage (NCBI taxonomy): Eukaryota > Viridiplantae > Streptophyta > Magnoliopsida > Santalales > Viscaceae > Viscum > Viscum album. The sequence goes on from OY728142.1 coordinate 1,540,850,655, forward strand.
CATCACAAATATATGGATTTGTGATTACTGGCTTTTCCATAGCCATGTTCTCTACCACTCTCCATCAGAACATGATGGTTAGATTTCTCTTCCATATCCATATTTTCACCTATGTGGAAACCCAATGATTAGTTTATTTGGGTAACCGTTACGTTTCATACTTTTGTTTTTAAAGATTGGTTTTGATATTCCTTTTTACGATGTGGGTTTCTATTAAAGAAACTTTCGAATAGTAAACCATTTATAACCCCGACGAATTTCGAGGGCGAAATTCATTTTAAGGGGGGTAGAATGTAACAGCCCAAGATTTTATAAAAAAATATATTCTTTTTAATTTTATTAATGTCTTGTGTTGTACGCTACACCAAAAGGAGCTTGCGCAACACGCATCCTTGTCTTGCCTTGCATTACACGCAATCGCGACCTTCCTCGATAGCGTGTGTAATACGCAATACCGAGTTTCACTAAACAACGATGTGCTATTAAAATATTATTAAAACTAGCCGTTATGAATATTAATAACCACTTTTTAAAAATTCTGTAAATCTTATTTTTCAAAATGAACTTCATTCTTGGATTCGGAGTATCGAATTTAGCCTAAGGTGAAATTTTGGTACTTTTCGGATAACTTTCATATTCTGATGAATAGTGAAAAATTACTAAATTATAATTAAAAACAACTTTTTTAATCGAAATAATTAATAGTGATAAATTATTAATTTGAGTGGTTTTAAAGTATATTTAGAATATATTTTTACAATTTAATACAATGTTGGTCATTGGTTGTAATTTCACATTTAAACCAGACATAATCAAGTGTCAATCTTTTGATATATATTGTTTCCTAAAAACACGCTATTTATTTTAACAGCGGGATTTAATTATAAAATTAATTAATGCAACTTATATGTTATGAATTTGGTAAAATAGATTTCATTTTTGAATTCGGAATATGAAATATAGCTTAGGATGAAATTTTGGCATTGTTCTGAAAAACATCAATTTTTGATGAATAGTGAAACTACTAAGTGGTAGTTAAAAAAACTGAATTTTTCATAAAACTTAATTTTGCCGCTTCTGTGAATGGAATTTCGAAAATCCGAGAGACACGGTTAATATCAAGGACTAAAATGTGGTTCAATGAGATGAAAATAATTTTTTGGTGAATAGTAACTTTTTACTTTTTTTACCGCGGTTAATAGTAAATATGGTAACTAAGGGTAAATATGATATTACTATTACCCTAACACATGTCCTAATTCTATTGGACAAGTGTAATTCGACCAAAAACAAACTTAGGAATAAAATATGACCATTTAGGCCCACTTGGATTAGATTAGGACATTTATTATTAATTTATTTAAAAAAAGGTTAAAATAGTTAAAATCAAAGTTTAATAAGTAAATAATTTTTAATATGGGGTTATACATAAGATAAATTCGATTGTAAATATTCATTAGAAAGCTAAAAAGATTTCCTACATGATGGTATTTTATTTGTAATTTTTAGACATAAAATAATTTAATTTATTTATGACACAACGATGATGCAGTAATTATCTTATTAATGAAATATTGACATAATTAATGTTATAAACACCACAATAAATGTAATTTGAGATTTTTTATGAATTACACTAATTTTCTAGGTTACTATGATATATTAATGCTGATTTAATCAACTTGGTTCGAACATTTAATTCTGTTATGACTTTCACAAAAATCATATATCAAATAGTGTCAAAATTGACACAAAATAGTTTTTAAATCAAATATTATATTATTAATTGTTATTGTATTCCTAAAAATCTAAGGTTCGGCCAAATAACTTATATAAGGATATATTTATTAATAATATACAATTTGGGGTTCGTTTGGCATGTTATAGTAAGTGTATTAACCATATAGTGAAAGAAAACAAAAAGACACGGTAAAAGTTAAATTATTTATCTTAGAGTTAAATCTAATTGATAAGGTTAAAATAATATCCTAAACTTGTCTAAATTCTATTGGTTGATAGGATTTCGACCCATCCCCACTTTAGCTTCGAAATAAGACCCTTTGGAACCATTATAAACCGATTTTGACTTTAATATAAAATAATATTTTGAGATATTCCTAAGGTGCCCCTCTCCTCCCTTATAAAAGGACACCTCCTCCCTCTCCTCCTCACACCAATTTGAGCATTCAAGCTCGGCCAACCCCTGCCAAAATCTCTTCTCCACTTCCCTAGCAACATCCTAGAGGTTCTGGTCTTCCTCAAAGACCAATTTTAGTGCCCTAAGAGGAGGTCTCAAAGAGGCACTTCAAAGAAGAGGTAATTACCGTTACAAATTCTTTCATCTTTATTTCTACTTCCACTTCTTCTTCTTAGGTTGTTTCATTATGAAGTAATAACATCAGTATCACTCATATAATTATATGTTATATAAGTATGAAACAACCCTATTTCACCATCTATCCATCCTACGGAAAAAGAAATCACCGCGCGTGCGTACGTACGGAATACCGTCTCCACGCCGTGGTGTAATCTATTTTCCACCACCACCTTACATGGATGGGTATAATGGTGTAAAGAATAACTATACATAGTTATTACAACATCATATTGATTCTGATATATTATATAATCCACTCCAATTCAATTCAATATTTATAGAAATGATATCATCGCTCGTGCGTACGTACGGACTACCGTCTCCACGACGCGATGAGATTCATTCTCCATGTTAACCATTTAAGAAAGATTATAATGTATATATAAGAAATAATAATGAAATATATGACATTATAAAGCTACTGGATTTATGTATATATATGCATATGTATGTCATCTACTTACTTCCATTTCAAGACAATATGGAAAGAAAAACAGCGTTCATGCGTACGTACGGACTACCGTCTCCATGAACGGTGTTTTTCATTTTATTTATCTATCTATTATATATATATATATACTGAATATATATGATATATAAATCATATTTTATATTCTGGAAGTAAGTAAATCATGATATAAGTAATAATGATGTCAAGAACAACAAGTCAAAACACCTACGATAAATGAAACGATTTTACCCAAAACGCTTCTTTAACATGGAATTTACAAAAGAACGGGTAATATAATGTCATAAGTGAACCATATATGATATCATAACAATGAATATGATTCTGTAATAAGTCAATGACATTATTTAAATCATTATACAGGATGTTCGGACACATACGAAGCAAATTGGACCTAAGGTAAGGGAAATATCACAATCTCATTTTTATCCGAGACTGTTTATTCGTAAGTATTTACTGGGGTGTATTTTATCATCCACATCCATGTTCCTTCAATATGTAATATTGTTTCCATCCACTTAAAATAGTTTAAATCCAATTTTACTCTTCGGTGAGTTTTTAGTAAAGAATATGAAAGGAATCTTTTGTCGCTTTTTCATACGAGGTACTTTTTGACTTTTCCGACAAAAGTACGAAGAATGTTTTTTTTAACTTAAACGGCATGAACGGATTTTTACGGTTTTATAAAGCCTTATTTTCATGAAGCTTACTCCAAAAGATTTCATGAATATTTTTAATAAAATCTCTTTCTTTTAAAATTGCATGATGTTTTGTGAAAAGAAATTGATTTTCAAGAAGAAAGGATATTTTCCTCAAGAATTCATTTCAAGTGTTTTATCAAAATTATTTTCCATCTAAGATAATAAAGGGTTCTGTTTCTATCCATATTTTTACATTGATTTGACTATGTTGTGATGGAATTATGTTTATGAATTCCTTTATCTTATATGAATGGTTTTATGATGTCATGTTGTTTTACGAATCCCATTTTTATTACATGGGTTATGAAATGATGTATGATTTATGATTTTGTGGCACACATAAGAATGCTATCATTATGAGATGGGTGGGACCTATATCTCCCTCCAATGCATTGGGTAAAGATTTTATATCTCATGAGATAGACATGGCTGAAATGGTTGGTTATACCGGTTCAGTGAAACAGGACTGAAACGAGGGTTACTCGATTCAGAAAGGGACTTTGTCCACTAAGATAGTCTTGGCATTGAGTCTTGACTAACAAGAAATGATTCTCTATGATTATGTGTGTATGCCACAAAGTTTCATGTTTTATGTTATGATTATTGGGATTACATTTCACTTCTATGATTTATCTCATGTTATGATATTAAGAGCTCTTTTGCAGGTTAAGATTTCCAAAAGCTATGTTCTTATATATATATGATGTGATTGATATTTATTTTTTTTACCCTTACTAAGAATTTGAGCTCACCCTTTTATGTTTTCTTTTCCCCAGGATATAAAGAAAGGTTTTAGGTAAAAAAAAGGGATGACCTTTATGGGAGATATTGAAGAACTTTCACCACGATTAGAAGATTACGTTCCGAGTTTCCAAAGACACTAAACTATTACGATCCTTGTGTGTGTGTGTGTTTTGTTATGTACTAAGTATTCCGCAAAAGTAATGTAATGTCCATGTACGTCAAGGCTTCGGGTCTCTACAAATTTCCTTGAAAATTAATTGATAAAACTCAATGATCGAGAACTTCAAGGAATATGGAAACCTTTTTAAGACTACATCAGAGGTAAAATAGTAGTAATTCATAGATTATAACTTTTGAATGACTATAAATGAAGAAATGGCTTGGTATTTTTAGTAAAAGAGAAAGAGTTTTTAATAAAGTTTTTAGGACACCTCATCAGTGGTATTTTCCAAACCAAGGGCTTTACTAGGGTATTTGACCTTGGTTTTGGCTACTTTGGACACATCAAAAAATATTTAAATAAAAATTAGTCGACTATAATTTTAAATTACATTTTAAATCATTATGATGTCATAAAACACACCGAGAACTCAGAAACTGTATTTTTACTATTAACCGAAAAAAAAACAATTTATAGAAATTTCATAAATTCACCTAACCAAATATCAATGTTCTGAATTATAAAAATTAACATCATTTTATGAAATTAATTTTCTAAATATGTGAAATTTAGTTTTTATGTAAAATCACTATTTATATGAAAAAATACTTATACTTAACTAAACATATCTACACTAGTTCATAACTTATACTATTATATCACATTACCATTCATGGTTCCTATCTAATATATATACTTACATAAGTGAGGTTACTATTCCATTCTTCATATTATTACTCATTAAGGAACTATTAAATTGAACATGTTACTATTCACCAAAGATTAATTTGATCATATCATACACTAAATGCATTATTCATCACAAAAATATATGTTCGTTTTTTTAAAATCATTTAAAATTATCTATTATTTAAATTATAAAAATTATTTCAAAGTACTCATTTTTCAATGTTCAAGAATAATATAATACATTATAGAAACTAAAAAAATTAACCCAATATTAATTTTGAGATATTAAATTCAAACATGATGTATATTTTACAATAAAAACAATATTATTTATAAAAATGGATTACACAATGTAATTATGGACTCATTGAATAACCTCTTATAAAACATTTATAGGACATATGAGTTTGCTGTGGAATAGAGATATACGTTTTGGGTGGCATATAAAACATTATCCAAGTGGGGATTTCTATCAACATTTTCTTCTCCAATATCTAATTTCGTTCATACATAACATGTGCAAGCTGTTCTAGGGATTAGATTAGATCAAAGCCTATTGACATTACCTCATTCCCATGCTCTGAAAAATCGGATTCGTATGGCATAATTTTACCTGTAAAGGCCATCGACTCTTCTTTTTTCATTAATTACCCATTATTATTTCAATTTATAAACAATAATTATAATGTTTAAAAAATTTCTATTTCTAATGGTCATGTTAACCATCGATCATATAAAGGTCAAAACTCAAAGGTTATATTTAAATTATACATATATTGTTTTATTGATTATGACATAGTAAAACATTCATTTTCATGAAACAAAATATTATTCAAAATTTTGGGTCATTACCTTGTTCCCTCAAGAAATTTTGTCCTCTAAATTTCAACTTGTACCCTAAGAAGAGAAACTGTGTAGGAACTACTACCTCACGGTCTCTTCTTATTCCCACATGGATTATTCATATTTTTGGTTCCTCCACAAAATATTAACAAGTTGGGAAGTCTTGTTACATTGAATATTTTCTTTATAATCCAAGATCTACACAGGTTCCCCTTATAAGAGAGGTTCTGTTCTAGTCGTACCACCTATTGATTATTACATGTGAAGACTCTAGTATGTACTTCCTCAAGACGGATATATATAATACATCATGAATTTGAGAAATATTTGTAGGAAGTTCAAAATGATAAGCAACTAATCCTATGAGATCAAGGATTTTATAGAGGCCAATGTACCTAGGGAAAATCTTCCCTTTCTTCCCAAACCTCATGAATCTCTTCCATAGATAAATTCAAAGGAAGAATTTAGTTGCTATATCACAATAAAATTACCTTCTATGGTTGTCAGAAAAACTATCATGTCGAATCTAAGAAGACTTAACATGTTGTTGGATGACATGAACATTTTCTTTTATCTCGCGAATAAGATTATCCAATGAATCTTTCTCTCGCCAGCATCATCCCAACAAGTGGGAGCTCTACATCGCATCCCATATAGAGCTTCAAAGGGTTCCATTTGAACACTCTAATGTAATTTTTGGTATTAGTATAACTCAAATAATCAAATATATTGATCATATCATGCTTTAAATTATATTGATCATGTTTTCATCATGTCCTATTTGTCTCGATATTCTTTTTAGATTGGCCATCAGTTTGGGGGATATTGGTCGTACTGAATTTCAAATTGGTACCCAGATCATGTTAAATGCATCACCATATTTTTTAGGAGATCCTTGGGTCATGATCATATACAATGGAGAGTGGTTACCCATGCATCATTACAACTTCCTTCATGTAAATAATTGATAGTTTATCAAGAGGGAAATCATCTCTAATTGAGAAAAAATTTGAAGTCTTGGTGAGATAATCCACTATAACCCATATCACATGGTTTCCTTTGGAATTTATGAAGAGACTAGTGAAAGATACCATAATGATATATTCCAACTTCAATTATGTTACAGGTAGTGGTTGTAATACTCTGTTAGAAGGTTATCACTCTTTCTTAACTTACTGACATACAAGGCACCTTGTAATGTATTCAAAAATATCCATTTTAATATTATTCCACCAATAATGATCACTAATGTCCCTATAAATTTTATTGCTCCAAAAATGTATATAGAATGTAATTTTATCAGTTACATTCATCACATCCTTATTCATTTCTACAAAAGATGGAAAACCTATTCTTGAATGAAATTTTAGTAAACATCAATCAATATTGAACTCAAGAAACTTCCCTACTTTTACAGCCTCAAACTTCTTCTATAAAAAAGGATCTACTTATTTAGATTTCTTATTCTTCACCTTTAATGATAGTTGGGAAATAATTTGGAATAGGGTTTATGATTTCCCTCCCCTTAAAATTTCCATGTCCAGTTTTTCAAGATCTTTGATAAAGGGATCTCTTGAATCCCCATATTTTCCATAACAGCTGGGTCGTTCTTACTGAATGCATAAAATACATTATTTTCTCTACTAGGTGAAAATTAATTGAACAATCATAGTATTTAAGATGTTCCAACCATATTGTATGTCTCATATTCAATTCATTTTCCATGAAAATATAATTAAAACACTATTGGTCTATGTATATATCAAATTTCCCCACATAATGATAGGGACTCTATATTATCAGATAAAAAAACCACAGCCAACACTAGATCATGCTTTTAGTAGTTCCTCTCATAAGGCTTCAACTGCTGAGATGCATAAGCAATGACTTTTTTATTTTGAAATAGGATACACCCAAGCCCTTTTAGTGATGCATCACAATAAAAAATGAATCTATACCTGATTGAGGGTGGAGTTAACACAGGTTTTGAAACAAAATTCATCTTAATCTCTTGGAATCTTTCCCCAAAAATCAGTTTCCAATTGAACTTGACCCGTTTTCAAGTTAAAATTGTTAATGGATTAGAAATTGATGAATAGTATTTCACAAACCTCTTGTAATATCCCGTTAAACCAATCTAACTATGAATCCCACCTACTGTTGTTGGATGAGGCCACTCCATTACAAACATTTTCATTATAGGTTCAACTGAGAGTACTTCATTAGATACAATGTTCCCCAAGAATGGAACATTATTTCAACCAAAACTCACACTTTCTAAACATTCCAAGTATCTTTTCCATCCATAGAGTTTGGAAAATAACCCTTATATATAATTCATTCTCCTCCCAAATTTTAGAATATATTATTTTTCATAACTAAAAACTACCACATTGTTATCGAGGTAATATTTGGAGATAATATTCATCAAATCCATTAAAATAACAGGAGAATTAGTCAATCCTAAGTGCATAATAAGAAACTCGTAATGCCCATTTCTTGATCATAAGGTGGATTTTGTAATATCTTATTTCTTTACTCTCAATTGATGTTAACCATACCGAATAAGAATATTGGAGAAGAATTTATCCTAATTAATTTGGTCAAATAAATCGTCAATTCTGGGATTATTGTATTTTTTATCACAATGAACTAATTTTTTTCACTATAATAAAAGAATATTCACATTGATCAATCATTATTATCAACAAAGAGAACATGTTCTCCCCATCGAGACACACTCATTCAGATAATCCACTTCTTCAAAAGATATTAGATTTTCTCTGTTAATTCCTCTAGCTTTACATATTCCATCCTATACACGGTCATTGATATCAAATTATATCCTATTATAAATTTAGTAGAGAACACTACATCTATTTCTTGGTGAGGTTTGGTTTATTCCTCTAGATATATTTCATTTTATTCCTAAATTATTTGGACATCCTCTATTCATATACTATCATTTCTTTCTATATCCTATGTAATAAACTCCATAAATATGGCTATAGGAGGTGTATATAGACAATGCGTTGGTCAAAAATTCTCTCTATGGAACATAATTATTGGTTTCCCATTTAAGTCCAATATTATTTCCTTGATATTAAATTTTATCATAGAATTATATTTTGGGAGCCAGTCCATCCCTAGTATAATGTCAAATTCCTACATAGGAATGACTAATATATTTTCAATAATATTGTGCTCACTAAAGTAAATACAAGATTTTCTAAACACTGTTTGCGTTTGTATAATACCACCAGGAGTCTGTACTGATAACTCTACTTTTTACTAGTCGTGGGTTGATTCTTAATTTTTTTTTAATCTTGGATGCAATAAAAGATTGCATACAATAACAATAAAAAAAATTAACTACTTTCTTTGAGAGAAAAACAAGAGTAGCTTCTACCATATAATTTGGCAATTCACCATCAGCTGATGTGATTGAAAAATCATGACCCCTCTCCCTTGGACTCTACTAAGGATGATGGTGATTCCCCATTACTGCACTTATATTTGGACAGTGATTGGGAAATTTCTCAAGTGGTCCAAACATGATGCTTTGGACTTCTGGTAGGGATTGGACCATCTTCCCCTTATCATTGGTGTTGGGATGTTTACGATTTATCAAACTTACACAATAACAAGAAATATGTATATATCTTGAACACTTTCAGCACTTCACTCTCTTGAAAAGGCATTCCCCCAAATGCTTCATCCCCCTTTTATTATATGTTGTAAGTTGCACCTACTTTCTACCTCTTCCCTAATTAAAGCTCATCCCCAAAATTAGATCCATTGATATATTCTTTTCATTAGATTATTGGGACCATTGCATGTAACCTAAATCCAGTTCAACATTCATAGTACTCTGCACGATATCCTCATAGATATCATAGTCTCGATTGAATAGATTCTTCTATATATGAATTATTTTCCACAAAAGAATATATCCACTATCCCATTATGATCCATTAAAAGGAATGAAGTATAATGGGAATATCTTGTGATGATCATCTCATAGCTTAAGAAAATTCATTCTCCTTCTACTTCAGTTCGAGAAATTAGTTCCTTATTTCTGTTCTAATCGAACTAGGGAAATACTTATTATAGAAGATTCCATTGAATTGTTCCAAATCCAAATCTTAAAAATACACTCTTGGATATAAGTTTTTAATCTATTCCCACCACTGATGAACTTCTACCTCTATGTGTTAAGAAACCACTATGGCCTTTTGTTGTTCTGAACAGTGGAGTTTAGAAAACAAATTTTTGATAGTGGTGATCTACATTTTAGGAATTAATGGCTCAGTAGATCCATTGAATGTTGGAGTTCATTGAAGCATAAAGGACTCAAAAAAAGTTTGTACCCATCATGTTGAAATCATACTCTCATGTTGATTCATGTTATTCCACATAACATGAGTATGTTGGTTCATAATTCTCAAGATGTTTTCCATTCCAACTTATATTTGAGGGTTTCCAAAACATGATTCTTTGAGGTCACTATTTGAAAGGTTCCTCATATATTCCACCATTTTCTAAAACTAAAAAACCTTAATGGCAAACTTATTTAATATATGAATCTTTTTATTATAAATTGATTTTATTTCTGTAATATTGATACTTAAACATATTTATTTTAAAAAAATTATGTTTCTATATAAATACTTCATAATTAGTTTTTAAAAACTTGTAATTAACCAAAATTATACCCTAGGAGTGTCAAACCAGTAGTGAAACAAGGTCCATTGTCATATACCTGTTCCCATTCGAGTATAGTTCAATGTAGTGTGTTCAGGTTTTACCCCAAGATAAATCTATGTTAGAGCCACATCTACTTTTTTGTAACCAGATAGGGATTTATTGGTGAGAAACCAATCAATTAATATTTCACCAAAATACTAAGAATTTTTACCATTTTCAAACTTTTCTATAGAGGTATTACGATGTTTTCATATCCTAATTTCCATGATTAAATAATCTATAATTTGATACCAATTATGACATACTACCTTCTTATTACATAACATTACATGACATTTTTCAAATAGAGGATCATTAATGTCCAGTCTCTTGGAAATACGGTACATAATGAATTAAAACATATACATTTTTTTAAATCCACTTTAAAGTAATATTTAAAAGTTCATTTTATGAAGAATCACATTATCTCATAACTTCTAGACATATATCAAGGGAAATGGTTAGTAGATGGCTGGTAAGGGAAAACAAGTGAAACAGTTTACATGTGAAAATAACCAATATCAATAAGAACATGAGAAATTTAATAAATCCATGATAAATATTAATATCATGATAATAATAACATTAATAATATTCTAAAAATTTGTATTAAAAAATTAATTTATATATTCATAATCCTATCACCAAGGTCCATCACCATGGTGTCATAAAACTTACCAAGGATATTCAACAAGGTATCATAAAACATATAATCTATATAGATTAATTTCATTACCCAGTGCGTTGGTGAACTATCAAGGAGATTTATTTATTTTCATGTGATCCACATATATAATAACCAAAAAATTCATAAATAACCTAAATAGAATAAAATAATTGGGTTTCATATCAAAATCATTATGTTTTAAAAAGTTCTTAAAACATGATCATTGGGTCATTTATAACCCACAGAAAGAGAATGAGGGTGTTTTTTTTTCAATTACCAAATATAATATTTAATTTTAATGTCATGATGAATACCCATGAAATTTTATATGTTAGTTTATTCAAATAATTAAAATAATTTAATTTCATAAAAAATAGACAAATTTTGAAACCAAAATTCTGCAGCATATTGGCTAGGATAAATGTGTTTACAATACATTAAAAATTTGGGTTCAAGGGAAAAACATTCATAAAAGACTCATAATAAATTATAGGGACATAATTAAATTTAAATAACAACATGTATGGTAAATTTGAAATCCATACCACATAAATGAAAACATGAAATGAAGAGAGAAGTTGAGAATTCCATTACCTTGAAGAGTAACATCTAAAACTCTACAACTAGGACCATGAGGGCTTTAGGATACCATGGGAGGAATCATTGGGAGGTAAAATAATCATAACATCATGGAGGATGAATTATTAATGAATAGAATCCCTGTAATGGATTGGTATTTATAGTAAAATAGAGGAAGTTTTTAATTAATTTTTAGGGACACCACATTAGTGGTATTTTCCAAACCATGTGGTTACCCATGGTATTTTCATATGGTTTTGAACACTACGGATGCATAATATAACATTTCATTCCAAATGAGTCTATAATAATTTTATATTACTTTTAAAATCAATGTGATGTCCAAAAAACCCCAGAAAACACAAAAAATGTGTTTTTACTATTCACTACAAAACAAAACATTTTATAAAAATCTCATTAATTCACCTTAAATTAATATTGATGTTCTAAGAGAAAAAATTAACATCCTATTATAAAAATATTTATCAAAATATTATTAATTTAAAATTTATATAAAATAACTATTTACTTAAAAAATACTAATAATTAACAAAAAATATCTGAAACAGTTAATTACATATAAAATTATATCACATTACCATTGAAGGTGCCTAAATTATATTTATACATCGTTGAGTGTTGTTACTATTACATTGGTCATATTACTATTTATAAAGGTACAAGTACTATTTATAAATTACTACTCACAAAATATTAAGTTGATATTATCATAATCTAAATTTCATACTGATCAGAAACATATATATCCGCTTTGTGAAAAATCATTTCACAGTATCAATTATTTAATGTATAAAAATTATTTTAAAATGAAATTTTTCCAATATTGATGGATACTATGATACATATTAGAAAAATAAGAAAAATTAAACCTAGAATAATTTTTAAATTTTAAATTCAAACATGTTTATTATAGTACCATGAAAACAATTTTATTTATACAAATGGAATTCACAAAGTAATTATGGCCTCATTACATAAGCTCTTATACCACATATATTGTACCTTAGAGTAAGGTTTCCAATAGTGATATAATCTTGGGGTGGCTCAAAAAAATATTATGAGTGGTGATTTATATCAACATGAACTTCTACTATAGCTGATTACGTTCAAACATAACTTATTGAAGATTGGCTCAGGCTTGGTCCAGAGAAAAGCTGAGTGAGACTTTCACCTTCCCATTTTCTTACAAATGGGATTCATATGGAAACATTCTAGTGGTATAGGCCATCGAACCTTCTTTATGAGTTAATTATCTATTCAAAATTTTATTTATAAAAAATAATTATAATTTTAAAAAAATTATGGTTTATAACATTCATGTTAAACAATGGTCGTTTAATGGTCAAAACTCGATGGTTACATTTCAATTATTAATATATATCCTTATTTATTAGGAAACAGTAACACATAAATTTTTAGTAAATAATAAAATTTTCAAAAAATTTCTCCTTTACATTGAGAGGTGTGAATATGTGGGTGGGTGGGTTACTTTTTATATTGGAGTAGGAGTGTCATTTTTGTAAATTTTTTTAATGGGAATTCCGCCCAGATTTTTTCTAGGTAAAATAGATCCAATACTGGAAATAATTATATAAAATAGATTATAGGTTAAATATATTTTCATATAATGGAATTTTAAAAATTTTCTAGGTCATTTTGGAACTTATTTTTAATGATTATTCCTTTAAAAATTTCATTTTACTCTTAATCGTGTAATTAATTTTAACAACTTTCAAAAATATTTTTGGTAACAACAAAGTTGAAATTTTTATAAAATATAAATTATGATGATAAAAAATATGGAATTAATTTTTATAAAATTATAATCACATAATGGGTGGAAACTAAATTATATTAAATCATGTAGATGGGATAATAAAGTCGGTTTTTAGAGTAAATATCTTCAATAGTTTGAGATGTGTTACATCCAATATAAATGAAAATTTTATTTAAATAAACTAAATTTGAAAAAAGGAGGTAAAAATTATCTAATTTTAATTTATACATAATTTAAAATATAAATTGTCATTATAAATTACTGGGAAGAAAAGTCAGTTTTGAATAAAAATTTAGTATTTTTCACTATTCATCAAAAAATTGATACTTCTTTGAAAAACACAAAAAAATAAACCTAAGATAATTATTATATGAAAAATAAAAAAATGAAGTTTATTTTTACATATAATATTTATAAAATTTCTAAAAATATTTTTTAATGTACGTTCTCTATTGAAAGGTGGTAACATTTCTTTTAGAAAAATATTTATTTTTATGCATAAAATTGAGGTGGTTTTTATTTTATGCATATCGAATCAATTGGATGAATATAAAAAAATTATTTAATGTATTTTATATGTTCATAATTTATTTAATCCTCTTACAAACTTCTAAATTAATGTCTAGGTTATATCTTATTATATTAAATACAAATATTTTAATTGTATATTGTTGTTTGGTAAATTAGGTCTAGTGTGTAATGTAAACTATCAAAGACATAATTTGTTCCCTACGACTCAAGATATCTTATTATTTTTTTCATTTAAAGATATAAAATATATTATGTTTATTTAAAATATTAAATATAACATCACATTTTGAGTTTTTATATTACATTCTACGTTTGGGGTTTCATGTCATATACGATATCGAATAGAAGTTACTCTTGTTGAATTATTAGGGTGTTACCTTATGCCCATATTAAATAAAATGGGTCCTAAATATTTAAACAATGTCTTGGTAAAAATTTGTTTGATATTTACAATATTTAAATCCTAAACCCTGGGTAGGGTACAAAAAACATCATATAGACAAGATACAATGACCTCAAAGGGTTCACAAGGAATGTCTTTTAACATGGGCTTCAGGTAGGATAATAGTAGTGGAATATGTAGTTAAAAACTTATATAAAAAGAGTGAATATTTATAGGTAGTTATTATGGTCATCAATCACAGACAAGTGAATGATTTGTATATTGGTGAGGGCTTCAATACCAAAAATTTGTGATGATACAGAAGACCATTGATTAATAAAGGGTATTTAGACAACATTTTTTATCATTAATATAATGGTAAGTAGTTATTTTATTGCCTGAGAATATAAGGAAATATAGTTACATGATATATTTCAATTTCATATCAATTATTTCATATTTGGATAATGCATCGATGAAATTCTAGTCTATCCTTTACTCAATGAAATTGATATCCTTGAATGAACATCTTTTTTGATGCAATAAAGTATTTTTTTTTAATGGATTGTATTACCCATTAAACAAGACATTATATTTTACTCAAACTATATTGAAAAGAAAATTTAATACAATAATATCTAAATCTAAAAGTAACACTACTGCTTTATCATTAACATTTTTTGTCAAATAGTAAAACAAAATATAATTACACAATAAATAGGACATCACGTAGTCTAGTGGATGGCGTAAAACCCATATCATCATTTTTCATGGGTACATGTCTCATCTAATTTCCAGACATTATGGATTGTCACCCAACAAATTTTTTTTCATTTTATAAAACCATATTAATATAATTTCATAAATAAATATGATTAACATCCTTGATATTTAATCATTAATAATTATATTATCTATGTTTTTCAACACAACACCAAAAACTTAGTTTTTAGTACCCCTGGATTGAGGTATGTTACCTTTTTTTATGTCATTCTATTTACATATTTTTATAGGGTATTGGTTGGGATTGTTTAGATGTATTTGGGTTAGTTTTGGGGCTTTTATAAGGGTGTACTATTTGAGCATAGTTAGTGGAAACAATAATGAATCTCTAAGAAAACATAAAATTTGAGATATTGGACCATCACATGGTTAGTGCATGAATTATTTACCTGTGTGGGACAACTGTGTGGGTTCTCTATTGAGGCGATAATAGGAGCATGGTTAGAACATGTTGTGTCTAATCGTGTGAGATAACCACGAACATTATAAAAATGGTGTTTTAAAAATGGTATAACTCGAGATTTATGCTAGAACACCCATTTCATTACCCTGTCGAGCCTCACTTAGTATTTTATTTAGTCATGGGGTTGGGAACCTCTTCTACACAGTTCAAAAGGGAAATAAAGGGTTTTATTATTGGTTTGAAGGAATTTCTCCTATGGTTAGTTGCCTCTGTTGGTTATTTTGTGTTTTTCCTTAGATTTATATCTCATACACTCTTGGATTTCAAGATCTACACTATCAAATATAGATCATGTGTTTTGGTTTCCAAAATTAAAATAGTTGGGTTCTTTGATGTTAGAAAAATAGATCTTGGGAGATTTCTTAAGTTTTTGATGTGGATTTGTGGTGCGGTTGTTTGTTGGTCGATATCACTGGAACCCTATGAAATGTGGTTCTATTCTTGAAACCATTTTTATAGAACTAGATTTTATAATTTCATATAAATTTTTTTTCTATAAATTTATTGTGATTGTGATTTGTAAATATTATTTTAAACCCATTTTTTTGATTAGTAATTTTTTTGGAAAATGGGTTCTTGTTGGGAAATGTGCTTTGTAGATGGATTTTAAAATGATGATTTTAAAATTAATGTCTTTTTTTATTAGTGGAAAATTTTATATAAAATAAATTCAATAAAAAGGTTTTTTTACTGAACTATGGTTGTAAAGCCCCAAACACATACTTCTATATTTAGTATTATAAAATTATATTCATTTTTATATAATAGTAACAAAAAAATAAAAAGTATATTATAAAAATGAGGACCTTTTCCAGTATAGGTAATAGATAATAAGATAAGAACATAAATATATTGAATTAGATTTTACAAAAAATAACAGAAAATATAAATTACATATTCATCTACATTTACTCTTCTATGAAAGTTGAAATTCTATGTTTGATTCATGCCAACATTTCCATACACAGTTGTTGGAACAACTTTTTTATAGAAATATATTTTATGACTGTGGTGAAGGGAATTTTCCATGACATGTTTCATCTAGCTTGGTCGCTTACTACGTGTTGGATGAATTGTCTCTGTTCTCTTCATGGAACCATTTTCAGTATAACCAATAATTACCATGAGAAGAATATTGTTTCTCATAGTCTCACCAATAAATGGGTTTCATAGGACATAATCTCTCTTGAAAATCTTCTGTAAAATCTACATCCTCTTCATGTGAAATATTGTAATATGATCTCATCTTTTAGACTCTAGTAAGCTTATCTTTATAATAAATTTTTCTTTGTTCTTTGGACCAATGCACAAACTTCATTAAAAAAATACCCAATGAATTGGAGGGAAATATACATCCCAAAATTCATTATAAAAAATTATAATGAACAAAAACATAATCATACAACATGAATAATTACATAAGAATAATGCTTTTGAATTTTGTAAAAAAAATTAAAAGAATATTTTAAAACCAAAATTCCCTTAAAATACCATATAATTGAAATGAAACATTATATAGTTGATTTAATATGTATATATACTATTAATACTCACAATAAAATGTAATATAAAGAAAATTAATCACTCAATATATTTTAATACCCCATAAATAATGAATTAGTAGGTTAATTCAAAGAATGGAAATTGTGTTAAGAATTCCCTTACCTCGAGGATTTATTACACAAAACATGTTTGAAACACTGGAATAATGTTTAAATTGTATTATTAATATCTAAAAGAAATATATTAATGTTTATAATACTATATTATCATTTCATGGCATCTTTTGAACCTTTAATTGTTAATCTTTTGATCATTCCATTGGTTTGGATGCGTTCTTCACATGATTTATGTAGCTGTTTTGTATTTGATATTATTCTCGTATGGAAATGAGATTTAAAAAGTGTAAAGAAATGGTATTCATATGTTTCCATAATATATAATGATATCATAAATTTTTTATCATATATTATGATGAATCATTAGATGAATCATTAAAGATATTTTTTTAGATCACTTTTAGTAGTTCTGGATTATCTTGAACTTTTTTCAATATAAAATTTAATTTCATGCATAGTAGTTCATTCTATAACATAAAATAGGATATATAATACAATTTAAATTTTTTATCAATGATTAATAGGGTTCTATGATCATATTTTAAATAATTAAGGGAAATTTCATTCACATAATCTATACTTTTGCTAAATTGACACATCACTAACATTGTTTTTATTTTAGATTAAGTGGGAGAGGAGATGAGGTATGTTGAGGAATTATTCAAAAACATGATAAAAATACCAAATATATGTAATAATAGATCTTAAAAAGTTATTTTATTCAAATATTAAAATAGAGTATATGAAAAGATAATAATTGAAAAAACAAGAAAAAGGAGGAGTATTCTTACCTCTTGTTCTCTTCTACTTAAGATCCTCATTAAGGACTTTGGTTTTGCTCTTTTGGTTAGAAAAAAATGTCTTGACATGGGTAATATCATTGGGGTTTATATTTCGTAGGACATAGATAATACTCAAGGATGAGCTGTGTGAAAAATGTGGGGAATGCGGGTTGTATTTATAGTGGAGGAGAAGAGGGGTTTCTCATTATTTTAAACATTAGTTTAATATTTTGTCTCAATACTATGAATAGGCATGATTCATGTGACCAAAAATACGAATAAGATCATTTTATTTAGAACCATGGGTGACTAAATCATCCTAACCTCACCCATGATACAGTAAAACAAGTATTTCACGTTTATCATAATTTATCATATTTTTCTATTCATAAAAATTCATGAATTCTATAAAATTTCCCAAAATTCACCATACCCATTTTTCTACTTGTAGAATTCAAAAATTAACTCCATTTTCTAAAAATATATTTCAAAACATTATTATTATTATTTTTAAATAAAATAATAATTTAATTGAGAAATATATATTTTTAAAATTTAACTACTTTTATAACACATTGAAAAATTACCTAAGGACTCGTAATATTTTATTATAATAATAATTCGTAAAAATAATTTATATGAATATATTTTATGAAAATAATTTTTTTTATTTATTAAATTAATCATAAATTTGTAATTAAATATATATGACTTACAAAAATACCAACAATTAATTAGTAATTTTAAAAATATATATTTACTTATATTATAACATAATTATACCATATTGACACTTATAGGATAGATAAATTTTATTTATAATTTCATTTGAGAATTTACTATTCATAAGGGTACCTTACTATTCATAAGGTTATAGTTACTATTCATTATGATACATTAATATTCAATGGGATCAAGTTACAATTCATAAAGGTATATTACTATTTTTAATGTTCATGTTACTATTAATAAGGATATATTACTATTATTAATGTTAATTTCACTATTCATAAGGGTATCTTTCTATTCATAATGGTAGGTTACTATTCACCAAAATTAAGATTGTTGTATTTGAATGAAAAAACATATCAATCGCAACTTTGTATGACCTTTTTCTAAATTCAAAACACATAATCATAAAAATTTTGTTTATTGGTTACTTTATAGAGGTCACATAGTATTTATAATTTAATTTAAGCAGAAAGTGTTTTTTTTAAATCTAGGGATGTTACATTATAACCATTTAAATAAATTGCACCCTCAAAATTCGTTGATTGTACTTATATTTATGAATTTAAATATCGATAGTTAGGAAAAACTATTTTCTTATGTATAATTAGTTAACTAGAATTTTAAAATTAAACACTATCACCTAAAAAAGGAAAAGATCCCATCTCCATTATTGTCAAGATCGTTTCTCTGATACAAACTATAATGCCTTGAACCCACACATCTGGATTCATAACTAAAACATGATTCATATTTTTTTTATAATAGATAACTGAAAAATACACATTACATTATAAAAAATATTATATTTTCTATTCTAGGTTCTATAGATTTTGACAACAACTTACATATATTGAATAAGAGTTCACGAAAATTAAGAACTAATATAAATAACACGATTCATCTACCTTGGCACATTAACTATATGTTAAACTAATAAGGATTCCTATGAAAAAACATTTTAAAGACTTGGGATGAGAAATATATCTTAGTAAGGGATATAAATATAATTAAAGGAACTCTATGTCCATAAATACATTAGATAATATGAAATCATTTTCAAAAGACATATTTATTACCCATAATGTATCAAATACATACATTTTGAAAACATTATGGACATAAATAAAACATGTATTTAACTTGAGGAATTAATTAATTACAATTTAAAAAATCATGGACAATATATTATTGGGATGCCTCGTGACTACCTTACAATGTAACCCTCATGGATACCTTACAATGTAACTGTCAGGGCTACCATGTGGTGTAACAATCGCATTTACACATGGAGTAACCAAAAGGTTGGCCTCTAACATAATCATCACCAATACATTGGAGGGAAATATATGTCCCAAAAAACACCATAAATAACACCCAAGAACAATAATACAATAATACAACATGAATAATATAACAAAATCATTACCTTTGAATTTTGTAAAAAATATATTTAAACAATATTTTAAAAGAAAACCCCCTTACGAATTTTATATAATTGAAATGAGACTCAAAATTGGGGATGTAATATTTATATAATCTATTAATACACATAGTAAAACATAATATGAACTAAATTCATCACATTAACAATTTTCATACCATGTAAATAATGAATTAGAAGGTTCACCAAAGGAATAAGAGTTAGATTAAGAATTCCCTTACCTCATGTTTTTCTTACATAAAATATGTTTAAATCTCATATATAATGGTTAAAATGGTGTTACTAATATCTTAAACAAACATATACATGTTTATAATACTTTATCTAATTGTTTCATATCATCATTTTGCCCTTTAATTGTTAATATTTTGTTCCTTCAATTGATTTGGGTGCGTTCTATACATGAATTATGCGCCCAGTTTGTATTTGATTTTCCTATCATATGGAAATTATATTCCATAAGTGGAATGAAACGGTATCAATATGTTTCAAAATTATAAAATTATAACATAAATCATTTTTTCCTCATATATTATGATGAATCATTTGATAAATTATTAATGATATTTGTTTAGAACATATTTTGTGGTTTCTCGATAATCAAGAATTTATTTCATTATATAATTTAAATTCATGCATAAAAGATCATTATAGAACATAAAATAAGTTATATAATACAATATAATTTAATTAATTAACCATTAAAATGTTTTTATGATTATTTTAAAAGTAAGTAATGTGAATTTCATACACATCATCCATGAATTAGCAAAATCGGCCCATCGTAGATGATGTTTTTATTTTAAGAATAATAGGTATAGGATTTAAAGTATGATGAAATATTTTCCATAAACATGATAAATATACTGAATATAAGTAAAAATTGTTCTTTAATACCTCTTTAATTATGGAATGAAAATAGAGCATAAGAAAAAAAAATATTTGAAATGAACACACAAGAAAAATGAAGACGATTCTTACCTCTTGATCTGTTCTATATGGGATCCTCCTTCAGGCCTTTGGTTATGGTCTTTTGGTGAGACCAGTAGGTCATGGACTTCTTTAAGATCCTTGGGTAGGTTTATGAAAGAACACATACAATTCTCAAGGCCTGATAGGTGTGAGAGGAAGAGGGGAATGTGGGTGGAATTTATAGTGGGGGAGATAAGGGCCTTTACATTATTTTAATCACTTGTTTAATATTTTTGAACAAGACTATGAATAGTCTTGACCCACATGACCCAAAATAGTAATATGTGCATGTTTGTTAGAACTAATACTACTTTCATCATCCTTGAATCACATATGTTTCAATTTAACAAGTATTTAACTTTTATCGCAATTTATCTTATTTTACAATTCCTAAAAAATTCATGAATTTCAAAAAAATCCAAAGAAATCATAACTATTCATAATGGGTACATAACTATTCATTAGGGAGAATTAACTATTCATTTGGGTACATTACTATTCTTGATGGTCATGTTACTATTCACAAGGGTACATTAATATTCTTAAGAAAATGTTACTATTCATAAGAGTATAAAACTGTCCATAATGGTTAGTTACTATTCACAATTAACTGTGTTTTTTCTGACAATCTTCAAAAAAAACTAATATACTAATTGTAACTGTATCTGTGAATTTCATGAAATTCAATACACAAAAGTGGAAAAATTATGTTTAATTATTATTTTATAATGGTTACATAGTATTATTATTTCATATAAGAACATAGTTTTTCTTTTTAAAATATAATGATGTTACAATGGTTGTGAATAATTAATGGATTACAAATGTTTTAAAAAAATATGTGTTTTATTGATGTTATTTTGGCATGTTATATCAAATTGTTGTTTGTCTTAAAGCATTTTTTTTATTTTTTAAATTTGATATGGGATATGATTTTGGTAGTTTTTTTATTAAAATGTTTTTTATTTTGGTAAATGTTGATTAGAATAAGATTGTTGGGTGGTGGTCGTGAATGTAGCACCATCAAGGTGATGGATGTGATGTTACAACATTAATGGGGATGGTTATGTGTGTGATTGTGACACACAATCACGGAGACAGGTTTTGGTGTGGAAGTACCACATTAATGGTAACATTGAGCTAGTTTTTGTGTGTGGAACATGTATATATGGTTTCATTGTTTTGGGGTTTTTCCTATGTATTTTGTTTATTTTTGTAATATAATTATAAGGGTCTGTGTGTGGCTTCCTAAAAATTATTTCATTTTTATAGGTTTTATATAAATTATTTTATCTAAATGTTCTATCATGGTGTATCCTAGTGTCATGTGAAGTGAATCCATTTGGGGTAAACATATTGAGTATTTGTACTCTCCCCCTATTTTGGAACATTAGAACACTTGCAGATATTTTATTTTGATAAACGTGAAATGTTAAGTCGTCTCATTTTTGTTGTGGTATATTGTGAGGCTTGGATGGTTTTGTTGTTCTTGGATCTTGGATCATGGTGTGGGGGTACAAATTTAGATCATTTCATCATTGAGTTTTATTGTCTAGTCTTCCTCTTGGTACTCTGATTCCAGAGTATTTATGTTTCATTATGTGTATATTTTTTGTATTTTCAAGGTTGGTATGTTGTGAAAATGAAAAATTTGGTAAATTTTTATAATGACATGTTTGGTTAGTTATTATCAATTCAATGAAAAATCATTCCCAAATGTTTTCTTCAATCCCATAGCATTTATTACATCCTTTATCTCATTGGTAAAATCACTTAAAGCCATGTTTTACCTATGCCTCAACTCAAGACGATGATGTTAGGTGGGATGTTACCTTAATATTTCAACCATTTATATCCAAATAGGTTATTACATAGTCTAGATTTTATAAATTATAATGTTTCATTTACTAAAACCAAAAACCATAGTGTGATAATAAATTATCATATCTGAAAAACCATATAATTATTTTTAGTATGTCTAAATCTTGCCACATTATTATTTTTTATCTATGACAGCTCAAATTTTACCTATTTCATCCACTTTCATTATATATTAAAATTAATCATAATGGTTTTTAAAAAATGTATTAATCATCCCAATAATATCCCCTAGGCGCATCAAACTAGATGCGTAGTAAGGCGTGTTTCCTTGTAGTAGGTTACGCTCGGGTTAGGCCCGATGCGCCATTTCGGAGTTGTTACTACTATGTAAATTTTTGTCAGAAACACTTAAAAATGTTGTATATAGAAATGGATGTATTGGTTAGAAAACCACCTAAACTCTTCCATACGAATATTTAATGATGTTTTTCAATACATATCCTCAATCACTTTCATGGGGTTATTTTATCTAACATTCATTTCCTATTTATAATTCATAGAGTTTCTACGAAACATTTTTTGATACCAATCATAGAAACTCAACACTATAAATCCCAAAGCTAGTGTTTACTACCATTAACTTTCCCTGATAACAAGGAATGAAATCCCAAATGACTAAAGAGTATTGTAGTATTAGTAAGCTAGATACATATTTTTGTGTTGTAATACGATTGATTTCTCACATTACCCAACATTTTTCATTCAAGGATAACTATACTCAATATTGAATATCATTTAATATATTTCTTAGTACACTTCATCGATTAAGGGGCAAAAAAAATAATATAATGGTGTGCTCAAATGTTATGTAAGGGTTTAGTATTGGGAAGTAATAATGAATTAATGAGAATAGTCAATATGGAATGGTCAATAACATAACACACTTGACATGTAAAAAAATAACCAAATAGATAAACAATATGGAAAGGTAATAAATAGAAACACATGATATTGAAATAAATATATAATGAATATAAATATGGAAAGTAAAATAAATGAATCATATTCCCTTTAATCAATGAACATAGTATCAAATTCCTCAGTAGATAAAGTCAAATAAAAAGTATAATGGATAATAATAAATGGATCTAAATGAAGAAAATTCTTAATTATTGAAATTTTTGTTTCCTAGGTATATGGTACCCTTACCATCAAGACCTTTCTCAAGAAGATTTATAGAATAATAGCCAAAAACCCATTATATTATGCCTGATAACTAATTTGTTCCTATAGCAACCGGGAATCTGTCCCTGTTTGGGCCTTCAGGCCACTTATTTGGTCCCTAAGTCCTGGAAGGCCTTTGGGCCACCCCGGACTTCAGGTCAGTAAGGCCTTTAGGCCATCTCAAGGCCTTCGGGCCACCTTAAGTGCAAATGCAAACCAGAAAAACCTACAAGGTACAAGCTCAACAAAGAGGATGAGCAAGGAGCTTCCACCATAGCAGAAGCAAAACTAATCGCAAGAATGAGATTGTATGGCACCTTCCATTGGGACAAGCATGTGCATGCATGGGAATTCCTAGCCAAATAGCCATGTGAAGGTGGAGAGCTGATTTCACGATGAAGATTCTAGGGAGGAGGAGTTCCAAGTTGTTAGTCTGGGTTGTATGTATTGTTTGAATCCTACAGGAAATGAATTCCCCTATGTCCTATGGGCCATGTAATACTTACTCCTTCGGGCCTTGTAAGGGTTACACCTAATCCCTTGAAAGGTTGATTATCAAAATCAATAAAAAATTAAGGCCTTCGGTCCATTGGATGTAGTTAACAATAATACAATAAAATTATATTTAAAAACATTCTTAAGGAAGGTAGTCACTAAATTTTGAAAATCAATTTCTAAATAAATTTCATTGAAAATTGTTCCTCAATAAATTATAATTAAAAATTAGTCATTTAAAATTTCAAATTAAAATTCATTGAAATAATTGAAGGTAAATCTATGCATGCGGTACAAGTTTAAAAAATTCATTTTGAAAGTTAAAAATGATAGAAAATATAATTGTTCATAAATCGATAGTAAGATTATTTTAAAAAAAATTACACGAATAAAATGGTACAAATATATTTAATAGATAATTTTTAATGGTTAAAAAAAATTGTAGAACCTTTTTATAATATAGTGTTTTTTAGAACAAAGTAGGTTCTCTGGATAAAAATAAATATAATGTTTGTTTTCATTAAAACATTTTCTATAAAAATAGTTTGTACCTAAGAGTAGAAAAAAGGGAACTATTATATGGAAATTATTATTAATTACAATAGTAGAATAATATTTAAGGATTCATTTAATAATTATACAATAACATCCTCTAAGGGAAATTCAAGTGTAAAAAATTCCAAAAAATGATATAGTATTGTAAAATATAGAAAAGACCATAACATTGATGTTGGGATCCACAAAAAAAATATATTATATATTTCATGATTAATTATACTTAAAATAGATTTTAATAATTTAATATATAGTAAACATTAGTGTACACTTAATCATTGAATATTAACATCAAAGATTATGTAATATAACTCAAATAAAAGAAATTAGATTATTAAATTCTATTTCACTTGGTAACACATAATTTAAATACCATTATATAAAATAATTATAATTAAAATTCAAAATAACAATAATTCTGAATGAGTCATGATATTACACGTGAAAGTTGTAGTATGTACTCAATATTTAATAAATTAGGTGCACAACAATAAATTATGTCTCGAAGAATGAAAATTGAAACAATTTCCTTTACTACTTAGTAACTTTTTAGTTTTAAGCCCCATGAAAAAGATAACTACAAACTAAAATTTAAATATAATGAACACAAAATAATTTATTATATAATATATTAATAGGGTAAGTATATACACCACTCAAAATATGTAAGTGGTGAAAATCCTGTGAGCATCACGAAAAGAAAAGTGAAACAATATTTATTTACATTTTATTTCCTTTTAGGTGAAAATCCATTAAAATGATGTATAATATTTTTCAACATGTTACTAAATTATACCAGATCCATATTCAAATTTATATTACTTATAATAATATCTAATTACTATTTTTTTAATATTCATTCCTTATTTCACTCTTCTGGATGTCAATTTCCAAATTTATCAGTTATGTTTAAAATTTTTATTTTTATTTTTATTATATATGTCATTATTTTTTTATATAAAGAAAATAAAAAATGAATTAAATTATATATAATAATTATATATGTATTTATAATAATCCATAATATTAGGATAAAGGAAATAACACTACAAAAAAATGACAACTATAGAATGGTTTATACCCCTACTAAAGGCATTAGCGACGGTTATGAGAAACTACCACAAATGTGCTTTCCTACTGTTAGTAGAGGCAGTTTTGAGAAAGTGCTGGTAAATTTTCGAATAATTTCAGGGCAGTTAAAATATAGGGGGTTTAACCCCCTCTAATTTTGTCCAAAATTCACCACAAATGGCTTCCATTTTAGGTATTCTTAATGCCAACCGCCACTAATATAGGCATAAGGGACAGTTTAAAGGCCCTGTAATTGTTGATTGCATCATTACAGGGGAGGGGGTTACACAACTACCCCTAATGCTTTTCTTAAACCTGGGCTGTGTATACCGCCCATCCTGTTTCCCCTATCTAGTCTTGTGGCCCCCTACGCATGTGTCTGTCCCCCCTGCCTGTTGTATCCCCCGTATCAGTTAGCTGTCTCCCTCAGTGTCCCCCTTCCTGTATGGTGACTCCCCTAGTGTCCCCCTTTATGTATACCCAAATGCTTTGTTAAAACCTGGGTTGTGCATTGTGCCCATCCTGTCCCCCCTGTTTGGTGTGGTGGCCCCCCTGTGCCCATTTCTAACCCCCCCCCCTATCTGATGTCTCCCCCTATCTATTTGGTGTCTCACCCAGTGTCCCCATGTCCGTCTTGTGTCTCCTCGGACTTTCTGGTGTCTCCCCGGTGTCCCCCTTTATGATTGGGTATCACCCTTACTGTCCTTCTCTATCTAGTGTCTCCCTATGTCTATTTGGTGTCTTCCCTAGTGTCCCTCTGTCTATCTAGTATCTTCCCTATCAATATGGTGTCTCCCCTGGTGCCCCTCTTTTCCCCCATGTCTTGTCTGTTTCCCCCCCCCCCTGTTCCCATGTTTTCCCCCCTATCTGATGTCTCCCCCTGTCTGTTTGGTGTCTCCACCAGTGTCCCCATGTCTATCTGGTGCCTCCCATGTCTATCTGGTGTCTCCCCTAGTATCCTCCTATATGTCTCCCCTATTCCTTTTTTTATTCCTGGGTTGTGCATGGCTTCTTTTCTGTTCCCTCTGTCTTTTCTAGTGGCCCCCTTTGCTCATATTTATCCCCACAATCTTCTATATCCCCCTTGTCTATTTGGTGTCTCCCCCAGTGTCCCCCTATCTGTCTGGTGTCTCCCTCGATGTTCCCCTTTATGTCTGGGTCTCCCCATGTCTGTCCTTGTCTATATAGTGTACCCCCCAGTCATTCTTGTGTCTCCCCCGTTGTCCCCATGTTCGTATGGTGTCTCCCCTGTCTATCAGGCGTCTCCCCCAGTGCCCCCCTTTATTTCTAGGTCTCCCCCTATCTGTCTGGTGTCTCCCACAGTTTCCCCATTTATGTATGGGTCTCCCCCTTTCTGTCTTGTGTCTGTCTGGGTCTCCCCATGTCTATCTCATGTCTGTCCTGGTGTCTTAGTGTCTATCTATTTGGTGTCTCTGTCTCCCCGCCCTGTTTGTTGTCTGTCCGCCGGTCCAGCCCCACCCCCGGTCTCTCGGTGTCCCTCCGGTCCAGCCCCACCCCCATTCTCACCTATGTGTTTTCTGATCCACTCGCCCCTAGTCTATTCTCAAATTAGGTGGGCTTCCAAAATAATGTTTCGGGTGGGATTCAAATAACCAGCCTCCATGACATGTCGCCTACACTCAAACCACAACCCCATGTTTCCCTTTGTTTATATAGTACATATGTTATTCTATATATATATATATATATGTTTATTAAAATATAAATTATTTTCATAATATATTTAAATACATTAATAAGTTTATTATAATCTTCATATATATTAATAAACATATATATATTTAGAAATTTAAAAATAATTTATATATTATTATTTTTCTATAAAATAACAAGTTTGTTAAAATAAATATTATTAAAACAATGTATTTAAATACATATAATAAGTATTTTAAAATAATCTTATTTATTAATAAACATATATATATATTGACAAATTTAAAAATAATTTATATATTATTGTATTTATATATCATAAAAATATTATTAAGATAAACATTATTTTCATAATACACATAAATAAATTAAATAAATAATATGTATCTATATTTATATAAATATAAATATATATGTATATATATATTTTCTACACACCTCTATAGAATATATATTTACATATATTTAAATAAAATTATGAATGCATGTACTTATAAATTCATTTATATCAAACACACACAAACACAAATGTGTATTTATATATTTATTTGTAATTGTTTATATTTATTTGAAAACACGAATATATATATATATATTTATATTTATAATTATATTTTATCCAAATATATTAGTCAATATATATATATTATATTTATATATACATAATTATATATATATATTTCATATTTATATTAATATAATATATTATACATTTTATAAATACCTTAATATATGTATACAATATATACTATATATATATTATGAGATTTTTTAGAAAATAGTAGTATTTCACAACCCCTATGATCTTAAGTTAGAGGGGGTTCAAAATGGGGTTCTGTACTCCCACTAATGTCGTACATTAGAGGGGGTTTTGAACCCCCAATAATGTCTTACATTTCAGGGGGTTATGAACCCCCGCTATTTTCTTGAAAAAAAATATGTATAACACACACACACACATAACACCTCTGAAATCCAACTAAATATGCATGTGTGTGTGTGTGTAGAAACTCTTACCAAATATATGTGGTGACTTCAACTAAATATAAAATGCTACTAATAATTAAATCAGTGACAGTTTTAACATAATCGTCACTAAAATCCAACAACATATTAAAAAATACTAAACAATTTAGAGAGGGCTGTGAACCCCCTCTAAATTCGATGATTATTGGGGGTTGTGTAGAACCCCCTCTAATTTTATCGAAATTGAATTTAGAGGGGGTTGTGCAAAACCCCCTCTAAATAACACCCTCTAATGTACTGTTTTTTTAGTGTGAATGGAACCATTCTTGGAGACGGTTGGCCACACGTAAGCATGACTAATACTTTGATTTATTTGTCATATTTTAAAATAATAAAATGTAAATGATATATATTTATATCATAAGTATATTATAATTTTTATTTTATATATTTCACAGTGTTTTATTTAAAAAATTATTTTATATATTCCATGTATAGAATGAAAGAATCAAATTGCTTTGGGGAGGCGGTAGTCCACACTTACACAAAAAAATTTATCATATTCCCATGAAATGGAAAGAATAAAGGAATGTGATATATAAAAATTACAGAAGTTTTAAAAATCTATAAATATAATATATATCATATGAAAATATTGTTTCCATCATAATTACCACCTTGAAAGGTGGTAAAGGAAGAACAATGAATCATCATTTCATGGGGCAGTAGTCCGCTATACACACAAACAGTAAGTTCATTACCCATTATCTATAAGTTTGTGAAAGGGTAGTTTTAACCCTTATAATAGTAAAATTTATGTATATTGACTATAATAAGGTTTTTATATAATAATTGAATAATAATATCTGAATATTTTTGAGATACAAATCAAAATATGATCATTGAATAATATAACCGCATTTTTTGGTAACTCCATTTTATTAATATCAATGGACAACCTTGGATGGATTTATCCAAGATGTTAGGATAAAATGAGGAGGGGAGGGTTGATTTCATCTTATTTTAGTAGAGTTTGGGCAAGCCAAAGGTATTAATAGGTGTGAATAAATGGTAGTGGTGAATGCCTTTTTTAGTGTTGGGGGATAATCATTCTTTTATATTTTTTAAAAGAGACTTCCACCCACATTTTTCTCATATCATTTGTCTCTAATAGTTGTGAGAAATAGATAAAATTAGGTATATTCTCAATATTTAAAAAAATTATGACATTTGGACAAGTTTATATGTAATTTTTTCTTTTATGTTTCGGGTTTATTCCCTCGTTATGCATATTTTTATCTTAATCATTGAAATTAATCTTTATTAATTTTTCTAATCCTTATTGTAAAAAAAATACAAATTATTAGAAGTTATAAATAATTAATATTCTAAATATTTAATTTATTTTTTCAAATTATTATCACATATGTGCGATACATTAATTTAAATTTAATCTGAAATATGTGATGACAAAGTGCATTTTTAATGTAAAAATGTTTAAAAATTTGAGATGTCGTTATATCCTATTTCAATGAATAATTCATTAAAATTTCAGGAATTTGACTAATTTATAAAAAATTGTTATAATATTTCATTAAAAACAATTTATTATATATTCTACCCTAATAAATTATTGATATAAAAATTCAGTTTTGAATTAAACTCCATTATTTTCATTATTCAACACAACATGAATCTTGTTTGAAAAATACGATAAATTAACCCTATAAAAATTTGAAATTATGATTCAAAAAATGAAGATTATTTTACATTTAATATTTATATATTTCAAAAATATTATATTTAAAATACGTTCTCTATTAAAAGGTAGTAAAATTTTCATTATAAAATATTTCATTTTTGCGTAAAATTATGGTTGTTCTTATTTTATGTCTATCAAATATATTGGACAAATATAAAAAATATTTAATTGAATATAATATTTATCTATTATAATAATTTATTTAATCCAATTTAGAACCACTATTTTAATAGTGATATTCTATGGTATTATATTAAATAAGACTATTTTAATAATATATTTCTGTTTGGTAATATTGATCCTGTGTGTATTGAAAGCTCTCAAGGATAGTATTCGTTGTCTACAACAGAATGTAAATAAATATTTAATGAATTTACAGATATAAAATATATTGATATTATTTAAATCATTAAATATAACATATTTTTTAAATGGTTATATTTTTTTATACATTTGCTATTGTGTGTTATACACACTATCAAATAAAATATAATATTATAGAATTTTCAGAGTGGTATAGTCAATGTAATAACATGATATAATAAAAGGGATGAAAATTAGTAATATCATGCAAAAAAAATAATTATGATTGTATCAGATGATCATGAAATCATAGGATGCAAGGAAGAAAAAAACATGCCTTAAACCTGACTCAAGGCTAACTGCGTTGATAGTATCACATCGTTATCAAAGTCTAATAACAGATAAGGATTAATACCTAATCCCTTATATGCTTCCTCATGATACTACATGATTACACAATTTATTTTAGCACTATCTAGGAACACTCATAAAAAGATGTTCATGATCTATGTTTTCCATATAAAGGAAATCAATCATTAGTAATAATATATGAATTACCCATGCAAAAAAAATGAGTTGCATACTGTGTCTTCAAATCATAATAGAAGGAAATTATATAATGAAGGGATTTGATAAATGATCAAAAGGAATGTATTACATCCTAATTATAATGTATAATAAGAAAGGTATATATTTTGTACACATATATGTTGAATTTAGTACAATTCTAAAACATTAAAAGTTATTTAATTAATTAATTGATATACATTTCAAAAGAAAAAATACCCTCGATGAAAATAACCTTTCCACATTGAAATTAATTTTTGATAAAATAAAAACTCACCAAATATTATTGAATTCATTCTATAGAAAAATAAACATAAAAACATATAAATTACTCATTAAATTAAATAATGGTCACAATTTTATGTAATTATGTACATGTTGTGTATGTTAATAATCATTAATTTCATAATTTGATAAAAAAAGCTACTCATTTGAAAAATGAAAAAATATTAATTTTAAACTATTATAATGATATATGAAAATGGGTAAAACACATCATTAACAATTCAGATAATAATATTAAATAATTTTTTAAAATATTTTAAAGAAAGCATGGACATGAAAGACAGATTGTTTTCCACAAAAAAAGTCAATTTTTTTTAAAAAATATTTCCTCCCTAATTATAATTTCAGGGGAGAGTAAAATTTTACCAGTACATGAATAATTAATTAATTACCAAATGGTAAATGAAAGAAATAATTTTATTATAAAATGATCAAATAATTTTATTCAATATAAATTCACGCATAAACTATCCGTATGAAAATGACACTATGAAATAATCCATTAATGCCTTGGTCATTTCTAAATAATGACCCACATGAATGAATGAAATATATTTAAAAATAAAATAAAATGAATTATAAATTTTTAATGATATAATTTGTACAAGGTATGTTTATACACCATATAAAATAAACAAGATTCAGAAAATATTATGTGTCTCAAAGTAGACAATTTTGAGAGGAAACCCTTACTTGAAGCCCAAATAATGTTGTGCATTCCTTAACATCATGAATTTTAAAAATACATTAATTATCTAATTGATTATTAAAATATTAATATTTTATTATTCAATTAATTTTATTTTTTACCAGGTTATATTCATTTAGAGAAAGAATTTATTTCACATCAAATTTTTTAGAGATAAATGGATCAAATGTTCAAAATCTAATCAGAAAGTTGAATAATGACTAATATATAATCATTTAATTGTATCAAAAATGGTAATAATTAAATAATTATCGTTTATATACATTTAAAAAACTTTTAGAACCAACCATGAAATATGTTAATGAAAAATGAACTACACTATAGCAATAGAGACGGTTGGCCTTAATTGTGCAAGAGCAACCTTACCATTTTACTATGATCATGATAAAAATAGGGTAATAGTTATTTTATAATTATAAGGATTTATTTATATCACAAATATCATATTATTTATATAAATATCCATACATATACCATCTATTTCATGTGATAATAAAAATCAATCATGTCACTTCCTTAGGTAGTAGTTTATCGTATAAATGAATCATGTTATCAATTATTCAATGGATGGTAATGTAATAATTTATATGATACATTTATTTTAAAAAATGATTCATATGTTATTAATATAAAAAATAAATATAAAATTAATCGTTATTTTCTTACACATAATTCATAATTGAATAACTAATCCCATCGCTTCATGAGGGGGTTGTCCAATGTACACATGAGAGACATTGTCATATTCCCTATGAAATTGAAATTAAGGATCTTTATTTGATATTATTATTATTCAAGAAGTATAAATATATTATAATTTTCATAAATTAATATTAAATCAACATTATATAGAGTCATGAGAAATGTATATGGTAAATGAATTCTGTCAGTTTGTGTGGTGTTTGATCATCGTACATATGATCAACAATTTCATTTCCCATTTAATAGAGGAGCAGAAGGATGTATGTAAAGACATTCATTAAAAAAATAAAATTATATTTAATACAAATTTATTATATCATCATGTTTAAAAAATATATTAAATACGTGGTGGAAGTAATAAAATAAAATTCTCGGCTATGAACGATACCACTTCTTGGGACGACATTTTAGTTTCACAGGAAAATATATCCTAGGTTGTATTTGTTAAACAAAATAATATATATTGATTGGGTAGAATAATTTGAGGTATTTTGTGATATATTGTCTGAACCAATATGTTTTGGATTTTTTGAAAAGAGAGGATAGGGGGGTGACCCTTTATATAGGAGGAGTGACATTATTGTAAATACACAAATCCTTTCAACACTGTGAAGTCACTCTCCAGTGAAGAACTTCAGAAATTTAAAAATAAAATATCAGATGAGATATAAGTCTAGGAAACATGTCTCAAATTCAATATAATCATTTTTTCATAAAAATCCGCCCTTTACCTCTTATGTTACTCAATTTTATCCTTTTAAATTTTTTATTATGGTAACAATTATTTTACATTTTTTACAATTCAGTATGACCAATTAATATGTAGAAAATATAATATAAAATAAATAATGGTTATTATAAATATTAACCAATTTTATAAAATTTAATACATAGAAGTTTCATTCTCCAATTTAAAAAAATAAACCCCAAGTGGTTTTGAAAATATTGTTTTTCAATAAATTCATTTTTCAAGTGCAGGATAATATTATAATAACTATAATAAAAGTAATAATAATTTAATTAATGGAAATTAATATTTATAGATATATAATAAATGCATTTAATTTAACTAATTCTCCATCATGTGTTCTTTTTATTAGTTAAAATTAAAAACATTATTCACTTTGAATTATTTTTTAGGAAGAAATCATTTTAAATCCTAATGTGATAAACATATATTAAAATAAAATAATGTTGGTTTAAAACAAATTTTATTTTATTATATATAAAATAATAATAATTATCATACTTTTAAATAAAAAATTTATGGCCTTTTAAAATATATAATTTATTGAAAAGAAATGAGAGTTTTATAAAGAATAGTATTTTCCACTATTCACTAAAATATCAATATTTTCCCAAAATTCCCAAAATTTAAAGATATGTAAATTTTTATGTGATGATAGAAAGAATTTATTTCATCTTATTATAATATTTTCCTGAAATAGATAAAAATTAAATATTTTATGTTCTCATATAAATTAGTAAAAAAATTTCACATTAAATTCTTTAACTTCCATGAGATTCCATCATTCCCTTCTTTTATGTGTTTTGAAATTCAATTATGTTCTTTTTATTTATTTTAATTATAGATTTCTCAATTTGAATGATCACAGTATGTACAAATTTTATTACCATTATCATTATCGTTACATAAGTGAAATCATTAAATTCCCATCACATTGGTCATTATAAATCTTTATTTTATTTCCCACCATTAAATAAAAGATTAAATGATACAATATAAGAGTGTGTTAACATCCCCAAGGGAAATTTATAAACAAAAATGTAATAACATATTACTGATAAGAATTTTCTAACTAATGAGATGTAGGATTATATATAAATTATCTATAGTAATTATTCATATTATGATTTATAATATAACAATTTATTCAGTTCCATTATTATAGTTCATCAAGAGTTAATTAATTTTCCAATCACATCCCTCGATAGTGTAAAATGGTGCGTGATGTAAGGCCCATATTTGTGGGCCAAATAATTCACAAGTCAATCCCTACATTCATTTTTCAGAGTTATTACCACTTGGTAAATTTTTTCTAGAACCACATCCACTTGTAGTATATACATAGTTATGGAATTTCTCAAAAACCACACCCTCTATACTTCACTTTTATTCTATGATATTTTTCAATACGAGTCTTATACATATACTTTTCCAAATAGTTCTCTATAAATTTTATAAACCTAGTTTTCAATGGTTAACTAACCCAATTCACCAATACCATTTATAGAGACCCATGCCTTTTACAAATATCAGTACTTGGTTTATATCATAAACATTTATTAATTACAACCCAATGATTGTGAGGCCGAGTGTATTTGGAAGACTATGCTTATAGCATATAAATGTGAGGCTTTAAAATATAAATTGTTTATTCTCCATAATGTTCTCTTAAATATATTGATTCTCAAATAACATCATTAGATAAACATCATAATATATATATATAATGGGAGATCTATAAAGACCTGTATGGAAATAACCTTGATAAGGAAGCCTACCATGTGATTCAAAGGTATAACTGTAACCTCTGAGGTAATTATAGAATAACAATATTTTCATATTTCTTAATATTTATGAAATATATCATTATTTTACCTTAATGTGGAGGTATGTTTGGTAATATGCCAATGAAGGAACAATGAGTTTCTCTGGGATCTTATATTTCACAAAAGACTGAGTTATATAAGAAAATGATACATTATTAATATTATTATTTTAAATGGTAGTTAATGCCATGTTGGTGTATTGGTGGTAATTAATAGAACTAACTATATAATGTTTAAACATGTATTTCAAATATAATTACATTAAAAAAATATATTTTTGAGCATTAAAATGACAATTAATCCAATTTCTAGAAAAAAATACTCTAATATTTTTTAATGGTACATTTACAGCCTTTTAGTGGAGAACAAATTTTAAAACTAGTTTTTTTCTCTTTTATATTTTATATTTGAAAAATAATATCCTTATATTTGAGGGGGATATAAAAAAATAATTTGGTTTAAATGTAAATTTTTTATGATAGAATTCATATATTAATGAATAGTGAAAGAGAACTAAATTTTAACTCAAAACTACCTTTCCGTCTAATTTATTTTAATTTTTAGATTATCATTTAAATTGGTTTTAAAGTATATTTAGATATATTTTTATTATTTTATCCAATTTTATTCATTGGAAGTAATTAAACAATGAAACTTGATATAAACACATGTGAATATTTTTGATGGTTTTTACTTTTTAAAAAACGTTTTTTTTTAAAAGGGATTAATTTTTAATTAATTACTTTCATTTTTTGTTTTGAATTTGGAAACAGGATACCATTTTGGGAATAATAATTCCAAAAATATTTAAATACGTCTCTTTTATTTTTGAACATTATTAATTATAACATTTGAAATAATGTTTTATTACTATGATTAAAGGTATATTTGGTAATTAAAGGCAAAAAATATTTATAATAATATAAAAATACCCCAACACATGTCCTAATTTTATTTTATGAGTGTATCTCTACCATTTTCATCCTTGGGTTGATTTGAGGACCACTTGAAGACACGTGGCTAACTTTTATGCATTTATAATATTATATTCAATGAGTAGTCAATTTTGTTACAATATTGTTTTAAAAAAATAAGGTATTTAAATATGGAGTTATTCCAGGGATATATTTGACTATAAAAAATCATTTTAATTCTAAAATTATTAAATAAATAAGGTTAATTTCTTTCATATTTTTTGAAAAAAAAAATTAATTGAGTTTAATTATGACACCAAGATGATGTCATAATTTATCAATTAATGAATAAATTATTTAAATGATTTTATAAATATAGAAATAAATAATATTTGAAATAATAATGTTCATACACAAATTTTCTGGATATATTTATCATTTTTTTATTATTTAATGGTGTTTTTGAGAACATATCTTTTTGTTATTATTTTTTGAATGTCATCTAATGGCTATAATAAGAATTGACACTATTGGGATTTTAAATTTTAAAATAGATTATTAAATGTTATAACATTCCAAAAAATTTATAATTTTTCCAAACAGTTTGTATATGTCCTTATATTTCATAAATGTAACTTTTTCTGATTTTTCTGACTTTTTATTCAAATATCATTTTTCCAAAATTGTAAATAATATGATATCACGCTAAGGATAAAAATGGTAAAATAAGGGTTAAATGAAAAAGATGAGGAATAAAAAAAATATTGAAAACCCTTTAATTTTAAATTTTTTATTATTATACTACCAAAAATCATAGTATATTTTATATAAATGATTTTTGGACCATTTGGAATAGAAATTGAATTTATATTATATTAGTATTTAAAGAGTTTTCAAAGGTGTACATCCCATTTCCAATAAAATGGTACACAGTATTCTCTAATAATAAAATATAAAATTACATTAGGATCATCTAATCTACAACCAAAACCCCTCCTAAAATCCCTCCCCACACTATTTATTCATTAATTTAGGTATAACATGCTCCTTATGAATGTTAATGTGTTCTTCAAAGGGCATAAACAAAAGATGAGGTCTCCTTTTTTTCAGTGTTTATATTTTATTTACAATTTCACATAATGTATATCTCACCATACATGATGAACTAATAAATCTAATATCCTAAATATAATTATATTTTTTTAGTTAATATCATCACCTAGATCATTCTCCAATTTCATCTACTAGGAATTGAACATTTTGTTAGTGTGTACTGAAGATTATAGCCTTCCGAACCGATATTGTTTGTTTTTCATTACCATCTATGAGGACTTGTTATAATGACGGAATCAGTGTTTCAACATAATACTCATGAAATATTTATAATTTTAATATAATAATATTTCAATTATTTATTTTCTTTCAATGGATATAAAAATGATATTGTCGTGCATTCATAAGCATGTATTATCATCTCCACGAAGCGATGTGAATCGAATTTTTTCACCAAATGAATTGTATTATATATTTATGTATATTTAAATTATTATTATTTTAGTTATATTATGATCAATCTGATAAGAAAAAATAATAATTATCTTATTTCCATAATAATCAATGAAAACAGAAATGTTACCCATGCATACAAATGGCCTACTCTCTCCATTATTATAACATTGTTCATTTTTCATTTCATAAATTAATGTATTTATATAAAAAGATTAATGGGTGTATAAAATTATTATTATTCTAGGAATGTTAATCATTAGATTATGGATTTATAAAGTTATGGACTAGTGGAATCAAACCATGTTCATTTTTCACTCTAGTGTCGAATATCGACAAAACAAATGATACGAATATAATGAATTATATAATTTCTATAAAATAGTAATAATTTATATAAAAGGAATAATAAATGTATATAATGTTCTGAATAAAGTAGAAATTAACTTATGATTATTATTCCTGATGAAGAAGGAACATACGTGATGAATCAATCCTTTGGTAAGGGATTTCGTCTTAATATCATTTCATTGAGGAAAATTTTTATGTTATACACCACATTATTTTATAGGGTTCATAATTAACCCCTTTTAATTTTAATTTATTAAATGTTTTTAAAAATGAGTATTTTTATATGAATCATTTAACTTTCTTTACCAAATAAATAATGATTTTTTTCTTAACGAACTTGACGACAATGAGTTTCTCGACTCCGTGACATTCTGATATTTGGCTTACTCTTCAAGACCAATTTTTGTTTAAAATAAAAATAAATACCATATTCAATTTTTAGGTATTCTGGTATTAAAAATGGTGTTAATAATATTTTTATTATATCAATATATTTTAATTATTCCCTGGTATTTGAAATTTTAGGTGTGATATTTTTATAATTGAAATATTATATTTATTAAAACTATATAATGGTACTTTGAAATTTTAGTGGTCGTTACATGATAATCCAATTATGGGTGGTTAAGTGGTAAAATAAATATGGGTAGTTTTGTGATATACCAAGGATGGGTTGTTACATTATACCCTAGAATTCATTTGGTATGGAATACGGTCGTATGGATATTCCTTTTAGTGAAATGTGTTGAAGTTGACTATATGGATATTCAATTTAAGTATGATTATGACAAAATTAAACATTATATGTTCTATGTTACATTCTATGAGTTTTATTGTTATTTGTTTCACAAAAAGGGTATAAAAAGAGTTTATTTCTGGTAAAGAGTATATACTTCTTTATAAAGGTGAAAAGTATTACATTATGATTAATCATTCATAGCTTACATGTTTTTGCAAGTCTAAGAGTTTTCTTTCCTTGTGTATCCCTTACTATGATTTTTAAGCTCATTCCTTATTTTGAGATTTTTTTAATTGGATTTGAAGGTTAATAGAGTGAAGGATGGGATCATGGAAAATTTGTGATGTTTAAAATAGAAACAAAACCTTTTTTATTTTTAATGTTTTTATTTTATGAAAAAATGGTAAGTCAGTAAGGGTTTCAACTTGTAATATTTAAGTTATCAGGTTAGAATTATTGCTTAATTTTATAAATCACTAAACCTGAAAATATCCTCAATGAGGATTAATGTATTATTATTGACATATCTCGAGATTAAGTAATTTTTAAGGATGGGGACTTATAGTTGGTATCAGGGTATTGTTTAGATAACATTAAAGGATAAGGTGATATTTATTCATAAGTTACAAGTTCTATATAACCAAAATGGTTAGTACAATATAAAGTTTCATAGTTATTTTAGATAAATTCAATGAGTGTTAGATAACTAGAATAATTATATCTTGGTTTTTATCATCCTAATAAGATAATATATGTTGATTTTATTGATATACACACAATAACCTTTTTGGTTTTATTAAAAGGATATATCTAGAATGCACCAAAGTAACAATGGATGTGAAGAAAAATGTGTTGGTTATCTTATTAAGAAACTGAATGAAATGGGATATGCATCCAGAACACCCATTTTTTTCTAATGTAACTATCAGGAGTCATCATTAACCAATATAATCTTGGTGATTTTGTTGATTCATCATGTTTGAGTAAAAGGAATACTTTTGGAAGTTCAGATAGTAATAATCATAATTGTTGGTTATTCAATGAAATATGTGTCAAGGATGTGGAAAAAAAATAGGAAATTTGTTTCAATGGACATGATGATTTTATAGATGTGGTAATGAAGTTCATAAAGAGATAACAAGCCGAGGAAACAGGTATCATACAACTTACTCCCAGATAGAGACGGATGTTCTTTCTGAGTTATCAATAGAATGTTTTATATTTTGGGAGAACTGTTATTATGAAGATTATTGTCCTATAAATAATTTATCTTAATGGGATCTAGAGGAATGTACCAATATATTTTTAGAAACACCTAATGACAACACAATTGAAGATGAGGACACTGAAAATGACATATAAATAGTATGGATTATTTTTTTGTCTCATTTATTTCTACTATTGAATCATAGGTTATGGTACATGTTTTTTTACAAGAAATAAGTATTAGTGAATAATATGTAAATTCATGGTTAAAAGATCATGAAATTTTTTTGAATGATTATAAAAACTATAAATAAAGGATTCAAGATATATGATAGACTATAGGATGATGAAATGTTTAAAATTATTAATTATCTTATGATAATAGGGGTTTATTGGAATATTTTTTCTTGTATGTGTTACCCTGTTGTTTTTCAGTGAATATTTTATTTGATGAAGAATTATATCATCTTTTGTGGACATAGTTTAAATGTATAAATAACCATTAGGGTTAATATGATATTTTAATTTTATATAATTATGGGTCAGAACATTTTGGGGTTTAAAATGCAATATATGAGATAAAATATGAGGTTAAAACATTTGTTGTTATTTTTCATGTTTTTTTCTCATCTTGTTGATGTTAAAAGAATTATATAGTTTTATAAAAAATGAGAACCTATAGGAAGGGTGACAACCTATTATGTGCAACAATTATGGAGGAATAAAACCCACAATTGAAGTACGATAAGGCTTTATCACGTACCGCTGTACTACGTGAAGTACCATGTTTGAATGGATTTATTTTTGTGGTCAAGAGAGTTGATGGAATAAGAATAAGTTGATTTTTGGAACCTATGTTTTATCAAATCGGTATCCTTATAAATCAAAAATGATTTGGGGATTACGTGAGAAATGTTATTTTGGAAGACATTCTCTGTTTTGGAAACATTATATAATGAATGTTAATAGAATACTTTGTGATTTTAATGGATGATAAATGGTTGAATTATATTTATGGAGAATGTATTATTTTATTTTGTAAATTTATTTATTTTGGTTTTTTATATAAATAAATAGCATAATTTTGAGAATATGTTATTAGAATAATTACATTTCGGTATGGGAATTAATAGTGATCGATTTTATTTGGAGATACAATGTAAAATTTATCTTGGATGAAAATGTGATCAAATCCATTTGAATTTTGGGTTTCAATATTAATTTGGATTTTTTTAGGAATATTAAATAAAATTATTTGTTGAATGTTCTAAGTTAATTAGTTGGTTTTACAATTTAATTTTGAAGACTAGAAGTAGTTTCTCTTGATTTTAATGTTTGTTATATTTAGTCAATTATTTATTTTATAGAAACCATATTTTTTGGGTTAATGTTTAAAAATAGTAGAAATATATAGTTAATATTTTCGAGATTATGTGATTCTATATAAGATGATTCTAGTGATTCAGGAATGAATAATTCAACTTTAATACTGCTCATTTAGAGTAAAATGTGATTTTTTGGTAGAATTATATTAGTTAGTGAAAATCTACATTTTATGTAAGTATATTTTTTTTAGTTCTTAGTCCAAGTAGTAAAATAATCCCACAACTCAATGAAAGGTTCTTAAAATAGGAATTTCATTAGTTAACTTGTATTACTATGAAATCAATTATTGGTTAATCTATCATAAGTGTGTGGGTTTCTATTTGTTATCTTTCTCATGGTCATGTTTTCTATCACCCTCTAACCAAACAATATTGTTATATTTCCTTCCATATTCATGTTTTATTACATGTAATACTAGTATGTGTAATCTAATGTGGTCGTCATATATTCCATTTTTTATTTTAAAACATAATTTATATTGAATCATTTCAAATGTGGGATTTTAATGAAGTTTTCAAGCCAAATTTTATAATTATGAGGATATAATTTCTAAAAGGGTGGAAGAATATAACATCCCTTCTAATTATAGAGTAAGAATATATTCAAATTTTTTAATATTAATGAAATATATTGTAAATTAATCTCAAAGTGGAAATATGTTAGATATCATACAGAACATATTAAAATGGGTTTCTTAGAAATCTTATGTTCCACATAAGACTATGTTTTACGAAAAAATAATACATTATCAATATTTTTATTCTAAATGGTAGTTAATTCCAATAAATTTTATTGGAGAGAATGTACATAAATTAAAATATTATTTGTACCCATGGTTTCTAAATTTTTTTAAATTAATCAAAAAAAATTTAGAGGCTCAAAATGAGAATAAATCCAATTTTAATCACAAAATACTCTAATATTTTTAAAAGGTATTTTTACATCCACTTGTTGGAAAAACATTTTTTAAATCTAGGATTTGACTTTTCTATAATTTCTATTTGAAAAAATAAATATCTTTTTTGGAATAGAAACATAAAAATTTACATTGAATGAACTTTTGATATTTTTATGATAAAATTCATATTTTAATGATTAGTGAAATATATTTTATTTGAATTCAAAACTACATTTTTTCAAATTTATTTTTTGTTGGTAGATTATAATTTGAATTGGTTTTAAAGTATATTTTTATTATTTTTTATATTTTAATCCAATGTTGGTAATTGGATGTAAGTTCACATTGAATTTTGATATAAACATGTGCCAATCAGTTGATGTTTTTTACTTTTAAAATCCCATTTTATCATCTTGACAACAAGGATTGATTTTTAATTATATTCATCCAATTATGTGTTTTCAATTTTGAGAAATGGATTCCATATTTGGAATCTTATGGTTTACATTATATAAATAGTTCCCTTTTATTTTTTGATATTATGAATAGTAACATTAGTAATAAATTTTATTATAATGGTTAAAGGTAAATAGGGTAATTAAATGTAAAAATAATATCATAACAATATAAAACTAGTCTCAAATATGTTGTAATTTAATTGGATGAGTGTATCCTGGCCTTGAGAATCCATGGGTATATTTTGGCACCGCTTGGATCCATATTGATGAATTTACTTCTTTTTAATATTATATTTAATGAATATTTTTTTTGATAAAAAATTTTTAAAACAT
Organism: Viscum album; assembly: GCA_963277665.1. Taxonomy (NCBI): domain Eukaryota; kingdom Viridiplantae; phylum Streptophyta; class Magnoliopsida; order Santalales; family Viscaceae; genus Viscum; species Viscum album. Next base: position 1,540,894,633 of record OY728142.1, read on the forward strand.
TATGTATTGTTGTAATGCCCATACCATAGTTACCCAGATTCGGTTCATTAATTTAATACATTTGCATGATAACAAGGAATCACGTCCTGAATGACCATTCAATTTAGTAGTCTTTGAAAATATATTACATACATGAAGTTGAACATTACAACTTCAAAAGAAAAACAACAGTAATTTATTCCTTTTTAAATAGCCAGGCCTCCCAGATTATGCTTGAAAGTCACTCATAACTAACTTTTTTATATCCTTGGAAAATAAAACATAATAAAATAGTGAGCTCAGATGATTAGTAAGGGTAAATAATTTATCCGAAGCTATAAACATTTAAGAAATATTTTAATAAAAACAATAGCCTTTTAAACAAAAACATGAATATAATATGGAAACAATAAATCAAAAATTACCATATAAACATGAACTTGGATATTATACTAGTCAAATAATCACATGTAATAACTAATTTCATAATGAGTTAATTTATAGTAATGGATTTAAATTTCTATGTCAAGGCCTCATGTCATTAACTTAGGGATAATGGTAACCTGACCCCAACCCGGAGAGCCTTCCTAACCGGACTCCAACCCGGAGAGCCTCTGTAACCAGACTCCAACTCGGAGAACTTTTGTAACTGGAATCCAACCTGGATGGTCTCCTATAACTAGACCCCAACCATAAGGGCTTACTTTTACTGGTCCTCAACCCATAACATAATAGTCCAATACGTTCATCTTATGAAAAGGTTAAAATATAACATAAACATTCATAATAAAACTAGCATATGAAAAGTAAATTCTTTAACCATAAACAACTAATTTCATAAAAATAACTCATCTATAGTCAAACATATCACAACACCTTAAATAAAATATGAGATATTTGTATCATAATAAATCAACCTCAAATAAGTATAAAATTTATCAAAGGATGTTGACATAGATGAAATAAAAACTATTTGAGAGAAATATCTCTTTCTATTCTTAAATCAATTAAGAGTAACATAATTATAAAGAGAAAATTTATTTTGAAAATATTTTTATAATTTTGTAATGGAATATTCTACGATTTTATAATAATGGAAATTAGCTGCACCCTCTGTATATGTTATAAAACAATCTTACCTTAATTTGATCAAAAAGGTCATAATGTAACTTGTTTGGAAAATGACGAAATGAATCCATTAAAAAAATATAAGGTCAAATATGAGTATAAATTACTTTAACCCATTATCTAGTAAATTATAAAAATGTTTTCAAATATATTTTTTACGAATACATGGATGTGGTTGAAAATGAGGTCCCAGTAGATAATTACGTATAAACTACCTCAGATAATGAAGAGATTGTAGAATTAACCCTTACCATGTTATAATCAATCGAGTTGTATGAAAAAACATTAATAACCACAAAATAATTCATATAGTACCATGAATATAAAAATAATCATAATAATATATATCAAATGACAGTACACAATATACCACATGCGATAAGTGGTGAACAATGGAAATCTCATTGAATTAAAAGTGAGATATGAAACCCCTTACCTTGTACATTTCCTTGGATGAGGGTAAATTAAACTCATGTATAATAGTTAAGTCATTGTTATTAAATTATAAAAGAACCATATACATAATTATGATATCATATATGGTCTTCTAATAATGTATTGTAAATGATATTTTAGTATTATCGTCATTTCAGGCGTCAACTGATTCATTTTCCTTTATATTATTTGTTCTGTGAGTCATGTTTGTTATGGATGTGAAGTTTCTTATTCATATCCAGAATTATATAATGTATTTAAAAATTATTTTTAATCATCCAATAAAAGTTAGTCTTGAATGGATATGATGGGGAATGAATCTCATCGCATTTGTGGAGACTGTAATCTGTATGTACGCACGAGTGACAATATCAATTTTTGGATATTAAAAAAAATATATAATTGGATGTCATATCATATATAAATAATCAGTATCATGTTATAATTAAAATTTATATCAATTATACATTATTATTATACCAATCCAAATAATAATGTATTGAATAACAACTACACCATGACGTGGAGACGGTAATTCGTATTTACTCACGTATGGTGACATGTCATTCAAAGGATGGCTAGAATAATAAATATTGTTGTACCATATTTATAATAAAATCATAGTATATAGTAGAAATGGGATTTATCAATATATAATGCAAACAACAAATAAAGATAAACTGGAAGAAGAAAAGAACATGAAAGAGGTGATGAAATATTTACCTCTTCTTTGGGTTCTTCCTTTGGATTTGATCAAAAAGGATCCATAGGTTAGATTTCTGACTAACATAAGGCCTCTAGGATGAAGGGAGGACATTTGGAAGGATATTTGAGTAGGTTATGGAAAAGACAAATTCCTTTGTAGGTGTGAATTTGAGAGAAGGGGAAGTGCCCATTTATAAGAGGGGAGAGGGGCACCTTAGGAAAAGATTGAAATGTTATTTTATAATAAAATAATTTTAGGTTTCTAATGGCTCCAGAATAAATTATATAAAGGATAAGGTGGGTAGTGGTCAAAAACCACTAAACCAATAGGTTTTAGATAGTTTTAGTCACTATATTATCTTTATCTTTTAGATTTAACTCTTAGTTAAATAGTTTTACATTTACCATGTCTCTTTGTATTTTTCTAATATATGTTGATTAATCCTACTATAAACATTAAATAGAACCCGAAGTGGTTCATTAATGATACACCTTTCATTATATTACTATTTTTTCTGATCCTATTATTTTAAAAATTATTATATCAACCAATAATATTTATCTGTTTTAAAAACTCATTTATATCAATTTTGACATTATTTAACAATATATTTTTATTAAAGTACTAAAAACTTCATTAAATAGAAATAAATACTTTTAATAAACCTTAAAATGTCATAGTCACCTATAAAATTTTTTTATGGCCTCAAAACTTTGAAATTATATTTTTTTAGAATTTATAATATCATTTATTTGATTTCTTCATTAATAAGAAAAATATTGCATCATTATTCTGTCATATATAAATATATATATATATATATATATATTATGTCAAAAAATTTTAAACAAAATATCCTAAGGTATGAAATAGTTTTAGATTTCAAATGACTATTTTCAGATTAATTGATCAATTATATAACCTCATATAAAAATTGTTTTACTAAAAGATATTTGGTTTTGTTATTTTTGTCTCTACTTTTGATTATTTAATATAAAATTCCATCATCACTCCCAAGTAGCTCCATGGGGTCCGAAAATCGACCCAAAAATTCCCATGGTCGGAAATTTATCATAAAATAAGGTTAGGACACCTGTTATGGTAATTTACTAATATTATAATATCATTTTTAAACCTTATTTACTGGATTTAGCCCTTTAACCATAGTAAAAAAAATTTACTCAAGTAAATATTCCTAATGAATAAAAATAAAATTTTCCTTTCCAAAAAATTTGGACATCCTAATTCCATATATGGAATCTAGTTTTCCAAATTCAAAACACAGAAGTGGAAGAAATTAATTTGAAACTAATTCTTGTTGTCAAAACAAAAAGTCTGTTTTTATGAAATAATAACTAACAAATGATTAAAACTTGTTTATGTCAAATTTAAATGTGAAATTACTTATAATTACATAAATTGTATTAAATGATTAAAATAAAATATTATTATACTTCAAAACCATTCAAATGCATATTTTATCATGATTAATTATTTCGATTAAAAAATATGTTTTTAATAAAAATTTAGTAATTTTCACTATTTCATCCAAATATGAATGTTTTCAGAAGAAAACCCAAAAAATTATTAAAACTAAATTATTATGTCCCAATTCTAAAAAAGACATTTATTTTTTCAAATTAAATATATAAAAGTTTCAAAAATTGGATTTAAAAAGGGGGCACCATTAAAATGCGGTAAAATTGGATTTTTTGAAAAATAATTCTTTTATCTGAAAAAATGATATTGTTCTTACATTATGTCCAAGAAACTAATAATATGTATTCTAAAATTATAAGGATTATATAAAGTTCAAAATTAAGTTAATACTATTCATAACCTCTTTTTAATGACTAGTTTGGTAAGTTGTGGTGCGCTAGAACTCGGTGTTACGTGTAGTGCAAGTTATTGAATTACTTTGAAGAAATGGCATACTATTAAATCATGGGGTGTTACATTCTTCCCTCCTTTAATAAATTGCATCATTGCAATTTTAAATTGTTCTTTGAAAAGAAAAGGCTGAAAATAGAAAATACCTATGTGGGAAAACCCACATTAGAAATTGGGTTAATAAAATTTAGTCTTAATAAGAGGAAAAGGGAAATAAAAATGGTTACCACTAAATTATGATCTTGATTAGGATAACATTGGTGGAAAATAGAGACATATAATTTGAGGGAAACTGTAAAAATTTACTGGGTGTGATTGAGGTCATCAATCACAATTAATCATTTAAATATATTGACATAACTAATACATTATCAAAAGAACTTTCAATAAAAAAATATGTAAAAATAGTATATGGTATTTTTTTTTAAAACATTTTGTCTTTTTAAGGATGAAAAAGATCAAATAAAACTCACGACAGCAGAATGTTCGTTGTCACTACTTATGTAAAAAACAATCCTATTTTTCATTTAGTAAAACGCTTCGTAGAAAAATATTTCCTTTGAAATTAAAAGTCATAGGGTTTTATAAACCGTATAAAAGAAATTCGTTTAGAAATAAAAGGAGTCCTCAATGAATGGAGATTGAGATAAAGTCCCTTAACTAAAGTTTAAGAATTATTTTAGTAATAGAATAATGGGGAAGGTATATATATATATATACATGACAAGTAGAGTCACATCCTTTCACTAATTCCTACCACAAACTCATCTTTCACTCCAAAATATTTCAAAAAAATATTCTATTTATCCTCATTGTATAGGGTTCAAAAAATAATGAATTTATAATCAACCTATCTTACAATTTAGAAGACTACATTATATAATTCAGGACTACACGTAGTCCAGTGGTAAGCGATAAATCCCAATCTTACTATGGTTGTGGGTTCTAGTCCAGTTGCTTTGTCGGACGCGACGGAGTGTCCCATGGCTTATGTGTTGTCCTTTTTATAAAAATCCAAAATTAACCTTCACAATAGTATCAAATTTCAAACATAATCCATTCCAACCATTAGACTTATCCAAAATATATCTATCCAAACTCACAGTCCAAAATTTATAAGGAAGTTAAACACAATAAAGATCCTTTTTTCCATGTAATAACATGTGAACACCTTCATCATGTATTATTTTAAAACATGGAAACACTATGAATTACCATAAAACCATATTGATAACATTCATGCTCCCTTATCCATTAACTAATACTGTATATATTCCTTATATCCGAAAATTTTGAATATTCCAACAATGATGAAATAAACAAACTATTAATCTGTTTCAGGGAAGTCAAGAATATCCAATATAAATTATCAAAATCAACCATATCATATTCCAAAATCATTGCCTCATTATCAGGACCATATTAAGGATTACCTTTCCTTAAACAATGTATTTTTAAAAAATGTGTATCTTACTATTAATCCACTTTTAATATAAACATATAATCTCAAATGCTAAATAAAATAGTATTTTAGTACAGTCTTTATTTATCTCCATAATTCATATAACATGTATACTTTTGATACAAAACTCAAATGAAATAATTCTATAATAACAATATAAGAACACTAGTTATTCCTCTACATATAAGGGACTATCATAACTTGATTATTATTCAATAGCATCATTTTCAGTTTACTCAGGTGAAAAGGACATTGATTTACATATTGTCCCAATGCCATGTAGATGAAACATTTTACATTTGAACCCTTTTTGTAACCTTTCAATCATGTACTTGGTGTCCTTTTTCTAGACACATATAACAATCTCCCATTCACTTCAAGCATTTACCAAGATGATTATTTCTACATTTATCACACATGGGAAAATCCTTCTTTCCCCTCTTCCCTTTATCCATCTTTCTATCAACCATCATTTTCTTCTCTTGCTTCCCTTCAAATCCATAAGACTTAGATAATTATTTACATATCTTATTAACACATGATATTATTTCATTATATGTTGATAATACATGGGAGACTATTTCCCTTCTAAATGTTGGCTTAATACCATGAATAAAAAAATCCTTATTACTCTTTGGATCATAAGTATTTCTGGAGTTCTCATTCCTTTTAGAGTGCGCCATTTCTATATAATGGCATACACGAAGTCAATTAATGAATCTCACTGAATAATTCCAAACATGTAATATACATAATATAAATTGAATAGTTTATATATATAATCCATAATCATAAAAAAAATAGGAGGTATATACTCATAAATCCTTCATCATGGATTGTAATGAAAATGTGAATTATCCTAAGCTTATCCCCCGGGATTTTCATAACCAGGAGTGCAGTAATTCCCGTTTTCGTGCACTAGTTCCCATTCGAGTCAAGATAAAACCGGTGTTTTCATGTTCTACCGCTAGGTACATCTGTGGCAGATCCGCCTCTACCTGCTCGTATCCAGACAGGGATGTATTTCATGGAAAAAATAATAAATATCTATTGTACCAAAATTCTATGTACTTTTTATGTACTAATTCTAAATTTTTATTGTATGATAACGTGCTGAAATCAGAGTTTATCTAAATCTAGATTCCAAGGTTTGTTCTAAACTTTCTATGATACCAGCTGTTACTCTCTGACCCTAGTTACCCAATGTTTGGGCATTATTTCAATACATTGTCATGATTACAAGGAATCAAGTCATGAAGGACTGATCAGTTTAGTAGTGTTGTAAAATAGATTACATACATGAATTTTAACATTACTACATGAAAACAAAAACAATAGTATTTTATTTCATTAGAAATTTCCAAGCCTCTAATATTATGCCATCATGTGACTCATAACTATCTTATTCATATCCTAGGGAAATAATACATAAGAAATGGGAGATCTCAGATGCTGAGTAAGGGTCAATAATTTAGCTGAAGCTATAAACCATAAAATAAAGATGTGTAATAAAAACAATAGCCTTTTAAAAATACACTTGAGTATAATATGGAAAAAATAAATCAAAAATTACTGTAGAAACATTAACAGGGATATTCTACTAGTCGAATAATCACATGTAATAACTAATTTCATAATGAGGGAATGTATAGTACCAGACTTTAATTTCTATGTTAAGGCCTCGGGCCATGACCTAGGGGATAATTGTAACCGGACCCTAACTCGGAGAGCCTTTGTAAACGGACTCCAACCTGGAGAGCCTCTATAAGAAGACACTAACCCAGAGAGCCTCTATAACTGGACTCCAACTCGGAGGGTCTGCTATAACTAGACACCAACCAGGAGGGATTTCTTTTACCATTCCCCTACCAAGAACATACTACTGCAATACATTCATCTTAAGAAAAGGTTGAAATATAACATAATAATTCCTATTAAAACTAGAATACAACATATCAATACTTTTAACATAAACCATGAATGGAATAAAAATAAATCATCCATAGTCAAACATATTTCAAAACCTTAAATACAATATGGGATATTTTTTCATAATAAATCAACAGCAATCAGGTCTTAAATTTATCAAAGGATGTTGACATATATGAAATCAAAACTATTTTAGAGAAATATCTATTTCTATTTTGAAATGATTTAAGAGTCACATAATTATAAAGGAAATTTTTAATTTAAAATTATTCTTATTATCCTGTAAGGGAATATTCGATGATGTTATAACGGCGGAAAATAGCCGCACCCACCATAAAAGTTAAAAAACATTCATAACATAATTTTGTTCAAAAGGTCATAAAGTACCTTGTTTTGAAAATGATGGAATGATTCCTTTAAAAACATATAAGGTCAAATAAGGGTATAAATGAATTTAACCCATTGTCTTGTAAATATTAAAAAAAATTGAAATACATTTTTTAAGAAGACACTGATGTGGATGAAAAAGAGGTCCTAGTAGATAATTACATATAAACAACCTCAGAAAATGAAGAGATTGTATAATTAAACCTTACCAGATTGTAATCAATCTAGTCATATTAACAAATTTTAATAATCAACAAATCATTCATATAATACAGTGAATATAAAGATAGTCATAATAATATATATCAAATGTCAGTATACAATACACCACATGCAATAAGTGACGAACAATGGAAATCTCACGAAATTAAAAGTGAGATAATAATCCCCTTACTTGTAATTTTCCTTGGTCAAGGGTATGTTAACCTCCTGTATAATAGTTAAATCATTGTTGTTAAATTATACCAGAACCATATACAAAATCCTGATATCATATATGATCTTCTAATAATGCATTTTTAATGATATTTTAGTATTATCATTGTTTTATTTGTTAACTGATTTGTTTTCCTTTATATTCATTTTTATGTGAGTCATGTTAGTTCTGGATGGGATAATTTTTATTAATATCTAGAATGATATCAACTCTTTAAAAAATATTTTTATTTGTCAAATAAATTTATTCTTTAATGGATATGATGGGGAATGAGTCTCATCGAGTTTGTGGAGACGTTAATTCGTACATATGCACGACAAACAATGTCATTATTTTGATACTAAAATTTTATATAATTGGATGGTATATCATATATAAATAATAATTTTCATGTTATTTTTATTATTTACATCAATTATACATCATTATTATACCCATCCAAATAATAATTTATTGAATAACAACTACACCACGACGTGGAAATGGTAAGCCATATGTACGCACGTATGGTGACATGTCATTAAAAGGATGGATAGAATAATGAATATGGTGATACCATATTAAAAATAAAATCATATTATATATAAGATACTGGATTTATTATTTTATAATAGAAACAACAAAGAAAGAGGAAGTGGAAGAAGAAAGGAATATGGAAGAGGTGATGAAATATTTACCTCAACTTCGGGTTCTTCCTTTTGATCTGATCAAAAGTGCTCATCAGGTTAGCTTTCTCACTAATTTAAAGCCTCTAGGATTAAGGGAGGATAGTTGGGATGATATTGGGGCTAGGTTTGTTTTGATCCAAATGGCTTTGGAGGTGTGAATTTGAGAGAAGGAGAAGTGCCCTTTTTAAGACGAGTGAGAGGAAACTTAGGAAAAGATTGAAATATTTTTTTATAATAACATCATTTTCGGTTTCTTATTCATCAAAAATGAATTAGTTAATGTATAAGGTGGTTTTTGGTCGAAAACCACTCAACCAATAGGTTTTAGACAGGTTTGAGTCACTATATTAACCTTATCTGTTAGATTTAAATCTTAGTTAAATAGTTTGACATTTACCATGCCTCTTTGTATTTTTATATTATACATTTAATAAACATAGTATAAGATTTTATTAGAACCCCAAGTTGCTCATTAATGATACAAATATTATTATATAAGTATTTTGGCAAATCTGTATATTTTTAGGATTATTATATCAAACAATAATATTGTATTTGTTATAAAAACACATTTATGATAAATTTGACATTATTTAAGAAATTATTTTTTTTAAAGTCCTATAAAATTCATTAATTTAAGATAAATACATTTAATAATCCCTAACATTACATAGTAACCTATAAATTTTTTTATGGCATAAAAACATTAAAATTATATTCATTTTAGTATTTATAATATCATTTATTGTATTGTTTCATTAATAAGGAAAATACTGCATCATTGTTGTTTCATAAATAAATATATTTATTTTATGACTAAAAATTTTAAATAAAATATCATGATGTAGGAAATTATTTTATCTTTCTAATGACAATTTATTGTTGAATTTATCAATTATATAAATACATTAAAAATTTATTTACTAAAAGATATTTTCTTTTGTCATAATTTTCTTCACATTAGATTATACAATATAATATTTTATTATCTCTCCCAAGTGGCTCCATGGGGTCCCATAATCGACCCAAGGATTCCCATGGGCTGACATGTATCATCCAATAAGGTTAGGACATGTGTTAGCGTAATTTAATATTATTATAATATTATTTTCTAACCTTATTTACTGGATTTACCCCTTTAACCACGGTAAAAAAATTTACTAAAGTTAATATTCTTAATGTATAAAAATAAAAGTTACCTATATAAAAAATTTGGACCTCTTGATTCTAAATATGGTATTTATTTTTCCAAATAAAAAACACAGAAGTGGAAAAAAATTAATCTATAATTAATTCCTATTATCAAAACAAAAAAAAACGTGTTTTTATGTAATAAAAACTATCAAACGATTGCCACTTTAGTGTCAAATTTAATTGTGAAATTACTTATAATGATCCAAATTGTATTAAATGATAAAAATATAATATAATTATACTTCCAATCTATTCAAAATTTTAATTTATCACTATTAATTATTTCGATTAAATAGTAGGTTTTAATTAAAATTTAGTACTTTTCACTATTATCCAAATATGAATGTTTTCAGAAAAATGAAAAAAATTTATTGAAACTAAATTCATATATCCTGATTCTGTACAAGATGTTTATTTTTGTCAAATTGAATATATAAAATTTTCAAATATTTTATTTAAAAAGGGTTCTCCATTAAAATTCAGTAAAATTATATTTTTTTTAAAATACAACCTTTATATGAAAATATGAATTTGTTCTTACATTATTTATAAGAAACTCATAATATTAATTCTAAAATTATAAGGATTATATAAATTTCACAATTCAGTTAATACTATTCATAACCGCTTTTGAACAACTAGTTTGGTAAATCGTGGTGCGCATGAACTCGGTGTTGTGTGTAGTGGAAGTTATTGAATTACATTGAAGAAATAACATACTATGAAATCATAGGGTTTTACATTCTTCCCTCCTTCAAGAAATTGCGTTCTCGCAATTTGTAATTGTTCTTTGAAAAAAAATGTTGAAAATAGAAAATACCTTTGTGGGAAAACCCACATCAGAAATTGGGTTAATTAAATTTAGTCTTAATAAGATGAAAAGGGAAATGAAAAAGGTTACCATTAAATTATGATCTCGATTAGGAGAAAATTGGTGGAAAATAGAGACACATAATTAGATGGAAAACATAAAAAATTATTGGTAGTGGTTGATGTCATCAATGTCAATATGTCACTTAAATATATTGACATAACAAATCCATTATCAAAACCACATTCAATACCAAAATATGTAAAAAGAGTATATGGTATTTATTTTATTTTTCAAAAAACCATTTTGTCTTATTAAGGAAGCTAAAGATCAAATAAAACATGCGGTGGTAGAAAGCTCGTTGTCACCACGTACGTAAAAAAACATTCCATTTTTGGTCGTTTAGTAAAAGACTTCGTTGAAAAATATTCCCCTTAAAATGAAAAGTCAAAGGGTTTTATACACAATATAAAATAATGTCATTTAGAAATCAATGGATGCTTTAATGAAATGAGACTGAGACGAATTTCCTTAAATAAAGTTTAAGAATTAATTTTGTCATAGAATAATAGGTAATATATATATATATATATGTATATATACATGACATGTAGAGTCACATCATTTTACTAATTCCTACCACAAACTTTTCTTTCACTCAAAAATAATTAAAAAAATGTTTTATTTATCCTAGTCACATAGGGTTCCAAAAATAATGAATTTTTTATTCACCCATCAAACCCATTAATAAAACTTCATTATACAATCATAGACTTCACGTAGTCTAGTGGTAAGTGATAAATCCCAATCGCACTATGGTTGTGGGTTTGATTCTGGAAGCTTTGTCTGATGTGATGGATCGTCACATGGTCTGATTGTTGTAATTTTTATAACAATTTAAAAATAACCTTCATAATAGTATCCAATTTCAAACGTAATCCATTTTAAATAATAGACTTATCCAAAATACTTCTATCCAAACTCACAGTCCACAATTTATAAGGAAGTTAAACATAATGAAGATCATTTCTTCCATGTAATAACATATGAAAACTTTTATCATGTATTATTTTAATACATGGTAACACCATGAATTACCATAAAAAAACTTTTTGATTGCATTCATTCTCCCATAGCCTTTATGTAATACTTGATATATTCCTTATATCCAAAAATTTTTAATATTCCAATAATAATGAAATAAACAAACTATTAATCAGTTCCATGGAATTCAATAATATCTGATATAAATTTTCCAAATCAAACATCTCTTATGCCAAAATCATTACCTTATTATTAGGAAAATATTAAGGATTACCATTCCTTCAACCATGTATTATTACATAAAGTGTAGCTTACTATTAAGTAACTTTTCTTAGAACCATATAATTTCAAATCCTCAATAAAATAGTAATGCAGTACAATCCTTTTTTATCTCCATAATTCATATAAATAGTATATTGTTGATACAAAACTCAAATGAAATAATTATTTAATAACAACATAATAACACGAGTCATTCCACTTCATCTGAGCTAGTATGGAAACTTGATTATTATCCAATAGCATCATTTGCGGTATACTTTGATGACTGGGACATTGATTCGTGTAGTGTCCCAACGCCTTGTAGATGAACTATTTTACATTTGAGACATTTTTCTAACCCTTGCAATCATATACTTGGTGTCCTATTTCTGCACACTTATAACAAACTCTCATTCCCTTCAAACATTTACCAAGGTGATTATTTCCACATTTATCTCATATGGGAAAATACTTCTTTCCCCTCTTCCCTTTATACATCTCTCTCTCTCTACCATCCTTTTCTTCCCTTGTTTCCCTTCAAAGCCATAAGACTCAGAAAATAATTTCTAATTATATTAACTGATGATATTATTTCTTCACATATTGAGAATACATGGGAAAATATTTCCCTTATAAATGTATGCTTAAAACCATGAATGACATGATACTTCTTACTTTTTGGATCATACATATTGTTGGAGTTCTCATTCCTTCTACTGTGTGCCATTTCTATATAATGACATACACTAGGTCAGTCTATGAATCGTAATGAATAACTCAAAACTTGTAATATACCAAAATAAATTTGAACAGTTTATGTATATAATTCGTAATCATAAAAATGATTTCATTGAGGAGGTATATACACATAAATCCTTTATAATGGCTTGTAATGAAAATTTGAATTACCCTAATAATATCCACCTGGAGTGTCATAACCAAGAGTGCATCAAGGCCCGTTGTCATGCACCAGTTCACGTTCGAGTCTAGCTAAAATGTTGTTTTTATGTTTTACCCCTAGGTACATCTATTCCAGAGCCACCTCTACCTGCTCCTATGTAGATAGGGATGTATTTCTTGGAAAACTCATAAAATATCTATAGTACCAAAATTCTGGGAAGTTCTTTTTTAATAATTCTCAATTCCTATATTAGGATAATGTGATCTAATCAGATTTTATCTAATTATAGTTTTTAAGGTTTGTACTAAACATCCTATGATACCAACTATAACAACCCAACCCCAGTTACCCAGAGTCTGTGCATTATTTCTATACATTGGCATGATTACAGGGAATCAAGTTCAGAAGTACAAATCAATTTAGTAGTGTTGTAAAATAGATTATAGTTATTAAGATCAACATTACAACATGAAATAAAAAACAATAGTAATTTATTCCTTTATAAATGTCCATGCCTCCAAGATTATGATTGTAAGTCGCTCATAACTAACTTCTTTATCTCCTGGGAAAATCAAACATAAGAAAGGGGTGTCCTCGGATGCTGAGTAAGGGTAAATAATTTCACGGAAGCTATAAACATTTAATGTAAGATTTTTAATAAATAAAATTCCTTTTAAACATAAACATGGACATAATATAGAAAAAATAAATCAAAAATTACCATATAAACATGCACCTAGATATTCTACTAGTTGAATAATCACATGTAATAGCTAATTTCATGATAAGGGACTGTATTGTACCATACATTAATTTCTATTTCAATGCCTCGTGCAATGACCTTGGGGATAACTGTAACCGGACCCCATCCCCGAGAGCCTCTGTAACCGAACTCCATCCTGGAGAGCCTCTGTAATCGGACTCCAACCCGAAGAGCCTTTATAACTGGACTCCAACCTGTAGGGTCTGCTATAACCGTACCCTAACCTGGAAAGCTTAATTTTACCTGTCCCCAACCCAGAACATACTAGTATAATACATTAATCTAAAGAAAATGTTGAAATATAACATAAATAATCGTATTAAAACTAGCATATGAAATATCAATACATTGAACATAAACAATGAATGGAAAAAAATAACTCATCCACAGTCAAACATATCACAAAATCAAAAATAAAATATGGGAGATTTGTATCGTAATAAATCCACATCGAACAAGTGAAAAAGTTATCCAGGGATGTTGACATAGATGAAATCAAAATTATTTGAGAGAAATATCTCATTCTGTTTTGAAATCTAATAAGAGTCACATAATTATAAAGAAATAAATTATTTTGAAAATATTCGTATAAGCTTGTAAGGGATGATTTGATGATGTTATAATGGAAAAAAAATAGCCGCACTCACCGTATAAGTTAGAAAAACATTCACACCTTAATTTTGTCGAAAAGGTCATAAACTACCTTGTTTGGAAAACGACTGAAAGATTCCTTTCAAAAAATATAAGGTCAAATATGGGTATAAATTACATTAAACCATTTTTTAGTAAATATTAAAAATGTTTTGAAATACATTTTTTTGGAATACACGGATGTAGATGAAAAAGATGTCCTAGTGGATAATTATGTATAAATGACCACGAATAATGAAGAGATTGTAGAATTAACCATTACCACATTGTAATCAATCGAGATGTATGACAAAAAGTTAATAACCACAAAATCATTCATATAATACCATGAATACAAAGATATTAATAAAAATATAAATCATATAGAAATACAAAATACACCACATGCAATAAGTGGCAAACTATGGCAATCTCATGGAATTAAAAGGGAGATAAGAAACCCCTTAAATTGTACTTTTCCTTGGTCGAGGGTAAGTTATCCTCCTATATAATAGTTAAATCGTTGTTATTAAATTATACTAGAACCATATACATAATTATGATATCATATATCATCTTCTAATAATGCGTTGTTAATGATATTTTAGTATTATCGTTGTTTCGGGTGTTAACTGATTCATTTTCCTTTATATTCATTGTTACTTGAGTCATGTTTGTTATGGATGGGATTTTTATTATTCATATCCATAAGCATATCATGTCTTTAAAAATTAGTTTTAGTCATTAAATGAAAATCAGTCTTGAATGGATATAATGGGGAATGAATCTCATCATGTTCGTGGAGACGGTAATCCATACGTACGCACGAGCGACAATATCATTCTTTTGATCTTAAAATAATATATAACTAAATGTTATATCATATATACCAAATCATTATCATGTTATATTTATTATTTACTTCAATTATACATCATTATTATACCCATCCAAAAAATAATGTATTGAATAAAAATTATACCACGACGTGGAGACGGTAAGCCGTACGTATGCACGTACGGTGACATGTCCTTAAAAGGATGAATAGAATAATAAATATGGTTATACCATATTTATAATAAAATCATATTATATAGATAATACTAGAGTTATTATTTTATGATGGAAACAACAAATAAAGAGGAAGTGGAAGAATATTAGAACTTGAAAGAGGTGATGAAATATTTACCTCTTCTTCAGGTTCTTCCTTTTGATTTGATAAAAAGGGATCCATAGGTTGGCTTTCTGACTAACATAATGCCTCTAGGATGAAGGGAAGATAGTTGAGAGGTTATTTTTGCAGGAGTTATCTGATCCAAATGGCTTTGGATGTGTGAATTTGAGAGAACAGGATGTGCCTTTTTATAAGAGGGGTGAGGGGAACCTTTGGAAAAGATTGAAATATTATTTTATAATAAAATCATATTCAATTTATAATGGATAAAAAATGAATTTTTTAAAGGATAAGGGGGGGTGGGTCGAAACCACTCGACCAATATGGTTTAGACAGTTTTGGGTCACAATATTAACCTTAACTTTTAGATTTAACTCTAAGATAAATTGTTTGACATTTACCACGTCTCTTTGTATTGTTATATTTTATGGTTAATAAAAAATACTATAAATATTCAAGAGAACCCCAAGTGGATAATTAAAGATTAACCTATCATTATATATATATTTTCCCAATCTGTAGATTTTTAGAATTATTATATTATCCAATAATTGTTTATTCGTTTTAAAAACACATTTATGTCAATTATGACATTATTTAATAATTGATATTTTTTATGTCCTAAAAACTTCATTAATTTAAAATAAATACATTTAATAAACCCTAACATGTCATAGTCACCTAAGAAATTTTTGTATATCATCAAAACATTCAAATTATATTCATTTCAGTATTTATAATATCATTTATTTGATTGTTTCATAAATAAGGAAAATACTGCATCATTATTGTGTCATAAATAAATATATTTATTTTATGCCTAAAAATTTGAAATAAAATATCCTATGGTATTAAATCATTTTATATTTATAATTAATATTTATGGTTGGATAGATCAATTATATAACCTCATATAAAAAAAATTTTACGAAAAAATATTTTGTTTTTTTGATTTTGTCTTTACTTTAGATTATTTAATATAAAATGTCCTTACCACTCTCATGTGGCTCCATGGGGTCCCCAAATCGACACAAGGATGTCCATGTTCGTACATGTATCAGAAAATAAGTTTAATACACATGTTAGGGTAATTTAATATTATTATAATATTATTTTTTAACCTTATTTACTGGATTTACCTCCTTAACCACGTTGAAAAAAATATATTTACTGAAGTAAATATTCCTATTGTCTAAAAATAAAAGATACATATCTACAAAATTTGGACCTCTTAATTCCATATATGGTTTCCATTTTTTCCAAATCAAAAACACAGAAGTGGAAGAAATTAATTTAATATTAATTCTTGTTGTCAAAATAAAAATCATGTTTTTATGAAATAATAACTATCAAAAGATTGACACTTCTGTATCCCAAATTTAATTGTGAAATTACTTATAATGAAATTAATTGTATTATATAATAAATATATAATCTAATTATACTTCAAAACCATTCAAATTCATAATTTATCACTATTAATTGTCTCAATTAAAAAATTTGTTTTTAATTATAATTTAGTAATATTCATTATTCATCCAAATAAGAAAGTTTTCATAAAAACACAAAAAAATTAATGAAACTGAATTCTTATGTCCTGATTCTAAAGAGGAAATTTATTTTGTCAAATTTAATATATAAAAGTTTCAAAAATTGTATTTTTAAAGGGTTTTCCACTAAAAGGCAGAAATATTTATTTTTTTAAAAAATACTTATTTTATCTGAGAAAATTAATATGTTATTACATTATGTCTAAGAAAATCATTATATTGATTCTAAAATTATAAGGATTATATAAAGTTAAAAATTAAATTAATACTATTTATAACTGCTTTTGAATGTCTTGTTTGGTAAGTCTTGGTGCGCTTGAACTCGGTGTTGCGTGTAATTTAAGTGATTGAATTACTTTGAAAAAATAACGTACTATGAAATCTTGGCTTGTTACAATTGTAATATAGAGTTAAACCAGGAATCTCTTTTAAAATAAAAAGTTATCAAAATGATAAAAATATTAACTAAATCATGATACTTTATTTATAATTTTTATAAATTACATAATTAAATTTAATTTTGACACAAAGTTGATGTAGTAATTTATTTATTATTGAATCAATCAAACAAATGATTTTATTAATACTAAATGAAATATTATTTTACATAATTTATATCATCTAAAGAATTTTATTTATTTATTTTGACACTTTTTTGATTATGTAAATGATTTGGTTTGATCATTTCTTTCAATTACGATATATCTTAATGTCAATTAATGAATAGTGTTAGAATTGACACTATTGTTATTTTTTAAAAATTAAAATAGTTTATTTAATGAAATAAAATTTCAAAAAATCTATGATTCAGAAAAATGTTTAGGATGAGTCATAATATGTCATAAATGACATTACTTTGATAATTTAACATTTTTTGGTAATTACATAAACCAATAATGTGTAAATAACATGATATCAAGCAGTGATTGGAAAGGGTAAAGTGAGCATTAAACGAAAAATCAAAGGATTAAAAAATATTCATGATTTTTCTAATTTTAATTGGATGGTGGGTATTCAACCCAATATATTACTATCCTTATAATAAATTTTTTTGGGACCATTTTGAACTCATATTTAATTTATATTAATTTAATGATTAATGAGTTTTCATGGGTTCCTCTCCCCTATCCTATAAAAAGGTACCCACTCTTCTCTAATACTCACAATTACAACTAATTTTTTGTTGGGTCAAGATCTTCCAAAATAATTTTCTAAAATTCCAACCCACATTATTTAGGACTTTGATTAGGCAGAAAAACCCCTTTATTGGTATTAAGGTGTTCTTGAAAGAAGATCAATGGAAGAAGATGAATCATTTTTTAAGTGTTCTTATTTTGTTTCTTCTTCCACATCCAATAAATATAATTTATTTATGGCGAACTAATAACTCTATTTATTATGTTTTATTATGTTACTATCATCAACTAAATCTATATGGCATTTCAATAAATGGGAAGTAAAATTTTAATCTATGTGTATGGAAGTCTACCGGCTCGTGATCTGATATAGTTCAATTTTCATTAATGTGTGTCAGGATTGTTAATATTTATTAAATAAATTTATATAGGTGATATTAATGACAAATTTATTATTATAAAAAATGACACTTCAATTATTTTCTTCCCTTCCATGCACATAAAATTGATAGCTTTGTTCATGTATATGCGTGAATTATGACCTCCTCGAAGAGATGTGAATAATTTTTTTAACCACATAAAATTTATGATATATAAAATTATATTTAAATTACTATTATGATATTAGTTATATTATTATTATTCTGGAATGATAAAAAAATTCCTTACTTCCGTAATTATTAATGAAAAATTTAAACCTTACTCATTCGTACGTACAACCTACAGTCTCTATGATTATAATGTAGATCATTTATCATAACTTAAATGAATTAATTGTTTTAAAATTTAAAATTGATGATTAGAAAATATTATTATTCCATGAATTTTATTATATTGATGATGGACTTATAACCACATGGGCATGTTAAATCAAACTATATTTATTTTCGACTCAAGTACCGAATATCGGAAAAACATCTGATATGAACTTAAAACATTTATCTAAATTTGATGACATGGAAATAAATGACATAAAAAAACTTAATAATAATGTAAAATGTTTCAAATAATTTATATATTAACCTATTTTTATTATTTCATGAGAAAAATTAATATACATGATTAATTGATCATATGTAGGGGTCATCTTTTCCATCTCCATTCATTGAGGAATATTTTGATGTAATACATCACCTTCTTTTAGAAAATTTATAATTAAACCCTTTGAAATTTAATTCATTACATGGTTTTCAAAAGAAATAATTTTATAGGAAGGGTTTTTTTCATTATAAAATGACTAAAGGAATATTTTTTTGATATACACAGCAATAGTGACTTTTTCGTCATTTTGACCATTTTTGTATTTTTATTCCTCTACAAACCAAAATGTTTTTAAAAGAAAATAAATACCATATTACCTTTTCAACTATTTTTCTATTTAAAATCTTCTTAATAATTTTTTTTTATTATATTACTATAATATATTTATTCCTTGGGATTTCAAATTTTATGAATGAAATATTTGTAATTGTAATCTTTTATTTTTTATAACTATTTAACAGTACATTGAAATATGACAGGTGGATACATGATAAGAAAAATATGGGTGGTTATGTGATTAATAAAATATGGGTGAGTCTATGATAATCTATGGATGGGTGGTTATGTTATAACCTCTAACTCATTGGGTATGGAATTCGGTTTTATGGATATTCAATTTTGTGATATGTGTATAAGTCGTCCATATAGTTCTTCCATTTAAGTATGATTACGTCCAAATTTACCATTATGTGTTCTATGTTTCATTATATTGGATTTATATTAATATATTGATTATTAAATGGGTATGTAATAAGCTTATATTCAGTGATGAGTACTTACAACTTCATAGAGGTTAAAATAATTACATTATGATAAATAATTCATAGTTTACATGTTTTCAAAAGAATAACACTTTTCCTTCATTGTGTATCCCTTACAGAGAATTATAAGATCATCCCATTTTTTAATTTTTTTTTTCAATGTATTTTAAGGATAATATATTCATATATGGTATCATGGAAAATATATTTTGTTTAAACATGAAACAAAACCTTGTTTCTTTTTAATGGTTTTTGTTTTATGAAAAAAATGGATAGTGAGTAGAAGTGTCTACATGTAATATTTAATTTTTTTATATATGAGTTATGCCCTAATTATCTAATTATCTAATAGAGAAAATATATTTGATGTAATTTATAGTTATATTATTTATTTAACTCATGATTAATTAATTTTCAAGTCAGGGAGCCTATAATAACATGATATCATTATAGATAATACGCATGATTAATAAAGTGGAAAGATAAATTAATTAACATGGCATCATGAGATCATTTTAACAACTTAAAAGTGTTGAAACCATAAAACATCATATAAATAAGAGTTAAGTATAAATTTCTAGAAAATATCTAGTGGAAATAGTTACGAAATGGATTTGTTTTACTCCCTAATATCTTACAAGATGGCTCATGAGACTAAGGCTTTGAAAAATTTAGAGGATTGTTGTCTAGTTTCACACAAAATTACATGTTTGTGATCAATGTGTTCCACATAAAGATAAAAATCATAATTTATAAAATATTAATTTCTCATTGAATAAAAAATGGTGGCATACTATGGATACACATCATAATCACATGAAATTTCATATTGATTGTATTTCATAAATGATTACAAGTCATGTATTTTTACATCAAAGGAAGGGAAAATAATCTAGGTATTTATGATATATATATATATATTATATGAGTTACAAAATAGTAATGGTTTCTTTTATGGATGAATATATGTAAATAAAAGAGGTATAAAAAGTATTCTTGAGGAAATAAACATTTCCACTTTGAAAACCACTTTATTAAATTGTGAAATACTAAAAATATTATGGAAATAATTTTAAATTAAATTAGCCCTATAATAATATAAATTACTGTTTGGTGAAACTAATTGTCTTGTTTTTGGGTAATTATTTACATGACGTATAATTTAATAATATCCTCTCACATTAGGGTAAATAGAAAAAAAGTAACTCATTTAGAAAATGATAATAAGTTTCCATTTAAACCATTTTGTAAAAATTTAATATTTTATAAAATTGATTTTAAAATTTAGAGAATAATTATAAATTTTTTAGAAATATTTTAATGCAAACATGGACATGGAATATAAATTGTTTTCTACTAAAGAGATAAATATAGTCGAATTTTTTTAAAAAATATTTCCTCCCAAAATTTATGTACAAAGGTGATGAAAATCATTTTATTAAAATAAATGAAAATGAACAGATAGAGGATAATAAATTGAATGTTGATTATTTTACAATTATTAAATTATTTCCTTCTATATAAATTCAGGAATAAACACTCTCAATTTTTTTAATTTACCATTACTGCATTGTTATTTTTTGAATCATATACCCCCTTGATTGATCAAAATGAATTTTAAATTAAAATAAAATTAATTATTAAGTATTAATAATATAATATGTTAGGGGGTGTATATAAACAATATAAAATCAACTATGTTCGTAAAATATCATGTGTCTCAAAGAAGAATGTTATGTGGTAAAACCCTATATTTTTCCTAAATCCTCAAATTCATTCCTTATCTTAAATAATAATAAAACTATTTTATGTATTTACATGATTATGGAATTTTTTAATGTTTCTAATTCCATTTATTTTTTTATTACAATTTGTCTTAAATTAATTATTCAATTAATTTTGCGTTAGACATTTTTATGATAAATAAGACATATGTCTATAATCCTTATGGTAAATTGAATAAAGAAAAATATATTATAATTTAATAATCCCTTGTATTTTAATAATGAATTTTTTAATTTTTCTACATATATAATGTTTTTTAAAACAATAATGAATATGTTTTTGAAAAATTAACTTTATTATAATCGTTCAGATGGTAGGTCATACGTACACATAAGTAATGTTTCAATTTTTCAACGATCATAGTGGATAGAATGTAAGTATTATTTTATCATTACAGGGTGATAATTATATCATAAATATCATATTATTTAATTATATAAAATTACATATGTATCATTTCAATTTTTTTATGTATTCTTGTATATAAGAAAACATTTATATGAAAATTAATTGTTTACTCTTGTTAAAAATTATTGGTTTTATTACTTTTTTGTAGGATATAGAAAATATCTGAAAATTAGTGAAAAAGTGATTATTTCCTAAATATGATTACACATCATGTGGTGACACAGGAACAACGGATGCAGAGTCTAGATGAAATGATTAACCCTAAGGAATAAGGATGATAACAAATGTAATGTAAAGAATCAAATTCAGAGATTAAAATTGATGAACCTAGATAATTCAAAAAAATAGAGCTGTGAAGAATCATTACATATCATGTGATCCATTTGATACATTTAACATGGAATAATACAAGGTATAAAATAATTTCATGAAGAAAAATGTGGAATCTAGGTCACACTGACATGTGTCTCAGCATGAAAGATAACGCTACGCTATGAAACAAACTCAACTCACCAAGAAGGATTCAAAATATAAGAAACATGTTAAAAAATTATTTTTCACGTTATATTACATGTTGATAAAAATTTACATGACATCGAATTCATAGAATGGGTGCATAAATAGATAGTTTGAACAGATTAGAATCCCCTTGATGAATACTTTATGGTCTGGGACCACAGGATACTCTATTTATGACACCATTGATGGTACATCGAAATATAAAACTCTTATAAATAGAGTTTCTTGGATGTGGAGAATAATTCATGGAGTTTGTAATGATTCACCCCTAAACTACACTATAAGGAATCTGCTTCTTTAGTATTTCATCCTTTTCATATTCATTTTTTTCCCATATAACATATTGAGCCACAACTATTTCATACATATATATTTTATTCTTTTATATTATATTTAATAAATTACATAAAAACAGAATCGAGGACCATAATAGTTTAGTGCATTTATAGACTATTTATAATATCTCTATTTTTTTTAATACTCTTCAAAGTATCCCACAAGGGTCTTCTCACGCAGTACTCCATGTTGGAATACACTGCCAAATCCATTCGTCATTTTGTATGGAAGGAAACATAAGAAAGGGTGAGATTATATAATCTATAAGGGTAAACATAAGTGAAATTAGTCTATGATCATATGAAATCATAATATAATCATAAGAGTATGTGATCATGAATAAAACATATGAAGTTCACACCCAACCTATAAAATATCAAAAACATGGTTCATGACATAAAACATTATCATTTCCAAAACCCTAGACCATAAGGATGATAAATAATCATAAATCAATCATGAACAATTATATTATTTCATAAATTATGCCACCATCATAAATTTATAAAATCATTTGATACAACAATGTTAACTAATAATACTATCAACATAATGGATAAATACTTATTACCTATTTCATATGATCGATTATGATCTAACTATTTCCCATTATTGATCGGGACACACCAGTTTCCCATAATAGATCAGGATGCACATGTTTCCTATTACGAATCAATACACATCAATTTGCCAATGTGGATCATGCGCGTCAACTAGATTTGCATCTTCATGTAATGAGAGATAAATAATTTCACAATACATTGGATAAGATAGAGGCACACCCATAACACAAAGAATTTCAGGAATACGTATTCCAAAAAACCATAAAATATTCATCGTATCATAACACGTGAAATGAAATGGGATTCAAAATTTTTTAATCATACCGTAACACAAAAAAAACACATTTTTTTCATAATCATTTCATTATTGCATAACCCAGGGATAATGAAGTGGTTTTGATAATAATTTTATCGTTATATTACTCATGGAAGAGAAAAGGGATTCAAACCCATCATTTAATCATAATCATTAACCATTCGGTGAAAGAAAATTATTATCATCCTTAGATCATATCCCCAGTAAAGGATATGTTACATCAAAAGATATCATTATAGATAGAGAATGATTTTGTATGATAAATCACATGAAACTTTTCTTGAAGAAGATAAAATTTCATTAAAAGTAATATTTTAAACTAAAAAATAATAAAATATTTTCGAAATCCATTTCATTTAAAACAACCTTGAAAAAAATTAAATATATCTTTAAAAAATTAAAACATCTCCATAAAAAATAACATTTAAAATTTGAAATACACATTTGAAAACTATTTAAAATTTTAAAATCATTATTATCATAATATAACATTGGAAACATATAATTTAATATTCAAATAAAATAATTTCCCTAACTGTGGGGATACAGAATCATGTCATACATATTATAATTATGATTCCACTAACATTTTTCGTAAAACCCAAACGAGAATTTTTTTGGAAAATTACATGAAAATTCATTATAAAACATTTGGTAAAATCTGTAACATTGTTTAAAATAAACTTTTTTTAAAAATCACAGGAGATTAATACAACAAATTGTTTTAAAAATTTTGAGAAAAAATGGTTTTGTTATAAAATATATTCCATACCAAAGAGAGAAATGACTTTGAATTCCCATAAAAATATTTTCTCAGTTAATTTAAATACAATGGACTGAAAAATGGTGTTGTTACACATAAATATCATTAATATCTAGATATGAAGAAAATTCATGAGTTTATGGCGAGATAGATCATAATATTTCATTATTGGAATCATAATCTCAAATAATATCGATAAATGATGAGATTTTAAGAGAATACTCTTGCCACATCGGTAAATTTGAATCATAATACCCATATAATAATATAAGTAAATAAAACATATAATTTAATTAAACTAATAATATTAATTATATCACATGTACAAGTGGAAATATATATATAGATAACATAAAATATGATTGGATTACAACATAACATACATCTCAAAGAATTAATAGTGAGAAAAAATTCATTATCATTTTGGGGACATTGAAATGAAAAGTACCATTGAAGAAAGACCCTAAAATTGATATTTAAATCAAAAAATACATATAAGTAATATAATGAAAAAATATATTCATGGTCAATGAATACACTACCTGCAAAAATGTGGTTAATATGGATGTGTTATAAAGAAAAATAAAAGATAGACTGAAATCCATTATCATACAATTTAATTACCTTGTACACATTGTAACCTCTAATATAATAAATATTAGTTTATTATTAATATATTGAAAACCCATAACTATATGTATATTATATAATATATGTTTTAATTATTACATTTTTACCCGTTTATTAACAATTCCATTTAAATATCATGTTTTGGGAAATAACTACTTTATTTTCATGTTTGTTTTGAATGGTTATCATTGTTCATATAACATTGGTCATGGTTAAAAATATATATATAATTTTAAAAATGATAAAAATATTTTATTTCTTCAATATATATGTATATATAGTTATCTATATCTATAAAATATATAGATAGAAAATTAAATACATCGTTCATAAAGATGTTAGGTCATACGTACACATTAACGTTGTTTCCATTTTCCTTACATAATGAAAAATTGAATGTAAAATGATATATCATAATAATATAATAATATTTTTTTCATATTTATAAATTAATTTCATTAAAATCATCATTATTGTCTTTTATTTGAATCTTTAATGAATTACATGTCTTCACAAGGCAGTAGTCCACTGTATATACCAACAACATTATTAAATTCCCATGTAATAGAAATCATGAAGGTATTTATTATATAATAATTAAATAGAAGTTATTTAATCATAAATATCATGTATCTATTAGAAATAGATAATTAAATTCAACCCTTAAGTGTTTTAGTGGATAAATGAATGATATTGGTTTATGAGGATTCAACCTACCTTACAAAATAATGATGATTTTATAACTCGTTTAATATAAGTAGAGATAGTATCAGGACACTATTTTAAAATTAAAAGAAATTTAATTATATTTATGATATTCATGTTATTATATCATCATGGTATAAAAATTTGAACGATCATAGTAAATAAATAAAACAAAAAAATTTAGTAGATGAAAATTACCACTTCTTCATGTATCCTATGTAGGTTTGAACGGGAACCCATTTTATGTTGTAATTTTTTAAAAAATAAGCAATATATGATGAGATAATATATGTTTCAAATGTGTTTATTTATGTATTTTTTGAACCAAATTTTTATTAATGTTTGAATAGGAGAAAAGATGTTGTTTCTATTTATATGTGAGTTGATTGTCACATATAAAATTGTTTGAAACAAATATTTCCACCCATATTAGTATCAATTATCAAGGCTCAAGTAATTGACCATTCTGAAAATTAGAATATATATGGTCCAAATATCTGTATAGAATGTTTTTTTAACATGTTTTAGGTCATTGTTTATACTTATCAGTTCAGTTTAATCCTGAGAAAACCCATTTTCCCCTTAATCTTGTTGTATAATTTTAACTATCAGTACTATACATTTTTGTTAAAAAAAGGTTGAAATTATATTAGAATATTAATAATTATTATTTAAAATATGGAATACATTTTTCTAAATTAGAGTAAAATTTTTTAAATTTTTAATTTATAATTAATCCCACAGATGCCATGAAAAAACGATTTCATAAAGTGGAAATGTATAAAAGCTTACAATGTTTATATATCGATATTCAACAAGAAATTGATTAAAATTAAAAATATTGCAATAATTGGATTATAATTTAATAAATTTTACATTAATATAATTTTAATATTTAATTGATCTTTATAAATGTATTAAAAAAATTCATTTTCAATTAAAATTCAATATTTTTTACAATTCATTTAAAAAAATGTTTCCTAAAAATATGTAAAAATAATCATAAGATAATGATTATTGGATTATTTTATAATATATTTTTTTGTTCTATAATAAAATTTCAAAAATAATCAAAAATTTATTTTACTTATATTTATAATAAAAATAAATAAGTTGAATAATTTTTAAGATAATAATAGCTTAATAACATATAAATAATTTATTGAATAATTAAGTTAAATTTAATAATTATTTTTTAATTATATAAAAATATTATTTATAATTCATAAAATATAATAATTATTATTTATTTCTCCAATTTCACAGCTAGGAAATAATTTTCCATTTAAAATAATAATATAATTTTTTTCATAGTACATTAAAACTCAGTGTTCTAGGTAACCTAATATAAACATAGTGTCACATGTAACACAAGATAAACCCGGTGTTGTGTGTATTTAAATAAAATATCTTTGTCTCATGTAATGTAATATAAACTTAAAATTTCATGTAATTAAAAATATAGAAAATATTAAATTTAATTGAAAAATATTTCACAAAATATCACTATTAAATTTTTAAAATACCTTAAAATGAATTTTTACACATAAATTCATTACTTGAGTTCCAAAAAAGAGTACACATCAACCTTATTAAGTCCTCATATTCCCACATATCTTCATCTAGATGGTAGTTACACCACAAAACACTGACCATGTGAGTGGTCTTATATCATAAAACATTCTCTATTTGATCTATAATCCCTACTATTTGTTCATCATAAGATGTATCATTCTCCATTGGTACAAAATATATGTTCCAAACATGTTATATATCTGGTAAGAACATACTAATGATTAATGCATGGAACAAATAATGAACCTGAAATAGGTTTACAGGAGGCTTCAAATGCTAATCTATTATGTGGATACAATCATGTATTTCAACGGGACAAATATACCTAGGTCTTAGTTTTTCACTATTTTCATCCATTTATAAATTCATAGAAAGTTCTTCTCACTAAATTCATATTCTAGAATGCCTATACAGTAACCAACATAAAATTTCTATCAATTTTTTATGTCCTTCTATGCTGTCGAATGGCTCTAACCTTATATCCAATCTCTTTAACATACTTTGGTCATAATAGATATCTTTTTTCCACGTTATTTCAGTATGTTGGAGTTATAGAAAAATTTTCATAATGGTATTCATAATGATCCACATAAATTATCTAGTTAAATCTATTGTTAATAGATATTTCAATATGAGAAAGGTGATGATCCATTCCACATTGAAATCCATTGAAAAATTCCTTATCATATTTTATAGGATTTGAATTGTTCTCGTAGTGATGAAAATAAACTCTATAACAAGTTCTTGATGAATACTTTTCCAAAACATCATGTTAAACATTATATCAAAATTATATGAAACTATATTTTATACTGCGTATTACCTTACCACTTCCATAATATATATTCTTGCAATTGGATCTTGAGATAAATCATATCTAATTGAATGGATTATGCTAAATTTATAAGGTTATTACATAATAACAAAATATAATACAATAACAAAATTATAATATTCTATTTAATCATCTATCAAGACAAATTAATGTAATTCCACATAAAATAACATTTTCACTAAGAAACATACAAAACCAATAGGTTGTATTACTATAATTGTATATTATAATATCCTTAATATGGATAAAATTCCATATCATAAAACATAAAAAGGGGTGGTAATGACTTATAATCAACCTTAAACTCATGAACCATTTAATGTATCCATAACTCTTAGTTTAATCTTACATGGAGAAATTTACACTCCTAAAACATAATTCATCTTTTCGTCCATATATAGGATCATATCTTATAAGAAAATATTTCAACTGGATGCCTGGGTTCAAACTTGTAATAATATAATATCAAATTCGTTTTAGTTATTCCAGATTCATGTATAGGGAAATAATCATATGGAATTTCACAAAAATTTTATCAATAATAATTTCTTACTCCTCATTCATACAAAATCAAACATGAAATTCGCTACCATGCAGGGGACAGTACATGTTCCATAATTATCATAATTAACATCAAACATTATGAATTTATAATATTTCTATTTTCCATTATCATTAGAGGTCTTTTCTTCTTATCATCAAAATTTTATTTTTGATTATACCATTAATTATCATAATTCCTAAACTCAATTATCTTGAAACACTTGATTCGTGGTTGTGTATTAGTTTTAATCATCTTCTCTGACATTACTCTAAAAATACAATTAATCACAATTTAACATTCACTACATCTATTACATTCCATTAAACATTTAAATCACTTACTACTTCCATTAAAAACATTCCATTGATTCTTATTCCCATATGTTTTTCATAAATATTTCTGGAATTTCATTCCACCATTTGGGTTTCCATAATACTCAATAATCATTTTCTTATCAAAACCATTTTAATGGTGGGAATATCCAATTTCCATTTGTACCATAAATGAACATATATGATATTATTTATAGCTACTAATGTCTATTATATCCATGGACATTCAAATAAAAGGTATTTCGAATCCAAAAATGCATCAATTTATCTTTTAGGGATGATGATTAAACCAGAAGTGTACCTTGAATGTCTTGTAAAATTAGCTTCATTGGTACTAATATATTCATCATCCTTCAACTTATGTTTGATTAATTTCATCTCTATATTTTTTCGTAGAATATGTGGGATATAATTATTAAAAAATATAGCCTTATCTCTTCCCATTATATAGATTAAATTTATTTTTTTCGTAATATTATTAATAAGATTCAGCCATGGATCTACTTTTCCATCCAAATTATAGAAAACCAAAATGAATTTTTCCTGCTCTGAACAATATAGAATGAAAAATATCATTTCAGTGGTACTAATTCATTTCTCAGAAACTAGTGGATCATTGTAACCACTAATAGAATGTGGGTTTTTCATAGTGAATGACTCAATATAACATTTTTTTATCAATTTATCATTGGGAAGTTCAACATTATTGTGACCTAGGCTTACCATACATTGATTTTAAATTTTTTATGAATATTAATGAAATTTAAAAAGTACATTCCCAAGGACCTTAATTATTTAATATCCTTAGATACTTTAATCACATTATTCCAATTTTATGAATTATACTCAATATCTCCCTTAAGGATATTCCATTATAGTACTCCAATTAAAACATTTCATAAAAACCGTCAATGGAAACATAAATAGTGGTGAGCTAGAATTTTTGGTGTGGGTATTTAAAGGAAATACTTAGGAATAAGATATACATTATGGTATGAGAACTAGATAATAAAACATTATGATCAAACCCTTTATATCAAAGATTATATGCATGAGACATGGTATAATTGTGAGATGTTTATATGACATGATTAATTAGATAATTGAGAACATGAACCATGTATGAATATTATAGGAATAAGACATAGAATTTTTGGAAAACACCAAAACATTGAAAATATTAATTTGAGTCTTTCTCCTAGTACCTTCATAACATGTTAGGCATGGAATAATCACCCCTTTAGCTACATAGTTCTTAGGATCACAACCCATGTACCTACATATTATGGACTTGGACTTCAACTTGTGTACCATGTTTTTTTTGGACATCATCTACAACATCAGTACCCTTTTTTCTCACATAAAATTTATCATTACCCAATGAATTGGATGGACATATAGGTATTACCTATTAAATAACAAAATCATGCAAAAAATTTCTATTAGATAATAAAACATTCTAGCGTATCACTACCCATAAAATGATATGTGTTTCATAAAAATCATTTCATTACCCATGATGTGAAATGGGTATCACAAATATATAGTCATATCATTTTTTCTAGAAAAGTAATAGATCTAATAATCATTTCATTATAGACTAATCCATTAATAAAATTGAGTTTCGAAATTATATAACATGTAGAATAGAATCATGTTTCATAAATATCATTCCATCAAAACATAAACTATTCAGGAATAAATATGAATGGTGTTCATGGATCATATCCCTAGTAAGGTATAAACTATAACAATGATATCATTCAAGATGGAGAATTATTTTGAAACATAAAATAAATCATTTCTTAAGAGATATATCCTTTTATGAAAAAATAATGTTTATGAAATCATTTCATTTTACATTGCATATAAAGAATTATTTTTAATTTCATTTGAAACATTTCTTTAGAAAATACCTTTAATTATTTTTAAAACATAAAATATTTTGAAAATAAATTTACTTTAAAATAACCTTGAAAACATATAAATAATGTAGAAAAAAATTTAAATCCTTTTTCTTTGAAAACTTATAAAATATTTTTCAAACCATTATAAAAAAAATTATTTGAAAATTATAAAAGAATACGAAAGACAATTTTAAACTGTTCACTTTTAAAATTATTTCAATAAATATAAATAAACATTGAAATAATTAAAATAATTTTCATATAAAATAACATTCTTAAAACATATTATCAATGTTTCGAAAATAATTTAAAACACTTTTTCAACATAACATTTTTTGAAATCAATTTTCTTTAAAAATCACATTTAATTAAAAAAATTCAAGAATATTATAAAAATATTTTCATCAAAAATAATCTTTTAAACAAATCATCTAATAAATAATGAAATTATGGTAATAAAGTTGGGTAAGTCCACACATGTCTAAAATTTATTTTCCACCTTAATAGTTTAAAAATGACATGACTAGAAATTGATAAGAAAATTCCTTTTTTTAAAACGTAAAAATGTAAGATATAGAAAACAATTTCCTTCAAAAATAATAGTATTATACTAAAACATTTTGGAAAACAATTTTAGAAAACATTGTTTTGAGAGAAAATATTTTTTCGACTGAATGGGTAAATAAGGTCGGATTTTCATAAAAAGCGTTTATTAATTATATTATTTACAAAGGTGTAAAAATGGTAAAAATAAATTATGATATCATGGATAAATAGACTATAATAAAATTAAGGATTGTTATTAATATATGGATAATTATATTTCATCAATGGGAATTTAACCACAAACCTTCACAACAATGATGAGGTTGTTGGAAAAATATGTTACCACGTTGGTAACATTGAATTATAATCCCAATGAATGAATAAAATTACATTAAGATTAAAATATCATTATTATGATTATATAAATTATATAACACATCAATGATAATTATAAAAACCCTATAGAAATTTTTAGATGCATAACATGGAATGTATCTCCAATAAGGAAAATTGAGGCCAATTATTTTACAAATTTGGTAAATGTTGAAACATAAACCCCAAGAAATGAAGAAAATAAAATTGATTTGTAAATAACCAGAACATGAAGTACCTTAATCATAGAATATTACCATGGTTATTATATATACCACATATTATAAATGGGTTATGAACATGGCTTGTGTCTCATGTAAAATAAATGTGAGATGAGACAACCCCTACCATATGTCTAGAATTTAATAGAACAAATTAAAGACTATTGTATAAAAAATATGGGTTAATTATAAATATTACAATGAAATATATTATTATATCTGACACAAAAATTTATTTTATTATAATCTTGTTTTACCTATTTATTAACAATGCTATGTTAATGTTTCATTTTTGGTAATATTCACGTTGTTTTTATATGTTTTGATTATTATTACTTATACCCTTACTTAGATCATGATTTAATTATTTGAAGAAGATAAAATGTGATATAAATATCATATATATTCATTATATATTTATTTATAATAAAATATAAAATATATAAATATTCAATGGATTACCCAATCCATGGAGACGGTAGGTCATACGTACGCATGAACGTTGTTTCAATTTTATTATCATATTCAACGAATGAGTGTAAATGACATATATGTATAAGTGTATATATATATAATATATAATAAAAGTTTAATTATTATATAATATATATCAAATAGTTTCACTGAACCCATCCTTAATTCAATCCAGTTGTAGTGTGAACGAATCAGATCGCTTTGAGAATGCGGTAGTCGACACATCCCCAAACAAAATTATAATATTTACAAAATGGAAATAATGAGGGTATTTATTATATAATATTGAAATTATCATAAATATATCATAAATATACTATATATCATATAAAAATAGTGATTCCATCATAATTCTCAACCATGGGTAGTGGTAAAAGAAAAAACAAACAGTATCATTTCATGAGGTGGTAGTTCATCATTCAAAAGAATTGTTATTTCATTACAAATTAGATGGAAGTGTGTCTAAGTGAATGCCAAATCATTAGAATAAAAATATCTAAGTATATAGGGGATAATTAGGTTATTATATAATAATGGAATAAGAATATTGGGTGGGGGTGTGGATAGTGAATATAAAACAAAAGATCTTGAGGAAGGATTTTACCTCTTCTTTGGGTAACTCCTCTTCATTTCCAACATAGATTGTCCTTGATTGTATTTATACCCAATTTAATGATTATAGGTTAAATGGAGGTATGTTAATAGTTTTATTATCTAATTTCTTAAGAGATAATGATCTTGAGATATGTGAATATTTGGGAGGGAAGCCATTATTTTTATTTTGGAAATGGGAATTCCACCAATATTTTTTCCATGTAATTTTGATGCAATAATTGAAACAATTAAATAAAATGGAGGATAGGGTATAAATACAAATATGCAATTCCTTTAGGAAAATTTTCAAGGTCATTTTGGCCCTTTAGATTAAGGTTGAGTCCCATTGTATGCTAAATTTCATCTTAATCAATGAAATTAATTTAAATTATATTCAATAATATTTTTTATTTTTAAAAACTATGTTTATCTTATTATACATTTTAAACAATTTTAATTTCAAATTTGGAAAACGTTTATCCATATACCAATACGATACATGGTATAAATTAATTTAAAATTAATTTGACAGACATGATGAGAATGTAGGTTTTTAAACTAAAATTGTAAAAACAATTGTTATGTTTTATGCATACATTTAAATTAATATTTATCCCCATAACATAAAATGGATTAATTGTTTTATTATTGATTTAATTATACTTTAAAATAAATTATGACTATAATTTAAAAATAAAAATATATTAAATGAAAAAAGTATTATATTTAAATTCACTATTTTTCGTTATTCAAGAAAAGTAAACATCACAGAAAAATACTGAAAACTTACCTACACAAAATTTTTATTTTTATGATTCAAAAAATGAATTTTTTATGGCATTTAATATTTATAGAATTTATAAAATATTGATAAAAAATAGGTTTGACATTAAATAGCAGTAATACTGATTTTATAAAAATCTAGATTTTTATGTGTAATATTATGTCTGTTCCTATCTTATGCTTATTAAATATATTCTATAAATGTAAAAAAATATTTTCTTTAACATAAAAAATAATTTTTTGATTAATATCATTCAAAAATTGTAATTAATTTAAATTATTAGAATACAATTTGGTTGTGGTCCTAAAAGTACATTTTTACAAATATTCACTTTATATTCAATTGGTTCTTAAATTAATTTATAATTAATTTGTCACCAATGAATCCAACCATATATTTTCATAAGATATTATTAATTTTCATAACTTATAACATAAGTAATATGTTATATCTTATTTTATAAAATAATAATATATTATTGTTTAGTAAAACATCTTCTTTTGTGTCACGTTAGCCATTGAGGAAAGTCTATCTTACAAGTAACATAAGATGACCATGGTGTTTTATGTTGAGTAATATAAATATTAGGTTGTGTATAGTGCAAGATTAAATTGGTGTTTCTTATAATAAAATCCAAACATAGTTATTTAATATATAAAAACATTTATTAGTGTTTCATGTAACAAAAATATCCAAATGATTATATTAATTCGAAAAAAATATTTCACAAAATCTAGGGGAGTTACAATATACCCCCCATAAAATGAATTTTTCCATAGAAATTATACTAGGTGGTCAATGTTTCATTACTTGAATGTTCCTTTCATATTAACCCACATTGTAAAAATGAATAAAAAAACTACCTTTATAAATCAAATGTTGGAAACATAATGGTTACCCAAAGTAACATAAATCTAGGTTTCCACAAAGGATAACCTATGTGGGATGTGAAAATATGGAATGAAATAGAAATATAAATATTAAATTCAGATAGAGAGTGATAGAGAACCAGTTTAAGAGAAAGTGATAAATCAAAAATCCAAAAATTTGTGGGGATATAAGGGTCCATATCAATATTTGGAAGCAACGCTACTTGTATAACATTTTTTATTTCAAGTTCCTTTTTCCCAAAGTTGAAAAATTTGAAAGTTAAAATATGTTTACTTGATTTAGTGAAATATCACCATTTTTTATGTCTTGATCTTTTTTCACCTTACCTATTTCTCCAAAAGGAAGGGGAATTTTTCATTCATACTATAATAAAAAATAATTAGATATATGGTATGATATCCCATATGTCATCAGTTATAATGAGGATAATGTTATTAGAAAATGTTTTCCAAAATTTATATATCCTCATGTGGTGAGATTTAAAATTAATCTCACATACCTTGTATATAGTTTAACATAATATTTTCATAAAGGGTTTACCTTATAACCATTCAAAAAGATAAAAATCATAAAAAAATAGTAATACTTTCATGTAACACAGACAACATTGATCTTCCATATATCATAAAGTACCTACATATTATTCACATTCCAAACATATGAAATCTAACATCTTTAATTCTTTGTAAATGTTATAATAACCATAATTATATTAAATCCAATTGGAAAAAATTAATTATTTTTTATTTCAAAATTCATTGGATTTAGTCCTTAAATCCCAAAAAAATCAATTAAAGTCCATACAAGATAGCAAAACTACTTTTTTCAACAA
Source organism: Viscum album (assembly GCA_963277665.1). Taxonomy (NCBI): domain Eukaryota; kingdom Viridiplantae; phylum Streptophyta; class Magnoliopsida; order Santalales; family Viscaceae; genus Viscum; species Viscum album. Next base: position 1,540,930,851 of record OY728142.1, read on the forward strand.
ATCCATTTTCATTTATGATGTCCAAATTACCATACAGTTTACTTATTAATATCCCACACACCTTTATCCAAACAAAATTATCTTAACATAAGGAACATATTGTGGTTTATTTTTACATTAATCCGTTTTTTCAACAGACATCACCATTCCATTTAAACACTTTTATAATTAATCAGAACCATTAAACATATTCTTTTAAATCCTTAGTGAATAAATCAAAAAAATTAAAAAGCCATATTTATTTCAAAATTCATATAACAAAATTCAAGAATTGAAATACAAAATGTAAGAAAACAAAGTTTTATCATTGGTAATTCCCATCTTATAATTATTTAATATAGTATAATAACATAAAATCACATTGAGAATATATTACAAACATTATAAATGAAGAACGAAAAAAAGATGAATTTCTTGAAGGTGAAGAACCTTTTCTTTATGGATAGTAACTTGAACTTTGGAATAGCAATGTTAATATTATGAAAAGGAAATCGTCCAATAGAATAGTAACCTCATGTATGAATATATATATATTTGATTTTGGAATCCTATAAATGAAAGTACAATATAATTACATCACTATATACATAAATAAATGTTTTGAAAATTATTAATTATGTGTTTGAAATTTTTTGTAATGTTATAAATATTTAATTAGAATTTAATAACTCTTAAAATTAGTTAAAAAATGAAAAATGTTTTCATAAATTAATATTTAATTGTAATTGGATATTAGGATAATTGTATGAGACCTTATTTAATTTTTCATAATGTTATAAAATGGTTAGCGTGAATTTTTCTAAAATTTCAAAATATTATTTTTTTGTGAATAGAAATGTACACCAATTTTTTATAAATGCTAAATATATGAATTTTCTAATCATTGTTGATGTATAGATCATTTAAGAACCATTAGTTCAAACCCACATTCACTTTTTACTATATAGAGTCACGATAATAAACATTTTTTCTTATCTTTATCAAATATAATAAACTAATGATTAAAATTGTGAGAAAACACACCTCCCCTCCACTCTAAATACTGCCCCTTGCTACATATTCTCCTCAAACCGTTCAAGAATTTACCCTCATATAAACACATCCCAAAACTCTTCCAAAGCCACTAAATCTTGTCTATTATCTCTTGTTATCATAAAAATATCCAAAAAATTACCATATGGATGTATTCAAGGAGGATAAGTTCAAGAGGTAAATTCCACTTTCCTTTTATTTTATTTTCCCTTCTTATTCCCACTTAGTCTCTCCTCACATCCCATCATCAAAATAATATGATAATTCCAGTACTATACATATAATTTAATTTTATTATTATAATGGAATAATCCAAAAATAAACCCCTCACCTCTACTATTTATTCTAAAAGTGAAAACGTTGTTAGTGAGGTGCTAATTCATCACGTTCAAGGATGAAAAATTTTCATTTTCCATTAACGACCTCATGGATGGTTATAAAACCATTTTTTTCATTAAAAAATTTATAATACATGTATTAAATTCTATTTAATGTTTTTGAATCATTATATACACATCATTTCAAATAATAAAATTAAATTTTTATGATATCAGCGAGAACCGCCAAAATTAATCCAAACAATTTTCAATAGCATCATACTAAATGATTCATCCTCACCCAAAAAAACCAATTAAATTATATAACCATTTAACCTTTTATATTTTCATTATTAATTTATATTTTCTATTTTATATTTCTACTTTCATTTTACAAATACTTTAATACTCTTAAAAATGAAAACCAATTATGATAACTAAGAAAAAAAGTATTCCTCAATGTGGAAATTGAATACTATAACTCATAAAGAGAACCACAAACAAACATAAAAATTATAATATATGTATTAAATGTATAAAAGGTTTTGAATTAATTAAATAATGGAAATAATTTTTTATCTAGGACATTACAATCATGTTTAAAATTATTCCGAACAAAAGGTTAAAAATTCTGCCTAAACATCCATTTGTCCTCGAGGTTAATCTTTATATCTCTTAAAGAAAATGTAATTTTAATTTATTTTTATATACTTATTATAAATTCATTTATATATTATAATATCATATATCGTAATCATATCATCCCTCTTATATGGGTGAATAAATGTTTTTAAAAATGTTCCATTTTCTATCCTTCCTAATAAGTAAGTCTAATTCAAGGGAACAACCTTATTTCTTACCCTCTTCCATGTGAGATCCATAACCTTTTTTAAGACCCTGTTATGTTTTTTGAAATCTATCATTTAATCATAATAGAATATCATGGTTCATTTCTATTTTTATCAAAATTTATGTATTTTCTGCTGAAAATTCTCTTTAAAATTATTTTCAACTAAACTAAAATGATTTATTTACATAATTATGTAAAAAATAATCTTAAATATATCAACATAAATTGGACATAAATCATCATGATCTATTCCAATTTTCTATTATGAATTTCCATGTATTTTTTTAAACCATTATTTTATGGAAATATTTATGATATAATCATTTTTTATCCTTTTTGATATGATTATGATACCCATTTAATTCCATGGGAAACCCATATGATTATTATTCATGTTTCCCATATATTCATGAAAATTTAATTATTTGGGTGAATAGATAGATCTCTAATGCATTGGGTAATGTTTACTCTTAGGAGATGACATGTTGGGATATAGAGTGTACCTGATTCCTTTTTGGGACACTATCCCCCATGTGATATAGTCTTGTCAGTTATCCTTGACTCATTTTTATGTCTTATTATATGATTTTTTCACATCTCTGGGATGTAATGATTATTTTCCCATGTTATACGTTTTATTATTTATTTTTTTATTCAAATTCTAGGTTTTTTATTTTTTAATGTTATTCCTTCTAAACCATGTCTGATGTAGTATTCATATAATTATTCCCGTACAAGTATATTTATCTCATCCCTTTGATCATATAATACAAATTTTATCCTATGAAGATGCAAAATCTCAATGGATGTTAGGGTCTCATTATGGATATTATATCAAATTTGTGTTTATTTTGGGGTTACTGATGTTTAATTATGTACCAAATCTTCCAACGACAGTAGAAATTATATTTTGTGGCTTGTATTTGATGGTTAATTATGTAATAATATGTGTAATGGTAAAGGGTCTCTATAATAGTTGTCAAATGAAGGTCTAGTAATTTATGGATTAGGACAAGAAAACTATAGTGAAAGCCTTAGGTATAAAAATATTCATGATTAAACATCCCTAAATTTTGGATAGTATAAATTAATTGGTTTATCAAGAAAATACATCCATGTTTGGATCCAACTTGTGGATGTGGTTTTGGAATAGATATACCTAGTAGTAACAACTCTGAAAGGGTGTTTTGGGCCTATCTCGATGTAAAATTGTACAACAATATATGGAATTCTATAGAACTAGATTGACACACATGATGGATAAACTTTTGGAACATCATATGCTCATTATAAATAATTATTATGGGAAAAACTTCCTATAAAAATACATGTTAGGAAACCAATCCTGGATATCCTAGATTGAATCTTCAGGAATCAAAACATTATCAAGTAATATTATATGTTTCCATTTAATATTATAGTTAATTAAGTATTAATTCCCACAAATTGTACATTCATTTTCCTAGATAATGGTTTGAAATAGAAAAACTCCTTCCAATAATCAATGTGATAGGCAATGTGATGATTTCCCTAATGGAATGCCAAATATGATGGAAACATGTGCTCAAAACATCATTATAGTACTTACTATACAACTGAAGTTACTAATAATAACATGAATAGTGGGGAACCTCCTTCATATCCTTAGAGATACCATGTTTCGGTCGAATCATCTATATAGAAAGGCCTCCAATGTTTAGTGGATCTTTGGATCACCTCCTCGCATAATAATGGATTATCTCTATTGAGATGATATTATCTATACATTAATGCTCATATGAACAAAATATTTTTCATGTAATTTATGATTATTATGGGTAATTTGATCTAGAGTATACATTAATAAAGAAAAAAATTTCTAAGTAGGAAATTTATTATATGGAATTGGATGGTTTCAAGAAAATATTTTTCAATAAATGTTTTCTCTGAACCCCTTCATATTAAAAATGAAAGAGAGTTCCTCATATTGAATCCAAATAAAGATGATTCTATCAGGTTTTATAGGGAAAACACTACAAGACATTCATATTTTTCCTTGGATTTTACATGAACATCGAAATAATGTTTGATCACTTATTTATCAGATTAATTTCGATCTTACAAAAAGAGTTGGAAATTCAAGACACTAAATGATATAAGGATATTGAATGTTATTCCCTTAATTTTGAAATTTAGATCAGATATACTCATTAGACTGATGGGAGAAAGGAAAAAAGAGAAAAAAAATTAATATTGGTGGATCGACAGGAAATCCCATGATGGATTAATGACCAAATATCTCATATGTCCAAAGTGTGGGAAGAAGAATCATGAAAACTAATTAAAGGTAACTCATAGATACATAAAATGTGGAAGGTAAAAAAATATTCATAAAACACATAAAATTTATATAAAGAATACCACTAATGTAGAATAATAAAATAATGATTAGATCAACACTCAGAATGTATTGTAGTGCTTCAACATCAAGAAACATAGTCATTATACAAGACACCTCCCTTAAGCCAAGGGTTGTGGGAGGAAATAAAAAACAACAACCTCAAAGGTAGCATGGATGGGCGTACACTACCACTACTACTAAAGTGGTTCCTAAAAATGTTGTCGTGCTAGGTATGTTAGTTATTCATTCATGAATAGAAAACATACTATTCGTTTCTAGTTATATGAATTCTTTCATATATTTCAAATTTTTTAGACGAATTCAATCATCATATCAAAATATGGAGCTTGAGTTATCTGTGGTAATAATAAATGGTGCAACTATTGCATCCAATGTACACAAATCCTCCCCTATAAATGTTTTTGGAATGAACCACCCATAAAATTATGTCATAATTACTATGGTAGAGTTGGATGTTTTTTATGTATGGATCAACTTTCTTTATATAAATCCAATATCAACTATTGAGAATGTTATATCACTCTTCCCATCCTAAAGAATCCTCCATTTCTCTACAAGTTTAAAAAGGATGGTCAATATTTATTAAAATCCTCATCTCATGTGTCGATATTGTTTCCTTAAGATAATGAATATCTTGCACAAATGATTGCAATAAAAGATAGAACCCTGATTTAAGAAATTACAATTGTGAGGGACTAAGCTAATGTATTCCCCAAAGAGATTCTTGGTCTTACTCCTAATCGATAATTTGTGTTCAAAATTGAAATTATTCATATATACCAGAAAATATCAATGACAACTTATAAAATAGACTCTGTTGATATAGATGACCAAAAGTATTAGTAACTGGTGAATATGATCAATGTTTTTATACACTTGAGTGCTTCACCATGTGGTGAACCACTCATATTTTTCAAAAATAATGTTGGATAAATACACCTCTGGATTTATTATTATAACCTCAATAAAATAATGTTATGGAGGAATTATCTTTTTCGATGGATATATGTTTCCTTATCAGCCACGTGGGGTTATTTATTTCTCAAAGGTGGATATCCAATCTGGATATAACTAATTAACGTTTAGGAGTTAATATATTCCAAACAATGCTTTTCAAATATGGTATTGACACTATGTGTTCATAGTGATTCCCTTCAGACTCACTAATTATCTAGAAATTTCCAGGTATCTAATGAATATTTCCATTAAAGATTTCCTCTACATATTTGTGGTGGCCTCTATCAATGATATTCTTTTATACTCTAAGAGAAATGTGAAACATGAGGACCATTTAAATAAAATGATAAATACATTCTGAATAGAGAAACATTATTCAACGTATTGTAAATGTGAGTTATGTTTGAAGGAATTTTCATTTTGGAGAATGTTATCACTAGAAATGTAATTTCTATGGACCCTTCTAAGAAAATGGAAATTAATGATTGGCTCATGGAAAACTATTTTAGGAATATCCATAGTTTTGTTATTATAGATGGGTATTAATGATGATTTTTGAATAACATCTCAATATTTTAAAACCCACTAACCAAGATGACTCATGAAAGAGTAAGGATTTACTAGACCAGTGAATGTGGAGATAGTTTCATAGAGTTAAAGGTGAGTCTTATCAATGCACCAATTTTCTCACATTCAATGTGGGGAACTATTTTTTGTGTATAGTGATTATTCAAATAATGGATTAGGATGTGTACTAAAGAAAATGATAAATTTATATCCTACTTCTCAAGGTAGTTGATAATTCATGATAAATACTTCTGACAAATGATATAGAGATTGAAGCTATAATATTAGAGTTTAAAATCTCAGGACATTATCTCAATCGGTAGAATTGTGAGATATATACCGATTCCAAGACTATAAAATATACATTATAGAAGGACCAAAATATGTGCAAGAGAATTTTTTTAGAGCTCTTCAATGATATGGTTGCTCAACCCACTACTATCCTAGTAAGGGAAATAAGGTAGAATATGCTCTAATAAGAAATAATATATCATATTTATCAATGATGATAATTATGAAGGATTAAATATTATTAAACTTTCAGAGGAGTGGAATGGTAATAATTAAGGAAATAAAATCATCAGTCTTTATTATAATAATTTATCAACCATTGTTTATAGATAAAATAATTAATGATCAAATAAATGATGTGAAATTCAGAACAATATGGAATATGTGGGAAAAGTGAAATCCTATGAGTTCAAAATGGTTCAAGAAAGAGTCATGAGATTTGGGTTATGATTATTTTTACCATCTAATACTAATAATAAGTAGTAGTTTTTAAAATATTCACATATATCAACCTTCTATGATCAACTAGGGAGAAAAAATATGTATCAAGATCTTGGAGAGAACAATTGGAGGGACAATATGAGGAAAAAATCACTGACTATATGTCAATGTCCCTTGTATGTGAAAAGTGATTGTTGAATGTTAAAATTATAAGAAGATTTTCTAACCTCTACCGAAAACTACATTGAAGGGGGATTACATTACCATGTACATTATCATTTTACCTCCAAATGACATATATCAGAAACAATTATATATGTGTTTTTTGGGATAAATATAGCTCATTGTTTCACAATTCGGGGAGACTTATCATTAGATCCACATTCATAGTTATATATCAATGAAGTGGTAAGGTTTCATAGATTACTACTATTGATTATACATAATCAAGATTCTAGATTCAAATACAGGTTCTCAAATGGTCTCCAACATAATATAAGCACAGAGTTGAACTATAGTGTGGTCTATAATAATTAAACTAATGTCCAATTCGATTGGAAAATTTAGACATTGGAAGACACATTTTTTTCATTTTCTATGGACTTCCAAATATGATGATACAAAAATATGCATGTGGTTGAGTTCACATACAATATCAATTTCCACTTGAGAATCTAATTAATTCCATATGAAACCCTCTATCTTAAAAGATGTAGTACACCGACATGATGAGATGAGGATGGTGAATATACGCTACTAGGACCATAAATGGTTGATGAAAGGGTAGAAATGGGCAAACCATTTGACAACACAACAAGGAAATACAATGTTGACAAAATAAATATGTTGAAAATCCTTTATGGGACCCTCTGTTTAGGGCTTGAGAATTGGTATTTGTCTATATATCTCTATTTAAAATTATCGTGAGATTCGGGATGAAATGAAATCTATGTACCAGGTATATCGAGCCCTTAGATATCATTGATCATGTTAGAGTTGTGGACTATCAATAAGAACTTTCTTTTATAATGTCACAAGTTCCTGATGTACTCTAGGAATTCATCTTGAGGGTGTAAATATGATATCCTTCACATTTACTAAATTCATAGGAAGGACAATTAGTGTCACGACCCGCCTTCACCAAAAAGAGGGAAGGGTCAGCAAATTGCCAGGACCTTCCTTCTTTATGTTGAAGGAGAGATAATGACCCCCGAAACCCGCCTTCAATAGGTCCCGGAGTGGCGACTAGCACCAAGGGTATAGGAAATCCTCGCAAATGGAAGGCATTACCCTTTTTATTTTATAGGATCGAAAGATAAGGAGGAGAAAACCCGACAACACCAAGGTAGATGGAAAAGTAAAGCCAAAATTAAACCATTCCCACATGCATGTTTCAAAAGTGAAAGCCACAAAGTGCAAAAAGGTGACTACAAGGTAAGTACCAAAAGAAAAGAGAAACAACTGCAACTGCTCCAAAAGTCCGAGCTAGTAAGGTCCTGCGTGATCCCCGAAGTCCTCCTGGAAACCTGAAAGCAGTATTATATATGTAGGGTGAGCATACAAGTACACTCAGTAGGGAAAACCAAGAATCTCGTGCACAAGTGGGGGAACGTACTAAAGTCCCGTGAGAAAGAGTAAACCAAACACCTAACAAGGCAAACTATCCATCCCAGGCCTCACCAAGGCTCGCTCCCCAAATAACGCAAGTCAAGTAATATATATATAAGAGCACATCGATGTTTGGGTACCCCGCGCCACTTTCCCACTGGTTATTGAGACATCCTACGCATCGGACCAATCCCGCCATTCTCACTGCAGTCCCACTGCCACACCCGCCCGCACACACCTGGGCCTCAACTGTCACATGTAACCATGCCTGCAAACACCTAGGCCAGAGCAACCACCGCCACGCCCGAAGACACCCGGGCCTCATCCCGAAGACACTTGGGAAACCACCTGCCGCACACACCTGGCCAACCACCACAACACCCCGCCCGGAGGTTCTTGGGCTAATAATGGACTTCAGGCCATCACAGCCTGCCCGAAGATACTTGGGCTATCCGGGAAAGGGAGCAGAAAAGGAGCTAATAACCAGCCACTAAGGATAGTGTTGGGAAAAACACCCTTCCCCCATAAATGGGGGTGTTCGGCACTGAGTGCTCAACTTGGGTGGGGCGCGAATAAGAAACACAAAGCTACAAGTATAGATGTAGGTAACAAACACTCACCCAAAGCTTAGGTTTTCCTAACCAACCTACAGAACACAACACCACTGCACCCAAGTCACAGTTCACGACCCTTGCACACAAAACCATTTATCCCATTCTTGTTTCACGTTCAGTCAAAATGTTCAATTAATTTTAAGCACTACTGGGCAACTACCATAAGCATAACCAAGGAAAACGTCAAAAGAAAGGATCAACCAAAACACTCACACCCGGTTCTGTTAACAGAGGATCTCTCTCCAATTTGTGATATCAACAAGTGACCATTCAGGTTTAAAACTCACAACCACCGAATCCATACCAACAGGAGATCCCATCCCCCCAAATTCACACAACCACCGAGAGTATAAAAGAATCAGGGAATCCCATCCCCTCCCACATTTCCAGCAATCAGCCTGATGGGAAAACAACCAACCACCACTACCAACACAAGTCAGGGATTTTCAGGTTTAAACAACTTAACACACTCCATGATTTCAAATTTCCGTGGGTTCTAACCGGAAGTTATCACAGAAGGGTTGATCCTGGGGCTTTCAATTATTCAGCCGAATATACGTGATTAACCAATTTCACAGTAGGAGTTCACAAATTCCGCAACCCATTTAAAACATCACGAAGGGATTCATCAGCGCACATACAACGACCACCAACGGCCTCAATATCCAGAAGAACATAAACCAGCACAAATCAAAAAGGATAAGCACAAGGTAAAGCATAAGCAACGATCACAACCCCTTCCCCTTCTTTCTTTAGAACTTCGTTTATTATCTTCATCAAGGTTTGGTTCAACCAATTCCATAGGAACAAAAAAATAACGCCCACCCCGCATGATACACAAAAGTGAGAGACGAAAGAAATTCCCTACTTGTTGATAGATGATCGACGTTTAGGCCGGGGGCGCAGAACTTTACGGATAACGACGCGGAGGTCCCGATGCACCAGAAGAGCCACGATCGAAGAAGGGGGAAACCACGGCCTAACCCTTAATTTATAAGAGCCGGGGACGGTTGAGATAAAAACGCTGAACCGCGTAAGACGTGGAAGTCGTGGGTTGACCACGCGGCTTGACTCATCATTAAAGGTGATGGGTGGTTTAAACCGACTCATGAATTAATGAAGCATTTAATTAAATCTTTTGTGCACGTTTCGGGTTTTCAAGACATTTTTAACGAGGCAGAATAGGGTTTAAAACCCTATTTGCGAAAAAGGAGCGTTACTGGAACAACTTGGCAAGGTCGGGTGACGTCAGCCGGTTCCGCCGATCGGTCTTACCGATCAGTCGCACCGATTGGTCTCACCGATTGGTCTCACCGATCGGTCTCACCGATCGGTCGCACCGATCGGTCGCACCGATCGGTCCCACCGATGGGTCGCACCGATCGATCTCACCGATCGGTCTCACCGATCCATACACCTTAAGGATTCGGATTTTGGCAAAGGAAGGGACCAAGGGGGTTTGGGTCATCACATCAGATACCTGTTAAACGATTCTCGTCCTCGAGAATCAAAACAAACCAGAAGGAAAGAGAGGGTCCGAACAACCATCTTCAAAAGATACCTCTTAGGAGTGAACCCCCGCTGACTGAAAACACTCCCCTGCCAAGAACCAAGCAACATACCACGCCAAACCGCCCGGTCATGTGGGTTTGGGGAGTTCCCCTCCCCCATGTCAAGATATTATCCGCTTTGGGCGGCACTGACTCGCCCGCACGGGTTTAATCGCATCCACCTTAATGCGTCTTGATTAGGGGTCGGGTTCCCTCTTCCATTTAGCCGGGGCTTTTCACACATAACAGAGGAAAGGGACTAGTACATTTCATAGCCAAAAGTCAAACGTTCTATCACAACAGGTACAAAAGGAACAAATCTCAAAACAACTCGGGGTATTGGGCACGCATCTGTGCTTCCCTCTCCCACGTACTCTTTTCGAGGCCGCCATGCCTCCACAACACACGAACCAAGCCGATGGTTCGTCCACAGAGCACTTTCTCCTTACGATCCTCGATCCTGACTGGCCGTTCCTCGAAGGTCGCATCTTCTCCCACATCTAGCTCTCCCCAGTTGATGACATGAGAGTCATCATGTATGTACTGACGAAGCTGGGAGACATAGAAGACGTCATGGACCCTCTCCAACTGTGGTGGTAGGGCCAGCTGATATGCCACCCTGCCAACTCGCCTCAGCACCTCGAAAGGTCCGATGAACCTAGGGGAGAGCTTACTCCCCTTTCCGAACCTCCGCTGCCCCCGTCGGGGGGAAACCTTCAAGAACACATGATCTCCCACCTCGAACTCCAAGGGCCTCCTCCGACGATCAGCATAAGATTTCTGCCGATCCTGAGCTGCTTTCATCCTCTCCCGCACTAGCTGGACTTTCTCCGTGGTGCTCTGCACTACTTCTGGTCCAAGAGTACCAGTCTCACCAACCTCTGCCCAGTATAAGGGTGAACGACATGGTCTTCCATACAAAGCCTCAAAAGGGGCCATGCCGATAGTGGAGTGGAAGCTTTTGTTGTAGGCAAACTCTACTAAAGGCAAGTGTCGTACCCATGATCCTCCGAAATCCAGAACACATACTCACAGCATGTCCTCCAATGTATGGATAGTCCGCTCTGTCTGTCCATCAGTCTGAGGGTGAAAAGCAGTGCTAAGGCGTAGCTGGGTGCCAAAAGCATGCTGTAACCCCTTCCAGACTCGTGAGGTGAACCGAGTGTCCCGATCTGAGACGATAGTCTTCGGAACTCCATGCAAACGCACCACCTCATCCACGTACCTCTGTGCTAAGGTAGTCACAGGTCCCGACTCCTTGATAGCCAAGAAGTGAGCAGATTTTGTCAATCGATCCACCACTACCCAGATAGCATCATGCCCGCCCTGAGCTCTGGGTAGTCCTGTGACGAAGTCCATCGAGACGCCATCCCACTTCCACTCGGGAACATCTAGAGGATGCAACAACCCACCAGGAACACGGTGTTCAGCCTTCACCTGCTGACACACCAGGCATTTAGCCACAAACTTTGCCACTGCCCGTTTCACCCCGGGCCACCAAAACTATCCCCTCAGGCCTTATTACATTTTCGAAACACCTGGATGTACTGCCAAGGCTGAGCTATGGAACTCACGAAGGACTTCATCACGCATCACCTCTGGAACAAACAACCTCCCATGAAAGAGCATCCGATGTCGGCTGTCCTCCGACCATCCTTCCGGAGCGTTCCCCTGATCGACACGATCCCGCAACACTTCCACCTCAGGATCTCCCCATTGAGACTCTTCCACTTACTGCAACAAAGAGGACTGTACCGTCATCTGAAACAAGCAGCCTCTAGCACCTTCCACCCTTGCATCCAAGTGCAAGGCAGCCAACTCCCCCATCGCCTTCCAAGCATCAGCAGATTCCCGAACCACTTCCTGATGCGGCTTCCTGCTCAGGGCATCATCCACAACGTTTCCCTTGCCCTCAGTATAAAAGATTTCAATGTCGTAGTCCTGGAGGAACTCTACCCATCTCCGTTGTCGCAAGTTCAAGTCCCGCTGGGAGAAGATATAGCGCAAGCTCTTGTGATCGGTGAAGACCACAAAGCATTCCCCGATGAGGTAGTGTCGCCACAGCTTCAATGCGAACACTACTACTGCAAGATCCAAGTCATGGGTGGCATAGTTCCGCTCATGGGGGCGTAGCTGCCTGGACCCGTAAGAGATCACCCCTTGTTGTTGCATCAACACGCATCCGAGGCCCTATCCTGAATCATCACAAAATACCTCATAGGCCATCCCTTCTTCTGGTAATCTCAACACTGGGGCACTAACCAGCTTTTCTTTTAGGTAGCTGAAGGACGACTCGCATTGCTCGCTCCACATGAAAACCTGGTCCTTATTGGTCAAAGTCGTCAAAGGGGCTGCTACTCGGGAGAAGTTGGGTACGAACCTCCGGTAGTAACCTGCCAGTCCGAGGAAACTACAGACTTCCGCCACACTCTTGGGTGCTTCCCAAGAAACAACTGCCTCAACCTTTGATGGGTCGACTGCTACCCCCTGCTCCGACACTACATGCCCGAGGAAGTGCACTTCTCGTGTCCAGAACATGCACTTTGACAACTTTCCGTAGAGCTGGTGCTGTCGGAGGACCTCCAAAACTGTCCTCAGGTGCTCTGCATGGTCCTCTTCTGACCTTGAATAGATCAGGATATCGTCAATGAATACCACCACAAACCGATCCAGGTACTCCCGAAAGATGGAGTTCATAAGCCCCATGAACACGGCCGGGGCGTTCGTAACACCAAAGGGCATGACCACGAACTCGAAGTGTCCATACCTGCACCTGAACGCCGTCTTCGGGACGTCGCTATCCTTTACCCTCAGCTGGTGGTATCCAGATCGCAGGTCGATCTTCGAGAACCATCCTGCCCCCTTCAGCTGGTCGAAAAGATCATCTATCCTCGGAAGAGGGTAGCGATTCTTGATCGTTACCTGATTCAGCCTCCTGTAATCAATGCACAACCTAAGGCCACCATCCGCCTTCCTTGCAAACAAGACTGGAGCGCCCCATGGTGACGCACTCGGGCGGACATAACCCCTCTTCATCAGATCGTCAATCTGTATCCGCAACTCTCGTAGCTCCGAAGGTGCCATCCGGTAAGGAGCCATCGAGATTGGTCGAGAGCCGTGCTGCAGGTCTATCCCGAACTCGATATCACGTAGAGGGGGTAGAGTCGTCACCTCCTCGGGAAAGACGTCCATAAATTCACGAACGATCTCTGGTACTTCCACCATTTCCGCATCTACTGATTCTATCGTCAGTTCGGTCAACAAGGAGAAGAGAGGTTCCTCCCTCCTGTTTCCCTTCGGACAGCTCCGCTCGCCGGTGAAAGTAACACGCTGGCCGTCCAAACCGGAGAACACCACCCTTCTTTGGAAACAGTCGATGACGGCGCACACAGAATATATCCAGTCGATGCCTAGGATGACATCGTATGGCTGAATCTGCAGCAGAAGGAGATCCCTAACTGACTGATGTGGCCCTAACATCAGTCTACATCCCCGACAAACGAACAACAAGTCAGTCTGACCTCCAACTGGTGTGCTCAACACCAGGGGCACTGGAAGTCTCTCTGCATCTAGACCCAAGGAGCGGGCTAGACTGGGTGCAACAAAGGAGTGCGAAGCTCCGGTATCGAACAAGGCATAAGCAAGAGTGCTAAACACACTAATTGTGCCTCGAACAACCTCTGGCCCTGCTGGAACTGTTGCTTCTGCGGCGTGTAACTGTCCACGCCCAGCTCCCCTGCCCCTCGGATGTCATCCACCTCCCCGAACACGCCCTGGTCGAGGTCCCTGGGGAGCGCCCTGAGGTCGGCCTCCTCCTCCTATGTCTACCTGCGGAGGAGTGGGAGCTCGCTGTCCCTGCTGCTGCTGCCGGAAGGGTCTGGCTGGAAACTGCTGCTTTGGCGGATGCTGGGGATGACTGCCACTGCTGTACTGCACCCGATCGGGGCACTGACTTCGGAGATGTCCAGGGATCCCACAGATGAAGCACCGTGGTCCCGAGCCTGAAGGAAAAGAACGTGGGTCGGGGGATCGAAACTGAAACTGCTGCGGTCTGCTCCCTGCGGGTCGGAACCTGGAGGGTCCCGATGCTGGAGGCCTGGTGCTGACGGCCTTCCCCTTCGATGGTCCCAGTTGGATCCCTTCTCGTGACACTCCGCCCAGAGCATGCATCCTTTCCACCACTTCGGCCTTCTTCTGGACCTCTAAGTTTGTCGGAAGGGTAAAGGGGGTAACAGCATACTGGAGGGAGGGTCGGAGCGCCTCCTCCAAACGTCTTACCCGAGACTCCTCATCGGGAAAGAGGTCCGGAGAAAAACGTAGGAGGTCCTTGAACTTGATTCCAAGTTCCCTCACGGACATGCTCCCCTGCTGGAGGGAGAGTAGCTCCTGCCTCTTCTTCGCCTTCATTTTCGAGGAGAGGAACTCCGCCCGGAACTCCTTCTCGAAGTCCGCCCAAGCAACCTCAGACTCTTTCCTACTCCCCAGGTGAAGCATCCACCACTGGCGTGCCGCTCCTCGCATCTGTCTAACAGTCAGAGGAACCCGGTATTCGGTCGGGGCCCGAATCAAGCCGAAGGCTATGACTAACTGCTCTAGCCAGCCTTCTGTCTTCATATCGGAGGTGCTACCCTCATACTTCTCGAGGGCATGTCGCTGGAAGGATCGAAGAGTCTTCTGCCACTGGTCGTCCTCTTCCTCTCGATTAGCTCTCTGTCGATTGGCCAAGGCAGTCTCGGGAGTCTCAATCGCCTGTACCACACGTGGTCGCCTTCCAGGTGCCATAGCTGCAAGGTAAACAAGGAATGCCTAAGCCCAGTAGTGCAAAGAAAAATCATTCTTAAAACTTATTAAGATTTAATTTATTCTTAATTTCCCAAGACATCCCAGAAACACAAGAACACAAGTCATTTATGATGCATGTACCTTTCCTAGGGTCTCTACCCTGCAATCAGTGTGGCCTCACTTGGTCGTTCGGTAGGTCCAGATTCCTTGCATCGGATCACGGGGGGCCCTAAAATCCCGTGTCCTAGCCGGTCTTCCCTGGCCTAATTCACGCTCCAAGGTCACCCAACACCGTTGCCTTACCATCCCATGCAATCCTCACTGTGCCTAACTCCAGACTCCGTCCTATCTCTCAACTTGCCTCTGATACCATTCTGTCATGACCCGCCTTCACCAAAAGGAGGGAAGGGTCAGCAGATTGTCAGGCCCTTCCTTCTTTAAGATGAAGGAGAGATAATGACCCCCGAAACCCGCCTTCAATAGGTCCCGGAGTGGCGACTAGCACCAAGGGTATAGCAAATCCTCGCAAATGGAAGGCATTACCCTTTTTATTTTATAGGATCAAAAGATAAGGAGGAGAAAACCCGACAACACCAAGGTAGAAGGAAAAGTAAAGCCAAAAGTAAACCATTCCCACATGCATGTTTCAAAAGTGAAAGCCACAAAGTGCAAAAAGTTGACTACAAGGTAAGTACCAAAAGAAAAGAGAAACAACTACAACTGCTCCAAAAGTCCGAGCTAGTAAGGTCCTGCGTGATCCCCGAAGTCCTCCTGGAAACCTGAAAGCAGTATTATATACGTAGGGTGAGCATACAAGTACACTCAGTAGGGAAAACCAAGACTCTCGTGCACAAGTGGGGGAACGTACTAAAGTCCCGTGAGAAAGAGTAAACCAAACACCTACCAAGGAAAACTATCCATCCCAGGCCTCACCAAGGCTCGCTCCCCAAATAACGCAAGTCAAGTAATATATATATAAGATCACATCGATGTTTGGGTACCCTGCGCCACTTTCCCACTGGTTATTGAGACATCCTACGCATCGGACCAATCCCACCATTCTCACTGCAGTCCCACTTCCACACCCGCCCGCACACACCTGGGCCACAACCACACGCAGTCCCACTGCCGAATCCCGCCCGCACACACCTGGGCCTCAACTGTCACATGTAACCATGCCTGTAAACACCTAGGCCAGAGCAACCACCGCCACGCCCGAAGACACCCGAGCCTCATCCCGAAGACACTTGGGAAACCACCTGCCGCACACACCTGGCCAACCACCACAACACCCCGCCCGGAGGTTCTTGAGCTAATAATGGACTTCAGGCCATCACAGCCTGCCCGAAGATACTTGGGCTATCCGGGAAAGGGAGCAGAAAAGGAGCTAATAACCAGCCACTAAGTATAGTGTTGGGAAAAACACCCTTCCCCCATAACGGGGGTGTTCGGCACTGAGTGCTCAACTTGGGTGGGGCACGAATAAGAAACAAAAAGATACAAGTATAGATGTAGGTAACAAACACTCACCCAAAGCTTAGGTTTTCCTAGCCAACCTACAGAACACAACACCACTGCACCCAAGTCACAGTTCACGACCCTTTCCCAAAAAACCATTTGTCCCATTCTTGTTTCACGTTCAGTCAAAATGTTCAATTAATTTTAAGCACTACTGGGCAACTACCATAAGCATAACCAAGGAAAACGTCAAAATCAAGGATCAACCAAAACACTCACACCCGGTTCTGTTAACAGAGGATCTCTCCCCAATTTGTGATATCAACAAGTGACCATTCAGGTTTAAAACTCACAACCACCGAATCCATACCAACAGGAGATCCCATCCCCCCAAATTCACACAACCACCGAGAGTATAAAAGAATCAGGGAATCCCATCCCCTCCCACATTTACAGCAATCGGCCCGATGGGAAAACAACCAACCACCACTACCAACACAAGTCAGGGATTTTCAGGTTTAAACGACTTAACAAACTCCATGATTTCAAATTTCCGTGTGTTCTAACCGAAAGTTATCACAAAAGGGTTGATCCTGGTGCTTTCAATTATTCAGCCGGATATACGTGATTAACCAATTTCACAGTAGGAGTTCACAAATTCGGTAACCCATTTAAAACATCACGAAGGGATTCATCAGCGCACATACAACGACCACCAACGGCCTCAATTTCCAGAAGAACATAAACCAGCAAAAATCAAAAAGGATAAGCACAAGGTAAAGCATAAGCAACGATCACAACCCCTTCCCCTTCTTTCTTTAGAACTTCGTTTATTATCTTCATCAAGGTTTGGTTCAACCAATTCCATAGGAACAAAAAAATAACGCCCACCCCGCATGATACACAAAAGTGAGAGACGAAAGAAATTCCCTACTTGTTGATAGTTGATCGACGTTTAGGCCGGGGGCGCGGAACTTTAAGGATAACGACGCGGAGGTCCCGATGCACCAGAAGAGCCACGATCGAAGAAGGGGGAAACCACGGCCTAACCCTTAATTTATAAGAGCTGAGGACGGTTGAGATAAAAACGTTGAACCGCGTAAGACGTGGAAGTTGTGGGTTGACCACGCGGCTTGACTCATCATTAAAGGTGCTGGGTGGTTTAAACCGACTCATGAATTAATAAAGCATTTAATTAAGACTTTTGTGCGCGTTTCTGGTTTTCAAGACATTTTTAACGAGGCAGAATACGGTTTAAAACCCTATTTGCGAAAAAGGAGCGTTACTGGGACAACTTGGCAAGGTCGGGAGACGTCAGCCGGTTCCGCCGATTGGTCGCACCGATCGGTCTTACCGATCGGTCGCACCGATCGGTCTCACCGATCCGTACACTTTAAGGATTCAGATTTTGGCAAAGGAAGGGACCAAGGGGGTCTGGGTCATCACAATTAGAGAATGATCTCTCTTATGAGGAGTATCAAATGAAGATATTAGACCATAGAGATAATGTTATATGCAGCAAGACAACTCATTGGGTTAAATTTCAATGGTGGAACCATAAATGAAAAGTGGCTACATGGGAACTAGAGGAACTGATGAAGGAGATGTACCCTCATTTGTTTTCCACGTAGTGTTTAAAACGATATTTTGAGGGTGAAATATCATAAGTGGGAACAATGTAATGACACAAAATTTTATCAATGTAAACTTACTTTATATAATTATTCCTTACAGTATAATTGCACAAAATCTCATTAATAAGACAATACAAATATAATCAATGTATAGTGAATAAAATACCTGGTATTTATAGAAGTTTACAAGTCATTACCGGTGCAATTTTAACTTAGCCTTTGGAATAGTAATGCAACTATTATGAATAGTAACTCATCTAATAGAATATTAAAAATACCTACGAAACCATAAATAATATTTAGGCATCCTATAAATGAATGTATGATGCAAATAAATCATAGTATAATTAGATAACTTTTTTAAAAATTATTAATTATGTGTCGGTATTTTTGTAAGTTATAAATATTTAATTTTGATTTTATAATTAATATAATGATTGAAAATGAAATTTATTGTCATAAAATATATTTAAAAATTTAAATTTTTTTTCTTATGATTTAAATATAAATTAATAATAACTTAATTATATAAAAAGTGTAATAAAATCATATATAATTTTAAAATATATAAACATTAATTAAATGATTATTTCAATGAAAAATTAAAATTATCTTATTTTTAAAAAAATTTAATAATGTGGAGTTTGTTTCTGAATTCTTTAAATAAAGAATTGGTTATGTTGATTTTTTTGTATTTATCTAAAATACATGATGTTTTAATGGATAATAAAACATGATATTTTTCAATAAATTATTAATACATGAATTTTTTATTTATTGTTGATTTAATGATGAGGAAAGAACTATTTTTTCAAAATAACATGGAAAAGATACAATGTGTAGTCACAATAATCTACACTATTTATTCTATTGATCCCAAATAGTAAACTAATTATTAAAATAACGAAAATAGAGCACTCCTCTGTTATAAATACTACCCCTCACAACCTCTTCACATCACACCTTCCAAGCATTGTGACTTATCCATGTTAGTAACAATACTCTTCTCAATACCATCCCATAAGTATTAGATCTGTTGGTCTTATAAAAATGGAAATCCTTTTCCTTATATATGTTTTCAAGGATGAGAAATTTAATAGGTAAAATACACTTTCCATTTATTTTAAAATCTTTTCAACTTCTTTCTTATCTTCTAATCACCTCTAATCACCTAAATCGAAAGATAACTACAATAGCACATAGATAATGGAATATTATTATGATAATGGAATAATACATCATTAAAATCCTCCCCCTCCCCTTTTATTTTGAAAAATGAAAATGTCATTCAGGAGGTGTTAAATAATCATCTACAACAACAAAAAATATTCACTTTCCATTAACACCTCATGGAATGTCATAAAACCATTTTTTTGGTTAAACCATTTTATTATATATTCATTATATCCTTTGTAAGGTTATGGAATAACTATATGGACATGATTCTAAATAATAAAATAGAATATGTTCATTGTGAGTGAAAACCATCCAAAATAATCCAAACAATTATCAGTAATATATTCACTAATAATTCATACATACCCTAAACAACCAACTAAATTATTTAAAAATATAAACTTCTCTATGTTCATTGATAATTTATCACTAAAAATATAGATTTATATTTCCATTCTAAAAAAACATTCATACTCATATATGAGAGAACTGATCATGAATAGTAAGAAAATGATCATTTTTGAATGATGAAATTGAACACCATAACTCATTAAAAATACCATAAATTAAATTAATAAAATTATAATGAATAAAGTAAATGTATAAAATCTTATTAATTAATTAATTAGTGGATTTACATTTGTTTTCGAGGACATTGAGAACAAGCTCAGAACCATTTTGGACATAAGTTAAGGGATTCTAACCGAACCTATATTTTATCTTTTAAGTTAATATTTCTCACTATTTACCCTAGTGTAAGGCTTGTATATTTTTATATAATTTTTCAAAAATATGCTTATATGTTCTAAACAAATGTATATATATCTTATCATCCCACATTCATGGGGGTATACATGTTTTAAAAAGGATCCATTTTCAATTCATCTAGGTATGTAAACCCTATTCAAGGGAACTTCCAGATTTCATAACTTCTTCCATGTGAACTCAATAATCTGTTTTAAACCCCCATTATTTTTCTAAAATCCCCCATTTTGTCATAAAAACAATATTAGTTCATTTTTTGTTTTAGGATAACAAATATTCATTTTCCTATTTAAATCCCCATTAATATTTTCCTTAAACCACACTAAAATGTTTCATTTATATAATTTCTTAGACCCTCCTTTTACATGTTTCTACTTGAATGATTTGTTACATTAGAACCGTAAACCTGATGAAAAAAATATTTTCAAATGGATAATTAAATACCCTTAAATTTAATTATATGAATTTTATAATATGTTCATGGGTATTATATACATGAAATATAAGAAATATGTTGTGAACATGGCTAATGTCTAATAGAAAATGAAATTGAAATGAGAAAACCCTCATCATGTGTCTTGAATTTCATCATATATGTTCAATACCCCTATATTATAAATATAATTTTATGATAAATCTAAAAAATATATTTATTATTATATATAATACAATATATTATTTTATTGTGACTATATATTACATATTTATTAACAAATCTATATTAATGTTAAATTTTAGGTTATATCCGCATTGTTTTTCATAAAGGTTTTGACATGTTTTTACTTATATACATACTTAGATTATGATTTACTTATTTATAGAAGATAAAACATGAAATTAAAATCATATATATTTAGTATATATATATATATTTATAATAATCTATAAAATATACAAATATGATATCAAATACACCGTTTGTGGAGACGGTATGTCGTACCTATAGATGAACAATTTTTCCATTTAATTGTCATATTTAAAGAAACAAAGTAAATAAAATATATTTATATTGATATAATATAATTAAATTAAGAACTATTAATTCATATATATATCATATAATTTCATTAAATACATCCTTAATACATTCCATAGAGAGTGTGAATGAATCAGATCACTTTGTGGAGGCAGTTGTCCACACATTCCAAAACGAAATTATAGGGTTTACAAAAAATGGTAACCATGAACATATGTGAAATATATAATGATTAAATATGAATTCTAATATCACAAATTTTATATATATAATATAAAAATAGATTCTACATCATAATTTCCAATAATTATAGTTGGTAAATGAAAATACAACAGCATCGTTTCATGAGGTTGTAGTTCATCATACACAAGAACTGTAAGTTCATTACCCATTAGAAGGAACAATGTTTAATTTTTTAACACCCCAACCCCAATTACACAGATTCAGTGCTTTACTACATAACATTGTCATGATACAAGGACTCATGTCCTAAAAGACCAATCTGTTTAGTATATTTGAAAATAATATAGATAAAAAACATCAACATTACAACTTGAAAATAAATACAACACTAATTTATTCCATTAGAAATATTCAGGCCTCCAACATTATTCCTAAAATTTACTCATAAATAAATACTTTATATACTGGGAGAATGAAACATTAGAAAGTTGTGAGCTCAAATGCTCAATAAGGGTATGCAATAAAATGGAATATATCATAAACATTAGGCATGGTGAATAATTAAAAACACATGCCATTACAAATTATAGAAACGAACACATAATGGAAAGAATATTAGCTGAGTAAATAATGCCATAATAAAACATATTCATGTGTATTATACTAGTCAAATAACCACATGAACCATTAGTAATATTTTCATAATGAGGGAATTTATAATTCCAGACATTCTAAAACATTTTGTCAAGGCTTCGGCCAAGACTTCTAAAAATGATTAAGGCCTCAGCGAAAACAATATATTAAAATTGGAAAACGCCTCCAAAATTTACATGTTTAATTTTCTCATTAAAAATACAGATTCTCCATGGAGTTGTTCCGTGCTACACCCATCACATAGAAAGTCCTACACATTCCTCATATGAAAAGGTTAAAACATAACATAAACATTCATATTAAAACTGGCATACGAAATGTCAATAATTTTACCATAAAACATGAATGGTATTAAACTAACACATCCTCGGTCAAATATATAAAAAAACATTCAATAAAATATGGAATATTTGTATCATAATAAATCAACTTCAAACAACTGTAAAATTTATCAACGGATGTTGATATAGATGAAATCAATACTATTTGAGAGAAATATCTCTTTCTATTTTGACAACATTTAAGAGTCATATAATTATAAAATAAAAAATTTATTTTTAAAATATTTTTATAATATTTTAAAGTAATCTTAGACGATGTTATAACGGAAGAAAATAGATTCACCCGCTATATATGTTAAAAAAGACGTTTTTACCTTAATTTGGTCGAAAAGGTCATAAAGTACCTTGTTTGGAAAACGATAGAATGATTTTTTTCAAAAATTATAAGGTCAAATAATTGTATAAATTAATTTAACCCATATTATAGTAAATATAAAAAAATGAAATACCTTTTGAGAAATATGGATGTGGATAATAAGGACGTCTCGGTAGGTAATTACTTATAAACAGCCTTAGATAATGAAGAGATTGTATAATTAACCCTAAACTTGTAATTTTCCTTATTAGATGGTATGTTAACCTCTTTTATAATAGCTAAAAATTGTTATTAAATTATAAAAGAACTATATACAAAAATTAGATATCATATATGATCCTCTAATATTGCATTGTTAATAATATTTCAGTAGTATCATCATTTTGGCTGTTAACTAATTCGTTTTCCATTATATGTTTGGCTGTGTAAGCCATGTTTGTTATGGATATTATGTATTTGTTTTATATAAATAATAATATTATATTCTTAAATATTAATTTTAATAATCAAATTCAAATTATTCTTTGAATGGTTGCGATGGCGAATGAATCTTATTGTGTTCGTGGAGATGGTAATCTGTACGTACGCACAAGCGACAATATTATTATATTGATGAAGGAATAGTATGTAATAGGAAGGTGTATCATATATAAATAATCATTAACATGTTATATTTATTATTTAAATCAGTTAAACACGTTATTATACCCATCCAAATAATGAAGTGTTTGAATAACAAACTACTCCACGACATGGAGACAATAAGTTGTTCCTACGCATGTATGGTGACCTTGTAATTCATATGAAGGATAGAATAATGAATATGGTTGTAAAATTTTTATAATAACATAAAATTATGCATAAGATACCGGAGATATTATTTTATAATGGAAACAACAAAGAACGAGGATGTAGAAGAAGAAATGAACGTGAAAGAGGTGATGAAATATTTACCTCTTCTTCGTGTTATTCCTTTTTATTTGACTAAAAGGGCACCATAGGTTGGATTTCCAGTCAGTCTAAGGCATCTAGGATGAAGAGATGGAATTTTTTATGACATTTGGGAAGGTTTTGGCTGTGAAAAAATGGCTTGAGAGGTGTGATTTTTGGAGAAGGGGAAGTGCCCTTTTATAAGACGAGTGAGCGGCACTTTAAGAAAAGATTAAAATATTAATTTATAATAAAAACATTTTAGGTTTCATATTGTTTAAAAATGATCTATTTTGAGGATAAGGTGGGGATGGGTCCAAAAAAACTCAACCATTAGGTTTTAGACAAGTTTGGGTATTCATATTAACCTTATATTTTAGATTTAACTCTTAGTTAAATAGTTTATCTTTTACAATGTATTCTTGTATTATTTTAATAATTAGTTAATAAACATACTATATAATGCCATGAGAACCTCATGTACTTCATTAATTATATACATATCAATATATATGTACTCTTAACAAAATGTAGATTTTTATGAAGATAATATCAATTAATAATATAATATTTTTTAAAAAAACTCTTTTGTGTCAATTTTGACACTATTTGGTATGTGGTTTTTGTTAAAGTCATAAAAGCTTGATTACTTCAAAATAAATTCTTTTAATCAACCCTAAAATGTCATATTAACCTATAAAATAAGTTTAATTCCCCAAAATCCTGAAATTAAATTTATTTGGATATTAATAATATCATTTATTTTAACAATTCATTAATCTAGTAATTAATGCATCATCATTGTCTCATAAATAAATATAATTATTTAATGTATAAAAATTATAAAAAAAATATGATTATCTAGGAAATAATTTTATAATTCTAATTAATTTTTATGGTTGAATTTATCTTATGTATAACTCTATATTAAAAAAAATTAGTTATGAATACATTGAATTTAACTCTTTTTACCCTTCTTTAAATAAAATAATATTAAATGCCTTAATCTAATCCAAGTGGAACTAAAGGATCATATTTTATTCATATAGATATTTTTGGTCGAAATATACTAATTCAATAGAATTATGACATGTTTTAGAGTAATTATAATGTCATTTTAAGTTTTAATTGCACTATTTACTTTAAACTATGGTAAATAAAATTTAACAGTTACCATTCATCAAAAATTATTTTCATCTAATTAAACCAAATTTTACATACTGATATCAACTGTGCCTCTGGGATTTTAAAAATTCAATTAAATGATGTGGTAAAACTATGTTTTATGAAAATTTTCAAATGCTCCTAGGATATGGGTAAAAGAGGGTAAAAAGTTAACAAATATTTAATATATCTAAACATACTATAAAATGACTCCAATTAATTACATTGAATATATATAGGTATAATGTATCTATTTTTACCTAAAATAAATTTATATAAAATAAAATAATTATTTAAATAAAAAGTCAGTTTTAAATAATAACATAGTGTTTTTAACTATTTATAAAAAATTGAATGTTTTTAGGGAAATACCAAAAAATCATCCTAAGCTAATTTCAATATTATGAATCCAAAAATGAATTTTACTTTTAATGATAAAATTTATAAAATTTCAATATGTTGTTATTACTATTAAAAATGGATAATTTGATTAGTCGTGGTGTGTTAGAACTCCAAGTTGTGTACAACTCAAGCTACCACATTATTCAAAGGAAAACGTACTATGGAAGCTTGGGGTGTAAAAAAGTTTTAGTATAAAACTCTTAATAAAAACATCTTAGAATGTTTATATTACTTATGAAATGATATAAAACTTGAATAATAATATTTTAGCAGATGAAGACTAAAAATAAATCAAATGAGTTGATGAAGGATGTTACATCTTCATTGGGTAACACCTCTTTGATTGCACCAAAGTGTCTCCCTGGTGTGATTTATACCAAAAGGGGGGATTATAGGATGAAATTATGGATTTTTAGATTTTATGTGAGAAAAATATTGGTGAGAAAATGGTCTTTATTGGTGTAAATAATGGATAAGTGTGAGTGCCTTTTTATAATGGAGGAGGAGTGGAATTCTAATCAATTTTTTAATAGTGAATTCCACCAATGTTTTTCCCATGTCATGTGGCTCACATAATGGACCAATGCCAATAAAATGGGTTATAGGGTCTGAATATGAACATGAAATAAATTTTGGACACATTTCTAGGTTATTTTGGGCCATATGTTTATGTTTTTTCCTTCTTAAGAAAATTTTCCTCTTAATCGTTGCAATTAATTATACTTACAAAAACTTATATTTTTTCTAAAACACAATGATGAACCTATTAGAAATGATTTATTATTTTTTATTGCAAATATGGAATAAAACTTTTAAATTTGAACCACATATGTAGAAAAAAATATTTCAAATTAATCGAGTTAGAGATATGACATTGCTAGTTTTTAATGTAAAAATGTTCAAGACTTTTCTAGGTTTTTATATTAAATTTAAATGTAAAATTGAATAAAATGACATATATTGGATTAATAGTTGTATTATTGATAAAATTAAACATTAAAACAAATGAAAAATATAATTTAACCTTATAAAAAATAATTGAAAAATTATTTTTCAATTTAAATTTAGTATTTACAGTATTCAACAAAAATTGATACAACATAGAAAAATTACAAAAAATAACCCAATTTTTTTTATTTATAAAATTAATTTTACTTTGAGATATAATTTTTTTAAAATTTACAAATTTTATAAAATAAATTGGTTTTCCATTATAAGGCAGTAATATATCTTTTCTCAAAATATAGGTTTTCACTATAATATTGGGTTTGTTCCAATATTAATCCTATAAAATTTATAAAATGTATGTAGAAAATATTTTATTAAATATATAAGTTTTATGTTAATTAATATCCTTAAACAATATTAATTAATTAATTTATTAGGATAAAATTCATTTCTGATCATAAAATTATTATTTATAAAAACCAACACTTTATATTTAATCGGTTATTATATTCATTTCTAGTTAATTTGTAACCAATGAACTCAACTATTTATTTATAAAAAATACTAAATAATATTCATAACCTACAAGATAATGGTTAGGTTATGTATAAGGCCCTAGCCTTAAACCTTACTTAATCTAGAGTTATTACAAGATTACACATTGAGGATCTTTTCAGGTTTAGAGTTTTAGAGAATTAGATCATGAAACTTGCATTACATTCCACATTTAAACAAAGTGGTTACATAAAAGACAGTATTCATTCTTCCCATCAATGGAAACATATTTAAAATAAAACACGGATTCTTTCTTGACACATCCTTGACACTATCATCACATCATGTACCTTTCCCTTGACCTATGAAAAACATTTCAAAAACTTCGGATGAGCATAAAAAGCTCAGTAAGAGTTATCAAAATATGGAAAGGAAACATGAGTTCATATATACATTATAATGAAATCATACTTTACCCATAAAACATAGGCATATCAAATCATGAATAAATCATATAAATAATAAGACATAAAAGGTAACTTGAGGCATTCATAACATTCTTATGTAGGGAGTAACCCTCTTGGTTACGTTTGGAATACCCACCACAGTATATTCCCTAAATCTCTTCGGAGAAACCTTAACGTTTCACTCCTTCGCGTTACCCAATGCATTGGAGAGCTATATCGGGCTCACCCGCCCTTAGTTTATCACGAAACCACCCGTTTTTATAACAAGGCCCAAGAACCATAACATAAACGTATCACCTAAGACATGCGTAAAGGAAACATAACATTTCCAAATTTCAATCACAATATAACATTTTAGTATATTGAAATAATGAATCCATTCAAAAAGAAACCATTTCCAAAACCATTTAAAACATTAAATAAAGAGATTTTTTAATCAAAGTGTCCCATACCACCTTGAAGATTTTAAAATTTTAAACCATTAATATCCATATAAATAAATCCATAAAACCATTTTGAAAACATGGATATTAATAAGAACAGATAATTAAAACAATTAAAGCGATATTTTGGTTAAAGGGGTTCTATAAAAATTAGAGACGCTTGAATACAATAATTGAGGAATAACATTTTTGTCAGAACATTTTAATATCATGAGAATAAATGTATTCATGATATAATATTCCAAAGGACAGTATATACACCATATAAGAGTGAATTGGTTCATAACAACAATTAAGACTCAATAGAAATGTCAAATGTGATGAAATCCCTTATAAAGAAGGTATCCTTAAATTAAGGATAATTCAATCTCAAAATTATGTGTGAAAAATATAAATACATCCAATATAAGTGGATATTAAGTGTGAAATAATAAAAGGTAATTCACACATATTTTAAAAGATTGCATATTTAATAACTACATGTTGAACCCAAAGAAATCGAAATTAGGTTAAAAAGTTCCCTTGGTAAAATTTGACAGCCTAACGGCATCACTTCAAAATTCAGAAAATGAGTTGATGAGAGATAAAAAGGGAATCTCATCACTTGGACATAAAATTTAAATCAATAAGGATATAAAAGAACATATCCCAACATAATAGTATGTGAATTAAAAGACATAACAAAAGAAGTCTTTTAAAAGGCGGAGGGTGAAAGGTTCTCTTACCGACATGGGTATCTTTCGAAACATACACCCCGTGAAATAAGGACAATACAACATTGATGTAAATACTCATAAATGAAATTATATTACACAATGAGTAAAATAATGGGAAGTACATACACCACTCAAAGGAAATTGTGGCAAATGTAGCATAAATCTCATGGGAATAAAAGTGAGATGAAAAATCTCTTATGAAAACATGGCAGCCTAACGGTGCCACTTAAAACATCCAAAATGGATTGATTAGAGGAAATAGGGTCTCTCATAATATCAACATAAAGTTAAAGAAAGAGGAATATAAAAGAACATCCCCCAACATAACAAAGAGGAGCTTAAATGAAGTGACATAAAGGAGAGTACTTAAAAAGAAAGAGAGAGGTTGGATCTCTTACGAAAATTCGGCAGCCTAACGGCGCCACTCAAAACTTCCAAAATGGATTGATGAGAGAGAATAGGGTATCTCATCATATGAACATAAAAATTACTGTAAGAGTAATATAAATTAACATCCCAATCACAAGAAAGATGAGCTAAAAAGGAATGACATAAAAGAGTGTACTTAAAAAGAAAGAGAGGAGTAGGATCCCTTACCTCGGGTCCGACTTGACTCGATCGTTCTTTAATCTCCTGAATAATAAACATGAGTTAATTTATACTTCCTTAAGAACCTTTCTCAAGTTTATTATTCCTTTTATATCACTTATTACCGTGTCATAACGTTATGTAATCATTTAAGTTAATAATATTTGTTTTTCCGATATTTGGTTCTTAAGTCGAAAGTGGACTTCTTACAATTACATGTTGTTCGTGTGGCCAAATGATCATTATATCCAGAATTTTATTCATTATGTAGATATCATATATATCATATATATCCAGTATATTCATGCACTTATAATATTACATAACATTTAGAGTTAAGAAATGAAATTCACCGTTCATGGAGACGGTAAGCCGTGCGTACGTACGCATGAACGCTACTTCCATTTCTATTTCATATTTAATGGAATTAAAACATAGTTATACATAATATTATTTTAATTCCAGTATGGTATCATATATAATATCATTAAATATATCCTTTATACGTACCACATATGGTATTAACGAATCAAATCACTTTGAGGGGGCGGTAGTCCGCACTTCCTTAAATGAAGATATCGCGTTTACCCATAATAGAAACCTTAAAGGTATGACATAAATGAAAAATACAGAATCTTAATTAAAACATAAACATATTATATATCATATATAAATATAGTGTCATCTTAATGGCCACCTTTAAAGGTGTTAGAATAATGTTGAACAATCATCATTTCGGGAGGCAGAAATTCGTCATCCACGGAAATAGTATGTTCTTTAACCATTAGATGTAGGTGTGTGTAAGTGTAGCTCGAATAATTATTAAAACAACATACTAGTATATTGAAGATACTGGAGTTGTTACAAAAGAAAATAATAAAAAGAGTTTAGGGGGTTGGATAAATAAAATAAAACAAAAGCACTCAAGTGAAGACATTACCTTAAAATCGGGTAACTTCCTTTGATTTGAGCTCAAAGGCTTCCTTGGAAAGGATTATGACCAAATTGATGATTAAAGGAGTTATATAAGGATGTGTAGAGACAAAATGTTCAGGGGTTTGCCGAGCCAAAGGCTTTGTAAGTGTGGGTAAGGAGGTAGAGGTGGGGGCCTTTTATAGGAGGAGAGGAGGGGCACTCTTGGAAAGGTATAAAATGTAACATTATTTCCAAATGAGTTTCGGATTTTAATGGTCCCACATAGATGTGTTTCGAGGATAAGGTGATAAGGTTTTGAAATCCACCCATACAATAGGTTTTGGACATCTTTAGGTCTTATATTTTACATTATCTTTTCATTTTATCTAAATCGTTAAATAATGAGGTCATCGCTGCATCATCATGATGTCATAAATAATGTAATTTATTTAATGTCTAAAAATTATGAAAAAACTACTATGATGTAGGAAATATTTTTAGATTTCCAATAAATATTTATAGTCCAATAGATCTTTTATGTAGACAAAATTAAAAATATTTTACATAGGTGATACATTCTTTGTCACATTTAACATTTTTTAAAAATAAATAGATAAAAAGTCACTTTCTCACAAATGTGATTCCATGGGCCCCCCCAAGTTTTGCACAAGAAATCCCATGGTCGGCCATGAGACAACCAGTAGCCTTAGGACACATTTTTTGGTCATTTTTTATTATTATTATATTATATTATTATCTTTAACTACCCGATTACTCATTAATCAAAATAATTAAAGATAATTACCGTCGTTACTATTCATAATGTCCAAAAAAAAAGAGTCTTAATTACATAATTTGTACCTTCTGATTCAAAATATTTATTTCATTTTACCAAATTCCAAAAACATAAATTGCAATAATTAATTTAAAAAAAACTTCCTGTTGTCAAAACAAATAGCGGGTTTTTTAGAAACAATATTTATGAAAAGTTTGGCACTTGTTTATGCCTAATTCCAAAGTGAAATTAATCCCAATGACCATCATTGAATTACATGGTAAAAATATATTCTATTTCCACTTTAAAACAAATTAAAAAGATAATATAACCATATAATTAAATTATATGAAAAAGCAGTTTTGATGTAAAATGCAGTATTTTCACTATTCATTGAAAAATGAACATTGTCTGAAAAATAACAAAAATTAACCCAAGGTAAATTTCAATGTCCCAATCATAAATAATATTTTTATTTTTAAAAATAGAGATTATAAAATTTTCAAAAATTGGATTTAAAAGGCGTTCTCCATCAAAAGGCTATTAATCGACCTTTTAAAGAATATTAGAATGTTTTCTCTTAAAAATTGGATTCATTTGCATTTTTAATCCTCTAAAATTTATTGTAAATAGTAAAAATATTTGACAAACATATATAATTATTTTGTAGTTAGTACTGTTCATTCCCTCCATTACAACGGCTAGGCGTTAACTACCATTTAAAATAATATTATTTTATTATTAGAGTGCAACGTAAGATTCCCAAGAAACTCGTTGTTGCCTGTTGGGTATTCCATCAGGCATAGCATCCCCTTTAAAGTAATATTAATATTTTATTCACAAATATGGATAAATATAAAGATGTCATATTTTTTATTTACCTGGGGTGTTACATCCTTCGCCCCTTTTGGGAATTGCGTCCTCGCAATTTTGAAATTGGGCTTGGAAACATCCTTGAATGTCCCACATCAGAACAAGAGTCGGTAAAACAATCACTTTAAAATAAAGAAATATAAGTACAAAGGTCACCCGAGTTAACCCATACTAGGATTCCAAGTATGAAAATATGGACATGGAGGAAAAAACAAAGGGTCATGTTCGGATGGAGAGTGATAGAAAACATGTTTAGGAGAAAGTTAACCACAAGAAAATCACAAACTTGTGATGGGTTAAACGGTATTCGATTCCCCAGTAAGAAAATTAAATAGACAACATTTTTGTTTTAAGTTACTTTTTATTGAGGAATTTATTCATAAGGAAACATAATCACTTATCATGTTGACTTTCAAATCTTATTAGATTCCTTACACAAACTCATATATTCCCCAAAAGACGAGTATTTAGGAAGACTTGTTCATATTAAGAGTATTATAATCAACTTCTAGAAAATCACCTAATCCACAAAAAGATAACTATATACTTCCCATGTCTTTAGACTTTAACCAAACCCAAAACCAAAAAGGTTAGTACAAGATCAGATAATCCAAAAAAAGATAAACCTTTATAAAAAGAAAATCTATTCTTAATCTCCAAAATTTTGTCTAACAAAACCCAAAGTTCAACGAGGACCATCCGCTAAACAATTTGTCCATAAAATTATTCAAAGTAAACTAAACTAAGACTGAAACCCAAATATTTGAAGGATTTAGTCACATAGTCTTCCAAGTTAAATCGTAACATTTATATCCAAACAACATCAGTTGCTCTTAATGCCTCGTATTGAAAAGTAGTTAACCTAATCACATATCCTCTATGATAGGTTAATAAATTTCCATAGATAACCCAAAATCAACTTACTCATAATTGATAAAATCATCTAACTAAAAATAATCAGTCAAACTAACTAGCGACTTCACGTAGTCCAATGGTAGGCGATAAATACAAGTCGCACTTTGGTTGTGGGTTCGATTCCCGCAGCTTTGTCCGACACGACGGGTTGTTACACGGTCTGTGTGTTGTCCTTTTTCCAAAACTATATAATTCTTAAAACATTCCCCAAAACGAGATAAAATCTTCAAAAATTATCATAACATATTTTAACCTCAAGTTTATCTCATGCCTTTCATTTTCCATCATAACATATAATAACCCATAATTACCTCAAAAGTAAGGATCATATAAACTCTAATGGTTACCTTTATAAATATTACCTGAACTTCCACATCGATTGGTCATCTCGTACATGATGCATTACAGATCATACCAAGGTTGAAGTGGTTGATCATGACTCCTTGCTAGTTGGTTTAGAACAACCACAAGTTTCCTCATTGAATCCCCCATTTCATCTAGTCTCTTAATCAGAGAACCACCACAGTTTCCTTCAAACCTACTGTCACTTTGGTGCCTGCTAGATCCATCCATTTACTAAAACCAAAAAGGTCAGTGTGAGTATATCAACAAAACCATCATATACTAATGAGGAATATAAAAACCAAGATATAATTACTCATTCACTTTATCTAAAACTAGGAATATTTTGGAAATCCTATCCATTATGGTACTGTCACTTATGCTTAGAGAATACCCTAACCTCTAAAGTTATCTAAACCTCCCTTTGATACCAACTATAAGGCCCCAGCCTTAAACCTTACTTGCATTACATTCCACATTTAAACAAAGTGGTTACATAAAAGATAGTATTCATTCTTCCCATCAACATAAACATATTTAAAATAAAACACGGATTCTTTCTTGACACATCCTTGAAACTATCATCACATCATGTACCTTTCCCTTGACCTGTGAAAAACATTTCAAAAACATGGGATGAGCATAAAAAGATTAGTAAGAGTTATAAAAATATGAAAAGGAAACATGAGTTCATATATACATTAGAATGAAATCATACTTTACCCATAAACCATAGGCATATCAAATCATGAATAAATCATAGAAATCATAAGGCATAAAAGGTAACTTGATGCATTCATAAAATTCTTACGTAGGGAGTAACCCTCTTGGTTACGTTTGGAATACCCACCACAGTATATTCCCTAAATCTTTTCAGAGAAACCTTAACGTTTCACTCCTTCGAGTTACCCAATGCATTGGAGAGCTATATCGGGCTCGCCCGCCCTTAGTTTATCACAGAACCACCCCTTTTCATAACAATGCCCACGAACCATAACATAAACGTATCACATAAGACAATCATAAAGTAAACATAACATTTCCACATTTCAATCACAATATAACATTTTAGTATATTGAAATAACGAATCCATTCAAAAAGAAACCATTTCCAAAACCATTTAAAACATTTAATAAAGAGATTTTCGAATCAAAGTGTCCCATACCACCTGGAATCTTTTAAAATTTTAGACAATTAATATCCATATAAATAAATCCTTAAACCCATTTTGAAAACATGGATATTAATAATTACAGATAATTAAAACATTTAAAGCGATATTTTGGTTAAAGAGGTTCTACCAAAATTAAAGACACTTGAATACAATAATTGAGGAATATTATTTAGTCAAAACTTTATAATATCATGAGAATAAATGGATTCATGATATAATATTCCAAAGGATAGTATATACACCATATAAGAGTTAATTGGTGCATAACAATAATGAAGTCTCAATAGAAATGTCAAATGTGATGAAATCTCTTATAAAGAAGGTATCCTTAAATTAAGGATAATCCAATCTCAAAATTATGTGTGAAAAATATAAATACACCAAATATAAGTGTATATTAAGTGTGAAACAATAAAATCTAATTCACACATATTTCAAAAGATGACATATTCAGAAAATGAGTTGATGAGAGATAAAAAGGGAATCTCATCACTTGGAAATAAAATTTAAATCAATAAGGATATAAAAGAACATATCCCAACATAATAGTATGTGAATTAAAATACATAAAAAAAGAAGTCTTTTAAAAAGCGGAGGGTGAAAGGTTCTCTTACAGACATGGGTATCTTTCAAAACATACACCCCGTGAAAGAAGGAAAATACAAAATTGATGTAAATACTCATAAATGAAAGTATATTACACAATTAGTAAAATAATGGGGGGTACATACACCACTCAAAGGAAATTGTGGCAAATGTAGCATAAATCTCACGGGAATAAAAGTGAGATGAAAAATCTCTTACGAAAACTCGGAAGCCTGACGGCTCCACTTAAAACTTACAAAATGGATTGATGAGAGGAAATAGGGTATCTCATAACATCAAAATAAAGTTACAGAAAGAGGAATATAAAATAACATCCCCCAACATAACAAATAGGAGCTTAAATCAAGTGACATAAAGGAGAGTACTTAAAAAGAAAGAGAGGGGTTGGATCTCTTACGAAAATTCGGCAGCCTAACGGCGCCACTCAAAACTTCCAAAATGGATTGATGAGAGAGAATAGGGTCTCTTATAATATGAACATAAAAATTAAAGTAAGAGTAATATAAAATAACATCTTAATCACAAGAAGGATGAGCTAAAAAGGAATGACATAAAAGAGTGTACTTAAAAAGAAAGAGAGGAGTAGGATCCCTTACCTCGAGTCCGACTTGACTCAATCGTTCTTTAATCTCCTGAATAATAAACATGAGTTAATTTATAATTCCTTAATAACCTTTTTCAATTTCATTATTCATTTTATATCACTTATTACCATGTCATAACCTTATGTAATCATTTAAGTTAATAATATTTGTTTTGCCGATATTTGGTTCTTAAGTCGAAAGTGGTCTTCTTACAATTACATGTTGTTCGTGTGGCCAAATTTTCATTATATCCATAATTTTATTCATGATTTAGATAACATATATATCATATATATCCAGTATATTCATTCATTTATAATATTACATAACATTTAGAGTTAACAAATGAAATGCACCGTTAATGGAGACGGTCAGCCATACGTACGCATGAACTCTACTTCCATTTCTATTTCATATTTAATGGAATTAAAACATAATGATACATAATAGTATTTTAATTCCAGTATGGTATCATGTATAATATCATTAAATATATCCTTTATACGTACCACATATGGTATTAACGAATCAAATCACCTTGAGGGGGCGGTAGTCCGCACTTCCTTAAATGAAGATATCGTGTTTACCCATAATGGAAACCATAAAGGTATGCCATAAATGAAAAATACAGAAGATTAAGTAAAACAAAAACATATTATATATCAGATATAAATATAGTGTCATCTTAATGGCCACCTTTGAAGGTGTTAGAAGAATTTTGAACAATCATCGTTTCGGGGGGCAGAAATTCGCCATCCATGGAAACAGTATGTTCTTTAACCATTAGATGTAAGTGTGTGTAGGTTTAGCTCTAATACTTCTTATAACAACATCATATTATATTTAAGATACATTATTTGTTACAAAATAAAAGAATAAAAAGAGTTTATGGGGTTGGATAAATAAAATAAAACAAAAGGACTCAAGTTAATACATTACCTTAAAATCGGGTAACTTCCTTTGATTTGAGCTCAAAGGCTTCCTTGGAAAGGATTCTGCCCAAAGTGAGGCTTCAAGGTGGTAGAGAGGTATGTGGAGAGACAAATTGGTCAGGGTTTGGCCGAGCCAAAGGCTTTGGAAGTGTGGGTAAGGAGGTAGAGGTGGGGGCCTTTTATAAGAGGAGAGGAGGGGCACTCTTGGAAAGGTATAAAATGTAACATTATTTCCAAATGATTTTCGGATTTTAATGGTCCCATATTGATGGGTTTCGAGGTTAAGCTGATAAGGGTTCGAAATCCACCCATCCAATAGGTTTTGGACATGTTTAGGTCTTATATTTTACATTATATTTCCATTTTATTTAAATCGTTAAATAATGAGGTCATCGCTACATCATCATGATGTCATAAATAATTTAATTTATTTAATGTCTAAAAATTATAAAAAAAATACTATGATGTAGGTAATCTTTTTATCTTTCCAATGAATATTTATAGTCCAATATATCATTTATGTAGACAAAAGTAAAAATATGTTTCATAGGTGATACATTCTTTGTCACATTTAACATTTTTTAAAAATAAATAGATAAAAAGTCACTTTCTCACAAAAGTTATTCCATGGGCCCCCCAAGTTTGGCACAAGGCATCCCATGGTCGGCCCTGGGACAACCAGTAGCCTTAGGACACATTTTTTTGTCATTTTTTATTATTATGATATTATCTTATTATCTTTAACTACCCGATTACTCATTAATCAAAATAATTAAAGATAATTACTGTCGTTACTATTCATAATGTCCAAAAACAAAAGAGTCTTAATTACATAATTTGGACCTTCTGATTCCAAATATTTAATTTATTTTACCAAATTCTAAACACATAAATTTCAATAATTAATTTAAAAAAAACTTCCCGTTGTCAAAAACAAATAGCAGGTTTTTTAGAAACAATATTTATGAAAAGTTTGGCACGTGTTTATGCCTAATTACAAAGTGAAATTAATCCCAATGACCATAATTGAATTACATGGTAAAAATATATTCTAATTAAACATTAAAACAAATTAAAAAGATAATATTTCCATATAATTAAATTATATGAAAAAGAAGTTTTGATGTAAAATGCAGTATTTTTCACTATTCATTGAAAAATGAACATTGTGAGAAAAATAAAAAAATTAACCCAAGGTAAATTTTAATGTCTCAATCATAAATAATATGTTTATTTTTAAAAATAGAGATTATAAAATTTTCAAAAAGTTGACTTAAAAGGGGTTCTCCATCAAAAGGTGGTTAATCGACCTTTTAAACAATATTAGAATGTTTTCGCTTAAAAACTGGATTCATTTGCATTTTTAATCCTATAAAATTTATTGTAAAGAGTAAATATATTTGAAAAACATATATAATTATTTTTTTGTTAGTTCTGTTCATTCCCGCCATTACAACGGCTAGGCGTTAACTACCATTTAAAATAATATTATTTTATTATTAGAGTGCAACGTAAGATTCCCAAGAAACTCGTTGTTGCGTGTTGGGTACGCCATCGGGCATAGCATCCCCTTTAAAGTAATATTAATATTTTATTCACAAATATGGATAAATATAAAGATTTTATACTATTTATTTACCCAGGGTGTTACATTATGTATTACTATATTAAATAATAATATTTTTATTAATATATTATTTTTCAAAAAAACTCAGTCGCGTGTGTTTTACAACCCATCCAAGAAAGACACTCATACATGTAATGTAAGAAAATCTCAATGTTACAAGAAGAAATAGATAAACATTATGATAAGTTTAATTCAATATTAACATGGATTCGTGTATAACTCAAGGAAAACATATAACAATAATATATAAAAAATCATTTTTCAGTGTTACGAAAAATGAATAACACCTAAAATATAAAATTATTTTGAAAAAATAAATTCACAAAATATCATTGTATTACAAACATTATATATAGGTCCTATAAGTTGTATGATCCTATATAAATAAAATTATATTTCATCTCCAATAATTTTTTTTCAGGAAGACAACCATTTCATTGGTTGTTTCATTCAACATCAACACGGTTCTTTCAGGATCCATCCAATGGCTGAAACAAGAAATTATAGCATGAGAAACTGAAATAATAATGTTAATGGAATAAATAAAGTAAAAAACATATATTATACCTAAGTCATGATAAATTATTTTCAACATATAACACCTGAGTTGTATCATAAGTCTATCATAGTCCCCTTCTATTTAAATCATTCATCACATTTCAAAAAGTGTTTCTGAATTTACAAACAATATACACTAAGATTGTCCAACCAAGTGTCAATAAAGGCCCATTTTCATGATCCAGGGTTTGACCGAGTCTATCTAACTACACCTTTTTCAGTGTTATTACCAATTTTTATATCTATTATTTCTCAGTATCTAATTTTAGTATCCAAACAGGGATGTATTTTTTCTCATAAAGCAGTCACTCTATCTTTTATGAAAATTCCTGGAAATTTTCATATACTTTGACTCATCCTTATAAATATAAATAAATATATCAATATACATATCCTTATATATATCCATTAGTATTTTAGTAATTTTTTATCATTATTATTCCCAATTTTTAACTAATGGTGTCCTCTGATATCAACTATATATACCCTATCTTTTCAAACATAGATATTGTTTCTTTTTAAATAAATATTCAATACATTACATAGATACATTCATGAGGTCTATAATAGTATAGTGTATTTGGATAATAGGTACAAAATCATCTAATTTGTTAAATGATCTTCAATATATCCCACCAAGATCTTATTATATGGTGCATTTCTTAAGAATACCCTACTGAAATATTATTTCATAATATAGGGAAAGAAATATTAAAAAGATTTAGATCAATTTATTTTTTAAGGGTAATCATAATTCATATAAATATATGATTATATGAAAATTTATTATAATTATAATTGTATGTGATCATAAACATAAATTTAGAGGTCCAAACCCAACCCGTTATATATCATAAACATGAGTCATGGTATAGAACATTATCGTTTATGAAAAATTGGTCCATAAGGGTGATAATAATCATAAATAAACAATTTACTATAAAATCATGTCATAAAAGTGTTACACAATCATAAATATAGAAACCATTTCATATGTCATCGTATACTACCAAAACAATCAAAATATTGGATTAGGGCATATAACCCATTTCCAATATTGGATAAGGATGCACCAATACCTTGTTATTTATTAAGAAACACCTCTTTCCCATATTAGATAATGATAAACCTATTTCCCCTTATAGTTCAGGGCACATGAATTTTTCATAGTCTATCAACCCCATCAACATGTTTACCATTGTTATATAACAAGATATAAAGCTTTATCTAATGGATTGGATGTATATATAGGTCCCACCAATCACATAACGAAAATAAAATATATATGTGACATAATATCATTAAATATTAATCATATCGCAACCCATTAAATAAATTGGGAATTATAAAATCTTCCTTATATCATAACCAATGTAAAAGATATATTTTTCATAATCATTTCATAATTTCATCAATTCATGATCCATGGATAAATTTGTGGGTTTCATAATCTTATTATATAAAATGGAAGAAAACTGTGGTTCATAAATATTATCCCATCATAATCATAAAAAATTAAATGACAAAATAATATTTGTATTCATGGTTTATATCCTCAAAAAATCACTCTTACAACAATGGACTACATCTTACTTGGATAATGATTTTGAAAGATAAATCACTCGGATCCTTTCTTGAGGAAGATATCTCTTCTTTGTAATTCACATTTTAAACTCAAAAATTCATAAAATTATATTGAAAATAATTTTCTTTGAATATAACCTTTAAAACATAAAATTTAATCTTTAAACATCATTTAAAACACTTCTTAAAGAAAATTTGATTTCTATTTTCAAAAAAAAATTAAAATATATATTTCTATGTAAATTTTTATATTTGAAAATAAAATTGAAAATTTATAATGGAATATTCAATGAAAATAATGGCCTTGATAATGGAAAGTTTTATTCATGTCGTTCACATTAGATTAAATATTAATTTTAAATTTTTAGTTAAAACCAAAAATTCATTATTTTTGGAAATTAAATCATAATACATTTCAAAACATTTTTCATTATATAAAACATGATTACATATTAATTTTTTAAAATTCATAAAAGGGTAATAAAAATTTTGTGAGATCATTTTGAGAAAACTAGGTTTGGAAATGAAATTAATTTCTTACATGAGAGAGAGATATAATATCATATTTTCTTAAAAAAATTGCAATAGACCATCATCGGTCAACCAAGCCAGTATCCTAGGTCATCCCATTAAAGGGTATGGTATAACAAAGAAAAAAAAACATGCCTTCAATATAACAAAAAGAAGAAAAAAAACCAGATTAAAATGTTGAACCCATGAGAGATATAGATAATCCAAATTAATAACCCATGAAATATTAAATATCTATATTAAAAAGTATTCATGTGACCAAATATCACCTTTGAACCATCCCAAACCAAAACAGTGATGAAAAGATTATCGTCTATGCAATATAATTCCCATCCTTTTACTTACTTCCTAAATAATAAGGTCTAAATATATCCATAGGTAGAACTATGGTACTAAAATAAGGGTGTAGTAGGAAAATAATAAGTAATATATAAAAGTTATAACATTAATAATTAACAACTTCTATATTTTTGTAGAATATTTTCATAATCATTTGTTTCAATAAATAAATTGGAAACAATTTCTTAATAAGATATTACATTTTTCAAAAATTTAAAATCTTGTTTTCCATATCAAAAAACCAGATAGTATTAAAACAAAGTATGTAAGAATAACAAATATAAATATACCTATTATCCAAAATCCATAAAATATTCTATTATATAGTAAACAACCAAAATCAACAATAGACCTTCCAATCAGGCTCTAACTAATGGGAGAATCCAAACTAGAAACTCAGGGGCCTAAAATTTCATAAAGTTACATTTAACTAATATAAATTATTTCCACAATCCATCTATATACAATAAGTTACCTTCTAGTGGTTTTATAAAAAAAGGATACACATGTCTCTTTCTTACTGCACCCAAGGTTCACGTTGTGCAGTATTTTTCCACTTCCTTTCTAAGAAAAATATTTATATTATTATAAAAAAAATTCAAATCAATGATAATAAACTTAAAAGTTTGAAAATATATTACATTTCAAATAAAGTAAATTCCATTTTCAAAGAAAAAACCACTTTAAAACACAAACCCATTCTATTTTTAATTTCATAACATGAAATTTAATTTCTAATATGAAGGGATCAAAAATAAAAATAAGAAATTAATCAAATTAGAATAAATATATACTTCCACCTACATCAATGATCTATAAAACCACACCTCCTTTGACAATAGGGATTGGAACCATAAGTTATACCTTTGTAAGACATGTCATGATAGGAGACTGGATAAGATTGATAGAAAACATGATCTGATTTCTAATACCTTCTATAAATTTGGTTCCAACCACAATCGAGAAAGAATGAAAAAATGAATTCTTACCCAATGATATGAATGCTTAACTCTATTAATCAACCACTGAATCAAGTAATATGGAGATAATGGAGTCACAAAAAATTACTTACTGTAAGTGATATAGCCTAGAAAAGGAGGGTACAAATGAGAATGAATCCTTAAAGATCCATACAGGTCCCTAAGAGAAAAATATCATGGAATTAGATATCATGTAATACCTTACAAATTGTAAAATTAATTTATTTTAGGTTACACCAAAAAATGTCACATTGTTAATTAAAAAATATTATTTTTCATATTACTCGATGTGTAACCCTGAAATGAAATGTACCACACTAATTTTGTGAAATAAGTTCATGAGATCGGTTTATTGGATACAAAATTTATTTTAATACGAACACACATCATGTAACTACCTAGTTAATTATAGAAAAAAATGTTCTGTGTGAAAAAAATTCATCTAATCTCAGACTTCACTATAATAGGTATCCTCCAAAATACTATGGTCGAAAACAAATCACCCAATGAAATAGAAACCAGTTGTTAATATTATAAAATACGAGACTAAAAAGTAATGGGGTAAAACAATCTCACCACCATAAAATATTTATTGTAACACTGAAATGTTTTTATGAAATATTTTCATTAAATAATATTAATTCTTCAATAGTTTTCCTTGAACGCAATTTTGAGTTCAAGAAAACCATGATATGACCTTATTATAAAATGAAAATTTATCTGATCTATTAGGTTTGTGATAACAAATATAACTAACTTAATAAAATGTATATTGAATTCATTTACTACTAATTATTTATGAAAAATATTAATCAATTATATATTCAATTTTCTGGATTAACACATTTAGTTAAATTATATTATTAAATGAAATTATTTAATTATATATGTTATATAATCAATAAATTATTTTCGATATTGATCCTATAAATATTTTTTTTGTAGTGTATAAATAAACAATATCCTATGTTTGAAAACCTATATTTTTCAAAAGGGAAATTTTCCACCTTTTAATGAAGAACCACTTTTGAATTCATATTTAAACACATTTATAATTTTTATATGAAAAATAATCATTTTATATTCAAGTGGGATATCAAAATTAACTTTTTTGAATATTTGATATTTTTTTATAACATTGAAATTTTGATGAATAAGAATAATACACCAAATGTTACCTGAAAACATATTTTT
Source organism: Viscum album (assembly GCA_963277665.1). Lineage (NCBI taxonomy): Eukaryota > Viridiplantae > Streptophyta > Magnoliopsida > Santalales > Viscaceae > Viscum > Viscum album. The sequence goes on from OY728142.1 coordinate 1,540,973,847, forward strand.
TCATCAATATTATTTATATGCATAAATGGTAGTATTGAGATTTTTAAGTATAAATATAATATATTTTTATCATTCAATATAATTTATGTCATTGTAATTAATATTACATTGAATTCAGATGCATAACATTTCAATATTTTGCAATGTTTTAACTTTTAAAACTTGTTCTCTATTTCCAACAGCGGTATTAATTTCTAATTAAATATTATAAATTATATGTTATGATTTTTTAAAAACTTATTACATATTATTAATCATTTTCCCCATATTATTTAAATAGATTTATTTCATTTTTGGGAATGAAGAATAGAAACATCGTTAATTTTTATTAATATGGTAAAATGGTAAATTAAGAAATTATGGTTAACACTATTATAAAATTACCCTAAATCATATATTAATATAATTTATTTTTTGTTTTTAAGACTAAATCATATTAGTGTACAAGTGGGGTTCTTTTGATTCCCCTTGGAAGAGATTAGGGCATTTAATTTGTTTAATTTAATGAAAAATTCAATATGTCATACTAAAATTTTAATAAATATAATTTTTTATACATGGTTATAAAAAATTAAATTAGATCATAAATACTAATTTTAAAGATAATATGTATTTCTTTATCATGATAATTTATTTTTAATTTTTATGAAACAAATAATTACAATAAGGACTTATAGTTTGATGATATAAAACATAATTAATTAATGAGAAATCAACAAAAGCCACTACTATTAAAATAATAACAAACATAACAAAAACAAAAAAAAACATGACCACATCATATTGGTAGATTTTATATCGACCATAAACATACACAGGTATAGTTGTCGATCACTTTGAGATTTCTAGATGATATTGGGACCCTTATATTATTTAATTTATTATGATGTCAAATTTATCGCATTCATTATTTAGTAAGTATAACAATCAAATATTTAATTTTATAGAGGATATATTAAAAAATAAATAAGATACAAAATTATTGAGGATTTATATTAATCATATTATTTTATTTTTAATTTTTATTCAAAAATGTGTATGTGAAATAATTACACAATATTGATGTAGTAAATATTTTATAAATAAATAAATAAAATAAATGTTACTAAAAATATTTAAAGAAATATAATTTCGGATAATTAATATGTCTATTGAATTGTATATATGACCATCAGATCATAAAAATATATTAAAATAGTTGGTTTGAAGTTAAATTGTCATCTAAATATTTTTAAAAATCAATAAATTTAATAGTGTCAAAATAGACCCTTTTATTTGATTATCAAATAAGTTAATTAAGTAATTATGGTTAAGAATACTGTTATAAAATTACCCTAAATCATTTATTAATATAATTGAATTTTTGTTTTTAAGACTAAATCATATTAGTCTAAAAATGGTGTTCTTTTTAATCCCCTTCGAAGAGATTATGACATTTAATTTGATTAATTTAATGAAAAATTCAATATGTCATACTAAAATTTTAATAAATATATTTTTTATGTATATGGTTTTAAAAAAATTAAATTAGATCATAAAAAATAATTTTAAAGCTAAGATGTATTTATTTATCTTGATAATTTATTTTTAATTTTTATGAAATAAATAATTACAATATGGAAATATAGTTTGATGATGTAAAACGTAATTAATTAATGAGAAATCAACAAAATCCATTATTATTAAAATAATAACAAACATAGAAAACCAAAAAAACATGACTACATCATATTGGTAGAGTTCATATTGACCATAAACATACATAGGTATAGTTATTGATCAATTTGAGATTTATAAACGATATTGGGACCCTTATACTGTTTTATTTAATATGATGTCAAAGTTATCACATTCTTTATTTAGTAAGTATAACCTTAAAATATATAATTTTATAGAAGTTATATTAAACAAAAAATATTATAAAAAATTATTGAGTATTTATATTAATCATAGTATTTTATTTTTAATTTTTATTCCAAAATGAGTATGTGAAATAATTACACAATATTGATGTAGTAATTAATTTACAAATAGAGAAAAAAATAAATGTTATTAAAAATATTTGAAGATATATAATTTTGGATAATTAATATGTCTATTAAATTTTAGATATGAACTTGAGATCAAAAGAATATATTAAAATAGTTGGTTTGAAGTTAAATTGTCATCTGAATATTTTTAAAAATCAATGAATTTAACAGTGTCAAAAAAGATCCTTTTATTTTTTTATCAAATAAGTAAATATTTCTCACTTTTAATATTTAAAAATTTGTTACACTGGGTAAATATTAAATAGAATGACAAATTATTAATTAAAATATTATGGTTTAAATTGATATAATTTTTTTATAAAATATACTGTTTGAAGAGATTATAACCCAATCAAATATAATCATCAATATTAGGATATTTTTTAGGTTTTATTGGGGTTTCATTTTATTATAGATTAATATTTTTGGAGATCCCAAAAGTTCCCCATACCTAAATTATAAAACGTCAAAACATTTCTCAACTTTTCAACTTAAATTGATCCTTCATGATCATAAATACCCTTCCATTTTCCCTTTTAACTTCCCTTTTAACATTCTATAGGTTCTTTTATTACTGAAAGACAAACTCTTATGCTCTATGATGAGATTTAGAGGAACCACATAGAAGAATATGTAATATCCTTTACTTATTTTTCAATAATCTTTTTTATTTTACTTCCTATTCATGAGTTGATTCATTATAAAGTAATACCTCTAGTATACCTTATCTACTAAGATGTTATTATGATTATGGAACAAAAAAATTCCACAATCTATCCCCGATATGAATAATTAAATCCCCACGTGTGCGAACATACAGATTACAATATCAATTTAGTGTTTAATGTATTTTTCACAACCAAATTACTTGGAAGGGTATAATGATATAAATAATTTCAATATATTTATTATGAAATATTATTAACCATTAAATTCAATACCATTTGACAATTATGGGAATGATGTCATTGGAGGTGTGTACATTCAACATACCATCTCCAAAATGTGATATGATTCATTCCACATGATCTTCATTAAATTATAATTATATAAATTTATTGAATTAATAAATATGATATATATGATACTGATATCATTTTCTATTGATATGACTATGACCAATGAAGTAGAACTGGAATTATTCGTTGAAACATGCATAAGAAAATAAAGTTGTTAATACACAAATAACAAATAATAACGAAATGATATTAATAAAAGAATTATAATATGATCATATATGTTATAATAAAAAGGTATATTAATCTGCAATAAATAAATGCAATTATTTAAAATATTATATAAGAGGTTCAGAGACATAAAAATGAAATTGGACTAAAACGGTATGGGGTAATTTTAAAATCTCATTTTTATTCGAGATTATTTATATGTATGTTTTTACTAGGGCTTATTTATCATCAAATTCCATTTTTTATAAATATGAAATATTATTTATATTCATCTAAAATTTTCTTAATGTCAATTTTTCCAAATGGTTATTTTTTATTAAATGGTATGAAATTCCACCTTTTCCATTATTCGATAATATGTAATTTTTTGATGTTTCTGAAAAAATTATGGGGATAATATTTTTAACTTATACGACTTGATTAGATTTTTAAATCTTTAAGACACCTCATATCTATGAATATTACGTTTGATGTTTTCAAGTTTATTTTCTAACAAATTCTATTCTTTATAATTTCCATGAATTTGTTGAAAATTTTTTTTTTTAAAAGTAAAGGATATTTTCCCCAAGAATTAATTTCATCTATTATATCTTAATTATAAACCATCCAAGGGGAAATTATTTAACAGGGTTATGTTTCATTTATAATATCCTTATTGTTTCTTTGATCTTGTTACATTTATGATATAATTCTATTTATTAAATCCATTTGTTTTAAAATGATTACGTAATAGTGGAATGGTATTTAAAGAAACCCATTTTATTCCTTGGGTTATGATGAATGATTTATGTTATTTTGGAAAACATTAGAATGATTTTATTATGAGATGGGTGGAACCTATATTTCCCTCCAAAAAATTGGTTAATGTTTTATATTCTATGAGATATACATGTATGGAATGAGAAAGATCTCAGTTCAGTAATACAAGTATATAATGAGGAGTGAACTCCACTTAGTAATGTAAGTTATCCACTATAATGGTCTTGTAAATGAGCCTTGACTAAGAAAAAATTATTCATAATTCTTATCTGTATTCCAAAAAACATTATGTCTTATGTTGTGACTTTTTTGATTACATTCATTTAATATTATAAAAATTCATGATTTATCAAATGTAACGATATCATGATCTTTCATAATCAAGATAAGATACTATTTTATGTTTTCATGTCTTAAGATTATTATATGCTTGACATCTCCCTTGATGACCCTTACAGATAATCTGAGCTAATCCATTTAATTGTTTCTTTCTCCATGTCATAAAGAATAGTATTAAGTTTAATATTTAAAAAGGGATTATAGTTTTGAAAAAATAGGTGGGATATTATGAAGATGTCTTATAAACCTGTGGTTTATGTTTTCTATTTTAAAATTACATAATAACTATATGATCATATCATGGAATTATTATATTTCTAATTAATATTATTCAACATTGAATTAATATTAAGGTGTGTAAATTGTGGGTAATTTTATTTGGTATTAGAGGAAAGGTATAGTTATTATTTGGAATCTAGAATTAGAAATCTACTATAAAATCATGAAGGATATGTCGATGTATAGGTTACAATCCTCTTATCTTAAAATTGATCATGAATAACCTAGGATAAAACCTAATGTATCAGAAATTGAAAATTTATTATTTATTATGTGGTTTCCTCATTATAATTATTGTTTCTCGCACTATGATTTTTTGTTTTAGTCAACATAAAAAAATGAACTGTGTAAATATTGAATGAGACTATAAGTAAAATTATCACTCTCCTAAGAAACCAAATGTTATGGGAGATGGAATGAAAAATCATGTTGCTATGTTGACACAACTTTTGCAATATATGAATCATGAAGGACTTCAAAACAAGAAAAGGAGAGAACAAAATTGTGCCAATTCCATCATAAGGCAATGTTCACCTTCTTTTGGTGGGTATTTTGATCCATGAGTGGCTAAAAATGGATCAATACCTCATAAAAGATATTTTCAATTCTCTAATGTCCATAACATGATAAATTCTTATATGTATTCTACACATTAAAAGGTGAAGATGATAAATGGTGGAACCTTATCATGAATAAAAGGAAATGAGATGAAATTGAATCCATGGAAGGAGACAAGTTCAAGAACATATTTTTCAAGAATTTCAATCTTGAACTCTTTGAAAAATGATATAGAATGAGTTTCTTGAAATTAATCCAAATAAAGATGAATCTATTGGTACATACAAAGAAAATTCTACAAGATATTCAAGGTACACTAATATAATTATTATCAATCCAATGAGTAAAATAGATCGATTCTTTAGTAGCATGAAACCAAGTCTCCAAACAAAATTATCCATAAGGGACATCAATATCTAAGAATAAATTTTTTATGTTCTGTCAAGGTTAAGATAGATATTGGAGTATCCAATCTGTCCTATAGGGTTGATAAGAAGATAACAATGGAACTCAAGGGTAAAACTAAAGAATGCACTAAAAATAGGCGAGTTATCCCTTATTCTCAAAGGGTGGAACAAAACATAAATGACATTTTATTAATGTGACTATAAATGATTTATGTGTGGAATAGATGGACATTAGGCAGTTGAATGCTGATTTAATATGAAATATATGTCTATTGACACAAGTAGAAAAAGACTACAAAGAATAAACCTCCCAAAATTTAATGTTACCAGTGCAAGGAAATAGGTAATTATGTCCATCAAATCCCTAATCCAAGGTATATTAATGATTATCGGCATCAAAAATATCATTAGTCCAATGACCAAGGAAAATCACATTCGATCACTATTAGTAATGTGGAGAATGATAATGAATTGGTGAAATGTATACTTACTATACACTCTTATGTCAAAAAATACTTTATTTTATTATTTATCTACCCACTCTTTAATTTTGAAAGAATTTTATATGGGTATATTCATATTTCATCCAAAATATGATGATGAGTTAGTTGTAAAAAATCATAAAGGAACAATGGTCACATCAATACTTTATAATTATTCTATTGATTTTGTTTGTGGGAAGTTACTTCCAATGAATCATGTGATCATTCCTATAATGGAATTTGATTTTATTTTATAAATGGATTGTATTTCTCTATAAAGAGATCATATCAATTGCAAGGGAAAGGAAGTCACTTTCATATTCCAGATCAATCAAAGCTCATCTAACATTGCAAGGATGAATAAAACATTCTATTATAAATTTATTCCAACTTATGGGAATCGATTGTTATAAATAAATGTTATATATATTAAAGTGTTAGGGATAAACTCACCATTACGAATACACCCATTTTATGGGATACTGATGATGTATTTTTTGATGAATTTCTTGGTTTTTCACTATATCGTAAGGTTGGGATTTCAATTGAACTCGTACAATGTGATATTCCTTTATCACATAAAAATTATATATTGGCCCCAATTGAGTTATATAAATTGAAAAATAAACTCCAAGAGAATATTGATAATGGATTCATATTCCCTTGTATTTCATCTTAGGGACAACTTGTTCTATTTTTTATGAAGAAAATGGCACAATGAAAAGAATCCTTGATTATAGAGAACTTAATAGTATCAATATTAAAATAAAAATCATCTTCTATACATTGATAAATTATTCAACCAACTATTTGGATCTCAATAGACATCTATGATTTATCATCATTTAGGATATCTTTAATTATGATTCAACAAGGAGGATGTACAAATGGAAATAATCCGTACATGATATGTACACTATGAATAAATATTGATTCCTTTTGGTCTTACTAATGCTCATTCTATCATCATAGATCTAATGGATAGAGTATTTGGGGACTATGTTGATTATTTTGTTATAGTCATTATAGACAATATTATTTTCTATTAAAAGAGAATGTAAGAACATAATGATCACTTGAGAATTGTACTGAATACCATGAGAAAGAAATAAATTTAGGATAAAATTACCAATTTTGAATTTGGGAATCATAATGATTCAATATTTTGGGACCAATTATATCAATATAAGTGATATCTATGGATTGAGCAATAAAAAATGTTATTTAATATTGGATGAGACAAAGAATGGTAACTGTGATCCAAGGTTTTCATGGATTCGCTAGATATTAGCGTCATTTTGTGAATAATTTTCACTATTATCAAATCCACTCACAATGTTTACTAAAAATGGGTAATGTTTTGGTGGATGGAGGAATGTGAAGAGAATTTCAAAGAGCTCAAAACATGTTTATCCAGTGCACATATGCTTACACTTCATTGTAGTGGGGAAAGGTTTTGTGATCTATAATGACACATCCAAAAAAAGGGTTTGGTATATTTTATTATTAAATAGGATATGGTTATAGTTTATGCCTCATAAAAATTGAAAATACATTAGAAAAATTACCCAACTCATGTTTTGTTGTTAGTTGCGGTAATATTTCCATATATGGTAATTATAATTATGTTGAAATGTGTGATATTAATACTTATAACAAATTTTTATAGAATATTTTCACACATAGGGAGTTGTATATTTACCCAATAATATTTATTGAGTTAATTATAGATTATTCAATTTTTGAATAAATTACCACCTGGATAAAGTGAATAAGGTGGGTAATTCATTGAGTCGAAAGGACCATGGTAGCCTATCCATTATGAGGATCCCAAAAAACCTATATTTATATATTATCATAGGATAGATCTTTAAATTTTAATTCAAGTGTATAAAAATTATCTCCCTAAAATTCATGTCCATACATCAATAAATTTAAAAATTGAGGAGGCATAGAAAGAAGATATAGATCTACATAATTATGTGAGAAATGGTCTCGAAATCACCCTTGATTGTTATGGAATAATACGGTTCTGGAATCATGATTTTTTTCCACCCATTCCAGATTTAAAGAATGATTTATTTGATGAATCTCATAGTTCATAATTCATTATAATCCTTGGAAGATAAATAAATTTAAGGGCCTGGATGTGACTTTCTAAGGGATGATATAAAAAGGGATGTTTCCAAGTATATCTCTCAGTTCTTGGTTTTTCAGCAATTTATGAATGATAGATATAAGTCAAAGTGGATGTTACATCCATTATCCATACCAAAATGTAAATGAGAGAAAAACTATGGACTTTGTCATCAAACTTCCCATAACATCTAATGGACATAATGCTATATGGGTTATATTTTATCACCTTATGAAGTCAGTACACTTTATTTCTGTTAGATAATAATTCTCTCATACCCATATTTATAGTATATATGTAAAGGGAGTGGTAAGATTATATGGTGTACCACATTTCATTACATATTATCAGGATATGAGGATTATATAAATGTTTTGGAAAAGCCTTCAGCAAGCATTGGATACATTGTTATGTTTGAGAACTTATTATCATCCTCAGACATGCGGTCAGTTTTAGAGGACAATTCAAAAACTAGAATAGATGTTGAGATCTTTCTATATGGATTTTAAAGGTTTTTGTGATTAACACATAACTTTGGAGTAATTTTTTTATAACAATAGAATTTACACCAGTATTCAGATGGATTTTTATGAATCCCTCTATAGAAATAAGTGTAGAACTCCAACATTCTGGGATGAAATTGGGTATATAAATATTTTAGCTCCAGATCTTGTAGATAAAATTGAAGAAAAATTCAGATGTATTTTAGAACATAGAAGAGCATCTTAGAGTCTAAAAAATGTTATGATGGATATCAAAGAAAAGGAAAATATATTTAAGTGGGTGGAAAGGTGTTTCAATTAATATATCCTTAGATGATTGTATTGATATTTGGAAATAAGGGAAATATAATCCCAGTTATATATGTATTTTGGAAATTCTAGATCGGGTTGTGAAGGGAGCTTACCGAGAGGCGATTACACTGAATCTATATCAAGTTGATTATGTCTTCCATGTACCTCTCCTAGTAAATTAAATTCCTAATCATTAATATGTACTAATCTCATAATTAACACCACTAGAGCAACAACAAAATTCCACAATCTATCCCTGATATGAAAAATGAAATACCTATGTGTGCGTACGTACAAATAACAATATCAATGTAGTGTTTAATGTATTTTTCACCACCAAATTACTTGGAAGGGTATAATGATATAAATAATTTCAATATATTTATTATGAAATATTATACACCATTAAATTCAACACCATTTGACAATTATGGCAATGATGTCATCAGAGGTGTGTATGTATAACCTAACGTCTCCAAAATGTGATGTGGTTCATTCCACATGATCATCATTAAATTAATTTATATAAATTTATTGAATTAATAAAAATGATATATATGATACTGATATAATTTTATATTGATATGACTATGACCAATGAAGTATAACTGGAATTATTCTTTGAAATAGGCTTAAGAAAATGATTTGTTAAATATATGAATAACAAATAATAACGAAATGATATTAATAAAAAGATGATATTATGATCATATATGTTATAATAAAAAGGTCTATTATTCTGAAATAAATAAAGAAAATTATATAAACTATTATATAAGAGGTTCGGAGACAAAAAAATTAAATTGGACCTAAACGGTATGGGGTAATTTTGAAATCTCATTATTATTCAAGATTGTTTATACGTACATTTTTACTAGGGCTTATTTATCATAAACTTCCATATTTTATAAATATGAAATATTATATCTATTAATCTAAAATTTTCTTAATGTCAATTTTACCAAATGGTTAATTTTTATTAAATCGTATGAAATTCCACTTTTTCCATTATTCGATATAATGTACTTTTTTGACGTTTCTGACAAATGTATGAGGAGAATATTTTTAACTTATAGGATGTGAGTGGATTTTGACATCTTTAGGACACCTCATATCCATGAATATTACGTTATATGTTTTCAAGTTTATTTTCTAATAAATTATATTCTTTATAATTTCCATGCATTTTTTGAAAAAAACATTTTTTTAAAATGAAATGATATTTTCCCCAAGAATTAATTTCATCTATTATATCTAAATTATATACCATCCAAGGTGAAATTATTTAACAAGGTTATGTTTCATTTATAATATCCTTGTTGTTTCTTTGATCTTGTTACTTTTATGATATAATCTTATTTATGAAATCCATTTGTTTTAAATTGATTAAGTAATAGTGGAATGGTATTTAAAGAAACCCATTTTATTCCTTGGGTTATGATGAATGATTTATGTTATTGTAGAAAACATTATAATGATTTCATTATGAGATGGGTGGGACCTATATTTCCCTCCAAAAAATTGGGTAATGTTTCATATCCTATGAAATATACATCGATGGAATGAGAAATGATCTCAGTTCAGTAATAAAAATATATAATGAGGAGTGAAATCCCCTCAGTAATGGACATTATCCACTATAATGGTCCTGTAAATGAGCCTTGACTACGAAAAAATTATTCTTAATTCTTATGTGTATTCCACAAAACATTATGTCTTATGTTACAAATTTTTTTATTATATTCATTTATTCTTATGAAAAATAATTATTTATCAAATGGAATGATATCATGATCTTTCATATTTAAGATAAGATTTTATGTTATGTTTTCATGTCTTAGGATTATCATATGATTGAGATCTCCCTTGATGACCCTTACGGATAATCTGAGATCATTCATTTATTTGTTTCTTTCTCCATGTCATAAATAATGGTATTAAGTTTAAAATTTAAAAAGGGGGTATAGTTGTGAAAAAATAGGTGGGATATAATGAAGTTGTCTTATGAACCAGTTTTTTATGTTTTCTTTTTTAAAAATACACAATTACTATAAGATCCTATCATTTAATTTTATATTTGTAATTAATATTATTTAGCATTGAATTAATATTAAGGTGTGTAAATTATGGGTCATTTTAGTTGGTATTAGAGGAAAGGTATAGTTATTATTTGGAATAAATAATGGGAAAACTACTATAAAATCTTGAAGGATATGTCGAGGTATAGGTTACAATCCACTTATCTTAAAAGTGACCATGAATAACCTAGGATAAAACATGATGTCTCAAAAATTGAAAATTTATTATTGATTGTGTGGTTTTTTCATTATAATTATTGTTTCTCACATAATGATTTTTTGATTTAGTCAATAGAAAAAACCCGAAAGAACTGTGTTAGTGATGAAATAGACTATAAGTAAAATTATTGTTCTCTTGAGAAACAAAATGTAATGGGATATGGAATGAAATATCATGTAGCTATGTTCACACAACATTTGCAGGATATGGATCATAAAGAAATTCAAAACAAGAAATGGAGAGAAAAAAATTATGCTGAGTCCAGTATAAGGCAATGTTCACCTTCTTTTAGTGGGTATTTTGATCCATGAGTGGCTAAACAATGAATCAATACCTCATAAAAGATATTTTCAATTCTCCAATTTCTAGAACATGATAAATTTGTATAATTATTCTACACATTAAAAGGTGAAGATGATTAATGGTGGAACCTTTTCATGAATAATATGAAATGAGATGAAATTGAATCCATGGGAGGAGACAAGTTCAAGAACATATTTTTCAAAAATTTCGTTCTTTTACTCTTTGAACAATGATATAGAATGAGTTCCTTGAAATTAATCCAAATAAAGAAGAATCTGTTGATACATACAAAGAAAATTGTACAAGACATTCAAGGTACACTTATAGAATTATTATCCATCCTATGAGTAAAATAGATTGATTCTTTAGTAGTGTGAAACTAAGTCTCCTAACATAATTATCCATAAGGGACATCAATAGCTAAGAATAAATTTTTAATCTTCTGTCAAGGTTGAGATAGATATTGGAGTATCCTATCAGTCATATAGGCTGGATAAGAAGATAACAATGGAACTCAAGGGAAAACCTAAAGACTAAACTAAAAAAGGACGAGTTATACCTTATTCTCAAAGGGTGGAACAAAACATAGATGAAATTTTATTAATGTGACTATAAAATTATTTATGTGTGGAATAGATGGACATTAAGCAGTTGAATGCTGATTTAATAAGAAAAATATGTCTATTGACACAAGTCAAAAAAATTCTATAAAGAATGAACCTCCCAAAATTAAATGTTACCAGTGCAAGGAAATATGGAATTGTGTCCATCAAATCCCTAATCCAAGCGATATTTATGATGATCGGGATCAACAATATCATTAGTCCAATGACCAAGGAAAATCACATTCGATCACTATCAGTAATGGGGAGTATGATAAAGAAGTTGTGAAAGGTACACATACCATACACTCTAAAGTAAAAAATACTTTATTTTATTCATTATCTACCCACTCTATAATTTTCAAAGAAGTTTATATGGGTATATTCATATTTCATCCAAAATAAGATGATGAGTTAGTTTTGAAAAATCTTAATGCAACAATGCTCACATCAATACTTTATAATTCTTCTTTGGATTATGTTTGTGGGAAGGTACTTCCAATGAATCATGTGATCATTCTTATAATGGAATTTGATTGTATTTTTAAAATGGATTGGATTTCTCTATATAGAGCTAATATAAATTATAAAGGAATGGAAGTCACTTTCATATTCCAGATCAATCAAAGCTCATCTAATGATGAAAGGATCAATATAACATTTTAGTAGAAATTTATTTGATCTCATGGGAATCGCTTTCTGTAAATAAAGGTTATATATATTAAATTGTTAGGGAGAAACTCACCATTAAGAATATACCCATTATACAGGATACTGATGATGTCTTTTTTTGATGAATTTCTTGGTCTTCCACTATATCGCAAGGTTGATATTTCAATTGAACTCGTACAATGTGATATTCCTTTTTCTCATATAACTTATAGAATGACCCCAATTGAGATATAGAAATTGAAAAAAAAACTCCAAGAGAATATTGATAATGGATTCATAAGCCCTTCTATGTCATCTTAGGGACCACTTGTTCTATTTTTTATGAAGAAAATGGCAAAATGAAAAGATTCCTTGATTATTGAGAACATAATAGTATCAATATCAAAATAAAAATCCTCTTCTATACATTGTTAAATTATTCAACCAACTATTTTGAGCTCAATATACACCGATGATTGATCTTTATTTAGGATATCAGTAATTAATATCCAAGAAGAAGGATGTAAAAATGACAACAATACATAAAAGATATGGACACTATGAATAAATATTGATTCCTTTTGGTCTTACTAATGATCATTCTATCATCATGGATCTAATGAATATAGTATTTGGAGACTATGTTGATCAGTTTGTGATATTCATTATAGACAATATTATTTTCTATTAAAAGATATTGTAAGAACATAATGATCACATGAGAATTGTACTGAATACCAAGATAAAGGATAATATTTAGGATAAAATTACCAATTTTGAATTTTTTCATCATAATGTTTCAATATTTTGGGAAAATAATATCAATATAAGGGATATCTACGGATTGAGCAATAACAAATGTTATTTAATATTGGATGAGACAAAGAATGGTAACTGTGATCTGAGGTTTTCATGGATTCCCTGGATATTATCATCATTTTGGGAATGATTTTTCACAATTATCTAATCCACTCAAAATGTTTACTAAAAATGGGTAATGTTTCGGTGGATGGAGGAATGTGAAGAGAATTTCAAAGAGCTCAAAACATGGTTAGCCAGTTCATATTTTCATACACATCATTGTAGTGGGGAATGGTTTTGTGATCTATAGTGACACATCCAAATAGGGTTTTGGATGTTTTATTATTAAATATTATGTGGATATAGCTTATGCCTCATAAAAATTGAAAATCCATTAAAAAAATTACCCAACTCATGTTTTGGAGTTAGTTGCGGTAATATTTTCATATATTTCAATTATCATTATGTTGAAATGTTTGATATTAATACTTATAATAAATATTTAAAGTATATTTTCACACAGGGGGAGCTGCATATGCACCCACTAATATGGTTTTAGTTGATTATAGATTATGAATTTTCAATAAATTACCACCCAGAGAAAGTATATAAGGTGGAAAATTCTTTGAGTCGAAAGGACCATGGTTTCCAATCCATTATGAGGATCACAAAAAAACCTATTTTTATGGATTCTCATATGATAGATCTTTAAATTTTAATGTAAGAGTATAAATATTATCTTCGTCTAATTAATTTTCAACCATCTATACTATTAAATATTAAGGAGGCATAGAAAGAAGATATAGATCTATATAAGAATGTGAGAAATATCCTCGAATTGAACCTTGATTGTTATAGAATAATACGGTTCTGGAATCATAATATTATTCCACCCATACCAGATTTAAAGAATGATTTATTTGATGAGTCTTATAGTTCATCATTCATTATAATCCTTGGATGAAAGAAAATTTGCAGGGACCTGGACGAGTCTTTCTATGGGATGAGATGAAAAAGGATGTTTCCAAGTATATCTCTCAGTTCTTGGTTTTTCATCAATTTATGGATGATAGATATAATTCAAAGAGCATGTTACATCCATTATCCAAAACCATATTGTTAATGAGAAAAAAATCACTATGGACATTATCCTGGGACTTCCCATAACATTTATTGGCCATAATGCTATATGGGTTATAGTTTATCGCCATATTAAGTCGGTACAATTAATTTATGTTAGATAATATTTCCATCATAATCATCTTTACAGTATATATGTATAGGGAGTGGTAAAATTGTATGGAGTACCACATTCCATTACATATGATCAGGATGTAAGGATTACCTAAATGTTTTGGAAAAGTCTTCATCAAGAATTGGATACATTGTCATGTTTTATAACCTCTTACCATCCACAAACATACTGTCAGTTTTAGAGGACAATTAAATCATTAGAATACATGTTGAGATCTTTCTCTATGGATTTTAATGTTTTTTGTGATCAACACCTACCTTTGGAGTAATTTTCTTATAACAATAGAATTCACTCTAGTATTCAGATGGATTTTTATAAATCCCTCTATATAAATAAGTGAAGAAATACAACATTTTGTGATGAAGTTGGGGATATAAATCTATTATCTCTATATCTTGTTGATAAAATCGAAGAAAAATTCAGATTTATTTAATAACATTGAAGAGTAGCTTAGAGTTGAAAAAATTTTATGATGGATACCGAAAAAAGGCCAATATATTGAAGTGTGTGACAATGTGATTCAATGAATATATCCTAAGATGTTTGTATTCAGATTTGGAAATAAGGGAAAGCTAAGCCCAATTTATATTGGTCTATTCAATATTCTAGATCGGGTTGTGAATGTAGCATGCCGAGAGGTGATTACACTGAATCTCTATCAAGTTGATGATGTCTTCTATGTACCTATCCTGAGAAATTAAATTCCAAATCATCAAAATGTACTAATATCATGATCCACACCACTGGAGTAATATCTTTTTTATGAAGAACAAAATATAGAGATTTTGGATCATAGAGTCAATGTGATATAAAACAAGACCCCTTAGTTAATTTTTTTTTTGAAGAACCACCAACTTCCTTGAGCTATATGGGAACTTGAGGATTTCATGAGGGAGATATAACCCCATTAGTTTTTATCCATGTGATTAATTTCGATGAAGAAATTTTGTTTAAGTGGGGTAGATTTAACAGCTGAATGTTTTATGAAATATTTCCATTAAAAATATAAATTCTTTAATAAATTTTCTTACAAGAAATCATGAGTTTTAGTGAACCATGAGAGTCCCTTATAATAAAATGACCATTTTAACCTAGTCAATAATTTAGTGGTTATAAATATAACTAACTGATGAAAATGTATAGAGAAGTCATTCGCTAACAATTAATTGTGAAAAATATAAATAAATTATAAATTTCAATTTTTGTATTAATAATTTACGTGAATTACTTTAATTAAACTAAATAATGTAATATATATGTTAAATACATAATAAAAAAATTTGATATTAATACAATTGAATTTTTTTTCATAGGGTTAGAATAAACCCTATGTGATTTATAGAAAAACCTATATTTTTTCATAAGGGCAATTTCCCGCCTTTGAATGGAGAAACCCATTTCAATTAATATTTTAACACATTAATAATTTTTATATGTCAAAATATAAAATTTTATTAGAATCAAAATATAAAAATATATTTTGGTTGAATTTTTAATATTTTTCTGATAAAATTAAAATTTGGCTGAATTGATAAAAATATAATAAATTTTAATTGAATTTTTTTTATGGATTTAATTTACATGGTTAAAATATTATATTCAGTTTTTTTAAGATATAAATATAATATATTTTAATAATTAAATATATTTTATTTCATTATCATTAATTTTACATTGAATTTAGTTGTAAAAACATTTCAATCTTTTGTAATGTTTTATCTTTTAAAACATATTCTATATTTCCCATAATGAAATTAAATTTAAATTAATAATTCTGAATTCTGTGTACTAAATTTTGAAAAATAGATTCAATATTTGGAGTAAGTATGTTCAAATTATTTAAATAGATTTATCTTATTTTCTTGGCATTATGAATAACAACTTCAACACTTTTTTTTTAATATAGTAAAAGGGTAAGTCATTTAATTAAGGGTATGACTTCTATTATAAAATTACCTGAGCACATTTATTAATATTATTGGATTATTATTTTTATATATAAATCATTATTGGTTATAATTTGTGTCATTTTTAAGCCACTGGTATTAGATTAAGACATTTAATTTATTTTATTTATTTAAAAATTCAATATGCCTTAATCAAATTTTAATAAATATATATATTTTATTGTATAAGGTTATAAAGAAGATAAATTCAATTATAAATACTAGTATAGAATGTAATTTTTTCCTTATCATGGTAACTTAATTTTAACTTTTATAAAATTAATAATTTCCTTAAAGACGTATATACTGATGATGTAATAATTAATAAATTGAACAGTGATCATTAAAAAAATAATTAAAATACTCATAATCATCAAAAGACCCAAACACTATAAAAAATCTTAATTTTTGAGTATATCTAGAGCATAACCATCAAATTATAAAGTGATATATTATTTGGAGCTTTATATAAGAAATTGTGACACTTGTATTACTTTATTTAACTGACATTAAAGTTGTAATATTCACAATTTAATAAGTATAACATATTAAATGTCATATTTTCAAGAATAAATTAAACTATAATTTTTTTATGAAATATTTTATATTTATATTCCTCATATTATTTTATTTATAATATTTTAAAAAACATTATATGAAATAATAACAGAAAATTGATGTAGTTATTATTTTATTAATAGAGATAACATATAAATGTTATTAAAAATATAAAAAATAAATATAATTTGGACTAATTTATTTTTATAATGAATTTTATATATTCCCTTGTAATATTATGAATGTAATAAAATATTTTTTTTATAATTTTACATGGTATCAATATATTTTTAAAAATCGATGAACTGAATAATGTAAAAATTTACACTATTGTTTGTAAATCAAAATAATATTTTATTAATTATTTAAAAATCATAAAAAAATTAAAAATATATAAAAAAATTATTATATATTATAAAATACTCTATAGTATTTATTTATGATCTAAATGACATTAAATAAGTACATATTTCACCATTATAATATTTAAATATTAGTTACCCTAGTTTGAAATTAAATAGAATAAATAAGTGTTAATTAAAATAATAATGTTTAAATTGAAAAAAATTCCTATGTTCAACTATTTCATGGTATTACAACCTTATCCCATCTCAAATTACAAATTAAGACCATTTTTTGGTTTTTGGATAGGGTTTTATTTTATTATAAATTAATATTTTTGGAGATCCCAAAAGGGCCCCTAACCTTAATTATAAATGGGATCGTCCTCCCTTACCTATTAACTTCATGTTGAACCTCAAATATCAACCATAAACTGAATTCATACCTTCTATACTTCCTTAGTAGCATTCTAGAGGTTCTCGGTTTCTTTAAAGTCTAACTCTTGTGATCTAAGAGGATATTTAGAGGAAGCAGGTCGAATAAGAGTTAATCTCCTCTACTTATTCTTTCAAACGAATATTATCTTATATATAATATTCATGAGTATTTCATTATGTAGAAATAAACCCTCTATCAATTATATATTGATATTTTATTATTATTATTATTATGGAACAAAAATATTCTACAATCTATCCACCCTATGAAAAAAGAAATCACCACGCGTGCATACGTATGACTTACCATCTCCACGCCGTGGTGTAATATGTTTTTCAAAAACAAATTACATAGATGGGTATAATGATGGATATAATAAATTTATGTTGATTTTGAAATATTATACACCATTAAATTCAATACCATTCATCAATTATGGGAATGATATCGTCCTTCTTTCTTACATAGGGCATACTACCTCCAATTTGCGATGCGATTAATTATACATGATCTTCATTAATGAATGATTTTATAAATGTATTAAATGAATATATATATATATGACATATATAATGTTAATATCATTTTAAAATTATATAAATATGAGCTATGAAGGAGAAATGGATCTTATCTGGGAAAACATTCTCAAGAAAATGAAATTGTTAATACACGAATAACAAGTAGAAATTAACTGATACTAAAAAATATATGATAATATAATCATATATGATATAATAAAAATGGCTATGATGATGAAATAAGTATGTTACATAATTTAAATCATTATACATTAGGTTTAGGTACATAAAATGAAAATCAAACCTAAAGGTAAGGGATAATTTCCCAATCTCATTTTTACTTATGATTGCATATACGTATGTATTTACTGGGATATTTTTATCATCAACATCCATGTTTCCTGAATATTTAATTTCAATTCTAAAATTTTACAATTTTTAAAGTCAGTTTAACCCAATTGTGAATTTTTTTAAAGGTACTTAAAGTATTTTTTTATTATTTGATATGAGGTACTTTTTGACTTTTATGAAAAACAGATGAAGAGATTGTATTTTAACTTATATGGCATAAAGAGATTTTTTAAGGCTTCATAATGCCTAATTTCCATGAACCATCCATTAAATTATTTGAATTTTATATTAAAATAAATTCTTTTCTTTTAAAATAGAATGTAATTTTGTGAAAATAAAACGTTTTTAAGAAGAATGGGTATCTCTTCCAGAATTAATGTCAAAGATTATAAAAAAATTATTCTCCATATATGATTATATTTATTAACAGGGTTACATTTAATATATAATATCCTTATTGTAACTATTATTTTATTATGTATATGATGGAATTATATTTATAAAATATAGTTGTTTTACATTGATTTTTTTATATTGGAATGATGTTTAAAGAAACCTATTTTATTCCATTGGTTATGATGAAAGATAAATATTATTGAGAAACATGTAAGAATTATTTCTTTAGAGATGGTTGGGACCTATATCTCCCTTTAATTAATTGGGTAATGATTTATATCTCATTATATATCCCTGGATGGAATGGTAAATGATCTCAGATTAGTAATACAAGGATATAATGAGGAGTGAAATTGGTTTAGTAATGGGAAATGTGCACTATGATTGTCTTGGAAATTAGTCATGACTAATATGAAATGATTTTCAATCAGTATGTGGATGCAAGAAATTTTCTAGTCTAATGTTACAAATTTTGGTATTAGGTTCATTAATTATTATGAATATTCATGGTTTTTCCCATGGCATGATATCATTATATTTCATATACAAAATATGATTTTATGATATGTTTTTGTGTCTTACGATTATGGTATGATTGATATCTCCCTTTTTTACCCATGTTGAGAATCGGATCTCACACATTCATACGTTTCCATCACATGCAATAAACAAGGTTATTAAGTGTGATATGTAAAAAAAGGGTTCCAGTTATGATGACAAAAGTGGGAGACAATGAAGATGTATTTTGAATCAGTTGTTTTTTCTTTCCCAAATTCTAAAGAAACTATACTTATATGGTCCTATCATAGATTTATTATATTTTTTAAAGAATATTATTCAACTTTGAAGTAATGTCATTATATGTAGAGTATTGTTCAATATATTTACTTCACCTTAATTTTATCAAGGTCCTTGATCAGAAAAAAAAAAGATAAGGTCGATGAAACCTCACCAATGACTTATTCTCCCATATCTTGTGGCTATCATTACCTCACTACCACAGTACCCAGATCTATGGTATTGTTTTACCATACATTACTTTATATTTTTTATTTATAATATGAAATGGATACTCAAACGAAGATGTATTTGGTTCATGATCAACATCCTACCACATTTCTCCATGGGATTTATCATGTATGTAACTCCTCAAGTGGTAAACAAGAAACAAATCATGGATAGAAATCAAACAAGATAGGTTTTTCAACTAATATGCCACCCTCTTGAGTCTCTCAATGATATCACAGTTGTCCATAACCCTCAGAACCAACATACCCTTTTTAGCCAATTGAAGATCTCATATTTTAGGTGAAACTCAGAGTAAAACTTGATCACCAACCAATACTCTAGTAACTGACATCAATAGTCAGCATAAACATTTTGATTACTCTATGCCATTATCAATGAAATATGGATATATAAAACCTACTAGGTTGTCCCATAAATCACACATGGACCAACCACGGACTACTACCCCAACTCTTCCCTACATAGTGGATATAGACATGGATGCCCATAAAATTCCCCAAAGGGTGTCATCCTAATTTATTCCTGATGAAAATTATTATAGGAAAACTTGAACAATGTAAAAAAATTCATTGGATCCACCAAAATCACAAAACAAAACCCAATACATATCCTCAAAAACCTGGATAACCCTCTATGTCTATCAATCCATCCACCGGTGAGAAGACATGATCAATTTCATTTGGGAACCCATTTCAGAAACAACATTAGGGAACCCTACAATGTTTCAAAATCTTTCAAAAATATAAGTCTCCAAGATATTTTACATTATTAATTTCATTTATTTGTAGTAAATGAATTGATTTAGTGATTTTATAAATATTCATCAAAAT
Organism: Viscum album; assembly: GCA_963277665.1. NCBI lineage: Eukaryota > Viridiplantae > Streptophyta > Magnoliopsida > Santalales > Viscaceae > Viscum > Viscum album. The sequence continues at coordinate 1,540,995,137 of OY728142.1, forward strand.
TATTTATATACCACTAAAATTCCATGATAATGAAATAACAAAATCCAAAAAAAATCATCCCACATTAATACTAGAACTGGTAATGGACGCAAAAAAAAACTATAGGTATCTACTGTTTAACCATAACTCTTTGATAAATGGGATACCATGATACAAAATATATAACTCATTGCATCATCTCTAGACAACAATCCAGACACCTCAAAATGTGGTATATTTTTATAACCACATGGTACATAGACCAACATGACGGGTAATGACTATCTTAAATAAAATTTCTACGGGAAAAACAAACAACCAACCTACAATGAAAGAAAAAATATCCAATGAGAGACAAAGAACACTCACCTGAGGTCACCCAACAATTTCTGATTTATCCTACGCATTTTCTACCGATTTATAAAATTTTCTAAAATTCTTCCCACATTTAAAAATATGTGTCATCATTTATGCAAGAAAATTGTACATTTCCAACAACATAATTCACTCCCATGATCATATTGTAAAAAAACTCATAAAATACCAATATTTAGTTGATTCAATAACTAATTCGATTAGTAATATTATGATCAGTTCATTAGAAGTCATGTTTCATTTCTCAGTGGTATATATAAATTCTAAATCAATGGTTTGAAGACAATCATCCTAGTATCCCTGTAGTAAGTTAACATACGTATGAGTGAAAATATACTTCTGGATTTTATGATTATAATTCACTATAAATAACTCCAAAAAATAGTTATTCCATGTATTGAGTGCATAAATAACAACTTCCAACTCAAGATCATGGGTACATCATTTCATCTCTTAAGCATGTAACTTTCCAAAGCTGACATCCACCCCAATTTTACATTACAGAAATATACATCCTAAACTCGTACTTGATAAATCACTAAAGACATCATTAACTAAAAATGGTTTCTAGAGAATCAACACTTTTGATGAAGCCAACCACACATTAGGATAAAAATATATTTCAATCATTTTTCATAACACTCAATCCATACACCCTTGTGGGATAATGTTTTCTATAAAGATGAAAGATTAGAGAAGTTTGAAACAAACTATATGTAATAACCATCCAACCATGAGATTCTTTGTATAAAAAACATGTTCCATGGATTTTCCCAAGACAAAACATCATGTACAATATTTGGATCCACTAAGACACCCCTATTAGATATTAGATACTCTAGAAACATCACATATTATATCCAAAACTCACAATTGAAAATTTCACCTTACAGAAGATGTTCTCTCATATTTTTATGAATGACATCCAAAGGGTCAAAATGTTCCTCCTATAACTTGTATTACATCATGATATCATCAATGAATAGAAAAAAATGATTATATGAACCAATTAATTATCTATTTTATAAACCCAATATACCATATGAGCATTAGTGGGTCTAGATTGAAGACTAAAATCATGAAATTTCCATATCCACATTAAAATGATGTCTTTGGTATGACCTCTTCATAGAATCTCAATTGACGGTGCCCAGAATATAGGTCAATCTTAAAAAACAAATGAGACCCTAAAATGTGGTGAAGGATATCATGAATTCTAGGTAAAGGTTTATTTTTCTTAATGTTCACCTGATTCATATTTTGACAGTCAATTAAAAACCTAGGACATTATAAAATCTTATCAAAAAAAATATGGCAATCCCACTGAGACACGATATGATGTATATGTACATTGACCTCTATTTTCTCATGTTGAGACATAAGTTCCATGAACTCAATAGGTTTCATTTTATATGATGGAATAGAAATGGACATCATTCTAGGGATCATGTGAATAGTATACATGATATCTCTCTATGGATGTAAACCAAAAAATTATCTAGAAAGGCCTTAGCATGAACATAGAATATTGTAGTTATCCAACTTCCTAAGATTGGTTAAATTGCATCCAGAAACATTTATTATAACTAGAATTATAATATATCATTATATAGAACACCATGACATTACCTTCTTGATCTACTTTCCAAATATCATTGGAAAAAATATTTGAACCCATTATGAGACAATAACTATACCTGATGGTGATAAAGTTATATCTGGTCCTTCACACATTTCATTAAATACTTGTCAATAATAATGCCTAGGATTTCGTTATAAATCCCTATGAACACACAAACCACATAAAATTCAGTTATAACCACTTGAAACATAGGTCACTTCAAACCCTATTTGGACCTCTTTCCGAGTGGTATAGAAGGATCAAACAACAATGAAAAAATTTATTAATTAAAACTCAACACTATAAACAAATTTAATGATAAAAATATAATTTGTTAATCCAATATCAAACTACTCAATTTTCATAGAAGACAAAACAATCATCTTACCTTTATAAATAGATGACCTTAATTTAGATTCTTCTATCTCAATATCTACGACATAAATCCATTTATACATATCCCCCTAGACATCCCTGCATATTTGAGAACGAAACCCACCCCCCTTGGGAGTATCAACACAAATCTTTGATCCCTTAGTGATATTAGATCCAGCATTTTAACATTGGGAAATATTGTCACATAAAGGTTTTAAAAGTCTAGATCACCGAAAAAATGAAAATCCATAGGAGAAACCATATAATGAATCCTATTATGAAACTTCCTCTCACAGCAGTGGAAGAGAACCTATTTTTTCACTAATGAATCCCTTGAAACATGTCCTATAGATAACTGTAATCTCTTTCTCATCATTTTTTTACCTGGTGAAGTACCCTAAATAACCACTTCACCAAATGATGCTCCTCCACAAACTATCTATACAGCTACATCTGCCTCATAAAATGGTTATTTATCCACTACAATCACAAATGTTTCGAAGGCACCTAAGGACTATTGCTGATCAAATATCGTTCCTCACCCCAATCTCAAAAGTCTATGATTTCTAGTAATTAGTAGTGACAAGATATGGTTCCATATGAACCAACCCATCAAAGAAGGTGGAGTACTACAGAACGATATAGTCCTCATGCTCATTGTTCAAATACACATAAGACTTTGACACATGTAAATTATCAGGATAAAATTTCCGATTAAAGATATTAATTAATGAAACTCATGTAAGACCCTCATGCATCATAGCTTTTACTAAATAGTCTCACCAATTATTCTTGGGCCCACGAGCATATATGTGGAAAACCACCAAAGAATATTCATCCATATTTAAAATGTTTAATATCCAATCAATATATTCATGACAGTCCTATGATTTTAGGGTTGTTTTTTCAACATTGAACTAAGGTGGATGATTTTTGAAAAATTAGATCTAGGATCTACTACTCATTATTGTTTCATGGTTCCAACATAACCCAGAGTATTACTAGTATATATATCTATATGAACCGACAAAGGGTCCTTTGATGGATCCTCATATTAAACCTACCTAGCAACATCCCCTCTCATATTTAGAAGAACTATTCTTGGAGTCATTTTTTGTTAAAAAAGGATAATAACCAATGTGTCGTGAGAAATTTAAAAAACCATGTAACTAAGATCTAGAATAAAAAATGATTTAAAATGATAATAATTCCAAAATGTTATAAATTATTCTATAAAATGAATCACATTTTGAAAGCAACAGCTCCATACAAATAAACCCCACATAGTTTATTCAAATTAACATACACACTCCAAGTTTAAAAGATTAGAATAATTGTTCAATTAAATAGATTTCATATTCAATTCATTTAAGTGAACCAAAATAATAAGTCTTAAAATTAGTAATGATTTTACCAGAACTCATGGAAACTCATATTTATTAACTATATTGATCTTTTCTGGTCCCTTTTCAACACCTTTTATCCAAATATTTAAGATCATACTCATATATACCAAGGAAAGAGACCCAACCTAATAAATTTCGACACACATCAAGCTGACTAACTCTATTGATACCAAATTTTAATATAAAAACTCATGTAAACCAAACCAGTCACCCAAGTTATTCGATTACAGGGTGAGATATAAGAACGATAATTACAAAAGTCTTCAATATAAGAAAAAAGACATGAAACTAGAATACAATGTAGAAACCAGTGGAGATACAGCTAATCCATATTGATAAACAATAATATTTAACAACACTAGACTTAAAAGTCTCAATTTGACCAACCATCACCTTTTAACCATCCAAAACATAAATAGAAATGTAAATAGAATACTACATGTAGTAAAATTCCCTTCACATTACATGTTTCCTAAAAAATGTGGTCAAAATATTCCCAAAGGAAGAATTATTTTGTGAGAAATAGAGCAGAGTAAGAAACAACCATGTAATCTATACATTTACAACAACAAATATTCAATAGTTAAATAATTTAGAAAATGGTTTTCTATGAAATTTTTCAATAAAATATTTTAAAAATATTTCTCAAACAATCCACGGTTTTTCCATAAATTACATATCAGGTTTTCCTAAGCTGGAACTATTCTATTCATAAATCCAAGCTTGTAAGAATAATTAATATAAATATAATTTTAACAGAACATCCATAAAATAATTTATCATGAAATAAAAAATAGAGCAACCGTTCACCTACTAGTATGGCTCTAACCTATGGTACTATATTCACAAGACACTAACTAAAAAATTAATTTTTATTTCAAAATAGATTTTATGGATAAAGTGGGAAACATGTTAAGAGTATAAAAGATAATCATTTAACAAATATAGAAATCACATAATCATTAAAGATGATGTTAATATTATTATAATATATCAATCAATAAAAACCCATTAGATATTAAATACCATAATATATAAGTCTTCCATGATAGTGGCTTCAAAATGATGGGCCATCTTCCCCAAGACCAGACATATTCCTCCAAATTGATATTTTCTTCACTAAATCCTAATGGGAAAAAAATGAAATCCTTCTTTCTAATATGCACCCTTTGATCCTCATTATTATCAACTCCAATCATTATTTCATATAGTCAGTTAATATCATCTATTGTATCATTAATATGGAATGACCCTTCAAGTGTTCGTTATTTCAGGTGGAGAATAAGATACAATATTTTTTTTCTTACTCTACTGATATATAAATTTTATTCAATTTAAAAATAAGAAATTATTCCTAATAAACTAATATACTTGATACTTTAAGATTTTTGGGATAGAAAACACTTTTTTCTTCACCCACAATCGGTGGTGGAACTATAACCAATGTGAAGCTTCCATATTGTCACCACCATACCCTTTTCCCGTATATACATAACCCTCATCAAATTAGTATACATCTAAGAGATTTCTATTTTTCTTATGAGAAAATTCCTATATAGTGTATTTATATAAAAATGCCTTGTTGTCCCCACCCATTTTTGAAGACATTGTATCCATGGGTTTGGGAAAGTAGGAAAAGTCATTACACCCTTTCAATATCTTCTTCTCATGCACCGTGTGACTCCCAAATTAATGGGTATCCTTTTTACCCTTCTTCAAACATGATATGATTTGTACTATACTATCACTACCTAACCCAAACTAAGGATTTAGCTGAAACTACCTCATACCCACCTATAGTGGTCAATGTTGATGACCAGTGCTAAAGGCACAACTAACACATATTTATTTTTCCTATCTACATGTACACATGCACATAACCAACTCAGTAAAAAAGTACATGGGAAAAAAATAATAAAAAGGGTTAAACACATCTATGATGAAACTAAACATGCAAGTACCTCTAAATAGTTCAATTTACGGTTTTGGTATACTGCAATGAAAAGGAAAAAAATTCCCAAGTAGAAATGTGTCCCAACCTGGTAGATACCATGAATTTAATATAGTTGAGAGATCCCATCTCTATGATCCAAAGCTATGAAAACCGTATATAGATCTATCACCCTATATCCCAGTGATCCTCTAATGTCTCGATCAACCAGTCTGTCATTAGAAAAAGAGATGACACATGTGGGAAAATCCCATGAAGGGGTGAGTATATACATACCTAGTAAAATACACTAAAATGGGAGAATGTAGACTAGAAAGAGATAAAATTGGAGATAGAAACGTTTGATAGGACATTGAACAACGAAAAAACATAGATCAACCTTACAAGAGAGTGAAATTAAACTCGTTAAAATATAAGTAACATGATAGAGTGAGAAGATAAACATCTCGTAATCTCTTTGATACCAATAACATGAGAGTGGACTCATCGAACCATGAGAATACAAACACCGAAATCAGGTGGAATACCCCTTGCATCTTTGCCTATCCAGGAAGAATGGTATCCTAATCGAAATGTTGAATCCTGAATAAGGAATATATATATGGACAGTCAAACAATCCAAAATGAGTGTGTAACTTGATCTCCATCTCACAGCCTAGCCCTGGAAGAAGAGTATACAACAGTTCCAAAACAAATTCCATTTATGATGACCAGCTTCTCACGTGTCCTCCATAAATACACAAGTCTAATTTACTCAATCAACACAACTCTATACTATCATATTTGGGAGACATTGACCTTCATGCATAGTTTTATGTTACATCACAAGGATGCATCTTAGGTGGCAAAGCCTCCCTATTTCTCTTGAGTCCAGAGGTACACAAAACCACCTCTCATCATTGTTCCGAATAGTAGAGGGTAATCAAGTTCTAGTAAAGAATCCCATGAACTAATTAAACATGCATGTCCTACTCTGATATTCACCTAGGAAATCTATTTTTCAACCCATTTGGAGTATTATGCTTGGGAATTTCATTGGGGAACTGCACTTCCCATCCTTTTTGGACGGTTACACACATAATTTAATTAAAGAACTCAACTGCCTAGCCCTTCAATAGTGTATGCTCAGTACAATCATTAGAGAGTTACTCTACACATCCCTTATAGAGGGTGATATAACAAACAAGTCTTGACATACACTAACATTATATTGCTTTTGTAGAAAACATAAAATATTATAAAAATAGATTCTGAAACACCATACTAGTTTAGTGCCTTTAGAAATATGGAAAAATAATCACCGATACATAAGTGATCAACATTATCTCACACTAGGATATTCATTACTACCAACTTTCTAAGAAACATAAAACATTATATGTATTTTTATAACCTGGGGATAGAAACATAAAAATGGGTGACCTCAGATGTTAGATAAGGGTAAAAATGTGAAACATGTAACTATAAACATGAGCATAAGAGTATGATAACATCATAATAACATTATAAGATCATATCATGCATATAAAATATCATAAATATGAATAATGATATAATTCATTATAGTGAATATGACATAAACATAAGGAAATATATATATCATAAAACATGAAATAATAACATATGAATAAAACAAGGAAATGTTTCTGGCACACAAGCGTACAATATGATTTTCATAGTACCCAAGAAACCACTATAAGAAAATTTGAGTACAATGTTTTCACCCTCATACAATCTTGGTAGTCATAGTTCACTCCCATGGGCATCTTAGTACCCTGAGATCACTCCACATACTATCTTTGTGGACATGGTTCACTTACATGGAAATAATATCACTAAAGGTTATATCCAAAGACCCTTATAGTATATCTCAAGAGATATAAATCTTTACCTAATTCATTTGAGGAAGATATAGGTCCCACAAATCTCATAATGAAATTATAAATTAATGTGCCACATGATCAAAAAAATCATATCATAACCAATGAAATGAAATGAGTGTCATTAAAATATAATGATTACAAAAAATGTAAGAGAAATATGGAAGTTTTATAATTATTTTAATGTAAAAATAACCCAATAAAGGATGATTGTTTCAAAATAATATAAACCATGAATGATAAATGGGTTTCATAAAGATCAAGTCATTTCCCTATAATATAATTATGTCCAAAAATTGATGTAATTTTTTATGGGAAATAATTTTGAAATATCTTTTAAAAACATTTCTTGAATAAAATATCCTTTCTTATCTAAAAATGATTTTTAAAACATAAGAGCAATTGAAAAGTATTTTATTTACAAATAGATATGAAAAATTATAAATAATACTTTAGAAACAATACAATAATTTTAAAATACTTTTTTCATGAAAATGATCTTCAACGATGCTTTGAAAACATTTATTAAACAATTTATGAATAAATTGTTTTTTCAATACTATAGATTTCTGACTGAAGGGATAGATGGTGAAATTTTACTTAGAAACATTATCTGGAGTACCAAAGGGTGGTTAAAATAGTAATAACTCATGAAGATATATTTAATAAAATGAGGAGAAGGAAAATCATGTATATTATTATGACATGGATTATAATATTTCATCAATGACACCTAATCCTTAACAATCTCTCAATATATTGAGATTATTTCAACATACTCTTACCACTTAGTTACATGGGATCATTCACATCATGTAATAAAAGAAAACTACATGAAACATAAAATATCATGAAAAAATTTAGATTCAGGATATAACAGGTAACCTATATGCATATACACCTACAAAATAGTTTAGGTGAATAAAATAACAAAAGTCCTAAAGAAGGAAGATCAAGATAAAGTATTTTTACTAATTTGGTATCTTTTAAAAGAAAATACACATGAAAGAATGAACATAATAAAGGACATGTATGTACTAATAAAATTAAATATAATAATCATTGAAGGTAATCATGAGCAGAAAATTCACCACACAAAATGAAGGAATATTTAACATGGAATGTATAGATAATGACTTCATATTACCCACTTGTTTACAATTTTATGTTATGGGTTCACTTCGGGTAATATCAATTGTTTTCTTCACATGTGACTTAATTTGGTTTAAGTTTATTCCTAATATTTAGATCATGATTTCCAGAATTAAAAAATGATTTAAATATATTTTTTAATATATATATTTTTATTATAATAATTCATAAAATATATAAGTATCAAACCGAATACACTATACATTGAGACAGTAAGTAGTACATACACCTGAACGTCGATTCTGTTTCATTGTCATATTGAATGAAAAAATAGTTATATACATAAATCCATATATATTTATATATATCATTATTATTAAACCTTCCTTGTATCATATATGTCATAAAAATTCCCTATATCCATCCATAATACATTCGATGTTGGGTACTAATGAATCCCTTCACTTTGAGGGGGCGGTAATCCAGACTTCCTCAAACAAAATTATCATATTTAAAAAAAATGGAATGTATAAAGATAAGTGTTGTCAAATAATTATAGAAGATAAAATAAATAATAAATATAATATAAAACATATATAAACATAGTTTCCATTAAAATTTTTACCATGAGAGGAGGTAATGGAAAAATGGATAATCATCAGTTAGTGAGGTGGTAGTCCGCCATACATGATAACATAATGTTCATTACCATTAGATGGAAGTGTTTGTAAGTGTTAGTGAAAACCATATGAAAAAACATTCTAGGATTTTAAATTTAATTTAGTTGTTATACAACCGTGGAATAAATTTTTTTGATATTGTGGTAAATGAAAATAAAAGAAAGTAGTTTGGGGGAGGGTGTTACCTCTTAATCGATTCACTCAATTTCGATTATGCCAAAAGGATTCCATGGATTGATTTCATCAAAATTTTAGGATTCAAGTTATATCGGAGGGTTTTTTGGGTGTTATTTGGGAATATTTTTTCTTATCATAAAAGCATGAATAAGTTGTATTATAGGGAGAATTTAAAATGGAAGAGGACTGACACTCTTGTAATATGTTAAAAGAATGGAACCTTGTAAATGTTTATTAATTTCATGTGTTTAAATAATGGTTCATTATTTAGAATATTGAGGATATGGTAGATATATGGAAATAAAATGGAATTAGGATAATTTTATCAGTCTGTTTGGGTCTTAAATTTTTGTTTTAGTTCTTTGTTAAGATTTATTTTACCATAATCATAGTAATAAATTTTAATTTAGACACTAATATATTTAGTCAAAAATTATGTTGAAATTATTGGAAATGATAAATAATGATAATTCAAAATGTGGAATCCATTTTTCTAAATTATAATCATAGTCATGACAAAAATTAATTTAATTATAATCTCACAGTCATGCCAAAAATATAGATTTTTAAAGTAAAATAATTATCCTGTTTTCTATTTTTTTATATTCAATATCAAAATAAAATTGATTAAAATGAACAAAATTGGATTTATTGATAAAAATATTATATAGTTAAACTTTTAAATAAAATTTAAAAATAGTTTAACCATATAAATAAATTATATGACATAACAGTTTTGAATTAAAATCTTTTATTTCTATTAATTCATTAAAAATGAAACCTTACAAGAAAAATAACAAAACATTATCCTAACCAAATTTTATGTTTCTCTCCCAAATAATAATTTTATTTTTGAAATATAAAAAACAATAATGTTATAAATAAATTATTGGAAATGGTTTCACTAGTAAAAGGTGTTTAAAGTACTTTAGTAAAAATATAACTTTTTAAAAATAAAATTTGGTTTATTCATATCATATACCAATCAAATATATAAGATTATTATCAAAAATATTTTATTAAATATAAAATTTTTATATAACCATAATATCACTCAACAATTGTTATTAATTTATGATATTATTATAAAAATTACTTTGTGATCATAAAAATTGGTTTCTATAAAAATACTCTTCTTATATTCAATTGGTTCTGATAATCATTTAAAAATAACTATAACTAATTAATTAATTTTATATTCTGGGGAACCATATATTCACAGATGTTATTTAACAATATCCAAAAAAGATAATTTAAAAACTAGGTTATGTATTATTATATTATTATTATTTATTATTTTAATAATATATTATTTTTTCATAAGACTTGGTCATGCATGTTAGACAAGCCATCAAGGATTGTTTTGTTTATGTATAACACAAGATATCATCAGTCTTATGTGCAAGGTAATGTAAAATTTCTGTTTCATGTAGTGAATATAAGGAAAACATCGTGCTTTAATATAAAATAAGATATTTTCATATTTTACATGAAATGGAAAATATCAAAAAGAATAAATTAATTTGAAAAAATAATCATTAAAATCTTTTGATGTTATAAGTTATTCTTGGAATATGTCATTGGAGAACCCCATTGACTATCCTTGTTGGATAGTTATGCCTGTAATATTGAGTAAATCCAATACATATCCCTAATGTAGGGTAACTCAAAAAGATCATTAGGTATATCCACTTCCTATAAATTCCGAAGGGTTATTCCCAATGCATTCATTATTGAACTCCATTGAACAACCCTACTAGAGGGTTATAGCTAGAAAGATCTATTGATTCTGTAGTATTTATTCCTTCATCGAGTGTTGCCTCATTTTGTTCCATACCTATAACTTTTCATATGGTACTTATAATTCTTATTCCTAGGGAACCATTACATTATATACTGGAAAAAAAATAGTAAATCTACTCATGGGCCAAAATATGAGTTAAACAAAAGATATTCGAAACATTTATGTTTTCTATAAAAAATACATACATTATGTGTCAAATACCCACACAGTTTGTGGTCCCACTCTAATCCCTAGTTTTTTCCTCCCAATAACATGCCATTATGGCCATGTAGCACAAAAAAACGTTTGATGGTACTACACGATGTGTCTTAGCCACAAGCTGGAGGAACACATGTGGTTTACCATTAGTCTAAAGGGTAAAAACATCATTATACTAATACATCTCTCTAAATGGACCATGATAGAAAAACGTGTCACACTACTGTAATTCTCATCAAAAACTGATCAATATTTTTTATTCAATTGCTTAAATCAGACAACCATTGAATAAATACACATTTCACCACATCAAGCTCAAATGGAATCTCACATGCCTGAGCCACAAGTCTGAATTTAATTCTAGAAATTATTCTTGAATCATACTCTATAATTTTGGGGAAAAATTTTCTCTGATAGTTAATCATTATAAAACCATATGAGGAAGATATATCAGATCCAATATCCTATAATAATATTAATTTTATTATTATTGGGGGTTTTTTACTAAAGGAGAGAGTTTGAAAACGACATTGAATGTCAGTTTTAAAATTATCCTCTCTATTCTAGGGACAATCTTCCTATAACATTTCATCAATTTTGTTTCTCGCAAAAAATATATGATTGAATTATGATTGATAAAAAAAATATTTACTTAAATTATTTTTTTATTATAATTTTTAAATATGACGAAGACGTTACTTTAGACTCTTCATCCTCAAGGTGCTGACACCTTATTCCTATTTCTAAAACTTTATCTCTTATTTTAAAAAAAATTATGATTATAATTATTATAGTATAACATTAAATAAAAATTATGGAGGGGTCATGCCCCATTCACACCCAGGTCTGGGTTATGCATATCATTATCTTTTTTTATAAACTCCACCATTAAATTATTATTTTTATTCATTTAATAACAAAATTATTATCATAAATATTACCATATGATAATTGAAACCCTCATTTATCATTCAAATTTAATTAGATTAAATAATTTTATAATGGTTCTCCTCAAATTATATTAAAACCATTTAATTTATTTAATAGCACATAATTTATGTCACCATTACTATTAATATTTTATATAATAATAATAACAAATCACTATTTAATTTCTCTCAAATCATCACCATTATTACTATTATTATTATTATTATTATTATTATTATTTGAAGCTCGCTACATTAACAACGCCTAAACACCATGTCATAGATCCATGTTTAGTCACCACCATGCCAATTCGGAGTAGAAACATCTACGAGATTTTGTGAATGTCCACAACATGGAAGAAATATCATCACCCTGCATGTCATCTCCACATGCCAATTGAAAAAATTAGGATAATAAATCTAGTCATGAACCACCTTAAATAAAAAATCTCACACCTATGGCACCAAAACAATACATTCACCAAACACCATCCTTCTAATTTATCAAATATCCACAAACTATTCATCACATGTCATTCGGGGTACCACAATGCATCTGGGGGTTTGATCACACTCGAACCCACCCTAAAAATGTTGAATCGTGACACCGAGATATGATGAGGAAGAATGCAAAGAACAGTTGGTGAAAACACAAATAAAAAAGGTGATAAGAATCATCGGAAAAGTGTTCTTGTACAACGATTTTATTGGAGGGTAACCAGGGTGAATAACATGGAATAATAAGAAAAAAAATTAAAGGATAATTTTTTTGATACATGTTCTCATTGAAGGCTAAAATTAAGTCATATTAACGATGGGAAATTGATGATTAGAAATAATTTAATTATAATATTTTAAAAAAATATATAATTAGTCACACCTCTATTTTGGATCAATTATTAGTGAAGAATGTTCTTGTACAAGGAATGTAGAAAGATGATGCATTTTTTGAGATTTGAGTCACCTTTGTTGAGATTTTTATAATCATTCATCAAAGGGAGGTGGTAGGATATCTCAATGAAATATTTTTATAGAAAATTTAAAAAAAAATCCAGAAAAAAAAAATTATAACCATTAATTTGTACATATTTGTCATAGGATAAATAAAATTAATTAATTAATACACTTTAATGTTATAAAAATGAGTGAGGGGTCCCAACATCCTACATAGTTTAATCTTATGTCCCTGCTTGGATAAACATCATGTTCCCAAACAAACCCTAGTCTTGGATTTCTAATATGATTATTCATTTAAGAATTATCATACATTCATTAATTAACTATGAATGTTCAATATAAAATATGATTAATATTTTTATAAAATTAATTTAGTACGTATCAGGGAACATAATTTTATTCCTTCATAGTGCCTAGCTCATGAAATATATTTAGAAATATTCAAATTTTATACAAGGGAAAAAACGATCTATACATCATTTCTTCCTTAAAATTTTTTATTCCCTAAAATAAAAAATAAGAAACAACTCAGGATACTAAGCCTTCATCTAGCTATTTCACTACAAAGAACCCTACTTCATGTTTTTGTGTGTCCACAACATGCACCCCAAAGTGATGGTCCATCCATAGAAGGTTTACAGCTATTGTTCCTTGATTACCCATGGGTTCTATGAAAAGATGGATATGACTTTAATTTCCATCTCATCTCAATCAATTAAAAGAATAGTATCATGCTTGAATCACCTCTGGTTTGGAATGTGGAATACTTCGTGGATCCACTCTAGGAATGGGGGTAGGTATAGGTAGTTGGATACCTCACCACCCCTAAATAGAAACTCAAATGACTCAGTGAAAATTGGGGATAGCATGCCTCACAAGACAAACCTCTATATTCCTCTTAATGGGGACATTCACAAGAAAATGGGGTCTCTATGATCAATCTCTAAGAACCTATGATAGTTATCAGCATATGCTTTATGTCTTAAATGGTACATCCTAAACCTCTCACAGATGACATGTATATTCTCCAATGTTGTCTAAATAAACTTTGGTCCCCAAAGATATGACTCTACAATCCCTGTCCCACACAATTTTGACATCAAAGGTCTATTTTATAGGTCCTCAAAAGGTTAAATTCCCATAGTATAGGGGTATCAATTGTTGTATGAAAACTCTACCATGGGCATCTGATCCTCCTAGCTCTGACTGAATTCTAACACACATGTGCTAAATATATCCTCTAACACCTGGATAGTGTACTCGAGTCTGACAATTGGTCGTGGGTGAAAGGTTGTACTCATCTGCAACTTTTTCTGAAGTTCCGCTGTCATGACTCTTTATAATCATGATATAAAAACCATCTATGATCAAAGAGAATCATCGAGGTTACCACTTTAAGGCTAATGATATCCCATATAAATAAATACCATAGACTCCCCTCTTAACTTGACAACATGATATCAATGAAGTGTGATAACATTTTTTTCCGATCAACTATCTCCTATATGGCATCATGGACCTCCACTATTTATAGAATCCCTATGATGAATTCCCTTGATATGTATCCCTATTTAAACTTGAGGATCTCAAGAGGCTACAATAAATACACTAGAACATGGTTCTCTGCCTTCACCTCCTGATAGGTACAACACAGAGAGGTGAACTCACATAACCTTCATCATATTCCATACCTCCAAAACAACCACTATAGGCCCCTTTACGTCATCCCCACTCCAGGATATATAACTATTAGGGAAGTTTGGAACTCCTACATTACTTAATCTCACATCATGAATGGAAGCACTTTTCTCTCCTAGAATATGATATCTTGATTTTCTCATTCATTATATCCATCTATCTCATAACCTATGGATATTTGGTAACAAAAAACCTCCCAATGGATGTCTCTCATCTAAGACTCCAATACATTTTTGAGAAGAAAAAGATTCAAAACCATCGACTAAAGAAAATATGAACTCTCTTTTTTCACCAAGGTCACCATTTCGGAAGCTAAGTGCTCAGAAAAATCCTATATTAGGAGTGACTTGAAATTTTTCATATGTTAATATACTAATATTATTTCATTCCCTGGGGTATATACTATCTCAACTCTGTGGTCCATCATGAACTCCAACTAGTGTTGTTGTCTAATGTTTAGGTCTCTTGGTGAAGACCCTTATCAAACAATGGTGCTTACAAGGAGCAATTATACATCATGCTATGTGAGTAGAATTTAAGGTATCTAATCCACATTGAGTACAAATCCACGATCACCATGTATATTGAATCATCAGAAGCACCATGATCTAAACTGAGATTAAAAACCTGGGGTAGTACTCCTCATGGAAATGTCATTGGATTTCATCATATTAGATTTTAAAATCACCATGATTCTCTGTAAAGAAGAACCACTGATACCGATATAATATGTGAAAAAAGGCTGGATTTCAGTTCTACCACCTAATTTATCAGGTTCTGAGTAAGAATGAAGATAAAGGCCACCGACTCTAGAAAGTCTTATATTACTGGAGAATCTGGCTCACTATGGAACCTCAGTGGTCTTTGATACTAGAACTCAGGGTGTGTTATAATATTTCACACATCCTCAGCTTTCTATCCGAGAATGATATGCTACTCAATGTGGTGAGGATATATTTCCTACCCACTTGGAGGAAGGGGATCACCTGATGGACCCTAGATCGAGGGCTCGTCTCTCATAGAGTCATCATCACGAACCATGAGTATTATCCCAGAGGGATGTGATTGCTGAAGAATCTTGATATTTATTATGCAGTTCCAAATGAGAATATATATCATTAATGGGAAAATAAATCAATAAGTACAATAAAACACTCAATCATTTATGATGTATGTTCAATTAATCCATGTAACTAATGATTCTGCATGCCGAGTCCACAAATAGTTTTTCAAGGTCCTCGTGAGTGGATACGCCGTCCACCTGTACCATCATTAGGCACCATAGAATGAGAGATTCACATGAGAAACACTAAAAATTTATCCCTAAAACCAACCAATCCTTTTAATGAGAATCATATAAAAAATTATCTCAAGGAATGAACATGCTATGATACAAATTTATCATGAATCAAACTAAGTCGAGCCTCAAGCAGCATCTACACCAAGCCAGCCTCTATAGGCCAGTGGTTAGAAACTAGCATCGACTGAAAAAATTAATTAGGGAGGCCTTTTCAGAAGTTCTTGTACAATTTAACATAACCAACTTAATGAAAATGTGCATTGAAATTGAAACAAAAAAAATTAAACACAGATATAAATAAGCCAAACATGCATGGAAATCTAAATAGTTCAAAGTTAAATAATGTATTCAAAAAATAACAAGGGAAAAATTAAAAAACCAACTAGAAATGTTTCCCAAATAGATATAAAACTGGGATGTTAAATAGTTGAGAGAGCGCAACTCCTAGAATCTAATCTATGTATAACATACTCGGTCCAAGAACCTTGTATCCCCAAACTCCTCTGATGTCATGTTTGACCTATACATCATATACAAAAGTCATGACTTGTCTCATAATAGATCATCTAGGGGTCAGTATATACATACATACTAAAACAACCCAAAACGGGTGTAGGGGGAAAATTAAGAGATAAAACTGAATAAGGAATCAATAGATAGAATGGGTTACACTAAATGAGTATAGTTCAAACCAACAAGATAGAGAAAGTAAACATGTCAAAACAAAAGGATCTCAACATAGTGAGAAGATGAACTTTTCATTGTGTCTTCACTAACAATTGAAGTATAGTGGACTCATCTAACCACATGAAGCTAAACACCAAAATAATGTGGAATACCCCATGCATCTTCACCTCTCCTAGAAAGAGTGTATGATTACAAAATGGGTGAATCCATAAGAAAGAAAATATATAGATTCCAAATAAAAGATGTCCAAATGAGATATTAAGGGGGTTTCCATCTCATATCCCATCCTAAGAAAATAATATCTAATAGATCAAATAGAATTTCAAGAAATGATGCCAAACATATGATGTGTTTTCCCTAAACATACAAGTGTATGGAACTCAATCAGTACACCCCAATACAATCCTCTTTGAGAAGTACTGACTCACCCACACATTATTATGATGCATAAAAAGGAAACAGCTTGATGGTGAAAGTGTCCCTCTTTATCATGAGTACAAAGGTTTTTTAAAACACAAATCATCAATATGACACAAAGTTGAGTGGCCAAAAGTTATAGGTAAGGATCCCATGATGGGGTATGACATGAGTGTCTTACTCTGGTATTCACTAGGGAACATCACTACCCTACATGGATGGAGGGTTACACTATGAAATGTCATCGAGGAACACCACTACCTAGCCCTACTAGAAGGATACACTAAGAAAGTCATCAGGGAACTCCACTACCCTGCCCTAATAGACGGAACACCACACATATAAATATTTCATTCGAAAACTCAACTACACATCCCTAAAAGAGGGTAAACAGCCTACTGTCATTAGGGTACTCCACTGCCAATACCTATAGAAGGGTAATGCCATGAAGATTTCTTCAAGGAACTCTGTTACCCTACCCTACTCGATGGTAATAACCACAACATCATGAAACTCCACTATCTAGACCTATTAGAGGGTAAATCTAAAATATCATCAAGGAAATCATCTTCTTATACCTATCGTAGGGTTATTCTCGATACTATCATCAGAGAACTCCAGTTCCCAACCATACTAGAGAGTTATGCCTAAAAATATCAGATTTTTTTTGATTTGTTCTGTCATTGAATGTAACCATAATGTGTTCCAAACCATGAACAGTTCTCAACGTATCAAGAAAGCAACATCTCAGGGATCCATACGATTCTATGAGAAAAAAATCATGATAGGATACTTATGTGACAAAATATGAGTTCAAATGAAGGAGATAAAAAACTTTTATGTTTCCTCAAAAAATGGTACAAGGAATGTCAATAACCTACGTCACATGCAATACCAATCTTATTCTTGGTTGTTCCTCCCTATAACGCACTTTGTTGTAGATGTTTCAAAACATAGCATGTACGGTCACAACATGATGTGTCTCAGCCACAAGCCCGATGAACGCATGAGGGTCATCATTGGTCTGAAGGATAAAAGAATAATTTCACTCGTATTCTACTTCAAATGAATCCATATTTCTAAATAGATCACACCATTTTGATATACATTGGGAAAAATTGAGATATCAAATTTACTTGTCTCAATCAAACATGTGATGAAAACATTTCATTTAACGATATCACTCACAAATTGTTTCTCGTGTGTCCGAGCTAGGAGTCCTGATTAAATACATGAAATAGGTCTTGAAAAATATTCCTAAATGTCATGGTTGAAAATTTTCATCTTTCCCACACCATATTTGGGAGATATATCGAAAAAAATTCTGTAATAATAATAATTTTATTATTATTGGTTGTGTCATTGACCCATGTAATGACTCCAAAAAAAGGTATCCAATATCATTCTTAAAATGACTGCCTCAATTTTAGGGTCACACTACTAATGATGGTTATTTAATCAGATTCTCATGAAAACTTACAGGTGAATAATGAATAAATAAATATAATAATAATAATACTTTATATTATTATTTTATTATAAATATTAAATTTAAAGAAGATTTAACATTGAGACTCTCCCATTATAAGGTACTCAGGACTCATGTCCATTGCAACAAATTTCTATATTTTTTAAAAAATATTATGATTATAATATTATTGTATAATATTAAACAAAAATTAGGGTGGGCTCATTCCAATTTCAGGCCCAAGTCATAGGTTACTCATATATATATCATTTTAAAAAAATCTGTAATTAAATAATTATTTGATTCACTTAATTCATCATTTAATATAATCAATATTTCCATGTGACATTAAACACCCTTATTTATTATTATCATTTAATTCCATTAAATTAGTTTCCCATGGATACCATTTAATTAAATTAAATCTTTTTAATTTAATAACCCACACAAAAAATGTATACAACCATTATTATTACAATTTAATATAACAATAATAACAATTCTCAGTTTAATTTTTATCAAATAATTACCATTATTAATATTATTATTATTTAACACTCAACACATTTCCCACATCCAACCACCTTGTCAAAGATCTGAGTCTGATCAACACGACATCAACATCGAATAGCCTCTTCTATGAAATTTCATACATGACCACACTACAAAAGCAATCTTATCACATGTTTAGACTTCACGAGACATAAATTAGAAAAATGAGGATCACTAATCCAATCCTGAACAACTTTTTATCACAAATCTCACACCTATTTTACCAAAATGACTCATTCTCCAAACACCATCACACTTATATTTCAATCCATCCACAAATCATTGATCCACGTGTCTTTCATGCTACTACAATGAATCAAGGGGTTTTACCATTCTTTATCTCACTAAGAAAAATTAAAATCATTAGACCACGGTCCAATAATGGATAATGTGATGAAAATTGGGGAAAAACAATAAAAAAGTGGTAAGAATCATTGGACAATCGGTTTTTTCCAAGGATTTTATATTAGGGTAATCGAGGTGAGAAACATGACATAATAATAAAAAAATAAAAAGGTCAATTTATTTTGATATGTTTGTTCATTCCCCCTCTTAAATTGATACAGATTAGAGAGATTTAAATTATCATGAGCAATAATTTAATTATAATCAAGGAAGAAACATATAACTAGTCCTAAATATGTTCTAGATCGATCATTGTCGAAGAACATTCTTGCATAATGATTGGATGATATTGATGTGTTCAGTGTGCTTTGACTCTCCTTGACCTATAGTATTATTATCATTCAATGAAGAGAGGATGGAGGATCTCTAACTGGTGTATTTTTCTAGGAATGATTAGTCCAACACTTGCCATATTTTCCTAACAATGAATTTATAGATATTTTTATTTAGTAAAATTAATTAAATTAATTAATTGATTAATTAATTAATCTAGATAAACATATCACCAATAATCATGGGGTATTAACGTCCTATGCTGACTCATTGTTATGTTACTTCTTGGGTAAACACCAGTTTTGGAACAAACCTTCGGTATCCAATTTTTTATATTATCAATAATTTAAGAGCTATCTAACATTTTTTAATTAACAGAGCATGTGAAATATAAAATATGTTTAATATTTTTATAAAATTCATTCCAGGTACACTAGGGATCAGAATTGCATTTCGTCATAGAAGCTATCTTCAGAAATATATTTAAAAATGTTTCCAAGTCTTACAAGGAATAAATGTTCACTACATCTACCATGGGTACTATAAACATTTTCCATTGAGAAATGACTAGACATTTCATCACTGGTCTTGTAGAGATCATGATCCCCATCTGAATGTGGTATAGAATCTACTTATTTATCACTCTACAATGGAACAAACTGGTTATTTGAATTATAAAAACCCCTTTTCCTCATTGGAATAACCACCATATAGCCTTTTTGGTCAGTATCACCAGCCATCATTCCATCCCATGCGTGGAAATAATTATGAAACTATGTTGAGTTTGGTAAATACCACTATTTCAAATGTTCCTACATTAGAGGCATTCATACATCTATCTTATTCAATGAAATATTAACTTGTTTGAAGGGATTTGATATCATACTAAAACAAGAAAATCCATCTACCATTCTCACCCCCGGAAAAACATCATTTGAGCAATTGGAATGGTTGTGTTCTAGTGGCAGGACCATGAATCCCTCTCTTCTAGCCTAGTATTTATTCCTCCTTAAAAATAAAGACTCATTGTTGAAAATATATGATTAAAATATGGGTTTTGTTTCATTATCAAAATTTCTTTTCAAATAGGATCTCACATTGAGATTTTATATATTTCTAGAGACATTAGTAGTAAGTCATTCATAATGATTGATTATCGAACAACTGATAATGAGGAATGGATCTTTCCTTAGATAATCCTTATATAAGTTCTACTATTTATGAACTAAATAATAACATGATGAACAACAATCATACGAGTTCACAAAACCCACATGTTTATGGAAATGAATAACTTCACCCACCATGATCCCTAAATATTAAATAGGAGGCTTGGAAACATAAACTACCATGAAAATTTGGGGGTGAAAGAGGTTACACAATGATCTCATATGACTATCAAAATCTAAAAATATTCCAATGAGTTTACCCAGAATTCGATGAAATCTGGAATTTTAGAATAGAAGGGGCAGTACCGGAAAACATTACCAAATCATTATAGATTGGAGGATCATTCTTCCATCGAAATTAATACCTATGTCTAAGAAGAATTATGAGAGAGACATCGTAGGAGATATAAACTTGGGACCACATAGTGGAAATGTCGTGAAAATAATAAAAGTATCAAATGAAATGGAATGGATCTAGAAATACAATAACCGCTCACTCTTTCTGGGGTGAGGAACTATTAATAATCTGTAAAAGCAGTCTAGAAATGGGAATAGACAACCTAATAGATCTACTAGAGACAATTCATGAAATGCACAAGCCTTAAATAACACTTAGAGGGGTAGAGAATGATAAGGGAACCCTCTATAGAGAGAAGTCACTTTTAGGAAACTATGGGTGTGAAGTAAGTTGAGAATAAGAGTACGATTTGTGAAGGCGGAGATGACCACCAAAGCCTTCCTCTTTTATGAATAGTTTGGAGAATTAGCCATCATAGCCGCTCAAGCAGTCTCCCACCACCTGCTGTTATTCTACGATGGTGGATGATCAGAGCCACATGATTTCTTTTTGGAACTATCAATTCATATGATACACTCATGTTTCTAAAAAGGGAGAAGGTTGGATCCCACTAATAATAAGTCATGAAATGGTCTATCGATATAAAAGAGGTCACCTCCTAGTGGGTTCATACATTATAAGGCTACCCATGTCTCCTTCTCAATGCATGCAAGGTTCCTAATATGCGTCATTTTTCAATTTTCATATCAAAAACCATGATTATATTTTCATAAAACAATTTCAAAGACAAACCAATATTATTTTGAGTTTTAAAATCAATTTCATTCCAAACAAAGGCAATAAAATTTTCCAAGTAAAATCCCATTTAAAATATGAACCCATGACCTATTCAATTTAATAGTATTAAATTCCATTTCAAATATCATGGAATCAATAAAAACAATTATAAATTCATGAAATTAGAGTGGATTAATGGATCAACCTACACAAAGGATACAAAAAAACGAAATGACTTTGAAATTGGGGATTCAAAACCACAACACGTAGCTTTAGAATATAAGTCATGAAATGTAACTAAATTTTATTAGTAGAAAACACTTTTATATTACTAATCCCTATTGTTAACAGTGCTGCTACAAAAAATAAAAAATAAACTTGATGGAATGCTTACCAGAAGGCATGATAAATATACCACTTTTTATGAACCACTAAACAAAGCAATCTAGAATGAATGGAGTGACCATAAATCGATAATGGTATGATATCTACCTGAGAGGACATGGCTGTAAAATATAATGAAGCCTAAAACACACATGTGATGACTTAAAAGAGGAAACATGATGAATTATATGATGTGTAATATTTTAAATTTCATCAATTTATAACTTTTATAAGTGACTCAAAAAAATTATTCACCTTTTAAATTAACAGCCTATTTTTCACGTTACACATAATTTAGCCCTTATAGGACCTGTATCATTATCACATTGTGTATTTAGTTCAGGGGATCTAATTAGTTTCTATTAGCCATTGTGTAATAAAAGTACATGTTGTGTAAATTCCTAGTGTGTAGTACAAAAGGAATATTTTATTTAAAAAATTAAACAAATCCCTAACCTTAAAATTATAGGTTTCCCCTCAATTCCATCATTGGAAAAAATACCCCAATGAATACGAAACTGAGAGAAAATATTCAAATGTAAAATATATAAAGGTAATTTGTAATTTAAGATTTTATTAATTATTTTATGATCCAAATAGTGTAAAAATGGTACAATTACTAGTAAATTTCATGATAAATAGAGTAGAAGAAAATTCATTCGTTTCTTCAAAGATGGATCATAATATTTCACCATTATAAGTGCAGTATTAAAAATTTCTGATAAATGATGAGATTGTAACACGAGACTCTTACAATATTGGTATCATTAAATATTATTCCTAGTAAAATACATACATTTATGAATATTACAATATAATGATAACAATTAGATTCATGATATGAATTTTCCAAGGGGTTTTATGTACATTTATTAACAGAATGTATTTGTATAATATAACACATATCTCCAAGATGGAAAATTTTGAAATAAATATGATATTGCATTGGTAACATTGATAATGTAGACCAAATTAAATTAACATCATAAAATTAATATGTAAATCCCATATATTTATGGATAATCATGTAAAAATAAATTCGGTGGAGGTATACATACACTGTATAAAAAACATGAGGTGAATATGACATGTGTTTCATAGAAAAATATAAGTACGTTGGAAATCCATTTCATTAAGTATTAAAATATTTCATAAAAATTCTAGCCTCATGTATAAAAATATATGTTTATTGTAAATCTGTTACATAACCATATATATATATATATTATAACATATATTATTTCATTATGACCTTTTATTACCTTTTTATAAACAATTTCATGTTAAAGTCATGTTTCAGGTGATAAATGGTTTGTTTTTTGTGTATGTTTTGGTTGGTTATTTTCTATCCTATTATATTGATCATGGATAAATAATCTCATTAATTTAAACCATAATATAAATATAGTATATATTCAGTATATATTTATTTATGTTACTCTATAAAATATATATATATATAATGAAATAAAACATTCATGGGGATGGCAGACCATACATGAACATGAACGATTTTTTCATTTGCTTGACATGTATAATGAATATTATATAAATGATATATTATATCTAAAAAGTCATTTTAGTTAATATATATCACATATTTTTATTAAACTCGTACTTATTACATTCCATGTAATTAATTAATGCATAACTTCGCTTCACAGGGTGGCAGTCCGGCATGCGCATGAGAGACGTTATCGTATTCTAAAAAAAATCATGAAGTTATGTGTGATATAATAATTACAATAGCATAATTATATAATAAAAATTATATTTAAATAAAAAATTCATAATTCTTTACAACTGTGAAAGGTGGTAATGGAAAAATGAATGACATCAGTTCGCAAGGTGGTAGTCTACTGTACACATGAATTATGATTTTGTAACCTATTTGAAGGAAGTGGAGATCATTGAAACTCAATATAATAACCTAAAAACATTTTATTATATGTATGATATTGAGAATATTATATCAATATTTTATAATAAAAATTGAAGGATGCTTTAGAATTGATAAAACAGAAATGCTTATTGATAAACATTACCTCTTATTCGTGTATCCTACATAGGTTTGTACCAAAATCATTTATAGTGTAATCTCCCAGAATTTCAGTATATTTTTTTATTTATATAGAAATATTTTAAGATCGCTAAATCTGACAGCATGTGATTCTGAGCACCAGAGTGCCTGGAATGATCCGTCGAAGTATTGTTAAACATTAGTTAGTTTTCATAAGCAATTTTCCTGAAAAAGGGGAATAACACTTAAATGGATTACCAGATCAGAAATTTGATGGTACCATTACGTTCAGGATGGTGGTTTTAACCTAGGTGCGACTTCAGTTTAGTCAGCGCTAGCCTCTTGTGAGAAAACACAAAAATGGCATAACCATAAGTAAAATAATTAAATAATGTTATATTATTTTTCAAAAGCTTATAACTCATGAACAGAGACTCAGATTACAAATCTAATACCACCATTGAGCTCAAGTGGGAATGCTCTCTTTATGAAGATACTAACATTTCCCGCCATAGGCCACATGTAAAATTTAGTTTTTGGTTGTAATAAAAATAACCAAGTGGAAATCATTATATTGTAAAATCCATAACTTTTAAACGGTAACTCCAATAGGAAATCCGAGAGTACTATTGGGTTTTCTGGTGTGTGTTTCACTTGGGAAGAGCCTAACTTCGACTGGATATGGTTGAGGGTGACTGCTAATAGTAAACACGTGAGCGGCGTTTTCAAATTTCTGACACGGTGCTCGGATCAAAAATCCAAGGGCACTGTTGAATCCGCAACGCTGGTATTCGCTTAAGGGAGGGATTACATTGGCAAACTAGGTCTAAAGAAAAATTTGTGTTTTGTGACATCATAAAATTAATAAAATAAAAACATTTTTTTATTTCATAAACCTAAGACAGACCAATTAAAGAGGTGGGACTGGCAGTGTGTCAGGACATTAAATGGTTTCACCTACCAACCTAAATCAATGACAACATTGGGGAATTAGGAAGCTTCCTAATTAAGGATCCCCATTATAACCCCATTATTTTACTTATCCTCCCCCTCTATAATATATATAGAGCTATGAGAGGGGTATCAGAGAGCTTCATTAAGCAGCAAACTGACGAAGAAACACGATGATGTCGGACCCATGGAAAATGAATCCAACCCAGTAGGAGGTGATGGACAACACTGATCCAAAGTAGCGATGTGTGAGTGGAATCATTGGGAGTTGGTCACAAGAATTAAGAACAAGATACACCATCAAGCGCAGACATTTCTCCAACATTTCTAGGTAGGGTTTATTTCATTTGTGCATTTTAGATTACCTCTTCGTCTTTCATGAAATTACATGAAGAACGTGGATCATCTGACTAATGGGTTGACTAGTGATTCATTCAACATTGCATGAAGTTGTTGGTGGGAATCTTGTAGGGGTTATCTTTTTTATTAATTTAATTGTAATTACACCCTTAACCCCCTCATGGTGTGAGATAACGTCAAGGGTGTGGGCCTAACGAACTCAGCCCGAACCCTATGCTATATTTGTTACTTCCTTGTGACTCCATGGAAGACCGACATTGCGATGACACTAACCGGCTTGGTGGTGGATAGTGTGTTGACGCACGCCACAAGAGGAGGTCACGGCACAAAGTCGTGTGGTATGTGTGTGCGGAAGGCACCAACCTGCCGAGGAGGAGGCACAGCACACCATCACGCAATGCTGATGAACAAGGAGGGTCGCGAATCGCCAACTGCGACAAACGGAGGAGGCGGTAGGAATGATAGTTGGTCGTTGTAAAGGTGGTGATGCAACCACCGCGCTGCCGGTGAACGGACGCTGCATCTGAAGCCGCAGCGGAGAATGAACCCACCTCTAGAAAGTTCCACGGAGACCGAGCAGCGCCCATGTGGCATCACCACTTCGCCAACCGAACGGTCTCCCGGACGTTCGGGAATCCAAGAGACCGGGGGGTTACACCCTCCCACGTCAAACTGAATCAGGACACTGCCCTTGAATCGGGCTACCACCCTTCGAGCCAGGACATCGTCCTTATGCTGGGTTGTCACGCTTGAGTCGGGCCGACACCCACGAAGCCGGTTGCTGCCCTCACGTCGGGCCTCCACCCGTGAGCCTGGCTGCTGCCCTCGGAGTTGGGCCACCACCCACTGAGTTGGGCTGCCACCCTCACAATGGACCTCTTCCCTCGAGTTGGGCCACCGCCCTTGGATCAGGGACTCCTCCATCAGAACCGGGATGCAACCCTCTTATAGGGCCGCCACCCTTAGAGTTGACCGCCACCCTCAGAGCCGGTCCACCACCCTAGCTGGTCGTAGCCCCAATTGGGTCGGGCTACCACTTTGGAGGCCACCATATTTGGGCTAGGCCGCCCCTCTGGCAAGTTGGACTGGACATCAGTCCAGCTGGCCAAGCCCACCTTGGCCCAGCCCAGACCTGGTCGGGGTGGGTCGGTCCGACCAGGTCAGAATAGACCCGGGCCCAATGGGGCCCAGAAACTCTCAAATGACCTTATCTTGAGAACCGAATACCCATTTGATGAACTTTCTATGGTTTTTGGACCCCTAAAGAGGGACGGTTCTATTTATATAATCCATTAGAGTTTTGGGGAATCTTGGTGTTTGGCCGGGTTAGATTCCACCCGAATCCAGTGAGGCCCTTGGCAATGAAATGTCAACAATGCACAGATCAAGCATCCAACTGATGTGCTTTTGTTGCGTTGGAACCCTCATGACCTGGCGGATCATCAGGTTACTTATTTTTGTGACTTTGTTCTAGTTGAGATACAACTGATGTATTGGGGAGCGGTTCTCCCAAGCGCACTACGTAAGGAACCCTGCGATTGGCTGAGACCTAACGACTACTGACATTTCAACTCAGAGTGACTCGACGGTCGTGGTACACGATGGGGAGGAGTACATTAGAAGAACATGATGGCGGGTGGGTGGTTTTTTATGACATGATAGCCACAGTGGGTAGAATCCACAGTACATGTTGGTTAAGAGTACCTTAGTAGACCACGTTGTGGGGGGACGGCTTTGTGTGACCCGGAAGACCCACAATACTCAGTGGGGAGCAGTACTTTAGGATTTTAAGCGTAGTGGTAAGTGCCTCTGTGTGACCTGGAATACCCACTGTACTCGATAGAGGAGGATTTCTAGAGCATCCATGGTGTTCGACATTGTGACTAGAGATGTTACTTTTTACAACCCCTATAATATATCCTGGCATGAGATGTATTTACTTTGTGCTTGTGATTGAGGTTGTTCTATGTGGTACTTTACCTATGTGTTACTTCAACTTCATGGTGTTACCCTATGGTTTTTCTTTGTGGTATTATATGAGACCTTTAGGGACTCTGGGTCCCTACTGAGTATCCTTACACTCACCCCTACACGGGCTTCACCTACACCTTTGTGTGTCTTGTGAAGACAGCGTACAACATTGATCAAGGCTGAGGGATTTAGGCTTGGATAGTGATCGGAGATGGACATCTGGTGTGATGTGTGGCAGAGGAGACGGGTGGACGTGGAGTACTATGGGGGTGATATGTACCTACCCTTCATGTAGGATCATGGTGGATGATCCATGAGCTTCTTTTCACCTTTCAGCTGTTTTGAACATTCTAGTTGTACTTCATCTAATCCTGTTGGGCTTGTATTCTGGCCCCAATATTTTAAGTTCACTTTTACTATAGTAATTTACTTCACAGTTTCTTCTTTTTGTGTTCTTAGACCATGTGTTTGTACAGGAGTAAATTAAATTCCTACTCATTTTAGGGAGTATGCCTTTCAGAGAAAATCGTCATTCCCTGGCCTATGGAAGGCGGTCTGGGGGTAGTCACGACACGGGCCCCGGGTGGCGGGTCGTGACAAAGTGGTATCAGAAGAGTTCAGTTCTACCAAAGAACTAAGACACTTATATATTCTATGAATCTATATTGTTATGTTTTAAGAGTGTGATTTTCAGTTCACGGATTCCAGTGTTGGTGCAGAAGCCATCGTATCCATACACTAGGACCCTGAATTCTGATCTCTGACTCAGTACATGGAAGTTCTGATTGCATGTGCTTTGGAAATGTTTTTCATTGGATTTTTTGGAGTCATCTCACCAGGTATAACTTAATTACTGTGTTGCACCTATTTCTTATTAGGATGCTACCACAAAGATAGCCACTGAGGTTTCCTGAGAGAGTATGCAACGATTTCCCACCGAGCGATGAGGCCTTAGTGGAGGACCCCCTTACGACACTAGCGCCTTCGGGTGGTGTACCAGAAACACCACCACATGTTGGAAAGGTGTTACCACCAGCACCACCAGTAAGGGATGCATGCCGACTGGGCGTGTTTCACGAGTTCCAGCAGAAGAGGCCTCCGAGGTTCCGAGGCGAGAAAGACCCACATACGGCTGAGGACTGGATAGAGGTTGTGGATATAGTTTTCTGCATTGATGAGACACCAGTAGAGAAGATAGTTATGAGGCTTAAATATGTGGAATGTTGCCTGAGATGGTAGATCCAGGTAGTGTGCCATCTATATCACTTCTTGTTGGTCAGCAATTACAACAGGTGGTACCCGTATAGGACACATGTATTCTTAGTGATTTACATGTGTTTCAGCATCAGATACTCCTCAGGTTCCGAGGTGATCCTGACTCATAGGCTGTTATGGACTATCTTGAGGAGGTGGATGAGTTTCCATCTAACCAGGGCACCATTCGATCAGATGGTGATCCTGGTAGAGATCCTTCTATGTGAATTAGTATGACGATGACAGGTTTTTGGTTACCCTGGTCGTTCGAAGAGGTGACTTTTCTATGTAAAGGCTTGAGAACCTTTCTCAAAGAAGGGGTCTTTTTCCATAATGAACTAAGGGATTATAGTTCCCTAGAGCTTATAATGCTTCTGAAAGAAGACAGTTCAGTAGCTAAGTATTCATCAAGGCATACCGATCAATCTTGCTACTCGATTAATATGATACGATTAGTGATATAGGTCGCATACCTCTGAGCGAGGTGTGTTTAGGGATATCTGAGCCAACACTATTCCTGTGTGTGTTCCTAGTTATGTCTAGTGAGGAAATTTTTGGTAGAATGTTCTTTGGATTAGTGGATACAGCCATTGAATGTTAGCAGGGGAAAAAAGAAGAAATTTGTGCCAATATCAGAGATTTGGGAGTGTAAAATATTTCAGTAAGAGGATGTGATAGGGACAGAATGATCTGCAGCATTGCAGATGTGGAAGCATAGCTAGGAGGGAAGCAAGAGGTGGTGTAAATTTCAACATGTTACACGCCATCCCCCAATGTGGTCCCCACCAGGCTCAGAGAGATGGAGGATAGGGGAATGGAGTAGCTGCATGCAATCAAGGAGTGCAACCGAAGGGATATATGAATGATTCGATGTACGGTCTGTGTCTAATACTAGATATTGTATCAATAGACATAGGTAATAATCATTCCTTCTTTCCAAGAATCATGTCCAAGTAATAGAGTTTCCAGTTAAACCGTTTACTTGACCCTCATGTTTGAAAATACCCTTGGGAGGAGACTCGATAACAACACTTACGCCGATGGTGTGATCTGACCCTTGAGGTAAGAGTTTCTGTTGGAACCTCTTGGTGGAAGCATCGAGGCATTACGCCGTTAGTTTGAGTATAGACTAGAAATACACATTTCATAATCCGATTGAATATATTAGTCAAAAATATTATCGTTTATCAACAATTTTGGAATGTTGTTTTCCTTGGTCGGTGAAAAAGGAAACTCGGGCAGCACAAGATAGACTCATGCATAGGAGGGTATGGTTGATCACTCTTAATTCGTCTAACCTTATCCTCAAGGCAATATGATTTTTGAGTTTTCAGCAGTAGTGGAAAATTTTGGGGGCATCCTTTCAAAAGATATTTCTTAGTTTACCTCCCCGAATGGAGAGATACATCTCATTTGGTTGGGTTCTATTAGAGTTTTGAACCAGACTTCTCCAGGGTATTGCTACCCTTATCATCTTAATGAAGAAGGGGGGCGCCTTTCCTGTGGAGAGAGAAGTGTTATTAGTGCTTTCAAGAGCTAAGACAGATAGTAACGAGAAGAACTACACTACTCATATGTTACACCCCAAACTTCCACGGTATGTTTCCCTTTGAATAATGTAATATTTTTCATTGTACACAACTTCGAGATTCTAACACACCACGACCAATCAAATTAGCCTTAATGAATAGTAATACCCACTTTTTGAAATTTTATAAATTTTATCTTTCAAAATGGACTTCATTTTTTGATTCGTTATATCGAAATTAGCTCCGGCTGAATTTTTGGTATTTTTCTGAAAACATTCAATTTTTGATGAATAGTGAAAAACACTATGTTATAGTTTAAAAAAGAATTTTTATTTAAATAATTATTTATTTTATTAAATTTATTTTACATCAAAATAGATAAATAATACTTATACAAGTTCAATGTAATTAATTGGACTCATTTTAAAAAACATTTAGATATATAAAAATTTTATTGAACTTTTTAACTGTCTTTTACCCACCTCCTAAGAGAATTCAAAAATTTGAATAAAACATAATTTTATGTCTTTTGTGAATTGAATTTCAAAAAACTGAGAGACATGGTTGATATTAGTAAGTAAAATTTGGTTCAATAAGATAAAAATAATTTTTGTGGAATAGTAACTTTTACCTTTTATTTTCCATGGTTAAAAGTAAATAGAGTAATTAAGGGTAAAAATGATATTATTATTACCCTAAAACATGTCCCAATTATAGTGGATAAGTATAATTTGACCATATAAAACCTTTGGAATAAAATATGATCCTTTAGGTAAACTTGGATTAGATTAGAACATTTATTATTATTTAATTCAAAGAAGAGTTAAAAGTTTCAAATTCAAATATTAATAACTACACCATTTTTAATATTGGGTTACACATAAGATAAATTCGATTATAAATATTAATTAGAAAGATAAAAAGTTTTCCAACATAATGGTATCTTATTTTTTATATATTAAATAATTTAATTTATTTATGACACAATGATGATTCAGTAATTACATAATTAACAAAATATTAAAATATTTGATATTATAAATATCCAAATAAATGCATTTTAAGATAATTAATAAATTCTACTACTTTTATAGGTTAACATGATGTGATAGGGATGGTTAGATGAATTTTTTTCGAAGTAATAATGTTGTTATGAATTTTCACAAAAAGAAAATACCAAATAGTGTCAAAATTGACATAAAAGAGTATTTAAAACAAATATTATATTATTAAATGATATATTATTTCTAAAAGTCTAAGAATTGGAAAAAAGACTTATAAAATGATAGGATTATCATTAATGAACCACTTGGGGTTCTATAGAAAGTATATAGTTTTTTTATTAACCATATAATATAAAATTACAAAGGGGCATGGTAAATGTCAATCTATTTAACTAAGAGTTAAATCTATAAGATAAGGATAATATAGTGACCCAAACCTGTCTAAAACTTATGGTTTGAGTGGTTTTAGACCCATCCCCACCTTATCCTTTAAATAATTTATTTTGGATCTACTAGAAACCGAAACTTATTTTATTATAAAATAATCTTTCTAGCTTTTCCTAAGGTGTCACTCACCCCTCTTATAAAAAGGCACTCTCCCTTCCCTAAAATTAAAACCTTCAAACCCTTTTTTCAGGGCCATAATCTACCCAAATACCCTCTTAACTGTCCTCACTACATCCTAGATGACTTACATTAGTCAGAAAGAAAACCTATGGAGCCCTTTTGATCAAATCAAAAGGAAAAACCCGAAGAAGAGGTAAATATTTTATCACCTCTTTCAAGTTCCATTCTCCTTCCAATTCCTCTTTCTTTCTTGTTTCCATTATAAAATAATAACTACATTATCCTTTTTATACTATGGTGTTATTATAAATATTGTACAACCATATTCATTATTATATCCATCCTTTTAATGACATGTCACCATACGTGTGTACGTACGGCTTACTGTCTCCACATCGTGGTGTAATTGTTATTTAATACATTATTATTGGGATGGGTATAACAATGACGTGTAGTTGATGTAAATAATAAATATTACATTATAATGATTTTTTATATATGATATAACATCAAATTATATATTATTTTAATATCAAAATAATGATATTGTCGCTCGTGCGTATGTACGGATTACCGTCTCCACGATCGTGATGAGATTAATTCCCCATCATAATCCATTAAAGAATAATTTTCATTAGATGATTAAAAATAATGTTTAAATACTTAATATAATTATGAATATGAATAAGATACATCCTATTAATAACAAACTCTACTTACAAAACAAAGCATATAAAGGAAAACGAATCAGTTAACACCCGAAACAACAATAATTCTAAAATTTTATTAACAAAGTAATTTTAAAATATCATATATGATATCATATTAATGTGTATGATTCTTTTATAATTTAATAAAAATTATTTAACCATTTTACAGGAGTTTAACCAACCCTCAATCAAGGAAAAGTACAATGTAAGGTGTTTCTTATCTCAATTTTAATTCCGTAGAATTTCCATTGTTCGACACATATTTATTGCATGTGGTGTATTTTGTACTTACATTTGACATATATTATCATTATTATCTTTATATTCATGGGATTATGTGATTCATTTCGTGGTTATTAACTTATGTTCATATGACTCGACTGATTACAACGAAGTATGGTTTTTTCATCTCACTTTTATTCACGTGAGATTCATGCTATATTGGCCACTATTTCCTTTTGTGTGGAGTACATACTGCCCCTGATTGTAATGTTTTTGAAATATAATTTACCTTATGGGTATTAAAATCTTCATTTTATGATACTTCTTTCATGGGGTGTATGTTTTATAAGTTACCAAATTGGTAAGGGAATTTTGAATATCATTTTCCACTCGCTGAGCTTCACGCATACTTCATTGATTATTTTACTCCATGATTATGTGTGGAGTCACTATTTATTACCTGTGTAGTATTTTCCACTCTCTTTTATGTGGATATACATTTGATACACATAATAACTCCATTGATAAATTCTCAAGTCATCAATATGAACTTGATAAGATTAATTTTAACTCAATCTCAATTTATTGAGTCAAACAACCAATTCATTGGTGTTGTTTTTACAAGAATATGTGTGACTATCCTCTAATTGATTTACATTTAATATCCAATAATATTGAGTGTATTAATATTTTTCACACATAATTATGTCATTGATTTATCCTTAACCTAATGATAGAGTCTTTATAAGAGATTTCATCTCAATTTAAATTCCACTGTGACTTCTTTGTTGTTATACACCAATTGTATTTTATATGGTGTATATAATGTACATTGACATCATATATCATTATTCCTTTATTCTCATGATATTATAATGTTTCTATTACCTTGATTATGTGTATTCAAGTGTCTCTCTTCTGGTTAGGAACTCTCACAAAAATATCATTTTAAATGTTTTAATGATTTATTATTCTAAATCCTTCTCATTAATGTCCATGTTTTAAAAATTGTTTTAATGAATTATTTATATGGACATTAAATGTATAAAAATAAAATTCCTTTTCAAAGTTTCAATGTGGTATGGGACTATTTGATTCAAAAATATATTTTTAAATGGCTTCTTGACAAATAGTGTGACTTTTAAATGTTTTCAAGAAAAAGGGGGATATTTATCTAAAATATTTTTGATGATTATTTTCATCTATGTCAATATCATTCATTATTCTCGATTAAGGTTAATTTGTTACAATAAAATCTACTATATTTTATTGAATCAGTTATGGGTGTGATATTTTTATACCATTCATGGTTTTTGTATAATGTATTGACATTTCATATGCTTGTTTTAATAAGAATTATTATGTTAGGTTTCAAACTTTTCATATGAGAAATGCATTAGACTTAGTACGTGATGGGTGGAGCCCTCTATAGCTCCTTGATGCATCAGTATGTCTCATGAGACAAACTAGTGTCTTGGAATAAGGCCTTTAAAAAATATTATTTGTAGTCTTGGCACAAGGCCTTGACTATGTCGTTATTAATGTATGGAATTATGCACTCCATCATTATGAAAGTGGCTATTGATATTTCATGTGATTATTCGACTAGTAGAATATCAATGTGAATAAGTAAATGGATTTATTTGATTTTATCATTTCTATATTATGTTGATGTTCAAGTTTAAAAGGCTTTTGTTTTAGTCTTATACATTGCCTAAAATGTTTGTTCTTATTTATGAAAGCTTCCGCTATATTGTTATACTTACTGAGCATCAGAGCTCACCCCTTTCTATGTTTTTTTTCCAGGATGCGAAGAAGTATATTATGACTGACCTGCAGGGATACTTTATGGGATCTCAATTTTGTCTATGGAAACAATGTTGTTTTAGTTTTCCATATTATGATGTAATGTAAACCTTATGAATATATCTAGCACTTCCAAGGCTACTAAACTAATCGGTTATTTGAGAATTCATCTTTTTTTATCATGCCAACGATATGTAATAATGCAACGACTCTGGGCTTTTTGGGTCAGGGTGTTACAGTTGGTATTAGAGAAGTTTAGTATAAACCTTGGAAACTAGATTTAGATAAAATCTGATTAGAGAACATAACCCTAAGATAGACTTTGAGGATTAGTATAGTAAAACTTCCTAAAATTTTGGTATTGTAGATATTTTTTGAGTTTTCAATGAAATACATCCCTTTCCAGTTATGAGCAGGTAGAGGCGGCTCTGGAACAGATGTATCTAGGGGTAAAACCCAAAAACACCTCTTTGAGATAGACTCAAATGGTAACTGGTGCATGACAACAAGCCTTGCTACACTCTTGGTTATGACACTCTCGGGGGATATGATTAGGATTTTTTACAGTTTCTTTACAAACTGATTTGAAGGTTTTTAATATAAGATGAGAATTAATGAATTTGGTTAATCCTAAGGTGTTTCAAATTGAAAATATGGTGCCATGATATTATCTAAATGATTTTATGACTACTGTTTCTCACAAAATGATTTCTGGTTTTAGTCAATGTATGGATTCAAGGAAGTTATAGTAACTTTTAGAATGATGTACAAGGTGGGAATGGTGGCGAAAATGAGAAAAAAATGAATGTTGATAGACGTAAAAGATATCGTGTTCATGCCAAATCCATTTTCCAAAAATATGATCAACAATATATATATTAACAAACTCCAGGACTCACCAAAGAAGAGAAAGGTGATGAATTATTGGAGCTCCAGTAGTGGAGGCCATGGAGAAAAGAATCCTCAATTTCCATCATGCAGGAAATGTGGAAGTAGACACCCAGGAAAGTGACTCAATGTAACAAATAAATGATTTATATGTTGTAAATAAAGACATAAATTAGAGAATTGCCAATGAAAAATGAAGAGTACTATGAAAGAAAATAAAAATGGTCCCAAGAAACCATTTACAGTCATTTATTGTAAATGTAGGGGACCTTTCCGTTACCCAAGTGAATGCCCTATTCTATAGGATTTTCTGTTGGTCAAAGAAGAAGATATGTGGAAATAAATGGTTGGAGAAATGTGTAATAGTTTTAGTGCTCCTTGCTAATGGGATTACATTGTAATATTTATCACTTGTATTTGTAACCCTAC
Organism: Viscum album; assembly: GCA_963277665.1. Taxonomy (NCBI): domain Eukaryota; kingdom Viridiplantae; phylum Streptophyta; class Magnoliopsida; order Santalales; family Viscaceae; genus Viscum; species Viscum album. The sequence continues at coordinate 1,541,031,700 of OY728142.1, forward strand.
AGTTTCTCATGAAAAAAATGATATTTGAGGAATAATTATCTTTTCTCTTGTAGATATAGTTATAAATAACCATTTGGGTTTATATGATCATTGGGTTTGAGTAAATTACATGTTATTATATTTTGGGATACAAATGCAAGGTATGAGATAAATTTTGTGGTTAAATTATGTTATGGTTATTTTGAGGAATTTATATCATTTTGGTAATGTTATAAAATAAATTATTTTAAAAAATAGAACATGAAGACCATGTGACAACCTGTAATGTTGGATGAAGGTGTTGGAATTGATCCCACAACCAAAGTGCAATTGGGATTTATCGCCTACCATTGGACTAGGTGACATCCCTCATTAGTGTGACTAATTAATTTTAGTAAAATGATTTTATTGATCAATAATAAGTTGATTTGGGAACTTCTGTCTTATCAAATGAAAACCCATATTATAGGAAAATGATTTGGTGATTAAGTGATAAATTTTATTGTTGAAGACGTTTGCTCCTTTGGGAGCACTATATGCCTATGATAAATTGAATACTATGAGATTTAATTTGAGGAGTAATGGTGGATTTTTATATATGTTTTTATTATGGTTTTATAGTGATTTAGGTTATTTATGGAAATGAATAACCTATAATTGAAAATATGTGATTAGGTTAACTACATTTAAGTATGTAACTTTAAGAGTAGTCGATTTCATTTGGAGATAAAATTTAATGTGGAACACTATATAACCAAATAATTCTATGTTTTGGGATTCAATATTAGTTTGGATTATATTGAAGGATTTTAAGGACAATTGTTTATTGAATGGTATTTATTTAACTTTGGGGTTTTGTTGGTTTAATTTTAGAAATTAAGATTTGTGTTTATTTCTCTAAAGGAATATCATTTTGGGGGATCATCTAATCTTGTACTAACCGTTTTGGTTTTGATTAATCTCTAAAGACAAGGTAAATATATATTTTATCCATTGTGGATCATGTGATTCTCTAGAAGTTTATTCTAGCTCTTTCGGTGTGACAAAGTCATCTTGAATACTCATCATTTGAAAAAAATGAGTTAGTGGTAGAAATTTATTAAAGAATTAAAATCTACTTAAAAAGTAATTATATCTCTTTATGTTCTTAGACAATCTCGTAAATAAATTCCTCCTCTTTATGAAATGTAACATAAAACTGCTGTCCAATTATATTTTCTACTGGGAAACTAATGACTTTTTTTCCCGTCACAAGTTTGTGGTTTTCTTGTTGTTAACATTTTCCTGATCTTGTTTTCTATAAATCTCTACTAGAACATGACACTTAGTTTAACTTCCATATCCATGTTTTCTAGCATGGAATCCTAGTATGGGTTATCCTGGGTGACCTTTGAACTTCTCTTTCTTTATTTTAAAGTGATAGTTTTATTGACTCCTTTTCCAATGTGGGACTTTAAATTATGTTCCCAAGCATAATTTTAAAATTTTAGGGGATGCAATTTCCAAAAGGGTAGAAGAATGTAGCACCCCAAGCTTCCCACAATACGTTTTCCTTTGAATAATGTAATAGCTTGCATTGTACGCAACATCGAGATTCTAACACACCGCGACCAATCAAACTAGTGATTATGAATATTAATACCCACTTTTTGAAATTTTATAAATTTTATCAATCAAAATGGAATTCATTTTTGGATTCAAAATATCGAAATTATATTAGGGTGATTTTTTTTATTTTTCTGGAAACTTTCAATTTTTGATGAATAGTGAAAAACAATGAGTTATAGTTTAAACAAAATTTTTATTTAAATAATTATTTATTTTATTTAAATATATTTTAGGCAAAAATAGATACATAATACCTATATAAGTTCAATGTAATTCATTAGAGTCATTTTCTAATAATTTTAGATATATACAAATTTTTTTTAACTTTTTAACTGTCTTTTACCCACCTCTTAGGAGCATTTGCAAATTTGAATAAAAATTAATTTTACCGCTTCTGTGAATTGAATTTCAAAAATATGAGAGACACGGTTGATATCAGTATGTAAAACGTGGTTCAATAAGATAAAATTAATTTTTGGTAAATAGTAACTTTTGACTTTTATTTACCACAGTTTAAAGTAAATTGGGTAATTTAGGGTAAAAATGATATTATTATTACTCTAACACATGTCCTAATTCTATTGGATATGTGTAATTCGACTAAAAACAACCTTATGAATAACATATGATCCTTTAGGTCCACGTGGATTAGATTAGGTCATTTATTATTATTTAGTTCAAGGAAGAGTTAAAACTCTTAAATTCAATTATTAATAACTAAACCATTTTTAATATAGGGTAATACATGAGATAAATTTGATTATAAATATTTATTAGAAAGATAAAAATATTTCCTACATAATGGAATTTTATTTTTATATTTTAGACTTTAAATAATTTATTTTATTTATGACACAATGATGATACAGTAATTACCTAATTAATGAAATTTTAAACTTTTTTATTTTATAAATATACAAATAAATGTAAATTGAGACTTTTTATGAATTTTAATAATTTCATAGATGAATATGACATGTTAGTGTTGTTTATTTGGTTTTTTTCAATGTAATAATGCTATTATGAATTTAGAAAAAACAAAATTCCAAATAGTGTCAAAATTGACATAAATGAGTTTTTCAAAAAAAATATTATATTATTAATTGAAATTCATTTCCTAAATATCTAAGGTTCGTCAAAAATACTTATATAATGATAGGTGTATCATTACTTAACCACTTGGGGTTATCTTGGAAGTATATTGTTTTTTTTATTAACCATATAATATAAAAATACAAAGAGGCATCGTAAATGTCAATCTATTTAACTAAGAGATAAATCTAAAATATAAGGTTAATATAGTGACCCAAACCTATCTAAAACCTATTGGTTGAGTGGTTTTTGACCCATACCAACCTTATCCTTTAAATAATTATTTTTTGAGCCATTAGAAATAGAAAATTATTTTATTGTAAAATAATATTTCTTGCATTTCCTCAGGTGCCCCTCTCCCCTCTTATAAAACGGAACCCTCCTTCCATCAAATTAACACCTTAATAGACTTTATTCTCGACCAAAATATGCCCAAATACCCTATAAACTATCCTCCCTTAATCCTAGAGGACTTCCATTAGTCATAAAGACAACCTATGGATCCCTTTTGATCAAATCAAAAGGAAGAACCCGAAGAAGAGGTAAATATTCCATCACCTCTTCCAAGTTCCTTTCTCCGTCCACTTACTCTTTCTTTGTTTTTTCCATTATAAAATAATAACACCATTATCTTTTATATAATTTGATTTTATTATAAATATTGTGAAACCATATTCATTATTCTATCCATCCTTTGAATGACATGTTACCATTCATGCGTACGTACGGCATACTGTCTCCACGTCATGGTGTAATTGTTATTCAATTCATTATTATTTGGATGGTTATAATAGTGATGTCTAATTGAATTAAATAATAAATATAACAAGATAATTACTCTGTATATATGATATACCATCCAATTATATATTATTTTAATATAAAAAATGATATTATCGTTGGTGCGTACGTACGGTTTACCATCTCCACGAAAGCAATGGGATTCATTCCCCATCGTAATCCATTCAAGACTAATTTTAATTAGATGATTAAAAATAATGGTTAAATACTTAATATAATTCTTAATATTAATAATATATATCCTATTTATAACAAATACTACTTACAAAACAAAGCATATAAAGGAAAACGAATCAGTTAACACCCGAGACGACAATAATACTAAAATATTTTTAACAAAAAATATTAAAAAGATCATATATGACATCATATTAATATATATGATTCTTTTATTATTGAATAACAATGATTTCACCATTATACAGGAGCTTTACCTACCCTCGATCAAGGAAAATTACAAAGTAAGGGGTTTCATATCTCACTTTTAATTCCCTGAGATTTCCATTGTTCACCACATATTTATTGCATGTGGTGTATTGTCTACAACCATTTGATATATATTATCAAGATTCTATTTATATTCATGGTATTTTGTGATTAATTTTGTGGTTATTAACTTTATTTTATATGACTCTATTTATTACAATGATGTAAGGGTTTTTCAACTCACTTTTATTCCCGTGAGATTCATGCTATATTGGCCACTATTTCCTTTTCTGTCGAGTATGTATTGCCCTTGAATGTATTATTTTTATACTTTAATGTATTGGTACTTACATATTCAGTGTATGATACTTCATTAATTGGGTGTATGTTTCATAAGTTACCAAATCAGTAAGGTAATTTCAAATTTCAATTTCCACCCATTGGGCTTTGCACATACTTCATTGATTTGTTTACTCCATGATTATGCCAAGAATCACTATTTATTATTTCGGTAGTAATTTCCACTACCCTTTATGTGGATATACTTTTGATACACATAATAACTCAATTGATAAATTCTAAAGTCATCTATATGATCTTGATAATAATAATTTTCACTCAATCTCCATTTATTGAGTTAAGCATCCTATTCGTTGGTGTTGTTTTTACAAGAATATGTCTGAATGTCCTCTGATTAATTTAAACTGAATATCAAATCTTATTTAGTGTATTTATATTTTTCAAACATAATTATGTCATTTATTTATCCTTAACATTAGGATACGATCTTTATAAGAGATGGCATCTCAATTTACATTCTATTAAGACTTCTTGGTTGTTATACACCAATTCACTTTTATATGGTGTATATAATGTACTTTGACATAGTATATCATGAATCCTTTTATTCACATGATATAATAAAGTTTTTATTACCTCAATTATTTTAATTTAAGTGTCTCTCTATTGGTTAGGAACTCTAACTAAAATATCATTTTAAATATTTTAAAGATTTATTATTCTAAATCATTCTCATTAATGTCCATGTTTTAAAAATGGTTTTAAGTATTTATTTTTATGGACATTACCATTTTAAAATTATAATTCCTTTTAAAAGTTTCAAAGTGGTATGGGACACTTTGATTCCAAAATCTATTTTTAAACGACTTATTGACAAATAGTGTGACTTTTATATGGTGTATATAATGTACTTTCATATGCTAGTTGTAATACAGATGTTTATGTTATGTTTCAAACTTTTCATATGAGGAATGCATTGGACTTAGTATGTGAGAGGTGGAGTCTGCTATAGCTTCTCGATGCATCAGTAAATCTCATGAGACAAACTAGTTTCTTGGGCACAAGTCCTTGACAAAATCTTATTTGTAGTCTTGGCACAAATCCGTAACTATATGGGTATGAAAGTCTGGAATTATGCAATCCATCATTATGAAAGTGTCTATTGATATTGCATGCAATTAATCGACTAGTAGAATATCCATTTGAATAAGTAAATGGAATTATTTAATTTTATCTTTTCCATATTATGATGAAGTTCCAGTTTTAATGGATTTGGTTTTAGTCTTATACATTGCCTTAAATGTTTATGCTTATTTATGAAAGTTTCTACTATATTTTTATCCTTACTACGCATCTGAGCTCACCACTTTCTCTGTTTTATATTTCCCAGGATGCAAATAAATATATTATGAATGACCTATAGGGATAGTCTATGGGATCTCATTGTTTTATATGGAACCAATGTTGTCTTATTTTTCCATTTTAGGATGTAATATAAACCTTATGAATGTATCTAGGACTTATAAGGATACTAAACTAATCTTTCTTTTGAGACTTGATATTTTGTGATCATTCCAATGATACATAATAATGCACTAACTCTAACCTTTTGGGGTCAGTGCATTACACCACGACCGGGAGTTAGTAGTTTTGTTCTTGACCTTGAAGATGTAGCGACATTACATGAGGGGTGGAAATTTAACAGTATAATATGATCACAAGAGTCTCTGGTATATCTTCTCTCAGAAGCACCTGAACCTGAGACAGTGGAAATGACTAGAGTTCATCCAAGAATATGACCTTGAGATAGTCTATACCCCTAGGAAGGGTAACATGGTTTTATATGCACTCTACAGGACGTCTAGTCAATATTTGTTGAGTGAGGCATCAGAGAAGCTAGTCGCGTTGCGGATATCCTTCATGGATAAAGGTGGAGCAGCTTACCTCCAGTCACTGATTGTCACTCCCTAATTCTTAAGTGAATTTGGGAGGCACGGATTGGGACATTGACTGTATGGCCTGATGTGATCAGATATCCTCTGGATGGTCTCCTGAAGTATTTTCTGAAGGTGGGGAGTATGTCATATTTTTAATTGGATGAACCATTGGTACTAGTGATTCTTCGGTAGGAGGTGTTGAGGGTGATCCATACATATCCTTAATGGTACAACCTGCATTAGAGAAGATATAGCAGGACCTCTGACGTCAATAATGATGACTTGGGATGAAGGAAACAGTTGAAGATTTTGTATCATGATACCTCACTTATTAGCAAGTGAAAACTGCTCAGAGCCGGTAGAAGTCTTTTGATGACAGAAGGAGGGAGATCATGTCTTCCTATGGCTCTCACCTCAATGTGGATTGTGGAGATTTTTCCGGGGAGAAAAGTTAACTCTGAGGTTCATCAGACCACTCTAGATTCACAGTAGAGTGGGAGAGGTGGCATTCAGTCCATCTCTTTCCCCACAGATGCACCGTTTGCATAATGTTTTCCATGCGTGCATGATCCTTCACATGTTACCCACAATGGAGACATAGAATTAGATGATGGGGTGATGTTAACAGAGGTTCCAGTAGAGACTGATGATTGACTGGAGCGGGACCTTTGTGGGCAGTCGATACATTTGTTGTGTGTTCGCTGGTAGCACATGAACCTCCAGGAGAGCACTTGGGAGTAGGGGCAGAGGATCGTGCTCAGTAGCACCATTTTTTCCATACTATATATTTTGGATTCCAAGAATGTAAACCACTAAGGTGGGTAGAATGTAATGTCTACAAATTTTCGTATAATTTTTTTTAATTATATGAAATTATTTCAAGACCGTGAATTCTGACGGCGCGTGATTCTGAGCACCAGAGTACCCAAAATGGTCCGTCAATGTTTTTTTAAACATTAATTAGTGTGTGTAAGTAGTTTCCCTAAAAAATTGGTATAATACTTAAATGGTTGCCTGGATCAGAAATTTTATGGCACCGCTGCATTCAAGATGGTGGGATTACCCTAGGCACAAATTATGTTTATTCGGTACAAGCCTCCTATGAGAAAACCCAAAAATGGCATAACCATAAATAAAATAATTAAATAAAGTTATTTTATATTTCAAATTATTACAACTCCCAACGGGAGACTCATTTTAAACACTTGAGACACTGCTGAACTCATGAGGGTATGCTCTCTTTAGGTAAGTACTAAAATTGGCCGGCACAAGCCACCTGTGAACATTAGTTTTTGGCCGAAAATAAAATAATTTAGTGAAAATTATTTTATTTTAAAATCAAAAATATTTAACTGGAATCTCAGACTCGAAATCTAAGTGTATTGTTGGGTTCGTTGGGGAGTGTTTCACTTAGGCAGAGCCTAACCTTGACTAGCACGAGTCGAGGGTGACTGTTAATAATTTTGTGAACTTTTTTTGGGTACGTTCAGAAAAAGCACGAGCGACATTTTTTATCTTTTGAACCGGTGCTCGGATTAAAAATCCAAGGGCACCATTAAACATGCAGCGCCAGGATTCAATTAAGGGAGGATTGACTTTGAAAGTAGTAGGTCTGGAGAAAAATTTATGTTTTGTGACTTCTTAAAAGAAATAAAATAAAATAATTTCTGTTATTTTATTTTATAAACCTCCAATGGACCAATTAAAGGGGTAGGATCGGTATTGTTTCTATCCATTAAATGTCTTGAATTGCCAACATAAATTAACGACAATGTTGTGGAAATTAAGATGCTTCATAATTAAGGAGCCCCATTATTTCACCACGTAGTTACTCATCATCCCCCTCTCATAAATATATATGGATCTAGGGGAGGGGTATTAGAGAGAATCACAAATAATAAAAGTGTTGAAGGAACACCGTGACACCAGACACTTAGAAAACAAATCCAACCCAACGAGAGCTGACAAACGACACCATACCAAAGGGACGACATGTAACTGGTATCTTTAGGATATGGTCATGGGAACAGTGAACACGATTCAACATAAAGTACATACGTTTCTCCGACTATTTGAGGTAAGGGGTTATTTCTTATGTGCATTTTAGATTCCCTCTTCCCTGTTCATGAATTTACATGAAGAATGTGCATCAACCGACTAATGGGTTGACCTGCGATTAATACATCTTTGTGGGAGGTTGTCATGGGGAATACTGAGGGGGTTATCTTTTTGTTTAATTCAGTTGTTTTTAAACCCATTACCCCCCTCGTGTTACGAGATACTGCGAAGGGCGTTGGCCTAATAAACTCATCCTCAACACTCAACTATATTTGTTACATAATATTTCCTCCATGGAAGACTGACATCATGATGACACTGACCAGATAGTTGGTGGATAGTGCATTTATACACGCTGCAGAAGGAGGTTGTGACACAAAGTTGCAGTGGACATCGGAGCAACTAGCATCAGCCAGCCGCGGAGGAGGCATAGTGTGCCATCGTGTGCCGCTGATAAACAAGGAGGGCCAAGACTCGTTAGTTGCAGTCAATGGTTGAGGAGGCAGGCATGATGGCCATCAGTGGTAAAGGAGGCGGTGGGACCACCGCAATGCCGACGCATAGACCTTAGTTGACCACGATGTGGGTGGGTTGTTTTGTGTGACCTGGTGGGCCACAGTGGTGAGCATTCGCAGTACACGATGGGGCAGAGTACCATAGCAGAACACGTTGGGAGGGCAGATGACTCTGTGTGACCTGGGAGACCCACAGTACGTGATGGGGAGTAGTACCTCAGCAGTTCAAGGTTAATGGGAAGCGACTATGTGAGATGCGGCAGGCCCACTATACTCGATAGAGGAGGAGTTCCCCAATAGCTGAGGCGTTCAATGTTGTGACTAGGGCAATTACTTGTTTCTACACCTAGAATAAATCATGGTGTGAGTTGTCTATACTTTGTTCTTGTGATGGAGGTTATGCTATGTGGTACTTTACCTATGTGGTACTTTAACTTCATGTTGTTGCGCTATTGTTTCTCATTGTGGAATTCTAGGAGACCATAAGGGTCTTGTGGTCCTTAATGAGTATCCTTATACTCACCCCTACATGGTCTTCACCTGCACCATGTTGTGTCTGGTGTATATGAAATACAACATTGACTGAGGTTGAGGGAGCTAGGATCAGACAGTGCTCGGAGGTGGATATTCAATATGACATGTCGCGGAGGAGATGAGCGGACGTGGAATACTGTGGAGGTGATATGAACCTACCCTTAATATAGGATCCACGGTGGAAGATCTGGGAGCTACTTTTCACCTTTCAACTATTTTGTACTTTTTAGTTGTACTTGTACATTTCCAGTTGGGCTTGTATTCTGACCCATTTACTTTAGTACACTTTTACTAAATATATTTACATCACAATTGCTTCTTGTTGTGTTCTCAGAGCATGTGTTTGTACATTTTAAAAGGAAATTCCTTCCCATTTTAGGGAATACGCCTTTCAGTGCTAGTCACTAGCCCATGGCCTATGGAAGGCGGGCTTGGGGTAGTCACGACACGGGCCCCGGGGGATGGGTTGTGACACCTAGGTTGGATTAATATCCCAAATAAAGATTATAGGATGATATGAGGTTGTGTTTGAAGGTAATTTTTTAGATCTTAGATTATGTAAAATGGTTTTATGGTATTAAGAGGAGAGGAGAAGGGGTGCGCTTTTACATGTGATCTGAGTGGAACACATATAATTATTTGAAAGGAAGATATTTACCCATGTCTGTTTCTCGTAAAAATACTCCAATAATGTACCATTGTTGACAATTTAATAGATAATGTTGAAATATATCCAAAAAATATTTTTTTGAAATTTTTTGGCCAAACTTTTACCCTAATAGTTTTATTTTACCACCCCCCCATGTAATACCATGTTTACCATAACCATGGTAAATAATATGTACTATTTTTTCAGTTCATTTTATTAACAAATATGTTGAACACATTGGATAATAAAAATTATTTTCATTCCAAATATTTTACCCATTTTTCCAAATTTGAATCACAATATTGGAAATTATAATTCAAAAAAAAATCTCATGAATGTGATGAGAAAACATGTTTTTAAGGAGAAAATGTATAAAAGAATACAAATTTTTTAAATCAAAATTCAGTATGAAAATGATTAAAATGACCTAAATTGAAAAAATTAATGAATTTTTTTGACTAATTTAAAGTTTAAACCATTTTAGTAAATAATTTATCATTATTAATTAATTATAAAAATAAAAGTTTTTCATTAAATTTAATTTTTCAATATTAATAAAAAATAAAACTTTTTAGAGAAAACATAAAAAATAATCCTAAGATAATTTTTACATTCTTATTTAAAAAATGATGTTCATTTTTCAAAATTAATTTTCTAAAAGTGTAAAAATTTAATTTAATTATTCTTTACAGAAATAAATAAATATAATAGTTTATGAGAAAATGGTATTGTTGAAACATATAACTATTTTACTAAATAACTATATATTATTTTGTCAATATCTTTTCATTATTTAAAATCATTAAAATTAATATTTAAAATTAATCTATAAAAATTTTTGCCTTCAATTTTGTAGCTATGTAATAAAAATATTTTTTAAATAATAATATTATTTTTTATCATGGATCATTAAAAGTATATTTTGGGTGTAATGAAAGATAAATCAGGTGTTATGTGCAATGAATGATACAACTAGTGTTATGTGAAATGTAACCCAAAATCTATTTTTTATGTAATTCAATTTAAACATGATAATTTGTTGTAATTAAAAGTATATAAAGGTAAAATTTATTAGAAAAAATATTTCATAAAATATTAATGTGTTACATGATTCCTTCATTTATATTTTTATCTAATTTATTCCATCATCTTCTTTCTCAATTTCTTTCCATCACTATGATTATCCATTATCTCTTCATTCATTCCACCGTCACCGCTATTCATTTTTCAGTGTCATCTGACCAACCCAATGCAGAGCCCTTGGGTATATTTCACTAATATATTTATTATTTTACATTTACTTCTTGAATCCTTTGATTTATTATATTTTGAATTAGATTGAAATTCACTGGTTCATGGAATGTCTACCATTTTAGGAATATTGAATTCATTTCTAATTCATTCAAAAGAAAGTGAAACATCTTTTCACTAAATTGGATTCATATGAACAAAAAATCCATACTCAATGAAACAAAAAGAAATATATTTACGATAAAATAGGATTTTCAATTAAAAGTTTAACAAATAATTAATAACGATATAATATGTGTTAAAAAATATATTACAAAGACTATTCTACCCAATTTTTATTCTTTTTTCTTCTACATGTTAAGATGGTATAATTTTATTTTATTACATTTATTTATCAAATCACGATACCCTAAAATAAATTTATTTTCATAAACATATAAGAACAAATAGATTGGGTGAATTAGAAAAAGTGTTTGATTGACCAGATGTCTCTACACATGAGATGACATTAGTCATCCTATGTACTAAATTTCAATAAATAATATTTTGTTTTAGAACACTCTATGATGGCTATGTTTTAAAAATATTGTTTTGAAACAAGACCATTATTGGGAATGATAATATTTTTTTCATAAATCAACACAAAAGATGACCTGGATCATCACATTTTAGGGTCATTAGAGTCATTCAACCACTAATTATTATTCCAATAATATATTTCATTTTCCATAGATTTTTATTAATTTAAAAAATGAATGTTTCATTTTTTTTTGTTCTAAAAACAATCTAAATAAGATAAAATAACTTTATAATAACATACATATTAAAGAATTATGAAATTAGGGATGAGTAGACTTGGTCCCATGGATTAGTATCTCATATTCTTTCCTTATTTATTGTTTGTTTAAGTCCAATTTGAAAATTATATTACATAGTAAATTGAGTGATAATCCATATCTTGAGTGGGAATTTTTACTTCCCAGGAATCCTCTTAGGCACAATAATGGATCACATTAATTGGCATGAAGTATGAATAAATTTGAGATTCAGGTCATGGTGGATGTTTGATGCACCCGTATATTTAACTTTTAACCACCACATAAAATAATAATAAAATTAAAGAATAATTATTAAATGATTAATAACAAAACAAAACCACACCCATAGACAAGCCTAGGGATAGTCACTTTCAACTAAAAAAAAGAGATCATGATAGAAAAAATAAGAGAGAAAAAGTGAAATTTTGGTTTGAAAACAAAGATATATGGAAGAATATAGAAAAAAATCAATTATAAGATAAATTATTTATTTACATGGGAGAGGAAAAAATAATGATGAAAATGAATAAATCCCAAGGAATCATCATCAATATTGTGTAGCATAGGGGAAGATCCTCGAGAATGGGTTGATTGATTATCCCTTTATATTACCCTTTATTTATAATATTTTAAGATTATCAAGTTCCACAAATAGTGTCATAAAAGATATATCCTATGATATTAGACTGTAAAGGTGTCAAAAGTGTGTTCTATCCACATAAAATCATCAAAATGGACATTTTATCACTCTATTTGATACATTAACAACTTATAAATATTTCATTACATGTAATATATAAGGCCAAATAATTTTAAGACATGTTGAGTGCAATGTGATGATTTTTGGGTGATATGAGTTTGCGTCAAAGCAGGGAAAATAAGATTCAGGTTATGCCACTTGAATATGTGGAACATAATCATCATTTTTTATCATGACATGATTTCTTATCTTATGTTTTTCTTTATTAAACATCTTGAATGAATGACAAGATGTGTAATGATATTTTACCTCACAATTTCTCCAAATCATCTTATTTTTTCATTTGCGAGCTTCAGATTTGTTCTTTGAGTTTCCATTTATCATCATCCATTATCTTGATATTGAATTTATCTATTCTAGCATACCTTTTCAATATTATGGTGTCATTCTATTAAGTTCTTCCACATTATCAAGTCAACACTTATATATCTATTTTCAGACATTTCATGTATAATATAATAAAAAATATATAAAAAAGTAAATTCAAACAATATTAATAAATTAAATTATAATTAAATTTTGTTTGATATAAAAAAATATGGAAAATATGAATATGTCATAAATATCATCTATGTGACGGCGTAAAGAAACTGGATTTCCTCACTTGGAAATGTGGTAGTCCACCATAAACACGAACGATGTTATCATTTATCAAATGGTTTTTAAGTTAACAAATTATATGGAATATTTTTTTATGAATATTAATATTTCATGAATATTATATATTATAATAAAATTAATCTTTATTACTTTCCATGTGAATTTTAAGTGAAAAAGGAATCTTCTTGCCTCGTGAGGCAGTAATGTACCGTTTACATGAGTAATATTTATATATTTTTCCCATAATGTAATGTAAAAATTTATATGTGATATTAAAATACAAAAAGATTAATTATATCATAAATATCATATATAAGCATTGAATATGTCATTATATCCAACCATTATAAGTGGTTATGGAAAATGAATTATGTGGGTTCATGTGGTTGTAGTTTGTCGTACACATGAACAATGGTTTCATTTCCCATTTGAGGGAGGGGGATTTTGATATAGGAGTTGAAATTAAATGTAAAATATATCAATATATTGAGATACCGAGGTTATTTTTTCGTCCTTTTTCAATAATATTTTAATTATCATGAAGATTAAATAATAAAAAATTCATAGCTGGGAGTGATGCCTCTTCTTCGAAAAACTTCTTGACTTTTGGAGAAAAATACATCCTAGGATAAAATTTTGATCAAAAAATGCATTCCATAGGATTTTAAGGATTTGAATAAAATATTTGGGAAGTTATTTTCAGAAACCATGGGTTTTTTAAGTGTATAAATGAGAAGAGAGGTTGTTCTGTTTTGTATCGGATAAGGAGTGTTATTATAGTAAACACCAAAACTATTCAATAATGGGAAGTTACTCTCAAAAAATGTTCTAAAAATTTGAAAAATAATGGATTATATGAGAGATATGGTTGATAAAAAGATAAAAAAATTCTATATAAACATTTTTCAATCATTTTAACCCATTTACCTATATGTTTACAAACATTTAGCCCTTTCATTTTTTTACCACTATAACTATATTTTTTAATATATTTATTATTCATTATGACCAATAATTAATTTTACCTTATTATACAATATAAATTATTATTATTATTATTATAAATATTAAATAAATTTTTATCAATTAATTAACTAAAGTGTAATAATTATACTAAGAGAATACAATGACAGATGTGTTGGAAAATAGGTTTTCATGAAATGTATTTCTCAAGTATAATATGGTCTCATAATGACATTATGATTGGTAATAATAATTAAATTATTTTCAATTCATATTTAAAGATATATTATATATAATTTCATCTAAATCATTCCAATTTTTTTACTTTAATTAGTTAAAATGGGGAAACATCATGCACTTTAAAAAAGTTTTTAGGAAAAATCATTTTAAATCCTAAAAATAACCTTATATTAATATCCAGAGTAAATAAAATAAATAATTTATTTAATTTGATTAAATATAACTTTATAATACTTACATTAATTTTAAATCATGTTAATATAATAATAGTAATTTGGAATTACTTAATATATTAAAAAATGAATGCTTTACAAAAATCTATATTTTTTCCTATTAATTGGAGAAAATAATATTTTAGAAATATATATTAACTTCACTGTAATTAAATTTTTATATTTTGATTTCAAAAATTAATTAAATCTTATAAAATAAAATTTCTAGAGTGGAAAAAAATAATTATTAAATTTTGTCATACAATTTTGTAAAAATATATTTAAAAAATGTATTTTTTATGAACAAAACAACATTACAGAAATTTGAGTGATTGGATAATATGAATTTAGAACGAAATTATATATTAAATTAACATTATATAATCAACAAGGTTTAGTATTCCTTTAAATATTATCCCTTTAAATGGTTATTAAAATAATTATTGAAGAGCATTACAATGAAGTTTACTAAATTAAGAATGAAAGACACCACATGCATCCAAATGATGAAAAAGGGATCAGATGTATGGGATAATAAAACATAATGTTGATATTGCCTCCACAATTTCCCATTTTTATAGAACATTAATAACATGATTTACTTCCCTACATAAGAGTATTACAAACATTAAATGGATCGATGTTCCAATCCCATTCATGAATTCATAATATTCTAGGCACTAGAGATATGGAGCCAAAGCTCCATTCTCTCCTCTTAAACATATAAAAAGGGAAAACAATTGTGAAAATATCTTTTTTACCATAGTTTTTATCATAAAATAACCAAAACAACAAGCTCTAGAAATTTGAAAATATCCTATATAAAAGTTCATGAATAATTTCATTAAATTGGAACTACAAAATTAACAGGTCTTTTCTAATGGTCATTTATAAATATTCATGGTTTTTTGGGATCAGTGATGTGTTTCATATAATCCATAGATAAAATTTATTCCTTTCATATCTCAGGGAGTTATAGTGACATACCTATAACCCAATATCTTATTAAATGGTTGGCTTAAATCCACCTCAACAATTTCCAGATAAGTAATTATTAAAAAAATAATCCCCATAAATGAAAATCCCCCTAATTAAAATTTAAGGAACATGATCCCTTGATCGTTAGAACTAGGGTAGGTTATGAACCAACATGTAAATTAATGAAACAATTAGAGTAAGACACTATAAGTATATAAGATAATATATTAAACCTCAATACATGAAGAGACCTTGACATCCTAGTATGGGAAAGAGGGGGATCAAGGTGGTGAGATTCTTCAAGTTTTGTGATCTAAATGAGGGGATCAGGGTTCATTTTGGGTTAAAATCAAGCATAGAAAGAATAGGGAATTTGGTAATTATAAATAATATAGGAACTTTTCATGGATTGACCACAATTTTATAAATTGGTTGGGATGAACAGTAACCCTATATTGGGAACCTATTAAACTACATATAGGAACACCTCGTGGTTCAACAAATAGTCTACCAACAATGTGATTGGGATATACTAAAACTATAATTCCTATAACACCGTAACTGTATGGTTTACAAAACCATATGAGAAAACCCTATGAAATTATTTTCACCCCCAAAAAAGTAAAATTCAATGAAAAACTAACAAGTAAGAGAGGAAAATAATAGAGGCTCAAAAAATTAACAATTAAAATAATAGATCACTATTGGGTTTGGTGTGCCATTAAATATCAAGATGGTTCAAGAAGATCATGACTCACATTGGATTTCAGACAATAAGTAAAGGAATTTTTCCATTTTCCACTAATGGTTAAAATCATCTCATATCTTATATTTTTATAAATATTATATATAAAACAATTTATCCATACATTACAGAATATGTGATATGTTGACTAAAACTATATAGTATATAAATAAAAATAACTATCTCCTTAACAATAATGGTAATTGAATTGAAAATAAATTCTCATAACCCATAGAAGAATTTTTATTTGATAAAATAAGAATAATATTTCATACTTCCAAAAAAAATTTAGATTTAACTATTCCATTCACTCTTCTCATTCAATGTAGAAACGCTTGACACATGACTCGAATGAAATATTTTATCTCCCTCCATCCCTGCTTCTTAAATTTTTTAACTCCTTCAAATTTAGGAAATAATTTTATAGTATATATTGAATATCATATAGAATTTATGATAAAATAACTTATTTTTAAAACATTAATACCAAATGTGGAAGCATTTCACTAAACACCCTTTTTGTTTCAAATAAGTAAATGTGTATTCTTTATGACAGGTTTTTTTCTTCCTTAACGAAAATTTATTTTATTTTTTCCCATAAAAACAGAACATGAGTCTAAACCTCTAATTTCTTAATCAAAATAACTCAACATAGTAATAATATCAGCTAAAATATAATTAAATTAATTCAAACTTTAATTCATGATAAATTGATTAAATCGATATATAAATAATTTTAATATAAAATATTTCACTAAATATAATGTTAGCATGCCATCAGTCTCTCTAGGTAATTTATATGCTAAATTATATTGATTACATGTGTAGAGATTAGTGTTCCTAAAATCATAAAAAATAAATTCTGTGTCTTCAAATATTCATATGTTTCACTTCAAGATTATTTTTAATAGATAAAATTTTACATATAATTAAAAAATCATATACTTATTTTTCATTTATAATTTCATATCTATAAAAAATAAAATAAATATAGGTGATTCAATATATATATTCTCATTATTACTATAGGAATCCTTAATTTTATAATTATATTCTAAAATATAGGTTCTCACAAGTGGAATTTATGAAACAAAAAATAAGTATTTATATTATAAAAAAATATTATATTTGTATACCATTTAAATAATTTTGTCTAATTTAAATATTTTAATTAATACTCATACCAAATTTATATTCAATGAAAATAATATTTTATTTATAATAATAGTATATATAAAATGATAATCATCTTTACATGTATTTAAGAAGGAATTTTATTAAATTCACTCTATCTAAAATTATTAACTTTTTTCGGATCATATATATTAGTGAGAAAACATCCATATTTCAAAATAAATATTACTATGTTTGGAATTATTTAATTTTAATGATATTTATGTTATTAATATTTTCAATTATATAACATATAACAATTGGAAAATTGAGTGGAAAACTCCATACCACAATCCACTATAAGTATTCTCCCAACTCCATTACCCTTTTAAGATAAAATTTTGATTGGCCTGTCAGTTTTTATCCAATATATCAAATCATGTATATGAACATAATCATATTATTTTTAGATATAACCTTTTCTATTTCCATAAGATTATTAGGGAAAAATTATACTATTATGTCCAAACAAACAAAATGATTGATGATATGACCAGTGTTTGTAGGATTCCCTAGAGCCAAACTCTTATGATCTCATGTCCATAATCACAATCCTTACACATCGTCAATGAAATAAATTGAACCAACCCAATTATAAAAATCAATAATTATAATATAATTATCAAATATTTTTTCATATTCATTCTAATTACCGTATAAATTTAGTGGTTTAAAAAATAAGAAAATTGTTTAACTAACAAATCTCATTCCATTATCATATAATGAGAATTTTTCCACAAAAGAAATTTGAAATTATTCTGTAATATTTATTCAAAAACTATCACATTTTCTCTACAAGTGATATTATTCTATTAATTCCATGTGTTAGACATTTTTTCATAACATGTGAAAAGGGAAACATAAGAATCCTAATTTCAAACACTCATTATGGGAAATCACAAACCAGAAGCTTCCATAGAATAACAAAGTCATGAATAATATTGATATAAATAAATGATAATAAAATAATTCCATATTATTTATGACATGATCTTCAGAAAAAATCCATTGATGAAACAATAATAAAAGTATTAACATGGATAATAATAAGTGAATTTATGGTGATAAAATGAATAATCGTGGATATTATGATCTTTACCATCCTAAACACTGCCATGAAATTATTCCTTTTATCAACATAATATGCAATACATCATTCTTTCCATAAATGTAAAATCTGATTTTTTAATGAAATTCCCTTTTGAAATAAATTAATTGTTTATTAAGAAATGAAATTATATAAAACACATAATCTTCTCTAGATATTTTGGAATGTAATAAGTTATATCAGGTTAGATATAAATGATCATTAATCAGAATAAAAATTTATTGTATAGTTTTTATACAATAAAAATATGAATATTATAAATTTAGGGTTATGATAATTTCCAATTGACACGAACATAGGAAGTGATTTCCTCAACAAGCAGGTTCATACCCTTTGAAGCCGATTTATCAAAGATTATGAGGTAGATAGTATCCTAGTTCCTTCTCTATTAACAAACACATGACAATATTTAGGATGAAAAGAGCAAAAAAAATATTTATTTTATAATTTAAGGATCATTAAGATAATTTCCCAAACTATATTCCCTGAAACACACCAGGAAAATATCATTATTTTCAACCTTACCCCCATTTAAGACATTGGTTTAATAAAGGAATATGTATCTAGACCCAAATAATATGAAATTTTATATTTTCTTTTTACAGAAACTGATTATATTTATACCTTCTTAATATTAATTTTTAAATGACTAAATAACAATTTTTATTAAAATTATAATTTCATACAATTGAACACAAATTTTATTTTTTGGAAATATAATGGTTCAATCAAGATTATCTATTTGATTATGTAATTACTTTTTAAAGAAATTATATTATAAAAAAATTAATTATTAATTATTATTTACTAAATATAAATAACATTATTATTTTATGAAGTTAAATGTAATTTTTATATGGTTCCGAAAATTGCTATATTTTAAAAAAAAGTTTATTAAAAGTTAATTTTTTAGTTAAAATTTTAAATTCACATATATAGATAATTATATTGATATAATATTGTTTTATAAAAATCATCACATTGAAATTATCCAAGAGTTAATATGTCATAAATTAATAATATTGTCAAATTTAGGGGGGGAAATTACATTTGTTATAATTATACTATATGTATTAAGATGTCATAAAATTAAAAAGTTATGTAACTAATATTAAAAATTTTAAAATTAATTAAAATTAATTTTTCCTTTAAAATAATGTGCCTTTTACATTATTTGATTAAATTTATAAAACCCTAGTGAATCCTCCAAAATATATATTATATTTGATGGTTTTAAAATCAATTTTTTATAATCATATGTCACTTCCACATCACCAATGTCATTATTTATATGTGTCTGTTTATTATACATATAAAAAAAATAAAACCAATCCTATTTGGATGAATCTGTAATGGCCCAGGCCTCTCCAGTCCATTACATTGATAATGTGGTGTTGGAGGTGTTCTGGGAGGTCAAGTTGACTTATCCCCAACACTTTTCCGAATTTCGAGTTCTGTGAATAGTGTTTCTAGTTTTATGAACAGTAATGGTGAGGTTCTAATAGTGACATTCTAACGGTGGACTTGAACAGTGTTTCTAGAACGGTGAGGTTCTAATAGTGACCTTCTAATGGTGGACTTGAACAGTGTTTCCAGAACAGTGAGGTTCTAATAGTGACCTTCTAATGGTGTACTTGAACAGTGTTTCTAGAATGGTGAGGTTCTTACAGTGACCTTCTAACGGTGGACTTGAACAGTGTTTCTAGAACAGTGAGGTTTTAACAGTAAACTTATAACGGTGGAACTGAACAGTGTTTCCATAACAGTATGTGTACAGTGTTTCCAAAACGGTGAGGTCTATTGGTAACATCTAATGGTGAGGCTTATCGATAACCTCGAACCGTGAGGTGTATCAGTAACCTCTAATGGTGAGGTCTATTGTTAACCTCTAACGGTGAGGTGTAATAGTGACCTTTTCTTTCCTTTGACAAATTTTGAGTATGTGAACAGTGTTTCTATCTTCCTATAGTTTCTCCCCTTTGACATTTCCTTTGATGTAAAATACATTCAATGCTTTATTTTAAGGACTCTTAAGGCCGAATCAAATGCTATAAATCCTATATTAATTATCCCTATAGCTCGGGATGTTTTCACTTGGTCAAACCGTGTGGGTTAATGCAATCCGCTTTTAATGTAGAATTAAACATTTCTTAATTTGTTGCCCCATTAAATCTTCAAAATGGACAAGATATCATCCTCCCTTGTTCATCCTCTTTATTCTCTGATATGAGATGTTAGAACCTTTCAATCCTTCCAGTAAGAGTTTCATAATCAAACCTTACTCCTTGGATTGGTTCCTCTCTATTTTGGATGCAACCGAGTTGTATCGGTCAATCCTCTATATAAGGTATGTTTTATCATTGCTTCTTTGGGGATCATCTTCTCATGTTTATCATATCCTTTTTATGGCATGTAATCTCCAAGATTCTAATGGGTTTTTCTTGGGGTTTGGTTGGTGCTACATACCGTGGAATCCTCGGGTGGATGCAGTTGTTACGAGAGGAGGATCGTGACCTGTTGTGTGGATAAAGAACGTGAGGAAATAATTGAGGTAGGGGATTTGTTGATTCTCTTCTTTTATGTGAAAATGTATTGTTAGCATGTTTAATCCCACTAGATGAAAATGGAATTGACATAATAAATATTTTAACCGGATAAATAAATTGATATCGATCGTATGTTATTACCTCCTGTTTTTCAAGATAGTGTGATATCTATGCTTTATTTGTTTTGACGTTCGTTCTTGATGGAAATCAGTGAAGAATGTAAGTAGGGATTAATTAATAATTTTTTGGCTAAAGATAAAGAGGCATGTAAATGAATCTGGTTCTAGTAGTAATTTGATGTTAATCAAATTAATGTAGTAAGAATGTTTATTTATTTGTGATAGCTTACTGATTAGGTTTTCCAAATTTGGAACCAATGAATAACAAATCTGTTAATTCAATATGGATTAAAGAACTAATGGTTTGATAATTCCTTAAAGGGTTCTGAGTTACCCTCTTGTTTGTTAAAGGGACAAGAGCCCAATTGATGTGATTTTGTTTCCTGCTATTTATACTATGATGTGAGCGTAGATGGAAATTGTGATATGTGGGGGCTTGGAGGATATTGGTTGTGACAGCAGATGATGCCTAGAGTGGCGAGATACATCGGTTTATGCACGTGGTTGTCAAGTAGGACACTAGGGATGATGGAATGGGATGGATGTGTTTTTTAGATGCTTACTAATTCTTATTGGGTGTGATTCTAATGAAGTTTAATGTTAAAATTTTCATGGTTAATTAATGTTTAAATAATTAATTAACTTACAGTGGAACTGATAAAAAGTGAATGATGTAATCTAATAAATCTCTTCAAATTTTTGTGTGCTTATAGGATACCTAGTCTTAGAAGTATCATCCCAGAGTCTGAGAGATGTTATTTGTAGTTGTGTCTAAGACTAGGTAATTCCCATAGTGTGGTTGTGAGAAATAATATATTAGGTACTTTTTAAGTTTTTATATGCTACTCCACCCTATCAGTAAGGGAAAACTAACACCCTAGGGATTCTGAGACATGGGTGGTGTTTCCCTCACATTACGGTGGGAGAGCTAAAGGCTGACTACCCCCTTTGGCCCCACTCTCTTCTCTTGGTCCATACTTGTGCCAACAGGCATAGTGGTTAGTTTCCCCATATATGTGTGTATAGGTATGTAATAGATTTTGGTTTTTTAACATACATATATTTGGGATATTTTATTCTATGGACTACTATAGGTGTAACGTGTATAGGCAGTGATGGCTTGAGCATCCTTACTCGGTGTATGGGCTATAATGGCTTGATGTATAATACCCGAAGTATGATACACATTATGTGGGATGTGGTGGCTCCCGAAACATACCTGGTTAGTTTTGGTTGTGAGGATGGTGTGGTTCTTTGCCTAGGTGTCTGCATGAAAGCCTTTGTGGTGCATGGGGTGCAGATTGTGGTGCTTCGCCCAGGTGTCTGTGGGCAAACCTTTTTGGAGAGAGATGCTTAGGACGTGCGATATTGTGGAAAAGCGGAAAACCATTGGGGAGGTAGTAGCAGGGTACCCTTGATATTCTTTACTATATGTTATATTATTGTATGTGTTACATGGTGAGAGTATCCATGTTGAGGTTGGGAACTTAGTATACCTATTTAGGTGATGAGTTCGTTTCTCTTATTGTTCACTATGCTTTAGTATTCTTTCTTTACTTTTGCATGAGAGGCTTCATGGAGGATCCTACTGAGTATACTGTTATACTCACCATATGTATATAAAAACTGTTTTTCAGGTCACATGGAGCTGGT
The DNA here is from genome assembly GCA_963277665.1 of Viscum album. NCBI lineage: Eukaryota > Viridiplantae > Streptophyta > Magnoliopsida > Santalales > Viscaceae > Viscum > Viscum album. Next base: position 1,541,054,765 of record OY728142.1, read on the forward strand.
TGGAGATCAAGATGGTTTCTACTAGCTTGTGGTTGCAGGAGCTGTTCGGGCTTGTGGTTGCAGCTGTTTTTTTACATTCTGTTGGGTACTGGAAGTTTTCCCTTCAAGTTGTAGTACTTTTGCATGAAATTTTATATATTAACTTGGGTTTCTTTTATATTCTAGTTCTGAGTTGGAGTTGATTGGTTTATATCTTATCTCTCTCTTCCACATGTGTTTTCTTAGAGGGTAATGCCTCCCATTTGTGTGTTTACTATACCCTCGGTGCTAGTCACCAACCCAAGGCCTACTGGAGGTGGGACTCGGAGGGTCATTATCTCCCTTCTCACATTGCCGGCCGGGGAGGGGTACACTTTGTGGGGAGGGGGTCATCACAAAGTGGTATCTGAGCAATGGTTGAGGGATAGGATGGATTTTGGAGTTAGGCACAGGTGAGGCTGCATGCGTTGGTAGGGAAATAGTGACATTCATGTTTACCAAGTGAGGTAAACACTGGAGACCGGATGAGACATAGGCGTTAAGGGACCCTATGATCTGATGTATGAACCTTTAAGTTTACAATTGAAACTAAACAAGGTGATAATAGTTGCAGGGTAGAGACCTAGGAAAGGATCATGCACCATTCTTCTTTGTGCCTGTGTTTGAATGGGTTGACCTTGGGATAGGTTAACCTAAAATGAATAAAAGAAAACAATAAATTAATTAAAGTTGAGTCTTCTATATTCCTGGATTAGGAGCTCTAATGGTTTTTAATTTTATAGGTATGGCTCCAGGTCAACGTCCTCGTCTGGTTTGCACCGAAAACGTCTAGCAGGCTATTCCAGCAGAACGTCGCAGGGTATAGGTTGATGATGATTACACTTGGAAGAAGACACTCCGAGAGTTTCAGCACTAGATTCTACGGAGGTATGAGGGATCTGTTTCAGATGCAGTCACGGAAGATTGGTTAGAGGAGGTCAAGATCAGATTTTGTTCGATTCGGTCTCGGAAGGAGCACTGGGTGTCCTTGGATGTGACAATGCTACATGGAGAAGCGAGGCAATGGTCGTTCTTGTTCCTCATGGATCGTGAGGAGTCATTGATCTCATGGGAGGAGTTTCGAGAAAGGCTTAGAGTAGAGTTTATTTATTTGACCATGAAGGCATTCAGTCACAAGGAGCTCCTTACCCTTCGATAGGGGACCTCCAGTGTTCGAGAGTTTGGAATCTATTCCAGGAACCTTCTACGATATTCTTTGGACCTACTTCTAGATGAGGAGGCCAGGGCGAGTTAATTCGAGGAGGCTTTGAATCTAGATATCCAGCACCAGGTCACTCCATTTATGCTAAAAACATATCTTGAGGTACTCGCGAGGGAAGAGGTTTTCAAGTGGACTTTGTCCAGCACAGGATCATCACGAGAGGGGAATCAGCATGATTCCTCACGAAGAAGAGTTGTGGTCTGGGGTTCCTGGTTTTCAGGGCAGAAGAGTTTTTGTTCACCTGGGGGTAGGTCCCAGCACTTCACATCTCGTTTCTCCAGAGGTAGAAACTCTCATGTTTATTTTAAGGTATTAGGCACTTGTTCTTATTTTGGGGGTTTTGGTCATCATTAGTGGGAGTTCCTGACCTTTCAGAGTGGTCATCGTGCCCCGGGCGCTACGCTCTAGGTCCCTCCATTGAGGCAGTTCTAGACAAGGTATCAGTAACCAGTTTCACCAGCTTTAGATCAGAAGAGGGTAGATGGGGTAGGTATAGGACATCCCCATGATGCTCCTCATCCTCAGAGAGTATATCACGGCCATGGTGGTGGTCGTCATCAGGGTCAGAGAGGCCGTGGAGGAGGTCGTGGTCAGCTCCATGCTCTAATGTTCCCATCTCCAGGAAAGCCAGACGTCATCCGAGGTACACATTGCTTGTCTTCAAACATGGTGTATGCCTTGTTTGATTCAAGAGTGACACACTCCTTTATATCACCTTCCCTTGTCCATGCTTTGGAACTTGAGGTAGAGAGGCTTCCAGTGCCCTTGGCATTGACTAATCTGGTTGGAGGTCAAGCTAACTTGTTTGAAGTATGTAGAGATTGTGAGATAGTGTTGGGGTAGCACCTCTCTTTAGGAGATTTACTATGTTTATGAATACATCCATATAATGTCATCATCAGCATGGATTGGTTGTATTTGGTGCAATCTATCATAAATTTCATCTAGAATAAGGTCATCTTCATCGGTGAAGATAGAGAGCATGTGGTGTTTGTTGGTGAGCGAGATCCTCATATGGGTCATAGGCACGTTCATTCTTTATCATCAATGATGATTAAGATGATGTTGAGTTCATCAGAGGTTTAGATGTTGGTGTTTCCTATGGTCGTTGAGGATTACCCTAATGACTTTTCAGAAGGGTTTGTAACATTACCCCCTCGATTAGAGATCGAGTTTGGGATCGAGCTACAGCCATGAGCATCTCCAATATCTATGTCTCCATATATGATTTCCCCTTTATAGTTACGAGAGATACATATATTGCTTGATGGTCTATTACAATGTGGTTTTGTTCGGGCAAGTTTGTCACTGTGGGGTGCACTAGTTTGGTTTGTGAATAAGGATGATGGCAGTTTGGGGTTGTGTGTCGATTATCATCGCTTAAAAAAGTGAAAATAAAGAATCATTATCCTCTTCTATGGATTGATGATTTATTTGATCAAATAAAGGGTGAAAGTTAGTTCTCAAAGATCAACTTGCGGTCAGGATATCATCTGATGCGTGTAAGGGATGAGGATATCCCGATGACTACTTTTCGTTGTCGTCATGGGCATTATGAGTTTGTTGTAATGCAGTTCGCCATGATGAATGCTCCAACTGTGTTCCTGAGATTGATGAATGCGGTGTTCCATGAGTTCCTATAAAAGTTCTTGGTAGTCTTTATCGACGACAACCTTGTGTACTCCACATCTGAAGAGGAGCATGCAAAGCATCTACGAACCATTTTGGGAGTTTTTTCGTCAACATCAGCTGTTTGATAATTTTTCAAAGTGTCAGTTTTCGGATCGAGAAGTCCATTTCTTGGGGCATGTTGTGTACGAGTAGGGAGTATCTGTGGATCCATCGAAGATAAAAGTAGTTGTGTCTTGGGAATCCCCCAAGATAGTTTCAGAGGTGTGAAGTTTCTTTGGGCTCGCAGGATACTACAGGAGGTTCGTAGACAATTTTTCAAGAGTTGTGACTCCTCTGACAGCTTTCACTTGAAAGGATCTGGCATTCATATGGACTGATCAGTGTTAGGCAGCTTTTGAGTATCTAAAGGAGAAGTTACAAAGTGCTCCAGTTCTTTTTCATCCAGCTGAGGGAGTTCAGTTTGATTTTTTCTATGATGCTTCGCATCTGGGGTTAGGATGTGTCCTCATGCAGTAGAGGTCAGTTTTTTCTTATCAGTCTCAACAGTTAAGTCCCCATGAACGTAACTATGACACTCACGATCTTCAGTTGGCATCCGTGGTGTTTTCTCTGAATTTTTGGAGACATTACCTCATTGGTGAGCGCTTTTTGGTTTTCACCGATCATAAGAGTTTGAGGGATGTCTTATCTCAGTAGGACTTGAACTTGCGATAGTGTCGGTGGATAGAGTTCTTGATAGAATACAACTTCGAAATATCGTATACACCTGGAAAAGGGAATATTCTAGCTGATGTGCGGAGCTGAAAGTCATGTAGTGATTCTATGCATGAATCTGTTGATTCCTGGAGTGTAATAGAAGAGATGTCAGCATTACATCTTGATATGGGAGAATTTGGGGGTAGAGGTTGTCTTTTTCAGATGAAGGTACAGTCATCCCTGATGAAATAGGTGGAAGAGTCCCAATTGGGAGACCTTTAGGTTGAGGTTTGGAGAGACTGAGTTATTTGTGATGAGACCCCTGATGGTTGGTCTGAGGATGAACAATATCGAGTGTTATACCAAGGAAGGATTTCCGTTACCTTGATGATGCACAAGAAGGTTCTCAGAGAGTTCCACAGTTCTCCTTTAGCAGTACATCCTAGTGTGACAAAGATGTACTAATCCTTGAGGAGTCAGTTTTGGTGGCCTGGGATGAAGCGTTCGGTTGTAGAGTTTGTGTCTCGATGTTTAGTTTAACAAAAGCTGAAGGCTGAACACCATGTTCCTGGTGGTCTTCTCCATCCATTTTTGATTACTTAGTGGAAGTGGGAGGACATCTTGATGGACTTTGTTACAGGTTTACCTGGAGCTCCTGGACCACATGATGTTATCTGGGTGGTAGTGGATTGTTTAACAAAATCAGCCCACTTGATAGTGATCAATGAGTCGAGCTTAGTGGAAGTTTTGTCGAGGCAGTATCTAGAGGAGGTGGTGAGACTTCATGGAGTCCCTAGGACGATCATTTCTGATCGAGATACTTGTTTTACCTACAAGGTGTGGAGACATCTCCAACATGCTTTTGGTTATCAGGTTTGCCTTAGCACGACTTTTCATCCTCAAACAGATGGTCAGACAGAGCGAATCATCCAAACTCTTGAAGACATGTTACTCTCTTATGTTATTGGTTTTGGAGGCTCATGAATGAGGCACTTACCACTGGTGGAGTTCGCTTACAATAATATGTTTCACTCCACCATCAGTATGGCACTGTTTGAAGCCATGTGTGGATGGTCTTTCCGTTCTCTATTGTGCTAGACTAGGGTCAGAGAGTCAGCAATTCTCGGACCAAAACTAGTGCAGAATACAATAGAGATGGTTTAGGTTATTCATGAGAGGTTTAAGATAGTGAAAGATCATCTTAAATCATATGTCGATCAAAGGAGGGGACCCTTAGAGTTTAATGTTGGGGATCAAGTGTTTCTATAGGTGACTCCCCATCGTGGGCAGTGAAGGTTTGGACTTGGAAGTAAGCTTTCTCCCTAGTTTATTGGGCCTTTCGAGGTGTTAGATCATGTTGGAGATGTGGTGTATCAAGTAACACTTCCCCCAGAGATGAGTCAGATACATGATATTTTCCACATGTCACAGGTCCGTCGTTATCTTCATGATGACACTAACATCATCGATTGGGGAGAGATCAATGTTGATGATGATGAAACCTTTGCGGAATGACCTCTGGAGATCCAAGACCGTAAGGTGAAGGTGTTGTGTGGATGTTCTATTCCCTTGGTTCGTGTCTTGTGGTGACACCGTGGCATGGTGGAGAGTACCTGAGAATGTGAGTCACATATGCATGTCCTGTACCCAGAACTATTTTAAGTTGTTGTGTTGTGTTTTCTTTGATCCTTTCTTTTATGTAACTTTGAGGTAATGTTATGCTTGAATTGTTTGGATATGGATTGTTTTTCCCTTGCTCTCGGATGCCGTGGTTTTTTTTGTTTTTTTTTTGTTTTTTTTGGTTTATTTTTTGTTTTTTTTTTGTTTTTTTTCTTTTTTTTTCTAGCTTTAGAATGACTCAGGGTGGTTTTCCTCTAAGAGGTATCTTACGGGGTGGTAGTTCGGACCCCTCTTCTATTTATTTTGGTTTTAAATTCTTGAGGACGAGAATGTTTTCAAAGGTATCTGATATAATGGATCGGTCATCTCCGGTCCATTACATTGATAATGTGGTGTTGGAGGTGTTTTGGGAGGTCAAGGTGACTTATCCCCAGCACTTTTCCGAATTTATTATTCTGTGAACAGTGTTTCCAGTTTTATGAACTGTAATGGTGAGGTTCTAACAGTGACCTTCCAATGGTGGACTTGAATAGTGTTTCCAGAATGGTGAGGTTCTAACAGTGACCTTCTAACGGTGGACTTGAACAGTGTTTCCAGAATAGTGAGTTTCTAATAGTGACCTTCTAATGATGGACTTGAACAGTGTTCCCAGATGGGTGAGGTTATAACAGTGACCTTCTAATGGTAGACTTAAACAGTGTTTCCAGAACGGTGAGGTTCTAACAGTGACCTTCTAACGGTGGACTTAAAAAGTGTTTCTAGAATAGTAGGTGTACAGTGTTTCCAGAATGGTGATGTCTATTGATAACCTCTAATGTTGAGGTCTATCGGTGTCCTCTAACGGTGAGGTGTATCGGTAACCTCTAATGGTGGGGTCTATCGGTAACCTCTAACAGTGAGGTCTAACGGTGGCCTTTTCTTTCCTTTGCCAAATTTTGAGTTTGTGAACAGTGTTTCCAGCTTCCAACATTTTCTCCCCTCTGACGTTTCCTTTGACGTAAAATACATTCAAAGCCTTATTTTAATGACTCTTAAGGCTGATTAAAAATCCATAAATCCTATATTAATTATCCCAATAGATCCAGATATTTTTACTTGGTCAGATAGTGTGGGTTAATGTGATCCGCTTTTAATGGAGAATTAAGCGTATCATAAACCGTCTCCCCATTAAATCTTCAAAAGGGACAAGATATCAACCTCCCTTGTTCTTCCTCTTTATTCTCTACTATGAGATTCTAGAACCTTTCAATCCTTCCCGTAGGAGTTCCACAATCAAACCTTACTCCTCGTATTGGTTCCTTTCTATTTTGGATGCAACCGAGTCGTATCGGTCAATCTTCCATATAAGGTATTTTTTATCATTATTCCTTTGGGGCTCATATTATCATGTTTTCCCTTCCTTTTTATAGCATGTAATCACCAAGATTCTAAGGGGGTTTTCATGGGGTTTGGTTGGTGTTGTCGTACCGTGGAATCCTCGGGTGGATGCAGTTGTCGCGAGAGGAGGATCGTGACCCATTGTGTGGATAAATAACATGAAGAATTTTTTGAGGTAGGGGATTCATTTCTTCTCATATTTTACGTGGAATTGTATTTTTATCATGTTTAATCCCACTGGATGACAATGTAATTGAAATAATAAATATTTTAACCTGATAAATAAATTGATATTGATCGTATGTTACTGCCTCCAGTTTTGCTAGATAGTGTGATATATATGCTTTCTTTTATTTGATGTTCGTTCTTGATGTAAATAGGTGAAGAACGTAAATTGGTATTAATTGATAATTGTTTGGCTAAAGATAAAGAGGCATGTGAATGAATATAGTTAAATTGGTAATTTGATGTTAATAAAATTAGTGCAATAAAAATGGTTATTTATTTGTGATCGCTTACTGACTAGGTTTCCTGAATTTGGAACCTACAGATAAAAAATATGTTAATTCAGTATGGATTAAAGAACTAATTGTTTGATAATTCCTTAAAGGGTTCAGTGTTACCCTCCTGTTTGTTAAAGGGCCAAGAGCCCAATTGATGTGATGTTTTTTCCTGCTGTTTGTACTGTGATGTGAGCCTGTATGGCTATTGTGATATGTGGGGGATTAGAGTCTATTATTTGTGATATAATATGACGCCTAGAGTGTTGAGATGCATCGGGTTATGCACGTGGGTGTTAGGGAGGACACCAAGGATGATGGAATAGGTTGGGTGTGTTTTTTGGGTGCTTTCTGATTCTTATTGGGTGTGATGTTAATGAATTTTAATGTTAAAATGTTCAAGGTTAATTAATGTTTAAAGAATTAATTAACGTACAGTGGAACTGATAAAAAGGTAATGAAGTAATATAATAAAGCTCTTTAAAAGGTTCTGTGCTTATAGGATACCTAGTCTTAGATGTAGTAGCCCAAATTCTGAGAGACATTAGCTGCAGTTGTGTATAAGACCTGGTAATTCCCATAGTGTGGTTGTGAGATATAATATATTCTGTGCTTTTTATGTTTCTATATGCTACTCCACCCCGTTAGTAATGGAAAACTGACACCCTGAGGATTCTGAGACCTGGGGGTGTTTTCACCAACATTCTGGTGGGAGGACGAATGGCTGACTACCCCCTTTAACCCCACTCTCTTCTCTTGGTAAATACTTGTTCCAATAGGCACATCTGTTAGTTTCCCCTTATATGTGTTTAGAGGGCTGTAATGGCTTGTGGTTATTTCACACACATATATTTGGGATACAGTATCATATGGACTACTATAGGTGTAACGTGTATATGTTGTGATGGCTTGAGGATCCTTTCTCGGTGTATGGGCTGTAATGGATGGAGGTATAATACCCAAAGTATGATAAACGTTATGAGGGCTATGGTGGCTCCCAGAACTTACCTGGTTACTTTTGGTTGTGAGGATGGTGTGGTTATTCCCCCTGGTGTCTGTGGGAAAGCCTTTTTAGTGCACGAGGTGAAGATTATGGTGCTTCACCCAGGTGTCTCTAGGTAATCCTTTTCGGAGATAGATGCTTAGGATGTGCGACTTTGGGGAAAAGCGGAAAACCAGTGGGGAAGTAGTAGCAGGGTACCCTTGATATTCTTTACTATATTCTATATTCTTGTATGAGTTACTTGGTGAGAGTAGTCATGATGTGTTTGGGAACATGGTATACCTGTTTAGGTGACGAGTTAGTTTCACTTGTTGTTCACTATGATTTAGCATGATTTCTTTACTTTTGCATGAGATGTTTCAGGGCTGATCCTACTGAGTATACTGTTATACTCACCATATGTATATATAAACTGTTTTTCAGGTCACTTAGAGCAGGATGGAGATCAAGCTGGTTTCTACTAGCTTGTGGTTGCAGGAGCTGTTCGGGCTTGTGGTTGCTACTTTTTTTTACATTCTGTTGGGTACTTGTAGTTTTCCCTTCCAATTATAGTACATTTGCATGACATTTCAAATATACACTTGGGTTTATTTTATTTTCTAGTTCTGAGTGGGAGTTTATTGGTGTCTATCTTATCTCTCTCTTCCTCATGTGTTCTCTTAGAGGCTAATTCCTCCCATTTGTGTGTTTAATATACCCTCGATGTTAGTCACCAACCCGGGGCCTACTGGAAGCGGGAATCGGGGGTTATTATCTCCCTTCTCACATTACTGGCCGAGGTGGGGTACACTTTGTGGGGATGAAAGCCTGACAGAATCTATGGTAAAATACTATTATATGGTTTTGGGTTTTAATTAATTTATATTATAGTGTATAAAACCTATTTTTGAATTCGATAATGAATTCCCCTCTATTTTTCAATAAAAAAATCCCAATATCACATTCCACAAAACTAAAACCCCTTATGACATGAATTTTCTATACCATTCCCTCTCATTATCCCACTTAATGGTCCCTTATTGTCATAATAATCCCCTCCCATGATTTAATATAAACCCTCTCAAGGTATAGTATCCTTAACATCTCTTTCTTATTCAGACACCTTCTTTATATTATACATTTTAATTCCTAATTTTTCATGTTTTTATATGTTTTGAGGAATCTAAATTACATTTTTTTATGATTTTCAAGGTTTGATATACCACTTTCACTCTCACAAAACAATTACATGAATATTTACATACTCTATTATGTTGTTGAAATTATCATATGACTTTATTCCATGACAAACAACTATGTAGTGGTTACCCATCCCCATTTCCACTTAATAGAATTCACATTGACATACCTATACTTAATTTATTAAGTATATCTATTTATGTATATAACAATATTTAATTATGGTAATAAAGGTGATGAAAAATATTTTTATGTCCTATGATCTATGTTGAAAACTTTTGTATTTAAAATATATGGATGTGATGGGTGGGATCAAAATTATATGGCTCTATAATGCACTGGGAAATTATTTTTATATCAAGATATTTCATGTATAGAATATGAGAGGTTATCATAATAATAATATGTTATTATTTCATGGTGTTTAGTCTTGACATATATTAATGATATCATGTTCTATATTGATTACACAATATTATGTTACCTTGATGTTATCAAGTTATATCATTCCTAGTTATTTATTATATTTTTAGTACCAATTTAATTAAATCATGAAATTCCTCTTAAGTGACTTGTATTACTTTTATCATATAATTATTTAATTATTTCCTTATAGGACTTTATAACTCAACCATTTCTAATATACCTCCATAAGATATCCCATGAAATTTTAGAATACCCATGGAATATAAGGGAATGTTTCAGAATTCATAAATAATGATGTCATATCTATATTTTAAGTGATTATGTAATGTTCTGAATTACCCAATTTCAATGATCCTCATTATCATCTAGGGTTGTGTTAAGTGCATCTTTATTCAATAAATCATGAAATAAAGTGTATAAAGGATCTGTTTTTTCATAATGAATGTCACAACCAATAAATCATAATCAAATTCAGTAGGATTGAACTAAATATCAAATATTTTTCTTATGATACCCACCTATAGATATAGGGGATATATAATACCAAGCCCTAACCACTAGTTTTTTATTTATGATTCACTCTCTATATAAAATATATGAATATCAATAAAATGCATAGTCAAATAGCCTTCAAAATTAATAAAAATCCATATTGAGATACAAATATATGAAAAAAAATACTTTTTGGATCAATAAATTGGATAACAAGGTCATAATGTATATTGTGAAAGAACAATGATGATTAAATTGCACAAATCTCAAGTGTAACAAAATTAATTTCAAAATATGTATTCATAGATGAAAAAATTGAAATAGATAACTTAAAATAAACAAATATATTTCATGAACTAAGAGATAACCATGTTGAATTATTTCATATATGTAATATATAAAGAATACCAAAAATTATAGGTTCGTAACATAAATCATGTCTGATAGAATGAAATTTTATTATGAATCCCTTATTAATTTAATACTTATCGAATAAAAACATCATTAATGTGGAAACATAATGTGTAAAATTGAATATTAATAAATAAATAAAATCAAGATATAATAAATCCAATATTCATTAATTTCACCATTACTAAAATCATAATACACATTATGAAATGGTTATCAATGAAATCAAGAATTGAGAAAATTTATATTACTCTTAAGTAATATAAGATCCAAATAAACATAAGAGGGTTTCCAAGAAAGGGGAAATAAAATATCATGAAATAAAAGATATTAATTATTATTGATGACCATTATTTCAAAAATTACACTATAAAAATAAAATATGGTGCGTAATATCAAACATACCTCCTGAAATTGAAAATAACAAAAAAATTACCCTTAAAATCACTGTTTCCAATGAATAAAAATATATTTAAGGAATGAAAACGATACTGATGTTCAAAACCCATGAATTACATTAATATGGTAAAATATATCATTTAATCATTAATAAATTAATATTAAATATATTATGGTGAATAATATGAAATATTTCTTGTGAAATAAATTTTGAGACAAAGAACCCCTTACAATAATTTTTGACTACCCCTAACGTGTCTAAGTATCCTATATAGAAATCCTAACCATCTTGGTCACCTATTTCAAAAATTAATTCATATAAATAACCTTTTAATAAATTCATCTATAATTATATTTTACATTTATATATAATTGTTATTATATACATTCAATATTGGTTTTCAGTACTACGAATACTTTTTCATTGGTATAGTAATTGAATCTATATTATTCAACATCTAAATAATTTCAACAATATAAATTCATATAGGTTACTATAATATATGCCTAAAATTTATTTATAATTTTATGATTTCATTATATGGGTGTTTTTGTTTTGATTCTTCATGTTGAAATTAGCGATGAGTATTTTTCAGTGATTTCTAATAACTAATTATATTATCATAGTCATTCATGATATTATTTTATATCATTTTTCAACTAGATGGCCAAATTGACCCAAACATGAACATGCTATAATTAATTGTTGTGTATGTTTATAAAAGATTTTTATTTTTGAATAATATAATTATTAAATAAAATTACTGGTGTCAATTTTTTTATTCTTATTTTATGATATATTATTACAAAATAATAAAATTAGAGGGAAAATGATATATATTACATCAAGGGGTGTTATTTTATCTATCAATTTAATAAATTATGTCCTCATAATTTTTAGTATCTCTTGATAATAAAATTAGATAACTGTATCTAAAATATACGAATAAGTAAAGATATAATTTCAAATGAATAATATAATATAATATTATTACTATTTCTATAAAACACATCATTTCACCACATCATGTACATTTATTTCTTCCTCTTTCTTTTGAATCATGTTACATTATTATATCATTTTCCATTCAAGGTTCATCTTCCATTTACATTGAAACATTAACCTTGGTTATTATTATCCAAAAATTTACATGAAATAAGTTGAACCATATTTTGTTCATTATATTAATCACAAAAAATAATGTTTCACTATATAATTATCTTATTTTGTCTATTTGGATACTCAAAAAAGTTGACATTATTAATTATAATTTTTTTGTAGACATTCAGGCACAACCACAAGATTTATCACTCTAATTATTATCTTATTAGGTTTATCACCAGTACAATCTTTCCATTATCCACTGAATATGTTATTAACTTGGATACCTTTTTCATCAAAAAATAGTAAAACTATAAAATTTTTATTGTGAACAATGAAAAATTAACACATTAAGAGAATTATTGTATAACAAATTCAACCAAAAAATGACACACTCTGTGAAATTATTACATTATCTTTTAGTTTATACAAAATCACCCTTAATTCAATCTGATTTTAATTTGGTTCAATTACCATATATTCCTTAGCAAAATTCCTCAACATAATTAATCCTTTATAATGTTATGTAATGACAATTTGATTAACCGATGAATTTCACACATGAGTGTCCATTGAGGTGTGTAGTCTTACACCAACGCATCGTGAACCACAGTTAAGATTGAGTTGACACCCAATTATCATTTTTCAAGGTAATTACCCTTAGTTGAATCTATTCCATATATAAATCCAATTAACAATATCCTGATATGGATTTAATTTCTAGGAGACCAAAAAATATCTTATTTACCTAAACATTGGGTTTTTATCCTAAAGTTAGACTTAATAAATAGAGTTTTCCCTGGTTTTTTCTATAAATGTTTCATATATTAACCCCTAAACTACATAAAATATTTCATATTACCTAATCTTACATAATGGTTTATCTGTACCTTTGAAATTATAATGAACCTTAACTTATCAACCATTGATGACATTTGTAACTCTTAAATTGAATAATACTTAAAACATCAAAATCTCAACATTTATATAGATTCTCCATTTATTACTATTTATGATTCCCTATACCCAAACTCTCGGTCTCTAGTGCTCATATATATGATATCAATATATTGTCTTTTGCATCAATAAAATACACCATTTGTTAACCATCTATAATTAAAATATCACATAAAAATATTGGATCACATTTATTCCAATTTTCTTTTAGTTTTTTTGGTTTATATTATTATAAAAATTAATTATGCAATAGATTCTATGTATTTCTTGTCAAATTGATATTTTTCAAAAAAATAGAAATTTATTAATGATTAATAAGTCTTTAACATCTCAAAAACATTATCCACACAATATATTCTTATAGGAATATCATCTATTACACTTTTCACCATAACATGTATAAATGTAAGCATAACAAGGGTGATCTAAAATTATCTATAATGGAATGTGTATACAAGAATATATTACAAAATATACAAGTAAAAAATAATATGGGAGGAAATTAATGACAATGAAATAATTCTATATACCAAATCACCTGAGAATAAAAAAACACATGGATGACATAAAAATTTAAATAATAACACGGATAAAAATAAACTAATTCATGTTAAAATAATTCATAATTCCTCACATTAGGATCTTTATCATCAATACAATAAAAAACAGAAAAATATCTTCATTAAAACTACTACCCAAACAAGATACTTTTCATTAAGTGTACAACCATGAAATCATGTTTGAATTTGGTAGAAATTCCCCTAATACAAAAACATTTTCTTTCATAAGAATAACTAATTCATTGAGGGTGTATATAATATTTATCCCCCCTATCACGTAGTCCAAAATATTCACCATATAAAAAAATGAATTTTTATGAATTGCATCATAAAATTTTCTTTAGAATAAATTATCACTTGTATTGAGGAAAAAACAAAAAAGAAACCAATACACTCCATGTTAACAATTTGTATAACCTTGAAATAATATCTCTGGAGAAATATGGTGGATGGTTAAACAACACATATCCCAAATATAATATAAATAATTTCAAAGGATTTTGACATGGATAAAAAACACATTATATTGGGTGAACATGAAATAAAATACTCAATATGATGAATATTGAGTGTAACAATAATTTTTTTTTTCAAATATGAATCATATATATCATATAATAGAATATAATAGTGTAACACTAAAAATGTTTCAATGAAAGAAGCATTGCCATTTTTTCATTCCTAACTATTGATTTAAAACCCCAAGAATAAAGAAACATAATGTGGGACATTAAATGTAATGAATGTGAAAGCAGTCCTGATATAATACATTAAAGGGGAATTATTTACGCATTAAAAGGAAACATTGTTCAAATTATGAAATATGTTTTATGGAAAACAAAAATTTATTACAAAGAAAATGGTAAATGTAACATGATAATAAAAAGAATATAAGAGGGTTACCATGAAATTGATACTAAAATACCATTAAATGATTGATATTCATTATTGTTGAATTACATTATGCTATATAATAATGTATAAAAATAAATTATTGTGTGAAATATTAAACTTTTCATATGTAATTGAAAATAGAGACAAAGAATAATTACTACCTTAGTATCCATTGAATCAAAAAAATTTAAATAAAAAAAATTACATTACTTTTTAAATGTTATCAATTAAATGAATATGGTAAAGGAAATAAATCATTCAAAAATCACAATAATTAAATAAATTATTGTGAAAAATGTGAATTTTTTTCATGAAATTAAATTTCACTTAAAGAAACCCTTACCTTAATTCCTAGCTACCACAAAAGCAATCAAATCTCATTTATAAAAAATACATTTTTTAACCACTTCTCTAATGTCCTTCTTCATATTTATAAAAAATTATAACCATTATTTAGAATTATTCTCTATAGTTATATAAGTTATCTATTATTTATTTTTAATATAGAGTGTGGGTAATCTTTATCATTTTGAACTAGTTTTGTAATAGTAGTATTTTTTTTCTCTAAAACATTAGTATTCCATAATCATACAATGTACCCTATTAAATGATATATAATTATATTAAATTACATCATTTCATTATATGGTACTTTTTTTGAAATCTGTAAAGATAATATTGAGGATGATCATATTTTGGTGATTTTTAAAGAACATATTTTGGCGTCTAAATTAATGAGTTTACTATTTATTTTACCAATCCAAAACATAAATAAAATAATTATTTAATTATTTATGTAATATTTTATTATAAATTGGTTTATTATATTGATAAAAGATATTGTATTATAGAATTTTTCATTTAGATGATTCGACAGACCCAAACATGAACATACCATAATTAATTGATGAGTATTGACTTAAAAGTTATATATTTTAGAATAATATCATCATTACATAATAATAATGATGTTATTTATATAATTATAATTTTTTAAATAATATTTTATAATATTTTCATAAATAATAATGTAAATATATGAAAAATGAGATATGGTACTTTGGTGAGGTTGTCGTCCGCACAAACAAATGATTGCAGTTTATGATTTTCTCAATGGAAATGGGGAAATGTAGTTGTTTATTGTTAAAATAACATAATTAAACTTTCTATATATATTATAGTAATTCAATAATATTGTGGTGGATATAAACTTTTTTGGATATGTATATTTATAATAAAATACTAAACATTAGAAAATACTCATGCAGAGAACATGGTATTTCTCTTGAAAATTTCATTTGAAATAGAGGCATTTGGACAACCAATTGAGAAAAGAGGATTATAATTATAAAAAAAGATTCTAGGTGGATATAATTACAATGTTTTAATCATTATATTATAATGGGTAGACTAAACATCAAAACAAAATTAATAAAATAAATCAAGTTTCGATGGTGTATAGAATATGTAACACAGAGCTTAAATGAACCATGAAATATTATTATTTTTAATATGATCGTCATAAACTACCCAATAAATTAGAGAGATCAAATTAGATTAAAATATTTATAAATTATATAAAATTATCCAAATTAAAAAAATCATTGATATGTTCTTAGAAAATAATCATGAAATATCTAGTAATTTTATTTTATGATTCATATATATGTTTTCATAAAAAATGATTGGTATTGTTCTATGAGAAATTATTTCAAAAAAATTTAAAAACATTTAGAGAATAAATTTTTATAAAACATTTTTTTTAAATATATCTATAAAAATTATTTTAGGTTGAAATTTTTATAATTTTCCTAAAAAATATATTTTCGAGTGAATAGTTAATCTATTCTTTTTTATTTAAAAATCTATTTTATAATTAAATATTTTTGAAATAAATATATACATTAGATTATTTATAAAATTTAATTAGTTATTTTCATAAATAAATAATATAATTACCAAACATGTAGTTAATTTTATACCTAAATTTTGCATTAAAACACTTTTATACTTAAAAATGATTTTTCCTAAAAAATAGATTCCCATCATATTTTTTTATTTTAATTTTATATTAAATTATATAACATATTATTATTTATTAAATTCAAATATATTCTAAATTTATAATTATGATGTTGAAATTGATTAAGAATGACCATTTATTTTTTGTAAATATGAATAGTCACCATAGTAAAAAATAATCACCATGATAGATGTAACATTGGTAAATTAAGGTTAAAAATAATATAATGTGAATACAATAACTAACCTTAAAATTTCATTAATTTTATTTTATAATTATATCTCCTCAATAATCATTAAAAGGAAAAAATATATGTCCTTTTCCACATGTACTTCATTTTTTATAGAATAACATATAATGAAAAGTCCAAACTTTCATTAGTTTTTTATAATCGTTAAATATTTTAGAAATTTGTGAATAGAAGGTGTAACATGTCGAACCTGGTTCTATGCATCGGTTCCCCAAGTCAGACTGATAAATGACCTCATACGGTCCTTCATATACACTAGAGCATGTCGAGTAGATGCGAGAGTCTAATGTCAATCATGGGATGACAATACCTTATTTATGTCTGTATAAAAAGAGCGTATATAAATAAAAACCAACCAGATGATATAATATAGCTCTAATAATACCATTATAAGAGGATGAAAAAACTAGAAATATAATATCAAAACTAAATAGTAGAAATGTCATGCTAAAATAAGTTCCAAGTATCGATATGAAAAATCCAAATCATAGACACTGATAACTCCCCATGGGTCCAAAAACCCATACATTTCCATCGACCATGCTCCATATGGAATTATCTATATAACATAGAGCATTTTACCTTCTCTAGTCCCAAAAACATTAAGTATTTTTGTGTACTGATCATGAAGCATGAGTAGTGTGTGAGAACAACAAAGTGGGACAACACTAATGGTTTCAAGAACAATATCTAGTCAAATAATGTATATATTTTTTTATAGAATAATCAATTCCATTAATGTAATTAGTTTACACTTATTCAATTACTCTTTATTTTACAACCTAACACAAAGGTTCTTTTAGACACCTGAACTCTCAAAAGCTACATCCACCCGTTCTAGTGTATGAACATTCCCTGAAGAATATCATATATCAAAATTCCATTTCTATCATTCGTCATCTCAATTCACACATGAATTCCATTATTACCATTCATTGTCTCAAATAACATATGAATTCCATTATTAAAATTTGTAATTTCAATTGACAATGTGGGTATTGATGAACCATATTTTCCCATACATGAATATCACATATGAATGTAATTATGATCCTTTATCATTTCATATCACACTATGAGATTTTGATGTGACATATGATGTCCCACACATTCTTATCAAACAATTTATCACTGCAGGCATTGGAGGCACCATACCATGTCCCACCCATCTTAATAAATTATTTTATCCCTTAAGGATTCAGTAGTAGAAGATTTCATCCCACACATGTTAATCAATCAATCACTCATATACAACATATATCAAAATATAACATTAATAAATCCACTGATTAATAAATAAAACTCAGAAATTTAATACACATACTATTTTCTTAATTATTTCACCTATTAATTATGCACGTCATTCTCATTAATTAATTTAATAATTAATTAATCACAATAATTTCCATTAAATAATTAAACAATAAAATAATCACACTGATAAAATTTATTAATTCATCAATTAATTAATCACATCAATTCCATTACCAAATTCAATAATTAACTAACTACACCAACCATTTTAATTAATTAAATATTTACTTTATCTCATCAATTTCATTATTTAATTCAATTGTTAACTAATCACTTCAATAATATTTATTAATTAAAAAATTAATTAATCACATAAATTCTTTTAGTAAATTCATCAATTAACTAATCACATCAATACCATTAATTAATAAAAAATTTCATTAATCAATTAATTTCATTTAATTAATTCAAAAATTAACTAGTCACATAAATTACATTAATTAACTTAATAATTAATTAATATTAATAATTTCATTAGTTTATTTTACAATTAACTAACTACTTAAATAATATTATTTAATTATACAATAAATTACTCAAATCAATTCCACTAAATAGGTAAATAATTAATTAATCACATTTAAACCCTTTAACTAATTCACATATTAATTGTTCACACCTATTCCATTAATTAATTCTACAAATAATAAATCACATTCAATCCAATAAATTAATTCACTAATTAATTGTTCATTTCGATTCCATTAATTAATTACATAATATATTAATAAAATATAATTCCTTTAGTAAATTTACCAATTAAATTTTCACATCAATTCAATTAATTAATTCTATAATTAATTAATAACATCAATTCCACCAAATAACATACCAATTAATTTTTTATGCCAATTCCATTAAATAATGTAACAATTAATTAATAACATTAAATTGCATCAACAAAACAATATATTAATTAATTCATCAATTACATAATCATTTTCATTAAAATCTATAATATCAAAACTTTCTAATATGTAATTCAATAATTAATTTTCCTAATTTTTTTACCAAAATAATAAAACAATTATTCCAACAACCAATTATTCCAATTTCAAAAATATCAATATCACCTAAATTAATTCATCGATTTATTATCCCAAATTCACAATAACAATAGTCCGTTAATTAATTCAACAACTACTTAATCCACATAAATTCCATTAATTAATTCAACAGTTAACTAATCATCTCAACGCTATTAATTAATTACTTAATTAATTAATCAACTCAATCAATTTACCAATCAGAAAAATATCTAATAATTGATTCAATAATAAATTATTGATGTTCAATAATCAAAATCACACCAATTTTACATCAAAAATTATTTAGTCCAAGTCAAAATTTCATAATCACATCCATTCCTATTGATGGATTCAATAATTAATTAATCAAATACAAAAAAATCACAAAAAATCCATAATTAATTATATAATTAAATATTTCATATCACAATCCCATTATCCAAGAAATTAATCGAGAAATTCATTATAAAAAATATACAATCCCAATATCCCCAATTTCAGAATTCCAATAATTAATTAATTCAATAAAAAACTAAATTTTATAACATGTATTATAAATTATTCAATTAAATACACATATTTAAAATGAAGATATTCGTATTTAAATTTTAGACAACCTTCCTCAATTCGATGATGAGTGATTTACAAACATAAATACCCAATTTGAAGAGAATTAGTCAAGAACACAATGAAGAACCTGATCTAGATATAAAACATAGATTCCATATAAAAAAATTTAGATCTAATAAAACAAGATCTAGATACAACTGAATAGATTATAAAATCTATTAAAGAACAAGAGAAGAAAAGTATTCAAACAAGAAACCAATTAGGATGTGATTCACTTACTTGGATAGGTATTGATCTTTAATATTCCCTTCGATTTACCATGAATAGTTGTTGGGTTCCCCAAGAATGTATCCCATATCCATAGGAAACATAATTGAATTTACATTCTGAGAGGGTCGATTTGGGATTTAAATGCGTTTTTGAGTAATTTAAAGAACCAAATTTCATAATATTAATTAGCGTACACATGTTATCTTGGGTCGGGTCGAATAGTTAGTAAAATCTATGCACTTAACCACTCACCCATTGCACATGTAGGCTGCACACTTATTATAAACGTGTGAAAACCATGTGAACCCACAATACAAATTGTTTTACCTCACAAATATATGAAACCACACTTTTTATAACATTTCACAAACCATTTAATGCCTCTCCTCCATCCGAAATTCTCTAATTTTATCCCATACACTCCCAAGTTAAGACCCAGAAAAGTTATAATCAACATAAGCAAAAATAATACCTCTAAATGAGGCCAACACATCTCTAAAAAAGGTCAGGGTCTTATAAACTCCCCACCTTATACAAGCTCATCCTCGAGCTATACTCCTTTTCATTCCTATTATTCTAAGTATAAAAGAATGGGTAAATGAGCCCTCATATACACTATAATATCAAATGTTTCCTCCTGAACATAGCCATGATTCCAAAATACACAAACTATAGATGCAACATTTTCCTACAAAACATGCTTACTATGATCCAATACACATATTAGATTATCTTCAAAGGATATATCCATTGAAAAGTCAATATCATAAAAATACCTAATGTATTTCCCATCTCAGAGTTCCTAACAACCACAATAATAGCATCCATCATTTGAACTCAGCCGAACAATGAAATTCCTAGAAAGGGAATACATCCACCGCCTATAATGCCCACCAGGCCGGTACCAACGAATTTTAATATTCATGTTATTGGTTCCACATTGTAATTATCTTTCCACCACTTCCACCCCATAGGCATTTTCTACACACATGCAACTTACACATCATAACCAACATTTATTGCTCTATTAACACCCTATTATCATGAAACTTAACCACCCTAAACTATGCATCAATAACATGTTAAAACCTAAAACATGGATGTGTACTTATAACCATTCAGGGGTAAAAAAGAAAATCAACCTCTACTTGTTCCTAGATTCTGATTTTTGAACCCACAATATTATAGAACTTGCTATCCATCATGATAATATATTCCTCAAACTATATAGGATGTACCATACACCATCCATCTCCACATATTCCGGTTCATAAACATATCCTCTAAGAGGCCCCATATCCCCCCTAAAGACACTCACATAGCTATCCCTAAATCCAATTCATTTTCAATGTACCTAAGACAATGCAAAGAAAGTTTTCAGGACTATCAGTAATTAAAATTATGATAATAATTCATCGGTGAACACCACTTTAAATAATCCATCAATAATGTTACCACCCACTATGAAAACAAAAAATCCCATAAAAAATATTTTAACACAAACGCCTCTACACAGTCAAAACCGAGAAACTATTACTACCCTTAACCATACTAAACCTGGGCCATGTTCAATAAAGGGAAAACTCATTCTCATCATTCACATTTTTTAGAAACCCATTTATTCCTACCATTGTAAATTTTTACTATTTTAATTTTTATGTTAGGAACATTATTATTTAAAGTATGCATGCATGGGAAAACATTTTAGGTTCAATAACATACACAAACCCCATTTTCCCATATGTGCCTAAAATGTTTCATGTCACAAAATAATCCTGAAATCTGAGAATATTGCATGAAATCTCAATTATTTTTCCATATCAGGTCACTAGTAAAATATCAAAAAATCATTGATACGTTAATCACATAAGATTATAGGTTTGTCACCCAAGGTGAAATAATATTCATTTATATCAAAAAACATCAATCATAACAATCCCACTAATGGTATTTCAGTTATCCCTCACACATGGATTAGCTACTCCCATGAAAGAGATCATAACCTAGGAATGAATATTTATTTCATTATTTATACCTTTACAAAATATTTAGTCCAATGAAATTAAATGAAAAATACTATTATAAAACATTGTAATGTTCTGAACTGGGTTCCACAAACCAGTTTCCCAAGCTGGACAGATTCATGACTTCAGGCATGCATCCCCATACAGTAGAGGATTTCGACTAGTAGCAAGGTTATAATATCGAACATGGGTATAATTTACCCTATTTATCATATTGAAACTACTATGGAACTAAATTAACCATAATTAAATGATATAACATATACTGAGTAATCATTGTATCAGAAGATGACAAAATCTAGAAATACAATATCAAAACAGAATTGTAGACATGTCATGATAAAGTATGTAACAAGTGTCAATATGTAAAACCCAAAAGAAACACAGATAACTCCCCAAAAGTTACCAAACCACATAAGATTCCCTCAACTTTGATCCATCCAAAATCATACATCTAACATAAGGCCTTTTCTTTTATCCTGGCATGAAATAATGATGTCAATTCTGGTGCAGACTAAGAAGCCTATGTAGGGTGTAAGTAAAACTCAACAGCCACCACCAATGATGTCTAAAACAATATCCAATAAAATAATTTATTTAGTATTTTATAGAATAAAATTTTAGTAAATTAAATAGTGTAATCTTATTCAACTACTCTTTATTTTACCACATAAAAAAATTGGTTCCCAAGGACACCTAAACCCTGAATACCTACATCATCCCTTCCAGATTATGAACTATCCCTTAGGGATATCATATCTCAAAAATCCATTGTTACCATTATTCATCTCAATTAAAAAATTAATTCCATTACTACCAATAATATTATCAAATCACATTTTTATTAAATTTTTAAAATCCAGTATTTTAATTCAAAATATAGGATTTTGATACAATACACCATGTCTTGGTCATGAATATCACATATGATTTCCATTGTTACCATTCATCATTTATTACCACACAATGAGTTTTTTATGTTTTATACTAGGTCCCACACATGTTTATAAAATAATGTATCATTATGTTCATTTAATGTAGCAGACCATGTCCCACACACGTTAATCCCTCAGTTTTTCACAATGGGCATTTGAAGCAGAAAACCATATCCTGCACATGTTAATAAATCAATCACATATATACCACATATATAACAATATAACATTAATTTACCCACTAATTACTTATTGAAAACAAGTAATTTCATACTCACACTATTTCATTGATTAATTAACCAATTCATGAAGCAGATCATTATCATCAATTAATTAACCAATTATTAAATCCTAGAGATTTCCATTTGTTAATTAAAATAATATCTAATCACACCAATAACATTAATTAATTCAATAATTAATTAATTTCATAAAATCCATTATCTAATATAACTTTTAATTAATTACATCAATAAGGATAATAAATTCAACAAATAATTTGTCACATTAATTTCATTACTTTATCAAATAATTAACTAACTAATTAAATAACATTAATTAATTCAATAGTTAATGTATCACATCAATTTAATTAATTAATTAAACAACTTACTAATCACATCAATAAAGTTAATTAAATTAACAATTAATAAATCACATAAATTCTTTCAGTAAATTCAACAATTAACTAATCACATTAATAACATAATTAATTCAACAAATAATTAATCACATCAATTCCATTAGTTAACTCGACAATTAACTAAACATATTCTAACATTAGTTAACTCAAAACATCAGTAATCACGTCAATTCCATTAGTTAAATAAAAAACTAACTAAATACATGAATATCATTAATTCACTCAAAAATAAATTAATCATGCCAATTTCATTAATTAATTAAATAATCGATTAATAAACATTAATCTCATCAATTAATTCGCGAATTCATTGTTCACAATAATTCCATTAATTAATTATATAATTAATAAATCACATTAAATCCCCTAAATTATTTCACCAATTAATTGTTCACTTCAATTCTAAAAACTAATTATTCAATTTATTAATCTCATTCAATCCCCTTAATTAATTTATAAATTAGTTGTTCACATCAATTTTTTTAATTAATTCGACAATTAATTAATCACATCCATCCCTTAAATTAACTCACCAATTAATATTTAATTTCAATTCCATTAATTAATTCCATAATTAATTAATATCATTAAATTTCATTACCACAAAAATATATTAAATAATACATTCATTAATTATTATATTTCAATCAAATATATAATCAAAACAATTCCCAGTAATTATTTCAAAAATTAATTTTCTCAATTTCACAATAATAATATTAAAATAATTACTTAAAAAATTAATTATCCACATTTTATAAGCACAATATTACAACAATTATTTCAAAAAAAATATTCTAATTTTATAATCTTAATATCTTAAAAATGAATCCATAAATTAATTATCTCAATTTAAAATCACAATACTCCAACAATTAATTCAGAAACTAATTAACCCACTTCAATTTCACTAATTAATTCAATAATTAACTATTCCTATCATCCCAATTAAATAATTCCATTATTAGTTAATAATATAAATCAATTTAGTAATCAATAATATATCTAATAATTAATTCAAAAATTAATTATTCCTAGTCAACAAAATTAATATGAAAATAATTAATTGAGCAATTAACATATAAGGTTCAACAATATCAATCTCACCATAATTGCATCAATAAATAATTATTATGTATCACAATTTCAAAATCCCAACAATTCCCATTAATTAATTCAACAATTAAATAATCATGTTCAAAATTAGCAATTACTCCATAATTAATTGAAAAAATTATTATTTTAAGTCACAATCCCAATATCATCATTATTATTTCAATAATTAATTAACCAAAATCTATGACCCCAATATCCACAATTACCCAATTCACCTAATTAATTAATTATCCACATTAATTAATTCAATCAAGAACTCAATTACTAAACTTCTAATACAAATTCTTCAATTACATAAAAATAATTGAATTAAAGATTTTCGGATTTGAAATATAGACCACTCACCTCAATATTTGGGTGATTAATTGAGCAATGGAAGTCCCCAACTTGAGTCAAATCATTGAAGAATTCAATGAAAAAAAATTATATAGATGTGAAAACATGATCCTAGATCAAAAAAATCAAGATCTAATAAACTAATACCTATATCCAACAAATTAATGGATAACTTCCCATAAAAATAACTGTAGAGTGGGAGAATAACAAGAAACCAACCGAGATGACAATAACTTACATGGAGAGGCTTTGATCAGTAATATTCCTTTCTATTCAACATGAATGGAGTTTTGGATCCCTAGAAATCAGTCTGGGAGCCTAAAAAATGATAGAATCTAACTTCAGTCTATCTATGGCCGATTTGGGGTTCATGTAAGGGTTTTTGTAATTTTGAAACTATATATTGTAACATTAATTACCATTCACATGGTTTTGTAGGTCGAGTCACATGGATATTACAAACCATCAGCCTAACCAAGATCCCATTTCACACTTAGGTCGCAAAATTAGTTTAACTATGCGATAGCAGTGTTCCCCCCTTTCACCCTTTGTTTAATAATGCACAAACCATCAAACCCTTTGAACAACTTTTATAACCATTCAATAAATATACGCAAATCATGAAAAGCCTCTCCTCCTTCCAAAATCCTCCAATTATCACCCAACCACACGAATTTTAATATCGAAAAAAATTATATTCAGAATAAAGAATAAGAATACCTCTAAATAAGCATGATGCATCTCTCAAATATGTCATGATATTAGAGAAGGTATGTTCAATTATAAATATTAATAAGAAAGATAATTTATTATTTTATTCATGATAACATAATTCATACTTTCAGTAATGAAATAATTACCTTAAATTATTATATAGCAATAACAATTTTCATGTGCAAGATGAAACACATCAATAAAATAATTTTAAAAAACAATAAAATATATTATCTCAGTTATTTTTTGTTTTTATTTTTGTTTTTGATAAAAATCAAATATTTGAGAGGTTTTAATTCATTTTACGTGAATTTAACAATTTTATTACATTTTTAAACGTAAATTTATTTTAATAGTTCTATAATATACATTAATGATATTTTATATTAAATTTTATGTAATTAAATGATTTAAAATTTTAAAAATGATATATTTGGAAAAGTGACTTGAATAAGGTTTAAAATATCAACCATTGTCATTTATGGGACATTTTCTATTTATATTAACTATATTTTCCCCTAAAAAGTAAAAACTATTTGATCATGATGAACATCAAAAGGGTGAATGGGGAATTAAAAAATTTATATGGGAGAAACAATAAACTATACATATCAGAAATTTATGGAAATATATTATTGAAACATGTATTCATACTTAATTTTAAATATATTATTTTGGATCTGTATGGATACGAAAATTAATTTATATTAATTTAAAATTTAAAAAATTATAAAAGTACAACAAGACGCTAAAATAAAAGGTAACCTCATATCATATTTTATTCACACATCAAGTATGTTTTTTCCAATACCTACCAAAATAAAACTATTACCTCTCTCCCCACATTCAATAGGTATTATGTCGGACATTATACTAGTCTTATTGTTCAAAATGAGTAATAAAGGAGGTTTTCAGAAGATGATATATTGGTATTTATCATGAATTTTAGTTTTATTTATTCTCTTCACTCAATAAAATATTTTTAAACCATTCAAAAATAATAATACCCATATAATGAATAAACTTAGACATTATATTAATTATGGGATTACCTATATCAAACTTTTATTCAATCAAATGTAAACAAAACTCTCATTTATTTTTATGATATTATTATCATTATATAAAGATTATATAATACTTAACCTCATTCTATAACAATTTTTGAAGATTGAAAATTTTATGCATGCCTAGGTATGACCTTCCATTTCCATGATTGTAACATACTTCATTTTTCATAATGGTATACTATAGTTTCATTAAAAATTATATATAATTTATATAAAATATATTTATTACATTATTATAATTATTTATATTATGAAAAATAACCCATTTGACCATGTTTAACAAACCAAAGTTTCTTTCAAATTATGAATTGAATGACTTCAAAACCCCCGATGAGGACATAACTAATATAGTGTTTAAACATAACATAATAATAAATAAAATTAATCATTTAAGGATAAGTCATTAAACATTTAATCCATTATTAATAATTAATATAACTTATAATATTTTATTATACATGAGCTAAGGGACATACAAGGAATATATAGACTCAATCTAAAGAATTTAATCTCAATTTACTTTTCATTGAATCGTATTACATTATTATAAACATATGTTTTATTATTTATATAAATAATTTTTTTAATATTATCTATTCAATGACACATTAATTATATTTATGGTTTTATTTGAATTTATTCTTTCATGGGGCTTATGATTGAAATTCCACCAAAGAGGTAAATGCTTCATGTTACAGTCTTTATTCTTTTCAGGATTTTTTATGTTAAAGTTTCCTTGGGGGAATTCATTTTATATTATTTTCTTGAACCAAATTTATTTTATTATTAATTTTTTACACATATGGTTTAAAAATTAAATTTTCATTTCCTCCGTTATTGATTAATGAAACGTCAATAAAGTTGTTTTTTAGGGATATGTATCATGTATCTTTTTTTAGATCAGAAATGTTTCTATTACATGTCAATATTTTCAAAAATGATTTAAAAAAGTATTCTTTAATAAATATAATTTATTTCCTAAATATATATCACATGATGTTTGAAATTTTTTTATAAGGCTTTTAAATTAAAATTTCATAATCTTTTCCAAATGGGTAGCTTTTGGTTCTTATTTCAAATTGTTTGAAAAGAATGTTTATTTTTGACATGTTTGACAAGAATATGTTTTACTTACATGATGGTAATTATTTTATTTTAATATTCCATCAATTGTTTCCATGGATATTTGAAAATGAATTAATTTTTTTAAATTTTGAAAGTTTTTACATTTTAATAGTTATTTTCAATGTGAAAAGGGAATTTTACTCCAAAAAGAACAAGTTTTAATCGTATTTTTATTCACCACCATCAAAAACCATGGATGTTACATATGATACCATTAATATATTTATTATTAGTGTAATATAAATTTATTTCTTGATTGATTATGATTATTTTAAATATATTATCATGAAATCCCATTCTTTTTTATAGTTTAATCATGATACAAAAGGAATAATTGTTTTACCTATTAAATTTTTGATAGAATGATGTATATATATATAAGTTATTCAATTTAGGGTTCTCTAAGATTTTTTATATTGATTATTGTTTCAATTATAATCTAATTATATTTGGTAATGTTATAACCCAATGATGAGTGGTCATGTGATAGACCTCCAATACATTTTGTATGGAAGTCAACCATTTGGTTATTCCAGTTATAAGGGTTTTATATATATATTGTTCAAAGATGTCAACAAGTTTTATTTATGATTTATATGATCTTTTAATGGTTCTATTTACCATGATATACCTAATATAGATCAGGATTATTGATTCATACGGTTATTTCCTTTCTTAAATATTTACGATAATTGTCGTGTTATTAGATATATTTATTTATGGGTATGAATTATCTTTTGTTGTTCTCATAAAATTTTATTATTTAATCATACCATAATCACCATATTATGCTCATTAATGACATTAAATTTTTATCGTGTATATTTACCATTATGTGATGTTGATCTTTCTGAATAGGTTTTTAATTAATCATGTTTTTATTAGTATGACCTAATTTTATAAAACTATAATCCAAAATGATATTTCTATATGAATGTGAGGAAATAATTCCTTATGATGTTGTTAGTTTTGTATTGAAAAAATTAGGTCCCCATTATTTTTATCAAATACAAGATGTTTAATGTCAATGCTTTTTATGTCATAATCGAGAGTTCGGGTCACTGCGCCTTTATAGTTGGTATTAGATTAGGGTTTTTTAAAATTAGTAGATCATGATGTTTTTACATGACATTATCTTATATATATTGGATACTATCATGGGTATATAATTTTAAGGGAAACCATAATATCAATGTAATATAAGCACCTTTTCGGTTTGAAGTGATGTAATATTAAAGTGAAAATAATTTTTTGAGAGAAAATTTATTTTGTTAAGGTATATTTAACCCTTATGTTTAACCTGACTTATTATATCAAGATAATTAAAATAATGTTTTATAGATGTAGGAATAAATATATGAGATAAACTTTGGGGTTAAAACATTAATTAATGTTGTAGTTATTGAGGTTATTTGGTGTATATGGTTATTTATTTATAGAAATGATTAAAATATATTTAATATTATATTATTAGGGAATATTAATTTTTTATATGTGACATTATGAATGGTTGATTCTATTTGGGAGATAAATGTAAATTTTTTCATGAAAAAATATGTAGTAAAATCGTTATAATATTTAGGATTCAATAATAGTTAAGAATACTTTGAATAATTTTATATATAGTTATTTATATAATTCATTAATTGGAAATTTTGGTATTACTATGGAATTTTAGAGATTAATGTTTCATTCCATCATATGAAGGTTTATTCATTTCGGAAATTATCATACATTTTTATAATAATTTTTTATTTGGATAATGTATTCAAACATGTGGAATATATTTTTATTCTATTTTTTTATTATATGATCTTTTATATGTTATTTTAATCACTTCAGGAAAAAGATTCATCTGATATAATAGTCGTTTGGATCAAAATATGAGATTGTAAGGGAAATTTATAAAAGTATGAAATTATTCTTATCTTGTAAGTATATTTACTTATTTTTTTCTATATGGAAAAATTAATTCCTTAAATCTATCCAAAATAACATGAATCAAAATTGTAATCATATCACATTCTCAGCCAATGAGTTTATTTTCTTATTCATACAGCTTTGTTTTAGGGTTTTGTGGTAATTGACTTTCTCATTGTCAATAAAATTATTAAGATCAACTATCTCTATCAATGTACACAATTATTTTTAAATAACTTGTGTCATATATGTCCATATTATCACTTCCCACTTTCTTTTTACTATTTTTAAATCTAGTAATGTGTTGTTCCAAATAACCTTCACATTTCCCTTTCTCAATTCTCAAGTGGAATTTTATTAACCCATTTTATTATGTGGGTTTTTAACAATGGTATTTTAAAAGGTAAATCATTTTATTACCAACACCATATTAAAATTTTAAGGTAATAATTTATTAAAGGGTGTACAATGTAACACATCAATATGTAAAAAACACTATTTGATAGTGTATGCAACACACAACACCAAACCTAAATAAAAAATAAAATATTATTATTTTAAAATTACTGGTATAGACATTATATTAAAATGGTAAGTATTAATAAGATTATGTACCTTTGAAAAAATATAATTATAAATACAAATCCAAATATATTAATGAACTCTTAGTAAATAACCACTCAAATATTAATAAATCCAATTTAGGATTCAGATATATTTTTTTTCAAAAATAAATTTTTTTCACTTTTTTGAGAAAATAATATAATTAATTTTTAAAACATTTTGAAAATTTACATTTTAAAATGAAAATAATTTTATAAATCATCACATAAAAAATTATATTAAGATGTTATTTTTTGAATTTAATATAATTCTTGATTTCTTACTAAATAGTAAAAATACTGAACTTTTACACATATTGTATGTTATTTAAAGTTATTTTCAATTTAATATTCAATTTTTAATTAGTTATAAAATGTAATTAGATAATTTTATTAAAAATAATTCAATTATATTATTTATAGTGAATTATATACATAAATTTTTTATAAAATCATTTTTATACTTAAAAAGATGTTTTTTTAAGAAAATATTTTTCCTTGAATTTTAGCAGTTTAATTTTAAATTATATTACGGAAATTTTATCAAATGGTTCATTAAAAATAGATAAAATATTTGGAAGCATGAGTTTCAGATTTATTAAAAATGAAAATTTTATTTTGTGTCAATATGAATAGTAACCATAGAAATAATTGTGACTATGGTAGAGGTAAAATGGGATAATTAAGGTTAAAAATAAAATGATATGGATTAAATAATGACCAAAAAACTTGTATTAATTTTATTTTATGAGTAAATATCATCCATAATCATCCCCAATTAAAATATGTGTCAATTTTTCTATATGCATATTATTTTGACATTATCTTATTTCATATAATGAAAAGTAAAAAATACAATTTTATTTATTTCTAATTGTCTTTAAAATTTATAAAATAGAGAAAAAAACCAAATTATTTTCAGTTATAAATATAAATTATTATGATAAATTATTTTTTCATCATCTGTATTTATTTATAATTTTTATTGATGTAATAATGACCTTAAATTCTTATGCAAAACTAACTAAGTTCTTGATCAAGCATAAAAAATATATACATTTATTTTAAAAACTCAAAAAATATTATTATTTGAGTGAATTTTTGTGATGACTATTTTTTTAGATAAATTTTATATATTAAAGAGGCTATAATTAATTTTATAAAAATTAAATTAGTGTCTTTTAGTTTTAAATATTTCTATTAAATGAATAATTCCAAAAATGAAATTAAAAATAATTTATAATATTTATTAATTTAGAAAATTATATTATATTAAATCAAATACTATATATGTACAAGTGATTTTGACAAGGTTGAACATATCATAAATTTTACATTTATTGGATATTTTTTATTTTTTAGAAACAATATTGAACTGAAATAATAAAAATATTTGTAATCATGGTAATCATAAAAAGGGTTAAAGTGGGATTAAAATAAAAAGAAAATGGTGAACCCATCAACTAAAGTCATATAAATATATTGGATGATAAAATTTAAACCCATAATCATGTTATATTCTAAAAAATAATTGTTTATCCATTTTAACTTTTAAATTAATTTATATTAATTTGATACTTCAATAAATTCTAAAACCGTATCTCCCCTCACTTATAAAGGGTACGTCCAATCCAGTTTTAATTACACATCGAGAACAAATTTTATCACCCAATACTAACGTTAATCCATTTATGAAATCCCTCAAAAAATTATATAGTTATTATTTTTTACATAATACATCCCTATGGGGTCTTAAAGATTAAAATAGAGGAGGTTGTACAAAATAAAGGTATAGTTCCTAACTAAGAATTTTATATTTTTATTATTAATATACCTTTCTTAAAATAAAATTAAAACATGAAAAAATAACACATTTATATTAGTTTATTTTTATTAGTATTTATTCCACTCATACATCTTAATATATCAATAAATCATATAGATTTAGTAAAAAACATAGTGATTCAAACTTTTTACTTTCTACACTTTATATCCTTAGTTTTGGAAATAAAAACACTAATAATTAAAAAAAATATTCACTAAAATTATATGTCCCAAGTCTTTTAGAATGTTTTTTTAGATAAAAAATTATTATACATGTTCAAAAAATATTTTTAAACTAATGAAGACGAAATTATTCCACCGAATATAGCCCATTAGTGTGACTATATTTAGTCCATCAAAGTGACCATGTTTCGTCTATAGTACTAAATATGTTTATTTCATTATATTGGTGAATGTTATTTCAATCAAGTGACATAGATTATTTCATCACACTAAATTGTTTTTTAAATGGTACTTTCTAGGTTTAATATATCATATTGACAAATTCTAGTCTATCAAATTTATGATGTTTAATAAATTTTTGATCCATTAGAATAAACATGATTTATTCTATAAAAATAATGACATTTAAAATTGGATGTATATAATCATTTATAATGGATGTAATAATTCTATATTGTTGTAAAGAATCTAGAAAAATGGCATCTAGTGAAGTTGTACAGAAGATGCTGAGCTGTTAAGATGGAGATTATCTGAGGCCTTGACGACCAACTATGAGAATCATGGAATTTAACCATTAGATATGTTAATATAACTAGATATTAATTTAATGGTCTAAGAGAATATATTTTTTATAAGTCAAACAATTTGAATATTCAGCCACTATAGAAACATCTTACTTATAAATTTTAAATCATCATATTGTTTTTTCTACAAAATCTTATGGAACATTACAAATTCCTTAGAAAAATTTTCATTTTAAAATTTTCACTTTGATATGGGTTTACATCAAGGGATTATGGGGATTCAAATAATTATTATTTGTATTAGGATGATCAATTAAGTCTATATATAGTAGGATATATCTGGTTTTAATCTTTATGATAGAGTCATTTCTTATTGTATAATGACATATATTTCAGTTAAGTTGAAAACTAGTGATACCCAATGTTTTTGTTTAGGATATCCCTATCCTTTAAGGATAAGGATTATAAATATTTTATAAATATTTTAGAATTTAATTATTACTTTTTTGTTATGATATAATTTTACATATTTTTTATGAGATGTTATTATTTTCTATCATGCATTTATATAGAATGGTAATTTTACTAATATTTTTGGAAATCTAATATCCTAAATTTACTCTGTGTATGATATAAAATATCTAACGATCAAAAGATATGTGATTCTAACAAGTAAAAAAAATATTTTTTTTTAGTTATTTTAAATTTATAACTACAATTAATCCCCTCTATTAGATAATAATATATTTATCAATCTATTAAAATTATGTTTTTAACTATTCACCAAAACATAAATTATTTTGGGATAAAAAAATTTAATTTTAAGGAGATATTACTATTGTCAGTGATAAAATTATCTAATCCATTTAAAATTAAAAATCTAAAATATAACAATTTAACATTCATATAAAAACATAAAAATATAGTGAAAAGAAATTCATAAAAAAAAGTTTTTTAAATTTTTACTATTCTTTTTTCTATTTGTAATAAATTATTAATCTAATTTTATTAACATATTATTAATATCTACAATGTATTTTATCTATAATATAATTAGTATCCTAAACTAATTCACATAGAAGGGAGTTTTTTAAGGATTAAACTATGAGTCATAAATCATTTTTATTAGTTACTTTACCACCCTAGTTGTATTTTATCAAATCCTTGTTAATAATAATTTCCATTTTCACTATTTCTACTTAAATTTCATAATTAATATATCACTATTTTTACTCAAAAATAATATAGATGTGTTTTAATAGTCATATAGTGTTTCTTAGTTCATCGTGGTTTTATGTATCATATGATGAACCATTTCAAACAACTATTGTTTCAATTGAAAATATAATTTTCATATATTAGATTGTTACAATTTCTTTATACCAATTGTAAAAAATATAATCTAAAGTGTTTATTAAATAATATTACTATATTATTTCATATTCATATCACATATAATATATCTCATTTATTCCCTAGATGTATGCATGCTTCCAAAAATTGAATTTTGTATAATATAACATTAGACTATTTAATAGTTTATAAAAATAATATTGAATAATAAATTATGAATTTAATCATTCGTTTTGTATCTAAAAATAATATTTCATCATTTTCCCAATAATCCAAATGAAGCTCGGGAATAAAGTACATAAAACCCTTTCATGAAATGTTTTAGAATGATATGATACCAATATAGTACTTGAGAAAAAGTGTGGAATTAAAGGTTACTAGCTAATAAAATTTCTAATATAGAAAGTCACTAAAACAATATAAAAAAACATAAAATACCACTATTCATAGGTAATATATATATATATGGATCTCAATCTAAAAATAATCCTAACACCTCATTGTTATAAAACATAATAATCCTTTATTGTAATATTTATAACATAAAAAACCATATTTTATGTGGAATGAATCTAAATATTTTCTCATAGTAGTAATCTAACTCCTTATATGTATTGTATAAAATTTAGTAGAAGTAGTTTAATATATTTAAACTAAACCATACATTTATTCTTGTAATAAAAATAATATATTAATATTTATTTAATATATATGGGATACATAATGAAAAAATTTATCATTTATTTATACTTGAGATTAATGATAAAAAATGATTCATTGATAATGAAACTATATAAAATTTTATTTAATGTATATTTAAAAAATATATATATCATTATGAACACTTTAAACGAAATCTCTATATCCTAAAATGAATTTTTTTAAGATTTAATTCCCCTATGAGAGATTTTTTTTCGTTAAAAAAACATAATATTATTTTAAATCAAACATTTTATGTTACCCTAGTTTCAAATTTAGAGAGATTTAATATATTATAATTTATTTGATAAAAAATTTAAAAATAATATTTTATCCACTATACTCTATTGGAAATATAATACATAGAACTATTATCACATTAATGTAGGGTAAAAATGCAGGTTAGTAAGGCTGAACTAACACTGAAACACTATAAAGTGTGAAAAGGGTGATATTTTATACAAATTAGTACCCAATTATTTTCCAATGATAATATCACATCCTAATTATTTTATAATGAAATATTTTTCTTTATCAGTATCATCGTTAGGTTAATAATATTGTTTGAATGGTTTAACAAATTAAATTTTCATTAAAATGGATAGTGTTATTCTTAGAACAAGAAAATTTTGGAATACATTATTTTTGGAACCGTATAAACTATTCACAACATTTTGTGATTGTTATGATCAATTTAAGGGTCAAGGTTTTAGGGGAGGTAAATCGATGTCAATAATTTTCATATCCCTTCTTTTGACACTCGTTCTAGGTCAACACACCTCTCTTGAGATTCTCAATGATGCTGAAAATACTCGTATTCAACAAGTTTATTAACAAGGATCACCTCCTTTTGTAGACGAATACATCTCATATGTGTCATGGTTATCATCTTATGTACATATATCACAATTTATTACCATGAATAATTTTGTAAAAGGATTTACTATAGAATAATTACAACGATTGGCTTCACCAAGTTATAATATTTTATCCAAAGATAAAAATAATTCTTCTTGAAAAATAATATCTAATAAATCATTGAGACCACACATGGACTCTATGGATGGTGATATATTTTGTCTTATCTTCACATAAGTCTTCAATTGATATTCTCAATACTCAGTGTTTGGTTCCATAATTTGTTTCCTTTTCTCAATAACACACCTTTATACTACATCGTATTAATGAAATACTCATACTCGAGAACTATATAAATATATTCATTAATGTCCTCTAAATATCATTCCTTTTAATCCTTAATATATTTTGGCCTTCCTTTCATTCAAAATCTGTTTATAATATAGCTGATATATTTGAATTAATAACGATATGATATTTAATGTAATTTATTTATTTATTTACTTAGTAGAAACCATACATTCATTTTTTTATTTACATGTATGTATGCACACAATATATTAACAATAAATTATTTTTCTAGGGACATCCCTGTATTGGACCTTATCCAATATTCAATGTCAGCAAAGTCTCAAAAAATAAATAAAGAATAGACCATATTATGGTCTTGTTTTCTTTAATCTATATCCTTTAACATTCACTCTTTACTATTAATAGACACCAAAACCACCTCCATGGAATGTTCAAGATCTCCATTTCTCAATAGTAAATGGTAATCTCACCCCAGTCTCTACTATAGTTTCATATTCTATCATTCTATATTTTTTAGTCATGGTTACTTGTAAAAGTATAATTATTTTTGTTAATGAATCAACTCACCTAAAATGATTATTACCACATCATGGTGATAATCATCTTCCATTTTATTATTACTATGAACTTTACTACAGTGTGGATACCGTTATCTTCCCCTCTTCAGTGTGATTTCCCTGATCCAAAAAGTATTAGACACTTCTTTAAATGTTCCTTCATTAATTTTAGCATCAATCATGAACATGTAATTGGTCAAGATGTCACGTATATGATGATAATAATATAGTAATCTCTTCAATTAAATTTACATTTATTGGGAATGTTAACTCAAAAATTTCTCAATCTATTTTAGATTTTTAGAGGATTCATAAATTCTCATTATCCTATAATTAACAAATTTAGATGCTTGATCTCAATTATATATGAATGACACACTCAATGTCATACATGGAACCATAATTGATGTAAATTATTATGTGGCACTGTCAAATTCAAAATAACTCACTTTTTATGTTATACAAGGTTTTCTAAAAGACATAAAAATCTATAAATGATAAAGTAGCGGCTTTATAAAAGTTTTGGTGGGATATAAGAGATGTCAAACACTAGTAGAGTAACCCATTTGTGTATAACATTTATAAATATTTGGAAAATCATCTCACCACATTTGAAGAATTCATAAACCAAAGATGAATATGTTTCCTGATATCAAAGTAAAAATTGAAACCTTGACATGGAACAGATAATCCTTATCACTAATGGAAATAAACCCATGATATAAAATATTATAAACTTGTCGAATATAGTGTTCCTCTAATGCTGAAAACTTTTATATTATTTTAATAGTATCCCTATAGAGACCATGATTTTTATTACATAACTATTACTTAATTTTAATGATAAACAACATAATAGAGTTACAAATCCAGGATAAACATTTTAGTATCTTAGGAAAATTAGGAACATTCTTAAAACCTACATAATAAAACATAAAATATTATATAATTAATTATTATTTATCTTATTAGTTTCCCTAATTTACTCCTTGGTATTGGTAGTCACATGAGGATATACATCAATTAATGGGGTGAGTGAAAGCCCAGTAAAAGGACATATATGAACATGAATCAATATAACATGGGCGAGCATAATCATTATAATCATAACATAAT
The DNA here is from genome assembly GCA_963277665.1 of Viscum album. NCBI lineage: Eukaryota > Viridiplantae > Streptophyta > Magnoliopsida > Santalales > Viscaceae > Viscum > Viscum album. Next base: position 1,541,092,619 of record OY728142.1, read on the forward strand.
CATGGTAACATAATCATAATAAATTGAGGAAGAATTAGATAATAAAATGGAATCATTCAATTCATATAAAATAAATATCATCTCTTAGTGGTAAAATACAATATATAGTCTTGAAAAAATATAGAATCATGTTCACACATAACATACGTGCATTATCATAATATCTTAATTGTGAACAATTATGGATTATGGTTAATTCTTATTTCATATTATTTTATAAGATACATCACATTACCCAATTCAATAGAGCCCAAAATAATTCTAGTTCACTCGTAGCATCATAAAATATATATAATCATGCATACCATATAAAATACATTACATTATTTACCCTTAAAACCCCCATGGAATGGAAATGGTTTTCAGTTGAATTTCAGAATGAATACATTAATGAATAAACATTGGGGTTACCAAAAAAAAAAATTAATCACATGCATAGTGTAAGAATCATCAATCATGAGTGAAGAAAAATCTATCTCAAGGGATGTAAAAGATGTTTTTTTATAAAGAATAGTTGGTTTGGAGAAAACAATTCATTTGTCAAAAAATTATATTAGAAACATGTTTTTTCTAAAAAATAAAATTTATGAACTCTGAAATTATATTTTATGAATATTAAAATAACTTCCACAATAAAATTTTGAATTAAAGAGTAATAAACCAAAGTACAGAAATTTTTTCTGAGAATCCCCTTACCTTATGTATGAATGATAAATTAAATTTAATATTCTATATAATAAAATTAGATTAATTAATTAATAAAAACAAAAACGCTTTTCAATTTATATTATAAATTAAAATTTTAGTAATTTTGTTTATTTTCCTTTTAATTATTTATAAAGTTAAATTTCATCATTTGGGAGTGTTAATTTTCTTGGTTTCCATGATCAGTTCACTTGTATATATGGATCGATGATCATATAAAATAAGAATAATATTTCAAAATTGAAATAATTGTTTCTAATTAACTTATATGAATACTATATGGAATTATATATTATTATCATACCATATATGATTATGATTCGTAGGAAAAAATGTTAATGATGATTGTTTTGATTAATTTTCATTTTTATATCATTAAAAATTAGTTTTGTTTTATTATTGAATATTATGAATATATTTTTGTTCTAGAAAATAAATATGTTATAAAATAAATTTAATAATACTTTTCAGTAATTTTAAGGGTTTTATAATCATCCTATAAGGTAATAAAGAAACACTAAAACTTTTCCTCCTCGAAAGTGACAAATCAACAACTCAAGAATGATATTTTGATTTTTTTTAATTAAAAAGGATAATAGAAGATGTTTTATGAGGGATTATTCAAAAAAAATATATATTATATATAAATTTATTATTTTAATTGTACAAGGGTAGGATGAGAGATAATAAGAAACAAAATGAAATTGAAAAGAAATTTAATAAAAATGAAAGAATATTTTTCCTCTTGAATTATTATCCTTGAGAGCCTCCATAGAGAAATTAAATTTGTAATTTTATGGTGAAGAAACATTCCTTTAAATGGTTTAGAGGCTTCATAATATTATTTAGAAGAATTTTGAAAAGAATCAATAATTTTATGGTGTGAGAAGAAGAGGTGGTGAGAAGTGATATTTATAGGGGTGATTGGTTCATTTTTTTGTAATATTTATTATATTTACTATTTTAGATCAACAATATCAATATTTTGAACCTTATAACTAAATAAATCATATGAGACTAAATAATTCATGTATTTTTTAAATACCATAAATTTTTGTATTTCACTATTCAAAATAAAATACCGGATTTTGGAAAAATACAAAAAATTAACCATAACCATTTTTTTAAAAGTAGTATTAAAAATGTACAACTTTTTATAAAAATAATTTTACAATTTTAAAAAATTTAATTTTCAATTAAAATCATCATTTATTCAAAAAAATAGATTTTAGAATTATAAATGATTTTATGACACATTGAAAAATAAATTATGTTCTCACAAGCTTATATTATAATCATAAGAAAAAAATATTTATTTATGAATCTATGTTTAGAAATAAGTTTCTTTTAAATAATTTTAATAATTATGAAATTGTTAACAAACATTTTTCTATTATAAAAATACCAATGATTAATTTATAAATTTTAAAACATTTATTTACATATAAAATGACATAGTTATTTCATATTTTCATTGATAAGATGGATAAAAATTATTTATATGCTCATGGGTGAGGTTATTATTATATTTTCTGAATATCCATTCCTAATGGCTGCATTATTATTATGAAGTTCAAATTACAATTCAATTGGTATAGGTTCTTTAATTTATAAGAATACCACTTCTTTCATTCCTAATTCATTAAAACAATTTTTTCATTGGGATCTCAATGCTATGTTTGTGTTTTATACTATTTAGAATATTTATAATAAGGGAAACTAAATTCCATTGAAGACGGTTTTGTTTTCTACATCTAGATCTTATGGTGTCTCTTTATACATACGATTCATCCCAACTTCTTTTCCCATGATAGTAATCTTTTTGTGTAGAACATTATCTTTATGCTCTGAGACCTTCATCAGCTTCTCCACACAAGGGAGATCATTTTCCTACTGTGCCACCTATAAATTTAGTACCTGTGAGGAATCATCTATGTATGTTCTCAAGAAGGATTCATGGAATACATCATGGACTTTAGTCATGTTTGGTGGAATCGTTAGTCTATAAGACACCGCACAAAAAATATCAAGAATATTGATGCTTTCAACATAACAAGGACATATCTTTTCATTCTTCCAAAATATTTTGATCCTCTTCCATGGAAATATTCTATGGAATACAATTTCTCCCCCCATAAACATCGGGTCTCATAGATGATTTTTTTCACAACAAATTTATCGACTATAGGCTTACTTGATGTGATACTGAAAGGTTTTCACCTTCTCCATCATTTCATAGACCATTTCAGGCCCTAACAACTTACATTAACTAACTTTATCATAACATATTTTCATTTTGCATCTTTTCATGTAATGGGTTTCATATTGAGCCATTTAGATGCTTTAGTGGAAACTATTAGTATAAAAAAACTCAACCAAAGGTGGATATTGGATCCACCATCCATTTAAGTAGATAGAACATAATCTCAACATTTCATCTAGTGTATAAACAGTCGACACATATTGACCATCCATTTCATGAGGATAAGTCGTGATGATGTTTATCTCAGTGTTTAGAGAATGTTTGATACTTTTCTAGAATGTGGAGGTTCATCCTGGATCCTGATTAGATATAATTGATAGCGGTAATCCATCCAGCCATACAATATATCTAATTTATATTTTTATAGGTTGATCTAGTTAGATATCCTCTCCAAATGAGATAAAGTGACTTGTCTTTGTAATTTGATCCACAAAAACCCATATATAATATTTTCCTCTAGAGGAATTTAGAAGTCTATTGACAAAGCCTATGGTTATATTTTTCCCATTTAAATGTTGGTATGGCGAATGGTTACGTCACCCCCTTATAATTTTCCTTTCATCCTTCAATTAATTACTTACCAGGAACCTTGATGTATATTCAGTCATCTCATTCTTTATATTTTCCTATTAATAGTGATCTTGGATATCTCAAAACATCTTTTTCATTCTTTGGTGAATTGAGAATATTGAGATATGTGCCTTGTTCAGATTCTATTTCATTGTCTCTAGATTAGACGGTACACATAGTAATAACCCAAATATTATGAATCCTTCTTCATATATTTTGACCAATATGTATTACAACATTCTAAATGTTTTTCTCCTTCTCCTAAATTTCCACATCATTTATTTAATAATCATTTAGTTTTTTTATGAGCGATGGTTGATAAATCATTTTTGAATGGATTGATAAAGTTTATTCATTAATGATTCAAATTTATATCCTTTTAAAATCTAAGAAGATTGGATCCTTCTCAACTATGACCATTGATAATGTTGTTGGATTCTTTCTACATAGAGATTTCTCGAATTTATTTTTATTACCAGGATGGTAGTGGATCGACCATTCAAAATCCTTTATGAGCTCCAAATTTCATCACTGTATAATATTAATCCCCTTATATTGGAATATATATTTAGGACTCTTATGAGTAGTTTATATCTCACATTTCTCTACATAGAGATAATGTTGATATATTATCAACATGAATATCACTACTGTGAACTCCAGATCATGCATGGAATAGTTTTTCTCTTGCATTTTCAACATTAATTAGGCGTAGGCTATCAATTTATCATTTTTTCATAGTATATATCAAAATTCCTACTTCAAAGCATTATTTTATACCACAAAGATGTACCCACTTATCAGTAGAGTGATTAATAGTGATGTGATAATCCTCTTATTTAATTCTTTGACATAGTAATCACATTCACTAGTCTATAAAATCAAATCCTCCTTCTGATTAAATATGTTTAGTGGTTTTTCAATTAAATATAAATTATTCAAAAATATATGGTAATACCTATCTAGTACATGGAAACAACAGATATCATTTACTATTGTTGTCCTTGTCCACTCTTTGATTGAATTTGTCTTGGAAGGGTCCACATATATTATATAGATAGAGATAACATTCCAAAATAATGATACTTCTTCTATCCATATATCAATTTTATTGTAAATGGAATATATTTTTTCCCTTCACATGGTCTTTATCATAGTATTTAAACTCTTCTCAAGTTTCTCCTTACTTTTAGAGTATATCATAATATCATCATTAATGACTACCACAAATGTTTGGGGGTATTCCTAAAGTCTCCCTTAATTATGTCCATTAATATTTTTAGATAATTAGCTATCCAAAAATAAATCACTATGAACTCATACAATCCATACATCATTTGAATGATGGCCTTGGGAATAACTTCTTTCCTCTCTATTAATTGGTGATATCCTAACCAAATATCTGCTTTTGATAAATACTTGGACCCATATAGTAGATTGAACAATTCATCTATCCGTGGAAAGGGATAAATATTTTTTATCATGATTTTTTCAATCCCATAATAGTCAATTTAGAGGATCATGAATCCATACTTCTAATTAATGATGAAAACTAGCTCACCCCATAGTGAAGCAGTCAGGCATAAGAATCCCTTTCCCATATTATCTTGTAACTTCTACTTCAGTTTATCCAACTCAATGGATGAAATATTATAATATGCCATTGATATTGGTAGGTATGTTGGAATATGTTTAATTGATAACATAACCCCTTGGTTAGGAGGAATACTGAGCAATTGTTCATGGAACACATCTATATAGTTTTTCACTGTGGGAATGTCTTCAAACATGGTTTAATCCTTTTTCTCGATCATTTGAGCTATATATTTTGAATCATAATGAAATAATATCCACAATTGAGATGATAAATCTGAAGGATATTTTCCCCCCTCCATACACTTGTATAGAATTAGAAGATTCCTTGGGCTGTGAAGAATGATATCCCTTTCCCAAAAGTTAAGGATGGATTTGTATAAAAATATCCAGTTTACACCCCAAATTGAATCAAACTCCCCTAACTGTGGAAAGAACAAATTTTCTGGGAGGTTCATCCCACAAAAAATAATAGTGGATGAGTTATATACTTTAGATTCTATAATTACCCCATTTAATGTAATCATAGAAAACACGACCTGTATATTTTTAGTTAATTTATGAATTTTCCTACAAATCAGGAAAGATATTAATGAATGTATAGAAAAAAATATAATTTTATGTTCACAATTCATAAATTAATTACTAGGGTACCATTCAAAACATCACTATTAGGATCCCCCTAAGTTTTATTAAAGATATAATAACTCCCATACTATTTTTTATTTGGTGGTTTTTAGATACTAATAACACTCTATGACATGAGTTTTAGTGAGTTGGTGTACATAGTACCCTTTCTTCCTACAATTAAAGCATTAAACCAAAGGTCGTGATATGCTTTCCTCCACCACATTTTCTAACTTCCTCATGACTCTTCAAAAGTCATGAACATAGTGTCCTTATCTCCCACACTTGAAGTATTTCAACATCCCATTGATGCATTCTCCATGATTCTTATTCTAGTATTTTTAACTTGGGAGTGGCTAATTGTTTTTACCCCATTTTCATTAGATCCTCTATCTTGAAGTGAAATATTTTGTTTCTTATCACCATAGCAGTGAGACCACTCTCCAAACTCCATATCAACTTTTAGAGCACATAAAACAACATATTAATATCACCAAAAGTATTGAAAATCAAGAACCTTTATAAATCTTAATTTTAAACAACTAAAGAATATATATTATTTTATCATAGTGGATAACAAAACACGAGGGATACAATGAAAACCTTTTTAAATTTTCTTCATATTCTATAGAAGATTAACAAACTTTTATCTTTATATCTATGAAACTTCTCACCTTATTTGTCTGAACACTTAGAGGGAAATAATAATTTAGAATTATTTTATTAACCTCTTCATAATAAATCTCTTCAAGTTCTTATTTTGGCATCAATTTCTTAATCAAATCCACCAATTTAAAATCATCTACATCTAATGATAGATGAATAGAGTAACATTCTCCTTCTCAGAATGTGGAAGTGTATAAAAGATATTCTCCATTTATTCAACCCACTATTCCTCAACTAGTGGATCAGAAGATTAACTATATGTTAGTGTTCATTTCCACATAATTGATTTGACGTAAATTTTTTCCCTCTTTGGTGAAATAGGATGTTCCACATTATTCAGGATATTGTTCATATCATGAGAAAGGTTGGTAATAATCACTATGAAAATTTTAAATCCACCTCCCATAGCATTGGGTATATTGTTCATTAAATCACGGAATTTCCTCTCGCATGAGTTTTTGGCCTGGTTTCTGTGAGTTCCTACGATCTTCCAAAATAAAAAAGGATTGAACAAAACAAATGTAAAAAAATTAATGAATAAATATATTACTTCCCTAAAATAAACTATAATCCATATCTTGTTGGATCCATATGTTTAAAAATTTTCTAAAATAATGTTTAGTTGGTGCAAACATTTAATTATTCTCATACTAAGGGTTTTCACTAATGTTCTCTAATCCCAATTCCCAAATTAACTAAACCTTGTTCTAATACCAATTATAGTGACCCTAATTTTTCTTACATAACTATTTCTTAATTTTAATTATAAACACTATAATAGATTTAGAAATCCAGTATTTAGTGATATAGTGTCTTGGGAAAATTGAGACCACACCTATCATATATATATAAAAACATAAAAATATTTATTTCCTTCATATCTTGCTTCCTTATGGCCCTCATGTACTATTAATTATAAGTTTCCATGTAAGTATAATTATCAATAAATGGGGTGTTCTAAAAGCCAAATTAGTGGAAAGAGAATAACAAAAATCAATATAACATGGGTGAGAATAATAATAATCATCATAACATAAGAATGGGATTATCATCAAAATAATTAGAGAAATAATTATATATATTATTGGTATATATAAATGAAAAAAACTAAACATCATAACTTAGTATTCAAATACCACATATAGTTGTTAATGAATGTAAAATAATGTACATTTATATCATATGTTCATAATCAAAAAATAATCACTATGAAAAACCATAGCTTCATGTTTATTCATATTTTACATTATTTATTGATATACATTACATTACCAAGTGCATTTGAGTGATATATAATTCTAGTTCCTCCCATCACATCATAACATTTATATAATATTGCATTCCAGATAGAACATATAAAAATATTTTATATAAAATAACCAATTTAAAGTAAATGGGTTTCATTAGAATTTTTTAAATAATTAATTCATAAATGAAAAATGGCATTCCAAAAAAAGGGAATACCATTATTGTTATAATTATCATACATATTTGGTGAAGAAGAAACAATCTCTAAAGAAGTAAAAAATTTATTTTTTTTAGGAATAAAGGTTCCTTGGGAATAATTATTAAATTTTCCACAAAATAATATTTTAAAAATTTATTTCGTAGAAAAAAAATGTAATGAATATGCACATTGTAATTGAGTAATATTTAATGAAAATCTGCACTAAAATTTTGTGGGAAATATGAATAACACAATGAATGGATATTAAGTTTTAGAATCCCTTTACCTTATGTATGAATGATTTATTTACATAAAAATCATGGGTTATAAACATAAATTTATTAATTAATAAATAAATAACTTATTTTACACGTATTGGATTCCATATAAATTTATTATGTTTTCTTATATACATTTTAGTAAATTATGGAGTTCAATTTCATTGATCAAGTGTGTTTGATTTCATGGATTTCTTGATCGGTTCACCTATATATCTGAATAGAGTATCATGTAAAATGGAAATAATTATATTTCGTTGAAATTATATGTTACATGGAAATTAAATAAATTTAAATGGTATTATATATTATTATTTTCATATAAATTATGATTATTCATTAGATTAAATATTAAATATAATTTTCTGGATTAATTTTGTGGTATTAGATCATCTTAAACAAGTTTTGATATATTATCTGGGATTATTTATTTATTTTAGTCACATAACATAAAATGGTTATAACATTAATTTCAAAATATGGTTCAAATTTTATATTGGTTTCATAACCACCCTTGAAGGTGGTAATGTAAAATAAAAACTAATCGTCCACAAAGGAGATAAGATGGAGATGAGAATAGGTTTGATGGTGAATTATTCCACTAAAATTATAAAATTAGAGTATATAAAAGATAATTGAATTATCATGACACCTGGATAAGTGTAGGTGGGGATAAATAATTAAATTAATATAAATTGTAAATAAATTAAAATAAAATGAAAGAGGAATTTACCTGTTGAATTCTTCTCCATGAGAACCTCCCTAAATAATTGGATTTTTTTATTTTTTAAACCAAGTGTAATTTCATGCGGGGAACATGCTTAGGAAGGGTATTGGGAATAATTTTGAGAAGATTTAATGTTTATAATCTATGAGGAGAAGAGTTGGTGAGGTTTAAAAGTTATAGGTGGGAGACATGGGTATTTTTTATTATTATAATAATTATTTTTTTATTTTTTCCCAAGAATGACAATATTTTTAACCTTATCACTAAATATATTAATTTTTAAATTATCCTTCAAGATTAAGGGATTCAATCATCTGTATATCATCTATGTCTCAATAATTCTTGTATTTGTTAAATACCATAAATTATTGTATAACAAAATTACCAAATGATTAAATTATTTTAAAAAAATACCCAAAAAATCACACATACTATTTTTAAATATGTATAATTAAGAAAAACACTTCATTTTTATGAAAATAATTTTCTAAATATGTGAAAATAATTTTTTTACTAAATCATTATTTATTAAAAACATACTGATTTTTAAATCATAACTTTTTTTTATGAAACACTGAAAAAATACTTAAGTATTAAAAATAATATATCATCATTTTAAAATTAAATATACAAATTTATGAATATATTTTATGAAAATAAATTTCAATTTAAATCAGTATATTAATTATAATACTTTAAATAAATGCATATTTTTTATAAAAAAACTACTTAATTTAAATTTTTTATAATATTCGTTTACTTATACTATGATATAATTATGTCATACTGTCATATATATGATGGAAAATTTTTATTTTAACATTCATGGGTGAGGTTATTATTCTATTATCTTTATTAATATTCCCAATGGTCACATTACTATTCCAAGGTCTTTCTAGTATTCCATTGGTATATTTTCTTTAATTTTTATGAATACAACTTTTTTCAATCATAATTATTCAAAATAATATTTTTACTAGGATATATATTCTATGTATGTGTTTTATACTATAAAAAATTGTTATAAGATGGAAACAAAAATTTCTTTGTTAAAATATTGGGTTGTCACAATTCTAAGAATTATGGTGTAAAAATAAGTATTGAAAAAATTTTCATATCATAAATATGGATTCAACAATCTTCCCATTTGGATTTTTTGGTGATACTAATATTTTTTATCCCCCTAATTAATAATAAAACCATATGAAAATATAGAATAGTGGTTAGTATTAGATTTTCCAATTTAATGAGTTATGAAATAATCATATATATATTTACAAGGGATGACTCTCAAAAAAATAGTTATTAAATAATATTTAAATATTAAAAAAAGTAAATCAACTAGAAATAGTAAAATCTAATTTTTTATACAAATAAAAAATATTTAAAATATTGTATATATTATATACTAAATAACTCAACAAAAATAATAATATCATCATAAATAGAATGAAAATTTTCTCCCCTATAGTCATCGTCTCATGAAGAATTAAACCATGAATGAATATTGGTGTATGCTGTAATAATAACATATTGCAACTCTATAGTGTTGGATTCATTCCCATTTCAAAACTAATCTTTTAAAATTGATATATAATGATGGGTTTAATAATAATATCACACAAATGTTCATTGGAAGGAACAAAATCAAGTCTCAATATTTCCATAACTAACTTCTCATTAAGAACGACAAACATTATGTCAATATTTCATTACATAGATTGTAGTGTAGTATTTTTTTTAAGATCAATTTCACTATAATTATAGAATCATATATCTTGAGATAAATAAATATAATATTTAAGACTTGAAACTATATTCTCATCAATATCATTTGCATAGATAACTATGATGAAAACAAATACTCAAACTCAGTTATACTAAATGTAACTAATATTTTCTCTGATGAATTACTTGATTCATATATTCTTTTTATAAGAAATAATTCCTCATATGTGTACATATATCTATCTAGATTTATTGACTTGTAAAATTCAATAAATCCTCTTATATTCAACTTAGCTTTCATTGTATACATCATCCCATAAGTTAAAGTATTCGATATGTATCTCAATATTATATTCACTACAAATAGATTTAATTCTATAGGATTTTATTTGAACTAATAAAATGGTGTTGTAAAATATAAAATATCAGGTTTTCTGAATTTTAATGACATAAGAATTCCAATCAAGTTTCTGAGCTATTTATCATCTAAATACTGTCTTCCACCATCCTTAATCGGTTTTATTCCCATGTAAAAAGGTATGGACACAATGATATATTCACTCTTGTAAAACTTATTTAAGATCTCTGTTAAATAATTTTATTCTGAAGTAAAAGTGTATTAAAATACATGGGTAAACTATTAACCTAAGAAACATTTAAATTCTCTAAGAATTTCCATCTCTGATGATTATTTCAGGTTCTATAAGAACACATCACACATAATTCATTTATTCCTAAAAACATTCTTTAAGAAACATAATCATGAATATTATTATGTTGTTTGTTTTTATCATAAATAACATGTTATCCACATTCTCATTCCTCAATTTACTAGTCTTATGAAATTTCTCTAATTCTAAATACCAAGCTCATTTATTCAATTTTAATACATAAATTTCCTTAAATTACATATATAATTAACTTCCATACATGTCATGAATAAATCAATCATGTTTTTATATATAAACATAAACTTCAATATAACCATTTAAAATTATAATTTAATTTAAATATACATTTTTTTAATGTTTATGTATTTTTTGTATTGGAATATTTTGATGGGTTTATTTTTAGAAACTAGAGAAATGATTTATTCAATATCAACTCATTTAATTTTGAAATACCATTTACTAACTATGCTACCCTTATTTCTATCCACATCACTATTTTCATCAGGGTTATTCCAAAAACCACATCACACACTCCCTAATAAATTTTTGTATATGTGTCTTTCAACAATATCTCATTTTTGATTCATTTAAATTAGTAATAGTTATTTATTCCTAAATTATACTTATTTATTATATTTAAACGTTTTATTATCTCTCAAGGGATATTCCTTTGATATTAGACTATAATAATTGGTTTTCATGATCTTATATCTTGTATTAAAGCCTTATTTTTCATATCTAAAAATAATCTTAAAATAAACATGTTTTCTCATCCTTTAATTTTTTTTCATAAGGTTCATGTTTTTCAACTCCATCATTGTATAATGAAGAATTTTAATCATTAGAATAAATACATATATTTTCAACATTTTATTGAAAATGTTCAGAACTAAAAATAATACTCATCATTTATGATCATAGTATTCCTGATAGCATATTTATTTTCATCAACTCTCAAATCATCACATTATTGAAATATTTTAGATTTATTTTTATTAAACCTACATAAAACTCTATTTGGGGTATAATTTAAGAAAATGTTATCTTCATCCGTTCCATAAAAAATTTCACCACCTATATTATTTTTCATGATCAGAAAAGTACTTCCTAAAAAATTGGATTGTTTATCATTTGTTATCTTTTTAAATGACATCTCAAAGTAATTCATATATATAATTGTCCTCGGGAATCATTTATTATAAATTATTCTAGTGGATGTGATTTATTTCAACTAGTAATATCATGTGGTTTTAGGATATAATGGAATTTTTATATCTATATAAAATATGCTAAAATTATTCTATTCATCTAATAACATTTAAAAGGAGTATATAGATATCTATATTCATGTATGATAACATGATTTTTATGATATTGAGTTAAATTTTATTATCAAATTTATTTTAATTATCTGATATAAATTTCTTCATATAGAGACATGAATACATCTATACATGTCTTTTGAAACTCTTTAATCTATATAAATCTTATGATTTATTCAACATAAATATTATATATTATATACTAGTGAAATAATCCATCAATGAGATGAAATAATTTATCTATTCATTTAATTATTAGTTACATGAAAACACACATCATTGTTAAACATTTCAAGAGGTTTTGATGTTTAAATTTAACCTTACGTATAAAATTTAATCCCATTTTCTACCTTTATAAAGTTATTACAAATATAGACATTATATTATTTTAAAAAAAAATATTCCTTATAGTTTTTTCTTTTAAAAAAATAATCATATTATATTATCCAATATGAAAATATTTTTATTCCAAAAAATATATTATTCTTATTAACATAAGTAATAGACCTCACTTACTTTAAAAATTAGAAATAAATTTCATAGAGTTAGAAAACCACTTATGAAAACATCCCCAAATTTTCTTTTTTTGTTAGTATATCCCTTTTTATTAAAATCTCATAACATATAGGATCACATAGTTGTGATACACTCAAAAAATTATTCTTTAATCCATCAATAAATTATACACTATTTAGATTGATTAGACAATTTCCAATATTGTTTTCTCTAATAACATGTTTATTCATAGATATTTTACTAATAATATTACGAAAACAATACTTTAAACTTTTCTTACTAGTTTTTATATTATTTAAATCAACTTCTATTTGAAAAAACACACATTTTTTGTGATCCATGGTTTTTTCGATTTACATCTTTAACTTATAAATCAATTACATATTTTTATTTTCCACTATTATTTAAATTATTATTAATTTAACATCCAATAACATATATTAAAAAATCATTGGAAAACTAAAATACATAAATCCATATTCACCATTGATGATTATATATTCCACATTACACTTTCAATCTCTAAAAATTATTTTTTTCCATAAAATCATTCACAATATTTTAAAGATTTATCTATGCTCTGATATGAGGTGGTTGTATCACCGTTGAATATTTCTATATTTTATAGAGAGGTAGAAATATTTTATACCAATATTGTTATGACATATAACTAACCATTCCACAATAAAAAAAATACCCAAACAAAAATTCGGTTTTGATGAATATTTTTTACTGAATGTTTTTATTTAGTGTTATATTTTCATACAATAAATGAATATAATTTAAAAATAAATTTTGTGGGATTATTTAAAGAAGACTTGTGATGAATTTTGATATATTTTTAACACAAATTCATTTTACAGTTGAGAATAATTGGATTTTACTTTAATAATATCATCTATTCGAAATTTGAGACTGAATTTGATTATTCAGTAAAAGTTGTTTCCTTATGAATCTTTTCTTCATTAAAATATAAATTTTCATATCTTGAATAATCTTTATAATATCTATTTATTTCAAGGTTCTTTTAATTTTTAACTATTCCATTAATTTAATTGTTTTATTTTCATTTATTAGTCCGATTGTTTTCTCCATCTCATATATCTAAATTCATAATTATTAAATTTTTTTTTCCCCAGGATAATTATAGAATTCACCAATTAAAATATTTTTTCCTTTTTTTCAAATTCTAATCTTCAATATCTCAATTTATTTGAACATTATGCCACTTTTATACTATAATTGAAAAAATTTTTCTATACCCATACTAGGTAGTGTGGTCTTCTCTTAGCCTTACAATTTTATTTTAAATCATTTATATTTGTATTATCATAGTATATTCTATATATTTATCTCATTTATCTAAAAATTTATCACTTTTTTTATTATGAGAGGACTTCTGATCAGCTCACGTTAACTTCCACTTGTTCCGTGAGTATCCTTTTAGAAACATCTATATTATATTAATCATCATGATCACTATTTTTTTCACTAACACAAATAACTTCCAAAATTGGTGTAATGATCATTAGAATGAAACTAGGTGAAATTCTATTTATTTATTTTTAATAATATTTTGAATGATCTCTATTATTTTTTTATTCATAGTAATGTATTCATTAACATTTTATCTTCTAATTTCAATTATATAATTTGCATTAAAATTTCCATAAATTTCATAATTAAAACATTTGAATTGTTTTTTTAACTCTATACTTACCTCATCTAAATATGGTGAAATTTCATGACATGATAGAAAGGGAGTCATCATAATATTACTTTTTTATCTTCCGTGAAGTTTTAATCCTTTTTTAATATTTTAACTTTGAGGGAATGAAATGAAATTTTATTTTCCAATATTCCATTTTCACTTAATCTTCTATTATTACTTCAATGTTATTTTGAGTAATATTGTGTTCATAAATTGTGATATCATCAATATGTCTATCTTCAAGAGTTTACAACTATATACAAAAATAATATGGTATGATTCTTATCATTTTTAACAAATAAAGACCTTAATTATTTCATTATATATTTTAATATTACTAACAATAATATTTATCATTCTAAAAATCTCATCAAATACTTAATTGTTCTAAAATAAAATTTCTTAAAAATTAAAATGATTTGGAGATTTATACATTCACCATATTATTCCCATTATAAATACAATGAGTCTTATTTAAAATGGAATTAATTTTTCTATAACCCATATCATTTGTTAGAACATTCTCTGATAAGGATGAAAAGAATGAATTTTTAACCATTATATCATTTTTAATATAGATTTTTTAGTATTATAATATATAAGGGACTCATTTTGCATAGTGAATGTATATTTATTGGAATTAATATAATCAATCCCCAATGAAATAATTTGAGGAACCATTATCTCTTTCCATGAGTGAATCATTTTGTCATTATATGTCTAAATACCTTTTCTGTTATCAAACTGTTGTGGATAAAATCTATACACATGATAGAAACATTAGAGAGTTTACATGATTTGATACCAAATGATATGACCTATTTAATAGATATGGTTTGAAATAATGGGGTAATTATATTTCCCCAACATATTGAACCCTTCTTCTAATTCTCATGCTTGTTTAACAATCCTCTATTAATATTTATTCTAGAGTATAAAATACTTATAAAGAGATAATTTGGTAGTGAGGTTCACCTTCATTATTAGATTAGATTATCTATGATGCATCATATTTATTATCTGACATGCATGGTATTTCTTTAATTATAAATGATAGCATGGGAACCAAATATCCTTATAGTTTTTATAATTGAGTAATTAAAATATTTACAATGTTGCCTCAATAAAGGATGTTGATTCTACCAAAAATATGATATATAAAGAATCTTTATTACTCTATAGGGATTCCATTGATGATGATATCCTCACCCTTATCTTCATAAAAATATTATATAGTTATTATTAATACTAAATATTTAATTCAAAAGAATTTTATCATTAATAAATAGATAAAATGTATACTACATCATATAGATAAAATAATCATAATCAACAACTCTATAAATATGATATTTCATATATCAAAAATCTTGTTTCTTTTTAACCATACCATCATTAGTCATACTTTAATTAAAACTACACAGATAAATTTTTTGACCGCATTATAATATCAGGATTGTAATATTCAATATCAGGATATTTTTTCCTTTTCATTTTCCCAAAAAAACCAAAAATTTATATATCCCATTCAATTTGTTCAAGTGTTAAATGCTACAAA
Organism: Viscum album; assembly: GCA_963277665.1. NCBI lineage: Eukaryota > Viridiplantae > Streptophyta > Magnoliopsida > Santalales > Viscaceae > Viscum > Viscum album. Next base: position 1,541,109,001 of record OY728142.1, read on the forward strand.
ATACCATGTTATTATATGTTTAGTTATTCATATTTGTCCTTGGAAAACATATAGTGTTTAGATAATCTCAAACAATAACCAATAAAGCACCATGGCATAAAATTCATCATTTCAATCTTAATCCTTCTACACTCAGACTTTAATGTTCATAATACACCTTGAATATCACCATGAAACGTTCTAGTTTTTCATATCTCCTAGGTAAATTGTAATCTCTTGATAGTCTCTAACATGACATGGTCCTCTATCCTTCCTTAATTTTTAAACATGATGCCTTAGATTAGTCTTGATATTCCAATTAATGAAGGTACTCATCTGAAATTATCATAACCAATATCTGGTGAAAAACTTTCCCATTTTACATTGGCCATGAACATTACTATAGTTTGTAAAAATTCATTTTATGTTATTTTGTGTGATTATTGTAATTACCTGAATCCATGTTGTAATTTTGTTATTAATATCACTATTATTATTTATTTATTATTATTTAATGAAAATAACTGTTATTAATTTATATAAACTAAATAAATAAAAACATGTGGGAACTATTTCAATTATTAAAACACTAAGACATTATAAAAATACAAAGTAAAAAACAAAAAATAATATATAAAACACATTACAAGTCCTAGAATAATAACTGAAACACAGCCAAGTAAAATAAGAATACCAAATGTGTAGTTTAAATATTACAAATTTTCTATAATTTAAAAAGTTATGCTAGGAATTATAGAAAAAATCTAAGATTAAGATGGGTTTAGAGCAACATTATTGTATTAAATAAATATTTTTTTTGTTTTTTTTAAATGCTATATATAGGTATTTATATGGTTTATGTGACTTTTGTAAAGAAAAATAGTAGTTGTTATAATTTTTAGTGACAATTTCTTATTTTAATGACCATTGGGTTTTATTTTAACTTAGCCATAAAATGATTTAAAAAATTAAAATTAATTTAAAATAGTATTTTTGAATAATAAAAATAAACGACTTCATCTTTTATAATATTTAACAATATTTTTCCAAAAAAACATTATGTGCACATCAAAACCAAGGGAAGCCTATAAGACCAAGCCATTAAGGTTTAGTAGGGGCATGACCAGTTACATGCCCAGCTTGAGCAACCCATAGGTTTGAGGATCTTGTCTATTGGAGGTTCCAATATAGGATTATGTATAGGTTTTTCTATATCCAGGTGGGAGGTCATTCATAATATCCCATAATGTTTGTGCATTGTGTGATATAAATAGAAGAAATCGTGCTTGGTATTATTAGGGATCAGACACAACACCCCTGTATCTATGTGGGATGAGTTTTCTTTTAGGAGGTACAATCTGGACTACTTCAACTGACAGAGCTCATCTCTTCCATCAATCCCTTCCTCGATTGATCACTCCTTGATGGGTTTGATCCAACCATCTGATCTCTATAGGCTCATCTGATTCGTTCATCCTAAAACCAATATTTTACCTCATCTAACCCTAGTTGCATGAGTAGGTCGATGCCACCCAACGCATCACTTTCATTCATTTAACCATCCTCCAAAACAAAAAAAAATCTGTTCCAAAAAATGACATTTATGTTAGATTAAAATTTATATTTAAACCATTAATTTTGTTCTCTTACCATGTCTTCCATCAAAATACATCCATATAATATATATAATGCCAAACAACTCGATTTCATTATTATTTTGTGATAGTTTTATTTACCTTGGTCAATTTTGAATCTAGGAACATGAAATTTAAAATATATAACCCTTTTATTTAAACCATCATCGTACAAAATACACTCATCCTCTCAGTCCTTCTATTTCATTTTACATAGAATCAAGAATCCCACAATCCCTCAATAGATCCAAAATAGGTAAGGGATCCCGATATTTTTATTTATTATTATATAATAGAAATGATTATAGGTATATATGTGAATATATGAATATATATATATTTATATTTATAATAATTAATTTTTTTTAATTTATTGGATAAGTTTATTTTTTAAATTTTTATTCTGAGGACATGATTTGTAGGGTAAATTTTTATTTTACCACTTATCCATGTATAAATTTATATTTATACTTCATTCATATATAAATTATAAAATCATATAAGGAATTAATGATATTCTGTTAGTATAAGATATATATTAAAATCATATTTTTATATCTTAATCAAATAATGGTGTTATATCTTTCAACACATTTTGTTTATTTTTTTATAAATCAATGTTATATCTTTATTTTAAATCATTTACATGATTTCAAAATACTTTCTAGTAATTTGATCTAGTATGTTATTTTAAGAATTGTATAGGTACATGTACATATATATTTATATTTCTATTGATATAACAATGTTATATTTTATAACCCTTTAAAATATAATATTTCATTTAAATTCTAGATTGAATAAGTGATTTTATATTCTGATCTACAATGATAAATAATAACCAAACCCAACTTTGTTATTGTATGCCTTTAAGTTTTCACGATGATATTTAATATCATATAGGCATCCCGGATATGATTTCATGTGTATATATGTTATTATTTTATGTTTAAATAACTAATTATTATAATTTTTTAATAAATTTCATGATGTTTTAAATATCATTTTGTGTGGATCTCATATTGGAAAATGATAAATAGTATAATTTTATGTTATAATGCTCTCATATTATGTGAAAAAATGTTCCTTCTCATTCTTACATGTCATTATTAAATTTGATATGGCCATCATCTAAATTATAATATAAATTCCATGAATTTTAGTTCAACTATTCATTATTTCATTATCCATGTTTTTATGTTTTTTAATTAATGGTAGATATTTTAGGCATGGAACTCTCCGAAAAATGGTTTTAGAAACTCTCAAGAATATGTTAATAAAATGTACTAAGAAATGATATTTTCTCCTAAATAAAATAATATATGTATTTATTTTTTAAAATATTTGGGTTATGATTTAGAAAGGGATTTCCATTAATGTGGTTTAAAAAAAATATTGTGCTTTTATATTAAATGTTAATTTGAGTTATGGGAAGTGAACCCATAATCTATTGGGGAAATTATCCTATATGAACTTTGAATAAATACCTTATTATTTTTTATGGTCTTCCATGTATTATCACTGAAACACAAAATATTATTATTTTAAATGGAGAAATCCCAACAATCATTTCAAATATAATTTTTTTGTGAAATTAAAAGGTACTAAATTATATGTACTTATATATATTACAATGAAATCTATTTTTAAATATATATATATATATATATATTAATTAAATGAAAATATTTTTAAAAAATTTATTAATTATTTCAATACCCCATAAAAAGAATATTAATGCACACCCCATATTTTAAATTCATTTTTGTATAGGTTTAGTAGAATTACATGTGGTATTTTTCTTGAGGTGGTAGTGCACTAAAACTCGTATTTTATTTCATTTTTTTACAATTTAGTTGACATTTATTTATTTTTTCTAATTTTACAAAACCTATACTGAAAAGTTCATGGAAATGTAAATGATAATGTATTTTTATTTATAATTTCTTTTAATATATATATATATATCACATTTATGAACTAAACCATGAAGTGTGGGATTGGGTTGTTACAGATGTTATTAGACCAATGGTCTAGATAATTTTGGAAATTTAGAACAAAATAAAAAATTCTGTGTAACTTATTTCTAAAAAAAATTATTTTCATAGATATTTTTATATGGAAGGATGAAGATCTAAAACTAATCTTTTATCTCTCACAGATGAGTTACATGGAAATATAATTTTAAAATCATTTATGAATGTGTTTGATCACTTCGTAAACCTTCTCCTTTCTTATAAATTTCTTTAAATGATATTAAATTCTCTAAATATCGTATAATTCCATCTATTATCAGGATTTTTCTATTTTATTATGGTGCACGTACAACATGAATTATATTCATGTCGAGGGAAATATATTCATGATCCCTTCAAATGATTTAGTCAGTCTAAATATTTTCTATCTTTAATAAAAAAATTTGAATCTGTAGAAGGAAGTGAAATCCTCAAAACTTATCTATGTCTTGTCTTGAATTTTAATTTGTATTAGAGATTTTATAATATTTAATTTTTAGAATGTGAGGTTCTTCAATTTTTTCATAGAAACAAATTTTATTTTTATTTTCATAGGCTATCCACCTCCCAAACCTCTATCTCAAAATACTATCAGATTATAAATGAGTTTTAACCTAAATTATCGAGTTATGTTTTAGAAAAATAAATTTTGGAACTTAAAACTACCTTAGGAATATTTTTAATTGGAAGGAAACTAGAGAATTTCACACACTACTAGATCTGGAGAAGGTATAAATTATTTTTTATAATTCATTTTTTATAAATAATACTAACTATGTTTTCACATATGAACATCAAGATTGAGGACCAAAGGAATAAGAATGTGGAAAGTTTGGTACCAACAAATTGTAAGGGAACATTTTTGTTAATGGGGGAGAATTTAAAAATGAAAACCCATTTTGTAAGAATGTTATTAATAAACATTCTACAATTTTTATTACTTATTATTGTTATTTAGTGAAAATAACTACTATAAATTATGATAAATTATTTAAATAAAAATATAATAAAAATAGTCGTACTAATAAAGAAATAAAACATCATAAAATTACAATGATAGATACTATACCTAATTCTGAAAACTCATTAAAATCCCTATTAGAATAAATTGAGAACCACCAAGTTAGTTAAGAATACCAAATTTGTAGTCGAAATATTCCTAAATTTATATAATTAAAAATATAATTCCAAGACACATAAAAAAATACATCGAGAGTCAAAGGGATAAAGAGAAACATTCTCACTTGAAATAAATAAATTTAAATTATTAAGAATTCCATAGATAGATTTTTATACAGTTTATGTGACTGTTAAATTTTTTTATGGCCATAGGGTTTTATTTTAATTTAGTCATTAGATGTATTTAAAAATTAAAATAAATTTAAAATAATATTTGTGAATAGTAAATATATACAACTTACAATTTGTAAAAGTTTAACAATTTTTTACCAAAACTTTTGTCAAGTGAACACCACATGTGAGGGAATCATGTGATTCCAATTCCTCAAGTTTTAGTAGAGGCACAACCTGGTACAAGACCAGCATGACCAAGTTATAATGGGCTGGATCGTGTTTATAAGAGGGCCCAATATAGGCCATTGTATAGGTTTAGTCATATCAGGGTGGGATGTTGTGTATAAACCTCCCCAAGTGCATGTGTGTTGCTTTGTCAAAATAGAGCCAACCTTGCATGGTATTATAATGGAGCGGTCATCACACTACCATTTTTATGTTGTGTGAGTTTTCTTTGAGGACATGGAATCTTTGTCGCTCGATCAGACCAATATCATCTCAGCCATCAATCCCATCTTTAGCCAAACACTCCTTGTCATCGTCAATCCAACTGTCAAATCTCTACAGTCTCATCCAAGTTATTCTTCCAAAACATATTCTTATCCCTGGTCAAACTCTAGACATGCTAATAGGTCTATAGTACCCAAATCATATCCTTCATCAATTTCAACTTCATCCAAAACCCCATTTTTGTTTTTTCTTCCATGAAAAGAAATTTATGGTGGATTAAAAATTTAACTAAAAACGCAAACTTGGTTCTCATTCCACTCATTCATTTGGAATCCCTTTATATATCATATGTAATGCCAAAAACAATTGTTTTATTAATAATTTTACATCAATTTCCTTTACCTTGGTCAATTTAAAATCCACAAACATGAAATTAAAAGTGGATAAAACATTTTTTAAACCCTCTCTTTGCATATTTCCCTTATCATCTAAGACCCTATAATTTGTTTTTACTTGTAATCTAGAAGCCCACAGTACCTCGATTGATCCAAAACTTGTAAGGGATAGTTCTATTATTGATTTGTGTTTGATTTAGAAAATTATATATATATTTGTATATTATTATATGAATATATATTTATATCTAATAATTAATTTCATAATTTATATAATATGTTTTAGGTTTGGATTTTCACATCGTAGCCCGTTATTTGGAAGGATGTTTTTTTGTTTTACAACTTATACCAGTAAAATTTTATATATGTACTTAATTCTTCTAAAGGATATAAAATCATGTAAGGTTTTAATTTTATGTTTTCATTGTGAGATATATTTACATATTTTTTAAATATTTTTTCATTACTATAACAATTTATGATATTTCATGACATTTTTTTTCTCTTTTAGAAATCTATTTTATATATTTATTTTCAAACAAATATTTGAATTACAAATAGTTTCCGTAAATTTGGCCTACTAAATTCTTTTAATAATTATCTTGGAAAAGGTTTTTATATATTTATATTCACATACTTATTACCAGGAATTATTTTATGACCCTTGAAAAGGAATGGATTTAATTTAAAATACAATTTTTATAAGTGATTTTATCTTCTGATCAGCAACAGAAAACAATTACAATAACCTATTTTATTACTATATGCCTTAAATATTTTAATGGGATATTTAATATCATTTATACATTTTATATATTATTTCTTACATATATAAGATATTTTTTATATGTAAATACATAATTAAAATAAGTGTAAATAAATGGCATCATTTTATGATTATCATTTTATGTGGATCTCTTATTTACAAATGCTAAATGGTATCATTTAAAGTGTCAGTTATATCATTTTTGTTTAAAAATGGTTCTTTATCATCCATACATGTCATTAATAAATATGATATGGCCATCAACTAAATTATAATTAAAATTCCATCAATTTTATATTAATAATACATTATTTCATTAATATTTTTATTTCATATTTTAAAATAAGGGTAGCTATTTTAAGAATATGATTCTCCTAAAATGGTTTTAGACGCCCTCATTAATATGTTTAGGAAATTTTATAAATTAAATTATTTTCTCATAAAGATAATAATTCATGTATGTATTTTTGAAAATATTTGGATTGTGAATGAGAAACAAAGATCCATTAAAGTGTTTTTAAAATAGAAATAAACTATTATAATGAATGTTTGGTTGGGTTATTGGGAGTGAACCCATAATATTAAGGGTACAATGTTTCATATGAGTTAGGACTAACTATCTTACAATTTTATTAGGGTCTTTGAATTATTATAAATGTACCCCCAAAAAATTAATATTTTATTTGGAGAAATCCCATGGATCATTTCAAATTTAAATATTTTGTGAAATTAATGGTTACTAAATTATATATACCTATTTTGAATACAATGTTTTAAAATTTTATTTTTTTTGTATATATATATATATTTATATTATAATAATATATTTTTAAAGTATTTATAAATTATTTTAAAACACCTTACTAGGAATATTAAATGATCACCACATTCTTTTAAATACATTTTTATAGGTTTTTTAGAATTACTAGTTGCTTGTTTTCCTAACGAAGTAGTACATTGAATACTCTTCTGTTTATTGAATTTTATTTTCAAAAAGATCAAGTTTAGATGTAATATTTTTATCAAATTCTCCAAAACCCAGACCATTAAAATTTCATATAAATATAAATTCTATGTTTATTTGTATTTATCTTTTTTTTTAAATATACTCTATATTATTAATCCATAAACCTAGAAGCACAGGTTTGGGCTATTACATATACTCCTTTATTTAATGGAATAATAACTTCTTCAGTTGGTCTTATTTAATATCATATTCAATTTTTATCATTGGACTAATCATGAAATTATTTTATGAATAACATTATATGATAATCGTCTAAAAAATTTACCTTTTATTCAAAATTTTAATTTTGTAATTTCGTTGTACAATTTATATTTTAATAGAAATTTGATTGTATAAATATATAATCATTAGAAAAGTTATAGGATTATAATCAATCACATATGAGCACCACACTAAATGTATAATGAATAACCTTATCATATTCATGTTTGGAGTGACCCTATAAAATTTACATGAAATCACTCCTGAATTTATACGACGTATGATCAAAGTCATCTGTCGATTTTAGAGACCTACAGATAGATCCTTACAGGGTTGTAAAATATTATATAAAAATCCTATTATAGGAAATTAATTCATGGAATTATACTATAGATTATGAATAATCATTTTATCTATATATATCCAAATCACTCAAAAATAATTGATGTATAACTTGTTCATGATTTAAGGAAATTATATAAATATTTCTATGAAACACATTATTATTAGCACCAAAACACACACATTCAATAAGCACTCTTTTCAAACATGTAGAAGAAAATTTTCCTCCAATATTAAAGTCCATTATTTCTCTAGAGTATAATTAAAACAATAATAATATTAAAATAAGTATCGATAATAAATACAACATCATCATGAAGTGCCAATGATGTTTTTATCACACAACAGTAACTTGTTTTTGTGACTAGTGAAACTTCAACAAAAAATACTCAATGAATAGTGGAATAAATTATAGAGTGAAATTATTTTTCCTTATTTAGATCTTTATCTTGTATTCAAGAATGAAATAAAAAATTATTATTTCATCATAAAAACATTCAATAGTCGAATGCCTCATATGAATGCAAGGGGGAAAATATTTTACATAGTTCACCATTATAGTCTAGTATAAGGATCTAAAATCAATATTTTTATAATTTACATGGTTATAATACTCTTCAATATAGTTATTATAAATATTTGGTTTTGGTTCACTGCCAATCCCAGATAAACTCCCTCTTCATAAACTCTTTTCCCATGACTCGACTCATGGAAGTTAAAAAAATAAAATGATAGGACAATTACAATGTTGTTAAAGAATATAAATGAAAATAAAAAAAATTATATGTGTGTTAATTTATATATTTCTCTTCATCTTATTCAATCTAGATCTTCAGAGTTATACTATTTAACTTTACATACCCTCTCCTTGTTGAATTCTTGATTTTTCAAAGTATTTTTTTCTCTTACTTTAACCATTAAAAATTATGTAATTATATTTTATATGCTAATGTTTAAACTCCAATTCCATATTTAATTAATTAGGTATTCATATTCAATTATAACCCCCCCCCCCCCCCCCGCTATTTCATTTTAGTATTTTAATTCCAAAATAATTATATATTTTAATATCAATCATTATTAATGTGCATCTTTCCAAAAAAAATTAAATCATGAAATAGTGTTATTATATATTTTATTTGATATCACTATATCTAATTGGTTCCACTGTCCTTAAAATTATAAGTATAAATTTATTTGAATCTATAATTAAATTGAATAATAACATCCCTAAAAACAGATCTTTGAGTCCTTAATAAAAAAATTAATAATAAATATTTTCATTCTAATATATTGCATTAAATAAGATTTATTATATTCAAAGGAATCTATGTGGTTTATTGTGAATAACTCTAATGCCATATGATATGCTAACATTGTGAATTAGGTTGTAAAATAGATAAACCAATTGACGTTCTCATGATCTATCCATTAACTACTAATTTAAAAAAGGAATTGAATTTTATGAAGTTCCTTATTTAGCCTTATGAAGTCACCTTGATATTCCTCCTTATTTGTGAATTTTTATGAGTCATGGAAAACATAATGATTCTAGGATAAATATTATATAATCCAAAAAAATAACTTAAAATTTCCAAGGATAAATCATATGATGTAACTTTAAAACATATAGTAATATTATTGAACATTATGATGAATATTTTGAAAACAAATAAAATATATACTGATCATTGATCTACCATTAGTTGAACGTTATTATGAATGATCTATATTAAAATTCTCACTGGTGAACCATACCGTAACATTTCATAACATGATTTCATGTAATTTCTCGCCAATTTTTTGTAGTTACAGTAATTGGAACATGTTCCTCTAAGTTTCTGTTGAATTTCAGAAAATTTATATATATAGGGGGTATTTAAAGTTTGTCTTTGGTTAGGGAAAACCATGTGGTTTGTTCCAGAAAACCATGTGTCATACCATTGTGATATGGAGGGGGATGTATATTTTTTTCAAACCATTATACATCACTATTAAATTTATACACCCTTTTTTTAGGTATTTTTATCATTTTCAATTTAATAGTTTAACCTTATGGAAAACTGTGCACTATATCCTGAAGTCCAGTAAGGGTGCACGATTAGGGTTGACACTTAATAATAATCATGTGTCCCAACTAAGAAACCATGAACACAATTTTTTAATTACTTAAAATTTATAATTAAAAACATGAACCACCATCCCCCTATTTTAACCTCTAATCACCAATATTTGACCTTGAACAAATTTATTTTCTTTTGAGGACCCTTAGAGGATTTAATCACCCCTAAACCTATTCTACTGAAAATCATAGTGTTAGTAAAATATTTCAGTCCCTCCATGGTATGTGTATTTTCTATTTATTTGGGTTTTTGATCTCTTATCATCGTCATCTTTTTTTCAAGAGTAACTCACATCCTTCTTTATGGATTATATCATTATTTTGACATATCATGAACCTATATTTTGTTCTTTGACCTTCTTCAACTTCATTCTTCATCAGTGGCTCTCATCTTTGGTATTGATTTTTTTATTTTATTTAAGGTAGGTGGTTCCAAATTTCTTTTCCCAAAAAATAAAACACTAAGTATATGTATTTAATTGAAAATAGTTTTAATTTATTTATTAAACCATGATTTGATATTATTTTATGTTCGATATAAAAATTGCATGGAAATTGGGGGAAAACCCCAATTTTAATGGTACTAAAAATTTTGGTTATATTTTGAAAATCATAATAGCTTGATATGATAAATAATTTGATGAATTTATTTGGTGTTGATCCTTGAGAAAATAATATTTAAATTAAATATGATTTGGAAGGTATGAAATGGTTAAAAACATATGCTCACATATTGTAGGTCATGGAATAATAAAATTTATTTTACTAATATAGAAAAGAATTTGAACATGGTTATCTCACTTGAGAATATTCATAATTATTCCCCTAAATAATCTAATTCACCTGAAATATTTATTTATTGTTGGATTATATTTATTATTTGAAATCATTGTAATTTTGTGAAAAATATATAAAATTATGAAAGTTATAATAACATACAATGATTTAATGTGATATGTAAATAAATAACAATCCCTTTGTGGTATGTTTTATGTGTTCCATCATTATCCTTTTTTGTTTTCATATTTAGTTTGAAAATTCAATTATGATATCTTATACATGAATTTATATTCTTTTATTTTAGTTTTATGAAATATCAAATTCCTTTAAAAATCATAATTCAAACAACTCCAATAATCACGTTTGATGAGACACCTCAATCAAAAATGTAACACCTTTCAATACCTAAATCCATTATAGGTTGTTCCATCCAATAAATGGCACAAATTATTCACATGGTTATTATATGTTTAGTTTATGGAAGGTCAAACACTTTAAAAACTAATTTAAATTATTTTTAAAAATATGTTTTAGTGGAAAATCTCTAAACATGTTCACTTTAAACATGCTCACCAAAAATATAAATAAAAAATAATTGAATCATGGAAATAATGGAAAACACAAGTTACTTCACCTAGGTCAACACATTTTTTAACCCCTTTGAGGGTAAGATTTCATTGTCAAAATATAAAAAATAGGATAAGGATGTAAAAAAGAATAAAAAAAATAATATAGAGGGAAAGAATATAGAAATTAAAGTACATCAAATAACAAAATATGAATATTTGGAGGAGAGGGAGAAAAATAAGTAAAATAAAACAAAAATAAGATAAATAAGATTAAAAAGAAGATGAATAAAGATGGATGGATGGCGAAGAAACAAAATTATCAAAAAATTAATGAATTATAATTAAAAAATAGATTAAATTGATATTTCATGAATAAAAAATTATAGAAAAATAAAATAAATAGTCGAGAAATAAGGAACATGAGGTTATAGAATTTCCAGAATTCTTCCTCTATTATGTGGGTGTCCGAGAAAACTTTTACATTTGTAGGACCTTATATTATTGACAATGCGAGGAACCAATGTTGGGATTATAAAATCGGTCATGATCCTATTGAAAAATATCACCTAAGAAACCATTGGTATCTTCAAATATGCACAAATGAATCTCGAGTGTTAAAAATATTATTGGAAGCAGACAACATGGGAAAGCTTCCTTATTCATGGTTTTTCTGGGATTTTTCCTGTATAGAGGGATGTGGAACTCTATGTGGATGAAAAAGTAGTGTTTATCTAAGGCATGGGTGTACATGAGCATAAGGGACATCACCAAGTCCTCCTCAAACTCTTTGGCCTTCACAATAGATGGAAGAAGCCAAAAATATGTTACATGGGGTTAGGATGTGGTGTTAGTGTCAATCCATGTCAGTTTAGATACTTGGTGGTACTTCTCTAGCTCGATCCCAAGCTCTATTGGTGCTCCCATGGTAGTTCCACATGATGTAGTGGTGGATGGTGATGTCGATTAGCTGAGTCACAGTGAAGACGATGAAGTCTAGTACTGTCAAGGGTGTCTAATGTGGGGCATGTGAATTTTTTAAAGGGTGAATGAAAACTTATTTCCATTTTCCCATATTATAAGTAAATTGAAGAACTGTGAGTTCTTATATGACAAAAGGATGTTTCTATTTATTAGATTCCAATGTTGGGTATGGACTCCTAGTTCCACATGCACACAAGACATGGGCCTCATGCACAACGCCGCTTCTTTGGGCCTTGTACCAACCCTACTCTTCATGGGGTCGACCCCACATAGGCCACCACATGGGCCTAATTCTCTAGTGATTTGTCTCCATGTAGGGTATCTCTTATGACCTTGCTTTTCTAGCTGGTCCCTAGTGGTATAGATATATGTATGGTGGGACCTTTGGTTTAGGGATAGCTATAGATGACCCATTTTTTGGTAACACCAGAAAAATAATACATAAAATTTCAATCAAAATCAAAAAAAACCAATCCAGAATAATTAAATCAACACCAACTTCACATTTAAACATTATTCCACTCAAAAAGTAAATTTTAATTTACTTATTTAAAAATTACTAATTTTCAATAATATTTTTAAATTAATGGGTATCCTAAATAAAATATATCCAAAATCATCAAAATATGTTTACAAAATATACATGATAATTTTGGGTCAAATAACCTAACACATTAACTATTATTATCCTCAAGTATAATATCTCAAGAATTAATTCTGAGGGATCCAACCTTAACAATGTTAAAATTTGAATGTAATAAAATAAAACAATTATAAATGTTAAAAAAATTAACAAATACCCCTAAAATATCATTTCAATTTCTTCTTTTTAAGGAAATAATTAATTTTGGAATATTAGTTTATCAGATATAAAAATAATGGAACCTATACAATCATTAATTAAAGTTCCCCACTTCAAAGTTATTAATCATGGAAAATCATTATTTACATCATATTAAAATCAATTTATTCCTTATTGATGATATAAAATCAAATTGTGTTATCCTCATATTAGGAGAACGTGATCCTAATCTATATCATTATAAAGGAATTATTTTTATTCACATTAAAAAGTCCAAAGAAACAAAAAATATTGAGTATTATGCTCTATGTTTCATATAAATATGAGAATTAAGGTTTTATGGAATTGATGTTTTAAAAATTAAGGCTCAATAAAAAGGTTTAGCACTTAATTAAAAAATAATAATATCAAAATTAAAATCTCATTTAAAGTATCCACTTTAAAATAACAACCCTAACTTCCCCCAAAACTCACTGTGAATTTTATGATCAATATAAAGCATAATGAATGATTTTTTTACCCTATTTAATTTTTTCTCACCTATAATAATCTATTTTTAATGTATAATTTTAACATTTATTTATTTTAAAAAAATTTATTCATATAATGATCCTCACCCACAACACCTTACCAAATATTAAAATTATTTTGTCCAATGATGCTGATTTTTTATTCTTCTATGTTATAACCCATGCCTATATTTTAAATTTTTTCAAGAAGGTAAAAATATAAGATTTAAATAAAAAAATCATTCTCAACACCAACAATTAAGAATCCACACATTTCTTCTTTATAATTAGATTCATCCCATTTACCATTACTCTGCTAAAACCCACTGTTCAATATTCATATTTCATGAATATACTATGAAAAGGGTTAGATTGCATAACTTTTTTAATAAAACATGGATAGACCCTAAAAATGTCAATCATCATCTCTATGTGTTACACAAATATTAATTTAGAAGTGGTATTCAAGGATAATAAAATATAAATAGATTATAAAAATCATTTTAACATGGTTTTTCATGTGCCTATATTTGATAAGATTCAATGCCTGTTCTAATAGTATTCACATCCCAAAATCACTAATGAATTATTCTCATGATAAAATAAAAAGTACTTATTCTTAAAATCCTCTTGGGAATTGAATATTTTATTTTGTAGAGTTAATTAAGGCATGACAAATAATAACCAATCAATTCACATAGATTTCTTGAAATTAAAAAAGAGGAAAATGATAGGGAAATTTCATTTATAAGAAACAACTAATTCCCTCATCTAAATAGTCCACATTTTAACAGACAAGTTTCACATTATCAATTTAATTATCCAATTTACTCATTCAATTCAATTAACATTGAAACCTAAAACATGGAGTAATGGGATTTTAAAGAATCTAATGTATCCTAGATAAGTGAATTAATGTGTAATTAAATTATAGGCATTCAAGTATTAGTTTAAGCTCAAAAGAGGTATTCAAATGATTGATAAATTGTAAAGAGAGTAAAGGGTGAAAATTTAAATGTGGACACCCTTTTTAAAATTAATATTTAATCCTCTTCCACTACTTTTTTAGGGACGTCATTATTCCATCATGAACCTAAAAAATAGATTTAATCATTTTGGAATGAAGGATCATTCCATTTTTGTTCAAAATGATATAGGGAGTGGGGATGATTCTCGTAAAAATTATGGAAATTAAATTAAAAGTACAAGAAAGCATGTAAAAGGATAATTAATTGTATAATACCCCCATGTTGGCCGTGGGATTTTAGAAAATATAATGGGTAGTACATTATATATCCAAAGTCTGCTGGTGGTGGAGATTCATTGTTATGAACCACCACATGTGGCTTTTCCCAGCATGTACTTATTCCTTATTAGTGATTTATTATACACTAATGGATTATACCTAATATATAACAATTATAATTAGGTATATATTTCATGGTTGTGGATGAAAGAATTATTTAATATCCTCATTCTTCGTTTCTAATTATGAAAATTCATCCTTTTTGTCTAGTGTTGGATCAACACGGGATAAATGAATCAAATGATAAAAGAAAAAGATAGAAGATAATTTTACTTGAATAAAATTTTTATTTAAATTATTAATAATAATTTTATCACTTTTTATTTGACGATCTTATCTCTTTATTTCATTAGGCTCAGCTACATATATTTATTCATTAGATTCATCCAAGGCATTTTTACCTAAATCTGTGAGCTCCATGTGTTCGCCAATAGGTGGATGTTCTATTTCACAATCACCCATAAAGACATCAAATAAATTAACCAAATATAAAAATTTAATTCAATATGTAGTGATACTTAAATATGATTTAATAAAATCATAAGATAGGGAGTTCAAAATATGATCATATCACTTTCTTGGTTTTAGTTCAATCTCATTTTCAATAATGAGTGAATGTTGATATTGGATCTCAGTGGATGGAAGTGTGTAGTTAGGATCCCCAATATTATATACAAATTCCATCATTTTGGTGTTGTGTTTATCTACCATGGAAAACAATATATTTGAATGGTTATGGATTTTATAATTATTTGTGACAAGGGAGGTAATATTGTACCTCACATTAATTCCAAATATTATACAGATCTTTTTGATCCCTGTCATATATCTCAGTAATAAAGCCTTCCATATAATTAATTCACTCCCAATGATCATTGTCATCCTTAATTTAGTTCATTAAATTTTTTGGATGATGATATTCCTAGAATTTAGGACTAAACTTCATAGATTTCTATAGAAACATATGGAAAAAATAGTTTATTGTCCTATAGTTTAGGTCCATGTTCTTGAAAGGATATATTGAGGTTTTAAAATATCCAATCAAATTTTCATAAATATCATTTACCTTCCCTTCATGTTACTGAATATTGAATTTTTGTTTACTGTTGTCCATTTTCTCCTTCTATTTCACCTATAGAATATCAACAACAATTATGGGAGTAAACAAGGAAGACATTGTTAGTGTATTTTCCATTTATTGATAAAATTACAAGATGTACTCCTATAATTCAGTTGACTATTTTATTGATCATTGAACCACAATATATTTAGTGTTCTATTTAATATACTAGATTATGTACATCAATTTTTCCTCCTTGCTAATTTTTTTGTGGTCCAATTATCTCTCTAGAAAATAATGAAACACTATATCTTATATATCATGGTGTATTAAAATGTTTAAAAAACAATATCTAGAGGGTGATAATATAATATTGTAAAAAAATTGTCAGATTTCTAGAACCAGGTCTTGTTTTGATGCATTCCTGTCACAAAGAATGAAAAAATATATATATATTTCTAATGTAGTATAGAATATAACTATTTGTCTTATCACTTGAGTATCCTCACATTTGATCATATAATTAATATAATTCACCAAAACTACATCTTTTTTGTTACATTTATATATTCTACGAATGTGATTGAATTTTCAACAAATTTATGAAATGATAAATATTTAACTAACATGAAATTATATAATGTGATTAGTAATGAAAGAGAATGGTGTTTTTTGTTGGGTATATGGGTTATATCATTCTCCATATTGGTTTTTAAATTTAGTTTTTTATTCCCATTATTAAATATCAAGCATAAATTAATATTATGTTATATAGTGGTGTGAAATCTAAAATTCCTTTTTCAAAATTAATTCAAACTCCTTTTATAATCAAGGATGATTACACAACTCAATCAAGAATATGATACCTTCCATGACATGACTCCATCGTATTTCATTTCATCCACTGAACGGATCAAAATCATCACATTAAGATCCTATATTTAGTTTAAGGGTGGTAAAATATTTAAATAAATAATAGATACATGTTTTAGCTCTATTCCATAATGGAAAACCTCCATAATCATTCACATAACTCTTGCTCGACAAAATTATGAATAAAATGTAATAATGGAATCATAGAATGAATGGAAAGCACCAAATACCTCCTAAGTCAAGCACCAGGTAAGATCATCATTTTTAGGGTAATAGGTCACTATGGACATATGAGAAAAATAGAATAAAGAAAAAAGAAAAAAGAAAAAAGAAAAAATATATTGATATAGAAAAAATATGGAAATTAATCAACATGAAGTAGTAAAATAAAAATTAAAGGAGAAGCATTAAAATGAGAAATAAAACTAAATATAAAATCATAAGAAGAAAAAGAAGGATGTGGAAGAGGATTTTTGAGTAGAAAAAATACAATTATCCAATAAATTCTTCAAATTTTATTAAATAAAAGAAATTGTATTTAATTTATAAAAAGTAAAAATTAATGAAAAAATAAACTGAATAGAATATAATCAGAAAACATGGAGTTTCAGCCTAATAATGATGCAGACTCCAATAAGTGGGTGATTAAACATTATTTATAAATAGAAATACCAGATTTTATAGTGTAATGGAGGATACTCTATTGGTTTTCTCGAATTTTTAGTGATATCCAATTGACATATCACTTGAAAGACCCAAGGTATCTTCAATGAAATAATTATAGATTTTGTGTGTTTCCAAATTTTGTGTGGAAGCATATCTCATAGGGAAGCCTCTTCATGCATGGTTTCTGTGGGATTTTTCATCGACTGAGGGATGTGTCACTCTACATGGTAGTTCAATTATTGATTCATTGTGGAAGTGTTGGATAAATGTTCAATAAATATCATCAAATCCTCCTAACCCATATAGCCTTCAAGTTGGCCAAAAGAATATATAAATATTCTTCATGGGGTTTGGAAGTGGTCATAGTTTTTTTCCAAGGTGGTTTGGTTATTGGTTTATGATTATCCAACTTGATATTCATCCCTCCGGGAACTTCCATAGAGATTGCTGATGATGTAGAAGGTTTTCGGCGACATCAACTAGAATAGTCGCAGCTGAGATAGAAATGTAAAGTAGCATCATGGATATCCAAGGAGTGGATTATGATTTATTAAAGTATGAACAAAAACATAAAATTTATATCCCACATTAAATGTGATTTGTGTCTCCACAACCTCTTACAAGAAGAAGATTGGTTTCTATTCTATAGAATCCCACACAGGAGATGAGATCTTAGTTCCTCTTGCACACACGATATAGATTTTGTTAACTATGTGGCCTGATATGGCCTTTACCCAAACTACTCCCCATTAGATTTACCCCCCTTGGGACACCACACATGCATGATTCCCCCATCCTTTTCCACCATGTGTGGGATCACCATGGATCTTCTTGGCCAGGTGCCCTTGGTGGATTAGCTATTTGGTTGTTAAGTGTTGTGGTTAATGGATAGTTATGGATTGCCTAATATTTTGTAACAAAAAAAATAAGATAAAAAATTAAAAAAAACTTTATAAAAATTCCAAACCAAACTAATTAAATCATCATGAAATTCAAATTTACACATTCTTCCATTCAAATAGACCAATTCCATTCTTTTCTTTAGAAACTCCAAATTTTGTATGAAATATTTAAGTTAATGTGTATTCAAATTACAAACCATCAAAAATCATAAGAATATTTTTTAAAAATATGAATGAAAATATTTTGTGTCAAAAACTTATTATTTTGAATTGAAATTTAAATGGAATTATTAAACAAAACATTAGATATTAAATATATATAAATGAATTAAACTGAGATGATTGATTTTTCTATGATTGATAGTTTTATTGATTGAAGATCATGTGTTCCTGAGTATTTAGTGGGTGATTAGAACATTCACACAAGGAATCTCAGTCCTTGTCGTATTATTGATGATAGAAAGTCTAAATAAACCTTGCACAACATGATTATACCTGAAGGGATGTTAATTTATTAGTATCATTTTCTTGGGCCGAGGGATGTTTGCACAAATATTTGATCCATGATTAATGAAAATAGTAGTTTCTGGATCATATAACTTGAAACAAACATAACATAGCGAATATGGGCATGATGATATTTTTGTAATTTATTATAAATGTTATTTTTTATTAAACTCATTTATTCAAACATGTTCTCAATGTAAATGTTTTTTATAAAATTTTTATTTAAGATCGTCTTTGATATATAATATATATATTAGAATTCAAATAATGATTTTATTTAATATATAAAAATGACCCTCCATGATATTTTATTTATTTAAATTTAAATAATTAAGGAATTAATTTTTATGTAATTGATTGTGGAACACATGGTTATATCCCATTGGGGTGTTTATCTCATAATCTAGCTTTGACATAAGGTGTTTTCAAATTTTATTATTCCAAGTATAGGAAAAGGGATTGTGGCACTTGGAGGAGGCATGTTTGCTTTAGTATAGGACCTGGAGTGATGGTGGTGACTAGTTGAGTAATTTTCCACTCATTTGAAGGGATTATGAGAATTTTTATTGAATTAAGATTTTATATATATTTTTTGATGTTTTAACTTGGTATATCTATCCAAATGGTGTACCTTTCTCTTTGAGGAGTCTTTCGTATATCATTTTTTCTTTGATTCAACATCCATTATTTATTATTTTTATGATATTATCATTATCTATAAAGAATTATTGATATCATTACATGTTTCTAAACCATGGAGATTGGAAATGTTTTTTAGTCAATGTCAGCACTGAATCAGGTATTACTGTATAAGGGTATCTAGGCTAGTTCATAAATAATTGGATTTAAAGGTTCAAGGTTTAGTATCTTTTCTTGATGATGGTATGTATTTTGGTTTCTCCTAGTAGATAGACGTATGATTTTTAGGTCATAAAACATAGTCATGAGTGAGTGTTTGGATAGATCCCATAACAACAAGACTTAAGTATCCTTCGATATTTTTGAAAATTTTCTTGAGGAATGATTTCATCTGATTCCTATCCTTTTTTAAAATGTAGTTTGAGTGTTTCTAAATATCAATGTTTTGAATCATGATGATATAATTGGTATACTAAATTTTCTTTACTGAGTTGATAATCATAGTATCCTTACTTATTTTTCTTTACTACATATTAATGTTGTGTAGAATAATGACATTGAGGATGACTATAAATAAGTTATAGGCGGAATATTTTGGCCAACCATTGAAATTAAATCCTATTGTGGACTTGAATATTGTTGAGATATTGGTACATACTATCCAAGATCTGAGATATGTGGCTCCACCCATTATGTTGGCTCAAGTATTGGAACCATAAAGGATGAAAATAGAGTTAATTTCCACAAGTTTCATTGATATAAACCAATATAATTTAATAGATAAAATATTCATCAAGTGGTGAAATCTTGGTAGAAAAATGTTACTCTTCATTTTGAGTTCATAGACATGCATGATTCAATAAAAGTGAGGTTTTCTAACTTCATTTTAGAAGGGTATTATAGGTGATGGTGGGATTTAATGGTTATAGAGAAGAAACATGAGGTTATGGAGTAGAAATACTTTAGAGTTATATTCCCCAAGAAGATCAATATAGAATCGATGTTTTTGGTGATTTCTATAGAGTTCCTCATTGTTCAAGAAGGTAATACGAATACGACTTAGTATGAAAACTATTTTTCTAAACAAGTTCAGTTTTCACTTCATGTAAAGAATAATGAGAAGATGAAGACCGGAGAATTTGAGATAGTCTTTGATATTGAATTCATATCTGGTTCTCATGATTAATTTAACAACTTATGAGGATGTGTGGGATGGATCATTTATTTAAGATCTCATCCTATCTTGCAAGGAAAAGTTGGTGGCAATGCATCTAACTCCTAATTTTAGTTCAATTCATTATGATAATGGATGGATAAACAATGTTGAGTCTTGAAATGATTTTTGATAAAAATCATCATCCACAACACATGATGTATCCAAAATTGGACTATTTACAATATTTTAGTATATAATGGTTGTTTATTATAAATCATTTTTCACTTAGGCACCCAAGATCTGTGGTGGGTGTGGTCATTTAGGGAACATGTAAATGTTTGGTCATGTATTTTCCACCCGACGGAGTGGAACGAGCTCATCAAAACCTAAAATTACTATTTTGAAATGTAAATTTTCAATAAATAAGGTTTAATATCTAGAGTCATCTATAATGAAGTGTATTCATATAGTGGACGAGTATCTAGAAGAAGCTGATGTGGGTTCAATGATAGTGAGAGATTCCATATCTATATCTTCATCATTAGTGAATACTTTTTCTTGATATTGGTGCATCTGGTTCATTAATATAGATTCATGTTATGAATTTACTAAATCTTTATATAGATAATATGTCTTATGTGATGGATATTTCTATACCTCTCAAAATGAAGAGATATTTGGGTTTATGATGCCGTTATTGTTCTTTCTCTTTATCTAAGATCGATCTCACACTGGAATTTTTAGTTCTCAACATGAAACCACATGATTTAATTATATGGATGAAATGGTTGAGAACCTATAAATCATGGATTTATTATTATCACCCCTATGGTTTTACCACATTGGTGGGGGTTTGCCATGTTTTTCAAGGAGAATGTGACCTGAATTTTAGTAGAGACAAACAACTTTTTAGTGTCGGTAATTGTGAAATATTTATTTGATTTTGAATATGAGTTAGAAACATTAGGTAGTGATCTTTCTCCAGTTGTGGCCATGTATCCCAATGTGTTTCCATATAATTTTTCTCCTCTCTATATATATATAATAGATTGAGTTTTCCTTTGACTCTGTACTTGGTACTCATATAGTGTCTCTTCCTTATTAATATATGGGAGAACAATAATTTAAAGAGTTGAAATCTAAATTTAATAATTTTATATAAATGTGATTTATACACCTGAGAGATTCACCTTGGAAAATTATAGTTCATTTTTAAAATAAATCCAATTGGAATCTTCATCTATTTTTTGATTTATGAAAAATAAATTGATTTATGATAAAGAACCAATATATTTCAGATTAGATAGATGGTCTCTTCAAGAAGACTAAATGTGAGAGGTTTTCTAAAAAGATTATTCTTTGCTCTGGTTAACACTAGTTTAGCATTAAATAATCTGACATCCCAAATACCTCCTTTGAGATTAGGTATGACCATTATGAGTAACATGGTATGCCTTTTAATATAAACAATGTTATTAAAGTTTAAGTTGAATTTATGGATTTATATCCCATTAATACCTCCACATATTTATAATTAATCATTGTGGATGAAATATTGGTTTACTCTATAAGTGAGGGGGATCATGTGTTTCATTTTAGAGAAATTTTAGAGATATTGAGAGATCACTAAGTTTATTCCATGGTATCGTAAAGTGACTTATGGATTTGAGATGTGACATTCTTTGGAAATGTGGACTCATAATTTTTTATTTTTTTCAATTATAATAATGTTAATGATGTTATTACATGAGTACTCACATATAATAATTTCATGATTTAGAGCTTCCTTAGATAGGCGAGTTATTATCACAGGTTTGTTAAATACATGTCAGATATGATATCTCATTCCATCATGCATACTTTGAAAGAGGTAATTTCATAATGGGATTTTAAATTTCACAACACTGTTGATGATTTGAGGTTTATTTAATCCTCAATGCCAATTTTGACTCTTTTAAGGGTTGTTCAAGTCTATGTGGTATTTTTTGATGCTTTTGGTTTTGGTTTTGGTTGTGTTTAACTATTTTTATCTTCTAATATCGTATGGTATTAGAGATCATATCTAAATGTGAATTATCATCTGACCCCTGATCCTAAGCTCAATATAATTGTTCATGTAGTTAATGCTATTTGTAATTGAATTTTCAACTAATGTTTCTCAAATTATTCTCATCACATTAGTCAAAGTTATATCCTCTCAAAAAATATATGTGAACCTTTGGTAGATATGTTGGGATGAGAACCTACAATCTCTTGATTTTGAAATTTCCTATAATACTTGTAACTAGAATATTTTTTATGGTTCTTTGAGTTGAAAATTTAAAAACATGGATTTGAAAGTATCTATAGATGAGTGGAATCTAATGGATCGCTTTACTCAGTTTCACATTGGTGTTCAACAGGATATGCCTAATATTTTCCTAGAATGAATTTATTTGAATCATCTCATATTTGGAAACCCCCTCTATAGAAGTAGTATGTTGATGAATCATCTCATGTGTTTTAAGCTTTTTCATTCTATATCTATGAAAATTAAAACTACCACTCTGATTTGGTGGGTTTTATTTTGATCAGGACATAGTTTTATGGTGGTGATCAATGTAATTTTGATCCACTCATTGCGTAGGGAGTCAGATAATTTTTATGGATATATTTTTGTTACCTTTTGATTTATGCATAACCCAAGTATATATATATCATATTTTAGTATATTTATCCTTGAGGAGTGTTTGGAATAATGACTTTTTTATTTATCTTCCATTTTTTATCATGGTTGTGTTGAAATCGTTGGCTCTGCTTTGTTGTTGATGTCTGGTGGTAGTCGCCAACCCATAGGGATCATGAACACCCTTCAAGATATGTCGAATGATGGTTTTTTCAATAAGGAGTGTTCTAAATACTGATATTTTTATATACCTTTTATTTTTATCATTCTTGTGATGAAATCAGTTCATCTACTTCTGTGAGGAGTGTATGTAATACCGATTTTTTTATCTTCCATTGATTTATCGTACTTTTGGTGAAATCATTCCCTCTACTTTCTTATTTATTTATGGTGGTAATATCGAACCTATAGGGATCAAGAACACCCTTCAGGATATGTCATGTATAACTTTGGTATCAATGAACTTGGTTATCCAATATTGTTACTGATAATTACAATGATCATTTGATTAATATAATATTATCTATCTAACTATTAATTTTTCCCTTTGTTTAAAAATAAACCATATATAAATAGGGTGTTCCATTCATTGTCTAATTAGACATCTATTGACCCATATATATTTTTTCCAAATATTACATAAACAATGTTGACATATTCAATACCATTTTAATTTAAAAAAAATACTTATAGAATTAAACTTATTAGGAATAAAAACTATCTTTACATTTAATGGAAAATCTCGATGACTTTATGTATTTATTATAAAACCTCCAAAAACATAATTACACTAGAAATATCCCAATACTTATCAATAACAAACAATCTACTTAATATATCTCCAAAATAACATTACTGAAATCACTTTTAATAAATAATATTTTTGGTTCAATTAGTTAATAAAATTATTATTTGTCTGTGATTATAGTAAAAAACCTGGTCATTATGTATTGTTTTAATAGAATAATGATAGACTCCGTTGAAACTGGTGTCATGTTGAATTTAAATTATTAGAATCAAATAAAATGTTTAGACTTGTTGATGTCATTATAATGGTAAATGTTTAGAATTTTATACGCCATATATTTGGGAAAACTATGATGGTAGGAATTCAATGTGAGAGATAATAAACTAGGACTTACTGGTCACTACAAAACCCAACAAAAAACCATGGTTATTCATCGGTAAACTAGTGACCCTATAGACTCTGAATGGAGGTTTACTAGGGACTTTATTTTGTACCAAAACCCCCCCATAAATTAGAATTCCTCTTTTTATTATAGGGTTTATTTTTTAACCATTTTGGGTTTTTTTACCCCAGTTAGACAATATTGAAGGGAAGAGGGGTCCATTTGTCCGTCTCCATCCCCACCATTATTAATGCATTGATATGTGGCTCTAAAAAGGAGTTTGGATTTAAAATTAGAGGTAATATTACCTCACTCTTTTCACATAGGTCTCCACACTTTTTCTTCTCTAATTTAGAATATTATTTTCAGAGATATAGATATTGATTATTCCAAATCATAGAAAAATTTAATCATAATGATAAGGATTTTTTCATTAGTTTCTTGAGTATCCTCACAAATATTGAATATATATCATTTCTCACCATTTTATAGAAGATAAATTACTCATTGAATTTATTTTTGAGATTTTACTAAAATCTATTTGACCTAATAGTAAAATAGATTTTATAATATATGAAATTATATGATTTTTTAATGAGGCCTATTGTGGATCAATTTACATTTATTTCGTAGAATTCGTTCATTAGAACTCCACTTGATTATTTTTTACATTTTTCTACTGATGTTAAAAAAATTAATAAATACTATTGTGATTAAATTATGGGAAGGTTTTCATGATATTAGTTATTGTTATATAGGATGATTATTATAATTATCTTGGATATATAATTGGATATTGAAGCAAAATTTGGGTCGTTTATATAGCAAGTACTTTATAATACACCTTTTTTATGATTTCTTACTCTTTATTTTATTATTATATTCTATAACTATTATAAAGATATTGATTACATGAAATATTTTTTATTTCTTTGAAATAATTTTTTCTCATATCTATATAATAGTAGTAAAATTATCATATATAATTTTATAAGTAATAAATCTTATGGCTACCTAGTTGAATGAGAGTATTTGGGAAATATTATATATTTTATTGATGTGTGAGTTGATTCATGAATATTATTCATAAAAATATTATGGATTATCCATAAAATGATATTCAAAAGGATATATATTTTTGAATTGTATTTTAAATTCCAAAGGGATTTAAATTTATTGATTTCAAAATATAATTTTATAAGGGGAAATTGAGTTATTTCAAAAGTTTATTTTCCCTAGATTTATCAATAGATATTAGATGATTAAAAAATTAATATGTAACTATTATAATTGTTTTATAAATAAGTTTATAATTTTTTTAATGTAATAATAATAAATTCCATTTCAATTTTTTTGATCTTTTTTACCATGTGTGGTCAATTAACCATTATAAATGGATGTTTACTTATATGACTTAACAAAATGGATGTCAAACTTGTATGATTACTCTTATTGTGTGATGATACATGATGATAATGGGATTAATATATGTAAATATTGACATATGATATGAGTTAGTTAAACTAATCAAAGAATACTAGTGAGTTATGTTTGATCTTCTACTAGTGTAATTTTATGAATATTTTTTAGAAAGTTAAGGGATTCCATGTAGATTTACAGGTTACAAATAAATGTTTTAGTAAGATTATTTAATTTTCATAGGATGATCCAGAAACTCATGTATTCACTTAGATATGGGGTTAATTATCACCATAAACTTTGAGGTAAGTGATATTTTAGTTGTGGATTAAATCCAATATGATATTTACAACTGATGTCCAAATTGGAGATATATTTTATAGATTATAGTTATCTATGGTGGAGAATATGATAATGAATTTGGAGAATAGTGCTTTTAATTATAATATGTATTACATTGTATATTTTAATATACATATACTGGGAATATAGAATATGAGAAAAAGATTAATTTGGTGATAGGCCATAGAAAATAATGTATTTTATATATAAACCCATGGGTTAATGACCTGGCCCGTATGAGACTGTGATGTCGCAAAAGACCTCGTGGATTATTATAGTGATTATATATTATGTGAATTTTTATTTTGAGGTCATGAAAAGTCGTGATGAAACTCATTGTTTATAATATCCTCAATACTTCACTACTAAATCTAGTGCTAAAACATAATCGATACATTTATGACATTGATACTGCTAAAAATGACACAATTGTATCCATACAAAACATTCAAAATCAAAGAGAAATAATGGATCAATTAAATTCAAAATGAAATTTTCTATTTAGAGTCTCATAGAAATATTAAAAAAATCTTGCATAATAAAATCCATGTCATTATGAAAGCATTATTTTTGGTAAACATGTTCTTTATAAACACTCACATTATTTATTCAAGGTAACTCCAATCATTAGAACATGGATTTTTGTAACTTTTTTAGTCATCTTTAGTCACCATGAAAAAATATTTTAAAACCACAGATGACAAAAACAAATCTTGTTAAGGGGAAAATAAAAAAAGGATCTCATTAGTCCATTTCGACATAATGAGACCATATAATATAATTTTACTTTTACATAATTGACATTTTTATCAAATACTAATTTTAATACACATGAAATGATTTTTACTACCAAAATTTTTTCACATATCTTTTTATAATAAAATATTAAATAAAAAACTTATAATCATGATGTTTTATTGGAAAACATGGGAATTTGTGAAAAATAGTTTCTAAGAAACTTATATTATAACATTAAGAGGGAATAATCACTACATTAAACAAAGGATGATTATAATACCTTATAACGATAATATATTTCCATAAAATCCATTTTCAATCATTGAAAAGTCCCATATATTACATGGGAAATCATTTCTATAGTACCATTATAGGAACTCTTACATGTGTAATAACCTACTCGGTTAATTCCAACATAATTATTAGGATAAAAAATTCATTACCAATGAATTTTAGATCAATATAAGGATCTTCATTCATCAAAAAAAATTCATTAGACTATAAAATATATAAATTAAATTAAATAATTAATTTAAATGATAATATATAAAAAATATATATATTTATTTTATCACGTATACAAAATCATGTCTAGATTCATGAAAAAATATGAATAGAAATATTTTTTCTTCCAAAACTACTAAATAAAAAATTCATGAAAGAACAAAAATTTGATATTTTCTTGAGACCCAATTTAAAATCGAAGACTAATATTCATAATGGATAATCGTAATGATGTTAGGAAAATCCAATATTTTTATACACATTAAAACATTCCTCTCACACTTTTGTAATAATATCCAAAATAACTCATTTTTAAAAATTTTAAATTATTCTTTTGAAACAATAATTACAAAATTAAAACATTGTTTAAATTTACAATGAATATAATTTTAATTATAATAATTAAATAGGTGATTTTTTTTATAAATCAAGGATTTTAATATAAAATATAAGATAAACTTTACACATATTAAATATGTTTTTAAGAAAAATACCATAACACATCTCCAAACATTCCACATATGTTATTTAACTCCTATATAATTAATATATGTAAATAATATAATATATTAAAAATATTTTTTAGGTACATTAACCTATCATAATATCTATTATTCCATATATTAAAATGTCTTATATAGTTACATAATCAATTAAGTTCATGTGAGACATATTGAAAATGTTTGGTTCAAAATTACAAAATAACATTGGAATGTTTGTTGTGGAAAAAGGGGATATTATTACGTAATTTAAACAATATTATTCATAAAATAATTATCAATTTATATTTCAAGTAAAAGTTTAGTTTCTCCTATGAAAGGAGATCATGATAAATAAAGTACATCAGCTCCTGAGATGGTCATTCACATGTACACCTGAGATATCTTTCACTTATTATTGAATGTAAAATAAAGAATGAAAATAAGAGTTTGTATTTAAGAATTAATTATCATGTTAAAAAATATATAAACTCAATAAATATATCCACATGGCCATTCATGAGAGGTGGTTTTTAAAAAATAATGCACATCACAATGTGGAGACAGTTGTCTGTTTGAATGCACATGTGATGATTCCATTTTTTGTAATTAGAATGGAATAAATATAGATGAAATAATATATTTTCAAATAATAATTTTTTGATATATATATATATATTAAATTTATTAAATTCAACATAACATCCAACCATGAAGGGTGGTTATGAGAAATGAAATATATTGGTTCATAAAGAGGTAGTCTACAAGTATACATGAATGATGGTTTTCTTTCCCATTTAAAGGAAGAGTGAGATGAATAAGCTTATTAAATTAAGATAATAATATATTAATATATGTTATATATTATTTTTATTATATTCAGATGTTTAGAACACAATTAATTGATATATTAGAAGAAGTAAAATGTAATTTTTCTGTTAAAATGACAACCTCCTCATTGATGGACCTCCTTTGGATCCCAAAGTAAGGAACCTAGGGATGGTCTTTAAAAATAAAATCACATATATAATGTATACTCAAGAAGATATAAAGTGTTTTTGGTGGGCTTTCTCAAATTTAAATTTAAATTTTTGTGAGATTAAGAGATGATCAGTGGTATCCTAATATAAGAGCTGATAGGGACACCCATGCAATGACATTAAGTAATAAATTAATATTAATTAATTTTCATGTTTATTTCAAATAAAAATGATATAATTTTAATATATATTGATTATAAGATGAAATAATCTCATTAAATAGAATTTATATAATTTAAATGACATTTTAACCCTCACCTCATAGATTTAACCCTAGGTTACCTCTTTTTATGATTACTTCAATAACAACCAAAATTTACACTTTAGGGGAAAAGAGTGTTTTTATATAAGGAAAAGTGGCCCAAAATGGATTATTTATGAAATTCTTTATCATATAATATTCACATGGATAAATATAAAAATTCAATTTGTTTTAAAAAAAATTATCAATATATTAATTAACATAAAATATAATTTTTCTATTTTCGTCAACCTTTAAATTATTTAGTTTTAAAAAAAATTCAGTGTAGTATTTTCATTCATATAAAAATTATTAAAAAATTAAAAATACATTATATTTATATAAAATATTTGACAATTACCATAACAGTATCAAAAAATATTACTTTTTAATGTTTTTAAAAATAAATTATATGATTTTTCTACTTCTTTCGCAAGTACTGGGTCAGCGTTGTGTATGATTTTAATGAAATTATTTCATCACTTAATATTATAAATACATTTTCCTCATAATTTTTTTTTAAATTAAAAATTACATTTTATAACCATAAATATCTTTTTTTTATTCCCTTTATAAATAAATTAGTGATAATAAATTTATAGAATCTAATATTTTTGAATTCTTCATTAAATAAAATAAAATAAAGTCATTATCAATAAAAATGCTTCTAAAATTAAATATTTATGAATATTTAAAATGGTTTTTTCAGATTTCACGCATCCTATAAATTACATTAATGTTTTTGAGTTATTTAAGTACAATGTTACATTATTTTTAACCCAAATTAAACCAATTTACCCCTTAATATAGTGATAATTGTTTACCTTGGATATTATTCAGTATAAGAAAAAATAATTTTATTTTTTAACCAATGTTTTAAATTATGATAAAAATTAATGATTATATTTTATTAACAATATTCCCTATTAATTAATGAAATATATTTAGAATAATCAAGGACAATGCGATTTAAAATGTGTTTCTATGTAATTTCCTTTTTGTGTACAAATATATTTATAACAAAATTTTGAATAGTCTATATTCTGATGGCATTAAATATATTAGTATTAAAAAATTTAATAAAAAAAATTAATTTCTATAAAAAAAATCATGTAATTTCTAAAAAAATATTATGGAACTGATGGTTTCTTATAAAATCGGT
Organism: Viscum album; assembly: GCA_963277665.1. Taxonomy (NCBI): domain Eukaryota; kingdom Viridiplantae; phylum Streptophyta; class Magnoliopsida; order Santalales; family Viscaceae; genus Viscum; species Viscum album. The sequence continues at coordinate 1,541,139,695 of OY728142.1, forward strand.
ATTTCATTATTTAATGAAAAAAAAATCTTTTCAGAAAATTCATAAAATTCAACCATTAGTTAATTTTGATATTATAATTTCAAAAATTATATCATTTTATAAAAAAAATATTATAGTGGTGGAATTTAATTATATTATTCAATCACAAAAATCAATAAAACGCAGTTTTGATGAAAACATATTTCTGATGAATAAATTGAATTTACTAAAAATTCATGTGATTTTATGCTCATAATTTATCAATATATTTATATTGAGTGATATATTTATATATATTTATATATATATATATATCATTTTTTGGTTATCCCTATACATACCCTCCAATTAAATAGCTAGGTAATAGTGGTCAAATTAAGTAATAATATTTCTTGTTTCTTGTCATGTATGCTATCGAAAACAATATTCTTTTAAAATATCAAGATATTAAATTGTACCACCATAAATAAAATTCATCCAAACAATTTAATCTCATATAAAATATTAATAGTTGAAACAATTTTCAACATACATTACAAGGATTTTAAGATAAAACATATGATCATGAAAGGAATCATTTTATTAATATTTTTTTGAAACTTATTTTTATCCAAAGTATAAATCATAAAAAGATATTGAAAAATAATAATTTAAAAATATTAAAATTGAAGTAGGTAGGTCACTTATAATAACATATAATTCTTTCCCAAATAAGGGGAAAATTGACAGGAGGTGAAAACATTGACTTATAAATAAGTCTCATTTAAGAGAAAAATGTTATACTTTTTTTAAATGATAAGAGAAAAAAAAATTACCAAAAATTATAATAAATGGAAAATTAATTTATTTTATGATTTTTTTTCCCTTGGTATGATGAATTTTTTACAATATGGATAGATATCATGAGAAGATAACGATAATTGATTTTTTTTCATTTCATATGCACAATTTTATCCTTTAGTTGTGCTACGATCAATTTACACTTATATCAAATAATTTATTCCATGAAATTAATTTTAATGATGATATTTTCATAAAAAATAACTAAAATAAACATCATATGTATCACATGATCCAAAATATCAAAAAAATTATCAATATATCCTCATACATTTATGAATATAAATGGATAAAATAAAATAATACAATATCCATTAAAAATTTAATACTACATTAGTCTTAAAATCCTAAAAATAATTACCAAAGAAAATTTTTATACATTACATAAATAACATACATAAATACAAAAAAATATATTAATCAACAAGATCAAAACACATAAATCATAACGACATGATCACATATTATTTTGATATAAATTATAAATTTATCTCCCTACAACATTAGTCACTTGTAAAGTCATATACCCAGAAATTAATATGTCATAATAATATAATATATAAAAAATAGAAATATTTTCATAACCAAAACTCAATAAAAATAAATTAAAAATGATATTATATCTACTTCTAATATATAATGTAATATTTATTCCTAAAATTTAATCCAATATTAGAAAAAAAAAATTATTCAATTTACCTTAATCATATAATGTTCAAAACCTAATAAGCTTAATGAAAAATATCATTAATAAAATTGTCACAAAATCACCAATCTTGTGGTTTTCAATGCATTGATATGATTGTTCTATAAATTTAATAACAATTTAATCAAAATTAACAATAATTAATAAAACATAAAATTTCATCTTAAAACTAAATTTTATCAATACCTTTCAGAAAATGTCCATAAAATATTAGATCAATAGTCATTAAATTACCTATTTTATAAAACACAAGGAAATCATAAAGTCTACTAATACCAAATAAATTTATCAAAACACAAAAAAATTCTTCCAAATAATGCTTAGTCACCTTAAAATCTCATCACATAAATCCTCAAAATAGGTTTATATTAATTTTAACTTATGACAAAAAATAAACTTTTATACCCATGATAGAATACATAACACTTAAGTTAACATCACATTAAAACATCATAATAGAAAATTTCAACAAAAATCTACTCTAATAAAAACTATTACAGTCTAAAAATAGAACTCTTGGATTGAGTGATAGAAATATTATATTAACATTTATGAATTTGATACTGATAAATTTGCCAATTTTTTCCATTATAATCGTATAACAACAATTCGAAATGTGGATTCACTCACAGGGTAAATTTTCATTTTAATTTTCTATAATATAAAATGAGGTGAAACTATTATATAAAAACACCCATGTCTTTATGTGATCATTTTTCCATGAAAAGATTCATTTTAAAGACAAGAATTCATCATTCAATGTAACTCTGGTATCTAGAGCTCTAGAATTATTTTTCTTTATACACATCCTTAAGAAAAGTGGAGGATAATTTTAAAAAAAAAATCATAGAAAAAAAATTATTAGGTAGTTTCATATACATGAAATGAATAGAAACAAATTATTTTATTTCCAAACAATAACATCATATAGTATAATTTCCTTTTAAAATAAAAAATATCAACCTCGGATATATGTTAACTTCCACAAGAAATCAAATTTTATGCTGATATTTGTTTATTAAAAATAATATAAAAAAACCAAAAATTTGAAATCATAGTATTTAGGATTTCATATAAAACATATGACTCCATGGAAATGCTTTTCTTAAAATAATCTTTGTATGGGGAATAACCTTCTTCGTTAATTATAGAATAATTTTCTAGAAAACATAATCATTACCCAATTCATTGGGCTGATATATTTGACTCACCTATCATCATAAATAATGATAAAGACTGTATAAAGCATAAAATTCATAAAATCATGTACTTACATCACAATATATAATAAAAGTTTCTTTTAGACACATATAAAATAACACATTTCATTAGTGGGTAAAAATGAGGATAAAAATAATTTTTCATTGAAAACTCCAGAGACAAAAATTCTAATAAAAATATAAAATGGGATATTATTTTTATAAACCATTAACATATAAATATAAATATTATAAAATAATAACATTCATGATTTTTTAAAATGGAAATCATGTTGTATATGTTGAAAAATATTCATTTCGCACTTTCGTAAAAATGACAAAAAAACCAATTTGGAATAACTTTTTAAGACTTCACTTGAAACCGTCTTGAAAAAGAAAATCATGGTTAAAAAATAATTTAATATATATTGATTATAATAATGAAATATATAAAACATATAGAAAATATGTATAGAGAGAATAAAATATAATAAAAACATTAAATCTTTTTAAATAAGGTTTTAAATAATAATCTCTTACCTCATATCCCAACATTATATGTAAGTGATTTAACTCATGTATGAGGAATTTATATTAATTATTTAATTTCATAATAAAATATTTCATGATTATTACCTTATTGATATCACTTCTATTTCATTTATTACCATGTCTCGTATAGTTACAAAATATTTTCTGTTCATTTCGGGATTTTTAAAGGGGTTTTTTCCGTAATTTAAATTAGAATTTCATCGGGTGATTATATTCAAATGGGAAATTATTCAATAATATATAAAATATTATTTAATAAATAATTAGATTTTTAATATATAAAATACAATATTAATATCATACTAGAATGGAAACCAAAAAAAAAATACGTCGACTCTTGTGGCGGGAGTGCAAACATACATATATATGATATTTTATCTTTTATTTAGATGGATAATAAATAAGTAAAGAAAAATATTTTCATTATATAATTATTTTTATTTTATAAACATCAATTACATCCATTAAATTTACCCCCTTGACCAAATATTAGATGAGGTTACTGGTAAAAGAACTGCATCGCTTTGTATAGAAGGTAGGATATGTGTAAGCACATGCGATGATACCATTTTCTTATGATTGGAATGATATGAATATAGATAATATATATTATATTTCTATAATAATATTTATTTCTTTAATTTTGTATATTAAAATTAAATAAATGATATTATTGATCCGTGATAGGTTGTGATTAGAAGAAAAAGACATTAGTTCTTGGGGTAGTAGTCTGTATGTATGCATGAATGATGGTTTTGATTGCATTTAATGGGAAAAGAGATGAATTAGGTCTCAACATTAACATACTAGAATATTAGTATGATTGATATATTTATTTTATTATATTTAATAGTTAGTATATTATTTTGGTTGTCTAAAAAGAAGTAAAATGAAAATTATCGGTAAAAACTATTACCACAACTTTAAAGGACCTTCTTTGGATCTCTCCATATGTCTATTGGGATGGAATTTTAAGATGAAAATAACATCCATAATGTATAATAAAAATTTAGTAAGTGTTTTGGTGGTTTTGTTTTTGAGAAAAGTCTCTAATGAAGTGTAAGTAAGAGATGACAGGTGGGTCATTATATAAGAGAGGGGAGGGGAACCCATGGAATTAATAAAAGTAATAAATTAATATTAACTAATTCAAATAATTATGCTAAAAATAATATATTTTGTATATATGATTATTATTATTCCAAATAATCTAATCCGGTAAATTTTAATCATGTTTATGGGAAGTTTTAGCCCTCAACTCTATGTTTTAACCCCATATTAAACATTTTGATGATTATTCTGATGACAATAATTTTCACACTTTAGGGGTCAATAGATATAATACACAAGGAAAAGTTGTAAATAATAGATAATAGATCATATTTAAAAATAATAATAATAATTAAATTATTCATTAAAAATTAATAACATATTTTTTTACAAAAATGCAATTAAAGTCATTTTTGTGACTATTCCCATTATTAACATTTAAAAAAATATCAAGAAAATTATTTGGTTAAAATATAATTTTTTGAAAAATTATCTTTTCAATTAAATTTCTATATTTAGGGTATATAATACCATAACTCGCCCAAAAAATATAACTTTTAAATTATTTTAAAAATCGTTTATTTCATTTTTTTAACAAATTACACAATCACCATGTCATCGTTTCGTAATCGTTTAATGTACTTATTTCGACATAAAAAGATAAAAATAAATTATCATCATAAAAAAATTATTCATGATAATAAAAATCTTTTAGAACCATTAATGAATTTTTTTTATCCCTAATAAGATATATTAGAGATATTAAAAATAATGACAGTGAAATTTTTGAATTATTCATCACATTAAGTAATACAAATGTACTAATCAAAGATAAATTAAACAATAATTAAAATATTGATTTATATAAAAATTAATGTTTGAATTAAAATCATCATATATATATTAATTGAATGTTAATATATGATTTTAAATCATTTAAACTTTATTTTAAACCGTAGTTAATATAATTTACCCTTTAAAATGGTGATAAATATTTACCTTAGATTCAATTAATTATGACAAAAATAATGTTGGAAAATTTTAAAAATTATGAAATGATGATTCAAAATATTAATTCCATTTTCTAAAACATATTTTGTAAAATTAATAAAATTTTCTTTAGAATAAACATTCAAAAATTCCATGAGAAATAACATTCTAGAAAATTCAATTTTTAAGTATAATTTTTTTAATATTCTAATATAATGTATAATATATATTCTCTATGAAAAAATGATTTTCTTTTTAATAAAAAATTACTAATTAAATTTTATAGTCTATTCAACAAAAATTTAATTTTAAAATACGTGAATAGAAGGGGCGGTTTTCTATAAAATGTGTATTTTTTCCATTCATTAAAAATTTAATAATTTTTTAAAAATTAAAAGTCTCACCATAATATAATATTTATATTCTGATTTTGAAAATGACATATTTTTTATAAAATAAATATTATAATAGTGGATGAAATTAATTAGAATATTCACCCATAATAATCAATAAGATCAATTTTTCAGGAAAAACATTTTCTGATTTGTAAAATGAATTTTCTAAAAATTGACAGTTTTCTTCATCCTAATTAGTCAATAAATTTTTATTGAGTAATATGTATATATTTGGTTTCACCATTACATGCCTCTTAAATCAATTTTATTGTTATACCAACCATACAAAATAATAATATTTTTTGGTCGTTAATGATTCGTGTTGCATATCATATTTGCTATCAAGAATAGTCTTCCATCTAAATCTCTAGAGATTAAATTATAACCCCTTAATTAAATTTCAGCCCTAAAATTTTATATCACATCTCATTTAATTTTATTAAAATATATTTTAACATCAATTCCTAGTAGTGGAATGGAAAACATTTGTTCATGAAAGGAAAATGACTTTTTAAATAATTTTAAAAAATATATTTATTCAAAATACAAATCATCAAAAGGGATAAAAAAAATATTTTATAAAATTGGAAAATGAAAATAGATCTTTCAGATAAAATGACATATAATAGGTATCTTATATATGTAGAACATTAGATACGAGTAAATAACATGGTCTTAGAAAAGAGAACAATTTTACATAAAACTTTATAAATTTTTAAAAGGCAAGCCACCATCATTTCATAGAAAATGATAATAAAAAGATATCATATTTATTTCAAGGTACATTTCTTATATTTGAGGAATTATATTATAATCAGTATAGATTATATGAGAAAATAGAATTACTTGATTTCATCCCATTTTTTATGATAAAAAATCATCATTTAGTTGTTATTCAATCAATTTAAACTTCTATTGTGTCTCTTATTCCATGAAATGAATATTCAATATTAATCATTCAATCATGAAGCACTAAAATAGATGTCAAATAAATCACATGATCCAAAAAATAGATAACAATTTATTCCTCATATCATTAGCCATTAACCAAATCACAAATGGTTTGAAAATTTTCCGATAGTATATAATAAGAATAATTTCTATATTAATTTTAAATCCTCAATAATTTCACCAAAATATAAAAATTAAACATTCAATAAATAATTTAAATGAAAACACATGAAATTGTTATAAGAAATATCATATTTGAAAAATATGATTGACTTTATCACATATTCTTTGATGAGGAACTTAACATTTTTAGCTAAATATCATTTTTCCCTCATGATTTCATATACCCAAATAAGTATATATCCAAATCCTATAATATCCAATATATTCTAATATTTTCCTTAAAAAATCTAAATCACTGTAAGGCCATTGTAATATCATATATACAAGAAAAATAAAATTTATTATTTACTCTTAAAATAAAATTTCATCTTAGGAACAAATATTACCATGCAACATTCCCATAAAATGCTCACAAAATAGTGAAATCCTTCTAGAATAAAATTAATCACATATTTTCCAAATCCATTTTCAATACCATGATAACTTATATGATGAAACATATGTTCCCTACTTGTAAAACCCATTTAATCCCAATTTACAATAATTACATCAATATCAGAGATCATATTAACCCTAAAGGTTATCAATACCATTCAACTTATGTATAAAAATATAAAATTATTATTCATTAATTTATATTTTTACTACAAGACAATATAAACTTTTAGGATAAACATACCTCAAATATGTATCCAAACCCCATTAATGTATACCAAAGTATTGTTAACCACCATAAAATCTCCTCACTTTAATATTAGGGGAGTTATATAATCCTTTGAACTTATCATCAACAAAACACATAAAAAATGATGGAATCCATAAATAATAAGATACTCTCACATGAAAAAAAAAATCCAAAATCATAAAATTTATCTTAACCCAACTATGATACCAACTGTAGTAGTTCCAAATAAACACTCCCAGATCTAGTGCTAAAAATATTTTCAATTAATTTATTTATTTGAAACATATAAACCTGATCTAATTCCGGCAATATAAAACATACAATAAGAAACAAAAATTTTAATTATCTCATAAACAAAGGTAGGTTTTGGTTTAAATTTTTATAGAATTATAAAATAATTTTACATAACAATACTCATGACTTTTTATGTCAAATTTTCACACTAAACAAGTTCATTATAATGTCACACTATCTTTGTTCAATGTATCTCTCATAACTATAATGATAACCTTATTAAAATTCCTTTAACTCATAAATTTTTAATCTCGCCTTCTTATTATATAACATTTTATTAAATTTTACAAAAAAAGGATATTTAAAGTGTAATGTCTTGGAAAAAAAGATACATAATACATGATAATGTTAAAAAATATTTTAATCCACTTGAAAGGATTCATGAAATTCTTATCCTATGTAAAATTTCCGCATCTAATAAACTATGGACATACATTAAAGAAATGGTTGAGCAAAAGGTTCAGTACATGTAAACAAGGGAATCAATATTATTTTGATATCAATAAGAACATGATGAAATACATATAGACTTAAGAAATGGAATGATTGGAATATCTTAATAAAAAAACAATAATCATAACATGATATGGTGGCTACAAAATTTAATTTATATATTCATAATCATATCAACGATTCCTATCCCTAAGGTGTCATAAAAATTATAAATTTTATCCACTAAGGTATCATAAAAATTATCATATCAAGAGGTTACTATATTTACCCAATGCATTGGAGTGATATCATGGAACACTATTAATATGACATTATTTTCATGAAGGGAACATATATCCTAATAAAAAATTTCTTAAATAACCCATATTGAATGAAAGTGATGGGATTTCTATCAAAATAATGGCATTTCAAAAAGTCCAAAAAATGATCATTATGTCATTTATAACACAATAAAAAGGAATGAGGGTATTATGTATGTTAGTTTTAAAAAAATAAATATGTTTTTATTTAATGGTGAATACCCCTATAAAATAAATATATTTGGGTATTCAGTCGAATAAAATAATATAATTTCATCCGAAAAAGATATGGATATTGAGACAAAGTATCTTTCGCATAACAGCTATGAAACAATGTTTTAGAAAACATTAAAAAGAGAGGGGACATGGGTCACCTATTCATAAAATACTCACAATACAGTATAGTTAAAGAATAAAATGGAAATGAAAACATAGTAAGGAAACTTTAAATACATACCACATAGAATATAACTTGAATGGAAAAAAGAGATGTTAGGAATTCCTTTACGAACATTTGGCAGCCTAGCAGCATCATGTAATACCTCATAAAATGAGTTCATGAGAGAAAAATTCACCTCTAATCATTTGGACCTAAAACGGACTGTAATAAGGATATAGAATAACATGCCTAAACATATGAAGATGGTATATAAAATACATAACAAAAAATAGTCTTACCAAAATGATGAGGGTGAAAGGATCCATCACCTTGAAGAGTAACTTCAAAAACTCAACGATTGGGAACATCGGGGTTTCAAGGAACCCAGAGAGGACTCCTTGGGATGTAAAAAATTGAGAGCATCATTGTGGTGGAATTTTGAATGAATGGGACGAATTAATATAATGTTCTTTATAGAAAAAGTGAGGGAATATTTTATTTATTTCCAAGGGACACCTCGTTAGTGGTATTTTCAATACTATTGGCTTGCCCGTGGATTTTTCAACTTGCAACACCTCATATAATATTTTTTCAAAATGAGTCATCCTCCATTTTAAATTACATCTTACATCATTATGTTGTCCTAAAATACACCAAAATCTCAAAAATATTATTTTTTACTATTCACAGAAAAAAAACATTTTATAAAAGTCTCATTAATTCACCCTAACCGAATATCAATTTTTTGAATTAAAAAATGAACTATATTTCATGAAAAAAAAATTAAATATTTTATAATTAATTTTTTTGTAAAATGACTATTAACCAGAAAAATACAAATATTTAACTAATAATATCTGAAACAGTTATTTATTTATGCTATTATATGATATTACCCATAAAGATACCTAAATTATATTTATACTTAATTAACTGATCTTATTATTCCATTGGTCATACTACTATTCGTAAGGATAATATTACTATTCATAATTTACTCTTCCAAAAAAAATATGTTGATCTTATCAGACTCTGAATTTCTTACTGATCACAACTGTATATGTCCATTTTTTGAAAATAATTTCTCATTATTAATTATTTCAAGTATAAAAAAATATTTTAAAATACTCTTTTTTTCAATATTCATTAATAAGATGATACTTCTAAAAATTCAGCCTATATTTATTTTGTCATTTGAAATTCAAAAACATAACAATATTTTTTATACAAAAATATTTCATAATTTAACTAAGGTCTCATTACATATCCCCTTATATCACATGTATATGACATAAGAGTAAGGTGTGGAATGATAGTATAATCTTGGGTTGGATCTAACAACATTGACTGAGTTGTGATTTCAATAAGCTTGAACTTTTCTAGAATGAAATTATGTTCAAACATTACATGTTGAAGTTTGAAATGGTCTTGGTCCAGAAAAAAGCCAAGTGATGCTACCTCCTACCCAAGATCTAACAGATGGGATTTGTATGACCCGAGTCTACTGGATGAGGCCATCGACTCTTCTTTCTTCATTAATTGTCCATTATTATTTCTATTTTAAAGCAAATTTATATTGTTAAAATTTATTATTGTTTCCAATGTTCATAATAACCAATAGTCATATAACAATCGAAACCTAATGGTTGTATTTTTTCTATACTCAATTCATTAAAAAATAATATAGTTTTGTTGAGTATAAATTAAAATAACATAAAAATTCAGGGAAAAATATTATTCAAAATTTTTCGTCATCCCATTATTCTCCCACTAAAAAATTTCAAAGCCAAAATATAAACTCGAACCCTCAGACAAGGAATGGTCTGGGTACTTCTGTCTTATGGATTCCACTGGTTCACATGTAGCTTCTTCATTTTTGTGGTTCCTCTAAAACACAAAAACTATGTTGGTATTCTTGTTGCATAGAACCTTATCTCTACGATCCAAATATCTGTACATGATGATCCTATTAAGAGCGGTTATGTTCCAGTTGTACCACATCTGAATTTAGTACATGTTAAGGTCCAGGTATGTACTTCTTCAAGTGGGTTACCTATAAGACATTAGGAATTTGTGCTAGATTTTGGTGGAAGTGAAAGACAATAGGCCACTACTCTTACGAAATCAACGATTTCAAAGGGGCCAATGTACCTTGGGCTGAACTTCCCTTTCTTCCCAAACCTCACGACTCTCTTCCAAGGTGAAATTCAAAGAATGAAATAGCCACCAACATCAGACTCCATTTCCCTCTAATAGTTGTCGTCATAACTCTTTTTCCAACTCTGAGAAGCCTTAATGTTAAGTTGGATGGCATGAACCTTTCTTGTTATCTCTTGCACAAGATCAAGCCAAAAAAAATTCTCTCGCCACCTTCATCCTAATAAGTATGGGTTATATATCACTTACCATATAGAGCTTCATAGGTTTCCATTTGATTTCACAAGTGGAAGATGTTGTTGTAAGAGAAGTCAACTAATGGGAGATGTTGTTCCCATCCACCTTTAAAATCCATTTAGCATGTTCTCATCATATACATTAGTGTTCAAATAGTCCTTTCAGATTGTTTATTAGTTTGAGTTTGATTGGCCGTATTGAAATTTAATTCAGTACTCAGTGCATGTTGAATACTTCTCCTCAAGAGTTGGATAGTCTACTCAGATTAGCCATCAGTTTGAGTATGATTAGTCATACTGAATCTAAGATCATTATTCAAAGCATGTTGATGAATCTTCCAAAACATAGATAAGAATCATTGTTTATTATCAGATACAATTGATATAGTACTCCATGCATCTTTACCACATCTATGTTTTGTATCCTTGCCAGCTGATCCTATGAGAAATCCTCTTGAATTGCAATGAAGTTTGCGGTCTTCGTACAAATTTCCACAACAACCCAGATATAATTGTTTTATTTGGATTTCTTCTGGTATCCAGTGAACAATTATTTGGTGATGTTTTTACATTTCCATTTTGGTATGGGTAATAGTTTCATCAAACACTTATACTTCTTCCTCTCATCCATCACTTTCTGACATGTGATGTACATTGATGTATACTTAGTTATGTCCTTCTTCTTATTATCCGGTCAATAATGCTATCGGAAATATCGATACGTCGTTGTGTTTCCTTGGAGAATAGATAAATTCAAACTATGTGCATCATCTAAATTCTCATTCTATAACTCCGTATTTGAAGGAACACATAGTCTTGACAAAAATCACAAAATTCCTTCTTCATTAACATTGAAATATGAGGATTTAACTTTCCTGATAATTTCCCCTTTCTTCATAATTCCCACGTTATCCTTTTGAGATTCCTTTTACCATTCCAGAAGATATGGTTGGCAATAACTTCTGAAAGGAATGATGATGATCATGTATTTATGATTCCTTAGTCTATCTTCATTAAGTCTAAGAATATTGGATCCTTTTCAATTATCATAAATGATAGAATCGATGGGTCCTTTATACATAGAGCATCCACCACCATTGTCTCTTTCCCAGGGTGGTATTGGATTGTGCAGTCATAGTCTTTGGTCAGATTTATCCATCATTTTTGGAAAGCACTCAACTCTTTCTGTGTGAATATATACTTGATGATTTTTTGGTCCATGGGTAGTTCACGCTTCTCCCCAAAGAGGTCATGCAACCAAAGTTTCATAGAAAATACTACTAAAACAAACTCCAGATCATGTGTTGGATATTTTTTCTCATGAAAATTCCATTTCATTGAAGCATAGGCAATGAATTTGTCATCTTTCATCAACACACATCCAAAGATCGAAGCATCACTAAATACCACAAAAAGTTATCCACTTATTAGTAGTGTAATAATGATCATAGTGATAAGCCGCCTTTTAAAATATTTGAAGCTATCTTATCATTCATCACTCTACAAAAACATTACTCCCTTCTGAGATAGCATGGTATGTGGGTTTGAGAATTGTAAGAAATATACCACAAATCAGCGATAATATCCAGATAACCCCAAGATGCAATGGATATCACTTACTGATATTGGACATGGCCATCCCTCAGTTGGATATTTCTCGGACGTGTCCATATGTATGCCATTTTTGTTATGATATGACCGAATAATGAGACTTCCTTCAACCAGAACTCACACTTGCTATAATTTTCATAGAGCTTCTCCATTCACAATGCACATAGTACAGTGCTTAGATGCTCCTCATTATCCTCCTAAGTTTTGGAGAATATTAGAATATCATATATAATGACTACACAATTTTTTAATTAATCTATAAATAATTGATTCATTAAGTCCATGAATATTTATAGTGAATTAGTGGGTCCAAAATTCATTAATTTGAATTTAATGTTCTCGTATCTTGTCCAAAATAAGTCTTGGGGATATCCACCTTCATCACTCATACATGGTAATATTTCAATCATAAATTCACCTTGAAATAGTTTTATTCTTCGTATAGTTGATCAAAAAATTCATCAATTCGGAGATGAGGATACTTGTTCTATATCGTGATTTTGTTGAGATTCTGATAATCAATGCAATGGCACATTGAACCATCATATTTCTTAATGAAGTGGTCTAGTGCACCACATGGTGAATCACTTGGGCATATAAACACTTTATCTAGATTATCCTATAGTTTTTTCACCAGCTACTCATGATCCACAAAATTTATTCTATATTGAGTCTTGGATATTGGAAACGCCCAGGTATAAGATTAATTTAGAATACAACATCTCTTCTAGTAGGAGGACTTTGAAATCCATCATGAAACACTATAGATAATTTCCTCATAATAGGCATGTCTTCATGGATGGTTTCTTCCTTAGACTCAGTATTATGATCCTAATACGTGTGCTCATAGTTCTATAATATCCACTCTTAAGATGATGGTGTTAGAGAAGATGCATCCTCCATGTTGAACTTACACAGAATTGGGGGGTCGATTTGCCATATGGTGAGAGATTTCCCTCTCACGTCAATTTATGTTGGATCTTTATAAGTAAATCCAATCCATGGAATGAATTGCAACAAATTACACCAAAGGGAGTATGACGAGGTTTGTTGGGAAGTTAAATCCACAAATTATGACAGGGGAGGAGTTATATTCATGGGATTTAATGATTTACCCATTTTATGTTCTCACCAAAATCTTTACTTAAATAACCTACGGTGGAGTTGAGACTGTTATACTAAAAAATTAGGCAATAAAAGAATTCATAAAACTAGAATAAAAAATTTATGTTCACTATTCTTGAATGAATAACCAGTATACATGTCACCACTTTGTTTTTGTGGTTCAAATCAATGGTAGTGATAGAAAAATATCTCCCTTTCCACCTTAGAGGTTGTTGGTTGCATCAAAAAACACGTGGATTTGGGAACTATTTTCAAAGTACCCCATTTCATTGTAATTAAAGAAATTATCAATGTGTTGATGGTCGAATGGAGAATTTATCTCCACTTCTATAGCTGTAGGTTTTTTATGTGGGTATTTAATCTGAATATTCCCTTCTCTTCCACACCAAAAGCATTTCCTTATCCTCTTCAGGCAATTTTCGAGGTGCTTATTTCTTCACCATTAGAAAGTGGTTTGATGTATATTCATAGAACATTTGGATTTACCCATTGGATTTTAAGAATTGAAGTCCACCTTATGATTATTTTCCCCATGATACCCCTGAGATTTGATTATCTCCATTTTGACTTTGAGGGCACATCAGAAAATTTCCTCATATCTATCGAAGTCACAGATCACCCTAGATTTCCGTAGGCTAGCATTTAACCCACTAATGAAGCAATTAACCATGAATTAAAGGTTAAGACAAAGTCGGAGACATATCATTCAAGAATTGTGATGTTTTCCTTGTGTGCTCTGATAGATTTGTTGCCAATTTTTTTAGGTACAGGAACCGCATTTCCATATTAAGTTGGAGGGTGCAAGGAAAATATTTATCGATTTTTTCTATAAATGCTTCAATTCCAATGCCTCGATCTATTCCTCAGGCATCATATTTTTTTATCAATGTCCAACACTGATCAGATTCACCTTCCATATGATAAGAATCCAGTAGAACCTTCTCTTGTTCTGAACATTGAATGATGGAGAAGATGTTTTCAATGGAGTTGATCCATTGTTCAACAATTGATGGATAAGATGATCCATTAAAACTAGAAGTCCATTATCTAATGAAGTCCTTGATTGCAACATATTCTTACTTAGGGGGTGGGGGTTTGAATGTTACTCATGAACATTGTGTCTATTCAAAACATCAGTTAACTAAGAGAGTTTCCTTACCAAGTTTGTGATTCCCACTCCCATCAGATTTCACATCCCATTAGAACAGTCATAAAAATGATCATTACATCAGTTGTTAGGCCATGTCATCCTATTATAGACCATTGTATGTAATAAAAGGATATTTAGGGGTAACACAGAAATTTTAATACAATGACAACAACGGATGACATATAAATTACTTTTCTTTATTTAACTTATGAATGTATTGGTATCAATTTATGTTATCCATGATCTACTTACCAACATATATTCAACGGGGAATTTTTTTATTCCATTAATAATGATTCTTACTATGATTATAAATTTACCAAAGCCTATCCACCAAGATTATCTAAGTCAAGAGTGCAGCAAGGCCCATTGTTGTGCACCAGTTCTCATTCAAGTCTAGCTCAAAGTGGTGTTTTCAGATTTCACCCCTACATACAACTGTTCCAGAGCTGCCTATACCTCCTCATATCCATATGGGGATGTATTTTATTTATAATCCAATTACCCAATAATCAAAAAAAATTAGAGATGTTTTTATTATACTAAGTCTTATCCCTGAGGCTTTCACAGGGTTTTTCTAATCAAAATCCCAAAAATAAAAGAACAGATCCTCTAATACCAATTATAACAACCCAAATTTTATTTCACACTTAATGAAATTTTTTACATAAAACTTCTCACTTGATAAAACATAGAATATCACGATTTATAGTGACTTTGGGGATTAGAAACATTACATAACAACATATAACATAAAACACCACATCATTATTGAAAACTTCTTTTATATGACCACAACATTCCTTCATACATAGCATTGCGTGGGATAACCTGAGGACAAGTAGAAGGAAAGGGTATGATATAAATACCAGTAATAGAGTAAACAAGGAAATACAAGAATAATAAAATATATGTTAGGAATAGAAATATTAAGGGAGGATAAGGGAAACATGAACATAAATACATGATATAGTATGATTATCATAACATGGAAATGTGGAGAAAACATTTAACATGATATTATCCTGAGCTATGTATAATTACAATGGATAATAATTAACCCCTAATTTCACATGAATTATCAATATAAAACCCTTATTTCAATTGATATATCTTGATACTAATCTTTACCCAATTTATTGGAGTACAATCAGGGCACACCCTTCTTAATCGTTTAATTTCATGCATAAGTGTGACACATGGATCATATAACATTGATTAATTAAATATAATCATTTATTAAAAAATAAAGTAATGTGAAATTTGTACATGAAACACTATAATCAATATGTAATTGTTCATAAATGTGAATACCCTTGATAGATAAATGGACACGATTTTTACTACACAATGAATTTGGATGGGAAAATCACAGTGAAATTTCGGTAGCATAATGGTGTGACATAAGAATTAATAAAAATGGTTTATGAAATAGAAATGGGTGTCTCATAAAATTTACATAAATATTGATATTAAGGGGGTCATATAGATAAATTTCCCAACAAATTTATTGGAATTTACATTCATATTACAAAAGAATGGCTTTAATATAAATGAGGAGAGAGCAATTTGAAAGGGAATTTTGGCATGGTGAAAGGTATTCATTGGAGGAATTAATGAGAGAGAAAGATGTTTATAATCTTTAAAAATTATGTAAGGAATTATGGGGAAGGTTAAAAATCAAACACCAACATTTTTACTTGAAAAACTGATATAACAACATAATGATATTTGGAAAAAAATGTGAAAGAAATAAATCCCTTACTTGGATGTGTGATCCCAAAGGCTTGGGAGAGGCTTGAGAGTGGCTTCCTGGATGATTAAGGCACCTTGGGAGGATTCTAGATAGGTTATGGAAGGGTCTGGTTAAGATATAAATAATTTGAGTGATGTTGAAGTGTGGGCTTGGGTGGGTTTATATAGAAAAAGATTGGGAATTATTTATTTTTAGTTTTTGGACCTCACACATTAAACTAATAAAAACCAAAAAAAACATGGTTTTTTGCTATATTTTTTACCAAAGTGGAGTGGAAGACATTATTTTATAAGTATAATGACCTAAAATTTTAAAATATTATGATTTCTTAAGTAATGGTGAGTCACAATCTAATGGAAATAATTTTAAAGTGTTAAAATGTTTTATAAGTCTTGAAGGGTCCACTAATGCTTTGTAAAGTAAATACATCAAAACTACATTCATATTATATTAATTTTAAAAAAATATATATTTTCCAAAAATTCCATTTATAATATATTATTATATAACTATAAGGTCATTATTATGTCATTAAACACATTATATAATTAAATGATATTTAATTTTTACCAAAAAAATTGACTGTCTTAGAAAATTATGAAAAATTCACCGTTGGATAATTTTGATATCCTGATTCCAAAAATAGTATTCATTTTATCTAAATATTTTAGTAAATATTTTAATTTTTACATTTTAAATAAAAACTGACCTTTATTGAAAAATCATGGGTGTTGAAAAAATAGCTTTAAAACATTAATAAAACATAAAACTGTATTCCTAAAAATTATACAATATTTTATATTTAATAAAAATATATTTAATAATGATTAATTATAATATTATTTAACTAAAATATACATTAACTAATCAAAACATATTTTTTAATTTAATATTAACTAAAAATAGTATTTGTACTTTAAAAACTATTTACAATGTAAAAATAAAACAATTCATGTATATACCTTATTCTACACAAAACTAAATCACATAATAATAGTTCAAGGTTATTTTTATATAACCCTTATAAAACCCACTTATGACATTAGGGTAAGGTGTGCGATGGTGAAAAACTCTTGGAGACACTCAGATAACATCGCTTGGGTGGTAATCCCTATCAACATTCGCTTATCCCATATGCAGTTCTGTTCGAGCTTAACGTGTTGAAAATTAGCTTGGGCTTGGTCAAGAGTGAAGCCCAATGATGCCATATCCTTTCCATGATCAGACTAATGGACTTCATTTGAATCAATTCAATTGGATGATGCCATCAGATCCTTTGTTTGAGTAAATTGGATTTGTTAGTGCCCTATATTTATACTAATTATGTGATCACTGTTCAATGACTATATTAGCAACATTTAAAATTATTAAAGGTAATTTGAAAACCAAAATAATGAATCCAAATATGTTAAAATGTTATATAAAAATTCTAAATAATAATAAATTTAATCAGATCAAGAGAAATTTTGGTTAATAAAATTTTTGGTCATTACACTAACGGTCCAAGAACACCCATTTCAAAAAATTTCAAAATCATTCAATGGGGGTAATTGGTTATTTAATAAATTCCCGAATTTAAAAAATTTAGAAAATTTCAAATTTTTCCATTCATTTATTTAAAATCAAGGAAGTTCATTTTAAAAATCAAAACCCAGGATTAATCCCACAATTTCACCAAAAATAATTAAAATTTCATTAAAAATAAATCCAAAAAAAAATTAATTTAAAAAATTCATAATGAGATTATAGATATCAAGATTATATTAATTCAATTAACTCCATATTCAATTCAAAAAAAATATGGTCAGAGATTTTTTTATTAGGTATTAAATGAATAAATTTCATAAAACATACAATAGAAATTAATAAATGAGTATCTATGTATTATCATTTAACAATGAATCCCAAAAATGAAGGAAAATTATAAAAACACCTATATGGAAAATATGGAATCCAGTCGTAATTAATCTAAGATGTGTCTTCTTAGATAGTGGTCACTAGATTTATGAAGATAAATCTTGATTGAATATAGAGGAGATCCCAGATACAATATCCCCCACCAATTTACCATTATCCAATAA
Source organism: Viscum album (assembly GCA_963277665.1). Taxonomy (NCBI): domain Eukaryota; kingdom Viridiplantae; phylum Streptophyta; class Magnoliopsida; order Santalales; family Viscaceae; genus Viscum; species Viscum album. The sequence continues at coordinate 1,541,158,706 of OY728142.1, forward strand.
AACTCAAGGATGTCAAAACATTTGGGAATATTGAATCAAGGGGATAAGTGAGTTGAAATATTTAGAAGAAAATAACTCATTGAGAGAGAATATCTACGATTCAATTATATCTATGATCTACTATTATATGAGGTTTTGGGATCTAAAATGGATTTATAAGGCCCCAAAAACCCTAAGGATTAAATTTGTTTTTGGATAGAGGATTTTAGGGTCAATTCGGTTGTTTTAGAAAATTAATTAATATACTTGTAACATTAATTATTGTGAAGATAGTTTTCTATGATGTGATTCATAGTATGAACTAACCATGCGCCTAAAAGTGCGCCCAAAATAGGTCCCCATGAGGAGATTCACTTTTAGGATTTAAAATTAGTGTAACCATATGCAAACCATGTGACCCTCTTGAATAAATTTGTTAACCATAAAAAAAACTTGTGAAAACCATTAAACCCCTTCTACCCAGGTTAGACACTTTGTTTAACCGATTTCAAACCATACAACTCAGGTTGCACACTTTGTTTACCTATGCGCAAACCACTTAAAGGCCCATTAACCATCAAGAAAGGTACATTAAAATAAAAAAACTACCATCAATGATATTGAATCATTGAGTAGTCAAATTAAAGGGTCAAAATACATAAAATTAATTAATGGGATGTCACAATATGGCTCATGGTTTAAAAAAAAGATCTTACTTGAAGTAATTGGAATTTTTATAAGCATGTAGTAATTTATTACCAATGTAACAAGTTGGTTCATTATGTAAATTAATTTTGTCAGAATATCATGGATTTTAAACCATTATATTTTAAAATAACATTATGTCTAATATCATATTCAACATTTAATATATATCTTAAGAGAATCAAAAAAATTTCAAATGACCTTCATAACCTGGTCATTATATTGTTAGGTATGAATTTTATTAGACACAATATGTAATATATGTTGGTATTAATCCATAAAAAAGTCTATATTAATTAATAGAAAATGAGAACTAAATTTTTAATAATGAAATTATATTATGAAAAAAATCATCTAAAATGGTTTTTTTGTGAGAGAATATTATAATGAATGCCATTAAATTTTAGAAATTTTTTAAAAATGATATAATTTTTATAATCAGCAATTCAACATTTTATTTGGCTATTTTTTTAGGATTTTTATGAAAACAAATATATTTACAGTAAATAGTGCAGAATAATAATTTTTTTATTGAAAACAAAAAAATCTTAATTGAAGTAAAAAAATTAACATTTCATTTTTAATTAGTTTCAAATTTTTGTTAGTTATCTTTTATTTTTAATATTCCAATTATTTTCATTGAAGTCATCTTTACTGAGAAATTTGGGATAAAAACACTTTCAAACTTGAATGGAATTTTTTTTGAGATTTTTTTTTATTATTAATGTTTTTATGTTAAATAAAATTCTTCTACATCTAGAAATTGAATATTGAAAAATTAATACCATATTATGAATATATATGATAAAAGCTGGTAAATATGACCCCTATATTTTTTTCTATTATGAATTACAAGCATGGTAAATTTTATAACCTCTAAATGGGAAAATTGGGATAAACACATGTATAAATAAGTGTCAAGGTCACTATTTTTATTCTTTACTATTATTGAAGGAAGTTACTTCGACCCGTATCCCTTTAATCTTGAAATTGAATTTTTAAGGGATAATTTCCAATTAAAATTACCAATATAATATTTAAACCATGTAAAATTATACAATGTCACTATCTTACATTTAATTTTTTTATGAGTTCAAATTAGGATGAAAGAATATTACAAATCAATAATATTTTTTATCTCGAAAATAATGAATTTAATATCCTGATAAACTTCATATGTGTTGCCGATATGGTATTTTTTAATGAATAGAAAAAATAAATAAATTATTATAAAAATATTAAAAGTAATACAATTTGAGTAATTTATAGTGTTATAAGAATTATATAGATTGATATAAAATTTTAGAAATGTTTTAATTGATTATATTCTAAAATAAATATTTTTATTTATTTTTTTAATATCAAATTAAATGAGTAGTGTCAAAAATTAAAATAATGATATTTTATTAAGATAATATTTTACTAAATTATTTAAAAAACATGAAAATCATGAAATACGAAAATGGGAAAATGATATGGTCTATATTTCTATACCTTGTCCATTTATGTAATAATTATCACCTTATATGAAAAATTATAACCGTATAAGAGTGAAAAATAAGTTACCACATTTGTGGTAAAAATGGCTTACTACGGGGTTAAACCAAAAGATAAAGTTTAAAATTATATTTACACCTATAAATTTTTTTGATGATATTTAAACCAAAAACTAACTTTTATTCAAATATATATCTATTTGGAATAATTTTTATTGATAATTAATTTATTATATTTTATTCTTCTAGGAAATTACAAGAGGGCCCCTACCCACACCTATAAAAGGACACTAAATCCTTCTCATATTTACATGAGATTTTATCACCTAACCTGAAAAAGTACTATGATTTTCCATTTTAAAAATCAAAATAAAATTATATAGGATCTTTTCATCCCAAAATACCAAACCTATGTTACATAACAAAGGATTTAAAGTATGTCTCCTGGAAAATAAGTAATAATCTTACACAACCTATTAAAATTAATTTCTTATTATACCTCTTATTAGTCTATGAATTTTAAAATAAAATAATAAAATTATTATAAATGAACAAATTTAATGTCATTATTATTATTAAAAAAACTATTATCCAACATTGTTTCAATGACATGTGACGTATAAGTATTGATCCTCCATAAGTGTGGCTTACAGTCTCCACATAACACTACAATTCATTTTTCATCAGCAAATTTGATGTATGTTTATTATAATGGTTTAAATATTTATATATGATATTTATAAAATAATTATTCTTTTAAAATTATAATATAAAATCGATATTCATACCTATAAATTCCATGGAAAATGAAAGCATCCCTCATGCATTCTTGTAGATAGCCACCTCTAAGAAGTGATGAGTATCATTTTTCATTTAAACATTACATATATGGTAATAAGAATATATTTAACAAATATATGTTAGGTATATTAAAAAATAATAATTTTGGAAAGGTGAATTATTATTTTATATCCTTTCCTTTAATTTATTGATATGTTAAAACAACGTTTACGTTTATGAATGACCTATTGCCTCTAGGGACGGTGTAATTCATTTTTATATTTCTATCAATTATGGATAACTATATTTATATATATATTTGTGTGTGTGTGTGTGTATAATTAATATTATATATATATATACCATAATTAAAACTCTCTAAATTGTGGAATCATTATCAATTTACATATTACTATAATACCGAACCAAAACAAAAGTAAAAAATGAATAAGTAATCACCATGGATAGTGATATTAATAGTGACTTATTAATAAAAATGTGATTAATGGATATAATTGCATAATACATGATATGATATATATATATATATATGTATATATATGTATTAGTATGGTTCGTTAAAATATTTATATTCAGTATAAATTTATTAAAATTGATTTTCTAACACAAATAAAGGAAGTCAGACTTAAGGTAATGGTCTATTTCACAATCTCATCATTATTCAAGATTGATTATGTTTACTCCCACACTGGGGGAATTATTTGATCAATATATATTAATCCCAATATATAATATTCTCCTATAGTTTTTTCTTAAATTTAATGGTTATACCTTTATATCCCTTTTTTAAAATAATCATGATACTAAAATAATGTCTTTAAGGTAAATAACTGTTTTTTCCTACTCGATGAGGAATATTTCACTACATGCCAATATTTTTGTTAAATTTTTTTAAATTTTTTTAAATATTATATAATTATTTATGAAATAAATTTTGTCTCATTTTTAGATAAGTAAATAATTTATTGATATGAACCTTATTTTCATTTTTTAATGAGATACTTTTTTATTATTTTTTAAAATGATAAAATAATATCTATTTCAATTTATACAGGAAAACAATTTCCCAACATAATGACCAATAACATAATTTATGATTCCTTTAAATGTTTAATAGGATATTATGAATGAAAATTTCTTCAATATTATATTCTAAATTTTTGATTTTAAATAATTTATTTCCTTGTGAAAAAGAAGGTTTCTCTCATTAAATTATCCAGTTATCTTTTTAAATTATTTTTTTTATATCAACATAATTTTTTGAATATTAAGAATTTATGATGATATAAAATAATGATATCATCCATAATTTCTCTTCATATAGTTTATAGTCAGTTTGAATAGGTAATGTATTTCTATTCTGTATTCTTTTTCTCTCAATAAAAAATTTTATTGATTTTAAAGGTATGTTTGTTTTGTTTTAGTAGTTATTCATATGATTAATGAATTTGAATTATTATGTATTAGATGGGGATCAAAATTACAGATCCCCTCAATTCATCGGTAGTTCTCATGGGTCAAATCATTAATGGTTTATAGTCGACTCCTCACCCATTTATTGAGATATCTTAGTTTGAGTAAATGATGATATTTATAGATGTCTTGGAACATGTACTTTAATGTAAGTTTATGACGTCCATCATTATGAATTCAGTTATTATGGATTTAGTTATTAATTTTAATGTTATTTTTTGAATAGTAGTGAAATCCATAGATACCTTTTAAGATAATTTGATGATTTATATTTCATTATTTTATTATTTTTTATTTATTTTATATTATTCTTCGTGATCATATAATTTATTAAATAAAGTGTGTATTTAGTTATTTACCTTTTCATATTTATTATTACTTATTAATTCATGATGTTCTCTATTGTACATAACCCTTGCTGATAATATGTTATCAATAACCATTTTTTTCATTTCCTCGGGCTCTGAGGAAGTGTACTATGGATATTCCAGAGAAAATAATGATGTTCTCAAAAAATATGTTATTAATTTTTACATTTTCACTAGAATATATGATTCAATAATTTAAATAAATTTCCATGACTGATAAATTATTTAGTTATTCGAGATTTGATTCCTTTTTCCTAGTTCCAATGTAATAAATTAACCACCAAACATGGTCTAATATATTTTAGGTCTTGATAATGAATAATGAGAAGTGGAACTACTATAATCAGAATGGTATGATGAAATTATTTTAAATATATTTGGTAGATGGTAGGGCATAAAATAAATTGGTAATTTTAATGTTATGTATGTATTTTTATTATTCAAATGAATTTTTTGATCTACGGTATTCAAATTCATTAATTTATGACAAATTTTCTGCTAATATAAAACATTAACCTCGTGAAATTAAGTCATTAATTTTGGAAAAGACACCTTGGCCTAGTATTTAGTCTAAAATAATTTTAAAATATATTTGTGTTATCATATATGTAAGGGTATCCCTAAAAAACATGTTGTCATTCCCACTTCAGAACTAGATGTTATTTTGGGTATGGATTGGATTTTAGTTTTAAATATTAAGATATATTGAAAAAAAAGAATCTATTTTCCAAAATGACTTCCTAGTTGTATATTATAATGAATTCATAACTTATATAACATATCAATAAGATGATAAACTTCTAAAATATAGAAATAAAAGTTTTATTTATTGTATATTTTTGGGTAACGGAACATGAAAAATTACTGATGTTCCAGAAGAAAAAAATGGGATTTTTTTCAAATTGATTTTCCCATTTTAATAAATGATCAGCAAGATAAATTGATTATTTTGTTTAGTCCTAATGTTAATCTAATTTTAATACCCCATTATATAATGGATCATCAATATCATTTGAAATTAAGAAATAAGTTATAGGTGCTTCATGACATTGTATCCATTTATCCCATTACATCACCATGGGTTGTTAAAATTCATTTTGTTGAAAAAAAATATAGTTCTGTGAAAATTTTAATTAAGAATAGATAATTTAATAATATTTTTATTAATGAAATTTATTTTTTACACATATTGATGGATTTTTTCAGCTGTTATAGGGTGCTCAATATTTTTAAAGGTACATCATAGGTCTAGGTACCATCATCTAATTTTTAATTAAGATGAAATCCTTAATATTGAATATAAATCTAGGTATAGGAAAAATTATTTTCTTTGGCCATGCATTTTGGATTGAATAATTCTCCTGTTGTATTATTAGGTCATATAAATATATTTTTCCATGATAATTTTAATAATTTTTTAGTGTTCCTATTTTAGTTTAATATAAAAAAATTCAGGATGTTTCTAGACATCTATGTATTGGTATAAAAAACCTATATGAAAAGAAGTAATATTGAAATTTTATAAAATGTGATTTTTTTTTTAAAAAAGCCATTATTTGAAATATAGTAACTAAATATTGTATAACATTTGATACCATTTAAATCAAAGTGGTCAATGGTTGAAAAACATGTATAAATATGGTTGAGATTCATAGTTTTCGTTGATTAGAAACCTATTACTGCTAGTTTGATGAAAACTTTTCACGGTTATTTATCCTGATAATGAAAACGTAAAAATTATTTAAGTTCTTCTAGAAAAAGAAATGTTGTGAATTTTTCTGTAAATTTCAAAGAAGATTAATGAATACTATTTATTTTTCCTTTATAATTTAAAAATATTATATTTTTAATATAAATTAATGATTATTTTAATGGACGTGGTTTTGTTTTAATGTAGAATGTAAGGTAAATTTCTTATACTTTCTGGTAAAAATATTCATGATAAAAACTAATATAAACATGAAATTTAATTGGATTTATTATTGTTTCAATACCAATTTTTAGATATAATTTATATAGATTAAATTGTGAAATATATTTTGATCATAAAATATTGACGTACATATTCAAAATTTTATATTTTAAAATGAGGTAGTTGATAAGGCTAGAATTGATAAAGGACTAGGATTTCACTATTCATTACCTTTTATGTGAAGAAAATTGATTAGTTGATTCTTTGATTAGGAAAGATGATGCATCTTTAATTACTATAAATCTGGAACCTGATTCTTCTGTTAATTATTTGAATAATTTTGTTTTAAAAATAATTCTTTCAAGAACTACCTCTAGTTTGTTTCAAGTGTTAGGAAAATCATCCGTATTAGAGAAAATTTTGAATAATCATGAGGATGAACATTATTTATTGGAAAATATATAATTGGGTAAGAATTTTATGTTTCCTAAATTTAATTTTGACAAAGAAGGTGTTTTGAATTATAGAGAAATTTTATGTGTTTCATGAGAACCCTAGTTAAAGAAAATGTTTATGAGTGAGGATTATTGCTATAAATTTTTAATTCATCATTGTTGTGAAAAAATGTTCAACGTCTATCAGGAAAACTTCTAGTGGGAAAGAATAAATAAATATATTGCTGATTTAATGATGAAATGGATGAATTTCTAATAGGCTAAATATAAATGAAAAATACCAAAGGGGATATTTCAGAATCATCTAATTATAGAATTGAAATGAGAGAATATATTCTTGTATTACATAGTGTTAATACCAAATAAATCATTAGATAACAATTTGTGTTGGGTAACGTTCATAAATTATCTAAATAATCTCATTTTCATCCCATTAAAGATAATATGTCTTTAGATAAAAAATTTCAACACAATGATAAATAGATATTTATTTTACATGGATTAAATCATTATATTATATTTTATTGTGATCTTAGATTCTCCTCAACATATTATAATGTTCTATAAAATTCATTGGGTACTCGAGTAAATATCAATACATATTTTCATCCTCAATATGATGGAATGTTGGAGAGGAAAAGTCAGACATTATTGGTTATTCTTTTATGTTATTCATTGGATTATCGTGGATGTTGGTATAAATATATGAATTTTGATATGCTTCCATATAGTAATATTTTTAATTCCAGTATAAATATGACACCTTTTGAGGAATTATATGGTAATGGGTATCAAAATATTTCATCTAGGATTAATTCAAGGAATGAATTATTTTGGGAATATAATTAGTGGATGATATTTTTGATAAGGTAAATATTATTCAACTTTTCATGAGGATATGTAAGATCATGAAGATATGTTATGTAGATAACCAGTGGAGAACTATTTAATTAAAGGTATGTTGCCATTTTTTCCATAAATATTTTCAATGGATTTTTTGTTTTTTTTTCAAAAACTAATGATAATTATATAGTTCACTAGACCATATGAAATCATGGATAATATTAATTTGGTTTCCTGTAAAGTTTCATTCCCTTCAATTGTATCTCATGTACATGACGTATTACAAGTTTCATTGTAAATAAAATATATTCCTAAAACATATCATGTTTGGATCCCCAAAGTAGTATAGCTGGAAGGAGATTATTCATATAAAGAACAACATGTTCACATTTTTTGACTAGAGTGTGTGGAATTTATTGAAATAGTTGATTCATTTTTTATGGTTTTGTAGAAAAAACTATATCATTGAAGAAGAAACTTTGGAACGTAAATTATAATGATGGAATGATATACCCACATGTTTATGAAATGAATAAAATTTGAAGGATATAATTTCAAAAATGAAGGATGATGGTAAAACATTTAATGATAATAGTAAAATTCACTCATTGTTATAATTCTTGAATTATGTAGTTATATTCACAATAAGAATATCAATGAATTTTTCAATCATAAAGAAAATATATTAATTCTTATTAAATTCATTTTCATGTATTAAAAGGGTTATTGAAAAATAATAAACTTAATAATTAAAATTTTAAATTTTAAAATTTGAAATAAATTTTTTAATTCATAATGTGATAATTTTCTTTTGATGAATTTTAGAGAATACTAGGAAATGTGTGATTTTTTATATAACTTTTAAAAATAAATAATTTTATTAGAAACTCTAATTAATTTTCGATTATTTACAAAGTAAAACTATATTTTGGATATTTCTTAAATTTTTAATCGTTCCTTTTGATTTAAAAATCCAATTATGATAATTTTAAATATTTTTTATATATAATTTGTTTAAAATTATTTGTATACATAAAAATAAGTATTTTTGAAAAATAATTTTTCATCATAGTTTCTAGGTATAATATATTAATTTAATTATTTCACTTCTTGAAATTGAAAATTTAATTATTTATTCCATATTTGGAATTAGAGGATTAATATTTTGTAAATATATATCTTTTATTTTGGGTTCCTATAAATATTTACCACAATTAGTTTTTTACCAAGATAAAGGTAAATTATGTTAATTAAGATTAAACCAAAATATGAAATGTCTTAAATTCATTCAAAAAAATTATTCAATTAAATTTTATGAGTTTATTTTTTTCATAATTATCCAAAATTACAAAATATGACCTTTATTTTAAATTTACCTTTCTTTTTTAACTTAATAATATCTACATAAAGGATAAAGTAAAAAATTCCCCTACCTTGTTTTTTATATCTATAACATTTTTAATAGGTATAAAAACAAATTATATTTATTTATAAATATTTATTTTAAATATAATTGAATTATTTTTATATTTTTAATATATTTTTAAATTTTATTGATGAAATATTTTCCTTAAATTATTATTCAATGGTGATATAGTTCCAGTGAAAGTAGTTAAAAATTATTTAAATGATTTTAAAAAAGTTAAAAGTAATAATTTTTGGGTGGGTTGTAGAGTCCAAGAATTTCATACACAAATATAACATATTATATATTTTTAAATTTATTTAATTAAGAATATCTTTTCTATATCATTGTGTTCTAATTAATGAAAAATTAATAGTCCCAAAAATGAAATTGTAAATACTTTATAAAAAAAATATATTATTAATTGATTTAAATTTACTAAAATCATATAATTGAAATGTTTAATGATTTATGGTTGAATATATCAATCATTTTTTATTTTATGTTTCCTTTTCTATTTATAGTTAGTTTCATGTCTACTAATGAATAAAAAAATATTTATATTGTCATAATTGTAGAAAGGGTTAATGAACATCAAAATAAAGAGATATGGGTGAAAAAAAATAACTGAATGTTTCTATATATTGTTTAATGATATTATTTGGACTCATAATCATCCTATATTTAAAATATATCAAATTATCTCCATTTTTTACAGTATAAGTATTTTATATTAATTTAATACTTTAAGAAATTCCAAGAGTATCCCTCCCCTCACTTATAGAATTGAACCTCCTCTCCTCTCCTCCTAGCACCTTTTTTACACTCTATCACATCCAATAGCTAAAAAAATCTCATCCATTACATCCTTACCAATTTCATAGACTCTTATTTATTAGAAAACCAATCTTTTAAGGAATTATATACATTCATAATGTTGTTTTCTAATTAAGAGATATAGTTCATAAATAAATGTATTTTCTTTATATCTTATTCTACCTACTTAAAATATTATTCAAACATGCTAAAAAAATATTATATAATATTAAATATATTTAAATTTTTCTATATTAATTTAATAACATGTATCCATATCCCTCTTCTATCAAATGGGATATGAAACAATTTTTTGTATGTATGTTGGACTGCTCCATCATGAACCAAAATAATTAATTTTCTATCACCCCCTCTCATAGATGATTATAATGATTGATTTAATGTTTATTTATATATATAATATTTACCATTGTTGATATATAAGTATACATATACTTTCTTACATTTCAATCCATTGAAAAATGATAACATCATTTATCCCTATGTCTGGATTACCTCCTCCACAAAGAGATGTGCTTCATTTTTCATCACTACATCACCTGGATGGTATATATAAGTATATTTAAAAAAAATATGATATTTATCATATATTGACCATTATATCTACATAATATAATACTTGACTTCTTTCCACCATGATCAGTGAAAAATGAAAATGTTAATCATGCATATGTACGGCCTATCATCTTCATAATTATAATACCGGTGATTTTTAATAACCATATTTCATGGATGGTTTTAAAATTACAATTTATGTATAAAATTTTTTTCTATTTAATGATTTATAATATATATATATAAATAAATAATTTTATATTTTTACTATTAATCTTACAAAATTTATTTTGGACAAATGAGCTGAATATCATCAAAACATCTGATGTGAACATAATTGATTAAGAACCATTATATAACATTGTAATAAATGAAATATATTTAATAATTTAATATTAACATGTTCGTAGAATTTTAATAATTAATATATGTTTATTATTTGGTAATATTCGGAATGTACATGATGATTTGGACTCGTGGAAAAGGACACATTAAATTCAAAATTAGTTTAAAATGTTTTAAATAAATTAATTTATAAATATTTTTCTTCCCCATATGTATTTTTTAAATTATTATTTGTATGGAAATAAAATAATTAAATGTGAAGATTTATGTCTATTTTTACATTCTTTTAATACATTTAAAATGAAATATTTTTATACCATGTGTTTACATTCATTATAATAAGAACAAGGAATATTTTATTTTAATGTATATGTCATTAATGTATATTATAATCACTTTAACCGTTTGATATTATTTTATCCTTTATAAACAATATTTTTTTCCTAAATAAAAAAATGTATTCCCTATGTTTCTGGTATATTAAAAATAATGGTTTTAAATAGATTAAGTGTTTTGATATCTGGAAACTTTTCTCTTATGAAGAAATGTAATATTTTTATTAGTATTCAATAATTCATGTGTTCTAGTTATATTATGGTTATTTGGAATTTTTTAATATTTATTGGTTTTTATACTATATTCCATGTATGTGTAGTTTTGTTATAAATCTATTATGGGTGGTAACATTATAAATAAAGGATTGGTGGGTCCCTTATCCTCTAATGAATTATGTAATGATTATGATCTCTCAAAAATTATGATGTCTCGTTTAACTGAAATTAAATATTTATTCTTTATATTTTCTTTATAAATCTTATGATTCACAAGGTATGATAATGATATTATGTTTAAAGGTATTTTCAACTTTATAAGGGTTAAGTGTATAAGATTTTTTAATGAAAAAATTCATGGGTTTTCTTGTAATTGAAATAAAACCGTTAGGATTTTTATTTTATTTTCATTAATATTTATCATGGAATTATTTATGAATATAATTATTAAAGGAAATATTTTTCTTGGTTAAGAAAATGTTTATTTTTTCACATGGTTTATTACTAATGAGGGTAAATTTTGTAATAATTACTGGTCTAATAATTTATTATATTTCTTTTGAAATTTCCATCACAAATAATTTATGATTATCCCATGATTTAAAAGGTTTTTCTTGGGTTTTTAAGATTTGGTAGGGATATAGATGATATTATGATGAAAATTATGATGATATGTTATGAAAATAAAACTTACTATAATTTAAAAGTTTTAAATTTAGTGAAAATGGATACTGGGTGGATGATTCTTCCCTGTTATTTAATATATATTTATATATGGGTGAGAATATAATTACATAAAATACAAAACCATAACTATACTCAAAATATAAGAGATTCAATTTGTGATGTAAAACTCATGAGTATGTATTATTTCAATCCTATGTCCTTATAATGGTAACATTAATACTAGTATTATTATATTTTAATAATGAAATAATAAATTTTTTATAGTAATAGAATCATTATATTGTGTATTTAATTTATTCTTAAAATTTCATCCTTAATTTATAAAACTAGTAAAATAAGACGGCATCGATTAATTTTTTTTGAAAACTAATGAACATAAAAATAATATATATAATAAATATAATATGATAATAAATGACCTTATTAAATAAGAAATATCTCTAGGGATTCGAGTGGGTTATCATGATTTAAGATAGGATAAAAAATTGTCTTGTCGCTATTAGAAAAATAATATAATTGTTTCTCTATACTGTTAGTGATAGTAATAAATAATTTCATAAGTACCCTTTATTATTTATTTTATCCATGAGGAACCCCCTATCTGTAATAATAAAACTAATATTATATAATGTTATAATCTAAATGTGTGAATTAAATTAAATATTAGTTAATAAAATAATATTCAATCTATATATTATTTCTCAATGGACAATTAAATGCACTACACTATTCCTAAATATTTTTTATTAATCCTGGAATTATTAGTTTTTTTTGAATATAGACATATTACTTCATTATTCACCAAAAAATAAATAAATATTAAATTAACTAATTGGAAAATACATATTTATTAAATATTACCCCCACATAATATTTTCTTAGATTACTAGTGATGATATATATGTGATAAAATAAAACATGAATAATTAACAAAACATTTCTAGGAATAATAATTATTCAACAAATTAAATAATAAATATAATATAACATTTAATTGTGATTCTAGATACACATAATGTGAGACCCTCTAGGTCTCTTTCTCAGTTGCATTAGAAAAGCATCTTAATTTCCAAGGTTAGAAACCATCAATACACTAAGGGACCCATACAGATATAATCTATTTCTGCAAATAAATAATACCACATAGGTATTATTATGGTGTAATATAATCTCAATATCATAGGATATCTATTTTTTAGGTTCCATACTGATGTAATCAAACAATGTGCTCGATGTCTCTTTTATTATCTTTATGGAAATCAAACATTCCTATCAAACAATATAGATATGGATTTATTTAGGATATAAAATATTCATCAAATATATTTATATATAATCTTTTTAAAAATAATATAAGGGGAAAATAATTTTACACATTATTCATTAATTAATGTTACTCATCATGCACCCAACATATCCTACCTCTCTATGAACATATTTCATCACATTTTTTATCAATTTGTCAAATCACACAACTTATAACACTCATTAGTAATTATATCAATGTCTATGGATCAATACACACATCCACTGATATGAATAGTTAATGACACATATAATTGTGGATTTCCTAATCATTGGTCAAGTTCTAAAAATATTAAACACTGGATGTTACCAATGTCATACACCGTGAAAAGGTTCCTTAGAGTCCCATGAGCCTTTACTCCATATAGCATGTATCTATTCTATCCCTCAAAATATATCATTTGGGTATATATTATATATTTAATAATATAGTCGATGAACTTCTATGTATTGATCATAAAGGGGAATGTTTATGCTCTTTCAGTAAAACAACTACTCTTTGGAATTTATCACATTCTATGTTACGCGTAAGAACAATAATGAATGGATAAGAAGTTTAATAATATTAAAAATGATCAATACAGGATTTCATAATGTAGAAAAAATTTGGATCTAGGGATCCTACTCTAATTTCTTCTCACATTGACTAAATCCAGCTGATAACAATTTTTATTATGTTCTCACTAACAAAATGCACATGCTTCTCTTCAGAAAAATATTCATTCAAGTGGTCCACCGTGTTTTATTTTATTGTAACTCTACTTACATCAACATTTCAGCTTTAATAAAAATTCCTCAAGATGTGATACTTATTGAGTATGTAATTTGTATATTGGTGTGACCTTTGACATTTTTTCAAGATCTGACTCTACAGTATTATTACAATACATTGTGATTTGGTCTTATCTAATAGGCACAAAATCATACTAATAAGATTATTTTCATATCTGAACTGATTCCTTAGCTACATCAATTGTATGTATAGACCCAGAATCCATTTTAGAGTCTATGTAAAGTAGCTTCTCTAAACTCCTCCAGCTCACAACTCCTTATTAGATACCAAATAACATCCTGACATAAAATTCATATCATCTTAATCATTTTAGAAAATTATAGTTAGTATAACCCTTGATGATAGGGTCCTCATCTCCTCTATACACTAGAAATATATACTTATTTATTCTCACATACTTGAAGATTGACCTAACTGTAGTACAAATATTTTCCCCTAGATCACCATGATATCTACCTCACATTATAAATGCATAGGGAACATCAATTCTAATAGAAAACATGTAATACATGTTTGTTAATATCACTAAAGAATATGGGGTCTTACTCATTCTCTCTTATTATGTATTCAGAGAAAATTTCATAGAAATATATATACCATGTGACATAAGAACCAATCCACTTTTTTATTTTTCCATACTAAATCTATTTAGTAGGTGGAATTATTCAAAACAACCTATTAGATCTATAATGAATGGTCTTGATCCCTAGAATGTATTTTGTTTCACATAATTCATTCATGGAGAAACACTTGTTCAATTAGTACCTAAAAAACTATAAGACTGGTATACCATTTCCAAAAATTAATATATCATCAATATATACTATATAGATAATGACCACGTTCCCACTAAACCATTTATAAAAACATGGATTATATTCATTCTTAAGAAAATTAATTTCTTCTATATATTCATAGAATTGAATGTTCCATGAACATGATACATTCTTCAAAACACAAATTGATCTCTATTACCTTTAAATCCGTTTTACAACACTTGGATTTCAAAAACCCTTCAGGTTGTGTCATGTAGGCATCTTCTTAAAAATTCCCATTATGGAATGAAATTTGGAATCCATCTTCCATATTATATATTCATAGAATGATGGTATATAAAGTATAATTCTGATTGATTTAAATAATAAAATTGGTGAAAAGATTCATCATCGACAATTCATTAATGCTTTTTAACCCCTTTTAACACTAGTATGACTTTATTAGTATTTACATCTCCTTACATGTCCATTTTTTTTCTTTAATACTCATTAAAAACATATGATATTTACATCATCTGGTGCATCGTCCAATACCCAATTATTTTTTTGAAACATATAACCAATTTGAGAATTCAAGGATTTTTTCTATCTTATAGCTTCTAAGCTCTTTACTTCTTCTTTGTATGAGAGAGGTTCATAATTTATTCCCAATAATGAGTCCCCAAATTTGTTGACTAAAAACATATGTCTCTCTATTTCTCTAACCTATATCATGGTCCTACATTATACATTGGTTTCGTAAAATAATTATTCAATAGAGATCAGTGTAATTTGTTCTTATAACAACTCTTTTTATCTTAAACATTAACATAATTCATGATAATCATTATTACACTTTATTTTTTGATGATATGGTCCCTCTCAAGAAATATATCACCTATGTTGATAGTCACGTTATTTTATATGTGTTGGTATGTGTAATATCAATTTTTTCTTTAGGATATCTTTTAAAAACACTCCTTATTCCAAGTGGTGATAGATTTTTTATAAAAAAATCCTTAACAAACACCTCACAACTTCATACATGTGTATATGCAAAAACATGTTTGATTTCACTTCCAAACTTAAAGTTAATTCAATTTTTTTGCTTTAGTTGATACATAGTTTAGTGCGTCTATTTTAGTTTTTAATAAATATCCCTAAAAGGATAGTGGAATATTTACATGAATCATCATCAACATTACAATTTCTAACAAGGTATGGTTCCACATTTCATTAACACTATTACTCTATGGTCTATAAGGTGGAGTGAGTTGAGATAGAATCAAAAAGTCCGGATAAAATTTGATATAATATTAGTTAATATATTCACTATTACAATCAAATAAAATATTCATAAACTTTTTAAAATATTTATTCTCTACATGAAGGTTGAATTATTTGAATTTCTAAAAGGAATTGGACTTGTTTTTCATCAATTTTTCATATAAATATATACTCAAGTAATCACCAATCATTATGAACTATTAATAACAACCTCTATAATCTAGTAGAAATTATCCACACACATAAGTGACCCCTGATTTTAAAATTTCAATGGAACAATCACCATGACCACCGTATGTCAGTTTGTTCTTTTCTCTTTATAAACAACCATGACATCATTTTAGTGGTTTTATCTCAAAAGAGCCCAAAAAACCATCTTTATAGAGATTTTTAGAACACCTTTTATTTATATAACAAATACGATGATGGAATATAATGGTGTTATATGAGTCATGTGAAAATTATTCTTTATCATTATCCAATACATTGTTTTAATAATTTAATTCATTGATAACATTATTTAAAAGTTAAATATCATTACATATGTTGTCTTTATGAAAATAGATTATTTAAAAACATTAAATTAATAACATCTATATTAGGCATGATATATAAATTATGTTCTTGGAAAAATTTGGTACATTATAAAAATTTTGTATAACCAAAATTATTCTTGTTGTAAATGAAATGTGGAAGTTTAAAATGTCTTGATCAACCATCCTCGAACAATTAGTAACTCAAAAACCCAACATTTCACTAGAAATATTCCAGAATTTACATAGTTTCTATATTGACATGTAGATTTAATAACCACAAGCTAAATTTAATACCCAATATGTAGTTATTAAAATATTACAATCGATAGTAAATTCTATTTTAGCTTCCCCTTACTTATAGGTGAATTTATTATTCCAGTGGCATTGATTTCCACATGAAAAACATACTACATAATTTTACTTTCCCCCCTCTTCTTCTAAGGATGGTGCTTAGGGGATTTATACTTCTTATGATTCTTTGCCCCATATCTTTGTTCATATTTTTATTATTCCCCACATGTATTGTGGGTTTCTCATAGCCCATGTCTTTATCCACTTGGATAATTCGAGAATGAATTTAGAAAAGACTCTAATCCTTATTTCTCATGTTATAATTAATAATAAAACTAGAGAAGGTATTGGGTAGGGATGAATGTTTAGATCTTTTCACAAATTATATAAAAATATAATCCCTAAGATCCATAATACATCAATATATCCAATAATCTTGATTACATGAGGCCTAGTTGTCAATTACTCTCCATGAATAGATTAAAAAGGGCATGAGGATCTCATATCTCATTTTCCTCACATTCTCTTCGTAGGCATATAGGTGGCGAGACATCATGATCTATACATCCTTGTCCAAATTTTGTATCGAAGGATACTTAGTCATGGATAATAGAATTATACATTGTATATATATACCATCATTTAAATTTTTTCATAGAAATATAACACTTCCTTGATAGCCTCATTTCTAGGCACATATAGAATAGGTTCTTCCATAACATAAAAATTAAATTAATGGAATATGATAATGCATAAGTTTCTTTTCCATTCTTGGAAATTTGAGCTAGTGATAATTTTATCCTTATCAAATATAGATTGAAATGATATGGTTGAAGTAATTTTTATAATTATTTTTATAAATAATATGATCATTGTTTTTGTAATTTATCTGAAAATGTTTATTCAAATAAATAAATATTATATTTATTAATCTCCCATAATTTTATTTACATCCAATATCCCTCAACATTAGCATTGGAATATCCTTTTTATTGGAGAATCTAGTGTCAATGGTCCATATTCACATTCTCATCACACCAACTATGGATAGTCAAGTAATTTGAATGGTTTTAGGTAGTCATGAAATAATGAAACTACATTAACTCACATTTTCTTGATCTTGGGACACGATTACCAAAACATTTAATTGTTAAATTGGATTTCCCCAAATCATTCCTCAAAGTTACAACAATTCATTATTTTTTGGTCAGATATAAATGTAAAATAAGATAATTCAAAAAGAAACATTGATTATTTATTCACAGATAATTAAAATAACCCTAAATTTATATTGTCATATACTTTGAATTGTGATTTTATTTTAATAGACATAATGGAAGTCTATACCGACTTAATATATAGAATTTATGGATTTTTTTCATTGTGTGTAAATTTTCCATTATTATATATATTACATGATTTTTAAATTTATGTGGATTTACTAAATTAGTAAATCATGTCTCGATAATATATAAACATAATAAAATATATTTTATTTCTTTCTTGCATGATAATTAATTCATTCATTCATGTGATCACAAAAAACATTCATAATGAAATAATCAAGAAACATAACAGAAATAAAATAGAGAAGTGGTATGTTCATGAGATTCTAAAAATGTTTATTTTATCTAACGTTTTATATACTTACCATCAACCTTTGATAAAAACACCTAGAACCAGTTAAGGTTTATATTTTATCTTCCAATGTGTCTACCTAAATATCTCTATTATATTTGTTTCATCTCAACATCAAACATGAATCACTTCCACTATATTGTGAACTCTATAAGTAACATGTTATTTTATACACATGTAGATGATAGAAACCATAGGATTAGATAAGATGATTACAAAGAAAAAACCATGTGTACAATGGACCCTACATAATGAGATGAGAGATGACATGCATGAAAAAAATTATATTTAATAATAAACTTTATGAAACTGATATCTTAAAATGGTCTTTTATAGGCTCATTATCATACACATTCATCGAAATAATGATGAATTTATCAAAATTATAATTCAATTATTATTTTTATTATTTTAGATAAATAAAACTAAAATTAATTAAATATCATCATCAGTTAATAAATTATTTTTTCTGAATTCTCATCAAATTTCCATGAGATTCTCATCCATAAAAATTTTAAACAAAATATCTAAATTTATCTAAAATTAATAAGGTATAATAAAAAATTTACATTCAAGTAAATATTTTGAGTACTCATTCATACTAACCAATATGTATTATACTTGTATATAATTTACTCTTGTGACATGTGGAATACAAGACCAAAACATGTAATATCAAGATTTGTACTATCAATATAATGATCACATGGATTACATTTTTTTAACTTTTAATCTTATACATGAATTCAAAAAGAGTATTTACTATAATAATAATTATACATGATATGCAGATCTGATAATTATGCATAATTTAATAATATATATATATATATATATAAACTCACTATATGGTGTGTCCTAAAAACATAAGGACCTCATGAAAGTACATGTAGATAAGAATCGTTGAGTATAATAAATTAATTTAAATTTGATTTAATTTTGAAAAAGTAAATGTTATGTACATTTTAGAAACACGGTGTGTATTTTACTCACTATCTATTCATGGTACATGCTAAGGGAATCTGCTTGTAACTGTGCTGTAGACAATTTTGGAGTAGACAACTTATACAAGGGATAAATAGCATCCGGTATCTGAGTGACACAACGACCATCCAAGTAGGCTATTTAGAACGATAAATGACATATCAATTTCTAAATGACTACAATTCATGTACACTATAATTTATATGACGTGTACCCTGGATGATCGTGTGCCACACTGACCTAGTCAACACATGGTGTATTATTAAATTCACCACTTGTAATAAACACCCATGACATGAGTTAATTATGAATTAATTATAGGGGAATTAAACACTATTACATGGTATATATGTTCAGGATACATAGCATGTACTCTTGTGTTATCCAGCCATACTCCGTAGTACCTCTTGACGAGATCTTAATGTTTATTTCATTCATAAAATTAATCGATTGTATGAAATTTATGAGCAACATAGGGGAATAAAATATATCTCGTAATTTGGAGTAAATAATGGTTAAAATAGGATTGAAATATTTAATAAAGTTGAAAACCAATCAATATTCGTTAAATAACTATAAAAAATTAAGTGGCATCTTGGATAAGACCTATAGGTTTCAGGAGTATGGGAATCATCAGATGGGTTGTAACAGTTTTTTGTTGGTCATGATTGATGATTAATAAAAGATTTAAATTGAGATAAATGTATTGATCATTAGAACATAGTCAAAGAATATGAAAAATTTATAAACACTGGAAGAAAATATTTTGATCATCTCATATAATTTATAACTAAAATAAGTAGTTAAATAATTACCTTATGTAAAAGTACATCTTCATTGATGGATCTGAAAATTGATCTGCATCGTACCATCATATTATTGTATGAATAAATATTAAAACCACCCTAGACGTGATCCACACATAGTCCATGAATATCTGATCATTATTCTATGAATATTAGGGTGTTGTCATCATAGATCTTATCGCTTGTGACATTCACTTTTGATCGACCCATAAATTGCTTCCAAATTATTATCCTTAATCTCTCTAGACCGGAGAGTGTAAGGTGGAGGAATATTACTCTCTACTGTTATGATATTTTTAAACAATGGATCCCCCAATGTCTTGAAAGGATTCTATAGATTTCATTATGAACACATAAATGAATTGGATATATTAATAAAATTATATAATTTCGTTTATCTACCCCAAGGGTTAGAAATAAATAATTTCACATGTTCCCTTTATTATTTAATTAATCCATATATAACCCCTGTCTATAATAATAATATTATTAGTAGTAGCTCTTAAAAAGATCTAAACATGAAAATTAAATTAAAGATTATTCCAAAAAATAATATTCAATATATATGTTATTTCCCACAGTACCATTGAACACAGTCCACCATTCCTCCATAATATTTACCAAGTTTTGAATAATGACTATTTATTTAACAAATAAATATATTATAATTATTCACTAATATATAAATAAATATTAAATTCACTATATAGAAAATAAATTATATTAAATTTTATACTCATATAATATTCTCTTGAAGAATTTCTAAGAGAATATATATGATCAAGAAAATACGAATAATTATTGAACCACATGTGGGAATAAATATTCAAAATGTTAAATAATAAATAATAATATTTTATTTAACTGAGATTCTAGATTCACTTGTTTTGTGATACTTGGGTCCACTTTCTTAGTGGAATTTTTGAAAATCAGCCTAAACTTCCAAGGTTAACATCTAAAAAAATTTCAAGGAACCCATAGATAATTATGATATTTCTATGATGATATAAAACCTCACACAGACACATATTTTGTAAAATAATCTCTTCATCATGATATCTATAAAAAATTATTTTTTCTGTTGGATCCATCAACCTATGTGGTTGATTAATCTTTCATTCACTTTCAATAAATCAAATATTCCTATTGAACACCATGGCAAAGAATTTATTTAAGATATATTATTTCCAAAAAATTGCTATAGATATTCACTTTATTTAAAGTATATAATGGATAAATCCTTTCAAATATTATTCATAAATTATTTTAAACTCTCGATGTACCAAATATATTATCCCTCACCACAATCATATATCATCACATTTTTCATAAATACATCAAAGTGCATGACTTATAAAACACATTAGTAGTAATATTAATGAATAAAGATCTATAAACACATCCAGAGATAGGAAAATCTAATTAAACAAATTAATGTGTATTTCTAACTAGGGGTCCTCAATCCTATAATATCTTAGACTACATATTATAAAGGGAATAAACCATGAAATAGTTCTTAAAATTTATATGAGCCTACACCCCTTATAGGTTGTACCATCTGAGTCCCTAAAAAATTTTCATCAAACTATATAACATATATTTAGGAATATTATCATTGAACATCTTGGTTCAATTCAAAGTGGGGAAATTATATAACCTTTCAGTGCGAGATTTAATCTTAGGAAATTATCACATGAAACATTACACCGAAGAAGAATCCTGATGTGATAAGGTGTTTATTAATATTCGGAAAAATTAATATAGGTTATCAAAAAGGTGAATAAAAGTTAGTTATTGGCAGTTGACTCCAATAAAGATATAGGAAATCAAACCAATCTATCTCCAAACTCCTAATCAAACTATTTTATTATCTTTTTTAATAACTAACTCATTTACTCATGATATAAATAATTACATGAAATTAATAATATGTTTTCTACTATGAATACTCACATAATTTATCTTAATATAGTTATTATAATATGTGATGAATTTGATGTGATAAATATTGGAGAACTCAAATTATTTCTCACATTTTAAATCATTATATGAAATAATAGTATTTTTCTACACCAAGTAGAATACACTAATGAAATATTAAAAAAAATTCCATGGATCAATATAGGGAAAGTTGTATTACCATTAGTATAAACTATATGTTAACAATGGATAAAACTGGTAAGATTATCGACAATAATCTGTTTGGATTTGTGATTGATAGTAAATATTTTTTTTTTCAATGTAATGAAATTGTATAATGTTTAATGTTTGTCTTTGTTCTCACATTTAGTCAAATAAAACAGAATATCTTTTGAAATATGTTAAAATGAATTTTTATTTTTGGAATGAACCAAAAAATAATTGTTTTTCTATACAAAGAATTTTTTTGAAATAAATCGTTTCTTCAATTCATATTTTAGAGGATTCAAACTAGATAGTAAATACAATTGGGTTTTCCACCTAATTCAAAAATAACTGATCTCATGGAATAATAAAAAACATAACTCATTTTCTCTCTTTATAGATAAATAATAATATATAGATATAGGGGTTTTTCAAATAGAAAACATATGTATAAAAAACACATAGATATTTGGAATATAAATGACCATATCTACATTATGTTTGATAACATTAGTTCCATTAATAATTCTATACAACCTATTCCGTACACTCACACTAAACACATTAATCATTGTCACTATTTCCAAAGAAATAACATCCAAAATCATGATATAGTATTTGAATTTTATAAAAATGAATATCAACTCACAAATGTTTTCTCTAAAAACATTTCCATTTATAATTTCTCTTTTATTAAAGGTTATTCAAAAATGGTTAACTTATGATTCTATTCATTTGACTATGGATAATTTAATAAAATATTCAAAATTATAATTTAAAATCATGGTATATTTTTCTTTTTATATTCTCTCTTGGATATAATCCATTTATCTCACTTTTATTATCATTTAATGGGAAAATACCACTTTAATTTAGAAATATTATTTAAGGGTTATTTTTTATTTAAAATTAAATTTTTGAATCACAATTAATTTTTTTTGTTATTCTCAATCAATAATGTTATACATTATAAAACATGTTCAGTTTAACATTTATCACTATATCATGGTAAATTTTATTATTAATTTAAATATATTTTCAATTATTTTAAACTTATAATGTTAATTATGTATATTATCTACATATTTGTTTTTAAAAAATGGTTTCTATCGATCATTAATAAATAAATATTAATGTTGTGTAAAAATCAATTGAATAGTTGACCATATAAAATTTTTTATTGAGATTTATTTGACTAAAGGAATGTAAATAAAGATATTGAATGTATGATTACACATATAAATGACCTATTTAAAACATATTCTATGATGGATTCAATCAAAAAAGGTAAAAACATTCTGAGAGGAAATGAACATCTTGGAAAATTTCTCTACCAATTATATTTTATTTTCTAACTTTTTATTTTTCTCTATCCATATTATTCATTTTATTTTTTATTTTTACTTTCCAATTTTTTTCTTCCAATCATCTAAATCAATATTTTTTATATCTTAAAAACATATTTACTACTTTCCCCTCTCTCCCTCTCTCATAATTATATTATGGGGGAGTTGGGAAGATAAAATTAATGATTTAAAAATATTTTTCAAAAATATATATTCCTCTATATAAATGTGATTTAATAAATATATATAATGTGTTTTTTAAATCTTTATTTGAATATCCTTTGAGTTCCTCTCTCAAAACATTAATTTTATGTTTTTCTAACCTCTCTATTTGTTTTTATTTAATAATAAAAAGAGGAATTTTCATTTGGGTTTCTTGAAATTCATATGGAGAATTTGAGGGAGAAATTATTTTTATCTCTATGGGGGGATTTTAAATGAGGATAATTTATTTAAATTAATTATTATTTGTTATTACTTTGATAATTTTCTAAGGGGTGTTTTGATTTTTTATATATTCATTGATTATATTTAATATATTATATTAATATCTTGAATATATTTTTATAATCTTTAACTCTTGATTTATCATTAATATAACGTTTTTATGTTATGTGTTTATTATCTCTAAAAATATGAGCATTGGTTTACCTCTCTATCATGGTGTTTTTATGATCAAAAATGTCCATTTGTATTTCTAACCATTTCATTGATTGTTTCTCAATGTATTATTTTAAATCACAATTCATGTATTTAATGGTAATCATGGGGATATTGAATCAATTAAAAGTCCACATGATGACCATATTAAAGGATTATATCAATCTAATTTAATTATTCATGACCCCATAATCAAGTTAGAATATATGTGGATGGATTTAAAAGGATAAAATAGAGGAACCACATAAAGGATCATAAGTGAATGTCACACAATCAAGTCTGTTCCATATGGGAAGAACCTAAAATATGAAATATTTCACTAGAAAACTAATGGAGTTATATTAATTGTCTATTGTGGAGTTTTTTATTTTAGTTATATCTAGGTAGTCCACTAAATACCTGGTGTAATACATCGGGTATCTTGGTGCATCGAGACTTGTAGTTTGGGGTTGTATTTAATATTTGTAAAAGCACGGTTATTTTATTCTTCATCAGCTTCAATGACTATTAGAAATTACAAAAGCATCCAACTGGTTTTGGGTCCAATAAATGTATTCCTTTATTATCTCAAAATAACCACATGTTTCCATCAACACCTCCCATATCATTAATCAAAAATAAATAACTTAGTGGATCCTATCAAGAGCCAATCACTAATTCTTAATCTATTACATGGGATCTTATCTAATATCATCTCCCAATATCTCATCCCAATTCATGAACATATATATACAACATCAACGAGAAAATTTTTAATTGGATTTAAAATATAAAACCACTCCCTTATGATCATATTTTTCATTGGGTTCTCATATCTAAAAACCGTGGGATGAGTTATATGGGTACCATAATTATTTAAGAGGGTACTAAAAATCTATAAATCAGGGGGATTTGTTTCTTGATCCTTATAAATATAAAGGTAGTAATAATATTTTCATATAAACTCAATTGGTTCTGACATAGTGTCTTACCCAAACCTATTTTTAAACTTTATACCAATTTGTGTATTTTATATTAGTTTATTCATTGTGTAATATAATCTTGATACACATGAATATATAAATTTGATATAATTTGTTCTCTTATGTTTACATTCTTAATCAAATTTGATAAAAACATTCTAATATGTTTAAAATTTATCGATTAATCTCCCAATCCAATTAACCATTTTAATTATCTTTATCATTTCTAAATATATTAGACTTGAATTTACAATTTACGTTTTCTTCAATTGAAAAGGATAATTCACACCCACCTCTTTTCATCTATTGTAGACAATAAAATATGTTTTCACGATGAATTTATTTCCCATAAAATTGAAAAAAAATAATAAAATATTATCTCCTTTTAATATGGGTTTCCCTATTTCCATTTTCATTATTCTAGAAAAATATTTCCATTCTTATTTTTAAACCCAATTATCTATTTTCTCATTTCACCTCTATATTTCCCTTCTTCTATTTTATAATGAATTTTCCACAACTTATTTTTATGGTGTTTGTTTTTTTAAAAAGGTATTTCAAAATATTATAAATAATTTCCATCACTTCAAAAAAACTATTAAGATATAATTTTGTTTTAATAACCTTTATCTATTTTCTAGGACATATTATTTTAGTTTAATTTTACAAAAACAATTTACCAATATATCACATCACATTTAAAAAAATCAAACGGAATATAACATATTTTTATAGGGTAAAGATAACAGTGTATTCTATAAACTCTTTTATGATTTCACAACTTTTTCCCTCTTTATATCTAAATGATTTATTTCTATAAGAAATATTCATTATTAATGAACCTTTATATTTTCTTGTGAAATAATATTTTGGGTGATTGTATTGTGGGTATTAATGATTCTTATTCTTGTAGTAAATAATGGAAACACCATATAAAAACATTATGAAACCCATTTTCAATCCATGGGTTTATAATGAGGGTATGAATGATTTATTTTAGGTATAACACAAATGAATCAATGAATAATCAGTATGATCTTATATCTACCTTCAATAAACTAGAATATTTGGTATCACATGATCTTATAAGGGTACAAGAGGGAATTTATCCATATTGAAAGAGTACATGGTTGTAATTATACCATGATAAAAGGTACTCAGGGTGATTTGACATAAGAAAAAGGGTAAACTAGAGGATATATACAATAATAAACGTATACAATAGGATTTATCCCAAGACAAAGCATATTCATGATGATTTATCTAAATTAAAGGGGCACACAAGTTGATTTATCCTAAGCCAAAGGGTACTAAGAAGGATTTACCCTAGACCAATAGGGTGAAATATAGGTGTTATCCTTGTAAAAATGGTACATGATTGTATTATCATATCCCAAGAATGTAAATATGTGATTATCATAAGCCTTATATATGATCTATGTCTTGGTGGGTAGCTCTGACATACGATTTTTATGCTTATAATTTTTAGACAATATTATTTCATAATTTTTTTCCTAAGATTATGCTTTAGGGATCATTTTTGTAATATCATGACTCGATATTAGTTTTACCAAATATAACATTGTTCATTATATATTACACGTTCTTCAAACATGATTTATAGATAATTCTTATAGTTACATGTTCCTGTAAATATAAAATTTCTCCTTGGACCATGTTTTCTATTATTCATATGAATTATAATTTTATTGAATATTTATAATATTTTCATTAGTGTGTTTTTGATATAACTCCTTTTTTATGTTTAAATTTCTTGAGTTATGAAGAAAATTATAAGTTGTGGGAAGTCTAGAAGGGATTTTAGTGCAGTAAAATTATGGATAAATGATCACATGTTTTGTAAAATAATTTATTTATTTATATAGACATTAAAAAACTAAATTAAAATGTTATATATGTTGGGTGATAATATTGTGACATGTAACACTAATGTGAAATTCATGAAACATAGTTGGTATCATATTACTTGTAATTAATGTTATTTTTAAAAATATTAATTTTTTCACAAAAAATAGAAATATAATTATTTGGAACCTTAGTAGGTGTAAAAAGGGTGTCTAGTTTTTTTGTAGAATAGTTTAATAATTTTTGTTCAGATAATAGAACATTAGTAAAAACCCTTGTATAATAATAAGGGTTAGCTATATAATTAGGATAATATAATGATGTTTTGGTCATATAGATGTTGGGTGGTTATCCTAGAAATTTCATCCATGTTTAAATATTATATGTGTAGGTATGCCCTTTTATAGATGTATATAGGAGTAATGGCACATAAATGGGTGGATTGGTTATTAACAAGATCATCAACTAGTACATAAAAAAAGACTATCAACGCACTCTATTTGACTCTCATGTGGTATATTCTATGGTTAATTCACAATATATCCAATGAACCATTAAAAATTATTTAAGTATGATGTTAATGAATTAGGTCAGTGAACCAAATAAAAATGACAGTGGATAACAAAGTATTGAACAAAGAGAGTCATATGTTAAACTGAAAGTAAAATATGTCAAAAATAAAGCAAGAATATGGGAAGACATATTTATATTCTTGTTTTCATACTATTATTTTGGATATTATCACAACTATTTTTTTAATATTTTGTTGAAGAGTGATCATGAAATTGACGTTGATAAAATTAGGTATTTATAATCACTATTTCTTATAATGAAATGAGGGAGAATATACCAATGGTTTAGGATCTTTGTATATACATGTTATGATGTAAAATTTTATTTTATCATTCTTACATAAAATTGTGTAGATAATAACTATATAGAAAATAAATGTTGATACAGTTATCTATTTTCAATAATGGGTGATATTTATTGATGATATTTTTGAATATTCTAATATTTATGAGGATTATGTGAGACATCTAACGAGTTTGACATAGTTTTTTCTTTAAATTTTTTGAAAAGTATATTAAATTGTTTCAATAAACATAAAATGTGATTTTATAAAAATATTATATATATATATATATATACATATGGGGATAACTATTAAAGTACTCATTATTGAGTTATGTATAACTCTTAGGATTAAAATATTATTGATGTCAAAGGAAGAAAAGTTTGATTGAATTCTATAAAAATGAGTTTGAAAAGATTGAGGGCCTTTCAATTGATTATTAATTTTTTGAGAAAGTTAACCATTATATTTTTTATTAAAATTATATGATATTTCAGATTATGATAAATATTGACTTATATGTGACTTTATGAATTAGAGCTAAATAAATTTGGGGGTTAAAGTTAGATTTTATTTTTAGAGGAATATATGATTTCACTATGATTTAATTTATTATAGATTTAAATAGTTTTGGGAATGGTATTTTAATGAGAATATATGATTGTGGTGTATATGTATAAGGGTACAAGATTATTTGAAAGACTAATGTTGTTTGAGTAAATATAAGAAACCTTATATACCATAATAGAGTAAGGTAGATTTCGTATTTTAAGATATATCTTATATGATTAACATGTGAAGAATAACATTACCTACATTCATCAATTATTAAAAATTAAAATTTAAAGGACATAATTTATTTAAGGGGTAAAATATAACTCTCCATGATTTTAGAATTTATTTTTTTGTAAATTGAGACAACGTTCAATAGATTTATCCACATGGAACAATAAAATAAAAAAACATTGTGAAATATTAATTATTATTAAAATTTTATAATTTTAAAACCTTAAGTAAATAAAAAAAATAGTAATAAGTTGTAAAATTAATATAATTTATTATTTAGAATACTTAAATTTTTAAAAACCCATTTTTTCAATATAAATAGTTCTCAATAATATAGTTTGAATTTTAATTTAAAAGAAAAGTTTATTGATTTTATAATTATAATTTCTTAAAAATAAATTATTTTCTTAATTACACATAGCAAAATTATCCAATGGTGAAATTTTATATTTTCCTAACAACCTTTATTTTCAGATCAAAAGTATAAAAATTTATATTTTTTTAATACATTAACTTTTGAAATAAATTTTTTTATAAAAAATTTCAATAAAAATATATTTATTTATAAAATAAAAATTAACCATTACATATTATTATGGTATATTTATAAAATATATGTCCATAATTTTGGAATCTTAAGTATTAGTTTACTTTAAAAACTTTTTTATTCGCTTATATTAAAAATTATCTTTCAAAATTTTTATAAATTAGATAATATAAAAATTATTTATTATTTTATATCATCATTTACATATTATTTCATAATTACAATTTTATTTTTGTGAATAAAAATATTATTCCATATATTAATGTAAAAAAATGCAATAATAGTAAAAAAATATTCAGATTATTATTTTTTTTAACATTTTTCAATTTTTGTACTTTAAAATAAATTAATATATTCTAAAAAACATAACTATTTATAATTTGATTCAAATATATCAATAATTGTAACATCCCAAAGAATTAATGAATAATAGATATTTTTATCTATTTCCATTAATGATTAAGATAGTGTTTTAGAGGCTTAAAATGAAAATAAATACAATCTTAAGCATGGAATACACTAATATTCTTAAAAGATTGTTTTACTGCCTTTTGATGGCAAACCCTTTTTAAATCAAACTTTTGACAATTTTATAATATATATTTTTCAAAATAAACATATTCATTATGATTGGGACATTGAAATTTACATTGGATAAATTTTTGGTATTTTTCTGACAATGTTCATTTTTTTATGAATAGTGAAAAATACTGCATTTTACATCAAAACTGCTTTTTCATTTAAT
Source organism: Viscum album (assembly GCA_963277665.1). Classification (NCBI taxonomy): domain Eukaryota; kingdom Viridiplantae; phylum Streptophyta; class Magnoliopsida; order Santalales; family Viscaceae; genus Viscum; species Viscum album. The sequence goes on from OY728142.1 coordinate 1,541,189,405, forward strand.
TTAATTATATGGTTAGATTGTATTTTTAATTGGTCTTAAAGTGTAATATGAATATATTTTTACCATTTAATACAATTTTGGTCATTAGGATTAATTTCACCTTGGAATTGGTCATAAACTAATGCCAAACTTTTCATAGATATTGTTTCAAAAAAACCCGTTATTTGTTTTGACAACGGGAATTATTTTTAAATCAATTATTTCAATTTCTGTGTTTGGAATTTGGTAAAATGGATTACATATTTGGAATCAGAATGTCCAAATTATGTAATCAATACTCTTTTTTTTTTGACATTATGAATAGTAACGACAGTAATTATCTGTAATTATCTTGATTAATGAGTAATCATATAGTTAAAGATAATAAAATGATATCATAATAATACAAAAACACCACAACATGTGTCTTAAGGATACTGGTTGTCTCATGGCCGACCATGTGATGCCTTGTGCCAAACTTGGGGGCCCCATGGAATCACTTTGGTGAGAAAGTGACTTTTTATCTTTTTTTTTAAAGAATGTTAAATGGGACAAAGAATGTATCACCTAAGTAAAGTATTTTTAATTTTGTCTAAATAAATAATATTTTGGACTATAAATATTCATTAGAAATCTAAAAATATTTCCTACATCATAGTATTTTTTTCATAATTTTTAGACTTTAAATAAATTAAATTATTTATGACATCATGATGATGCAGCGATTACCTCATTAATAATGGGTTTAAATAAAATGGAAAGATAATGTAAAATATAAGACCTAAACATGTCCAAAACCTATTTTATGGGTGTATTTCGAACCCTTATCACATTACCCTCGAATTATATCAATGTGGGACCTTTTTAATCCTAAAATCATTTTCAAATAAAGTAACATTTCTTTACTTTCCAAGAGTGCCCCTCCTCTCCTCTTATAAAAGGCCCCCACCTCTACCTCCTTACCCACACTTCCAAAGACTTTGCCTCGGCCAACCCCTGCCCATTTTGTCTCTCCACTTCCCTATCTTACTCCTTGAAGCCTCACTTTTTTCATAAGTCTTCCCAAGTAAGCCTTTGAGCTCAAACCAAAGGGAGTTACCCGATTTTAAGGTAATGTCTTCACTTGAGTCCTTTTGTTTTATTTTGCTTCTCCAACCCCCTAAACTATTTTTATTCATTTATTTTATAAAAAATATAGTATTTTCAATATACTAGGATGTTGGTATAAGAAGGATTCGAGCTACACTTACACACACCTACATCTAATGGTTAAAGGACATACTGTTTCCGTGGATGGTGAATTTATGCCTCCCGAAACGATGATTGTTCAACATTATTTTAACACCTTCAAAGGTGGCCATTAAGATGTCACTATATTTATATATGATATATAATATGTTTATGTTTTCCTTAAGCTTCTGTATTTTTCATTTTGTGCATGCCTTTATTGTTTCCATTATGGGTAAACGCGATATCTTCATTTAAGGAAGTGCGGACTACCGCCCCCTCAAAGTGATTTGATTCGTTAAATACCATATGTGGGACTTATAAAGGATGGAACTATGATATTATATATTATATTATACTTGAATTATAATATACCTTTATATCATTATGATTCCATTCTATAAAATACAAAATAGAAATGAAAGTAGCGTTCATGCGTACGTACGGCTTACCGTCTCCATGAACAGTGCATTTCATTTATTACCTCTAAATGATTATGTAATATTATAAATGCATGTATATACTGGATATATATGATATATAAATCATTATTATAATTCTGGATATAATGTATACATGAACAACTTGTAATTATAAAGGGTTTATTTTTTACTCAAGTACCAATGATCGTTAAAACGACCATTATTAACTTAAAAAATTACATAGTGTTCATGACATGGAAATAAGTAATATAAAAGGAATAGTGAACTTTAAAAAGGTTCTTAAGAAAGTAGAAATCAACTCAAGTTTATTATTCAGGACATTAAAGAACCATCGGGTCAAGTCGGACCTGAGGTATGGGACTTCGTCTCAATCTCCTTTCGTTGAGGCATATTTTGTTTTATACACAACCTTATTTTATATGGTGTATAAACCCCTATGAATTTTACGTTTATTCAAAATGAATATTTTTATACGAAGCGTTTACTAAATGACAAAAGGGAATCTTTTTGTCGTACGTATGCGGTGACAATGACTTCTCCACCGCCGTGACCATTATTTGAGTTTCGGCTTCCTCTACAAGCCATACCTTTTTTTAAAAGAAAAATAAATATCATGTTTTACTTTTCTTTTATTTTGGTATTTAAAATGGTTTTCATAATGTTTTTTTATCAATGTGATGTTTTGATATCTTCTGATTGAAATGTGGAAATGTTATGTTTCCTTTATGCATGTTTTATGTGATACGATTATGTTGAGGTTCTTGGGCATTATTATGAAGACGGGTGGTTCCGTGATAAACTAAGGGCGGGTGAGCCTGATATAGCTCTCCAATGCATAGGTTAACGCGAAGGAGTGAAATTTTAAGGTTTCTCCGAAGATATTCAGGGAATATACTATGATGGGTATTCCAAACGTAACCAAGAGGGTTACTCCCTACGTAAGAATGTTATGAATGCCTCAAGTTACCTTTATGTCTTATGATTTCTATGATTTATTCATGATTTGATGAGGTATGTTAAAGTGCTTATGTTTTATGGGTAAAGTATGATTTCATTCTTATGTATATATGTACCCATGTTTCCTTTCCATATTTTTATATCCCTTACTGAGCTTTTTATGCTCATCCCAAGTTTTTTTGAAATGTTTTTCGCAGGTCAAGGGAAAGGTACATGATATGATGATAGTGTCAAGGAAGTGTCAAGAAAGAATCCATGTTTTATTTTAAATATGTTTCCATTGATGGGAAAGAAGAATACTATCTTTATGTAACCACTTTTTTTATATGTGGAATGTAATTCAAGTTTTATGATCTAATTCTCTAAAACTCTAAACCTAAAAAGATCCTCAATTTGTAATCTTGTAATAACTCAAGATTAAGTAAGGTTTAAGGCTGGGGCCTTATAGTTGGTATCATAGGTTGGTTTAGATAACTTTAGGAGTTAGAATTCTATTAAATGATTATCCAAAAATATTTTTTTATGGTCAAATTGAAGTGATATAGTATTTGAAGATTACCACGTTGCTTCATCTAAGACATCTTTGTTCAAAATGGTTTTCCTCAGAGGAAACAGGGAAGTAGTACTAGGAAGGCATGTAGAAGGAAATAACCTTCCGAATCAGCATCCTGAGATGGTCGGAATTGGAACCGAACAGTTTGTTGCAGTAATGGCGCAGTTGACTCAAGAGATAAATGGTGGTGGTATCCATGCACGAGATCAGCCAGATCAACCGCAGAGGAACATGTCAGTGGTGGAACATTTCATGAGGCAACATCCACCATCATTCAGAGGATCATCTGATCTTGTGCTAGCTGAAGGGTGGATTAAAGAACTGGAGAAGATTTTCGATGTCATGTGGTGTTCAGACAATAAAAAGGTTAGTCTTGTTATTTACCGTTTGGAGGGTGAAGCATATCAGTGGTGGTCGATGGTTAAAAATATCAGGGACGCTGATGAGATTGATGCTCTTGACTGGGATGAATTCAAAGGTATGTTTCTTGAAAAGTATTTTCCTAAGGCTATTCGACTTAGGATGGAAAAACAATTCTTGGAATTAATTCAAGAGAAAGACTCAGTGGCTGCCTATGAAGAGAGGTTCACTTGATTGGAAAGGTATGCTCCAAATTTTATCCGAGACCTTGATTGTAAAATCAATCGTTTTTACTCAGGACTAAAGCCAAAATATCGAAGGGCATTAGCTTCTCGTGAGTTTAAAAGTTATGAAAAGCTTGTTCGATGTGCTGAGAAGGTGGAAATGGAGTTTTCCGATGATCAAGTGTTCTCTAACAACCAACAGAAGAAGAGACCAAGGTGGCAGGAGAAAGGTAAGAATTCTTCAAAAAAAAGTCTAATGTTAAGAAAACTAAGTTTCTGGTTTGTGATAAATGTGGAAAATGGCATGCTGGGGAATGTCTTCTGAATTCTGGAAAGTTCTACCAATGTGGTAAGATGGGACATAAGGCTCGTGATTTCACTAAAAAAGATTAGGGTGATGGTAAGACCAAATTTTATTTACAATTAGTGAAATGTTATAAGTGCAATGAGATGGGTCACTATGCAAACGAGTGTCTGACAAAGAGCTTGAGTGATGTGAAGAAGTTAGACTACAAGCAGAAAGGGGTGGTGAAATCCTTTGCAACTACTTCAGCGAATGTCGGGCCGTCAAGTGAAGTTGTATCAGGTACTTTTTTTGTTTTTTCAGATTATGCCAGTGTGTTGTTTGATTTGGGGTCTACACATTCTTTTATCTCTGAAACCTTTTCTAGTAATATGGGAATACCATATCAAGAAATGACTCCTGAACTTTTGGTAAAAACACCTGGGGGAAATGCTGAGTCAATAAGATTTTATAAGAATCTTCCTATCCATGTCTGTGGAAAGAACCTACTTGAAAACCTTATTGTTTTGCCTCTAGTAGGGTTTGATGTTATCCTGGGTATGGATTGCCTCTCTATTTACCATGCTAAGATTGAATGTAGAGCTAAATAAGTTTCTTTTCAGAAAGTCTTTCAGTTTGTATACAAGAATGAACCCTTACTGTTGATAACTTATCAAGAGGCCAAGAAACTTGTAAAAGATGGAAATGAATGTTACCTTGCACACTTTGTTGAAAATAAGGGAACTGTTCAGATTAATGATGTGCCAGTGGTAAATGAGTATCCTGATGTTTTTCCTGATGAGTTTCCTGGAATAATACCAGATCGAGAAGTTGAGTTTACTGTTGACTTTGTTCCTGATGCTAAGCCAATTTCAAAACCCCCTTATCGAATGGCTCAAATTGAACTTTTAGAGTTGAAGGAGCAATTGCAAGATATATTAGAGAATGGTTTCATTCGACCTAGCACATCACCATGGGGTTCTCCTGTTTTATTTGTTAAAAATAAATATTGTTCAATGAGACTTTGCATTGACTATAGAGCCTTGAATAACATCACCGTTATGAACAAATATCATTTGCCTCATATCAATGATTTTTTTGATCATCTCCATGGAGCTGAGTATTTTTCAAAGATTGACTTGAGATCGGGGTACCATCAGCTGAAGGTAAAGGAAGCATATCATCCGAAGACTGCGTTTTGTACAAGATATAGCCATTATGAATTTGTAGTAATGCCTTTTGGGCTAACCAATGCACCTGCTGTATTCATGGACTTAATGAATAGAATTTTCCCTGAGTTCTTGGATATGTTTGTGGTGGTTTTCATTGATGATATTTTGGTGTTTTATAAAAGTAAAGATGAGCATGAAATACATTTAAGGGTTATCTTGCAAACCTTAAAAGAAAAAAACTATAGGGAAAATTCAGAAAGTGTGAGTTTTGGTTGCAATAAATTTCTTTCCATGGTCACATTGTTTCTAAAGATGGGATAATTGTTGATCCTACAAAAACAAAAGTTGTGGAAGACTGGCCAAGACCCACAAATTTAACTGAGATTCGTAGCTTCCTTGGTTTGGCAGGCTATTACCGAAGGTTTGTTAGAAATTTTTCACGGTTATCTAGTCCAATTACTAAGCTAACTCGGAAGGGTGTTAAGTTTATCTAGACAAAAGAATGTGGTGATTTTTTTTCAGGAACTGAAAATAATATTGGTGAATGCTCCAGTTTTGGCACTACCTTCCATGAATGGTGAGTTTGTTATATACAGTGATGCTTCATTGAAAGGGATTGGTTGTGTCCTAATGCAGAATGATCAGGTAATTGCTTATTCATCACGTTAGTTGAAAACTCATGAGGTAAATTACCCTACACATGATTTGGAATTAGCTGCTATTTTTTTTTCTTTAAAAATTTGCAGGCATCATTTGTATAGAGTAAGTGTGAAATATATACTGATCACAAAAGTTTAAAGTATATATTCACTCAGAAAGAGTTGAATATGAGACAAAGGAGATGGCTAGAATTAATCAAGGATTATGATTGTACAATTCATTACCATCTGGGAAAAACAAATAAAGTGGCTGATGCTTTGAGTCAAAAAAGTAATGCTTCATTAGCAATGTTGCATTTGGAACGTGATCCTTTGGTTAAGGATTTGATGAACTTTGGAATAGAAGTTGTTGGTGCAGGATGTCCTTCTGTTTTATTTCAGGTATCAGTGAGATCTTCTCTATCAGACAGAATCAAGCAATCATAGAAGCAAGACAGTGAGTTGCAGAAAAAGGTAGAGCTGGTTCAGAAAGGTAAGTTTCCTGAATTCAACATTGATAGTGATTGTGTTTTGAGATTTGGGAAGAGATTGTGTGTGCCTTGTGATTCACAGTTGAAGATAGAGTTGTTATGTGAAGCTCATAGTTCTCTATTTTCAGTTCATCCTGGAAGTACTAAGATGTACAGAGATCTGCGGGACTATTACTGGTGGTATGGAATTAAAAGAGATATTGCTGATTTAACTGTGAATTGTTTTACTTGTCAACAGGTTAAAGTAGAGCGGAAGATACCAAAATTGATGCTTCAGCCTTTACCAGTGCCATATTGGAAATGGGAGAATATATCTATGTACTTTGTTGTGGGATTACCGAAGACATCTCGAGGTAATAATTCAATCTGGGTTATTGTTGATCGCTTGGAAAAATCTGCTCATTTCCTTGCTATACGAGATACTTTTTCCCTAGATCAACTTTCCCATTTGTATCTTAAAGAGATAGTCATGTTACATGGAGTTCCTCTCTCCATTGTATCTGATCGTGATCCCAAGTTCACTTCTAACTTTTGGAAAGGCCTTCAGAAGTCGTTGGGTACTGAATTAAATTTTAGTACAGCATTTCATCCTCAATCAGATGGGCATTCAGAACGAACAATTCAGACCTTGGAGGATATGCTACGAACTTGTTTGATGGATTATCAGGGAAGTTGGGACCAACATCTTTCTTTGGTTGAATTTTCATATAATAACAGTTTTCATTCTAGTATACAGATGGCACCATTTGAGGCGTTATATGGAAGTGGTGTCGAACTCTAGCTTTCTGGGATGAAGTGGGTGAAAGGAAGTTGATGGGACCATAATTGGTAGAAGAGTTGGCAGAAAAAGTTCAGCTGATACAGAAACACATGAGAACAACTAAGAGTAGGCACAAGAGTTATGCGGACAACAGGAGGAAGGATCTATCTTTTGAGGTAGGTGATCATGTTTTTCTCAAAGTCTCGCCATGGAAAAGTGTGATGAGATTTGGTAACAAAGGAAAGATGATTCCAAGGTTCATTGGACCATATGAAATTCTGGAGAGAGTTGGATCAGTTGCATACCGGGTGGCTTTACCTCTGAGTTTATCTCAGGTACACAATTTGTTTCATGTTTCGATAATGAGAAAGTACATGCCAGATCCATCTCATGTTTTGAGTCCAGAGGTAGTTCAGCTGGAAGAGAACATATCTTATGAGGAAAAACCGGTCCAGATTCTTGACCACAGGGAGCAAGATTTACGAAATAAGGTGATTAATCAGGTAATGGTTTTGTGGAAAAACCACATGATGGAAGAGGCAACATGGGAATCTGAAAATGCAATGAGGGATAAGTACCCCCATTTATTCGATAAGTAAATAAATTCAAGGGATGAAATTTTCTAAAGGGGGGAGGGATGTAAAATCCCAAGTAAGTAATGAATAATATATATTTTTATCTATGTCTATTAATGATTAAGATAGTGTTTTAGAGGCTTAAAATGAAAATAAATACAATCTTAAGCATAGAATACACTAATATTCTTAAAAGATTGTTTTACTGCCTTTTGATAGAAAACCATTTTTAAATAAAACTTTTTACAATTTTATAATCTATATTTGTGAAAATAAACATATTAATTATGATTGGAACATTTAAATTTACATTGGATAAATTTTTTTATTTTTCTGACAATGTTCATTTTTTATGAATAGTGAAAAATACTGCATTTTACATCAAAACTGCTTTTTCATTTAATTTAATTATATGGTTAGATTATATTTTTAATTGGTATTAAAGTGTAATCTGAATATATTTTTACCATTTTATCCAATGGTGGTCATTAGGATTAATTTCACCTTGGAATTGGTCATAAAATAATGCCAAACTTTTCATAGATATTGTTTCAAAAAAACCTGTTATTTGTTTTGACAACAGGAATTATTTTTAAATCAATTATTGAAATTTTTGTATTTGGAATTTGGTAAAATGGATTACATATTTGGAATCAGAAGGTCCAAATTATGTAATCAATACTCTTTTGTTTTTGGACATTATGAATAGTAACGACAGTAATTATCTGTAATTATCTTGATTAATGAGTAATCAGGTAGTTAAATATAATAAAATGATAACATAATAATAATAAAACACCATAACATGTGCCCTAAGGATACTTATTGTCTCATGGACGACCATGGGATACCTTGTGCCAAACATGGGGCCCCGTGGAATCACTTAGGTGAGAAAGTGACTTTTTATCTTTTTATTTTTAAAGAATGTTAAATGTGACAAAGAATGTATCACCTAAGTAATGTATTTTTAATTTTGTCTACATAAATGATCTTTTGGACTATAAATATTCATTAGAAATCTAAAAAGATTTCCTACATCATATTAGTTTTTTCATAATTTTTAGACTTTAAATAAATTAAATTATTTATGACATCATGATGATGCAGCGATTACCTCATTAATAATGGATTTAAATAAAATGGAACGATAATGTAAAATCTAATACCTACACATGTCCAAAACCTATTGTATGGGTGGATTTATAACCCTTATCATCTTACCCTCTAAGTAAATCAATGTGGGACCTTTTTAATTAGAAAATCATTTTCAAATAAAGTAACATTTCTTTACTTTCCAAGAGTGCCCCTCCTCTCCTCTTATAAAAGGCCCCCACCTCTACCTCCTTACCCACACTTCCAAATCCTTTGGCTCGGCCAAACCCTGCCCATTTTGTCTCTCCATTTCCCTATATTACTCCTTGAAGCCTAAATTTGGGCATAAGTATTCCCAAGGAAGCCTTTGAGCTCAAACCAAAGGGAGTTACCCGATTTTAAGGTAATGTCTTCACTTGAGTCCTTTTGTTTTATTTTACTTCTCTAACCCCCTAAACTCTTTTTATTCATTTATTTTGTAACAAATCCAGTATCTCCAATATACTAGGATGTTGTTATAAGAATTATTATAGCTACACTTACACACACCTACATCTAATGGTTAAAGGACATACTGTTTCCATGGATGGTGAATGTATGCCTCCCGAAACGATGATTGTTCAACATTCTTTTAACACCTTCAAAGGTGGCCATTAAGATGTCACTATATTTATATATGATATATAATATGTTTATGTTTTCCTTAATCTTCTGTATTTTTCATTTTGGGCATACCTTTGTGGTTTCCATTATGGGTAAACGTGATATCTTCATTTAAGGAAGTGCGGACTACCGCCCCCTCAAAGTGATTTGATTCGTTAAATACCATATGTGGGACGTATAAAGGATGGAACTATGATATTATAAATGATATTATACTGGAATTATAATATACCTTTATATCATTATAATTCCATTCTATAAAATACGAAATAGAAATGAAAGTAGCGTTCATGCGTACGTACGGCTTACCGTCTCTATGAACGGTGCATTTCATTTCTTACCTCTAAATGATTATGTAATATTATAAATGCATATATATACTGGATATATATGATATATACATCATGATTATAATTATGGATATAATGGATACATGAACAACTTGTAATTATAAAGAGTTTATTTTTTACTCAAGTACCAATGATCGTTAAAACGACCGTTATTAACTTAAATAATTACATAGTGTTCATGACATGGAAATAAGTGATATAAAATGAATAATTAACTTGAAAAAGGTTCTTAATAAATTAGAAATTAACTCAAGTTTATTATTCAGGACATTAAAGAATGATCGAGTCAAGTCGGACCCGAGGTGTGGGACTTCTTCTCAATCTCCTTTCGTTGAGGCATATTTTGTTTTATACACAACCTTCTTTTATATGGTGTATAAACCCCTTTGAATTTTACATTTATTCAAAAGGAATATTTTTATACGAAGCGTTTACTAAACGAAAAAAGGTAATGTTTTTTTCATACGTATGCGGCGACAATGACTTCTTCACCGCCGTGACCATTATTTGAGTTTCGGCTTCCTCTATAAGCCATACCTTCTTTTTAAAAGAAAAATAAATACCATGTTTTAATTTTATTTTATTTTGGTATTTAAAATGGTTTTCATAATGTTTTTATATCAATGTGTTGTATTGATATCTTGTGATTGAAAGGTGACAATGTTATTTTTCCTTTATGCATGTTTTATATGATACGATTATGTTGAGGTTCTTGGGCATTATTATGAAGACAGGTGGTTCCGTGATAAACTAAGGGAGGGTGAGCCCGATATAGCTCTCCAATGCATTGGGTAACGCGAAGGAGTGAAACGTTAAGGTTTCTCCGAAGAGATTTAGGGAATATACTATGATGGGTATTCCAAACGTAACCAAGAGGGTTACTCCCTACGTAAGAATGTTATGAATGCATCATGTTACCTTTATGTCTTATGATTTATATTATTTATTCATGATTTGATGACGTATGTTAAAGTGCTTATGTTTTATGGGTAAAGTATGATTTCATTCTTATGTATATATGTACCCATGTTTCTTTTCCATATTTTTATATCCCTTACTGAGCTTTTTATGCTCATCCCAAGTTTTTTTGAAATGTTTTTCACAGGTCAAGGGAAAGGTACATGATATGATGATAGTGTTAAGGAAGTGTCAATAAAGAATCCATGTTTTATTTTAAATATTTTTTCATTGATGGGAAAGAATAATACTATCTTTATGTGACCACTTTGTTTATATGTGGAATGTAATTCAAGTTTTATGATCTAATTCTCTAAAACTCTAAACTCGAAAAGATCCTCAATGTGTAATCTTGTAATAACTCAAGATTAAGTAAGGTTTAAGGCTGGGGCCTTATAATAACTGAATTATCCTCCAATGGGTAATAAATACTAAATAATTATATGAACATATAGTGGAAAAATTTATATTTTTCTACGAATCAGTCTTTCTATATATTAATTGTTTTAAATAATATGAAAATTTTCATTTATATATATATTTAATTGGGAAATATGGAGCCTATTTTTTAGATTATTAAATAAAATTTTTTTATTGAGGATACCTTATTTTTTTAATAAAATATATACCACTAGATTACAGCTATTCATTCAGATAAAAACCAAAATATTAAAAGATAAAAAGAATGTAGTAAAAGGGTTGAAATGTGTTTAAAATATACAATAAAATAAGTGGTGGGGTATTATCCATATTATCAAACAAAAAATTTGATTATTTATCTCAAATTTTACCTTTGACCTGAAATAGTGTGAGGACACTATTGAAAAACAATGGGTATTCACAAAAGATATCTTTTATTCACTTATAAAAGGGGAAACTTCCATTGCTTCATTAAACACCCCAGATGTCTAACATCTTCCTAAAACAATTCCATTTTTATCCACCTATTATCCTATATATTTTTCATAGTCCTCTCATATATATTTGTTCTCATAATACCTTTATTTAAAATTAGAATTTCTAGAGAATGTTTGAGGTTCCAATATAAGTGTTCCATATTCCTTATCAATTTCTTATTAATAATTTTCAAGAAAATAAACCCTTATAATATTAATATAATGACCTAATTTTCATTTATATACCTAATATTTAGTATATCAATACAAATAACATTATATATTTCTTCCAAACCATATTTAAAACAAAATAATTTTGATCATGCGTTGTATTGACTAATGCCTCCAAGAAAGAATATTTTTTCTCTTTTCATGTTGATTTTCATTATTTATCCAAGACACTTAAAATATGATTCTTAAAATTCATAAAATTTAATTAATATCATTAATCGTATATTTTAATGATATTATACACTTCTTTAACAAAACTCACCCATCTAGTAACATATTATTCATATATGGGTCCATTTTATAACCTATGCAGACTACACTATAAACCTCTATCATGGATAAATGTGACAAAATAAAAAAAATTATAATTTTGAAACCAAATAAATATTTCATTATAGTTTTATAATTTTTAAATACTGAATTTAATATTTTTTAAAATATATTATTTTCGATCGATAAAATTACCAAAATAATTCTACATCGATTGAATTGTAATGCAAAATAAAAAACATAAGAAAAAACAATATACTTATAAAATATAATATGATAATAAATGGTATTTATTAAATTAATTATTGATAAATAAGGACAATAAAATGATTTCTAATATATTTAATTTTATTAATAAAGAAGTTACGAGTTTGTGCAATGCGAATCAAGACCATCTTAAATGTTTCTTGTCTCAAATTTTCACCCCTTGATACATTTTTATTATTATAAACCATGTTTTCATTATAATTTGGTATATAATGACCTTTTGATTTTTTATACCATGATCTAACATATTATTAATGATATTAACTTTTTCATTTGAAATCATATACTTCAAGGGGTTTTAATTTAAATGAACCAAATGGCGCAAGGGTTTCTATGTCTCATTTCAAATAAATGAGACATGTTTGATATTTCATTACATAATTTCTCATATATGTTATATCCACTACCCGGTTTATTTCAATTATATTGACATTAATTATAACCATGATATTTTAATTTCCATTTCATGTTAACTCAATTATTCTTAAATCTCAATTATTTTAAGTGTAATTGGGAACTAAATTATTCTTCATTCAGTTATTAAGGTTCTTATGGAATATATTCATATAGTTTGGGAAAATTATCCAATCTCAATTTTTTTATTTTATTTTATCTTTTTTTATTGGTATTTAAATTACTAAAAAATAAAACTCTTTCCATGATTCTCATTCTACATTAATTATGGTATCTGTAAGTGATTTGGTTAACTCAAATTTCCATTTTTGAATAAAAATACAATTCCTCGAGAATCATTCTTCTATGATTCATAAGAACATTTATTTCAAATGATCAGATATTTACTCTCTTATCTCTAGGAAATTTTTTATTATTTTTAAATAATATTAGATATTGATGAATTTATATCTCATAAATTCCTATTATTTTTATGAAATGTATATTATCTCATCAAAATAATGGTTTTACTACATTTTTATGTTAATTATTAATAAAGATGTTTTAATTTCCAATTTTGGCACACAAATATTTCATTAATAATGTGACCTCTATATTCCCCTTCTCTAATTTTAATAATTACTTATTATTTTATGAGTTTGCAGTTAAAGTGTGTTTATATGTTAAAAAGGGTTTTCATTGTTTCAAATTCAATTATATTATCATCCACTCAACATTTATTTTCATAATCCTTATTTATTTCTTGGGATATGTTTTTTATATTTCATTTTTTAGATGTAAATTTTTTCCATGTTCTAACTTTACCTTTTGAAAAATGACAACCAGGTTACTATAACATCTTCTTCTATGTTTAAGCTAAAGGTATTTTCTAAGAACTCTTTTATAACTTCAACACCATTTGACTCTTTATTTGTAAAATATATATTTCCGGGGAAAAAAATTTATGAATCCTCCTCTAATTTTTTTATTGAAATACTATTTTGGTTGATTCAAATTTTTGTATCAAAAATTATCATTCTTGAAGACAATTTTGGAGATAAAATCTAGAATTTTTTTGAAAACTATTTTTCTTTAAATGGGTATTTTATAATGTAAAAAACTCTTATTTTAAAGTTTAAAACTAATATGTTTATGAATTTTGGGTGGGTACTATATCACCCTATAATGAATTTGTATAATTTTTATTTCATGAGCTCAAAAATGTACTTATACTAATTTTTCATATGGAAAATGGGGAATTGGATGATTTATCCTATGCCAAAGGGTTTAAATGAGGATTTATCCTAATCCAAGGGATATAGAAGATTGTTTATCCCACTAGAAGGGTATAAAAATGATTTTTCTAAACAAAAAGTGACATAGAATTATTTATCCCTATCCAAAGGGTGTACATGAGGATTTATCCCAATATTAAGGATCCCTAAGAGGATTTATCATAATCAAAAAAGTATATGGGATGATTTAACTCAATTTAATATGGTGGTATCAAAATAAAAAGGGTACATTGGATAATTATCCCCTGTTCAATAAGGTACATGGGTGATTAGCCCAAGAATATTAAGTAATGAACATGTTTGTGGTTATCCTTTACATCTGACTTGTTTCTCATGATTATGCCACTCTTATTTCATAATTTTATACACATAATTATGCTCTATGGATAATGGTAATATTCTCATTATTCATAACCATTTTCATTGTATATATTTGTTAATTTCAAATTATGTATACTTCTATAATTATTTATAGAGAACATTTATTTTTTCAATCAATTTTTAATAGTAAATTTATCCCCTTCACATGTTTTCTCATATTTTTATGATTTAACCATTTATTACATACAGATATTTTTTCCCTTAATTAGATCTTATCTCTATACATTATTTTATTTTCTTTCCCTGGATTAGTAAGACAAGTATAACTTTTAATAAGTCTAAAAGGGAGTCTATAAGAGTTGTATAATGAATACATTTTCACAAGAATTTTAAAATAAAGTGTTATTATAGCTAATCAACAAAGACACAAAACCAAAAGGTTCCCTGAGTTATGTGAGATTATTATGAGATGTAATAATAATGTGAAAATTAAGAATTTTTTTTTGTATAATCTCCCATGTTATCAATGTGAATTTATAAAAGTATGGGTTTTTAGAACGAGACTCAATATTTTGGGTATGAGGTACATCAATTGAATCATTTAAAATAATTTAGATATGGAATAAAAAATTTAAATCATTTAAAACAAATAAATAAAAGTAAATCCAATATTTCCCCTCCTAAGTCGCCATGTATATCCTTTATATTCTTATAAATTAATATTATATTAATTTTATACATTCCCAATAAAATTACTCATGTTATTTATCTTATCACAGTCACTTTTATTTCATTTATTACAATGTATTATATAGTTACTATATTTCTTAAGTTCACACTATATGTTATCAGATCATTCAACTTATAACCTAAAAAAATTCAATGCATTAACTATGATAAAATAGAAGATAGATCCACCAAATACATAATCTTTAAAATGTTATAATTATCATGTTTAAGTATTAAATATAATTTTATAACAATCCATGTAAGGCGGTCAAGATAAATAAATCACTTAGTTTTATAGTGATTCCAAGTCGTACATATGTATGAATGACATTTTCATTTTTTTAATGGTTGAAAAAAACATAAAATTGATAATATATTTACATTTATGTAATGGTAAATATTTTATAATGTTCGCATTTATTCATTATTTCCTTCCCAATGACCATCCATTTAGTTTGTAAATAAAAAATTAACCTCATCACTTTTTGGAGGTGGGAGTCCATATGTATGCATGAGCGATGTAACCATTATGTAACGTATGGAAACAATAAGAATACAAGTAATATAATATCAATATGGGATAAAAATACTTTAATAAAAATCATATATATTCATTATTTACATCCATATAACCATTTTTTATGAGGCTTAGATGAAAAATGGAATAAATTGCTTTGTGAAGGTGGTAGTCCACACCTATAAGTGAGTGATGTTCTCATTTAGCATAGGATAGAAAAGGAGATGAAAAAGAGTTGTACCAAACAAATTACAAATAAGTTTATATTCCATGTATATTTATGATATAATATAGTTTACAAAATATTTAAAGAAGGTGTAAGGATAAATTAGAATTAAAACACCTGGTTTAGAGTTTTAATTCCTCTTTGATAAGACCCCTTTGGATTACACATTCACCAATCTAGTATTAGTCTTTTGGTGAGACCATAATCTCTAGGATGAGGGAAATTATATTGGAACGATATTTTTTATGTGATTATCAATATAAATGGATAAAATTATGTGAATAATATATAATAAGAGGTTCCATATTATAAGTTAAAGGAGTGATACTCTTGTAATTATTTTAGTTTTACAAATAATATAAATATTAATAATGGGAATGTGGTTGTAAAAAATTCATTTTATGATATATGATTATAAGGTGCTAAATACTATCTTAAATAAGTTCTAATATAATATTTTTTGTGATCTTATCATATAGTTTTAACCCTAATTAACTCATTTTTCTCATTGTCGTTGTGACATATTTTTAGCATGGATAAAATTTATTAGGAATAAATATTAAATTGACCATATTAATAAATTTTAACATCCAGATTTGAAATTTGAATTCAATTTTTTAGTAATTAATTTCTATAAGTGGAATAATTTCCTATTAAAATATATTCAAAAAAAACAATAGAAACCTGTTTTAAGCATAAACATATTTTTATTCCAAAATGATGAATAATTATTAATATTTTGGAATTAATGGGAATTTTTTAATCAAAGGGTGTAAATTTAATATAAAAAAATCCAAAATAAAATGATACTTTGTAAATAATTGAATATAAATGAAATGTTTTATAGAAATAATTATTTTTTACAATTTATCTGACAATTAATAATATTTCAAAATTATAAAAAAAAAAAGTGAATAAATATTATTTTAACATGATGATTTAAAATATAATTTCTACTATTAAAATAAAATTTCCAAAATTTAAAGAAATTAAATAATATATTTATGAGCAAAATGAACAAACAAAAAAATTTAGAAAATAAATTTTATTTTTGAAAAAAAATGATTTTATTTAAAATCCATTCCTATTAACAACCATTTTATTATTTTTAAGCTTATTTTATTGAAAATATTATCATGAAATTTAGATAAAATTATTTATTATTGGTAATTAACTATTTTTATTAAGATAAATAGTCATTGTGCTCTTAAAAAATGTTTCATGAAAATTATATCTTTCAACTATAAAATTATTTTATCATAATTTATCAAAAAAAATTATAATTAATGTGTGAATGATTATTTATTATTTGACAATAATTAAAAATAAATTTTCAATAAAATTAATATTATATGATAGTAATTTTTTCACTTAAATCTATAATATAAAAAGGAAACAACATTTTATTTAAAATAACCCATTTTATTTTTAACTATTTTTTACCTTACATTATTTAATTCTTATTATTCATAAATGTGTAATTATTTACATAGTATTAATCAATAAATTTTTATTGGGGAATATTTTCAATTTATATTTAATAATTTAGTTACTAAAATTCATACCAACCAATCCAATTGCTATGTTATAATGGGAATATTTAAATAATAATATTACTGTTTGTTTAATATTACTATTTAAAGTGGAAAATTATATCTAAAATATTATTCATTAGGTGGAATATATATTCTAAAATATCATTTTTTTTACTTGGTGGAGAATAATTTTTTTGAAGTTACATGAATTGGAATGAAGCTGAAGACATGCCTTGAGTTGAGTAGTGTCATGGAAGTTTATGATTCAATAGAATATGTAATCATGAGTTGGGTTAGAGGGAATGGTTTTTATTTAATTATTTTTACCATATATAGATAATCTATGGGTCTATGATATTATTATTTTTTTAAGAATTTTTAGTTATACTACATTTGTACTGCTCAATTTTATATATGCATCATAAAATTATTGGTTTAATTTTGTATAATGGAATGTAAGACACTGATTTTTGATACCTCTTTGTTTCTATAGGTTTTTGTATGTTTTATATATGGATGGTACGTAGTTAATTTTTCATATTTTTAGGTATGATATTTATCTTATATTTTTATGTCATAGTTTCCTCGTTACTTTATTAAGACATTATTGGTCGTTAGTAGACTTTGGTATTAGAAGATGTATTCCTGAGGTCCACTGATTATTCAACACTTACATCATTTAGGTGGACTATATAATGTATATACAACTATAAATAATCTTTATATAAAAAATTTATTCCCTATTATAAGTTTTTTATGACTAATATTCCTTATAGATTATGTAAATTTCATAAAAATAAAATAAAATCTTATATATACAACATTTTATCCTTTAATAACACTAAATAGTTTCTGATGAAATATATTTTCCCAAGGGTTGGACAAAAACATAAAAAATCATATACCAAAAAATGTACCATGGGAGGTTTAGAAAAATTATATGTAACATTAAAATCATAGCTTACTATTTATAAACTCAAAACCTATTTATTGTGGTTGTGGAAGATTCCTATGTTAAAACCAACATAATCTAGAATCTCGATGTATCGTTCAGATATGATAATAATTAAGATAATTTAATTATAAAATTTATTCATACAATATTTCCTATTAGAATCGTTGTATTAAAGGGATAATTGAA
This sequence comes from Viscum album, assembly GCA_963277665.1. Taxonomy (NCBI): domain Eukaryota; kingdom Viridiplantae; phylum Streptophyta; class Magnoliopsida; order Santalales; family Viscaceae; genus Viscum; species Viscum album. Next base: position 1,541,207,950 of record OY728142.1, read on the forward strand.
ATCATATATCTTAAGATTTTGTGATTCATGAATATTAATCATACCCACTTCCACAGTCTAAACATCAGTTTATAGAACTCAAGTAGAATCTTTGAAGCAACCATCAAAGATTCCCCATTACATTGAATATTTCATAAACATTTTAGTAATGATTATTTTAAATAACTTGTAACAATTGATTATATCCATGAATTTATCATTTAATATTTAATAAATACACATAACTAATACAAAAGTTTTTACTCCCTTATAAATCAATGTTTAACTGGTATATGATATCTTTAAATAGATTAAACATAATTAAATTATACAATATCCTATATTATAAAATTTTCTAATAATATTTTTATGTATAAAATTATGGCCACATCATATACATAATATTGATAATTCAATGCTGATAACATTTGTTATAACTTTTATTTAGTTCAAGATTCTATCAAAACATGTGTTTTATTCCCTTATAAATTATTAAGTGGGGTTTTTTATTCCCATATTTTTTATATAATTCATCATGAATTGTTTCTGTATTATCATCATAGTAGAAAAATATACATCTCAACCCTACTTCCAAGGATGATAAAATTGAAAAATCCCTAATAAAATATAATATATATATATATACTGAATACTATATCAATATAAATGTTGAATAATTCTAGAAATTATTACCAAGATAAATGAGTAACTCATCTAATTACTTTTAGAAACAAAATGGGGACCCTTACCCGATAAAAAATGACATATAAATAAATATAATTTGTTTCTATGATTGTTAAAACATAAAGATTTATAAATAATCTTATTTTATAAAATAGTAATCCTTAATATAGGGGAGAACCTAATGTGATTATCATAAATAAAATAGATAACTATAGTAAAACCTTACCAAACAGATTAATACCTTCAATTTTTATATATTTATATCTAACTATTATAATATAATATAAAAATAAAATAAAAACATATATCAATAATATGTTCTAAGAGAGTCGCACAGGGACTATAAATATAATACTATTGAAATTTTCTAAATAATACATTATTATTAATTTATTTTGATAATTATATATTAATTTATAAAAAATTCATCATCGAACATTATATAAATTCATTCTTAGGTAAAGAGGACAAACTAATCTCAAAATTATTTAACATAATACTGTATGAAATCATAAATTATCCATGAAAAATTAATGTTTATAATTTAAATTATATTTGTTAATTTGGTTGTTATTTATTATTTTATAACCTATTTGTAATGGAAATTAAAGTAAAAAAGTTAACATTATCAAGAAAAAAATATGAATACCTATACCAAATGAAAATATCAATAAAAAAATTATTGAAATGTCACCCTTCATTCCCACACATAACACAAAAGACATGAACCTCCCATGATTTGGTTATTATATATGTAAAAAATATAAGATCTCATGATATGTAGGGAGATAAAAAAATTACTTACTATAAAATCCATTTTTGATGTATATATTGTTTGTACATTATGTATATTGATGTTTGAGATATCTTCGGATGGGTGTCATTTGGGTGTTTGTATGGAGTTTATGTGGATTTGTACATAGTTTCATGACTTGATGGTTTTGAATCATGCCCAAGAGATCATGTTGTTCAATTTGAGAATTCTATAAAAAATGAATGGTTAGAAACATGGACTTACTAAATCATTCGGTCAAAATATTCATTATAAAAAATTATTAACATTGGAAAGAATATTTATATTCATGCTATCTAGGACTAAGAAATCATGTTATAATTTGACTTACTGTTTCTCCTAAATTCTAATTTTCATTTCATTTTGATAATTTATGGTCCATTATTCCCATCCCAGGCATGGTTACATAACCATATGATATTTCTAGGGGACACTGATGGAAATGTTACTCTTGATATTGTTTTTAATCTATAATGGAGTATTGGGGTGCTCTATCAAAGTTATGTTGGCATAAATTTCTTATTCTAATACTTATTTAAATTTATTTAATCAAAGAAACATTACATATATTATTTTTTGAGATTGTTGAATTATGTTTTAATATATATATATATATATATATATGTAATTTTTTAAGTGTTTAAGAAGGTTTGTGAGAATGTGACTTTGGAGCTTGAGGGTGTAGCTTAACATCATCATTGGGTTGATCTTGGTGACTTCTCTAAAATGATTGCTTGTGAAAAATATTATGATATTGAAGGATTAGAATTATTTAAATTTTTTAAAATATCTAAAATAACTAAATTTTAGTTTTGAATTTAATATGATATAATAGGGATTGGTTTGAGTAAATTTGGTGAAAAGGAACAACTAGATTTTTATGTACGTGTGTGATTTCCATGAGCATTGGTAAAACATTTTACATATAGATTTTATGATATTTTTCTAATAAAATAAAGAAATTTAAATTAATTTATGTTGAATTTTATTGGTTTGGGTCATATAAATGATATTTTTATATAATAATTAAATCGGATTAAATTATTAGGCTTGATGGTGATTATTTAAATTCTGAATTCACTTTGGGAGCCTACTTAGTAAGATAAGGAGGACTGGGGTATTTGGGTCACTCATGACTATAAGGTACACATTGGTTTTCACTCATGGTTTTGGAATGAGGTTGGTCACAACTATGTCTTTGACTATTGGTTTAATAAATTTCTATATGGTTTCACTTTGAAATAAATTACAATGTATTTTTAAAATCTCATTGGATTACGAAATATTTTATAAAATTATTTTAAATTTCTATTAATTTTCACATTTAGGGTGTTTATGAAAATTATTGGGTGTATCGTATTATGTATTGTTCTCACTCCATACATGTTTAACTTGTTAGATGTGTTGATTATACATTGAATTATCCAATTAATAGAAATATATCTTTCCATAATAGTGATGGACTATATCGACAGTGGTGGAGATATGGAGGCATTGTATAATTATGATGGATGATTTACATATATATTTATTGGGTTCCATAAATGATTCGTTCATATTATTCCATTGTTAGTGATATGTATTTTTCATCCACATCATATTTTTTATCATACACACTTATTTTGTAACACCCTAGTAAAAAATTTCAAATAATTGAAATTTAAGTGTTTTAATACATATAAACAATTATAATTTATAGCTCTCAAAAAAATTAATGTTCTAAAAAATAAATATTATTTTACAGTATTATTTCCCTGTAGAAAATATTGTAATATGAATATATTTTTTATATTTTTTTAAAAAAATTACTTTTATTAATAGATTGTTTAATTAAATAATATATATATATATATATACTATTTTAATTTTTTAGATAAATACTATATCATGTTATGAATATATTCACTATTAATATGACTCCCCCACATTTTATGTTATATTTCATCAAAAATAATTTTTATTCATTACATATCTTATATGCACAGAAAAACGAGTCTGTACAAAAAAATACATTATAATAGATATAACCTAGTGAGAAAATATAATTTTTCCACTTCTGTGATTTTAATATCAATAAATGGACATACGTGGTTGTGATCAGTATGTTTTATAGTGTCTAATAGGATCATCCTAATTTTTTAGTGAATAATAACTTGACCATTATGAATAGTAATGCACCCTTATGAATATTAATGTTAAACTTATGAATATTAACTTCTCATTATAAATTGTAACCTCACCCATGAAATTAAAAAAAAAATAGAACCTTATAAATGAGACTAACTATTTTATATATAAATAATTATGTGCTATAATTTATTTGAGTAATAAATATTAATTTTAAATTTTAAATTAATAAATTTATATTAAATAAAATTAATTTTAATATAATTCATTATTAAAAAAATATTTATTTATCCTATGATTTTAGGATAATTTTATGAGACCTTCGTTAATTTTTTAAAGTATTTTAAAACCAGTTTTAAAATTAAAATCTTTATTTTTAATGTAAATAATGATATTATTCAAAAATTCAATTTCACATATTTAGAATTTGTTTTTAAAATAGTATCTATTTTACTATTCTAAATTTTTTAAAATTGTTATGTTAAATTTTTTTTATTTTTCATAAATATTCAAATTTTTGTAGAATAGGGAAATTCGATAAATTACAAAATATAAAAAACAAAATAATTTCCACAACATGCTTGAGTAATGGCATATATAAATGACCTTTGGTTCAAACTCGCATGCACATAAAATACTTCAGAGTCACATTAATATATACTATTTATAGTCTATATCCCACATAATAAAATAATTGTTAAAATAATTAAACAACTCTCCTCTCCTCCACTATAAAACCACCCCTCACTCACTCTTCTCTTCACACCTTGAAGACACAATGTTACTCAATGTTCTTCCCAAATACACATTAATTATACATCCACACCTCTAGGATCCCATTATATTTATGGAAGGGAAAAACTTATTCTCTTAATGAGGTTTTCAAGGAGGATATTTCAAGAGGATAACCCTCTCCCTTTTTATTTTAATTTCAATTTCAATTTGTTTTATATTCTTATATTATCCTCACTTCTTCTACAAAAATGATCATTATGACTCCAGTATAATATATCAAATTAATTTATATAATTTTAATGGAATATAAGACATAAATATCTTTACACTATCACTTTTGTTTTAAAAACAAAATCATCATCCGGGGTTTCTAAATTTACAACCTTTGCAAACGACGAACCAGCATTCTTCATTTTATCCTTAAATTATGTTCATGGAACCATTTTTATGGTTATGCCAGATTCTAAACCATGTACTATATATTATTTTATTATTCTTGAACCCTCATTTGAACATGATAATAAATAATATAAAATTTTGTTTGTTGTGATAAAAAAACACAATAAATATATAAATGATTATCACTAAATAACATACCTAATGATTCATCCAAATAACATGTAACCAAATTTTATATATAAAAATTTAAAAATATTTATGTTCATTTATAATATATAAATTTAATCATGTATAATTATATCCATTCAACATGAACTTACATATATCTAATTTAGATAACTGATCATGAATATTATGAAATAAATGCTCCGGAATGGCATTATTCAATATTATAACTTCTCAAAGGCAATAAATGAACATAGTAAAATTATAAAAATTTATATAACTATTTAATAAGTTGTAAATTTAATTATTAAGATTTTAATATCATATTCAAGGCCCTTAATGTCAAGTGTAGAACACATTCAGACATAAGGTAAGGGTTTTCTCATTTCACTTCCATTTTTCTGAGATATTCCTTATTTACCATTATTTCTTATATATAGAGAATGTAAACAAAAACTTTATTTGTCATATAATTAATATATTTATTTTAATGGTATAAAATTTTTCATTTTAAGATAATTAATTTTGGGACTTATGCTTCAATGGATTACAAAGTGGTAAGGGGTCCACCTAAACCTTCGTTTTTTATTCGTGTTATTCCTTCACTATCCTTACCCTAATATAATACTCATTTATTTTCAGTTAAATATTATATATTATATTTTATTGTTCCAAAATCATATATTTAGATCATATAATCTTTCATTTATGGGGATTATATGTTTTAAATTATTTCCATTATTAATTATTCTCGATAAACAATCCCAATTCAAGGGAATGTCGCAGATTTTTACACATTTTCATATTCACTATATAATCTATTTTAAGACATAAATTTTTTTCTAATCAGAAATATTATCATGAAAAAATAACTATTTTGGTTCAATTCATGATTTATGAAAAAAAATCCATCCCGCTTTAAAATATTTTCTATATTTCCTTAAACTGAACTAAAATGTTTTATTTCTAAAGCATCTTTAAAAACACTTTTTACCTGATTTCACTTCAATGGGAAAACATCTAATATTAAAATATAATTAATTATCCTTTGTTTTTCTCAAGGATGATCAAGTTTAAAATTGGATTTATGACAAATAAAAATGGTTTCCCAAAATAAAACATCTTTCTAAAATAAAAGGGTTTTTCTCTCCTCACATTCAATTCTATAAGATTTATGAATTGTTCACCAGTTATTCATTAAATTTTGTGTGTGTAATGAGAAATGATATATCAAATCATTACATTTATTATACTTATGATAATATATGTAATTATGAATTAAATGTTTTAAATTGGTAAAGGACACTTTGGAGTGTTTAATGTTCATTTTTCACAATAGATTATCCAAGATTTAATTAGAATATTTTAATATATGATAATGATTCAAATATTTCATAGTGTAATGGGACACTTTGATCTAAATATAACTTTTATTATAATTTTTAGGAATTCATTGGACTTAGAAAGTGGTGGATGGGGCTTGTTATAGCTCCTCGATACATCGGAAGGTCTTATGAGACAAAATAGAATTGGTTTTTTCCAGAGGCATGACCCTAGAATTTTCAGAAGTCTTAGTTGAGGCCTCAATGTTAGGTTTATAATATCTAGAATATTAATTAACTCATTATAATATTATAAATAGATAAATAATGTGATTATTTGACTTTTATTATATGAGTGGTTATGTTTCATGTGATAATTTATATGGAATTATCCATTTAGTTTTTATTCCTTCCATATTATTCTCAGGATTATTTTTTAGAGGCACGAGTTATTCAAATTGACTTATTGTTTATTTTTTAATCTTCTATATCACTTACCCTAACTAAGAATATAATCTCACAACAATCTAAGGATTCTTTCCCCTAGGTTATGATGAAGAAATCATTGAATATTTTTTCAGGTGTGCAGTTTATTTCAAACTATATCGTGTTTTATTTTCATCTTCCAATGTATTTTAGGTATCATTTGGGTAATACGGTCATCCAAGGCTTCTAAACTGATCGTTCCTTCAGGATTTGATTAATTTTAATAATTTTAATGTATTAATATAATTCACCATCCTTAGACATCATGGTTCAGCCTGTTATATATTTAACATTTATTTATTTTATGTTTGTAATATATAATTTAAAAGGATTTATATCATGCGTATTTTATTTTTATAACATGGGTTATTGTTCATTTTTATTTAATATTTTGGAAACATTTCATATAATATTCCATATGCAAAAAAATTTATAGAGATTTAATATGGGTATATTTTTATATTTGAGGGAAAATTATCCACATTGGTTATCTTTTATCCAAAAATATTTATTAGTAAAAACAGGTTATTATAGGAATGGAACATAATCGTGATAACATCATGTCTCTACTTGGGTGAATTTGAGGGGTGAGGAGTCTATTATGGAAGTTGTTATTTCTATTGTTTTTATATCTTTAGGTGATATCTACGATGATATGGGGATTTGTGACTGAAAATTTAGTTATAAAAAATAATAACAAACATGTTTATGTAAATTAATATGATACCATGTTGTTTTACAAGAATAAGAGGATTGTAAAAAAAATTATTTTTTGTTGGATCCCTCTTGTAATTTATACCTTTTCATGTAAAATAATGTTTTCATGTATTATATAGTAATTTATAAATTTTGAATGAATTATAGTTTTAATATTTTTATAAAATGGGATGTTTTCTCACTCAAATGGATTTGAAATTGGATTTTTTAAAAATTGTGTATATTCAAAATATATTTTAGAATTATTTTCCAAGAAAGATATTTTAGTGTGTTGTATTTTAATGTAGCTTTTAATGTAAAATTTATAGTGTCTGAAAATACTATTAATGGTGCCATTGGAAATTATTGGGATGAATGGGTAAAATTTATTTCTTGGGTAATGTAATGAAACCCAATGGTGATTTTGTACGACCAAAAATATTTACTCTATGGCTTGGCTTAATGATCATTTATTTGTCATTACAGAATTATTCCACTATGGGAACCTCCGATGAATCAATTTGATTAATCTAACTACCATCGAAATAGTTTTTTATGTAATTATGTAAAATATTTTTAATATATTGGTGTATCCATCCAACCATAGTGTACTATTATGTGGATAATACATTTGAATTTACTTGGAATAACATTATAATATTTCAAGTTTATTTAGGTCGTAAAGTAATGACACATTTTTTAAAGAGAATAAATAATTTTTATGACTTTTTAGATACTCCCAATGATATGAAAATAATATTTGATAGTTACAAGTTATGATTTACTTCCCTAAATCACATGTAAAAATGGTGAACAATGTAGTTGTGATTGAGATAGATATTATATGAAAATAATTTGGTGGAAATGCTTTCACTATGTTATGTGGAGGTTGTGGTTTTGTAGGGATTAAAAGAGAAGGCATGATTATTCTTATTATTGGACTAGAGTATCATATAGTTAGGATACATTAATAAATTACCACACTAGTCAAAGGGATATATAGTATACATGTTTTTAGAGTGATTTTGTTAACTATTTAGAGATGGATTGTTTAGAATAACCTAAAAAATATTATCATTGTTGAAATATGGGACATCAGATTCATTATTGTTATAATTTTCTTAGTGTCTTTGTACTGATGCATTCAAATTGGACATAGGTATCATAGTAATAGGCATGAATTCTTGAATACTATTTCTCATGACATTATCTGCACTTCACAGAGAGTAATTATATTACTACAAGACGATTATGGTTATAATTATGTTCATATGAAGGTTGATCCTAGTCATAGAAATAGTGGGGATGGCTATTTATAATTGTGTTGGACTGAACCTAGATATATGTAGGGAATTCAATTAATAGTGGAACATTTTATCATTATTATAATAAAATTTTAACATTATTTGATACAAGTTAATCTTAATAATTTATTAAAATATTTGTATTTGAGATTTTTTATGTATAAATGATATCCCATTTTATTTATATTTAGATCTCTTTAAGGAAAAAATTATGTTATGAATGTAACTGGATAACATCTGTTATTTTGATAGAAAACATGTATTTATTATGAGACAACACCATACTCACCATGTTTATATTTTATATCACCATAATTAAATATTTATTGATTATATATGATTCTAATAATAACTTCTATAGTCAAAGATATCATTATTCACACTAGATGGGCGTATACATATATTCATGGGATAATAAAATGTGAATTAAATTAGATTAGAAATTACATTTAATTTTTTTGGTTATACGAAATTATAGTTTTTAATAATGGTTCTAGATTTAATCAATTTTTTAAAAAATTATTAATTTTTAGATATCATTATCCATTTTCCAAATGTATTTCTAAATGAATTTTTAAGATTACCAATTAAGAGAGAAGTGGTAATTTCATTTAATTTTCTATTAGGAATATGGATTAAATATATACCATAATATGGTATAGAACCACTAAAATTGATATAGTTGAATATTAAGCTAGGGAAATGGAATAATTATATTTTAATGATTAATCTCTTCATCATGGTTTTGTCCATAATAGTTTTTTATGAACGTGGATGAAAAATTTTACATATATATTGATATTTAGAATAAGAATCAATTTTCCATCCAGAAAACTGTATTTATCAAATAAAAAAAATTATCAACTTAAGGGTCATAGATTGTTTTCTAATGTTTGTATGAGGTCTGGATCCCAAAATCCTAGGGTGAAAAATGAAAATATATCAAAACCAAATTTTCAAACTGGATATGAACATTATGAGTTTCTAGTTATGATATCTTGTATTTTTTATGTACCATTAAATTCTTAAAACGTTTTTAATGTATTTATATTATATATATTATTGTACTAATGATCGATGCTTCACTATGTGTGAAATTTAGAGGTTGTATTGGGTAGCCACATTCTACATTCATGAGTTCAAATTTCCTGATCATCTATGTTTCGAATATGATATATTAGTCAACCCTAAAATATAAAGATATAGTTGTATTGTGTAAATTATTTAAGACTATGATTGAGGTATAATTTTTTCTTACATTATTCAGTTATTATAAAAACTTTATTCATGATTTCTTGAAATTTAATAACTACTAATAACTATAATTAGGAAGGTTAAACAATTTCACTAGTCTTTATAATGATTGTGATCTTTTGATTAGTTGAAATACTAGTTGGCATCATCAATTATCCTCAACATTCTTGACCCAAGTGATATATGACTCTTATATTATAATTTGTAATCTAATGGGATATGTTGTGTTAGGATATAAAGAGATTATGTGGTTACTTTTACATCATATCATTTTTTAGAGTACGAATGGAACTAGTTAAAGCAAAACATTAATCTTTCAATAGTATTCATGCATTGAAAACAAGGTGCCACTGCATAATTGGAGAAATGGGTAAAATAAATATATAATAAAAAATGATTTATTTATTCTCAAAACATGTTTTATATTTGAGATAGCGGTGATGGAAAAAATGTTTTCAATCTTTTAATAATGTTCTAACATAAACACCGAGGAAGTGAAATATGTATAAATTAATTGGGACTATAAATCACAAGGGAATGTGATATGTGAATCCATGGAATATTAGAAACTAATGGTCTTATGAAATAAATAAAGATTAGGTATTCCAAAATATTCTTACTACATTTATTATCGAGTGTCATTTCCATACCAACCTTGGTGGATTGGTAGATGGACTCCCATTTATTATGTGCAAAATTCACTACTATGAGGGATTCAAATAATAGTTTAGTATGTTTGGATAAATTATTAGTAGATTATATTTCATATTACTTTATAAAAATTACTAATTTTATCTTTCCAAGATAAAATATGATTTATTTAAGTCATTATATTTCTTGATTTGGATAGTTTATCCATAGGGTAACAAAATATAAATGGAAATTAAGAGATAGATTTTTGGTGATTATAAAGTGTTTTATAATTTTTATATAAGATTTATAGGATATTAATAAAAATAATAAGAATACAAACTCCTCATGTGAATTTTTCAACAATTAATTATTCCAATGTTCAAGTCTAACTATTTTTTTATTTCTATCATTGGTAATTTTCTAAAAATATCTTGGAAGCAAGATTCTATTTCAAAGGTCTTGGTAATACATAAAAAATTAAAATATATTATATAAATTCATGAGAGACCATTGATAGAGTAATTGTAAATATGATTTGTTCTTAATGATGTTATAATTTATCATGTGATTGCATAAATAATTTTCAACAGAGATCCCACATTAAATTCCACGTTTTTTAAGTCTTTAAATCAATTAATGGGTGTGTGGTAAAAATTTATCACTACAAAATATCCTCAAAGATATGATCAGTCCAAGTTGATGATAAAATTTTATAATAGGTTCTCAGATCTTGTGTGATTATGTTTTAGTTTTTCATGGGAATATTGTATCTAATTATTTGAGTTCTCGTATTAAAATATTCATCAACCCACCACTTGAATGATGTCATTTGATAAAATTGATAAGATACAATATCATTTTCTTATTTTTTTGATGAAAGAAAGTAATGCCTACCTATTTATACAGGGTAATGTGTATTAGATGACAAGTAATATTTGGTTGATTAAGAATATATGACAACAATATAAATTATAAAAAATATTTTTATCTGTCACGAACCGAATCTGGTCGCCTTCAAAATCGGCACCCGACCCGGTCCATGGCAAGACCCGAAGGGCATTCCCGATCCCCACGGGCTGGCACAAGTTCCCGGGTATCAGATCATGATGATAGGGAACGCTTTACCCGATTTTATAAACATTAAACAACAAACAAACTCAATAGAACAAATCTGGATTTTTCAACTAAAACCGTCTTTTATAAAATTTCAGAACTGAAATACATAAGTTAAAACTATGTTTAAAGACCATTACAATGGTACATAACCAAATAATGACAGCCCAAGAACCTCCACAAGGAAAGAGGCATCGCCCTCAAGCTATCTCCATGACACTGTATCCCAATGGACAACTAAAAACCTGAATCAATGGCATAAATCCTGTACCCAAACTTGTGACATAAAAGAAGAAAATCTACTTACACCCAAAGGTGTAAGTAGGGTGTGAGAAAAAGCCCAGTAGGATACCACCACTAATATATTCCATGTGATAAACATTTAATGGCGAAAATCATGCAAGTTTTCAAAGACATGAGATGCTAGTTAAAATTTCTAAAAGATGCAACATTAAATAAAAACAGTTTTCAGGTGGGCTAATTTAAAGAATAAAAACATTTAAAATAAATACCATAGCTACTGAATTTTCCAGCCTCTCATACCGTATACCGATGGTAAGAACAAAGTATCCAGTGAGCACAATCAATGGGAAATAACCCCTAGGCACTAGCTAGCTGTGGGTCTCAGGTACCTCGTATCTCGGTGAGAGTAATCATCACAAATATCCATTCTCGTGCACGAGCCACTAGTAGGGAACATACCCATAACCTAGTGGTACCCAATCATCATCATCATAGTTTAGTTATAGTTTTAAGCGTCAATCGTGCTAAGTGAAACTGAGGCCAAACCCCATGGATTCACTAGCATACTAGTACACGTCCACCCACAAAGATACCCAGGTTTTCCCTTTGTGCTCAAACAAGTTCAGCAATCCAAGAAGTATAGTTCTCACATGAAAATATCACTTACACATCACAAATTAACCAAACAGCCCCATGTACATCACCCAAGTCAAAAATTCAACTTTTCATTCAAATGCATTTCTAAATCAAACTCACTCCAAATTGCCTACAACACTTTTCACATTTCTTTAACACTTCCACAAATCCATTAAACAATTTTATAAAACCATTACAAGATATTCAACTCACATAACAGCCCACACACATGTCACACAATACCCTTATCACCTTCACAATTCATTTTACAAATAAACTCACATGAAATATCCCACAACCGTGTTTCGCACACAAAACACAATTTAGTAAAACATTTCGACAATTTATAATAAAATTATAAAAATGTTTAACATGTCAAATCACCACTTTACCATTCAAAAACCCACATTTGGTGAACACACTCACCCAAACAGTACATATACACCCTTTCCCAACTTAGTTTAACCAAATAAAACATTTTCAGTTTTTTATAAAACAAACCCAAGAGGTATAACCATTGTTTGAACACTAAACCCATTTCAAAACCCTCATTTAAAAGCAAAATCATACCAATAACAATCCAAAACAGAATCTTTCAGCCCTAAAACAGTTATTAAACCACCCCCAAATGTTATAAAAATACATCAAATAATACCACAAAGATACACATGAAAAACACAGGTTTTCATAAATCACCTTCAAGAAGTAAAACAGGTTTTTACGCCTTAAACTCATTAAAAAAACCTACTTTCAAGGCCAACATGACAATAAGGAATTAACAAACCAGAATTGGCACCCCCTTTCAAGACTAATAAATCACTTTCATATGTTATAAACTAAACCCAAACATTACCCCAAGAGTCACACATGAAAAGTACCCAATTTCAAGCTATAATGCAACTAAAAATTAAATGTTTAACCAAATCCATAAAAACTGTTTTCACAGTACATAAAACAGATTATAAACATGCTAAATTAATAATCCATGCAAGCTAACTCATCATAAAATGGCTACACATGGAATCACCTACCTTTTGAGTCGAAATCCTCAAAACTTGGTGCGAAACCTTAAGCGCACCACCGCCGCACCACAAGGAATATAAATCCATACCGAGACCACCAAAAATTGACCCAAAAGATACCAAATCAGACCTTAGGATCTAACCCTAACTTTTGGACATTTTAGAACATAATGAAAGAGGGAGGAAACCCTAAGGAGAATGAAAAATTGAAGAGAGAAACACTTACTCAAAACAATCATGAATAAAACGACCCAAAATCCACCAGATTCTGAATCTGAAAACATCCAACAATTCAAGGGATGTTCGAACAAGGATTATGAGACCGTGTAGGAATTTGAATGGGGAAAAAAAGTGAGAATTGAAGGATTTATGAAGGAAACAAATTACCTTTATTAATCTTCCCGAAATGTGAGTGCTTCATAAGTTTCGACCTAAACCGCGATGCAAATGAGCTTCAAAGAGGGTAGTAGGATATGGGACTCGCGGATGGGTTCAAGTGGAGTGTTTGGGGCTTGGAATCACCGAAAAAGCCTTAATATTGGATAAGTTATTAAATAAACAAAATTTATTTTTAAAACTGGAATTGGGCTTTCGGGCAGGCCCAATCCCTTAAATAAAAACCCATATACAACTTGTTTATGGTTTTCTAAATGATCCAAACTACAATGGTGGTGTTTCTATATCAGGGTAGACCATTTAGGAACTTGAATGGGTGAAAAATATTAAAAATTGAAAAATTTATAAAAGAAACAAAATTTATTTTTAAATCTGGAATTGGGCTCACGGTTTGGCCCAATTCATGAAAACTCACCCATTCCACCATAAAATCTTGACAAACCCCAAAAACAAATCATAAATGAAAATTAAATGAAAATTAACTTTAAAATAATTCATGTATGTGAAAATTCTCCCCACCATGAAAACTTTCTGCCCCGAAAAGTCACAGCAAGGCCAAAGTAACAACCAAACCCAACTGAGAAACCAAGAGGTACTCCCTTGTCAGGTTTCTCCCCCAAAGGCCAAAACACCTCTAGTGATCAATTAATGAAGGATTACTCTCACAAAAAAAACTTACACCACTTTCCTGAAATAATAAATCACATTCATAATTGATCCCAAAATAAAACTTCTCAAACACTATCCGAACAAGACTCAAGCAATTCACCCAAACGAACAATAACATTGAACAAGGTTATACTTACCTTACTTTAAATAATACATTGGGCACTCTCCAGTCCCAAAGTTTACCCAAGGAAGATTTATGTAGTTAGATATCTCCAAATGATATTACCTACTTCCCATAAAATACCAAGGAAAAACATAAGTTACTTGTATGAAGAGACACAAATGGGCTCCCCACCATAAGAGACAACTTAATTTTTTTTTCTCGAGACAGAATCAAGACACTAATAGGGGAAGTCCCAAACAGACTCCGTAGTACAAGGGGTATACATCCATTATAAATTTACAAAATAATATGCACGATACCCATGGTGGGTCTTCCCACCACAAGAACCAACCATCTTAACCGACCGGCGTGGGCCGACACGAAAAGACCCCAAAATTAAGGAGTTGGGACGGTCACATGGTTAGTCTGCATAGTTTGAGAAACTGTGCGATAACTATGTGGATCCTTATATCTGCATGGTTATTTTTTTTTGTTCATGGTTAGAACTATCCATGTGAAAACAGTGTGCTCAACTTTTCTAGCCAAATTTCCAAACATTCTCCAAAGACTCAATGGAAACTAAAGGGGGAGGGAATAACATTGTGTGATGACATGGGTACAAAACCCTCCACCTATTTCCACTGAACAGGAACAACAGAAGAAATATGATGAAACCATAGGTTTAAACTCTTCCTATATTTCATACTGAGGATAGGACTTTGTACAAGGGTTTAAACGACACTGGGGTTTCCCCTGACTACGCACCAGCTTCCCTCCAGGACCTATGGATGGAGCTCAAAATATTGAAGCATCTTCGGCCACGCAGTTTGGCTGTTGAAACCCCTATGTGGAACTTCTTCTTTCGGTGCCACAAACAACTACACCGCATACCCTGATGGGTTCATCGAGACATAACACACTCCATAACTCACTTTACAAAAACCAGACATTTCACTGAAACAATGGATCAGAATAAGCACGCACATTGCACCTTGTTTCTTTGGGTGCGAAACAACAGAAGGGTAGGACACGTATAAACACCGTCCTCTAAGATATATGATTTGATGTTTTTCCCAAGGGATACATACTCCCAACATAATAGAGAACCTAAGAGGATTGTGTGACCTTGACCTTTACAGTCAAAAGAGCACACAACATCACAATGCGTCACCGAACATGACCCTTGTGATTGATAGAAACAATACATGGAACATGAACATATTCCAAGTCCCTAAAAACAGACAAGTCCAAAAAGAGGACACAATATCCTATCAAGACCAAAATCTCATAATTGGTTGTTTAATAATAACTCTTACTTCAAGGAAACTATGAAGAACCCAGAGGCCCTCTTAGACACCATCATGACACTCATCCACACTAACAACCAAAGAACACTTCCACCTTCAATGAATCATGAAACTTAAGAAACCAAGGCCTCTTTCAACCTTCCACAAGAACTATCCCACTACAAGAGGATCTACAAATCAACTAAATGAATGTTTGTAGACTCAATCAACAATGATCTATAAAATATTCCTTATATTGATCAACTGGAGGATTTTCCAATGGAGAAACAATACGGGTTGCACTTCAGTTGTGCACTAACCCTAAACGGGGGCGTACCTTATCCAACGGGAGAACCCAAGGACCCAACCAAGATAGTCCATTGGTCAAAAAAAACCATAAAACATATCCAAAAAAATGAAGGTAACCACCATAAAGGTTTCCTAAAACATATCCCAGAGGAGACTACTAACCGGTCCTTCTACCTAGCTTACCGACCAAACATAATCCCAAAACACAGTTCAAATAGGGGGGGTTATTGGACTAAAAAAACATCCCACAAAAAAACATCTTCAAAGACCCATAATAAAAACCATCCCAAAACCATTCATCAAGACATCATGTTTTTCTTTAAAACCATTTCTTTGAAAACAAGCGGTTCAGTGGTAAGAGTATCGACCAATGGTACCCCATGGTCCTCACACATGCATGTTTTTATGCCACACCAGACACCCACCTCATATCTGTCCTGGCACTCATCCAGTCGTGCATCAACCATCCATCATCCCATATAACCACATGCATGTGGTCACTAATGGAAATACCAAAGGTTTTAACAAAAATTATTTCCACTTTTCAAAACCAAAACGATCAACCAACGCATCCTTTTTTTCTCATAACCGCTAACCATGAGATCAAAATCCCAAATCACATCTTACGAAAAATTTCAGAAAGTCACAACCATTTAGAAAATAACTCACATTCAAGATATTCACATCAATTTCAAAACATCTCATCCCATTAAAACACACTCTGATTGTTTAGAAAACTCTATTGGAAACACTTTTCAAAACCAACTTCAATACAGTTTCTACATTCAAAAGAGGTGTAATCACACCATTTTCTTTTTCAAAATAATTATGAATATTTAGTTCCAAAATTTCATAAATCATACCATTCCATCTTTATTTTAAAATCATTTCACAAAAACATTACACTTCTTAAAACCAAGTCACTTTAAAACCAAAGTTCCAAGATTTCAAAACTAATGAACACAAGACAATGTGAGAGGAAACTAGTTTCAGTGGGTGACTTGGACATATGGTTGGCGGCCATATTCCAATCACTTCACTGTCACATAGAGTGTTCTAGGGAATATCCCCAGCTCCACATGGCTTTCCAGACCCTGCGAGCTCATTAAGACCATTAACCCAACTCTCTTTTCATTTCCCCTAATCATCATCAAACCACGAAAACCAAAAGACATAGACAAATCCCAACTTCCCCTGGAAACATGAATCCTGAAATGAGGTGTGGTGATCAAGCACACTACCCATAACTAGAATTCCATGTCCCAAAAATCATAACTCTGTACTATCCCGACTATTTCCCAAATAACATGACTCAAATGGAGAACTATCCCGACTATTTCCCAAATAACATGACTCAAATGGAGAGAACCTCCCTCTGATACCAAATGTGACAACCAGGTCCCGGTGACAGCACAACCACCCCGCATAAACATGGCCATCGGGTCCTGGCCCACCAGGTACCACCAGTTGCCCAGCAGACATGTGGGGCCCACCCCAGGGTCCACCCACATGCCTGAACGAGCTCATTAAGACCATTAACCCAACTCTCTTTTCATTTCCCCTAATCATCATCAAACCAAGAAAACCAAAAGACATAGACAAATCCCAACTTCCCCTGGAAACATGAATCCTGAAATGAGGTGTGGTGATCAAGCACACTACCCATAACTAGAATTCCATGTCCCAAAAATCATAACTCTGTACTATCCCGACTATTTCCCAAATAACATGACTCAAATGGAGAACTATCCCGACTATTTCCCAAATAACATGACTCAAATGGAGCGAACCTCCCTCTGATACCAAATGTGGCAACCGGGTCCCGGTGACAGCACAACCACCCCGCCTTAACATGGTCGTCGGGTCCTGGCCCACCAGGTACCACCAGTTGCCCAGCAGACATGTGGGGCCCACCCCAGGGTCCACCCACATGCCTGAACGGGTTATCTGACTAATGATAGTCCCCACAGGCCAACACATGTCCTTTTCAGTGTGCTTTGTCCTCACTCACACACACACTGTGAAACTTCCCAGGAGGTCACCCATCCTAATCACTACTTCAGGCCAAGCATGATTAACTGTGAAGTTCTAACCAGGTAGGCTCCCGAAAAGGAAGGTGCACCTTGTTGACATGACTCATATCATTTAGTCATTTAACCCTTTATCATTCTGGGGTGTTACAATCACCCCCCTTTAGGGCACAACGCCCTCGTTGTGGGCCCTACATCTCAACCCAGGCAGTGCACCGTGCACTTAAGGCTGGGTTCCTCCTCTGATACCAAATGTAACAACCGGGTCATGGTGACAGCACAACCACCCCACCTTAACATGGACGTCGGGTCTTGTCCCACCAGGTACCACTAGTTACCCCGCAGACACGTGGGGCCCACCCCAGGGTCCACCCACATGCCTAAATGGGTCATCTGACTAATGACTATCCCCACAGGCCAACACATGTCCTTTTCAGTGTGCTTTGTCCTCACTCACACACGCCCTGGGAGACTTCCCAGGAGGTCACCCATCCTGATCACTACTCCAGGCCAAGCACGCTTAACTGTGGAGTTCTAATCAGATAGGCTCCCGAAAAGGAAGGTGCACCTTGTTGACATGAGTCATACCATTTTGTCACGAACCGAATCTGGTCGCCTTCAAAATCGGCACCCGACCCGGTCCATGGCAAGACCCGAAGGGCGTTCCCGATCCCCACAGGCTGGCATAAGTGCCCGGGTATCATATCATGATGATTGGGAACGATTTACCCGATTTTATAAACATTAAACAACAAACAAACTCAATAGAACAAATCTGGATTTTTCAACTAAAACCGTCTTTTACAAAATTTCAGAACTGAAATACATAAGTTAAAACTATGTTTAAAGACCATTAAAATGGTACATAACCAAATAAGGACAGCCCAAGAACCTCCACAAGGAAAGAGGCACCGCCCTCAAGCTATATCCACGACACTGTATCCCAATGGACAACTAAAAACCTGAATCAATGGCATAAATCTTGTACCCAAACCTGTGACATAAAAGAAGCAAATCTACTTACACCCAAAGGTGTAAGTAGGGTGTGAGAGAAAGCCCAGTAGGATACCACCACTAATAGATTCCATGTGATAAACATTTAAAGGCGAAAAGCATGCAAGTTTTCAAAGACATGAGATGCTAGTTAAAATTTCTAAAAGATGCAACATTAAATAAAAACAGTTTTCAGGTGGGCTAATTTAAAGAATAAAAACATTTAAAATAAATACCATAGCTACTGAATTTTCCAGCCTCTCATACCGTATACCGATGGTAAGAACAAAGTATCCAGTGAGCACAATTAATGGGAAATAACCCCTAGGCACTAGCTAGTTGTGGGTCTCAGGTACCTCGTATCTCGGTGAGAGTAATCATCACAAATATCCATTCTCGTGCACAAGCCACTAGTAGGGAACATACCCATAACCTAGTGGTCCCCAATCATCATCATCATAGTTTAGTTAGAGTTGTAATCGTCAATCTTGCTAAGTGAAACTGAGGCCAAACCCCACGGATTCACTAGCATACTAGTACACGTCCACCCACCTAGATACCCGGGTTTTCCCTTTGTGCTCAAACAAGTTCAGCAATCCAAGAAGTATAGTTCTCACATGAAAATATCACTTACACATCACAAATTAACCAAACATCCCCATGTACATCACTCAAGTCAAAAATTCAACTTTTCATTCAAATGCATTTTGAAATCAAACTCACTCCAAATTGCCTACAACACTTTTCACATTTCTTTAACACTTCCACAAATCCATTAAACAATTTTATAAAACCATTACAAGATATTCAACTCACATAACAGCCCACACACATGTCACACAATACCCTTCTCACCTTCACAATTCATTTTACAAATAAACTCACATGAAATATCCCACACCCGTGTTTCGCACACAAAACACAATTTAGTAAAACATTTCAACAATTTATAATAAAATTCTAAAAATGTTTAACATCTCAAATCACCACTTTACCATTAAAAAACCCACATTAGGTGAACACACTCACCCAAACAGTACATATACACCCTTTCCCAACTTTTTTTAACCAAATAAAACATTTGCAATTTTTTATAAAACAAACCCAAGAGGTATAACCATTGTTTGCACACTAAACCCATTTCAAAACCCTCATTTAAAAGAAAAATCATACCAATAACAATCCAAAATATAATCCTTCAGCCCTAAAACAATTATTAAACCACCCCCAAATGTTATAAAAATACATCAAATAATACCACAAAGATACACATGAAAAACACAGGTTTTCATAAATCACCTTCAAGAAGTAAAACAGGTTTTTACGCATTAAACTCATTAAAAAAACCTACTTTCAAGGCCAACATGACAATAAGGAATTAACAAACCAGAATTGTCACCCCCTTTCAAGACTAATAAATCACTTTCATATGTTATAAACTAAACCAAAACATTACCCCAAGAGTCACACATGAAAAGTACCCAATTTCAAGCTATAATGCAACTAAAAATTAAATGTTTAACCAAATCCATAAAAACTGTTTTCACAGCACATAAAACAGATTATAAACATGCTAAATTAATAATCCATGGAAGCTAACTCATCATAAAATGGCTACACATGGAATCACCTACCTTTTGAGTCGAAATCCTCAAAACATGGTGCGAAACCTTAAGCGCACCACCGCCGCACCACAAGGAATATAAATCCATACCTAGACCACCAAAAATTGACCCAAAAGATACCAAATCAGACCTTAGGATCGGACCCTAACTTCTGGACATTTTAGAACATAATGAAAGAGGGAGGAAACCCTAAGGAGAATGAAAAATTGAAGAGAGAAACCCTTACTCAAAACAATCATGAATAAAATGACCCAAAATCCACCAGATTCTGAATCTGAAAACATCCAACAATTCAAGGGATGTTCGAAAAAGGATTATGAGACCATGTAGGAATTTGAATGGGGAAAAAAAGTGAGAATTGAAGGATTTATGAAGGAAACAAATTACCTTTATTAATCTGCCCGAAATGTGAGTGCTTCAGCAGTTTCGACCTAAACCGCGATGCAAATGAGCTGCAAAGAGGGTGGGAGGATATGGGACGCGCGGATGGGTTCAAGGGGAGTGTTTGGGGCTTGGAGTCACCGAAAAATCCTTAATATTGGATAAGTTATTAATTAAACAAAATTTATTTTTAAAACTAGAATTGGGGTTTCGGGAAGCCCCAATCCCTTAAATGAAACCCCATATACAACTTGTTTATGGTTTTCTAAAGGCTCCAAACTACAATGGTGGTGTTTCTATATCAGGGTAGACCATTTAGGAACTTGAATGGGTGAAAATATTAAAAATTGAAAAATTTATAAAAGAAACAAAATTTATTTTTAAATCTGGAACTGGGCTCACGGTTTGGCCCAATTCATGAAAACTCACCCATTCCACCTTAAAAGCTTGACAAACCCCAAAAACAAATCATAAATGAAAATTAAATGAAAATTAACTTTAAAATAAGTCATGTATGTGACATTATCAATCATCATGAAAAATATTTTGAGTTTTTCAGAATAGATTATGTATTTATTTATGTGTCTCCTTGGATGGATTGTTGGTGGATTAGAAAGTTAGGATAGCTTTCACCAAGATATATTTGACCATTCATGTTTGTTGAGTATATTATGAAATTTTTATCTAGTTGCAATCACCTAACTATTAATAAACCATGCTTGATGTGTCTCACAACTACCAATTTGAGAAATATAAACAAGATATTATAAAATATATCATTTTGGAGAAAATATATATAGATTATGATATGGTATTTATGAAATAAAATATTAGTAATATTTAACTATGAGATGAAATGTAATGAGGTAACAAAATTACACTGGTACATAATATTTGGATACATATTAACATGTATGATGATACATGAGAGTTGGAATCATTGACGTTTCAATAGTGTCCGGCCCTTTTCAATAATGCTGATATGCAATAAATTCTCAAGGATTTAATTTGAAATTTTATATTGAATTTTTGATCCCAAGTTAAGGTATTTAATTTTTTACATGATGTATATTAATGTTTTGTTCTTTCATAAGGTTAAATTGTGGTTTTTGAATGGATTTTAGGATGATACCTATGTATGCACATGGTCTAGGAACCCATCATTATTCCTAGAGGATTATAAAATTTGACATTACTAGTCCATATTAAAATAGAATATAATATAGATGGTCCATCCAAACTATGTATAGACAATATTCATACAATTAAACTCAACTAATGGAATACAATGATTTAATGCATGGTTACCGAAATTGTATATCCACATATGAATCCTATAAAGGTTCCGTCGAAACGTGTATTTTTTCACTATGTTGATTATTTTTGAGTAATTCACCCCTTATCATTCATCCACTATTAATCTATGGAAATTATTTGGGTTAATTTTAGGATATTTTTTACTTTGTATGTTATATTTAATTAATATAATAGTGTTGGGGTTTTATATTAAGGTTATAATTCACCAAATATCTTCACATTCAAATATTTCAATTTATTTCTTAACAAAAACCTAATTTAAAGGTTCTTTTATATTAATGGTTAATGTTTATAATAATTTTTAAATTTTATTTTTATGATTTATTGAAGGTTAAAGAGAATGTTTATGTTGACATTAGTTCCAAGATTTTTCTACCTCATTCGAATAAATTTATTGGAATCTTCTTTAGGATAGATTATATTGAATATTGGAAGAATATTTTATAAGTTCGAATGATTTGATATTATGATCAAATAATTTTTTTATTGTCAACTATTATAAATGATTTCATTTGGGTGAGGGTAACGATATAATAATGATAAATAGAGGATAAATCTATATTCCTTATCGAGTTTAATGAGGATAGTAGAAATACATGAATTAATATGTAGGTCATCTCACATATACAAGGATGATTCTATTTAGAAATCCAATTATCACTAAGACTTACCAATTCATTTTTAATTTTATTATAATTGTTTATTATGTGAATGGCATGGAAAATGGTTAGGCACGATGATGTTTTTTGATATTTGGTGACTAAAAAATTTTATATGGTTGGCATTTTTAATAAATTAACATGGTTTTATAAAATTTCATTATATCATGTTATATTTTATAAAATTCAATTATTTTTTACTTAATTTATAATGTTATGAAAAATTATAAAAGTCTAGGGGGTATCATATAGGGTCAGGTATCACCCCTACACAAAACCATGGTGTGAATATATATTGTGTGTGAATTACTATATGTGAAAGAAATGAATCTTTATTTACTAGTGATATAATATATCCACAGTGGTGGAGTAAAATATGATGATGAACTTTTTGATTCATAATTAATTCAATGTGTTTTTGTGTGACATGGAGTTCATGATTTGATGCTATACTATTTTTTGGGTTGTCTATTTTTCGGAATCATTGGACATTATCATTGATAAAACAGAATTGTTTTAATTTCATTTGTTTTTAGTATCATTTCATACATTTAAAGGATTTACATAATCTATTATATATTTTGATTTCACTATGTATTGATCATTTTTATTTCATAGATAGTATAGGTCCAATATACAAATATCTTAGGATAACATTTTAAGAGTCTCAACATTAGGATTTTGGGGATGTTTATGGGATATCCAACCATCAATGTTTTCTCTCTAATTGTATATATTTATTGATATAAATTGATGATTGTGGGGAAAAACCTAAGTTCGGGTAATTAATAATGACTTTTTTTAGGTTATGGGTTACTTGCCCAGTCGACAAGATAACTGTAAAATTCTATAGAATGGTAAAAAATAACCATTACTTATAATATATCCATCAATAATCCATAGTAGTATCCCTAAAATAGGCCAGGATAATTTCATTAATTAAACAAAAATTTTGGGACTATTAATAATTTTTTATCTGACATAAATCAATGAATTTATCAATTTTAGCACTAGGAAACATTTCATATTCGTTAACCTCTGTCACATTCAATGAATCAATAGTTTGATCTTATCTTTTTTATATTAATTTGTCCATGTTGAATATTTATAAAAAACATACTATTTTTGGATTCAAAAAACATTTTCATCCAATATATATAATCAATCATCATCCTTATTAAATAAAAAAATAAGAAAACTCACATAATAAGAACATTTTTATTTTTTAATATTTTTTATTTATATATTCAACTAATATGAAATAATCGTGTATCCAAAATTACAATACTGTAGTATTTATTCTTCTCCAATACAATGACTGATAAAAATCATCAACAAACATAGCGATGTAAATTCCATGTGAAATGATATTAATCGTTAAATAACCTCGTATAATATTTATAGGTCATTAATTCCATGAAACCATGATAATTTTTAACTTCTTCAATCAAATTCTCTATATGTCATGTAGTTAAATAGAAAAGAACTTTATTATAATTACCTACCACAAATATTCATTCTTTGCCAATATATTCCGCATGTGGTAAATTTTTTCACTAATCCAACATGTTCTACCAAAAACATTTCATTCTATATAACTATAAAACTACACAACATATTATTTTATTAGTTATCTAGCTCAAAAAATAGTCTTCCTTTGATATGTTTTATGAAATGATTACTAAAAATATATATTTCATAAAATACATAATTGAGGTAGATATTATTTCCACATTGAAACCAAATGTATTAAAATTAATGTAATTATTACAAAAATATTATAAATGTAAAGGAAGTGTTAATTACTATAAACAAGAAAATTTATAAATTTATAATAAACACAATTATCAACTAAACTACACAGGCATAGTATAAAAAATAGACATACGTTGATATGACAAATATGGGATATCCCTTGGCTGATATATTTATCCAAAAGTTATGAGCTTGAAATTAATTTATTTCTATTAAACTAATTGAAATAAAATGGAAATTAATAATGAAAATTTTAATAGAGATTATCTGTTATGGGTGTGAGTCCAAAATCATGAATTTAATAATATTAATTTATTCAGCTAGTACTTTATTATTTAATTAATTTGATCCAAATAAATTATTTTACTATTAATTTTACATGAAATATGAAATAATAAATTCCATTTTTTAAAATTTTTTACAACGGTTTAAATTATCCAAAATTATTCATAAGGTGACATCAAATTCATCTTATTTATCGATCGATAACCCCATAAAATGTATTTTTTATATAGAAGATCTTCGGTCTAATTATAATTTTTTTATATGTGTAAAAAACAAGATGTTGTATTATTTACCAGACATGTAAAGTTATATCTTCTTCTACTAGTATCTCCCTGAAAAAATCCAAGGATTCATCTCCATTTTCTCTATCTATTCATTCATTTTAAATCATTATATTACAAAAAAGGACATTTTATCCATAAAAATATACATTTAATATATATATATATATCATATAAAATATCATATTTATTTAATTTCACATATCTCTATTCAAATAATTTTTAAAATTTTAAATGATATGTTTAAAAACACAACGATATAGTATCCAGCCTTACCCAATTAAATAGATGTCATCAGATCATTTGTAAAAACACTTAAAATAAAATACATAAATTTTATAATAATATATATACCACCTCATGTAATATCATCACACAATTTAATTTTCAAAATAATTATCGATGTATTTTGATCATTAAATGAACATCAAATAGGAAATATAATCATTCATTCCATCACATGGGTAATGAGAAAGGGAACTTCATGTGACCTCAAGCATGCCACATTGTATTTAATTGGTTATTGTCTAGTGGAATTGTTCATTGATCTTTATTAGGGAGGCTATAACCTTCATATCATAACTATATGTTATTTATAAATATCATAAAAAGTTATAAACAAACAATAAAAGATTACATATGAGGAATAAAAAAAATCCTACCAACAAAAAAAACATACCATCGTGAAATAGTATTCCAATCCCTTCCATGTCATACTAGTCATACATCAAAAGAGGGATCACCTAATGACCCAATCATAAACATAGATGATGTAAATATAAAAAAAAATCACACCTATCCATCAAAGAGTAAGTCCATATAATCACCTCAAAATAAACTACACACCCTTTCTAATCTAATCCAACTAAATTATATATAAAATTCCATTTTCCCTCACCTTCATGTTAAACATGAGTTCATCACATGAACTATGGTGTGCATGTAGGTTTTGAGTTTGAACACAATGGTATCTCAAATTTTTCGATTGCGATAAACCATTGTATATATATATATATTAGTGTATCATATACTGATTCGTAACTCTAGATATACAAATACCCCAGTCAAATAATCGGGTGTTTACTATGAAACCACAAGATTTGGCCCTACCAGCTTTATCTAAAAATGATATACCACACATATCATCACAATATCCACCACATATGGTATATAAACATGTCTTGGTCCCCTAGTCATTGTAACATCATGTGGTAGGGTTCTGTAATACATGTATTATCCCATTATTATTATATATACAGTGGGATGTCACAATAATATTTTCTGGCATATTCATGGAAACATCCGCACCAAGGGACATCATGACTTATTATTTCATACATTATTTGAAAAATATCCACATCATGAGATATTATTACAGATACATCACCATTCAAGGTACACTATAAAGAAATATTGTTTTCGACACTCAAAATGGACTTATCAGTGCAATAAAAGTACTGATAGGGGGAATCTATCTTATCAGTAGATATTCTCTATAAAATTGTCATTTATTATTACTAAAAATCACTAATATTGATTATTCATTTTCATCAATTTTTACCGATAAGAATGGGGACTTTTCTATTTCTGTTTTTAGTGTTGAGAAAGGTCCCACTAAAATGTTTCAACCATTATTTAGTGTTGTAGTAGCTGAAAAAAAATATATATATATATATAGTGTAATAATCGGGGAAAAAAATATCAAATTTTGTATAGTTCAAAAAAAAGTATTATAATTTCACAAAATATTTATAAAATCTTGTATAATTAATACATTTAAAAATTCAACGTTAATACAATAAAAACACATTCAGAATAGTATGTGAAATAAACTTTTACCTTCCAATCAACATAATATTTCTACTTGAAATTGTAATCATTAGTGTATAATAAAATATATAATTTTTTTTCTTGATAATAATTAAAACAATATAACTAATTAAAAAAACATAGTAGGTCTTTTTTACTATAATGTTAGTTGGAATTATGTGCGGTTCATTCTTATATGATAAAAATGAATCAATGATTTTTATCTTTGAGTTTTAGAAAAATAATTATCATTAAATTATTATTGATTATATTGAACATATTTTGAAATAAAATGTCACTATAAAACCGAAAACTTGAAATTTCAGTCATTTTGACCACATTATACTTCTAAATAATATTATTTCTATTCCTATATGTTATAAAGGAATAATATACCATATAAATATATTTTTATGTCATTTTGAGCATATTTTATTACATTTGATTATGTGTAATGTGTTTTATACCAATTAAATGATTAAAAATTGAATATTACATTTTATACGATTTCACTCATAGAACACCTCAGAATAAATTTTAGTGCATTTGTGAATTCTAAAAATTAATCTAAGACCCATGATAATATATTTCATAGTGATTTGTTCAAATTTACTCATAATTAATAGAATGATGCATGTTTTTAACTAAAATGTCACTTTTATATTACAAACAAATTGTTTTCATCATTTTTTACCAGATAAATAGATGATTTGGTATATTTTTTGTTCTAACATTCCACAAATGATTCGAATATTTTTTTCCATTGGGTTTCATGATAATATGATCTATTTTTCTCATATATGAGCAGGTGAAATGAATATTAAACTAAAATTTAAATTTTATATTTAAAATAGGACTCTGAGAAATTTTAACCACATGATTCATTGGAATGAACTGCGTTTTATTTTTATATATCATAAATGAGTAAATGAGTAACGAATGAGAGATTCATAAAATATCAAGAATTTTTACTCAGTTTTTACTTTGGAACATGTGTTTTGTACATCTAAAATAATTAAAAAAATGGAATAATATAATTTAGTCCCTTTAAACAAAACATCATATTAGAATGATATGTTTTTCATTTCTAAATTAAAAAAATAAACCAATGTTTATTAATGTAGTTTTTTAATAAAATAGTATATTTTCTTATATGAATTTATAATGTGACATGTATTTTGAACTAAAATGAAACTTTTAATTTATAAAGATGCAATTTTAGTCATTATGACTACATAAAGAGTGTGGTTGATGTAAAATTAAATCCTATATGCCTAAATTGTATCAAATATTTATTTTATATAGTTTTATAACAATCAAATCTCAAATCATTGAATTCATCATGTTCCACATGCTTCGAACTAAAATGTAACTTTTAAATTTAAAACATGTCTTTATAGTCATTTTGAACACATTGTATGTTGTAATGATTTTCAATTCATTAATATATCCAAAAAATAAATCAAATACTATTTATTTATAGTTCCATTAAAATTTACACATTTTTTTCTCAATATTGTGATTATAACACATATTTTGTAGCTATTAAATGGTTCAAATTAAATAAATACACATTAGTTTATTACTATCACGTCACTTGTTAGAATGATGTGTGTATTAATATTATATGGAAAAAATGATTCATTGACCACTAATGTAGATTTTAATGATAATTAGATCTAATTTTATAAAATATGATCATGTAGTGCACACATTAAACAATTGTTACTATTAAATTAAAAACAAAATATTTTTTATATTTCAACCACATCAAGAGTACAAATTGAGTTTGTTTACTTATATATGAAAGACACGAGTAAAAAAAATCCTATAGTATTATATTAATTGAATATAATTTTTATAAAATGTAGTATGTTTCAATAGTTTGGAAGTAAAATGTCAATTTCATTTTAAAAACATGTATTTCTAGACATTTCAACCACACTATATGTGAAAATGTTTTATGATTCATTAATATGTTCCAAAATTAAATGAAATGTAATTTTCATATATTTTCATAATAGTAAAATTCCATTTTACCAAAACCAATTATTTGAATCATTTTTTTAGTGCACCAAAATATTATTTTAAAAGAATACTATGATTCAAAAATCTTTATTAATATATAACACCAAGACTTATGTTAATTTTGATATGTTATAAAAATAATTTTTTTTGAATGGGAAAATTTTAACCTAACCATAAAATTATTCATATGAAAAGTAAAACATGTAATGATATATATTTATTTTTTATTGATATAAATAATAATTATTTATTAATTGCTAACAAATAATTACTCAATTTCTAGAAATGTTATTTTTCCATTAAAAATATGTTTTCTGAAAAAATGATTTTATTTCTTTTTGTGGGTGAATATTTTAATTAATTTATTCCAATTTTATAAATTTTATTTGATAGAATATATATCAATTTTGAATACACTATATCAAAATGTAATTAGGGCACAATTTTTTAATTTAATTAAATAATAATTTTTTTGGTGATGTATAAAAAATACATATTTTTATATAACTATCATTTTTTCATTACATCTAGTTTTTAAAATTTGTAACAATGCTTCCATTTAAAACAACATTAATATAAGTAATATATATATATATATAATTAAATTAATTAAATAGTAATTTGCATAATACTTGATTCTTATATAACATAGTTTTTGTGATTTAAAACTCATTAGTCCGAAAAAAAAATCGGTTCATTTTTTTAATAAGTAATTTATTAAAATTATAGGAATTTTATTTTATTAAATTGAATTAATTTTATGATTCAGAAATTTAAATTTATCATAGTATAAATTTTTTATATTTTTCTTATGAGTTTTCATTTTTTTACAATTGAAAAAATATAGTTTTTATGAAATACGGTATCATTTATTATATCTAGAAAAAATAAAAATGACATAAAAATATATATTAATAATATTTAATCAATAATGATGGATAATATAATTCAAATAAAATAAAAAAATAATTCAAAACATATAAATAAATATTTTATTCATGATAAGTATGAAAATTATTTTTAGTGGCGACTGAGTGCTCTCGCAACATTTGAAAAGTAAGATTTGGTGTCCTAAAGATTATTTTTCATAATTAAGAATTATTTAATAAATGTTAATAATTATAATAATTTAAATTTTATTATATGTATTGTTAGTTATGAATTTATGAGTTGTATAACATAAAACTAATTCAAACTCTTGTGCAGTGTTTGTGAAGTGGGAGAAAAAGTCCTAATAATAAATTAAATATTTTATTATTACATAGATGTGAGTAAATATTTATATTAAATTAAAATAAAATTTTATTATTTACTTTTATAATTTATTTTGATGATTTTTTATTTTTTATAAAATAGTTTGTTATAAATACCATAAATGCTTGATTTAGAAAAAACAAAATGCATTATTTTAAAAACAAAAGATTTAATATTTTTAGATTAAAAAATGTGTAACATGGTTTTTATAAATATTAATAATGTTTTACTTACGTTTAAAGGTTTAATATTTTCATTCTATTCTATTATTCATTTTTATAAAGGTAAAATGTGGGAATACTTCTTAAAATGGCTTTAAGGGTATTTTATCTTCAACAATATATTTTTAAATTATATAAAAAATAAATAAATTTTAAAGAGTTCAATTGGGTGGGATATGGTCTAAAATTTCATCATTTTCATATTTTTCCAATTTTAACATTATAATTAAATTTATAACCCATTATTGTGGAAAAATTTTAACCATTGTTAATTTTATAATATGTTAATGAAGGGTTTAACCCAAATATGATGATTAGAATGCCACAAAAACCTATCCAAATTCTATTGGTAAAAATTATTTTAAAATTAAACTATCTGATATTATATATTTTTTCAAATTTTTAGAACATTCATAGAAATAATAATTTATTATATATAATTATTTTAGTAAATTTTAGTTGAGTCCCTTCCTTCCCTATAATAGGACAATGCCACTCTTTTTTTTTCACACCACATTGAGGAACATTGATCGACCATAAACATGAAAAAACTCTGAATAACTTCTATAGATAAAATCCAGAGGTTCTTGTATTTTTAAAATACAATTATCAACATCATTAAATAGATATATAAATTAATTTATTCTAAGAAGAGGTAATAATCGTAATTTAGCATTCTAATTATAGTTATCCTTGTACCTCCTATAATTATTTCCTAACCCATAAATTATAACATAAAGATTATCAAAAATATAATTAGATGATATTATATTAATTTGAAAAAAAAATAATTTCGTATTCTATGTGGAATAAATAAAAATATTCGTGTGTAAGAGTGGACTACAAGCTCTATGAAGTGATGTATATAATTTCACATCAGGCCTTTCGTGGTTTGTTATTATGATTGAATTAATTAATTATAAGTTATCAAAATAAAATTCATTTTTATAATATAATATATCTTATATATTTTTACCATTTCATCCATTAGAAAATTATAATAGCGTTCACGTGTACGTGTGGACTACCACCTCTAGAAAATGATTCAATTAAATTTCTATGTATTCATTTCATGGATTGTAATAAAATCACATTTAATATAAATAAATAATTATTATTTAAGGATTTATATTTTGTATATGATGGAACAGTTTCACACCCATGGTGTAGTTTTTTATATTTTTTCATCTATTTCAGGTCTCCCTATAATTTTATAGCATCACGATGTGTTTTTCATTGAAAAAAAGCTGTTTTTGGAGGGACAGAGTACAAGTAATGGTTTCTAAAAAATTATTAGAATCTATATTCCATCCTTGAGAAAACCATGTATCCTAAAAAATGTATGGGGAATCCTGCATGGTTAGTCAAATCACCATAAACCATCCATTTAAAAACTTTTGGTCCACCCCTTGTTTGGACACAATCACTCACATGGTTGGTGCTTTGTCTAGAAAATTGTGTGAACAATCCTTGTTTCCTGTCATGTTATTAAAAATTTGGATTCCAATTTTTTCCTCCATAATATTAATAAATTTCATCCCTTATATTCTTTTATCCCTATGTGTGCCTCCCCTATCAAACACCTTATTCATATAATCATATCATGGGTGATTTTTTTAGTTCATTAATATCCCTTAATTTATGTTCCTACACTTTATTATTTATGGTCTATTATTCATTTATTAATGGATTTATTCACTCTAGTGTTAATTGTAACCTAGATTCAGTCCGTTCAAATTTTATTTGCTTGGGTATTGATGTTATTTGTGTGTTCTTGATTCTGTAGGCTCTCTAAACTTCATTATTTGTGATTTTCGACAAGATTTTGGTGATTTCAATGGTAAAGGTAGGAGGTTCCATGTTTTGATATTATTTTACTATTTAAATTTTATTTCCTAAATTTAAAAATGTTATCTAAAATTGTAGGTGTATGTGAAATTATGTGATATTCAAGTGGTTAGTATGTGAAAAGATTTTAAATGGTTTATTAAATTTTTGAAATGATTGGAAATGGTATGCATGGGTATGTGACAGCTTGGACTAGGAAAACATGGATTTAATTATTTAAAAAATTCAGTAAAGTACTTGGGAGTCTTGGCTTCCTAGGATAAAAAATATAAAAAATCTTCTATGAATGACATTCCAAACCAAGTAGGATTTGGATACATATATAAATAATCATTGATGATGTGGATTAGATGAATGGATTAAAATAACATACATTCATGTCTAGGATAAATCATAAAGAGTATGATGATCCTAGGTCCTTACTATCCATAGCTACATAGGGATTCCCCATGGTTTTTATACATTTTTTTTCTTTTATTCTTGAATTCTTATCATTATTTTAAAGATAAAAACTGTTTTAAAAGCTAAACTAATATATTTACTTCAAAACTAATGTGTTTATTTATATTGTAAGGATTATTCATGGAACATTTATAGAGATCTTGATGGGAATGTGAGATAACACCCTATATATACCAAATGGGTATTTGAATGCATTTTTGTCTAAATTAGGTAAAGGTCAAGCATTACATTAATGTAAAAGAATATACTCTAGATCGTTTCATTCCATTAAGAATGTGTTGATGGTGGTGACATGGTGGTTGTCTACCATCAAGATATATTGAGGTTTATGTTTATTTTGTTAGTCCCCTCCCCTTTTAGGATCATTTTTCTTTTTAATTTAAATGGAAAAAAATAATTTGGATTTTTTAATGCCTATTTTATTTAATTTTGTAATTATTTATGTTTGTGATGATTTGTGCACATGTTTGATAATGTTACATTTTTATATTTATTTTTATTCATATTTAAAAGTTATTCCCAATGGTGTTCATCAATGCCTCAGTACTATTCTCAAGATCATGGAGATCGATAATGCCCATTGCACCATTCCAAGTGTTGGGTTGGGGTGTCTGGTTTGATGGAATCCTCGAATGGTTCATAAAAAAAATTTTATCAAATAATTTTCTTCAATTTTCTGAGAGTAAATTTTTTTATCCCTAGATATACATGAGAATGGACTTTTGGGTCTTTATGTTCTTGTTGTGAGTGGGGTGTATATCTTGAACACCTCAGATAGACCTTGGGTCACCCTAGGATGATGGGAACTTGTTTTGACGCCCCCTTTAGGTGGAACAAACTGGTTGTTGACTATGTATGGTCACCGAGGAATGATGGAGTTGTTTCAATTATTGATTGTGTATTTGTGATTTTATTGGGATTTATGTGAGTGTTTATTCATGTTTTTTTTATTCTATTTGGGTTTATGTATGGATGTTATATTTTATTTTTTTGTTTTTACTTATTTAGAATCTTTTAATCCTCATAGACCTCCTCTATAGAAACAGTTGGAGAAAAAAGATAATTATCCAACACCACCTATAGATATTTTTTTTTGCAGTGTTTAGGGATTTCCAATCTCTAGATCGGGGAGTAGAATCATATCATTCTCTAGATAAAGCATCTGAAATGTTTTTTGAAAATTATAAAAATCAAAAGTTTCAAATTAATATGACTCATTCCTTCTAGGGAAGCATTATCCCCAAGGAAGCATAAGGCTGGTCGAAGAAAATTGAGAGGATTTTAATGTTACATGGGAATCTTAATGTAATTAATCTTAGGTGTGTTATGTTAAGGTTGGAAGGCCCTAGTCACCGACGGTGGGAGATAGTGGTCTGGACAGGGATGCATGAGTGATTGGGATGGAATGTATTCAATTTCATCTTCAAGGAGTAATTATTACCTCATACATTGAATCTCTCAATTTATTAATAATTCTTGTCTTATCATCCTGATATTTTTATGAAATATTTATCTTTAAATAATTTGGTGTATTCAATAGCATGTGTTACATGCAACACCGAGTTTAAATAAACCATATAATATTATTAAAATATTATTTTTTTAATTAACATCCATTAATTCGATTAAAAATTATAAAATATTAGTAACTAAGAAGTGAAAAATATATGGGATAGAAATTTATTAAATTATTTCACAAGTTATCGAATGATTATAATTAAAAACAAAAAAACATTATTTGAAAATAAATGTGATGTGTTTTTAAGGATTTTTTATGTGTCTAATTTATTTTTATTTAAAAAAGTTAAACTAATAACTATTGATGAATTAATTTAATATAGATATTATTAATTAATCAAATTCATTAAAAATTCAATAAATATTTATCTAAACCTAGAATAATAATAAATACATTTTAAATTTTTAAAAGCTATTTGTTATCCAAATAATTTTTTGTCTCATTGTGGGAACATAATTTGAAATTAACTTCTCCAATTTATAGGTATGAAATTGCATAAAATTAATTTAATATTTAGTATTAGGAAGTTAAAATTTGGTAAATAGTTCACTTTTATTTTTTACCAATATAAATACTTACCCTGGTAAAATTTATCACATTAGTAAAGGGTAAAATATGTTAATATTGCATAAAAAATTTATAATACCATAATTGTTAATCCTAAATATTATTGGATGAATATAATTAGTTACTTAAAACCATAATATAATAATTTAGTTGATTAATAGACACTTTCCTATGAAAATTACTTGAATATTTTTAAAATTAATGAACGTTAGAAAATGTCACTCTATGTTTTAAATATCCTTCATGAGTTCACATAGGGAAGAAAATAGTTTTGAATTAATATTAATGGTAATTATGTGAATAATTATATTATATTAATTTATGGAAATTTATTTTTAATTTTTAGGTATTATATATTAAACACAAATTCTTACACAACACCAAAAAAATAATTTATTCAATTAATAATAAAAACAAATTAATTTCAAAATATAAGTTGGATGATTTTTGTAATTTATAGTGTTCCATGAATTTTACCAGTCAATGTGACATATTATTATTATGTTAAAATATTATATTTTAATTAAAACATTATATTTATGTATTTTAATAAAATTAAATAAATTGTTTTCATGATGACTAAACTAGGAGCGGGAACTGGTGAATTTCGAATTACAAAAGGTGGTGAATTGTGAACCTTGTTTTATTCTTAATCGTGTGATTATTTTACCCATAATGGGTGTCTCCCCTCATGGGTGAATCAAATTCCTCTATTAATGGAAATTTTGTTGGTAATCATTTTGGGAAAGCGGGTTTCTCCTTTACGGAGAATTTATCTAGGACTCAATATACAATTAAAGAGGATATTTTAAAGTCTTATAAAACTAACAACCTTGAAGATGGTGGTTTCATGGTTATTGATGATTCAGAGGATCTTTAATAAATATTTAATCATTTTAAATTATTTATCCTCAGACACATTATTTTCTAAAAAGGAGATAAGGCTTAGTCGAATGTCGATATTAAGAATAGAATCTCACAGTTCTTGTGAAATTTAACATGGAAAAAAATTCTAGTTTGAATGATTTATTTTCATTTTGTTTATTCAGAATGGTAAACATATACATATGGATCCAAATACTTGTAATATATAGTTCATGGCTAGTATATTTAGTATTTATGAATAGTATTAAAAATTTCAATCTTTTCACTAAGAAGAAATAAAATTCTCAAATTTGTATGAGATGTCAGAGTATAATTTTTGTTTGTTAAAATCCTAAAATCCTCAATGATATTTCTTCTTGTATTGTTACTCTAATCACGATGGATTACTGTAATATTAAAAGATATCATGGTTTCTTTCTATAATATATTAGATGTCAATTTTTCCTCTAAACATCTAGATTCCATCATTCTATATTCCAATGATAATAAGATTGAGGTCAATATTTATTATGAACATATGCCTACATTCAATTATATTTTAATGATTATGGGGAACTCAATTGAAAATTTTAGAGTGATCCAAAATATGGTTGGAGAGGCTCCAAAGTCCAATGATTTATGTAATTTACCAAAAATCACTTGAATAAGGGGGGCCACACTTGGTAAAAGGATTACCACTATGGTTTTGATGGATAATCAATAAGTTATTCCTCCCATGATAATGCCCAAATTGATAAAATCATGGGAAAACATGTCCAAGGAAGAGGAAGATCATCCTCATTCTCCTTATTTTAACAATAGTTTGATGCTTGGAATGCCTTCTAGACGGTATGGTCCAGATGATCATGATATAGCCTTGGGAATCTCACTATATATTATTAAATTAGTTAATAGGATATAGTTCTACCATGATGAGTGAGATATGATAAATGATATTTAATAGGACATAAATGGATTGGTCATTATTTTATAGAATTATTTTATTCCAATACAGATGAGGGCAAGGATCAAGTAGTTTATTCAGTCTTCATGATTATAACTCATTCATTTCTGGATGTTGTTTATTTGGGTAATTCTGCCTCTATGAATCATCCTGACGTAGTTCGAAATTATGTTGGGATTAAGGTTGGGGATACCGGAAAAGCTCATCCTATCATCAATATGGGTATTAAACTAGAGCAGACTATCTTTTTTTCTTCATTGGATTCAGACAAGGTCAATGATCTTTTTTTAGAATCTATCGAAGATAATACCTTGATAAATCTTTTATTGGGGAAAAATATATAGACACCAAGAATTTTATACCAACTAACATCTTCATTTATAAGAATAGAATTTGGTTTCTTTAAATCATAAGGTAATTATTTCACAAAATTAAGATCATTAAAAAATTATTGATAGAAATTAAACTATTCTTAGGAACTCTAAAAATTAGGGGATTAATCCACATAATATTGACTTTCCTGACTTTTTTAGTGATGATTTCCCTATAAATTATTAGGTGAATAAGGATAGTAATATGTCTTATTAATAGAATAAAAATTATAGGACTAAAGTTATTGACATCAATAGTATACTTGAAGCTTCAGTGGATCCCAAATGGAGGGCAAGAATTCCTCATAAAGTCAGAATATAGAATGTAGGGTGTGTGAATATAGGGGGATTCTCCCCAATCCAATCCCCTAATTAGAATATGTTTTTAAAATTTACAACAGATGGATAATGACACCACATAGGGATATCTTAGTCTCCATATTAAAAAAATAGTCTAATTATTATTGAAATACTTGTACCCAAAAGGATTTTCTCCTCCATAGTTGTTAGTTGTAATGTAGTGCTTTCATATATGCAGATGTAACAACATCTTGAAAGAGGTTAACAATTTATAGGTTATGGATCAGTATTATTTAATTGACCCCTATATTTTTTTTAATTAAACAACATATCACTTGTTCTTTTATTGTTATGGGAATTAATAACATTTGTCCATTTATTTATTTCCACAAATGATATCAATATCTTAGAATCATATTCTTAGATATTAAATGCCTTAAATATAACATTGATTTTCCATGGATTATTCTTGGATACTTCAACACAATTTTGAATGTAGATGAAAAATTTCGTACAATGACGAATACCATTTCATCTAAGGATTTTAGAGAATTTATTGAGAATAATTATTTTATTGAGGTTAATAAGGAAGGTACCAAATTTTAATAGTATAGAATACAACTCCTTGGAATTGTGGTTAGCATGATTGAAATTGACTTTGTTAATGTTACATCCTTAAATAATATGGAATCCATATTTTTCAAAACCATATCATGGATAAATTCTTATTATTATCCAGTATTGGTTGAGAATGTGTGAAAAGTATTAAAAGATCTATTTCCCTTCATATTTAATTAATATTTTTTGACTCATACAGAATGTGGGAAGCTAGTTTGAGATCTTTGGGGGTCGTTTGATTATGAATTTATTTAATTATATTTCATTCCAAAACTAAATATTCTCAAAGGTAGTCTCAAGATGTGAATAAAAGATAGATTAAACCATATTGAGTTGTAATTTTAATATCTTGAGGTCCCCCTTAATCACATTCAGGATACTTACACACATAAAGACTTTTCTGGTGGAATTTTAAATGTAGCTCAGTTGACTCTAAAACTCAACAATCTTATTAACTTGATTTATTTCATTAAAAATTTACTTTAATGGATAATTGGAATAATGGTGGGGATAGGAAGTAATTGTTTTTTAATTCCCTTAAGTGAGATAGAAAAACCTCCCATCCCATATCCTTACACAAAAATGATGATCAAGTTAAGGATAATAGATAGGACCTCTTAGAGTATACTATCTCTAACAACATGGATGTTATTAACGGATCGTCTACTATTTTAATCAAATGGAAAGTACTATTCCAAGGAAGGATAATGAATAAGGAACCCTAATAATCACTTATATTCGATTGGAACTAGAGATAAATGAAGTTATTTTTAGTCTCAAGCATGATTTTTCTCTTGGTATGGTGGTCTTTAGAAACTTTTTATTTCATACTTGTTGGGAGATAATTCAAGATGATGTTTTGAGGCTCATTCTCTACTTCATTAATAGTGGATCTCTTCCTTATGGATGTAATGATAAATTTATTACCATTATTCCTAATCTTTAGAAATCTTAGGATATATATATGATTTGGCCTACTTCTTTGTTAAATACCATTTACAAGATCAACAGTAACATCCATTCCAATAGATTGCCTCCCACTATGAGTATAACTGTATATTTCAATCAATTCGGTTTCATTAAAGGGAGGTAAATTTTGGATTGAATTATCACTTCCTCAGAGTGTGTAAATCATGTTAAAAGGCCTATTAAAGGAGGGAACATTACCATAAAATATGATATTTAAAATTCCTTCTATGTGATGGATTAAGATTTTATTTTTATGATCATTTCTTTCCTTAGATTTTATGGTTCTTTTAATAATTGGATCATGATTATGTTTTTCCCTTCTCATACCTCTATACATGTAAATGGATCTCATTAGGGGTAATTTACTTGTTCATGATGGGTCTGGTAGGGTAACCCCCACTCAGCTATTATTGTCTATATTTTTTGGACTATATCAGTAGATTTTTATACATCATTGTTGTCAATGGGAAACATACGACCATATATAATAGTAGTGAAATTTAGTCTCAAGATAACCTTATTTATGATAATGATGTTATTTTATTCACATAAAGGGACAAGAGAAACACAAAAAATATGATGAAATTTCACTTTCACTATGAGATGGTTTCAGTTCGAAATGATCATTGGAACAAATATTTTTTTTATTTTTGTAGAAATTTTTCTTTTATAAAAAATCGATATTATCAGTGACCTGTGTAGTAGATATGGAATTTTTCTTTTCAAATATCATAGTGTTCCTATGTTTTGGGTTTTCCCAAAATCATGTCACATTTCTAGAATTAGTAGTCAGATCATAAATAAATTACCCACTTGGGAAAAAAATATTTCGCTATGGTAAGTAGTGATTGTTTTGTCAAATATGTTATCATTTCTATGTTTTTATATTATTTTATGGTGTATAAATGGCATGTTTATTTTATCCTGGGTATTAATGTGGCTATAAATAATTTCATTTGGATTGTATACATCCTATAGTGGAGAATAAAAGTTATTCCATAGAGTACTTGTTGCAAGCCCTTTGTGGAGGGGGGTCTAAGAATCATGAATCTAAAATTATTTTATATGTCCTTAAAAGATTTCTTCTTTTAAAAAACTTTCCACTGCAAATTCCAATGATCATTAATTTATGCATTCTAGGGTCTTAGGTAATATCAAATATGAGAATTTTTACCATTGTTACCCCTTATTTTGGCATTCCTTCATGTATTCTATTTCATTTATTTCCTCTTAATCAATATGGTCAGTCTGTAGAGTATCATCTCATAATTTCTCAACTACTAATTGGAATGGTGTCCTTTTATTTGATTATCTGAATTATGATGATTAAAATATGGACATGGGTATTTCAATAAAGTATTAATTCAATATAATGGTTTATATTTTAGATCAAATCAAAGAGGATGTCAAGGCTTACTACTTCTCTAAACATGGATATTTTTTTATTTGGGAGACTTCTGTATGTGGAATTCCAAAATTAAAATCATTCTAATACCATGTAATTGGTTCTGTTGATGGAGTGTAGTGGCATGGGAAGTAAAGCTAGAATGTTGTTTTACCTTCATGAGTCAATGTTTTTTGGAGGATGGATCATCACAGGATCCCTACTCATAATTATCTGTGGTTTTGTGGAATCTCATTATGCTCAGTCTGTATCCTGTGACATCAAAATAGGGGGGACATAGACCATATTTTTTTCAGTGGTTTTAATATATCATCAATGAATATGTATTTTTTTAATATTAATGATGTATGAATTCTATATACCTCATATATTTTGGACTTCATTAGAGGATGACTATGTCCCTCTATTTCTGCATTTCTTTTGTTTCTTTTTCATGTTGTTGTAGAATAATTGGTATGAATTCATTATAAAGTACAGAATAGATTGATAAATGATGGGGTGTCCATTTATACTTAATCATATTTAGATATTATCATAGCCTCTATCTAAAGTTTGAATGTTCCCAAAAAATCATATTTTCATCGTTCAATCCATGATCTCTCTATTCTCAGGATAATTGGAATTAATGGTAACTTTTCTTCTACCATTGGTACAATGTATGATTTAAAGAAATTTATTTTTTAAGGAGGGATTAAGATCAACAGCTTTGGTTCATCAAGGGAAAATCTAGGATAATAAGGCTTTGATCATGTTTTCCAAAATAACCATGTGGATGCTATCTAGGGTTTTCATGGATCACATTAAATTTCATCTTCAAATTAAGCTAATATGCTTGGGGTTATTAGTGCCACTAAGCAAGACGAACTGACGGGTTGAAACAATTTTTAGATGGAATATGATTAAACCACTATTATTTAGGAAATCATAATAGGATCTTCTGATGAACTTTAAAGTATTACCAATTAGTGGGATAATTTTTTGGAGTTTCTCTCTTCCATTGATTACACTATCAATCATGTCTTCTATGAGGCCATTTCTTTAGTTGATGGTCTTGCCAATAAAGGTGTGGATTTTAATGATCTAATTTGGCCTTATAATATTACTTTTAATTTTTTCCAATTATTTATAAGGGAAAATATAATGATATTTTTTTATACTCATATTTACCTATTTTTTTATAAAGGAGTCATACTATTTTGCGAACTGCTTATCTTACCATCTAATACTAAATAGTGTTAAAATTGAAAATAATGATATTTTATAAAGATAATAAATTATTAAATTTTAAAATAATCATAAAATTATTATGGAAAGAGAATGTGGTTATTATATGGTCTAAAATGTCATAAATTGTCCATTTATGGTCTAACATTCACCTTATAAATAAAAATTACTACATTAAATATTGAAACATTTATTAAAATTATTAATATTAAAACCAGTTAACTTTGGGGTAACCAAATGATAAGGATTAAAATGACCCAAAACAATTATTTAAATTCTATTGTTTGATGTTATTACAACCTTATCCTACCATTGTTTCAAATACCTGGTCATTTTAAGTCATTTTCAGAGAATTAATTTATTATAACTTCAACTTTTAATAAATTGTAAAATTTACCCTCACCTCAATTATAAAAGGGAACATACAACCTCAATTATTTACAATACAATGACCTTTATATCATGACCATAATCTATTTATTTATCACCTCAACTAAACTATACACATTTTATATGTTATCTTATTTTCAAAATACTAAAACTTATAAGCCTTTATAAGAGATCTATAAGAGTCATTTCAATGAAGAGGTAAACACCTTAACCGATCCATTTTATTTCATATAATTCTTTACCTCCTCTAAAATATATGTTATTTAAATTAGATTAATAAATAAAGTATTATTAATATTATTAATTTTTATTAAGATTATTAAATCCGGATTATACACTTCCTTTCCCATCAAATGATATGTGAACGAATCGTTTATACGTTCAAACTCATTTCCATCACCACATAGTGATACAATTAATTACCATCACCATATATTATGGATAGGAATTATGATGGGTTTAATATTTATATATAATATTTATGGAATAATTATAATTATGAATTATAATATTACAACTACATAATTACCATCCAAACCTTTCAGAAATGATAATTTCCTTTGTCATATGTGTGGACTACCACCTCTATGAAGCGATGTGTTTCTTTTTTTCATTTATATTTTCATGAAATAGTAATGATGAATAACGTTTTGAATATATATTATATATTAAATATATAAATTATCCTATAAATATGTGTTAATATTTTACATAATTTTATTTATATGTAAAAAATAAAAATAGTGTTTATGCATATGTATAGCCTACAGCCTCCGTGAGCGGTGTAATTTATTTTTTTATATATGAATATAAGTTATATTTATATCATTATATATATTCATGAGGTGATAGAACCAAAAAAATATACAAGTATAAGAACTACACAAATAAAATAATCCTTATAAATGAAACAGTAAGCACCGGTAAATACTGATGTTAATAATGAATTATTGATAAAAGTGGGTGATGAAATGTTATAAAGTCAAAATAAATGATATTATAAGTATTAAAATTTCACTAGTAGATAATTATTATAAATTTAAATGTATAATATTGGAGTTTATATTTCTTACAATATAAGGGGTACTTGATTTCAGGGTTTTATGTCACAATCTATTTTTTAAATAGGTTGATTATAATTTTGACTTTGATGATGAAATATTTTGTTCTATATGAAACGAAATTTATGAATTTTATTATCATTTATTAATTTACTTAAAATACATGTTTGAGATTCATTTTTTACATCTTGTGTATTCTAGAGACTAAAAACATGTTTTTAGAGAAAATTGACCTCATTTCTCTGTTTGGTTGAAAAAAATTCCACCGAATCAATTTTTTCATTAAATTTCTTAATGATTTCTTTTACTATTATGATATTATTTTTTATGGAAATTTTTACCCATGTATGAATATTTATAAACTATTTCTGAATTGAAAATCATTGGGTTTTTTCGAAAAATGTACTTTTTAACTTGTTTCAATAGTGTCAACGGAAAATTTTTGTAACTTATACAGAATGGATGTATTTTCCCGCAGTCGTGAATTATTTTTTATTTTAATTTTACTTTTCATTTTTAGAAGGTTATATTCAAATAAAATTACTTCCTTTATATTTTTTAGTTTTTTAATTTGTGATTTCCAAATGGAATGGTTATTTTCATGAAGAATTTTTTAACAATCTTTTAATTGTATTTCAATTTATTAGTGAAATAATCACATGATTTTTCTTCTTTTTTAATGGTAATAGATACAAGGATACCATTATTATTATTTATCTATATGTTTTACGGTTATTATGGATAATTGTTTATAAAACCTATTCATTTTCCATGGGTTATGTTGTGAGGAAATTTTTATGAAACCAAATTCTTTTCATGGGTTCTGATATGATGAATGGTTTGGGATATTATAGCACACATATGTATGATATTATTTACACGATTGGTAGAACCAATATCTTTCTCTAATGCATAGCATAGTGATTTATATATCAATAGATAATGATGATTGGAATGGGGAGTGAACCGAGTTTAGTAAGAGTCTTTGTATCCTATTTTTGTATTGGGAGTGACCCTTGTCTACTAAAATGTTTTGTAGAGTGAACTCATTCAACTATAACAATTTTTTAAATGAGCCTTTACTACATAGGAAATTATTTTATTTTCCTTTCTGTGTGAAAAAATTCCATGTCTTATTCTTATGCTAAGATTTTATGGATCTTGTAATTTAATTACCTTACGATTCAGGTCTTATAAACTTCCATTATTTATGCCATGAATAAATATATTTAACTATCATATGAATGTTATGGTTTTTATGTGTTAATCTTGGGTAATCATGCATTTTTTCTTAGTTTATAATTATATTATCATTTATATCCCCATTTTTTACACTTACTCAGAATTTGAG
The DNA here is from genome assembly GCA_963277665.1 of Viscum album. Taxonomy (NCBI): domain Eukaryota; kingdom Viridiplantae; phylum Streptophyta; class Magnoliopsida; order Santalales; family Viscaceae; genus Viscum; species Viscum album. Next base: position 1,541,252,855 of record OY728142.1, read on the forward strand.
GTCACTTTATCTTATGTTTCTTTTCTAAAGGTGATAATAAAATGTATAAAGAATTAAATGTCAATGAATTGAGATTTTTATGAAGAAATGAGTATAAGGATATGTAGAAATATGGTCTATGAACCTGAGATTAAAACTTAAAACCATACCCTTCATATCATAGTTTGTAATATGATGTCATTTCTTGACATCTCATGTAAGGAATATTCATCTATTTAGATGTAATATTAATATATATATATATATATAATTTAAGTTTCACTAGAGTTGGCATGATAAAAATACTTAGTTTAAATTTTCAAATTAGGATCATAAAATGTTATTTATAACAGCAAGGTATAGTCTATATATATGGTAAAATACTAATATTTTGGTAATTATCCTGAATGACATAGGTAAAACCTATGGTTTCATAGAAGAATGTTTCATGATTTACACTTCCTATAAATGGTTTTCCATGGATCAGTTGATTCCTTACATGATTATTCTTTATCACACTATGCTTTTGGGTTTACCTATTGAACATAACCATAATAAATTATGTTAATCCTAAATTTTATGGAAAATGAAATTATTTTCCTCTGGATAAACTAAATTTTATATAAACAAGAATGAAAATTAATATTTGTATGATAACACAATGTTTATAAAATATGAATCATGATAATATAATAAATGAAGGAATTCCATTTTTTATCTCCTCTATTAGGAAAACTCTGCCTTCTTTTAGTGGGTACATTAATGGACAAGTTGCTGAGAAATGCATCAGTACTATAGAAAACTTATTTTACATTATTCAGTAGAATAATATGAGAAATTTAAGCTTGCTATTTATCATTTTAAGGGTGATGTTTACTTGTAGTGGAATGTTATCAAGAATACAAGAGTATAGGATGGAATATAATCTATATATTGTGAAGAACATAAAATCAGTTTTTTACATGTAATTTCCTTATATTATTTGAATGAAAATGATGAATGAATTATTTTAGAGAAAATAAAATTTTTATAAATATATTTGTAATTATGAGGAAAACATCAAAAGACTTATGAATAATGGTTCTAGTATTATCGTCTAAACTCAATGTAAGGTTGATCTATTCATTTGAATATTTAAACGAGGTCTGTAAATCTAATTATACATAATGTATTTATGAATCTAGGAATAAAATTTACAATGTTTTATCATAGTGGATATGTATATTAGAGATACCATTCAATCTCATAGTTATTATAAGAAAAGAAAAAATTGAAATCAAAGGAAATTATAAAAACTATAGATACCAAATGTTGATCTGTCCTTTAAAAAGAAAATGAGGATAAAAACAAGGGGTAAATTACCTGTGGGAATAAGGAAATTTTTCATGTGTAGTAAAGAAGCTCATCCTAATATCAACTATTGATGTTATGGGAATAAATTATCTTATGATTTGAATGAAGAGAAAGAACCAAATAATGCACCCCACATAATAGTGTTTTAAATTCAATACGTATGGAATTATTCTTACCAGTTCCAAAATCCGAAGGTTACTAATGATGGTTGATAGAAAAATCCACTTTAACCTAGATACAAAGGGAAATTTCTTGTGATCACTATTTTTTAAGAGGGTTATGAAAATGACACAGTGATTAGTATACATAGAATCCAATCTATGATTGTTAATATATTATTTGATTTTGGATCTACCATCTTTTTTATATATAAATACCTTTCAATAGATATTATAATACAACCTCAAAATTTATATTTTGAGTTTGTAGTAAAATCCCCTAATGTTATGTTGATTTCACCCCCATTTGTGATTCTTCTTCAGTTATTTTTTTTTAATTTATTTTTATAAAATCATATTTTTCTTTCTTTAGTTGAATTCAATTTCATTTTGGGAATGGGTTGTATTTCATTACATAAATCTGACATCAATTTCTATGTAAGTTAAGTTAGGTTTTATATTTTGAGACATCCTGTGATCTCCTATCATAATGATGAAAAAAATGATCTTCGGATGGAAAATATATATTTTTTAGTTTTTATGATTCTAATTAAAAAGAAAATTTTATCTCATATGTATAGGGAGAAAATAAACATAAAAGATATTCATATTATTCTAGAGTTTATTATTATATTTTCAAATATTTTTCTAGTCTTCCCACAAATCATTAAGTTGAGTTTTCAATTGTACTCATACCTAGTGCTACACCGATTTTGAATACTCTAAATAGAATGTACCCAATTGAGTTTCAAGAATTTAAGAATTATCTCCAAGAGAATCTTTATGACTACCCTGATCTTTTATTACACAATTAAACATAATTTATTACATAAATGTCACTTGATAAAACATAGAAGATCTAGAGGTATAGAGTCTTTAGGGCCTATAATAATTACATAACAACTTAAAACATGAAATACAACATCTTTACTGAAAACTTCCTTTACATGACCACTACATTCTCTCGTACATAGCATTGTATTGGATAACCTGAGGGCATTCATAATAAAAGGATGAGCTATAAATCCCAGTAAGGTAATAATCACGGAATAACATGAGGAATAAAATACATGTTATACAATAGGCATATCAATAGATCAAAATAGAAGCATAAACATAAAGTCCTGATAAAGCATGATAATCATAACATGGAAATGTGGAAACAACACTTAACATGGAATTAGCATGAGCCAAGGCTCATTGCACATGGAGCATGAGTAAATCCTCATTGCACATGAAACACGATTAAAACCTCATTGCACATTAATTATCATGAGTCAACACCCATTTCACATAACGTATCATTATACTATACTTTACCCAATGCATTGGAGCGCTATAAGGGTGCCCCATTCTTAAACATTTCCTTTCATGCATAAGTGTACCACATGGATCATATAACATGGATTAATAAAACATAATCATTTATTCCATGATAAAGGAATGTGTAATTAATACATGGGACATTATAATCAATAATTATATGTGCATAAAGGTGAATACCCTTGATAGATAAATGTTCATGGTATTCACTAAACAATGACATTGGCTTGGAAAATCAATGCAATTTCGGCAGCGTAACGGCGTGACGTAAGCATTCATAAAAATGGTTGATGGGAGAGAAAGGGGTTTATCATCATATTAAAATGAAATGGACAGTATTGTGGTCATATATATATATTTACCAATAATTTTAATGGAATTTAGAGTCATTATACAAAATAATTGCTTGTATGTAAAAGAGGAGAGAGAAATTCTTTTCTAAATTTCGGCATAGTAACGGGAGTACATGGGAGGAATTTTGTGAGAGAAAAAGGGGTATTCCATCATTAAAACATAAATAGGGAAGTATGGGTGAGGTTAAAAACTATACCCCAATATTTATAATTTAAATTAAAAAGGCATAAAAATTTAGAGAAAATTATAAAAAATGAGAAAGGAAGAAAAAACCCTTACTTGAATGTGTGCTTCCAAAGTCTTGAGAGTGGTTTGAGAGAAGCTTCTTGGGAGATTGGGGCACCTTGGGAGGTTTCTAGAGATATTAGGGATGAGGTTGGAAGAACTCCAATGACTTTGAGTGAGGAGGAAGTGGGAGCTTCGGTGGGTTTATATAGGAATGGTGAGGGAATTCTTAATTATTTGGGTTTGGGACAACTCACATTAAACTAATCTAAAGAACAAATCATCCCATGGGTTTTGCACATGGTTTTTGGAAAAGGGAAGTTAAAAATAATATAATATAATTCCAAAGTCCTAACTTCTTAAAATAATGTGGTTTCTTATGTGGAGGTGAGTCACACTCCCAAGGAAATCAATTTAAAAAGACAAGATGTTTACTAAGGCTTGAGGGGTCCATTAATGCTTTGTAAAATAAGTAAAACAAACCCAAAATCACATTATTTTAATGTTAAAACATATATTGGAAGAACATGAGGATTATAGTATACATAAAGAGACATTTAATTTGATCAATATGGATTTCCATTAATGAAAGTTTGGGTAGTTACAATCTTCCCCCCTTAAAAAAAGTTCACCCTCGAAATTTTATTTCCCCACACTAAAATAGATGTGGGTTACTCTTCTTTATCATTTCCTCCGATTCCCACTTTTCATCATCAAACTTGTTGTTTTTACACAACACATTGATGAGGGTCATTGTCTTATTTCGTAGAACTTTTTCTCTGTGATCTAAGATCTTCACTGGTTGCTCCTCATAAGAAAGATCATCCTCTAACTGTACCAACTCTGAAGAGAGTACATGTGAAGGGTCTGGTATGTACTTCCTTAAGAGGTATACATGAAAGACAAAATGTACTTTGGACATGGTAGGTGGAAGTGCTAGTCGATAGGCCACAACCCTGAAAAGATCAATAATCTCGAAGGGGGCGATGTACCATGGTCTTAACTTCCATTTATTTACAAACCTCATGACCTTCTTCCATGGAGATATGCATAGAGATACCATGTCTCCAACCTTATACTGAAGGTCTCATTGATGGTTATCTGCATAACTCTTTTGTCGACTCTGGGCTGCCTTGATATGATGCGGAATGGTTTTCACCTTCATCACCATTTCATTGACCATTTCTAGTCTAAGTAGCTTACGCTCGCCGACCTCATCCCAACATGTTGGGGTTTAGAACCTTTTCACATAAAGGGATTCATATGGTGTAATTTGGATGCTCAAGTGGAAACTATTATTATAAGATAACTCCACCAGTGGAAGATATTGATCCCATCCCCATTTAATGTCCATTGAGAACGCTCTCAATATGTCCTCAAGTGTTTGGATAGTCCACTTGGATTGGCTATCAGTTTGAGGATGATAGGTTGTAGTAAATTTAAATTCAGAATTCAAAGCATGTTTAAGTCTCTTCCAAAACATAGAGGTGAATATTGGATCTCGATCAGACACAATAGATAGTGGTACTCCATACAGACTTACCACTTCCCTGATATATATTTGTGCTAGTTTATCCTATGAGAAATCCTCCATAATTGCAATGAATTGTGTAGCCTTTGTGAGAAGATCCACCACAACCAAGATTTCATTGTTACCTTTGGATGTCTTCATAAGTCCCGTGACAAAGTCCATGGTGATGTTCTCCTATTTCCATTCTGGTATGGGAAATGTTTGCATCATCGCCTTAGACTTCGGCCTCTTTGCCTTTACTTGCTGACACACCAGGTACTTTGATGTATATTCAGCGATCTCATTCTTCATATTATCCCACCAATAATTCTCTCAGAGATTTGGATACATCTTTTTGTTTCCTGCATGAATAGATAAATTTGAACAATGTGCATCATCCAAAAGTTCCTTCTTCCACTCCATAATTGATGGAACCCATAGTCTTTTCCAAAATCTAACAATTCCTTATTCATTAACATTAATCTCTGATGATTTACCTTTTCCGATAGTTTCCACTTTTTTAGAATTCCTACATCATCCTTTTGAGCATACTTAAACATTTCCAAAAGTGATAGTTGAGAAATCATTTGTGAAAGGATTGATGATGTTCCCTTCTTTATAATTCATGTGTCCATATTAATCAAATCTAAGAAGATTGGATCATTTTCAATTATCATCAATGATAGAATTGTTGGTTCCTTTCTACTTTGGGCATTCACCACCTTGTTCGCTTTACCAGGGTGGTAATGGATTGTGCAGTCATATTATTTGATCATCTCTAACCATCTTCCTTAGTTCATGTTCAAATATATATGTGTGACTATATACTTGAGGCTTTTGTGGTCCGTATATATTTCACACTTCTCCCCAAAGAGATAATGCTGCTAAATTTTCTAAGCGAAGATCACAGTAGCCAACTTGATGTCATCTGTGGGATAGTTCAGTTCGTGAAATTTCAATTGCCTTGAAGAATAGGCAATGACTTTGTAATTTTGCATCAATACACATCCCAGGCCCTTCTTCAAAGCATCACTGAATACCACAAAAAGATATCCACTTGTGGGTAATGTGATCACGGGTGCAATGATAAGCCTCTTTTTCAACTCATTGATGCTTTCTTCGCATTCACCCCTCCAAGAAAACTTTACTCCCTTATGAGTTATCTTGGTAAGAGGGTTTTACAATCGTGAGAAATTTCTCACAAATCGTCGATAATATCCAGCTAACCCCAAGAATCTATGGATATTTGTTACCGATGTTGGCCTCAACCATCCTTCAATTGCATCTATTTTGGAGGGATCCATAGATATCCCATTTCTTGTGATGATATGGCCCAAGAATGAGACCTCCGTTAACCAGAACTCACACTTTTTGTACTTTGTATAGACCTTCTCCTTCTGAAAGGTCTCTAGTACAATTCGTATATGCTCCTCATCATCCTCCTTGGTTTTAGAGTATATTAGAATATCATCTATAAATACTACCACAAATTTGTGAAGATATTCTATAAATCTACTATTCATCACGTTCATGAAGATTTCTGGAGCATTAGTGAGTCCTAAAGGAATTAATATGAACTCATAGTGCACATATCTTGTATGAAAAGTAGTCTTGGGGATATCTTCCTTCTTCACCCAAACGTGATAATATCCCGACCTCAAATCCACCATGGAGAAGTATTGTGCTCCACGCAGCTGATCGAACAAGTCATAAATTTTTGGAAGAGGATACTTGTTCTTTATCGTGATTTTTTTAATCTCATGATAATCGATGCAAAGGCGCATTGACCCATCTTTCTTCTTGATGAAGAGGACTGGTGCACCCCATGGTGATGAACTTGGGCATATAAACCCTTTATCCAGATTCTCCTATAGTTGTTTCTTCCACTTCACATGCTCCACTACAGCCATTCTATATGGAGTCTTGGATATTGGAAATGCCCCAGGTATAAGATAAATTGAGAATTCAACATCTCTTCTAGGAGGAAGTCCAGACAATTCTTTGGGAAACACTTCAGCAAATTCCATCACAATAGGCATGTCTTCAAGGGTGGTTGCTTCCATGGACTCAATCATCTGAGCCAGATAGGCATGCTCATAGTGCCGTAATATCCAAGCTTGAGATGATGGAGCTAAATAAGGTTCATCTTTTTCCTTGCACTTGTAAAGAATCAGGGGGTCGATTCTCCACATGGAGAGTTATTTCCCTCTCACCGCAATTTATGTTGGATCTGTATAGGGAAATCCAATCCATGCCATGAATTGAATTAAATTCCACTAGAGGGAGTATTACGAGGTTCTATAGGAAGTTCAATCCACATATTATGATATAGGAGGAGTTATATTCATGGGATGAAATGATTCCCCCATTTTCCATAATCACTGACATCTTCACTTTAATGATTTATGGTCGTGTTGGGATTGTTCTACTAAACTTTTGAGATATAAAATAAAGCATAGAACATAAATCAAAAAGTACATTTTATATTCTTGAAGGAATAACTATCTTACATGTCACCACTTCATTGTCAGGGTTCATTTCAGCAGTACTGATGGAAAAATCTCGCCCTTGCTACCTTCGAGGTTGTTGATTGCCCCTGAAAACCCTTGGCTTTGGGCACTGATTTGCAAGATGCCTCGATTCTTTTTACTTGTAGAAATGAACCATGCGTTGAGGTTATAACAGATCATTACACTCCTCTTTCATATCCATGGGTCTTTCTTGCCAACATTTGACAGGTAGGTTCCCTTCTCTTCAATACATAGAGAATTTCCCCATCCCCTTCAAGTAATTTATGGGGTGCTTCTTTACGCAACTTTGGAAAGTGGGGTGATTAATCTTCTTATCACCATTAGATTTATCCATAAAACCACCAATATTGATTTCCACCTTATTCTTCTTATCCCCATGATACCCTTGAGATTCTCTAATCTCCATTTAAACCTTGAGGGCACATCAGACAATTTACTCATAGTTGTTGAAGTAAAGGATCGCCAGCGCTTTCCAGAGGCTAGGTTTCATCCCACCAATGAAATGGACAACCTTGAATTCAGGGGTAATGAAAAATCTGGAAGCATATCGTGCATGACTTTTGAATTTTTCCTCATACCCTCCAACAGATTCTTCATCTTTTTTCTTGAGGGCATGGAAGTCCCTTTCCATATTAAGTCAGAGGGTGCGCGGAAAATATTTATCGAAAAACATCTTCTGGAAATCCTTCCATTCCAACGCGTCAATCTCCTCCTCAGGCTTCGTACTTTTTATCAAAGTCCACCATTGATCAACTTCACCCTCTATATGATAATCTACCAAGATAACCTTCTCTTGGTCAAAACATTGATGGATGAATAAGATCTTTTCAATGGATTTGATCCATTTTTCAGTGATTGAGTGATCGGATTATCCATTAAAAGTAAGAGGCATTTGTCTTATGAAGCTCTCGATAGATATATGTTCTTTCTTAGGGGGTTTGAAAGTTCCTCTTGACCCATGTTTCTATTCAAATCTTCAATTATCTGAGAGAGAAGTGTAACAAAGTTCACGATTCCCACTCCCATCCAATTGGGCATCTCATTATTCCAATCATCACATTGATCTTCACATCATTTGTTAGCCCGATTCCTCCTATTACTGGTCATTGGATATAATAAAAACAAATTTAGGGGTAACACATAAAGGGTAATCCAAATAAAAAAGATGATGACTTATAAATATCTTTTATTTCTTTAACTTATGAATCTATAGGCTTCAATCTATGTTACCCATGATCTAATTTCTAACATATATTCCTAGGGGAATTTTTTTAATTCCCTTAATAAGGGTTCGTACTAAGCTTGTGAATTTTCCAAGAATATCCCCTAGGAGATTCATAACCAAGAGTGCAGCAAGGCCCATTTTCATGTACTAGTTTACCCTAGGTCAAGCCCGGAACTCCTTGTCGGGGTTTTCACCCCTAGGTACATCTATGCCAGATCCGCCTCTACCTACTCGTATCCAGACAGGGATGTATTTTCTTGGTAAAACACTCACTCAATACTCACCAAAACTTAGGGATGTTTTTATTATACTTAGTCCTGTCTTTAAAGCTTTACTTGGGTTTTCTAATCCAAATCCTAAAAATAACTAAACCTATCCTCTGATACCAACTGTGACAACCCTAATCTTTTATTACACAATTAAACATAATTTATTACATAAACTTCACTTGATAAAACATAGAATATCGAGAGGTTTAGTGTATTTTGTGCTTAGGATCATTACATAACAACTTAAAACATTTAATACAATATCTTTATTGAAAACATCCTTTACATGACTACTGCATTCCCTCTTACTTATCATTTCATGGGATAACCTGAGGACATGCATAAGAAAAGGGTGAGCTATAAATCCTAAAAAGGTAATAATAATGGAATAACATGAGGAATACAATACATGTTAGACAATAGGCATATCAATAGAACACAATAGATGCATAAACATAAAGGCATGATAAATCATGATAATCATAACATGGAAATGATTCAACTATACTTAACGTGGAATTACCATGATCCAAGGCTCATTGCACATGGAGCATGAGTAAATCCTTGTTTCACATGAAGAACGAGTAAAACATTGTTGAACAAAAATTATCATGATTCAACACCCATTGCACATGATGAATCATGATACTATACTTTATCCAATTCAATGTAGTGCTTTAAGGGCGCACCCTTTTTAAACATTTCATTGCATGCATAAGTGTCCCACATGGATCATATAACATGGATTCATAAAACATAATCATTTATTCCATGATAAAGGAATTTTGAATTCATACATTAAACTTTATAATCAATATGTAAATGTGAATAAAGGTGAATACCCTTGATAGAGAAATGGGCATGTTATTTTCTACCCAATGACATTGGCTTGGAAAATCGGTGCAATTTCGGCAATGTAACTGCGTGACGTAAGAATTCATAAAAATGATTGATGAGAGATAAAGGGGTTTCTCACCATATGTAAATGAAATGGTCAGTACGGGGGTCATATATATACATGTACCAATAGTTTTTAATGTAATTTATTGTCATGATAGAAAATAATTGCTTGAATGAAAAAGAGGAGACAGAAATTCCTTTCAGAATTTAGGCATAGTAACAGGTGTACATGGGAGGAATTTAGTGAGAGAGAAAGGGGTATCCCATCATTCAAAAATAAATAAATAAGTATGGGGGAGGTGCAAAACCATACCCCAACATTTATAATTTAAATTATAAGGAAAAACAATTTAAAGAAAATTAGACAAAAATGATAAAGGAAAAAAACCCTTACTTGGAAGTGTGCTTCCAAAGGATTGAGAGAGGTTTGAGAAAGGCTTCTTGGGAGCTTGGGGAAACTTGGAAGGATTATAGAGAGATTAGGGAAGAGGTTGGATGAACTCCAAAGGCTTTGAGTGAGGAGGAAGTGGGAGCTTGGGTGGGTTTATATTGGAACGGTGAGGGAATTCTTAATTATTTAGTTTTGGGACAACTCACGTTAAACTAATCCAAACAACAAACCATACTATGGTTTTTGCCTATTGTTTTGAGAAAATAGAGGTGGAAAAAAATATTCTATAATGCCAAAGTCCGATCTTCCTAAAATAATGGGGATTCTTATGTGGAGGTGAGTCACACTCCAAAGGAAATCAATTTAAAAATACAAGATGTTTAATAAGCCTTGAAGGGTCCATTAATGATTTGTAAAATAAGTCATACAAACCCAGAATCACATTATTTTAATGGTAAAACATATATTGACTAAAAATAAGGCTTATATTATTTTATTAAATCACTATTGGGTCATTATTATGTCATAAAACATATTATATATTTAAGCAGTATTGAGTTTTTACCCAAAAAATTAACTCTCAGAAAATTATGAAAAATTCACCGTTGGATAATTTCAACATTATGATTCTAGAAATAATATTTATTTTATCTAAATAATTTTTTAAATATGTTATTATTCACTTTTAAAAATAAAATTCAATATTTATCAAAAATTCACGTGTTTTGACAAAGATGGCTTTCAAAACTTAATAAAATTTACGATTGGATTCATAAAATTATACAATAATTTATATTTAATAAAAATTAATTTAATAATAATAATAATACAAAATATTATTTAATGAAAAAATCCATTAATTCATCAAAATATATTTCTTAGTTGAATATTAACTAAAAATATTATTTGTTCTTTAAAACCCATATATAATTTAACAATAATAAATTGAAGGTAAATTCATTATTATATACAAAAATAAATTACATGAACATAGTGATAATGTCTTGTTACATAACCCCTTATAACACTCACATAAGACCGAAGGGTAAGGTGTGTGATGGTGACCAACTCTTGGGGTGGCTCGGATAACATTGCTCGGTTGGTAATCTCTATCAACTTCCACTTCTATTGTAGGCGATTCTACTCGAGCTTAACATATTCAAGCTCGGCTTGGGCTTGGTCAAGAGCGAAGGCCAAATATGCAACCTCCTTTTCAGGCTCTGAAAAATGGGCTTCATATGGGGCACATCTACTAGATGAGTCCATCACTTCCTTTATCTGATTAAATTGGATTTTTTAAAGCCCTATATTTATACTAATGATGTGATCACTATTAAATGGATATATTAACAACAGTCACAATTATAAATATTATTTTAAAATCCAAATACATAAAACCAAATAAGTAAATATTTTCTATAATCATTTTTCTTATAAGAGACATTTAATTTTATCAAGAGGGATTTCCATTAATGAAAGTTTGGGTCATTACAATCTTGACATTATATTTATTCCACCATGTGAGTTATGTTGGGATGAACATATTTTATTTGTGAATAATAAATATGAATCAACATGAATCTTAATTTATCATTGAGATCCAAAAAAGATCATTGTCAAGAAAAAGTATTATATACACCATATTTATGACTTCTTTGACAAATGATGTATAATTAAATAATTTTATAATGTTGATCTTTATTATAGATATCATCATTTGAGGTTCAAGAAGGTGGATATACCCTGAATAACATTCCATACAAGGTATATACTCTAAGAATTTATATTTATGGAATTTGATCTTACTAATTTCCCCACTCTCTTCATGTATATAATGAATATAGTTTTTAGAGACTACCATTATCAGTTTTTTGTAGTATTTATTGATGGTATTATAATCTATCCTATGAGAAAATAAGAGAATATAGTTCATTTTAGAACTATGCTAAAGAACCTAAGGAATGAGAAACTTAATAAAAAACACACTAAATTTTCATTTTGGATTCATAATGTTTCATTCCTATATAACATAATAATATGTGAGGATTTAGCAGTTTACCCTAAAAATAATTTCATTATTAAACACTTTCCCGTAAAAAACCACTATGATAGAGATATATAGTTTTCTTAGATTGGATGGATATTTTCATCCCTTTAAATAAAATTTTTCAGGGCTATCAAATCCACTCTCCACATTTATTCAGGATGGAGACAATTTCCTTTGGATGAATGAATGTGAAGAATGACATATGGAATTAAAAATAAGGAAAATTAGAGCACGTGTTCATACACTAAAATGTACAGGAGAATGGTTTTTAATCGACATATATTCATTAATGAAGGTACTATGATGTGTAATCATGTATAATTATATAGTTATAGATTATACCACATGAAAATGAATGTTTTGTGGGAAAAATTACCTAAATCATTATTAAGATTTAGTTGAGGTATTATTTTTATTAAGGGTATGGTGGCTTTATCTATGAGGAGAAATTTGTGAAATTTATTCTAATCCCAAAACTTTAATGTATATTTTCACTAAAAATGATAAATTTGTTCCATAGAAGATCATTGGATCTGATTAATGAATGACTACACGATACATTACCACACTAGGAAAGAAAATAAGATGGATAATTCTCTGAGTTGAAATGATTACAACATCTTTTCAATGATAAGGATCACAATAGATCATATATTTAGGAACCTATAAAGTATGGATCTAGAAATCTTGGTGGAAGGGGATAAATATAATCTTCATTAAATAATTTTCCACCCATCTATCTAACTGAATATTTATTAGGTGTATACGGGAGATGTAGAACTACAAATTAAAGGTAGTAAATATTCTTGAGTTTAGCCTTGATTGTGACAGAATGATAATATTTAGTAATCATGTATGTGTAATGTCCATAACAAATGTGACGAATTAGATGATGATTGAATATTATAGTTCTTCATTCTTAATTAATCCTCAAAGAATAAATATTTATATAGATTTGAAACATTCTTCTAGTTGTAAGGAATAAATAGATATATTATAGATTTTTTATCTCAATTATTACTATATAAGTAAATTAAGGTTGATAGAAAGAATTATAATGTTATTTTACAACCATAACCCAAACTATAATGGAAATAGAAAAAATCTCCATGGATGTTTTTTCATTGGGATCCCCAAAAAATCCAAATGGAAAAAATTCTGTTTGTGTTATATTTAATCACCATATGAATTTATCACACATCATTTCCATTAGAGAGTATTTATCTCATGATTAGTATACTCAATTATACATTATGATAGTGGTAATACTACATGGTGATCCACTATCAAATGTATCTGATCAGGAAATGAGTTTGACCTAAATATTTTACAGAAGTCTTCAGTAGGATCTAGATTCAAAGTTATATTTTAGCACTACATATCATCCTCATAAAATTGTACATTCTGAGAGGGAAATTAAAACTTTAAATATATGTTGAGAGAAACAACTATGGATTTGAAAGGTGTTTTGGATGAACACCTTTGGTTTCATTATTTTATAATAATATCATTTACTGCAGTATTAATACGGCTCCTTATGAAGTTGTCTGTGGTAAGAAGTGAAAAATAACAACATGCCCGAGTGATGATAGATAAACAAATAAATTGGGACCTAATATATCTATGAAAATCGTAGATAAGTATGGAGACATTCAACATCATATAAGAGCATCTAATAATTGACAATAAGTTAAGCTGGAAATCATTGGAAATATATAGAGTTTGAAGTTTCTGAAAAGGTATACCTATAAATATATCCATGGATTATGGTGATGATTTTTGGATATAAGGTATATCTAGGCCTTAGTTATATCATTACATTTCAAATTCATCATCCTTTATGGATGGTAACTTATTCATAGGCACTACCACATAGTTTCCCTATGGGTCAAGATTTTTTCCATGTATATATCAGAAGGATGCACATACTAGATCCTTTACATGTACTGCACAATGAGGTAATACCACTAGAAAAAATATCTTTAATGTAAAGAACAAATAGTAGAGATTTTGGTTGATAGGTAGAATTTCCTTTGAAACATGACCACTTAGTAGATCAATGTTTTATAGAGAAAACAATAATGTGTGGATGATTTTGAAAATCCTTAGGATGTGATATGGAAGGATTATCATCATAAATTTGTGTTACACTAATGAATTTTGAGTGATTAATTCATTTTTTATGGGATAAAAAGTGACACAAAAATATTTTTATGAAATATCTCTCTTCAAATAATTTTATATATTTGATAACTTATATAACACAAAACATCGATTTTAAACTAATCACTTTACATTATTAAATAATTATGTATTCATTATCATCTAGTCATCAGACTATTAGGTATGAAGATTAATAACTAAATTATGAATAATATAATATATACACATTAATAAAATTAATTAATTAGTTTTCAATTTATTAGAATTAAAAACGAAAAAAATTATTTGAAAATAAAAGTAATTTATTTCAAAAAAAAAATTGTTTTTATGAGAAGAATGTATTATTATATTAATAAAAAATTTATAACTCTTTAGGAATGAATTTAATAAATATTTTATTTACATAATAAAAATTTATAATCATTCAAATAATATTTTCTATTTATAGGATTAGTCTCAATCTAGTTGTACCCTTAAAAATGTAATTTTTATAAACAGATTGTAGTATTTTGCGGACATAAATAAAAATTAATTTTGGATATATAAATGTTTTGAATTAGATAAAATGTATTTCATGATTATACATAGGAGTTTTGGATTTTGTTAATTGGCCAATTTAATTTATAATAAAAAATATGAACCATTATAAAATTTATCACCTTGGTAATGGGTAAATTTGGTTAATCTAGGTTAAAAATATGTTAAAATTTCCTGAATATTCATACAAATTCCTATTGGATAAAGTTAATTCTACCATAAACACCTTAGTATTAAACATTATTTTTTAATCGACACTTGTCCTTGAAAACGACTTATATATTATTTAAATCATATAATGTTACAAAATGTTACTCTCAAAGTATAAACTATCCTTTATGTATTCAAATAGGGTAAAATCTACTTATGAATGAATCTCATTGATAATGAAATTATATTCCTGATAGTGATTTATTTATAACTTTTATGTATTATATAATTACCTTAAATTATTACATAACACGAGAATATTCTTTATTCAATTAATGAAGAAATAAAATAAATTATTTTGAAAACATTAAAAGTGATATAATTTCATTAAGTTATAGAGTTAAATTAGTTTTTTTGTGGATATGTAATATTAGTGTTGTTTTATATGATTTTATTCAAATTAAAACATTGTATGTATGTATTCTATGTCAAATTGAATGAATAGTTTGGAAATTGACAATGATGATATTTATTCAAAATAATATTTTATTTTTTTATTCCAAAAACAAAAAAAAAATATTGAAAAAAGAAAATGTGTATATAATTGGTTATAAATTTTATAAATTTTCCATTTATGGTCCAATTTTCAACATGATAGTAAAAATTAAAACAATTAATATTGAAAATGTTGAAACTGTAGATAATCTTAAAATTGGTTAACTATGGGATAATCAAAATGATAAGGTCTAAAATGAAGAAAAAACTTGTCAAAATTATATTGTTTTATGGGATAACAAACCTATCATATATTATATTTAAATTCCTACCCATTTGGATGCATTAATTTAATAATTAGTTTATTGTAATTTAATAATTTATGATATTTCAAAAGTGTCTCTCGCTTCAATTATAAAAGTTATCCTCCTCCCTCTCTTCATTAAACCACAATGAGCCATCTATATTGACTAGAAAAATCATATTTATCTTAAATAATTATCTATAAACATTCTAGATTTTCTTTTCTAACCAAAATACCAATCATATTTTCCTTTAAATGAGATCTAAAGTGGAAATTTTAAAGAAGAGGTAATCGCCTCAACCAATCACATTTATTTACTACTCCTCATTCTATCATTTAAATATATGGTATTTATCGTAAAATTAAAAATTTAAAATCTGAAATTTTTTAAAATATAATTATTATTATTATTAAAACACCATTATAATACATCATTCCAATTAAATGTGAAGTGAATGTGTCCCTCATGTGTATATATGGCTTACCATATCCAGGTTTTGGCACAATTCATATTCCATCACTATATTTTATAGAATGATATTATGATGGTTTTAATTTATATAATATATTTATGACATGATTATACTTTTTTAATTATATCATTATATCTACCTACTTTAACTGAATCATTTGGAAAATAATAATGTCATTTGTGTGTACATCTGGACACACCTCTATGCAGATATGTGGTACTTTATTCATTTATATTTATCATGGGTTTTAAGGAGGAATAATTTATTGAATATAAATGATTTATGTGGAATAATAATTATCCTTGAATGGTGAATTCATATTTACCATTATTTTGTTTCATCCATTAAATAATGAAAACAACACTTCTAAGTATGTACAATCTACCACCACCATTAATGTTGTAAATCATTTTCTATATCTAAATTTTATAAATGAATATAAATATTTATATAATGAGTATATATGATATTTATATCTTTATTAATATATGTATATGATAAAACCAATATAAATATAAAATTATTGAATCTAATAACTAGAAATACTCATGATAAACAAAATAGTTATCAATGAGAAAAAATTATTTTAACAATGTATTGTTGATAAAAGGGAGTGTGGAAATGTTATATAGGGATTATAAATGTCATTATATGTTTTAAAATGAATTTTTTATATATTTATAATAAATTTAAATATTTTATATAATATTTTATAGTGCTTTTCAATCAATGATAACATGAGGTGTTGGTTTTATTTCACAATCTGGTTATTTATGAGGATTGATTATGGCTATGTTTCCAATGATCAAATATTATGATATAAATTTAAAGAAACTAATTTATTTTTTTTTCCTCTGGTTATTTATTTAATATATATTTTCCCTTTTATTTTCTTCATCTTATGTACACAAGATACCAAAAACTTTATTCTTATAGAAAATCGATTTCATTTATCTCTTTTTTTTAACCCCTTTTTAATCCATATCAATGTTTCAATAAAAATTATTTAAAAAATGTTTTTTAATATTCTTCAATGATTATATATAGAATATTTTACATGTTTTTTAATTAAAAATTTTCAATCGAGTATTCTTGTCATTTTCCTAATTTGCTAATTCTTTTACTTTTTCAACAATTTGAAACGAATGATTTTCTATCTTTTAAAAAAAAATCAGTTTTTCATTACATCATTTTAATTATTTAAAATGATTCAAACATTAAATTTTTAAAAAATTATTTTCAAATAAATTTATTTACATTACATTTTTGTGGTGTTTTATAAGTTATTTCAAAATGAAAATATTATTTTCCTCCAGAAATATTTTAATGATCATTCAATAGTATTTATAGTCATAAAAGAAAAAAATGAATTAAATTATGATTTACAAGGAATATGGTCCAAGTATACCATCCTTATTCTTTATTAATATGGTTCATGTTTATTTTAGAATGATTAATATGAAACTTGTTCTATTTCCAAAGATCATGATTTGATGAAATGTTAATGGAACCCATTACATTTCATGGGTTCTAATATGATGAATCAATTATGATCTTGTAGAAATTTAATCTATGATTTTTATTATGTAATGGGTGGGAACTAAATATTTCTCTTACTCATTGGGTAACCATTGATAACTCATGAGTTAATGAGGACTAGAAAGGAGAATCAACCAATTTCATTAATAGACTTTGTCCCCTATGATAAAATTGGGAGTGAACCTTGAATGTTATGATGGTTTACAGAGTGAACCAATTCCAATATGATAGTTTTTTAAATTATCCTTGACTACTATGGAAATTATTTTAGATACTTATGTGTATTCTAACAATCAATTTCGTTTTTTAATATTATGATTTCATGGTTCATGTACTTTGATTCCCTTATGAATCATATATTCTAAACAAAAAATATTTATTCCATGAATTAATATTATGATCTATGATATTCGAGGTATGGTTTTCAAATGTTAATATCATATTTTTCATAACATTTTTCTCATTTCATGGTTATATGATCGTTATTTTATCTCGTGTTTACCCTTACTGAATATAAGAGCTCACACTTTTCATATGTTTCCTCTCTCTGGGTAATGAATAAAGTTATTAAGTATGATATTTCTAATAAGGATTCTAGTTGTGAATTAATAAGTGTGATATGTTCTAGAATCAATATAATCTATCTTATATGTTATGATGTTTCCATGTGGGATAAGGTAGGGATGGATTTTATTATTAGGTTTCCTCATGCTCCCTATGGGAGGAACATGATTTATATTTTTATAAATTGTCTTATAGAATCTTCTTAGTTTATTCCTATCAAGGATACCACTAATGTGGAAGATATAGGTAGGTATTTTGTTCAAGAGATCACGAGGCTGCATGGTCTTCATTCTACTAATTGTTTTGACAGGAACACCATTTTACCTCTCAATTATGAGTAGGTATATAGATAGAATTAGGGTCATAGGTTAAACATAGAATCTTATAACATTATAAAATGGATGGATTGATTAAAAAAGGATAACTAGAATATGTATGACATATTTCGTGCCTATGTGTATTACATTGGTGAGTTCTAGAACAATAACATTAGATTTGTATATTTTTATTGTAATAACAGTTTCCAATACTCAATTAATATTGACCAATTTGTAGAAATATATGGCCATCTATGTTGGCCTCCTCTATATTTTATAGATGTAGGTGAGACTTTATTTTTGGGATTGATCATTATCCAGGAGACAACTATAATGTTTCACAGGATCAGGAATAATTTAATGATAGACCAATGTTGTCATAAGGACTATACTGATCCTCAATGTTGAGATTTGGAATTCTCAGTGGGTGAATAGGTGTTTCAATGTGTGACACATTGCTTGATACATCACCATCATGGAAAGAAGTAGAATCTAACGCCATGGTATATTAGACCTTCTAAGCATACTAAGTAGATCAGTATAATGAAACGTCATTTGGAGTGTCCTTCTCAATTCTCATTGATTCGCGATGTTTTCCATGTATCTTAGAAATTAAATTATAACCTAGACACTTCTCGTGTGTTAGATCTGGGAATTGATTATGGTATAACCCAATCAATCAATAACTAAGAGGCTAGTCAATATAGTTGATTCCAAAGTAAAATTTCTTTCGTTGAAATCCATTTTTTAGATCAGGTCCAATAGCAGAATGGGAAGGAAGAGATTCAGATGTGGGACTAGAAGTCTTGGGTAGAGGAGTAGTACCCTCACAAATTATATCATACGAATGTGGGTTGGATTTTTGGGGAATGAAACTGTCATGGTTGGTAGAATTATTACACCCATGTGTGGTTTTTAAGTATTTCCCATTAATTAATTTTATATATTTTATTTTATATATTCCCTACTGTTTTTGGTTTAATATTGAAATTTTGGAGGTAAATATTGTGGTTCATGGTTCATGCACGGTTAGTAGAAACCATGAAATTACCTCCTTGAAAATAGTGTGGTTCATACATAAGTAATAAAAATCACACACTATTAGGAAAAAACATGTTCTTACCTTTTAAAAACATTATTACCTCCCATTATTAGTAAATATGTACTTGAATAGCCAGTGTATGGTCTGGTAGACTGTGTGGCCAAACCATGTAGTCAGACCACTTGCTAATTATTTTGGTTCTCCAATTTTCCCCACCCAATGTTTAACCCATTTCAAAACCTCTCTTCACCCATTCGACTCCTCTATCCCAAATATCACATATTCTCCCTTCCTACATCAACACAGAAAAAAAATTCTAATTTTTTCTTGGTTTTTCAATATCCTTTCAAGTAAGTTCTTAATATTCATTGTTCTCATTCTCTTCATCATTTATTCTTGGTAATTCTTAACTAGAGTGGTTGTGGTTCCATACAGTGGGTTCAATAAAATTTACCAGGATTACGTTTTGATATTGTAGGTGTTATATTGATTATGTAGTGTCTATACACATATTTGATTAATCATTTCAAATAGATTTTGATGATTTAAAATATAAAGGTAGATGGTTTCTTGTTTTTCTATTATTTTATGATTTATATATTCAACCCTCTATTTGTATATATGGTCCATAATTGTGTGTGTGTGTGTGTGAAATTTGGAAATTTTTGAGTTTTATGGATGTGTAAGTATTTTAAATGATTTATCCCCATTTTAAAATGTTTTGAAATAGTATGCTTCTTTATATGATGGATTATATTGGGAAAAGGGGGATTTTCATGGCTAGTTAAATGTGTCGAAGCACATCAGAATCCAGGGTTCCTAGGTGGAATGAATAGGAAAATTATGCTAGCCATGACCAACCCTACCATGAATGATTACTTTACAACACTAACAAAACATTGATGATGTCTATTGTTGGCTGCAGCTAGAGAATGGACTTTCGTGTCCAGTATCGATAACTAATACTATGAGTATCCTTAATCAAAACAAACCCATGATATGTAGGGATTTACCAGGGTGATTATATTGTTATTTACCTATTTTTCTTTTTTTCATCTCTTATCATTAATTAAACGTTATAAAAATATTAAAATTAAACTGATTTATCTCTCTCAAACCTAACATTATTATTTTACTTACAATGGCTATTCATTGATACATTTTTCGTATCCTACTAGTTAATAGATATCAAAGCTTATATATATCAAATAGGTATATGTAGACCTTATTGTTCCATAATCTGGATAACAAAAATCAAACCATAGAGGTGGAAGTGAGTACTCTTATTAGTGGAATTCCATTTGGAAGTTGTTAATGGTAGTGACATGGAGGGTTTTTAACCTTACCCACATGGAGGTTTTTATTTTATTTTTATGGTCCCCAATAATTTTTGGATGATTTTTTATTTAAAAGGTAAATGTGGCTTGGGATATTTATTTGTCTATTTTATATAGTTTTTGAAAAATTGATTATTGTGATTCTCTATGTTCATGTTGGATACTATTTCATTTGTATATTGACTATTTTTCATATTGGGAAATATCTTCCAAATGATTTCATTGATACACATGCACAAGTTGTTATCCCACGGGGATCAAGATTTACCTTCGATCCATCTCATAGGCCATGTTCGGTGTTTGGTTGGATTGAATCTTGGACGAGTTCATGAAAAATAGTGACCCGTTTAACCACTCTCATTCTACAAATGATTTTTGGCGATTATGAAACTAACATCCAAAGAACATATTATGTAAACATAATTGATTAAATAACTAAATCAAAAATGTTCATAAATGAAATAAAATTTATAATGATAATCGAGTGAAATTAATAAATTAATTAGTCAATTAAATAACTAATATAATTATATTATTTATGATTTAATAAATGTACAACACTAAATGGTAGTTAGGGTAATGGATTTTTTTTCAAAACCATATTTTATGAGTTTTAATATAAGTATTTTATTTTACTCCATATTCATTTTCATTAAAATGTATTAATAATGTTCTTATTTACCCAAATATAAAAATATATTTAAATTTTAAAAAACCGTTGACTTTATTTACAAGTTTTAAATGAAAAACTTCATATTATTTTCTTAATGAGGTATATTTACTAATTTTTTTAATGGAACTATTAATTTATCTTTTATAGCATGAATAGAATTTCCCAGTGGTCTAAATTTTAATTTATATGAATAATCCATTCCAATGTTCCATGGTCATATTCATATCAAATAATTTAAATTGTATTTTGGGTATGTTTCATTTTAAATATTTTTCAAAACAAACGGATATTTATTCTTATTTTTATAATGAAATATAATGTTCTTGTTTCATAGTTTAAAAATATATTTTTTCATGGAATTTATAATGAAAAGATACAAGTATTGAAAAATTCAAGATATGGTATGTAATAATTGTATATGATTATAAGTGAGAATGATACAACTTATACTATGGGTGAGGCTAATATAACTCTTCAATGCATGGGGTAATGTTCATTTCTCACAAAGGAGGAAACAATGGAGATAATCAGGGCGGCCTCTCATAAGGATTTAACTGGAATAAATTTATTTCTAATATGAGTGAACACAATATATGATTATAAGGATTTAGGATTCCTATATTGGTTTCAATTTTATTATTATCTATTTTAAAATATTTCTTTGAGATAAAATTATTTTCTCCATTAATATATGATATATTTTATAAACATGAAGTGTAATGTGGAAAAGGTAAAAAATTATTGGTTTTTTTGATTATCACTATAGTAATGAATTTTATTATATTATATCCATTAAAAAGATATTTTTTTCTCATCCTATACATTTATACATTTTTTGTATAGTTATTGGATGATTACAGAAATTAATAGATTTATAGTTCTAGATATGGTAGTTTCCTTTAAAGAAGAAGGTGTGTGCCTTTAATAAACTTCATTAGTGGGAAGACTCTAACTTAATGATATGCCTATGGTTATATTAATGTTTCTCTTAATTATTTAAAATAAAAATCCTAAAAGTTATTTAGTTATGTAAGCGATCTGATATCTCTATTTTATGTTTTTGATGGAGAAAATTGTTCCATGTTTATCAGTATCAATGTCATAGATATAATGGTTATGTTTTTTAGCACCAAACACTACTGTGTATATTTTCATGAAAATTTGAGTGAATTTTCATGCAATCAGTCATTTCAAAATAATTTTACACATCTAAAAATTATAAAATATAGAAATAAAATTTTGAAAATTTCAATAAAACTATGTGAATGAAAGATTTTATGGTTATTACAATATATCATAAATGAATCATAGAACATTGAATCAATGTATCCAAACTATATTAATATATTTTCTAATAATTGAGCATGTGAAAAATGTTTTTAACTGAAATATCACTTTTAAATTTAAAACCCCATATTTACCATTCCTACCATACTGATTGTTAAAACTAATTATTTTTTTTCAAAACTCCTCTAATGAATAAAAAAATTTCCCTATGGTTTCATGAAAATTTATTATCATTTTCCTAAAATTGATCATGTAGAACATTTTTTCAACTAAAATTTCACTTTTAAATTGAAATAATATGTGTTTAGACATCTAGATAATATCACACAATCAAATAACATTCATTTCATTCATATATTCCCAAATGAATCATTGACCATTAATATAAAGTTCCATGGGAATCTATGTAAATGTTTTTGGAATTGAGAGTGGAAAATATGTTTTCAAATAAAATTTGACTCTTAAATTAAAAACATTAAAAAAATTAGTGTGAATTCTAATTATTGATCCTGTTACACAAGAATTTAATTAATATGACTTGTTAAAATTAAAACTATTCAATTTTGGTCATTTTGAAAACTCTATGATTCTGAATGACGTATAGTTCAGTCCCACATGCCAGAAATGAATTAGTAGTTACTAGCCAATAGTTTCATGAATATATAATAATATTCTCTGATAATTTAGAATATTAATCATTTTTTAACATAAATAACTGTTTTAAATTAATAACATTTAAGTTTTTTCATTCTTACCAATTCATGAGAAAACGTAATACATCTACATAGTTTTGATAATGTGATACACGTTTTGAAAAATTAGTTTTTTCATAAGTTTGATTTACATTTTTAGATAACATAAATAAATAATTAAGCCCTAAAATAATATTAGAATAATTATATAAATATTATAACATAATAATACCTTCACATTCATCCATAATATCATATGTCTGATTTTTTTAATATTTTTTATAAGAGGAATCTATATAATACAGAAAAAAATTAGTAAAATGTTTCATAATAACGATATGAAATGAAATTGTTTATATTTTAAAATATAATAAATAAATAGATACCTCTAATGGAATTTTAGTTGTGTGAAGTTCTATGATTTCATTAAAAAAATTACCTATATTTTAACCCTAAACATTGTTATTTAGATACTTTGAATTTAATGAGAAAAATTTAAATTAAAATAAATTTATTCTGAAAAATATTTTTATGTTTAACTATTAGTATATAGAACAAAAACGTTTTTTGTCAATAGTAGTGTATCAGTTTCTTTTTGTTTTTAATTTTCCATAAAACTCTTACTAATCAATATATTTTCACAAAAATACAAGATAAAATGGTAATATTAATACATATTATATAAAATGTAAGAGAAATATTATAAAACATAAATATTATAATGTTTACAATTTGAAAATGAGAATCATGGTAGTGTTATTTGTTAGTAATCCAACTATTGGATCCAAATATATATATCATCTAATTTAGTTGAACTATAAAAATTAGCATTTAGTGAAGCTCAAATTAATTTATTCATTATTTTTTACTACATTATAACATTTAAATTTTTTTACTATAATAAACGGTGTGTATAAATTTTCCGATTCATAGTTGGAATTAATAATATCTTATAATTTAATGGATTTAGTTGAAACTCTTTAAATTTTTTAGGATTTACCAAAAATTTCATCATCACCATTTTATATTGATTGTGATGAATAAATATGGGCTCATACATATATGAAATTTTGTTCAACATATATATTGACTACAGATTTTTAATAAAAAATTCTAAAATAAGAAACACACTTATTATTTTAATATATACCGTATATCAATAAATATAATGAAAAAAATATTATCATCATATCTCATATATATATATTTGTGTCTTTGTGTTTGATGGGTTCTCCAAACCAAAGATGAATTATAATTTCATTTACATTATAAAGGTTGAAAAAATAAATTTATTATTGGTTGTACATGAATTCTCTATAACAAAATTTAATATATTATTCACTTCATTAAAATAAATATTAAAAAATTCTATTGATGTTTTTTCTCTATATTGAATACAATTTGCATAGAATTTGGGTCCTTAATTTTTATTCGTGATGTAGTAGTCAATAGCATTGAATTAATTTATGTACATGATTTTTTTCTATTCTTAAATTCACTATACAAGTTTTAGAAATGTTTCTTTATCGTAATGTTTATTAAGTAAAATATATAGTGGAAATTCCCTACCTGTTTTCTATCATGGGAGTTGATATGGTTGTTTTACCATGTAATGAATGTTCTAAAATATTGTTTGATAGTTTGAACATCAAAATCATTGATGGGAATTGGTATCTAAACTCTTGGACCTATGAGACCCAAACCACAACTCTCACACAACCTACTCGTAATTTTGTATAATTAATTGTGACATATTGAATATTTTACACCAAACATATAGATATAATTTAGTTAATGGATTTTGATATATAAATAGCTTAAATCATGTAAAATTGAAATATTTTAATATAACTAATTAATAAAAACTTGGTATCTACTAATTTATTAGAAAACGTTCTTAATGTAATTAGTATAATCAGTGTGTTTCACTTATGGGGACAATAACAGTACTAAAAACATGGTTTTTATGTGTTTGGTTATCTATAATCAAGTTCTATTTTTATAGAGAATCATAATTCAAAATGTATTTATCAATCATTTCATGATAGATAAATTTAAATAAAATTGAATTTACCTTAAAAATACCATCCTCGTGTTTAGAAATGAATAAATTATATGATGAATTGATGATTGAGGGGTAATATAACCCTGTTTGGATATGGTTGAATTCACTATTAAATTTCTCATCTTCTTAGGGGCCATTATTGTTTGAAAATAACTATGGTCCTTTCTAAAAATATTCAGAATAAAATAAAATCTAAAATTATATTCAATATATACAGTCTTGAAAATAAAAAATAGTTTTTGAAGCCCTAATATCAAGGGAATAAAATGGATATTATAAAATTTAATTATTTTAATATCCTTCATAGACCATACATTGACATTCCATCCAATTTTGATTTGTTACAATTGTTTCTTCTTTATCTTATTTTGTTAAAAGATTTATTTTTTGACACTTTTTATTACAATTTCTCTTAAATTATAATTTATTATTTGCCCTCATAATAACATAAAGTATCCTATAATAGGTTGAGTAGCATCTTGAGGCCAAGAAAGAATTTTCTACATCACATGATGATTAAATTAAATATAATAAATAATATTATTATTTATTATCTAAAATATCTCTATATCATAACCTCTAATATGGAAGATATCATCTACAGTATATTTAGTATGATACTATTGTGACTACCAAAGGTACATACTCTATTTAATTGAAACGTGATTCTAAATCTTCATTCATTTAAAAATATAAAAAGGAAAAAGCCTAATTATGTTAATATTTATCATTAATGAATGTTATGCATGTATATAAGTACTATATACATAAAAAATATTATATACATGTTAATACTGTTAACATATATATTCATATTCCTTACTAAACATATATATAAATATATTTAGTAATGTATTATCAAAAAATATGATAATCATATTATGAAATATATATATATATATATATCACTAAAATTAAAATACAATATATATAATATTACTCACAAAAATATTCACAAATATATATAAATATGTGAAAATTTGTATACGTAAATATTCTAAAACATATACACATAAATATATATATTATAAAAAAATACTTGTCAAATACATATATATATACACATATATGAATATGAATAAATATATATATATACATCCACCCATATATGTATATGGAATCCTGATATATATATACTTATATGTTTATATAAATTTATAAATTCAAATGTATTTATAACCTAAAAATATCTTTATATATATAATATTTACTGTATATATATAACATATATATTTCTATGGTATATTTATTACACTAATGTCTTGGTTTTAAAACCATTTTTACTCCCCATTCCTAACTATAATCCTTGACATGGCCAACCCTTCATTTTCTCTAATTGTTTTTATTTTGATAAATGGATATGACATGGGAGATTGGTATTAATCTAGACCATTGATTAAAACCTCTATATATCTTATATAGGTATTATTGTGTTAATGGACTATATAACTCTTGTCCATCTATATTTATTCCTTAAACATCTTGTCAAATTAATTACATTATCATTATCATTCATCATCATTGCCCCAAATTTTGGTTGTCGTGTTTTTTCAATGCTTTATTTTTACTATGATAAATCAAACATTTCTGATTTTAAAATTCCTCATGTTTTCCTTTTATTTTTTATTACTTTCAAATCATGTATTCAATATGAATTTACACTGTTCGAATTGGTTAATAATAACTAATTTGGATTATTTTCATAGAAAATATGGAAAATAATGCATTTCCCCCACTTGAAACTTAAATGACTAACATGTACAGACTTTTGATTCCATATATATATCTAAATTAAAATGTATGTGTGAAAATGATCTACGTTTATAATAATTTTTTTACTCAATATCATCACTAAAGTGATGTACTTGTCCAGTTCACCAATAAATAACTGATCAAAAGTGTCTGATCCCTCAAGAACACCTCCCCATATTTTAGAGGCTTCTTTCTAGTATCATGGGTGAATGGTGTTATGGTGGGAAGACTAAAATACTAATATAAGATTCAAACAAATTGAATTTTAATGAAACACCATCCAACTAGATACTAAATATAATATACCAAAAGTATAAAATAGTATTATATATTAATGATGTCATAGTGATAAAAAAATATAAAACAATCATGTCAGTGAAGCACTCATAAAAGTAGTTATGGACTGCGTACAAGATAAAAAACGCAAAAACATTTAAGATTCATGAAAATACTAAGCCCACCTCAATCCTATACTATCATGATCTAATATAATACATGATAAAATTTCTATATTAGGTTGATTTCCCTTTTCTTTCCTTATATTTGTGAAATATTTTCAAATACTAAGAGGAGAACCCAAAAGGGTATGAGTTAAACTTAGTAATGAAAAACTAATATGGTCTACTAAAAATGGACACTATTAAAATAAAAATGAATAATGTATATATGTAATAGATTAAAACCATGAGGATAATGAAACCATGTAATCCTCATGATCCTTGAGGAATACCCAGCGTACACTATCGACTTCCACTTAAGGAATATGACACTGATCATTTATCCTTTTGATTTTTCATTAGAATGAAGGAATGAATATAATGAATCATATAGTAAATAATATTAGGTAATACACAAAACTAGTCTACACATTAAAACCAAATGTATCCATTTAGAATATATAGATGTTCATAGTATTCATTATTTCATTATTTTATAGAGAAATAAATTTTGTTAATCCATAGTGGTTTGTGCTAAATATTTGAGTGAAATAAAAATTATAAACCCTTGGAATTATAATCATAATTTTTTTTAACCCAACTAAAGAAAAATATCCTTTCATTTATAGGTATTTCTTTTTTAGAGTACAAGGGAATTAAACAAGGTATTTGTTTCCTGAGGGAATCAAACCACACCTATAATATTATCCCATGAAATAAATTTTTTATAATTATCTAGATAAATCTATGATTTCTCATCAATGAGTTAATGAGAGTAAGACATTTATTCAATCTGTAATGGATCAACTTCTTTGAATATTCATCAATTAATATAGTGGAATACTATGATTTCTCTCATGGAATTTGATGAGGGAATTAAAAAATTGCTCATGGAATACTACACCTTTGATGGTTGAGAACGATTCCATAAGTAAACAAAATGGAACCCAATTTAAATTTTCATAAATGAAAATTAAGGAATTAATTTCATGTCTATAATAAAATTTAAACCATTATTTTATTCGACTATAACTTTTATTCAAAATATACAAGATTCCTATGCTAATAATTCAATTCTAAAGGTAACAGCTAGATGCATCCTATAGTGATAGTTTAATCAATTCCAAGACAGAATGGGGTTTTCTTAATGGTTTGTCGAAACAGAATTTAATGTATGTTTTGTTTAAATTTTTGGTAAGGCGATCAAGGTTGTCACACAAAAACAACCTATTGGGTGTCTTAAGTTGATTTTATAAACCATTTATGGTGTTTATGAGGCCTTTGGTGCATCAAGGTCATGTTTTAGGTGATAATTTTTAAGAATATAATTTTTAGGGTCGATTCACAGAAATAATGGAATGTGGTTAAATAATTTATTTTTTAAATTGTTATATTTTTTGGAAAAATATTATATTCCACATATCAAAGTCCCCTATAATACTCCTAATATGATATTTACCTCAAATATGAGATAGAATGGATGAAATTTGAAAACATGAAAAAAAAATCCCCTAAAATAGGTTATTAATATTGAACATGGAAGATGAGGATTATATAAAAATATATGATGTTATTAGAATAAAAATAAGAAAAATCCTTATCAATTATGTTCTAAATTAATCGAAATTGATGATATTAGAAGATGGAAGTGAGAGATATTCTCAATACACAATGGGAGAATAGGGAATATTTCTTCACTTTGGGTTCTATGAAAATAATGGTGAAAATAGGTTAAAAAAAATTTGGGTGATGGTGTAAATGACCCTTTTCAACCTTTTTTTGAATATGATGACTGGTCCTACTAGCTATTCAGTGGGTCTCATCGACTACCATGTAGTACATTTAGTGTCTTTTCAATCCTATTGGATTCCCACTAGCCATACAGTAACTACTACTAGCTATATGGTGGCACTGCATTCCTTGTAATTCATCCCTTGTCATTTTCCCACTATTATTAAACATACAAGTGACTTCCAAGATCCCTTCGGTCACCTATAAAGCCACAATATTGAGGGTTCTTGATAAAAAAATAAAATTTTATAGTCCTTACTGAAAAATCAGGATTCTAAAACCTCATATACATAAGATAAATCATCCCAAATTTTTACATATGATGGGTGTTGAGCTCTAATATATAATAACTTAGTACATTGATCATGTACATCAGTATCTCATTCCTATGTGTCCTCTGGAAATGGTCTTATTTTAATAACACGTGAACCTATGGAACCATTACACCTCATATTTTCTTCATGATATGTTCAATGATACACACTAGATACTCCTATTATGAATTATTAGAATCTAATTGGAATTCCTAGAGATCAAATACAATGAACATGTTAGGTTAGTAAGGAAAGATATGAGATATATTAAATGCATAATGTGTGACCATAAGCCACTAGGGGAGATCCTTAAAATATTTTTCTTTCCAAAAACTATTTACGATCTCAAATGTACCAAAACATCAAGGTGACATCTTCTATTTCTCTTAAATCTATTAAGTATATAATCTAGGAAAAACACAAAATATGACATAATACCACACATCATGCTCCAGATGGCATCGATCAGCGTATTTATTTTTCCTTGATATATCTATCTACATATGTTTCATAATCTTTTTCACCTTTTCTAATGTGTCTCGGATGATATTGGGTCCCATATGTGATTACTCTCTTGCCTCTAACAAACATAGAGGCCAATGGCATGGAATACCATAGATAGCTTCCTAAGGATGCATCAGAACTGTCACATTGATGATTTTTTTATAAGACCCCAATTAAGATTAATGTTTTTATCCCCTGAGACACTAAATCTAGGTATTTATTCATTGATCATTTCCTCCTATACTTATATAGTTCACATGAATTTACCATCAGATTTAGGGTGATACACAATAATACAGAGTACCTATGAACCAATGGCATTCGAAAACCTATTCTAAAAACAAGAAGTAAACTGAGAATCCCTATTTAAGACAATAGTGTGTGGAAACCCATAAATAAAAAATATCTCTAGGAAATATAATCTCATATGATCATCTACTAGGTTGGCCACCAAAATAATCCATAAATGGACGAACGTCATCATCCAACCCATGATCACCAATACATTGTCTCGACCTTGGGGTGACTTTGGAATCCAAATTATGATGTCTATGTAAATGTCATTGCATTTCCATTATAGGAGAGGTAATGACTAAAAAATTCTAGTAGGTCACTGGTGAACCATATTCATCTACTACAATTTTGAATAATAGGTGAAAGTTCCCACTATTTCCTTTTTCATCCCCAAAAACTTGTACAAACGGTGAAAAGCATGATACATTTTCAATATTTTGAGATGTAATATCCATTTAGAATCTTGATATTCTAAAATTGGTTCCACTTGAATTATTTTATGAACCAATACATTCTTGTTTAAATATAAGATCATATACATTTCAATAACACATCATGGTTGTGACTCTGCACCATTGATATTATCCCTCAGTTCTAATCCTTTAGGATTAAAATTTTAAATCATCCTAATTTTATTCATTTGTGGTGGAACCACTAATAAGTCCATGAGGAAATATTTCCCCAAGCACCCTTTATCATTAATGTTTATCTTATAAAAATGATACATTGGTGACCACTCGATACATGCTTCATAAAAAACTGGTACCTATGTCTTTTGAATAAATGCATCAGCCCCAAAATTATTTTTCTCAAGTTAATATGCAACCTCGTGTTGAAATAATAAGGATATTAAACCCACATCCTCTATTAGGGGTTTAATTCAAACTGGAATAATATATTTTTTAGGATCTTATGGTTTATATACAGCATGACCTGTTCCCCTAAAAGTAATATCTCTAATAACATAGACCTTGAATAGTAGTTGGTAACTTGAGATCGTGTTTCAGGTAATTGCATGCATGAGGCCTCAACATTGAGACATGTATGACATGAATTCATCCCCTTTCATCAAAATATCTCACAATTTTATTCATAAAGCATTATAAAAACTGTGTGTCCCTTTTCAGGATTCATAATAATCCTAATCGGTACTGAGTTAATCCTTCCCTTAAAATATGGGAAATCCATTACACTAGATTAAAACAATAAAAAACATTACACCTTATTTGGTTAAGTCTAAATGTGATGTTTTAAGGAACAAAAATGTTTAAATAAAGTGTCATTAGTAACTATTTAATCCTAAGAAGCTCAAACTATCTAAATTTTCTTAGGTTCCTCTTGAGAAATAATTTATCTCACCCTTTTTAGATCCACATATATCTCTAATTTTGATATAATTTAACCAATAATATGATATTTTTCAATTCAAATGATCTACATTGAGATTTTACCATAATTAAATGCTCCTAAAGAACATTCATAATAGACTCTAGATATCACAAGTGATCTTCCCATGATTGAGAGTACACCAAGATATCATCAACAAAAATAACTATGAGGACATCAAAATATGGGTGAAATACATGGTTAATTATGTTTATGAATACAAAATGTGTTTTTAACAAACACAATGGAATTAAAAAGTATTTATATAATACATACCTACTTTGGAATCATATCCATGATATATTTGAGGCCTACCTCTCACATCATGATAGCTATATATCAATAAATCTTTGGGAATATCCTAGCACCCTTAAACCAGTTGAAGAGATCATATATATGAGGTAGTTGGTATTTTTTATTTATTATAATATGTTTCCATCACTATTAAATTCAACATAACTATAAATCATCATTATTATTATCTAAAACTGTATCGATAAACCCTATGTAGATATATTATGCCAAATAAACCACCTGGATTCCAGGTCATTGAACAACTGATTGAGTTCCAAAAGCTTATTAAGACATATCATGTATGGATTAATGGATACTTGTTTTAGACATGGAATAAAATCATTATAAAAGTCAACCTCTATATTAGGGGGGTATCATACAGAACTATTCTCAAATTATTTCCCTGATAAATTCCATAAAATAAAGAAAATACCAAGCTGCACTTCTTGATCATCCAGTAAAATGTTTCAAATTTGGTTTGATGCTCCCCCACCAATGATGCTTAGTTCCATAAAAATCTATCTAGACATACAATTATCTATTCAATCTATACTCTTGTGAAGATGATGACACCCATCAATGAAAATAGTTAATAAGGTCTCAAAATGGAACTATCCATCCCATCCCAAGAATTAAGTCAAATCCTTTCATCTCAGGGATAAATAGGACATATGGAAATTGGTAGCTGGATATCATGATGGGACATTCCTTATAATGAAAAATTCCCTCAAATCATATTCCTAGACATGTTTCACGTGACATAACCCTATATATATATATTGAATTTCTAAATATAGAATTCCCATTAAGGAAACGTATATGAACTACTGCAAAGTGAAATTTAAAAAAATTATAGAATCCAACATCCTGGGCACTATGATCTTAGCACATAATGTAGGTTTTATAGTGCTCTACTCTTTAGGTGTACGTTGAACTACATGTAACTATCCAAATCCATGACCCTGAACTATAACTTCCACCCCCCTGAGAATGACTACTTTTCTAGAACTATTAATCCTTTTTCTGGTGTCCCCAAACTCATCCACATCTCTACCTTAACGACCAATATAACTCTATATTCCATCTTAGTGGGGTACCAGAGATCCCACTCCTAAACAATGAGATGGGGTAAATCCTCTCTCATTGGGAATTGGTGGAAGGGTCCTACAAAATTTCTAGAGATGTCCCAAATTTACACAATAATAGAAATATATTAGTTCCCAATCATACTAGGGAATCTTCTGAACCTATCTTCCAAATTGGTGTCATACCATAGAAAATTCAATATGCACACCATTCCTTCCACTTCCAAGGTGATAAGAATCATAGAAACACTTCCTACCACTAGATGACCCACTACATGGTCTAGAAGCTAAATCACCTCTACCATTCCCTCAGAATATGGTAGATTACACTCAGAGATAAGGTATTGGATCACCATCTTAGAAAAGGTAGTCAATCTAATGAAATTACACTAATATATAATCGAACACCGTCATTTTTTTTCAAAGAACCTCTCCTGGGATAGTTCATCTCCCACAATAGTGGGATAAAATTACCAAATCTTAGTGAATCAGGTTGCGTAAAGAATGAAAGGAATATTTCTGTTCTACAAAACTGAGATTTACCTAGATTGATAATCCCACTAAGCCACCGTAAAAATCTAATCATATAAGATATTATATATTTCCCTCATAATAGTGCAAAAATGTTTATTTTACAGAGTAAGATCATCCCAAAATACCATGGAAGATCCATTAAGAATTTAATTTATTTGCATCCCCCTATTTTTTGTGGTGTATCTAAATGTATAATGATATGATTCACACCCTCAAGCAATGAATATTTATCTTAGGGACCATATTCACTTGTGGAAACATGCAGGTGTTATTTAAAGAACAACCAAGTAAACTCCAACATAGTTGGAATGACCCAAGGAGATACCTCTATGAATTGTAATGGGACTGGAAAATACTCTCTAATATAAGAAATAATTCATAATCTTGGAACAATAGGTGGTATAAAAGGAGGTGATGTATGTGGAACTATCAAAGGTATAACATTTGGTTCAGGTCCGACCACCTTAGGTTCATGAACAACATTACCTTATGAGCACTCGACTGAAAGCCTTCACAGAGGCAAGTATCTACAATTCGAAGCACATACCTCATAAAAATGTGTTAAAATAGGTAATAGTATAGATAAATAATGTGATAATTCACTCAATTCCCCATAATAACATATACAATACACATAAGAGGTTTTAAATAAATTTTTACATTAACTACAATGACCCATTAATATGGTTTAGTTGCAGGATAAAATTTGTAGTGCTTATCATAATGGATTAGTCATTTGGGCTTCCAATCACAAGTTATAGTGTTATGAACTCATTATGTTTCAATTTTATTACCATTAAAATTCAACCCTTTAAATATTTATTTCAAGAGTTAGAATTTAACACATATACACAAAATTGGTTCTGTTATATGGATTATCATTCCAATGTTATTGATATATAAACCTTATAAGTTTTAATTGGCCCTCTATTTAACTAAATCACTTCTAAATTATTATATTTATAATCATAGTTTTAATTATTTGATCAAAATATATTTGGTTATGTAAAATTTCATCATAAAGATCTGCAGGAAAATAGCATTTAGGTTGATGTGGACATGTTAAGTGACAAATCCTTTTCAGGGTAAGTAATGTTGAATATCATATGTATTAAAATCAATGAAAAAAATTGGAAACAATAAGTATAATAAATTAAATATGAATGTAATGGAATATTAATGTAATGTAAATTTCCGCATTCCTATGATAATTCATTTTTTAATTCTCTCATTCAATTCCATCAAAATGTTGAAAATAAAATAAAATATAGCATTTCATATCATGTGAATCTCTCAATGGGGAAAATATTAAAAATATAAGATAAATATAGAATAAAAAAGTACTTTTTAAGAAACTTGGTCATCCCCCACATTTGTATTAACTAAACCTATTAACATAATCAACATCGACTACTTACACATCCTAGATTATTTTTTACAACCAGAAAAAAGAAAGAAAATAGAAAAGACTGCTCTCATAACCCACTATTAGAAATATCACATATCCCCACAGATTGATACTAAGGATATAAGATATACCATTGGTTTAGTGATCTGTGGGCTACTGAGGCATTGGTATAGACCTATACCCACAATTTTCATAGAAACCATTAGTATAGGCAAACAAATTTCTATAATACCCACATTTGTAGTTAAACCATGGGCATATATCTATACCTGTAGTATAAAAAAGCACGGGTATAGATTATTTCACAATATAAAATATATCCATAGTTCATTGAACCATTGGTAAATGTT
The DNA here is from genome assembly GCA_963277665.1 of Viscum album. Lineage (NCBI taxonomy): Eukaryota > Viridiplantae > Streptophyta > Magnoliopsida > Santalales > Viscaceae > Viscum > Viscum album. Next base: position 1,541,288,907 of record OY728142.1, read on the forward strand.
CCCATCCCAAATCATAAGTACCATCCTTCTAGTAATCCATACCACATAAAAAATGCAAACTTAAATCAATCCAGATCAGGCTAAACTAGTCCAAAAAACATAGACAACGATAGTTCACCATTATCAATATTGTTATTAACTGAGAAACTAGTATCAAAAATATTATTTATATAGAATTTAAAAATTCTACCATTCTCTTAAGAAAATCTATTAAACACTATTAAGAAACCAAAATTTCAATTTTGAACAAAATATTTCATTGGTAAACTTTTACACATATTAATGATAAATTGGTGTCTTAAATCACATAATCATTAAAAAGTAATCATGTTGTTGGGGTATTCTAATTTATGATCCAAATAGAGTGTTTTTTTAGTTATTGACATCAAAAGAAACAAATCTCTCAATAGACTTATATTAAACCTACCAAGATGATGAGTAATAATTTTTAGTACTCAACCCATCATAGAGGTTGGGTTTCTCTCCATCTATAGCCTACTAAATAATTCGGTCCACCGATAAATAGTATAGTAGTATTACTAGTTGATTAATGGTCATATTATTTCATGGAATTTATGAATGATGATTTGAAGTGAAATAATTAAAATAAAATTTGACTACAACCTATAGGATATCAGTGTATATTTTTTAGGAATTTCAAAACTGATCTATCTGGTTTATGATATAGCATTTTAAGCACCAAGTTATTTCTATAGTTTCATTTGGATTGAGTCTAATAATAAACTCCAAAAATGTATAATATCTCATGATCTGTTATTACATTATCAAATTGGTTATGAATGTTTGTTTCCTTTCAGTAATCCCAATGAATTTCCATTTCACCACATTTTATACCCATAACATTTTCAGAATAAATATATATTGCATAGTCTATCATATCTTCTCATTATAAATTCTTATTTCCTCACTCCTTATTCATGTGAATTAACAATTCATTCCAATATATTCCAAATCCCTTACTAATTATCCATGATTCATATTCCCTCCCATGGTTTAGAAAAAGACTCTAATTTTGGAATATTAGGATGGATTATATTGGATGGTAAATGCCCATAGCTGGAATAAGTGATTAGGAATTAAGTAAACACCCCTCGGGAATGATTTCTCCCTCAAACAACTAATTAAAATAACAACATAAAGTAAATAAAATTTATGAATGACTCATCCTTACATCAGATGTCCACGATGAAGGAAAGGAAAATAAATATAAAGAACACAATACAAAGGTATTAAAAAATGTAACCCACAAATTAATCCCTCAACTACCTCGACCCCCTTCCCTACAAAGAAAATAGTGTGACTACCTCCAGTGCCTTTCTATTCCCCTTTGAAGAATATAACTACCCTCCATCTATAGAAAGCTATAAAAGTCCTAAGTGGAAAATTTGATAAAGAAAATAATATAAAAACTAAAGTAGAGAATACATGTCTCTTGCATATATAAAAGTTAATACCCCAATATAAGGACCACAACGCCCTATGGGTCAAAACATGTTCTTATAAGCCAGGAAGAAACCAATTACATTAGTTAAATAACATATGGTTCCATTTATTGGTTTTTTGTTTAACAATTATCGATTTTTCTTGGTTATGTTATGTATAATTTAATTTTATTGATACTGGTTATTTCTATTTGGCCCATTTAGCATTACATTAGATTCATACACATCAATTTTTTTATTTATTTCATTCCAAATCCAATTGATTATGTTCTTTTCAATATTTTTTTCTTGTTTATGTATTTTTAATGTATTTTTTATTTTATTAATTTCCCATTAATTTTAGTTTTGATTGAGTTATCATAAACCATGAAATGTTGGGTCAGTTTTGTTTGATAAAATTTTGTTTGGTTCATTTTCCTTAGATTCAGTTTTTATTTTTTTGTTAATATTATCTTAGAAAATTTGATTCATTTGGGTTCTTATTGATTTAGTTTGATTGTATTTAGGTCATATTAGTTTGTTTTATTTCATGTTGGTTGCAGTCATATTTTTTTCAATTCATTATATTTGTTTCAATTTTATCCATCATTTGTAATATCATATTATTAAAATTTATATTAAATTTTACAATTTAGTTTCAGTCGATTTTGTTTTATTTTATTTTTAATTTCATAATTTTGATCATTCTAGATCTATTTTGGTTTATCTAATTTACATTACTAGTAAGGTTTGCTTAATTTATGAAATTTCATTAATAATATTTTATTTTATTTTTTAATTTGTTTTATTCTATTCATTAATGGTTTTTGTCGTTTCACATTATTTAGTTCACCTCGTTCTAAGTTTATAATTATTAATATTATTTTTTTGGGTTTTTATCATTCATATAGGTTCATTATGTTTAATGCAATACTAATTGATGGAGGTTTAGAGAGGTCTAACTATATTAAATTGATTATTAATGATTCACTTGGTATAATGTGATATTATTTCTTTTATATATAGATATTTTTAATTGATTTGTTCGGTATAGTGTAATTTAATTTATTCTAGACTCATTTTGAAATATTTAGTTTCAATATTTGTTAGGAACAAGGGGTTGTTGAGGCTATGTATATAGTGAGTGGGGAACTTGGTACTAGTTGGGTGGTAGTTTCTAGTTTCAAGGGCATCATTTCACAATTATAATTATACATAGGTTGAGGTTGCTGGCTGTTTTGTGGGGTTATTAAATGAGAGGGTTGTGTATGAGGGGGGATATGAATCATTTTTATAATTTCTAGCCCAAAATAAATAGTAATAGTCCTTGGGAGGTCATAGATAACCCTTCATAAATAAAGGATATCATCACATGGGGATTAATACTTCCCCCTAGTTTCATCATCTTCCTATGTCTCCTTCTTCCTCTTATTTTTCGATTAAGATACTTCACTATAATCCCAGATCATAGAGATATTAAATAGTGTATACATAGTTGTTTTTTTACACTCTCATTGAACTAACACTATTTTTAGTTTAATAAAATTCAAATTATATTTGTTTTCCCTAATAATTTTATGTACTCAGTCACTTAGTTTAGTAAAATTTGATGTAGCTCAATTTTATATCGGTTATATTTTTTTCTTCATTTCTATTCGAGAAAATTATAATTAGAAATATATATCACTTTTTTGTATAAAAACATGGTCTAAAAGACAAACTATTAATGATTCATTAAATTTAATGGCTAACGGATAATGGAACCTATATCAAACTCAATGATGTCTTCTTATGACAAAGGTAACATGAATCTTCCCTTTACCACTTACAACCATATGAACTTTCTCATATATATATATAAGGGTGCCTATCACTTATGTACATATTTTAATGGAAACATATGTACAATGGGAGCCTTTCAATTATTCTTATACTTGAATATACCCCATTTCCATACACATGTAATATTTTTTCATTTATATACATAAGCACATCGAGCCCTAGTATATATCCATACGACCATGAGTGAATATATATATATATATATATATATATATATATGGGAACATATATATGCATATGAAAACCTATGAATACAAGTGCAAGTAAACATTGACGAGGGACACTTCAAATCACCGCTATAGGTCCAAATTAATAAAAAAACACTGATTACACCCAAAATGCAGAACAGCAAAACCCCTAAATTGAAAAAAAACAATGATTTTAAATGGAACAAAATATACCTGAAACCTATGGTAAACCCACTTAGCTTTATGGAGGTGTCTAGAACCAGGCTCAATGGTACCCAAGATCTTTATCCATCAACAATCGACAAAAAAAATAACCACAAAATGAGTTAGGATTCAATTGCAGTGATCTAAATGAAATGAATAGTGTAGAAGAAACAATAAATATCACATTAGTTGATAATAATGAAAGAAAACACATGAAAAAGAAAACACTTCTTCTTCTTGTATTTTATTATTAGTGAAAAAATAAGAGAACCCAATAACTTGCTGCCACAAAAATTCAAAAAACATAGCAACAAGACTGTAGAACAAATCCAACCTTGAAAACATTATATTGAAAAAATTCACTTAAACATACTCAAACATCCAAAAATGATAACATGAAATAGTAGGATACATGGAATTAAGATGCAGAGTATACTAAGAAATCATTTTTAATCTTGAAAAATGGAAAATGTAATTCAAAAGTAGCACAAAAATCGTGGTTTCCTACTCTAACCTCAACTATGATTCATTATTACGTTCTATGGAGTATTAATATCATCACATTTGAACATAAATTTCATATTAAAAAAACATAATACCATTTTTTGATATCAAATTAATGGATATTGTATTTAATTATTTAATCTAGGAATAAGTGATGTAACATTATCTCTAATCAAAACTACTGATAACTGATTATCTGAGCACAATTCAGTAAATCAACTTCCAAGAATCAGAAAACAAATTCATCAATGATTTTAAAATTCTAAAATAATTATAAATTTTTAAACACACATTAATCACTAAATAAAACAAAAAAAATTAATTATATCCTAAATTATGTACTTTCTACAAAATATTTGGAAATTAGATTTTATACATTAAGGTACGATGACATAAAAATTGGAAAAAGATTGATTTTCATGCATCATGGAAGTAGATCACATAAGAAAAAAATAATTTTGTTCGAATAATTTTTAAATAGATTAATTATAGTAGAAAAAAATAGTTTGAGATTAATAGTAGGTTTACAAAATAATACTCTAATTGTAGCTGAAAATTATTCATGGTAGGACTAGACACAAGCAATAGATGAAAATTAGAAAAAATAGATGACAATAGTAAAATTATAATATAGAAACAATTTTTATTAAAACACTAATAAAATAAAATATACAATAATCTAAAAAATTTATCTAACCAGATTTAATCTACTAACATAATGTAATAAATTAATTATTTCTACTACTACAGTATTAAAGGAATTAAAAATGACTGACAGAATTATGAGAAAACAACCAAAGGTATAAAATTAAAAACTAATCAAAATAAATATTGACATTTAATTAGTTAAAATGATATGAAAGAATATAAAAAAATAATAGTGGACAAGATATAAAAAATAGTGGTATCAGAATAAGATTATCAGACATCTGTATCTGTTTGTCTCACTAAAACATTAATAAAAATTTAGAGTGTCAAATAGTCTCACTAAGATTTCATGCACACAAATTGTTTACCTAAGGCTCTACTAACATAATATTGGTGTTTCCCTAGGTCAGATCTCTCATGTAAGGTGGTAATCCTTGAACATTAGTCATTTGGTGTATAGAGCACTAAAAATTGGATATAAAGTTGTAATACCACCCATTTATAATATATTGAAATTTTTCATCATTAATTACATAATCCAAGAATTAATGATGAAACATTATGCCTAATTAAAACTAGTGCTAACATATAATACAAAATAAATTCACTAAATCATCTACTAGTAATCCATGTAACTTCATTAATTCAACTTAAGATGTTTTTGGAATCATAAACTATTTCACTAAACTCTACTCTGACCCCAAAAAAATGAATCACATCCTAAACAATCCAAACAATACTAAACATTTTTTAAACTATATTTATTTATTTAAAGGTTAATTATCTTGAAATTCATGAAGTAATGGTCAACTTTTATGCAATATGGTTGAAAATCACTTGTCCAACAATAAACGGTGTTGTTTTGAAGAAAATTTAAATAGAAAAATGGAACTAGAAAAAATGGGTGTGTTGTATATTAGGATTACCAAGGAATACACTAATAGTCACTGAAAATTAAACCGAATAGGACTTGACACAAGTATCAGATGAAAAGTAAAAAAATTTGATGAAAAAAATTCAAATTTTGTTATGAATAAATATGTTCTAAAACACTAAACCAAAATAATCTAACAATAAGCTATAAAAATTAAATGACCATATATAAATATATAAATAAAAAATGATCAATTAATGAAACTTAATTCCACCACATAAAATAACTGAAAATAAAAATAAAAAATGTAGAATATGATCAATAATGACTAAAAACTAAAAACATAAAAATAAAGATGGAAAAAATGAAGAAAATTAAATTAATAGAATTGGAACCGTTTTCTCATATATATTCTCAAAAATTCTCTCAAAAAGGTTCTAATGGAACTCACATGACCCCATTATCTCACATGTGGTTTGAATTTTAATCTGTCCTCCTCAAAACAAGTTTAATTCTTCACTGCAAACATTTCCTCCTTTATTAACCAACTCAATTCTCCTCACCAAAAACATAGATGCCATGAATCTAGATAGCCCTGATCATTAAATTTCCTCAAAATTCTTTTATCACACAACACCAAAATCACCATCTAGATTAAACTAATCTAGACATGAAAATCATTAATCTTCATTCACATTCGATCTTCATAAACTCGAATCCCTCAATCACGATTCATATCAAACCAACATGTTGATTTATTGAAATAAATGGATTTGATTACCTTCAAATACTAGTCCCCTTTTGGAACCCTTTATCAGTGAATGATCTTATCCTTATGTACAATCGATGGAACTCAATTATAATATCTCCCTTTTGGAACACCATTTCATGGATCTGGTGGGGATGTCACTAGAGGAGTGGGAGGTGAGAGGGGGAGGGGAACACTTCTAGAGGAGAGGTAGTTGAGAGGGGATGAGGGTAGTAAGGCGGAGGCTGAGACATTGAGGTGGAGTCAAAGGATGAGATGCGGGGGTTGGGGAGGTTAGAAGAGGGGTTGGAGGCCTAGGTCGGGGAGGTTACCCTAATAGAAATGAGAAATCGAGAGGGGATACCAAATTGAAATTTTGAAATTAGGGCATTGTATACCCACAGTTTTAACAAAATTGTGGGTATATAGAAGATCGTATCACATATACACATGGTTTTCCAAACATCGTGTATAGATGCATGGGGATAGAATTAGTTTCTAGTGGTGACACTTTGTGACATCCCAAAACCATTTCACTAATATGTAACTAGTCTAGTGGGCCAAAAGACCTCATGTGCACCTCCCCAAACATCAATGTTTGTCAAATATAAGTGAGGGTGTATGGGAATATGGTAGTAAGACAAAATCCCATGTATCACAGTGAAACCAATTGGAAATAAAGGAATGATAGTCTGGAAAAATAATAAATAATGTAGACATGAAAAATTAATGTTTTATATATATAAATGATGTAATGGTGACACAAAATATAAAATAATCATGTCATAAAAGTAGTTATAAGAGAAGATATCAACTAAGAAAAATATAAACCAAAGACTATAAAATGATAATATCCATGAGTATATAATGTCCAACTCGTTCATCTACTCTTATGCTCAATATTAAGATATGATCAGGCATCTATAGCATGGTTTTTTCCCACATCCTTTTCTGCATCCATGAAAACTACCTGAGTAACATGTGGTGGCCCAAACAGGCTGTGAGAACAAATCAATAGGCCACCACCAATGGTTTCTAATAAAATAATAATTTGTGAATATAAAATATAATAGTGTGAAAATATAATAAATTAAAATAATGAAGTAACATAAACTATGTAAATATTAGGATACTCAATGGATACCCGGCTGACCCTACCAACTTCAGTTGAAGACATATATTTGTAAAAATGTTTCCTCTTAATTATTCAAGGGACCAGATGCATGTACAAAATAAATCCAATAGTAAATAATCAAAACCAATCCATGTAAATAATATGGTAATTCAAACACAATGCATTAATTTCAAATATATGGATGTTCCACAACTTTCTTTGATTAATTTTATTTTTATCCAACTCATGTCAAAAAATCAATGAATGTTGTCTGTTACTTTTGGATTGAGATCCAAGGGAATGAATCATGGAATTATAATCCTTTGAGTTTCTATCTAATCCATGTAAAACAACCTTTTAATTTTAGGGTAGGTCTTGATTGGAATCCTTGGGGGTGACCGAATGTGTTCCACATCTATTGAAATTAAGGTGAACATGAGATATCATCCAAAAAAAATTTGTTTTTCAATAGATTCATTTGAATTTATGTTGCCTAGTCAGAAAATTCATGGGATTAAGATGTTGAAAACAATTAATATGGGTTAAATGGATGCACTTTTTATTAATGAATTGGGTAGAATACAAGGATTTTTCTCATTGAATTCTAAGTGGGAATCCATGACTTCTTCAAGGCATGCCACAACTTTGATGGTTTGGGAATGACTCCATAAATAAACAACCAACAAATACAATTAAAAAACAAATATGTTTAATTTAAGGTATTCATATAAATATTATAAATAAAATTAAACCACAATAGTTTTTGGTTCAAACAATTTTTCAAAATATACCCATGTCCAACCCTAAAAATTCATTTCCAAAGGGGAAACCCAGCCACGTACTAAAGAGATGTTATATTTATATAAAATAAAAAATATTTTTTTCTTAAAGTCTAATCCAAACCCACCCTAAAGGTGTTTTTTGTTAAATTTAATGTCTAGCGACCACTTATTTTATGTGAAAAAACCCTAAGGGGTGGATTGGGATTTTTTTTTTTCAAGCATCAATGATGTTTGAGAGTCTTTCAGTGCATCCACATCAATTTATAGGTGAAAAAATTATTGAATATAAATTTTAGGATCGATTCTTGAATTTATGTTTTATGGTACAGTGGTACATTTTATGAACAGTCTATATTTTAATAAAAAAAATATAGACTACACACATAGGGCCTTTGGAAGACTCATAACTCACTATTTTGTTACAAAAAAATGAAATTAAGTGTTATAATAATGTACAAAATCAAATTAATAAAATGGTGAATGATAATAATAATTCTTTCAATGTGGAATGAAGGTCCACTAATCATGTACTAATATTTTTTCATAGAATTTTTCTAATTTTTTTTAAAAATAAACCAATAAAATATAAAAGAGTATTAAATAAAACATTACAAACTGGACTGGCATTATAAATTTTGATATATAAGATTATATTCTACACTCTGTATGTATATATCATATTTATAATTTTTAAATTCTCATTATGGAGATTTAATTTTTTATTTTTTAATGTTTTTAATATAAGTCTCATTTTTTTTAATTTCATACTATTTTAATATTTATATTATATTGTTATTTTAGTTTTAATAGAAAAGTATGTTATGACTAACTTCATCAGGATTAATTCTCAAGATGAAGATATGCTTCCCATTAATATATCCATGATTCACAAGATTCATAAACCTGAGAAATATTTTATTATATCTATAATGAGATGTGCTCATTTATGTATATTAATTGATTGTAGGAAGTTAATCAAAGGTTCTTAGAGGAAATATATGTATAAATACTGGTATAAATATTCTAATAAATAATTATTTTTTATCCTATATTCCTTAAATAATTTTAATAATCATTAAATTTATTCATGATAATGGATATAACGTAGATATTATGAATAAAGGCTATTTTAAATACCTATATATAAAAAAATAACTAATATTATGTAAATTTTGATTCAAGAGAATCTTTCAGGGATTGCCTATTGATTATACAATGTCTATACAAATGAAATTGAATCTAATGTGCCCAACTATATGTTTACCATCACTAATTTATTTATTGTGTGACATAATAGTTTTGATCATCCAAGACCAGTAATGAGGAGGAAAATAATTAGATGTATGAAAAAACATCCATTGGTTGATTAAAAAGTTTTTACACTAATTATTTATCATTAAATGATTATTCTCAAGGAAATTTGATTATAAGACCATCAATATAGAAATATTCTACTAGATCCCTTATTTTTTGGAAATAATTCATGGAGACATATGTTGTACAATTAATCCATAATATAGACTATTTAGAAATTTTATTATCTTGATTGATACATTGAATCAATATTACCATTTGATATTATTATCAAATTGAAACCAGAAATTTATTAAGTTTATTTCCCTAATTAAATGGCTAAAGGAAAAATTACCAGATTTACAAATCGAGAATATTCCCCTTGATAATACAAGTGAAATTCCTAATATTTTTTAATTAATTATTTCTTTGTAATCAATAGATATTTTGAACATCCTGTAGCTCCATTCCACACACAAAATAGATAAGATGAATAATTTATAAATTAGTTACAACAAATCACTAGACACATTTTAATGATTACAAAATTTAAAAATTAAGTATTAGAAAATGAAATATTTATTTTAGATGTATGTATTCAAATAAAACTATCATGTTGTCATGAATTTTTCACTTTTCAATTAACATGTGGTCATTAACTAAATATATTACATTTAAGAATGCTTTGTTATGTTCTATAAGAAATATTAGAACTCCCAAAACGAAAATATAAGACCCCATAGAAGATTGGGTATTTATTCTACTTTTAAAAATCCCTTAATCATAATGCATTATTTGATAATGAAAGAAGATATATTTAAATAAAAAACTTTAATTATGATTTTGATAAAAAATCATTTATTTATTGGAGGAAAATCAATCATCATTAAATTAAATATTATGGAAACTTATTTTATGGTTTTATCTTGACACTCATATCAAAATGACTAAACTAAATGATCAAAAGATCATTAATTTGACAAAGAACAAGTCAATGGATCAATAAATTCAATAATTAGAATTCGGATAAAAAGTCTGAAAAAACTACTAAAATTTATTTAGTTAAAATATGTGTCCCATAAGGAAAATCAAATAGTCTTATTTTGACACCATTATTTTTTTAATAAAGAATTATTTGTTTGGTATAATATGTGACATGTTGCAACAAGTATTGTCGAACCTCAATTTTCTATTAATATAAGTATATAAACAAGATCTATATAACCTATCCATTAAATTTATTATTTTTAATGGGAATAAAAACATTTTAAGAATTATGTATGATGGATAAATAAAATATATTGATAAATATGTACCTAATTATTTATATAATCTTTATAGGCTTTAAAAATAAATATTACTCCAAAAATATTTTAATTTATTTTTGTTATGAAATAATAAAATTAATTTTTGAATCTCTTGGAATATTTATTTGAAAAAATGAACATAATTTTTTTAATTAATAAGTTAATATTATCTTATGATCAATTTTTGGTATTTTTTTAATGATTAATTTATTTATAATAAAAAATAGTAGTTATATTAAAAACATCATTTTAATTTTAATCATTTTCATTGTTATATATATATTAAAATTTATAAAAATAAATTCGTTCAATAATTACCTTATTGACCCAATTTTTATCATTGTAATCAATTTTTTATTGAAATTTTAAATAATATTTTTTATGGTGATAATAAATTTTCTTTGGAAACTTTTTATTTCACATCTATGGGTTTAATTTTAAATTAAATTTTTCCCCTTAAGTTAATTAAATTTTGAAATATATATTATACATTTTCAATCACCATAATTAACATAATATAATTATTTTAGCATAATTTTTTCCTAATAAATTTTAAAAACATTAAAAATAATTTATTGTGGTTATGGTAATTGTGGGATTTTAGGGGTTAAACTAAAAATATAGGGGTTTAAATGAACTTAAAACATGTTCAATTCCAGTTGAATGGACATATTTTAACCATATATCATCTGTTCTTCTATAATATGTTATTGTGGAGCCTTGTGGAATGTTTAAATTGTGGGTATAATTTTTTTATTCCAAATATTCCAATTGTGTCATCTCCCCCACATATAAAATTTGACCCCCTATCCTCTTCAATTTACACATAAAAATCAGTGAATTAATAAAAAAATAAATTCCTTAATTTATTACCCATAAAATATAGTATTTTTTTATTAAATACAATATAGGGAGGCTTTTTGTATAATTTTCAAGAGGTGGTCCAAACAAGGGGTGTCATTATTAACTAAGCATCACTATTTTTTTATTCTATTAAATCCATAAAATATTAATCAATCATGATGATATAAAAACCTAATTATCTCCTTAATAATTATTTTTTATTATTTTAATTTCATAACGTAAACCCAACCCCACATCCATCATATAGAAAGCAAAAACATTTTTTGTGTGAATGGAAGACTACCCCCTCGTGAACCGATGAAATTTTTTTCCTTCATCTCCTCTCACTATTTTTCATGATGATATATTTCACTTTTACATATTATATTCAATATATATTGACCATTTCGTAAATTATTAAATAATATACCTTCTAATATTACCACCCTTTTAAAATGATAACGTCATTCGTGTGTACGGTGGACTACTGTCTCAAGAAGAAATGTTATTCATTTCTTATTAACGCGTTACATTGATAGAGAATTTAAGTTTATTTAATAAAATAAAATTATATATATGACATAATTATCATTTATTAAATATAAAATAACACTTACCTTCTTTCTGTTATGTTGTTTGAAAAATGGAAACATTAAACAAGTGTACATATGACCTACTGTATCCATGATTGTAACACAACTCATTTTCCATATCCATAATTAATATTTTTTAAAAAAATATATAATTTACATATATGTGACAATTATTTCATGTTTGTTATTCTGGATAATATGAATGAATATCCACTTTGATCCCACAGAACTTCATAATTTGATTTTGTACATATGCGTCAAAAATCATAAAAACCAATAACATGAAACTAAATGATTAAGTAATAGAATATCACAAGATAAGGAATAAAACAAAAGGAATAATAAACCAAAAAAAATTTATTAAGAAATTAAATAATTACCATTAATTTATTTATGAAAACAAAGAATGCACATGATGAATCAGGCTCAAGGTGTGGGATTTATCTTAAGCATCTTCAGGTTAGGACACGACCTCTCTAACTCACATTATCTACCTTTATAACGTTATTAAATTATTCTACATTAAATATATATATGTATCACAAAAATATAAATTGAATATTATCTCATAATTTTTGGGGTAAATACGTGTATTTTTTCATATCTCAAATTCCATAATAATGAAATTTCATTAAGTTATGATATGAAGAGAGATTATGTAACCCGTTTTCATTAAATGTGTAATTATTATGTCTATACCTTTTTATTGAATTAATTTTTTTGGAAAACATTATCATAAATTTTTATTTATGTGTGTTCAAATATAGCTCTTCAATTCATTGGGTAAATCGTTAGTCTCATGTCATGTTATGTATCAAATTAGATAGTAACCCTAATCCATTATGGGATATTTTCTACTTTGTGATTTTTTATAGAGAGTTATCCTTGACCTAGGGTTATGTCATGTTATATGTTTCTTCTATATTTATTATGTTACCATGATCATATAGTACCATGTTATTTAGGCTATTCTTCCATATGATTACTCATGATCCTTATCTTTTATGATATCATGATATGCCTTGTCCTCATATGTTATGATCCCTTATCATGTTTGTTTATTTATTTGTATTTTTATCTCAACCATTTATTTTATGTATTTCCCTAGGTTATCTAATTCATTTTTGGGATCCCAAATATATTTATGATCTCACTATGGTGAATAAAATAAAGATGTTATATTTTTAGTTTCCAATATTGTTTTATGTAGTTGGTCTTCCAAATACATTTGAAATCGTGATCATTTTGTTATAATTAATTGATATTTTGTTAAAAATAATATATTTTTTTATTATAACCATAATAATATATTAAGAACCCAAGGGGTATGTATTAGTATAATACAAATTATTGAAAAATAACCTTGAATTTTAGTGATGTATAGAGTGTGTGGGAGCCAGGAAAATCCATCCATATCTAGATGTTACAAGTAGATGAACCTATGGCATAGTTTTAACTTTGTTTAATTACACTAAAATTGAAGTATTCATTTGAACGTGATGGTCATAAGGTGGATGGAAATGGAAAATTATGTAAATCAGGGTTGACACTCCTGGGGGATATGTTTTAGAAATTTAGAAACTATTTATTAACCAATATCAATGTCTTGAACAAATTATTGGAATAAAAAAAACTAATTATGAAATTACTATGGATAACCTAGATTTAATCCTATAGATTCATCATTTAGGATATACTTTTCATTCTTATGTTATTCCTCCCATGTTTATAAGATTACATTTTTTACATTTATTCATTAATGTATTCTCATCATGTTTTTTTTACACTACTGGAAAATAGGTTTTACCAATGCATCTATCCCAATGGTTTTAAAGAAACCGTAGGTATACCATACCTCATATTTCAATATCGTTAGACTAAACCCTTTGTGTCACTCCCTTGAAAACTCTCTGATCCCCCGTAATCCTCTTCTCCCCGATTATACATCGCACTCTTCTGGTGAGTGTCTCTCCTCCGCCAAATCTCCTCACCCTCGAAACCATCTTCTTCTCACGATTATCCATCGTACTCAACCTATGAACCCTCTCTTACAAGGTAGTAAAAATTGCGAGGCAACTCGTATAATCATAAAAGTTTGAGGATGGGCATATCCCCTTCGACAACTGAAGAATATATTTGTTGCGTCTTCAAACACATGGAATCAGAGAAAAATATGTGACCCATGAAGGATCGATGCTTCTATTAGGGGAGATCACTTTTTTTACTTTCAAATTTAAAGTTTTTTAATCGGTTTCAACCCGACCCACCTCTCATAACTAGGTTTCAATTTCTTCCCCTCTACCCCCATATCTTTTTTCTTCAGTGTTGTTTCACTCTTCCATATACCGGATGAGCTCTACGACTGGAACCATGAGGTAGAACTCATTTGGTCTCTCTATCCTTTTCTCATTAGGTGCCACCACCAGCATCAAAAGTAGGTATATACTAATTTCATTCAATTCATCACTCAATTAGTCTGACATTTTATTTTACTACAGGTAATATAGAAAAACAATGCATTTGGTGAACATATATGTCTATTTTAGTGTTCCGGTTTTATAATTGCTTCATTGACATAGAGAAGGTATTTTATCGAATCACTACCCCTCCATAAAATCCTACTCTTGTGGTGTTTCTCCTGCAGGACTTTCTATCTAATCTCTTCTCATAATCTGATATTTCTGTTTTATCACAAATTAATTACTCCATTATCTTGTTTAACAAATTCTGCATATAATTAATACCTATTAAGGTAGGTAGGTCGGTCGATCGATTTGTGAAAACTACACTGATGGGTGACTTGATTTTTGGGTGGTCCAATATGTATTTCAGAAATTATATTACATTATTTATATATGTGTGAGTGGCTTAATTTCTAGTAAACTCACAGGTCACTAATTATTTTTCTTGGTTTCCTTGCAGGTTTCACCATCCCTATTGTAATTTTTGGTTTTGTCAAACCCTGACTTAAGGGTATGACCAAATTTTTGTGGTTTCTTTGGTGTTTAGGGTTCATGGTAGTTTCTTATTGGTTTTTTGGTCATCCACCATTAAAGTATATGCATTCTTTCTCGTGTGTTTTTTATTTGAGGTAGTTTTTCTTATGCCCTTACTCTGATGGCCAATTTTTTAATGATGAAATACATATTTTTTAAAATATTTATTTTAAAAACCATGCATGTTGATAAATATAATCTTGTTTATATAACAATATGACTTAACTCATCCATTTTCATTGACCATTTTATCTTCATTTGTGACTTGTCAATCAATCATAAAATAATTCATAAATTAGAAAATTTATCTAGAACACATTCTAGATGATTAAAATATTGATACATATATTAAGGAATATCTTAAACTTGTTTCACAGATCTTATACTTGTAGAAATATCTCCAGTTGGATTATGGAATTGAAGTATAGAGGGAGTCCAAGATAAATAAGGAAGAGGGAAAATATAGGGAGAGTAGCCAATGCATGTGGAAATATAGGGAAGAACAAAGGACCCAAATATTTCTGAAAATTTTCCTATAAATGACTATAATACCACCCAATAAATCAGGGGTTTGGAATATTCACTATACTCCCAGTGGTCCCCTATAAATAAAGATAAATCAGAATCATAATAATTATACTATAAAGGTAATAAAGAAGTTTTCTTCACCATAATACTTCCTGGTAGGATCATAGGTGCAAAGAAAGATAAATCGGTAGTTTTATATTTTTGCAACAAACATAGGGAATAAAACCAAGGTAAACAAGAAGAAGAATGACGAAGAATGAAGAAAGGTACAATAACATTCCGAGAAGTCTCCCAATGAAAAGGTTGATAGATGTGCCCATAATCCTGTTGTGCAAGATATCCAAACAAAAGATCATTTCTTGATATCCTTGAACCAACTACCCCAACCCAAGTTTATTACCTATCAGCTACCATTCCAACACAACACTAAAGTTAAAAAGAGAATACTTCTATTATTTAATATTTCCTACCCCACCACTAGCTGCTCACAACACCCGACTCAATACACCACTTACATAGCATCTTATGCAGCACCTTTCTATCATTTCCCACCCTCTTGAAAACCCACCTTGTCCTCAAGTTGGGGCTGAGCTCCAAGAGACGTTATGTCCAATCCTATTCCATTAGCTTCTATTTTAAAAACGCTGAGTTTTCTGAATTCTTCAGGTAAAGTATATTATGCATTGTGAGACCAAGTGTAGCCTGAAATGGCATAGCTCGCGACCCTCCTTCCATCCTCACTTCCCCCCGCGTCGCGCCCCACATATTCATCCCTAAAACATCGCTCCTCTCAAACCTGACACCCCCTCACTACCACTCCCATTTTGAGTCCCCCTCATTGTGGCTTTCATCCCCCACGCCACTCACTGCTCGTTGCTCGCCTCTTGCCGCTCCCAGCTCCCCGCTCCCCGCTCCCCGCTCCCCGCTCCCCGCTCCCCGATCCCCGCTCCCCTCTCCCCGCTCCCCGCTCCATGCTCCCCACTCTTCCCTCCCTACTCCCCATCCCTCACGCATCCCCCTCCTTGTCCTCCTCTAATCATGCATCGCCTCTAAGGTCTCACATCCCCCATTGGTCTATCTTTCCCTCACCCAACATGAATCCCACCCAGTTCGAGCTTTCTCTCGCCTGACAAGAATCCCCCCAAGGTCGATCATCTCCTCAGGTTGGGCATCTTTCCTAGGTCGAGGATCCCCTCTAGTCAGGATTCCCCTTCTTCTGGTATTCTTTGGTAGTGAGTCCAGAATCTTTTTCTGGTATGGTTAATTTATTCATTGTTAAGTTTGAGTTGTGTTGATACAATGTGTATTGTTTCATATTGTTTCATTTATCTGTGATATATGATTGATTTTGGTTTTCTTAAAACATAAAAATAGTTATCATTGTAGTGTTTGTTTATATAAATCATTGGAAGTTCAGTTAGAAGATACTACGAGAGCATTATTTCTTTGTGATTTAGGTGAATAGTATATGATGTGTTTCTAGTTTCATAAAGAATATTATATTCTATGTGAAATCATTTAGAGCTCATAAAAATGTGAAGAATATTTTATTTGTAGAATTATTCATACCATTTATTCTTTTTGGATAAAGTTTTCATGTGAATGGAGTGTTATAATTTGCTAATGAAAATTTTATCCAATGCATATTGTTTTAATATGTACATGATGCATGTGAAGGGAAATTGGTTTATAGAAAAATGTTTTGTTCATTTTCGATTCACATACAGTATAATGGGTAAACATGTTTTATTAAATTATAAAGTGTTATCTAGATGAAATATTCCCATTAAAAATGGAATTAACTCAATGTAAAGGTGTTGAAAATGTTTTAGAGATACGATTAACAATAATGTATTTTCTTATTTTCTCCATGTTGATTTTTCAATGGAATAACAACACTATATAAAGATTAATATTGAAAAATTATTTCCCTTCAAAAAAATGTGTGAAGTCTGCCTTATGTGACATTTCCATTCAAGTTTTGGTTTATATCAACAATTATTGTAATAAGGTGGGTTTATCAACTTCTAAGTTATAACACCGACTGAGGATTTCTTCTCAACACTAGATCACTTTTATTTGTAGCTCAAAAATGTTTTATTTTCTTTTCTCTTTATTATTTCACACATTTTAAACACGTTTATGTTGAGTAATATGGTTTTCTCTTCTTTAAAATGTTTATTATTGTTTTAAAATTTCATATTCACTTAATCAATTAGAGAACTCTTAACGTTTTCTTTTTCTTTATTTTTATAAAAAATCATACAATATGATCAAACATTCTTTCTTATCATATTCAACCTTCTTCATAGATGTGGATCCATTTATAGCAACTGATTTAGAACATGATAACATTGTCTCTTTTCACTAACTACTAATCAAATTATTTTGACTAGGAATCAATGTTATACATATGATAGATCTATGACCAACATAGATAATCCTACAAAAAACTTCTTCAACTGCTTTTGATTTTCCTTAGGAAATCTCTTAGGATCTTTAGAAATATCAATTAAAAATCCAATTCTACTATCTCTTCCATGGATGGTTTCCATTTTAAGTTCAAATTTTCTATCATAAACGTTTTAGATCTTTATTTCTATAATTTCCTCTTGATTTTAGGAATGTGATTTGACCCATGGGGCATTGTGGTTCTTATATGTTAGGTGGCGATGTGTATAGTAACAGGAGACAGGTATGTTTTAGTTTATTTTTTATTTTATTTTCTTTATCACATTGGTCACTTAGGTCTTTTATTACTTTCTATGGACAAAGGGTAGTTATATTATGTGAAGGGGTGCATATTGATTCAGTCCACTGACTTTGATCTGAGGTAATATGTTGTGATTACTACTTGTATCTCACCTCATGTATTTGGGGAATTCAGTGTTTTTGACTCCATATTATGTTTTCGGTAGGGAGTTATAATATTTTCATGTTGGTTCAGGTAAATTTGGTTCTCTTCTTCTAATCTAGGTAAGTCTTTAATGTTGTTGGTTGGTTTCTCACTAGTTATTTATCGTACTTTGTGTGTTTTAAGGTTCCTAATATCCTTTTTGTAGTGTTTTCATCCCTTCTCTTTGGTTTCTAGACTCAAAGTCAAGGGAGACTCGCCTGTGTGTGCATAGGTAAGTATGTATATGTATGTGGGTTCCCCCGTTACGTGTATAGTCATCCATGGCAGTGATTATGCATGTATGGGGATAGGTGTGCCCTTGTATATATATATATATATAAATGCATACACAAGTGAGTAAATATTGGTATATGTATATAAGCATATGTGCAAGGATCCCCTTGAACATGTTCATGGCCATGCGGGTGTGTGAATTTGGGCTTGGTTTCCTTGCATATGTGTGAAGGTGAGTATACCAAATGGGGGAGCAATAGCTTTTAGTTAAAAATCTCCAAGAGCCGAAGTGGACAGCTTGGTTCCACCGTGATGTTGGGTCCCTCTCTTAGAATCTTTAATTCAAGAATGCTTTAAATTGAATTTATCTTCTTTCTTAATTATACTTAATTATATTGAATTTAATATCTTGAACAACCATTCTTTAATATAATTGATTAATTTGATAAATAAAGTCAGGTTTTATAATAAAACCCCACCAACCGAGGTGCACTATTTGTGAAAACTCACATTAATAGTTATGTTGAACTAGTTTTTTAACTTATTGTATTTGATTTGTGCAGAATGAGTTTTAGAATAAATTTTAAATATAATTAAATGAATTCTGTGATAAAGCCATGCCATGATTTTATAATAAAACCCCTCCAACAAGGGTGTATTGTCTTTTAAACCAAATATTAGTGATGGTTATTGGTATCATGTTGATATTTGGTTTGATTTTTCCATATGACTATTTTTGGTATTTGTTTTGTGGCTAGTTAGTTTTTCTTTTATTTGAATAATATAAATTTTCTTATCATACTCCTTTATATCAAATGGAATTGCCCGAGTAGGCATATGTCTTGACCAGGAAACTTTCCTTTTCACCCTTTGAATATTATAAATGAAATTTCCATGTTTTGGCGAAGTGAATGAATTTGTAAATGGTTTGTGTAGGATGTATGATTCTTTTCCATCATTTCATTTCCCTTTTGACATTGCATCATTGTTCCGATCACTACAACTTTCCGACGATCCCTTGTTATAACATATTAAATACTTTATTTGTTATATCATGTCTGTTGTGACCTTATCTTATGGTGAAACCCATTTGGGGTGTTTACCTGGCCTCTTGGCCACCCATTTGGTTGTTTACACGATCCCATATATCTAAAAACACTGATGGTGTCATTGTTTAACACATGTTAGGCTTATGGTGCTCCCCACCATAAGCTTCATCTTACCACCACCATTTCGTAAGATTTATTGCCTCCTCCTTTCAATATTCATATCTTAGTATATCCTCTCACTCATATAGTCTAGACTCATCTATCGAGGATTATCCCATGCCTCGATGCACATCTCATCATCCAACTAGTCAATGAGGATTATTCAGCTCATGATTTCCCAAGTCACAAAATCACACCATGTCGAACCCATATACAATCATATCCCATCCACATGGGAATCCTCTAGGGTCCCTGAGACCCATCCTAGTCACTACTCCCTGCCCATAATCCTCATCCCACACACTGTATTCTTCTCTTGTCATGTCAAACTTTCCTTAATTATATTGTCAATAATCCGGTCAAGAACCTCATCAAAATCTTGTATTATAACCCATCCCCACTAACCAGGTTCCATCCTAAGCTAAATCACACCAAGCCTCTTGGCATTATAAAGCCAATCTGTCCAAAAATTTCCAATACCCACACTGGCATCTCATCCTTCATCACCTTAGTTGAAATCTTGAATCATTAAATGGAGTAAAACCATTCATAATACATTTTATAGACTTAGAGGGACCATACCACTCTAATAACCCACCAAGATTTTAATCCATCCACTTATGTATTTCCTCATCCAACGCAAGACATACAATTTCCACACCTATCACTACAATGCCCAATCCTATTAGGAATATTTTACTTGATCTAAATCCTCATCTAGTCTATACACATATCATCCCAATTATAATACATATGTTAGACCACTCATATCCCAATTGATATCTTATCCACTTGGAGACCTAGTGACAGGGTGATTTTATTTCCATAATATCACTATAGAACCTTCTATAAACCTAGGCGGCTTGTGAACACTATATTTAGAGGTCTAATATGTTAATCTATTTCCTTTCATTTACCGTCCTTATAGTCCATGACTCCCATGGAACATAGTTTTAATCAGTCCCTTAGAAATCTATGACCAAATAATCATGTTAGTGTTTAAGGGTCTATAGAGGCTCTTG
Organism: Viscum album; assembly: GCA_963277665.1. Classification (NCBI taxonomy): domain Eukaryota; kingdom Viridiplantae; phylum Streptophyta; class Magnoliopsida; order Santalales; family Viscaceae; genus Viscum; species Viscum album. The sequence continues at coordinate 1,541,310,173 of OY728142.1, forward strand.
ATACTTTCTTTATACACATGGAATTAACATTTTTTCTATGTTGACAATTCAAAATAAGGGAGGAATCCCCACATCATGGAATTTTTCACATTATTTCCAAGATAAAAGTGGTTTCCTATGAATAAAAATAATTGTAGTATGTTCTTATAAGACCCCATGAGATCTTCTATATTTTACCCTCAAGAAGATATAGATTGGATTTATAAATCCATTGATGTGGTCCCTGTCACTATAGCCTATCATAGTTCTTCTACCTTGGTAGAAACATCTTTTTTTCCTACTTTACCACATCATGGAGCCAATATTGTTCTCCTATAGTATTATTTTCAATAGTCAACATGTATCATAGGTGGGAAAACTCCTATTTAATCCTTTAAATTTCAAAACTTGCAGCATTTAATGAACTTTGGTGAGTCAATAATTCCATTTCATGATGATATAATTTTTCTAGGGAACTTTTTTGATGTTGTACAACCAAACATGAAACATCCACTACTGAAAGGTTCAATTAAAAGTCCCTATTATCCTCCCTAATTGTGAGCACCTCCTTCACCCTAGCATGTAGTACTTGATATAAAAAAACCACTAGTGCTGAGGATTTTGAACATGTACCAGAAGTGGTCCAAATGTTCCATGAGCTCTTTAAAGGGCCCCTCTAAGATCATTCTTTATATCTCTCCCAACACTTTTCACCTAGTTTTTTATTGAAATGTAGAGTACTCTAAACATTAGCCTATGAATAGTCAAGGAACATATATGTATTTGGGAATAATGTTCAACCCTTTCATCTTAATAGTTTCTATGTTTGATTGCAGTGAGTTTTTGGGTTTGATTTTAGTTATTTTTTGTGTGTTTTATATGTGATTGCAGGTTATTTCGGTGAGTTTTTGTGTGTTTTTTGTGTTTGCAGTGAGTTTTTTGTGTGTTTTCAGTGAGTTTTTTTATTTCTTTGTGATTACTGGTTTGATGTATGTTTTCTATGTTTTCAGTGTGTGTTTGTGTGATTATAGGTTGCATGTTTCCTATTTTGGTGTGTGTTTTATGTGTTTTAAAGTAACAGGTCGCATGTTTAGGTGTGTGTTTTCTGTGTTTGCAGGTTTCAGGTTGTTTTATGTGTGTTTTCCTTCATGATTGCAGATTGTAGGATGCAAGTTGAATACATTCATTTGATTTCAGGCACTATCCATTAAAATGAGTGGGAGGTGTTGTTTGTTAAAATGTGTGGGGGATATGTCAACCTTTTCAAAACCGTTGGCATACCTCTATATAATTCTTCAAGATATTTATCCCAACGGTTCAAGATGAACTATTAGGAAAATATAATTCCTAGAGAGATTTATGCTAACGGTTCCAGCTGAACCATTGGAACAAATAATCCCAATGGTTAATCATAAACTATTGGGATATTGAGATCCAAACTATTCTATCCCAATGGTTCAATGTGAAGCATTGGTATATGGAAATCTCGATGTCCCAAGTGCCAATGGTTTGTAAAACCATTGGGATAATTAAACCCAACGGTTTCAGGGCCTTTCCCAACGATTTCAAACTGTTGGTAAAAGTCTGGTTTTTAGTAGAGTTATTTTAGTGAATGGATAGAAATAGGATAAACGGTGCCATCAACCTACAATATGTGCAATTTGATTATTTCCCCAATTATATGAATTATTTTATGGGATCGAGATCTAATAACATCATAGAAATACATTTTCAACTATTTAAAGTTACAGATAATAACATGAATCATGAGAAATTACCTACTCATCTTATGAAATATCATATTGTTATTGAGACATTTATGTGAAACAGGACTCCTACCATTAGTGGATATTCTAATAACCTCATAATATAAAAATGTATTTAGTTAATTTATAAGATATTATCTATCTAATAAAGCTTTGATAAAGAGAAATTTGTGTAGGTTGTTTATCGTATAAAGAGTCAACCTGATCAATGGTGAGAAATGGTCTAGAATTCAATGTCCCAAGAGAATATTGATTCACTGGAATGGGGAGACATAATGAAAATAATTCTCCATAAATATATTCCTTAAACATTCAATAATAAAATAGAGAGGGGTTCATAGATCTAAAATAAAAAGAAGATGAGTCTATTGGGTCGTATAAGGAAAATTTCACAAGGACCACATGGCACACCTCTAGCTTTGTCATTAACATTAAACCTAAGGTTGAACTATTTAGTATATGATTATATTAAAGTCTACAAAAATGTTTAAAAATCTTAGGAATTGATAGTTATGAAGAGATTGTATTTTTTTCCCTCAAATTTAATATAGATATTAGTGACTATCAATGATCTCATGGTACTATAGACAAGAGACATAAAATGGATTATTATTTAGGGTTTTAAACGGATAAATCTCATAGAATAATGAATACCCAATATCCCACATGTCAAAAGTGTCAAAATAATGAATTATAAACATGTATTTTGTGAACCAGGATATGATTCAAATGTTGAAAATAGGAGCACTAACCTAACCAGTACCAATGTGAAATAAAGAAACACGATGATGTTGAAGATTAAAAGAAGGATAAAATCAATAATCATCATGTGTTTTACTGCGTATATTTATGAGGACATTACCATTATGAAACACACATCCATTAGCCAAAGGTTTTCATATATAATAAATGACAATAACCACTAGTTCCTAGTCGGAAAGGAAGAGCATATGTTATCACAAATACTGAGGTAGATTTTGACAATGTTGTGGTGACATGTATTGTAGTTATTCACTCACAAATAGAAATTATAATATTTTATTCTAGATTAATGCCTTATTCCCTAAATTGCATGTTTAGTTTAACTACTAAAGAACCACCTCAATACATAGGGGATGAGCTATCTTAATGAATAGAGAATGGATAAATGGTTTTATCCCAAGTATATAACTCATACCCAATAAAAAATGTTAGACTAAATATTCCTGAAAATGAAATATTAATTCCTATATTTGAGTTTGATACTATATTGTGTTTCGATTTTCCATCCATTTATAAATCCAACATCAACTCTCGAGAGAGTGCAACCACTCTTCAAGTTCCAATTCATCCTTTGATTCTATACAAGTTCTAGGAAAGGATCAATCTCTCTTAAAATACTCTATTCACAAATGGATATTATTCCCATCTGATAAATCATATCTATACCAAATTATTGAGTCAATGTAGATAATAATTCTTGAAGACATTCCCATTACGATGTATTATACTGATACATACCCAAAGAGTTGTTATGTCTCCCTCTTGTCCAATAATTTGAGTTCTCATTCTAAATTATACAGAGATATATTCAAATATTAATGACTCCATATTGATTATCCATTGTTTAGTTGAAAGGGATGAATAAGGAGTTAAAATAGAATTTAGAAAAGGATTTGAAATGCCCAAGTGCTTCATTCTGGGTTTCATTGGTCCTCTTCGTCAAAAAGAGAGATAGATCCATTCGCCTCTGAATTGATTTTCAGGAAATAGACAAAATCATGATAAATAATAAGTACCCATTACCATAAATATATAACTTGTTCGATGAACTAAATAACGCCCAATATTTCTCTAAGGCTCACCTTTAAATTGGACATTACAAGTTAAGGGTCATGAAGGATATTCCAAAAATAGCCTTTTCAATATTTTATAAACACAATGATTTTAATTTGATTCATTTATGATACACTAATTCTCTATAAATATTTGTGGACATAATAAATAGAGTCTTTTGAAATTACCTAAACAAATTTCTAGTAGTCCCTAAAGATGTTATTGGGATTCACTCCCAAACCAAATGATGGTCATGATGAGAAATTGAATATTATATAATAAGCTTTTAGAAAGTAGAATATATATGTAAGGTAAATTTAATTTGAGTTTTGGATGAACAATTTATCTTTATAGGGGAATATTATCACTATAAGAGGGATATGTATGAACACATATATGAAACGATAATTAAGTATAGGCATAGGCCATCATTTTAAATGGAGATCTACAGCTTCCTTTTACTAGATGGGTATTAATGATTATTTGTGAGAAAATTATGGTGATTGTAAAACCCACTAACAAAGATAACATGAAGGGGATAAATTTTTATCTTGATCAGTGAATGCTAATAATTATTTAAGGAATTAAAAAAACTGTCTTATCAATGTACCAATCCTCGCACTTCCCTCAAGTGGTTACTTTTGGGGGTATATAGTGATGCTTAAAACAATTTATTGTGTTTTGTACTGATATATAATGATAAAGTGATGACATATTCGTCAATGTAGTTTATTGTTCATGAAAAAAGATTCCCCTTAATGATATGGACTTTGCTGTAGTGATCTATTCATTGAAAATATGGTAGAATTTTATCTATAGGGAGAAGTGTGTGATATATATGGACCATAAGAGAATAAAATATATATTCACATATAACAATATTAATATATTTTGGTGAATAGAGTTATATCTGATCAAGTAGAATGACTAATCAAACTATAACTATACTATTTATGAAAGAAAAGTGTTAGATTCTCTAAGTAGAAATGACCTAATATCATTATCAGTGATGAGAGAAGATAAGGAACCAATCTTATTACACATAAAGATAATCAAGATGGGAATTTTCAATGAAGGAACATAATCAATCATATGTAAAGTTATTTCTCAACTATACATTCTAGATATGTTAAAGGATTATCAAAGAGATGATGTAGAAATTTAGAATAAGTTGGAATCTATAAGAGAAGGTAAGTCCATAGAGGTAAAAATTGTTGAATTAGGAGTTGTAATATTTGGTTCATAAATATTTTTACCATCATATATTTAGATAAAGAAGGATATATTTAATGATTCACATAGCTCGACCTTCTCGAACCAACTAATGTGCATGAAGATGTATCAAGATCTCCTAGAGTATTATTGGTGGGATAATACAAAGAAGGTTATCATAGAATATACATCAAATCCTCTAGTATTTCATTAAGTGGAGGTAGAATAGTGGATGTATAAGGGGATGATGTAACTATTACAGACACCAATATGGAAATGGGAAAACATCAACATGGACTTTTTGTACAGTCATTCAAATATTTCAAGAAAATACAATGTCATATGGGTTATGGTGGATCATCTTACAAAAAAAATCACTTCATTACAATTTTATAGGATTTCATAGTTTATCAACATTCATGGATATACATAAAAGATGTGGTGAGGCTATATAGAACACCAATATTGATGTTATATGACTAAAATCTAAGATTTACCACCATGTTCATAAAGACCCAAAAAAATTATCTAAATACTAAATTGATCTTCGGTAATTATTGTCATCCTTAAACTGGTGATAAATATGATTAGCATATTTTAACATTGGATGACATGTTGAAATCATGTTAGATTAACATCAAATGAATATAGGGTATATATCATACTGTGTTCGAGTTCTCATAAAACAATAATTCCAACTAAGAATCTGAATGGCTCTATATGAATCCCTTTTGGAAATAGATATAGAAAAACAACATTTTGGTTTGAAGTGGATCAACAAAAGCTCTTGGGGCCGTAAATGGTTATGGAAATAGTAAAAAAAATGTTAATTCCATTCATTAACACATAATGACTTCTCAGAGTCAAAAAAAGATCTATACTGAAAATTGAAAATGAAAACTGGAGTATGAGGTCAATGATAAAGTGTTTCTCCTCATATCTTCATGGATGAGGGTCATGAGATTTTGGAATAAGGGAAAGATACACCCCATGTGCAATGGATTCTTAGAGATTATCGATCGTATCCGAGCTATGGATTATTAACTAGAACTCCTATCAACCCTTTCTCAAGTATATGACATATTCCATGTATCAATCATCATGAAGTATATACCAAATAGATATAGAATTATGGAATAGGTTCCACATGCCAATTCCTCTAGTTGGTTGGTTAGATGACCTTAGGCGCATCTCCCCATACACGAAGGGATGTCGGGTAATAGTAAGCATCTATTAAATAACATGGTGAAACTATACCATCATGGTCTAATTAGTACAACAACAAAAATAAATTAACAATATCCAAATTATATAACTAATAACTATAAAAATACCAACATCACATGAGTACTAAAATATGAGCACAATATCCAAACCAAAATAGTATACATTCCATTACACATTTGTGTCTTGTGTATAAATGAAACAAAAAAATAAAGACACATTGAAAACTCCCCAAGTTGGTCCTAACATCACAACTTGTTTTCTCATCCGTGCTACACTCTAATTCATCCATATAACAAAGGTATTTTTTTATTATCATGTCCTGTAAACATGAATTCTATTTGGGTACCTAGCAGATAGCATGAGTATGGTGTGAGTACAAATTAGTAGTCTTCCTTCAACAAGGCCTAATAAAAAATCAATACTTTTACAGTGTTATCTTTTGTATAGAAAATAATGTATTGTATAGTAAATTTTTATCACATTTAATTATTCAATAATTAACCACATAAACCATCCAGGTTCACAATTACAATCTAGCCATCAATACCAGCCTTGATATGTGTCGGTTCCAGAACCAAATAACATAAGTAAGTCACAATTCATTATAACATGGGATTCCTTTATCCATTTAATTTAAATTCATATCTCATCTAGTTAGAACCATAGTCCAATTCCAACATTTTGGGCCTTTAATTCCATGTCTGGAAACGCATGGGTATTTGAAGAATCATTAGGTGGCCCACAACATGTTGTTATCAAATATGGTATTTTCAAGCATTTTCACATGTCCCAAACACATATATCACTCAATCGCATATTTCTTTTAGAATCATCAATCCACTTCTCATACACATGTATCACATATGTAACATTATAACATATATTAATGTCAAGCATCGTTAACCTACTTATCAAACATTCTCATCAATGTTTCCCATTTCGATTATAAATTAAAATGTGGTTCTTTTCTTTAATAACATGGAATAATACAAAAACATCACTATTAAACCCTCAATCAAAATTTAATCATTTATACCATTATCCCTTTAAGGTTAATCTAACAATACATAAATTTCCATATTCAAAAAATCAGATTAACTTAATCATAAACATCACAACCATAATAACAAAATTCAATTTTCCAGAGTAAAAATAATTTTATTATCCAATGGAAATTCCATTATCCAATTCCACAGCTAAATTAATTAATAAATCTATTAATTTTTCCAATTCAAGATTCAGTTTCCAAATGTGGAAACTGAAATTACACAACACATACACATAATTTGAATTAAATACTATGTGAATTGACATTAAGAGCACCTACCTAAAGATAATTGATGAACACTCAACTGACCAAAAACCCCAATATATTTAAAATGGTTAGATCAACAATGGTACAATTTATATAATACCAAAATCTAGGATCAATATCAACCCCCAATTCCATAATAGTCAAGGGTTACACCATTTCAATGGGGATATGGGAATGGATGGATTATAAAGAGAATGGAATCACTAATAATCAGAAACCAATTTTTGATGATTGAATATGATTAAATCGCTCTAAAACTACTGATATCCTCCCTAGGGTTGATAGATGGAAGTGTTCATGAAGGATTGAATCCAAAATGAACCCCAAAACCAATTTTAATATTCATCTCATGGAATTAAATAGTGACTTATTACATTACACATTTTTAATTATTTTTGATGGTCTATACTAAAAACCCCATATTCACAGTTTTTTTACCGTGATTAAAAAAATTAGAAATCATGTTAACCATTTATACAGCATGTAAATTTTCTACAGACTATTTTTCAGGCATAAAATTATACTTTAAAGATCTGAACCACATATAAGGCCTCCAAAACAAAATTAAACCCTATCACAACCATGAATAATGAGAAAACACAAAAGGCAATGTATATATAACATATTGGGATCATATAATTTCCCCACCCTATAACATCTCGTCCTGGGGGTGTACTCCTAAGCATCTCTATGATTCCGAGGTAAAAAGGTCGAGCCACTAAACCAACATATCTCCTTCTATATCCCATATTTCCTCCTAAACATGTCCATTTTTTCACAATATAAAAACTATTAGAATGGTCTTTCCCTACAACACATTCTCACTATGATCCAAAACATGTATTAGAAACTCCTTAAAGGACACATCTATAAGGCCCCAGCCTTAAAAATTACTTAATCTTGAGTTATTACAAGGTTACACATTGAAGAACTTTTCAGGTATAGAGTTTTAGAGAATTATATCATAAAACTTGCATTACATTATACATTTAAAAAAAGTGGTTACATAAAATATAGTATTCATTTTTTCCATCAACGGAAACATATTTAAAATAAAACATGGATTCTTTATTGACACTTCCTTGACACTATCATCATATCATGTACCTTTCCCTAGACCTGTGAAAAACATTTCAAAAACTTGGGATGAGCCTAAAAATCTCAGTAAGGGATATAAAAATATATGGAAAGGAAACATGAGTACACGTACACATAAGAATCAATGAAATCATAATTTACTCATAAAACATAAGAACTTTAACATACCTCATCAAATCATGAATAAATCATAGAAATCATAAGACATAAAGGCAACTTGAGGCATTCATAACATTCTTACGTAGGGATTAACCCTCTTGGTTACGTTTGGAATACCCACCACAGTATATTCCCTAAATCTCTTCGGAGAAACCTTAACGTTTCACTCCTTCGCATTACCCAATGCATTGGAGAGCTATATCAGGCTCACCCGCCCTTAGTTTATCACAGAACCACTCGTCTTCATAACAATGCCCAAGAACCATAACATAATCGTACCACATAATACATGCATAAAGGAAACATAACATTTCCACATTTCAATCACAAGATATCAATACAACACATTCATATAAAAAACCTTCTGAAAACCATTTTCAATACCAAAATAAAAGAAAAGTAAAACATGGTATTTATTTTTCTTTTAAAAAGAAGTTATGGCTTGTAGAGGAAGCTGAAACTCAAATAATGGTCACGGCGGCGGAGAAGTCGTTGTCGCCGCATACGTATGACAAAAACATTCCCTTTTGTCATTTTTTAAAATGATTCATATAAAAAAGATTCCTTTTGGATAAACTTAAAAGTAAAAGGGGTTTATACACCGTATAAAATAAGGTTGTGTATAAAATAAAATATGCCTCAATGAAAAGAGATTGAGACGAAGTCCCTTACAAATACGGTATCCTTGGTTTAAGGATAAATCAATTACATAATTATGTGTGACAAAGGAATACACCAAATATAAGTGGATATTATGTGTAAAAAAATCAGAGGTTATTCAAACATATTAATGGAATACGTATTCAAGGAGTACAAGTTTATCCCAAAGAATCAAATTTGGGTTAAGAAGTTCCCTTGCAAAAATTTGACAGCCTAACGGCGTCACTACAAAATTCAGAAAATGAGTTGATGAGAGATAAAAAGGGTATCTCATCACATGGACATAAAATTTAAATAAATAAGGATATAGAAGAACAAATCCCAACATAATAGTATGTGAATTAAAAGACATAACAAAATAAGTCTTTTAAAAAGAGGAGGGTGAAAGGTTCCCTTACCGACATGGGTATCTTTCGAAACATGCACCCCGTGAAAGAAGGACAATACAACATTGATGTAAATACTCACAAAATAAATTATATTACACAATGAGTAAAATAATTTGCAGTACATAAACCACTCAAAGTAAATTGGGTCAAATTTATCATAAATATCACAGGAATAAAAGTGAGATGAAATATCCCTTACGAAAACTCGACAGCCTAATGGCGCCACTTAAAACTTCCAAAAACATATTTATGAGATCAAATGAGGTCTATCATCATATTAACATAAAGTTTAAATAAAGAGTAATATAAAATAACATCCTCCAACATAACAAAGAGGATCTTAAAAGAAGTGGCATAAAGGAGAGTACTTAAAAAGAAAGAGAGAGGTTAGATCTCTTACGAAAATTCGGCAGCCTAACGGTGCCACTCAAAACATCCAAAGTGGATTGATGAGAGAGAATAGGGTCTCTCATCATATGAACATAAAAATTACAGTAAGTGTAATATAAAATAACACCCCAATCACAAGAAAGATGAGCTTAAAAGGAATGACATAAAAGAGTGTACTTAAAAAGAAAGAGAGGAGTAGGATCCCTTACCTCGGGTCCGACTTGACTCGATCGTTCTTTAACGTCCTGAATAATAAACTTGAGTTAATTTATACTTGCTTAAGAACCTTTTTCAAGTTCATTATTCCTTTTATATCACTTATTTCCATGTTATAAACATTATGTAATTATTTAAGTTAATAATGTTTGTTTTGTCGATATTTGGTTCTTAAGTTGAAAGTGGACTTCTTACAATTACATTTTGTTTGTGTGGTCAAAGGTTCATTATATCCAAAATTATATTCATGATTTGGATATCATATATATCATATATATCCAGAATATACATGTATTTATAATATTACATAATCATTTATAGGTAAGAAATGAAATGCACCGTTCATGGAGAAGGTAAGCCGTACGTACGCATGAACGCTACTTTCATTTCTATGTCATATTAATGGAATTAAAACTAAATGAGAGGTATGTATATTTTAATTACAGAATTATATTCATAATTTATATGTAACATAAATCATATATAATAACTTTAAATACATCCTTTATACATCCCACATATGGCATTAATGAATCAAATCACTTTGAGGGGGCGGTAGTCCGCACTTCCTAGAATGAAATTATCGTGTTTACCCACAATGGAAACCATAAAGGTATGCCACAAAAGAAAAATAAATCAGCTTAAGTAAAACATAAACATATTATATATCATATATAAATATATTGACATCTTAATGGCCACCTTTTAAGGTGTTATATGAGTGTTGAACAATCATCATTTCGTGAGGTAGAAATTCGCCATCCACAGAAACAGTATGTTCTTTAACCATTTGATGTAGGTGTGTGTAATTGTATCTCGAATGCTTCTTATAAAAACATCCTAGTATATTTAAGATACTGTATTTGTTACAAAAGAAATGAATAAAAAGAGTTTAGGGGGTTGGAGAAGCAAAATAAAACAAAAGAACACAAGTGAAGACATTACCTTAAAATCGGGTAACTCTTTTTGATTTGAGCTCAATGGCTTCCTTGGGAAGACTTATGCCCAAAGTGAGGCTTCTAGGAGTAATAGATGGATGCGGAGAGGAAAAATGAGTAGGGTTTGTCTGAGCCAAAGGCTTGAGAGGTGTGGGTAAGGTGGTAGAGGTAGGGGCCTTTTATAAGAGGAGAGGAGGGGCACTCTTGTAAAGTTACAAAATGTTCGTTTATTTTCAAATGATTTTCGGATTTTAAAGGTCCCACATTGATGTATTTCGAGAATAAGGTGGTAAGGGTTCGAAATATACTCATCCAATAGGTTTTTGACAAGTTTAAGTTATATTTTTAACATTATCTTTTCATTTTATTTAAATCTTTTATTAATGAGGTAATCGCTCTATCATCATGATGTCATAAATAATTTAATTTATTTAATGTCAAAAAATTATAAAAAAAAATATCATGATGTAGGAAATTGTTTTAGATTTCTAATTAATATTTATATTCAAAAATATGACTTGTATAACCACATTTTAAAATTGTTTTAGTGAAACATCTCATGCTTGTGACATTTTTATTTTAACTTTAAATAAAAAGTTATTTATGTCATTTTCCAACCAAAGTGGCTCCATGGGGTCCCCAAGTTGACCCATGTCTGGGTCTTCCATGACACATCCAATGAGGGTAGGACATGTGTCTAGGTCATTTCACATTATTAAAACATTATTTTTACCTTAAATTGCACTAATTACCTCTAATCGTGATTAAGAACATAAAAGTTACAATTCACCAATAAATTATTCTAATACCATTGAACCAAATTTTACTTCCTAATGACAACCATGTATGTCGTATTTCTGAAATTCAAAACACAGAGGTGGAAAATTTTCATTTAAACTAAAAATCGGTTTCTTTAACTACCACTTAGTGGTTTCACTATTCATCAAAAATTGAAGTTTTTCAGAAAAATACCAAAAATTTACCCTAAGCTATATTTGATATTCTGAACTCAAAAATGATGTCTATTTTACAAAATTCAAAACATATAATTTGCATTAATTAATTTAATAATTAATTCCCGCTGTCAAAACAAATAGTGTGTTTTTATGAAACAATATCTATTAAAAGATTGACACTAGTTTAAGTCCAATTTCAAAGTGAAATTAATTCCAATGACCACTATTGTATTAAATGGTAAAAATATATTCTAATTTTACTTTAAAAACAATTCAAAAGATAATCTAATCATATAAATAAATTATATTAAAAAGAGGTTTTGAATTAAAATACACCATTTTTCACTATTCATTATAAAATGAACTTTATCGGAAAGATACCAAAAATTTAAACAAAGTAAATTTTGATGTCTATATTATAAAGAAGAATTTTATTTTTTCAAATATAACACATAAAATTGTCAAAAAGTGGATTTAAAAGAGGTTCTCCATCAAAAGGCGGTTAATCGACCTTCTAAAGAACATTAAAATGTTTACGCTTAAAAATTGAATTCATTCACATTTTTAATCCTCTAACATTTATTGTAAAAAGTAAAAATATTTGACAAACATATATAATCATTTTGTAGTTAGTTCTTTTCATTCCCGCCATTACAACGGCTAGGCATTAACTACCATTTAAAATAATATTATTTTATTATTAGAGTGCAACGTAAGATTCCCAAGAAACTCGTTGTTGCATATTGGGTACGCCATCGATCATAGCGTCCACTTTAAAGTAATATTAATATTTTATTCACAAATATGGATAAATATAGAAATGTCATATTCTTTATTTACCTAGGGTGTTACATCCTTCCCCCCTTTTGGGAATTGCGTCCTCGCAAGTTTAAAATTGGGCTCGGAAACATCCTTGAAAGTCCCACATCGGAACAAGAGTCGGTAAAACAATCACTTTAAAATAAATAATGAGAAGTACATAGGTCACCCGAGTTAACCCATACTAGGATTCCATGTAGGAAAACATGGACATGGAGGAGAAAACATAGGGTCATGTTCTGATGGAGAGTGATAGAAAACATGTTTAGGAGAAAGTTAACCACAAGAAAATCACAAACTTGTGATGGGTTAAACGGTATTCGATTCCCCAGTAGGAAAAGTTAATAGACAACATTTTTATTTTTTTTTATTGAGGAATTTATTCATAAGGAAACATAATTACTTATCATGTTGACTTTCAACTTTTATTAGATTTCTTACACAAACTCATATTTTCTCCAAAAGACAAGTATTTAGGAAGACTTGTTCACTATAATCAACTTCTAGAGAATCACCTAATCCAGAAAAGAGAACTATATACTTCCCATGTCTTTAGACTTTAACCAAAACCGAAACCAAAATGGTTAGTACAAGATTAGGTAATCCAGAAAAGGATAACCCTTTATAAAAAGAAAATCTATTCTTAATCTCAAAAATTTTTCCAACAAAACCGAAATTTCAACGAGGAACATTCGATAACCAATTTGTCCATAAAATTATTCAAATTAAACCAACTAAGATTGAAACCCAAATATTTGAAGGATTTAGTCACATAGTCTTCAAAGTTAAATCGTAACATTTATCTCCAAACAACATTAGTTGCTCTTAATGTCTCGTATTGGAAAGTAATTAACCTAATCACATATCCTCCATGATAGTTTAATAGATTTCCATAGATAACCCAAAATCAACTTACTCTTAATTCATAAAATCATCTAACTAAAAATAATTAGTCAAACTAACCAGGGACTTCACGTAGTCCAGTGGTAGGCGATAAATACCAGTCGCACTTTGGTTGTGGGTTCGATTCCCACAACTTTGTCCGATGCGACAGGTTGTCACACGGTCTGTGTGTTTTCCTTTTTCCAAAACTATATAATTCTTAAAACATTCCCCAAAATTAGATAAAATCTTCAAAAATTATCATAACATATTTTAACCTCAATTTTATCTCATGCCTTTCATTTTACATCATAACATATAATAACCCATAATTACCTCAAAAGTAAGGATCATATAAACTCTAATGGTTACCTTTATAATTATTACCTAAACTTCCACATCGATTGGTCATCTCGTACATGATGCATTACAGATCATACCAAGGTTCAAGTGGTTGATCATGACTCCTTGATAGTTGGTTTAGAACAACCACGAGTTTCCTCATTGAATCCCCCATTTTATCTAGTATCTTAATCAGAGAACCACCACAGTTTCCTTCAAACCTGTTGTCTCTTTAGTGCCTGCTAGATCCATCCATTCACTAAAAACAGAAATGTCAGTGTGAGTATATCAACAAAACCATCATGTACTAATGAGGAAGGTAAACACTATGATATACTTACTCATTCACTTTATCTAAAACTAGGACTCTTTCTGAAATCCTAACCATTATGTTAATGTCACTTGTTCTTAGAGAATACCCTAACCTCTAAAGTTATCTAAACCGACCTTTGATACCAAAAATAAGGCCCCAGCCTTAAACCTTACTTAATCTTGAGTTATTACAAGATTACACATTTAGGATCTTTTCAGGTTTATAGTTTTAGAGAATTAGATCATAAAACTTGCATTACATTCCACATTTAAACAAAGTGGTTACATAAAAGATAGTATTCATTTTTTCCATCAACGGAAACATATTTAAAATAAAACATGGATTCTTTCTTGACACTTCCTTGACACTATCATCATATCATGTACCTTTCACTTGACCTGTGAAAAACATTTCAAAAACTTGGGATGAGCATAAAAAGCTTAGTAAAGGATATAAAAATATATGGAAAGGAAACATGAGTACATGTACACATAAGAATCAATGAAATCATACTTTAATCATAAAACATAAGCACTTTAACATACCTCATAAAATCATGAATAAATCATAGAAATCATAAGACATAAAGGTAACTTGAGGCATTCATAACATTCTTACGTAGGGAGTAACCCTCTTGGTTACATTTGGAATACCCACCACAGTATATTCCCTAAATCTCTTTGTAGAAACCTTAACGTTTCACTCCTTCGCGTTACCCAATGCATTGGAGAGATATATCGTGCTCACCCGCCCTTAGTTTATCACGGAACCACCCGTCTTCATAAAAATTCCCAAGAACCATAACATAATCATACCACATAATACATGCATAAAGGAAACATAAAATTTCCACATTTTAATCACAAGATATCAATAAAACACATTGATATAAAAAACCTTATGAAAACCATTTTCAATACCAAAATAAAATAAAAGTAAAACATGGTATTTGTTTTTCTTTTAAAAAGAAGGTATGGCTTTTAAAGGAATCCAAAACTCAAATAATGGTCACGGAGGTGGAGAATTTGTTGTCACCGCATACGTATGAAAAAAACATTCCCTTTTGTCTTTTTGTAAAACGCTTCTTATAAAAAAGATTCCTTTTGGATAAACGTAAAAGTAAAAGGGGTTTATACACCGTATAAAAGAAGGTTGTGTATAAAATAAAATATGCCTCAATGAAAGGAGATTGAGACGAAGTCCCTTACAAAGATAGTATCCCTGGTTTAAGGATAAATCAATTACATAATTATGTGTGACAAATGAATACACCAAATATAAGTTGATATTAAGTGTAAAACAATCAGAGGTTATTAACACATATTCATGGATGACATATTCAAGGAGTACAATTTTATCCCAAAGAATCAAATTTGGGTTAAGAAGTTCCCTTGCAAAAATTTGACAGCCTAACGGCGTCACTATAAAATTCAGAAAATGAGTTGATGAGAGATAAAAAGGGTATCTCATCACATGGACATAAAATTTAAATCAATAAGGATATAGAATAAAAAATCCCAACATAATAGTATGTGAATTAAAAGACATAACAAAATAAGTCTTTTAAAAAGAGGAGGGTGAAAGGTTCCCTTACCGACATGGGTATCTTTCGAAACATGCACCCCGTGAAAGAAGGACAATACAACATTTATTTAAATACTCACAAATGAAAGTATATTACACAATGAGTAAAATAATGGGCAGTACATACACCACTCAAAGTAAATTGTGACAAATGTGTCATAAATATCATGGGAATAAATGTGAGATGAAAAATCCCTTACGAAAACTCGGCAGCCTAACGGCGCCACTTAAAACTTCCAAAAACGGATTTATGAGATCAAATAGGGTCTCTCATCATATTAACATAAAGTTTACAGAAAGAGGAAAATAAAATAACATCCCACAACATAACAAAGAGGAGCTTAAAATAAGTGGCATAAAGAAGAGTACTTAAAAAGAAAGAGAGAGGTTACATCTCTTACGAAAATTCGGCAGCCTAACGGCGCCACTCAATACATCCAAAGTGGATTGATGAGAGAGAATAGGGTCTCTCATCATATGAACATAAAAATTACAGTAAGATTAATATAAAAGAACATCCTAATCACAAGAAATATGAGCTTAAATGAAATGACATAAAAGAGTGTTCTTAAAAATAAATAGAGCA
Source organism: Viscum album (assembly GCA_963277665.1). Taxonomy (NCBI): domain Eukaryota; kingdom Viridiplantae; phylum Streptophyta; class Magnoliopsida; order Santalales; family Viscaceae; genus Viscum; species Viscum album. The sequence continues at coordinate 1,541,326,819 of OY728142.1, forward strand.
GTAGGATCCCTTACCACGGGTCCGACTTGACCCGATCGTTCTTTAACGTCCTGAATAATAAACTTGAGTTAATTTCTAATTGCTTAATAACCTTTTTCAAGCTCATTATTACTTTTATATCACTTATTTACATGTTATAAACATTATTTAATTATTTAAGTTAATAATGTTTGTTTTGTCGATATTTGGTTCTTAAGTCGAAAGTGGACTTCTTACAATTACATGTTGTTCGTGTGGTCAAAGGTTCATTATATACAGAATGATATTCATGATTTGGATATCATATATATCATATATATCCATAATATACATGTATTTATAATATTACATAATCATTTAGAGGTAAGAAACGAAATGCACCGTTCATGGAGACGGTAAGTCGTACGTACGCATGAACGCTACTTTCATTTCTATGTCATATTAATGGAATTAAAACTAAATGAGAGGTATGTATATTTTAATTCAAGAATTATATTCATCATTTATATGTAACATACATCATATATAATAACTTTAAATACATCCTTTATACATCCCACATATGGCATTAACGAATCAAATCACTTTGAGGGGGAGGTAGTCCGCACTTCCTAAAATGAAATTATCGTGTTTACCCACAATGGAAACCATAAAGGTATGCCACAAAATAAAAATACAGCAGCTTAAGTAAAACATTAACATATTAAATATCATATATAAATATAGTGACATCTTAATGTTCACCTTTTAAGGTTTTATATGAGTGTTGAACAATCATCGTTTCGTGAGGCAGAAATTCTCCATCCACAGAAATAGTATGTTCTTTAACCATTTGATGTAGGTTTGTGTAAGTGTAGCTTGAATTCTTCTTATAAAAACATCCTAGTATATTGAATATACTGGATTTGTTACAAAAGAAATGAATAAAAAGAATTTAGGGGTTGGAGAAGAAAAATAAAACAAAAGAACACAAGGGAAGACATTACCATAAAATCGGGTAACTCTTCTTGATTTGAGATCAAAGGATTCCTTGGGAAGACGTCTGCCCAAAGTGAGGCTTCTAGGAGTAAGAGAGGGATGTGGAGAGGCAAAATTATCAGGGGTTGGCCGATCCAAATGCTTTAGAGGTGTGGGTAAGGTGGTAGAGGTGGGGGCCTTTTATAAGAGGAGAGGAGGGGCACTCTTGTAAAGTTACAAAATGTTACTTTATTTTCAAATGAGTTTCGAATTTTAAAGGTCCTACATTGATGTATTTCTAGGATAAGGTGTTAATGGTTCTAAATATACTCATAAAATAGGTTTTTGACAAGTGTAAGTTATAGTTTTAACATTATCTTTTCATTTTATTTAAATCCTTTATTAATGAGGTAATCGTTGCATCATCATGATGTCATAAATAATTTAATTTATTTAATGTCTAAAAATTATAAAAAAAACTATCATGATGTAGTAAATCTTTTTATATTTCTAATGAATATTTATAGTCAAAAATATTACTTGTATAATCCCATTTAAAAATTGTTTTAGTCAAACATCTCATGCTTGTGACATTTTTATTTTAAATTTAAATAAAAAGTTATTTATGTCATTTTCCAACCAAAGTGGCTCCATGGGGTCCCCAAGTTGACCCATGGATTTTCCTGGTCGGCCATGACACATAAAATGAGGGTAGGACATGTGTCTAGGTCATTTCACATTATTAAAACATTATTTTTACCTTAAATTACACTAATTACCTCTAATCGTGATTAAGAACATAAAAGTCACTATTCACCAAAAAATTATTTTAATCCCATTGAACCAAATTTTACTTACTAATGACAACCATGTATTTTTGGATTTTGTAAATTCAAAACACAGAGGTGGCAAAGTTTCATTTAAACGAAAAATCAGTTTCTTTAACTACCACTTTGGTTTCACTATTCATCAAAAATTGATGTTTTCCAGAAAAATACCAAAAATTCACCCTAAGCTATATTTGATATTCCAAACTCAAAAATGATGTCTATTTTAAAAAATTCAAAACATATAAGTTGCATTAATTAATTTAATAATTAATTCATGCTGTCAAAACAAATAGCGTGTTTTTATGAAACAATATCTATTAAAAGACTGACACTAGTTTAAGTCCAATTTCAAAGTGAAATTAATTCCAATGACCACTATTGGATTAAATGGTAAAAATATATTCTAATTTTACTTTAAAAACAATTCAAAAGATAATATAATCATATAAATAAATTAGATTAAAAAGAGGTTTTCAATTAAAATACAACATTTTTCACTATTCATTAAAAAATGAACTTTATCGGAAAGATACCAAAAATTTACACAAAGTAAATTTTGATGTCTATATTCTAAAGAAGAATTTTATTTTGTCAAATATAACACATAAAATTGTCAAAAGTGGATTTAAAAGAGGTTCGCCATCAAAAGGCAGTTAATCGTCCTTCTAAAGAACATTAGAATGTTTACGCTTAAAAATTGAATTCATTCACATTTTTAATCCTCTAACATTTATTGTAAAAAGTAAAAATATTTGACAAACATATATAATAATTTTGTAGTTAGTTCTGTTCATTCCCTCCATTACAATAGCTAGGCGTTAACTACCATTTAAAATAATATTATTTTATTATTAGAGTGCAACGTAAGATTCCCAAGAAACTCATTGTTGCGTATTGGGTACGCCATCGAGCATAGCGTCCCCTTTAAAGTAATATTAATATTTTATTCACAAATATGGATAAATATATAAATTTCATATTCTTTATTTACCTGGGGTGTTACAACATCAGTCTCATGTTCAACAACATCCACATTGAACACATGTGAATGGTTTGGGAGATACCTATGAAGTTGTGAAACATGAAAAATTTCATGCATATCCTTGTACCATTGTGGAATAGAAAATATGTACAAAACTAGCCTAATTATATCGATAACCTCAAACTGTTTGAAAATCCTAGGCACTAACATTCCCCACCATAAGATCCAAAAATGACGCAATCTCGGTAACACCTGAAAGAGCATATGATCTCCCACTACAAACTCAATGGCCCATCAAATTCTATAAACAAAAAAATTCATCCTACTCTGATCCATATTTATACATTTAAAAATTAAATGGACCCACTCTGATATCTCTTGCAGGAGACTTGGTCCCAACAATTCTAACTCACCTTCCTCTATCCAACATATAATTGATCGGCATGGCCTAACATAAATATCCTCATATGGTTCCATATAAATAGTCACCTAAAAACTATAGTTATAGGGGTAATAGATGTTAACCATGTGTGTCTCCTAACACCCACAAAATTAAAGAACATATACCCATAGAATATACTCCAAAACATATATTGTATGTTATAAATTCCCATCATTATGTTCGTTGAATGTCGTACTCAGATATAACATTACACCAATATCCTTATGCAAACATTTACTGAAGTTTGAAGTGAAACACGCGTCATGGTTTGAAACTATAATCCATCGAACCTCATGTGTATGCACTATATATTGATCATAAAATTATCCCATGTGATCTACTAAGAATTTCTCCCTTGTATGTATGAAATGGGATACCTTCATCAATCGTTCCACAATCAACTCATAAGAATCATTCTATTAAGGAATACATGGGAGACTAACTATAATGTCCATGGTAACATCATCCCAATTACACTTTGGAATTTTCAAAACTTTAGTAAAACACCGCGTCATTGATTCTCATGCATCACCTTTAGACAACTGTATTATCATGTCATGAAACCTACAATCTAATTTTTCATGATCTTCTACCAATACATTCTATGTGGGTCATGGTACATTTTGTACAAACCTAGATTCACTACTTACTTCCATGAATGAAATTCATGCATGACCTCCTCTTTTATACACATAGGTATAATTACTTGGCTTTTGACATATGTGATCTTATCTTAATCAATAGTCTAATCATAATGTGACTCCCCACCTTTATGGAATTCCCTCAATCCCAAACACTATGGATCCTCATTCTAATATCCCTTATATAGTAAAAATTTTTGGATTAAACAGATACAAATACAAGGGTAATATAATCTTGGACCTAATCAACCACAACATCCATCTTAGCTAATAAGGTCATTATCTTCGACTCAGAAAAATATTCTTCTACTTATTGAGTCCGAGTTTCCATAGTGAAATTTTAAAAAATAATATTTCCTTCTCCTGGTGTATATTCAATCTAAAAATCATGTGACTACATATAATCAACCCATCTCTGCTAACAAAGATTCTATTCTCTTTAAAAACCCATATACTTTAGGAACTTCTGATCATTATACATAGTAAAATTTTCACCAAATAGAAAATTCATCCATCCCAATAAAGAATAAACTATTGCAACTAAATTTATGTCATACATTGGTTAATTCCGTAAATTTGTCCTCAATTTCTATGACTCATATAACACAACTCGATCTTCCTGCATCAAAGCGGCTCCACATCCCGCTCCCTAAGAATCACAAAACACGCTATATTATTCTTATGGTATAGGTAGGATCAGTATCCATGTGTTAGACAAGCGCTTCTTCAACACATGGGAAACACTCTCACATGCTCTAGACCACTATAATTTATTCCTCCATGGTCAATCCTAGATTTGGTGGTTGCAAGGAGGAAAATTCCCCAATGAACCTCATAAAATATCACCCTGAGCACCAAAAAACTACAGATATCAAAGGCATTTTTAGGATACTCCCAAGAAACAACTCCACACACCTTCTCTGGGTCCACCATAAATACTTACTCTAATATTATAAGACCCATTAAATGTATCTGATCAATATTGAGATTTCATTTTGATATCTTAGTATATAAATGATTCTCTCTTAGTGTACTCAAGAAGCTTTCATGATGTTTGGAATGATATTTGTGAGTCTTATAGTGCACCTGTATTTCATCAACAAAAACATCAAAAAATTAATCTAGGTATAAGTGAATGATTTGGTACATCATATTCATAAACACTGCTAAATCATTCATTATCCCAAAAGACATCAGAACAATATCATAAAGGCCATACATGCTTCTGAATGTAGTACATTGTATATCAGAAGGTCTAACTCTCAACTAATGATAACCTCATCTCATGTCAATCATGGTGAACAAATAATATCCCCATGATTTCTCAATGATATCATCGATACACGGATTATGAAATATTTTCTTCACTATCATGTGGTTCAACTTCTTTTAATCGACAGACAACTAAAATATTCGATCATCCTTCTTAGATAACAAGATTATGTAAACCCAAGGACACATACTTGAATGGGTAAATACTTTATCCATCAACTCTTCAAGATGGGTCTTAATCTCTTGAAGAACTCTTGGTTTCTAATCATTTTTTTGGAATAGAAGCTGGAACAGATCCATTTTTTATCATGATATTGATCTCCACATCCATCTTATGTGGAATCCCTATGATGTCATCAGGAAACATTTCCTAGAACTAGTTTAATATATATGGAATCAGATCATAATTTACACCCCTATTATCTAGAAACATACTTGCAACCTGGGTGGTGATCTCTCCAAGTTGATGATGATCTATCCCTATACAACATGCCTCAATATCCCACTCTCCATGATAAACATAATTTCCAACCTCAAGAGAAATAAAGTTCAGTAGGATGTGGTAATGATATATATCGGTTTGGAATACTATTAACCAATCCATATCCAATATAATGTCAAAATATGAAATTTTATGTATGTAAATATCCTATCACAAATGGTACTCCTCATAATTGAGAGAACACCCCATGCATAATTAGATGTATCTTGGCCATAACATCAATGATGTATCATTAATCATAAACTCGCTAAAAATCTTCACTACCAGATTCAATCCATTAACATGATCTGTAGATATAAATTATTGAGAGGATCAAGAATTAAAGAAGACACTATAAAGTATAGAAGCTACCATAATAGTACCAATACCTTCTAATTATCTAGTCTCATTATTCATATGTTCATGTTGAACTGCATAAAACATTCCAAAACCTCTTCCCTATGATGTAGTATGATTCCCCATAGTTGTTCCACTATGCTGATACAGAAGACCTTTCTAAGAATTACAACATACCATTCCTCAACTACCATGTCAATTATAACTATAACTTCCAAATTTGTATGGTATATAAAACTCCAATCCCATAATCTAGTTTGATCTAACTGCTCCATCATTACCCATTTTTTCATGGGTTCCTGAAAAAACATTATTGATGTACCATAATATCCCATGATTGGAACTCTACTAGTGGTGGAGGATACTATCTATGTACATGTCCTAGCCTGCTACATTGGTGGAAGATAACTTGAGTAATGTCCTACATAACTAACCTTTACCTCTGGTCACTATTCTTGTTATCTTCATGGTTAATATTATTGATGAAAAGATTATTACTCTTGGAAGAATTACCTCCTGATCATCTATAAGATACCACATACATTCCACTAGAATCCCATTTCATGTTCCCCTCCAATATGAGTGCCTAATTCACCACATTAGATAACTTCTTCAGTCTAAATATGTTAACATGGTAAATATTTTCTCATTTAAGCCCATCATGAAAATGTTTTACCACAATAATATCATCTCCTTCCAATGGTTTAAAATTTTATTAAAATCTATACCCTGTCTAGAATAGTCCATCGCATACATTCCCTCTTGGATCAACCTCGTGTACTCATATTCCCACTCTTACTTGAGCAACTCTAGGTAAAATTGTAATTATAACTTCTCTAGAAATTCCTTCCACTCCATAGTCTCCATATTTCCAACCTGAGTATGGATGTCCCACCAATGATTTTCCTAAGCATATAACATATAAGCATCCAGTTTAACTATCCTTTCTCTGGGAGTCTCTAGGTGTTCAAGGATCATCTGGATAGAATAAATCCAGAACTCAGTTGCATCAGGTCCACCCTCTGTTGTATAAGATGGGTGGTTATGCAGATAGAACTATCGTGTCAAGACACACATACTTTTCACAACCCTTCCTATGTATCTTTCTATAAACTATATAAATAGAGAATATTTCTCAAATAAATACTCTTCGACTTTGACACCTAGAACTATTAGAGCCTGTATTTCTAGTACTGGAGTCACATTTCCAATCATGTCTTCATGTATTCCTCTCAATAAGAATCATCAAGGAGGAATAACTCTGCAATTCTTAACACACATCATGGAACACATTGATAAAAATTGAAACATTCAAACACTAGGTGTTAACATAAATCCATAAAAATTCTTCAATCATACCCCACCACACAACCACAACCAAGTCACTCTAACTACCCTTTACTATCCCTTATCCAGGTTATGGTTAACAAATGGTAAAACACTTTCAAAAATCAAATTATCTCATTAGAACACAATTTATCAATATGAAAATATCATATGGTTTGTAATTTACAATTTTCATTGACATATTAGAAACCTATTTCATTTAAATTAGTCAAACAAGAAAATATGTTTTTATTTAAACAACTTATCCAAAACCCTGCATTTTGTGGATTCTAAAAATGATGCATGTCACATTTATTCCTGAGTGTGTATAATGATTTATGTATTCTCAACTCTCAATATATACAAAGAGGTGAGTAAAATCTCAGATATAATAACATCACATAATAAGATCATCACTCGTGGTTAAATAGATTTCAACTATAATAGTAAACATCAATAACAAAAATACCACTTGGGGTACTTGAATTTTTCCTCAAACATGGGTTAGATACTCACATTCACAAGTTCTTGACCAAGATTCCACTCATCTCAAACACTAATATACCTTTCCAAAATTGAATAACATAATAAGGAAAAAAATGACCCTTTAATACAACATTGTATCATATCACCTTAGGGGCCACACACTGGTGCCCTGAGCCAGTTGGTTACATGCCCATAGGAATACTACATCATAAACCAGATGCTACCAAATACCATCAAGAGTATAATATATAGTAAGGGTATACTATACCCTCTTTATCAAAGTAGAAAAAAATTGGAAATAAATGGAATCTAGCCAAATGATATAACCAATAACCAAAATAATGCCAGTATCATATGAGGACTAAAATAAGAATATAATATCCAAAACAAAATAGTAGATATGTTATTCTATGTATATGTAAAGGGTCTAAATAAACCCCAAAAATAAAGAAACATGAACAACTTCCCTAGAAGGTCTTGAAATTACATTTGGTTACATCATCCAAGCTTCATCCCAACTCTTCCATCTAATATAGGGATAGTTCTATAATCATGTCCTGCAAACAAGAAGTCTATTTGTGTACCGACCAAGAAACTTGGGTAAGGTGTGAGTAGAACCTAGTATCCAACCACCAACAGCATCTAAAACAGTATCTAGTAACAATTTATGTAGTTTTATAAGGAATTAATTATAACCTAGTAAATATTTATCACATATCATTATTCTTTAGTAAATCACCTAAATCACTCAGTTCACAAGGACACTCAAACCATCAATACCTACCTTGGCCGATGCCGAAGTCTGAATCATATCAGCAAGGGAAATAAAAATTCATTATAAAATGGGATTCCATCATCCATTTAATTTCAATTTATATCATTATTACATGGAATCATAGTCTAATGCCAACATTTTGGGCCTAGAATTCCAGGTTTAGAACCTAGTGGTTATTTGAAGCATCAATATGTGTCCCAGAACCCATTTTTATCACATATGATATTTTGAAGCATCAGTTCATAACCCACACAAGTATATCATTAAATTAAATATAAGATTTTTATTCATTATTACAAGTCACACACATTTATATAAAATACATCCCATAATCAAATATATCAAGGTTAAATAACATTAAACTTCTTATCAATCATTCTCTTCAATGTGACCAATTTCAATTGAAAATTCAAACATGGTTCATAACTTTAATCACATGGAATAATATAAATAATTTATTATTAAACCATTTTTGAAAATTTAATCATATGTATTACTAACCCTTTATAGTTAATCAAACAATCCATTAATTACCATTATCAATCAAATCTTGTCACTATAATCATCAATTTCACAACCATAATTATAATATTTGATTCCCATGTTAAACTAATTTCATTATCACATCGTAATTCAATTAATAAATTCCATTATTACATTAATTAATTAATCAATTAATTATTCCAAATAAATTTCAATTGAAAAATGTGGCAGTGGAAATTCCCTAAAAAATACACGCAATTTTAATTCAAGACTAAGGGAATATACATTTAGACCACTTACCTCAATATAATTGGTGAAGGATCGCCCAAACACAACCCTTCATTGATGTAGAGTGGTTAAATCCATGATGGAAGAAGATATATAATAATAAAACATAGGATCTATATCAACACCCCATTCCACAACTATCAGTATATTCCACCACTACATCAGAAGAAGGGTTAAAGGAAGGAAACCAAATAAAAAGAGTCACTAGGAATAAAACACCAATATGTGACGATAAAATATAAATAAATTTCTTCAAAACCACTGACTGTCACCTTGGGGTTGAGAAAATGAAGTTTTCATTGATGAATGAAACCAAAATGAACTACACATATCGTTTTTAGTTTCTTCTTAGGGAATTACATGATGTGTAATTGCATTACAGATTGTGAAATTCTATATTTTTTTACCCTAAAAACAATCTCCCTATGTGATTTTATCCCAATTAAAATTTATAAATTGAGTAACCCATTTATATAAATTTAATTTTTCTATAGAATTATTTTCAACCTAAAAATGCTACTTTAAATATTTGAACCACCTACAACAAATCCCAAATCAAATAAAATTCATCCCTACCATAGATCAATGAAAAAACTCAAAAGGGAATGTACCTATAAATTAATGGAATCCTACAATCTCTCACACATATAAATTTATAGGTGGTACAATTTGACAATATATCTCCTATATAGAGAATATCTTGAATATCGTAGACCATATAGAAAAATTTCTATATAATAGGATAACTCACAAGGTCAAATTACATTGGTGAAACCATAAATACGAAGACGCAACTGAGGAACTGGAGGAACTAATGAAGCAGAAGTACCCTCACCATTTTAAACATGATTTTGAAAATGAAATTTCATTTTAATTTTTTTATGGGGGATGAATGTAACACCCTGTGATTTTTTATATAATGAAATCCTTGTTCGATAGCATATTCAACACACAACTCTGATTTTTAATGAACCCCAATAATATATTAATATTTTTATTTAAACATGACCAGTATAACCTCGCCATTAAATTTTTCATTTGAAATATGAAAAACCCCATTTTTTAAATTAATTATGAAGGATAAATAAAATATATTGACAACAATATATGGAATTTTGGGTAATGTCTATATAGGCTATGAAAATACTTTCTTTCACAAAAATATATTTATTAGTTTTTGTGAAAAAATAATTAAATAAAAAATTTCCAGTATTAAGAATTTTTTTGCTAAAGTAAATTCATTTTGGAAAAAGAATTCAAATTTATTTTAAAATCAGTTTTTGGGATTTTTTAAAATATTATAATGTTTTAATATCTAAAAATTTTGTGTTTTTAGGAAAACATATTCTCCCTTCCTACATCAACACAGAAAAAAAATTCTAATTTTTTCTTGGTTTTTCAATATCCTTTCAAGTAAGTTCTTAATATTCATTGTTCTCATTCTCTTCATCATTTATTCTTGGTAATTCTTAACTAGAGTGGTTGTGGTTCCATACAGTGGGTTCAATAAAATTTACCAGGATTATGTTTTGATATTGTAGGTGTTATATTGATTATGTAGTGTCTATACACATATTTGATTAATCATTTCAAATAGATTTTGATGATTTAAAATATAAAGGTAGATGGTTTCTTGTTTTTCTATTATTTTATGATTTATATATTCAACCCTCTATTTGTATATATGGTCCATAATTGTGTGTGTGTGTGTGTGAAATTTGGAAATTTTTGAGTTTTATGGATGTGTAAGTATTTTAAATGATTTATCCCCATTTTAAAATGTTTTGAAATAGTATGCTTCTTTATATGATGGATTATATTGGGAAAAGAGGGATTTTCATGGCTAGTTAAATGTGTCGAAGCACATCAGAATCCAGGGTGCCTAGGTGGAATGAATAGGAAAATTATGCTAGCCATGACCAACCCTACCATGAATGATTACTTTACAACACTAACAAAACATTGATGATGTCTATTGTTGGCTGCAGCTAGAGAATGGACTTTCGTGTCCAGTATCGATAACTAATACTATGAGTATCCTTAATCCCAACAAACCCATGATATGTAGGGATTTACCAGGGTGATTATATTGTTATTTACCTATTTTTCTTTTCTTCATCTCTTATCATTAATTAAACGTTATAAAAATATTAAAATTAAACTGATTTATCTCTCTCAAACCTAACATTATTATTTTACTTACAATGGCTATTCATTGATACATTTTTCGTATCCTACTAGTTAATAGATATCAAAGCTTATATATATCAAATAGGTATATGTAGACCTTATTGTTCCATAATCTGGATAACAAAAATCAAACCATAGAGGTGGAAGTGAGTACTCTTATTAGTGGAATTCCATTTGGAAGCTGTTAATGGTAGTGACATGGAGGGTTTTTAACCTTACCCACATGGAGGTTTTATTTTATTTTTATGGTCCCCAATAATTTTTGGATGATTTTTTATTTAAAAGGTAAATGTGGCTTGGGATATTTATTTGTCTATTTTATATAGTTTTTGAAAAATTGATTATTGTGATTCTCTATGTTCATGTTGGATACTATTTCATTTGTATATTGACTATTTTTCATATTGGGAAATATCGTCCAAATGATTTCATTGATACACATGCACAAGTTGTTATCCCACGGGGATCAAGATTTACCTTCGATCCATCTCATAGGCCATGTTCGGTGTTTGGTTGGATTGAATCTTGGACGAGTTCATGAAAAATAGTGACCCGTTTAACCACTCTCATTCTACAAATGATTTTTGGCGATTATGAAACTAACATCCAAAGAACATATTATGTAAACATAATTGATTAAATAACTAAATCAAAAATGGTCATAAATGAAATAAAATTTATAATGATAATCGAGTGAAATTAATAAATTAATTAGTCAATTAAATAACTAATATAATTATATTATTTATGATTTAATAAATGTACAACACTAAATGGTAGTTAGGGTAATGGATTTTGTTTCAAAACCATATTTTATGAGTTTTAATATAAGTATTTTATTTTACTCCATATTCATTTTCATTAAAATGTATTAATAATGTTCTTATTTACCCAAATATAAAAATATATTTAAATTTTAAAAAACCGTTGACTTTATTTACAAGTTTTAAATGAAAAACTTCATATTATTTTCTTAATGAGGTATATTTACTAATTTTTTTAATGGAACTATTAATTTATCTTTTATAGCATGAATAGAATTTCCCAGTGGTCTAAATTTTAATTTATATGAATAATCCATTCCAATGTTCCATGGTCATATTCATATCAAATAATTTAAATTGTATTTTGGGTATGTTTCATTTTAAATATTTTTCAAAACAAACGGATATTTATTCTTATTTTTATAATGAAATATAATGTTCTTGTTTCATAGTTTAAAAATATATTTTTTCATGGAATTTATAATGAAAAGATACAAGTATTGAAAAATTCAAGATATGGTATGTAATAATTGTATATGATTATAAGTGAGAATGATACAACTTATACTATGGGTGAGGCTAATATAACTCTTCAATGCATGGGGTAATGTTCATTTCTCACAAAGGAGGAAACAATGGAGATAATCAGGGCGGCCTCTCATAAGGATTTAACTGGAATAAATTTATTTCTAATATGAGTGAACACAATATATGATTATAAGGATTTAGGATTCCTATATTGGTTTCAATTTTATTATTATCTATTTTAAAATATTTCTTTGAGATAAAATTATTTTCTCCATTAATATATGATATATTTTATAAACATGAAGTGTAATGTGGAAAAGGTAAAAAATTATTGGTTTTTTTGATTATCACTATAGTAATGAATTTTATTATATTATATCCATTAAAAAGATATTTTTTTCTCATCCTATACATTTATACATTTTTTGTATAGTTATTGGATGATTACAGAAATTAATAGATTTATAGTTCTAGATATGGTAGTTTCCTTTAAAGAAGAAGGTGTGTGCCTTTAATAAACTTCATTAGTGGGAAGACTCTAACTTAATGATATGCCTATGGTTATATTAATGTTTCTCTTAATTATTTAAAATAAAAATCCTAAAAGTTATTTAGTTATGTAAGCGATCTGATATCTCTATTTTATGTTTTTGATGGAGAAAATTGTTCCATGTTTATCAGTATCAATGTCATAGATATAATGGTTATGTTTTTTAGCACAAAACACTACTGTGTATATTTTCATGAAAATTTGAGTGAATTTTCATGCAATCAGTAATTTCAAAATAATTTTACACATCTAAAAATTATAAAATATAGAAATAAAATTTTGAAAATTTCAATAAAACTATGTGAATGAAAGATTTTATGGTTATTACAATATATCATAAATGAATCATAGAACATTGAATCAATGTATCCAAACTATATTAATATATTTTCTAATAATTGAGCATGTGAAAAATGTTTTTAACTGAAATATCACTTTTAAATTTAAAACCCCATATTTACCATTCCTACCATACTGATTGTTAAAACTAATTATTTTTTTTTTCAAAACTCCTCTAATGAATAAAAAAATTTCCCTATGGTTTCATGAAAATTTATTATCATTTTCCTAAAATTGATCATGTAGAACATTTTTTCAACTAAAATTTCACTTTTAAATTGAAATAATATGTGTTTAGACATCTAGATAATATCACACAATAAAATAACATTCATTTCATTCATATATTCCCAAATGAATCATTGACCATTAATATAAAGTTCCATGGGAATCTATGTAAATGTTTTTGGAATTGAGAGTGGAAAATATGTTTTCAAATAAAATTTGACTCTTAAATTAAAAACATTAAAAAAATTAGTGTGAATTCTAATTATTGATCCTGTTACACAAGAATTTAATTAATATGACTTGTTAAAATTAAAACTATTCAATTTTGGTCATTTTGAAAACTCTATGATTCTGAATGACGTATAGTTCAGTCCCACATGCCAGAAATGAATTAGTAGTTACTAGCCAATAGTTTCATGAATATATAATAATATTCTCTGATAATTTAGAATATTAATCATTTTTTAACATAAATAACTGTTTTAAATTAAAAACATTTAAGTTTTTTCATTCTTACCAATTCATGAGAAAACGTAATACATCTACATAGTTTTGATAATGTGATACACGTTTTGAAAAATTAATTTTTTCATAAGTTTGATTTACATTTTTAGATAACATAAATAAATAATTAAGCCCTAAAATAATATTAGAATAATTATATAAATATTATAACATAATAATACCTTCACATTCATCCATAATATCATATGTCTGATTTTTTTAATATTTTTTATAAGAGGAATCTATATAATACAGAAAAAAATTAGTAAAATGTTTCATAATAACGATATGAAATGAAATTGTTTATATTTTAAAATATAATAAATAAATAGATACCTCTAATGGAATTTTAGTTGTGTGAAGTTCTATGATTTCATTAAAAAAATTACCTATATTTTAACCCTAAACATTGTTATTTAGATACTTTGAATTTAATGAGAAAAATTTAAATTAAAATAAATTTATTCTGAAAAATATTTTTATGTTTAACTATTAGTATATAGAACAAAAACGTTTTTTGTCAATAGTAGTGTATCAGTTTCTTTTTGTTTTTCATTTTCCATAAAACTCTTACTAATCAATATATTTTCACAAAAATACAAGATAAAATGGTAATATTAATACATATTATATAAAATGTAAGAGAAATATTATAAAACATAAATATTATAATGTTTACAATTTGAAAATGAGAATCATGGTAGTGTTATTTGTTAGTAATCCAACTATTGGATCCAAATATATATATCATCTAATTTAGTTGAACTATAAAAATTAGCATTTAGTGAAGCTCAAATTAATTTATTCATTATTTTTTACTACATTATAACATTTAAATTTTTTTACTATAATAAACGGTGTGTATAAATTTTCCGATTCATAGTTGGAATTAATAATATCTTATAATTTAATGGATTTAGTTGAAACTCTTTAAATTTTTTAGGATTTACCAAAAATTTCATCATCACCATTTTATATTGATTGTGATGAATAAATATGGGCTCATACATATATGAAATTTTGTTCAACATATATATTGACTACAGATTTTTAATAAAAAATTCTAAAATAAGAAACACACTTATTATTTTAATATATACCGTATATCAATAAATATAATGAAAAAAATATTATCATCATATCTCATATATATATATTTGTGTCTTTGTGTTTGATGGGTTCTCCAAACCAAAGATGAATTATAATTTCATTTACATTATAAAGGTTGAAAAAATAAATTTATTATTGGTTGTACATGAATTCTCTATAACAAAATTTAATATATTATTCACTTCATTAAAATAAATATTAAAAAATTCTATTGATGTTTTTTCTCTATATTGAATACAATTTGCATAGAATTTGGGTCCTTAATTTTTATTCGTGATGTAGTAGTCAATAGCATTGAATTAATTTATGTACATGATTTTTTTCTATTCTTAAATTCACTATACAAGTTTTAGAAATGTTTCTTTATCGTAATGTTTATTAAGTAAAATATATAGTGGAAATTCCCTACCTGTTTTCTATCATGGGAGTTGATATGGTTGTTTTACCATGTAATGAATGTTCTAAAATATTGTTTGATAGTTTGAACATCAAAATCATTGATGGGAATTGGTATCTAAACTCTTGGACCTATGAGACCCAAACCACAACTCTCACACAACCTACTCGTAATTTTGTATAATTAATTGTGACATATTGAATATTTTACACCAAACATATAGATATAATTTAGTTAATGGATTTTGATATATAAATAGCTTAAATCATGTAAAATTGAAATATTTTAATATAACTAATTAATAAAAACTTGGTATCTACTAATTTATTAGAAAACGTTCTTAATGTAATTAGTATAATCAGTGTGTTTCACTTATGGGGACAATAACAGTACTAAAAACATGGTTTTTATGTGTTTGGTTATCTATAATCAAGTTCTATTTTTATAGAGAATCATAATTCAAAATGTTTTTATCAATCATTTCATGATAGATAAATTTAAATAAAATTGAATTTACCTTAAAAATACCATCCTCGTGTTTAGAAATGAATAAATTATATGATGAATTGATGATTGAGGGGTAATATAACCCTGTTTGGATATGGTTGAATTCACTATTAAATTTCTCATCTTCTTAGGGGCCATTATTGTTTGAAAATAACTATGGTCCTTTCTAAAAATATTCAGAATAAAATAAAATCTAAAATTATATTCAATATATACAGTCTTGAAAATAAAAAATAGTTTTTGAAGCCCTAATATCAAGGGAATAAAATGGATATTATAAAATTTAATTATTTTAATATCCTTCATAGACCATACATTGACATTCCATCCAATTATGATTTGTTACAATTGTTTCTTCTTTATCTTATTTTGTTAAAACATTTATTTTTTGACACTTTTTATTACAGTTTCTCTTAAATTATAATTTATTATTTGCCCTCATAATAACATAAAGTATCCTATAATAGGTTGAGTAGCATCTTGAGGCCAAGAAAGAATTTTCTACATCACATGATGATTAAATTAAATATAATAAATAATATTATTATTTATTATCTAAAATATCTCTATATCATAACCTCTAATATGGAAGATATCATCTACAGTATATTTAGTATGATACTATTGTGACTACCAAAGGTACATACTCTATTTAATTGAAACGTGATTCTAAATCTTCATTCATTTAAAAATATAAAAAGGAAAAAGCCTAATTATGTTAATATTTATCATTAATGAATGTTATGCATGTATATAAGTACTATATACATAAAAAATATTATATACATGTTAATACTGTTAACATATATATTCATATTCATTACTAAACATATATATAAATATATTTAGTAATGTATTATCAAAAAATATGATAATCATATTATGAAATATATATATATATATATATCACTAAAATTAAAATACAATATATATAATATTACTCACAAAAATATTCACAAATATATATAAATATGTGAAAATTTGTATACGTAAATATTCTAAAACATATACACATAAATATATATATTATAAAAAAATACTTGTCAAATACATATATATATACACATATATGAATATGAATAAATATATATATATACATCCACCCATATATGTATATGGAATCCTGATATATATATACTTATATGTTTATATAAATTTATAAATTCAAATGTATTTATAACCTAAAAATATCTTTATATATATAATATTTATTGTATATATATAACATATATATTTCTATGGTATATTTATTACACTAATGTCTTGGTTTTAAAACCATTTTTACTCCCCATTCCTAACTATAATCCTTGACATGGCCAACCCTTCATTTTCTCTAATTGTTTTTATTTCGATAAATGGATATGACATGGGAGATTGGTATTAATCTAGACCATTGATTAAAACCTCTATATATCTTATATAGGTATTATTGTGTTAATGGACTATATAACTCTTGTCCATCTATATTTATTCCTTAAACATCTTGTCAAATTAATTACATTATCATTATCATTCATCATCATTGCCCCAAATTTTGGTTGTCGTGTTTTTTCAATGCTTTATTTTTACTATGATAAATCAAACATTTCTGATTTTAAAATTCCTCATGTTTTCCTTTTATTTTTTATTAATTTCAAATCATGTATTCAATATGAATTTACACTGTTCGAATTGGTTAATAATAACTAATTTGGATTATTTTCATAGAAAATATGGAAAATAATGCATTTCCCCCACTTGAAACTTAAATGACTAACATGTACAGACTTTTGATTCCATATATATATCTAAATTAAAATGTATGTGTGAAAATGATCGACGTTTATAATAATGTTTTTACTCAATATCATCACTAAAGTGATGTACTTGTCCAGTTCACCAATAAATAACTGATCAAAAGTGTCTGATCCCTCAAGAACACCTCCCCATATTTTAGAGGCTTCTTTCTAGTATCATGGGTGAATGGTGTTATGGTGGGAAGACTAAAATACTAATATAAGATTCAAACAAATTGAATTTTAATGAAACACCATCCAACTAGATACTAAATATAATATACCAAAAGTATAAAATAGTATTATATATTAATGATGTCATAGTGATAAAAAATATAAAACAATCATGTCAGTGAAGCACTCATAAAAGTAGTTATAGACTGCGTACAAGATAAAAAACGCAAAAACATTTAAGATTCATGAAAATACTAAGCCCACCTCAATCCTATACTATCATGATCTAATATAATACATGATAAAATTTCTATATTAGGTTGATTTCCCTTTTCTTTCCTTATATTTGTGAAATATTTTCAAATACTAAGAGGAGAACCCAAAAGGGTATGAGTTAAACTTAGTAATGAAAAACTAATAGGGTCTACTAAAAATGGACACTATTAAAATAAAAATGAATAATGTATATATGTAATAGATTAAAACCATGAGGATAATGAAACCATGTAATCCTCATGATCCTTGAGGAATACCCAGCGTACACTATCGACTTCCACTTAAGGAATATGAAACTGATCATTTATCCTTTTGATTTTTCATTAGAATGAAGGAATGAATATAATGAATCATATAGTAAATAATATTAGGTAATACACAAAACTAGTCTACACATTAAAACCAAATGTATCAATTTAGAATATATAGATGTTCATAGTATTCATTATTTCATTATTTTATAGAGAAATAAATTTTGTTAATCCATAGTGGTTTGTGCTAAATATTTGAGTGAAATAAAAATTATAAACCCTTGGAATTATAATCATAATTTGTTTTAACCCAACTAAAGAAAAATATCCTTTCATTTATAGGTATTTCTTTTTTAGAGTACAAGGGAATTAAACAAGGTATTTGTTTCCTGAGGGAATCAAACCACACCTATAATATTATCCCATGAAATAAATTTTTTATAATTATCTAGATAAATCTATGATTTCTCATCAATGAGTTAATGAGAGTAAGAAATTTATTCAATCTGTAATGGATCAACTTCTTTGAATATTCATCAATTAATATAGTGGAATACTATGATTTCTCTCATGGAATTTGATGAGGGAATTAAAAAATTGCTCATGGAATACTACACCTTTGATGGTTGAGAACGATTCTATAAGTAAACAAAATGGAACCCAATTTAAATTTTCATAAATGAAAATTAAGGAATTAATTTCATGTCTATAATAAAATTTAAACCATTATTTTATTCGACTATAACTTTTATTCAAAATATACAAGATTCCCATGCTAATAATTCAATTCTAAAGGTAACAGCTAGATGCATCCTACAGTGATAGTTTAATCAATTCCAAGACAGAATGGGGTTTTCTTAATGGTTTGTCGAAACAGAATTTAATGTATGTTTTGTTTAAATTTTTGGTAAGGCGATCAAGGTTGTCACACAAAAACAACCTATTGGGTGTCTTAAGTTGATTTTATAAACCATTTGTGGTGTTTATGAGGCCTTTGGTGCATCAAGGTCATGTTTTAGGTGATAATTTTTAAGAATATAATTTTTAGGGTCGATTCACAGAAATAATGGAATGTGGTTAAATAATTTATTTTTTAAATTGTTATATTTTTTGGAAAAATATTATATTCCACATATCAAAGTCCCCTAGAATACTCCTAATATGATATTTACCTCAAATATGAGATAGAATGGATGAAATTTGAAAACATGAAAAAAAATCCCCTAAAATAGGTTATTAATATTGAACATGGAAGATGAGGATTATATAAAAATATATGATGTTATTAGAATAAAAATAAGAAAAATCCTTATCAATTATGTTCTAAATTAATCGAAATTGATGATATTAGAAGATGGAAGTGAGATATATTCTCAATACACAATGGGAGAACAGGGAATATTTCTTCACTTTGGGTTCTATGAAAATAATGGTGAAAATAGGTTAAAAAAAATTTGGGTGATGGTGTAAATGACCCTTTTCAACCTTTTTTGAATATGATGACTGGTCCTACTAGCTATTCAGTGGGTCTCATCGACTACCATGTAGTACATTTAGTGTCTTTTCAATCCTATTGGATTCCCACTAGCCATACAGTAACTACTACTAGCTATATGGTGGCACTGCATTCCTTGTAATTCATCCCTTGTCATTTTCCCACTATTATTAAACATACAAGTGACTTCCAAGATCCCTTCGGTCACCTATAAAGCCACAATATTGAGGGTTCTTGATAAAAAAATAAAATTTTATAGTCCTTACTGAAAAATCAGGATTCTAAAACCTCATATACATAAGATAAATCATCCCAAATTTTTATATATGATGGGTGTTGAGCTCTAATATATAATAACTTAGTACATTGATCATGTACATCAGTATCTCATTCCTATGTGTCCTCTGGAAATGGTCTTATTTTAATAACACGTGAACCTATGGAACCATTACACCTCATATTTTCTTCATGATATGTTCAATGATACACACTAGATACTCCTATTATGAATTATTAGAATCTAATTGGAATTCCTAGAGATCAAATACAATGAACATGTTAGGTTAGTAAGGAAAGATATGAGATATATTAAATGCATAATGTGTGACCATAAGCCACTAGGGGAGATCCTTAAAATATTTTTCTTTCCAAAAACTATTTACGATCTCAAATGTACCAAAACATCAAGGTGACATCTTCTATTTCTCTTAAATCTATTAAGTATATAATCTAGGAAAAACACAAAATATGACATAATACAACACATCATGCTCCAGATGGCATCGATCAGCGTATTTATTTTTCCTTGATATATCTATCTACATATGTTTCATAATCTTTTTCACCTTTTTTAATGTGTCTCGGATGAGATTGGGTCCCATATGTGATTACTCTCTTGCCTCTAACAAACATAGAGGCCAATGGCATGGAATACCATAGATAGCTTCCTAAGGAGGCATCAGAACTGTCACATTGATGATTTTTTTATAAGACCCCAATTAAGATTAATGTTTTTATCCCCTGAGACACTAAATCTAGGTATTTATTCATTGATCATTTCCTCCTATACTTATATAGTTCACATGAATTTACCATCAGATTTAGGGTGATACACAATAATACAGAGTACCTATGAACCAATGGCATTCGAAAACCTATTCTAAAAACAAGAAGTAAACTGAGAATCCCTATTTAAGACAATAGTGTGTGGAAACCCATAAATAAAAAATATCTCTAGGAAATATAATCTCATATGATCATCTACTAGGTTGGCCACCAAAATAATCCATAAATGGACGAACGTCATCATCCAACCCATGATCACCAATACATTGTCTCGACCTTGGGGTGACTTTGGAATCCAAATTATGATGTCTATGTAAATGTCATTGCATTTCCATTATAGGAGAGGTAATGACTAAAAGATTCTAGTAGGTCACTGGTGAACCATATTCATCTACTAAAATTTTGAATAATAGGTGAAAGTTCCCACTATTTCCTTTTTCATCCCCAAAAACTTGTACAAACGGTGAAAAGCATGATACATTTTCAATATTTTGAGATGTAATATCCATTTAGAATCTTGATATTCTAAAATTGGTTCCACTTGAATTATTTTATGAACCAATACATTCTTGTTTAAATATAAGATCATATACATTTCAATAACACATCATGGTGGTGACTCTGCACCATTGATATTATCCCTCAGTTCTAATCCTTTAGGATTAAAATTTTAAATCATCCTAATTTTATTCATTTGTGGTGGAACCACTAATAAGTCCATGAGGAAATATTTCCCCAGGCACCCTTTATCATTAATGTTTATCTTATAAAAATGATACATTGGTGACCACTCGATACATGCTTCATAAAAAACTGGTACCTATGTCTTTTGAATAAATGCATCAGCCCCAAAATTATTTTTCTCAAGTTAATATGCAACCTCGTGTTGAAATAATAAGGATATTAAACCCACATCCTCTATTAGGGGTTTAATTCAAACTGGAATAATATATTGTTTAGGATCTTATGGTTTATATACAGCATGACCTGTTCCCCTAAAATTAATATCTCTAATAACATAGACCTTGAATAGTAGTTGGTAACTTGAGATCGTGTTTCAGGTAATTGCATGCATGAGGCCTCAACATTGAGACATGTATGACATGAATTCATCCCCTTTCATCAAAATATCTCACAATTTTATTCATAAAGCATTATAAAAATTGTGTGTCCCTTTTCAGGATTCATAATAATCCTAATCGGTACTGAGTTAATCCTTCCCTTAAAATATGGGAAATCCATTACACTAGATTAAAACAATAAAAAACATTACACCTTATTTGTTTAAGTCTAAATGTGATGTTTTAAGGAACAAAAATGTTTAAATAAAGTGTCATTAGTAACCATTTAATCCTAAGAAGCTCAAACTATCTAAATTTTCTTAGGTTCCTCTTGAGAAATAATTTATCTCACCCTTTTTAGATCCACATATATCTCTAATTTTGATATAATTTAACCAATAATATGATATTTTTCAATTCAAATGATCTACATTGAGATTTTACCATAATTAAATGCTCCTAAAGAACATTCATAATAGACTCTAGATATCACAAGTGATCTTCCCATGATTGAGAGTACACCAAGATATCATCAACAAAAATAACTATGAGGACATCAAAATATGGGTGAAATACATGGTTAATTATGTTTATGAATACAAAATGTGTTTTTAACAAACACAATGGAATTAAAAAGTATTTATATAATACATACCTACTTTGGAATCATATCCATGATATATTTGAGGCCTACCTCTCACATCATGATAGCTATATATCAATAAATCTTTGGGAATATCCTAGCACCCTTAAACCAGTTGAAGAGATCATATATATGAGGTAGTTGGTATTTTTTATTTATTATAATATGTTTCCATCACTATTAAATTCAACATAACTATAAATCATCATTATTATTATCTAAAACTGTATCGATAAACCCTATGTAGATATATTATGCCAAATAAACCACCTGGATTCCAGGTCATTGAACAACTGATTGAGTTCCAAAAGCTTATTAAGACATA
Organism: Viscum album; assembly: GCA_963277665.1. NCBI lineage: Eukaryota > Viridiplantae > Streptophyta > Magnoliopsida > Santalales > Viscaceae > Viscum > Viscum album. The sequence continues at coordinate 1,541,350,300 of OY728142.1, forward strand.
TCATGTATGGATTAATGGATACTTGTTTTAGACATGGAATAAAATCATTATAAAAGTCAACCTCTATATTAGGGGGGTATCATACAGAACTATTCTCAAATTATTTCCCTGATAAATTCCATAAAATAAAGAAAATACCAAGCTGCACTTCTTGATCATCCAGTAAAATGTTTCAAATTTGGTTTGATGCTCCCCCACCAATGATGCTTAGTTCCATAAAAATCTATCTAGACATACAATTATCTATTCAATCTATACTCTTGTGAAGATGATGACACCCATCAATGAAAATAGTTAATAAGGTCTCAAAATGGAACTATCCATCCCATCCCAAGAATTAAGTCAAATCCTTTCATCTCAGGGATAAATAGGACATATGGAAATTGGTAGCTGGATATCATGATGGGACATTCCTTATAATGAAAAATTCCCTCAAATCATATTCCTAGACATGTTTCACGTGACATAACCCTATATATATATATTGAATTTCTAAATATAGAATTCCCATTAAGGAAACGTATATGAACTACTGCAAAGTGAAATTTAAAAAAATTATAGAATCCAACATCCTGGGCACTATGATCTTAGCACATAATGTAGGTTTTATAGTGCTCTACTCTTTAGGTGTACGTTGAACTACATGTAACTATCCAAATCCATGACCCTGAACTATAACTTCCACCCCCCTGAGAATGACTACTTTTCTAGAACTATTAATCCTTTTTCTGGTGTCCCCAAACTCATCCACATCTCTACCTTAACGACCAATATAACTCTATATTCCATCTTAGTGGGGTACCAGAGATCCCACTCCTAAACAATGAGATGGGGTAAATCCTCTCTCATTGGGAATTGGTGGAAGGGTCCTACAAAATTTCTAGAGATGTCCCAAATTTACACAATAATAGAAATATATTAGTTCCCAATCATACTAGGGAATCTTCTGAACCTATCTTCCAAATTGGTGTCATACCATAGAAAATTCAATATGCACACCATTCCTTCCACTTCCAAGGTGATAAGAATCATAGAAACACTTCCTACCACTAGATGACCCACTACATGGTCTAGAAGCTAAATCACCTCTACCATTCCCTCAGAATATGGTAGATTACACTCAGAGATAAGGTATTGGATCACCATCTTAGAAAAGGTAGTCAATCTAATGAAATTACACTAATATATAATCGAACACCGTCATTTTTTTTCAAAGAACCTCTCCTGGGATAGTTCATCTCCCACAATAGTGGGATAAAATTACCAAATCTTAGTGAATCAGGTTGCGTAAAGAATGAAAGGAATATTTCTGTTCTACAAAACTGAGATTTACCTAGATTGATAATCCCACTAAGCCACCGTAAAAATCTAATCATATAAGATATTATATATTTCCCTCATAATAGTGCAAAAATGTTTATTTTACAGAGTAAGATCATCCCAAAATACCATGGAAGATCCATTAAGAATTTAATTTATTTGCATCCCCCTATTTTTTGTGGTGTATCTAAATGTATAATGATATGATTCACACCCTCAAGCAATGAATATTTATCTTAGGGACCATATTCACTTGTGGAAACATGCAGGTGTTATTTAAAGAACAACCAAGTAAACTCCAACATAGTTGGAATGACCCAAGGAGATACCTCTATGAATTGTAATGGGACTGGAAAATACTCTCTAATATAAGAAATAATTCATAATCTTGGAACAATAGGTGGTATAAAAGGAGGTGATGTATGTGGAACTGTCAAAGGTATAACATTTGGTTCAGGTCCGACCACCTTAGGTTCATGAACAACATTACCTTATGAGCACTCGACTGAAAGCCTTCACAGAGGCAAGTATCTACAATTCGAAGCACATACCTCATAAAAATGTGTTAAAATAGGTAATAGTATAGATAAATAATGTGATAATTCACTCAATTCCCCATAATAACATATACACTACACATAAGAGGTTTTAAATAAATTTTTACATTAACTACAATGACCCATTAATATGGTTTAGTTACAGGATAAAATTTGTAGTGCTTATCATAATGGATTAGTCATTTGGGCTTCCAATCACAAGTTATAGTGTTATGAACTCATTATGTTTCAATTTTATTACCATTAAAATTCAACCCTTTAAATATTTATTTCAAGAGTTAGAATTTAACACATATACACAAAATTGGTTCTGTTATATGGATTATCATTCCAATGTTATTGATATATAAACCTTATAAGTTTTAATTGGCCCTCTATTTAACTAAATCACTTCTAAATTATTATATTTATAATCATAGTTTTAATTATTTGATCAAAATATATTTGGTTATGTAAAATTTCATCATAAAGATCTGCAGGAAAATAGCATTTAGGTTGATGTGGACATGTTAAGTGACAAATCCTTTTCAGGGTAAGTAATGTTGAATATCATATGTATTAAAATCAATGAAAAAAATTGGAAACAATAAGTATAATAAATTAAATATGAATGTAATGGAATATTAATGTAATGTAAATTTCTGCATTCCTATGATAATTCATTTTTTAATTCTCTCATTCAATTCCATCAAAATGTTGAAAATAAAATAAAATATAGCATTTCATATCATGTGAATCTCTCAATGGGGAAAATATTAAAAATATAAGATAAATATAGAATAAAAAAGTACTTTTTAAGAAACTTGGTCATCCCCCACATTTGTATTAACTAAACCTATTAACATAATCAACATCGACTACTTACACATCCTAGATTATTTTTTACAACCAGAAAAAAGAAAGAAAATAGAAAAGACTGATCTCATAACCCACTATTAGAAATATCACATATCCCCACAGATTGATACTAAGGATATAGGATATACCATTGGTTTATTGATTTGTGGGCTACTGAGGCATTGGTATAGACCTATACCCACAATTTTCATAGAAACCATTAGTATAGGCAAACAAATTTCTATAATACCCACATTTGTAGTTAAACCATGGGCATATATCTATACCTGTAGTATAAAAAAGCACGGGTATAGATTATTTCACAATATAAAATATATCCATAGTTCATTGAACCATTGGTAAATGTTCCCATCCCAAATAATAAGTACCATCCTTCTAGTAATCCATACCACATAAAAAATGCAAACTTAAATCAATCCAGATCAGGATAAACTAGTCCAAAAAACATAGACAACGATAGTTCACCATTATCAATACTGTTATTAACTGAGAAACTAGTATCAAAAATATTATTTATATAGAATTTAAAAATTCTACCATGCTCTTAAGAAAATCTATTAAACACTATTAAGAAACCAAAATTTCAATTTTGAACAAAATATTTCATTGGTAAACTTTTACACATATTAATGATAAATTGGTGTCTTAAATCACATAATCATTAAAAAGTAATCATGTTGTTGGGGTATTCTAATTTATGATCCAAATAGAGTGTTTTTTTAGTTATTGACATCAAAAGAAACAAATCTCTCAATAGACTTATATTAAACCTACCAAGATGATGAGTAATAATTTTTAGTACTCAACCCATCATAGAGGTTGGGTTTCTCTCCATCTATAGCCTACTAAATAAGTCGGTCCACCGATAAATAGTAGAGTAGTATTACTAGTTGATTAATGGTCATATTATTTCATGGAATTTATGAATGATGATTTCAAGTGAAATAATTAAAATAAAATTTGACTACAACCTATAGGATATCAGTGTATATTTTTTAGGAATTTCAAAACTGATCTATCTGGTTTATGATATAGCATTTTAAGCACCAAGTTATTTCTATAGTTTCATTTGGATTGAGTCTAATAATAAACTCCAAAAATGTATAATATCTCATGATCTGTTATTACATTATCAAATTGGTTATGAATATTTGTTTCCTTTCAGTAATCCCAATGAATTTCCATTTCACCACATTTTATACCCATAAAATTTTAAGAATAAATATATATTGCATAGTCTGTCATATCTTCTCATTATAAATTCTTATTTCCTCACTCCTTATTCATGTGAATTAACAATTCATTCCAATATATTCCAAATCCCTTACTAATTATCCATGATTCATATTCCCTCCCATGGTTTAGAAAAAGACTCTAATTTTGGAATATTAGGATGGATTATATTGGATGGTAAATGCCCATAGCTGGAATAAGTGATTAGGAATTAAGTAAACACCCCTCGGGAATGATTTCTCCCTCAAACAACTAATTAAAATAACAACATAAAGTAAATAAAATTTATGAATGACTCATCCTTACATCAGATGTCCAAGATGAAGGAAAGGAAAATAAATATAAAGAACACAATACAAAGGTATTAAAAAATGTAACCCACAAATTAATCCCTCAACTACCTCGACCCCCTTCCCTACAAAGAAAATAGTGTGACTACCTCCAGTGCCTTTCTATTCCCCTTTGAAGAATATAACTACCCTCCATCTATAGAAAACTATAAAAGTCCTAAGTGGAAAATTTGATAAAGAAAATAATATAAAAACTAAAGTAGAGAATACATGTCTCTTGCAGATATAAAAGTTAATACCCTAATATAAGGACCACAACGCCCTATGGGTCAAAACATGTTCTTATAAGCCAGGAAGAAACCAATTACATTAGTTAAATAACATATGGTTCCATTTATTGGTTTTTTGTTTAACAATGATCGATTTTTCTTGGTTATGTTATGTATAATTTAATTTTATTGATATTGGTTATTTCTATTTGGCCCATTTAGCATTACATTAGATTCATACACATCAATTTTTTTATTTATTTCATTCCAAATCCAATTGATTATGTTCTTTTCAATATTTTTTTCTTGTTTATGTATTTTTAATGTATTTTTTATTTTATTAATTTCCCATTAATTTTAGTTTTGATTGAGTTATTATAAACCATGAAATGTTGGGTCAGTTTTGTTTGATAAAATTTTTTTTGGTTCATTTTCCTTAGATTCAGTTTTTATTTTTTTGTTAATATTATCTTAGAAAATTTGATTCATTTGGGTTCTTATTGATTTAGTTTGATTGTATTTAGGTCATATTAGTTTGTTTTATTTCATGTTGGTTGCAGTCATATTTTTTTCAATTCATTATATTTGTTTCAATTTTATCCATCATTTGTAATATCATATTATTAAAATTTATATTAAATTTTACAATTTAGTTTCAGTCGATTTTGTTTTATTTTATTTTTAATTTCATAATTTTGATCATTCTAGATCTATTTTGGTTTATCTAATTTACATTACTAGTAAGGTTTGGTTAATTTATGAAATTTCATTAATAATATTTTATTTTATTTTTTAATTTGTTTTATTCTATTCATTAATGGTTTTTGTCGTTTCACATTATTTAGTTCACCTCGTTCTAAGTTTATAATTATTAATATTATTTTTTCGGGTTTTTATCATTCATATAGGTTCATTATGTTTAATGCAATACTAATTGATGGAGGTTTAGAGAGGTCTAACTATATTAAATTGATTATTAATGATTCACTTGGTATAATGTGATATTATTTCTTTTATATATAGATATTTTTAATTGATTTGTTCGGTATAGGGTAATTTAATTTATTCTAGACTCATTTTGAAATATTTAGTTTCAATATTTGTTAGGAACAAGGGGTTGTTGAGGCTATGTATATAGTGAGTGGGGAACTTGGTACTAGTTGGGTGGTAGTTTCTAGTTTCAAGGGCATCATTTCACAATTATAATTATACATAGGTTGAGGTTGCTGGCTGTTTTGTGGGGTTATTAAATGAGAGGGTTGTGTATGAGGGGGGATATGAATCATTTTTATAATTTCTAGCCCAAAATAAATAGTAATAATCCTTGGGAGGTCATAGATAACCCTTCATAAATAAAGGATATCATCACATGGGGATTAATACTTCCCCCTAGTTTCATCATCTTCCTATGTCTCCTTCTTCCTCTTATTTTTCGATTAAGATACTTCACTATAATCCCAGATCATAGAGATATTAAATAGTGTATACATAGTTGTTTTTTTACACTCTCATTGAACTAACACTATTTTTAGTTTAATAAAATTCAAATTATATTTGTTCTTCCTAATAATTTTATGTACTCAGTCACTTAGTTTAGTAAAATTTGATGTAGCTCAATTTTATATCGGTTATATTTTTTTCTTCATTTCTATTCGAGAAAATTATAATTAGAAATATATATCACTTTTTTGTATAAAAACATGGTCTAAAAGACAAACTATTAATGATTCATTAAATTTAATGGCTAACGGATAATGGAACCTATATCAAACTCAATGATGTCTTCTTATGACAAAGGTAACATGAATCTTCCCTTTACCACTTACAACCATATGAACTTTCTCATATATATATATAAGGGTGCCTATCACTTATGTACATATTTTAATGGAAACATATGTACAATGGGAGCCTTTCAATTATTCTTATACTTGAATATACCCCATTTCCATACACATGTAATATTTTTTCATTTATATACATAAGCACATCGAGCCCCAGTATATATCCATACGACCATGAGTGAATATATATATATATATATATATATATGGGAACATATATATGCATATGAAAACCTATGAATACAAGTGCAAGTAAACATTGACGAGGGACACTTCAAATCACCGCTATAGGTCCAAATTAATAAAAAAACACTGATTACACCCAAAATGTAGAACAGCAAAACCCCTAAATTGAAAAAAAAAACAATGATTTTAAATGGAACAAAATATACCTGAAACCTATGGTAAACCCACTTAGCTTTATGGAGGTGTCTAGAACCAGGCTCAATGGTACCCAAGATCTTTATCCATCAACAATCGACAAAAACAATAACCACAAAATGAGTTAGGATTCAATTGCAGTGATCTAAATGAAATGAATAGTGTAGAAGAAACAATAAATATCACATTAGTTGATAATAATGAAAGAAAACACATGAAAAAGAAAACACTTCTTCTTCTAGTATTTTATTATTAGTGAAAAAATAGGAGAACCCAATAACTTGCTGCCACAAAAATTTAAAAAACATAGCAACAAGATTGTAGAACAAATCCAACCTTGAAAACATTATATTGAAAAAATTCACTTAAACATACTCAAACATCCAAAAATGATAACATGAAATAGTAGGATACATGGAATTAAGATGCAGAGTATACTAAGAAATCATTTTTAATCTTGAAAAATGGAAAATGTAATTCAAAAGTAGCACAAAAATCGTGGTTTCCTACTCTAACCTCAACTATGATTCATTATTACGTTCTATGGAGTATTAATATCATCACATTTGAACAGAAATTTCATATTAAAAAAACATAATACCATTTTTTGATATCAAATTAATGGATATTGTATTTAATTATTTAATCTAGGAATAAGTGATGTAACATTATCTCTAATCAAAACTACTGATAACTGATTATCTGAGCACAATTCAGTAAATAAACTTCCAAGAATCAGAAAACAAATTCATCAATGATTTTAAAATTCTAAAATAATTATAAATTTTTAAACACACATTAATCACTAAATAAAACAAAAAAAATTAATTATATCCTAAATTATGTACTTTCTACAAAATATTTGGAAATTAGATTTTATACATTAAGGTACGATGACATAAAAATTGGAAAAAGATTGATTTTCATGCATCATGGAAGTAGATCACATAAGAAAAAAAATAATTTTGTTCGAATAATTTTTAAATAGATTAATTATAGTAGAAAAAAATAGTTTGAGATTAATAGTAGGTTTACAAAATAATACTCTAATTGTAGCTGAAAATTATTCATGGTAGGACTAGACACAAGCAATAGATGAAAATTAGAAAAAATAGATGACAATAGTAAAATTATAATATAGAAACAATTTTTATTAAAACACTAATAAAATAAAATATACAATAATCTAAAAAATTTATCTAACCAGATTTAATCTACTAACATAATGTAATAAATTAATTATTTCTACTACTACAGTATTAAAGGAATTAAAAATGATTGACAGAATTATGAGAAAACAACCAAAGGTATAAAATTAAAAACTAATCAAAATAAATATTGACATTTAATTAGTTAAAATGATATGAAAGAATATAAAAAAATAATAGTGGACAAGATATAAAAAATAGTGGTATCAGAATAAGATTATCAGACATCTGTATCTGTTTGTCTCACTAAAACATTAATAAAAATTTAGAGTGTCAAATAGTCTCACTAAGATTTCATGCACACAAATTGTTTACCTAAGGCTCTACTAACATAATATTGGTGTTTCCCTAGGTCAGATCTCTCATGTAAGGTGGTAATCCTTGAACATTAGTCATTTGGTGTATAGAGCACTAAAAATTGGATATAAAGTTGTAATACCACCCATTTATAATATATTGAAATTTTTCATCATTAATTACATAATCCAAGAATTAATGATGAAACATTATGCCTAATTAAAACTAGTGCTAACATATAATACAAAATAAATTCACTAAATCATCTACTAGTAATCCATGTAACTTCATTAATTCAACTTAAGATGTTTTTGGAATCATAAACTATTTCACTAAACTCTACTCTGACCCCAAAAAAATGAATCACATCCTAAACAATCCAAACAATACTAAACATTTTTTAAACTATATTTATTTATTTAAAGGTTCATTATCTTGAAATTCATGAAGTAATGGTCAACTTTTATGCAATATGGTTGAAAATCACTTGTCCAACAATAAACGGTGTTGTTTTGAAGAAAATTTAAATAGAAAAATGGAACTAGAAAAAATGGGTGTGTTGTATATTAGGATTACCAAGGAATACACTAATAGTCACTGAAAATTAAACAGAATAGGACTTGACACAAGTATCAGATGAAAAGTAAAAAAATTTGATGAAAAAAATTCAAATTTTGTTATGAATAAATATGTTCTAAAACACTAAACCAAAATAATCTAACAATAAGCTATAAAAATTAAATGACCATATATAAATATACTAATAAAAAATGATCAATTAATGAAACTTAATTCCACCACATAAAATAACTGAAAATAAAAATAAAAAATGTAGAATATGATCAATAATGACTAAAAACTAAAAACATAAAAATAAAGATGGAAAAAAATGAAGAAAATTAAATTAATATAATTGGAACCGTTTTCTCATATATATTCTCAAAAATTCTCTCAAAAAGGTTCTAATGGAACTCACATGACCCCATTATCTCACATGTGGTTTGAATTTTAATCTGTCCTCCTCAAAACAAGTTTAATTCTTCACTGCAGACATTTCCTCCTTTATTAACCAACTCAATTCTCCTCACCAAAAACATAGATGCCATGAATCTAGATAGCCCTGATCATTAAATTTCCTCAAAATTCTTTTATCACACAACACCAAAATCACCATCTAGATTAAATTAATCTAGACATGAAAATCATTAATCTTCATTCACATTCGATCTTTATAAACTCGAATCCCTCAATCACGATTCATATCAAACCAACATGTTGATTTATTGAAATAAATGGATTTGATTACCTTCAAATACTAGTCCCCTTTTGGAACCCTTTATCAGTGAATGATCTTATCCTTATGTACAATCGATGGAACTCAATTATAATATCTCCCTTTTGGAACACCATTTCATGGATCTGGTGGGGATGTCACTAGAGGAGAGGGAGGTGAGAGGGGGAGGGGAACACTTCTAGAGGAGAGGTAGTTGAGAGGGGATGAGGGTAGTAAGGCGGAGGCTGAGACATTGAGGTGGAGTCAAAGGATGAGATGCGGGGGTTGGGGAGGTTAGAAGAGGGGTTTGAGGCCTAGGTCGGGGAGGTTACCCTAATAGAAATGAGAAATCGAGAGGGGATACCAAATTGAAATTTTGAAATTAGGGCATTGTATACCCACAGTTTTAACAAAATTGTGGGTATATAGAAGATCATATCACATATACACATGGTTTTCCAAACATCGTGTATAGATGCATGGGGATAGAATTAGTTTCTAGTGGTGACACTTTGTGACATCCCAAAACCATTTCACTAATATGTAACTAGTCTAGTGGGCCAAAAGACCTCATGTGCACCTCCCCAAACATAAATGTTTGTCAAATATAAGTGAGGGTGTATGGGAATATGGTAGTAAGACAAAATCCCATGTATCACAGTGAAACCAATTGGAAATAAAGGAATGATAGTCTGGAAAAATAATAAATAATGTAGACATGAAAAATTAAAGTTTTATATATATAAATGATGTAATGGTGACACAAAATATAAAATAATCATGTCATAAAAGTAGTTATAAGAGAAGATATCTACTAAGAAAAATATAAACCAAAGACTATAAAATGATAATATCCATGAGTATATAATGTCCAACTCGTTCATCTACTCTTATGCTCAATATTAAGATATGATCAGGCATCTATAGCATGGTTTTTTCCCACATCCTTTTCTGCATCCATGAAAACTACCTGAGTAACATGTGGTGGCCCAAACAGGGTGTGAGAACAAATCAATAGGCCACCACCAATGGTTTCTAATAAAATAATAATTTGTGAATATAAAATATAATAGTGTGAAAATATAATAAATTAAAATAATGAAGTAACATAAACTATGTAAATATTAGGATACTCAATGGATACCCGGCTGACCCTACCAACTTCAGTTGAAGACATATATTTGTAAAAATGTTTCCTCTTAATTATTCAAGGGACCAGATGCATGTACAAAATAAATCCAATAGTAAATAATCAAAACCAATCCATGTAAATAATATGGTAATTCAAACACAATGCATTAATTTCAAATATATGGATGTTCCACAACTTTCTTTGATTAATTTTATTTTTATCCAACTCATGTCAAAAAATCAATGAATGTTGTCTGTTACTTTTGGATTGAGATCCAAGGGAATGAATCATGGAATTATAATCCTTTGAGTTTCTATCTAATCCATGTAAAACAACCTTTTAATTTTAGGGTAGGTCTTGATTGGAATCCTTGGGGGTGACCGAATGTGTTCCACATCTATTGAAATTAAGGTGAACATGAGATATCATCCAAAAAAAATTTGTTTTTCAATAGATTCATTTGAATTTATGTTGCCTAGTCAGAAAATTCATGGGATTAAGATGTTGAAAACAATTAATATGGGTTAAATGGATGCACTTTTTATTAATGAATTGGGTAGAATACAAGGATTTTTCTCATTGAATTCTAAGTGGGAATCCATGACTTCTTCAAGGCATGCCACAACTTTGATGGTTTGGGAATTACTCCATAAATAAACAACCAACAAATACAATTAAAAAACAAATATGTTTAATTTAAGGTATTCATATAAATATTATAATTAAAATTAAACCACAATAGTTTTTGGTTCAAACAATTTTTCAAAATATACCCATGTCCAACCCTAAAAATTCATTTCCAAAGGGGAAACCCAGCCACGTACTAAAGAGATGTTATATTTATATAAAATAAAAAATATTTTTTTCTTAAAGTCTAATCCAAACCCACCCTAAAGGTGTTTTTTGTTAAATTTAATGTCTAGCGACCACTTATTTTATGTGAAAAAACCCTAAGGGGTGGATTGGGATTTTTTTTTTCAAGCATCAATGATGTTTGAGAGTCTTTCAGTGCATCCACATCAATTTTTAGGTGAAAAAATTATTGAATATAAATTTTAGGATCGATTCTTGAATTTATGTTTTATGGTACAGTGGTACATTTTATGAACAGTCTATATTTTAATAAAAAAAATATAGACTACACACATAGGGCCTTTGGAAGACTCATAACTCACTATTTTGTTACAAAAAAATGAAATTAAGTGTTATAATAATGTACAAAATCAAATTAATAAAATGGTGAATGATAATAATAATTCTTTCAATGTGGAATGAAGGTCCACTAATCATGTACTAATATTTTTTCATAGAATTTTTCTAATTTTTTTTAAAAATAAACCAATCAAATATAAAAGAGTATTAAATAAAACATTACAAACTGGACTGGCATTATAAATTTTGATATATAAGATTATATTCTACACTCTGTATGTATATATCATATTTATAATTTTTAAATTCTCATTATGGAGATTTAATTTTTTATTTTTTAATGTTTTTAATATAAGTCTCATTTTTTTTAATTTCATACTATTTTAATATTTATATTATATTGTTATTTTAGTTTTAATAGAAAAGTATGTTATGACTAACTTCATCAGGATTAATTCTCAAGATGAAGATATGCTTCCCATTAATATATCCATGATTCACAAGATTCATAAACCTGAGAAATATTTTATTATATCTATAATGAGATGTGCTCATTTATGTATATTAATTGATTGTAGGAAGTTAATCAAAGGTTCTTAGAGGAAATATATGTATAAATACTGGTATAAATATTCTAATAAATAATTATTTTTTATCCTATATTCCTTAAATAATTTTAATAATCATTAAATTTATTCATGATAATGGATATAACGTAGATATTATGAATAAAGGCTATTTTAAATACCTATATATAAAAAAATAACTAATATTATGTAAATTTTGATTCAAGAGAATCTTTCAGGGATTGCCTATTGATTATACAATGTCTATACAAATGAAATTGAATCTAATGTGCCCAACTATATGTTTACCATCACTAATTTATTTATTGTGTGACATAATAGTTTTGATCATCCAAGACCAGTAATGAGGAGGAAAATAATTAGATGTATGAAAAAACATCCATTGGTTGATTAAAAAGTTTTTACACTAATTATTTATCATTAAATGATTATTCTCAAGGAAATTTGATTATAAGACCATCAATATAGAAATATTCTACTAGATCCCTTATTTTTTGGAAATAATTCATGGAGACATATGTTGTACAATTAATCCATAATATAGAATATTTAGAAATTTTATTATCTTGATTGATACATTGAATCAATATTACCATTTGATATTATTATCAAATTGAAACCAGAAATTTATTAAGTTTATTTCCCTAATTAAATGGCTAAAGGAAAAATTACCAGATTTACAAATCGAGAATATTCCCCTTGATAATACAAGTGAAATTCCTAATATTTTTTAATTAATTATTTCTTTGTAATCAATAGATATTTTGAACATCCTGTAGCTCCATTCCACACACAAAATAGATAAGATGAATAATTTATAAATTAGTTACAACAAATCACTAGACACATTTTAATGATTACAAAATTTAAAAATTAAGTATTAGAAAATGAAATATTTATTTTAGATGTATGTATTCAAATAAAACTATCATGTTGTCATGAATTTTTCACTTTTCAATTAACATGTGGTCATTAACTAAATATATTACATTTAAGAATGCTTTGTTATGTTCTATAAGAAATATTAGAACTCCCAAAACGAAAATATAAGACCCCATAGAAGATTGGGTATTTATTCTACTTTTAAAAATCCCTTAATCATAATGCATTATTTGATAATGAAAGAAGATATATTTAAATAAAAAACTTTGATTATGATTTTGATAAAAAATCATTTATTTATTGGAGGAAAATCAATCATCATTAAATTAAATATTATGGAAACTTATTTTATGGTTTTATCTTGACACTCATATCAAAATGACTAAACTAAATGATCAAAAGATCATTAATTTGACAAAGAACAAGTCAATGGATCAATAAATTCAATAATTAGAATTCGGATAAAAAGTCTGAAAAAACTACTAAAATTTATTTAGTTAAAATATGTGTCCCATAAGGAAAATCAAATAGTCTTATTTTGACACCATTATTTTTTTAATAAATAATTATTTGTTTGGTATAATATGTGACATGTTGCAACAAGTATTGTCGAACCTCAATTTTCTATTAATATAAGTATATAAACAAGATCTATATAACCTATCCATTAAATTTATTATTTTTAATGGGAATAAAAACATTTTAAGAATTATGTATGATGGATAAATAAAATATATTGATAAATATGTACCTAATTATTTATATAATCTTTATAGGCTTTAAAAATAAATATTACTCCAAAAATATTTTAATTTATTTTTGTTATGAAATAATAAAATTAATTTTTGAATCTCTTGGAATATTTATTTGAAAAAATGAACATAATTTTTTTAATTAATAAGTTAATATTATCTTATGATCAATTTTTGGTATTTTTTTAATGATTAATTTATTTATAATAAAAAATAGTAGTTATATTAAAAACATCATTTTAATTTTAATCATTTTCATTGTTATATATATATTAAAATTTATAAAAATAAATTCGTTCAATAATTACCTTATTGACCCAATTTTTATCATTGTAATCAATTTTTTATTGAAATTTTAAATAATATTTTTTATGGTGATAATAAATTTTCTTTGGAAACTTTTTATTTCACATCTATGGGTTTAATTTTAAATTAAATTTTTCCCCTTAAGTTAATTAAATTTTGAAATATATATTATACATTTTCAATCACCATAATTAACATAATATAATTATTTTAGCATAATTTTTTCCTAATAAATTTTAAAAACATTAAAAATAATTTATTGTGGTTATGGTAATTGTGGGATTTTAGGGGTTAAACTAAAAATATAGGGGTTTAAATGAACTTAAAACATGTTCAATTCCAGTTGAATGGACATATTTTAACCATATATCATCTGTTCTTCTATAATATGTTATTGTGGAGCCTTGTGGAATGTTTAAATTGTGGGTATAATTTTTTTATTCCAAATATTCCAATTGTGTCATCTCCCCCACTTATAAAATTTGACCCCCTATCCTCTTCAATTTACACATAAAAATCAGTGAATTAATAAAAAAATAAATTCCTTAATTTATTACCCATAAAATATAGTATTTTTTTATTAAATACAATATAGGGAGGCTTTTTGTATAATTTTCAAGAGGTGGTCCAAACAAGGGGTGTCATTATTAACTAAGCATCACTATTTTTTTATTCTATTAAATCCATCAAATATTAATCAATCATGATGATATAAAAACCTAATTATCTCCTTAATAATTATTTTTTATTATTTTAATTTCATAACGTAAACCCAACCCCACATCCATCATATAGAAAGCAAAAACATTTTTTGTGTGAATGGAAGACTACCCCCTCGTGAACCGATGAATTTTTTTTCCTTCATCTCCTCTCACTATTTTTCATGATGATATATTTCACTTTTACATATTATATTCAATATATATTGACCATTTCGTAAATTATTAAATAATATACCTTCTAATATTACCACCCTTTTAAAATGATAACGTCATTCGTGTGTACGGTGGACTACTGTCTCAAGAAGAAATGTTATTCATTTCTTATTAACGCGTTACATTGATAGAGAATTTAAGTTTATTTAATAAAATAAAATTATATATATGACATAATTATCATTTATTAAATATAAAATAACACTTACCTTCTTTCTGTTATGTTGTTTGAAAAATGGAAACATTAAACAAGTGTACATATGACCTACTGTATCCATGATTGTAACACAACTCATTTTCCATATCCATAATTAATATTTTTTAAAAAAATATATAATTTACATATATGTGACAATTATTTCATGTTTTTTATTCTGGATAATATGAATGAATATCCACTTTGATCCCACAGAACTTCATAATTTGATTTTGTACATATGCGTCAAAAATCATAAAAACCAATAACATGAAACTAAATGATTAAGTAATAGAATATCACAAGATAAGGAATAAAACAAAAGGAATAATAAACCAAAAAAAATTTATTAAGAAATTAAATAATTACCATTAATTTATTTATGAAAACAAAGAATGCACATGATGAATGAGGCTCAAGGTGTGGGATTTATCTTAAGCATCTTCAGGTTAGGACACGACCTCTCTAACTCACATTATCTACCTTTATAACGTTATTAAATTATTCTACATTAAATATATATATGTATCACAAAAATATAAATTGAATATTATCTCATAATTTTTGGGGTGAATACGTGTATTTTTTCATATCTCAAATTCCATAATAATGAAATTTCATTAAGTTATGATATGAAGAGAGATTATGTAACCCGTTTTCATTAAATGTGTAATTATTATGTCTATACCTTTTTATTGAATTAATTTTTTTGGAAAACATTATCATAAATTTTTATTTATGTGTGTTCAAATATAGCTCTTCAATTCATTGGGTAAATCGTTAGTCTCATGTCATGTTATGTATCAAATTAGATAGTAACCCTAATCCATTATGGGATATTTTCTACTTTGTGATTTTTTATAGAGAGTTATCCTTGACCTAGGATTATGTCATGTTATATGTTTCTTCTATATTTATTATGTTACCATGATCATATGGTACCATGTTATTTAGGCTATTCTTCCATATGATTACTCATGATCCTTATCTTTTATGATATCATGATATGCCTTGTCCTCATATGTTATGATCCCTTATCATGTTTGTTTATTTATTTGTATTTTTATCTCAACCATTTATTTTATGTATTTCCCTAGGTTATCTAATTCATTTTTGGGATCCCAAATATATTTATGATCTCACTATGGTGAATAAAATAAAGATGTTATATTTTTAGTTTCCAATATTGTTTTATGTAGTTGGTCTTCCAAATACATTTGAAATCGTGATCATTTTGTTATAATTAATTGATATTTTGTTAAAAATAATATATTTTTTTATTATAACCATAATAATATATTAAGAACCCAAGGGGTATGTATTAGTATAATACAAATTATTGAAAAATAACCTTGAATTTTAGTGATGTATAGAGTGTGTGGGAGCCAGGAAAATCCATCCATATCTAGATGTTACAAGTAGATGAACCTATGGCATAGTTTTAACTTTGTTTAATTACACTAAAATTGAAGTATTCATTTGAACGTGATGGTCATAAGGTGGATGGAAATGGAAAATTATGTAAATCAGGTTTGACACTCCTGGGGGATATGTTTTAGAAATTTAGAAACTATTTATTAACCAATATCAATGTCTTGAACAAATTATTGGAATAAAAAAAACTAATTATGAAATTACTATGGATAACCTAGATTTAATCCTATAGATTCATCATTTAGGATATACTTTTCATTCTTATGTTATTCCTCCCATGTTTATAAGATTACATTTTTTACATTTATTCATTAATGTATTCTCATCATGTTTTTTATACACTACTGGAAAATAGGTTTTACCAATGCATCTATCCCAATGGTTTTAAAGAAACCGTAGGTATACCATACCTCATATTTCAATATCGTTAGACTAAACCCTTTGTGTCACTCCCTTGAAAACTCTCTGATCCCCCGTAATCCTCTTCTCCCCCGATTATACATCGCACTCTTCTGGTGAGTGTCTCTCCTCCGCCAAATCTCCTCACCCTCGAAACCATCTTCTTCTCACGATTATCCATCGTACTCAACCTATGAACCCTCTCTTACAAGGTAGTAAAAATTGCGAGGCAACTCGTATAATCATAAAAGTTTGAGGATGGGCATATCCCCTTCGACAACTGAAGAATATATTTGTTGCGTCTTCAAACACATGGAATCAGAGAAAAATATGTGACCCATGAAGGATCGATGCTTCTATTAGGGGAGATCACTTTTTTACTTTCAAATTTAAAGTTTTTTAATCGGTTTCAACCCGACCCACCTCTCATAACTAGGTTTCAATTTCTTCCCCTCTACCCCCATATCTTTTTTCTTCAGTGTTGTTTCACTCTTCCATATACCGGATGAGCTCTACGACTGGAACCATGAGGTAGAACTCATTTGGTCTCTCTATCATTTTCTCATTAGGTGCCACCACCAGCATCAAAAGTAGGTATATACTAATTTCATTCAATTCATCACTCAATTAGTCTGACATTTTATTTTACTACAGGTAATATAGAAAAACAATGCATTTGGTGAACATATATGTCTATTTTAGTGTTCCGGTTTTATAATTGCTTCATTGACATAGAGAAGGTATTTTATCGAATCACTACCCCTCCATAAAATCCTACTCTTGTGGTGTTTCTCCTGCAGGACTTTCTATCTAATCTCTTCTCATAATCTGATATTTCTGTTTTATCACAAATTAATTACTCCATTATCTTGTTTAACAAATTCTGCATATAATTAATACCTATTAAGGTAGGTAGGTCGGTCGATCGATTTGTGAAAACTACACTGATGGGTGACTTGATTTTTGGGTGGTCCAATATGTATTTCAGAAATTATATTACATTATTTATATATGTGTGAGTGGCTTAATTTCTAGTAAACTCACAGGTCACTAATTATTTTTCTTGGTTTCCTTGCAGGTTTCACCATCCCTATTGTAATTTTTGGTTTTGTCAAACCCTGACTTAAGGGTATGACCAAATTTTTGTGGTTTCTTTGGTGTTTAGGGTTCATGGTAGTTTCTTATTGGTTTTTTGGTCATCCACCATTAAAGTATATGCATTCTTTCTCGTGTGTTTTTTATTTGAGGTAGTTTTTCTTATGCCCTTACTCTGATGGCCAATTTTTTAATGATGAAATACATATTTTTTAAAATATTTATTTTAAAAACCATGCATGTTGATAAATATAATCTTGTTTATATAAAAATATGACTTAACTCATCCATTTTCATTGACCATTTTATCTTCATTTGTGACTTGTCAATCAATCATAAAATAATTCATAAATTAGAAAATTTATCTAGAACACATTCTAGATGATTAAAATATTGATACATATATTAAGGAATATCTTAAACTTGTTTCACAGATCTTATACTTGTAGAAATATCTCCAGTTGGATTATGGAATTGAAGTATAGAGGGAGTCCAAGATAAATAAGGAAGAGGGAAAATATAGGGAGAGTATCCAATGCATGTGGAAATATAGGGAAGAACAAAGGACCCAAATATTTCTGAAAATTTTCCTATAAATGACTATAATACCACCCAATAAATCAGGGGTTTGGAATATTCACTATACTCCCAGTGGTCCCCTATAAATAAAGATAAATCAGAATCATAATAATTATACTATAAAGGTAATAAAGAAGTTTTCTTCACCATAATACTTCCTGGTAGGATCATAGGTGCAAAGAAAGATAAATCGGTAGTTTTATATTTTTGCAACAAACATAGGGAATAAAACCAAGGTAAACAAGAAGAAGAATGAAGAAGAATGAAGAAAGGTACAATAACATTCCGAGAAGTCTCCCAATGAAAAGGTTGATAGATGTGCCCATAATCCTGTTGTGCAAGATATCCAAACAAAAGATCATTTCTTGATATCCTTGAACCAACTACCCCAACCCAAGTTTATTACCTATCAGCTACCATTCCAACACAACACTAAAGTTAAAAAGAGAATACTTCTATTATTTAATATTTCCTGCCCCACCACTAGCTGCTCACAACACCCGACTCAATACACCACTTACATAGCATCTTATGCAGCACCTTTCTATCATTTCCCACCCTCTTGAAAACCCACCTTGTCCTCAAGTTGGGGCTGAGCTCCAAGAGACGTTATGTCCAATCCTATTCCATTAGCTTCTATTTTAAAAACGCTGAGTTTTCTGAATTCTTCAGGTAAAGTATATTATGCATTGTGAGAACAAGTGTAGCCTGAAATGGCATAGCTCGCGACCCTCCTTCCATCCTCACTTCCCCCCGCGTCGCGCCCCACATATTCATCCCTAAAACATCGCTCCTCTCAAACCTGACACCCCCTCACTACCACTCCCATTTTGAGTCCCCCTCATTGTGGCTTTCATCCCCCACGCCACTCACTGCTCGTTGCTCGCCTCTTGCCGTTCCCCGCTCCCTGCTCCCCGCTCCCCGCTCCCCGCTCCATGCTCCCCACTCTTCCCTCCCTACTCCCCATCCCTCACGCATCCCCCTCCTTGTCCTCCTCTAATCATGCATCGCCTCTAAGGTCTCACATCCCCCATTGGTCTATCTTTCCCTCACCCAACATGAATCCCACCTAGTTCGAGCTTTCTCTCGCCCGACAAGAATCCCCCCAAGGTCGATCATCTCCTCAGGTTGGGCATCTTTCCTAGGTCGAGGATCCCCTCTAGTCAGGATTCCCCTTCTTCTGGTATTCTTTGGTAGTGAGTCCAGAATCTTTTTCTGGTATGGTTAATTTATTCATTGTTTAGTTTGAGTTGTGTTGATACAATATGTATTGTTTCATATTGTTTCATTTATCTGTGATATATGATTGATTTTGGTTTTCTTAAAACATAAAAATAGTTATCATTGTAGTGTTTGTTTATATAAATCATTGGAAGTTCAGTTAGAAGATACTACGAGAGCATTATTTCTTTGTGATTTAGGTTAATAGTATATGATGTGTTTCTAGTTTCATAAAGAATATTATATTCTATGTGAAATCATTTAGAGCTCATAAAAATGTGAAGAATATTTTATTTTTAGAATTATTCATACCATTTATTCTTTTTGGATAAAGTTTTCATGTGAATGGAGTGTTATAATTTGCTAATGAAAATTTTATCCAATGCATATTGTTTTAATATGTACATGATGCATGTGAAGGGAAATTGGTTTATAGAAAAATGTTTTGTTCATTTTCGATTCACATACAGTATAATGGGTAAACATGTTTTATTAAATTATAAAGTGTTATCTAGATGAAATATTCCCATTAAAAATGGAATTAACTCAATGTAAAGGTGTTGAAAATGTTTTAGAGATACGATTAACAATAATGTATTTTCTTATTTTCTCCATGTTGATTTTTCAATGGAATAACAACACTATATAAAGATTAATATTGAAAAATTATTTCCCTTCAAAAAAATGTGTGAAGTCTGCCTTATGTGACATTTCCATTCGAGTTTTGGTTTATATCAACAATTATTGTAATAAGGTGGGTTTATCAACTTCTAAGTTATAACACCGACTGAGGATTTCTTCTCAACACTAGATCACTTTTATTTGTAGCTCAAAAATGTTTTATTTTCTTTTCTCTTTATTATTTCACACATTTTAAACACGTTTATGTTGAGTAATATGGTTTTCTCTTCTTTAAAATGTTTATTATTGTTTTAAAATTTCATATTCACTTAATCAATTAGAGAACTCTTAACGTTTTCTTTTTCTTTATTTTTATAAAAAATCATACAATATGATCAAACATTCTTTCTTATCATATTCAACCTTCTTCATAGATGTGGATCCATTTATAGCAACTGATTTAGAACATGATAACATTGTCTCTTTTCACTAACTACTAATCAAATTATTTTGACTAGGAATCAATGTTATACATATGATAGATCTATGACCAACATAGATAATCCTACAAAAAACTTCTTCAACTGCTTTTGATTTTCCTTAGGAAATCTCTTAAGATCTTTAGAAATATCAATTAAAAATCCAATTCTACTATCTCTTTCATGGATGGTTTCCATTTTAAGTTCAAATTTTCTATCATAAACGTTTTAGATCTTTATTTCTATAATTTCCTCTTGATTTTAGGAATGTGATTTGACCCATGGGGCATTGTGGTTCTTATATGTTGGGTGGTGATGTGTATAGTAACAGGAGACAGGTATGTTTTAATTTATTTTTTATTTTATTTTCTTTATCACATTGGTCACTTAGGTCTTTTATTACTTTCTATGGACAAAGGGTAGTTATATTATGTGAAGGGGTGCATATTGATTCAGTCCACTGACTTTGATCTGAGGTAATATGTTGTGATTACTACTTGTATCTCACCTCATGTATTTGGGGAATTCAGTGTTTTTGACTCCATATTATGTTTTCGGTAGGGAGTTATAATATTTTCATGTTGGTTCAGGTAAATTTGGTTCTCTTCTTCTAATCTAGGTAAGTCTTTAATGTTGTTGGTTGGTTTCTCACTAGTTATTTATCGTACTTTGTGTGTTTTAAGGTTCCTAATATCCTTTGTGTAGTGTTTTCATCCCTTCTCTTTGGTTTCTAGACTCAAAGTCAAGGGAGACTCGCCTGTGTGTGCATAGGTAAGTATGTATATGTATGTGGGTTCCCCCGTTACGTGTATAGTCATCCATGGCAGTGATTATGCATGTATGGGGATAGGTGTGCCCTTGTATATATATATATATATAAATGCATACACAAGTGAGTAAATATTGGTATATGTATATAAGCATATGTGCAAGGATCCCCTTGAACATGTTCATGGCCATGCGGGTGTGTGAATTTGGGCTTGGTTTCCTTGCATATGTGTGAAGGTGAGTATACCAAATGGGGGAGCAATAGCTTTTAGTTAAAAAGCTCCAAGAGCCGAAGTGGACAGCTTGGTTCCACCGTGATGTTGGGTCCCTCTCTTAGAATCTTTAATTCAAGAATGCTTTAAATTGAATTTATCTTCTTTCTTAATTATGCTTAATTATATTGAATTTAATATCTTGAACAACCATTCTTTAATATAATTGATTAATTTGATAAATAAAGTCAGGTTTTATAATAAAACCCCACCAACCGAGGTGCACTATTTGTGAAAACTCACATTAATAGTTATGTTGAACTAGTTTTTTAACTTATTGTATTTGATTTGTGCAGAATGAGTTTTAGAATAAATTTTAAATATAATTAAATGAATTCTGTGATAAAGTCATGCCATGATTTTATAATAAAACCCCTCCAACAAGGGTGTATTGTCTTTTAAACCAAATATTAGTGATGGTTATTGGTATCATGTTGATATTTGGTTTGATTTTTCCATATGACTATTTTTGGTATTTGTTTTGTGGCTAGTTAGTTTTTGTTTTATTTGAATAATATAAATTTTCTTATCATACTCCTTTATATTAAATGGAATTGCCCGAGTAGGCATATGTCTTGACCAGGAAACTTTCCTTTTCACCCTTTGAATATTATAAATGAAATTTCCATGTTTTGGCAAAGTGAATGAATTTGTAAATGGTTTGTGTAGGATGTATGATTCTTTTCCATCATTTCATTTCCCTTTTGACATTACATCATTGTTCCGATCACTACAACTTTCCGACGATCCCTTGTTATAACATATTAAATACTTTATTTGTTATATCATGTCTGTTGTGACCTTATCTTATGATGAAACCCATTTGGGGTGTTTACCTGGCCTCTTGGCCACCCATTTGGTTGTTTACACGATCCCATATATCTAAAAACACTGATGGTGTCATTGTTTAACACATGTTAGGCTTATGGTGCTCCCCACCATAAGCTTCATCTTACCACCACCAATTCGTAAGATTTATTGCCTCCTCCTTTCAATATTCATATCTTAGTATATCCTCTCACTCATATAGTCTAGACTCATCTATCGAGGATTATCCCATGCCTCGATGCACATCTCATCATCCAACTAGTCAATGAGGATTATTCAGCTCATGATTTCCCAAGTCACAAAATCACACCATGTCGAACCCATATACAATCATATCCCATCCACATGGGAATCCTCTAGGGTCCCTGAGACCCATCCTAGTCACTACTCCCTGCCCATAATCCTCATCCCACACACTGTATTCTTCTCTTGTCATGTCGAACTTTCCTTAATTATATTGTCAATAATCCGGTCAAGAACCTCATCAAAATCTTGTATTATAACCCATCCCCACTAACCAGGTTCCATCCTAAGCTAAATCACACCAAGCCTCTTGGCATTATAAAGCCAATCTGTCCAAAAATTTCCAATACCCACACTGGCATCTCATCCTTCATCACCTTAGTTGAAATCTTGAATCATTAAATGGAGTAAAACCATTCATAATACATTTTATAGACTTAGAGGGACCATACCACTCTAATAACCCACCAAGATTTTAATCCATCCACTTATGTATTTCCTCATCCAACGCAAGACATACAATTTCCACACCTATCACTACAATGCCCAATCCTATTAGGAATATTTTACTTGATCTAAATCCTCATCTAGTCTATACACATATCATCCCAATTATAATACATATGTTAGACCACTCATATCCCAATTGATATCTTATCCACTTGGAGACCTAGTGACAGGGTGATTTTATTTCCATAATATCACTATAGAACCTTCTATAAACCTAGGCGGCTTGTGAACACTATATTTAGAGGTCTAATATGTTAATCTATTTCCTTTCATTTACCGTCCTTATAGTCCATGACTCCCATGGAACATAGTTTTAATCAGTCCCTTAGAAATCTATGACCAAATAATCATGTTAGTGTTTAAGGGTCTATAGAGTCTCTTGATACTTTCTTTATACACATGGAATTAACATTTTTTCTATGTTGACAATTCAAAATAAGGGAGGAATCCCCACATCATGGAATTTTTCACATTATTTCCAAGATAAAAGTGGTTTCCTATGAATAAAAATAATTGTAGTATGTTCTTATAAGACCCCATGAGATCTTCTATATTTTACCCTCAAGAAGATATAGATTGGATTTATAAATCCATTGATGTGGTCCCTGTCACTATAGCCTATCATAGTTCTTCTACCTTGGTAGAAACATCTTTTTTTTCCTACTTTACCACATCATGGAGCCAATATTGTTCTCCTATAGTATTATTTTCAATAGTCAACATGTATCATAGGTGGGAAAACTCCTATTTAATCCTTTAAATTTCAAAACTTGCAGCATTTAATGAACTTTGGTGAGTCAATAATTCCATTTCATGATGATATAATTTTTCTAGGGAACTTTTTTGATGTTGTACAACCAAACATGAAACATCCACTACTGAAAGGTTCAATTAAAAGTCCCTATTATCCTCCCTAATTGTGAGCACCTCCTTCACCCTAGCATGTAGTACTTGATATAAAAAAACCACTAGTGCTGAGGATTTTGAACATGTACCAGAAGTGGTCCAAATGTTCCATGAGCTCTTTAAAGGGCCCCTCTAAGATCATTCTTTATATCTCTCCCAACACTTTTCACCTAGTTTTTTATTGAAATGTAGAGTACTCTAAACATTAGCCTATGAATAGTCAAGGAACATATATGTATTTGGGAATAATGTTCAATCCTTTCATCTTAATAGTTTCTATGTTTGATTGCAGTGAGTTTTTGGGTTTGATTTTAGTTATTTTTTGTGTGTTTTATATGTGATTGCAGGTTATTTCGGTGAGTTTTTGTGTGTTTTTTGTGTTTGCAGTGAGTTTTTTGTGTGTTTTCAGTGAGTTTTTTTATTTCTTTGTGATTACTGGTTTGATGTATGTTTTCTATGTTTTCAGTGTGTGTTTGTGTGATTATAGGTTGCATGTTTCCTATTTTGGTGTGTGTTTTATGTGTTTTAAAGTAACAGGTCGCATGTTTAGGTGTGTGTTTTCTGTGTTTGCAGGTTTCAGGTTGTTTTATGTGTGTTTTCCTTCATGATTGCAGATTGTAGGATGCAAGTTGAATACATTCATTTGATTTCAGGCACTATCCATTAAAATGAGTGGGAGGTGTTGTTTGTTAAAATGTGTGGGGGATATGTCAACCTTTTCAAAACCATTGGCATACCTCTATATAATTCTTCAAGATATTTATCCCAACGGTTCAAGATGAACTATTAGGAAAATATAATTCCTAGAGAGATTTATGCTAACGGTTCCAGCTGAACCATTGGAACAAATAATCCCAATGGTTAATCATAAACTATTGGGATATTGAGATCCAAACTATTCTATCCCAATGGTTCAATGTGAAGCATTGGTATATGGAAATCTCGATGTCCCAAGTGCCAATGGTTTGTAAAACCATTGGGATAATTAAACCCAACGGTTTCAGGGCCTTTCCCAACGATTTCAAACTGTTGGTAAAAGTCTGGTTTTTAGTAGAGTTATTTTAGTGAATGGATAGAAATAGGATAAACGGTGCCATCAACCTACAATATGTGCAATTTGATTATTTCCCCAATTATATGAATTATTTTATGGGATCGAGATCTAATAACATCATAGAACTACATTTTCAACTATTTAAAGTTACAGATAATAACATGAATCATGAGAAATTACCTACTCATCTTATGAAATATCATATTGTTATTGAGACATTTATGTGAAACAGGACTCCTACCATTAGTGGATATTCTAATAACCTCATAATATAAAAATATATTTAGTTCATTTATAAGATATTATCTATCTAATAAATCTTTGATAAAGAGAAATTTGTGTAGGTTGTTTATCGTATAAAGAGTCAACCTGATCAATGGTGAGAACTGGTCTAGAATTCAATGTCCCAAGAGAATATTGATTCACTGGAATGGGGAGACATAATGAAAATAATTCTCCATAAATATATTCCTTAAACATTCAATAATAAAATAGAGAGGGGTTCATAGATCTAAAATAAAAAGAAGATGAGTCTATTGGGTCGTATAAGGAAAATTTCACAAGGACCACATGGCACACCTCTAGCTTTGTCATTAACATTAAACCTAAGGTTGAACTATTTAGTATATGATTATATTAAAGTCTACAAAAATGTTTAAAAATCTTAGGAATTGATAGTTATGAAGAGATTGTATTTTTTTCCCTCAAATTTAATATGGATATTAGTGACTATCAATGATCTCATGGTACTATAGACAAGAGACATAAAATGGATTATTATTTAGGGTTTTAAACGGATAAATCTCATAGAATAATGAATACCCAATATCCCACATGTCAAAAGTGTCAAAATAATGAATTATAAACATGTATTTTGTGAACCAGGATATGATTCAAATGTTGAAAATAGGAGCACCAACCTAACCAGTACCAATGTGAAATAAAGAAACACGATGATGTTGAAGATTAAAAGAAGGATAAAATCAATAATCATCATGTGTTTTACTGCGTATATTTATGAGGACATTACCATTATGAAACACACATCCATTAGCCAAAGGTTTTCATATATAATAAATGACAATAACCACTAGTTCCTAGTCGGAAAGGAAGAGCATATGTTATCACAAATACTGAGGTAGATTTTGACAATGTTGTGGTGACATGTATTGTAGTTATTCACTCGCAAATAGAAATTATAATATTTTATTCTAGATTAATGCCTTATTCCCTAAATTGCATGTTTAGTTTAACTACTAAAGAACCACCTCAATACATAGGGGATGAGCTATCTTAATGAATAGAGAATGGATAAATGGTTTTATCCCAAGTATATAACTCATACCCAATAAAAAATGTTAGACTAAATATTCCTGAAAATGAAATATTAATTCCTATATTTGAGTTTGATACTATATTGTGTTTCGATTTTCCATCCATTTATAAATCCAACATCAACTCTCGAGAGAGTGCAACCACTCTTCAAGTTCCAATTCATCCTTTTATTCTATACAAGTTCTAGGAAAGGATCAATCTCTCTTAAAATACTCTATTCACAAATGGATATTATTCCCATCTGATAAATCATATCTATACCAAATTATTGAGTCAATGTAGATAATAATTCTTGAAGACATTCCCATTACGATGTATTATACTGATACATACCCAAAGAGTTGTTATGTCTCCCTCTTGTCCAATAATTTGAGTTCTCATTCTAAATTATACAGAGATATATTCAAATATTAATGACTCCATATTGATTATCCATTGTTTAGTTGAAAGGGATGAATAAGGAGTTAAAATAGAATTTAGA
The DNA here is from genome assembly GCA_963277665.1 of Viscum album. Classification (NCBI taxonomy): domain Eukaryota; kingdom Viridiplantae; phylum Streptophyta; class Magnoliopsida; order Santalales; family Viscaceae; genus Viscum; species Viscum album. Next base: position 1,541,377,997 of record OY728142.1, read on the forward strand.
AAAGGATTTTAAATGCCCAAGTGCTTCATTCTGGGTTTCATTGGTCCTCTTCGTCAAAAAGAGAGATAGATCCATTCGCCTCTGAATTGATTTTCAGGAAATAGAAAAAATCATGATAAATAATAAGTACACATTACCATAAATATATAACTTGTTCGATGAACTAAATAACGCCCAATATTTCTCTAAGGCTCACCTTTAAATTGGACATTACAAGTTAAGGGTCATGAAGGATATTCCAAAAATAGCCTTTTCAATATTTTATAAACACAATGATTTTAATTTGATTCATTTATGATACACTAATTCTCTATAAATATTTGTGGACATAATAAATAGAGTCTTTTGAAATTACCTAAACAAATTTCTAGTAGTCCCTAAAGATGTTATTGGGATTCACTCCCAAACCAAATGATGGTCATGATGAGAAATTGAATATTATATAATAAGCTTTTAGAAAGTAGAATATATATATGTAAGGTAAATTTAATTTGAGTTTTGGATGAACAATTTATCTTTATAGGGGAATATTATCACTATAAGAGGGATATGTATGAACACATATATGAAACGATAATTAAGTATAGGAATAGGCCATCATTTTAAATGGAGATCTACAGCTTCCTTTTACTAGATGGGTATTAATGATTATTTGTGAGAAAATTATGGTGATTGTAAAACCCACTAACAAAGATAACATGAAGGGGATAAATTTTTATCTTGATCAGTGAATGCTAATAATTATTTAAGGAATTAAAAAAACTGTCTTATCAATGTACCAATCCTCGCACTTCCCTCAAGTGGTTACTTTTGGGGGTATATAGTGATGCTTAAAACAATTTATTGTGTTTTGTACTGATATATAATGATAAAGTGATGACATATTCGTCAATGTAGTTTATTGTTCATGAAAAAAGATTCCTCTTAATGATATGGACTTTGCTGTAGTGATCTATTCATTGAAAATATGGTAGAATTTTATCTATAGGGAGAAGTGTGTGATATATATGGACCATAAGAGAATAAAATATATATTCACATATAACAATATTAATATATTTTGGTGAATAGAGTTATATCTGATCAAGTAGAATGACTAATCAAACTATAACTATACTATTTATGAAAGAAAAGTGTTAGATTCTCTAAGTAGAAATGACCTAATATCATTATCAGTGATGAGAGAAGATAAGGAACCAATCTTATTACACATAAAGATAATCAAGATGGGAATTTTCAATGAAGGAACATAATCATTCATATGTAAAGTTATTTCTCAACTATACATTCTAGATATGTTAAAGGATTATCAAAGAGATGATGTAGAAATTTAGAATAAGTTGGAATCTATAAGAGAAGGTAAGTCCATAGAGGTAAAAATTGTTGAATTAGGAGTTGTAATATTTGGTTCATAAATATTTTTACCATCATATATTTAGATAAAGAAGGATATATTTAATGATTCACATAGCTCGACCTTCTCGAACCAACTAATGTGCATGAAGATGTATCAAGATCTCCTAGAGTATTATTGGTGGGATAATACAAAGAAGGTTATCATAGAATATACATCAAATCCTCTAGTATTTCATTAAGTGGAGGTAGAATAGTGGATGTATAAGGGGATGATGTAACTATTACAGACACCAATATGGAAATGGGAAAACATCAACATGGACTTTTTGTACAGTCATTCAAATATTTCAAGAAAATACAATGTCATATGGGTTATGGTGGATCATCTTACAAAAAAAATCACTTCATTACAATTTTATAGGATTTCATAGTTTATCAACATTCATGGATATACATAAAAGATGTGGTGAGGCTATATAGAACACCAATATTGATGTTATATGACTAAAATCTAAGATTTACCACCATGTTCATAAAGACCCTAAAAAATTATCTAAATACTAAATTGATCTTCGGTAATTATTGTCATCCTTAAACTGGTGATAAATATGATTAGCATATTTTAACATTGGATGACATGTTGAAATCATGTTAGATTAACATCAAATGAATATAGGGTATATATCATACTGTGTTCGAGTTCTCATAAAACAATAATTCCAACTAAGAATCTGAATGGCTCTATATGAATCCCTTTTGGAAATAGATATAGAAAAACAACATTTTGGTTTGAAGTGGATCAACAAAAGCTCTTGGGGCCGTAAATGGTTATGGAAATAGTAAAAAAAATGTTAATTCCATTCATTAACACATAATGACTTCTCAGAGTCAAAATAAGATCTATACTGAAAATTGAAAATGAAAACTGGAGTATGAGGTCAATGATAAAGTGTTTCTCCTCATATCTTCATGGATAAGGGTCATGAGATTTTGGAATAAGGGAAAGATACACCCCATGTGCAATGGATTCTTAGAGATTATCGATCGTATCCGAGCTATGGATTATTAACTAGAACTCCTATCAACCCTTTCTCAAGTATATGACATATTCCATGTATCAATCATCATGAAGTATATACCAAATAGATATAGAATTATGGAATAGGTTCCACATGCCAATTCCTCTAGTTGGTTGGTTAGATGACCTTAGGCGCATCTCCCCATACACGAAGGGATGTCGGGTAATAGTAAGAATCTATTAAATAACATGGTGAAACTATACCATCATGGTCTAATTAGTACAACAACAAAAATAAATTAACAATATCCAAATTATATAACTAATAACTATAAAAATACCAACATCACATGAGTACTAAAATATGAGCACAATATCCAAACCAAAATAGTATACATTCCATTACACATTTGTGTCTTGTGTATAAATGAAACAAAAAAATAAAGACACATTGAAAACTCCCCAAGTTGGTCCTAACATCACAACTTGTTTTCTCATCCGTGCTACACTCAAATTCATCCATATAACAAAGGTATTTTTTTATTATCATGTCCTGTAAACATGAATTCTATTTGGGTACCTAGCAGATAGCATGAGTATGGTGTGAGTACAAATTAGTAGTCTTCCTTCAACAAGGCCTAATAAAAAATCAATACTTTTACAGTGTCATCTTTTGTATAGAAAATAATGTATTGTATAGTAAATTTTTATCACATTTAATTATTCAATAATTAACCACATAAACCATCCAGGTTCACAATTACAATCTAGCCATCAATACCAGCCTTGATATGTGTCGGTTCCAGAACCAAATAACATAAGTAAGTCACAATTCATTATAACATGGGATTCCATTACCCATTTAATTTCAATTCATATCTCATCTAGTTAGAACCATAGTCCAATTCCAACATTTTGGGCCTTTAATTCCATGTCTGGAAACGCATGGGTATTTGAAGAATCATTAGGTGGCCCACAACATGTTGTTATCAAATATGGTATTTTCAAGCATTTTCACATGTCCCAAACACATATATCACTCAATCACATATTTCTTTTAGAATCATCAATCCACTTCTCATACACATGTATCACATATGTAACATTATAACATATATTAATGTCAAGCATCGTTAACCTACTTATCAAATATTCTCATCAATGTTTCCCATTTCGATTATAAATTAAAATGTGGTTCTTTTCTTTAATAACATGGAATAATACAAAAACATCACTATTAAACCCTCAATCAAAATTGAATCATTTATACCATTATCCCTTTAAGGTTAATCTAACAATACATAAATTTCCATATTCAAAAAATCAGATTAACTTAATCATAAACATCACAAACATAATAACAAAATTCAATTTTCCAGAGTAAAAATAATTTTATTATCCAATGGAAATTCCATTATCCAATTCCACAGCTAAATTAATTAATAAATCTATTAATTTTTCCAATTCAAGATTCAGTTTCCAAATGTGGAAACTGAAATTACACAACACATACACATAATTTGAATTAAATACTATGTGAATTGACATTAAGAGCACCTACCTAAAGATAATTGATGAACACTCAACTGACCAAAAACCCCAATATATTTAAAATGGTTAGATCAACAATGGTACAATTTATATAATACCAAAATCTAGGATCAATATCAACCCCCAATTCCATAATAGTCAAGGGTTACACCATTTCAATGGGGATATGGGAATGGATGGATTATAAAGAGAATGGAATCACTAATAATCAGAAACCAATTTTTGATGATTGAATATGATTAAATCGCTCTAAAACTACTGATATCCTCCCTAGGGTTGATAGATGGAAGTGTTCATGAAGGATTGAATCCAAAATGAACCCCAAAACCAATTTTAATATTCATCTCATGGAATTAAATAGTGACTTATTACATTACACATTTTTAATTATTTTTGATGGTCTATACTAAAAACCCCATATTCACAGTTTTTTTACCGTGATTAAAAAAATTAGAAATCATGTTAACCATTTATACAGCATGTAAATTTTCTACAGACTATTTTTCAGGCATAAAATTATACTTTAAAGATCTGAACCACATATAAGGCCTCCAAAACAAAATTAAACCCTATCACAACCATGAATAATGAGAAAACACAAAAGGCAATGTATATATAACATATTGGGATCATATAATTTCCCCACCCTATAACATCTCGTCCTGGGGGTGTACTCCTAAGCATCTCTATGATTCCGAGGTAAAAAGGTCGAGCCACTAAACCAACATATCTCCTTCTATATCCCATATTTCCTCCTAAACATGTCCATTTTTTCACAATATAAAAACTATTAGAATGGTCTTTCCCTACAACACATTCTCACTATGATCCAAAACATGTATTAGAAACTCTTTAAAGGACACATCTATAAGGCCCCAGCCTTAAAAATTACTTAATCTTGAGTTATTACAAGATTACACATTGAAGAACTTTTCAGGTATAGAGTTTTAGAGAATTATATCATAAAACTTGCATTACATTATACATTTAAAAAAAGTGGTTACATAAAATATAGTATTCATTTTTTCCATCAACGGAAACATATTTAAAATAAAACATGGATTCTTTATTGACACTTCCTTGACACTATCATCATATCATGTACCTTTCCCTAGACCTGTGAAAAACATTTCAAAAACTTGGGATGAGCCTAAAAATCTCAGTAAGGGATATAAAAATATATGGAAAGGAAACATGAGTACACGTACACATAAGAATCAATGAAATCATAATTTACTCATAAAACATAAGAACTTTAACATACCTCATCAAATCATGAATAAATCATAGAAATCATAAGACATAAAGGCAACTTGAGGCATTCATAACATTCTTACGTAGGGATTAACCCTCTTGGTTACGTTTGGAATACCCACCACAGTATATTCCCTAAATCTCTTCGGAGAAACCTTAACGTTTCACTCCTTCGCATTACCCAATGCATTGGAGAGCTATATCAGGCTCACCCGCCCTTAGTTTATCACAGAACCACTCGTCTTCATAACAATGCCCAAGAACCATAAGATAATCGTACCACATAATACATGCATAAAGGAAACATAACATTTCCACATTTCAATCACAAGATATCAATACAACACATTGATATAAAAAACCTTATGAAAACCATTTTCAATACCAAAATAAAAGAAAAGTAAAACATGGTATTTATTTTTCTTTTAAAAAGAAGTTATGGCTTGTAGAGGAAGCTGAAACTCAAATAATGGTCACGGCGGCGGAGAAGTCGTTGTCGCCGCATACGTATGACAAAAACATTCCCTTTTGTCATTTTTTAAAATGATTCGTATAAAAAAGATTCCTTTTGGATAAACTTAAAAGTAAAAGGGGTTTATACACCGTATAAAAGAAGGTTGTGTATAAAATAAAATATGCCTCAATGAAAGGAGATTGAGACGAAGTCCCTTACAAATACGTTATCCTTGGTTTAAGGATAAATCAATTACATAATTATGTGTGACAAAGGAATACACCAAATATAAGTGGATATTAAGTGTAAAAAAATCAGAGGTTATTCACACATATTAATGGAATACGTATTCAAGGAGTACAAGTTTATCCCAAAGAATCAAATTTGGGTTAAGAAGTTCCCTTGCAAAAATTTGACAGCCTAACGGCGTTACTACAAAATTCAGAAAATGAGTTGATGAGAGATAAAAAGGGTATCTCATCACATGGACATAAAATTTAAATAAATAAGGATATAGAAGAACAAATCCCAACATAATAGTATGTGAATTAAAAGACATAACAAAATAAGTCTTTTAAAAAGAGGAGGGTGAAAGGTTCCCTTACCGACATGGGTATCTTTCGAAACATGCACCCCGTGAAAGAAGGACAATACAACATTGATGTAAATACTCACAAATGAAAGTATATTACACAATGAGTAAAATAATTTGCAGTACATAAACCACTCAAAGTAAATTGGGGCAAATGTATCATAAATATCATAGGAATAAAAGTGAGATGAAATATCCCTTACGAAAAATCGACAGCCTAATGGCGCCACTTAAAACTTCCAAAAACATATTTATGAGATCAAATGAGGTCTATCATCATATTAACATAAAGTTTAAATAAAGAGTAATATAAAATAACATCCTCCAACATAACAAAGAGGATCTTAAAAGAAGTGGCATAAAGGAGAGTACTTAAAAAGAAAGAGAGAGGTTAGATCTCTTACGAAAATTCGGCAGCCTAACGGTGCCACTCAAAACATCCAAAGTGGATTGATGAGAGAGAATAGGGTCTCTCATCATATGAACATAAAAATTACAGTAAGTGTAATATAAAATAACACCCCAATCACAAGAAAGATGAGCTTAAAAGGAATGACATAAAAGAGTGTACTTAAAAAGAAAGAGAGGAGTAGGATCCCTTACCTCGGGTCCGACTTGACTCGATCGTTCTTTAACGTCCTGAATAATAAACTTGAGCTAATTTATACTTGCTTAAGAACCTTTTTCAAGTTCATTATTCCTTTTATATCACTTATTTCCATGTTATAAACATTATGTAATTATTTAAGTTAATAATGTTTGTTTTGTCGATATTTGGTTCTTAAGTTGAAAGTGGACTTCTTACAATTACATGTTGTTTGTGTGGTCAAAGGTTCATTATATCCAAAATTATATTCATGATTTGGATATCATATATATCATATATATCCAGAATATACATGTATTTATAATATTACATAATCATTTATAGGTAAGAAATGAAATTCACCGTTCATGGAGAAGGTAAGCCGTACGTACGCATGAACGCTACTTTCATTTCTATGTCATATTAATGGAATTAAAACTAAATGAGAGGTATGTATATTTTAATTACATAATTATATTCATAATTTATATGTAACATAAATCATATATAATAACTTTAAATACATCCTTTATACATCCCACATATGGCATTAATGAATCAAATCACTTTGAGGGGGCGGTAGTCCGCACTTCCTAGAATGAAATTATCGTGTTTACCCACAATGGAAACCATAAAGGTATGCCACAAAAGAAAAATAAATCAGCTTAAGTAAAACATAAACATATTATATATCATATATAAATATATTGACATCTTAATGTCCACCTTTTAAGGTGTTATATGAGTGTTGAACAATCATCATTTCGTGAGGTAGAAATTCGCCATCCACAGAAACAGTATGTTCTTTAACCATTTGATGTAGGTGTGTGTAATTGTATCTCGAATGATTCTTATAAAAACATCCTAGTATATTTAAGATACTGTATTTGTTACAAAAGAAATGAATAAAAAGAGTTTAGGGGGTTGGAGAAGCAAAATAAAACAAAAGAACACAAGTGAAGACATTACCTTAAAATCGGGTAACTCTTTTTGATTTGAGCTCAATGGCTTCCTTGGGAAGACTTATGCCCAAAGTGAGGCTTCTAGGAGTAATAGATGGATGCGGAGAGGAAAAATGAGTAGGGTTTGTCTGAGCCAAAGGCTTGAGAGGTGTGGGTAAGGTGGTAGAGGTAGGGGCCTTTTATAAGAGGAGAGGAGGGGCACTCTTGTAAAGTTACAAAATGTTCGTTTATTTTCAAATGATTTTCGGATTTTAAAGGTCCCACATTGATGTATTTCGAGAATAAGGTGGTAAGGGTTCGAAATATACTCATCCAATAGGTTTTTGACAAGTTTAAGTTATATTTTTAACATTATCTTTTCATTTTATTTAAATCTTTTATTAATGAGGTAATCGCTCTATCATCATGATGTCATAAATAATTTAATTTATTTAATGTCAAAAAATTATAAAAAAAATATCATGATGTAGGAAATTGTTTTAGATTTCTAATTAATATTTATATTCAAAAATATGACTTGTATAACCACATTTTAAAATTGTTTTAGTGAAACATCTCATTCTTGTGACATTTTTATTTTAACTTTAAATAAAAAGTTATTTATGTCATTTTCCAACCAAAGTGGCTCCATGGGGTCCCCAATTTGACCCATGTCTGGGTCTTCCATGACACATCCAATGAGGGTAGGACATGTGTCTAGGTCATTTCACATTATTAAAACATTATTTTTACCTTAAATTGCACTAATTACCTCTAATCGTGATTAAGAACATAAAAGTTACAATTCACCAATAAATTATTCTAATACCATTGAACCAAATTTTACTTCCTAATGACAACCATGTATGTCGTATTTCTGAAATTCAAAACACAGAGGTGGAAAATTTTCATTTAAACGAAAAATCGGTTTCTTTAACTACCACTTAGTGGTTTCACTATTCATCAAAAATTGAAGTTTTTCAGAAAAATACCAAAAATTTACCCTAAGCTATATTTGATATTCTGAACTCAAAAATGATGTCTATTTTACAAAATTCAAAACATATAATTTGCATTAATTAATTTAATAATTAATTCCCGCTGTCAAAACAAATAGTGTGTTTTTATGAAACAATATCTATTAAAAGATTGACACTAGTTTAAGTCCAATTTCAAAGTGAAATTAATTCCAATGACCACTATTGTATTAAATGGTAAAAATATATTCTAATTTTACTTTAAAAACAATTCAAAAGATAATCTAATCATATAAATAAATTATATTAAAAAGAGGTTTTGAATTAAAATACACCATTTTTCACTATTCATTATAAAATGAACTTTATCGGAAAGATACCAAAAATTTAAACAAAGTAAATTTTGATGTCTATATTATAAAGAAGAATTTTATTTTTTCAAATATAACACATAAAATTGTCAAAAAGTGGATTTAAAAGAGGTTCTCCATCAAAAGGCGGTTAATCGACCTTCTAAAGAACATTAAAATGTTTACGCTTAAAAATTGAATTCATTCACATTTTTAATCCTCTAACATTTATTGTAAAAAGTAAAAATATTTGACAAACATATATAATTATTTTGTAGTTAGTTCTTTTCATTCCCGCCATTACAACGGCTAGGCATTAACTACCATTTAAAATAATATTATTTTATTATTAGAGTGCAACGTAAGATTCCCAAGAAACTCGTTGTTGCATATTGGGTACGCCATCGATCATAGCGTCCACTTTAAAGTAATATTAATATTTTATTCACAAATATGGATAAATATAGAAATGTCATATTCTTTATTTGCCTAGGGTGTTACATCCTTCCCCCCTTTTGGGAATTGCGTCCTCGCAAGTTTAAAATTGGGCTCGGAAACATCCTTGAAAGTCCCACATCGGAACAAGAGTCGGTAAAACAATCACTTTAAAATAAATAATGAGAAGTACATAGGTCACCCGAGTTAACCCATACTAGGATTCCATGTAGGAAAACATGGACATGGAGGAGAAAACATAGGGTCATGTTCTGATGGAGAGTGATAGAAAACATGTTTAGGAGAAAGTTAACCACAAGAAAATCACAAACTTGTGATGGGTTAAACGGTATTCGATTCCCCAGTAGGAAAAGTTAATAGACAACATTTTTATATTTTTTTATTGAGGAATTTATTCATAAGGAAACATAATTACTTATCATGTTGACTTTCAACTTTTATTAGATTTCTTACACAAACTCATATTTTCTCCAAAAGACAAGTATTTAGGAAGACTTGTTCACTATAATCAACTTCTAGAGAATCACCTAATCCACAAAAGAGAACTATATACTTCCCATGTCTTTAGACTTTAACCAAAACCGAAACCAAAATGGTTAGTACAAGATTAGGTAATCCAGAAAAGGATAACCCTTTATAAAAAGAAAATCTATTCTTAATCTCTAAAATTTTTCCAACAAAACCGAAATTTCAACGAGGAACATTCGATAACCAATTTGTCCATAAAATTATTCAAATTAAACCAACTAAGATTGAAACCCAAATATTTGAAGGATTTAGTCACATAGTCTTCAAAGTTAAATCGTAACATTTATCTCCAAACAACATTAGTTGCTCTTAATGTCTCGTATTGGAAAGTAATTAACCTAATCACATATCCTCCATGATAGGTTAATAGATTTCCATAGATAACCCAAAATCAACTTACTCTTAATTCATAAAATCATCTAACTAAAAATAATTAGTCAAACTAACCAGGGACTTCACGTAGTCCAGTGGTATGCGATAAATACCAGTCGCACTTTGGTTGTGGGTTCGATTCCCACAACTTTGTCCGATGCGACAGGTTGTCACACGGTCTGTGTGTTTTCCTTTTTCCAAAACTATATAATTCTTAAAACATTCCCCAAAATTAGATAAAATCTTCAAAAATTATCATAACATATTTTAACCTCAATTTTATCTCATGCCTTTCATTTTACATCATAACATATAATAACCCATAATTACCTCAAAAGTAAGGATCATATAAACTCTAATGGTTACCTTTATAATTATTACCTAAACTTCCACATGGATTGGTCATCTCGTACATGATGCATTACAGATCATACCAAGGTTCAAGTGGTTGATCATGACTCCTTGATAGTTGGTTTAGAACAACCACGAGTTTCCTCATTGAATCCCACATTTTATCTAGTGTCTTAATCAGAGAACCACCACAGTTTCCTTCAAACCTGTTGTCTCTTTAGTGCCTGCTAGATCCATCCATTCACTAAAAACAGAAATGTCAGTGTGAGTATATCAACAAAACCATCATGTACTAATGAGGAAGGTAAACACTATGATATACTTACTCATTCACTTTATCTAAAACTAGGACTCTTTCTGAAATCCTAACCATTATGTTAATGTCACTTGTTCTTAGAGAATACCCTAACCTCTAAAGTTATCTAAACCGACCTTTGATACCAAAAATAAGGCCCCAGCCTTAAACCTTACTTAATCTTGAGTTATTACAAGATTACACATTTAGGATCTTTTCAGGTTTAGAGTTTTAGAGAATTAGATCATAAAACTTGCATTACATTCCACATTTAAACAAAGTGGTTACATAAAAGATAGTATTCATTTTTTCCATCAACGGAAAAATATTTAAAATAAAACATGGATTCTTTCTTGACACTTCCTTGACACTATCATCATATCATGTACCTTTCACTTGACCTGTGAAAAACATTTCAAAAACTTGGGATGAGCATAAAAAGCTTAGTAAAGGATATAAAAATATATGGAAAGGAAACATGAGTACATGTACACATAAGAATCAATGAAATCATACTTTAATCATAAAACATAAGCACCTTAACATACCTCATAAAATCATGAATAAATCATAGAAATCATAAGACATAAAGGTAACTTGAGGCATTCATAACATTCTTACGTAGGGAGTAACCCTCTTGGTTACATTTGGAATACCCACCACAGTATATTCCCTAAATCTCTTTGTAGAAACCTTAACGTTTCACTCCTTCGCGTTACCCAATGCATTGGAGAGATATATCGTGCTCACCCGCCCTTAGTTTATCACGGAACCACCCGTCTTCATAAAAATTCCCAAGAACCATAACATAATCATACCACATAATACATGCATAAAGGAAACATAAAATTTCCACATTTTAATCACAAGATATCAATAAAACACATTGATATAAAAAACCTTATGAAAACCATTTTCAATACCAAAATAAAATAAAAGTAAAACATGGTATTTGTTTTTCTTTTAAAAAGAAGGTATGGCTTTTAAAGGAAGCCGAAACTCAAATAATGGTCACGGAGGTGGAGAAGTTGTTGTCACCGCATACGTATGAAAAAAACATTCCCTTTTGTCTTTTTGTAAAACGCTTCTTATAAAAAAGATTCATTTTGGATAAACGTAAAAGTAAAAGGGGTTTATACACCGTATAAAAGAAGGTTGTGTATAAAATAAAATATGCCTCAATGAAAGGAGATTGAGACGAAGTCCCTTACAAAGATAGTATCCCTGGTTTAAGGATAAATCAATTACATAATTATGTGTGACAAATGAATACACCAAATATAAGTTGATATTAAGTGTAAAACAATCAGAGGTTATTAACACATATTCATGGATGACATATTCAAGGAGTACAATTTTATCCCAAAGAATCAAATTTGGGTTAAGAAGTTCCCTTGCAAAAATTTGACAGCCTAACGGCGTCACTACAAAATTCAGAAAATGAGTTGATGAGAGATAAAAAGGGTATCTCATCACATGGACATAAAATTTAAATCAATAAGGATATAGAATAAAAAATCCCAACATAATAGTATGTGAATTAAAAGACATAACAAAATAAGTCTTTTAAAAAGAGGAGGGTGAAAGGTTCCCTTACCGACATGGGTATCTTTCGAAACATGCACCCCGTGAAAGAAGGACAATACAACATTTATTTAAATACTCACAAATGAAAGTATATTACACAATGAGTAAAATAATGGGCAGTACATACACCACTCAAAGTAAATTGTGGCAAATGTGTCATAAATATCATGGGAATAAATGTGAGATGAAAAATCCCTTACGAAAACTCGGCAGCCTAACGGCGCCACTTAAAACTTCCAAAAACGGATTTATGAGATCAAATAGGGTCTCTCATCATATTAACATAAAGTTTACAGAAAGAGGAAAATAAAATAACATCCCACAACATAACAAAGAGGAGCTTAAAATAAGTGGCATAAAGAAGAGTACTTAAAAAGAAAGAGAGAGGTTACATCTCTTACGAAAATTCGGCAGCCTAACGGCGCCACTCAATACATCCAAAGTGGATTGATGAGAGAGAATAGGGTCTCTCATCATATGAACATAAAAATTACAGTAAGATTAATATAAAAGAACATCCTAATCACAAGAAATATGAGCTTAAAAGAAATGACATAAAAGAGTGTTCTTAAAAATAAATAGAGCAGTAGGATCCCTTACCACGGGTCCGACTTGACCCGATCGTTCTTTAACGTCCTGAATAATAAACTTGAGTTAATTTCTAATTGATTAATAACCTTTTTCAAGCTCATTATTACTTTTATATCACTTATTTACATGTTATAAACATTATTTAATTATTTAAGTTAATAATGTTTGTTTTGTCGATATTTGGTTCTTAAGTCGAAAGTGGACTTCTTACAATTACATGTTGTTCGTGTGGTCAAAGGTTCATTATATACAGAATGATATTCATGATTTGGATATCATATATATCATATATATCCATAATATACATGTATTTATAATATTACATAATCATTTAGAGGTAAGAAACGAAATGCACCGTTCATGGAGACGGTAAGTCGTACGTACGCATGAACGCTACTTTCATTTCTATGTCATATTAATGGAATTAAAACTAAATGAGAGGTATGTATATTTTAATTCAAGAATTATATTCATCATTTATATGTAACATACATCATATATAATAACTTTAAATACATCCTTTATACATCCCACATATGGCATTAACGAATCAAATCACTTTGAGGGGGAGGTAGTCCGCACTTCCTAAAATGAAATTATCGTGTTTACCCACAATGGAAACCATAAAGGTATGCCACAAAATAAAAATACAGCAGCTTAAGTAAAACATTAACATATTAAATATCATATATAAATATAGTGACATCTTAATGTTCACCTTTTAAGGTTTTATATGAGTGTTGAACAATCATCGTTTCGTGAGGCAGAAATTCTCTATCCACAGAAATAGTATGTTCTTTAACCATTTGATGTAGGTTTGTGTAAGTGTAGCTTGAATTCTTCTTATAAAAACATCCTAGTATATTTAATATACTGGATTTGTTACAAAAGAAATGAATAAAAAGAATTTAGGGGTTGGAGAAGAAAAATAAAACAAAAGAACACAAGGGAAGACATTACCATAAAATCGGGTAACTCTTCTTGATTTGAGATCAAAGGATTCCTTGGGAAGACGTCTGCCCAAAGTGAGGCTTCTAGGAGTAAGAGAGGGATGTGGAGAGGCAAAATTAGCAGGGGTTGGCCGATCCAAATGCTTTAGAGGTGTGGGTAAGGTGGTAGAGGTGGGGGCCTTTTATAAGAGGAGAGGAGGGGCACTCTTGTAAAGTTACAAAATGTTACTTTATTTTTAAATGAGTTTCGAATTTTAAAGGTCCTACATTGATGTATTTCTAGGATAAGGTGTTAATGGTTCTAAATATACTCATAAAATAGGTTTTTGACAAGTGTAAGTTATAGTTTTAACATTATCTTTTCATTTTATTTAAATCCTTTATTAATGAGGTAATCGTTGCATCATCATGATGTCATAAATAATTTAATTTATTTAATGTCTAAAAATTATAAAAAAAACTATCATGATGTAGTAAATCTTTTTATATTTCTAATGAATATTTATAGTCAAAAATATTACTTGTATAATCCCATTTAAAAATTGTTTTAGTCAAACATCTCATGCTTGTGACATTTTTATTTTAAATTTAAATAAAAAGTTATTTATGTCATTTTCCAACCAAAGTGGCTCCATGGGGTCCCCAAGTTGACCCATGGATTTTCCTGGTCGGCCATGACACATAAAATGAGGGTAGGACATGTGTCTAGGTCATTTCACATTATTAAAACATTATTTTTACCTTAAATTACACTAATTACCTCTAATCGTGATTAAGAACATAAAAGTCACTATTCACCAAAAAATTATTTTAATCCCATTGAACCAAATTTTACTTACTAATGACAACCATGTATTTTTGGATTTTGTAAATTCAAAACACAGAGGTGGCAAAGTTTCATTTAAACGAAAAATCAGTTTCTTTAACTACCACTTTGGTTTCACTATTCATCAAAAATTGATGTTTTCCAGAAAAATACCAAAAATTCACCCTAAGCTATATTTGATATTCCAAACTCAAAAATGATGTCTATTTTAAAAAATTCAAAACATATAAGTTGCATTAATTAATTTAATAATTAATTCATGCTGTCAAAACAAATAGCGTGTTTTTATGAAACAATATCTATTAAAAGACTGACACTAGTTTAAGTCCAATTTCAAAGTGAAATTAATTCCAATGACCACTATTGGATTAAATGGTAAAAATATATTCTAATTTTACTTTAAAAACAATTCAAAAGATAATCTAATCATATAAATAAATTAGATTAAAAAGAGGTTTTCAATTAAAATACAACATTTTTCACTATTCATTAAAAAATGAACTTTATCGGAAAGATACCAAAAATTTACACAAAGTAAATTTCGATGTCTATATTATAAAGAAGAATTTTATTTTGTCAAATATAACACATAAAATTGTCAAAAGTGGATTTAAAAGAGGTTCGCCATCAAAAGGCAGTTAATCGTCCTTCTAAAGAACATTAGAATGTTTACGCTTAAAAATTGAATTCATTCACATTTTTAATCCTCTAACATTTATTGTAAAAAGTAAAAATATTTGACAAACATATATAATAATTTTGTAGTTAGTTCTGTTCATTCCCTCCATTACAATAGCTAGGCGTTAACTACCATTTAAAATAATATTATTTTATTATTAGAGTGCAACGTAAGATTCCCAAGAAACTCATTGTTGCGTATTGGGTACGCCATCGAGCATAGCGTCCCCTTTAAAGTAATATTAATATTTTATTCAAAAATATGGATAAATATATAAATTTCATATTCTTTATTTACCTGGGGTGTTACAACATCAGTCTCATGTTCAACAACATCCACATTGAACACATGTGAATGGTTTGGGAGATACCTATGAAGTTGTGAAACATGAAAAATTTCATGCATATCCTTGTACCATTGTGGAATAGAAAATATGTACAAAACTAGCCTAATTATATCGATAACCTCAAACTGTTTGAAAATCCTAGGCACTAACATTCCCCACCATAAGATCCAAAAATGACGCAATCTCGGTAACACCTGAAAGAGCATATGATCTCCCACTACAAACTCAATGGCCCATCAAATTCTATAAACAAAAAAATTCAACCTGCTCTGATCCATATTTATACATTTAAAAATTAAATGGACCCACTCTGATATCTCTTGCAGGAGACTTGGTCCCAACAATTCTAACTCACCTTCCTCTATCCAACATATAATTGATCGGCATGGCCTAACATAAATATCCTCATATGGTTCCATATAAATAGTCACCTAAAAACTATAGTTATAGGGGTAATCGATGTTAACCATGTGTGTCTCCTAACACCCACAAAATTAAAGAACATATACCCATAGAATATACTCCAAAACATATATTGTATGTTATAAATTCCCATCATTATGTTCGTTGAATGTCGTACTCAGATATAACATTACACCAATATCCTTATGCAAACATTTACTGAAGTTTGAAGTGAAACACGCGTCATGGTTTGAAACTATAATCCATCGAACCTCATGTGTATGCACTATATATTGATCATAAAATTATCCCATGTGATCTACTAAGAATTTCTCCCTTGTATGTATGAAATGGGATACCTTCATCAATCGTTCCACAATCAACTCATAAGAATCATTCTATTAAGGAATACATGGGAGACTAACTATAATGTCCATGGTAACATCATCCCAATTACACTTTGGAATTTTCAAAACTTTAGTAAAACACCGCGTCATTGATTCTCATGCATCACCTTTAGACAACTGTATTATCATGTCATGAAACCTACAATCTAATTTTTCATGATCTTCTACCAATACATTCTATGTGGGTCATGGTACATTTTGTACAAACCTAGATTCACTACTTACTTCCATGAATGAAATTCATGCATGACCTCCTCTTTTATACACATAGGTATAATTACTTGGCTTTTGACATATGTGATCTTATCTTAATCAATAGTCTAATCATAATGTGACTCCCCACCTTTATGGAATTCCCTCAATCCCAAACACTATGGATCCTCATTCTAATATCCCTTATATAGTAAAAATTTTTGGATTAAACAGATACAAATACAAGGGTAATATAATCTTGGACCTACTCAACCACAACATCCATCTTAGCTAATAAGGTCATTATCTTCGACTCAGAAAAATATTCTTGTACTTATTGAGTCCGAGTTTCCATAGTGAAATTTTAAAAAATAATATTTCCTTCTCCTGGTGTATATTCAATCTAAAAATCATGTGACTACATATAATCAACCCATCTCTGCTAACAAAGATTCTATTCTCTTTAAAAACCCATATACTTTAGGAACTTCTGATCATTATACATAGTAAAATTTTCACCAAATAGAAAATTCATCCATCCCAATAAAGAATAAACTATTGCAACTAAATTTATGTCATACATTGGTTAATTCCGTAAATTTGTCCTCAATTTCTATGACTCATATAACACAACTCGATCTTCCTGCATCAAAGCGGCTCCACATCCCGCTCCCTAAGAGTCACAAAACACGCTATATTATTCTTATGGTATAGGTAGGATCAGTATCCATGTGTTAGACAAGCGCTTCTTCAACACATGGGAAACACTCTCACATGCTCTAGACCACTATAATTTATTCCTCCATGGTCAATCCTAGATTTGGTGGTTGCAAGGAGGAAAATTCCCCAATGAACCTCATAAAATATCACCCTGAGCACCAAAAAAACTACAGATATCAAAGGCATTTTTAGGATACTCCCAAGAAACAACTCCACACACCTTCTCTGGGTCCACCATAAATACTTACTCTAATATTATAAGACCCATTAAATGTATCTGATCAATATAGAGATTTCATTTTGATATCTTAGTATATAAATGATTCTCTCTTAGTGTACTCAAGAAGCTTTCATGATGTTTGGAATGATATTTGTGAGTCTTATAGTGCACCTGTATTTCATCAACAAAAACATCAAAAAATTAATCTAGGTATAAGTGAATGATTTGGTACATCATATTCATAAACACTGCTAAATCATTCATTATCCCAAAAGACATCAGAACAATATCATAAAGGCCATACATGCTTCTGAATGTAGTACATTGTATATCAGAAGGTCTAACTCTCAACTAATGATAACCTCATCTCATGTCAATCATGGTGAACAAATAATATCCCCATGATTTCTCAATGATATCATCGATACACGGATTATGAAATATTTTCTTCACTATCATGTGGTTCAACTTCTTTTAATCGACAGACAACTAAAATATTCGATCATCCTTCTTAGATAACAAGATTATATAAACCCAAGGACACATACTTGAATGGGTAAATACTTTATCCATCAACTCTTCAAGATGGGTCTTAATCTCTTGAAGAACTCTTGGTTTTTAATCATTTTTTTGGAATAGAAGCTGGAACAGATCCATTTTTTATCATGATATTGATCTCCACATCCATCTTATGTGGAATCCCTATGATGTCATCAGGAAACATTTCCTAGAACTAGTTTAATATATATGGAATCAGATCATAATTTACACCCCTATTATCTAGAAACATACTTGCAACCTGGGTGGTGATCTCTCCAAGTTGATGATGATCTATCCCTATACAACATGCCTCAATATCCCACTCTCCATGATAAACATAATTTCCAACCTCAAGAGAAATAAAGTTCAGTAGGATGTGGTAATGATATATATCGGTTTGGAATACTATTAACCAATCCATATCCAATATAATGTCAAAATATGAAATTTTATGTATGTAAATATCCTATCACAAATGGTACTCCTCATAATTGAGAGAACACCCCATGCATAATTAGATGTATCTTGGCCATAACATCAATGATGTATCATTAATCATAAACTCGCTAAAAATCTTCACTACCAGATTCAATCCATTAACATGATCTGTAGATATAAATTATTGAGAGGATCAACAATTAAAGAAGACACTATAAAGTATAGAAGCTACCATAATAGTACCAATACCTTCTAATTATCTAGTCTCATTATTCATATGTTCATGTTGAACTGCATAAAACATTCCAAAACCTCTTCCCTATGATGTAGTATGATTCCCCATAGTTGTTCCACTATGCTGATACAGAAGACCTTTCTAAGAATTACAACATACCATTCCTAAACTACCATGTCAATTATAACTATAACTTCCAAATTTGTATGGTATATAAAACTCCAATCCCATAATCTAGTTTGATCTAACTGCTCCATCATTACCCATTTTTTCATGGGTTCCTGAAAAAACATTATTGATGTACCATAATATCCCATGATTGGAACTCTACTAGTGGTGGAGGATACTATCTATGTACATGTCCTAGCCTGCTACATTGGTGGAAGATAACTTGAGTAATGTCCTACATAACTAACCTTTACCTCTGGTCACTATTCTTGTTATCTTCATGGTTAATATTATTGATGAAAAGATTATTACTCTTGGAAGAATTACCTCCTGATCATCTATAAGATACCACATACATTCCACTAGAATCCCATTTCATGTTCCCCTCCAATATGAGTGCCTAATTCACCACATTAGATAACTTCTTCAGTCTAAATATGTTAACATGGTAAATATTTTCTCATTTAAGCCCATCATGAAAATGTTTTACCACAATAATATCATCTCCTTCCAATGGTTTAAAATTTTATTAAAATCTATACCCTGTCTAGAATAGTCCATCGCATACATTCCCTCTTGGATCAACCTCGTGTACTCATATTCCCACTCTTACTTGAGCAACTCTAGGTAAAATTGGAATTATAACTTCTCTAGAAATTCCTTCCACTCCATAGTCTCCATATTTCCAACCTGAGTATGGATGTCCCACCAATGATTTTCCTAAGCATATAACATATAAGCATCCAGTTTAACTATCCTTTCTCTGGGAGTCTCTAGGTGTTCAAGGATCATCTGGATAGAATAAATCCAGAACTCAGTTGCATCAGGTCCACCCTCTGTTGTATAAGATGGGTGGTTATGCAGATAGAACTATCGTGTCAAGACACACATACTTTTCACAACCCTTCCTATGTATCTTTCTATAAACTATATAAATAGAGAATATTTCTCAAATAAATACTCTCCGACTTTGACACCTAGAACTATTAGAGCCTGTATTTCTAGTACTGGAGTCACATTTCCAATCATGTCTTCATGTATTCCTCTCAATAAGAATCATCAAGGAGGAATAACTCTGAAATTATTAACACACATCATGGAACACATTGATAAAAATTGAAACATTCAAACACTAGGTGTTAACATAAATCCATAAAAATTCTTCAATCATACCCCACCACACAACCACAACCAAGTCACTCTAACTACCCTTTACTATCCCTTATCCAGGTTATGGTTAACAAATGGTAAAACACTTTCAAAAATCAAATTATCTCATTAGAACACAATTTATCAATATGAAAATATCATATGGTTTGTAATTTACAATTTTCATTGACATATTAGAAACCTATTTCATTTAAATTAGTCAAACAAGAAAATATGTTTTTATTTAAACAACTTATCCAAAACCCTGCATTTTGTGGATTCTAAAAATGATGCATGTCACATTTATTCCTGAGTGTGTATAATGATTCATGTATTTTCAACTCTCAATATATACCAAGAGGTGAGTAAAATCTCAGACATAATAACATCACATAATAAGATCATCACTCGTGGTTAAATAGATTTCAACTATAACAGTAAACATCAATAACAAAAATACCACTTGGGGTACTTGAATTTTTCCTCAAACATGGGTTAGATACTCACATTCACAAGTTCTTGACCAAGATTCCACTCATCTCAAACACTAATCTACCTTTCCAAAATTGAATAACATAATAAGGAAAAAAATGACCCTTTAATACAACATTGTATCATATCACCTTAGGGGCCACACACTAGTGCCCTGAGCCAGTTGGTTACATGCCCATAGGAATACTACATCATAAACCAGATGCTACCAAATACCATCAAGAGTATAATATATAGTAAGGGTATACTATACCCTCTTTATCAAAGTAGAAAAAAATTGGAAATAAATGGAATCTAGCCAAATGATATAACCAATAACCAAAATAATGCCAGTATCATATGAGGACTAAAATAAGAAGATAATATCCAAAACAAAATAGTAGATATGTTATTCTATGTATATGTAAAGGGTCTAAATAAACCCCAAAAATAAAGAAACATGAACAACTTCCCTAGAAGGTCTTGAAATTACATTTGGTTACATCATCCAAGCTTCATCCCAACTCTTCCATCTAATATAGGGATAGTTCTATAATCATGTCCTGCAAACAAGAAGTCTATTTGTGTACCGACCAAGAAACTTGGGTAAGGTGTGAGTAGAACCTAGTATCCAACCACCAACAGCATCTAAAACAGTATCTAGTAACAATTTATGTAGTTTTATAAGGAATTAATTATAACCTAGTAAATATTTATCACATATCATTATTCTTTAGTAAATCACCTAAATCACTCAGTTCACAAGGACACTCAAACCATCAATACCTACCTTGGCCGATGCCGAAGTCTGAATCATATCAGCAAGGGAAATAAAAATTCATTATAAAATGGGATTCCATCATCCATTTAATTTCAATTTATATCATTATTACATGGAATCATAGTCTAATGCCAACATTTTGGGCCTAGAATTCCAGGTTTAGAACCTAGTGGTTATTTGAAGCATCAATATGTGTCCCAGAACCCATTTTTATCACATATGATATTTTGAAGCATCAGTTCATAACCCACACAAGTATATCATTAAATTAAATATAAGATTTTTATTCATTATTACAAGTCACACACATTTATATAAAATACATCCCATAATCAAATATATCAAGGTTAAATAACATTAAACTTCTTATCAATCATTCTCTTCAATGTGACCAATTTAAATTGAAAATTCAAACATGGTTCATAACTTTAATCACATGGAATAATATAAATAATTTATTATTAAACCATTTTTGAAAATTTAATCATATGTATTACTAACCCTTTATAGTTAATCAAACAATCCATTAATTACCATTATCAATCAAATCTTGTCACTATAATCATCAATTTCACAACCATAATTATAATATTTGATTCCCATGTTAAACTAATTTCATTATCACATCGTAATTCAATTAATAAATTCCATTATTACATTAATTAATTAATCAATTAATTATTCCAAATAAATTTCAATTGAAAAATGTGGCAGTGGAAATTCCCTAAAAAATACACGCAATTTTAATTCAAGACTAAGGGAATATACATTTAGACCACTTACCTCAATATAATTGGTGAAGGATCGCCCAACCACAACCCTTCATTGATGTAGAGTGGTTAAATCCATAATGGAAGAAGATATATAATAATAAAACATAGGATCTATATCAACACCCCATTCCACAACTATCAGTATATTCCACCACTACATCAGAAGAAGGGTTAAAGGAAGGAAACCAAATAAAAAGAGTCACTAGGAATCAAACACCAATATGTGACGATAAAATATAAATAAATTTCTTCAAAACCACTGAGTGTCACCTTGGGGTTGAGAAAATGAAGTTTTCATTGATGAATGAAACCAAAATGAACTACACATATCGTTTTTAGTTTCTTCTTAGGGAATTACATGATGTGTAATTGCATTACAGATTGTGAAATTCTATATTTTTTTACCCTAAAAACAATCTCCCTATGTGATTTTATCCCAATTAAAATTTATAAATTGAGTAACCCATTTATATAAATTTAATTTTTCTATAGAATTATTTTCAACCTAAAAATGCTACTTTAAATATTTGAACCACCTACAACAAATCCCAAATCAAATAAAATTCATCCCTACCATAGATCAATGAAAAAACTCAAAAGGGAATGTACCTATAAATTAATGGAATCCTACAATCTCTCACACATATAAATTTATAGGTGGTACAATTTGATAATATATCTCCTATATAGAGAATATCTTGAATATCGTAGACCATATAGAAAAATTTCTATATAATAGGATAACTCACAAGGTCAAATTACATTGGTGAAACCATAAATACGAAGACGCAACTGAGGAACTGGAGGAACTAATGAAGCAGAAGTACCCTCACCATTTTAAACATGATTTTGAAAATGAAATTTCATTTTAATTTTTTTATGGGGGATGAATGTAACACCCTGTGTTTTTTTATATAATGAAATCCTTGTTCGATAGCATATTCAACACACAACTCTGATTTTTAATGAACCCCAATAATATATTAATATTTTTATTTAAACATGACCAGTATAACCTCGCCATTAAATTTTTCATTTGAAATATGAACAACCCCATTTTTTAAATTAATTATGAAGGATAAATAAAATATATTGACAACAATATATGGAATTTTGGGTAATGTCTATATAGGCTATGAAAATACTTTCTTTCACAAAAATATATTTATTAGTTTTTGTGAAAAAATAATTAAATAAAAAATTTCCAGTATTAAGAATTTTTTTGCTAAAGTAAATTAATTTTGGAAAAAGAATTCAAATTTATTTTAAAATCAGTTTTTGGGATTTTTTAAAATATTATAATGTTTTAATATCTAAAAATTTTGTGTTTTTAGGAAAACATCATTTTTGTTTAAATCATTTAAAAAATTAAATTTTTTTAAAAAATGGATTAAATTTAAAATTATCCAAATTATTTTATTTTCAATCTAATTTTGTTAATTAGAGTCAATTAAATATAAATTTTTTATATAAATTTTTTTATACATTTTCAATAATTTTCTTTAGAAATTTATCTTTTATTGTGTATGTAGGGTTAATTTTAAATTAATATTTTTATCTTATATGAATTGAATTAGGAAAAAAATTTAGATATTTTGAATTAAAATAATTCATATTATATAATATTTTTAACTTATTTTTTAAGAATGAATAATAAAGAGTGATTAAATTAATTACCATGGCTAAGGTTATAACAGGTTTACACAGGGATTAACTAGATAAAAAAGGGATAAAATGAGCTAAAATATTATCAAATTCGTATTTTATATAAAATATTTAGAACTTATATATTATTTTTTTTTTTGAATTGATCCATTTAAAACAACTATTTCATGTCTAAAATGATGGTTTAACTTTTTATTTTGAAAAATTACATGTATATCTACCACTATCTTATAAAAGGGACCCCTCCTGTATAATTTACACATTAGAAAGCCTTTCAGTTCAGACAATAAATATTGAAAACCTTCCTTATCTCCCCATATCTTAGATTCATTTTCTTGATCATTAATCTGATCTATGTAGGGTTTATTTATAATCTTAAAGTGTTGGTCTGAAGAAGAGATATCATTCTTAACTGAGCATAATTGTTTTATTTATTCTTCAACATTATTAAAATATTAATCAATAATTATTTTAAAAAAATTCATTACCTACCATTTAATTATTTTTTTATATTAATTACATAACTTAAATACAACTAAACATCCATCAAATGGGAAACGAATCCATTTTTCATGTGTACAATGGACAACCACCTCCCAAACTGTTGATTCAATAAGGTTTTCCTTATGACTTTTCCATTCCTTCTTGTTTTGTAAATCACAAACACCTTATCTTTAAGGAAAATCACTTTTATAAGGAAAATCGCTTTTATAAAGAAAATTGCTTTTATAAGGAAAATCGCTTTTATAAGGAAAATTGATTTTATAAGGAAAGTCGTTTTTATAAGGAAGATCGCTTTTGTAATAAAAATTATCCTTATCATATTTTCATTATCTATATCCATATATTTCTTAAGTATAAGAATCGGATTCATTTATATAATCTCAGAATCGTTTAAAACATTGATATGAAGCATTCTATTTTAGGATCCGAATTCTGGATGAGAACTGTAATGAAGTTCCACTCCGAATTCTAGATACGAACTCTGAAAAAGTTATACTCTAAATTCTGGATATGAACTCTCATGAAGTTCTACATTGAAATCTAATGACGAATTCTGATGACGAATTCTCATTATGAATTCTGATGACGAATTCTCATTACGAATTCTGATGACGACTTCTCATTCTGAATTATCATTCCAAATTCACCTATTAAACAGAATCGGATCATCTTTGCTTTATACACCCCGAATTTATTTAGACTCCGAATATTATTTTTTTGTTAGACTCTGAACTTTCATTTTTCTTACACTTTTATAATTTGTCTACTCTTTGAAATTTTGATTACACTCCAAAACTTCACTCCGAACTTTTGTGTTAGACTTAAAACAATGTCGTACATTATTTTACACTTGTTTTGTTATAAAACGATGTCGTCTATTCTTTTATAAACTAACCGTTGGTTAAGTTACACGTGTACAGGTCCCTCCGATTTTTAAGGAAAATATGACCGTTGGAAAGGAGGTCGACCTTGCCTATAAATAGGAGCTCATTTAAAAGAGCTCAAGACGACATAGAAGTTGATCGATCTAGAGACCACACGCTGCTAAGGTGATTTCTAGAGATAGAAATATTTTCATTCCTTGTGCATACTGAACCGCTCGTTCATTTTTTGCTTCGTGCGACTCCGAATGTTGGTGATTACATTCGAGGACTTCCGGGGATAGGAAGACAGAGGTGCCGACTACCTTGAAGTTCGAGGGCTTCCTTGCTGAGGAAGACAGAGGTTCCAACTAACTTGAAGTTGAGGGATTACGGGGATAGAAAGACAGAGATTACAATCTTCATATCGAGGGCTTACCCTAGTGTGGGTAAGACATACTTGCTTGAAAGTATAAATCAAGGGACATTTATCCAAGGTTGTTGGATACCCTTCTCTTTGGGTTAAAAGACTTATATCTTGTTACTTGTAGTTTTACTACCTGTTTGTTTCTGCTGCATTTTTTATTATAAGGAAAGTATAATTTTCTTATACTTCCTTACTTGTACTCTGTTCCATTTAGATTCTATATGCTTTAAGGTAGAATCTCATATTGTAATATTTAGTTAATTTTCAATTTCCGGATCCATATTTCTGGAACATACATTCAGAATCTCTTTCTAGTTTTAAGCAAGTACATAGGACTTGAAGTTTATAACTTCATTCCTTATTCCAAGTTTTCAATTGGTGTTAGAGGTGTTGTGAATTTTCTTAGGTTAACTTTGTTAAACTTAGCTCTTTCCTTTGTTAAAGGAAATTTTTAAAGTGTACAATTCACCCCCCTCTTGTATATTGAGCATCTACATTATTATTTCGATCCTACAATTGGTATCAGAGCAAGTCTCTGAAATACTTGTACTCACGTATAAGTTTTTCTTGCTCATTTTGTCATTCCTAACTTTCTCATTCTGAACATTGTCATTCCGAACTTTGTGATTACGAACTTTTTCTACTAACAAGTTTGTGGGCCGAAGGTTATTTTTAGTATGGCAGGAGTCAATGTTGGTTCCATTGATAATCTAAATCCTACAAGACCACCAATCTTTGATGGTAATGACTATGAGTACTGGAGAGACCGAATGAAGACTTTTGTTATCAATACTGGAGTGGAAAACTTTGTTATGCTTACTGGTGATTATAAAATTCCCGATAAGGAATTTAGAACTTTCACTAACCAGGAAAAGAAAGAGTATCAACTCAATTATAAGGTATGCAATACCTTACTTTGTTCAATGACTAGAAATATATATAGCCAAATTTCTTCTTGTGAAGCAGATAATTGTATCTGGAAGAAGTTAGAAGATACACACTTTGGAACTTCTAAAGTGATTGAGACTAGGAGAGCTATGCTTAGATCTGAATACCATGGCTTCAATTTTCCTTATGGTGAACCAATTTGTAAAGTTCAACAGATATTTATGACTATCATCAATAGCTTACAGTCTATGGGAGAGAAATGGTTAGATGATGAAGCACTTGTGGATAAGATAATTGATATCATGCCCAATGAGTGGGAATCAAAGAGAACTGCTATAGATGAGAACAGAAAGGTCACTCAAATTTCTCTTGATGAGTTATTCAGAACTCTTCTCCAACATGAAACCAGAATGAAGAGAGATGGTAACAACATAAAAAAGAAGAATGGGAATGGTACTGTTGCTTTTACAACAACATCAAATCAAATGAAAGCTAATACTCCTGAGAGAGTAACCAGATCCAAGTCTAAGAAAGTTATTTTCCAATCCGATTCTAGTGAGAGTGAAGTCTCTGAAAATGAGTTAGCAAATCTTTCTTGAAGGATGAACAAGATAGCTGGCCAAAGAAGTTTCCAATCCAAGTATAAGAAAAAGTAAAGGAAAGATAGGAAAGATGGAGAATTCACGTGTTATGAATACAAGATAGCTGGACATATAAGACCAGATTTCCCTTTGCTTAAAAAGAAAGAAAGGAAAGAAAGGCATTCAGATTGGAACAGAAAGAAGTATTATAAAGCCAAAGCTAAGAAAGTTATGAAAGCTAATGATACCTAGAGTTCCAGTGGTGGTGATTCTTCAGATGAATCTTCTGATTATGAATCTTTAGGACAGAATAATCTTGGTCTTATAGCCATATTATTTATTTACAATCATTGTTTTATGGTTAAGGTACGAAATGTTGAATTATTGGCCAATATTTCTTTAAATTCTAATGATAGTAAGTATTATAATTCCTCAGATGAAGAATCTTATTCTGATGAAGGAAATACTTAACCTACCTATGAAGAAGTCTCTAGGTTTGCTGAACTTCTTGAGATTGAGAATCCTAAACTTAATAAGAAACTTGATAAGGAAAACTCTAGGAATTCTATTCTTATGAATGAAATATTAGATCTTTTTAAGGATCTTGATAATAAAAATGCTGATTTTGAAAGTATTTCAAAAAATCTTGAGGAAGTAAGTTCTGAGAGGAACAAACTTTCTAAAGAGTTAGAAAAAGTAATTTCTAAGAAAAGTGTTTTCGAGCCTAGCTCTAGTTCTAAATCTAATGATTTTGAAGATAAAAACTTGGTTATAAAACTCAAGTCCAAAATTTTTTCCTTAAATAAGTGTTTATCGAACTTTACCCATGTTAAGGAAAATTTTGATAAAATGTATTCCCAAATACGACCTTTAAGAAATAAATCCGGATTTGTTTATACCCATGCAAAACCAATTTTCAGTAACAATTATTTTTTTCCTCAAAGAGCCCCATTTTGCACCAAGTGTCAATGTGGTGGTCACTGGGCAAAGAATTGTTCCTTAAACAAAACCCAATCTCTAGGATTTCATAAAGCTTATTTTTCTAAGAAGATGTGGGTTCCTAAAATTTTGTTATCTGGAAATCTCGAATACAAACAAGTTTGGATTCCAAAAGTCTAATTCTTTTCTTGATTTCAGGAAAATAAAGAGAGTACCAGCAGCAACACATGGTACATGGATAGTGGATGTTCCCGGCACATGACTGGTAACAAAAGCTATTTTGAAAAGATTATCAAAATGAAAGGAGGAAAGGTAACTTTCAGAGATAATGCTAAGGGAGAGATTGTTGGTATTGGTAATATGTCCCTTCTAGGTAAAACCTTGATTTCAAATGTTCTTTTTGTTAAGGGTCTTAAGCACAACCTCGTTAGCATAAGTCAGTTATGTGATAAAGGGTACCTTGTGAATTTTAGGAATGATAAATGCTTAGTTCATAATTCCAAGGAAGAATTTATTCTATCATCCAATAGGCAGTAGAATGTTTACACCTTAAATTTAGAAGACCTTAGGAGTCAAGATTTACCTTGACTAAGTGCAGTGGAAGATCATTCCTAGTTATGGCATAGAAGACTAGGTCACTGTAACCTTAGGAACTTATGAAAACTCTCTAAGAAGAAACTATTTAAGGATCTACCGGAGCTTATATTTGATTCTTCTAATGTTTGTGATCCTTGTCAATATGGAAAGCAACATAAATCTAGTTTTAAATCAATTGGTGAAGTCTCAACAACTGATGCATTACAGTTAGTGCACATGGATCTTTTTGGTCCAACACAAACTGGAAGTATTGGAGGCAAATACTATGTGTTTGTTCTAGTTGATGATTACACTAGATTTACTTGGGTTTATTTTCTAGCAAAGAAGTCTGAAGCTTTTTCTTATTTCAAAAGTTTTAGAGCTCAAGTTAAAAATGAGAAAAACCTTCCATTGAAAACTATTCATAGTGATCATGGAGGAGAATTTCAAAATTCTGATTTTGAAACTTTTTGTAGTAGAAAAGGTATTACTCACAATTTTTCACCACCTAGAACTCCTCAACAAAATGGTGTATCTGAGAGAAAAAATAGAATTCTTTAAGAGATAACTAGAACCATGTTGAGTGAATATTCTATAAGTAGACATTTCTGGGCTGAAGCTATAAGTACTTCTTGTTATACTATAAATCGAGTTTTGATTAGACCTTTTCTTAATAAAACTCCTTATGAGTTATAGAATGGTAGAAAACCAAGACTATCCTACTTCAAGGTTTTTGGTTGCAAAGTATTCATTTTGAATACTAAAGATAACTTACATAAATTCACACCAAAATCCGATGAAGGAATTCTATTAGGTTATTCTACAACTTTTAAGGCTTATAGAGTTTTTAATAAAAATACATGTACTGTTGAAGAAACAGTACATGTAAATTTTGATGAGTCTGATCCTTTTGTTTTTAAACCATCCCAACCTAAATCCTTAGATGTGTTTTCAAAAACTGATTATCAACCTTTGATAGAAGATCCTTATGATAAGGAAAATGTTCAAGAAGATACTTCTGAAACATTTACCCCAGAAGACTTTCTACCCTATGTTGATGAATAGGCTTTTCAAAACCCAAATCAGGTGTTTCTTAAGAATCAACCCAGTGATAGTATCATTGGTGATGTAAATCAACCAGTAAGGACTAGAAGTTCCTTATGAAATGAAGTAGAACATCTAGCATTTCTTTCCCAATTAGAACCAAAAAACACTGATGAAGCTTTAGGTGATGATGATTGGATCAAATCCATGCAAGATGAACTAAATGAATTTGAAAAGAATAAAGTCTGGGTCTTGGTTGAAATACCTAAGGAAACTTATGTTATTGGAGTAAAGTGGGTCTTCAGAAACAAATGTGATGATAATGGAGTCATAGTAAGAAATAAATCTAGACTTGTTGCTAACGGCTATAATCAGCAAGAAGGAATAGACTATGAAGAAACATATTCTCCAGTAGCTAGACTTGAATCTATCTGTATTATACTTGCCTTTGCAGCATTCTTTAATTTTAAACTTTTTCAAATGGATGTGAAATGTGATTTTCTTAACGGTTATGTTCAAGAGGAAGTTTTTGTCGAACAACCTCCTAGCTTTGAAGATACAAAACATCCTGATCATGTTTTTAGACTTACCAAAGCTCTGTATGGTCTTAAACAAGCCCCACGAGCGTGGTATGATAGACTCACTGGATTTTTGCTTCAAAATAACTATGTTAAGGGAAATGCAGATCCAACCCTTTTTATAAAGAAAGATAAGAAAAATGTTTTGATTGTTCAAATTTATGTTGATGACATTATATTTGGTTCAACTCAGAAATCTTTAACCGAATCTTTTGCAAGTCTAATGAAATCTGAGTTTGAAATGAGTTTGATGGGTGAGTTAACTTTTTTCCTTGGTTTTCAAATTTCTCAAAAACCAGAAGCAACCTACATATCTCAACATAAGTATATTAAAGATCTTCTCAAAAAGTATGGTTATAACAACACTAAGAGTATAAGTACTCCCATTGGTACCTCAAACTCTTTAGATCTTGATGAAGCTGGGAAACCAGTAGATCAAACATCTTTTAGAGGTATGATAGGAAGTTTACTTTACTTAACAGCTAGTCGACTAGACTTAATGTTCTCAGTATGATTATGTACAAGATATCAATCCAATCCTAAGGAATATCTCTTAAAGGCAGTAAAAAGAATTTTTTGCTACCTTAAGGGAACCATGGATCTAGAATTATTTTATACTTCTGGAAATGATTTTGTTCTAAAAATCTTTTCTGATGCTGACTTTGGTGGATGTATAATGGATAGAAAGAGTACATCCAGAACATGTCATTTATTAGGAGATTCATTAGTTTCTTGGTCCTGCAAGAAGCAACATTCTGTAGCACTTTCCACTGCTGAAGCCGAATATGTAGTAGCTGGAAGTTGTTGTGCTCAAGTGTTGTGGATGCAACACACACTCACAGACTATGGCTTGAGTTTCACTAAAACTAAAATTTTTTGTGCTAACACAAGTGCCATTGCCTTAAGTAAGAACCTTGTACATCACTCTCATGCAAAACACATAGATATTAGGCATAACTTTCTTAGGGATCACACACTAAAAGGATATATTATTGTTCAGTTTATCGGAATGCAAGATCAACTTGCTGATATTTTCACAAAATCTTTTCCTTCTGATAGATTTGAATACATTAAACAGAAGTTAAGAATGATAACTGTAAGGTAATCTTTCTTAATTAACTTTCTGTTAAAAAAATATCCTTACAGTAATAAACTCCTTTTCATAGGGGGAGTACATTTGATTGTTAGAGTAACTAAATTTCTTTTCCAAAATTAATTCTTTCAAACTTTTCGGAACTAACATTTCCTGAATGGAAATTTCTGGAACTAAAATTTTCTAGGATGGATATTTTCTTATAGAAAACTTCTGGAAAGGAAATTTTTGTATTGAAAACTTTTGGAATAGAAATTTTCATACCGGTGTTTCCATAACGAGATTTTCGTACCGAGTCATTCATAATGAGATTTTCGTTTTCAAAATTTTGGAATGAAATTTTCAAACTAAAATCTTTATAAGGTTTTTTTTCTTTTCTTTTCGTATTGATTTATTCATACTGAGTTTTGTGAACTATGTCTTTTCGTAATAAAGATTTTTCGTAGTCAAATTTTTTAGAATATTACCCATTACGAATAATCCTCCTAAACCAATCCGAAAGGTATGATTTCCTTACTCAAGTTTTCATAATCACACTTTACTTGCTGATATTTTCTTATATTTTGTTTTCGGTTTATAAGTCTTCTTAAATCCTTGTTTTAATAAAAACCTCAAAAGATCGGATTCAAGTTTTCTTGAGAATTGATTTTCAACTATCAGATATGATCTCAGTTCTTACAACCCTTCGATCAACCGAGGAAGGTGAATCGTTATATCATTGCCTATATAAAGGGGACCCCAAACGGTTGTCCCACATCGGTTTTTCAAGCTCCAGCATCCCGAAGCTCTGCCTCTCTGTTTTAAGGTCGTTCTGATCTTCATCATTTTCCATTCTGAACTTCTCAGAAGTCTTCGAATCCGAATGTCTGTGGAAGTAGCTTCTCAAGACATGTCAACCTCTAAAACAATTTCCAAGTGGTTAGTATATAGAGAAAGGTTGGTTCATCTTGATTTCTTCAACAAATATGATTCTCTTATATCCAAGAACATAAATCTTAACAAATGGTAATATGTTGTTGTGTCTAAGCCCGGAAATCAAGATGAAGTATATTCGGAGTTGATTGTAGAGTTCTATGAGACGGTTTCCTTCTTTAAGGAAAATGACAGGGAGAAATATTCATTTAAGTCTTATGGAAAGACTTATAATCTTTCTTATGTCAAGGTAGCTGGCTTGGTAGGGCTGACCTATGAAGGAGAAGTTGGGTTCATCTCTCATGATTTTCCAGATTCAAAGGGAAGATTCGACAAAGAAAAAGCTTTGGAAACTCTCGGACTGGCAGATGACAAGGCTCCAAAGATTGCTACTCTATCTATGAATTTTCGGATTCTATAATTATGGGTACAAGGTTTTATCATACCGAGAAAGGGTTACAAAGACAGTTTGAAGAAGATAGAGATCTATATTCTATATTTTCTGATAAATCTAAGGAAGTTTAATCTGATAAAACACATTCTTATTACCATTGAGAATGTTAAGAAAGGGAATCTGAGAGCTCATATCATAATGTATCCAGCAATCATCTCGAAGTTAATTGTTCGGTGCCTTGAGTATTTCAAGGAGGATTCCAAGTCTAATCCAAGAGGTTGAAAAATTATGTTGGTGAGTGATGGTACCCTCAAAAGGATGGATATTGCCTTCGACAAAAAGACTGGTGAGTTCTTTGATATGCCAGTTCAAGAAGAAGCGGTTCTGAAATTTGCTGAACCTGAATCCTCTAAGCCAGTGAAAAAGAGAAAGTTAAAAGAAGTTGAAGTTGAAGCAGAGAATCCCAAATATAAGGAAGTTCATTCCGCACCTCCAAAACCTAAGAAGAAGAAAGCTTACCCTGATGAGGTAGTTGTTAAGTAGAGGGAAATCAAAGAGAAGAGAGTGCAAGGGGAGCCTCAGTTTGGCTTGGATCCGGTGGAGGCTAGGGCCTTGAAGGAAAAAACAGCGGATGATATAGAAAAACAAGTGAAAGAAAAGAATCTTAAGAAGAAGATGACTGAAGCTGAGGTGGTTCAAACTTTATTAAAGTTTAATGAGATTTCCTCCGGAAACATTACAGTTCTGAGATCATTTTATGTGGAATCTCTTCCCGATACTTCAGGAAGAAACTATGTCACTCCGAAAGAGGCAGTTGCTAATCCTGTTGAGGAAGTTGAGCAGATTGAGCAAGTGGAAGAGGAAGAACCAGTTGTTGAAGGTAGTGGTGAGACCGAATATATTCTGAAGTAGGTAGACGATTATAAGGGGACACCTTCAGAACATTTGTCGCTCCGAACATCAGAAGCTGAATCATCTAAGTTAGTCACTCCAGTGAAGGATGAGGAGAAAGGAGAACAAGAAGTAGCTTATCATGTAGAGGAAGAAAAACTTCTACATGATGTTGCTCAAATGGAGAATGTAGAGGATGGTGCTCAAAAAGTTTCTGATGATGAATACAATTTTGTTCAAGTTTCTGATAGTGAACAGAAAAATCTGGAACAAGACTCCATTCCAAAAAAGTACAAGGGAAAGTAACTTGTTGTTGATACCCCGAGCTCAGTGGTTGTAAATAGAATGGAAGTTGGTGATTCTTCTAAGAAGAAGGATGAGAAATTTGAAGAAGAAAATTCTCCGAGCAAAGTCTTGGATTCAGAGTCATCTTCATTGGGGCATGAATTTGTTGTTCAGTCATTAAAGAAGTTGGTGGGTACTATTCCGACTTTCTCAAGTATTGATTCAAGATGTCAGATGCTCCAACCTGCTTTGAATCAGAAAACAGACTCTGTATCCATGGTTATGGACAAATGTGTTGAGATAGAGGCTCAGTTCAAAACTTTTTTGGTCGGCTATGAATCCCACAAAAGGTATTGCAAGAGAATGACTAGTTGGTCAAGGAAAATTGTAGAAGAGATGAGGCTCTTTGATTAATTACAAGATAATGTTAAGGATGCTTTTGAGACATAAGGAAGGAAGATAAATGAACTTACTTCTTCCTTTGAAGAAAAGTTGACAGCTGAGAAGAATTTCTGGATTCAAGAAGTCAGAGATCTGAATGGGAAGCTGAATTCTGTTTCTCAAAATTGGAATTATGAAAGGTATCATCGGATTGAGTTTGAAGAGAAGTTGTTAAAGCAAGAACAAATCTTGAAGGCTCATGAAGAAAAGGTTCAATCCCAGGAAGAAAATATTGAAGCTCAAAGTGCAAGAATAGTTGTGTTAGAGAAGCAAGCTGAGGAAGACCATAAAGACTTGAAGAAGATAAAGACTATTATTAAGGGTCTCATGGTGAAGGAAAAAGATCCAAAATAGAAAAATCCGATATTTTTTTGTATCTTAACTTCCTTGTTTTTGAACTTTCAAACTTAATGAAAATTGTTCTTGCTCGTCTCTTTTGTTGTTGATACTAATTTTTCAGGTACTTTGTTATATTTTCCATTCCCTCGAATTATTTATGAAAATCACAAAGGGGGAGAAGGAAAAGAACCCTAATAAAAGGGGAAAAGGAAAAAGAATCTTAACAAAGGGTGAGAAAGAAAAAGAACTCTAATAGATTTTATCTAAGGGGGAGTTTTTCATTAAAGAAGAAATTTTTATTCTTAATGAAATATCATTCCAGAAATCTAGAATATGGTCCTTAGAGTTTCAAAGCCTAAGGGGGAGTTAGTCCTATTCATCAACATTCATAGGCAAAGGGAGATAAGCCTTAATGTTTTCTTTCTTCTTAGACCTTCTTTTTCGTAAGGATGTTTGTGCTTTCCAAAAAGGGGGAGATTGTTGAGTCAATAAGGTTTTCCTTATGACTTTACCATTCGTTCTTTTTTTGAAAATCACAAACACCTTATCTTTAAGGAAAATCACTTTTATAAGGAAAATCTCTTTTATAAGGAAAATTGTTTTTATAAGGAAAATCGATTTTATAAGAAAAATTTCTTTTATAAGGAAAGTCTCTTTTATAAGGAAGATCGCTTTTGTAAGAAAAATTATCCTTATCATATTTTCATTATCTATATCCATATATTTCTTAAGTATAAGAATCGGATTCATTTCTATATTCTTGGAATCGTTTAAAACTTTGATATAAATCATTCTGTTTTAAGCTTCGAATTCTGGATGAGAACTGAATGAAGTTCCACTCCGAATTCTGGATACGAACTCTGATAAAGTTCTACTCTGAATTCTGGATACGAACTCTCATGAAGTTCGACATCGAAATCTAATGATGAATTCTGATGACGAATTCTCATTACGAATTCTGATGACAAATTCTCATTACGAATTATGATGACGAATTCTCATTCTGAATTATCATTCCGAATTCACCTATAAAATAGAATCTTATCATCTTTGCTTCATACACTCCGACTTTATTTAGACTCCGAATATTATTTTTTTGTTAGACTCCGAACTTTCATTTTTCTTACACTTTTATAATTTTTCTACTCTTTGAGATTTTGATTACACTCCGAACCTTCACTCCGAACTTTTGTGTTAGACTTAAAACGATGTTGTACATTCTGTTACACTTGTTTTGTTATAAAAAGATGTCGTCTATTCTATTATAAACTAACTGTTGGTTAAGTTACACGTGTACAGGTCCCTCCTATTTTTAAGGAAAATATGACCGTTGGAAAGGAGGCCGACCTTTCCTATAAATAGGATCTCATTTGAAAGAGCTCAAGATGACATTGAAGTTGATAGATCTAGAGACCACACACTGCTAAAATGATTTCTAGAGAGAGAAATATTTTCATGCCTTGTGCGTACTGAACCGATCGTTCAGTTTTTGCTTCGTGCGACTCCGAATGTTGGTGATTACATTCGAGGACTTCCGGGGATAGGAAGACAGAGGTGCCGACTACCTTTAAGTTTGAGGACTTCCTTGCTGAGTAAGATAGAGGTTCCAACTACCTTAAAGTTGAGGGCTTACGGGGATAGCAAGACAGAGATTCCGATCTTCGTATCGAGGGCTTACCCTGGTGTGGGTAAGACAGACATGCTTGAAAGTATAAATCAAGGGACCTTTATCCAAGGTTGTTGGATACCCTTCTCTTTGGGTTAAAAGACTTATATCTTGTTACTTATATTTTTACTACCTGTTTGTTTCCGCTGCATTTTGTATTATAAGGAAATTATATCTTTATTATACTTCCTTACTTGTAATCTGTTCCATTTAAATTCTATACGCTTTAAGGTAGAATCTCATATTGTAATCTTTAGTTAAGTTTCAATTTCTGGATTCATATTTCCTGAACCTACTTTCGGAATCTCTTTCCAGTTTTAAGCAAGTACATATGACTTGAAGTTTATAACTTCATTCCTTATTCCAAGTTTTCAATTGGTGTTAGAGGTGTTGTGTATTTTCTTAGGTTAACTTTGTTAAACTTATCTCTTTCCTTTGTTAAAGGAAATTTTTAAAGTGTACAATTCACCCCCCCCCCCCCTTCTTGTATATTGATCATCTACATTATTATTTCGATCCTACACGAACAAGTGTAATTTATTTTCCATCATCACCTCCCATAACTATTCATTATTATGTGTTTATGTTTTATATATGATACTCATGATATATTAATAATTATTTAAAATTAATATTTTATATTTTTTCTTACCTTACCACACATTGAATAATGATACCATCATTCATGTGTACGAAGGACTACAACCATGCAAATCGATGAGATCCATTTTTTATTACTACATCATGTGGATGGTATATTTAAGTGTATTTAGAGAAATAATAAGATTTTTTTATATAATAATAATACTATAAATATAAATTAACACATACCTTATTTTCATTATGATCTTTGAGAATCGAAATGTTACCCATGCATCCATATCATCCCCATGATTGTAACATAGATAATTTTTTCAAAACCGTAATTTGTGGTTATTTTTATAAGTATAATTAATATTTAAAAATTATAATTATTACATTATTATTATTCTAGATATTATTAATAATAATCTCTTTGAACTTAGTCAACATTCCATGGAGATTTTGTACATATGATCCAAACACAATCAAAACGTCTAACTTGAACCTAAATGGTTATGTAATTTAATATAACATGATATGGAATAAAATAAGAGAAATAATAAACAAAAAAAGGGCATTAAGAAATTAAGTAGTTTAAATAAGTTTGATAATAATTAATAAAAATATAACATGTGATTAAATGGGCTCGAGGCATGGGATCAGTCTAAAATATCCATTTCATTAGGTTATGGCCAATCTATCTCTAAATAATTTTCCATATCTATTTAATTTTATGAAATTATTATAAATTTTTTTTATGTATCACACATATATACCTATATTATTCACCCTTTATTTGATGGGGTTATATATTCCTTGTTTTTATCATTCAAATTCCTTCATTATGAAATTTACTTTGAATATGATATGTAGCAAGATTATACAAAACTTTTTATTTACTTAGTTAATTATTATGTTTATCCCATAGGAATTATTTCCTTTTTGTGACAAAAATAATATTGAACTTGTCATTATGGGTGTTACTATATTGTGTTCTAATACATTTGGTAAACCTGTTGTCTTATGATATGTTATGTATGGGCCTAAGTAGTAAACCAAATCCATTACTGGAATTTTTATACCATGTGATATAGTCATAATAATTATCCATAACTCATATTTATATTATAAAATATGTTCATTCCAGATTTCTTATGTTACCATGATCTTATGATACCATTTTCATTATGTTATGAGTCCATTTTATTACTCATTAGAATTATTTTTTATGATATCTTGTTATTCATTTGGTTCATAAGTTATTCTTAATTACAATGTTTTTCCATTGAAAATATTTTTCGCTCACCCATTACATTTATATATTTCTCCATGTTATCTTATGTAGTTTTAAGAGTCCAAATGGACTTAAGATCTCACTAAGGAGAATAAAAATAAAGATATTATTTTTCGTTTTCTTTTTTTATATATACATATTCTTTAAAATTAAATAAGAGACATGATATTTAAGTTTTAATTAATCGATAATTATGTCAAAATAAATTTAAAAATATATATAAAGGCATGGGGTCTCTATATTTATCAACAATACTACCAATATATGTCTACCATGAGGAAGACCACATAGTTCAAAGATAAAAATACTCCATAAAAGGAATGTAAACCACCCTTATTGGTTGATGAAATTTATAAACTTGAGGACAATATTTATTTTCATTATCATGATATTCCTCCAAAAAGTAATGTATAAAATGTACATTATCATGAACAAATTAAATTTTTAATAAATTTTACCACAATTAGAATATATTTCAATTGAGTGGACTTCAGTATTAATGATTTTTTTATAAAATATAGTATTTTATATTATTAATGAGGATCATGATTATAACAACCAAACTTGAACCATTGGGCCTTATTCAAAGAGTCACATGACCTTATGCGCACCTGATAATATGAATATATATATATATATATTACGTTTATTTAATTAATTATTATTAATTTTTTATTCCACAATTCGTTATGTTTTTGTTGATTTTTTCAAGAAATAGGTGTCCAAGAATCCAAAGTAAAAGCTATAAAAAATTGAAAAAAAGTATACTTTACACAGAATGAAACACAGAAAAAATGTGTATTCATCATTCATAGCATGTCTTAAGAGAATATCATAGGTCAATAAGAATTTACAAGTCATGAAAAACATACATTATGTGAATCTCTAATACACATCATGTAAAATTTGAAGACCACTCCCCACTTTAATGTCAAGCAGTGAGATTAATCATGTCACGAGTCCCTAATAAACATCATGAAATGAGTTAAATATTTGAAACCTTATGATTCTAAATGTGGAAGGATATTTATCCAAAATATGTGGAGAAACCCTTTTATTGAGATTATATGGAATGATAGAGTTAAATATTGATTAAATTCATTTATATTAATATATAGAATGAAGGAAGCCGTTGAGATACTTTTTGGCATCATTTTTTTATAGGCCTCTCTTGAATTTATTTCCTTATTTCCATTCTAAATAATGTTTAAACAATTAATCATTATAATTTAATTGAGTCCAAGTTTCATTCATCATTATATAATTGTTCTTCACCGTTAGTCATCTGTTTTTACCATTTCATAATTTTTTTCCATTAATGTACCATTCAAAAATGGATACACACAACGTCTTATATTTTTTTACATTTCCAAGTATGTGACTGATAAATATATCTATTATTTTTAGAGAGAAAAATTTTATTCATAATCCCTTAATTGTGAAATACTTTATTTAAACTTCTTTAATAATCTTGCAAACATGTCTGGGATTATTTCTCTGATTTTGATTAATACAATCATCAGAGACAAAACCACTGCACATAAGTGTCGAGATTATGGTTTTTTTCTGAATATAATGAATATCTTAACCAAAAAAATGGTAACCCTAAGGGTATTAATCTAGTTAAATATAACTATTTATTAAATTATTTTATAGAACATTAACCATGTGAAGTTTAAATGAATGAACCAGACCTAATTTGGGTAGAGCATACTTTGACCATTATCTCGTGACACGTTCTTCTATAAAATCTAATATTAATTCATTTAGTATGTTAGTAATATTCAGGATAATTAATAGTTTCATATTGGATAGATCTATATTTTTTTACCATAATAAATTTGTGATCTATGCACCTCTTTGAAGCCTAATCCCTAAAACTATTCCTAGTTGGGTCACATATTATCTTTTTTCACATGAAATATTGAAAATTACTTCCATCCATTTCTTCTTCCTAAATAATAAACTAATATCTATAGTTTTAATTGAATCCCAAACCAAAATCAACATGTGATGAATCCTAAATAAAGGGGTCAATGTAATTGGTTCCCTTTCTTATAGTATTTCCCCATGGGTTTTTCCACTCACAACCACTCTATTACGCCATTATATCAAGGGTAGTTTGGGATAAAAGTAATTATAATATGATTTCCTCCCATGTGAAATAAACGACTAGTGCGGGTGGGTCAAATTATGGAACCATTAATGGGTATTTGTGCTATTCTTATGCATACAAACCTTAAACATAAACCTAGTATTACCTCACCCATCCCCTATTTCTATTTTCCTTATTTCCATTGGACTCCACTTCGTCCTTCTTCATTTTCAGAATAATTCATGTTTTAGAAATCCCAAACTTATTCAAGGAGCCTCTATACGCTATAATAGATCACATTATTCCCAAGATTGAATGATATATCTTTATATTACACCATCAGAGTATGTTAAAACAAATCAATCTTGAGGGTCCCAATCTTCCCAGAATACAATATGTGCCACCTTCACAAAATAGATATCAACACTTACAATTAGAAGGCAGCATTATGGATTATGGATTACTATTTACCGATGGTGTTGCACCCAATATTTTTCTCTCTCTTTTCAAGGTACATATAATCTAAATCAAACAAGGATTCATCATAATGATCTATAATGTGGGCCAGTTCAGTAGATGATAGAGTGAAGATCTTTATGATAATATCTCTAACTTCCTGGAAGACTATGATACCATTAGCAACCATGGAGTGTCCTCAAATGAAATTGGATTGTGATTTTTTCCATTTTACATTATTAATATATCCATATTAAGGATAAATTTTCAATATCCTAAGTCAAATATGAATCAATATGATCTAGCCAAAAAGTTACAAGATATATAATTTTCCCCAGGCCGAACATGGAAACTACATACTAAAATTAAAAATATAAATCATGTAGATAGAGAGTATGCTTCGGAAGTTGAAGATATTTTTAATGGCCTCAACCTAAAGTTACCATATTAGATAATTGATGTACAAATTCATTTACAAATATTATACCAAGGCCACTAACTAGCTTCTTGCACTGCGGTATATTACATCATTAATGGAATTCTAATGTACAAAACATAATAATTAGGTCAAGCACTTATAAAATAATTATATCATAATTCTAGTTTGAGGAATAGGAACTATGAAGAACCTAGAAAAAATATACCATGTTTAATAAAACATCCATCTAACAGAACAAGTATAGGCCCTTACTAACAATATAGAATCCTTTCAACTACCAGCTGCATCTCCACCTCATCTTGTTCCTATAATAGAAATTTAGTCGTGTAAGTTGTGTACATGCCCCCTCCTATACAAATAATATAGGGTAATGACTAGATTACCTTCAATCACAAGATTTTAATTGTGTTAATTATAATCAACAGAGTCAAAATTAAAAGCCACCACAGAAGTATTATCAATAGAGGGTGACTTAACCATCCCGAAAAATTAATCAAGGTTGAAGTCCCAGATCAATGTGAATCACTGAGAGGGGAAGGGGTGAATCAGTGATCCCTTTAAATATTTTTACAAATTGATTATTTTCAATTAAACCTCTATGGATGGTTAAAGCCTTGATATACTCTTCTTGTGCCTCTCAGCCTTACCTTGAATGATGTTTTAAATGTAAAGGCATTGAACACAAGGATTTACAAGGTTTGGTTCAAAGAACTACTCCTTGTTGTGTTGGTTATTCTCCCCAACAAAAATCCTCCACTATAATTCAGTTAGTAATTACAATGGTCAATACAGAGTCACATTGTATATCTCTTTAGTCCCACAGGAGTTTCTTTATTCTGCTTCACATAGTGTTACCGAAGTCCCATTGGCCTGCTCCAGAGTCTCACTGATGTCTACTTCTCCTCCCTGAATCTCACAGGGATCTTCTAGCTCTTGAGTCACATGATAAACTTCCTTCATTAAGTAATTATTTGATTCACTATTGATGATTTTATGATCTCTTCACATAGGATTGATGTATTATACTTTCCTATGAAACTATTCAAGGATCTTCAACAGCCATAGATTAGGTCTGTTGGCCTTGCTCAATATTTTGGATCACTTGAGTTGATTAGTTCTCAGTCTCAACAATGCTCAAGCAATTAATTCTGCTTCTGATGAAGACCTAGCCTCACTGAGATGTGTGCCAATGGTGCACACAACTTATTCAAGAATTTAATATGAAAGAATTATCTTGCACAATATCAGCACTGTATCTCATCTTAGATTCTCAATTAATGAACAAACAGATACAAGAGGATCTTTAATTCATTATGTCTTTAGTATCAGTTCTTATTTAATTCATGAATTGATTTCATTGGTATCTCAAATTATTCTTCCTTAATGTAATAGTTTAATTCACTAAAACATATTCTTGTTTACTTGGCAAGAATCACAAACACTTATGTGATTATTCCAACATTGAAGATCAGCTCCCTTTGAATCATCAGATTTGATACATGTGAATGTGTTAATGCATGTGTATCAAGATTTTTCACATGCACTATCTTATCTTATTTTCTCAATAATTACACACACTTTTGATTCCTTATTTATGTGTCTTTACATGTTCATGTGCAAGCATGCATGCACAATTCTTTTCTACATTATTGTGTGAAAACCCAAATGAGTGTTACACTTTGAACACACACACACTGAAACTTCCTCTTGTTCACCTTCTCCCTTTCTCTTCTTCCCTTTATATTATTCTTTTGGTTCTTAAAACTCACACACTTGTCTTATTTAATTCATTAAATTTTAAATGTTTTTTTATGGGTCTTCTTAAATCCCAAATTAGTGCTTCCTACAGTTTACATAGTTCTTAGAATCTTGGGTTTCGCAACTCATGCATATGCATGCATGTGCATCATGCATGCGTTATCCTCTCTCTTTTAAGAAAACATGAAGCCTTAGGTTTCTTCTTCTTCAAATAGAGTATAAATAAACCTAGTCCTTCATGCAACCACCTTCTTCTTCAAAAGAAAACCCCTAAAAAATAGTACATATCAAAGGTGCATACAAGAGGGTGTCATTCTTCTTCGTGCAAACTAGAGAGTGCATGAGATCTTCTTATTCATGCAAAGGGTGAACAAGGATCTTCTTTACTGAACTAGAAGTGATTCTTGAATCTGTCTTCATAGAGATACAACAAGGGTGCATAGAACTTGTTGTGTACCCTTCTCGATATCCTCCACAAATCACAATAAGGGTTTAGGAAAATACGTCGTGTGTTTGTGGGTTTTTCCTACGGACTGATGGTGTG
Source organism: Viscum album (assembly GCA_963277665.1). Lineage (NCBI taxonomy): Eukaryota > Viridiplantae > Streptophyta > Magnoliopsida > Santalales > Viscaceae > Viscum > Viscum album. The sequence continues at coordinate 1,541,421,804 of OY728142.1, forward strand.
GATTTTCTTCTTCTTCGCAAGTATGGTTCAAGAGTGTGAAGCACTTGTTGAACTCCCATGGTATCCTCTTCACCTTCACATAGTAGATCTGTGCTGACACCTTCTCTTCACGGTGCTCTGTTCTTTCGAGAACAAGATCTTTTTCTCAGTGTTTTCTACATCAGAGCCTTCGTTCAAGGGATCTATATTTATACGAGAGGAATAATATTCAAATACGCATGAGACACCACAAAATCCAAAGATTTCAAAAGCTGAGATCTTCGGATTTGAGTATATTTAAATGAAGGTGATATATCCCTAAAATCTCAGTTGGTTCCTTTTTTTACAACCATAGGATCCTTCATTCTTAGTGATTAAATCACGTGCATGCATTTATGAATGCATGTGAATCTTTTCTTAGTACACTGAATAGGAAGTGCACCCTCGGAAACTTCATTTTCCTCAAGTTCCTTCAAATTTTCCATCATGATTCATGCATGTAACTTTTAATGCATGTCTATGTAACTCTTAATGCATGCCTATATTCAGTTAATCTATACAATCATCATGCACAAACATTGAGCTTCAACGGTGGTCGGGATCTTGATCTCATTAGATTGGCTTCATCTGCGGTGAGCAGCGACGTCGGGTGGAGCTCAGGTGTCCGGATGATGAAGACAAGCTCGGTACCACTCCTTGGACATTAGATCACCTCAGAATATTCATAGATAGTGGTGTTTAGATCATGAGATGCGAGATAGATTGTGCTGCTATGATCGGGTGTGGGATCAGATATATGGCCAAAATTAGTTCCACGTTTTTAAAATGATGTCCAACATTGAAACGGGCAGTGTTTTTCTTGCATTTTAATAATCAAACCTCACCACCTTGATGGCAGATTACCCCCCCCTGTCGCCCCACACCGGTTCTACTACGGGAGTGCTCTTAGTGCCCACTATGCTTCTCTGAGTGCGCACCTAACACCCATGCTGCACAGGTTCATCACCATGCGGCAGCTGCGGGCTTACACATGGCCCATGCACACATGCTCCATAATCGGCAAGCCTCGAGGGCTTCCTTTGAGTGCAGTTGACCCTCAGGTCCTACAAGTTCTTGAGGTGAGGTCCTCGGCTAGCCTCCTTGGATGGATTATTTTTTAGTGTTGGAAGAATATACTTGGCTAAAATCCATTTGTCAAGTACAAGGAAAATGTATAGCCAACTTCCTCATTCAAATCCCATCCTCTCTTTTTCTTCAACTTCAAACACCATCCATATTTTCTTTTAGAAATAATGAATCTAAAATCATCAAATTTTATTTAATCCCGCCATGGATGATGCATGGATCATATCTTCATTTTTCATTCATTAAAACATAATTCATGGACTTTATCACTTCATCCACTTAGTGACTACTGATGGATGTCACTTCTTTCCTTACTCAATTTAGTATTTCATGTTCTTCTTCATGTGTTGTAACATTGTATCACATTGATTCAAGTCCTGGAACTTATGACCAGTTCAACAATCATCAGATTTGTCCTCTTAGAGAATTGATCAAGTGTAGAATTCAATGCTTTGAATCAACAACAATTCTCTAAGGCTTCACCAACTTCTTTATCAATACCTTCTTTCATTCACAAATTGACTTCTCAATTACAAAAAAAAATGAAACTCTTATACACCTCAATCTCCTCTTTTTTATTTTTTTTTCAATATCACTTAAGCACACATTGTATGGGCCAATATAGGTGCCAAAATTTTCTCCCCCTTATTGGCTAACCAATGCAATGGTGTTAGTGGGGTCTCTTCAAAAACATTTCCTCCTCCATTTAAATAACATCTTTTGGAATTTTTTTGAGAGAGATATGATGTTACCTAGTTCAATTAGTAAATATCCTTTAGTTAATCAAATCTAAGTCTTCTTGGGCTAACCCAGTGTAGAAAATAAGAGAGATATGACCATGGTTTTCAGTGTTGTCCCTAAACAACCATATATATGAAATCATTTTTAGAATGTATCACCTCTTTTATCAGGGGTAAAAACATCATATTTATCAATGAAATGCTAAATACTACAGATACTTTACCAAAAATATTAAAAAGTTCAAGTTCAAAAATAAATCTCCATCTTTCATCCCATACTTTCATCAATCAAGAACTCTCCCTTAATTGATATGATAAATACAATTAAGACCAATGGATAAATGTTTGATTGGAATACCTCAGTTTCAGCTTCCTAAGATATGAATTTCATGATTTTTAATGACATAATCCTTGATATAATCTCTTTTATATTTTCTCCCCCTTAATGAGTGCACTCCCTTTTAATTTCCTTGGTGGATAATATCATCAAATAATCATGAAGATATGAATGTTGATAATCTTCCACTGTGGATCACTTCAAGTAATTATTGAATCATGAATAATGAGTTCAACTAGCAGTTCTCCACTTTTCTCATTCAATTTCCATTTTTATAATGAACTTCATCTTCAATTCCCTGCAATGTTAACACACATGTATAACAAAAATATAAGGTAATAAGATAGAACACCTATGAGCTTCATAATTGAAACACTAGGGATGAGAATTTTCTCTCAACCCAAGAAATCATTTTCATGCAATTCTAATGTGTCTGGTACTCTTCATGCTGATGTCTCCTCTTCATTTGACATTTTTATTTTGTGTTTTCAACATGGATTCATTACTTCCATTCACCTTTATCTTTTGTGAATTTTTTTCTTCACTTTTTCCAGTAGTGAAGTAACATTTGGGGCATGTTGTTCAATTTTCTCCATTTGGCCTGGTTAAACATTTAAACATTTGTTTTCATGATGTTTTTCCTTTTGGAACCTTCCACACAATAGTTGTGAGACTCTTGGATTATCATGTGTTGAAAAACTCTCATGAAATTCGAATTATCTTTCAAGTGGAATAACATGTTTTCCATTTTCCTTAGCTTTAGCTGGTATTTCATCTTCAGCTCTTTATAGTTCTCTAGAAATTTGCAAATGATTAGTCCATATAACAAAACACTCCTTACCATTTTTTGATTTGGAGCTTCCACATGGCTTCCTCTTTGTCTTCAAGTAACCTTTCTTAGGCAACTTATTATGATTATCTTCAGTAATGTCTTCATTCAATCCCAATTTCTTCTCGATTGATTCTCTTTTTATTTTCTGCATGCTTACATTCATTTCCATGGATTTTTTGTAGTGATCCATGGTATGTCCATTATTTCCATAGTAGACAAAACTTTTCTTGGTTGAGATGACATTCTTGGAATCCGGTCTGAACTTCTTCTTGGGAATAATTTCATTCACTACTTTCTTGATTTAATTGTTTTGCATATTCCCAATGGAAGTCTTTTCAACTCCTTTTTCTTTCTCTAGATTTTTTTGGTCTATGATTCTTATCAACATATGTCTGAGGCATGGTAGGACTAAATCAGTACTCATCAGGACTATGACCACTTTTTTTTCAATTATCATAGAAGTATTCAAGATATTCAAATTTTTTCTTAGTAGAAAAATTCTTTTTCATCTGTGCATTCTACTTTTGCTTTGTAAGTTGCTTCATTTGTTCACATCTACTTTCCCTAAATGTAGGTCTTCAAAAAATTTCATATTCTGACATATTATTCCAAATATCATTGGCATGATGCCCAAACTTACAACAACACCAACAATATCCAACAAATATCCTTCTTTTAATTGTAGTATCAGTATGGCTAGATTTAGAACATTTTTGTTTTTGGAATAGCCTTTCCTTATTTGGAGGATCCTTCTTGGAGTTTCTATTTTAATCGTTCTGGTATCCATCTATGATGTTTTGATGAATGTTTTGACATTTTTATCAATCCAAAACTTCCCATATTTTGGATTTGAACCTGTACTTGTAGATGAAACTGAATTATTATAAACAAAAGTAATAGGGTTATGATACAACATCTTCTGGGAGGATGTTGCCTTTAGATTAGAGGATAATTTGATATTCCTCTGGGAACCATATTTCTCAATGTAAATATGAGTGGTAGCATCTCTTATTCCAACTGATTGGGAAGATCCTGTTTGGAGTGATTGTTGATTCTTCAATTTTACCTCTAACTCTAAACACATCATTTTGAGAGAGTTCTTCTCATCCTAAATTAATCTATGCTCATATTCCATATTATTATTCAGCATTGTTATTTTTTCTTCATACACATTTATTAAGTGTTTCAATGTGATATCAATATCCATTAGCTTGTTGGATTTGTCTTCTAGTTGAGCTGTTTTGACAACCATAAAAACATTGTACAACTTTTCAAATGCATGGAAAGCTTCTAAAAATACAATTTCAAAGAATTATTTCTCACTAATACTTCCCTGCAATTCTTTGGTAACTTGAGCATATCTTTCATTGAAAAGAGAAATTGTTTCTTCCTTGGTCTTCACAAGTTTTATAAGAGTGTTGGACATGCCAACCCTTTGATCCAATGTTTCTTCCATGGCATTAGCTTCTTCTTCCAAATATAATTTGTCATCTCAAAGAGAATTAATGCTTGCAGCAATGTGTCTTTCCAATTCTCTAGGGTCATTATTCAAATGATCATTGAGTGTAGTCATAAGATCACAAATTGATCTATAATCATCATAGCTAGATCATGCTTCATCATATGAATACTAATTATTATCACATGTTGTACCTTTCTAATTACCTTCAGTAGAAGGTGTCTCCCTAGTACTAGTAAGCTTCTTCTACATCTTCCTTGCATGTTTCTTCTTTCTGTTCTTCTTTGTCATTGAGGATATCTCCATTTTAGGTCCTTTACTCATCTCCTCAAATCTGCACTTCAAAAATACTCCCTTGGATCTTTTAGGGGTATCCTGGCTTTGATAACAATTGAATTTCCCAGATCAGGGTGAATCACTAAGAGGAGGAGGGGGTGAATCCGTGATACCTTTAAATATTTTTACAAATTGATTCTTTTTAAATAATCCTCTATTACAGGTTAAATCATCTATCCACTCTTCGTGTTCCTCTCAACCTTACCTTGAATGAGGCTGTAAACGTAATGGAACTGAACACAAAGATTTACAATGTTCGGTTCAAATTCCTACTCCTTGTTGCGTTGGTTATTCTCCCCAACACAGATTCCCCCCATAATTCGGTTAGTAATTAAAATGGTCGATACAGAATCACATTGTATCTCTCCTGAGTCCCATAAGAGGTTCTTTATACTGCTTCACATAGTGTTACCAAAGTCTTAATTTCCAACTCCAAAGTCTCAGTGAAGTCTTCTTCTCCTCCCTAAATCTCACAGGGTTCTTATAGCTCTCGAGTCACATGAGAAACTTCTTCTTTAAGTTCATCTTTAATTAACTATAGATGATCTTATGATCTCTTCACACAGGCTTTCTAAATCACACTTTCTTGTGAATATTTTCAAGGATCTTCAACAACCTTTTATAAGGTCTGCTGACCTTGAACAATATTTCTGATCACTTGAGTTGATTAGTTCTCAGTCTCAACAATGCTCAGGAAATTATTTCTTCTTCTGATGAATAACTGCGCTTACTGAGATGTGTTCCAATGGTGGAAAAAATTCTTCAGGAATTTAATTTGAAAGAATGATTTTTCACAATATCAGCACTGTCACTCATCTTAGATTCTCAATTACTGAACACTCAGATACAAGAGATTCTTTAATTCAGTCTAGCTTGAGTCTTAGTTCATATTCACTTCACTTGTATGGATATCTCAAATTCTTCTTCCTTATCCTATATTTTAATTCACTAAAACTTCTTCTTATTTCCTTTTCAAGAATCACATACACTTATGTGATTATTCAAACACTGAAGATCATCTCCCTTTGCATCATCTGAATTAATACACGTGCATGTGTTCATGCTTGTTTGCATGCATGTGTCTCGGGCTTTTTCACATGCATTGTCTTCTCTTGTATTCTCAATATTTACACACACTTTTTATTCTTTATTTACTTTCCTTTACATGTGCATGTTCATGCATGCATGCACAATTCTTTTATACTTTCTTGTGTAAAAACCCCAATGGGTGTAACACTTTGAACACACACACACTAAAACTTCTTATTGTTTTCCTTCTCTATTTCTCATCTTATCTTTTTATTCATCTCTTTCTCTTCTTATTTTGGGTCTTATCACTCACACACTTATCTTATTTAACTCATTAAATTTTATTTGTTTATTCATGGGTATTCTTAAATCCCAAATTAGTGATTTCTATGGTTCACCTTGTTCTTGGAAAATATGTGTGTCACTACTCATGCATATGCATGCATGTGCATCATGCATGAATTCACCTCTCTCTTTCATAAGAACATGAAGCACCAGGTTTCTTCTTCTTCAAATAGATCATACATAAACCTTGACCTTCATGGAACCAACTTCATCTTCAGAAACAAACCCTTGTAAAATAGTACATATCAAAGGTGCAAGCAAGAGGGTGTCCTTCTTCTTTGTAAAAACCAAAGAGTGCACGAGATCTTATTCTTCACGCAAATGGTCTGCAAGGAACTCCATTATAGAACCATAAGTGTTTCATGGTTTTGTCTTTGCAAAGGTACAACAAGGGTGTGTAGCACCAGTGGTGTATCTTGCGGGATCTCGTCTAAAAATCACGACAAGGGTTTAGAAAACCAGTCACGTTTTCTTGGTTTTTTCCTTCGTACAGAGGGTGAAGATGTACATATTCTTCACAAGGAAGGTTTAAGAGTGTGAAGCACTTGTTTATATTTTTTGTGATCCTCTTATCCTTCATGTAGCAGTGCTACGTGGAAATCACCTCTTCACGGTGCTCTGTTCTTTCGAGAATAAGATCTTTTTCCCAGTGTTCTCCACACTGAAGCCTTTGGTCGATGGATCTATAATTATAAGAGAGGAATACTATTAAAATCCACGTGAGATTCCATGAGATCCAATGTTTTCAATAGCTGAGATCTTCAACTTTGAATACATTCAAACACGGATGAGATATCCCACAAATATCAGTTGTTTCATTTTTATTTCCCAACTGTATGATCCTTCATTCTCAGTGAGTTCATCATGTGCATGTGCTTATGAGTGCATGTGAAGCTTTTCATGGTAAATCTGACGGGCAGTGCACCCTCAGAAACATCATTTTTCTCGGGTTCCATAGAATTTTACATCATGATACATGCATGAAACTTTTAATGCATGCATGTATTCGGTTCATACAGATGATCATCATGCCCAATAATTGAGCTTCTACAGTGGTAGGGAGCTCTATCTCAATGGATCGGCTTCATCTGCGGTGAGCAATGGCATTGGGTGGAGCTCGGGTGTCCGAAGTTTGATAACAACCTCGGTGCCTCTCCATGGACATTGGATCACCTTGGATTAATCACGAACGATAGTGATTAGATCGTGAGACTCTGGATGGATCGTGTGGCTTTTATCGAGCGCGGGATCAGATGGATGGCCAACATTAGTTAAACATTTTTTAAATGTCTTCCCACATCAAAATTGGCCATGTTTTTCTTGTGGTATAACAATCAACTCTCACAGACTTGACACCAGATTACTCTTCTCCCCCCTCTGGTGCTGCCCCGCACCGGTTCTCCTGCGGGCGTGCTCTTACCGCCCACTCTTCTCCTCCAGGTGTGCACCTAGTGCCCATTCTATATAGGTTCATCATAATGCGGCACCTGCGGGTTTACACATGGCCCGCGCACACATGCCTCGTGTGGGACTGGCCTCGAGGGCTTCCTTTGAGTACATTTGACCCTCAGGCACCACAACTTCCTCATGTGAGGTCCTCTGCGGGCCTCCTTGAATAGCTTATTTTTTATTTTAGGAAGAATATACATGGTTAAAAACCATGTGTCAAATATAAAGAAAATTTATGGCCACCTTCCTCATTCAAATCCCATCCTCTCTTTTTCCTCATCACCAAACACCATCCATATTTTCTTTTTGAAATAACCAATTTAAAATCTTTAAAGTTCCTTTGTTGCCACCATGGATGATGCATGGCTCATATCTTTATTATTAATGAATTAAAACATAATGCAAGGCCTTCATCACTTCATCCACTTAGTTACTACTGATGGATGTCACTTATTTACTTATGAAAATTTAATATTGCATGTGCTTCTTCAAGTGTTGTAACATTATATCACCTTGATATAAATTGTAGAGACCCAAGCATGACATATATGGACCTTACATTAATTTTTTGGAATACATAATACATAACAAAAAAATGAAACCCAAGGACCGTAATTGTTTAGTGTCTTTGGAAACTCGGAACAAAATCTTCTAATCATGGTGAAAGATCTTCAACATCTCCCATAAAGATCATTACCTTTTTTTCTTACCTAAAAAATTCTTTATATCCAGGGAAAAAGAAAACATAAAAAGGGTGATCTCAAATTCTCAGTAAGGGTAATCATAGATATAATAGAACAAACCATATACGTTTTAACTTAAAAACCTGAACATAATGTTTAAACATCAAAATCTTAAGAAATGACATAAAACATGGCAGTACGTAAGGCATAGATCATAATAGAACATCAATAATGATAAAATAGCAGGGGAATAAAACATGTAATTATGGAAAACCCTTAAGGACATGATATTATTTCCATATTAGCCAAGGAATTTCTGCTAAAAACAGTCATAGGGGACAATGTCCATTACTAAACTGGTTTACTTTTCGTTCCAGCCCTGTATTACTGAACCAGATTTACTTGTCGTTACAGTCATGATTGTCTCATGAGATATAAATCTTTACCCAATTCATTGGAGGGGGATATAGGTCCCACCCATCTCATAATGAAATCATTCTTACTTGTACCACAAAATAAACATAAAGCATACATCATAACTCCAAGAATAAAATGGTTTTCATAAACATTGTCCCATCATAAAATAATCCATATAAAACAAATGGATATCATTGTAAAGACCCGTAAAATTCAAGGAAAATTTTTCTTAATTTTCTTTGGAATTTTACAAGAGCGCGGTTTCTGACGGCACCTGATTCCGAGGCCCGGAGTGCCCGGAATCAATTTCCGAAGTTTGGCTCGGGTACGTTCAGTGAACGAACGAGCAGGAATTTCTAACTTTTGAACCGGTGCCCAGAATCAAATTCTGAGGGCACCGATGAACTCGCAGTGCCGATATTCGCTTAAGGGGACCTTTTCCGAGGTTGCGTTTATTGCGGTTCGAAAGTTAGTTTTTGGGAGAAATCATAAGAAGATAAATAAAAATGTGGAAACACTTTTTATTTTTACTTTGTTGGTTAACTTCTCCCAAAGGGAGTTAAAGGTGGGACCCACATCCACTTAACCTCTCTTGGGAGGATTAAGTGTGGTGGGACCCACACGAACTCCATCCCCTCATCTTCTCCCTTAAACTCCCCTTTTAAATTAAGTTGGCAAGTTGGGTTATTTAATGGGTTGAGTTGTCTTAATTCAATCCTTTGAAATTCAAATGGTTTGGTTGAGTAAATAAAATAAGCCCTTAGCTTATTTTATTTGGTTAGAATTGTTTAGCCATCTTGAGAGGATTTGAGAGCTCCTTCTTCTTCTTCAACTTTGACGAAGAACGCGAAGAACTTTCGAGCTCTGACGAAGAACGCCGCTCCTCTCTTCTTCGTAGCTGGTTGCTTCTGAAGATCGACGACGCCTTCCGTGTCAACGAAAGGGAACGCCGCTTTCTCCTCGGACTTCCTTCGTCGGCTTACGAAGATTCGCCAAACCACTTCGGACGTACCTCTTCGTCAATGGATTTGACGAACGATTACCGCGACGCCCGACCTCCGCGACGTTGTCTTCCGCGAGTCGTTGACGATCATCGATCTTGAACCAAGGTAGGGGTTGTTGTTGGTTATTTTCTTTCACGTTCTTGATTCTAGCATGATAGTCTTGTGGATAATTTCTAAGAGTTATCATCTTACGAGAGGGGGGTCGGACCGCACAAACACGGCCGAATTCCCCCTCCTTTGTTTGTGGTGATTATTATTTTCTTGTGGATGACGAGATGGCGTGGTGCCGTCGCACCACACGGGAATTTTCATGGTTGTATTGCGCGGCGCCGTCGCGCCGCGCCGTGGAAGGATCATCATGAACGCGACGCAGTCGCGCCGCGTCGAAGAAAACCGAAGGCGCCGCGGCCGGAGCGGGGCCGCGGCGGAGGGGTGCGGTGCCGTCTCACCGCGCCGGACGACGAACACCGCGGCCGGTTCCGGGCCGCGGTGGGACGAGAAGACCGGCGGCTCGTCGGGCCGCCGGTGTCGGAAGCCGGAAGGGGACCGGCCTTGCCGGTCCCGTTGAGGAAGGACCGGCCAGCCATGTCGGGCCGGCCAGAAGAGAGGTGTCGGGGGAATTAATTCCCCCGGCTGGCCACTAGAAGGCCCCCCCACGTGAGGGGGGGACCGGTTTCACAAAGGGGGGGGCAGCGCCCCCCCCCCCCCCCCCGTTTTTCCAAACGGCAGGCCCCCACGAAGGGGGGGCCGTTGTTTGACAAAAAGGGCGCGGCATGATGTCGCGCCTCCAGCTAAGAAGAAGCAGGGGCCTTGCTCCCCGCGTGTGGCACCTAGCGGCGCAAGGTCGCGCCGCCGCCGGCCGGGCCGCGCCGCCGTGCCGGACCGCGCCGCCATGCCGGACCGCGCCGCCGCGCCGTCGGCCGGGCCGGGTCGGACTCGGGTCGGGTCGACCCGGTTCGGGCCGACCCAGGGGGGTCGGGCCGGGTCGGCCCGGACCCGGACCCCCCGTTTTCGAGACGATTTCGGTCTTTTGGCCATAACTTGAGCCACTGACCTCCGATTGACGAACCGTCAGCGGAAATGCGATCCTTGGATCGAGACGGTCAATTCGGTATATCGCACTCAAAGTTTCATAATACTTTGAGTTTGGCCGGGTTGGTTCGTACACGAAACCAACCGGGCCCTCGGAGCGGAAACGCTCATAACTTGAGCTACGGACGTCCGATTGACGTGCCGTCATCTTTGTTGTGTTTCTCTTAGTGAGAAAGATCTTTTGGCATACACTGCCCGAGGTTTGGACGCAGGTGGAGTACGGTCGGGATGGTTTTGCCTTAAAAACCAACCGGGCCCCTGGGACGAAAAAGCCAATAACTCTCAGACCGGGCGTCCGATCGACGCGCCGTCTGTTGCGTTGAGTTCCTGTTGACGATACGGAACTTTTGGATACATCAACTCTGGACTTTGTGACAGTTGAAGTATCAGCCTCTCGGCTCGTGGAGCGGACCCTCCTGAACGAGCTTGTTGTGTGCGGGAACCCTAGTGATGGCTGCGATTGCGACTGTTACTGTGACTGCTACTACTGCTACTGCTACTGTGACTGCGACGACGACAGTACAGAGATCCTATGTGGATTCGACGACGACTACAGCACTCAGCGATCCTACGTGGATCAGTGCTACAGGTCCTGTGTGGGCCCGATCCTGTGTGGGTCTTTGCGCTCAGCGGTCCTGTGTGAACCAGTGCCTACAGGTCCTGTGTGGGCCCGATCCTGTGTGGGTCTTTGCGGGGGTTAGTTACCTATCGATCCTTCGTGGGTCCGACGACTTAGATGGATCAGAGATCATCTTTATCGTCCTTTGAAGAAGTATACCAGTGTGAGCTTAATCCTGTTACTTTCCTGTGTGGCTTGAGTTGTGCTATCCTATGTGGATTTCGTTTTGCTTTCCTGTGTGGAATATGTTTACTTTCCTGTGTGGACTGAGTTGTACTTGGGCTCAGAGGTTGGAGCTTATTGGAATTGATGACTTAGGTATATATATGGGCATATACCTAAGCAGTGTCGGTTGTTACTTTGTGTTTGTATCTTCCTTGTGGTTTATCCTTTGTGGATTTTGTGAGACCTTTGGGGGTCTCGGGGTCCCTACTGAGTAGCTTATACTCACCCCTGCACGGGCTGTGCCCGCACTACGTTGTGTTGGTTGCAAACGACGGACAACGTTGATCTTGGATGAGGCTTGCAGAGTAGGATAGTACTTGGAGGTGGACCACTGGGCGGGACGTACTCGGAGTGGACGGCGGGACCCGAGGAGCATTGGAGCTATCTGTACTCACCCTTCAGGTGGGATTTCCAGTGGACAGCTCGGTGTTGCAGCATTTACTTTACAGTTGTTGTTTTCCCTTTCGAGTTGTACTTTACTTTCTGTTTGGGTTTGTATACTGGCCCATTTACTTTTCCGCACTTTCAGTTGTACTCTGTTTTTACTTAGTGTTTACTTTCCGCTTGCTTACTCTATGGTGTTTGTTTACTTTACAAAGGCAATGCCTTCCCTTTTTACCGGGATTTACGCCTTGGTGCTACTCGCCAGCCCCTGGCCTATGGAAGGCGGGCTTGGGGTAGTCACGACACGGACCCCGATGGCGGGTCGTGACAAATTGGTATCAGAGGAGTTCGGTTCTACCGCGAACTCTGATCGTTTCTATGTGAAGCAATAATGTTTAGCATATTGAGTGTGGCTCTCAGTCCAGGGAGTCCAGTGTTGGTGCGGCGGCCGACATATCCGTACACCAGGACCCTGACTTCTGATTTCCGACTTAATGCACGAAAACATTGATTGCGTGTGTGTTTCAAAGTTTTCTTTGTGATTACTTATATCAGCTCACCAGGTATACTGTTCTGACCGTGGCGCACCTGTTTCCTTTTCAGGATGGCCCCAGGACGGCAGCCAGCTAGGGTTCCGAGAGTCGAGTGTGACGACAGCCCACCGAGCGACGAGGCCTCGGTGCAGGGCCCTTTGTCAGTAGTGGCACCGGCGGTAGCTCTACCCGTCGAGCCATCGATACTTCCAGCACCAGCCGCTGACGATGCACGTCTCCTCAGCGCACTGCATGAGTTTCAGTGCCAGCGACCACCCAGGTTTCGCAGGGAGACGGATCCCCAGGCAGCCGAGGACTGGCTAGAGGCAGTGGTACGTGTGTTTAGGCTAGTGAGGACACCTGCAGACCTCATGGGGATCCTCGCTCCGAGCCTACTACACGCAGCAGCAGGACGATGGTGGAGCTTGATGCTCCAGGTGCACGATGAGGCATCTCTTCTATGGACGGACATTGAGAGCCTCTTCCGCTCGGAGTTCGTCCCAGCCACCCTTCGTGCTGTGCGTATCCAGGAGCTTCTTCAGCTGCGGTAGGTCAGCATGACGGTCGCTCAGTACTCGGCGAGATTTACCGATCTCTCGCGCTACTCGACCGACATGGTATGGGACCCATTCTTCCGGGCCCGGACCTTCGAGCAGGGTTTGAGACATGAGATCAGGGCATCGCTGATCTCCCTCATCATACCGACTCAGACAGGAGTACTGGATCGGGCCCTTTTGATCAAGAGCTTCATTGCTGAGTCTACACCAGCACCGAGACCCACCGCAGGGCGGCACGTGGCAGAGTCATCTGCAGCAGGCAGTCGACGGATGACTCAGGGGTTCAGGCAGACCAGACCTTCGGGCAGACGACCTCAGGACACTGGCTCAGCAGTGCGGGGCACACAGCGAGGAGCCAGTCTTTCGAGAGGCAGGCAGTGCTACTCGTGCGGCGGGCAGGGCCACATGGCTCATGACTGCCTGACCCGCCGTGCCGAGGAGCAGCAGACAGTTGAGGGACCACCGAGGCAGAGGCAGAGGGTCGACTGTGGCGGTCCGCATGGAGGAGGCGGACGAGGCAGAGGAGCTGGCCAAGCAGCAGGTGGTGGGCGACGCTTTGAGGCTCTGCCACCACCACCACCAGGAGGTCCACCCCGACCAGAGGGAGCTGGCGGGCAGAGACAGGCACAGCTCCAGGCAGTAGAGGCCTACGACCACGGCGCACCCGAGATTATTCGAGGTACTATCTGTGTCTATTCCACCCTTGCTGCAGTTCTTATAGACACAGGAGCGAGTCACTATTTCATAGCTGCTGCCCTTGTTCGGAGCTCGGAGATTCCGACAGAGCCGTTGGCTCGATCCTTATGGCTAGAGACTCCTACGGGAGCAGACTCGACGATTACGCATTGGTGCCGGCAGTGTGAGCTTACTCTAGGAGGCGAGAGCTTCGGCTGGGATCTTCTTGTAGCAGCGTCGAGGCCTTACGACGTCATCTTGGGCATGGATTGTCTATCTACGGTCCATGCGCAGATTAACTGTTTTAGGCACAAGGTGCGATGTGTACGCACCGACGGGAGAAGGTTCACCTTCACCAGCGAGAAGGGAGCCTTAGAAGCACAGGATGGACTTCCGCATAGGAGAGGAGAGCCCATCACTCATCAGATGGCTAGACTCATCCTTGGAGCAGTTGACGTGTGGAGTCCTGGTTTTCCTGCAGTGGTGGATCAGTTTGTGGATGTTTTTCCCGACGACGTTCCAGGGCTACCTCCTCACAGAGAGGTAGACTTTTATATTGACTTGTACCCCGGTACAGCCCCGATATCCACTCCAGCATATCGGATGGCCCCCGCCGAGCTTCGAGAGCTACGGGTACAGTTGGAGGACTTGCAGGGCAAGGGGTTCATCCGACCCAGTGTATCACCCTGGGCTTCCCCGATATTGTTCGCCAAGAAGGCGGACGGGAGCCTGCGACTTTGTGTTGACTATCGTCTCCTGAACTAGGTGACAGTGAGGAACAAGTATCTGCTACCGAGGATTGATGACCTCTTTGATCAGCTCAAGGGATCACGGTGGTTCTCGAAGATAGACCTCAGGTCAGGCTATCATCAGCTCCGAGTCAGAGATGAGGACGTGCAAAAGACGGCCTTCAGATGTCGGTATGGCCACTATGAGCTCTTGGTTATGCCTTTCGGCGTAACCAATGCTCCAGCAGTGTTCAGGGCCCTCATGAACAGGATCTTTCAGCCATACCTTGATCGGTTTTTCGTGGTCTTCATCGACGACATACTGATTTACTCTAAGACTGAGGAGGAGCACGCCTATCACTTGCGAGTTGTACTAGACACACTCCGAGAGAACCAGCTTTATGGAAAGCTCTCGAAGTGCCAGTTCTAGATACGTGAGTTCCACTTCTTGGGACATGTTATCTCTGAGGCGGGAGTTGCAGTGGATCCTGCGAAGATCGAGGCTGTGTTAGCGTGGGAGCCACCCAGGAGCGTGACTGAGGTTCGGAGTTTCTTGGGACTAGCTGGATACTATCGGAGATTCGTGCCAGACTTCTCTAGAGTTGCGGTACCACTCACAGCTTTGACGAAGAAGGGGAAACCCTTCGTGTGGTCAGACAGATGTCAGCAGAGCTTCCAGGAGCTGAGACAGAGATTGACCAGCGCACCTATCTTGAGGTTGCCTGAGGAGGGAGTAGGGTACGTAGTCTACTGCGATGCATCAGGGACCGGACTCGGATGTGTTCTGATGCAGGAGCGGGCAGTGATCGCCTATGGATCACGTCAGTTGAGGCCGCATGAGCAGAACTACGCTACCCATGACCTGGAGTTAGCAGCAGTGGTCTTCGCTCTGAAGACATGGCGACACTATCTGATGGGCGAGCGCTTTACAGTCTTTTCTGATCATCAGAGTCTCAGGTATATCTTCTCGCAGAAGGACCTGAACCTGAGACAGCGGCGATGGCTCGAGTTCCTCCAGTACTATGACTTTGAGATAGTCTATACTCCTGGGAAGGGGAACGTTGTAGCCGATGCCCTCAGCAGGAGGACGGGAATTCAGCTACTTGAGGAGGCAACGGAGCAGCTATCCTCTTTACAGATATCCTTCGTGGATAGAGATGGATCAGCCTTTCTTCAGTCTCTCACAGTCACCCCTCCACTACTGCAGCGGGTCAGAGGGGCACAGCGTGAGGATGCTGACTGTGAGACACGGCGTGTATAGTTATCCTCGGGACAGGCACCTGATGGTTTCTCCCTTGGAGAAGATCACGACATCCTTTTCAGAGGACGTACCATGGTACTAGTCGCTTTGCGAGAGGAGGTGCTGAGAGAGTTTCACACTTCTCCTTTGGTGGTACATCTAGGAGTGGCGAAGATGTACCAGGATCTCAGACGACAGCACTGGTGGTCGGGCATGAAGAAGGCAGTAGTAGAGTTCGTTTCTCGATGCCTCACCTGCCAGCAGGTGAAGGCAGAGCATCAGGTACCAGCAGGCTTGGTACAGCCCTTGGAGGTCCCGAAGTGGTAGTGGGATGACATATCTATGGACTTCGTGACTGGACTTCCACGCACTTCCAGAGGTCACGACTCCATCTGGGTGATTGTTGACCGACTCACCAAGTCGGCACACTTCATACCCATCAGAGAGTAGGGCTCAGTGGAGAGCTTGGGACGTCTCTACGTTCAGGAGATTGTGCGGCTCCACGGCGTGCCATCATCTATCGTCTCCGATCGAGATGCTCGCTTTACTTCCCGGCTTTGGAAGGGGTTACAGGAGGCGTTCGGGATGCAGCTATGTCTGAGCACAGCCTTTCACCCTCAGACGGATGGTCAGACAGAGAGGACCATTCAGACTCTCGAGGACATGCTCCGCGCATGTGTCCTCGACTTTGGTCGTAGCTGGGAGGACCACCTACCCTTGGTGAAGTTTGAGTATAACAACAGCTACCACTCCACCATCGGGATGGCACCGTACGAGGCGTTGTACGGCCGACCTTGTAGATCTCCTTTGTGCTGGACAGACCCTAGGGAGTCAGCACTTGTGGGACCAGAGATGGTTCAGGCCATGACAGAGAAGGTCCAGGTCATCCAGGAGCGGATGAGGACAGCTCAGAGCCAGCATAAGTCATACGCTGATAGGAGGTGGAGGCCATTAGAGTTCGAGGATGGTGACCACGTCTTCTTGCGGTTCTCACCTCGACGTGGTATTCGGAGATTTGGCCGAGGCGGCAAGTTATCTCCGCGCTTCATCGGACCCTTCCAGGTCCTCGGTAGGATTGGCGAGGTGGCTTATCGCCTGGCTCTACCACCTCAGTTGCACCGGGTGCACGACGTCTTCCACGTGTCTCAGCTGAGGAGATACGTGCACGACCCGACGCACATCATTGACCATGGGGAGCTTGACGTTGAAGATGGGGCGACTTTTACGGAGGTCCCGGTGGAGATAGAGGATCGACATGAGCGGGTCCTATGTGGGTGATAGATTCCTCTTGTGCGCATCAGATGGCAGCACGTGAACCTCCAGGAGAGCACATGGGAGCGGGAGGCTCAGATGCGTGCTCAGTACCCTGATTTGTTTCCCTAGTTTTTGATGTATCTTTACGGGGACGTAAAGCCCTGAGGTGGGAGTAATGTAAAGACCTGTAAAATTCAAGGTAAATTTCTTCTTAATTTTCTTTGGAATTTTACAAGAGCGCGGTTTCTGACGGCACCTGATTCCGAGGCCCGGAGTGCCCAGAATCAATTTCCGAAGTTTGGCTTGGGTACGTTCAGTGAATGAACGAGCGGGAATTTCTAACTTTTGAACCGGTGCCCGGAATCAAATTCTGAGGGCACCGATGAACTCGTAGTGCCGATATTCTCTTAAGGGGACCTTTTCTGAGGTTGATTTTATTGCGGGTCGAAAGTTAGTTTTTGGGAGAAATCATAAGAAGATAAATAAAAATGTAGAAACACTTTTTATTTTTACTTTGTTGGTTAACTTCTCCCAAAGGGAGTTAAAGGTGGGACCCACATCCACTTAACCTCCCTTGGGAGGATTAAGTGTGGTGATACCCACACGAACCCCATCCCCTCATCTTCTCCCTTAAACTCCCCTTTTAAATTAAGTTGGCGAGTTGGGTTATTTAA
The DNA here is from genome assembly GCA_963277665.1 of Viscum album. NCBI lineage: Eukaryota > Viridiplantae > Streptophyta > Magnoliopsida > Santalales > Viscaceae > Viscum > Viscum album. Next base: position 1,541,439,520 of record OY728142.1, read on the forward strand.
TGGGTTGAGTTGTCTTAATTCAAACCTTTGAAATTCAAATGGTTTGGTTGAGTAAATAAAATAAGCCCTTAGCTTATTTTATTTGGTTAGAATTGTTTAGCCATCTTGAGAGGGTTTGAGATCTCCTTCTTCTTCTTCAACTTTGACGAAGAATGCGAAGAACCTTCGAGCTCCGACGAAGAACGTCGCTCCTCTCTTCTTCGTAGCTGGTTGCTTCCGAAGATCGACGACGCCTTCCGTGTCAACGAAAGGGAACGCCGCTTTCTCCTCGGACTTCCTTTGTCGGCTTACGAAGATTCGCCAAACCTCTTCGGACGTACCTCTTCGTCAACGGATTTGACGAACGATTACCGCAACGCCCGACCTCTGCGACGTTGTCTTCCGCGAGTCGTTGACGATCATCGATCTTGAACCAAGGTAGGGGTTGTTGTTGGTTATTTTCTTTCTCGTTCTTGATTCTATCATGATAGTCTTGTGGATAATTTTTAAGAGTTATCATCTAACGAGAGGGGGGTCGGACCGCACAAACACGGCCGAATTCCCCCTCCTTTATTCGTGGTGATTATTATTTTCTTGTGGACGACGAGATGGCGTGGTGCCGTCACACCACGCGGGAATTCGCACGGTTGTATTGTGCGGTGCCGTCGCGCCGCGCCGTGGAAGGATCATCATGAACGCGACGCTGTCGCGCCGCGTCGAAGAAAACCGAAGGCGCCGCAGCCGGAGCGGGGCTGCGGCGGAGGGGTGCGGTGCCGTCGCACCGCGCCAGACGACGAACACGGCGGCCGGTTCCGGGCCGCGGCGGGACGAGAATACCGGCGGCTCGCCGGGCCGCCGGTGTCGGAAGCCGGAAGGGGACCGGCCTTGCCGGTCCCGTTGAGGAAGGACCGGCCGGCCATGTCGGGTCGGCCAGAAGAGAGGTGTCGGGGGAATTAATTCCCCGGGCTGGCCACTAGAAGGCCCCCCCCACGTGAGGGGGGGACCGGTTTCACAAAGGGGGGGCCATTGTTTGACAAAAAGGGAGCGACATGATGCCGCGCCGCCAGCTAAGAAGAAGCGGGGGCCTTGCCCCCCGCGCGTGGCACCAAGTGGCGCCAGGCCGTGCCGCCGCCATCCGGGTCCGACCCGGGTCAGGTCGACCCGGTTCGGGTCGACCCGGTTCTGGCCGACCCAGGGGGGGTCGGGCCGGGTCGGCCCGGACCCGGACCCCCCGTTTTCGAGACGATTTTGGTCTTTTGGCCATAACGTGAGCCACGGACCTCCGATTGACGAACCGTCAGCGGAAATGTGATCCTTGGATCGAGACGTTCGATTCGGTATATCGCACTCAAAGTTTCGTAATACTTTGAGTTCGGCCAGGTTGGTTTGTACACGAAACCAACCGGGCCCTCGGAGCGGAAACGCTCATAACTTGAGCTACGGACGTCCGATTGACGTGCCGTCAGCTTTTTTGTGTTCCTCTTAGTGAGACGGATCTTTTGGCATACTCCGCCCGAGGTTTGGACGCAAGTGGAGTACGCTCGGGTTGGTTTTGCCTTAAAAACCAACCGGGCCCCTTGGACGAAAAAGCCAATAACTCTCAGACCGGGCGTCCGATCGACGCGCCGTCTGTTGCGTTGAGTTCCTGTTGACGATACGAAACTTTTGGATACATCAACTCTGGACTTTGTGACAATTGAAGTATCAGCCTCTCGGCTCGTGGAGCGGACCCTCCTGAACGAGCTTGCTGTGTGCGGGAACCCTAGTGCTGGCTGCGACTGCGACTGTTACTGTGACTGCTACTACTGCTACTGCTACTGTGACTGCGACGACGACATTACAGAGATCTTGTGTGGATTCGACGACGACTACAGCACTCAGCGATCCTACGTGGATCAGTGCTACAGGTCCTGTGTGGGCCCGATCCTGTGTGGGTCTTTGCGCTCAGCGGTCCTGTGTGAACCAGCGCCTACAGGTCCTGTGTGGGCCCGATCCTGTGTGGGTCTTTGCGGGGGTTAGTTACCTATCGATCCTTCGTGGGTCCGACGACTTAGATGGATCAGAGATCATCTTTATCGTCCTTTGAAGAAGTATACATGTGTGAGCTGAATCCTGTTACTTTCCTGTGTGGATTGAGTTGTGCTATCCTATGTGGATATCGTTTTGCTTTCCTGTGTGGAATACGTTTACTTTCCTGTGTGGACTGAGTTGTACTTGGGCTCGAAGGTTGGAGCGTATTGGAATTGATGACTTAGGTATATATATGGGCATATACCTAAGCAGTGTCGGTTGTTACTTTGTGTTTTTATCTTCCTTGTGGTTTATCCTTTGTGGATTTTGTGAGACCTTCGGGGGTCTCGGGGTCCCTACTGAGTAGCTTATACTCACCCCTGCACGGGCTGTGCCCGCACTACGTTGTGTTGGTTGCAGACGACGAACAACGTTGATCTTGGCTGAGGCTTGCAGAGCAGGACGGTAGCTGGAGGTGGACCACTGGGCGGGACGTACTCGGAGTGGACGGCGGGACCCGAGGAGCAGTGGAGCTATCTGTACTCACCCTTCAGGTGGGATTTCCAGTGGACAGCTCGGTGTTGCAGCTTTTACTTTAGAGTTGTTGTTTTCCCTTTCGAGTTGTACTTTACTTTCAGTTTGGGTTTGTATACTGGCCCATTTACTTTTCCGCACTTTCAGTTGTACTCTGTTTTTACTTAGTGTTTAATTTCCTCTTGGTTACTCTGTGGTGTTTTTTTACTTTACAAAGGCAATGCCTTCCCTTTTTACCGGGATTTACGCCTTGGTGCTAGTCGCCAGCCCCTGGCCTATGGAAGGCGGGCTTGGGGTAGTCACGGCACGGACCCCGAGGGCAGGTCGTGACAATCATTTCATCATAATAAGAATAAAAACATGTAAATAATAGAGACATTATACTTGAATCATAATCATACTAAATAATTTCATCTAAGATGGAAAATAGTTTTGACAAAACACTTGAGATGAGTTCTTGAGGAAAATATCCATTCTTCATCAAAAACATTTTCCTTTCACAAAATGCCACGCAATTTTAAAAGAAAAGGATTTTATTTAAAATAATCATGAAATCTTGTAAAGTAATATTCATGAAGAAAATTAATTATGAAACCATAAAAATCCATTCATTCCGTATAAGTTAAAAAAACATTATCCTCATACTTTTACCGAAAAAAGAAAAAAAGTACCTCGAATGTTTAACAAAAGAAAGATTCCTTTCATAACACAAAGTAAAAGTAAAAGAGGGGTAAACATGCAATTAAAAATACATGGAATAATATTAAACACTTTATGAAAAACATTTTATGGGCATGGATGGAAAATATAACCCCAGTAAATACTTATGTATAAGCAATCTTGGATAAAAATAGGATTGCACAATTATCCCTTACCTTATGTACAATTTCTTCCGTATGTGTCCGAGACTCCTGTATAGTGGGTCTAAAAATATTATTAACTTGTAACAGAACCATAATAATATTTATGATATCATATATGATTCACTTAAGACTTCATATTACCTGTTCTTTTGTCAATTCCTTGTTAAAGCAGCGTTTTGGTTAAAATCATTTCATTTATCGTATGTGTTTGGATTTATTGTTCTAGATATTATTATTTCTTATATCATGATTTACTTACTTCCATAATGTAAAACATGATTTATATATCATATATATTCCATATATATATAATATATAGATAAATAAAATGGAACACATCGTTCATGGAGACGGTAGGTCGTACGTATGCATTAACGTTGTTTTTCTTTCCTTATTGACTTGAATGGAAGTAAGTAGATGACATATATATAAGTATATATGAATTTAGTGGAATTATTATATAAAAAATTATTATTCATTTTATATACTTTATAATCATTCTTGAATGGTTAACATAGAGAATGAATCTCATCGCGTCGTGGAGACGGTAATCCGTACAAACTCACGAGCGATGATATTGTTCCCATAATTATTTAATGGAATTGGAGTGGATGATATAATATCTCATAATTAGTATGATATTATAATAACCATATATAGTTATTATTTATGCTATTATACCCATCCAAATAAGGTGGTGGTGGAAAAACAGATTACACCACGGCATGGAGACGGTATTCCATATGTACGCACGCGCAGTGATTTCATTTTCAGTAGGATGGATAGAAGGTGAAATGGGGTTGTTTAATATTTTTAATAAAATATAATTATATTAGTTATACATATGTTATTACTTTATAATGAAACAAATAAAGAAGAGGAAGTATATGAATAATGAAACTTTAAAGAATCAGTAGAAGAGATTACCTCTTCTTCGACGCACCTTCTTTAAACTTCCTCTTAAGGCACTAAAAATGGTCATTGAAGAAGACCAGGACCTCTACTATGTTTCTAGGGAAGTTTAGAAGATATATTTTTAGGTTTTTTCCGAGATTTAAAGCTCTAAATGGTTTGAGAAGGAGAGGGAGGTGGTGCCCTTTTATAAGGGAGGAGACAGACACTTTTGGAAACCTCAAAAATATTAATTAATAATAAAATAAAACCCCAATTAAAAACTTTCAAAGTGACTCAAATTCGGATATTAGGTAATATAGGGTTGTAATATAATCATCCAATCAAATTTAGACATGTTATAAAATTATTTTAAACCTTATCAATTTGATTTATCCTTATTTAATTTATTTAATCTTATTTGTAGAAATAATATTCTAAATTTTAAATTGTAATAAATAATTACTTATGTATTGTTAATTGTAAATAATTGGATAATTTATGACATTTAAGACCATAAAAACTTAAATTTTTAATTTTTAAATATTTTTATGATTTTTAAACAATTTTATAATATGTTATATTTATAAAATAACAATAGTGTCAATTTTGACACGATTCATTTATTTGAATTTAAATAAAATCCAAACAGAGGATATATTCAAACAAAAATATTTAATAGACTCCTAACATGTCATATTCATCTAGAAAATTCTTTTTATCTTGTCAATTAGTTCATATAATATTTATTTTAATATTTTTAATACCATATTTATGATATTTCTCTTAATAAAACAATTACTACAACATTTTTTTATAATTATTTAATATACTTATTTGTTTCATAGAAATTAAAAATAAAATACTATGACAAATATAAATCTAATAGAGTTCATAATATTACTTTTAGTTGAATTTATCTTCAAAAAAATCAAACCTTTAAAATGATATATTTATTAAATTATGAAGGTGACAACTTTGACATCCTTTAAAATACAAAACTATAAATGTCATAATTGCTTTTATAAAAATCCAAATGGTCAAAAATTAAACCATTGGATGTTTATGGTATATATATACTCGACCAATAGGTTTTGGTCATGTTTTTGGGCCCTTTATGGTTATTATTACTTTAATAAAAACTATATTATTGATGTTTCACTAAATAAATAATTTCTGCATCATTAATGTATAATATATTAAGGCAATTAAATATATCTTAAAAATTACAAACAAATTACCATAACAAAGAAAAAAAAATTAGATTTAAAATGAGTATTTATAATCTAATTTATATTCTGTATAAACTTATTATAAAAATACATTAATTATTAATGTTTAAGTTAGACATATTTCACTTTCTTTAAAATAAAATAAATTAAAGGTCTTATTCACATCCAAGTGGGTTCCAATGGATTCTATTTCGACCCAAATATTCATTAGTACGAAATATAGTAATAAAATTATATTAATACAAGTGTTAGGTTAATTTTATAATATTATATTTACCCTTAATTACCATATTTACCTTTAACTAGGGTAAATAAAATTACCCATAGTTACTATTCATAGTGCCCAAAAATAAAAAGTAGCATATTAACATAATTTGGACCTAATAATTCCAAATATGGAATCCATTTTTCAAAATTAAAAGCACATAAGTTTCAGTTATTAATTTAAAATTAATCCCGTTGTTAAGAAAACAGGTTTTAAAAGTTAAAACGTTGTAAAAGATTAAAATTTTTTTACCTATGAATTCATTTTAAAATTAATTCTAATGAATTAAATTATATTAAATGGTAAAAATATATTCTATTTATACTTTAAAACTATTAAATATTATAATTTAACCATATGAATTATTACGATGAAAAAAGTTGTTTTTAATTAAAATATAGCGTGTTTTTACTTTTCATTAAAATATGAAAGTTATCATAATAATATGAAACATTTATCCAAAGTAAATTTTTATATCGTCATTCCAAATAAGAATTTTATTTTTTCAAATCGTGCTTATAAACATGTCAAAAATTAGATTTAAAGTGGGTGCGCCAACAAAAGGCGGCAAAACTGCATTTTTTTAAAAAATACTTATTTTACTCAAAATATTTATTTTGTTTTCATACCATGTTCTAGAAAATGTGTAAGATGAATAATAATATTATAAAATTCAAAATATAGTTAATAATATTCATAATGGCTAGTTCATAATAATATTATAAGAATATATCATTGTTTAGTGAAACCCGGTATTGCGTACTACACACACTATCGAGAAAAGTTGTGATTGTGTGTAATGCAAGACAAGTCAGGGCTACGTGTAGTGGAAGATCCCTTTGGTGTTTCTTATAACATAATCAAAACTTATTTAATTTATTCATTAAACAAAATCTATAATTAATTTTGCATAGAATAATTTCTACAAAATGAACTTAAAATTGTGTGTAACATGAGCCAAGAATAGTGTTGCATATACTACATGCTAATACGATGTTGCATATAGTACAAGATAATATTGGTGTAGCGTACAACACAATACATCAATGAAATTAAAAAAATATTTTTCACAAAATCTCAGGGTGTTACATTCTACCCCCTTAAAATGAATTTCTCCCTCGAAATTCGTCGGGGTTATAAATCGTTTACTACTTGAAAGTTTCATTCATAGAAACCCATATCATAAAAAGGAATACAAAAACATAATTTTAAAATGTGAAGTATGAAATGTATCGGTTACCCAAATTAACTCATCACTGGGTTTCCAAATAGGAGAACATAGTTGAAAATATGGATATGGAAGAGAAATCTAACCATCATGTTCTGATGAAGAGTGGTAGGGAACATGGCTATGAAAAATCCCACAATCACAGAGCCATAAATTAGTGATGATCTAAGGTACCATATGATTCATTGAATATGAGGGTAATAGGACAACATTTTTGGTTATCAAGATCATTTCCCAAATGTTGAGGAATTAATATAAATACTTACTTGATTTTTTTACAATCTCACTGTTGTTTGTGCCTTAAACAATTTCCACTTCATCTCTTAAAGAAATGAAGTTGAATTTGTCTTCTGTGAAGTGTTAGTAGATCATGCGATAGAATGATACTTCATTTCATCTATCTCAAACATAAGGTACGAAACATTTATACACATAAGTCTATCTTATAGTGAGATTAACCATATATGATTCAAAAAATGGACTTATACTTCAACTATCATACTGCTTAACAAAATAAAACTAATTTCTACTAACCAGGGACTTCCTGTAGGCCAGTGGTAGGCGATATAGGCATGTTTCACTTTGGTTGTGGGTTCGATTCCCGCAACCTTGTCTGACGTGATGGGTAGTCACCCATCTTGTAGTTTTTTTTTTCTAAAAAAATACTATTATAACATTCCAGAAATAATATCAAAAAAAGTTCTAGCATTAAACAATACTATCTGATGTCCAACATAATCCATTCCAATCATTAGGATTATCCAAAATACTTCTATCCAAGCTCATAGTATAAAGAAAATGATTGCTAGAAATTTTATCAACTAAGCATTTGAATACCAACATTTATCCCCCATATATAATAAGATATATCTTGTTGTTGGTCACATTCAAAACATGTGAATACCTTAATCATGTATTCTCTTGAAAAATGAATACCCATTGAACCTTAGTGAAAACATGAATGTTGTCAAAATATAACTCTTTCCACATTCCAAAATCCAAAAATTTCTCTATACTTAAACCATGAAATCACTTTGTCCTTGTATTTTTCAGGAGTTCATTAATACTATCAAACATATTATTTTCTCCTTATTCCTTCATTACGCGCATATCATCTACTTTCCAAAAATATTTCAATCACTTCTCATGGTTACCAGTATCATAATATTTTTGAAAACCACAATAAACCAATACATAGATATTCGAATATTCCATGATACTATAAATGAGATACCAAAACATTATTTTGGAATCCAATTACATAAAAACTTAATCATTCCCCCACATCGTTGTCATACTCAACATCACAAATAGTGATTGAATGTGACTTCCCTTTTTTCCTTTGCCTTAAGTGGTTGTTGATTTTGATCATCATTAACCCTTTGATTAGGGCATTGGTTAGCATAATTCCCCATTTCCTTTCACTTGAAGCATTGAAGTGTTAGTGTAGCGTTCTCTGTAGTCTTTTCTCTATTCACATCATTTGGAACCTTTTTCCCATTAATTTGGCACTCAGCTGCTCGATGACCTTCTTTTCCACACTTAAAACATTTTCCATTACCTTTTAGACAATCACCACCATGCTTCTTTCCACACATTGAGCATAAAAAAAACATTCACCTTCTTTTCACCATTGTTCTGATATTTTTCCTTGAACTCCATATTTCGTTTTTTGTCATAACCATAAGATGTATATGTAACACCAAATTCTAGTTCTACCTTGATAGAACAACGCAGAATTTCTTCATATCTATTAAAGTATCCTATATATAATGACCTTCAAAGACTTGGTTTTAAGCCACTTAAGAATCGATCAACTTTACTTTCAGGTTGGATGATAAAGCCAGATGCATACCTTGAAAGACTTGTAAAATTCACTTCGTATATACCAATATATTCACCATCCTTTTTCTTAAGCTCATGGAGCTCATTTTCCATCATTGTTCAAAGAATGCGAGGGAAGTTCTTATTGAAAATAAAATTCTTGAACTCTTCCCATTCCGTGGATTCAATTTTATCTTGGGGATTTTAATTTTTAACTAGACTCCACCACTGGCCTACTTCACCTTCTAACCAATAAACAACCAAAATGACTTTCTCATGCTATGAACAGTGAAGTATCGATAATATCTTTTCAATGGTACTAATCCATTGTTCAGAAACAAGTGGATCATAAGACCCACTGAAAGAAGGTGGGTGTTGCCCCATGAAGGACTTAATAGAATATTGTTCCTTTCTCTGCTCATTTGGAAGTCCAGAATGATTCATATCTTGTGAAAGTATAGCAATAAGATTTTTCACTCCATCTCCCATAACATTGGTCTATTCAAGAGGACAATAATTGGATCTTCCATTACATTGATCAACATGGTTCTTTCTGTTTCTAGCCATCGTCTAAAACCCAAAAAGAATAGTGTGAGAGGAAAAAATCATTCTAGGAAAACAACAGAATAAAGGGAGAGTGCCTTAAATATATAACATCTTAGGTTTAATTCTAATATCATTACCGTAATTCAATTAATATGACCTATACTTACACTTAACCTTAGAGACATCCCAAGACATACCTTAGAAATATCTCTAGGGATTTCACTAATGTTTTCACATCCTAGTTTCCAAAGGTTAACTAAAACTTTCCTCTGATACCAACTGTAGAGACCCAATATTGAAGTACATGGACCATATAAGACTTTTTTGGAATTCCTAATACATAAAAAAATGACACCCAAGGACCATAATAGTTTAGTGTCTTTAGAAACTCGGAACAAAATCTTCTAATCATGGTGAAAGATCTTCAAAATCTCCCATAAAGATCTTTCCCTTTTGTTTTCTTACCTAAACCTTTATTTATTTCCTGGGGAAAAGAAAACATAAAAAGGGTGAGATCAAATGCTCAGTAAGGGTAAGCATGGAGAAAATAAAACAAACCATATACATTTGAACTTAAAAACATGAACATAATGTTTAAACATCAATATCTTGAGCAATGACATAAAACATGGTTGTACGTAAGGCATATATCATAATAGAACATCAATCATGATAAAATTGCATGGGAATAAAACATGTAATTGTGGAAAACCCTTAAGCACATGGTATGATTTCCATAGTAGCCAAGGCATTTTTTCCAAGACCATCATAGTGGACAATGTCCATTACTGAACCAGGTTTACTTGCCATTCCAGCCCTGTATTACTGAACTGGATTTTCTTGTCGTTCCAACAATGTAAATATCATGAGATATAAATCATTACCCAATGAATTGTATGGAGATATAGGTCCCACCCATATCATAATGAAATCATTCTTATTTGTACCACAAAATAAACATAAATCATTCATCATAACCCAAAGAATAAAATGGTTTTCATAAACATCATCCCATCAAAACATAATCCATATAAAAAAATGGATATCATTTAATTATAAGAAGAATAAAACCATTTACATAATAGATACATTATACTTGAAACATAATCATACTAAATAATGTCATCTTAGATGGAAAATAGTTTTGGCAGAACACTTGAGATGAATTCTTGAGGAAAATATCCTTTCTTCTTCGAAATCATTTTCTTTTCACAAAATGCCACACAATTTTAAAAGAAAAGTATTTTATTAAAAATAATCATGAAATATTGTAGAGTATGATTCATTAAGAAAAGGAGTTATAAAACTATAAAAATCCATTCATTCTGTATAAGTTAAAAAAACATTCTCCTCGTACTTCTAACAAAAAGTCGAAAAGTACCTCGAATGGTAAACCAAAGAAAGATTCCTTCCATAACACAAAGTAAAAGTAAAAGAGGGGAAAAATTTCATTAAACATACATGGAAGAATATTAAATAATTTATGAATAAAATTTTATGGGAATGGATGAAAAATATAACCCCAGTAAATACTTACGTATAAGTAATCTCAGATAAAAATGAGATTTCTAAATTATCCCTTACCTTATGTTCAATTTGTTCCATATGTGTCCGAGACTCCTATATAGTGGGTTTAAACAAATTATTAACTTGTAACAGAACCATAATAATATTTATGATATCATATATGATTCACTTAAGACTTTATATTACCCGTTCATTTGTCAATTCCATGTTAAAGCGGCGTTTTGGGTAAAATCGTTTCATTTATCGTACGTGTTTGGACTTGTTGTTATTGATATTATTATTTACTATATCATGATTTACATAATTCCAGAATTTAAAAATTGATATATATATATATATATATATATCATATATATTCAGTATATATATATATAATAGATAGATAAATAAAATGAAACACACCGTTCATGGAGACAGTAGGTCGTACGTACGCATGAATGCTGTTTTTCATTCCTTATTGGCTTGAATGGAAGTAAGTAGATGACATATATATATAAATAAATAAATCCAGTAGCATTATTATATATATCATTATTATTCATTATATATACTTTATAATCATTCTTAAATGGTTAACATGGAGAATGAATCTCATCGCATCGTGGACACGGTAATCCGTACGTAAGCACGAGCGATGATATCGTTCCCATAATTATTGAATGGAATTGGAGTGGATGATTTAATATCTCAGAATCTGTATGATTTATAATGACCATATATAGTTATTCTTCACACCATTATACCCATCCAAGTATGGTGGTGGTGGAAAAACAAATTACACCACGACATAGAGACGGTATTCCATATGTACGCACGCGTAGTGATTTCGTTTTCCGTAGGACGGATAGAAGGTGAAATGGGGTTGTTTAATATTTATAATAACATATTAGTATATTATTTATACTTATGTTATTACTTTATAATTAAAAAAATAAATAAGAGGAAGTAGATGAATAAATAAACTTGAAATAATTGGTAGAAGAGATTACCTCTTCTTCAACGCACCTTCTTTAAACTTTCCCTAAAGGCACTAAATATGGTCTTTGAAGAAGACCAGGACCTCTAGTATGATTATAGGGAAGTGTAGAAGTTAAATTGACAGTTTTTGGACGAGCTTTAAGGCTCAAAATGGTGTGATAAGGAGAGGGAGTAGGTGCCCTTTTATAAGGAAGGAGAGGGGCACTTTTGGAAACCTAAAAAATATTAAATAATAATAAAATCAAACCCCACATAAAAACTTCCAAAGTGACTCAAATTTGGATATGAGGTAATATAGGGTTGTAATCTCAACAACTAATCAAATTTTGACATGTTGAAAAATTATTTTACACCTTATCAATTTGATTTATCCTTATTTAATTTATTTAATCTTATTTGTGGTAATAATATTATAAATTTTAAATTGTAATAAATAATTACCTATGTGTTGTGAATTGTCCATAATTGGATACTATATGAAATTTTAGACCATATAAATTTCAATTTATAATTTTTAAATATTTTTGTGATTTTTAAACAATTTTATGATATGTTATTTTTATAAAATAACAATAGTGACAATTTTTACACTATTCATTTATTTGAATTTAAATAAAATCCAAACAGAGGATATATTCAAAAAATATATTTAATAGACTCCTAACATGTCATATTCATCTATAAAATTTGTGTAGAACGTTAATTAGTTCATATAATATTTATTTTAATATTTTTAAAACCATTTATTTGATATTTCTCTTAATAAAATAATTACTGCGACATTTTTGTATAATTATTTAATATACATATTTGTTGCATAAAAATTAAAAATAAAACACTATGATGAATATAAATATAATATCTTTCATAATATTACTTTTATTTGAATATATCTTCTAAAACACCCAACTTTTAATATTATATATTTATTAAATTATGAAGGTGACAACTTTGACATCATTTATAATAAAAAACTATAAATGTCATAATCACTTTTATAAAGATTTAAATGGTCAACAATTAGACAATGTTATGGTTATGGTATATATATACTCGAAAAATAGGTTCTGGTCATGTTTTTGGGCCCTTTGATGGGTATTATTACTTTAATAAAAACTATATTATTGATTTTTCACTAAATAAATAATTTCTGCATCATTAATGTATAAGCTATTAAGGTAATTAAATATCTCTTAAAAATTAAAAATAAATTACCATAACAAAGAAAAACATTTTATATTTCAAATGAGTATTTATAATCTAATTTATATTCTGTATAACCTTATAATAAATATACTTTAATTATTAAAGTTTGAGTGACAAATATTTCACTTTCTTTAAAATAAAATAAATTAAAGGTCTTAATCACATCCAAGTGGGTTCCAATGGATTAAATTTCAACCCAAATATTCCTTAGGAAGATATATAATCATTAAATTATATTAAGACAAGTTTTACGGTAATTTTATAATATTATATTTACACATAATTACCCAATTTACCTTTAACTATAGTAAATAAAATTTACCGTAGTTACTATTCATATTGCCCAAAAATAAAAAGTACCCTATTAACATAATTTGGACCTAATTATTCCAAATATGGAATCAATTTTTCAAAATTAAAAACATAGAAGTTTCAGTAATTAATTTAAAATTAATCCTGTAGTTAAGAAAACGGGTTTTAAAGGTTAAAACGTTGCAAAAGATTGAAATGTTTTTACCTATGAATTCTGTGTAAAATTAATTATAATGATGTAAATTATATTAAATGGTAAAAATATATTCTATTTATACTTTCAAACCATTCAATATTATAATTTATTCATATAAATTATTACAATGAAAAAAAAAATTAATTAAACTATAGTGGGTTTTTACTATTCATTAAAATATGAAAGTTATCAGAATAATATGAAAAATTTATCCAAAGTAAATTTTTATATCATGATTCCAAATAAAAATTTTATTTTGTCAAATTGAACTTATAAACATGTCAAAAACTATATTTAAAGTGGGTGCGTCATCAAATGGTGGCAAAACTGCATATTTTTTAAAAATACTTATTCTACTCGAAAAATTTATTTTGTTCTCATACCATGTTCTAGAAAATGTTTAAGATGAATACTAATGTTATAAAATAAAAAATTTAGTTAATACTATTCATAACGACTACTTCATAATAATATTATAACAATATATCATTGTTTAGTGAAACTCAGTATTGCTGTAAGGACCCGCACTTATTTCATACATAATCTTGAATTTATTCAAGAAAACACTTCATTTTACATTGAGGATCTTTTCAAGTTTAGAGCTTTAGAGAATTAAGACAAAATATTCATAACATTACACATTGTTACATAGTGGATACCATAAAATCAGTTTCCATTTTCCTCAGAATATAAAACATTAAAACATAAAACAAGACTCCTTGACAATTCTTCAACATTTAACATGTCTTCCTTCCTTGTATTATTCATCCATTAACCTGTGAAAAATCATTTAAAAACTTGGGATGAGCACAAAAGCTCAGTAAGGTATGAAAAAGAAGGAAAAAAAATCTCATTAGTCCATGAATACACAAGACATATGGAAACATTTTCAAAATACATGATTTACACCCATAAAATCTTACTTAGCGTAACATGAGATTTACACAAGATCCATACAAACATAATTATAATCATAAAGGTGTATTGGGGAATTACTTACATAATCTTGTAACCATCTTGGCTACCTTAAAATTTGTAACCCTCACGGCTACCTTACTTTGTGTAACCATCACAGTTACACTTGGAGTAACCATACGGCCGACCTCCAACTTACTCATACCCAATGCATTGGAGGGAAATATAGGTCCCACCCTTCATCATAAACAATGCCCAATAGCCAAAACATAATCATTCAACATAAATAATAGCATAAAAACATTGCCTTTGAATCTTATAAAACAGAATTTTAAAAGAGGATTTTAGAAGAAAAGTCCCTTATAAACATCATATACTTGAAGTGATACTTAATTGAGTGGATGGAATATGTATATACTCTGTAAATACACATAATTAAACATAATATAAACAGAACCCTTCACACAAACAATTTAAATAGCACATAAATTATAAAGTAGAAGGTTAACCCAAAGAATGGAAATCGGGTTAAGAATTCCCTTACCTTGGGCTTGTCCTACTTCAAAATTGTTTGAACCTCCTGTATAATGGTTAAAGGAGTGTTAATAGGATTTTAAAGAAACGTGTTCATGTTTATAACATCTTATATGGTCATTTCATAACCTCATTTCACCCCTTATTTGTTAGTATTTTGTTCCTTGCATTATTTTGGGTGAGGTCTTTTGTGATTTTCACGATCGGTTCATGATGAATCGTTCTTGTTGATTGGAAGTGAAACTCCAGAATTGGAATGGAGTATTAGTTACATAACTCCAGTACCATAAATTATATCATTCATCACTTTGGTGCCTTATATGATGATGATTTATAAGTTAAAACATTAATTATGTTCGTTTAGATAATTCAAGTGGTTCTTTGATAATTACAATTTCATTTAGTCTTATAAGTTTGAATCATGAGTACAAAAGAATTACAGAACCTTATATGATTCATAAAACATATATTATAACCTGGTTCAACCATATAAATGGTTTCATGACCAGACTTGAAATAATTAATGGAAATTGAAAATACATCGTCCACGATATCGGTAATTCGACACAAATGGACAATGTTTTTTGATTCTTTAAATAAGTGAAAGAGGAGAGGAATAATGATTTGTAATTTTCCATAAACATGAAAACATCCAGAATATACATGATTCTGGAGATTTCATTCATCTTGGATAAGAGGGGGTGAAGAAATAAGTGGAAGGAATCATGAAATAAAGAAAACATGAGAAATTTCTTACAAAAAAATTCGGCAGCCTAACGGTGCCTCTAAAAATTTCATAAAAACAAGATTGATGAGAGGAATGGAATATCTCATCAATCATACAAAATTTTGGACTGTAAGGGAAAATATTTAATGAAATATCCCAACAAAAGACAAAGGGAAAGGAAGAGAATAACATAAAATGGATGGAAAGAATGAAAATGAAAGAGGATGTTTACCTCTTGATCTCTTCTCCTTGAGATCCTTCTTAAGGGCTTTGATTTTGGTCTTTTGGTGAGACCAGCAGCTCTAGGACGTGGGGAAGAAGATTGAGGAGGGAATTTGGCAGAAATTAGACAATGCTCAAGGCTTGAGAGGTGTGGGAGGAAGAGGGGAGTGAGGGTGGTATTTATAGTGGAGGAGGGGAGGTATTTTAGATTATTTTAATTATTATTATAATATTTTTATCAAGACTATGAATAATCTCAAATCAAGTGGCCTTAATTAGTGAAAATATCATGTGATTTCGAAGCAAGTGGCCTTGCATCACTTATGATGTCATAAATAGTGCATTTTTACTGATAAATTGATTATACGGTATTTTACCGTATTTCACTATTCACCGAAAATTCAAGAGTTTCAGAAAAATACCAAATATTTACCCCAACCATTTTTCGACGTGTAGAATTCAAAAATGAACTCCATTTTTCAAAAATAATTTTCTAAATATTATTAATTTAATTTTAAAATAAGGTCACAGTTAATTCGAAAAATAACAAAATTGAAGTGCAATTAGTTTTATGTGACATTGGAAAATTAATTAAGATCCCATTATCCTATTGCCATGGGAAAATAAAATAATATTATTATTTACTATTCATGAGGTCATATTACTATTCATATTACTATTCATATTACTATTCATAAGGGCATGTTACTATTCACCAAAAAAAATAAGTTTGTTCCATCAGACTCGAAATAACATACTGAACACAATTGTAGATGATAGTTTCTTGAAATTCAAAACATAGAAGAAATAAAATTATGTTTAAAGGATACTTATAAATATATACCTTAAACAAAATTTCAAGCATTTTCAATTTATTTTTAGAAAACCTTGGGATGTTACATTATCCCCACCTTCTTGAAATTGCGTCCTCGCAATTTTATTTACTTATTAAACAACTGAGGGTATTTTTCCCTCATAGCATTTTCAGACTCCCATGTTGCTTCTTCAACCATGTGGTTTCTCCACAAAACCTTTACCTAGTGGATTACCTTATTCCGCAATACCTGTTCTCTTCGATCAAGAATCTGAACCGGTTTTTCTTCATAAGAAAGGTTCTCTGCTAGGTGAACTTCTTCCGGCCTCAAGACATGTGATGAATCTGGAACATACTTTCTCAACATCGAAACATGAAAAACATTGTGTACCTGAAACAAGCTCGGAGGCAAAGCTACGCGGTACGCAACTGTTCCAACTTTATCCAAGATTTCAAAAGGACCGATGAACCGTGGACTTAGTTTCCCTTTCTTACCGAAACGCATCACACTTTTCCAAGGAGATATTTTAAGGAAAACATGGTCACCTACCTTGAAAGAGAAGTCTTTCCTTCTGTAATCTGCATAACTTTTCTGCCTGCTTTGAGCTATCCTCATGTGTTGCTGGATCATCCTTACTTTCTCAGCCACTTCTTCTACTAATTCTGGCCCCATCAACTTTCTTTCACCGACTTCATCCCAAAACGCAGTAGTCCGACACCGCTTTCCATACAAGGCCTCAAAAGGTGCCATCTGAATACTGGAATGGAAACTGTTATTATAAGAAAACTCAACTAATGAAAGATGCTGATCCCAACTTCCCTGATAGTCCATTGAACAAGCTCGAAGCATATCCTCCAAAGTTTGAATCGTTCGCTCTGACTGCCCATCTGATTGAGGATGAAAAGATGTACTGAAATTCAACTCTGTGCCCAAAGACTTCTGAAGTCCCTTCCAAAATTTAGAAGTGAACCTGGGATCTCGGTCAGACACAATGGAAAGAGGAACTCCATGTAACCTGACAATCTCTTTGAGGTACAATCGAGAAAGCTGATCTAATGTCATTGTATCTCGAATAGAAAGAAAATGAGCAGACTTTGTTAGCCGATCAACAATAACCCATATCGCATTGTTACCTCGAGAAGTCTTTGGTAGTCCCACCACAAAATCCATGGATATATTCTCCCATTTCCATTCTGGCACCGGCAAAGGCTGAAGCATCCCCTTCGGTAACTGTCGCTCTGCTTTAACCTGCTGACATGTCAAACATTTCATTGTAAAATCAGCAATATCTCTTTTCATCCCATTCCACCAGTAATACTCTCGAAGGTCTCTGTACATCTTAGTACTTCCAGGATGAACAGAAAATGGAGAACTATGAGCTTCACACAACAATTCTTTCTTCAGCTGGGAATCACAAGGCACACACAACCTTTTTCCAAACCTTAAAATACAATCTTTATCAAGATTAAATTCTGGAAACTTACCCATTTTAACCAATTCTACCTTTTTCTGTAGCTCACAGTCTTCCCTCTGCGCTTTCATAATTCTGTCTGACAACGAAGACTGCACTGAAACCTGAAACAAAACAGATATATTCCCTGCACCAACAACTTCCAAGCCAAAATTTATCAAATCATTAATCAAGGGATCACGTTCCAAACGTAGCATGGTTAATGATGCATGATTTTTCCGACTTAAGGCATCCGCTACTTTGTTTGCTTTTCCAGGATGGTAATTAATCGTGCAGTCATAATCCTTTATCAGTTCTATCCATCTTCTCTGCCTCATGTTTAATTCCTTCTGAGTGAATATATACTTAAGACTTTTATGGTCAGTATATATTTGGCATTTGGTTCCGTATAGATGATGCCTCCATATTTTCAAAGAAAAAACCACAGCTGCCAATTCCAAATCATGTGTGGGATAATTCATCTCATGAGGTTTAAGTTGTCTCGACGCATAGGCAATTACCTGACCATTCTGCATCAAAACACAACCAAGTCCCTTCAAAGAAGCATCACTATAGATGACAAACTCACCATTCCGGGAAGGTAAGGCCAAAACTGGAGCATTCACCAATCTCTTCTTTAGTTCCTGAAAACAAACATCACATTCCTCTGTCCAAACAAAATTAACCCCTTTCTGTGTTAACTTAGTTATTGGGCTAGATAACCGTGCAAAGTTCTCAACAAAGCGTCGGTAATAACTTGCTAAGCCCAGAAAACTACGAATCTCTGTAACATTTGTGGGTCTTGGCCATTCATCAACTACTTTTGTTTTGGCAGGATCAACTGTTATTCCATCCTTATTTACAATGTGCCCAAGAAAAGAAATCTGTTGCAACCAAAAATCACACTTGCTGAATTTTCCATATAGTTTCTTTTCTTTTAAAGTTTGTAAAACAACCCTTAGATGTTTTTCATGCTCCTCTTTATTTTTAGAAAAAACCAGAATGTCATCAATAAATACCACCACAAACTTATCCAAGAACTCATGAAATACTCTATTCATAAGATTCATGAATACAGCAGGTGCATTAGTTAACCCAAATGGCATAACAACAAATTCATAATGCCCATATCTAGTACGAAAGGCTGTTTTCGGGATGTCATCCTCCTTCACCTTCAGCTGATGGTATCCGGATCTCAAGTCAATCTTGGAAAAGTACTGAGCTCCCTGGAGCTGATCAAACAAGTCATCAATATGAGGCAAAGGATACTTGTTTTTAACAGTGATGTTATTCAAAGCTCTATAATCAATGCAAAGTCTCATGGAACCATCTTTCTTTTTAACAAACAAAACAGGGGCTCCCCATGGTGAAGTACTGGGACGAATGAAACCTTTGACAAGCAAATCCTGCAACTGATTTTTCAATTCAAGAAGTTCTATTGGAGCCATACGATATGGGGGTTTTGAAATTGGCTTAGCATCAGGAACTAAGTCAATTGTGAATTCAACTTCTCGTTTAGGTATGACACTGGGTAACTCCTCAGGAAAAACATCAAGGTATTCATTTACCACTGGCACATCATTGATTTGAATAGTTCCCTTGTTTTCAACAATATGAGCTAGATAACTTTCATTTCCATCTTTCAGTAGTTTCTCAGCTTCTTGATATGTTATCAATTGTATGGGTTCATTCTTGTATACAAACTGAAACTCTTTCTGAAAAACAACTTATTTAGCTCTACAGTCAATCTTAGCATGATAACCAGAAAGCCAGTCCATCCCCAGAATAACTTCAAACTCGACTAAGGGTAAAACAACAAGGTTTGCAGGTAAAGTCTTTCCACATACCACAATAGAAATATTCTTATAATTCCTCTTTGCTATAACATTTCCCCCTGGTGTTTTAACAACAAGTTCGGGTATCATTTGTTGAGGTGATATTTCCAATTTACTAGAAAATTTCTCAGAGATGAAGGAATGTGTAGACCCCGTATCAAACAAAACTTTAGCAAAATCTGAGTGAACAAACAAAGTACCTGATACAACTTCATTGGATGGCCCAACATCTGCTGACGTAGTCGCAAAGGATCTCACTACACCTTTCTGCTTGTAGTCTGGCTTCTTTGCATCATTTGGATCCCTCTTTGGACAGGCATTTGCATAGTGACCCATCTCACCACATTTAAAACACTTTATAGTTTTCTTATCAGGATTAGTCTTTGGATCATTTTCATTGCAATCTCGGGCCATATGTCCAAACTTACCACATTTAAAACACTTCCCAGTTTTGATAAGACATTCCCCAGGGTGCTTCTTGCCACACTTTTCACAAACTGGAAACTGTATTTTCTTACCATCAGATTTCATTGGTTGATTCTTACCCATTGCTTTCCAAATTGACCTCTTCTTCTCTTTGTTTCCAAATTGCATGTGATCGTCAGCAAACTCCATCTCTACCCTCTCAGCACATCGGACAAGTTTCTCATAACTTTTGAATTCACGGGAGGCCAACGCCCTTCGATACCTTGGCTTCAATCCTGAGTAAAAGCGGTTGATTTTGCTATCGAGATCCAGAATAAGATTCGGAGCATACCTCGCCAGTCGGGTGAAGTTCGCCTCATACATAGCCACTGAATCTTCCTCCTTTTGTTTCAGTTCAAGGAATTGTTTCTCCATTCTAAGTCGCACCACCTTAGGAAAATATTTTTCAATAAAAAGACTTTTAAATTCATCCCATACTAAGGCATAAAAATCCTCTCTACCCCTGATATTCCTTACCATTGACCACCACTGATCAGCTTCCCCTTCAAAACGATAAATGGAAAGATTTACCTTTTGATTGTCTGAACATCCCATAACATCGAATATCTTTTCAAGGGCCTTAATCCATCCTTCTGCTGCCACTGGGTCAGAAGATCCACTGAATGCAGGAGGATGTTGTCTCATAAAATGTTCCACCACTGTCATGTTCCGTTGGGGTACATCTATTTGTCCTCTTGCATGGATGCCACCACCATTTATTGCCTGTGTTAGCTGAGCCATTACTGTCACAAACTGCTCGGTTCCAATCCCTACCATTCCGGGCTGTTGATCAGGAAGGATGTCATTCTGTCGGTGCCTATCCTCTTCAGCATCCATGTTCCTTCTGCGGACAACCATTCTAAACAAACATTTCTTAGATGAAGCAACATGGTAATCTTTAAATGCTATAACAAATTAAACATAGGGTGAGAATTATTTATGGTTTTCTATTAGCATCACCTTAACCCCTAAAGTCGTCTAAACCATCCTCTGATACCAACTGTAAGGACCCGCACTTATTTCATACATAATCTTGAATTTATTCAAGAAAACACTTCATTTTACATTGAGGATCTTTTCAAGTTTAGAGCTTTAGAGAATTAAGACAAAATATTCATAACATTACACATTGTTACATAGTGGATACCATAAAATCAGTTTCCATTTTCCTCAGAATATAAAACATTAAAACATAAAACAAGACTCCTTGACAATTCTTCAACATTTAACATGTCTTCCTTCCTTGTATTATTCATCCATTAACCTGTGAAAAAACATTTAAAAACTTGGGATGAGCACAAAAGCTCAGTAAGGTATGAAAAAGAAGGAAAAAAAATCTCATTAGTCCATGAATACACAAGACATATGGAAACATTTTCAAAATACATGATTTACACCCATAAAATCTTACTTAGCGTAACATGAGATTTACACAAGATCCATACAAACATAATTATAATCATAAAGGTATATTGGGGCATTACTTACATAATCTTGTAACCATCTTGGCTACCTTAAAATTTGTAACCCTCACGGCTACCTTACTTTGTGTAACCATCACAGTTACACTTGGAGTAACCATACGGCCGACCTCCAACTTACTCATACCCAATGCATTGGAGGGAAATATAGGTCCCACCCTTCATCATAAACAATGCCCAATATCCAAAACATAATCATTCAACATAAATAATAGCATAAAAACATTTCCTTTGAATCTTATAAAACAGAATTTTAAAAGAGGATTTTAGAAGAAAAGTCCCTTATAAACATCATATACTTGAAGTGATACTTAATTGAGTGGATGGAATATGTATATACTCTGTAAATACACATAATTAAACATAATATAAACAGAACCCATCACACAAACAATTTAAATATCACATAAATTATAAAGTAGAAGGTTAACCCAAAGAATGGAAATCGGGTTAAGAATTCCCTTACCTTGGGCTTGTCCTACTTCAAAATTATTTGAACCTCCTGTATAATGGTTAAAGGAGTGTTAATAGGATTTTAAAGAAACGTGTTCATGTTTATAACATCTTATATGGTCATTTCATAACCTCATTTCACCCCTTATTTGTTAGTATTTTGTTCCTTGCATTATTTTGGGTGAGGTCTTTTGTGATTTTCACGATCGGTTCATGATGAATCGTTCTTGTTGATTGGAAGTGAAACTCCAGAATTGGAATGGAGTATTAGTTACATAACTCCAGTACCATAAATTATACCATTCATCACTTTGGTGCCTTATATGATGATGATTTATAAGTTAAAACATTAATTATGTTTGTTTAGATAATTCAAGTGGTTCTTTGATAATTACAATTTCATTTAGTCTTATAAGTTTGAATCATGAGTACAAAAGAATTACAGAACCTTATATGATTAATAAAACATATATTATAACCTGGTTCAACCATATAAATGGTTTCATGACCAGACTTGAAATAATTAATGGAAATTGAAAATACATCGTCCACGATATCGGTAATTCGACACAAATGGACAATGTTTTTTGATTCTTTAAATAAGTGAAAGAGGAGAGGAATAATGATTTGTAATTTTCCATAAACATGAAAACATCCAGAATATACATGATTCTGGAGATTTCATTCCTCTTGGATAAGAGGGGGTGAAGAAAGAAGTGGAAGGAATCATGAAATAAAGAAAACATGAGAAATTTCTTACAAAAAAATTCGGCAGCCTAACGGCGCCTCTAAAAATTTCATAAAAACAAGATTGATGAGAGGAATGGAATATATCATCAATCATACAAAATTTTGGACTGTAAGGGAAAATATTTAATGAAATATCCCAACAAAAGACAAATGGAAAGGAAGAGAATAACATAAAATGGATGGAAAGAATGAAAATGAAAGAGGATGTTTACCTCTTGATCTCTTCTCCTTGAGATCCTTCTTAAGGGCTTTGATTTTGGTCTTTTGGTGAGACCAGCAGCTCTAGGACGTGGGGAAGAAGATTGAGGAGGGAATTTGGCAGAAATTAGACAATGCTCAAGGCTTGAGAGGTGTGGGAGGAAGAGGGGAGTGAGGGTGGTATTTATAGTGGAGGAGGGGAGGTATTTTAGATTATTTTAATTATTATTATAATATTTTTATCAAGACTATGAATAATCTCAAATCAAGTGGCCTTAATTAGTGAAAATATCATGTGATTTCGAAGCAAGTGGCCTTGCATCACTTATGATGTCATAAATAGTGCATTTTTACTGATAAATTGATTATACGGTATTTTACCGTATTTCACTATTCACCGAAAATTCAAGAGTTTCAGAAAAATACCAAATATTTACCCCAACCATTTTTCGACGTGTAGAATTCAAAAATGAACTCCATTTTTCAAAAATAATTTTCTAAATATTATTAATTTAATTTTAAAATAAGGTCACAGTTAATTCGAAAAATAACAAAATTGAAGTGCAATTAGTTTTATGTGACATTGGAAAATTAATTAAGATCCCATTATCCTATTGCCATGGGAAAATAAAATAATATTATTATTTACTATTCATGAGGTCATATTACTATTCATATTACTATTCATAAGGGCATGTTACTATTCACCAAAAAAAATAAGTTTGTTCCATCAGACTCGAAATAACATACTGAACACAATTGTAGATGATAGTTTCTTGAAATTCAAAACATAGAAGAAATAAAATTATGTTTAAAGGATACTTATAAATATATACCTTAAACAAAATTTCAAGCATTTTCAATTTATTTTTAGAAAACCTTGGGATGTTACAATTGCGTACTACACATGCTATTGAGGAAGGTCATGATTGCATGTAATATAAGCCAAGTCAGGGTTACGTGTAGTGGAAGCTACCTTTGCTGTTGCATATAATATAATCAAAACTTATTTCATTTATTCATTAAATAAAGTCTATACTTAATGTTACGTAGAATAATTCCTACAAAACGAACTCGAAATTGTGTGTAACACGAGCCAAGATTTTTGTTGTGTATATTGCAAGCTAATACGGCGTTGCCTATAGTAAAAGATAATCTTGGTGTAGCGTACAACACAAGACATCTATTAAATTAAATTAATATTTTTCATAAAACCTCGGGGTATTACATTCTACCCCCCTTAAAATGAATTTCAGCCTTGAAATTCGTCGGGGTTATAAATCATTTACTACTTGAAAGTTTCATTCATAAAAACCCATATCAGAAAAAGGAATACTAAAACTTAATTTTAAAAAGTGAAGTATGAAATGTTTCAGTTACCCAAATTAACTCATCATTCGGTTTCCACATAGAAGAACATAGGTGAAAATATGTATATGGAAGAGAAATCTAACCATCATGTTCTAATGAAGAGCGGTAGGGAACATGGCTATGAAAAAGCCAACAATCACAAAGCCATAAATTTTAGATAATCTAAGGTACCATCTGATTCATCGAATATGGGGGTACTAGGACAATGTTTTTGGTTTTCAAGATCATTTCCCTAATGTTGAAGAATTAAAAGAAATACTTACTTGATTTTGGTACAATCTCACTATTGTTTGTGCCTTTAACAATTCCCACTTCATATCTTAAAGAAATGAAGTTGAATTTGTCTTCTGTGAAGTGTTAGCAGATCATGAGATATAATTATAGGTCATTCCATCTGTCTCAAACATAAGGTTAGCAAAATTTATATACATAAGTCCATGTTATGGTGAGATTAACCGTATATGATTCAAAAAAATGGACTTATACTTCAACAATCAAACTGCTTAATAAAATAAAACTAATTTCTACTAACCAGGGACTTCTTATAGGACAATGGTAGGAGATAATAGCCTATTGCACTTCAGTTGTGGGTTCGATTCCCGCAACCTTGTTCGACGTGATGGGTTGTCGCCCATCCTACAATTTTTCCTTTTTCTAAAACTATATTATTATAAAATTCCAGAAATAATATAGAAAAAAAAGTTCTAGACTTAAACAATAATATCTGATGTCCAACATAATCCATTCCAATCTTTAGGATTATCCAAAATACTTCTATCCAGTCTCATACTATAAAGAAAATGATCACTAGAAATTTCATCAACCATGAATTTGAATACCATCATTTATCCCCCATATATCATGAGATATATCTTATTATTGGTCACATTCAATACATGTGAACACATTAATCATGTATTCTCTTGAAAATTGAATACCTATTGAACCATAGTGAAAACATGAATGCTTTCAAAAGTTAAATCTTTCCATATACCAAAATCCCAAAATTTTTATATACTCAAACCATGATATCACATTTTCCTTATATCTGTCATGAGATCATTAATACTATCAAACATATTATATTCTCGTTATCCCTTCATTATGCGCATATCATCTGCTTTCCAAAATTATTTCAATCACTTCTCAGGGTTACCGGTACTATAATATTGTTGAAAACCACAATAAACCAATACATAGATATTCCAATATTCCTTGATACTATAAATGAGATACCACAACATTATTTTGGAATCCAATTACATAAACACTTAATCATTCCACCAAGTCATTTTCATACTCAAAATCACCAATAGTGATCTCATGTGACATCCCTTTTCCCTTTTCCTTATGTGGTTGTTGATTTCTATCAACATTAACCCTTGGATTAGGGAATTGGTTAGCATAATACCCCATTTCCTTGCACTTGAAGTATTGAAGTGTTGGTGGAGAGTTCTTTGTAGTATTTTCTCTATTCATATCATTTAAAAACTTTTTCCCAATACTTCGGCACTCAACTGCTCGATGACCTTCTTTTCCACACTTGAAAAATTTTCTAGTACCTTTTAGACAATCTTCACCGTCCTTATTCCCACACTTTGAGCATAAAGAAACATTTACATTATTTTCTCTATTGTTCTGAGATTTTTCCTTGAACTCTATCTTTCGTTTTTTTTCATAAACATGAGATGGATATGTAACACAAAATTCTAGTTCTACCTTGATAGCACAACGCAAAATTTCTTCATAGCTATTAAAGTCTCTTATAGCTAATGCCCTTCAAATACTTGGTTTTAAGCCACTGAAGAATCGATCAACTTTACTTTCTGGTTGGATGATAAATCCAGATCCATACCTTGCAATCCTTGTAAAATTTTCCTCGTATATACCAACAGATTCATCATCCTTTTTCTTCAGCTCAAGTAATTCCTTTTCCATCTTTTTTCGAAGAATATGAGGGAAGTACATATTGAAAAACAAGTTCTTGAACTCTTCTCATTCCATGGATTCAATTTCATCTTGGGGCCTTGTATTTTTAACTAGAGTCCACCACTAGTATGCTTCACCTTCTAACTGGAAAAAAACCAAAATGACTTTCTCATGCTCTGAACAGTGAAGTATCGAAAATATAATTTCAATGGTACTAATCCATTTTTCAGCAACAAGTGGATCAGAAGACCCACTAAAAGAAGGTGGACGTTTCCCCATGAAGGACTCAATAGAATATTGTTCCTTTCTCTGCTCATTTAGAAGTCCAGAATGATTCAAAGCTTGTATAAGTATAGGAATAATATTTTCCACTCCATATCCCATAACATTGGGTTGTTCATGGGGACAATCATTGCATCATCCATTACATTGATCAACACAGTTCTTTTGGGTTCCATCCATCGTCTAAAACCCAAAAAGAATAGCGTGAGAGGAAAAAATCATGATAGGAAAACAATATAATAAATGGGAAGTACCTTGAATATATAACATATTAGGTTTAATTCTAAGATGGTTACCGTAATTCTATGACAATAACCTATACTTATACTTAACCTTAGAGACAACCATAGACATACCTTAGAAATATCTATAGGGATTTCACTAAAGTTTTCACATCCTAGTTTCCAAAGGTTTACTAAAACTTTCCTCTGATACCAACTGTAGAGACCCAATATTGACATACATGGACCATACATTACTTTTTTGGATTACTTAATACATAACAAAAAAATGACACCCAAGGATCGTAAAAGCTTAGTGTCTTTGGAAACTCGAAACCAAATCTTCTAATCATGGTGAAAGATCTTTAACATCTCTCATAAAGATATTTCCTTTTTGTATTCTTACCTAAACCTTTCTTTATATCTTGGGGAAAATAAAATATAAAAAGGGTGAGCTCAAATGCTCAGTAAGGGTAATCATGGAGAAAATAGAACAAACCATATACGTTTGAACTTAAAAACATGAATATAATGTTTAAACATCAAAATCTAGAGCAATGACATAAAACATGGTTGTACGTAAGGCATAGATCATAATAGAACATCAATAATGATAAAATAGTATGGTAATAAAACATGTCATTGTGGAAAACATTTAAGCACATGATATAATTTCCATAGTAGCCAAGGTATTTCTTCCAAGACCATCATAGTGGAAAATGTACATTACTGAACCGGGTTTACGTGTCGTTCCAGCCCTGTATAACTGAACCAGATTTACTTGTCGTTTCAGCCATGTCTATATCAGGAGATATAATAATTAGCCAATTAATTAGAGGGAGATATAGGTCCCACACATCTCATAATGAAATCATTTTTACTTGTTCCACAAAATAAACATAAATCATTTATCATAACCCAAAGAATAAAATGGTTTTCATAAACGTCATCTCATCATAACATAATCCATATAAAACAAATAGATATCATTTCATCATAAGAAGAATAAAACCATGTAAATAATAGAGACATTATACTTAAAACATAATCATAATAAATAATGTCATATTAGATGGAAAATAGTTTTGACAAAACATTTGAGATGAATTCTTGAGGAAAATATCCTCTCTTCTTCAAAATCATTTTCTATTCACAAAATTCCATGCAATTTTAAAAGAAAAGGATTTTATTAAAAATAATAATGAAATATTGTAGTGTAATATTCATGAAGGAAAGGTGTTATGAAACCATAAAAATCCATTCATGCCGTATAAGTTAAAAAAACATTCTCCTTGTACTTTTACCGAAAAAAGTAAAAAAATACCTCATATGGTAAACAAAAGAAAGATTCCTTCCTTAACACAAAGTAAAAGTCAAAGAGGGGTAAAAATTAAATTAAACATAAATAGAATAATATTAAACACTTTATGAAAAACATTGTATGGGCATGGATGAAAAATTTAACCCAAGTAAATACTTACGTATAAGCAATCTCAGATAAAAATAAGATTGCAAAATTATCCCTTTCCTTATGTCTAATTTCTTCTGTATGTGTCCGAGACTCCTGTATAGTGGGTTCAAACATATTATTAACTTGTACCATAACCATAATAATATTTTATATCATATATGATTTACTTAATACATTATATTACCCGTTCATTTCTCAATTCCATGTTAAAGCATCGTTTTGGGTAAAATCTTTTCATTTGTTGTATGTGTTTGGACTTATTGTTCTTGATATTATTATTTCTTATATCATGATTTACTTACTTCTAGAATGTAAAACTTGATTTATATATCATACATATTCAGTGTAACGACCCGAAATTTTGAATAAATCTTGTTTCCTAATTTTATGTGTTATTTTATTTTTATACTCAACAAAAATGTTTCATTTGATAACATGAGTATAATTAAAATAAGATTGTTGGGTTTTGACTGTTATATGACCATTGGAAAATATGACCGCTGTAAACTAAAAGTTTCGATTATTGTCTCTAAATACAAGTAATCTTGGTTAATTATTATAGAAATAAGATTCGATGGCCTCACCCAGTAGTCTTGGACCGATCGAAGCCCATCTAATAGAACTTGGGAAGGAGGTAGCACCACTGGGCTCTGCTCTGGACCAAACCCAAGCCGAACTTCATCATGTGAAGCTAGAACAGAATCGCCTTTGTGAGAATTTCAAACTGATAGAAATTACTACTCGTGCAGTGTTGGCCAAGCCTCCCTCAGATTTTCTCACCTTATCACACCTTACACTTAGGTCCTATGCTAGTGTGATAAGGGGCTATGTAAGGAGACCGTAACTGCCTTGTGTAATCCTTTGTTTTAAATAAAAATTGGGATTTCTTCTTATGATGAATTTTATGAATTTTCAAATGACCGGATAAATATAGTATGCATATTTTTAATTAATTTTAGAAAAAGGATATTTTAAAAAATGTTTATGTAAACCTTAAATAATTAAAAATGTGTAATGATTTTCAAAAAATGATCTTATACAATTATGTTCAGTACGAAATTTAGAGTCTAATAAGATCAAATTAATTTTTGATGAATAGTAAATTATGAATAGTGATTTTATGCTTAGGATTAGTAATGTGACCAAATGGATTAGTAATATTACTTAAATAAAGTATTAATATAATCTAGGCACCTTAATTAAGTAATGTGATTCAATAAAATGGTTAAACAATGGTTTCATAAATTATTATTCAAGTATTAGTTTTTTTGGGTGAATAGTGTTTTTTAATTAAAAATTAAATTAAAAATATTTAGAAAATTATTTTTATAAAATGGATTTCATTTTTGAACTCAGAGCATCGATATTATGTTAAGGTAATTTTTGGGGATTTTTCTGAAAAAAAAATAATTTTCAAATTAAAAATATTTAGAAAATTATTTTTATAAAATGGAGTTCATTTTTGAAATCAGAGCATTGATATTTGGTTAAGGTGAAATTTTGGGATTATTCTGAGAAAGTTGAATTTTCAGTGAATAGTAAAAATACCGTTTTAGGGTTTCTGTATGTTTAATGACATCATAATTGTGTCATGATGATGTCATGAGATATTTTAAGGGTTGGGCGACCAAAGGTGATGAATTATTTTATTGGGGGCCCTATGTGGCCTAAATTCATGGGAAATATCATGGGAGAGCACATGGTTTTGAGAAAACCACTTTTGAGGTGTCTCTTGGCCATTAATGCCTTGTCCCCTCACTTTCCCTATAAATACCAAGCCATTCTCTCATCCTTTGGACTCCAAAATCATTCTCAACGAAGTTCTGGTCTCCTTACCTCCCAAGGAGTCCACCCAAGGTGCCCTCAAGCCTCTCAAGGTCCTAACCTTTGAGTTTTAAGAGTTACGTTTAAGGTAAGGGATACGACCTCTCTCTTTCTTTTCAAGAAATCTCTTTTATGTCATTTCTTTTTGATCCATTTTCTTATGTTAAATGATGTTCTTTTATACTCCTCTTACTTCCCTTTTCATGTTAATATAATTATAGATCCCCTCTTACTCTCATTATTTCGTTTTATGAAGTTTTAAGTGGCGTCGTTAGGCTGCCGAAATTTTTGTAACGGATTCTTTCTCCCTTCTCATTTTTCAAGATCTATTTTCATGTAAAGTATTTCAAGTTCCTTTTTATTATGTTGGGGTACGATCTCTAAATTTATCATACTGATCTTTTATGATCATATTATGAGAGACCCCATTTTATCTCTTCAATTCAGTATTTTGAAGTTTTAAGTGGCGCCGTTAGGCTGCCGAATTTTTAAGTGGTTCTCTCACCTTTCTCATTTTTCAAAGATCTATTTTCATGTCAAGTATTTCAAGTTCCTTTTTTATGTTGGGGTATGATCTCTATATCTATCATACTGATTTTTTATGTTCATATTATGAGAGACCCTATTTTATCTCTTCAATTCAGTATTTTGAAGTTTTAAGTGGTGTCGTTAGGCTGCCGAATTTTTAAGGGATTCATTCACCCTTCTCATTTTCAAGATCTATTTTAATGTCAAGTCTTTGAAGTTCTTTTTTATTATGTTGGGGTATGATCTCTATATCTATCATACTTAACTCTTATTTTCATATGATGAGATACCCTATTTGATCTTGTCAATTCATTTTTGGTTGAATTCTAAGTGACGCTGTTAGGCTGTCGGATTTTCATAAGAGAAATCTAATTTCTGTCTTCCTTCCATGTTTTTCATTTCAAATGGTATGTCCTGCATATTTCATTACCATGTTCATATATCCTTCATATTCATTCCCTCTACTATTTTATGGGTCATTTTTTATTGTTTGACCCAAGTATCCTCTCTTTTCAATGTTTTCTAAAACCCCGAAACATAGCTGTTATGCTGCAGAATTTCCATCTCAAATGTCTCTCTATTATTCTAAAGTTCTTTTATTTTATTAAGCGAATAATAAAAGCTCTCTCTTCTATAGGGGTATTCACATATATACCAGTTTTTTCTATTTTAAATTCTGGGATTTACATACATGAGAGCCGCTTTCCCTTTCTATGGGTTTAAAGTGACGTAAAGATCATGTCTTTAAAGCAGTTTTTAAAACGTTATGATTATGAAATGAAACTCATTGCTTTTATGCTATATGGGTTGTTTATGAAATTATTGATGATGATATATGTGGATCACATGATAATAAATA
Organism: Viscum album; assembly: GCA_963277665.1. Classification (NCBI taxonomy): domain Eukaryota; kingdom Viridiplantae; phylum Streptophyta; class Magnoliopsida; order Santalales; family Viscaceae; genus Viscum; species Viscum album. Next base: position 1,541,471,441 of record OY728142.1, read on the forward strand.
CATTTCAAGGGTTCGCCCTGATAGCGCTCCAATGCATTGGGTAAAGACTTAATCTCTAGAGATGACCTTTTAGACTGATACCTTGGTGAATAACCTTGGTAATTTTTAATGACACCTTGGGGATGGACCTTGGTGAAACGAAATGATTTTCAATATTAAATGTTGTAGACACATCTTCAAGTTAAATGTTATTTTTATTATGATATATCTCATTATTTCTTTCTCATGCCTTAAAGTTCTTTTCAGGACCTTATTGAAGTATCTCAAGTTCACATGTAAAATGTTTCTCTTGTTTCCCTTACTGGGCCTTCTGCTCACCCGTACTTTTGATGTATGTCCCCAGGTTATGAGATTCATTAATGAACCTAGGATGAACATGAGGATAATCCTTTCAAGTATTTAAGAAGAATGTTTTATGTTTTCATGTTTTAAGTTCCTGGTTTCCAAGACACTAAACCTTAAAGATCCTCAGTTTTGTGTAATGTAATGAAAGTTTATGTTATTTAAAGGTGGGATGTTATATTCAGTATATATATATATATATAATATATAGATAAATAAAATGAAACACATTTTTCATGGAGACGGTAGGTCGTACGTACACATGAACGATGTTTTTCTTTCCTTATTGACATGAATGGAAGTAATTAGATGACATATATATATATATATATATATAAATCTAGTATAATTATTATATATATCATTATTATTCATTATATATACTTTATAATCATTCTTTAATGGTTAAGATGGAGAATGAATCTCATCGCGTCGTGGAGACGGTAATCTGTGAGTACGCACGAGCGATGATATCGTTCCCATACTTATTGAATGGAATTGGAGTGGATGATATAATATCTCAGAATCATTATGATTTAATAATAACCATATATATTAATTCTTTACAACATTATACACATCCAAGTAAGGTGGTGGTGGAAAAACAGATTACACCACGTCGTGGAGACGGTATTCCGTACGTACGCACGCGCAGTGATTTTATTTTCTGTAGGATGGATAGAATGTGAAATGGGTTTGTTTAATATTTATAATAACATATCAGTATATTATTTATACTTATTTTATTAATTTATAATGAAACAACTAAATAAGAGGAAGTAGAAGAATAAAGAAACTTGAAATAATCGGTAGAAGAGATTACCTCTTCTTCAACGCACCTTCTATAAACTTCCTCTTAAGTCACTAAAGATGGTCTTTGAAGAATACCAGGACCTATAGTATGTTTCTAGAGAAGTATAGAAGAGAAATTTTCAGTTTTTGGCTGAACTTGAAGGCTCAAAATGGTGTGAGAAGGAGAGGGAGGAGGTTCCCTTTTATTAGGGAGGAGAGGGACACTTTTGGAAACCTCAAAAATATTAATTAATAATAAAATAAAACCCCACATAAAAACTTCCAAAGTGACTCAAATTATGATATGAGGTAATTTAGGGTTGTAATATCATAAACCAATCAAATTTATACATGTTGGAGAATTATTATAAACCTTATCAATTTGATTTATCCTTATTTAATTTATTTAATCTTATTTGTGGTAATAATATTCTAAATTTTAAATTGTAATAAATGACTACTTATGTGTTGTGAATTGTACATAATTGGATAATTTATGAACTTTTAGACCAGATAAATTTCTATTTATAATTTTTAAATATTTTTGTGATTTTTAAACAATTTTATAATATGTTATTTTTATAAAATAACAATAGTGTCAATTCTGACATTATTCATTTATTTGAATTTAAATAAAATCCAAACAGAGGATATAATCAAAAAAAAATTAATAGAAACCAAACATGTCATATTCATCTATAAAATTTGTGTAGAATGTTAATTAGTTAATATAATATTTATTTTATTATTTTTAAAACCATTTATTTGATATTTCTCTTAATAAAATAATTACTACATTATTTTTGTATAATTATTTAATATACTTATTTTTTGCATGAAAATTAAAAATAAAATACTATGATAAATATAAATCTAATATAGTTCATTATATTACTTTTAGTCTAATTTATCTTCCAAAAAAACCAACTTTTAAAATGATATATTTATTAAATTGTGAAGGTGAAAACATTGACATCATTTAAAATAAAAAACTATAAATGTCATAATCACTTTTATAAAGCTCAAAATCGTCCAAAATTAGACCATTAGATGATTATGGTATATATATACTCAACCAATAGTTTTTGGTCAAGTGTTTTTTCCCTTTTATGGGTATTATTACTTTAATAAAAACTATATTATTGATTTTTCGCTAAATAAATAATTTCTGCATCATTAATGTATAAGTTATTAAGTAAATTAAATATCTCTTAAAATTTAAAAATAAATTACCATAAAAAAGAAAAAAAATTATCTTTAAAATGAGTATTTATAATTGAATTTATATTCTATATAACCTTATATTAAAAATACTTTAATTATTAAAGTTTGAGTGAGACATATTTCACCTTCTTTAAAATAAAATAAATTAATGGTCTTAATCACATCCAAGTGGGTTCCAATGGATTTCATTTAGCCCCAAATATTCCTTAGGACAAAATATAATCATCTAATTATATTAAGACAAGTGTTAGGGTAATTTTATAATATTATATTTACCCTTAATAACCTGATTTACCTTTACCTATGGTAAATAAAATTTACCGTAGTTACTATTCATAGTGCCCAAAAATAAAAAGTAGCCTATTAAAATAATTTATACCTACTGATTCCAAATATGGAATCAATTTTTTCAAAATTCAAAACACATAAGTTTCATTAATAAATTTAAAATTAATCTCGTTGCTAAGAAAATGGGTTTTAAAAGTTAAAACGTTGCAAAAGATTGAAATGTTTTTACCTATGAATTCAGTATAAAATTAATGATAATGACTTAAATTATATTAAATGGTAAAAATATATTCTATTTATACTTTAAAACCATTAAATATTATAATTTAACTATATAAATAATGACGATGAAAAAATTTGTTTTTAATTAAAATATAGCGTGTTTTTACTATTCATTAAAATATAAAAGTTATCATAATAATATGAAAAATATATCCAAAGTAAATTATTATATCCTTATTCCAAATAATAATTTTATTTTGTTAAATTGAAATTATAAACATGTCAAAAACTTGATTTAAATTGGGTGCGCCAACAAAAGGAGGAAAAACTGCATTTTTTTTAAAGAATCTTATTTTACTCGAAAAATTTATTTTGTTCTTATACCATGTTCTAAAAAATATGTAAGATGAATAATAATGTTATAAAATTAAAAATTTAGTTAATACTATTCATAACGGCTAGTTCATAATAATATTATATCAATATATCGTTGTTTTGTGAAACCCGGTATTGCGTACTACACTCGCGGTCGAGGAAGGTCACGATTACATGTAATGCAATCCAAGTCAGGACTGCGTGTAGTGGAATATCCCTTTGGTGTTGTGTATAACATAATCAAAACTTATTTCATTTATTAATTAACCAAAATATATAATTAATGTTGCATAGAATAATTTCTACAAAATGAATTTGAAATTGTGTGTAACACGAGCCAAGAATAGTGTTGCGTATACTGCAAGCTAATACGGTGTTGCATATAGTACAAGCTAATATTGGTTTAGCATACAACACAAGACATAAATGAAATTAAAATAATATTTTTCATAAAATCTTGTGGTGTTATATTCTACCCCCATTAAAAATAATTTCTCCCTCTAAATTTTTCGGGGTTATAAATCGTTTACTACTTGAAAGTTTCATTCGTAGAAACCCATATCATAAAAAGGAATACTAAAACATAATTTTAAAAAGTAAATTATGAAATGTATCGGTTAACCAAATTAACTCATCACTAGGTTGCCACATAAGAAAACATAGGTGAAAATATTAATATGGAAGATAAATCTAACCCTCATGTTCTGATGAAGAGTGGTAGGGAACATGGTTATGAAAAAAACAACAATCACAAAGACATAAATTTTTGATGATCCAAGGTACAATATGATTCATCGAATATGAGGGTACTAGGAAAACGTGTTCAGTTTTCAAGATCATTTCCCTAATGTTGAAGAATTAAAAGAAATACTTACTTGATTTTGGTACAATTTCACTGTTGTTTGTGCCTTGAACAATTTCCACTTCATCTCTTAAAGAAATGAAGTTGAATTTGTCTTCCGTGAAGTGTTAGTAGATCATGCGATAGAATGACAAGTCATTCCATCTATCTCAAACATAAGGTTATAAAAATTTATATACATAAGTCCATATTATGGTGAGATTAACCATATATGATTCAAAAAAATGGACTTATACTTCAACTATCATACTGCTTAATAAAATTAAACTAATTTCTACTAACCAGGGACTTCTTGTAGGCCAGTGGTACCATAATATTATTGAAAACCACAATAAACCAATACATAGATATTCCAATATTCCAGGATTACTTGTACCATAATATTATTGAAAACTACAATAAACCAATACATAGATATTCCAAAATTCCATGATACTATAAATGAGATACCACAACATTATTTTGGAATCCAATTAAATAAACACTTAATCATTCCACCACGTCGTTTTCATACTCAACATCACCAATAGTGATTGCATGTGACTTACCTTTTCACTTTTCCTTAAGTGTTTGTTGATTCCGATCATCATTAACCCTTGGATTAGGGCATTGGTTAAAATAATGCTCCATTTCCTTGCACATGAAGCGTTGAAGTGTTGGTGGAGCGTTCTCTGTAGTTTTTTCTCTATTCACGTCATTTTAAACATTTTTCACATTACTTTGGCACCCAGCTACTCGATGATCTTCTTTTCCACACTTGAAACATTTTCTAGTACCTTTTAGACAATCTTCTCCATGCTTCTTTCCACACTTTGAGCATAAAGAAACATTCACCTTCTTTTCACCGTTGTTATGAGATTTTTCTTTGAACTCCATCTTTTGTTTTTGTCATAACCATGAGATGGATATGTAACACCAAATTATAGTTCTACCTTGATAGCACAATGCACAATTTCTTCATATCTATTAAAGTCTCTTATAGCTAATTCCCTTCAAATACTTGGTTTTAAGCCACTGAAGAATCGATCAACTTTACTTTCAGGTTGGATGATAAATCTAGATGCATACCTTGCAAGCCTTGTAAAATTCACCTCGTATATACCAACAGATTCATCATTCTTTTTCTTAAGCTCAAGGAACTCCTTTTCCATCTTTGTTCCAATAATAAGAGGGAATTACTTGTTGAAAAACAATTTCTTGAACTCTTCCCATTCCATGGATTAAATTACATCTTGTGGACTTGTATTTTTAACTAGAGTCCACCACTGGTCTTCTTCACCTTCTAACCGGTAAATAGACAAAATGACTTTATCATTATCTGAATAGAGAATTATAAAAAATTTCTTTTCAATGGTACTAATACAATGTTAAGAAACAAGTGGATCAGAAGACCCACTAAAATAAGGTAGACGTTTCCCCATGAAGGACTCAATAGAATATTGTTCCTTTCTCTGCTCATTTGGAAGTCAAGAATGATTCATAACTTGTGTAAGTATAGCAATAATATTTTTCACTCCATCTTCGATAACATTTGTTTGTTAAGGAGGATAATCATTACATCATCCATTACATTGATCAACACGATTCCTTCGGGTTCCATCCATCGTCTAAAACCCAAAAAGAATAGTGTGAGAGGCAAAAATAATTCTAGGAAAACAACATAATAAAGGGGGAGTACCTTCAATATATAACATCTTAGGTTTAATTATAAGATCGTTATTGTAATTCTAGGACTATAACCTATACTTAAACTTAACCTTAGAGACATCCCTAGACATACCTTAGAAATTTCTCTAGGGATTTCACTAAAGTTTTTGCATACTAGTTTCCAAAGGTTAACTAAACCTTTAATCTGATACCAACTATTGAGACCCAATCTTGATGTAAATGAACCTTACATTACTTGTGGAATATATAATACATAAAAAAAATGATACCCAAGGACCGTAATAGTTTAGTGTCTTTGGAAACTTGGAACAAAATATTCTAATCATGGTGAATGATCTTCAACATCTCCCATAAATATCTTTCCCTTTTGTTTTCTTAAATAAACATTTCTTTATATCCTGGGGAAAAGAAAACATAAAAAGGGTGAGCTCAAATGCTCATTAAGGGTAAGCATAAATAAAATAGAACAAACCATATATGTTTTAACTTAAAAACATGAACATAATATTTAAACATCAAAACCATGAGCAATGACATAAAACATGGCAGTACATAAGGCATAAATCATAATAGAACATCAATCATGACAAAATAGCATGGGAATAAAACATGCAACTGTGGAAAACCCTTAATCACATGATATGATTTCCATAGTAGTCAAGGAATTTCTACCAAGACCATTATAGTGGACAATTTCCATTATTGAACCAGGTTTACTTTTTGTTCCAGTCCTGTTTTACTGAACCAGATTTACTTGTCATTCCATTCATGTCTATATCATGAGATATAAATATTTACCCAATGAATTGGATGTAGATATAGGTCCCACCCATCTTATACTTAAATCATTCTTACTTGTGCCACAAAATAAACATAAATCATTCATCATAACCCAAAGAATAAAATGGTTTTCATAAACATCATCCCATCATATCATAATCCATATAAAACAAATGGATATAATTTCATCATAAGAATAATAAAAACATGTAAATAATATAGACATTATACTTGAAACATAATCATACTAAATATTTTTGTCTTAGATGGAAAATAGTTCTGACAAAACAATTGGGATGAATTCTTGAGGAATATATCCTTTCTTCTTCAAAATCATTTTCTTTTCACAAAATGTCACACTATTTTAAAATAAAATGATTTTATTGAAAAAATAATGAAATATTGTAGAGTAATATTCATAAATAAAAGGCTTTATGAAACCATAAAAGTCCATTCATTCCATATAAGTTAAAAAACATTATCCTCTTACTTTTATCGAAAAAAGACAAAAAGTACTTCGTATGGTAAACAAAAGAAAGATTCCTTCCATAACACAAAGTAAAAGTCAAAGAGGGGTAAAAATACCATTAAAAATACAAGGAATAATATTAAACACTTTATGAAAAAACATTTTATGTGCATGGATGAAAAATATTACCCCAATAAATACTTAGGTATAGGCAATCTTGGATAAAAATGAGATGGCAAAATTATCCCTTACCTTATGTCCAATTTCTTCTGTATGTGTCCAAGACTCCTGTGTAGTGGTTTTAAACATATTATTAACTTGTAACAGAACCATAATAATATTTATGATATCATATATGATTCACTTAAGACTTTATATGACCCGTTCATTGGTCAATTCCATGTTAAAGCAGCGTTTTGGGTAAAATCATTTCATTTATCGTACGTGTTTGGACTTGTTGTTCTTAATATTATTATTTATTATATAATGATTTACTTAATTCCAGAATTTAAAACATGATTTTTATATCATATATATTCAGTATATATATATATATATAATAGATAGATAAATAAAATGAAACACATCATTCATGGAGACGGTAGGTCGTACATATGCATGAACGTTGTTTTCCTTTCCTTATTGTCTTGAATGGAATTAAGTAGATGAAATATATATGTACATAAATCCAGTATAATTATTATATATATCATTATTATTCATTATAAATACTTTATAATCATTCTTGAATGGTTAACATGGAGAATTAATTTCATCGAGTCGTGGAGACGGTAATCCATACGTACGCATGAGCGATGATATCATTCTCATAATTATTGAATGGAATTGGAGTGGATGATATAATATCTCAGAATTATTATGATGTTATAATAACCATATATAGTTATTATTTACACCATTATACCCATCCAAGTAAGGTGGTGGTGGAAAAACAGATTACACCACGGCGTGGAGACAGTATTCCGTACGTACGCAAGCACAGTGATTTTGTTTTTTGTAGGATAGATAGAAGGTAAAATGGGGTTGTTTACTATTTATAATAACATATCAGTATATTATTTATACTTATGTTATTAATTTATAATGAAACAACTAAATAATAGGAATTAGAAGAATAAATAAACTTGAAAGAATCGGTAGAAGAGATTACCTCTTCTTCAACGCACCTTCTTTAAACTTCCTCTTAAGGCACTAAATATGGTCTTTGAAGAAGACCAAGACCTCTAGTATGTTTATAGAGAAGTGGAGAAGAAAAATTTTCATGTTTTGGCCGATCTTGAAGGCTCAAAATGGTGTGAGAAGGAGACAGAGGAGGGGCCCTTTTATAAGGGAGGAGAAGGGCACTTTTGGAAACCTCAAAAATATTAAATAATAATAAAATAAAACCCCACATAAAAACTATAAAAGTGAATCAAATTAGGATATGAGGTAATATAGGGTTTTAATATCATCAATCAATCAAATTTAGACATGTTGGAAAATTATTTTAAACCTTATCAATTTGATTTGTCCTTATTTAATTTATTTAATCTTATTTCAGGTAATAATATTCTAAATTTTAAATTGTAATAAATAATTACTTATCTGTTGTGAATTATCCATAATGGTATATTTTATGACATTTTAGACCATATATATTTCAATTTATAATTTTTAAATATATTTGTGGTTTTTAAACAATTTTATAATATGTTATTTTTATAAAATAACAATAATGTCATTTTTGAACTATTCATTTATTTGAATTTAAATAAAATCCAAACAGAGGATATATTCGAAAAAAAATATTTAATAGAATCTTAACATGTCATATTAATATATAAAATTTTTGGATCATGTAAATTATTCCATATAATATTTATTTTAATATTTTGAAAACCATTTATTTGATAGTTCTCTTAATAAAATAATTACTACATCATTTTTGTATAACTACTTAATATACTTATTTGTTACATAAAAATTAAAAATGAAATAATATTATAAATATAAATCTAATATATTTCATAAGAATAATTTTAGTCTAATTTATGTTCTAAGACACCAAACTTTTAAAATGATATATTTATTAAATTATGAAGGTGACAACTTTGACATCATTTAAAATAAAAAACTATAAATGTCATAATCGATTTTATAAAGATCTAAATGGTCAAATATTATACCATTTGATGGTTATGGTATATATATACGTTACCAATAGGTTTCGGTCAACTTTTTGGTCCCTTTTATGGGTATTATTACATTAATAAAAACTATATTATTGATTTCTCACTAAATAAATAATTTCTGCATCATTGATGTATAAGATATTAAGGAAATTAAATATCACTTAAAATTTACAAATAAATTACCATAAAAAATAAAAAAAGTTTATCTTTAAAATGAGTGTTTATAATATAATTTATATTATGTATTACCTTATATTAAAAATACTTTAATTATTAAAGTTTGAGTGAGACATATTTCACTTTCTTTAAAATAAAATAAATTAATGGTCTTAATCACATCCATGTGGGTTATAATGGATTCCATTTTGACAAAAATATTCCTTAGGACAAAATATAATCATATTATTATATTAATACAAGTTTTAGGTAATATTATATTTACCCTTAATTACCCGATTTACCTTTAACTAAGGAAAATAAAATTTACCGCAGTTACTATTCATAGTGCCCAAAAATAAAAATTAGCCTATTAACATAATTTGGACCCACTAATTCCAAATATATAATCCATTTTTCAAAATTTGAAACATATAATTTGAAGTAATTAATTTAAAATTAATCCTTTTGTTAAGAAAACGGGTTTTAAAAGTTAAAACGTTGCAAAAGATTGAAATATTTTTACCTATGAATTCAATGTAAAATTAATGATAAGGAATTAAATTATATTAAATGGTAAAAATATATTCAATTTATACTTTAAAACCATTCAATATTATAATTTATCCATATAAATTATTACGATGAAAAAAAATTCTTTTAATTAAAATATAGCGTGTTTTTACAATTCATTAAAATATGAAAGTTATCCGAATAATATGAAAAATTTATACAAAGTAAATTTTTATATCCTGATTCCAAATAAGAATTTTATTTTTTCAAATTTAACTTATAAACATGTCAAAACTAGATTTAAAGTTGGTGCCCCATCAAAATGCGGTAAAACTGCATTTTTTTAAAAAAATATTTATTTTACTCGAAAACATTTATTTTGTTCTCATACAATGTTCTATAAAATGTGTATGATGAATAATAATGTTATAAAATTCCAAATGTAGTTAATACTATTCATAAAAACAAGTTAATAATAATATTATAACAATATATCATTGTTTAGTGAAACTCGGTATTACGTACTACACACGCTATCGAGGAAGGTCGTGATTGCGTGTAATGCAAGCCAAGTCAAGGCTGCGTGTAGTGGAAGCTCCCTTTGGTGTTTCATATAACATAATCAAAACTTATTTCATTTATTCATTAAAAAAAATCTATACTTAATGTTGTGTAGAATAATTTCTACAAAACAAACTTGAAATTGTGTGCAACACGAGCCAAGAATAGTGTTGAGTATACTGCAAGCTAATACGGTGTTTCATATAGTACAAGATAATATTGTTGTAGCATACAAAAAAAGACATCAATGAAATTAAAAGAATATTTTTCATTAAATTTCGGGGTGTTACAAAAGTATTGGAACTTAATACCAGCTCAATAATCGTCAGAGTTTCCCTCTTAGAGAGTTGATTAAGTATAGCATTCAATGCTTTTAATCAACAAAAATTCTCCAAGGATTCACCAACTTCTTTCTCAATACCTTCTTTCATTCACATATTTAATTCTAATTGACAACTAATGAAACTCTTATGCACCTCAAAGGGTACTGTAAATTGAGAATTTTTCATGAACCACCCAAGAACCAAGGACCACAGAGATACCTAACTATGCATCATGTTCCTCAAACACCAAATCACATACCTCGATAACTATTTCCTCTTATGTCTCACCAATAATTTTAACTGGCTCCATGATAACAACCACAACTGTACACACCACTCCAATCAAATATGGAAAATATGTTCAATGTCATTATTCAAATATTGGATAATATGATTGTTGGATTCGGTCCAATAGGACCAACATATGTGTACTTTATGATAACATATATTCATAGTTTTGAATATTAATGTAATAATTTTCACAGCATGATATTTCGCCTTCGTAATATAGTTCATGATAATGTTTTAAAAGTAGTTATCACCCTGAGAGTTCATAGTTGTACTCTACTATGATGAGAACCCAAAAGTGTTGTGATATTATTAATAAATTTATGTTATATATCTGTATTATATAATTTTATGAAAAAAATTATTTAGGATTTTAGGGGACGAGATTCATAATACATTTAGTTACCTTCCCATGGAGTTTCCAAAAGTAATATCTAGAGTAGGATATTATGAGAAGGAGACCCATTAGTAGTAAATCCACATTAAAATGTTTCATCAGATGTTCATATCTTCATATGTCTATATTTATCCTTATATAATAAAGTTATTATTAATTAGTATTATAAGGCATGGACATTGATGTATTGGCAGAAAATGTCAAGATATTTGGTCACATCGAGGTAGAATATGTTGGGTGTGTCACAAGTAATATTAAATTAATGAATAATGGGCGAAAGGATTTTTTTCATTATGTTTTATAATAGTGGTTTTTATCTCTATCCCTTTTATGAAAATTATCTATCCTAAATAAATCCATATCCAAATTGTTCTATAGGAATGTTTGATTTCCATAAATTCAATGAATTGTAAATCAAGGATATAGGTTGATGGAATTAGAATGTAACCTTATTGATTAGAGATGTTTTGATAAAGGGATTATATTATATAGTGAGCATCTTTTTTATGTATTATATCATTATAGAATTAGATTATTTCTCTATTGGTTCCTTGTCATGTTTCTAGATTCTGACCTTGAATTTTAGATAGCCTCTCCTAATGCCACTGTGTAAAAGTCCTAGGATGTAACACAGTAAGTGTATCTAGAATAATAGTTAAAAAATATATTATTATATATTATTTAAAATTTAGAATAAATATTATGCCTCTAGGTTGAATATAATAATTATTCATGTTTTCTTAATTTCAAATATTTCATCACCAGTTATTCGAGAAAATATTATGTGAGTGGAATATTTGATAAATTTTTTTATTTAGTGAATATTTAATTTATTTTCTTATTGGAAAATAAAGTATTTATATTTATTTAATAAATACATTGACATTATTCAAGGCCCTAAAAATATTTTTGAGAAACAGTGGACCATGTTTAATAGTCCAATGAGAAATAATATATATTGAATATTATTTGATTAAAAAATATTTAATTTTTATTCACAAGTTATGTAGATGTCATGAAATAATATTATCTATTATTTTTATTGACAAGGGGTTTTACAAGTATTAAATAAATATTAATGGGAAAATTTGTAAATATTTATTTCTAAACCCTACTGATATATAAACTGAGTTATATTAATTTTCATGATAGCCAATTCATTTGTTTGGTTGTGCTGAACTAATCTAGATAATTCAATCAAATCCCTATAGAGCTACCTTATCCAAGAATAATCCCAAATAATAATATGTGATATTCTTCCACCTCTCACTCTCAATTAAATAGATATTTGAGAGAATCATTTGGAAGATATTCTCAAATTTATCAATGAAAAAAATGCAAGTGATAGGATCTGTCATGCCAACACCCATAGATCAATACATCAAAATTCAGAGATTTTATAAACAAGTATGGATCATAATTAAAGGGAATATTACCTTAATACCTACTATTAAATGATAGTATAATGAGTATCTATTTTCATCTCCATAAATGAAGAAAAAATTCTCACAAGGTAATTAATTTATTGATTTAATTAATTATAAATAAAATTTGATGATATTGCACTATGGTTCATGTGTTTTATCAACTATATACTTTATTTTATTAAATTACATTGATCATTGTGTTCATAATCATGTAAATAATTGATTCTTCATCGATCATTAAAAAATAAAAGTTTGGCATGACCCATCACACACTTCCACTACACAAAAATCCTACATGCGGTATCAAAGTGGTCATATAATTATTAATTATTATTTAATGATTGTTTTTTGATTTAAAAATTTTCCATTTAGTTTTAAATTAATGTTTGATCATTAATTATTTTTAATTTCAAGATTTTATACTTCATCTTTCATTTCATGTAAAAAAAATCAAATCGATCAAATTTATGAATACAAAAAAAATTAATGATCTCAACTAGAGGTGTTGAGGAATCTGGCCGGATAACACAATAGTACACATAGTATAACCTGGAGATACATATCATGTACTATTATCCAATGCACTGATAATTAATATGTAATTTATCCAATCATTGTGAATTTATTACATGTGGTGTTTTTAATTATACACCATGTGTTTACCAGGATATCCTGGCACATGGTCAACCAGAGTACATGATGTATAATTTTCATAGACATCGTGTATTTTGTAATTCATATATGGTACATGTATCTTCTTACATGTCCTACCTAAATGGTACCCATATAACTCAGAGAAAACATGCCATGTACACCTATTTTACTAAGGAACAGTTTAAACGATGAGTCCCAAGACACGTGTCATGGATAAATGTTATGAAAAATAAACATTGTGTAGATGGATTGAACATGATGTGTAATTATACCAAATTGCATATAATTAAAATTAATTTTTTTTACTATGTAAACCTTATAGACATGTTTTTTAATGTGTTCATTAAGTTAATAGGAAATTACATGTGATGGGTTTTAATGTATATATATAAGGTTAAATAATTTATTTGTAATGATCTGATCTTTATATTATGTGTGAGTTTGTTTTACAATTATTACTCTATGTGTATTGAAGAACAAAATGTGATTAAAAAATCATGTAATTCATTTATTCATAGATTTTATAGTACACATAACAAAAGGAAATGATAATTCATTTATTACATATGTCACAAGAGTAAATAGTATATGAATATAATACATGTTGGGTAGATTGAGACGAGTATTCCCCATGTTTTCTCTAGGTATATTTTCAACATAGTTAATATTAAATTAACTTCTATAACTTTTTAAAAATATTATGGATAAAAATTTCAGGGAAATTTAGATGATAATTAATATAAAATAATTGATTAATTAAATTGGATAATTAAAAGATTCAAATATAATTTATCTTAAATAAGAACTATTATAATTGAATTACAATTTTATTAAATGAATATTTCTCTTCACGCTTAGGTATGATCTCAAGAATACACCAAGACCATTGTATGTGATTTATTTCATTTAATTTATTTTAAATTAAATTGTTTTCATGCATGTAATCTCTCATATCATTATGTAAGGAAATGTGTGTCCATAGTTTTATTCATGTAAAGCCCTTCCCTCACTAGTGTGTGACTAAATTCATATATAATGGATGGAGATACTAATATAGTATAATCGTTTCAACTATGGATCCATGGATAAACCAATCCAAGAGAGATACATAAGTTGAGAAGTAGAAAGTTGTAACAAGAAAACTTAATTAGCTCATGGTTTTTCCCCTAGGTTGATGGTTATTTTATCTTCTTATAGAAAAACTAATAATTAGTAAAAGATCATGATCATGAAACTTTATTATATTATTTATTTCATTTTTCATTTTTATTTCATTATCGATGTTTGTTCATGATCATATGAATTAATTAATTAACAATCAAGCAATTTAAAACTAAATTTAATTAGTTTTTGAATAAATATTATCTAAGATGGGATTAATCACATAATTAAATCCATATAATATTAAATATAAAGTAATAAATATAATAATTTTAAATTTATGAATAAAGGATAAAATATCTCAATAATATATGTTATGTTTATATATCCTTCCACAACATTAATTAAAATCGAAAAAAAAAATCAAAGTGATTAACTGGCCAATGTTGGAGTTCATTCAATTATCAAAAAAATATATATCATGAATTTCTGGGTTAACATAAATTAGTTCACATCAAGGGTTGAATTCTAAAGAAAAACATGGTGTAACTAAGAGGTAAGGTTTGAGGAAATCAAATTTATGGATTTTAGGATTGGGGAGTCCACTCAACAGATAAAGGAACTGTGAGTTAATGTACTCGGCATTTTGAATTCCTAACTAAAACAATTTATGTTTCATGACCATCCAATTTTGGGTTAATGAGATTGGGAATATGGATTTATTAAACTACAAATCCCATTAAACAGGATATTATAAATCCAATGGTGACGGCTATTATGTTTTTATAAAATATAGGGATATTAATAACAAAATATTTATTTATATCTCAAAATTTTATATGATAAATTATGAAAACAAATTCTCATATTATTTGTATAAATAGAAATAAAATTACTTCAATCATGTCACAATGATACATAAATGAGAAATATAACCCTCTCACTGGCACAAATTTCCATGATTGGAAAAGGTGTTTAGGCATTATCCCTCTCGATGAATGGAAATTGTGTGTGCTGGAAGAATATGTCCTTGATGCTGCTAGTAATTAGGAAAATGATAGAGTGTTAACTCTATATGAGAGACATGTGATCTCCAATGCTCTATTTACAACTTATATTGGAGATTCAATGTCAACTGAGCCTCATGTAGTCAAACTTATCTGTTGTATGGAATGCTTAGACATTTTAGGGATTAAATTCATAGATGAGTTGTACACAGATCTCATACATTCATCAATACCCAATACCATATCCATTTTTATCATTAATTATAATATGATAAATAATGATTATAGTCTTTCATAACTTCTTAATTTTATATTCCATGTTAATAAATACATGGGTAGTATCAAAACCATGGTCCTTATGGTGAATAAGAAAAAGTAAGAACAAGGAAAAGAGACTGAATACTCATAAAAAGTTTATATCTCTTGAGTAATATCCATATAATAAGTTGATGATCCATTGGAAATATAAATAAAATAAGGTTGTATGTTTTCCATTTGGCATACAAGGACACTGTAAAAATAACTACCCCCAAAATCAAGGAGGGGCTAAAGGTGTAGTGGTTATCGAGTATAATATTTCAATATGTAGACATTGGGTATTAGATACTTCTTACGGTGCTTGAATCTGTATATAAATGTTGTAACCAAGTATATTGTGATAAATTTCTAGATGATAAGTCAATTTTTAAGTTTCCAATGGTGTGAGGCAAGATTCTCTTTCCATTGGTGACTACCACTATTCCTTGCTAATGATAATGAAATTGGTTTTAGTGTATTTTTATTATGTAACATTTGTTATCAAGAACATTATTTTTGTATCATGCCTAGATGCATGTGATTTATTTTCAAGTATGTAAATAATTTTTTTTAAAGATATAATACGATATGTTATTTTATATTTAAATAACGTTATTTATGTGTTAACTTATGAAAACATTGTATTGGAAATAGATAACAAATCATGTTCACAAGACTCAACTAACACCCAACTGTGGAATCACCATCATGGTCATGTAAACATGATGTATTTCAAAAAGATATATCAAGATGGTTATTTAAACTCGTCTAACATAAAACCACATGAAAGATATCATGAATGTTTATAATGAAAATTTAATAATCCACCATTCGTTGGATAGGTTAAAAGGTCCACATAGATTCAAGGATTGGTACACAATAATATGTATATACTATTCCCATTAGAATCTATAGGGGTATTCCTACATCATAAATTTTACGTATGACTTTAGTGGATATGTATATATCTATTAAATGAGGTTTAATTCCATGTCCATTATTAAATTAAAAGATTTCAAGAATAAATTATAGAATCAACTTGGAAAGAATATAACGAATCTTCAATCGAATTATGGCAGTGGATATCTTAATCAATACTTTATTGACCTTTTATGAGAGTTTGGGATTCTATATCAACTCACTTCACCTTACACACAACAATATAATGCAGTAAGTGAATGGAAGAACCGTAACTTGCTAAACCTTGTAAGTTTGATGATGAGTCATGAAAATATTATATTATCCTTTTGGGGATATTCATCAAAAAAATGGAATATACATTAAAATAAGTACCAAATAAAGATTAAAATATAATTCTCTTTCATTTAGGGAGTGTAAAAAATCCTCTTTAGTCACATACACATGTAAGAGTTTATGTGGAATATGTTAAGGAATTATTAGGAAAAAAATTAGCACACCAAGGAATAAAGAGTAACATTTTAAGGTATCTCATGGAAACAAAAGGATACTACATATAAAACCCCTGATACATTAAGTTTATTTTTTTCTAAGAATCCATATTTCATGAGAGGGATAACCTCATAAAAAAGAAAACTTGAATCAAGATTTACATTGATGATGTTGATGCTCATGATACCCAACAGTTGGTATAGAAACAGATTCAATAGGTCCTCATGGGAGATGTAGTTACTGAAACACAATAACTGTATTTGATCACAAGTGAGTTAAGATAACATGAGAGACATGGTTTTCTAGTCACCAAATATGGAGAGTCCATAATGGTTGAAAATGATGAAATTACTCCAAAAAAAGGTAGTATAGAGCACAGAATCTTAAAAATGGAAAAAATCCAAAAATTGTAACCAGGATTCCATATATCAAACCCCTATTTGGTTTCTAGTTGATACCCCATTTGACACAAATAACATTGGGTAAAAATGGGTATTATGTAGACAACATGACATGGAAGGTAAGGTAAATAATTATAAATCAAGGATACTGGATTAAAGTTTTTAATAAAGTTAAGGAATTAACTATTATGAACCCTTTTCCAGTTCTTCCATGTTTTGATCAATTAGAATTCTAGTTGACATAGAATCTTAATGTGACTACATAATTTGTAAAATATATTTAAAAATAGTATTCTGTAATGGGAACCTTCATGAAAATTTCTACATAACACAACCAGAAGGGATTGTGTCTCTAAGTGATTCCAAAAAATATTTTACATTTTTTAAGATCAATTAATGGATTGAATAAAGCATTCATGTCATGGAATATTAGATCTAATAAATCTAAAAAAGAATGTGGTTTTATTAATATTGAATGCGATCCAAGAATTTACAATAATTTTAGTGGAAATATGGTTGTAATCCTAGTAGTATATATTGATGAAATATTAATTATTGGAAAAAAACCCATTCATACAGTTTATTAACGACCCATTAAACAAGAAGTTATCCATGAAGGGTGTAGGTGAAGCTTCATATATTCTAGGGATCAAGATCACTCTTGATTAATTTAAGAGTATTTTTGGACTATGTTAAGGTACACACATTGAACCGATACTAAAGATATTTAGTATAGAACAATACAAAATGTTATTGGTTATAATGTCACATGGTATATATATTTATATGAATATGTTTCCTCCAAGACAATAGGAAAAAGAGATAATGACTAAGATCCAATACACTTCATTGATTGGATCATTCATGTATCCCATGTTATATACTACACATAAATGTTTCTATACACTGATCATAGTAGGAATATATCAAGAAAATATAGGAGAAAATCACTGGTTTGATGTTAAGGCTATCCTTAAGTATATTAAAAATATAAATATATGTTACAATTGTATACATAAGATGAGAAGTTGGTCATTAATGGTTATAGTGATTTTAGTTTCAAACAGATCATAATGATATGAAGTCATAGTGGGTTATGTATTATGTTTCAATGGAGGAGATATGAGCAGAAAATTTACAATGAAACTAGTTTTCAACGATTCTAAAGTAGAGTCTAAGTGCATAGTGGATTCGGATGAATCCAAGGAATCCATTTGGATAAAAAACTTTTTACAGGATCTTGATGTGGTACCTATCATTAAATACCCTATACCATTGTATTGTGATAATACTGTAATGGTGTTTCATGAAAAAAATAGACAAGGGTAAACCATAGAAAAAGGCATATAATCTAGAGGTATCACCTATTGAAGGATTATTATTATAAGGTTGAAGTTGTAATAAAATATTTCCCACAAAATAAAATGTTTATTACCCTTGAAAAAAGGAATATCTCAAGATAATCTTGAGTATCATGTGAGATCTAGTAGATAGATGGTTGTTGGTTGTTGGATCTAGTACAAGTTGGAGTATGTTGGAGTTGGTTAATTTGAACCAACTTCTGTATAATTTTTGATAACAATCAATAATTGTTTTAAATATTAATAAACTACTTATAACATCATTATTTTTATTCTACATTTCATGGTATGTGATAATGTCTTAAGAATATCTGTCGCAATGAAAGGTCATTGTGTAACGACCCAATGTTTTTCAATGAAAATTACCTTCTCATAAGTATGTCATAAAAATCACATGAAAACTCAACATAATGAAATATTAAGTGCTAAGTGACCTCTAAACATAAGTTTGACACTTCTGTGTGTGGAATTTTGAAAATCTGGTATACACAGTTGTAATCAGTAAGTTATTTAGAGTCTGATAAGGAAAACTTAATTTTTGGTGAATAGTAACCTACCGTAATGAATAGTAACACGCCCTTATGAATATTGATATACCCTAATGAATATTAGAATCACCTATGATAGTATAAAAATAATAATCATGTTTGAATTACAATATACCTGCATTTTAGAATAAGTTAATGAATGTTTTAAAACTGGTTTTCATACTAAATTGTATTTAAATTAAATATTAAAGTAATAATTTTTAGAAAATTATTTTTGAAAAATGGACTTCATTTTTGGATTTTACACATCAAAAATGGTTAGGGTTATTTTTTGGGATTTTTCTGAAATACTTGAATTTTTGATGAATAGTAAAATACGATAAATTACAACAAATGCTAAATACTGCCTCATAGGTGATGTATGGATGATGTAAGATGATAATACCTAATCATCCATGATTGTTTTATTATATTTGATTATAATTCTCAATTATTCATAGTCATGGCCTTAAATAATAATCTAATACTTAAAATAATGGGAAAAAACTGCACCTCCCTCACTATAAATACCCCCTCTCCTTACCTCTTTCCCACACACCTATCAAGCCTTGTGACTAGCCCAAATTCTTCCCAAGTATCCTACCAAGATCCTTCCCCATGTCCAAGGCCTTATTTTCTTACCAAAAGGCCAAAATAAAAGGCCTTAAGAGGGATCTTAAAGAGAGGATATCAAAGGGTAAGGATCCCCTTTCATTTGCAAGTGTTTTGTTTTCAATTTCCTTATTTTTTTATACCCTCTTCCACTTCACTTACACAAAAGGCCTGAGAGCTCCAGAATTTCATATATTCTGGATTTTAATCATGTTTATGGAAAAAAATTCAAGCATCATGCCTCTTCTCCTCTCCCTCGCATTCTAAAATTAAAACATCGTTTGTGATCGACATCGTGGATAATGAGTTTTCAATTTATTTTATCATATTTATTTCTGATCATGAAACCATTTATGATATGGTTGAACCAGATTATTATAAATTTTATATATCCTATTTATGGTCCTAGAATACTTATACACTCATGATATCAAATAATAATAATAATAATGTTAATTATGGGTAAAATCGCTAACATTAATTCAAGCGTTTATCATTAATGTCTTATGTCATGGTTCTCTTTCACTCTAATTAACCAAATGAATTTTGTAATCATGTAACCTTCTGTATGTTCACCAATTCTATATAACATCAATTCTGGATGACCACTTTCATCTTACTTTTTATCTGAACCTAAATACAAGTGAACTGATCATTAAAACTAAGGAAAAAAACAGACCTGAACCATGAAATTGAACCTTATAATCAATAAAAATGGGTATAAATGAACTTAAAAAGGATATAATAAATATTTTACATGTATATAAGGTTCTGGAACTATTTATTAATAAACCTAATTTTACTATTCATGTCATTAATATCAAGTGGAGAACACAGACGGACTTAAGATTAGGGATCCTCCACTTTTTACTCTTAATCAAGATTGTTCTCTATGTTATGCCTTTTTGTGTAATACCAAGTGATGGGGTACATTTATACACCTTCATAATACTTCACTAATTCTTTATAAGTGATGAGAAACCCCTTATCTCTCTCATAAATCCCTCTTAATTATACACGATACCATGCCAATAAATCATGATGGAATCTACCCGAACTTCCTTTATTCCTTCGGGTTGATCTATCTTTCTTTGGTTGTTGTATTTTATTTTATGTAGAACTTCAACATTATGTTTATATGATAAAATATCATGTTAAAATATCCATATCTCATTCTATTTCATGGATATACATGATTATAAGTGAATCTCTCTTCGATACTTCCCAATAAGCACACTTGTTTTAAAGGAACTTCATGAACTTTTACCCAATTTCAAGTGCACTCTATATTCTGTTTTAAGACACCATTATCTTTTTAAATTCTGTATTCTTATTATGAAAACATTCTTGGTTCAATTATGGTCTTATATAAAATAATTTCTTCTTTACTATTTTAAAAGATCTATAGTATTTTCCTTAAAACCGCACAAAAATGTTTTAATGCCAATGTTTCTAAAATACTTTTCTCATATGTTTTCACTTTTTTTTTACACCACTTACCATGTTATATGCCTATTTTACCCTATAAACGTCCATTTATTTCTAATTATTTCCTTATATGGACACTTTCATGATACGCCCATTGGTTATGATCGATGTCATGATTGTGGTACCCAATTCTTTTCATGGGTACCCTTATGTTTATGTATGGTTGAATATGTATGATTGTATATGTGGTATGAATATTTATGAGGAAATTATATTCATGAATATTTTGAGATGGGTGAACCCAGATAGCACTCCAATGCATTGGGTAAGGTTAAGTCTAATGAGATGCAATGTGAAATGGGATTGGCGGTTAGCCTTGACCCATACTGAAATGGGAAACAGGATTGGCAGTTAGCCTTGACCCATACATAAGAAATGTTTTATAATTCTTCCACATTTATACTATTCCATGATTATATGATCCCATGCTTATATTAAATGATTTTATAAGTCTCCCTCTTTGGGTATCATTATGTCATTCCTCCTAACTCATGTTCTTGAAATGTATCCTTATGTTCATTCCCTTATTGGGATTTTTAGCTCATCCCTTTGTTCATGTGTTCCATAGGGTACCCTATGTAGGTGTAAGGCCTCAAAGGAAGTTAGGAGCTCATTATGGAGATTAAATAAAGAATTTTATTTTGAGCCCCATGTTTTGTGTTATATGTACCTAGTATTCCAAGACACCGTACTTAATGATCCTTGGCTTATACTCTGATGACGAATTATGTTTGAAATCATGGAATGTTATATGTAAAAGTCTTGGGTCGCTATAGTTGGTATCAGAGGATAGTCTAGTTATTTTTGGAGATTAGGAATAGAGAACCTTAGTGATAACCTTAAGGATGAGACTAAGTATAATAAAACAGTCCTAAATTTTGTTGAGTATTGAGTAAGTGGTTTATCAAGAAAATACATCCCTGTCTAGATACAGCCAAGTAGAGGCAGCTCTGGCACAGATGTATCTACGGTTAAAACCTGAAAACACTGCTTTGAGATAGACTCGAATGGGAAGTGGTGCATGATAACGGGTTTTGCTATACTCTTGGTTACGACACTCCCGAAGGATATGCGTTGGTAGATTCACGAGCTTAGTACAAACTGTTATTAAGGGACAAAAAGAATCCCATAAGAATATAAGTTAAGAAATAGATTGAGGATAACCTAGATATAAACCTAAGGAATCATAAGTCAGGACATATTTCCTCTTTATAAGTTCATACTTTTATGTTAAATGTTTCTTTTTATGCTCAATAGCTAAGTATTCAAGACCTCTAATTATACGTTCTTTTTCTTAGTTAATGGCGAGAAATAGAAGAACAGGTTCCAACAACCAATGTGATAGGCAATGTGAAGATTTCCCTAATGATGTGCCTAATATGGCAGGAGCGGGTTCTCAAAACTTTATGACAGTACTTGCTCAGCTGGCTCGAGTTATGAATAATTACTTGAATCAGGCTGAACTCCCTCCTCCTCCAAGGAAAGAGCAAGTTGCCATATAATCCTTCATGCAGCAAAGGCCTCCCATGTTAAGCAGGTCTTCTTATCCCCTCATCGTAGAACAATGGATTAACTCCATTGAAGAGATATTCACTATTCTACAGTGCTATGAAGAAGAGAAGGTTGTACTGGTGGTCTATCGTTTTGATGGGGAAGCTGATCAGTGGTAGACACTGATCTAGAATACATAGTCCCAAGAATAAATTGACTCCATGGATTCGGAGGAATTCAAGAGGATGTTTTTCAACAAATATTTTCCTCGAACCCTCCGTCTCAAGATGGAAAAAGAGTTCCTCAGACTCAGGAAGATGGAAGATGAGTTCATTGAGGCATATGAAGGAAACTTTACAAGGCTATCAAGGTATGCCTCTGGCCTTGTCATGAACACCGAAAGCAAGTTGGATCGCTTCTTTAGAAGACTAAAACTGAGTCTACGAAA
Organism: Viscum album; assembly: GCA_963277665.1. Lineage (NCBI taxonomy): Eukaryota > Viridiplantae > Streptophyta > Magnoliopsida > Santalales > Viscaceae > Viscum > Viscum album. The sequence continues at coordinate 1,541,495,117 of OY728142.1, forward strand.
AGTTTTTTCAATTAGAGACCTCTAAAGTTATAAGGATATTGTCCGTTGTGCCCTCAAGGTGGAAATTGATATTGGAGACTCTCAGTGGTCTCATGGGCCTCATGAAAAGAAGCGGAAAATGGAGAAAAACATGGGTGGTTCATCAAAAAAATCCTATGATGTAAAGAAGCCTCACTTTCCCCTTTGCAAAAATTATGGGAAGAAGTATCTTGGTGACTGTCTCAAGGGAACCAAGAATTTTTTTAAATGCAGAAAGTTTGGTCATCTGGCCAAGAATTACTGAAGGGATATGAAAAATACCGCTAATGTTGAAGAATAAAGGAAGGTTCATAACAACACTCAACCTGCAGTGCAGTGTTTCAACTGCAAGTATCTTGGGTATTATGTGAACAATAGCCCTAAGCCGAGGGTTTTCAGAGGCAATCAACAACAACCTCCAAGGCAACAGGGAAGGTCTTATGCTATCACTACTACTAAGGTGGATCCGGACAACGATGTGCTGACAGGTACACTAGTTATTCATTCAAGAATAGCATACGTACTATTTGATTCTGGTTCTACGCATTCTTTCATATCTTGCAAGTTTAGTAGAACTATTCAAACACCACCTCAAAATTTGGAGGAGAAGTTATCTGTGAAAACAGAAAATGGGGATATCACTGAATCCATGGTTTATAACTCCTCCCTGGTTAATGTTTGTGGACTGAACCTCCTAGAAAATCTTATCATACTTATTTTAGTAAATATTGACACAATCTTGGGCATGGATTATTTATCTTTGTACAAAGCCAACATCAACTTTCGGGAAAGGGAAATCACTTTTCACATCCCGAAGCATCCTATGATTATTTACAAATGTTAGGAGGAACATGAGTCTCCTTTAAAATGTTCGTCTCAAGTGTGGATATTTTTTCCTTATAAGCAATCATATCTAGCTCAAATGATCGAGACAATAGAGAGAATCACGCTTGAATACATGCCCATCGTGAGGGATTACACTAACGTATTCTCTGAAGAGTTACCTGTTATTCTTCTGAACCGAGAGGTTGAGTACTTTATTGAACTTATCCTTGGATCTCTGCCTATCTCAAATACACCTTAAAGAATGGCCACTGTAGAGCTGGAAGATCTGAAGAAGTAGTTACAGGAGAATATGGAGAAAGGTTTTATACACCCAAGTACTTCACAGTAGGGTGCTCCAGTCCTCTTCGTCAAGAAGAAGGATGGATCACTGCGCATTTTCAGTGATTATCATGAGCTCAATAAAATCACGATAAAGAAAAATTATCCCCTTCCACAGATAGACGACTTGTTCAATCAGCTTCGTGGGTCCAGTTATTTCTCTAAGGTGGACCTTCAGTCAGGATATCACTAACTAAAGGTGATGAAGGAAGATATACCCAAGACTACCTTTTGAACAAGGTATCGACACTATGAGTTCATAGTGATGCCCTTCAGACACACTAATGCTCTAGAAATTTTCATGGATTTGATGAATAGAGTCTTTAGATATTACCTAGACAAAATTTTGGTAGTCTTCATTGATGATATTCTGATATACTCTAAGAGAAAGGAGGAACATAAGAATCATTTAAAAATTGTGTTAAATACTTTGTGAAGAGAGAAGTTGTATGCAAAGTACACTAAATGTGAGTTCTGAATGGAAGAAGTATAATTCATGGGGCATGTTATCACTAGAAAAGGGATATCTGTGGACCCTTCCAAGACAAAGAAAATTGAAGAGTGGCCGAGGCCAACTTCTGTAATAGAGATCTGTAGCTTTTTGGGTCTAGCAGGGTATTATTGACGATTCGTGAAGAAATTTTCACCATTGTCAAACCCGATTACCAAGCTGATACAAAAGGGGGTAAAGTTTGTCTAGACTGAAGAATGTGAGGTAAGATTCATGGAACTAAATAGAAGGCTGATCAATGCACCTGTACTCACATTACCAAAAAGTGGAGAAAGTTTTGTGATATACAACAATGCTTCAAATAAAGGCTTGGATTGTGTACTCATGAAAAATGGTAAAGTGATATCCTATGCCCCACGACAGTTGAAGATGCATGAGCAGAACTACCCAACACATGATCTAGATCTGGTGGCCATGATATTTGCCTTGAAAATCTAGCATCACTACCTTTATGGTGAGATGTATGATATATACACCGACCACAAGAGCCTAAAGTACATATTCACAAAAAAGGAGCTCAACATGCATCAAATGAGATGGTTAGAGATAATCAAGGATTATGATTGATCTATTCACTACCATCCTAGAAAGGTGAACAAGGTAGATGATGCTATAAGAAAAAAAGAACCTACTACTCTATCCATGTTATGGATTGAGAAAGACCCTGTATTCATGGATATGCAAAGGATGGATTTAGAAATCGTAAGGGCAGGGGATACATACAACCTTGCCCAAATGATTGTGCAACTATCCATCCAAGAGAAGATTAAGGAAGCACAAAGGGATGAAGTGGAGTTACAAAAGAAGTTCATTGCAGTAAAGTAAGGGAAGCTGCAAGAGTTCCATATCAACTATGATGGTGTGATTTGGTTAGGAATGTGGCTTTGTGTGCCTTCATCACCTGAGATAAAGAATGAGCTACTGGAAAATGCATATATCTCAACATTATCTATCCATCCTAGAAGTACCAAGATGTATCATAATCTCTGTGAACATTTCTGGTGGGACAACAAGAAGAAGAAGATTGCGTAATATATATCAAGGTGCTTGGTATGTCAGTAAGTTAAAGTAGAGCAACAAATGTCCAAAGGGATGATGCAACCATTTCCTATACCGATGTGGAAATGGGAGAATGGAACAATGGACTTTGTCACAGGTCTCCCAAAGACATCGAAGGGAAATAATGTGATATGGGTTTTGGTTGACCGACTCACCAAGACTGCCCATTTTATTTCTATTCGGGAAGACCTCTCGCTTGAACAACTTGCAAAAATGTATGTGGAGGATGTGGTGAGACTGCATGGAATTCCACTCTCAATTATCTATGATCATGATCCAACGTTCACATCTAAATTCTGGAAGAGTCTTCAACATGCATTGGGTATTGAATTAAATTTCAGTCGGCCTATCACCCCCAAAATGATGGCCAGTCTGAAAGGACTATTCGGACGCTTGAAGATATGCTGAGAGCCTGATCTCTAGAATTCAAAGGTGTATGGGATCAGCATCTCCCATTGGTTGAGTTCTCATACAACAATAGCTTCCACTTGAGTATTCAGATGTCTCCGTAAGAAGCTTTGTACGAAAAGCGATGTAGAACTCCAACCTGTTGGGATCAATTTGGAGAACGAAAGCTACTTGGACCCGATCTTGTGCAAGAGATGACAGAGAAGGTCCAATTCATCCATAAAAACATCAAAGCTGCTCAGAGTCGGCAAAAGAGCTATACTGACAACCGTCTAAGGGACTTGGAGTTCGACGTTGGAGATAAAGTCTTCCTTCAAATATCACCATGGAAGAGAGGGAATAAAGGGAAGTTAAGCCCAAGGTACATTGTCCCCTTTGAGATCCTTGATCGCATTAGAGTCATGGCCTATCATCTTGCACTTCCACCGAATATGGCTCGAGTTCATGACGTTTTTCACCTATCACTCTTGAAGAAGTACATACCTGATCCCTCACATGTACTAAACTCAGAGGTGGTGCAGCTGGAAGATGATCTCTCCTATGAGAAGCAGCCAATAAATATTCTGGATCAGAGAGACAAGGCTCTACGCAAAAAGACAACCCATCTTGTCAAAGTGTTGTGGAGGAACCATAAGTTTGAGGAAGCAACATGGGAACTAGAGGAAGTAATGAAGGAAAAGTACCCACATCTGTTTCTGTCCTAGAATGTACAATGAAATTTCGAGGGAGAAATTTCAAAAGGGGGGAAGAATGTAATGACCCAATGTTTTTCAATGAAAATTACATTATCATAAATATGTCATAAAATCACATGAAAAATCAACATAATGAACTATTAAGTGCTAAGTGACCTCTAAACATAAGTTTGACACTTTTATGTTTGGAATTTTGAAAATCTGGCATACACGGTTGTAATCAGTATTTTATTTGGAGTTAGATAAGGAAAACTTAATTTTTGGTGAATAGTAACCTACCCTAATGAATAGTAACACGCCCTTATGAATAGTGATATAACCTAATGAATAGTAACATTACCTATGATAGTATAAAAATAATATTCATGTTTGAAGTTTTAAGGAACCGTAAAATTAAAGGGGAATTTTTTTTTATTTTCTTTGTAATTTTACAAGAACGCAGTTTCTGACGGTGCCTGATTCCGAGGCCCGATGTGCCCGGAATTAATTTCTGAAGTTAGGCTCGGGTACGTTCAGTGAACGAATGAGCAGGTTTTTCTAACTTTTGAACCGATGCTCGGAATTGAAATCTAAGGGCTCCAATGAACTCGCAACGCCGGTAATTGCTTAAAAACACCTTTTCTGAGGTTTCGTTTGCTCGGGTGTGGTTTTTAAATTTTCCGGTTAAGTAAATGAATAAAATAAAATGGTGCGACCAATTTATTTTATTTAAGTCACTTAACCTATGTTAAGTGGATGATGTGGGACCCACAATATCCTACCCACTTGGTAGGATATTTGTGAGGTGGGGCCCGCATGATCCCCACCGTTTCTTCCCTCCTAAGTAACGCACACGCAACCCCCCTCTTTAATGAAAGTCAACCATGCATTTTTCTAGTTAAGAAACACCCCATTAAATTGGGCAGTTAAATTGTTACAATTAATTCACTGAATTAATTGTTCGTTTCTTATCTTTTGATTTTCAATTTCTTATGTTATAATAATAAAATAAGGGTAGGACTTATTTTATTATGTTGGGTTTTGTGTTGTGTTAAGACTTTGGGAGATAAAGGAAGGATTCTTCGTTCTTCGATGAGGAATGCGAAGAACGCACCGCCGCCGATGAAGAATGCCAACCTCCGACGGCGGACGACGGCGAGAGACGTCTTCCTCGGAGATCACCTAACATCAACGACGTTCCTTCTGCAGAGAACCTTTTCTTCCGCGATGGTTAATTCTGTGATGATCCCCCTTCTGCGACGCCTTCTTCCGCAACGGGCTTTTCCGCGACGAACCCTCGCTCGACGACGCTTGAGGTAGGGGTTTATTGCTTTTTGTTCATGAAACATCCTTTGTCGTTCCTCATCTTTTTTTCTTTTTTTGGGGCCGCTTGTTATCAACTAAACGGGAGGAGGTCGGATCGCATGAACACGGTCGACCCTCCTCCCCCCTTTGTTGTTGTATTGTTGCGGTTCGGAAGATGGCGGCACGGTGCAACGGCACCGCGTGGGAACCTGGAGTGATGCGGCAAGGATGCGCGGTGCCGTCGCGCCGCGCCGTCAAGGCTGAACAAAAGTGTGGTCGTGGTCGGGGCCACGAAGGCGAACGGAAGACTCTGCAGTTGTATCATTTGACGTTCGGATCGACGGGAATTGACGGAACGGGCCGTAGAGACGATTTGATGATGCCGCAGAGAAGTACGGGACCCGGGATGAACTTCCGCACAGGCGGAATTGAAAACGGACCACTGGAGAAACTTTGGTGGCCCGAAGACACCTCCGGCGGTGTGGTTCGCCGGCGTGGTGGCACCGGCGGCTGGAGGCGGTGGCTGGCACCGGCCGGCCGCCCGGGGGCGGCGGTGCCCCGGCGCGCCGCCTGGAGAAACCTCCGCGACTGAAGCTGCGGCGGCAAGCGGTTGGATACCACGGCCGCGCGGGATCCAGGGGGACGCGGCGCACGCCGCGTCCGCAGAGCACCAGCTCATTGGCCGAGCCAGCGAGCCACCCGGCCGAGCCGAGCTGGCTTGGGCGGACCGGGCTAGGCCGCGCCGAGTCGGGCCGGGCCGACCCAGGGGGGGTTGGACCGGGTCAGACCGGGCCCAGACCCCCATTTTCGGATCACTTTTGGTCTTTTACTCATATCTTGGGCTATGGACCTCCGATCGACGCACCTTCGGTTGAGATGCGATCCTTGGATCGAGACGGTCGTTTCGGTATATTACACTCAAGGTTTCAGAGAACTTTGGGTTCATCCAGGTTGGTTCGGATACGAAACCAACTGGGCCCTTGGAGCGGAAACACCTATATCTTGAGCTTTGGACGTCCGATTGACGTGCCGTTGACTTCGTTGAATTCCTCTTGATGAGAAGGAACGTTTTTCTTACTCCTCTCAAGGTTTGGACACCGTCGGAGTGCGGTCGGGTTGGTTCGCACATGAAACCAATCGGGCCCCTCGAATGAAAAAAGCCAATAACTCACAGACCGGGTGTCTGATTGACGTGTCGTCTATCTCGTTGAATTTATCTTGATAAGACGGAACTTTTGGCATACTTCGCTTGATATTTGGATGCAGTTGGATAATGGCCGGGTTGGATTGTACCCAAAATCCAACCGGGCCCCTGGAACGGAAAAGCTGATATCTTTCAGACCGAACGTCTGTTTGACGAACCGTCAGCGGTGTTGGTGATCACGTTGAGAAATGGTCCCTATGAGTATACCCTATGAGAGTTCGGGGTACAGTTGAGATACGGCCGTGTTGGTTCGCACATGAAACCAACCGGGCCCTGGGGACGAAAATGCTAGTAACTCACAGACCGAGCGTCCGATTGACGCTCCATCTGTTGCGTTGAGACCCATATGACGAGACAGTACTTTGAGATACTTCTTAGTGGGACTTTAAGATACTTGGAGTATCTACTAGTAGCTCATGGAGCAGAACCTCCCAGAGATGAGCGTACGGAGTACGGAGACCGTGTAACTGGCTGTGACCTGATGACTGCTTGTCCAATTCGATTAGGAGTGACTAGCATAGCCCAGTGGGGAGCACTAATTTATGAGGTGACAGACCCATGGCGGAGGAGCACTACTTTGTGAGGTGGCAGACCCGCGGTACTCGACAGGAGGAGTACCTCTGTAGGCTATGAGGGGGAGCACTACTATGTGAGGTGCCAGACCCATGGCAGAGGAGCACTACTGTGTGAGGTGGAAGACCCACGGTACTCGACAGGAGGAGTACTTCAGCAGTCATAGGTTGGTGAGCAGTACCTCGGAGATGTGACAGGATCACTGTACTCCCAGAGAAGGATCTCTTCAGCAGTTACAGTTTCGATAATGAAAATCCTGGTTTGAGCTGAATCTTTGACCTTTGTGTTTACCTCATGTTTGAGAAGGGTCACTTGATAACTTAGGTATATGTATGGGCATATACCTGGGTAGTGGTTATCCGATGATTTCATAATCTTGTGTTTCCTCATGATTGATATGGGTTACTTAATAACTTAGGTATATGTATGGGCACATACCTAAGTAGAGTTTATCTGTTGAGATCTTCTTTGTGGTTATCCTTGTTGGTTTTAGAGAGACCTTGAGGGTCTCGGGGTCCCTACTGAGTATCATTATACTCACCCCTACACGGGCTATGCCCGCACCTCGTTGTGTTGGTTGTAGATGACGGGCAGTGCTGATGGAGGTCGAGTGTTCGAGGACTGGACGGTACCCGGAGGTAGACCACACGACGAGTCAGTATCTGGAGGTGGACTTCACGGAGAGACGACACTACGAGGGGGTTTATGGGAGAGAGCATTGAGGAGTTGCGCTATATGTACCTACCCTTCAGGTAGGATCTATGGTGGATGATCCAGGAGCTGTGCTATCTGTACCTACCCTTCATGTAGGATCCGAGGAGGACGACCCATGAGATGCTTCCTTTCTTCCAGCTGTTTTTCTTTTCCGTTGTACTTCCTTTCAGTTTTAGTTGTACTTTCAGTTGGGCTTGTATTATGGCCCATATACTTTTTAGAACTTTATTTTGTACTTAGTTTTTTACTTCCGCTTGTACTCTGTGGTGATTTTATTACTTTCATAAAGGCAATGCCTTCCAGTTATCGAGTTTTACGTCTTTGGTGCTAGTCGCCAGCCCCTGGCCTATGGAAGGTGGGCTTGGGGTAGTCGCGGAATGGGCCCCGAGGACGGGTCGTGAAAAATTGGTATCAGAGGAGTCAGTTCTACCGCAGAACTTATAACTCTAATGTTTTCTTTCTGTGAAGCGATAGTGTTAAGAGTACCGAGTGTGGTTTTCAGTTCAGGGAGTCCAGTGTTGGTGCGGGCGGCCGACGTCTCCATACAACCGGACCCAGACAACTGATTTCTGACTTTGTGCACGAAAACACCGATTTCGTGTGTGTTTCCATAAGTTTTTAAAAAGTCATCTCAAACCAGGTCAGCTCACCAGGTATAAATCGTTTGACCATGTCATTTTTGTTTCTTTCAGAATGCCTCCCACAGACAACTAGCTAGAGCCCCGAGAGTTGTACCTACTGACATCCCGCTAAGCGACGTGGCCTCAGTACAGGGTCCTATCCCAGTTGAGGCACCAGCGGTACTACTACCTGTTGGTCCACCGATGCCACCAGCCCCAGTAGTAGAGGGTGCACGTCGCTTGAGCGCACTGCACGAGTTCCAGCGCCAGAGGCCACCCAGGTTCAGGGGAGAGATGGACCCGCAGGCGGCTGAGGATTGGCTGGAGGCTGTGGTGAGAGTCTTCAGGCTAGTGGGGATGCTAGCAGACTTCATGGTGGTCCTTGCTGTCAGCCTTCTTCAGGCAGCAGCAGGCAGATGGTGGAGCCTGATGCTCCAGATGCATGACGAGGCGAAACTTCTATGGGAAGACTTCGAGAGCCTGTTCTCGGCAGAGTTTGTACCAGCCACCCTTCGAGCGGTGCGTATATAGGAGCTACTTTAGCTGCGGCAGGGCAACATGATAGTGGCTCAGTATTCAGCGAGGTTCACAGACCTCTCGCGCTACTCCACAGATATGGTACGGGACCCGTTCTTCATGGCCCGAACCTTCGAGCAGGGTCTCAGGTGAGAGATTAGAGCTTCTGTTGTTTCTCACAGCATTCCTACATAGACAGGGGTGTTGGAGCGAGCCCTCTTAGTATAGATTTTTCTTGCTGAGCAGTCTCCAGAAGTAGGACCCACCACTAGCCGGCATGCGGTAGAGTCTTCTGTAGCAGGCAGTAGACAGATGACGTAGAGGTCCAAGAGGACCAGACCTATAGGTGGTCGACCACGTGACTCAGGGTCGTTAGTGCGAGGCACCAAGGGGAATGACAGATCCAGACCTGTCGTGCAGTGTTACTCCTGCGGCGGGATTGGTCACAGGGCACGTGACTGTCCGACCCGCCATGAAGATGACCCGCAGTTAAATGAAGAACCTCCTAGGCAGAGGAAGAGGTTCGATCAAGGCAGACCGCTAGGAGCTGAAGGATGAGGGAGGGGAGCTGGCCGTGCAGCTGGAGGTGGAAGACGCTTCGAGTTGTTTCCACCACCACCACCAGGAGGTCTACCCCAACCGTAGGGAACAGGTGGACATGGGAGAGCTCAGCTTCAGGCAGCAGAAGCTTACGACTACGGAGCTCTGAAAGCGAGTGGATAGGAGAGAAACTAGTGGTGCATATCTAGTTCCATGTTTTTGTTTTTGTTACATTTGTGTCTTTGTACCATGAGCTGCAATAATATAAAGACACTTACCTTTGTGATGTTTGCTTTCCTGTCCATTTTTTTGGTTGATACTGAGTGGTCTCGGTTAAGACTGTTGACTTGACCCTCACTTTCGAGATTTCTACTGGAGGAGACCCAGTGACCTCACACTGATGCCGACAGTGTGACTCGACCCTTGGAGGCGAGAGTGATAGTTGGATCTCTTGGTAGTAACGTCGAGGCCTTACGACGTCATCCATGGCATGAATACATCATTCATGTCCGGATTGACTGTATTAGGCAATGAACATGGTCCATCCAGGGGATGAGACCAAGTTTCTCTTTTCGACAAAGGAGAAATTTTAGCAGCTCTTTCAGATCATAGGAAAAGAAGGTGCAGATCATCCAGGGGCAGATGAAGACTACACAGTGCAGTAAGAAACAGGAAACTGGCACCAGTCTTAGAGACTCGGGCATGTTAAATGTTTCAAGAAGTGTAAGCTTTAAGGAGAGATGAGTCTGCGAAGAAGCAGACATGGAGGCAGATCTAGGGAAGTAGCATGAGGTGGTGTACGTTTTAACATGCTACAACCACCCGCCTTAGTTGTCCCCGCCAGGCTCAGGGAGCTGGAGGGCAAGGGAAGAGGGTAGCTGCGTGCGGTCAGGGAGAGTGACCCGATGGCTCTAAGAATGATTCGAGGACAGTCTGTGTCCACTACTAGCTACCGTAGTAATAGACGTTGGTACGAATCATTACTTCCTTCCACGAATATTGTCCCAGACCTAGAGTTTCTGGTAAGCCGTAGACTTGACCCTCACGTCTAGAGATACCTTGGGAGAAGACTCGATAATCACACTTACGCCGACAGTGTGATCAGACCCTCGAGGTGAGAGTTTTGGTTGGAATCTCTTGGTGGCAGCATCGAGTCCTTACGAAGTTGGTTTGAGTATGGATTGGGCAAACACAGTTCATACAAAAATTGACGGTATTAGGCAAGAAGGTTGTGGTTTAACTACGACGTCGGGATGGGTTTTCCTTGGTCGGTGAAAAGGAAACCCCAGGCAGCACAGGAGGGTGCGACCGATCACTCTTGAGTCGGTAAACCTTACCCTCATGGCAGCAGTCATTTGAGTTCCAGTTCTAACCGGAATTGGAGACCTTTAGAGTTCGAGGATGATGATCATGTCCTTATACGGGTCCCACCTCGACGAGGTTTACGAAGATATGACCAAGGCGGAAAGTTATCTCTGAGGTTCAGCGGACCTTCTTAGGTCCTCGGCTGGGTAGGCGGGGTGGTTTACCGCTTGACCCATCCACCTCAATTGCACCAGGTACATGACGACTTCCACATATCTCAACTGAGCAGATACATGCATGATCCTTCACATATCATCGACCATGGGGAGCAGGACGATGGTGATGGGGTGTCTTTCATGGAGGTTCCAGTGGGTATCGAGGATCGACAGGAGCGGATCCTACGAGGATGGTCGATTTCTCAAGTGCACTTTCTTTGGCAGAACGAGAACCTCCAGGTAATCACATGGGAGCGGAAGGCTCAGATGCGTGCTCAGTACCATTTTTGTAACCCTAGTTTCTGTTAAAGCTTTACGAGGATGTAAAGCCCTGAGGTGGGAGTAATGTAAGGATCCGTAAAATTCAAGGTAAATTTTTTCTTAATTTTCTTTTTAATTTTACAAGAATGCAGTTTCTGACGGCTCCTGATTCCAAGGCCCAGTGTGCCCGGAATTAATTTCCGAAGTTATTCTCGGGTACATTCAGTGAACGAACGAGCGGGTTTTTCTAACTTTTGAACCGGTGATCGGAATTGAAATATGAGGGCACTGATGAACTCGCAGCGCCGGTAATTGCTTAAAAACACCTTTTCCGGAGTTGTGTTTGCTCGGGTGTGGTTTTTAAATTTTCCAGTTAAGTAAATGAATAAAATAAAATGGTGCGACCAATTTATTTTATTTAAGTCACTTAACCTATGTTAAGTGGATGATGTGGGACCCACAATATCCTACCCACTAGGTAGGATATTTGTGAGGTGGGGCCCACACGAGCCCCACTGTTTCTTCCCTCCTAAGTAACGCACACGCAACCCACCTCTTTAATGAAAGTCAACCGTGCATTTTTCTGGTTAAGAAACGCCCCATTAAATTGGGCAGTTAAATTGTTACAATTAATTCACTGAATTAATTGTTCATTTCTTATCTTTTTATTTTCAATTTCTTATGTTATAATAATAAAATAAGGGTAGGACTTATTTTATTATGTTGGGTTTTGTGTTGTGTTAAGACTTTGGGAGATAAAGGAAGGATTCTTCGTTCTTCGATGAGGAACGCGAAGAACGCACCGCCGCCGACGAAGAACGCCAACCTCCGACGGCGGACGACGGCGAGAGACATCTTCCTCGGAGATCACCTAATGTCAATGACGTTCTTTCCACGGTGAACCTTTTCTTCTGTGATGGTTAATTCCGCAACAATCCCCCTTCCACGACACCTTCTTCCGCGACGGGCTTTTCTGCGACGAACCCTCGCTCGACGACGCTTGAGGTAGGGGTTTATTGATTTTTGTTCATGAAACATCCTTTGTCATTCCTCGTCTTTTTTTCTTTTTTTGGGGCCGCTTGTTATCAACTAAACGTGAGGATGTCGGATCGCACGAACACGGTCGACCCTCCTCCCCCCTTTGTTGTTGTATTGTTGCGGTTCGGAAGATGGTGGCACGGTGCGACGGCACCGCGCGGGAACCTGGAGTAATGCGGCAAGGATGCGCGGCGCTGTCACGCCACGCCGTCAAGGCCAAACAAAAGTGTGGTCGTAGTTGGGGCCACGAAGGCGAACGGAAGACTCCGCAGTTGTTTCTTTTGACGTGCGGATCGACGGGCATTGACAGAACGGGCTGCAGAGACGATTTGATGATCCTGCAGAGAAGTACGGGACCCGGGATGAACTTCAGCACAGGCGGAATTGAAAACGGACCACCGGAGCAACTCCGGTGGCCTGCAGGCACCTCCAACGGCGCAGGTCGCCGGCGCGGCAGCGCCAGCGGCTGGAGGCGGTGGTCGGCCGCCCGGGGGCGGCGGCGCCCCGGCGCGCCGCCTGGAGAAACCGCCGCGGATGAAGCCGCGGCGGCAAGCGGTTGGATCCCATAGCCGCGCGGGATCTAGGGGGACGTGGCGCACGCCGCGTCTGCGGAGCACCAACTTGCTGGCCGAGCCAGCAAGCCACCCGATCGAGTCGGGCCGGCTTGGGCGGACCGGGCCACGCCGCGCCCAGTCGGACCGGGTTGGGCCATGCCCAGCCAGGCCGGGCCGCGCCTAGCCGGTCTGGGCCACGCCCTGCCGAACCGGACCCAGACCCCTGTCAGGTCGACACGGTTCGGGCCGACCCAGGGGGGGTTGGACCGGGTCAGACCGGGCCCAGACCCCCATTTTCGTATCACTTTCGGTCTTTTGCCCATATCTTGGACTACGAACCTCCGATCGGCACACCGTCAGTTGCGATGCGATCCTTGGATCGAGAAGGTCGTTTTGGTATATTACACTCAAGGTTTCGGAGAACTTTGGGTTCGGACGGGTTGGTTCGGATACGAAACCAACCGGGCCCTCGGAGCGGAAATGCCTATATCTTGAGCTCCGGACGTCCGATTGACGTGTCGTCGACTTCATTGAATTCCTATTGATGAGACGGAACTTTTGGATTACTCCGCTCAAGGTTTGGACGCCGTCGGAGTGTGGTCGGGTTGGTTCACACACAAAACCAACCGGGCCCCTTGAACGAAAAAAGCCAATAACTCACAGACCGGGCGTCCGATGATGCGTCGTCTGTCTCGTTGAATTTCTCTTGATAAGACGGAACTTTTGGCATATTTCGCCTGAGATTTGGATGCAGTTAGATAATGGCCGGGTTGGATTGTACCCGAAATCCAACCGGGCCCCTGGAACGGAAAAGCTGATATCTTTCAGACCGGACGTTCATTTGACGAACCGTCAGCGGCATTGGTGATCAAGTTGACAAAAGGTCCCTATGAGTATACCCTATGAATATCGTTATACTCACCCCTGCATGGGCTATGCCCGCACCTCGTTGTGTTGGTTGCAGATGACGGGCAGTGCTGACGGAGGCTGAGGGTTCGAGGACTGGACGGTACCCGGAGGTGGACCACCCGACGAGTCAGTATCCGGAGGTGGACTTCACGGTGAGACGACACTCGGAGGGGGTTTACAGGCGAGAGCATTGAGGAGCTGCGCTATCTGTACCTACCCTTCAGGTAGGATCCATGGTGGACGATCCAGGAGCTACACCATCTGTACCTACCCTTCAGGTAGGATCCAAGGAGGACGACCCAGGAGATGCTTCCTTTCTTCTAGCTGTTTTTCTTTTCTGTTGTACTTCCTTTCAGTTTTAGTTGTACTTTCAGTTGGGTTTGTATTCTGGCCCATATACTTTTTAGCACTTTCTTTTGTACTTAGTGTTTTACTTCCGCTTGTACTCTGTGGTGTTTTGTTTACTTTTACAAAGGCAATGCCTTCCAGTTATCAGGTTTTACGCCTTTAGTACTAGTCTCTAGCCCCTGGCCTATGGAAGGCGGGCTTGGGGTAGTCACGGCACGGGCCCCGAGGACGGGTCGTGACAGAAGTACAATATATCTGTATTTTAGAATAAGTTAATGAATGTTTTAAAACTGGTTTTCATAATAAATTGTTATTTTAATTAAATATTAAATTAATCATATTTAGAAAAAAAAATTTGAAAAATGGACTTCATTTTTTGATTTTACACGTCGAAAAATGGTTATGGTGAATTTTTGGGATTTTTCTGAAATACTTGAATTTTTTATGAATAGTAAAATACGATAAATTACAATAAATGCTAAATACTGCATCATAGGTGATGTATGGCTGATGTAAGATGATAATCCCAAATCATCCTTGATTATTTTATTATATTTGATGATAATGGTCAATTATTCATAGTCTTGTCCTTAAATAATAAACTAATACTTAAAATAAGGGGAAACCCCTCCCCTCCCTCACTATAAATACCCCCTCTCCGTACCTCTTTCCCACACACCTCTCAAGCCTTGTGCCTAGCCAAAATTATGCCCATGTATCCTCCCAATATCCTTCCCCACGTCCAAGGCCTAATGGTCTTACCAAAAGGCCAAAATCAAAGGCCTTAAGAGGGATCTCAATGAGAGGAGATCAAAGGGTAATGATCCCCTTTCATTTGCAAGTGTTTTGTTTTCAATTTCCTTCTTTTCTGATACCATCATCCCCTTCACTTACCCAAAAGGAATGAGAGCTCCATAATCTTATATATTCTGGATTTTAATCATGTTTATGGAAAAAAATTCAAGCATCATGCTCTTCTCCTCTCCCTCGCGTTCTAAAATTAAAACATCGTTCGTGATCGACATCGTGGATAATGTGTTTTCAATTTATTTTATCATCTTTTTTTCTGGTCATGAAACCATTTATGTTATGGTTGAACCAGATTATTATAAATTTTATATATCCTATTTATGGTTATGGAATCCTTATACACTCATGATATCAAATAATAATAAAAAACAAATTAATTATGGGTAAAATCGCTAACATTAATTCAAGAGTTTATCATTAATGTCTTATGTCATGGTTCTCTTTCACTCCAATTAACCAAATGAATTTTGTAATCATGTAACATTCTGGATGTTCACCAATTCTGTATAACATCAATTCTGGATGAACACTTTCATCTTACTTTTTATCCGAACCTAAATACAAGTGAACTGATCATTAAAACCAAGGAAACAAACGGACCAGAACCATGAAATTGAACCTTATAATCAATCATAATGGGTATAAATGAACTTAAAAAGGATATAATAAATATTTTACATGAATATAAGGTTCTGTACCTATTGATTAATAAATCTAATTTGACTATTCAGGTCATTAATATCAAGTGGATAACACCAATGAACTTAAGGTAAGGGATCCTCCCCTTTTTACTCTTAATCAAGATTGTTCTCTATGCTATGACTTTTTGTGTAATACCAAGTGATGGGGTACATTTATACACCTTCCCCATACTGACCTAATGTTCTATAAGTGATGATAAACCCCTTATCTCTCTCATCAATCCCTCTTAATTATACACGTTACAATGTCAATAAACCCTGATGGATTCTACCCGAACTTTCTTTATTCCATCGGGTTGCTCTATCTTTCATTGGTTGTTGTATTTTCTTTTATGTATAACTTCAAAATTATTTTTATTTTCACCAATATCATGTTCCAAGATCCATCTATCATTCTCTTTCATTGATATACATGCTTATAACTGAATCTCTCTTCGATACTTCCCAATAAGCACACTTGTTTTAAAGGAACTTCCCGAACTTTTACCCAATTTCAAGTGAACTCTATCTTCTATTTTAGGACACAATTATCTTTATAAATATGGTATTTTTATTATGAAAAAATTCTTGGTTCAATTATGGTATTATATAAAATAATTTCTTATTTACTATTTTAAAATCTCTCTAGTATTTTCCTTAAAACCACACAAAAATGTTTTAATGCCAATGTTTCTAAAATACATTTCTCATATGTTGTCACTTATGTTTTACACCACTTACCATGTTATATGCCTATTTTACCCTATTAACATACTTGTATTTATAATTCTTTACTTATTTGGACACTTTCATGATACTCCCATTGGTTATGATTGATGTCATGATTGTGGTACCCAATTCTTTTCATGGGTACCCTTATGTTTGTGTATGGTTGAATATGTATGATTGTATATGTGGTATGAATATTTATGTGGCAAGGATATTCATGAATATGTAAAGATGGGTGCACCCAGATAGTGCTCCAATGCATTGGGTAAGGTTAAGTCTCATGAGATGTGATGTGAAACGGTATTGGCGGTTTGCCTTGACCCGTACTGAAATGGGAAACTGGATTAGCGGTTATCCTTGACCCGTACTTAGGAAATGCTTTATGATTCTGCCATATTTATATGATTCCATGTTTATATGATCCCATTCTCATATTAAATGATTTTATAAGTTTTATTATTTTGATATCATTATGTCATGCCTCCTAACTCATGTGCTTGAAATGTATCCTTATGTTCATTCCCTTACTGGGATTTTTAGCTCATACCTTTGTTCATGTGTTCCCCAGGGTACCCTATGAAGGTGTAAGGGCTCAAAGGAAGTTAGGAGATCATTATGGAGTTTAAATAAGGAAGTGTTTTTTAGCCCCATGTTTTGTGTTATATATACCTAGTCTTCCAAGACACTAGACTTAACGATCCTTGGCTTGTACTCTGATGATGAATTATGTTTAAAATCATGAAATGTTATATGTAAAAGGCTCAGGTCGCTATACATAGATTTTCTCTACTATGAAGGGAAACCATAAGTTCAGAGAAATTTTTCTAAAATATATGTTTTATAGCTTTATTATATCATTCAAGGGACACAAATTATATAGGCTATCTAGGGTGGATACTCATATGACTTTTTGGCACATTCTGATTGGGTATTCCCATTGAAATATTTAGTGTAGCATATTATAAGAATGACACCCCCAGTAATAAATTCACATGTATATGTTTCATTGCATGTTCCCACCTTCAGCATGTGAATTGATCCCTAAACTTTATGATTGTTATTAGTGAGTATTATATGTCACATACTTTTATGTATTAACAATGATTGTGACAACGTATATTCACAGTGAGGTAGTATATGTTGTGTGTGTCATGTGTAATATTGTATTAATGAATAGTATGATAAAGGATTTTTCCTTATATTTTATAAAGGATGTTTATATATTAGTCACTTTAATGCAAATGATATATATTATATAAATACATGGAATTGGTGTTCTATAGGAAAGTTCTATTTTTATAAATTTAAATAAGGAGACAACAATAACATAGGTTTATGGCATCAACATTCCCCTTGATTGATTGGATATATTTTGATAAAGGGGTTATATTTATCAATGAGCTTCTATATGAGGTTTTATGTAATTATGACAATAACATATTTCTATGTGGGTTCTTTTCCATGTTGGTAGACATTATCCTTTAACCATGGCTTTCTTCACATAATGTCATTAAGAAAAAGGCCCAGAGGGTCACACAAAAAGTGTATTTAGAATATCAGGTAAAAATTATATTAATAGTTATTATGTAACAAGTTGAATGAATATTATTCGCAAAGGTGGATTAATAATTATTCTTGTTTTATTGATTCATATATTATGTCACCGATTATTTGAGAGAATATTATGTGAGAAGAATATTTAATAACTATTTATATTTTATTTAGCGAATATAATTTTTATTTATGTATTGGAGAATAATGTAGTGAAATTTCTTTAACAAATAAATTGATATTATTTAAGGACCAATAATTATGGTGTAGTAATGGTGGACCTAGTTTAATGGTATGAGGAGTAATAATATATATTGAATATTATTTGAGTAAATATTGTTTAATTTCAATTCTAATGTTAAGAACATAACGTGAAATAATATTATTATTATTTTTTAGTTAGATGGGTTTTTACATGGATTGAATAAATATTAAATGTCACTTATGTAAATATTTATTTTTAAACCCTAGTGGTATACAAACCTTGTTATGTTATTCTACAGGAGATCCAATTCATTTTTTAGTTTGGTACAATGAATCTAGAGAATCCATTAGAAGCCCTAGAGATCTACCTTCTCCAAGAATGCTCCCAAGAATGGAGAGTGACCTTACTCCACCTATAACTATCCATTCAAAGTATATCAATTATAATCCTTTGGAAGATATTCATGGGGTGATAAAATGTGAACAACACAAGAAATGGGATCTGTCGTGATAGCACTTAGAGATTCCTACAGTGGTGTTCATAGATTTGAGAAACACATGTGGATAACCATTTGAAGTAATATGGTGTTAATTCCTATGAATCAACTATGATACAGTGTAGATCTATTTTTTAATCCAATGGTGAGGAAAAAAATATCACAAAATAGTTCATTAATTTATTTAATTAATTATAAATAATATGTGATGATCCTATGATCTAGTTCCGGTGATTTATCCATTGTATATTTTCATTGATTCAATTACATTAATCATGGAATTTACCATCATGTAAATATCAGATGGATCATCTATTATGATAAAAGAAAATTTGTCCATGACCCATCATAAACTTCCACTATGCCTGAAACCTATAAGGATGAACACCATGGAATCTAAAATGAATAATCAATGGGAATCTCTATAAAATATTGAACACCAAATGGGTCAGTTATCAAAGTCTTGGTCTGATATATTATTTTCTACAACGTCAAATATTAATGAGACATGGCCAATAGAAGAAGCATAATAAGTGGAACAATGCAGTTGAAAAGTGTTGGATTTTAAAAAACACTATGGTGGAGACAAAAAGAAGCATGATGAATCCATGAAACATGAAATGATTGTTAAAGAGGATTGAAATTTGAAAATAGAACAGATGAAGAGTCAAATTTGGAAAAATAGCTTCTGAAAAAGCTCCAACACTATATATACCTAAAGAATACATATACATATCACCACCATCTTACATCCCACCTCTCTCATTTCAAAAATGAATGAGGAAATATAACATCCTAATCTTGAAATAAATTAAAATCATATTATATTTTTGTAGTACAGAAAAAATTACACAAATAGAATTTTGATGACCTCACTAGTATAGTTCCCTTGGAAACATGGAAATATAAACTCCTGTGCATAAGTGATCTAAATTATCTCCCACACGGTTTTTCATAATTTGAACTCCTCATAGACATATCAAACATAGTACATTTCACTACTGGAATTTTACACTTTACCAATGGTTCACAACCACTGGTAAAGGCTTGAAAACCATTGGTATATAGTATACCAACGGTTCCCTAAACCGTGGCCAAGTAAGTCGTGACAATAGGAATATACAAACGGTTCTGTGAAAACCATTGGTATAGGTGTCAAAATAGAAGGTATAGCAATGGTTAGCTAAAAATAATTGGCATATGTGTGTTAAAATATAACATATACCAATGGTTTGTGAAACCGTTGGTATATGTGTGTTATACTTATACCAACGGTTTATAACCATTGGTATAGAGGGGATATGGAAATACACAAGGCTATTCCAACGGTTTTGTTATAACCGTTGGTATAAATCTATAACAATGGTTATAAAAAATATTGGTATAGTTATATTATAGAATCTATACCAACGGTTTTGAAAACCGTTGGTATACATTTGCTCAACTCCAAAGTAGCAGGCCCCTCTCCCCCCTCTCCAGACCTACAACAACACAACTCCATAGCAACACACCTCCCCCTCTCAAGACCTGCAACAACACCAATACAAAATCCCCATCCAAAGTATTCAAAATTTAGAATTCATTCCAGAATTTAGTCATTTATAAATTCAAATGCAATAAATGGTTCTTTATTTGTTAGTGGGAAACATTGGCCAATATTGACATATGAGATGGGTTACTAGAATAGCCTACATGTTTTCATAGACTTTTCAATTAGAAAAAGGTGGTATGTGGCTAATTGTAATTTTCTCTCCTAGATGTGATGTGAGATGAATCCCCATATTCGGTAGTGGGTATGAATATTCAATTAAGACTTTGGCATTGGGTTCCAAAAGTTACATTGGTTTGGTCCTAGAACCCACTATTTGAGGATGGGATTGAGGTAATCCATGGGGCTATGGTGTCACCATATGTATTCCTCGCTATTGGGGTATTTTTATGAGACTTTGAAACTTATTTTTCAAGAACGCATGTGTAGCCTTGTTGACAAATTTGTTATATGGTATGCTTCAGTGTTCATAGGTTTAATATGAAATCACTATATGATATTTATTTTTTGTATGTTATTTTATATAATGAACGACCCATGATTGAGAATTAGAACATGAGTTTTGGTGCATGGTCATGATGGGATGTCGAGAATCATTCCTAATATAATTCATGTTTTTTATATATACTATGACCCATTGTGTTTCAATATATTCCTTTTGAATATTTTCATCTAATAATGTATGACCAATAGACCATATTTTATTTTTTATCCCTTAATTTAAAGAATTTATGTGTATCCTTATGAAGATTTTCCGTATGCTAGTTGTTATTTTCACTTAAAATGTTGTCCATTCCAAACAAAAGTGATACACTTTGAGTGATACCAGTCACACCATGCCTCGGATTGAGACGAGGTTGACTCATACCCATCAAAAATGATCCATGGGTCGTTGTGCTAAAGTATCAACACAATCTGAATGTGTTTGGTCAGTTTTTCGTTTTCCAATTGTTGTTTTCACTTAAAATCATGTCCATATCAAACAAAAGTGAGACACCTTGAGTGGTACCCATCACACCATGCCTTGGATTGAGTCAGGGTTGACTCGTACATGTCACAAATGACCCATGGATCATTTTCCTAAAGTATCAACACAATCTGAATGCGTTTGATCAAATTTCCATATGCCAGTTTTTGATTTCACTTAAAATGTTGTCCATTTCAAATAAAAGAGAGACACTTTGAGTGATACCAGTCACACTGTGACTCAGATTGAGGTGGGGTTGACTCTTAAACATCAAAAATTACCCATGGATCATTTTTCTAAAGTATCAACACAATTCTAATACTTTTGGTCAGTTTCTCTATGTCAGTTATTTTGACTTAAAATGTTTTACATTTTAAACAAAAGTGAATTTGCCTTGGATTGAGGCGGAGTTGACTTGTACATATTAAAAATGACCCATGGATCATTTTCCTAAAGTATTAACACAATCTGAATGTGTTTGGCCAGTTTTCCGTATGCCATTTGTGGTTTTCACTTAAAATGATGTCCATTTCAAAAAAAGTGAGAAACTTTGAGTGATACCGGTCACACCGTGCCTCAGATTGAGGTGGGGATTACTTGTACCCTGCACAAATGATCCATGGATCGTGGTGATAAAATATTAAATCAATATAAATTCATTTAGTTGGTTTTCTGTATACCATTTTTTGTTTTCACTTAAAATCTCGTCCATTTCAAATAAATGTGAGACACTTTGGGTGGTACCGGCCACACCATGCCTCGGATTGAGGCGGGGTTGACTCATACATTTCACAAATGACCCATGGATTATTTTACTAATATACCAACACAATTAGAATGCATTTGATCAGTTTTTCCATATGCCAGTTGTTGATTTCACCTAAAATGTTGTCCATTTCAAATAAAAGAGAGACACTTTGAGTGATACTGGTCACATCATGCCTCGGATTGAGGCGGTGTTGACTCTTACACGTTAAAAATGAATCATGTATCATTTTGAATAAGTATAAACACAATTTGAATACGTTTGGTTGGCTTTCCGTATGTTAGTTGTTTTGACGTAAAATGTTGTCCATTTTAAACAAAAGAGAGACACTAAGAGTGATACCGGTAACAATGTGCCTCGTAATGAGATGGGGATGAATATAACACGTCAAAAATGACCCATGGATCGTTTTCCTAAAGTATCAAGACAATATGAAATCATTGGTCAGTTTTCCATATGCAAGTTGTTGTTTTTACATAAAATCATGTCTATTTCAAATAAAAGTGAGACATTTTGAGTGGTATTGGCCACACCATGCCTCGGATTGAGGCGGGGTTGACTCGTACACATAAAAAATGACCCATATATCATTTTCCTAAAGTATCAACATAATATGAATGTGTTTGGTCTGTTTTTTGTATGCCAGTTTTTGTTTTCACTTAAAATGTTGTCCATTTCCAACAAAAGTGAGACACTTTGAGTGATACCAGTCACACCGTGCCTTTTATTAAGGTGGGGATGACTCATACCCATCACAAATGATCCATGAAACATTGCTCTAAAGTATCAACACAATCTGAATGTGTTTGGTCCATTTTATGTATGCCAGTTGTTGTTTTCACTTAAAATGTTGTCTATTTCAAATAAAAGTGAGACACTTTGAGTGGTACCGGCCACACCGTGCCTCGGATTGAAGAGGGGTTGAATCGTGAACATCACAAATGACCCATGGATCGTTTTCCTAAAGTATTAATACAATCTAAAAATGTTTGGTTAGTTTTTGGTATGCAAGTTATTGTTTTCACTTAAAATAATGTCCATTTCAAATAAAAGTGAGACATTTTGAGTGGTACCTGTTACACCGTGCCTCGATATGATTCACTAACTACATAAAAGGAGTGGATATGATGAATTCAAATAAAGTCGATTCATATAATCACAACACTTGAATTGTAGAAAGAAAATATAAAAAAAATCAAACTGTAATTATTGGGTATGTCATGCCACACATGGCACCACCTAGTTTAAGTCAAATCAAAAGAGAAATAAACAATAACAAATGGGAAATATTAAAACTAAGTTAAGCCTTAATTATTTGGAGTTTATAACTAAAAAAATGATTGAGTTCATATTGATATATAGGGAGGAAGGAGTTCCTAACTTGGGTAAAGAGAGAGGTATTTAGTTTAGACCAAATCAAAACAGAAAATTAAAAAAATAGATGAATAACATTAGGACATACAGATTTGAACTAAATAATTAATTGATTGAAGAGGTTGAAGGAATTTTCAAAAATCGGGGAGTTTTGAAACCTGTAAAGGGAGAGTCCTTCCATCTCCTTGTACACCTCACAAATAATAATTAGGGTGTTTTTGTGTGATTTCAAGTCATTCTGATGTCGTTCGTTATGCATTTGACTGTTAAACGAGTGTCTTGTCCATTTAAAACACATGGAATGCATTTTCAGCCACTGCGGTTACACGATACCACTGATTGACGTGTCTTCTATCCGACCATTTCACAATTCACCCACCCTTTGTTTTTGTCTAATTTCATGGCATTCCAAGGTCGTTTGGCTGGTTTTGACCACCCCACGCATGCTTTCCAAGCACGCCAAATACCTAAAAAACACATCTTTAGCCATATCATGCAAACTGTGCGTCTGAATGATGTGTCATCTCCTCTTACACCTCACAAATAAAAATTAGGGAGTTTTTGTATGATTTCAAGTCATTCTGATGTAGTTCGGTATGCATTTGAGCGTTAAACGCATGTTTTGGCCATTTACGACATGCAGAGTGCGTTTTCGGCAACCCTGGTCACACAACACTTCTAATTGAAATTCCATCTGGCTGAACAATTCACAATTCACCCACCCTTTGTTTTTTTCTAATTTCATGACATTATGAGGTTTGTTCGGCCGGTTTTGACAACCCCACGCACGCTTTTCAAGCGTGCCAAACACCTAAAAATCATATTCAGTCATGTCATGCAAACCACACATACAAATGATGTTCCGTCTCCCCGTACACCTCACGAATAATAATTAGGGTTGTTTGGAGTGATTTCAAGTCATACCAATGTAGTTCAGTATGCATTTGACCGTTAAACGCGTGTTTTGGACATTTACGACACGCGGAGTGTGTTTTCATCCACCGTGGTCATATGACACATCCGATTGATGTTCTGTCTAGCCGACCAATTCCCAATTCACCTACCCTTTGTTTTTGTCCGATTTCATGTCATTCTAAGGTCGTTAGTCCAGTTTTGACCACCCCACGCACGCTTTTCAAGCACACCAAACACCTAAAAACACATATTCAGCAATGTCGTGCAAACTGCGCGTCTGAATGACATGTCGTTTCCTCATAAATCTCAAGAATAAAAATTAGGGTGTTTTAAGTGATTTAAAGTCATTCTGATATCATTCGGTATGCATTTGATCTTTAAACGAGTGTTTTGGCCATTTACAACATGCAGAGTGCGTTTTCGGTCACCGCGGTCACACGACACCTCTGATTGACATGCCGTCTGGCCAACCATTTCACAATTCACTCACCCTTTGTGTTCGTCCAATTTCATGGCATTATGAGGTCGTTCGATTGGTTTTAACCACCCCACACACGCTTTTAAAGTGTGTCAAACACTTAAAAAACACATATTCAGTTATACCGTGCAAACCACGCATCTGAATGATGTGTTGTCTCCTCATACATATCATGAATGAAAATTAGGGTGTTTTGTGTGATTTCAAGCCATTCTGATGTCGTTCGGTATGCATTTGATCGTTAAACGCATGTCTCGAACATTTACGACTTGAGGAGTGCGTTTTCGGCCACCGCGGTCACATGACACCTCTGATTGACGTGTCGTCTGGCCGACCATTTCACAATTCACCCACCCTTTGTTTTGATCCAATTTCATGGAATTCCGAGGTTGTTTGGCCAGTTTTGACCACCCCACGCATGCTTTCAAGTGCACCAAACACCTAAAAAACACATATTCAGTTGTGTCGCACAAACCACACGTCCAAATGACGTTTTTTCTCCTCGTACACCTCATGAATAATAATTAGTGTATTTTATGTGATTTTAAGTCATTCCGATGTCGTTCAGTATGCATTTGACCATTAAATGGCTATTTTGGCCATTTACGACATGCGGAGTGCATTTTCGGCCACTGCAGTCACATGACACCTCTGATTAACATGTCATCTGGCTGACCATTTCACAATTCACCCACCTTTTGTTTTTGTCTGATTTCATGGCATTCTGAGGTCATTTGGCCGGTTTTGACCACCCCAGGCGCTTTTCAAATGTGCCTAACACCTAAAAAACACATATTCTAAAGTGTCGTGCAAACCGCGCATCCGAATGATGTGTCATCTCCTCGTACACCTCACAAAAAAAATTAGTGTGTTTTTGTGTGATTTCAAGTCATTATGATGTCGTTAGGTATTCATTTGAGCATTAAACGCATGTTTTGGCCATTTACGACATGTGGAGTGTGTTTTCGACCACCGCGGTCACACGAAACCTCTGATTGATGTTTCGTCTAGCTGACAATTTCACAATTCACCCACAGTTTGTTTTCATCTAATTTCATGGAATTTCGAGGTCGTTCAGCTGGTTTTGACCACCCCACCCATGCTTTACAAGAGCGCCAAAGACCTAAAAACACATATTCAGTCGTACCACACAAACTGCACATCAGAATGATGTGTTGTCTCCTCATACATCTCAGGAATAATAATTAGGGTGTTTTCATGTGATTTAAAGTCATTCCGATGTCGTTCGGTATGCATTTGACCATTAAACGTGTGTTTTGTCCATTTACGACACGCGGAGTCCTTTTTCGGACACCACGGTCACACGACACCTCTGATTGATGTGTCGTCTGGACTACCATTTCAAAATTCACTCACCCATTGTTTTCATCTGATTTCATGGCATTCTAAGGTCATTCGGTTGGTTTTAACCACCCCATGCACGCTTTTCAAGCACGCCAAACACCAAAAAAACACATATTCAGCCGTGGCGTGCAAACCGCACATCTGAATGACATGAAGTCTCCTCGTAAACCTAAAGAATAATAATTAGGGTGTTTTTGTTTGATTTGAATTCATTCTGATGTCATTCGGTATGCATTTGACCGTTAAACCCGTGTTTTGGCCATTTACGACACGCGGAGTGCGTTTTCGGCCACCGCGGTCACACGAAACCTCTGATTCACTTTCCATATTTCTGACCATTTCACAATTCACCCACCCTTTGTTTTCGTCTAATTTAATGGAATTTTGGGGTCGATTGGCCAGTTTTTTCCACCCCATGCACGCTTTTCAAGCCCGCCAAACACCTAAAAACCACATATTCAGCCATGTCACGCAAACCGCATGTCCGAATGATGTTTTGTATCCTTGTACACCTCAAGAATATAAAGTAAGATGTTTTGGTGTTATTTCATGACATTCTGATGTTATTCGGTATGCATTTGAGCGTTAAACGCATGTTTTGGCTATTTACGACACACAGATTGTGTTTTCGGCCACTATGGACACACAACACCTCTAATTGACGTGTCGTCTGGCCAACCATTACACAATTTACCCACCCTTTGTTTTAATCCGATTTAATGGCATTCTGATGTTGTTTGGCCAGTTTTGACCACCCCATGCATGCTTTTCAAGCACGCCAAACACCTAGAAAACACATATTTAGTCGTGCCGCACAAACTGCACACCCGAATGATGTGTCGTCTCCTCGTAAACCTCAAGAATAATAATTAGGGTGTTTTTCATGTGATTTAAAGTCATTACAATGTTTTTTGGTATGTGTTTGACCGTTAAACGTGTGTTTTGGCCATTTATGACACGCAGAGTGTGTTTTCGGCCACCACGATCACACAACTCCTCTGAATGATGTGTTGTCTAGCCGTCCATTTCACAATTCACCCACACTTTGTTTTCATCTGATTTCATGGCATTCTGAGGTCGTTCGGCTGATATTGACCACCCCACACATTTTTTTTCAAATGCTCTAAACACCTAAAAAACACATATTATGCCGTGCTTCATAGTCTGCGCGTCCGAATGACATTTCGTCTCCTTGTACACCTCACGAACAAAAATGAGGGTGTTTTTCTGTGATTTCAAGCCATTTTGATGTCATTCGGTATGCATTTGACCATTAAACACTTGTTTTGTCCATTTACGACACGCGGAGTGTGTTTTTGGCCACCACGGTCACACGAAACCCCTAATTGACATGTCATCTGGCCCACCATTTCACAAATCCCACCACCTTTTTGTTTTTGTCTGATTTCATGGAATTCTGGGGTCGTTCGGCTGGGTTTGACCACCCCACGCACTCTTTTCAATCGCACCAAACACCTAAAGAACACATATTCAGTCGTGATGTGCAAACCATGCCTCCAGATGACGTGTTATATTTTCATGCACCTCTATAATAATAATTTCGGTGTTTTCGTGTGATTTCAAGTCATTCTGATGTCGTTCGGTATGAATTTGGCCGTTAAACACGTGTTTTGGCCATTTACAACAAGCGGAGTGTGTTTTCGGCCACCGCGGTCACACAACACCTTTGATTGATGTTATGTCTAGCCGACCATTTCACAATTCACCCACCCTTTGTTGCCATCCGATTTTATGGCATTCTGAGGTCGTTCAATGGGTTTTGACCACCCCATGCACGCTTTTCAAGCGCGCCAAACACTTAAAAAACACATATTCAGCTGTGACACACAAAACACGTGTCCGGATGATGTGTTGTCTCCTCGCACACCTCACAAATAAAAATTAGGGTGTTTTTGTGTGATTTCAGGTCATTCTGATGTCATTTGGCATGCATTTGACAGTTAAACGCATGTTTTGGCCATTTATGACACGCGGAGTGCATTTTCGGCCACCGCGGTTACACGACACCTCTAATTGACATGAATTATAGCCAACCATTTCACAATTCACCCACCCTTTGTTGTAATCTGATTTCATGGTATTCTAAGGTCATTCTGCTGGTTTTGACCACCCCATGCACGCTTTTCATGCACGGAAAACACCTAAATAACACATATTCAGTAGTGCCGCACAAACCACGCATCCTAATGATGTGTTGTCTTTTCGTATTCCTCATGAATAATAATTAGGGTGTTTTTGTGTGATTTCAAGTCATTCTGACGTTATTGGGTATGTATTTGACCGTAAAACACATGTTTTGGCCATTTACGACATGAAGAGTGTGTTTTCGGCCACTGCGGTCACACAACACCTTTGATTGACGTGCTTTCTATCCGACCACTTCACTATTCACCCACCATTTGTTATCGTCTGATTTTATGGCATTCTGAGGTCATTCGGCTGGTTTTGACCACGCCACGCATTCTTTTTAGGTGCGCCACACACATAAAAAACACATATTCAGTTGTGACATGAAAAACACATGTCTAAATGACATGTTGTCTCCTCTTACACCTCACAAATAATAATTAGGATTTTTATCATGTGATTTCAAGTCATTCTGATGTCGTTCAGCATGCATTTGACCGTTAAATGCATGTTTTTTCCATTTACGACACACGGAGTGTGTTTTCGGCAACCACGATCACACAACACCTCTGATTGATGTGACGTCTAGCTATCCGTTTCATAATTCACCCACCCTTTGTTGTCGTCTGATGTCATGGCATTCTAAGGTCGTTCGGCTGATTTTCACCACCCCACGCATACTTTTCAAGTGCGCCAAACACCTAAAAACACATATTCTGTTGTGCCGCACAAACCGCGTGTCTGAATGATGTGTCATCTCCTCGTACACCTCACGAATTACCCATGGATCGTTGTGTTAAGGTATCAAGACAATCTGAATAAGTTTGGTCGGCTTTCTATATGCTAGTTGTTTTTACTTAAAATAGTGTCAATTTTAAACAAAAGAGAGACATTTAGAGTGATTCCAGCCACACTGTGCCTTGGATTGAAGCGGGGTTGTCTTGTACACATCTCAAATAACCATTGGATCATTTTCCTAAAGTATCAACACAATCCAAATACATTTGGTCGTTTTTTTGTATGTCAGTTGTTGTTTTCACTTAAAATGTTGTCCATTTCAAACCAAAGTGAGACACTTTGAGTGATACCGGCCACACCATGTCTCGGATTGAGGAAAAGTTGACTTGTACCCATCAAAAATGATCAATGTATAGTTTTCCTAAAGTATCAACACAATCCGAATGTGTTTGATTAGTTTTTAGTATGTCAGTTGTTTTTTTCACTAAAAATCATGTCCATTTCAAATAAAAGTGAGAAACTTTGAGTGGTACCCGGCCACACTATGCCTCATACAGCACCCCCTACCCCTGATAGAACCCCTCACCCTGGACAGCCCCCCACCCCCCAGACAGCCCCCCCTCCCAGGATAGCCCCCCCCCCCACCTCGGACAGCCCCCACCTCGAGAAATCCCCTACACCCCCCACCCCCAGACAGCTCCCTGCACCACCCAGAGAGCCCCCCACACCACCCGTACAGCCCAACCACCCCCGGACAACCCATCCCCCCCCCCACAACCCCTCGAACAACCCCCCCCCCCCACCCACCCTGGACTGCCCCCCCCCCCCCCCTCCACCTTGGACAACCCCCACCCCCGAAAATCCCCCCCACCCCCGGACATCCCCCCCGCACCACCCAGATAGCCCAACAACCCCCTGGATGGCCCCCAAACCCCCAGACAACCCCCCCCCCATACAGCCTCCCCCAGACAGCCCCCCGCACCACCCAGATATCCCCCAGCACCACTCGGACAGCCCAACCACCCCCCCCCCCGGACAGCCCCCCTCAACCCGGATAGCCCCCACCCCCCGGACACCCCCTGACCCCCCGGAAACCCCCCAGGACAGCCCCCACCCTGGACAGCCCCCCAACACCCCGAACATCCCCCACCCCCGGCCGGACAGCTCCCCCGACCCCCCGAACAGCCCCCCCCCCCTCCCCCACCCTGTACATTCCCCCAACACCCCGAACAACCCCCCCCCCCCACCCCCACCCCTTGGACTGCCCCCCCCCCCCACCCCCGGACACCCCTCGTACAGCCCCCGCAGCACCTGAACCACCCCCGAACACCCCCCTCACGCCAGACAGCCCCCCCCTCTCCAAACAGCCCCCACCCCAGACAACCCCCCACCCCCCAGACAGCCCCCTCACCCCCCCCCCCCCACTCATTCCAAGAGGGTTCATTGTCATTTCATAAATTCACTCATTTGAAACTACTTAGAAAACGTTAAATAGCTTGAATCATTTAGTTCAAATCAATTTATTTCATTCTTTAAATAAAAAACAGATACAAAGTCTCAATTTCACCAATTCATTCTTTACATATTCTTTGAAAATAAATCTTAACAGTCCTGAAATTGAATAATTCACAAAAAGTTGGAAGATTTAAAAATTATAGTCATCAAATTCATGACTTTTTAAATTCAATGAGAACATGATTAAATAATATTTCACAAAGAATTTTAAAAAAAATTCATAGAAACTTTTTTAAAAATTAATAAACACATATAAATGAATTCTCAAGTAACAATTAATTACAAGATGAAGAAAAAACATAAAAAAACATACTTATAAAATATGGAATCCAACTGAATTGAATCTAAGATGTTTTACCTCTGATGTAGGGTTAAATATTTAATTAATTAAATGGATCCGATGGGATGGAGAAAATCTATGTTAAATCAAAACAAAAAAAACATACACATCAAAATCAAAACACAAAAGTAAAATATTATATGAATAATAATAATAATAATAAGGTAACACTTAAAGATTTTAAGTGTAGAAAGAAGAAAATACCTGATTTGAGATGGATCTGAAGGATATTTAGCAGTTCGGATGGGGGAAGTCGAGCGAGGATGGCCTGCGGCTGCTGCACATTCAGTTCTGTTCGCAAATGAGAAGGGGCTGCTAATTGGGGGTAAAATTTTCCCAACAGTTTTTAAAAACCGTTGGGAAAGATTGCTTATCCCAACGGTTTATATAGAACCGTTGGTAAAGTCCCCTAAAAATTGTCTTTACCCAACGGTTCTATAGAACTGTTGGTAAAGGCTCCTACAAACAGGCATATACCAATGGTTTTGTTAAACCGTTGGTATAGCCTCCCTTTCCCAATGGTTTTTGTAATCCGTTGGGATAAAAGCATTGGGAAAATGCCCATTTCCAATAGTGTTTCTTCATAACATGGGGAAGGAAACATAAAAAGGGGTGAGCTCAAATTCTCAATAAGGGTAATCAACAGTGACATGTAAGAAAATTCATGAACATACAGGTATGAGAACATGATCATTAAAAGAGAAGATCATACCCTGTATATAAATGATTATATACATTAGTCATGGAAAAAATCAGGGAATTTCTTAAGACATGAATAATAATAAAAATATAGAACATAATCCAGTAAATAATAACTTAGTAATGAAACAATGAATTTTTTCATACATGTATGAATATAATATGATTTCAATACTATCCAAGGAACCACTTCAAATTCCAAATTAATAGTAAAGGTTCACTCCCATTACAATCATGGTAGTCATTGTTCACTAACACAGTCATCTGGATAGCATATTTCACACTTCAGACCATCTTGGTAGTCATGGTTCTCTCCCATGGAAATCACAGTAGTCAAGTTTCATTCCCAATACCATCATAGTTTATCTCATGAGATATAAATCATTATCCAATGCATTGGAGGGTGATATAGGTCTCAACCATCTCATAGTGAAATTGATTATACATGTTCCACAAGATCATAAATATTCATATAACAACCAATTAAATTAAATGGTTATCATAAACATTTAATCATACCATAACCCGTGGAAATAGACATGTTTCACAATAATTTCATCATAAATATAACTCGTGAAATGATGTGAGTTTCAAAAGCATATAACCTGTAAAAGTGAAATGTGTTTCACAAACATAATTCCATCAAATCATAGACCATTCAGAGAAATAATATGAATGGAATCATTGAATAATTTCCCCATAAAGTCATGAATAACACCAACATATCTAATCTTATATGGGAAATAATTTTTAAGGATCATTAAAAACATTTCTTGAGGAAAATATCCTTTCTTCTTTGAAAAATAATTTTTATAACATAAATCCTTTTGGAAACATTTTCTTTGAAAATAACTCTGAAAACATATAACGTATTATTTGAAAATAATAAAACTTTTTTAAAATATTCTTCTTTGAAAATTATCTTTATTTTTTTTTTATTTTTTTATGAAAATATAGTTTTTGAATACAATAGATTACCAACTGAACCGAGAGGCATAATTATTTAACATTAAAATATTATCTTAAGTATAGAATAGTAGAAAAATGGTACTAAAACATGAAGATATATAGAATAAATAGAGGATAAGGAAACTATTACGTGTTCTTGAGATATGTATCATAATATTTCATCACATATGCATTGTCATTAACAATCTCAATAGCGTTGAGATTATTTCAATAAACTCTTACAACTTAGTTACATGGGACCATTATATTCATGTATTAAAAGAAAATTAAATGAATATTAAAATATCATGAAAATATGGGGATTAATGGTATAACATGCTAGTATATAAACCTCAAATAATATTTTAGGTTTATAACAATACATGAGTCTCAAATAACGTAATTTGAGACAAAATATTTTTATAGATTTGTTATCTTTTGAAACATAAACCCCATGAGAAAAATTTCATAAAATTTGTATGTTAATAAACATAAATATAATTAAAAGATGCATATAATAGAATAATGATCATTACATACACCACACAAAAGGAAAGGGTGGAAAACACGGCATGTATCACATGAAAATAAAATGTGATAAGAAATCGGATAACCTTGAGTCCTGACTCTCATCGTACTCAATCAAACCACCTTTATAATATATAAATATTTTTATACACAGTTAAATTAACAATATAATTATATCTATTACTGTATATATTTTTATTATGACATAATATTATCTTCTTTTTAACAATCCTTCGTTAAACTTTCACTTTGGTTAATATTCTCTTTGTTCATCGCATGTGTCTTAATTTTTTATATCATAGGTCCTTCTAGATATATTATTATTACAGAATGTGAACCATGATATTAATATTATTTATATACAATATATGTGTATTATAATAGTCTATTTAATATTTAATTATGAAACTGAACACATCTTTCATGGAGATGGTAAGTCGTACATATGCATGAACGTTATTCCCATTTAACTGTTGTGTTGAGAGAAATAATTAAAAAGACATATATGTAAACATATACCTCTAAATATTAAATAATAATTAAATATCATATATATATTATATATTAACTAAAACCATCCTTAGTACCATCCATGTAGTGTATGAATGAATCATTTCTCTCTGAGGGGTGGTAGTACACACTTCCTCAAATGAAATTATCGTATTTACATAAAATGGAAAGCATAAAGGTATCTTCTAAATAAAAATTAGGTAAGTTTAATGACATTATAAATATAATATATATCACATATAAATATAGTTTCCACCATAATTACCACCATGAGAGGCAGTAAGGAAAAATTGAACAATCATAGTTTAGTGAGGTGGTAGTTTTACGTAAACATAATCAATATGTTTATAATCCATTTCATGGAGGTGTGTGTTAGTGTAGGAAGAATAATTATCCTAAATACATCCTACTATATTGATTATACTGGTCTTTTTACACAATAAAAATAAAACTAAAGTTGAGGGTTGGAGAAAGAAAAAAATAAAGGAAATGAAAGAAGGCATTACCTGTTGGTCGGGTAACTCCTTTTGGTTTAAGCCAAAAGGATTCCATGAATTACCTTTTGCCCAAAAGAATTATTAAATGAGGAAGATATATTTTTTTTTAATTTTACTATTTAGGTATTGAAATAAATTAATATTTCTGAGAGGTGTGAGTAACTGGGATAGGTGGTGGATTTTTAAAGGGAAGGAAAAGGACTCACTCGGAATATTCAGAAACAAGTTAGATTTACTCATGTTATTACATAAAACAAGTCATAAAAGACCAAAAAACTCAATAATGGTAGTTTTATAGTGGATATATGGACATCCAGAGGTTTTTGAACAAGTGTATAGTTCATTTGGACCCTTAATATTATGTTTTATTCCCCAATTAATTTCAATTTGGTCTTAATCACTATGAATAATTTTAATCACTTTTACAAATTAATTTGGTCAAAAATTAAATTGGTATCATTAGACTCTAAATAATATAATGAAAAAAATGGTATATGTCAGTTTCTAAAATTTCAAATCATTGAAGAGGAAAAATTATGGCCATTGATAATCTCGTATACTGGATAAAATATAAGGTTTTTAAAGTAGAAATTTTTTCCAAAGTTTGTTATGATTTTATATTCAATATAAAAAAGAAATTTATTTTAGTTAATTGAATTGATTTAATAGATAAAATATTTATCAAGTTTTGCCTTAGAAAAATTATAATATCATTTATCATTAATAATTAATTAACTAAAAATGTGCTTTTTATCTAAAAAGTATTATTTTTCACTATTCATTGTAAAAGATGTTTCCCAAAAAATACTAAAATTTTAACCTAGGTGAATTTCAACATTTTGAATAAAAATTGAAGATTATTTTTCAAATTAAATTTATATATGTGTTAAAAGATAATTATATTATTAAAATTGGTTCATTTGATAGAACAGTATATTAATACATAAAATGACTTTACCACTAAAATCATATCTTTCATTATTGATATATATTATTTATATAAAACAATTATAAACAACATCTAAAAAGAAGTTAGTACATTTCATATTAATATGTTTAGAATATACGTTATAATTATCTCATCTAAATAATAATATCATTAAAATATTTTTTACTAGAAAATCTATATTTAATATGATGTGAACTACGTTGGTGTTGAGTGTTTCGCATACCAAATTGGTGTTGTGTTTAACATACGTTAAGTTGGTGTTTCATGTAATGAATTCCAAGTTACTGGTGTTTGTAACATACACCTTTTTTGTGCCATGTGAAAGGAGTTTTTGATTTTATTTTTTTCAAGACATAAATGAATATATAATTTATTTGAAAAAATGTGTCCCTAAAAACTTAGGGTGTTACCAGCAATGAAAAATAGAAGGAAAGTTTAATATCATTTTTTAAATGTTTAATAAATTACCTATCAACATCCAATTTAATGAAGTTATTTCCCAAATTCCTTCCTATGTGAAATTCATAGAGGAACTTCTCTCCAAAAAGGAAGATAGATTACTTGGTAGAAAATTCATAAATGGATAATTCTATGTTGTTGTTCAGAATAATCTTCCACTAAAAATGAAATATCTTTGGATTTTCTCAAATACCTTAAGCATAATATCTTAAAACTTCAAAATA
Organism: Viscum album; assembly: GCA_963277665.1. Lineage (NCBI taxonomy): Eukaryota > Viridiplantae > Streptophyta > Magnoliopsida > Santalales > Viscaceae > Viscum > Viscum album. The sequence goes on from OY728142.1 coordinate 1,541,530,493, forward strand.
TATCTATTCTAAAGAGGATCTGGCATTAAATTTATTCACATTAGTGTTTTCCACAATGTGGTACTCAAGTAACTAAATCCAAATAATGCAGAACTAAATTTAAAATGCTAATCAGTAATGTATCATAGAGGGATACTCAAGGATTCTCTAGTAAAAATTGTTAAATTCATTTTTCAAGTTGAATTCCTCATTTTGGTCATGGAAGAAGAAAAATACATTCCAATTAACCATGTTCAACCATTACTAGCCACTATGAAGTCTCTGATTGAGGTGAATCAAGAGAGAATTATATTCATAGTAGATAAAAAACTAGTTGTGTTTGACCTAGTGAAACCTTAAAAACAAGAAGATGATTCATTTAACTATCAAGTTATATTTCATATTAATGTGAGTAATTTCTATACAAGAATCAAATATGATAGTGATGCATTGTCTCCTACTGAAAATAGTATTGTGATTATGATGAATTGAACTATATAGAACCTCTAACAAGGAACTATATCCCTTCATTTACACCATCAGTCATCTAGCCACCAATGTTTGAGTTGAAACCCCTCCTAATCACATTATGTTGATCATTCCTAGAGAAACAACATGAAATACCTGTCATCATTAGCTCATAACTGAAAAAAAAGATGCTTGAAGTGCTGAAAATATAGAACAAGTCAATAAACTGTAGGTGGATCACATAAAATGTACCATCCCCAAAATATGCACTAAAACGATTTTATTGGAAGAAGTTTTGAATCCCAAATCACATACCTCGAGGTGGCTCACACCACTGATGAAAAAAAAATTATGAAAGATGAACTAAAACTCCTCGACACAGGTAATATTTTTTCAATCTATGATAGTGAGTGGGTGAGTCTTCTATTGGTCATTCCAAAAAAAATGTGACATCATAGTTGTAAAAAATGATGAAAATGAACTAGTCATGACTTGAAGAATCTTTGTATAGAGAGTATACATGTAATAAATAAATATAAATACAACAATCGGAAATGAGAAATCACCCTTCTTTTTAGGGATAAAATACTGGAGAGATGGGTAGGATGAAAATACTACTATTTCATGGAATGATATTCAAGATAAAATTAAAATATTGTTGACCCATTTGATTACACCAAAAATACATTCTCATGTCCATTTGGTACCATCACCTACAAATTATATCATTCGCTATGTCTAATAAACCAGTGACTTGTAAAGGTGCATGTCACATGTATTCAACAATATGGTGAAAGAATTCGATAAAATTTTATGGTTTATTTATCAGTTTATGGATGATAATTTAAGGTATTATTAGGAAATATAGATTTACTCTTGTAATGCTCTAATGAAAATTGAATTTTTTTTGAACTGGGATAAATTCCAGTTTATGAACCAAGAAGGAATATTCCTCAGACACAAAATCTCAAATAATGTAACAAAATAAGATCCTTCTATGGTAAAAGTAATCAAAGACTTGCATTATCAATTAAATGTAAAATTTATGCATAACATTCAAGGCCCTGTAGGATTCTACCACTACTTTGTAAATGATTTTGCAAACAAATCCCTCCCTTTGACACACCTATTATCAAAAGATAGTTCCTTTGAGATCACTAAAGAGTGTCTTTAGGCATTCAAAATTTTATAGAATATAATTTTGGCTTCTCCCATTATAATCTAACTAATTTGGAATAAAGATTTCAAATTAATGTGCGAGGAAAATGAATTTGATGTATGAACTATCTTAGGACAACAATTCGACCAAATATTCAACCACATTTACTATGCCAGTCACAAATTGACTGATACTTAGGTGAACTACATAGCTAAAGTAAAGAAACTCATAGTATTAATCTATGCTTTTGTAATGATTCACTCATACGTTATTTCATTCAAGGTAATTCTTTACACTAACCATTCAACCAATAAAATATTTTTTAGGAAAAAAAGTATTTCAAACCCATACTGATATGGTGGATCCTAAGGTAGTATGATTATGAAAACATTATAATGGAATCTATGGGGACTAATAATTTGTTTCATTGGTCATCTTTCTTGACTCTCATTACCCAATATTAAGAATGATGATAATATGGGAATTGAGGTTTACATCCCTGATAAATTTATTTTAAAATTTTAATCTAAGTAACAATATTAATTTTTCAACATTTCAAACTAACTCCCCATTGGATCCCCTTACCCATATATCTTTTACCAAAAATATAGAATCTTTTTGGTCAAAGCCTCACACTACTAATGTGATGAGACACTATTTTTTTCATTTTTCCGACAAATTTACATGGTGTCTCAACCCAAAGGATGATATAATAAGTGTACTTGACATTTTTGACATGTGATCAACTGGAGGGAATCAATAAAAATGACTCATAGTTGAAAAAAACATGGAATGAAGATAGAGATCGGAAAACACTCCATCAAGATGCAAGAAACTGTTTCTAGAGATGTGATCGGTGCCAATGAACTGGAACCACTAGAAAGTGAAATTATAAGACCAAAAACATGATCATGAATGTTGAAATATTCTTCATTTGGGGAATATATTTTCTGGATCCATTCCCTAATTCACATGTAATGTATTATATATTGTTTTTGGTTGACTACATTTCAAAATGGGTAGAGGATAATGCCACCACTCATGACACGAAAAAATTGTTAATGATCATTCTAAAGAAAAATATCATTTCAAGATTCATATTTGACTTATTTCTTATTAGTCATTACTAAAAATATATTAACAATAATTTTTTCAATGGATTACTTGAGATATGAAAAATCCGGTACAACATAAGAACATCCTACCACGTGAAAAAATCTAGAAAGTTAAATTATCAATTAGGGAAATAAAAAACCATTAGAAAACCGTGAAAAAAATTAAAATTACTAGAGCCAAAAATTAAATGATTTTATCTCAACCTACTGCAATGTGTTAAAAACACTAATTGATAGTACTGCATTTTTTTTGTACGAGAATCCATTCAATTTACGAGTGGAATTGGAGCATTGCTCGTACTAGGCAATTAGAAAATTGAACATGGATTCTCAAAATGTTATAGATGTTTGGGTGTTGAAAATGTATGAATATGAGGAATTAAGAAAGTTTAATTATGAGAATGATGAAATTTATAATGAAAAAACCAAGAATTTTTAAAATTAACATGTCATGTGATAAATCTACATGATAATAAATAATGTATTCCTTTTCAATTCCTGATTGATGTTGTTCCCTAGAAATCATAAATCTAGAAGGTGGAGACCCTTCTATGTCATATTGGTATTACCATACAGGGCCATAAAGATTCATAAAGGTGGAGAACCACCATTCAAAATTAATTTTTGGTGATTAAAGATATTACAGAAACCATTCTGAGAGGGGTGTTTCATCACTTTGATATTCATATAGGAGAAACTGAGTTTAGATCTCAATGTTAAACATAGAGTTGAATGGGAGTTAATCTTCTATAGTTCAAATAGTCTACAATATTATATATAATAGTTTAGGAAATCTTGTGGAACACTTAAATCAAATAACATATGCCTTGGTCTACAATGTGGAAACAGGCCCAAATTACATTTCGTGTAGTTTATACACGATATGTATATTTCACAACCCAAAATAATAATAATTTATCGTATTATATGTTGTGTAAATATACAATATGTGAAATTATATGAATGTTATAAGTCATAACCCTAGGGTTCACTATAGACCTACCCCACCCTAAAACCCCTCCTCTACTGTTTCCCTATCCCACACAACCCACTACCCACCATCACTCCACGTCCCTCTTCGATCCACTTCCATCACCTCACCTATCCTCCCTCATTGAACCTACTTCATCGCACCAAATATCGTCTATATAGACTCTATTCATCCTATACTATCAATCCAAAAATACATTAAAAGTTTTGTTGCATACAAAATGGCCTTTACAAAAACTATCCAGACTCTCCCTACTGATCGCACACCTGATTTTGAGGATTCACCTCAGATAAAGAGACAAATTATTGCCACACCTCCACCCCCTGATTTATCCTCGTCCGGATTTGATGAATCCTTCCAAACCACTATGGACACTGGGAAGTCACATTTGACATCAAGTCAATAAAATGGAACTGATCATCCACATATACACCTTATACTGCACCTATCCACCCCCCCAAATTGGAGGCCACATACGATTGTTTGTATCCAATTCCCATGTGGAACAACATGAAATTGGATTTGGTCATACTCACCCAGATTCACATCATAAATGAGGTCCTCCATCTCTTTTATAGAGTGCACATTAACCCCATTGTCTACATATTAAAGGAGAAATTTTGATATATTTTTCTCATGTTCTTGGATACTCTCAAGATGACTATTGAAAGAATCACTATTCGGCTTGGCAGAAAACCCGATTACCTCTCTTTCAGTGAGTTTAGAATCATAATAATTATCTATTACACTAACTATTTTTCCACCTCGGTGTTTCTGGATATTCATATTGAGGCGATCAAGTCAGATGCAGAACATCTCGGGAGGATAATCACCTAAAACCCATCGAGTACCTTGGATTCTCAAATTATAATGTCCACCCAAATATATGGTTTCCCACATTGGATTATTCATCAATCCTTGACACATTCTAGTTACACTCATGAAAATAATTATATTAGAATGAGATAGGTATATTTTTCTTATTCTTTCCTCTTTAATGGGTGGACATACCATGAGCATCGCATCTCAGATCACCTTTAATTTTAGGGTGCATGGACAGTAGACTCGAGAAACACTAAGGGGTGGATCCTTTATCACTCATTTATCTTGACATCTCTTCATCTTCGATGCAACCCTTTATATCAAATATCATAGAAAAATTGAGTCGATGTAAAACCTTGTTCTCTAAAAAATTAATCTATTATGGAAGGATGGTGAGAACATGAGCCTCAGCCTAGTTTGTGAGGACTCAACAAGTGAATCCAAGAGACCCAAGATCAAATCCGAGTGGATGAAAACTTCCGAGGGACTATAGTTTTACTATAGAAGACACTGTAGAAGGAACTGTAATAGGTACTATGTAGGTACTGTAGAAACTACTGTTTCAGTATGGTAGAAACCGGAACTATTCGTCCATTTGGGCCATTGGGCCATCGGTTTGGTCCTTGTATCCTTCAAGGCAATTAGGCTACTCAAGGCCTTCAGGCCAGTTGTTTCTCAAGGATATAGGCCCACCATATGGCCTAGGGGCCACCCCAGGGCCTTAAAGCCACATGAATGAAGATTTACCAGTCAAACAACAAGGGACAAGGCTTCAGATGAGGATTTAGGGAAGGAAAATTCATAAGAGAACAACTAATCAAAATTGGAAGAATGAGAGGTTATATCATTAACATCTGTACTGGGCCTGGTTATCTTTTCATAGGATAGCTAGCTGACCAGCCCTGCAAAGGTGGATTTGTGATATCATGACATATGATAGAGAGGAGAAATTCCAAGTTGTATTGTCTGGGTGATTCCCTCTATGACCTACAGGACATGTAACTGTCCATAAGCCTTTGGTATTTTTGAGGGTTACACCTCACCCCTTGAACGGTGGATTATCAAAATAAAGAAAATTGGAGGCCCTTGGGAAATTCCAATTGGATGGATAGTGACATTTATCGATGGACCTTGGGAAGCATTAGGGGTGCTGACTAGGTGCTCAGTGACCTTGTCACAAACCCCGCCCCTTGTTCTTCCACCTCCATGTCATCCCATAATTCCACCACCACCTTACCCCAACCAGTTACCATGCCCATACCTAACTCTAAATCTACCAATATCCATTCTCTATCCACCACTACCTTAACCATGCCAATACCCACCACATCCTTCATTGTCGATATGTGACTTCCACACCAGTACATTCTAGTGAACCTAAATTAGATATTCCAATACCTGATGATCCCAATCATTGAACCACAATACTCTACCATACCTACATCACTATTATCCCCTCAAACAACTCCCTCCAACCCCCAGTAGGCCGTTCATCCTCTAGCATTCCCATACCAACACCCACCCCAACAGATCTGTCTTCGGAGTTGACATACCCAACTACCTATAAGAAGTATTTGGTAGATTATTAATGATTGGTAAAGGGATCATCCCTACAATTATCTTCTAAGTTTTCATTCATTAACTCTATTTCCACACATACAACCACCATCCAGGTCAGTACCTCACCCCTACTATCCACAGTGTTAACTACCAGCACCACCTAACATTTAGATTTCATTGATGATCATTTGTTCATATCCATTGAGTGAATTGATATGGTAGGCCTGATCTAGGTACCCTCTATTTGGGAAGTTTCTTTATATTAAACATTCAGTAAGAGTTATACTAAGTTATATAATTACGTATACCCACCAAATTTTTTTCTATACGAGTGAACTTTTTTGTCGTACTTGTATTTCATTAAACAATGATGTATCAGGTCCTTATATGTTTACATAGATTATATATTTTTTATTTACTATTGGTTGATTTATTTCAATTTAATTACATTAATAATTTTTCAATGTCTAGTTCCTTTTCATCATCCATGGTCATTTTTGCACCTATTCCACCACCATATATACTCCGACACAATATGTTTAATAATTTCACTAATGTCAAGTACCATATTGGGTATAATTCATTCTAGATACCCGATCTAAAAATATCTTCACCAAGATGAGTAAAAATTATATTTTTACTTTATTAGATTCATGCTCTGTACACTCATAATGTAGTTAATCCCTCTATGCACCCACATGATCTCGATGACACTGCCGCCTATTCTTTTAGGTGGAAATAGACTTCAAATCATATGGTAAAAACTAATTGATTCATTTGTATATTAGTCTGGGTGATTATGTAATTATTACAACATTATGGGATGGAACCCATTTTTTGTTGTTTAATTTATTTTTAGTTTTTTAATTAGGTTTTTTGTCTTTGTTTTAGTAGTAATGTTTCTATTAGGTCACTTTGAACTTCACTGTAACAACATATCAACATGTATCTAAGAAATTTTTCATTACTATTAAGTATGTGCACCTACCCATTTCATTTTATTCATCATTTTTAAACCCTTTGAACTTATGCATTATCTAGTACATGGTTTTTCATTCTAACACATTATGTAGTTTGTGTAATTTGAAATAAACATCCAAAAAAAATTCATCATGTCACAACACTCATATCGAGAGCTCACAATTAAAAAAAATTCAATTCCAAATTTCTATTCCAAATTTTCTATGAAGATATGTGAAATTTCTCCAATGATTAATTTCCTAACAGTGAGGATGCTGTCATATTTTATGTAAGAGAAGTATTTATTGATCATTAATGTCGATACACAAGGATTACTACATGTTTTCATCTGTCTAAGAGTCATTTTTTACTGAATGAAAAGGTTTAAATTGAAAACACATTAAAACTATTTAAATAAAATAAAAATTTAGGTTTGATATATTTGAAATCCATTTTTTACTCCTTTTACATTTTTATCATGATTGTTAAGTTTAGTTATTTAATTCAATTTCAAAAATTTTGAAATTTATATTTGATTTAAATATTACTTGATTTTATACCTGGAGTTATTTCTTTTATTTTGGTATAATCCCATTCTAGAGAGGATTCTGGACCCAGGATTTCATATTCTTTTCTGAACATATTTTTTGAGAGACACAGGGTATAAGGCCCTAGCCTTAAACCTTACTTAATCTTGAGTTATTACAAGATTACACATTGAGGATCTTTTCGGGTTTAGAGTTTTAGAGAATTAGATCATAAAACTTGAATTACATTCCACATATAAACAAAGTGGTTACATAAATATAGTATTATTCTTTCCCATCAATGGAAACATATTTAAAATAAAACATGGATTCTTTCTTGACACTTCCTTGACACTATCATCATATCATGTACCTTTCTCTTGACCTGTGAAAAACATTTCAAAAAAACTTGGGATGAGCATAAAAAGCTCAGTAAGGGATATAAAAATATGGAAAGGAAACATGGGTACATATATACATAAGAATGAAATCATACGTTACCCATAAAACATAAGCACTTTAACATACCTAATCAAATCATGAATAAATCATAGAAATCATAAGACATAAAGGTAACTTGAGGCATTCATAACATTCTTACGTAGGGAGTAACCCTCTTGGTTACGTTTGGAATACCCATCACAGTATATTCCCTAAATCTCTTCGTAGAAACCTTAATTTTACACTCCTTCACGTTACCCAATGCATTAGAGAGCTATATCGGGCTCACCCGCCCTTAGTTTATCACGGAACCACCCGTCTTCATAATAATGCCCAAGAACCTCAACATAATCGTTTCACATAAAACATGCATAAAAGAAACATAACATTTCCACCTTTCAATCACAAGATATCAATACAACACATTGATATAAAAACATTATGAAAACCATTTTCAATACCAAAATAAAAGAAAAGTAAAACATGGTATTTATTTTTCTTTTAAAAAGAAGGTATGGCTTGTAGAGGAAGCCGAAACTCAAATAATGGTCACGACGGCGGAGAAGTCGTTGTCGCCGCATACGTACGACAAAAACATTCCCTTTTGTTGTTTAGTAAACGCTTCGTATAAAAACTATTCCTTTTGAATAAATGTAAAAGTCAAAGGGGTTTATACCCGTATGAAAGAAGGTTGCGTATAAAACAAAATATGCCTCAATGAAAGGAGATTGAGACGAAGTCCCATACCTCGGGTCCGACTTGACTTGGTCTTTCTTTAATGTCCTGAATAATAAACTTGAGTTAATTTATACTTGTTTAAGAACCTTTTTCAAGTTCATTATTCCTTTTATATCACTTATTTTCGTCTCATGAAGACTATGTAATTATTTAAGTTAATAATGGTCGTTTTAACGATCATTGGTACTTGAGTCAAAAATAAGCCCTTTATAATTACATGTTGTTCATGTATCCATTATATCCAGAATGGTATTCATGATATAGATATTATATATGTCATATATATCCAGTAAATGCATGCATTTATAATATTACATAATCATTTAGAGGTAAGAAATGAAATGCACCGTTCATGGAGACGGTAAGCCGTATGTACGCATGAACGCTACTTTCATTTCTATTTCGTATTTTATAGAATGGAATCATAATTATATAAAGGTATATTATAATTCCAGTATAATATCATATGTAATATCATAGTTCCATCCTTTATACGTCCCACATATGGTATTTAACGAATCAAATCACTTTGAGGGGGCGGTAGTCCGCACTTCCTTAAATGAAGATATCGCGTTTACCCATAATGGAAACCATAAAGTTATACCCAAAAAGAAAAATACATAAGCTTAAGGAAAACATAAACATATTATATATCATATATAAATATAGTGACATCTTAATGGCCACCTTTGAAGGTGTTAAAATAATGTTGAACAATCATCGTTTCGGGAGGCATAAATTTTCCATCCACGGAAATAGTATGTTCGTTAACCATTAGGTGTAGGTGTATGTAAGTTTAGCTTGAATACTTATTATAACAACATCCTAGTATATTGAGGATACTGTATTTGTTACAAAAGAAAAGAATAAAAAGATTTTAGGGGGTTGGAGAAGCAAAATAATACAAAAGGACTCAAAAGAAGACATTACCTTAAAATCGGGTAACTCCCTTTGGTTTGAGCTCAAAGGCTTCCTTGGGAAGACTTATTCCCAAAGTGAGGCTTCAAGGAGTAATATAAGGAAGTGTAGAGACAAAATGGGTAGGGGTTGGCCGAGACAAAATCTTTTGGAGTGTGGGAAAAGAGGTAGAGGTGGGGGCCTTTTATAAGAGGAGAGGAGGGGCACTCTTGGAAAGTAAAGATAAGTTACTTTATTTTAAAATGAGTTTCAGATTCAAAAGGTCCCACATTGATATAATTCGAGGATAAGGTGATAAGGGTTCGAAATCCACTCATCCAATTGGTTTTGGACATGTGTAGGTCTTAGATATTACATTATCTTTCCATTTTAATTAAATCGTTAAATAATGAGGTCATCGCTGCATCATCATGATGTCATAAATAATTTAATTTATTTAATGTCTAAAAATTATAAAAAAATACTATGATGTAGGAAATATTTTTATATTTCCAATTAATATTTATAATCAAAAATATGATCTTTATAACCCCATGTAAAAATTATTTTAGTAAAATAACTCATGTTTGTGTCATTTTTACTTTAGCATTAAATAAAAAGTTATTTATGTCATTTCCCAACCAAAGTGGCTCCATGGGGTCCCCAAGTTGACCCATGGCTTGTCTTGGTCGGCCATGACACAACCAATAAGGGTAGGACATGTGTCTAGGTCATTTCATTTTATTAAAATATTATTCTTACCTTAAACTACACTAATTACCTCTAATCGCGATTAAAAACTTAATAAATTACTATTCACCAAAAAATTATTTTAATCTCATTGAACCACATTTTACTTCTTAATGACAACTATGTATGTCGGATTTTTGAAATTCAAATCACAGAAGGGACAAAGTTTCATTTAAACGAAAAATCAGTTTCTTTAACTACCACTTAGTGATTTCACTATTCATCAAAAATTGATGTTTTTCAGAAAAATACCAAAAATTCACCCTAAGCTATATTTGATATTCCGAATTCAAAAATTAAGTCTATTTTAGAAAATTCAAAACATATAAGTTACATTAATTAATTTAATAATTAATTCCCGCTGTCATGACAAATAGCGTGTTTTTATGAAACAATAAGTATCAAAAGATTGACACTAGTTTAAGTTCAATTTCAAAGTGAAATTGATTCCAATGACCACCATTGGATTAAATGGTAAAAATATATTCTAATTTCACTTCAAAACCAATTCAAAACATAATCTAATCATATAAATAAATTAGATTAAAAATCATTTTTGATGTAAAATGCAGTATTTTCCACTATTCATTAAAAAATGAACATTGTCAGAAAAATACCAAAAATTCACACAAAGTAAATTTTGATGTCCCAATAATAAAGAATAAGTTTATTTTGAAAAACATAGTTTATAAAATTGTCAAAAGATAGATTCAAAAATGGTTTGCCATCAAAAGGCAGTAAAATAATCTTTTAAAAATATTAGTGTATTCCATGCTTAAGATTGGATTTATTATCATTTTAAGCCTCTAAAACACTATCTTAATCATTAATAGACATAGATAAAAATATATATTATTCATTACTTACTTGGGATGTTACATCCTTCCCCCCTTTAGAAAATTGCGTCCCCGCAATTTATTTACTTATCGAATAAATGGGGGTACTTATCCCTCATTGCATTTTCAGATTCCCATGTTGCCTCTTCAATCATGTGGTTTTTTCACAAAACCTTTACCTGATTAATCACCTTATTTCGTAACACTTTCTCCCTATGGTCAAGAATCTGGACCGGTTGTTCCTTATAAGATAGGTTCTCTTCCAGCTGAACTACCTCTGGACTCAAAGCATGAGATGGATCTGGCATATACTTTCTCAACATTGAAACATGAAAAACATTGTGTACCTGAGATAAGCTCGGAGGTAAAGCCACTCGGTAAGCAACTGATCCAACTCTCTCCAGAATTTCATATGGTCCAATAAACCTTGAACTCAGCTTTCCTTTCTTACCAAATCTCATCACACTTTTCCAAGGAGAAACCTTGAGAAAAACATGATCACCTACCTCAAAAGAGAGATCCTTCCTCCTGTTGTCCGCATAACTCTTCTACCTACTTTGAGTTGTTCTCATGTGCTTCTGAATCAGCTGAACTTTTTCTGCCATCTCTTCTACCATTTCTGGTCCCATCAACTTCCTTTCACCCACTTCATCCCAGAAAGCTGGAGTTCGATACTGCTTCCCATATAATGCCTGAAATGGTGCCATCTGTATACGGGAATGAAAATTGTTATTATATGAAAATTCAACCAAAGAAAGATGTTGGTCCCAAATTCCCTAATAATCCATAGAGCAAGCTCATAGCATATCCTCCAAGGCATGAATTGTTCGTTCTGACTGCCCATCTGATTGAGGATGAAAAGCTGTACTAAAATTTAATTTAGTACCCAACGACTTCTGAAGGCCTTTCCAAAAGTTAGAAGTGAACCTGGGATCATGATCAGATAAAATGTAGAGAGGAACTCCATGTAACCTGACTATCTCTTTAAGATACAAACGGGAAAGTTGATCTAGGGAAAAAGTATCTCGTATAGCAAGGAAATGAGCAGATTTAGTCAAGCGATCAACAATAACCCAGATTGCATTATTACCTCGAGATGTCTTTGGTAATCCCACAACAAAGTCCATGGATATATTCTCCCATTTCCACTCTGGCACTGGTAAAGGCTGAAGCATCCCTTTCGGTAACTGCCGCTTTGCTTTAACCTGTTGACATGTTAAACACTTCACAGTAAAATCAGCAATATCTATTTTCATTCCATCCCACCAGTAATACTCCCGTAGATCTCTGTACATCTTAGTACTGCCTGGATGAACTGAAAATGGAGAACTATGATCTTCACATAACAACTCTCTCTTCAACTGTGAATCACAAGGCACACACAATCTCTTCCCAAATCTCAAAACACAATCATTATCAATGTTGAATTCAGGCAACTTAGCTTTCTGAACCAGCTCTACCTTTTTCTGCAACTCACTGTCTTGCTTCTGTGCTTGCTTGATTCTATCTGATAGAGATGATCTCACTGATACCTGAAACAAAACAGAAGAAATTCCTGCACCAACAACTTCTATGCCAAAGTTCATCAAATCCTTAACCAAAGGATCATGTTCCAAACTCAACATTGCTAATGAAGCATTACTTTTTCGACTCAAAGCATCAGCCACTTTATTTTCTTTTCCCAGATGGTAATGAATTGTACAATCATAATCCATGATTAATTCCAGCCATCTCCTCTGTCTCATGTTTAACTCTTTCTGAGTGAATATATACTTTAAACTTTTGTGATCAGTATATATTTCACACTTTACTCCATACAAATGATTCCTCCAAATTTTTAAAGCGAAAACAACAGCAGCTAATTCCAAATCATGTGTAGGGTAATTTACCTCATGAGTTTTCAACTGACGTGAAGCATAAGCAATTACCTGATCATTCTGCATAAGGACACAGCCAATTCCTTTCAATGAAGCATCACTATATATAACAAACTCACCATTCCTGGAAGATAGTACCAAAACTGGAGCATTCACCAATCTTCTTTTCAATTCCTGAAAACAATCATCGCATTCTTTTGTCCAGATAAACTTAACACCCTTCCGAGTTAGCTTAGTCATTGAACTAGATAACCGTGAAAAATTTCTAACAAACCTTCGATAATATCCTGCCAAACTGAGGAAGCTACGAATCTCAGTTACATTTGTGGGTCCTGGCCATTCTTCCACAACTTTTGTTTTTGCAGGATCAACAGTTATTCGATCTTTAGAAACAATGTGACCAAGGAAAGAAATTTTTTGCAACCAAAACTCACACTTTCTGAATTTCCCATACAATTTCTTTTCTTTCAAGGTTTGCAAAATGACCCTTAAATGTCTTTCATGTTCTTCTTTACTTTTAGAAAACACCAAAATATCATCAATGAAAACCACCACAAACTTATCCAAGAACTCATGGAAAATTCTATTCATTAAGTCCATGAATACAGCAGGTGCATTGGTTAGCCCAAAAGGCATTACTACAAATTCATAATGGCCATATCTCGTACGGAACGCAGTCTTCGGAATATTTGCCTCCTTTACCTTCAGCTGATGGTACCCCGATCTCAAGTCAATCTTTGAAAAAAAAACTGAGCTCCCTGGAGCTGATCAAACAAATCATCGATATGAGGCAAAGGATACTTGTTCTTAATAGTAATATTATTCAAGGCTCTATAATCAATTCAAAGTATCATTGATCCATATTTCTTTTTAACAAACAAGACAGGAGCACCCCATGACCTCAAAAATCTTCTCCAGTGCTTTAATCCACCCTTCAGCTAACACAGGGTCAGATGATCCTCTGAATGATGGGGGATGTTGCCTCATGAAATGTTCCACCACTGACATGTTCCTCTGCAGTTGATATGGATGATCTCGTGCATGGATACCACCACCATTTATAGCCTGATTCAACTGTGACATCACTGCAACAAACTGTTCAGTTCCAATTCCGACCATCTCAGGATGCTGATTCGGAAGGTTATTTCCTTCTACATGCCTTCCTAGCACTACTTCCCTGTTTCCTCTGCGGGAAACCATTCTGAACAAACATGTCTTAGATAAAGCAAAATGGTAATCTTCAAATTCTATATCACTTCAATTTGACCATAAAAAAATATTTTTTGGATAATCATTTAATAGAATTCTAACTCCTAAAGTTATCTAAACCGACCTCTAATACCAACTATAAGGCCCCAGCCTTAAACCTTACTTAATCTTGAGTTATTACAAGATTACACATTGAGGATCTTTTCGGGTTTAGAGTTTTAGAGAATTAGATCATAAAACTTGAATTACATTCCACATATAAACAAAGTGGTTACATAAAGATAGTATTATTCTTTCCCATCAATGGAAACATATTTAAAATAAATCATGGATTCTTTCTTGACACTTCCTGGACACTATCATCATATCATGTACCTTTCCCTTGACCTGTGAAAAACATTTCAAAAAAACTTGGGATGAGCATAAAAAGCTCAGTAAGGTATATAAAAATATGGAAAGGAAACATGGGTACATATATACATAATAATGAGATCATACATTACCCATAAAACATAATAACTTTAACATACCTCATCAAATCATGAATAAATCATATAAATCATAAGACATAAAGGTAACTTGAGGCATTCATAACATTCTTACGTAGGGAGTAACCCTCTTGGTTAAGTTTGGAATACCCATCACAGTATATTCCCTAAATCTCTTCGGAGAAACCTTAACGTTACACTCCTTCACGTTACCCAATGAATTGGGGAGCTATATCGGGCTCACCCTCCCTTAGTTTATCACGGAAGCACCCATCTTCATAATAATGCCCAAGAACCTCAACATAATCGTATCACATAAAACATGCATAAAAGAAACATAACATTTCCACCTTTCAATCACAAGATATCAATACAACACATTGATATAAAAACATTATGAAAACCATTTTCAATACCAAAATAAAATAAAAGTAAAACATGGTATTTATTTTTATTTTAAAAAGAAGGTATGGCTTGTAGAGGAGGCCGAAACTCAAATAATGGTCACGAAGGCGGAGAAGTCGTTGTCGCCGCATACGTACGACAAAAACATTCCATTTTTTCGTTTAGTAAACGCTTCGTATAAAAAAGATTCCTTTTGAATAAATGTAAAAGTCAAAGGGGTTTATACTCGTATAAAATAAGGTTGCGTATAAAACAAAATATGCCTCAATGAAAGGAGATTGAGACGAAGTCCCATACCTCGGGTCTGACTTGACTCGGTCGTTCTTTAATGTACTGAATAATAAACTTGAGTTAATTTATACTTGTTTAAGAACCTTTTTCAAGTTCATTTTTCCTTTTATATCACTTATTGTCGTGTCATGAACACTATGTAATTATTTAAGTTAATAACGGTCGTTTTAACGATCATTTGTACTTGAGTCAAAAATAAGCCCTTTATAATTACATGTTGTTCATGTATCCATTATATCCATAATGGTATTCATGATTTAGATATTATATATGTCATATATATTCAGTACATGCATGCATTTATAATATTACATAATCATTTAGAGGCAAGAAATGAAATGCACCGTTCATGGAGACGGTAAGCCGTACGTACGCATGAACGCTACTTTCATTTCTATTTCATATTTTATAGAATGGAATCATAATGATATAAATTTATATTATAATTCCTGTATAATATCATATATAATATCATATTTCAATCCTTTATACATCCCACATATGGTATTTAACGAATCAAATCACTTTGAGGGGGCGGTAGTCCACACTTCCTTAAATGAAGATATCGCGTTTACCCATAATGGAAACCATAAAGGTATACCCAAAAAGAAAAATACAGAATCTTAAGGAAAACATAAACATATTATATATCATATATAAATAGAGTGACATATTAATGGCCACCTTTGAAGGTGTTAAAAGAATGTTGAACAATCATCGTTTCGGGAGGCATAAATTTTCCATCCACAGAAACAGTATGTTCGTTAACCATTAGATGTAGGTTTGTGTAAGTGTAGCTAGAATCCTTATTATAACAACATCCTAGTATATTGAGGATACTGGAGTTGTTACAAAAGAAAAGAATAAAAAGAGTTTAGGGGGTTGGAGAAGCAAAATAAAACAAAAGGACTCAAAAGAAGACATTACCTTAAAATCAGGTAACTCCCTTTGGTTTGAACTCAAAGGCTTCCTTGGGAAGACTTATTCCCAAAGTGAGGATTCAAGGAGTAAGAGAGGGAAGTGGAGAGACAAAATGGGTAGGGTTTGGCCGAGACAAAGGCTTTGGGAGTGTGGGAAAAGAGGTAGAGGTGGGGGCCTTTTATAAGAGGAGAGGAGGGGCACTCTTGGAAAGTAAAGATAAGTTACTTTATTTTAAAATGAGTTTCGGATTCAAAAGGTACCACATTGATATAATTCAAGGATAAGGTGATAAGGGTTCTAAATCCACTCATAAAATTGGTTTTGGACATGTGTAGGTCTTAGATATTACATTATCTTTCCATTTTATTTAAATCGTTAAATAATGAGGTCATCGCTGCATCATCATGATGTCATAAATAATTTAATTTATTTAATGTCTAAAAATTATAAAAAAAATACTATGATGTAGGAAATATTTTTATCTTTCCAATTAATATTTATAATCAAAAATATGATCTTTATAACCCCATGTAAAAAAAAGTTAGTAAAATAACTCATGTTTGTGTCATTTTTACTTTAACATTAAATAAAAAGTTATTTATGTCATTTCCCAACCAAAGTGGCTCTATGGGGTCCCCAAGTTGACCCATGGCTTTTCTTGGTCGGCCATGACACAACCAATAAGGATAGGACATGTGTCTAGGTCATTTCATTTTATTAAAACATTATTCTTACCTTAAACTACACTAATTACCTCTAATCGCGATTAAAAAATTAATAAGTTACTATTCACCAAAAAATTATTTTAATCTCATTGAACCACATTTTACTTCTTAATTAAAACCATGTATGTCGGATTTTTGAAATTCAAATCACAGAAGTGACAAAGGTTCATTTAAACGAAAAATCAGTTTCTTTAACTACCACTTAGTGATTTCACTATTCATCAAAAATTGAAGTTTTTCAGAAAAATACCAAAAATTCACCCTAAGCTATATTTGATATTCCGAATTCAAAAATAAAGTCTTTTTTACAAAATTCAAAACATATAAGTCACATTAATTAATTTAATAATTAATTCCCACCGTCATGACAAATAGCATGTTTTTATGAAACAATAAGTATCAAAAGATTGACACCAGTTTAAGTCTAATTTCAAAGTGAAATTGATTCCAATGACCAACATTGGATTAAATGGTAAAAATATATTCTAATTTCACTTCAAAACCAATTCAAAACATAATATAATCATATAAATAAATTAGATTAAAAAGTAGTTTTGATGTAAAATGCAGTATTTTCCACTATTCATTAAAAATAAACATTGTCAGAAAAATACCAAAAATTCACACAAAGTAAATTTTGATGTCCCAATCATAAAGAATAAGATTATTTTGACAAACATAGTTTATAAAATTGTCAAAATATAGATTCAAAAATGGTTTTCCATCAAAAGGCAGTAAAACAATCTTTTAAAAATATTAGTTTATTCCATGCTTAAGATTGGATTTATTATCATTTTAAGCCTCTAAAACACTATCTTAATCATTAATAGACATAGATAAAAATATCTATTATTAATTACTTACTTGGGATGTTACACAGGGGGTATGTAAACCTATCATAAATTACATTGATATCTTGTTAAGGCAGTGACTAAACAAATAAAAATTATATATGATTGATTCAATTTTTGTGAGCCAATTTTTCTGAGACCCACCGTATATTTTTTCTTATTTATCCTATAGTGACTAAGAATTTTTGTTTTTGTGAATGGAGAAATTTTGAGACGAATATCCCATAATACCCTACTCTTCGTATTATGAATGATTAAATGTTAAAAAAGTTTGGTTGGATTTTAAATTGATGGACACAGTATGTATTTATTAAGGATATGTACTATGGTTCTTTTATTATACTGATATAATTTGAACCATGATTACTTTAATAATTTTATAATCCTACCAAGTTTCTTTTCAAAATATTGAAAAAAAAAAGAGTTTAGGATGTGTTTTAGGAAGGTCAAAAATCACAATTTCAAGGGAAATGAATCCACTAAGGGATTATATGTGGTTAGGGTATGAATGATAGATTATTTCTTAACATTTATTTTAGAAAATAAATAAGTAGAAAAAAATGAAAGGAATAGGGTATATATTTTAAAGGTAAGAAATATGTTTATCGATCCACTTTGAACTGTTGGAGTAGGAAATAATTAGATCTTGGACTAGTCACAAAATTGTTTTCCGCATTTATCTTTCATTAAATTTTGATATTACCCTCCCCTCAATATTTTGTTTTACTTTCTTCCCTCCTACCCTCATCCTCAAAGTCATTTGAACCCTTTTTTTAAATCTCGTATCATTGATTCTGTATTTTTATTTTTAATTTAGTGATGATAGAACCAATGAAAACCTATGGCTAGGAACATGTCTTTAGTGCGTGAGAATAACTCCAGTTACATTTTTCCTTGATTTACGAGAAAAAAATGCATTCTACGATAAAAAAAATTGGGTATTGAATTTAAGTATCATTTATGAAATTTTTATCAATGGAATGAATAATCTGGATAATGAACTAATCTATGAGGAATGAATAATTTTCTCTATAGGATTGATTTTGGAGGACTAACATGTTTTTCTTACACTTAGTTTTATTTTACTATTTTTAATGCATGTGTCATATTTTAAAAATTCTTTCTCTTGTATTTCTTATTGAGATGATTTATTCTTAATGATAAGAAATTATTCTAGTGTGGGAGAATTTGATAAGATAAATATATATATATATTGGGATTGTCTAATTAAATATTTTGAATGTTTTATTTATTAATTAATCTGATTTTTATTGATTTTTGTAGGAAATAGGTGTTCATGACTCCAGAGGAAGAGATTTCAAAATGGCCAAAATTGGACTTTACATGTCACGAAACACATACAAAACATGTATGAATCATTCACAATATGTCTGAAGAGGAAATCACATGTCATAAAGAAATGAAAATCCATATAAGGAATATGTGACATGAATCTGAGATACATTTCATATAAAATTTTATGGCCATATCATGTATAATGATCAAGTCATGAGAAGAAGAATGTCTTTAGTCCCCAATACACATAAAAAAACTAATTATATCTCCAATCAATAATATTATGGATGTTAAAGGGGACATATCCAAAATATATATAGAAAAACATGGATCAATATTACATGAAGTGATGAGGTTACACATTGTATAGATTCTCATCTATTTATGTGTAAAACATGGACATTCACAGACATACTTTTGGGAAGTGGATTTATTCTCTCTCTCTCTCTTGTGTTTCTTTCTTTATTTCCCATTTGAATCATGTTTTAAAATATATTTTTCCTATTATAAATGAATCCAAGTGACTTTAATAATTCATTAATTTTTACTCACCCTTGTTCCTCCAGGTTTACCATTTCTATATCAATTTCCATTTTCGTGCCATTTGATAATGGATACACGCCACATTCTGGATTGTTTTACCTTTCCATGTAAGTGTTCAGATGATTTATCAATTATTTTGATTGTAAAATTCTTGGTTATCACTATATCAATTATGAACAACTTTATTTCATCTATTTTATACATTTTCCAATTATTTATATGATTTATTATGTTATTTATATTAATATAATCATGATAAGCTAAACCTCTTAGGGTAAATTTCAAGAGTAAAGGTTGTTCTATATTTAATTGACCTATAAATAGAAACATGGTAAGCTTAAGGCATGTAATAAGGATAAAAATAACAATTTATTCAATTATTTTATATAACCTTGACCATGGTATGTTTAATTGATTAAACTTGACCAGATTAGAGTAGAGCATATTAGGACCATTATCCTCTAACACTTTCTCCCATAGAAGAATGAATTATTGCATAAGGGTTGTTTCTATATCCAGACCATGTAATAGTATCATCTTGGATAAATTTATTTGCTTTGACCATTATCAATTAGTTATTTCTACCCCACTTCATAGCCTATGCCCATGGACTCTTCCAAGTTAGGTTTGAGATTATCCTTTTTTCCACAATCCGTGAAATTGACCATGATCCCTATCTCCTCCCAGAAAAATAAAACAGTTTCATCAGAATTAATTGAATCCCACACCCAAATAAACTCATGAGTACTTCTACATAAAGGTTTTGAAGTAACTGGTTCTATATTTACTCATCTTTTCCAATGTTTTTAACCCTGAAATACCAATCTATTATGCCATTATAGCAAGTGTAGTTTGGGATACAGAAATTATAATCTGATTGTTTCCTTTTTGAATTCAACAATATATGAAGGCACATCAGCACCTCCAAATATACAATATGTTACTCACTAGTTGTGAGGGTATAGACGCCATTAGTGGGAGACCATAATCCCACTATTATTCCCTTGATGAATTAAAAATAAATATAATACATTATCTTAGGGTAAAAATGAAAAAGAATTAAATTAAAAAATTGGAATACATCTAATTCAATAAATAAAAAAATAGGATCCATGTGTTCATAGACAAACTAGATTATATAGTGTCCCATTAAATAAATTTAAATCATGTTATCCCCTAGAGTCTTCCCCAATACTGCTCTCATCTCCATTCTTCCCAACATAACTATATTCTATGATCTCGTACACTTTCATAGACCATTATACATGAAGTCTAAATTTTCATCAAAATTCATGTATAGGGTATCAGTAATGAGAACATATAGGGCACCACCAATGTTTCCTTAACCAAATTTTCACATTTATAATATTTGTATTCTAGGAAAACAATAAATTTGAATCCAAACATAATGATCACACACTGAACACCCATGTGATAACTGAGACACCATGAGACCCAATCGTACTTTATTTGGGTCCATTGTGGATGGATGGTCAAGACATTTAAAATGGTCAAGAATGAGGCATATGGTTGGTGACATGTCTGTCAATGTATTAAAAGGATCGAGTAGACGTGTTACTAGGTATCGGTAAGGAATCAGTTTTTGGTATATTCATCGATATCCCCAAGGAATCGATTTATGTAAAGTCCATAAGTTTATAAAGATCATACCCTATGTTGGGTTCCACCACCATTTTCATCACACATCATGTTCACTCCCCCTCTATGAGTTAATCATTCAACAATTTTCAATTATTAAGAAATTTTGAGAGAAACCTCCAATGACATAGTAATACAAATATCTATGGAAGAACATAATAATACAAACACATCATAGAATAATGATAAAATATTCACATCATATAAAAAAATTTGATCATCATAAAGCATGGTAATAATCTATTATAATAATAATCATGGTTTCAAGAATCATAAAAGGACCTCATGGGCTATACACACACCCACGTGCGATCACACTCATTAATGAAAAAACAATATAAAAAAGAACCATACCATAGAAGGATGTGTATAAAAGAGACAAAAAATATATGTGACTTCCTACCTCAAGGTTATTTAAGAATAAATCTAATGTCTTTCAATGATTTGAAGACTAAACACATCACACACCAATGGAAAATATCTCACATGTTTAGAATGCCTAGATTCAGACCTGGTTCTTTGAATACAGTTATTTAAAATAGTGTCTCAATATAATTCCATGTAAATATGGTAATTTGATAATAAAATTATTTAAATAATCCACCAATAGATCCAATTATGAGTTATGTTGAAGTAGGGGTTTCCATTTCATCATACTTTTTGTCAATTCATGAATGAACTATGAAATTAATTTACAATTCTTGAAGAGGGCCTCTGAGAAAGTTAATGATCATCAGTACTTCAATAATATATAAATGTAATAGAGATTCAATATGTTATTAAAGAATAATATGGTCTCATAATTATTATTCTAGAGAAACATATCTAAAGATAACCACAATACATGAAAATTATTTTTCCAATCAAAGGATTTGTCATTGAAACATTGAATCCCACACTAATATACCAAGGAATTATAAATGATTTAAGGATATATCATCAATAAACCATCATGAAGTGGTATAAGAAAATTATTCAATAACACTTACCCATGGAATATTCATTGTTAATGGTAGATCCTGATCAAATAACGAAATATCATGAACATTCTTAATTTTTCAATGATCTATGAAGATATGAAGGAAATTTCATTGGATCTCCATCAAAAAAATATCTTATTTTGATCCATGTACATCATATAATTAAAATAAAGGATTTAATTTCTATTTATGATGATAATTCAATTCTAGAAATAATGGATTTCTTATGATATGAAGAACCAAAGGGAGATATATGTGAGTGAACAAGGACAGTGGGAGAAGGTCTAAAATTTGAGATATGATCAATGGGGTAATATTTTTTTATTAAAATTTATGGAAAACATGTGACATAAAAACCCATGGTGGGAATTTAATGCTACCCTAGACATGCCATCATGGCTAGTTAGTGGATATGTTTAAGAAATCGTGCAAACATTGAGCTCCACTTCATTATAAAAACAACTTGATACCCCCTATATCTTTAAGAAAATATTTCAAGACTCCCATTTAAGAGACAGAACCATATAAAAATGGATAATTTTATTAACTTATCATATCATGAATCTAAAATAAGTTAGGATTCCATAATTATCCCCTTCCAATGACTTCATATCTATATTAAGTACATTAAAGGGATCCATTAAAACAAATCTGTACACTAAGACCGAACATCGGTATCTTACTACCATATATTCTCATAGATTTTCCCATGATTCCATAGAATAATAAATAGTGGAAATATATTCCAATAAAGGAATTTATCACCTAAGTCTATGATCTATATTGAGTTCTCCATGTATGATTTTCCACACTACTGTTCAACATCCTCACAGTTGATATGTACATAAAATCAGGCACGTACCTTCGGTACTGAGACACATGAAATGCATATTTTGTACCATTGTAGTGAGAATGAAGATCCAAATAATATGACACTACAAAAAATCAAGTGATGATATCGAAGGGTCTAACATTGAATGAAACTATCAACACATTATTCCTCAAATGTTGCTGGTCTAATTAAGGAGTCACTCTCAGAAAAATACAATCGCTTATATTGATCACCAATGATATCCTACCATGATTTGTATAGAAATTATATCTAATATAAGATGTGATCAACATCTTTAGAATTAGATACACTCTCTTAGGGGTCCCATGTACAACACAAGGACCCACAACTTCTACCTCACCATACTCATGTCAATAGAGAGGTTAATGATATTGACAACATTTAAGATCCTTATAAGGTTCTATATGAAACACAACCAAGTAACTATTGTTGTTGTGGAAATAAACCAAGTCTATCTGACCATCCCAAGATCCCCCAAAGTATATGGAATAATAAAATAGTTTATACAATAGCATATGAATCATTCTCTTGGACAATAAATTCATCTTGGGATAAAACAATGTTCTTAATCATACCTGAGTTCCTAAGGCCTTTTATAACCCTAGTAAAATGGGGACATACAGTTTTCATATGTATCAAATAATAATATCAATTCAACTCCATGAAATCATTAGTTCTCAACAATATAAAAATATCATATCTCATTTAATAAGTTATTGTCATGGGTCAATAATAAATTATAAACATTAATCAACTGATTATCAATCACTGAAACATCATAAAAAAGCTTTGTCTTATAGGGTAACCACGTCATAATGTTCATCATCATATCCTCCCACTCCCACATGAGAACTAAAAGGGGATGGGTTAGTCTACCACAATCCCAGGTATCTGCCTTAATCATATAGTTGGTAAGGAATCAAGATATAAATATAGAAATTTCCCTCTTTATCCATAGCCATCATAACTAATACTTGAAGTCATTTAAAATCAATAACACTTTAAGAATCACCACCCCCTTAGTGTTATGAAAGTACCTCATAAAATCCTCAATGATTGTATTAGGGACTTCAGTGATGAAATATATGATGATCACATCATTGTCTCCCAACGACCATCGAGGTATTGGGTCACCTTTTGTTAGTTGCTCCTACATCACTTCACACTATGGGTCAGAATCCTAAACAACCTTCTCTCAGTATAACATGGAATATATGACCACAAATAGATCATGTTTCATCAATAACTAGTCCTAAAAATCATCCATCCTCAAGTCATCTAACAAGATTCATTAGGTTACACTATTCATCTAAAGGTCATTCAATTTTCTTCTAAGATACCTAGGTTTTATAGATAAAATTATAGGTAATGAAATTTCCTTTAACATGTTCATGTTCCATATCGATGTCTAGAATCTATAGATTCTTTAACCATCACCTCTACCTCATGATTAAGTCCCACTACATGAAGTTATTTTGACAGATCTTAATGTCAGCATAGACAACAAACACCTCACCAAAGATATTGCATTTTCAACACATAAATGTGTAGACCAAGTAAATAATATCCAAGTCATAGGAAGGATTGTTCCACTCAGGGGGTCATTATTGATATGACCATAAAGATATTAACCACTCCCACTACATCATGTTTATCCAAAAAGTGATCTACATAGATCATAGTAAATAACAAAATAGATCCCTCACCTGGTAAGTATCAACACTGATGAAGTGGTGAACCATATTTTCTGATCAGGAAACATCACTACAAATTAGGCCTATCACTATAAATTCACTCCTTCATTAGTCAAAACATAATTGGGTGATGATAAATGGGAGATGTTAAGGATAAAATATATGTAATATTCTACTAAACCTAAAAAGATCCAAATACAAAACCTATTATGAAGAAATATAGAGCACATCACTACCTCCAATTTATCTAGGTTAATATATATGCATATCTAAAACTACAAATATTCTAATAATTTCACCCCTGGAATAAAAAATTTTCCCATAGATAACATTTTGTAATAATTATGTGCTCGATGCGTATTGTGGACTATCTTGGGATGTCTAGCATGCTTCTCTTGGGTCAGTGAGTTGATATGGATGTCATTAAAAACGCCATAATAAATTAGTCAAGGTAATGGTGGAATATATTTTTCTTGAGATCCATGATCATTGTCAGTGAATTCATCAATACCAATTGATTCACCATATACTCGTATATCTCATTCCTATTCTTAAACACATTTTTTGGGATTTCATCCTCTCTAAATCATAACTAGTGATATATTTATCAATGATATATCATAGAGAACCAGATGGATTCCAATAACACATCATATATATATTTGATCCTATGAAATAGATATTTGTCCATCACATTCAACTAATTTGGATTTTGGAAATCTACATAGAGTCGATGATTACCATCCACCTTCTTCATGAACAAGATAGGTTTAACCCATGGTGAAGTACACAACTTGATAAGGAACATCTTCTTTAAGACCCCTAGATGTTCCTTGTAAACCTCAAATATATTGGTGGTATGGGATTCTAGGGTATCAAAAGAGGTTATAAATGAAGTACGAGTTCTAGGTCAAAGTTGACTCCTCTATTAGGGGAAACTCATGATGTCGTCCTAATAAGAATCCATGGAAAGGGAAAAGGGCATGGGGGATACTACTAACCCTTCTAAAATTTCTATTCTTATAATTTACACCATGATTATCCCAATTTCACTCAATTATAGAACCACCCTACCAACTCTGAATTCACATTCTACAGTTATCACAAACTTCAATCCCTTTGTCAATTTAAATGACACTAGTCCCTAATATCCATCAATGTGAGCATGGAAGCATGTTATCCAATATATTCCAAGAATCACACCAAATAAAGTTATCAATAGATTGATAGATTACCATATATATCCATAACTGAAAATGACTATAGGGCACTCTGGGAATCGTTGAATATATTAACTAAATATTGGTGTTTCCCGGTTGTTGTTTTTTTTTGTCATTTAGTGAGGTTTAACAACTAAAAATGATGTGAGATGATTTCTAAAAGAGCCTCATATTTATGTTTCAGGAATCATTTCATAACACTTTTTTGGGAGGCCCTTTTTTATTTTTTATTGTTTTGGTAGGCGGTGGTTTTTTTATAACTTATTTTAGTTATGTAATTATTTAATTTTATATTAAATTTTTTATATTAATAATTAATTAATTTATTATTATTTATTTACCTATTGTTATTATTATTCTTATTTATAATTTATTATTATTACTATTTTATTATTATTATTTATTATTATTATTTGTTTTTATTATTTTTTATTATTATTTATTGTTATTATATATTATTTTTTATTATATATTGATTTATTTATTATTTATTGTTGTTTATTATTATTCATTATAATTTATTTTTTGTTATTATTTATTATTTATTTATTATTTATTATTTTAATATAATCATTTATTTAATAATTAATATTTATTTATTTACATGTTATTTTTTATTTACTTATTATCATGTACATATTATTTATTTATTACTAATTAATATATACTAATTATTAATTTATTATTATTAATTATTAATTAATTAATTCTTATTAATTCTTATTTATCCTTCGATCAATGAATATTCCATGAATTCCATGCATGCATATTCCCTGCATTCCATGCCTAACTCTGGAAAATATATGTACAATGAGATATCTGAACCCCTTACCACTTGGATACAATGTGAAGACTTTACCACTCCACTAAACTCCTTCTCAAGTGAGTAAATAGAATCTAATATACATATACATATACAAAGAAAAAAATAATTATATCAAATAATAATATATAATGAATTTATAATGAATATATAATTGAGAAGTAATAAATAAATAATATAAAAATGATAAATAATAAATATATTATAAATAATTATTAAAAAAATATTTCATAAATTAGTAATAATTAAATATTACATAAATGGTAAATAAATAAATAATCAATAAATAATAATAATAAATAAATAAATAACTCCATGTAAAACAAAAAAATAAAATTCAAGTACTAAAAAATAAATAAATATTACATGAATAATGATTGGAGATCACGGGGTAATACCCATGGTCTGAACATATTTGAGTAATAAATAACAATAAATATGTAATATATAATATATAATAAATAATAAAATAATAAAATAATAAATGGATATAAATATGTACAAATATATATTCTTATAAAAAATATATAAATTTCTATAAACCCATATTTATATGACATAAATATATATAAACACACTAAGATATATAATTATATATAAATATAAATTCATATATAAACACAAGTAAATATAAAAATCTCAATAAAAATATACCCATATATGATATAAAAATATATAAACAGAAATGTGTATAAATATTTACAATTTTATATAAATATATACAAATACTCAAATATATATGTATTTATTTACATATATTAGAATATACACATAAATATAGTTTTTTTATTGATAGACATGTGTTTATATATACACATTACTTATATATGTATATATATAAAAATTAATGTCTTCTTATATAGTAAATAATATTGATAATTATTTATTTTAAATGAATTGAATAAAAAATAATTTATTTCCATATGGATTATATGTTTAAAAATACATGTTAATGTAAATATGTATTTATATAAGTGATTTATTATAAGTAAATATAAGAAAATATGCATATATTTGGTAATAAATAAGGTAAAATTTTGGAAATTGATAAAATATCAAAACTATATTATCAAAATGAAAGTAAGCCCTGGTAATAAATTTATTCTCCACCAAAAACAAGAAAAAAGTCCCCCTTGTATGAGGTTGAAATTCCATGAAATGTTTCAATGTTTGGGTGCCTTAACTAAAAACTCATATTTGGAGGCCTTTGAGGGAAATTTTTTCCTCAATAAAATAGTGACATGGGTAACCCCTAGGTCAACATGGTATAGATATCATCATAGGATTTGATTTTATATGTGGTAGTCCCCAAAAGGACACCTAGATCAAATGTTATAGTCGTTTGAAGTTCATGTTCGATATCGTACTTTTATTACCATATTAATTTTTTTAATTATTAAAAAATTGAAATTATAATTTGGTTATATTTCATTTAATAATATTTAATTTGATTAGTTTTAGAGCTAAAATAGACTTTCATATAAATAGTTATGGTCAATTGACATCGATGTCTGATTTACAAATTATTGAACATTTTTTTTGTTTCAAATAATAATTAATTAATAATATTAATTATTTATTAATTAACACATTATAAGAAATATAAATTACAAATAATAAACTATATATGATAGTAAATAATAAATCATTAATCATAAATAATAAATAATTTTTTAAGAAAAAATCATGTAATTTAGTGGGGTTTTTTAAAACCGCCATTTTTTTTCAGGAAAACATTTAGTCAAATTATTTGAAACTACATAGAAATGTAATTTTTTGGTACGGATTCCACCTTCATGACCAATGTTATATCAGGGGAGTGTAAATTGGAATATAACATGAAAGATAAGTTAATTCCATATAAGACATGAGAAGATATAAATGAGTAAGATTCACTAGTATCAAACAAGGTGGTATAAAAAGTTGAAAGGGATAAAACTATAGATTGAATAGTCAATAATCCATCACCACCATGTGATAAATTATGATTCATTGTATAAACATGGAATGCCTTATTACAATGTCCTTTTCCTAGATAATCATGACCATTCTGGGTCTACATCATCAGAGCCTACTACTGAGGACCCCAACCAGATCTTTAGGTCATAGATTACATCTATCCTCTACCCCTATAGAAGAACACCCTTAATGTTTCTGAATAGAACTATATAACATTCCCCATAATGATACATTATATACATGTGGTATGAAGTGTTTTTAAAAATCATATGATAATGTTTAACCTTAAAATAGTGGAATCACTGTGGAAATCCTCCTTAGGGGGCAGGAGAATTAGTACCCCATCTCACATGTATCATACTACTCTGTTACCCATATTTGGTCTTCATATTACAACTAAAATAAGTGATAATTATCACAATAGTATGATTTACACCCACTTGAGCACAAAAATATGGAAGAAGAACAACTACTCAATCCACTTCCAATCCCCACTTAGTATTTAAGGAATTACATAGATGAATTGGGTATATTGTTATGTCGAAGGACCTAACATTTCAACAGATGTCATGATGAGAACTAATGTCAAAAAATATTTTCATTTTTTCCACATCCCCATCCATGAAAGGATAAAAAGATATCATATTTGTGAAACAATTAGATTATGCATATAGCTTAGTTTTCCCCACTGTGTTTCCATGAACTCATACACATTGTATGGACTCAGCATATCTATAAAGAGTTCCTAAATGAACAGTACATTGACGTTATCCCAAGTGTGACCCTCACATCTTCTATATTATCCCACCATTCCCTACCACCTCCTAGAGTGTCCATATACCATGAACACTACTATATTCACCTTCATTTCCACATGGGACTCAATGAGGTCAAATACACCATTGAAAATGTACATCAATTCCTTGGAATCATGCAGTTCTGTAACGCCCTGAATGGTTGGGGGATTTCAGAACTGGATGTCCCAGGCATAGTCATCCATGGACCTCAGCATCCCTTCACCCTGGAAGGGAAGTATTAGGAATCCTAGTAAAAGTGAGCCTAATACCTATGCCATTAGTTCAAGTGTGGTATCATTCTCTACAGTACCCTACTTCATATGAAATAGTGAAACATGGTCATCCTCCCTATCTTAAGAATCTCAGGCCATGTCATCTTGTGGCACATCATTCTTCTACAAAGTTGAATTTTCTGCAATGTGAGTGAAATATTTAGAAGAAAATAATAGTTGTTTGGTAAAATCCTAGTTAGTTAATAAGATCACCAAATGGTTCTCCTATAAGTCTAACCTTAACCCATCTTACAACCCTCCTAACAATAAAAAAGGTGTCCATACATGTATTTCATTTTACATTATATATATATATAACATAACAATATTCTTAGCTTCAATTAATTTGTGAAAAAGGATATATAATAAATATATGGAAAGAAATGTATCACCTAATAAGATAATACAAGTCTATATTGAAATGATAGCACAATCAAGGAATTAAATTAATGTAAAATTATGAAGCACAGAGTAGGTATAAGTATTGAATGTCATCTAATATTCATATTCATAGTGCGTGAATGCACTAAGAAATATAATAAAATTATAATAACAGTCATATAAATGGAGACTCAAAGGCATGTCACACATGAGAAATCTAGGAACATGGTATCTCCCCTTCATATGTACCATATAGTTATCTACATTCTAGCATTGTCTAGTTTAGTCCAAAAAAAAGGAAGAATCTTTGATTTGATTAAATTTTGTAAAACCTTGACCCGAACCACAGGGTCCAAGATAGAGAGTCACATGGCTTCATGTGCTCCTCCTAATATGCAAGATTTTACAGACTAACACATAGGGTGAGGATGCTATTAGTTGAGAGACTATACCATTAGTATTATCTCCTTGAATAAATAATAATAAAATATATAAAATCTCAAACTAATATTGTGGAAAAAATTGAATGGGAATACAAGTCATAAAATAATGGGCTCTCTATGTGGTAAGTAAAACTACCATATATAGAATGTAAGTAAAAAAATAAGTAAAATGGTGGTATACTCCAGATTCTATCCCAATACGTATCCCAAATCCATGATCCTTAACTCAGCCATTTTCCATGAGCCCCTTTTCCTGGGTGGATCCATATACATGAAGTATTCACATGTACAATAATTCTTATATAGTTGGATAGTAATGAAACCCATTAGGGAAGAGAGAATTATTCCATAAAAAAATTTGCACACATAGAATCGTTTTGTTCAAAAATAAAAATTACCAATCAAGAAAGCATAACAATAATATATTGTGCACTTGTGTACTAACCATTCCACCATGATCCTTGACTATACATATATTATCTATATTCTATTAGAATGGTTAAGAATTACCAAGTGATCAATAATTATAAAAAATTATAGAAAAATGTCACCATGTGTCCTTAATTCATCAAGTGGACATGATACTTGAGATCTACAAGGAATTGAGTACCGGTACATTCTTTGATATCTTCAAGGTACTGAGTGACATCTGGTCCACAAGGATATCATGCTCATACCCTATGTAGGGGTCTAACATTGTCACTATTTCATGTCATATGCACTCCCCCTCTAAGGGGTAATCATACAATGGTATTCATCTATGATGAAATACTAGGAATGACCTATAATATAATGGTAATACACTTAACACAACATAGAATGATTAGAAAAATAATGTGTGGTATCATAAGTAAATATTATCTTCATATAAATATATGTGATCACTATAAAACATGGTAATAAGGTACTCTAACAATACTCATAGGATCATGATTCATAAATGGTTCTCATGGGCTACACATACCCACATGGAATCACACTTTAGATCAAAAAATAATCATTAAAAAAATATCCATACCATATAAATAATAATTTAAAAGTTGCCCAATGTTAAGGAACATCCTACCTCATGTATTATGTAGAAGAAATCCTAGGCTCATAAAATGATCAAAGACCAAACACATCAAACATTCATGGAGAATTGTCCATGCTTCATTGATTTGTATCTCTGGTTTTGGTTAATCGATGAAAAGGATATATAATAGAGACTCCGATAATTATATGTCAACAACACCACTCTATAATCACAAACCATAAAGAATCCACCAATGGAATCAATTTTGAGTTATGTAAAATTAGGGGTTTCTAATCTACTGGATTCATTATTGACTTAAGAAAAAATAAACATTTCATGGCTAGTTATTAGAAAATTACTTAGGTTTATAAAACCATCATCGGCCCATCATCAATTATTTGATGGAAAAATGTTCTCTGAAGAGATTTGAAAATAATAAGATCACATGATGATCATTATAGAGAAACATAATTTGAAAACATATATCATTATTTATAATTCTAAATATGTCCAAAGGGGTTGTCACTGTCATATAGAATACCTCACCAATCTACAATGGAATCATCAATGAATTAAGGATATATCATCAATACATCATCATTAATAGGTTTAGTAATATGATTCAAAAACACATACACATAGAAAATTTATTTTTAAAGGTATATCTAGATACAATAAATAAAAATCATCTACAAAATAAATCTATCACTTTTCTAAAAATAATGTAATGAAAAAATATTGAATCTTCAGGGAAAACACATATTTCGCATAGATCCACATAAATATTACAGGTATGAAGAATTATTTTAGGTGTATATAAGAATTTATTACCATTATAGCATCACCAGATCAGTAAATAGTTGAACAACCCATGTAAATGTATGGGGGGAATAGAATAAAGGGAGAAGGTTTAAAATTAGAGATATGGCAATACGGTTTGGGTTTTTTTAAACATTGTGGGAAAATGTGTGACATTAAAACCGATATGATGCATTTAATTAATTTCCATTATGAGCACACATTCTGGTTGATGAAAGACTATAGATTTGGTAGTGGCTTCTCACCAGCTGGCCAATGGCATCCCATCAAATGGATGGTGGGTTTTGTACTTGTACAAACCAACATCCAGTGCCAGTGGGTGGCCGACACCAGTTAACTGATGGACTTGTTTTAGTCACTGTGTAACCTTTGAGATCTAATTTGTTAAACACACATTCCTAGATTCCTTATAACATAAATATAAACATCCAAGAATCCAATTCCATTGATGAAATATCTAATAAAGGGATATTTTTGTTAATGTAATAAATCATACATCAAAAATAAGTGATCATGTCATAAAGAACATTAAATTGTTCTGAATTTAATGACATACTGGATTAGATTAATTGAAATGGTGTAATCCAATATTAATTAGAATCACTTTATAGTTGTGATGTTTTGGGAAAAAATGTGAAAAATTCATAGGAATTCAACTTATTTGTTCTAAATTGGAATTTTTGAGAAAGATAAATTAAAATAATTATGTTTTGATATATAAGTCATGGATTATTCCTCAAGGGTTATAAAAAACATGAGATTTATTATGAGGAAATATAATTTCATGTAAATTATTTGATAACCATTTGATATATCATGAAATTTTTTATACATTAATATCCTTAGTTTGGCCTGTTAGATGTTGTCATTGCATAACTATATCATAATATTGAAACTAATTATTATATAAGTATCATATAAGGATTGAAAATGAAAGATATGTGTTCAGAATCTTGAGATAATTATTTAATATAGTTTAATAAATCATTATACAGATTAAAGTAGTTATGGAATCTGTGGTATCATGATCTGAGTTAATATTTGAGGAAAGATATTAGTAAAAATGATAAAAAAATTACGTGTCTCTATTAAGTGTATTGGATATGAATTTTTCATCATTATAGTATATATTAAGGATGTATATGTTATCGGGACTCAGGATGAAAATTCCATGGATGTATAATAAATAAGGGAAGATTTTAAAATGAATGAAATTGTTGGTACAATGTTTTTCCATGGATCACATATTGGACATATTAATGATATAATTCCTATTTATAAATATTAGTATACTGAAATAAACTTAAAAAAGATTTATAATGACAAATCACATATAATAAGTATGCCAATGTGTTTAAAATATCTTTATTTATATAAGATCATCCTCACACATAAAAGGAGAGTAAAGAACATTTTGGTCCTAACATACCACATCTAATTTAAAGGGGAAAACTAATATAGCTTGAAAAAATATAATCCTATATATATCATTTTATTAAAATTTATCATTATGTTATTGTTCTTACAATACTCATCATCTAATTAATGGTATAAAATAGATCTAAATATTCCTTGAAGTATCTATTGATCATAGTTAATTTTTTCTAAAATTGAATCCACAAAATTGGTTGGTTTTATAGATGTTGGATATTTATATTATCTACCTAATTATAGATATCTAATAGGATATTTTCTCATATATAGTGGAACTACCTCTCAATGGTGTTCTATAAAAAAATATATTTATGTGAGTTCCACTAATCTTTTTTATTTTATTTTTAATCATAAATAAATTCATCAATGCGTTTTTCTTATATCAATTATTCAACATATCATAAATATTTATGTAGTAGATATGAGTAATGATAATCCCGCAATATTATTTAAGGATAATGTTTCTTATATTGAGTAGTTTAATTTTAGACATATTAAAGGATAGAAAACCAAATTTATCTGATGGAAATTCTTCTTCTCTCATGGAATTCATTAGAATTCTGAAATTCATATAATTAAAATAAGGTCAAGTGATAATATTGTTGTTTTATTTAGAATAAAATTACTAATTGAATCTTTTAAGATTTTTGTTTATGAAATTTGGATATAAATATTGAAAATTATATCATGACTTTATATGGGGTATTTGGATACATTGTATTCTATTTACCTTAATCATTCATTTTCTAGGTTTTTTGAATATAATTGTTAATTTTATATTATGATAGGGAATTCAATTACATTAGTTTCTCTTCTATTTCCCATTGGTTTTTATTGTATATTATTATAAAATTATCTAAAATTATTACTTCTGGGGGTGAATTTTATAAAATTTTCATTATATAGATTCCATGATCCCAGACCCATTTTTCTCTACATTCACACATCTAATCCTTTATATATACAACCATTAATTTTCTCTAACAATCAGTATTTTGACCAGTAGATATTACAAGGCTGATCAGTCTTAATCCTGACTATTTATTATTAACTCCATGTACCCTATATATATGTCATTATGTTAATAAAAGATATAACTTTTTTCCATACATACTTATTCTTTATACTTATTATCAATATTAATAAATCAATATTATCATCCACCATCACCATCCTAAATTTTCAACATCATATCTCATCAAAGTTTCACATCACCTATGATTAGTCATAAATTTCATGTTTCTAACTTCCCAACGATTTCATGCAGAATTCAATTAGTTTCCCAATACAAACACACACACCAATATATATATATAATGAAAAGATAAATATTTATATAAATATGAAAACATATAAACAAATAAAATATAAATATATAAAAAATCTATATGAACACACACACATGTTGGTACCTATAATGTATAGATATGTGTGTGTGTGTGTGTAATTTATTTCAATGATGTTTATTGATGAAAATTGGCGGAGAAAAAAATTAAAAACACAATAGATTTTTATAAAATACATTAATATCATTAAAAGTAAATTTTGAATGACATGGAAAAATAATTAAATTCATTTTTTGAATAAAATCAAGGATGATGATGGACAAGTAGTCATTCAATGCACCCCATCAAGTTAACAAATATGAATTTATGGATTAAAAGGTTGATCATGGTTTAATTTTTAGACCCTTTATATGTTCTATACGAAATAGTAATTGAGAGAGGGGGTTAATATCAATACTCATTTAGTACTGTGGAAACTTTTTTTTCCAATTTAAAAATAATATTTGATAACATAAAGAAATTTTCAGCACTAAATACATATTTATAAAGGACCCATATAATAAATATTAATAAAGAATAGTTGTAACATCTTATATCTAGTTCAAAAAAATAATATAAAAAACATAGTGTGTCACAAATACACACATTTTCCCGTAGCTATAATTTGGTCCTTAAAATGGGACACATATCCTAATATGTGAATTTTTTCATAATATTTCAAATAATGAACTCCATAAACCATATATCTCAATACACACTACTTAGAGCTTTTCTAAACCATTAATAACTAATCAAACTCCATGACCATATCTTACATTGACAAAAATACATTTATCTATCACACATATTTCTTATACGCCAACTTTGGACTCAATTAACGTGGAATAATTAATGAACAATATCAACCATGCTTGTTTTTTTCATTCGATAACTTATGACCAAACCTAGTCTCATAACATTCATAAGATAACTTTTTAAGTAATATTATGGTATCTCAGATGATGTTTGAGAGGGATGGTTCCTTGTGAGAATTTTTTTGTAAATGAAGATGTTTTTGGTTGAAGGTTTTGTGAAATGGATTTCATTGATGAAATTAATCTTTTCATTTATTAGGTAGACATTTTTCACCAGAAGAATCATATTAAAACATCAATGAAACAATTCATTTTATATGAGGTGAAGGTCATTTGAATGGTTGAAATTATTTAGATTATTATTTAAGGTGAAATTTGGTGTTTAGAGTTGATTGATAGAAAGAAGCCCAAATTAAAACATAGTGAAAATAACACCCCAACCCATATAACTTAGTCAAGAAAGGAGGGTCAAATACCCTCATATACACAAGAGTTTTCTGATTAATGAAGCGGGAAAATAGAAACCACTGGGGAACTATTCCCTCAGTAGTAGCTAAAAAATAGAGTATATAATAGAAAAAATAATATTTAGAGTAATAATAGAATAAAATACAAAAGTAATAACAACAATAACATCAAAACATTCTATAACTATATGGAATATGAAACTAAGTACAACTCGTTTCATATCCCCACATTTGGAAGATCTCTAAAAAATAAACATATAAAAAATAAATAAACTAGAATCTCTATAAAAAAATAATTGAGGCCATCACAACATCTCCTTGACTAACCTGCTCTTATGGTACAAATTCACAAATCATGGCCACTATCCTCATCTAAAATCTCGGTCAAAAAAGTTTAAACGTGATGAAAACACATATTTTTATTACCATTTATTTCATGATTTATTATATAAATATTGATATAGTACAATCTGTATAATCCAAGAGGTATAGTGTCTTTGGGTAACTTTTTTCATATCAAAAAACAACTTGAAACCGGGATACATTGATATTATTTTAAAAATCCATAGCAAGATGCTAACAAACCACTGATCTTTTAAAACTGCACAAGAAAACCTTGATACGTACATAAGAAAGGGGTAATCTATAAATACTAGTGAGGGAATAAAAAATCTTAAAACTGTGAAAGTAATATATGTTAGTATTGAGTCATATAAATGTGTCATAAATGGGTGAGAATAAGAAACCTGAATATCAAAATCATGATATAATATGGTAATATCATGGAAATATTGGAATGTGGAAAAAATAGAAAACATGATGTCATAATCATAAGTGAAGGATAATTGTTCAGACTTGATAACATAGTGTTCTTAGGATTACGATACGTGCACCGCACATGGAATCCCCAGAGTTGAAAACATTATCCAATTCATTGGAGGGATATATAATTTAATTCTTTGTTATAATATTCATTTCATGTACATTAATTTGTGTTCCATGAATATTATATAATATCATAACATACTTAATAAATTTTAATAAAAATATTATAAATTCTTGGTTACATACATGGAATTACCAAATCATTGAGGGACATGTACATCTAGGTGAATCCAATTGAGTAGAAATATCGATGTGCATTAAAAATGAAAAAAAAATTATAGAATATAACTGGATAATTTCTATAGCATAATTCATTGACATAATTTTTCATGTAAGGGTTTAGTGAGTGTTAGAGATGATTTATAATTACATAGTAATTATATGGATATTAAAATGTTATGTAAAAACACATTACAAACTAAAAAATTGGAAATAAAAATACTTAGTACAAATAAATTAATAGAATAAAAATAATTAGGAGAGAATTTCATAACATCAGATGTTGCATCTAAAATATTTGGAGGTTCTTCTTAAGAGATTTGTAAAAATTTGTTGCATTTTATAAAATGATAATTAGGGAAAATTCATCCTCAATGGGTTTTCAGTGAAGTAGGATGGGGGTGGGTTGGTAATTGTAGTAAAAGATATGAGGATTCTTTATTAATTTATAAACATAGGTTTTGGACTATAAATTATAATATAATTCAAAACAAAACCCATACAGTGGTTTTTTTCCATTGTTTCTTCCAAAATGGATTGGTTTTTTTATAATTTATTTTGTTAGGAATCAAACTCCTAATAATAATACCATCCCAAATGTGTAAGTGAGTCAAGTTCATAATGATTGTTTAAAACCCATAAATGTAATTGAGATTTTTAGGACTCTTTTTAGGTTTTTAAAACTAATCAAATAACATCATAAACACATTCTTTTTAATAGAAAATCTACTTTTGTCCTTTCATTCACTTTATACTTTTATTACATAACATTGGTGTAATAATGGTGTCATAATACATACTCTATATCTATACCATATTTAATTTTAACCCAAATATTCGATTATCAAAACAAATAATGAAAAGATAACCATTTTATAATTTTGACCTGATGATTTAAAAATTAATAATATTTTATAGAAAAGTTATTAATATAAAAAAATTCTCATTAAAATTATATTCAATATTTTCTATAAAATAAAAGTTTTTATAAACAATATCATCATTATAACCTAAATAAAAATTACATTAGTCTACATTAAATTGTATTATTTTTTAAATTTAAATAAATATTATTTATAAATAACATTTCTTGAAAATAAAAATTATTTCAAAAAATCACGATTTTATCAAAAATTGTATTATGATAGAAACTATATATTATCCAAAGATATATAATTTTCATTTATTCGTATCAAAATTTAATTCTTATCAGACTCGTTATATTATCATATATATATATATATGAAAAATGGATAATTATAATTATTATTTTATTAAAAATAAATTGTATAAATTCATACTAATAGGTTATAGATACACAACTTCTTATTAAACCACCATATAATTTTTTATTAATGTGTCTAATGATGAAACATTCTTGGGGTATATTGGAAAACATGGTTTGTGTCATTTTATTGATAAGATTGATATTCTTCTGTAAATAGTTTCACTCAATTTTTTTTTTGGATTCTCATCATGTTCTCGATCAATGGTAAAGCCTTATGATTTCATCTCCTTCATAAGGTATGATAAATTGACTTCATATGGTACAATCCTACAAGTTGAGGTCCTCGATACTTCTGTTTGTATCAATTTGACTCTATCATAACCCAAAACATATAATAATCTTAATATTATCTATATAATGTCTATATTATCAATGGTTACGATTAGTAATGGTTTATTAATCCCCTCATACAGTTATATATATATATATATATTATAATGGTCCGAAATGAAAAAAAATGTATAGTGTAATTGTTTTTTATAACTACATTCTTAAATAAGCCCTTTATTCATTCAAAATGGAATATTATTTATAAAATCATGTTTGTTTCAAAATTCACCCCTTTATAAATTTCCCCCTCTAAATTTTATTTCAAATACTAAAACAGACGATGGTACTTCTATTTCAATACTAGTTCTGGTTCCCATGTCACCTTCACAAATTTTTTTTCTTCTAGAGTACATTGACCGAGTGAGTTGTCTTGTTTTCTAGAACTTTATATCTATGATATATGATCATCACCGGCCACACCTCATATGAATGATCGTTCTCATATTATATTACCACTATAATCAATAAATGTGAGAGGATTCTTACATACTACCATTATAGGGATACATGTAACACATCATGTACTTGTTAAAGGTTAGGTGGGCGTACTAATAAATAAGCCACAACTCTGATGGAACCAAGGATCTCAAAGGGGTTAGTGTATCTAGTAATATGCTTTCCCTTTTGACCAATCCTCATGAATATCTCCCATTAATATATATGAATGAACAAATTATCTCCAAACTCAATACACTAGGTCTCATTGATGATTGTATTAGTAAATTTTTTGTCAATTTTTCGGGGATTTTATACATTTTTTAATAGTTTGTAACTTCTATATAATATTCCGGACAAGATCATATCTTATAAATTTTTTCTCCCTAACTTCAACCCAGTATATTAGAGACTAAATACTCTTCCTATAAAAATCCCGATAAGGTTTCATTTAAATTCATGAATGGAAATACCTTTTATATAATAACTCCACTAAGGGAAGGTGTTGATCCCAACATACTTGGAAATCCATTGAACATGATCTCAACATATCCTCTAGATTTTAAATAGTTCTCACTGACTAAACATCATTCTGAGGGAGATAAAAATTATTTAAACTCAACATTGTATTTAATTATTATGAAAAGATTCTCCACAAAATCTTGGTAAATCTCATATCTTGATCATATATAATGGATAGTGGTACTACATATTGTACTACGACTTATATTTTTTTATCATAGTAAAATTTTAAAAATATAAATCCCACTTGATATCAATAAAATATTATTACTTTGTATGGTGTTTGACTATCACCCAAATATAGTTATTTCTTTTAGATGTCAAGGAGAGTGATACGATGAAATCCATGGCAATGTATTTCAATTTATATATTATTATGGGAAATGGTTTCATCATACCCATAGACTTATATTTTTCAGCCTTCACTTGTAGGTATACTAAGAATTAAGATAAAATTTACTATCTGCATCATCATGTAATCCCATTAGTATTTTTACGTTAAATTTTTATACATCTTAGTGATTCATGGATAAATAAAAAATGATGAGATGTGTGTATCATCTAGAATTTCTCTTCTTGGTTATCAATTTAATGGGCCACATATTTTGGTTTTATAACCTGTTACTCCATCTTTAGAAAAGTTTATCTAAAAAATATTCAAGAAAATTCTATGTATCTCCTTATCAACATTTTAGGCCTACCAGATTCAATCATGCTAGGATGGTTTGGCAGTTATTTTGGAATAGTAGGGTAATGTTTATTTTATGATTCACATGTTCATCCTTTGAATTTCCATGAATATTGAATCAATTTTAATCCTCATTATTAATTGTGTTTCATGATACTTTCTAGTTAGAAAATAAACCAAATTATATTCAATTTTGATGGTAAAATATTGTATTGTTATAATAATTGATCATCACTAACTACCTATGTTGGAACATATTGATATCCTTTTGTATGATTATATAATTATGGATTTTATGATCCGTATATATGTCACACTTCTACATATAGAGATAATTATTCAAAATATTCAATAAGAATATCACTTAAGGTAATTCCAGATCATGTGTTTGGTAGTTCTTCTCATCGATCATTAATTAGTGAGAGGAATGGGCTATCACTTTTTCATTTTTCAACTATGCACGACCCAAGATTCTTTTGGATATATTACTATAGATCACAAATACATTCCCATGGTTGGGTTATGTAAGAATATTTATAATGATTATACCATTCTATAACTCTTTGAATCCTTCATTGCATTCATTATTCTAGAAAACATCACACCCTTATGATTTACCTTGGTTAGTGAGCTTAAAAAAAATGGATAATTGATTATAGAACCCATACAATCCATGTATACTATAGATCTAATTCACATATGTCGGTCTTGGTTGTCCTTTAATCACCTATGTCTTTGAAATGTCCATATATATCCCTTTTCTTGTGATAACATTCCCCAGGATGGTTAATTACCCCATCCCAAACATTCATTTCCTATACTTATCATATAAATTTTATTTTCAAAAGGGATTCATTCCACCATTCAAAATAGATTCATATTTCTCCTTTAATTTTGAGCAGATAAGAATACCATCTATAAATTAAACCAAAAATATGTTGAGATAATCCATAAAGGAAATATTTATTATTTACATGAATATAGCTCGAGAATTAGCGAGTCTAAATAGAATCACTATGAACTTGTAGTTCACATATATTGTATGAAAAAAATATTGGGGATATCCTCTCACTTCACATTTACTTAATAATATACTGATAAAATATCCAAATTATATAATTAATAGTATCTATATAGTTTAATTAAAAATTCACGAATCTATGGAAGTGGATACTTGTTCATTATCATGGTATTTTTGATCTCTTTAAAATCAATGTAGAGGTGCATTGAACTATCCATCTTATTGGTGAAATGGACTTGAAGTACCTATGGTGAAGCACTTATGCTATAAAACCTATATCTCAATTAACCTATTGTTTCCTTTTCATATCTTCAAGTTTAGTAGTGGCTATTTGGTATTGAGTCTCAGACAATGGAAAAGATATGGGTATATGTTATATTAAGAACTCAACCTCTTAATTTGGAGGAATACTAGGAAATTATTTAAGAAAAAAATCAATGTGTTATCGAACAATGGGAGTGTTATAAAGGTTTATATTTTACTTAATCAGAATAATTTGATCTATATTTTCTTTCTCATATTAAAATAATATTTATTC
Organism: Viscum album; assembly: GCA_963277665.1. NCBI lineage: Eukaryota > Viridiplantae > Streptophyta > Magnoliopsida > Santalales > Viscaceae > Viscum > Viscum album. The sequence goes on from OY728142.1 coordinate 1,541,573,224, forward strand.
TAGAAATGATAATTGGAAAATAGATTCATCCATTTCATTACATGTGTATAGAATAAGAAGATGATTTTCAATACAGATAGTGATTTTCTTTCCCAAATATTTATATTTGATTTTTAAAATGATGAAAAATACATGCCCAAAATAGTATTGAATTAGTAGAAAGGGTGTACCGCAGGGTTCACTACTAAATTTATCCTGGAAAGATTGGAAATAGAGTATTTATATGTTGGCTTGTAATAATTTCCCCATTCTCAGTTTTCACTGATAACAAAACATCCATGTTTTGAGTTTGTGTTTGAATAGTTCAACTAAAATTTAGTGACATTAGGGAATGATTAGAACCAGAATCAAATATTGTTTTTTATCCATCAATGAATAACTAGTGTACCATTTACCAAATTTTTTTTCAAGAACAACCTAATTTGTTGTGATAGAGTAAAATCATACTTCATTTGTATACCTCTAAAGTTCTTATACATTGTTATCATCAAAAAAATTGGTTCAATGCATTGGTTTTCATAGTTTCCTTATTCCTTTTAGTTGAAGCATTTGATAACATGTTGAGGGTTGACTAGAGTATTCCATTCTTATATCACATATGGTGAGATTTTTCTGTTTGTATTCTCTAGCAAGGTGACCTTCCTTGCCACCCCTAAAGATATCCTTATCCCCTTTTTCTATATTAATGAGATTCTTCTTCTAAAATTTTTCACAAGTGGGATATTTTACTTTATTAACACCATGATATATCTCCATTTCTATGGAAAAATTTTACTTTGTTCTATATTTCTTATCTTTAGATCCCTAAGATGCACCGATATACATTTATACTTGAGGTAAAATTACACAATTTCTTCCTATATGAAAAATTCATAAATTTATAATGATTTTTATAGATTCTTATTTAGGTCAACTAAATAAGCTATTATATATAAATTCATGTTCACTGAATTTGATTAGTTTTATAATACATGTCTTCTAAAATTTTCCCATATTCCCAAGTGTTTTATATTCCTTTTGTTTGAGGCTAAAGAAATCTATGTCAATCTTAAGACAAATATTACAAGGAAAATGTTTGTCAAAAAATATATCCCTAAATTCTCTCCACTATACCACTTTGATTTCTTCCCTATGATTTATATTGTTGATTACTGCCCACCAATGATTAGATTCTCCCTCCAAGAGATTAACAAATAGCATGACCTTTACCTTCTCAAATCATTGAAGGACAGATAATATATTTTCAACTGCGTTGATACACTATTTTGTGATTGAGGGGTTGGATGATCCACTAAATGTATGATGTATTTATCTCATAAATGTATCAATTACAACAGTCTTTTTCTTAGTGGATGTGGGTTTATCCCATATTCAAGTCCCAATTTAAATATTAAGTTAATTTTCCAATTATTTTTATAATGTTCTCAACTCTGACCCTCGTATTGTTTAGAATCCCATTTTAAAGTAATGAAATTTATCATCACATTAGTTGTTGACTAGATTACTCCTATATCCATCCATGGAATAAAAAAGTAAAATTATAGATGATAATTTTGAACCTATTAAACACATAAAAGTTAAACTCTGATTATTGATGGATTCCACATAATTGTCATATATTCTTCAACTTATGAATTTAAAGGTTTCAGTCTAAGTAATCCATGGTCTATTTCCAAACCAAATATTTCCTAGGAATTTTTTCCCTTAATAATGGTATAGAAATATCTCTCAAATTCAGAAAATCAAATCCCTTGTGTAACACTAAGGTTTTTTATGAATTATTATTTATTGAATAAATTAATAAAATTTGATGTCTAGCATTAGATGCTACAAAAAGTAAATTTTTCTTAATATTTAATACCATGTTAATATTTAACTATATTAACCACCAACTTTATATTTTGATACATGAAACTTTTATTTCTTCTTATGTTATACAATATACAAAGTTTAGATTCTGTTACACTCAATATCAATATTATCTTTCATTATATATAACATTAAGTTTAAACAAAACATGATGTATTATTGAAATATATATGTAGTTATAATCAAGTTATTGGAATGAAGATATGAAAAAGATTAAATAAATTATGAAAATATGGTTTATTCATGTTTATAAAATTAATTATTTGGAAACTAATAAATTATAAATGAATATAGTAACTAAATGAAAATAATGAAATTTATTTTATAAAAAAATATTTTTTTATGAACAAATGTGTTTTATATATAAATATTTATCAAAAACATTTTATGAATGATTTTATTTAAATTTAAATATTATATATTAATCTAAATAATTATCTTAAATATTAGGTTTTATTTTTAAAAAATATAATAATAAATCTAATTTTACATATAGAAAGATATATTTTCTAAGAAACGCTTTTACCGCCTTTTAATGGAAAACATAATTTAAAACTAATTTTTTAATATTTTATAAATTATATTTGGAAAATAAATTACATTTTTCACATTGAAACATCAAAATTCACTTATGCTTAATTTTTTGTATTTCTCAGAGAGGTTTTAAATTTTGAGAAAAAGTGAAAATACAATATTTTAATTAAATATGGAATTTTAGTCTAATTTATTTATATATTTAAATTATATATTAATTTTTTAAAAGTAAAATTATTCATATTATTATTCTATTAATCCAAATTAGGTAACTATAATCATTTTCATATTGAAATTGGATATAAAAACTCTGTAACCTTTTAGCATTCTTACATTAAAAGCTCACTTTCTTGTCGAGTCAATGGGTGTAGTTTTAAATTAATTTATAACAATTTTGTATATTTAATTTAGAAAAAATTATTATATATTAATAATCAGAATAATTTTTAATTTATAATAAGGCCATGTTAATTTTTTAAAATTTTAATTAATGAAAACAGTTTCAATAAATCATGACAATTACGAGAAAAATGAGTTTACTAAGCGACTAAACATTAAAATTAACACAAAATTACTTATAAACATTACCAAGTCCTATTTAATAGATATATTAAGATATAAAACCTTCATGTATATAATTTTGGGCATTATTTAATCCTTCTGTTTTGTTAATAATTGGTTACATCTAACATTCTTTTCAAAATAACAACTGTGTCATTTCCTTTACTTATAAATGGCCACCACCTCTCCTCCTCTCTTCACACCTTAAAAACCAATTGGATCGGCCAATAAATTACAATATCACTTATCCAATTCACTAATATAATCATATAATCCTTAATTGTGAAGTAAATCCAACCAAATAAATCATTTGGTGTAAACAAAAATGATATACCCAAAGAAGATGCAATGTTCATCATAACATTTTTTATTATATTTCTTCCAAAAAACCATTAAATTATTTTTATACAATTTATATATATTAACCTAATTATCATAAATATATTTTTATGTTTTCTTATTAATTTTTCTACATATAACAACACACAATTCCATCAAATGGGTTGGGAAATCATTATTCATGTTTACATCGGACAACCGCGCCGCAAACCAATGTCGTTCGTTTTTTCATTACCACATTCTAAGGTTAGTAATACTGATGTAAATTATTTTTATATATTATATATTTGATATTTATTATGTATTTATTTTTATATAACACTTACCATAATTCATTCCATTTTTAGAGAATATGATAACGCCGTCCGTGGGTATGGAGGGTTTCTGCCTCGCGAAACAATTTGATTCATTAACACTTTACATAGAATGTATTAAGGATATTTTTTATATTATTATTTGTTATATATTTAATTATAATTATATTATAACTATAATATTTATAAATTAGTTACTTTTCATTCCTTCAATATGCGAAGAAAATGGAAACAACGTCTATAAGTGCGTACAACCTACTGTCCCCAGGAACTGTCTATTCCATTTCATATTTGTATATTTTATATATTATTATAAATAAATATGTATTGTATTTATATATGATATTTATATAATGGTTTATAATAATTAAATAATTAAATCACGATCAAATTAGGATTACCAAAAAAACAAGGTAAAACAAATAAAAAAACAAAGCGGTTATTACCAGAAACATAACTTTAACATGGAATTGTTAATAAATGGATAAAATTCATAAACAAATTATATATGGTATGATATATATGTATATATTTCTGTATTATATTTATAATATACTTATATTCATTATATAGGAGCTTTGAATGTGTGTAAAAGAAATCAAGACAAATGGTAAAGGGATTTATACTCTCGTTTTTATTTCTATGAGGATTGTGTCCAATTAACAACTTTTTCATTTAGTGTGGTGCCTACATTTCCCTATAAAATGTTATATAATTAAACTAATTCATTAATGATATTAAATTTTTCAATTGGTGTTATTATTTTAGGGATCTCATTATTTAAAATTTAGTGAGTAGTAAGGGATTTTTTTTGTCACTTTTTTACTTTTGTGAGACACATAATATATTCTACACCTCTTTATTAAATTTGGTGTATATAAATACCATGAATATATTTTATAATTATTATACATAAATTTAATGGTGTTTTTATATCCATTTCTTGATTCATATTTCTTTGGTATCACAATTCAAAAGTTACCAATTTGGTAAGATAACTTTGTCTTAGTTTTCCTTCATTGAAACATACTTTATGTTATGCACAGATATTCTTCCTCGACATGTATATACAGACCCATTGACATGGATATCATGAATTTACTCATAATAATGATATTTTTAAGTTCATTTTATTCTATAACTTAATTAGTTTTATTATTTAATGTTATCAAAGTTGTAATGATTTTATGTTACAATATCATAATTTATCAGTATTTTTTATGATTAAGACTCTGATTTTGAAATATCATGATCTAAATATCAATAATTATCAGGAATTTTATTATAATGTACTTATTCATGATATCTTCATGTAATGTTATTATTTAACCATTCTATTTTATATAATACAATTAATAATTGTTTTTAAGAAAATCAGACATAATCTCTCTCTTTGATTAAATATTTGTGTTCTTTAAAAACAATGTTGTTTATAAAAATGTTTTTAAAATGTTTTAAATTTTATTTTTATTTAATTTTATAGGAAAATGATTTTCAAAATGTTTTATGTTTTAAATAGTTTTTTTCAAATATTCATTTATAATTTTTGAGTTATACTTTTGAATAAAAATGTTTTATAATTTTTATGTTTTAATATGAATTTTTCAAAGAAGAAATGATATATTACTCAAGAAATGTTTTAAATTATCCTTTAAAAATAATTATCTATATTATATGACATAATTTTCTCTCACTTATTCTTTATGTGGGATATTATCAAAGTATACTATTCATATTCTTTCTATAAATAGTTTATATTTTGATATCATGATGTATTTTGAACTCATTTCCTTTCCAGGGATTAATCACGTTTCTAATAAATTTTTACGGATCCTATTTATTTTCCACCGGTTGATCATGTTTAAAATACTTTGAAGTGGTACCCATTTATTTTCTATATGTTAATTAGATTATTAAAGAATATTTATTGTGTAAATAAGTTTTTATAATGACATGAATGCTCTTTGTACTTCATTCGTGTTGTAGTTATTGGACATTACATATATGATGGGGTGATCCATATGTCACTAGGTAAAACCATTACAGCTTATATGATGGGGTGTCTTATATTTTATCATGTAAGCTCATTATATCTTATTTTATGGGGTGGCCCAAATAGCACTTGGTAATCTCGTTACATCTTATATGATGAGGCATCCTAGATTGCGATTCTTGAACCCAGTATATCTTACATGATGGGTGCACCCATATATTTTTCCAATTAAATGGTTATAGATTTATATCTCAAGATATATAAATGGATAGAATGGGGAGTGAACCTGCTACAGTAAGATAGGTCTTCCAATGATAATTTTGGTGTCTCCCACCCAAAAGGTGTTGCCTCAAATTCATGAAGTTGATTACATGATCACAACATTACTTGGACCTTTTTTCATGTTCATAAGTTTATTTGAGGCCCTGATTTCATGTACAAATCATAAAGAGAGAACCAATTTATATTTAAATAGGTTTTAAATATTATAATATGATTTGTATGCCTAAAATCAATTTCTTATGCCAATTTTATTCTCTCGTGACTCATGTTATTCTATTTCCTTACGATTTATGTCTTATTAGCTACCAATATTTATTCCATGATTAATTATTATGATCATTGATATGTTTGGTATTATTTTCAAATGATATTATTATGTAATTATACACTTATGTTCATGTTGTGCTTATGTATCTCTTTTATTTAACCTTAATGTGAATACAATCTCACCTTTTATTATTTTTATATTCCCCAATTTATGAATAAAGTATTTAAGTAGGATTACTAAAGGATAATATATTTTTCATAAACTTTTATGATCTTTCACAAGAATATAATATTTTGATACAAGTCTCCAAAGGCACAGACCTATTAAAATAATTGGTCATGCAATATTGTAATGTAATGAATATTCCAATAATAATATATAATATACATGTATAAGAAGATTGGGATGATATACATTGAGTGTGTAAATATAGTTGTGCATAAAGGACTCATTTTTTTACCACATGACAGTCAAGTTAACACTCACTAAACCATTTCGGGTGTTATTTCCATAATTTATAATTATATTAGAGATGCATCCACTTGGAATATGAAGGTATTTATTATTTTTCTTGAAAAACACTCAAAATATTATTTACTAACATTTAAGGATGTTTTTATAAGGCCCCAGCCTTAAACCTTACTTAATATTGAGTTATTACAAGATTACACATTGAGGATCTTTTCAGGTTTAGAGTTTTAGAGAATTAGATCATGAAACTTGCATTACATTCCACACTTAAACAAAGTGGTTACATAAAAGACAGTATTCATTCTTCCCATCAATGGTAACATATTGAAAATAAAACATGGATTCTTTCTTGACACATCCTTGACACTATCATCACATCACGTACCTTTCCCTTGACCTGTGAAAGACATTTCAAAAACTTGGGATGAGCATAAAAATCTCAGTAAGGGTTATAAAAATATGGAAAGGAAACATGAGTTCATATATACATAAGAATGAAATCATACTTTACCCATAAAACAAAGGCACTTTAACAGACCTCCTCAAACCATGAATAAATCATAGAAATCATAAGACATAAAGGTAACTTGAGGCATTCATAACATTCTTACGTAGGGAGTAACCCTCTTGGTTACGTTTGGAATACCCATCACAGTATATTCCCTAAATCTCTTCAGAGAAACCTTAGCGTTTCACTCCTTCGCGTTGCCCAATGCATTGGAGAGCTATATCGGGCTCACCCGCCCTTAGTTTATCACGGAACCACCCGTTCTTCATAACAATGCCCAAGAACCATAACATAATCGTATCACATAAAACATGAATAAAGGAAACATAACATTTCCACATTTCAATCACAATATAACATTTTAGGATATTGAAATAATGAATCCATTTAAAAAAGAAACCATTTCCAAAACCATTTAAAACATTTAATAAAGAGATTTTTGAATCAAAGTGTCCCATACCACCTTGAAGCTTTTAACATTTTAAACCATTAATATCCATATAAATAAATCCTTAAAACCATTTTGAAAACATGGATATTAATAAGAACAAATAATTAAAACATTTAAAACGATATTCTGGTAAAAGGGGTTTTACCAAAATTAGAGACACTTGAATACAATAATTGAGGAATAACATTTAGTCAGAACTTTATAATATCATCAGAATAAAAGGATTCATGATATAAGACTCCAAAGGATAGTATATACACCATATAAGAGTGAATTGGTGCATAACAACAATGAACCCTCAATAGAAATGTCAAATGTGATGAAATCCCTTATAAAGAAGGTATCCTTAAATTAAGGACAAATCAATCTCAAAATATGTGTGAAAAATATAAATGCACCCAATATAAGTGGATATTAAGTTTAAAACAATAAAAGGTCATTCACACATATTCAATGGATGACATATTCAATGACTACATGTTGAACCCAAAGAAATCGAAATTGGGTTAAAAAGTTCCCTTGACAGCCTAACGGCATCACATCAAAATGAGTTGATGAGAGATAAAAAGTGTATCTCATCACTTGGACATCAAATTTACATCAATAAGGATATATGAGAACATATCCCAACATAACAATATGTAAATTAAAATACCCAACAAAAGAAGTCTTTTAAAAAAGAGGAGGGTGAAAGGTTCCCTTACCGACTTGGGTATCTTTCAAAACATACACCTCATGAAAGAAGGACAATAGATCATTGATGTCAATACTCATAAATGAATTTATATTACACAAAGAGTATAATAATGTGCAGTACATACACCACTCAATGGAATTTGTGGCAAATGTAGCATAAATATCACGAGAATAAAAGTGAGATGAAAAATCCCTTACAAAAACTCAGCAGCCTAACGGCACCACTTAAAACTTCCAAAAGGGATTGATGAGATCAAATAGAGTATCCCATCATATTAAAATAGAATTTACAGCAAGATGAATATAAAATAAAATCCCCCAACATAACAAATAGGAGCTTAGAAGAAGTGACACAAAGGAGAGTACTTAAAAAGAAAGAGAGAGGTTAGATCTCTTACGAAAGTTCGGCAGCCTAACGGCGCCACTCAAAACCCCCAAAATGGATTGATGAGAGAGAATAGGGTCTCTCATCACATGAACATAAAAATTAAAGTAAATTTAATATAAAATATCATCCCAATAACAAGAAAGATGAGCTTTAAAAGGAATGACATAAAAGTGTATACTTAAAAAGAAAGAGAGGAGTAGGATCCCTTACCTCGGGTCCAACTTGACTCGATCGTTCTTTAATCTCCTGAATAATAAACTTGAGTTAATTTATAATTCCTTAAGAACCTTTTTCAAGTTCATTATTACTTTTATACCACTTATTACCATGTCATAAACATTATGTAATCATTTAAGTTAATAATATTTGTTTTGTCGATATTTGGTTCTTAAGTCGAAAGTGGACTTCTTACAATTACATGTTGTTCGTGTGGCCAAATGTTTATTATATCAAGAATTGTATTCATTATGTAGATATCATATATGTCATATATATCCAGTACATGCATGAATTTATAACATTACATAATCATTTAGAGGTAAGAAATGAAATGCACCGTTCATGGAGACGGTAAGCCGTACGTACGCATGAACGCTACTTTCATTTCTATTTCATATTTTATAGAATGGAATAATAATGATATAAAGGTATATTATAATTCCAGTATAATGTCATATATAATATCATATTTCCATCCTTTATACATCCCACATATGGTATTTAACGAATCAAATCACTTTGAGGGGGCGGTAGTCCGCACTTCCTTAAATGAAGATATCGCGTATACCCATAATGGAAGCCATAAAGGTAAGACAAAAATGAAAAATACAGAAGCATAAATAAAATATAAACATATTATATATCATATATAAAAATAGTGACATCATAATGGCCACCTTTGAAGGTTTTAAATGAGTATTGAACAATCATCGTTTCGGGAGGCAGAATTTCACCATCCACGGAAACCGTATGTTCTTTAACCATTTGATGTAGTTGTGTGAGAGTGTAGCTCGAATAAATCTTATAACAACATTATAGTATATTTAAGATACTGGTTTTGTTACAAAATAAGTAAATAAAAAGAGTTTAGGGGGTTGGAGAAGCAAAATAAAACAAATGAACATGAGAGAATGAATTACCTTTAAAAGTGTAACTCCTTTTGATTTGAGCCTAAAGGCTTCCTTTGAAAGGATTATGCCCAAAGGGAATCCTCTATGTTGAGGAGAGGTATGTGGAGAGATTAAATGGGCAGGGTTTGGCCGAGCCAAAGGCTTGATGAGTGTGTGAAAAGAGGTAGAGGTGGGGGCCTTTTATAAGAGGAGAGGAGGGGCACTTTTGGAAAGTAAGGAAATATTACTTTATTTGAAAATGTGTTTCGGTTTTAAAAGGTCCCAAATTGATATAATTAGTGGATAAGGTTATAAGTCTTCGAAATCCACTCATCAAATAAGTTTTGGACATGTGTAGTTTATAGATTTTACATTATCTTTCCATTTTATTTAAATCGAAAAATAATGATTTCATCGCTGCATCATTATTATGTCATAAATAATTTAATTTATTTAATGTCTAAAAATTATAAAAAAAATACTATGATGTAGGAAATATTTTTATATTTCCAATTAATATTTATAATAAAAAATATGACTTTTATAACCCCACTTAAAAATTGTTTTAGTAAAACATATCATGTTTGTGTCAATTTTACTTTTACATTAAATAAAATGTTATTTATGTCATTTCCCAACCAAAGTGGATCCATGGGGTCCCCAAGTTGACCCATGGCTTGTCTTGGTCGTCCATGACACAACAAATAAGTTTGGGACATGTGTATAGGTCATTTCATATTATTAAAGAATTATTTATACCTTAAACTACACTAATTACCACTAATCGCGATTAAAAACTTAATAAGTTACTATTCACCAAAAAATTATTTTTATCCCATTGAACCACATTTTACTTCTTAATGACAACCATGTATGTTGGATTTTTGAAATTCAAAACACATAAGTGGTAAAATTTCATTTAAACGAAAAATCAGCTTTTATAAGTACCACTTAGTGGTTTCACTATTCATCAAAAATTGAAGTTTTTCAGAAAAATCCCAAAAATTCACCCTAAGCTATATTTGATATTCTGAATTCAAAAATGAAGTCCGTTTTACAAAATTCAAAACATATTAGTCACATTAATTAATTTAATAATTAATTCCCGCTGTCAGAGCAAATAGCATGTTTTTATAAAACAATAAGTATCAAAAGATTGACACTAGTTTAAGTCTAATTTCAAAGTGAAGTTAATTCTAACGACCACTATTGGATTTAATGGTAAAAATATTTTCTAATTTCACTTTAAAACCAATTCAAAATATAATCTAATCATATAAATAAATTATATTAAAAAGAGGTTTTGAATTAAAACACAACATTTTACACTATTCATTAAAAAATGAACTTTATCGAAAAAATACCAAAAAATTACACAAAGTAAAATTTGATGTCCTGATTCTTAATAAGAGTTTTATTTGGTCCAAAAGAATTTATAAGAGTGATCAAAACTATATTTAATGACAGTTCTCCATTAAAAGGCGATAAGTGAACCTTTAGTGAAAACTAGGGCATATACGCCTAAAATTGAATTCTTTCTGTATCTTAAGCCTTTAGCTTTTATTGGATAAAAGTAAAAACATTTAAAAACATATATAATCATATTTTAGTTATTTCTATCCATTCCCGCCAATACAACGGCTACATGTTAACTACCACTTAAAATAATATTATTTTATTATTAGAGTGCAACGTAAGATTCCCAAGAAACTCGTTGTTGCGTGTTGGGTACGCCATCGAGCATAGAGTCCCCTTTAAAGTCATATTAATATATTATTCACAAATATGGATAAATATGAAAATTTCATATTCATTATTTACCTGGGGTGTTACATCCTCCCCCCCTTTTGGGAATTGCGTCCTCGCAATTTTAAAATTGCGCTTGGAAACATCCTTGAAAGTCCCACATCGGAACAAAAGTCGGTAAAACAAACACTTTAAAATAAAAAAAGATAAGTACAAAGGTCACCCGAGTTAACCCATACTAGGATTCCAAGTATGAAAATATGGACATGGAGGAAAAAACAAAGGGTCATGTTCTGGTGGAGAGTGATAGAAAACATGTTTAGGAGAAAGTTAACCACGAGAAAATCACAAACTTGTGATGGGTTAAACGGTCTTCGATTCCCCAGTAGGAAAAGTTAATAGACAACATTTTTGTTTTAAGTTACGTTTTATTGAGGAAATTATTCATAAGGAAACATAATCACTTATCATATTGACTTTTAACCTTTATTAGATTCCTTACACAAACTCATATTTTCTCCAAAAGATGAGTATTTAGGAAGACTTGTTCACATTAAGAGTACTATAATCAACTTCTAGAGAATCACCTAATCCACAAAATAGAACTATATACTTCCCATGTCTTTAGACTTTAACCAAATCCAAAACCAAAAAGGCAAGTACAAGATCAGATAATCCAGAAAAGGATAACCCTTTATAAAAAGAAAATCTATTCTTAATCTCCAAAATTTGTCCAACAAAACCCAAAGTTCAACGAGGACCATTCTATAATCAATTTGTCCATAAAATTCTTCAAAGTAAACCAATATAAGATTGAAACCCAAATATTTGAAGGATTTAGTCACATAGTCTTCCAAGTTAAATCGTAACATTTATCTCCAAACAACATCAGTTGCTCCTAAAGTCTCGTTTTGAAAAGTAATTAACCTAATCACATATCCTCCATGATAGGTTAATCATTTTCATAAATAACCCAAAATAAACTTACTCTTAATTCATAAAATCATATAACTAGAATGAATCAGTCAAACTAACCAGGGACTTCACGTAGTCCAGTGGTAGGCGATAAATACCAGTCGCACATTGGTTGTGGGTTCGATTCCCGCAGCTTTGTCCGACGCGACGGGATGTCACATGGTCTACGTGTTGTCCTTTTTCCAAAACTATATAATTCTTAAAACATTCCCCAAAATGAGCTAAAATCTTCAAGAATAATCATAACATATTTTAACCTCAAGTTTATCTCATTCCTTTCATTTTCCATCATACCATAGAGTAACCCATAATTACCTAAAAATTAAGTATCATATAAACCCTAATGGTTACCTTAATAATTATTACCTGAATTTCCACATCGAATTGGCCATCTCGTACCTGATGCATTAGAGAACTCACCAAGGTTGAAGTGGTTGATCATGACTCCTTGATATTTGGTTTAGAACAACCACGAGTTTCCTCATTGAATCCTCCATTTTATATAGTATCTTAAACAGAGAACCACCACAGTTTCCTTCAAACCTGTTGTCTCTTTGGTGCCTGCTAGATCCATCCATTCACTAAAAATATAAATGTCGGTGTGAGTATATCAAAAAAACCATCATGTACTAATGAGGAAGGTAAATACTAAGATACACTTACTCATTCACTTTATCTAAAACTTGGAATCTTTCTGAAATCCTAACCATTATGGTAATGTCACTTATGCTTAAAGAATACCCTAACCTCTAAAGTTATCTAAACCGACCTCTGATACCAACTATAAGGCCCCAGCCTTAAACCTTACTTAATCTTGAGTTATTACAAGATTACACATTGAGGATCTTTTCAGGTTTAGAGTTTTAGAGAATTAGATCATGAAACTTGCATTACATTCCACACTTAAACAAAGTGGTTACATAAAAGACAGTATTCATTCTTCCCATCAATGGTAACATATTGAAAATAAAACATGGATTCTTTCTTGACACATCCTTGACACTATCATCACATCACGTACCTTTCCCTTGACCTGTGAAAGACATTTCAAAAACTTGGGATGAGCATAAAAAGCTCAGTAAGGGTTATAAAAATATGGAAAGGAAACATGAGTTCATATATACATAAGAATGAAATCATACTTTACCCATAAAACAAAGGCACTTTAACATACCTCCTCAAACCATGAATAAATCATAGAAATCATAAGACATAAAGGTAACTTGAGGCATTCATAACATTCTTACGTAGGGATTAACCCTCTTGGTTACGTTTGGAATACCCATCACAGTATATTCCCTAAATCTCTTCGGAGAAACCTTAGTGTTTCACTCCTTCGCGTTACCCAATGCATTGGAGAGCTATATCGGGCTCACCCGCCCTTAGTTTATCACGGAACCACCCGTTCTTCATAACAATGCCCAAGAACCATAACATAATCGTATCACATAAAACATGAATAAAGGAAACATAACATTTCCACATTTCAATCACAATATAACATTTTAGGATATTGAAATCATGAATCCATTCAAAAAGAAACCATTTCCAAAACCATTTAAAACATTTAATAAAGAGATTTTTGAATCAAAGTGTCCCATACCACCTTGAAGCTTTTAACATTTTAAACCATTAATATCCATATAAATAAATCCTTAAAACCATTTTGAAAACATGGATATTAATAAGAACAAATAATTAAAACATTTAAAACGATATTCTGGTAAAAGGGGTTTTACCAAAATTAGAGACACTTGAATACAATAATTGAGGAATAACATTTAGTCAGAACTTTATAATATCTCAGAATAAAAGGATTCATGATATAAGACTCCAAAGGACAGTATATACACCATATAAGAGTGAATTGGTGCATAACAACAATGAACCCTCAATAGAAATGTCAAATGTGATGAAATCCCTTATAAAGAAGGTATCCTTAAATTAAGGACAAATCAATCTCAAAATATGTGTGACAAATATAAATACACCCAATATAAGTGGATATTAAGTGTAAAACAATAAAATTTCATTCACACATATTCAATGGATGACATATTCAATGACTACATGTTGAACCCAAAGAAATCGAAATTGGGTTAAAACGTTCCCTTGACAGCCTAACGGCATCACATTAAAATGAGTTGATGAGAGATAAAAAGTGTATCTCATCACTTGGACATCAAATTTACATCAATAAGGATATATGAGAACATATCCCAACATAACAATATGTAAATTAAAAGACCCAACAAAAGAAGTGTTTTAAAAAAGAGGAGGGTGAAAGGTTCCCTTACCGACTTGGGTATCTTTCAAAACATACACCTCATGAAAGAAGGACAATAGATCATTGATGTAAATACTCATAAATGAATTTATATTACACAAAGAGTAGAATAATGGGCAGTACATACACCACTCAATGGAATTTGTGGCAAATGTAGCATAAATCTCACGAGAATAAAAGTGAGATGAAAAATCCCTTACGAAAACTCAGCAGCCTAACGGCGCCACTTAAAACTTCCAAAATGGATTGATGAGATCAAATAGAGTATCCCATCATATTACAATAGAATTTACAGCAAGAGGAATATAAAAGAAAATCCCCCAACATAACAAATAGGAGCTTAGAAGAAGTGACACAAAGGAGAGTACTTAAAAAGAAAGAGAGAGGTTAGATCTCTTACGAAAGTTCGGCAGCCTAACGGCGCCACTCAAAACCCCCAAAATGGATTGATGAGAGAGAATAGGGTCTCTCATCACATGAACATAAAAATTACAGTAAATTTAATATAAAATATCATCCCAATAACAAGAAAGATGAGCTTTAAAAGGAATGACATAAAAGTGTATACTTAAAAAAAAAAGAGGAGTAGGATCCCTTACCTCGGGTCCGACTTAACTCGATCGTTCTTTAATCTCCTGAATAATAAACTTGAGTTAATTTATAATTCCTTAAGAACCTTTTTCAAGTTCATTATTACTTTTATACCACTTATTACCATGTCATTAACATTATGTAATCATTTAAGTTAATAATATTTGTTTTGCCGATATTTGGTTCTTAAGTCGAAAGTGGACTTCTTACAATTACATGTTGTTCGTGTGGCCAAATGTTTATTATATCCAGAATTGTATTCATTATTTAGATATCATATATTTCATATATATCCAGTACATGCATGAATTTATAACATTACATAATCATTTAGAGGTAAGAAATGAAATGCACCGTTCATGGAGACGGTAAGCCGTATGTACGCATGAACGCTACTTTCATTTCTATTTCATATTTTATAGAATGGAATAATAATGATATAAAGGTATATTATAATTCCAGTATAATTTCATATATAATATCATATTTCCATCCTTTATACATCCCACATATGGTATTTAACGAATCAAATCACTTTGAGGGGGCGGTAGTCCGCACTTCCTTAAATGAAGATATCGCGTATACCCATAATGGAAGCCATAAAGGTAAGACAAAAATGAAAAATACAGAAGCATAAATAAAATATAAACATATTATATATCATATATAAAAATAGTGACATCATAATGGCCACCTTTTAAGGTGTTAAATGAGTATTGAACAATCATCGTTTCGGGAGGCAGAATTTCACCATCCACGGAAACCGTATGTTCTTTAACCATTTGATGTAGTTGTGTGAGATTGTAGCTCGAATAAATCTTATAACAACATCCTAGTATATTGAAGATACTGTTGTTGTTACAAAATAAGTAAATAAAAAGAGTTTAGGGGGTTGGAGAAGCAAAATAAAACAAATGAACATGAGAGAATGAATTACCTTTAAAAGTGTAACTCCTTTTGATTTGAGCCTAAAGGCTTCCTTTGAAAGGATTATTCCCAAAGGGAATCCTCTAGGTTGAGGAGAGGTATGTGGAGAGAGTAAATGGGCAGGGGTTGGCCGAGCCAAAGGCTTGATGAGTGTGTGAAAAGAGGTAGAGGTGGGGGCCTTTTATAAGAGGAGAGGAGGGGCACTTTTGGAAAGTAAGGAGATATTACTTTATTTGAAAATGTGTTTCGGTTTTAAAAGGTCCCAAATTGATATAATTCGTGGATAGGGTTATAATTCTTCGAAATCCACTCATCCAATAAGTTTTGTACATGTGTAGTTCATAGGTTTTACATTATCTTTCCATTTTATTTAAATCGTCAAATAATGATTTCATCGCTGCATCATTATTATGTCATAAATAATTTAATTTATTTAATGTCTAAAAATTATAAAACAAAAAATATGATGTAGGAAATCTTTTTAGCTTTCCAATGAATTTTTATAATCAAAAAGATGACTTTTATAACCCCACTTAAAAATTGTTTTAGTAAAACATATCATGTTTGTGTCAATTTTACTTTTACATTAAATAAAATGTTATTTATGTCATTTCCCAACCAAAGTGGATCCATGGGGTCCCCAAGTTGACCCATGGCTTTTCTTGGTCGGCCATGACACAACCAATAAGGTTGGGATATGTGTATAGGTAATTTCATATTATTAAAGAATTATTTATACCTTAAACTACACTAATTACCACTAATCGCGATTAAAAACTTAATAAGTTACTATTCACCAAAAAATTATTTTTATCCCATTGAACCACATTTTACTTCTTAATGACAACCATGTATGTCAGATTTTTTAAATTCAAAACACATAAGTGGTAAAATTTCTTTTAAACAAAAAATCAGCTTTTATAAGTACCACTTAGTGGTTTCACTATTCATCAAAAATTGAAGTTTTTCAGAAAAATCCCAAAAATTCACCCTAAGCTATATTTGATATTCCGAATTCAAAAATGAAGTCCGTTTTACAAAATTCAAAACATATTAGTCACATTAATTAATTTAATAATTAATTCCCGCTGTCAGAGCAAATAGCATGTTTTTATAAAACAATAAGTATCAAAAGATTGACACTAGTTTAAGTCTGATTTCAAAGTGAAATTAATTCTAACGACCACTATTGGATTTAATGGTAAAAATATTTTCTAATTTCACTTTAAAACCAATTTAAAATATAATCTAATCATATAAATAAATTATATTAAAAATAGGTTTTGAATTAAAACACAACATTTTACACTATTCATTAAAAAAATGAACTTTATCGAAAAAATACCAAAAAATTACACAAAGTAAAATTTAATGTCCTGATTCTTAATAAGAGTTTTATTTGGTCCAAAAGAATGTATAAGAGTGATCAAAACTATATTTAATGACAGTTCTCCATTAAAAGGCGATAAGTGAACCTTTAGTGAAAACTAGGGCATATACGCCTAAAATTGAATTCTTTCTGTATCTTAAGACTTTAGCTTTTATTGGATAAAAGTAAAAACATTTAAAAACATATATAATCATATTTTAGTTATTTCTATCCATTCCCGCCAATACAACGGCTACATGTTAACTACCATTTAAAATAATATTATTTTATTATTAGAGTGCAACGTAAGATTCCCAAGAAACTCGTTGTTGCGTGTTGGGTACGCCATCGAGCATAGCGTCCCCTTTAAAGTCATATTAATATATTATTCACAAATATGGATAAATATGAAATTTTCATATTCATTATTTACCTGGGGTGTTACAGTTTTACTATGTTTAGTCTTATCCTTAAATCTTTTACTAAGGTTTTCTAATCCCAATCTCCAAAAATAACTAGTAAATTTCATTGATTCCAACTATAACAACCCATATTTTTATTAATCACTATTTCATGAATTATAAGATAAGGATAAACATAATAAAATCCCAAAATATTGAGAGGAATAATCTCATTAGGTTATTAGATACATATAAAAACATCTTTAGAGAGTTATATATTTATATTCTTTAAAAACTCCATAACATTCCCTTAAAAATGAATTTATCTTCCAAAAAATCACAGGATAACCTAGGGAAGTACCTAAGAATTGGGTGAGATATAAATACTAATAAGGGAATAATAAAATACTAACATGATGAAATTAATTCATGTGAGTCAATATGAATATCAAGGAGACGTGAATGGGTGAGAACCATAAACATCAACATCAATGAATGGAAAAATATGACAACATCAAGGAAACAATAAAATGTTTAAACAACATAAAACATTAAATCGTAAGCATAAGTTAAAAATAACAACCGAGTATTAAAAACATAGTTTTTTTATGTTAACCTATCATTCACCATTCATGGTATCTCGTGAGATAAAAACATTACCTAATGCATTATAGGGATATATAATAATAGGTTCACCCTCCACATTCATATAGTGTTCATGTATTTTTTGTTACACATAGATCATAAAACCTAATAACATATTTTATAACTTTTAATCCAATGAATAAGGAGTGTTGGTTACATATATTTAACATGATAATCAATTAAATAAAAGTAAATCTAGTTGAATACCCTTGACTGGGAATGGGGATAGTTATTCATAATATAAATGTTTTTCTTGGAATATCGTAGGATAATTTTATTACAATAACATATTTATATAATGGTCTATGGATGAGTTTAATGATAGTGAATTTTTTTCTATCATTATTTGGTAATCATAATTATTTTAAAAGAATTTTTAAAAATACAATAAAAATGAAAATTTTGAAATCATAAGGATTAGTACCAAAAAGGTACATGAATAAAAGGAAAGAATAGTGAATCTTGTAACATGAAAGGTTTCATCTAAAAGAATGGGAGGTTATTATTAAGGAATTGGTAACACTAGGTATTTAAGGAATAATAGGGACGAAAACTACATTCAAAATGTGATTTTAGTAAAGAGGAATGGAAGGTTTCATGGGTATTTATATAAAAGTAAGGGAAAATTTTTCTTAATTTCTAAACATAGGTTTTATATTGTGAGTGATAAAATAATCAATACCCAAAGCCATCAAAGGGTTATCCCATGCTTTCTACCAAAGAGTAAAGGTTTTAAACATCATATTAGGATAATAACCAAATTTCTTAAAATAATATCAATCATGATGTGGAAGTGTGTTATGTTCACAATGAATTGTTTTTGAAACCTAATATAATATAGGATTTTAAGGATTCATTATAGGTTTGTAAAATAAATAAAATAAATTAGAAACAAATTATTTTATAGGTTATGTCTATTTTTTGTCTTGGATTACCTTTATAATATTTATTAAATAACCTTTTTCTATTATGATGTGATAATACATTTTGTTATTAAATTTTCCCAAAATATTCACATGTCTCATTAAATTATAAAAAATTAACCATTACATAATTTCTAAATGATAATTTCAAAAATAATAATTATATTACAAAATTAATTTTAAAAATATTCATATTTACACATGTAAATCAAAATCTTTATTTAGTGGAAAATATTAGTTTCTATGATAGAATCTTATTTCTTACACTTATACGAATTTTTTTGACTTAATTAGATTATATTATCATTTATATTTATATTAATACTATTAAATAGATATATTTCATGAAAATAACATTTATTTTAAAAATTCATGAAATAATGAAAAGGTGTGTTTTGTTTGAAACTATATCTTTCCCAAAAAAACAATATTTTTCGTTTCTTTGTATGAAAATCTATTTTTTATAAATATATTTAATAATAAGATATATGAATATATATATATATAAATATATATGTCAAATGATAAATAATATAAGTATTTTATTAAATAGAAAATATATAAATTCATACTACTATAATCTAGATACATAACCCCTTATTACACTAGTGTATTTCATATGGGTAAGTTGTGTGATGGTAAAACTTTCATGGGGTGGTTCGACAAACATGGTTTGGGTCATGATCATGATAATATTAAACTTCTCTTGTAAATTATTTTATTTCAGTTTTAGTTGTTGAATATCAGCTTAGGATTTTCATGTAACGATCCAAGTGATGCCTTCTATATTAGAAGCTCTCATAAATGGGATTCATAGATACGATCCTACTGGTCGAGGTGATGGATTCTTCAATTTATGTAAATTATACTTTCTCACAACCCTTATTATATTATAATATTAATAATCACTATAAAACAACCCTATTATCAATGGATTTTAATTTTATTAATGTTATTAGCCCTCTTGAAAATAATGAATATATTATATTTTGTTTTAAAATAAGAAGTTGAAATGTAGTTAGTTCTATTTCTGCCACTAAATTTTTTAATATGAAATATATTCATTAAAAATGGAATTTCATTTATAAAATTTATTTTCATTACATATGTTCATCGTGATTCTTGTTAACAATGTGACTATAAACCAGTATGTCACCAATGATAAAAAATTAACATGCATATAAAATTTATATGGAATGACACGAATTAAATTCATAAGTAAAAAATCATTTGTCAGTTCATTGTTTTCTAAATAGGAGAATTCAAACCCCATCCCATCCTCCATTGAATATTTTTAGGAATAGATGTAATTCCTCATTTATGTGAATCGTAGAACAAGACACAAGACCAATGTATGTATTAGAACATGCCATAATGCCATCATGCTCCGCATTAGGACACAAGGTCATCATGTCCTTCCAATTATATCAGGTCAGTCCACAATGCCATTAATCCTGACCATTTTTCATTCAAGACCCCATTATAATCATCTCACATCACATCGCACATACTCCCCCTATAAGGTATCAACCAAACCATGAAGTTTCCACCAGTTAATTTGATTCGACATAATAGAATTTTATGGGATTACACATTTATATATTCATACACAAGCCATAGAAATAAAATTTTTTGATCTATACATATGAATAAATATATCATATAAAGAGAGGTCTCTTGGGTCATTCACACATGCACAACAATTTCAAAACAAGTGGGGTCACATGGTATATGAACACATGTGAAATCATGTCATATCAAGAGATGTATCATGGGTTATACACACCCAAAATCAATAAAAATCAAGTGAGATTGCATGGGATACGCCCACACACAAAAGAATTTCATATCAAGATATGTATCATCAACCATGAACACACAAATAATAATATGGTATCAATATATGTCTAAAGGGACACACACACACAACCAAACATTTCATATCAATAAATTTCTCACAGTCAATGCACACACACACATGCATGTTATTACAAGAGAATCCATGAGGGAAATGCACACACACACAAACATGAAATATTAAGATAGGTATCATGATCTACACACACATGCACAATAATTTCAAATCATCATGTTTTATATAATTTCATTATCATAGTAAGGAAATTTCAATCTTAAATCTATCAAATCCCAACGTCCATGTTCTCAACCCGAATCAATCTCACACACAAAAAATCCTTAGAATCAATCAAAAATCACCACATTAGAATTGAAGAGGTATTATAAAAGTAGAAAAAAATTAAATGAAAAGTATTGGTTTCTACTTATCTAATGAAATACAACATAATGAGAAGATCTAGTTTAATCCACCAACAATTAAGACAAAACTATATTTCCACCATCCTTTTAATTGAATTTAGAATAAATCACATTACATCACATCAAAATTATAATATCCTACTAAAACTATATGTATATAGGGTCTTAGTAAATGGGAAGATATAAGATATTTAATGAAGAATAATAATATAGGTAAAATGATAACATTCATTGAAATCACTAGGACTGGCGTCTCTAGATCCAATGGAATTACTATATAGTGGATTGAATTTACTACATAAAAAAACTGAAGTCCCTCTATCTAAGGTCATTTAGTGTAGGTGGATAAATAAGGGTTTTTATGGAGTTTCTATTTCAAAAGAATAATTTTCATATTAAATAATCATGTTTTTAAGGTTTGGTCAAATTGTTTTCCAAACCGTACACAAACCATGAATGCTCACCATCTCTTAAGTGAAACCACATGGTTTGGCCACATTGTTTTGTTAAACCTTATGATAACTATGATTTTTCATCAATTCCAAGTTACATGTTAACCTATGTAAAAATTAACTATTGTATAAAATTGTTTAACAATCATGTGATTCCCCACTTCTCCTAACCAATAAGCCACATGGTTACTTGGGGAATGTTATATTGTTTTCCTAAACTATTATTATACCATGACCCCATTAAGGGATTATAAAATAATCCAAATTTACTTAAAAGAAACCTTATAATTCAAAAAATTAAATCAAGATCGAAACAATTTGGGGAAAGGTTGAAAGAAAGACATAACAATCCTAAAAATTATAATGCAAACATAATATCCTCCAATAATGATTTGTTATCCTTGATAAGTGTATTTGGAGTTATTGCTCAAACAAATAGGGCCACTAAACCCGCACATTTGACTCATGCTCAAAATATTCCACTTTAATACATTTGTGTTTCCATAAAACCTAAATATGAGGCACTATATTCCCTCAAAATACTTTTTGTTCTAATCAATAATCCATACTGAATGTTCCTTAGATGAAGTTTCTGCCTCCAAATCAATGTTTTCATTATTAATCAAATGTTATGGAATCAAATGATAATTTATATATTGGGGAACATGGAAAACATCATGTGTAACTCATTTTCATAGTAGAATATCTAATGGGTAATCTATTTTTTTTATAGTTCTACAATCTAAAATGGTCTGATAAACCAAGCTTCGAATTTCCCCAAGCTTTGAAATTTTTGGTTGCCAAGTCAATGTGATTCCTTAATGAAAACTCAATCACCAATGGTGAAATACAAATTTTGTCATTAATGATCTGTGGAATAATGCTACTAATTTGATCAATATCCAACCAATTCCCAATTATCTACACCATATTGGGTATTTTTTGTACAAATCCCATTCTGATAACTTCTAACACATACTTTTTTCTGTTAAAAACCTAAATAATAGGTATAGGTCATTCCAATTATCAATTATACCAAATTTTATTACCCCTCCATGATTCAATGTCTAAATGAAACTCTATTATGATTTTTTACATGATCCATCACATGAATCTAGTCACAAAAGACACTACCTCCTATATTCATTCATGAAAAATGACCAAAGAATCACTCCACAAGTTGGCATCACCAGTTCATTCTTGATCACCTCTGGTTGACACAGTTACATTAGTATATAATTTCTACTGAAAAAACTCATCTAATTACACACAAATAAAATAAAATTGTCTATACTAATGTTCTTGGTTCACCTATAAACAACTCACGATAATAATAAAGATGTTCCATAACATTAGAAACACATTTATGAAAATATTCTGATAATAGTTCAAAGCAAAAATGCAAAATAATTTACAATAACTCATGGATAGTATTGTACCCTAGAAAATAAAGGAATAAATCAAAGAATTTATCCACTCTATAGGGTATTAATATTATAATTTTACTAGAAACTGCCCCAAATATTAATATCATGGACCACCAAAATTATAGGCTTCTCATGGACCACAAATAACCATTGCTAGAATTTACAAACCATTATATTGATCTCACAACCCATAATGGTTTCTTAAAATAAAATTTCACCAGCATGCTATATGATCCTTCATGTGTCATTGAAAATCCCATAGAGTAATTGATCATCCCCAACAAATAATAGGGGTATGACCTCATACATTTCTCAAATCCTAATGATTTGATATATTTTTTCAATCTTAATCAACTAACACCAAGGTGGTATTTTATTAGGCATTATAATTGATCCTACATGAAACAGATTCCAGTAACATTGATCACCTCCACCATCATTATTCGACCATTTACTCTGGTATTTATCTAGAATGAACATTTCCAACATTCATATTTGAACCCATTTCAAAACCATCATTCGAGAAAACCTCTATATCATAGAATTTGATGTTAACATTATCCTATTTTGAAAAAGGCTGCCATTATTTTTCAACCCTATAATAATAAAACCCACCATACAAGGAAATATCTACCCAAGGAATTAATTTTGAGAATTATAATGGCAACGTCTCAGAAACTCTTATTTATCTTAGTCGATACTTTTTCGTCATCAAAGACTAAACACAAAGACCACTATGAAGGAATAATAAACATTATCCATAAGGCCAACTAAACACCACAATATTTACCCATTTCTATCATGCACTTCCTATGTGTATACAACATTGAACCATTATCCATCATTTATTATTAAAAATGACTCATAATTTTCTAAGCATTCCTATTCTGAGACATTTTTTTAACATGTCGTCAATATCAATGATCTACTCTAAATTCATAACTTTCTATTTCTAAACTAGCATCAAAACCATTTTACTTCTACTAATCCAAATTACTCAACCGTCTTTTTTGGAATAAATTGATAATATTCCAAACTTCACCCCCATAAACCTATAATAAGTTCCATGTAATCCACATAAAATGTTATTACATTCCCCTCAACAAAAACCCCCATGAAGAAATACGATTTTTATAAACAAGTTTTCTCCCATAAGGTTGGAAAATTCATTACCCCTCAGATAAATTTGTATCTAGAAATTATATTAAAGAAGATTAAATCACTGTAATTTCTTTCTAACATAAAAATTATCACCCAAAGTACCTCTTCTAACGTATCATCTAAAAACAAAAATTTCCTCCAATATTGTAACAACAAACCCCAAAAATTTCTCTAAATGATGTTTAATCATGAATCCTATGGTGAAACTACAAAACCAGTATGTCTCACATGGTTTCTACCATCCCAAGTCAAATTAAATAGTCTCACATCACTCAATTGACCATATTTAGGTTCCGATATGAATTTATAAGATCAAATATCATCCTTACCTATACTGTCCATCATATAAATTTAACCAAGATCCCCCTTAAAAGCTTGAACACTTGGTTCACACTATAAAAATAAATATAACACTGAATCTTAGAACATGTTCTTGGTGTTAGATAATTATGTGAATAATTTAGAGGAGGGTGGAAAAAAGAAGAGGAAGAAAATAAAGGGAAGAAAATTTATGAGGTTACATAGATGCCAATTATTATGAAAAGGAAGTTTATAATGATACATACTCTTTTGAAAGAAAGGAAGATATCCATTGATCCTTTTCCAAGGAAGGCAGTGAAAAAGTGGTAGAATCTGATAGCTTTATTGAGAAAGTGATGAGGGAACATTCAAGGAAAGACTATTCATCATTGGCCAAGCCTACAACCACAAAATCATCTAATAAAGGTATCCCCCATCTAAAAATGGGCCTTGAAATCTCTAAAGCTTCAGTCTTTATACTGAATGTGAAACCATACTAAAAGAGCTCTATCCCTAAAACTATTAAAGAAGAATGAGGATAGCTAGAATAAGGGGATAATTCATTTCCCTATAATTTCACATGGAAAATGAATTATTCATACCTACAATTCGGTAGCGATTCTCATAAGTAATTCCCTATAGCTCATACCACCACCAAACTTACTATGGAGGAGTATGTTAGATTTTCTGAGGAGAGATGTCCTCATAGACCTAACGAATATTGCATACAGTTGTTTGATTCGATGCTTAATTAGATTTTCTATGATGTTGAACATAATAAGTTACCAATGGGAAATTACTTTAATGTTATGAATATTAACAGATCTCACATTGATGATGGTATCTAGATTCATCTTATAAATGATATAATAGATCTATTATAGAAATTTTGGACTGATCACTCAATCAAGAATGGTAATGGGGAAAATTCTCCATTATCATCATCTAGAGCATGAGATCCTAAGGTATCATCTCTCCTGCTCATGCATGATGCTTAATTTGGTTAATGTTTCATCATAGTTTTTTATGGTTCTATAGATACCAATTTTGCATCTATTTTTTTGAATTTTCCACTACTTTTATAATAATTTTTGTTGGGTGTTTTGTGAGGGTTACCAATTAACCCCCCAAATATTTATTTTTCTAAAATGAAAAATATTGACGGAATTGGAAAAGGAGAACAACCAACATTCACAACTCACAAAGCAATAAATAATATATTTTCAAACTAAAAAATATAGAAAAAATTTCCTCCAAGTGAAACATTGTTACATAAACTACCACTATACTAACTCATAGAATACAACCCATATATTAATTTTCTAATGTGAAAACACACATCAACACATATTATCCATAATTCCATAGCCAAAACTGTCATGACCTGTCCCCCAGGGCCCATGCTGTGACTACCCTATGCCCACCTTCCATATGCCAGGGGCTGACGACTAGCACCGAAAGGCGTATTCCCTAAAACCGAGAATGCATTGTCTTTATAATCTATATCTCACACAACCAATCACAAAGTAAAGACAAGCACAAATAAAGTTGTATAAGAAAAAGAGTGTGTATAGTAGGTAAAGTGGGACAGAATAAAAGACCAATAGTAATGTACAACTAAAACTAGAATGTACAAGTAAAAATGAAAACAGCTCCTGTGAACACCCGATAAGGATCCTACCTGAATGGTAGGTACAACTCCCAAATAGTTATCTTTGTGGTACGCCTCGTCAAATGTCAACCTCCATACAGATTCTAGTCCAGGTACCCTCACCCTTGGTCAGCGATGTCTGTCATCTGCACAATACATAGCATGGTGTGGGAAAAGCCCGTGCAGGGGTGAGTATAACAATACTCAGAAGGGACCCGAGACCCTTGAAGGTCTCTCAAAATTCAAAAAGGATAAACCACAAAGCATTAAGTAGTAGTAATCAACACTACTTAGGTATATGACTATATATATACTAATGTTATCAAGATAAACAAAGGTAACACCATGAAGGTAGAAGTATGACACAAGTAACACCACGAAGGTAGAAGTACCACACAGGTAACACCACGATGGTAGAAGTACCATAAGGTAACACCACGAAGGTAGAAGTACCAAACAGGTAACACAATGAAGCTATACAACTCATCTCACATCTGGTATACTACTCTGAGAAATAGGATTACGATCCTAACCCACACAGGATCGTTATTAATGTTGATATCCAACCACATGATTCTCTAAGGATGATAACAAGTAACATCCCTAGTCAGAACTTTGAACACCTCATCCACTAGAGAACTCCTCCTATATGGAGTATTGTGGCCCTATCCCATCACACACATAGTTGCTTCCCACTAACCTAAAACTACTAAGGTACTCCTCCTGTCGAGTACCATGGGTCTACCATGTCACATAGTGGCACTCCCCACTGTGGGTCTGCCGTGACACACAGAGGCGCTCCCCCTCGTGGCCTGCTAAAGTACTCCTCCTATCGAGTACCATGGGTATGCGACATCATAGAGAGGTGCTCCCCACCGTGGGTCTGCTATGTCACACAGATTCACTGCCACTAGGCCTATCGAGTCACTCCGAGTTGAAATGGTCAGCAGTCGTCAAGTCTTAGCCAGCCGTAGGGTTCCATACATAGCATGCTTGGGAGAACCACTCTCCAAGCCATCGGTCATACCTCAACCATGCCGAATTCCTATGAAGAAGTATCCAAAAGGTATGTAACTTCATAAGAGACCCAATGCAATAGACATAGCGTCAATCAGACGCCTAGTCTGTATGTTATTAGTGTTTCCACACTGAGGTCCCGGTTGGATTTGGGGTCTGATCCAACCCGATCATACTCCAACCTTATCTAGACTCATGTGGAGTATAACAAAAGGACTGTCTCGATCCAATGATTTTGGATCCGTAGAAAGTTTTTCAAATGGATGCTTGGTTCTCAAGATATGGCCATAAAGGCGAATATGGGTCTAGATGGGCCTGGGTCCAGTCCGAACCGGTTGGCCCAACCTGGCCCGACCCACATAGGGGGTGGCCCACTGTGGTGCATCCCACTGTGGTGAGGGCTGTTGGGCATGGCCCATTGTGGTGTATCCCTCTCAGCTGGTGGTCTTCCGAGGCGGGGTTCGCCAAGTCTGAATCCTAGGGGGAGGCGCCCCTATCTTCTGGAATGGTCTATGGACTGTTCATATTCTAGAATGTGGAAACCACCAGAGGGGTCCCAACCAGTATGGAATGGGCATCCGGAAGGCAGGCCAGTCTTCCTTCCCAAGATTATAGACTATCTCAAAGTCATAGTCCTAGAGAAACTCAAGTCAACGTCATTGTATCAGGTTCATGTCATTCTGAGAGAAGATATACCCGAGACTCTGGTGATCATAGTAGATAGAAAATGTTCTACCATCAAGAAATGTCACCACATATTCAACGTGAATACCACAGCTTCTAGCTCTAGATCATGGGTAGCATAGTTCTGCTCGTTCTGTCTTATCTGTCGAGAACCATACGGGATCACTAATCGCTCCTGCATGAGGAAACAACTAAGCTCAGTCCCTAATGCATCGCAGTAGACTATGCACTCAACGTCCTCCTCCAATAGCCTCAAGATGGTGTCACTAGTCAGTATATGCCTCAGCTCCTTGAAACACAGCTGGAATCTCTTCGACCACATGAAGGGTTGCACATTCTTCATTAACACTGATAAGGGTGCCTCAAATATAGAAAAGTCAGGCACAAACCTTTGGTAGTAACTATCCCATCCTAGAAAACTATGCACCTTCATCACACTCTTGGGTGGATTCTAAGCAAGCACATCCACAATCATCACTCGATCCACTGCAAATCCAACCTTTGAGATAACATGTCCTCGAATTTGGATCTCCAGAATCAAGAACTAGCACTTAGAGAGCTTACCATAAATCTGGTCTTCTCGGAGTGTGTCCAAAACTATCTTTATATGACAGGCATGTTGTTCCTCCGTCACTGAGTATATCAGGATGTCATCAATGAAGACTACCACAAAGAGATCGAGGTATGGCTGGAAGATCCTGTTCATAAGTCTCGTGATCACTTCTGGGGCATTGGTCACACCTAAAGGCATAACCATGAACTCATAATGGCCATACGGACATTTGAAGGTCATATTCTTCACATCCTCATCTAATACCCTAAGCTGGTGATAGCCTGATCTGAGATCTATCTTCTAAAACCATCATTAACCCTTAAGCTGATCAAAGAGATCATCAATCCTCAGTAGTGGGTACATGTTCTTCATAGTCACATGGTTCAGGTATCGATAGTCCACACAGAGTCTCAAACCCCCATCCACCTTTTTGGTGAAAAAATTGGGGCTTCCTAAGGATAAAGACTAGGTCTAAAGACCCCCTTGTTCTGAAAGTCCTCTACTTGTACCCACATCTCTCAGAGCTCCACGGGATCCATCTGATATACTGGTGTAAATATCAGTGATGTCTCGAGGTACAACTCGATGTAGAATTCCACCTCTCTGCAATGAGGTTGACCCAGAACATCATACGTAAAATCATCAGTGTATTGGTCCAACACTACATGATAGCTCAGACTCTCAACATAAACTACTATGAGGGTGAGGTTATCCATCTGATGTGTGATCAGCTACACCCTCCTCTGGGTAAGTCCATCCCGTGCTGCATAGTTTCCCTTCTCGTTGGTGAAGGAAAACCTGCTCCCATCCAAGTGGACACACCACACATTGCGCCAAATACAGTCGATCTGAGCATGGACTATGGATAACTCATCCATACCCATGATGAATTTGTAAGGCCTCGATGCCGCAACTAGAAGATCTCAGTCGAAGCTCTCGCCTCTTAGAGTAAGCTCACACTACCAGCACTAGTGTGTAGTCATCGAGTATGCTCCCATAGGAGTCTCTAGCCGTAAGGATCAAGCCAATGGCTCCACCAAAATCACTGAGCTCTGAACAAGGGTCATAGAAATAAAATAATGATTGGAACTTATGTGTATAAGTATTATAGCTAGGGTGGAGTAGACACATATCATTCCTTGTATCATCTCAGGAGCCCCATGATTGTAGGCCTTAGGTGCCTGGAGCTGAGCTCGTCTCTCTCCACCAGCTCTTTGTGGTTGGGGTGTACCTTCTGGTGGTGGTGGCGGTAGAACCTCAAATCGCCGCCCACCACCTATTTTATAGCCTACTCCTCTTCCACATGTGCCTCCTGTATGTGGACCTCCTTGATAGAATCTTTTCCTATGCTCAGGCGGTCCTTCAACTGTCTATTAGTCATCCGTATGGAAGATCGGGTAGTCACAAGCCATGTGACCCTGCCAGTCACACGATTAACACTGCATGATCTTTGCCTGTGATGCTCTACCTCAAGAGCCCCGCACCACCGACCCTGAATCTTGCGGTCGTCCACCTGTATGTCAGGTCCTTATGGCCCTCTGAGTCATCTATCATCTGCTAACTACCAGCTTCTGATTACTCTACTACGTGTCGTTCGATGGTGGGTTTCGTTGCTGGTGAATGCTCAACAAGTAAACTCTCCACTAAGAGTGTTCTCTCTAACACCCCTGCATGCGTTGGGAGGCAGAATGAAACCATCGAAGCTCTAATATCCCGTACGATCCCATGCTCGATGGTTCGGGCCCTGAAGAAAGGGTCTTGCACCATATCAGTGTAGTAGCACGAGAGGTCGGTGAACCACACTGAATACTGAGCCACGGTCAATTTTCCCTATTGTAAGTGGAGAATCTCTTGTATACGCACTGAACGTAAGGTCGTTGGGATGAAATCTTCCCTAAAAAGGCTATCGAAGTCTTCCCAGATAAGAGTCACCTCATCGTGAACCTGGAGTATCAAACTCCACCATCTACCCTCTATTGCCTAAGGATTATTGGTGTTAAGGATCACCATGAGATCAGTCGGTGTCCCTACTAGTTGGAAAACACTAACTACGACCTCCAGTTAATCCTCAGCTTCTTGTGAATCAGTCTTTCCCCAGAACCTAGGTGGTATCTGGTGCTTGATCTTGTGCAACGCACTCAAGCGGCGTGCACCCTCTACTACTGGGTCTGGTGGCATCGGCTTCCCAATGGGTAGTGGTGCTGCTGGTATACCACTCGATGGTAGAACTCCCGTAAGGGGGCCCTGCACTGAAGCCTCATTTCTCAGTAGGCTATCATCACGTACTCTAACTGGAATTCAGACTATCTATCTACGTGGAGGCATCCTTAAAAGAAATAGTTGCACCATGGTCATTAAGTTTATACATGGTGAGCTGACTCAAATAGACCACAAAGAAAACTTTTCAAAAACACAAGCGCAATCAGTGATTTCATGCACTGAGTCAGAAATCAGAAGTCAGCATCCTTGTGTACGGTTACATCTGCCGCCACACCAACACTGGACTCCTCGAACTGAAAACCACACTCACAACACTTAACACTATTGCTTCATAGAAAATACCAGATTCATAGTTCTTCAGTAGAACCAAACTCTTACGATAACAATTTTTCATGACCCCTCCCCTGTGGCTTATCCTGTGACTACCCCAAACCTACCTTCCATAGTCCAGGGGATGGTGACTAGCACCGAAAGGCGTATTCCCTAAAATCGGTAAGTCATTGCCTTTATAACTTATAACTCACACAAATAAAAAACAATGTAAAGACAAGCACAAAGTAAGAAGTATAGTAAAAAGGGTGTGTACAGTAGGTAAAGGGGTCCAGAATACAAGACCTACTTGAAATTACATGTAAAACTGGAAAGTGAAAGTTAAACTAAAAATAGCTCCTATGAATACCCACCAAGGATACAACCTTAAGGGTAGGTACAACTCTTTAACGGTTGTCTATGCGGTACACCTCGTTGAATATCCACCTCCATGCAACCTCTAGTCTAGGTACCCTCGCCCTTGATCAGCGTTGTCTGTCATCTTCACAAGGCACAACAAGGTGTGGGAAAATCCCATGTAGGGGTAAGTATAACGATACTCAGTAGGGACCCTAATACCCCTGAAGGTCTCTCAAAATCTACAAAGGATAAACCACAAAGCATGAAGCAGTAGTCATCAACACTACTTAGGTATATGGCCATACATATACCTAGGTTATCAAGATAAACAAAGGTAACACCACCAAGGTAGAAGTACCACACAGGTAACACCATGAATGTAGAACACTCAGCTCACACTGGGTATAAAACTTTGAGAAACAGGATTATGATGATGATGCAAATAGGATCATTGTGAAAGCTGATAGCCAGCCACATGATTCTATAGGGGTAATAACAAGTAACATACCAAGTCACAAAGTCGAACACCTTGGCTGCTGAGGAACGCCTCCTCTATGGAGTATAGTTGGCATGTCGCGTCACATAGAGGTGCATCCCACAATCCTAGGACTTATAAGGTACTCGTCCTATCGAGTACCATGGGTCTACCACATCACACAAAGGCACTCCCCACTATGGTTCTTCCACCTCACACAGAGGCACTCCCCCTCATGGCCTACTGAGGTACTCCTCCTGCTGAGTACTATGGGTTTTCCGCGTCTCACAGAGGTGGTCCCCAACATGGGTCTATTGCGTCACATAGAGGTGTTCCCCATTGGGCCTGTCGAGTCACTCTAAGTCGAAATGGTCAGCAGCCGTCAAGTCTCAGCCAGTCACAGGGTTCCGTACGTAGCATGCATTTCAGAACAGCTCTCTTATCCATTGGTCACACCTCAATCACCCCGATGTCCCATTAATAAGTATCCCAATGATTTTTCACATGATAAGGTACCCAACTCAACAGACGGTACATCAATCAGACGCTCGGTCTATATGTTATTAGCGTTTTAGCTCCGAGGGCCTGGTTGGATTTTGGGTCTGATCCAACCCGGTCGAACTCCAACCTTATCCAAACTCAAGTGGAGTATTCCTAAAGGAAAATCTTTATCCAAGGATTCTGTCACCATAGACAATTCATCAAACGGATGCCTGATTCTCACAATATGGTTATAAAGGTGAAAATGGGTCTGGATGGGCCCGAGACCGGTCCGACCCAACCCGTCATGGGCTGACCCAACCCGGTTCGGGTCGACCCGGCCCAAAATGGGCCCAGCCCGGATGGCCTGTACCTTGGAAGGCCCGGCCCATTGGGTTGTGGTCCAGCCCAGCCCATGTAGGGGGTGACATGGCCTGGTGTCGCGGCCTAGTGGTGCAGCCCGGTGCGGGACAGCCCGCTGCAGCATGGCCTGCTGGCTATGGCCCACTGCGGTGTAGCCCACTTGACCAATGGTTCACTGAGGTAGGTTCCACTATGAATGACACCCTAGGGGAGGCACTCACCGGTCTTCCTGAACTATGAGTGGACCATTCGGTGGTTGGAATGTGGGACCCGTCAGAGGGGTCCCACCTGGTGTGGCGCGGCCGGCTGGAAGGTTGGTCGGTCTTCCTCCCAGCAGTGCGGTCATGCGCCGATGCACCACTACGGTTTTCTAGATTTCATCTGCCACCTTACACTACCGCGGACGATGGTCCATAGCCTCTTCCTCAACTGGAAATGCAGACGCGTGCCGCCCCACCATCCTCATTGCCAACCGGGTGTCAGCCGCTAACTTCTTTCATGAGCCATCACAGCTTTGTTCCAAGCCCAAAAAATTAAACGATCACATATTCACGATCCTTGTGTCGAGGGATACATGTCCATATATCGCACTAATCAAAACTCCATGTTTCCAACGTCAATAATTATTTGGCGTTGAAAAACAAATGAAGAGTGTACAAAGAATAAAAAGAAAAATGTGGCCATCATCGTCGTGAATTTAGGATATGAAGAATCAATGAAATAAATTCAGACATATATATAAAACCCCTACCTCGATTTTCTGATGGAGAAGGCATGAGGAAGAATATGAAGTCGTTGAAATGGTGACGTCGACGTTCATCGCTTCCGCAAGATGCATCCGATCCGAGCTCGACATAGGTTCCTCATTCTTCATTGGGGTGGTCTTTCAGTGGATAATGTTCTTTCCAACTCTCCAAAGCTCTCCTATTTTTCCAATGATTCTCCCACGAGATGTGTGGTGCCAATTTAAGGTGTTAATGATTAATGTTGGCACATCAAAGTTGGCACATTAAATTGGAAAAATAAATTTAAAAGATCCAAAGGGTTTTCTCCACATTAAAGAGGGTTTCAGGTGGTCCCCAAAACCAGAATTCAAAAAGGAGGTTTCAATTTCAAAAATAAAATAAAGCATGTTTATTATATTTTCTCCCCTGAAAAGTCCGAAAAATAAATTTTCACCCTCGACCTATTGTGGTTGAGGTGAATTTCTCCTTAAGCGAATATTGGCCCAGTGAGTTCAAATGTGTCCTTAGATTTTAATTCCAAGCACTGGTTCAAAAGTTACAAATAAAACCCGCTCGCACGTTTACTGAATGTACCTGAAAAAAAGTTCAGAAATTCATTCCGGGCATTTTGGGCCTCAGAATCACGCGCCGTCAATTTTTGTGGACTTGTAAATTTCTGATATAATTAATAAAATTACATGGAAAAATATTTTTTTTTACAAAAACAATACCCCCTAGCTCATCCAATGAAGGGGTTTTCATATCACACAAGGTTTACAAAGCCTCCTATTACCCATAACCAAACTAGAATCACATTAGTGAGATCTATATAGTAATCATCAGTTGGAATCATAATTCCACCACTCCTTTTAAAGGCCCATCACAAACAAATGATCTAAGAAAACAATCCATGATCATTCGATCACATCCCCTAAAAGAAGCTACTCACTAAACCACACATTCATTACATCTTAACTCAATCCAGTATCATAAAAATTAAACATTCCCTTAAGCTAAAATTCTCCTTAATAATACCAAACTCAAGACACTTAAGTTTTTATGACATGTATATTATAAAAAAATATAAAATATCCAAATACACCCCCACATAATCTTGGATCAATACACCAATCCATTATCCCCTTTTGAATATCCCATTTAAAAAAATTCAACTATGTTATTTTGGTAATCATCATACAAACCCATTTTAAAAAAATATAAATAAAAATCACCCTTTTCTAAATAGTATTGATAAAAACCAACATTTTATATCATTTGAGAGAATTTAATAAATTGGAAACTCCATCAATTTCATAGCCCAACCAATGTGAAATACATTTTCCTAATCCCAATTAAATCCAATAAACATATTAAAAACATTTCAAAAACTCATGTAATATAAATATTATTTCCCAGAAAATCCATTTAAAATATTAAAAAACTATTTGTAATTCATAATTATTTTTTGTAAGTTTTTTTTTTTTGAACCCTGAGATTCCCTGAGAGGGGAGGGGTGAATTAGGGTGTCATTTTTTAAATGTGACGAATATTATTCCCACATTGATATTAACATGTTAAACCTATATGATTGACAAGAACAACAAATAAATAAACACATGTAAAGAGGCCACACACCACTTTAACTTGATTTACACAAAGGGATACGTCCAAGGAGCATACACGATAGTGTGTCAGTGGTAGAAAAGTCCACTAATCTTCACCAGTTGTGGAGTACAAGTGTTCGGTCATAGTCACTCTATGACAAGCACACTAATTTAAAAAAGTTATAAGACAACTCAGTACTACCCTCAAGTCACTCCCATTGACTCCCACTGGCTCACTGCCTTGGGAGTAGTCTTACTCAGTATATTGACATGAGGGTCTCTTCACCCGATTTGTATTTAAGTATTTGCTTCATTACAGCATATGACACTACTTGAATCAAAGTCCTAGATTTTTTCATGTGAAATCACTGATCACACACACCATATATTCAAAAACCATTCAGAAGCATAACAACACACTTCCGCGTAATAACCCAACATCTGTGTAAGATTTGGGAATTGTTGTGAAAGATGAATTTCACATAAAACCTACTTTCACACAACCCTTATTTGTCATGAAACTACACCAAAGGGTTCACTTGGTCTTTTCAAACTAAAGGAACACCTTGCACATAATATTAACTTTCTTCTAATCATTCGCGTGCAAATATTTTTCGTGGATGAACAACAAAATTTTCTTTGGAAAATTATTAAGTCTCCCTTGGGGGTAGTCACATATTTATAGGCTATTGATGAACCCTGCACATAATATATTGACATATTTTCATTGATGCGTGTAATTTTAACATTGAGCATGCAAAACCCCTTTTGATGTCACATTGGGTGCACAAACCCTTTTGTGAAATATCATCTTTCACGTACTATATGAATTTTCCATTTTTCGATGTTCTGATCCTGAAACATGTCTTGCATGTAATATCCAAAAACACTTTCAATCTTGCATGTAAAAACCAATCATTCTCTCACAGTCATGAATATATGATCCCTTTCCTGAAATTCATTCTGAGCTTTCAATGTTGATTGACAATAAACACAAACCATGCTCTATTTCCTGCATAGAACGATCGTGGTTCCAACATTTTTTAAAATATAACATTTAAAAAATATAAAATAAAAAAATTTAAAATATTTTATGTCAAGAAAATTTATTTTTTCAAAAAAAATATTTCATGAAACTAAATATATACTATGATATGAATAATAAAAATAATAATACAAACCTACCAACTCAAGGCTCATTTCCCTATCATAAATACTCAAACGCCAGTCACAATCATACATAGATAGATATTAAAACTCAACATAAATTAATTCAATGTCACAAACTATGTATTTAGACAATAATAAACATATTATCAGTGGAATTTAATAAATTTTATCTTCTATAAATCATAGGAAAATAGGCACATGACACGTGAATTTATGCAACTATCTATATTGCATGAACTCACCAACTCTTAACATTAAACTAAGAGAAAATCCCATAAATCATTATCAAAATCATGTTTATCACTCATGGTAAAATAGATCAACTAAAAAAGAACAACCAAAATAGAAATCCCACCCTTGGAAATATGGACATCCCTCATTCATGGGTTAGCTACTCCCATGAACATGTTCCGAACAAAATATTGACTACTTCTTATATTATGTTGACCATTCCAAAATTGTTAGTCCATTGAAAACAATCTCGGAGACCATTATGTAATACCTTGACCCAAATCAACTAAACTGAGCCAATGGATCACATGAAGTCATGCATTCCACTATATATAAAAGAGCCTACTGATTAGTGGAAAGGTTCTACGTTACATAGTGGGGAGACTATTTCCTTGACAATAGATAACAATTAATGTATACAATAGTGAAATAATAACCAAAGTAACAAAAGAACACAATTAAATGGAAATTGTAATAATAAAATCAACCCATGATATAATAATGTGGAATTTGATACCCAGT
The DNA here is from genome assembly GCA_963277665.1 of Viscum album. Lineage (NCBI taxonomy): Eukaryota > Viridiplantae > Streptophyta > Magnoliopsida > Santalales > Viscaceae > Viscum > Viscum album. Next base: position 1,541,610,852 of record OY728142.1, read on the forward strand.
ATAAATATTAATTCTTCCAACATGTAGAAAATCTATATAAAATAGAAAATGATAAAATAATTAAAGTGATATATCTAAAATGATCCTAGAATCTATCATGATATATTCTAAACCAACATATTCCTCTAGTACAACAACCCAATGTAGGGTCACTACCCTCACATAAACTATATATCAAATTTTTATTTTTATGGAACAAGATTCATGTCTAGGTTGTGATTATGAAATCATTATGATACCACCAATGCATCCTTAACATATATACAACACTTATATAAAATTTTATTCAATTATGAGGATTAATTTACAAGTAGACAATAACAAGATGTTTCATTGTGTGGTAACTAGGATTACACATACCCCTACCCTAAATATGTCATCTCCACATAGTAAGAGAATTTATACATAGTTTTTATGACTCAAAAAACAAGCCACATAAACAACATAAGTCTCAAAATAGTCAATATTTCCATAATGCCTTGGGCTAGGCCCCATGGTCACCATGAACTACTAACTATCTTAGTTAATGCCTCACAAAAATCATTCCTCGCCAATTATCTCATGTTATGATACAAGGACATCATTTCATATCATTTATTATTCAATAACTCATCATATTCATCATGCATCATGTCATTCATTATACTTCCTCAATATTTTCAAGAATAAATATTACATATTTTTAGATGAATATTCAATCCAATTCGTAAATACACAACCGAAAGTTGTAAAAGTTTAGAATATTTTGATAATAGATACACAATATTTTTATTTCATGAAATATATTCAAAATCTCCTATAATGATCGTCACAATTACTACTCCTTATAGACATACCCTAATTTAAAAAATTTATTAACCTTTGTATAGGAAGCATAATAAAGGGTGATATTAGTTAAACCATAAGTGTAATCATGGTAGATATCAATCAATGATCATATTAGAAAATTAAATAATCATAAGGGTATGAGATCATTAATATAACATAAACGGTTTTTATCCAATTTATCATGGATCATAAACATATGACATTAATTAAAACTTTATCATTTCATAATACATGAATCATAAGAGTGAGAAATCATCATAAATCAATCATGATACATAACATCATGTCATTGAATGGTGGTAACATCCTAAGTATAGAAAAAATTTCATATTTCATGGTTAACTACAAATGACCAAAAAATCATAATAGACTGGGAATTAACATATATTTTCAAAATCATAATGGATCAAGAATCCCCACTTGTTTCTCATATTGGATCAAACATCGACTTGTTTTTTATAGTGTATCATGAACATATAAATTTTTCACGTAGTGGATCAAAAAAATTAACTTTTTCCAATTATGGGTCAATAATGTAAACTTGTTTCCCATAATTGTCTCATGAGATATAAATGTTACCCAATTTATTGGAGGTATATATAATTTCATGCCCAACCATCACATACTGAAAACCATTCATATTTGAGCCACAATATCATAAAATTCTATCATCATATCCAATTAAATGAAAATGTGTATTAAAAACATTTCATAATTTCATCATACCATAATGCATACAAAATAAATGTGCTTCCTAATAATCTCATCATAAAAATCATAAATCCTCCATAAAAATAATAATAATTATTTTATTGGATCTTATCTCATGTAAAACATAATTAACATCAAATGAAGTTATCATAGATGAAAATTATTTTAAAATAATCAAAGGAATATAACTTAACAGAATATAAATTTTTATTTTAAATCACATATTTTAAATAAAAATGTTTCCAAAGTATTAAGGAAAACATTTTTCTATGAAAAGAAACAAACATAAATGTAAAGTAATCATCAAAAAATTTGAGTGGTCATGGTGGTGATAAATTCCATTTATTTCATATAAGTAAATAAGAAAGCATTCACTTTACTCATTTTTAAAAATCAAAGAGAAATTAATTCAATAAATGACAAGAAGATTAAATTTAAAACATTTTGAAAAAACTAAAACATGCAAGAAAATTAATTTCAAAAATAATAGTATAATATTTAAAAAACATTCCTGAAAACATTTTTAGAAAACATGTATATGGATCAAAAAAATTTTTGATTGAAAATCAAAATAAGGTAGGTTTTCCTTAAAAACAATCATTAAATATATTGAATAATTAAAGTGATAAAAATAAATGAAAATAATTTATTATTAATAAATAATGAGTGGATAATAAAAATGTAATGTATTTATGAGATAAGGACCATATCATTTCCAAAATTTTGAATTAATCTTAAATAATCCTAATTAAAAAAATAATTTTAATATAAGTCCATTACCTCAACTATCATATTTCTTCATACATTTTTAATCCTAGTATATTATAAATAAATATTTATTTTAAAATTATTACATAACCATACTAAGATCTATAATTCCACTTATTATTTGCTTATGGAATCATATCTCATATTCATTGACAAATTTTTGTTATAATCATTATTCTGGGTGATAATTGTTTCATTTTTTCATGCATGTTTTAGTTTGCAATCCCAATACAGGTACCTTGATCATAGATCCATGATACTCAGTGTGATAATTATGACATTAATATCATATATATTCGTTACATATTTATTCATTTATATTTGTCCATAAAATGAAGAGATAAAAAATTGATTACATCCTTTATAGAGACGGTAGGTCGTACATACACATGAATATTGTTTCCATTTATTGAAAATTGTAATAAAATAAAGTTAAATAATAATAAATCCATCCAGATTCATTATTATATCATATATACCATATAAATTCATTCAATCTATCCTTAATACTATCCATGTAAAATGGGAATAAAGAACAATTCACATTACTTCATGAATGTGTTATTTCACACGTACACGCAAGTGATGTTATAATTTTCCACATGTTTGAAAGTAAAAAATATAGGTGTGATATTTTAATTTCAGGATTATAATTATGTTATAAAAATATCATATAAAAATTATACTAGTAATAATACAATTTTCATTACATATAGTGATAAAAAATAAATTGGAACACTATGTGGTGATAGTAAGGTGTACCTTCCCAGAAGCTCTAATTTCACTCCCAATTTGATGGTAAATATGGTGGAAAATAGTATTCCCATAATCATAATTACATATCATAATATTTATGATAAATAGTTTTTTATATTAAAAATTCCATAAACTTATATGAAATAAAAGAATAAGTTAAAAAAGGAAGAAATCAGTTGATGTGATTACCTATTCATTGAAATAAATCCTATGAATATCCTATTAAGGACCCAAGAGATTATATTATTTGGATACCATCACCTATTGAATGTTTTTATAGAATTATAGATTAAATATTTACATTTCTTGGTTGAGATTAAATTCTCAATGTAGTGTAATGAATATAAATAAAGGGTTTACTTTTCTAAGGAGGTAGAGGATATACATGGACTTTATCAATATATTAAAATATAATAAAGTATTTTTCAATATTAATGTATAAGAATGGTCATTATTTTAAATAATGAGTTTCTAGGGTATAAATAAATCCAGTTAAGAATGTTACCATAACTGAGAAAATGACTAATAATGCATTATATTTGATATTTTTGACCATATTATATTCACTTCGCTTGATAAAATATTTTTATGAGTATTAATTCATTTAATAAAAAATAATGTAATATAAAATATAATTAATATCAATTTTAGAACTATTCATTAAATTTGACATTAAAGACACAAATAAAAATATAGAATTAAAATTTAATCTTCTCACACATACCTAAAATTTCATAGGTATCTAAAAAACATCTAAAATAAAAAATCACTTACATTATACTACATTGAATATTTTAAATTCAATTATTTTTTTCCATTAATTAAATAAATAGTGTGTCAGCATTGCATAATCATTTATGGTAATTATATAATTACTTAACATTAGAAATAAATAACCATTTTGGAAATAATTTTTTATGCTCAAACTAACCCTTATGAATTATTCCATTATTTTTGTCTTATGTAAACACATAAGATATATTTAAATATAATAGAGTTAAATTTTTGTATTTTCCAGATACAAAATTGTTATAAATTTTATATTAAGATAAAAATTCATTATATGGACATGTATTAAATAATTTATGTAAATTTTCATTACACGCTCATTAAATAGTGTAAATTCGTGTATTATGTAAATTTTAAAGCCTTATCCTATTTTAACACTATTTTAACAGTTCTACCTTTAACATGGTGACAAAAAACTACTATGATTAAAATTTATATTGATAAAAATCAAAAGAGTACTATTTATAAAACATTATACACATGATTCCAAATATGGAAAAAAAAGTTCCAAGATTAAAGTTTTTAGTGGTATAAATAAATTTTAAAATTAGTTTTCAAAACACAATGATAATTTTATTTTAGGAAAGTACATTTTTAAGAATAACATTAGATTTATTTTTATTGAAATCCAAGAAAAATATTATATTAAAGTTAAATAAAATAAATTTAATATGAGGAATATAAATTTAATAAAAACCATTGAATAATGCTTATCAATTTAACTTATTAAGATAAACACAAGTTGAACGTTTAAAAATAGTTTTTTGAAAAAAAAATATATCTTATAATTTCAATTGAATTTTATTTTCCTTTATAATTAATTTATAATGAGTGAATTCATATTAAACATTTTTTAAACTATAAATTTTCTTTAAATTATAATTATTCTACATACCTTCAAATACAATGATTAAGTGATAACAATAAAAATAAATTATAATATTTTACTAGTATATCACAGTTCATTTAAACTTGTTGTTGTTTCAAATTTAATCTATAGAAGAAGATAAATTTATATGACAAAATATATCATAAAATATCATGGTGTAACATTATACACCTATTAAGATTAATTTTAACCTCAAATTTATTTCACTTAGATACAAAAAATGATGTATGCATGTTTCATTACATCCTTGATTTCATGTGTAGATTCTTCGAATTTTTTATTCCTCCAGATAACTTTAACCTAGTTAGTTATAATATTCCTCAGAATTTTATCAATATGATCCATGATATCCACTATTTGTTCTTTTTAAAAAATATCATTCTTTGATGGTGTGACCTTTCTGTTCAGTAAATGTTATGGATCTTGTATGTAATTCATTGGGAGAGGTATGTGGAACACATCTCAAACTTGAGAGAGGGTCAATTGAAGCCTAAAGTGATAATATACCATACCTAATCAATAAAGAATATCAAAGGGTCAAATAAACATTGGGATTTTATTTCATTTTTTTCTATTTATAAAAAACCATCCATGCTGAAATTCATTGAAATATTTTTTTTATCAACAATGAATTCCAGACCTCACAGATGATTATTAGTACAACATTTATATTGAATCTGAGATTCGGTAATGTGTTTATAAAAGGCTATAAACTTTTCCTCTATTTCATTTGATATAATAGGTCCTAATATATTTCCCTCTCAAATTTCATCATATCATGTTCGGTTTACACTTTTCCTATCATAGGGGGACTCATAAAGATCCCTAAGAATTATCAATTGAAAGCTATTGTAATTGGAAAACTCAACTAAAGGAAAGTGTTGATCACAACCACATTTTAATTCTATAGAAAAATATTTCATAATTTCATTCATGTTTTGAATTTTTCTATCAGACATATCATCCATCTATGGAAGACAAGATGTGTTTAAACATAACTTTGTATCTCATTCCTATTGAAGACTTCTGTAGAACATTGAGGTAAATCTTGGATCCTTATCAAATACATGAGAATGTGGTACACCATTAAACCTTTAAAATTATTTTATGTATATTTTGGTAAGATGATCAAGAGACAAATATTCTCTTATAGAAATGAATTTTTCTCAATTTGTAAGGTGAACGACTATAACCCCTATAACATTTTCACCATTAGATGTTTTGGGGAGTCTGATGATAAAACTTGAGGTGATATTTTACGATTTCCATTATTTTATAGGTAATGGTTAAAATAACCCCTTATAAGTTTGTCTCTTAACATTAGCATACAGATACACCATGTATAGTGATCCATATTCTATAATATCCCTAATTCTTATTATCCAACATTAAATTCTTTTTCAAATCCCTATACAAGTTTATATCTCTAGGATAAATAGACAATTATTAAATATGATACTCATCCAAAATCTCATTATTTGAAATATTATATATATGGAAAACATACATGGTTCTTGAACATGTTCATTCCATCACAATCATGATTGGAATCTAGAACATTTCCCATATTTTATAGCTCTACATCATCATTTTGGGCCTCTTTAATCCTTACATGGATAAATGGTTGACCATTCATTCAATTAGTATAGTATTTATCATTATTATTAAAGGTTTTTATATCAATTATTTTAACTTATTTAAATATTTTACCTTTTTTGATCCTCAAAAATGATATTCTAGCATGATCCTTTCAACTCATATCATCTTCCACCCCGTTCTCCTTCCTATGGTGGTAATGTTTTGATAATTCATAATCATTAATTAAATCCAACCATGATCTAGGATTTCTATTAAAATATTTTGATTTAATATGTACATTATGATTTTAATAATAGTATATATATCTCTTATTTCTCCATAAATACAATACCTCTATATCATAAATGGAAATAAATTTCATAATTAACTCTAAATCTTGTTCTTGGTTATTTTCCTTGTGAACCTTCAATTATCATGTGGAATAATTTATGACCATATCATTCTACATGATAATGAATCCTCATACATTATTTGATGCATCACTATAGATTATATACCCATCTAAAATATAGAGTAATTTTATCATACGTAATCTAACTAACCTTATCATTAGTTCCATTAATGTTTCTCATATTTTTTTTCTAAATGAACTAGACTCCCATCCAGGTTAACTTGGTGAGTGGATTAGATAGTCATGAAAAATTGACTACATAGTATCAATAATATCCCATCAAGATTAGAAACCCATTGATATCTATAATCCTGGATGGTCTTATCAATTTCATAATAACTACCATCTTTTAATATTCCACCAAAATACTCCCAATTAATATTAGTTCACCCAAGAATGAATTTTTTTAATCCAAAATTCACACTTAATTAATTTTTCACATAAATTATCATTCCTCAATGCCTTAATTACAATTCACAAGTGATCTTTATACTCTTCATTTTTCATTGGATATATAAGATTGAAATATATAAACACAACAATAACAAGTCAAGGAATTCACTAAAGACACTATTCCATAAATTCATGTAGATAGTAAGGTCATTAGTAAGAAAAAATGGCATCACTATAAATTCATAGTTTTCTTTCCTCGTACAAAATCATTTCTTAGCTATGCATTTACATTTTAACCTATACTTCTAGCATCTAAATAAATTATAAATATTAAAACATTATTTATCACCTTGTAATTGATCAATAAAATCATGAATACAAGGTAGAGGTTACTTTTTATTGATGTCGATCTTGTGATGTTCTTGATAATAAATGTAGAGTCACATTGATACAAATTTATTATTAGAAAAAAGAATAAGTGAATCCTAATGTGACCCACCGGGTGGAATTAATCCCTCATCAATATACTCAGGTAGTTTTTTCTTCAATTCCTGTAACACAATTAGTTCCATTCTTTATTGAATATTTAAAATAGTTTTATCACAATTAATGAGTTCTATTTTAAAATTAACATCCACACCCGAAAAAATACCATACATTTATTCTAGAAAGTCATAAAAACTCTTAAAAAATAAGAATATATTCTATGTGAAATTACACACCATTAATCTAATATAAATAGCCTTTATGTGTAGGATTTAAGACCCACAAGTTAAAAGTAAATTTGATTGGATGATTGTATTCATCCTTTAACCGATAAATGATCAGAGGTTTATTTGGAATATCAAATGTGACTCCCCATCCTCAATAATCGAAATGAAATCCATATAATGAAATTTCATCAATGCTATATTCACATAAAATTTAAATATAGGAAGAATAATTAAATTTGAAGGGTGTATATTCCCATGAACTTCATTCAAATAAGTACTTTAAATTTGAGACATGAACATCATACCATTATGAATTTCCACTATTAACTCAATATCTAATTATTGAGTTGGTAATTCAATTCCATTGTCAAATTAATTAGATGTATAATAGTGGTTAGGTTCAGAATCAAATAATAAATTATATTTTCTTGATTAGATGATAAGTGTACATTTCCCCACATTATTTTCATAACCCACTTCAATCATTATGATAACATGATATTTCTATATGTCTTCGATCATAAGATATTTTTGATGCTTATCATCATCATAAACCTTCATATTTGTAAACATTTTGACATAATTCCAATACCGCTTACATTTGAAGAATTAGAGCATGGGTGATTCATTAGTTGGAATCATATTATCCTTTAATGCATTAATCATCCCATTAACCACCATTCTACATTCAAAAGATTTATGATCTAACATTACACACTTAAATTACTTATAATTTCCATTCAACAAATTCCATTATTGTTTATTCCCACATTTTTTAAATGAATATGGCTATAATTTCTTTTCCCTATGTGATTTATTTGTGTCTTCAAGATACTCAAACATTTTATTTTTATCATAACCTTGGGAATTGTGAAAATATATAATTTCAATATCGATAATATGTGAACATTGAATGATTACTTTATAGATTCTAAATTCTCTTATAGCTAGATAATTTTTGTTGAATTGGATTTAATCCACCAAAGAATCAACTAATTTTTTCATTATTTTATAATGATTAAACCAAAAGAATAACTTGGAATTATTGTAAAATTTTCTTCAAAATTACCAATGGATTCTTCCTCCCTTTTCTTATGAATTAGGAATTCCTTCCTTATCATTGTACAAATAATATAAGAAAATTAATTATTGAAAAAATATCTCCTCAAACTCATCCAATTTTAGGGAGTCAATTTCTTCTTTTTGTCTCATATTCTTAAAAATGTTCCACCATTTATATGATTTTACTTCCAAATGATCAATTTCTAGGACAACCATTTCATGTAGCAAGTTCCAAAGAAAATAATATAAATTCTCAATGGTGTTGATCCATTTCTCGTGAACTAGTGGATCAGAAGACCCACTAAAAGATGGTGGGTGTTTCTTCATGAAGGACTCATTTTTAAAGACCCCAAATTTCCATGTAATTTTTTTTAAATATATGGGAATTTTATGAGTCTGCAAAAATTTATGGAGCGTGATCCAAGTCCCAAAGTGCCCAAAATGAATTTCTTAAATTTACTTTGGGTATGTTCAGTAAACGTGCGAGTGGTTTTTTCTAACTTTTGAACCGGTGCTCAGAATTAAAATCTGAGGGCACCATTGAACTCACAGCACGAGTATTCACTTAAGAAGACTTTCACCTCGACGGTAGTTGGTTGAGTGTGAAAGTTAGTTTTTGGGTTTTTCGTGTAAGAATAAAATAAAAATAAAAGTGTATGACATTTTTATTTTTATTTGCAACACCCATGTGGGTATTAGGAGGTGGGGTGCACTGGAGCTAAACCTTCATGTGGAAGTTGAGGAGTGGGGACCACCATACCTTAACCTCTCATGAGAGGTTATGGTGGTGGGGACCACCCGGGACTAAAACCCCCTTTAATTGAGAGAAACTGTCAACTCCCCTCATTAATGTAAACGGGACTCTTGTCTTACTCCATATTAATTATGCCAAACCTCATGCTTTAATTATGCCACCCACCATAATTAATGAAACTTTTTGAATTCTGCCAACAAAAAAATAGATTGCATAATCTATTATTTTGGCACACTTTTCATTTTGGTGGGGACGTGGGAGAAAAGCTCTCCAATGAAGAACTATATCTCTGAACTAAGAACATGTTCTTCCAATGAAGAATTCCAATGAAGAACATCTCCCCCCACATCGTACTTTTTCCTCAAGAATTCCTCCGACGTAGGATGTCTTCGACTATGATGAACCTACGTCCATATATTCCCAATGATTTGTCTTCTTCCTTGCGACTCTGTCGACATATCAACCCGAGGTAGGGGTTTTATTTGCATGATAATACATTCCTTGATTTCTTTTGCGGTTTGGGAAAAAATCATTATAGAGATTGAAAATTTTGAAGTTCTTCATTCTTCTTTCTTGTTGATCCAAATGCTACAACCCTAAACATGGAGGATGCAGGCCAAACCAACATGGCCCGAACCCTCCATCGTTCTTATTTGTTGTACTCTTTGAAATAGAGGAAGGCGATGAAGACGATGAAGGCAACAACATTGTCACCCACGGCCACTGTGACCCACGCCGCCCCTACGGTACTCCACCTTCCCTGCCGAACCGGCCCATGCCCTCACGGCACCCTGGACGAACTGGCTCGCACAATCGAGGTGCCCCGGAAAAACCATCCTGCACCCCTCACAGTGCCCTGGCTGAACTGGCCTCACGCCCTCACGGCTCCCCCGTGACCACGCTGCACCGTACCCTCATGGGCTCTGTGGCCCCTCGCGGCCCTCACGGCCTGCCGGACCTCCCAGTGGACTGGCCCACATCAAGAGTCGAGATGGACCTAGCGGGATAGGTTGGGTTTACCTGAACCGGGTTGACCCATCCTAGGTCAGGCCGGATTGGTCCGACCGGGTCGGACTGGACCCAGGCCCACTATGACCTTTTATGCTCTTTTGGCCATAACTTTGGCACCGGATGTCCGTTTGACGAACCATAAACAATGATGGAAATCTTGGAGTGAGATAGTCCCTTTGAGTACAATCCACTTGATTTTTGGATTGAGATTGTAAACGTTCAGGTTGGATCGAGCACGAATCCAACCAGGCCCCCGGGACTTAAAGGCTAATAACTCACAGATCGGGCGTCTCTTTGACGCGTCGTATGTTGTGTTGAGACCCTTATAACGTGGAAGACCTATGAGATACTTCTTCATGGGACATCATAACAGTTGGAGTATTGACCACTATTTTATGGAGAGGATCCACCTTGAGATGAGAAAGTGTAGTGCAGAGACCTAGTAGTTGGCTGAGACCTGACGACTGCTGACCGTTTTGACTCTGAGTGACTCGACTAGCCCAGTGGGGAGGGCCTTGGTGTCGCGGAAAACCCACTGTGGGGAGCGCCTTGGGGTCGCGGCACGCCCATGGTGCTCGACAAGAGGAGTACCTCAGCAGGCTACAAGGGGGAGCGTGCTTGGTGATGCGGCTGACCCACGGTGGGGTGAGCACTTGGTGACGCGAAAGATCCACAGTACTCAACAGGGGGAGTACCTCAAGATTCCAAGGTTAGGGGGAAGCATGCTTGGTGTCGCAAAAGGCCCACTTTACTTGAGAGAGGAGGATTTCTCCAACATCCAAGGTTTCGAAAATGTGACTAGGGATGTTACTTGATACTAACTCCTAGAATAAAATATTGGTTTGAGCTGAATTAGTTTTTTTTTCCTCGTGATTGAGATGGATCACTTGATAACATAGGTATATGTATGGGCATATACCAAAGTAGGGTTATCTATTTATTTAATTCTTTTTGGTTTATCCTTGGGGGATTTTGTGAGATCTTGAGGGTATCGGGGTCCCTACTGAGTGTTGTTATACTCACCCTTGCACGTATTATGCCTGCACCTTGTTGTGTTGGATGCAGACGATGGATAGTGCTGACTAAGGATGAGAGTACGAGGACTAGATGATACCCAAAGTTGGACCATACTGCGAGTCGGTACACGGAGGAGACGATCGGACGTGGAGTGCTGAGGAGGCAATATTTACCTATCCTTCAGGTAGGAATCCCAAAAGATGATCCAGTAGTTGTCTTCCCTTATCTTACAGTTGTATTGTATCACTGTTGTACTTTTACTTTATAGTTGGGCTTGTATTATGGCCCCTTTTACTTTCATCACTCATTTGTTATATAGTATACTTGGTGTTTTGTCCAGCTGTGTGCTTGCTTGTGTGTGTGTATTTACAGGTTATAAAGGCAATTCCTTCCCAGTTTTAGGGAATTACTCATTTGGTGATAGTCACCAGCCCCTGGTCTACGGAAGGCAGGCTTGGGGTAGTCACGGCATGGGCCCCAGGGGACAGGTCGTGAAAAACTAGTATTAGAGGAGTTGGTTTTACCACAGAACTTAGGAATCTGATCTTTTCTGTAAAGCAATAGTGTTAAGTGTAGTGAGTGTGGTTTTTAGTTTAGGGATTACAGTGTTGGTGAAGCATCCGATGTATCCATACACCAAGACTCTGACTTCTGATTTCTAACTCAGTGCATGAAAACACTGATTGCGTGTGTGTTTTCAAAAGTTTTCTTTAAGTCAGCTCACCAGGTGAGCTCACCTGGTATAACATCTTATCATAGGGCACCTATTTCTTTTCAGGATTCTTCCACATATACAACCATCTATAGTTCCAAGATTTTTACCCACTGATATCCCACCGAGCGATGAGGCCTCGATGCAGGGCCCTTTTCCAGTTGAGGCACCAACGGAGGCACCAGTGGTACCACTCCCCATTGGGCCACTGATGCCACCAGCCCCAACAACAGACGGTGCACGCTGCTTGAGCATGTTTCATGAGTTCCAGTTCCAGAGGCCACCCAGGTTCAGGGGAGAGATGGACCCATAGGCGTCTGGGGATTGGATGGAGGCTATAGTGAGATTTTTCCGATTGGTAGGGACACCAGCCGATCTCACGGTGATTCTTGCTGTCATCCTTCTACATAAAGCAGTGGGAAGATGGTGGATCTTGATGCTCTAGGTCCACGACGAGGTGACACTTCTCTTGGAAGACTTTGAGAGCCTGTTTCGAGTAGAGTTTTTCCCAGCAACTCTCCTCACAGTGCGCATTCAAGAGCTACTTCATCTACAGTAGGGTAGCATAACTGTATCTCAGTACTCAGTGAGGTTAATTGACCTCTCATGTTACTCCATGGATAAAGTATGAGACCCATTCTTCAGGGCCCGGACCTTCAAGCAGGGACTCAGGTGGGAGATCAAGTCTTCGATGATCTCACTTAGCATCCCGATGCAGGTGGGGGTGTTAGAGAGAGCCCTCTTGGTGGAGAGTTTCCTTGCTGAGAAGACACAAGAAATGAGACCCACTATTTTTCATCACATAGTGGAAAATTCTGCAGATGGCATCAAACAGACTTCACAGAGGTCCAAGAGGACCAGACCTAGAGGTGGACGACCGCATGAATCAGGATTTGTTGTACGGGCCAACCAATGTGGAGACAGACATTCCAGGAGTGGCCAGTGTTTCACATGTGGTGGACAGGGTCCCATGGATCATAACTGTCTGACCCGTCGTTCGGATGATCAGTAGACGGTCGAAGGGACACCCAAGAAGAGATAGATATTTGATCGAGGTGGTCCGCAGGGAGCAAGAAGACATGGTAGAGGAGCTGGTCATGCAGCTGGCGGTGGGTGATGATTTTAGATATTACTTCCACCACAACCAGGAGGTCAACCTTGACTGTAGGGAGTAGGTGGACAGGGGAGAGCTCATTTGCAGGCATCTGAGGCCTACGACCATGGTTCTCTGGAGATGATATGAGGTATGATCTATGTCTACTCCACTTTATATGTAGTACTTATAGACACAGGTTCCTGTCATTTTTTTATTGCCACTTCCCTCGTTCAGAGCCTGGAGATCCCGATGGAGCTGTTGGCATAATCTTTATGACTAGAAACTTCTACGGGAGCATATTTGACAATTACACACTAGTACCGGTAGTTTGAGCTAACTCTAGGAGGTGATAGATTCAGCTAGGATCTCCTAGTAGGCCTTACGACGTGATCTTTGGTATGGACTAGTTATCTACAATCCATGCTCATATAGACTTTATTAGGTGAAAAGTGCAGTGTGTCTACATGGATGGGATCAAGTATACCTTCACTGGTGATAAGGGATCATTTTCAGCACAGGGTAGACTTTCTCAGAGAAGAGTGAAGTCAATCACTCATCAGTTGTCTAGCCTTACCCTTGGAGTTATTGATGTGGAGTGTCTGAGTTATCCTGTAGTGGTGGACCACTGCACGGATATTTTCCCTGATGATGTCCTAGGTATACCTCCTCATAGGGAGGTAGACTTTTATATTGACTAGTACCCCGGTATGGAACCAATATCTACACCGGCAAATCAGATGGCTCCCATGGAGCTTCGTGAGCTGTGGGTATAGGTGGAGTACTTGCAGGGGAAGGGATTCATTCAGCCCAATGTTTCTCCCCGGGCAGCCCCGATTCTGTTCTCCATGAAAGAGGATGGGAGCTTGAGGCATTGTGTTGACTATCGGCGCCTAAACTAAGTGACCATGAAGAACATGTACCCACTTCTGAGGATTGATGACCTCTTTGATCAGCTGAAGGGAGCATGGTGGTTCTTGAAGATAGACATTAGATCAGACTATCACAAGATTAGAGTTCAAGACGAGGATTTGTAGAAGACAGCATTCATATGTCAGTACATCCACTACGAGTTATTGGTTATGCCTTTCGACGTAACCAAAGCTCCAGCAGTGCTCATGTGACTCATGAAAAGGATCTTTTCGCCATACCTTGATCACTTTGTCATAGTCATTATCGACGATATTTTGATCTACTCGACTACTGAGGAGGAGCATGCCTAATATTTTTGGGTAGTACTGGACACACTCCAAAAGCATCATCTTTATGGTAAGCTCTCGAAGTTCCAGTTTTGGATCCAAGAGGTTCATTTTCTGGGACATTTCATCTCAGAGGCTGAATTGGCAGTGGATCCAGCAATTATTGATGTGGTACTTTCTTGGTAGCCACCCAAGAGAGTTACAGAAGTACAGAATTTTTTGGGTTTGGCTGGATACTACCACAGATTTGTGCTAGATTTCTCCATAGTTGCAAAACTACTATCATCCTTGATGAAGAAGGGGAAACCCTTTCTGTGGTTGGACAGATGCCAGTAGAGTTTTCAAGAGCTGAGGTACAGGATGACTAGTGCCCCCATCTTGAGGCTTCCAGAGGAATGCGTAGGGTATTTAGTCTACAGTGATGCATCATGGACTGGACTCAGATGTGTCCTTATGTAGGAGCAAGCAGTGATCACATATGGTTCTCGACAGCTGAGATAGCATGAGCAGAACTATGCTACCCATGACTTGGAGTTAGCAGTAGTGGTCTTTTCCTTGAAGGTGTGGCCACGCTATCTGATGGGTGAGCGTTTTACAATGTACTATGATCACAAGAGTCTCAGGTATATCTTCACCAAGAAGGACCTAAATCTGGGACAAAGACTTTAGCTTGAGTTCCTCCAGGACTATGACGTTGAGATAGTCAATACTCCTAGAAAGGGGAACGTTGTGGCAGATGAACTCAGAAGAAGATCTAGTATACATCTGTTAGGTTAGGCAATGGAGTAGCTGGCCACTTTGCTGATATACTTTGTAGATAGAGATGGAACATATTTTCTACAGTCTATTACAGTCACTCCCCCACTTCTTCAGCGAGTCAGGGAGGCGCAGCATGGGGACGCTGACTGCGAGACACGATGTGCTCATATATCCATAGGACATGCACCCAATGGATTTTCTAAAGGTGGGGAGCACGTCATCCTCTTCAGAGGACATACCATGGTACCCGTGTCACTTTAGGAAGAAGTGTTGATGGAGTTCCACACATCCCCTCTAGCGGTACATCCCGGAGTGGCGAAGATGTACCAAGACCTCCGACGACAACACTGTTGGACGAGAATGAAGAAAGTTATTGTAGAGTTTTTCTCTCAATGCCTCACTTTTCAGAATTTGAAGGCGATGAATCAGGTACTAACAGGCTTGGTTTAGCCTTTAGAGGTCCCATAGTGGAAGTGGTAAAGTATATCCATGGGATTCGTGACGGGTCATCAACGTACATCCAAGGGACATAACTTGATTTGGGTGATCATCAACCGACACACCAAGTCGGCCCACTTCCTACTGATTAGAGAGCATGGTTTAGTAAAGATCTTGGGATGCCTCTATGTGCAAGAGATTATGTGGATACATTGGGTACCCACGACGATTGTCTCCAATCGTGATATACATTTTACATCCCAGCTATGGAAAGGGTTGGAGGAGGCTTTCAGGACGCAGCTTCATTTGGGCACTGACTTCCATCCTCAGACTGATGGTCAGACCGAGTGGACCATTTAGACCCTTGAGAACATGATGTGTGCTTGTGTCCTCAACTTCGGTTGTAGCTGGGAGGATCACTTTCCTTTGGTGGAGTTTGCATACAACAACAGCTATCACTCCACCATTGAGATGGAACCTTTTGTGGCGTTATACAGGCGACCTTGCAGATCACCCTTGTGTGGGACTGGCCAATAGTAGTTAGCCCTAGTGGGACTAGAGATGGTACGGGCTACCACAGAGAAGGTGCAGGCCATCCTGGAGCTAATGAAGAATGCACAAGGCAGGCATAAGTAGTATGCCGACAGGAGACGGAGACCTATAGAGTTCAAGGATGGTGACCACGTCTTTCTATGGGTCTCACCTCGACGAGGTTTTCAGAGATTTGGCCGAGTTGGCAAGTTATCTCTAAGGTTCATCAGACCTTTTCAGGTCCTTAGTAGTGTTAGAGAGGTGTCATACCACTTAGCTCATCCACCTCAGTTGCACCGAGTGCATGACCTCTTCTACATATCCAAGCTGAGGAGATACGAGTATGACCCTTCTCACATCATCGACCATGGAGAGCTGGGAATCGACGATGGGGTGACTTTTACAGAGGTTCCAGTAGAGATTGAGGATCGACATGAGTGGGTCCTTCGTGGATGGTTGATACCTCTGGTGCACGTTCGCAGGTAGCATGAGAACCTCGAGGAGAGAACATGGGAGCGGGAGGCTTATATGCATGCTCAGTACCCACACTTGTTCCCTTAGTTTGAGTTGTGGATTATGGAGATTTAAATCCTGAGGTGGGAGAATGTGATGACCCATAATTTCCATGTAATTTTTTTAAAATAAATTAGTATTATAAGAGCCTGTAAAAATTGATGGCATGTGATTCTGAGGCCCGGAGTTCCCGAAATGAATTTCTAAACCTTATTTTGTGTAAGTTCATTAAAGGTGAGAGTGGGTTTTTCTAACTTTTTAACTGGTGCTTGGAATTGAAATCTGGGGGCACCGTTGAACTCGCAGCACCAGTATACACTTAAGAAGACTTTCACCTCAACGGCAGTTGGTTGAGGGTGAAAGTATGTTTCTAGGTTTTTTGTGTATGAATAAAATAAAAATAAAAATGTATCATAGTTTTATTTTTATTTTCAACACCCATGTGGGTATTGGGAGGTGGGTTCCACCAGAACTAAACCTCCATGTGGAAGTTGAGGTGTGGGGACCACCAGACCTTAACCTCTCATGAGAGGTTATGGTGGTGGGGACCACCCGAACCATAACCTCCCATGATAGGTTATAGTGGTGGGGACCACCTGGGACTAAACCCCCTTTAATTGAAAGAAACTCCCAACCCCCCTCATTAATGTAGAGGAGCCTCTTGACTTCCTCCACATTAATTGTGCCAACCCTCATTCTTCAATTATGCCACCCACCATAATTAATGAAACTTTTTGAATTATACCAACAAAATAATAGATTTCATAATCTATTATTTTTCCACACTTTTCATTTTGGTGGAGCATTGGGAAAAAATATCTCCAACAAAGAACTACTTCTCTGAATGAAGAATGTGTTCTTCCAACGAAGAACGAAAACAATGGACGTCGACCCCAAATTCGACCTTCTTCCTCAAGACTTCATCCGACGAAGGACGTCTTCGACTACTACAAACTGAGGTTCGTCTTTTTCCAATGATTTATCTTCTTCCCCACGACTCTGTCGATGTATCAACCTGAGGTAGGGTTTTATTTGCGTGACAATACTTTCCGTGATTTCTTTTGCGTTTTGGGAAAGAATCGTTGCGGAGATTAAAAAATTTGAAGGTCATCGTTCTTCTTTCTTTTTTAGCCAAATTCTACCACACTAAACGCAGAGGGTGTGGGCCAAACCAACATGGACCGACCCCTCTGTCGTTCTTCATTTTTGTACTCTTCGAAATGGAGGAAGGCTACGGAGACGACGAAGGCGACGAAGGAAACGACATCACCACCCACGGCCACTGCGACCCATGCTGACCCCGCAGTGCTCCGCCTTCCCGGCCGAACTGTCCCACACCCTCATTGTGCCCTGGCCAAACTGGCTCGCGCCCCTCATTTCACTCCGGCCAAACAGGCCCACGCCCTCATGGCGCCCCAGCCGTACCATCCCAAGCCCCTCGTGGCACCCCAGCCGCAGGAGCCCGCGCCCATCGTGGCGTCGCGACCGAACTGGCCTGCGCCCCTCAGGGCACCTCGGTCGAACTGGTCTGCACCCCTCAAAGTGTCACTGCCAAACCAACCCACGCCCCTCATGGCTCTCCAACTGAACCGGCCCCGCACCTTCGTGGCACCCCTCGTGGTCGAGCTTCCCCGTGGCCCCCGAGGGCTTCGCAACCCCTCGCGGCCTGCCGGACCACCCAACAGACCGGGCGGTATCATGGTCCAGGCCTAACCCAATGGTTTGGGGCTGGGTCAACCTCAACTAGGTAAACCCATCCCATGTTGGGTCGGGTCATTCGGACTGGGTCGGACCAAACCTAGGCCCACTATGACCCTTTACGTTCTTTTGGCTATAACTTTGGCACCAGACGTCTATTTAACGAACCATCAGTGGCGCTGGAAGGAATGGAGTGAGATAGTCCCTTTGAGTATACTCCATTGGAGTTTTGGAATGAGATGGAAAATGGTCAAGTTGGATTGAGCATGAATCCAATCGAGCCCTTGGGACTAAAAGGATAATAACCCACAGACCGAGTGTCCGTTTGACATGTCATCTATTGTGTTGAGACCCCTATGAAATGGCAGACCTTTGATATACTTCTTAAGGGGACTTCATGACAGTTGTAGTATTGACCAGTAGCTCATGGAGCGGATCCTCTCATAGACGAGTGAGCGTAATGTGGAGACCTAGTAGTTGGTTGAGACCTGATGATTACTAACTTTTTCGACTCAGAGTGACTCGACTTGCCTAGTGGGGAGCGCCTTGGTGTCACGGAAGACCCACAGTGGGGAGCACCTTGGTGTCAGGGTAGACCCACTGTACTAGATAGGAGGAGTAACTCAGCAGGCTATGAGGGGGAGCGCGCTTGGTGACGAGGAAGACCCACGGTGGGGAGCGCACTTGATGACGCGACAAATCCATGGTAATCGACATAAGTATTATCTTAGTTGTCCAAGGGTAGTTGGAAGCATGCTTGGTGTTTCAGAAGGCCCACTGTACTCGATAGAGGAGGAGTTCTCTAGTAGGCGAGGTTTCAACAATGTGACTGGGGATGTTACTTGATACTACCCCCTAGAATAAAATTTTGGTTTGACCTAAGTCAGTTTTTCTATGTTTTCCTCATAATTGAGATGGATCACTTGATAACTTAGGTATATTTATGGGAATATACATAAGCATGGATATCTTTTTATTTCATTATTTGTGGTTTATCCATGGTGGATTTTGTGAGACCTTGAGGGTATCAGGGTCCCTACTAAGTATCGTTATACTCACCCCTGCACGGGCTATGCCCGCACCTTATTGTGTGGGATGCAGACGACAGATATCGCTGATTGAGGCTGAGAGTACCAGGACTGGATGGTACATATAGGTGGACCATATGCTGAGTCTGTACACTGAGGAGACGGTCAGACGTGGAGTGCTGAGGAGGCGATCTGTACATACCCTTCGGGTAGGAACCCCAGAGGATGATCCACTAGTTGTCTTCCCTTATCTTACAGTTGTACTGTATCACTGTTGTACTTGTACTTTCCAGTTGGGCTTGTATTCTGGCCCCTTTTACTTTCATCACTCTTTTGTTATACAGTTTACTTGGTGTTTCATCCAGTTGTGTGCTTGCTTGTGTGTGTGTGTTTATAGGTTCTAAAGGTAATGCCTTCCTAGTTTTAGAGAATTATGTCTTTGGTGTTAGTCGCCAGCCCCTGGCCTATGGAAGGCAGGCTTGGGGTAGTCACGGCATGGGCCCTAGGGGACGGGTCATAACATTATTAATACATTTTTCCCTCTATTGATAATTTAAAATCTCAACATGATTCATTACCTGATAATTTTTTGTGAGAATATAAATATGATTTTTTACTTTTTCTCTTGTATAATTTTATTCCTCAGGTAGAAAATCATTAAATTTTCCTTCACATTTTTTGTTAACATGAGGTGTTCTTGTTCTATCATTTAAATAAAAATAAAAATAAAAGTGTGAGGAACAATAATCATAGTGGTAAACCAAAAAATAAAAAAAATATATATACTATTTCTAACTAATGGATCCTTATTTTCCTTCTATGAAAACTTTTATTTTACCTAAATTATACATGGCCATAATTTATTCAAATCCCTTATAATCGTTCAAAAAGAAAATATGAATTAACTTACACAAATCCACTCGGAGTGTTAAACTATATTCCCAATATGGAAACACTAATCATAGAATAGAATGAAGGTAAAAATATACCAAACCAAGTATTTTTGTGGTAATTTCCCCTAGACATATATTACAAAACCACATCCACTTTTTGTATCCAAAAAGGGATGTATTTAAAAGAAGACCACATGATTTCTACCTTACCAAAATTATAGTATGTTCCCTTATACATAGACTTATGCCCGTGGTTCTTACTAAATTATTCTAACCATAATTTTAAAATAACAAAATAAACATGTCCTCTAATACCAACTATTGAAAATGATGATTTGAATATATAAATAGTTAATATTTTTTTATGAATAATGAATAAATTTAAAAAAAATACCAAGGGACGATAATGGTTTAGTTTTATTTGGATACTACATACAAAATCCGCTAATTTCATTAATGATATTAATTATATTCTATAATGATATTCCCACTTATTAATCTTAATATAAATAAAATACAAAAACAATTCTTGGTAAGATGGTGAAAGGAAATATAAGAAAGGGTGAGATCAGATGTTCAGTAAGGGTAAACATTGGATATATCAATCGATGATCATATGTAAGACTATGACATGAATAAGGGTATAATATCATGTATATAACTTAAATTTTTTTACTAAATTTATCTTGCATCATAAGAAAGATTGAACATATAAAAAATTATCATTTCAATAGTCATGTATTATAAGAGGGTTAAATCATCATAAATCAATCATAACCCGTAATTTCATATCATAGATGGGTCACACCATTTGAACTATATAAAAAATTTAATATATAAATGTTATCAACCAAAACCATCAAATAATAACAGATTATAAATAAATTTTTATTTAACTCATCTTAATTAATCAGGAATCATCAACTGTTTCCTATAGTGTATAAGGCACAAATAATTTTTTACCATAGAGGATAGTGAAAATTGATGTTTTTACCATAGTGGAGCTTGCATATGGACTTGTTTCCAATAATTATTTCATGATTTATAAATTTACCCAGTGCATTGGAGAGATATATAATTACATTCCCACCGATCACATAACGAAACCATACATATTTGTACAACAATACCATATAACATTATATATCATAACATATGTTTTGAAAATTGATTCTATAAACATTTCATAATTTCATCATAGCATAACCCCAGGAAAATAAATGGCATTCATAAATATCTCATTATCAAAATCACAAATCATCATGATAATGAATAAGGATGGTATCATTGGATCATATACCAAATAAAATATAATTAACCTAAAAGGATGTAATAATTGATGATTTTATAGAATTAATCACAAGAATATTTCAAGATAAAAATTCCATTTTCCAATTAAAATAAATTATTTAAAATATAAATTCCCTAAATATTTGGAAAAAAAAAATTTAAGATTAAAAGTTAAAACATGTAACTGATGATTCAAAACAATGATAATTTATGATAACAATAAATTGTATGCATGTCATATATGTAAAAACAAAACATGTCTTTCACCCCTTTGTAAAAATTCAAAGAGTACCTCATTTAAAAAATGAAAAGAATATTACTTTGAAATAATTTTTTAAAAATTTATTTAAATGAAAAAATTTATATAAAAAATCATAAAATAATATTAAAAAAACAATATGAAGGTAATTTATAGTAAAAATGTATTTGTACAAAAACTTATTTTCAACCAAGGAGAGAACCAAGGTATGCTTTCTTTAAAATCATTAATTTGATCTCTTGAGTACATAAAGTGAATGAAAAAATGAATATTTGTATTCATCCAAAATAAGAATATTATAATTAAAAAGGAAAGGTATTTAAAATATAATAATCATATAATTCCAAAATTTAAATTAAATCATAAGAAATCCCAATTAAAAATAAGATTGAAACATAAATACCATATCTCATATATCATATTTCATTGTACAAATTCAAAACACACATATATATATATAATAAATATTTTCTACAAATATATTTTAGAAACATAATCATACCTATCATACCATGTATGATTTACTTATGACATTATGTCACCTATTTATTAACAATTTATTATTAAAATCACTATTCATGGTGATAACTAATTCATATTTCATGCATGTATCAGTTCCGACATCTCAAAACATGTACTTTGATCATAGTTAAAACATATAAAGAATTATAATATTAATATTAATATCATATATATTCATTATATATATATATAGTCATCCAAAAATTGTGGATATAGAAAAATGAATAGCATCATTTCTGGAGACGGTAGGTTGTGCGTACGCATAAATATTGATTCCATTTTTCATCATATGGAATTAAATAAAGGTAAATAATAATACACTCATATAGAATAATTGTTATATCAGATATATCATTTAAATCCGTAAAATATAACCTTATTACAATCCATGTAAAATGAAAATGAATGAAAAATCACATTACTTCATGGAGGTGGCATTCCACACATACACATGAGTGACAACATCATTTTCAAAAATGTTATAAGGTAAGAATGTAGATGTGTAATTATAGTTAAAAAAATATAACTATATCATAAATATCACATATAAACATTAAACCTATCATAATACCAATCCATAAAAGATGTTGATGAAAAATAAAATGTATTGACACATGGAGATCGTAAGTCATGCATTCGCAAAAGCGATACATTCACATACCATTTTATGGGAAAGAGAGCGGATATTGGTACTTTAATAATAAAATAATATAAAAATTTAAATATATTTATTCTACTCAATATATTATTTTATGGAAGATACCATATATTTATAGGATATAAAATAAAAAATTAAGTGATTTGTTAAATAAATTACCTCTTCCTTGAAATTACTTCTTTGAATATCCTTTTAAGAACCCTATGATTGTTATTTTTGGAAGAAAATTACCACTATAATGTGCCTAATTAAATTTTTTAAAATAATTTTCTATGTTTTAGGTGATATAGAAGGATCAAATTGGTGTAAAGAAGAGTAAGAAGATGTTTACTTTTATAATGGAGAGAGAGGACACAGTTGAAATTTCATAAAACATTTATATATAATAACGTCATTATGAAGTTAAATGCTTCAAAATAGGCATTAATTAAAATAAAAAATATTCCATGGTGTTAATTAAAACTTAAATGTAAATTTATATATATTTTTCGGTGTCATATAAAACCTTATATTTTTTATTAACACCCTCCTTAATCCTTTTTTACATTAACTGCGATAATAACTATTTCAATCATAAAGGGTTAATAATGTTACCATAAATGGTTAAATAAATCATAAATGGAACAGAATTTTATATGTTAAACAATATTATATTCACATGAATGAATATAAAATTTTAATTAATTTTAAATCATTAAATAAATTATTATTCTTATAAAATATGAATAATATCAATTTTCGAACCATTCATTTTATTTGAATTTAATGACACTAAGACAAATATGGAATGAGAATATAATATTTTCACACATATATAATATGTAATATGTATTTAATTAATTTATGGAATACTATAAATCACTCCAATAAAAAAATATTAATTTAAATATTTTTTATTTCATTTTCTTTATTTATTAATGAAATATTATGTTCGTGTTGCGTAATATTTATAATAATTATATAATTAGAAATTATGTATTTAAATATGTAGTTAAAATAAATAAAATAATGATTTAATTATAAGTTATTCAACCTGTAAGTGGTTCTTATGTAATTAAATAATTGAAATAAAATTATTATACATGAGGTCAAGGACATTCCTAGAATGTCAAGACATAAGGATATGGACTGCGTATCAATTTTTCTTCATTGATGTATATTTTAATTTTATGCACCTAATTTAATTAATATGGTGTTTGTACATACAATTTTATATTAAATATCATGAATAATTCATAATTCATGATATTTTACTTTTTAATTTGAATCATTTCATCCAAGGTGATTTGATGTGAAAGTTACCAATTGGTAAATAATTTCATAGCTCAATTTCCTTACATTGGGTTATATTACTTCTTGATTGTATTTTCTTTTCTATTTTTATATTGAATTAATATTTTATTATGTTATATTTACACTTTTTTATATGTATTTACATATGGTAATCATAATTTATTCATTTATTCCTTCTCACTTAATTGTTATGATCATTGTAAGGGTTTCTCATCTCGCTTTTTTTCTTTCATGTGACAAATTCTACATTCACCACTTATTTTTTTTTCACATATATATACTACAATATAATTTATTTTATGATTCTTTTAAGGAATCATATTTGGATTTAAAAATCCATATGTGTTTCTCCCTCTCACGAGGTTTTAATCTATAGATTACCAATGAAGTAAGGGAATTCATATAAATTTTCCTTCATTGAGGAATATTTTAATGGTAATTAGATAATTTAATTTATTTGGTGTATAAATTCTCCTTTTACATTTAATATTAGGATTAATTCATTATTTTTCATATTTAATGTTTTAATTTGAAATAATTTGTCCAAGGGGAATTGATTTGAAAGTTAACAAGTGGTAAAGAATTTCATAACACAGTTTTTTTTCATTGGGTTATATTACTTCTTCATTATATTTGATGATTCAAGATTACGTGTGTAAGTAATTTTTTTTATATTATTTTTTATTTAATTTTTTTTTTACATTTTATATTCATAATCGATTCACTAATTAATTCTCACTTCAACGTTATGATCGTTGAATGGGTTTTCCGTCTCAGTTTTACTTACATGAGACATATTCCATGTTCACAACTTATTTTATTTTATGTGGTGTATATACTTCCAATGAATATATTTTGTGATTATTTAAATGAAAATTATTATTATTTTCAAATCCATATGAGGTTCACCCATTAATGAGGTTTTGATCTATAGATTACCAGATCCATAAGGGACTTCACCTCAATCTTCTTTTATTGAGGCATATTGTAATGATATGCACCAAATTTATTTTATATTATGTCTAAACATACCATTTTAAATTTAATATAATTAATCCATTATACATCATGGAAGTTTATGTTTCAATATTAATTATTTAAAGTAAGGCGATTTGACATTAAGGTAACTAAGTGATAAATAATTTCATAACACAATTGATTTTCTTTGGGTTATAATACTTTTTTCATTGTCAAAGATATTCTAAGACTATTTTATTAACTAATTTTAATTATATTATATTATATTTATAGTTATTTTATATGTATTTAATTTTTATATACATAATTTACTTATTGAATAATTTTCACTTCAATGTTATGATCATGGTATGGGTTTCTCGTATCAAATTTTTTTTATTAGGACATATGTTAGGTTATACACATAAATTATTTTACAAGGTGTATATACTTTCTTTATGAAATTTTATATCACGAAAATCCCTTTTCTTAATGATATTTATAGTATCATTTTATGATATTATTTCATGGGGATTAAGATTGATGATTTAGAAATGTTGAATATGTTTTATGTTATAGTCTACTTTCATTCAGGATTTCTTATGTTTGTGGTTCCTTTAAAAAATATTATATTATATTATATTCCCAAACCACATATTTTCTTATACACTAGTTATGAATGTGTTTAATTTTTTTTCTATTTCTTTCAATATTTATTAATGAAACATTATGAATGAAAATTTATAAGTGATATCAATCTTTTATTTTCCCTTAGATATGAAATATTTATCTTCTATATCAATGTTTTATATAATTTATTCAAGAATTTTATTTTAAAAAATAATTTTTTTCCAAAACCTAGTTTACATGTAATTTGAGCTTATTTTAAAAGATTTTAAAAATAAATTTCTGAATTTTTTTCAAATGGGTCACGTTTTACATACATTTAAAATTATTTTAATGGAATTTGTATTTTTAATATTTACTATATAAATGAAATTTTACACCATAATGAAAACTAAGTGTTTGAAAGATTAATTTATATGTTTCAATGTTTATTTTCAATGAAAATTATTTCATTAATAATTTATAGAATTTTATATTTTAAATAAGTATATTAATATTATATAAAGTATATTTTCCTTAACAAATGTTCAAAATGATCTTTCAAAATCATTTTCCCTATTCGACAAAATCTATGGAAATAATTAAAAGTGAAATTTTTTTACCTAATGTATATTTTAAATGATACTTTAATGGTATTTTATCTAATCAAAATTAACAACCCGTTATGTTAAATTTTATCTATTGGGGGATGTATTGAATTGATATCATCCTTATTTTTTATTTGGATGGATTATAATATTATCAGGGAACCAGCTTATTTTACTGGGGTTAGTTGGGTTATGAATGAACATTTTTATGGTTATCATTGAAATGTTAAGGCTCGTAATTTTTTTATTTATTAATGGTTCTTCGAGATTATGAACTATGAATGGGTTATCCTGATTCAACTTATAAAAAGGGTTGATCTCCATTATAGTTCACAAGTTATCCCAATATAACTTATATGATGGATGCTTCAAAATATCGTTGGGTGAGCCCAATATATCTTATATGATGGGTGATTCTAGAGAGTGTCGACTCACCCGATATAGCTCATATAATGGGTGTCCAAGAGATCACTCTAATGCATTGGGTAACATTTTTTTCCATTAATGTGAGAATGAAGGAGTCACCAAAGGGTTTCTCCAATGGATTAAACTATAATTTAGTTATTTCTGATATGAGACTAATGTGTTTTATTAATATGTTGTGATAAGATATAAAAAAAGTTTATTTTGGATTTCTATGTTTTTTAGTGATTCATTTGATCAAAATTGAAATATTATTGGCTTGTGTGAATTGATTCTTATGTATCTTTCCATTGATAAATCTTTA
This sequence comes from Viscum album, assembly GCA_963277665.1. Taxonomy (NCBI): domain Eukaryota; kingdom Viridiplantae; phylum Streptophyta; class Magnoliopsida; order Santalales; family Viscaceae; genus Viscum; species Viscum album. Next base: position 1,541,638,317 of record OY728142.1, read on the forward strand.
TCGAATACATCATGATTAAAAATTTAGGTATTTATTTTTATGAAAAATCTTATGTAATATGCTCATCTACTGTGATTAATACATTATTCCCTTATGCTCATATTGTTCTCACTAATGCCTTCAATTATTAAGTGTTATGTTTGCCCTTATTGAGCATTTGTGCTCACCCTACTTATATTTCAATTTCCTAATGTTATCAAGAATGATGTTTAATTAATTTTTTCTTGAATGGTTTCATATGGATAATGAATATGACATATTATGAAATGATAAAAGTTTGGTATATGAGGAAAGATACTCTATTGAATTCGTGGGTATTTTTTATGTATGAATTTCTCCTAATTATCTAAAACTATAAACCTAAAAGGTACTTGGTAATGTTATTGATCTAATATTCCCATTTTATTTTGTTTGTTTTTATGGAAAAAACTATGTCCCCGTCATTGGTATCAAATCTATAAATGTAATGTTTATAAATTTAGCACCAGATCCCAGAGTACGGGTTTGGGGTTCTTACAAAAATATTCTTAGGTACATAAAAGGTAATATTTTTTAATATAATATTAAAAATAAATATTTATATTTATAGATATATTGATATAGATTATGTTTAAGGTTTTATGATAATAACATTATGATTTAGGTAATATTTTTCTAGGCATAATGGTATATTTATTAGCAAATAAAAAAGTATGATTATATTACCCTCAGTTTAGTGAATGAGAAATATTTTTCTTTTTCGTAAGAATAAACTTCAATAATGTAGATAATTACACAACTAGAAAAATTCTCTATTGAAGTGAAGTAAAATTTTATGCATAGATGTTATAATGAAATATTCATAAATATTTTTTAGAAATACTATTCAACATTATTGATCAAGGAACATTGATATCAATCACTATTTTATTAATGATAAGGTGGGAATTTTATTCATAAATATAGGGAATATAATATAAAGAAGAAATTGGTATATATTATTACAAAACCGCATAATATTTGTGCATTTTATAAATGAAGGATGATGGGAATCAACCTTGACATTATAAACATGAGGTATGATTTTTAAGCCCCTCTCTCACATGTTCATTGGAGGTTTTATCTATGGTTGAGAAAAATATGATTATAAATCCCAATATATACATTTTTTCAATTTGAAATATATAATTATGTAAAATTATATATTTGGAAAGAGTCTTTCTAAGGATTAATGTGTTGAGTTTAGTGTATAATTATTGCGTATGATTTTAGTTTTTTTGTGAAATGTCTAGTGAGTTAACTATACTAATTTATTTATTTTTTGTGTATGTGGGGGTGTAAAGTTTTCTTATTATATATAGAGGAACAATTTGATATTATGAAATGTGTTTGGAAGTGATTATGATTACATATAAATTAATATAACTTGCAATGTTTTGAAAATTGTATATCATTGATTTATTTTCATTTACTATATTAAATCATGTAGGATTTAAATGATTGAAGCATAATATATTTTGATGATTATGAGGTGTTTAAATTTGATGGTTCAAAAAAATCAATCACTTACATTCATGCACATTTCATTTAAATCTATGTGATATATATGATTAATATATTCATACCATATTGTCACAATGGGCCAATGGTTTATATTAGGTTGAGGAAATTACAAACCAAAAATAAACACAGATCTAGGAACCCTGGGGGATTAAGCCCTGCCAGTCCCCGCATGGATTGGTAATCACCCTATAAATATATTTTATTACATATAAATACCTGAATGTTCAAATTGTTGTTTTCCCAAAGGACTTGGTCCTAAAGTCCTATGAGTTCCCTTAGAAACCCTTTTCCCACTTTTTATATGTGACTTCAGCATAAATTTTTCTCTTCCTCTCTAACACAACTTTTGCCTCGCATACACACCTTGCATTCTTATTTCATACCACAACCCATTTTCATGTCTTCTAACCCACCACCCATAGTCACATCCCACCATCATTAGAGACACCCAATTCCTATAATCATATGTTCATGTATAATATAATCCTTTTACATCAAATTTTAACAAATATAGATTATTAAATGATTGGTTTTGATCACCAAAAACAAGGGTGCAAGGAAGTTTTTCTAGAATACTAGGTATTAGGCTATTCTATAGAATGGTGAATGGGTAACTCCCATATATTGGCCTCACTATTCTTTTAGGAGATCCACCATTCCATGGTTAAATTTTAGATGGTGATACTCAAACCATGATTATTTTACCCTGATAGCAGAGTGGACACTATACATGTACCACATAATTTAATATACAGGGGCACACAGGAAAAATATTAAATAAATCAACTATTAATTATAAATTAATAATTATTAAAATATTTAAAATAAAAAATTATAATAATTATAATTATATATCCCCAATAACTTGAGAATTCACAATATATGTGTTTCCTGTCACAAGTACAACATTCATCATGAGTTTTCACCAATTGTTATTATTCTTTCAACCCCAGATATATAAAAAACCAAAATAGGAATATAAAAACATTTTAAAAAATCATCTAATATATATAATTTCTAAGGAACCACTTTTTTCACCATATAAACTTAAGCACTCTTCCCTATATACTGTAACACATTAATAACCAGTGAGGGTTTATAAAAATCATTTGAGGGACTATTCCTTCCACATATTAACCCAAAAATAATAATAAAAACTTAATCCTCTATAGAGAGTAAATATAATAATTATTATATGGAATCATAATTAAAATATAACTTTCATAATTTATATGTGGCCATGAAATGATATACGAACCCATTTCATATCACACATTCCATTTTTCAAAAGTGATATTTTACAATTGAAAAATTGTATGTTTTATAGGATATAAAGACAATGTACTAAAATATAGACAACTATATTATCAAACTATTCTATACACATTCTTCAGAAACATCATTACACTCTTACTCTGATACTCTAAATAGATCACTCATATAGATATCTTAATCCAAACCATCTTGTCATACATTTTGTAATCATGTTTGGTGAGGTAAACATGAATTGTGTGAGTATGAAATCAATAAGAAAAAAATAATGAAACCCTAATATATTCCATTATATATATATATCTATGAGTAAGTTCATGTACAATATCATATAAAAAGTTATAACACACAATATATAAACACCTAAGGAAATTCATTGTTGTATTTATAATCTAATATATGATCGATCTTAATCTCTCCATTCAATACTAATATATCACACCTATTATAATAATATTCTCCCCATGGGGTTTCATGACACTTTTTTAGTACCTTTTCCATAGTAACATCATAATGAGGGATTTTGTGGCACATTTGTTGACCCCTTGAAAAAATCCACACCATGGGATGTGATAGAATAAAGACTCCTCCCTATTCGTAGTAACATAAAAACTACTGAACAACATGACTTAACATTTCCCCTCTATTCATAGAAACATAAATAAAATGGTATTAAATGATATACAAACCCATTCATAATAATAATAATATATTGTATCATAGGTTTGTAAAAGCATACATTAAATATAGGGAATCATGTCACCCAATACCATACCCTTTTTCTATGCTTTAGAAAGACACAAGCAACACACATATTGGCATGTCAATATAATACCACAAAAACAATCATTGTATCCTATGATTCACACTTCTGAATACACTATACATAGAATTTATACATCCTAGACATAACTCTATGCTCAATGAAAATCTTTCAGATGACCAAAGGATGATTTGTCTATCACACATCATTCTGACATTATTGATATTATGTAAATTGACATTTAACAATCAAGGTACCACCATACTGTTGGAGGATCATCTAATTTGGACTCTTAATATCAAACCTAGTCCCTTACCATCATATCATTCACCTTTAAGGTAATCTCATAATGGTTAAAACTCACCCATTTCCCTTCCATATTCTAAGATACATAAGAAAATTATTCTCTATTATTTTAACACATGAATCCTTTAAATGAGAATTATTCCTCTTATTCACATTAATCCTCATGATGAAACTCAAAATTTTACTTTATAAAAACAATTATTTTACCTATAAGGTAAAAACAAAGGTCCTTCGACCATGAATTATCCCTTACACCAACCTAAAATGATAAGATGAGATCATCACTAAACTATCAAACATTTATTTTATAATCAATAAGACATATAAAATAAAAAAATAGATCATCTATGGCCCTTCATATTTGATGTCATAGTTGGAAATAAATTTTTAAGTCTAGTATACACAAATAACCAAAGGCTCACGGGGATTGATAGTCTTTAAGTGATCCCAAAATAAATATACTTTATCTATAATGTCCAGTATGGTTTAATAAAAACTATTTATTCTATCACACAATTACAAACACTCTTCGTAACTATTTAAACCTCTCTATAATAAATACCCAAACTCTCACACATCATTTCTCATAAAATTCATAAATAATTATTTATTAATTTAGAAACAACCTACAATGTACCAATTAGATATAAATCATTTAGTTAAATTTTATAATTCATCCTTAATATAAATATATCTTAAAACCTAAATTAAAAAATTGTATATTTTCATTTTAAAATGAGTAAAAATTATAAAATATTAGTGATTAAAGGGTTTAATAGGTTAGTATTACCTATAAAAGTTTATTATGATATAAAATATTTTTATTTTCTGATGAAAGAGAAGTTAAAAAACAAATTTATGAAATATATCTAAGATGAAGTGAATGATAATATGAGTATCTTCTTGGGGTATGGGACTTTTCTTTATAAAATATACCCAATGAATAATTATTTAAATTATATTTTTATATAATTTTAATTCATGGACCACTAAACACTCAATTTTTGACTACTAGTTATCTAGTGGGGTTTTTTCCACTAGAGATATACCATGAACATGTTTCCCTTAACTAGGTGCCTGGTGGACTATTATATACTATTTTTGAAACATCGCCAACATTTCTCAAATATATTCTATAATAATTTTACTGATTCCAAAATTCTAATAATAATATGAACCTAGATCCTCTTTCTAGGTATGGATCTTTACTTCATGTTGTTTTTTAAGAAAAATAAAGAAATGGGAAATTTCTATATACACATCATGTAATTAAGAGTACATGTCGTGTACCTAGGAATCATGTACAACCATGTGTTGTCCATTAAACAACCGAGTACATGGAAATGTAGGAGACCTGGAAGTCCACCTAAAGCGGGGGTCGGTTGAGACTAGTACATGTTGTATACATTAAATAAACACACTATGTAATTTTCTTATTATTTGATAAATAAGAGTGGGGTCATGTCTCACATCTAGAAAACCATTTTGACCTACATGTTTCGCACAGGAGAACGATAGAATAGTTGATAAATTTGAACCCCTCGTGATTCTCTCTTTGAGCTCCAATTGTGACGTATTTGAGTGTGTTAGAATCACGTAGATGAGTTCTCAATTCCCCTATATATCTCTTCAGGATTCATTTTCTCTTTTGGTTTTTTCAACATTGATCATTTTTTTCATTTTTTGTATTTCTACAACATTTTAGGCTGATTAAACGGTCGATGATCAAGGGTGATGGTCATATAACATCCAAGTATATGGTATGTTTGTTTCGTTTATTGTCTTTGGTTTATATATTCTAAATGTTCCATATAACCACATTTTGAGTATTATGTGTTTGGAATTAGACACTGCTTATTAGCTGTTAAGGGTTGGTAGATTGATAAAATGGTAATTTCTTATAAATATGGTTTTATACCTTGATTATGGGGTTGTTTCCATTATTTTATTTATTATAGAAATTTGGACTAGAATTCCTATTAGGATTTCCTTTTTTTCAAGCCTCGTATTTTTTGGATGGATTCACCGATTATATTAGATGCATGTGATATGTATTTTGAATGTTTGACCATATGGAATTTGACAATGAGATCTTCCGAATGTAGAGTCATCTATGTATGAATTTTTGTTATGTTGACCTCGAGGTGTAGACTATGAGAGCTTCCTGGTGGTCATAGACTAGAGGGGTTACACCGTCAGAGCTACCTAGAGGGTCTCTATTAAATGGATGTTAGACCCCAGGGCATTTACTGTGAGAGATTCTTGGTTTCCATTATAATTTATTGTTGTTATGTAGACCAGGGGGTATTGACCATGATAGTTTCCCAAGTGGTCATTTTTAAATTATTTGAATATATGTTAGAAAAGAGGAGTTATACTTTGAGACCTTTCTCGGTAGGTTTACTATGAATAATTGAATGATTTTGACAAGCTTCTAAGACAAAGAACAAGCTTAGAATTTGTCATACTTGATTGGTTAGATAGTCTTCTAATACATATGTTTTGTTAGTATTAAAAAAGTGGATATAGAGCGTAGGATAGATCCCGATAATACATTATCAAATGGATTGAATAAATGAAAAATTTAAATGAAAGTAATTGAAAACTGTAGGATTTTTTTCTTTTTAGTACATCCTAGTTTATAGCATTATTTCTATATATTACATGCTATATATATTCACTGATAGTTAGGAATATATCTTTTGGTTGATGCCTATTGGGATACATCTCACACCCTATTTGGATTATTCTTTTGGACCCAAATAGATTATATGGTTGCAAATATAGATATGTAAAAGTTCCCTTATTCATCAGTTACTTGAATCCTGTTGGAGCTGGAGAGCGTGGGACTAAGTTGAGGATTGAGATTCTATTTGAGTTTAATTCATTTCTAATATTTGGTTTTAGTATTGCATTTCCAGTATTGTTACTTGTTTGGATTATTTCATAGACACATGTGACATGCATAATTTATATATCCTCAAGTTTTCATATTCCAATCAGTCTTCTATTTTTTACTTCTTCTGTTGGTATTACTACTTACACTATTGTCACTGTTGTTATTCTGCTGTGTATAGTATTCTAATGAGGTAATAGTTTCCCCTATATCACACCCAAGGCCCCCATACTAATTGGAAGCCTCTGGAATTTGGGAAAATATTTATGAGGCTATGTGGAAAATAGGGTTCAGGGCACCTTTGGGCAGCACCCGGAACCAGGACGTTAAAAAGTGGTATCAATTGATTTTAGTTTCTAATTTTCTTATTATTTTGAGCTTATAGATAGGGATATGAAGTGATGGGTTGTTGGAAATAAGTTATTCCAAGGAATAGTTAACTCATTTACAAATAAAATCCATGTTACCTCTAATATTTCCATTTTTCAGTTTCTTCAATTGTAACAGTTGATTCGATTTCACCATTGGGTGATGCACTAGTTTTGTTTTTTTGTTATTGATTTCATTTTGTTTTTATTTCTATTGAAATACAATGATATGAGGTTATTCCATCTCATGCATCATATAGGAACTTTCTAGGGAACACATTCCAGGAATTCGTGTCATGCAATTTAGGATGCATTACTATTTGCATGCTATTGTGATAGATGTTGTGCTAGATTTGAATTTTGTTGTGATATATTCTGTGAAAAATACCTACTATTTTGATAGGGTATTAGTATATGTAATTTTTCATTTGGATGGATGCAAATATTTAGTTCCTTAGGTGTTATATTCCCTCTTGTATCAGAATTTTGTGGATGATGTTTTAAATTTAATCAATTTTTTTTCAATTTATGATACGAGTAAGGTTGAAAAACTTGGATTCGTTGGATTATGGGCTCTCAAAAGTTGTAATTTTTCATTCCTTGTATTTAATTTTATGTTTTTAATGGTTCTAGTGAATTTTTTAAGAATACTGTTCAGAAACCCCGACATCATGTTTTGTAGTGTTATGAACACACGACATGTGTTATTTTATTGTGGAAGAACTATCTTTTCTTAAGTACAACCATGTACCATATATACACACTGTGTAGTTATTGATTGTGTGTCTTGAATATTTTAGCAATGATACTTGGTTGGGAAATATTTGGCGGAACATGCCATGTACTGGGAGTACACTCCATGTTGTAAGGAACCATGTATCTAGCTGTGTGACCAACGAAACGGGTTGATGAAACATAGGTTGTACACTTTATGTCTCGTTTATTCCCATTGTGTAGTTATCAACTATGTATGAAGCCTTTTAACCAATGAAGCTGATATATGGAACATAATTAGTACATTTCGTGTCTAGGGTGAACATGCTATGCAGTGTTACCCAGTAAAAAATCGTGTAACTATCTGTGTGACCAATGACACGGGTGGTTGAAATTAAGGTGGTACACATCGTGTCTTTCTTGTACACATCGTGTGGTAATTGACTATGTATCCTACCATGTGACTAATGAAATAGGTGGGTATAACCAAATTAGTACACGTCGTGTCTATAGTGTACATTATGTGTAGTGTGTCACCTAGTGAGAACCATATAGTTCTAGCTATGTAGAAGAACATGAGAAAAAAGTAAAAATCAAGTTCATGTCAATTCTAAGGATACACACATCTTTTTTATGGGGCGTTACATGACTAGGTTGGTAGAGGTATAAGCTCATGTTACTAATTTAAGGGAACATGTTGTGTAGTTGTTCCCAAGTCGTGTAACCTTATTTTGTAAAACAAGAATGTTTTCTTTTACTATTTTGGTCATGCACTTCTACATTCTAGTACTTGATAATATTGAAATGAGGTGTGTTCTTGACCTTACATGGTCATGTTGCCAAGACGTCCTCTAGTTTTACACCATGTACAGGGAAATGATCAGACATCATAAATGGTAGATCAGGGACTAATATTAGATCCTCCAATTGTGCTCATATATGAAACAACTTTTATACCGCACACAGGTACTGATCCACGCTTCTTTGAAGGCTTTTAGAGGATGTTACAGACTTTTCAGGGAGCACTACATCCTGCCCTGTCTATGGAGGTGTTGAATAGGGTGTCTCAGTACTGTCTTCCTCCAACTTTTTTAGGGGATGGAGGACCATAGACTAGATAATCAGGCTTGGAGGCCATGCTTTTTATCTTTGAGCATATGGAGATGTATCTAGAGAGGAGGATGAAGTTGATGATGAACATTCTACATGATTCCTCCAAGAGATGGTGGGATGTTATCTCATAGGTGGGATGTCATCATGATACTGCTTGGGAATAGTTTTATAGTACTTTCTATGATTACTTATACCCTGAGACGTTTAGTGTCGAATGAGCCATAGATTTCATGTATTCAGAGCAGTGTACTCTTTCAATGATGGATTACTCTTCTCATTTTAAAGAGCTTCAGAATTTCACACTTTTTTTGGGAGGTGATGTGTTATATTTTGATTCATGATATTTGGATGGTCTCAGGTATGAAATATTATCACAGGTTAATGTCTTCAGGGTGACTTTGATGTCTTCAATAGTGAATTAGGTGTTAATTACCTAGTGCAATTTGGGGGAGTTGGGAGTTGCGAGCCAAGGCGATTCAACATCTAGGGCTGGTACTCCTTTGATAGATAATAGGAAGTTCCATACGGAGCTTTCACATGATGTTTATTGAGGTAGTCAGGTGGTATGATACTAGTGCGGAAAGACAAGGTATGCGAGACTATATTTCTTGAAGGACCCAGTCGAGTGAAAATCTTATGGAAATATGGGCTATATTCAGTTTTTTTTCTTAATTTTATCACAAGAAGATAGTGAAATGGGATCGGTTTTGACTCCACTATCATGAATAGGACCACCAATTTCTCATCAGTTAGGGAGCTGGAGTTTGTCAGGCCATTCAGGATGAGGAGGAGGTCGTGGTCGTGGTAGCCATACATCATGTTTTTAGTGACATTAGGGTTGATCAGCTCAGGGTAGTTATTTAGGGTCACAGGGTAGTTGAACTTTCTAGACATTATAGTGGATCATACCTATAAGGATCATGATTCAGGACCCTCTATAGTTAGATGTACGATTCTAGTTTTCTCAATTTTTTCTTCATCACCTTTTGATAGAGGGGATTCCTATAGTCTCATACTTGTTGTTGTTGTGTAGATCCTTGGGCTCTGTATCATTACATATAAGGATTTAATGACTCTAGACACTTCGTTGGGGATTAGGATGGATATTTTATGTCAGTTGAAGGAGTTCCCTCTTGAGGTTGGTGTGTGTCACTTCTTATGGGCCCTCTATGTCTTAGAGATGACATGATTTGATTCCATTCTTGGATTGGTCTGGTTAGCCTCTTTCCATTACATTATTTACTAATATTTTTGTAGGGTGAGTTTCAAGTCACTATAGGGTAGTTATTTTCTACACAAGGGGTAATGGGATGTCCACGAAAGAAGAGCGAGACCCATGCATCATGGGTTTGGAGGAATTATAGCCCAGATTGCTTGTTTATATATGGATGACCAGGGGAATTCACAGTTGAACTTTTCTCTAGTGGTGGATTGTTCTAGATATGTCTTTATAGACAAAATTTCTGGTTTACTTCTAAAGATAGAGGTATATTACTCTATTTAGCAAGTTTCTAGAGTAGAACCTGTGTCCATTCCACTTTATAGGATGGCTACACCAGAGTTACTAGAGATAAAGAAGTAGTTCATGTAGTTATCGGAAAAGGGTTTCATCTGACCTAGAAATTCACATTGGGGTTCACCTTTACTTTTTTCAAAGAAGGTAGATTGAACCGTCAGACTCTATGTTGATTAACAGAAGCTAAACTAGTAACGGTCAAGAAAAAATATCCCTTCGTGAGGATTGGTGATCTCTTTGATCAACATCGAGGATTTTGGGTGTTCTCAAATATTGACATGATATCTAGTTATCATAATTTTCACATTTTTCCATCATATATACCTCTTACAACCTTTCAAAGCAGTTATGGTCTATTGGTGTATTTTGTTATTTCATTTGGTCTCATGAATGCACTGATAGTTTTCATGGCACTGATGAACCAAGTTTTCCGTCATCACTTGGATTAATTTTTGGTAGGTTTCATGGATGATATCTTCGTGTAATATCACACTCGACATGACCATGATACCATTCATTTGATCATATTGAGTACAATTAAAGAGCATTATTTATATTCTAAGATCTCAAAATTCCACTTTTGGATGGACCTAATTCACTTCTTGGGTTATGTTATCTCAGAGATAGGAGTGACATCCGACCCAGAGAATGTGAGAGCAGTAGTTTCGTGAGAGTAGATGAAGAAAATATTTGAGGTATGGAGTTTTATGGGGGTGGCTGGTTATTACAGGCACATTTTTCAGGACTTTTCACACATAGCAGTGCCACTTATAGTCCTGACTAAGAAGGGTGTGAATTACTTCATTACAGAATCCTACGATTCATCCTTTAATGAGATGAATGTTAGATTTACTTCAGCACTGATACACATTTTTCTAGATCCGATCAAGAGTTAAAATGTTTAACATGATTAATCAGGCATCAGGAAAGGATCACTGCTTATGCAGGGGGAAGGAGTCATTGCGTACAGGTCTTGGTAGTTAAGGACACATTATAGGAATTATATGTGGCCTAATCTTGAGTTATCTAAAGTTATGAAATATTTACACTCTTACAAACATTATATTTTGGGAGAGCATTTTGTGGTATACACTGACCATAAATATCTCAAGTATATCTTTACTCAGCATGATCATAATCTCATAGTTAAGGTGGGTTGAGTACCTTTAGTGATTTGATGTTGAGCTTTCCTACATGTCTTATAAAGGAAATTTAGTAGCTGTTGAATTGAGCAGGAGGACTCAGATATAGGTAGATTAGTTGGCCAGAAGTGAGTGGTATCTTATGGCTCTATTCTATGAGATGCATTTAGTGGTGCACAATAGATAGGGGAAGACGTTTATTTCTTATATAGTTGTTACCTCTTCTTTACTATATTGACTACGAATGAGGCAGGTATCAGATTCCGAAGGCCTAGTTCTATGAGAGGGAGTGTCATGAGAGACCCTACTCTTGTATGGACCATAGATAATGATGAGTTTTTTCATTTTCTCGGGCACATATGGGTGTCATCAGACATACACAAGGAGATATTCTAGGATTTTCACTCCTCGGTTTGGGAAGTTCATCCAGGTGTCACCAAGATGTATCGATATCTACACCATTAGTATTGGTGGCCAGGTATGAATAAGGATGTGGATGGTTTTGTTATGAGATGTTCCACCTTTCACTAGGTAAAGGCATAGCATCAGTGACTGGCAAGGCTTTTACAATAGTTACCCATTCTTGAGTGGATGTGGAATGACATTGCGATGGATTTCATGATTGTTATACCAAGGTCACCTTGAGGGAATGATTCATTTTGTGATGTTTTTGATAGTATCCATAAGGTTAAAACTTTATTTCTGGTCAAGGGAACCTTCAGTGCTAATTAGATAGGAATGTTGTAAATTAGATAGATTTTATGGTTTCATGGGGTTATGCACTAAATCGTTTCAGATAGGGATGCCTTATTTACTTCTTCTGTTTGGAAGATACTACATAGGGATTTGGGTACATAGGTACTTCTGAGTACAACTTACCATCCCCATATAGATGTCTAGTCCGATCATCCGATTTAAGTTTTGGAGAACATTCTTTGATCATGCGTCCTGGATTTTGAGGGCTCTTGAAAGAGACATATACCCCTAGTTTAGTTTTCTTACAATAGTAGTTTTCTAGAAACAATTAAGACGGACCCTTATGAGAATTTGTATGATAGGACATTCGAATCACCCCTATATTTGTTGTAGGCTGGAGAGGCGTCTATGTTGGGACCTCTTCTTGTCCATGAGACCACTTAGTGGGGGGAGTTGATTTAGAAGAGGATGGATAATACACAGTCTCATAAAAAATATTATCTTGATCGATGGAGACAACCTCTGGAGTTTGAGGATGGAGATCAGGTTTTCTTATGTGTCACACATAGGTTGAGATATAGGATGATTAAGAACATGGAGAAACTTTCACTGAGTTATGTCAAACCGTTTGAGGTTTTAGATAAAGTTGGATGGATTGCCTATCGGTTATAGTAAACTCAGAGGAACAAGTATATGCATGATTTATTTCATGTTTCCCAGTTATTACATTACTTTTCAGACTCGTATCATGGTTTCAAACACGACGAGGTTGATTTATGTCACGACCCATCCTCGGGGCCCGTGTCGTGACTACCCCAAGCCCGCCTTCCATAGGCCAGGGGCTGGCGACTAGCACCAAAGGCGTAAATCCTGATAACTGGGAAGTCATTGCCTTTATAAAAGTAAACAAAACACCACAGAGTACAAGCGGAAGAAAAACACTAAGTACAAAAGAAAGTGTTGAAAAGTAAATGGGCCAGAATACAAAACCAACTGAAAGTGCAGCTACAACTGAACGAAAGTATAATAGAAAAAGGCAAACAGATGGAAGAAGGAAGCTGCTCCTGGGTCGTCCTCCTCGGATCCTACCTGAAGGGTAGGTACAGATAGCGCAGCTCCTGGATCGTCCGCCACGGATCCTACCAGAAGGGTAGGTACAGATAGCCTCCTCAACGCTCTCGCCCGTCAACCTCCTCCGTGTGTCGTCTCGCCGTGAAGTCCTCATCCAGATACTGACTCGTCGTGTAGTCCACCTCCGGGTACTGACTCGTCGTGTAGTCCACCTCCGAGAACTGTCCAGTCCTTGAACACTCGGCCTCTGTCAGCACTGCCCGTCGTCTGCAACCAACACAACGAGGTGCGGGCATAGCCCGTGCAGGGGTGAGTATAATGATACTCAGTAGGGACCCCGAGACCCTCAAGGTCTCACTAAAACCAACAAGGATAACCACAAAGAAGATCTCAACAGATAACCTCTACTTAGGTATATGCCCATACATATACCTAAGTTATCAAGTAACCCATCTCAATCCTGAGGAAACACAAGGATCATGAAATCAACGGATAACCACTACCCAGGTATATGCCCATACATATACCTAAGTTATCAAGTGACCCATCTCAATCATGAGGTAAACAAAAGGGTCAAAAGTCTTAGCTCAAACCAGGATTTTCATTATCGAAACCGTAACTGCTGAAGAGTCCCGTCTCTGGAGTATACAGTGGTCCTGTCACGACTCTGAGGTAGTGCTCACTAACTGAAGACTGTTGAGGTACTCCTCCTGTCGAGTACCACGGGTCTACGGCCAACTACCGGGCGCTCCGTCCGCTGTGGGTCAGTCGCCAAATATCGGGCGCTCCCCCAAATAGCCTACAGAGATACTCCTACCGTCGAGTACTGTGGGTCTGCGGCCAACTATCAGGCGCTCTGTCCGCCGTGGGTCTGTCTCCAAATACCGGGCGCTCCGTCCACTGGGCTAGTCGACTCACTCCAAGTCGAGTCGGTCATGCAGTCGTCAGGTCTCAGCCGGCTACACGGTCTCCGTACTCCGTGCGCTCGTCTCCGGGAGGGTCCGCTCCACGAGCTACAGGTCGATACTCCAAGTATCACAAAGTCCCATGAAGAAGTATCTCAAAGGACCGCCTCGTCATAGGGGTCTCAACGCAACAGACGGCGCGTCAATCGGATGCCTGGTCTGTGAGTTACTAGCATTTTTGTCCCAGGGGCCCGGTTGGTTTCGTGAGCGAACCAAATCAGGCCGTATCTCAACTGTACCCCGAACTCTCATAGGGTATACTCATAGGGACCGTTTCTCAATGTGATCACCAATGCCGCTGACGGTTCGTCAAACGGACGTCTGGTCTGAAAGATATCAGCTTTTATTTTCCAGGGGCCCGGTTGGATTTCGGGTACAATCCAACCCGGCCATACTCCAACTGCGTCCAAAACTCGGGCGAAGTATACCAAAAGTTCCGTCTCATCAAGATGAATTCAACGAAACAGACGGCGCGTCAATCGGACGCCCGGTCTGTAAATTATTGGCTTTTTCGTTCCAGGGGCCCGGTTGGTTTCGTGAGTGAACCAATCCGACCATACTCCGACGGCATCCAAACCTCGAGCGGAGTAAGGCAAAAGATCCGTCTCACTTAGAGGAATTCAACAAAGTCGACGGCACGTCATTCGGACGTCCGGAACTCAAGTTACGAGCGTTTCCGCTCCGAGGGCCCGGTTGGTTTCGTGTACAAACCAACCCGGCCGAACCCAAAGTTCTCCTAAACTTTGAGTGTAATATACCGAAACGACCGTCTCGATCCAAGGATCGCGTTGCCGCTGACAGCGCGTCAATCGGAGGTCTACAGCTCAAGATATGGGCATTTGACCGAAAGTGGTCCGAAAATGGGGGGTCTGGGCCCGGGCCGACCCGGCTGGGCCCGGCCCGGCCCGGCCCGGTCCGGCGCGGTCCGGTCCGGCCCGACCGTCCGGCCGCGCCGTCACCGCGGAGCTGCAGGGGTGCCCCCCCCCCCCTTCGCCGCTGATTGATTGCCGCCGGCAACTTCCGGCGGCGCGCCGCCGCCTTCAGCGGACCACCGGACGTGCTCCGGTGGTCCGTTTCTCCTGTCGTCTTCGCCTATGGTCCTCCCGGGACCCGACCTTCACTGCGAAGGCCTCAAAATTACCTTGCGACCTCGTTTGTCGTCACCCGTCAATCCGCACGTCAAAAACGAAACGCGTCGTCTTCGTGGTTCTCCGGCGCGGCGTGCTGGCGCCGCGCCCCTTCGCCGTGGCCCAACTCCGTCCGCAGATGTCTTCGGTTTCTCCGATGCATCGCAACGGCGTTGTGTCCTTGTTATTTCTTTTCACGGTGCGGCGCGACGGCGCCGCGCATTTTCTTGTCACTTGATTCCGCGTAGTGCGACGGCACCACGCCTTCTCGTACCAAACCACAAAGAAACCAACATGAAATAAGGAGGAGGGTTGGCCATGTTTGTGCGGTCCGGCCCCCTTGCGTTATTCGATAACAATTGGTTTTAAAATCCACGAAGATCTTCAAGTTGGTATTCACGAACAAAATAAATAAAATGAAACTCTTACATCGATCCACATGTACGAACGATCCGCGGATCAACCCGGAATTGGTTGGTCCGCGCTCGTCGTTCTTTTCTCAAAAGATAAGAGAATACCAAAATAAAATCCCAACCCGCAACATAATCTTCGCGGATCAAATTAATGTTTATTTGATCCGCGTTCTTTGGTTTAGAAGGAAGTAGCATGGGTTTCATTAATATTTCATAAACAATTCCCTACCTCGGTTCAGGAACGGTGCACGACAATTGAGCCGCGGAAGACGAGCATCGCGGAGGTCGGGCATCGCGGAAAACGAACGTCGATTCCGTTGTCGTCGAGGTGCGTTCGAAGAGGAAACGTCGTTGGAAGAAGACGTCGCATTCTTCGGCGGAGATGTTCTTCGTTGAAGAACGGTGTTCTTCGTGTTCTTCATCGAGGTTGAAGAAGAAGAAGACTTCACGCTTCCCAAACCTCTCAAAGTGGAAAAAACTCTAACAAAAATAAAATAAGACCAAGTCTTAATTTTATTAACACATCCTAACCATTTGAATTTCAAGAGTTTGAAATTAAGTAACTCAATTTATTAATTATAACAAGTTGTCAAAAATTAATGAAAGTGAGTTAATGGGGAGTTAGGAAAGTGAAGGGTTAAGAGGAGTTAGGGAGTTAAGGAATTTGAAAAGGTGGGGAGGGGTTTGTGTGGGCCCCACTCTTTCAATTATCCACACATGGTAAGTTGGGTGGATGTGGGACCCACCACCAACTTCCCATGGGAGAAATTAACCACCTTGTTATGAAATAAAATTGATTCAACAATTTTATTTACTTTTTTAATTAAACCTCAAAATTTAACTTCTTCACCCGCACAAACGAAACTACGGTAAAGGTCCCCTTAAGCGATTACCAGCATTGCGAGTTCATTGGTGCCCTCGGAATTCGATTCCAAGCACCGGTTCAAAAGTTATAAATTCTCGCTCGCTCGTTCACTGAACGTACCCGAGCCAAACTTCAGAAATTAATTCCGGGCACACCGGACCTCAGAATTAGGCGCCGTCAGAAACTGCGTTCTTGTAAAATTCCAAAGAAAATTAAGAAAAAAAATTCCTTGAAATTTTCGGTTCTTTACATTACTCCCACCACAGGACTTTACGTCCCCGTAAAGCTTCAACACAAACTAGGGTCACAAAAGCGGTACAGAGCACGCATCTGAGCCTTACGCTCCCATGTGCTCACCTGGAGGTTCCCATACTGCCAGAGAAAGTTCACCCGAGGAATCGATCGTCCTCATAGGATCCGCTCCTATCGATCCTTGATCCCCACTAGAACCTCCGTGGAAGTAACCCCATCGCCATTGTCCTGCTCCTCATGGTCGATGATATGCGGAGGGTCGAGCATGTATCTCCTCAGTTGAGATACCTGGAAAACGTCGTGCACCTAGTGCAACTGAGGTGAATGGGTCAAGTAGTAAACCACCACGCCTACCCAGCTGAGGACCTAGAAAGGTCTGTTGAACCTTAGAGATAACTTGCCTCCCTGGCCTCATCTCCGTAAACCTCGTCGAGGTGAGACCCGTATAAGGATGAGATCATCATCCTCGAACTCTAGAGGCCTCCAAGTCCTATCAGCATAAGGCTTCTGCCGGCCCTGTGCTGTCCTCATCCGCTCTTGGATGACCTGGACCTTCTCTAGTATCAAAAGAGCTGTTATGATTTCTTCTTTGCCGATAAGAGAAATCCGGTCTCATCCCCTGGATGAACCACATTCATTGCCTAATACAGTCAATCCTGACATGAATGATGCATTCATGCCATGGATGACGTCGTAAGGCCTCGACGTAACTACCAAGAGATCTAACTGTCACTCTCACCTCCAAGGGTCATGTCACATTATCGGCATCAGTGTGAGGTCACTAGGTCTCCTCCAGTAGAAATCTCGAAAGTGAGGGTCAAGTCAACAGTCTTAACCGGGACCACTCAGTATCAACCAAACAAAAAGGAAAGCAAAGCAAACTTTACAAAGATAAGTGTCTTTTCATCATTGTAGCTCATAGTACAAAGACACGAATGTAACAAAAACAAAACTAGAAGCAACATGATCAATAGACTCTAGGTCTGGAGCTAGTCCCGCTCCTGTCTATCTGCCTCTGGAGCTCCATGACCATAGGTCTCAGCTGCCTAAAGCTGAACTCTCCCATGTCCTCTTGTCCCCTGCGGTCTACCCTGATCGAACCTCTGCCTCTTCCTGGGAGGTTCTTCATTTAACTGCTAGTCATATGCATGGAGGGTCGGACATTCACGTGCCATGTGACCAATCCCGCCGCAGGATTAACACTGTCCACTCTCGGCACGTCTGGCTCTGACTCCACCCCGGTTTCCCCGCACAACTGAACCTGAGTCGTGCAGTCGGCCACCGGTAGGTCTGGTCCTATTAGACCTCTGCGTCATCTGTCTACTGCCTGCTGCAGAATACTTTGCCGCAAGCCGGCTAGTGGTGGGTCCTACTATTGGAGACTACTCAGCAAGGAAACTCTCCACTAAGAGGGCTCTCTCCAACACCCCTGTCTGTATCGGAATGCTGTGAGAAACAACAGAAGCTCTAATCTCTCGCCTGAGCCCCTGCTCAAAGGTTCGGGCCCTGAAGAACGGGTCCTGTACCATATATGTGGAGTAGCACGAGAGGTCTGTGAACCTCGCTGAATACTGTGCCATTGTCATGCTGCCCTGCCGCAGCTGAAGTAGCTCCTGTATACGCACCGCTCGAAGGGTGGCTGGTACAAACTCTGCACGGAATAGGCTCTCGAAGTCTGCCCAAAGAAGTGTCACCTCGTCATGCATCTGGAGAATCAGGCTCCACCATTTACCTGCTACTGCCTGAAGAAGGCTGGCAGCAAGGATCACCATGAAGTCTGTCGGCGTCCCCACTAGCCTGAAAACTCTCACCACAGCCTCCAGTCAATCCTCAGCCGCCTGCGGGTCCGTCCCTCCCTAGAACCTGGGTTGCCTCTGGTGCTGGAACTCGTGCAGTGCGCTCAAGCGATGTGCACCCTCTGCTGCTGGGGCTGGTGGCATCGGTGGCCCAACGGGTAGTAGTACCGCTGGTGCCTCCGCTGGTGCCTCAACTGGAAAAGGGACCTGTACTGAGACCACGTAGCTCGGCGGGCTGTCAGTACGAACCACTCTTGGGGCTCTAGCTGGTCGTCCACGGGGAGGCATCCTAAAAGGAACAAACATGACATGGTCAAAAGACTTATACGTGGTGAGCTGACCTGGTTTGAGCTGATATCTAAATAAAAACTTCTGGAAACACACATGAAATCAGTGTTTTCGTGCACAAAGTCAGAAATCAGTTGTCAGGGTCCTGGTGTATGGATACGTTGGCCGCCCGCACCAACACTGGACTCCCTGAACTGAAGACCACACTCGGTACCCTTAACACTATTGCTTCACAGAAAGAAAATATCAGAGTTATAAGTTATGCGGTAGAACCGACTCCTCTGATACCAATTTGTCACGACCCGTCCTTGGGGCCCGTGCTGTGACTACCCCAAGCCCGCCTTCCATAGGCCAGGGGCTAGAGACTAGCACCAAAGGCATAAATACTGATAACTGGGAAGTCATTTCCTTTATAAAAGTAAACAAAACACCACAGAGTACAAGCGGAATCAAAACACTAAGTACAAAAGAAAGTGCTGAAAAGTAAATGGGCCAGAATACAAACCCAACTGAAAGTGCAGCTACAACTGAACGAAAGTACAACAGAAAAAGGCAAACAGCTGGAAGAAGGAAGCAGCTCCTGGGTCGTCCTCCTCGGATCCTACCTGAAGGGTAGGTACAGATAGCGCAGCTCTTGGATTGTCCGCCACGGATCCTACCTGAAGGGTAGGTAAAGATAGCCTCCTCAACTCTCTCGCCCATCAACCTCCTCCGTGTGTCGTCTTTCCGTGAAGTCCTCCTCCAGATACTGACTCATCGGGTAGTCCACCTCCGGGTACTGACTCGTCGTGTAGTCCACCTCCGGGAACCGTCCAGTCCTCGAACACTCGGCCTCTGTCAGCACTGCCCGTCGTCTGCAACCAACACAATGAGGTGCGGGCATAGCCCGTGCAGGGGTGAGTATAACGATACTCAGTAGGGACCCCGAGACCCTCAAGGTCTCACTAAAACCAACAAGGATGACCACAAATAAGATCTCAACAGATAACCTCTACTTAGGTATATGCCCATACATATACCTAAGTTATCAAGTAACCCATCTCAATCATGAGGAAACACAAGGATCATGAAATCAATGGATAACCACTACCTAGGTATATGCCCATACATATACCTAAGTTATCAAGTGACCCATCTCAATCATGAGGTAAACACAAGGGTCAAAAGTCTCATCTCAAACCAGGATTTTCATTATCGAAACCGTAACTGTTGAAGAGTCCCGTCTCTGGAGTGTACAGTGGTCCTGTCATGACTCCGAGGTACTGCTCACTAACCGAAGACTGCTGAGGTACTACTCCTATCGAGTACTGCGGGTCTGTGGCCAACTACCGGGCGCTCCGTCTGTTGTGGTTCAGTCGCCAAATACCGGGTGCTCCCCCTAATAGCCTACAGAGGTACTCCTACCGTCGAGTACCGCGGGTCTGAGGCCAACTACCAGGCGCTCCGTCCGCCGTGGGTCTGTCGCCAAATACCGGGCGCTCCGTCCACTGGGCTAGTCGACTCACTCCAAGTCGAGTCGGTCATGCAGTCGCCAGGTCTCAGCTGGCTACACGGTCTCCGTAATCCGTACGCTCGTCTCCGGGAGGGTCCGCTCCACGAGCTACAGGTCGATACTCCAAGTATCACAAAGTCCCATGAATAAGTATCTCAAAGGACCGCCTCGTCATAGGGGTCTCAACGCAACAGACGGCGCGTTAATCGAACGCCTAGTCTGTGAGTTACTAGCCTTTTCGTCCTAGGGGCCCGGTTGGTTTCGTGAGCGAACCAAATCCGGTCGTATCTCAACTATACCCCTAACTCTCATAGGGTATACTCATAGGGACCGTTTCTCAATGTGATCACCAACGCCGCTAACGGTTCGTCAAACGGAAGTCTGGTCTGAAAGATATCAGATTTTCCTTTCCAGGGGCCCGGTTGGATTTCGGGTACAATCCAACCCGGCCATACTCCAACTGCGTCCAAAACTCGGGCGAAGTATACCAAAAGTTCCGTCTCATCAAGAGGAATTCAACGAAACAGACGGCGCGTCAATCGGACGCCCGGTTTGTGAATTATTGGCTTTTTCGTTCCAGGAGCCCGGTTGGTTTCGTGAGTGAACCAATCCGACCGTACTCCGACGTCATCCAAACCTCGAGCGGAGTAATCCAAAAGATCCGTCTCACTTAGATGAATTCAACAAAGTCGACGGCACGCCATTCGGACATCCAGAACTCAAGTTACGAGCGTTTCCGCTCAGAGGGCCCGGTTGGTTTCGTGTACGAACCAACCCGGCCGAACCCAAAGTTCTTTGAAACCTTGAGTGTAATATACCGAAACGACCGTCTCGATCCAAGGATCGTGTTTCCACTGACGGCGCGTCAATCGGAGGTCTACAGCTCAATATATGGGCATTTGACCAAAAGTGGTCTGAAAACGGGGGGTCTGGGCCTGGGCTGACCCGGCTGGGCCCGGCCCGGTCCGGCGCCGTCCGGTCCGGCCCGATCGGCCGTCCGTGTCCAAGCGGTCACCGCGGAGCGGCGGGGGTGTGCACCCCCCCCCCCCTTCGCCGCTGATTGACGCCGGCGGCAACCGGCGGCGGCAACTTCCGGCGGCGCGCCGCCGCCACCTTCCGCGGACCACCGGACGCGCTCCGGTGGTCCGTTTCTCCTACCGTCTTCGCCTATGGTCCTCCCGGGACCCGACCTTCACTAAGAAGTCCTCAAAATTACCTTGCGGCCTTGTTTTTCATCACCCGTCAATCTGCACGTCAAAAACAAAACGCGTTGTCTTCATGGTTCTTCGGCGCGGCGTGCTGGCGCCGTGCCCCTTTACTGTGGCCCAACTCCGTCCACGGATGTCTTCGGTTTCTCCGACACGGCGTGACGGCGTCGCGTCCTTGTTCTTTCTTTTCACAGCGCGGCGCGACGGCGCCACGCATTTTCTTGTCGCTTGATTCCGCGTAGTGCGACGGCACCACGCCTTCCCGTACCAAACCACAAAGAAACCAACATGAAATAAGGAGGAGGGTCGGCCGTGTATGTGCGGTCCGGGCCCCTCGCGTTATTCGATAACAATTGGTTTTAAAATCCACAAAGATCATCAAGTTGGTATTCACGAACAAAATAAATAAAATGAAACCCCTACATCGATCCACATGTACGAACGATCCGCGGATCAACCCGGAATTGGTTGGTCTGCGCTCGTCGTTCTTTTCTCAAAAGATAAGAGAATACCAAAATAAAATCCCAACCCACAACATAATCTTTGCGGATCAAATTAATGTTTATTTGATCCGCGTTCTTTGATTTAGAAGGAAGTAGCATGGGGTTCATTAATATTTCATAAACAATTCCCTACCTCGATTCAGGAACGGTGCACGACAATTGAGCCGCGGAAGACGAGCGTCACGGAGGTCGGGCATCGCGGAAAACGAACGTCGATTCCGTTGTCATTGAGGTGCGTTCGAAGAGGAAACGTCATTGGAAGAAGACGTCACGTTCTTCGGCGGAGATGTTCTTCTTTGAAGAACGGTTTTCTTCGTGTTCTTCGTTGAGGTTGAAGAAGAAGAAGACTTCACGCTTCCCAAACCTCTCAAAGTGGCAAAAACTCTAACATAAATAAAATAAGACCAAGTCTTAATTTTATTAACACATCCTAACCATTTGAATTTCAAGAGTTTGAAATTAAGTAACTCACTTTATTAATTATAACAAGTTGTCAAAAATTAATGAAAGTGAGTTAATGGGGAGTTAGGAAAGTGAAGGGTTAAGAGGAGTTAGGGAGTTAAGGAATTTGAAAAGGTGGGGAGGGGTTCGTGTGGGACCCACTCTTTAAATTATCCACACATGGGAAGTTGGGTGGATGTGGGCCCCACCACCAACTTCCCATGGGAGAAATTAACCACCTTATTATGAAATAAAATTGATTCAACAATTTTATTTACTTTTTTAATTAAACCTCAAAATTTAACTTCTTCACCCGCACAAACACAACTACGGTAAAGGTCCCCTTAAGTGATTACTGGAGTTGCGAGTTCAGCGGTGCCCTCGGAATTCGATTCCGAGCACCGGTTCAAAAGTTAGAAATTCTCACTCGCTCGTTCACTGAACGTACCCGAGCCAAACTTCGGAAATT
Organism: Viscum album; assembly: GCA_963277665.1. Taxonomy (NCBI): domain Eukaryota; kingdom Viridiplantae; phylum Streptophyta; class Magnoliopsida; order Santalales; family Viscaceae; genus Viscum; species Viscum album. Next base: position 1,541,661,535 of record OY728142.1, read on the forward strand.
AATTCCGGGTACACCGGGCCTCAGAATCAGGCGTCGTCAGAAACTGCATTCTTGTAAAATTCCAAAGAAAATTAAGAAAAAATTTTCCTTGAAATTTATGGGTCTTTACAATTTGGAGGTTGATGCATCATTCGAGGATCACCATATTTGGATTGTGGATCGCAGCATGAAGGTTATCTATGGCTGGTCTGTTCCTATGGTATGGGTGTTATGGTAGCATAGATGAGTACCTAATGAGACTTGGGAGAGGGAGGTTGACGTACAATCCTAGTGGTCAGAGTTGTTTGAAGCTTCTTCTTCACCACCATTGGAAGGGAAATTCAATGATGAATTGATTTAAGGGGGGAAGTTTGTAAGCACTTGAATCTTCATTCTAGGTATGGATATTTATTTCTGGTTTTTATTGAGGGAAAAGGAAGAAATGGTAATTTTCTAATTAGACTCCAGGTACATAGGAGTGCACACCATGCACCCATGTACCACATTCAATCACTTATTGTCCGTGTAATGGCTAAGTACATGGTCGTGTAGGTGACCGGAAAGACCTCCTAAAGAGGGGGATGGTTAAGGATAGTACTTGGCATGCATATTAAATGAAAGCGCCATATACTATTCTTTTTATTTGATAAATTGGTTTGGGATCACGTCTCACCTCTAGAACACCCTTCTTATCACTTTTTTTCATACAGGAGTAAAAAATAATGGTTGCGAACTTCGAACGTCGCCCGATTCTCCGTCCGAGATACGATTGAGACATCATTGGGTGGGTTGAAATCCTAGTATTGAGTTCTCAATTCCCCTAAAGTCTCTCTTCATGATTCTTCTTCTCTCATGAATTATTCAAGGTTGATAAATTTTCAACTTTTTATATATCTACTCCATTTTTGGATGATTCAAGGGCCGACATTCAAGAGTGTTGATCGTAAGACATCAATGTAGGTGGTTTGTGACTTCAGTTGATTGTATTTGGTTTATATATGCTAAAAGTGTCATACACCCTCATTTGTGGTTTTGTATGTTTGGAATTTGACACTTTTTTTTACCTATTAAGGTTTGGAAGATTGATAAAATGGTAATTACTTATGCATAAGGTTTATGCTTTGATTATGGGTGTGTTTCCCTTATTAAATTGATTATGGCCGTTTGGTCAACAATACTTGTTAGGTTTGCCTTGTTTTCCATCCCTCATGTTGTTAATATGGATTCAATGGTTATAAGAGACGCATGTGATATGCATTGTGACTGTTTGATCGTGGGGAATTCGACTATTAGAGATTCCCTAGGTAGGGTCATTTATGTATGAATTGTTGATATGTTGACCAAAAGGTATTGACTATGAGATCTTCCAGGTGGTAATTGACTAGAGGGGTTAGACCGTGAGAGCTACCCAGTGGATCAGTATAAAATGGATGTTGGAACCTAGGGAATTCACTATTAGAGTTGTTAGGTGGCCATTATAGTTTATTGTTTCTATGTATAACAATGGGGTATTGACCATGAGAGCTTCCCAGGTGTTCATTTGTAAATGATTTGATGATATATAATAACAGAGGGGTTAGACTATTAGAACGTTCCCACAAGGTTGTTTATGAATCATTGAATGATTGTGATGAGTTTCTAAGCTAAAGCAAAATATTGGAATAAGTTATACTTGATTGGTTAGATGGTCTTCTAATACACCTGTTTTGTTACTATTACTCTAGTGGGTATAGATATTAGGTTAGATCTTGAGATTATATTATCCAATTTATAGAACAAGTGAAAAATGTAAATGAATGTAATTATAAACTATAAGATTTTTAACTTTGTGAACTTCCTAATTTATTGTTTCTTTTATGCATATTACCTGTTATATATATTCATTGATACTTAGGAACATATCTTTTTGTGGTTTCCTTTTGATATTATTCTCACACCCAATTTGGGTTATGATTTTGGACCCAAAAAAGATTATATGTTTGTAGGTATAAATAATGGGAAGCTCCCTTCTTCATCAGGTACTTGATTGATGTTGGACCTTGAGATCTTGGGATCAAACTGAGTCTTACGATGTTGTTGGAGCTTAAATCATTTTTGTACCTTGGTTTTAGTATTTTATGTCTAACAATGTGACTTTTTTGATAGATATCCTAGAATGTTGTGACATGCATCATTTATATATTCTCTAGTTTTTATATTCATATACGTATTTTGTTGTTTACTTCTTTTTTGGTATTTCTACATTCACTATTGTTACTATTGTTATTATGTTGTGTATACTCTTTAAATGGAGGAATAGCTTACCCATTATCACACCTATGACCCTTTCTGCTAGTTGGAAACCTCTGGCGTTTGGGGAAACTCTCTTGAGGCCATGTGGCCAACTGGGTATGGGGCACCTTTGGGAGGCACCCAGAATCAGGGCGTTACAATTATAATAGATTAATTATTCCAATATAAAAAATGAAATCCAAAAAGAAATTCAAATTTTGAGTTTATTACACTATAGATGTAAAATATATATATATATATATTATTTTCAAATCCACATTCAATGGTTAAGTGTAAAGACAAAGAGAAAACCTTAATACTTGAAAATGTTAAACATAATATGAGATAAGAAAACTATTATTGAATAGTTTTATTCTGTTAGATTCATTTACCCTTTTAAATTTCCATTCGATAGAGAGGACATTCTTTGGATCATCATTAACAAGTTCCTTGATGTATTAATCCAACTTGTTCCAAGTCATGATGAACTATAACAAGTTAATATTACCATAAATATACCCCTAAACTAAGGTGATATGTTGATTTTTGATCAAAATCATTTGCCTCTCAAAATTATCAACTTCAAAAATTCTTGAAAACATTTTGGTAGTATCCTCTAGTGAGGCATTTATGTTCCTAGTCTTAACTATTTCTGTTTCCATGGATTACAATAACATATTAAAAATAGATAGTAAAGATGTATCGTGGGATTATCCTAAAATAGAAATATCAAAAATTCCTTCTTCACTCACCTCCTCTACTGATATGTTTTATTCATGATAAATGTTTTATCTTCTCTAATATATTTTCCCAAAATAATGGTTATGAATAGAATCCTTAATGTTGTGTTGATTGAAAGTCAATATATTACGAGTTTCTTCATATTTTTATCAGTAATGTGTTTTATATATAATTAATAAAAAAAATTATGTTATAAATGAGTCAAGACAATTTTTTAATGCGTAATCTATAAATTTTTATCATTTAATTAAGATTATCATGAATTTTTTTCCAAAAAATTACATATATGTAATAAATTTTTATAGTTTTTAATTTTATTTTCATTTTAAAATTTCTATAAGAAAAATAAAAATCAAATTATTAACTGATTTATCCAAAAAGAATAACAAAAAACTAAATTTAGGTAAAAATTAGGTATTCATTCATTTAAAACCACTGATTTAAAATGAATTTAGTTTTCACAAATCAAATAGTCCTACACATAAACCTTTTCTTCTCTTTAAACATTGACTTAAAAATTAGCACACACAAACAAAACCCATCATAATAAATTTTAAATATTATATCTAATGAATGGTTTATTAACTATCAATTATGAGTGCATTTTCATGATTCACAGAGAAAAATATTTTTAACTATTAAATTTTTAAATAAATAAACAAATCATGTAACATATTTTTACATCTAATTTCAAATTAAATATAAATTAAATATAAGTCTTAGAATTATTCTATTAAAGTATGGATTGAACTAAATTTCCACTTTATTTTAATATTGGTAAAAAAATTGCACTAATAAACCCTTGGTTTAATTTTTTTATTTTTTGGGTAGATTTAAGAATCCATGATTATATTCTCTAATGTTTATTTTCAATATATAATTTTAAGACTCCATAAGAAGTAGGTTATAGAACAGTTGTAAGAAAAAATAATAATATAAATATTAATTATTTTTCTATAATACATATAAATATACAAAATTGTTTCTTAATGTTGAATAATAAGTGATTTTTTAGAATATATTTGAAGAGTGACTAATGATACACATTTTCATATAAAGAAATAATATTTATGTATACACATAATATTACAATATTCAAATTATTATATTCAGAAACCATATTTTTTAGAACAATATAACCTTTTTATAACATGAATTTGTTGAAAAATATTATTTGCTAAAATGGTAAAAAAAAATATTTTATAATATCGTGATGTGAATGTAAGTTTAAGGTAGAATAATGACACTAAATAGAATTCATAACATCACTAAACCTATGATTTAGGATTAAATAACATTTTGTTAATGGTATATAATACAAGAGTGAAAAAGATGATAATATTATTTAATTAATTGTATGTTTAATTCTGATGATTTCATAAATAAAATTAATTTTATATAATACTTGATAGTTTATCAAAAAAATATTAAAAAAGAATAAAACAAATTTTTATGGAAAAAAATGATTCTGTGAAAAACATATGAATGATTTATTGAATATTTTGTGTTCACATATTCATTATGATGTGTTCTTAAGATTTATTAATTATATAAATTATAATTTAATGGTGTAAACCACATATATTTTTAATTAATATATGATGATGGAATAAAATATATATTCATAGAATCATTATTAGATAAGGTATAAATCTAGGTAAATAATAATAAATGACTCAAATTATATATTAAATCACAGTTATAATCTTTTTTTCCTAGGGAATTTTTTAACATATATTTTGGTTTATAAAAAACACTCTGAACATTTACTATGATATAACGATTAATTTTCTAGAAAAAATAGTAGAAGTGTTGGCTAGAATATGAATTTGAAATTTCTAAAAAACATAAGTTATTGGAGTATAAAACGTTTTCTTGATCAATTGAAATTTGGATAGAATATATTTCCTTATAAAAAATTTATTGAATTTATAAGTATTGTCAATATATTAATTATTTTTACATGTATTAGAGAGTATTATTATTTATCATTAATGTTATAATAATATTTATTGATTTATTAAGGGAGTATTAATTTTATCATAAATCTACTTGTTTTTTTTGTGTTATAAGACCCATACAATTTAAAATAACAACATTGTGTTCAAAAACAAATATGACATTCAACCCAGATCTAGAAAGAGAAGAAAAATATATTATTTAAATATAGACATTATAACCAATACATTAAAATGGAGGTTAGGAATATTATTATCTTATTTATGTAATATATATTAAATTTCAACTCAATATAAATTTATTGATAAATTTTTAGTAAATAGTCACACAATTTTTAGTAAAGTTAGTTTATTTTTAAAAATTCAATTTTCATCAAAAATTATTTTTACTACTTTTTTTTAGAATATAATTTAATAAATTTTTTTCCATTTTAATAAAATTAATTTAATAAAGTTAATTTAATTTTTAAATTCTATATATGAAAATTATCTTGAAGTGAATTTTGGAGATTTTTAAGAAATGTTTTGATTTTTCAACGGATATTGAAAAATCCTTCGTTTTATTGTCAGAATGGTCCAATGACCTTTATATATATATATTGGGATACTCACTATTTTTAGCTAGGGTAGGATAGAACACTTATATAAACCATGGGCCAAGAGGAACAAGCCTAGGTACATGACATGCGGGGCCAATGCCCTAACTACACTAGAACTAACCCTATCAAACATATACATCATAGATCTTGTAGCTCCATATATCATATGGATGATCAATTAACGTTACCACATGCAGAGATATATGGTGACTTATACTGATGTAGATTGAGATACTCTCCCATGCATTCGCAGTATGGATAGCTTTGATTTTGACTATTGGTGCTCTGAATCATCTTCAATGACCATCTCCTATAGGGTTTGATCTGTCTAATTCAAGGATGAAGGGATATATTGCCAAAAATATCAAGGGATGGATGCCTAAGATGTCCTCATCGCCCTGTGTCTTGAATTCCAAATTATGGCTCCATGGCTATGTGGCATGAAGTCCCCAACCAATGGCCCAAATGCCTAAATCAGATGAATAGTTATGGATACTAAAATACCTTCTATAGTAGCTAGTAAAATGTTTCTAATGTAACCCATAAATACCCTTCATCATAATTGGATCCTATGTTTCATTTATTATTATGAGGTTTGTTAATCACTCGGCTACCACCCCAACTGTTTTTTTGTTTAAAAACTATTTTTAAATGAATAATATCTATTGATTTAAATTAATTTAATAAATATTAAATAATGAATAATTTAAATTAAATATATAGAATATATATATATATAACTATATGAATTTAAATACATATAATGATGATTTCAAGTCATATAGTTAATGTAATATCATTTTATGCTCGATGAATCAATTCTATAAATATTGTTTTTCGACATGTTTAACGGGATTATTTATAAATGAAATTATTCAACTTATGTGAATTGAATTTGATAAAAATAATTAAATATTTGGAATCTCAATAATTAATATTTGGAAATATGGTTAACTTATTTTTTTCCATTAAGAATATTAAAAACTATAAAAAATAGTTACCATAGTTAAGGGTAAAATAGGATTACCGAGGGTTAATCTAAATGGATAAGGGTTTAAATAACCTATAAATTTTTTTATTATATATTTTCTATCCACATTTCATCCCTATATTGTATAGGTTATATAAATTTCCAACTTTATATCAATATGTTCATGATTATGACCATTATAATAATTTATGTAAAAAAACAAAAAATGTCACTATCTTACATAAAAAAAATAATAAATGTGTTCATATAGTTATAAAAAGGATTTGTGTGAAGTTATAATTATTAATTTTAGGGATAAATATTTTATATTTATCATGGTAATTTATTTATAATTTTTAATGATTAAATAATTAAAATAAATTCTTATTCAACACCGACGTAGTAATTATTTAATTAAATGTAAAATAAAGTATATGATTTTAAAAAAAGTTAAAAGTAGTATAAAATGAAGAAATTATTATGTTCCAAAAAAATAGATTTATATAAAATGTTAGGCTAGTCTGAAAGATAAAGGTTCTAATTACAACTTTATCTTGATTTTTTTTAAATCAAATTAAATGAATAGTGTCAAAATTGATATTACATATATTTTATAAAAAATAATTTTCTATTAAATATTTTAAATTTACTAAAGAAATATAATTGGAAAAATAAATGGGATAGGGTTTATAATATCATTCATGGTCTATTAATTGTTTTTTTACTTTTTTAAGAACTTTTCATGGAAACTAAAGATTGAAAATATTAACAGCATGGTTAAGGTTAAAACATTATTTTTCATTAATATATTTAATGGATGTTTTTAAAAGTGTAATTTTGGCCTGGAAATTATTATTAAATCATGAATAGTATTCAGGATATAATGAAATAATAAACTCTTTGTCCATATCCAACTAACGAATGTCATTTTTGACATATAATTCGAATATCATCAAAACATCTATTCTGAACATAATTGGTTGATTAATTTAATATAAAATGTTAATAAAAAATTAATAATAATAATAATAATGTTATTAATAAATTAGATAATTAACATTATTTTATTATTCATGAAGATAACAGACATACAAGACGATTCTTACGTGAGGTATAGAATTTGGCCTCAATTTTCCATCATTGAGGAATATTTTATTGTTTTGACGATAATTTATTTTATATGGTATATATAATACCCATTTGATAAGTTATTTCATTTTTAACATCATGTTCATGGTATTTAGTGTTTCATTTGATGTTATTTTTTTCAAAGGGGTTATTATTCAATAAATACCAATTTGGAAAGGGTGTATTTCATAATCTCATTATTATCAAAGATTTTTTATGTTTAAGACTCTATTATATAGATTATATAACCTTTATATATTAGGAAAAATATATATTATTTTATTATTATTATGTCTTAAAATTACAAACTTCCATTCATTTTCTTCTTTTAAATAATCTAGATATCAAAAGGATATTTTTAAGTAAAACAATATTTTTAAGATAATTCTTTCTTCTGTATCCATATTTTTCATAAATTATTATAAAAAAAATATTACTAAGTGATTTATTGAATATATTTTCAACAATTTATTACTTTTAAAATAATTGCCTAAAATGAATATTCTATTTGATTTATGAATAAGGTATTTTTTAACTTTATACTAAAAATATAAAAAGAATATATGTTTTAACATACTCAGTAAGAACAAAGTTTCTCACTATCATGATCACTCATTTCATTGAGTATTACCTTAAATTATTCCATTATTATATTAAAAGAAAAATCTTCTCTAGACATTTCGGATATTTTTAGTTTTAAAATTGATTTTCAAAGTCGAAATGGTATTTCCCTCAATAATTATATAAATTATCATTTTTTTCAATTTCCATTCATCACTGACAAAAACTCTTTATTTTAATTATTCTCCTCATGGGATAAGTTGTAATGATACCATCATTACTCTTTTTTTGGATGTTTTATTATCGGTTTTACTAGGGGAAATATTAACATTTCAAATTCTTGTTTTTCAATATGAATATTTATATTCATTACATATTAAATTTATATTCTCTCCTTTAATTTAATGAATAAATTATATTTATTATTTGATATTAGGGGCCCACTATATCCCCTAAATGAATAATTATTACCCATGAGGAAAACTAGTTTGGGTATTGGGTTAAGGATTAACCATTTATATATGATGTCTTGGAAGGAGTTTTTGATGGTTTTTTTATAATATCAGACATTATGAATTCCACAATTATAAAATTAGTCATTAATGTCCATGTGAAAATTTAAATAGTTATGATATCCATGGATATGTTTCAATCTCCTGAGAATAGTTATATTGAATTACATTACCTTAATTTTTTCATTTCACATTATTCTTAAGGATCATGTTATTGATTAAATGGTATGTTTTTTAGTTATTTACTTGCTACATTATTATTCCTTATTTATTTATGATATATTATTTTATATATAACCTTTAATGAAAATTTTAACTCACCATTATTTTGTTCCTTTTCACATGATATGAAGAATGAACCATTGAATGATTTAATGGATGTAGAATATTTACTTTCACTATATGGTTTTTTATATTTTAAAATGTATGTTATATTATATTATGTCTAGTTTACCAGAACTACTAATGTATTTAGTCTTTTAGAATGTGATCCATGTTATCTTGTTCAAATTTAATAAATTTACCACTGAATATGGGATACTATGTTTGGAATATTTATAGCTGGTATTAGAGAAAGTTTAGTAGAAACCATTGTAATTGTATTTAGAAAAACATAAGTTAGGAAACATATACCCATGAAAAAAATTGAGGGGATTTAAAAAATACACTAATATTATGATTTAGATTATGATAGTTTAATATTTTTTGGTACCAGCATTTTAATGACCCAGATATTTATAAAATAATGTTTTTTCATATATATAAATATTTATTAATTATATATTAATTTTTAATTAAAGATTATGTTTTGTATGATAGCGTACTCAACACACAACAATAAGATTTTTCAATATATTTCATTGCACAAAACCTTGAGTTATAACAAAAAATAATACAATAATAATATTATTATTTTAAATAGTAGTTAATGACTTGTCGTTGGAATGGTGGGAATGAATAGTATCAACTGAATTTTTAAATATGTTTTACACATGTTTAAATATTTATTAAATGGTTACAAAATTAATTATAAATGTAAATAAAAATAAATTGAATATAAAGGATTTGTTTTTATTAAAACCTATTTAAAAGAGAATAATTGTGTTTATAAAATCATATCACACTTTATAGATTATTATTTAATGAAAAATAAATTTTATATATTCAATGTAATTTTTAAATTCATATTATATGTTTTCTAGATATTATTTAAGAACAAATTATATTTTTTTTTTAAATAAAAGAATTATTTTTCTAAAAATGTTGTTTTACCACCTTTTGATGGAATGCCCTTTTTAAATTTATTTTTTGATACCATTATATGTTATTTTGACAAAATAAGCATCTTCTTTAGATTATGAAAATAAAAATTTAATTTGGATTAATTTTTGATATTTTTCTGATATATATAATGTTTTGATGAATAGTAAAAATATGATAAATTTTAATTGAAAACAACTTTTTTCCATCGAGAAAATTTTTATGGTTAAAACATATTATTTAATGGTTTTAAAGTATAAATGGAATATATTTTTATCATTTCATCGAATTTTTATTGTTGGAGGTAATTTTTATTAAAATTGGACATAAACACATGGCAATCATTTGATAGTTATTACTTCTTAAAAAACCCACTTTTGGTTTTAACACCAGGAATTAATTTTAAATTAATTTCTGCAAATTCAATGTATTGAATTTTTTAATTTTGATTCCATATTTTGAATTATAAGGTCCAAATTGTGTGATCATGTACCTTTTGTTTTTATACATTAGGAATTGTAGTTTCAGTAATTATTTTTATTTACCATGGTTAAGGTGTAAATAAGGTAAATAAGGGTAAAAAGATAATATTATAATAATAAAAAACTGATCTAAAACATGTTCTAATCTTATTGGATGAGATATGTAAGACCATGGTCATCCTTGGGTTGATATTGGGACCCCATGGAGCCACATGGATGTAAAAATGACATTTTATAAGAATTTAATATTAATAAAAGGAAATATAACATAAACATGTATCTTTTACTAAAACTTTTTTAATAATGGGTCATATAATAGTTCCCATGGACTATAAATAGAAATTATAAAGATAAAATTATTTCCTACATCATGTTAGTTCATTTATAATTTGTATACTTTAAATAAAAAAAATTAATTATGACATAATGATGATGTAGTGATTGATTCACTAATAAAGTATTCAAATAAATTCTATTATAAATATTAAAATAAATGAAATTTTTTTTATGAAATTAACGAATTTTCATGATTATACTGACATATCATCCTTGGGTTAATTCCTTTTTTTTTCGATGGAATCTGATTTTTATGAATTTGTAAAAAAGCCATGTATAAATAGTATACAAATTTGACATAATTCATAACTGAAAACATAATATACTTTATTAAACGATATTAAATTCCTAGAAATCTAAAATTTGGCCAAATGGTTAAGGAATGTCCATAAATGGCATAAATGGTATTTTTTGGGACTTTTGACCTGATATGGTAATTAAATTAACCAAAAATGTGTAAATAACAAGATGTCACTGTATAATTAAAAAGGTTAAAATAAGAAATAAACTAAAAAGATAAGGATAAAAAATCATCCAAAATTTTCTAAAAAAAAATTGGTGATGGGTTTGTTGAAATAGTGGGTGCCCTATACCAAACTATTTAGTGGTTTTTATTCCCATATCATGTGTACAGTTAGTTATATATGATGTGTTCTTACCATTATATTGTAGATGTTTATGTGTCCACTATATAATGGTAATGTCTATATATTAATTATCATGTAAAGAGGTTATTTCATTTCCCAAGATATAATGTGAACCTCGAGATACTATGAAATTAATCATAAAAATATATTCTAATGTCTAGATACATCTTACTGACTGGACACAATAGATGTTTGACTATCAGGTTCTAGGGGCCCATATGAATTGAGACTTCTTCTAATGAAGATCCCACATGGTGATCTTAAGTAGTGAGATTATGAGGACAAACCTGCCAATAAGAACACCACATGTTTCAGGTGTCATTATATGTTCCAATCTATGATCATGTGTAATGGTCTCCTAGCATTATATTATTACCAATGTATTTCATTTGATTGTGTACTTTGATGTAAGAACAAAACCATGGAAATGAAGTCATGGTGAGGTAGTTAGTGTTGGGTGCGCCATTGGTAGCATGGCATTGGTTGAATGGTCAAGAAATGTATTTTTCTCTTTCAGGTTATGGAAGTGATGTATATTTGGCCATGTTGATAGGGATGGAAGTACCTTTATAAGACCATATCCATGGAACTCAAGGGTAAATCCATCCAGTTAGATCAATAAACAATAAATAAAGAAAAGGGCGATGACACTTGAGTACATCCAACTTTATGAGATATTATAAATAAATAGATTATATTACATAGTGCATGTTTGTAGGTTATTTTTCGTTGTTGTGAGAATCCTTATCTCTTTAGGGGCCATGATGGGTTTCTAGATCCCACTCTTGGTATTTTAATAATATTCAATACTATATATATAAGGGCCTAAAGGATCACACACAATATCGTATTCAAGTATCTTACCCATTCAGCTGAATAAGAGATTTGGACATAGTGTGCCCCACCACTAGGGTTCGAGATTTGTCCATGGAAAAAATATCACAAATGAAATAAAGAAATATAATCTATTTATGTATAGAATAATTATGATTGAAATTATTTATCAATGTATTTATTAGTTTTAAGTAAATACATGATAAATATTAATTGACAAATAATATAAATATTCAAGGGCCGGTTAATATTAATGGGAATGAAGAGTCATGTTTTGGACTCAATTATGGTCATGTAATATATCTAATATATTACAAGAAAATCATAATAATATTTATGACTTATTTTAGTGGTCATAATATGTCGTTAATACTGTGTTTATTTTTCAGGGGAAGGGTTGGAATTTTGGGGTATCAACATAACACACTATAAATAGAGGAGGTGGGGCATTCACATACAATTATTCATGGGAATTTTCTCTCCTCTAATCTCTTCCATGTTCTAGAGATGATATGGATCCAAGGGGATCAGATTGAGCTCTCTCCCAAGAATCCCAAGAGAGGTGATACATTGATTTTCAGGGTGTCGAAGGAGTCATCATAGCTTCGTGCAAGCTGTAAAGACCCGTAAAATTCAAGGAATTTTTTTTCTTAATTTTCTTTTGAATTTTACAAGAACGCAGTTTCTGACGGCACCTGATTCTGAGAACCGGTGTGCCCGAAATCAATTTCCAAAGTTTAGCTCGGGTACGTTCAGTAAACGAACGAGTGGGTTTTCCTAACTTTTGAACCGGTGCTCGGAATCAAATTTCGAGGGCACCGATGGAATCGCAGCGCCGATAATTGCTTAAGAACACCTTTTCCGGAGTTGTGTTTGCTCGGGTGAGGTTATTAATTAATTGGGTTAACTAAAGAATAAAATAAAATTTTGTGCAACAGATTTTATTTTTATTCTTAGTAGTGCTAACCTAGGCATGATGGTTGGAGTAGGACCCACTGATATGCCAACTCCTGGGTAGGATATTAGTGAGGTGGGGCCCACATGAGCCCCACCCCTTTATTACCTTTTACCTCCCATGTGAATTTAATATGGTAACTCACCCGCACCCCCCCCCCCTCTTTAATGTCAAGTCAACGCTCGCGTTTAATAGGATTATTAAATGCCTCATTAATTGGTCAACGCTCTTTAATTAAATCGTGATCTGTTTTTGAATTTCAAAAACAGCTGGCATGAAAAATAAAATAAGGAAAAGCCTTATTTTATTAGGTTGTTTCGTTGTGCGAGAAGTATTTGAAGAGGAGATCCCAAGAATTGGAATCTTCATCTTCCTCCTTGAAGAACGCACCGCCGCCGACGAAGAATGCCGGCCTCTGACGAAGGGCGGTGAAGAACGCAAGTTCCTCGGAGATCGACGATGCGACGCCGTGTACCGCGATGCCGTCGATCCTTCTTCCGCAACGCCGTCTTCCGCGACGTCCCTTCCCCGCGACGAGCCTTCATTCAACAAACGCTTGAGGTAGGGGTTATTTGTTTTTGACCGTGGTTTTTCCTTTTCCGTTCATCGTCTTCTTCTTGGGCCGCCTGTTATCATAATAACGGGAGGAGGTCGGACTGCACGAACACGGCCGACCCTCCTCCCCCTTTGTTGGTTGTACTTGTTGCGGCATGAGAAAAGGCAGCGCGGTGCAACGGTACCGCGTGGAAACAATGAAGAACGGGCGAAGAAGCGCGGCGTCGTCGCGCTGCGCCGTTGCGGCGTTTCGAAGGCTCCGTAGTTTGATTAATTGACAGTGGATCGACGGGCATTGACAGAACGGGCCGCAGAGGCGGTTTGATGATTCCGCAGTAAAGTGCGAGACCCGAGGTGAACGTCGGCGTTGACAGAATTGAAAATGGACCACCGGAACAACTCCGGTGGCCCGTGAAAATCACCAGCGGCGCGGGTCGCCGGCGCGACGGCGCCGGCGGCCGGAGGCGGCGGCTGACACCGTCCGGCCGCCCGGAGGTGGCAGCGTCCCAGCGCGCCGCTAGGAAGGACCGCCGCTGCTTCAGCCGCGGTGGCAGGCATCTGGTCCCACATCCGCGCGGGACCGCAGGGAGGGGGGACGCGGCGCTGGGCCATGTCCGCTAGCAAGGAACGGCCCCCACGCGGGGGCCGCGGCGGCAATCAAGGGGGCAGCCTCCCCCTTTGCGCGGCCGCTCGGCCAGCGCCGAGCCCCCCCGGGCCGGGTCGCCCAGGTCGGGCCAGGCCACGCCGGCTGGGCCGGACCCGGACCCAGTTCGGGTCGACCCGGTTCGGGTCGACCCGGGGGGCTTGGGCTGGGTCGGACCGGGCCCAGACCCCCCATTTTCGGACTATTTCGGTATGTTGCACATAACATGGGCTAAGGATCTTCGATCGACGCACCGTCAGTTGCGTAGTGATCCTTGGATCGAGACGGTCGTTTAGGTATATTACACTCAAGGTTTTTGAGAACTTTGGGTATGGCCGGGTGGGTTCGAACACGAAACCAACCGGGCCCTCGGAGCGGAAACGCTTATAACTTGAGCTCCGGACGTCCGATTGACATGTCGTCGACTTTGTTGGATTACTCTTAGTGAGACTGACATTTTTTCTTACTCCGATCGAGGTTTGGATGCATTTGGTGTGCAGTCGGGTTGGTTTTGGCTTAAAAACCAACCGGGCCCCTAGGACGAAAAAGCCAATAACTCTCAGACCGGGCGTCCGATTGACGTGCCATCTATCACGTTGAGTTCCTCTTGTCGAGACGGAACTTTGAGATACATCAACTATGGACTACGTGTCAGTTGATGTATCGCCCCCTTGGCTTGTGGACCGGAACCTCCCGGAACGAGCATGTTGTGTGCGGGAACCCTAGAGCTGGCTGCTACTGCGACTGTGACAACTGCACTGAAATCCTATGTGGGTTCGGCAGCAATGAGCACCGTACTGAAATCCTATGTGGGTTCGGCAGTGATGAAGACTGCACTGAAATCCTATGTGGGTTCGGCAGCGATGAAGACCGTACTGAAATTCTATGTGGGTTCGGCGGTGATGAAGATTGCACTGAAATCCTATGTGGGTTCGGAAGCGATGAAGACCGTACTGAAATCCTATGTGGGTTCAATGGGGATGAAGACTGCACTGAAATCCTATGTGGGTTCGGTAGCGATGAAGACTGCACTGAAATCCTATGTGGGTTTGACAGCGATGAAGACCGTACTGAAATCCTATGTGGGTTCGACGACAATGAAGACTGCACTGAAATCCTTTGTGGGTTCGGCAGCTTGGCTAGTTTAGTATCCTATGTGGGTCTCAGCATAGATGAATCAGTGGTTATATCCGATCATCTCTATCACTGAAGAAGTATACCTTTTTGAGCTGAGTCTTGACTTCCAATCATTATCTTCGATGTGATTGACTTGCTTTCCTATGTGGATTGTGTTGTGCTTTCCTGTGAGGATTGGGTTGTACTACTATGTGGACGTGATCGAACTTGGGCTCAAATGTTGGAGCCGAACTGGAAATGATGACTTAGGTATATGTATGGGTATATACCTAAGTAGTGTTGGTTGTTACTTCGTGATTGTATCTTTCCTTGTGGTTTACCCTTTGTGGATTCTAGGAGACCTTCGGGGGTCTCGGGGTCCCTACTGAGTAGCGTATACTCACCCCTGCACGGGCTATGCCCGCACTACGTTGTGTTGGATGCAGACGACGGACAGCGCTGATCGTGGTTGAGGCTTGTGGAGCAAGTCGGTACCTGGAGGTGGGCCACTGGGTGGGACGTACACAGAGCAGACGGCTAGACCCGAGGAGTTGAGGAGGCTATATGTACCCACCCTTCAAGTGGGACTTCCAGTGGACGGATCGACGTTGCTGCTTTACTTCCAGTTGTTGTATTTCCTTTCCAGTTGTACTTTACTTCCAGTTTGGGTTTGTATTCTGGCCCACTTAATTTTCCACACTACTTTTTGTACTCAGTTTTACTTAGTGTTTACTTCTGCTTGCTTACTCTGTGGTGTTTGTTTACCTTATAAAGGCAATGCCTTCCCCTTTTTCGGTATTTATCCCTTGGTGCTAGTCGCCAGCCCCTGGCTTATGGGAGGCGGGCTTGGGTTAGTCACGACATGGGTCCTGAGGACGGGTCATGACAAATTGGTATCAGAGGAGTTCGGTTCTACCGCAGAACTCAGGACTCTGATCTTTCTTCTATGTGAAGCAATAGTGTTAAGGGTATTGAGTGTGGTTATCAGTCCAGGGAGTCCAGTGTTGGTGCGGAGGCCGACGTATCCGTACACCAGGACCCTGACTTCTGATTTCCGACTCAATGCACGAAAACATTGATTGCATGTGTGTTTTAAAAGTTTTCTTTGTGATTACTTTGTGTCAGCTCACCAGGTATACTGTTTGACTGTGGCGCACCTGTTTCTTTTCAGGATGGCCCCACGAAGGCAGCCAGCTAGGGTTCTGAGCGTTGTACGAGACGACAGCCCACTGACCGATGAGACCTTGGTGTAGGGCCCTTTGATAGCGGAGACACCGGTGGTACCTCTACCCGCCGAGCCACCGATGCTACCAGTCCCAGCCGCTGATAGTGCACATCACCTTAGTGCGTTGCACGAGTTTCAGTGTCAGAGACCACCCAGGTTCCGTGGGGAGAAAGACCCTCAGGCAGCCGAGGATTGGATAGAGGCGGTTGTTCGAGTTTTCAGGTTAGTGGGGACACCAGTTGACCTCATGGTGATCCTCGCAGCGAGCCTCCTGCACGCGGCAGTAGGCAGATGGTGGAGCTTGATGCTCCAGGTGCACAATGAGGCATCACTCCTCTAGACGGACTATGAGAGCCTCTTCCGCTCGAAGTTCGTCTCATCCACCCTCCGTGCGGTGCGCATCCAGGAGCTTCTACAACTGCGGCAGGGCAGCATGACGGTCGCCCAGTACTCGGCGAGATTTACTGACCTCTCTCATTATTCGATAGACATGGTACGGGACCCATTCTTCTGGGCTCGGACCTTCGAGCAGAGACTGAAGCATGAGATCAGGGCATCGATGATCTCCCTCAGCATTCCGACACAGGCAGGAGTACTGGAGCGAGCTCTTCTCATAGAGAGCTTTCTTGTCGAGCCTACGCCAGCAGCGAGACCTACCGCAGGGCGGCACGTAGCAGAGTCATCTGCAGCTGGCAGTCGATGGATGTCACAGGGGTCCAGGCAGACCGGACCATCAGGAAGACGACCTCAAGACACTGGTTCAGAGGTGCAGGGCACAGGGCGCAGAGCTAGCCTTTCGAGGAGCAGACAGTGCTACGCATGCGGCGGGCAGGGCCACATGGCTCGTGACTGCCCGACCTGCCTGCAGAGGAGCAGCAGATGGTTGAGGGGTCGCCCAGGCAGAGGCAGAGGGTCGACCGTGGCGGTCCGCCAAGAGCAGGCGGACGAGGCAGGGGAGCTGGCCGAGCAGCAGGTGGTGGGCGACGCTTTAAGGCTCTACCACCGCCACCACCAGGAGGTCCACCCCGACCACAGGGAGCTGGCGGGCAGAGACAGGCTCAGCTTCAGGCAGCAGAGGCCTACGACCACGGCGCGCCAGAGATGATTTGAGGTACGATCTGTGTCTACTCCACCCTTGATGAAGTTCTTATAGACATAGGAGCGAGTCATTCCTTTATTATCACTGCCCTTGTTCGGATCTCGAAGATTCCAACGGAACCGTTGGCTCGATCCTTACGGCTAGAGAGTCCTACGGGAGCAGACTTGACGATTACACACTGGTGACGGTAGTGTGAGATTACTCTAGGAGGCGAGAGCTTCAGCTGGGATCTTCTTGTAGCGGCGTCGAGGCCTTACGATGTCATCTTGGGCATGGATTGGTTATCTACAGTCCATGCTCAGATTGACTATATTAGGCACAAGGTGCAGTGTGTACGCACCGATGGGAGCAGGTTCACCTTCACCGGCGAGAAGGAAGCCTTTGCAGTACAGAAGGGACTCTCGCAGAGGAGAGGACAACCCATCACTCATCAGTTGGCTAGCCTCATCCTAGGATCAGTTGACATACAGAGTCCTAGTTTTCCTGTAGTGGTGGATCAGTATGCGGACGTTTTCCCTGACGACATTCTAGGACTACCTCCTCGCAGAGAGGTAGACTTTTATATTGACATGTACCCCGAGACAGCCCCGATATCCACTCCAGGATATCGGATGGCCCCCGCTGAGCTTCGAGAGCTACGAGTACAGTTGGAGGACTTGCAGAGCAAGGGATTCATCTGACCCAGTGTTTCACCCTGGGCTTCCCCGATATTGTTCGCCAAGAAGGCGGACGGGAGCTTGCGACTTTGTGTCGACTATCGTCGCCTGAACCAGGTGACCGTGAGGAACAAGTATCCGCTATCGAGGATTGAAAACCTCTTCGATCAGCTCAAGGGAGCACGGTGGTTCTCGAAGATAGACCTTAGATCAGGCTATCATCAGCTCAGAGTTTGGGACGAGGACGTGCAGAAGACGGCCTTTAGATGTCGGTATGGACACTATGAGTTCTTGGTTATGCCTTTCGGTGTAACCAACACTCCAGCAGTGTTCATGGGTCTCATGAACAGGATCTTTCAGCCATACCTCGATTGATTTGTCGTGGTCTTCATCGACGACATTTTGATTTACTCGACCACTGAGGAGGAGCACGCCTACCACTTGTGGGTTGTACTAGACACACTCCGAGAGCACCAGATTTATGGAAATATCTCGAAGTGTTAGTTCTGGTTACATGAGGTCCACTTCTTGGGACACGTCATCACTAAGGCAAGATTTGAGGTGGATCCTGCGAAGATCGAGGCAGTTCTAGCTTGGGAGCCACCTAGAAGCGTGACGGAGGTGCGGAGTTTCTTGTGGCTAGTTGGGTACTACCGGAGGTTTGTGCCAGACTTCTCTAGAGTTGCAGCACCACTCTCATCTTTGACGAAGAAGGGGTAACCCTTCGTGTGGTCAGACAGATTCCAGCAGAGCTTCCAGGAGCTAAGACAGAGATTAACTAGCGCGCCTATCTTGAGGCTACCGGAGGAGGGAGTAGGGTACGTAGTCTACTACGATGCATCAGGGACCGGACTCAGATGTGTCATGATGCAGGAGCAGGCCGTGATCGCCTATGGATCACAACATTTGAGGCAGCATGAGCAGAACTACGCTACCCATGACCTGGAGTTAGAAGCAGTGGTCTTCACTCTAAAGATGTGGTGACACTATCTGATGGGCGAGCTCTTTACAATCTACTCTGACCACTAGAGTCTCAGGTACATATTCTCGTAGAAGGACCTGAATCTGAGACAACGGCAATGGCTCGAGTTCCTCCAAGACTATGACTTTGAGATAGTCTATACTCTTGGGAAGGGGAACGTAGTAGTCGATGCTCTCAGCAGGAGGACGGGCATCCAGCTACTCAGGGAGGCGACGGAGCAGCTAGCCGCTTTGCAGATATCCTTCGTGGATAGAGATGGAGCAGCCTTTCTTCAGTCGCTCACAGTCACTCCTCCACTACTGCAGCGGGTCAGAGAGGCACAATGTGAGGACGCTGACTGTGAGACGCGGCGTGCGCAAATATCCTCAGGACAGGCACCTGATGGATTATCTGTAGTAGGAGAGCATGATGTCCTTTTCAAAGGATGTACCATGGTACCAGCTGCTTTGCAGAAGGAGGTGCTGAGAGAGTTTCACACTTCCCCTTTAGCGGTACATCCAGGAGTGGCGAAAATGTATCAGGATCTCAGGCGACAGTACTGGTGGCAGGGTATGAAGAAGGTTGTGGCAGAGTTCATTTCTCGATGCCTCACCTTCCAGCAGGTGAAGGCAGAGCACCAGGTACGAGCAGGCTTGGTACAGCCCTTGGAGGTCCCAGAGTGGAAGTGGGACGGGATATCTATGGACTTCGTGACTGGAATTCCACGTACTTCCAGAGGTCACGACTCCATTTGGGTGATTGTCGACCGACTCACCAAGTCGGCTCACTTCTTACCCATCAGAGAGCAGGGCTCAGTAGAGAGCTTGGGACGCCTCTACGTTCAGGAGATTGTATAACTTCATGGTGTGCCATCATCTATCGTCTCCGATCGAGATGTTCGCTTTACTTCCCGGCTTTGGAAGGGGTTGCAGGAGGCATTCGGGACGCAGCTACGTCTGAGAACCGTCTTTCACCCTCAGACGGATGGTCAGATGGAGAGGATCATTCAGACTCACGAGGACATGCTCCGTGCATGTGTCCTCGACTTTGGTCACAGCTGGGAGGACCATTTACCCTTGGTAGAGTTCGTGTACAACAACAGCTACCACTCCACCATCGGGATGGCACCATATGAGGCATTGTACGGCCGACCTTGTAGATCACCTCTGTGCTGGACAGACCCTGGGGAGTCATCACTTGTGGGACCGGAGATGGTCCAGGCCACAACAGAGAAGGTCCAGGTCATCCAGAAGTGGATGAGGATAGCTTAGAGCCGACAGAAGTCTTATGCTGATAGGAGGCGGAGGCCACTGGAGTTCGAGGATGGCAACCACGTCTTCTTGTGGGTCTCACCTCGACGTGGATTACGGAGATTTAGCTGAGGCGACAAGTTATCTCCACGCTTCATCAGACCGTTCCAGGTCCTCAGCAGGGTAGGCGGGGTGGCCTATCGCCTGGCTCTACCACCTCAGTTGCACCGGGTGCACGACGTCTTCCACGTATCCTAGCTGAGGATATATGTGCATGACCTGATGCATATCATCGATCATGGGGAGTTGGACAATGACGATGATGCGACTTTTGCGGAGGTCCCAGTGGAGATCAAGGATCGACAGGAGCGGGTCCTACGTGGGCGGTCGATACCTCTAGTGCGCATCAGATGGCAGCACAGGAACCTCTAGGAGAGCACTTGGGAGCGGGAGGCTCAGATGCGTGCTCGGTACCCAAATTTGTTCCCCTAGTTTATGATGTATCTTTACGGGGACGTAAAGCCCTGAGGTGGGAGTAATGTAAAGACCCGTCAATTTCAAGAAATTTTTTTCATAATTTTGTTTGGAATTTTATAAGAACACAGTTTCTGACGGCACTTGATTCTGAGGCCCGGTGTGCCCGGAATCAATTTCTGAAGTTTAGCTCGAGTACGTTCAGTAAACGAACGAGCAGGTTTTCCTAACTTTTGAACCGGTGCTCGGAATCGAATTTCGAGGGCACCGATGGAATTGCAGCACCGGTAATTGCTTAAGAACACCTTTTTCGGAGTTGCGTTTGCTCGGGTGAGGTTATTAATTAATTGGGTTAACTAAAGAATAAAATACAATTTTTGTGCAACAGATTTTATTTTTATTCTTAGTAGTGTTAACCTAGGCATGGTGGTAGGAGTAGGACTCATTGATATCCTAACTCCTAGGTAGGATATTAGTGAGGTGGGGCCCACACAAGCCCCACCTCTTTATTACCTTTTACCTTCCACATGCATTTAATATGGTAACTCACCCGCACCCCCCCCCCCCTCTTTAATGCCAAGTCAACGCTCGCGTTTAATAGGATTATTAAACGCCTCATTAATTGTCCAACGCTCTTTAATTAAATCGTGATCTGTTTTTATATTTCAAAAACAGCTGGCATGAGAAATAAAATAAGGCAAAGCCTTATTTTATTAGGTTGTTTCGTTGTGCGAGGAGGATTTGAAGAGGAGAGCCCAAGAATTGTAATCTTCATCTTCCTCCTTGAAGAACGCGAAGAACGCACCGTCGCCGACGAAGAACGCCGGCCTCTGACGAAGGGCGGGGAAGAACACAAGTTCCTCGGATATCGACGACGCGACGTCGTGTACCGCGACGCCGATAACTCTCAGACCGGGTGTCCGATTGATGTGTCGTCTGTCACGTTGAGTTCCTCTTGTTGAGACGGAACTTTGAGATACATCAACTCCCGACTACGTGTCAGTTGATGTATCGCCCCCTTGGCTCGTGGAGCGGACCCTCTCGGAACGAGCATGCTGTGTGCGGGAACCCTAGAGCTGGTTGCGACTGCGACTGTGAAGATTGTACTGAAATCTTATGTGGGTTCGACAGTGATAAAGACCGTACTGAAATCCTATGTGGGTTCGGCGGTGATGAAGACTGCACTGAAATCCTATGTGGGTTCGGCAGCGATGAAGACTGTACTGAAATTCTATTTGGGTTCGGCGGGGATGAAGACTGCACTGAAATCCTATGTGGGTTCGGCAGTGATGAAGACCGTACTGAAATCCTATGTGGGTTCGACGGGGATGAAGACTGCACTGAAATCCTATGTGGGTTCGGCAGCGATGAAGACGGCACTGAAATCCTATGTGGATTCGGCAGCGATGAAGACCGTACTGAAATCCTATGTGGGTTCGACGACAATGAAGACTGCACTGAAATCCTTTGTGGGTTCGGCAGCTTGGTTGGTTTAGTATCCTATGTGGGTCCCAGCATAGATGAATCAGTGGCTATATCTGATCATCTCTATCACCGAAGAAGTATACCTTTTTGAGTTGAGTCTTGACTTCCAATCATTATCTTCGATATGATTGATTTGATTTCCCATGTGGATTGTGTTGTGCTTTCCTGTAAGGATTGGGTTGTACTCCTATGTGGACGTGATCGAACTTGGGCTCGAATGTTGGAGCCGAACTGGAAATGATGACTTAGGTATATTTATGGGCATATACTTAAGTAGTGTTGGTTGTTACTTCGTGATTGTATCTTTCCTTGTGGTTTACCTTTTGTGGATTCTGGGAGACCTTCGGGGGTCTCGGGGTCCCTACTGAGTAGCATATACTCACCTTTGCACGGGCTATGCCCACACTACGTTGTGTTGGATGCAGACAACGGACAACGCTGATCGTGGTTGAGGCTTGTGGAGCAAGTCGGTACCTGGAGGTGGGCCACTGGGCGGGACGTACACGGAGCGAACGGCTGGACCCGAGGAGCTGAGTAGGCTATCTGTACCCACCCTTCAGGTGGGACTTCCAGTGGACGGATCGACGTTGCTGCTTTACTTTCAGTTGCTATATTTCCTATCCAGTTGTACTTTACTTCCAGTTTGGGTTTGTATTCTGGCCCACTTACTTTTCCGCACTACTTTTTGTACCCAGTTTTACTTAGTGTTTACTTCTGCTTGCTTTACTCTGTGGTGTTTGTTTACCTTATAAAGTCAATGTCTTCCCCTTTTTGTCGGGATTTACGCCTTGGTGCTAATCGCCAGCCCCTGGCCTATGGGAGGCGGGTTTGGGGTAGTCACGGTACGGTTCCCGAGGACGGGTCGTGACACAAGCAGCCAGATTACGATGATCGGTGCTCCCGTGGATTCCTTGAAGAAAATGTGGATGATTTCGAAGAATTAAACTTCTGATTCTTTGAGCAGTGATCCCCAACAACGATTATAAGTCATGTGCAGATTTGGATTTAAACCAAGTAATTTTTGGTTTTATTTTGTGTTTAAAAATCATCCCATGAGATCCTCAGCTTATACCAGGATGCTATTCACCGACATTAACAAGATTACGTCGATTATCAGTGAAATGTTTTATAAAAATCACCAGTATGGGGTGTCCACTGCACGCTTGGTTTCAACAAGTGGTATCATAGTGAGCATGTAATGATTTGAAGCCAAAATAATTATGTTTGAATTAATCCATGAAGATGGAATCATTACAGTCCCAAATCCATATACTGCATTTGAATCGGATATCGGATGACCCATCTATGTTCATCTGAAGTTTAAAATTGGAGATAAACCGATTGTTTATGAGAATTTATAAATGATCACTCGGTGGTCATCTAATTATCCGAATAGTATTTTCCGGTGAAGCTTAATGTTAATTATTATTATAATAATTTAATTATAATAATAATATTTTTATAATAATAATAATTTTATTATTTTAATATTATATAATAATAATATATTATTATTATATGTTTTTATAATTTATAGTCTAAATATATACTTAAGAAATAAAAAATAAGGGGGGGATGACTCACTTTTTGCGGGTCATGTTTAACAAAAAAAACAAAAAAGAAGGGGACACCTTTGCAGGTCTCACATAAAAAAAGATGGTGGCGGGAGACCTGATTTGTAGGTCTCTGATAAAAAATTAAAAAAACTAGCCCCTTGTCTCCCTCGCAGAGCCACCCTGCGTGACTCCTCTCTGTCTGTAGAGGCGCACAACACAGCTCCTACCGGCAGCGCGGACCACCCCGGAACCCAGCGGGCCACCTCCCTCCATGTTTTAGGAGTAGCAGCAAGACGCCCAGAGGCCACCCCTCCTCCCGCTGGACCGGGCCGCAGTGGTCTCCTCCGGTGGAGGTGCTCCCGACCAGCCCCAGACCTACACCCAAGCTGCCCCGCAACCTTCCCCCTATTCGCATGTGGAGTCCCTACAGGGCCACCTCCTCCCTGCCATGCTTAAGGAAGGTAACCCTGTACACATCACTGGTTCACCCCCAATTGGGCTTGGGTGGGTTTGTCCACCATGAACCCTCTATGTAATGGTATAGTCATAGCGTGCACACTATGAGGGGTGGATCAATGATAATTTACACTAGAATACTCAAGCTACCGAGTATTCCTATTCTTGAATAGAGGGTTCCCAGAATCCGATAAAATAGTTGGAGAAATTAGATGATTTATGTAATTAATCAAAATGTCTAAACTGGTAATCTAGAGAAAACATACCAATCAGCTAGAATTTATTTTTGTAGTTAAATGGAATGCTATACCACATGTTTAAAAACTGCAATATTATATTGGAAAAAATAAATGTCCCCACATAAATGAGTATCCAAGAATAATATGAGCCCATGGGCATAGTATTGTGATATAAGAAACTCAAGGTGCCAGTGGCTCCAACACTATTCAACAACCTCATGAAGCATGGGTGAATGTTCGTATAGGAGACTAATGTTCAAATCATATGATATTTGTATCATTATGCTTTCATCAATGCCTAATGTCAGTTGCGGTCTCTACACAAGGACATGGATGATAAAACATGAAGTCCCGTCTTCGAGATGTTTGCAAGGATAAAGCGAAGCAATGATATGAATAAGGTGATGTTACACTGACATGTGTAAATTGAACGATCTCTCATGATATTTAAATGGATACCTTTCTCATATCATTTTCACTACTTTTCTAAAGTCTCATTTTAATTTATAAAATGAACATGTACTGAATAATCTCTTCATTATCTATTTTGGTGAGGTTTTACAAGTGAATAATAATATCCAAGACAATTTTATCTTTAATTCATATAGAAAATAAATTGAATGGAAGTGTGAAAATTACAAAAGGTGAGTAATGCCAACGGAACATTTTCAATGTCCTTCAACGAATGTGGTATTAACAAAAGATATATTCATTTAATATTACAAAATAATACTATTGATGTTTTAAAGAAATTAACTAAATTAAATAAGAAATATTTTCTACTTCTTCTTCAAAAAAAATTCATCAACTGTAATGTTTCATATTTACTACATTGGTGTTAAATAAAATATACGGGGGCCATATGTGTATTCTAATATAGTAACCATGTTAGTATAGAAACCTTACTGGAAGTCAGTAGTATTCTCCAAGCGGCGGTGAAAGGGTGATACCCAGGCTACTGTAAAGAAGTACATGACTTCTTAATTTCCAAGTGGAAGATTCATGCAGAACTATTATTGAGTATAATCACAAACATTAATCTCATGTTTCCATGGACACAAGAAGGCATTCTTCCATGTTTTGGAATGGATGTTGTTTTTTGGTATGTAAATCACAATCCCTAGTTCAGTAATACATGAATCATATGCAATGAGTAATGAATATAAATGTAAGACTTATACCTAGTTTTGACAAAATAATTCTTTTCCAAGTAATACTAAAAGTGGACGTCGAAAATATACCCAATATGGTATTTAGGATCAGTAAAGCTACATAAATTTGGTATTATCTATGTTGTTAGTTTGGACAAAGGAGCCTTTAAAATAATGGTATGTCACACAGATTTCTAAAATAGTTCAAAAAAAATGAACGTGAACTATTCCAAGAATAATATAGAGGTATATATACTTCACATGATTCATTTAAGAAATTAAATAATTTTAAAATGAAGTACATTCATGGTTAGAAGATATGAGCTGCTTCGATCTGGCATGTCGATGATTATCTTGATTATGTAATCCTCGATCACGATAATGTAGCATGGAGTAATTATAAAACACACACTACCTTATCCATGTCATGGATTTGATGTTAACAAGGAGGATCAATGAGGAATTCATAAATGTTATCATTTATCAACAAAATGTATTGTGGAGTAATTCCTAAATGAAAATTTTATACATCAATGTATTGATGTAAGTAAAAGCTATGTTACAACTTTCAAAAACTTCCATTATATTTCATGAAATGATTTACAAATAACAGTGATATCCCACAAACAGATCCCATCTATAATGACAAATGAACAACATACGAGTCATAGTATGATGTAAATTCATTATGTCATAAGGACATGTGTTTGGATGCAAATAGTTTGTTCAAATACAAACATACATGCATCAAGATAAACACATTGTGAATCTAAGATACTTATCTAAATGGTTTCTTAGGATATTATATAAATCTATAAGATAGAAAAGTTGTATTCAAGTGATAAACTACATTCTACAATAGGGTCCAAATCTTTATTAGATATTGTGGGAGCAATATTGACTTTGGTTTAGTCAATTCTTCAGATGCACAAATAGTTGGCATAGGAACTAGTTTGAAAAGCGTATGTGGAACAAAGTATGTTCCAGAGACACATAATGCATATGAAGGATAAAACCATGGTGATGGTTTTTATATTCACCATGGTTATTGAACTATTATTCAATGTGAAAAATATTTCTTAAAAGTATGAAGTGTATAAAAATTAGCTAAAATTGATAAGACAAACTGAAATTTCAATTAATAGATTTCCTGTATCAAAGTGGAAAATGGGTTAATTATTTTGAATACAGTAGTGGGTATTCAAATGAGTTGATTATTGGATGGTACAAGTGTTGTACCAATAAGGATCTACTGGTTTCACCAAGTCATTATTCCTAAATTCGTTAGAATTTTTCTTGTCATATCTAATTTCTATGATCATTATATTACGCATTGTATTTCATGACCATCATTCGTGGAAGGTGTCTATACAACGCAACCAGAGAGGGATAGTCACGTCACAAAATGTCAATAAAGGTTTCAAGTTACTTGAATCTAGATTAGGATTAAAGTATACAATGTGATCATAGAATATACATTTTCAACAAATGATTACCATGTGTCTACCCGAGGTTAGTGGGAGTGCTAATGTATTCCATAATAAATATGTTTTTCAACATAAAAAAAAATTAGACATATAGTTAGTTAATACCATGATGGAATTTATTCTCCATTGGTTGATTTAATCTAGAATCTTATGTTCTAGGGAACATGATCTTTTAATATTGATCTATAGGTTTATTGGTCCTATTAAATCATACATATAGTGAAATTGTATTCAAAATATATGTTAGAACAATAAAAGATAAGAGTTTTTATCAATGTCAAATGACATAATCACTCCATGTTTCTATGTTTGAAACATGAGAAGGGATTAAATTTGTTAGTTGAATTTCATACGCTTCAGTGACAGATCAATCACATATGTCATGAAATGTATAAGAACTTATATTTCCATCATATACATTGTAATATTAAAATATCAGTTGTATTAAGGATTAGAGCTTCTGAGGTTGTCAAAACTATCTAATTGTTCTTTAGAAAGTGCAAAAGATATGTACCTGGTATGTAGAGAAGAAACGATACTAGTTTTTAGGAATAAAAACTAGTATTTTATAGATCAATGTGATCTACTATGGTACTTAGGATAAAAAAAATATGCGAGTCCATCTCATATAATCCAGTGGTATCCTTACTTACAAATACCGAGTACGTTGCAGTTTTTGAGGAAGCTAAGAAGAAGTAATTAAATGTAATGATTTGTTCTAATTCTTGGAATCACATTTGGTGAGAAAAGTAATATCATAATGTAAATTATGATATTATTACTATCCAAGCTTCCAAGTCATGATAGTGAAAAAGTGGGATATACTCAGGATACCATCTCTTGAGATGTATTACTTAACAAGACAATGTCCCAATAGTAGAATTTCCATGCAGCAGAACCATGGGAGCCCATTAGCGAAATTCTATACTCATCAGAAACATGATCTTTATCATGTGAGTACCTACATGTTTGGTTTTAATGTTGTCTCCAGTGAAAGTGGGAGTATTGAAATAGTGGGTTCCCTAGACCCATCTATGTAGTTCTTTGGATTACCATATCTTGTGTATCGTTAGTTATACATGATGTATTCTTACCACTGTAGTGTAGAAATTTCAAAGTCCACTATATCATGGTAATTTCCATAGATTAATTATCGTTTCAAGAGGCTATATTAGTTCCTAATATATAATGATAACCTCTAGATACCATGAAATTATTCATAAATATATGTGACATGGTCTAGAAACATCTTACTGAAAAGACATAGTATATGTTTGCCTATCTGGTGTGTGGGGCTCATAATCATTGAGGCTTCTTCTCATGAAGTTCTCAATTGGTGATCTCTAGTAGTTAGATCATGAGGATAGACCTGCTAAGAAGAAAAAAACATGTTTCAAGTGTTATTGGATGTTCATATCTATGATCATGTGTAATGGTCTCCGAACTTGAGATCATTACCAATGTAGGTCTTTTGATTGCGTACTTTGATGTAAGAGGAAAACCATAATATTGAAGTTGTGGCGAGGTAGTTTGTGTTGGGTGCATCATTAGTGTCATGTCATTGGTTGAATGGTCAAAAAAATATTTGTTTCTTCAAGTTATCGATGTAATATATCTCAGGGCATGTTGATAAGGATGGTTGTACCTTTAGAAAACTATGTCCATGGTAGTCGAGGATAAATCTATCCAGTTAGATCAAAAAACAATAAAGCAATAAAAGGGTGATGACTTAGGTGTTCATAATGCTTTGTGAGATATTACAGACAAAGAGATTATATTATACAATGTGTGTTTGTTAGTAGGTTGTTAATGTTGTGACAATACTTATAATTTTAGGGGCCATGATCGGTTACTAGGTCCCACTCTTGGTCTGTGAGTAATATTCAATACTATCGAGATAAGGGACAGAGGGTCACAGACAATAGCATATTCAAGAATATGCCATATCCAGTTAAATATTGATTTGGACATAGTGGTCCCCACCACCAGGGTTTGGAAATTTTCCAAGAAAAAATGATAAAAAATGAAATAAATAAATTCATATTATTGATGTTTTGAATAATGATCATTGAATTTATTTATTAATTTATTTATGAGTTTTAAGTTAATAAATGAAAAATATTAATTGAATAATATTAAAAATATTCATAGTTCAGTTAATATTTATGGGAATGATGAATCAAGTTTTGGACAAAATTATCCTCATTTAATATATCTAATATATTAAAAGAAAATGATAGTAATATTTTTGACTCAGTTTAGTTGTCCTAATATGTCGTTAATAGTGTATTGATTATTCGGGGATTGGGTTGGCATTTCCATGTAAACAAATAACACACTATAAATAGAGGATGATAGGCTTTCACAGAGAACTATTCATTGGAATTATCTCTCATCTCCTATATCCCATGTTCTAGAGAGAGATGATATGGATCCATGGAGATCAGATTGAGCTCTCTTTCAAGCATCGCAAGCAAAGAAATGTTGTGATCATCAGTGTGTCAAAGGAGTCTTCGTAGCTCCACACTATCACTTGGATTTCGATGATCGGCTCTCCCACAGATTTCTTGAAGTGTGTGTGGATGATCAAAAGGAATTTGACTTAGGGTTTTTTGAGAAGTGATATCCAATGATGAAAAGAAGTTGTGCACATTGTCAGATTTAAATTGGGTATTTTTCAGTTTTAATTTGTGCTTAAAAATCTTCATGTGTGATCCTTGGCTTAAATAGGGCTGTTATTCCCCGACGTCGACAATATTGTGTCGATATTTGGTGTTTTTTTAAAAAACCACCTATTCGAGGATCTTCTGCAAACTTGGATCATACAAGGTATTCTAACCAACAACATATTATCTTTTAATTGAATTATTTTTGAACATTTTTTAATCAAACTTAAATATATAACAAAATAATATTTCTAGACTTTCATAAAGTGCCCATCCTCCCTCTCATAAAAGGCCACCAAATATATCCATGTAACTTACACCTGTCAATCTACTTGGATCATTCAAATTATGCCCAAATATTCTCCCATCATCCCTCCCCTACCCCGAGAAGCCTTAACTTAGGACGAAGGAAATTTAAGAATGCTATTTCTCACAAATCAAAAGAAGTCACACATTTTAGAGGTAACATCTTTTCTCAAGTTCCTTACCATTATTTTCCTGCTCCACTCCCTATGTTCTTATTATTCATTGATTACATAACTACACCAGTATCCTCAATATACTAGGATGTTGTTATGAAAAGGACTATAACAACATATACAGACACCTCCATCTAATGGATACGAACATACTATTTCTCTGCACGATGAACTATTGTCTAATAAAATGTTGATTGTTCAATTTTTCTCTACCACCTATCTTGGCGGCCATTATGATGAAACTGTATTTATATTTTATATATATTATATTTATATTTTCTCCATTCTTCTGTAATTTATATTTAAAACATACATTTATTCTTTCCATGATGTGTAATTAAGATAATTTCATTTGGGGAAGTTCAGACTACCACCCCCAGAAAGTAATTTGATTTGTTTATGCCATACATAGAACATATAAAGGATGTATTTAATGAAATTATGTAACATATATAACATATATATTATACTATAATTATAAGATACTTATTTATAATTTAGTTTACACAACATTAATAGTAAAAAGAAATGAAAGTAGTGTTCATGCGCACATACGACCTACCCTCTCCATGAACGGTGCATTTCATTTCATATATAAAAATTTTAGGTACTATTATAAATATATATATACTAGATATATATGATATTTAAAAAATTAATAATATTTTGGAAATGATGGAATTTTTACCACATGGAAAATTTACATAAAAACGTTCATTTTTGACTAAAAAACTAAATATTTAAAAGACAAATATGAACTCAAATAATTAAAAAATATTGTGTGTGATGAGTCAGATCAATGTAACAGAGTTCATCTCAATATCCTTTCCTTGAGGCATATATTGATGTTATAAACCACCGTCATTTATACAGTGTATAATTATACCCTTTTTCAAAAATCTAATTCAATGGTTTTCAGAAGGAATAATTTTCTATGAACATCTTCTCTAAATGAAAAAAGGAATGTCTCTTATTAACGTACGTAGTGACAATGACCTTTTCACCGCCGTGAGAATTTTTTGATATTTGGATTTCTTAACAATCTATAATTTTTTTAAAAGTAAAATAAATACCATATACCATTTTTATGTATCTTGGTATCGAAAATGGTTTTGAGAAATAATTGATTATATAAATATCTTGAAATGATATATTGTGATTGCAATGTCAAAATTTTATCTTTATATTATAATTGTTTTATGTGTTATGATTATGTTATGGTTATTGGGAATCACTTATGTATAAGGGTGGTTCCGCAATAAAACAAGGGAAGGTGAGCCTGAGATTTATCTCAAATACATTGGGTAACATGACAGAGGTAAATTATAATGTTTATCCTAAGAGATTTAGGGAATATACTATGATGGGTATTCTAAACCTAAATTTAACGGTTAATCCCTATATAGCTGTGAAAGATAAAATGTATATATTTTATGGATTCCACAAGTTACATTTATGATTTCAGTTTTCTATGAGTTTATTTAACAATCTTATGATTTCATAAGTTATGTTAATGATTTTATGTTTTACAGGTGAAATGTATGATTTTCTGAAAATGTTTTCATTGATTTTAAATATTCATGGTCTAAAGTTTTCATTCCTTATTCTATATTACTTACTGTGATTTTTATGCTCATCCAATGTTTTTTAAAATTTTCTATATGTTATAAGGATGTATAAGATAAAGGAAGAATTAAATAATATTTTTATCATGAAAATAATTATAGTTTTATTTGAGTAGTTTTTTATTTTCAAAAAATTGGATATAGTAGAAGTGCCTAGTTTGTAATTTTTGAGATGTAATGTAATAGGTAAGGACTAATTCATTAAAACTAGAAACATGAAAAATCCTCAATGAGAATTCTTAAGTTAACTCAATATTATGTAATTTTTATTGTTGGGGCCTTATTGTTGGTATCAAAGGCCAGTTTAGATAATTTCCTAGGTTATGGTGTTATTTAAGCATAAGTGACATGTTTTATATAACCATAATGGTTAGCATATTATAAATATTCATAGTTATTTTAGATAAATTGAATGATATTAAGATAACATGAATAAATATATATTTTTGTATACCCTCCTCATAAGATTGAATATGATGATTTTACTAATATAATCACATTGACCTTTTTTGTTTTCATAAATGGCTGAATCTATAACACATTAAAGTAACAATGAATGTGATAGAAACTATTGTAGTTTTATGAATAAGAAATTGAATGAAATAGATGCTTCAATGAGAATTATTTTGGATATTTGTAACCAACTATCTAGAGTCATGATTTACAACTCGAACCTTAGTGATTTTTCTAATGTGATAAAGGAATATATATGGAAGTTTTGGTAATAATTATAAAGGTAAGTATATTCAAAAACCCATGTGTAAAATATGTGGAAATAAATACCTAAGAAATTTTTTCAAAGGGACTGGAAGATGTTTTAAATGTTGTAATTAAGGTCATAAAGTAATAACCAACCATGGGAAAAGGAGGTATTCAGTTGAATCTATGAAAAGGGAAAGAAGTTCTTTTTGATGTATCAATTGAATGTTTAAAATGTTATGAACATGGTCATTATAAAAATAGATGTCCTAAGAAAAAGGTTTGGGAATAGGAATAGATTGAACATACAAACATATGTTTACCAATATCTAATTTCATTCCAATTGATGATTAAATACTAAAAAAGACCTATGAAATGTATGGATTGTTTCTTATCATATATTTTTAAATTATTGAATATTAGAACCTGATACATGTTTTATATTTGTAGGAAATAAATATAAAGAAATAATATTGAAAATACTTGTTTGGGTATCCCGAATAATGTTGAATGGGATTCAAGAGTTATGGTAGATTGTTGGATGATTAAATGTTTAAAAGTATTGATGTTCTTATGATGATGGGATTATTTGGAGAATTTTTCTTGTATGTGTAACCCTGTTTCTTGTAATGTGAATATTTTGTTGAAGGATGAATTATATTTTCTTGTGTGAACATAATGGATAAACATTAGGGTTCATATGATCTTTCATTTCTGGGGTGATTTTTGGTTATTAATTTTTGGGAATAAAAATTAAAGGTATTAGATAACCATTAAGGTTTAAAATGATATGGTTATTTCTAAGGAATATATCTCATTTTTTCTTAATGTTATAAAATTATATAGTTTCAGAAAAAGGACAACATGCAGACCATGTGACAACCCATCTTATAGGACAAAGATGCGGGAATTGAACCCACAACTAATGTGTGACTAGGATTTATCACCTACCACTGACCTATTTGAAGTCCCTTTATAGTATAAATTATTAATTTTAGTTAAATGATTTTATGGATAAAGAAGAAGTAGATTTTGAGAACTTATGTTTTATCAAAGGGATATCCTATGTATAGGAAAATTATAGGTTGATTAAGTGATAAATGTTATTTTGGAAAATGTTATTTCTTTAGGAAATACTATGAATCTATGAAAAATAGAATATTATATGATTTAATTTGTGGATTAATGGTTGAAATATTAATTTGGGGTTATCTATGATTTTATTTCTATGATTTGGGTTATTATATAAATGATTATCCTATTATAGAAAATATTGGATTAGGTTAATTTCACTTTAGTATGAGACATTAAGAGTAGTCGATGTTATTTGGAGATAAATGTTAAGATTTATCATGGAAGACTATGTGATAAAATCCTTATAAATTTTGTTTTCAAAAATAGATTGGTTTATTTTTATGAATGTTAAGGACAATTTTTTATTGAATGGTATTTTTTGAACTTTGGGAATTGTTTGTTGAATTTTGGCGATTAAGAGTAGTATTTCTTTTTATAAAGGATTATCATTTTTGGGGATTACCAGATCTTGTAGTGACCATTTTGGTTTTTCTTAATGACTAAATATAGGGGAAATATATAGTTCATCTTTTGTGGATTATATGATTCTATAGAAGTTGATTTTATTGCATCATATGTTACCAAGTCATCTTGAATACTCATCGTTTGGAGAAAATATGAGTTTGTGTAGAAATTAAGAAAAGGATGAAACTCTACTTGAAAAGTAAGTATATTTCCTTATATTTTTATTCAATATCATAAATAAATTCATCAACATAATGAAAAGGTCCTGAAAAAAAGTTTTCTATTTAATTTTCTTATTGGTAAATCCAAGACCCTTTAAACCATCACACGTATATTGTTTTCAAATTTTTAACTTTATCATAATCTTGTTTTCTATAACTCTCTATCAGAACATGATGGTTAGTTCCTCTTCCATATACATGTTTTCCTATATGGAATCTTAGTACGTGTCATATTAGGGGACCTTTGTACATATATTTCATTCTTTTAATGTGATATTTTTATTGGCCTTATTTCCAATGTGGGATTTTTAATGAAGATACCAAGCCACATTTTAAAATTTTGAGGATGCAATTTCCAAAAGGGGAGAATGATGTAATGACTGAGGTATTTATGGAATATCACTTTTATTATATAGTAATATTTATGAATATTATATTAATTTTAGATTAAAGTGTATTTTTTTATGATTGTGTACTCGAAACACAACAACGAGTTTCTCAAAAAACATATGTTTCACACAACTTGGAGTTATACCCAAAAAAATAATACAATAATAATGTTATTGTTTTAAATGGTAGTTAATGCTTAGCTGTTGGAATGGTGGGAATGAATAGTATAAATTGTATTTTGAAATATGGTTTTCATGTGTTTAAATAATGATTAATTGGAGACAAATATTTATTACAAATAGAAATAAAAACAAATTGAATATAAAGGATGTGTTTTTATGAAAACCTATTTAAAACAATTTTTTTATAAAATAATATCACTCATTATAGATGTTTATTTAATTAATTTTTATATATATTCTATTTAATTTTTTAAATTCATCTTATATGTTTTCTAGAAATGATAGAAGAACAAATTGATTTTTTTTGAATAAAAAAAGTTTTTTCTAAAATTGAAGCTTACTAATTTTTGATGGAAAATCATTTTTGAATTTAGTTTTTGACACCATTATATGTTCTCTTTGACAAAATAATATTCTTTTTTAGAATAAATACATCCAAATTTATATAGAATGATTTTTTTATTTTGCGAATATATATCATGTTTTGATGAATTGTAAAAATATGAAAAATTTTAATTGAATATAAATTTTTCCATCGAGATAATTTATATGGATAAATAATATTATTTAATAGGTTTAATTTATAAATGGAATATATTTCTATAATTTAATCAAATTTTGGTCATTAGTGGTAATTTACCATTGAAATTGGACACAAACACATGTCAATCATTTGATAGTTATTACTTAATAATTTCCCGCTTTTTGGTTTTGACAACAGGAATTAATTTAAATTTATTTTCTTCTAATTTTATATTTTTAAATTGAAAATTTTGATTCCATAGTTGGAATATTAAGGTCCATATTTTATGAATAGGTTCCATTTATTTTTGGACATTATGAATAGTAAAGTCAGTAATTATTTCTGTTTACCGTGGTTAAATGGTAAATCAGGTAAATAAGGGTAAACATTAATATTATAATCATATAAACCATCACTAACACATTTAATAATCCTTTTGATGGGATATTTCCGACCATTGGCATACATGGGTTGATTTTGGGACCCTATGGAGCCACTTTTATGTGAAAATGACATTTTATAAGAACTAATTTAATGTAAAGTGAAATATAACATAAACATGCATATCTTACTAAAACTATTTAATATGGGGTATTATAACTGATAAATTTGAATATAAATATTAATTATCAATATAAAATTATTTAATACATCATTTTATAATATTTATTATTTTTAGACATTAAATAATTTTTTTTAATTATTACATAATGAGGATTCAGTGATTTATTCATTAATATAGGATTCAAATAAATGATTTTATAATGATTAAAATAAATGTAATTTGATTATTTTGATGCAATAAAAAAAATTTATGGATGATATTGAGATATTATCTTTGAGTTAGTTTCTTTGTATTAAAAGAATATGGTTGTTATGAATTTTTAAAAATGTTATGTATGACTCGTATCCAAAATTGACATAATTCATAACATAAAACATAAAATAGTTTATTAAATGATATTAAATTATTGCAAATATATGATTTGACCAAATGGTTAATAAAAGTGTAAATATTTAATAAATTACTTTTCGGGGTTTTTTGACATGATATGGTCATTGCATTAACCCACAATGTGGAAATAACATGATACCACTGTAAGATTAAAATGGGAAACATAAGGGTTAAATTAAAATGATAAGGATAAAAAATATTCAAAACATGTATAAAAATAACTGGATTATGGGTATTCATACAAAAATCATATTATATTATAATTAAAATTGTTTTAGACCTTTTTTAATCGATATTGAATTTGTAATAAATTAATATTTCTTGACATTCCTAAAGTGACCCTCCTCTCTCTAATAAAAGGACACCACCTATAACCACATAACTCACACCTATCAGTCACCATGGCTCATCCACATTCTAACAAAATAAGCTCCAAACTTACCTCCCTTCCTCCTTGAATAATTACCTTGGGATGAAAGAAAATCATGAATGCATTTTGTCTCTAATAAATAGAAATTACTGATTTAAGAGGTAACTTCTTCCCTAAAGTTCCTTTACTTTTTTCCCTTCTCTACTCCCTATGTAATACTTATTCATTGATTACATAAAAACACCATTATCATAAATATAATAGGATTTTTTATGAGAAGTATTTGAACTACACATACACAGATGTCCATCTAATCGATACGAACATACTATTTCTACGTACGACAAATTGTTGTCTCACGAAACAATAATTGTTCAATTTTCCCTACCACCTCTCATACTAGACATTATTATGGAAATGTATTTATATATGATTTATATTATATTTATATTTCCTATATGATTTTTTAATTTTCATTTAAAACATACCTTTACGCTTTCTGTAATGTGTAAATACAATAATTTCATTTGAGGAAGTGCAGACTACGACCCCCTAAAAGTGATATGACTCGTTCATTCCATTCATGGAATGTATAATGGTTGAATTTAATGAGATTATGAAACACATATAACACACATATATATTATACTAGAATTTTAATATACCTATGTATCATTTAGTCTTCACTCTTTTAATATGACAATGAAATGAAATTATCATTCATGCGTATATACGGCCTACTATCTCCATTAATGGTGCATTTAATTTCTAATCTCCAAATATTGTGGACTATTATAAATTCATATATAAATTATATATATTATATTTAAATAATAAATAATATTTTGGATTTGATGGAATTTTTTCTACATGGACAATTTACATAAAAAGTTCATTTTCGACTCAATAACCGAATATCGACAAAACAACCAAAATGAAATAAGATAATTAAATAATTATTATAAAATGGTAATAATTGATTTAAAAGGAATAATAAACATGAAAAAGGTTCTCAAGAAATTATAAATTAACCTATGTTTATTATTCAGGAACATAACAATTGTGTGTGATGAGTCGGATCAAGGTAAGGGACTTCGTCTCAATATTTGTTCATTGAGGTATATTTTAATGTCATACAAAACCTTAATTTATATGGTGTATAATTATAACATTTATATTTTATTTTAATTCAATGGTCTTGAAAATTAATCTTTTTCTATGAATCATTTTACTAAATGACAATATGAATGTTTTTTTAATGTACAAGGCGAAAATGAAATTTTCGCCGCCTCGAGCATTATTTGATATTTAGATTCCTTAACAAGTCATAATGTTTTTAAAACAAAAATAAATACAATATACACCTTATATGTATTTTTGTATTTAATATGGTTTTGAGAAATATTTTATTATAACAATATCTTGAAATTATAAAGTGTGATTGTAATGTGGAAATGTTATATTTCTTTTATGCTACTTTTATGTTTTATGATTATGTTATGGTTCATGGGCATTGCATATGTATACTGGTGGTTTTGTGATAAATTGATAGCTGGTGAGCCCGAGATAGATCTCCAATGCATTGGGTAACATGAAAGAGGTAAATGATAATGTTTCTCCTAAGATATTTAGGGAATATACTATGATGGGTATTCCAAACCTATCATTTATGGTTACTCCTTATATAGCTATGAAAGCTACAATGTAAGTATGTTATAAGTTACACAAGTTACCTTCATGATTTCTTATTTCTATGAGTTTATTTAAAAATCTTATGATTTCATATGGTATATTAATGTCTTTATGTTTTTGGAGAGAAAGCTATGATTTTCTTAAAATGTTTTTATGGTTTTTAAATATTTAGGGACTAATGGTTTTATTACTTATTTTATATTCATTATTGATATTTTTATTCTCATCCCAAGTTGTTAAATGATTTTCAGAGGGTATAAGGAAGAATAAGAGAAAAAAAAATAAACTAGGAATATATTTTTCAAGAAGATAATTCTTGTTTTATTTAAAGAGTATTATTATTGTGAAAAATAGATATAATAGTAGTATCTACATTGTAATTTTTGATATGTTATGTAATAGTTATTTCCAAATTCTTTACAACTTTAAAACTAAAAATATCTTAAATGTAAATTATTGGCGTAACTCATGATTATATAATGTTTATGGTTGGGGCCTTATAGTCATGGGTTAATAAGTATACATGTTTTACAATATTAAAGGGACATATTCCCCTTCAGAGTTTTTATGTGGTGGAAGTAATATAGATATACTTATTGAGTTTTAATATATTTTTGAGGTATATTTAACCCTTTTTTATAACATGTGTTTTAGTGAAAATTTTATTTTATTAATAATGATTTTTATTTTATAGACATATGTTTAAATGTATTGATACACTTTATGTTTAATATGATCATTGATGATGAGGTAATTTTTGGTTATTAAAATTAGGAAGCATATGTTTTACTATAAATATAGCCATAGGATTAAAAATTTATTTGATGGTTAAAGATAATATTTATGAATTTCATCATATTGTTTTGAATTTTATACAAAATATATTAATTATTTTCTATTAGATGGATAACCCATGTGTTGAGGAACAACCCATCATAATCAGTAAGGTTTTGGGGCATGAAAGCACAATTGAAGGGTCTTAATAGTTTAATTTATCACTCTAAACTAAGTTATTTACTAGTTATTATGACGTTTTTTACTAAAAAAAATTACTGGTTAAATGTTTAATTTATTTTGGGAATCATATTATAACGTCAAATAGTATTTTTATTATTATTTTGAGGTGATTAATGATATTTTAGGAGAAGTTTTATTGGGTTGAGCTATATATAGACATTAGGTTTAACCTAATGTATTATATGGGAAGAATGTTAATAAGTTTTTTGTGGTTTAAGATGAAGGGTATGAGAAATCCTTTGATATTAAAATATTCATTAAGTTTGAGGACAATCTGGAAACTTGGGATATTTAGTTTTTTATTTAATGAATGTTCTATGTTAAACCATTATTTTTCATGATGAATTTGGGAGATTAATGTATGATGGATTATGCGACAAATTAAAATTAGTTATATGGCTTCATGAATAAATAATTCATTTCAAATATCAATTTATTAGAGTAATAAATTAAGTGTAAATTGATCAACGTATAATCGAAAGATAAAATTGTTCTTGTGAAATAAAATATAACAAGTAAGTATATTTTATAGTGTTCTCTATATTGATATTAAAATAACCTATCAACATTATGAAAATGATCCAAACATAAAAATTTGATGCATTTACCTTCATTTCTAACGATTATATGGTCTTTTGACCAATACATGTTGATGGTATTGAGGTAGTTATCTTTATTGTGATCATTTAATTTCTTATGATCACTGATCTATATCAATATCCATAATTATTTTGGAATGAAAATTTTCTTCCATGTCTATATTTTTACATTTGATTGATTTTTTCCTAATTGGAACCATATTTTTGTGTTATTATTGAGGACAATCATATTTCCCTTTTTCTCTTACCAACAAGATGTTTTATTAACCCGTTTTAAGAATTGGTTTTTCTTAAAAATAACTTCCAAATATCAAACCCTTCATTTATTATCTTAATACAGTGTTGTGAGGATTAAATTTATTGATGGTTTTGATAATTTGGCATACCTATATTATAAAAAAAGTATCATTATGTTTGATAGCATACAAAACATGGAAATATGAGCTTAAACAACCCATGAAATATAATATTTAAATATGCATGTTATAGCCTAACCATTAAAATGGAATGTATGAATATCAGTGACATATTCATTATGTATACTCAATATAAATTTATGGATAAATTTTTTATAAATAACAACATAATTTTTATTAAAGACAATTATTATCAAAAAATATGTTTTCTTTATAAATAAATTTTAAAACATTTCTTGAGAATCTAATATACTTATTTTTTTTCAAATTTAAGAAAATTTATTCAATAAAATGAAAATAATTTTTGAATTCATCATGTTAAAATTATATTAGGGTTGAGTTTTACACTTTTCTATAAAATTCAATTTTTCAATGAAGAGTTAAAAATACAGCTTTTTGTTAAAAACTATTTTTAAATGAATATTTTCTTTCTATTTTAATTATTTTAAATAATACATAAAAATGAATAGTTTAAAAAATATTATATATTATATATCACAATATTTTAATTTAAATATAAGTAATTATGATCACATGTCATATAGTTAATGTAATATCATCTTATATTTGAAAAATTCATTACTTAAAAAAATTTAAAACTCATTTATTGGGTTTATTTCTAAATTAAAATTTTCCACTTATATGAATTTAATTTCATAACATGGACTAAATATTTGGAATTATCATAATTAATATTAGTTAATAAGTTCAAATAAATTTTGATTCATAATGAATAATGAGAACAGTAAAAATTAATTACCATGGTTAAGTGTAAAATATGTTTATTGTGCAATAAAATAAAAATAAAAGGGTTATAATGATTTAAAAAGTCTATAATTTCTACTTAATGATCATATTTTAACCATATCTCATCTAATATTTATAAATTTCCAACTTTTGAGCCATATTGACAAGATTATGAACTTTATATTAATTTAAGTAATGAAACGTACAAAATGTGTCTCTTTTAATTTAAAAAATCAATTATGGGTTCACATAGGAAGAAACAGAGGTACGTTCGGTCATAAATATTCATTTTATGTATAAATAATTCTATTTATAATTGTAAATTATTTTTAATTTCTAGTTATTAAATAATGACCATAAAATCATAAAAAATGTCGATGTAGTATTTATTTAATTCAAAGGAAAATAAAATAAATGAATTTAAAAATATTAAAATTAATATAATTTCAATAAATTATTATGTTCCAAAAAAATATCTATATATAAAATTTTGATAATTATATAAATTTATATGACAAAATTTCATCTTAAACATGATGTTTTTCAAATCTAATAAAATTAATTTTGTCAATATTGAAATTAATGATATTTTATAATAAATAATGTTTTATTGAATGATATAAAATTCCTAAACATTTTATACTCATCGATGTAAATCTTATATAGTTAATAATATTATCCATGACCCATTTATGAGTTTTTTTCCCTTATATAAGAATTTTCATTATCCCCTAAATTAGAAAAACATTTACATCGTGGTTAAGGATAAAATTGGGTTTTACATGATACATGTGCATGTGTAAAAATTAATTATAGACAAATAGAATTTTATTATTTAATAAATTATATTTCATATATGTAATTAATGGTTAGATAAAATATATTAAGTCTTATTTTATTTTTTGTCTTAAATGATATACTACATAGGTAGAAAAACTAGTTGTTGTGGTGAAGAAAATGGTAAAAGTAAATAACCTTATGGTTATGATAATAAAATGTTTAAAACATTTTAATTTTAATTTTTTGGGTTTTTTATATACATTTATTTTTTCAAATTCATTATTTAACAATTCTTTTAGGAATTTGGATTGATATTGACTTCCCATTATTGAATAATTTTGTGTATTTACCAAAAATGTCACTCATTCTCTCTTATAAAAGGGAACCACCTCCCCAATTTTCATCACAATAAAAAAAAAATTTTGGATCATCAAATTCTGACTGAATTAGATTATTTAATTCCCTAACCATTTCATACAAGACTTTTATTTTTTATAAAACCCTCATTGAAAGGATTTTAGTTCAATTCAGAATATGTTTTTCCAGTGAAGATGTATCATTCTTAACCAAGAATTTTTATTGTATTTATTATTCAACATATATAAAATT
This sequence comes from Viscum album, assembly GCA_963277665.1. NCBI lineage: Eukaryota > Viridiplantae > Streptophyta > Magnoliopsida > Santalales > Viscaceae > Viscum > Viscum album. The sequence continues at coordinate 1,541,704,631 of OY728142.1, forward strand.
TCAATCAACCATGATGATACAATAATACCAATATCTTTAATTTACTGGGTTATCAATATGTGAAATCAATAACCCACATCCATATCTTCTTCCATCAAAAGGAAAACAAAAGTATCGATCTTGTGTACAGAGGACTACCACCCATTTTCATCACTACCACTCATGAATAGGTATAGTGATTAATATATACATATATATATATATATATTATTACATATGAATAATTCTAAAAATATAATATATTGATTAGTCTGTTACATTCTCGTTAACATGGAAATGATAATGTTATTCATGAATACGTGTGGCTTACCACCTCTAGAAGCGATGTAAATCATTTCACATCACCACTTCACATGAATGATATATACAATTATATTTACAAAAATGATATTTTATTTAAAATATTGTGATTATTATATAAAGTTAAAATAATATTGTGCCTTTTTCTATAATTATCATCTAAAAATGGGAATGTTACTCAAGTGGGTGTACAACATTATATCTCCATGATTTTAACGCAGTTCATTTTTTATAACCATAATTCATGGTTGGTTTTAAAAAAGTAATTTATGTATAAAAAATAAATTTATATCATTATTTTTAGTTAATATATTATTAAATAATAACCTCATTTTCCATAGTCAACCATCCGGTGTCAATTTGGACATATGAACTAATTATCATCAAAATGTAGAACATTAATTTAATTGGTTAATTTATTATAGATAACATAGTAATAAATAAAATAAAAAGTATAGTGAACATGAGATGTTTCGTAATAAAGTAAATAATTCACATATTCTTATTCTTTTGTAATATAAAGAACAAACATGAAGATTTGAACCTGAGATAGGGTTTTTTTCTCAATTTTGATTTATTAAGGCATATTATATTTTTTTACACATATCTTATTTTCTATTGTATATATAATTCCCCATTTAAATGATATATCATTATTATCTTTAAATCCATGGTATTTAAGGTATCATTTGAATTTATTTCTTTCATGGGTGTTATGATACATATGTTTTCAATGTGGTAAGGTTTTATTTCACAATATCATTATTATTCATGATATATTAATATTTTAGTTTCCATTGATTTAATTATATAATATTTCAATATTAAAACCAATATATTTTATTATCCTATAGTTATTTCTAAAAATTATAAGTTTTATTTTAATTATTCTCTTATAAATACTAAAGAGACCAAAAGAATTTTTTTACATAAAACTGATTTTTTTACTCAGTCAGAAAAAAATTTCTTCCATATCCATATTTTTATATTTTTTTAAAAAATGTTTAATATTATCTAAATATTTATTAAATACATTTTTTCCCAATTTTAATTTTTTTAAAAAATGGTTTTAAATGAATATTCATGTCATTTTCTAAATAATGTACTATTTACTTTTTACTGATAGTGTGAACAAAATATTTTTTTACCATACAAAGAATAAAGGGAGTTTCATGTCATCACAAACACATGCTATTTTAATGATGCCTTTATTCATTTCCATGGTTGTTATTAAAGGAAAAAAATTTCCTAACATGATTTGAAATTTTTAGTTTTCAAATTTATTTTCAAATTCACTACTAGAAATTAGAGCTATACCAATAGACCTATAAAAATGGTTTTAAAGAAACTGTAGGTATAGGTACCTTAGAGATAAATTATACCAACATTATTGGAAAAAATGTTGGTATATGTCCCTTTTAGAGACTATATACCAGTGGTTTCTCTAAAACTATTGGTATTGGTCAAATAGATAATCCAATATAAGAAGTATTGGCCAAAAGTGTTGGTAGAGGTCTATTGTTGAGACAATATACCAACTTTATTTTCCAAAACATTGGTATAACTTAAAAAAATAAATTATATATACAAAAATCTCTCTAAACTGTTGGTATAGGTACCCATATTTTTTAAAGATTCTTTTTTCAAATAACATTAGATACTTAAAAAGTTAAAATACTTGTAAATATACATATATATGTATTTATGATATTGGGTTTAAAAAATTCATCATAGGATAGTAGTTAGGTCAATGAATTATAAATGTGAGGTTCTAGGATCAAAACCTACTAGGTTAAATTTTTAAAATTACTTATACTAATGGTTTTTTAAAACCATTCGAATTAGTTTTTTATATAACCAATACCAATGGAATTAAAAAACCATTTTTATAGGTTTATACCAGCTCCATAAGAGCCAATTACCATAAAAACCATTGGTATTAGATATACCAATGGTTTCGAGACCTATACCAAAGGTTCAAATCTAATGGTAGAGGGATTTTTTCTCTTAGTGATCTAAAATTGTAGTTTCCTAAAGAATTTTATTATTATAATTTTATGTAATTTCCATTCAATTACGATGACAAAAATTTATTTTAATTATCCTCACATGGTTATATGTTTTAATTATACCTTAATCTTTCTGTGGATGGTTTATAATATGCTTGACTTGTGGAAAATAATAACATTTCATCGTCATGTTTTCTAATATAAATGTTTATAGAGATCATGTATTGAATTGTTATGCCCCCATTTAATATTAAGAATTTATTGGAATTGTTACGTGATTGGTGGGTGCTTCTATAGCCCCTATATGTGCCAATAGGTCTCATCAAACAAACTAGTTTTATTACTTGACATAGTACTTTCACATTTATGTAATATGTCTTCACATGAGGCATTTATGTTGTTTTTATGATGTTTGTAATTATAAATCCCTTAATTAAGATATTAGTTAATTATTTCCACATGAATATTTTAATTATTATTATATACATGCATACGATTCAATCCCATGTGATTAGTTATCTGTAATTATATGATAATTATTTATTTCTACTATACTATTCTTTATGATCATGTTAGTGATTAAATGAAGAAGTTTGCAATGATTCAAATATCTATATTGATTATGACTGATTTAATCAAGATAGATTTAATTATACATAACCCTTAGTGAAAATTTGATATTTCCCATATTTTATTCCTTTACCTAGGATATGAATAAGGAATATTTGAATGAGTTTATGTATGTATAATATTTACATTCAGTATGTTGTATTTTTTTCCCGATGTGTTTGAGAATCCAGTATGTTTTTAATTTACCAAGTCTATTAAAAAAGTTGTTCCTTTAAGATGTGATTCATTACTTCTACTTATAATATAATAATATATTGACAGACATTAGGCTAGTATGGTTTGGGTTTTTAAATGTTTATCCAAGAGAAATTGAAGCTGATTTTGATACATCAGGAACATGGCTACCGCTTGGTTATACCATGGGATAAAGAACCATGTTGTGGTGGATGAAAAATTATATGTAGATTTATTTAAATTTGTGAAACATGAAATTTTGATATTATAAAGTAACTATAAAAAATAGGTAGGCTAAAACCATGAATTATAGAATTTTGGTTAATGGTTCTTAATGGATAATTGGAAAAGTCCCTTGCTCATGTGTAATTTTTTCATTGTTTTAGAATATTTTTAAATATGAAAAATTTCTACCCTATATTAATTTTATCATATGTGTACAATATTTTAGGGTTATATAATATCTAATATGTTTTATTATGTGGTAAATGAGAATAGTAAATAGTGGAGGCCACACCAAGGTAGATAGTTTTTTGGAATTCCAATATACCTGTGTGAAAAGGGGAGGCTCAAAAAAATAATTTTTCCCCATGTTAGACAAAAGTGAGAGTAGCTTAAATGAAATATTTGAGATCTTTTTTAACTTGTACAAAGGAATTTTAATCATGGTTATTTAGTTATGAAGAGGAAAATGGGTTGTTCAGTGTGGCTATATGTATTTCGAAGTGATTTTTTCCTATAGAAGAAGTATATCTTGGTTATCACTACAATATGACATGGTTAGTCTTGATGTAGTTATATTCATGATTTGCAATTAACAAATACATGAGATCATATTTTAGTGTTTAATTAAATGGGTGAGTTGGATATTAAAATGGTTATTTTATTTGACACCATATCATAATAAAAAAACATAGTGAAAATAAAATATACTTATTGAAATCAAATTTATGGATTGCAGAGTAACATTTGGAGTGTTTATTTAAATGTAAGAGTTTTTAACCATACTATAATAGTGTGGGGAACTTAGTTTGATAATGAATCTTAGAGTAATAATTAGTGTTACTCAACAATTTATGGTGGTATATTATTAATATTATATTGAAATTATGGAATGAAAAATGGGTATACAAAATCAAAATAAAAGTATTCCAGATGAGGGAAAAATGAGAGGGGAAAGTAGAGGAATTACAAACATAAATTCAAATGTTTTAAGGGATATTAATGATTTTATTTTACTAGAGGTTACAAGGGTTTATAAATCTGGTAAAGTTGGAGCATATTGATACACCATTAATGGTGTAGTTGTATTATTAATTTTTGGAATTTGAGATAGTAAATGCTCAGACAAGCAGTGATCTCTCTATGTGAGTGACAGAAGTGAGATCTCAATTTTTAGGAAGGTTGTAAACCATGAGGATCTATTCAATTGCACTAAATTTTAAAATAATTTAAGTATTATAATATTTTCTACTGTATTGGAACATCATCATTGCATAGTCCTTGGATTATCTAATTGTTTTTGAACCTAGTAATATTATATGTATCCTACACTCTTATTTTTATCACATCAAATTCATATTGAGGGAGACTGTAAATAACTAAATGTGGCTTGCGTAATATGAAACCTTAAGTTAATATTGAACCCCATGAAACACTTATATTATATTTCGGTACACACAAAACTTTGTTAGATTGTATTACACCCAATACGGGGTCCCTTAAATAGCTTCTCTTGAATGTAAGGATGATTTTTACTATAATACAATATAATAATAATAATAATATTACTAAATTATTATTATAGTTTCCACATATCCATTGGAATGGAAGTTATGAATAAGGTTAAATAAATTATCAAAATATTATTTAAACATTTATATAAAATTAATCCTTTGGTAATCATTAACTAGATGTTAATGTAGTAACTATTTGAAAATAAATAAATTACTTTTCATAGAAAACTATTTATCTATATAAAAATAGAATTTTATCTCAATAAATTAAAAAATCATATTTTTAATAATTTTTTATATAAAATATTTATATTTTATATTCAATAAAAAATTTATACTCATCCAATACATTTATAGGTATAATATAAATATAAATCCAATTTTATGAATAAAAAAGATGTATTCTTCTAAAATGTAATTTTACAACATTATAATGGGGAACCCAATTTAAATATGATTTATGAATCATTAATAATTTTTATTTGATAATATAAACTTTATTTTCTAAATAATAACATAAATATTATATTATAGTTATTTTTTTATTTTTATGTGAAATTTTATTTTTCGATGATTAGTGAATAATAATGAATATTAATTTAAAAATGATTTATTGTCTAACTTGTTTAAACAGTGATATTATATTATAATTTAGATTTAAATTTAAATTATATTACTTTTACTTCAATTAATCTTATGTAGTTCGTTGGAACCCATTTCACATTGAAATTGGATATCAAAACATTCTAAACTTTTAAGCCTTTTTTGTAAAAAATAAACAATCTTAACCCTTCTATTGGGATATTTTTATATTAATTTCTACCAATTTTGATATTATATTTTTTTAAAATTTATTCTATATTTTTATTATTTCTAATATAAAATTTCTAATTAGGCCAAATTATTTTTTCTCAAACATATTAGTGATATTTATTAAAATCAATTGGAGCAATTAAGAGAAAATTTATTTTAACAATGTAATAGTCCTTAAATTTAATTCACAAAATGACCTATGAACATTTACAAAATTCATTTCATTCACATAATTACATGCTGTACTCCCATTTATCATATTTGGATCATTATTCGAACCACATTTCATAGTAAAAATGTTAGGGGATTCCCTTTTCAAAAATTTAGAAGAATGCAGTTCCCCCATAATTATAAAACAGCACTCAACCCTACCACTTATTCAAACATCAAAATCACATTACATTTCTCAATATCTGATCAAATATGCTTCTAAATTCACTCTCCTAATCTTATAAGCCTCTATTTGGTCATAAATTGAACCAATTATTTCTTTGGTGCAACCTAAAAGGAGTTACCCAATGACGAGGAAGCATCTTTTCTCAAGCTCTTCAATTTTATTTTCATTATCAACCCCCTAAAATATTAAAATAAATGATTATATAATAACCTTAGTTATCTAAATATACTGAGATTTTTTTTCTAGGTGTTGTATAGTTAATGAGGTTTAATATACATGAATATAATATCACTTTTATGAATAATCAGCATATTACAAAAGTACATGTCTGAGTACCGTAATAGTTTAGTGTCTTTGGAAACATGGATCAAAATATTATAACTTGGTGAAATATCTTCAATGTCACCTATAAATATTTTCCCCACTATTATATCTACCTAAAATATTCCTTTAAAACTTGGTGGAAGGATACATTAGAAAGGGGTGATATTGAATTCTCAGTAAGGGTAAATACAGAAATGCATAAGCATAAAATGAACATAAGGGAATAAGAATGTGATAATAACATTGTAAGATCATACCATGAAAATAAAAGATCATAATCATGAAACATAGAATCAATATTATTGGTTCCTAAGGCATTAATCATAAATAAGTAATATGTATAATCTTTGGAAGTTTTGCATATGAAGCAGACATGGAATTGTGGCATACACATCAATATATAACATTGTGAACATATATAAGTAGAAAAAAGCTCACACATTATGTTGAGTACATAAAATAAGTACCTATCTTAGAATTATGGACATTCAACCAGGTTGATTAATAATGTTGTGAAAATGTAATCAAGTTAACGCATAACATTGTGAACATGTAATCGGGCTCACACAAAAACATATGGAAATGAAACTCGGTCTGTTCATATCACTGTGGACATGTAAATAAGTTCTTGCATAAATATATGGACATGTAACCACATCCATACATAACATTTTCAGAACATAATTAGGTTCATGTATTCCATTTATACTGATTATTAATGAATCGTTACCCAATGCTTTGTAGGGAGTTATAGATCCCACCCATCTCATAATAAAATACATCATATATGTTCCCTAAAGATAATTAAAATTTTCATCATATAAGGACCAAAAAAAGAGAAGTGTTTTATAAAAATCATAATATAACCCATTAAATGAAAGTGGTATCATTAACATTTTACCACATCATAACCTATGAAGAAGTGATAGGTTTAATAATCATTCAATCAAAGCATAACCCATGAAAATAAGTGGGATTCAAAATCTTATAACCTGGGGAATATAAATGGGTGTTATAAGAATCATTCAGTCAAAACATAAACCATTCATGAATTAATATGAATGGAACCATTTGATAATTTTATAGAAGTTCATGAGTAACATCAACATATTTCATCATATATGGAAGATAACATTGAAATATATTATAAATGGGTGTTATAAATGGGTGTTATAAGAATAATTCCATGAAAACATAAACAATTCATAAAAGAATATGAATGGAACCATTTGATCATTTTATAGATGTTCATGAGTAACATCAACATATTTCATCATAGATGAAAGATAACATGTAAATATATTTTGAAAACATTTATTGACCAAATTTTCCCTTCATCTTTGAAAATTATTTTTTAAACATATAACCTTTAGAGAATCAATTTATTAAAAAAATTAATTTAATACATATGATGAAGACTTTAAATAATTTTGAGAACATTTTCCCATGAAAACATAAAAAAGAATCATGAAAATGTTTTGAAAATATTTTTCCTTCAAAAGATAAAAAATAATCTTGATGAAATTTTGTAAACCATTTCTTTGAGAATACATTGAATACTTATAAAAAAGGATTTAAAATGTATAAAAACCATTTTCCTTGAAAGATTTTATAACATACCATAAAACGTTTTGAGAACCATTTCTTTGAAAATTTATTTTTTTAAAAAAATCTTGAAAATAATCCATTTATAAATGAAAATGAAACTTTTCATAAATTACGGTGGGTAAATCCATACATGCTGTATAAGGGAAGAAAAAAATTCCTTTTTCACTATAAAAAGATTATAAAAATGCATTTATTGGAAAGTGATATGAATATTACTTAGAAAATATTGGTAAAGTACAAAAGGGTAAAAATTTATTTTAATGATTATAGGTAGTAGAATATTCTTGGAAACCATTTTTGAAAACATGGTTTTGAAGGAACATAGATTTTTAGCTGAAGAGAGGGTAAATTTAGGCATTCTTAAAAACACATTCTTAATTATCATATGTACAAAAGAGTGGAAAAGTGGTACCAATACATGAATATATCAGGAATAAAAATACAAGAAGAAAATAAATGAGTGTTATTGAGAGTTGGATCATGATATATCATCAAAAGGAAGCTTAATCATAAAAAAAATATTGAAAATCAATGATATTGCTTCCATAAACTCTTATGACTTGGTAACTTTCAACCAGAAACCCCTTTTAGGAAAATGATATTAAATGAAGCCAAAAATATAACGAATAAAATGATATTAATGATATAAAATTTATAATGATGTATATACACCTCATGAAAAAATATAGTTTCATAACATGGCATGTGTCTAAAATAATGCAAATTGAGACAAAATCATTTTACCTATTTGGTTACTTTTGAATCATAGTCCCCATGAATGAAATATAATAAAATTATTCTGTAAATACCCATAAATTTAATTATAAGAATCATACAATAAAAAAATGGTTAGTATACACACCACTCAAAAGGAATGAGTGGTGAATAAATTATGTATCTCATAGAAATATAATGTGAGATGAACTTCCCATACCTTGTGTCATTACTCACATCGTACTCATACAAACCTCCTCTTAATCAGGTAACTTCTTTTGGTTTATAATATAAGGATTCCTTGGATTATATTATATACAAGGGGAGGATTATAAGATTATTGAATATATTTTGGGAAGTTTATTTGGTATATTTTGGCCAAACCACTATGGTTTTAGTATTGTGAAGAAGAGGGAGAGGTGGTGGCCTTTTATAAAGAAAGAAATGGACACACAGGGACTTTTTGAAAAAAATTAGGTATACCCATGATATCTTCCTAAAAAAATACATTAAAATCCAAAAAACTCAAGAATTGATGTTAAATGAAAAACTTATAGCCAACCAATGTGTTTTGGACATGTGTATAGGTCATTCTGGGTCTTATGTTTAAGATTTAGTGCTTTATTAACCTAAATTTTCTCATAATCCTTATTATTTTTAATCATTGTAACTAATATTTTAGGTCAATTATTTTTTTAACCTTATTAGAAATAATAAATTATTTTTATTCTAAATATTTAATCTATTTTTCCAAATTATAATCATATAAGTGGAAAAAAATTATTTAAAATATGTCCTATTGATGGACCAACACTGCAGGTTTTTAATGTAAAATCATCCAAATGTTTTCTATGTTTTTATACCCAATTTCAAAGTGATGATTATTCTAATGACATAAATTGAATTATATTATAAATTTATTACTTAATTAAACATTATAAACAATTTAATATATAATTTAACCTTCTAAATGGATTAGGTGAAAAATAGTTTTGAATTAAAATTAAGTATTCTTAACTCCTCATTGAAAAATTAAACCTTTTATTGAAATAGTAAAAATGTATCCAAACATAATTCTTGTGTCTTTATTTAAAATATGGTGTTTAGTATAACATATTAAGTATATAAAATTTAAAAAATTGGATTTAAAAATGGTTCTCTATTAAAAGGTGGTAAAACTACCATTATAAAATTATAGGATTTAAGAATAAAATTTTACTCCTAAGAACCTAACATATTATATTATATATACAATATATATTTAATGTTTATAAAAAATATATTTTTAATATATATAACAAAAATTTCATTAATTTAATTCATTATTATCAATTAATTTATCTTATTATTATAAATTAGTTTTTCATAGAAAATAGACTTTTATAAAATCAGTCCCTTTATATTCATTTGGTTTCTATATTATTTTCTAAATTTTAGGTAACAAATGAATTAAACTATATATACTAAAAATCTAGTTAATCCCACAATATTTAATTTAATTTACATGTTATATTTGTTTAAATAATAATATTTTAATAATGAATTATAGTTTGATAACACTAGGTCCTACGTGTTACATAAGACATCGAGAAAACTCAGTATTACATGTAATGTAATCTAAACATGGGGTTTTTTGTAGATAAAGTTAAAATTTAGGTTGTTTGTAGTGCATGATTAACTTTTTATTGACTATAATGCAAGACAGAAAAAGTAATTTAATATAATAAATTTTTAGTGTTGCATGAAATGAAAAATATCGAAAAGATTAAATTAATTCGATATACAATATTTCACAAAACCTCCGGGTCTTACATTCTACCACCCTTAAATGAATTTTTTCAATGAAATTTTCTTATTTTGTCAATTTTTTAAAATATGAATGTTCCTTTTATAGAAACCCACATCGTAAAATTGAATCTGAGTTCTCCCTTTAAAAAGTAAATTTTAGAACCATAATAGTTACCCAAAGTAACATATAACTAGGGATCCACATATGAGAACATATATGGCTAGTGAAAACATGGTATTGAAATATAAATATAACTATCAAGTTCTAGAAGAGAGTAATAGATAATAAAATGAGAATAAGATTAAAAATCACGATGTTGGGAATCTATGATTTATAAGGGACTATTTGTTTCATCGGAAATGATGGTAATATGAAACCATTTTTGGCTTCAAGATCCTTTTCCCAAAAGGTGAAGAATATTCATGAAATGATATACTTTCAAGATTTAAGTACAAAGACACCCTTAATTGTCCATTTATCCATTTATCCTCTTATCTAAAAAAGAATCTGAGTTTTTTATTCCTGAAGTACTAACAAGTCATGGGATCCATGAAATCTCATTCCTTTTTTCATCAGTTATAATCTATATAAGGTAGTTTGATTAGGCTATCCAAGATGCATGAATACTCATATGGAGAGATAAAAATATAATCATACTAAACTCACTTGGAGTTTAACACAAACATTCCATAAATTTTTAACATTATAACCCTTCTGAAAGATGAAAATTCAAAGCATTGGAAAGAATTTACTTAACATTTATCGATAAAATATCACAAATTACCATCCAGATTTCATATTCTAAATAGCTTAATACTCTCATTGTATATTCCATTGAAACATGTTATAACTATTAATTAACATAAATAATTTTAGAGAACATGTATGCTTTCTTATTCCAATGAAAATTATATATATTCCTTAAATCCAAGAAGTTGTAAACTACATCCTTGATGACATAGAACACATTGTCAATAATCACATATAGGGTAATATGTACCACCATATTTACATAGTATTATCCATCACATCATTATCTAAACTTCATTATCCCAATGTAAGGAACTAATTAAAGTTTACCTTCCCCAAATGAAAATATCATATTTCCATGAAGTCACAATTGTATGTATTTATCATTGTTCAATGTGTCCTTTTCAATAATTATTGAACAATTATACTAAAAATAATCATATATTTCATGATTCATATAACATAAAATTTTAATTTAAAAGTATAAATACTTCATGAATCATACCTTATTCTTAAACCATCACTCATTCTTCATCAACTTATTCCCTAGTATCACTTTATTATAATATGATATTTGAATCATTCATCAGTTTCCACAACCTCAATCTAATATTTATTATTATGTTAAATATAAATATTAAAATAATAAAATCACATTACTTTCTCATGTTTTTACAGTCTAATTATCATCATAAGTATAACTAATACTCGTACCACCTTTCAGATTCTATTTACAAGAGTTCCTATTAAGAAATCTATTCAAATAATTTCCATGATTTACACATATAAAATAGTAAATTTTAACTTTGTTCTTTCTAGTTCTCTCCATTAAATAAAATAAGAAAGAATCATGTTGAAACATTTATCATATTGGGATACCATGTAATCAAGAATATTTTCTTATAGGGTGCCTAAATCATGGATCCCTCTTCACTAATCTATGACCACATAGATGTATCCTAGTTTATTCATATTCATACTATATTTAAACCCATCATTATGGTTCATAATGTTTTGTGATGTACCAAATAATATCCCCCAGGTGTAACACCCCGAGCTTCCATGATACGCTTCTCATTCAATAATGTAATAGCTTGCATTGTACGCAACATCGAGTTCTAACACACTGAAACTAATCAAAGTAGCCGTTATGAATAGTAATAACCACTTTTTAAATTTATATAAATTTTATATTTCAAAATGGACTTCAGTTTTGTATTCCTAATATTGAAATTATCCTATGTTGAATTTTTTGTAATTTTCTGAGAACTTCAAAATTTTTATGAATAGTGAAAAATACTGAAAAAAACTTTTTTAATCAAAATAATTTATAGTGATAAGTTATAATATTGAGTGGTTTTAAAGTATAATTATAATATATTTTTACCATTTTATCCAATGGTGGTCATTAGAATTAATTTCACTTTGAAATTGGACATAAACAGTTGTCAATCTTTTGATATAAATTGTTTCTTAAAAACACGCTATTTGTTGTGACAGCGAGAATTAATTATAAAATTAATTAATGCAAATTATATGCTTGGAATTTCATAAAATATACATCATTTTTGAATTCGGAATATCAATTATAGATTAGGGTGAAATTTTGGCATTGTTCTGAAAAACTTCAATTTTTGATGAATAGTGAAACCACTAAGTGGTAGTTAAATAACTGATTTTTCGTTTAAATGAAATATTACCACTTATGTGATTTGATTTTCAAAAATCCTACATACATGGTTGTAATTAAGAAGTAAAATGTGGTTCAATGAGATTAAAATAATTTTTTGGTGAATAGTAACTTTTAAGTTCTTAATCGCGATTAGAGGTAATTAGTGTAGTTTAAGGTAAAAATAATGTTTTAATAATATGAGATGAGCTTGACACATGTCCTAACCTCATTGGATGTTCCATGGCAGACCAAGACAATCCATGGGTCAACTTGGGGACCCCATGGAGCCACTTTAGTTGTAAAATGACATAAATACCTTTTATTTAATGTTAAAGTAAAAAATGACACAAACATGAAATGTTTTACTAAAACAATTTTTACATGGGGTTATACAAGTCATATTTTTTATTATAAATAGTCATTGGAAATATAAAAATATTTCCTACATCATATTATTTTTTTTATAATTTTTAGACATTAAATAAATTAAATTAGTTATGACATCATGATGATGCAGCGATGACCTCATTATTTAACGATTTAAATAAAATGAGAAGATAATGTAAAATCCAAGGCTTAGACTTGTCAAAAGCCTATTGGATGAGGAGATTTAGAACCCTTATCACCTTATCCTCGAATTATACAAGTGTGGGACCTTTAGAATCCGAAAATCATTGTATAATAGCATAATATTTCATTACTTTCCAAAAGTGCCCCTCCTCTCCACTTATAAAAGGCCCCCACCACTCCCACCTTATTCACACCTTCAAGCCATTTGGATCGGCCAAACTCTACCCAAATACTCTCCCAAAATCCCTCACTTACTCCTAGAAGCCTCACTTTGGGCAGAATTCTTCCCAAGGAAGCCTTTGTCACAAATCAAAAAGAGTTACCCGATTTTTTAGGTAATGTCTTCTCTAATGTTGTTTTGTATTATTTTGCTTCTCCAACCCCTTAAACTCTTTTCATTACTTTCTTTTGTAAAAAAACCAGTATCTAAAATACAATAGGATGTTGTTATGATAAGTATTTGGTTTACACTTACACACACCTTCGTCTAATGGTTAAAGAACATACTGTTTCTGTGGGTGGCGAAATACTGCCTCGCGAAACGATGATTGTTCAAATTCTTTTAAAACCTTTAATGGTGGCCATTTTGTTGATAATATTTTCATATATGATATATATATTATGTTTATGTTTTCATTATGCTTCTGTATTTCTCATTTATGGCATACTTTATGATTTCCATTATGGGTAAACTCGATAATTTCATTTTAGGAAGTGCGGACTACCGCCCCCTCAAAGTGATGTGAATCGTTAATGCCATATGTGGGATGTATAAAGGATGGATTAAATGATATTATATATGATATTATACTAGAACTATATTATACCTTTATATAATTATGATTTCATTCCATTAAATACGAAATAGAAATGAAAGTAACGTTCATGCGTACGTACGGATTACCGTCTCCATGAACGGCGCATTTCATTTATTACCTCTAAATGTTACGTAATATTATGAATGAATGTATATAATGGATATATATAATATATATGACATCTAAATCATGAATATGATTCTGGAGATAATGGATATTCTACCACATAAACAACTTGTAATTATAAGAAGTTTATTGTTGACTCAAGTACCAAAGATCGACAAAACGACCGTTATTAACTTAAATAATTACTTAATGATAATAACATGGTAATAAGTGATATAAAAGGAATAATGAACATAAAAAGGTTCTTAAGTAAATAGAAATTAACTCTAGTTTATTATTCAGGAGGTTAAAGAACGGTCGAGTCAGGACAAGACGCAAGGTAAGGGAATTTCTTAACCCAACTTCCATTATTTGGGTTAATCTCGTACTTTCAAATTATGTCATGATATTATTATTTCTTATTTTGTATTTTTTATGTGTACCTATAGTGAATACACATAATAGATCTATTTTATTTTAAAAATTATCTTTTTAAGGACTTCGTCTCAATCTCCTTTCATTGAGGCATATTTGGTTTTATACACAACTTTCTTTTATACGGTGTATAAACCCCTTTGACTTTTACGTTTATTCAAAAGGATTTTTTTTATATGAAGCATTTTACTAAACGACAAAAAGGGAATGTTTTTCTTTCCGTACTTATATGGCAACAACGACTTCTCCACCGCCGTGACCATTTTTTGAGTTTCGGCTTCCTCTACAAGCCATTATTTTTTTAATGAAAAATAAATACAAAGTTTTAACATTCTTTTATTTTGGTATTGAAAATGGTTTTGAAATCGTTTTTATTATATCAATGTGATGTATTGATATCTTGTGATTGAAATGTGGAAATGTTATGTTTCCTTTATGCATGTTTTATGTGATACGATTATGTTATGGTTTATGATATGTTTAAACCTATTCATATGAGGAATGCATTGGACTTAATAAGTGACGGGTGGAGCCCGCTATAGCTCCTCGATGCATCGGTAGGTCTCATGAGGCAACTAGACTTGGAATTGGCCGAGGCCCTTTCCCCATTTGATTTGTGATTTTGGCCGAGGCCTTAATCATTTTAGACGTCTTGGCCGAGACCTTGACAAAATGTTTCAGAATGTCTGGAATTATGCATTCCATCATTATGAAAGTGGTTATTGATATTGCATGTGATTATTCGACCAGTAGAATATCCATGTGAAGAAGTGAATGGCATTATCTCATTTTACTTTTGCCATATTATGTTGAAGTTCAAGATTAAAAGGCTTTTGTTTTAGTTATACATTGCCTTAAATGTTTATGTTTATTGATGAAAGCTTCCGCTATATTGTTATCCTTACTGAGCATCTGAGCTCACCCCTTTCAATGTTTTAATATTTTTCCAGGATGTGAAGAAGTATTTTATGAATGACCTGTAGGGGTAGTCAGAAAGGGATATGAGTGTGGACTATGAAGACCATGTTATTGTAGTTTGTTTACTTTTTGATGTAATGAAAGACTTATGAATGTATCTAGTGTTTCCAAGGCTACTAAACTAATCGGTCTTTCAAGACTTGATCTTTTGTGATCATGCCAATGTTACGAAGTAATGCACCGACTCTGGGTAGCTAGGGTCGGGGCGTTACAGTTGGTATCAGAGGCAGTTTAGTACTAACCTTGGAAGCTAGATTTAGATAAACTCTGATTATAGCACATAGCCCGAAGATAGACTTTAAAAATTAGTATAGAAGAACTTCCTATAATTTTGGTATTATAGAGATTTTATGAGTTTTCCGAGCAATACGTCCCTGTCTGGATACGAGCAAGTAGAGGCGGCTCTGGCACAGATGTACCTAGGAGTAAAACCCGAAAACACCGCTTTGAGCTAGACTCGAACGGGAACTGGTGCATGACAACGGGCCTTGCTGCACTCTTGGTTACAACACTCCCGGGGGATATGCTTTGGATAATTATCATTTTCTTTATAAACCACTATGAAGGGTTATGAGTATATACTTCCTCAAAGAAAACTTTTTTATGGATTATATCCATAAATAGTTAAATTTATGTTAAGAAACTTACAATTATGGAATTATGTATTTTGATTTATAAACTAATATAGTTTATGCCATTGTTTAGAAATGGCGCCTAATAGAAGGAATGGAAACCATATCAATGCACGCACTCCGTGGAGGGATTGCCCTCCTGCTCAAGATAATTATTGTGGAGCTAGAGATACAACTGGTGCTGATCAACTTATTACCATACTGGGACAACTCACTCAGGTTATGAATAATAACCTTACTCGTATGGAGAACCCTGATCCGCAACATGGAGGATCAATGTTAGACCGCTTCATGAGGCAACAACCACCAACATTTAATGGGGGTACAAATCCATTAGTAGCTGAGCAATGGATAAACTCCTTAGAGAAAATATTCCACGCCTTGGGGAGTAGTGAAAGGGAAAAGGTTATCATGGCAGTTTACCGCCTCACTGGAGATGCTGATCAATGGTGGTCATTGATTCAAAACACAAAGGAAGATGATGACATATCAAATATGGAATGGAGGGAGTTCAAAGATATTTTCTTAGAAAAATACTTTCCTCATGACCATAGAGCAGATATGGAAAGGAAATTTCTGAGTCTGAAACAAAAGGAGGATGAGAATGTCGCAAAGTATGAGGCCAACTTTACAAGTTTAGCGAGGTATGCTGCAGATTATATACGTAACCCAAGAGGTAAGATTGATCGTTTCTTTGACGGGTTAAAACCATTTCTCCGTCGAGCTTTAGTATCACAATCGTTCTCAACATACGAAGATATTGTCTCATGTGCTATCAAGACAGAAAAGGAATTCTCTAAGTCTTATGACAACAAAGTAAAGCAAGAGAAGAAGAGAACGGTGGAACAAGAGACAGATAAAGGGAAAAAGGGAAAGAAGGATTTTCCATTATGTGATAATTGTGGGAAGAATCACCCTGGTACTTGTCTAAAAGGAATGGGAGTTTGTTATAAATGTGGGGAAAAAGGTCACCAGACGCGTGATTGCAAGGGAAAGAAAGAGGCTATCAATGTTGAATTCTACAATTATAGGGAAATGGGGCATTATGCAAATGAATTCCCTAAGAATCAGGGAAACTTACCTCAGAAAATGCCAAGGGATCAAGGACAATCTTATGCTGTTACTACAGTTGAAGCAAAATAATTAATGTATTGGTGCCTTTGGACTCATGGATTATATTCTGGTTATTAGAATAATGTGATATATATATAAGGATTGTACTGTAGTACTTGTTGATTTCAGTAAGGTTTTAATATGATTAAGGTAATTATATTTTTAGTATGTGACAATAAGAGAAACTTTACTTTGTTTGGGGAATCTGATAAATTGATTTTGGAATTAAGAGACCTTTTAGAGAAAGTCTGGACAGAGGTATTTTGGATAACTATAAAGGTTGGAGTGGATTAAGTTGATCTTTGGATAGTATTGTTTAAGGTTAAAAATTTATGAAGATTATTTTTGAATATTATAATACTATAGTTTTAGGAAAAGGACAACCTGCAGGGTGGGGAATAACCCGTCGCGTCGGACAAAGCTACAGGAATCGAACCCACAATCATAGTGCGACAGGCCTTTATTTCCTACCACTATCCTATAGGAAGTCCCTGGTTATTAAAAAATAATTTTACTAATCTAAATGGTATGTGTTAACATTTGGAACCTTATACAATTAGGATAAGTATAATATTTTTGAGTTCTATTATCTTTTTGAGTGAAAGATGAGTTGAAGGTTGAAACTCTAATTGTCAAGCATAAATATATATATACCTATCTCTTATTCAATGAATAAATTAATTCTTAAACTTTAGTAAAGGTATATTAAAACAAAACAATGTGTTATCCTAATACCTTATGTCTTGTTGAACTGATGATATTTTAAATCAACATAGATTGAAGTCTTTGAGGCCCTCAATTTGACAGTTGATTGTGATTGATGACCTCAATAACTCCCTACAAATATTTACGTTTTTCCTCCAATTATATATCTTTAATTGCCACCAATGTTCTCCTAATCGAGATCATAATTGGGTGGTGACTTTTTCATTTCCCTTTCCATCTTATTAAGGCTAAATTTTATTAATCTTATTTCCGATGTGGGTTTTCCACAAAGGTATTTTCTCTTTTCAACCTTTTATTTACAAAGAAAAATTTCAATTGCGAGGACGCAATTTATTGAAGGAGAGTAGAATGTAACACCCCGAGCTTCCATGATACGCTTCTCATTCAATAATGTAATAGCTTGCATTATATGCAACATCGAGTTCTAACACACTGCAACTAATCAAAGTAGCCGTTATGAATAGTAATAACCACTTTTTAAATTTATATAAATTTTATATTTCAAAATGGACTTCATTTTTGTGTTCCTAATATTGAAATTATCCTATGTTGAATTTTTTGTAATTTTCTGAGAACTTCAAAATTTTTATGAATAGTGAAAAATACTTAAAACAACTTTTTTAATCAAAATAATTTATAGTGATAAGTTATACTATTGAGTGGTTTTAAAATATAATTAGAATATATTTTTACCATTTTATCCAATGGTGGTCATTAGAATTAATTTCACTTTGAAATTGGACATAAACAATTGTCAATCTTTTGATATAAATTATTTCTTAAAAACACGCTATTTGTTGTGACAGCGGGAATTAATTATAAAATTAATTCATGCAAATTATATGCTTGGAATTTCATAAAATAGACATCATTTTTGAATTCGTAATATCAATTATATATTAGGGTGAAATTTTGGCATTGTTCTGAAAAACTTCAATTTTTGATGAATAGTGAAACCACTAAGTGGTAGTTAAATAACTGATTTTTCGTTTAAATGAAATATTACCACTTCTGTGATTTGATTTTCAAAAATCCTACATACATGGTTGTCATTAAGAAGTAAAATGTGGTTCAATGAGATTAAAATAATTTTTTGGTGAATAGTAACTTTTAAGTTCTTAATCGCGATTAGAGGTAATTAGTGTAGTTTAAGGTAAAAATAATGTTTTAATAATATGAGATGAGCTTGAAACATGTCCTACCATCATTGGATGTGCCATGGCCGACCAAGAAAATCCATGGGTCAACTTGGGAACCCCATGGAGCCACTTTAGTTGGAAAATGACATAAATACCTTTTATTTAATGTTAAAGTAAAAAATGACACAAACATGAAATGTTTTACTAAAACAATTTTTACATGGGGTTATACAAGTCATATTTTTGATTATAAATAGTCATTGGAAAGATAAAAAGAGTTCCTACATCATAGTATTTTTTTTATAATTTTTAGACATTAAATAAATTAAATTATTTATGACATCATGATGATGCAGCGATGACCTCATTATTTAACGATTTAAATAAAATGAGAAGATAATGTAAAATCCAAGGCTTAAACTTGTCAAAAGCCTATTGTATGAGGAGATTTCGAACCCTTATAACCTTATCCTCGAATTATACAAGTGTGGGACCTTTAGAATCCGAAAAGCATTGTATAATAGAATAACATTTCATTACTTTCCAAAAGTGCCCCTCCTCTCCACTTATAAAAGGCCCCCACCACTCCCACCTTATTCACACCTTCAAGACATTTGGATCGGCCAAAATCTGCCCAAATACTCTCCCAAAATCCCTCACTTACTCCTAGAAGCCTCACTTTGGGCATAATTCTTCCCAAGGAAGCCTTTGTCTCAAATCAAAAAGAGTTACCCGATTTTTTAGGTAATGTCTTCTCTAATGTTGTTTTGTTTTATTTTGCTTCTCCAACCCCTTAAACTCTTTTCATTCCTTTCTTTTGTAACAACACCAGTATCTAAAATATACTATGATGTTGTTATGATAAGGATTTGGTTTACACTTACACACACCTTCGTCTAATGGTTAAAGAACATACTGTTTCTGTGGGTGGCGAAATACTGCCTCACGAAACGATGATTGTTCAAATTATTTTAACACCTTTAATGGTGGCCATTTTGATGACACTATTTTCATATATGATGTATATATTATGTTTATGTTTTCCTTATTCTTTTGTTTTTCTAATTTATGGCATACTTTATGATTTCTATTATGGGTAAACGCGATAATTTCATTTTAGGAAGTGCGGACTACCGCCCCCTCAAAGTGATGTGAATCGTTAATGCCATATGTGGGATGTATAAAGGATGGAGTAAATGATATTATATATGATATTATACTGGAACTATATTATACCTTTATATAATTATGATTTCATTTCATTAAATACGAAATAGAAATGAAAGTAGCGTTCATGCATACGTACGGATTACCGTCTCCATGAACGGTGCATTTCATTTCTTACCTCTAAATGTTACGTAATATTATGAATGAATGTATATAATGGATATATATGATATATATGAAATCTAAATCATGAATATAATTCTGTAGATAATGGATATTCTACCATATAAACAACTTGTAATTATAAGAAGTTTATTGTTGACTCAAGTACCAAAGATCGACAAAACGACCGTTATTAACTTAAATAATTACATAATGTTCATAACATGGTAATAAATGATATAAAAGGAATAATGAACATAAAAAAAGGTTCTTAAGTAAATAGAAATTAACTCTAGTTTATTATTCAGGAGGTTAAAGAACGGTCGAGTCAGGACAAGATGCAATGTAAGGGAATTTCTTAACCCAACTTCCATTATTTGGGTTAATCTCCTACTTTCAAATTATGTCATGATATTATTATTTATTATTTTGTATTCTTTATGTGTACCTATAGTGAATACACATAATAGATCTATTTTATTTTAAAAATGATCTTTTTAAGGACTTCGTCTCAATCTCTTTTCATTGAGGCATATTTGGTTTTATACACAACTTTCTTTTATACGGTGTATAAACCCCTTTGACTTTTACGTTTATTCAAAAGGAATTTTTTTTATACGAAGCGTTTTACTAAACGACAAAAAGGGAATGTTTTTCTTTCCGTACTTATGTGGCGACAACGACTTCTCCACCGCCGTGACCATTATTTGAGTTTCGGCTTCCTCTACAAGCCATCATTTTTTTTAATGAAAAATAAATACAAAGTTTTAACTTTCTTTTATTTTGGTATTGAAAATGGTTTTGAAAGCATTTTTATTATATCAATGTGATGTATTGATATCTTGTGATTGAAATGTGGAAATGTTATGTTTCCTTTATGCATGTTTTATGTGATACGATTATGTTATGGTTTATGATATGTTTAAATCTGTTCATATGAGGAATGCATTGGACTTAATAAGTGATGGGTGGAGCCCGCTATAGCTACTCGATGCATCGGTAGGTCTCATGAGACAACTAGACGTGGAATTGGCCGAGGGCATTTCCCCATTTGATTTGTGATTTTGGCCGAGGCCTTAATCATTTTAGACGTCTTGGCCGATGCCTTGACAAAATGTTTCAGAATGTCTGGCATTATGCATTCCATCATTATGAAAGTGGTTATTGATATTGCATGTGATTATTCAACCAGTAGAATATCCATGTGAATAAGTGAATGGCATTATCTCATTTTACTTTTGCCATATTATGTTGAAGTTCAAGATTAAAAGGCTTTTGTTTTAGTTATACATTGCCTTAAATGTTTATGTTTATTGATGAAAGATTCCGCTATATTGTTATCCTTACTGAGCATCTGAGCTCACCCCTTTCAATGTTTTAATATTTTTCCAGGATGTGAAGAATTATTTTATGAATGACCTACAGGGGTAGTCAAAAAGGGATATGAGTGTGGACTATGAAGACCATGTTATTGTAGTTTGTTTACTTTTTGATGTAATGAAAGACTTATGAATGTATCTAGTGTTTCCAAGGCTACTAAACTAATCGGTCTTTCGAGACTTGATCTTTTGTGATCATGCCAATGTTACGAAGTAATACACCGACTCTGGGTAGCTAGGGTCGGGGCGTTACACCAAGAGTGTCAAACCAAGTGTTTTTCAAGGCCCTTTTTATCATACCAGATTACCCTGAGTCAAGCCCGGAACATTTGTTGATGTTTTTACAAATAGGTACTACCGTGCTAGAGCCACATCCACTTGTATTATCTAGACACAAATGTATTTCTATGAAACCAATCATTCTATCCATTACCAATTTTTTGAGACATTTTTCCATACTATTCCTTATCCTTAGACTTATTTATAGGTATTTTATCAGGGTTCTGACAATGGTTTTCTCATCCTAGATTCCAAAGGTTGAGTAAACCTTTCCTTTGATACCAAATATACAGACCCAATATTAATATACATGGATATTAAATAATTTTTATGAATATTTAGAATATTAAAAAATGTACATTCCTGATGATGATAATAGTTTAGTGTATTTTTTAAATAGGGAAAAATCTTATAAAATGTTAGAGGATATTCAATTTCTTTAATTAATATCTTCCACTCAGGTAATTTTTTGTAAAATATTCCTTCATAACCTAGTGAAAGGAAACAAAGGAAATGGGTGAGCTTGAATTCTCTCTAAGGATAAATAAGGTAAATGTATAAGCATTACATGGAAATAAAGGAACAAGAACATGATCATAACATTTGACGATCATACCCTTCATATCAGATATCATGATCGTGAGACATGGCATAAATATTGGCAGTTCATAAGGAATCAATCATAAATAAATCTAGAGCATATTCCATGGAAATTTAACATATGAATAAGACATGGAATTCAAGGTTACACATAAATGTATAACATAATTAACATATATAAGTAGAAATAGTCTCAAACATTAAGTTAAGGACATGAAATCAAGTCCTCTCATGGACTTATAGACTTGCAATCTAGTCCACACATAATGCTATTAACATGTAATCAGGTTTACGTATAACATTGTGAACATGTAATCAGGTTCACACATAAACTTATGCACCTGAAACCAGGTAAATTAATAACATTTTGAATATGTAATTAGGTTCACATATAAAATTATAAACACATAATAAGGTTCACTCATAAAATTGTGAGCATGTAATCAGGTTCATGTATAAACTTTTAGACATGCAACCAGGTCCATGCATAACATTATCAACTTGTAATCAGGTTCACACATAACATATATACTCATAATTCATCCATTGTTACGAAATTAAATGGAAGGAGATATAGGTCCCACCCATATACTAATAAATTCATTCATTCATGTTCCATAATACAATTAAAACATTCAATGTATCATGATCCATAAAAATATATGTGTTTTATAAACATTCCATCATAACCCCAGAAATGAAATGTGCATCGTTTTCATTTTACAACATCATAACCTATAGAAACAATTTAGGTTTCATAATATTTATATCACATAATAATTCATGGAATTAAGTAGATTTCAAATTCATATAACCCATGGAACAGGAATTGGAGTCATAGTTATCATTCCATAAAAACATAAACAATTCAAGAAATTATATAAATGGTACCTTGGGATAATATATTATAAGGGAATGAGTAACATCAATGGATTTCATCTTAGATGGTTAATAATATGGGATGATATTTTGGAATCAATTCTTTATGAAAATATCTTTTCATCATTGAAGAGTATTTTTAAAACATAAAAACTTTAAATAGCCATTTTCTTCGAAAATGCATTGAAAACATAGAATAAACGATTTAAATCATTTTGAAAACCATTTCCCTTGAAAAAATATAAAATAATTATGAAAACTTTATGAAAATATTTTTTCTGGAAAACATTTAAAATAAGATTGAACTTTTTTTGAAACGCATTTATTTTAAAATTATTTGAAATCAAATAAGAAGTCTTGAAAATGATTTGAAATACATTTTCCATGAAACTTTATAAAATATTCCTAAAAGTATTTGGAAAAATGTTTCTTTAAAAATTAATTTTTTTTTAAAAAAATTACAAAAAATTGACCTTTTAAAAATGAAAAAGAATATTTATTGAAATGAAGGTTGGTAAGTCTGTACATATCGTATGAGGTAAAAATAATATTACTTTTTCACTGTTAAAATGTTAGAAAAAAAATCATAGATCGAAAAATACAATAAGGTTCCTTTGAGAACATTTTTGTAAGAGAAAGAGGGAAATATTTATTTTAATTATTTTTGAATATTATAATATTCATAGAAACCATTTTTGAAAACATGGTTTTTAAGGAACAATGATTTCTGACCGAAGATAGAGTAAAGATGAACCTTCATAAAAAGAACTTCTTTACAATCTTATGTGACAAAGAGTGTTTAAATGGTACAAATAAAAGGATATATCATGAATAACTATAGAGTATTATTTTTTATATTGTTCTTAAGATATGAATCATAATATTTCATCAAATTAAGAATAATCATAAACCATCTTGAAAAGCAATGAGATTATTTCAATAAACACATACCTCTTAGTAACTATGAACCATACTCCCATATTAAGATAATGAGATTAAATGAAGCTGAAAATATAATGAATATTAATAGATTTATAATATCAAATTTAAAATGTGTTATATACAACTCATGTAAAAATATAGGTAAATAACAAGGCATTTGACTCAAAGAATTAAAATTAAGACAAAATCATATTACCAATTTGGTAAATTTTGAAACCTAGTTTCCATGAAATAAATATAGTCAAATGGATATGTAAATACACATGAATTTAATTATATGAATCATATAATACATCCATGGGAAGTATACATGCCATAAAAAATTAATGGGTATTGAATTAATCATGTCACTCACATAAATAAAAAGTCATATGAAATTCCCTTATCATGTGTCTTGACTCTCATTGCACTCATAAAACCTCCTCTTAATTGGGTAAATAGTTCTTGTTTGTGCCAAAAGGCTCCTGTGGATTTCTTTATGCCCAAGGGGAGTCTTCTAGGAGGATGGTTGGGATTTTTGGGGAGGATAGGAAAGATCATGGCCAAACCTATGTGGTTTAAGAGGTGTGAAGAAGTGGGATAGGTGGTGGCCTTTTATAAAAAAGGAAAAGGAAACCCTTGGAAATTTTAAAAACAAGTTACATATATAAATGTTTTCACCTAAAAAGGGTCATTAAAACCCAAAAAAATAAATAATGGAAGGTGCATCACAGAATCAAGTCCTTCCAATGGGTTTTGGAAAACATTCTAGGTCATTTTGGGTTTTAAATTTATGGATTAATAATTTGTTAACCTAATTTTTCTCTTAATCATTGTAATTAATTTTAATCACTTTCACTAATATTTTTGGGGATAATCTAATATGAACATAATATTAATTAATCTAATTCCGAATATAGAATCCATTTTTCCAAATTCTAATAATTGAAGTGGCTAGAATTAACTTAAAAATAGTCCTACTGACTGGATGACACAACGTGGTTTTAATGTAAAAACATCCAAATGATTTCTATGTTCATATACCCATTTTCAAACTTAAATTTATTGAAATAACCCAAATTGTAATAATTTATAAAATTATTATCTAATTAAACTTTAGAACCAATTTAATATAAAATTTAACCATATTAATGAATTAGATAAATAAATATTTCTGAATTCAAATAAAATATTTTTATATATTAATTAAAAGAATGAAACCTTATATAAAAAATACAAAACGTTTATCCTAACCTAATTTTTATTCAAATACGAGGTTTATTTTGAAATCTTAAATCTAAAAAAGTTCTAATAATTGGATTTAAAATGGTTTATCCAATAAAAGGTGGTAAAACTACCTTTATATAAATATTGGTTCTTAAGCATAAATTTTCTTCTTCTTCTTACCTTATATATATGAAATTTATTTGATGATTATGAAAAATATTTTCTCAAAATATAAAAAATAAATTTAATTAATATCGTTCACTATTAGTAATTAATTTAACCTATTAATATAAATTTACTTTTTCACATATAGATAGAATTTTATAGAATTATTACCTTTATATTCATTTGGTTTCAATATTATTTTCTAAATTATTGTAAGACAATTAATTCAACTATATATCCATAAGTTAGTTCATCCTATAATCCTCAGTTTAATGGTCATGTTATATACTATTAAATAACTTTATTTTAATAATGAATTATTATTTAGTTACACTCAGTGTTTCATGTTACGTAATCCATTGAGGAAATTAAGTCTTATGTGTAATATAATCTAGACTCGGTGTTCTAGGTAGAGAAAACTAAAATTTATATTATGGGTAGTGCATGATCATCATGTTGTTTCGTATAACACATGTCATATATAGTACATTAATATAAATTTTTTTTAGTGTAGCATGAATTGAAAAATATAAATAATATTACATTAATTCGAATAAAATATTTCAAAAAATCTCAAGGTCTTACTAATTCGACCTATATATAAACATATTTCTATCGAATGGGTAATGAAATTTCTCTACTTGTGTGCGGAAAACTACTGCATCACAATATTATTTTGTTTAGTTTTCCTTTACCACCTCTCAATATTGGTAATTAGGATGGAAAATCTTTTTTATATAATATATATTATATTTATGATTTATTTAATAATCAGTAATTAAAATTTAAAATATACATTCCTACTTTCCATTTAGTGTAAATATAATAATTTTGTTTGGGGATGAGTGCATTACCGCCTCCTCCAAGCGTTGTGATTAGTTCACACTATACATGGAATGTATTAAGGAAGTGTTTACTGAAATTATATAGAATATATGACACTATAATGAAACTATAATGATATTATATATATATATAAACATATATTTCATTTTATCTCTTTCTATTAATATGACTATAAAATGGAAACAATGTTCATGAGTATGTATGACCTACCACATACATGAACGATGTATTCAACTTCATATTTCTATATTCTATAGATTATTATAAATAAATATATACTAAATATATATTATATTTTCATAATTATTTACATTATTTAAATAATTAAATCATGATCTATGTAATAGTATCAAGAATAAAAAGCCAAAACATATACAAAAAACAAAGCATAAATTGCCTAAAACATCACATTAACATGGAGTTGTTAATAAATAGGTAATATAAAGTCATAAAAAATATGGTATTAGATGTAATAATATATTTTTTAGAATTATAATAATCTTAAATTTATTATATATGAGTTTTGAATCTTTACGAATAAATTCATGATGCAAGGTAAGAGAATTTCATCTCACTTTTTATTTCTATGAGATATATGTCGTATTCAACACTACCTTATATTTTTTAGTGTATATAATACCCTACTACAAGTTATTTCATTAATTCCAATTATTTAATTATATTATAATATTCAATTGATGTTATTATTTCATGGGGATCATGGAAAGTTACTCAAGTAATAACGAAATTTCTAGTCTCTCTTTTATTTCTGTCAGACATATTATTTATTCACAATTAATTTTTTTTTGTGGTTTATATAATTACCATGAATGTATTATATTATTATTATCCCAAAATTTATATTTATTTACATATCCATTTAATGATATCCCTTTTAAGGGGTTTTACCATTCAAAATATACAAAATTAGTAAGGTTGTTTTGTCTCAATTTCCTTTCTTTGAGACATGTGTTTAGTTATAAACTTATATTCATTTAAGAGGTATATATACTGATATTTGATATGTTATATAATTAACATAATTGATTTCATTTTATTTTAATCTTCATGTAATTTAATGGGAATTATGATTCAGTGTTACCAAGTGGTAAGAGTCTATTGAAACAATCTCATTGTTTACTGAGATTGTTTATGATTATGCTTACACTGCAGAAATCCTGTGATCTATTTCTCAATAAATATAATTATTTTTCTTATCCAGTGATAATTCATTAAATATTCCTATATTTTTACCATTTTCCCACTCTTGTAATTGAATATAATGAATAAATATTTTTTAGGAAAATAAAACATTATTTATCCTTTCGGTCGAAAATATGTGTTATTTAAAAACCTTTTTTTTTCTAATAATGGTTTCAATTTTTTATTTTTATTATCATATGATTTTTAATTTATATTTTTATCAATGTGTTACCTTTTTACCAAATGGTTTCAAAATTTATCTTCTTATGTTTTTCAAATAAATTCACTTTTCTAAACTTTTAAGCTGCAACAGGAATGTTCAGCATGTTAGGATTTCGCACTGTCATGACCATAATTTACATAATTATTTCTTTGTATGTTTAAAATTATAATTATTTTAAAAGATATTTTTTCCTAATATTCGTGAAATTTTTTTATTTTAAAATGGTTTTCAAATAATAATGGATTTAAAAAATTATCTTATATTTAAAATGTGTTTTCAAAGATTTTCAATGTTTCCTTTATATTTTTTTCAAAATGTTATTTTGAAAGAAAGGATTTAAATGATCTCAAAACATTTATTATATTTAATTAATGTATTTAAAAATGATATTTTTTTCAATATTTTATATAAGTTTTCATGAAAAACAATATTCAATATATTTTGGAGCTTTTATTATAGGTTTATAAGGAAAATTACTTTCTAAATGATTTCATGACATATTTCAACGTTTTCAAAGTATTTTCAATGAAAATGGTTTTAAAATGGTTTGATGGATTAATATTATATTTTCAAATAAGAACTGATATTTTCTTAATTAATTTTTAAATAAATATTTAATAATTATACACAATTTAATATGACATACTTTTTTGTAGTTTATAATTTAATGGGAATATAATCAAATAATACTATTCATATTATTCCTTAAATGGTCTATGTTTTGATGGAATTATTTTTATGAAACCTATTTATCTTTCTCATGTTATATTCTTATGAATTATAATTCATTTCATGGTTTATGATATGAGAAAATGATCATGAAAGCAGTATTTTTCTATGGTTTATGATATAATTTCATGTTTATAAATTCCATTTCATTTCATGGGTTATGATATGATTGTATAGGATATCATGGATCCTGAATACATGATATCATTATGAGATGGATGGTACTTATATATCCATCCAATTCAATGGGTATATATTTATATCTCATGAAAAAATGATGGGAAACAAGTCTATGGGCTTGATCAAAAATGTGAAACAGGTGTGTCCGGATCCAAAATGGGAAACATTTCTATCCATATCCACTGTAGGAAGATAGGGAAACCTTATCCCTTATAATTAAAGCATTATCAACATAGGATAATGGTGTCCAATATAGTTGTGTTGGTCCCCATGAGGTTACTTGATACATTTTTAGCAATGATCCTGGAATTATAGGGAATGATGTTTCATGTTTATATATCTACAAGAAATAAAATTTCTTATGCCTTTGATATGATAAAATGGTTCATTTTCTTGATTATATTATGATATATGTTTTATAAACATCCAATATTTATTCAATGTCTCCTGATTATGATATTTTTATGAATGTTTGGATCTTTAAATGTTATACTCTTGTTCTCATATAATTATGAACATGTTATCCTTATATATTTACATTATTTAACGTTATTGGGAATTCAATCTCACCTCTTTATTTTATTTCCTTTCCACAGGATATAAAGAATTTTTGTAATTAGTATTACTAAATGGAAATATATTTAATGTATGTGTTAAATATATTTCACAAAACAAGAATATTGTGTTCCATGTTTCAAATTAAAATAAATAATTAGGGTCCTCAGGAATTTATTTTCTATAATGTGATGAATATTTATATAAAATGATTTAATATAAATTTATGTTAACCCTAGGTTAGTATAGTTGGTATCAATTTATATTTTTAGTCAAACATTAGAAAACATGATGAGAAAACATTAGTTATAGCCTTAATAACATGTCAAAGGATATATATGTGGACAATGAAAGGTGTAGAAAAATGTCTTGGAATATAAGTAATGGATAAATTTAGTGGTTTCATAGAAATAAATATATCTCTGGATACGCCAAGTGGATTTCCTCTGGAACAGAAGTACCAAGTGGTAAATACATTAATATGGTTTTTCAGTCTTGACTCTAGCATAATCTGGTACACAAAAATGATTCTTGGTGCACACTTGGTTTGACACTCCTGGGGGAAATTCTTTTGGAATTCACAAAATTTTTACTAAAAATTATAAATTATTCATATATAATATTAATATGAATAATCTAGTAAAAGCATATGGTTATATAGAATAAATAAGTATGTGTTTGGATTTAGACATCCTATAATTATATTTTCTAATAATTATGTGTTTTTCTATTATGATAATTGTTTCTCAATCAATTATTTATGGTTTTAGTCAATAAGAGGAACTATAAGGAATTAGTTTAACCATTAATGATTCATATATGTAACATATGGAAATTATAAAAAAAATCATAATATCCCATAATATGAATAAGGAAGGTGGTATATATTATTGATTATACTTCTCAAGATAAAGAGACCAAAAGCAACATGTCGAAGTTATAAGATGTTATAACATAGTTGTTTACATTAAAAATATGAATCATTATTAGATTGAGGTTGAGGAACCTTATGAAATGATTGATATTTCAAATTTAATACAAGGGTTATTAAGGAATTAGATGATAAATCTTGAGAATGTTTTTAAGAATAGAGTTAGATGATTGATGTGTTTAGGATTTTTAATTGAAATATTATGTTATATGAATTATAAAATATATAATTAATTTGTTTATAATAATTTCAGTAAGGATTGAAGAGGATATTTTTAATTTTTATTTGATGTAAATTAGATATTTTTAAATAACGAAAGGTAACTCTTAATGTGTATAATATGTTGAGAAAATTGTGTTTATCTTGGATAAATAGATTATTGATATGGACAATGTAAATTTGATAGTAATGATTACCCTATAACTCATTAATGATTTGTTGAAAATGTTATCTATTTCATCATGGATGATGTTTTCAACTTCTTGGATTTATGGAATATATTGAGTAATCTTTGGAATTAGAAGAATGTATGTTATCCAAAAGGATTTATGGTAATTCACTTTATTACCATGTTTCAAGAGAATATAAAATGAGGGTATTCACTTGTTTGGATTGTTCCAACCAGGATATTATTTTTTACATAAGGAGAATCAATGTTATTATGATTTCATGACCTTATTTATAAATTTTTTTATTTTTAACTTTCATAAGGGTTATAAGTTTAACCATTTATATAATGTTAAAGTTAAACATTGGATAGAGCTTGAGATATTAAATTAATATATCACCACATAATGATTTATGCATATTTTTTTTATCTTTTTATAACTAATATGTGTTATCTTTTTCAAACCAAAATGTTTTTATCATAAATGAAGACATATAAGATGACTTATAAATGATCTCATTATCGGTTAGTGCTTTAGAAATGAAAAACCCACATTCCTTTTTAGAGAAATAGGTGAAGTATAAATTTTTCAAGACATTACCAATGGGTGATATTTTACTTTTGAAATAGAAGGAAAACAAGTATGTATATATTATTCTGAAAAAGAAATTATCCAGATTTCAGAATATCATGTTGAAATAAAATGGTGTCATATTATCATCATTTATTATCATATGATTAACCACTTTCATGCTTTTTTACATTATGGTTTTTGTGATAGTTTCCTTCATATGGGCCACCAAATTACTTGGTATAAGTGTTATTTATCAATATCAATAATTATTTATGCATTTCGTCCATTTCTAATCCTCTATTCCCATATATGTTATCCTATGTGGAAACCATGTAATGTGATACTTTGGGTAACCATTATGTTTTCAATTTTTCCATATAAACAATGATTTAGTATTCATTTTTATGTTGTGGGTTTCTATGAAAAGAACATTAATGTCTCAAAATTTTAATAAACTAGAATAATTTAAAGTGTCAAATTATTTTTTTGGGGGGGGGGTATAACATAACACCATGAGATTTTTTGAATTATTTTTTTCAAATTAATTTAATTTTTGATATTTTTCTTTTCAATGAATTATAAATATAAATTTTTCTATACAAAATCCTTATGTAGGGATAACATTATATGAAACACCAAGTTATGATTGTGCTATATACTACACTTATATTAGATTAATGTACACATAACACTCTGTTTGGATTTTATTACACACTACATCGAGTACCTTCGAGAGCTTGCGTTACACACAAGGACGTGTTTTACCGAACCATGATATAATATTAAAATTATAATTAAAATTTTATTATAGTTAATATATATTTTTTATGGAATGGATGTTATGATTAAGATTAAATAAATCATAAAAATATAATTTATAAATGTATATAAAATTAATACATTGTTTATCAATTACTCAAAGTGAATAAGAGAACTAATTTAAAATACATAAATTACTCTTCTATAAAAACTTGTTTTTTATTTAGAAACACAATTTTATCTCAATAAATTAAACAAACAACATTTTATTAATTTTTTAAATTTAATTTATATATTATATATTCAATCAATGTTTTTTATACTCATAAAATATATTTGACAAGTATAAGAAAAAAATAAATCCAATTTTATGAATAAAAAGATGTATTCTTTTAACTCCTTTTAATAGTGTTCTAATTTAAAATATGGATTTTGACTATTTTTTAATATTTATTTGAAAAAATAATATGAATTTTTTAAAACATAACAGAAAAATTATATTGGATTTAATTTTTTGGTTTTATTCTTTGAAGTTTCATTTTTTAATGAATAGTGAATAATATGGAATTTTAATTCAAATAGTACACTTTTGAATAATTTATTTATATAGTTAAATTTTATTTTAATTATGTTTATATAGTGTAATGAGATTAATTTTACATAAATTATCCCAATTTTGGTCATTTGATTCAATTTCACATTTAAATTTGAAGTCAAATAATTCTAAAATTTTAAGAATTTTTTCTTTAAAAACAAGCTATCGCGACCTATTTGTGGGATTAATTTTAAATTAATTTCTTCCACTTATATGATTAAATTGTCTAAAAATGTAATAAATATTTATAATAATAATATTTAATAATTTATAAAAATTTCAAATTAGTTTTTGACAAAAACGAATAGTGAAATTGACTAAAATTAATTACAGTGATTAAAAGAAAAATTAACATAACAAAGGACTAGACCTTAAACATATATCCAAAAACTTCCTAATAACATATAAAAAATCCATTTTATTCCAATATATTGAACCTATCATCCATTTTAATTTATTTTTATTATTATTGTATCCACTTTTCTTAGGTATAGCTTGGGTAGAATTCCCTTTTAAAATTTTTACAAGAATGTAACTCTTCATTCACTATAAAATGGTACTAACCACTCCTAGTTTTTGACATCTATCATGCCATTTGGATCACCAAAAATATGCTCAAATAATCTCAAAAAATATTTCCCTTAATCTTATAATCCTATCATTGGTAACAAAACCATCCAAAGAAGCCTTTTGGTGTAAACGAAAAGGAGTTTCCCAAATAATAGGTTACATCCTTTATCAAGCTCTTTTATTTTATTTTTATTGTCCACCACCTCAAATATTAATATTACACTCTTATATAATAATAGAAATATTATAAATATAATGAAATTTTTTTATTCAATGGGTTCATCCTACACTTAAACACTATTTCATCTAATGGGCAATGAACATAATGTTCTTTCGTACGATGAAATATGGCCTCACAAAATGATGTTGGTTGTTTTTCCATTACCACCTATCATGATTTGTAATTATGATGGAAAATATGTTTTTAAATTATATATATGATATTTATAATTTATTTAATCTCATATTATTATTCTATAAAACATACCGTCATTCTTTCAATTTTATGTAAATATGATAATTTTGTTTAGGTAAGTGTGGACTTCCGTCTCCTCAATGAGATGTGATTCGTTCACACACTAAATGGAAAATATTAAGGTAGTTTTTAGTGAATTTATATGATAAATATTACATAATAATTCTACTATAATGATATTATATATATAAACATATTTCATTTACTATATTTCATTAAATATGACAATAAAACGGAAACAACATTCACACGTTCATATGATCTATTGTCTCCATAAACAGTGTATTCCATTTTATATTCTTATATCCTATAGATTATTATAAATAAATATATAAGGAATATATATTATATTTAAATCATTATTTTTATTCTATAAATATTTAAATTTTGATCTAAGTAAGATTATCAAGAATAACAAACCAAAACATATACAAAAAAAGTTGATATTACCCAAATCATAACATTAACATGGAGTTGTTAATAAATGGGTAATATAATGTCATTATGAAATAAAATAGGGTATTATATATTATAATATGATTTTATTTTATATTTTTAATAAACACATATATATTGTACATGAGTTTTTAACATGTATGATGAATATCAAGACTTAAGTTAATTAAATTTCATCTCACTTTTCTTTTCTACTAGATACATGTCATATTCACCACTCGTTTATATTATGTGGTGTAAATATTAGCCTATGAAATATTATATCATTAATTATAATTATATAATGATATTATTATTCTAAACTCATTTTATTATTTCATGGGGGTATTGATTCAAAGGTTACTCATATACTTAGGGGATTTCTAGTCTCACTTTTATTTCTACGAGTTTTATTCTTTATTCATAATTCATTATTTTGTGTGGTGTATATAAAACCCATGAATATATTATATTATTATTAATATATTTAAATTTATTTGTATTTACATATCCATTTTATGATCTCTCTTTTATGGGTTTTTATGGTCCAAAAGATACAAAATCAGTAAGATAGTTTTGTCTCAATTTTCCTTCTTTGAGTGACATGTTTTATTATACACCTAAATTATTTTAGGAGTTTTATATACTACCATATGAAAAGTTATATAATGAATCTAATTATTTTCATTATGTTTTAATATTCTTGTAATTTTATGGGGAGTATGTTTCAAATTTATCAAGTGGTAATAATATACTGAAATAATCACAATATTTATAGGGATAGTTTATGATTATGCTTCCAATGAAGAATTATTATGATACAACTCTCAAGAACTCTCATGAATTTTCATATAGACTTTTAATTCATGATATCTTAATTTATTGGTACTATTTTCCAACTCTTTGGTACTTTAGATAATTAGAAAAAGTGTTTTATGAAAATCTGACATTATTTCACCTTTCTATTAGAAATTATTCTTCTTTCAAACCTGTATTTCATGAAATTGGTTTCCGATTTTCTTCACTATTTTCCTATGATGTTTAAACAATTTTTTTACCCATTTTTTACCTTTTTAAAAATTATATTAAAATGATTCTTCTTTTTTTCTGATCAAGTCATTTTTCAATACATTTAAGGTGAAAAAGGAATGTTATCCATGTTCAAACTTACTCGCCATCATGAATGTCATTTCCTTGATGTTATCAGTGCAAGTTTACATGTTTATTTTTTATGAAAATTTTTTCCCTAATATTCATGAAATTTTTATATTTTGAAATTCATTTCAAATAAAATTTGTTTAAAAAATTATTTTTAAAATTATTTTTAATTTATTTTAAATGTCTCTATTATATGTTTTCAAATAAAGGATTTCAGTGGTTTCAAATATTATTTTATAAGTTTTAAAATTAAATTAAAATAAATTTCTTTTAAAAATATTTTCAAGAATATTTTATATATTTTAAAGGAAGATGATTTTCAAAATATATTCATACTTTTTTTAATAGTTTTAAATGAAAATGGGTTTCAAAAAAAATCACACCTTCTTTATTTGTTTTCAATTTATTTTCATAGGAAATCATTTTCAAGAGGTTTTATGTTTTAATAATCCTTTATTAAGGAATAATGGATATTTTCTTTATGATTTTTTTTAAATAATTTTTCAAAATTATTCTCCATTTATGATGACATACTTTTTTATATTTTCTGCTTTATTGGGGATATGTTCCAAGAATACCATTCATAATCTTTATTTAATGGTTTACATTTTGATGGAATGATATTTTTTACAGTGGTTTCTCTTTAAGGGGTTTTATACTTATGAAAATCGTATATTTTCACTTGTTATTCTTTGATGAAATAATTATGAAAGCTATATTTTTCTATAAGTTAATATATGATTACATGTTTATGACACACATTTTATTTCATGGGTTATGATATGATTGTTTATGATCATACGGCACATGTATACATGATTTCATTATGAAATGGGTGGAATATATATATCCCTCCATTAAATTGGGTAAATATATTTTTTAACACCCCATGTTTTTATGGGAGTTTATTTTAAAACATTAATTTATTTGATGTATTTCATTACAGGAAACATTGTCTTAGCATGAAATACACAAAATGTTGAGTTTCTAAGAAACATCTTTTTATTATTGAAATTATTTAAACTAAAAAACTATAAAAATGTAATTAGAATGGCTGTTATGAACATGATTAAAAGAATTATTAAATAATTTTTTACACATTTATATATAATTCATTGACCAATTAATTATAAATAAATATAGAACCATTTTTTAAATAAAAAGAATTTTTTTTTAAAAAAATGATTTAAGTGTACACAAGTGTGTTTTATACCAAAAAATAAAAAAACAAATATTTTTATATTTTTTTATTGAAATTTATATATAATATATTCCAAATAATTTTAAAATTAATCTAATGTGTTTTCTAGATATGATATAAGAAAAAATCTAATTTTAAACATAAAAAATTATTTTTCTAAGAAGGTCATTTTTACACCTTTTAATGAGGAACTTGTTTAAAATATATTTCTCCAAACATTTTAAAATTATAATTCAAAAAATAAAAAATTTCTTGGAAAGGGAGATATCAAAATAAATATGGGTGAACTTTTGATGTTTTTCTGAGAAGTTTCGTGTTCTGATGAATGGTTAAAATACTAAATTTTAATTCATAAGTGCTCTTTTTATGACTTATTTATATATATAAATAATGTTTTTAATTAATGTTAATGTATAATTAATTATTTTTTTATCATTTAATCCAATTTAGTTCATTGGAATCAATTTCACACCTAATTTGGATATAAAGTCATTTCAATATTTTAAATGTTTTCACTTTAAAGACCTATTTTCCCTTTCAAACAAAGGGATTTATTTTAAATTAATTTCTAAAAAAATTTTCAGTATAATTGAGGAAAATATATTCCATATTTTGAATCATAAGGTCAAAATATATTAAATTTTTCCCTTTTATTTTTGTACAATATGAATGTTAACTTTATGATTTTTTTAATCATGGTTAAGGGTAAATCAATTAATTAACTATAAAAATAATATTATAAATATTATAAAACTAACATAGAACATGAAAAAATGATATTATATGAATTTATTTAGGACATTAACACTTATTTATTGGAATTTAATTTTTCATTGGATGCTTCTCCATGAAAATTACTTTGATATTATTATAATCATAGAGGGTGAAAAAATGCCACACTCTTACTTTTAATATGTAAAATATTTTAAATTTGGGACTAAATAAAAGTTATGAAATTATATATATATTTTCAATAAATATGAAATATTTATCTACATAATATAAATTTATTTTGAAAATTTAGTTAATAAATAATTATCATAAATAACTACAAAATGGTGATGGATTAATTATTCAATTAATTAAACTAACAATTAAATGAAATTATAAATATCAAAATATTATAATTTTACTTAATTAAGGTGATAAATAAATTTTATTGATGAATATGACACATTATGGGTGTATTAATGAATTTTTTTGAAGTTATACTGGTTTATTCATTTTCTAAAAGTTAATGTAATGATTAGTGACAAATTTTACGCTTATGACTTTTTATAAAAATTTTATTTTTAAAAAATTATTATAAATAATAAAAATATTATAAATATTAATTTTTGTTCCAATTCACACTTTGCATATATAAAACTAAATCTTATTAATATTGAAAACATTATTAACATTATTAAAACAAAAATGGATCAACTAAGGTTTATTTAAAATCTAAAGGTTTATAATGACGACAATATTATTCTAAGATCTATTAGTGTATGATATTAAAACAATATAATATCTTATATTAAAATAAATGTTTTTTTGGTATTTTTATAGATATTTATTTAATTATAAATTATTCTTTTAAAAACTCTGAAAGTTCCCCTCCCCTCTCTTACAAAACAGAACATGTTGTTCTTATATACTCAGACATCAAAACCTATTTGGTTCCCCTTAACATAGTCAAAATCGCATACCCACTATCCTCCCTCTATCATAGAATCATTATATTCAGAACAAATCCATCCAAAGAAGTTATTTTATGAAAATTAAAAGGAGATACCCAAAGAAGAGGTCATGTTCATCAATGAACATTTTTGTATCATTTCATTGTTAAAATGATTAAATTAATTTTATCTAATGTTTATAAGATAACCTAGGTGTCTTAAATTTATTTATATATTGTTTTATTATGGTTTATACCTACACTCACACACACATCCATCAAATAGGATACCCAATCATCATTTGTGTGTATGGTGGACTACCACCTCACGAACCAATGTTGCTCATTCATCCACTACCACCATTCATGGATGTAAATAATGATGTAATTTAAGTTTTCTATACGATATATATTATATTTATCATTTATTTATTCTTATTAAATTAAATTATAACACATACCTTCATTGTTTAGAGTTTTTGTAAATATGATAAAATCATTTGTGGATGTGTGGACTACCTCTTTTCAATTAGATATGACTCATTGACACATTTTAAGGAATTCATTATATATGGATTAATTAAAATTATATGATATATATGAAATAATAATTATAATGGAATTATATTATATATATATACATAAATTTCATTTACTTCCATTCATTTAATAAAAAATGAAATGGAAGAAGCGTTCATGCGTTCCTACAACATATCTTCTCCAATAATAGTATATTTAATTTTATATCTATATATTTTATAGATAAAAATAAATACATATATAAATAATATATCTAATACTTATCTCATTTTTATGATTCTATAGACAATAAAATCACTATCTATGTATTGTTACTAAGAATAATAAGTCAGAACATGTAAAAGAATCAAAGCAGTTATTACCCAAAACATAACATAAACATGGACTTAT
The DNA here is from genome assembly GCA_963277665.1 of Viscum album. Lineage (NCBI taxonomy): Eukaryota > Viridiplantae > Streptophyta > Magnoliopsida > Santalales > Viscaceae > Viscum > Viscum album. The sequence goes on from OY728142.1 coordinate 1,541,744,254, forward strand.
TTATAAAAAAATAATATAAATTTATAATTAAATCATATATGGTATTATATATATGACTATTTTTCTTTAATATAAGTATAATAAACTTATATTTATGATACATTATGTTTTCACGAGTATGGAGAGAGTCAAGATATATGTAAAGGGATTTTCGTCTCACTTTTATTTTCCATGAGATTTTAGTTAAGATAACCACATATTTATTTTTTGTGGTGAATATAAATAACATGAATGTATTAAATGATAATTATCCATATATTTATTTGTATTTACATATCCATTTCTTATCCCTCTTTTATGAGGATTACAGTTGAAAAATTCCCAAATCGGTAAGTTAATTTTATCTCAATTTTCTGTCCTTGAGAAAAATGTTAGGTTATGAATATATATTATTTTACGAGTTATATATATTTATATTTGTCATTTTGTAACATGAATTTACTTATTTTTATGATATTATATGTTTCATTTAATTTTATTCTCTCTTCGGTCATAAATCTATGTTCCTATAAATAAATGTTTTCTAATAATTATTTAAAAGTGTTTTAAATGATATTTTAGGAATTTTTAATGAAAAAATCATTATAATATGTTTAAAATATTTTCTAAATATTAAATTAAAATTTTTAAAGGTTATTTTGAAAAAAATATTTTTTAAACATTTTATGTTTTAAAAATATTTTTTTCAAAATAGAATGTATTTTTCCTCAAGAATTATTTCAAGTGATATTTCAAAATTACATTCCATCTAAAAAATTGTCTTTTATATTACTTATGTTTTACTGTGGATATGAAACAGGGATAACAATATTATTATTCCATCGAATAGTTTTTTATGATGGATAAATCTTTAAAAAAAATTATTTTCCATGAGTTATGTTATAGTGAAATGTTAATAAAAAAATACTTTTTAAGAGTTCTGATATGTTTTTTATTCTTCTAGAAAAAAATATATGATTTTAATATGTGATGGGTGGGACATATATCTACCTCTAATTAATAGGTTAAATATGGATACCTCATGAGGAATATATTTTATATGTGATCCTTGTTTCATTTTAACAATTATATGTGTGGACTTAATTTTCATGTTTATAATTTTATGTGTTGATCTAGTTTTCAAGTTTATAATTTTATGTGTAGACCTAGTTTCCATTACCATATGTTTATGAAAGTTTCTAAATTCATATAATCAATTTTATGATTGAACCTGTTTCTAGTTATACATTTTCACAATGTTACTTGTTTATGTGTATGCCATAATTCATGTCTTAAGTCTATGTTAAGATATGATGGATTATGTTCTATGATTCCCTTACAATTCATGTATTATAAAATACAAATATGTATTCCATGATTCTTTTTTACGGTCATTGATATGAATTGTATGATCTTCAAATGTTATGATCACATTCTAATACCCTTTATGGCCATTTTTACACATACTTATCTCCTTATTCGGTCCTTATAGAGCATTTGAGCTCACAATTTCTTATGGTTATTTTCCCCAGGATGTGAAGAATTGATTTTTGTATGATATTTTTAAAAGGTTTCAAGATATGAACAAATAGGAAGAAGAAGATTTAAGTGTATTAGGGACAAGTTTTTTATACCTCCATGTTTCCAAAGGCTCTAAGATAATATGTTCTTTTATGATTTTGTTTGTATAATGTATGAAATATTCCACAAAAATGATATAATATCCAATATGAATAAATTGATCTTATATTGTTGGTATCGAAGAAAAGGTGTAGTAAATGTTTTTAAACTAGGATGATAATACATTAGTGATATCCCCAAAGATGTTTCTAAGGAAATTTATACGGATGTCTATAAGAATAACCCTAACGTTCCATATATTTAAAATTATGTGTCATGATATTTGCATCCAATAATAATGTTTTCATGATTGTGTGTTTTAATTCTATAACAGGTGTTTCTCACACTATGATTTTAAGTCTTTGTTCAGTATAAGGAACTAGAAGGAACAAGGTTAACATTGAATTTTTTAGATATGGAAAGTTTGTGAATTTTAAAAAATGATTTCTAAGTGGAAATATCATGAAGAGAATCAGGACCGTGTTATGAGTATTGGTTATACTTCTTAGGATAAGGATACCACAAATGATTTGTAAACGGTATGGGATGTTCTTACTGTATATTTTTATACTAAACGTAAACTTTTTTAACAAATTGTTATTGAGGACCATAATACATTATTAATATATCATGTTTGAAAAATTATTAAGATGATGAAGCATGAGTAATGGTTTAAGAATAAATTTAGATGATTCAAGTGTATATGTTTTGTAATTAAAATATTATGATATATATATAAGTATTTTCAATATAATTTTTTCTTTTAATGATTGAAACAGATATGTATAATAGTTATAAAGACAAGGAAAGGTGATTTAATGGAAAGGTGAAATTCGTGGAAAAATAAGATTTAGGTAAGGATAACACTTAATATGTTCCTAATGTTGATATAATGTTATTTGTTAATGATTTATTGGATATGAATAAGTAAATTTTATGGTACTGGTTTGCTTGGAAATGAATAAGGATATGTTAAAAAAGTTGATTATTTTATCATGTGTGGAGTTTATTACATTTTTGGACTTAAGTAATATATGAAATAATCATTTTTTTAAGAAAGAATGCATATTTTCAATAAGGATTTTTGGTAATTACCTTGTTTAAAGATAATATATGATAAAGGTATTCACGTGTTTGGAATGTCAAAAAGAGGCACATTATGATATATGGGGGATCAATGATAATATTTAATTTATAAATTTACTGAACTTATTTACAATTTTTTGGAATTTTATCTTTCACAAGTGTTATAAGGTTAACCATTTATGGATCATTTTATGTTTAAAATTTGGTTGAGGTTTATATATTAAAGTAGTATCTATAGATATGAGTATTTTTTTGAATATTTGGTAACATTTAATAACATTTTTTTGTGATAATGAATGTTGTGATGACCTATAATTATATTTATGGATCTAATAATCTCTTAACTCTTCAGGAATGATGATTTTACCTTTGATTATTTGATTAAGAGATAAAGTAGAAATTGATTTTGGAACAACCATTGGGTGAGATTGTACTTATGAGATGAAATAAAGTAATTATAACTTCTCAATGGATTTTGAAATAAAATTGTATCCTATTATAATCTTTTTTGAGGATATCAATGACCTTTTTCAGACCTATATGGTATGTGGTTTTTTTCTATTAATATTATCTTGAATATGTTATCCATTACTCTCTATCAGAACATGATAGTTATATTTCCCTCTCATGTCCATGTTTTCACTTGAAAACTATGTTCTCAAATATATAAACCCAGTTGTGATTTTATTTGGGTTGTTTTTATGTTTCCAACATTCCCTTTTTAAAAGTATCTTTTAGGATTCATTTTTTACAATGTGTGTTTCCAGGAAAGAATCATTCAAGTATTAATCCTAGGATAACCTAGATTATTTTTGAGGGAGAAATTAATTTAAAGAGGGATGAGTGTAACACCCCATGATTTTTACGATATATATTTTTTAAATATAATTTGATTTCATTGATGTCTTTTATTACACGCAACACCATCTTAGCTTACATCACACGCAACACTGACAATCTACAAATCATTTTATATTATTATAATTAATTAAACCGGAAAATTATAACCTATCCATTGTAATTTAGGGTATGAACATGATTAAATAAATTATGAAATTATTGTTTTCACTAGTATATATAATTATTTAACCAATTAATTATAAATGAATGTAAGACCCTTTTTAAAATAAAAGGAAATATTTTTCTGAAAACTATTTAAATATGCACAGGTGTATTTTACATCAAAAAATAAACAAATAAACTTTGTTGGATTATATAAATTAAATGTGTATAATATATTAAATATAATTATTTACATTCATCTTATGTGTTTTCGAGACATGATATGAGAACAAATCCAATTTTATACTTCAAAGAATTATTTTTCTAACAAGGTAGTTTTTCCTACTTTTGACACTACAATGGTATAAAATAAAGTTTTTTTACACTTATATACATTATATTTTCCAAAATAAACTTCTTCTTTGAAATATATATATCTAAATTTACTTAGGGTTCTCTTTTTTATTTTTATATGATGATTCATGTTTTGGTCAATAATGAATAATACTGAATTTTAATTCACAAATTATTTTTCATCAAATATATTTTTATAGTTAAATTATGTTTTGAATTTATTTTAAAATATAATTAAATAATTTTTTTGAAATTAAATTAAATATAGTTCATTGGAATCAATTTACTAGGGAATTTATATATATAAAAAATCAATCTTTTGGCCATTTTTACTTTAAAAACCAGTTTTCATGTTATGTCAATGAGATTAATTTTAAATTAATTTACAAAAAATAATTTTTTAGGATTTTGAAAAATAGACTACATAATTTTTAATAAAAATTAATTAATTAATTAAATATGTCCCTTTTATTTTTGGACAATTAGAAGTGTAACTTAATTATTTTTATTACCACATTTAAGGGTAAATTGGTCAATTATGTTTAAAAATAATATTATAAATATTGTAAAACAATACAAACCATTGAAAAATAGTATCGGATGAGTTTTTTTATACCGTTAACACTGTAGGATCAAAATTTAAAATTTTAATTTAGAATCTTGGATGAAAATGACTTAGACATTATTAATATCAAAGAGGGTGACAAAATGTCTCACTCTTAATTTTAATAGGTATAATATTTTTAATATTGAATTAAATAGATGATATGATATACGATATATATTACTATAAAATATAAAATGTTTATATACTTCATATAATTTTTGTTTTAATATTTAGTGAAGAAATAATGATCATAAATAATTAAATAATGATGATGTAGTAATTAATCCATAAATGAATCAACCAATTAAATGATATTATAAATACTAAAATAAATATATATTAACTTAACTAAGGGGACTAGAAACTTTTATAGGTGAATATGACATTTTGGGGGTGTATTAAATTAATTGGTTCTATATTATCATACTTTCTTTATTTTCTTAAAGTTAAAGTAATGAGAAGTATCAAAATTGACATTTCAGATATTTTATGAAAACAATATTTTATTATATTATTATAAATCATAAATATATGAATTAAGGAAAAAGGTGGTAGATATGGTAAAAAAATATCATAAATTGGACATTTCTGGTCTAATTTACACTTTATATGTAAAAATTACATTCTCTTAATATTAAAAACAGTGTTACCTTAGTTAAAATTAAAATTCTGTAACTAAGGGTTGATAAAAAAGATAAGGCTTAAAACAACACCACGAATTGTATAAGATATATTGGTTGATTATATTACAGAATTATCATATATTATCATAGAATAAATTTATTTTTTGATGTAATTTTATTGAGATTGATTTTATTATAAATTAATCTTTTCTGAAATTTCAAAAGTACCCCTCCCCTCTCTAAAAAAATGACACATTTTATTCTCTTTTATTCGAACTTTAGAACCTATTTGGTATGTCCATAATCAATCCAAATATTTGAAGGACCACATAACACCCTGAGAGGGGAGGGGTGAATCAGGGTGTCTACTTTTTCTTTTAAACTGGTTGATCTTGTTCCCACATTGGTAGAAAACTATTAAACCTATATAAAGAGAAAGTGCATAAAATAAAAAATCACATGAAAATCAATGACACATCAATTTTACGTGGTTCACCACTAAGATATACATCTAAGGAGAATACACTAAAAGTGTGCCGGTCATACAAAAAATCACTAATCATCATAAGTTGTGGATTACAAGAGTTTAGCACAACCACACTATGACAGGTGCACAACATTTATAAGGTTTTAGGAACATCACACTTCATCTCTCAGACCACTTCCACTGACTCCCCTTCCTCATTGAATTAGAATAATCTTCAATCATTTTAATGAATTTATGGTCACATCAATGGTTTAGCATTAGATCATGCATCCTAAACTGTAAATTAATGCTCTGTTGAATTCTTGTAATCACCTATAGATGTAATTTATTTTCTCATACACTAATATGTTATGGAAATTAACTTCACAAACTGACTTGATCAATTTTTAGGATTCCTTGAGTTTTTTGTGTACTTTTTTTTTCGCGTACCACTGTTGTTTTAACATACCGCTACATTTTATGTGTACTATCTAGTTGTTTCTGCATACCGTCCAACTGTCTCCACGTACCGTCCAACTCCTCTGAGAACTATCCCTCTCCGCGTATTTCCTTACACCGTGTACTACTCCACTCCTCCGTGTACTGTCCAGCTCCATGTACATCATTCTTTGGATGCATACTGTGAGAGCTTCATATGAGAACTGTAGTCTCTTCCGTGAAGTGTATTCCTTACGTGGATGATTCTATCCGTGTACCATCTTCTCCTCTGCTAACCACTTCCAAAATCACTAAATTTATTCCTAAAATTTTAATATCCAATATCATCTATTAAAAAATGGGATTACTTCTCCTTAAATAGGCACATAAATTCTCAAAATTTGGTTATCTGATTTACCCAAATATTCAATGTGAAAAAATATTCACTATAAACTGAAATCCATCTGCATAATGTTAACATCCAATGCATACTACAATCCTATGAACTATGAACCTTCATTGTGTACTATTAACCTTCCACTTACCGTATGTCTATCAGACCGAGTACAACATGTCTTCATGGTGTACCATCACTCAGACCCATTTTCATCATCATTTTGTGTACTACACACCTTCACCACATACCATCGCTACATAGTATTTTCAGTTCTATAGATGGTTCCACGTACCACATACCTTCACCACGTACTACATGGCATGATAAAAAATCACATGTCTTCCCTACATACTGTGAACCTTTACCATGTACCTCACACCTTCACTTTGTACCACACACTTTCACTACATACCATTGTTGTGAACCATTACAAAAATTTTGATTTCTGAGGCACAAAAAATTGGAAAACACTGTGAAACTATTCCACCCTCAACATTGATTTCATCCTAAAACACATGACCCTAATTTTATAGGACTCCTTAGAAATCCATGGTGGATATTCACAATAAAAAAATACATCCTCCATTATTATCAATGAGCATCCTTGGTTCCAACAATCTCCCCTTTGGGTTTTTTGGAAATCTCCCGATAAATTCACCAATGCTCCAGCCACGATCAAAACATGAACCTCCAAAAAACAACTCATCCATCACTCTAAGTCTAAGTGTGTTGTGATTGGTGTAGAAAACAAGATAGAGGACATGAATTGAGCTCTCATCCTTTTATTTTATGCTCCATATTTTCATTTCTGACTATTTCTATTATCTATATTTCATATAACCATAATGAAATATAAAACTCTCCATTGAATTTATCCATTCTCCCCCATTGGTAATAATCCCAAAGAACTGAATCTTGAATTATATATTTAAAAAATCCTGCTACCCCTGGGTCATATCTCCCCCATAAACCTGCATCATTTCAAAAAAAATATTAAAAACAGTTATAAAAACTAGTGAGAGGGGAATCTCGTAACCTCTTTAAGCACTGGGAGGTGACTGAACATCGAGGTCCATCTGATGTTTCAAAAAAATAGCCACTGATAGTGGCTTGTTCATAATGTCATCCAATTGCTCATCATTTCCCACATGGTTCATTTTTATCACTCCTTGTTAATGTTTTTCCTTGATGAAGTGATATATGATCTCAATATGTTTCATACAATAATTTTGAACCCAATTCTTTGTAAGGTCAATTGTGCTCTTATTATCACAATAAATCATCATTGGTTGTTTCACCTCATCACCTATGTCACGCAGCTGCTGCTTCATCCAAAGTAACTAAGTGCATGCCTTGGTAGCAGCTACATATTCAGCTTCATTAGTACTAAATGATATACTTTATTGTTTCTTTCTTAACCATTCCACACATTTTTTCCCAACATAGAATGCTCCAACCTTGATAGACTTTATGTCCACTACTTATCCAGCCCATCCAGTATCCAAAAAAGCTGATAGTTTACTATCTATTCCTGCATCAATGTATATCCCATAATTATGTGTTCATTGAATGTATTTCATGATTCTTTTCACTACCTCCATGTTTTTTTCCTTTTGATTACTCTGAATGTGGTCCAGATGGCAAGTTGAAAAGACAATATATGGTTTTGTCACTACTAGGTACATTATGCTTCTAATGATTCTTCTGTACATAGTGGGATCCATAGAAGTCCCTCTCTTATGATTTCTGAGCATTGATCCAATTGAAATCAGAGTATACATTGGTTTGGAATCATGCATATTGAATTTCATCAGTATATCTATAGCATACTTTTCTAAAAAAATTAATGTTTCATCCTTCATATGAAGAACATGAAACCCTAAAATTTATGTGAGTTCACCAATCATGGACTTTTCAAATTTTTATTTCATATGATTTTCAAATTCAACCACTAATCCTTGTCTTATTCCACAAAAAATAACATCATCCACATATACCAATATCATGAACAAATCCTATTGATGGTTCTTCACATAAGGATTGTGAACCACTCCTCCTCTTTTAAACTCAAGATTTCTTAGATAATAGTCCAACCAAGAGTACCATGCTCATGGTGCCTATTTGAGGCCATAAAGTTATTTCTTTAATTTACAAAATTTTTATTCATTATTGAAAAGAATGAACCGTATAGGTTTTTCAATGTAGACTTCTTCTTCTAGTAATCCATTTATTAATGTTGTATTGACATCCATTTGGTACACTCTATAACCTCTTTGGGTTTATATGGAAAGAAATAGCCTGATTGAATCCAGTCTTTCTACGGGAGAAATTATATCCTCAACATCAATGCCTTAAAAATTCTAATATCCATTAAAGACCAAGAACTTTGTATTTATGATGACATTTCCATGTTCATAAATCTTTTTCATGAAAATATAGTTTGTACCATTCACATTATGATCTTCAGGTCCTTTAACAAGATCCCATGCCTTTTTTTCCAATTAGATCTAACTGTTCATTCATTACATTCAACCATGACTCATCCTTCATAGCCTCTTAATATGAAGATGGTACCCCAACTGATAGAAATGAAAATTGTGCATTAAAACTCATTCTCTAGGTCTGTGTAGGTGTGTTATGATCCCCGATAATGTTGTACCGATCAATATCTTCTCTTCAATTTCTCATATGTGGTTCAACTAAATTCCCTCCAACTATGGCTTCCTGTTTCGATTCTTCTTCATATTCAACTTCATTATTTGACACCTGAGAGTCTTTCATACCTTCATCTACCTCTATATTAACATTTTTTATGCTCACATTCTTCCTCATATTTTATCACATCAGTATAAGATTTCCTTGAAGCATTAGTGTTTTTCTCTTCAATGATATTTAAATAATTACTTTCCAAAATTCATTCCAAACTCTACTTGAAACACTGGTAGGATTTGTTGTTCATTGAGTATCCAAGAAATATTCAATCATATACATTGTCTTCATACTCCCCTTGATTACATTATTTGTTTCAGATAAAACATTTTCATCTAAAAAAATGAAAATATTTCAAATAGGGATTCCATACATGCCACAATTAATATGGTGTCTTTTTTTCATTCATATGTAGTTCTGTTTGATTTTTAATATACACTACATATTTGACTACATATTTCCAGTAATGTCGAGGAATATGACTCTCAATCAGTATAGTTCGGGTCATATTGATTACCTATTGATTACTATGATCAACAACTCCATTTTTCTATGGAGTTCTCATAGCTACCACCTCATTTTGCATTCCATGATTCTCTAGGTAATTTTCAATTTCAACGGATGAGTATTCCTCTCCATTTCAGACATTTGGTCTTTGATCTTCCATCCAGAATCATTCTCAGTGATTTAATGATAGGATTTCATGTAATCAAGCACTTGTCACCTCCTGTGTATAACGAAACATTCCATTATATTGTAATAATTTATGAATAGAACAATGGAACACTCTCTATGTGTTCCAAAAAAATTTATCAGGCTATATACATCTGTATGGATGAGGTCAAAGAGATTTGATTATCTTTTTCCTTTGGTCGGTAGGAACTGCAGAACAGTTTCCCTTGCATGCAAGAATGACATATTTTTTCTCATTCACGCTTCAGATTAGGGATATCCATGACCATATTCAGCTTAGATATCTTCTCTATTCCTGGATGATTGATGTGCCCTAATCTCTGATGCCATAAGTTGTTTTACTCTATGAATACTTGGTATCATATGTTCTATTTGTTTTCAAAATGATATAAGTTTCCTTCTATTCTACATCCTTTTATGAGATAATTACCAGAATTTCCTCTAATAGTACATTCATTCTGATTGAATGTCACAATAAGACCTGAGTCAAAGAGATGACTCACACTAAGAATATTGTGAAACAAACCATCCACATACAGTAATTTAGTTCTCTCCATCTATCCATTAGCTAGCTCAGTACATCCATACCCTTTTATCATCAAAGAACCATCATTATTGAACCTCACTACTCCATATACCTTTTTCATGACATTCGTTAATAGGTCTTCATTACCCATTATGTGGGATGAACATCTGCTATCAAGAATCCAGGTGTTGTTGTTCTTTATTGTCACGACCCGTCCTCGAGGCCCGTGACGTGACTACCCCAAGCCCGCCTTCCATAGGCCAGGGGCTGGCGACTAGCACCAAGGCGTAAAATCCCAGTAAAAGGTAAGGCATTGCCTTTGGAAAGTAAACAAGCACTACAGAGTAAGAAAGCGGAAAAAGTAAACACTAAGTAAAAGATGGTACAAAAGTAAGTGCAGAAAAGTAAAGGGGGCTGGAAATACAAGCCCAACTTTAAAGTACAACTGAAAGGGGAAAAACAACAACTGAAAAGTAAAGCCGCAACGTCGATCCATCCTCTAGAAGTCCCACCTGAAGAGTGGGTACAGAAAGCCTCCACTGCTCCTCGGGTCCAGCCTACCGCTCCGAGTACACCCCACCCAGTGGTCAACCTCCAGGTACCGTCCTACTCCACAAGCCTCCACCACGATCAGCGCTGTCCGTCGTCTGCAACCAACACAACGTAGTGCGGGCATAGCCCGTGCAGGGGTGAGTATAGGCTACTCAGTAGGGACCCTGATACCCCCGAAGGTCTCCCAAAATCCACAAAGGATAAACCATAAAGGAAAAATACAATCACGAAGTAACATCCAACACAGCTTAGGTATATGCCCATACATATACCTAAGTCATAAATTCTCACTCGGCTCCAACATCCAAGCTCAAGTACAACCCAGTCCACACAGGAAAGAAAAACGTAAAATCCACACAGGATAGCTCAACACAATCCACAAAGGAAAGTAAAACATAAATCCACACAGGATAGCACAACACAATCCAAAAAGGAAAGTAAAACAGAGTTTCAGCTCACACAGGTATACTTCTTCGAATGACGATAGAGATGATCACTGATCCATCTAAGTCGTCGGAACCACAAAGGATCGATAGGTACTAACACCCACAATGACCCACAAAGGATCTGACCCACAAAGGATTGATAGGTAACTAACCCCCGCAAAGACCCACACAGGATCGGGCCCACACAGGACCTGTAGGCGCTGGCTCAAACAGAACCGCTGAGCGCTGGCCCACACAGGATCAGACCCACACAGGATCAGTAGCACTGACCCACAAAGGATCGGTAGCACTGACCCACAAAGGATAGCTGAGTGAAGTAGTCGTCGCCGTCGAATCTACTGAGGATCTCTGCACAGTCATCATCATCACAGTAGCAGTCGCAGCCAGCTCTAGGGTTCCCGCACACAGCAAGCTCGTTCGGAAGGGTCTGCTCCATGAGCCGAGAGGATGATACATCAACTGACACATAGTCCAGAGTTGATGTATCCAAAAGTTCCGTATCGTCAATAGGAACTCAAAGTCGCAGACGGCGCGTCAATCGGACGCCCGGTCTGAGAGTTATTGGCTTTTCGTCCCAGGGGCCCGGTTGGTTTTTAAGGCAAAACCAACCCGACCGTACTCCACCTGTATCCAAACCTTAGGCGGAGTATGCCAAAAGATCTGTCTCATTTAGAGGAATTCAACAAAGTCGATGACACGTCGATCAGACGTCCGAAGCTCAAGATATGAGAGTTTCAGCTCCGAGGGCCCGGTTGGTTTCGTGTACGAACCAACCCGGCCAAACTCAAAGTATTCCGAAACCTTGAGTGCGATATACCGAAACGACTATCTCGATCCAAGGATCGCATCTCCGCTGACGGCGCGTCGTTCGGAGGACCATAGCTCAAGTTACGGGCAAAAGACCAAAAATGGTCCGAAGACGGGGGGTCTGGGCCCGGACCGACCCAGCCCAACCCCCTGGGTCGGACCCGGTTCGGCGTGGCCTGGTCCGGCCAGGGCGCGACCCGGCCGGTCGGGCCGGCCCGGCTCGGCTCGGCCGAGCGGCCAAGCGAGGGAGCCGCGGGGCGTTGCCCCCGTGAGATGAAAGTGCCGCAGCCCACGTGGGGCCGCGCTGGAGTCAGCAGATGCGGCTTTGCCGCATCCCGTGCATGTCGGACCCGCGTGGCCGCGGGTCCGCTGGCCACCGCCGCCGCGGGTCCGCTGGCCACCGCCGCCGCGGCTTCAGCCACGGCGGCCTTGTCCGGCGGCGAACCGGCGGCCTGCGCCGCCGGTGGCTTCCGCGGGCCACCGGAGTTGCTCCGGTGGTCCGATTTCCTTCTCGTCTGCGCTGAAGCTCCTCCCGGGTCCCGTTCTTCATTGCGGAAACAACGGATCGTCCTTGTGGCATGTTTTGTCATCACCCAGCAATCCGCACATCAACGAAGAACTGCGGAGGGTTGTCGGGCCGTGTTTTTTGGCCCGCACCCTCCGCGTTAGATGATAACAGTCGGGAGAAATAAACGACACATGAAAACATAACAAATAAAATTTTTAATAAATTAAAATTGTTCTTATGAAACTGGGTTCTTTGCTTTAAAAGAAACAATCACGGGAATATAAATTATTTCACAACAAACCCCTACCTCGTCAAGTCGTCGCACGCGCGTTCTTCACGGAATTGATCGCCGCGGAAGGAGGCAATTGTCGCGTCGCGTCGTCGCGGAAAACGGTGTCGCATCGACGAACTCCGAGATTCAAGAACATATAGATTTAATTATATTAATTAAATCCAAGATGTTGTTATAACCCACAAAGAGATTTAAAAGAAGAAACCTGAAATCTCCTACCTCAAGAAATTGGTGATCGGAGATCGTTGCGGGGAAGAACGTCTCGGAAGAAGCGTCGTCGATCTCCGAGGGTGATGGCGTTCTTCGCGTTCTTCGCATTCTTCACGTTCTTCACGTTCTTCGAGTTCTTCACGAAGCAGGATGAAGGCACAAGATTTTTGCCAAAAGCCTCTCAACGAGCAATCCTCAAGATGTCGCGCGTTGGCCTTATTTTATTATTATGCCAACGGATTGTAAACAGGTTAAGAAACGATTAAATTAATTCATAGAATTAATTCAACGAATAAAACCACCCAATTAATTGGTGCGTTAAGAATTTAAGAAAACGCGTATAATGACGGGTTTTCGCGGGTGCGTTACTTAGCGGAAAAGAAACGGCGGGGCTCGTGCGGGCCCCACCTCACAAATATCCTACCAGGAGGGTAGGATATTTCGGGTTCTACCCTATCCACTTCAACTCAGCTTAAAGTGGCTTTTAAGTGGCTTTAAGTGAAATAAAAATAAAGTTGTCGCACCACTTTATTTTATTTCTTAACCTTAAGCCCAAAAATTAAAAACCACACCTGAGAAAACGCAACTCCGGAAGAGGAGTTTCTAAGCAAATACCGGCGCTGCGATTCCATCGGTGCCCTCAGAATTCAATTCCGAGCACCGGTTTAAAAGTTAGAAAAACCCGCTCGTCCATTCACTGAACGTACCCGAGCCAAACTTCGGAAAATGAATCCGGGCACACCGGGCCTTGGAATCAGGTGCCGTCAGAAACTGCCTTCTTGTAAAAATCCAAAGAAAATTAAGAAAAAAAATTTTCCTTGAATTTTTCGGGTGTTTACATCACTCCCACCTCAGGGCTTTACGTCCCTGTAAAGATACATCATAAACTAGGGAAACAAATGTGGGTACTGAGCACGCATCTGAGCCTCCCGCTCCCAAGTGCTCTCCTGGAGGTTCCCATGCTGCCATATGATGCGCACAAGAGGAATCAATCGTCCACGTAGGACCCACTCCTATCGATCCTTGATCTCCATTGGGACCTCCACAAAAGTCACCCCATCATCCATGTCTAGCTCCCCATGGTCAATGATGTGCGTCGGGTCTTGCACGTATCTCCTCAGCTGGGATACGTGGAAGACGTCGTGCACCCGGTGCAACTGAGGTGGTAGATCCAGGCGATAAGCCACCTCACCAATCCTGCTGATGACCTGGAATAGTCTGATGAAGCGTGGAGACAAGTTGCCGCCTCCGCCAAATCTCCGTAATCCACATCGAGGTGAGACACACAAGAAGACGTGGTCATCATCCTTGAACTCTAGTGGCCTCCGCCTCCTGTCAGCATAAGAATTCTGCCAGCTCTGAGCTGTCCTCATCCGCTCCTGGATGACCTGGACCTTCTCTGTCGTGGCCCAGACCATCTCTGGTCCCACAAGTGCTGACTCTCCAGGGTCTGTCCAGCACAAAGGAGATCTGCAAGGTCTGCCGTACAATGCCTCGTATGGTTCCATCTCGATGGTGGAGTGGTAGCTGTTGTTGTACGCGGACTCCACCAAGGGTAGGTGGTCCTCCCAGCTGCGACCAAAGTCGAGGACACATGCATGGAGCATGTCCTCGAGAGTCTGAATAGTCCTCTCCGTCTGACCATCCGTCTGAGGGTGAAAGGCGGTGCTCAGACATAGCTGCGTCCCGAACGCCTCCTGCAACCCCTTCCAAAGCCGGGAAGTAAAGCGAGCATCTCGATCAGAGATGATAGATGATGGCACACCATGAAGCCGTAAAATCTCCTGAACGTAGAGACGCCCCAAGATCTCCACTAAGCCCTGCTCTCTGATGGGTAAGAAGTGAGCCGACTTGGTGAGTCGGTTGACAATCACCCATATGGAGTCATGACCTCTGGAAGTGCGTGGAAGTCCAGTCACGAAGTCCATAGATATGTCGTCCCACTTCCAATCCGGGACCTCCAAGGGATATACCAAGCTTGTTGGTACCTGATGCTCTGCCTTCACCTGCTGGCAGGTGAGACATCGAGAAACGAACTCTGCCACAACCTTCTTCATGCCTGGCCACCAGTGCTGTCGTCTGAGGTCCTGGTACATCTTCGCCACTCCAGGATGTACCGCCAAAGGAGAAGTGTGAAACTCTCACAACACCTCCTCTCGTAAAGCGACTGGTACCAAGGTACATCCTCTGAAAAGGATGTCGTACTCTGCTCCAAAGGATAAGCCATCAGGTGCCTGTCCTGAGGATAACTGTGCACGCCGCGTCTCACAGTCAGCGTCCTCACGTTGTGCCTCTCTGACCCGCTGTAGTAGTGGAGGGGTGACTGTGAGAGACTGGAGGAAGTATGCTCCATCTCTATCCATGAAGGATATCTACAAAGTGGCTAGATGCTCTGTCGCCTCCTCAAGTAGCTGAATGCCCGTCCTTCTGCTGAGAGCATTGGACACCACGTTCCCCTTCCCAGGAGTATAGACTATCTCAAAGTCATAGTCCTGGAGGAACTCGAGCCATCGCTGCTGTCTCAGGTTCAGGACCTTCTGTGAGAAGATGTACCTGAGACTCTGATGGTCAGAAAAGACTGTAAAGCGCTCGCCCATCAGATAGTGTCTCCATGTCTTCAGAGAAAAGACCACTGCTGCTAACTCCAGGTCATGGGTAGCATAGTTCTGCTCATGCGGCCTCAACTGACATGATCTATAGGCGATCACTGCCCGCTCCTACATCAGGACACATCCGAGTCTGGTCCCTGATGCATCGTAGTAGACTACGTACCCTACTCCCTCCTCAGGCAACCTCTAGATAGGTGCGCTGGTCAATCTCTATATCAGCTCCTGGAAGCTCTGCTGACATCTTTCTGACCACACAAAGGGTTTCCCCTTCTTCGTCAAAGCTGAGAGTGGTGCCGCAACTCTGGAGAAGTCTGGCACAAACCTCTGATAGTATCCAGCTAGTCCCAAGAAACTCCGCACCTCCGTCACGCTCCTGGGTGGCTCCCAAGCTAGCACTGCCTCAATCTTTGCAGGATCCACTGCAACTCCCGCCTCAGAGATGACGTGTCCCAAGAAGTGGACCTCAAATATCTAGAACTGACACTTTGAGAGATTTCCATAAAGCTGGTTCTCTTGAAGTGTGTCTAGTACAACCCGTAGGTGGTAGGCATGCTCCTCCTCAATCGTCGAGTATATCAAAATGTCGTCGATGAAGACCACGACAAATTGATCGAGGTATGGCTGAAAGATCCTGTTCATGAGGCCCATGAACACTACTAGAGCATTGGTTATGCTGAATGGAATAACCAAGAACTCATAGTGTCCATACCGACATCTGAAGGCCGTCTTCTGCACGTCCTCGTCCCGAACTCTGAGCTGATGATAGCCTGACCTGAGGTCTATCTTAGAGAACCACCATGATCCCTTGAGCTGATCGAATAGGTCATCAATCCTCGGTAGCGGATACTTGTTCCTCACTGTCACCTGGTTCAGGCGACGATAATCGACACAAAGTCACAAGCTCCCGCCCGCCTTCTTGGCGAACAAAATCGGTGAAGCCCAGGGTGAAACACTGGGTCGGATGAAA
Source organism: Viscum album (assembly GCA_963277665.1). Classification (NCBI taxonomy): domain Eukaryota; kingdom Viridiplantae; phylum Streptophyta; class Magnoliopsida; order Santalales; family Viscaceae; genus Viscum; species Viscum album. The sequence goes on from OY728142.1 coordinate 1,541,761,145, forward strand.
CCCTTGCCCTGCAAGTCCTCCAACTGTACCCGTAACTCTCGAAGCTCAGCGAGGGCCATCTGATATGCTTAAGTGGATATCAGGGCTGTCCCGGGGTATAGATCAATATGAAAGTCTACCTCTCTGTGAGGAGGTAGCCCTGGAACGTCGTCGGGAAAGACGTCCGCGTACTGATCCACCACTGCAGGAAAACTAGGACTCTGCACGTCAACAGCTCCTAGGATGAATCTAGCCAACCGATGAGTGATGGGCTGTCCTCTCCTCTGCGGAAGTCCATCCTATGCTGCGAAGGCTCCCTTCTCGCCGGTGAAGGTGAACCTTCTCCCGTCGGTGCGTACACATCGCACCTTGCGCCTAATACAGTCAATCTATGCATGAACTGTAGATAACCAATCCATGCCCAAGATGACGTCGTAAGGCCTCGACGCCGCTACAAGAAGATCCCAGCCGAAGCTCTCGCCTCCTAGAGTAAGATCACACTGCCGGCACCAGTGTGTAATCATCGAGTCTGCTCCCGTAGGAGTCTCTAGCCGTAAGGATCGAGACAACGGCTCTGTCGGAATCTCCGAGCTCCGAACAAGGGTAGCGGCTATGAAAGAGTGACTCGCTCCTGTGTCTATAAGAACTGCAACAAGGGTGGAATAGACACAGATCGTACCTCGAATCATCTCGGGCGCGCCGTGGTCATAGGCCTCCGCTGCCTCAAGCTGTGCCTATCTCTGCCCGCCAGCTCCCTGTGGTCAGGGTGGACCTCCTGGTGGTGGTGGTGGTAGAGCCTCAAAGCGTCGCCCACCACCTGCTGCTCGGCCAGCTCCTCTGCCTCGTCCGCCTCCTCCCTGCAGACTGCCACGGTCGACCCTCTGCCTCTGCCTGGGTGGCCCCTCAACTGTCTGCTGCTCCTCGGCATGGTAGGTCGGGCAGTCACGAGCCATGTGACCCTGCCCGCCGCAAGTGTAGCACTACCTGCCTCTCTAAAGACTGGCTCCGCGCTGTGTTCCCCGCACTACTGAGCCAGTGTCCTGAGGCCGTCTGCGTGAGGGTCTGGTATGCCTGGACCCCTGAGTCATCCGTCGACTACCCGCTACGGAAGAATCTGCTACGTGCCGCCCCACGGTAGGTCTCGCCGCTGGAGAAGTCTCGGCAAGAAAGCTCTCGATTAAAAGGGCTCGCTCCAGTACTCCTACCTGGGTCGGGATTCTGAGAGAGATCAGCGATGCCCTGATCTCATGTCTCAATCCCTGCTCAAAGGTCCGGGCCCGGAAGAACGGGTCCCGTACCATGTCGGTCGAGTAGCGCGAGAGATCGGTGAATCTCACCGAGCACTGGGCGACCGTCAAGCTGCCCTGCCGCAGCTGAAGAAGCTTCTGGATGCGCACCGCACAGAGGGTGGCCGGGATGAACTCTGAGCGGAAGAGGCCCTCAAAGTCTTTCCAGATGAGAGAGGCCTCATCGTGCACCTGGAGCATCAAGCTCCACCATCGTCCTGCTTCTGCGTGCAGTAGGATCACTGCGAGGATCACCATGAGGTCTGCTGGTGTCCTCACTAGTCTGAAAACTCATACCACTGCCTCCAGCCAGTCCTCGGCTGCCTGGGGGTCCGTCTCCCCGCGGAACCTGGGAGATCGCTGGCGCTGGAACTCATGCAGTGCACTGAGGCGACGTGCATAATCAGCGGCTGGTGCTGGAAGCATCGTTGGCTCAGCAGGTAGAGGTACCGCCGGTGCCTCCGCCGTCAAAGGGCCCTGTACTGAGGCCTCGTCGCTCGGCGAGCTGTCGTCACGTACGACTCTCAGAACCCTAGCTGGCTGCCGTCGTGGGGCCATCCTGAAAAGGAAACAGGCGCGCCATGGTCAGAACAGTATACCTGGTGAGCTGATATAAAGTAACCACAAAGAAAACTTGAAACAGACATGCAATCAATGTTTTTGTGCATTAATTCAGAAATCAGAAGTCAGGGTCCCGGTGTACGGATACGTCGGCCGCCACACCAACACTGGACTCCCTGGACTGATAAAAACACCCAATACGCTAAACACTATTGCTTCACATAGAAGAAAGATCAGAGTCTGTGGTATAACTGACCGCCTCTGATACCAATTTGTCACGACCCATCCTCGGGGCCCGTGTCGTGACTACCCCAAGCCCGCCTTCCATAGGCCAGGGGCTGGCGACTAGCACCAAGGCATAAAATCCCAGTAAAAGGGAAGGAATTTACTTTGGAAAGTAAACAAGCACTACAGAGTAAGAAAACAGAAAAAGTAAACACTAAGTAAAAGCTGGTACAACAGTAAGTGCGGAAAAGTAAAGGGGGCCGGAAATACAAGCCCAACTGTAAAGTACAACTGAAAGGGGAAAAACAACAACTGAAAAGTAAAGCCGCAACATCAAGATCTCCTCTGGAAGTCCCACCTGAAGGGTGGGTACAGAAAGCCTCCACTGCTCCTCGGGTCCAGCCTACCGCTCCGAGTACACCCCGCCCAGTGGTCCACCTCCAGGTACCGTCCTGCTCCGCAAGCCTCCACCACGATCAGCGCTGTCCATCGTCTGCAACCAACATAACATAGTGCGGGCATAGCCCGTGCAGGGGTGAGTATAGGCTACTCAGTAGGGACCCCGAGACCCCCGAAGGTCTCCCAGAATCCACAAAGGATAAACCACAAAGGAAATATACAATCACGAAGTAACATCCGACACGACTTAGGTATATGCCCATACATATACCTAAGTCATCAATTCTCGCTCGGCTCCAACATCCGAGCTCAAGTACAACCCATTCCACATAGGAAAGAAAAACGTAAAATCCACACAGGATAGCTCAACACAATCCACAAAGGAAAGTAAAACGTAAATCCACACAGGATAGCACAACACAATCCACAAAGGAAAGTAAAACAGAGTTTCAGCTCACACAAGTATACTTTTTCGAATGACGATAGAGATGATCACTGATCCATCTAAGTCGTCGGACCCACAAAGGATCGATAGGTACTAACCCCCGTAATGACCCACAAAGGATCTGACCCACAAAGGATCGATAGGTAACTAACCTCCGTAAAGACCCACACAGGATCGGGCCCACACTGGACCTGTAGGCGCTGGCTCACACAGAACCGCTGAGCGCTGACCCACACATGATCGGTAGCACTGACCCACAAAGGATCGCTGAGTGCTGTAGTCATCGCCGTCGAATCCACTGAGGATCTCTGCACAGTCGTCGTCGTCACAGTAGCAGTCGCAGCCAGCTCTAGGGTTCCCGCACACAACAAGCTCATTCGGAAGGGTCCGCTCCATGAGCCGAGAGGCTGATACATCAACTGACACATAGTCCAGATTTGATGTATCCAAAAGTTCCGTATCGTCAACAGGAACTCAAAGTCGCAGACGGCGCGTCAATCGGACGCCCGGTCTGAGAGTTATTGGCTTTTTCATCCAAGGGGCCCGGTTGGTTTTTAAGGCAAAACCAACCCGAACTTACTCCACCTGAATCCAAACCTCGGGCGGAGTATGCCAAAAGATCCGTCTCACTTAGAGGAATTCAACAAAGTCGACGGCACGTCGATCGGACGTCCGAAGCTTAAGATATGAGCGTTTCCGCTCCGAGGGCCCGGTTGGTTTCGTGTATGAACCAACCCAGCCGAACTCAAAGTATTCCAAAACCTTGAGTGCGATATACGGAAACGACCGTCTTGATCCAAGGATTTCATCGCCGTTGACAGCGCATCGTTCGGAGGCTTGTAGCTCAAGTTACGGGCAAAAGACCGAAAATGGTCCGAAGACGGGGTGTCTGGGCCCGGACCGACCTGACCCAACCCCCCTGGGTCGGCCCGAACCGGGTCGACCCGACCCGGGTCCGGGTCGGACCCAGTTCGGCGTGGCCTGGTCCGGCCAGGGCGCGACCCGGCCGGTCGGGCCGGCCCGGCTTGGCTCGGCCGAGCGGCCGAGCGAGGGAGCCGCGGGGCGCTGCCCCCGCGGGATGAAAGTGCAGCGGCCCACGTGGGGCCGCACTAGAGTCAGTGGACGTTGCTTTTCCGTGTCCCGTACATGCCGGACCCACGCGGCCGCGGGTCTGCTGGCCGCTGCCGCCGCGGCGGCCCTGTCCGGTGGCACGCCGCCGCCTCCGGCCGCCGGCGCCGCCGCGCAGGCGACCCGCGCCGCCGGTGGCTTCCGCGGGCCACCGGAGTTGCTCCGGTGGTCCGATTTCCTTCCTGTCTGCGCCGAAGCTCCTCCCGGGTCCCGTTTTTCATTTCGGAAACAAAGGATCGTCTCTGCGGCATGTTTTTTCGTCGCCCTCCATTCCGCGTATCAATGAAGAACTACGGAGGGTTTTTGGGCCGTGTTTTTTTGGCCCACACCCTCCGCGTTAGATGATCACAGTCGGGAGAAATAAACTACACATGAAAACATAACAAATAAAATTTTTAATAAATTAAGATTGTTCTTATGAAACTGGGTTCTTTTCTTTAAAAGAAACAATCACGGGAATATAAATTATTTCACAACAAACCCCTACCTTGTCAAGTCGTCGCATGCACGTTCTTCGCGGAATTGATCGCCGCAGAAGGAGGCGATCGTCGCTTCGCAGAAGGGCGTCACGTCTTCACGGAAGGGCGTCGCGTCGTCATGGAAAATGGTGTCGTGTTGACGAACTCCGAGGTTCAATAACATATAGATTTAATTATATTAATTAAATCCATGATGTTGTTATAACCCACAAAGAGATTTAAAAGAAGAAACCCGAAATCTCCTACCTCAAGCAGTTGGTGATCGGAGATCATTGCGGGGAAGAACGTCTCGGAAGAAGAGTCGTCAATCTCCTAGGGTGATGGCGTTCTTCACGTTCTTCGCGTTCTTCGCGTTCTTCGCGAAGGAGGATGAAGGCACAAGATTTCTGCCAAAAGCCCCTCAACGAGCAATCCTCAAGATGTCGCGCGTTGGTCTTATTTTATTATTACACCAACGGATTGTAAACAGGTTAAGAAACGATTAAATTAATTCATAGAATTAATTCAATGAATAAAACCGCCCAATTAATTGGTGCGTTAAGAATTTAAGAAAATGCGTCAGTTGACTTTTATAATGACGGGTTTTCGCGGGTGCGTTACTTAGCAGAAAGGAAAAGGCGGGGCTCGTGCGGGCCCCACCTCACAAATATCCTACCAGGAGGGTAAGATATTTCGGGTTCTACCCTATCCGCTTCAACTCAGCTTAAAGTGGCTTTTAAGTGGCTTTAAGTGAAATAAAAATAAAGTTGTCGCACCACTTTATTTTATTTCTTAACCTTAAGCCCAAAAATTAAAAACCACACCCGAGAAAACGCAACTCCAGAAGAGGCGTTTCTAAGAAAATACCGGCGCTGCGATTCCATCGGTGCCCTCAAAATTCAATTCCAAGCACTGGTTTAAAAGTTAGAAAAACCCGCTCATCCGTTCACTGAACGTACCCGATCCAAACTTCGGAAAACGATTCCGGGCACACCGGGCCTCAGAATCAGGTGCCGTCAGAAACTGCATTCTTGTAAAAATCCAAAGAAAATTAAGAAAAAAAATTTCTTTGAATTTTTTGAGTCTTTACATTTATAGCTTTAAGGGAAACTTCTACAAAATTGTATATTTCAATTTTCTACTTTTCTTTCCATGTGATATTAGATAGAGTGTAGAAAATAGATGGCCTTTCAATTATCTTTTTTTTACTTGAGTTCTTCTTATTCAAATTCTTCTTCCATAAGAGAAAAGCTATTTGAAATAGAAACAGTGTCTATTTAATGTGTATTGAATCATCCTTAAACATAGAATGAATTTCTCATATCATACATATGTCTTGTAATACACAACTTTATTTCCAAGGATAGAACTGTGAAAAAAATATCCATAGAAATTATTTTTTTCAATAATAATAAGGATATAAATATATTCTCCTTGTCTGAACACCTAACTCTTCCATATTTCTATTGCTCCTTGCCTCGTCACAGTATGGCATGGTATGGCTCATATTGACAAAAAATAGAAACTTCTTGAAAGGAAATTCATTCTAACTCCTATTTCACTTCATGCCTTCTTCCAGAGGTGAAGAGTTTAACTGCATATCATTTCTTGAAACACAAGGATAATATTTAATTCTATTTTATGATGGATTTAAGGGTGTCATTTTTAGTACTTCTGGTGGATTTTCAACATGATCAACATTCATCATGCCTTTATTCTGGATCACTTTATTTATAGAATTTTATGTTTCATCATCAAAACTAATTACATTATTTTCAATTCATGTGGGTCATTGATCACTCAAGATCATTTCAAATCCATCAGAACCACGATTTTCTATCTCTAGTATTACATCATCTAAGTACCTTCCAAACTGTATTTTCTTATTTTATTCTTTTGAAATTGATTCACTTTCAAGTTTACTTCTCAAAGTAACAACTTCTTCTTAGATCCCCCAACGGTCTTGTACTTATCCTAATGTTTCTAGGTAAGGTCATTAATGACCTTTTATTTTTCTTCAATTCTCTATTTTAGTTCCATAAAATCATCAATGATTTTCTAGATTGATGATTTTATATTCACTAGTTATTCCAGTCATCCAATTTCAACTTCTAGATGATCAATATATTTTGATGATTCCTCCACCATTGGTTTCCACTTATTTCATATCTTACATTTAATCTCAAGCTTACCAAAATCATCCTTAATTTGCATCTTGGGATCAAAATTAGTAGTCAACTGATTATCTCTAGCATTATTTTTTAATGGTTTAGACATTAAAATGGTACCCCTCAAGGAGGAATGGTTTCCTATCTTAAATTATGGTTCTTCTTCCTCATAAAATTTATTATCATCATCTTCCTCCTCATAGAAAAAACACTTCTTCTATACATTATTTGAAAATTTTATGTTTCCCTTTATGAAGAATCACTTCTGATGGATTTCCATGTTTTCAACTTCACTTTCTTCATCATCAAAATTTCTTGATCACTGAGAGTGAATGTTCCCAATTATTCCAAAGTGAAAACATGTCAGAGGTAGTTTTACTTCAAATTTCCCAGTTCCCTTCTTGAGTTTCTTGGCTATGAGAAAAAGAGTTTCATTTTATTCATCATATTTATCACCACTATCTCTTAAAACATTTATTTTTTTCCATTTTATTGAATTTCATTTCCTTTCTTGCACGAGTCTTAGATTCTTCTAGTTTTATTCTCATTTCATAAGCTGATAGATTACTTAGAAGAACATCCATTGAGAGTTTAGAGAGATCTCATTCTTCAAGGGTTGACACTATTTCATTGTATAGGGGAGGAAGCCTTCTCATTAATTTCTTAACTATGTAAATGTCTTTGATTTCTTCACCCATACCTTGTATTTCTCCTACATCTTCAGTAATTGTTTTGAATTTTTTTTTTCATTCTAATCAGGGTGCATCTCTAGATCATCAAACCTGTTGTGTATTATATGATGTTTTTTCTCCTTCACATTTCTATCGCCTTCATAAATATCCTCAAGTTTATCCCACATTGACTTGGAAGACGTGCAACTCATTACCTTTATATAAATATGATTATAAAGTGATGTAGTGAGATCATTATATTATTTTTCATTAGCATCAAGATATTTACTTTTGTATATGTCACTGACAATTCTGTAGGATTAGTGACTTAAATTTCTTACAAATTAGAAAATAAGACTTCAATTCCAAGAGATCATAGGTGAGATCTCATCACGTTTTTTCATATTTAAAAATTACTTTCATTGAAGAGGGGAACTCTCCAAACATTGACTGGAATCTCTATAATATATAGATTCCACACCAATAACCTTTAAACAATGATACCAGATGATGGACCCTGAAAAACCCTAAGATTGGAGGGGTGAATCAGTGTGTCAAATTTTTATTTTAAATGGATGAATCTCATTCCCATGTTTGTAGGAACCTGTTAAACCTATCTGAAGATAAGGTGCATAAAATAAAAAAACACATATAAAGAAATGACACATCAGTTTTACATGGTTAACCACTAAGGGCTATATACAAGGAGAATATTTTGACAGTGTGTCGGTCGTTCCAAAAAACCACTAATCTTCACAAGTTATGGATTACAAGTGTTTTGGATTTCCACTCTGTGATAGGAGCACTGCCTTTACATTGTTTTAGGGATATCACACAACATACCTTGTATCACTTCCAATTACTCCCCATTGCTCACTGTGTTGGAAGAATCTTCACTCTATTTAACAACTTGAAGGTCACATCAATGGTTTAGAATTAGATCAGTTATCCTCAACTATAAATGAATGCTCTGTTGATGTCTCGTAATCACCTACATATGTAATTTATTTTCTCGTACACTGATATGTTATTGAAATTAATTTCAAAAACTGATTTGGTCAATTTTTAGGCTTCCATGAGTGTTATGTGTATTGCTGATGTTTCCACATACTGCTGCTATTTTCATGTATCGCTGCTGTTTCCACGTACCATTCATCTGTTTCCACATAACGTTACGCTATTTCCGCATACCATCAAACTACTCCATGAAAATTATTTCTCCATGTATTTCCATACTCCATGTACTTCTCCACTCCGCTGCGTATTTTCATTCTCCGTGTACATCCTTGATCATCCTCCTTCTATGAGAGCGTCCTGTGCGAACCGTGCTCTCTTCTGCAAAATTTTTTCCTTACGCGGATAATTCTCACTGTATACTATCTTCTCCTCCCTATACCACTTCGTACTTTGCTGAATTTATTTCTAAATTATTAATATCCAATATGTTCTCTTAATAAAGGGAATTACTACTCTTTAAATAAGCACATAACTCCACAAAATTTTGGTAATCTGATTTACCAAAATTTTCAATGTGGGACAATATTCATTGTAACTTGAACTCCATATGTGTAATGTTATCATCCACCACATACTATAATCCTCTAAAATACAAACCTTCATCATGTAATGTTAACCTTCCGAGTGTTGTATGTCTGTCGGTCCGTGTACTAGATCTCATCAAAACATACCGTCGTTGTGACCCATTTTCTACATCATTTTCACATACTACATGACTTCACCACATACTGTCACTGCGAACTATTTTCAGTTCTATGAACCATTATGCATACCTCACACCTTCATCGTGTATTTCACACCTTGACCACATACCATGCGCCTTCACCGTGTACTCCTTAGACATCATTGTGCAAATTGACAACAAACACAAACCAAACTCCATTATTATAAACGATCAACCTCAGTTCCAATAATTCCTTCCAACTTCCCTAACTTCATCATATTAGAATTAATTTGGGTATATAGTCAACCAAATAATTCCTTTTGCGCAAATAAAAAGTATATACACAAAGAAGAGGTAACATTCCTCAATGAATGTTTTTGTTTTATTTCTTCCTTAACCCCATTAAATTCAATTTATTTAATATTTATATTATAAAATAAGTATCCTAAATATACTTATATATCTGAATATAATGTTTTATACCAACACTCACTTAGACATCTGAAAAATTTGATAGTAAATCATTATTTTTGTGTATGGCAGACTACCACATCACGAACTAATGTCGCTCGTTCTTTCATTGACACCATTAAAAGTTATAAATAATGATGTAATTTCGGTTTTTATATGATATATATTATATTTATGATTTATTTATTTTTATATAATTATTATAAAACACATATCAAAATTCCTTCAATTTTTTGGAAATACGATAACTTTGTTTTTATACATGTGGACTATTGCCTCCTCAAAGTGATGTGATTTGTTCAATATTTACATGGAATAAATTAAGGATGGGTTTATTGAAATTATATTATATATATTACATAATAATTATAATATAATAATATTATATACATAGATATTCAGTTTACTTTCTTTATTTCAATACAACATGAAATGGATACAACATCCATGCGTATGTATGGCCTACCATCTCAGTAAACAATGTATTTCATTTTCAATTTATATATTTTATAAATAACTATAAATTAATATATAATAAATATATATGATATTAATATCAATTTTATCATTCCTTATAGTGTGTAATCATGATCTATTTTTGAAGACCGAGAATAACTTGTCAAAACATGAACGAGAAACAAAGCTATTATTACCCGAAGCAAAACATAAACATGGATTTGTTAATAAGATGGTAATATAAAGTCATATGTAAATAATATATGGTATTATATATGTTAATATGGTTATATAATATATATATATAATAACCTTATATTTATTATACATGATGTTTTCATGAGTACAATGAGAGTCGAGATATAATATATGGGATTTAAATCTTAGTTTTATTTTTTTCAATATAATACATATTCACAACCTATTTGTTTTTTTGGTGTATATACTTCCCATGAATTTATAATATGATAATTATCCTTAAATATATTGTTATTCTCATATTCATTTTATAATGTCACTTTCTTGATGTTTAAGATTCAAAAATTACCAAATCGGTAAGGTAATTTTGTCCTAAATTTCTTTCTTTGAGACAGATGTTATGTTATCCACGTATATTATGTTAACAGGTGTATATATGTTCATTTGAAATTTTTTATCATTAATATCATTATATTAATTATTATATAGTTTTCATGTAGTTTTATTCTTTCTAACATCATAAATCTATATTCCTATGAATATATGATTTCAGAAAATGTTTTAAAGTGTTTTCTGGAATATTTTAAATATTTTTATTGAAAATGGATTTAAAGAATTATTAAAATAGTTTTCAAAAGTTATTTAATATTTAATAATAGATATTTCCAATGAAATTTTTTTTCCAAATTTTTTATGTTTTAAAAAATAATTTTCCAAAATGGAAATCATATTTTCCTCCAAACTTATTGCAAGTGATCTTTCAAAACATATTTTACATATAAGAAAATGTTATTTCATGTTACTTGTGTTTTATTGCGGATTTTAAAAAAGGATACATTATTATTATTTCTCTTAGTGGTTTATTTTTATTATGGATTGATCTTTATGAAATTTTTTTCTTTTCCTTGAGTTATGTTATGATGAAATGTTTTGAAACCAAATTTTTTAAGGGTTGTAATATGATTTATATTATTGTGGCACAAAATGTATTGTTTTCATTATGTGATGGGAGGGAAATATATCTCCCACCAATAAATTGGGTAATTGTGGATAACTCATGAGGTATAATTGTTATGCATGAACCTAATTATATGTTAACAATTCTATGCATATACGTAGTTTTCATGTCTATAATTTTATGTGTGGAGCATGTTTTCTTGTCCATAATTTTATGTGTGGACTTATTTTTCATGTCTATATGTTTATTCAGGGTCTTGATCTCAATTATTTAATATAATTAGTTAACTTATTGACATTTATACATTTTCAATAATTTACATGTTTATGTTTACGCCCAAATTTCACGACTTATGTAAATGTTATGCTCTCAAGGATTATGTTCTTTGATTACATTATGATTCATTTATTATGAAATACTAATATTTATTCGATGATTCAATTTTATGGTATTTGATATTTAGGGTATGGTTTTCTAATGTAATGATCACATTATCATTCCCTTTATGAAAATGTTTAAGATTACGTATCTCCCTTGATTCCCTTATTCAGTATCTGAGGTCACCCTTTATTATGTTTGTTTTACCTACGATATGAATAATTTTTTTTGAATTATATTTCAAAAAGGGTTCTAGATATGGAGAAATAGGTGGGATTATATGTATATGTATTATGAACAAGTTGTTTATACATCAATGTTTCTAATGGCACTATACTTTACAGTCTTTGGTTGTGTGTTTTTGTAATGTATGATTTTTTTAAAATAATTATGTAATATCTGTTTATGAGTGTTATGGGTTTTTATTTTAATATCTCATGATATAATTATGGGAAATAATTTTATTGGTTGTTCCAAAATGGGAATCAGGTTCATCCTGATCCAAAATTAGAAATAGGTGTTTCATGATCCACAATAGGAAGATGGGGAAACCTAACTCGCTAAGGGAAGATGGGGAAACTTGATATACATTGAGAATATAGGGAAAACTTATACACTATAAGTAGATTGGGAAACCCAAAACCTTATAAATAAAGGACTTTGATTGGGGATCATAGTTTTTCCCACAATATTTGTGTACTCCCCATAAAGTTCCCTAATATGTTTTTGGCAATGATCCTTGATGTATAGGGAAGGATGCTACATGTTTATGTGTTTTACACATATTCTATGTTTGATACCTTTGATATTCTAGCATGGTTCATGTTAATGATTATCTTATGATTTAGGTATTATGAAATTCCAATATTTATGTCGTGTCTCATGATTATGGTTCTTTTAGGAAGGGTATGATCTTCAAATGATATAATCATGTTCTCATACCCTATTCTTGTGTTATGCTTACATATTTTCATTATTTACCCTTACTAAGCATTCATTCTAACCCATTTCTTATGTTTACTTTCCCTAGGATATAAATAATGTTTTTTATTAGTATTATTAATGTGGATGATATTTAAGGGACAAGTTTAAGATATTTAACCAAACTAGAAGAATGTGTTATATGTTTCCTAATATGCTAAACTATTACAAAACTCAGGCTTGGTTTCTTGAAATGTACTAAATATTCATCGAAAATTATGTAATATTCATGTATGTTAATCCTAGTTTTATATAGTAAGTGTTTTATTAATAAATTCTTGAACATGATCATTAGTGAGGATATATTTGAAATGTTTCATAAACAATAATCACCCCCTCAATATTTATATTTCATGGGTTTCATAAGTGATATAAAATATAAATGTTCTTGGGGAAATCTCTCTCTGAAGTGATGGATAAAGTTATCAACCACTAAGGGATTTTGATCTTGGACAGATTTTTGTGGAATTGAATGAAACACTATTTCCAATATTTTATTAATGGATTTCAGAATGGGTATCATACATGGGATAGTGGCCAATATAGAGAGTGGGGAATTTTCATAAAGGTATTTAAGGGAGATTTATTTTGATGCTTATGGAATCAATGTGTTGGGATCGACATTATCCACTGTTATTTACATGAAATTTATGCCATGTAAAAACTCATAAGTAATATAAGAGAAAATTACAAATATTTTTGAAATAAAAATCTATGATTTATGATGTGAAATTGTATATACTTTAAAATAAGTATTAGGATCTGAGGATGAATCAAGATGAGTTTTTTTTGAATTTTTTATTTGAGTGATCCTCGTTGTGGTAAAAATTCATAGACTCAGATAAAACCTCGGTAATGTTTAAATCATGAAGAGGCTCCTAAGAATATTACCCCCATGTTTCAACATGAAGGCATAATTTTTGTAGGATATAGAGTCAAATAATATGACATTAGGTTATCTCCATATCAATCTTTTTTAATGTGAGATAAGTAACAATGTCATTGAGTCCTTGACAAACCAGAATTCACAAGATGTAGAATTAAAGGAAATGAAGAAAATTTAATTAGGGGATTATCCTAAGGATAAAAAATGACGAGTTGATGTTTTTCCTTTAATCAAAAATCAAATTGGGAACCTAAGATTTAATTAAAAGTGTACACTAACATTATCTCAATGTGGAAAAGTTTTCCATCTCAATACAAGATGCCCAAAAAATTCAATGATGAGGATGAAGAAAAAGATACCATAATGAAATCGTCTATATATGTAAAAGGATAGATATTTTCACATTATATTTTGTTAAAATTTAATATCATTGTTTTATAAGAATAACTCACCATAGAGGATATAGTAGTGGAAGATGTTTTGGGATACAAATTTATTAATGAGGAAGTTATTATATTTATCCTAGATAACCCACAATTAGATGTTAGTGATTATAAAATCATCATATTTATAAAAAATTTAGATATTAAGGTTTAATTTGATGGTAATTTTGAAGAAATTTATGTTTTGAGGGATAAAAAAATGGAAGACAATGGGGTGGTGTGAAATTTTAAACTATATACAGATAAAAAACAAGAGGAAAATTATAGTTGAAAGTTGAAATTTTAATACTCAAATATGGAAATAGTGTAAACATAGATGAGGATGTTGATATCATGATCACGTTTAAAGAGAATTCAGGTATTATTGTTGGTTTGAACAATTTTTTAAAAGATAATGTCAAAAGGATTAGGGGGCCTGAAGCCAATGTCATTAATATATGATGAATGGTTGATGATCGATAGAGACATTAAACTCCCTGGTTGACATCATAAATTGAAATTATATGAGATAATAAAGTATATAATAGGATAATGGGGAGATAAAAGAAAAAGTATTCACTTTCCAATATTTTTATCATTTTAAAACTAATGGAAATTCATTTTAGGGTCTTTCTTGTAAGAAGAAATTTCTTGTAATTGATTTGAAACATCAAGAACCCACACTCTAATATAATGTTTATATGATTGATTCACAAGTGACCTAAAATCTCCTAAACCCACCCATAAATGGTACCCCTCATGCATTATTAATGGGAGAAGTTAGATGTTAATGGCCCAAGTCCCGTCACTTGTAGGCCCTGGGTTGGGAACTGGCACCAAGGGTATAATAATCAGACATATGGGATGAATTACCCTATAATAAATCATGTGGAATACAAAGATAAGATATATACAACAATAATAACCTATATATACATATATAAAATAAATCCCAAGTTTATAATTGAAATAACATACAATACTGAAACAATTGAAAAAGAAAAAAATAAGCACAAAAAAGTAAAGATAGAAGTGACCACCATTCTCAAACAACTCCCGCAAAATGATAAGCCAGTAATATCCTGCCTAATATCTAAATAGACCCAACTAAACTAAGAAACCATTCATATATACATAGGGTAATTGTAACATTATATTAAATAGGTTCCTCCTTAAATCCTTCTATTTAAATGATAATGAAAAAATGATAACAAATAGTAGGAAAGAGTGAAACTAACTCATTACATATACACCTATACTAAGTTCCTAGCCCCACCATGGATAACCATAACCATATTTCACATACAAGAGATCATATAATATATTAATATAACACCAATTGTAAGCCTCTATCTCTTCCCCACTATTTTGTTAGTATTCCCCAATGTCGCACGTCCTAAGACTTATCTCTCCAAAATAATCCATCTCAATGACACCAAGTCAATGCATCAAAACATGAACCTTATGCATCACATCTTCGCATCTCCCAATATCAAATATCCATATTCTGACCAAATAGTTCCTAGGAGCCACCACAACCCATTTTATTTGTATCATATAGTATGTATTATACCTAAAGACATCCTAACCCTTACATCGAATAAGTACCTCAAGCCATCACAGTCTGTACACATCATACCTATAATAATTATTTGGATACGATATCTAGGGATACATGTCTGTGAATAACCACAAAAAACATCTACTTATACACAAATATATGGTAAAATTAACAACCACGTATACTATAATAAGTAACTACCAAGAAAAGAGAGCATGTCCAGAGGGGGAATTCATCCATCCATCATCCAACAATTTTTTTGGGGAAATCACCCTCCTAGAGTCCACTGCGTGTGAAATTCCCTATCGAAAATTTATTGGAGAGAATATGAAATCATATTATATACATAATATAATATATCTCAAAACCAAACAATGGACATAACTCATCCTTATACTCAACTGCAGTTAACATCACTCAGTCTCCTTGCTGCTAGTGTTATGACTAGAAATCCTATATGCCAATAACAATTTTTAAGAGATACATTAATTAATTATTTTATTTTTATCATTTAAATTAATTAATTAATTAATTATAAATTATTTTAAAAATTAGAATTATTTCACATTACATTACAATAAACATCGGAGTAATGTTGATTCCATTCATGCATAATCAAAACAGAGTCCATGGTTTCTCAATACTAACATCTTTTCAAAACAATCAATCCATAAACACCAACATCATGGGTTAATAATTTTTTAATCATTATTATAATTATTAACTAATCAATACACTCTAGGAAATCCATCTTATACTACCATCAATATGAAAGTTGAAACCAAGAACATTCAACAACCTCAAGAAATGGGGAAAATAATGTAGATAAAATAAAAAACCCAACAATCAACCATTATGTAGATTCATTTCAAGTATGTATATAAATTTATCATATCAATGGGTAATCCCAGATTCAACACATTTCATAATATCTATTTCTATCCATGGCACCCACATGTATACCCTAAACCTTTTCTCTATCACATGAATAAACATCTACCACATCATCAAGACCTCTCTAGCCACATCACATTAGCCATCCCAGGCTCATCCATACAGAGATATGATCCTATCAAAAATTTGAAGCTCACATTTATTAAGCGTCACAAATAAAGAAAGAAAAACCAACACCACCAATAAGGTAATATTGTCCATAAAAACAAGGAATCCATCCTTTATAAATAAATTAGACTTCACATCTCCAAACTCAAGGCACTCGACCTTCTCATTAAGATGGTCAAATCAGAACATAGAATATTTATTTATCAAACAATAAATTTTAATTCCTTATTGAATTAATTGATTCATTATTCATAGATTCAAACATAAAGTAACCTATGTCATCAATTAATAACAATATATTAAAGTAATTTAACAATTAATTTAAAAAAATTTCCCTACATACATTCTAGTCTCAACAAACATTGTGGAATTCGAATTTATTAACTTATATTTTATTATTTTGAAAAACAAGAATTAAAATGATTCAAATTAATTATAAAATTTCTTCAATACATGTAATTACATATTAAATTAAATAATATATCATCATAAATTTTATAATTATAAAATTACAACAAACATCAGATTCATTAAACATACCTCTTTATTATTAAAAGAGTCAATTATCAACATATTATGGATTTAGTTTTTATCAAAATTTTCTATCAATAACAACATGATAAAAAGAGAATAATATAAATATACATAATCATAGCATAAATCCCACACTATCTATAAAATAAAGAAGAATACAATCATTATGGTAGGATGCACCGATTGGTGATCACAATCCAATTTCTTATTAATCAAATTCATTATTAATTAGGTTAATTAAATTTCTATACAATGGAAAAACCCATGATAAATCTATGAGTATATATAACTAAATAGGAGAATCAAAAAAATATTCTATGTCAAAGGAATCAACATTCATCACATAATAATGTGGCCTTATTTTATATCCCAATCAACCCTACTGCAAGAGTTTCATCCCTCCATTGACTTAATTCCAAAACCCCAAAAAAGCAACAAATAAAAATCCATTATAATTATAGAGAGGATCCTACATCACATGGTAAAAATTATTTATAAGAACCAAATAAAAGAAACATGACAAAAAAAGGTAGAATATACCTTGGACCCCCACAAATTGAACAAGGTAAGCTGAGAATTGATCCTCATCAACGAGATTATAAGATTCCAGGATAGAGTATTGAAGGTTTCATGGGGTTGGGGAGAAGAGAATAGGGTTTTAGAAATCATGAGGTGATGTAACATTTAATAGATTGATGAACTTTATATTTTCTTGACTCGAACCCCTTTCACATCATGTAATTTTTAGGTTTTATGTTCCATCGCTGAATATGCATCTTTAAGTATTTAATTCTACTCTATTTCCTATCATGAATCACCCCATAATACAGCCTTACACAAGTCGTAAACATAAAATTCATGACATTAATTCCCTATACATCATTTATTCTTTCCAATTATATATTTTAGCAATCAAACACCACTAGACTTGTTATAGCCCTCCATTAAGAACCAAAGGCTTTCAAAACATGCAATTTCTTAAACCACATGGATTCATACCCTTACAAAAATTATTACAAATATAGTATATATGGAATGTAAAAATAGGAAATTAATTTAAGGGAAGATAATGTATATAAAATATGAATATTCTATAGAATATTGACATTTTATAGCTCAAGAGAAATAAAAATATATTATAAACAATACCTATGTTTTGTATATTTTAAATTACTGTTGTTTTTATGTGATGTTTGTGGATGAAAATATATTAATTTTAAATTAGGTTTAAATATAATTATAACAATTTAGAATCAAAAAATAAAATCTTGGTAAATGAAAGAATTATCAGATGGACCAAAAATTGATGATAAATTTTTAACACTTTAATACAAGGATGATCTAATAGAGATGGAGGTGGAATAATATTTCCCTCATTCCAAAGAAGAAAATAAAAAAGCATAGATAAAAAACAATAATTATGGTAAGAAATATATCACATAAATTACTTTAAAATCTATATATTGGGTTGGAGTGTGGATCCTTTATAATTTAAGATGTTAAAAAGGATAAGAAATAAAATATTGTCATGATATTTGAATAAGACAAAGAAGTTGTTTTTCGATTAGTAAAAATTTTTGGGATGAACTTCATTACATCTTGAAATTCCAAAATCAAGGGAATATACATGAGGGTCAGGAATATATGGTTAGTGTAAATCATTGGTCACATTTTTCATTGTTTAACCCGACTATATGAATCTTGGAATGATGTAAACATCAATATGAAGGAATTCACCATCAAAGGAAATGATGGTACAGTTGTGATGAAAGAAAATAACATAAAGAGAAATATATAGTTTGTTGTTGGAGGAGAAGAAATTTTTTTCCATCCAAGGGAGAAAAAAATATGTAATGAAGTAAAATGCTCTACCACAAGAGCCAAAATAATATATAAATAATTAGTACAGAATAAAGGGGTTAAAAATTTCACAAACTCTCACCTGATCACACTCTCACATGTAATTTTTTTTAAAAAAGTTAAATTTATTAAGTATACATATAATCCATGGGAAAATAATTCGATGAGAATAATAAAGATATTAGACATTGATGTGTGTGGGATAATATCACCAAAGGCCACCGATAAAGAAGGTATCATGTTCTATTTATTAATGAATATAGAATGTTGTCATGAATAATGGTAATCACTCAAAAATCATATGTATTCAAGTATATTACCTCGTATGAGATATTAAAAAATATGAATATTGTGTTGAAAATATTGAATATTCAGATAGATAATATTAGGGAATCCACCAATAACCTGGTGAATTAATTTAATGAGAAGAATGGGATAAGGAACCATGCTTCAGGGATGGGAATTCCTCAATAAAACAAACTCACTGAGAGGGGGATCATAGTAATTAATAATATTCCATAGAAAATTCTTAGAGTGAAGTGTATACTAGAAAAATATTGTAATTAATTAATGTTTATATTGGATTATATCTCTAATAGTGAATTTTTAGGACTAAATTAAGAGAATAAACAATATGATATGTGGTATGAGATGAATTTAACACAAAAGTAATTTTAATTTTTTGAAGGTAAATGATTCGTTCTAAATATAAGTCAAAACTCCATGTTTGAATCACATGGGGATGAATGTATTTTCTCTCACTACTCATAAAATATCATGGAATAAAATGCAATAAAAAATAACTAGGAAATTTTTTGGATGTTACAATTTAACGGTTAAAGAAAATGAGTGGATTATAAAAACCAATAAGAACGTCATAATAAAATAGTGATGACAAATAGAAAAAGTAAAATATTTACAACTTTATTATAGGGGGATCACATGGTGTTATAGAAGACTTGAAATAATACAATGGTGATGAGGAAAATATAGAGTGTCTATAAACTACATATATAGAAAGTATCTATGAAAAAATTATAAAAAAATCATTGGTTATAGAAGAGCTCTTTTAAAACATGATGTATGGTGACTTTGCAGAACACTTTTTTGCTATATCAAGTAGATAATTATTTTTTATAATATGATAATAAATATTATAATTTGGTCAATGTGATACCTGAGGATCATGACCAAATTCGAAAGAATAAAATATGGGTAATTATCCTGAGTTTGAAAGATGATAATTTAATCATAACTAAGTGGACGTTCTAGAACAATCACAATGAAGATTAAAAATAAACTTGGAATAAATAATCACTATTGTGAAAGAGATATTACTACTTATAAGGGAGTGATGATGATGTGACATTTGACCACATCACCCAATTATAAATAATTCATATTTTCATATAATTTTTAATGAAATTTATTTTCCATGTGTACCAAATAGAAGCCAAAAAATTATTTTTTTAATCGATTATATAAGGAGTAAATTTACATAGAGACACCAGATGGACACACTATTGATGAAGATAAGATAAAAGTTTAATAGATGAATAAGATGTTGTATAGATGAAAGTAAGCACCATGATCTTGGTATTCTAGGATTAATAAATAATTTAAAAACCATGGATTCAAAAAATGTTGAGTTGATCAGGATCCCTACATGAAGAAAAATAATTATAACAAAATGTTTGTTCTCTATTATGTGGATGGAAAATTTTTTAGTGGATCGTATAAATAATAATGAAAGTTCTCTACATAAGATATATATATGTGGGGAAAACTGAATATGATTATGATTGGGTATTTTACTTTTTCATTTGATTATACGTGACTCAAGTAAGGGATGTTATATTTATTTTTCAATAAAAAATGATAAAGAAATCCTCATAAAGATTGGATTGGTGGATTCAATATTAATTAAAGAATCAGTGGATATCCATATGATGTTTTTAAGAGATTATGATTGAAATAATTTCAATATAATTGAATATGTGATAATCATTTGAAATATAATATACCTAATAACAATATAGTGGGACATTGTGTATATCACATGTTATGTTGCTCTGTATCCAAGATTCCCTGAATAATTCAATGGAATGGATGGAATTAAATTTGTTTTCAAATAAAATTTTATAATGTGTTTCTTGGGTAATACGAATGAATATTAGGCTAGTTAATTGGATGATAATATGTCAACGTTGATTGGTGCCTTTTATCGTGGAGGTTTTGGAATTTCTTGGCTGAGTGTGAAGAATGAAAACGTTTCTTTGATCATTTTGGAAGATGGGTATATTATGTTTACTCAAACAAGTACTCAATTTTTGTGGATGAATAAACATATTATTGAAGTTTTATATGATGTGATGTCTCCAACCAAAATTAAGTGTGATGACTCAATTGATGTTATATTTATAAGAATTCATGTCCATCACTCTTACAAAAACCACATTGAAATAAAGTATCACATCATTGACGTGAAAGACAAACAAGGGTTGATGAAAATAGAGTATATGTAAATATATGATTAGGTTACTGATATCATTATTATATAACTAACCAAGGTTGAGTTTAAGACGAATCAGTTGGTTTATCAAGTCTAATAATCTCCATGTATATTGATGGTTTGGGGAATGCACTTCCCTCCCCAAGAAATTTTTTATTTATGAAAATATATCAAAAATATATTAAAATAAATATTTTTATATATAATACTCATTTGGGAACATTATAAGATGTTATATTTTGTTATAGTGACAAAGGGTGAGAAGCTATCCATAAACTAATTAGGTTAAATTTCCCTTGGGTAGGAATAATGAAGGAAGAGAGTGTTCTTTTGTATTATCAGAGGGGAAGTAAACCTATGATGATTTTTAACATAGGGTTGGAGTCCTTGATAATTTATTTAATAAGGACACTGATAACCCATAGGGATTTATTATTTCCTTTAGGGAAAAAATTAATAATTTACAAAGGACACGGACTATTGCAATTAGTTAATTAAATATTGTAAGTTGAAAGTTTTAGGTTAAAAAAAATAGATGGTTTATGTATATTGTAGTAGTAATAATGGTTGTTGTATGATAGTGATATAAAATAAAGATATTTAAAATTCATTTGATAAGGCAATCAAATTTCAGTAATTTTTATATTCATGTTTTAGGGGAGTAACTAGTAAGACTTCTTAGTTACGTTGTCAATGAAATTAAATATAACAATGACCTTGGGCTTAATGATCTATCTCTAATTAATTATTTAAATTTTTAAATGGTTTCAAAAATCAGTTGGATTTAAAAAGGAGGTAAAACTAGAAGTTTTTTAAGAATTATTATCCTAAACCAAACAATTTACATGCAAGAATTAGGATTTCTCGTTGTATGGTAAATGGTACTTCTTGATTAAATTAGAAATGGCCAGGATAAAATAATAGGGTGTGAGTAGAATTAAAGAACCCACATACAAAAAAAATAAAAATAAAATAGAAAATAAATATCAATTATAAAAATACCATTATGATTACATCTCTCAGTATAAAATAGAATCTTCACCATCATGATATTCATGAGAGGGTGAGAAATATGGAGAGAGTGATATAGAGATATTACTATAAAAAATGATGGAGTATCTTGGAGGAATCACTAAAGCATCATCAAATAATAACTAGGGATATATTTCTATCTTCCATTATATAAGAAAACTAATCTCTTAGTTATAGAAATGTGTTCATCCCTCATAACTATTTAATTCCCCAAATTTTTCCATTAATTGTGTATAGGTAAATACCAAGGGTCTGTGGCCAATTTAACACGGTAACCCAGAATGATCTTCATAAAGAAGAGGATTAAATTTTCTTATTGACTTGATTCATGGAATGAAATCATATTTCATTATATCAGTGCTTGGGATTCATTCCAATGATTTACTTTGACCATGTATTCTCATTAAATGAGTAGATAAGGATCCACACTGTGAATCTAAGGGTAATGACGTAAAACCTTGCTATCAAATTTATTTAACCTCATTATTCTTTGTTTAATCTGGGGTTGCCTTCACTCTTTTAAAGTTCATATTTTTTCATTTATTTTCCTCCCAACTGTATCCCAAAGTTTTCATTAATATAATTCATAAAATAAAAAATAATTTTGATGATAATAATCATTTATATTTCCAAAAATAAATAACATGTTTATCTAACTGATATTTATAAAAAGTAACTATCAAATAAAACCCCAATTTATTTCATTATTATCCCTAAGAATAAAATTACAACATTATACAATGGATTCTTAAACTAAAATGATTAAAATGTAATACCAATAATATCAAATGATTTAATGGGGGTTAAATATTTAGTATTCCCATAAGAAAATTTTATTCACCGCTCATTTTTTATAGAGATAATGTCAATGAATATTTCAATTTTTCTCTATTGAATTAACTATATAATTACCTTATTCCATTCATATTTTTCAACTTATTATGAATTTACATGCCAATTGTAATTTACCTTACTTTTAATACTTGTAATTCATCACTAAAGGTATAAATGTATATATAGTTTTTCACACACCTCAAATAATATTTTTTTTACAATATTATGGAAATAAATCAACCTTATCCACCCCAAAGAGTCAATAATCACATTTAATTTGGAGGATTCCTCTTGAGGTTTTTACAACACTGAGGCTTTGGGTACAAGGGTAATGATGAAAAAACTTTTAAATCTCAAAAGGATACTATTCATTAATTTAATTTTCATGATAGTCAATTAAATATATATAAAAAATTATCCTTTAGATGATGACATCTCCATTTTCCCCAAATCTGAATCCATGATAATTAATTAATTAATATAAAGAATGATTTTCCCTCTGGTATTTTAAATTTTTTCTATTTTTTCATTCTCTTTTCAAATTTTTTGAAATTTATTCCTCGTAAAAATATCATTACCACCTCTTAAACCCAAATTATCTCCTTAAAAAACTATTTAGAATAGTTATAACTGGTTCATTGAACAAGTAATGGTTATTTTTTAATTTTCCATGACACAACCCACTTATTTTATTTTCTTTTTTAAATCTTTTTTGTATTTTTTTAAATAGGGTGAAAAATGAAGTAAAATTAATTAAAATCATGATAATTTTTGAAACACACATAAAGGAACCCAACATTTCTCCTCAAAGTGATCAATTCCCTTACACTATGTTCAACCCCTACCCAACTCATGAATCAATTAAAATCAATAAAAATATGATGTGTAGGATATGAAATAATAAAGTGGGGATTTAGTGTGGCTCTTCACTATAAAAATTCATTCATAGATTCCTCAAGTAAAATAATATTCATCATAAATGTGATTTTGTAGATAAAGTGATCAATAAAAAAATTACATCAATCATATTAAAAGTGAAATTTTAAAATTATAGCTTCATTCATATGAAAATAATGTTCTAGAAGAAAACATGAAAGAGTTTCATGAGAAATAAATTTAAGAAAATAATGGAAATATTAATATTCAAAAAACTCTCAGTATTGATATAATTTTATTTGGAAATTTTCTCCTAGTAATTAACACTAAAAACAAATCGTTTGGTAGAAATTTTATAAATTCAAAGAATTTCAATTATAATATAAATTAAATTTATTTAAATTAATCAATTCCCATGAATAATGAATTTCTTAAATTTTTTACAAAGTTTATCTTTACATATTACCAAAAGTTATTCATTAAGATTTATGGAAAAATAAATTTAAAAAATGACATGATTATTTGGCTATGATATAATTGTCTCTGTGAATAGTGATTAGATAAAAAATGAGTTTGTGAAACATGTATCTTCAAATTAAAATTCCAAACCAGAAATGTAGGAAAATAACATAAATTAATAAAATTAAAAATAATATCCCCTATTGAATTAATGTTTCCTATCTCATGGATATGAACCCAGGATACACAATTATATAATTATGTTTTTTATAGTTTATGGAATGAACTCTTCCTTAATTGTGTGAATCTCCTATAGACATCCTTTTTTTTCTACCAACTATGTGTTCATTCATTCTTTTTTTCCTTAAAATGATGACAGAAAAATTAAAGTTCAATTTTTTTCTAATATGATTTGAAAATATAAGTATAGGTGTGTCTACATCCTAAAAAAATAAAAATAATTTAAAATATGTTTCCTCTCAGAATTTATTTTGATTAATTAATTTAGATCAACCTCAAATTTATTTATCTTATTCAAGGGTGGTTATAAAGAAGTAACCTAGTCAAGATCAATAAATACTCACAGTAGGGTATTATCAATACATTTGGGACCCTTTCCATTCTCTTAGATTAGCTTCACTCTTCCTATGTGTAGCACCCACTCTACATCCCTTAGGTTTATCCATCAGTGCATTATCAATCTTGAAAAACTAAAATCAAGAATTTATATTACCCAAACCTATCACCCCTCTTAAAAATTAACTTTTATGGACATTCATCCATTATTGGTAATATTATTCCAAAAAATATCATTCTTATCTTCATCTTTATCTTCTTCATTTTCACAAGCAGTGATATAAACATAATCCATCATGGGAATGTTTTCCTCATCCATTTTATCATCTTTAAAATTATAATTTTTCATTTTTTGATGTATATTAAAACTAACTTTCTCAATTATAATTCTCAAACACATGTCATCACTATGGAAATAAATAAATTATTTTCAAATTTCAATGAACAGTCTTTCAAAAATAACTAGTATCCTCTCATCATCTATACATAGTACAAGAAAATACACTATGAATTAAAACATATCTACCTTAAGTGGAATTTTTTCACTGAGTCATACTGAGTATATCTCTATTAAATCCAATAGTTACTGTGTGACCATCATGGTGTTCATATCTTTAATTTCCTTTCATTTTTTAATGTGTTGTGTGACATTATGTTCACACTGGAACCTAAATCACAAATAGCATTAACAAATTCCTTAGAACATATACTATTTTAATTGAAAATCCTCCTAGAACTTGTTGTTTATCTGGGAGTTCCTTTGGCATCATAGGTAAAAATATCTAATGTGGGTTGGATCATTCCTATTTACACTATCATTTTCTTGTTGGTAATAAACACATTTTTGAACCTCATATATTTGATCATGTTAGAAAGGTATTTTTCAAAGGATTCTTAATGTGTATATTTTTAATATATACAATAAATTAACTTCATTTTATATCAAAATTTTCATATATAATCCTCTCCATAAATTCTTAGTTTCGATTTGTGTGTTGGAGGTTCTTCATTGGATTATTCCATAACAACTTTTTTTCTCCTTAATCTCTTAATTTTATTGTTTTACATTACTTTTTTCAGGTATTCCTTATATTTTTTATCACTTATTAGGGTTTTGGAATTCAATTCTCTATGGGGACACACTTCAATGTATCTTGGTAGTACTCTTATTGTCCTATCAAAAAGAAGATCAACTATTTGTTTGACATGAAATTTCATGCTCCTAAGTGTAGATTTTTAGTCTCCTTATTAACCCTTTAAGTCATTGATAATCACTCATTGATCTTTTAAATACACAATTAGTTACTTTATGGAAACCCATGTGGTAGTAATTAACATAGACAAGGTATCCTATAGTGTATAGATTTGGATTTATATTGATGGGACTTGTTTATATCCTGCATCTCACTGTATATATCTCTGACCATGTAAATTTTGTGACCACCAATCATGAAATTTATTTTGTTATTTATAACTAGTCTAATTAACCACTTTGTTAAATATACCTTTGGGTTTTATATTACCATCATGGTGTGCATATTTTTTGTCCAAGATTCCATATGGGCTACCATAAAACTATTCTTGTCAACCATGTTCCAATATCTTCTTTGTGTTCCTTCAATTTTCCAATAGAATAATTTTACCACCATTTCATCTAGTAAAGTATAGTCCTATTCTAGAAGCCTCTTGATGAGTTAACCATTAACTTCATCATCGATAATGGACCTATTTCCATATGATATGACAATGAAAAATGATTGAATTAGAATCCACATTTCAATATCTTGTTGTGGTCATTTTATAATAATGTCTTTGAATATTTCCCACATTCAATAATGTGAATCATTTCAAGTTGGATAAAAATCTAGAATATTAACACAAATGTTCATTGATTTTGGGGCTATATAGAAATGAATAATGAATGTTCCTACCAGATCATCTTATTCGGTGATAGAGTGTGATGGTAGTGTTGGGATCCACACCTGATTAATTACCTTTAGAAAAAATTTTAAAATTAAAACACTTTTAATATCACATGAGACATTTTGAAATTGGAACATATCATAATGTGTAACAATACTCTCAAGATGTGAGTTGGGTCCTCGTTTGGAATCTCAGATAATTTTACTGAGTAGGATAATATGTATATCATGGATAGTTTAATCAGGAATTTATTTTCCTTTACAAGTACTACCTAAATTATTGGTTGAACTCACATTTTTGATAGAATTTTATATTATAATGGATTTTTTAGGCAAAGATAACTTTCTTACATATTTTGAGAAGAATCATTTTACTAAAAACCATCCATGACTTCTTATCCTCCTTTAATAAACCCATTTTAAGATAATGATCATAATCCAACTCTTATTTCGATTTTCCTTATGCATAGAATCCATGAATCAATAAATTTTCATGAAATCGTAGCACAAATTAAACCAGAATTAAAAGTGAAAATAAAAAAAAATCATCTAGATATAAAATAATTAAAAAACATAAATCTAATTTGAACTCATCTACAACAACAGTAACATAATTTTTATCACCCATAGGGTGCCGTTATTTCATATGAGTTTAATCTAATTAAATAACTTATAAAAAACTCTATATATTTCTACTAAATAATTAAATATGATAATATCAGTGTTTTAGTTCAAATTCATTACATGGGTAATATATATTTTTTAAAAAATAATGGTGATTTAATTATAATGATATTGAAGAAAGATATTTTAAAAAATTGGGGATAACATTTTAGTTTAATTATTTTTAGGTTCATGTGCTACTGGGGTTACTATTTAGTCATATTAGTTATGTTGTTGTCAGATTTAAATCTAAGAAGGACTTCAGTATTTTATATCTCCATCTAATTCATTAATTTTCCTTTTTATATGGTCAAATACATCAAGTGGATCATTAAATTAGGTGGTTCAGGACTGGTTTAAGCACAATTATCTATATTCGTACAATGATCAATCATGAATTAGGATGACTAGTAGTATATTAAATTGTAATTCCTTATTAAATAAATATTGTTTAGGATAAAATAAATGGGTGGATATAAAATTAATCAGTGAACATACAACCTAAATATATAATAAAATAGAAAGTAAATATCTATTAGAACAATCACATTATGATTGCATTACTTATAAAATTTTTTTCCCCATCATGCAACATATGATAGAGTGGGATAATTGGGTCTAGAATAAAATACCTATGTAAATTATTGGAGTATCCTCGTTGAAGACTCTTCAACTATAACACTTTATAGCAAGTGTTATCCTTTGTTCACCCATTTTTGTGGTGGAATCATCTTGTATTTGTAGGCATTGATTCATCCTTGGGATGGTGTAAATTCAAAAAAAATCTTCCATTAATTTTTTGCATCAATAATAAGATTCCCAAGGAAAGTCTTCATGAATATCCATGAAGATATTTTAAAAAATACATTAAAATTTCACATTAATTGGATTCACATTGTGACACCATCTTTATGGTCATGAATGTTAAAGTTACAGTCCTATGTTTTCATTTCACCATGTACTCTAGCAACATGAAATGAGAAGGATTCATGTTTAGAATGTGTATTTCAGAGCATAAAACATTACATCCACGTTTCTTTTAGTTATTTAGACATCATTTCTTCTATTTTCGCACTACAACTTCTCAAATTAAACTTTTATTTTTTGATTTCCTTGTGAATAGAAAAAACACCCTACCATGGAATTCATAGTATAATAATATTTCTTTGAAATAAAAATAATTATTAATTATTAAAAAAATATTTTATATATAAATTATATTAATTAAATAGTTGTATCAATACACTATGTAAAAAAGTTTTTAAGAGAATTTAAACCAAGGAAGTGTTTTTGGGAGTCTCATCCAATTTTACTCTTTTTTCTCATTATGGAAAGGACTCACAGGGAATTAGATTTGGTGATTAGTGAATAATTGATATAATGTCTGATGGAAAGAGTTTTTATGATATATGGTTTTTTATTTTATGGGTTTTTGTAATGGTGCATTAAATTATTTTTGCAAGGGTCATCAATAAACCCAAAGGAGAAGATTTCATAAAAAATCTACATAGAATATTTTTGGGGTTTTAATATAGAAACAGATGTTAAATGACTAAAAATAGAGCTTAGCTATTCCTGAAATAGGTTAATGCTGTTTTATATGAATTCTAGAGAAAGATAAGAAGACTTAGAGACTTCAAAAAAATAGTTAAGGCATAGCGAAATCCATGGATAGACCAAGACACTATGGTTGTTAAAAAGGATAAGAAGTATGGTTCGCCAACATGGTACAAGGAATTCAGTGAGTATAAATTATTTATAAAAAATGTGGAGGCTCAAATCAAGGGTTTTTAATGCAATATCTAATTGATTTAAATGGATAAATGGTAATTTCCCTTACTAATTAATAATATTTTCATATTTTGAGAATATACACAAATATAGAAGAGACATGGAGTGTGTAAATAATTTTAGTTTCATAAGATATCTAAAGGATATATAATATCACCAAAATGGAAGGATGTGGGTGATTAAACTGGGAGATAGTATAGGCCACTCTATAGTTGAGTCTATTTTTTGGATTTCCATATCCCTTGTATAGATAACCCTAATTATGTTGTAAATAATAATATCAACTAGTAATATCAATATAAATAAAAATAGAAATTATAGCTAAAGGAAAATCATAAATAAATAATAATTATCGTATTATATGAAAATGGGATACTTTAATTGAATGAGGTTAAAAATGAATAGAAAATACCTTTTCTAGACTGATCAAATATATTATGGTCTAAAAATAATCAAATATAGATTGTAACTACCAAAATAAAGATGTTTACTTATCGGGTCCCACCTCTAACACCAACCTAACATCTCTAGCTCAATAAAAAAAAGTATTAGGTACCCTTACCTTACATATCTCATGATTCATGAAATTAAAATAGGTACTAAGGAGACTAATTTGGGTGTGAGTACAAAATATTAGGTTTCCACCTATACTGTCTTGAATCCTATCTATTAAATAAAAATACATGTGTAGTGTGATATGATTATAAGTAAATAATATAAATCAATAAAAATAATAAAAATAAAATCCATTGGGGTTATATAATCCACCAAGGTATGAAAATAAATTCTTCATCTAATTTGAATGGTACCTAACCATATCAAAAGCAATATATAAGATCGTAAGAAAAATAATTTTACTACAAGAGGGGGTAAATTTTAGTTTATAAAATAAAAATCATCATTTAAAAATTACCTATATAATTTAAACTTAGAAAAACCAATTTCTTCTTTATAAAAAATAAATCAGAAAAACTTTTGTACTAACACTAATAACAAAGATTTTAGGAAAACTTTATTACATACAATATAAACATTCCTTAACACATAAAGAGTGGAAATATAAATTTTAAAAAACATGTAATTTAAAATATATAAAACAAGTAATAAAAACATATAGATGTTTTATAATAAAAATATCAACTATTTAAAAATAAAATATAAGGATGTTAATAACCCTTAATCTATGTATCCATGGTTTTCACAAAACCACAATGATCTATCTTCCGTAAGGAAGGAATCTGTCGATATAAAGATCAGATAATATTCAATTTCCCTATCCCTTAAATTGGTCTATCATACATAATGGAATATCCATTTTATTCCTTTCCTTAGAATCCCTCAATCAAACAAAATATGGTTCAAACAGTTACAAATAAAAATACCATAAGGCATTTACAATTCCCATGTGGATTCCTTGAGGAAAAAACAATATAAATATTATAATAGATTGTATGAGTAAAAATATATTTCAAAATCCTAAAAGTAACTTCAAATCATTAGTGATGTAAAATATCCCACCTCCCCGATCGATGCATTTATTTGTTAAAAAATCTCCTACCATCTTATTTTGTATTCTTTAAAATTGGATTAAATGACTTTAGAAAAACACTTCCTTTAATCAAAAATTTCAACATTGCTTCATCCAATGGTCACCATGGTAGAACCATTATAATTAATAAAAGGTTCTATGTAGGATAATAGATTTAGTTTATATATAGAAATATATAAGGTTCATTAAGTAGGCATGTATAAAGGATCATTGGAAGAGAATGTCTTTCTCCATCAAATAAGGATTTTTCAATATACATTAAATGTCATCATCTAATGAGACATTATTATACCTTAAAATATAGACATTATATACCACCATGATATTTACCTAGACAACATCCATCTTATGTAAAAAATTAAAAGTCCTTCTGATTTATAAGATTTAATCCGGTTTGGTTTTTCTAGAAGAATTTATAATTTTTTTCATCTAGCTTTCAATGTATTATACATTCAGTAAAAATATATTGTTTCTAAAAAAACATTCTGAACACTTGATAAGTATAATGTTAATAGGGAAATTATTCAAGGATGTGTGTTTTTATTTTTAAAACTAAGGTTATAAAGTACTTAATTTAAAATTTCAACTGAATATAATATTCTAGGGTTTAAAAAATATGCTTTTTCGTAGCATGTTATATAAAATGATCATCATATAACAAGTCAAAACATATGGTCACATTATCACATCATAACATTATATCTAGTACATAAGTAGTAAATTATTATAACCAAGTACCATTAATGGGAATAATTTACTAGTGGAAATCATTGATAAGTGGGAATAGTATCCCGGAGCATGAACACACCAATGAGATTCACATCCCGGTGATAACAACGTAAGTGGTCATAGTTTCTCTAACAATGAGAATACTCATAAGAGGTAAAAAATATCTAAAGCCTAAATCCTAAATATAATAGTGGGATTATATTACAACCAATAAGTAACCATGTGTATATAGAAATCATGTTCCCATTCATGAACATATCACATATTTGGAAGTGATTCCCTTTTCCTTGGGTAGTAATAGTTATAGAGTCCCTCATCAATCGTAATGTAAGGTAAATTTGAATTATGATATATATTATATATAGAAACATGATGGGAGGTAATATCATCAACATCCATAGGAAAAAATAATCTAAATGGCCACATCATTTCCCAATATACCCAAAATCCTAAAATAGGACACAAAATATTAAAACAACATAATATAATCAATTTAAAATGATCTTTTCATAATATAAAACTCACCTAAAATCAAATTTGGGTTGGTCCCCTCATGTCCAAACTATATGTATGTCCCAAAATATAGGGAAAAATTATTGGGTTACACAAATATCATAAGGGGCACTAACACCCTATAATTTTAAAACAAGAAAATGTGTTATAAGTAATTCAAAATTTTCAATATTGGTAAACTCTTAATCTAAACTCTCTTAATTACACATATCCCCTACTTAAGGGATGTTAAGGGAGTATGTTAAATGTATTTTATGGTCGAGTTATGATATTTTACATTCCCCATGTTTCCAAAAAATATAATTTCTAATGTTTTATTTGTAACACCAATACAATTTCTATTATATTTCATTTCAAATAAATCAAATATCATTAATATATTTCAATAAACAAAACCTCGAGTCTAAAATAATGGTAAAATTGAAAATAGTTATGACATAGCCATTTAATTGGGCTTATGAATATGAATATCTAACTTATGAAATTATATGGTTTTAAAATGTTTAAATAAATTTATTGTTTATCAATTGATTAGAAATAGAAAAAAGAATCATTTTGTAGAAAAATATTTTATTTTATGAAAAAATAATTTTTTTCTAAAAAAAATAGTTTCACTGTGTTTTGTGAAATTTTGTTAAAATTAATATTATACATATATAAAAAATTTATTTTAAAAAATTAACATAATTTTTTAATTTTTAATAGAAAAATTATATTATAGTTATTTTTTAAAAAAATTCTGTAAATATTATTTTTTGATAAATAGTAAAAAATTATTGTTTTTTGTTGAAAACTACATTTTCATTTAAAGCATTTAAAAACAAAAATTTGGATTATAATTGTTTTTAATGTAAAATAACATAAATGATATTATAATTAATCTAATTTATGTTTTATTAATCAATTATGTTTTACATTTTGATATGAAAACATTTTATACTTTTGAAAACTTTTTTTTATCACATATGTGGGTTAAATTTAAATTTAAATTCTTCCAATTATATGAATTTAAATTGAAAAAATAGATTCCAAATTTGGAATAATAATAATTAATACTATATAAAAATATAAAATTAATTTTTTTTATAAGAAATATTAAAAATAATAAAAATTAATTATTGTGTTTAAGGTTAAAACTGGTTTACAGGGGGAAAAACTGGGAAAATAAATGATAAAATGATTTAAAAACATTTAAAAACACTATTTTATGGTCATATATTGAACATTTATAATATAATATAATATTATAATCTAACTTGGATCATTTTTTCTTGTGTAAAAGATGGGTATAATTTATTCTTTTTCAAAATTTCAACTGTATCCTTCCCCCCACTTATAAAAGGGCACCCTCTCTCCATTACTATTCAGGATTTCAAAGCTCATTTAATCATAAAATCACAACCAAAATACCTTTATTACATCCCAAAATATATATTATAGTCTTTTATTATATCATAAAATCATTCATGGAAGGTTTTTTATATAATCCAAAAAATATTTTCAGAATAAGAGGTGTAGTTCTTATCCATGCATTTTCAATTTATTCATTCCTTTAACTCATTAAAATACCCATATAATATGATATAATAATACCAATATCTACCATATATTGATATGACTAAATGTTAATTTCATGAACTATATCCATCCCCTATTCCATAAAATGGGAAATGAAACAGTCAATCGTGTGTACGGTGGACTATAGACCCTCGAACTGATGAAATTTGTTTTCAAAAACCATATATAAAATCTGGATATAATACTAGATTTAATGCCTATATATATTATATTTATCAAATAATTTCACTTATATAATTATAATATAACATCTAACTTCTTATCTTCCAATCCATTTGAAAAATATAATTTCAATCGTGCGTACATGTGGACTACAACCTCCACGAAGTGAGGTGAAACATTTTTCATTTTAGTTTGAACTAGATGGAAATGTGGATAAATTTAATGTATATATATTATATATATTACAAAATAATGATTCTATTCCAGTGAAACAATATTTACCTACCATTCATTCTATCCTTCCAAACAACAAAGACAACATTCATGTGTGCATATGACCAACCATCTCCATCGATTGTATAACTCATTTTTCAACATCTATCATTTAAAAAATATTAAAACTACATATATAATGAATATATATGATAATTATATATTGGGAAACATTCTATAAATGATGGAAACATGATTAATGTGTATGTATCAAAACCACTAAACCAAAACATACATGGAAAATGAAGTGGTTATTACCTAGAATTGTGTTTTTAGTAAAGAATTATAAATTAATAGGTGATAAAAAGTGATAAGAAAATTATATATTGTATGATATATATATATATATATATTAGTTTGGAAATTTAATATATGTATAATAGTTCAATATTTACTATAAAAGCGGTTCAAACACGTTTGATTGAATGTGGACATGAGGTAAGGGTTTCTCAACTCACATTTACTTCCATGAGAAATACATCATATTCACAACATATTTCTTTTGTGTGGTGTATATATTGTCCCTTTGATATCTTATATCATAACTCTCTATAAATTCAAGGAATTTAAATTTTCATTCAATGATAAGGGGGCTTTGATTCCAATGTTACCAAAGTGCTATGTTTTTTAAAAAATCACAACTACAAAACAGACTTTTAAAAAAGTCGGCCATTATCAATGTTAGGAAAAAGAATTGATAAAGGTTTCATTTGTCAATTCTATTTTTAGCATAGATAAAGGGAACCCTTTATCAACATCTTGTTTTTAGTGATCTTAAATGGTATCTGTTATCAGCGATTTTCTAGCATTGATGAATGTCCTCAATATAATGAAATAAATAAAAAAATTAATACTAAAATGAGCAAATTAAAAAACTGTTTAAAATTTAATTAATTAAATAATTAAGGATAACAATGAATAAATTTAATATATATATATTATAAACATTAATAAATAGTTTATATTAAATATAAAGATATATAATATGAATAAAATGAAATAAATAAACATATAAAAATTGAAAATGAATAAATTAAGATAAATATTTAACCATTTATTAATTAAATAATTATTTATATAAATGATTAAATTTAATATACATACATATAGATATATATAGATTAACAATATCAATAAATAGAATATTATATATATATATACATAAATTAATAAATGGTAATAAATAAAAAAATTAAGAGAATAAATTGTAAAAACTAAACAAAAAATGAATAAATTAAAAAATTAAAAAATTATTAAAAAATTATTAGTGAAACAATTATTTTAAAAAATGAATAACTTTAATATATATATATATATATATTAATTATATATAGTAATAAATAATATATATTAATGATAAATATTGAAAATTAATAAAATGTCATAATTAAAAACATATTAATGTCTTCCTCATTTTTAATGGTTTCTATTCAAAGTTTTTCATTAATACACTTAATATAAAAATATATTCATATATATATTTATATATGTAAATATATATCAATTTATTTAATATTACATAAAATATGGTTTATAAAATGATGAATATTCATGCATACATTAACAAAATCACATATTTAGTGAAAAAATGGTTTATAAAAAAATAATATTAATAAAAAAATACGGAATGAATTCATCAAGTAGTGGACATAATAAAATGTCGTTTTATTTTTTAATTTCATATATATCAAACGTTTGTTAGATATATTTCACATAAATATATATAATTAATGTGTTTTTATATACAACACACACACAAATATTTATGCAATTAATGAATTCTTATATAGAAACATATACAACTAAAATTTATGTAATTTATTCAAATTTTAGTATTTTTTTACAATATAATTATTAAAATATATATTTAATGTATTGTGTTTTTAATCTATAAATATTATTTATTTATTTTTAATATTATTATAGTTATGTAATATTTATTCATTTTTAATTTTTTTATTTTTCATGGAATTTAATCATTTTATATTATTTATTTTTATACATTTAATTACTATGTTTTAATATTTTCAAAATGTATTCATATTTATTTCAATATATATCATATTTTTTTTAATAATTCACATTTAATTAATAAAACATACCCATTTTCAATGATTTTAAAGTGTACTATTTTTTAATTATTCAATTTCTATCATTTTAGCATGAATGCATTTAAGATTATATATTCACTAATAATTTTAAAAATATATTGGAAAATAAATATTTATAAATAAATACAACTATGAATGATTATTTAATATATTTATAAATTTATTTATTTATAATTATAAATAAATAAATAAATATTATTTATAAAAGAATATTTAAATAATTATAAATAAATATTTATATATATTTAAATATTTTTAAATTTATAATAAATTTATTTAAATAATAAATATATTTACCATTTTATATTTAGGTTTTTTATATTTATTTATTAAATATATATATAAATATATAAATATATATATAAATATATAAATATATAAATTTTATTTTTTTAAAAGTATTTATATTTTTTATAAATTTTTTATATATTTAAATAGTAATAAAATTAAAATAAATATATTAAAATAATGAATATTTTTTCTATATTTAAATTTATATTTATTTATATATTTATTATATATATAATGATATAAATATATTTATAATAAAAAAATAAATATTTTTAAATATTAAATATATTTACTATATTTATATTTATATATATTTATTATATATAGATATATAATTATATAAATATATATATTGATATAAATATATTAATTAATATTGAATAATAATAAATAAATTTCTAAATATATTAATTTTTTAATTAATTTATTAATTTATATTAACTATATATATAAAATTTAGTTTTTGTAATTATAAATAAAAAATATAATTTTAAAATAACTAATTTATTAATTATAAATAAATAGTAACTTATTTAAATAATTCTAATATCATAATAAATAAATATATAATTATTTGAATAGATTTACAATGTTTTTAAATTATAAATAAAGTTATAAATAATTTATCAGTACAAAAGTTTTAGCACTGATAAAGATGCATTTTATCAGCACTTCTTTGGCACATATAATGATGTAGATTTATTAGCACTAAAAAGAACTCATAAATGGTATCTTTATTAGTGCTTAGCCTTTAGTGCTCATAAATATATCATTTTTGGTACAGTTTTAGAAGTGATAAAGCTAAATCTTTCTCAGGTCTAAAAAAGTGTCGATAAGGATATCTATTATCAGTGCTTATTAATTTAATGTTGACAAAATGTTTTTTTATCTATAATTTTTGGGAAGCATTGATAATTTTTACCCTGATCTATTTAAAGGAACCATAACTGTGACTTATTTAGTTGCAGTTCTCAACCATTCATGGAACTCCCTTACTGTGGGTGCTCCTCCTCTATGTTCTCTCAAATATATCAAAGCTAGAATCCAAGTTATGTTATTTTATCCTACTCCTCAATGTATGGTTTTTTATTTCAGTTCAATATTTTTTATGACTATGGTGTTCTCAACCATGATGAACACTACTCCCCTTCCCCCATAACTCTATTCATTATTGGTATCTCTCATTCTTCCTTATTGTTTTCATTCTTATCATTACTATCACTCATGACTCTTTACATTATATGAATTATCATTATCAACATCATATATAACTTCCCATTTTTCTTTTTCCTCTACCACTACTTATCTTTGATAGTTCTCTATGAGTTTTAACCATAGTTTTGATTATTTCAAACATCCAAGGACTATTTTATTTGAAAAATAATTTATTTGGGACTGTGGTTTTCTTGTACGATTATTTGATGAATGGATGCTATAAATATTGTTTATTTACTTATAAATTGGTGTCTAAGGTATGTTTAGTAAGTTCTATTTTTGACTGAATGATTATTTAATGAGTGTCAAAACAACTGAAGTTTTTTTATTTCCTTGATTTATTATTTAATATGTGTTATATTTGAGGATTGATTTTTTTGATGAATGAGTTTCTTTTAAATCTTATAATTATTTTTTACATCATTTTATGTTTTACTAATTTAAATATCAATATTTTTATTGCATGTAAGGTATGTTTAACTTACCAAAATTGTGTTTAGACACTTAATGAATATTTCTTTCTTTCATATTGAATGGGCGTTTTGAAGTTATAATGGATAATGGAGTTTGAATATGGAGTATTGATAATATATATATTTAAATGATCATCCTAGGAATTTTTTTATTGTGTTGATTGTGTAATTTTATAAAAAAGGGATTTAGTTTATACTTCCATTTGAATAACCCAAAAATATTATAAATTTGTTTTAGAGTTATCCATCATTTATTTTTAATTTTTATAGTAAAATATTTATATACAATTCCTCAAGGAATTTTTCAAGTTAACCCTTATCAAGTACTATAACTATTACATTAGAAAAACTAAATCAATTCCCTAATGCCACGTTCTACATCATTCTAGTCATATATTACACTAATAGTGATCATTATAAAATGAAATAATAAGGAGAAGAAAATTTCAATTTATTTTGAATATAAATAGAATAAAGTAATAAAATAATCTCCCTATTTAATAATGTTCATATTATATATCCCATCATATTTACTACATGAAGTGCCATTTTAATTTTCAATTTGGTGTATGAAATCATATTCCTCCTTTAAGATCATTATAAATATCAATATTTTTTTCATCGCTAATATATTATTACTAATTTTATTTAATAATTTATATTTATTTACATATTTTGAAAAAAATAATTAAAAAATTATAAAATGAAAAAAATATGAGTTTTATTTAGGGTCAACCATTTAAAATTATTGTTTATTTTAATTTTTTTATATGTATTATAATTGAATAAGTCTAGGGTGAACCTTTTTTTTGAAATTTGTTTCCTATATTTTATTTTGGAAATAATTTTTATTTCATTAAATGTATTTTTATTTATAAAGGAAAATTAGAATTTATTTTTTCAAAAAATAAATATATTTATTACCTAAAATTTATTATAGGTGATAATGAATTGTATTTGGATTATAACACAATGAAAAAATAATGAATATGAGGAAGGGGTTGATGATTTTTTAGAATTTTAAAAATGAATATTCCAGAAAATGAATTGTTTCTCAATGTTGGATGAAATTTTAAATAGGATAAAATTTCAAAGTAGAGAAATTAATGATCAAATTATTTATTATAGTTTTAATAAATGTTACAGTCCTTGGATTTGGCATGGAGAAATTGGTTCAAATTTAATATCTACTAATGAGGAAGATTATCTAGTTGATATGTTTGATCAAATTGAAGAAATAATTTATGATATTAACATTGTGGAAATTGAGAAGACTCAAATTATCACACACTTATATGGTGATTCTAAAAAAACATTATATTTAGGATATAAAAAATTTATACTTTCATTAATGAATTTCTAAATAAAAACCTAGTTAATTTATTGGGTAAGGTATTAGGTTTTTATTAAATTATATCACACTATCATACATGACATAGGATTGAAGATTTTAAGGGAAGACCTTGATCTAATTGGAATATTGAAAACTATGACCAATAGTTTGATTTGTTTCCCACTGTGGTAGTTGCACCTGATGCATCTATTGGTCAAAATGGGGTTTAAATCCCATTAAGTGTTTTGAAAAAAAAAATGTTGATTTTAAGGTGAAATTAAAAAAATACTTTCAAGAGAGGTTTTAAAAATTCAGAAAGAATTATTTTTAAATTTTGAAAGTTTTTTTGAGATTAGATTTGAAATTTTAAATAAATTTGTGGTTATTTTAAAAAAATTAAGGAGAGATATATCACCCTTATCAGCTTTAACATTGTAATAGTTAATATTGAATTTTATTTATTGAGAATCATCCCCCATATATTCTATGTTGATTGAACAACTCTAGGCAGTATTCATAAAAATTAACCATTGGTACCTGGTAAGGGATGAATACTTCTTAGAGTAGTTTAAGTAATATATGTGTTGGTTCAGAAGATGTGTGGGATAAGTCTCAAGAAACAAAATTCAATAATAATTATTAAGTATATAATAATGAAGAGGATAAAAATTGATTATACCATTCACCTTTATATTAATTCAAAGGATAAAACCAACAATATTAGATTAATTCTTTCAATTAATCATTTTCTTCAAAGTATACAAAAATTATTTAAAACAATCAGATGTTGGTTTCCTGTTATTAGAACTATTAATAACATTCGTCTTCGATAATGAATATCCTATGTTTATTTATTTATTTTTGTACAAAATTATTATTTTATGAAACAAATATAATTTATATGAATAAAAAATTGATGCATGCTAATATATCGAAAAAAGTTTATAAAGATGGAGTTAAAGAGTTCATTGTATTTATAATAGGTCATTTATATGAACCTTCTCAAATACTTTTTCCAAGTTTAGACTGTTTTTATTCAAGAATAATTTGTCCAAAAGACTCAGAAGAACATTTTATTTATCATTGAATAGATCAAATCTATAAATGCTAGTAAAAACAAGGGAAAATCTGAACATGCACAACGATTGGGATGATACTATATTTTATAGATAATTTGATATGAATACAACTATAAATGATGATATAGGTCACATGGAATAAATGAAAATGGAAATTGAAGATGAAAATCACAATTTTCCATATAATTTTGAGAAGTTAAATATCTATTCTAATATATTGTAATATATACCTTGTACTAAATACACAACATTGTTAGTTGTATTGATGTTATAAAATGTGAAATCTAGAAATAGATGAAGTGACTATAGCTTTACAGAACAACCTAATCTCCAGAATGATAGGCTATAATCATAAAATTACTTTCCTTGTCAAACATATGACACTAAAAAATTATAAATTCTGTGTGAATTATTTCAAAAATATATTTTTTTACAAGTATTTTATATTGTTTTATGAGGACCTTGAACCACTTATAAAATTCCCTAACTATGGTACAGATTAATATAAGAAAAATGAATCATGTCCTTGGAAATAAATCTGGTAATTTCATGTCATTTCATGGTTTAGAATACTATATGGATGTTATGAAATTAATAAAAACATTAAATTTAATATAGAACAAAAATTAAATATGGGAAACTATATCATCTAGAATATTCTACTTAGTGGATGAAAAATGATTACTAGTATCTTGCATTTGGATATGGAATGAAAAACTTTCATCATGTGTTATCTATAAACAAATAAATCCATTTGTTGTATAGGTCATTAATCCCAGTACATATTCCATCATGTTAATAAATTATAACTTACTGCCATTGTTTTGCAAAAAGTGTAGATACATTATGTTGTCCCTACTTATATCAATTCCAATGCAACCCAGTAATGATAGTGATTTCTATTTGGCATCATTGAATGAAGATATGATATTTATATAGGATACATGTGTTATAAATGTATGAATATTATTATAGTGAATAATTCACATTGTGGTCTATGTTGTATGGGATAATAAATTAATTTTCAACTTATTGAAAATTTTCAAGATATAACATGAAATCAATGTTTGGGTGTCCCATATATAAAGAATTCATACACTCAGTTTGGTTTATATATTCCTTAAAGACTATGTTTTTAGAGAATCCAATTTTTTTACGTCAATGACCTAAATATCGATCTGGGATGACAATATTCTATTGGAATAACCAACTAGGTACATAACCATCTCCACTAATAGGTGATCAACTATTCTATGAAGTAAAATTTTTTGACACTATATTCAATAAACAATTTTTGAAAAACCATATGAAATCATGTTCTAAGAACAGAACTATTTTATTTGAATTACCATATTATAATTTTTTTATATCATACATTTTCATGATGTTATTCATGTAGAAAAAACATATTTGATAGCTTCATTGGAACATTACTAAATGGTTTTAAAAATTTTAAAGACGAAATCAAGTCAGGGTTTTACATGATTTTCATGGGGATAAGATTATATTTGGAACCCAAAAAGGGTAAAGAGAGGACTTTTCTCCCTCCAGCAACTTACACTCTATCCAAATAGGAAAATTTTAATTTTTTTAATTTTCATTAATTGTGTAAAAGTTATAGATGGGTATTCATAAAAAATAAATAATATTATGTAAATGGAAAATTTTACGTTACATAGACTAAAATTACATGTCTGTCTTATTTTCATGAAATATTTTATTCTCATTTATTTCTATTTAATTCTACCTAAAAATATATGGAATACATTAAATAGACTCTTCTCCATTTTCAAAGCCATATG
Organism: Viscum album; assembly: GCA_963277665.1. Classification (NCBI taxonomy): domain Eukaryota; kingdom Viridiplantae; phylum Streptophyta; class Magnoliopsida; order Santalales; family Viscaceae; genus Viscum; species Viscum album. Next base: position 1,541,803,686 of record OY728142.1, read on the forward strand.
CAGTGATTTTATAGACCTGATGAAGTTTCTACTCATGAATAATGAGGTAGAGGTCATATTATGTGAATTAGAGACCTTCTTCAAACCATAATAATTTGATACAATGGTCTACCTTATAGTTCACTTGGTTAGAGGGGTTCAAGTATGTGGTCATTTCTATTATATATTAATGTACCACATTGAATTGTATATAAAGATTTTTAAAGGGAATGTTTAGAATTGAACACATCCAAAAAATTTTATTCTATAATGATATAATTTTGAATACACTGTTGATTTTTGTATCAATTACATATCATATTATTACATCATCAGTCTCTCAAAGTATTCTATAAAAAAAATCTTTATGGGCAAAGGGATTTCAGAAAGTGATTTTTGATACAATTATTATCACAGAGTGGGAGAAAGTTCACCATTACATTATAAAGATTATTGAAGATTTTCAATAATAAGTTTAAGCCCATAAATAAATTCATAGTTATTTTAGTCCTTCAATGGGTGGAGGATTGATATAAAATATAGATAATATACTATTTATATGATGGTTCCTATATCAGATTTAGAAGAAATTATCTAAAAATAATAATTCAATTTTAAAACTACATTGATGGATCACTAGGGGACTAAATGAAGATGATATATCTTACATTGGGTTTCTAATAAATAGATATAAATTATATTAAAAAGAAATACAATGATTGTAGTACGACATATAAAATGGATTTATTTTTGTGGTGGAAGAAATGCACATATTTTTTTCCATAGATATAAATCCAATTTATTAAAATATTTCATATGTTGGAATTATAAACCAGATATATGTGTTGGATTATACAATATTCCATGTTCCAATTTCCCATTTCATATGGGTTGATAGTAGGAGTATAGTGAAAGTTGATGAAACAGGATTCAGGAAGGTGAATTCCAGTTTGGAAGGGTGAAAGGATGAGTCTTTAATAATAGCATCACAAGTAGTAAAAGTATTTGATGTCTTAGATCTAGTAAAAAAGAATTGGATGATTATAATAATAGCTGCCAAAACTACTATATGGTCCAATGAAAATTCCATTGGGGATGGCCCTTTCATTGGGAGATCATAAACAGTTCATGTTTGTCCTAATATAAACAATATGTTGTATGTTATAGGGGGCCACAAAGAGGGCATTTATATTCTCAATTGAGAATCAAAATCCATAAAACCATTAAAGAATGAAATATAATTCAATGATATTTTTAATGTGTTTTTAATCTATATTTTTCTCCCTCACAATATTATTTTTTCTGTACTGTATTAATATACTTTAAATTAAATGTTTCACAACTCATGATGATAATGTCTTCTATACGTGATGATTTTACCAATTCTTGGGAAAAACAAACTGTTTATTTAGAAACTAAAAAATTATTAGTGGATTAATTGTACATTGATTAAAAAAATTAGAAGGAAACAACATCACAATATTAGATAAAATTATCATGGAAAAAAGTAGTAATATAAAATTTTAGGTTGGTTTGAATAAATGTGGACAACATTTTTAACACAAAAATAGATGTTCATTATTTATGTTGGGGACCAATGAGGATGAATTTTCCCATTGATATTGATTCATGGTTCTATATCCATCATCTTACAATAGAAACCATTTGGGAAGATATAATGGAAATATTCTGATATAATTTCTCTATTGTATTGAAAAAATATATAATTGAAAAATTGATTTAATTTCCATTGTTCCTTGAAGAGTTCATTCATATTAGAATATTTCTATAAGAAATTTCTCTTAATGGACCTTATAAAATACCATAAATTATTATTGAATCTTCTTAGAAAATTATATCTTAGGGATGGTGATGAGAAAGTAAAGACTCACCCACCAGTTAGTTATAAAAACATATTAATGTAGGAAACATGGAATGATTTCGTCAGTCATCATGATGGTAAATCATTTCAGGTGTATCATAGTAAATAATATATTATTTTACATTATTTATTTTAACCAATTTGATTCAAAATTGTAAATTTATGAAATTGAAATAGAGTAGTGAAAAAAAACATACATCAAAACTTAGGTACCCTTATCATAAAGAAAAGATGAGGTATGTTTCACCAGAGAAGAAATTGGCATATATTTTAATTCAATAATTAATTTTTTATTTGATATTAAAAAAATATTTTCCTTTTTTTTATATGTTGATTGATGATTCAAAATCAAAAGCCACATCTATACCATGTCATGTGCTATGAAAGGAGGCTCTCATAAATAAAGAGGGTAAACTAGTTGATTAGAACATAAAAGAAGAATGGGAACCTTGTGTAAGTATTCCATAATAGTAATTATATATGCTATATAATAGAATTATATAAAAATCGATATAAATTTATATTTTTATATAGTTTAGACATAAGAATCTCTAGAGAATCTACATGAGGGGAAACTACATTTAGTAGCTTCGATGAGACCTTAACAATATGGCCGTATTAGAGGAGTAGGTTTTGGACTATCTCCTCAAACATATATCGAGTCAATAAAACCACATGAACATATATATAAAATGATCAAATTAATTCATGAAAAAATCGATTCTTGGAAAGATATTTTTTTTCTAGTTTGGCATACCATGTATGAAAAATGATTAAAGATAACCAATGGTGGAACAAATATCTACACACAAAAAACCAAATGACCCCCACTAACATTGAGTCTAGTCATTCCCCTCAACTTCATACCTTAAACAGGGTAATAAAATTTTAATAATTAATATTTATCCTATATTTGAATCAAACAACTACTAATAAATTTATATTACTACAGAAATATAGGGAACATTTTATCTATTTTATAACTTTCAACACTCTCACACCACCTTGTTACATGTTTTATGGTGTATAATATCCCAGGAAGCAAGATACATCATAAAACAAAATCCCAAAATATCACCTGATAGTGGGGATTGTGGTTGGTTATGAGCTGAGTGCTGAGTTTCATATTTCACTAGATGATTTGAATATTTCAATAGTCAATGATGATTTTGGGAGTATTATATCATAGTTATATAATCTTATATAAATACAATAGTTTTTTCTTTTACACAATTTTTCATATGAAAAAAATATAATAGATAAAAAAAAGGTCTGAAGTGAGGTATGATATTATAGATGGATAAAATGATGGGGAAACATAAGTTTGGATCATGATAATCTAGTGAATTGAACCTAAAATAAAAAGGACCTCCTTGGATTAACTTATCCCAACTAGTTTTAGGGAAACATTTAGTTTCATTTAAACTTCATATAGATAACAAATTTAAATATGAAGATGTTTCCTACATTCCATATAAAAAAAATATATGAAAATTTCAGGATATATGTATTTGGTTTTGAGAGTATAAATGAGTTTATTATGTTTTAATTGTTGGGAGGTAGGGTTGTGAATACACACATAAGGTACAATTCATAATATTTATGTCCAAATAGTGAGATAAAATTTTCATTAAAGTTAATAACTATTCATATTTTCTATAGGTGTTTATTTTTCTACTATTTAATTGGAAAATAATTCAAATACCAATTTGGATTCATTTACCCATGTATGATTTCTAAAGAAAAAACTACTTTATAGAAGGATGAAATTAGGATGATAAAAGATAAGATATATGATAAATTTATGTAAAAAAATAACATACTATATGCTCTTTATGATTACTACAATCCATATGTAAAACTATAAATCTAATCACATAAAAAAATTATTACTTCTTTTTATTTTTTAAGTAGCATTGGATACTAATTTCTATAAATCTAGATGCCCCAAATAGATAATTATCGGATCCAATGCATGGAAATCCAATAAACAAACAACAAATTCTGTTTATTGTGAATATTTAATACACTAAAATCAAAATTTTATAGATAAAATTTGAATTACATGTTTTAGTATATGTTTTAACAATAACATATTTATGATAGGTGGGTCAAAAAATATAGGAAAAATCATGGCATCAGGTCGGTGACTGAACCAAAAAATCCAATGGTTTAGTTCAAATTGAAAAATATTAAGGTATATATAGGGATATTTAACTATCAAAACATATTTCAAAAAAAATTAATTATTTTTCTAATGAATATACTATGTTTGATTCTAGGTAATGGAAATGATTGTGGATATTATGTTTGAATATTTTTGAAAGAGATCATAAATCATATGAAGATGAGCATCCATAAAGGGGAATGATTCGATGGTAATTATAATTCCATTAAAAATATTTCTTAATCATTTATTTGTGTATATTTTCACAGTACTAAAATTTTTTTTGACAAACATTTCACTACAAATTAAATGTTAATTTGTTTATAGATGAGTGGGAAACACACATGGTTTCAGAATGTTTTCTGAAAACAAATTTAGGTGGTTACCTTCTATGTTTTTTATCTAGTACAGGTTGTGTAGCAGCCGGTGTACTCTAGAAGTAATATTCATCAATGTGACTTTCGGTAAAAAAATTGAGCATTCAGATCCATTTAATAGGATTTCATGCCCACTGTTCTTAGATGCCATATATTTCATAAATAAGTCTTTATGGGTGGGTTATCCCTGGGGGGATATGGCATTCCTTTCTAGAATGTTTTTGTACTATTTATCTGTGTTTAATGTAATTGTACCCCCCATGGAACTAATATAAGTATAGTATATTCTATTCCATTATAAATTTATTTGTGGTGTGAAGTATTCATGCCAGAATGCTTATATGTTATTGTTTATATATTTATAAAATTATAAATATCATGGATAAAATCATTATATTTAGAATCAATAACCTACAAATAATAAATTTGTTGGGAAATTTTGGAAGAGGAGGTAGATGAATATTTATAAGTAGAGGAGAAGATGGAGTGTTATCCTACAAACAATCAAATTATTGTGAATTACATTAGAATAGGGATTATACCAAGGCTGTGTTTGTGGATTATTTCTGAAAAGTTTACACAACACATGTCACCTATGATAAGATCCATTGTTAAATTTTTTTAGGTTTCTTATTTAAAAAAAATCACCACTTCTTTACATTATTTTTTATAGGAATTTAAATGGAGTGATTTTTTTCAGAAATAAAAACAATAAAACTTATTTTTTTCATACAGATTATCATGGTCTACAATTTATATTACCACATTCCAAGTGATATCAAATATTACTGATATGTGAATGAAATCCCTCACTAAGAAAATACTTATCAACAAAAAAATGGATGCAGATTCTTTCTCATGGATTCTAAAAATTTCAAATAAAGGGTCTCAGTAGTGGAGGTAATTTTCACTTGAGAGTCATAAAACACTAATACTATCATCAAACATATATATAATCCATATAATTTTTTTAATATATTTTTTTGTAATAAACCAATAAATACATCATGTGTATGAGATAACTTTTGTAGGAAAACTAGTATTGATATATCATGGTCATCTCGGAGGGCCGATGTCAAATGAATCATGTAATCAGATGAAAAGAAACTCATTTCTAAAAAAATCCATAAAAATGAAAAACCTACCTCAAATGAAATCATGAGTTAAAATATAACACTATTTGTTGGTTATTTCTGGATATTTTTAAATTTTATTTTGTTGAACAAGATTTCGAATCTTAAGTTTCTTATAGTAAAATCATTGTCCATATAAGTAATGAATTATTTGATATTTATGTTAATTTTTTTAAGTATTACTTACATAATAATTGTTTTCTTATGTAGGTATATTCTTTCATGTTGGATTTGTTTGTTAAATTAATATCATGATCATGAGTTATTGGACTTCATGGATTCAATTGATATAATAAAAATAAGGAAATGCGTCAAGAATGAATATAACTATAATAAAAAGGTGAGTTCCTACTAAATATTTAATTAATTTATTTATCATTTATCTACTATTTCTATGTTAATTTACATATCATTATTATATGATACTAATTTTTTTTTCATATATCATCAGGTAAGTCATTTTTTTATTTCAACTATCTTCAACAATCCAAAAAATAAAGAACATGTTCTTTTCTGAAGGAAGAGGAAACCCCCTAATGATTAAAATGTGAAGAGTTTCAAGAAGCAAGTCATTTTCTTCCATCATAATGGAACATGTTTTCTCTTTTCACAATTTTTAGAGACATTTTAATTAAAACAAATATATTTCATACTCATTCGTCTACACCGCAATCTGATACACAATGTCCTTGGTATGACTTAGGTTGTATGTTTTTAATTTCTAATTTTCAATTTACATAGAAACACACATCACATACTCAAAAATAATAAAATTTGTTATGATTATTTTTATACATTATGAAAATCATCCATAAGTAATTTTTGATACATAAGAACAAATCTAACCTAAATTTGATGCACGGTGTGTCGGGTATGACTCCAACTATGCCATTTTATTAAATTGAAATAAATTTTATTATAAAGGAATGTGACAAACTTAAAACAAAGAATATTTACTTTTATTGTCTTGATTAATTATAAAATTGATTTATATGTTATTTTTTATTTATAGGAATCAATCTCACTTCAAATAATATCGTAATGTGAAAGGTATGACTCAAAAAGCATGTTTCCTATTTAAAATGACATTTTATTAAGAAAAACACAAGTGGTATACTAAAAAATGAGAAAACTCATTTTTATTGTTTTCATATTTTAGTAAAATGATCCATAAGTCATTGGGATATGTAATAATCTTTCTCACCTATACCCAATGCATTTTGTGACCGATATGACTCAAATATCATCATTTTTATATAAAATTGATAATAATTTTTGAAAAAAAATCAAACTGACCTAATCATTACAGATAAAACATATTTATAATGTTTAGATACTTTATAAAAACACTAAATATATCATTTTTGATGTGTAGGAATGAATCTCACATCAATATGATTCATGGTGTGCCTATTATGACTCAAAGAGTTCATTTTCAAATTAAAATGACATTTTTTATCAAAACGTGTTACTAACATAATACTAGGAAACACTTCTTGGAGTGTATTGATAATTTTGGAAAGCCATTAATCCTTAATTTTTTAGGTTTAGGAATTAGTATCACATCAAACTGACCCACAATGTTACCAGTATGATGCAAAGTTCATGAATCCAGTTTAAAATTCCATTTTAGTAATAAACACAAGTGAGATTTTCAAAAATGATAAATCACATTTTTATTGTATTGATAATTTATGAAAATTATCCATAAGTCATTTGGTACATATATGAATAATTACTACCTTATTCAGACACATGTTTTAATATGCATGACTCTAAGTGTGTGTTTTCAATATATAAGTGTCCTTTTAGTTTAAAACCTTCATCGCATTTCCAAAACTTTGAAAATGAGACTTAAATGTTTTCTCATCATTATATCTAATATTTAATAATTAATTTCCTTTTCATTTTATCTTATATATATATTTAGTTAATTTTTACATACATAGTGTTTGATGACTAATAAGAAATGGTGTGATGTGCAAGAATCAACTATAACTCAAAATGATACACAATTTTCATGGTATGGATCAATGTTTAGTTTAAAATTTTCAATTTATAGTTAATTTATTTCTTTATATTATTATTAACATAATAATTGTTTTCTGGTATATGTGATTTATATTTATTGTTAAGTGATGGTTTTTTTCGATAATATCATGAGTCTGTATTTGGAGAAAAAAACAAAGGAACATTTTTTTAATGATTGTGATAGTTTGTAGATACTCAAGTAATTGTATAAAACATTTTTTCAAATGTATAAAATATTTCATTTTTTCTTTTATTTGTGTTATAAATTCTATTCCATTTAAATTAAGCATTTTTACTTGATTTTTTTCTTTATGGTGCTATTTTGGGTGTTGTAGTGTGATGTTATAGAACTTTATAGTATTCCACATTATTGACTTTACTACATGTGTTGATAGATGTGGACTTTTAGAAGAACTTATAAAAGCACTGAGAATATACCCCTTTATCATCTATTTTATAACACTGATAAAATCGAAGGGATTTTAATGAAACTCTAGTAGTCATCACTTTTTTAGCACTGATAATGGTCAATTATTGCATTATTAAAGGCCTATTTTGTAGTAGCATATTTTATCATTTATCCTGATTATTTATGATTATGTTTATAATGATGATATATTATTATATTTCTTCTATGAAACTCAAGAATTTTCATCTCCTCTAATTATTCATCTACTTCTCATGTAAGAGTACAATTTTCCTCTTTTTGGTATTTAAAATTATTGAGAGAATTTTTTCATGAAAAGATGACTTCATTTCCCTCTTCTGTAGAAAATCATATTTCCTCCATATCCATGTTTTCTGAAAATTATTTCAACATTATACAAATTATTTATTAAATATATATTTTTTTTAGTTTTTCCAAAACTTTTTAAATGGACTCTTCTTTTTGTTTTCTGAATATGGTACTTTTTAACCTTTTACAATGGTGATAAAAAGAATGTTTTTTATTTCATATGTGGAATTAACAACTCTCATGACCATTAATTTCATTAAAAAATTGTTTAAAAGTATCCATGATTATTTTCAAATTAAACGTGTATCCTAATATTCTAGAACATTTGTTTTTTCAAATTAAACTTCAAATTGAAAATAATATTTTCCCCAATGATGTTTTAATTTAATTTTTATTGTATCTTTGTTCAACCATGATAAAAACCCTCATTATACATATGCTCTATTAATAATATGTTGTAATGATACCATAATTACAATTTATCTTTAGGTTTGTGATTAGTTTGACAGGAGATATACTATTTTGATACCATTCACCATATTATTGTTGATGGTTTATGATTATAGATAATTATTTGTAAAATAATTAACATTTGATAAGATATATTTTCAATAATAATGTTTACATGGATTATTTTTCTCCCCTTTTATATAATGGATTCATTGAAATTAATATGTATGAGCGGGACCCACTATAGCACCTCAATGTATCAGTAGGTCTTAGCGACAAGATATCATGTGTATTTAGTGGAGGCCTTAAAGGTATAGTTAGGATTACCATAATTATGTATTCAATCATTACGGAATTTTTTATTGATGTCTTTGTGATTATTTTATTAGTTGTAATATCCATGGATAAGTTTCAAACTCATGTGATTGTTTATATGGAATTATTGTAATCATCATTTATTCTTACCATATTATTTTTCATGTTAATTTTATTAAATAAATGGAATATGTTTCAATTATTTACCAATCCATTTTGATTGTGTATTATTTTTTCATGATAGCTTCCACCATACCCTTACCATTACTGAGTGTTAAAGCACACCGATTTCTTATGTTTCCTTTCCCTGGGATTCATGGAATTATATTTCAATTGATATGAAAGTATATGTTAAATGGAATAATGGTGTTCTAAAAAAATTTGAAGTTGTATTTGTTTTTTAAATATAATGTGAGTTTCATGTGTTTAACTAGTTTTCTAATACTACTAAACTTTTTATCTATTTTTGATGTGATTGCTTGAATTATACACCAATTTAATAAAGTAATCACTAACTCTATGATACTAGGATATGGGTGTTTATCGTTGGTATCAGAGCATGTTTAGTAGAAACCATGGGAAGTAGATTTAGGAAAACATATATTAGAGAACATGGCCATCTGTTTTACCTTAAAGAAATGTCTATGTGTAGGTTAACATCCAAATATTTTGGTATAGTATATTTTATTTGGATTTTCTATCAATACATACATGTATGGATACAATGAGTGGGTGTGGATCTGGAATAGATGTACCTAGGGTTAATAACCTTGTAAAGGGAGCATTAGGATTTGAATTGATCTTTAGTTAGTGCATGAAATTGGGCATTGATACATACCTGGTTCAACACTTCCAAATAATATGTTGGGGATAATTCTAACATTTATTAAACCATTATAAAGGATTTGAAACTATTTTTATGAATTGATAATATTCCCAAGGACACCCAATTTATGACTATTAGATTATATCGGCATAAAATTTTCAATTTAGATTAAGTGTGATAATATTTTAGAAATTAAAAATTATGATTCATAATGTACTAATATAATATAGTATATGATATTTTATTGAAATAGTGCCTATTTTAAGGATTATAAACTATATAATATGCATAATCCATGTAGGTATTTTCCTCATTAGCAAGATAATGAAGCTGGAGCTTGAGCTACAGTGGGAGATGAAAAAATTATAACTATATTAGGGTAGTTGATTCATGTTATGTCCAATGACATGGATCATATGGATTATATTATTAATTAAGAATTTTTTAATAGTGTTTGACCATTTCACATTCCAAAAACCCCCATCATTCAATGTGACTAAAAAACCATTTGTATTATATTAGTGGATAAGTTCCTCAGAAAATTTATTTCTCGCTTGGGGAAGTAATGAAGAAGATATTGTTGTCATGGAAATTTATCATCTCTAGGGGGATTCATTTGAATAGTGACAGTTGTTCAAAAAATTATGGATGACGAAGAAATATAACGACATGGAGTGGATAGATATGAAATTACTCTTCTTGGGAAAATATTTTTCTTAAGAGATACAATAAGATAGAGAGAGACAATTATTTAGTATAAGGAAAAAAAGAAGAGGAAAATGATACTAAGTATAAAATAAAATTTACATGGTTAGCAAGGCATGTTGATGACTATATATATAAACTAAATAAAAATATTTTTCATTTAATTAATGGGATTCATAAAATACTTCAAAGATAACTGTCCTCCCTAACAATCTGATCATGCGAGGACATATAATCTTATACTATCAAGATAGGGAAATTATTCTTCTTGGATTATGGATTAGAAATAATGAAATAAAAGAAAAAGTAAGGTTGAGAATTCTTGAAAAAGATTTATTGAAAAAGGGGAGAACTGAAGTCTAAAATTTCTAATTTTTAATCAATTTGGAAATAAACATCATGTAATATTCTATCTAGTAATGATACATTGATAAAAGTGTGGAGAAAAAGTACATCATGATCATGATTTAAAGGGAAATAATTAAAATACCAATGTTAAATGGTTCAACTATACATACATCGTACACTATGAAAATTATTATCCCATACATTAATGGAATTTACACTAGAAAATTCCAAGGGAGAAATGATAAGATTATTAAATTACAACAGCTAAGGTTTAAGTCCCTAATGATGTGGTGGAATGTAATTTACTCATATCATCAAATTTAGATAATTATTTATTTCATTATTAGTTTTCTAACCCTTTTATATCAGCTATTTTTTCCAAGAAAATTATATATTTCCCTAACACCATAAGAAGGTATTTATCTACCAATACTCCTAGTATAAGTGTCACCCCTACAAGGATATGTCCATAACGTCCAATAATGGTGAATAAACATTCCTTATTTACTAAAATCATTAACACACATATGGTGGATTTTGATGTAATCCTTAGTCGTAATGCCCTGGAGAATTCCATTTATAATTGTCTCATGAAACCTACCTATGCACCGAGGAGCTATTTCGGCCTCCACCCGTCACTTACTAAGTATAATACATTCCTCATATCAAAAGGTTGAAACATAACATAAGCATTATTAGTATAACTAGAATAAAAAATGTCAATACCTTAACCATAAACCATGAATGGTATAAAAATAAAACATCCACAGTCAAATATATCACAAATCCTAAAATACAATATAGAATATTTTTATCATAATTAATAAACTTCAAACAATTTTAAAATTTATCAAATGATTTTGACAAAGATGAAATACAAACTATTTGAGAGAAATATCTCTGTCTATTTTGAAATCATTTAAATTTAACATAATTATAAAAGAAAACATTTATTTTGAAAATATTCTTATAAGATTGTAAGGGAAGCTTTGATGGTGTTATAACTGTGGAAAATAGTCACACCTACCATATAAGTTAAAAAAGACATTCTTACCTTAATTTTGTCGAAAATATCATAATGTACCTTTCTTGGAAAACGAAGGAAAGATTCCTTTCAAAACATAAAAGGTAAAATAAGGGTATAAATGAATTTAACCCATAGTATTATAAATATAAAAAAAAATTGAAATACATTTCAAGAAACATGGATGTGGATGATAAAGATGTCAAAGTAGATATTTACGTATAAACAACTTCAGATAATGAAGAGATTATAGAATTAACCCTTACCTTGTACTTTTCCTTTTTAGATGGTATGTTAACCACCTGTATAATAGTTAAAACATTGTTAATAAATTATTCGACAAATATATAAATAAATATGATATCATATATTATCCTTTAATATTTATTTATTAATAATATTTCAGTAGTATCATCATTTTGGGTGTTAGCTTATTCATTTTCATTTATATTCTTGGTTTCATATTACATGTTTGTTATGGATAGGATGTATTTTATTTATATAAATAATGATATTATGTTCTTAAATTTTATTTTTAATAATAATATGAAAATTATTCTTTGAATGGTTACGATGGTGAATGAATCTTATCGTGTTCATGGAGACGGTAATCTATACGTACGCACGATTGACAATATCATTATATTGATGGGGAAATAATATGTAATTGGATGGTATATCATATATACAAAATAATTAAATTGTTATATTTATTATTTAAATCAGTTATAATTATTATTATACCTATCCAAATAATGAAGTGTTTGAATAACAAACTACACCACGACGTGGAGACAGTAAGTCGTTCGTACACACATATTTTGACTTTTTCATTAATATGAGGGATTGAATAATGAATATGGTTGTTCCATTTTTATAATAACATAAAATTATGTAGAAGATATTGGAGTTACTATTTTATAATGGTAGAAATAAAGAAACAGGAAGTGGCAGAAGAAACGAACTTGAAAGAGGTGATGAAATATTTACCTCTTCTTCGGTTTCTTCCTTTTGATTTGATCAAATTGTATCATTAGGTTGGCTATATGATAAAACTAGGTCCACTAGGTTGAATTGAGGGAAGTTGGGAGGATATTTTGGAAGTGGTTGGTGGATCCAAATGGAATTGGATGTGTGATTTTGAGAGAAGGGGAAGTGCCCTTTTATAAGAGTGATGAGGGGCACCTTACGAAAAGGTAGGAATATTATTTTATAATAAAATAATTTTCGGTTTCTAATGGCCCCAAAATGATTTATTTCTAGGATAAGATGGTTATGGGTGGAAAACATCTCAACCATTAGGTTTTAGAGATTTTTGGATCACCATATTAACCTTATCTTTTAGATTTAACTCTTAGTTAAATAGTTTAACTTTTACCATGTATTTTTTTATTATAATCATAGGTTAATAAACTTACTATAAAATGCCATAAAAACATAAAGTAGTTAATTAATGATATACCTATAATTATATAAGTCATTTGGACAATCGTTATATTTTTTCGAATATTATATCAATAAATAATATAATATTTGTTTTAAAAAAACTTTTATATCAATTTTGACACTATTGGGTATTTTGATTTTGTAAAAGTCATACAGAATGATTACTTTGAAAAAAATTTTATTTAATGAACCCTAAAATGTCTTATTAATCTAAAAAATTAGTGTAATTCATCAAAAGTCACAAATTACATTTATTTGGATATTTATAATATCAATTATTTTAATAATTCATTAATAAGGTAATTACTGCATCATCATTATGTCATAAATATATTTAATTATTTAATATCTAAAAATTATATATAAAATACCGTTATATAGTAAATATTTTTATATTTATAATGAATATTTATAGTCAAATTTATCTTATGTATAACTCTATATTAAAAATGTTTTAGTTATGAAAACATTCAATTTAACTTTTTTAACCCTTCTTTAAATAAAATAATAATAAATGTCCTAATCTAATCCAAGTGGACCTAAAGGATAATATTTTATTACTAAGGTTTTTTTTGATCTAAATACACTTATCCAATAGAATTGGGACTTTTTTTAGGCTAATTATAATATTATTTTACCTTTAATTTCCCTATTTAATTTTAACCATGGAAAATAAAAGTTAAAAGTTACTACTAACGAAAAAATATTTTCATCTTATTATACCACATTTTAATTACTTATATCAATCATGTCTCTCATATTTTTGAAATTTAATTCATAGAAGTGGTAAAATTAGGTTTTATGAAAATTTTCAAATGCTCCTAGGAAGTGGGTAAAAGATGGTAAGAAGTTCAATAAAAATTTTATATATCTACACTTAATATAAAATTACTCCAATGAATTAAATTGAACTTATATAGGTATTATGTATCTATTTTGACCTTAAATAAACTTAAATAAAATAAAAAATTATTTAAATAAAAGTCAATTTCGAACAATAACGTAGTGTTTTTCACTATTTATCAAAAATTGAAAGATTTTAGAAAAATACAAAAAATTCACCCTAAGCTAATTCTGATATTCCGAATCCAAAAATGAAGTCCATTTTGAAAGATAAATTTCTTAAAATTTCAAAAAGTGTGTATTAATATTCATAACGGCTAGTTTTATTGGTAGTGGTGTGTTAGAACTCCAAGTTGCGCACAATGCAAGCTACTGCATTATTCAAAGGGAAATGTACCATGGAAGCTTGAGGTGTTACCTTAGTATAGACTAGAATTCAAAATATAGTGAATAAAATTATTACAATGACAAGTAAATTATTATTAAAAATGATGATGTGGGATTAATTATCTTTAGAGGGGTGATTTTACCATCTATGTCATGTATAGATCCAACCCAACTATCTCTTATAATTGAAATTCTTAGGGAAGAAGAGGTGGTGCAATATCTAAATGGAAAAGTTAACATTCAAATTGAGGATAAATATATTATATAGAAACACATTCATGCATTTCCAATGGAATTAACTGGACACCAACCATATCATAGAGTTTTAATTTTCATTGATTTAATCTCAAATACAAGACATATATCAAATCTTTCCTATAGAGTGGTCACTATAGTCAAAATGGACATGAATAAACAACCAGAGTAGTTTTGTGATATGGGATTTATACACCATAGTGTAATTTCTAGGGGTACCACTATTCTTTACAAAAAAAAAATTAAATGGATCTATGCGGTCCTACATTTATTATAGGGTAATCTATTTTATCAGATTAATGAACATGTATCCTTTACCTCAAATTAGTGATTCATTCGATCAACTTCATAAAGCCAAAAAAATTCAAATATCAACCATCGTTCTGGGTATAATCAATTGTGAGTAAAGAAATAATATATTCCTAATATTGAATTTATTATGAGGTGTGTCAATTTTAAGATCATATTAATTCCTTTTGGATTTACTATTTCACACTCTTCCATCATGGATTGAATGAAAAATTTATTTAAAGAATACATCAAGATTTTTTTTTGGTATTTATAGATGATATCATGGTGTACTCTAATATCTATAAGCACAAGATACTCAGCTCAATTGGTGAGGTCTCTCTAAGTTCATCAAAGAGACCCAAGATGAAAACCAGACAGAGGCATAATTCTGGGTACTGGAGCGGTACTATAGAAGTACTGGGTGGGTATTGTAGGGGGTACTGTAGCATTTACTATAGAAGGTAATATTCAATAATGTAGTAGTTGGAATAATTCACCTTAGGCCCTCGGTCTGGTCTTGGTGACCATATGGCAATCGGGCCACCTAGAACTTCGGGTTAGTAAGTCCTTCGGGCCACCTTTAAGGCCTTTGGGCCTCCTCAAGGCCTTTAGGCCACATGATCAGTATAGTTGTCCCATACACACTCTAAAAAACATGTGCATCCCCATAGGAGGATTTAGAGCAGGTGCACTCACCAGAGTTGAACCAATGGATTTTAAAGAGTGATATGATATGACTACGCCATCTGGACCAACCTATGGTTGCACAGGAAGCTTATCCAGATGACAATGTGAATGTGGACAGCTACCATCATGATAGAGATGTTGGGGAGGGGATTTTTTTTGTAGTAATAGTCTGGTTGAATTCCCTAAGACCTTTACGTCATGTAAGGTCTCCTAAGACTATAGGCCATGTAATATTTATGCCTATGGTCCTTGAAAGGGTTCCCCATCTTCCCTTGATTGGGGGGGGGGGGGTTATCAAAATTCAATAAAAATGAAGGACTTTGGGCCATTCAGTGTTCGGAGTCTAAGATCTATAAGGACTATGAGAATAAATTTAGGATCATGTTTGATTCTTACATAAGTAAATAGTTATATAGAAAATTTATCAAGCGTGAAATTCGGGTTCAGAATTTTTCATTTCACGGCCATATTTTAACCAAATATAGAATCGTAGTTTATGTTTTAAAGACAACAGAAGACCAAGATGGCCTACACCAATAAACATAAATGAGGTACATAGTTTATTTTTTTTCATGTTACTATTAGTAATTTGTTTAAAATATTTCTCAATTAGATAACACATTAACCAAGATTACTGAAAAATGAGTTAAGTTCTTATGGACAAAGAAATGTGAAGAATATTTTTAGAAATTTATGATGATATTGTTGAATGCAATTATTTTTTCTCTACTGTTATGATATGATTGGGTTGTAATATATAGTGATGAATTGAATAAGGGACTTGGTTTTTTTCATATACATAATGATAAAAAATTTTGCCTATGCCTCAAGGAAATTAAAGATTTATGAGCAAAATAATAAAAACCTCGATCTTAATTTCGTAGATGTAATATTTGGTTTGAATATATGGTTAAATTATCTATATGGTTAAAATGGTGAGATAAATGTAGATCATAGTAGTTTTAAATATATATTTTCAAGGAAATAGACTAACATGGGGAAAAGGAGATGGATTGAGCTACTTAATGACTATGATTTCTTAATACACTACCAAATCGAGAAGGAAAATAAGTTAACATTTCCATTGATCTAGAATTATCATGGAGTATTATCCAAAGTAATGATTAGAAAGGATCTTAAGTTCAAGGATTTAGTAAATATGGATATAGGAATTATTAAGAAAGGAGATACATCACACCACTTTGAAATTATCATCATGTCATCTTCTTTATATAAGAAAAAAAGTTATCATCATAATGATGAGAATATTTAAAATAAAATTAAGGTTATGAATGGAATGAAATTGGTAGATTTATTTTCTGAATATAGTGATATGTTTTTTTTAAAGAGATTATGTGTTTCATCTCTACATGCGCTGAAGATGGAATTTTTGGATGATTATAATAGAATAAAATTATCTGTACACCCCATTGAGACCAATATATGTATATGTAGGGATTTTATTGTGGGATAACATGAAATTGGAAATTAAAAATTATGTTTCAAGATGTTTGGTTTGTTAGCAGTTTAAGGTTTAGAGACAACATCCTTGATGAGTCATGAAACCTATGTTTATTCCTATATTAAAATGGGATGACATTACTATGGAATGTTTCACTTGAATAACAATGAATCTTAGAAATAATAATTAAAAAAATTGTTCATTGCCTCACCAAGGGAACATATTTCCTAATTATAAGAGATGATTTACCTCTATAGCACCTTTCAAGAAACCATATTAATGAAGTTTTAATACTTCATGAAACACATCTATCATTTATTTATGATCATGATCCATGATTTACATTAAAATTCTAGAGAAGTATTCAGAAGGTTCATGATACTGAACTTCATTAAGGCACTACTTATCACCCTCAAACTAATGGATAGTCTAAAATGATTAATGAGACATTAAAACACATGTTGAGGTTGTTCCCACTAGACTTTTAAGGTATGTGGGGTCATTATTTTCCTATGTAAGAGTTAACCCATAAAAATAACTTCCATTGAATTATTCTAAAGGAAATGTATAAAGAATTATATAAAAAATGATTTCATACTGAATTTTTTGGATGAAGTTGTTCAAACAAAAATTTTGGTCCTAGAACTTATGGAGGAAGTAATTTCCAAAGAAAAATATACTCAAACTCATATCAAATCATATCAAAGTAGGAAAAAGGGTTATGAAAATAACCAAGTGAATGATTTGTAATTTCAAGTGGGGGATTATTTTATCTTAATATTATCTATAAGGAATAGTGTCAAATGGTTTAATGAGAATGGTAAATTGTTCCCCATATACATTATAACTTATGAAATCATTGAAATAATTGGACATTTTACATACAATTTGGAAATTACACCAAGAATATCAAAATTACATGATGTCTCCCATATTTCATTGTGGATAAAGTACACACCAAATATAACACATGTTCTCACATATGAAGAAATAGAATCGAAACATAATATATATTACAGTGAAGAAAAATATAGATTATAAACACTAGATAACAAGGGTTGAGTAATCAAACGACTTAGTTAGTAGAAGTAATTTGGATAAATCATAAGATGGCATAGGTGATGTGGGAACTCGAAGATATTATTTTGAAGAACTCCCCAAATCTATCCATGAGGTGAAATTTTCAAATTTTCAAAGGAGAAATTTTTTTAAAGTGTGGAATAATGTAACACCCCAAGACATTGTGATATATTTTCATTTAAATAAATACAGTCTCTACAATGACTTTCTATACACATATCTTTGAGTATAAATAAACTATAAAATAGGATATCGTTATAACCTAGCTAATAAATTATAGGGTATGAATATGACTATATAAATTATGAAAATGATATTTTTTCACATGTATATATAAATTTATTGGTTATGAATTTATAATAAATAAAAATTAGAATCATTTTAAAGAAAAGGTTTTATTTTTCAAAAAAATTGTATTTTCTTCCAAAAATGTTTTCGTAGCATTTTCCAATCATATATTAAATATAATTTCTAAAATTTTAAAAAATTTATATATAAAAACTTAAGTTTTTACATAATAATATAAAAATAATCTTAGAGTTTTTTAATTTTAATTTTCAAAAAATTTTATTTTTTGATTAATAGTAAAAAAGTCTAGAATTTTATGGAAAAATTCCATTTTTTTTAATTAATTTATAATGTTAAAATTTGGTTAATTTTTTTAAAATTAAAATTTGTTCAATAAAATTATAAATAAACCTATTGTGGTCCATATAATCAATTTTATGTTCAATTTTGACATAAAATGTCATTTTATAATTAGGAAAACTTGTCTTTGGAAAATTTCTTTTTCATCATGTATGCGAGTTTAATTTTAAATTTAATTATTACAATTATTTGAATTTAATTTGGAAAAATTGGTAAAATATTTTTAACCATCATAATTAATATTATATAATAAATTTAACTTAATTTTTTCTATAATTAATAATAAAAACTTTATAATTTAATTAATGTGATAAAGGTTATGGGGGATTTACTAGTGGTTAAATTAATAACCTTAAGTGTAAAATGACATAAAAATTTCCAATTACTATTTATGAAGGTATTTAGATCATATATCATCTAATATTTTATAAAGTGATATTTTTTCACCTTTCTAAATTTTTAAAATTTTTGTATTATTTATTCTTCTCAAAAATTTAAAGTGTGTACATCCACTCACTTATAAGTGGATACCCCATCTCTTCTCCTGTTAACACTTATATGTATATTTATTTTTATATAATATATTTATAATAAATCCATTTTTATTATACAGGAGTTTTGAACATGTATGAAAGAAATCATACATGAGGTAAGGGTGTCTTATCTCACTTTACTTCATTGAGACATATACCATATTCAATATATATTTAATTTTTGTGGTGTATACAATTATACATTTATATTTTATATCATTAATTTCTTAACATTCCTAGAACATGATGTTTTATTCAATTATATGAGGGCAATGATTCAATAGTTATGGAATCAATAAGGGTTTATTTTTATAATCTCATTGTTATCAGGATTTTTTATGATTAAGTTTCAAATGATGAAATCTTACTATATATATCTAAATAAACTAATAAATATTCTTATCCTATGATTATTTACGAAATTTTCAAGTAATAGTATCATTTTCCTCTCTTTGGTACTTAAAATGCTTGAGAAATTATTTTAATAAAACCTGAATTTATTTCTCTCTTTTGTCAAAAATCATTTTCTTCCATATTCATATTTTCTAAACATATTTTCAAGAATATTCTCAACATATTAATAATGGTTTATTAAGGGAATTTTTACCCTTTTTTTATTTTTTAAAAATGGTTCAAAAGTAATATTCTTATCATTTTCTAAATGATATACTCTTTGACACATTTATAATAATTATAAATGAATGTTTTTTATGAAATGTATTAAATTTACCATTATTATAACCACTCCTTAATTTGAAACATCCTTTAAAAATTTCTATGCTTATTTTAAAAGAATTTTTTTTAATAATCTAAAAATTTTTAGTTTTGAAATGTGATTTTCAGTGTGAAATTTATATTTTCCATGGTAATTTTTTAATTCTATTTTAATGGCATTTCAATTCATCAATGACAACAACACTAATTTTACTTATAATCCATTGGAAATATTTTGTAATGGTACAATACTTTTTAGTTCTATAGATGGATTATAATTTTATTGACTAGGGATGTTCAATTTTAATAAAATTTTTCATGTTACTTTGGATTAATTATGAACATGATTAATAATAGGAGAAATTATTAAAATTTGGTATGTTTTATTTCCAATATGAATTATTATATTTATTATGTGTCTGCCCTTTTATATGAGTAATGAATTATACATGGTATGTGATGGGAGGGTCCCACTATATATCCTCAACACATCAGTAGTTCACATGAGACAAACTATCTTGGCTCTTTGGATGAAGGCTTATTCATTTATGTAAGATGTCATGGAATGAGTCCTTAAGGATAAAATTATGATGTCATGAATTAAAAATTCCATCATTATGAGATTATTTATTGATTTACAAATGATTATTATATTAGATAGAATATCCAAGGATATGTTCCAAGCTCATGTGATTATATAAATGGAATTATTGTGATCATAATTTAGTATGACAACATTATTCTTCATGTTAATCTTATTGATTTTATGGAATTTGTTTCAATTATATACATTTACATATTGATTAGGTATTATTATTTTTTGATTTATATAGTTATATTCATTACCTTAATAAACATTAGAGCTCACCCCATCCATTATAACCTCCGTATTTTATTGCGGAAAAATCATGTTTATTATATTTCAAATGATTTTACAATTTTATGACAGCACTTTATTTTATAATGAAATCTAATGAAAATTTTTCTATGGTTTGAAATGCCTCCAAACCAACCATTAATCATTGACATAATGTCTTACTGTAATCTAGAGAAAAAATTAGTTCAAAGGACTCAGGGATAGACTAAGTCACTTCTAGAATGAATCTCCATTGGTTCAAATGAGTCACTACTAGGCTGATTTTCCTCCAGCGATGTCTTGCTACTAGAGAAGTCTTAACCCCAACGATGTTTCACCACAAGAGATTTATTTCTACTAGAGATG
Organism: Viscum album; assembly: GCA_963277665.1. Classification (NCBI taxonomy): domain Eukaryota; kingdom Viridiplantae; phylum Streptophyta; class Magnoliopsida; order Santalales; family Viscaceae; genus Viscum; species Viscum album. The sequence continues at coordinate 1,541,825,227 of OY728142.1, forward strand.
TATTACAACCATAATATTTGTGTCATTATTCTACCTCTTTTAAATTAAATGATTTTAATGAATATATTAATGAAATTAATGTAGAAGGTTATTTGATGATTTTATTATTAACCATTGCAGGGATACATTAAATACAAATTATGAGATATGTATGAGGGTCTATAAGATAAGTATTTTTATTATTCAATGGATGCATTAAGTGCATTATATTTCTCAGAAGTCTCCATCATGCATGTGAGTTGAACATGATCGAGCTGAGCCTGAATTTCTAAATACTGGAAGTATCAATCTATAGTGAAATTACACATGGAATTACTAATGTGAAATATATTAACTCATTTAAGATAATTATCATTTCCTACAGAGATAAAATAGAACAATATGATGCTCTATTTTACTGTAACTTTTAGAGAAATAGTTCGATATTATCATAAAGACACATTTTAGGGCACTCAAGAATGTTAACCACTAATGGTGAATCAGTATTACCATTTCTATACCTTAACTCTTTCTCTTTATGTTGTTTAATTTTAAATTTTCTAAGTGTGTTTTTTGATATTTTTATCGACACACACTGAATCATGTGCTATAACAGGATAATACCTAATATTCTATATCTATCTCTCTTCATCTTCTTACCCATCATGTTTGTAGAAGATGTCCTTTAATGGCCGATGATTGTTATAATTCCCACTTATAATTATATAATAGTCCTTTGAGCCTGGAGATCATGAAATATATTGGTATTATATCCAATCCAGGTCATATATCAGATTATAATTATAGAATCTTCTTAAAAGAGGGTGATTTACAAGTGGAGGTGAGTATTTATTGGCTTGGGAATTAATCCCTTGATTATTTTGTTTTGTGATTTTTTTTGATTCTATCAATTTAAAAAAAATAAACTCTATTTTATTTCAACTATAAACAAAAATTCCATATTGGGAGTTATTTTTAACTAGTATTTATATTTGTATTTGTTTGAGCAAATTAATTTCAAAAGTTAATGTGATTTCAAATATTTTTAAACTGGTCAATAATAATTCATTGAAAATTCATTTAAAAGAACAATCTTTTATAAAAATATTTGTTTAATTAAGAGGAAGAAATTATTTAAATTGTGGGATTTTATTTAATCTTATTTTGAAAAAATTATTGGGTAATAAATTCAACCCCTCGTGATTTACTCACTCCGTCCAATACTTGTTATCAAAGGATTTTTAAATACCTTTTTAACTATGATTTTAATTATGTTCCAATGAACTAAAATTTTCATTAGTTATACATTTATTTCTTCATGGATAATAGATAAGAGAGTTATTCTACCAAAAGAACTCTATTTTTTCAATGGCACCAATTATTCTTAGAAGAAGATAAAAATGAAAATTCATATTGAGAGCATCAATTTGTAAATTTGTACTATTATTATAGAAAAATATGAAATACCTAAAACTTAAATAAATACATTTAATGATGAGAATAAATCTCTTTATAATGATAACTATAAGGTTATGAATGCCCTTTATTTTTCTTTGGGTCAAGAAGAATTCAATAGAATATATGCATGTACAACCGATTTTGAAATTTGAGACACTTTATAAATTTCTCAGGAGGCAACAACATATTTTAATGAAATGTGATTAAATACCTAATCAATTAAATAGTATAAATTTACGATGAAACCTTATGAGCATATTTTTTGACATTTATCTTGGGTTCAATGAGATTGGGTATACAAAGAACTTATTGGGTAATCTTATTTCTGATAAAGGCCAAGTAATGCACTTTTTCAGGAGGTTACCAGAAAGGTGGAGTGGAACTTCTGTAGAAATTAGAGAGTCATGTGATATTAGTAAGATTCATATCAAGGATATAGTGTAAATTATTATGATATACAAAGAATAACTAAAAGTAAATAATGTATATGAGGATGAACAAAAAATCAAATATGCAACCTTTAAGTATACTACCTCAAAACAGAATGAGAAAGTTCAAGAAGACCATTCAAGTGATGAAGAATCACCATCCGATAGTTATGAAGAGATTTAACATCTAGTTAGAATAATTAAAATTTACTATAATAAGACAATTTTCTTTGGGATACCCAGCTACAAAGGAAAATATTATAATACAAGAAATTTTAAAAAGGATTTGAATAATGATGATGCTTCAAGTTAGATCATTTGGTATGAGTGTAAAAAGAATGTTTATGTCAATGGTGACTTTCCTAAGCTAAAAAAAATAATTACATGTATATGAGTTATAAGAAATAAATTAAATAAACTTGGAGTACTTCTGAAGATTTATCAAGTGATTCAGAGACTATCCATGAGAAAAAACATGATAGAGCTAACTTATGTTTCATTAAATATACATCTGAGGTATCAAATGTATTTCAAACTTCTCCTATAATTATTTAAAATAAATATAGAGATGAATATCATGATGATAAAGTGACTAATGGGGATAATTTGGAGTAATTTAAAATTTTATAAGATATATTCAATGAGATTAAAGATAAGTACTAAATTCCAAAGAAACTGTATACATTAATGATTAATTTTATTTCTAACAATGCTCTTGAAATATAAAAAATTGTTTAACTATTAAAATATAAAGATGAGTTAAAATTATCTACTAATTTGTAAAATAATTATTTATAGTGATTCACTAATGGGAGAAATAATAATATAGAAATTATTGGAAAACAAATAGCACCTAAATATATTACTAGTATTGGGTATCAACTGGGATAAAGGATAGTAGTTTAAAATATATTCTTTCATAGTTCAAGTTCTACAACTAGTTTTTACTCAACTATAAAGAACTATTTTTTAATTTGAAAATGTTTAAAATCATATTATAGGTTACCTACTAAGCAAATATGGGCTCCTAAATCTTTAATTACTGACAATTATGGACATAATAAGATTTGGGTACCAAAATCATTCTTGGTGTAAAACATGTTTTGTAGGGAACTTTCTTGAATGGCTCTGGTAAGAACCTATAGTACCTAGATAGAGGGTATTCTAGACATATTACGAGAGATTATTCATGATTTAACAACCAAATAAAATTGGATTGAGGACATGTCACATTTAGTTACAATGCTATATGGATGATTATTTTCCTTTCCCAACGCTATAAATTAAACACTATTTTAATTTATAATGAGTTTTTTTAGATGGATTAATGTACAATATTTTTAACATCTCATAATTTTTTGATGTTAATTTTTATGTCAAAATTTTAAATAATTCCTGCAATGTTTTTTATTCAGAAAATGCATTAGTTTTTACTATGTTGATAAATGATAATGATTATGCTGTTAATTTAGATTATTTATTTTCAAAAATTCTTCTCGTCTATATTCCTATCACCTAGAATATTTTCTTTGGAATATAATACTATTATATTGAAATATTCACTCACAAATAGATCTAACTATTGATGGGTTAGTCAAAGATCTATAGAAACTATAATTCTCAAAATATAATGTCCATAACCCATATCTGAAAGTTAAAACACAATAATTAATTCAAATTAATGAATGTGGGTTCAACTTATCTACTCTTATTTTTGGTTCATCTGGATTTTATTGGACCATAATTATATTAAAGCTTAGTTGATATAAACTATGTTTATGTCCCTATGATGACTTTTCTATGTAAACATGGGTAATCTTTCTTGCTCAAAAAAGTGTATCCTACCCTTACATTACAATGTAGGCTAAATCTGTAGAAACTATTAGTGGAATTAGGATTAAAACATTAAGATGTTATCATGGTAATGTGTTTGAAAATATAGACTTTGAATCTTTTTCTCACAAAATTTATATAATCATAACATTTATACTCCGTAGAACGCATAGTAGATTGGTGTTCTAAAATGGAGAAGTAGAATACCTCAAGAAAATTCATGGACTATGTTTAACAAATAGGACCTTCCTATTTATTTCTATAAAGATGTTGTGAATACAACATGTTATATAATTAATATTTTATTAATTAGAAAAAACTTAATCAAAACCCCTTATGAATTATGAAATGGTAAAAATCAAATGGTTATTTACTAAAGATATTTTGTTTTCAATGTCGTTATTCATAAAACTAGTGATAATATTGAAAATATTTCATCCAAGAGCGTTGGAATAAATTTCCATAGTTATTCAACTTATAATAATTTATATAGAGTGTTTAACAAAACAACAATGAATGTGGAAGAATCTTTTCTTGTTAAGTTTGATGCGAAAGATCCTCATGAGCATAATACCCCTTTATAAAACATTAAGGATTAATAGTCAACTATAAATATTAAGTCCTATCCTTTTGAAAATTCTGTAAAACAATCAGAAAAATCATCTAGTTCTGAGGAACATTCTCGACCCTAACATGAATCTATAGATGGACCTGAGATGAACAACCCTTATTTTCATAGAGATATTTGGACTCTTAAACACCATCCTATTAATGTTGTGGTTGGAGACCTAGATAGAGGTATACATACTACTTCTTCTCTAAGAAATCAGTATGAACATAAAAAAATGATGTCACACCTAATTCTTAAGAACATCAATGATGTAATTAATGATGAATTATAGGTAATGGAAATGAAATAAGAACATAATCAATTTGTAAGAAATAAATTTTGAAAACTTGTAGTTGGACCAAAAGACACATTATGTATAGGAACTAAATTTTTTTTATAATAACTATAGATGAGAAAGGCACGATAGTAATAAATAAATCTAAATTAGTTTCGTACAGATATATTCAAGAAGATGGTATTGACTATGATGAAACCTTTTCACCAGTGACTTGAATTAAAGCCACCATAATACTACTTATCTATGATGCACATCAGGATTTTAAACTATATCAAATGGATTAAAAAATATCATTCTTAAATGATCATATAGATGAGGTTTTTTTTGCTAAAAAATATCATGGATTTTTAAATCCACATTTTCTAAATCTTGTTTTCTAATTAACAAAGTATTTATAAGGTTTAGTAAATTCTCAAATGGATTGTTATGATAGGCTTGTCACTTTTCTAATTTAGAAATGTTTTTGAGAAGGTATAGTTGATCCTACTCATTTTATAATGGAATATCTAAACATGTTTTATGTTCTAAATTATATGTTAATGATATTATATTTGGATCTTAGAAAAATTACTCGTGTACAAATTTTCAAAAATAATGAAATCTTTTTAATTGATTTAAATGTGTGATCTTAAATTATTTCTTAGTTGTCAGATTCTTCAAAATTAAGATGGAATTACTTTAAATTGAAGTAATTAGACTACAGGCATTTTAAAATGATTTGGTTTGGATAGAACTAAATGTAGTAACACTCCCATGAGTACCAATTGTATGTTCGATCTTTATTAAGCTGGAAAGCTAGTGGATCAAACCAGTTATAAAGGTATGATTATAATATTTTTATTTTTAACTTCTAGGTGATCTAATATTATGTTTAGTGTATGCATGTGTTCCCATTTTTAAGAAAATACTAAAGAATCACATTTACTTGATGTTAAAAGGATTTTTAGATACCAGAAATATAAAACAAATTTTGGACTGTTCTATCTTAGAGGAAAATAAGGTGAGTTTTATGTGAAAATTTAGATCAATGTATCTAATATTAAAGAATAAAAATGGTTAAAATAGTATGAAGGAAGGAATTTTTCATTTTCTCCATTGAAAAATGGGTAGCACATCATAAGAATATGTGTTAGAGCATATTCACACCTTGTCAGTCAGTCCTTTATTTTCTAAACCATCGATAACATAGTGGGAATCATGAAATATGTGAGTATTAATATAATTCATTGAATATAGATAGTTAAGACAGTAATACCATTTTGTTGTCAGCTTCTATGAGATGTGGATCTGTCCAATCATGACAGCCTGAACAATGATAGTAGAGTCACACTCAAACCAGATATTGTATAAATTTCATTGACTTTCCATGAATATATTTTTGATAAACCCAATCATTTCTACTTATAATTCAGTGACATAACCAAAGGTACTATGAATATATTAAATAAAATCACAATTCTGATATATAAAGATCACTCCATATTCTGATTATCCAATATGTACACTCAAATACCCATATGAATTACAGTTTAACTAGGTGATAAAGGAGGGATCAAAGAACCTCAAAATTACCAAGAGGTTCTAAAAATTTACTAGATATTTTCACCTACCTTAGAACAATGAGGTCTCTCACTGAGTTACTACAGTGATATCCATGCCTTGAGTTGGAATATTTAACTACCACATTAATATCAGTACGGGAAGACTGAGATATGATGGGGGTTTAGTCGTGAATGTCCTTATTTCATCCTATCAAAATTACATGCACTATCTCTACACATGAAACCCAAAATATATTCTTAATATGGATGGAAATCTTGATGTTTATAAGTGTAAACATGAAGTTATTGAAAGTCTCTGAGTATGTGGGACATGATTCAAATAAATCAATGGAATCCACCCATAGAGAAGAAGCCATTTGGTAGAATAAAAATACATGGTTAAAAATATTCTCAATGTTGATTAGAAAACAAAAATATCGAATAAAGTGATGTTCTAAAACATCGAAGATTATAATCAATTACAACCTTGTTGAAAGAAACAATCCATAGTACTGTGAACCTAGAAGAAGATAATAACTTTTTTTCAAGTCTCTTATCCTTTTTCGGGTTCCTTTTTGTAGAATATTATAAAAATTTCTGAATAAAGAATCCCATTTGAAGTCTTTTAGTACATAACCATTTCCTACTAGTTCGAAAAAAATAATAGTCTTCGATATCCAATATGACATCTACAGGAACCGAATGCATATTTTCCATAAGATCTTTTATTGAGATGTTATAATTTATTTTTTGATCATAGGAGTGCATAAAATCAATCAAGGGATATCGATTTCAATTATATTTTGAAAACATGATAGGGGAGTTCAAGTTAACTATCCAATGGGAGGGCATATTAATTTTATGAAATATTTCATTCAGGTTAGGCCATATAGAGGACTCAAAATAACTTTACATTATTTTTATGTATTTTTTAAAAAACCTAGATTTAAGAAAGATCAATGAATAAAATTTTTAGTTAAATATAATCCAAATAAATTTATAAATAAGGTAATAATTTAAGATTTCATGATTTTGATACCAAGGCCTCCAAGAGAATGAGTTATGTAACATTGCTTATAGGGAACTATAACAATGTTTATTTCCAACTTGAAACCTCTCCACAAAAAGGTCATTATAAATGTGTTAGTGGTTTTAACAATAGAGGAGGGGTGTGAATACACCATGATAAAATATAACATATTTGAAATCACTATATGCTTGACAAGATAAGTTCTTCCTACCATTGAGAGGGATTTAACCATATTTGAGGCAAGGGTTTTTTCTAATATGTCTTAGAAAATTGGTGAAGTGAGACGCCCTATGTTGTCCTCAGAACATAGGAACTCTAAGGCAGATGAAATGGAGTGTGCCTTCCATTATTCCAAAATCATTTATCATACAAGTTTTCATGGAAACTGAAATATTATTTCCAAAGTATATAAAATACTTATTCTAACTTATTTCTTATCCTAACATGATTTCATAATTCTAAAGATATTTCTTAATGTTTTTGATATTTCTATTGACCCCCCTAGTAAATATAAAAATATACATAGATAAATGTATGTGATAGGGAGTGGAGATACCTCAATCCAATCGGATGGTTTTCAGGTCACCCTTTCCCACCAAGTGAAGAAGAAGACAGTTTAGATAATATTCTAAAATAGAGAAGTTGATATGTGAAAGAGTATCTTCTTGTATAACCCTATGGAGCATTTGAATATTCTTCTAGGGATCCATTTATAATAATGGTTATATGGGTATACCAAATCAAGGCATTAATCCAAAATATCAACCTCATATTGAAACCAAAACAGTACATGATATTACCTATATTCCCTAGTCTATTATGTAAAAAGATTTATTCATGTCATGATTATTATCAATGCTCCCACCCCTGGTGGTATTCTCATGAAGGTTAACAATTCTAAGGTAGTAAGTATATATTTATGAATGTTCATCCCTTAGATAATCCCAAATTTATTTTAGGATAAGATTCTATCTAAGATGCGAGCAATTCTACTAGTACGAATTTTAGTTATGACTTTTTGAATAGTGTTAATAATAGAAACTGGTCTAAACTAATGAATATTACATCCATTCTCCACTTTTGGAATTAAGTAAATGAATTGAGAATTGATGTCAGGAGTTAAGGATCCACTTTAAATAAATTAATTAAAAGATGGAATACATCAGGCTGAATGGTGTCTAAAAACAATTGGAAGAAGTGATTAGTGAATCCATCTAGTCCATGTGATCTTTCTTTGATAAGTTCAAAGAAGACTTACCTGATTTCAATATACAGTGGAGTAGAGGTGAGAGATATGTTATCATCCCCAGCAATCAAATTTGGAATGATAGATTCCATTAATTCTAAATTCCTTGGTGAGTTTCCATTGGAAAGTCACCAATATAAGGCCATTGTTTGTGAGTCACTATTAGCGAGTCACCATTGTCGAGTCAAAATTAGATGAGTCACCACTCTCTATTTCAAGTGATCGTACCCTTATGATCCTTTTATATTAATTCTTATTTGTTTTTATTCATTTTTTTTATTTTATGTTTTTTGAATCTTTAAATGAAATTTCAAGCTTTAAGGTTTGAATTAGTGTCACCCCCACTCATGACTTCTTCCATCGAGTCACACCTTCCCCTTCTCTCCTAACATTCATCCTTGTTTCACTATTTCTACCATATTTGTTTTCCTAAAATGGTGAAAGTTAAGAATGCTTGAATGTTGTCTCCTAAATAATTTCTATAAGGCCCCATCCCTAAACATTAAATAATCTTGAATTAAGATAATAATTCACATTGAGGATCTTTTCAGTTTTAGATATTTAGAGAATTAGGTCATAACATATAAATAAAAACATTAATATTACATGTAGACACTTCTACACACTATCTATTTTTTCATAAAAACTCTAAAAAAATGTTCATTTCAATGTTCTAGACAACATGAGTTTTCCTTGATCCCATCCTTTACCTTATTCGTCTTTAAGTCCTGTGAAAAACATTTCAAAACATAGGATTAGTATAAAAATGTCAGTAAGGGATACATAAAGATGGAAAAAATTTAGTTTTAAAAAAAAAATGTAAACCATTAATACTAAAAAACCACTTAAAAAGATAATCTAACTATAAAAAAAAAACCAAAAAGTTGGTTTTGAAGAAGTAATTACTATAAAAAAATGGCACGTGTATTTATATAATGAAAAAGTGAAATTAAATCAATTGACCAAAATTGGATTAAATGATAAAAACATAATCTAATTACACTTTAAAACCAATTAAAAAGATAATCTATCCATATAAATAAATCAGTTGAAAAGATAGTTTGAACTTAAAATGCAGTATTTTCACTATTCATTAAAAATGAACTTTATCCCAAAAATACCAAAATTTCATCCAAATTAAATTTTGATTTCCCTATTCTAAATAATTATTTTATTTTTTTATATAGAACATATAAAAGTGAAGGAAAATATATTTTAAAAAGGGTTCTCTATCAAAAGGCAGTAAAACTACCTTTTAAAAATATTAGAGTATTTAATGCATAAAATTGGATTCGTTCTTATTTAAAGACTCTAAAATTTTCAAATAAAAATAAAGACATATAACAAAAATATGTTTAATAATAATATGGAAAGTTCTTTTATTTATCACCAATACAATTTCTAGGCCTTAACACCATTTGAAAATAATAGTATTATCTTATTTTTTTTAGTATGACTCAACCTTGTTTGAAACATAATATTTAAGTGAAAGCCATTGTTGCATGTCAGGTAAGTCATTGAACATATCATCCCCTTAAAAGTAAATTAATATCTAATTCAAAAGTATTAATAATTATGAAAATTTCATATTCTTTATTTACCTAGGACGATACATCCTTCCCCCATTTGGAAATTTTTTCCTCGCAATTTTATACACTTATCAAATAACTAGGGGAATTTATCCCTCATAGAATTTTCAGATTCCCTTGTTGCCTCTTGAAACATATGGTTTTTTCACAAATCTATTACCTAAGGAATTACCTTATTCCACAACACATGCTCTCTTTAATCAAGAATTTGGACTGGTCATTCCTCATATGAGAGATTCTCTTCTAACTGAACAACCACTAGACACAAAACATGATATGGATCCGGTATAGAGGTCATCACCATTGAATCTTGAAGAACATTATGTACCTAGAATAAAAATGGTGATAATTACACTATTTAGTAAACTGATCCAACTTTATCTTGGATTTAATAGGGTCCAATGAATCTCAGACTAAACTTTCACTTCATACCAAAACGTATCACACTTTTCTATGGAGAAACATTGAGAAAACATAATCACCTACCTCAAAAGAATGATCATTACAATAGTTATCCATATGACTTTTCTGCATGGTCAAAGCTGTTCTCATGTTATTCTGAACCAACTAATCTTTTTCTGCCATATCTTCTACAATTTCTTGTCCCATCAACATTATTTCACCTACATCATCCCAAAGGCTGGAGTTCAACACCACTTTGTATACAATACCTCAAATGGAGCCATCTTTATACCAAAATTAAAACTATTATTATAAGAAAACTCAACTAAAGAATGATGTGGGTCCCAACTTCACTGGTAATCCATTGAACAATAATTTAGAATATCTTACAATGTCTGAATTGTTTATTCTGACTGCCCATATAATTGAGTATGTAAAGTTGTACTAAAATTAATTCACTACCCAATGACTTCTAAAGGCCTTTAAAAAATTTAGAAGTGCTCTTTGGATCACGATCAGATACAATGGAGAGGGGAAATCCATTTGACCTAACTATCTCAATATCATACAATCGAGAAAGTTAATCTAGAGACAACATACCTCAAATAGGATGGAAATGAGAATATTTACTTAATTGATCAACAATAAAAGAGATCTCATTATTACATCTAGTTGCCTTCGGTAATCCAAAAACGATGTCCAGGGATATATTTTCTCATTTCCACTCTAGCACTGGTAAAGGATGAAGCATCCCTTTTGGTAACATTCTATCTAATTTAACCTATTGAAAATTAAAACACTTTTTAGTAAAGTTATCAATATCACTTTTCATTCCATCCCACTAGTAATACTTCTGAAAACTCTTTACATCTTAGTGAAACTAGAATGACTAGAAAATGGAGAACAATGTGCTTCACATAACCACTCTTTCTTCAACTGTGAATCACAATTCATAAATAATATCTTCGTAAATCTGAAAATAAAATCATTATCAATGTTAAATTTAGGAAAAATACCCATCTGAACCAATTCTACCTTTTTCTACAACTCACTATCTTCCTTGTGATATTTCTTAATTCTTTCTGATAGAGATGATTTCACTAACACCTGAAAACAAAATAGAAGGATCTATGGCACCAACAAATTCTACTCCAAATTTCATAAAATCATTAATCAAAGTTTTATTCTTCCAAATGTAACATAGTTAATATTGTATAACTTTTTCAACACAAAGTGTCGATTACTTCATTTTATTTTCCAGTATGGTAATGTACTGTGAAATCATAGTAAATGATTAATTATTTCCATATCCTCTAACTCATGTTCAATTATTTATGAGTGAATTTATACTTTAAACTTTTGTGATCAGTTTATATTTCACACATTACACCATAAAAATTATGCCTCAATAATTTTAGAGAAAAAACAACAGCACCAAATTCCAAATCAAGTGTAGGGTAATTTAACTCATGATGTTTCAACTAACATCTTGCATAAGAAATTACCTGATCATTCTACATTAGGAAACAACCAAGTCCCTTCAACAAAGAATCACTATAGATAACAAACTCTCCATTTCTAGAAGGTAGTTCCAATACATGATAAATCATCAATATTTTTTTTCAATTCTAGAAAAAAGTAATCAAATTATTTTTTACAAATAAATTTAACACCATTTTGAGTTAAATTAGTTATTGGGGTAGATAACTGTGAAAAAGTTTCAACATACCTTCAGTAATAGCCTACCAAACCGAAAAAAATTATAGATATCTGTGATATTGGTAGGTCTTGTACACTTTTACACAAATTTTGTTTTAGAAGGTTTAATATTTATTCCATCTTTAGAAACAATATGAAAAACTAATAGAATTTTCTACAACAAAAAATCACACTTTTTTAATGTTCCATACATTATCTTTTCTTTTATGTTTTTAAATACAACCCTCAAATGACTTTCATTCTTCTATTTACTTTTAGAATATAACAAAATATAATTTATAAACACAACCACCATTTATAACATGAGTAAACTAAGCCATCATTGTAACGAAACTATTCAATTATTATTCTGACCATATCAGGATGCTAATTTGGAAGTTCATTTCCCTTTGTATTCCATCCCAACACAGATACCTTGTTTCCTCTACAGAAAACCATTCTTAACATAGACATATCTTAGACGAATCAACATGTTCATATTAAAATGATATATCATTTAAATATTACCATAAAGTAAAAATTAGTTATGGATATTCTATTAACAAAATTATTACACCTAAATTTATCTAAACTAACCTCTAATACCAAATATAGGCCCCAGCCATAAAAATTGCATAATCCTTCATTAAGTTGATAATTCACATTGAAGATTGTTTCATGTTTATATATTTATAGAATTAGGTAATAAATTATACATAAAAATATGAATATTAAATGTATACACTTCTACTCATTATCCATTTTTTTTCATAAAACAAAAACTCTAAAAAAAGAAACATGTTTAGATCTATGTTTTAGACAACATGACATTTCCTTGATCCCATCATTGACCTTATTCCTCTCTAAGTCCTATGAAAAATATTTAAAAACATTTTATGAGCATAAAAAGCTTAGAAAGGGATATATAAATAAGGAAAACTGTTATTTTTTTAAAACAACATGTAATCCATGAATACTTTATCGTAAAGTAATACTTTTCAACCTAATGAAGTATCAAAAAAACTTTACTAAATAAAAGCTCATTGTCTACCATTATTATAAAAAATATTTTTCCATAAATCCCATAAAATGAAACATATTGCATATAATGGTATCTTGGGACATAAACATACATAAATGCTATAACCATACAGTCGACTTCCACACATATCACTAAATAGAATATCTATATGGATGACTTCCATACCCAATGAGTTGGAGGTTGTAACGTAACCACCCATCCTTGGTTTTCATATAACCACATGTCATTTGGTTTATCACTTAACCACTATTCATTGGTTTATCACATAACCACCCATCAAATGTCCACATTCCCTTATATAATCAAAATACATAAAATATTGCAAAAATCAACATTTCACTAATGAAATTTCATTTTCAATCACAAAGAAATCATTTCAAGATATTAAAACAATCAATCCTTTTAAAAACCCATTTTCAATAAAAAATAATAATTTAAAAGGGTATACTATATTTATTTTCCATTAAAATTCAATGTTTAGGAAGCCAAATATCAAATAATGTTCACGATGGAAGAAAGGTCATTGTCGCCACATAAATTAAAAACATTAATTTTTTCATTTAATAAAACAATTTGTAAAAAAATATTCCCATTGAATGAAAGTAAATTTGAAACAGGATTATTACACATCGTGTAAAATATGGAGGCGTATATTATCAAACAATACCTCAATTAAAGGAGATTGAGATGAAGTACCTTACCTTCTGTTAGACTTGACTTGTTAATTTTTTAACTTCTTGGATAATAAAATTATGTTAATTTATAGTTTATTTATAACCTTATTCATTTTCCTTATTAATTTTATCACTTATTTCTATGTTATAAAAATTACATTATTATTCATGTTTATATTAGATGTTTTGTCGATATTGGGTACTTGAGTCGAAAATGATCTTGTTATAATTACAAATTTTCTATTTGGTCGAAAGTAAATTATCTTCAATAGCGTATTCATAATTAAAATATCATATATATCCAGAATTTATGTATTTATAATATTCCATAACATTTTTAGATAAGAAATGAAATTCATCGTTTATAGAGAGGGTAATTCATACGTACGCATGAATGTTACATTCATTTATTTTCAAATTAATGAAAAGAAAGCTAAATGATACATAGGTATATTATAATTCCAGTATAATATAATATGATATATACGTTACATAATTTCACCAATTCCACACTTTATACATTCTATGTTTGGAATGAATGAGTCATATCACTTTGAGGGGGCAATAGTCCGCACTTCCTCAAGTGAAATTATCTTATTCATACATTTTGGAAAGAATAACGGTATTTATTAAATTAGAAAAAAGAAGAATAGAAAAATATAAATATAATATATATCATATATAAATATAGTTCCATCATAATTACACCATGATAGGAGGTATGTGAAAATCGAACAATCATCGTTTCGTGAGGTAGTAGTTCACCGTACACAGAAACATAAAGTTCGTATCCATTCGATGGAGGTGTGTGTATGTATAGTTTGAATATTTCACATAACAACATCCTAGTTTATTGGAGATACTTTTTTTTATAAAATCATAGAATAAGAATATCATATGGAGTTGAGAGGTAAAATAAAAAGAAACAAACTTGTGAGAAGAAGTTACCCCTAAATCGGGTAACTTCTTTTGATTTGAGCCTAAAGTATTTATTGAATTGCATTATCCCCAATGTAAAGCTTATAAGAGAAATATATTTATTTTGGGAGATTATTTAGGTAGTGTTTTGAATATACAATGATCTTGAGAGGTGTTTGTAATGGGTTAGGGTTGGTGGCATTTTATAAGAGGGAGGAGGGGTACTTTAAGAATGTCTTGAAAGAATATTTTATTACAAACATAATTTATCATTAAAAGGGTCCAAAATTAATTTAATTAGAATATAAGTTGATTATATTTATAAATCCTTTCAAACAATATGTTTTATACATGTTTTTATTTCAAATTTAACTTTATAATTTATCTTTAACCCTTACTTAACTAATTTAACTCTTACCATGTTTTCTTGTGTATTCATACTATATGGTTAATATAGTTTCCATAAAATTATAATAGAACCAAAAGTGGTTCATTAATCACATTTAAAGTAGTATATATGTCATTTTTATTAAACATAGATTTGTTGTAATATTATATTATTTAATAAAATTATATTCATTTTAAAAACTCATTTATGTAAACTTTTAAAAAATCCTAATCATGCCTAAAATTTCTCTATGGCATAAAAATGTTAAAAATATAAAAAGTCCTAATCATGACTAAATTTTTTCTATGTCATAAAAAGGTTCAAAATATATTTATTTTAATTTTTTTAATCTCATAAATTTAAATCATTCATTAATATGGTAATTAGTACATCATCATTATGTCAGATATAAATTTACTTATATGATGTCTAAAAATTATAAATAAAATACCATGATGTATGAAATATTTTTATCATTATAATTACAATTTATAGTAACAAATATCACTTATATAACCCAAAATAAAAACTTTTACTAAATAATACATGTTTATGTTATATTTTTTGTTACATTAAATTAATTCTTATAAAATGTCATTTTCACATCAAAGTGGCTCCATGAGGTCCCAAAATTGACCCAAGGATTTCTATAGTCAGAAATATATCATCAAATAGGATTAGGACACGTTTTAAGGTTGTTTTATATTATTATAATATTATTTTACCCTAATTTACCAGATTTACACTTTAACCGTGGTAAATAAAATAAATACTGAAGTTAGTACTAAAAATGTATAAAAATAAAAGGTACCTATTTAAAAAATCTGGTCCTAATGAATCTTAATATGTAATCCATTTATTAAAATTCAAAATATAGAAGTTATATAATTTTTTTTAAAATTAATTCATGTAGTCAAAACTAAAAAGCTAGTTTTGAAGGAGTAATAACCATCAAAACATTGTCATGTGTATATATCTAATTAAAAAGTGAAATTAAGGTCATTGAACAACATTGGATTAAATTATAAAAATATAATCTAATTATACTTTAAAATGAATTATAAATAATCTAACCATATAATTGAATCAGATTAAAATACAGTTTTGATTTAAAATACAGTATTTTCACTATTCATTAAAAGTGAACTTTATCAGAAAAATACCAAAATGTCATCCAAATTAAATTTTGATGTCCCGATTATAAAGAATAATTATATTTTTTAAAATAGAACATATAAAAGTTAATGAAACTTTATTTAAAAAAGGTTCTCTATCAAAAGTTAGTAAAACTACCTTTTAAAAATATTAGAGTATTTAATGCTTAAAATCAGATTCGTTCTTATTTTAGACCTCTAACATTTTCAGAAAAAAATAAAGACATTTAACAAAAACTGGTTTAATAATAATATGGTTAGTTCTTTTCATTCTCACTAATACAATGGCTAGGTGTTAACTACCATTTGAAAATAATAATATTATATTATTATTATATTTTTCAGTATGACTCAGCCTTGTGTGCAATATGTGATTTCAGAGAAACCTGTTATTGAGTGTCTTGTCCACAATAAAACATAGCATCCCCTTTAAATTAAAATTAATATTTAATTTAAAAATATTAATAATTATGAAAATTTCGTATTCTTTATTTACCTTAGATGTTAAATCATTCCCCTTTTGGAAATTTTTCCCTCACAATTTTTTTTACTTATCAAATAATTAGGGGTATTTATACCTCATTGAATTTTCAGATTCTCAAATTGCCTCTTCAAACATATGGTTTTTTCCAAAATATTTTTCCTAAGGAATTACCTTATTCTACAATACTTTATCTTTTTAGTCAAGAATCTTGACCAGTTGTTCCTCATAAGATAGATTCTCTTCCAACTGAACTACCTCTGGAATCAAAACATGATATAGATCCAGTATAGACTTCCTCCACATCAAATCATAAAAACAATTGTGTACCTAGGATAAACATGGGGGTAAATCAACTCTTTAGGAAACTGATCCAACATTATTTAGGATTTCATAGGGTCCAATGAACCTAAAACTCATCTTTCACTTCATACCAAAACGTATCACATATTTCTGTGGAAAAACATTGATAAATAAATGATCACCTACCTCAAAATAATGATTCTTCCTCCAGTTATCCGTATAATGTTTCTTCATTCTCTAATCTATTCTCATGTGCTTCTAAATCAACTAATCTTTTTCTGCCATTTATTCTACCAATTCTTGTCTCATCAAAAGTATTTCACTTATATCATCCCAAGAAGTTGTAGTTCCACACCACTTTCTATATACTACCCCATATGAAGCCATCTGTATACTAGAATGAAAACTGTTATTATAAGAAAACTCAACCATAAAATGATGTGGGTCACAACTTCCCTGGTAATCCATAGAACAAAAATGTAGAATATCTTCCAATATCTTAATTGTTAATTTTGACCACCCATCTAATTGAGGATGAAAAGTTTTACTGAAATTTAATTTAGTACCCAATGACTTATAAAGGCCTTTAAAAAATTTAGAAGTGATACTGGGATCACGATCAGTTACAATGGAGAGGAAAAAACTATGTGATCTGACTATCTCCTTAACATTCAATAGAGAAAGTTGATCTTGAGAGAATGTACCTCAAATAGGAATAAAATGAGAAGATTTAATTAATTGATCAACAATAACCCAGATCACATTATTACCTCAAGTTGTCTTCAGTAATCCAAAAATGATGTTCGTGGATATATTTTTTTCATTTCCACTCTGGTACTGGTAAAGGATAAATCATCACTTTTGTTAAAATTCGATTAGATTTAACCTTTTTACAAGTCAAACACTTCCCATAAAGTTAGAAATGTCTCTTTTCATTCTATCCCACTAGTATTACTATCAAAGAACTTTGTACATCTTAGTGATACCAGGATGAATAGAAAATGAAGAAGTATGTACTTCACATAACAACTCTTTCTTCAACTATAAATCACAACTCATATATAATAATTTCCCAAAACTAACAAAAAAATCAATATTAATGTTAAATTTTGGTAACATACCCTTCTGAACCAATTCTACCTTTTTCTATAACTCAATCTCTTTCTTCTGTGCTTTCTTATTTCTGTCTAATAGAGATGATTTCACTAACACCAGAAACAAAATAGAGGGATCTCCTACACCAAGAACTTCTATTCCAAAGTTCATAAAATATTTAATAAAAGTTTCCTTCTTCCAAATGTAACATGGTTAATATAGCATTAGTTTTTCAACTCCAAGCGTCGACCACTTTATTTGATTTTCCTATATGGTAATTTATTGTGAAATAATAATACATGATTAATTGTAGTTGGGGTTTTTCTTAGTGGTAAGAACCCCTTAAATCTACATGAAAAATGGGGGTTCAAAACCCATTGGGTGCAGGTTGCTGTAGCAGTACTGTAGTGTACTGTAGCAGCGACGACACTGTAGCAACGGCGGGCACTGTAGCAGCGGCAGAACACTGTAGCGGCGGCGGGTACTGTGCAGTACTGTAGCAATGCAGGTACTGTAGTAGTACTATTCACAGAATGGGCTTTGGGCAAAAAAAATGGGCCTACGGGTCATGTAATGGGCTAAATGCCCACTGGGCCTTCGGGCTATGTAATGGGTCTCCCTCTACCCAGTTAAAGAGGTCTTTGCTTTGCTTTAATAATAAAAATGAGGCTTCAGCCCCAACCTTTAAAAAAAATAATACATGATTAATTATCTCCATCTCCTCTATCTCATGTTCAATTATTTCTGATTGAATTTATACTTCCAAATTTTGTGATTAGTATATATTTCACACATTAAGCCATTACAATTATGCCTTCATATTTTTAAAGAAAAAAACACCAATTAATTCCAAATCATGTGTATGTTAATTTTACTCATGAGGTTTCAACTGAAGTCAAGCATAAGAAATTACAAAATCATTCTGCATTTGGAAACAACCAATTCATTTCAACGAAGAATCACTTTAGATAACAGAATCACCATTTATAGAAGGTAATTCCCTTACTGGATCATTCACAAATATTCTTTTCAATTCCTAAAAACAATCATCACATTATTTTGTCCAAATAAATTTAACATCATTTCGAGTAAAATTAGTTAGTGGGGTAGATAACCATGAAATATTTTCAACATACCTTTAGTAATAGCCTTCCAAACCAAAAAACATTATCGATCTCTTTTATATTGGTAGGTCCTTCACACTTTTTAACAACATTTGTTTTAGAAGGGTCAACAGTCATGCCATCTTTTGAAACAATATGACCATGGATATAATTTTCTGTAACCAAAAATCAAACTTTATGAATTCTCCATAAAGTTTATTTTCTTTTATGTTTTGAAATACAACCCTTAAATTACATTTATGATCCTATTTACATTTAGAATATACTAAAATATCACCTATAAACACAACAACCATTTATCACCTGAGTCAACTGAGCCATAATTGTAAAAAACTATTCATGTTTGGTTCTAACCATCTCAGGATGCTGATTTCGAAGTTCATCTCCCTCTGTATGCCTTCCCAACATAACGACATTGTTTCCTCTATGGAAAAACATTCCTAACACAGACTTATCTTAAATTAAGAAGCATTTTAATATTTAAATGATATATCATTTCAATCATACAATAATGTAAAAAATAAATTATGGATATTCTATTAACAAAATTATTACACCTGAAGTTATCTAAACTGACATCTAATACCAAATATAAGGCCCCATCCTTAAACATTACATAATCTTTAATTAAATTAATAATTTAAATTGGGGATTCATTCATGTTAATATATTTATATAATTAGGTCATAAATTATACATAACAACATGAATATTAAATGTATACACTTCTACTCACAATAAATTTTTTCTTAAAACAAAAAATCTAAAAGAATGAACATGTTTAGTTCTATGTTTTAGACAACATGACATTTCCTTGATCCTATCCATGAACCTATTACTCTTTAAGTACTGTGAAAAATATTTTAGAACTTTGGATGAGCAAAAAAATCTTAGTAAGGGAGACATAAAGAAAGAAAACTGTTATTTTTTCAAAACAACATGTAATCCATGAATACTTTATCATAAAGTAGTAATATTAACCTTAATGAAGTATCAAAAACACCTAACTAAATATAATATCACTGTTTAGTCTTTTTATAACCAATATATTTCCATAAATCCCATACAAGGAAACATATATCATATAAACATATCATGGGACATTAACATACATAAATGGAATAACCATACGGTCAAATTCCACACATATCACTAAATTGAATATCTATATGGCTGAATTACATACCAAATGAATTGGAGGTTATAACATAACCAACCATATTTGGTTTATCAAGGAACCAATCTTCATTTTGTTTATCATGTAGCCACCTATCATTGGTTTATCACGTAACCACCCGTCAAATGTTCATATAGCATTATCTAATCAAAACACATAAAATATTGAAAATATCAACATTTCACTAATAACATTTCATTTTCAATCAGATGAAATCATTTCAAGATATTGAAATACAGAATAATTTTCAAAAAACCTTTTCAAAACAAAAATAATTAAAAATGTTATATGGTATTTATTTTCCTTTTAAAAAACATTACAACTTGTTAAGGAAGCCAAATATCGAATAATGCTTGCGGTGTTGGAAAGGTCATTGTCGCTACATATGTTAAAAACATTCCTTTTATTGTTTAGTAAAATTCTTTGTAAAAAAAACATTCCCTTTGAATTATTGTAAATGTCAAAGGGGATTATTATACACTGTGTAAAATAAAGAGGTGTATATTATCAAAACATGACTCAATGAAGGAGATTGAGACGAAGTCCCTTACCTAGTGTATGACTTGACTCATTTGTTATTTAATTTCCTAAATAATGAATTTAAAGTAATTTCTAATTATTTTAGAACCTTTTTTATGTTTATTATTCCTTTTATATCACTTATTACCATGTTATAAAAATTACTTAATTATTTAAGATAATTTTAGATGTTTTGTCGATGTTGGGTACAAGAGTCAAAAATGATCATGTTATAATTACAATTTTTTCATGTCATCAAAAGTACATCAAATACAGAATAGTATTCATGATTTAAATTTCATATATATCCAGTATATATGATTTTATAATAATCCCTAACATTTTGATGTAATAAATTAAATGCACCATTCATGGAGACGGTAAGGCGCATGTACACATGAATGCTACATTCATTTAGTTTTCATATTAATGAAAAGAAAACTAAATGATACATAGGAATATTATAATGAAATATAATATCATCTGATATATATATTATTTGTGTTCATTTATGCCAAAATTTATATGTTTCAGGTATGGCATTAACAAGACATATCAGGTTGGTGGGGCGGTAGTCTGCACATTCTCAAATAAAATTATCATATTTTTTAATTGTGGAAATCATAAAGATGTTATTTAAAAAAACTAAAATAAAATCATAGAAAAAATATAAATATAATAAATATAATATTTAAATATAGTGCCATCATAATGGCCACCATAAGAGGTGGTGGGGGGACATTGAACTATCATCATTTCGTGAGGCAGTAGTTCGCCGTACACAGAAACAGTATGTTCATATAAAAAAATGGAGGTGTGTGTAAGTGTAATTAGAGTCTTTATCATAAAAAAATTCAAGTATATTTATGATACTGTCCTTGTTAAGAAATTAAATAATAGTAAGAGAATAAGGAGTTGAGAGAGAAAATAATCGAAAATAATGCGAGAGAGGACGTTACCTCTAAATTGGGTAACTTCTTTTGATTTGAGCCTAAAGGATTTATTGAATTTCCTTCTTACCAAGGTAAGACTTCTAAGAGAAAAAGAGGGATGTTGGGAGATTATTTGGTCAGATTTTGGATGATACAAGAGTCTTGAGAGGTATGATTAAGGGATTAGGGGTGGTATCATTTTATAGTAGGGAGGAGGTGTACTTTAGGAATGTATTGAATGATTATTTTATTATAAATTTATTTTAGATTTAAAAAGAACCAAAACTCATTTAATTCTAGGATAAGATGATTATTTTTATAAATCCTCATGCCTAATAGTTTTTAGACATGTTTTGGGTCCAAATTTAACCTTATCATTTAGCTTTAACCCTTAGTTAACTTATTCAACTATTACCATGTCTTCTTGTATATTCATACTATATGGTTAATATAGTTATCATAAAATGCCAATGAAAACACAAGTGGTTCCTTAATGACATTATAAACATTATATATGTCATTAGGACTAATCATAGATTTTTAGGATTATTATATTATTTAATATAATAGTATTTATTTTAGAAACTCCTTTATGTCAATTTTTATAGTAATCATATCATGACTTTTTAAAAACCAATAAAAACATGATTATTTAGAAAAAACATAATGAATTAAAATATAACAAGTCATACACATCCCTAAAATTTGTGGATGGATTAAAAAATTTAAAAATATATTCATTTTAACTTTTATAATATCATTTATTTAAATCATCCATTAATATGGAAGTCAATACATTATCTTTGTGTCAAAAATAAATTTATTTAATTGATGTCTAAATATTATAAAAAAAATAAATTATATATTAAAAAGTTTTATCTTTTTACAGACAATTTTTAGACTAAATGGTCACTTATATAACACCATATAATTTTTTTACTAAAAGATACATGTTTATGTTACATTTTTCTTTACTTTAAATTAATTTTTATAAAATGATATTTTCCCATCAAATTGGCTATATGGGGTCCTAGAATCGACCCAATGATTCCCATTGTCAGAAATATATAATATAATAGAAATATAACACGGTTTAGGGTAGTTTTATATTATTATAATAATATTTGTTTACCCTTATTTACCAAATTTACCATTTAGCCATGGTAAATAAAATAATTACTTAAGTTTCTATTCATATTGTATAAAAATAAAAGGTACCTATATCCAATATTTTCACCACCTAATTCTAAATATATAATCTATTTTTCTAAATTCAAAACACAGAAGTGGCAGAAATTAATTTAAAACTAATTCCCTTTTCCAAAACCAAAAAGATGTGTTTTAAGAAGTAATAACTATCAAAGGATTGACATGTGTTTATGTATAGTTAAAAATTGAAATTACTTCAAATGAAAATAAATAGAATAAATAAAAAAACATAATCTAATTTCAAATTAAAAATAATTAATAATATAATCAAACCATATAAATAAATCAGATGAAAATATAGTTTGGACTTAAAAAGTAGTATTATCACTATTCATCAAAAATGAACTTCATAAAAAAAATTCATCCAAAGTAAATTTTGATTTCCCGATTCTAAAAAATAATTTTATTTTTCTAAATATAACATATAAAAGTGAAAAAACAATATTTAAAAAGGGTCCTCCATCAAAAGGTGGTAAATCCACCTTTTAAAAATATTAGATTATTTCATTCCTAAAATCAGGTTTGTTCATATTTTAATCCTCTAAAATTTATCAAATAAAAGTAAATACATTTAAAAGAACATTTATAGTCATAATAAGTTTAGTTCTGTTCATTCCCGCCAATACAATGTCTCTGCGTTAACAACCATTTAAAAACAATAATATTATATTATTATTATTTTTTCAATATGACTCAACCTTGTGTGCAACATAATATTTTGGATAAAACCATTATTGGGTGTTGGGTATTCCATAGAACATATCATATCCTTTAAAGTAAAATTAATATTTAATTCACAAATATTAATAATTATGAAAAGGTCATATTCTTAATTTTCCTGGGATGTTACAATCGCGACCAAATAAGATATCCAAAGGAAAACTAAGCCTATAAGATATCGAACCAAGGAACACATAGCATGAAAAACATATAGTAGTTGTGGAAAATTAATTAGATGAAAAGTGGTTTCTTTCTAGTATGTCATTAGTGATAAGGTCGATCCAAGACCAAAGATGGGTAGAATCTATTAGTATTACTAATTCTCATGGATCATCTTACACATGTCACTCTCCCCACACATGAATTCATTTTCATGACACGTCAATTTGATTATTATATTTATATTATTATATAGTCGAGGTCAGACCCTAGGTCATCTCCCAATGAGCATTGGTAGGTTTAGATTGTGTATTTTTAATAAAAAGGACTAAAAGAGGGGGGTTGTTTTGAAAACAATTTTAAAAATAGATTGACTTAATTTAAAGTGTTTAATAGTTGAAAAACAATGGATTATAGAAATATTTAATAATTATGTCATAATTTCTTAGTTATTGCACCACTTGAAAAATTACTTGTTCTTAAATTATTTTTATGTTTTGGTGTAATCCTTTTATTGAGGGTTAACCATGATCTTTAGTACCCACAACCCCTAAAACGCTGCAAATAGTACTAAACCATGACATAAAAATCATATTGTAAACTTCTAACACCATAGAATTAATTAAATTCTATCATGTAACCCTATAATCTAATATATTTTTTTGGAAATAAGATAATTCTTATGTTGTACAATTGTAATAATAGAAGTTTCATCCTTAAAATTGCACAATGATAAGTAAATAAATAAAAAGTGTTTCAATTAATTGCATCAAAACAATTCAAGGTGCATATTAAATAAAAAGTCAATACCAAAATATACACAATCCAGAAGAGATTTATGTTTCATAACTCCCTCTTCATGTGTATATCTCCCTCATAATTATAACCCACCATTTAGTCGGCTATTGAGAGGAGGAAGAATCTTGGGTGGAAATCCTTCTTCATTATTGATCCCTCTATGAGGATAAGGGACTCTAGAACTTCTAGGGTGATGTGGAAACCAATATAGGGCTCTAAAATGGAAGATATTTTATTTTAGTTCGAACTTGAAAATGAGGTTCCTATGGTTCCCTTTTATATCCAAATTTGGAAGTGGTTTTGTGCACCTGGTTTTTGAGAGACCACTTATGTCTTGGTTTTGGACATGTAAACCGCCATATAGCGTCTTGAACAAAAGAGGAGAGTTGTTTTATAGACTCTTGAATGTATCGCTGGAAAATTGGTTCACCATTGAACATATGGATTTGATGATATTGTCAAAATACTGAACCTAAAATTTCAATGAAGGTAGATTCTATCCCCTATATAGATGAGTTTGGATGGTCCACCAAATGGATGAAATGGGATTTTGGTTATTTAGATGATTTTTATCTCATTATTTTTTGGATTGACCCACAAAATTTCATTCCATTTTAATGAGTTTGTTTTTCTAAATATGAAAAACTCTGGACAGCTGTCCTTGGACTTCCAGGAAGTTCAGCTCATTTTCTTTCTGGATCATCTCTTGGGCCTCCAAATCACATCCACCTACAATGAAAATATCAAAACAAGTATAATTTACCCTTTTAATAGGGATAATAAAAAATTAATTGAATCAAACATGATGTGAAATTTTTTATTATTCTTATAATTATAAATACAAAACTTGTTTAATACAATGGTGTAAGGGTAAAATAAAACCGTGAATTGCAGTGCAATAACACCCCCACACTGAAAAAGTTTCACTCCTGGTGAAATAAATATTTCAAAAAATTATTCATGTAGATATATCGATATTCATAATGATTTATTATTCAATTAAAATTTAATTCCTGATAGAAATGTGATTAAAGTAATAAAATCACAATAAGGAGTTATTCTTAGTGATCAAGGAAAAAGACTTCTCAAAAATTGTATCAGAATGAAATTCCAAGAGATGTATGTTAACAATTGATGAAAATAATTAAAAATTTAATCATGTCACTAATTTTTCATGTGTGTATGTGAAAATAATTTCATTCTAGTATTTCCACTTTCAATAGAGTAAATATATGATATTTTAAAAATTTTCTACTTACATGATCTATTCAATTGAACCTACCCTGCATCCATTGAAATAAAATTTCAAGACCCACACACTTATGCATTCCTAGATGTCAAAACATAAGTTCATAATCTAGATAACCTTATATACTGTATATTTCATCACCCCCCTAATATTTTATTTTTTATTCAAAAGTTTCACTTGGTACAAATCCCACTCTTTACTAAACCCTTGTTCGATAACCTTATGATAGTAATTTTAACAGTTAAATCAAGTTCAAAAGCAGAGGAATGGTGGTTTTTGACCTTCCCAATATATAAACATCTTATTTTGGGTGTAAAT
The DNA here is from genome assembly GCA_963277665.1 of Viscum album. Lineage (NCBI taxonomy): Eukaryota > Viridiplantae > Streptophyta > Magnoliopsida > Santalales > Viscaceae > Viscum > Viscum album. Next base: position 1,541,851,599 of record OY728142.1, read on the forward strand.
CAGTCAGATAACAGGAACACACACATATGTCAATTGGGTAATGTAATGAAATAGAATATAAAAAGATTGAATTTATGACAAAATCATTTAGGAAAGTTTAGAAAAAATCATCTAACTTATATTTAAATTCTATTAAGTAAGATATTATCACACTTTATGGATGGTTGTAAAGTTGTGTGGGGAAATTGGGTGACACAGTTATCATTCAAACCAATCACACAAATTTTACCATTCTTCTTAAAGGTTTCAAAATGGTAAAACTATTAATAGCATTGGAAAAGAATCAAATTTCAAAAGAAAGTCACACCACATGATTTAGTTATTGTTGAAAAGATCATTTATTAAAAAAAATTTACTTTTAAAATAATATGAAATAAGGAATTTCCTCGTGAATTATAAATAACATACATTATTAAAAAGACATCATTTTCCATGATAATGTGGGTATAAAAAACTTACCTTCTAACACCAAAGTTAGTGGGGAAATGAGGGGGTGGGGGTGACAATGCTATATAGAAAGAGAAAAAGATAAAAATAAAGAAGGACGTTGAAAATTACTAACTTACCCTAGAATATAACCATCCCCACAAAACTAAATTGTTTAATATACTCACTATAATAAAATATAATGTTGGAAGGAAGGATAAAACATGGATGATTTTATAGATTGACTGCTTCTTGAATTAGGAGTTCCTCTATTAGGGACTTTGGAATGGCTTCTTGTAAGTGCTTCTACTGTTGCACATTGATAGTGATGGTTTTCTTCATTCCTTTATTTTGAACCTAAACAACACCAAATCGAAAGACATTAGTAATAGTGTATAGTCTAAACCAGTGGTAATGATTCTTACAAAGATGCAACTTCATCCTTGCATTTTAGAGGAGGACCATCAGCCCAATAAGGAACTAATGATGAAGGAGGAGATGGTTGTGGGAAGCCTTTTTTATCTCCTTATAAATCTGGGAGTACTCTGATGAACCTATTCTCATTTCCTCTATATCCTAAATATGAAACTTCATTTTATCATATGAACTAGAAATATTATAGTTGCATTGTTTTATGGCCCAATAGGCTTGGTGCTCAATATCAACAGGTGGGTGACAACTCTCGCAAAAACTAAAATCTATGCTGACATTCTAATGAGAGTTTTGAATGCAATACGATAAGACCATAATGATTTACCAAGTCTAAGAATACAATATTTTCTATTTCATTGAATCATATTTTCAAGATTTTGTTTTACCTCTCTATTGGACACCTCAACATTAGCATTGGTTTGTGGGTGATTTGTAATAGACACTTGATTCATAACCCCATATGGATAGAAAAGAGATTTCACTATTTAGTTTTAGAAATGAGAACCCTGGTCACTAATGATGAACCTAGGTAATCCAAAAAAAAAAGATATGGGTTCTCAAAAATTACACAACTATCTTAGACTCATCTATCCTTGGGTCTTGTGCCTCTACCCATTTTGAATCACAATCAACTTCCAGAATAATGTATAATTTACCAAATTAATTTAGAATGGTCCAACTATTTTAATTCCCCAATAATTGAAAATGAACTGGATGAGAAATGGTTGTTATGGAATTTTATTTCTTTTAGATAAATTCACCAATATTTGACAGTTAGAATAATATTTACATAAATCATGGGAATCCCAAAAATTTGTTGGAAAAAAGAATCCAAAATCAAGGATCTTGCGATTAGTCTGTTGGGGACCAAAGTGGACCCCACAAGCAATTGTGTGGAAGAACCTACAGACAGACTGAAACTCTCTATAGGGAACACAACAGCTGAGGACATCATCACTACATGTGAACCAAAGGTTTGGTCCACCCCAAATATACCATTGGGACTTATGTTTTAGATGGTTGGAATAATTTTTATTGAAATCTGTTAGAATGAAAGATGCAACCAAATAATTTAGAATTTTTTCATACTAAGGAATACCATCTGTAACTCAGTACATTTTTTCATCAGGAAACATATCATTTGTGGTAATACATGAGGATGAGTCAATTTATAAGGATGGAATAATCCTACTGATATATTCAGACACCACATTCTATGATAGTTTTTTATACTTAATTTCTATAATGAATTCCTAAAGTAGGATCATCCAGTGAATGAGACATGGTTTAACTTCTAGTTTGGTAAGGATAGACCAGAGGGTTGCATGGTCTGAGAGTAAAATTACGTTGAACGCTAAAGGGTAATACCTTAATTTATTCAATGAAAAAAATGTCAAGAAATTATTTTTAGGTTTTTCAGTTGTTTTCTTGGGCATGGTATAGTGTGCATGTGGCAGATACAATGACATGTGGAGCTCGGTCGACCATTTTTGATAAGACTACACTAACTTCATAGTTAGAGGCATCACACATGAGCTCAAATGTTAATCTCTACCATGGTTGTTGTATTACTAAGGGTAATATGAGACTCAATTTTAACTTATTATAACCTTCCTCACATTCTTTCTCAAAAAAAATTTCCTTTTATTTTTTGATCAATTAGAAGTGGGGATGTACAATTTTAATATAGTCATGAATGAAAATATTTTTAAATCTAGCATGACCTAGGATAGAGCACACATCCCATATATTTTTGGGGAATGTTAGGGAAGAAACGAATACGACATTTGAATTATCTACTTGGATACTATCCCCAGGAATGACATGTCCCAAAACTATATTGTGCCTAAAAGTGAAATGGAATTTATTATAATTTAATATGAGATTATTTTCAATAATGTGACGTAGGACTAAACATATACTACTCCAACATTCATCAAAATAGGATCCATAGATAGTGAAATATTACATAAATAAATCCTTGAAATTATCCAGGTTATCAAAAACAAATACTAACCATGCATTGGTGGAATGTAAACAGGTCATTGCACAAAACCAATGGAATCATCCTATATGCAAATATTCTAAAAGGGCAAGTAAAGGTTGTCTTCTCCTGATACTTGGGACAATATGATCTTAATGTGTCTATACTACCCATCAAGGAAACAGTAGTGGGACAGGCCTACTAACCTCTCTAGTATTTGGTCAATTAATTTCAATATGAAATGGTCATTCTTAGTGTTTTGGTTTAGTCGATGATAATCTATACAGACACACCTACTATTCTGCAGATGAGTTGGAAGAAATTCCTTGTTTTCATTTTTTATTACAGTAAGACCAGTTTTTTATGAACAAATTTCACTTGACTGAACCATTGGATGTCAGAGATGAGGTAAATGATTCCAATAGAAAATAATTTTTTTACCTCATTTTTTAGAACATCAAGGTGGTTTGGGTTTAGCCGACATTGTGACCGCCTCGCTTGTTTATTATCATTATTTAACAATGTATGATGTGTTAAAATTGATGAGGTAAAGCCATGAATGTCTGCATGTTTCCATCCCAAATCGTGTTTATACTCCCTCAAAAGATCAATAATTCTCAATTATTGCTTAGGAGGGAGTGAACTACCAATGATGACATGAAAAAATTTTCCATTCTGAAGATAATAATATTTGAAATCTTGAGGAAGTTGTTTTAGTTAAAATTCATGGGAATTTTGGATTGATGGGAATGTTTGTGAAAGTGAGTGGTCACTAAAATCATCTAACTACTCAATGGTATCATGCATATATGAGGAATGAGCTTTTACAATCATGATAGTATCATCAATGGTCATGTGATCCTCAGTGTTCAAGAAATCATCAATTAACAAACACACATTACATTTTTCTAGACCACTACAACTATAAATGCATGATTAATTACCAATAATTTTAATCAACTGTGAAAACTCATAAAGGGGATCAGGGGAATGAATAAAAGTGGTTTCAATTGAAGGGAATAAATCTATAGAGTCAACAGAGAGAGAGGAATATTCTTCCAAGGTCTTCTTCATGAAATCAAGGATATTTAAGTGGATAATGTCACCACTAAAATCCATATATAATGTACCATTGTAGATATTAACTATGGGTTTGGAGGTTTTCATGAATATCCTCCTTAATATAATTGTGGAATATCCATTCATCCTATCATCTTTTATTTTAAGCCCAGAAAATCAAAAGGAAAATAAAATTTTGTACCCTCATAATAACATCCTCTAACACTCCAGTAGGGTGTGTTTTACTCCAATTTTCTAATTGAACAAAAATTCTTGTGGGATTCATTTATCCAACCTGCAAGAAATATTATATTGAGTGAGGCATTACATTTATAGAATCACCCAAATCAAGCATAGAATTGGAAAAGGAATACTCTGCAATGGTGGATAGATTAGATAATATTCCAAGATTGTTGTATTTAGTGGGTAGTTATAGATTTATCAATTATAATATGTTCCTACTCAATCTAAAATTACCATCTCCTTGAATTCACCTTCAGTGTGTACACATCTTCTTCAAATACATTATATACCTTAGAATTTTCTTCACAAAATCTATCAATGGGATGCTAACCTACACATTTTTTAATGTTTACATAATTTATTTATTGAGTTTAATTTCCTTTTATTTTCATGTTTGGGTGGCCATTTAGGGAAATGGAAGAGCGATGGTTGGGGTAGGTATCTTGTAGACAAACACAATCTTTACTTTGGAATGGAATCTCCCAGGACAAGTTTTTTCAACATTTGGACTAATTTCAATGGTTGGGATGAGGTTTTCCTTAGTAGAGGATGACTCTAATGGAGGGGTCATTTAGAACATAAGACTTTTTTCACTATGAGTGGTGATTACACTAATATTTCCCTTATTCCTACTATTAACTACTAGTTGATAATTTATTTTACCCATAACATTGCATTTCTTCTACCGAGTTGGTGATTAATCGTAATTGAGCTTTTAGATCTTGTATGGAAGATTGTCTATTTTTGGAATGGGAGATTGTTGGAATCCATATGATTCAACATGTCTTCAAGGCTAGGACTGACTATTGGAGGGGGTTGTTGGAATGTACTTTGTGGTGGTTGTGTATTTATGGGTGGTGTGAGTGGATGAATAATCTACCCTAGTTGGTTCCATAACTGTTGAGTTTTCATGGAATAATCCCATTACCTATAAGATTGGTTTTATTTCCGCCCAGGGTTAGAAGGGTAATAAGGTTTTTTTGTAATGGTTTGGTTATAGGGGAATCCTAGAATGATTGCCTAACACCTCTCAAGAGTTTATCTTTATTGGGGGATTGGTTAGAATAATGGGTTCTAGAAGAACATATTCCATAATTGATGGGAGGTAGAGATTGAGATTTCCCATGGGAAAGAGAATTCTAACAAAGGAGGTTACTTACCTCTTCGAACATCATGTCCACCATCATTTCAAGTTTAGTACCTTTAACCTCATTGATACCTTGAATGGGTACATTAGATCTTGAACCAAGTTTTTGAGTGTTCTATGCAATGTTCTAAATCTGGGTTCTTGTAGAAAATGTGTTCTTATCAACTAGTGCACAACTTTCAGTAGCACAAATCATATTTCGATCAATATGAATCAAGCCTTCATAAAAATACTGAATTAAATTATAATAAATTATTTGGTTATGTGGGAAACATGAAAATATCCTTTTAATAATTCCAATTATTCATGTAATCTTTTCACTTTTGTTTGAATAATACCAAATATTTCATTCCATATAGTTTTAATTCAAGAGGATGTTAAATAATTTTCAAGAAAAAGATGTTTCATGACTGCCCAACCTCTAATTGGTGATTTAACACAATAAAGCTAGTCTTTTCAATTTCTTCTAATGAAAAAGGAAATTCCCTAATCATCACTCACTACTACAAATATGGCCTTTATCAGTACAAGAAAAGTCGATTAACAACACTAAAAAAAGTGTTGTTAATTTAGGTGAGGATAAAGGGGGGTCCCTTTTATTAGCGCTACGAAAAGTGATGATAAAGGACCCTTTTATTAGTGTTAAAAAATGTTGATAAAAGACCCCTTTATCAGTGCTTTTTTTAGTGCTGATAAAAGGGGACTTTATCAGCGTTTTTAATAAGGGCTGATAAAAGTCAAAAAAATAATAAAAAATAAAAAATAAATATAAAATGTGGGGTGGAGCTTTTAACAGCGCTTGACTCACCTTTATCAGCACTAGGTGGACCCCCCTCACACTCTCCCATGTGCTTCCCTTCCCGCAAATCCCCACACGTGCGCACCCCTTTGCTTATACTCGAACTCGAACCTGTGACCTCCCCCCATTCACAACTACACCTTTACCACAAAGCCATTTTATTTTTTTCTCTATTTAATGATACATCTATTGATTTATATAAATATATATATAGTAATATTTATTTTATATTAATATAGATTCATATTAATATAAATATATTTATTCACATATTTTTATATATAAATTCATTCGTATATTAATATATATATATATATAGTTATAATTTTTTATTTGTATATTTATTTGAATATTAATATATACTTATAAGATTAGTTTTAAATACATTTATGAAATATGTTTTTTATGTGTGTTTATTAATAAATAAATACATACATACATACATATATACAACACACAGACACACAGACACACACACACATACACACACACACACACAAAGATACATATATATTTACGAATAAATACATATATATGTGTATTTGAAAATCCATAGAATGTTAAAATGGCCATAAATTATAATCCAGAAGCCTATTTAAACTCCACAAATGGTCAAATTGAATAAAATGAAACAATATTAGATATGATAAGTGGTACAGGCCTAACTAACATTTGGATCAGAACTTATACTTGTTTGAATGTTAACAAATCGGGGTATCTCGACTAAAAACTCAGTTTTGGAGGCCTTATGGGCCTTTTTTAGATTTAAAAAATGTGACACAAGATTTTATTCAATCACTAGGACGTATATCTCTTCGTAAGCTACTATTTTATATGTTGTAGAGCTCAAACGGACACCCAAATCAAAAGTTATGGTTGTTTGAAGTTTGAGTTGCATTTTCAACTTATTTTAGATCTTTTATTAATTTGTTTTTGATTTTTTTGCCTTCAAATTGTTATTAAATGATTTATAATCAATAATAATTATAAAATTATTAATTAATAATATTTTTTAAAAAATTTTAAATCCATTTTCACTAAATTTCTTATATATTAAACGTAATAGTCTATTTATAATTTTCTAAAACATATTTAAAAAATATATAATATATTTATATAAATATAAATATAATTATATAACAATATTTTATTTTTCATGATTTTTTTTGAAACATAAAATTTATCAATGGTAGAAAAAAGCGCTGATAAAGGGGGGCCTTTAGCAGCTCTAAAAAAAGCACTGACAAAGGGTCACTTTTAACAGTGCTTTTTTTAGTGCTGTTAAAAGTTACCCTTTATCAGTGATTTTTTATGCACTGATAAAGGCCCCCCTTTATCAGTGCTTTTCTTAGTGCTAATAAAATTTTAGTGCTTCCCTTGCCTATTTTTGTAGTTGTTCCTTGTTCTTCATCAACAGTTTTAGGATTTAATGTCTAATTCTAAGTATGAATGTATTTTAATTGATTATGAGGATCATCCCCCATGAGTCCATGTAATCTTGGTAATAATTTAGATAAACCATATTTTAGTTCAAAATTGGGTGCCTTGCCTTGTATTTGAATATATGTGGGTTGGATATCAACATCAGGAGATGTTTTTTCTTTTAGTGTTCTATTATTTTCTGCCATGTTATGTAGTTTTACTTTTTTTTTTGATATTGGTTTCAGAATAATAATTATTAAGAATAGTTTTAATATGTGATATATCCTCCTTCAAAGGGTTGTCTTGTGTGTAATGATGTGACTGACATAGGATCCTCTCTAGTTCAGGTTCAAAAAGATGAAAATATCCTTCAGTAGAAGGCATCATTCAAAAAACCTACACAAGTGGAAGGTTTTAGAAGTCAACTAATAATTTAGTGAAGGAATAAAGAAAATTAATAGTTGCAAAATTAATAATATTTCTTTTAAAATGCACATTAAAAAATATCTCCATGACAACAGTGAAACAAATTGAATGAATTATCATGAAACGTTAAATTGATTATGATTTACAGACAATTTTATAGTATAGGGAAGATCCTAGGTCCTCTCTCAAGGAGTATTGATAGGTTTATTGTGTGTATTTTTAATAAAAATGACTAAAAGAGGGGGGTGGTTTAAAAAAAATTAAAAATATAATTACATAATTTAAAGAGTTTAACAGTTTACAAAAAAAGTATATTTTGAAAAATATATGATAATTATTTGATCATTTCTATGATACTACACCCCTTTAAAAGTTACTTGTTCTTAATTGATTATTAGGTTTTGTTGTAATCATTTTACTGAGGGTTAAACAAGTTCTTGGGTAACCATAACCTAGAAAATGATACAAATAGGACTAAACCATGAAATAACAATCATATAGTCAAGTTAAAGCCCCTTATTGTGAATTAAGGTTTTTCCATGAACACTAAAATTTCCAATGTTTAGGAAATAAGATGAGTCTTATGTTCCCAATCAGAACTACAAATGTTGCACACTTAAAATTTCACACCGATCGGTTATGAAAAAAAAGTGTTTCAATTAAATACATCAAAAAATATAATATACATATAAACAGCAATTAAATAACACATTATACACAAAACCAATAGATAATTATGTCATATAAATCTCTCTTCAAGTGTGTATCTCCCTCACAATGATAACCTACTGTTTATCCTACCATCGAGAGGCGAAGGATGGTCGGGTGGAACTCCTTATTCATTAATTATCCACCTATGAGGGTAGGGGAATCTAAAACATATAGTATGAGGAGAATATGCCTCTAGGACTCCAAAATGGAAGAGATTTTCCTCTGGTTTGAACTTGAAAACGATATTCCCATGATGCCCTTTTATAGCCATAACAAGAAGTTATTTTGGGAACCCAGTTTTTGAGATACCACTTTTATCTCTATTTTGGAAAAATAAATGACCATACCCCGACTTGAAAAAAAGAGGAGAAATTTTTGAGGTCACCGTTACTATCTTCTTGTGAAAATTGGTGACCATTGGACATATGTATTTTTGAGATATTTTCAAAATACCAAAAAAACATTTGAATTCGGGAAGATTAGTTCTCCTTGACAAATTGGTTATGATGGGACACCAGATGGACTAATTGTACTTCATTTTCTTGAGATTAGTTGTATACCATGAATTTTTTGATAGACACATAAAATATCAAAACATTTTAATTCACCAATATTGTTAAATTTTCAAAATAGTGGATATGTTTCCTTGGGCTTCTAGGAAGTTTGGCCCATTTTCTCTCTTGATCATCTCTAAGGCTTCCAAATCACCACCTCCTACAATGAAAATATCAAAACATGTACAATTTCCCCTTTTAACAAGGATAAAAAAATAATTGAATCAAACATTATGTTTATTTTGTTGTTATTTTTATAAATTTCAATACAAAACTAGTTTAATACAATGGTGTATGGGTGAAATTAAGCAGTGAATCATGGTGCTATCAACACCCCATGTCCCTCCAATTTCTCAAGTCATGTGATTCCATTCTCTATAAAATAATTTGATTCCCTTAATCCCTATTCACCCTCCATTTAATCTTCCTCTCCCTCATATATGTTTTTGGCTCTCCCCGTCTATCCATAACTATTGTAACTTTTCTCCATGTGTCACCCTCCCCATTCCCCATCTCCCTCCAATTTCTCCACCCCCAAGATCCCATTCTCTTTCCATTATTCTACATCCCTGAAACAATAAACATCCTCCATTTCATTATGCTATCCCTCAACCTCATTTTTATATCTCCTCATCTCCCAATTTTTAATGCTTATTTCTCTCATGCTCCATCTCCCTCCAGTTATTCCACTCCGATGAAACCATTCTTCATCCCATCCACCGCCACCTTAAAACCATACCTACCATTGAAGTAGTCTTCCTCCATTGTTCATGAGGGTATATTTCAGATATATACCCATATATACAAGGTTTCTACTACTATCCATATATCCACATCATCTTGGGTCCATTAATTTGGGATCTATCGCCACATCTCTTATGTATTACTCATTATCACTTAGCTCGGGATACATTCAATGCACCACTATCTGAATATTCCCTTAGGTACAAGCTATTTTTCACCCTTGTATACATTTATCCCTCACGTCCCCTCAATTTCTACACATATTGCACATGTACAAATTCATCTTTTACAACTAAACTCCTAACTATTTTCTTCCTCTTTGCTATATTTACATTTTCATGAGGATTTTTTTGAAATATGATTTCAGGTTTGCAGTTTCAGGATTATCTCAACACCATTACTAAACATTTTTTGATTTAATAGTTTTTCCTCACTGTTTAGTATTTGTAGTAAAAAATTATAATTTCAAATATTTTTTATTTTAATTCCCAATACTATTTAACATTTCCACAAATTATAATGTTTAATTTCTATTTATTTCATTAATATTGACTACTAATAGGTTTTATATGCTTTGTTACTATTAATTTTAGTTATTTTGTATCAATTATATAATATTTCTCCGGTATGAATTGATTCAAATCTATTAAGAGGATATTTAATTATTTCAGGAGACTCTCTATTATGTTGTTATAAAAGTGTACATTTAGTATTTAAGGGGTGATAAAATTATCATAGATTAAAACATCCCACACAATGGAGTCATTGTAATATAACTATAATTCTCTAGACAATCTGGTAAAGATATGTTTCCATAACAATGAGATAAATAAATACATAGAATAAAATTGTTTACTAACCCTTTAAAGTAATAATATAATAGTTTTCACATATGAGGGATAATCAGTTTTCCCTCTCAAAATAGGTGAGACAACATCGAATGATGACGATGAAGTATAAGACTATTTTGTTTAGAGGTATTTATTATCTATAAATGCATTGATGTTGAATTATAAAAGCATTCAGTATAAACATAAAAATTATTTATTGATTTATTGAGATTAAATATATGTTTTGTAACATGTAGTTTTGCTAGATGTGCACACTCAAGATCTAAAATATCGATGAGTAATGTCTATGAAACAACTCATTTGTCTTCAGAATACATGAAAATGAAACTTACAAACTGTATTGCATTACAAAACATGATAAAAAATGGTACCTTTCACTCATTTTATGGTCTTAAAATTATAATTTATATGTTGAAATATCATTCACCTAATAATGAAATAATTTTTCTACTATATGGGGATTGGAATATGTTTTTTATTTTTTGTAGCAACAGTACAACCCTCCATGGTTATATAGCTCCATTATAATTCCTATAATGAAAAGAAAAAAAGATTTTGGTATTTATCCGATAATTTTATCCCACTATTTATGATCATGGTATGATCTCGAACTGATGAGTTTGATTTTAGGATAATACCTCATGATGACATATTGGAATGTTCTATATTTAGTTAACTTTTGAACAATAAAATATATCTTTCTAGGTTCTCAATTTAATACAAATTAAGTAAAGTTATGAATGAAATGTAGGAATAAACTTCCAGGAGATCATGTTGATCAACAAAAGTCCATCATATATGACGGTATCACACAACATTCCATGTTCATAATTGGTTGTGTTATATAATAACATCATGTTATTTTGAGATTTTTGTTTCTATAATTATAAGTATTATTAATGTATCAACTAAATGTTTTTTATGTTCTACTAATGGAAAATATTTTTGAACAATTCAATCATAATAACCTCAACATTAATTCCCCACAACAAATATCTCAACAATGAATGTACTATAACATCATATACTTGTAGTCAACTGATTTTTCACACTATTGGTGTGCCATTATGTCACACCCCGACCACAGATACTACTTTATTTTATTCTTTTCTCGATTTTGGATCTTTTGGTTGAGGTTTGGGTTGAGTGCCCAATAATTTTTTTTTGTGTTTTTGTGTTTTTGTGTTTCCTTTTATTCCTATTATTAGTTATTCTTGTTGGGATTAAGAAAAAGTTGCATGTCGGGGAGTTCGTGACACCCACAATGTCACTATTTTGTGTTTAAAACATTCAGGGATCTTTGAGTGAACTTCCCTAGTGTTTGGGGTGTAATTTTGGGGTTTTCAGCCAATATTTGGGGTCGCACGGTTTGAGCACGGCCTGGCCAAACCGTGCAACCTAACCATGTGAAGTTTCATGAGTTTTTAGTAGCCCCAGCACGGTTTGATAAACTGTGCAGCCAAACCGTGCATCCACTTGCGGGCTTTATAACATTTGACATGGATCTCCGATTGGGGTGATTCCACCTCCAAAATGAAGCCCTATCTGTTGGGAATTGACCATAGGAGCCTCCCCCTCCATACTACTTCTATTTTTTCCGATTTTGGGGCGATTTATCAAGAAAGTTTGGTGGTTTTTCATGTTTCCATCATCAAATCTTCTCTCCTCCTCTTTCCCTCTTTGTTCTTGGGTTTCCTTTAGGGTTTTTCTTCCATGGACAAACCTTAATGTCTAGGTTTCATGTTTGGTTTGTTTTTATTTGTATCTAGGGTGTACGAATGGTTAGTGGGGCTTAGATCTCTCCTCTCTTGAAGTTTCGTTCCATTATCAAATGGTTGAGGTAGGTGTTTCCAACATTTTTCCTTTTCGGAACACTCCACATGCACTTGTGTGTTTTCATTTAATTTTTAAATGTATTTTGCACCTCTAATATATCTATGGCTTGATGCGAATGATGTCTTTGTATTGGTAGAATTTACTAAAAATAGGTTTTCAAAGGGATTTGTGTGAAATACCGAGGTTTATAACACCTAGGGTTATTGTTTAAAAACTCATTGTTCTTTAAAGTTAAATGGGGGGGGGGTTTATGAACTGTTTATCCTTTATTATGTTGGAATGGTTGTTTATTATTTATGATCTTGATTTGGTGTGTATGGTTTGGTAATTATTTATCCTTTTAAAAGTGTTAAAATGCTGTAAAAAGGGTTTTATGGTTACAATGGGATTGTTTTATGTTCTTTGAATAATTTGGATGGTTGGATGTGGTTTTAAAGAAAATTATTGGTTTTGTGTTTTGGGTGTTCCTTGAAATATTAGTTTTTTAAATGTTGTTAAAATGGAATCCCATGGGGGGTTATGCTCGTTTGGATCTTGGTGTGTGTGTTTTGGAAAATGTTTGGCTTGAGGGGTTTTTTGGAATTTCACACTTGAATATGGTTTTGGAAATGATTTGGAAATGTTTTGGTAAATGCATTTGGGTGTGTAAACATAAAGGCCTATTTAGAATTGTACCTTCAAAGGTAATGTTTTGTTTTGATTTTAGAAAAGAATGTGATTTGGAAAATGTGAATGCCCGGTTTGCAACTGAAGGTGTTTTAAAAGATGGTTTGAATGCTTAAGTGATGTGATAGCCTGTTGGGTATGTTTTTAGTGTTTCATTTTTTTACTAAAATGTGGAAAGGCTTGTTTAATTTTTTTTGAAGAGGTGGTGTTCCTCATGGTTTTTGAAGTGATTTGTAAATGTTTCGGTTTTCTTAATTTCTCAAGAGTGGGTTTGTGATGTGAAAGTGGTGGCTTATGAAATGAGATGCTCGGTGTAGTTTATAAATGGTGTGTGTGGTATCATGTGATGTGTGAAATTTGATTGAGCACAAAATGGGAAGCCTGGGTATCTAGGTGGACGGACTTGTACTAGTATGCTAGTGATCCTGTGGGGTTTGACCCCTATTTCACGTAGCAAGTTTTATGATGTCAACACTAACTTAACTATGATGATGATGTTGGGGACTAGTAGGTTATGGATATGTTCCCTACTAGTGGCTCATGCATGAGAAAAGATATTGTTACTATTACTATTCTCCAAGATACGAGGTACATGGGGCTCACAGCCAGCTAGTGCCTAGGGGCGTTCCCGTGACTAGTGCTCAATGATTATATTGCACCTCCTGTCCGCATATGGTAGGTTGGGTTTGTAATTTTAAAAGTTAGTGCTTTTTATTTAATGTGGAGTTCTTTGAAATTGTTTTCCATTTAAATTTTTTCCTTTGAAATTTGTTACTAGTATTGTTTGGATCGGGTTTTTGTTATAAAACGATAGTTTTCTTGAAAAAGGGATGGTGGCATGTGTTATCCTTTGAAATGGTAAAGTTGTGGTTGTTTAATAAAATGTGAAAATTCTATTTTTATAATTATATTTCAAACTAGTGTTAATGGAATATTTTGGGAAAGGAAACACTTGGAATCTGTGGTGATTGCCTACTCAGCTGTTAGCTCACACCCTACCTATACCACTCGGTGTTGGTAGACCCGATCTATTTTGTAGGTTTAGGTTTTTTATCAGGTCTTTCTGGTTCGAGTTATCTCCTGGAGTAGGGTGGTCTTATGGTTGGAGGTGACCATGTGGTCACATAGAGATCATGTTAGTAGTTGGTTGTTATATTTTATTGTATCTCCTGGTTCTTTCAGTGTTATTTTTATTCATTTGTATTTGTATTGGACCAGATTGTTCATTTTTTTGAGATTTAGTTATGGTTAGCTCTTCTACGTTTTCAATGTTGTATTTTTTTCCTAATATTATTGGGCTAAATCATTACCTCTTGTTTAATTTTGATTCCCGGTACTTGTTACCAGCCCATGGGGATTGGGAACTCCCTTCGGGTCATGTCGCGGATCGAGTCGGGAGTCGGGTTAAATGGCATCCCGACACGTGTTGCCTAATGAGAAAACATCACAGTAGGCAATCACCATAGATTATAAGTGTTTCCTTTCCCAAAACATTCCACTGACAGTAGTTTGAAATACAATTATAAAAATAGAATTTTCACATTTTATTAAACAACCACAACTTTACCATTTCAAATGCTAACACACGCCACCATCCCTTTTTGAAGAAAACTATCATTTTATAACAAAAACCCAATCCAAACAATACTAGTAACAATTTTCAATGGAAAATATTTAAATGGAAAACAATTTCAAATAACTCCACATTAAAGAGAAATCACTGAATTTTAAAATTACCAACCCAAACTACCGTATGCCGACAGGAGGTGAAATATAATCATTGAGCACTAGTCACGGGAACTCCCCTAAGCACTAGCTAGCTGTGAGCCCCATGTACCTCGTATCTCGGTGAAAATTAACCGTAACAATATCTGTTCTCATGCATGACCCACTAGTATGGAACATACCCATAACCTAGTGGTCCCCAACATCGTCATCATAGTTTAGTTAGTGTTTTCATCATCAAACTTGCTACGTAAAACAGGGGCCAAACCCCACAGGATCACTAGCATACTAGTACAAGTCCACCCACCTAGATACCCAGGCTTCCCATTTTGCGCTCAATCAAATTTCACACATTACATGTTACCACATACACCATTTATCAACTACACCAAGCATCTCATTTCATAAGCCACCACTTTCACATCAAAAACCCACTGTTGAGAAATTAAGCAAACTGAAACATTTAAAAATCACTTCAAAAAAATAATGAGGAACACCACCTCTTCAAAAATTTGCTAAGAAATCCTTTCCAAATTTTAGGAAAAACATGAAACACTAAAAACATGCCAAACATTCCATCACATCACTTAGGTATTCAAAACATATTTTAAAACACCTTAAGTTTCCAACCAGGCATTCACATTTTCCGAATCACATTCTTTTCTAAAATCAATACAAAATATCAACTTTAAAGGTACAATTCCAAATGAGCCTTTATGTTTACAAACCCAAATGAATTTACCAAAAAATTTAAAAATCATTTCCAAAACCATATTCAAGTGTTAAATGCCAAATAACCCGTCAAGCCAAACATTTTCCAAAACACACACACCAAGAGCCAAATGTGCATATCCCCCCATGGGATTCCATTTTAACAACATTTAAGAAACTAATATTTCAAGGAACACCCAAAAACCACTTCCACAAAACCAATCATTTTCTTTAAAACCACATCCAACCATCCACATTATTCAAAGAACATAAAATAATTCATTGTAACCATAAAACCCTTTTTACAACATTTTAACACTTTTAAAAGGATAAATCATTACCATAACATACACACCAAATAAAGATCAAAAATAATAAACAACCATCCCACCATAATCAAGGCTAACCATTTCATAAAACCCCCCAATTTAACTTTAAACAATAGTGAGGTTTTAAACAATAACCCTAGGTGCAATAAACCTCGTTATTTCACACAAATCACTTTGAAAACCTATTTTTAGTAAATTATACCAATAATAAGACATCATTCGCAACAATACATAGATATATTAGAGGTGCGAAAGACATTTAAAAATTAAATGAAAACACACAAGTGCATGTGGAGTGTTCCAGAAAGGAAAAATGTTGGAAACATCTACCTCAACCATGTGTGAATGGAACAACACTTCAAGGGAGGAGAGATTAAATCCCCACTAACCATTAACACACCCTAGTTCTAAAGAAAAACAAACCAAACATGAACCCTAGACATTAGGGTTTTTCCATGGAAGAAAACTCCCAAAGGAAACCCAAGAACAAAGAGAGAAAGAGGAGGAGATAAGATTTGATGAAGGAAACATGAAGAACCACCAAACATTCTTGATAAATAGCCCCAAAATCGCCACAAATAGAAGTAGGAAGGAGGGGGAGGCTCTTCTAGTCTATTCCCAACTAATAGGGCTTCATTCTGGTGGTAGAGTCACCACAATCGGAGCTCCACGTCAAAAGTTATAAATCCCGCAAGTGGCTGCATGGTTGGGCTGTACAGTCTGTCAAACCATGCTCAAACTATGATGGGGCTACTGGAAACTCCTGAAACTTTTCATGGTTAGGTTTCATGGTTTGGATAGGCCATGCTCAAACCGTGCGACACCAAATATTGGCTGAAAACCCCAAAATTACACCCCAAACACTAGGGAAGTTCACTCAAAAATCCCTGAATGTTTTAAACACAAAATAGTGACATTGTGGGTGTCACGAACTCCCCGACATGCAACTTTATCTTAATCCCAACAAGAATAACTAATAATTGGAATAAAGTGAAACCTAAAAAACAAAAACAAAATTTTTTTTGTTGGGCACTCAACCCGAACCTCAACCAAAAGATCCAACATTGAGAAAAGAATAAAATAAAGTAGTATCTATGGTCAGGGTGTGAAAATTCTCCCCACCACAGACACATTCTTTCCCTAGAAAGTCACCTAGCCAAAAGTCATCCAAAGCTCAAGTCCATACCTGACAAAAACCCAAGGGATACCATGAAACCCGGGACAACTATTCACTCTACAAGTCACACCTGACCAATCAAGAAGAAACCACAATGCATGAATGAGGATGAGGGTAGAACACGAGAGGGTTGTCCATAAAAAAAGAGCTCACACCCTAAATATACCACTCGGTGTTGGTAGACCCGAGCTGTTTTGCAGGTTCAGGTTTTGATATGGTTTTTTTGGTTTGAGTTATCTTTTGGAGCAGGGTGGTCTTGTGGTTGGAGGTGACCAGGAGGTCACATAAAGATTGTGTTAGTAGTTGGTTGTTTTATTTTATTGTAGCACCTGGTTCTTTCAGTGTTAGTTTTATTTAGTTGTATTTTTATTGGACCAGATTGTTCATTTTTTTGAGATTTAGTTGTGGTTAGCTCTGCTACGTTTTCAATGTTGTTTTTTTATCCTATTATTATTGGGCTAAATTGTTCCCTACTGTTTAATTTTGATTCCCAACACTTTTTTCCAGCCCGTGGGGATCTAGAACGCCCTTCGGGTCATGTCACAGATCAAGTCGGGTTCCGGGTTAGATGGCATCCCAGATTGGTTTGTGACACATTATATCCATAGTTGGATAGTATTATTAAGTTATTTTTTTGTATACATATCATTAATACATTATATTATTTAAGGTATAGATACTTACTATTAAAAATTTTAATTACATTAAAATTGATGTTTAATTTCATAAATTTCATGTTTCACAGTTATGAAATGACCAATATATCATATTATTCCATTGAGCTTTATGGTAAAAGAATATAAAATATAGAGGTCTATATTAACATAATAATAATTCATTGTTATGTTTTTGATAACTGATATTAATTTATATTTTCATAAGACATATAATTTGAAATTTACTACATACATATTACATGGTCATAAAAAATCATATAAGCATTTGTACATAATGTTCTGTAATGTTTTAGTTCAATTAAAGAGTTAAACACTGTTTCACCCAACAATCATCAAGGATTTCATTTTGATGCTCATTTGAAAAAATCCAGTTACAAAATTTTGAAATCCACTAGAGTACATAAAGAACTTTATTCATTGATCATTCTAAACATGACAGATAATTCCTTGATAACCTTCCCATTTCTAACATGATCTTTTCATTTACCTCAATGGGTGGATGAATTGATAACTCTATAAATAGTTTAGGTGATCCATATATTTATAGACTCAATGGTCAAAATTATCATCAAAGTGGTCGCTTATTTCTACCAAATGTAAAACCACCAAAATATACACAACAATATATTTATGATACCACAAACTAAGTAGATAAAAAAATTCATACAGTCAAGTACATTGTAGTATTTGAATAAATTTATTTTTAGGTTTTTTGACATTAGTGATGTTTGAATATATTTTAAAACATTTTAATTCTTTGAAGATAATAGAAAAATAAAAAAACCAATAACATCAACCGATTTAATGTTGGAAATAATATATTTAGGTAAGATGAATGCAATCAATTAATCAAGCATTTTTGAATAGAAAGATAACATTTGACATCTACTAAAACTCCAAATTTGAGAATGTGTATTACCATAAAGAGAGATTCAAGTCCCAATACTTAAAATTTACCATTTTTAAAAAAATATTATATCCTTATAGTTGGTGAAATTGGAGATGTCAAGAAAACCATAGATATTATCATATAAAGACAAACAACTGAACTGTAAAGTATTTATGAACTACACCCACTATATCTTCTATTTCAATAGCCTATGATATATTCAACTGGTGATGATGGTATTCTAATGATGTGTACCACATTTTTTCCACCATATAATCTGATAAATTACATAAATTGATAATAAGATTTTACTTTTCAAACCATTTATAATTTCAACAAAATCAGTTGTCTTAACTAATACATTATAGGTGACTCCTAAAATAGTTTTTTATGGATGTATATACATTGGTGGAATCAAATTTTTATCCATTATTTGGTTTAATAAAAAATAATTGAGAGTTGAGTTGTATAGTGGGTTTTAGGAATCATAATTCATATGTGATCGTGATTGATCACCCTGTGGAAGATGGGTTACTATGGAATCATCTATTATTGGTGGTCCAAGATACAAGATTCAAAACTATCAAGATGCGATGGATATTTTTAATTGGTCTAGATATCTATATTTGTTCATAAATTTCACATGCAACACATTCTTGAAAGAGATTCAACGGTTTCATGGAAATCTAGAGCTTAATTCTGAAGAATGACCACAAATACTCTTAGTAGTATTAAATATGAAGGTGGAAAATATAATTAATGATATCAAGGAGGGAATTTTCTTTAGATACAAAAAGTTGGAATGCTTATAATAAATTTATTTAACATTGGAAATTGTGTTGAAACTCAAATTATTTTTTAATTACGTTAAGTATTTTATGTTTTATGCACTTTTACATTAGTTCATACCACTGAATTTTAAAATCAAGGTCTTCTTCATGTACATATATTGGTTTACATTCAATGTTATCATTATATTTCAAGTGTTACAAATGTTAATCAAATTATTTCATCTAAAATACTTGTTAGGGAAGTTCATCCATCATTATATGAAGATGTAAAAAAATAAATGATTCATAGAACTTGTGGGGTTATGCACCCATTCTCTCCCGTCATGAAATGTAGACATTGTCCAAAATATTTTACAAAAAAATATTTGGAAAATCCTATGTGATGATGATGAGTATGTTATTTATTGAATATAAAATAAAATTACATTATCAAAGAAAGGTTTTGAACTATGTAATCATTATGTTGTCCCTTATAATCTATTCATGTTACCTAAATATCACACTCATCTTATTGTTTATGTCAGTAATCAATCATGTTTCATAAAATATTTGATAAAATAAATAAAAAAGGGAAGGATTGATTCCCTAGAGCTCTCTATATATATGAAACTACATAACAAGATAATAATCTAGTTGAATAAATGAAAATGTTACATTATTGTCGATATATTTCACAATGTGAGGCTTCATGGTGAATATTCAATTAAGAAATCCATTATAAGTTCTATTCTACTGAATGAATACAATTACACTTACCAAGTGAGAAACTTGTAACATACAATGATGGATGGAATATTTAATACATTATGTCAAATGAAAAAATATCACAATGTACATATACATCTTGGTTTGAAGAAAACAAATCATATCCTGGATCACAATAGCTAACCCATGCAGAATTCCCAATAATATTTTAATTCCCAATTATATTTGAATTAAAATATTTTAACCATAAATTTTATCCAAGAAAATAAGGTTTTTTTACTGGGAGATTGCATTAAGTGCCTCACACCATTAGTGATAAATGTTTTATTTGAATATAAGCCACTATAGTTAAAGGAACAAATTCATATATGGGCATCATGACTGTAAATAATAAAACATTTAAAACTTTTATAGATGCATGTTACTTGTTGGGTTTACTAATTGATGATTCAGAGTTGGTGAATGATTTTATAGAGGCATATTTTTTTTGGAAACTGGGAATTCCCTACTAAAATTATTTTTTAACCTACTTTTCTCAAACACTATTTCTAAAACCCAAGATTTATGGATTAAAATAAAGAAACTACTATTAGAAGGTATTTTATATGCTCAAAGAATGATGTTACAAATTTATGGTATCTACTACAACACTTATATTATAGTTTCCATAGCATTTATATGATAATAATCATATCTGGTTGTGGAATTTCATGAATTATAAAGATAGTTATATACACACTTTTTGTCATATAAAAAATAAGTAGGTTTAAATCACCATTTTTTATAATACATTTATTACACCATCATTATAATTAAGTTTTTCAATAAACTCCATTCTATCAACTAAGTATATTTTTTTGCAATATATTTACATCTAACAGACACTAAATTTTTGAAATGAGCACTAATAAAAATTGATAACACCCTTCATAGAAATGGAATATCATTGAGAAATTACTCTCTAGAGTCTGTTCAACATTTAGAAACTATTATTATTTGGAACATGTTGATTACAGATGAAAAAAATTATGATAAGTATTTTCTTCAAGAATTATTTGAGATTTTGATTAAAAAATGACTAATAAACAAAAACATATTTTCACCAACATTCGTGAAGAATCTTGCACACCGAATGGTGGAGTTTTTTTCTCCATGGTTATGGATGGTCTGGAAAACATTGTTAAGTCATACATTAACATCATAAATTCAGTATTAAGGGAAGATATTACTTATAATTTCTTCTTGTGGTATATTATCACTATTATTAGTAGGAGAAAGAACAATACATTCTCAATTTTGTATCCAAATTTTTATTAATGAATACTCTACATAAAACATTCAATAAGGAAGTGAGTTCGTGAAACTTATACAAAAATCAAAATTAGTTATTTTGGATGAATAACTGATGGGTCAAAAATAATAATTTGAGGCTTTTGATCACACCATGAGGGTTTTTTTTGTTACTGAATTCTACAAATTGTTCTAAATTTACTTTTGGTGGTAAAAATGTAGTCCTTGGTGGTGGTTTTTGACTAATATTTCCTATAGTACAACATGGTACTAGAGATGACATCACACATGAATGTATCAAATCTTAAAATATATGGTAGTATTGTTAGGTTCTTATATTGAAAAATAACATTAGAATATATTATTCAGATACAAGTTCTGATTCTCTAGAAATAAAATAATTTTCAAACTAGATTCTTGATATAGGGCACAAAAATCTTAGTGGAGAAAATGATGGCGAGGACAATATTGAAATTTCAAAGTAGTATTTAATCAATATTTTTAAAGATCCATTGTATTCCACAATTATGTAGACATTTCCATCCTTATCATTAATTTACAAATCCACAGATTACATAAAAACATGGACTATTTGAGAATCGACGTGATAATATTTGTAGGAAGTAAATGACTACATGATCTCTCTGATTGCAGGAGATAAAATGGTTTAATTGAGATCAGATTTAGTTTATAAATCTTGTTTGGATATTGAAACCCCATAAAATATATATATATATACCATAAATTTTGAATATTATTAATATTTATGGACTTCCAAATCATTACTTAATCCAAAAAGTGTGGGTGCAATTTATGTTTCTATGAAATGTTGACCAGTTCTTGGACATTGCAATGGAACCCATTTGGTCATCACCTTTCTAGGAAATCATTGTATTGGATAATAAATTCTAATGGGAACACATTCAATACATGAGGCTTTCATATTGAGGGTCAATATTACAAAGTCAGACTCAATGTGTCCTTTTAAGCATCAAATAAGACAGTATCATTTTACTATGTCAAATGAAATTACTATTAATAAATGTCAGGTCCAATCTCTATCATTTTATGGGATTATACTTCTCCATATTTTCTTTTATCATGGTCATGTTTATGTTGTAGTGTCTTGAGTTATGAACAAAAATGAATTAAAAATATCGTTATACCATAGTGATAACATACCTAAGATCTTTTCAAAAGAAACTGTTTACAATGAAATTTTAAAAAACATAATGTAGTTATAAATACTATTTAATTATGGATTAATATATTTTCTTCACATTTGAATTTCATTTGAATTAACTTATGTCTTTCTTACTATCATTCAAATTTCTTTTATTCATAATTAATTTTTTCTTTCAAATGCAATACAAGACTGTTTAATTGGATTGTTCATTTACTGAGTTGCAAAAAAATCTACTAATGATGATGATACTTTAAAGATTCCAGTGCATATTATACAGCTGTAGGAAAAAAATTAATAATTTATAGATGACATACTATTCATTGATCTAATTCTGGAAGATTCAATTGAAATTTTACATTCATTTATATTTTTTAAAGATTCATTGAAACTATTGCATCAAATATATATAATTAATCAATTACTCAATTATTATTTCTATAGGTGATGGTGTAGAAATATTTAATAACTTACACCTGATAGTGTAATGAATTATCAATGAATATTTAATTATTTTTCTTAATGAAATTCTCAATGCTTCAACTTATAGGAATAAAGGATTTAAGAAATAATTACATGTTGATAACTCATTTAAAACAAGAAATCATTGCTTCATAAATCATTATTTTATTTAATATAGAATTTTCAGATTAGTGAGACTAAAGGGAAATATTTAGAAAACTGTCATAAGTGTAGACTATTATTAAACTAGAGTACCCATTATAGAACATACTATGTACATTTTACTTTTTTATTCAATTTTACTCCCTTAAATGATATTAATGAGGGGAATGTTGGAGAATATTTCCCTATATTTATTCCATTATCTTTTATAACACATGAAAACAATCATACAATGTTCCATTGTTATTATATATTTACTTTTACATCTTTATACAATGTTTTTTGTTATTACACAATCTTCATGGAATCAATATTCAAAAATCATTACAGTTAATCTATCAGTATGTTCTATAATAATATAATTAGATAAATTCAAATGGTAAGAAAACATTCGATGGAGTACATATAATAGAAACTGATTCATAAATCTTATTTTTATGGATTATTTCGACTATATCCTGCTATTTTAAATAAATTGTTTCTTATATGTATTTTTTTCTATGTGATGCTGATTTTTAGGTGTGATTCTTCAATATAAAGCTTTGTAACTTTGGGAAAACCAAAACAAAAATAATGTATGTTAGACTGAGGGATGAAAGTTAATGTTATGTAAATATTTATAATAAATAAACTATGTGATGAATAAAACATACTGATACATTATAATTAATATTCATTTCTTACTGTCGATAAAACCATAGTTTTACATTGTGGGATGAATATGAATATCATCTTAGTAATCTATTTCTATATGAAACAACAACAAAAAATTTTGTTCTTCAACATGTCTGTGAAAAAAGGATCTCAAATATGTCTTCAAATTAAACACACACTATAAAATACTCTATTACTATTCTAATAATGTTATGTATTAAAATTATCACTATAATTATTTATGGAATTTATAAGTAATTATAATTAATATTATTTTCTATGAAAACATGATTTTACTGAATTCATATTTGTCTATCATACAATCTCTTGAAAATAGGTTTTCCAACTATATACTTTTCCCAAATTCACTACTGTTAATTTAAATCTTATTATCTAAGTTGAGTTGTTTAGTTATCATCTCTTAATAATATTTTTGTATATATCCTCTTTCACATAGTGACTTAATGACATAAAAATATATTTAATATAATATACATTTAGTCATCTATAGTTTACAGGACTCACTCTAAATAATTTATAGTATACTGATAACTCTGATTAAATACTTCCAACAAAGCAATGTAGAGAGTTCTTGTGAAAGGTACCCATCTCTAAAAAACAACCCTCTTTTATATACAAGATAAACATTGTATAGATTACTACCTATAATGTGGGAATGTATGATAATTAATAAAACAAATAATTTGTTTTCTAAATATAGGTATTTTATAATTTGTTTAATATTTTAACTTGTGATTAATTCTCATTTCTTTTTATGTAAAAATTTATTCCATGTTATCCACTACTGTAAAAATAAAAAATCAATACAACTTGTATTATGAATCATGTATTCCTTTCAAATGGAAGGTAAACTACTTCAATACAAAGGATAGTTGTCCAAATTAAAATGTACTCCATTTATTAACAATACCAATGTAGTAGTTTTTAGTAAAAAATTAGGATTATAGAAACAAGTTCCATTAAGTATGTATAATATTTTTTCAATTCTATACTATCATTAATCCTATGTATGAAAATTTTGGAAAAAAACACATTGTGGTGTTATTATTATTTTTCAGAACCATTTTCAGTATGGTGTAATCTATTATAAAAAGTAAACATGTTATAAAAACATTTAAAATAAATTTTATTCTACAAATTTTATGTTTACTATATCAAATATTATTGTAGATACTGACTATAGTAGCTTGTTGATGAAATTATTGGATGTATGTAAGTTTTCCTCTTTGAGAAACAAGTGATGCAATCTATACCAAAATCATCATCCATTCTATGAAACAATATTATTCAATTCATTCATTAATAATTTTGTTAATATTAAATAAACTTTGTTAATATTTATTCATAACTATTTATTTAATGTTGTAAAATGCTAAATTTGGTTTTCGAACCAATCTGAATTTATTCAAACATAAAAAAACCACTCATGACTCTTGATATTTTAGATTACGATGTATTAAAACTACATCGACCATGTGAAAAAAATGAAAAAAATGTAATTTTTTGTTATATATGATGTAAATTAGTTGAATGTTCATGATTTTCCTATACAATAAAATAAGGTAGGGTTACAAAATTTTATTTAAATACACATTTCAGTTTATAAAATTCTTACATTATCTTCTTTCAATATATAACTGAACAATAAAATTCCATAATTAATTACTATTTTCATTAAATATTGTTTTTTATGCTGTGGAACACATTAGATTGTCAAGAGATATAAATCAAAATCCTGGCATTGTTGACATGTATCCTTCTAATTCTGTAACTTTAGTAGAAATTTCAAATGTTTATTCAAATTTAATGTTTCTATGAATTCAATAACTTTATTATCCAAGATATATTTATATTCATGCTAAAAAATATATTATACATAGATTTTCCAGACCCATTCCCTAATGGTAATTAATAATATATGTTCATAATAATTATCTCGATGACTTTGAATAAGTAAGAGACCCTGAAAAAGGATGTGATGGAAAAAAATTATATTGTTCGAGCTCATAAAATTATGAAAATAAATTCCAAAAATAATCTTCGTTATATACAATGAAGTTTAAATATAAGAAGATGGAATGACTCAACCAGTGAGGTAATTAATCTCCATTAACGTACCATTAATTTCACTTCCATATTTAAAGAACCTTTCTAATATCATAAACAAACTCTACCAGTGCGGTGTAATACATCTAGGAGTGTGTTTACTTTCAATATAGAAATTTTCAGTTTCCAAAATGTATAGATTCATAGGATTCATTTTAATTTATATGTAATGTACATTTAAAAGTTATAAATATTCACACTATTATTTTATAGTTCATATATAATTTATCAATCATATTTTAAGTATTGGTTTGTGGAAATCATTAAGGTGTTGTACAATATTACTAAATTAATTAGATTATTAAATCTATTGTGATTTATTTTATATATTAGGATACAATATGAAAATTTTATTAAATTTATAATAATTTGATACACATATTCTTACATTTTTAGTAGATTAGATTTTATGATTCATTTTCATTGCTACTATATATTTTTTCAAATCTACAGACCCTTGATTTTTCTTATATTCTAGATACTAATATTTGATTTTTTTATATTCATCCAATATTTTAGTTTACTGGTATTATTTATATCTATATCTCACATGATTGTTATTTTTTATTTCTGATTTACAGTTAATTTTGTAGGTTTCATTTTTACTGAAAGCCTGCAAATTGAATTATTATTATTTTTCTTTTATATGAGTCTATTTTTATGAGTTCTATGTTGTTTTATTGATTAGTTTTTTTCCTCTATTGGGGTAGTTTCATATCATGTTCATATTCCCTCCATTCATAGCCTTTTTATTTGTAATTTTTATTAAAATTCATTATTGTGACCATGAATTTATTTAATGATGGCCCATAAAGACAATATGGAATATGGGTCTTTAGTGGGGAATGACATTGAAAAAATATTATTTGGAAAGAGACACACATGGGAGTTGATACAAACTACATATTAGGCACATGGTTCCTCTTGATACATTAATATGTTGAAAATTAGTCTAGGTTCTTCATTTTGAAGCATTAAGGTAGTAGGATATCTATATGAACAATATGGATATCGTTTTTGAGTTTTTATACAATGGATTACTTGGAAAATCTACTTTCACATCCCTCAATTTTAGTTGTACAACATATTTTATTTTACCACTTGGTGAAATATAGTTTAATTAGATCCTAATGTTCTATATGTTCTTTTAAATTAAAATTTATCCTAAATCTTCAAGTATTTTTAGGTTTACCACATTTTCATTACACGTTTAAATGAAGTAGTTTGTGAATTTCATCATATGGTTGTAATCAATTGAAAGAAAATTGAAGGATTTTTTGGTCGAATGTAAGCCATTAGATAATAAAGACTACATTATTCTGTAACCATCACTCTTTGCATCTATTTTTTTATTATCTATGTTATTGTCACAAACCACTGAAACTATTCTACCTTTTCACATAGTCATCAAAATTTAAATCTCATGAAATTTCACGAGGGATAATACTAGTGGTTTAAAAAAAATTACTGACCCCACTCTCTTAGGATGGATCATAATTTCTATTATTATTAATTGTTTAGTTTTGGGATGAATAATGATCTGATTTGAATTTTTATTTATGGTAAATATTTTTTATTATCATTAAAGGATTGGAAAACATGTTTAAAAGTGACTTATAATGGAATTTTAAGGAATATCTGGGTATGTTATCCAGTGATAGTGAATCATTTTTTTATGAATGTTCATTGATAAAGCTTACATGTGATGGATATTTGAAATGGTTTACTTATACTGAGATGGATGATGATAATAATATTTTTTTATGTTTTTTAGTACTTTTATGTTTAGGGAATGTGGAATGAAATATAATGAGATTCCAGGATGTGTACCTATCATTCCTTATAAAATGATGAGATATGATCAATTTGTGTGGATACCTTATATAACACATAATGGAGATGTTTATTTCATCCTCCATATCTTACTCTTTACTCTATCCTAAAATTGTTTCTTTGATGTTGGAAATATCATTGTGGTTGTTGAATATGAAGAATATGAAATTAAATGTAGAGGTTTGTGCTTGAGTATTGTTATTATTAGGAGGATGGGGGTGTTCTAGAACCCTTGGTTGAAAAAATGGGCAATTTAAAATGATAAGATTTATGAGGATTTTAATCATATAGATCATCCTACCATACCCATGAATTTATTTGATCCTAGCTTGGATATTGATGATATGGTTGAGTATTCTAATAAGGTTATTGATGAGGAGGATATTATTGACAAGGAGGTTACTACCATAGTGGAGGAGGGTAGTGACCCAAACATCCTTATGAGTTCTACCATGCCTTTTGTCTCTATTAGTCCTCTAACTTCCCTAATATCCATAGAATGTATCTTGAATATTGTACATGATAATGATGATTATTGAGAAGTTTCATGAGATTATCATATTATAATTTTTTATTCTAAATATTTAATGAAGTTATGTATGCCTCTTATGGTTCTAATGATGATAATGGTATTGGTGAGAATAGAGATGTTGATTTGGATAGTGATCATTCAGGACCTGATCATAATAATGAGTGTGAGAGGATTCCATCATCGCATCAATCCCCTATTAGTTCTACTACTTCAGTTAGGTCTATGGAGAGATTTTTTAGAAAAATATATATTTGTAGAGGGATCAATTCCATAACAACCTATAGGAGATGTTTCTTATGCTGGAGGAGATCCTGTAGTGTCCACATAGGGGGGGGGGGATCCCCTTGTTTTGTTAATGTTCCTACTACTCATGTGGTAAGGTAGAAATTCATAGATTATATATAGATTAGTTTTGATTATTAAGAGTTCAAGGATGTAGATGAATTTATTAAAGACCATTGTGATGCTCAGGAAGAGGGTGAGGTATCCTATAAGGGGGAAACTTCCCCAGGTTCCATATTGCTTGGTTTAACATAAGATGATTCAAATGATGACCATAATAATCCACCAAAATATAAAGGACTTGGTGTGTTTCTAGAGTGGGGATATATCTTAAGGGATATTTGGTTGATAAGGTTGATCATAATGGTGAGATTTGTGATTTTATTTTAGTTGAATCTTCTATTATAATAGAACATGGGGAGGTTGATATTCCTTGTACTGTGAGGGATTATTTTTGTAGTATTGATGTTCCACCTCCTATACCAGTTCGTTCAATTATTGTTTCTAGGGTAGACATGGACTCTTTTATAGGGACACTCCTTGTTGATTTTGGTAATATTTTGAGATTCTTGGAACCTCCAGTGACACAACATAGTTAAAATGATGTTAAAACCTATTTGAGCTTGTTATATACCATATCCAATCGAAGAATAATTTCTATATTCATGATGTGTAAATAGAGAATAGAAGGTTATCTAGTAAGATGGAGACCACGAGGTTTGTGATGGAGAAGATGAGAGCCTCCCTCATTTTCACCGATGATCATGATCTTTACAGAGTAATTGAATATTTTCATTAGTTGTATGGAGAGAGGAGGTAATATCATTTTGAATTTATTTAACCCAATGAAGCCCTTTCTGTATGTTTTTGACACTACTATGGTTTCTCAAGAGGCCATAACTATGTCTGCATTCACCTCTTCTCCTTCTTCATATTGTTTACTACCTTAGTACCAACCTATGAGATTGTATCCCATGGAAGCTAGAATAAATATCATGACAATGATTATCAGAGAGCTTCCACAGCCTCATTCAATACCATCATCCACTAACATATCCCCATCATCCTCTATATTCTTTCACATACCTCTAGAAAGGGCTAGGTACCTTTATACCATACATACCGAGTCTGGAGTGACTCTGATTAACCAGTAGTTTTTTTAGTGATTTTATTTTACTTTCCCCTATATCTATTTTTGGGATTTAATATCATAATAATTTTGTGATTAATGAAATTTTTCTCTATTATTATTAAATTATTTTTCATTACACTTTCAGGAATTACCATTTTGATAATCATAAAAGAGGATAAATTTAGAGAACATAGGATAGAAACTCTCTTTTTCTGATGAAATTTACATTTAAACCCTAACTCTAACTATTTCATTGGTACTTCATATATCCTTTTTTTATATTACCTATTCTATCAAGTTTACCATTTATAAAATACTCATTTATATTTCCTTATAATAATTTATTATTCGAACCCATATTTATTTCGACTTATCCATTGACAACATATTTATTTGTCCAACTATACCTTCACTATTTTGATATGATTGTATTTACCATTGAAAACCTGAATTACATTAATATTTGATACTATATTTCTCTTTTAATATCTGAATTATTTAGATGTTATTATTTAATAAAAAATGTTCTTGTATGAATTTTATTCTTGGATACCAAATTTCTTTATATATCACATTTTAAATTTAAAATGATAAAAATATTTTTATTCAATAAATTCATTTTTGTATATCAATGTATATATTACATTGGATTTATAAAAATTCCATTATTTTTTATCATAAAAGGGGGTTTATTTTTGTCACATACTTATTTTATTTATAATAAATAATTCTTATTATTTTTCAATTAGGTTTAGTATTTTATGATGTCATTTTATTTTATAATAAAATTGGATGAAAATCTGGATATGTGTTAGAATTAGTAACTACCAGACATGAATCAATTCCAGAATGTCTTAACACCATCCTGAGCATCTGTTACATAAACTAACTAATCACTATACCGAGTCACATGAGAATGAATCACTTTTAGCTCAAATGAGTCATCATTGGGATGAGTCACCACCATAGATGTATTTCCACCAAAGATGAATTTATTCCATAGATTTCATGACAATAGAAGATTCATTGTTTTTTTATACTATTTTAAATTTAATGATCCAAACATGTAAATTAACTAAATTAGTGTAGAAGTTAATTTATGATTATATTCTTAACCATTGTAGTTATTCATTTATGAAAATTTCAGAGATCAGTACAAGGATTCATATGATCTGGATAATTACCCTTCAAAAGATACATGTGATGATTTATAATTTCAAAATGACTCCCTCATCAAAATGGGGTGAAAATGATCATTATGATATTGAATTTATTAATACTAGAAGGATCATTCACATGATAACTTACATGCTTCCATAAGACAATGAAGGATTAGAACTCCTTTAAGATAATGATCTCTTCTTACAAAGAGAAAAGTGAAACTTAAGGTTATTTTTATTAGAAAATGTTTCATAGAAACAAATCAATATCTTCCCAAAGACATATTTGATGGAAATCAAGCATCTAAAGAACCAAAAACAAAAAATCAATACCTTTTCTATTTCTTACCACTCTCTCTTTATATTATTTTATTTTAAACATGATCAGCATGTTGTTTTGTATGTCTATCACCACAAACTTACTTCTCTGATAGAACTATAGAATACATGATATTCACTATATATATATATACATACCCATAATGTTTATGAAATATTTACCTGTGTAGCCTGTTAATATTTTATTTCCCACATATAACAGTGTAAGAGTCCTTTGATCTCAGAAATCATGTAAGATATTGTGTGTTTACAGAATCCAGGTTGTGGATCATATTATTGTTATATAATCTTCTTGGAAGTGTTTGGTTTCTATGTAGAGGGTATTAGGTCTCTAGTTGAGACTAAAACCCTTATTTATTCCATTTAATTAATTAGTATTTTTATCAAAATTTCAAACCATTAAATTTTATATGATTTAAACTATAAACAAAGCTAGAACCTTGATAGATAGTTTATATTTGTTTTTATATTAGGATTTTCTTGAGTAAATTGATTACAAAATTTAATGTGATTTTCAATATTTTTTAAATTTAGAACTAATAAATATATGAATGATATTTTAAGTGAATTTTTTTAACAAATTAATATTTGGAATAAATAGGTGAATTCATTTTAATTGGATGATTTTAATTAAAAAATTAATAGATATTTTCTTGGGTACTCAATTCACCCCCCTCTTGAGTTACTCACTCTTACTAACACCTTTAATATGTTACCATTCCCTAATATATTAGGAAATGTATCATTATTTATATATAGGGATATTCAAAAGGGAATAATCCTTTTCTAAAATAAAAATCAATTTTTTATTTTATGTTTTTAAATGTAATGTGAGATTCATGTTTGTATCTAGTAATCTAAGATGACTAAGCTATTTGTTCCTTTTGGATGTGATTTTTCATATCTAGCACCAATTAAATAATGTTGACAGAGACTCTAGGATACTTGGGTTGGGGTATTTAAATAATATAACTGTATATCCTATAGTAGGAATAATAATGGAAACCATTCATGGCCCTAATAGAGAATAACTAATCATAATGTGATTAAAAAAACTAATCCGGTAACTTTAGTGCCAAATGCACATTTTGGCTTGACCACATATCACAAAAATCATGGAAATATTTATTAACTATCAATAAATGTGATGGACCGATTACCATGGTTTTCCAAAATCTCATTCATGAAATACCATAAAAAAAGTAATATCCAATCAAATATTACTAAACATTATGGTATATCCATTGAACAACTAAAAAACAGTAATAAAAACATATAAATAATGGAAGATAAGTGTTTTCCTTATAATTGGTTATCCATAAGAAAAAATAACTACAAATTATAGCACCACCAAAGTTGATTCCCTACTTTTAAAATTGAGATGGGAGGGAGAAATAAAGGGGGTGATGTGGCTTAACTAGGTAAATCGGTTTTTCATAATTAAGAAATAAAAATAAAAATAAAAATATTTAATATTAATTTAAGAAAAACTACTCAAATACCAACCAGGTATAGGACTAGACACTATATAGTACCTGGTTACCTACCAAGTACACATCTTCATTGTCCAGTTAAGGAATATTTGAACTGCATTGAGAACACCAGGTACTCATTAGTAGTCTACTCGGTACCCAATATAGTATATTTAAAAGTGAACGACCTCCCACACTAGTCCAAATTACCTAAAACTAACCAATGTCCTATGTCAACACTGCTAAAAACCTAAAACTATTTAAGATTACATGGTATGAAATAAAATTCCAACAATATGACTGGTCCGGTGTGACAACCTCCCCAAAAATAGAAAATCATCATTAAGATGCGTCATTAAGTATCAATGGTAAAAAACATCATCAACTATGATTTCATTTTTGCCTCCCATTCCCATGTATCCTCTTGAATATTTGTGTGCTAAAACTACCAGCATACCATATGTGTCTTCTTCCCAGGAGGTTTATCTTATATCTGGTCAACTATATGGATTTTCATTCCTCAAATGGCACATCTTCATAAAGATTGGCATTGTTAATTTCGATCAAAATTAAGGAATTTGGTCTTATATTTAAATATATGATATAGATAATACATCATTCATATCATGGAATTATTAAGAAATCACTAATCAGTATTCTATAACACCAATTATCTCGATAACATCATAGAGTTCTACATACCTAGGAACCTATTTCCCCTATCTCTTAGTTTGATGATGTCTTTTCTTGGGTGAAACCCTTAAGAAAACATATTCACCGACCTTAAAGACAATATAATGGAATATTCAATCTGTAAATGAATTATTTTGTAAGGAATTGTATTTTTTTTTATTTTTTATATTATATGGATTATTTATGAGATCAGGCGCAAAGAAGACATACGATTCTAATCCTTGATTTTCCTAGAATAAATGTATGAAATATATTAAAGATATTAAATAACACATGAATATAGTTTATTTGAAAAGGTGGACTAACTACCAAGTGAGATCCTCAATTATAAATATGAGGGAACCATTGAGTTTATAACACGATTTTTTTCTAGTCATTACATAATATTTGTCAGTGCGAGCCACTTGTGAAAAAGTCATCAAGGGAGTAATTGAATAAAATTATTTAAATAATTTGTTTTTTTATTTTTTAAATAGTGAAAAAATTCATTAATAAGTGTATGTTAATGCGTATTTATTTGTGGTTTTTAATTCTATCCTTGAATATCTTGACAAATGTTGGAGATATTTCTTAACGAATGAAGAAGGATCGAGATCGAATCATGGATCTTTGTGCCAAAAAAGATCATGGATCAATTAAATGACAAAAACGAAACATTTCCCTTAATCAATGATTGATCCAAAATCTAGGTAGAATGTTGATTTGTGTTTTTCATCATGTTTATTAATCCTAGATGATTGTGTATCAATTTAAAAAATATAATTGATATGCACATCACCAGTAGATTTAGTTTGAAGGAATTTTTATCAGTTCATTGTGTATATTCCTCCTTGTTCATCTTCTTCTATGATAAATAATCGAGGAAAAATGAATAATGGTAGAGGTTCATTCCAAAAAATTTAGGGATTATGTATTTCTCCACCATTTCTTCATTTGATCATAATTGTTATCTCGTTTAGCCAACGGTTCGACCAATAACTGGTATTTTGTCATTGCATTACCGTTATTTAGAGCAACAGATCTATGTCGTGTGTATGAATCAAGATGGATGATGAGTTTTGTGAATTAATCATGATAGTGGATAGATTGATGGATAATTATATTGAATCACGAGTCCTTAATTTTTCCGGATCGATGCTTTGGGTGGCTAAAAATGACTCAAAGGAGATGTTTTCCGAGTATATCTAAACATGGATCCTAGCCAACGACGACAGAAGGGATTTCCCGACCCCATATTTTTATTTATAATGATTGTGGTGGTTCCATAGATACATAGAGTAACATGGTGTATAATCTCTTAGGATCAATAAAATATTAGGTTACATGTCATGAAATCTTCCTTTACACACTGTGTGGGAACAATTTTTGCATCACTAGGGTTTCAAAAGGATTTATGTCTCCTACACCATTTGACCCCTATATGATGTTTTAACATATACAACATAAAGTACATAGACATGACCAAAATTACAAATCCATGAGAATGCCTTGTAATTGTAAACGCATGTGGACACCTATACACATGTTGGTATACGGGGAGTACAAGTACATATACATGACCAGAAAACACGAGAATGGTTTTGTGTGATCTCTACATGTCATGTACTATTCCTAAAAACCATGAAATTGTAAATTTACTTGTTTACAAGGAATAAACATATGGGAAGACCGATGGATAGTTGGACATGATGTGTACCCCAATTCCACACCTTTTACCCCCATTCAGGGGTGTTATTAGCCCTTCTTCTACATTAGTTTGGGCTTGTATTGGTTGAGTGAGTTCCCTTGGTTGATTTCATCAAGGGTAAAGTTAGACATTACATCCAAATCATAGGAGTGTTATCCCCTCTAGATCATGAGTATTGGATAGAGTTCGTGGTGTCCGTCCATGATACTATAGTGTGATCATCTATCATATTTATACCCTAAGTGTGGTTTTTTGAAATTAAATGACCGCCATAAGAATGGTGTTGATTCTCCATATATCATACTATATTGGTATGGCTTGTGTTATCATTGGAATATGATATCCTACATAGCAGGTTGATCTAGATTAGTTTCATGATGTCTCCCAGTAGTTCTACATGTTACCCCTATCTTAGTATTAGGGTCTTCAATGAACAATGAGCTTTATTGGGAATGGACCAATGACCTAGATCTCATCTATGAGAGCCTTTGGTGATATCATGGCTGATGGGGTTGATTCTCCTAGAATGAAAATTTATTTGAGAAAATTCTTGTCTCTGCTATTAGGTTGTGACCACATGGTGGTGTGGTATCTTTACATAGTACATCTATTTTTTATGTTATACATTGATATATATATCTTGCATTATGATGATTATACTTGGAGTTTCATGTTTAGTTTTTTTAGGGTGTCCTATGGGGAATTGTTATACTCACCCCTAAGTGGTCTCTTCCTACA
Source organism: Viscum album (assembly GCA_963277665.1). Lineage (NCBI taxonomy): Eukaryota > Viridiplantae > Streptophyta > Magnoliopsida > Santalales > Viscaceae > Viscum > Viscum album. Next base: position 1,541,887,649 of record OY728142.1, read on the forward strand.
TGTGTCATGTCATGTGGAAAGGATTGCCCTTTTGATGGTGTATTTGGAGGAAAATGAGTTAGTGGACCATATATTAAGCTTGAACGATCATGGTGTTTTTTTGGTGCATTCATTTCACTATAGAACTCACTCTTAGAGAATGTTGGACTATTTAAAGTTTATACTTGTGATTTTTTTGTTAGCATTTTCACTTTATGTACTTTACTGTCATACTCTAATGTGATTTTATAAATGCATTCATGAATTGTTTTCAGTTGTTTTACATTTCATTATTTCATGGGATTGTAGATATGTTCTTTTATAGAACTACATTAAGAAATTTCCTCCCATTTGGAGATATGCATACTCAGCACCTGTTACCAAACTATATCTTATTAGAGGAATTCATAGGGTAGTCATTAGTCATAACCTAATGGGTTGGGTCATGCTAGAGTGGTACTAAAGTAATGAGTTATACCTTAGGAACATTGTAATTAAATTAGTTTGGTGAAATGGTGTTTAGTGTTTCAAGTTTGTCTTTCACACTATGGAATCCAGTGTTGGTGTGTCGGATTACGTTTCCATACACTTGAACATTGATTACCTACCATTCAACTGAGTACATGTAAACATTTCATATAGGGGAAATACTTTGGTACGTGAATCATATAGTAATGTGTTGTGTATTCCATGTCCTTGATATGTTCTCTCCTCATATATACACTTTTGATCATGGTACATCTTTTTTATTTCAGGATTCCTCTATGTAGATAGCTATCCAGTATTCCATTATTTTATTATGTGGATATTTTGTAAAGTGAAGAGGTGTCAATACATGGCCCATTATCAGAGATATAATGTAAGAGTGGTTTAACTACTATATCACAACCCATTGATTAACAGCTAGTTCAGGCAGTGCCAACTAAGGATGCATGTGGGCTGAGTTCACTGAATGAGTTTCATTGGTTGTGAACTCCATGGTTTTGGGGTGAGGGAGACCCCCCAGGTTGATAAGGAGTAGATAGAGGGATTAAATAATGTTTTCCACCATGTTAGGATGCTTGAATATTAGATGGTGATCCTCCTGATGAGTCCTCTACATGGATCTTTTGGGTGATGTTGAAGTTTTTTGACTTAGCCACGTGATGAGACAACTCTCCCCAAGTCATAATTAAAGAATCTCTTAAGGGATGAATTATATCTAGCCATGTTGTGATTAGTACACATGCATAATCATCTATATTTATAGAATGGTAGTTTGACCGTGGGGGAGTATTAAAGGAGTTTTACTGGATTGGGATTTATTCCTCAGAGGATAGACCTTTAATAAGAGACTACATCAGGACATCCAGTCATAAGTGGTATCTCGTTTCATTACCACCAATGTTGGGGTGGTTGGTTTAGAGATTATTAGAAAATAAAGCATCGATAATGGGTGCTGGTAGTGGACACCCTAGTGCTGAGATGTCAAAATAATTTTGATGATGGTAGTCATTGAGATCCAATCTTGTCAACTGATTTATTAGGTGACCATGTGACATCAGTTCAGTGGGGAAGTGCTCTCAAGGTGGATCACATCAGCTAAGGGAGGGAAGATGTTTCTCCTATGATGGATAGCCATAGCTGGATCAGGATTGTCCATACCATCATCTAAATAATCATGAGATGATTGAGGGGTCATTGAGAAAGAGACAATGTGAGGATAATGGTGTTCTACAATGCATAAGACATGGAAGAGGAGATGGTTGAGTTGTGGGAGGTGGTTTGAGATATGACATATTACCATCACCACCTGAGTGTTGTCCATGATAGGCTTAGGGAGATGGTGGTTAGGGACAAGGAAAATTGAATTCTATGGAATCCTATAACCGTATGTCCCTAGGAATGACATAAGGAATGATCTGCATCTTTTATAATTTGTTTATTCTACTGATAGAAAAAGGAGTAATTCATTTCCTACCTTTCTACTTATCAGGTTTGAGAATTAATGATTTTGATTGAGCTATTAGATCAACCCTTAAGTTTTGAGGCTCTTTTACGTGGTGAATCAAAAATTATGCACTGATACTGACAATGTGATTTAATACTTGGAGGTGAGAGTTTCATCTGTGATCTCTTTGTAGTAGCTATGAGTCCCTATGACATCATCATAGTTATGGACTGGTTATCCATAGTTCATGCACATATTGAATGTTTTGGTAAGTGGATGTGATGTATACATATATATGACCCTAAGATATCCTTTATGGGTGAAAAGAAATCCTTATAAGAGCATGATGATCTTAGGAATAGGAAAGAGCAATCGATTACTCGCTAGTTTTCTAGAATGACTCTAATAGTAGTGGATTATTTGGACTATTAGTTTCCTACAGTGGTGGTGGAGTAAAAGGATGAATTTCTTGATGATATAACGGGTTTACCCCCCACCAATATCTAGAATTCTATATTGAATTTAATCTTGTGATGGGTTTAATGTCTACACTAGTTTATTGGATGGATCCTGTAGTGATTCATTTGTTGTGGTTGCAGTTGTAGGACATATAGGGGAAGGTCTTTGTGAGACCCAATATTTCCCCTAGGTAACCCCAGTGATGATTGACAAGAAGGTGAATGAGATCTTGTGGTTATATATGGACTACCTGATCTTGAATCAAGTTCCCATGAATAATAAGTAACCATATTCATTGATTTAAGAATACATTGATCAATTGAGAATGGCACAATGGTTCGGAAAAATTGACCATCGATCAGGATATCACTAGCAATGAGTACGGGATGGGAATATACAAATGACAATATTTAGGTGTCATTAAGGTCACTATGAGTACTTGGTGATTCTAATCAGCATGAAGAACACCCCAATAGTATTATGGGAATCATGGAAAAGATCATTCATCCTTTCTTAAACTGATTTGTGGGGGTCTTTATTGATGACATCTGAGTGTACTCAGTGTATAAGGAGGAGAATGCAGGGCACTTGAGGATGGTCTCAGACACACTCCACAAGAACCAACTATATTAGAATATCTCTAAGTGTAATTTTTTGATTCAAGAGGCCCAATTTCTGGTCCACATCATCTTAGAGGTAGGAGTACTAGTGGACTCAGTGAAGGTTGAGGCAGTTCATTCTTGGGAGCCAAAGAAGATAGTAATTGTGGTGCATATTTTTATTGGGTTGGCATGGTACTATCGAAGGATTGTACCCATTTTCTCTAGATTAACAACAAACTTGAATTATTTGAACCAGAAATGTAATCCTTTTGTGTGGATGGAAAGGTTCCAGTATTCCTTTTATGTGTTGGGGCATAGATTGATGATCACTCCCATATTGAAATTTCTAGCATAGGTTGTCGAGTATACAATGTTCTTTGATGCATCGGAGACCATAATTGGTTGTGTTCTGATGTAGAGGAAAGAATTTATTACTTTTTTCTTACATCAGTTGAGACCATAATAGTATAACTATGTGAACCACTATTATGAGTTAGCAATTGAATTTTTTGCACTGATAATGTGACGATACTGCCTTATGGGAAATCAATTTATCATTTACTCTAACCAGAAGAGTCTTTAGTATATCTTATCTCAGAATGATCTAAACTTGAGATATAGGAAATAGATATAGTTCATTTAGGACTATGAATTCTTGATTTTCTATACTCTTAGGAGGAGAAACATAGTGGCAAAAGATCTCAGTAGGAGATATTTTCCTCAATTGTTGGATGTGGTTTAAGAGTACCTAGCCTCATTAGAGTTGTCCTTAGTGGATAAATATGGTGCTTCATATATAAAATCAATGTTTTTTACCCCACTACTTTTATATAGATTCAAGGATTCACTATATGAAGATACATATTATGAGACCTTATATACTCATATATCTATTGGATGTGCTCTTGATGGATATTATAATGGTGGGGATAACACATTCCTTTCCAGAGGAAGGACACTGGTACCATAGATGCCTCATAAAGAGGTGATGATGGAGTTTTATAAATCCCTTGTGGGTGTACATATAGGTTCAGATATGATCTAAAAGGATCTAAATTGTTAGTTTTGGTGTCCATGCATGAAGAAGGTAGTTGTAGAGTTTTTATCTTGATGCTTCACTCGTCAGCTGGTGATAGCCGAGCACCAGGTTCCACCAAATTTCGCTCAACCCCTTGAGGTGATAGAGTTAAAGTGGGATGGGGTATCCATGGACTCCATGAATGGGTGATCATCTAAATTCATGGGACATGATTCCATCTAGGTGATCATAGACCGACTCACCAAGTAATCCCACTTTCCATCTATTCGAGGGAAGAGTTCAGTAAAGAGCTTGGAATGCCTCTACATGTAGGAGATAATATAACTCCATTGAGTTCCCTCGAATATTATTTCAGATAGTTACACTCGCCTCATGTCATCATTATGAAGAGGATAATGGGAGGCATTTCAGACTCAATTATGATTTATCACATGGTTTCACCACTAGAATTATGACCAGAAAGAGAGAACAATCTAGGTCTTGGAGGACATGATGTATGCATGCATGTTGGAGTTCGGTAATAGTTGGGATGATCATCTACCCTTGGTGTAGTTTTCATATAATAACAGATACCATTAAACAACTAGTATTAAACCATTTGAGGATTTTTATGGGAGACACTATAATTCACCACCATATTGGACTAATCCAAGAGACTCAGCACTAATGGGATTGGAGTAGATGAGAGATACTAAAGAGATGGTTTAGATCTTCCATGAGATTATGAGGACTACACAAAGACAACAAATGTCTAATGAAAACCATTTAGGAATACATATAGAGTTTGAGGAGGGATAACATGTGTTCCTGAGGATCTCTCCTCTATGTAGATTATGGATATTTAGCAAGGGTAGAAAATTATCTTTGAGATTTATTGGTCCACTTTAGAAATATAATAGAGTTGGTTATGTGGAATATCACTTAGCTCTATCGTTGTAGTTTAATCAGGTACACTGTTTCTTCCATGTGTCGCAGATGAGGAGATATGTGCACAACCCGTCACATTTTATCAACTGGGGGGATCTTGACATTAAAGAAAAAGCTACCTTTGATAAGTATCTAGTGGATATCCCAGATCATTAGTATGGGATCCTTTATGGGTGATAAATTCCTCTAGTGGATGTCTAACTCTAACACATTAATATTTAAGAGAGCACCTTGGAGTCGGAGGCCCAGATGTGAGCCCGGTACCCTTATCTTTTTTATTCAGATTTTACATTTTTAGGATGAAAATAACTAAGGTGGGGAGAATTAAATGACTCATATTTTCTATGTATTAATTATCAGATATTATATTTATTATTTTCAAGACTAGTTTTTGAAAGGGTGGGTGATTCTAATCCTTGGTGTGCCCAAAATATCTTTTTGAAATATATTAAATATATTAAATAACAAGTGCTTCTAGATTTTATAAAATTGTGAAACAAATCCTATGCGAGATCCCATATTAGATATCTAAGGGTAAAGTTGAGTTCATAACACAGGTTTTAACCAAATAATGATGTATTCATTGATAGTTTATGGTGTTTGTGAAAAAATCACCAATACTATAAAATATTAAAATTAATTAATTAATTATTTATTAATTTATTTTTGATGAAATAAATAAAATCTATCATATGATCACAATTATGATAATTTCTTTAGGTTTGGCCACTCAAACATGGGATATCTAGACAACTATTGGAGATATTTCATGGATATCAATGATGATTAGGGATTGGATCATGGATCATTTCCAAAATATGTTCGTGGATCTCTTCAAAAATAGAAACACATCATCATTATTCATTAGTGATCGATCCAAACTCTAGGTAGGGTATTCATTTTCTTATATATAATTTCATAATATTGGAATTACTTGGATCAATTCAACGAATATAACTGATATGAATATCAATAGTAGATTTAATTTGATTTAATTATTATCTGATTATTGTGTTTATTCTTCTTCATTCATATTCTTCTACGAAAAAGAACATAGAATTAATGAAAAAAGTATGAGGTTCATTCATCACTTTTCTGGACTTATGGATTAATCCTCCATTTATTCATTCGATCATCATTGGTATTTCCTTTAGCCAATGGTTCCACTAATACTCAGTATTTTAGTGTTTCATGACCATTATTTATTGAAATATATTGATGTTGTGGGTATGAATCACGATGGAGGTTTCAATTTGTGGATTAATGATGAAGGATGATAGATTGAGGGAGAATGAGACTAAATCAAAAGTCCTTAGTTCATCAAGAGTGATTCATGAAGTGTCCACAAAAGGCTCGATGTGGGAATTTGTTTAGATCATCTGAACTATGATCCTAGATGATGATGATGACAGGGCTAAATAAACTCTAGATCTGTGTTTTTTGGAAAGTTTGGAAGGTTCGGTGATGTGGAGAGTAGTGTGGAGGAGAATCCCATAGGATCTAGAAAATTAAAAGTTACAAGATATATAATCTAGTGTTACACACTGTGTGGGAAACCCCATGTGTGATTACAGGGTTTTAAATGGATTTATGTATCACATGTTGTGTGAAATGATCAAATTCCATGTGACCCCTCTATGATGGATTGACATTTACTTCATAATGTATGTGATCCCAGAAAAATGTTCACAACCATTGGCACTTAGTGTACTTGGGAACGGAAATGACCACCTGTACACAGGTTGGTACACTAGCAGGACAAGTACATGAACATGTCCATGAAACATGGTAATGGTGTTATGTGATCTCTACACATCTAGTACTATTACTACACTCCATGTATTTGTTAATTTACTTTCCATGTGAGGCTTCCATAATGGGTAGATTCGAGGATAGGTGGGCTTACCATGTACCCCTGGTACATGTTGTGTGCCACATTTAAGGGTGTTTGTATCCCTCTTTTTACTTTAGTTTGGACTAGTCTTTGTTGAGTGAGTTTCATTGGTCCAATACCATATGGGTACAGTGGGATATTACATTCGCATCATATTAGTGTGACCCCCTCTGGAGGATGAGACTTGTATAGATTTTTTCTATTCATCCATGAGACTAAAGAGTGACCATCTATCATCTATATACCCTAGGTTGTGTTTTTAGAATCATATTGACCTCCCTGAGTAGGTCTTTGATACTACATATATAAGTCTATATCGGTAAGGTTTTTTGTTTCATTGGTATATGATCCCTTACATAAATGGTTGATCAAGATTGGGTTCCTAGTATACCACATCAGTTTTGGGTGTAACCCCCTTATATGATTGTCAAGGTCTTCTGTGACCAGGTTGCATTATTAAGTAAGGATTAATGAAGTAGAACTTATAAATGAGAGTCTTCAAGGATATAATGCCTCACAGAGTTGTTTCTCATGGAACAAGAATTTCTTCAAGAAGAATCATGTCGCTAGAAGTTTGTTGTGAGTTCATGTTGGTGCATTTTCCTTATTGAGAATATATGGGTGTTTCTATTATACATTTATTATAATATATTTTAATGATATTTCTCTACATAGTGCTTCATTTATAGTGTTTCTAGAGTTTCCTAATGTATGTTGTCATACTCACCCATACACGAGCTCTTCCCACACATGGTGTATCTTATGTAGACAACATACCTTTTGATGTTGTCTTAGGAGGATAGTGAGCTGGTGGGTCATAGCTTGACCATCATTGACTGAGGTGTTTTCTGGGTGCTTGAATTTGATGGAATTCTATTCCCTTAGAGTAGGCTAGACTCTATATTGTTTTTTGTTGGACCTGTATTATCCCCCTTTTCACTTTCAATACTTTACTACCACACTCTGTTGTGGGATTATAGATGTATTCATGCAATGGTTTCAATAATTTTACTTGTTATAATTTTAAAGGCTTTCAGATATATGTAAGTGTGTACAAGTAATTTAGGTTTTTTCATTACATTTGTGTGATATTCCTACTCAGAGATGGTTTCTATCCCCTAACATATTGGAGGGAACCTTGGGGTATTCATGGGTCGGACTCTAATGGGTCAGTTTGTGAAAGATTTTGTCTCGGCTAAGATAATGAATTCAATAAAATCAACTGGATACACTCTGAATTCTCATAAATGATACATATTCCAATGATAAATGACTCCCCATACTCTAAATAGTATAAAGAGAAACTATATAGTACAACATATATAAGGAATTAAAAGGTTCAATCGACATTAACTCCCAATAACAACTATTAATATTGGATAACTACACTAAGGTGACATGTCTCACCCATAAATCACTAAAATGTAGTTAATCAACTCATATAATATCCTTTTAAATATAGATTGTATGCTCTTGTTTCCCATTAGTATGATGATGGTATTCCATGTTCAATTTCACAAGAGTATTGAGTTTATTTTTAGTCTTTACCGTAAGAGATATGCAAATCAGGATTCATAATCTAATATGATAATATCAGGTATATTTTATAACTCTACTATCTCCCAGACATACAACATACTTGGGTCATCAATATAAAATTTCTCTCAAATTAGTAGGAATTTAGTAAACTTTCTCAAACAGTCAATAATGACCCATATCGTATCACTTCCATGAGGAGACCTCAATATCTCTCTCACAAAATCCATCATAACATTTCTACTCTAGAATAAGAAATGTGTGAAGAAAAACTATGGGTATCTCATGTTTATAAATAACAAAAATACTAGTGGAGTATTTTGGAACAAAACCTATAATAACCAACTTCATATCAATCCTCCAATACTACTTGCAAATATTATAAATCTTCTTAGTAATCCCTGAGTGAACAAAACATCTGAATGAATCTGAATCCCATATCATCTCCTTTTTATAATGAAATGGTCCACAACACTACCACACATATAAAGGATCCATCCTTAATTATATGACCAATAAAGTGGTCTATTCCCACTATATATATTTTCCTAAAATTAAATATAGCCAGAATATGAAACCTAACTCTCTTTAACACTCTCAAAGAGTAAAGAGGTAATATCCAATATCATAAGGTTTCCCCTGGATTGATATTTCTTGACATCAAGACATATCTTATTGAAAATTTTCAATAACATCCACTAAATCCTATCCTCAAAAGATAATAGTGATCATATTTTCCTACTTATAGCATTAACCATGATATTCCATTTCCTATGGGTATATTCTATCTCAAAGAAAAAATACTACCCACACTCGATCAACCTTAACTTTTGATGGTTCTGATTATGATTAGGAAAAGATTAAACAATGGTTTTTTGGAGAAAATATATCATAAAAATCACACACAACAGGTAGTGAGACCAACATCTTAGAATATGTACAACTACTACAATCTCTAATACAAGAGTTGAATATTTCTACTCATGTGGCCTCAATTGCATAAATCAATAAGAAATAACACACTTATCATGAATTATAATAGCTTTAAGGGATATGCATTATGAGTCGTGATATTGAGTTTAATCCTCACCCAACCTAGGTAATTTTAATATAGGATTATAACTCAATATGAACATCATCTCTTAGAAGTATCTCTTACACAGATCAAACCACCTAAACCTATCCCCCTTATAAACTAGGGTCGTCATCAGTGCTAATATTTCAAAGATATCTTGAGTGAATTTTCTACATTATCAGGAAACACATAACACATTATGGGTCTTATGAAATTCTATATGCTACTCCCAAGAAACCATAACTTCATAATTCTTTAGGTTTATAGGTATACCGACATTTTATTACATGTTACATAAGAAGGGAACAACATTGATCTAGAAATAACACTTTTAAATCATGAATACAGGTAATTACCTCATAGTTTTCTCTATATAATCTCTATATTTTTATCATGATCTTATTTTGAATAATAGTATACTATAATATCATCAATGAATAAAACCACTAACGAATTCAAATTAGGATGAAAGAACCAATCCATTAAGGCTATAATCACTACTAGGGAATTCATTAAACCAAATGATATCAGGAGAAACATTTATAGGACATATACTATATTTAATGTAGTACATGGAATATGAGATGCTCTCATATGTAGATTGTAATATATTTAACTCAATTAAATTAGAGACAAAAACTTAGATACCCTTATTTAGTAAAAAAATTCACTGACAATAGGTGGAAGATACTTTTTCTTGATGGTCATATAGTTCAACCATAGGTTATCCACTCATGAATGAAATAAGTTGTTGTATATATGAAGTTATATGTTTGATTTTTTTAAAAATATATATTATTTTTTTTATAATGAGTTTGAAATTAAATTACATGGATTGGACTTTGAATATTGTTTGATAAGTAAATTATTTTTTTAATATTTTTAAGAAATTGGATTTTTTCCATGGGATGGATATTTTGGTATCGTAAAGTTATACAATATGGGATTCAATTTTTAAAAATAAAGTATAAAATTAGATTATATTGTCTTTTCAAGATATTTTTAGTAGTTATGGTGTTTTAGAAACTTTAACTGTAAAATTTATGTTATTTTGGAAGGTTATAATAAATTTATGAGTTTTGGGTGAATTATGGAAGAGTTATAAAATTAGATAAGTGTTGAGCTTCCCTATATACATTAGAGTAATTATGAGTTAATTTTAGGGAATATTTGGAAAACTCATTAATATCATAGTGATATATTATGTCTTTTAATAGATAAATATGATATTTTTCCAAGAGTTACCATGTAATTGTTAAATACATCATGTTTCTTGTATACATAAGATCCTTTGATCTAATATGTAATATCTTTTATATTGGTGATAATTAGATAAGGAAAAAATTATTATCATATACAATATATTTGTCTTTTAATAAATTTCCTTGAGAGTGTTGAAACACAATAAGGGCAAGCACTCATAGTGATATGTAATATATTTCATCCAATTAAAATTTGAAAATGTTTTCAAAGAATACCATTTATACGAGTCATTAGTGAATCTGAAATATTTATCCTTTATCATTTTAAGGAGAAGGGTAATACACATCATAAATTTATGGCCACTCCCTGAAGATAAAACAAAAAGGTCTATCAATCAAAAAATATGATTGATATTTTATACAAAAGATAAATTTAAAACTAAAGATGTTCAAATTGAATGAAACCCATTTTATGAGGAATAGTGATGACTAGGGTGACTATGAAATGGGAATAAAGGGGGAAATATTCCATGGAAGAAGTGTTGGTGTCTATGAAATTTCAATATATTATAGACCACAGTATAAAAAAATTCTATATTGGGATTATATAATCCATCTACAAAACCAGATGACCCAAAATGTACATATTGAAGGATATTATGATCTGAGTGTGAGAACTATTAAAATGTGTTCCCAGAAAACATGAATTTGGGTTACAGTACACTTCATAGATAAATGTTTATTAAAAAATATCAATAATTATTAATATTATATGTTTCACACAGTGATATTCAATGAGTTAAATAGAAGATTTTTAGTAGATATTGTTGATCAAGATTTTAGTTAAGAACCATTTTATGAACATTGATAACAATTCATGGTCATTCTATGGAAGGATAATTTAAAAATAGATATAGTTTTATCAAGACATGTATAGGATATTTCAATATTTTTGGAATATTTGAATGATATTTAAAAGAAGAATATTATTTGATATTTTCAGAGGTTGACTTGGACCTAAATTTATGTTATGTAGTATAATAATTACATCATACACCTAGAATCATTGAGGGGATATTAAATAATGATAATTAATACCAACCATCATATCATTGGGTAAATACATGAAAGTCTATAAATGTATCTTATCATATTTTTGGAGAGAGGTAAATATATATATATATATATCCAAAAAAGTTAGAGAAGAAAATAAAAATAAGGATTCCATTCAAAAATCTAGTTTTATTCAAGTTACAGGGCCTATAAGAATTTGAAGGAGGTCAATTTCTATAACATTCTATAGAATAAGATAGCATGAAAAAAATGATAATTCTAGTTTGGAATTATCTTCATCTTGTTAAGTTATGCTACTATTATGATATTTTCAAATACATCATCTGAACTCTCATATCGAAGAGTTTATCTCATCTATAATTAAATATAAATATTGTAGAAATAAAATATTAATGGATAATCTATCAATAGTTTAGGTTTCAAGGTGTCAAAAAAACCTATACAGATTTAAAAGGGACCTTAATGACTATGAGGTATTAAATTTATCCTCATACCTATAAACAATCCCAACTGTCACTGATGTAGTGTGTAGATGAGGAGAAGAGGTGGTATCCTTAAGACTGATAATTTTTCTTTCCTAAACCTTTATAAAAACTGTAGTGAGTATTATTACATCCTATTATGTCAACACATTATCATTGTATGCTCTATGAATTGTAATATTATGGTGAAAAAAGTAAAATCATAATGTCTTATGCATTAATTATATATCTAAATTCATTTTTGAGATTTATTCAGAGTGAGAGAAAAATAAATTGAAAAATATGTTGAACACTAGATTTTATTATCATGAGAACAATAATCAATAAGAGATGACTGAATGACTAAAAAATTAGTTGGAAAATCCCAAATTACCCCCCCACCCCTCAGTGTCTCTCATTCATTTAAATAAGAAGTATTTTATATGAAAGGTTTTTTTAAAAATCTTAATGATTTTTATCAAGTATCTATGGATCTCAAATATCTAGAGGAAAAAAATGATACAATACAAGAGTAAACCAGTGGGATGTTTTTATCATGAAGTAGATCTTATGGGAACTCTTGAAGTATTATGTAATCAATTAAATAAGAACTGTAATATTTCAGGACTATTTAAAGAGTCTTATGAGTATATTGAACAACTTATAACTAAATTTTCATGAAATGAACTTGTATTTTGAATATCTAAATGAAATTATTTACAAATATAAATTCAGTATTTTGTAGAATTATAAGAATGTACAACAAACAAATGTGAACAAAAATATGAGTGATTTTGTGCAATAATGTTTTCATAGAATTGAATATATATATAGAAACAAATTTTTTATTAATTTTAAGGATCCATTATAGGATGATTTTATTCAAAAAAAACTAAGGGCTTTAGTGAAGAAGATGAGTTATATATGTATCAGGAGAGTAATGATGAAAAATACTAAGATTTTGATTCAATGAATGGATGTGAGGATGATCATCATAAAAATAATGAATCTTTTGAAAACCATTGATTGTTTTTTATAATACTATGAACAGGATATCAAATTATTTCATTCATAAAACATTCACATATTATGTTTACTTGATCTTCCAATGTATAAGAATATTAGAGTTAGAGATAAACTATTGAGCATTACAGCTAAACAAAATTAGAAGTAGTGGAATGAGAATTAGAATCATACATTGTGGTCAATAATTCTTAGTTATATGTAATGAAAAAAATATTAAAGATATTTAAATTTCTATATTAAATTTACAATAATGAAAAGAGAATCATGTGAGGCTACTAAAAATGGAGTATAATGTTAATGTAAAATATTTGTTAGATGAAAGAGACCAGTTCAACATGATGTGTGTTGGTTTTGAGGTTATGTTAAAAATATTATAATACTCTATCCTTGAAAATAATCAAATGCAGAATATATGTTCTGAGATAGAGAGGTAGACTGTTGACTGTCATGAAGCCCTAATACCAACTTTTATGGGCCAATAAGGGTTGAGATATGATTCATCTTCTTACAAGAAAATAAAGAAACCTATAGTGAGTTACATAAGTGGAATAATATGAGTTTATGAAGGTAAATCCATGAATTAAAATCATATAATGAATAAAATATTAGAACCAAACAAGTTGATTCCAAAGTTTATACATGGAAATATGTGCTACCATTTTGGACTTTATAGACATACAATATGTTTTTGTAAATACTATATTGAGATGATTTCAAATTATAAAAGGAATATAATATAAACATTTTTTAACGAACAAGAAATGAGATACAATAATTATTCATTCTATTATTTTTTTCTCTAACAGTGGTTTTAATATTTTGAGAAGAAAACAATAATATTTAATAGTTATTGTTCCTAGAAAAATTAATACAACTATTATATTATAGGTTTTTGTACTCATAGTTGATATAAAGTGCACATAATGAATAAGTGAATAATCAAATATATTGGATAGAATCCATGGATGAGAATAAGTAGTCATGAATATAGAAAAAAATATGAATGTGTATAAAAATTAAATATTATATGTTTTTTTAATATGAGATGATGATTATGTATGATTAAGGAGACTATTGATCCTATAAATTGAAGTGATCAAAATGTTATAAAAAAATATGTTACATTAATGAATATTTTATTGTACTTCATGAAATATGAGAAAATATATCAATGCAATTTAAGTCAAACATCATGGGTCTTTATGGAATAAGATCCTTTATAGAAACAAAATATGTAAATCTGTATAGAAAATAAGAAAGGGTAATATACCCTAATGATCAGTAAATAAGATATAAAGAAAAACAAATTTTCTTAAATTAGAAGAGGAAATAACATTAATATAATTTTATCATATATGAAATATATCTTTTTTGAGAAGAAAGTAATCTTGCACAATTGTAATGATAAAAAAAATTCACCACATAAGGTATTTTAAGGAATTTTAGGGATAAAATGTTTAAGTAATCTCATACTCATAAAGATTAATTCATTAGTGGTGTCATTGAAATAGATAATACTAAGAAGGATTATAGGAAATATGGAATGAAAGGGTCGACTTATAATGACCAAACACATTCTTCTACTTGATGATATTAGAGGTACCCCTCTCCCATAATGTTTAATTTTATTAACTATAGATAAAGAGGTGCATGATTAATGGGGTTATACGATGCATGGGGTGTATGTGAAATTAATGAGATACATTTAGGTGATTATGCTAAAATGAAATTCAAGAAAAAGTGGAGTTATAAATTTTGTGATTCTTAATTGATATTAGGACTAAAAATGGTTTGAATGGTAATAAGGATATGATCTCATTGAATAACTAGTTTTGAGAAACTAATTTTGTTTAGTGGATAAATATTAAAAGATATGTAGTGATAAAAAAGAATCAACATATAGAGACTGATCTAGAGATAAATAGGTGTCAAAGCTAGGACTAAAGTTTTAGATAACTCTTTACATCTATACATGATATCATGCTGTATCTCAAGTGGTATATAACCACTATAATAAGTAATAGACAAATTTTGTGATGAAGCAGAAATGTTCATGGAATTTTATTTATTTAATCATGCACTAACAATGTGAAGTCATTTGGATATATTTCATCACACTTAAAAGCTTTAAGTAAATAGTTTTCTTAACAAAAAATGGTTTCCCCACATTATAAATTATCTAAAAAAATTGTTTCAAGAACCGAAGGCATTAGTGGGAGATAATGATTAGAACATAAAGTTTGATATTACACTTTAAATTAAGTAATTTCCTTATATAAAAGGAAGGATATTGAATAACATGTTGTTTTATAATCTTGTCACCAAAAAATTTAATTATTTTTCTTAAGATGTACTATAACTCACACACTTTCTTCCTTAATTGTTTATTTTCTAATGGTTTGGTGTAATTGTTGTTGAGATCATATGAATGTTTTTTTAGGGAAATTAAAAAATGATCAAACAACTAATGTTGGTAGAAGTGAATTAGTAACATGAAAAAATTTGATATTATTGGATTAAACTTTTATTTCATACACTAATTTTGAACATGTTAAGATTATTTTATTTTTTTAATGAATCGTTTCAATATAAAAAATTCAATAACTAAAAATATTAGATTAAAATGTTACTAGATAGAGGAAATTGTTCAGATCCTAAAGTGTGAGAATTATTGAATTTATTTTCCAAAATAATATCAATGTTTGAGTAAAAAATTATGAACTTCCAACAGTGGTAAAATAATAAAAAATCCAATCAATAATTGGTTAGGAGAACCTAATGGATTGAAAGAGGTAGTTTGAGTTTAATTTTTTTAACTAAGGGTTGTTTAGAAATGGGGTAGGTAATAATATATTTTGTGAGTTAAAATTAAAATGGTTTAAAGTGACAAAGCTTTTGTATGTCAACTAGTATTTTCATATGGGTGATAAATGGATGATTTTTTAAAAATAGATATAAATATCACGATGTAAAAATTGAGTATGAAATTATTACATAGAAATGGGGGTATAGAAAAGTATACACCCCTATTGAATTCTATGTGAATGGGAAAGAGAATAAAAAAAATTGGATAAGAATCTGTTTTAATTTTTTCAACAAAGGAAGCATGAGAAGAACAAACCATAATCTATATATTATTTTTTAAAAGGATTTGGATTTATAAGGAATACTATGATTTATGGTAGTATTTCTATAAAATGAAAGGCGGGATTTTCCAACTATAATGTTGTGTGTTATTTTTTTTGAAAATAGTTGTATTATTTTTTGATAATTATTTTGATATTACAATACATGGAGTGGATTTTAAAGAATATTTTTTATGTTAAAGATATTTTGAATGGTGCCCCAGAAGTGGAGTTGTTCTGAAGGACGAATATTTAGATATCTGGATATTATCCTAAGGTGGTGGTGTTCTGTGTAATGATGTTTTGAAGATGTCTATATTGGTTTTTTTTAATTTCCTAGGAGTTATGATGTTTTGAAAATTATAATTTCTAAAGTTATGTTATTTTGTAAGGATAGAATAAATTCTATAGTTTTGGGACAACTCTAGATAAATCATAAAATTGGATAGGTATTGAGCCTCTTTGTATATGTAAGAGTTATTATGAGTAATGATTAAATTAAATATGGGAAATCCATAAATCTCACAATATTATATAATTTCTTATAATAGTTATATAAGATATTTTACTTAGAGGTCCTTGAAAATCAGAAAAAGAATCAAGTTTTTTGTATACATAATTTCCTTTGATTAGATATAAAATATCATCCAGACATGTCAGATTTTTCAAAGAAAACAACTTATGATGGTATGTAAAATTTTTAGTTCGAATGTAATATCATTATGAGTATTTAAATATGTAGAAGGGAAGAACTCATAGTGATATGTAAAAAATTTCATTCAATTAAAATTTAGAAGAGTATATATTGCGACCAATACAGAATAGATATCAACAAAAGGAATGGATTTATCCCCTATCATGATGAGGGGAATAATTTTTGACGTTGCGGATTGACAACAACACCATGTAGCAGAAATGCAATGTTTTATCAATAAAAAATACATTTGATATTTCATACAACATATTGTGGAATATATAAGAATATTTAAATAGCATATAATCTATTTCAATAATCAATGTGAAGATTATGTTGATTTAAAAATGATAACATGGTGAACAAAATTCCATTAAAGTTGTCATGGTGGTTGTGATCTGTTGAGATGATTTGGACCACAACATAAAAAATGAGGTGTAGGGGCTAAAAAATCCTTGTGCAAAATAAGGTTATCCAAAATGGGTATGATAAATTCTATTATGAACTATATGTGATAATTAATGAAATATGAGTCCATATAAGCACTATACCATAGAGGAGGATTGTTCCAGTATTTGGTTTACAGATGAAATTCTTGAAAAATTCATTTCGATTTAGGGAAAAGTCTTAGAATAATGTTCATACTACAACAAGTTGAATAATTATAAGGAATATGAAGATTCATGAAATGATATTAGATGAGTTAAATAGGATATATTTAGTAGATTTGTTTAATCTAGAATTTGTTTTAGCACCAAACTAAGAATATTGATAACACTCTCGGGTTAGGTTTTGCATTAGAATATCATTCCCTTGATATTTTCATCATGTTGGGAACAAGTTATTTATAATTTATATTAGATAATATTGAAAATAAATACACATGTTCTAGGATATATATATGATAACTCATATCTATATGCATGTTCATGATAACACTAATTTCATAGTACAACTATAATTATTGGGGTGAGTTTAAAGAATGAAATTAAATCCAGGCCCTCATATATTAGGATTAGATGAACTGAAGTCTAAATAAAATTCTATTATGAGTTTTGGACATAGAAAAAGATATTGATATATCTAACAAAGGTAAAGAATAAAAACTATACTGAATTCCATTTACCCATATATTTTTGTTTATGTTAGAAGGATATAGAGAAAAATAAGGTGATCCATTGTTATATATAGATATATAATAATAAATAGTGAAACAAGATAATTATAATTTGGAATTATCTTCATTTGGAGGAGAAGATTTGGTATTATGTTATTGTGGAAGACATAGAATCAACCCTCATATTTGGGATTTGATCTCATTCAGTATTGAAGAAGGATAGTTAATACAGGGAGAGGATAATAAATAATATATCTAGAGTTTATTATCCAAGGTTTATTATAAAAAAATACTGATATGGAAGATGTCTTAATGTGTATAAACTATTTAAAATTTTTTCATCTATATAAACTGGTCAAGACTTTAAAAGAGTGGTACATATAGTACAAGAATAGGGAGTAACCCTTGGATCTATAATGTGTATTTCTTGAATTTTTTTAATATTTATAGTGAATAGTATTAAATATTAATGCACTAAAAACATTTCAGTGTATGATTCATGGATTATCCATTCATAGTGAATAAAGTAAAATAAATATGTCTTGTGAATGATCTTAATTCCATGATTAATATTTTATAATATGTGGGAGGGTGAGAAAAAGAAATTAAAGAACTAGTTGAACACTATTTTTTACTAACATATGAACAATATCTCATAATAAATAAACAATTGAATGAAAAATTTGAGCATCGTAACACATATATTAAACCAACTACACCTCATAGTGTGTCTCTTGGGATATAAAATCCATCACCCTTGTTGAAAAATAAAAATACATCACCCATTTTGTATATGATTGGGTAAATGAATATCTTCACCCCAAGGTCCTCCAGTTGATTCCTTATCTATCAAATCACTATAAGAGAAAACATTTAAGGGTGACTCAATTTTGTATCTATACATAGAATAAGAGTTACTGTTAACCTAACCTCTATCATAAAATAAAAATCTATTAAATTACTAGGAAAATCAAGCTAGAGTTTTTCAAAATAGGTAAAAATATTGGGTTATGAATTTCCTTGTATCCAATTATATTACCAAAGAACAAGGCTAAAATTTTCCTTAGTTTGTTATTCCTTGTTTAAAAATAGGCTACCTCAAAATCACATTATCAAATATTGGTATAAAAATCACTTCTAGTAGAGTTTAATGCTACTGATCAGTGATAGTAATCATTGTGCACTAGATGCCTAGTGAACCAGTCCATCCAAAGGATCCCGTTGACATTGAGAAATTCAAACATAATGAAATTCCATAAAATCTGGTACAATCTAATCATGATAGTGAACAATTTATATCTCAATATACACATGTATTGTATCTCAAATGGTGTAACAATATATACAAACCTATACATGAACATTTTCAAATGCCATATATTGCTAAGAAATATAGTATATGAAAATTAATGTGATAAAGACATATCAAATAATGAAAAATGAAGGGTAGATTCTACTTAAATAAAAACTATTGATGGTCCCCCTATGTTATCAGTAGGAGTCATCTTATTGGCATGATGTTGGAATGACACTAATCCATGATTTCAAATTCAGATCCTTGGCTACCCTAAGAAATTCTACTTTTCCTCCTTTGCTAACCATGAGCACTAAAACCTCAATCGCACCATGATTGGCTATGATAAATCTTAAAAGAAGCTTATTGTAAAGCATGTGACAAAGTTTTATATCACTAATACATTTTATCCTTGCGACCACTTGATGGTAAATAATATCTCTTATTAAAAAAATTATATTCCCAATAAACCCACATAATTTGAATATCAATGGTGAGACAGAGAGACTATGGTTATAAATTTATTACTCAACTGAACTAATAAATTTTTGAAGGATTCCACCTATATTGGGAATATAAATAAATTTTTCCTTGTTTAGCCTTATTAATTCATTTCCAGTGAGAATCACAAAACAGTAGTTTTTACTACCATAAGATCCACTACCTGAGCCAATATGAGAACCAAAAAAACCAAAAGGTTCACCCCTGGTTCCTCTATATAATGAGGGTTTGGTTCAATATATCTAAATAAGACTTAAGCTAAAAGATATTAAACTAATACAGAATCAAATTTCTCTAAAAATCCTTAAATTGGAAAACCCTAGTGGTCTCATCACAAACTATCATGGTCAAAATCCAAATAAGATAGGTAAAGAAGGAAGCATAGTCAATCATTAACTTGCAACCGTGAAACAAATTCAAAAAATTATGATCCTGATCTTCCCCCATTATCTTGAATATTAAATTATCTAAGAAACAAGTCTTAAAATCTTTTCAGTATATCCAAATATGTTTAACTCCATTGAAAAATATATCCTACTAATTATTTACTAGTTATCTAATAATATACTCAAAAAACATCACCCATATATTATTGGGAATCATAATATAGTCAAGGGTAGTTTTTATAAATTCATCGTTACATTCACTATGCAATTATCCATACTCTCTAGAAAGTAAAATATGATGATCAAACTAAGAAATTCTAATAATATATGGTAATGATGACACCAACTGTGGATCTCTTAACCCAATAAACTAAATAAACTGAAATAGAATCTCTCAAAGTTGTTGATAAATTTGAGGTATAAGCACAAATGGGGGATCTGACTCAACAACTATTGGTAAATTATCATTCCAACCCTATTATAGCTCAATAGGTGATCATTGTGGCATCATGTCACTATAATGATAAACACGTGACTCAAAAAACATTTATATCATGGGTCTTCACACCATAGATTTGATAAGAAATAATGATAATTATGCTCTAATATGTAATACATATTCCCTACATATAAGGGTCTCACATAACATGGGAACTCTCTATATCCCTAAAAACCCACTCTCATTGTAATATATCATCATATATATTGGAATAAAATTACCCTCTATAAAAAATATTAAAATAATAATTGTTTTTAAAGTATAATTCCACAAAAAACTTATATTAGACCTCACTATATATGATTTTTTAAAAAGTAAAAATAATATATCACTTTGTTATATGTAAATTTCTAAACCACAAGAAAAAAATGAATGTTATATGAATATTTTATGACAATTATAATGCACAAACACACATGTATTTCTACATCAGGTCAAGAGTAAAATATATAAATCATATTTCATTTATAAAATTTCTCAAAAACCATGAAATCATAACACCGAAAACCCCATAAATTTATCCAATACCTAATAACATAAAATGTCTCCATATATAGGCTAGATACTCCTAAACATAAAGACGTTTTTATTTTTTAAAAAATAGTCATCCATAAATTAACATGCTCATGTAGTATGAATAAAAATAAATAATGATTTATTCCTACTTTATAGTGTGGGTAAACATGTTAAGATAGACTTTGACCAAACTATAGTGTTAAGAAACCCAATCAGACATACTTATACACCAGATATTATAGATAAATAATGAGGCTTTATGGAAATCATTGGGATACTATTCCAAATAGTAATAATAATATTAAAAATATAATAAGAAATAATAACATACAATCATATAAATATAAAAGTTGTATATGAACATTATAGATAAAGTATAATTTTAAATAAATAATAACCAGTGTGTTGTATATAAAATTTGTATAGTAATGTTGTTTAATTTATATATAAATAAATATGATCACTCAAGAGATAATCATATTTAGTAATATCATAAAATAAACAAAATACTAGATGAAACTACACAACTAGACCTAAGTCACCACCCAATAAAAATTCCTAGCTCAAACTCTGAATCCTTATCTCAACTATTTCTAGTAGTAAGTCAATTTCTCTTATATGCTTCATGAATTTAGAAATTATTGCAAGTACCTAGGTTTCATATCAGGGTGTGAGTGAAACTTAGTAGGCCATCTCGAAAATATTCCCTATTCATATCCACTAAATATAAATATATATAAAATGTGATATGATCATAATTAAATAATAATAAATAAAATTATTAATATTATTAAACATCACAAAAATATGTTTTATACAAGAAACTATAGGGTAACTATACCTATTTTTAAAAATTTATGGGAAATATGAACATATCAATAGTAACATGGCTAGAGTATAAAAAAACCACCTTATCACAACATAATATATCAATTGGGAATCAAATCTTATGTTATAACTCATGGGAACATAATCCCATAATATATTAGTATCCAATACATGGAATGTACATTTGGATAACCAAGTTACGTTAATGGGAATAACATCCAAATGGAAATAACTAATTATTGGGAATATAATATCTATACATGGGCATAGTTACAAGAGGAAAAATATCCCTTTCACTATGCCTCAACATAAGAGTGGTTATCATGTTCCACAACATAAATAAACCTAAACGTTTTTGTATCTTGTATTCATACATAGAAGAAGCACATAATTGGAAGCCTCTCACTCTTCCATGGTTAGATTATTGAATATAATCCCTCCTTAAGAATATCATAAATTAAATGGGTATCACATCCCAAACTATATATATTAATGAAATGGGTTTTTTATCCCATGTCATAGGCATTGTGAATATAAAGGGGCATGTTATGTTATTCCATAAGTGACATAAATATAATTATTCATGTCACCCCTCAATATAAACACAATTATAGAAAGTATTAATAAATATATTAAAACATATCATATATTAATTTTCATATTGAATTTGGCATAATTTTCAACCCACTTTAAATCTATAATATGTGGGCCTTCTCACATGAAAACTATATTCATGTCCAATAAATAATTTACAACCTACCTGGTTGCATACGTGTCATATTGGGGAGGAACACTAACCCCAAATACCAATCAATCAATCCATGAGTATATAAGGAAATTAAAAAGTTTCATATGGGTCAAGGCCCAAGCTAAACTCTTTTAATTAAGTGAATCTCCTACTCAAGGGAGGCTGAGGTAACATATTAACAATCCTATTTTTTATAGTTAACAAAGGATACATTACACTTGAATCCCAATACCATAATTTATTACAGATTATTTAACCTCATATCTTTTGGTTTCTATTACATCATGTTATAACACCTGAGAAACCATTCAAGGCCTTAATAGAGTAAAACTACTCTTAAAGTGATGAATGTAAATTATATTAGCTAAATTTGATTCAATCACACATGGTTAGTGTTACCATATATCACAATAATCATGGAAAATTAATAAAACATCATAAATATTTATGCATTATCATCATAAAAATAATTATAGGACTTATCTTTAAATATCACTAAAAAATGAATCTAATTTAAGGTTTCCAAAAAATATGATAAAATCCCTAAATTAGGGCATGATCTATGAAAAAAGTTGAAGCATAAAAAGTTAAAAATAATAATGAATTATTAGTGTCACCTTAGCTTAGGATATCCTAAAGGATAGACAAACTAAAAATTATTTCTTTAACATATGTGATTCCACACATTAAAGAATGGGAAGGGAGGGAGAAATGAAGAGGGGTTTTGCAAAATTCCATCCCAATGAAAGATACCTATAATTACCTGTTATTTAAATAAATTGAAAATACATAATAATTAAAGTATATTTATTACAACATATAACAAAACTATTAAAGGAATGTATAGGTATAATATCTTAATAAAATGGGAAACATAAACAAATTTTTCATAAAATATCTACATTGTCTCCCATTTATTTTATCATGACTAGACTCTTTTTTGTAATATCATACATAATAACCTTCTTTATGACATAGTGAAAAGAAACATATTAATGGTGAGATCAAATGATCAGTATGGGTAAACAATGGAAATATCAATCATATCATATTTATAAGAACATAACATTTGAAAATCTTATCCTGCATATAAATGATCAAAATATCATTTCATGGGATAAATCATATAAGTGAAATATAATCCCAATAGTCATAACATAAGACATGAATTTTTTTTTCATACACACATAACAATAGAAAATAATTTTGTATTAGTCAAGGCTCATTTCCAATACCATCATAGCAGACAAAGTCCATTACTGAACCGAGTTCACTCCTCGTTCTAGCATTCTATTTCTAAACCAAATTTGCTTTTCATTCTAGTAATGTCTATCCCATGAGATATAAATATTTACCAAATAAATTTTAGGGAGATTACATCACATAATGAAACCATTATTATGTGTTCTACAAACACATAAAAACATTTACCATAGCATGGCCTATGAAATCAAATGGGTTTTTAAACATCATTCAATGATAACTAATATTGAACCAATAGATTTACTAAATAAAATTACAAAATAATAAATTAATATTAATAAAATGTTTAGAAATATAACCTTATTTAAGGAGTTTTTTTAGATGAATAATAATTTTTGAGAAAACAAATGAAATTAATTCCTGAGGAAAATATCCTTTCTTCTTCAAAAATGTTTTCTTTCCTCAAAATGCCACATAATTTTAGATGAAATAATTTTATGTGAAAATAAACTTATAAGCATGTAAGGTAATATTCCTGTAAATAAGGCATTATTAAAGAGTAAAAAATCATTCATGTCGTACTTGTAAAAAACAATCTTCTCGTACTTTTTCGGAAAAAGTCAAAAAGTACCTCGTACAGAAAACGACAAAAGATTCCATTCATGACATTTAGAAATTTACCAATGGGTAAAATTTATTTTAATTTTTTTTGAAAGTATATAATGAATATTTAGAAACACATATTTCAGAAACATTAATGTGGATGATAATTATACCCCATTAAATACTTACTAATAACCAATCTCAAATAGAAAAGAGATTTCCCATGTTATCTCATACCTCAGGTCCAATATGATTCATATGTATCCAAAACTCTTATATGATGATTTAGAAAATGTTACTAATTTATTACAGAATCATAATTTTTTATTATAATATGTATTATCATATTTTCATCCATTTGTTATTAATATTTCATTGTTACTCGTTATCCAGGTATTAAGTGCTTTAAGTTCTTATGTATATTTTATCGAATATGTTATTATTAATATATTTTGGATATAGTTATATAATTTAAATAATTTTATTAGTATAATATATATCATATTTATTCATTCAATTCATTTATATAATTAGGGTTTAATGAATATTATGTAGAATGAATCACATCGCACTGTGGAGACGGTAAGCCGTATGAATGCACGGGTGACAATATCATTCCCATAATTGTTGAATGGTATAGAAGTGGATGGTGTATAGTATCTAGTAAATATTATAATGTAATAATAATAATAATTTATAGTTATTATTTCCAACATTATCCCTATCCAAGTAAGGTGGTGGTGAAAAAAATATTACACCATGGCGTGGAGACAGTAAGTTGTATGTACGCACGTGCGGTGATTTCATTTTTTGTAGGATAGATGGAAGGTGAAATAGATTTGTTTCATATTTATAATAACATATAAGTATATGAGTTAAACTGATGTTATTAATTTATAATGAAACAAGTAATGTATAGTATGTATAAGAAGAAATAAATTTGAAAGAGTCGTTAGAAGAGATTACCTCTTCCTCGACGTGCCTCTATTAAATTTCATCTCAGGTCACTAGAGATGGTCTTTTGAGAATACCATAACATCTATAATGTAACTAGGGAAGTTTTAAAGATAAATGGGCAGGGTTTTTAAGATCTTTAAGGATTAAAATGGTCTGAAGAGGGGAGCGAGGAGGTGCCCATTTATAAGAGAGGAGAGGGGTACTTTAGGAAACTCCCAAAAAATATAATTTCTAATATAATCATAACCTACCCAGAAACCCCCAAAGTGTCCCAATTAGATGTTGAGATAATATATGGTAGTAATATCATAAAAAAATAATTCTTGGACAACTTATTTTTTCAATTTAAACCTTATCTTTTTAATTTAAACTTTGTTATTCTATTAATTTTTAATTCTAGTATTATCATTATTAATATTTAATGGTAATTAATATTTACTTATGTAGTGTTAATTGAGAATAAATTTATACTTTATGAAATTTGAGACCTTATAATTATAAATTTGTTATTTTTAATTATTTTTCTTATTTTAAAATAATTTAATAAAATGTTGTGTTTATAAAATGACAATTGTGTCAATTTTGAAAATACTCATTTATTAGACTTTAAATAAAATTTACACAGAATATATAAATTCAAATAAAAATATTAAATACACTACTAACATGTCATAAAAAAATATAAAATTCTTGGATCACATTAATTAGTTCATATGATGTTTATTTTAATATTTTTAAAACCATTTATTTTATATTTCCATTAATAAAATAATTTCTACATCATTATTGTGTCATCATTAATGGTAATTATTTAATATATAAAATTTATAATTAAATTTATATGATGTGGGTAATTATTTTATCATTCCAAATACTATCTATATTCGGTTTTATCTTCTAGTTATCCATATATTAAAATCAATATACTTATATAAAACGAGAATGTGACATTTTTTCCATTTCATTAATTTTTATTAAATTCATGTCATGTTCATAGGTAAGTGGCCATACTGAGATTCCATATAGAAACCTATATGGTAAGGGTAAAATTTAGTCATCCAATAGGATTTTTATAGGTGTTAATATAATTTTATAATATTAGGTTTACCCTTAATTACCAGATTTAGCTTTAAATATGTAAATAAAAATAATTACCAAAGTTATTATTCATAATTACTGAAAATTAAAGTATCCTATTAACATAATTTAGACCTAATTATTACAAATATTGAATCCATTTTTCAAAATTCAATACACATAAGTTACAGTAATTTATTTTAAATTAATCCCATCATTGAGAAAATAGGTTTCAAAAGTTTAAACATTGTGAAAGATTGAAATGTTTCTACCTATGAATTAAATGAAAAATTAATGCTAATGACATAAATTATATTAAATGTTAAAAATATATTATATTTATACATCAAAACCATGTAATATTATAATTTAACCATATCACTTATATCAATTAAAAATGTTGTTCTTAATGAAAATAGAGCGTATTTTTACTATACATCAAAACATGAATGTTATCAGAAAAATATCAGAAATTAATTCAAAGTAAAATTTTATATCCCACTTAAAAATAATAGTTTTATGTTCTTATATTGAAATTATTTATATGTCAAAAAATTAGTTTAAAAATGTGTTCCACATTTAAAGGTGTAAAATTATCCTTTTAAAAAATAGGTTCTTATACATAAAATTGGGTTTTATTCATACCATAGGACTAAAATACCCATTGGATGAATATAAAAAATATTCTATTAAGTATATAACACATATATATGTGATTAATTTTATTACCAAAAGTAATTCACTCTAATATACAAATACCAAATTGATTTATATTTTTTACAAATAATTAATAGGCAATTAATTCATAATGCATTTTCATAAGTTAGTTATAATTAGTTTTGATATCCTAATGTCTAGTATATAATGTAAATTTTATATTAAGGTCATATTGTGTTTCGTTTAAACTCATGATTCCATGAAATTAAAACTTCTAAAAAATAAAAAACATTTAAATATTTCAAAAAACATCCAGGTGTTACATTCTACCCCCTTAAACTGAATTTTTCCCTTGAAATTGGTCACTTCATAACAAATATACTGGGATAACTATACCTTATCATATCCTCAAGTTCACATGTATCTTCTTCAAATGGTTGGTTCCTCCATAGAACTTTAACAAAAAGAGTAGTCTTGATTCATAAAACTTTTTCAGTGCGATCCAGAATATCTATCGGTTGTTCTTCATAAGAAAGTTTTTGCTCCAACAGTACAACTTCTGATCTTAGTACATGGGAAGGATAAAGAATGTACTTTATAAGGAGAGATAAATGGAACACATCATGAACTTGAGAAAGATTTTGTAGAAGTGACAATCAGTACGCAACCTTCCCTACACGATCAAGTATTTTAAAAGGACCTATATGCCTAGGGCTTATCTTGACCTTCTTTCCAAATCTCATTACTCTTTTATACGGAGACTTTTGTAAGAAAAACTTATCACCCACTTCAAAATATATGTCTTTTCTTCAGTTTTCAACATTACGTTTTTATCAACTCTGAGCTGCTCTTATGTTTTGTTGAATAGATCTAACCTTTTCTGCCATTTCATCAATAATATCAGGTCATCATTGGGTTTTTCCCCTAATTTATCCCAACAAGTTGTATTTCTTCCATTATTTCTATAGAGTGATTCATAAGGACCCATTTGAAAAAATCATTGAAATCTATTATTGTATGAAAATTCCACCAATGGTTGGTGTTGATCCCAAACACCTATGAAATTTATAGATAAAGCTCTCAAAATTTCTTTTAGAGTTTAAATTGTCCTCCCTGACTGACTGTCTCTGAGTATGATAAGTAGTGATCATACATAACTCTTTATACAGATAATTATCAAGAATTTTCCAGAACATTGAGGTAAACCTCAAATCTTGATTAGATATAATAGAATGTGGCACTCCATGCAATCATACCACTTCATTTACATATATCTTGGATAACTTATCAAGATAAAAATCCTATATAATAGCAATAAAGTGGGCCTACTTTGTAAAATGATCAACTATAACCCAGATAGCATTATTTCCTTTGGATGTTTTGGGAAGTCTGATGACAAATTCTATAGTGATGTTTTCCCATTTCCATAATGGTATGTGTAATGATTGTAACATCCACTAATACTTCTACCATTCAGACTTAACTTGCAGACAAACCAAGCATCATGATACATATTTAGTGACATCTCTTTTCATTTCACCCCACAAGAAGTACTCTTTCAGGTTATATTACATCTTTGAGCTTCTAGAGTGAATAGATAATGAAGAACTATGAGCATCATCCAATAATTACTTCTTCAATTCTTGAGTGGGAGGAATACCAATATGGTTTCTAAACATTATTATTTCATCACAATCAAGGTTTAATTCAGGAACATTTTTCACCTTATTTTGTAACTCTACAACATCATTTTGTGCCTCTTTAATATTCACTATTATTGATGGTTGAACAATCATTTGACAAAGATAATATTTATCCCCTTCCATTAAAATTTCACGATCTATCCTTTTTTAATCCATAAATAATAGATCATTTGTGATCCCCATCATTGATAAGCTAGCATGGTATTTTCAACTCAAATTATCTTCCACCTCGTTCGCTTTCCTAGGGTTGTAATTTATTGATCATTCGTAATCTTCACTCAACTCCAACGATCATATTTGGATCATATTCATCTCCTTTTGTGTGAAAATATACATTAAAAATTTATGATTAGTATAAATATCACACCTTTCACCATAAATATAATTCCTCTATATTTTTAATGAAGATAATACCGTAGATAACTCCAAATCATGATTTGGGTAATTTTTCTCATGGATTTTAAACTGTCGTGATGCATAAGCTATCACCATAACATTTTTGCAGGGGAAAACACTCCATCCCCTTCTTGGATGCATCAGTGTAAATCTCAATCTTTTCTCCACTACAAGGAAGTGTGAGCACAGGTGCACTGGATAGCCTTCATTTTAGATCTTTGAAATTCTCTTCACATTCCTCCATCCAAATAAACATAGCCCTTTTCTAAGTCAACTTGGTGAGTGGATTAGATAATCATGAAAAATATTTCAAAAAAGGTTTATAATATCCAACCAAACCAAGAAAACATTAGATCTCAATTACTTTGGTTGGTCTTGAACATATTTCAATAACCTATATTTTTCGGTGGATCCATAGATATCCCCCCTTTTGAGATTATGTGACCCAAAAATGAAACTTTTTTAAGCCAAAATTCACACTTGGTAAATTTGGAAAAAGATTCTCTTTTCTCATGGTCTTTATTAAAATTCTCAATTGATATTCATGTTCTTCCTTGATCTTTAAATATAAATGAATATTGTCGATAAAAACT
The DNA here is from genome assembly GCA_963277665.1 of Viscum album. Classification (NCBI taxonomy): domain Eukaryota; kingdom Viridiplantae; phylum Streptophyta; class Magnoliopsida; order Santalales; family Viscaceae; genus Viscum; species Viscum album. The sequence continues at coordinate 1,541,917,750 of OY728142.1, forward strand.
ACCACAAATAGATCAAGATAGTCTCTAAATACTCTATTCATTAGATACATAAACATAGAAAAGGAATAGTAAGACCAAAAGGAATCAGTATAAATTCATAGTGTCTATACCTTGTATAGAATGTCATCTTTGGTATATCCTTCATTTTATCCCTTAATTGATGATATACTTAATGAAGATCAATTTTGGAAAAGTTTTGAGCTCCGAATAGTTAGTCAAATAAGTCATCAAATAATAGGATATGATATTTGTTCTTGATAGTGATCTTGTTATGTTCTCAATAATCAATGCATAATATCATTGATACATCATTTTTTATAACAAATAGAACATGTTATCCCCAAGGAGACACACTAGGGTGTATGAATCCCATATCAAGATTCTCTTGGAATTTCTTCTTCAATTCCTACAACTGAATTGGGTCTATTATATAAGGTGTCATTAAAATAGGCATAGAACTCATTATGAGTTATATTGAAAACTCAACTTCATGATTTGGTGGAAGACCAAGCAATTCCTCCGAAAATACATCATCAAACTCTCGCAAAATGGGTGTATTCTTAATCGTAAGTTTACCCCCAACCATTTGAGATAAATAACCTTATTTTATTGGAATCAAGAAACATAGTATGGAATAAATTTATAATGGAAGGATACATTCATCCTTTCATAAATAGATGATCGTAGATTGATATAGAAAATTACATGTGACTTCCCTTATTTGGAATTTGATATGATCTCCATATAATGAAATTCATTCCATTCCAAGAATCACATCAAATTCCACTATTGGAAGGATCACAAGATATGAAGGAAGCACATTCCCACAAACTTCAATTGGAGAAGAATTATAAACTTTTAATGTGACTGTTATTCCATTAGGAGTATCCAAAGAGAAATCTACATCTAATTGTTAGGGTAATAAGATGATACCCTTAGAAAATTCTTTAGAAATAAAAGAGTGGGTGGATCCAGAATCAAATAAAACATTTTCTATTTTAGAGTGGATAATGAGTGTACCTTTCACCACTTCATTATCATACTCCACATCACCGATATTGATTGCATGTGACATTACATTGTCTTTAGCCTTAAGGGTTTTTAATGTTTATCATCACCAATCACCCTTGGATTAAGAAATTGATTGTCATAATTCCCCATTTCCTTTCACATGTATCATTGAAGTTTAGGAGGTGAATTCTGTATAGCCTTTTCTTTGTTCGCATAATTAGACATCCATTTCCCATCACTTCGTCATTCTATTTCCTAATGACCTTATTTTCCACACATAAAAAACATTTAATAGTTCATTTAAAACAATTCCCTCCATGTTTCTTTCAACACATTTAGCAATAGGGAAAACTCGTCTTCTTTTCAGTGTGGTCTTTAGATTTTACATTGAATTACATTTTTCCCTTAATATAAAACCAATATGACTGATGGGTTAATCCAATCTCTATATCATCCTTAAGAGCACATAGATCAATTTCCTGATAGCTATTAAAGTCCCTTATATCCAGTGCCCTTCGGAGACTTGGTTTTCAGCCCCTAAAAAATTGATCAATTTTACTCTCAGGTTGGATAATAATTTGATAAGTATACCTTGAAAGTCTTATAAAATGTTCTTTATACATACCAATATATTCATCATCCTTTTTCATAAGTTCAAGGAACTAATTCTCTATTTCTGATCGATGAATACGAGGAAAGTACTTATTGGAAAACATGTTCTTGGGATCATTCCATACTATGGACTCAATTTTATATATTTGACTCGTATTCTTGATAATATTCCACCATTGATCAGCTTCACCTTCCAAACAATATACTACTAAGATGACATTATCATGATTAAAACATTTTATAACTAAAAATATCATTTTAGTGGTACTAATCCATTTTTCACCCACTAATGGATCAGAAGACTAGCTAAATGAAGGTGGACACTATCTCATAAAGGATTCAATAGAATGTTTCTCCCTCCTTTTCTTGTTTGGAAGTCTGGAATGATTCATAGGTTGAGAATGTTTTGTGGGCATGTATATAGTATTTTTCATTCTAGCTCCCATAACATTTTGTTTCTCAGGGGGATAATCATTTCATTCCTTATCACATTCATCATTAATGTGGTTCCTTAAGGTTCCATCCATTAACTAAAATAAGAAGCATAGTATGAGAAACACTAATCATAATAGTAAAATTACATCATCAAGAATGAAATCTCAATTTAGTAAAAATTATTTTTTATCCTAGGTTATTCGTGGTCATTTAAAAAACACTAGGATTGTATAATATTATTAGACATATCCTTAGGGTTCTTACTAAGGATTTCACATCCTAATTTCCAAAGGTTAACTATAACTTTCCTTTGATACCAAATATAATGAGCCATTAATTAAATATATTGATATTAATTCATAATTTAAGTTTATATATTACAATATATAATAAAACCATGATAGGACTGTATAGGTATAATGTATTTAGACACTGGGAAGAATAAACAACTAGTTCATAAAACATCTACATTGTATCCCATTTATTTCATCATAACTAGACTCATTTTTGGCATATCATACTTAATAACCTTCTTCATGACCTGGGGAAAATAAAAATATATTGGGTGATCTCAAATTCTCTTTAAAGGTAAACAAAGGAAATATCAATCATATGATATTCATAATTACATAACGTTTGAAAATATTATCCTACATATAAAAGATCATAATATCATGTCATGTGAAAAATCATAGATGTGAAATGTAATACCAATAGTCATAACATTAGTAATGAAATTTTGAGGCATAAAAACATAAGTATAGAAAATCATTTCATATTAGTCAAGGCTCATTGCGAAGGCCATCATACTGGAAAAATTCTATTACTAAACCGAGTTCACTGCTCATTCCAGCCCTGTATTACTGAACCATATTTACTTATCATTATAGTCAGGTATATCTAATGATATATAAATATTTACTTAACGTAGTATAGGTAGTTTTAGATCCCCCCATCTTATAATGAAACTATTATTATTTGTTCCACAAAAACAAAAAACCCATTTAAAATAGCATGCCCTATGAAATCAAATGGGCATATTAAACATCATTCAATCATAGATGATGTTAACCAAAACAATTTACTAAAAAAATTCCATCATAATAAAATCATATTAATAATAGGTTTGGAATTATAACCCTATTTTAAGTGTGTCATATTTTATGGAAATTAATTTTTAGAAAACTCTTGAAATTAATTCCAGAGGAAAATATCCTTTCTTCTTCAAAAACTTTTTCCTTCCTAAAAATTCCAAAAAATTTACATGAAATATTTTTATGTGAAAATAACCCTATAATATTGTATATAATTATTCTAGGAATTAAGGAATTATGAAATTTTAAAAATTTATTCACATCATACAAGTAAGAAACATTCTTTTCATAATTTTGTTAGAAAAGTCAAAAAATATCTCATACCAAAAAATGACAAAATATTCAATTCATACCGTTTAGAAATTTAACAATGGGTAAAATTGAAAGTTAAACAATATATAAGGATATAAGGAATATTTTGAAATAAATATTTATGAAACATATGTTTGGGTGATAATTATACCCCAGTGAATACTTACTAATTTCCAATTTCGGATAAAAACAAGATTTTCAATGTTATCCCTTACATTAGGTCTGATATGCTTCATATATATCTGAACATCCTATATGATGATTTAAATAATGTTATATATTTATTCCAGAATCAAAAAAAAAATTATAATAACATTTTTATCATATTTTAATCTGTTTGTTAGTGACATTTCTTTGTAACTCGTTATTGGGTTATTAAGTGCTTCATGTTCTTATGTATGTTCTATCAAATATGTTCTTATTCCTACTTTTAAGTTATATTTATATCATTTAAATAATTTATTATTATAATAAATATCATATTTATTCATTAAATTCCTTTATATAATCATGTTTTAATGAATATTATGTACAATGAATCACATCTCTCTATGGAGATCGTAAGTTGTACATACGCATGATCGACGATATCATTCCCATAATTGTTCAATAGTATTGTAGTGGATGGGCTAGAGTATCTAATAATTAGTATCATGTTATAATAATCATATATATTTATTATTTCTACCATTATTCCCATCCATGTTAGGTGGTGGTGAAAAACATATTACACCAAGGCGTAGAGACGGTAAGCCATACGTACGCACATGCGATGATTTCATTTTTTATTGGATGGATAGAAGGTTAAATATGATTGTTTAATATTTATAATAACATATAAGTATATTATTGAAAATTTTATTATTACTTTATGATGAAAAAACTAATAAAGGGGATGTGGAATAAGAATGAAATTTTAAAGAATCGGTAGAAGAGATTACCTATTCCTTGAAGCGCCTCTTTTAAACTTCCTCATATGGCTCTAGAGATAGTCTTTTGAGAATACCATCACCTCTAGAATGTAAGTAGGAATTTTTATAAGGGATATATCCAGGTTTTTTCAGAGCTTTAAGACTCAAAATTGAGTGAAGAGGAGAGAGAGGAGGTTCCCTTTTATAATAGAGGAGAGAGGCACTTTAAGAGACTCTCAAAAATATTAATTTATAATCAAATCATACCCAACCCAAAAAACTAAAAAGTCTCCCAAATTATAAAATGAGTTGAGATAGGGTTTTAATATCATCAACCAATATATTTTGGACAAATTATTTTGTCAATTGAAACCATATATTTTTAATTGACACTTAGTTATTATATTAATTGTTTATTTTGGCAATAACATTTTAAATATTTAATGGTAATGAATATTAACTTATGTGGTGTTAATTGACCATAAGTGGATACTTTATAATATTTTAGTCCTTTTAATTATCATTTTATACTTTTTAAATATTTTTATTATTTTTATATAATTTAATAAAATGATATGTTTATAAAATGTCATTTGTGTCAGTTTTGACACTATTCATTTATTGGACATTAAATAAAATTTACACATTATATAAATTCACACTAAAATATTAAATACACTCCTAAAATGTCATATTCTACTAGAAAATCCGTGGATCACATTAATTAGTTCATATGATATTTCTTTTAAAATTTTTAAATCCATTTATTTGATATTTCTACTAATAAAATAATTTCTACATCACTATTGTGTCATCATTAGTTGTAATTATTTAATATATAAAAATTTTAAAAAAATATATGATGTATTTAATTCTTTTATCATTATAGAGACATTATATAGTTTATTTTATCAACTATTTATCCATATATAAAAAATTACTTATATAAAATGAGATTGTGTCATTTTTTCTATTTAATTAGTTTTTATTACATTCATGTCATTTTCAAAGGTAAGTGGCCATAAAGTGATTCCATTTCAAAACATAGATCGTAAGGGTATAATTTTGTATCCAATAGTATTTTTAATGGTGTTAAGGTAATTTTATAATATTATATTTAACCTTAATTACCATATTAACCTTTAACCATGGTAATAAAAATAATTAGTAAAAGTACTATTCATAATTCCCAAAAATAAAAGTACCATAAAAACATAGTTTGGAACTGATGATTCCAAATATGGAATCCATTTTTTAAAATTCATAATGCAAAATTTTTAGTTATTAATTTAAAATTAATCCCATTGTTGAGAAATCAGGTTTTCCATGTTAAAATATTGCAAATGATTGAAATGTTTTTAACTATGAATTCAATGTAAAATTAATTCAAATGACATATATTATATTAAATGGTAAAAATATATTCTATTTATAATTTGAAACCATTAAATATAATAATCTAACCATGTAAATTATCTCTATGAAAAACGTTGTTTTTAATTAAAATTTAGAATATTTTTACTATTCACAAAAGAAGAATTTTATCAGAAAAATATCAAAAATTTACCCAAAGTAAAATTTATATACCACTTAAAAATAAAATGTTTAAGCTGTTATATATAAATTATTGAAGTTTAAAAATCTTACTTTAAAAATGGGTTCTCCATTTAATGGTGTACAATTAACCTTTTAAAAAAATAGGTTCTTATACATAAAATAGGGTTTATCAGTACCCAATGACTAAAATATCCATTAGATGAATATCAAAAATGTATTATTAAGTATATAAAACATATATTTGTCATTAATTTCATTACCAAAAGCAATTAACTCTAAAATTAAAATATCTAATTGATGTATATTTTTCATAAATAATTAATATCCAATTAATTCATAATGCATTTTCATAAGTTAGTTATAATTATTCAGGATATCATAACGACTATGATATAATGGTAATTTTATAATAAGGGAATATCTTGGTCCATTTGTGATCATGATTTCATTAAAATAAAACTACTAAAAAATAAAAATTATTTAAATATTTTTTACAAACAATTGGGCTGTACAAAGCGTCTTTTAAAAAATTTACCAAATAAAAAAAAAGTAATAGAAATTTAAAAAATTACCTAGGTACCAGTAGAGTACCTGACCATACATCAAATAGTACACAATACCCAACCAAGAAACCTTGGTAGTGTCATCGGCAACCAGGTCACCCTACTACGGTAATTTCCACTCTATTGGTAATATTGGGTACACATTACAAGACTATCAGGTACCCATTCTAGTTTATCACAAATGAATGACCTCCCATTCTAGGTTTAAATTCACAAAAAATGTCCCTTGACCTCATTTAACTCCTCAAATATTCTATAACTATAAGAATACACATAGTTTAAAAAGCATTTATATAAATTCATACCTTTGGATATTATGGGTATTACTAAGAAAACATATGAGTATCCCATAAAATATATAAATATTAATGACATATGATTTTTAAAAAATTATTTAAATGGTACTATAAGAATAAAATTTTATTGAGAATCAGAAAACATCATTCTTTACACAGAATATATGTAAAAACATTTAGTCTTTCATATAAATATCCATATAAAATTTGATTTTTTACACATTTTACAAAAAAATATTATACAGAAAATATTATTTTGTAATTATATGGATATGATATGAGTTAAATGTCCAATAAAATGAATATGTGATAATGGAAGGATAATGATGAATAACATATTAGTTAACTATTATAGAACATATTTTGGAAGATTACAAAACATTTAATCACCACCATGAAATGCTTTTGTAAAATACATATTTTAGAAGTTTGATTAAATGTGTGTTTAAGTTTGATAAGGTCCTAAATAAAATTATGTTTATAATATAGATGATGATTTATTGAATATATGATGGAAAATATTACAACATATCTCTATCATGAAAATACTTGGATTTTGAAGAATAATATATTTGAATGTGTTACGAAAGAAAACATAATGATACATTGGAAATTTATTTTTATTTATGTTTATGAAATTATATATGTTATAATATTAATATTGGATGAACATAAATAGGTTCATATTAAAAAACTCATATAGTATCAATATCTAATTCGGACCATATCGATAGAAAAATAAAGAACGAAAGAAGAACATGAAAATATGTAATACTATCTTTCACCTAAATAACTATGTCAAGATGAAGTAAACAGAATAATGACAAAAGATTGTCAAATAACATACCTTCAAGGATCTAATGAGACCAACAATTCTTTAATCAATGTATGGATTAAAAATTGGTGGCTGAGACTATACTTTGATCTTCAAAGGATCTTCTAAATCCAAGGTTGTTTCCAACATAGGAATTAAAAAAATAAGATTACGTTTTCATATATTTTAATAGTTAAATGGTAATTTTCCCTAAAAAATCTATGTCACTTGGTTTGGATGCATAGTTATCAAAACCATGTTCAAATTTTGATCCTTTCCCTTCCTCAACGGGGACCTCACATAGTTTCATTCACACGATTTGACTATCAATTCTCAAACCAAGATTCTTACCACTTATAAAAACTATATAACTGTTTAATGGTAATGAACCCTAGCTCACATGGTATCCTGAAACCATGTATCATTTATTAGTCCTATGTTTAACCAGACATGGTTTCATCAAACTATGTGGCTTGGGTTTCATGGATTCTCCTACCTGTATTACCCATCTATTTTTCTCCAAAGGTAAATCTCCTGGCTCTGAAAAAGCCTCAACCACCCCCAATACTCCCATGATCTCAAAATTCACTCAAATTAGGTCCAAACCAATTATTTAAACTAATAAAAATATATTTACATTTTATAAATGAAAATGAACTTATAAGTACCTTTTTAGGGATTAGTGTGCGATAGTACTATTATTAAATCTATTCATACCACTACTAGAGGAGGTTCAATAATAAGACATTCTAATTGATGAACTTGTGTGAAATCATTATTATTTATAGGATTGTTTATCATATCTTAATGAATATGAAAATGTATATTATTATCCCATATTTTTTTAACTAAAAATCACTCTACCTCTCTCTAATTTTAGAATAATTTACCATAATAGTGGTAAAAGTTTAATAAAAATTATATGTAGCTTGACTACAAACCTCCAACTTTGATATCCCACCTCCAAGAGTCACTGAGCAAAGATGTATACATTATATTTGATATTAATCATCTTGAAAATCATTATATAAAATCATTTATTTACAAGTTTTCTAAAAATTAATATATTATTACCTACTAATACTTAAAATTTTCATATTTGGCTAACACATGGGTCTCTTTAGAGGAAAAAGAAGAAGTTGATTACCCTGCTCAGATAGAGTTCCCATTGGCCTTAAATAAGGAAATATTATTCCAAGATGACATAATTTTAGGGGTGTGTTTTTATATTGGTTAGTATTATTTTAATTATATTTGAATTGAACATTTCAGAAAATTACCCTTCGTTAATTTTTTTGAAATAGCACATATACATATGGTCTTGAATGAAGTAAAAGGTAGAAAACAAGTTATAGTGAAGTAATATAGGACCCATTATTTTTCCTTCAAACACCTTAAATATTGTACTACATTGATAAGGGAATATATCATTATATTCTATTCAAGGATTCATCTATAACCAATGTTAATATATTCATAATGAAATGATAAATTTTGATGGTCCATTGGTATGAAATCCTATTCACTGTCAGATTGGGGATAATGTTATGCAACTAACTAACTAGTGGTAGTAAAAAACCAAGCACATCCAATTTTTTTTATATTTTCAAAAATACACTTTATATATAGGTTGAAACCTCACATACAACCACTACCATATTTCAAAATTAAAATATAGAAAAGCATAACTGAAATTTGTAATTCAAAATGTAAAATAACCCAATCTTCTAATCTCCTCTGGAGACGATATTGAGCTATAAAATTCAATGATCCACACCACTTGATGTCACCACATCACTAATGAGACCCACCTGAGATCATACCACCACTAAATTCATCAGAGAAACCACTTGTGTTTTCATCAATTCACCCTTGTCTTCAACACTCTATAAACAAAAATAACTGAAAATAGAAACTTTTTCAAAGTAAACCTGAAGAACCATCCACTAGAGCCCAATGTCACCACCATAATTCCATAAAAAACCACATACCATCAGTTTAAATCAATCTGCAACCACTAAAATTTACATAAACATCGTATTTATCATCCTTCTTCTAAAATAAACAAAAATTCATGAAACCTAAATGAAAACTCAGAAGAAGATGAAAATGCATCATAGGAATCACCTCCAGGAACCACGTCGGCTGCTCAAACAGCAAGTCCCAAAGCCTTATAGGAACTGTCACACCAAGACAACATGGGAAGGAGAAATTTAATCAGAATACAGAGAAGTGGTTGAGCATATTGAGGTCACAACTATATGTAGGACCAATTCTAGAACCATCAAACCTTGTAGTGATCCTCATCGACGAACCTTCACTAGAGAGACAAACCCCAAACCCTCATGCCATCAATGATCAATGTATTGAATGAAACACTGTGACCCAAAACAAACCCAATGATGGACATAACTCCAAAAACACTAATGGTCAAAGAGATAGAACATCAAAGAGCCTCCATGAAACCACTACTACAGACTAATTGGGAGAGTCGTGAAGGTACATGAAGCTAGAGTTGGGTTTTAATTGGTTTTGGGAACCACCAAAAATAATTAACCTCAACCAGACACCAAATACATTCATTTAAGAAATATCCCAGTGAGACTAACATCAATAAAAAGTTTAGAGGGAAGAGGAAGAAGCAAGGAAATGGGGAGACCAAACGAATCATGTGGCTCCCACTTCACTTTCCTTTTTTTTTCATTCAATAAATTTCTTATGTTTTTTCATTATATTTAATTTTAATGTTTTGATATTTAAGGGATTAACTCAAGGATAAAATTTAAAATTAATTTTATGTTTTATCTTTCCATATCAATGGTTATTATGAACTTATCTTTTTTATTTTGGTGCACTCAAATGAAAAGAAGCTATATATTATGTTTAGTAGGGTGTGAATCCTCGTTAGAATTATTATTTATCTTGTTTTCATTTTTATGAAATTATAGAATCAATGAATATTATTTTTTATATTTTATAAATGAATTTATTTTTAGAGAGTTCTTGTTTTTGGAATAAATAGATTAGAATTTAATATTAGTGTGGAAATTTTTCCAATATTTTTCTTCAAGTATTTTAATGAGTTTGACCAATTTTTTAAATCTATACCTATAAAAAAGTAAATAAAAATATATTTAATAATAATTATTGAATTCTGAACCCCATTAATATATTATTCATAATACAAACCCTTTTTGGAGAAAATTATTGATATTTCATTCAAATCTAAACATATTATTCATATGTTTTACAATTTTAGAGTTCTTAAAAAAACATTAATGAGATTCAGACTTATAATAGAATTTGATATTTAAACATGAGACCAAAATTGACATATACTCTTATTTATACATTATATTACATGAATTAAATTATAGATTTAATCCATGTAACCATTATATTTGTTGTTACCTTCCTCTTATAATTATTTTTTCATGAATATTTAACGAGCTGGTTTGGGAGAGGGATTTTTGTGTTTGTTCTATAGGATAATGATCATTACATGGTGGTGTGAGGTGAGTGTCATTATTTATTCAATTATATAATTATTAAAGAGTCAATATTCATTTTACATCATTTATATCATTCCTTTCTCACAAAAAATAACAAAAAATTAAAAAATTAAAACATATTAAAAAACAAAAAACAATTAGCGATGAGATTGATTTTTTAATTGTTCGTAATTTTTTTCCTAATTTACCTTCTATAAATAAAGGGAAAAAATTTATTTAATTTATTCTATTTTATTTTCCTCTCATCTTACAGGGAAAAAACTATTAGAAAATGAAAAAATTGAAAATTTGAGAGAATTGGGATCAATTATTTTTTACATCCCTTGTTTGACTCCTGTCTTATTTAAAAAAAGGATGGGTATTTTGTTTCATATGTTATGGAAGTGAGTGATATATATTTTTTTCCACTTTAATATTAATGATTTGGTATTTAGGATTTAAAAATTTTCTTTTTAGCCTTGATTTTTTAAATATTTTACCCACCAAACCCTCACCATAGAATTCATCTTGAAGAAATCATCATGATTGAAAACATTATTATGTCTCATCATGTGGAGAGATAATAATTTTCACATTTATATGGTGATACATATACTTTCTATGTATAATAAGATCTCTACATTTTATTTTTCTTGTGTGGATAGTAACTTAAGATTCAATGTTAGTCTAGTTGGTATTAAGACATGGATGATTTAGCAGGTTTAATTATTTTAAATGTGAGATTATAAAATAAAAGGGATTTTTTTAACATATGATACATGATGGAATTCAATTTTCGAAAATATTTTTAAATTTTACAAATATTGATTCTTAGGTGGATTTTGAAATGTATATTTGATTATTGCTCGAGAGCGAAATACTTGAGTTTTTGGTATTGATTAAGATCATATTTTAACACATATCATTTTATAATTAAATGTTTTAATCCCGAAAAATTGTAATTTTAAGAATAATTGTCTTATTTATAGGTTTTACTGATATTTTGGACTCAATTTAAAAAGTGGATTGTTTTCTAATTTTAATATTTTTTATATAAATATGGTATTTGGGCCATTAATTTTTGTACTCTAATACAAGTTCGAAATTCCATATTTTAGAATTACATTAATTATTATATAAATTTCAATTCAATTTCACATTGATATAAATCCAATCATATATGGACTAAAAGAACCATGAAATTGTTTCCTTGGAATCTATGTAAAAATGTAATGAATTTAAAATATGTTAACATATCTAACAGTTGAAAATAAATCAAGAAATAAATTTTCAGTATATATATAATACATTGGGAAATAACTTCATTTACTATATAATATTGAGATTAATCATCCTTTATGATCAAAAATGAATTGTAAATTTGGGGAATTTAATATTAAGAGTTAATAATAACAGTAAATTTTTTATTTAGTAAGTCAAATATAACATTAAATAAATATTTCAATATGATATGAATTTTTTTATGAATAAGGATTTGGGTTATGAAAATTTTCATAAATAATTTTTTATAAATATTCCATTTACTATTAAAACCAAGCAAAAAATTTTTATTGATAGAAATTGAGAGAAAATAACTACCCCTATGTTAAAAAATCTACCTCAAATCCCTCTAAAATTGTTGTAAATTTTAGTTATAAATTATGTTATCCATTTATAATATCTTAATGGGGTTTTTACATAATAATAGTCTTTATATATTTTGTTACTCTTCTATACATCAATATTTTCTATTTATTTTTCTCTTTTTTATCCCCAACTGTGATATTTTTTACTTCCAATAAAATGGACAACTGACATAACTATTATTTGATGGGAGAGTAGTGATGCATGATTTTGAGAATTAAATATTTCATTCTATTTGGATAGTTTCAACATTAGTTAAACCAATTTCATAGAGTCGCATGTTTCTCTATTATTCTGTTCTTCTTCACATTAATCTATATTCCCCTACTTATTCATCATAATGCTGCATATAAAGGGTGGATGTAACTATATAGTGATGGTGTTAGGGAGATTATCCCATATGAAAGGGATCAGTATAGGGTAATAACAATTAAAATGATAATGTGTTGAGTGATTGATTTGATCTTAGTATAGAATTAAATATTGAGAAAATTTTAATAAATAATAATTTCTTCATTGTGAACTTACCAAGATGATAACTATTATCTCCCTAAATTCATTTTGTTTTAACTTATTTTATTTTTTCATTTTCATTAATAAATTTATATGTTACATGAATTTTTATAATCCCCCATTTTAGTGTATATAGGTTTATTAACAACACCAATTGTAATTCAGTGTGTGATTGTTCTCTTAGAGAGATCAACCCTAAGGTTCATACTATATTGTATTATTATAAAAATATGAATTTATTTATTAGGTAATATCAAAAAATAATAATTATCAATTAGGAACCATTTGGGGGGGACCCTATAGCACACTAGTTTTAAAAAACTTAAAAAAATATAAATTTAATAAACCAAAATATTTAACATTCATACAAATCAGTATTTTCATTGTTCAAAGGTTTAATTTCAATGTCCTTTTTTGTATGATTATTTTGTTATATATTTTATTTATTCTATAATGTAATAATACTTGAGTTTACAATTAAAACATAATTTAAAAATGATTCAATGTTTTAGGAATCAAATAGAAATTATTTCAAATTCACTAAAATAATTGGAATCTCATAAAGATGCTCAAGAAAAGAATGAATCAAACCTTTTTTGAAAACTTTTTCAATTAAAAAACCTTGTGTGGATGAAATTATAGAGGTAGTAGTATTGAGCATATAAATTTCATTATAATATGGGGTTAAAGAAGAATACATTCCAATTGATTCACATGTGGAATATTAAAATGATTTATATTAATATTGGGAAAATATTGCAGAAGTTGAAAAGATATGTGATTCTCTTTTATTTGTCCATGTAAAATAATTACAACTCTATATATCTCTTTCATTCAAACAAGACACCACCAAGTGATGAAACTTAATGAAATTTTAGAGGATGTTGACTGCCTATTTATAACTATGATAACTGAACTACAAGAGGAACTATTTAAAAAAATTAAAACCAAGATTACATAGGGAGATGATATTTCTCTAAAATAGATTCTTTTAAAAAAAACATATTACATCCCACAATATTAATTTTCAGATTTAGATGACACATGTGTGTCCTTAGAGTATTAAGAATATTATGATACCCCAACTCAAATTTAGTTCAAAAATTACATAATTGAATAAATATTATTCCAAGATTACATAATTGAAGGGAAAATTTATATATGATTCATCATTATTTCATTTTATTTAAATTTAACTTTTCAGTCACTTCCCCTTTCTTGGAATTTTTAAACCAACACCTAAGGATTAGGCCCAACATTGATTTAAAGTATATATGGCCCAAAAATTTAGGTCTAAATTAAATAAGGAATCATTATTTTTCCTTCCCCCACCATTAAATTTATACTATATTTATAAGCGGGGTTAATACATTCATATTCATTGGTTACTCTACAACTAGTTTAAACTGATGCATGATGGAAGGAAAATATTTTGGTGGTTCATGATTATGAAACCCTATCCACCAATAGATATGGGTTAATTTTTGACATTTTTATGACTAACATAAGTAAAATTTCCTAGCACCCACTTGGGGTGTTAAACCTAATTTTATCCATTTAATCACTCCCATTCACTTCACCTTTCTTTATTTTTATTTTGATAAATTTCTTATGTTTTTTTCATTCTTTCTAGGTTTAAAGTGATAATATCTATGATAATTACTCAAGGATACAACTATAAAATTAATCCAGGTTGTATATTTCCTTATCATTTTTTTTTCTTACATATATTTCAATTTTGGTGACCTTTAATGAAGAAAGGTTAGATATTAATTTTGGGGGGCGTCAATCTACATATTGGGTTTTCTTTGTTTTTTTACATTTTTAGAAAAAATGTACATGCATAAATATATATTTTAATTTTTTTACACATAATGTTATTTTTATAGAGTTTTCTCAATTTTGGACAAAATGGATTTTAAATGATTATTGATGTAGAACTTTTCCCGAGAATTTATTTTTTGAGTATTTTTATAAGTTTGAAATTGTTTTGATATTTGTGCATGTGAAAAATTAAATCAAATTATTTTTCTCATTGTATGAGGTATTTTAAACCCCTATGACTTATACTTTATAATTTTCAAACATACTTGAGAGGCACTTATATTTTTTTTATGAAAAAAAACTTATTATTTTGGTCCTTCAAATCTTTTTAGTGAGTAAATTTTTTTCAATGTGATTGATTAATTTTTTAACAATGCATATTTCAACTTGATAAATACTTTACAACTACCCTTTTTAGCCCTTAGAATCCTTGAATTTACCTTTAGGATTAATCCACATTATAATATGGTTTTCTCTTACCTACCACTACTCTTATTATTTTTTATGAATATTTAATGTTTGATTGTGGGGGGAGGGGATTTTCATTTGCTCTCTATGTGATGAATATAATTTTAGGGTGGTGTCATGTATGTGTTTCATTATTTTGAGAATTTGAAAAATTTCCATGAGATAATATTCATTATACATCATTAATATCATCATTTTCTCTAAAATATGAAAAAAATGAAAAAATAGGAAAATAATTATGAAAACAAAAAAAGGAAATTGGATTGATTTTTTCAATGTGTTTGATTTTATGTCCCATATCCATTTCAAAAAAAGTGAATGAATTTTATTTAACTAATTATATTTTATTTAAACTTCATCCTCTATTGGAATATTAAAGAAAGAAAAATAAAAAAAATAAAAAAAGGGGACGACTATGATGAGATCCTTATATCCATTCATTATTTGATTCATGTTCCCTATCATAAAAAATATAGGTATTGAGATTCAATTGAAATTGGAATTTTTTGAGGTATATTTTCACCATTTTCTCTTGAATATTCATGAATTGATATTTAAGAGTTCAATATTCCCCTTTAAGTTCTGAATTTATAAATATTGTACCCACTAACCCATAGCCACAAAATTCACATTGGAAAATTTTTTATGAATGAAAACAATTTTATATATCATAATATTCATATTTTATAATTTTCACATTCCTATAGAGATACATAAACCACGTAAGTTTAATCATAACTCTATATTTTATTTTTCTTGAGTGAAGAGTGACATACAATAAAATGTAAGGTATGTTTTAATTTTTCCTTTAATGTAATTTTTAGGTTTATTTGATATAAAATTTAGATTTGATGATGAAAGGATTTTTTTGGAATATAATACATGAAAAAATTCTTTTTTGGAAATTATTTTTAAACATTATCATTTTTTATTCCTATATGGATTTATATATAGATATTTGGTAATTACCTTGAAGTAAAATTATTTTATGTGGGGGAATGACAATGATCATATTTTCATATATTTTATTCTCTAATTCAATGTTTTAATTCCTAAAAATTATTATTCATATTGTAATTTTTTATATTTTTAGATTTTATAAATATTTTGGACTCTATTTTAAAAATTTCCTATTCTGTAATTTAATAAATTTTATACCATATTGGTAATTCATCTATAACCTTTAAAAACTAATCCAAATTTATAAATTACATTTTTTGGGTTATATATATTATGAAAAATATTACATTCAACATGAATTTGAGATGAATGTAATCATATGTGGCACAAAATAAGCAATCAATTTAATCCATGGAATCTATGCACAAATTTTATGAATTTTAAAGGTGACCCCACATATCACAAATAACAAAAATAAAGTAGGTGAAAAATTTAATATATATTGATAATAATACGGGGAACAACTTATTTTATGATGGAATCTCGTGATTAATAATCATTCATGGTAATGAATTTTTGGGAAATCATAGGAGTGTAATTTGAAGATTCTTTCAGGATAAAATTCCATTTTTTAGTAATTCAATGATATCATTATCTACACATTTCCAAATAAGACTATTTTTTTGGGTAAATTTTGGAGATTTTTTTAAACAAATTTAATGTAGAAATTTTTTCCAAAATATTTAATTTATTATTCTAACCACCTGTGAAATTTTGATGGGTAAAAACTAAGAAAAATTAGTCACCCATATCCCTTTAGTATACCTCCACTGACTCTCATGTTGTAGAAAATTTTAGTTTGTATATTAGTTTTTCATTTATTGTGTATTACTGTGGGTTTTCTTTGTAATAATATTCTATATATTTTATATTATTCATTTCTTTATCCATATTTTCTCTTTTATTTTCTCATTTGTGTTTCCCTATCATGATCCTTCTCATCTCCATGAAAATAGAGAAATAACATCACTATTGTTTGAGGGTGATAGATGATGAACATATATCTATGATTATTCATTTTTATTCAATATTCATAATTCCAATAGTATTTAAACAAATTATACAGATCAGTCACTTTATATTCTTTTTTGATCTAATTTTTGTTCATTAATATTCCCTTTATACATCATCATAATGTTTCATGAAGGGGGTTGGTTTATTGTTGTTGTGATTATGTGAGGGAGATTATCCAAAATGAATAGGGTCAGTATGGGGTAATTAATATTAAAATTTTAAGGTGGTGAGTGGTAGTGTTGATCTCATTATGGGATAAAATATTGAATATATTTTAAATAATAATGATTTATTCATAGTGAACTTCCTCAGATAATATATTTTTTTCCACTAACTTATTTTTGTGTTCACATATCAGTTTTTTTATTTTTATTTATATATTTATATGTCACATTCATTTATAAAATCCCCCATTTAGTAAATTTATGTTTATAAATAGTGTAATTAGGACATCAGATCCTGTGAGTGACCTCCTAGAGAGTTAAACCCTAGGATGTATGTTATGACACATTATTAAGAAATATGAATATATTGATTAGGGATTCAAAATAAATAAATATTATAATTTTAAACCATTAACGGGGAGTCTGAATACTTTTACTTGTTACTTTAAAAAACTAAAAAAATAACATTCAGAAAACAAAAAAAATTGAACTTCATTACACATCTTTATTTTCTTCATTTAAAGATATTTCAATGAGATTTTTCAAATTATTGTATTGTTACCAAATTTCAAGATTCTATGGAAGTAAAATTTTGTATTTTTAAACTTCAATATAGTGAAAAACTGATTTAATAGTTGAGTAATCAAATGGAAATTATTTCAACTTCACTGTGAGAATTGGAAGCTGAAAAAAAAACTCAAGGAAAGTAAGAATCCCACCTTGTTTTTTGAACTCTTACAATTAAATAACCCCATGATAATAAAATTATCAGTTTGACTAACCTTGAGCATATCAATAAAATTACCATATGGTGATGATGATTAATTCATTCAAAATAATTCCCATGAGGGAGATCAATATGATTTTCATGAATATTTGGTTGTTTTTTTGAAGCTAAAAAGGTTTACGATTCTCTCAAATTTTGGAATGAAAAATTACCAATATTCCAAATTATATATAGGAAATAATAAAAAACTTATGTTGTTAAATTTATTGAAAAATTTATCAGATATTGACAACTAACCACCAACTCTAATAACCCTACTCTACAAGGTGGAAAAAAAGAAAAAGAAATTAATGATGAGATTGCTCAAGGAGATAGTATTTCTTTGAAATAATTTTTCAGATTTTGTTAAGAATTAATTGAGTATTACTTCCCACCTCATTATATTTTCAGATCTTATTAACAGATGTGTGTCCTTATAGGATTAAGAAGAAGAGAATTACCTTACCCAAATTTAGTTCTCAATGTCCTTTACCTGAATAAATATTATTCCAATATGATGTACATGCAGGGGGTTTATTTATTTTCATTTATCTTGTTTCAATTATTTTAAAATTTAACTTTTCACTAACTTACCCTATTTCGGAGTTTCTAAAATAGAACCCATAAAGTTGGCCTTGGATGACGTCAAAGTACACAAGTCCAAAAACATTGTGGTCAAAGTAATAGAGGACCCGTTTATTTTTCTTCCCCCACCTTGCAAGTAGTAATACGTTTCTAAGTGTATGGATATATTGTACGAAATTCATGGGTTCTTATAAAACTTATGTAAATGGATACATATTTAAATAAAAATAGTTTTTTAGTTAATGAGTAAGAATCACCATCCACCATCGGATTGAGGATGAATTTTTACAACACCCTGTCCATGGGATGTAGAAGACCTAGATTCAACTTGGGGGTTAAACCATGTTCTATAATTTTTATTCACTACCCTTATCTTTATTTTTATGTGTTTATATTTTAATAAATTTATTACACCTTTTTCAATATTTTCTAGGTTTAAAGTGAGAGAATATAAGAGATTAACTGAAGTCTGTGTCTAGAAAATAAAATCAGGTTTTAACATTCATTATCATTGGTTTGTATTCATTTATATATTTAATTTTTTGACCTTATATAAAGGGATGTTATATCTTAACTGACAAGGGAGAGGAAACCCACTTTGTGTTTTTTTGTGTGTTTATATTTTTTCATCCATTAAAACTTGAGCTTCATTGAATATTTATTTTTTCATTTTTTACATTTGAATTTATTTTGATAGATTTTTATTCCTTTTCGAATAAATATATATTAAATGAATATAGATGTGAGACATTTAAATTTATTTCATATCATGATTTTTCTTACATCGACAAATTTTTGAAATCTATACCATTAAAGAATTGAATTTATTATAATTTCTTATGAAATATTCAAAACCCCTTTATCATATTATTCCTAATATCAAAACATTCTTGAGAGAAACATGGATTTGGTGCAGACCAGAACTTCAGATTCTTCCCTTTCAAATATTAGAAATTATTGAATTGTTTTTGATGGGATTTGGGTTTTTTAGAAATCCATATTTCAACAGGTGTGACACCCCAACACTAGTTACCCAGAGTCGGTGCATTATTACGTATCATTGGCATGATCACAAAAGATCAAGTCTAGAAAGACTGATTAGTTTAGTATCCTTGTAATCACTAGATACATTCAAAAATGTTACATTAGATCATAAAGTGAAAAGCTATAATAATATTGTCTCCATGGTCCACACTCATATCCCCTTTAGACTATCCCTGCTGGTTAGTCATAAAATATTTCTTCATATCCTGGGAAAAATAAAACATATAATGGGGTGAGCTCAGATGGTCAGTAAGGATAACAATATAGCAGAAACTTTCATAAATAATCATAAACATTTAAGGAAATGTATAACTAAAACAAAAGCCTTTTAAACATGAACTTCATCATAATGTGGAAAAAATAAAATGAAATAACTCTATTTACTTATTCACATGGATATTCTACTAGTCTAATAATCACATGCAATATCAATAACCACTTTCATAATGATAGAATGCATAATGCCAGACTATCATAACCACATAGTCAAGGCCTTGTGCCAAAAATACAAATAAGTTTTTTTCAAGGCCTTATGCCAAGACACTAGTTTGTCTCATGACACCTACTGATGCATCGAGGATCTATAGCGGGCTCCACCCATCACTTACTAATTCCAATGCATTCCTCATATGAATATGTTTAAACATAACATAAACATTCATCTTAAAACTAGAATACGAAATGTCAATACTTTCTCCATAAAAAATGAATGGTATAAAAATAACACATCCACATTCAAACATATCATAAAACCTTCAATAAAATATGGAAGTTTTGTATCATAAAAAAATCAACTTCAAATAAGCTTAAAATCCATCAAAGTATGTTTACATAGATGAAATCAAAACTATTTGAGAGAAATATCTTTTTTTAAATCATTTAAAAGTCACATAATTGTAAAAGAAAACATTTACTATGAAAATAATATTATAATCTTGTAAGGGAAGCTTCAACTATTTTATAATGGTAGAAAATAGCCGCACCCGCCGTATAAGTTAAAAAATACATTCTTACCTTAATTTTGTCGAAAAGGTTAAAAAGGACCTTGTTTGGAAAACGACAGAAAGATTCCTTTCAAACCATTTTATAAATATTATAAACAAGGTATAAATGACTTTAACCCATAGTTTATTAAATAGTAAAAATGTTTTGAAATAAATTTTTAAGAAACATGGATGTGTATGATAAAGAAGTCCCAGTAGATAATCACATATAAACAACCTCGGATAATGAAGAGATTGTGAAATAAACCCTTACCTTGTAATTTTCCTTGGTTGAGGGTAGTTTAACCTCCTGTATAATGGTGAAATAATTTTTATTAAATTATAAAAGAATCATATACGTTAATATGATATCATATATTATCTCTTAACATTGCTTTGTTAATAATATCTTAGTATTGTCATCATTTCAGGTGTTAACTTACTCATTTTATTTTATATGTTTTGTTACATAAGTCATGTATGTTTTGGATAGGTTGTTTATAATTCATATCCAGAATGATATAAAGTCCTTAAAACATTATTTTTAATCATAAAATTAGAATTATACTTGAATGGATACGATGAGGAATGAATCTCATCGCGTTCGTGGAGACGGTAGTTTGTACGTACGCACGAACACAATTTCCATTTCATTTTTCATTTTAAAAGGAATAAAAACCAAATGATACATAGGTATATTGTTATCCCAGTATAATATAATATCTCATATGTGTTACATAAGTTTATTAACACCATCCTTTATATGTTCCATGTATGGTATGAACGAGTCATATCACTTTGAGGGGCCGGTTGTCCGCACTTCCTCAAATGAAATTATCGTATATATATACAACATGAAACAAATAATGGTATGATATAAAATGGAATTAAAGAAGATTATATATAAAATTAATGTCATTAATATCATATTTAATTATAGTTCCATCATAATGGACACCACAAGAGGCGGTAGGAGATAATTGAACAATCATCGTTTCGTGAGGCGTTTGGTTTCCATCCACAGAAACATTATGTTCTTCACCCATTAGATGGAGGTGTGTGTAAGTTTAGTTCTAATACTTCTCATAACAGTATACTAGTATATTTAGGATACTGGTTTTATTACAAAATAAAATAATAAGAAGATTTTAGGGGTTGGAGAAGTAAAATAAAATAAAATAAGCTAGGAAAAATCGTTACCTTTAATTTGGGTAACTCCCTTTGGTTTGAACCAAAAAGGAATCTTGAAGTTCCTTCTTCCTAAAGTAAGGCCTCTATAAGTATTTTAGGGATTTAGGCAGCTTAATTGGGCAGAGTTTGGATGAGCCAAAATTCTTTAGAGGTGTGAGGAATTGGTTAGAAGTGGTGTCCTTTTATAAGGGGGAGGAGGGGCTCTTTAGGGAAAACTTAAAGTATTATTTTATAATAAATTCATATTTGGTTTATAATTACACCAAACTGGATTATTTAAATAATAAGGTGGGTATGGGTATAAAAACACTCAAAAAATAGGTTTTAGACAAGTTTGGGTCACTATTTTACCCTTATCTTTTTTATTTAACTGTTAGTTAAATAGTTTGACATTTACCATGTCTCTTTGTATTTTTATACTATATGGTTAATAAAATTACTATAAACTACCAAGAGAACCCCAAGTGGTTCATTAATGACATATCTATCATCATATAAGTCCTTTGGTTGAACCTTATATTTTTAAGAATATTATATCAATTAATAATATAATATTTGTTTCAAAAAATCCTTTATGTCAATTTTGACACTATTTAATAATTAATTTTTTTAAGTCTTAATAACTTTATTAATTCTCAAAAAATTAATTTAATCAATCGTAACATATCATATTGACCAATAAAATTTATTTAATTCATTAAAAGTCTAAAATTATATTTATTTGGGTATTTATAATATCAATTATTTTAATATTTTACTAATAAGGTAATTACCACGTCATCATTATGTCCTAAATAAATTAAATTATTTAATGTCTAAAAATTATCAATAAAATAAAATTAAGTAGGAAATATTTTTATCTTTTTAATGAATATTTATAATCGAATTTATCTTATTTATAACCCTATATTAAAAATGTTTTAGTCATTAAACTTTGATTTTAACTCTTTTAACTCTTCTTTGAATTAAATAATAATAAATGTCCTAATCTAATCCAAATGGACCAAAGAGGTTCATATTTTATTCCTAAGGTTGTTTTTTGTAAAATTATACTTAACCAATATATTTAAGACATGTGTTAGGGTAATAATAATATACTTTCTACCCTTAATTACCCTATTTACTTTTTACCGTGGTAAATAAAAGTAAAAAGTTACTATTCACAAAAAATTATTTGTATCTTATTGAACCACATTTTACTCATTGATATTAACTGTGTCTCTATTATTTTCAAAATTGCACTCACATAAATGGTAAAATTAAGTTTTATGTGAATTTGTAAATTCTTCTAGGAGGTGGGTAAAAGACGGTGAAACGTTAAATAAAAATTTTATATATTTAAAATTATAACAAACTAACTCAAATTAATCACATTGAACTTATATAGGTATTATTTATCTATTTTTACATAAAATAAATTTAAATAAAATAAATAATTATTTAAATAAAAATTCGGTTTTAAACTATAACTCAGTGTTTTTCACTATTCATCAAAAATTAAAAGTTTTCAGAAAAATACCAAAAATTTACCCTAAGATAATTTTGATATTCCAAATTCAATAATGAATTATATTTTACCAAATTCAAAACATATAATTTTCATTTATTAATATAATTTAATTCCTGCTGTCAAAACCAAAAGGCGTATTTTTTAGAAATAATAACTACCAAAAGTTCGACACTTGTTTATGTCTAATTTCAAAGTTAAATTACTTACAATAACCATAATTGGATTAAATGGTAAAAATATAATCAATTTATACTTCCAAACCATTAAAATGTATAATTTAACAATATAAAATATTTTGATTTAAAAAATTGTTTTCAGTTAAAATATAGTATTCTTCACTATTCACCCAAATATGAAAGTTATCAGAAAACACCAAAACTTTATTGAAACTAAATTATTATGTACCAATTATAAATAAGAAGTTTATTTTGTAAAATTTAATATATTAAAAATTCAAATATTGGATTTAAAAAGGCTTCACCATTAAAAGGTGGTAAAATTGTATTTTTTTTAATAATACTTATTCTATTTGAAAAAATGTATTTGTTCTTACATTATTTCTAAGAAACTCGTAATATGGATTATAAAATTATAAGGATTATATAAAGTTCAAAATTCAGTTAATAATATTCATAACCTCTTTTGAACGGTTTGTTTGGTTAGTCATGGTGCGCTAGAACTCGGTGTTGCGTGTAGTACAAGTTACTGAATTACTTTGAAAAATAATGTACTATGAAATCTTGGGGTGTTATAACAGGAGACATATGTATATATATTATCTTATTTAGGCCTTAGAACCCATGGATTTACATATAGGTTTAATCCACATTTCAATTTTGTTTTCTTACCTACCTTTACTCTTATTATTTTGTATGCATATTTAAATTTTTAGTGTGGGGAAAGTGAATTTCATGTGTGTTCTATGGGAATTCACTCAATATATGGTGTTGTAAGTTCTATGCCATTATTTTGTGCATTTGAAAAATGGTAATGAATCAATATTCATTTTACTATATTCATATCATCATTTTCTAAAAAAATAAAAACCAAACCAAATTTAAAACAAATGGAGATGAGATTTAATTTTTCATGATTCTAAATTTTTTGGCCCATGTACCTTTCATAAATAAAGGGACTATATTTTCTTCCATTCATTGTATTATATTTTAATCTCATCATTCATAGAAAAAATTAAAAAAATTTAAATAAAATGAAATAATTGAAAAATTGGGATAATTGGGATGAAATAACCCTTTTTAATCATTTTTTGACTAATGCATCAAGTGAAAACATGAGGGGTGTTGCATTTTATACATAACAATAATTTGGTTAGGTGTATTTCCTTTATTTTCGCATGAATATTCATGCATTGGTATTTAATATTTCATCTTCCTCTTTTCATCGATTAAATTTTAAATATATTACCGTTAACCCCATTTCCACAGAATTCGCCTTAAAAAATTACTCTAGATTTAAATTGTTTTTATATATCATGCTGTAGAGAGAATAGAATTTTTGCATTCCTATAGTGATAAATTCACATTTCATGTTAGAGCACAACTCCAGATTTTGTTTCTATTGATTGAAGAGTGAAATAAATTCAATTTTTTGGATTAAATACATTATGGGTTACATTTCAATCAATTATTCTATGAGTTGAATCAATTAATAGGTGTCCTAAAAGAGGAAAATGGTTCATATTTCAGAATATGTGTACAAATTTGCTTAATTTAAAGGATGTTACCATATTTTATAAATGTAGACACCAAAGTAATTAAAAATTTTAATTTATATTGATAGTATCATGGGGATAAAATTAACTTAATATTGAATCTAAACATTAAACATCATACATAATCATGAATTCCTGCTAAATTAGATTAGGGGAACATGAAGATGCTGGCAAGAATAAAAAAATTTCTTCTATAGTTTATTTATAATTTTCTCTGAATGTGTATAAATTATCCAAATATTTTTAAGGGATAGAGGATACATGTGAATAAAATTTTGAAGAAAACCTTTTAAGAGCCTTTTATTATATATTACAATAACTCATGAATGTAAGATTAAAAGAAACTGAGAAAAAATAACAACCTCTCTCCCTAAATAAATTTACCTCGCCTCCCTATCATGTTGTTTGGAATTTTAGTTAGCAATTTAGTTATCCATTTTCAGTATCACACTTAGGGATTCTATATGTAATAATATTATATATATTATATATCATTCTTATATTAATCCCATTTTTTAAATTTTGTTTTCTATTTCGTGTTTCTCAAACTGTTCTCCTTCTCATCTCAAAAAAATAGGGCACAAATCCCACTATTGTTCGAGGGGGGAAAGGTAATTCTTGATTTTGGATTATTGAATATTTTCTTCAATTATGATAATTTAAATTGTAATTCAATAAATTACAGAGTGTAAGATATTTATCTACTATTTTATCCTTTGTGTTCATTAATATTCCTCTCCTTTAACTTTATAATGTTTCATGTAGAGGGTCTGTGTAACATTGTGGTAATGATGTGCAGGAAATTATACTACATGTGAAGGGTTGGTGTGTTGTAATAAAAACTCAAATAATAAGTTTCTGAGTCAAATGAATGATATAATAATTGGATAGAATACTGAAAATATTTTAGAAACTAATAATTTCTTCATCGTGAAATCCCTTGGATGATAGATTTTCCAAAACTAATTTGTTGTATTTTCATTTTTTTTGTGTTTTTATTTTTTATTAATATATTTATATATCACATTCATATTTAAAATCCCCTATTATAGAATATTTAATTTCATAAATAGTGATGATAGGATTTTAGTGTTTTGAGTGGCCTCCAGGAGAGATTAACCCTAGGGTGCACATTATTATTTATTCTTAGGGAAAAAATTTAATTTTAAGGAAATAATAAAAAAATACCTCTTATAATCAAGTGAGAAAATGGTATGAATTTTATTTGTGTTTTCATTGAAAAATAAATATTTGATATCTTAGAGAATAGGGAATTATGGGGAATGATTGATTGAATTTAGTTTATATTTTAGGGAATTAAAATCACCTATATAGAGGGTAAATAGTGTTTTATTCATGTTTAATATTAGAATAAATGGACCATAAATATATGTGTGTGAATGTGAATGTTCATTATTGTGATTGGTTTTTTTAATTTAGTAAAATAATATAATTATAAATTAGTAATCATTATTGTTTATGAATATGTTATAATTCCCCCTATGCAACAAACTTCTTTTTCATTGTGGGTAGAAGTTAATAGTAAGAATTTATATAAGGGGTCTATAACTCATACACTATTTCCCATAGATCACAATGATTACTATTATTTAAATATTTTAATAAATCATTTTAAATTTCACAAACATGGTTGTATCATTTATCAATTGTATGTCACATTATTTTTTGGATACATGTGTTTTTTGGGAAATTCTATGTGTGTGTTTATGATGAATTTAAATATTATTCTGCATCTCATGTGGGGTTTTCATTCATAGATGTATGGTATGTTATAAATGAAATTATAATTAAATATCTTGTAAAAAAATATTTTTTTAGTTTTCATTCTATGACTACACATAACAATATTAGATATTTATAACTAAATTTAGATGATTTTACGAGTCTAATGTGATGGGATGAGGTTATTTCGAAGCATTTGATTTTTTATGTAATTTAATAATTTTTTTTATGAATGTGTTTTAAAATATGTAAATATTAAATGGAATTAAAAAATTCATGCTTCCTTAAGTATTTATATTGAACCATTAAGAGGTAGTGGAAAATAATTTTCTATAATAAAATCATCATGTTTCTTGAAATTTAATAGATATTTTTATCTAAAATATTTATTTTATAAAATGGTGGTATAGTCCTATTTTATCTCAATAGTGTGATCAGGATAATAAACTCATAATATAAATTCTCTTAATTTTTATTTTTATAAGAATCCTCAAGTTATTCCGGACTGACTAGAATGGATTGAAAGGTTATTTTATTTTCTGTAAATCCAAAAAACATATAAGGGTAACTTAACCACATGTATTCATAAAGGTCTAAGTAAATTTATTTTGGAATCAAGTGGTTATGTCAATGTATATAAATACTTTTATTATAATGATTTTAGGACTATATTTACTCAATTGTTCTAACTTAAGACTATAGAGACAGATAATGTGAGTGGTTTTGTATCTCTAGTTGGATAATTATATGGTTTATAGTATATGACTCAATTCTATAATCATGTGAATTTTTTAGAAAATATTGTCACTATGGATACTATATATAGTAAATTTTATTAAATGGATATTTCCTCAAAAATCATATCAAAAAAATTATTAATCAACCATCCTTTTTATATAAAAGTGGTGGATAAGGAATTAATGATGGAGATAGGATATGAATGAAAATTTTGAATGGAAAATGCTTTATTACCTCATGGTTATGATGAATGTTTTTTATGAAAGGAATGGGAAGTAATATGAGTTTAGATGGGAAATAAATAGTAGTTATATAATACCATAAAAATATTCATTCATAACTTATAGAGAAAATAGATCACTCATTTAATAATATTGTGGAATGAAAAGGTATTATAGTCCCTCTTGTTAGGAAGCGCATAAAATTTTTCACTAATGTTGTCTTATGAGTCATATCAAAATGTTCACGGGATAAACCATCAATAGATAAATGGTCTAAGTTATAATATATTGAAGGAATATCAATTGAAATATAATGTATTAAAATCTTTGGTTTCTCATTTCTATCAAAGGAGGGTATGAAGTGATGTTTCCTTTATCTAGATGTAGAATGGGCCTCTATTTTAGTTTCAAATCTACGACATAACCCAAATATGAGTGATTATTTATAGTAAATCATGCATATACATAATAAGAATTTACAACTGATCCAATTCTAGGTTTTATTATTATTTGATATATAATAGTAGTTATTTTATTTTGTAATGGTTCCCTAAAATATTTTTTCATATAATAATAGTGGATATATAATATTAACCATTGAAACATATTACCTTTGTTATGGAAGTATATAATCCTCTTGGAAACAAAAATTAATAGGGATCTATGTGTTATTTTTTTACATTAATTATAATTGATATTGAAATTACATGGTATTTCCTTTTCCTTGAAATGAATCACTTTAACTTAATCATATGAGTAGAATAGAAGAATGGGTTTAAATATTATATTAACAGGTTTCATTTAATGTTGAATTTTATTTACATTAAAATAAGATACCTCATATTTTATGGTGAATGGAATCCTAGGTTATGTTAGATGGGATTATTTTTTCTTGAATTTCATCAATTATCTTATGAATTTACAACATTATGTATGAAATTAAAGGGAATTCCTACATTGAACATCCACCAATAGTAAAGTATTTTCATAAATTATTTCCTTATTATTTATTTGGGTTCGCATTAGATAATTAATTTTAATTTATTATCGACATTATTCCAAGTAAGAATATAAAATTTATACCATTATATTGTATAGATCATATAGAATTGAAATAGTGAAGTATTCAATTAGAAGATCATGATATAAAGGATTTATTTATCCTAGTGTTTCTCTATTTTCATCCAACATTTTGTAATTATAGAAGGATGATGGTTTTTTAATTATATGTTTTTATTATTAAAAAATAAATTATGTGATTTTAATGATTAATTGTCCCCTTCAAAGATATCAATAACCATTTTGATCAATTGGAAGGGGTAATTTTTTTTTAAAGATTTACCATAAGTCTCCATACCATCTATTTCATTCCAGATAGTATGATATAATCCAGAATACTTTCTGAAATAAGAATAGTAATTTTAATAGTGGGTGATGTTATTTGGATAAACTATTTATCATGTAGTTTTCATGGCTCCAATAAACTAAATATTCCATGCAGACCTTAACATCATTTTCATGATATTTATGGATTTTATACTTTTTTTATTTTAAATCCAAAGATTATCATGAGCATTATTTAGAGATAATATTGGGAATACATAGAGAACATAAATTGTTAACTAAAATATCAAAGTGCTATTTTTATTAGGTCCCTCCTAGAGTGAAGCCATGACAAGAGGGGTGAATTTTCAATCATAAAAAATATTGTTTAATAGTATTAATAGTGGAATTCAATGGATGAATATCAATAATAATTAAATCTTAATTAATCAGGCATGGGGAATTGTAAAAATTGAATATATAAAATATAAAATCAATGAAACATTTATTTTTATAGTATTTCAGATACAAACAATACTATTTCTAATATTCACACACCAACCTAGATGTATGTATATCCACTATATAGAAAACACTTTTAATGATTAAAGATAAACCTGGACTATTATAAAATGATCTGAACTAATATGTCACATTCTGAAATAGTATCTCCAAATTGAGCACAAAATTTTAAGTAGGACCAGAAAAACACTATGCTTTTCTATAAGTAGTATCCCAACCTAGTCATTTTTTATAAGATCAAACACAACATGTGTTACTAACTTTTGGTTAGGTGGGATGAACTACATGGTTTTTTTTAAGGATGGTAAAACCTGTATAAGTTATAGTGTAGTGTATACAACTACATAGATAAAAATAAAATCCAATGAAACCCAATGGATATATGAAATGAATATTATTGGAATAGGAATGTTCTTCTCATCCTATTATATATTCTAAATGATTAATTATGGGTGTTCTATATATTTCTATAAAAAAAATTGTAAAATATGTTCTCTATGAACTTCCAACAAATTATGCATTTCTTTGAATTGGAAAATATAGTCACATCAAAATTTTTGTGCCACACTACTCATGTTTTTCTCATCCTTTAAAAAGAGAAATATAAATAGTTAATTCTATATTCAAAATCCATGACCCACCTAAATAAATTCAAAAGATTACTCTTTACATGGAATGTGATATAATATTACTTTAGTAATCTATAAAATAAAAATAGTTGGTATGACGAGTTGTTAAATAAATAAATGAATAAAAAATTCATTATTAATGATAAATACTTCACTAAATAATCTTGAAATCATGTTAATAATTCTTATTAATTATTCATAGTAAATATCATTTATTATTTTATTCATATTTTAATTTTTAATTGTTAATACTTGAAATAATATATAAACATAATGAATAAATATAAAATAATTAAAAAAAATGAAAATCATATGGTTCATAAATCATAAAAAAGTTTATATTCGGTCATAATGTTCATCTAGAAATCATTAACACTATAATTTTTGTATGCTCATAAGGATTATCCTTATAAGGTAAATGATTATAAGGTTCAATATATTTATAATGCCATTACTCAAAAGGTTCGTGACTATAATGTTTAATATGGTGGACATGTTTTTCCTTATCAGTGTTGGAAAACCACATGTAATGTATAAAAAATTAACATTATGGTTTAGAAAATGTCATCAAAAGGTTTTAAAATTGTCATAGTAAGGTTAGGACTGACAATACATACAGTTGAGAAAAACATTCAAAAGATAAAGATAGAATCTGGGTAAGAAAAATATATATCAAGAAGAATCCATAATAAAATTAATAAGTATAAATAAAAAATAATAAATGGTTAATAATTCATTTAAATGATAATGAACAAAACATATTATCCTTTTTGAAATTATTAAAAATATCAAATCTTCAAAAAAATTCTCACACTTTTATATAAAAATAAAAAAAGTCTCCCCCTTAGTAAGAACATAGTTTTTTGCATTTTTTGAATTATATTTGCTTCTTAATAGAATATAAACAATTTATATAAAATTATGTAAATTTATGAAAATATATAAAATAAACGGATATCCAAACATTCCATAGTTTTACTAAAAATCAAATTTGAATTTTGTTGTAATTTCTAAAATTGAATTGAAAGAGAAGAACCTTTTTTAAAATAAATATGAATCAAATTAAATATTAAATTTAATTAAATAATATTTTGTATGATGTAACAAACATAAAACATCCCCAAAGTCATGCCCAAATTCATAAAAGTAAAAATATCACAATTGAACATATATATATAAAATTAACTATCCATTAAAGAATATTTTAACATTATTTGATATCATTGAAGAAGACTCCCATATTTCAATATGGTTTTAACCAAATTAAAACATATTTAAAGAAATGATAGTATAATTTAAATCTCATTTCATAATTTTAAAACATTATTCAAATATAATTAATACAAGAAGAATTTTATATGTGAAAAACATATTTAATGTGTTATTTAAGTTTTAAGATGATAATTCCCCTTGAATTCATCAATTCTAAAAATGTATAGCAACAAAAAAGAGTATGTTTTAGAAATATATAGTTAATATCCATCTTATTTTATGATTATATTACCTTGAATGAACTACCTAGCTTCAATGTAGAGTGTATTTGCATGTTTTAAAAAATTGTTAAAAAATAATAATGAAACCTCTTAAATAAAAACATTAAAAAGGAAATGAATAGAACAAATATAATGATATACAAGTATTTTAAAAATTTTATATATCGAATAAAATGTATCCAAATTCTAGTGAACAAAATTTAAATATATATTTAACATACACATCAGGAATAATAAATAACAATCATATTTATACATGCCATAATAACAAAATTATAAAAGATGAAAGGTATTCATTTTGGATATATATATGTATAATTGCATGGGAATCCAAATAATCTTAACTCTAATTGGATTTATAAACGTATGTTTAGTAAATCATGTTGCACAACATGTAGTCATTTCAATGTAAAAATCAAATTTTGGGATAAATATCATTGCATAACCAAAATACATACCAAACATCAAAGAGGAAAAAATTGGATAATTTCTAAAAAACAAATATAAAGCAATTAAAAAATGACATACCTTTAAATTTACCTTTCACTGATCTTTTTTTGTACATTTTAGGTATTCTCCCATCAAAACCAATAGAATTAATATTTATATTTATTTTTCTCATTTTCTATAATATCTATAATTCATCTAAACATTGAATTCCAAGATTAATCATAGCTAATATTTCATTAAAACCTATAATTTTATTTTTAATATTAATTTTGTTTAAAATAATTTAAAAATAATTAAAATTTTATCATTTTTTTCAATAATAATAATTTTTAAAACCTTTATTATATTTCTTATGTTTAAAAAAATCCAATAAAAATTAACTTTTTTATTCTTGCTCTATGTTAATTTTTTTTTGAAATAAAATCCTTTAACTTATCATTTCCTTCCATAAGTTTAGTAATTTCAGTATAACCATTATTTAAATTTCTAACCCCTAAAGGTAGATTGTTCTTTTCTTTAAAAACTTTTTGCAATCCTTATTTAATTTATATATTTGCATATAATTATATCAAGTTCCTATTGGTATTAATCTACAATATCATTTATCTTATCATTGGTGAGTTTTATATTTAGATAATCAGAAGATGATTCAGATTTTGAATAAAAAATGTCTTATTTGTCCATATTTCCAATTAAATAGATATTTCTGTATTTCATTAATGATTCAATTACATCAGTTTATGAATAATATTTGAGGGGGAATGAAACATTAATATAACTAGCTATAAAAAATATCACATTTCACTTTTTTATATATAGATTCATCACATGATTTTAAATCTTCTATATAACACCATTTTTTAGTTGAAACCTTATTCAATTTCTTTTTTCCATTATCTCTTATTTTATATTTTTTTTCTTATACATTCATATTTGGTTTTTAATATCTTTTTTGTATTCAATTTTATAATTCGGAATAAATTTCCCCTAAATAAATATTGTGGTTCTTCTTATATTGATTCATGTAACTTTACATATTCATTGTGAGCCCTTTTAAACAATTGTCTTGTTGATTCAAATAATTATTTTTCAAAAAATGAAAATAACATGAAAATTCACTATAAGAGTTAGAAGATACATGTTTTGTATTCTTTAAATAAATTAAATTACATTTTTCAATAATTAAATTTTCAATATTATTCAATTTGATATCATATCAAAGAAATGGTCTAATAAACTCATCCATAGTATATTTTGAAAATTACTTTCATTACTCAATATTAAACTTCTCAGAATTAAAATTATTTGGTAGATATCAAAGGATTATTTCATTTACTAGTAATTATTTATATTTTCACTAAGTGTACACATGTTTTTGACATTTTTGGTAAAACTATTATGCATCATAGTAACACATTAATGATCAAACATCTTAAACTCTCGAAATTTATCCCAGTGAACAACTAGTTTAGTTTTATTAAATTTTTCAATACCTTGGTTGGTTAATTTTATTGGAATCCAAATTTCATAAAAACATTTACAAGATTAAATATGACAATAAACAATTTTACTAAAAGAACTATAATTTAAATTCATAAACTTGTAATTTATAAAATATATATCCCCATCATTACTAAGAAAAGTTTTATGATCAACCTTCAGTATTTTATATGGTCTATACATGATAGTACAATTAAAAAACTATATTCTTTAAAAATACCTTAATTAAATCCTTTCTATAGCCATAATCACATGGATTGATCTGAGGTTGTCCCAAGGTATTTATAATCATCACCTCTTGACTATAAATTACATAAAATAGACCTCTCCCTTTGTATTTTTTTAGGACTATGATACAATTTTACATAAAAATAATAATATCAATATTAAAATATTAAAGCTCAGGAATCCTTATCAAATCCTAACTTGATACCAACTATTATGTCCCACCCAGAGTGATAAATAGACATGTATGTAATAGAATTATCTATCAAAAAAATTATAGTTACTTAAAAAAATTAAAAAATTTACTGTATTAACATAATTAACAATTTAATCTATAATATACCCAAACTGGCACTCTCGGATATGGTACAAATATTATAATCCCTACATTTCTATATTGATACCAATAAAATTGAAAAAAAAATTATATCTAAGACATATAACAATAAAAGGAAATATTGGAATACTGACATACCTAAGAAACTTTTAATTTTAGTGTATTAGGGAATTAGGGGAAAAAATATTACATAATTAATAGAAATGAATTCAAAGGAGTATATTCCCACTATACCTAGATTTTCATATTTCATATTTAGTATTCAACATCTCCCAAAAATATCATCATACTAGAAACCATTCTAGTCATAAATCATTTAATTGTCATTCTTCATAACCTCAGGAAAAGGAATCATAATAATGTTAGGTCAAATTCACATTAAGGGTAAACATATGAAATAAAAAATTTAATTTTATCAAGGATAATGATAAGATCATAAGGGTATTAGGACATAATCAATGTTAATGGGTATAACATAGGAATAATCATACCCATAAATACCCAGATCATCAAAGATAAAAATGTGGCAAACAGAATTAAAAAGGGTAAATGTAATAAAAGTCCATAATAATAAGTCATGTGATATCAATATTGATCATAGGAAACATTTATACCCCATATAAATAATAATTAAGTGGTGTACATTTATTGGAACATAATCATAACCACTCATTATAAAACTAGGTCCCAAATAATAAGATCCTATTCAAATCCATAGAAGATACCCTCTGGTAAATCTTTCCTTATTTCTTTTAAAGATAAGTAAAATTAGTCAATGCATTGGAGTTATATCTGGTTTCACCTATCATATAATCTAAATCATTCTCACATGGTGCTACCTAGTCTCACCCATCATATAAGCTATATTGGGCTGACCTGATACTGTCTAGGAATATCCATCTTATAACCTATATCGGGCTCACCCATGAGCTATTATAGGGATCAAACCATCGTATAAGATATATTGGTGTCACTTTTTCATTTGAAATAATTTAATTGTAGTGTTCATGAATAAAATATTTAGAATCATTTAACTTTAAATCCAGAAGAAATATATTTCATAGCTTGATTAACCCATTGAAAAGAAATAGGATCTATATAAGTAAAATAATACATCTAGATTAAAATAAATATAGTATAAATAATGTACATCCATAGTGTAGTGTATGTAACATCATGGTTTTCTATCCTTTATTAATTTAAATACCATTAAAAGGAAATTAAATACATTTTTCTAGAAAAATAAACTTTTTATTTTTAAAATAACATTCAAAAATATTATAAATATCATTTTCATTATTAATATACATTGAAACATTAAAAATAAGATTCTAAACCATGATTTTTTATGACAGTGTAATGTTATTTTCATGTTATAAATGTTAAAAATAAACATTATTTTTAAAAAAAATGTAAAGTGGGTCAATGTGACCCATATAGAAAATGTTAAGAAATTTGTTTTTTGAAACCATTTATAAGAAGGAAAAAATAAAAATAAAAATATAATTTGTAAATTATTTATGTTTCTAAAATAATATTTTTGAATTTTTTTTATAAAACATAGATATGAAAGAGATAGATTCTTGATCTAAAATATGATACAATATTGATAACACTTAAAAATGAATTTCTTTATATTAATTTAATTAATTTGGGAGTAAATGGAATTTAAAATTTTAAATAGCATTCCAAACCCTAAAATAAGAAAATAGAAGTGTTTTATGAAAATAATATCATATTATTTACTCCCGAATAACATTTATAAAAAATAATTATGAATAGAATGTATATTGTATTATAAATCCTTTATCACTTTGGTAACTCCTCAATCATAAACCCCATTAACAAATAACATCAAATGAAAATGTTAATATCATTAACAAAATATTATTAATGATATAAAATGAAAAAAGTTATATTATATACCCCTATTAAAAGAATATAGTTTCATATTATAAAAATATGTCCCAAATAATTATAGTATGAGATGAATAACCTTTATTTAAATCATACCATTTAATTGAGAATTAATCAAGGGAGTTATTATGTATAAAAAAAATAAATTGACACATAAAAAGTGGAAATATATAATAAAATAATATATATATCAATTAAAACAAAATTATTTTATAACAATGTCAATGAAGAAGAGTTATAACACGGCAAAAGTAAATTGAGTTAATAAACCTTTTACTACTAGGTTACTTTCAAGTAAAATATCCTTAGATGTAATAATTCAAATTTCAACTTAAAATAACATGATTTATAACATATTAATTATATATCATGTATAATAGTAATTTTTTACACTATATAGAATAATATAGTTTCACAATATTAAAATACTCCTCAATGAAAGGAAATTATGATAGAATCCGTTATTGTTATAGTAATCTCATGATCGAAAACTCATGAAAGATAAAAATTCATATGGATTCAAAAAATATAAATAATTTTAATGAAAGTAATCTTACAATACATTCATGGGTAGTATATACATCACATTATAATAATATGTGGGGAATATGGGATATGTCACATTGAAAAAAAAATTAGACAAGAAGCCATTACATCCAGTCTAATGTAATCTGTACGTGTTTCAAAATGGCATCGGTGTGTTGAACATGATCAAAGAGGTAATTATTTAGAAATATATAGATTATTAATAATTAAATATTTAAATTATTTATAAATAAATTATACTTTTACAACTAATCATGGAATATGGTTATGGAAAATTAACTATGTTACAATCATTGAGACATTAGGTCATCCGTACGCATCAGTAACGTTTCCATTATTCAATGATCATTAGAGAAAGAAGATAAGTAATATTTTATCTTTAAATAATGGTAATAATTCCAAAAAATATCATTTCATTTAATATATTTATATATATCAACCATGTGATGTTGTGATGAAAAACTTATCACATCGCTTCATGGTGGTGGTAGTCCACACAAACGCACGAACGACATTATCATTTATCAGTGAGTGGAAAGGTAAAAGTAAATGGAATATATATTATTTTAAGAGTTATAAATATCTAATGAATATAATAATTATGTAATATATATCACATATATTCTTAAAATGTGACATTATTTTCTTCCACTTAATTAATTAGTGAAAAACAAATCACAAAGCTTTAAAAGGCGATAGTCCACCATATACACGAGTGACGTTATCATATCATAAAAGGAATGTAAATTTAGAAGGATTATAAGATATAATAATTTCAAAAGTATATTTATGTTTGAAATATCATACATATACATTAAATACATCATTATTACATGATGTGAGAGGAGATGATGAAAAACAATTGCATCTGTTCACAAGGTGGTAGTCCGCCGTACACACAAATGATTGTTTTTTTTCTCATTTTATAGAAGATGAGATGGATATAGATTATTACTATAAAAACATAAAATATATTTATATGGTAGATACTTTTTTTATATCATAATAATTGATGAATATTTTAAGTAAGAGGGAGAATATATCAAATAAACAAGCTAGGTTAAGCATGATACCACTTCTTGGGACAACCTTCTTATATAAGCCCCAAAAGGATTCATTGGATAGATTTATGATACAAATTATAGATATATGTGGTATTTATATTATTAATAAATATATTTTGTTAGTTATTGGAGGATAAAAATTTAATTTTAGGTGTTAATTATAGAGGTTAAAGTGTCCTTTTATAATTGAGTTTAGTGGGACACTTATAATATTTGAAAACAAAATGGTGTACCCACCTTTTCCATATTCCAAAATGATAAAAAGAAATGGACCGTTATATATAATTATAAATTATAAGGTCTAAATAATCCCATAAAATCTGTTTTAGATGAGTTTATTATTCACTTTATCCCTTATCTTTTTTCTTCAACCATGAGGTAAATTTGTGTTTACTTTAACTGTGGGAAAATATTTTTAATGTTTTCACTATTTATTATGGAAAAAATTAATTTGACCTTATTAGTAAATATAAATTATTATTATTAAAAATATTGATTCAATTTTATCAAATTTAATTATAATAATCAGAATAATAATATTTAAAATAAAATCTACAGATTCGGTGAAAAATGGGTTTTCTAGAGATATATTTTCCAAGAAAAAGATGGTTTTATATTAACTCCATGACTGGTAATAATCATTTTATGAATTTAAAATAATACGTAATATATAGATTTCAT
Organism: Viscum album; assembly: GCA_963277665.1. NCBI lineage: Eukaryota > Viridiplantae > Streptophyta > Magnoliopsida > Santalales > Viscaceae > Viscum > Viscum album. The sequence continues at coordinate 1,541,956,633 of OY728142.1, forward strand.
TTAAATTATACATCATTTGGGGTTATTTATATTCACTAAATTATAGAAATGTTATTCACTTAAAAAAAAGTTTAAGTAAAACCTGGTTTTTGAAAAAAAATAAACATATACAAAAATCCAATATAAATATGATTAAGAAGTAATTAATTAAAATAAATATAACTAAATTATACTTATGTTACAAAAAATAATATTAAAAATATAATACAGATTTTAAAACAAAAAATTTATTGAAAATAAATGACATTTTAACTAATATCGTAATTTTTCACCACTCACCAAAAAAATCAATATATTTCGAAAAAAACCTAAATATTTTAGCCTATTATAATTTTTATATAATGATTTAAAAAAATTAAATTCATTTTATCAAATATATTTTGTAAAATCACTGTAAATTGATTATAATATATTATAAAAATCAAGAAAAATCATTTTTGATGAAAACATATTTTAATGAATAAAATTACATTACTAAAAAATGATTGATAATTCAATAAAAATTTATTAATAAATTCATATTGAGTATTCCACTTATATATGTATTTAATAAATTCTTTAACACTATTCATAGCATCCAATTTTATGGTTAGGTTTTCATGTCCATATATATCATGGGTTGTTTAGGCTTAGTATTGCAATGCGAGTATGTTATCGAATAAAATGTTATTTTTTTAAAATATCATGGTGTTACATAGTATTAATTAATTAATAATGGGTAATTTTAAAAATTGAATGTATAAAAAATAAAATATATTACATTTGGATTTTATAGTAGTTTGGATGTTAATAATATTTTGTTTACTCTTCACAACCCAACCTAGAGGTATAGATATCCACTATAGACAGAGGCCTTTTATAGATTCATAAAAAACCTATAATTTTAGAATGGGATAAAAAAATAAGTAATTTATAATGAATAGTCCCTAAAACTAACATTTCCTTTTATTTGTGAGTAGATAATACCAAGGATTTTCTTCAAGTAACAAACCCAATATAGTGATTTTTTACAAGATCTATCACAACTTATGTCACTACCTTTTAACCAGGTAGGGAGAACCATTAGATAAATTTTAAGGATATTATAACCTATATAACTTATTCTTATGTATATACATCTTATCAGATAATAATAAAATACAAATAATTCCCATGGAAAGATGTGATCTAAATTTCTATGATGAAATTTTTTTCTTATCCCTTTAAAGTATATTAATGTTAATGTTTTGGTAATCTTTCCATGGATCAACAAAAATAGTGATGTTGAATCTAAAATTAATAAAATATAACTATTAAGAACTTAATAATAAATAATAAAATACATTTCCTAGTTATATTTCCATAATTTTCATGTTTTACTTTTCCTTAAAGTAGAGAAAATAACGATTGTTATTTCCCAATTAAAAATCCATGATCCTCCACCATATATTACAATGAAAATATTCATTTTCATAATGCCTTAATTTTTGGTTGATAGTCAAAAAAACAAAAACAATATGTACAATAGGATTCAAGATAATTAAATCAATATACAATTAATTACATTGATAAATACTCTATAAAATGAACCTTAAATCATATTAAAACTATTAGAAATTATGGACAATAAATTTTAGTTAATATTATATCCATAATTGAATTTGAATTTTAAATCCATAAAATGATACATAAATATAATTATAAAATCAAAAAAATAAAATGTAAGAATCACATATGGTTCAAAAATTATGTAATGTTTGTCTTATATTATAAGGTCCATCTTGTAATGTTCATGACTTTAAGGATTATTATTCTCATATAGTTTTTCCTCATAATTTACATGATCATAATGTTCAATATGCTCATAAGGAGGTTCCTTATATGTTTTGTGACCATAACGTTCAGTATTCTCATATTGTTTTTACTTGTATGGTTCAGAAAACCATGAATCAAGTATAGATAATCAATTTTATGGTTTATGAAATGTCATCATAAGGTTCAAAAAATAATATATTGATGTTATTATAGAATTTACATAAGGTTTAAAAATAATATAATAATTTTGGGATATACTGTTTGTAGAAAACTAAAAAAATATTACTAGAATAATGTAGATTTTAATAATAATAATAATACTCAATGAAGAAAAATTAATTTAAATGATATGAAAAAAATTCAATATAATTATTTTATTCTACTAGTAGTGAAAGAATCAAAAAAATAATACTCAAGTTTTTTCTTAACACATATTAGAGTGAATAAAGTATTTAATTTTTAATTATAAAAATAAAAAAAATTAATTAGCAACGAGCCACTTAATTATTTTTGGATTCAAGGAGTTTAATTTCTAGGATATGCAGTTTTTATATTGAAAATATTTATTTTTCAAAAAAATATTGAAGTTTTTGTGTCATGGGAGATAGAAAATATTTTTTTGAGATAATAAGATTTCTTTTCCTTATAGGATTCTATATAAGGTTTTTGAAAGACTTATATACATTATAATCTCTTTTAACCCCTTTAACATGTTATAGGTTAAAGTTCATATGCGAATCCGAATATCAAAATACATTAAATGAGATTAAATGAATAATTAAATAGACTCTAGTTTTAATATATCATGATCCAATTAAGGTATATATTATTTAATTAAATGATTTATTTATGGGTTTTTATTGTGTTCATGTATAGAAAATTCAAGTTTTTTCATATATCTATCTTCAGTTACATTCACACAAGATAAATTTTCTAACCCATTATGTTTAATTAGAAGAGTTCATGCACTCTTTGAAGTGTAGGAGAAAGTATTCATTCAAATATTTATTATTTATTAATAAAAGTTACAATTCTTTAGATTATAAATTTTTATTGAAATAAATAAATATTAGATAGAGGATATGGGTGGAATATCATAAAATGTTTTAATTTATATATTATTATACTTATAGTAAATAGACGATTATAAATGAAACCCTCAATAAGATGTTTTACATGTAGGTATTAAAGGAGTCTAGTGATGAATAGTAATGGATGTGTTTCATTGTGGAATGGAATTCAGAACTAGAAGAGCTGAAATAGTTGATTCTTCTATTGAATATATGAAGTCCCTATTCATTCCTCAATCTAATTAATTAGGATCAAAAATTAAATCATAAATGTGACAAATAATAATAATTTAAAATTATGGGAAGTCCAATGATAAATGGTCTCCTACTTTTGATGAAGTTTTTTTAAAATCATCTTTTATTTCCCAATTCAATGACATAGGTGGAAATGAAATATTATCATAATTCTCAATTGATTGTTCATATATGATTTAAAAAGATGTAATATATTCTCAAATGTTGGTTTTTGTTATTTTGAGTTAATTAGGATATTTATTATTATATTTTTCATTTACACGTTGTTCATTATGTAAGGATAGAACATCATAAGCTGACATGTATGTCAAAAAAATTTCCCATTCAAATATAGAAGTCAAGAAAGGGTTTCTAGTATTTTTTTTATTGGTTTTATTCAATCCAATCATGAAATTAATTTTATTTTTGTGATCATTGATACGATTATAAAATAAAAAAATTATTATATTCAAGGAGCATATTAAATTGGTTGATTTTAATAATATATATAATCAAGATATTTTGGATGTTTTATGGTATGGATTAAAAAATATTTCTGATAGAGACCATGATTTTACATATCTATTATAAAAGGGACTTCAAGTGAACATGGGATCAGTATTGGGGTTAGTATGATATATCATCCTCAATTAGATAGCCAAATGAAATGTTCTGTTCAAATTATTGAGGTTATTTTTCTTAATTGAATTTTATATTTAAGGGGATCTTGGGGGAGGCAATTGTCATTGGTTGAATTCTTGTATAAAAATAGTTTTCATTGGATTTGGTTCCCTAGAACTAATGATTTTTATTTTATATTTCCTATATAGTCAAACACTTGAATATTAATAAACTTCTCTATTAGTATTTGTAATTTCATATTTATTTTATTTTTTTGATAAATTCTAAAGTCCTTAATTAAAATATTTCTACAAATATATTAAATAAAATATCTTCATTTAAAAAACATATAATTGATGGAGTCAATTTTTATTAATAATTATATATGGAGTTAATGTTTTATTATATTTACTTTTTTAATTATTTTAATTAAATAATAATTGTTTTACTTGAATAATTATTTTTATGTTCGACTGTTATTTATTTTTTAAAAATTTGAATCAATGTTTTAATTTCATTATCTAATTTTTTTGTTTACAATTTTATTTTTTTATTAAACTTAAATGTTCATATTAATAAATATTTAAATTTTAAGTAACCCAATTTTTTTAAGGTAATCAAATTATTAATCATATAAATTTAAATAACATTTATATATCAATATATATATATAGTTTATATATTGATACATATATATAAATATAGATTTTTATTCTTGGTTTGTCTTATCTAGTTGATTCATAGCACCATGGAAAGAGCAAGACCATTATTCTTGATTCATACTATTTATAGTCTTTGCAAACTACAGTTCACCTGAAATTCTTTCTTATCTTTCAAAAAATATATTATTTAATTATATGCATTACATAAGTGTTTCCATGAGATTTATGTTGTAAGTACATACTTCTAGCATGGTAGATCATCTTTGGTCATCCTTTATGGAAAAATTTCACAACCATGAAAAAACGTCAACTTCATCAGTGTGCCTAGCGTGTGGCACCAGTCATATATCTTCATGGAAGTAACTTGACCAGCCTCACACTTGACTGACATTAGCTCGACAGTGCCTCATATAATGGTAGTTAAACATTCAAGGCTCTTTCAGGGAACCATAACAGCTTTTCCATCATCACCAACACCACTAGCACTTCATCATCACAAACTCACCAACCTATAATTAATTCTATTTTAAAGTGACCATGAGTGATATATGATTTGACTGGGTAGCACTATTTAAAAGTGAACAAAAGTAATAATACTGACCTACCATAGATATACTATGCTACCATGAATTTAAATTTTATTTACCATACATACAAATTTAAAGTTACCACCAAACCATTTTAATGTGACTGCGATGTATTTTACTATAACATGTATTTTTCAATTGAACACATTAATAGTTTTTTGTTACTAAATGAATAATTATTTTCAAGTAAACATGTGATTTATTTTTAAAAGTGTTAGTGATTTATTTTTTAACATTTACCATGAGTTATCCTTTTTCAAACTGACCATGAGTTATTTTTTCAAAGTGACCACGAGTTCATTCTTCAATGTGGTCGCAAGATATAACTTAAACATTATGTGTATAATTTCAAGATATCATAGGTAAATGAAAATACATAAAACTATTTTACAAGGTTCGTACACCAACCATGTTCTTTGATGACATGATTAGTTTACCAATCTCAAGACTTATTCCTCTCATGGTCATTTTAGTTCATGATTATCTTTATTTTGTGACAATAATTCTTTTACACTATTTTTTTATCTCTGATTTTAATAATTAGTTTAACTATATGTTTATTAAATTTTTTATGACCATTGGGATTCTTCGAAAAATAAATAATTAATTAAATAACTATGTGTAAAAATTTTGATAGAAACAATATTGTGGAAATATTATTGAGATTAATGAGTTACATGTTGTTATTATATATATTTTCAGTGATATTTGGATATTTTAATTAAATAAAACCTATTAAAATTGTTCTAATTATTATATTTCGTTTTATAATTAAGATATATAATCTAATAACAATATTAAGAAGGGTTAATGGAAAAATATGATCGATTTTTTTAAAATAATAATTTTCAGATTACTTATTTTATACTATATTTTTTATTATTTTAAAATTAGAAAATTATTATAAGTTTATGGAATTGATTTTAATCATTTTATTTATTTGAAATACACCAATTTATTATAATGAGCATATTATTTGTTGTTTTAATTTGTTTAATGCATGATTTAAATTGAGATAATTGTATTATGGAATAATCATGAAGATTAAATATGTTACAATGTACCTTTATATTTTAAATATATCTAACCATTGAATAGCAGGGTTGATTTTAATAAAATATTTTGAAAAGAAAATTTATGATGAACATTAGTGGTTAGTTGATAAATAACGGTCAAGGCATGAATTGCAAAGTACTTGATGATTTTATGAATAGTTGACTATTAGAATGGTTTTCTTAATACACAAATAAGATCTTATTTAACTACTCTTCCATTATTGTGATCATGGAGAAAATTCAGTTATTCCATTCCTTATTACTGAAGTGATCAAATATCTTTAAGCTACATCTTCTTCCACACCTTCTGATCCCTATAAGTTTTCTTTGTTGTATGGTATTCATTGTGTTATTTTTATCTAATGTTTTTGTACTTTTTATCATTATTTTATTATTTTTCAGATCAAAAAAAGTTGTTATCTAGTTATTATTGAAATTAAAAGGAAGTTTATTGGGTTGCGAATCACAAAAATAAGTCAGGCCATATAGGAATGTGACTTCTGAAGAAATTCAAGTTGGACTAGGTTGTTACTCTTATAAAAATTTAGGGATGTGCCTCCAATTATTTTAAAAGGAAGAATAAATAAATAGGTTATATCTCCTTTAATAGTTATTTTCCTTGGTGGGTAAATTTTTTTTTGGTTAGAGAATATTGATGACTAGACTATGATCATAATGATATAAACCTATTTAATTATATATTGTTCATATTTTAATTTTTGATGCACTATATTTTTAAAACATTAGTTTACCGGTGATTCATATAATAATAAGAATTGAATGATTATTTCTTTTCAAATATTTAAAAACAAGTCACCCCTCTGGTTTATTATTTCCATCTATATAGATCTAACAATTGGTACCATAGGTGTAACCATCCTAAAGATTTTTTAGAACTTTTATTCTTGTTTTTGATACAATCAATTAATATCATAAGAAAAAACTTTAGGATATAGGTTATTTTTTTATAACTACTTGGATAACCTTAATATCCTAGACTTAACGGTCTAAAATCCATATATATTATTCAATATGACATGTATTATGGAATATGATGGATGGATAAGTCAAAAGCCCCATTTTTTCAATTGGTGTTATTATGGTTATTAACATGATCAGATGGAAGCATAACTGAAGTAGTTAAGTGTGGGTCATTTCAGAATCATATGAAAAACCATATGATTTACCTAAACATGATTCAGATACATTTCTAGGTAACTATGTAGTAAAATATGTTTAAATAAAAAAGTAAAAAATTATATTGTACTATTCTATAATTATAACTATATATATTCAAATTTCAAAATAAAATACATTCAATTTTTTTTAGAAAACTCTAAAAGTTACTCACAGTGGTAATAAAAAACAAAAAAAAAACCAAACTGGGAATGATATAATAGAATACTATGATTTCAGGATAGGAGAAGATGATTTAGTAAACCATATGTTTCATCAGTTTAAAAGTATTAAAAATTGTATGAGAGAACTTAGTAAAGTACAATAAAATAAAAATATAGTTGAAAGAATAATAATATAATTACAAAAAATGTGGAAACCAAATAAAGTGGTGATCTATGAAATTAATAACTTTTAAGGAATAAATTAGATAAACTAATCAGTTCTCTGTTGCATTATAAACTCAAATTGAAAAACATTGTAGATGAGATTACAACACAGTGGAAAGGTGTTAATTTTAAATATAATGTAAAAATAATATCTTAATCTTCAAAATATGAGTCCTAGGAGATTTAAATAGACATGGATGAAAAAAGAAGATCTGTTTTTAAATATATAAAAAACAAATATATGAATAATTATTTCAAAAGGGATAATAAAAAAGTATACAAGAAAAGTAACAATAGTAATAATTATGATCGTTAAAAATTAATCTATTATAAGTTAAGGAATAAAGGTTTCCATATGATGAATTTTACAAAAATCAAGAATTAAAATAATTAAAAGTCAAAAAAATAAAATTAAAGAATGATTTATATTGAGGATGGGGTTTTTCATGTAACTGCCCGACTCCAGATGCACTTAACTTGTTCTCAATATCATTGTGCCACTAGGACTTAGGTTAACCTCTTCATATTATAAAATCTATAGACTAGTAGTGATGGTCTAATATGTTTATATTGGGGAGACTATACCCTCTGATGATGATAATAATAATTCCCATATTAAACCAGCACTATTGAAAAAAAGAAAAAACTCATCACAAGTAATAATAAGCAACATAAAGACAATAAAAAATCAATATCCATACATAATAGTTATGTATTCATGTCATGTTGGAAATAAAAAATCATATAGATTTTGGCATGGGATGATCATATTTGTATGTACACAAAAAAACAAAATAATCTACAACTCAGTATGGTGGAACCCCTTAGACCAACTAATGACCATCCCATACACCTCATCATATCCCTACTTGCTAAGGTCTCACTCATAAGTATTATACATTACTTAATCACATAGAAATAAAGCCTTCATGCATCCTAAGGTCCCATGTATGGTGAGAGTATGAAATTCATAGGGTAACTCTAATGTGTTTCGATCTTACATCCACATTTATAACAATCCATTCAAATGTAAATACATTGAAAATATACTCATAAAATGTATAACCGACTTCTCTTGTGTTCAATATCCATAAGAGACCATCTACCTCCTTCATCCAACACTAGTATAGAATGTTCTATCTATAGTACGTCATCACTAGAGGAATCTTAAAATCAACCCATATAAAGGTCACCTAAAACCTCAAGCCAAACGATATCACATGAAAAATATCAAGAGTAAAATCATCATCCCATTAGAATGCCAAAAAATAATATAAAAAGTATATTAGAATTACTTTATTCAAATAATCCTTTGATCAATAACCCATTTTATTGAAATCAATCACATTTCCCTCAGGATTCAACTTGAACAACCATCGTCAGATCAACATCCCAACATCCCAAGGAACTATAATAATTATCATTCAATAATTTTTTTCCCATTATCCCAATGATATAAAGAGAGCCTCAACCCCCAATGTATGATCTCTCACACCATTAAATATGGGTTTATATAGTGAGAACCTCTCCCATAACTAATGTTCAACACCATCCCCTAATGCACTAAATCAATTTTTCCTTTCACCCAAAAATGAGTGGTCAAATCCACCTCACTATTTCTTTATCTATTTATACACTACTCTAATGGTGGTATCGACCAATAATTTTTAGTAGAAATCACAAAAAAATCATAACACACACCATCCAAAAAAAATTATCGACGCATGAAAACTATGTCACTCAATTGTGGTTTTGTCAGTAACATCCACCAAATCCATATGATCCAATCACCTAAATCCTGATAATCAAAACCATCTAATATATCTCAGGCCATGACCTAAACCTGAAGAACCTCATCATCTCTATCTCACTGAACATCATCACCCCATATTTTTTTCTATACACAATATGTTCTCATAGTACCAATATAATCATAAAACAATATTAATAATTATATTAAAACAACATCCATAACCTTTCCAACCAACTAAAACCCTATATCAATTGTAACATGACATTCGAGGCTCAGTGCATATAAACAGACATGGAATTTTATATCACCATCTTTGAATAATAATAATAGATTCATTAAAAAGAAATCATTAATTTTAAAGGGTCCCACCCAGACACCCCACTCACACATCCCATAGATTGTGTATAAATTTGGATAAATCTAGGAACCAACTACCTTAATCTTGTTGGAGCTCATTTATGGAATACAAAAATCTAATCCAAGCCAAAATGAAAGGTAATGAAGAATATAACAAAGACCTTGGAAATTATTTTAACAAGATCTGATAGAAATATCATTCCAAATGGGAAGATAAAATAAAAATATAAGTATGAGGATTCATAGCTTTACTTCTATATTTCTAATGCCACTAATAGAACATGAATTAGAGCTCAAATGAGAAATATATTCCAAAGACTAGGTGAGATAAGAAATAGGATAACCCCCTACTATGCATGTTAGTATAGAGGAGACATAGAAATAGAAATAATAAATAAGGTTGGGGGTTTTTAATTTTAACTTTTTTAATAACCTACATAGTTTAACTAAATGTACGGTGCCACTGTTCAATGGGAACCTCACCTAGAATGGCTACGTGCACCCTATGTTGTGTCTCCCAAGCATTGGTTTTCAATTCTTGATGCTATCAAAATAAAAAAAGCCAATGATAAACTTATTAAGAAATAATTTCCATCCAAAAATAATGTATGAACACATTATAATCCAAAAATATTAATCTCTTAAACCCAAATAAAAAATTTTCCCATCCACCAAATTGAAAAGTTAAAATTACCTTTTAAACATGACCTACTCAAAATTCTAGGATGTTACAACCTCTCAACCTTATAATAAATTTTCCCTGAGTGATATTATCTCATCATGAGATGATACTAAACATAACCATCTCATAAATAATACCCTAGAATATCTATGTTACTTTGTCATAGGTCAATTCTTCTCATAAATCCCCATATTTGAAATTTCAAACCTGGTCGCTTCTAATACCAATTTTTTTGATCATAATGGTCCCATTAACCATCATTTAGAAATACATGTCATAATTTTCAAATATAATTATTCATACATATCATCAGATGCTCATTCAAAAATCATGTAACACATAACACCTAATAATCTTACATCAAAACTAATGCTAAAAATTATTTCATCAAAAATGAGTATCAAAATAGATCCCACACCAGACACATATAATTTCTACACAATATATTGATTCAAACACATCCCATATAATATATGAATCATATTTGATGTTAAAAACATATTGATTCCTATGAATCCCATACAAGTAAGTTATTAAACACAATGCCCACATATAAACCAGTACCTAGTTAATTCAGTTACCATACATACACCATGTGCACCCATATTATCCATGTAAAAAAAATATATATTACCTCAATCAAATAATAACATTAAATTTAATCAGATTTCAATCTTTCTCTGACCATGGAAATTCCACAGCTTGAAACTATCTGGAAGACTGAATATATAAGGCCCCGGCCTTAAACCTTACTTAATATTGAGTTATTACAAGATTACACATTGAGGATCTTTTCAAGTTTAGAGTTTTAGAGAATTAGATCATGAAAATTGCATTACATTCCACATTTAAACAAAGTGGTTACATAAAAGACAGTATTAATTCTTCCCATCAACGGAAACATATTAAAAAATAAAACATGGATTCTTTTTTGACACATCCTTGACACTATCATCACATCTTGTACCTTTCCCTTGACCTGTGAAAAACATTTCAGAAACTTGGGATGAGCATAAAAAGCTCAGTAAGGGTTATAAAAATATGGAAGGGAAACATGAGTTCATATATACATAAGAATAAAATCATACTTTACCCATAAAACATAGGCACTTTAACATACCTCATCAAACCATGAATAAATCATAGAAATCACAAGACATAAAGGTAACTTGAGGCATTCATAACATTATTACGTAGGGAGTAACCCTCTTGGTTACGTTTGGAATACCCATCACAGTATATTCCCAAAATCTCTTCGGAGAAACCTTAACGTTTCACTCATTCGTGTTACCCAATGCATTGGAGAGCTATATCGGGCTCACCAGCCCTTAGTTTATCACGGAACCACCCATTTTCATAACAATGCCCAAGAACCATAACATAAACGTATCACATAAAACATGCATAAAGGAAACATAACATTTCCACATTTCAATCACAATATAACATTTTAGTATATTGAAATAATGAATCCATTCAAAAAGAAACCATTTAAAACATTTAATAAAGATATTTTTGAATCAAAGTGTCCCATACCACCTTGAAGCTTTTAAAATTTTAAACCATTAATATCCATATAAATAAATCCTTAAAACCATTTGGAAAACATGGATTTTAATAAGAACAAATAATTAAAACATTTAAAGCGATATTTTGGTTAAAGGGGTTTTACCAAAATTAGAGACACTTGAATACAATAATTGAGGAATAACATTTAGTCAGAACTTTATAATATCATGAGAATAAATGGATTCATGATATAATATTCTAAAGGACAGTATATACACCATATAAGAGTGAATTGGTGCATAACAACAATGAAGTCTCAATAGAAATGTCAAATGTGATGAAATCCCTTATAAAGAAGGTATCCTTAAATTAAGGATAAATCAATCTCAAAATTATATGTGCCAAATATAAATACACCCAATATAAGTGGATATTAAGTGTGAAACAATAAAAGTTCATTCACACATATTCAAAGGATGAAATATTCAATAACTACATGTTGAACCCAAAGAAATCGAGATTGGGTTAAAAAGTTCCCTTGGTAAAATTCGACAGCCTAACGGCATCACTTCAAAATTCAGAAAATGACTTGATGAGAGATAAAAAGAGCATGTAATCACTTGTACATAAAATTTACATCAATAAGGATATAAAATAACATATCCCAACATAATAGTATGTGAATTAAAAGACATAACAAAAGAAGTCTTTTAAAAAGAGGAGGGTGAAAGGTCCCCTTACCGAGTTGGGTAAATTTCAAAACGTACACCCCATGGAAGAAGGGTCATAAAATGAAGATGTGAATACCCATAAATGAAATTATACTACAAAAAGTGTATAACAATGGGCAGTACATTCACCACTCAAAGTAAATTGTGGCAAATGTAGCATAAATCTCACGGGAATAAAAGTGAGATGATAAATCCCTTACGAAAACTTGGCAGCCTAGCGGCGCCACTTAAAACTTATAAAATGGATTGATGAGAGGAAATAGGGTCTCTCATCATATCAACATAAAGTTTATAGAAATATTAATACAAAATAACATCCCCCAACATAACAAATAAGAGCTTAAAGGAAGTGACATAGAGGAGAGTACTTAAAAAGAAAGAGAGAGTAAGATCCCTTACGAAAATTCGGCAGCCTAACGACGTCACTCAAAACTTCCAAAATGGATTGATGAGAGAGAATAGGGTCTCTCATCACATGAACATAAAAATTACAGTAAGATTAATATAAAATAACATCTCAATAACAATAAATATGAGCTTTAAAAGTAATGACATAAAAGAGTGTACTTAAAAACAAAGAGAGGAGTTGGATCCCTTACCTCAAGTCCAACTTGTCTTGTTCGTTTCTTTATATTCATGAATAATAAACTTTGGTCAATTAATAATTGCCTAATTACCTCATTTAGAGATTATTATTCAGTTCATATCACATATTATAATGTTATAATAATTGTATAATAATGTTAGTTCATATCAGACGTTTTTGCCGATGTTTGGTACATGAGTCAAAAATGAACTTGTTTGAAAAAAGATTTCCCATGTAGTTGTAAGTAAATAATTTCCAGAATAGTATTAATGATTAAAATATCATATATATCCAGTAAATATTCATTTTATACTATTCCATATCATTTTGAGACAAAAAACGAAAAGCACCATTCATGGAGACGGTAGGCCGTACGTACCCATGAATGCTACTTTCATTTTTTTGTCATATTAATTAAATTAAAACAAAATGAGAGAGATATGTATATTTTATAATTCCAGAATTATATCCATAATTTAGATTTAATATATTACATATATATCCATTATATATATGTACTTATAATATTACATAACATTTTGAGATAAGAAATGAAATGTACCATTCATAGAGACGGTAAGCCGTACGTACGCATGAACGCTACTTCCATTTCTATTTTATATTTAATGGAATTAAAAAATAATGATACATAATAGTATTTTAATTCCAGTATGGTATCATATATAATATCATTAAATATATCCTTTATACGTACCACATATGGTATTAACGAATCAAATCACTTTGAGGGGGCGGTAGTCCACACTTCCTTAAATGAAGATATCACGTATACTCATAATGGAAGCAATAAAGGTATGCCATAAATGAAAAATATATAAGATTAAGGAAAATATAAACATATTTTATATCATATATAAATATAGTGTCATCTTAATGGCCACCTTTTAAGGTGTTACAAGAATGTTGAACAATCATCGTTTCGGGAGGCAGAAATTCTCCATCCACAAAAACAGTATGTTCTTTAACCATTAGATGTAGCTGTGTGAAAGTGTAGCTCGAATCCTTCTTATAACAAAATCCTAGTATATTGATGATACTGGAGTTGTTACAAAATAAATTAATAAAAAGAGTTTAGGTGGTTGGAGAAGCAAAATAAAACAAAAGGACTCAAGTGAAGACATTACTTTAAAATCGGGTAACTCCCTTTGGTTTGAGCTCAAAGGCTTCCTTGGGAAGACTTCTGCCCAAAGTGTGGCTTCAAGGAGTAATATAGGGAAGTGGAGAGACAAAATGGGCAGGGGTTGTCCGAGCCAAAGGCTTTGGGAGTGTGGGTAAGGAGGTAGAGGTGGGGCCCTTTTATAAGAGGAGAGGAGGGGCACTCTTGGAAGGTAAAGAAAAGTCACTTTATTTTAAAATGGTATTCAGATTAAAGAGGTCCCACATTGATTTGTTTCGAGAATAAGGTGATAAGGGTTCTAAATAAACTCATCCAATAGGTTTTGGACATGTGTAAGTCTTAGATATTACATTATCTTTCCATTTTATTTAAATCCTTAAATAATGAGGTCATCGCTGCATCATCATGATGTCATAAATAATTTACTTTATTTAATGTCTAAAAATTATAAAAAAATACTATAATTTAGGAAATATTTTTAGATTTCCAATGAATATTTATAGTCAAAAATCGGACTTGTATAACCCCATGTAAGAATTTTTTTAGTAAAACATCTCATGTTTGTGTCATTTTTACTTTAACATTAAATAAAAAGGTATTTAAGTCATTTTCCAACCAATGTGGCTTCATGGGGTCCCCAAGTTGACCCATGGGTTTTCCTGGTCGGCCATGACACATACAATGAGGTTAGGACATGTGTCAAGTTTATTTCATATTATTAAAACATTATTTTTACCTTAAACTACACTAATTACCTCTAATCGCGATTAAAAACTTAATAAGTTACTATTCACCAAAAAATTATTTTTTTCCCATTGAACCACATTTTACTTCTTAATGGAAACCATGTATGTTATATTTTTGAAATTAAAAACACAAAGATGGAAAAATTTCATTTAAACGGAAAAATCAGTTTTTATAAGTACCACTTAGTGGTTTCACTATTCATCAAAAATTGAAGTTTTTCAGAAAAATCCCAAAAATTCACCCTAAGTTATATTTGATATTCCGAATTCAAAAATTAAGTCTATTTTACAAAATTCAAAACATATAAGTCACATTAATTAATTTAATAATTAATTCCCGCTGTCAGAGAAAATAGCGTGTTTTTATGAAACAATAAGTATCAAAAGATTGACACTAGTTTAAGTCTGTTTTCAAAGTGAAATTAATTCCAATGACCACTATTGGATTTAATGGTAAAAATATATTCGAATTTCACTTTAAAACCAATTAAAAAGATAATCTAATAATATAAATAAATTAGATTAAAAAGAGGTTTTGAATTAAAATACAACATTTTACACTATTCATTAAAAAATGAACTTTATCGGAAAGATACCAAAAATTTACACAAAGTAAATTTTGATGTCCCAGTTCTTAAGAAGAGTTTTATTTGGTCCAATAGAATGTATAAGAGTGAACAAAACTATATTTAATGATGGTTCACCATCAAAAGGTGATAAGTGAACATTTAGTGAAAACTAGTGCATATGCGCCTAAAATTGAATTCTTTCCGTATTTTAAGCCTTTATCTTTTATTGGATAAATGTAAAAACATTTAAAAACATAAATAATCATATTTTAGTTATTTCTATCCATTCCCACCAATACAACGGCTACATGTTAACTAGCATTTAAAATAATATTATTTTATTATTAGAGTGCAACGTAAGATTCCCAATAAACTCGTTGTTGCGTGTTGGGTACGCCATCGAGCATAGCGTCCCCTTTAATGTAATATTAATATTTTATTCCCAAATATGGATAAATATGAAAATGTAATATTCTTTATTTACCTGGGGTGTTACATCCTTCCCCCCTTTTGGGAATTGCATCCTCGCAATTTTTAAAATTGAGCTTGGAAACATCCTTGAAAGTCCCACATCGGAACAAGAGTCGGTAAAAAAATCACTTTAAAAGAATGGGAGAGAAGTACAAATGTCACCCGAGTTAACCCATACTAGGATTCCAAGTATGAAAATATGGATATGGAGGAGAAAACAAAGAGTCATGTTCTGATGGAGAGTGATAGTAAACATGTCTAGGAGAAAGTTAACCATAAGAAAATCACAAACTTGTGATGGGTTAAACGGTATTCGATTCCCCAGTAGGAAAAGTTAATAGACAACATTTTTGTTTTAAGTTACTTTTTATTGAGGAATTTATTCATAAGGAAACATAATCACTTATCATGTTGACTTTCAACTTTTACTAGATTCCTTAATCAAACTCATATTTTTTCCAAAAGACGAGTATTTAGGGAGACTTGTTCGCATTAAGAGTACTATAATCAACTTCTAGAGAATCACCTAATCCACCAAATAGAACTATATAATTCCCATGTCTTTAGGGTTTAACAAAAACCAAAACCAAAAAGGTTAGTACAAGGTCAGATAATCCAGAAAAGGATAACCCTTTAAAAAGAAAATCTATGCTTAATCTCCAAAATTTGTCCAACAAAACCCAAAGTTCAACGAGGACCATCCGATGAACAATTTGTCAATAAAATTCTTAAAAGTAAACCAATCTAAGATTGAAACCCAAATATTTGAAGGATTTAGTCACATAGTCTTCCAAGTTAAATCGTAACATTTATCTCCAAACAACATCAGTTGCTCCTAAAGTCTTGTATTGAAAAGTAATTAACCTAATCACATATCCTCCATGATAGGTTAATAAATATCCATAGATAACCCAAAATCAACTTACTCTTAATTCGTAAAATCATCTAACTAAAAAGAATTAGTAAAACTAACCAGGGACTTCACGTAGTCCAGTGGTAGGCGATAAATACCAGTTGCACTTTGGTTGTGGGTTCGATTCCTGCAACTTTGTCCGACGCGATGGGTTGTCACACGGTCTGCGTGTTGTCCTTTTCCCAAAACTATATAATTCTCAAATCATTCCCCAAAAAGGGATAAAATCTTCAAAAATAATCATAAAATATTTTATCCTCAAGTTTATCTCATGCCTTTCATTTTCCATCATATCATATAATAACCCATAATTACCTCAAAAGTAAGGATCATATAAACTCAAATGGTTACCTTTATAATTATTACCTGAACTTCCACATCGATTGGTCATCTCGTACATGATGCATTACAGAACATACCAAGGTTCAAGTGGTTGATCATGACTCCTTGATATTTGGTTTAGAACAACCACGAGTTTCCTCATTGAATCCTCCATTTTATCTAGTATCTTAATCAGAGAACCACCATAGTTTCCTTCGAACCTGTTGTCTCTTTGGTGCCTGCTAGATCCATCCATTCACTAAAAACAGAAATATCAGTGTGAGTATATCAACAAAACCACCATGTACTAATGAGGAAGGTAAACACTAAGATACACCTACTCATTCAATTTATCTAAAACTAGGACTCTTTCTAAAATCCTAACCATTATGGTAATGCCACTTATGCTTAAAGAATACCCTAACCTCTAAAGTTATATAAACCTCCCTTTGATACCAACTATAAGGCCCCAGCCTTAAACCTTACTTAATCTTGAGTTATTACAAGATTACACATTGAGAATCTTTTAAGGTTTAGAGTTTTAGAGAATTAGATCATGAAACTTGCATTACATTCCACATTTAAACAAAGTGGTTACATAAAAGACAATATTCATTCTTCCCATCAATGGAAACATATTAAAAAATAAAACATGGATTCTTTTTTGACACATCCTTGACACTATCATCACATCTTGTACCTTTCCCTTGACCTGTGAAAAACATTTCAAAAACTTGGGATTAGCATAAAAATCTCAGTAAGGGTTATAAAAATATGGAAAGGAAACATGAGTTCATATATACATAAGAATAAAATCATACTTTACCCATAAAACATAGGCACTTTAACATACCTCATCAAACCATGAATAAATCATAGAAATCATAAGACATAAAGGTAACTTGAGGCATTCATAACATTCTTACGTAGGGAGTAACCCTCTTGGTTATGTTTGGAATACCCATCATAGTATATTCCCTAAATCTCTTCGGAGAAACCTTAACGTTTCACTCCTTCGCGTTACCCAATGCATTGGAGAGCTATATCGGGCTCACCCGCCCTTAGTTTATCACGAAACCACCTGTTTTCATAACAATGCCCATGAACCATAACATAAAAGTATCACATAAAACATGCATAAAGGAAACATAACATTTCCACATTTCAATCACAATATAACATTTTATTATATTGAAATAATGAATCCATTTAAAAAGAAACCATTTCCAAAACCATTTGAAACATTTAATAAAGATATTTTTTAATCAAAGTGTCCCATACCACCTTGAAGATTTTAAAATTTTAAACCATTAATATCCATATAAATAAATCCTTAAAACCATTTTGAAAACATGGATTTTAATAAGAACAAATAATTAAAACATTTAAAGCGATATTTTGGTTAAAGGGGTTTTACCAAAATTAGAGACACTTGAATATAATAATTGAGGAATAACATTTAGTCAGAACTTTATAATATCATGAGAATAAATGGATTAATGATATAATATTCTAAAGGACAGTATATACACCATATAAGAGTGAATTGGTGCATAACAACAATGAAGTCTCAATAGAAATGTCAAATGTGATGAAATCCCTTATAAAGAAGGTATCCTTAAATTAAGGATAAATCAATCTCAAAATTATATGTGAAAAATATAAATACATCCAATATAAGTGGATATTAAGTGTGAAACAATAAAATGTCATTCACACATATTCAAAGGATGACATATTCAATAACTACATGTTGAACCCAAAGAAATCGAAATTAGGTTAAAAAGTTCCCTTGGTAAAATTCGACAGCCTAACGGCATCACTTCAAAATTCAGAAAATGAGTTGATGAGAGATAAAAAGAGAATATCATCACTTGGACATAAAATTTACATCAATAAGGATATAAAATAACATATCCCAACATAATAGTATGTGAATTAAAAGACATAACAAAAGAAGTCTTTTAAAAAGAGGAGGGTGAAAGGTCCTCTTACCGAGTTGGGTAACTTTCGAAACGTACACCCCATGGAAGAAGGGTCATAAAATGAAGATTTGAATACCCATAAATGAAATTATACTACACAAAGTGTATAAAAATGGGTAGTACATTCACCACTCAAAGTAAATTGTGGCAAATGTAGCACAAATCTCACGGGAATAAAAGTGAGATGATAAATCCCTTACGAAAACTCGGCAGCCTAGCAGCGCCACTAAAAACTTCTAAAATGGATTGATTAGAGGATATAGGGTCTCTAATCATATCAACATAAAGTTTAAATAAAGAGTAATACAAAAGAACATCCCCCAACATAACAAATAGGAGCTTAAAGGAAGTGACATAAAGGAGAGTACTTAAAAAGAAAGAGAGAGTAGGATCCTTTACGAAAATTCGGCAGCCTAACGGCGCCACTCAAAACTTCCAAAATGGATTGATGAGAGAGAATAGGGTCTCTCATCACATGAAAATAAAAATTACAGTAAGAGTAATATAAAAGAACATCTCAATAACAAGAAATATGAGCTTTAAAAGGAATAAAATAAAAGAGTGTACTTAAAAACAAAGAGAGGAGTAGGATCCCTTACCTCAAGTCCAACTTGTCTTGTTCGTTTCTTTATATTTCTGAATAATAAAATTTGGTCAATTAATAATTTCCTAATTACCTCCTTTATATATTATTATTCAGTTCATATCACATATTATAATGTTATAATAATTTTTTAATAATGTTAGTTCATATCAGACGTTTTTGCCGATGTTTGGTACATGAGTAAAAAATGAACTTTTTTGAAAAAAGATTGCCCATGTAGTTGTAAGTAAATAATTTCCAGAATAGTATTAATGATTAAAATATCATATATATCCAGTAAATATTCATTTTATACTATTCCATATCATTTGGAGATAAAAAATGAAAAGCACCGTTCATGGAGACGGTAGGTCGTACGTACGCATGAACGCTACTTTCATTTTTTTGTCATATTAATGGAATTAAAACAAAATGAGAGAGATATGTATATGTTATAATTCCAGAATGATATCCATAATTTAGATTTAATATATTACATATATATCCATTATATATATGTACTTATAATATTACATAACATTTTGAGATAAGAAATGAAATGTACCGTTCATGGAGACGGTAAGCCGTACGTACGCATGAACGCTACTTCCATTTCTATTTCATATTTAATGGAATTAAAAAATAATTATAAATAATAGTATTTTAATTCCAGTATGGTATCATATATAATATCATTAAATATATCCTTTATACGTACCACATATGGTATTAACGAATCAAATCACTTTGAGGGGGCGGTAGTCCGCACTTCCCTAAATGAAGATATCGCGTATACTCATAATGGAAGACATAAAGGTATGCCATAAATGAAAAATAAAGAAGCTTAAGGAAAACATAAACATATTATATATCATATATAAATATAGTGTCATCTTAATGGCCACCTTTTAAGGTGTTAGAAGAATGTTGAACAATCATCGTTTCGGGAGGCAGAAATTCGCCATCCACAGAAACAGTATGTTCTTTAACCATTAGATGTAGTTGTGTTAAAGTGTAGCTCTAATCCTTCTTATAACAACATCCTAGTATATTGATGATACTGGAGTTGTTACAAAATAAATGAATAAAAAGAGTTTAGGGGGTTGGAGAAGCAAAATAAAATAAAAGGACTCAAGTGAAGACATTACCTTAAAATCGGGTAACTCCCTTTGGTTTGAGCTCAAAGGCTTCCTTGGGAAGACTTCTGCCCAAAGTGAGTCTTCAAGGAGTAATATAGGAAAGCGGAGAGACAAAATGGGTAGGGTTTGGCCGAGCCAAAGTCTTTGGGAGTGTGGGTAAGGAGGTAGAGGTGGGGTCCTTTTATAAGAGGAGAGGAGGGGCACTCTTGGAAGGTAAAGAAAAGTCACTTTATTTTAAAATGGTATTCGGATTTAAGAGGTCCCACATTGATGTGTTTCGAGGATAATGTGATAAGGGTTCGAAATCCACTCATCAAATAGGTTTTGGACATGTGTAAGTCTTAGATATTACATTATCATTCCATTTTATTTAAATCGTTAAATAATGAGGTCATCGCTGCATCATCATGATGTCATAAATAATTTACTTTATTTAATGTCTAAAAATTATAAAAAAATACTATAATGTATGAAATCTTTTAAGCTTTCCAATGAATATTTACAGTCAAAAATCTGACTTGTATAACCCCATGTAAGAATTTTTTTAGTAAAACATCTGATGTTTGTGTCATTTTTAGTTTAACATTAAATAAAAAGGTATTTATGTCATTTTCCAACCAATGTGGCTTCATGGGGTCCCCAAGTTGACCCATGGGTTTTCTTGGTCGACCATGACATATAAAATGAGGTTAGGACATGTGTAAAGTTCATTTCATATTATTAAAACATTATTTTTACCTTAAACTACTCTAATTACCTCTAATTGCGATTAAAAACTTAATAAGTTACTATTCACCAAAAAATTATTTTTATCCCATTGAACCACATTTTACTTTTTAATGACAACCATGTATGTCGGATTTTTGAAATTCAAAACACAATGCTGGAAAAATTTCATTTAAACGGAAAAATCAGTTTTTATAAGTACCACTTAGTGGTTTCACTATTCATCAAAAATTGAAGTTTTTCAGAAAAATCCCAAAAATTCACCCTAAGCTATATTTGATATTCTGAATTCAAAAATGAAGTCTATTTTACAAAATTCAAAAAATATAAGTCACATTAATTAATTAATTAATTAATTCCCGCTGTCAAAGCAAATAGCGTGTTTTTATGAAACAATAAGTATCAAAAGATTGAAACTAGTTTAAGTCTGTTTTCAAAGTGAAATTAATTCCAACGACCAATATTGGATTTAATGGTAAAAATATATTATAATTTAACTTTAAACCCAATTAATCATATAAATAAATTAGATTAAAAATAGGTTTTGAATTAAAATACAACATTTTACACTATTCATTAAAAAAATGAACTTTATCGGAAAGATACCAAAAATTTACACAAAGTAAATTTTGATGTCCCAATTCTTAAGAAGAGTTTTATTTGGTCCAATAGAATGTATAAGAGTGAACAAAACTATATTTAATTACGGTTCTCCATCAAAAGGCGATAAGTGAACATTTAGTGAAAACTAGGGCATATACGCCTAAAATTGAATTCTTTCCTTATTTTAAGCCTTTATCTTTTATTGGATAAATGTAAAAACATTTAAAAACCTAAATAATAATATTTTAGTTATTTCTATCCATTCCCGCCAATACAACAGCTACATGTTAACTAGCATTTAAAATAATATTATTTTATTATTAGAGTGCAACGTAAGATTCCCAAGAAACTCGTTGTTGCATGTTGGGTACGCCATTGAGCATAGCGTCCCCTTTAAAGTCATATTAATATTTTATTCACAAATATGGATAAATATGAAAATGTAATATTTTTTATTTACCTGGGGTGTTACAGAATGCTTGAGGAATGTCCTCCCAGTGAAGCTACACCATCTACCAGCCATGGAAACCATTACTGGGTATCCCTATCTCTAACATTACCTACACATCGAGTGGTATGTTGAATACATGCTCTTAGTACCAATCTTGGACCAACCTTAGATCCCTAAATCTAACCTTGTCCTTAACTCCCAACTATTAGACATTCCATCCTTTATAACCTCTCTAGGTTCCCCATCTATCAACATACATGAAAATCCTTCATAGGCTACTGAAATTGTGTTAAAACATTTTCCAAGTACCAAAAAATTAATTAAACCATCTAAAAACTACTCCTTTGTGGTTTTCTCGAGTACCTATCCAAAAATATCTATTGAGTTTTCTCAAAGTTCCACTTTCGGTAACCTTTAGAATCACAAAATAACTCACCTAGCACCATCACCTAGCTCGAATAAGTCTGTTCCATCATGTTTCTCATGTCTATCTTGTCTTGGATCATCTCATTTTAGAATTAGGTCAACCTAAAGATATTTACCTGAATCTTGATGTAATTTCATAATCCATCCTTGAATCATCTCACTCTAGAGATGTTGTCACCTTCTATCATGTACCTGTATGTCCCACCAAAAATGTTTCATTCCTCTAATCATATAAGTATATATATTTACTCTCCGATATAGGGGTTTCTCAAGATGGTCAAATACCATCTTCATAGACTCGATCCAATTCACTTTGTCTTACAGTCCACCCTCATCCTAAAACAACTATGGATGATGAGACGTGAAATGCCAAGTTATAAAATCCATGGATGGATAAACTCCTCGTGATATCATGTCAGTACTCCATATAATTCATACCAATATCTCCTTGAAATGATCATCTAAACTTTGACCAAAATCTTCCATCTTCTTTGGCTACCTCGCCTATCTAGAATCCTCTTCCTTTGGATCATGATAATCTCATCCCTAAGTGCTTCATCCCAAATATATGGGGCCTTATCCCATACACAAACAAGTAGAACCACATCTCCACCCTCCTGATGATCCACTAGGGAATGTCTTTTTCACATCACATTGGAGACTGAATACCATGGTCAATTCCATAAATAATATGTATATATTGAAAATATGGAAAACTAAAACTGGAAACACATATCACCTCACTTACACATCCTTACTGAACCTACATCATGTGTTATCCAAACTCTTGGACCCTAACTACCCATATCAGATTCAGGTACCACATATCATGCATATAAAAAAATTCACCAATCTTGGGTGGATGAATGGAATTTAACCAAGAAGTTATATAAGAAATAATTTTTTTATTGTTGGTGAAATTTTAAATAGTTCACCCATTTACTTTATCCCTACATAGCCATATTTAATTCATGGCCATATGGACCATACACATAGGATCACATGTCAATCTCAATATGAACCATATACATGGGATGACTGAGTATAATGAATCTAAGAGAAAATATAGGAAAATACATTTTAGTATGTTGTTGACAGTTTAATCACCCAAAAACATTTTAATGTATTCTAGGTTCTGGACTATAGTCATATAAATATTCACATTTAATAGGATCCAATTTTTCTGCCATAATACATAAAAAAACCTCTTCTAATATATCAAAACAATTTTAAACATCCCATAAACTAATAAAATCACTCCCAAGTTCACCACTATAGGTAGAAATAAAGAAGTTGTAAAATTGAAAATCATAACATCAATTTCGAACCCATGAAAACATATTCTATAACTTGTTCATGGGGCTGATGGAACCCAAGAATGAGGTATTACCCACTTTAGACTAGATCATAGTCTTTGGTCTACTATAACCCTTATAGTAAGAAAAAGGAAAAATAAACATGGATGATACCTTTTGTATAACCCCAACCTGAAGTCCATTTAACTTGTGCTCTGGGACAGAGGAACACTAGAAGTTAGTCGCTCCTTCCCATATGCCAAAGGATTATGACCGGAAGAATGGGTCTGATTATTTTATATTGGGAATACTATACCCTCTAGTGATGATAATAATAACATTCATATAATATATTCACTATAAAAGCAATGGAAAAGCTTAGTGGAATAAATAATAAACAATGGAAAAAATAATCTGAAATCAATTTTCATATATAAAATTATAGTATACATGTCAAATCATATGTAAAAAATTCATGAAGAATTGCCTTTGGAACAATCATATAAGTACATACAAAAACCACAAAATAATGTACCACTATATACTGTGGAATCCCTTGTCCCAACTTCTTACCATCCCATGTGCCTCAGAACATCCTTTCTCATTATGGTCAAACTCATGAGTCTGATCCCTTACCAAATATCAATGATATAAAGTCTGCATTCATCCTTAGGGGGCCATGTTAGGTGTGAGTATAAACTAATTAGAACACATCAAACCAATTTCGTTCATACATCAACATTTATAATAGTGTATGAATATTTAAATAAATAGTTATTATACTATCTAAATACATAATGTTCTTGTCTTCTGCTCACCAGCCACATGGAAGTGTCTACATGCTTTGACCAATGCCGGTATGGAATTATGTATCCACAGTATATCATTCTTGGAGAACCCTCATTATCAACCCATATATAAGTAACCCAACACCTCATTCCATATGATATCTCATATACCACATCTAAAGTAAAACAATAATCCCATTGGGATTTCCAAAAATCATATCACAAGTCCCATTGGACTTATATTAGTCAAATCATCATTAGACCAAAATCTTGATGTCCCAAGGCATGGAAATATCCATATATCAATAATTTCTGGCCGATAATTCCAAATGTATATGATGAACATTACCCACCAACATATGGTCTATCACACCATCAATAATTTATGCCCCATCTACGGTGATCACCTCTTCCATATATGATTGTCAACACCATTCTCTAAGATGTTAAATCTATAGTGGAATCTACCCATAATGAGTGGTCAACACCACCTAACTTAGTCATGATCTATGTAAACATGAATCCAATAGTGCTATAATCTAATCATGGTGAGTGGATATCACAAAAAAAAACCTAATACACACCATATAGAAAACGTCTTCCCCATATATGAACCACAACACTCAAATGTGGCATGGTTATCACCACCCCCCTCAACCAGATAATGAAATCACCGTAATTATAATACATGAAACCAAAAAATATATCTCAGGACAAGATATCATATTAACAAACCTCTTCATATAAGTCCTACTGATCAATATCACTCCAAGTATTCTGGTCTATGCACAACCATTTCACGTGGAACCAATATAATCATGAGACAATATTAATAATTAAATTGAAACAACATTTATAATGTACACAATCAACTAAAACCCCCATATCACTTATTCCATTACATTTAAGGATTAACACATTTAAAAAGATGTTTAATTCCCCTTTGGTATAGTCCATTAATAATAATAGAATGACTAATATGTAATAATTAATTTTAAAGGGCCACACACAAACCATATCCCTCATACATCCCATAGAACATGAATAAATCTGGATAAAACTAGGCACTACCTACCATATTACTATATGTTCTCACTCATTGAATATCATCCTTAATCTTGGATGAAATGCAAATAAATAATGAATCTTCCAATGACCAAGGAAATATAGTAAATGAACTCCAATGGAAATATAATTAAAAATAGAAAGATAAAATAATAATTGATGTAATATGACCCTAATACATACTTATATCTATCCAAAACCACTAAAAAATATAAAATCAAGGCTGAAATGA
This sequence comes from Viscum album, assembly GCA_963277665.1. Lineage (NCBI taxonomy): Eukaryota > Viridiplantae > Streptophyta > Magnoliopsida > Santalales > Viscaceae > Viscum > Viscum album. Next base: position 1,541,983,290 of record OY728142.1, read on the forward strand.
TAGGGATATGTCAAATACTAGGTGGGATATGAAATGGGATTACCCTCCATCCATGCATATGATTGAGTAGGAAAATGAGGAGAAGAACGCTAAAAAAAGGGAGGGTTAAATTTTATATTTAACCCTCTTATGTGATTCTCATCATTAGACTACATTATTTGGATAACGACATTCCAACCATGTGGTCCCACTATATAAAGGGCACCTCACCTCAAACAATTAGGTGCATGGTTTTTCAGACCCTGTGCATCCCATGCACACCCTGAACAATTTATTACATATGACTTTAATGATTTTCTAGACAACTAAAAAATTTTGATATGCCTATGTTCTAATTCAAATATGGGTGCATAGTTTGGGCAAGATGGTTACCACTAAACATGCTCCCCATGCTATGTCTCCAACACTTTTTTATTGAATCCCAATACTCTCAAAACCAAAGTGAACCCTTGAGACACATACTTGTCCTTAACCCTCATCCCAAAACATTTTTAAAATGTGTTTCATTTCATAATATTATGCTCTGATTCCCAACTTAAAATTTTTCCATCCACCAAACATAAAATTTAAAATACCCTCCCATATTTCACCATCTCAAAAACCTAATATGTTACAATTCAGACAGTTTAAATTCAAGAAATGATTCAGGAAGTGAAAAGGAAATGGGTGACCTTACTCTAATAATTTTACAATGTGTGGTACTTGAATCACTCATTATAGAATTAATAACTCATTTATATTTTATTCAAATATCTATAAGTGAAGATAAAAAATATAATGATTCTGATTCAAGTTATGATTCTGATTTGTGAATATTAATATCAATTAATTTTTAAAGACAATGAGGAATTAAGAAATTATAGTAACTAAATGGTTGAAATATATAGTGATTTAAAATCTAAAAATAAAATTTATTTTCCAAAAAATGAGAAATTGAGAAGGTAATGTGATAATTAGAATATCATTATTTTTTAGAATGAGTAATATAAATATAATATTTATTCTAAGATGTAGAATGTAAAAAAATAAAATAACCAACATAAATATTTTTTGGAAGTAAAAAAATAAATATTAAAAAATATGTATTATTTCAGTAATGGATTATATTACTACTGTTGATAATTAGTGTAAGAAGCTCGAGCTAGAAAATAGGAAACTAAGAAATAAAAATTTTGTTTCTAATGAGAAAATTTATACTAATTTAAATGTTATTAAAAATGTTAATGTAGATTTGAAAAGGGAAGATTTTAAATTTAAAGAAAATTATCTAATTTCATTCAAGATAGAGAAGAATGAGATATAATTATATCAATAATTAAACTAAAGTATAACAAGAATGGATTTGATTATAACAGATTTTTACCAAGGATGAATCAAAATACACTTGTTAAAATCTCAAAAGGGATAATTCTAAGTGTAACATACCTTAAATATAGAATGCAAGGAAATTATGAAAATGAATTCTAATTAATATTTACTCAAAAAAAATCATACTAAACCTTTATCTATAAGATTTTTTATTCAAATATTTCCAATAATAGATTTTTTAAGTCTATTTCAGTGGAAAAAATATCTATTATCAATTTGGATGAATCAAATAGAGCATAAACACCAAATGGATGTTACTAAAATCAGAATGGACAAAATATAGTCACCATGCCCGTGTATGTATTTTCTATTTTCTAACTATAATTCTATATATAATTTCCTAAACTAGTATGCTGGCATGAATAAAATCTTGTATCCTTTTTCTTTTCAATTTTGATTTTTTAATTTAATGTATGTACTCTAACTTCTATTTTTTGGTAAAGTGATCATGATGTAGCTTATTTATATAAAAAAATTGTTATATATATTAATTATGTGTTTATATTTCATATATAATTATTTTTAATATTTTTTATATCTTTAATGAATTATGGATTTAGGGGAAGTTACCTCATGTTTTGAAATAAAATAATATGTTGATATTTAGGTTTTAAAATAATCTTTAAATAGTTAGTGTATGTATATTTCTATTTTGTTTAATCTATTAATAGTATTTTTCAATAAATGATTAATTTTTTGGAAAATAAATCAAGTATTCTATATTATTTTTTGTCAAACTAATTGTACACATTTGTTTTGGGGTGTTTTATGGTAAAACTATATAACTACCTAATATTTTAGCAATATATTTTTCATAGTGGTTCCTTGAAATGAATTTTTGAAAAATCTTGATTTAAGGAAGTATTTTATAAATTCAAAATTTATTTTATTCATTAAAATTTAGCATTTAGTTTTTTAAAATTATGGTGAATAATTGAAATTTCTATTTAGAAACTATTTGAAGTTGTCAAATTTTTCTCAGAATATATTAATTCTTTCAAAAGAGAACTTATTTTTTAATGTTTGTAATTATGATAAATTTCATGTATTGAATAATTTATTTAATATTATTTCAATTTTTTTTGATTTATTTCATTATATAAAATGTATCAAAATATATTGATAATAGAATTTTCTTTTTTGATACGTTTTTCATCAAATATTTTAGATGCTTCACTAAGGGGGAGTGTGTTGCTAAAAACATAAAGAAAAATTATTTATCATTTTTTTGGAAATAGTATGCAAGAGTCATAATTATTTATTTTTTAAATATTAAAAAACTATTTATATTTCATTATTTAAGTCATATTATATTGATTGATTTGAAAAATGACTATCAAAGAAATTTTTTTCAAGTTATAATATATTTTGTAATATGCTTGACAAAATTGGATAACATTTACATTTACTAGTTTTATTAGTATTAATGTTTTTTCAATTTTATATGGTTTTTAATATATATATATATATGGTTTATTCAAAAAAATATGATAATTTTTTTATTTAATTAAGTTTTTTGATAAATTTTAAAATGGGGATATTGTTTGGAATTTTAACTGAAAATTTTATTTATGGAATTTAAAAAAAGGGATATTATTAGTGTTAGATATTTTATTTTTTTGATAAATTACAAAATACTTCTTTTAAATATTCATTTAAATCCCTTTATTTTAATAACTTCATTTAAATTTTTTTTAATTGATGTGGTTCATTCTTATTAATAATTATATTTATAAATATAATGTTTAATTATATTTTCTATTGTAATTGTTTTATTTGAATAACAATTGAAGTACTTGAATAATTATTTTTATGTTACAATTATAATTATTTTATAAAAAAATAATTTATGTTTTAAATTTAGTATTTAAAATTTTGGGTTCACAAATTTTTTATATTTATTGGAATTAAATGTTAATATTTTTACAGTAATAAATTTTGTGTTTAATAATTTTTTAACGTAATTAATGTATTAATTTCTTAAATTTAAATATATTTTATATATTGATATATATATATATATTTTACATATTCTGATATATAAAAATATATATTTTTTACTAGTTCATCTTCTCTACTCAATTCACATCACCAAGCATAGTACGACAACAGTATCCTCACTTCATATAGTTGATAGTTCCTAAAAAATATCGTTTATATAAACTTTGTTATTTTTTTTATCAATATGTATTTTTTAGTCTTTGATTTATAGAAGATTATACATGAGCTTAATATAGGTAGTGTTTCTCTCAATCCCGGAAACTCATCTTCACATTTCCTCCATGTTTGTATTAGACATCCACAGTTCTAGTGGGGATATCCTCATTGTAATGATAATGTGGAATTGGTTTTATATCTTCATTGTAGTAGCTCTACATGCCTCATGATCAGCTGATACTAGGTTGAAATTATCATCCAATGGTAGCATTGTGCACCGACATTGGGTCTCCATCATATATACACATTGGTCGACCATCCTCACTGACATCGATAGTACTTCAGCATCACATAATGACCAGTGGATTTCAATTTACCACAAAAGATATTACAACCAACCTTGAAATAAATTTTGAATTGATCATGAGTGTTATCTCAAGTGACCATGAATCCTTATTTTAAGGTGACATCATGTGAAAATACCAACCTACCATAGATATGTTAATATAATGTGAATCTATCGTTAAAGTTATTAGAAAGGCATTTTAAATTGACTATAGTGTCAGGAACCGTCCCCCATGGCCCGTGCCATGACTACCCCAAGCCTGCCTTTTATAGTCTAGGGGCTGGAGACTACCACCAAAGGCGTAAATCCCTAAAACTGAGAAGGAATTTCATTTATAACCTAAAAATGCACACATTAGAGTACAAGATGAAATGAAAACACTAAGTTAAACTGTATAATAAAAGAGTGCTAAAAAGTAAAAGGGGATGGAAATACAATCCCAGCTATAAAGTACAAGAAACTAGAAAAAGGGAAAATAGCTCCTGGATCATCCACCTAGAAATCCTACCTAAAAGGTAGGTACAGATAGCATCCACAACACTCCACATCCGTCCATCTCCTCCGTGTACTGTCACACCGTGTGGTCAACCTCCAAGTACCTTCCAGTCCTGGTACACTCATCATCGGTCAGTGTTGTCCGTTGTTTGCATCCAACACAACATGGTGTGAGAATAGATCGAGCAGGGGTGATTATAATGATACGTAGTAAGGACCCTGAGACCCTCAAGGTCTCACAAAATCCAACAAGGATAAATCACATGGTATGAAATCAACAGATAACCCCACTTAGGTATATGCCTATACATATACCTAAGTTATCAAGTAATCCATCTCAATCACGAGGAAAACACAAAATTTAATGACTCATCTCACACTGGTATACAAATTTTGTTGATAGATAGAGATGATTATATGTATCCACTAAATCATATATTCTGTCAAACCCACATAGGATCCAGGAACAGTAGTCAGAGCTGTCAAACCCACATAGGATCCAAGAACATTATTCAAAGTTTTCGAACCTACAAAGAATCCAGGAATAGTAGATAGAACTATTGAACCCACACAGGATCCAGTAATAGTAGTCAGAGCACAGCCAACCACAGGGTTTCTGCACAAATCATGCTTGATTCTAGGAGAGTCCACCCCTCATGCCAAGAGTCGATACATCAACTGCCACGAAGTCCCATGAAGTATTATCTCAAAGGTGTTACCATGTCATAGAGGGAAAAACCAAACAATTCATGTACAAGACACAAAAGATGAGATGAATAAGCCATATACCAAAACTTACATGGCTTGTTGGAATAAGGTACACACCGTGTAGTCAGAACTCAGGTACTGCCCATGTGCAATGGCCTGTGTCGAAAGGCTGGTAGTGTAGAAAATCAAGTACATGATGTATGGTATGGTTACACATCATGTCCAAGCAATTGGGGTCGACTCTATGTATGCTGACCATGTGCCCGTACACGACCTCAACCCGTGTTCTCCAACCCGTGTATCTGGTACACGGGGTAGACCGTATCACTAGCCTTTTCTGGCCTTGCCTGGCCATGTAGTGGAGTACATGCCCGTGTACTTCACCTTGTGTTCGTGTATCCTCGGGATACACTCTGAGTCTCACGTAGCCACCTCTGCCAAGCTGTGTGAAAAGTACACACTATGTGACAGTGGACACACGTCGTGTGATGTGCATCTGACACCCGTAACCCTAACTGCAGTACGTCCATACTACACGGTGTGTTCTTCATAAGTACATGCAGTGTATACTGTAATTTTACAGAAATGATGATTCTAGCCAGTGCGCCTCCCGTGATGCCCATTCTTTATTCTGACAGTCCGATCGCCACGAAACTGCAATCTCTAGGTCTCCCTGAAGTTCCAAAATCATTACTAGTGTTTTTGGGCCTCCAATCGGCTCCAAAAACATGTTATCATTCTCCCGCTCGAAGAACGATCGAAGAACGATCTTCCTGATCCGGTTCGATCTATCACCTATTATCATCGCCGCGCCACAGCTAGGTCTTCGTGATGTTGGGTATTCAATTTGGGATCATTGTGTCACACAAAGAACCTGCAACGTTCCATTCTTCATCACCCAAGAAGAACGTGAAGAACACACCACAAGAAGTACGACAGAGAAATCGGGTCATGTTAGTTTGGTTCGGTTCATCCGCATTAGTTTAATAGCAAGTGGTTCAAGGTAATAAAACAACATTGAGAAACAAGAACAATGTTGATCAAATCAAACACTACCCTACCTTGTTTGTTGATTTTCGACTTTGGCGCAAGAAGGTGGATGTCGATTTTTTGTAGATGAACATGTCCTACATCGAAGGAGGTTCCGAAGAAGGAAGTCGAAGACCCTCCTCACCGGAATTCTTTATTGGAAGAATGTGTTCTTCATTGGTGGAATACAATCTTCATTGGGAGATTTCTACCATGTTCTCTCCTCTCCCAAGTTCCACCAAAATTCCAGTGAGACCAGACAAAATAATAGATTTATCTATTATTTAGTTGTTGGCATGAAATTCAAAATGGGATATTTTGGCACCATAAATGCTTGTGTGTTGGCTCCATTAAGGTGGTGGGCTGGTGGCACCATTAATTAGGGAGCTCAAGAGGTTTCTCCCCACTTAATGGGGAGTTCAAGTGGTTTTAACCTCGGGTGGTTCCCACCATATTAAACATGAAGAGGAGGTTAGGTTCGGGTGGGCCCCACCACCATAACCTCTAATGGGAGGTTAAGGTGTGGTGGTCCCCACCTATAACTTCCACATGGAGGCTTCAACCAACCAAAAGAAAAATAAAGCTACAAATTTATTCTTATTTAATTCATCCAATAAAAACACAAAAACTATATTTTATTTTTGACCATCTATCATCGAGGTGAAAGTCTTCTTAAGAAAATATCAGCATTGCGAGTTCAACAGTGCCCTCAGATTTCAATTCCGAGTACCAGTTCAAAATTTATAAAAACTCACTCGTACGTTTACTGAATGTACCCAAAAAAAACTTCAAAAATTGATTCTGGGCACACCGGGCCTCGGAATCATGTGCCGTCAATTTTTGTGGACTCGTAAAATTCTCATTTAATAAAAAAATTACATGGAAATTTTAGGTATTTACATTATCCCCACCTTCAGGATTTACATCTCTGTAAGCTATAACTCGAACTAAGGGAACATGTGGGGGTACTAAGCACACATCTAAGCCTCCCACTCCCATGTGTTCTCCTAGAGGTTCCCATGCTGCCAGCAAACGCGCACCAAAGGTATCGACCATCCACAAAGGTCTCGCTCATGTTGATCCTCAATCTCAATAGGAACCTCCATGAATGTCTCCCCATCGTTGATGTCCAACTCTCCATGGTTGATGATGTGAGTAGGATCTTGCACATATCTCATTAGCTGGGATATGTGAAACATGTCGTGAAACCGGTGCAACTGAGGGGGAAGTGCCGGGTGGTAAGACACCTCGCCTACTCTGCCGAGGACTAGGAAAGGTCTGATGAATCACGGAGATAACATGTCGCCTCGGCCAAATATTTATAGTCCTCTTTGAGGTGAGACCCGTAAAAAGTCATGGTTGCCATCCTCGCACTGCAGAGGCCTCAGTCTCCTGTCAACATATGACTTATGCCTGCTCTATGCAGTCTTCATCTGCTCTTGAATGATATGCACCTTATTCTTGGTAGCCCGTACCATCTCTGGTCCCACTAGTACTGACTCCCCAGGATCAGTCCAGCCCAAGGTTGATCTACAAAGTCACCCGTATAATGACTCAAAAGGTTCCATCGCAATAGTGGTGTGATATTTGTTGTTGTATGAAAACTCCACGAAAGGTAAGTGATCCTCCCAGCTGCGACTGAAGTTGAGGACACAAGCACGTATCATGTCCTCGAGGGTCTAAATGGTCCGCTCAATCTGACCATCCGTCTGAGGATGGAAGGATATGCTCAATCGAAGCTGCATCCCAAAATCCTCCTGAAACCCCATCCATAGTTGAAAAGTAAACTGTGCATCACGATCGGAGACAATAGAAGTAGGTACTCCATGTAGCCACATAATTTCCTGTACATAGAGGCATCCCAATATCTCTACTGAACCCTACTCTCTGAATGGTAGGAAGTGGGACGACGTGGTGAGTCAGTCAACGATCACCCAAATTGAGTTGTGACCTCTGGATGTATGTGGAAGTCCTGTCACAAAGTCCATGGATATACCAACTCACTTCCAGTAAAGGACCTCTAAAGGATAAACCAAGCCTGCTGATACCTGGTGCTCTGCCTTCACCTGCTGACAAGTGAGGCACCGAGAGACAAACTCTGAAACATCCTTCTTCATCCTCAGCCACCAGTGTTATCATTGGAGATCCCAGTACATCGTTGCCACTCTTGGATATACCGCTAGAAGGTATGTGTGGAACTCCCTCAAAACTTCCTCCAAAAGTGAAACTGGCACCATAGTACGTCCTATGAAGAGGATTATGTGATCCCCACCTTCATAAAATCCATCAGGTACCTACCTTGTGGATATCTGAGAACATCGTGTCTCACAGTCAGTGTCCCCACATTGCACCTCCCTGAATCATTGAAGGATTGGGTGTGTGACTGTGAGAGACTGTATGAAAGCTGCTCCATCTCTATCCACAAAGGATATCTGCAAAGTGGCTAGTTGCTCTGTCCCTTTACCTAATAGTTGTATAACACACCTCCTGCTGAGTGAATCCGAAACAACTTTCCCCTTTCCCGGAGTATATACTATCTCGATGTCATAGTCATGGAGGAACTCAAGCCAATGTCGATGTCTCAGGTTCAGGTCCTTCTGAGAGAAGATATACCTGAGACTCTTGTGATCAGATTATATCGTAAAATGTTTTCCCATCAGATAGTGTCGCCACATCTTCAAGGCTAAGACCACTAATGCTAACTATAGGTAATGGGTAGCATAGTTTTTCTCGTGTTGTCTCAACTATCGAGAACCATATGTGATCACTACTCACTCCTGCATCAGGACACCCTCGAGTTTGGTCTCTGATGCATCATAGTAGACTACGTACCCTACGCCTTCCTCTAGAAGCCTCAAGATAGGGGCACTAGTCAGCCTCTGCCTCAGCTCCTGAAATCTCTGTTGGCATCTCTCTGACCACACGAAGGGTTGCCCCTTCTTTGTCAAGTCTGATAGTGGTGCTACAACTCTAGAGAAGTCTAGAACGAATATCCTATAGTAACTAGCCAATCCTAGGAAACTCTGTACCTCTGTCACACATTTGGGTGGCTCCCAAGAAAGTACTACCTCAATATTCACTAGATCCACTGCAACTCCATCCTCTGAGATGACATGTCCGAAAAAGTGAACATCTTGGATTCAAAACTGGCACTTTGAGAGCTTACCATAAAGTTGGTGCTCTCAGAGTGTGTCCAGTACTACCTATAAATGGTAGTCATTCTCCTCCTCAGTAGTCAAATATATCAGAATGTTGTCGATGAAGACTATGAAAAAGCGGTCGAGGTATGGATAGAAAATCCTACTCATGGGTCCCATGAACACTGCTGGAGTGTTGGTTACACCAAAAGGTATAACCAAGAACTCATAGTGGTCATACCGACATCTGAAGGCCGTCTTCTTCAAATCCTCATATCGAATTCTGAGCTGGTGATGGCCTGATATGAGGTCTATCTTTGAGAACCATCATGCTCCCTTTAGCTGATCAAAGATGTCATCAATCCTCAGGAGTGAGTACTTGTTATTCCTGGTCACCTAGTTTAGGTGACAGTAGTCGACACAAAGACTCAAGCTCTCATATGCCTTGTTGGCGAACAGAATTAGGGCTGCCTAGGGAGGAACACTAGGCCAGATGAATCCCTTAACCTGCAAGTCCTCTAGCTGTACCCGCAGCTCTCGAAGCGCTACGGGAGCCATCTGATATGCTGGTGTAGATATCAGTGTCGTCCCGGGGTATAGGTCGATGTATAAGTCCACCTCTCTATGAGGAGGTAGACCTGGAACATCATCAGGGAAAACATATGTGTACTGGTCCACCACTACAGGATAATTCAGAATCTACACATCAACTACTCTGAGGGTATGGCAAGACAACTGATGAGTGATTGGCTGTACACTCCTTCAGGAAAGTCCATCCTACGCTGCAAAGGATCCCTTCTCACCAATGAAGGTGAACCTGGTCTCATCCGTGCGGACAAACCAAACTTTTGGTCTAATACAGTCAATCTGAGCATGAACTGTAGATAACCAATCCATACCCAATATGACTTCATAAGGCCTCAACTCCGCTACTAGGAGATCCCAGTCGAAGCTCTCGCCTCTTAGAGTAAGCTCACACTGTTGGAACCAGTGCGTAATCGTAAAATCTTCTCCCATGAGAGTCTCAATCCATAAGGATCAAGCTAATTGCTCCATATAAATCTTCGAGCTCTGAACGAGGGCAGTGTCAATGAAAGAGTGACTGGAACCTGTGTCTATAAGAACTGCAGCTATCGTGGAGTAAACACAGATCATACCTCAAATCATCTCTAGAGCACCGTTATCATAAGTCTTAGCTTTATGGAGCTGAGCTCTTGCCTGTCCAATTACTCACTGTGGTTGGGGTGGACCTCCTGGTGGTGGTGGTGGTAACATCTAAAAACGTCATCCACCGCCAACTGCATGACTAACTCCTCTCCCACATCCACTTGATCCCTATAGACTTCCTCAATCGAACCTCTGCCTCTATCTAAGAGGTCCCTCAACTATTTTTTGATCATCTAAATGGCGATTAGGATAGTCACGAGCCATGTGACCCTACCATCCACATGTGAAACACTGAATGTTCATCATATGACTGCCTCTGCCTTGTGTGCCATGCACAATCGAACCTGAGTCCGAAGGTTGTCCATCAGATGGTCTGGTCCGCTTGGATCTCTGCAACATTTGTCTACTGCCAGCTATAGAAGACTCTGATATGTTATTCCCAGTGACGGGTCTCGGTGCTAGTGATTGCTCAGCTAGGAAAATCTCTACTAAGAGGGCTCACTCCAACACCCCCACTTGTGTCGGGATGCTAAGGGAGATCATTGAAGCCCTGATCTCTCACCTGAACCCATGCTTGAAGGTACGAGCCCTGAAGAATGGGTCCCACACTATATCTATGGAGTAGCGCGAGAGGTTGGTGAACCTCGTTGAGTAATGTGGCACCGTTAGGATACCCTACTATAGATGAAGTAACTTCTGTATCCGCACTACACATAGGGTGGCTGGGACAAACTCTTCCCTTCAACAGGCTCTTGATGTCTGCCCAAAGTAGTGTCGCCTCGTCATGCACCTGGAGCATCAGGATCTACCATCTGCTTGTTGCTTCCTGAAGGAGAATCGTGGAAAGGATCACTATAAGGTCAGCTGGTGTCCCTACCAGTCTGAAGACTCACACCACAGCCTCCAGCCAATTCTCAGCTGCCTGCAGTTCTGTCTCACAACTGATCTTTGGTGGCCTCTGGCGCTGGAACTCGTGCGACGTACTCAAGAGGCATGCATCGTCTACTGCTGGGTATGGTGGAATCAGTGGACCAATGGGTAGTGGTACCACTGGTGCCTCCACTGTGATAGGGCCCTGCACTGAGGCCTCATCGTTTGGTGGGAATCCATCTTGTACAACTCTCGGAACCCTAGATGGCTGTCTGCATGGAGACATCCTGAAAAGAAACAAGTGTGCCATGGTAAAAAAGTTATACATGGTGATCTGACTCAAGTAATTCAAGGAAAACTCTTCAAAACACACACACAATCAGTGTTTTCATGCACTGGGTCGGAAATCATAAGTCCGGGTCCTGGTGTATGGATACATCGGCTGCTGCACCAACACTGGACTCCCTGATCTGAAAACCACACTCAATACATGTAAAACTATTGATTCATAGAAAAGATCAGAGTCTTAAGTTTTGTGGTAGAACCGACTACTCTGATAACAATTTTTTATGACCCATCCACCAAGGCCCGTTTCATGACTACCCCAAGCTCGTCTTCCATAGGCCAGGGGCTTGCGACTAGCACCAAAGGCATAAATCCCTAAAACTAGGAAGGTATTTCCTTTATAACCTAATATAGCACACATCAGAGTACAAGATGAAATCAAAACACTAAGTAAAACTGTATAACAAAAGAGTTCTAAAAAGTAAAAGGGGCCAGAAATGCAAGCCCAACTGTAAAGTACAAGAAACTACAAAAGGGGGAAATAACTCCTGGATCATCCACCGGGAAATTCTACATGAATGGTAGGTACATATAGCCTCCACAACACTCCTTGTTTGTCTGTATCCTCTGTGTACCGTCATGCCGTGTGGTCCACCTCTGGGTACTGTAAAGTCTAGGTACACTCAGCCTCGGTCAGCGCTGTCCGTCGTCTGCATCCAACACAATTAGGTGCGGGCATAGCCCATGCAGGGGTGAGTATAACGATACTGAGTAGAGACGCTGATACCCTCAAGGTCTCACAAAATCCAACAAGGATAAATCAGAAGGTATGGAATCAATAGATAACCCCACTTAGGTATATGCCCATACATATACCTATGTTATCAAGTAATCCATCTCAATAATGAGGAAAACACAAAAGTTACTGACTCATCTCACACAGGTATCAAAATTTTGTAGAGAGTTAGAGATAATTAGATGTAGACACTAAATCATTTATTCTGTCGAACTCATACAAGATCCAGGAATAGTAGTCAGAGATTTCGATTCCACATAGGATCCAAGAACAATAATCAGAGATGTCAAACCCACACAGGATCTAGGAACAGTAGACAGAGCTACCGAACCCACACCGGATCTAGGAACAGTAGACAGAGCTGTCGAACCCACACAGGATCCATAAAGAGTAGTCAGAGTGCAGCCGACCACAGGGTTTCCGCACAAAGTACACTTGATTTTGAGAGAGTCTACTCCTCAATCCAAGAGTAGATACATCAACTTCCACGAAGTCCCAAGAAGGATTATCCCAAAGGTCCTTCCATGTAATATAGGGAAAAACCAAAAAATTCGTGTCCATGATACAGAGGACGAGATGACTAACCCATTTACCAGAAAGTACACGGTGTGTTGGAATAAGGTACATGCCATGTAGTCATACCTTGGGTACTTTCCATGTGAAATGGCCCATGTCGAATGGCTGGTCATGTAGAAATGTAAGTACACGTTGTGTGGTATGCTTACACGCCATGCCCAAGAATCTGGGGTCGACTCCGTATACACTGGCCATGTGCCCATGCATGACCTCAACCTGTTTTCTCTAACCCGTGTATCTGGTAAACGGGGTAGCCCGTTTCACTAGCCTATTCTAGCCGTGTGGTGGAGTACATGCCCGTGTACTTCACCCTGTGTCCATTTATCCCCAAGATACACGCTGAGTCTCGCATAGGCGCCTCTACCAAGCTGTCTGAAAAGTACACGTTGTGTGACAGGGGTCACATGCCATGTGATGCACGTCTAATGCCTGTAACCCTAACCGTAGTACCCTCGTACTACACGACATGTTTTTTGGAAGTACACGCCGTGTATTCTTGATTTTTTCAGAAATGATGCTTCTGGAAGAATGCCTCCCATGATACCTATTCTTTATTCTGACAGTCTGATCACCATGAAACTGCCGTCTCTAGGTCACCAAAAAGTTACGAAATTATTACCTGCATTTTTGGGCCTTTTATTGGCTCTAAAAACACATTATGATTCACCCAATCAAAGAACAATCGAAGAAAGGTCTTCTCGATCCAGCCCGATCTGTCACCCGCTATCGCCGCCGCAACTCCGCTAGGTTGTCATGATGTTGGGTCTTCAATTTGGTATCGTTGCATCGCACAACGATCTGAAATGTTCTATTGTTCATCACCCAATAAGAATGCGAAGAACACACCACATGAAGTATGGTAGAGAAATCGGGTTGTGTTAGTTTGGCCCGGTCCCTCTGCATTAGTTTGATAGCAAGAGGTTCAAGGGAATAAGGCAATATATGAGAAACAAGAACCATGTTGATCAAATAAAAAACTCCCCTACCTTGTTCGTTGATCGTAGACATTTGCGGGAGAAGGCGAATGTTTATTTGTTTTAAACAAACACGTCCTACGTCGAAGGAGGTTCCAAAGAAGGAAGTCGAAGATGCTCCTCACCGACGTTCTTCGTTGGAAGAATGCATTATTCATTGGTGTAATATGATATTAATTAGGATCTTTCTCCCAAGTTCTCTCCTCTCCCAAGTTCCACCAAAATTCTAGTTAGCCCAGACAAAATAATATATTTATCTATTATTTAGTTATTGGCAAAAAAAATTAGTTGGGTTTTGGATTAATGGTAAGCACCCCGTAATCCTACATCAAAAATGGGGGTTCAAAACCCATTGGGCACAGGTAATGTAACAGTACTGTAACGGTACTGTAGCAGCGGTGGTACTATAGATTGGTGGGTACTGTAACAGCGGAAGGGCAATGTAGCAGTGGTGGTACTGTGCGGTACTGTAGCATTCGGGTTACTATTCACAGTATAGCAATTGGGCCAAAAAATTGGGCCTATGGGCTATGTAATGGGAAACAAGCCCACTGGGCCTTTGAGATATGTAATGGGTCTCCCTATATCCAGTTAAAAAGAGCTCTTTTATTTGCTTTAATAATAAAATGAGGCTTCGACCCCAACCTTTAAAAAAAAGTTGTTGGAACAAAATTCCAAATGGGTGGTTTTGGCACCATAAATGCTTGTGCGTTGGCTCCATTAAGGTGGAGTGGTGGTGGCACCATTAAGTGGGGAGCTCAAGAGGTTTCTCCCCACTTAATGGGGAGTTCAATATGTTTTAAACTAGGGTGGTCCCCACCATATTAAACATGAAGAGGAGGTTATGTTCGAGTGGGCCCCACCACCATAATCTCCCATGGGAAGTTAGGGTGTGGTGGTCCCCACCTCCAACTTCCACATGGAGTATTCAACCAACAAAAATAAAAATAAAGCTAAAAATTTATTTTTATTTAATTCATTCAATAAAAACCTAAAAACTATCTTTTAATTCCGACCATTTGTCGTCGAGGTGAAAGTATTCTTAAGTGAATATCGACATTGTGAGTTCAACAGTGCCCTCAGATTTCAATTATGAGAACCGATTCAAAAGTTATAAAAACCCACTTGTACGTTTACTGAACGTACCCAAAATAAACTTCATGAATTGATTTGAGGCACACCCGGCCTCAGAATCACGCGCCGTCAATTTTCACGGACTCATAAAATTCCCATTTAATAAAAAAATTTACATGGAAATTCTGGGCATTTACAATGGGCTGTTTTACAATTTATTGGTATTATTCCATTGACAACATGATTTCGTTTTTCTATTAATGAATGAATTTTTTTTTCTCAAGTAAGAACATGAGTTATTTTTAATACAACATTGAGTTATTTTTTCAAACTGACTATGAGTTTTTTTCAAAGTGACCATGAGTTACTCTTTCTAATTAATCATCATTAATTTTTTCAATGTGGACGCATGACATAACCTCAACCAAACATGCATATTTTCAGGAGACCACATGTAAGTGACCATACGATAAACTATTTAACTTAATCAGTATACCAAACATTCATATTGATGACATGGTAAGTTAATCACCCATAAAGATTATGCCGCTCACATTTATTTCACTTCATTACATTATTTTTTTTAAAACAACTTCATGTATGATATGTTTATTTATTATTTTAATAAATTTTTTAAT
The DNA here is from genome assembly GCA_963277665.1 of Viscum album. Classification (NCBI taxonomy): domain Eukaryota; kingdom Viridiplantae; phylum Streptophyta; class Magnoliopsida; order Santalales; family Viscaceae; genus Viscum; species Viscum album. The sequence goes on from OY728142.1 coordinate 1,541,998,910, forward strand.
TGTATTTATATTAAATTTATTTTAATCATTGTGTTTATTCATAAAATAAATAAATAATGAAATGACTATGTCTATGATATTTTATAGGGAAAATATTGTGGAACTATTCAAGAGATTAATGAATTACATATTATTATTATATAAGATATTTTAGAGAAGTTTTGATATTTCAATTAATTGAATTTTATTCAAATTATAATTATAATATCAAATTGTAGAATGAATATATAAAATCTAATGACGATATTAAAAATTGGTTAATGAAGAACTATCGTGAAAACACTAATAGAAATAATAATTTTCATATTATTTATTTTATACTATTTTTCTTATTGTTTTAATGTATTAAATTACTATAAGTTTTATGGAATTATTTTTATCGTTTTATTTAATTTAAATACTCTTATTTATTTTTCTGATCATATTATAAGTTGTTTTAAATATTTTAGAGTAGGATTTAATGGAATTAAACAGTATAATTTTATATGCATGAAGTTTAAATATCTAATGATGTATTTCTATATTTTAAATACTTATAACTGTTGAATGTTGGTGATGAGTTTAAGAAACTCCCATGAAAAAGAGAAATGAAGATGGATATTGGTGATTAGTTGATAAATAGTTAACAAGGCATGTGATGTGAAGTGATTGATGATTTTGTCAAAACATGGTGAAAATAATTACTTTATTGATACATGATTAAGATATTTTGTATATATTATTTGAATATTTTGATCATTAAACAACCTCAATCATTACATTCATTACTTTAGAAGTGATCAATGATCATAAATTCAAATCATCTTTCACATCTTATGACCCCTATCATTTTTCATTGTTTTCTAGTTTTCTTCAAGATATTTTTATTTTATATATATTTAATTTTATTGTCAGTTTATGAATTTCCTAATCAAAATTTATTCCTTATTCTTTTGTTCTACCAATCAAAAGATGTTTCTTAGGTTGTGACTCCAAAACAAAAGTCAGGACATATTGTGTTGTGACTCCTAAACAAAGTCAGGTTAAACTATGTTTTCACTCATGTAAAAACATAGGGTTGTGCCTCTAGGTATTATGAAAGGTAGAGTATATAAATAGGTTATAAATACCTTAAAATTTAATTTCCTTGGTGGGTACTCATCTTCTCACAAAGTATAAAATATTCAAAAGTATATTAGGATCTTGGTGATTTGAACCGCTATGAAAATATTGTATTCATATTTTAGTTTCTATTAATATTTATTTTTAACATTACACTTCATTGTAGATTCATATATTAATAAAATCTAATTGATTGTTTTTTTATGTTTTAAAAAACTATTCACTCCCTCTAGTTCATTTTTTCACCTATCTCAATCTAACAATTTTATCACATATTTATTATTCTTCTATGTAACATTATCTTGGTAATGTCCTTAAATTATTTATTACATATAAAGGTCATAGTAAATACTCAGTATTATGAGAGCCTTGATGTGCTATAATGATATTATAGAACATATAGGTAATATAATCAAATGAAATCATTTGATGGGTCAGAGATGATACACTATATCAAGTGGTTGACTATTATAAGCATACAAGGATTTATCTCTTAGTGTTAGCACCTATTATTTCCCCAAGATGAGATACTATAAGATAAACCTACAAGATGGAATTCCATAAGTTTATATGTAATTAGATATTCCTATATTTGAATGTGCATATTGGTCTAGAGACTTGGGATTATTATAAATTAATATCATTAGCTACATACCTTAATATATTTCTAAAAACTGTGATGATCAACTTTTATGGTGAAGTAGGATGCATTGGGTACGTCATGAGTGATATGGAATAATGAATAATTAAAAAATATATTTGTCACATCCAAAACTGAAACATGATATCCTGACTATTTGAATGAAATGTAATTATTGAATATTAAATTAATATTTATTCAAAGAACTCTGAGAAAAGTATTTTTTTTATTTATTAAATGAATAATAGTAATTTATTATTTTTTTTGGTAAATTACAAGGAATATATATGACCCAAGTTGTAAACATTGTAATGGAAATGATATAATCATTAAATATAATTTAAATAAATAATACCTTATTTATTTAATGAAATTATATTTATTTTAAAAACTGGTAGTGTGTTATTATTTTATTGTAATATTATTACTAGAATGGAGAATATAGTAGGTTTACTATTTTATTAAAGGACATTGTGTAATTATCAATACTAAACCCTATATTTATTTATAACCACTTGTATCATTTTATAAAATGTGTTAAATCATTTTATGTTATGGAAAATGAAGATTACATGTTCATTATGAGGTAATGAATCATGGATATCCAAAAAACAAGGTACACGATGAGTAGTATGGTGTACATGTCATGTAATTCTTGTGTAGTACATAAATTAATTATATAGAATAAAATTAATTATTGAATTAAAACCAAGATACATGGAATTTTGCTGGGGTGGATGATGTGAGAATAGGTTTTCAAAATATTTAAAACAAAATTAAATTATATTTTATTTTGTAACTACTCATCATATAAGGTGATAGTAAACATCATGTATGTTTTGATAATCAAAATTAGTTCGAAAAAAGAATATTAATGTGTTCTATGTGTCAAGAATGTCAAGATGACTATTTAGTTTGGCCCATGTAACTACATGTTGTGTAATATTGTGATACCCATGTTATGCTGCATTCTATGTTAGTACAAAGTACATGAGGAATTGGGACATTGTACAATTAAGACAGTTATATATAATGTATCCTCTATATTCATTCCATACACTTAAGTAATTTTAAATAGTATTTATTTATTTAATTTCATTAAAGTTATAGTATACAAAAAAATTATGAATATTCATGAATTATTGGATTAAAATTTTAGTTAGTTAATTAATTAAATAATATGAATATTAATTATTAATTCAAGAGAATGTTATCTTAATTAATATGTGTGATTTGAAATGAATGATATCTTCTATGAATATGATGTTGTTTCTCTCATGTGACTAGTCATGGGAAAGACTAACAGATTAATGTGTACGATGTTTATTTAATTAATTACTATTTCCTAGTTTTTCATAAGTGATAATGTTTTATTAAATTAAATATGATTTACTTGGATTTATTCCTCCCACATTTATTTTGTAGGACCTAAATTTCCATTGATTCTTTTATTTAGCCCATACCCTTGGTTCCTCACATCTAAATATGACAATAAAATAATAATATGATAGATATCCAAGGAGTAGAGGTGGTTCAAAACTGAAATCAAGGATAATCCTACCAAGAAAATACAGAGTTTAATGGTGGAATGTTGGAATTGGTCCAAGCCTTTCCGAATGATTTTTTTTCCATAGTTTCATGGGTTAATTTATCATCTATTCAATAAATAAATTATTGGAAACCTCATGATCAAGTCACATTATATATTTTATTTCATAAATGTGCATGGTTATCAATTTATTGTGATACATTTTTATATAAAGTCAAAAACATTCACATAAACTAAATAATAAAATGAAACATGCAAGATAATATAAAATAAATGGATTGAGTGTAAATTATTTTATCATTAAATGTTTAATTAATTATGTAAAATCCACAAGATATTTATAAAACATGTAAATGATAAGATAAGTAAATTAATTCATAATAAAAAAAATCCTCGCGAATATACTAATTCAAAATCCTTCCATTGATTATGTTATGAATAAACCCATAGTTTAATGTTCCATTGTGGATAAACTCATTTTATTTTTAATTATTATGGCATTATAAATAAGGTTTTGGGTTGTCTTAATTTTTTTTATACTAATGGATTATTTTCAATGGAGTAGGTGAAACCTAGAGGAAATTGTTGATAGAATTTGAATCTAGATTCATGGATTGGGAAGTTCACTCAATAGATGATGGATTTGTGGGTTAATTGTTTGAAATACCCCTACCTAATTATCTTTGAATAATTTTCCAAGAAAATTTTTATTCTATGATAAAAGAAATAGAAACCTTACTACTATAATTCAACTTCAATATGATATTATTAGTTAATTATTTTGTTTTATTGAGACATCATTAAATAATGATATACTAATAAGATAATTAAAATTATTTCATCTCATATATTTTTTGTCATAAACATAAAGTATAAAATCTGCTAAACTGACCAATTAATATTTGTATAATCACTGAGAGGTGGAGGGGACGATTTAGTGATCATTTATGTTCCTATTTATTTACATAAGAAACAACCTTCACATCTTATTAGTGATAAATGATATTATTGGAAAAAAAACAATGAATAATCAAAGGAACACAAGTATTTACAAGGTTTTCTACCAAATATGAGTAGCTAGTCCATAAAGTGGTTTTGGAGTAAGACAAGACTATAAAACCCACTAAAATCAATCCTTTTAGCTATTAAGGTAATCAGGGAATATCCATTAACTTTCATAAAAATATATTCAATCAATAGTGAATGTGTTCCATGAAAATAAAAATGATATAAAAAGGTTTTTGTAATAGTTGTAAGAACCTTCACAACATGCTTCAATGTTGTCACTGTTCTTATTAGACAATTTTCACACATGTAACTTATAAAAGTACATATTAATCTTAATTGTCTTCAATTTCCATCATAGTAGTGATAATGAAATTTCTTCTATTGGGTAGTAGTCCATCCGCTATTATCTGTCTGGTACACATGGTCTAATGAAACTCAGTCAGATTCCTTATTCAACTAATCACTTCTGTTTGATTGATCAATTTTGTTTGACTAGTAAAATATTCATATATTAATTCCAAGGGATATCTAACCTATCCATTATATCTTATCTTTACACCATTCATCCAATACCAATTGATGGTAAACATTTCCCGGTATACATCAGATTGATACCTCTTCACACTTTTCTCTTGATCATCTCCTCACATCGGAAACACTAATACGAGCTACCAAAATTCCACAAACATCTAATTGCACTAACCCCCTTTATATAGGTATCACTTATCCATAATTTAAGGTAGTATCATGAAATTAAAATTCATATATTCTACTCAAATATTGAACAACCCACTCAAACATTAATTGTTTAACCACTTTCAAATTATTAAAATATAAGAACATTCCATAAGACCCAATAATAATCATATAATTCAAATATTATGCAATCTAATATAGAGTCATGGTATTTACTTTAAAATTATTGAAAATGTTTATGTCAAAATCCACATCATTGTGTTATTTACTTTATTAAATCATTTTAATGATATATAAACCTTTAATCTAGTATAACATTAAATAAACACATCCATCAGATGAAACTTCATTTGGTACTCCTTCAAAACATTTTAGGAAAAATTCAGAAGGATTTCTCAAGACACTTCTTCAGTATGATGACATGATTTTCAAACCAGTTTCTTTTCCCATTACTTATGTACCCTTATATGATGAACATTTTTGGAAACTTTTTCTGTATGACTTCATGCAAATAAATTTGTCTTGTCCTGCTCGAACATCTTCACTTTACTTATATGTACTAGTTTTTCCAATATACATTTTAAAACATTTTTCTATAAAATAAAAATAAAAATATTTATTCAATCTACTTGTACAATTTTCTATAACTAATGATTAAATAATCTTTAGTTCGTTTAGTATACTTCATCTAATGGCATCACTCAGATTCCATTGTATGAAACAAATTAAATATCGTCTACTCTACAATCAATATAGATATTTTTATGCTAATAATTTTTACCTCAATTTTTTTTTGGAAAAAATCATTATGATTTAATTCACAAAAACATTGAAATGTTGGATTTTTATAAGTGTACCTCAAACTCCTACTTTGAAATTAAACTTGGACTATGAGAACTTGCAGTAAGAATGATGTTTGATACTTTAGTAATAGTAAATCATAATCTAATTCTATTTATCAAACATATCTATCTGATATAACTTATTGGGATAGTTGGATAAATACTCAATTCTAGACTCTGTCTAGTTAATACAGACCAATAAATATTGTCTGGTATACATAGTTTGTTAGTCTCAAGCAATTGGACTCCACTTCCTCATTCTATTTGACTCTGTTGTATCCATTTTTATCATTTCATTAATGGAAATTTTAATGAATAAACCTTATGGAAATTTCATAATGTTGATAATGAATATTCTTTTCCAAAAATCATGTTAATGTTTAATAAATTAATATCACCTCACCAGTTATATTAATTGATTAATGTTTTCCAACAAAATATAATGGAAAACCCCCCTCATTATTCAAGATTATGTTATCTAATTCTTAGAAAAAAATCATTTAAACCACTTAGACTCAACAATATGTACATGTAGAAAACAAATATATTACAGAGTGTGTTCTTTTTAAATAAATTTAATAAAATGTGTTGTATGAAACACCGAGTTTGAACGCATCATGATCTATTAATAATTGATTGTTATAAATTAACCATTAAAATAGCTATAATTAATTGTATTAACCACATTATAAAATCTATATATTTAATTTATTTACATTATCTAAAATATTTTAATATACTAAAATAATAATAAACCCACTTTTATGCATTGAAAGGGTATGTTTTTTTAAAGGCAGTTTTATCACCTTCTGATAAAGTAATTTTTTGAAATATAGTTCTTGATAAATTATTAAATTATACTTGTAAAAATAAACTTATTCATTTAAATAAGAATATAAAAATTTACATGGATCAATTTTTTTTTATTTTATGATAAGTTTCATGTTTTGATGAATAATAATAAAATATTACATTTTAATAGAAAATAGCTTTTTCATCTAAATAATTTATAGTGTTAAATTATATATTTAATTGGTTTTAATGTTTAATTAGATTAATTTTCTATCATTTAATCCAATTTAAGTCATTATATTAAATTTGACATTGAATTTGGATAATTTTTTTTAGTATTTTGAACATTTTCTCATTAAAAACTCATTTTATTGTTCTAAAAATGGTATTAATATTAAAATAATTACTAAAACTTTAGTGTTTTTAAATTCAAAAATCTGATTAAATATTTTTAATCAGTAGGTATAAATTATTTAAATAGTTTCTTTTATTTTTTGGAATTATGAATAGTGAATTTACTAATTTTTTATTGACGTGGTTAAAGGTAAATCAAGTAATTAAAAGTAAAAATAATATTATAAATATTATAAAATAACACTAAGACATGTAACAATAATATTTGATGATTTTTTTAGTAAAAAATCACCATTGGTCCAATTTTATGGCATCTAGGATCCACATGGACGACTTTAACCCTTTTACAGTATTTTATTTTAGGAAAAGCTGAATATGTCATACTCATGTTTTTAATAAGTATTAAAATTTTAATATATGGAAATTAAAAAAAAATATTATAATATAAATAATAATTTAAAATATAAAATGTTAATATTCACCATGAAAGTTTATTTTTAATTTTTATGAAATAAATAATTCACCTAATGGCTTACACAATAATGAGGTAGTAGTTATTTAATTAATGGGAATATCAAATTAAAAATTATATAAATATTAAAATAAATATCATTTTACACAATTGATGGAGTCCATGAATTTTATAGATAACATAGACATGATATTTATATATAATATATGTTTTTTGGAAGTTATATTATCTCATTTATTTTTTTCAAAGTCAAAGTAATGAATAATATCGAAATTTTCTTTAATGTTATATTGAAATAAAAAATATATTATTCAATAATATAAAACACGTAGATATTTAAAATTAGGAAAACATATTTTTATAAAGTTTAGAATTCCATCCATACCTCATTTAATGTTTTTTTCATTATGTAGTAACTATATTATACTTTGAATAGTAAAAATACAAATTCTCATGGTAAGAGTTAAATTAATTAATTAAGGGTTAAAACCAAAAGATAAGGGTATAAATGTGAAGTAAAAGTTTTAAAAATAATATTTTATATTATTTCAACCCATACTCATACAATCTTATTAATATCTCACTTGGGTGAAATTTTTAATTAAAAATTAATTTATAATAATTTAATATTTTGAGAGTTTCCAGTGGTGACTCTCACCCCAATTCTAAAATGTCACCTCCTAACTCACTTCCTCACACCACTTTATGCCTTATATCTTGAACAAAACCTTCCCATTTCTCCTACCAAAATTCTTCAGCAATTTATGGAGGTCTTGGTATTCTAAAAATACCAACTCTAAATCCCTCTTGAAGAGATTTAAAGGAAACCCATTGAATAAGAGGTAGTTGTTTTTCCTATTCATTCAAATTAATTTATTCTTCTAATTCCTCTTTATGTGTTATTTCCATAATAAAGTAATTAATATAGTATGATATATATTCTAATATGTTATTATTTTTATGGGATAACTATTTATTACCTTTTATCCATCCTATGAAAATCAAAAGTTGTGTGCTTGTGTACGTACAACTTACCTCCTCTATGCCCTAGTATAATTTGTTTTTCATCACCACATTATTTGTATGGGTAAAATGATGAATATAATAGATATAAATAATAAATATTATCTTATATTTAATATATATAATTAATATACCATCCTATTCCTTACACTTTCACCATTAAGGGAATGATACTATCACTCGTGCGTATGTATGAACAACTGTAAAGACCCAGAAATTTCAAGGAATTTTTTTCCCTTAATTTCTTTGAAATTTTACGAGTCTGTGGCTTCTGAAGGAACTTGATTTTGAGGCCTGGTGTGCTTGGAATCAATTTTCTATGTTTAGCTTGGGTATGTTCAGTAAACGAACGAGAAGGTTTTTCTATCATTTGAAACGGTGCTTGGAATTGAAATCATAGGGCACAGATGAACTTGATGCGCTGGTAATTGCTTTAGGGGACATTTACCGCAGATGCGTTTTATACGGGTTTGAGGTTATAATTTTTGGTTTGTTTAAAAAAAAGATAAATAAAATTGTAAGAACAATATTATTTTTTATCTAAGGAGGTCAATTCCTCCCATGGGTAGTTAAGGGTGGGACCCACAGCCACCTAACAACCCAAGTGTGGATGTTAGAGAGGTGGGGCCCACAAAAGCCCCAACCATTATTTTTTCCACCTAAACAGCTTAAACCCCATCATTAAATTGTCAACCCCCCATTAATTGCCAATCTCTCCACCTCCCTCACGCTATTAATTCATGAAAACCCCTCAAATTAATGAGGATCTTTCCTCTCCCTCTCCTCTCCCTCTCTTTAATTAAATGCCAATGCATTTAATTAATGATGATCTTTCCTCTCCCTCCCATTAATTAATTTCCAACGCATTTAATTAATGAGGTGATTTAGGTTTTGAAAGTTAAATTTAATGTGTAATAAAATAATAGGAGGAGCCAATTATTTTACCGGAGGAGGGCTTTTGTTGTGCGAAGGAGGATTGGGAGAGCTCTTGAGTTTTTGAAGAATAGTGCCCTCTGACGAAGAATGACGATTTCTTCGACGAAGAACACCGGTTCCATGAAGAACGATGACGCGCCACCCATTCTATTCTCTGCAAAAAGAGAGGAGACACCGTTTCCTCCTTGAGCGCACACCGACGACGTCTACAAAACCTCACCCCGCGAAGCCGTCCTCCGCAACGCCCGACGTGCGACATCAATTATTCAAGGTAGGGGGTTTGATTAATTTATTTAAAATAAATTACTCCTTCGATCTTGTTGTATTCGAATGAACATCTTGGCCGAATGTTACCATCTTACGCAGAGGGAACGGGCCAAACAAACATTATCCAACGACCCTATGTCATTTCTTGTCTTGTTTGGAATTGGAAAGCGGTGATGAACAAAGGCAACAACCGAGAACCGAACGCACATAGAGGAACCGCGGGCCGCAACCATGAGCTTCTCGACCAAAGAAGGATTATAGGCTGAAGGAAGGAACCGTGGCGCCCCACGACGCCGTGCTGCGGAAACTGCGGCCCGCATAGGGTGGGCTGCTTCGGCGGAAGACCCAGCCGGCCCATCGGCCAACCGAATGGAACCGGAACGCAGTGTCAGGAGGGCACTGCTCTGAAGAAACCCATAGCCCGTTGTGCGGGCCACATGTTCTAGAAGGCCGGCCGGCCAAGCCGGTCGGTTTGGAGGGGGCGGCGCCTCTTGGCGCTATCGGTTTGGGCAGCTCGGGGCCGCAGCCCCGCCTCGTACCGCTAGGCCAGCTGGCCGAGCCATCCGGGCCATGCCAACTCAGACCGGGACATACCCCTCAGGCCAGACCTCTTGAATCTTTAGTCCGGTCTGACACCACCTTATCGGGTCGGACCCGCCAACTCTGGGTTGACCCGACCCGTCAGCCCACCGGGCTTAACGGGCCGGGCCTATTTTCACTTAAACATGAATAAAATGAAGACCTCGTGTCTGATCTATGCACCATCAGCGACACTGAGACCCTAGCGATGAGGTGGTCCTTTTGAGGCACTCTAAGTGAGTTTTGGATGACTTTGAAAAAATGGCCGGGTTTGGAACGATTGTAATTCCAACCTGGCCCTCAGAGCGGAAACACTTATATCTTGAGGACCGGACGTCTGATTGATGTTTCGTCGACTATGTTGGATTATTCTTGATGATATGGTTATTTTGGCATACTTCACCTAAGGTTTGGACGCAGTTGGAGTATGGCTGGGTTGGATTGTACCCAAAATCCAACTAGGCCCCTGGAACGGAAAAGCTAATAACTCACAGACCGAGCATCCGATTGACGTGTCGTCTATTGCGTTGAGACCCCTATAATGAGGCGGTCCATTGTGTTACTTCTACTTGAGACTTTAAGAAACTTGGAAGTAACGACCAGTAGCTCATGGAGTGGACCCTCTCGGAGACGAGCGTACGGAGTGCAGAGACCTAGTAGCTGTAGACTTGATGACTGCTTGACCGATTTGACTGAGAGTGATTCGATTAGCCCAGTGGATGGAGTGCCCAATATTTGGCAGTATAACCATGGTGGATGGAGTTCCTGGTAGTTGGAAGTAGACCCACGGTACTCGACAGGAGGAGTACCTCTGTAGGCTATTAGGGGGAGGTCCCGGTATTTGGCGGCAGACCCACAACGGACAGAGTGCCCGGTATTTGGCAGCAGACCCGTATTACTCGACAAGAGGAGTACCTCAACAATCTAAGGTTAGTGAGTAGCACCTTGGAGACATGACAAGACTACTACTCTTTATAGAGGAGGAGTTCTCCAGCAGCCGTGGTTTGGATAATAAAAATCCTGGTTTGAGCTGAGTCAATGACCTTTGTGTTTTCCTCATGATTGAGATGAGTTACTTGATAAATTAGGTATATGTATGGGCATATACCTAAGTAAAAGGTTATCTCTTGAGATATTTTATTGTGGTTTATCCTTGTTGGATTTAGTGAGTCCTTGAGGGACTCAGGGTCCTGACTGAGTATCGTTATACACACCCCTGCACGGGCTATACCTGCACCTCGTTGTGTTGGATGCATACGACGGACAACGCTGACAGAGGTCGAGTGTACGAGGACTGGACGACACCTGGAGGTGGCCCTCATGAAAAGTTGGTACCCAGAGGAGGTTGACGGACGCGGGTTCTGAGGAGGCTATCTGTACCTACCCTTCAGATAGGATCCGTGGTGGACGATCTAGGAGTTACACTATCTGTTCGTACCCTTCTGGTAGGATCTGTGGTGGATGATCCAGGAGCTTCTTGTCACCTTCCACCTATTTTTTTTCTTTTACCTTGTACTTTATAGTTGGTCTTGTATTTCCAGCCCCTTACTTTCATCACTACTTTTGTTTTTAGATTTACTTAGTGTTTTCTTCCGCTTGTACTCTCATTGTGTGTGTGTTTACATTTCACAAAGGAAATGCCTTCCCTTTTTATCGGGATTTATGCATTTGGTGCTAGTGACCAGACCCTAGACTATGGAAGGTGGGCTTGGGGTAGTCACGACACGGGCCCCTAGGACAGGTCATGAAAATTGGTATCAAAGGAGTGGGTTCTACTGCAGAACTTAGGACTCTGATATTTTTCTTTCTGTGAAGAAATAGTGTTAAGGGTACTAAGTATTATTTTCAGTTAAGGGAGTCCAGTGTTGGTGTGGGCAGCCAAAGTATCCATAAACCAGGCCCCTAACTTCTGATTTCTGACTCAGTGCATGAAAAGACTAATTGCATGTGTGTTTTCAAAAGTTTATTTTAAATCATCTCAAACCAGGTCAGCTCACCAGGTATATTATTCTGACCGTGTCACATCTGTTTCTTTTAGATTGTCTTCACCAAGTCAGTCAGTGTCGGTACCGAGTGGAGAGAACGATGATAGATCACCAAGTAGTGAGGCCTCAGTAAAGGGCCCTCTTCTAGTTGAGACACCAGTGGAGAGTGCATGATGCTTGAGCGAGTTGCACGAGTTCCAATTACAGAGGCCTCTAATGTTTCGAGGAAAGTAGGATTTTCAAACAGCTAGGCACTGGCTGGAGTTTTTAGAACAAGATTTACACATAGCTAGGATAGCCACTGACTTGATGGTGTACCTAGCTGTTAGTCTCTTTCAGGGAGCAGCTGAGAGGTGGTGGATCTGGATGCTCTAGTTTTGCAACGAGATGAACCTCACCTGGGGAAACTTTGAGAGTTTTTTTAGGGTGGAGTTTATACCAGAAACTCTACACTCTGAGCGTGGTCAGGAGCTGCTACCCTTGCTGTAGGGTTTTCTGACTGTAGCGGAGTCTTTTGTAGCCAGTAGTAGACAGATGACACAGAAGACCAAGCGGACTAGGCCGACAGGTGGGTGACTTCAGGGTACAGGTTCGGTTGTGTGAGGCACACGAAACAGAGCCTGCCATACGAGGAGAAGGAAGTGCTATGCATGCGGCAAGAAGGGTCACATGACTCGAGACTTCCTGACCTGTCCAGCAGATGAGCAGTAGGCAGTAGAGGAACCTACCAGACTGGGGCAGAGGAGCTGGCCATACAGCCGGTGGTGTATGATGCTTCGAGGTGTCGCAACCACCACCACCATGAGATCCACCCGGACCGCAGGGAACGAGTGGGTATGGGAGATCACAGCTTCAGGCAACTGAAGCATATGACTATAGAGCTTCAGAAGTAGGTGGATATGGGTGGGACTAGTTCCAGGCTTGGAGGCCTTTGTTCTTGGTGCTTCTAGTTTCCGTGTTGTTGTTGTTGTGTTTGATAGTGTCTTGGTACTTCGAGCTGCATTAATAAAAGACACTTATCTTTGTGAGGTTTAATTTCCTATCCTTTTTTTGGGTTGATACTAAGGGGTTCCGGTTAAAACTTTTGACTTGACCCTCACTTACGATATTCCTACTGGGGGAGACCCAATAAACATGCACTGATGTTGACAGTGTGACTAAACCCTTGGAGGTGAGAGTAATGGTTGGATATCTTAGTAGTAGTGTCGAGGCCTTACGATGTAATTCAAGACATGAATTGTACCGTTCATATCAGGATTAACTGTATTAGATGAAGAACGTGGTTCATCTAGGGGATGATACCAGATTTCTTTTTTTGGCTGAAGAGAAATCTCAGCAGCTCTTTGGTAGAATGTAGATGAAGAAGGGTGGAGACGAGTTCTTACAATTGGCTAGTCTCACCCATTGTTCGTTGAGTGAAAGGTTTACGGTTCTCTCCAACTCAATAGTCTCATGTGCATCTTCTCTCAGAAGGACATGAACCTGAGACAATGGTGATGACTTTAATTCCCCAAGGACTAAGACTTTGAGATAGTTTAGACTCCTGGGGAGGGGAACGTTGTATCAAATGCTCTTAGTAGGAGATCGGGTATTCAGCTGTTCGAAGTGGCGAGACAGAAGCTGGCCGCATTTCAGATATACTTTGTGGATAGTGATGAAGTCAGCACGTGTAGAACCAATGATGATTCAGGCTTCGACGAAGAAGGTGCAGATCATACAAGAGCGGATGAAAACTACACAGAGAATACAGAAGTCCTATGATGATAGGAGACAAGACCACTGGAGTTCGAGGGTGACAAACACGTCTTCTTACGGGTCTCACCTCAATGGGGTCTATGGAGATTTGGCTAGGGCGACAAGTTATCTCCACCTTTCATCTGGCCCTTCCACATCAATTGCACTGGGTGCACAACGTCTTCCACATATCTCAGCTGAGGAGATACGTGCATGACCCATCACACATCATCGATCACGGGGAGCTGGACATCAATGACGGGGTGACATTTATGGAGGTCCCAGTGGAGATCGAGGATCGACACGACCAGGTCCAACGTGGATGGTTGATTCCTCTGGTGCGCATTCACTGGTGGCAGAAAAACCACCAGGAGAGCCCTTGGAAGTGGGAGGCTCAGTTGCATGCTCAATACCACTTTTGTTTTCCCTAGTGTGTGTTGAAGCTTTACGGGGACATAAATCCCTGAGGTCTGAGTAATGTAAAGACCCAGAAATTTCAAGGAATTTTTTCCCTTAATTTCATTGTAATTTTACGAGTCTATGTCTTCTGACGGAACTTGATTCCAAGGCCCGGTGTGCCCGTAATCAATTTCCGAAGTTTAGATCGGGTATGTTCAGTGAAAGAATGAGAGGTTTTTTCTATCTTTTGAACCGGTGCTTGGAATTGAAATCCGAGGGCACCGATGAACTCGTAGTGCCAGTAATTGCTTAAGGGTAAATTTACCGCAGTTGCATTTTATACGAGTTTGAGGTTATAATTTGTGGTTTATTTAAAAAAAAGATAAATATAATTGTAAGAACAATTTTATTTTGTATCTAAGGAGGTTAATTGCTCCCATGGGTAGTTAAGGGTGGGACCCATAGCCACCTAACTACCCAAGTGTGGATGTTAGATAGGTGGGGCCCACACAATCCCCAACCGTTCTTTTTCCCCTCTAAACTCCTTAAACCCCCTCATTAAATTGGAAAACCCCATTAATTGGCAATCTCTCCACCTCCCTCACTCCATTAATTCATGAAAACCCCTCAAATTAATGAGTATCTTTCCTCTCCCTCTCCTCTCCCTCTCTTTAATTAAATGCCAATGCATTTAATTAATGAGGATCTTTCCTCTCCCTCTGTCAGGACCTATCCCCAGGGCCCGTGCCGTGACTACCCCAAGATAGCCTTCCATAGGATAGGGGCTGGAGACTAGCACCAAGGCGTAAATCCTGGTAAAAAGGGAAGGCATTGCCTTTGTAAAGTAAACAACAAACACCACAGAGCAAGCATGCAGAAGAAGTAAACACTATGTAAAAGCTGGTACAACAGTAAGTGCGGAAAGTAAGTGGGCCAGAATACAAACCCAAACTGAAAGTATAGTACAACTCGAAAGGGAAAACAACAACTGAAAAGTAAAGCCGCAACATCGAGCCGTCCACTGGAAGTCCCACCTGAAGGGTGGGTACAGATAGCCTCCACTGCTCCTCGGGTCCAGCCGACCGCTCTGAGTACGTCCCACCCAGTGGTCCACCTCCAGGTACCATCTTGCTCCGCAAGCCTCCACCACGATAAGCGCTGTCCGTCGTTTGCAACCAACACAACGTAGTGCGGGCATATCCCATGCAGGGGTGAGTATAAGCTACTCAGTAGGGACCCCGAGACCCCTGAAGGTCTCCCAGAATCCATAAAGGATAATCCACGAAGGAAATATGCAATCACGAAGTAACATCTGACAGGGCTTAGGTATATGCCCATACATATACCTAAGTCATCAATTCTCGCTCGGCTCCAACATCTGAGCTCAAGTACAACCCAGTCCACAAAGGAAATCAAAACGTAAATCCACACAGGATAGCTCAACAAAATCCACAAAGGAAAGCAAAACATAAATCCACACAGGATAGCTCAACAGAATCCACAAAGGAAAGCAAAACAAGATTCAACTCACACTGGTATACTTCTTCGATTGATGATAGAGATGATCATTGATCCATCTAAGTCATCGGAACCACAAAGGATCAATAGGTACTAACCCCCACAATGACCCACAAAGGATCTGACCCACAATGGATCGATAGGTAACTAACCCCCGCAATGACCCACACAGGATCAGACCCACACAGGATCTGTAGGCACTGGACCACATAGGACCGCTGAGTGCTGACCCACACAGGATCGGGCCCACACATGATTGGTAGCCTGACCCACAAAGGATCGCTGAGTGTTGTAGTCGTCGTCGTCGAATCCACTGAGGATCTCTGCACAGTCGTCGTCGTCACAGTAGCAGTCGCAGCCAGCTCTAGGGTTCCCGCACACAACAAGCTCGTTCGGGAGGGTCCGCTCCACGAGCCGAGAGGCTAATACATCAAATGACACATAGTCCAGAGTTGATGTATCCAAAAGTTCCGTATCTCCAACAGGAACTCAACGTCGCAGACGGCACGTCAATCGGACGCCCGGTCTGAGAGTTATTGGCTTTTTCATTCCAGGGGCCCGTTTGGTTTTTAAGGAAAAACCAACCCGACCATACTCCAGCTATGTCCAAATGTCGGGCATTGTAAGCCAAAAGATCCGTCTCACTTAGAGGAATTCAACAAAGTCGACGGTATGTCAATCGGACGTCTGAAGCTCAAGATATGAGCGTTTCCACTCCGAGGGCCCGGTTGGTTTCGTGTAGGAACCAACCCGACCGAACCCAAAGTATTCCGAAACCTTGAGTGTGATATACCAAAACAACCGTATCAATCCAAGGATCACATTGCCGCTGACGGTGCGTCGTTTAGGGATCCGTAGCCCACGATATGGGCAAAAGACCGAAAATGGTCTGAAAACGGGGGGTCTGGGACCGAACCGACCCGGCCCAACCCCCCCGGGTCGACCCGACCCGGGTCCGGGTCCGACCCGGCCCGGACCGGCCTGGGCGCGACCCGGCTCGAACCGGCGGGTCGGTTCGGCTGTTATGGCCGAGCCGCGGGCGGGGGGCGTGTTGCCCCCGCGTGAAGAAAAGCCGCGACCCCGCGTGGGGCCGCTCGGTGTCACCGGACGCGGTCGGGCCGCTGCATCCCTGCCTTCGGTTCCGCACGGTTGCGGAATCGCACCCCGCCGGGGCGCCACTACCTCCGGCTGCCGGTGGAGTCCGCGGGCCACCGGAGTTGCTCCGGTGGTCCGATTTCATTTCCGTCTGCGCCGTAGCTCATCCCGGGTCCCGTTCTTCACTGCGGAATCAACAAATTGCCTATGCGGCCCGTTTTATCATCATTCTCCATTTCGCACATCAAGAACAAAAGGGTGGTGCGTTCAGACTTGTTTGTTGGTCCGCACCCACCGCGTTAGCGGTTTGAAACAACACCATAATTCCCAGCAATTGATAAACCTCAACCCGAAATAATAATCTGCGGATCAACTTGTTAATTTGTTGGTCCGCTTTCTTGCCTTGGAGGAAAAAAACATGGGTATTATCATTTTCAAAACGACCCCTACCTCAACATCGTCGTCGGATGTGAGCTCGTTGCCGAATTGACTGTCGCGGGAGAAAAGGATCGTCACGTCGCGGAAGGGTGTCGCTGTAGCGCGGTACTCGACATCGCGTAGACAAACTCCGAGGATCAAGAACATACAGATTTAATTATAACTGTTAAATCCATGTTGATGTTATAATCCACAAAGAATTAAAAGGACCGCAATCCCCTATCTCAAGATGCCGATCGAAGATTGTCGTGGGGATGGATCGTCGTGGAAGAAGTGTCGCGGAGGGAGAATCGTCGGTGTCACGTCATCGATCTCCGAGGGCTCGGTGTTCTTCGTCGCCCTTCATCGGAGGTCGGCGTTCTTCGCGTTCTTCGTGTTCTTCACATTCTTCGTGAAGGAGTATGAAGATCTTTAGAGATTCTCCAAAGGTTTAACACAACAACCAGATAATAAAATAAGTCCTCATCTTATTTTATTATCAACTAAAGAATTTGAAAAACAAAGATTAGAAACGAACAAATTAATTCATAAAATTAATTTCAACGAATTAACCGCCCAATTAAAAGGAACGTTTAAGAGGTTAGAAAACGCGTCAGTTGACTTTCATTAAAAAGGGTTTTTGCGGGTGCGTTACTTAGCAGAAAAGAAATAGTGGGGCTCATGCGGGCCCCACCTCACAAATATCATACCAAGAGGGTAGGATATTTTGAATTGCACCCTATCCGCTTTAACTCAGCTTAAGCAGATTTAAGTGGCTTTTATGTGTCTTTAAGTGAAATAAAAATAAAGTTGTCGCACCACTTTATTTTATTTCTCAACTTAACCCCAAAAATTTAAAAACCACACCCAAGAAAATGAAACTCTGGAAGAGGCGTTTCTAAGAAAATACCGGCGCTGCGATTCCATCGGTGCCCTCAGAATTTGATTCTGAGCACCGGTTCAAAAGTTAGAAAAACCCACTCGTTCTTTCACTGAACGTACCTGAGCCAAATTTCAGAAAATGATTCCGGGCACATCGGGCCTCAGAATCAGGTGCCGTCAGAAACTGCGTTCTTGTAAAATTACAATGAAAATTAAGAAAAAAATTTCCTTGAATTTTACGGGTCTTTAAATCACTCCCACCTCAGGGATTTACGTCCCTGTAATGATACATCATAAACTAGGGAAACAAATGTGGGTACTGAGCACGCATTTGAGCCTCCCGCTCCCAAGTGCTATCCTGGAGGTTCCCGTGCTGCCATCTGATACGCACTAGAGGAATAGACCATCCACGTAGGACCCGCTCCTGTCGATCCTCGATATCTAACGGGACCTCCGCAAAAGTATCCCCATCATCAACGTCCAGATCCCCATGGTCAATGATATGCATCGGGTCGTGCACGTATCTCCTCAGCTGAGATACGTGGAAGACGTCATGCACCCGGTGCAACTGAGGTAGTAGATCCAGGTGATAAGCGACCTCACCAATCCTGTTGAGGACCTGGAATGGTCCGATGAAGCGGGGAGACAACTTGCCGCCTCTTCCAAATCTCCGTAATCCACGTCGAGGTGAGACATGCAAGAAGACGTGGTCACCATCTTCGAACTCTAGTGGCCTCTGCCTCCTGTCAGCATAAGACTTCTTCCGGCTCTGAGATGTCCTCATCTGCTCCTGGATGACCTGGACCTTCTCTGTCGTGGCCCAGACCATCTCTGGTCCCACAAGTGCTGACTCCCTAGGGTCTGTCCAGCACAAAGGAGATCTGCAAGGTCTGCCGTACAACACCTAGTATGGTGCCATCCCAATGGTGGAGTGGTAGCTGTTGTTGTACGCGAACTCCACCAAGGGTAGGTGGTCCTCCCAGCTGCGACCAAAGTCGAGGACACATGCACGGAGCATGTCCTTGAGAGTCTGAATGGCCCTCTCCGTCTGACCATCTGTCTGAGGGTGAAAGGCGGTGCTCAGGCGTATCTGCGTCCCGAATGCCTCCTGAAACCCCTTCCAAAGCCGGGAAGTAAAGAGAGCATCTCGATCGGAGACGATAGATGATGGAACACCGTGAAGACGTACAATATCCTGAATATAGAGACGCCCCAAGCTCTCCACTGAGCCCTACTCTCTGATGGGTAAGAAGTGAGCCGACTTGGTGAGTCTGTCGACAATCACCCAAATGGAGTCATGACCTCTGGAAGTGCGTGGAAGTCCAGTCACGAAGTCCATAGATATCCTGTCCCACTTCCACTCTGGGACCTCCAAGGGCTGTACCATGATAGCTGGTACCTGATGCTCTGCCTTCACCTACTGGCAGGTGAGGCATCGTGAAACGAACACTGCCACAACCTTCTTCATGCCTGGACACCAGTGCTGTCATTTGAGATCCTGGTACATCTTCGCCACTCCAGGATGTACCACCAATGGAGAAGTGTGAAACTCTCTCAGCACCTCCTCTCATAAAGCAACTGGTACCAAGGTACACCCTCTAAAAAGGATGTACTGCCCTGCTCCAAAGGAGAAACCATCAGGTGCCTGTCCTAAGGATATCTGTGCACGCCGTGTCTCACAGTCAGCGTCCCCACGCTGTGCCTCTCTGAACTGCTGTAGTAGTGGATGGGTGACTGTGAGAGACTAAAGGAAGGTTACTCCATCTCTATCCACGAAGGATATCTGCAAAGTGGCTAGATGCTCTGTCTTCCCCTCAAGTAGTTGAATGCCCGTCCTCCTGCTGAGAGAATCGGCTACCACGTTCCCCTTACCAGGAGTATAGACTATCTCAAAGTCATAGTCCTGGAGGAAATCGAGCCATCACCGCTGTCTCAGGTTTAGGTCCTTCTGAGAGAAGACGTACCTGAGACTCTGATGGTCAGAAAAGACTGTAAAGCGCTCACCCATCATATAGTGTCACCATGTCTTCAGAGCGAAGACCACTACTGCTAACTCCAGGTCATGGGTAGCATAGTTCTGCTCATGCGGACTCAACTGACATGATACATAGGCGATCACTACCCTCTCCTGCATCAGGACACATCCGAGTCCGGTCCCTGATGCATCACAGTAGACTAGGTACCCTATTCCCTCCTCGGGCAACCTCAAGATAGGTGCGCTGGTCAATCTCTGTCTCAGCTCCTGGAAGCTCTGCTAACATCTATCTGACCACAAAAAGGGTTTCCCCTTCTTCGTCAAAGCTGAGAGTGGTGCCGCAACTCTGGAGAAGTCTGGCACAAATCTTCGATAGTATCCAGCTAGTCCCAAGAAACTCTGCACCTCCGTCACACTCTTGGGTGGCTCCCAAGCTAGCACTGCCTCGATCTTCACAAGATCCAATTCAAATCCCACCTCAGAGATGATGTGTCCCAATAAGTAGACCTCACGTATCCAGAACTGACACTTCGAGAGTTTTCCATAAATCTGGTGCTCTCGGAGTGTGTCTTGTACAACCTGTAAGTGGTAGGCATGCTCCTCCTCAGTCGTTGAGTAATTCAAAATGTCGTCGATGAAGACCACAACAAATCGATCGAGGTATGGCTGAAAGATCCTTTTCATGAGGCCCATGAACACTGCGGGAGCATTGGTTATGCCGAATGGCATAACCAAAAACTCATAGTGGCCATACCGACATCTGAAGGCCGTCTTCTGCAGGTCCTCGTCCCGAACTCTAAGCTGATGATAGCCTGACCTGAGGTCTATCTTCGAGAACCGCCGTTCTCCCTTGATCTGATCAAAGAGGTCATCAATACTCAGTAGAGGATACTTTTTCCTCACCGTCACTTGGTTCAGGCAACGATAGTCAACGCAAAGTCGCAAGCTCCCGTCCGCCTTCTTGGCGAAAAATATCGGGGAAGCCCAGGGTGAAACACTGGGTCAGATGAACCCCTTGCCTTGTAAGTCCTCCAACTGTACCCGTAGCTCTTGAAGCTCGGCGGGATCCATCCAATATGCTGGAGTCGATATTGGGGTTGTCCCGGGGTACAGGTCAATATAAAAGTCTACCTCTCTGCGAGGAGGTTTCCCTAGAACGTCGTCGGGAAAGACGTCTGCGTACTGATCCACCACTACAAAAAAACTAGGATTCTGCATGTCAACTGCTCCTAGGTTGAGGCTAGCTAACTGATGAGTGATGGGCTGTCCTCTCCTCTATGGAAGTCCATCCTATTCTGTAAAGGCTACCTTCTCGCCGGTGAAGGTGAACCTGCTCCCGTCGGTGCATACACATCGCACCTTGCGCCTAATACAGTCAATCTGTGTATGGACTGTAGATAACCAATCCATGCCCAGGATGACGTCGTAAGGCCTCGATGCCGCTACAAGAAGATCCCAGCTGAAGCTATCGCCTCCTAGAGTAAGCTCACACTGCTAGCACCAGTGCGTAATTGTCGAGTTTTCTCTCGTAGGAGTCTCTAGCCGTTAGGATCGAGCCAACGACTCTGTCAGAATCTCCGAGCTCCGAACAAGGGAAATGGCTATGAAAGTGTGACTCGCTCCTGTGTCTATAAGAACTGCAGTAAGGGTGGAATAGACACAGATCGTACCTCGAATCATCTCGGGCACGCCGCGGTCGTAGGCCTCCGTTGCCTGGAGCTGTGCCTGTCTCTTCCCACCATCTCCCTGTGGTCGGGGTGGACCTCCTGGTGGTGGTGGTGGTAGAGCCTCAAAGCGTCGCCCACCACCTGCTGCTCGGCCAGCTCCTCTGCCTCGTCCGCCTCCTCCCTTCGGACTGCCACGGTCGACCCTCTGCCTCTGCCTAGGTGGCCCCTCAACTGTCTGCTGCTCCTCGACACGGTGGGTCGGGCAGTCACGAGCCATGTGGCCCTGCCCGCCGCATGTGTAGCACTGCCTGCCTCACGAAAGACTGGCTCCACGCTGTGTGCCCCGCACTGCTGAGCCAGTGTCCTGAAGTCGTCTACATGAGGGTCTGGTCTGCCTGGACCCCTGAGTCATCCGTCGACGGCCTGCTGTGGAAGACTCTACTACCTGCCGCCCTGCGGTAGGTCTCGCTGCTGATGAAGGCTCAGCAAGGAAGCTCTCGATCAAAAGGGCTCACTCCAGTACTCCTGCCTGAGTCAGAATGCTGAGGGAGATCAGTGATGCCCTGATCACATGTCTCAATCCCTGCTCAAAGGTCCGAGCCCGAAATAATGGGTCCCGCACCATGTCGGTCGAGTAGCGAGAGAGATCGGTAAATCTCGTCGAGTACTGGGCGACCGTCAAGCAGCCCTGCCGCATCTGAAGAAGCTTTTGGATGCGCACTGCATGGAGGGTGGCTGGGACGAACTCCGAGCGGAAGAGGCTCTCAAAGTCCGTCCAGAGAAGAGATGCCTCATCGTGCACCTGAAGCATCAAGCTCCACTATCGGCCCACTGCCGCGTGCAGTAGGCTCGCTGCGAGGATCACCATGAGGTCTGCTGGTGTCCTCACTAACCGGAAAACTCGTACCACTGCCTCCAGCCAGTCCTCGGCTGCCTGGGGGTCCGTCTCCCCGCGGAACCTGGACTGTCGCTGGCGTTGGAACTCATGCAGTGCACTAAGGTGACGTGCATCGTCAGCGGCTAGGGCTGGAAGCATCGGTGGCTCGGCGGGTAGAGGTACCGCTGGTGCCTCAACTGTCAAAGGGCCCTGCACCGAGGCCTCATCGCTCGGCGGGCTGTCGTCATGATCAACTCTCGGAACCCTAGATAGCTGCCATCGTAGGGCCATCCTGAAAAGGAAACAGATGCGCCACGGTTAGAATAGTATACCTGGTGAGCTGACACAAAGTAATCACAAAGAAAACTTGTAACACACATGCAATCAATGTTTTCATGCATTAAGATGGAAATCAGAAGTCAGGGTCCTAGTGTACGGATACGTAGGCCGCCGCACCAACACTAGACTCCCTGGACTGATAACCACACCCAATACGCTAAACACTATTGCTTCACATAGAAAAAGATCAGAGTCCCAAGTTCTGTGGTAGAACCGAACTCCTCTGATACCAATTTGTCACGACCCGTCCCCGGGGCCGGTGCCGTGACTACCCCAAGCCCGCCTTCCATAGGCCAGGGGCTGGCGACTAGCACCAAGGCGTAAATACCGGTAAAAAGGGAAGGCATTTCCATTGTAAAGTAAAAACAAAAACCACAGAGCAAGCACATAGAAGAAGTAAACACTAAGTAAAAGCTAGTACAATAGTAAGTGCAGAAAGTAAGTGGGCCTGAATACAAACCCAAACTGAAAGTAAAGTACAACTCGAAAGGGAAAATAGCAACTGAAAAGTAAATCCACAATGTCGAGCCATCCACTGGAAGTCCCACCTAAAGGGTGGGTATAGATAGCCTCCACTGCTCCTCGGGTCCAGCCGACCGCTCCGAGTACATCCCACCCAGTGGTCCACCTCTAGGTACCATCCTGCTCCGCAAGCCTCCACCACGATCAGCGCTGTCCGTCGTCTCCAACCAACACAACATAGTGCGGACATAACCCATCAAGGGGTGAGTATAAGCTACTCAGTAGGGACCCCGATACACCCGAAGGTCTCCCAGAATCCACAAAGGATAATCCACAAAGGAAAGATTCAATCACGATGTAACATCCGACAGGGATTAGGTATATGCCCATGCATATACATATGTCATCAATTCTCGCTCAGCTCCAACATCCGAGCTCAAGTACAACCCAGTCCACACAGGAAAGAAAAACGTAAATCCACACAGGATAGCTCAACAAAATCCACAAAGGAAATCAAAACATAAATCCACACAGGATAGCTCAATACAATCCACAAAGGAAAGCAAAACAGGATTCAACTCACATTGGTATACTTCTTCGCATGACGATAGAGATTATCACTGATCCATCTAAGTCGTCGGACCCACAAAGGATCGATAGGTACTAACCCCCGCAATGACCCACAAAGGATCTGACCGACAAAGGATCGACAGGTAACTAACCCCCACAAAGACCCACACAGGATCAGACCCACACAGGATCTGTAGGTGCTGGCCCACACAGGACCGCTGAGCGCTGACCCACACGGGATCTGACCCACAGAGGATCGGTATCATTGACCCACAAAGGATCGTTGAGTGCTGTAGTCGTCGCCTTCGAATCCACATAGGATTTTTGTACAGTCGTCATCGTCGTCGCAGTCGCAGCCAACTCTAGGGTTCCTGCACACATCAAGATCGTTCGGGAGGGTCCGCTCCACGATTTGAAGGGCTGATACATCAACTATTACATAGTCCGGAGTTGATGTATCCAAAAGTTCTGTATCGTCAACAGGAACTCAACGTCACAGACGACGCATCAATCGGACGCCCGGTCTGAGAGTTATTGGCTTTTTCGTCCCCAGGGCCCGGTTGGTTTTTAAGTCAAAACCAACCCGCCCTTACCCCAACTGCATCTAAACCTCGGGTGGAGAAATCCAAAAGGTTCTTCTCACTTAGAGGAATCCATCAAAGTTGACGGCACGTCAATCGAACGTCTAGAGCTCAAGTTATAAGCATTTTCGCTCCGAGGGCCCGGTTGGTTTCGTGTACGAACCAACCTGGCCGGACACAAAGTATTCCAAAACCTTGAGTGTGATATACCGAAACGACCATCTGGATCCAATGATCGCATCGCCGCTGACGGCGCATCGTTCGGAGGTCCTTAGCCAAGATATGGGCAAAAGACCGAAAACGGTCCGAAATTGGGGGGTCTGGGCCCGGACCGACCCGGCCCAACCCCCCTGGGTCGGCCCGAACCGGGTCCACCCGACCCGGGTATGGGTCCAACTCGGCCTGGGCGCGACCGGCCCGAACTAATGGGTCGGCTCGGCTGTTACGGCCGAGCCGTGGGCGGGGGGCGTGTTGCCCCCATATGAAGGAAAGCCTCGGCCCCGCGTGGGGCCGCTCGGTGTCACCGGACGCGGCCGGGACGCCGCGTCCCTGCCTTCGGTTCCGCGCGGCCGTGGAACCGCACCCTGCCGCAGCGGCTTCAGCCGTGGCGGCTCCGTCTGGCGGTGCGCCGGGGCACCGCCACCTCCGGTCGCCGGCGCCGCCACGCCGGCGACCCGCGCCACCGGTGGAGTCCGCGGGCCACCGGAGTTGCTCCGGTGGTCCGATATCATTTCTGTCTGCGCCGTAGCTCATCCCGGGTCCCTTTCTTCACTACGGAATCAATAAATCGCCTCTTTGGGCCATTTTTTCATTGTCCGCCATTTCTCACATCAAGAAAAAAAGGCGGTGGGTTCGGACTTGTTCGTTGGTCCGCACCCACCGCGTTAGCGGTTTGAAACAACACCATAATTCCCAGCAATTGATAAACCTAGACCCGCAATAATAATCCGCGGATCAACTTGTTAATTGGTTGGTCCACGTTCTTTCCTTGGAGGAAAACAACATGGGTATTATCATTTTAAAAATGACCCCTACCTCAACGTCGTCGTCAGACGCGAGTTCGTCGCGGAATTGACCATCGCGGGAGAAAAGGATCGTCCCGTCGCGGAAGGGCGTCACTGTCGCGCGATACTCGGCATCACGTAGACAAACTCCGAGGATCAAGAACATACAGATTTAATTATAATAATTAAATCCATGTTGATGTTACAATCCACAAAGAATTAAAAGGACCGCAATCCCCTACCTCAAGATGCCGATCGAAGATTGTCGCGGGGATGGATCGTCGTGGAAGAAGCGTCACAGAGGGAGAATCATCGGCGTTACGTTGTCGATCTCCGAGGGCTCAATGTTCTTTATCGCCCTTCTTCGGAGGCCAGCGTTCTTCACATTCTTCGCGCTCTTCGCGTTCTTTGCGTTCTTCGCGTTTTCGCGAAGGAGGATGAAGATCTTTAGAGATTCTCCAAAGGTTTAACACAACAACCAGATAATAAAATAAGTCCTCATATTATTTTATTATCAACTAAAGAATTTTAAAAACAAAGATAAGAAACAAACAAATTAATTCATAGAATTAATTTAAACGAATTAACCGCCGAATTAAAAGGAGCGTTTAAAAGTTTAGAAAATGCGTCAGTTGAATTTCATTAAAAAGGGTTTTCACAGGTGTGTTACATAGCAGAAAAGAAACGGCGGGGTTCGTGCGGGCCCCGCCTCAAAAATATCCTACCAGGAGGGTAGGATATTTTTAATTGCACCCTATCCGCTTTAACTGAGCTTAAGCAGCTTTAAGTGGCTTTAAGTGAAATAAAAATAAAGTTGTCGCACCACTTTATTTTATTTCTTAACTTAACCGCAAAAATTTAAAAACCACACCCAAGCAAACAAAACTCTGGAAGAGGCATTTCTATGAAAATAACGGCACTTTGATTCCATCGGTGCCCTCATAATTTGATTTCGAGCACCGGTTCAAAAGTTAGAAAAACCCACTCGTTCGTTCACTGAACATACCCGAGCCAAACTTCAGAAAATGATTCCGGGCACACCGGGCCTCGAAATCAGGTGCCGTCAGAAACTACGTTCTTGTAAAATTCCAAAGAAAATTAAGAAAAACATTTCCTTGAATTTTATGGGTCTTTACACCCTACTTTTAATTAATTACCAATTCATTTAATTAATGAGTTGATTTGGATTTTGAAAGTTAAATTGCAT
This sequence comes from Viscum album, assembly GCA_963277665.1. NCBI lineage: Eukaryota > Viridiplantae > Streptophyta > Magnoliopsida > Santalales > Viscaceae > Viscum > Viscum album. The sequence goes on from OY728142.1 coordinate 1,542,025,881, forward strand.
GTTTAGTATAATAATAGGAGGAGCCTATTATTTTACCGGAGGATGGATTTCATTGTACAAAGGAGGACTGGGAGAGCTCTTGAGCTTTTGAAGAACACCGCCCTCCGATGAAGAATAATGATTTCTTCGATGAAGAACACCGGTTCCACGAAGAACAACGACGTGCCACCCATTCTTTTCTCCATGACAAGAGAGGAGACATTGTTTCCTCCTCGGTCACACACCGACAACATCTACGAAACCTCACCCCGCAACACGTTCCTCCACAACTCCCGACATGCCACATCAATTATTCGAGGTAGGTGGTTTACTTAATTTATTTAAAATAAATTACTCCTTCGATCTTATTGTATTCGAGTGAACATCTTGGCCGAATGTTACCGTCTAACGTGGAGGGCGCGGGCCGAACAAACACAGACCGACGACCCTCCATCATTTGTTGTCTTGTTTGGAATTGGGAAGCAGTGACGAACAAAGGCGGCAACCGAGCACTAAATTCACATGGAGGAACCGCTTCCTGCAACCATGGGCCGTTCGACCGATGAAGGAGTCCGGGCTGAAAAAAGGAACCGCGGTGCCCCACGACGCCGCGCTATAGAAACCGCGGCCCACAACGCCAGAAGGGAGCCGTGATGAAGAAACTCAGGGCCCACCGTGTGGTCCGTGTGCTCCAAAAGGCTGGGTGGACTAGCTGGCTGGTTTGGAGGGGGCGGCGCCGCATGGCGCCGTCGGTTCGGGTAGCCGGGGGCCGTGCCCCTGCCTCGGACCGCTTGACCCGCTGGCCGAGCCAGCTAGGCCGTGCTCTCTTTGGGCCGGACCGCACCCCTCAGGACAGACCGTGTAAATATTAGGGCCGGTCCAACACCCCCTACCGGGTCGGACCCGCCAACTCTGGGTTGACCCGACCCGTCAGCCCACCGGGCTTAACAGGCCGGGCCCATTTTCACTTAAATGTGAATAACATGAAGACCGCATGTCCGATCGACATGCCCTCAGTGGAACTGGGACCCTCGTGATGAGGCGGTACTTTTGTGATAATCTAAGTGAGTTTTGGACAACTTTAGAAAAACGGCCGGGTTTGGAATGATTTTAATTCCAACCGGGCCCTAAGAGCATAGACACTTATATCTTGAGGACCGAACGTCCGATTGATGTGTCGTCAACTATGTTGGATTCCTATTGATGATATGGTTCTTTTGGCATACTTCACCTGAGTTTTGGATGCAGTTTGAGTATGGCCACATTGGATTGTACCCAAAATCCAATCAGACCATTGGAATGGAAAAGATAATAACTCACAGACCGGGTGTCCGATTGACGTTCCGTCTGTTGTGTTGATACCCCTATGACGAGGCGGTACTTTTTGTTAATTATACATGAGACTTCATGACACTTGGAAGTAACGAACAGTAGCTCATGGAGTGGACCCTACCAGAGATGAGCGTACGGAGTGCAGAGACCTAGTAGCTGTAGACCTGACGACTGCTTGATCGATTCGACTCGGAGTGATTCGATTAGCCTAGTGGACGGAGAACCCGGTATTTGGCGGTAGACCCACAATGGATGGAGCACCTGGTAGTTGGTAGCAGACCCGCGATACTCGATGGGAGGAGTACCTCTGTAGGCTATTAGGGGGAGTGCCCGGTATTTGGTGGCAGACCGACAATGGACGGAGCACATGATATTTGGAAGAAGACCCGTGGTACTTGATAGGAGGAGTACCTCAGCAGTCTGAGGTTAGTGAGTAGCACCTCGAAGTCATGACAGGACTACTACGCTCGAAAGAGGTGGTGTTCTCCAGCAGTCATGGTTTTGATAATAAAAATATTGGTTTGAGCTGAGTCAATGACCTTTGTGTTTTTCCTCATAATTGAGATGGGTTACTTGATAACTTAGGTATATGTATGGGCATATACCTAAGTAAAAGGTTTTCTATTGAGATATTTCATTGTGGTTTATCCTTGTTAGATTTAGTGAGACCATGATGGTCTCGGGGTCCCTACTGAGTATCCTTGTACTCACCCATGCACGGGCTATGCCCGCACCTTATTGTGTTGGATGCAGATGACAGATAGTGCTGACGGAGGCTGAGTGTACGAGGACTAGACGACACCTGGAGGTGGACCTCACGACGAGTCGGTACCCGAAGGAGGTTGACGGACAAGGGCGCCAAGGAGGCTATCTGTACCTACCCTTTAGATAGGATCTGTGGTGGAGGATCTAGGAGTTGTGCTATCTGTACCTACCCTTCAGTTAGGATCCGTGGTGGACGATCCCGAAGCTACTTGTCACCTTCTAGCTATTTTTTTCTTTTACCTTGTACTTTACAGTTGGGATTGTATTTCCAGCCCCTTACATTTAGCACTACATTTGTTTTTAGATTTACTTAGTGTTTTCTTCTGCTTGTACTCTGGTTCTGTGTGTGTTTACGTTTCATAAAGGCTATGTATTCCCTTTTTATCGGGATTTACGCCTTTGGTGCTAGTCTCCATCCCCTGGCCTATGGAAGGCGGGCTTGGGGTAGTCACGACACGGGCCCCGAGGACGGATCGTGACACCAACTGTCTCACTGACATAATGTGATTAATTCTCTATGTTTACCATTCATGAATAATAATAAAAATGCATATAATGAGTAAATATAATATCAAAGAAATTATTATCATTTTGGATATTAAATAATTATATTCTATTCATAATAAACATGACTTACATAACAAAACATGCATAAAATAAATGAAGCAGTTAATAGTTGAAACCAAGGTAACAACGAAATATTATTAAAAATGATATAAAAAGATCATATATGATATCATAAATTTTATTTGAATATATTATATATTAATAACTTTTTCAAAAAATTTATACAAGACTTTAAATAACCTTTAACTTATGTAAATTACAAGGTAAGGGTTTTTTCACAATCTCATTATTAATCAAGATTGTTTATGTCTAAGCCTTTACTGAGTGATATTTTCATCGATGTACATGTCCTCTAAAAATGTTTTCCAAAATATTACTACTATTATCCTAGGATTTTTAATATTCATTTTTACCCATTTTTTCCTTTTTATTAAACGGTTTGAATGGAATCTTTTTATTGATTACAAAATGAGGTACTTTATGACCTTTTTGAAAAATATACAAAAGGAATGTTTTTTAACATATATGAAAATAGAAAATTTTAATGGTGTCATGAAGCCTTTTTGTTTTGAAGATTCCTTTAATATTTAACAAGGTTCATTTAAATAGAAAAACATTTTCATTCATAATTGCGCAACATTTAAAATAAAGGACATCAAATTGAAAATGGGTATTTTGCTCAAGAAATTTTTAATGATTTTATTATACTATTTTAATCTATGTCATCAAATTTTGTTTCATTTTATGCTTAATTGAGGTTAATGTCATATGATACCATCTATTAAATTTTACATAAGGGTTTAAGATCATTTTGAATGTAGATATTCTATTTTTATACTATTCATGGTTTATCATTAAAATATTAAAATTTTGTATACTAGTTATTCTATATAAATGTTTATATTGTCTATGTTTAACCCTTTTAATAGTAGGAATGCATTGGACTTAGTTATTGATGGTAGAGGCCCTCTATATCCCCTTGATGCATCATTAGTTCTCATGCAATAGACTTGTTTGGGTTTTTCTAAGGCCTTTCCCATTTATATATTGTGTCTTGGGTGAAGCCTTGAGGGTATCTTTATGTAATACATTATGCATTCAATCATTATAAGATTATTTATTTATATTCCATGTAATTATTAGATTATTATGATTTTAATTTTATTATTTATGTTGAATTATTTTATTTTCATTTTTTCTTTCCATATTATGCTCAAGATTATTTTTAAATTGATTTTGTTTCAATTATACACTTGGAAATAATGTTTATGCTTATTTATTTATAAGTTATTCCTTGTAATATTAAATTTTAATGTAAATTTGTGCTCACCCCTTTCTTATGTTTTATTTTTCTCAGGATTCCAATATGTATATCATGACAGATATGCAGGGTTTATCTAGGATAATAATGATATTCACAAAGGATTCTATATGATTATTTTTTGTTTTAAATAGTAATGTAAGGTTCATGTTTGTAATATGGTTTCCAAAATTAATAAAAATGTTAGTATTTTTTTATTTCAATCTTGAATATATTAAAATTTAATAAAGTGAGGAAATGGATTTGAACTGCTAAGGTTGAGGTATTTATAGTAGGTATCAAAGAAAGTTGAGTATAAATTATAGAAACTAGATTTAAAAAATATTGATTAGGGAAATGTAAACCTATAATGTATTTTGATAATATTCCCAATGTAACCCAGGTTACGATTTTGAGATTAGTTATATATAAATTTTATATTTTTGTTATTTATTTTACAAGTTCCAAATTATGAATTATGATTCACAGCCTATTCTAGTGTATTCCATTGTTTATAAATGAAACATAATTGAAGGAATGAAAAATATATTAATACACAAAATACATGTTTGGTTTTTCCTCCTATGAAATCTAATGATGTTATAGATAGAGTAATAACCGGTTTTTAGAAACTTATAAATATAATGGGATATTTGATTCAGGTAATGATTATTAACCTTACTCGTATGGAGCATCCTGATTCACAACGTGGAGGAACAATACTAAAAAACTTCATGAGAAAACTACCTTCATAATTCAATTAGAAAATAAATTCATTTTTATCTGAGGAGTGGAAAATTACTTAGAGAAGATAATTATTTCTTTGTTAATTAATGAAATAGAGAAGGTATTTATAGAAATTTATCATCTCTTTGGATATTTGGTCCAATGCTGGTTATTGAATCGAAACCCAAATAGAAGAAAGAAATTAAAAAAATATAATGGAATGATATTAAGGAAATTTTTTAGAAAAATATTTTCCTTGCACACAATGAATAGGCAGGGAGAGAAAATTTCTAAGTCTAAGGCCAAAGGAGGATGCGAATATTCCAAAGTATGAGTCCAACCTTACATGGTCAGAAAGGAATGTTTCTGATTATGTATGTAATCTAAAGATCATGATTGATCGATTCTTTGATTGGTTAAAACCATTACTCTAATTTATATGGGTCTCCTAAAATTTCTCATCATATGAAGATATTGTCTCGTGTGCTATCAAGATAAATAAATAATTATCTATGTATTATGATTAAAGAAAATAAAGAGTAGAGGAGTTTTGATGAAGAATACAGAAAAGGAAATAAGGAAAAGGGTATGAAAGTAAGGTTTGAATTTACATCCAGCAAAAAATGAAGAAATTAACATCATGAAACATTAAAATTAGGTATGATAGTTTGTTACAAGTGTGGAGAAAAACTCCCCTAATATTTTTATTGAAATGGAAAAAAAGTTTCTAATTTGTAGTGTTTTAACTGTAAACAGATAGGACACTGTCAAAATGTATTTCCTATGAGTCAAGGAAACATTCCCCAAAAAGGAAAAGGGAGAAAGGCCAATCTTATTTGATAACAACTACTAAGGATGAAGTTCCTAATTATGTGGTGAAATATACTTTAATCACCTCATCAAACTTATATATTTCTTTTTTTGATTCAATGTAATCAAATTCTTTTATGTCTTACCAATTTTCAAATAGAATCATACATTTTCCATTTCATTTAATGAACTAGTTTTCTATAATTTTTTTTTTGGAATTCACGTTACAATAAATATGTATCAGGAATTCCCCTTTATGAAACATAAATGTGATTTACTTTGTGGGAATATCATCATACCTATGGTTGATATTGATATAATCCTTGGTATGGACTATCATTCAAAATATAATGCAAAAAATTACTTCAATAAGAATGAAATTATTATTTTTTAGGATGAAAAAGAATCCATTATATTTAGAAAAAAAAATTATCCTCTAATTCTAATAGAAATCCACCCCAGTAGCTCTATTGAATGAAATTTCTTTGGGGGATGACAAAACAACATTTAGGAATGAAGGAAATAATCTTCAAATCGATGATGTATCTAGTTTAAAGTAATGAATTAATGTATTTAAAAAATAATTTACTTGAAATCCCCTAGAGTGTGAAGTTGAGTTCTAAATATAATTAATTCTTGATATAAGAGAAATATCAAATAGTCCCTTTAGAGTGTTAATAGTGTAATTAGTGGAACTGAATAAAAAATTAAAGGATTTGGGAAAAACATATTTATTCACCCAAGTTTTTCTCTATGGAGATCCTATGTTCTTTTTCCAAAGAAGAAATATGGATCCCTGAGAATATGAATTGATTATACAGAAATCATTTCTATTAGAACAAAGAAAAAATATCTTATGCCTCACATTGAGGATTTATGGGACCAATTTCATGGAAGAAATTATTTTATGATTGAACATTGTTCTAGATATCATAAACATTGAGTAAAGAAGGATTTCATTCTAAATATTGGTTTTTGGATGATGTGTGGACATTAAGAGTTTATAGTAATTCTATTTGGATTGACTAATCCCGCTCGGTTTTTATGGATCTAATGTAATGAATATTTAAGTAATATATTGATGATTTTTTATGGTATACTATTTTATTATAAAAATATGTAGATATTGAGAATCACTTTAGGATCATTATTGATTCTCTATGAAAAAAATAGTTATATGGTAAATTTACTAAGTGATAATTTTGGCTTAGTAAATTTTGTTTCAGGGCCATATTATCTCCAAGGATGGAATATACGTTCATCTTGTAATGATAAAGGCAATTTAAGAATGGAATGTACCAGCAAGCATAAATGAGGTACATAGTTTCATTGGATTAGTAGGTAACTATCAGAGTTTTTTTCAGAATTTTTTCTAATTTTTAAACACATTAACCAAGCTAGTATACAATGTGGTTATGTTTGTATGGATAAGACAATCTAAAGAATGTTTTGAATAGTTGAAAAGAAAATTTTTCAATTCCCCGATCTCAAAATTACCATCAATAAATGGTGGATTTATAATTTATAGTGATGCATCAAATAATTTAATTGGTTGTTTCCTTATGTAGACTGATAGAGATATTTCATATGCACCAGGGAAGTTAAAAACTCATGAACGGAACTATCTAACTCGTGTTATTGTGTTAGCATCTATAATATATTCTCTGAAGATATGGAGATACTATCTCTATAGTGAAGGATGTGAGAAATATAATGATCACAAGAGCTTTAAATATATCTTCTCATGGAAAGAACATAATATATAGAAAATAATATGGATCTAGCTACTTGAGGATTATTATTTTTAATTAGAATACCACCCAAAGAAGTTAAATAAGTTTGGAGATGTACTAACCTGGAAGGATTATGGAGTTCTGAATAAGATGAGAATTAAAATGGGTCATGTATTTATGGATGTAGTAAAGATCGATATAGGAATTATGAAGGATGGGGAAACATCACTACTTTTTCAAATTATTTCCTGACCATATTTATTAGAAATGATAAAATGTTATTAGTTTGATGATGAGAATTTTCAAAATAAAATAAAATTTCTGAATGGTGGAAAATTGGTTGACATCATGTATAATTATTGTATTTTGAAATATGAAAAATTCTTTGTGTTCCCTCTATACTCGAGCTAAAAAGGGAATTATTGGATGATACCTATAACAAAACTTTCTTAATACACCTTGGTTATACCAAGATTCATAGAAATTTTAAGGATTGTTTTTTGTGGGACATATGAATCAGAAAATTGTTATCTATGTGTTATGATGTCTAGTTTTCCAGAATATATAGTCTAGGAGACAATATCCTAGAGGAGTAATGAAACCTCTTCTTATACCTATATGGAAAAGGGATGATATTACAATGGAATTTGTCACTGTAATAACAAGGACTCTCATAAGGAATGATTCAGTATCAGTTATTATTGATCACATTTCCAAATCAGCAGATTTTCTTGCTATAAGAAATGATTTACCTCTTGAATGCCAAAACAGATCCTTTATTAATGAATATGTAATACTTCATGGAGAACCTATTTCAATTCTGTTTGATCATGATCCATTATTTAAAACAAGATTTTGGAAAATTCTTCAGATGTCCCTTGATACCAAACTTAATTTGAGCAATTCCTACCACCCTCAAGCTTATGTATAATAAAAATGACTCTTAAAAAATTATAATACATGATGATGTATTTATCACATGACTTTCATCATATGTGGGATTGATATTTACCTTTGTTAGAGTTTTCTTATAACAATAGATTCCATCAAAGTATTCAAATAGAACCATAATAAGCATTATATGGAAAGAGACGTCTCACACCAACTTGATGGGATGAAGATAGTGAAAAGGGGATTTTAGGAACAAAACATGTGGTAAAAACAATAGAAAATTTCAATACTATTAAAACCCTTATAAAAATTGATCAAAGTAGGAAATGGAATTTTGTAGATAATTGAACGAACGATTTGGAATTTCAAATAGGAGATCATGTTTTCTTGATGTTATCTCTATTGAAGTGTGTTATATGATTCTATAAGAAATAAAACTTATGCCCCATGTATATAAAACCTTTTGAAATTCTAGAATGAATCTTAACTGTGGCTCATCGTCTGGAAATTACAAATAGCCTTTATAAATTGCATGATGTGTTCCATATCTCAATTCTATGGAATTAAATTCTAGACCTAATATGGGTTCTCACTTCTCAAGAAATAGAATTGGAACCATATTTATATTATTTTGAAGATCCTATACATTTTCTTGATAATAGAGAATAATTATTAAGGAATTAGATTACTCAGGTGGTAATGGATTTGTGGAAAAATCATAAAATTGAACACGCAATGTGGGAACCTCAAGAAATAATAATGAAGAACAACCCAAATCTTTTTATGAGGTGATATTATAGAAATTTCAAGGATGAAATTTTTTTGAAGGAGAGAATAATGTAACACCGCATGATTTTAAAGTATGATTTATTTGTAAATTAATTTAATTTATTGCGTTGTTGGCAACACTGAGTTCAAATGCACAACGCTATGTCAATAATAGACTATTATTACTAAACTGTTAAAATAGAGGGAATTTATTGTATTAACCACATTATGAAATTTATATATTTAATATTTTTATTTAATCCAAATAATTTAATTATCTTAAAATAAGAATGAATCTAATTTTATTCAATAAAATGATATATTTTTTTAAAGATACTTTAACTATATTTTGGTGATGCAATTGTTTTAAATCTAGTTTTTTGAATTTTTATAAATTTTATTTAAAAAAATAAACATTTTCATTGAAATAGTAATATCAAAATTTATTTTGGATCATTTTTTTGGTATTTTTCTTATAAGTTTCATGTTTTAATAAATAGGGATAAAATATTTCATTTTAATTGGAAAACAACTTTTTTATCTAAATAATTTATAGTGCTAAATTCTATTTATAATTTGTTTTAAATTTCAATTAGATTAATTTTTATTGAGTTAATCCAATTTAGTTCATTAGAATCAATTTAACAATGAAATAATATATAAATAAATCAATGTTTTTAATATTTTTATTTAAAAACATATTTTCTCATCTAAAAATGGGATTAATTTTAAATTAATTACTCAAAAATATGTGTTTTAAATTATAATAATTGGAAAAAAAAATTGGAACTAGTGTGTCCAAATTATTCAAATAGGTTCCTTTCATTTTTAGACATTATGAATAGTAATATTAGTAATTTTTTATTAACATAATTAAAGGTAAATTTGGTAACTAAGGGTAATAATAATATTATAATGTAACAACATAAGATTTTACATCATGTATCTTTTTAAATTTATCTTCGTTGATAATATACATTACACGGAATATAGAACTAAAACAAATGATTAAATATTGTTATTTAATTGTGATAGTTATCACCTAGCTGTTGGAATGGTGGGAATGAATGTGATTATGTAAATAATAAAAATATAGATTACACATGTTTATAAAATTAATTAATTGGTTACTAATTAATTATAAATGATAACCAATAAAACATAAAGGATGCATTTTTTAAAAAAAATATTTTGATGCCCAAAATGAAAATTGAATAAATTTATTTAATCATAACTAGTGAAAGATATTAATGAAATTTATATATTATATATTCAATCAAATATGTTTACATTCATCCAAAATTTTTTTAGAGGTATTAGATAAGAGTATATCTAACTTTTACAAATAAAAAACCATATATTTAATAGCAAAATTTTATAGCCTCTTCAAGATGATTTTTTAATATATTTTTTGATGCATTTATAAGATATATTTGAAAAAATAAACATTATTTTTTAATTTAATATATAAAAATTTACTTTCGTTTATTATTTGGTATTTTTGGATAAGATTCATTTTTTGATGAATACTAATGAATGTGTTGGAATAAAAAATTGAACTTTAATAATATAAATATGCCTATTAGAATAATAACCTCACTTATAAAAGTATAAATAAAATTTTGGTATCTTAAAAATTAAAATATGATAAACCTATATATTTTTATAAGTAAATACATGTTTCAAAAATGTTAAATTAAGTGGTAGTATTTTTGTAAGTCCTAAATATTTAATTTCTATTTTATAATAAAAATAATTATTTAAAATAAAACTTATTTTCATAAAATAGTCTCATAAATTAATATTTTCTTATCATTTTATTTTAAGATAATTTTATGAGACCTTTATTAATTTTTCAAAGATTCATAAAATTAGTTATAATTTTAAAATCGATATTTTTCTTGTAAATGATAATTTTAATTAAATATTTAAGTTTCTTAGTTAGAAAATTATTTTCATAAAATTGAGTTTGTTTGGAAATTCTACACTTTAAAAAATTGATAGTGTATTTTTTTTGAATTTTTCTAAAATAGTTGAATTTTTGGTGAATAGTAAAATATGATAATTTATAATAACTGTTAAATACATGAATTGTTGAGTAGTAGGTGATTTATGGATGAATTAACCCATAATATCAAAATATACATCATTATTTTAATATATTTGGTGATAATTCTCAAACTATTCATATTCATGAGCCAAAATAATAAACAAATGGATAAAATTTTCAAAAAACACTCCTCTCCTCCACTATAAATACCTCCCTGACCACCCCTTATGCTCACACCTTCCAAACTTTGAAACATTTAAAATGTATTCCCAATATTGTTCCCAATACCCTCCCCCATGTCCAGGATCACTTTTCCTCATCAAAAGACCAAAATAAATCCCCATAAGGATGTTCTTGAGGTGGATAATTCCATAGGTAAATATCCTATTTATTTTATTTTATTTTATTTTCAATTTCATTTATTTTTGTGTCCTTTCCATGCCTACCCTATCAAAAAAGAAATTATAACTCCATTATCATTTATATTCTATTATTATGTCATGTTAATGTAATATCTATCATCATACTAATTTCACTCTCTTTTATTCTATAAATGAAAACACGACTCGTGATGTGTCAATTTACCCACATCATGGATGATGCATTTAAATTTTCCATTAACACCTACGATACTGGTCAAAAAACCATTTTTATTGCAAAAAATATATAATATATGTATTACAAACTATCTAATGTTTTGTAACCATTATATATTCATGGTGATAAACAATAAAACAAAAATTGTTGTGATGATCAAAAAACCACAAAAATTATCTAAATGATTATCACAAACACCTTATATAATGATTAATCCTCACCAAAAATAAACAAATGAATTATATATACATTTAATCCTATTTATTTTTCTTAATAACATATAACTTCAATTATTTCTATTTTTTCTGATTTATATGAACATCTATACTCATATACAAGTAAATAAATCACGAAAACCAAGGAAACAAATGATCCCAAATGAAGAAATTATTACTTATAACTCCTCAAAAAGACCATAAATAAACATAATAAAATTATAATAAATAAAATAAATGTATAAATTTTTATTAATTAATTAATGGATTTTATTTTATTATACTGAACATTTATTACAAGTTCATAATTCTTCTGGACCGAAGGTAAAGGTTTCTTCCTGAAAAACCATTTTCGGTCGGGTTATGCTTTCTCCATCTTTACACTAATGGAATTATTAATTAATTTTATATAATTATACTCTATTATATTTATATGTTCAAAAATAATGTATTTATATCAGTTCATCTTTCTTTTATGGAGAAGTACGGGTTATACAAGTTTCCCTTCTCAATTCTTCCCAATATGCAAACCTAGTTAATTGGAACATCTAAATTTATTACACATTTCCAAGCACCATCCATAATCTATTTTAGGAAAGTATTTTTTTATAAAATCACATATTTTTTTCAGGAAAAAATTTATTTTTCATTACTAGTTTTATTCAAAAAATTGTGAAAAAAATGATATTTTCAAAAGAACTCTTCAATGCATGGTAAAATAGGCATTTATCTTGAAAATTCTGTGATGGATTTGTTAGAGTATTTTAATATATTTCAACACAATTATTTAATTTTATGCTTTATTTATATTTATTTATTATTATTATTATATAAAATATTTTATTAAATCGTTTATTATTATTTTTATTGAGGATGTGTTATCTCGATACCATTCACCATACTACTCAGAATGGTTACTGATTATGTTAACAAATTAGGGAAATTTATTTAAATTTGATATGTATATGTTGTTTAGGTTTAACTTTATTTATATTATGAATTAATTATACTTAGTAAGTGATATGTGGGGCCCAAAATGACTCCTCGATGAATTAGTAAATCTCATGAGACAAAAAAATAAATTTTGGGAGAAACCATAACCATTTATTTCTAGGTGTCTTGGTTAAGGCCTCAACAACATATTTAGGATATCATTCATATGAGTTCCCTCATTATTATTTGTAAATTATTATCCATGTGAATATTCTACGAGTATAATATCCCATATTTTGATTTATTCTCATGTGGTTATTTTTAAGGCATTATTTGTTAAGATTTTATTATTTCTATATTATCCTCATGTTTATGCTCTAATAGATTTTGGAATTAGAATTTAACCATGATTTATGGATTATATTAGAATCCATTGTATTCTATATCCTTATTAAACATCTGATATCACCCCTTTCTTATGTTTTATTTTTCACTAGGATGTCATGTTGTAAATTATGAATGAATTGTATGGATAATTTAGGATATTATGGGTGTTTCTAATGGAGTTTATGTTTTGTATTTCATTTAATGTTTTAATGTAATATTAATGTATGTAATTTTTCTTCAAAAAATCATAAATTTATTGGTCCTTTCAGTTTTGAGCCTTGTATCTATACCAATGTAATAAATTAAAGCACCCTCACTAAGCTACCAGGGTTTGGGTCAATATATTTGGTATCACTAGTGGTTTAGTAAAATCATTGGGAACTATATGTAGAAAATATATATTATGGAACATAAACATAAGATAGATTGTGGACATAATCATAGAATAACATCATATGGTTTTTTAAACGTTTATGTGGGTCTTCTTAGAAATACATTAGTGTCTAGATACTACTAGTGGATGTGGTTCTTTCACATATTTACTTAAGGGTAACAACTTTGACAAGGTGTTTTGAGCCTAATTTGATGTAAAATGGTACACAACAATGGGCCTTACTAAGAACCTAGTCAGAAAGTCCTAGTGGATATGATTAGGATAATTAACATTTTCTATACAAACCATTATGAATTATTTAAAAGTAAATATGTCCCCAAATAAACCATGTTTATGATTATGTGATTCGTTATGTATAAATATTTCAATTTAAGTTAAGTATTTTACTAGTTTGGGGATTATTAATTATGTTTTAAAATGTAATGATATATTATACTGTATGTCATCATTTCAAAATTGATCCAAGTATAAGGAATGATAATTTCATCAATGCACATGATCCAAAGAGTAAGAAGGATCTTATCTTTTACGATCTTATGCGTATCAATTGAAGGGAAAAAGTCTCCAAATAATTCTCATCATATGAGGACATTATATAATGTGATATCGAGATAAATAATTAATTCTAAAAGTATTATTCATTTTGAGGGAATAATTAGAATGAGAGTATAGGTAGGAAAATTTTTGGATAAAGGAAATAAGAGAAGGAGTTATTTTCCCACATGGGATAATAGTGTAATGAAACACTCTAGTACTTTATTGAAAGGAATGCAAGTTTCATACAACTGTGGAGAGGAAGTACACAATTATTATGATTTCAAGGTTAATAAAAAAATAAAATTTAAAATGATTTAATTAAAAGGATATGTTTTACTATGTAAATCAATGTATTGGGTGTCAAAGGAATATTCACCAAAATATGATAGTGGATCACGGTCATAATTATGCTACTACCATAGATGAAGACTAATGTTTAGTATTCTTGTGTTTGGATTAAAAAATTATTTAATTTGAGAATTTTATCAATAATTATTTTTTTTAGAATCATTATAAATTTCACTATTATTTTGTAATACTTCTTCTTTAGTGAATTTGAAGCATGTCATGAATAAAACCATTAATCAAGAGAAGTAATTGTTTTTTAACTTAATCATCTTAAAAAAATGACTTGGAAATGATAACCCTAAATATGTTATCGATGTTGTGACAGTAATAAATATATTATTATGAGATAGTATTGGTGACCATTAAAGTGGTTACCAATTTTATGGTTTAAATTATGTTGGAATTATTTTATGTTTGGATTCAAGAATATATTCAATAACCATTGATTTTACTGTTAGAGGCATAAATGTTACATAAATATTTAAAGTATATTAAGTTATTCATATATTTTTTATGTGACAATAATGCTACATTATTTGGGGAATCATATGTTAAGTTTATTTTGGAAATTTAGTGACCTTACTTCTTAATTTTTGGTCATTTAATGTGGAAAAACATGATTTAGAAGAGTCATACGATTAACTACTTATAGAATGGATCAAGTTAAACTCTAGATATTATTGTTCACTGATAACATGTGGTAACCCTAATGGATTTAGTAAGCATTTAATGGTTTAAGGAATTACTTAAGGACCATATGATTCATTAAACATCATTGATGTGTGAAACATTTATCTTAAAAACATATTTCCAAGTGGAAAAAATGAACTAAAAATATATTGAATAAGAATTAAAGGATTATATTATGATTATGACATGGAAATAATTCTAGTATGTTTATTTTCTCAAGTGCTTATATGAATCCCTATAAGAAAATGATTTTATAAAAACATAATCCTTTTACTTTTCTATGAAATAAATGGTCTTTTATCTGATTAGAAATTTAAATTTTGTGATCATTAACATACTAATGAATATATTCTCTAAAATCATACATCCAAACGTGAGGGTTAAATTATTATTCCATGTCCATATTTTTACTTTTTAGTAATTTTATCGAATTATAATAACCAATTTTGTGGTTAAATTTTCTTTTCCCTTTCCCTCTTATTAAGAGGATATTTTATTAACCCAATTTTTGATGTCGGTCTGCCCCAAAGAAATCATGATTTATCAACATTTTATTTTCTAAGTACAATTTAACGCTATTAGGAATCAATTTATTTTAGGAGTGGATAATGTAACACCCTAATATTTTACATTATGACTCTTTAAATTTATCTTCTTTGATAGATTACATTACGTAGAACACTGAATGTAAAAAACGATTAAATGTTATTATTTAATTGTGATAGTTATAACCTAGCCAATGGAATCACGGGAATGAACCAGATTATGCAAATTATGAAAATATTTATTACACATGTTTATAAATTAATTCATTTGTTACCAATAAATTAAAAATGAAATCCAATGGATCATATTTTTTGTACTTTAATAAAACTTATTCTTATTCCCACAATGAAATTATAAAAAATTAAATTATTAATAATAATTAATACATATCAATGAAATTTATATATTATATATTCAATAAAACATGTTTACATTCATCTAAAACATTTTTAGTGGAATAAAATAATAATAAATTCAATTTTATCGCATAAAAAAGCTACATTTTTTTAAATATGGGTCTATCACCATTTAAAGGAGAACTTGTTTTAAAAGTTCATTTTGACACTTTTATAAATTATATTTGAAAAAAAAAATTATTTTTGAATTATTAAAATAAAAATTTACTTTGGTTAATTTTTTGGTATTTTCTGATAAGATTCATTTTTTATGAATAGTAATGTGACTGTTGGAATAACAATTTGATCTTTAGGAATAGTAAATTGGATATTAGAAAAATAACCTCCCTTATGAAAGTACAATTAAAATTTTGAAATCTTATATATGAAAATATGATAAATTTATATCTTTGAATAAGTAAATGGATGTTTTAAAAATGATTAATTATTATTTTTTATTTTTGTAAGTCATAATTTTTTTTAAAATATTATAATTAATATAATTTTTTAAAATAAAATATATTTTCAAAATACAGACTCATAATTTAATATTTTTTCATCTTATTATTATAATTTAATTTTATGAGACCTTAGTTAATTTTTTAATGTGTCCTAAAATCACTTATACTTTTAAAAGTAGTACTTTTCGAATAAATGATGATTCTAATTAAAAATGAAATTAATCATATTTAGAAAATAATTTTCATAAAATGGAGTTCATTTTTTAATTATAAACATTTAAAAATGGTAAGAGTAAGTTTTTGGATTTTTCATAAATAAACAAATTTTTAGTGACTAGTAAAATATGATAATTTATGAAATATATAAAAACTTGAATTATTGAGTAATTGGTGATGTATGGATGATTTAAGCCAATACTATATCACTATCCTACATTATTTTTATATATTTGGCAATAATGATCAAACTATTCATAGTCTTGATCCAAAATATTAAACAAATTAATAAAATATCCAAAAAACACCATTATCCTACCAACCCTCACCACCCCATCTCCTCAGACCATACAAGCTTTAAATCTTGTCAAATTTATACCCAATACACCTAAAAATCCATTGACCCATGTTCATGAGCCTTTGGATCAACAAAAGTCCAAAACTAATCCCTTTAAATAGGTTTTCAATGAGAATAATTCAAGAGTAAAAATTATCTTTATTTTATTTTATTTTCATTTCAATTTATTTTATTTCCTTATCCTTCCCTCACCTCCCCTATATAGAGATACATGATAAATCCAATATCTTTTACATACGGGAATAATATCATTTTAATGGAATATTGATCATCAAACCCCATTCTATCTCCCACTCATTCATTTTATAAATGAAAACATCACTAGTGACCTTTTCGACAAAAATAAAGATATAATGTTTTTTAAATTATACTATAAGAGAATATTTAACCACTGTTTTGATGCATTAATTTATTCAAATTTTTTTAATATTTTTATAATGGTTATTTAAAATAAAAAAATTCTCTCGTAACTATAAAAGTTTTTAAATAAATGATTTCAAATAAAAAAATTATATTTATCTCAAGAAATTTTTAATGATTTTATTATATTATTTTCATATATGTCCACATTATTTGATGAAATTTTGATTAATTTATGTTTTTATCTTATGATACCATCTACCAAACATTATTTATGGGATTAGGATCAGTTTTACATTGGATGTTCATTTTTTATACAATTCAATGTTTATGATTAAAGTATTCATATTTATTATACTAGTTTTTCTATATGAAAGTTTATGATGTATATGTTTTACCATTTTAATATGAGGAATGAATTGGAAATAGTATGTTATGGGATATTTCTATTATATCCCCTTGATTAATCAGTAGGTCTCATAAGATAGGCTTGTTTGGTATTTGGCTAAGGCCATACCCGTTTATGTATGGTTTCTTGGCCCAAGCCTTGAAGGTATTTTTATGATGTCTGGTATTATGCATTCCCTCATTATGATATTACATATTGATAGTCAATGTGATTATTTGATTAGTAGAATATAAATTTTATTATTTATATTTAATTATTTTATTTTAATTTATTATTTTCATATTATTCTCAAGATTATGTTAAAATTATTAGTGTTTAAGTTATACACTTACCTTAAAAGTTTTTTCTTCTTTATTTATAATAGATTCTATTGTACACATACTCATACCAAACATATAATCTCACCCATTTCATTTGTTGTATTTTTTTAGGACGGAAATATGTATATTATGACTTATATGAAAGGATAATAGAGGAGAACAATGGTTTTCAAAAAGAATTCTCCATTTTTTATTTTTTATTTTAAATTATTATGTAATGTTCATGTATGTAATATGATTTCTAGAAATTCTAAACTGGATAGTCAATAGGGATTTGAATATTTTATATATTTCAATGTTATAAAGTGAGGCACCAACTCTTGGCTTTAGGGGTCAGGGTCTTTACAACCCCTTTGTATTTTTTTGGAATCCCACTAACAAAAAACACTAAATATTCTAACTCAATAAATGGATCACTTATACAAAAACTATAAGCCTATTTGAGTTATCTCAATATAGGAAAGAAGAATAACTTAACAATAGTATCATGATGTATAAAAAATTAATTAATAAAATTTTATTTATATCATTACAACTTCTTACTTGCATTCTGAGCATCATTAATCATAACAACTTCAAATTGTAAAAAAATGATTTGCTGTAATCAATTCAAATAACTATTAAAATATTTTACACATGATAAAATAAAGTCTTTACCCTTTTATATTCCCCCCTCGATATATTATCTTTATTAAAAACTAAAGTCTATACAAATGAATAGATTTATGATATATATTTTCTCCTAATTTGATAAAACTATCCAAATACAATATGAGAGAGGGGTAAAATATCACATACCATAACCTTGAAGATATTGATTTTGTACACCCATGACTAACCATGTATTATTATATTATTCTATCTGTAATGTTTTAGGAATGATATCAGTAACATGATCTGTCATTGGAACAAACTCCAACATTTGTTCATTTCTTTCCACATGATCTATAATGAAGTGATATTTGATATCAATGAGTTTATAATGAGAATGTTACATTAGAATTTAAGTAATACTTATAGTACATTTTTAGATCTAGTTTCATTTATTATATATGGGTCAATATTTGAGGTGATAATTCATGGATAATTATAATAGATTCATGCAATTGAATTGTATTTCATGATTGTAAAATTCTACTTGATTAATTTTTATGATTGTTGGACCGATCTTAAGTTCTGAGAAATGTGTCAATATGGTATGAAACATTTTTTTCAACAAGAAATGATAGGTTAATTCCATGTAAAATGTATTTACATTTTATATGAAGAATATTTTAGGTGGAAGTAGAGATGAATAAGAATCATGATTTTTTTCTTAGAACATTATATGAGGTATTGGATACTTTTTTAAAGGAGTGTATTAAAAAAATCATGGCCCTCTAATCCAAACAACAAAGGATTGATCAACCATGCATTGTGGGAGAATTTACCAACTATACATAGTAATGAACCAAGACCATCTAGTATAGCTACATTAAGATTGGGCTAGTATAGAGCTTGTTGGAAGGACCACGTGATCATGTATGTGGATGGTACATATGTGAATGTGGTCATCACATGTGAGTCACAACATGTGAATCATATTGATACAATGTGTTGAGGGTGTCGAACCCCGTTTCTGGATCAAGAAATGGGAATAATGGATTTTCATATTAAGTATGGATCAACCACATGGAGAACCGATGTTGGAAAATGATGCCAGATAAATTTTACTTTTTTTAATGATTTTTGGATAAAATGTAGTCATCTAATGAGATTTATATGATCCTTCTGATCACCATGAGATATCTCCATCATCTTCCTAACATAGAATAATTATAGTGTATTATATTAATTGATGTTGTTAATATCATAATAAAACTAAAGGTATCTTTAGTTGTTCTAGGGTTGATATTATGAGGTGATGGACCATCATGAATGCATACTATACTTTTCAAGAAATCAATAATTAACTCAAATAATGTTCTACTGTCGAAGGAAAATGAAGAAATAGACATTCTCTTAAACAGGATGAATTTGAACATATAAAATAGGAGTGTGTGATCATCATTAGGAACGACAGATGTTCACTAAAATAGAACTTGAATTTATAAAGAAGACCCCATTAATATCATCTATTATTTGAGAAACCCTTAATGACTAGGGTGAGTTAAAATATTCTTTGTCATGGAATTATTCTCATATCCTTTAAACGGTGTGAAACATGGATGTTAAGGAGATGCAAGGTAGATAATTTTAACATATATATGGAGAATGAGTTATCCCATGAGAAGTTACTACTATTGAGAGAGATCTCATTTTTCTAAAAAAATAGAGAATCTGTGAACATATGTTTCATAAAGAAGGTTTTATGAAGTATGTATCTTCAATTAAGAATAAGTGTATTCAATTAACTTTGGAGTTTTGATCCTAAAACTCAAGAGTATCATAAAAAAAAGAGATCTAATAAACCATTGGTTTGTGTGAAACTCTTTATCTAATAAAAATAACAGAAACACTTCTTATTACTTAACATACTCTCGCTAAGAACTCTTTTTTGAGAATGTACATTACAGTAATATAATGTGCTTCAAGTAATATTGTATCTTTAAAAAAGGAGGATATAACATGAATAAAAATCATATATATTTATGTGAAGAAGATAGTGAGAATTTAATTCATTCATACATGCACATGTTTATCTCTTTACGAACAATTTCAAATAGAATAATGAACAAAATAAAATAAAAGAAGAAATCTATAAATATTATATGTTAGGGTTTCAAGTTGAGGATTTCATAAGAGTGAATTGAGACTGTGAAAGTATTTTTTGCATAAAATAATACAATGGAATTAGTGTGAACCACATTCACAATTATAAGTGAGGACAAGTTTTCATTAATTAGAAGAAATATTTATCACCTTGTCATTTGAAAAACCTAAGGAATATGACTATATAATGTGATCATAAGTTAATTTATTAAGACCAGTATTAATTTAGTGGTACTTGAATTGTACATGAGTAAGTGTGATCTAGAATGATCATAAAGGATAATCATTATAAGGATCTTTCTAGACTGGATTGTCTCATCTAAAGAGGAATGAAATAATTGGGGGTATAACCCATTTCTATAAGATTATGGTTGTGTGTTATATCCAATCATCAAAGAAGAAGATGTATGTGGGGGTATAAATAACTAATGAATGTAGATTGGAATTGGTTTTTATAACAATATTTTAATTTTTTCCTTAAGAAATTATTGTTTCTAATCACCTTCTGATATAGTAAAGATTCCTTGTTGGGTGGAATAAACAACAGAGAAAAGGGTATGTCACTTTACTAAACCTTGTAATTCCTTCTATTCTATTACATTGATTTACCAGAATATCCATAGTGGGACTAAGAGGCACAAGAATATTTGATCGAGGATTTAATTGGCCACACATGTTGAATTGAAAATAAATAATTTGTAAAAATAAAATAGATCACTAGTTAACCCCTTCCCCATATCTGTGATATCACACTAATTTGGTCTCTACTAAATTGATTATAACAATCATGGAGAAGTGGAAACATGACATCAACCAAAAATTATTCAAGATATGTCTTCATCAACATTAATTATTTTTTAGCTTGAGTAGAAGCTACATACATATTTTATTACATGCTAATAGTCTCTAAATTTTCCTTATTTTTATGTCAACATACTCATATTGCTTCAAAAAAACTCCCCCAGATATGGGTCTTTATTCATTGGCACAACTAGCATAATTAATATCTATGTGACCAAACTGATGAACATTTCCGGATCTATCACATTTTATTCCAAATGTAATTTTTCTTTTTTTTATATCTAATAATTATGTTTCCATTTATAATATGATATTCATTTATAGATCTTTGATACTAGGCATAATGATTAATAGCATTAAAAATATATGACATTAATATTGTGAGATATTTCATGCCTTTAATCAACTTTTTAAACACCTTAGGATCAACCTTATTTACTTTAATAAAAAAATTAAATTCATTACCACTAAAATGGATATGGAAAAAATAGTTGAATCTTACATGTCAAACATCTTTAGATGTTCCTTAGCAAACTATTCTTGAGATATAAAAATGAACTTATTATTTTGAGAGTTTTTTATTCCAATAAAATGATTTATATATTCTGGAATGGAAATTTCATCGAACATATTAATATACTTATAAAATTTATCACACATTTTATAATAATTACCTATAAATCTAATATCATGAATATAAATAATTACAATGAGGTAAACCTCTTGATTTTATTTTATTTATAGGTTTCTATCTATTATTTCTTTCTTAAATTTCAAAATCATTAAGTAAGAATCCAATTTAGAATACAATGATCAAAAATCTTAACTTCTACCCATAAAAATCCTTCTTAAACATACCCACAAACCTTTCATCATGACCAATAATGAATCCACATGATTTTAAAAAATAAAATTATTCCTAAAGCTCTCCATTAAGAAAATATAACTTTACATACATCTATAATATCATATATCTCCATTGTATAGTGATAACAATAAATATTTTGATAGCGTTAAGTCTTTCTACAAATGAAAAAGAATCATAAAATTTATTTCCTTTAATTTTTGAGTGGACATTACAAACCAATTATTCCTTGTTTCTTATTACGTCACATTTTTCATTAAACTAGTTTAAAAAAATTCATTTTTTTCAATCCCTTTCTTATTTTCTTTTTGGAATACATGTTCCCATTTTTTATTATTCTCAATCTGATGTAGCTCCTCATTAATGGAATCAATAAAATATTGATGCATCAGATCTTTTTCAACATCTCTTGGATCAACATGTTTTTATATGGTAGTATTTGAATCAAAAATTTATTTTCCTCTCGTTTGAAAATGTTGTCTTTAATTTCCAATGATGCTTTGGACTTCTATATTTCTCCTCAACCTAGGATTATATGAATGATATTTTCACTCATCACTTTAAATATCTATGTTATAATATTCATATTTAATATATTCTTGTTATTTACCAATGTCAAAATCATTTTTATGTTACTAAACTAAAATAGATTCATCACGACTTCAACTTATATCCATAGCTGACTATGAAAACTTTTTATCAGATTGTTCTAGGATATTCACAATTACATATTCAGTAATCTATCATTTTATTTATTATATTACCTTTTCCCCTTACATTAATATGGTGACTAATAAACATTCCATCAAAACCTCTTAGATCAAACTTTGATAGATTTTCACCTTTAATGTTAATAAAGAAATAAATTTCAAACACATTTAGGTATTTCAAACATTGGGTTTATTTATAATACATCTCAAAAGGATTAATTTAATTTTTATCCTATATAAATTGTAATTTTTAATGTGAATATATTCTCTAATAGTTTACAACCAAAATTATCAAGAATTATCTAGTTTAATCTATATATTTTGTTCCATGTTCACTACACATATATTTCATATTTAAAAAAAATTATTTTGGTGAGTTTTTTGCACTAAATTCATGATGAATTATATGATTTTTATGATAGTATTTAAACATACCATTTGTATATTTACCACCATTTATTGTTCAAATATTATTCAAATAATAGTCACATTCCTTTTCGATACTTCTCCTATAGTTTTTAAATATTTTGAGAGACTCTGAATTTTGTTTTAAAAAAATATATATGTAACTAGAGTAAATTAATCATTAAAGGAAATAAATAACTTATAAATTTTTATTGATTTACTTCTCAAATTACCATATGTATCAAAATGAATATTCTCTAAGGGACAAGTTGAATGTATCTCAACTTTCTTATTTTCTGAGTTTTTAGTCTTCCATTTCTAGAATATGGAACAATATGAATATCTTATTCTTGTATTTTCAATAGTATTATGAATACATTCTATATTTTTTATCTTACTAATATTCCTCTAACACATATTACACAACCCCTTATTCCATATATGATTTTATTTAATCATGTTTAGATTGTATGAACTCTACGCATCACCAACATGAAACAAATTTCCCTTGTTCCATTGTCCTTTTGTAACTAATTTCCCATCTTCAAGACATTTAACCACTAAATCATATCCTTTGAAAGAAATACCTATCACATTTATTACAAATCAATGAAACACATAACAATAATTTTTTAAATCCATCAAATAATAAGGAACTTTTGACTTTAAATTTTCTTCCACAATAATAGCATATCCAACAACTTTAATTTATGGGGATCCATCATTTGAAAACATCATGGTCCTATATTTTTAACATTCAACATTCTTCCACAATATCAAATCATCAGTTACATATAGAGAAAATCCATTATCCAATATCCAATTTCATTATCCTTTAGTTTCTTTGTGATTAGTTTTAAAAAAAAGTCAATTTTCTTTCTATATTATTTCTTCTCATATGGTTTTTTATATTTTTGATATAAAATTTTATTGTAAGTAAAAAAACAAGAAATACATTAGAAATATTTTCATACTAATCGTATATTTCCCAAATAGTTTCCAGAGTTTGGAAACTATTTTCAATATTCAAACTGATTTTATCATATTTTTATCTTTGAGTGGGTTGACTACCCCTTAAAACCGGTCTCCATTTTTCATAGATTTATAATTTTATTAACGATTGAACTATTAAGTCTTCAATATATACCAAAATCCTATATAGTACTAGAAATATCCATATAAATGATAATTTATTTTGTGACTTATAGGTTGTTCATAACTGTGTACCTCCCTTCCATCATCTTTATTACCATCCACCATATCTCCTTGGTGTGTACCAAAATTTTTGTAGCCTACCACATATTATTCTGTAGATTATATTTATTGTAATTTTTGACAAGATCTCTAGTTCTATCAAAGTTTTGTTAAGATTTTGAAAGATTATAAATTTTTATATTTTCAACACTTCTTTTTTGGGCTACACACATATTCTTAATAACTTTATTTTTCTTATAAACATATTCAAAATTATTTTTAACCACCAAGGATGATTTATATTGATACTTATAAGTTTTAAATTTATTATAACATTAAAAAACTTTTGAAACTAAGTTTTTTAAATTATTTACTCCTTACTCGTCAAAAAAATTCTTATTAAATAAGATAAAATTTTATCTACATAACCTCCATCATCTATTCAACCTTCATTTCTTGGTTCATCTATTGAGAATGTTACTCCATCAAATCATCAATCTATTTATAAACATATATTTTTCTTTAATATAATATTATTTAATTTTTTAAGAATTATTTTATTTCTTTAACTTATTAATCTCATTTTCAATCCAAATTATATTTGAAAGGAAATTTTTAACTATATATTAATCATAAAATATATATAATTATCTTCTTCTTCTTTATAAGAATTTCATTCATCACTAGTGAAATTTTAATCATTTAAGTTTTCAATAACTAATTTTTTAGTAAAATTCTAACTGGAGAGTTATGTTTCAAATTTTCTATCACCATCTTCCTCAAATTTTTATAAATAGTTTCTCTAATTTATATTTTTGATACCTTATTATCCTTTAATTTGTGTAGGACTTTGATTCATCAGCCTTTTTAGATATATTCTCAAATTTATTTAGTCTTCCTATATCTCTTCATCTGATTTTAATCCTTTATAATTTACAATAAAGTTTTCTATTGATTCACATACAAAACACATCAATATTAATTTTTATTTTTTACTTCCCTTTGTTTCTTATCACCTTTCTAGAAAAAATTGAATTTATTAAAAATATTCTTACCACATTTTTGGTGTTTCATTCACCAAATTATTCCTTAATACTTTTCTTAGAAATTATTTTATTATATTTTTTGAAACAAATTTCCTGGTCATCTATTTCTTTTCACCCTGGAAACCTTTTCTCTTTTCATTTTATATGTGAGGAAAATGCTATATGGAACATCCAAAATAAAGTTTTCAGGTCTATATAACCTTATTATTGTACATTGTCATCAAATTCATCCAAAATAATTATTAGAATCTTTTACAAAGTATAAAAATAATAGAAAATTTTACTAAAACATCTTATTGTTTTTATAATGTCATTATCTATTTTAAATAAATCATCTATACAATGACCATCACTCATATTAAGATCTTCATGCTTCAATATCTATATGTGTAACAAAGATGTATTCACCTTTTTACTTCCTTTAGAAATGTTTTTTCTTGTCTTAGAAGCCTTAAGATATTCAAATATCCTTAATCCTTATAAAATTTTATTTATATATTGAGGAATGAATATAATATTTATCTCACACATCTTTCTCTAAATAATTCTTATCAAAAATTGTTAAGAGAACACCCTCTTAAAGAAAAGGTAACCCATTTATAGTAGCTTCCAGAACGTCATAGCCAATGGATATATGGTAAGGTAACATTATATCCTTACTAATATTATAGTTGTCCCACTGATGATAGGAATTACATTACTATTAATAGAGTACTAAAAATCCATGGAATATTTTCTTTTCTTCAAACTTAAGTAAAGAGTAATCAAAAGGAACCTTGTCTTTAATACCAATTGAAAGGACTAATCAGGAGCAGTGTGATCACTAAGAGGGTGAGGGGGTGAATCATTGATCTTCTCTATTTTCTTATATTTGATACAATGTTAACATTTAATGTGTGATAAATTACCCTACTAAAAAACAAAATCCATGAACAACCACAATAAAATAGTTATATACAAGGTTCATTACTCAGTATGAGTTTCTATTCCATAGAATGGTTTGGAAGTGATCTAGGACCATAGAAACAAATGTGAAACAATCCTTTTTGTGGTAACATTAAGTTGTTTATATCCTTTCTCAAGAATATAAGTATATTCATTTGACAATGCATAGGTTTTTTACAAATAACAATGATATAACAATGTGTTTTTAACAATAATAATTACTTTAACAAATAGGCTTCAATATTTTTATTGTGTTTTTTGAAATTTATTCAAAAATTCCATTTTTCAATTAATTCTTCCTCTTATTCAATTTATTAAAAAGTAATGAGAAATAAAATTGTTCTATCTGGTAGTAGTTCATCTAGTAATCTATATCAGGTTCACTTGGTCTAATGAAACAGGGTTAAGTTTTCTATTTTTTTGATCACTTCTATCTAACTTCTCACTTATGATTTACCGATTTCTCCCCAATAAAGTTCTTCTGATGCCTCTAAAACTTTTTCATCTAATATTATATATATATCATTCATCATGTAAAAAATTATGGGAAAATTTTTCTAGTATCTATCAAAATTATCCCTCTTCACACTATTTTTATGATCATCTCTGCACTTCTGCATCACTTCTCCCAACTCCCAAAATTCAACACACATCTAGGTGCACCAAGCCCCTTTATATACCTATAACATATCCATAATTTATGGGATTAGAGTAACATTAAAATTAAAATATTTCTCTCAAACTATTAATATATCTCTCAAAAATTCTTTTTTTACTGCAATTAAATTCCAAATACAGTGGAACTTTCTTGAAAACCTGATGAAACCAAACTTCTTCGAACATCCTAATGGATTTTAATTCATTATTATTAAAACGTTGATCATAAAATTCATAATCATCACATTATTTATTTTAAAAAAACATTTCAATGGTCTTTGAACATTTCATCTGGTACAACTTCAAATAAACACTTCTTTATAATGAAATGTTTATTAGTGATCCTTGATAACATTATAAAAAAAATCAGAAATATTTCACAAGACAATTCCTCCATTTTAATACATGATCTGAATCATTTATCAGTATCCATTACTTAGGAACCTTTTTACTATAAACATCAGTCAAAAACATTTTTCTAATGACTTTTTATGTATTCTTATTTCTAATAGCTTTAAAACTTATTCACTTTTCTTCAAAATAAAATTTCATCTAATAAAATTTTAATACATAGATATATTATTTATTTGATGAAAATTTAAGTTTCTTTCAATGGATTGACAACCTATTTTATAAATAATTAAATGGTGAAATCTGTTTCATCTGGTGGACTCTCTTAGATGACATTACCTAAAGTCCACTATACTTCATTTATTCAAACATCATATATTCAGAATACATAATTGAATTCTATTATCTAATACATTGTACCATAACCCCCTTCTCTGAAAAAATAAGCATGATTTTATTTAAAAAGAAATTTTATATGAATTTTTTACATACATACCTCAAACTCATCCTCCTTACTTAAGATTAGTTCTTGAAAAGATTCAGTAATCATGATTTTTGATACATTAGTGATAATGAAGCATCTCCTAGTTTTCATTATCAAACATCACTATCATATAAAAAATGTATGGATAGTTAGATAAGTATTCATAACCACACTATTTTTTATTAAATTATCAAATAAACTCATTCTGCTAGACTTAATCCTTTATTCTTGGGCCATTGGACTCCACTACCTCTATCTTCAAGTCTCTGCATTCATTTGGTATTATTATATCTAGAAACATATTAAGGAATACTAATTTAGAAAACCTCATTCTATTGATTAAAAACATGATTCTCTAAACATAAAGTTAATGTTTAATACATTATGATCATCTCACCAATCATTTTAAGTGATTTAGGCTTCCCAATAAAATAATTTATAAAAAGCCCTCACTCTTCTAAACCATTTCATCTTCTTCTTAATATATAAAATACATAAAACCTTTTATCCTCAACATATGATTTTATTTTATATTATATAAATGGTAATTAAATTGATATCCCATTAATCTATAACAAATAAGTACTTCCTAGTCTCTACCATTAAATTCCATGAGTTGTACAAGTTTATTCATGGTGTACTACATAGGAACTAAAGCTTTATGTGATGGGAATTGTAGTTCATGATCCAACTAGGCTAGATTTACAATGATTGATTTCACTATCCCTGTATAATAATCCCCATAAGTATTATGATAGAACATATTCATATACAATGTTCATCCATCTTGGTGACCTTTATCAAGATAGAGATAAACATGAGTGGGTTAATATCTCCAAGCAACTCATAATGTGAAAATATCGAGTGAGTGTTCAAACTAGACCACATGTGATCAAGAAGATTGAATATATAAAGTGTGTAGTCATTCTAGGGTTTAATAAATCTTATGAATTGTGCACATATATCATTAATTCTTCACTCCCTTTTAGAATCTCTAGTTTTTTGTAAATTTAAATATGAACAACATTATGGAGTCCCTTATCGATCTTCTTAATTTAATTCTCTAGTTTGATATGGACATGAATCATGATAAGACTTTTATCTTTATAATGAATATAATTAGAGGTAAAGTGAAGGGCTCAAAGAATAACTTAATGTCTAAGGAATATTTATAACACCCTTTTAAGAAGAGAATGATCAAGTGGAAATAAAGGGTGATTCTTGTTGTATATATTTCATGTGGTAGGAAGGGGCACTTGAAAAAGAACTACACTATAGAAAAGAATAAATTGTGGGATTCATGCAATTTTTTTATTGAGTAAAATATTTTTATTAATATAAATTTTTTATTATATAAATATTTTAGTTCTCACATTTGTATCCAATTATAAGAACCATGTAGATTTATAAGAGTTTTCTGAGGAGAGGTGGATCTGGAAGCCATTAATAGATCAAGTCTCACTATAGTGGATATTGGAGACTCAAATATCATGTTTATAATAGTATTGTTATTTTTTAAATAATTGTGATTATTCTCTGTTAGTCTGTAAAAAATGTTATTTTTGTATCTGGTCTTGTTATGGATTATTTTATTTTCAAATTTGTTAATGAGATCTGCTATTTTACAATGATACCAATTTTATGGTACAGAATATCTAAATAATGGTATTCATGTGTTGGAATACTAATTCCCAGTTTTAGAAATTGATATTAGATCCAACTTACATGACTTATATCACAATAAACTACGGAATCACTTACATATTCATGTAAACAAATTTTGATTAACAATATTATATCAAGATTGGTATTTAGATTCATTTGAAATAAAAATATTTCATATATTTCAAACTTTTTAATAGTCAAAATGACCAAATCCCTATTTTTGTAAAGGGTATAAGTTCCATAAAGAGTCTTTGATTTGTTCATATAAATGTGTGTGGACCATTTAATACTATATCATGAGGTGGATTTTAATTATTATTGACTTTTAATGATGAATTTAGTATATATGGATATGTCTAACTAATGTGGCATAACGAAGATTCCTCATAAATTTAAAATAATACATGATAAATGTTTAGAATTAAATTGGTAATAAAATAAAGAAACATGACTCAAGATGAGGTATATAATATCTTAACATGTAGGTCATTAATTTTTTATGGGAGTTTGGGATTCTATCTCAACTGATTCTTCCTAACACACTATAATAGAATGGTGTAGCTGATAGGAGGAACCAAACATTTTTAGACATGGTGATATCAATAATATGTTATGCAAGTCTTACATTATTCTTTTTGGGATAAAAATTACAAGAAAACTTCATACAATCTAAACTGAGTGCCAACTAAAGATGAAAATAGTGTTTGATTTCAATTATAGAGTATAAATAAACCTATTTTTACATATATACAATATTGGGGATACAAAATGTTGTTAAAAACCTCTTCATGTAACAAACATTCACCATATGTCATGAAGTGTATCTTAATGGGATATTCAACGGAAACTAAGGGATATTATTTATATGAAACCTTATATAATAATCTAATAGTTCTAAATGGGTTATATTAATTAAGAAAAATTATATCTAAAAATTTGATTGTGGTATCATGATTGAATTCAATGAATTTTATGACCAAGATACAGAAGATTTTGCATGGAAACATATCCCACAACACCCCACAGAATATGACATTCATGAGACAAGTACTGCATAGGATCACTATCTATTGTCAAATTGGGTACCTTAGACCCAACTTAATCAATACATTTTTTTTTTATAATTTCATGTATACATATATTTTTATATGATGTTCTCTTACCATAAGAGTGTAAACACATTTTTATAAACAATTTGTATGGCCATGTACTTTAATGATTTGTCGTATCAATAAGTTATAATAGTTCCTAGCTATAATGAGAACCTCAAGATTCTATGATAGTGGTATTAAACATATGTCATGTGGTATATATATATATCATACTTAATAGATTCATATTTATTATAACTATTAGATGATAGGTCCTTATAATCATCGATACTTTTATCATGATATTTTAACTTGGTGATCTTGCGTAGAGGATATCATGGGTACTGACCCACTGATAGAAACACCACATGTTTCATGTGTCATTAGATGTTCCAATATTCAATCATGTGTATTGGTCTCTCCACTTATTATCATTATCAATTTGTGACATTTTATCATGTACTATGATGTCATAAAGAACCATGATATTCTTGTTTTTTTAGATATCTTGAATTTGGTGGATTGTTGGTAGTATATATGGCATAGGCCGAATGATCAAGATTGGATTGGTTTCATCTGGGTAGATAAGTAGATGTCTCAGCCCTAGTTGACCATGATGGTAGTAACTTTTTAAAATTCTTTTCCATGGTAAATTTTTTTATCTCTATCTAGTAAATCATGTAATAAATAAATAATGAAAGGACTATGATAGAGAGTGCGCATCTTGCTTTATGAGATATATCAAGACATTGATATTATATAAAATTTGCATGTTTCAAGGAGATTTTTGTAGATATGACTCTTCTTTATCACCTTCATGGCCATGTTGAGTTTCTAGAAACCACTATTTATCTATGAGTATAAATTACTACTATCGAGATGAGGTCCTAGATGGCCACACATGATGTGTATTCCAAAGTTCCACCAATTCAAATGGATAGAAGATTAAGGCATAGATATCCCACTTGTGTGGGCTAGTGAATGTATTAATGTGATAAATTATAGGTAAAATTAATTCAATTATATTATTTACTTTATACTGATGATGATTGAATTTATATCTCAACCTATACACACGTAATTTAATTATAAAAGTGAAAATGAAAAAAAAAATTATTTTTCAAAAATATGTTGTTCATTCAATGTTCATTAAATAAGTACAAGAGGGATGGACCATGTTAATGTAAAATTATTAATAAAATGATATGTGAGAGTTTCATAAGTTTATGATAACATATTTTTTAAACTTAAGACATGTTAGTCAATACATTAGTGGCGTTATGTGTTTGTTTTTTGGAAACTCTTTTTAAGGGGTGAAAATGTAATTTTCAAGGTGTCAAAACTATTTAAATAAATTAATTTAAGTCTTAAATATTATAAATTTATAGGATTTATCCAATTTTATCTCCTATTAATCTCTCTATAATGTTTTATAGTGAGTTTCTAAGAGAATAACAAAGTCGTATCGATCTCATTTCCTCACATCAAGTCTACGTTATTCATGCGTTCATAAGGAAGTCATAAAGTGAGTAAAATTCCCATGATATAACTAAAGAATCAAAGAACAATATTAAATTATTTCTAGTGAATGTGTGGATGAACTAGAGGATTCCTATTTTGATTCCTTAATGCTCTGAAACATCAACGATGAGCATTCCATATCATCATTTATGAACAAACAGTGTACTACTTATAGTTTCATTAATTTTTTGTTCTACATATTTAAATTAAATTTCATATGATCCATTGAAGAATTTTGGCACATGTTTACTAAACTTGAAACTACTCCCCTAATATAAAATATTTTTTTTTTGAAAATATTAGTTATTCACACATGCATTGCACTCTAGTTCCTCACTATAGATATTTGAAAAAAGACATTTTTTTCTAGTCATCATGGATGTTGACTCCTTATTATTTGATAATAACTAACCTATAATCTGAATGAAATTAGTTAGTATAATTAAAGGTACTACATGGAATGTACACATGAATTATGAGATGTATTTAATATACCAAAACCATATTTTTATTTTTTTAAATCCTCCAATGGATGTAAATTTAATTTATTGAAACAATGTGTACTAAAAAATAAACTGGGCATGTAAGGTAGATTTTGCACCTATACGGCTGGACTATTTGAAAAGGGATTTAATTAGTATCAAGTAATTTACTATGATGAAACATTTTCACAAGTTTACATACTAAAATAAATTATAAATCTACTTTATATTATAGGTTTTTGTAGTTATATGATTTGGAAAAAGTATTTCAAAATACCCTTCATTAATAGGAACCTTGTGGAAGATGTCAGTATAAAACAATTGAAAGGGTTTGTGACTCTAAATCAATCCAATAAAGAATGAAAATTTTAGATCTCTCTTTATGGGTTGAAAATAGCATACAGATCATGGATCATTATCTTTTAATTATCCATAAATCAATTTGGGTTCATAATGAATTTATATACACTTTTTTCAAATAATTATTTTAATGTTAGTATGATTGTTATCCTATTGAATATGTTGATGAAATATTACTAATTATAAATAAGATACCAGTCTTATATTATGCTAATAAATGGTTAAACATTTCATTTTCTATGAATTATTTATGTGAGTTAGCATACATTCATTGGATTATGATAATTTGTAATATATCCAAGAGTCTGAATGGATTAAGTCAAGGTACATATAATGACTAAGGTGAAAAATATATTCATTATGTAAAAATTCAAGAGGTGGTTGTTTCTAATGAAAAATGGAATTCATATCTGTAATAAAATGTTTCCTAAAACACATGAGGAAAGAAAAAATGGTGATCAAGATTTAATTTTCATTAAAGATAGCGTCTCTTGTGCATGTCATACTATGTACCAAGCTAGATGTTTCCTATTTTATAAGTGAGGTAAATAGATTTCAAGAAGACCCAAAATAATACCATTGTATGGTAGTTGATATTATCATAAAGTATATTCTATATATTAGTATATTTTATTGGTTTTTCGAGGAAATTAGGATCTATTAATCAAGGGATATATATTTTTTAATTTCAAAAAAGATCAGGATGACTTGAAATTGAAATCAGGGAATCTCTTCACAATCGCGAAGTTGTGAGCTAGAAAAGATATATGAATCTAGTCTTCACTGATTCACCAGATGTGTCTAAGTATATTGTAGCTTCTAATGTTGCTGAGAAATTTATGTGGATGTGAAACTTAATTTTAGAGCATGTGTTGGTTTCTAATTTTAAATATCATATCACATTATACGATTATAATATTGATGGAGCAGATATTTCTATAGAGATAAGGTATCATTAGTGGATAGATAATAATATATATAAGTATGATATCTTTATATAATTTTCTCAATGATATGAATTCAACATAATTAGATTTTACATGACAGAAAATGTGGTGGTACCGTTTCCCAAATCCCTATAATAGAAAATGTATTGACATCATGTCAGATCCAGTGGATTAAAAAACCTAATTAGTTTAATCAAGTGAAAGTGGTATTATGCTAGTGTTGGTTCTTTATAACCAATGATTTTTTTCACATTATATTTCCAATTTATACAATGGCGTAAATATTAATAAATTTCTAACAAAATATGATTTCTATTATATATAAAATTAATGTGATTATGTATATAGAGTTTTTATCAATTCAAAAGGTCATAATAGTTATGTGATTTGATGTGAACCATGAAGTTATATAATAACATTCAAGAACATATAAGTCACATGGTCAGGTAACATTATAAGATCGGTCATAAGAGAAATAGATTATCATGTTCTTAATTCTCATGAGTGGATGAGACTTAAAATCATGAATTTTTAACTTAGTAATTTCATAGATAGTATATTATTAGGATAGAACCATATGTAATAATTCCACATGTTTATGTTTCATTCAATATTACTATGTGTTAAAATATATATTGTTCAACTTGATATTATTACTAATTCATATCATGATTCATGTACTTTGAAGTATTTCAGAAAACCATAATGACCTAGATTCAAGATGAAGTATGATATATCAGGTGTGTCACAAGTGTTATGAAATTAATAAATAAATTAATAAAGAATTTATCCCTTTCAAATCCAAAATATTATAGCTATTTTCTATAAATAAATAGACCCTAAGATGGTGGGTGAATTAGGGTGATGGATAAATTTAAGTATTTCTATATATTTTAATCAAATTTCATTAATGATCTTGTTCCCACATTAGCAAGAACTATGTTTTAGCTATAAATTGGTTACATATTCTCCTCAATCTCATAGAGTGATTAGAAAATATATGAGAAATT
The DNA here is from genome assembly GCA_963277665.1 of Viscum album. Classification (NCBI taxonomy): domain Eukaryota; kingdom Viridiplantae; phylum Streptophyta; class Magnoliopsida; order Santalales; family Viscaceae; genus Viscum; species Viscum album. The sequence goes on from OY728142.1 coordinate 1,542,061,253, forward strand.
AAAACATCCATGGGATATTGGGATTTTTACATAGTTTACCAAAAATTAGTAATCAAAGGAACATACGCAAATATTGTGTTGGTCATATCAAAATATAAAAATAATCACTAGTTAGGTGGATACAAATAAATCATAAATAGTTTATCTATTTTATGTGCACTACCTTTAAAATATGTAGGGTTTCGACTCCCCTCAACCAAGGCACACTTCTTCTTCCCTGCCTATGTGATCTACATAGATGAAGGTACATCCACTATTTAAGATCTTGTAGGTCCTATTAAATATATTTGAATCCTAATGATAATTTATTGATAATAAGAGACTATTATTTAATTATATTCCTAATTTTATTCTCCGTAAATGCAATTTTTAATTGAAATACAGATTAAATGTGTTTTTTCATTGAAATTATCTTTTCATTGAACCCATGATTTACTGAAAATCTTGTGTAATAGAATCTCTTACTTTAATGAAACTATGCTCTTTTAAATTAAAACAAGTAAATATTTCTCAATACTGTTATTTTTTAATGATTCACCATTACTCTAATTAATAGTTCATGAAAATAATATAATAATGGAACACACTAATTCAAAGAGGATTTCCTAAAAAACTCAGTGTTTTTCAAAACTCTTCACATAACATCATACCTTAGGGAATTTAGAGCATTTTTATCTGAATAATCTATAGAATCTCACCTTTTTATAACATAACATTCATTACATTATACAAAACTGAGGATCTTTAGGGTTTAGTGTCTTGGAAACCAGGAAGTTAATACATGAAAACATAAAACATTATTCTTAAACACTTGAAAGGATTATCTTTATGTTCATCCTAGGTTCATTACTAAATCTCATAACCTAGGGACATACATCAAGGAAAGGGTGAGCAGAATGCCCAGTAAGGGAAACAAGGGGAAACATTTTACATGTAAACTTGAGATACATCAATAAAGTCATGAAAAAGAACTTTAAGGCATGAGAAAGAAATCCTGAAGCATATCATAACAGAAATAACTTATTTCATAACTTGAAGATGTGGATACAACATATAACTTAGACAATCATTTCCTTTTCACCAAGGTCTATCCCCAAGGTGTCATTAAAAAAATTACCAAGTTTACTTACCAAGGTATCGTTAAAATTGTAATCCCTAGAGATTACATCATTACCCAATTCATTGGAGCGCTATCAGGGCGCACCCTTAATTTATCTTTATTATCATGTGAGCAACATATATCATCATCAAAAATTTCATAAATAACCAATATAGCATAAAATAAATGGGTTTCATTTCATATTCATAACATTTTAAAAATTGATTTAAAGACATGATCTTTATGTCACTTTAAACCCACAGAAAAAGGAAAGAGGGTTTCATGTATGAAAATCCCAGAATTGAAATATAACATTTTGATATATATGTGAATAACTATATATAATAAATATATTTGATTATTCACTTAATAAAATAACGAAATTTGAGAAAAAAGAGAGAGATATTTTGAGACGAAAATTCAGTAGTATAACGGCTATGTTACAGGGTTTTAAAAAATATTGAAAAGAGAGGGGACATGGGTCAAAAACTAATAAATGATCCATAAAATAGTAGAGAGACATAATATAAAGGATATAAGAACATGGTAATGAAATTTTAAAGACATACCATATGAAATAAAAAACCTGGAAGGAAGACAAAAATAAGATTTCTCTTATGAAAAATCGGCATCCTAACGACGTCACTTAAAACTTAAAAAAATGAATTGATGAGATAAAATAGGGTATCTAATCCTATGAACATAAAATAAAATTATTATGGATATACATATCATACCCCAAAATAATAAAAAGTAACCTGAAAGACTTGACATGAAAATAGAACTTGAAAATGAGAAGGGTGAAAGAATCCATTACAAAAATTCAGCAGCCTAACGGCGCCACTTAAACATTCTTAAAATGAATTGATGAGTGAAATAGTGGGTCTCTCATCATTTTAACATGAAAAGTAAAGTAGTATGAATATAAAAAAATATACCCAACATAATAACATGTAGATTAAAATAAATTACATAATGTAGAATACATGAAAAGAAAGAGAGAGGTAGGATCCCTTACAAAAATTTGGCAGCCTAACGGCGCCACTTAAACATTCATAAAACGAAATGATGAGAGTAAGAGGGGATATCTCATCATGTGATAATTAAAAGGGAAGTAATATTAATATAAAATAACATCCCCCAACATAAGAACATGGGGCTTAAATGAAATTACATACAAAAGAGTACTTGAAAAGAAAGAGAGAGTTAGGATCCCTTACCTTGAAGAGTAACTTCGAAATATTGATGTTTGTGACCTTGGGAGGATTGAGGGAACCTTGGGAAGACTCCTTGGAAGGTTAGGAGACCATAAATGTTTTGGGGAGGATTTTTTAATGGAAAGGATGAGAGAATGTCTTGGTATTTATAGGGGAAGTGAGGGGACAAGGCATTAATGGCCAAGGGACAACTCAATGGTGGTATTGGAAAAACCATGGGCTTTCCCATATTATTTACCCATGGTATTAGACACTTGGGACACCTCATAACTTATATTACTATTCATAAGTGTACCATAATTATTACATAATTATTACATCCTTAATGACGTCATTAAACACCCGAAACTCTAAACTGAAAATTCACTATTCACTAAAAAATCACCTTTTTCAGAAAAATCCCAAAAAATTACCTTAACATAATATCGATGCTCTGAATTCAAAAATGAACTCAATTTTATAAAAAAAAATTAAGTATTTTTAATTTAATTTTTAATTAAAAAAACACTATTCACCCGAAAAAACTAATACTTCACTAAAAATTTCTAAAACTGTTATTTGCCTATTTTATTGAATCACATTACTTAATCAAGGTACCTAAATTAAATTAATACTTTATTTAAGTGATATTAATAATACATTTTGTCACATTACTAATCCTAAGCATAGAATCACTATTCATAATTTACTATTCACCAAAAATTAAGTTGATCTTATTAGACTCTAAATTTCTTGCTGAACACATTTTTAGAAGACCATTTTTTGAAAATCATTACACATCATTAATTATTTAAGGTTTACATAATTATTTTAAAATATCCTTTTTCCAAAATTCATCAATAATATGCATACTATATTTATCCGGACATTTGAAAATTCTCAAACTTCCCCATAAGATGAAATCAAATTTTTTTTTATTTAAATCAAGAGATTACACAAGGTAGCTAAGGTCTCGTTATATAGCCCCTTATAACACCAGCATAGGATATAAGTGTAAGGTGTGCTAAGGAGAGAGAATCTTGGGGCGGCATGGCCAACATTTCCCGAGTGGTGATTTCTATCAGCTTGAACTTCTCGCGAAGGTGATTCTGTTCCAGTTTCACACGATGAAGTTCAGAATGGGTTTGGTCCAGAGAAAAGCCCAGTGATGCTACCTCCATTCCAAGTTCTTTTAGATGGACCTCGATCAGCCTGAGAGTACTGGATGAGGCCATCAAATCTTCTTTCTATATTGATTAACCAATATCACTTGTATTTATAGACAATAATCGCAACATTTAGTTTCCAATGGTCATACTGACCAATTGTCATATAACAGTCAAAACCCAACAGTCTCATTTTAATTATACTCATTTTATTAAATGAAAAAGTTTTTTTGAGTATAAAATAAAATAACACACAAAATTAGGAAGTAAATTTTATTCAAGATTTTTGGTCGTTAGATTCTTCCCCCCTTAAAAAATTTCGTCCTCGCAATTTATAAAATTGGGCTTGAAAATTTCATTGAAAGTCTCACATCAGAAAAAGAGTCAGTAAAACTATTACTTTAAAAGAAAGAAAGGGAAGTACAATGGTCACCCGAGTTATCCCATACTAGGATTCCATGTAGGGAAACATGGATATAGAAGAGAAAACAAAGGGTCACGTTCTGATGGAGATTGATAAAAAACATGATTATGAGAAAGTTAACCACAAGAAAATCACAAACTTATGATGTGTGTAGATGGTATTTGATTACCTAAAAGGAAACATAAACCAACAACATTTTTGTTTTACATTCCTTATCATAATTTTGAGGAATTCATTTACTACATAGAATAAAAACATAAGCAAATATACTTACCTTCAAGTAGAGTTTCATCCTTTAATAAGTTTCTACCAAAACTAATCTTTTCTCCAAATGATGAGCATTCAAAAATACTTAGTCACATCCAAAGCACAAGAATCATCTTCTAGAAAATCACATAATCCACAAAAGGAGAACTATATATTTCTCTTGTATTTAGACATCAACTAAAACCAAAATGGTTAGTATGAGATCATATAATCCCCCAAATGGATAATCCTTTAAAAAACTAATATTAATCTCAAAAATTCAAAAAATATTACCCCAAGTTCAAGAAAGACCATTTAATACACAATCGTCCTTATAATTAATCAAAATAATCCAAACTAAAATTGAAACCCAAAACTCAGAAGGATTTAATCACATAGTCTTCCACAATAAATCTTAACATTTATCTCCAAATAACATCGAATACTCTTAAAGTCTCATTCTAAAGTGTAATTAACCTAATAACATATTCTCTATGCTAGGTTAATCATTTTCCAGAAATAACCCAAATCACCATATGTCCACAATAAATACATAAATTCTTACAAAAAAAATTTTCAACCATTCCTCCACAAATAAAATCCTGTAGTATTTTATTTTCCTTAGGCATATAGTACTCCAAAATAGAAAACATCATCCAAAATAACCTTTATCATTTAATCACCCAATCATTTTCCTATAAAAAGTATATCCATTTGATAAAACATAAGTTTCCAAAATTAACTTATTCTTGATCTATAAAAATACCAGGTGCATTAGTCAGTCCGAAGGGCATAACAACAAACTCATAATGCCCATATCTTGATTGGAAGGTAGTTTTTGGAATATCATCATTATTCACCCTCAATTGATGATAACTAGAATGACGATCAATCCTAGAGAATAATTGAGTCCCACGAAGTTGGTAAAATAAGTCATCAATAATTGGAAGAGAGTATTTGTTCTTTATTGTGATCCCATTCAGTTCTCTATAATTAATGCATAGTTGCATCGATCCATCCTTCTTCTTCACAAAGAGAACTGGTGCTCCCCAAGGAGACACACTTGGTTGGATAAACCCATTATCCAAAAGATCTTGGAGTTGTTTATTTAATTCCTCTAGCTCCACATTTTCCATATTGTAGGGGGTCTTTGACATCGGATGCGATCCAGGTACCAGTTCAATGGAGAACTCTACCTCTCTTTCTGGGGGAGGTCTGGGTAACGTTTTAGGAAATAAACCAACGTATTCCTAGATGATGGGGGAATTTTCTAAAAGAATAAATCCTTCTTGAGAAACTTATTTCATTTATGAATCTTTTAACTAAAAGGATTTTATGTCTTAAAACTTCATACTTAGACAATTACATTTTTCTATAATTCCTTCATAATGATTCATAAAAAGACTGCAATTAACCAAACATATCCCCTGGGAGTGTTGTAACCAAGAGTTCATCAAGGCCCGTTTTTGTGTACCAGTTTCTGTTTGAGTCTAGCTCAATGCCATGATTCTAGGTTTTACCTCTATGTACATTTGTGCCAGAGCCACCTCTACCTGCTCTTATCCAACAGGGATGTATTTTCTTGATAAACCACTTACTCAATACTCACCAAAATACCAGAAAGATTTCCTATATTTAAACTTTTATATAAGGTTATTCCTATAGTTTCCATATCCTAATTTCCATAAATAACTAAACCATACTTTGATACAAACTATAGAATACCACTTTTTTATAACATAACTTTCATTACATTATACAAAACCGAGGATCTTTAGGGTTTAGTGTCTTGGAAAATAGGAACTTAATACATGAAAACATAAAACATTCTTCTTAAACACATGAAAGGATTATATTTATGTTCACCCTAGGTTCATTACTGTATCACATAACCTGGGGATATACATCATGGAAAGGGTGATCAGAAGGCCCAGTAAGGGAAACAAGGGAAAACATTTAACATGTGAACTTGAGATACGTCAATAAAGTCATGAAAAAGAATTTTAAGGCATGAGAAAGAAATCATGAGGCATATCATAATAGAAATAATGTATCTCATAACCTGAATATGAGGATACAACATTTAAATTAGAAAATCATTTCTGTTTCACCAAGGTCCATCCCCAAGGTGTCATTAAAAAAAATTACCAATTTTTTTTACCAAGGTATCATTAAAATTGTAATCCCTAAAGATTACATCATTACCTAATGCATTAGAGAACTATCAAGGAACACCCTTAATTTGTCTTTATTATCTTGTGAGACACATATATCATCATCAAACATTTCATAAATAACCCATATAGCATAAAAGAAATGGGTTTCATTTCATATTCATAACATTTTAAAAACTACTTTAAAGACATGATCTTTATGTCACTTTAAACCCATGGAAAAAGGAAAGCGGGTTTCATGTATGTAAATACCAAAATTGAAATATAACATTTTGATATATATGTGAATACCCCTATAGAATAAAGAGCTTTGAGTATTCACTTAATAAAATAAAATAATTTGATAAAAAGAGAGACATTTTGAGATGAAAATTCTGCAGCATAACGGTTATGTTACAAGGTTTTAGAAAATATTGAAAAGAGAGGGAAAATGGGTCACCCACTCATAAATGATCCATAAAATAGTATAGGGACATAATATAAAGGATATAAGAGCATGGTAATGAAATTTTAAAGACATTCCATATGAAATGTAAAACATGGAAGGAAGATAAAAATAAGAGTTCTCTTATGAAAATTAGGCAGCCTAACGGCGTCACTTAAAACTTCAAAATATGAATTGATGAGATCAAATAGGGTCTCTCATAATATGAACATAAAATAACAGTATTATGGATATAGAGATCATACCCCAACATAATATAAAGTAACTTGAAAGACTTGACAAGAAAATAGAACTTGAAAATGAGAAGGGTGAAAGAATCCCTTACAAAAATCTGGCAGCTTAACGACGCCACTTAAACATTATTAAAATGAATTGATGAGAGAAATAGGGGTATATCATCATATGAACATGAAAATTACAGTATTATGAAAATAAAAAAACATCTCCAACATAGGAACATGGAGATTAAAATAAATGACATAAAGGAGAATACATGAAAAGAAAGAGAGAGGTAGGATCCCTTACAAACATTTGACAGCCTAGCGGCGCCACTTAAACATTCATAAAACGAAATGATGAGAGTAAGAGGGGATATCTCATAATTTGATAATTAAAACGGCAGTAATAGGAATATAAAATGACATCCCCCAACATAAGAACATGGGGCTCAAATGAAGTTACATACAAAATAGTACTTGAAAAGAAAGAGAGAGGTAAGATCCCTTACCTTGAAGAGTAACTTCGAAATATTGAATTTTGGGACCTTGGGAGGCTTGAGGGAACCTTGGGAGGACTCCTTGGGAGGTCAGGAGACCAGAAATTTGTTTAGGAGGATTTTTTAATGGAAAGGATGATATAATGTCTTGGTATTTATAGGGGAAGTGAGGGGACAAGGCATTAATGGCCAAGGGACACCTCATTGGTGGTACTAGAAAAACCGTGGGCTTGCCCATGGTATTTTCCCATGATATTTCCCACTTGGGAAACCTAATACCTTATATTAATAATCATAAGTCTACCATAATGATTACATAATTATTACATCCTTAATGACATCATTAAACACCCAAAACTCTAAACTGAAAATTCACTATTCACCGAAAATTCAACTTTTTCATAAAAATACCAAAAAATTACCTTAACATAATATCGATGATTTGAATTCAAAAATGAACTCCATTTTATAAAAATAATTTTCTAAATATTTTAAATTTAATTTTTAATTAAAAAAACACTATTCACCTGAAAAAACTAATACTTGACTAAATATTTCTAAAACAGTTATTTACTTATTTTATTGAATCACATTACTTAATAAAGGTGCCCTAATTATATTAATACTTTATTTAAGTGAGATTACTAATCCATTTGGTCACATTCCTAATCCTAAGCGTAGTATCACTATTCATAATTTACTATTCATAAAAAATTAAGTTGATCTTATTAGACTTGAAATTTCTTACTGAACACATTTGTAGAAGACCATTTTTTGAAAATCATTACACATCATTAATTATTTAAGGTTTACATAAATATTTTAAAATATCCTTTTTCCAAAATTCTTCAATAATATGCATACTATATTTATCCTGACATTTGAAAATTCTCAAACTTCACCATAAGATGAAATAAAAAAAAATATTTAAATCAAGGGATTACACAAGGTAGCTAAGGTCTCGTTACATAGACACTTATAACACTAGCATAGGATCTAAGTGTAAGGTGTGCTAAGGTGAGAGAATCTTGGGGTGGCTCGGCCAACATTGCCCGAGTGGTGACTTCTATCAGCTTAAACTTCTCGTGAAGGTGATTCTGTTCCAGTTTCACACGATGAAGTCCATCTTGGGTTTGGTCCAGAGCAAAGCACAATGGTGCTACCTCCATTCGAAGTTCTGTCAGATGGGCATCAATCGGCCCGAGACTACTGGATGAGGCCATTGAATCTTCTTTCTATATTTATTAATCAATATCACTTGTATTTATAGAAAATAATCGCAACATTTAGTTTCCAATGGTCATACTGACCAATGGTCATATAACACTTGAAACCAAATGGTCTAATTTTAATTATACTCATTTTATTAAATGAAAAAGTTTTGTTGATTATAAAATAAAATAATACACAAAATTAGGAAACAAAATTTATTCAAGATTTCGGGTCGTTACATAATCTCCTTCATTCAAAGTCTCTATATTACTCATAAACATTTATTTTTTTGGTATTAAGTATTTATATGAAAATACCAACCCTTTTCAAAATTTCAAAGCTTCACCTTCACATAACTTCAATTCACGAAACTCTCTCCCTCATTCTTAATTCATAAAACTTTTCCTCATTAAAATTCCTTATCTCACAGTGCCATCAATTAACCAATGTATATAAGTTCACAAAACTCTATACTTCACAAAAAACTACCACAACCAAAAAATTAACCACCTTCAATTTAGCAATGTATTCATATTTATGGAACTAAATCTTTCATGAGAATTTATACTTTACCAATATTTAATGTACCTTCTTTCTGAATCCTTCTTTAATATAACTTCATGAATTTCATGAAAAATCCATATTTCAAGAAAATTATACCACTACTTCAAAATAATTTCATATATCCTATAATATGACTTTCATGAAACATCTAATATTTCATATAACTTCTTTGTTCTTCTCTACTTTTATGTTCTATTCATTATCCATAATTACTGATAGGAATAACTTTTCAAGAGTAGGGTTAATTCCTTGTATTTGAAAAAATGAAATAGATGCATTGGGATATTTCTATTTTATCCATACATCAACATCCTGATGTCACATTTATACTCCTTTTTATCTTTACCTAATCCCGCAATGATCACATAGAGTGGATTTAGAAATGAACTTCATAACCAACTTCCCTAAACTCAGTCTATGTATAAAATTTATAGATATTCAAAAAAATATTTATACCTTTTTATTTCAACATCAAGGATAAATTTTAATCATAAAAATCATATATGAAATTGATATCAACCATAAATATCACTTCACTTCTTTCCTTTGGACTTGACAGTATTTACATGTATTCAATATATGTCATGTTATAATGATGCTCATTAACATCAACCAAGCATTTCACTTATATTCATTCTCCTTGAATGGGTAGTATCGACATGTCTTCAATAGCTTCCATTTGATAGAAATTATCATTACCATTACAATACTAGTGTTATACTATATGAATTTTTTATTGATATAAAATAAATCATCAAACCGATGTTTGGGTCCATTATTCTCCCCATTGGGATTTTATTGTCTATATTATCATTAATGAATCTTCTGTTATATACTACAAATATTTCATGTATATGTATTTATGATTCATTATTTTCCTTATTGTGAATTTTATATGCCCCTTGATATAATAATTAAAAGGTCAATATGAAACTAAAATTATTATTCTCATTATCTTCCCCTTATGGTCTCATTATATTGTACTTTTCTATTAGCTCCCCTATCACTGTAAACTTCACAGGGTATTTTTTCATTAAAAAAATTTATCCCCTTAATAAATAAACTCTATTAAATATATTTAAAATGTACTCCATATCTTGTGGGGTACCTAATTCTCTTCCAACTCTGTGAAAATAGATTTGGGGAGATTTTTCTCCCCCTTTGAGCTCCATGATTCAATTTTGACACCATCAATCAATTTCTTCTTGAAGATATTTTTATTTTTAAAACCTTTCATGATTAGAGTAATTTTTATTGTTATAGTTTCACATAATTGATAGTAAAATTACCTCTTTACATTAAGTAATCAATAAATACTCTAATCCTACTAATACATAACATTCTATTAGAAACATGATTTTAAGCCAACAAGTACCAATGATGTCCATGTCACTGATGTTATTAATATTTTAATGACTTATTATATACTCCCTTTACTGATTTTATATGAAATGTGAATAATTTGTGTGAAATATTAATGTTTTAATAGTAAGTATAATTTTTGAGCATTTTTAGAAGTAGTCCAATTGAGTCAGTTTACTGTTTTAATAATAAATATCACTATACTGATCCAAATTGTGTGTTTCTTGTTTTTTAGGATTCTACATTAAATTTAAAACATTTCATTAGAAGGTACCATGATCCAATTCTTCCATTTTAAGGGTCATATGGTCCTCACAAACAAGACTAAAGAACCGTTGAAGAAACTGGACTATTCATAAAGATTGATTTACTGGGCTACATGAATAATCCAAATTCTATTATTCTCCACCATAGTTCTTCGGACAATGCAAGGAGTCTTTTATAAAAATTTTAGGGCTCAAATCTAAGAATATGGGGCCCAAATGAAGCTTTAACATCCAGCCCACCATTCTGGCCTAGAATTAAAATCAGTATAGTATGAATGACATATCTCATGATGTAAGCCTTCAATTGAGATGATATTTTTCAGTGTAAAATAGGAGATATAGGTGGCCGACTTTGTTGAATAAATCATTTGGATTTGAAGACATCTTCTTATTCAAAAACCCTTTCACATTTTGGACTTCAAAAAGACTGGATTGAAATGGACAGTTTTACTTTGTTTAATCAACCGGCCATAACCTTTTATCCTTAGGTCCAAAGGGCTCCAAATTTTGATAGTGGTCGGAAACCTTTATTATATACAACTTTGAAGAAGAAGATTTCTCGAGATTTGGCTATCTTGATGTCTATATCGTAGATCCAAGTGGAGGTGTATTTCTGGAATGTAAACAATCCACCACCTTGGGCTATAAATACATCCCCTCCTCTCCTTTCAAAAGGGTTGGAACTTCAGCACTTAAAGAGGATATTTGGAATTACTATATCCTTGAAAAGGTTCTGGAAGGTTATTCTTTGATCTTTTTTCAACAAGAGATACCTCTCCTCCACTTCTCTTTCATGTTTGTTTATGTTTGCTTTCAATTGTAATTGTGTAACTTTGTTTTCATTTCAATCAAATTTTAGTGATTGTTTATTCTTCAGTTTCTCTTATTCTCATCCAACTTCTATAGTTTAATATTTATGTTCTTAAAATATTTTAAATTAAATTGAATCCCCTTCCCTTAATTTGCTTCCTCATTCAATCGAAAAGCCATTTTTAATTATCATCATCATTCGTGTGTGTGTGTGTTCGATGCAAAAATCTTTTCTTATCCCTTTCTTTATCTTATCTTATTAATTTATCATCATAATCATTATAACCTAATTAGTAATCATTTTAATGGCTGAGTAAATCTTTAATTGGGGTGAGTTATAATTTAGGTATGTTAAGTGATTGAGATCTTTTGCTCGACGAATGTTATTTAAATTAATATTGTGTATGTTGAACTTTATATGTCATGGATTAATGACATGTTTTGTTTAATATGTAGATTTCATGGATTATTGGAACCAAAAATACACTACCATAAACAAGTAATGGTAATTATTAGAAATCTAAGTTAAGTTACAGTTGGGATTAAAGCTTTAACACTTGGGAATTCCGATCAAAATCATCTTATGACATGGGTGTTAATTTAATGCAATAAAAAGCAAAGATCAAGGATATCACATGCTTAACTACCTAATGATGAATTCACCCCAATATTTATCAATTTATTAAATGAAACATCATCTATAAATTATTTCATAAGCTCTGCAAACAAACCCCCCAATCAGAATACAATTAACTAAAAACAAACGACTATTACCAAGTATCATCACCGAGGATTCGACCCGAGTATTGCTATACACGTTAGTAGAGCACCGGAACCTTGACTGGTTGATAGGAGAAAATTGGCCATGCGTTTCAAATGGCGCCGTTGCTGGGGATGGTGATTTATGTAGTCATTAGTTTCTGGTTATTGTAAAAAACCCAAGAAAAACAAAATTTTAAAAAAATTGAAAAAAAACACAAAGAAAAACCAATCTTCCTCTTAAAAATCATAAACTGAAAAAATACAAAGAAAACCCCATCTTCCTCTTTCTTCCAGATATCTCTAAATTCCTTGTAGCCTTCCAAACAATCCCTAGGATTTGTTTGACCCTGAAATTGAGCGAACACTTCACCAACTTAGGAGGAACATAAGAGATAATCAAATAATTCAATAATCAGTCCTTGTCCAACCAGTTGAATTAGATATGTCCAATCCTAGAGAAAAAACACTTAAAGAACTTACTACCCCTAATATGAATTACCAACCTATTGGTATTCAATATCTAAACATTGAAGCTGAATTCAAACTCAAATCAGGTTTGATCCATCTTCTTCCTCATTTCCATGGGCTAGTCGGTGAGGATCCACATCTCCACCTTAAAGAGTTCCAAGTGGTGTGCTCTACCATGAAACCTCCAAAGGTTTCTGAAGAACAAATCAAGCTTTGAGCATTCCCTTTCTCCCTAGCTAACACTTCTAAGTCATGTCTCTACTACCTTCCTCCTGGTTTCATAACCACATGGAATGACATGAAGCGACTCTTCTTAGAGAAATTCTTTCCTGCTTCTCATACTGCTTCTATCCGAAAGGAAATAAGTGGTATCCGTCAATTCTCAAGTGAATCACTCTATGAGTAATGGGAGAGGTTCAAAAATCTTGTTGCAACCTGTTTACATCATCAAATCTCTGACCAACTCTTTATCCAATACTTCTATGAGGGGTTATTGGCTATGGAGAGAACTCTCATTGATGCCGCAAGTGGCGGTGCTCTTGTTGATAAAACTCCTGCAGCAGAAAGAGATCTCATAAGTAACATGGCTGCAAACACACAAAAATTTCATACTCGAGCACATGCTCATGTCAAAAAATCCCAAGATAATCAATCAATTGAGACGAACAAGATGACCGAGTGGATGAGTGAACTTACAAGTCTTGTGCGACAACTAGTTGTGGCTACCAAATACCCAACCTTGTCTTCTCCACAATCAATGTTTCCTGGACCAGTCAAAAACTATGGAATCTACAAATCTCCATCTCATCCAACAGACACATGTCCACAACTTCAAGAGGATCAATCCGATTCATCTAGACCAATGTAGCTCAATGAAGCATATGCTCAGTGGAACACCAATCCTCAAATATCAGGTCAGTCTGTTAGAAACTTCAACCAAACTCACTTTGATCCCTTCTCTTCTTCCTATAACCAAGGCCTTAGGTATAGTAATCCCAAATCTCACCCCCCTCAATTTCCTCCGCAAAACCCAAACCAATTCCAATATGGTCAAGGTGGTGGTAACTTCCATAAACCTTATCCTTTTGTTCCTCAACCTCAAAGGAACAATCCTTCTCATGGATTCCATTATCCTAGTGAGCCTTCCCAATTCAAAAACCAATACAATCGATTTCCCAAGAACCAAAATCAAGGAAATCCCAATCCGGGACAAGCCACTTCTTACAAGAAACCATGGGAAAGTGCATTAGAAGATCTTGCCTCTTTCACCCATTCTAGCCTTAAAAATGTTGAAACTCAAATATGTCAAATTGCAGCGCACCTGAGCCAGTAAAAACAATCCAATTCTTCCCAAATTCCAGCTCAACCATTACCCAACCCCAAGGGTAACGTAAGTGAAATTGAACTTAGATCAGGAAAGCAAATTGATATGCCTCAAGATAAGTCTTCCAACCCTCCTTTGAATGTTGAACTAGAAAATGAAAAGAAAAATAAACTTGAAAAGGAACCTGAATCCATTCTTTCACCTCCTTTTATTCCACATAGGAACCCAATTCCATTTCCTCAAGCTGTTTCTGAACCAAGGAAGTCCTTTGAACCCAATCCTAAAATGCTCGACATTTTTAGACATGTTGAAGTCAACATTCCCCTCTTAGATGCCATAAAACAAATTCCTAAGTATGAAAAGTTTCTAATGGAGTTTTGTACCAACAAGAGGCAACTTAGGACCTTCGAAAATGTTTCTACCCAGCAGTCTATTCCCATAAAGTGCAATGATCCAGGGACCTTTACAGTTCCATGCCAAATTGGATGTTCGAACTTTGATGATGCACTCATAGACCTAGGAGCCTCAATTAATGTCATTCCCAAATCCATATTCTCCAACCTTGGTCTAGGTCCCTTACATACAATGGGTGTTGTCATTCAGTTAGCCAATCAAAGCACAGCCAGTCCTGAGGGAATAATTGAGGATGTCCTTGTCCGAGTCAATGATCTTATCTTCCCTGCTGAGTTCTATGTCCTTGACATGGAAGGTGAGACGAACTCTTCTCGATCTCCCCTAATTGTAGGAAGACTATTCCTCATGACTGCGAGAAACAAGATTTATGTCCATTCAAACATTTTATCCATGGAATTCGGTGACAAACTGGTCAAGTTCAACATTTTCCAAGCCATGCGATACCCATCCGAGGATCACTCTGCATTCTCAATCCATGCTTCTGAGGACACTTCTAAGAGTCAATTAAGCCCCATTCCATCATGTTCATCCTGTTCTGAAGAGATAGGATGTTGTGAAATCTACACTAGGATTATCCAAGTCATAAATGGTGAAGTTGATGTGGACCTTTCATTCATAGACTCCATCAATCTAAAGGAACTTGAAAACTCTCTTGAATTCCACATCAATTCTGATCTCTACTGCTCCACCTTGGACAGTATTAAGGAAAATGAATCTGAAGCAACTCAAGTCCCTTCTTCCATTCCTGAGTTGTCTAGCCCAAAAGTGAAAGATGAGACTGATCTGAAACCTCTTCCTGCACACCTGAAATATGCATTCCTCTTCCATGATCACTCTAATACTGTCATTATATCTTCCACACTTACTGAATCTGAGGAGTCCAAACTTGTTCAAGTGTTAGAGGAAAACAAAAAGGCTTTAGGTTGGACCCTAAATTACATACCAGGAATCAACCCTGCCCTTTGCATTCATCACATCCATCTGGAGGAGAAATCCAAACCAATTAGACAACCACAAAGATGACTCAATCCACTCATACTTGAGGTAGTTAGGGAAGAGATCACCAAGCTTCTTCAAGCTGGTATTATCTACCCAATTTATAATAGTGAATGGGTTAGTCTAATTCAAGTTATACCAATGAAGGGTGGGATAATTTTTGTCACAACTGAACATGGGGAGGTAGTCATAGTTCAAGTGAAGAACAAATGGAATGTATGCATCGATTATCGAAAATTGAATGCTGAAACACGAAAAGATCACTACCCTCTTCCATTCCTTGATCAAATTCTAGAAATATTAGTCAGAAAGTCACACTATTTCTTTATTGATGGATACAACAACTATTTTAAAATCCCAATCCCACCTCAGGACCAAGAAAATACTACTTTCACATGCCCCTTTAGAACATATGCATATAGAAGAATGCCTTTTGGACTTTTCAATGCTTCTGCAACATTCCAGAGGTGTATGATGAGTATCTTTTCTGAATTCATTGAACACTGCATGGAAGTATTCATGGATGAATTCACCATTTATGGTGAATCATTTTAATCTTGTTTGAATTCACTCTCTCTTGTCCTCCAAAAGTGTGTCAAGTGAAACCTTGTGTTAAATTTTGAAAAATGTTACTTCATGGTTGAAAATGGGATTGTTCTAGGGAACATAGTTTCAAAATATGGTATTGAAGTAAATCCTGCCAAAATTGAAGTGATCCAATCACTTCCTCCACCCACTTCTGTTCGAGACATCCGTTCATTTCTTGGTTATGCCAGTTTCTATTAGTTATTCATCCTAAATTCAGTAAAATTTCCCTCCCACTCACTCATTTGCCCCAAAATGATGTCACATTCCATTTTGATGAGGCTTGCAAGAGATCCTTCATTGAACTCAAAAATTCTCTTACATCTTCCCCAATAATCCAACCCCCAGTTTGGTCCTTACCTTTTGAGTTAATGTGTGATGATTTTGATAGAGCCGTTTGGGCTGTTCTTGGTCAAAGAAGAGAAAAAATCCCTCATGTCATCTATTATGCCTCCAAAACATTGGATGAAACTCAATCTCACTACACTGTGACTAAAAAGGAACTTCTAGAAGTGGTTTTTGCCTTAGATAAATTCTGATACTATCTATTTGGTGCCAAAATCATCATCTTCATAGACCATTCTGCTATAAAGTTATTACTCAAGAAAAGTGATTCCAAACCGAGTCTAATAAGATGGATCCTAATGCTCCAAGAGTTTGAACTTGAAATTTAAGATAGACTTGGAAAAGAAAACTTTGTGGCTGATCACTTGAGTAGAATTTATAATTCTTCTCATTCAGAAATTATTGATCCTGAATTCCCCATTGATAACCTTTCGTCTCTCACTCCAAAGTTACCATGGTATGCCCCAATTGTAAATTATTTGGTTTCTGGTGTTTTTCTTGAAAATATTTCAAAAGAACAAAAAATAAAGTTGAAAAGTGATTCAAAATACTATTTTTGGGAAGAAAATAAACTTTGGAAAACTAGGCAGACATGGTAATTAGGTGATGTATTGAAGAAAATGAGCATTCTTCCATCTTAGAATTTTGTCACTCACTTCCCAAAGGTGGACACTTTGGACCATAAAGGACCTCCTGAAAGGTCCTAGACTCTAGATTATTCTAGACTTCACTCTTCAAGGACTCACATGAGTTTTTTCAATCATGTCCCACTTGACAAAAGTTTGGCACAATCTCTAAAAGAAATGAAATCCCCCAAAATCCCTTAATCTTTTGTGAAATCTTCGATGTTTGGGGCATCGATTTCAAGGGAACATTTCCCCCTTCTAATGGATTCTCATACATCCTTCTTGTAGTTGATTATGTTTTTAGGTGGGTCGAGGCCAAACCCACTAGAAAGGATGATTCACATACTGTTAGTGAGTTTCTAAGGACACACATCGTCTATAGATTTGTCACACCTTGTGCCTTGATCAGTGACTTAGGAACCCATTTTTGTAATAGATCCATGGAATCACTTTTGA
The DNA here is from genome assembly GCA_963277665.1 of Viscum album. Lineage (NCBI taxonomy): Eukaryota > Viridiplantae > Streptophyta > Magnoliopsida > Santalales > Viscaceae > Viscum > Viscum album. Next base: position 1,542,078,908 of record OY728142.1, read on the forward strand.
AAAAGAATGGGCTTGTACATAAAATTTCAACTGAATATCACCCCCAAACAAATGGAATGGATGAACTTTATAATAGAGAAGTGAAAAGAGTGATTGAGAGAATTGTAAAACCCACCAGAAAAGACTGGCCTGAAAGACTTGGTGAAGCACTTTGAGCTTATCGAACTGCCTATAAAACACCCATTGGGAAGTCTCCTTTTAGTCTAGTTTTTGGTAAATCATTTCATCTACCAGTTGAAATCCAACATAAGTATATTTGGGCTGTGAAAACCCGTAATTTTGATTTTCAAAAATCTGGTGAAGAAATATTGTTTCAATTTTCTGAACTAGAGGAGCTTTGACTTGAATCCTATGAGAATTCCAATCTGTACAAAGAGAAGGCTAAGGTACTCCATGAAAAACGCATCATGAGAAAGGTATTTCATGATTTTGAAAAGTTAATGCTCTTCAATTCTAGATTTTTTCTTCACCCAGGTAAGCCTAATTCTCATTGGGAAGGACCTTTTATTATCACTAATGTTTACCCACTTGGTGTAGTGCAAGTCCAAGACCCCTCCTCCAAAAGGAAATTTATGGTAAATGAACATCGGTTGAAACATCACCATGAGAGGACATGAAATCCTGGAACAACATCAACTTCCATTGGATCCACAGTAGACCCACCACTGGATGGAGATGGCAACCCACCAAATCTAAACCAGGGGGTACCTCTTTCCCTTTAACTCTCTCTATCTCTTGCTCTCTCTACCTCTTTCTTCTTTTTCATCTATCTTTAATTTTTTTACTGCTTTCTTTATCAAAACATTTCTTTTTCACTTTCACTTTTGTGTGGGTGTATCATTATAAAAAAACAAAAAAATATAAAAAACTAAAAAACTAAAAAAACCAAGATAACAATCACTTAAAAAAATATACAAAAAATTAAAGAGTCATGCTTACTCACCATCAAGTTTCGAAATTTTGTCCAACCATTTTGGTGAGTTAACAGACATGTTTTCATCTCAAAAATTTTGTATTTTCATCATGACTTTGGATAAATAATTTTGTGTCAAAATTTAAAAATTGTGAATGCTCAATTTTTGATTTGGAAAATGCTTTTCTCAAACTGTGAGGAACAACATTTGATTTCATGCCAAGGCCACCTATGGAAATATTTTCAAAATGTGTGTTTTCACCCCCATTTGTGAGTCTTGAGTTTGTGGACCATTGATCTGAATTTCCTACCTTAGTGTGCATTAATATGATAGAGGCATTTTCTGAACCACATGAGAATCACAATAGCCAAATAGTATCCCATTTCCCTTACATTAATCCTCCTTTTGAAAGCCCCTTTGAGCCTATTAAAACCTTTTCTTTGATAGCCACATTACAAGACTAATACCTTTTCCCACCCAATATCAACTTGGATTTTCATTCCATATTTTTTTTTGAAATTTAAGTGTGGGGGGAATGGATTTCATTGTTTGGGTACCCTATTATTGATTTTCAATGAGTTATCATCTGTTTGAGGGCAAGCATCCATTTATGTGTAGGGGGGAGGTTGTCATTAACTTTGTTTTGGGGAATGTAATGTACTTTCATTTATGTAATTTTGTAAATGTTATTGAAAAGTGTTCACAAAAAAATCAAAAAAAAAAAGCAAACAAAATAAAAAAAATGGCTTGATTCTTGGGTAGGTCAAAAATCACTCTTCCTCAACCTTTGATCTTGTTATAACTATTACAATTAGTGTCGTGAGGAGATCAATCATGGGTTGGGATATGAGTGTGAGATCTTTCCCAAGTTCAACTTTCAAAAAAAGAAAAAAAAGGGAAAAAAAGAACACTTGCATTGTATTCTTTTTGGGAGAAGTTTTGTGTTCTGTAAATATTCTATCTTCTCATTACCTTCATATTTTCTTCCTCTATTATGTCTTTCTTCACACAATCATTCCCTTGTAAATATGTGTTTTCATTTCCTTCCATGTTTTACTTCAAAAAATGTGCATTGCTTTTCTATGTTGGTATTTTAACCCTCTTCTTATCTCTCCTGGAAATTATATTCCTACCATCCCATAGCCAAAGAATAACCCATTAAAAAGACCTCTTTATTCTTGTTAACTTTTTATAGGGATTGGAAGATGATATCTCTTTTCAAACTCTAATATTTTTACTTTTGGTTGGTAAAAGAGTGAACCTCCACAAATGAATTTTATCATCTTGAGAGGTGTGAGTTTTGAGTGTCCACATTTTCCATTTCTAAATTTGAGCATGAAAAAATGAATTAGTTTTGGAACATTGTTTCTGTAACAACTTTTGGTGGAATTCAAAATGGATGAGTGAAATAGTCTAAACCTCCCCTGATTGAAGAAAATATAATGTTAATATTTGTTGGTGAGTGAAAAAGATTTTGTCATGTTTTTATATTTGTTTCACATGAGGACATGTACAAAACCAAGTGTGGGGGAGTTGATTTTATTAATATTTTAATGACTTATTATATACTCCCTTTACTGATTTTATATGAAATGTTCATAATTTGTGTGAAATATTAATGTTTTAATATTAAGTATAATTTTTGAGCATTTTTAGAAGTAGTCCAATTGAGTCAGTTTAATGTTTTAATAATAACTATCACTATACTAATCTAAATTGTGTGTTTCTTGTTTTTTATTATTCTAATTTAAATATAAAACATTTCATTAGAAGGTACCATGAGCCAATTCTACTCTTTGAAGGGTCATATGGTCCTCACAATCAAGACCAAAGAATCTGTGAAGAAACTAGACTATTAATGAGGATTGATTTACTGGGCTACATGAAGAGGTCCAAATTCTATTATTCTCCACCATAGTTCGGGGGACAATGCAAGGAGTCTTTTATAAAAATTTTAGGGCCCAAATCTAATAACAAAGACCCCAAATGAAGCTCTAAAATCCCGTCCACCATTATGTCCAAGAATTAAAATCTGTATAGTATGCATCACATATCTCATGATGTAAGCATACAATAGAGCTGAGACTTTGCAGTGTGAAAGAGGAGATATAGGCGGCCGACTTTATTGAATAAATCATTCCAATTTGAAGGAATATTCATATTCAAAAACCCTTTCACATTTTGGACTTCAAAAAGACTGGATTGAAATGGACAGTTTTACTTTGTTTAATCAACCGGCCATAAACTTTTATCCTTAAGTGAAAATGACTCCCAATTTTGAGAGTAGTCATATAACTTTATTATATACAACTTTGAAGAAGAATATTTCTCAAGATTCTGCTGTCTTGATGTCCATATCAGCGAGCCAAGTGGAGGGGTATTTCTGGAATGTAAACAGTCCACCACCTTGGGCTATAAATAAATCCCCTCCTCTCCTTTCAAAAGGGTTGGAAATTCAGCACTTAAGGAGGAGGTTTGGCATTACTAGATCCTTGAAATGGTTCTGGGAGGATATGATTTGATCTTGTTTCAACAAGAGAGACCTCTCCTCCACTTCTCTTTCATGTTTGTTTATGTTTTCTTTCAATTGTAATTGTGTAACTTTGTTTTCATTTCAATCAAATTTTAGTGCTTGTTTCTTCTTCAATTACTCTTATTCTCATCCACCTTTTGTAGTTTAATATTTATGTTCATAAAATAGTTTAAATTAAGTTTAATCCCTTTCCCTTCTTTTTCTTCCTCATTCAATCGAAAATTTGTTTTTAATTATCATCATCGTTCGTGAGTTTGTGTCTTCGACGCAAAAATCTTTTCTTATCCCTTTCTTTATCTTATCTTCTTAATTTATCATCATAATAATTATAACTAGATTAGTAATAATTTTAATGGATGATTAAATCTTCAATTGGGTTGAGTTATAATTTAGGTATGTTAAGTGATTGAGAGCTTTTGCTCGACGAATGTTCTTTAAATTAATATTGTGTATGTTGAACTTTATATGTCATGGATTAATGACATGTTTTGTTTAATATGTGGATTAAATGGATTATTGGAACCAAAAATAAACTACCATAAACAAGTTATGGTAATGATTAGAAACCTAAGTTAAGTTACGGCTTGTATTAAAGCTTTAACACTTGGGAATTCTGATCAAAATCATCTTGTTCCATGGGTGTTAATTTAATGCAATATAAAGCAAAGATCAAGGATATCACAAGCTTAACTACCTAATGATGAATTCACCCCAATATTTATCAATTTGTTAAATCAAACATCATCCATAAATTATTTCATAATCTCTGTAAACAAACCCCCTAATTGGAATACAATTAACTAAAAATAAACGAATATTAAAAAGTATCATCGCCGAGGATTCGACCCGAGTGCTGCTATACACATTAGCAGAGCACCGGAACCTTGACCGGTCGATAGGAGACAATCGGCCATGAATTTAAATCACTCAATTAAATATAATCTATAAACATAAATTTCATTCTTTTGAAGAACATAATATAATATAAATCACACTAAAAGAAACCATCAGTGAATAATTAATTAAGACCAATTTTGTTAGGAATAACACATGATATACCAACTGGCACCACTTATTATTGATAACCTCATGTTAACACTTCGTATACATGATCATTAGTTAATCATAAGACTCCTTTTTTAGATACGGCTAAAAAACATGGACTGGTTTGTAGAAACTCTCCTTGAATATATATATAATTTTAATAATACCACATATTGATACCAATCACTAATCTATTTCCAAATTTTTAATTACTCTTCAGAATGGTGTGTCCACAAGATGATAATTCTATTGAATTTTTAACAGCTTCATGGTATCCATAAAATATTCAGTTAATTCCAAATTGTAAGAAAAAAATTAGTAATCATGAAATATTTGAATATTATTTGTTCTCCAGCAATATATATTTTCCTAGTGAAAAATTAACACTTGAAAAGAAGATTTATAAAAATGGTCTAATATTCAATGTGACTTGGAACCAGTGGATCATTTAAATATAGCATTAATGGAACTTTAGTTTCATATTAATAACTTCATTATGTGATCTCCCTTTTCCACATAACTCTATATATAGATCTGGAAAATAGATTGGTTGTGTAATGCCACTTTTCTAATCTGATACCATATTTGAATTATAGTTTCATACTTTTTTATTATCACCTGAACCTCCATTTAGTTTGTGCTCTGGTTCCATTTCAACACATAGACACCCAAGGATTCTATCCCCACATAACCAAATAAAAATTTACATATATATTATTTATTATTAAATTCATGGTGATGGGGGTGCCTCAATCATCCTTAAGGAGAGGATAGTGGTTGGTCTTGATAGACCACTCCTTTGAACATTACATTCAAATAACTATACTTCTTTTATGATGTTTCTTACATCCTAGATATTTCTAACTTCGTTATCCATATAAGTAGGCATTCATTACCCACATTCTTATTCTCCTTTCTATATGTTGGTTTTCTAATATTGGTGTTGATCATAGTTGTGGGATTAAACCCACAAATATTATGTTATTTCTTCAACACGTCACTTTTATACCTTATAAAATTATTCTTTTATAAATATAGAAAATATTTACAAGCTGAATGTTTTTATTTCTTCCTCTATTATAGAGATCATTAACTTTCCATCACCTCCCTACTTATAGTAAAAATTGTGAATCCAGTGAGGAATTCATCAGGATTGCTCTCTTTATCCACCATATGATTCAATTATCACCTTTTCATTTTATTTGAGCCTTTGTTTGAGTGTACATTCTTATTAATCACAACCGGAGTAGCTTATACCTTTTTCCTCCAAACATTTTCCCCTTCTAAGAGGGATGATGTGATTGTATCCTACTTTGTTATTAGTAAAAATTTAATTGAGATCCTTTTTTAATCAAATACATTAAAACTTTTTTAATACCATAATATTTTATGAAACTATTTTAAAATAAATTTCATTTCATCGCTAAGATGGTCAACACATAACACTTAGTTTTAACAAACTAAATTATACTATTTATATAATAATTTACAAAAGACTTTATGAAAATTCTATTAAAAATTATGGTATCAATAGTAATAAATAGATTTTAAATATTATATATAATGGGTATATATAATGAAAATATATTTAGAAAATGTTCCTAATTTTTTGTAAACACTCCATATGTTTTGAAAATACTATTTTCTCAAAAATGGTTTTATTTCTTTGCAGAAAAAATTTAAAATTTAATTTTAGAAAGTTTTTTAAATTTTATTTGAAAAAATGAAATAAATTTTTTAAATATACATGTGAAAATTATATTAGGGTGTATTTTTTAGAATTTTCTAAAATGATTAATTTTCTGGTGAATAGGGAAAACTACTAATTTTTATTAAAAACTACCTTTTCCTTTAATGTATTTACAAATTAAATTCTTATTTAATTTTTTTAAATGTAATATTATATAAATTATATTATAATGAAACCAATTTATTTCATTTTAAGCAATTTCATAGTGAATTCTAATATAAAACATTTTTTAATTTTTAACAATTTTCTCTTTAGATAACCTTTTTTTAATCACATATATGAGATTAAATTTAAATGAAAATTTTCCACATATATGAATGGAATTTGTAAAAATGTATAAAATATTTCAAATCATCATAATTTAAATTATATAATATGTTTAAATTATTTTTTAGTCAAAATTAATAGTAAAAATAGTAAATAATTAATTATCTTCGTTAAGGATAAAATGGGTTTATTGGGTGTTAAACTATGAAGAATATTGTAAATTGATATAAAAACATAACAAAAAATGAATTTATGTAAATATTTCTACCTTATCACAAAAAAATTTCTAATGAAACTTTATATATCCTTTTTCATGTGAAATGGTGGGTAAAAGTTATTCTTTTCAAAAATTTCATGTGTGTCATCTTCCCCACTTATATAAGGACACCCCATATCCTATAATTTAACACTCCCAAAAATATTTTATTTCCAATAACTGACTATATATCTCCCTTAATTACCAAAAACAATCCTATAAGGCTTATTCTTATTAATATCTCATTTTATGAAGTCTTTAGGTATAAACCTAAGGAGGTTATCTGAAAAAGATGTAAAATTCTTAAACCCGTATTTTTGTTTTATTTATTATTCCAAATCCATAAATGTGTCTTTAAACATGATGACATAATAACATAACTATACACCATATAATGAGATGTTATTTTTTAAATTTCATTACATACATCCTTATCCTTTTCCATTGAGTGAGAAATCAAACCATTGAAGGTGTGTACGGTGAACTACTACTTCACGAACCGTTGTAGTTTGTTTCATATCATCACCTCTAATAGCTGGATATAATGATGGATTTAACATAATAATATGTAATTTAATAAATAATTATAATTAATTAATTATAATATTTCATATACCTTCTTACATTCCATTCCTTTAGAAGATGACAATTTCCCCCGTGTGTACGGAGGACAACCACCTCATTAAGTGAAGTGATTCATTGACATTTTACTTAGAAGGTAATACGGATATGTTTAATGATAATATGTGTTATATATTAAATAAATATTATAATTTATGGGTAATATATTATTTAACTTTCTTTCATCTCATTCTTCAATAAAATGGAAACAACATTCATGTGTACGTAAGACCTACATTCTCTATAAATGTTGCAATTCATTTTCTATATCTAAATTTAATGGTACTATAAAGACACATATATTGAATATATATTATATTTATATCATGATTAAAATTATGGAGATTTTTAAACCCTGAACAATGTAAAAATAAAAAAATACCAAACCAAAACATATGTAATACAAACAATGTAGTTATTGCGTGAAATGTTATTTTAACATGAAATTTTTAATAAATGGGTAATAACATGTCATAAGTAAATAAAATATAGTATTATAAATATTATTATGGATATTAAATAGATATATCACAAACTTTTATTTATTGTATAGTATGTTTTAACATGTACAAATGAACTCAATACTTAAGGTAATGGATTTTTGTCATAATTTGTCTTCTTTTGGACATATTTTATGTTATGAACATATCTTATTTTATTTGGGGTTTATGTATTCCCATTGAAATGAATTATCATGAATTTATTTATTATAATTTTATTTTATGTTTTATTTAATTATTTATTTCCTTTTTATTATGATTTAATGTTACCAAAGTGTTAAGGCTTTTGTAAAACAATCTGATCATTTATTGGGATTATCTATGTTTATGATTCTAATGATGAAATATTATAACCTATATCTAAATTAACTCATTAATTTTCTTCTCATATAGTAATTAATTTGGAATACATATCTTCCCATCATTTTCCTCACTTTATTTTCTTAATATTCCTAATTAATGTTCTTAAATAAAATTGACTTTATTTCTCCCTTCAGTTGAAACACGTTTTTCCACAATATCCATGTTTTCTAAAAATCCTTTCTAAATTTTTTAAACATTTTCCAAATTATTTATTAAATGAATTAATGACTTGTTTTACTTTTTTAAAAAAGTTTTCTAAAAGTAATATTTGTTTCACTTTCCTAAAACTGCTTGTTTTTCTTTTTCTGAAAATATGAAAGGAATCTTTGATTTAACATATACATTATGAACAAAATTTTCCACCATCATAAATATTATTTTATTTGAATATTCCTTTTTATGTTTTCATATTTATTTTCAGTGAAAATTATTTCCATAATATTTTATTAATTTCTAATTTGAAAATAATGATTTTCAATAAAATGTATTTTTATCATTAAATGTTCCAAGTGATTTCTCATTAAAAATAATTTTTCTTCTTTGATGAAATACTTTTATATTACTTAATTTTTACTAAATATATGATCCAATGATACCAAATTTATTCATTATTTGGATTATTTTTGTTTATTATGAGAAAATAATTATGAAACTCGTTTCTTTTCCATGGGTTATGCTATGATTAAATGTTTTATGAAACCCATTTATTTTCATTAGTACTGATATGATGATTATATTATGATCTAGTGGAACAAAAATATATTATATTTATTAAGTGTTGGGTGGGAACTATATATCCCTCCAATTTACTAGGTAAATAATTATAAATCCTGAGATAATAATGGGAAACCAGTCGACGGGCATGATCCACATTGGGAAACAGGTCAATGGTCTTGATCCATAATGGGAAACAGGCTGATGGGATTGATCCATAATGGGAAAAGGGTTATGTATCCTAATCCACTATGTTTTGTTGTATTTTTAGTGAAAAAAGAAAATTTAAATGGTTTCTACCCCTATAGTTTTGACACACTTTTATTACATGTGCTTATCATTAATGAATTAGAATGATATCACAATTTTATTAATCATGTATTTTAGAATGATATCGCATTATTACAAGACTCAGGTTTATGATCTATGATAGTATATGTGTGAAATTTGTATTCCATTTTCATGATTTCATATCCTTATTTTTATATTATTATTTAATATGATTATAGAATGATATATCTCATGTTTACCAATACTATGTATCTCAACTCACCCTTTATTATATTTCCTTTCCCTTGGTTATAAATAAAGGTTTTATGTAGAGTATTTTTATGAAGACTATAAAAAGAGGAATATCTTTATGGTATATGTTTAAGAACATTCATTATATAAGAAGATTTTGTATCTTTTATATAAATATACTAAACCATTATGTTATTTGTTTATGTATTTGTTAAATTTATTTAATATTCATCTAGTAATATGTTATATTTATGTATGAAAATTATAGGTTAATATAGTTTGTATCAATGAATGGTTTAGTTAGCCATTGTAAAGAGTAAGTATATGATAGAATCCTATTGGTTTTTAAGGAATGGATTATGTGGTTTACCTATAAATTCCTACCTATCAAGATACTACAATTGGATGTGGTTTTGGAATAGATATACCTTGGGGTAATAACTCCGAAAAAGGTGTTGAGTTATTGACTCGAGTATTACCTTGTACATGAAAAAAGTTCTTATTATGAAATTGTTTTGAAAATCTTGGGTATATTCATTCATTATTTCCCATATTCTTTATGAAACAACATGAATAATTTGAATATATTAAGATCACGGATGAACTAATTTAAACATGTGGTGTATTATATTTAAAACAGTGTGCCTTGATTTAGAAAAACTATAGATGATTATTCATGATGATGTGTTTTTCCAATTTGATTAGTTTTTTTACAATATATTTTTTGGATTAAATTACTATATGGAACCCAAAGGAACCATTATAATGGTGGATCTGATAAAAAATTCAATTATTATCTACCATAGAAAATAAACTCTATGGGATATGGGATGTAGAACTTTTTTGTTATTCTCACAAAAATTTCTCAAGTCATGAATCTTTCTAAAATTGAAAATGATCATAGGAGGGAACATAATTATATATCATTCTTCATGATACAACATCCACCCTCATTTTTTTGGTCTTTTGATCCACTAGTCACTGATTGCTAGTTTAGAATAATTGAAAATATATTTTTTGATCTCTAGTGATGGGAATATGAAAAGGTTGTCCTGGTTTTTTATCCTTTGTAAATTATAGTGAATAAATGGTGGATCCTTGTTAAGAATTTGAGTCAAGTAGAATATATTGACTCTATGTCATGGGATTATTTTGATGGTATATTTATATGTAAGTAATTTAATCATATTATATATAAAAATATGGAGAAGAAATACCATGAGTTTAAGAAAAAAATGATGAATATATGGGTTCCTATGAGATAAAATTTACAAGGATTCCAAGGTATGCCTATAATTTAATTATTAAATGTGATAAAAATTGATCAATTATTTGGTGTCTTGAAACCAAGACTATGAAATCAATTATATATAAGATACTTTAGTAGGTATGTACAAATTTTTCAATCTGCGCTCAAGGTAGAAATAAAAATTTGAGATTCCCACTATTCATGTGTTTTTTATAAGAAAATAAATATTGTGACTCATGAAAACAATAATATTTCACATGGTAGAAAGTAATTTGAACCATATACCTGCTATAAATGTGGAAAAAACATCAAGGAAATTCCTTAAATGTAATTGGGAGTGTGTATAAATATAAGAGTGAGTTCCATAAAGCCTGTGAATATCAAAATGTGATGAATGGGATAGCTAATGAAATAGAAAAGTTGTGGATTCAAACTAATGCACCACCCACTCTCCAATGATTCAAATGAAAGGAGTAAGAAAATTATGAAAACTAGTTATTGAATCTAATGTTTTTTTATCAATGTAAATATTCTCCTAAGCCCAAAGATAAAGGGAGCTCTCATGAGATCATGAATATTGAAGTGGGTTACGGGAATGATTTGGTGGAAGGTACACTTATCATCTACTATATAATGAATAATTTCTTATTTGACTATATATTTTACCAGTATTTAATATCTAAGGTCTATTTAAAAGGTAATTTATTTACCGGGACTATGACTAGATATTGGGTTTGTGGTAAAAACAACTAATGGTTTGATGGTCACCTCATATGTCTATAGTTCTACTCCAATTGATGTTTTTTTATAGTGATATCTGTAAATATTTTTATTGATACTTTAGTTGAAATTTATGTGATTATGGTCACAGATTGGATTTTAATATGGAGCCCATATCAATTTAAGAAGAAGGGAAGTCACTTTCATAATATAAAATAATCTATGCTCTTTTATCAGTTTAAGGATGAATAAAAAATTATAATTTGAATTATATATACCTTGAGAGTATTAATTCCTATCCATGAGGGATATTTATCTAAGATGTTTTGGGTGAAACTCAACCCTAAATGCATACCAATTGTTTGAGAATTTATTGATGTATTTCCAACAAAGCAAAATAATCTTCTGAAAAGTCAAGATGTTGATTTCTCAATAGAACACATACCTAATGTTCCATCCAATTCAAAGAATCCAAAGAGAATTGCACATATTTATTTACAAGAATTGAGGAAAAAATCTAAGAGAATATTGAAAATTTATTTCTGCACCCTAGTTCATAATGATGGTGTGAACATATTCTATTTATTATGAAGAAATATGGATCGATTATAATTTTCATTGAATATTGTGAGATGTACAATATCAGGATCAAGGAAAATTATAATATATCCCATATTGATGTCTTGTTTTATCAAATGCATAGAGATCAATAATTTTATAAGATTTACATTGATTTTAAATATTTTCCAATTGATAGTCATGATGGATGATATATCCAATAATGCATTAAATACAACGTAGGTAAACTATAACTATATAGTGTTGTCATTGGGCCTTACTAATTCCACCTCTATCATTATAGATTTAATGAATAGATACTTAATAGATTACGGTGATCAGTTTATGGTATTATTTATAGTCTATATTCTTATATTTTCAAATACAATGTAATAGAAGTAATATAACTTGAGAATTTTACTAGATATCCTAAAGAAGAAGAAACATTATGAAAATTTTAAAAAGTGTGGAATTTAATTACAAAAGTTTTCATTATTGGGTGAAATAGTCTCAAGAAAGGGTATATCAACGGATACCTCAATGAAAGAGGCAATTGGATGTGGTAATAAACCAACCACGGTAACTAATATATGATGGTTTCATGTTTTGGTTAGATATTATCGAAGGTTTATGCATAATTTCTCATTATTATCTAAATCCACTCTCCAAGATTAATTTGATGGGATCCAAGTTCCCTTGTAAAGTTGAATGTGTGGGAAATTTCAAGGAAATGAAGAGAAAATCAGTCATCTCCCCATTAGTTACATTACCCTTCAATATTTAAGGATTTATAATCTATAGTGATTCATCCAAGAAGGGGTTGGGATGTCTTCTCATGTACAGTGAAATGGTTATAGCTTAGGACTCATTAAAATTGATGATTCATGAGAAAATTTACCCAACACATGATTTGGAGTAATATTAAGTAATTTTTTTATAAAATATATGGAGGAATTATATTTATATTGAAAATATTGATATATATAATGATAAAAAAATATTATAGGTTATTTTATCATAGAATAATTTTAAGATATTTCAAAGAATATAGTTAGATATAATTTAAGATACCACCCAAGGAAAGAAAAAATGGCGGGAGATTCATTGTTTCAAAAAGAAAATGCTATTTTATCCATGATAAGGATCATAAAAGATCCAATATTTATGTATTTTAAATGGATGGATCTAGGAATCTTGAAGGATTGGGAGAAATATAATATTTCTCAATTTAGTTTTCAATCTTAAATCCATGTGAAGATTAATTAATCACGTATGGAAGATGCAGAGATTCAAAAGAAGGTGAGAAATATTCATGATAGAAATTGTGATAATGATGGAATGATAGATCTCAAGAACTATATATGTATTCTATACAAACCATATTTAAAGGAGTTTTTAGAATAGTCGCATGGTCCTTCATTTTCAATTAATCCTATAAGTACAAAAATTTATAGAGATTTTAATGATTATTTATAATGGGATGACATGAAGGAAGATATTATAGGGTGTTTGTCTTAGTGATTAGTATATCTGTAAGTTAAGACAAGGAGAAAAAATTATAAGGTGACGTTACAACCATTACCCATACCATAATGGAAAAGGGAAAACCTCACTTGGATTTTTTTTCATCAGACTCCAAAAAACATCTAAAGTGAATAATTATATATAGGTTATTGTTGATCACCATAAAAATTCATAAAAATTAATCCCAATTAGATTTGATTTATTTCTAGATCATCATTACATAATATACATTTATTAAGTGTTAAGGTCGCATGGTGTACCACATTCCACTGTATTTGTTCAGGATCCATGGTTTAACTTGATGTTATTAAAAAATATTCAGAAATATCTGTAACACCCGAGATTTTTATGAGTAATATTTTGTTTTTATATCATCAAAGGAATCTTTCACTACACACTTTCTTGGCTTACTTTACACGCAATCACGGCCTTCCTCGATAGCTTGCGTCATACGCAATACTGAGTTTCATAAACAACGATATGCTATTAAAATATTATTAAAACTAGCCGTTATGAATAGTAATAACCACTTTTTGAAATTTTATAATTTTTTTTTCAAAATGGACTTCATTTTTGGATTCGGAATACCGAAATTAGCCTAGGGTGAAATTTTGGTATTTTTCTGAAAACTTTCAATTTTTGATGAATAGTGAAACCACTAAGTGGTAGGTTAAAAACTGAATTTTGCATAAAACTTAATTTTACCGCTTCTGTGAATGGAATTTCGAAAATCCGAGAGACACGGTTAATATCAAGGACTAAAATGTGGTTCAATGAGATGAAAATAATTTTTTGGTGAATAGTAACTTTTTACTTTTTTTTACCACGGTTAAAAGTAAATAGGGTAATTAAGGGTAAAAATGATATTATTATTACCCTAACACATGTCCTAATTCTATTGGACAAGTGTAATTCGACCAAAAACAAACTTAGGAATAAAATATGACCATTTAGGCCCACTTGGATTAGATTAGGACATTTATTATTAATTTATTTAAAGAAGGGTTAAAATAGTTAAAATCAAAGTTTAATAAGTAAATCATTTTTAATATGGGGTTATACATAAGATAAATTCGACTATAAATATTCATTAGAAAGCTAAAAGGATTTCCTAAATAAAGGTATTTTATTTATAATTTTTAGACATTAAATAATTTAATTTATTTATGACACAATGATGATGCAGTAATTATCTTATTAATGAAATATTGACATAATTGATGTTATAAACACAAAAATAAATGTAATTTGAGACTTTTTATGAATTACACTAATTTTATAGGTTACTATGATATCTTAGTGTTGATTTAATCAACTTGTTTTGAACATATAATCCTGTTATGATTTTCACAAAAATCATATATCAAATAGTGTCAAAATTGACACAAAATAGTTTTTAAATCAAATATTATATTACTAATTGTTATTTTATTCCTAAAAATCTAAGGTTCGGCCAAATGACTTAGATAAGGATATATATATTAATAATAAACAATTTGGGGTTCGTTTGGCATGTTATAGTAAGTGTATTAACCATATAGTGAAAGAAAACAAAAAGACACGGTAAAAGTTAAATTATTTAACTTAGAGTTAAATCTAATTGATAAGGTTAAAATAATACCCTAAACTTGTCTAAATCCTATTGTGTGATATTATTTCGACCCTTCCCCACTTTATCTTCGAAATAAGACCCTTTGGAACCATTATAAACCGATTTTTACTTTAATATAAAATAATATTTTGAGATATTCCTAAGGTGCCCCTCTCCTCCCTTATAAAAGGGCACCTCCTCCCCCTCCTCCTCACACCAATTGGAGCACTCAAGCTCGGCCAAACCCTGCCATTTTATCCTCTCCACATTCCTAGAATAATCCTAGAGGTCCTGGTCTTCTTCAAAGACCAATCTTAGTTCCCTAAGTGGAGGATTCAAAGAGGCGTTCCAAAGAAGAGGTAATATCCATTACCGATCTTTTCAATTTCTTTCTTCTTCAACTTCTTCTCCTTTAGTTGTTTCATGATAAAGTAATAACATCAGTATTAATTACATACTTATATGTTATTATAAATATGAAACAACCCTAATTCACCTTCTATCCATCCTACAGAAAAATGAAATCACCGCGCGTGCGTACGTACGGAATACCGTCTCCACGCCGTGGTGTAATCTATTTTTCCACCATCACTTTACAAGGATGGGTATAATGGTGTAATGAGTAACTATTTATGATTATTTTAAAGTAATATTGATACTGAAATAATATATATATACTCCAATACAGTTCCACGATCATAGGAACGATATCATCACTCGTGCGTACGTACGGAATACCGTCTCCACGATGTGATGCGACTCGTTCTACATGATCATCATTACATAGTAATTATATAAATGAATTGAATGAATAAATATGATATATGTTACACTAATACCATTCTGGATATAAGGTATCTATAACCTTAAAAGAATAATAAGAATTTATTCGGCAAAACACGCATAAGAACAAAAGGCAATAAAGACCCGAGTAACAAGTAACAATGAAATATTACTAACAAGAAGCTAAGAATATGACCATATATGATATCATATCAATATTTATGATTCTGGAATAAGTCAATAACATTATTTAAACCATTATACAGGAGCTTCGGACACGTACAAAGCAAATCGGACCTAAGGTAAGGGAAATATCACAATCTCATTTTTATCCGAGATTGTTTATTCGTAAGTATTTACTGGGGTGTATTTTATCATCCACATCCATGTTTCATAAAAATGTAATATTATTTCCATCCACCTAAAATTGTTTAAATCCATTTTTACCCTTCAGTGAGTTTTTAGTAATATGTATGAAAGGAATCTTTTGTCGTACGAGGTACTTTTTGACTTTTCCGACAAAAGTACGAAGAATGTTTTTTTTAACTTATACGTCATGAATGGATTTTTAAAACATTATTTCCAAAAAAGCTTCCTTTAAAAGTTTTCAAGTTTATTTTTAATCAGATTCTTTTATTTTAAAGTCGTATGACATGTTATGAAAGGAAAAATGTTTTTGAAGTAGAAAGGATATTTTCCTCAAGAATGGAGTTCAAGTATTTTATCAAAATTATTTTCCATCTAAGATAATAAAAGGGTTCTGTTTTTATCCCTATTATTACATGGATTTGATTATGTTGTGATGGAAACATTTTTATTCCTTTATTTTATATGAATTGTTTTATGATGTCAGGTTGTTTAAGAATCCCATTTTTATTACATGGGTTACACTATGATGTATGGTTTATGATTATGTGGCACACATAAGAAAGGATTCATTATAAGATGGATGGGACCTATATCTCCCTCCAATGCATTGGGTAAATATTTTATATCTCATGAGATAGACATGGCTGGAACGGTAGGTTATACCGGTTCAGTGAAACAGGACTGGAACGAGGGTGACTCAGTTCAGAAAGGGACTTTGTCCACTAAGATAGTCTTGGCAATGAGTCATGACTAACAAGAAATGATTTTCCATGATTATGTGTGCATGCCACAAAGTTTCAAGTTTCATGTTATGATTATGGGGATCTCATTTTCACTTCTATGATTTATTCCATGTTAAGATTTTATGATTTCTTTTGCAGGTTATGATTTTCAAAAAGATATGATATGATTTTTTATTTCCTTTATTTGCCCTTGCTGAGCATTTGAGCTCACCCTTTTATGTTTTCTTTTCCCCAGGTCAGGAAGATGGATATTAAATAGAATATGCTAAAGGGACCCTAGATATGATGAAATAAATGGGAGACACTGTAGATGATTTATGAACCATTTGTTTATGTTTCCCAGTTTCTAAAGACACTATACCTATGCGGTCCTTTGTGGTTTTGTCATATGTTGTAATAAGTGTGCTTCAATTTTGAAGTATTAACAATGTATGTAAAGTATGGGTCGTTATAGTTGGTATCAGAGGAAAGGTATAGTCAACCTTTGGAAACTAGGATGTGAAAGCCTTAGTAAGAACCCTAAGGATAAGTCTAAGCATAGAACACAATATTAGTGTTTTAGAAATGGCCATGAATACCCTAGGATAAGACCTTAAGTGTGAAATTTTATTCTTGATTATGTGGTTTTCCTATTATAATTAGTGTTGCTCACACTATTCTTCTTGGTTTTAGTCAATGGCTGGAACCCGAAGGAACCGTGTTAATGCGGAATGCGATGGGCAATGCAATGATTGTCCCCCTGAGCAACCAAACGATATGGGAGCTGGAATGCAAAATCTTGTAGCCATGCTCACACAACTTTCTCAAGCTATGAATCATGCAGGACTTCTAAACGAGCAAAGGAAGGAGCAACATTCTGTTGAATCCTTCATGAGGCAGCGTCCGCCTTCTTTCAGTGGGTCTACTGATCTATTAGTTGTTGAACAATGGATTAGTACTACTGAAAAGATATTTTCAGTTCTTCAATGTTCTAAACATGATAAAGTCATCCTAGCAGTGTATCGTTTTGAAGGAGATGTTGATCAATGGTGGAATCTTATTAAGAATACGAGGCAAAGGGATGAAATTGAGTCTATGGAATGGGACGAGTTCAAGAACTTATTTTTCAATAAGTACTTCCCTCGTATTCTCCGAACAAAGAATGAGAAAGAGTTTCTTGAACTGAAGCAGAGGGATGATGAATCTGTTGGTACCTATGAAGCAAATTTTACAAGACTTGCAAGGTACTCTTCTGGTATTATTATCCAACCTGAGAGTAAGATCGATCGATTCTTTAGTGGCTTAAAACCAAGTCTTCGAAGTGCGTTAGCCATAAGGGACTTCAATAGCTACGAGGAAATCGTTTGATTTGATCTCAAAGTCGAGATGGAGATTGGAATAACCCATCAGTCACATGGGTTTGATAAGAAGAGGAATATGGAATTCAAAGAAAAATCTAAAGAGCACACGGAAAAGAAGATGAGCTTTTCCTTCTGCTCAAAGTGTGGAAAGAAACATGGAGGGAGTTGTCTTAAAGGGACAAGTAAATGTTTCAAATGTGGAAAGGAAGGTCATCGGGCATTTGAATGCCGTGATAATGGGAAGAAGATGTCAAATGATGCAAACAAAGGAAGGGATACACAGAATGAACCTAATACACTTCAATGTTTCAAGTGCAAGGAGATGGGGCATTATGCCAATCAATGCCCAAATCCAAGGGTTGATGATGATGGTCGACGTCAACAAAATCTTAAGGCTAAAGACAAAGGAAAGTCGCATGCAATTTCTATCAGCGATGTGGAGTACGATAACGAAGTGGTGAAAGGTAAACTTACCATCCACTCTAAAGTAGCAAATCTTTTATTTGATTCTAGATCCACCCACTCTTTTATTTCTGAAAAATTTTCTAAGGGTATCACCGTATTACCTCAACAATTAGATGTTGAGTTAGCTGTGACAACACCTAATGGAACAACAGTCGCATCAAAAGTTTATAATTCTTCTCCGATCGAAGTTTGTGGGAAAGTGCTTCCTGCAAATCTTGTGATCCTTCCTTTAGTGGAATTTGATGTGATTCTTGGCATGGATTGGCTTTCTCTACATGGAGCTCATATCAATTGCCAAATAAGGGAAGTCACATTTTATATTCCAAATCAATCTACGATCGTCTATCGATGCAAGGATGAACATAACCTTCCAGTGGAAATTCCTTCCATCTTATGGGTCTTGATACCACTAAATGAAGGTTATTTATCTCAAATGGTTGGTGAGAAACTTACGATTAAGAATATGCCAATCGTACGGGAGTTCTATGATGTCTTTCCAGAGGAATTACCAGGTCTTCCACCAAATCGTGAAGTTGAGTTTTCAATAGAACTCGTACCGGGTGCTTTGCCTATTTCAAAGACACCTTATAGAATGGCCCCAATTGAGTTGCAGGAATTGAAGAAGCAACTCCAAGAGAATCTTGATAAGGGATTCATACGCCCTAGTGCATCACCTTGGGGAGAACCTGTTCTATTTATTAAGAATAAAGATGGATCAATGAGACTCTGCATTGATTATCGAGAACTTAACAAGATCACTATCAAGAACAAATATCCTCTCCCACGCATTGATGACGTATTTGACCAACTACGCGGAGCGCAATACTTTTCCAAGATTGATCTTCGTTCAGGGTATCATCAATTAAGGGTCAAAAGGGAGGATATACCAAAAACGGCTTTCCGTACAAGGTATGGACACTATGAATTTATAGTGATGCCATTTGGTCTTACTAATGCCCCTGCTATCTTCATGGATCTAATGAATAGAGTCTTTAGAGACTATCTTGATAAATTTGTGGTAGTCTTTATAGATGATATTCTTGTCTATTCAAAGAGCAAGGAATAGCATGAATATCACTTGAGAATTATATTGAAGACCCTGAGAAAGGAGAAGCTTTATGCAAAATTTACCAAGTGTGAATTTTGGCTTCAAAAAGTTGCATTTTTGGGTCACATAATCTCAAAAGAGGGGATATCTGTGGATCCAGCAAAAACAGAGGTTATCGAAAGATGGTCAAGACCAACAACAGTAACTGAGATCCGAAGTTTTCTTGGTTTGGCTGGATATTATCGACGTTTTGTAAAGTATTTTTCACGATTATCTAATCCACTCACCAAGTTGACTCGGAAAGGAGTTAAGTTTGTCTGGACGGAAGAATGTGAAGAGAATTTCAAGGAGTTGAAAAGAAGGTTATCCAGTGCACCTGTGCTCACACTACCTTGTAGTGGAGAAAGGTTTGTGATATACAGTGATGCATCCAAGAAGGGATTGGGGTGTGTTCTTATGCAAAATGATATGGTGATAGCTTATGCCTCACGACAGTTGAAAATCCATGAGAAAAATTACCCAACACATGATTTGGAGTTGGCTGCAGTAATCTTTTCATTAAAGATTTGGATGCATTACCTTTATGGTGAAAGGTGTGATATTTATACTGATCATAAAAGTTTAAAGTATATTTTCACACAAAAGGAGCTGAATATGCGTCAAAGAAGATGGTTGGAGCTGATTAAGGATTATGACTGCTCAATCCATTACCACCCTGGGAAAGCAAACAAGGTGGCAGATGCATTAAGTCGACAAGACCATGCTAGTTTATCCATGATGAGGATCACAAAAGATCCAATATTTATGGATTTACAAAGGATGGATCTTGGAATTATAATGGAAGGGGAAAATCTTATCTTTCTCAAATGAATGTTCAACCATCTATACATGCGAAGATTAAGGAGGCACAGAAAGAAGATGTCGAGTTACAAAAGAAGGTGAGAAATGTTCCTGAATTCAACCTTGATTGTGATGGGATAATAAAGTTCCGGAATCAGGTTTGTGTTCCTTCCATCCCCGAATTAAAGAAGGAGCTGCTGGATGAGGCTCACAGTTCTTCATTCTCTATTCATCCTGGAAGCACGAAGATGTATAGGGACCTGAAAGAGTACTTTTGGTGGGATGGCATGAAAAGAGATGTTGCTGAATATGTCTCTCAATGCTGGGTTTTTTAACAAGTTAAAGCTGAGAGACAGAAGTCTAAGGGGATGTTACAACCATTACCCATACCCGAATGGAAATGGGAAAACATCACTATGGACTTTGTCACAGGACTTCCTAAAACATCCAAAGGCAATAATGCTATCTGGGTCATAGTTGATCGTCTTACAAAGTCTGCACACTTCATTTCTATTAGAGAGGATTTCTCTCTAGATCAGCTTGCCAGGATATATGTAAAGGAAGTGGTAAGATTGCATGGAGTACCACTTTCTATTATATCTGATCGGGATTCGAGATTTACCTCAAAGTTCTGGCGAAGTCTTCAGCATACTCTGGATACAGAGTTGAGTTTCAGCACTGCTTATCATCCCCAGACAGACGGTCAGTCTGAGAGAACAATTCAAACCCTAGAAGATATGTTGAGAGCTTGCTCTATGGATTTCAAAGGAGGTTGGGATCAACACCTACCTTTGGTGGAATTTTCTTATAATAATAGCTTTCACTCCAGTATTCAGATGGCTCTTTATGAAGCTCTCTATGGAAAGAAATGCAGGACTCCAACTTGCTGGGATGAAGTTGGGGAAAAAAAGCTATTAGGACCTGATCTCGTTGATGAAATGGCAGAAAAGGTCAGATCTATTCAACAACACATAAGAGCAGATCAGAGTCGACCGAAAAGTTATGCCGACAACCTAAGAAAAGACCTAGAGTTTGAAGTGGGTGATAAAGTGTTCTTACGAATATCTCCCTGGAAGAGGGTTATGAGATTTGGAAAGAAGGGGAAGTTGAGCCCTAGATATATCGGTCCTTTCGAAATACTGGATCGTGTTGGGAAGGTAGCTTACCGATTGGAGATTCCACCAAATCTCTCTCTTCACGATGTGTTCCATGTATCTCTCCTGAGAAAGTACATACCAGATCCTTCACATGTACTCAGCTCAGAAGTTGTACCGTTGGAGCAAGATCTTTCTTATGAAGAACAGCCGATAGAGATTCTGGATCGTAGCGAAAAAGTCCTACGAAACAAGACCACTCGATTGGTGAAAGTTTTATGGAGGAACCACCAACTTGAAGAAGCCACATGGGAGCTTGAGGATATGATGAGGGAGAAGTATCCTCATCTATTTGTTACAAAGTGACGAATTTCGAGGGAGAAATTATTTTTAAGGGGGGTAGAATGTAACACCCGAGATTTTTATGAGTAATATTTTGTTTTTATATCATCAAAGGAATCTTTCACTACACACTTTCTTGGCTTACTTTACACGCAATCACGACCTTCCTCGATAGCTTGCATCGTACGCAATACTGAGTTTCACTAAACAACGATATGCTATTAAAATATTATTAAAACTAGCCGTTATGAATAGTAATAACCACTTTTTGAAATTTTATAATTTTTTTTTTCAAAATGGACTTCATTTTTGGATTCGGAATACCGAAATTAGCCTAGGGTGAAATTTTGGTATTTTTCTGAAAACTTTCAATTTTTGATGAATAGTGAAACCACTAAGTGGTAGGTTAAAAACTAAATTTTGCATAAAACTTAATTTTACCGCTTCTGTGAATGGAATTTCGAAAATCCGAGAGACACGGTTAATATCAAGGACTAAAATGTGGTTCAATGAGATGAAAATAATTTTTTGGTGAATAGTAACTTTTTACTTTTTTTTACCACGGTTAAAAGTAAGTAGGGTAATTAAGGGTAAAAATGATATTATTATTACCCTAACACGTGTCCTAATTCTATTGGACAAGTTTAATTCGACCAAAAACAAACTTAGGAATAAAATATGACCATTTAGGCCCACTTGGGTTAGATTAGGACATTTATTATTAATTTATTTAAAGAAGGGTTAAAATAGTTAAAATCAAAGTTTAATAAGTAAATCATTTTTAATATGGGGTTATACATAAGATAAATTCGACTATAAATATTCATTATAAAGATAAAACGATTTCCTACATAATGGTATTTTATTTATAATTTTTAGACATTAAATAATTTAATTTATTTATGACACAATGATGATGTAGTAATTATCTTATTAATGAAATATTGACATAATTGATGTTATAAACACCAAAATAAATGTAATTTGAGACTTTTTATGAATTCCAATAATTTTATAGGTTAATATGATATATTAGTGTTGATTTAATCAACTTGGTTCAAACATATAGTCCTGTTATGACTTTCACAAAAAACATATATCAAATAGTGTCAAAATTGACACAAAATTGTTTTTAAATCAAATATTATATTACTAATTGTTATTTTATTCCTAAAAATCTATGGTTCAGCAAAATGACTTAGATAAGGATATATATATTAATAATAAACAATTTGGGGTTCGTTTGGCATGTTATAGTAAGTGTATTAACCATATAGTGAAAGAAAACAAAAAGACACGGTAAAAGTTAAATTATTTAACTTAGAGTTAAATCTAATTGATAAGGTTAAAATAATACCCTAAACTTGTCTAAATCCTATTGGTTGATAGGATTTCGACCCTTCCCCACTTTATCTTCGAAATAAGACCCTTTGGAACCATTATAAACCGATTTTGACTTTAATATAAAATAATATTTTGAGATATTCCTAAGGTGCCCCTCTCCTCCCTTATAAAAGGGCACCTCCTCCCCCTCCTCCTCACACCAATTTGAGCACTCAAGCTCGGCCAACCCCTGACATTTTCTCCTCTCCACTTCCCTAGAATAATCCTAGAGGTCCTGGTCTTCTTCAAAGACCAATATTAGTTCCCTAAGTGGAGGATTCAAAGAGGCGTTCCAAAGAAGAGGTAATATCCATTACCGATCTTTTCAATTTCATTCTTCTTCAACTTCTTCTCCTTTAGTTGTTTTATGATAAAGTAATAACATCAGTATTACTTACATACTGATATTTTATTATAAATATGAAACAACCCTAATTCACCTTCTATCCATCCTACGGAAAAATGAAATCACCGCGCGTGCGTACGTATGGAATACCATCTCCACGCCGTGGTGTAATCTATTTTTCCACCATCACTTTACAAGGATGGGTATAATGGTGTAATGAGTAACTATTTATGATTATTATAAAGTAATATTGATACTAAAATAATATATATATACTCCAATACAGTTCCACGATCATAGGAACGATATCATCACTCGTGCGTACGTACGGAATACCGTCTCCACGATGTGATGCGACTCGTTCTACATGATCATCATTACATAGTAATTATATAAATTAATTGAATGAATAAATATGATATATGTTACAATAATACCATTCTGGATATGAGGTATCTATAACCTTAAAATAAGAATAAGAATTTATTCGGCAAAACACGCATAAGAACAAAAGGCAATAAAGACCTGAGTAACAAGTAACAATGAAATATTACTAACAAGAAGCTAAGAATATGACCATATATGATATCATATCAATATTTATGATTCTGGAATAAGTCAATAACATTATTTAAACCATTATACAGGATCTTCGGACACGTACAAAGCAAATCGGACCTAAGGTAAGGGAAATATCACAATCTCATTTTTATCCGAGATTGTTTATTCGTAAGTATTTACTGGGGTGTATTTTATCATCCACATCCATGTTTCATCAAAATGTAATATTATTTCCATCCACCTACAATTGTTTAAATCCATTTTTACCCTTCGGTGAGTTTTTAGTAATATGTATGAAAAGAATCTTTTGTTGTACGAGGTACTTTTTGACTTTTCCGACAAAAGTACGAAGAATGTTTTTTTTACTTATACGGCATGAATGGATTTTTAAAACATTATTTCCAAAAAAGCTTCCTTTACAAGTTTTCAAGTTTATTTTTAATCAGCTTCTTTTATTTTAAAGTCGTATGACATGTTATGAAAGGAAAAATATTTTTGAAGTAGAAAGGATATTTTCCTCAAGAATGGAGTTCAAGTATTTTATCAAAATTATTTTCCATCTAAGATAATAAAAGGGTTCTGTTTTTATCCCTATTATTACATGGATTTGATTATGTTATGATGGAAACATTTTTATTCCTTTATCTTATATGAATTGTTTTATGATGTCATGTTGTTTAAGAATCCCATTTTTATTACATGGGTTACACTATGATGTATGGTTTATGATTATGTGGCACACATAAGAAAGGATTCATTATAAGATGGGTGGGACCTATATCTCCCTCCAATGCATTGGGTAAATATTTTATATCTCATGAGATAGACATGGATGGAATGTTAGGTTATAACGGTTCAGTGAAACTGGACTGGAACGAGGGTGACTCGGTTCAGAAAGGGACTTTGTCCACTAAGATAGTCTTGGCAATGAGTCATGACTAACAAGAAATGATTTTCCATGATTATGTGTGCATGCCACAAAGTTTCAAGTTTCATGTTATGATTATGGGGATCTCATTTTCACTTCTATTATTTATTCCATGTTAAGATTTTATGATCTCTTTTGCAGGTTATGATTTTCAAAAAGATATGATATGATTTTTTATTTCCTTTATTTGCCCTTGCTGAGCATTTGAGCTCACCCTTTTATGTTTTCTTTTCCCCAGGTCAGGAAGATGGATATTAAATAGAATATGCTAAAGGGACCCTAGATATGATGAAATAAATGGGAGACACTGTAGAAGATTTATGAACCATTTGTTTATGTTTCCCAGTTTCTAAAGACACTATACCTATGCGGTCCTTTGTGGTTTTGTCATATGTTGTAATAAGTGTGCTTCAATATTGAAGTATTAACAATGTATGTAAAGTATGGGTCATTATAATATCTTGATACAGAGTTGAGTTTTAGCACTACATATTATCCCCAAACAAATAGTTAGTCTGAAATAACAATAAAAAATCTAGAGGTTAAGTTGAGATATTGTTCTATGTATTTTAAATGTGTTTGGGATCAACACCTTCCTCTGATTTTTTTTCCAATAAATAATAGTTCCCACTTTAACATACGGACGAATCCTTAAGAATCCCTATATGGAATGTAGTGTAGAGAACCAATGTGTTGTAATGACGTTAGATAAGGAAATCTATTGGGACCTAAGAAATCCAATGAAATTGTAAATAAGGTAATAGCTATTAAACAACACATAATAGAGGTGCAATGTCAACAAATATATTATACTGATAATCATTGATGTGATTTGGAAATTGAAGTTGTTGAAAAAGTGTTCCGAGGAATATCTTCATAGAATAAGGTAAAAATATTTCCAAATAATGGAAAACTAATACCTATTTATGTTGACCCCTTTAGAATACTTGATCATATTAAGATTGTATCTCATCTCTTATCCCTTCTACAAAACCTCACTCAGGTTCACAATGTGTTCCATGTATCTCTCATGATTAAGTACATAACTTATCCATCACTTGTATTAAACTTAGAGGTTTATACCACCAGTTCATGACCATTATTATGATGAACAACTAGGGGAGATTCTATATCGTATAGATAAGGTGATAAGAAATAAGACCACTCACCTAGTTAACAATTTGAGAAAAAACCACCAACTTAAAGAATATATATGAGAACGTGTGGTTGTATTGTGGTAGAAGAGTGTCCAATTATTTATATGAAATTTTTGTAATTAAGAGTGAAAATTTCATTTTAAGGGTGGTATAATGTAACACACCAATGTTTTATGAATTTTTTTGAATAAATTTAATTACTTGATATCTTTTTCTACATATTACAATGTGTTTTAACTAACCAAATTTTTTATTTATATTATTATTAAATAGGTCCTTTATGAACCATCCATTAAAATAAATGGTACTAAAAGGAATAACCACATTTTAAATATTAATTATAATGGTTTCATATAAATAAAACATAATGATAAAAAAGTACTTAATTTTTTGTGAAGTTGTTATTTGATTAGAAAATACTATTTTCTTACAAAATATTTTTTATTTATTGTAGTGAAAAAATATAAAAATTAATTTTTGAAACATATATAAATTTTATATTAAAATATAAGATTATATTTTAAAATATAAATATAAAAATTATCTTAGGGTGATTTTTTGATAATATTATGAATATATTTTGTTTCTAGTGAATAGTGATAATTACTAATTTTATTAAAAAAACCTTTTCATTTAATGCATTTAAAAAGTCAAATATTGTTTAAAACTTTTTTAAAAGTAAAATTATCTCAATTATATTATAATTATTCCAATTTAGTTCATTTTAATCAATTTCATGTTTAAATTTTCAATAAAAACCATTTAAACATTTGAAAATTTTCTCTATGTAATACCACTTTTTCATCGTGTCTCTGAGATTGATTTTAAATTAAAATGTTCCACTTATATAAATATAATTTGGAAAAAATAATATATATTTTTAATAATAATAATTTATATTATATAATAATATCAACTTAAATTTCTATCAAAATGAATTTAAAAGCAGTAAAAATTAATTAATGCGGTTAAGGTTGAAATGGGTTTATCATGGGTTAAACTAAAATGATCTGGTATAAAATGACATAGAAATTTGTTCAAATCCCATTTTATGGAAATATTTCTCCAATATAACCTATAATATTTTATAATGTTACATTTTTTCAGACTTTTTAAATGTTAAATATTGGTATACTTTATTCATTTCAAAAATTCTATGTGTGTCCTCTCCCCCACTTATAAAAGATCACCCCCTCTAATATCCTGTTAAAAAAATTAAAAATAGGTTTTATCAGAAAATTAATACCTTAATATCGTCAATAATTCCATTCCCTCCACCTAGATACCTCATTTTGAGTAGTTACCCCTCATGAAAAGGCTTTAGATATAAACCTAAAGTGGTTCTCTGAAGAAGAGGTAAAATTATTGAACTTGTGCTTTTATTTTATTTAATATTACACCTAATTAAAATAATATTCATCCATGATGATATAATAACATAATTATATCTAATATAATTATATAATATTATATTAAATTAATTAATTACATCTATATCCTCTTCCATTAATTTGGGAAACAAAACTGTTGATCGTGTGAACAGTGGACTACCGCCTCACGAACTAATGTAGTTCATTTACCCAAACCACAACTCATGGAAGGATATAAGTATGGATATAAAATGTTTATATAATATTTATTAAATAAATTTTATTATTTAACTATAATATCATATTTACTTTCATACTTTCCTTTTCATGGTAATATGATAATCTCACACGTACGTACAGTGGACTACCGCCTCATGAAGTGATATGATTCACTAACGCTTTACATGGAAGGTACTAAGGAAATTTTTATTGATAATATTTTATTTATATGACATGAAAATTATTCTTCATGGATAATATATTATTTACCATTATTTTTTATCCATCGATAAAATTGAAACAACGTTAATGCATGCGTACAACCTACTGTCTCCATGAATGGTGTGATTCATATTATATCTATAACATTAATGGATTAATATTAATACGTATATAATGAATATATATAATATTTTTATCTTAATTAAAAATCATTGTATTAATTTACCATTATCAAATTAAAATGTAAAAAATACCAAACCGAAATATATGAAAAAATGAGGCACTTATTACCTGAAACATGATTTTAGCAAGGAATTGTTAAAAATTTGGTAATAAAAGGTCCTAGGAAAATCATTAGTGGTATTATAAATATAATTATGGTTCTTAAATATTTTTATAATAAAATTATATTTATTATAAATGAGGTTTTAACATGTATGAAGGATTTCGATACTTAAATTGAGGGATTTTTGTCTCCATTTGTCATTATTTTGCATACGTTATGTTAGGAAAATAAATTATTTTATGATGTGTATATACAGACACATTTATATTTAATATTATGAATTTATTTATTCTAATTATATATTAAGATTCATTTAATGTTATTATTTCATGGGGTTAACATCCAAATTTAACAATGTTTTAAGGGTTTTATGATACAATTTCATCATTTATCGAGATTATTTATGTTTATGTTTCCCATGATGAAATATTATAATCTATATCTCAAGAAAATCATGGATTTTATTATCCTATTATTATTTATTTATAATTAATTTTTACCTTCATTTTCCTCTATATAATCATGATTCTAAAATAATGTTTTTAAAGAAAACATACATTATTTATGTCTTCTGTTGAAAGCACTTTTTAATCCATATCCATGTATTTAGAAATTTTTTTCAAAAATATCATAAAATTTTACAAAGGATTTGTTAAATACATTATTACACATGTTATTTTTTTATAATGTTTCTTAAAAGTGATATATTTTTTCATTTTCCAATTTGGGCGTGTTTTTCTATTACCAAAAATATGAAAGGAATATTTGTTTAAACATGTTTGTCAAGAACAAAATATTCCTTCATCATGAACATTGTTTTCATTTAATATTACATTATATGTTTTCAATTTTATTTATAAATAAAATATTTTTTATAATATTTTTTGAATTTATAATTTTAATAAGGTTATTTTCAACAAAATGTTATTTTTCTCAAGAAATGTTCTATGTGATTTTTCTGTTAAAATATTTTTCTATGTTTATGTTATTTAATATTACATAGAATTTATGGTGTATATTATCCAATAATGATATATTTATTATTTATCTTTGTGGTTTATGTTTGTGATAATAAAATGATTATGAAACCCATTTCTATTTCAAGGGTTATTCTATGAGGAAATGTTTTATGAAACCAATTTCATTTAATGGGCACTGATATGATGAATGTTTTATGATATTTTGACACACATATGTATTATTTACATTATGTGATGGTTGGGACCTATACCTTCATTAAATTCATTTGGTAAGACTTTATATCAGATGATATGGGAATATGAAACAAGTTGACAGTCTTTATCTATAATGGGAAAGAGGATGATGGGCTTGAAATATAATGGAAAACATGATGATGAGCTTGATTCATAATGGGAAATTGGTGATTAATAATGATCCACTATGTTTGATGGTATTTTTTGTTAACATTTACATATTAAATGATTTCTATACCTATGTTAGTGCCACACTTTTGTTAGATGATCTTATCATTATGGAATTATGATGATTCATACTCTTATGAATTATGTTTTTTTGAATGATAATGCATTAATCCATAAATCTTGTTTATCATCTATGAGAGCTTGGGTAATAACATTGTAAGTTATGTTCATCATCACATGCTATTATTCTTATCTTATTATTTCATATGATAATATGATTATATCTCTCATGTGTACTCCAACTGGGCATCGGTACACACCCTTTATTATGTTTTCTTTCCCCGGGAAGAAAGGTTTTATGTAGTGTATTTTTATAAAGAATACAAAAAGGTAATATCATTATGGTATATTTTGGGTACACACCCTATGGATTCATTTCACTACCAAACATTCTTCCAGATGAAATTCCTTTCCATATGGCCATGATGAGAACAAATATGACATATTTTATTAAACATATTCCTTATATTAACATGTATATGTTTAGATATTGATGATACTAGTATTCTTCCATCACCAATCCTTTGGTATTCATTGCACACACTCATAGTGTACCCCATTTTTCCCCAATAGAAAAATTTCATATAAGAATTATTTTTTGATTCATTACTTTCAGTTTTTCTATAAAAAACCTATTTATTTTCAGATTTATCACTGTTTGTTTTTTTATTTCTATATATCATATTTTAATCCTTGAATACTCAACATTTAAATTCTTATGTGGATAAAAACATTACATTCTCATTTCCCTTAAACAAATTTAAATTTTAATTAACCTCCCTAATCTTATGGTCTTTCTCTATTAGTTGATTTTATATTTCTATTGATCTAGAAGTTTCATTATTTATAGATTTTATCCTCTCTTTAAGAAGTTTATTAAGAGTAATGACACTTGGTTTCATATATTTTTTTGGGGACATTTTTTTATCTCTTTTGATATTTCTTAAAGTATAATACTTTTTTATTTCATATTATCTCACATATTATTCATGGTAGTATTTAGGTCCACCACTACTCATTTAGACCCCTTTTTCTATTTGGAGATATCTTTTATGATTCCAAAGACCAATTCTTGTATGATATCCAACTATTTCACAATCATTTTTTTATTATAATAAGCATCAAAATTTTCAATCACATCTATTTTCACTTCATCTTTCTTTGAGATAAGATATCCACTGCTTATTTAGACATTACCTATGTAGAAAAATGATCAATTAATTATTTCCAAATTTGGTGCATCTCTACTACAACTCAATCCATATATTCAGTTGATTCTTTTAATATCCAATGAACCTTTCATTTTTTAAGTCATTGAATTTATATTTTATTAAAAGTTACTTATAGTTATACATATAGGTTAACGACACCATATAGTTATGTCTATTCAATTGAGAAATGTTCATTTCCATATTTACAAGAAACATCTAAAAATTTGTTGGAATCATATTATATAAAATAAATAAAATCATTAACCTCAATTTATGTATCATATCTCCCAAGGTCCATATTCTTTTTATTTTTTTCTTCTTTATTTTTGTCATAATGAACTCTTCTTAGACAATTTTACAATCTTTTTTTTGTTTGTCTTCACATACTTCTTTTAATTTTTCATTTTCTGTAAGATGTTTCATGGTCCTTCCACATTTTAATATTAGTATCCCAATGAATATTTTTCATATATACTTTATTGGATAATTATATATTCATATCTTTTCTTTCTCTATATTTCCAATTTTGTCAATTTGTTTTTCCAAGTCATTATCTCAGCTGATATACTCCAAAACCACTTCACCACATGTTTGAAGTAAGATAACCATTTATTTATTTCCTCCATAAAATTAACTTCCATTACAAATTTAAGATTCATCATAGAATCCATGTGCACAAATCCAATAATTTCTTTTGACATTGATCACTGGGTCTTAGCCTTTACCCTATGATACCACTTTTGGGAACCATATACACCCTAAGAGGGGGGTGAATATGGTGATAGATAGAATTAATCTTTTTTATTTATTCTATTTATAATTATGTTTGGATATTGTTCCCACATTTTAAGGAACTATGTTCTTCATATCACTTGATTACTTATTCATCGCAACCTCGCAGGGTGATAAAAAATATACCAGAACAAAAAACAACGACGATTAATGGGTATTTTTACTAGGTTCACCAAAATGTAGTAGTTTAAAGATCATATTCTGATGTTGTGTTGGTTAAATAATAATACAATAAGCTTTGATATTTTTATGGATATAAATAAGTCCAAAATTTTCACTCCATTCTAGGAGTACAAATTTTACACAATTTAGGATTTTAAATCTATTTATCCAAATCACATTACCCCTTCCTCACCTCTGCACATTACATTGATGATGTTACTTCAAAAATTTATAGAATTGTAGAACTTCTTCAATTGATTGGAATCATAATCCTTTTTTCATGATAAGTATGAGACGTCACTTTCAACATAGTCTTGATTTTATACTCTTTGAATATACTTTTTACTTAAAATGGATATTGAATTCATTCTGTTCATGGAACATCTCCTTTCACAAAACCCATACTTCCAAAAAATCCTACATTCATAAAAATAATATTTTTGTGAAAATATTCCCTTGTATGTTCAAATGAATGAACCTATACTATTATTTAACATAATATTAACTTTTTCTCCAAATAAGGGTTCACATGAACATAATTTTCATGTAATATAGTTATTCATGAATGATTTTTTACAGAACTTCGTGGTTTGAGAAAGCTTTACATAACATTAAACCTTGGTGAATTTAGAGTTTTTTCTCTTAACAATCTCCCTCATCCAAGTCTCTATATTTATTATATTCTTTTCTCCTTAAGGAATCTGGTAAATACCAACCCTTAACAAAATATTGAAACTTTTCCTTATCATGACATAAAATTGTGAAACTCTCACGATCATTATTAATTCATTAAACACTGATTCACCAAACATCCATGTTTCATGAAACCTTTGATTTTACACTGTATACCAATTCATGGGACTCCATAATTTTCAAAACTCCATTGCTCCATAAAATATTTTCTTCTTCGATTCACCAATGTATACCATTTTATGGTACTCAAACTTTTACCATACTTTAGAATTTTTCAATATTTTATCATCCTTATTTGTCAATACTTATATCAGGAATCTTCCTAAATCTTACAAATCATTATGAAATCATCCTAATTTTTAGAAACTTATTCTATTTCTCCAAAATAATTATCTTTCTTTGAGACCATGAATTTTGTAAAAATTTGATCTCCCTCATGAATTTTCCGCAAAATATTTGGCAAACACTTGAAAATGGTGAAACATAAAGTTTTTATTAAATCATTTTGAATTTATGCTATTTGATTCCAAACTTTTATGTTATTTTATTTCTTAGAAAATTTTAATTAGAAATACCTTCTTTATATGAGGTATATTTCTTTTTCTTCTACAAAATAAAATACCATGTTAATCTTCATCCTGTTTCGAATAAGTGTGTACTGGAATCATAATGATTCATTGATAAATAAATATCCATATATAACATTGGTACTCTACATATATTCACCAAATATATCAATTATCAGTTATTATGGATATAGTGATTAACATAAAAACCTATATACCTCATCTTAGACTATATAGAAACCTTACATATATTCAACCATCTCATTTTTCCTATTCACATCAGCATCAGGTATAACTCATGATCATATCTATTGGATATGCAATTTATATCAACATGGAATTTATCTTTACTTCATCCTCCTTGACATGTTAGTATATAAATGTATTAAATATCTTCCCTATTCTAGAAACACTTTTTACCCTCAACCAATAATTTCTCTTCAGTTTATTCTCCTGGAATAGGCAGTTCTGAATGCATTCAAAACTTTCTTATTCTAGAAATTCCCCTTAACCTTCCAATAAAATATTCATACTATATGACAATATGATTGACAAAAAGTCTAACACTATACATATGTTTTGGTAAAATATTTTCCCCTTTGATTGAAATATAAATGTTGAACTAAATTCTATATACATAGTGGTTGATAGGCTCATTTCATAAACTCAAAGAAAGATGTATCGAGATTATAGGTTGGTGAGACATGTATGAAACTTAATTGATAAGGTATCAAGAAAACGGGATTCTATAAAAATTTGTGTGTGTGAATGTTTTTGTTTTTATTATTTCCTTGACTTCTTTATTTATGGGTTCCTTTACGTGTTGTTGGATGTCTATATTAGACTTTATGATATCTTGCTTAGTGGCACTAAAAAAGTTCCCCAGAGGGATATAAACATAGTATTTCCACTGATAAAAATTAAATTATAATTTAATTTTACAATTTGAATAAATGTTATTTAAAATATCTATAAATAATATTCATTTCGAATTTATTGATAAAAAATACATAGTCATCATATTTATGTGAGTTTAATATTAAATACATATTTATTATCAAGAAAATGAATATAATTTATATATATATTTATTGAATAATATTTATTTATTATTTTTGGATCAATAAGTACCATGGAAGGTGGATAAGTTGAGTTATACATCGAGTAATGGAAATGATATAATTCGTAAATATCATTTAAATAAATATGGAATTATTTATTTAATGCAGTGATATTTATGTGCACAAGTCACCAGATTCCATTATATACTAATCATATTATTATTATTGGAATGGGTAATATATTAGGTTTATTATTTTATTATTTTCCTTTTTTAATTATTAATATTAAATTTTAGCTCTATATATACCTACTTATATCATTTTAGAGAATGTGAAAAATCATTGTGTGTTTTCTTCAATGTCTCATCTCCTTAAAGAATACTCTCAATAATTAACATCTCTAATGTTCATCATAAAATGTATATATTTTATCCATGTCTTTCCACCATCTCAATATTTATAAAATAAGGGAAACAATTTTCAACTCGAATGATTGTGTTACAACCAAAGGTTAGCGATGAAATATGATTATTACCTCCATGATAGCACTCGATGTTCCACTGATGATTTTAAAATAATTTGGAGCATGTTCGGATTATATAGAAATAAATTATACTTTATATCCTTATATAATAATGATAGTACAATTCAAATGAGTTTTAAATGTTCAAAATTTTATTCCATGAAATAAATTCAAGGATGTGATATTTTTTTAAAATTAATTATAAATTTAATATTAAAATATTCCCTCTATATTTAAGGATTCCATTGATTTAGTTTCATACGTTATATTCAATATATATTATGATTATTCCTCATGATTATTATGGATTATCCATTAAATTTAATGAAAACTCTTTCTTGGGAAAGGGGTGACTAGCTTCAGTTACTCCAAGAACCATCATTCATGCTTAGAAAGAAATGTTAACCTCAAAAAGATGGTTAGTTGGAATCGTTTACTCAAATTATTAAGGATATTATTTTTTATTGAATTATAGTTTCTAGGGGATATTAGGAGATCTATTTATCATTTAATGAATTTTAATATAAAAATTTTATCATTATATAATAAATATATATCCTTTTTAATCTATATATGGTCAACTATAGAGGTCCCCTTTGTTTTGGGAGAAAGTCTATGAATCCTAAATAGTGAGAATGAACATTCTGTAAGTGATGTCTGTCAAAATTAAATTATTCCAGAAATGACTAATGGTATCTCAAAATCCTAAAAATAATATATGGATTATCATTACTGAATTTTATAATTTTTAGTGGTTGATCAATTTTTTTGTAATGTTTTTCCTATACTAGGACATATAATATAAGTGAAGAAAAGTAAGATAATATTGAGATAGATAAATTAATTCAAGATTATAGAGATTCATGGAAATGTCACATTTCATATTTTTTTACCTCCGAAGATGACAATAAATAAAAATGAATTTCATCTTTATTAACTAATGAAGTTTCAACATAATTAATATCATGTACATGATTATATTGACTTGAATTTTCTGAAAGATGATTATTTTTTTGTGAATTTGATCTAGGTTATCAATTATCAATATAAGGTGTTATGGGAGAATTTATTATTTTTGTTTATATGTTTTAATAGTTTGGTAATGAGTCCAATGAAATATGGGAGTGAGATTTATTGATGAGTGAGGAATTGAGTCAAATATTTTCTTTTCAAGGATCATCATAAAAACTTAATAGGTTTAGAATGTGGAATGATAGTATTTACTTTACTTGTAATTATTGTAATCATTTTCTTAATGTCTAGATTTGAATATTTTAATTATTGAAAAAATTTACAACATGAACATACTATATTAATAGATGGAGGTACCATATATGGAGGCCATGTGAGGTTTAATAAATTCTATATGGTGTACTTCTCATAGTCAAATGCACGATCAGGGATACCATATATTCAACCAATTAATTTTCATAAAAATTATATATTTTTTTGTCGATAAATATGTTTTTCTTTATACATGTCTAATTTTTCTTCCACCTTATTTGGGATCATTCTAAGATAAGCCTTAAGAGTTAAACCTTTTATCTCTTCCATCTCTTAATGTATTCTTTAACAATAATTGGTGAAATCAAAAGTAAAGGGACACTAATATTCATGTATATTACACATCATTTGAAATTACTTACCCCCAATCTAGGGACAATATGAAATTCCCATAAATGGGAATTTTTACTTGAACACATGTGTTGTAAAGACCCATAAATTTCAAGGAAAATTTTTTTCTTAATTTTTTTGGGATTTTATGAGTACGCAGTTTCTGACGGCACCTAATTCCGAGGCTTGGTGTGCCTGGAATCAATTTCCAAATTTAGATTGGGTACGTTCAGTGAACGAACGAGTGGGTTTTTCTAACTTCTGAACCAGTGCTCAGAATCGAAATCCGAGGGCACCAATAAACAGCAGCTCTGGTTTTTTCTTAATAAGACCTTTTCTGGAGTTGGATTTGCTCGGGAGTTGTTGTTAAATAAATGGATAACTTGAAGAGTGAAATAAAATATGTGTTACAATTTTATTTCTACTCTAAGTAATTACAACCTATGTATGGAAGTTGGGGTGGGACCCACTAAATCCTCACTCCACTTGATAGGATATTAGTGAGGTGGGTCCCACACGAGAACACCCCTTCAATTTTCCATAACTCCTCTAAACCTCCCCTCTTAAATTATGTGACTCCCCCTCACATTAATGTTGCCAACATAGCATACCATTAATTTTGACAACTCAAAATTAATTAGGAGAATTCAACTTTTGAAGTTTTGAATTGTTGGCATAAGTAAATAAAATAAGGCAAAGCCTTATTTTATTTTTGTTTGGATTTTGCTGTACGAAGAAAAGGAGAGAGCCCATGTGTTGCTCCTTTGAAGAGCTTCAACCTTCCGCAAAGAACAACACTCTTCGTTGAAGAATACCGACACCGCAAGAAGAGATCGACGTGTCATTCCTTCTCCTATCTAAAGCTAGTGTGAGACGTCATTTCCTCCTCGGACGTCCTCCGTCGACGTATATGGAGCCACACCCCACGACGCCATTTTTCGCGATGCTAGTTTCTGTGAACTACTATGAGATAGGGGTTGTTTCATTGTTCAAGGATTATTATTTTTGATGTTCATCGTTATTTCTTGGACTCTTGTTATCAATATAATGGGAGGAGGTCAGACTGCACGAACACGGCCGACCCTCCTCCCCTTTTGTTGTTGGTCTTCGTTGTGGTTTGGAACGGGGGCGATGCGATGCCGTCACACCGTGCGAGAATGAGAAAACTGCGGCCGGAGCGGGCCGCGACAAAGGAGTGTGGCGTCTTCGCGCCACGCCAGTGAAGCCGAAGGGGGCCGCAACCAAGTGCAGGCCATAACAGAGGGGCGCGACGCCGTCATGCCGTGCCGGAACACCAGGAAGCTGCGGCCGCTGCAGAGCAGCAGGAGGCAGCAAGCCTAGCCGACTGTGGGTGTTCAAGGAGGCGGGACCCCCCGCGTGGCACAACTATCCGGCTGTAATGGTTGGCCATTTCCAAGAAAGCCGGGGGTTTGAAACCCCCGACAGCCACCTAGGGCGGACCCCATAGGGGTCCCACGTTTTGGGAAAACAGGGGGGCGGTGCCCCCCCCCTCCGCGTCCAGCTCGGCCTCGAGCCGAGCCGTGGCCTGCCCCGGGCCACCGGTACCAGGCCGGGCCAGGCGGTTCCCTAATGGGCCGGACCCGGGTTGGGTCGACCCGGTTTGGGCCGACCCAGGGGTATTGGGTCGGGTCGGACTGGGCCCAAACCCCCTGATTTCCGGACAGATCCGTTCAAATGCCCATAAATTGGGGTATGGACCTCCGATCGATGCACTGTCAGTTTCGTAGTGATACATGGATCGAGATAGTCGTTTTGGTATATCACACTCAAGGTTTAAGAGATCTTTGGGTATGGCTGGGTTGGTTCGAACACGAAACCAACCGGGCCCTTAGAGTGGAAACTCTTATAACTTGAGCTCCGGATGTCCAATTGATGTTCCGTCAACTTTGTTGGATTCCTCTTGGTGAGACGGTTCTTTTGGATTACTCTGCTCATGGTTTGGATGTAGTTGGAGTACGGTCAGGTTGGTTTAGCTTAAAAACCAACCAGGCCCCTAGGACGAATAAGCCAATAACTCTCAGACCAAGCGTCCGATTGACGCGCCGGCTGTCACGTTGAGTTCCTTTATAAGAGGTAGAACATTGTGATACATCAACCATGGACTTCATGACAGTTGATGTATTGACCCCTCAGATCGTGGAGCAGACCCTCCTGGAATCGAGTGTGCTATGTGCGGAAACCCTAGAGCTGGATGCGACTGCGACGATGATGACGACTGTACTGGGATCCTTCGTGGGTTTGGCAGCGACGATGAGCATACTAGAATCCTCTGTGGGTTCGACAGTGATGACTACTATTCTTGTATCCTATGTGGGTCCAGTATTATTTTACTATTGTTCTTGTATCCTATGTGGGTCCGGTAGTATTTGAATTTGTACTTGTATCCTATGTGGGTCTGGCAGAGTAGGTGGTCTTATATTTTTTGTGGGTCTGACAGATTATCTGGTCTTGTATCCTATGTGGGTCTGATAGCTTAGCTGAATCAGTGGCTACATCTGATCATCTCTATCGTCTTACGAAGTGTATACTTGGGTGATCTGAGTCTTAAATTACAATCATTATCATCGATATTATTGTGGTGATTTCTTGAGTGGATTGGGTTGTGAATTCCTATGTGGAATGAGTTATGTTTTCCGGTGTGGACTGGGTTGTATTTGGGCTTGTGTGCTGGAGCCGAGCCGGAATAGATGACTTAGGTATATGTATGGGAATATACCTACTTAGAGTTGATTGTTACTTCGTGATTGTATATTTCTTTTGTGGTTTATCCTTTGTAGATTCTGGGAGACCTTCGGGGGTCTTAGGGTCCCTACTGAGTAGCGTATACTCACCCCTGCACAGGCTATGCCCTCACTACGTTGTTTTTGATGCAGACGACGGGCATTGCTGATCGAGGTGGGAGCTCGTGGATCTGGATGGTACCTGGAGGTGGATCA
Organism: Viscum album; assembly: GCA_963277665.1. Taxonomy (NCBI): domain Eukaryota; kingdom Viridiplantae; phylum Streptophyta; class Magnoliopsida; order Santalales; family Viscaceae; genus Viscum; species Viscum album. The sequence goes on from OY728142.1 coordinate 1,542,118,551, forward strand.
CTAGACAGGACGTACACGGAGTGGATGGATGGAACCGAGGAGCAGAGGAGACTATCTGTACCCACCATTCAGGTGGGATTTCCATAGGATAGACCAAGGTTGCTGCTTTACTTTTCTGATGCTATACTTTATTTTCAGTTATACTAACTTTCAGTTGGGTTTGTATTCTGACCCATTTACTTTCCAGCACTTATTTTTGTACTCTATTTACTTAGTGTTTACTTCAGTTTGTGTACTCTGTGGTGTTTGTTTACATTATAAAGGCAATATCTTCCCTTTCTATCGGGATTTAAGACTTTGGTGCTAGTCTCCAGCCCCTGGCCTATGGAAGGCGGGCTTGGGGTAGTCACGGAACGGTTCCCAAGGATTGGTCGTGACAAATTGGTATCAGGGGAGTTCAGTTCTACCACATAACTCAAGACTCTGATCTTTTTTCTATGTGAATAAATAGTGTTAAGGGTATTGAGTGTGGTTATCATTCCAGGGAGTCTAGTGTTAGGGTGGTGGCCGATATATCCATTCACCAGGACCGTAACTTCTGATTTCCAACTCAATGCATGAAAACATTGATTGCATGTTTGTTTCAAAAGTTTTCTTTGTGATTACTTTGTGTCAGCTCACCAGGAATACTGTATTGACCATGGAGCACCTGTTTCTTTTCAGGATGGCCCTACAACGGCATCCAGCTAGGGTTCCGAGCTTTGTACGAGGCGGCAACTAACTGAGTGATGAGGCCTCGGTGTAGGGCCCCTTTACAGTGGAGGCACCAGCGGTACCTCTACCCGCTGAGCCATCGATGCCCCCATCCCCAGCGGCTGAGAGTGTACGTCACCTTAGTGCACTACATGAGTTTCAGTGTCAGAGACCGCCCAGGTTCTGTGGGGAGACGGACCCTCAGGCAGTCGAGGATTTCCTAGAGGTTTTTGTTCGAGTCTTCATATTAGTGCGGACACCAGTAGACCTCATGGTGATCCTTGCAGCGAGTCTCATGCACGCAGCAGCAGGTAGATGGTGGTGCCTGATGCTCTAGGTGCACGACGAGGCATCTCTTATTTGGACGAACTTCGAGAGCCTCTTCTGCTCAGATTTTGTTCCGGCCACCCTCTGTGTGGTGCGCATTTAAGAGCTACTACAGCTGCGGCACGACAGCATGATAGTAGCTCAGTACTCGGCGAGATTTACCGACCTCTCGCGCTACTCCACAGACATGGTACAAGACCCATTCTTCCAGGCCCGGAACTTTGAGCAGGGACTGAGGCATGAGATCAGCGCATCGATGATCTCCCTCAGCATTCTGACACAGACAATAGTACTAGAGCGAGCCCTCCTTGTAGAGAGATTTCTTGCCGAGCCTACTTCAGCATCGAGACCTACCGTAGGGCGGCACGTAGCGGAGTTTTCTATAGATGGAAGTTGACGGATGTTACAGGGGTCAAAGAGGACCAGGCCATCAGGAGGAAGACCTCAGGATACTGGCTTAAAGGTGCGGGGAACACGGCGCAGAGGCAGCCTTACAAGGAGTAGACAGTTCTATGCATGCGGCGGGCAGGGCCACATGGCTCGTGACTGCCCGACCCGCCGTGCAGAGGAGCAGCAGACAGTTGAGGGACCACCCAGGCAGAGGAAGAGGTTCGACCGTGGTGGTCCACAGGGAGCAGGCAAACAAGGCAGAGGATCTAGCCAAGTGGTAGGTGGTGGACGATGTTTTGAGGCTCTACCACCACCACCACCAGGAGGTCCATTACGACCAACGGGAGCTGGCAGACAGAGGCAGGCGTAGCTTCAGGCAGTAGAGGCATACGACCACGGCGCACCATTGATGATTCGAGGGACTATCTGTGTCTACTCCACCATTTCTGCAGTTCTTATAGACACAAGAGCGAGTCATTCTTTCATTGTCGCTGCCCTTGTTCGGAGGTCGGAGATTCCGATGGAGCCGTTGTCTTGATCCTTATGGGTAAATACTTCTATGGGAGAAGACTCGATGATTACTCACTGGTTCCGGCAGTGTGAGCTTACTCTAGGAGGTGTGAGATTCGGCTGGGATCTTCTTGTAGCGGTGTCGAGGACTTACGACATCATCTTGGGCATGGATTGGTTATCTACGATCCATTCTCAGATCGACTGTATTAGGCGCAAGGTGCGGTGTGTCTACACCAATGGGAGTAGGTTCACCTTCATCGGTGAGAAGGGAGCCTTTGCAGCGTAGGATGGACTCACATAGAGGAGAGGACAGTTGATCACTCATCAGTTGGCTAGCCTCATCCTAGGAGTAGGGGATGTGCAGAGTCCGAGTTTTCCTATAGTGGTGGATTATTATGTGGGCGTCTTTCCTGACGACGTTCCAGGACTACCTCCTCATAGAGAGGTAGACTTCTATATTGAACTGTACCCCAAGAAAGCCCCGATATCTACTCCAGAATATCGGATGGCTCCCGCTGAGCTTCGAGATCTAGGGGTACAGCTAGAGGACTTGCAGGGAAAGGGATTTATCTGACCCAGTGTTTCACCCTGGGCTTCCCCAATTTTGTTCACCAAGAAGGTGGACGGGAGCTTGTGACTACGTGTCGATTACCGTATCCTGAATCAGGTGACCGTGAAGAACAAGTATCCACTCCTGATGATTGAAGACCACTTCGATTAGCTCAAGGTAGCACGGTGGTTCTCAAAGATAGACCTCAGGTCAGGCTATCATCATCTCAGATTTCGAGATGAGGATGTGTAGAAGACGACCTTCAGGTGTCGGTATGGCCACTATGAGTTCTTGGTTATGCCTTTCAGCATAACCAATGCTCCAGCAGTGTTCATGAGTCTCATGAATAGGATCTTCAAGGCTTACCTTGATCGATTCGTCGTAGTATTCATTGAAAAAATATTTATTTACTCGACTACAGAGGAGGAGCACGCCTACCACTTGCGGGTTGTACTGGATACACTCCAAGAGCACCAACTTTATGGTAAGCTCTCGAAGTGTCAGTTCTGGATTCGAGAGCTCCACTTCTTAGGGAACGTCATATCTGAGGCGGGAGTTGCGGTGGATCCTGCGAAGATCGAGGCATTGCAAGCTTGGGAGCCACCCAAGAGCGTGATGGAGGTGCAGAGTTTCCTAGATCTGGCTGGGTACTATTAGAGGTTTGTGCCAGACTTCTCTATAATTGCATCACCACTCTATGCTTTTAAGAAGAAGGGAAAACCCTATGTATGTCTAGATAGATGTCAACAAAGATTCCAGGATCTGAGACAGAGATTGACCACTGCACCCATCTTGAGGCTACCAGAGGAGGGAGTAGGGTACGTAGACTACTGTGATGCATTAGGGACTAGAATCGGGTGTGTCCTGATGTAGGAGCAGGTAGTGATCACCTATGTATCATGACAGTTGAGGAAGCACAAGAAGAACTACGCTACCCATGACCTAGAATTTTCAGTAGTGGTCTTCGCTCTGAAGATGTGGTGGCACTATCTGATGGCAAGCACTTTACAGTATACTCTGACCACCAGAGTCTTAGGTACATCTTCACGCAGAAGGACCTGATCCTGAGACAGTGGCAATGGATCGAGTTCCTCCAGGACTATGAATTTGAGATAGTCTATAATCCTGGGAAGGGGAACGTAGTAGCCGATACTCTCAGCAGGCGGATGGGCATTCAGCTACTTGGAGAGGCGATAGAGCAGCTAGCCGCGTTGCAGATATCCTTCATGGATATAGATGGGGAAGCCTTTTTACAGTCGCTCATAGTCACTCCACCACTTCTCCAGCGGGTCAGAGAGGCATAGCGTGGGGACGATGACTGTGAGATGCGGCGTGCATAGATTTCCATAGGACAGGCACTTAATGGATTTTCTATAGGAGGAGAGCACATCATCCTTTTCAGAGGACGTACCATGGTACTAGATTCATTCCAGGAGGAGGTGTTGATATAGTTTCATACATCCCCTTTAGCGGTATATCTAAGAGTGGTAAATATGTACCAGGATCTCAGAAGACAGAACTGGTGGCCGAGTATGAAGAAGGCTATGGCTGAGTTCATTTCTCGATACCTCACCTGCCAACAGGTGAAGGTGGAGCACCAGGTACCAGAAAGCTTGGTACAGCTCTTGGATGTCCTGAAGTGGAAGTGGGATGAGATATCTATGGATTTCGTGACTGTACTTCCACATACTTCCATAGGACACGACTCCATTTGGGTGATCATTGACCGACTCACCAAGTCGGCCCACTTCTTACCTATCAGAGAGCAGGGCTCAGTAGAGAGTTTAGGATGCCTCTATATTCAAGAGATTATATGGATTCATGGTGTTCCATTATCTATCGTCTCCGATCGAGATGATCGTTTTACTTCCCGGCTTTGGAAGGGGTTGCAGGAGGCATTTGGGATGCAGCTACGCCTGAACACCGCCTTTCACCCACAGACAGATGGTCAGATGGAGAGGACCATTCAGACTCTCGAGGACATGCTCCATCCATGTGTCCTTGACTTTGGTCATAGCTGGTAGGATCACCTACCCTTGGTGGAGTATGCATACAACAACAGCTACCACTCCACCATCGGGATGGCACCATACGAGACATTGTACGACCGACATTGTAGATCACCTCTATGCTGGACAGACCCTAGGGAGACAACACTTTGTAGGACCAGAGATGGTCCAGGCTATGACGGAGAAGGTGCAGGTCATCCAGGAGCGGATGAGGACAACTCAGATCCGACAGAAGTCTTATGCTGATAGGAGGCATAGACCACTAGAGTTTGAGGATGGAGACCACATTTTCTTATGGGTCTCACCTCGACGTGGATTATGGAGATTTGTCCGAGGTGACAAGTTATCTCCGTGCTTCATCAGACCATTCCAGGTTCTTAGCAGGATAGGTGAGGTGGCTTATCACCTGGCTCTTCCACCTCAGTTGCACCGGGTGCACGACTTCCTCCACGTATCTCAGCTAAGGAGATACGTGCACGACTCAATGCATATAATCAACCATGGGGAACTGGATATTGATGAGGGGGTGACTTTTGCGGAGGTCCCGGTGGAGATTGAGGATCGACAGGAGTGGGTCCTATGTGGGTAGTCGATCCCTTTAGTGCGCATCAGGTGGCAGCACAACAATCTCTAGGAGAGCACTTGGGAGCAGGAGGCTTAGATGCCTGCAGAGTATCATTATTTGTTCCCCTAGTTTGTGATGTATCTTTACGGGGATGTAAAGCCCTGAGGTGGGAGTAATGTAAAGACCCATAATTTCAAGGAAATTTTTTTTCTTAAATTCTTTGAGATTTTATGAGTACGCAGTTTCTGACAGCACCTGATTCTGAGGCCCGGTGTGCCCGGAATCAATTTTCGAAGTTTAGATCGGGTACGTTCAGTGAACGAACGAGCGGGTTTTTCTAACTTCTGAACCAGTGCTCGAAATCAAAATCTGGGGGCACCAATGAAACTACATGGCTGGTTTTTGCTTAAGAAGACCTTTTTTGGAGTTGCGTTTTCTCGAGAGGTGTTGTTAAACAAAAGGATTACTTGAAGAATAAAATAAAATATGTGTTACAATTTTATTTCTACTCTGAGTAATTACAACCTATGTGTGGAAGTTGGGGTGGGACCCACTACATCCGAACTCCACATGATAGGATATTAGTGAGGTGGGTCCCACACGAGTCCCACCCCTTCAATTTTCCGTAACTCCTCTAAACCTCCCCTCTTAAATTATGTGACCCCCCTCACATTAATGTTGCCAACTTAGCACACCATTAATTTTGACAACTCAAAATTAATTAGGAGAATTCAACTTTTAAAGTTTTGAGTTGTTGGCATAAGTAAATAAAATAAGGCAAAGCCTTATTTTATTTTTGTTTGGATTTTTCTGTATGAATAAAAGGAGAGACCCCTTGTGTTATTCCTTTGAAGAGATTAAACCTTCCGTGAAGAACAACACTCTTCGTCGAAGAATGCCGACACCGCAAGAAAAGATCAAAGCGTCGTTCCTTCTCCTATCCGCAGCTGGTGTGAGACGTCATTTCCTCCTCGGATGTCCTCCATCGACGTATACAGAGCCACACCCCGTGAAGCCATTTTCCTCGATGCTAGCTTACGAGAACTACTTTGAGGTAGGGGTTGTTTCATCATTCAAGGATTATTATTTTTGACATTCATCGTTATTTCTTGGACGATTGTTATCAATATAACGGGAGGAGGTCAGACCGCACGAACACGACCGACCCTCCTCCCCTTTTGTTGTTGGTCTTCGTTGTGGTTTGGAACGGGGGAGACGCGGTGTCGTCTCACCGTGTGGGAATGAGAGAACCGTGATCAAGTGCGGGCTGCGACGGAGGGGCGCGACGCCGTCGCGCCGCACCGGTTGGAAAGGGGCTGCGGCTGAATGCCACGACAGAGCAGCAGGAGGCGGCCGGTCACCGACATTCAAGGAGGCGGGAACCCCCACGGGTCCCGCATGGCACAACCGGCCGTCCATAATGGCAGGCCATTTCCAAGAAAGCCAGGGGTTTGAAACCCCCGGCAGCCACATAGGGCGGACCCCACAGGGGTCCGCCGTTTCGGGAAAATAGGGGGGCGACACCCCCCCCCCCCCCTCCGCGTTCAGCTCAACCTCGAGCCGAGCTGTGTCCCGCGCTGGGCCGGACCGCTCGCGTCAGGTCGGGCCACCCGCGCCAGGCCGGACCGCTCCCTAACGGGCCGGACCCAAACCCTGGGTCGACCCGGTTCGGGCCGACCCAGGGGTATCGGGTCGGGTCGGACCGGGCCTGAAGCCCCAAATTTCCGGACATATCTGTTCAAATGCCCATAACTTGTGCTACAGACCTCTAATCGATGCACTGTCAGTTGTGTAGAGATCCTTGGATCGAGACGGTCGTTTGGGTATATCACACTCAATGTTTCGGAGAACTTTGGGTACGTCTGGGTTGGTTCGATCACGAAACCAACCGAGCCCTCGGAGCGGAAACGCTTATAACTTGAGCTCCGGACGTCCGATTGATGTGACGTCGACTTTGTTGGACTCCTCTTAGTGAGACGGTTCTTTTGGATTACTCTGCTCAAGGTTTGGACATAACTGGAGTACGATCAGGTTGGTTTAGCTTAAAAACCAACCGGGACCCTAGGACGAATAAGCCAATAACTCTCAAAACGGGCGTCCGATTGACGCACCGTCTGTCGCGTTGAGTTCCTTTAGACGAGGTGTAACTTTGTGATAAATCAACCCTGGACTTTGTGACAGTTGATGTATCAACCCCTTGGCTCGTGGAGCGGACCCTCCTTGAATCGAGCGTCCTGTGTGCGGGAACCCTAGAGCCGGTTGCGACTGCGACGACGAAGACGACTGTACTGGGATCCTTTGTGGGTTCGGCAGCGACAACAACCATACTGGAATCCTCCATGGGTTCTATGGAGATTACTATTGTTCTTGTATCCTATGTGGGTTTGGCAGTATTTGACTACTATTCTTGTATCCTATGTGGGTCCGGCAGTATTTGACTCTGTACTTGTATCCTATGTGGGTCTAGCAGAGTAGCTGGTCTTGTATCCTTTGTGGGTCCGACAGCTTAGCTGTTATTGTATCCTATGTGGGTCTGACAGCTTAGATGAATTAGTGGCTACATCTGATCATCTCTATCATCTTACGAAGTGTACACCTGTGTGAGCTAAGTATTAACTTACAATCATTATCATCGATATTATTGTTGTGCTTTCCTGAGTGGATTGGGTTGTGAATTCCTATGTGGAATGGGTTATGTTTTCCTATGTGGACTGGGTTGTATTTGGGCTCGTGTGCTGGAGCTGAGCTGGAATAGATGACTTATGTATTTGTATGGGAATATACCTAAGTAGAGTTGGTTGTTACTTCGTGATTGTATCTTTCCTTTGTGGTTTATCCTTCTTGGATTCTGGGAGACCTTCGGGGGTCTCAGGGTCCCTACTGAGTAGCATATACTCACCCCTGCACAGGCTATGACCATACTTTGTTGTGTTGGATGCAGACGATGGACAACGCTGATCGAGGTGGGAGCTCTTGGAGCTGGACGGTACCTAGAGGTGGATCACTGGACGGGACGTAAATGGAGCAGATGGCTGGAGCCGAGGAGCAGAGGAGACTATCTGTACCCACCCTTCAGGTGGGATTTTTAGAGGATGACTCAGAGTTGCTGCATTACTTTTCAGCTGCTGTTATTTCTTTTCAGTTGTACTTACTATCATTTGGGTTTGTATTCTGGCCCATTTACTTTACAACACTTACTTTTGTACTCTGTTTACTTAGTGTTTACTTTAGTTTGTGTACTCTATGGTGTTTGTTTACTTTATAAAGGCAATTCCGTCCCTTTCTATCGGGATTTACGCCTTTGGTGCTAGTCTCCAGCCCCTGGCCTATGGAAGGTGGGCTTGGGATAGTCACGGCACGGGCCCCAAGGATGGGTCGTGACATGTTTATATCCCCATATTCCAAAGGATTTCAACTAACATCACGGTTCTTGGGTAGTACCATGGAAAAATTGGACACTCATATCATATTGTGAAATAATAAGGAAACAAATCATGGTTTCCTAACTCCAAATCCATTATAGCCCAAGTCATGTTATCACCAGGACTCTAAATATATGGTAGCATATATAGGGGTATCCAAGATCCAAATCTATGGTATCTCAAATAATGGTATTTTATAGACTCTATGGATCATATATCCCTAGATCATATATCCATGGAAACCCAAATCATAGTATCCTAGTTGAATGTACAACCCACAATATGGATCCAAGGACCTAGTAAAAGGAATAGAAAATTGTAGGTCAGAATTAGTATCAATAATAAAATATTAGGAGTATTGTTGAGGAATACCATATATCTTGAGTAAATCAATATGGTAAGCACATCTAGCCTAATCCATCTTATCTATAATATATCGACAAGGTAATCTTGTTGCATGAACCTTTCTAAACCATGTGTTTTTACACACTAGCACATGGCATATCCTTTTCACTAAATTAATAGGCTCAGAACATTAATATGGGCTCTATGGTGGTACCCCTAGTCATCACTACCCATTTCCCATACACACCCTATCAAATAGGATAAACGGGTGTCTAGGGTATCCACAAGGGCCCCCTAGGTCCCACTATAGACAGTTTAACATTCATGGGTCCACTTATGTCAATGTTCCTCTTAGGTCAATATATACTTCTTAGAGGGTATTAAATCCCTCAAAAACATAAAATTCTCACCATAACCTCACTTTCCTCAAAGAAAATTCTCATAAGGGAAATGGCCTCAATATTATTCCATTTTGATGTCAGTCTTTGTATGTACAAACACACAACTCATCCATAACTCCATATGGTCTACCCACCTTGGTAATCATATCTTAATGGAGGAGGAATGCTTACACCATAACCATCTCACATGTCCCAAGGATATTAGTAATTAAAAGTGTCTCACAGGGCTAAATCTTTGGGATATCCATCTTAGTTCATTACTCACCTTTACATGTGGGTTACTAAGGGAACCTAACACTAGGGTTGCTACAAATCATTCCTTTCATTTCATGTGAACCATTTAATTTACACCCATCATGGTTTAGGTGTCTCATGAAATACAAATACAATCATGGCCTCATTCATCGGTTACTGATGTAATAAATCCAATGCATAAGGGGACATCGTGTTCTTTAGCAATTTGTTCATTTCATAAGACATTCATTTTAATATAATATTTAATTATATTTAAAAAATATTGATCTCCATTAGTGGCAGACAACATGTGACATTCCATAAATAAATGAATAATACCATCAGGGAATGTATAAGGGACAACCTACCTAAATAATAGATTTATTACCTTTTTAATGTGTGAATCAATAACTCTTTCCCATACTTATCCAATTCCAACTACAATCATCTAAACACCTAAGGCCCTAACTCATACCAAACCATCCCAAGCAATAAATTATTATAATTAATAATTAATTGAAAAATTCTATTTAAATATAAATAAATGACTAAAACTCACTGGTTAACCTCATTGCACCAAAACCACGAGGGATGGGGTGTGGTCCACTACCAACACACTCTTGGTACTAATAAACAAAATCTCCTCAAAACATTTAATGTTCTAAAGGAAATATTAAAAAAATTATGTTCAAAATCCTTGAAAACTTATATGGTGGCGCACCACCATCAAAAGGACATGCAATGGAATGAAAACCTCAACTCGGGATGCCCTCTAGGTAGGTTTCATGAAATCTACATCAAAATAAGCTAATTCCACTATTATCTAGTGGAATGAGTACAAAACTATAAATTGTAAATGCTGAAATGTAGTGGTCATTGTGGGGAAACAAGAATAAAGAGAATATGAGAAAGGATACTACCTATGTTCCCACATAATTGAAACATAAAACACCTCGAATCAAGGGGGAATAAAACTGAAAATTCATTTATTTTTCATGGGACCATAATGATAGGATCCCATAACAAATAGTAAACTGAAATGGGATACCATATCTATTTCCCCATGTCTATAAATGGCATCAAAAAGATCTTTTTCATTGGGATACTCTTTCATTGAAAATAGTTTTCAGCTAGATATAATATAATAGATTATTTGAGATAGAATTAAATATATATAATAATACGTTTTTGTGACATAATTTAATATCCGTCATAAATAAATTATTATAATGGATAATTAATTTCATAAAAAATAATGTGAAAACATAAAATGAAAATAAAAAATAAAAAAATAAAAAAATAAAAAAATAAAAAAATAAAAAATCGATCATATTTAAAAAACCAAATATATTAAACTATATACATCTAAATTTATAAAAATATTACGCATGATATTTTTATTCATAAGTCATCATAATATGTTTTTAAAAAAAATATATCAATCCCTATAGATGTGGTGGGTCATACAGGGAACCAGGTAGAGGGAACTCTATCCCCATAAATTGTGTCAGTCTTTGCACATACTCCATTATATGCTTGTGCTACTAATCCTACCATCAATGTTTATATTTCTATTCCTCCTTATAATGTTTATGAAACTAATATTATTCTCAATATAGTTTCTCTATAACCTTATTTTGATATCGCATATTCTCTTAACACTCTATAGATGACAATGATGACTCTGTATTAGCTCCCCCAAAGCAGGATGATGACCACATGGAAGAACCATACAAACTAGAAGGAATCAACAAATAATTGATACCAACCGCTCTTCCTTTCTTGATCACATAATATTTCACCTAAATTCATACTACCTCATTAAACCATTGCATAATAGCCTCCTAACCATAAGTTTTGGCATAACTCTCATCATGTTTCTGAGAAGTTTCAACCTCATATGCTTCCTTCAAATGAAATTTGAAATTAAAATAGTTAAAATATTTTTTCAGTTAATTTAAAATATAAAAAAATTATACTAACCAAAATATATCACTTTATACCACTATTAATGTCTCCATTGGTATGATTAGTGTACATCCAATTAAGAACATAAATCTTCATAACATTAGGAAGCTCAACTACCTATATAAATATAAAATAAACATTTTACAATTAATTTATATATAAACTATTAAATAAAATTACTTACCATATATAATTGATGATAAAAAATGTATGACTACCAACTCTATGCATGACCTCCTACCTCCCCCAGTTTTGTTGGCCTGATAAAGATTCCCTTTGAAAACTATTTATCATCTAGTAAAAGCACAATCTATCCACAACATGAGACGAGATATAATCAAGTCAATGAGTTCATCAAGAATAATGCAAAATTATGGCTCTATATTTTTCCATATCCCACTTCCTCTTATTGTGAAAAATATGAAGAAGATTCTCACACATACAGATCTCTTAGGACTCATATACAAGGGATCTCATGCTATCTTCAATGAGATATGATAAATCTTATAAATAATTAATAATTGGATGTTAATAATTAAATAAATTTAAAAATATGTTATATTTATTTATATAATATCTAATAATCAAACATGTAACAACGAACATCAATGTGAGTCTTATCTCACATAACCCATGATCTAGAAAAATAATTTCATAGAATCATACCCCAGTCCAACAGTTGTATGTGAAAAACTATGGGAAAAAGGAATGAATACTCAAACCAATAGTACATAAATAAATTAATTAAAATTAATGATAATTAATGATAATTTACTAAAATACACAACTGAATATAACTTTTTATATGTGGGTTAAAATCAAGATTTTCAAGTCACATTGGAATTTGTTCAAGAATCATAAATCTAGCTAGATTGTGTCCCCTCATAGTCAATGATGAACCAGTAGCAACCTGTGGATCAGATGATGAAGAATTAGGCTGATCACCAGAAAGTAAAGCCCCTTGGAGGATATAGAACATCTCATCTTAATCACCACTATCTATCTAAAACATGAAAAACCATTGTTCGTAAATAATTGAAAATAATAATTATATATTAATTATGAATACAACCAACCCGTAATTTCCCCACTCTCAATATTCATCCTCATATTAATATTTTATGGTACCAATTTCTTAATCTTCATCCTCATTATCATAAATTTCTATATCAACTTCATCTTATTCATGTATTTCTATTTCAAATTTAGTTTTTACATTACCAACATCAACATTAAAATCCGTACATAATTGTGGGGTTTCATCATTGATATTTGAGTCTCTTCATGGAAATTAAATTTTTGGATTTTTCTCTAGAATCATTTCAATTATTTTCACATAATCATAAACACTATCCCGTTTCATTAACTGATTTTCATGAGAATTCATTTTTATAATGATCAACAGATCAATTATCTCTCTTGAAGTAGCATAATAATTTTCATAATAAATTTTATGTGCATGATGATCTATCATAAATGGTTAGTTTACATTAAAATAATTTTATATTTAATGTAAATGATTCAATGGTGTGTATGAACATGAAAAACTCTCCCATTTTCAAACAAATTACATTTAATCATTGTAGCATAATTCACATTGAAAAAACATAACACAATTATTTGAATTATCATGCCAAAAAAGTAAAAATAACATTATATGTGATGATAATATCTTTATAGAACAATATAATTCATTATTTTTTATACACTATATAAATTTGTATGAAACTACAATCCAATCGCCACATATACATTATATGATTTAATAATTTTTGAATGGTGGGTTTATGAATTCAAAAAATTGATTTTAAATTTTATCATCATATTATAATACTTGAAAATTTGAAAAATAATTAGTAATATAAAAAATAATAAATTTAATTCATATATTCAAACCATAAAAAAATTACTTTACCTGACTTGGAAACCAATAAGAAAATTTATGCTATAATCATTGTTCAAGAGAAGCTGGTGTAATTTGTGGGAACTGTTTCAGGATATGGTCATCATATAATCTACAATTTCAATAAAATAAATTTACATATAAAAAATATAAATTATAGGTGAAAGTAGCACACACTGTACAAATCTTGACACAATCGGTTATGTTTTTTAGGATATTAAATTTGAAAATAATGAGTGTATAAAAATTAAGTTACCTCTTATAAATACATTTTGCAATTGACCCTTCACTGATGCATTATTACATTGCTTTTTCTTTAATATCTGCTTAATTCACACATATGGGTATATCCATCGGAACTGTACAGATCCTCTAAATTTTTATTCTTGTGTAAAATGTAATATTAAATATTTTATTTTATAAATGAATTTTGGTGGAAAATAATTTCAAATTTACCTAAAATTAATATAATGTACCATTGCATTCTACATAGGGCTTCATAATATGATTTCGTTGCAAAAATGTATCAAAAAAAGATGATATTTTTATCATCACACCAAAAATCAAACAATTCAACAAACCTATAAATCTAATTAATATAATTCATTCTATTATAACATTACAATCATGACTTTTTAATCCATTAATATGACCATTTCTGACACATCTTTCCAAATTAGAAACATTACCATCTGATAACCACAAATATACAATCCAATGATAGAATAATAAATGATTTTATTTAACAACTATATAATATTATTTTGTATTCATTAAATTCATTGATCTTTTATTTTCATATAAATCCAGTTTTGGATGATGAAAAATTTTGAAAATATTTAATCATGAATTTATACTATCTTTTTTCTTACCTGGGGTGTCCAAAAATGTATAAAACATATTATCAAAATAGTTATTCTCATTTTTCATGATATTTAACAAGATATAGTCCAAAAAATTAAATTGATATGGATAATCCCAAAAAATAATTTGTTTCAACCAATTTTGATGTTTTCTAAAGCCATCTTTTTTTTAGTTTGTAGTCGTTCTATTGGTAATGAGATGTAATGAAGAGATAAATAATTTTAAATCAATACCTAAGATCATTGATGGTTTTCCATCTCTTTCAATTATTCCTTTTATGAAATTATTTTTATTCCTTCATAAAGGAAGTTCAGTAAGAAGAAATATACGATGAAAATAAAAAATAAATGTTTTTTCCATTAGTGATCATAAACACATTTTCACTCATAGAGTTTGGAAATGATTTTGGATCATGTGTACTTCAGCTACATAGCATACCATATTATCGAAAGTCAATAATTATCCAAATTAATGAATCATTCATTAAGAAATTATATTTTTCAATAAAATCATATGTACTGAAACTATTAATCCATAATAAATTTATCTCATCAATCATTGGCTTCATATAAACATCAATATTATTTTTTTGATGTCCCAGAAGTATTAATTTAAAAAAATATTTGGTTCATTCATCAACATCAAAAGAGGTAAGTTGTGAGGAGTTATAAAGATTGGTAAATAAAAATATTAACTATCATAGGAACCAAATGGACATAAACCATCATTATAGAGAACAATTCACATTTTTTTATTATAATGAAAAATATAAATTCACTTATACAAAATATTTTCATGAATCACACCCACAAATATGATTTATGATTTTTTCAGTTGAAATGATGTATTTTTGTCATGACATAAATGACTTTGTGTTCTAATACATAAATAAATGTTGCAATCTGGGTGTAATTGGGTAATACCTCGACTATTTAATGGGATCCAATCAAAGCCTCCATGGTTGTGCCTCTTTGTACCTCAAATGTCCACATGTAAAAAAACCAACTAACCACTAATTTTTACCATAATATAGGATGAAATTATTTCATAAATCATGATTCTTATAATTACCAAGACCCAAATTATGGACAAGCCTCTTTCCCTCATATAAATTTGTAGGCAATACATTTTCATAAGGTAATATAAATTTAAATAATGAAAATATTTGATCAAAATTGAAATTATACATTCCATAATATGATTTAATATCAACAAATTTAGAAATATCTTCAATTTTTCTTATCTTTTAATTGGGATATAAGGCATCCTCAACTGACATTAACTACTCATAAAATCAAGATGGTTATAACTTGGGATTTGAATCCTCATTTTGAGTTTTTGTATGTTTAAATGAATAACCAAGAAACATCGTGTACTCATGTTTGATACCATTACATATCTAGAACCAAATTATTAGCATATTCTTTGGAATTGTGTTCAAAATTTTGATACTAGAAAACATAATCTTTCAGAAAACAAAAATTCAATAGATGAACACCAATTGTACCAAAAAAATTAAATTAACTCATATCAAATTTCATATATAGACACACCATTGCCCCTTCTAAAACAAATTCTAGTTTTTTTTTGTGTAAATGATAAAAATTATTCAACACTTTCAATATATTATGGATTTATAATAGAACTATTTGTATTTCTATGATTATTTATGAAATCACAATATTGCAATATAAATTATTATCTACCTAATTATTCAATATTTTTTTAAAAATAAACACTAGAAATATTACTTATCATTAATCTGATGAAAGATAGGACCAAAAAAATTAGAAAATCAAATCATTACAAATTAATTTTAATTAGTATCGAATATCTATAATTATTACTAATTAGAAAATGTCATTAATATTTTTTAATTATGACCAATTATCAGTAATTATTGATAATTATTGATAATTAGGACTAATTATTTATAATTATTATAATTTATTCTTATTATTTTAATTATTAGATATTATTTTTAATTATTACTAATTTTTAGAAATTAGTACTAAGTATGACTAATAATTGGTAATTATTGGAAATTACTACTAATAAATTGTAATTACAAGTAATTTATAATAATTACTGGTAATTAATAAAAATTACTAGTAATCACAGATAATTATTACTAATTATTATTAATTTTTTTAATTATTACAATTTATTACCAGTTGTTGGTAATTAGTAGTAATTATTACAAATTATTAATAATTAATGTAAATTGCCACTATTTTTTACTAATTATTGGTAATTATTAAAAATTATTTCTAATTATTTGTAATTATTACTAATTGTTACCAATGAGTAGTAATTATTACAAATTATTACTATGTATTGGTAATTACTGGTAAGTGCTGTTAATTATTACTAATTACGTATAATTATTATTAATTACTATAAATTATTAATAATTACCAATAATTACTAATAATTACGGGTAATTACTACTAATTATTAATCATTTTTTTTCTAATTAATGGATATTATTACTAAATATTGGAAACTATTTGTAATTATTACGAATAATATATAATTATGATGAATTATTTTTTATATTTTTAATTATGGCTAATTATTTATAATTATTGGTAATTATTACTAATTATTCGTAATTATTTATAATTATTACTAATTATTAGTAATTATTCCTGATTATAGGTAATTATTAAAAAGTATTACTATTTATTGACAATTATTACTAATTATTTGTAATTATTGGTAATTATTAGTAAATATTTCTATTTATTGGTAATTATTACTAAATATTTCTATTTATTGGTAATTATTCCTATTTATGACTAATTATTGTAAATTATTGTTATTTATTACATATTATTGGTAATAATTACTATTTATTACTAATTAGTACTAATAATTTGTAATTATTGATAATTAATACTAATTATAAATATTTATTGGTAACTAATACTAATTATTATTAAGTATTGGTAATTATTATTATTTATTTCAATTTATTGGTCATTATTACTAATTATTTGTAATTATTGGTATGTATTACAAATTACTTGTAATTACAGGTAATTATTGATGATTATTAATAATTATTTTTCAATATTGGCAATTATTACAAATTATTTCTAATTATTGCTAATTATTAGAAATTATTGAAATTAATTACTAATTATTATTAATTCATTTTAATAATTTAATTTTTTACTAATTATTATTTATTATTGGTAATTATAACAAAGTATTACTAATTAGTACAAATTGCTATTAATTATATCTAAATATTAATATTTTTTTTAATTATAACTAATTATGACTAATTATTGCTAATTATTACGAATTTTTATTAATTAATGGTATTTTTTACTTATTATTACAAATTATTACTGATTGTTACTAATTATTGGTGATTGTTAGAATTTAATGAAAATTACTATTAATTATTATTAATTATTGGTAATTATTATTCATTATTAGTAATTATTAATAATAAATATAAATTTTTATTAATTATTATTAATGATTACCAATTACTGGTTATTATTGATAATTATTACTAATTATTATTTTTTATTTTTTGCTTATTGTTAGTTTTTTAATAAGTCAGGGTCATACCCCATTTTATTGAAAAAAGAAAACATGGTATAAGAAAATGGAGCAAGGGGTCAGACACATTCTTCCCACAGCAAAACGGGAAAAGAAAAAACAAAAATTAGAAAAAGAAAACACAAACAATAACTGATAGTACATCATACAGTAGTAGGTCGTGGAAATGATTTTATCCCCATAACTAGAAAAACCAATTAGACTATTTGAGATTGATTTCTCATACTCTGATATGCGACTCTTCCACCCAAACCATGAGGATATCACCCTCTTCTCTATGACTTAACTCATTGTCATGTCCCCCCACCATCATGAAAAAACTCATCATCAGAGGAAGCATTCATATCATTATCTTTAAAAGCATCAACACATATTTAATCATCCCCGCCACTACTATCTGAGGAAAATAGTTCAAAAGAATTATCAGTGTTAATGTTAGCATTAATTAGAATATTCCTTTATTTATATGGTTTTGTGACATCAGAATGCGTGCCAACAAACTGTCCTTTTACTAGTTCTTGATAACTAATGTCTGACAACTTAACTAATGATTTGGTCAACTTAGTTTCATCATTTTTATACAAATGACCCTCCTATTGTGTAACCTGAGTGTTGGGAGTCACCACATAATCTTTCTCCACAACAATAGTACATTTTTCAGCACCACTTCCCTCCCCAAATTCCCTTGTTGTAGGTTTATCCATAGGCTAAGAAACAACTAGAAAATACTCATCAAATCACTTATTAAGAGACCCAATACATGGCCTAGTAGAAAACACATTCCTTATAGCCTTACATGTGTGATTTCATGTGGTCCATCAATTGGATATGGAGTTCTGATCACAAACAACCTGTATTCATTCATTAGATACACTTGAGCGTCCACCAGATACATCCATCTACTATTCATAAGGACCATTGAACCAGATTCCTATGCTACTGGTATATATCACACCAATCCATCCACTAAATTCTTCTCTGAGGAAAAATTTTTAGTCTTAAGATACTGAGTGAGAGGACCTGACTTGTCTCTTGACATCATTGTTGGCATAGTTTAATCCCACTTAAATTTACCATTTTGATTCTTTGAAGGAAACAATTTTTGATCACACCTTAATTGGAGGTCCAAAACTTGTTGTGCATCAAGTTTCCATTCAGTCTTTCCACCTTCATCCTCACCCGAACCATCCCCAATAACATCAACATTAGAGGTGTATTTCTCTAACATGAGGTTAGCCCAGAATTTAACATATATATTCAATGATTAATTCACAAAACCCTTCTCACCCTTAGCATATATGTATTTTCCTAGATGAATGATGCTCTTCATAGCTTGATGGTTAACTTAAGTCCCAACTGTAGAATGTAAACATAGACAATCCATGGCACCAATCTATGATGGACCTACAATAGAAAAATCACACAACGAGGGGGTTCTCCCATGAATGTCTTATTCCTTCCCATTAGTCTTCCATGATTTAGTTTCCATCATCCTCTTTCCCATGAGGATTACATGACTTTTAAGGGTTACACAACGATCAACCTTCAACATCTGGGTTATACTTATAACCTTTATAGACTAAATTTAATTCCTTAGGAAACTCCATTCCCCTATCATTTCAGTCAATCCCTAAGTGCCTTGAGGATTCCTTTTATCCCCCTTCTTTCTTACATCGATCTATTGGTTCCAGTTGTTTCCTATTGGCGATCAGTGGTGATTCCTTCTCCCATTTCTTAGTTATTTTCTTCCTTATATTCTTCTTTTAAGAAACCACTTCGGTGGTGTGTATTTGGTTTGGGGTGTGTTATGGGATGTGTTTTTGATATTTTGGTGTGTGAAATAGGCCAGTGAGACTGGCTAAGACATGGGATTTTAACCCCCGTTATCCAGTTCATGGAATATGAGATTATTGAACAACTAAATGAGGTAGACCTGTTTGCAGGATAGAGACCTAAGAGAGGTATATGTATCATGATTTTGTGTTTTCTTATTTGAATTAGGTTTTTTATAAAGGTTTAAATAAATAAAATAGAGTAAAATTAATCTTAATAAAATTACATAATACCTAGGCTTATTACATATTTGTTTCTTCTATCAATTATGGCGCATGTTCATCCATCGTGAGAGGATCAGGCAGTTGAGTTCAACAGGATGATCTAGTTAATCATTGTAGGGTTGATCTAGTATAGGATTATAATCATTGGTAGAGGGTTTTGCACACTTTTTATCGATATGATTTGTTTATGTAAGAGGGTAGTGTTTCATATATGAAGACAGTGAACTAGATGGAGGAGCTCAAGATCACTTTCAGTTTGATATGAGACCCAGTGGGATACTAGGTCCCATGTGTATTCAGTTAGATGTTTGGATCTTCATGTAAGTGGTGGACACTATTTCTGGGAGAGCGACATGAGGCATATGTTTTGTGGGTCTACTTTTAGTAATAGTTTTTAGGGAAATTTTCTTTTTTCAACCATGAAGGAATTGAAGTGGTAGGATATTATTTCTCTTTAATATGTGATTATGTTATTTTGGGAGTTGGGAATAATGTTCAAGGACCTTATGAATTTTACCTCAGACCTTTTTCCATATGTTTTGGGGGTCTACTTTTAGTAATAGTTTTTAGGGAAATTTTCTTTTTCCAAACATGAAGGAATTGAAGTGGTAGGATATTATTTCTCTTCAATATGTGAGTATGTTATTGTGGGAGTTGGGAATAATGTTCAAGGACCTTATGAATTTTTCCTCAGACCTTTTTCCAGATGAGGATTCTCATGCAAGATGTATTGAGTAGGAACACCTTCCTTCTTAAAGCATACAAACACTCTTGTTTACATTGCAAATGTAACTAGAGGTTTAGAAGAAGGTATAGGTGATGAAGAATATACACTCATGAGTAGGCTTACAATAAGAGTGGAACTAGTATGGTTCCACAAGGAGAAGAGTTTCTAGTGGTAGGTCTTAGGCACTAGGACCTTCTAGGTTTCTCCCAGTGGGGAGTCGACCTTAGTATCTTCCTTTTTACCGGGATTTTTCCGTTCATCTTCCTCCCCGGTTTTTATCTCCTCCCTCCTCGTTTTGGATTTCTTCCCAGATTTCTCCGGACTTCATTCAAAATTCTCTGCTTCAATCCTAGTCTCCAACCTTTAGAGGGCCCACTCGGCAGGAGGTGTATCCTCATGGTGTGTTGAAAGAGATGGAAACTTTGCGAGAGTCCCTTCATCCTGGGATCTTGGTTTCCATCCTCAATGGGGGTTCAGAGGTGCTATTGCTGACTCCTCCTTTGCAGCCTCGGTGGTCACTGCTAGAAGACTTATAAGGGAATAAGGGGAAGAATAGTTTACACAAGAAAGGGGTTTCGGTGGAGAGATCCCCTGGACCGGTAACCCGCTTTAAATTGAATGATTCTGGTA
Organism: Viscum album; assembly: GCA_963277665.1. Classification (NCBI taxonomy): domain Eukaryota; kingdom Viridiplantae; phylum Streptophyta; class Magnoliopsida; order Santalales; family Viscaceae; genus Viscum; species Viscum album. The sequence goes on from OY728142.1 coordinate 1,542,139,728, forward strand.
TGTCCATCTCATTGTTCCCATCTAGAGATGCCGGTCAGAGGACCAGGAGTTCCAATCGTTAATGTCATCTCTAATTATTTGGAATGCGAGAGAGATGGGTGCTTCCGCCAAGAGTTCCATCTTGTCCTCGGAAGCAAGGAAAGCCAAGGCGTCAGTGGTTTCTATTCTGGAGCCAAAACAGAATGTTGTCAAACCTCCTAAACATACAAAAAATATGGGCTTCCATTCATGCATGCATGGTTCCCCAGACAAACCTTGCATCTGGATATGCTGGAAGCAGTCGGTTCAGGTGGAAATGGTTTGTCTCATGACCCAGTTCATTCATACCAAAATCTTCTATGAAGGGAGGGAGATGATTTTTTATTTTGTTTACGCTAGTAATGACACTACCAAGAGATCAGAACTATGGAAATTTCTGAGCTTGGTTCGGACCGATTCTCTCCCCTAGTTTATGGGAAGAGACTTCAATGCGATCACCGACCCTTCAGAGAAGAAAGGAGGTGATTATAGAAATATTGTGGGGATGCAGGAATTCAGGGACTTTACCTCCTCGGTGGGACTCTTCGACCTGGGTTTCAAGGGCAGCCGGTTTACGTGGTGCAACAATGGCAAAGGAGCTAGTCGAATATGGAGCCGGCTCGACAGGTGTTTTACGAATCTACAAGCTCTCGATTCCTTTGGGTAGACGTCAGTCACACACCTCCCTTGTACGTTATCTGATCTTGCTCCGCTGCTTGTGGCTTTCCATAGGGACGTGTCGAGGCAGGGGGCTTTTCACTACTCTCCTAAATGGCATCAGGATAGTGGTTTCCTGTCAATGGTTGGAAACTCGTGGGAAGGAGAAGTTGATGAAAGGTCATGGAATGACCTTTCGATAAGGTTTAAAATGCTCAAAAAGGATCTTTTGGAGTGGACCGTGCATAGGAACATTGATGGTTCGGGAGTGGAAAACGTGCAAGACGATATTGAGAAACTAGAGGACGAATTTCAAACTGCATGGGATGAGAATAAGTTCACGTTACTTTGTGACAAACAGATTTTCCTCTCGGAGAAGCTTCTGGAAATGGAGGAAGATTACAAATTGAGATCTCTTGTAAGATGGCTGAAGGAGGGAGATAGAAACAGTTCCTATTTCCATGCATGTCTGAAGGAGAAAAGAAACACGAGACTCAACCTTTTCTTAGGTGATGGTGTCTATACATCAAATGTGGAGACTGCTGGTCGTATGGTGGTAGAGCACTTTGAAAATCTGTTGGCTGGGACACAGAGTTCAAGGTACGAGGATAATCATTAACCCAATGAGACAGAGGCGTTCTGGGAGGGGATTCCAAGGTTGGTGAGAAACTCTGACAATGAGTCTATGTTAGCCTTACCAGAAGAAGATGAGATTAAGGGATCAGTTATGGTTATGCCTCATGGTAGTTCACCTAGCCTGGATGGTTTCCCTGGGGAATTCTACGTGGTTGCTTGGGAGGTGGTGAAAAGGCAAGTTGTGGAGGCCATTCAGGACTTCTTTCGAGGTGGCGGTTTAATCAGATCGGTGAGTGCTTCCAGGGTGGTACTCATTCTGAAGGTAAAAGACCCCACTTCCATTGGGTAGTTCAAGCCAATCTACCTTTGTAATGTGTCCTAAAAAATCCTGGCTAGCTTGATTGCAATAAGGATGGGTGGGATTATTCCTAGACTTGTGTCAGTTAAGCAACATGGGTTTATAAGAGGGAGGAGCATCCAGGGGCGGTCGAAATTGCTAGCAAACTTGAGAATGATATTAATAAGAAAGTGATTGGGTCTAATGTCATCTTTCAAGTGGACATGGATAAAGCATATGACAATTTGGAATGGAGTTTCATCATCCGAGTGATGCGTAAATTTGGCTTTCAGGAGTAGGTTTGCGACCTTTGTTTCCGGTGCTATGCATCCTTGTGGCTCTCCATCTCCCTTAAAGGAAAGTGCTTCGGCTTCTTTAAATTAGTGCAGGGTGTTCACTAAGGCGACCCTCTGTCTCCCTCTCTCTTTATTTGGGCATAGGACTCCCTCTCTTGGAACCTCCACAAGAGCATGGAAAATGGGAAACTTGAACCATTTTTTGGAAGGAAAGGAAGGGATTCAATCTCCCATTTGATGTTTGCTGATGACATTCTGGTTTTTACGAATGGCAGAAGAATGTCCTTGACTGAACTTATTGTTATTCTCTCGGTGTACTATTATTTGAGTGGGCAGATTATTAATGGAGGGAAGAGTCACGTCTTCACATCCAATCGGTGCCCGGGTAGTCACTGCAAAATTATTCAGGAGATGGTGGGCTACCAAAGAAAACAACTCCCTTTGATATATCTCGGGGTCCCACTCTCCATTGGATGTGTTAAGAAAAGGTTTTTTGAGGACATCACAAACTGGATTCTCGGAAGAATCCTGAACTAGAAAAATAAATTCCTTTCCTTCAGAGGGCACATCATGCTTATTAATATCATCCTCACTTCCATACTGTTGCATATTCTTGAAATTATCAAACCACTGAAGAGCACCATTAAAAGGATGGAGACGATGATGTCTGCATTCTTGTGGGATGCCAACCAGAACGGTCGATGTCACTGGGCATCTTGGGAGCGAATGGCACGACCAGTGGAGGAGGGGGGTGTCGGTTTACATGACATCTTGGAAAGCATGCATGGAATGAAAGCCAGACTTGCATGGGGCATCATAACCGAAAATTCTTTGTGGGATTCTTTCTTCAGGGGTAGATACAGGGATCACCGGAGTGATGGAGGAACTCGAAGAGCAGGTAAAACGCGATTGGCACAGTGCATGTTCGACTACATGGCCGAGATAGATGGATCAGTTCGGTGGATTATTGGAAGAGGTGATGTTAGCTTTTTGGGAGATAATTGGGTTGGGATAAGTCTTGGATTTCTGCATTATCCTACAAACAATATTTCCTTAAAAGAAGCTAGCAAGCACACTTCGTTTATTGAGGCAGTCCTGAATGAGGAATAGAAGGCAGTATTTGATATCATCTGCTTGGTGGAGGAAGAGGATCACTGCTGTTATACGGGTTCGAGTCTGGGAAGATTTTCCTACCGAGATTTTCAAAGTAGCAGGCACACAAGGGAAGTTCGGAGGAGGGGACTGGGAAATATTTGTGTAAAGAAATACCCACAAAGATGACCTTCCAGGTTTGGTGCATAAAGAACAAAGCTCTACCAACAGATGATAACATACAGAGGAAGGGCATTCAATTTGCATCACGGTGCTTCTGCTGTGCGATCCCGAGGAGGGAATCAATTGATCACCTCTTTGTTCAGAGTGATTGGGTGGTCAAAGTTTGATTGCACTGTTTCCCACAACCAAGGATTAATTCATAGTAGTCTCTTTTCCAAAGTCTCATGAACTCTTGGTTTCAGGGTGTGGAGGAGAAGAGCATGGAATGTAAAGCCCCAGCCATCATCATTGCTTCCATCTGTTGGACAATTTGGGAGGCTAGGAATCAGTCACGAATGGGTAACCATATCCCAAATTATGTACTTTCTATTAGGGAAAGGTGCCTTATTAATGATATTCTCTCACTTCTCAAAGGTGCCCATCAATAGGCTCTGATTTGCAACATCCTCAACAAATCTGTTTCTCTTGGAAATATGGGAGGAAGATGGGTCGGGTGGAACCCCCCTTCTAGTGGTTTTAAGCTCAACGTGGATGGTTGTTTTAAAAAGAGAGCCATGAAAGGCAGAGGGGTCCTACACGATGTACGTAGTTCTGTTATTTTTGCATTAAACTCCTTCTATGGCCCAGGTTCCTCTCTGGGGGAAGAGGCTCGGGCTTTGCTCACAGGTCTCCAAGTTTGCAGGGAGTGGGGTCTCATGGTGGCAGAAATTGAGTCAGACTCCGAAACTCTGGTGAAGATGGTTCAAGGAACATATCATGTTCCATGGGACCTAATCTACATTATCAGGAGGTGTGTCCAAGAAATTACTTCTAGTCACATCATCCACCATAGCTGGAGGGAGACCAATTTTGTTTCAGAATCTCTTGCAAGTCACAGTCGCCCAGGTGAGGGAGTTATTTTCTTTGACGGCTTTGGTTCTCTTCTGCAGGAGTGTCAGGTTTTTGCGCAGAAAGACTCAATTGTCCTACATTATTTCTACCCCCCTTGAGGGACTTTGTAATAATGATACAAGGCCTTTCCTTGAAGATAATTAGAAAAATGCTTTTCAGTCAATAGGAGTTGATGATTAAGATATATGATCTGATAAATAAGGGTTTCATCCAGCTCAATGTGTCTTCATGGGGTGCCCCAGTGTTATTCAACAATAATGTGAATGGTTTTCTGAGTTTTTGGATAGAGAATGTGAGGTTGAATCGTGTGATATTAAAGAACCATTACCCTCTTCCAAGGATTGACAAACTTTTTGACTAGCTAAGAGTGGTGGTTTGGTTTTATAATATTGATATGAGACTAGTATATCACCATTTGAGGGTAATAGAGGTTGATATATCAAAGACTTCATTTAGATGATGGTATGGGGACTTCATGTTTATAGTCATTATATTAGATATGATGAACTCACCATCTGTGTTAATCAGCCTTTGGAACTCTATGTTCTGTGAATGTCTGGACTATGTCATCATCATATCCATCGATGATATCTTGTTCTAATTGAAGTCAAGGGAGAAGCATGTAAGTAAAAACAAAATTGTCTTTCAGATTCATTAACACAAACATATTTATGTAAATTTGTCCAAATATAATTTCTAGAAAAGATATGTACATTTTCTCCAAAATTTAGTGTCTCATAAGTGTGTGGTAGTAGACCCTTTGAACAGGAAGGACCAATATTTTTTGTGTACTAATAAATTTCATGTAGTGTTTAATTACCTAAATAGGAACTTGGTTAGTTTTCTAGTGCTTCATTTACCTAAGTAGGGTGTGATGTTTGAGCTGTTTCATGACACTTCACATCTAGGTTTGGGATACATGTTGATGTAGCATAGGGAAGTGATGACTTATGGGTCAATTCATTCATGTCCCCATGAGTGTAAAAATTACACCCACGATTTGGAGATAACATATGTTGTGTTTGTTCTGAATTTTTTTCATCATTACCTCAATGGGGGAGCACTTTTTGATCTTTACTGATCATAAGATCAAGAGGTATATATTTTCTCAATGTTATCAAAATTGGAATTAGTGGAGTTGGAAGAATTTTCTCTAGGATCATGATATCATGATCTCTTACACCTCAGTAAAGTGGAATGTTGTGGTTGATTCATTGAGAAGGATGTCATGGGGGTCGTTTGAGAGTTTAGGAATCCTTGTAGATAAATAGAGGAGTTGCACACCTTTCACTTAGATTAGAGGGTGTATGGTGGTAGAGGTTTTTATATGAGATGATGGTGAATTATTCTTTGATGAAGTAAATTGAGGACTCTCATTGTGTAGAGTTAGGGGTAGATGTGATTCGCAATCATGTTAGCCATGGTGATTCTATGGGGGGGATGGTCAGAGGATGGTGGGAGTCAAATGATGTTTTGTGGGAGGTTGTTTCTTTTAATACATATGCACAATAAAGATCATCTTAAATTTCATAGATCACCTATATATGTACACCTAAGAGATTCCAAGATATATTATGGCTTGGGGATATAGTTTTGGTGCCCCGAGATGAAACATGTAGTGGATGAGTTTGTTGAAAAGTGCTTGTGTTTTCAATAGGTAAAGGTTGAGTATCATGTTGTCAGATATTTTTTAAGCCTTTTCATGTTCCCAAGTTAAAGTGTGATAAAATATCAACGGATTTCATCATATATGTACCTTTATATATAGGCGGTTTTGATTATATATGGGTGATCATGGGTAAAATTATGAAATTTTCGCACTTCTTAGTGATTAAAAAGTTGGGTGAAATGTATACCTTTACTAATAGGTATTTGGATGATATGTTGTTCTTCCATGGAGTTATGAGATCCATTTTCTTGAATCCAGAATCATTATTTACCACATGAGTCTATAGGGGATTATATAATTATTTAGGATCTCAATTACTCCTCATCATAGGTCTCTAACCTCAGACAGACCTGAAGATGGAATAGAGAATCGAGACATTGGATGATATGTTTCATGCATGCGTCTTGGAAATTAGTGGATATTATGGATGACACTTTACCTGATATGAGTTTTCTTGTAATTATATTTATCATTCTTCCATTATCATGGCTCAGTTTGATTCATTTTACAAGATACCATTTCATTAACAATTGTGTTGGTTTGAGGATAGGGATGCAATGGTTATTGGTACTAATGTGGAGTAGAGAGTGATGGAGAATGTTAAGCTTGTTCCTGATAGGATGACAATAGTGTAGGATTATAATAAGTCTTATTTCAATCATTTTACTAGGAACTTGGTGTTAAATAATGGAGACCACATGTTCTTGAAGGTTTCCCCACGATGTGGGAAGTTGGGGTTTGGATGGGGGTTAAACTTTTTCCTATGATTGTTGGTCCCTTTGAGGTGTTGAAGCGAGTTGGTGAGGTGATTTATCAGTTGGAATTTCCACCATAAATAGAGAGGATCCGTAATGTCTTCCAAATCTCTCACCATCATTGATATCTTTATGAATACTCTCCTGTCATTTAATGGGAATAGTTGAATTTCAAGAATGACATGATGTTTGTAGAGTAGCGAATAGATATCCAGGATCTCCAAGATATTTCCCTATGTGGATAAGAAATTCATTTTTTTCACGTGTTCTTGATGTATGGTGGCCTATAGGAGAGTATTTGGGAGCAATAGATGAAAAGGTTTTCATAATAACAAGAGTTGTATTGAGTTTTTATTTTCACTATTTTTCTTTATGATGTGATATTTGGATCCTTCTATTTTATGAAAAAAAATATTTCCTCTTAATGTGATGTGTGTGGTGTGATATGTGAAAAATTGTTGATATATGAAAAGGATAGTACCTGATTCCTAATAGATAAACATTAACTTTGTTGCAACTAAATCTACAAGGGTGAGTCATTGATGTCAAGAATAGATAATATCTTCACATGTAGGATGCAATTTTATGATTCATGTGTTTGGGAATATGCGGTTAATTAGTGGTAGTGGTTGTGGTTTGGAATGGTTAGAGGTATAGATTTTTTTGGATATGGTTGTGTGGTGATGAGGTTGTGTGGGATTTTTTTGGATGTCTGGTTTAGCATGTTTTAAAAGTGGCTTCATTTGAGGTCTGACGTGATCCTTGAGATGTATCTCATGAGGTGGGTTTTCAGACACCTTTCCTTCATGGGTTTGTTTTTGATTCTTGACAATGATAATCATTGGAAATTTATATGATGTATAGGTTTTTTACTTCTTGGTCTGTTACATTTCTAGTTTTGGTCATTGTAGGTGTTAAAGGGAGGTTCCAAGGGTTTTTGGTCAGGGATGGAGATGTAGTAGAGTTTCTATGGGAAATAATTTTCATGTAAATGTATTACATGAAGTTTAATAGTGGTTTACTTATTCTGTTGTTGAGTGGTCCACAACTTTTATGCGATTAAGGTATTTCCAATGAAAAGGGTTCATGTCATGCAAGTGGGATTCACAGTGTATAATAAATTCATTTTCTTAATCCTTTGAGGCAACTTGATTCTCATCGAAATATGTAATTTTTGAAAACCCAAAAATTACACACTATGTAAGGGTAACACTACTTGAATCCTATTTGATCGAGATTATTTTTACAACCCTTATGGATGAAATTAATTTTATTCAGACACTACCTCCCTCTCTCTTTTTTGGTATAACCCTATGCACAGTGAGGAGACCTTCTAGCCCCCTTCTCCCTTATTTAGAACCATTGGTTCTAGTGGTGGGTAATTTTAATTCTATGGTAAGTCCTTGTCCCTTTTCTTTTTGGGGTTTTCTCGTGATCTTATTTTTGGAAACCACTTCGGTGGTGAGGTATCAGATTGGGTGTGATTTCAGTTGCATTTAGATGATATTTTGGTCCGATGTAGGTTCATTCATGGTTTATTATTGTGTGATTGTGATTGTAGGAGTTTCTTCTTCACCCTATGGTGTACAACTAGTTGTCAAAGCATCCTCATGGTAGGGAATCCCTCAATTATCATTATTTTTTTATCATACATGGGGGGTTTCTATTGTTTACCTATGGGTTATGATTGTGTTGGATTAATTAATGATAAAGAACTAGTTTAATTAAAATTTAAAGGTAAAGGGGTTTGTTTCGCATGATTTTATATCTTTTATATGATTATGATATTGTCGATTGTATGGGATTGATGACCCATGGGAAATTGTGGTCGTTGGGGGATTTTTTTATGATGTCTGATTTGTGTTGTGACTTTTGTGCATGAAGTGATTTTTGTGATATCACCCTATAATGTAAATTGACTAATAAATTATATTTTACTAATAAAATGGTTGGTCAAGGATTGTGGTTTGTGTTATAAAACTCCTAAAATAAAGTGAAATGTTATAGAATCCCATTTTTTGAATTTTTAAAATGAATCCTGATGTGTTGTGAGGTGTGGTTGTGCTTGTGGGATGGAAATGTGTGGTTTGGAAAAATAGGTATGATGGTTTGTTTGAAATTATTTTGGGTCAGCAGGGGGGTTTGTTGGTCATGATTTAAGTGTAGTGAGGTGGTTGGTTTGGTTGTGATTTTGGGGAAGAGAGGTGATTTGTTGTGTAGTTCTTTTGGGGCGATGAGGTTGTAGTTTCCTTGTGCTATATGCACCAGTAGGTATAGAATTAATAAATGATTAATGAATATTGAAATGACATGGGTTCATTTTTTAAAAGGGACAAGAATGGTTAATGTATAATTAAATTATGGGTTTTGTGATCTATATGTGGTTGATGATAAATAATTAAAATAATGTGGTGATTAAATTAAATTAGTTAGAAAAGTGAAATGGTTCTTGTGCCTTTATGTGTGGTGTTATGCATTTAGAGGTGGCAGAAAAAGTTGTGGTGTTGTGATATGGTTAGTGTTCATTTGTGAATCAATAGGTTGGGTTTAGGTGTGGCAATATTTATATACATTTTTTTTAATTATGATTTCTATACGCACACCACCCATGTTGATCTCTATGTTTTTACACCCAGATAGTCATGCAAGGGGTGTTTTTTCCAATATATGGTGAGGGTATAGATGTTTTTGTACCCACTTTTTACTTCTCTCCCTTCTAGGTAAGGTATTTATTACACATTATGTGATATTCAGAGGTCAATTAGTGCATTATATAATGGTCTTGATGGCCTATGTTTCTACAAGATAGATGTGATGTGGTCGTTCTTGTGGGACGAAAAGCCCATGTTTCTTCACGTGAGACGTCACATAGACTAGGTTTCTATGGTCGAGATGAGGTTTCTATGGCAGAGGTCATGCATTATAGGATGTGGGAACAAGGCTAATGTCATACAATTAAATGATACCCTACTAATCTAATTTTTCTTATGGATGCATTGTGGCTCAAGTGTATTTGGGTGAGATCTGATGTGGTCATGTTTATGGTCTCGTGATCCCATGTGTCATTGGGTGAGGTGTGTTGTGACTGTGATTGTGGGTTGGTGTGGTATACATATGTGGTGGGATCACTATGATGTACAATTTTGGGGTGTGGGAGTGGAATACCATTAGGAAAGTGGTGTGAAGTAACCTTATAGATGTGATTGTTGTTGTTTGATATTACATAGATTACATTATATAGTGATCATTCCATAGTGAGGTTGGATAATATTTGTATACTTTTTTAATTATTGTTTTTTCTTCTGTTTTCTCATGGGTGAATTAGTTTTCTTCTTTCACATGTTCATGAGAGGAATTTTTTTTCTTACTGATTATACATGAATGATCACCCTATGCATATAACCTATTTTTGGGTCTATAGAATTAGTACATGGACTATGATGGACATTACTAGCTCAAAAAATTTGATAACTGGTGTGTCACTACTTTATCTTTTTCTTTTGGGTATTTAATTATGGAGACTTTTATCTATATTATATTAATTTAGATATGAGTGTGGGATGGTTTTGGTTTATTCCTATATTTTTTCATTGAGTTTATTTTGGTTTATTAATCTTATTTCATGATCCTAAATATATTGTAGAGGTTAATTCCTCCCATAAATTAGATTTTTATACCCTTGGTGCTAGTCCCCTACTTGGGGACTAAATGAGGTGGGACTTAGGGGTCATTATATTTCTCCCCTCATTGCAGTATCATTGGAGGGAGGGGTTATAACATAGTTGTATCGAAGGTGATGGTTGAGGGACAGGATGGTGTTTGGAGTTTGGCATAGATAGGATTCCATGGGTTGGTATGGAAATAGTGTCAGTTGACCTTGGGACATGAATATTATAGAAGACCGGCTATGAGATGAGATTTTAGGTCCCCCGTTATCAAGTGAAAAAACTCGGATGTTATTTAATAACCAAGTTATGTGGATTTATTTATAGGGTAGAGGCCTAGGAGAGGTACATGAATCATGATGACTTGTGTTCATATTTGAATTGGGGTTTTTTGGTAAGATTAATATAAAAAAATGAATTAAAATTAATCTTAATAAAATTTCATATTACTTATTCTTAGTAAATATTAGTTTCTTCTTTTAGTTATAGCTCATGTTCATCATATTCATGTGTATTAGGGAGTTGAAGTTCAGTGGGATGATTCAGTTTATCTTCATATGGTTTATCTAGTAGAGGAGGAGGATTAGTGGAAAAGGGTGTTTGATGATTTTTATGAGAAGGATTTGTGAATGTATGAGGGTAGTGTTTTAGATTCGGAGATAACGAAATGGATAAATAATATAAATATCATTTTTATTTTTGATCCAAGCCCCATTGGGATACAAGGACCCCTTTAAAATTAAGATTATATTGGAATATATATGTTATTAGTGGATTCTGTATCTAGGATAGCATAAGGATACAGATGTTTTGTGGGTCTACATTCAAAAGGATATTCAACATATTTTTCTATCATCAACCATGAAGGTACTGAAGTGGTAGAATAATCTTTCTCTTTAATAGGGTATTATTTTAGTGTGTTAGTTGGGAATCACGTTCAAGGACCTTGTTCGTTTTTCATCGAAATTTTTTCAAATGTGGAGTCTCATGTGAGACATCTTGAAGAGGCTCTATGTCCTTCTATCAAGTATGCAGTCATTCCATTTATCTTTCCAGCATATCTAGAGGTTTAGAAGGAGGTGGAGGTGATGATAGGATTCCCATGAGGAGGTTTAACATGAGAGGGGAACCAATAGGGTTCCTCAATAAGAAGAGTTTTTAGTCTAAGTTCTCAAGTACTATGACCTTTTAGGTTTCATCTACTGGGTATTTTACCTCAACTGCTTCCTTTACAGCCTTCTAGGGCTAATGATTTCTGGGATTTCCCTAAGGGTTTGTGCGAGTGAAATTTTGTAGTATAGTTCATGTCCATCTATTGATTCGGTGCCCATTGGTTCCCCAACCTCAGTTTGGTGAATGTGGGAATGTTTAGTTCTGACCTCAGTAGTAGTTTCTAGTGAGATAATTTCAGTAGCAGGGGAAACATTCTTATACTCCACTGAGGGAGTATAGAGAAGGTATAATCTTAACTCAACATGTTCCTCATGTTTAGGGAACTCGTGCTGAGTTTGGTCATTATGTTGGTTGTTATCAGAGAGGTTTGTGAGGTGGATGTGGTTATTTTCACATAGTAGAGGTGACAGTTCCAAAGTGTCCATAGATCATTAGATGTATGATTAGTTAGTTTAGTTCCCATGTATTTTTTCTTGTTTGATTCATACACTTCACATTTCTTTTTTTCACCGACTCTAGTCAGTGTTCTGGGACTATATATATAGGGGATTCCCATGCCCCTGGTGTTTCCTACACTATTCGAAGTCTAGACTAACATGTTTGATGTGTTCCAGTGATGTAGACTGATGATGGGGCCACATCAATCTCATGGGGAAATTTTCTTTCTTTATATCCACCCATAAAATTTAATCATGGGAATAAATTGTTTGTATTCCAAATGTTCTATTATTAAATTATTCTATATGATAGTCATGTTTTTAGATATGGATGATCAGCGTGTTGTTTTCAATGGCGATCAGGGTTTTTGGGTGGGAAGTTAGTGTGTGGAGCCCCTTCTTTCAATGTTTGCTGATTTGTTTAGGGAATTAATAGAGGCTCGGATGGTTGAGGTTCCTATGACCATTCAACAGATTTTAGATGTTTTCTCACGGTAGTTATAACACTACCCGCATAGATGTGATGTTGAGTTCAACCTAGACTTGTAGCCTAGTGCTTCTCTAATTCTAATGGATCTTTATCAGATCAGACCTTCTATTTTGAGAGAGTTAAGGATTCAGATATATGATTTGATAAATAAGGGGTTTATCATGCCCAGTGTATCATCGTGGGGGTGCTCCAATTCTACTCTCCAATACATTGATGATGGTCTGAAGTTTTTTATAGACTACCAGAGTTTGGATCTGGTGATGGTCAAGAACTATTACCCTTTTCCAAGGATAGATGATATTTTAAACTAGTTAAGTGTGGTGTGTTTTTTTCTAAGATCAATATGAGTTATGTATATCACCAGTTGAAGGTGAAGAATGGATCTATTTAAAATAATTCCTTTAGATGTAGGTATGGTCACTTCGTGTTTCTAGTTATGCAATTTGGTGTTATGAACACACCATATATGTTCATGGGACTTATGAACATCATATTTTCTACTTTACTGGACTAGTTCATTGCCATACACATTGATGATATCTTGATCTACTCAAAGTCATAGGAGGATCATCCTGATCTTCTCATAACTATATTTCAGGTTCTTCATTTTCATCAACTCTATGAAACTTTGTCCAAGTGTATGTTCTACACATGAGGGTTGTATTTCTTAATGAATGTGGTGTCTCAACAGTGTATGGTAGTGGACCCTTCGAAGGTTGAGATAGTTTTTTTCCTGGGAAGCACCTTAGAACATGGTAGAGGTTTGTAGTATTCTAGGTCATGTAGGATATTATAAGTGATTTTTTCTCAATATATCTTGATTTAAATCACCATTGATAGATTTTACTTTAAAGGACTAGTATTTTTTGTGGACTGATCGATGTCAGGCTGTGTTTAGTTACCTGAAGGGGAAGTTGGTTAGTGATCCAGTGCTTCAGTTTCTTGAGGATCATGTGATGTTTGAGTAGTTTTTTATGCTTATATTTTTGGGTTGGGATTAATGTTGAGGCATAAAATACTGCAAAACAGGATATATCCAATGCTTGGGCATTAACAACCCTAGTTAAAAGCACTGTTAAAGACCCCCTTTGTCAGTGCTAAATTTTTTTTAAATGGGGCCTTTAAATGTGTTTTTTGGCATTATTAAAGGGGTATTTAATAGTTATAAAGAATGAACTATTAAATGTTGGCCTTTATCAACCCTAAAAAATTTGGTTAAAGGGTTACCTTTATTTGTGGTTGTAAAAAACCATTGATCAAGGCCCCACTTTATATACGCTATTAAAAAAGCACTGATAGAGACACCCCATTATCGGTGATTTTTATTAGTACTAATTAAGTGTATATTAAATATAATATTATTTCATTAAAAATAATATATTAATATAAATATATATTTATATTGATATAAATATATTGCATAATTTTTAAATATGTTTTAGATAAGGAAAAATAGGAATTTACACATAATATATAAGGTATTTACTAAAAATAGAATATATAATAATTTAAAAAATATATTTAATTAATGGTTTTATAATTATTATTATGAAATAGTCATTTCATAACTATATTATGACAAAAAAGTAATAACTTATCTAAAATTACTTGAAAACATAACTCAAACTTCAAATGACAGTAACTTTTGATCCGAGAGTCTATTTGGCCTCTTCTAAATATCAAATAGAAACATGTGATGAGCACTATGCCATGTTGGTTGGGGTACCTTTGTCACTATTTTTTCAATGTAAAAATAGGGTTAAAATGTAACGACCCAATCTTTTTGAGTAGTATATTAACTTACTCTTATTGATTTAATAAGATGTTAATGGTTAATGCAGAAAGAGGAGTCGATGGCTTCATCTAGTAGACTCGACCCTTATGAAGCCCACTTATCAGAGCTTGGGAAGGAGGTAGCATCTGTGGGCTTCGCTTTGGACCAAGCCCAAGCCGAGGTCCAGCGTGTCAATCTTGAACGGAAACGCCTACGGGAGAAGTTCAAGTTAGTAGAGATTACTACTAGGGCAATGTTATCTGAGCCTCCCTCAGATTCTCTCACCATAGCACACCATACACTTAGGTCTTATTCTGGTGTTATAAGGGGCTATGTGACGAGACCCTAGCTTCCTTGTGTAATCCCTTCAGGTGAATAAATTGAGATTTCTTCCTTTAGTGATGTTTGTGAAATTTCAAATGTCCAGATAATTTTAGAATGTATTTTATTGATGAATTTTGAAAAAGGGATATTTTGAAATATTTATGTAAACCCTAAATAACTAATGATGTGTAATGATTTTCAAAAAATGGTCTTCTACAAAAGTGTTCATTAAGGAATTTGGAGTCTAATAAGATCAACATAATTTTTGATGAATAGTAAATAGTGAATAGTGATTTTACGCTTAGGATTAGTAATGTGACCAAATGGATTAGTAATCTCACTTAAAGAAAGTTTTAAAATAATCTAGGCACCTTGATTAAGTAATGTGATTCAATAAAATGGGTAAATAACAGTTTCATAAATTATTATTCAAGTATTAGTTTTTTCGGATGAATAGTGTTTTTTAATTAAAAATTTAATTAAAAATAATTAGAAAATTATTTTTATAAAAAAGACTATTTTTGAACTCAGAGCATCGATATTATGTTATGGTAATTTTTGGGGATTTTTCTGAAAAAATGAATTTTCGGTGAATAGTGTGTTTATTTAAAAATAAAATTAAAAATATTTAGAAAAATATTTTTATAAAATGGAGTTCATTTTTGAAATCATAGCATTGATATTTGGTTAAGGTGAAATTTTGGGATTATTCTGAGAAAGTTGAATTTTCGGTGAATAGTGAAAGTATAGTTTTTAAGTTACGGGTGTTTAATGACATCATTAAATGATGTATTAAGTATATATTCAATATGGTCGAATTATGAATAGTAAGATAAGGTGTGAGGTGTCCCAATTGGCCAATACCATGGTCAAATACCATGGGCAAGCCCATGGTTTTGCCAAAACCACTAGTGAGGTGTCCCTTGGCCATTAATGCTTTGTCCCCTCACTTTCCCTATAAATACCCACCCTTTCCTCCTTTAGTTTTCACTCTCAACTCTCCCCCAACGAATTTCTGGTCTTCTTACCTTCCAAGGAGTCCTCCCAAGGTGCCCCCAAGCCCTCAAGGTCCAATCCTTTGAGTTTCAAGAGTCACGTTTTAAGGTAAGGGATCTGACCCCTCTCTTTCTTTTCATGTAATCTCTTTTATGTCATTCCTATTATGATCCATGTTTTTATGTGAGAGGATGTTCTTTTATATTCCTCTTACTGACCTTTCATGTTTATATGATGAGAGATCCCCTCTTACTCTCATCATTTCGTTTTATGAAAGTTTAAGTGACGCCGTTAGGCTGCCGAATTTTTAAGGGATTCTTTCACCCTTCTCATTTTTCAAGTTCGATTTTCATGTCAAGTCTTTCAAGTTCCTTTTTATTATGTTGGGGTATGATCTCTATATCTATCATACTGATCTCTTATGATCATATGATGAGGGACCCTATTTTATCTTTTCAAATCATTTTCTTTTGAAGTTAAGTGACGCCGTAAGGCTGCCGAATTTTCATAAGAGAAATATAATCTTTTTTCCTTCCAGACTTTTCATTTCAAATGGTATGTCCCTAAAATTTCATTACCATGTCCATATGTCCTTCTTATTCTTTCACCCTACTGTTTTATGGATCATTTATGAGTGGGTGACCCATGTACCCTCTCATTTCAATGTTTTCTAAAACCCCGAAACTTAGCCATTATGCTGCAGAATTTTCCCCTCAAAATGCCTCTCTTTTCTCAAAAATTATTTTTATGTTATAAAGTGAATACTCAAAGCTCCTATTTCTACAAGGGTATTCACATATATATCAAAATGTTCCATTTTAAATTCTTCTATTTACATACATGAGACCCGCTTTCCCTTTCCGTGGGTTTAAAGTGACGTAAAGATCATGTCTTTAAAGCAGTTTTTAAAACGTTATGATTATGAAATGAAACCCATTTATTTTATGCTATGTGGGTTATTTATGAAATGTTTGATGATGATATATGTGGCTCACATGATAATAAAGGCAAATTTAAGGGTGCTCACTAATAGCGCTCCAATGCATTGGGTAATGATGTAACCACTAGAGATTACAATTTTCACGATACCTTGGTGAATAACCTTGGTAATTTTCGAATGACACCTTGGGGATGGACCTTGGTGATATGTTCATGATTTTATATGTTAAATGATGTAGCCACATATTCAAGTTATGAAAAATGTTATTTTTATTATGAAATGCCTCATGATTTTCTTTCTCATGCCTTAAAGTTCTTTTCATGTCCTTATTGAAGTATATCAAGTTCACATGTAAAATGTTCCTCTTGTTTCCCTTACTGGGACTTCTGCTCACCCTTTCTTTTGATGTATGTCCCCAGGTTATGAGATGCAGTAATGAACCTAGGATGAACTTAAGGAGAAGCCTTTCAAGTGTTTAATAAGAATTCTTTATGTTGTTTTCATGTATTATGTTCCTGGTTTCCAAGACACTAAACCTTAAAGATCCTCAGTTGTGTGTAATGTAATGAAAGTTTATGTTATAAAAAGGCGGGATGCCATAGTTGGTATCAAATGATGGTTTAGTTATTTGTGGAAATTAGGATATAAAAAAAACTTTAGGAAGAACCCTATAGAAAAGTTTAAATATAGGAAAACTTCCTGGTATTTTGGTAAGTATTGAGTAAGTGGTTTATCAAACAAATACATCCCTGTCTGGATACGAGCAGGTAGAGGCGGCTCTGGCACAGATGTACATTGGGGTAAAACCCGAAAACACCACTTTGAGCTAGACTCGAACAAGAACTGGTGCACGATAACGGGCCTTGCTGCACTCTTGGTTACGACACTCCCGGGGGATATGTTTGGTTAATCACAATATTTTTATGAATCATTATGAAGGAATTATAGAGATGTATAATTGTTTAAGCATGAAGT
Organism: Viscum album; assembly: GCA_963277665.1. NCBI lineage: Eukaryota > Viridiplantae > Streptophyta > Magnoliopsida > Santalales > Viscaceae > Viscum > Viscum album. The sequence goes on from OY728142.1 coordinate 1,542,156,976, forward strand.
CTTAGTTAAAAGATTCATAAATTAAATAAGTTTCTCACTAAGGTTTTATTCTTTTAGAAGATGGCGGGCAATAGGAGGAACCGTGCCGATGGTGACCGCAATGCACCATGTGCTGATGGACCTCTGATGGAAGCCGGAATGGAAACATTCATGCGAATGATGAACCAACTGACTCAAGTTATGAGTAATAACTTGAATCAAGCTGAGAGGCCGACCACACCATGAAGGGAACAACACTCTGTTGAGTCCTTCATGCATCAACGACCGCCAACATTCAGTGGATCTACTGACCCATTGGTTGCGGAACAATGGATAAGCTCCATTGAAAAGATCTTTTCTGTACTTCATTGTTCGGAACAAGAAAAAGTCACCCTTGCTGTTTGCCGCCTTGAGGGAGAAGCTGATCAGTGGTGGTCACTGATCAAAAACACAAAGCCACGAGGAGAGATGGAAGCTATGGAGTGGGAAGAGTTCTGGGGAATATTCTTTAATAAGTATTTCCCTCGTTCGATGAGAACGAGAATGGAGAAAGAATTTCTCGAGCTGAAGCAAAAGGAGAATGAATAAGTTGGAACCTACGAGATGAACTTCACAAGGCTTTCCCGTTATACCTCAAGCTTCGTCATGGACCCTAATGGGAAGGTTGATAGATTCTTTGGTGGACTACGACCTCATCTACGGAAGAATCTAGCCAATAGGGACTATGATAGCTATGAAGAAATAGTTCGAAGTGCCATGAAAGTTGAACTAGAGTTTGGGGAGACACAGTGGTCTCACAAATATAATGAGAAGAAGAGAACTATAGAACCGAGCCTGGGAAGAAGTTTTGATCAGGAAAGAGGTGGAAAGCATATGCAACATCCCACATGCAATAAATGTGGGAAGAAGCATTCGGGGAACTGCTTGATCGGAAGTGGTAAGTGCTATAGGTGTGGAAAAGAAGGCCATATTTCTCGGAATTGTCGTAGTGATGTGAAGCCTCAACTTCCCAACACTAACGACAGAGGAAAGATGGTTCTGGCCCTACCCGAAGTCACATGCTTCAAGTGTGGAGAACTTGGGCACTTTGATAATCAATGTCCAAATCCGAGGGCGGTGGGGGGGAATCATCATCAACCTCAGCAGAGGCCAAGGGAGCAAGGTCGTGCTTTCGCTATCACAACAGCTGAAGTTGAAGTCCCGAACGATGTGGTAGCAGGTACTCTTTTTGTCCTCTCAAAGCTAGCAAGTACTTTATTTGGTTCTGGTTCTATGCATTCCTTTATTTCCTCCAAGTTTGCAAGGAAAATAGAATCAATCCCCGAACTACTAGAGGTAGAGTTGTCAGTCAAGACTCCAAGTGGGATTATCCTTGCATCAACAGTATTTAGAGACTCTAGTGTTTACTTTGGTGAGCACAATCTTATCGCAAATCTAGTAGTCATTCCCATGATGGAATTCTACATTATACTAGGGATGGACTGGCTCTCAAAGTATAATGCTAAGATCAAATGCAGAAGTAAGGAAATATCAGTAGTCTTGAATGAACGACCTACAATTATCTTCCAAGGAGAGATATCCTGAACTGATCCCTATCTAGAAGCACCTCCTATAGCTTTCTTTATGGAGTTAATCAGTGATGATGAATAAAGAAAAGGGAGCATACAAATAGAAGATGTTCTGATTGTTCAGGAATACGTGGATGTATTTCCTGAGGATTTACCTGGACCTCCCCCAGAGAGAGAGGTAGAGTTCTCCATTGAACTCGTACCTAGGTCCCAACCGATATCAAAGACTTCGTATAGAATGGCAAATGTGGAGCTATAAGAGTTAAAGAAACAACTCCAAGACTTGTTGGAGAAGGGGTTTATCCGACCTAGTGTGTCTCCTTGGGGAGCACCAGTTCTCTTTGCGAAGAAGAAGGATGGATCAATGCGGCTATGCATTGATTATAGAGAACTGAACGGGATCACAGTGAAGAACAGATATCCTCTTCCAAGAATTGATGATTTATTTGACCAACTTCGCGGGGCTCAATTCTTCTCTAAGATTGACCTTCGATCTGGTTATCATCAACTGAGGGTGAAGAAGGAAGATATTCCAAAGACTGCCTTCCGATCAAGATATGGGCATTATGAGTTTACTGTTATGCCCTTCGACTTGACTAATGCTCCTGCTATTTTCATGGATTTGATGAATAGAGTCTTTAAGGACTACCTTGATAACTCTGTGGTAGTTTTTATTGATGATATTTTGATATATTCAAAAAGTCACGAGGAGCATGAAGATCATCTGAGGGTTATTTTGAAAACTCTATGGAAGGAGAGGCTCTTTGGGAAGTTCAGCAAGTGTGAGTTTTGGTTACAACAAGTGGCTTTCTTGGGGAACATCGTAACCAATGAAGGAATCTCGGTTGACCCTGCAAAGACAATGGTTATGGAGGAGTGGCCTCAACCCACAACAGTAACTGAGATTCGTAGTTTCCTTGGTTTAGCGGGATATTATAGGAAGTTTGTGAAAAATTTTTCATGACTTTCTAATCCACTAACCAAGTTTACTAAAAAAGGGGTTAAGTTCATATGGACAAATGAATGCGAGGAAAGTTTCCAAGAGCTAAAGAAGAGATTGGTTACTGCACCTGTGTTAACACTACCCTCTATCGGAGAAGGATTCGTTATTTTTAGCGATGCATCTCTGAAAGGGCTTGGGTGCGTCCTCATGCAAAATGACAAGGTAATTGCTTATGCATCTCGACAGTTGAATATTCATGAGCAGAATTATCCTACTCATGATCTGGAGCTGGCAGCAGTTGTTTTTGCTCTAAATATATGGAGGCACTATCTTTATGGGGAGAAATGTGATATATACACTGACCACCAAAGTCTAAAGTATATTTTCACACAGAAAGAATTGAACATGAGACAAATGAGATGGTTGGAGATTATTAAAGACTATGATTGTTCAATACTTTATCACCCTGGGAGAGCAAACAAAGTCGCGGATGCATTAAGTAGGAAGGATCCTGTTGTTCTGGCAATAATGAGGATCTTAGGAGATCCCTTTATTAAAGATCTAGTAAAACTGGACATGGGAATTATAAGGAAAGGGACATCATCAACCCTATCCCAAATGATTTCTCAACCTTCATTACTAGAGAAGATCAAGAAGGCTAAAAAGGAAGATCCTTTGCTGCAGGAGAAGTTTGAGGCTGTAAAGGATGGGAAGTTCCCTGATTTCAATATTGATCAAGAAGGTGTATTGAAATTTCGTACAAGACTATGTGTTCCATCTATCCCGGAGATAAAGAAAGAACTGATGGATGAAGCTCATAGCTCTACTTTCTCTATACATCTGGGAAGCACTAAGATGTATAGAGTCCTTCGTGATCATTATTGGTGGGATAACATGAAGAGGGAGATTGCCGATTACACTACAAGGTGCCTGGTGTGTCAGCAAGTAAAGGCAGAACGACAACTTCCTAAGGGGGTATTACAACCTCTACCCATACTAGTATGGAAGTGGGATAATATCACTATGGACTTTGTAACTGGTCTCCCGAAAACATCCAAAGGAAACAATGCTATATGGGTTATTGTGGACCGTCTCACCAAGACAACCCATTTTATCTCTATTCGGGAAGATTTCTCTCTGGATCAGCTTGCCAAGATATACGTCAAGGAAGTGGTAAGGCTGCATGGGGTACCACTATCCATCGTATCTGATCGTGACCCAAGATTCACATCAAAATTCTGGAGAAGTCTTCAACATGCTCTGAATAATGAATTGAATTTTAGTACGGCCTATCATCCTCAAACTGATGGCCAATCTGAAAGGACTATTCAGACACTCGAAGACATGTTGAGATTATGCTCAATGGAATTTAAGGGTGGATGGGATCAACACCTCCCATTAGTGGAGTTCTCCTATAACAATAGCTTCCATTCGAGTATTCAGATGGCACCCTATGAAGATTTGTATGGAAAGCGGTGTAGAACTCCTACTTGTTGGGATGAAACTGGTGAGAGGAAGCTTCTTGGGCCTGATATCGTGCAAGAGATGACGGAACAGGTTCATGCCATCCAACAACACATAAAGGCTGCTCAAAGTCGGCAGAAGAGCTATGCTGACAATCGTCGAAGGGACTTAGAGTTTGGTGTTGGTGACAAAGTCTTCCTTCGAATTTCTCCATGGAAGAGAGTCATGCGGTTTGGGAAGAAAGGGAAGCTCAGCCCTAGGTACATTGGCCCCTATGAAATCCTTGATCGCATAGGAGCAGTGGCCTATCGTCTAGCACTTCCACCGAACCTAGCTCAAGTTCATGATGTCTTCCATGTATCTCTCTTGAGGAAGTACATACCCGACCCTTCACATGTACTGAACCCAGAGGTGGTACAACTTGAACATGACCTCTCTTATGAGGAGCATCCAGTGGAGATCTTGGACCGTAGAGACAAGGTTCTACGAAACAAGACTACCCACCTTGTGAAAGTGTTGTGGAGGAATCATAAGTATGAAGAAGCGACTTGGGAGCCTGAGGAAACGATGAAGCAAAAGTACCCTCACCTTTTCGACTAGGCCTAAAGTATAAATTTCGGGGACGAAATTTCTTAAGGGGGGAAGAATGTAACGACCCAATATTTTTGAGTAGTATATTAACTTACTCTTATTGATTTAATAAGATGTTAATGGTTAATGCGGAAAGAGGAGTCGATGGCTTCATCCAGTAGACTCGACCCTTATGAAGCCCACTTATCAGAGCTTGGGAAGGAGGTAGCATCTGTGGGCTTCACTTTGGACCAAGCCCAAGCCGAGCTCCAGCGTGTCAAGCTTGAACGGAAACGCCTATGGGAGAAGTTCAATTTAGTAGAGATTACTACTAGGGCAATGTTATCTGAGCCTCCCTCATATTCTCTCACCATAGCACACCTTACACTTAGGTCTTATTCCGGTGTTATAAGGGGCTATGTGACGAGACCCTAGCTTCCTTGTGTAATCCCTTCGGGTGAATAAATTGAGATTTCTTCCTTTAGTGATGTTTGTGAAATTTCAAATGTCCAGATAATTTTAGAATGTATTTTATTGATGAATTTTGAAAAAGGTATATTTTGAAATATTTATGTAAACCCTAAATAACTAATGATGTGTAATGATTTTCAAAAAATGGTCTTCTACAAAAGTGTTCATTAAGGAATTTGGAGTCTAATAAGATCAACATAATTTTTGATGAATAATAAATAGTGAATAGTGATTTTACGCTTAGGATTAGTAATGTGACCGAATGGATTAGTAATCTCACTTAAAGAAAGTTTTAAAATAATCTAGGCACCTTGATTAAGTAATGTGATTCTATAAAATGGGTAAATAACAGTTTCATAAATTATTATTCAAGTATTAGTTTTTTCGGATGAATAGTGTTTTTTAATTAAAAATTTAATTAAAAATAATTAGAAAATTATTTTTATAAAAATGACTATTTTTGAACTCAGAGCATCGATATTATGTTATGGTAATTTTTGGGGATTTTTCTGAAAAAATGAATTTTCGGTGAATAGTGTATTTATTTAAAAATAAAATTAAAAATATTTAGAAAAATATTTTTATAAAATGGAGTTCATTTTTGAAATCATAGCATTGATATTTGGTTAAGGTGAAATTTTGGGATTATTCTGAGAAAGTTGAATTTTCGGTGAATAGTGAAAGTATAGTTTTTAAGTTACGGGTGTTTAATGACATCATTAAATGATGTATTAAGTATATATTCAATATGGTCGAATTATGAATAGTAAGATAAGGTGTGAGGTGTCCCAAGTGGCCAATACCATGGGCAAATACCATGGGCAAGCCCATGGTTTTGCCAAAACCACTAGTGAGGTGTCCCTTGGCCATTAATGCTTTGTCCCCTCACTTTCCCTATAAATACCCACCCATTCCTCCTTTAGTTTTCACTCCCAACTCTCCCCCAACGAAGTTCTGGTCTTTTTACCTTACAAGGAGTCCTCCCAAGGTGCCCCCAAGCCCTCAATGTCCAATCCTTTGAGTTTCAAGAGTCACGTTTTAAGGTAAGGGATCTGACCCCTCTCTTTCTTTTCATGTAATCTCTTTTATGTCATTCCTATTATGCTCCATGTTTTTATGTGAGAGGATTTTCTTTTATATTCCTCTTACTGCCCTTTCATGTTTATATGATGAGATATCCCCTCTTACTCTCATCATTTCGTTTTATGAAAGTTTAAGTGACGCCGTTAGGCTGCCGAATTTTTAAGGGATTCTTTCACCCTTCTCATTTTTCAAGTTCGATTTTCATGTCAAGTATTTCAAGTTCCTTTTTATTATGTTGGGGTATGATATCTATATATATCATACTGATCTCTTATGATCATATGATGAGGGACCCTATTTTATCTTGTCATATCATTTTCTTTTGAAGTTAAGTGACGCCGTAAGGCTGCCGAATTTTCATAAGAGAAATCTAATCTTTTTTCCTTCCAGGCTTTTCATTTCAAATGGTATGTCCCTAAAATTTCATTACCATGTCCATATGTCCTTCTTATTCTTTCACCCTACTGTTTTATGGATCATTTATGAGTGGGTGACCCATTTCCCCTCTCATTTCAATGTTTTCTAAAACCCCGAAACTTAGCCGTTATGCTGCAGAATTTTCCCCTCAAAATGCCTCTCTCTTTTCTCAAAAATTATTTTTATGTTATAAAGTGAATACTGAAAGCTCTTATTTATACAAGGGTATTCACATATATATCAAAATGTTCCATTTTAAATTCTTGGATTTACATACATGAGACCCACTTTCCCTTTCCGTGGGTTTAAAGTGACGTAAAGATCATGTCTTTAAAGCAGTTTTTAAAACGTTATGATTATGAAATGAAACCCATTTATTTTATGCTATGTGGGTTATTTATGAAATTTTTGATGATGATATATGTGACTCACATGATAATAAAGGCAAATTTAAGGGTGCGCCCTGATAGCGCTCCAATGCATTGGGTAATGATGTAACCATTAGAGATTACAATTTTCACGATACCTTGGTGAATAACCTTGGTAATTTTCGAATGACACCTTGGGGATGGACCTTGGTGATATGTTCATGATTGTCTATGTTAAATGATGTAGCCACATCTTCAAGTTATGAAAAATGTTATTTTTATTATGAAATGCCTCATGATTTTCTTTCTCATGCCTTAAAGTTCTTTTAATGTCCTTATTGAAGTATATCAAGTTCACATGTAAAATGTTCCTCTTGTTTCCCTTACTGGGCCTTCTGCTCACCCTTTCTTTTGATGTATGTCCCCAGGTTATGAGATGCAGTAATGAACCTAGGATGAACTTAAGGAGAAGCCTTTCAAGTGTTTAAGAAGAATGCTTTATGTTGTTTTCATGTATTATGTTCCTGGTTTCCAAGACACTAAACCTTAAAGATCCTCAGTTGTGTGTAATGTAATGAAAGTTTATGTTATAAAAAGGCGGGATGCCATATAAAAAGCCTCCGAAATTTTTTTTTTTTCGGGGTACCCCAATTTATTATCATTCAATGGAATTTCATCATCTTTTACAAAGGTCTTATTGAATTTTTTTAGGGGTATGAATTTATTTCTAGGTATTACATTCATAATGATATTATGGTTTTTAATATTTATCATTTTTCACAATTTACTATTATTTATAATAAGAATATATAACAATATATAGTTATTTTTTATATATTAACACATAGACACCAAAAAACATAATATATATAAATAAATGTAAATATATAAACATATATATAAATATATGGATTAAAAATGTAAATATATATTTATTAATATATAGATATATCATTATATGTAAGAAAAAATAACATATGTGAGTGAAAAATGCACTGGGATATGAGAAGGAGTCCCCGAATTTGAAGCTGGATTGATACAGGGCCGCACCCAGGATGGTGGAATTATTTAAAGAATGAGTAAAGTTTGTGGGAATAACTGATAATGTGGGTGGGATGTGATAATAAATGGTGGGAAGAGGAGAATTGTTTATAAAAAAATTATCCACTTTTATCCTTGTTCCATTTATCAGTGCTTTTTCTGAGCGCAGTTAATGTCAACCCTTTATCATTTCTCAAATTATCATTTCTTCTAAAGAGATGAAAAATCCCTTTTACTAGTGTTGTTAAAAAAATGTATTTTTATAAGTGATTATATTTAATTTGTCCCTTATAGGTCAAGGAAGTTACATCCCCATGAGTGTAACTATTCCACCCATGATCTGGAGTTAAAAGCAGTTGTTTTATGCTAAATTTTTGGTAGAATTGCCTCATTGGAGACTGATTTGTGGTCTTCATTGATCCCAAGAGACTAAGGTTTGTATTTTCCCTATGTGATCTAAATTTGCGAAAATGGAGATGTATGGTGTTTCTTCAGGATTATGATTTTGATATCTTTTACACCTCAGGAAAGGGGAATGTTGTGGATGATGATTTTAGTAGGATTTTATAGAATGGTGTCGTTTGAGATTTTGAGGATTATTGGAGAGAAATGGAGGAGTTGGAGGCCTTGCACATAGATTCATGGGTGGATGGTGGTAGATTTTGTTCGTTTAAGATGGTGGTGAAATATTCTTTGATGCATCAAGTATAGGAGTCTCGGTGTGGAAACTTAGGGGTAGAGGTGATATGCGATGGTGTTTTCCAGGGTGATTCTCTAGGGGTATGGTTAGAGGATGGTCAGAATTCGATGCTTATCTATTTAATATTTTTTTTCATGTACATATTCTCAGTTGTGTCCACCATGAGTTTCATATATCACCATTTGTTATACTCCAAGGTGTTTCCAAAATGTAATATGTCTTCTGGAAGAGGTTTTGTGGCCTAAGATTAAACAAGTAATGGATGAGTTTTTTAGAATGATATTCGTTTTCCCATAGGTAAATACTGAGCATCATGTTTTTAGAGGTTTGTTACAACCATTAGATATTTATAAGTTGATGTGGGATGAAATATATATGGAGTTCTACGTTGTACACCACATGTTCTTGAAAGTTTCCCCTTGATGTGGGAATTAGAGGTTTATGTGGGGGAGTAAGCTTTATTATAGGATTTTTGTGGCCTTTGATGTTTTGGGGAGAGTTGTCATGGCAGATTACTGGTTGGCATTTCCACTGTATCTAGAGAGGATCCACAACATCTTCAACATCTCTCATATTCATTGATATATACACAATGACTCCCATGACATTGACTGTTGAGAGTTGTATATTGAGGATGGTGAAACATTCATGGACCATCTATTAGAGATCCTGGATTTCCAAGAGAATTTTCACTGTGGATGAACCATTCCATTGGTTCATGTGTTGTGGAGACATGGTGTCCTGGAAGAGAGTACTTTGGAGTAATATACATAGATTCTTTCTCATTAATCTAAGTATTCTTGAGTTTTTATTATCTATATTTTTCTTTATGATGTGATAATAGATCATTTTGTTTTATGAAATTTTTTATTTTACCATAATGTGATGTGTGTGGTGTGATGTGTGATAAATTTATAAACTATGAAATGGGAAGGAACTAATTCCTAATAGAAATGGATTAACTGTGATACGATTAAGCTCATGAGAGTGATTCAGTGCTTCCCAAAGTGGATGGTATCTTAATATATGGCTTGTAATTCACTGATTCATGTGTCCATGGAGGTTTGGTTCATTGGTTTATGTGAATTTTTTTTTGTTCTTGGTAGATATTGATATTTTTATGGTTGTGGTAGTGTGGTTATGAGGTTGTTCAAGATGTTTCTATCCTTTTGGTATAGCATGTTCGTCTAATGGTATAATTTGAGGTATGATGATATCCTTGAGAGGAATCTCATGATGCATTTGTTCGACCCCCATCCTTATAGGCTTGGTTTTTATTCTATAGTGAGGGAACTATTTGATAGGTATTATATGTTATAGTCTATACCTTAACTTTCTGTTACTATTCCATTTTGGTTTCTAGAGGTACTAGGAAGGTTCGGGCAAAGCCCTTTTATTGAAAAACAAAGAAAGTAAGATGGCTGGGGTCATACAAGCATCAAGATCACATTCCAAGAGATACCAAAGTAGATAAAATATCATAATCAAACTCATAATAATAATCATAATCTCTATACCATTCAGAATCAGATTCTAAGCGACTATGAGACCTTGTAACCATAGTTGGTTTTAGATAGGAATAATATTTCCAACATCTTGATTTTCTATGAGGAACAGGTTGAAAACCATCATCATCTACAACAAAATTTTTCCCTTTGGACAATACCTGACTATATGATGGTTTTTTTGGGGAACCATCCTCAATATCTTCCCACCTTCCATGGATGCCATGGGTATCCCTTAATTTATTAATTCCCTCTTGAATCCGTGAAATATTCCTTACATCACTCAGATTTTTATACCCCTCTTCCAATGTAACACCTGGTATAAGTACATCCTCATATGTTTGAGCCCTCACTCTGTCCCCTAACCCATGAATCTTTGGTGGAACTCCCTTGGTCGAATGTGATGAATTAGCTCCAGCCTGCATATATACTTTGTCAAAAGCGGGTTGTCTGTCACGAAGCGGGTCCACATTGTTTTGTTGCATCCTCGCTTTCTTCCTATAAGAGGCTTCATGATTCCCTTTTGAACAACAAAAACAGAAAACCACATTCATGTGACATTTATCCTTGGCATGACCAATAATCTGACACTCTGAACAAAAGTCAGGAAGTCATTCATATTCCAATTTCAAAGGAATTTCATCATCAAGTGCTGACAAAACTACATTATGAATTAAACAAGAACTCAAGTCAAACTCCACCAGTATCCTCACATAATGTCCAAATTTGGAAACCTCAGTGTTCCTATCCATTTAGATTGGAATTCCCACAGAATATGCAATATCAAATAAAATTTTAGGATGCCATAAAATCCAATTAAGGCCAATAATTTTGATCTAGACATGAGCTCTAGTATTTTTAGTGGAGAAGGGATTAAAATGAAAATCCAACTATTAAAAACATAGCATACCTGGCTTCAAGGTGACTGAGCCAAAACCCCACGCTCTTCTCTTTAGTGCCTCAGATGAGAAAATGATGTGAAAAAATCCCCGACCAAGAGGAATGCATCTCCAATCAGAAAAGACCCATATAGAATTCAGATTCCGAACTAAATTAGCAACATTCCAAGACTTTCCTCCAATGGGAGGAACAAGCCTAGAAATTATACAATGTTCACAGATTTTAAATATGTTAATAATAGATTCTTGGTTATCAGTCACATGAGCAGTATCGCCTTTTTTGACTATTCTCTCCAGAACATCATCCTTTACATGTGAAAAATACCTTCTCTTGAGAGTGTCAGGTTTAGATTTACCAATATTCATATTTTAAAAATTCTTCTCCCCCTAATAGACATCAAGTGGTCAGGTCACCTTGGCTTCTACTTTACCTGCATCAACAATGTTCAGATCCAAATTTTCTACAGCCACAATGCGTGTTCCATTCATTGTCGCTGCAAAAACCACCTCGCTCGCGCCTACCACACCTAGAACCACCATCATATTAGCGCCACTCAAACCGTCCCCCACCACTGTAAACGTAACGCTCACGTTGACTGCATCAGACACCATACCTACAGAACTCCTTGTGCTAACCACATCATTCTCTATCGCGCCACATATAGTCGTGGCTACGCTAGTCGCCTCCGAAGATCCAAACTGGTAGCTATCAAATCAACCACATGGGAAGAGAAAATCCACCGTAGGCATATGAGATGCCATTCGAAACCCTAATTCCCTGCAACGCTTGGAGAGAAAAAGTCTCGACCCACTATCTCCGCCACGAATCACATATCATTATCTCATCTGGGATGATTTTGGTTTCTGGAGGTGTTTGAGGATGTTCCAGGAATATTTGGTGGATGCTAGTATTGCAACATTGTTTTTATAGGTAATAAACATCATGTAAATGTTTTACAAGATATTTAATGGTGGTTAAACGATTGTATAGTTGAGTGGTTCACATATTTTATATAGCTAAGGGGTAACCCAAGAAAATAGTAAACATCATGTAAGTTTGATTCATGATGTGTAATAAATTCGGTTGTTTAATAATTTGAGGCAACATGATTTTTAGTGAACGCTGAAATTTTCAAGAACCTGAGGATTATACACCCTCTAAGGGTTACACGATGTGCAACCTATGTGATCGATGTTATTTTTACAACCCTTAGGGACGAAATTTACATCATCTGGCTACTCCCTCCCTCTCTCATTTTGGTAGAACCCTAGGCACCTCATTGAGCCCATATAGTCCCATTTCCCCTTGCTTCAATATGTTGGATCCTATGGTTTACCATTGGGAATCCATGGTAAGTTTGTCTCCTTTTTCATGATGGGTTTTCTCTCTCATTTTATTCTATGTAGAAACCCCTATGGTAGGGTGGTTTTTGTTTAGGGTGTGTGTTGGGTGGATTTTTGATGATCTTTGGGTGTGGTTTATGATGATTTATAGTTTCTTGGGGTGATTTTGTGGTTTCATGCATTTCTTCTTCACTCTACGATGCACAGTGAGTTGGAAATGATTTCTTGAGGTAGGGAATACCTCATTTCTCTTTATTGTATATCATGTGGGAGGTTTTTTATTTTTTTTTTGGCTAAGGGATATGGTTTCTCTATATTGATGAAAGATAAAGAAATGGTTTAATTTAAAATTAATTTTAGATGGGTTTCATTCGCATGCTTTTATGGTTTTTATATGATTGTGATGTTGTGGATTCTAAGTGCTTCATGCCCTGTAAGAAATTACGGTAGTTGGGGGTTTGTTTACACTAGATGATATGTGTTGTGAATGTTGTCCCTATTAATATTTTTTTGATATCATCCTAAAATGGAAATAGGATAACCACTTTTATTTGACTAATAAAATAGCTTCCCTGGTATTATAGTTTGTGTGATAATTCCCTTAAAATAATGTGAATTATGATAAAATCCTTTTTTTAAATCTATAGAATGAAACTTGATGTGTTCTGATGATTTTTCATTCTTGTGGGAAGATGATGTGAGGTTGGTTAATATAGGTATAATGGTTTTTTGGTCATGATTTTGGGTTGGTGATGTGGTTTGATGGAAATGATTTTGGGGAGGAGTGTTGGTTTGTATGGACTTGATTTTTGGGTGAAATTGTGGCTTGTTTAGTAATGCTTTTGGTGAAATGAGGTTGTGGTTTCCTTATGCTAGATTCTCTAGTAGTCATGGAATAAATAAATGATTAATATATATTGAACCGACATGGGTGGGTTTGGTTAATGGTATGATAATGTTTAATGAATAATTTAATGGTGGGTTGTGTGATTTAAATTTGTTTGATTCAAAATAATATAAAAAATGTGATGATTAAATGAAATTGGTTGGAAATGTGAAATGGGGCTTGAGGTTTGGTATGTGGTGTTATGCATTTATAGGTGGAAGAAAAGGTGGCTATGTTGTAAGATTGTTAGTGTTTGGTTTTAACACATAGGTAGGGGTTATGTGTCGATATATTTATATACATTGTATTTTTTTATTCCTATATGAACCCCACCCATGTCGATCAATACGTGCCAACACCCGTATAGTCATACATTGGTGTTTTTTACGACATGTGATGAGGAGGATGGATAACTAGGTTTTTTATATTTCCTACTCTCTCTTCCATGAGAGGTAGGTATTCCACTGTTTGTTATGGCCAAAGTTTTGTTAGTGAATTTGATAGTGGTTGTGATGACCTAGGTGTCTTTGGTTGAGATGGGATGAGGTCGTGCTTATGATACAAAAAGACCAAGTTTCATTCAATGATATGTGACGTAGACCATGAGTTTGTGGATGAGATGAGGTGGAAATGGTGGGATTATTCATGGTAATAGGATAGAATGTGGTTGATGTACTACATGTTCACAATACTCAACTACTCTAGTTATGGCTATGGATATTTTGTGTACTAGGTGTCATCGAGAAAGATGTGATATGCCTATGTTTTTGGGGCGGTGAGCCCAGGTGACTTTGGGTGAGGTGTGGTGTGACCACGCTTTTGGGGTGGTGTGGTTTATGAAGGATAAGGGAGTACTAGGATGTATGATGTTGGGGTGTGAGAGTGGCATACCATTGGAATAGCGATGTTGTGTACCCTCATCGAATTAATTCTTGTTATGTTCTATTAATTGGATTTCTTTATTTGGTGAAAATTCCATAGTGAGGTTGGGTTTGTTAAGTATACCAATTTAGGTTTAGTTCATTATTTTGTTTTCACACGGGTACACTAGTATTCTTATTTCACATGTGCATGGGAAAATTAGTTTTCCAAATGAGTATAATTGTATGCTAACCCTATGTATATATAATATTTTTTGGTTTCTAGAAGGAATATGTATATTGTGTTGGAAATTACTAGATCAAACCTTTGGATAGAAACTGTGTCAATTCTTTAGATTTTCTTTTGGGTAATTACTTTGAGAGACTTTTCTCTACATCAGTTTTTTATATACATGCATTTGGGATGGTTTTAGTTTCATTTTATATTTTTTTTTATGTATTTTAATGTGTATGATTCATCTTATCTCATAATCCTATTTATATTATATAGGGTAATTCCTCTCAAACATGATTTTTTTATACCCACAGTACTAGTTTCCAACTCGGGGCCTTCTATAGGTAGGAATTGGGGGGGGGGGTCATTATCTCTCTCCCCTCATTGTGGTATATTTGGATGTTGGGGTCATGAAACCTATGCTCTAGTACCTCCCAATCACATATAATGACTCTAAATCCCATGATTCTCATGTTTCATATAACCTAGGTCCATGAACCTAACAATTGACCATGCTCCTCTTCATGTTAATCTCATCAATCATGAAGCACCCTCAGTGCTCCCCATCAAAATTGGGCATCTCGACCATGCCATGATCTATCACAAAATCACTTCCAAATCGATGTCGTTTTAAAATCACAATCATCAATCCATTCCCTAACTACACTCTTGAAAGGAAATCAAAAGTCAATAGTGTTTGGTACTCAATCGATCTTGACCCTTGAAACGAGACCTCAATTCTAGAATAACTACCACTCAAGAATTTTCATCATGAAAAACTAAGGCACCACTATGACTATTCTATATCCCAATTTCACCTCACATACATCGATCTCAACCCAAATCATCCATCCATTCTTCCATCTCTAAATAATTCTATGTCCTAGGCTAACCCCTCTCATAGGTTACCCTCATATGTTTCAACTCATATCATCAATATCACCCAGCTCACTAACATCCATGAGTCATATCTCAAAATTCTAGACTCAGAAACCTAACCCATAGGTAATATATCTTATAATTAATAACTTACAAGAATTTACTCCTTTTTTACATTTCAAAAATCCCATATAGATTCATGAACTAAAATACACACTCTTGGGTTCCCATATATAAATATATAATGACATGCTTATTCTCATTGTATTGAGAATACAATAAATCATTACTTGTCCTTATGCGATATCCCCAAGACACCAAATTTGTAATAAATGACAAAGGGTTTAAAATGAACGTTGGGTATGATTTATCCTTTAATAACTAAAACCATTAAGCCACATCCATAACCAAACAACACACTATATGATGTGTGAATAAATAAAATACAACTCAACCACTTCATTTATATCAAAACCACACCAAAGTGTACTATAATGGAAGGAAAGTAACTATCAAAGTAAACAAAGGAAGATATCTACATGAAGCTACAAGAAAACCAAAAGGCACCATTATCAAAAATATCCATGCCCCAACATCATCAAACATCCCAAGTATTAGGAGGTTGTGCTAAATATGTGTGATATATTACCTTTTCACATGTCTCAGAAGAGAGAATATTCAAAAGAACAAAAGTGACAAAGCTGGGGTGAGTATGAAACACTGTAGGTTTTCCCCCAATGACATCCCTACTCATGCCACTAGAATAGAAAAGTTATAAATATTTATATAAAACCACTTATATAAAACAACTCCACAAAACAGTATATAACTAAAAATAAACAATTTCTTAAAAAATTATAACCAATTGTAAACGAGTGATATTTTCAACAAATTTTCTAGAAATTAACACTTATAAAAAAACAACCAAATAATTATTTAAAAACATTTCTCAAAATATCATTTTGGCATAACCATTCCATTTCACTTTTTCACACACCCAGTCATACATGCTTCATTTTGATAGCTCCAAACTCATGAGCAGTCTCTCATCCAATTAACTTATGCCCAATGACACACACCCCTAATCCAATTTTACACTCCTTGTACCCAAATGGTACGTATCCCTAACTAATAGGAATGTCGAACTTGAACTTAGACAAACCATATATGAAAAAAAAATGAAATAAACCCATTAAATCCATTTCAATAAAATAGTTATTTTATTGAAACCCATTCAACTATCTTCTTCCAATAAACAATTTAATTTTAATAAAATCATTACTTTTATTGATTTTTTTAATCAAATCCAATTACAATAGTTACATAAAATACACTTTTAAAATATTTATTTGAATATCATGATTCAAAGCACATTATTCAAGGACACAAATTTTTAATATTTCCACAATTTACCAAACCGCTATTAAAGAGGGTTTCCCACAATTGTTAAATAGAAAATAGAAAATATATTTAACACATGATATTAAATTTTATAGGATTCCAATAAGTTCTAGTTAGATGAGTCAAGAGTGAAACCTCCTACATTGACTGTTTTAAAGAAATATAGAATGGGTGAAGAACGCTCACGAAACAGGGTAAGAATTCCACAAACCCACCTTAGATCTCTTCTCCTATAAATAACGAGAAAAAATCTCAAAATATTGGAATAAAAATACTATATCTATCCACAATGTGTGTTTATATAAGATATAAAGATGTGAAAAAAATTGAATCTAAGTATATCTAAGAAAATGTGATGGGAATGAAGAAGAATGATGCCATACATCAAGAATGGGGCTTCTAAATTCCATGGAAATTCTCTGGATTAATTAAAATTTTCTTCGGAGAGGTCATCCAAGCTTAAATGGACAAGATTCCAGATTTATAGCTACAAAAGAAAAAAATGAGGAAGTTAATGTAAAAAACATGTGAGATCCACTTTTTTAGGATCACACTTAATCCCTACACACCGTTTTGTCGCATGGTTAGACAAACTGTGTGTTAACCATGTGTTAGCTGCTTTTTGCGAAGACCATTGCACAATATCCTCACACAACCTCCTTAACCATGCACCCATTATACCGAAGCTACTAAAAAAATCTGCAACTCTGCATGGTTTTTACTAGGATTCCACAAAGTTTTGACAAACTATATGCATCCCTTACACCATCTCTTTAGCCACAAAACTATCAAAAAAAACTCAATAATCTCTCAAACTTCATCCTTAAACATTATATTCACGAAAATAAATAAATAAAGAGTTACATTCTAGAAATTGGGGGGAGTAAATTATCCCCACCATTACTCTTTCCATCCCTAGAAAGTAGAAAATCATCCTTTCCCTGAAGGATTTCTGGCCATTGTTCTTTCATTTATTTTTTACCTTCCTAAGTATATTCCTGTATCTGAAAATATTTCCCTAAAACCAACACTATGACAATTATTTTTTCACACAATACTTCATCCTATCTATCCAAAATATTTACTAGGATATGTACCAACAAATAATCCGGCTATAGGTCAATGTGATCTCATCTGATCACCTATTCAGGATCGAGTTGAAAATTTTTCAACTGAGATACGTGGAAGAAATTATACACCGAATTGAATTATAGTGGTAATGTGAACTGATATTCCACATCTCCAACTTATTCCAATTTCTCAAAAGGGACAATGTATAGAAAATATAACATGACCTACTTCCCAAAATGATGATGTCTAAGCCTTAGATAAATCTGTAATAACACATGATCACTCACCACGAACGATAATGGTATTTGATGATGATCCACATATGATTTATGACAACACTGAGCCGCGTCCATCAATTTCATGATAAACTTAATCTTCCCCTTTATTTATTGGACAAGGCTCATCCCTACTAGTGACCTTTCACAAATTTCTACCCAAAAAATTGGAGAACAAAAAATACCCACATATAATGCTTCAAAAGGAGCATTTTGTATTGAGTCCTGGTAGCAGTTATTATATGAGAACTCATGCAAGGTTATATGGTCTCCCCATGACCTGCCAAAATCTTTTATACAAGCTCAAAACATGTCTTCCAATGATTCTATTATCCTTTTAGATTTCCCATCTGTCTGAGTATGATACACCATACTCATAGTCTACTGAGTGCCATGGGATTTCATTAAGGATTTCCGGAAATGAGAAGTGAACCTCAGATATCTATATGAGACTATTGAAATTCGAATTCCCTGAGTCATTACCACATATTGGAAATATATTTTCGATATATCCTCCACTATATTAGTTTCTTGAATCAGGATGAAATGAGATGACTTTGTCAGCTGATTCATTATCACTTATATGGAATCGTGTTTCTGAACCATTCTTGGGTGACCTTTAACAAAATCCATGGCTATTTGCTCCCATTTCCACATTTTAATAGGTAAATACTAAGACATATATTCTGGTCATTGATGTTTTCTTGAATTTTTAGACAAGTTATGTACCTTGAAACAAACTCATCCACTTTTCCTTTCATACCAATCCACAACAACTTCACTTTAAATGACTTATGAATCTTCTTGTATAGCTAGATGTAAAACCCATATGGAATGGTGGTAAGTATGAAGATATTTTTAATTTCAATACAAAGGTACAATCATCTGATTTTGAAACCAAAAAACTGAATTCTCATCATGTTTCCAACCCCAATGGTCTCCCCACCATTGTGTTTTGAACTTACAACCAATCATTCTGCATTAGATGTTTGTGCCTCTTTAACCGTCTTTACCAAATCTAGAACCTTAAAAACTAAATAGAATAGTGCATCATCACCTCTATCTTTACATTATATATGCATTTCATCTAGGACTGACATCAAATTTCATTCATCTATGGCTTCATTCACCAAATGAGCATATGAATTTTTTCTTAATACATCAACCACCGAATTACCTTTTCTTAGTGTATAAATCAAGTCAAAGTCAAATATTTAGAGATACTCCATCCATATTATTTGCCTCATATTCACATATCACTATCATATAATATGTTTTAATCTCTTATGACCCGTTAACATAGTAAATTTCTCTCCAAAGACATAGTGATGCAAGGTCTTCAAAGTATTTATGACCGCATCTAACACCAAATCATGTGTTGGAAAATTCATCGCATGCACTCTCAAATACCTTGAACTATTAGAAACCACATAGTCTTATTTCATGAGAATATATCCCAACCTAGAACTCAAATCATCACAGTCCACTACATACCTCTATCTTGATTTTGGAAAAATCAATATAGGTGTTGATGTAAGATGAAAATTCTTCTCTTGGAAAGACTTCAAGCATTCCTCAATCCATTTTAATTGAGAATTCTTATTTATAAAAGCTATCATTGGCTAGGGTAGTTGTGATAAGTCACAAGAAAAGTTTCTATAATAACCAAATATACCAAGAAAATTTCATATGGCAACTACATTATTCAGTGTTTTCTAAGATGTAACAGCTTCCATCTTCTCTAGATCCATACAAAACTTTTTTTAGAAATTATAATCCCGATAAAGCATAACTTTGGTATTCAAAAATCTTACATTTATAATTTAGAATACAATAGATGATCTATCAAGACTTACTAAACTATTTTCATGTGTCTCTCAAAATCAAACCATGTCTCTGAATACACCAATATGTCATCTACACAAACCTCAACAAAAGAATCCAAGTTTCTCTAAAATATTTGAATCATCATTTCCATAAAGACCGTTGGTGCATTTTGAAGACTGAAAGTCATGACAGCATATTCATAGTGACCATATCTACTTCTAAAAGTAGTCTTTAGAATATATTCCTTCCAAACATGCAATGGGAGATATCCTCATCGTAAGACAATTTTAGAGAACCACTGGGCTCCCCTGAATTGATCAAAAAAATCATCAATGCTTGTAATTGGATACTGATTCTATATCATATCTAGGTTAAGTTTACGATAATGTGCAGACATCCATAGAGTTCCATTTTCATTTTTCAGGAACAATATTGGTGCTACCCACATAGACATGATTAGATAAATGAAACCATTAATTTCTAGCTCCTCTAAATCCATATTCAATTCACTTTACTTTGATGGTTACATCCTATAATAAGAACATAAATAGGACTAGTCCCTAGGAGGAGATCAATCATAAACTCTACTTCCCTTATAGGTGTTAATCCTAATAATTTTTTGGGAAATTTATCTAGAATTTGTCCTAGAAATGGTGGAAAATTGATATCTTCTATCTCCTCTATATACACCAAGGTCAATACTGCCAACTGGTAAGAGGTTGTTCCCACTACATGTTCCAACCAGCATGTTGAACTAATCTTTAGAACCCATTTTCCTCTAAAAAGATGGTCTATGTTGTCCTCATTTGTAAAACTAACTATTTTTCTAAAATTATTGATGTGATAATTGAATGTTTTAGCCAATCCATACACAGGATTACATCAAAGACATCCATCTCCATCATTCAGAAGTCCCACTTCAACTTAGCTCCATCAACAATTATATGACACTCTCTACACACAAAGGCATGCCACTCTCTTTTACTAAGATAATATATATGTTTTAACATATATGGCATAATCTTTATTTTTAAACATATCAAATCAATATCACGAGAAGAAATGAAGGAATGTGATCACCCATATCATAAAACACTTACATAAGTATATAATTAAAAATAATTGTACCTATAACCGTAGATGATCCAATGTTATCACCCACAATCACCTACACAGCTCCATACAATGTATTCATTGCTTCACTCTACTCCATATTGCCTTACAGATATTTCCCTTGCTGAGGATTCATGGTGTTCCTAGAATCACTATTACTAGACTTTTTCTACTGATGAGTCTAATTTTGTTTCCCCCATTCTGTTGAAGCTTATGATTCTTATGAAACTTAACAAGTTTATTAACCATCTGAACTCAGAGCACAATGACAATGGAACTAAATATGCCCCTTATTCTTGTAGTTATGGCATGCTCAAGGTTGTTTCATACACTTTTGCTTCATGTGGTCAAACGAACCACATATGAAACATCCTATTTTTTTCTTTGGTCATGGATGAAGGTTTACTGATCCAGTCGTTTGATTTTAATTTATACTCCAACCTAGGAAAGAGGTGTCCCTCTTATTCTTTCTCTCATCATTCAAGTTTCCACCATTTCACATAAGAATCACCATACTTCCTCTTCCCATAGTTTATGAGGTTTCTAGTTTAACAATTGTTTCTTTGTTCTCCATCTTTGTATAATACATAATTCAGAGCACCACAATCTATAAGAGTATCTCCTTCCTTATCCTTCATTAAAATATTATTTACTTTAGGGCTACACATAATTCAAAATTGGGTGAGAAGCGCACTAAATTCATGAATTTAGCTGCATTCTCTATGACAGAGATATTTTCCTACTTTCGGTTGAAGAAGTACGTCATTATTGGGATCATGAATGTGTGATGATAGAATTTTTTTAATTATTAAATTCCTCAAAATCCTCCCAAATAAGAGCATGATCTAGTTTAGCATGCACCATTGGATCCCACCATTGGCATGAAATATCATTAATCATATATGTTTCCATTATTACTATTAACTCCACTGGTGAGATGATGCAATAAAAGATACGATATATATTGTTCAGCCACACCACTTCTTTTTAGGGTTCAGAATCTCCTCAGAAGATGGGTGGATTCTACTTCATGAACTAGATATAATGATCCACATGTCTTGGTTCATCCCATTGGCTCTCCATGTACAATTATTTAAATTATTGGATGATACTACGAACTATACCTTGTATCACATGTAGTTCATGTATAACCACATTCTCCACAACTTCATTCAGTTAATTTCTATGATGTCTACCGAGTTCCATTTTCTAAACTGACAAAAAACTCTGAATATCTCACTCTATGTAAATTGAAGTATTAAAATTTCAAATTCTATCACATCAACTATTAGACATTTTTTTCCAACAACAATCTTCTCCATTTTTAACAATTTTTGAAAAATCCATTCCTCCTCTCTAAAATTAATCCATTTTCAAAATGTATCAACCGAAATATTTTCAAAATCATTCATTTGAAAATAATTGAAACATTTTTAAAAAAATTCCACCTTTTCAGAAAATCATAAATCATTACTTAGAATGAAATATTCAATCATAGTGGGTTTTCATTACTCTACAATTCATGTCATTCCCATCTCATTGGCTAAACCCATGACAATGAGATTCTTATATTCTATATGTGTATCCAAAATACATATGTACCCAAATCCATGGTAACTAGAAGTTCAACATAAAAATGTTAGATACGTCTTTTTATGCTCTAGATTTCATGTCCCTACATTCCTACTAATTTTTAAGATCACAACCCATGGAATTGACAAGAATGAATTTCATCTCCATGACCAAGAAAACTGATGACTACTTATTCCACAAGGAAAAGAACAATCTGATACCACTTATCCCCAACAAGCTTTTTAATCAAACATTTTGATACCATTTGCAATGACCCACTTATTCTCACTATATTCAGAATACAATGATTCATCAGTTAGACATAAACAACACCCCCAATATGCTAAAGGCTAGTAATAAATGCCAAAGGGTTTCAATTTTAAATGTTGTATGATTTACACTTTAACAACTAAAACCATAAACCCATGAACCAAAACAAAAGAACTCACTATATGATGTATGAATAAATGAAATACCACTCTACCAAGTCATTTATATAAAAACCACACCAAAGTCTACAAAAACAATAGACAAGTAACTATCAATGTAAACAGTGAAAGATAGCTATAAGAAACTCCAAGACAACCACATGACTCCAATCTCCACAACCTCTATGCTCCATCATCACCAAACAAACCAAGTATCATGAGGTGGTGCTAAATACTTGTGATACCTTACCTTCTCCCATGTCTCATAAGATAGAATCTACAAAAGAAACAATGTGCCAAAGAAGGGGTTAGTATAAAACTGCATAGGCTTTCCCCCATGACTTCTCTTCAAATGCCTTTGGGATATAAAAGTTAGAAACATTTAGATAAAATCATTTATACTGAAAAATTCTACAAAATAGTTTATCATAAAAAATAAAAAAGTTCCAAAATCTATTATAACAAGGAGTAAACTGGGGCTGTTTTCAACCAATTTTTTGGAAATTTACAAATCAAGAAAACCAACCAAACAAGGATTTAAAACCATTACTCAAAATATCATTTTGGCATAACCGTTGCATTTCACTTTTTCACACACCCAACCAAGCATGCTTCGTTTCGACAGTTCCATACTCATGATCGCTCTCTCATCTAATTACCCTAGGCCATAATGACACAAGCCCCTAATCTTGGGGCACACACCTTATACCCCCAATGGTACACATCTCTTATTCTGGGGCACATCGAACATGAACTCACACAAACCATATATGCCAAAACCATTAAAATAAACCAACTCAAACCATTCCAAGAAAACAATTATTTTATTGAAACCCATTAAAAAAACAATACAAATCCACCATTTTATTTAAATAAAATCACTCATTTTATTGAAAATGATATAATCAAATCCAATTACAAAAAAACTATAAAAATACTCTTTTAAAATCTTCATTTTAATATCAATAATCAAAGCACAATATTTATGGAAACCAATTTTCATGATTTCCTCAATTTACCAAAATATCACTAGAGATGGTTTCCAAAAATTTCTAAACATCCAATTAACAATAAATTCAAAACAAGATATTAAATTTTAAATAATTACAATCAGTTCTACAAAGAGGAGTCTAGAGTGAATCTACCTACATTGATGGTTTGGGTGAAAACCGAAAACCGATGAAGAACACTCATGAAACTGGGTAAATATTCCACAAAACTGCCTTAGATATCTAATATTATCAACAATGAGACCAAATATCGGCATATTTGGAATCCATAGTCTTATATATAACCATAACATGTGTAGATCTAATAAAATTATAGGTTTGAGAAAGTATATCTAAGAAAATGTGATGAGAAAGAAGATGAATGAGGACATACCTCATGAATCGTGCTTCTAAATGCCAGGGAAAGGCTCTAGATTAATTCCAATTCTCTTGGGAGAGGTTCTCCAATATTCAATAGAGAAAAATACTATGTTAGGTTGGAATAGGATAAAAAACATGGGAGTTAGATTCCAAAATGTGTGAGAACATATTTTTTAGGATCTCACATTTACCACATGCTTAGTTTAGTCGCTCGGTTGGGAAAACCATGCGCTAACCATGCATTAGCTACTGCATGGGGAGACCCTTTTCCGGCCTCCTCACACAACCTTCTTAATCGTTAACCCACTATTCCAAATCTATTTTCTAACATCTATATCTCTAAATGTATTTTTTTAGGATTCTACACAATTGAGACAAACTGTTGGCATCCCATGCGCCTTCCCTTTAGCCCAAAAAACTCTCCAAATGTACTCCAAACTCTCCCAACCTTCACCCATAAACATTATATACAATAAAAGAATAATGAATGGGTTATGTAAGAGGTACTATAATATATATATATATATATATATATATAAAGTACCACATGATAAATTGTTAGCCTACACATCGGCACTGATTCTCACCAGGAAACCGCATACGAGACTACCCGCTAAGAATCCATAATCTAAGGTTGATTCTCATAAAGCTTCCATGCATGGAATTCATCCCCTAGAGTATCATAGTAACATCTATACATAGAGAAATATACATAATTGAATCCCCCCCCCAATATTTTTTTGAGTAACCCATAGTCATATGGTTCGGTTAAGTAAATATTTTCCAACAATCTATATAAGAAAACATTATGTGTGTTGTCATTCAAACATTAAATTATCAAATTGTTTCCTATTCTCAATAAAAATTACTATAATCACCCGTGATGGGTCCATAAATAAGGTATTCAATACCTATACCAACCTACTAGGATCACTATACATCCCCTACATAGAGGTATTTTATAGTCATCATCCTCGAGTATCTCATTTTAGTTCTATATAAACTATCATTAGATGAAATGTATTTTAATCAACTTTAGTAAAATTTCATTCCATGTTATATAGGAAAACACGATGAAAATTGTTTCTAAAACATTATATAAATGAACCCTCTATAATCAATAATATCAACCACACATGAAAATATATGTCATATGAATCCTACATTCCAACATGATGCATAAACATTTTCCTCTTTCCACCAAATCAATATTCAAAATTTCATGAATCCTTTATTATTGGAAATAAATATGTGTCACGCTTAGTGAAAATCAACGAATGTTAAAACTAAAACTATGAACATCAATAACATATCACTGAAAAACTGGAATTCATGTCATAAATTTAAATCATGACACATCAGTTTGATATTCATCACAAGATCAAATTCATTACCACATCACCAGTTTACCATCTTTCCAAATATTTTAAAAAAAATGTTGATACAGTGGGTGATATTAGTCACATAAAATATTTTATGGAACTTTTTAATTCCCTATATCTTGACTATGACCACTAAGCAGTTACCAACCTAAGAGAGTTTCCATTTGAGCTTTAGGAATGTGTCCCCTTATTCTTGAAAATACTAACTAGCAGCGGGGGTCTAGGGTAGTATTATGGGGTGACTATACCCCCATATCAAAATGCACAATAATAGGGAAATAAAACAAAAATCATCCAATATAGGAAATAAATAGAGTGCATAGATGAATTAAACATGTCTATCGACAATAAATGAATGTGGAAGTATAAAATCAAACAGACTCACTAGTTGTCTATGGGGAAAACCACTTATTAAAAGTGAAAATAAGAAGAAAAATAAGTGTACAAGGGTTGAATGCATACCTGAATCATACCTAATTTATATCCAAAATCTATCAAAGCCTATCTTGGTAAAAGATAAACTATTCTATCCCTCTACCATAAATGAACTGGAAATCAATGAAGTATGTGTGGGTAACCAAGTTTCATTGTCACCGGATCAAGGTGTGAGTATAACTAGTTAGGGAACTACAAAAATGGCCCTATATATAACTAGTAAATGCATGGTTTACACATGTGATATGATAAGAATATAAATAAACTCAGTGCATAATCATAAATAAATAACTGCTCAAAATCTATAGGTTCTTCCATTAAACCCAGGATTCACCTATACATACTTTGTCCAATTTCAGGGTGTCTTTGAGCAGGTCACTAAACTATGCCAACCCAATATCATTTCAATCCCAAGGAGAACATACAAGTTGACCCAAACCCAATGGGGAAGGATATACTTCCATACTCAGAACCAATACATCCTATAATATCTAATGATTAAATTTAATCAAGCCTAAATCATGGTACTCCTAGCTCCGATCCATAGAATCCCAAACCATGGTACATCATCACAACTATGAGGATCAATTCTATGGAATCCCAAATCAGGGACTCCTGGCTCCAAATTCATAGTTTCTCAAAACTATGTTACACCTTTCTCCAAATTCATAGTAGCCCAAATAGTAGTATCCCTCCTCCAAATCCATGGAATCTCAAATCTTTATATCATCCCAACACTAAATACATAGTATCCTAAATCATGTTAAACAAAATAATTAATACAAAAAAAACAAATAGATACAATAATTTAAAAAACCACACATTTTCACTTGGAGGAGGATGAAGTACATAAATGGGGGGAGGGGGTCTTGGTCTTTGTTCAGATGGCAAAGCTAGATGTACATGTCTTGACCCACCAGGGCATTCTTGGATTGTAGTAATCCATGTTTGACATCCCATGTCCGCTTTTAATAGGTCAGGGATGATGAATAGCATCGACTAGACATATTATACACCTGATAGGTAAAAAAATAATAATTTTAATTATTGAATAACATCTATCCCAAATCAAAGTACAACATGTAGTAAAGAAAAAAGTAGAAAGGGCCAAATACAAACCCACCAAAATTGGAGATCTCGCCTTACTGAAAATACATGTGCAACTACCCAAAAGTAACTATGTCATCTATCATAGGACATATACCTGGTCTAGCAATGAAACCAATTATAGTCCTGTCATTTGAATAAGTCATGACGTGTGCTTGGAGGGTCCATACATGGGTTAGTATAAACATACATAGTAGAACACCCATAAATCATAAAACATTAAACATAAGGAGTATTCTTCTCTGCACCATGAAGGTATATCAATGAAGATATGAGACTCCAGTTAATGTAACACCCCAATATTCTACGATACGCTTTTCTTTGAATAATGCGATAACGTTTGTTGTACGCAACATCGAGTTCTAACACACCACAACCAATCAAACTAGCTGTTATGAATAGTAATACCTAATTTTTGAAATTTTATAAATTTTATCTCTCAAAATGGACTTCATTTTTGGATTCACAATATCGAATTTAGCCTAGGGTGAAATTTTGGTACTTTTCGGATAACTTTCATATTTTGATGAATAGTGAAAATTACTAAATTTTAATTAAAAACAACTTTTTTATTCGAAATAATTAATATTGATAAATTATGAATTTGAGTGGTTTTAAAGTATATTTAGAATATATTTTTACCATTTAATTCAATTTTTGCCATTGTACATAATTTCACAATTAAACCAGACATAAACAAGTGTCAATCTTTTGATAGTTATTATCTCTTAAAAACACGCTTTTTGTTTTAACAACGGGAATTAATTTGAAATTAATTTCTGCCACTTCTGTGTTTTGAATTTGGAAAAATGGATTACATATTTAGAATCAGGATGTTCAAATTTTGTAAATAGGTAACTTTTATTTTTAGACATTTTGAATAATTACTTCGGTAAATATTTTATTTACCATGGTAAAAGGGTAAATCCGGTAAATAAGGGTTAAAAAATAATATTATAATAATAAAAAATTACCCTAAAACATGTCCTAACCTTATTTTTTGATACATGTCTGACCATGGGCATCTTGGGGTCTATTTTTGGACCCCATGGATCCACTTGTAAGTGATAATGACACTTTATATTAATTAAGTTAAAATAAATACAAAAAAGACATAAGCATATATCTTTTAGAAAAACAATTTTTACATAGGGTTATATATGTTTGATTTTAGACTATAAATATTCATTATAAATATGAAAATATTTCCTACATAATTATATTTTATTTATAATTTTTAGACATCATATAATTTAATTTATTTATGACACAATGATGATGCAGTAATTACCTAATTAATGAAAAATTAGAATAATTGACATTATAAATACCAAAATAAATATAATTTGAGACTTTTGATAAATACCAATACTTTTCTAGATTAATATGAAATGTTAGGATTTATTTTATTAACTTTTTTAGAAGTAATAATTCTGTTATGGGTTTTACAAAAATCAATTATTGAATAGTGTCAAAATTGACATAAAAGAGTTTTTAAAACAAATATTATATTATTAAATGATATTAAATTCATAAAAATCTAAGGTTCGGCCAAAAGACTTATATCATGATATTTTTATCATTAATGGACCACTTGGGGGTCTCTTGGATGTATATAGTAAGTTTATTAACCATATAATATAAAAATACAAAGACACGTTGTAAGTGTCAAACTAATTAACTATGAGTTAAAACTAAAGGATAAGGTTATTATAATGACCCAAACCTGTATAAATTCTATTGGTTGAGTGTTTTTCGACCCATAACCACCTTAAACTTTAAATAATACACTTTGGAGCCATTTGAAACTGAATATGAATTTATTATAAATTAATATTTCTAGCTTTTCCAAAGGTGTCCCTCACCCCTATTATAAAAGGGCACTCCCCCTTCTCATTAATTTACACATTAAAAGCCTTTTGTTTCGGCCAACCTCTGCCCAAATACTCTCTCAACTTCCCTAAATACAACCTAGAGGCCTTAGTTTGATCAGAAAGCCAACCTAAGGAGCCCTTTTGATCAAATTAAAAGGAAGAACCCGAAGAAGATGTAATGTTTTCACCACCTTTTTTCAAATTCATTTCTTCTTCAACTTCTTCTATCTTTGTTATTCCCATTCTAAAATAATGAATCCAGTATCACCTATATACTGTAATATTATTATAAATATGGTACAACCATATTCCGTATTCTATCCATCCTTTGAATGACATGTCTCCATACGTACGTACGTACGACTTACTGTCTCCACGTCGTGGTGTAATTATTATTCAATATATTATTATTTGAATGGGGTATAATAATGATTTATAATTCATGTAAATAATAAATATAACATGATAATGATTCTGTATATATGATACACCATCCAATTATATATTATTTTAATTTCAAAAGAATGATATTGTCGCTCGTGCGTATGTACGGACTACCGTCTCCACGAATGCGATGCGATTCATTCTCCATCGTATCCATTCAAGTATAATTATCATTTGATGATTTAAAAATAATGTTTAAGGACTTGATATAATTCTGTATATAAATAAGATACAACCTATCCATTACAAACATGGCTTATGTAACACAACATATAAAAGAAAATGAGTAAGTTAACACCCGAAACAACGATAATACTAAGATATTATTAACAAATCCATGTTAAAAGATCATATATGATATCATATTAATGTATATGATTATTTTATAATTTAATAACAATTATTTCACCATTATACAGGAGGTTAAACTACCCCCAACCAAGGAAAAGTACAAGTTAAGGGTTTATTTCGCAATCTCTTCATTATCCGAGGTTGTTTATACGTAATAATCTACTGAGATTTCTTTATCATACACATCCATGTTTCTTAAAAATGTATTTCAAATTTTTTTTACTATTTAAAAGAATATGGGTTAAAGTAATTTATACCCTTCTTTGACTTTTAATAAGTGGTTTATAAAGGAATCTTTCCATCGTTTTCCAAACAAGGTCCTTTTTAACCTTTTCGACAAGAATTAAGGTAAGAATGTCTTTTTTAACTTATACGGAGGGTGCGGCTATTTTCTGCCAGTATAAAATCCTCGAATCTTCCCTTAGAATATTATAAGAATATTTTCAAATAAAATGTTTTATTTTATAAATATATGACTCTTAAATTATTTCAAAATAGAAAGAGATATTTCTCTAAAAAGAGTTTTGATTTCATCTATGCCAACATACTTTGATGGATTTTACGCTTATTTGAAGTTGATTTAATATGATATAAAACTTATATATTGTATTGAAGGTTTTGTGATATGTTTGACTGTGGATGTGTTATTTTTATACCATTCATGGTTTATGGATGAAGTATTTACATTTCATATGCTAGTTTTAATACGAATGTTTATGTTATGTTTAAACCCTTTTCATATGGGAATGCATTGGACTTAATATGTGACGGGTGGAGCCCGATATATATCCTTGATGCATCGGTAGGTCTCATGAGACAAACTAGTGTCTTGGTACAAGGCCTTGACAAAATCTTATTTGTAGTCTTGGCACGAGGCCTTGGCTATGTGGTTATGATAGTCTGACATTATGCATTCCATCATTATGAAAGTGGTTACTGATATTGCATGTGATTATTCGATTAGTAGAATATCCATGTGAATAAGTAAATGACATTATTTCATTTTATTTTTTCCATACTATGTTGAAGTTCATGTTTAAAAGGCTTTTGTTTTAGTTATACATTGCCTTAAATATTTATTCTTATTTATGAAAGTTTCCGCTATATTGTTATCTTTACTGGGCATTTGAGCTCACCCATTTTCTTTGTTTTATTTTTCCCAGGATGTGAAGAATTAATTTATGAATGACCTGCAGGGATAGTATGTGGGGATATGAGTGTGGTCTATGAAGAAAATATGTTGTTGTAGTTTTCATTTATATGATGTAATATAAGACTTATGAATATATCTAGGGTTTTCAAGGCTACTAAACCAATCAGTCTTTAGAGATTTTATCTTTCTTGTGATCATGCCAATGTTATGTAATAATGCACCGACTCTGGTTAACTGGGGTCGGGGCGTTACAGTTGGTATCAGAGGAAGTTTAGTACAAACCTTGGAAGCTAGATTTAGATAAACTCTGATTAGAGAACATAGACCTAAGATGGACTTTGAGGATTAGTATAGAAGAACTTCCTAGAATTTTGGTATTGTAGAGATTTTGTGAGTTTTCTAAGAAATACATCCTTGTCTGGATACGAGCAGGTAGAGGCGGCTCTAGAACAAATGTACCTAGGGGTAAAACCCGAAAACACCGCTTTGAGCTAGACTCGAATGGGAACTAGTGCACGACAACGGGTCTTGCTGCACTCTTGGTTACGACACTCCCGAGGGATATGCTTAGGATAACTCTCATTTTCTTTACAAATCATTATGAAGGGTTTATGAGTATATACTTCTTCAAAGAAAACATTCTTATGATTATGTATTATATCCATAAATAGTTCAATTTATGTTAAGTGTTTTATAAGCATGGAATTATGTATTTTGATTCATAAACTGATCTAGTTTATGCCGTTGTATAGAAATGGAGACTAGTGGAAGAAATGGAAACCGTATCAATGCACACACTCCATGTAGGGATTTCCCTCCTGGTCAAGATAATTATAGTGTAGCTGGTGATGCAACTGGTGCCGATCAGCTAATCACCATACTGGGACAACTCACTCAGGTTATGAATAATAACCTTACCCGTATGGAGCACCCTGATCCGCAGCGTGGAGGATCAATGTTAGATCGATTCATGAGGCAACAACCACCAACATTCAATAGGAGTACAAATCCCTTAGTAGCTAAGCAATGGATAAATTCTCTAGAGAAAATATTTCAGGCTTTGGGGAGTGGTGAAAGGGAAAAAGTTATCATGGTAGTTTACCGCCTCAATGGAGATTCTGATCAATGGTGGTCATTGATTCAAAACACGAAGGAAGATGATGAAGTATCAAATATGGAATGGAGGGAGTTCAATGATCTGTTTTTTAAAAAATACTTTCCTCGTGACCATCGAGCAGATATGGAAAGGCAATTTCTGAGTCTGAGACAAAAGGAGGATGAGAATGTCATAAAGTATGAGGATAACATTACAAGGTTAGCAAGGTATACTAGAGATTATATATGTAACCCAAGAAGTAAGATTGATCGTTTCTTTGATGGGTTAAAACCATTTCTCCATCAAGCATTAGTCTCACAATCCTTCTCGCCGTACGAAGACATTGTCTCATGTGCTATCAAGACCAAAAAGGAATTCACTAAGTTTTATGACTTTAAAGAAAAGCAAGAGAAGAAGAGATTTTCTGATCAATATGGGAATGGAAATAAGGGGAAGAAGGTAAAGGTTGAATATCCATCCTGTGGTAAATGTGGAAAGAAACACCCCGGTGCTTTCTTGAAGGGAATGGGTGTCTGTTACAAGTGTGGTGAAAAGGGCCACCAAGCTCGTGATTGTAAAGGGAAGAAGGAAGCTACCAATGTTCAGTGCTACAATTGCAGGGAGATGGGACATTATGAAAATGAATGTCCTAAGCGTCAGGGGAACTTACCTCGGAAAAGTCCAAGGGATCAAGGCCAAGCTTATGCTATCACTACTGCTGAGGTAGAAGTTCCGAAAGACGTGGTGGCAGGTAATTTAATGGTTTCCTCAAGTTTAGAAAATGCATTATTTGATTCTGGATCATCGCATTGTTTCATATCTTCCCAATTTGCTAAGAAAATTAGATATTTCCAATTTGATTTAACAAGGGAGTTGTCAGTTAAAAATCCTAAGGGAAGTATCATTTCAACAAAGTTTTGTGAATCAGTCCCCATTAGAGCACATAAATGTTCTTTATCTACCGATCTGATCATCATACCTATGGTTGAGTTTGATATAATCCTCGGTATGGACTAGCTTTCGGACTATGATGCGAAGATTTATTGTAAGAAGAAATAGGTTACAATTCTTGATGATGATGATAAGGAACACCTTATCTTTAGAGAAGAATCGTCACCACCTAATTCTTATCTAGATCCACCCCCAATAGATCAAATAAATTCAATTATTAGGGAGGAAGATAATGAAATGACTATGGGTAAGGAAAGGAATGTTAAAATAGAGGATGTACCTGTTGTGAAAGAATATATAGATGTATTTCCGGAAGATTTACCTGGACATCCTCCAGAATGAGAAGTTCAGTTTTCCATTGATTTAATTCCTGGATCAAGGCTTATATCGAAGACCCCTTATAGAATGGCCACTGTGGAATTAGTTGAACTAAAGAAACAACTAGAGGAATTGAGTAATAAGGTATTTATTTGCCCTAGTGTTTCTCCATGGGGAGCCCCTGTTCTTTTTGTTAAAAAGAAAGATGGATCTATGAGGTTATGTATCGACTATAGGGGGATCAATGCTATACCAATAAAGAACAAGTATCCCCTACCTCGCATTAATGATTTATTTGACCAACTGCATGGAGCTTAATACTTTTCAAAGATTGACCTTTGATCTGGATACCATCAGTTGTGTGTGAAGAAGGAAGACATTCCAAAGACAGCATTTCGAACCAGCTACGGGCATTATGAGTTTACTGTAATGCCTTTTGGATTGACTAATGCACCCTCTGTATTCATGGATCTTATGAATAGAGTTTTCAAGGAATATCTCGATGAATTTGTGGTGGTATTTATTGATGATATCTTGGTATACTCCAAAAACTACGAAGATCATGAAAATCACTTGCGCATTATCCTGAATACTCTGAGAAGACATGAATTATATGAGAAGATTCGCAAGTGTGAATTTTGGCTTTAGGAGATTTATTTTCTTGGCCATATTGTCTCAAAAGATGGAATCTATGTTGATCCTTCTAAGACCAAGGCAATCTAAGAATGGCCAGCACCTACGAGTATAACTGAGGTATGCAGTTTTATTGGTTTAGCAGGTTATTATCGACGTTTCATCCATAATTTTGCCTGATTAGCTAACCCATTAACGAAGCTCACACAAAAAAGGGTCAAATTTATTTGGACAAAAGAGTGTGAATAATTTTTTGAAGAACTGAAGAGAATATTAGTCAATGCTTCTATATTGACTCTACTATTGGGGAATGATGGGTTCATTATTTATAGTGATGCGTCAAAGAAAGGACGTGGTTGTGTCCTTATGAAGAATGATAGGGTTATTGACAATGCATCACGACAGTTGAAAATTCATGAACAAAACTATCCTACTCATGATCTCGAGTTAGCAGCTCTGATCTTTACTTTGAAGATATGGAGGCACTACCTCTATGGTTAAAAATGTGTGATTTATACTGATCACAAGAGTTTGAAGTATATTTTCTCACAAAAAAAAACTCAACATGAGGCAAAGGAGATGGCTTGAATTACTCAAGGATTGTGATTGTACGATACACTACCACCCGGGGAAAGCAAACAAGGTGGCAGATGCTTTGAGCAGAAAAGATCATGGAGTTTTGAACAATATTAGAATTGAAATGGATCCAATTTTCATGGATCTAGTGAAGATGTACATGGGAATAACCATTGAAGGTGAAACATCTAATCTTTTTCAAATGGTTGCCAAACCATCTTTACTAGAAATGATTAATATTTCTCAGACCGATGATGAAGAATTTCAAAAGAAGATTAAAGCTGTGAATGATGGGAGATTGAGAGACTTTGTGTATGAAGATGGAATTTTGAAATTTGGGAAGGGACTTTGTGTTCTCGATATACCTGATCTCAAAATGGAATTGTTGGATGATGCTCATAGTTCCAATTTCTCTATACACCCTGGGAGCACCAAAATGTATAGATATTTTAAGGAACATTTACAACATGAAGAGGGAGATTGCTGATTTTGTGTCAAGATGTATGGTCTGTCAACAAGCGAAAGCTGGAAGGCAACAGCCTGGAGGAGTCATGCAACATCTTCCCATACCGGAGTGGAAATGGAACAATATTACGATGGACTTTGTCAGGGGGCTACCAAAGAATCCTAGAAGGAATGATTCAATATGGGTTATTGTTGATCGTCTTACCAAGTCAGCACATTTTATTGCTATAAGAGAAGATCTACCACTAGAACCTCTAGCAAGACTATATATTGATGAAGTTATGAGACTTCATGGAGTACCCCTATCGATTTTTTCTAATCGTGATCCCCGTTTTACTTCAAGATTCTGGAAAAGTCTTCAGAAATACCTGGATACTGAACTTCATTTGAGCACTGCCTACCTCCCTTAGATAGACGGACAATAAAAATGGACTATTCAAACCTTAGAAGACATGTTGAGATCTTGCTCACTTGACTTTCAGGGTATGTGGGATCAATATTTATCTCTAGTAGAATTTTCCTATAACAATAGCTTCCATTCGAGTATTCAGATGGCACCATATGAAGCGTTATACGAAAAGAGATGTCGCACACCAAGCTTTTGGGATGACGTTGGTGAAAGAAAACTTTTAGGTCCAGAATTGGTGGAGGAAACGATGGAAAAGGTGAAGGTAATCCAAAATCACATCAAAGCAGCTCAATGTGGGCAGAAGAGCTATTCTGACAATTGAAGGAAGGATTTGGAATTTCAAGTTGGTGATCAAGTTTTCCTAAATGTATCTCCATGGAAGGGAGTCATACATTTTGGTAAGAAAGTTAAATTGAGTCCTAGGTACATCGGACCTTTCAAAATTCTAGAACGAATTGGGGCTATAGCTTACCGATTGGCAATGCCGCCAAGTCTCTCCAAAGTTCACGATGTGTTCCACGTATCTCTATTGAGGAAATACATGCCTGACCCAACGCATGTACTCACCTATGAGGAATTAGAACTGGAACCCGATCTGTCTTATTACGAAGAGCCCATCAGGATTCTGGATACGAGAGAACAAGTACCGGGAAACCGTATGACTTGTCTGGTAAAAGTCTTGTGGAGAAACCATAAGATGGAAGAGGCAACGTGGGAACCCGAGGAAGATATGATGAAGAACCACCCAAGTCTTTTCATGTGGTATTATTCTAAGAATTTCCAGGACGAAATTATTTGAAGTAGGGGAGAATGTAACACCCCAAGCTTCTATGGTACGCTTCTCTTTGAATAATGCGATAGCGTGTGTTATACAAAAAAATGAGTTCTAACACACCACAACCAATCAAACTAGCCGTTATGAATAGTAATACCTAATTTTTGAAATTTTATAAATTTTATCTCTAAAAATGGACTTAATTTTTGGATTCAGAATATCTAATTTAGCCTAGGGTGAAATTTTGGTACTTTTCGGATAACTTTCATATTTTGATGAATAGTGAAAATTAATAAATTTTAATTAAAAAGAAATTTTTTAATCGAAATAATTAATATTGATAAACTATGAATTTCAGTGGTTTTAAAGTATATTTAGAATATATTTTTACCATTTAATTCAATGTTTGTCATTGGACATAATTTTACAATTAAACCAGACATAAACAAGTGTCAATCTTTTGATAGTTATTATCTCTTAAAAGCACACTTTCTGTTTTAACAATGGGAATTAATTTTAAATTAATTTCTGCCACTTATGTGTTTTGAATTTGGAACAATGGATTCCATATTTGGAATTAGGATGTTCAAATTGTGTAAATAGGTAACTTTTATTTTTAGACATTTTGAATAATTACTTTGGTAAATATTTTATTTACCATGGTTAAAGGGTAAATCCGGTAAATAAGGGTTAAAAAATAATATTATAATAATAATAAATTATCCTAAAACGTGTTCTAACCTTATTGGTTGATACATGTCCGACAATGGGAATCTTTGGGTCGATTTTTGGACCCCATGGAGCCACTTGTAAGTGATAATGACACTTTATATTAATTAAGTTAAAATAAATACAAAAATGACATAAGCATATATCTTTTAGAAAAACAATTTTTAAATAGGGTTATATATGTTTGAATTTTGACTATAAATATTCATTAGAAAGATAAAACTATTTCATACATAATGATATTTTATTTATAATTTTTAGACATTAAATAATTTAATTTATTTATGACACAATGATGATGCATTAATTACCTAATTAATGAAAAATTAAAATAATTGATACTATAAATACCCAAATAAATGTAATTTGAGACTTTTTATAAATAAAAATAATTTTTTAGGTTAATATGACATGTTAGTATTGATTTAATTAAATGTTTTTCAAGTAATCATTTTTTTATGAGTTTTAAAAAAACCAATTATTGAATAGTACCAAAATTGACATAAAAGAGTTTTTTTTAAAATATTATATTATTAAATGATATTAAATTACTAAAAATATAAGGTTCGGAAAAAAGACTTATATCATGATATGTATATCATTAATGAACCACTTGGGGGTCTCTTGGATATATATATTAAGTTTATTAACAATATAATATAAAAATACAAAGAGACATTGTAAGTATCAAACTAATTAACTAAGAGTTAAAACTAAAAGATAAGGTTAATATAATGATCCAAAACTATATAAATTCTATTTGTTGAGTGGTTGTCGACCCATCCACACATTAACCTTTAAATAATCCACTTTTATCCATTAGAAACTGAATATTAATTTATTATAAATTAATTTTTCTAGCTTTTCAAAGGTGCCCCTCACCCCTCTTATAAAAGGGCACTCCCCCTTATCATTAATTAACACCTTCAAAGCCTTCTGGTTTGGCCAAACCCTACCCAAATACTCTCTAAACTTCCCTCAATACAACATAGAGTCCTTATTTTGATCAGAAAGCCAACCTAAGGAGCCCTTTTGATCAAATCAAAAGGAAGAACCCAAAGAAGAGGCAATGTTTTCACCACCCTTTTTCAAATTCATTTCTTCTTAAACTTCTTCTTTCTTTGTTATTCCCATTCTAAAATAATGAATCCAGTATCTCCTATATACTGTAATATTATTATAAATATGGTACAACCATACTCAGTATTCTATCCATCCTTTGAATGACATGTCACCATATGTGCGTACGTACGGCTTACCGTCTCCACGTCGTGCTGTAATTGTTATTCAATATATTATTATTTGGATGGGTATAATAATGATTTATAATTCATGTAAATAAAAAATATAACATGATAATGATTCTTTATATATGATATACCATACAATTATATATTATTGTAATATCAAAAGAATGATATTGTCCCTCCTGCGTACGTACGGACTACCGTCTCCACGAACGCGATGAGATTCATTCTCCATCGTATCCATTCAATTATAATTATCATTTGATGATTTAGAAATAATATTTAAGGACTTTATATCATTCTGGATATGAATAAGATACAATCTATCCATTAAAAACATGGATTATGTAACAAAACATATAAAAGAAAACGTGTAAGTTAACACCCGAAACAACGATAAAACTAAGATATTATTAACAAATCAATGTTAAAAGGCCATATATGATATCATATTAATGTATATGATTATTGTATAATTTAATAACAATTATTTAACCATTATAAAGTAGGTTAACCTACCCCCAACCAAGGTAAAGTACAAGGTAAGGGTTTATTTCGCAATCTCTTCATTATCCGAGGTTGTTTATACGTAATAATCTACTGGGATTTCTTTATCATCCACATCCATGTTTCTTAAAAATGTATTACAAAACATTTTTAATATTTACAAGAATATGGGTTGAAGTAATTTATACCCTTGTTTTGACTTTTAATAAGTTGTTTATAAAGGAATCTTTCCGTCGTTTTCCAAACAAGGTCTTTTTTAACCTTTTCGACTGGATTAAGGTAAGAATGTTTTTTTAACTTATACGGCGGGTGCGGCTGTTTTCTACCATTATAAAATCGTCGAAGCTTCCCTTAAAATCTTATAAGAATATTTTAAAAGAAAATGTTTTATTTTATAAATATATGACTCTTAAATGATTTCAAAATAGAAATATATATTTCTCTAAAAAGAGTTTTGATTTCATCTATGTCAACATCCTTTGATAGATTTTATGCTTATTTGAAGTTGATTTAATATGATACAAAACTTCTATAGTGTATTGAAGGTTTTGTGATATGTTTTACTGTGGATGTGTTATTTTTATACCATTCATGTTTTATGGATGAATTATTTACATTTCGTATGCTAGTTTTATTACGAATATTTATGTTATGTTTAAACCCTTTTCATATGGGAATGCATTAGACTTAATATGTGACAGGTGGAGCCCGCTATAGCTCCTCGATGCATCAGTAGGTCTCATGAGACAAACTAGTGTCTTGGAACAAGGCCTTGACAAAAGCTTATTTGTAGTCTTGGCATGAGGCCTTGGCTACGTGGTTATGATAGTCTGACAATATGCATTCCATCATTATGAAAGTGGTTACTGATATTGAATGTGATTATTCGATTTGTAGAATATCCATGTGAATAAGTAAATGGAATCATTTCATTTTATTTTTTCCATACTATGTTGAAGTTAAAGTTTAAAAGGCTTTTGTTTTAGTTATACATTGCCTTAAATGTTTATTCTTATTTATGAAAGTTTCCGCTATATTGTTATCCTTACTGGGCATTTGAGCTCACCACTTTTCTATGTTTTATTTTTCCTAGAATGTGAAGAAGTAATTTATGAATGACCTGCAGGGATAGTATGTGGGGATATGAGTGTGGTCTATAAAGAAAATATGTTGTTGTAGTTTTCATTTTTATGATGTAATGTAAGACTTGTGAATATATCTAATGTTTCCAAGGCTACTAAACCAATCGATCTTTCAAGATTTGATCTTTCGTGTGATCATGCCAATGTTATGTAATAATGCACCGACTCTGAGTAACTGGGGTCGGGGCGTTACAATTAAGGGTTTTTCATTTTCATAAGACATGATGTGTGCGAGTAGAGTTCGTTCATGGGTGATTATAAATATACATAGTGGGATACCCTAAAATCATCAAACATAAAACATCAAGAGTAGTCATCTCAACACCATGATGTTATGTCGATCAAGATATGAGACATAATAATAAAAATAACCTAAATCATCTGTAGTTTGACATTAAGTCTCAATTTGAGTTCACCATAGGTTCTGGATGCTACCTAAGAATGTGATCGGGGATGTGATATTAAAATTCTGTTTAATTTCAGTTGTTCAAAATCCTAATTAAGGATCTTGTATATTATTTTTATAATTAATTTATTTTGATCAGACGAAATCAATTACCCCATCTTAGGTTTTTTCTTCATAGTCAATGTTTATCATTAAAAAATAACCTTTTGGATTTCCTTCGTTACGTTTCAGAGGATCCAATGGTTGAATCCCTCTAGTGGTGATCCACACATGCTCCAATGATCTCTGAGAAATCCCACCCTATCATTTTGTTATATCTAAATGAATTGAATTTCTTGCATTATTTTTTCTTGATATCTCATTCATCAGTCTTGAAGAAATATATCTTAAGTTCTCATTCTTGAGTGGTAGAGATATGTATTCAAAAAATAATTCATTGAGCACAACAATTCTATCCTTTAAAATTCAATATATAATATCCCTAACTAGCTATTTATATAGGTAGAGTTTATTTAAGAATATTTTTTAATTGCATGTTAGTCTGTAACAATGTTTAAAGCATTAATACGCCACATTCCAAAAAATAATAATATAATTATTATTTTTACAATGTGTGATATCTTGAAAAAATGATAAATAATATTTATCGGCTTCTAAATAATTGTTTATAATCGGACACTATCATGGTCCATTTGAACTCAGTATTATTTAAATAACTTAATATATTTTTTAATAATTAAATGTTATAATCACATACTAATTAATAAATATGTATTAAATATTAATGAAAATAAATAAATATATTTTTTATACACATGTGGATGAATAAATATCTATTTAATTTATTTAATTAATATAACTTGAATAAAATTACTCTCATTCTATTCAATTATATTTATTTTATTAATTAAATCCAAATATAATTTAATCGAGATTGATGAAACCACTTAGTGTGTGACCCCCTAAGATTATTTTTCATTGACATTAAGAAGAAATTATTAATGTCCGATATTACTTTCTAACAATGAGTTAATACCCTCAAGAGAAAGAAATTAATGTTGCATCATCGAAAACCACATAAGAACACTAACTAGGTAATATAATCCATTTTTCACAATATCTCATCAAACAAGTTGCATGATGGTTTCATCGACCTGTATGCTTGGTACATCTTTTTTTGACTATCTAAAATATAGATGTTGATACACCATGAATATATTATATAGATGAAAATTATATTTAAATAAAATGGATGAGATATCAACTCCCATAAAAATGGATAAATCCTCCCTTGACTTATCCATTAATGATATGTCAATCGTCACACATCCAACATACCCTACTTCCCACCAAAATTTGGTTTATAACTTTTATCATTAAATCTACTTGTGTGAGTGATGACAGTCCCTGATAGTAATTTTAAAGTCTATGGACCATTACACATGCATGTAGATAGGAATATTTGATGACATCAAAACACGCATAATTCCTACTATTGGGTCTAAACTCATAATCTTCCATTTTGGAGATTACTGAATGTGAACATCATGCAAAGAAGCCTCATCCTCTTATGAG
Source organism: Viscum album (assembly GCA_963277665.1). Classification (NCBI taxonomy): domain Eukaryota; kingdom Viridiplantae; phylum Streptophyta; class Magnoliopsida; order Santalales; family Viscaceae; genus Viscum; species Viscum album. Next base: position 1,542,198,820 of record OY728142.1, read on the forward strand.
TACTAAGACCTTATGGGATATATTCAACGTGTCCCAACATAGTATGTCATCCATCCGTAAAACATTATTTAAAATATTTTCCTAGAACTTCAATGTTCTCATCCGAGTGGGGAACTGTTATGACTATTTAATGAGCAAAATACTCTAGAACATTACTACATTTAAGTCATGAAAAAAATGAAAGATATGAAATAAGATTTTTAATTAATATTCAATACATAAAATATAAATGTATTCAAATTACAATCAATGGGTTCTAGGCTACCAAATCCACTTCCACTTGGACTTGAGACAACTGCCTATGACTTTTAATTTTCTAGACCTCCCATTATAATCATTTTTATATTGAGTCAAGACTTAATTCAATGGGTTCATGAAATCGTCTTCCATGGAAATATTTCTCACTATAAACTTAATTCTCTAAGAAAAATCCCTCAAGGGATGATGCTTTCAAATTACATTCATTATCAACTAATATTACCTTGACTCCATTATTAGAGCCACTATTGTATTATTATCACAATAGAGTGTGTTTGGATATTTAATAATAGGTATGACATCATGATCTCATATGAGGTTATGTATTCATATTACTTCCTAAGTTTCCTCAGAAGCACCAATATACTCAGACTCCACTTTAGAATCTAAAACCTTAGCCTGCTTTGAGATCTTCTAACTCACATCACCTCCATGTAGAGTGATGATGATTCTCGTTTATGACATCATGTAATCATGATCTATTTGGAAATGATCATATGCATATTCACTAATGATTAGTTACTCATCTCCTCCATAGACTAGGAATATTGATTTAGTATGCCTTATATAATTAAGGATTATCTTGAGGGACATCCAATGATGGTCACTTGGATCAACATGGTATCTTTTTATCACACTCAATGTGTATGCAATATATAGACAAGTACATATCATAACATAAATTACAAAACCAATCATTTATGTATATGGAATGCTTTCCATTCTATTTTTTCCCTCACTTATCGGATGAAACATTTTCCTAGAATGATAAATCCCATGTGATATTGGAAACAATAACCTTTTGTATTGTTCTGTACTTAATGTCTTCAGTATCTTGTATATATATGTACCTTGAATCTTTCCGAACAGTCTCTTGGATCTATCATGATGGACCTTGATCCCAAGAATATATGCTACCTCACCTAAGTCTTTCATGGAGAATCATTTATTCAACCATGAATTAACAGACTGTAAGAAAAATATTTCATTCCCAATAGGTAATATGTCATTGACATATAATATTATGAAAATGATCACACTCTCACCAAAACCTTTATAGAAACATGAATCAAATTCATTATTTATGAAACCAAATTCTATAATGGACTCATCAAAACCAATGTTCCCTGACCTAGATGTTTTCTTTAATCTATAAATGGATATTTTAAACATTCATACCTTGTTAAAATCCATTGGAGTTACAAAAAATTTGGTTAGTTTCATACATACATATTTCGGGAGGTTACCATTAAGGAATGTTTTTTGACATTAATTTTCCAAATATCATAATCATGGAAGGTCATAATGAAAAGTATAATTATGCTGGATTCAATCTTTACAACTGGTGAAAACTTTTAATCGTATTTAAAACCTTGACACTGTTTAAACCCTTTTGAAACCAGTCATGAATTATAGATATTGACTTGTATTTCTATGTATTATTTATTCTTGAATACACATTTTCAATAAATAAGATTTACATCTACTAGAGGTTCTACTATAATTAGTTTTGGTATATTGAATCCATTTCAAAATTCATGGTTCCTTTACAATTAGAAACATTTTTGTCACTTATTGATTCCTTTTATGTAATAGGATTATTATTTTTAACTAATAATGAGTAAAAAAATTCTATGACTATAAAAACATAATTTTTTGATTCTTTAACATCACTTGTACTCCAACACAGTACATGAGTCTTAGGAATAGTTTCTTCTCCCACGGGGCTTTGTGTAATCTGTTCTAGTACCAACTCTTGTGTGCCTTGTGCCTCAACATCATCAATGTCTATATCACACTCACTATCTCTTTTAGAGATGTTATAACTCTAAAAAAAATCATGTATTTCCACTATATTTTTTTTTAATTTGGTCACATATCTCATGAACCGACCCATCACTCGAGACGATCCACGAAAAGGCCCGATGGGAATTCCTGATCACCTCGGGCTAACAACCCCTAATGAGCATCAATTGAAAGAAGTTGTGAATTATTTTTTTATAAACAAATGAAAAAAAATTGAAAAATAAAAACATAACAATAAAACTAAACACTAATAGAAAAAATAAAATAAAACATCTCATGAACCTCTATGTAACCTTATGGGTCACCTCCAACTATATGATCACACTTGATCCATGAGAGCACCAAAGCTATAAGTAGTACCAAAAGCTAAAACAATGAAACTACATGCATGAATATTAAAACATAGAAGGAATTATGGAATAAACAATTCCATATGCCTTCCCTTTAAAAATAAAACTATGTCATGCTAGTTTTAAAATATAACTATATAGAATAATATTTTCCATTATTTTCAAATTCATGTAACCAACTTACATTTCAATGAAAACACATTTCCTTTCCTTCAAATTTCTGAAATAGTTTCCAATCATGCATAATCATTTATAAATGAAAGGAAAAAAATTTGAATTACAAAATTTTTTTTTATAAAGGATGAAATAATCTTTAAGTAACTAAAATTTAAATCACATCCCAAAAATCATGTTATAATTGAGCACAATGAGCTATACCTATAGGTATATAGCACAAAATGGACCCTAAGAACCTCGCATCTCAGTGAAATGTGGGATATAAACAAAAAACAACAGTGTTCTCATGCATGATCCACAAGGAGAGAAAATCCTAAGGTCTTAGTGGTCTCTTATCATCATCATAATTTAGTTATTATTGTATTTTTTTTATCCTACTAGATGAATCATGGTCAATCCACTTCTGAGTCAACTAGACCTAGACAACATGGTTTCCAATGTGCTCTATTTCAAAAGGAGGTGAGTAATTATCAAATTAACCAAAATTAAATATTATTGTGTTTTCTAAAAAACACATCTATATTCTCTCCACTAGTCTCCCTCTTTGAGTACATCCACCTTTTTATGCCTCATAACAATATTCAAGCCTCTTCCCTAAGAACATATGACAATGTATACATTAACACTTTACATTATTCAAAAAAGCATGAATTCCTCAAGATATTTTTTCCATTTCCAAAAATTATTCTCATAGTGCCAAATTATCCTCATTACTTTAAAAAGAATATCCTTAAGAAATCATAATCACCCAAAACATTCAATGTTCTAAAACCATTTAAAATCCCAATTAAACAACAAAGGAATAACAATTTTAGAAACAATATGAAAACTTTACTATGTCTAAGAAAACCATTTATGAAATACAATTCACCATTTAACCTAAAGTATACATTTAAACCCATGAAATTTTACAAATTTAGGTACAAATGTAATTTTTCCTTTTTAAAATCACAAAATAACCCATATTCATTCAAATAATCATTCAAAACTAATCTACACACAACAAATATAACAACCATCCTCTTTATTACACACATAGATGAGATTTATTACTCAAAATAATCACATGATACAACATATAAGATTAACAGGTCTAGTCTATTTGGGGAGTAGAAACATTACATAACAACTTAAAACATGAAATACACAACATTATTGAAAACTTCTTTTACATGACCACAAAATTCCTTCATACTTATCATTGCATGGGATAACCTAAGGACATGCTTAAGAAAAGGGTGTGCTATAAATCCCATTAAGGTTGTAATCAAGGAATAACATAAATAATATAATAAATGTTAGGAAATAAGAATATCAATGGAGAGACATAAGGGCTTGATAATGGATGATTATCAAAACAAGGAAATGTGGCACCAACATTTAACATGATATTAGCATGATCCAAGGCTCATTGAATGTGGAGATTGAGTAAACCCTAGTTGAACATGAATTATAATGAGTAAACCATCATTTCAAATGACGTATCATGATACTATTCTTTACCCAATGAATTGGAGTGCTATTAGGGCACACCATTCATAATCATTTCATTTCATGAATAAGTGTGCCACATGGATTGTATAACAAGGATTCATTAAACATAATCATTTATTCCATGATAACAGAATGTTTAATTCATACATGAAACTATATAACCAATAATTAAATGTTCATAAAGGTTAATACCCCTCATAGAGAAAAGAGCACGGTATTCACTACACAATTACTTTGTCTTGGAAAATCATAGTGCAATTTCAGAAGCATAACATCATGTCATAAGAATTCATAAAAATATATGAGTAGAGATAAAGGGGTGTCTCATCATATGTACATGAAATGGACATTAAGGTGTTCATATAGATACATATCTCAACATATGTAACGGAATTTAGATTCATAAAAAAATAATTTCTTGAATGTAAATGAGGAGAGAGAAATCACTTATGGAATTTCGGCATGCTAACAGGTGTACATATAAGGAATTAATGAGATAGAAAGGTGTATATCATCATTAAAACATAAGGAGTAAAGTATGGGGGAGGATCAAAATCATACCAAAAAATTTTTAATTGAATATAAAAGGGAATAATAACATAATTAAATTTGGAAAAAAATGATAAAGGAATAAATCCCTTACTTGGAAGTGTGATCAAAAAGCATGGTAGGGGCTTGGCAGGGGCTTCTTGGGAGATTGGGGCTTGTAGGGAGTATACTGGAGAGAGGAGGGAATAATTTAGTCGAGCTCCAAAAGTTTTTAGTGAAGAGGAAGTGGGATATTGGGTGGGTTTATATAGGAAATGATATGGAATTATATATTATTTAGGTTTTGGACACCACACATTAAAATAATCAAAACCACACAACAAACCATGGTTTTTCCCATGGTTTTTTTTCCAAATGGGAGTTGAAAAATTTATTTTATAATTCCAATGGATGATCTTCTTAAAATATTAGGATTGCTTATGTGGAGGTGATTCAAACTCTCAATGAAATCATTTTAGAATGATAGAATTTTTTACAAGCCTTTGAGTGACCACTAAGGCTTTATAAATAAAATCAAACAAACCAAGAATCACATTAATCATCAATGGAACTGCCTATGGGAGAAGTGGAAGTCAGTAAAGATTACCACCCGATCGATGTTATCTGAGCCTCCACAAGAGTCTGTCACCATCACACACCTTACCCTTTGGTCTTATGAGGGTGTTGTAAGGGGTTATGTAACAAGATATGAGCACTATGATTATGTTCATTTTTTTTGTATATATAATGAAAATTAATTTTATTATTATTAAATTGTAAATAATATTTACTAAAATAAAAGAATTCTTAGTCAAAATATAATTCTTAATCGAATATTGACTAAGAATACTATTTTTTCTTTAAAAAATATTTACAATGTAACAATAATAAAATTAATATATATTCTATATTAAAAAATAATGCAAATAATCATAGTTCTCATATGTTGTTACGTAACCCCTTACAACACTCGCATAAGACCGAAGGGTAAGGTGTGTGACAATGAAAGACTCTTGGGGAGGCTTAGATTACATCGATCGCGTGGTAATCTCTACTAAATTCCACTTATCCCATAGGTAGTTACACTGATGATTAATTTGTTGATGTTATGCTTGGTCTTGGTCAAGAGTGAATCCCAGTGATGCCACCTCGTTTATGAGCTCAGACAAATGGGATTTGGATGGAGAAATTCTACTGGATGAGTCCATCACTTCCTTTATCTGAGTAAATTGGATTTTTTAAAGCCCAATATTTATACTAATCATGTGGTCACTTTTCAACGTCTATATTAGCTACGGTAACAATTCATTGCAATATTTTATAATCCAGCAACATAAAACCAAAGAAGTTCATATTTTATATAACCATTTTACATAATAATACATTTAATTAGATCAAATGTAATTTTCGTTAATAAAATTTTGGTTGTTACAATCTTCCCCCCCCCCTTAAGAAATTTCCCCCTCAAAATTTATTTTTCCAAGACTAAAACAGAAGTGGGTAACTCTGCTTCATCACTTCATCTAATTCTCACATGTCCTCTTCAAACATGGGGTTTCACCACAACACATTGACAAGGGGGAATTGTTTTATTTCAAAGAACTTTTTACCTATGATCTATGATCTTCACCAGATTCTCTTCATAGGAGATACAATTATCCAATGGTACCACATCTGGATTTACTTCAGGCGATGGATAAGTTATGTACATCCTTAAGAGTGATACATGGAATACATCATGTACTTGATATAGGTTCGGTGGGAGTGCTAGTCGATAGACAACTACTCCAATGAGATCAAGGATATAAAAAGGCCAGATGTACCTTTGACTAAGCTTTACCTTCTTCCCAATTCTCATAACCCTATTCCACGGTGATATACAGATCAATACCATGTATCTGACATCAAACTCTAGGTCTAACTGACGATTATCATTATAGCTCTCTTTTTTTACTCTGTGTAGCTTTAATGTGTTGCTGGAAGGTCTTAACCTTCTCTGTTATTTCTTTGACCATTTATGGACCTAGGAGTTTTTTTCCCAACTTCATCCCAACATGTCAGTGTTCTTCACCTCTTCCCATAAAGGGATTCATAAGGATCCATTTGGATGATTGAGTGGAAACTTCTATTGTAAGAGAACTCAACCAGAGGAATATGTTGATCCCATCCTCCATTAAAGTCCATTGGGAATTCTCACAACATTTACTTAAGTGTTTGGATAGTCTTCTCAGATTGGACATCATTTTGAGGATGATAACTCATATTGAAGTTTAGATCAATATTCAGAGCATATGTAAAACTCTTCCAGAACATAAAGGTGAATCATGGATCTCGATTAGATACAATAGATAGTGGTTCTCAATACAGCCTTACCACTTCTCTAATATATATCCGTGTTAGTTTATCAAATGATAAATCTTCTCTAATTTCAATAAAGTGTATTGTCTTCATCAGATGATCCAAAAAAACAAAGATAGAAATGTTTTCTTTGGATGTATTCAGACATTTGGTGAAAAGTCCATGGTGATGTTCTCCCATTTCTATGCTGGCATGGGTAATGGTTAAATTATCCCCTAATACTTATACCTCTCAGCCTTCACATGTTGACATACCATGAACTATTATGTATAATCAATGATATCCTTTTTCATGTTATCCCACCAATAAAGAACTCAAAGATCTCGATACCTCATAGTGTTTCTTGGGTGAATGGAGAAATTAAAACAATTGGCATCATTGAAAAGGTCTTTCTTTAACTCTGCATATGATGGATCAAATAGTCTTGAAAAAATATCACAATTCCTTTTTCATTAAAATTGAACTCTGAGGATTTCCATTTTTTGATAATTTCCACTTTCTTCTGAATTCCCTAATCATCCTTTTGAGAATACTTTAACCTTTCCAAAATAAACGGTTCAGAAATTATTTTTGAAAGGTTTGATGATGTTCCTGTCTTTATGATTCCCATATATATCTTTATAAACTCTAAGAATATGGGATCTTTTTAAATTCTCATCAAAAATAGAATTGTTGAGTAATTTTTACATATAGCGTCCTCCACCATGTTCTCTTTTCTAGGGTGTTAATGTAATGAGAAGTCATAGTATTTTTTAACTCAAGCCATCTTCATTGGAACATATTCAACTCTTTCTGTGTGAATATATACTTGAGGATTTTGTGATCCATATATAATTCACACTTTTACCAAAGAATTAATGTCGAATTTTTTTTTAAATAAAACATTACTACATCCAACTCTAGATCATGATTTGGTTAATTTCTCTCATGAATTTTTAATTTCTGTGAAGCACAGGAAATGAAATTTTCAATTTTCATTAACACACAACCCATTCCCTTCATTGAAGGATAACTGAATACCACAAAATGTTCTCCACTTGTGGGTAGTGTGAGCACGAGTGCAGTGATAAGACTCTTTTTCAACTCCTTGAATATATCTTCGCATTCATCACTCCAATAAAATTTAACTCCCTTCTGAGTTATCCTGGTAAGAGGGTTGAACAATCTTGAAATATTTCTCACTAAACGATGATTATATCCAGCTAACCAGAAAAATTTATGGATATCCTTTACTGATGTTGTCCTCATACATCCCTCAATTGTATCTGTCTTGGAGGGATCCATAGATATCCCACTTATTGTGATTATATGACCCTAGAATGAAACCTCCTTCAACCAGAACTCAAACTTTCTATACTTTTCTTGGTGCTTCTCCTTTGGGAATGTCTCTAGTACAGTGCTTTGATGCTCCTCATGATCCTCCTTGGTTTTGGAGTATATTATAATATCATCTATAATTACTACCAAAAATTAGTCGAGGTAATATCTAAATACTCTATTCATCAAGTCCATGAATATTTCTAGAGAATTAGTGAGTCCGAAAGGAATTACTATGAATTCATAGTTCTTGTATCTTGTAAGAAAATTTTTCATGGGGATATCCTCCTTATTCACCATTAATTGATAATATCATGACCACAATCCACCTTGGATAAGTATTATGCTCTTTATTGTTGATGTAACAAGTCACCAATTTGAGGCAGATGACACTTTTTCATTATCGTGATTTTGTTGAACTCATGATAATCGATGCAAAGTCACACTAACCCATCCCACTTCATGATTAAGAGGACTAGTTCACCATATGGTTATGCATTTTGAAATATAATCCCTTTATCCAGATTCACCATTAGTTGTTTATTCAACTCCTCAAGCTCCACAATAGCTATTCTACATAAATTCTTGGATATTGGAAATGCCCCAATTATTAGATCAATTGATAATTAAACATCTCTTCTAGGAGTAAGACCTGGAAATTCCTTGAGAAACACTTCTATGAATTCCATCATAATAGGCATGCTTTCCAGGATGGTTGCTTCTTTAGACTCGGTCATCTGAGAATGATACACATTTTCATAGGATAGTAATGGCCATGTTTGAGATGATGGTGCTAAAGAAGATTCATCCTCCTCCTTGAACTTGTATATAATCAAGGGTCAATTCTACATATGGAGAGTGATTTCCCTCTTAAGGTAATTTAGGTTGTCACTAAATAAGGAAACACAATCCATGCCATGAATTTCATCAAACTCAACTAGAGTGAGTGTGACAAGGTTCACTGGGAAGTTCAATCCAAAAATTTAGATAGGGGAGGAGTTATATTCCTGGGAATAAATGAATTCCCCACTTTCAATTGTCATCGATGTTTATACATCCATGATTTTTGGTAGTGTTGGGATTGTTCTACTTAACTTTTGGAACATAAAAGAATGCGTAGAACCATAATCAATATTTATTTTCTCAATTCTTGAATAATAACTAGCGTACCAATCACCACTTCTTTTTGGGGTTCACTTCAGCGGTAGTGATGGAAAAATCTATCCCATTCTGCCTTGGAGTTTGTTGGTTGCCTCTAAAAAACCTTTGGCATAGGGAACTTGTCTAAAAAGTGACATAGTTATTTGTATTTGAAGTAATGAATTATGCATTGAGGGTCGAATGGAGAGTTCCTCTCCTCTATTGTAGCCGTAGGGTTTTCTTGTCGGAAGTTAATGGTTATGTGACCTTCTCTTCCATAGCTAAATCATTTCTTCGTCCCCATCAGGAAATTTCTGGGGTGCTTCATTCTGCACCTTTGGCAAGTAGGGTGCTATATTTTATTATCACCATTGTGTTTAACCATAATACTACTATAATTAATGTCCTCCTTTTACTTCTTTTCCCAATTATACCTCTGAGATTCATTGATCTCTATTTCAACTTTGAGGGCACATAGTCTAATTTTCTCACAGCTCTTGATGTAACAGATCACTAGGAAATTCCGTAGGCCAGATTTCATCCCACCAAAGAAGTGGTCAACCATGTATTCGGGGGTAACGACAAAGCCATAGTCATATTGTGAAAGCCTTGTGAAGTTTTCCTCATATTCCCCGATGGATTTTTTTCCCTTTTTCACGATGAAAAGAAATTACCTTTCCATCATAAGTTTGAGGGTGTAAGGAAAATATTTATCAAAAAACATTTTCCGAAATTCCTTTCAATCCAAATCCTTGATCGCCTCCTCAAGGTTTTTATTTTTTTATCAATATCCACCACTGATCAGCTTCACCCTTCATTAGATAAGTAGCCAAAAAAATCTTCTCTTGTTCATAACATTGAAGGATGGATAAGATATTTTCAATGGTGTTGATCCATTGTTTGGAAATTGAGGGATCATATGATCCATTAAAAGTGAGAGGCCATTGTCTCATCAATCTTTGGATTGCGACTTGATATTTATTAGGGGGTTTAACATTCGTCCCGACCTATGTTTATATTGAAAACATGAGTTAACTAAGATATTATCATGACAAAATTTTTGATTCCCACTCCCATCGGACTGGGCATCTCATTAGATAAATCATCACATTGATCTTTGTATAAGTTGTTAGCTTTTGTCCCCCAATTACTGACCATTGGCTAGAATAAATGGAATACTAGGGGTAACACATAAAGGGTAATCCAGATTCTGAAACAAATGAGTTATAACTTACTTTTATTTCCTTAACTTATGAATTTATATTCTTTAATCTATGTTATCCATGATCTACATCCCAACATATATTCTTAGGAGAATTTTTTTATTCCCTTAATAACGGTTCATACTAAGATTATGAATTTACCAATGAATATCCACTGGGAGTATCATAATCAAGAGTGCATCAAGGCCCACTGTTGTGCACCAGTTTCCATTTGATTCTAGCTCAAAGTGGTGTTTTTGTGTTTTACCCCTAGATACATTTGTTCCAGAGCCACCACTACCTACTCATATCCATAAAGGGGTAATTTTTATTGATAAACCACTTACTTAATACTCACCAAAATTTAGGTATGGTTTTATTATACTTATTCTTTTCACTAAGGCTTTGACTAGAGTTTTCAAATCTTAATCCCAAAAATAACTAAATCTATCCTCTAATACCAACTATAACAACCCTTCTCTTTATTACACACTTAAACATAATTTTTTTACATAAAATAATAACTTGTAAAAACATATAAGATCAATAGGTATAGTGTATTTTTGTCTTAGGAACATTACATAAGAAGTTAAAACATGAAATACACATCTTTATTTAAAACTTTGTTTGAATTACCACAACATTCCTTTATACCTAGCATTGCATGGGATAACCTGATAACATGCATAAAAAGGGAGAGAAATAAACACCATTAAGGGATTAAACAAGGAATAACATGAATAATATAGTACATGTTAATGAATAGGAATATCAATTCTAAACAAGAGAAACATGAAAATAAAGGCATGCTATAGCATTATTATCATAACATGTAAATGTGGCATCAACATTTAACATGACATTAGCATGAGCCAAGGCTCATTGCCCATGGAGCATGAGTAAAACATAATTTAACTTCAATTATCATGAGTAAACCCTCATTAAACGTGGTGTATCATAATACTATTCATTACCCATTGCATTGGAGGGCTATCAGGACGCACCCTTCTTAATCATTCCATTTCATGCATAAGTGTGAGACATGGATCATATAACATGGATTCATTAAACATCATCTTTTTTTTATAAAGGAATGTGGAATTCATACATGAAAATATATAATCTATATGTAAATGTGTATAAATGTGAATACCCATGATATAGAAATGTGCATGGTATTCATTACACAATGACATTGGTTTGGAAAATTGCAGTGCAATTTCAAAAGCATAACAGCATGTCATAGGAATTAATAAAAATAGTTGAGGGTAGATGAATGAGTATATCTAAATATATACATTAAATGGACAGTAAGGGGGTCATATAGATATATTTCCCAACATATGTAATGTAATTTAGATTCATAGTACAATTGAATTTATTGAATGTAAATTAGGAGAGAAAAATCACATATGGAATTTCAGCATGGTAACAGGTATACATGGAAGGAATTAATGAGAGAGAAATGGGTCTATCATAATTAAAACATAATTAGGGAAGTAGTTTTAGGTTTGAAATCATACCCCACAATTCCTAATTGAAAATAAAAGGGCCTAACAACATAAATAAATCTGGACAAAAATGAGAAAGGAAAATCCATTACATGGAAGAGTGATACAAAGTCTTTGGAGAGGCTTGGGAGGGGCTTCATGAGAGATTTGGGCACCTTGGGAGGATACTATACAGATTAGTGTGGAGGTTGGTCAATCTCTAAAGGTTTCAAGTGAATATTATGTGGGAGTTTTGGTGTGTTTATATATGAAAAGAGAATGAATTCTTTTTTATATAGGTTTTAAAACCACACATTAAACTAATCAAAACCACAAACTAACCCATGGTTTTTTCCCATGGTTTTTTCCCACGGTATTTTCCAAAGGGAACTAGAAAAAAATTATTTTATAAGTCCAATGTCTGAACATCTTAAAATATGATTATTTTTTTGTGGATATGAGTTACACTCTCAAGGAAGTCATTTTAAAATGGTAAAATGTTTTATAAGTCTTGGAGGGCTCAATAAGGCTTTGTAAAATAAATCAAACAAACATAAAGTCGCAATAATTTAGTGTTAAAAAATATATTGGCCAAACATATTATTTATTGTATTTTATTTCATCACTATTGGGTCATTATGATGTAATACAACACATTATATATTTAAACGGTATTTAGTTTTTACCCAAAAATTCAATTGTCTCATAAAATTATGAAAAAGTCAATGTTGGATAATTTCAACATCTTGATTCCAAAAATAATATTCATTTTATAAAAATAATTTTCTAAATATGTGAATTTTTTATTTTAAAATAAAAACCAATATTTATCAAAATTTCATGGGTTTTAAAAAAAACAATTTTCAAACCTTAAAAAAAATACAATTTTATTCATAAAAATTATACAATAATTTATATTTAATTAAAATTAATATAGTAATAATATTTTATTAAAATATTATTTAATTCAAAAATCCATTAATTCATCAAAATATATTTTTAATTGAATATTCACCAAAAATTCTATTTTTTCTTTAAAAACTATTTAGAATAAAAAAATAATAAAATGAATGTATATTCTCTATACAAAAATAATGCACATAATCATAGTGTTATGATCTTGTTACATAACCCCTTATAAAACCCACATAAGATCGAAGGGTATGGTGTGAGATGGTGAAAGACTCTTGGGGATGCTCAGATGACATCGCTCGGGTGGTAATATCTATTAACTTCCACTTCTCTCGTAGGAGGTTCCACTCAAGCTTAACATGTTGAAGATCAGTTTGGAAGTTTTCAAGATTTAAGCCTAGTGATGGAAACTCATTTTCAATCTTCGAGAAATGGGATTCATATAAAGCAATTCTAATGGATGAGGCCATCACTTCCTTTTTCTAATTAAATTGGATTTGTTAAGGCCCTATATTTATACTAATCTTGTGGTCAATGTTCAACGACTATATAAGAAAATGTAAAAAAAATTAATGGTATTTTAAAATCAAAAAATATAAAACCAAGGATGTACATATTTTATATAACTATTTTATATAATGAGACATTTAATAAGACCAAGAGGAATTTTCATTAATAAATTTTTGGGTCGTTACACCAATCATCATGGGAAATACCCACCAGACACCCAAAACAATTTTAAAAACCTACCATCATCATTTAAAGTGTTGAGCATCCTAAATATATCATGAAGACATATTTAAATAAAGATAACATATTTCAAAATGTAAAGGTGAATCATGAAAAAAAATAATGGTCCAAAACCAATAATTTCTATAACTTTTCATAACATATACATATATATATATATATACTATTTAATATAAAGAACAATTTTTAAAACATTTATGAAATTAATGAATTCAAATTAAAGTCCTGGACATAGAGTAACTTCCTCAAACATGCCTCTTTTGTACGATGATCACTCGATCTGACCCTTCACACTCACATTCACAATCATTTATACATATATATATATATATATATATAAACAAACCTAGTTTCATTGCACATATTACCCTCTCTAAGAGGGAGTATGTACAAAGAGGGTATATATATTGATGCCTTACCCATGTATGCACATATAAGCACTCGTGACTTCCGCTGCCCGAAACCAATTCAACAAGACCCAAAAAAGTCTACAAAAATTATCAGAAACTCAAAAACCATACAAATCTTAATTAAAAATTTATAAAAAAAGAAATGAACCAATAAATTCTTACCATAATATAGTGGAAAACCCACAACCGTTGACTACTATATCTAGAAACGACCTCTACGGGACCCAATGAACCCTAATCATAAATATTCTACAAATAAAACCACAAAAATATTTAGGGTTTGGAAAAGCTGTTCAGAACCCATAGAGAATGTAAAATCAGAAATATAAGGTGGAGAATGGAAGGAGAAACTTACTATAAAATATTGCACACTGAATTAGTGGAAGAAACAATGATCAGGGAGAGTAAGAGAGGCATGGGTGGTGTGCGAGGGAGGGGCTTTGGCTGAGGGTGTCATGTGAGCATGGAGAGGGAAGTGGGGAGGGTTTCACAAGAGGTGAGGGAGGAGATATGACCACCATATGGGAGGTGGAAAGCTGGAGGACTCCGACAAAGGGGGTCATGCGAACATAGAGTAATACGGGGGAGAATGTGTCTCAAAGGGATAGTGAAAGGGGGAAAAACTTTTAGGGATTAATAAATAATAATAATAATAATAATAAACTTACTAATTATAATAATAATAATAATAATATTATTATTATTATTATTAAAACATTTTATTTTAATTTTATTTTATTTTTAGAACATAGGGAAGACTTCAAGGTTCGGCCACTTAGTCTGCTAGACTGATTTCCAACCATGCTTATCCTACTGGAGAGAAGAGGCACATGTACTATTTGGACACACAATTTTAAAAACCATGTGATGACTATGTAAAATGGTTATGTCAAATGATAGATAATCCTCGCATGCATTCCTCACATTTTCCTTTGACAATGTGAAAGCCATGAATCTTGTCCCTGACACTAAAATAATTTCACACAGTCATTGTTGGGCCTCACACTGTTTGGTTCAAACCATGATCATGTCCAAAAACCACAAAAAGACTCTAAAACATCATAATTTTCAGAAGGAATTTGACCTGGTCTTCAACCAAAGGGACTAACATAATGAAAAGAATAAAATAGAATAGTTTTCAAGGTCAGTGTGTGAAAATCCCCCCCCCCCCCCTCCACCATCACTTTCTACCCCCATAATGTTACCTATAAAAAAGATAAAAAAATTATTTCCTAATAAAAATTAAAATAAATCAAGAACCTCAGGGTTACCTTTCACTCTGCCAGTCACACCCAACCAGCTTTAAGAGAAACCACAATGAGAAGAGACATGTGTAAATGAGGAGGGTTCTCCTAACTACAAATACCCTACTATGATGACCAAAAATGAGAATCTCGACATGGGATAACTATAGAACTACAAAAAAACCATAGTGTAAATCCCCAAAAAAGACCAAAAACTCCCACACAAACCAACCAACATAGCCAATGGGAACTCCCAACCCAAAACAGAAACCACCGACACACAGGGAAACCCATGGAAATAGCAAAACCCAAATAGTGAACTTAACCATAACTCGTCATTTCCACAAGAAATTAGAATCTCCATAACAAATAAAACCTAAAACAAAAATGGTCCAAAAAAATTTCTAACCACACAAGAGAGAAAATCATCTCAATAATATCATCCACAAAGAGAGAACATTTCCAGGGTTTACTTCCATAAGGCACAACCTCACACATAGATATTTACAAAGATACCTGGACACCAATACTTGTTAAAACCAAGGAGAATATACCAAAAACATAAAAGGATTTAACAAGGAAACATGGCCTCCACTGTTTTTTCAATAAAAAGGAACCATAAAAAACAAAGAAAACTACAATATAGAGGCTTGAACCATCCCCATTATAGCACTGGGGAAAAGTGATGGACCAAAATCACCCACACCCAATGATTCCTGACTATGTGAAAAACTTCACTCTAATTACTATGGAAAAATCCCTAATTTCGTGAAGAATCTTTTACCCCACAGTTAGAAGATAATGATCTTTAACTAAAACATATTCTTTCAATTGCACAACATAAAAACCCCTATCAAATTACCCAAGATACAATGTTGATCAAAACATTTTTCTTTCGAAGAAAGATGTCTTCTCCTCTTTTACAACTAATAAATGTAGGATACAAAGAAAGAAGACTCAAGTGTGGTCCAATGTTAAGAAATGCACCAGCTCCACCACTCAATTCCAATCCTTGATAGAGTCTCCCATGGGAGGAAACAGGTAAAATATTATTCATAATTTCGTCAAAAACTCTAACCACCTCAATTTTGACAATTTAAAACTGATAAATGGTGACTAAAAAGTAACACCCAAGACCGACCATTAGTAAAACATGGAATAAGGAATCTTAGATTCAAATAATTCACTCCTTACCGACACATTTCTAGGGAATACTCAAATATATGAAGCAAAAATCCAATTCAAAGCAAATCATTAACCAAATTTTAAAAAATAAATAAAATTCCCAAAACTCAAACACAAATCACCATTCTAACCACAATTCAGTATGCCAAAACCAAGATTACAGGAAAAAGGATACCAAACAAGGAAAGAAAACCAATTTCAGCATGAAAATAACTTAAATATCTACCATTTGTATTCCATGATGTATCTCTAACTATATCACACACACACACACACTCACACACACACACACACACATATATCATTATTCGTTATCAAACACCCATCCATACATACCACCAATTATCCACTTACTACATGCGTACCTCGATATATGTGATCATTCATAGAAATACCAAGGATCAATTCAAAACATTTCTCATTTCCAAAACAGATCAGTCAACTTAAAGCACAAATTTGATACCAATTTTATGTTTACCCTTATCATTAAAGCAACACATTTCTAAATTCCCAAGAAAATTTCATTTCCCATTCCAATATGTATTTCAAAATCCAAAAATTATTTCTAAAACAGCCTCTGTTTTTCCTTTGAAACCTCACATTATAGTAAAAATAAAATCTTTTCCAGAAATAATTTTCAATTCAAAAACTATTTTTCCACTCCAAATACAATTTTACTTTTTAAAAAAACTCATTTCCTAAAAAACATTTTCATTTTTTAAATCCAATCTTTCCAAAAAAAACCACACACACAACTCACATCAAAACATAATGAATAAGGAACTAGTGGCTATGCTGACCCAGATGACATGGCTTCGTAGACCATACCCAGAGCAAGTATCAACTAGAGGAAGTATCTTTAATCGTGCGCAATGGGTACACATGTGTCACTACTCCATGAAATCATGTCACATAACACCTACTCCCTCACATTGTCATCCCTTATCCACATAGACAAAAAACTATAATATCATACTATACCATGTAACTCATGGTTCAGGACGAGAAAGGATTCATAATGTCATTCTTTCACCTACCTCTAAAGTCCCAAAAGTCCTAATCTCCATGCTACTTGACTCCCCAAATAACAGGGTCCTACTCTAATATAATTTTTTCATGAAGAATCCTGTCACCCGAGTCAGTCCACGATTAGTCTTGAAGGGCATTCTCGATCCCCACTGGCTGACAACTAGTTTTGCGCATCAAAAAAATAAATTGATAATGTTTTGTCCCATAAACATGTGAAAGATATATATATAAATATAAACAGAACTATAAAACTAGACTAAAGTAGTTGAATGAAAATAAAACAACACACATACCTCCATGTGACCACATGGGTCACCTCCAACTATAATATCACACTCTCTCCATGAGATAACCAAAATAAGAAGCATCCCTAGAAGCTAAAAACAAAAATGAAACTATACGAATGAGTATGAAAACTCAATAGGCATGCCCGAATAAACTATTCTCTATGAATTACCTTCAAAAAATAAACCCAATTAATGTTATTTTTAAAATAAAACCATATAAAATAATATTTTCCATTATTTTTGAATTAATGTAAAAAGTGTCCATTTCAAGGAAATAAAATTTTCTTTCTATGAGATTTTAAAACACATTTCTAGGAATGCATGAACATTTTAAAATGAAAGGAAGATAGTTTATATTAAAATAATGGTTTTAATAAATGAGGGAAAAAACCTGAAGCATCCAAAATGGAAATCACATCACAAACACCATGTCATACGTGAGCACCGTGGACAATCCCTATAGGTAACTAACACAAAAGTGACCCTTGGAACCTCGTATCTCAGTGAAATGTTGTATATCAACCAAAACCAACAATATTCTCATGCATGTTCCCTTATGAGAGAATATCCCAAAGGCCTAGTGTTATTTGAGAATCATCATTATTCAGTTAGTGTTGTAATCATCAATCCTGCTAGATGAATTCTGACTAATCCACTTACAATTCAATTAGCATACCAATCATAGTTCTCCCACCTAGATATCTTAGTCTCCCATGTGCTCAATTTTTAATGGTGGCGATTTTTTTATCAAACTAACATACAATAAAATATTATTTTAATTTCCCTAAAACACATCAACCTCTCACCACAGGTCTCCTTCCTTGAGTGTATCATCTGTTTTACAACAAAAAACAATGTACAAGACTCTTCACTAGACACATGTCAAAAATTATACATTAACACTTTTCATTTTTCAAAAAAGTGGGAATGCCTCATGAGCGGGTTTCCATTTCCACAAATTATTCACAATGTGACAAAAAACCCTCAATAAGGAATATCATTACCTAAGAAAACATAATAAAAAAAATTAATAATATTTCAGAACCATTTAAAATAAAAATTAATCAAAAATAGAACCAATCATTTAAAAAATACTTGAAACCACACCTAAGTATAAGAAACCCATTTAAGAAACTAAATTCAACATTTGACCTCATGTTTACACCCAAATAAATTAACTTTTTCAAAGTTACCAAAATATGTAATTTCCCCTTTTTAAGGTCACAAAAGAACCCATATTCATTCAAATAAGCATTAAAAACTAATATACTGAAACCAAACATCTTGGGAAATACCCACCATACTCCCAAGACTATTTTAGATACCACCATTTAGAATTTAAAGTGTTGTGAATTCTAAAGTATTCATAGAGGTATAATTAAATAGTGATTACACATTTCAAAACAGAATGGTGAATCGTGATAAATGAATTAAACTTCAATGCTATGCATTGATATCAATTTTTATAACAAATATATATACCATGTAATATTAATAACACTTTTCAAAATACTCAAGCGATTAAGGAATTCTAATTTATGTCATGGTTATTGGGGACCTACCTCAAACAAGATACTTTTTTATGGATACAACTCAAACTAACCCTTCACACTTAAATGAACATGAATTTATACATATATATATACCCCCAGTAGCATTTTATATATTCAACTCACAATGAGAGAATATGTACAAAGAGGGTGTATATATATATATTCCTTACCCATGCATTCATGTGTAAGCACCCGTGACTTTCACCACTCAAAAACACTTTAATGAGAACAAACACACAATTGAAAAATTATGGAAAACTCAAAAACCCTAAAACCCTAAATTTAAAATTGAGAAAAAATAAAGGAACCAAAGAGTCCTTACCTGAAACTCATGGAATTCCAACTAACCTTGACTGTGGTGGAGAGAATATTCCTCTACTAGACCCAATGAACCCTAATCATCAATATTCAACCAATAAATCCCCTAAAAATAGAAATATAGTTTGGACAAGGTGTGAAAAAACCCATTGTGGGGGAAAAGGAAATAGAATGAGGATAATAGAATGATAACCTTATCAGATATGATTGTTCACCGAATCATTGGAAGAAACAATGGACTGAGGGAGTGGGAGAGGCGGCGGAAGTGCGTGAGGGAGGGGCTTCAGCTGAGGGTGTTGTGCATGTAGCAAGAGGGGTGGTGGAAGGTGCCACATGTGCTGAGGGAGGAGGAACAACCACTGGAAGTGAGGTGGTGCACTAGAGGGCTATGACCTATAGGGGTCTCATGAGAAGGGAGAGGTAAGGGGAGGGTACGCTGGGAAGGGGTAAGGGGATAGGGAAAACCCCTTTAGGATTTAATAAAAATAAAACTATTAATAATAATAATACTATTGTTAATAGTAATATCCATGATAATAATTATATTATTATTATTATTATTAAAATTTCTTTTAATTTTATTTTACTTTTCAAACACACAGTTGACCAAATGTTCTGACAGAGAGTGTTCCAACCGTAAACAACCAATAAAGATAACGAGAACTCATATAGGCTGATGACATAGTTTGAGAATCTATGCTCTAACCATGGAAAATGGTTTTGTCAAATTATAGAGCCTCCTCGCACACTTTTCCCATTGCCTGCTCTGACCATGCACAAGTTGTGTGCCTTGTCCCTAACAGAAAAAGAGGATTTCACATTCATTATTAGGCCTCACACGACATGGTTCAAACCATTATTAAATAGTTCTAGGGTCCATAGCCACTAAAAGACTCTAAAACTCAAAAACATTACCCAGTAACTCAACCCCAACTTCAACTAAGTAACCCTACATAATGAAAAGAATAAAATAGAAGAGTTTCCAAGGTCCGGGTGTCACAATATAGGTAATATTCCCTTTTTTCCTTTGTGTATCCTATAAAGTTACACTTTGTGTCTCATGGTGCACTTCTATTACCTAAAAAGGCCTTAACAACCCCTTCTCTTCAACATACATGTAAATTGGATAACATGGTTTTTCTTCTGTTCCATATTTTGCATGAAATGTCATTTTTCTATTTATTAGGTACTTGGTTTAGTATATGTGCGGTTTTTTGTAACATGTATCCCCAAAAGGATAATGTAAGACTCGAATGACTCATCATTGATCTCACAAGGTCCGACAATGTGTGGTTATTCCTTTCACTTCTACCATTCCATTGAGGTGTATACATAGTGAGTTGAGATAAAATCCCAAACTCCAATAAATAATAAATGTAGTTTTGATTTAAATATTTTCCACCATAGTCTAATCAAAGTTTCATAATATTCTAACAATTATGGTTCTCAACTTCATTCTTTTATTAATTAGATTTCTCCATGGAATTATTCTTATACCACATTAAGTAGACATATCCATATCTACTAAAATCATCATTAAAAGTTATGAAGTATGAGTACCCACCCAATAAATCTATCGGAAATGGCCCACATATGTTTGTATTAACTAATTTCAGAATCTCTTTATCCCTCTCACATTTATCACTAAATGGGGATTTTATCATATTTCTTTGTAAACACGCATGACATACATAAAGTGGTTTTTGGTCAAAATAATATAAATATACATCTAGTTTTAATTTAATCAAGTGATTTTCATTTACATGACCTAGTGGGTGATGCTAAAGTTGGTTGTGGTATGATTCATGTGATGTTGTTTAGTTATCGATTGTAATTACTTGGTTTGTGTATTTCAACACATAAATACCATTATTTGAGTGAATCTTACAATAAAAAATTCAATCATTATAAAAGAATCAACTATTATTTCCAAATTTGAAAATAAAACAATATGTATCTTGTATGGATATTGGTATAATGTTTTTGGAATTGGATGGCACATAATTACAAACTTTCAAAACAAAGATCATTCTTATCAGAAACGTGTGGTGGCAGTACCCGATAGCTTCAACGGAAAGATTAGATATGTCAGCTGCTCATAGATCTACCTCCCCTACCTCAATTCTTCTAAATCTATTTTTCTTCTATATTTTAATAAATATGTGAGCACCACAGACATTATATAGTAAAAAAATAGAATTAGATAAATTTCACTTGATAACAAAGACACCTGAAGATTCCTATTGATTCTTCAGCTGGGTGATGTTTATCTTCTAGTCTCCCTTCTTACCACATACAAAACAAACAACATCATGTTCTCTAATTTACTGTTGATCTTCCACTTTCTGGAAGGAAATTGTGAAGAATCCTTGGCCTTGGGGAATTTTAATTGTTTTTCCACTTATTCACCATACATATTTAAGGCTTTTCTCACTTCATATCCTTATTCACTTAGCATATAATAGTGATATGATCTGATAGATACTTCTCAATGTTGAAAATATTAAAATTCATAACAAAATTTGGGAAGCTCTAAGGGAGTGATAGAAATCGGTGCTCAGTTATTTAGGGAGTGTAAATACTAGATCCTCTAGGTAGCCACTAATCATGACTACATAAGGTCCAGTTGGGGAACCCTCTACAATATTACTTTGAATCAGTACTTTGAATCACTCAAACCGCTCATATCTAGTTCTTTATAGATATAGTCCATATATATAATCAATCATTATATAAAAATTTATATTTTCACTAGACTTCATGAGCTCACTAAATATGGATTAAATTATTAAAAATTTAAAGTCTACAATGTTGTTCATATGTTTGTCATAGATAATGAACTCCTACTCACTTGTCTCCTTAGAAAAAGAATTGGGATTTGTGGATTCTAGCATGTATGATTTTCATTCATGGTGAAAAACAAAAGGATGGTGTCATTAACATTCTTAAAAGTTACTACCAGTTAGAAGATGATCTTTCTCCAATATAGATCAAATGAATAGAGTGGATGATGAGCATACCATTTTTCTACAATTTAAAAGTATGAATTATTAGTACTTATCTTGATTAAAATTTAGGTGAGATATAGTAAATTAAATGGTTTTATTAAATCTAAAATTAATTTATGAAGCCCCGGTATCCTTCACCATTAAAAACAGAATTTAAAATTTCTAGGACATTCTAGTAGCATGGATCTATATTTCCCTTCACATAACCCAACAAGGGTTGGTCAACCTATTTTAAGGTATTTAGGTAGGCATGTCTTTTCTGACTGCAACTTGGGATGCCATGTCTCTATGACATTATAGTAGCAAGGATCAAAATTTTTCTTCGCATAACCCTGAAAAGGGTTGGTCAACCTATTTTAAGGTAGTTAGGTAAGTATTTTTTCCAACTGCATGCTTGTAACACATTGATTCATTGAGTGGAATCCCCAGTCTGGACATTAAACATAGTCTAGAAAGGGATACTATTGATGTAAAATGATTAATTCAACCTAAAACCATTATAAAAACTCCCAATATAAAAGTATGTGTTCTAAGAAGGGTTGGTTAAAGACATAGTTCTATTGGATTCATTCCTAATCAAGTAATGGAAGAAAAATTATGAGTTAACATTTAATTTTGGGGTTTAAATTTATTATACATAAATGTTTTCTTATTTATCCTTCCCATGTATTATTAATATTAACTAGATTTTACTTAATTAATTACCCATGTTGGATAAAATATCTAAGCATAATTCATTTATTTAAATTCCATGTTTACATATTAATTTAATAACTTATGTGACTAAGGTCTTTTATATATAAAATAAATAATTTATAGATGTAATTGATTAAATAATGTAAATGATCTGGTCATTTTCATATCTAATGGTTTATTTAATGGGTAGTCATTAAATAAACTTAAGCCATAAGAGAATAACTCCATTTTCCAGTCTTGACATGAGTTACAATATTCCACATGTACACCTATGTATCATCGAGTTGGCATCATCATGGTTCCATCGCAAACCATCTCTATGTTCCTTGGGATACAATATTAATTACAAGTACTTATTATACACAAGTAGTTCAAAAAAACAAAAGGATTGGTTAAAGAGGATTACATAAATGTCCTTTGACATGTTAGTCCTATATAATAAATGAGGGATGGATGACTCACGGACCATCATTTAATTTAATATTAAATAACTAGAAACCCATTCTATAAATTAAATTAAGTAAATTCCAACCCATAAATAGATCTCGATCAATCTCATTATCAGTTATACATGCAACGAATTCATTAAAGTAACTAATTAGAAATCATCTCTTTATTCATAAATTATTATTAAGTTGAATGTTCATGTTTTAATTAATTTATTTATTAATTCATTTTCATCTTAAGGATCATTTAAACTTAATTAGTGATACCCATTATTTATGGAATTAATGAAAAATAAATGGCAGAAGCAATAATGACACATTTATTACAATAAATTAAATGAGAATTTAATTTTTTTCAATCCATTATTAAATTGTCAAAATAAATTGATGTGGACATAAATAAAATATGGTTTTAATGATGAATTTTTCAATTAAATGTAATTTTTAATTCTATTCTTTAATTTGAGACTACACAACATATAGAGACCATCTACATGTCGTGTATCTCAGTAGTCGTATATTTGGGGTACACAACTGGGTCTATGGAATGTACCTTGGTTAGAATACAAGGCATGTAAATACCTAATACAAGCAATGTATTTCACATAACATGTGTCTGTGATATACATCTGGGTCTTCAACATGTGTTTTAGAGGCAATAATTGAGGAACCACACATCATGTACACCACTTACATGTTGTGTATATCATAAATTATTCATGTTTTAAGTATCATGCGGTTTAATAATGTATAATGACCAAGAAAATTACACGATTTATGTTAGTAACCCGTGTTGAGTGCACGATGTGACTACTAATACATTCCATGTAATCCGACAACCCATGTGTCACCATGTCCCGGTATACATGAAGTGTCCCATAAATACTCCACGTGTAATAACTGTGTGGCGTTTCATATATCCCTTGGTTCATCAAAATGCATTGCTCTAGAGTACATGGCGCGTACTTACAAATACATGTTGTTTAACCCCATCAAACCATCCAAAAATATGATAGTTCATTATGGCATCTCTGATCATTTTTTATCTATTTTTAGACCATTAAAAAAATTAAAAGTTTAATTAACAAGATTAATATGTTGAATTATGTTATTTCAAATTTAATTACAGAACTAATTACATGAAATTAGAATCTAACCACAATTTCACATAGATTAACAATCAAATAAATAATAATAGATTTAAACATGACCCCTATGATTCCAATTGTAGGTTTCGGGCATAGGGGATGCATGTGGTGGGAGATGTGATAATTAAAATTTATTTTAATTTCAATTAACCAGAACCCCAGTTGAGTATATTCCACATTATGTTTATTGATAATTTATTCAGTTTTGAAGAAACCAATTACCCCATCTTAGGTTTCTTCATAGTTGATATTGATCATTCAAAAAGACCCTCTCAGATATCCATTGTCGAGATTGTGAGGATCTAAGGGTAGAATCCCTCTATCGATGATCCACACATGCTCCAATGATCTCCAAGAAACACCACTAGATCTCTAGGTGCTATCACAATGAATAAAATGTCCAATTTTGTTTTTTCATGACCACTCATTCCTCAATCTTGAAGAAATATATCTTGCATTCTTGTTCTTGATATAGAGATATGGAGAAGTTGAAAGAGAATTCATTGTGTGCAACAATTCCATCTTTTTAAATTCACTATACTATATCCATAAAAATCTATTTATATTGGTAGTGTTTATGATAGAATATTTTTTAATTTCATATCAACCATTTAATAATATTAAAACCATTAGTAAACCATATGTAACAAAATATTAATATAATTATTATTTTGTGGCAAGTATAATCTTGTTAACATGATAAATAATATTTAATGGCCTCTAATAACAATTTATCACTAGATGCAATCATGTTCCATTTGAACTCCTCGATATTTATTGAATAAAAGAATAAATATTTTTTTAATAAATAATTATTGAATTCATATACCAGTGAATAAATATTTATTAAATATTCAATAAAATAAATAAATATTTATTTATTTACATGTCGATGAATAAATATTAATTTTATATATGTGATCAATATAGCATGAATAAAATTATTTCTTGATCATGAGAATAATATTTTTTCCATTAATTAAATTAATATAGAATTTAATTGATATCAATGAAAACACATAGTGTGTGACTTCAAGGATTCTTTCACATTGGGATTAGGTGGGCTTGCCTAAAGTCTAAAATTTTAATCAAACAATGGGTGAAGACACCAATGAGAAATAACTTAATGTCACAATTTCAACAACCACATATTATTGCTCACTGTGTAATATAATTCATTTACCACAATATATCATAAAATAGTTTGCATGAAAATGTCATAAATCTATATGATCAATACGTCTTTCATTTACTATTTGAAATAAGTTCATTGATACACCATTACCATGGAATATAAGTGTCAATTATATTCTAATAAATGTGATGATATATGAAATCCCATAAATATGGAAGGGAGAATCTCTAATTGAATTATCTATTAATGATATGTAAATCATGATGCACCAAATGTACCCTACTCCCCTCTAACATATCACATGCCAGTTTTGAAGCGGAAACATCAGGAGTTGTAATGACAGAAATAAATGATTCAAAAAAGAGTAATAGTGAAAAAATAAAAGAAGAAGAAGAAGATATTGGAGATAGATATTTGTGTGGTTTAGTAAATGATCCCTATATCCATGAAGTGTTATAAATTAACTATTATTCGAGAGCACAATTTTACATAAATATATCTTAGTGTTTCTAACAACTAAAAACCCTATACTAAAATGTGAAAATAAAAAGGAATAAGAACTATTCTCCTAACCTCTATAAAGTCTATTATCTAATAGTGAATGGCATATGGAAGTCTGCATCGCTATAGTGAAAGGTGGTAACCCAAGTCAATAGTGATAAAGTGAATGATGGATGTAAGTCTAAGGAGCTACAGAACTATGACTCCAATTTCTGCACTACTATAATGCCTTATCTGTGTCGATCGGTCTGCTCTAGTATAATGGTCAATGTTGCTACAGTACCACAAAAATTTTGGTGGCAGGACCTTCGGGCCTAAGAGAAAGGGAACATTGTACCCATCAAACCCCAAAAAGATCACATCAGAGCTCGATCAGCAAAGGTTGCGGCCTGGTGCATAGTATGAGCCAAAAGAATTCAGCCCAAACATCATCTAGAAGGATCCTGGTACACCAATCCATTAGGTTTTTGTAAGTAAATCTATGTGTTTGAGTCCTGACATGCTCCAATGATAATCTTAAGGTCTATAGACCCTTACAAATCTGATGAAACCAAAACATGCATAAATCATATTGGTGGTTCTGTTCTCATATTTTCATGTCTTACCAGGTGTGAACTTCTTGAGAAGAAGCCTCATCAGCTTAAAATTACTCACATATCAAGGTATAAATACTATGTGTCCCATTATAATATGTTATCTAACCATATAACTTTATTAAGAATATTTTCATCGCACTTCGAGGTTCACATCATAGAAGGAAATTTCAAAGACCTTATCAATGTGAAAAATAATCTACAATATTATTACATTGAAGTCATGCAAAACAATTAAAAAAATGTAATATGATATTTAATTAATACTAAATACATCAAATATACATGTAATCAAAGTATAATGAGTTGGTCCTAAGACACTAACTCGAATAGTCACGACCTTAATTCCAGTCAAAGATTTTACCAGTGGCTCATAGGATACACTCATTAGGGATAATTTACTCCACGAGCCTTGTTTTCCCTGATGACATTCATTTGAGATATCTCACTCTACTGGTCTTACTATATTAATGAATCTCATCTGAGAGAACATTCTCATGGGGTATTTCTATGAAGAAGCACCAAGGAAACCAAGAGTTCTCATTTGAGATATACACTTGATCATACTACACCATATCTGAAGACACCATATATCAATACATTAATAGGGGATCACACCTCTGTCCATAGGGTATGCCAGACCATATTTGGAATAACCTTCTAAGTATGGGATTTTATGCCCATGTATGTTAGTCATGATGATATCTAAAACCCCACCTTGGGAAGAAGAGACTGACTGAAGATTCCAATTTAGGCCTCATAGAGGGATTCAATAAATCTAATCAAGACTAATACCATAGATGGGATCACATCCAATACCTAGGACATGATGCCTAATAGTACCCCCTGGGGATGGACCAAGGGAACATAGGCTAGAGAAATAGGTCTATACTATTATTTTTTTTGGGAACTCACCCAAGCTCACAATATAGGTGAGCTAATAAGAAAAATGTATCTAATCTTCCCTTTAAGGACTACATGATGTATCTCATCGGGGTACACAATGTGTTTCACTAAGCCCATTACATCCTATGTCTCAGGCTCACACGACATGATTTTCTCAAAATACATGGTGTGTTCTTAGGGGTATATGATGTGTAGATATTGGTATAGAAGTTGATGTGTCGTATGGTTTAGCTTGTGTACAATGGTATTTTATTGTGTACATAGGGTGTTCCATTGTACACTGTCCATGTTCAGGTACTTTTTGAAGTGCATGAGTTTTTACTCCATGTCACATGACATGTAAGAGCCGGGACATCATTGGGAGTGTGTTGTATGCTGATTCATGTGTACCTTCTAATGTAAATGATGTGTTCCTTTATCTACAAAACATGGGGGACACATGGCCTCATGGGTGTTTACTCCCTGTATATGTATAGTCATCATCCAAGGCGTACATGATGTGTGATACGATACTCATGAAATATAGTGCCACATGGCCTCATAGGTGTGTACTCCCTATACACGCTATGCCGGTTGGCTATGGTTTATACAACATGTAAAGTCACTACATGTTCTGTGATATTTAACTTGATGAGGAAACTCTAGAAACGACATAAAGGGAACTATTTGACATATGCTCATTAGACTACATGTTGTGTAGTCTGGATTTTTTTAAAACCTTTTGTTATTTAGGATCCACCACTCATGCCTTCATTGATGCTGGATTCATAGTGATTCTCACAATGAATTAATGATATTGGTTGACTGCACCTACCTCATCATCGATGGATGGATTCAAACCATCCAATCGTCTTGGTAATCACCTCTCACCACATCATGTAGCCACCAAAACACCCAACCACATATGAGGAACATTGATATGATCCTAATCCATCTATGATTGTTCATAGTAGTCATAGCACCTTGATCACACCATTGATCCCAAACTCATACCTATAGTAACTATCTGTTCCACTAAATAATGTTTGTGAAATGATCCTTTACATTGAATTTTTTGAACCACTGGCTAAAGAAAAATCTTTGTGATGAAAACATAAATAATAGTGGAAGAAATGCACAAAACACAACAAGAGGAATGAACCTCATCCATTGTTCAGGTTGACATCAATTCACAACCATTAGAACCAAGAATGAAGAATGGAAATCAAATAACATCAAATCCCAAATTCTAGAAAGATACATTCCATGGCCACATAACACGATCTACGCAAAAATTAATCTGTTAGTGGAATTAATTCATGATTTTCATGGGATAAATAAACGGGGTAAATAAACCAATAGAACAAAAAAATACCTCGATTTTGGATTGATCACTAATGAAGAATGAAACTAGTTTGTTGTCATTGGTGCGATCCATGAACACTATTTGCAAATAAGAACTCCTTGGTACCGATCATTGATTCACAATCTAGTCATTATTCTCCAAATATCTCCCCCAAGTCCTATCTCCAAATACCTATGGTTATGGAACTAACCCTAGGATTTTCCCATAACATGGTTTAATTAGTATATGATTACGCCCTTAAAATTTAATAAATTTATTTATTTATTAATTGACCCATAATTTCACAGACTTCTAACACCAGAGATACAAAATATTTATGTCATGCCTAGGGTGATTCCCACATTGTAAATTTAATGGCGGTATTAGATGTTTCATATGAGACTCCATTTGAGTTACATTATTTATGAAAATCACATCATGCATGTAATATATTATTTTATTTGTTTTCAATACTTAAATACCAAGACTCTTCAGTATCTATAATTTTGTGTTGACTTAGCACCTAGAATCAAAAATATTCATTAAAATATTCCAAACTCTCATTTAAAAAATATTCATTACATTCTCCCAACCATTAAATATTTTCACCCTTAAATTTGAAAACCTACTCACAAGTGAGAATATAGAGTTTTCAACTAAGTTTCCCAATTCCATGATCTCCCATGAAGGTTATCAAGCTTCCAAAAAACACACACCATTGAGAAACACTTTCCCAAGAAGGGTATTCTCTTATTGGTTCCCAAATGATACCAAAAAACTTGAAAAGACAACTCCACCATCAGCATCCATATCACCCTAGTTGACATCGTGCAATATATCATACACATATCTCCTCAGTTATGACATGTTGAAACACCAAGCACCTGATCTAACTACAGTCAGAGGGTCAGATAGTATGCCACCTCGATACCCAATGTAGTATCTGAAAAAATACCATGGTCCTCAGAGATAGCCTGCCACTATGGTCAAATCTCTACAATCCACAATGAGGAAAGAATAGAAGGAACACATATTCTCCTCATTGAACTCCAAAGGCCACCATCATTCATCCACAAAGGATTGTTGATGGATTTGGGTAGTCCTTATACTCTCGTGGATGAACTGCACCCTTTACAAAAATTGATTACACCAACTCTAGACCCACAAGCATTGTCTCCCACTAACTTCGAATAGTATATTAGTTACCTTAGGGTCTCCTATATGTGGAATCATATAGTGATATATTGATGGTGGAGTGGTAACTGATGTGATACAAAAACACCACCAATGGTATATATCCTCCTAGATAAGTCCCATAACTAACATGAAAACTCGAATTATCTTCTTATAAACCTAAACGATTTTCATTACTTAGCCATCTGTATAAGGTAGAAACATTATGATCAATTGTCATCAATTCAAAAGTTCTCCAGGATCCTCACCAAAATCATGAAGTGAATTGATCATCACAGTCTGAAATGATCATTGAGGAAATTCAATGAAGTCGGACTACCTCTTATGCACATAGGAATCCCAAAAACTCTAATAAACTCTTCCCAAAGATGGTTAGGAAGTGATCCAACATGATGAGTTGGTTTATGATCACTCATATTTCATCATGAAAACTAATTGTTAGTGAAATATTTTTCATGAGAACCATATAGATACCATCCCCTGACCACTTCCATCAGGGCACCTCATCCTTCGCCCATGGGAAGGTGAGACATTATGGGTTTATCTCAATAACATGATATGACATCCATGGAAACCCAACCTAATTACCAATGACTATGGTACATTCTCAACTACCCTAAATGTACTAATAAGAGATATCATGAAAGATTCTCATAAAATCATCTTGGATCATAAGTATTGTCATCCTCTATCCTTGAACAAGGGTGATGTTCTCCCCACCTTCAAAAAAATACCTCAAGAACATGTACAGTGTATATCTACTCATGAAATATCTCAAAATAAATATCCCTTAGTTGTTCCTCCCTGAATAATGGAAGATTTCCTATAGTAACAACGATCGACTGGAGGTGCACTACACCATAATCATCCTAAATGGTTAACTGCAACATTGTTAACTGCTCTATCACCTCGCTTAAAAATAGAAAACCAATTTTTGTTGTGAGCATATTCTACCACCACCACACTCTCGAGTGGCTCCCAATATAGCATTTCATCCACCTTTACTCAGTCCACTATCAATCCCCTCTTCGAGAATACATATCCCAAGAAGTTGACCACCTTAATTCAGAACCAAAACATTGAGATCTTCACGTAAAGTTTGTACTCTAAGAGCATGTCCTAATCCATCATCAAGTGTATCACATGCTCCACCTCTAATGATGAGTTAAAAGGATTTCATTGGTGAATATTACCATGAATCGATTCAAAAGGGATAGAAGATATAGTTCACAAGTTCGAAAAACACTTCTTGTTTGTTCAACACACTGGATTGTATCACCAAGAACTCGGAGTAACCGTAGTGGATCTAAGAATCCACCCATGTTATATTCTACTATCAAGCCTGAAGCTAGTGATAACAAAACTTGTGATAAAAAATCGAGAACGAATTCACCCTTAACCACTAGTCAATGTCCTTTATTATTGGGGGCAGTGGTTTATGCACTTTTGTGATAGTTATCTAGCTCATGCGATGATAATCCACACCTAACCTCATGCACACACCCCTTTCCTAGTGAACAACCCTGATCTACCTAGGGGAAAACACTGGGTCTAATAAATCCGCTTCTCTACAAATTATTCAACCGCACTTATAGCTCTCACAACTATATGGGGTCATCCGATATGTTGTCATAGATATCGGGTCATCTCTAGGTGTAGGTATATGTTGAAGAAAAACATCAAAGGGGAGGTAATCTTGGTACGTCATCATGTAAGACATCCTTATTAATATCCAACATTTTAGTAAACTATATGCACATTGAACATATTTCTATAATGGTCATATTATCCAATGGGCAAGGAATCAAATATACCCTCCTAGACAAGATCTCATCCTGCTCTTCTTGGGATTTGTTCTCACCAACAAAGTAAAATTAAATACCACTATCTTGGGAACACTAAAACCATCACTGGTGATCATGGAAGGTATAAATTTAGAAAATAATAAGGAAATATCATAGGGTCACACTATCGCTATGTAAGGATACTATGTGAGGCTCTCTTTACTCCCATATTTAGGTCACAATTTTGATAAAAGGGTGTAATCATCGAACATTCTTTGAAAGAGCCTACAAACACAATGGTTGAGTTAAAAGGCTCCAATGGTATCACAATATCTTGAAAAAATGATACATTTAGGGAAATGTGTCTTGTTAAAGTGTACCAAGAAATATTCTGGAGCAGAGAAGACAAATGTCATACCTCAAAACAAACTTCAAGACTTTGGGTCATAAAATCCTACCACCTGGATCCATCATTTCCCTTGCTGAACTGTTCACCACAACCGGAGCCTACTCTAACAGCTTAAAAAATCAAGAATACCATAAGAATACATATCAAATGAACTCTTCAACCATACCATAGCAATATTTTCATTGGGAATCACTGACCATACAATTATAAATCATGTGACAAGAACGCATCATGGTGGTGGAAGTGTCCTTCATCCTTGTGTGACCAATTTCATGACAAACATCACTAACATAGGCCTCTACTATTTCCTCACATCACCCTTGAGAAGTGTCATTTGTGGGACCACCATTCATAGGGGTCTTAACCATGTGAGGTACACCATTGAGAGGGGTTTGAGCCATAAAGGACACTT
Source organism: Viscum album (assembly GCA_963277665.1). NCBI lineage: Eukaryota > Viridiplantae > Streptophyta > Magnoliopsida > Santalales > Viscaceae > Viscum > Viscum album. Next base: position 1,542,232,184 of record OY728142.1, read on the forward strand.
GAACCACTGGATCAAGCTATCCCTGTACTGCCTATGAAAGGAGATATGGATATCTACAAAACCTAGGATATATATGTCTCTAAACCTCAAAAATTGCTCTAGGAATAGGTACATAATCCTCTGCTACTAGCAGAACTAACTAATGGTCACCCTGGAAGAGAGTATCTACTTGAAGGACATGTATTGGGTTAGCATGTTGTTGAACCAATGTAGACATTCCTCTCAATTAACCCAGAGGAACCACCTCCAACACAGGACCAAAAACTAAAGCCTCCTACATAGGATCATAACCACAATAACAGTATAAAATCCTAGCTGGCCATCGTCATGGAGGCATCTAGTGATAGCCTAAACGCACCACTTTAAAAAGAGCATATCTGAGGTTTTCACTCAATAAGGAAATGAAAACTACAACTCATTCCTATATGATGTGGGCATCAATGATCACCATGAAACCAAATCCTACATGTGTCGAGTCAGTAGATAGGTTATCAGAGTCTTCATAAATGGATACATTAGCCACCACACCAATACTAGTTTCCCTAGTCTGAAAACCATACTGGAGACACATTAACACTACTTCCCTAATTCCCACACTAAAACCTCCCAACAAGACAATCTCCAATCCCAGATCCTATGATAACCTACCCTTTCATACCACTATTCCATGACCAATCTCATCATGTACCACCTGTATGGTGTTAAACTAAGTGAGACTCCTCAATCTCGCCTCCAATAGTCTAGAGTCTGGAGACTAGTACCAAGTAGGCATATCAAGTACATTGGATGAATTATCCTAATGTACATGTACACACACACATGCATCTCCACATTCTAGTATAATGTAGAAAGGTAAAAAAACAGACTATAAATGCATGATTAAAATATAACCCACATTAGAGTACAACAAGTAGTAAAAAACCAGAATGAGTAAAATACAAGACCAAAAAAATTAATGAATAGTCCATCCTACTAACAACACGGTTGGTAGCTATCCCAAAGAAACTGTTTATCAATCTCAGTCTAGTCTAGCGTAAATAAACTCTAACTACAATCCACCTACTCCTAATCCACATAGGACTCCAATGAAAGGAATGTTATCTTCAAAATACATGACGTGTACAAGCATAGACCATACAGAGGAGAGTATAAACATACCCAATAGGATACCTCAAAATCACTAAACATAAAGAATCAGAAGATTAATTATATCATCACCATTATGGTATTTCAATTATGATACAAGAAATAACAAAAAAAACAATAACCTAGATATTATAAAGATAGAAACTATGTATAAATATGATGTCATGACATCACTTCTATCCTAGGATTTTACAAGAGGCTCAAAGGTAACACTCTCATGGAAGAACCCAATCCATGATCATTTTCATGCCTAATAGAGCCAATCTAAGAAGTATCTCACATTGAATATTAATATACTAATTAAACTCATTTGAGATAACATGATCATCATGTATCTCCATTAAGAAGCACCATGGAAAATGAGAGAGCTCACCCAAGATACACAATCGACCCAACTACAGCACATCAAAATACAAAATATACCGATACACATATAGGGAATCATGCCTAGGGCTATGGGGTAGTCCAAACACTATCTGGAATAATCAACCAGGTAGAGGATCTCATTCCCATGTATATTGGTCACAATGATTCCTATAACCCCACCTAGGGAGAAAATAAAATGATAAAAAATCCCACTTTGGGCCTCATAGAAGGATTCCATTACTCTATCCGAGAGTAATCCTTTAGAGGGGATCACATCCAATTACCAAGACATGATTCCTCATAGTACCCCCATGTCGATGAACCAAAAAAATGTACCATAGAGAAACATGTCCATATTGAAATGGTTTGTGGGAACTCACCCAAGAACACACTAGATTTGAAATGAGAATAACATGGGGTCCAACCTACCCTTCATGGATTACACGGTGAGTCTTATAGGGGTACACCACATGTCTCACTAATCATGTTGCTGACTATTTATTGCGCTCACCTTACATGAATTTATATAAATTCACATTGTGTCCCTTGGGTTTTAGGATGTGAATATGTCGATATGGAACTCGACATGGTATCTGGTTTAGGTCATGTACTATGGATCATGCATGTGTACTCAGTGAATTCCCATGTACACTAGATGTTTTTAGGACTTTCTGAAGCATATGATGTGTTCTCTAAGTCACATAGTGTGTAGGATCTAGGACAACACTCAGCATGTGCCATCTTCCCATGCCCATATACATTCTGAATTAAACAACATGTTCCCCACCATACAAAGTATGTAGGGCCACGAGGACTCCTGGGAGTTTTGTCCATATACACACCAAGCCATACACCAGAGATCACATGACGTGTAATTCAATACACAAGGTGTGTAGTGCCCCATGGCATCCAAGGTATGTACTCTATGTACTCACTAAGCTAGTTGACCATGTGGCACATAATGTGTATAAACATCACACATCATCGGATATTTAACACTATGGGAAAACCCTAATTTTTTCATAATGGGAAATACATGATTTGTGTTTTTTGCACTACACATCGTGTAGTCGGTAATTTTATAGAACTGCTTGTTCTTCACATAGTTCTTCTCTGGCCTCCAGCACTGAGATTCTTTCCCTAAATTGTAGATCTGGGTTGAACGCACCCACCTCATCATCGGTGGTGGAATTACAACAATCCAATCCACTCAGTAATCACCTCTCACTGCACTATGCCATAGCCACAATACCCAAACTCATATGAGGAACACCAATTCGATCCTGAACCATCAATGATCATTTGTAGTCGTCATCACACATCGATCTCACCTTTGATCCCAAACTCATACCAACAGTAAAAACCCATTATGATAATGAAATGTTTTTCAGTGATCCTTTATCTAGTATTTTTCAAACCATTGTTCAAATAAAATTCTAACGATGAATGCATAAAGAGTGGTGGATGAAATTCAAAATAAAAAACAAGATGAATGAACCTCAAACATTGTTCGGGTTATCCTCATTCTATTTATATTAGAACATTGGGAAAAGAAGGATAATCAAATAACACTAATTTCATAGTTATAGTAAGATATAATCGATACCTGGATAACTTGATCGACCTTCAAATTAATTTTTAGTGTAATTAATTGTCTTTCATCACATGAAAAATAAGCATGGAAATTTATCCAAAGAACAAAAAAAACATGAATTTTTATTGATAATTTATTGAGAATGATTCAATGATTTTATCATTGGATTGATCCACAATCTTCATTGGCAAAGATAAACTCCTTGGTACCGATAGTTGATCCACAATCTGATTGTCGTTCGCTAAAGCTCTCATCCAAGATCTATCTCCAAATCACCAAGGTTATGTAGCTAACCCTAGGGTATTCACATAATTGAGTTTAAATATGATATTATTATGTAACTATGATTAAATAATTAAATATATTTATTTATTTATTTATTCACTCATGTTTTCCCTTCATCCAAACTCCTGACACACACAATGGTCATGTCATGGCTTGGGTACAACTCACATTCTAGATTTAATTGAGGTCATTGATTTCATATCCAAGACTCAATTTTAGTTTTATTCCATTATATCTGAAAAACTTCTTAAACCTAATATATAATATATTATTTATTTTTAATATATCAATTCCAAGACTCTCCAACCCCCATAATTCTATGTTGACTCGGTGTCTATCAACAAAAATATTCTTTAAAATATTATGAATCATACAAGAAAAAAACAATTTCATTATAGTGTGGGAATGTTTCAAGAAAGAATCATTAAAGTTGGTATCAATGAATTGAGGTTGTCAGTGGTTAGTGGTGGGTGGAAGAGGGTAGGGAAGCAAGGTTAAGGGGTGGGTGGACAAGGCTATAATAGGAGATTGTAGTGGTGTCAGGTAAAACCAGAAGTTCATGGGATCCTAGGAGAATTGAATATTTAGGAGTGGCCCACCATAGATTGTGTGATATAGAGGAGTGCTCAACAGAAATTCCAAGAAATGTTAGGTTAGGGTTGGGTGGGATTAGGGTGATGCATTTTTTTCAATGATCGAGGGTGTTACCCAAGCCATGGGCTCGTAGGGCTTGCATGTGGGTTGGTCAAACATCCTAGAGTTTAATTCTTGAGGTTACTTAGGGATGAATTTTTTCCATGATCTAGGGTGTTTACAAATCCCATGGGCTCACTAGTCTTACCCAGGGGCTGGTCCAATGTCCCAAAATTTATGTTTTAGGTGGTTTGGTACATTAGTTTTTGCTATTTTGTCTGCTTTTGTCCTCTATGTTGCCAGCAGCCTTGTGTCAATGGCTCTACTGGGGTCATTATTATGTTGTGTCTATTCTAGTAGTTGTCCCTCATTCTCCTGCTCTGTCTTTTTTTTCGTTTTTAATTTCTTTGGCCCAAACATCCACCATCCATATTCAAAGCTCTAACAGTGCCTCATATGGATGTTGATTTGGGGATTGTATCAAAATCTCCTTTTTGGATTAGTGATCCTTATATAATTTCATCTATGTAACATAACAATGGATTATAAATTGGATATCTATTATATATCTACATATTATTTTATTCCAGTATACCACATTTATTCCATGGATCCTTTTGAAAGCCCTCAATCATCTCTGTTACACTGAATCGGTTGGTATCAATATGAGTTCATTCCTTGTTCATCACCATCAGATTGTGTGTATCCATCTTTTTGTCCCAGTTATACTATGAAATACACTCTATTTTTTCATACTTATTGGTATCCACAGACTTTCCATCTGTTTATTCTCATCCCCATCATACATGAAGACTCTTCAATATTCCATGACACCACAATAGTTTCTATGGTTGGGCTCAATGACCCAAGGTGTCTCCCCAACTGTAGGGAACTACCTTTAGTTTGGTGGAAAAAAGCCTCTAATATGTATAAAAAATAGTGATGAAATTTTTAAATAGATAGAATAATTATGTTTATAAAAAATTATTGTTTGGAATTTAAAATTTGGATCGGACCTGAGGGGAAAATATCACTGAGATCTATGACTTGATCTGCACTAGCCTTCACCTAACGAGGTGCACACCCCATGCCTATGTGAAATCCTTCTATATGACACCCCTATGTGGCTGTGACCCCTACTTTGCGCAACCACCCCCCAACACACAAATTGCATGTATGTACTAACGCTTGCTTCACATGAAAACCACTAGTGTTTGACACTATAACACATGCACAAATAGTGAGTCCACAATCCCTTGTTTACCCTTCATGTCATGGGTCACATGGAGTGCATTCTCAATTCCTACGTTGGTCCTTCATGCACCACACTCTCGCGCACAACCCCATTTGGCACCCAACCTCAAGCACCCCCCCCCCCCGAGCCGAACCTCTATTCTGGAGAAAAATGATACAAGGTAACAAAAAAAATAAAAAAGAGTCGTAAAAATGAAAAAAATGAGGGGGGAATGGAGATATTTTTGGAGTTCGAATGAAGAATTTTCTTTAAGACCAGGCATGTCATGTATTCAACATTCCTACAACATCTACCTTAATTACCATGGCCAAATAATGTTAAATTAAGTTGTAGAACCCTATGATTCATGTAAATAACCCTTTATTTATTCTTTTTAAGTACGTAATGTGTTTGGGCGAATTTTTGGTGGTATTGAAATGCTTTTGGATTGTTTTAGGAATTTTATAAAGGTGTATATTTGGTTAATGGTTAGTGGAAATCATAAAACTTTTATATGAAACCATGCATAGTGAGACATGGGCTAAGGGGAAGGAACATGGTTAGGCACACCATTTTTAGAAATAGGGTTTTCACCATGGAGAAACCCTAAAAAGAGGAATAGTGGAAATTTTTCATAGTTAGTACATGGTTTTTATAACCATGCATGACAACCATGAAAGGTGCTCCTTAAGATAGAGGATATGGAATGGTTAGCACACTTCCTTTCTAATCACATGACTAGCCATGCAAGGTTTAAAAACCAGATCCTAAAAAATCTGATCTAGGTCAATATTATCATTTAACACCACATTTTATATTCATTTCATCCCTAACTCGAAATTTCTTTCTCTCAATGGTTGTGGAAGCTTTCCCATTCAAATCAGAAGTGATCCATAGGCATTTCATGGTGCATTGAAGCCTCTTTCTCTTGGTAAGTCCTCGTTTTTTGTAGTTATTCATGGTTTTTCAAAGATATACTTTCTTACCTCTCTTAGTTTCTTAAATGTAGTCTGTTGCATATATATCTAGGGTGTTTGAGGACAATAATGGTTAGTTTGACATTATTAATGTTACATGAAGTGATCTAAGATGAGTTTTTTAGATTCAACCCAGGTCTGTGGGAATTTTCCTATTGTCCTTCATTTCACCATAATTTCTGACATAGGTGGATTTAATATCAAATCATCTAATTAGAACATGAAGGATTAGTTTCATATTTTTAAATTTATTGAAATTTGCTGCAAAATTGATGTGAAAAGCATGGAAGGAACATTCTTTAGTGATTGTTTTTGGATTTACAGATTTTTAGAAATTAGTTGTACAATGTTCTTGGTTTTATTGATTCTAAAATATATATTTTAAAATATGCCTTTGTTGGATTTATGAAATGGTTTAGTTGAAATGTTTTCAATAAAAGAACATATTTATTAAAATTTCTTGGAATGTTTGGTTTGAAATGATTTTTCCATACATGGGTGTTGTGAGTTCATGATTTTGGTGTGACCTTGAATAAGAAGCATGTACAATTGGGGTACAAAGGTATGTGACCCTAGAAAAAGTGTTGTGTGTCATTGTGGAACAAGGAGATTGAATACTTTGTAACAACTAAGGGGATGGATAAAAAACTGCTGATTTGTATAGAATGATCACTAGCGCATTCATGTGTGGGTGTGATGTGAATCATGAAAATGGTATTCCAAAAAGGGATGTGAAATGGTTTGAAGTATTGTTTGGTTTCTTTTCCATGGAAACTATTTTATTATTGAAACAGTTTTAGGATGGAAAACTATTTTGGTGTTAAACTACTTTGATTTTATATAAACTATTTTCAATTGATAATATAAATTTGATAACATATTCTATTGAGTGTTTAATTCATTTTGGGAAAGCCTATTGAGTTTCATTACTCATCCCTACTTTGAAACTTTGATGCTTTTGTAGATATTTTTTATCAACACATAGACAAATTTAAAGTTTCAAACTTCATTAGTGGTGCTTCGTGACTGTTGTATTATATTGTTGAGTTGGATCATGTATCAGGTTTGGAGTTATTAAACTATGGCTTTGGAGTCTTTGAGTTTTTTTGGTTTGTCGTCTTCTTTGTACATTGATCTTAGTAGTCTTCCATTGTGTTTAATTGTTGTAGTCTTGTTTTTATATCAATGATATTTCTTTCATCCGTTTTACTTTTTTATCACACATAATGTAGTAGTATTTTGTTATTACATGTTTAGTTGACTTGTATTATTTCTAAAAAAGAAAAATATCATCCACCGTTAGTATTGAAGTTTTTTCATCCATTTCCATCATTTGGATCCTTTGGGATGTCTCTTAAGGACAAGTACCTATTCCTACACAACTCAAGCCAAAGGGTAGGGGTAGGATATTACAAGTGGTATCATCTTTTTTGGTCCTTGACTTACAAGTGGAATTAATCCTTGTATGTCCCAATATCATTTGGAGAAAATTGTAAGAGTTTGTCAGTCTTGGAGTTGAAAATCATTCTAGTTAGTCCTTGAGTTGGGATGGCAGAATGCAGTAGGATTTTTGGGACTTGAAATATGGAGCATAAAAAGACACAGCTAATCTTTTTTATTCTAAAATTCATGTTACATAGGACATGGGTACATAATTGTTTTGGAGACACTTATTGGTATTGAAACCTAGTTTTCATGGGTTTACCCAATGGGATTATTATGACATGAATTTTAGAAATGAATTCCCATTAGGAGTTAATATATCATTTTGAGTAGTGTTAAATAATTTCGTATATAAGATTTGATTTTTGTAATTTTTTATGTTCTTTTAAAACTTGAGATTTTGAAAAGAATTAAATGGTTAATTTTAAAGTGGTATGATTTTCAAAATCATGGGGAAATTTTAAAAAATGTTGTGAAAAGGGAAAAAATTTTGAATTTTGGAAACCAATGCTATGATAAGTGTGATCTGGTAAAATTTAAAATTGATAAGCCTCTAGTACCTAGAGAGGGAGATTTATGATGTTTGTTATCTATATAATAAAATGGAACCCAATAGGCATCGTAGAAATCAACTGAAGGGATCTACATAGAACGTGGTTGAACCTGATCCATAGGTGAACCAATTTCTAATTCAGAGTATAGTTTACATTTTTTAGGTTGTGGATAGAAGAAACAGGTGGGAAAATCCAAGATAAGTGGATCATTATGTCCAGTTCTAGAAATATAATCCACCCATCGTCCAGGATGATTCATAACCAGAGAATGTGGAGGTGTGGATAAATAGGATGAATCGTATCTTCGATTTCCTTGGCACACCACCAGAGCTGAAAATCAAGTTGGGGATGTATATTCTGGAGGAACATGCATGCCAATGTTGGGATTGATCCATTCAAGATTAATTAGACCAATACCTTTCATGAGAGGGTTTTTGAATAATTTTCTAACAAATAATTCTATCCTCATATGTTCATGATTGCAAGAATGACATACTTCATTTTCTTGAAAAAAGAAACCCTCACAGTGATAGATTACATGGATAAATTTAGTAATTTAGTCCTCTTTTCACCGAAATTTGTTGATTGTGCATCCATCAAGGTACCCATTTTGGAATCGAGGAAGAGGCATGATATTTTCTTGAAGACTATGATGCTTTACATAACAGATTATAATAAGATGGTTAATAGTGAGATAGTGGAATAAATAAAAATATTAGAATCTATTTATGGATAGATCATTTTGATAACTATGGGAAATAGTGGGAACTCTAATTTTGGGAGCAATATGTAGAGGGACACATTTTTCCTTGTTATAGGGATGGCTCCAAATTAGAAAATTGGATTGATAAATCTTCCTCCAAGACCTAAGAGAAGACCCAGATGTTTCTAATGTGGTTTATTAGACCACATGAAGTGATATTTTACAACACCACCTATATTAGGACACAATTGTAATAATATGGGGCTTCTTCAGTGCTATTGTTGCATTACTCTGATTACTGGTGTTTGAGACACTTCTCATGTGTCGCAAATGTTTTATGATTTAACAAGGTGAGGGAGGAAGAACAATCATCATCAGTAGAACAGAGCTAGACATGGTGATTCATGGAATACAAACACTACTAAGCAAGGAAAAGATCAATAGGGAAATGAAGAATATTGTTCTGCAAGAAAGCAATTATATGGGAGCTGGTAACATTATTATGGATGACCAGTCTTGATCATCGAAGGTGAGAGGTAAATTTAATTTTAATTATACCAATATGTTGGATTTGATTGATATAGAATCATATCATTCCTTTATTTCATATGATGATATAAATTTGTTGAGTCTAAATCTTTAGATTATTCCTTCTATGTGGAAACTACAAACTCCTCTTGATCAAAAGGAATGTCGAGCCTTTATGTTTAGAGAATATTTTATAACTATTGATGGATTTGAGATGATATGAGATACCTCTGTTTTTTAGATGGATGTCTATGATATAATACTGAGTATGGATTGGTTGACAATGTTCAATGATCACATCAGCTGTTATACCAGACTAGTTAGTTTTACTACCAATGATGGGGTCAAGAATCACATTATAGGGGATAAGAATGTAAATGCAAGTACAACAGACTTGTAGGAACCATATTTTGGAATAATATCATACCATATGGTAGTGTTGACATTGGCATCAATGGAATATATCGTCAATAATATCTTTATAGTGGGTTTTGATCAGTTTTTTGTTGTTTTTCAAGATAATTTCATAGGAATTCCTAATACAAGATAATTGGAGTTTACGATCGACCTCTTTATGGGGAACAGTCCTATTTATCTTCCATCTTATTGGATGATAACAACAGAATTAAGGTAACTAAATGTGTAGTTGGAAGAGCTATAAAAAAGGCTTCATTCAAAAGGGAAAGTCTCCATGGGAAACATCTATCATATATTTCTAAAATGCAGATAAAACTCTTCAATTTTTGTGGATTAGTATAAGCTTAACCAATTTACGATAAAAAACTGATATCCACTTGAACACATTCATGATATATTAAATAAATTGAGGGGAGATAATTGGTTCTCCAAGACTGACTTGCAATCAGGATATCACTAATTGTGAGTTTGGAAGTAGGATATTCCAAATACATCTTCTAGGTGTAGATATGGCCATTATGAATATATGGTAATGTATTTTGGTTTTACGAATGCATTAGTGGTATTTATGGAATTGATGAATCAGATATTTCAGAGATATCTGGAGTCTTTTGTAGTAGTGGTTATGGATGATATTTTGGTTTATTCAAGTACAAGTGTTGATCATGAGAAACACTTGGCGACAATGTTGTGATTCTTGACAGATCATCATATGTATTTCAACTAATCAAAGTGTGATTTTTGGATACTGGGGGTATTTTTTCCTAACCATGAAATATCCAAAAAAAGTGTTTAAGTGAATCCAGAGATGGTAGAGGTTTTTCTATATTGGAAACCACTAAATAATGTCTTCAATATATACAGTTTCCTTGGTTGAGCTGGTTATTACCGATGTTTTTTTCATGATTTCTCATGAATACCTTACCAATAACAGTTTTTATAAGAAAAAACGTTCCATTCCAATGTAATTATGAATTTGAAATATCTTTTCAAGAGTTTAAAGTTTTACTTACATTAGCACTAGTCTTGATATTGTTAGAATAATTATAAGTGTATATAGTGTGTTCTGATGCTTCAGAATCTGGGTTAGGATGTGTTATCATACTGGGAGATCATGTTGTTTATTATTTCTCAATAATGTTATGGTTTTATGAAAATAAATACCCAAAACAAGATTTAGAGTAAGCTGTTATAGTCCATGCTTTGAGTACTTGGCTCTATTACCTCTTTGGTGATAAAATTACAGTTTTTACAGATCATAAGAGCTGGAAACATATTTTCTCACAAATTGATTTGAATTTGAGACAAATAATATTGATGAAGTATCTCTAGATGTTTGAATTTGACTTGATGTATAAAAAAAGTAAAGGCAATATGGTTGTATATGAATAAAGAATAATTTCTAATGATCAGTTGAAGAAGTAAGATCCATACTAATGGCTATTTATGTCAGTGATAGCTAACATGCACTTGGAATGTGATGACCAAGGTAAAGTTGCAGTTTTCTTTACTATTTCCTTTATTAATGATTTTTTAAATATGGTTAAGTAGCAAAGACATCTAATTATTAATGTGTTTCTATGAGAAAAAAAACATAATGGTGGGTAGACTATTGAGGGATGTAAAATGGATGGGAGTTCAGTTTTGTGGTTTTCAAATAAAATGGTTATAACTTTGGATTTTTAGGAAAAAATTATTCATGCTTACCACAATTCAATATGGTATGTTCATCTTGGAACATAGAAGACGTATAAGGCATTGAAACTAGTGTTTTTGTGGTTTGGTATTAAAATAAAGGTGGTTGAGTCTGTTTCGAGATGCTCAACTTTTCAATAGGTTATGGAAGATTATCATTAACCAGTAGGTATGTTTCAGTATTTACTATTTCTATTTTTAAATGGGATTTGATAACCATGTAATTTTTAATAGGTCTCCCAAGATTGGTTTGGAAACTTGACACCATATGGGTGATAGTTAATCGGCTCACAGAGTCATCCCATTTCATCCATATTTTTGAATCTCCTACGGTGAAGGAATTTTCAAAAATATATATCTGAGAAGTGGTAATGATGCATGGAATAACAATTTTGATAGTATCAGATAAAGAATAAATGTTTAAGCCTAATTTCTAGAAATCCTAATAGAAATATCTATGTACTCAGTTGACTATGAGAACGCCGTATCATCCTTATATTGATGTACAATTCAAACAGATGATACAAATGGTGGAGTACATGTTGCAAGCTTGTGTAATGGATTATGGTGGCTCTTGGGAAGATTATATATCGTTGGTGGAGTTCTCATATAACAATAGTTTTCAGGACTTGATACACATGGATCCTTTTGAATCCTTGTATGGGAATCCTTATCACTCTCTACTTTGTTGGGTGGATATAGGTAAGAATTCACTAGTTGGACCGATCTGTATCCAAGAGACAACATAGATGATTTGGTTGATCATGAAAAGTATAAAGATGACTCAGAGTGGCTAGAAATCATATGAGGATCATTTTTGATAGTCTTTGTAATTATTGATGAGTGGTCATGTGTTTTTGTGGATCTATCCATGGCTTAGGCATCATTATTTTAGAATGTATGGCATGTTATCTCATCGATACATATGCACTTTTGAGATACTTGAACGGATTGATGAGATGGAATATCTATTGTATTTTCCACCAATTTTTAGTGAAATGAATAATGTATTTAATTTATTATTAGTTGAAATATTATCATCTTGATCTTGACCTTGAGATTTGATGAGATCACGTTGACCTAGAGCTGGCTTTGTCATTGGTACATATGATGGTGAATGTTGTGGATAGGAAAGAGAACGTATTGAATAGTAAAATCATCAGTCTAGTGTGGGTTTTGTAGAAACATGGACATATTCAAGAGGATACTTGGTTATTGGAGAATGAAATTGTTGAGTAATGACCCCAACACTTTTGGGAAAACTATAATTGTCTATATTCTAGGATAGAAATTCAAATCGTGGGGAGAATGTAGCTCCCCTAATTTCAATTAAGTAACCCTTTATGCTTTTCTGTTATGTAATGTGTTTAGGTGAAGTTTGAGAAGGTTTTTAATTCTTTTGGAATGTTTTTAGTAATTTTATAAAGGTGCATAGGTAGTTCATATCTAGTGGAAGCCATGAATATTCTATAAGAAACCATGAATAGTGAGGGAGTTTAAGGGGAAGGCCCATGGTTTGGCGCATATTTTATCCAAACCCTACGGTGACCCAGGAGAAACCATGAAATGTGGATAGTAGAAATTTTCTCAGCTGGAACATAGTTATTCTAACTGTGTGGCCGACCTTGTGAGATTCTCATTATGGACGTGGCTGGCACACAATTATCACAGATTTTTCTTAACCTTATGACTAACCATACACAATTTAAAAACTATATCATAAAAAATAACATATAGACCCGGATTAGTTTTTAACCATGATTTTTTCTTTATTTAAATATTAAATTGTAATTTCCTCCTCGCAAAGGATTTGGAAACTTTCCTCATCAAAACAAAAGATATTCATAGGCATTTCTTGGTGTGTTAATTCTTGAATCCCTTGTTAAGTCTTTGTTTGTGGTAGTATTTTATGGGTTTTCATAAAAATACTTTGTTTCTCTATCGTTTTCTTATATCTAGTCTGATACAGATAGATCTATAGTGGTTCATTCCAATCATGGTAGGTTTTGGACTTTTTGATGTTAGAGAAGACACATAAGGCTGTTTTTTGGAGGTTCAACCCAATTTTGTGGTACTTTTCTTGTTGTTCTTCATTTTCTCCATAATTTCCAATTTAGGTGGCTTCACTCTTGACTCCTTTTATTAGAACATGAAGGCTTAGTTTCAAATTGTTTAAATTTCTATAAATTGGCGGTGAAATTGATCTATAATGTGTGGTAGAAACATTTTTTACCTATGGTTTGTGGATTTATAGATTTAAGGAAATTAGTTCTGCATGATGTTTTATTTTCTTAAAAATAAAATATATATTTTAAAATATGAATTTATTAGATTTATGAAAATTTTTTGTCTGAATGTTTTTAAATTAATGAATATTTTTATTGAAATAGATTGTAATGATTGATATGAAATGATTTTGGGATACATGGCTTGTGAGAGTAAATACTTTTAACATGACCCTGAATACGAGGTGTGTAACATTTGGGTACAAAGGGGTGTGACCCTCGATAAAGGGGTGTATTTCATTGGAGAACATGGATATTAAACACTTTTTGATGACTTAGTGGATGGATGAGAAACCACTTGTGAGTACGGAACTGTCACTATAGAATGCATGTGTGGGTGTGTTCTGAATCATGAAAACAGTATTCCAAAAATGAATGTAAAATGGTTTAAATTATTTTTTGGTTACATTTATTGGGAAACAATTTTAGTATGGAAACTATTTTAATATGGAAAATTGTTTTTGTGATAGACTAATTGGATTTTATATATACTATTTTCTATTATTTTTTTAAATGTTCTATCATATTCTATCCTAGTGGCATGAGTAGGGAAGTCATTTGGGGAAGCCTATTGAGTTTCATTACTCGCCCTTTATTTTTCACTTTGGTGATTTTGCATATATTGTTTCTCAGAACAAAAAAAAATTTAAAGTATCACACTTATTTAGCAGTGATTCATGATACTTTTCAGGTGTTGTGGAGATGGATCTTGGAATATGTTTGGAGTTACTAAGATATGTATTTTGAGTCATTGAGTTTTGTTGTTTTTTATTTCACTTTTTTACTTTGATATTGATAGTTTTACAATGTGGTAATATATTGTAGTTTGGTTTTGATATCAATGTTATTATTTGGATTTTTTTACATTTTTATCATGCATCATGTCGTATTTTGTAACATCATGTTTGGTAGAGTTTTTTATTTCTAAGAATGGAAAATCATCCCCCATTTGTATTGAATCCATGAAATTTATTGTCATTCTTAAGAACCTTGGGGATGTAGCCTAAGCTCAAGTATCAATTAAACCTCAACTCATCCCAATTAAGAGGGGAAGAATTTTACACAATGAATTTCTCTATCTCAACTAATTCATACCCTCTAAATCATATCAGAGTAACTCCACCAGCACCCCAAACAATTTTTATAATAACTGAACTAATCTCAAGTGCAACATGAAACTCTATTGGGGGAATTGGGAGATCTTCATGTGGTGTTTGTTCCACAACCTTGGTTTCCAGATACACATTGATAGGAAGTTGAACCCCATGTGGTACCCTTATTGGGAATAATAAGTCATGATGATATTGGTGTTCCATTTCAGGATCTACTAAAATAATGAGGGGACAATTTAAACTATGAGGATGATTATGTTGAACCACTAAGGCCCTGAAAAACTCTTCAATTTAAATCTTACCTTCCTACCATGAAAACCTTAATATGGAAGAATTTTTTAATTATATTTCAACGGATGAAAATTACTTCAACTTGATGAATGTTACAAGTTATTCAATTCAAATACAAAGCCTGTAAACATTGTGGTTGAGATTTTTCATGGTGGGAACTACAATGGAATAACTGTTGTTAATAAGTTAGTAATCCAATCTGCTACTAGATTCAAATTAAGTATCCCTTGACCCATCGAGTACTTATAAATGACTTTGATCATGCCGTATATTAGTGGTAACAAAATTTTTGACAAGGTCCCAAAATCTCCCAATAAAGCAGTCAATATTACCACAGACTATCTATCACGACCCGCCTTCACCAAAATGAGGAAAGGGTCAGTAGATTTCCAAGACCTTCCTTCTTTAAGTTGAAGGAGAGATAATGACCCCTGAAACCCACCTTCAATAGGTCCCGGAGTGGCGACCAACACCAAGGGTATATAATCTCACACAAAATGGAAGGAAATACCCTTTTTATTTTTATAGGATCGGGGGACAAGACATAAACCCCAACAATACTGAAGCTGAAAGTGAAGGTAAATCCAAAACTAAACCATTCCCTATATGCATGTTCAAAAGTAAAAGATACAAGCCACAAAACTCCAAAGGTAATGTACCAAGAAAAAAAATGAAAACAGCAACTACCCCAAGGTATGTGCTAGTACGATCCCTCATGATCCCTGAAGTCCTCCTGGAAACCTGAAAATTGTTTTATATACGTAGGGTGAGCATACAAGTACACTCAGTAGGGAAAAACAAAGACTCTCGTGCACAAGTGAGGAGACATTCTAATGCCTCATGGAAAAAGAGATAACCAAACACCCAATAAGGAAAAGCTATCCACCCAAACCTCACCAAGGCACGCTCCCCAAATAACGCAAGTCAAGTAACATATAGTAATAGCACATAGATATTTGGGTACCCCGCACTGCTTTCCCACTTGTTATTGAAGACATCCTATGCATCGAACCAATCCCGTCATTCTCACCGCAGTTCCACTGCCACACCCGCCCACACACACCTGGGCCACAACCACACATCCCACTCGCAAACACCTATGCCACAATCTCTATCCCGCCCAAAGACACCTAGGACACAAAAACCTCATGTAACGATTCCCACAAACACCTAGGCCAGAACAACCACTGCCATGCCCAAAGACACCTGGGCCAGAAAGCTACTGTCACGCCCGAAGACACCTGAGCCTCATCCCGAAGATACTTGGGAAACAACCTGCCCGTAAACACCTAGGCCAACCACCATAAATACCCCTCCCAAAGATTATTGGGATAATAATGGACCTCGGGCCATCACAACCTACCCAATGATTCTTGGGCTATTCGGGAAAGGGAGCATAAAATGAGCTAATAACCAGCCACTCATAGAAGTGTTGGGAAAAACACCCTCCCCATGAAATGGGGTGTTCAGCACTAAGTGCTCAACTTGGGTGGGGAGCGAATAAGAAACATAAAATCTCAGATATAGGTATAGCTAACAAACACTCATCCCAACCTAGGGGTTCCAAAACCTAAGCACAAACAACCTTGTTACTATTCATTCACAAAAGAAGTCACGACACTTACAGCCAAGTCACAGCTCATTCCCAAACTAATTCCCCACTCAACCATTCTTGTTTTCACGATCAAGTGATCCCATTAGGGTGAATTATTCACTACCGGGAAACTAACAGGCATAACCACAATCCAAAAGGAAAGAAACAGCCAAATAACAATTTAAGCATTCACACCCAGTTCTCTTGAAAGTCACAACAACAAAGGGATAAGTGATATCCCTTGAAGTACTGGAACCAAAGAAACCCCCAAGACAGAGCCCCATGTCCCCAAAATCCAGGAGCCAACGGTCTCTCAACAATAAAGCATTCAACCTCAATTCGTGATATAAGCAGAGTAACCACACCACCTCAAATTCATAACCAGCGAAAGTACAACAACAGGGGATCCCATCTCCACCCATATCACCCCCAGCAATCAGCCCGTGAAAGAAACAACCAAACCGCTACCACCAACACAAGGCAGGCCCATGCAGGTATTTTCAGATTTAAAAGATTTAACACACTCCGTGGTTTCAATTCCACTCTGCTTTAAACAAGGTTATCACTAAAAAGGGTTAATCCTGGTGCTTTCAATTTATTTAACCGAGTATACGTAATTAAACAATTCCATGATACAGTTATTTAATCATCCAGAATCATAGAGGTTCATTAGTGCACAGAGAAAGACCACCAACGGCCATGATTTTTAGTGAGCATAGGCCCGTACAATTCACCACACATAACAACCTAAAGAGTACAATAGAACATCGATCACACCCCCCTTTCATTCTTTGAAGGTCCATTAATTATCTTCGTTAAGTTCGGTTCATAAATTTCCACAAAGGAAAAAGCATGCCCACCTCGCATGATACACAGAAAGGAGACAGAAGGAGAAAAATCCCTACTTGGTTGATCAAATATTGAAGTTTTTCTCCACATGCCAAAAGAGGATAAGCGCGACTCGTAGGGCTCCCGCACAGGTGCACCACTTGCCTCGGGAAATATAGGACTTAGAATGCACAAGGAAAAGAAGGAGACTAACCAAGAGGGAGAAGAATAATTTCTAGTGTGATAAATAGATGAGATCCCCAATGTTATGGGATAAGGAATTTGAACGCCTTGGAAGTCAGATCATGGTTCTACCACGCGGTTGGGTGGTTACACACGACTGAATTAATTTTTATTTAGTAGGGAGGTTTCTCAGGATTTTTAGATATTAATTATGTGTTAAAAACATCCTTGAAACACCTTAAAAGTTTAAAAGGCCTAAAAGAGGCATTACGGGAAAAACTGTAGAAGGAAAACCTGACAAGGCTGGATAACACCGATCGGTCGCACCGATCGGGGTGCGACCCCTTTGGATCCTATAATTTTGAAAAGGGATGGATCATGAGGTTCTGGGCCATTACATCAGATACCTCTCAAACTATTCTCACCCTCAAGAATCCAGAACCAGACCCGAAGGAAAGAGGTGGGGGGTCCGAACAGCCACCTCGGAAGATACCACTCAGGAGTGAACCTCTCTGATACATGAACACCTTATCTCTTAAACAATCATAGACGTACTACAACTCTTTTCCCCATTTAACCACACAAAACAAAAGACTAAACCATCTGGCCATCTGGGAGAGGGGTTTCCCTTCCTTCGTGTTAAGATACTATCCGCTTTGGGCGACACTGACTCACCCGCACGGGTTTAGGCGCATCCACTTTAATGCGTCCTAACTAGGAATCAGGTCCTCCCCTCTCCATCCTTTAGAACACTTCACACACATTCACAGAAAAAGGAAACTGCACATCCCATAGTCAACAAGGTAAAGCATTACATAGAAAACAAGTACTGACAAAACAGGATAAAACTCAAAAAAACTCTAGGTACTGGGCACGTATCTGCGCTTCCCTCTCCTAGGTACTCTCCTCCAACCCACCATGCCTCCATAACACATGAACCAACAGGATGGTTCATCCATGAAGCACCTTCTCCTCATGGACCTCGATCATCACTGTCAGTTCCACGAAGGTTGTATCATCTTCAATATCTATCTCTCCCTAGTCGAGGATGTGTGAATCGTCGTGCAGATACCGAATAGGATGGGACACATGGAAGAAATCGTGCACCCTTTGTAGGTGTGGTGGAAACGCCAGCTGATAAGCCACCTCGTCAACCCGGTGTAACACCTAGAAGGGTCCGAAGAACCTGGGAGAGAGCTTACTTCCCCTTCCAAACCACCACTTCTCATGCCGAGGGGAGACCTTCAAGAACATGTGGTCCTCAATATCGAACTCCAAGGGCCTTATCCTATCATCCGCATATGACTTCTACCGGTCCTGATCCACCTTCATCCTCTCTCGTATAAGCTACACCTTCTCTGTTGTGCTCTGTACCACCTCCATGCGAAGAACACCCGCCTCCCTGACTTCTGTCCAGCACACGGGTGAGCAACACGGCCTCCCTTACAAAGCTTCAAATGGAACCATGCCAATGGTAGAGTGGTAGCTATTATTGTAGGCGAACTATACCAGAGGCAAGTTTCACACCCATGATCCCCCAAAGTCTAGGATGCATGATCGTAACATATCTTCCAAGGTCTGTATGGTGTGCTCTATCTTCCCATCTATCTGGGGGTGCAAGGTAGTGCTAAGGCGCATTTGGGTGCCAAAAGCATGCTATAAACCCCTCCAGACTCGTGAGGTAAATCGTGCATCCCTATCCGAGACTATAGACCTTGGAACCCCATGCAACTGCACCACCTCATCCACATACTTCCGTGCTAGAGCATCTAATGCACTCAACTCCTAGATTGCTAGAAAGTGAGCCAATTTCTTCAACCGGTCCATTACTACCCAGATGGCATCGCGCCCTCCTTGAACCTTGGGTAGCCCCGTGAGAAAATCCATTGAGATGCCATCCCACTTCCACTCTGGGACATCTAAAGTTTGCAACAAACCACCTGGAACACGGTGTTCAGCCTTCACATGCTGACACACTAGGAACTTGGCCACAAACTCTGCCACCGCCCGCTTTGCCCCGGGCCACCAAAACTGTCTCCTCAGACCCTGGAATATCTTGGAAACTACTGGGTGCACCGCCAGGGGTAAGCTGTGGAACTCATCAAGGACTCTCTCACGCATCGCCTCCGGAACGAACAAATTCCCTCGGAATAGCATCTGATTCTGACCATCTTCTGTCCACATTTCCAAAGAACTACCTTGGCTAACCCGGTCACACACCACTTCACTCTCTGGGTGTCCCCACTGAGACTCCTCCACCTGACGTAATAGAGAAGATTGTACTGTCATCTGATACAAGCAACCTCTACCACCTTCCATCCTAGCATCCAGGTGCAGGGCAGCCTACTCCTCGATCGCCCTCCAAGAATCCACTGACTCTCAGAACACATCCCTCTGTGACTTCCTGATCAAGTCATCAGCCACCACATTTTCTTTCTCTGAGTTGTAAGAAATCTCGAAATCATAATCCTAGAAGAACTTCATCCACCTTCACTGTCGTAAGTTCAGGTCCCGCTGGGAGAAGACATAATTCAAGCTTTTGTGATCTGTGAAGACCACAAAATGCTCTCTGATGAGATAGTTCCACCACAAATTTAGTGTGAAAACGACTTCTGCGAGCTCCAGATCATGGGTGGAATAATTACGATCATGGGGACGTAGCTGTCTAGACCCACAGGAGATCACCCCTTGTCATTGCATCAGCACACATCCGAGGCCCTTCCCTAAAGTATCATAGAATACTTCATATGCTACCCCTTCTTCTGGAAACCTCAGCACTGGGGCACTAACCAACTTCTCCTTCAGATAGTCGAAGGCTGCCTCGCACTGCTCACTCCACACGAAGGCCTGGTCCTTTTTGGTCAAGGCTATCAAAGGTGATGCAACTCAGGAGAAGTTAGGTATGAACCTCCGATAGTAACCTGCCATCCCAAGGAAACTACAGTCCTCTGCCACATTCTTGGGTGCTGCCCAAGAAACAACCGCCTCAACCTTCGATGGGTATAACGCTACTCCCTGCTCGGACACTACGTGCCCAAGGAAGTGCACTTCTCGCGTCCAAAACTTGCACTTTGACAACTTCCCAAAGATTTGGTGCTGTCGGAGGATCTCCAAAACCGTCCTCAGGCGCTCATTGTGATCCTCCTATGATCTTGAATAGATCAGGATGTCATCGATGAACACTACTATGAACCGATCCAAATACCCCCGGAAGACGGAGTTCATAATCCCCATGAATATAGATAGATCAGTTGTAACGTCGAACGACATGACCACAAACTTGAAGTGCCCATATCTGCACCTGAAGGACATCTTTGGGATGTCGCCCTCCTTCACCCTCAACTGGTGATATCTAGACTGCAGGTCGATCTTCGAGAACCATCCTGCCCCTTTCAACTGGTCAAATAGATCTTTTATCCTTGGAAGAGGGTAGCGATTCTTGACCATTACCTAATTCAGTCTCATGTAGTCTATGCACAGCCTGAGACCATCGTCTGCCTTCTTTGCAAAAAAGACTGGAGCACCCCACGGTGACACACTCTATCGAACAAAACCCTTCTTCATCAGATTTTCAATCTGAATCCGCAACTCTTGTAGCTCCGAAGGTGTCATCTGGTAGGGAGCCATTGAAATCGAACTATCACCAGGATACATGTTTATCCCAAACTCGACATCACGTCGAGGGGGTAGATTCGTCACCTCCTCAGAGAAGACGTCCATAAACTCACTAAGGATCCCCGATACCTCCACCATCTTTGCATCCGTTGACTCCACTGATAGCCCAGGTAACAAAGAGAGGAGGGGTTACTCTCGCCTGCTGCCCTTCTATCCACCCCACTCACTGGTGAAAGTAACATGTTGGCCGCATAAGTTTGAAAACATGACCCTTCCTCGGAAGCAGTCGATGACGGAACATATAGAGAACAGTCATTCAATGCCTAGGATGACATCGTATGGCTGTATCTGCAATAGCAGGAGGTCCCTGACTGACTGATGTGGCCCTATCGTCAGTTTTCATTCTCGACAAACATATATCAAGTCGGTCTGACCTCTGAATGGTGTGCTTAGCACTAGGGGCACTGGAAGTCTCTCGACATCTAGACCCAAAGCACGGGCCAGACTGGGTGTAACAAAGGAGTTTGAAGCTCTTGTATCGAACAATACATAAACAAGGGTACTGAACAAACTGATCGTACCTCGAACGACCTCCGGTCCTGCTGGAACTGCTGCCTCTACGGTGTGAAACTGCCCGCGCCCAGCTCTTCTATCTCTCGAATATCAGCCACCTCCCCGACCACACCCTGGTCGAGGTACCTAAGGAGCGCACTGGGGGCGGCCTCCCCTTGCAACGTCTTCCCTCGGAGGAGCGAGAGCTTTTTGACCCTGCTACTGCTGCTGAAAGGGCCTTGCTAGAAGCTGATGCTGCTGAGTTGGGTCTTGGGCCTACCCACTACCACCGTATTGAAATCTATCCAGGAACTAGTTCCGAAGGTTCCCGTGGCTCCTGTAGATGAAGCATCTCGGCCCTGGCCCGAAAGGAAAGGGTGAGGGCCTGGGGATCAGAACTGGAACTGCTGAGGCCTGCTCCCTGCTGGTCGGAACCTAGAGGGTCCCGATGCTGGAGGTCTGGTGCTGATGGAATTTCCCTTTAACGGGCCTAGCTAAATCCCCTCTCATGATACACCTCCCAGCATGTGCATCCTTTTACCACTTCAGCCTTCTACTGCACCTCTAGGTATGTCGGTAGGGTGAAGGGAGTAATGGCATACTGGAGGGAAGGTTGGAGCGCCTCCTCTAAAGGTCTCGCCCGAGACTCTTCATCCAGAAAGAGGTCCAGAGAAAAGCTAAGGAGATCCTTGAACTTGATCCCCTACTCTCCCACTGACATACTCCCCTGCTGGAGGGAGAGTATCTCCTGCCTCTTCTCGGTCTTCATCGTGGAAGAGAGGAATTCTGCCTAAAATTCCTTCTCAAATTCATCCCATGCAACCTCAGCTGCCCTCCTATATCCAAGATAAAGTGTCCACCACTGATGCCCCCCCCCCATCTGGCTCATGGCTAGATAAACTCAATACTCCGTCAGAGCCCGAATCAGGCTGAAAGCGATCACAAGTTCCTCGAGCCAGCTCTCCATCTCCATATCCGAGGTGTTGCCCTTGTACTTCCCGAGGGTCTATCACTGAAAGGCTCAAAGCTTCTTCTGCCACTGATCATCCTCCTCCTCTTAGATGATCCTCTGCTGATCACCCAAGTTGACCTCCTGGGCCTCGATCGCCCGGACTACCCGTGGTCGCCTCCCAGGTTCCATAGCTGTAAGTAAACAATCAATGCCTAAGCCCGGTTAGTGTAGAATATTGTTCTTACATCTTATTTGACTTCTTTATTTATTTTTGAATCCCCAAAACACCCAGAAATACGAGAACACAAGTCATTATGATGTATGTCCCTTTATTATGGTCTCTACCCTACAATCAGTGTAGCCTCACTTGGTCGTTCGGTAGGTCCAGAGTCCTTGCTTCGGATCATGGAGGGACCTAAAATCCCATGTCCTAGCAAGTCTTCCCTGGCCTATTTCACGCAGAAAGATCACCCAACACTGTTGCCCTTCCATCCCATGCAATCCTCACTGTGCCTAACTCCATACTTCATCCTATCACTCAACCTATCCTCCTCTGATACCATTATGTCATGACCCTCCTTCACCAAAAGGAGGGAAGGGTCAGCAGACTACCAAGCCGTTCCTTCTTTAAGTTGAAGGAGAGATAATGACCCCCAAAACCCACATTCAATAGGTCCCGGAATGGCGAACAGTGCCAAGGGTATAGAATCTCGCACAAAATGGAAGGCATTACCCTTTTTATTTTTATAGGATCAAGGGATAAGATAGCAACCCCAACAATACCAAAGCTGAAAGTGAAGGTAAATCCAAAAGTAAACCATTCCCATATGCATGTTCAAAAGTAAAACATACAAGCCACAAAACTCCAAAGTTAAAGTACCAAGAAAAAGGAAAGAAAACGACAACAGCAACTGCCCCAAAGTCCGTGCTAGTACGGTCTCGCACGATCCCTAAAGTCCTCCTGGAAACCTGAAAACGGTTTTATATACATAGGGTGAGCAAACAAGTACACTAAGTAAGGAAAATCAAAGACTCTCGTGCACAAGTGAGGAGACATTCTAATAACCCATGGAAAAAGAGATAACCAAACTATAAGGCCCCGACCTTAAACATTACTTATTATTGAATTAAATGAATAATTCACATAGAGGATATTTTCGGGTATAGAGTTTTAGAGAATTAGGACGTAACTATTACATCTCAAAAGAATACAAAGTAGACACTTCTACTAAGTTTCCATAAGATAAAAAACTCTTAAAAAGAAACTTGTCTAGTTCCATGTTTTATGTAGCATGACATTTCCTTGTTCCCATCCTTGACCTTATTCCACATTAAGTCCTGTGAAAAACATTTCGAAAAAACTTTGGGTGAGCATAAAAATATCAGTAATGGATAAACAAAGAAATAAAACCGTTAGTTTTTCAAAAAAACATGTAAAACATGAATACTTTACCAAAGTAATACATTTCACCTTTATGAAGTATTAAAAACTCTTCACTAAATAAAATACCATTACATACCCTTTTGTAACCAGAATATTACCATAAAACCCATATAAATAACACATAACATATAAAGGAAACATGGGACATAAACATACATAAATTGAATAACCATATGGTTGACTTTCACACATACTTAATGGAATAGCCATACGACCGACTACTATACCCAATGCATTGGAGGTTATAACGTAACCACCCATCCTGGTATTCACGGCACCACCCGTCATATGGTTTATAACGTAACCACCCAAAAAATGTCCAAGTACCATCATTACACATAAAATATTGAAAATATAAATATTTCAATAACAACATTTCATTTGCAATCACAATAAGTAATTCCAAGATTATTAATTAATAAATCCATTTTCAAAAATAATTTAAAAGAGATTTTTGAATCAAAGTGTCCCATACCACATTGAAGCTTTTAGTGGAATTATAATTTAAAAACATTAATGTCCATATAAATAAATACTGAAAACCATTTTGAAAACATGGACATTAAAGATAAATATTTAGAATAATGAATCTTTAAAACATTTAAAATGATATTTTTTTATTGAGTTTTTAACAAAATGAGAGACTCTTGAATACAAATAATTTCATAATAACATTTAATCCAAACATTATAATATCATGAGAATAAAGTGATTCATGATATAATATGTCAAAGGACAGTATACACACCATATAAGAGTGAATTGGTGCATATCAATAATAAAGTCTCAATAGAAATATAAATTGAGATGAAATCCATTATAAAGATGGTATCCTTAAATTAAAGATAAATCTATCACATAATTATGTGTGAGAAATATAAATACACCCAATATAAGTGGATATTAAGTGTGAAACAATCAGAGGTCATTCACACATAATCTTGAAAAAACAAAACCAATGACATAGATATTTAACACAATGAAATGAGATTGAGTTATGATATCCCATACAAGTTCATAAGAATTTATCAATGAGATGATTATGTGTAGAAATAGTATATCCACACAAAGGTTTGTGAAAATTACAACATATAGATTCCAAAAATAATCTTGGCATAATAAAATCATGAAGTATAGGTTTAACCCAAATAATTAAAAGTGGGTTAATAAGTTCCCTTACAGAAATCCGACAGCCTAACATCGTCACTTTAAAATTCAGAAAATGAGTTGATGAGAGAGAAAATGGTATCTCATCACTTGGAAATAAAATTTACATAAATAAGGATATATATGAACATATCCCAACATAATAGTATGTGAATTTAAAGACATAACAAAATAAGTCTTTTAAAAAGAGGAGGGTGAAAGGTCCCCTTACTGAGTTGGGTAACTTTCGAAACGTACACCCCATGGAAGAAGGGTCATACAATGAAGATGTAAATACACATAAATGAAATTATACTACAAAAAGTGTATAATAATGGGCAGTACATACACCACTCAAAGGAAATAGTTTCAAACGTAGCATAAATGTCACAGGAATAAAAGTAAGATGAAAAATCCCTTACAAAAACTTGGCAGCCTAACGACGCCACTTAAAACATCCAAAAATGGATTTATGAGATCAAATAGGGTATCTAATAATATGAACATAAAAATTACAGAATGAGGAATATAAAATAACATCACCAAACATAATAAATATGAGCTTAAAAGAGATGACATAAAAGAGAGTACTTAAAAAGAAAGAGAGAGGTTGGATCCCTTACCTCAAGTCTGACTTGTCTTGTTCGTTTCTTTATATTCCTGAATAATAAACTTTGGTCAATTTATAATTGATTAATTATATCTTTTAAAGATTATTATTTAGTTCATATCACATATTATAATGTTATAATAATTGGTTAATAATGTGAGTTCATATCAGACGTTTTTGTCGATGTTTGGTACATGAGTCAAAAATGAACTTGTTTGAAAATTATTGTCCAAGTAGTTATAAGTAAATATTCTCCAGAATAGTATTAATGATTTAAATATCATATATATTAATTAAATATTCATTTTATACTACTCCATAACATTTTGAGATAAAATGAAATGAAATGCACCGTTCATGGAGACGGTAGGTCGTACGTACGCATGAACGCTACTTTCATTTCTTTGTCATATTAAAGGAATTAAAAAATAAATGAGAGATATATATATTATAATTCCAGTATAAAATATATTTTATATAGGTCACATATGTTCATTAATTCCATTTTTTATACATTCCATGTATTGCATGAACAAGTCACATCACTTGAGGGGGCGGTAGTCCACACTTCCTCGTATGAAATTATCGCATTTGCACAACATGAAAGCATAAAGGAATGTTTTAAATATAAAAGTCAGAAGAATAAAGAAAACATAAATACCATATATATATCATATATAAAATATATTGACATCATAATGGTCACCATGAAAGGTGTTAAGAGAATATTGAACAATCATCGCTTCGTGAGGCAGAAATTCACCATCCACAGAAACAATATGTTATTTAACCATTAGATGAAGGTGTGTGTTATTTTACCTATAATAATACTCATAAAAAAATCCTAGTATATTTAAGATACTGTTTTTGTTACAAAAGAAACAAATAAAAAGAGTTTAGGGGGTTGGAGAAGAAAAATAAAACAAAAGAACACTAGGGAAGACATTACCGTTAAAACGGGAAACTCTTTTTGATTTGAGCTCAAAGGCTTCCTTGGGAAGACTTCTTCCCAATGTGAGGCTTCTAGGAGTAATAGAGGGATTTTTATAGACAAAATGGGCAGGTTTTGGCTGAAAAAAAGGCTTTATAGGTGTGGGTAAGGTGGTAGAGGTGGGGGCCTTTTATAAGAGGAAAGGAGGGGAACTCTTGGAAAGTTATAAAAGGTTACATTATTATAAAATGCTTTTCAGATTTTAAATGTCCCAAAATTATATATTTCAAGGATAAGGTGATAAGAGTTCGAAATCCATCTATAAAATAGGTTTTTGACATGTTTAGGTCTTATATTTTACAATATCTTTTCATTTTATTTAAATCGCTAAATAATGTGGTAATCGCTGCATCATCATGGTTTCATAAATAATTTAATTTATTTAATGTCTAAAAATTATAAAAAAATATCATGATGTAGGAAATCTTTTTATATTTATAATTAATATTTATAGTCAAAAATATGACTTGTATAACCCAATTTAAAAATTGTTTTAGTAAAAAAACTCATGTTTGTGAAAATTTTATTTTAACTTTAAATAAAAAGTTATTTACGTCATTTTCCTACCAAAGTGGCTCCATGGGGTCCCCAAGTTGACACATGGATTGTATTGGTCTGTCATGAAACATCAAATTAGGGTAGGACATGTGTATAGGTCATTTAATATTATTAAAACATTATTTTTACCTTAAATTACACTAATTACCTCTAATCGCGATTAAAAACTTAAATGTTACCATTCACCAAAAAATTATTTTAATCCCATTGAACCAAATTTTACTTCCTAATGACAACCATGTATGTCGGATTTTTGAAATTCAAAAAACAGAGGTGGTAAAATTTCATTTAAACGAAAAATCAGTTTTTTAAGTACCACTTAGTGGTTTCACTATTCATAAAAAATTGAAGTTTTTCAGAAAAATACAAAAAATTCACCCTAAGATATATTTGATATTACAAATTCAAAAATTATGTCTATTTTAATAAATTAAAAACATATAAGTTGCATTAATTAATTTAATAACTAATTCCCGCTGTCAAAAAAATAACATGTTTTTATGAAACAAAATTTATCAAAAGATTGACACTAGTTTAAGTCCAATTTCAAAGTGAAATTAATTCCAATGACCACTATTGGATTAAATGGTAAAAATATATTCTAATTTAACTTTAAAAACAATTAAAAAGATAATATAATCATATAAAAAAATTATATTAAAAAGTGGTTTTGAATTAAAATTCAACATTTTTTACTATTCATTAAAAAATGAACTTTATCGAAAAAATACCAAAAATTTACAGAAAGTAAATTTTGATGTCCAGATTCTAAAGAAGGATTTAATTTTGTCAAATAGAACATATAAAATTTTTTAAAAAGGGTTCTCCATAAAAAGGCGGTTAATCGACCTTTTAAAGAATATTAGAAGATTTATGCTTAAAATTGGATTCATTTGCATTTTACGCCTCTAACATTTATTGGATAAAAGTAAAAATATTTGACAAATATATATAATAATTTTTTAGTTAGTTCCATTCTTTCCTGCCATTACAATGGCTAGGCATTAACTACCATTTGAAATAATATTATTTTATTACTTGTGTGCAACGTAAGATTTCAAAGAAACTCTTTGTTGCGTATCAGGTACGCTATCGAACATAGAAACCCCTTTAAAGTAAAATTAAAATTTTATTCACAAATAGGGATAAATATAAAAAATATCATATTCTTTATTTACCTGGGGTGTTACATCCTTCCCCCCTTTTGGGAATTGCATCCTCTCAATTTTAAAATTGGGCTCGAAAACTTCATTGAAAGCCCCACATCGGAAAAGGAGTAAATTAAACTATCACTTTAAAAGAAATAAAGGGAAGTACAAAGGTTACCCAAGTTAACCCATAATAGGATTACAAGTATGAAAATATGGATATGGAAGAAAAAACAAAGGGTCATGTTTTGAGGGAGAGTGATAGAAAACATGTTTAGGAGAAAGTTAACCGCAAGAAAACCGCAAACTTGTGATGGGTTAAACAGTATTCGATTCCCCAGTAAGAAAAGTTAACAGACAACATTTTTGTTTTATGTTACTATTAATTGAGGAATTTATTTTTGAGATTAACTAAATCATAATGAAACATACTTACTTGTCACGTAGACTTTCAACTTTTACTATATTACTTAATCAAACTCATATTTTCTCCAAAAGACGAGTATTTAGGAAGACTTGTTCCCATTAAGAGTACTATAATCAACTTTTTGAGAATCACCTAATCCATAAAAGAGAACTATATATTTCCCATGTCTTTAGATATCAACCAAAACCAAACCAAAATGTTTAGTACGAGATCAGATAATACCCAAAAAGGATATTTTTTTACAAAAAGAAAAACTACTCCTAATCTCCAAAATTTGTCAAAAAAAACCCCAAAGTTCAACAAAGACCATTCAATAAACATCTATCCATAAAATTCATCAATGTAAAACCAAATAATATTGTAACCCAAATATTTTAAGGATTTAATCACATAGTCTCCCAAGGTACAAATTAACATTTATCTCCAAGTAACATAAGTTGCTCTTAAAGTCTCATACTGAAAAGTAATTAACCTAATCACATATCCTACGTGATAGGTTAATAATTTCCATAGATAACCCAAAATCAACTTACTCTTGAATCATAAAATCATCTAACTAAAAAAATTGTCAAACTAACCAGGGACTTCACGTAGTCCAGTGGTAGGTGATAAATACCAGTCACACTTTGGTTGTGGGTTCGATTCCCGCAACTTTGTCCGATGTGACGGGTTGTCACACGGTCTGCGTGTTGTCCTTTTTCCAAAACTATATAATTCTCAAATCATTCCCCAAAAAAAAGAGATAAAATCATCAAAAATAACCATAACATAATTTAACCTCAATTTTATCTCATTCCTTTTACTTTCCATCATAAAATATAGTAACCCATAATTACCTCAAAAGTAAAGATCATATAAACC
The DNA here is from genome assembly GCA_963277665.1 of Viscum album. NCBI lineage: Eukaryota > Viridiplantae > Streptophyta > Magnoliopsida > Santalales > Viscaceae > Viscum > Viscum album. The sequence continues at coordinate 1,542,262,356 of OY728142.1, forward strand.
CAAATGGTTCTTTATAACTATGTCCACAAAAGAATAGATAACTATTCCTTGAATAAAATTTTCATATATCAAACATCAGGGTTACACATAATATAAAAAGTCTTCCAATGTAACCCCATCATCAAAAGAGACTTAATACTCTTAAGAATTTCACCATAACTCTTGAAGCCCATATATGTAGACTTCTGACTCATTCAACGTTATTCTTGATCCATTAGCTATGCATTTCCACCTTATTTCTTAATACCCAATTCTTGTAGGTTGAATATCCTCATTACTTATAAATATCAATCCAAATATGCTTCATTATTTAAGGATATGAAAAATAAATCATACCTTGAATCCAGATACCGTGATCTTCAGGATGTTCTCTTTCTCTTTCGGCATGTTGTCGTACTTTCAAAAAGTAAAACTTCACTCCACTTCTATAATTTCACTTTTCTATAGAATTGGAAAATTTTAGATCTTGAAATCATATGAAAAATATACCATGACCCATAAATTTTTTTTATAAAAGAGTAGGTGTTGGATAGCTCAAACAATTTCCTACAGGTGATTTGAATACTCAAGAAGCTATCAAAATCATTCGAACAGGATTTTCCCATAATGGTGATGATCAAATCATCAGGGAGGGATAAGAATGTTGTGCAAGATATATTTCCTTCAATCTTGACAATTGATCCTTAATCTATCGAAAAGAATCAATATGTAAACATGATAAAAAAAAATTAATAATAAAAAAAGAATCCTTTATTGATAACATAAAAACTTTTTTATAACTCTAATCCATCAACCTCCTTATATCTCCATTGTTCAGGTTTTTTTTATCAAATCGAACTATTTTATCATAACCCTCTAGATGTTTCCACATATTAATATCCCTATTTTTTATATGGGATCCTTTACATACACCCAGATAACACCCTAACCTCTAAAGTTATCTAAACCGACCTTTGATACCAACTATAAGGCCCTGACCTTAAACATTACTTATTATTGAATTAAATGAATAATTCACATAGAGGATATTTTCAGGTTTAGAGTTTTAGAGAATTAGGATGTAACTATTACATCTCAAAAGATTATAAAGTAGACACTTCTTTTAAGTTTTAATAAGATAAAAACACTATTAAAATAAAACTTGTCTAGTTCGATGTTTTAGGTAGCATGACATTTCCTTGTTCCCATCCTTGACCCTATTCCACCTTAAGTCCTATGAAAAACATTTCGAAAAAAACTTGGGGTGAGCATAAAAAGCTCAGTAAGGGATACACAAAGAAGTAAAACCGTTAGTTTTTCAAAACAACATGTAAACCATGAATACTTTACCAAAGTAATACTTTTCACCTTTCTGAAGTAGTAAAAACTCTTCACTGAATAAAAGACCACTACTTACCCTTTTGTAAACAAAAGATTACCATAAAACCCATATAAATAACACATAACATATAAAGGTAACTTGGGACATAAACATACTTAAATGGAATAACCATACGGTCGACTTCCACACACACTTAATGGAATAGACATACTGCTGACTTCCATACCCAATTCATTGGAGGTTATAACGTAACCACCCGTCCTAGTATTCACAGCACCAACCATCATATGGTTTATCACATAAACACCTGTAAAATGTCCAAGTACCATCATTACACATAAAATATTGAAAATATAAACATTTCAATAACAACATTTCATTTTCATTCACAATAAGTAATTCCAAGATATTGAATTAATCAATCCATTTTCAAAAATCATTTAAAAGAGATTTTTGAATCAAAGTGTCCCATACCACTTTGAATATTTTAATGGAATTATAATTTTAAAACATTAATGTCCATATAAATAAATATTGAAAACCATTTCGAAAACATGGACATTAAAGATAAAGATTTAGAATAATGAATCTTTAAAACATTTAAAACGATATTTTTATTAAAGAGTTTTTAACAAAATGAGAGACTCTTAAATAAAAATAATTTCAGAATAACATTTAATCTGAATGTTATAATATCATGAGAATAAATTGATTCATGATATAATATGTCAAAGGACAGTATACACACCATATAAGAGTGAATTGGTGCATAACAACAATGAAGTCTCAATAGAAATGTAAATTGAGATGAAATCCATTATAAAGATGGTATCCTTAAATTAAGGATAAATCTATCACATAATTATGTGTGAGAAATATAAATACACCCAATATAAGTGGATATTAAGTGTGAAACAATCAGAGTTCATTCACACATAATCTTGAAAAAACAAAACCAATGACATAGATATCTAGCTCAATGAAATGATATTGAGTTATGATTTCCCATACAAGTTCGTAAGAATTTATCAATGAGATGATTATGCGTAGAAATAGTATATCCACACAGCTGTTTGTGGAAATTAAAAAATAGATATTCCACACATAATCTTGGAATAATAAAATCAAGAAGTATAGGTTTAACCCAAAGAATTCAAAGTGGGTTAAGAAGTTCCCTTACAGAAATCCGACAGCCTAACGACGTCACTTTAAAATTCAGAAAATGAGTTGATGAGAGAGAAAATGGTATCTCATCACTTGGGCATAAAATTTACATAAATAAGGATATAGAAGAACATATCCCAACATAATATTATGTGAATTTAAAGACATAACAAAAGAAGTGTTTTAAAAATAGAAGGGTGAAAGGTCCCCTTACCGAGTTGGGTAACTTTCGAAATGTACACCCCATGGAAGAAGGGTCATAACATGAACATGTAAATACCCATAAATGAAATTATACTAAAAAAAGTGTATAATAATGGTCAGTGCATACACCACTCAAAGGATATAGTGTCAAACGTAGCATAAATGTTACGGGAATAAAAATGAGATGAAAAATCCCTTACGAATACTCGGTAGCCTAACGGCGCCACTTAAAACTTCCAAAAATAGATTTATGAGATAAAATAGGGTCTCTCATAATATTAACATAAAAATTAAAGAATTAGGAATATAAAATAGCATCCCCAAACATAATAAAGATTAGCTTAAAATAAATGACATAAAAGAGAGTACTTAAAAAGAAAGAGAGAGGTTGGATCTCTTACCTCAAGTCTGACTTGTCTTGTTCGTTTCTTTATATTCCTGAATAATAAACTTTGGTAAATTTATAATTTCTCAATGAAATCTTTTAAATATTATTATTCAGTTCATATCACATATTATAATGTTATAATAATTGGTTAATAATGTGAGTTCATATCAGATGTTTTTGTCGATGTTTGGTACATGAGTTAAAAATGAACTTGTTTGAAAATGATTGTCCATGTAGTTATAAGTAAATCTTCTACAGAATATTATTAATGATTTAAATATCATATATATCCAGTAAATATTCATTTTATACTACTCCATAACATTTAGAGATAAAAATAAATGAAATGCACCATTCATGGAGATGGTAGGCCTTACGTACGCATGAACGCTACTTTCATTTCTTTGTCATATTAATGGAATTAAAAAATAATTGAGAGAGATATATATATATATATTATAATTCCAGTATAATATATATGTTATATAGGTCACATATTTTCATTAATTTCATTCTTTATACATTCCATGTATTGCATGAACGAGTCACATCACTTGAGGGGGCGGTAGTCCACACTTCCTCGTATGAAATTATCGCATTTCCACAACATGAAAAGCATAAAGTCGTGTTTTAAAAATAAGATTCAGAAGTATAAATAAAACCTAAATACCATATATATCATATATAAAATATAGTGACATCATAATGGCCACCATGAAATGTGTTAAGAGAAGATTGAACAATCATCGCTTCGTGAGGCAGAAATTTTCCATCCACAGAAACAGTATGTTCTTTAACCATATGACGAAGGTGTGTCTTAGTGTATCTAGAATCATCCTCATAAAAACATACTAGTATATTGAAGATACTTGTTTTGTTACAAAATAAAAAAAATAGTTTATGGGGTTAGATAAGCAAAATAAAACAAAAGAACACTAGGGAAGACATTACCTTTAAAACGGGTAACTCTTTTTGATTTGAGATTAAAGGCTTCCTTGGGAAAACTTTTGCCCAATGTGAGGCTTCTAGGAGTAAGAGAGGGATGCGGAGAGACAAAATGGTCAGGGGTTGGCCGAGCCAAAGGCTTGAGATGTGTGGGTAAGGTGGTAGAGATGGGTACCTTTTATAAGAGGAGAGGAGGGGCACTCTTGAAAAGTTATAAAAGGTTACTTTATTATAAAATTCTTTTCAGATTTTAAAGGTCCCAAAATTATATATTTATAGGATAATGTGATAAGAGTTATAAATCCCCCCATACAATAGGTTTTTGATATGTGTAGGTTTTATATTTTACATTATCTTTTCATTTTATTTAAATTGTTAAATAATGAGGTAATCGCTACATCATCATGGTGTCATAAATAATTTAATTTATTTAATTTCTAAAAATTATAATAAAACTATCATGATGTAGGAAATATTTTTATATTTCTAATTAATATTTATAGTCAAAAATATGACTTGTATAACTCCATTTAAAAATTGTTTTAGTAAAACAACTCATGTTTGTGACATTTTTATTTTAACTTTAAATAAAAAGTTATTTATGTCATTTTCCTACCAAAGTGGCTCCATGGGGTCCCCAAGTTGACCCATGGATTTTATTGGTCGTCCATGACACATCCATTGAGGGTAGGACATGTGTCTAGGTCATTTCATATTATTAAAACATTATTTTTACCTTAAAATACACTAATTACCTCTAATCGCGATTAAAAACATAAAAGTTACTATTCACCAAAAAATTATTTTAATCCCATTGAATCACATTTTACTTCCTAATGACAACCATGTATGTCAGAATTTTGAAATTAAAAATACAGAGGTGGTAAAATTTCATTTAAAAGAAAAATCAGTTTTTTAAGTACCACTTAGTGGTTTCATTCATCAAAAATTGAAGTTTTTCAGAAAAATACCAAAAATTCACCCTAATATATATTTGATATTATGAATTAAAAAATGATGTCTATTTTAAAAAATTCAAAACATATAAGTTGCATTAATTAATTTTATAATTAATTCCCGCTGTCAAAACAAATAGTGTGTTTTTATGAAACAAAATGTATCAAAAGATTGACACTAGTTTAAGTCCAATTTCAAAGTGAAATTAATTCCAATGACCACTATTGGATTAAATGGTAAAAATATATTCTAATTTAACTTTAAAACCAATTCAAAAGATAATCTAATCATATAAAAAAATTAGATTAAAAAGAGGTTTTGAATTAAAATACAACATTTTTCACTATTCATTAAAAAATGAACTTTATCGAAAAAATACCAAAAATTTACACAAAGTAAATTTTGATGTCCAGATTATAAAGAAGGATTTTATTTTTTCATATAGAAAATATAAAATTTTCAAAATTATATTTAAAAAGGGTTCTCCATCAAAAGGCGGTTAATAAACCTTTTAAATAATATTAGAAGATTTATGCTTAAAATTGGATTCATTTGAATTTTACGCCTCTAACATTTATTGGAAAAAAGTAAAAATATTTGACAAACATATATAATCATTTTGTAGTTAGTTCTGTTCTTTCCCGCCATTACAATGGTTGGGCGTTAACTACCATTTAAAATAATATTATTTTATAACTCGTGTGCAACGTAAGATTTCAAAGAAACTCTTTGTTGTGTATCGGGTATGCTATCGAACATAGCATCCCCTTTAAAGTAAAATTAACATTTTATTCACAAATAGGGATAAATATAAAAAATGTCATATTCTTTATTTACCTGGGGCGTCGCACAAACACCCAACAAGGAAAAGCTATCCACCCAAACCTCACCAAGGCATGCTCCCCAAATAAGGCAAGTCAAATAACATATAGTAATAGAACATCGATATTTGGGTACCCCGCGCCGCTTTTCCACTGGTTATTAAAGACATCCTATGCATCGAACCAATCCCGCCATTCTCACCGCAGTCTCACTGCCACACCCGCCCGCACACACCTAGGCCACAACCACACATCCCGCCCACAAACACCTGTGCCACAACTGCTATCCCACCCACAGACACCTGTGGCACAACAACCTCACGTAACCATGAATGCAAACACATAGGCCAAAACAACCACTTCCACACCCGAAGACACCTAGTCCAGAAAGCTACCGTCACGACTGAAGACACCTGGGCCTCATCCTAAAGATACTTGGGAAACAACCTACCCGTAAACACCTGGGCCAACCACCACAACTACCCCACCCAAAGATTCTTGGGCTAATAATGGACCTCAAGCCATCACAGCCTGCCGGAATAGTCTTGGGCTATTTGTGAAATGGAGCAAAAAAGGAGCTAATAACCAGCCACTCATAGGAGTTTTGGGAAAAACACCCTCCCCATGAAATGGGGTGTTCGAAACTAAGTGATCAACTTGGGTGGGGTGCAAATAAGAAACATAAAATATATAGATATATGTATAGGTAACAAACACTCATCCCAACCTAGTGGTTCCAAAACCTAAGCACAAACACCCTTGTTACTATTCATTCACAAAAGAAGTCACGACACTCGCGACCAAGTCACAGCTCATTCCCAAACTAATTCTCCACTCAACTGTTCTTGTTTTAACGTTCAAGTTATCCCATTAGGGTGAATTCTTCACTACCGGGAAACTAATAGGCATAACCACAAGCCATAAGGAAAGAAATGGCCAAATAGTAATTTAAGAATTCACACTCGGTTCTCTTTCAAGTCATAACAACAAAGGTATAAGTGAGATCCCTCGAAGTACTGGAACCAAAGAAAACCCCGAGACATAGCCCCATGTCCCTAAAATCCATGAGCCAACGGTCTCTCAACAACAGAGGATTCCACCCCAATTCGTGATATAAGTAGAGTAATCACAAAACCTCAAATTCACAACTAGTGAAAGTACAACAACAGGGGATCCCATCCCCACCCATATCACCCCAGCAATCGGCCCGTAAGAGAAACAAACAAACCACTACCACCAATACAAGGCAGGCCCATGCAGGTATTTTCAGATTTAAAATATTTAACACACTCTATGGTTTCAATTCCACTGTGCTTTAAATGGGGTTATCACTGAAAAGGGTAAATCATTGTGCTTTAAATTTATTTAACCGAGTATACATAATCAACAAATTCCATGCTACAGTTATTTAATCATTCAGGAGAACATAGGTTCATTAGTGCATAGAGAAAGACCACCAATGACCATGATTTTAAGTGAGCATAGGCCCGTACAATTCACAACACATAACAACATAAAGAGTACAACAGAACATCGATCACACCCCCCTTTCATTCTTTAAAGGTTCGTTCATTATCTTCGTTAAGTTAGGTTCATCAATTTCCATAGAGGAAAAATCATACCCACCCCGCATGATACATAGAATGGAGAGACGAAGGAGAAAAATCCCTACTTGGTTGATCAATGATCGAAGTTTTTCTCCACACACCAAAACAGGGGAAGCGTAACTCGCAGGGCTCCCACACAAGTGCACCAATTTCCTCGGGAAAGAAAGGACTTCAAACGCACAAGGAAAAGGAGGAGACTAGCTAAGAGGGAGAAGAAGAATTTCTAGCGTGATAAATAGATGAGATCCCCAACATTATGGGATAAGGAATTTGAACGCCTTGGAAGTCGGATCATGGTTCTACCATGCGGTTGGGTGGTTACACACGACTAAATTAATTGTTATTTTAGTAGGGAGTTTTCTAGGGATTTTTCGATATTAATTATGGGTTAAAAATGGCCTTGAAAAGCCTAAAAAAGGTCAAAAGGCCTAAAAGAGGCGTTACAGGAAAAACTGTAGAAGGAAAACCCGACAAGGCTGGATAACACCGATCAGTCGCACCGATCTGTCGGTCGCGCTGATCGGTCCCACCAATCGGTCGTGTCAATCTGTCCCACCAATCGGTCGTGCCGATCGGTCGCACTGATCGGAGTGCGACCACTTAGGATCTTAGAATTTGGCAAAGGGATGGATCATGAGGGCCTGGACCATTACACTATCTACATGGAATCACCTACAAGAGACAGAGATTCAGAAAATTTGGAGGTTTATTAAATACCTCTAAACCACTTTTTGTGTCTAGTTTCAATTTATCGCCATTTTTATCCTTGATGAGGACATTACATGAAATATGGTCTCTATAGATGTGTGTAAAAAATTGGTCCATCAACAAAATCATTCTGAAGTACATTTTTTCAATCCCATGATGATATGATTAATATGATTTAAGGGAAAACAATATTTTTAATGATTGACCTTTTAATTGGTTACCACCAGCATTGAATCCAACCCAGTGATGAATGGAACATTGCATTCAATATCAATGAGGGGTTGTATGAGTTGTTAGTGATACCTTTTAGGCTATCTAAGGCCTCTAAAACCATTACGAGGCTCATGAACTAGGTTATAAAACCCTTCATGAAATGTTAATAATGGTTTAATTTGATGAGATTATTATATATATAAAGTCTATTCACCTTTAATATCTAAGGGTGGTTCTTTGATTTTTTCAGAACAATACCCTTTATGTTAGCCTTATGTAGAATAATTTCATGCTTTGTTTAGTGATATTCTGTAGATATGTTGTGTCATATGATAGTATTGAAGTCAATTAGGAGATGGTAAAATCCATTTGATAGTGTTCTCATCCTAATAATATTTGAGAATTCCATAGCTTCCACATCCTTTCTACCTTTTACCGAAGATTCATTAAATATTTTATCTCGGTTTTGGTATAATTCACAAATTTCATAAAGAAAAGAAATTTCTATTAGGATTATGTAATTGGGGAAATATTTGACACTATCATTGAGAAAATTTACACAACCCAACTCACGACATTTCCTAACTTCTACAGTACATTGAAGATAGAGATAGATGCATTAATTATAATTATTTTCATTGTTCTTTCCCAATCTTTCTAACCAATTTCATTCATGTGTGTAAAGATCAGAAGCTCGAGTCACCAATGGGATGAATGTCAGATTGAATTATACATTATGGTACAAGCTATGAACCATTTGGTGTAGTAGCGTTTATAGTGGGAATTAGTGCTCCATACTGACAATGAATCCCCAAAATATATACATTCTATGAAGAACCTCAAAAGGATACACACTTAATGGGTATCATTTCTATAAAAATTCACTTTTTTTGTAAGCAAAAGTGTGGTATAAAAATAAAATGGAAGATGCATTATGAAGGTGTGCTCATATGCTCGATGCCATGCAGAAAATGGTGGATGTATTTGAATGTTTAAGAGTATAATACCAAGGTGATAATTAATTTTCCAATGAATATGTATGGTTCCAACAAGTATATTTTGATGTAAATTTTATTTGGCAAGAACTATTTATTTTCTTCCATGACCATTTGTGAATTTCACAAGGGTTACTATGGGATAACATAGCAACTGAGATTCACAACAATGAGCACAAAGGGAATAAAAACCCATTTAGATAGTGTAAAGACAATTATTTATGCCATAATTAAAACAAGATGTGGATAAAGTGGTGAAAAAGTGGACAAAATTTGAGGAGAATAAAGGATATGCATAAAATATTGTCTTGTATATGCAACTTCCTATTCTGAAGCCCCCCTGGGAAGATATCTCTAAGGAACTTTTCTTGGGAAAAACCCATACCCAATGGTCCCATGACTCCCACTTTGTGGTCTCTGACTGATTCTCAAAGATGATACACTTTATTACTTAAAAAATGAATGCTAATTCTTCTTATATGGATAATTTATTCTTTTGGGATGGGGTAAAAATCCATGTAATTCTAAAAACCATAACATCTGATTTAGATACCCATTTCCTTAGCTATTTCTGATTTAAAAAATGAAGAATTTTTTAAAATGACATGAATTTTAGTAGCTCCTTTCACCCAATGCAGATGAAAAAATAGGTTTTCAACCAAAATTTTGGAATTATTATCCATTGATTGTTTATGGATATCCCTAAGCAATGGGATTTTATTATCCCCCAAGATGAGTTTGAATTCAACAATGTGATGAATCAAACCATTTGAAAAAATTTGTTAGAAGTGGTGCGATAGTGGTTGTTAAATCACACACATGATATAATGTCATTGTCCAAGATTATTTTGAATAATGTGGAAACTTAATACATGGCCTCATGCGTTGATGATATGTAATTTGAGGTAGTATGTAACATTGAAGACTCAAATTCCTGGTATAATGTAGCAGAAGATTAGAAGTGGATGCAAGTTGTTTTCAATGAGGGGTGTCTCATTATAAATCAAATTTGGAAGGAATGGTTCTTGGTTAGCACCTATATCAGTTTGAAACCCAATAACATCATCCCTTACGATGTACATTGATGTATCAATGATAATTATTATGTTCTGAATATTTTAGAAGGATGGGAGATCTATTCAATATTTAATGTGTGAAACATGATGTTCTTCACTCTAAAAGATATGATTTATCCCTGATTAGACTATAGGTTGAGTCATTTTCAAGTAGTGGAGACTGATATAGAACATTAACAATAAAACATTTAATGGCCATCCCACACATGGGGTGTTTAATCCTTTTATTTGATTTTTGTTTTCATTTACAACTTCAGATATTTTATTGGTAATTTAGTCTATTTTTTTCGGATTAGCCTATAAATAATCTATCTTTTGTCGATTGTAATCATGATTTTTTATATTATTAAATTATAAATAATTTTTCTATCATGTGATAGTATATACCCATGTTATTATGAGGTTAATCATGAATGTTCTTGGCCATATCCATCGCACAACATCAAGCAACTCTATCTTCCTCTATTATAAAAGAACCACTTACAATTTCGTAATGATGGCCATGAGCATGGAAGGATGTTATGGCCATCTCTATGTAGTGACTATGGTTCAGGGGCAGGGTCTTAATAGTCTAATGTTTTTGGGTGTTTCCGTTGGTCCTCATTTTTATTTTAGCTCACAATTATACTGGTTCCCCACTTTTGTAATGTTTACTTTTTAAAAATACCGAAAATGGTGATGTATGCATCATACTAACAGTTTTTTATGAATGAATTAAATATTATTTTAAATTTTTAAGTGACTGTTGTTTACGGTTTAGTTGATGAAATGTTTTATATTTATTTTGATGTTATAAAATGTTTTGTAGTAATTTATCCATGAAATTTATTAATATATGTGTGAATAGTCTAATATATAGACATATCATTCTAAAATTTCAACAGGAATCCATCATTTTTATTTTATTTTATATAGGGTGTAACCATTTCCAATATATTGATATGATTCCATGGGAACTTGTGTCCTCATACAGAGATATGAATAATACTTTATGTATTTTGATAGGTCATCTTGGGTTTTAGCTTAGGATTCCTCAAGTTGGTTTGTTACACTAGAAAATCAAAGAAATTCAATTCTTATGTAAAGTCATGATATCATCAATTATTTTATTATAAGGGTGTATATAAGAGTGTAGGGAAAGATTTTTCTTCCACTTTGGACTCTTATGTGTTGGATAGTGTGCCATGATAGAGTGCATCATGAATATATTCTATAATCTCTAGTCATAAAGGAAGAATAACTCCTACAAGATAAACGTAACTCAGGGATGTGAATCAAGGGAGTCAGGAAACATGTGTGTCAGAAAAATGTGACTTGTATAGATTAATTATTTCAATAGAGAAGGTGATGAATGATCTTGGTAAGGGATTATTGATATCCATGTATATGATACTAGTCACTTTTTCTTTGGTTAATATACTTTTGGATGTCGATGCACCTTATTCAATTATCTTCTCATACATTGGGTCTAATTTGGTTTTGGATGTTGAACTGTTGAAATTATTACTGTATGTGGAGACTAAATTGGGGAGAAGAGATGATCTCATCAAGATATGCCTAACCTCTTCCATTATTATCAATTTATATGGTCATCTTTTAGACTTTTTTATTGTAGAGATAGATAATTATGATGTGATTTTACGGATAGATTAGTAAATTCATTTTTGAGCTCGCATTGACAACTACCAAAGATGAGTGGCATTATTTCCTTCTATTAATGAGTAATATTTTTTTTCAAAGGATAGTGATGAAAATGGGTATAGAAATAATTTGGTTTATCTGTTTTGATTACATATCATTTTTTTTGTGATGGTCTATTGTTTTTTTGTGGGTAGTGTATGTGCTATTTTACCTTATGTGGTGGATCAATTTTAGGATGAGTTTCCAAAGGATTTTTTAGGATTTCCTAAAGTGATAGATGTAGTGTTTTTGATCTACATAGTTTTGGGTACCAATAATATGTCTATTCTTCCTTACCATATTTTTGTAGTTGGGATTAGAGAATCGAGGAACCACTTTGATGATTTTAAATCCATGGGATTCATTAGGTATAGATTATCTCCTTGGTGTGCTCTATGATTTTCTCCTAAAAATTTTGATGGGAGCATGAGATTATTGATTTACTCTCAAAGGTTAAATTAGGTTACCATCAAGAATTAGTATCTATTACCATAAATCAATGATTTTTATATCAGTTGAGAGGTCCCCCATGATTTTTTAAGATTGATATTTGGTTAGGGTTATATCAGCTCAGTGTGAGTTGAGGATGAATGAAAGATAAAATATTGGATTAGATATAAACATTTTGAATTCATAGTGATTCCATTAAGGGTAACGAATATGCCAAATATTTTCATTCCAATGATGAATTGACCCTTCCATACATATCTTGATTCATATTTGAACATGTTCATCGATGGTGTATTGATTTATTCATGATCGTGTTAGGGTTATAGAGAAAACACAACTATTTTATAGAGATTTTGAGGTCTCATAAACATTATGCTAAAATTTTGAAGAGTCATTTATTAATTCAAGGTGATATATATATTAGGTTTGTTATTTCCATGTCCAGGATATTATTATATATATAAAGAGTAATGACCATGACATGCAGAGAAGTAACAAAGAATGTTTTAGAAATTTAGAGTTTCTTTATAATGTATGGGAATTACATTAAATTTATTTAGGAAATCATTTATTTATCTACTCCAATGAAAATTTTTACTAGAAAAGGGGTGGAGTTTAAATGGGATGAAAATTATTAGGTTTCAATTTAAATTTTGATAAATAGATTAACTTCTACCCATATTGTAATCTTACATGAGTTGGGTAAGTGATATCATATTTATTCTAATGAATTTGGTGTGTGTTTGGGTTCTTGTTATTGTATGAGGGTTGGGTTTTTGATTATATATCATGATACCTTAGGATACATGAGAAGAATTATTCCACCCATAATATCGATATATCAGTTCTAGTGTATCCACTCAAGAGTTGGAGGAATTCTTTGTCTAGTGAGAAGTTTATCATTTACATAGATCATAAAATATTGAAGTATATATTCTTTTAATGATATATGAATATTTGGTAGATAATATGGGTTGAATATATATATTAATTTAATATATAATATTATAAAATGGAATACCATAGCCTATGATTTGAGTAGGAAATATCAGGTTGATGTAGCTCAAGAATTGAAGGATGTGTGATAGCTTATTTCCCTTTTCTACAATTTACATTCATATGTATTTGAGATACAATGTTATGTAGTCACAAAAACATTGATTATAACATTTTTTGTGTTTTATTGAGTGAATGTGGGTCAAGGATCAATTTTTGAGTGAGATATTTTTAATGCAAAAATATAAGACATAGAGAAAATACCCATATATACTCTAGATGATGATTATCTTATCTATTTTAATGAACTAATTTTGGTTCCATATGGGTTATAGAATATTTGGTGTTGGAATTTTACATTTTATTATTGGTATATCATCATAATTTAACCAAAATTCATCATTCTATTTAATAATGTAATTTATATTTAGGGATTTACATGTTTTTATTACGATGCCTTACTTATCAAAAAGTAAAAATAGAGTATTAGATGACCATTGGTGTGCATCAAATTATTAACCTATTTTTTCTAAATTTTATAATTCATGAAAAATGGATCATAGGAATCCTATACAAGGAAAAGAAAAAAGAACCAGTGGACTATAATACAAGGTGCCTACAAGACACCAACTCAAATTCTAGGTTGAACCAAATCATCAAAAATTAATTCCATCATGGATCCAACCATGAGTATTTTCCACTTAGACCATATTATAGACCTATGTGAAGGGAAAAATGACAACACAATAACCCAAAAAAGGGATAAATATGACAAGGAATTCTATTAAAGTTGAAAACAATACAAACTATACTATGAAAAAACTGATGCTTGTCTTAACATATATGGGAAGATTCTAAGAATGATTGAGAATTAAAATCATTTAGTAGGCTGTTGATAAATGAATACTTTAAGGAACTCATTAGAAATCTATGATAACCCCCATAATAGAAGGATAACGATGATAGAGACTAGAAATCTTGGAATAATCCACTAAGTAGTGTTCTTTAGGTGAAAATATGGAATTAATGGGAAATCAAAAATGGAAACACTAGCCTAAAGCACCTTGGAAAATATAACTAGAAGAAATGCACCATATACATAGAGTGCAGACCAATGGAGAACATAACATTGACCTATAGGATTACCATATCTCAGTTCATCTCTTATGTTTGTTAAAAACTAGAGAGAGGTCCTAAAATATCAATTTTAGATGCTAGAATTATTGTATGGCATTACAAAACCCCACAGTTTGTGGTATTTAGTGGTTTCCTTATGAAAATTTATGGTTTTAGGAGGTTTGGATTAGTTTCTGGAAGTTATGGTGTTTGTTTTTTGAAGTTTTAGTAGGGTTTTGAGGGATGCACATATGTTTCATGGTTAGGGAAAATCGTGGAAGCATCCTAGGTAATCGTGAATACTTGTACGAAGGTTTTGGGAAGGGTACGTAGTTAGAAAATGTGTTTAGTAAACCATGAAATAAAATATTTGGCCCTGAATGACTTGAATGGGATGACACATAGTTGGCCATGGTTTGGAAAAACTATGTGTCCCTATTTATTTCTAGATATTTATGTTTACACAGTTGTCACATAGTTTTCTAGTCTTTGCAGGACAACCATAAATGACATTAAATGAATCTAGAAATTATATTTCTAACCTAATCCTCCCTTTAAACATTTATTTGTCCTCTTTTATCCAAGGATATAACACCCCAAACATTTTACGGTATATTTCTATTAAATACATTCAATTCATTAGATAGCCTATATTTCATGAAGAACTGAGTCTCTATGAAACAACACTTGGTTATTTATAGGATATAGTCATAACATATCAATTAAGCATAAATTTTCCACTTATGTGTTTTAAATTTTATAAAATGGACATACGCAGTTGTGATCGGGGTGATATTTGGAATCAGATAGAATCAAGTTAATTTTTGGTGAATAGTATCATATGCTTATTAATAGTAAAATACCATTATGAATAGTAACCTACCCTTATGAATAATATTATGACCCTTATGAATGGTAACCATACCCATGAAACTGTAAATAAAATTTTTTCACCTTAAAAATGATGTTGAATATTTCAAGTGTTGGTATTTTTTAATTAAATGATGATTTTAATTAAAAATTAAATTTCTCATATTTAGAAAATTATTTTTGAAAATAGAGTTCATTTTTTGAATATAAATGTTGAGAAATGGTTAGGGTGAATTTTTGGGGGTTTTCTAAAATACATGAATTTTCAATGAACTGTAAAATAGGATAGATTATGATAAATGCTAAATAAATGATTTATTGAGTCATGGATGAAGTCCTGCTGAGGTAAGAACATTTTATTCTAAATCACATGAACATATTACTATTTTTTTCATGGAATAATCACTAATTTTTTTCTTAGGAAAAAATAATAAGCTAATGATTAAAAATATTAAGAAACTGATCCTCCCCTCCACTATATAAACCACCCATCACCCCCTCTTCCTCCCACGCCACTCAATCTTTGAGACATACATATGTTATTCCAAATACACATTCAAAATCTCACCCCATTTCCAAGACCTTATGGCCTCACTAAAAGGCCAAAAAATATCAACAATGAGATTCTCAAGGAGGAGTACTCAAGAGGTGAACCTCTCTTCCTTTTTCAATCAACTTCTTTTTCAAGTTCCATTATTTTCTCTCTACTCACCATCCCACATAATAATGCTATAAAAATTAAATTACCTTATAAAAAAAGGAATTTTATTATGAGAATGGACTATTTAATCATAATCTTTCTTTTCCCCTTCCTTTTAAACTAAAAATGAAAATACGGCCAGAGATGTGTTAATTTATCACATTCAAGGATGACAAGTTTTAAATTTTTATTACTATCTTCAAGACTAGTCACAATACCTTTTTAATGGTTGAAAAATATCATAATATATGTATTTTATCTTATAAAATGTTTTATAATCCATACAATCTCATTATATAAAATAATAATACAAAACAATTTCATTATGCACAAAACCTCCAAGTTAATCCAAGCATTTATCATTAACGTTTAACTAATGAGTCATCCACATGGTGTATAACCCAAAATAGTTATAAGATCATTTCTATCTCAATAATTTCACTAAGAATATATATTAACATTCTTGTATGGTTAACCACATTTCAAATAAACTCATATTCATGAATATAAGTAAACCGATCATGAAAACCAAGGAAAAAATGCTTCTAAAAAAATAAAATTCAACATCTTAAACTGATACAAGGCCATTAATTAACCTAATAAAGTTATACTAAATCAATTACATGTATAGGAAGTTATGTAATTTTTAATTAATGAATCTAAATTTTATTATTAAGGGCATTAAGATCAATCAAGAACACATTCGAGCATAAGGTAAGGGGTTTCTCATATCACTTTTATTTCCTTTATATTTCCATTGTTTGCTAGTTATTTCTTGTATGTGGTGTATGTTTACTACTATTTGATATATAATATCATGAATCTCATTATTTTCATGGTATTCAGTGATTCACTTGATGATTGATTATAATTTTGTAAGGGACTTTGTTTCTGTTTCCATTTAATTGTGATTTACATGGTCCTGTGAACCTAATAATTCTTATATGGTGTACCTACATCCCCGTTGAGATAATTTTTCATTTGAAATAGTAAATATATTATATATAAATTTTTGTGTTTCATGGATATAATTACTATCTTAAGCCGTATACACTTTTACATATGATGTTTATTTGTAATGTTGTTTTAACTATAGAAATATTGATGAATCTATACCCACTACTATATATAGATATTGAGAAGGCATATTTTAATTGTATTAAATCAGTGTATAAAGAATGATTTGGACATGGAGTGATGTGAAGTGCCTTATATAGCCCCTCGAAGCATCGATAGGCCTCATGAGACATGTCAGTTGGTGACAAACCCTTTGAGTTTATTTCCAAAACAGAATTAGATGGGTATCTACCAACAGACTTAAACCAGTAAGATGATGTAGTGGTATCATGTTCCAGGTACATGAAGTAAATTTAATAATAATTTTCTTTATTATTTTTGAGTTATTACTAACCATGAGGTTTTCACTGTGATAAAATCTATTGATGTAGTTTCATTCTCAGTTTCTTGAAGGGTTGTGTTTATTATTTATTCAACATGCCTTACTCACAATTCCAATTTGATAATGATTCACTTATTATTGATTCATGTTTCCGCTATTTTTAACCCTTATAGAGTATTTGAGCTCACCCCTTATATTTTTTTTACCTTCAATAGGTTATGAATAGGAGACTATTTATTGAGTTAATGTGGATGTCATTTTTTAGTTGTTGTTGTGTATTATATTTTGTTACCTTTTACAATGTAATATGGCTTAAATGTATGTATCTATTTTCTTCAAAACTATTAAACTTATCGTTCCTTTGGTATTTAATTCCTTGTAATCATTCCAGTGTAATAAGTAATACATGAGCTCTGGGCTGCTGTGGTTGGGGCGTTCCAGTTGGTATCAGAGGAAGGTTAGTAGAAACCTTGGGAACTAGATTTTAGAAGCATGGTTTAGATGAAAAAACCCTAATTTATACTTTGAGTATAATCAGATAAGAACATCCTAGAATTTTTGTAAATGAGATATTATGTGGGTGTTCCTTGAAAATATATCCATGTTTGGATACTACAAGTGGACATGGTTCTGGAACATATGTACCAAGGAGTAACAACTCTGAGAAGAGGTTTCAGGCATGACCCAGGGTATCCTGGTACATGACAATGGGGCTTGTTGCGCACCTTGTAACGCCCCGACCCTAGTTACCCAAAGTCGGTGCATTATTACATAACATTGGTATGATCACAAGAAAGATCAAATCTCGAAAGACCGATTGGTTTAGTAGCCTTGGAAACACTAGATATATTCATAAGTTTTACATTACATCATAAAATGAAAAACTACTACAACAACAAAATGTCTCCATAATCCACACTCATATCCCCACATAATATCCCTGAAGGTCATTCATAATTTACTTCTTCACTTCCTTGGAAAAATAAAACATAGAAAAGGTGTGAGCTCAAATGCCCAGTAAGGATAACAATATAGCGGAAACTTTCATAAATAAGAATAAACATTTAAGGCAATGTATAACTAAAACAAAAGCCTTTTAAACATGAACTTTCAACATGGTATGGCATAAATAAAATGAAATAATGCCATTTACTTATTCACATGGATATTCTACTAATCTAATAATCACATGCAAAAATCAATAACCACTTTCATAATGTTGGAATGCATAATGCCAGACTATCATAACCACATAGTCAATGCCTCGTGCCAAGACTACAAATAAGATTTTGTCAAGGCCTTGTGCCAAGACACTAGTTTGTCTCATGAGACCTACCGATGCATCTAGGAGCTATAACGGGCTCCACCTGTCACATATTTAGTCCAATGCATTCCCATATGAAAAGGTTTAAACATAACATAAACATTCGTATTAAAACTAGCATACGAAATGTCAATACATTCACCATAAACTATGAATGGTATAAAAATAGCACATCCACAGTCAAACATATCACAAAACCTTCAATACAATATAGAAGTTTTGTATCATAATAAATCAACTTCAAATAATCTTAAAATCCATCAAAGGATGTTGACATAGATGGAATCAAAATTCTTTTTAAAGAAATATCTCCTTTTATTTTGAAATAATTTAAGATCCATATAAAATAAAACATTTTCTTTGAAAATATTCTTATAAGCTTGTAAGGTAAGCTTTGAAGATTTTATAACGGCGGAAAATAGCTGCACCCGCCGTATAAGTTAAAAAAACATTCTTACCTTCATTCTGTCGAAAAGGTTAAAAAGGACCTTGTTTTGAAAACGATGGAAAGATTCCTTTATAAACTTCTTATAAAAAGTTAAACAAGGGTATAAATGACTTTAACCCATATTCTTGTAAATAATAAATATGTTTTGAAATACATTTTGAAGAAACATGGATGTGGATGATAAAGAGATCCCAGTAGATTATTACGTATAAACAACCTCGGATAATGAAGAGATTGTGAAATAACCCTTACCTTGTACTTTTCCTTGGTTGGGGTAGGTTAACCTCCTGTATAATGGTGAAATAATTGTTATTAAATTATACAAGAATCATATATATTAATATGATATCATATATGATCTTTTAACATTGATTTGTTAATAATATCTTAGAATTATCGTCGTTTCGGGTGTTAACTTACTCATTTTATTTTATATATTTTGTTACTTAAGCCATGGTTGTTGTATATTATTCATATCCATAATGATATCAACTCTTTAAACATCATTTTTAAATCATCAAATTATAATTATACTTGAATGGATACGATGTAGAATGAATCTCATCGCGTTCGTGGAGACGGTAGTCCGTACGCACGCACGAGCGACAATATCATTCTTTTGATATTAAAATAATATATAAATGGATGGTATATCATATATACAGAATAATTAACATGTTATATTTATTATTTACATGAGTTACACATCATTATTATACCCATCCAAATAATATTATATTGAATAACAATTACACCACGACGTGGAGACGGTAAGCCGTACGTACGCACGTATGGTGACATGTTATTCAAAGGGTGGATAGAATACTGAATATGGTTGTACCATATTTATAATAACATCACAGTATATGTGAGATACTGGAGTTATTATTTTAGAATGGTAAGAACAAAGGAAGAAGAAGTGGAAGAAGAAATGAACTTAGAAAAGGGTGGTGAAATCATTACCTCTTCTTCGGGTTCTTCCTTTTGATTTGATCAAAAGGGCTCCTTAGGTTGGCTTTCTGATCAAACTAAGGCCCCTAGGTTGTATTGAGGGATGTTGGGAGAGTATTTGGGCAGAGTTTGTCCGAACCAAAAGGCTTTGAAGGTGTGAAGAAATGAGAAGGAGGAGTGCCCTTTTATAAGAGGGGTGAGGGGCATCTTTGGAAAAGCTAGAAATATTAATTTATAATAAATTCATATTCGGTTTCTAATGGCTCCAAAGTTTACTATTCAAAGGTTAAGGTGGGGATGGGTCGAAAAAAACTCAACCAATAGAATTTAGACAGGTTTGGGTACTTATATTAACCTTATCTTTAAGTATTAACTCTAAGTTAATTAGTTTCACTTTTAC
Source organism: Viscum album (assembly GCA_963277665.1). Classification (NCBI taxonomy): domain Eukaryota; kingdom Viridiplantae; phylum Streptophyta; class Magnoliopsida; order Santalales; family Viscaceae; genus Viscum; species Viscum album. The sequence continues at coordinate 1,542,283,089 of OY728142.1, forward strand.
AATGTCTCTTTGTATTTATATATTATATGGTTAATAAAATTACCATATACATACAAGCGACCCCCAAGTGGTCCATTAATGATACACCTATCATGATATAAGTCTTTTGGCCGAACCTTAGATTTTTAGGAATTTAAGATCAATTAATAATATAATATTTGTTTTAAAAACTCTTTTATGTCAATTTTGACACTATTCAATAGTTGATTTTTGTGAAACTCATAACAGATTGATTACCTCGAAAAAAGTCAATTAAATCAATACTAATATATCATATTATCCTATAAAATTATTTTAATTCATTAAAAGTTTCATATTATATTTATTTGGGTATTTTTAATATCAATTATTTTTATTTTTCACTATTATAGTAATTACTGCATCATCATTGTGTCATAAATAAATTAAATTATTTAATGTCTAAAAATTATAAATAAAATATCATTATGTAGGAAAGATTTTTATATTTCTATGGAATATTTATAATCTAAAATCCAACATATATAACCCTCTGTAACAATTGTTTTGTTAAAAGATATATGCTTGTGTCATTTTTGTATTTATTTTAACTTAATTAAAATAAAGTGTCATTATCACTTACAAGTGGATCCATGGGGTCCCAAAATCGACCCAAAGATGCCCATGGTAGACCATGTATCAACCAATATGGTTAAGACACGTTTTAGGGTAATTTAGTATTATTATAATATTATTTTTTAACCCTTACTTACCGGATTTACCCTTAACCATGGTAAATAAAATATTTACCGCAGTAATTATTCAAAATGTCTAAAAATAAAAGTTACCTATTTACACAATTTGAACATCCTGATTCCAAATATGGAATCCATTTTCCTAAATTCAAAACACAGAAGTGGCAGAAATTAATTTAAAATTAATTCCCTCTGTCAAAACAAAAAGCGTGTTTTTAAGAGATAATAACTATCAAAAGATTGACACTTGTTTATGTTCGGTTTAATTGTAAAATTATGTCCAATGACCAACATTATATTAAATGATAAAAATATATTCTAAATATACTTTAAAACCACTCAAATTCATAATTTATCACTATTAATTATTTTGATTAAAAAGTTGTTTTTAATTAAAATTTAGTAATTTTCACTATTCATCAAAATATGAAAGTTATCCGAAATGTACCAAAATTTCACCTTAGGCTAAATTCGATATTATGAATCCAAAAATGAAGTCCATTTTCAAATATAAAATATATATAAATTCAAAAAGTAGGTATTACTATTCATAACGGCTAGTTTGATTAGTTATGGTGTGTTAGAACTCGGTGTTGCGTACAACACACGCTATCACATTATTCAAAGAGAAACATACCGTAGAAGCTTGATGTGTTACATTCTCTCCTCATTCAAATAATTTAAACCTTGAAATTTCTAGAATACTTATCACATGAAAAGACTCGGGTGGTTCTTCATCATAAGTTCCTCGGGTTCCCACGTTGCCTCTTCCATCTTATGGTTTCTCCACAAAACTTTTACCAGACGCGTCGTCCGGTTTCTCAGTACTTGTTCTCTCGTATCAAGAATCCTGACGGGCTCTTCACAATAGGAAAGATCGGGTTCCAGTTCTAATTCCTCATAGGTGAGTACATGCGTTGGATCAGGCATGTATTTCCTCAACAGAGATACGTGGAACACATCGTGAACTTTGGAGAGACTTGGCGGCATTGTCTATCGGTAAGCTACAACCCCAATTCGTTCTAGAATTTCGAAAGGTCCGATGTACCTGGGACTCAATTTACCTTTCTTACCAAAACGTATGACTCCCTTCCATGGAGATACCTTCAGGAAAACATGATCACCGACTTGAAATTCCAAATCCTTCCTTCGATTATCGGCATAGCTCTTCTGCCTACTTTGAGCTGCTTTGATGTGATTTTGGATTACGTTTACCTTTTCCACCGTTTCCTCCACCAGTTCTGGGCCTACATGTTTTCTTTCACCAACGTCATCCCAACAGGTTGGTGTACGACATCTCTTTCTGTATAACGCTTCATATGGTGCCATCTGAATACTCGAATGGAAGCTATTGTTATAGGAAAATTCTACCAGTGGTAAATATTGATCCCACATACCCTGAAAGTCAAGTGAGCAAGATCTCAACATGTCTTCTAAGGTCTGAATAGTCCGTTTTGATTGTCCATTTGTCTGAGGGTGGTAAGCAGTGCTCAAATGAAGTTCAGTATCCAGGGATTTCTGAAGACTTTTCCAAAATCTTGAAGTAAAACGGGGATCACGATCAGAAACAATTGATAAGGGTACTCCATGAAGTCTCGCAACTTCATTAATATATAGTCTTGCTAGACGTTCCAGGGGTAGATCTTCTCTTATAGCAAGAAAATGTGCTGACTTGGTAATACGATCAACAATAACCCATATTGCATCATTCCTTCTAGGAGTCTTTGGTAGCCCCATGAAAAAGTCCATCGTAATATTGTCCCAGTATGGTGATTAGCTGATCGGCACCAGTTGCATCACCAGCCCCACTATAATTATCTTGAGCAGGAGGGCAATCCCTACATGGAGTGCGTGCATTGATACGGTTTCCATTTCTTCCACTAGGCGCCATTTCTAAACAATGGCATAAACTAGATCAGTTTATGAATCAAAATAAATAATCCCATACTTATAAAACACTTAACATAAATTGAACTATTTATGGATATAATCCATAATAATAAGAATGTTTTCTTTGAGGAAGTATATACTCATAATCCCTTCAAAATGATTTGTAAATAAAATGAGAGTTATCCTAAGCATATCCCCTGGGAGTGTCGTAACCAAGAGTGCAGCAAGGCCCGTTGTCGTGCACCAGTTCCCGTTCGAGTCTAGCTCAAAGCGGTGTTTTCGGGTTTTACCCCTAGGTACATCTATGCCAGAGCCGCCTCTACCTGCTCGTATCCAGACAGGGATGTATTGCTCGGAAAACTCACAAAATCTCTACAATACCAAAATTCTAGGAAGTTCTTCTATACTAATCCTCAAAGTTCATCTTAGGTCTACGTGCTCTAATCAGAGTTTATCTAAATCTAGCTTCAAAGGTTTGTACTAAACTTCCTATGATACCAACTGTAACGCCCCGGCCCTAGTTACCCAGAGTCGGTGCATTATTACATAACATTGGCATGATCACAAGAAAGATCAAATCTTGAAAGACCGATTGGTTTAGTAGCCTTGGAAACACTAGATATATTCATAAGTTTTACATTACATCATAAAATGAAAAACTACTACAACAACATAATGTCTCCATAATCCACACTCATATCCCCACATAATATCCCTGCAGGTCATTCATAATTTACTTCTTCACTTCCTGGGAAAAATAAAACATAGAAAAGGGGTGAGCTCAAATGCCCAGTAAGGATAACAATATAGCGTAAACTTTCATAAATAAGAATAAAAATTTAAGGCAATGTATAACTAAAACAAAAGCCTTTTAAACATGAACTTTCAACATGGTATGGCATAAATAAAATGAAATAATGCCATTTACTTATTCACATGGATATTCTACTAATCGAATAATCACATGCAAAAATCAATAACCACTTTCATAATGTTGGAATGCATAATGCCAGACTATCATAACCACATAGTCAAGGCCTCGTGCCAAGACTACAAATAAGATTTTGTCAAGGCCTTGTGCCAAGACACTAGTTTGTCTCATGAGACCTACCGATGCATCGAGGATCTATAGCGGGCTCCACCCGTCACATATTAAGTCCAATGCATTCCCATATGAAAAGGTTTAAACATAACATAAACATTCGTATTAAAACTAGCATACGAAATGTCAATACATTCACCATAAACTATGAATGGTATAAAAATATCACATCCACAGTCAAACATATCACAAAACCTTCAATACAATATAGAAGTTTTTTATCATAATAAATCAACTTCAAATAATCTTAAAATCCATCAAAGGATGTTGACATAGATGAAATCAAAATTATTTTTAAAGAAATATCTCCTTTTATTTTGAAATCATTTAAGATCCATATAAAATAAAACATTTTCTTTGAAAATATTCTTATAAGCTTGTAAGGGAAGCTTTGAAGATTTTATAACAGCGGAAAATAGCCGCACCCACCGTATAAGTTAAAAAAACATTCTTACCTTCATTCTGTCGAAAAGGTTAAAAAGGACCTTGTTTTGAAAACGATGGAAAGATTCCTTTATAAACTTCTTATAAAAAGTAAAATAAGGGTATAAATGACTTTAACCCATATTCTTGTAAATAATAAATATGTTTTGAAATACATTTTGAAGAAACATGGATGTGGATGATAAAGAGATCCCAGTAGATTATTACGTATAAACAACCTCGGATAATGAAGAGATTGTGAAATAACCCTTACCTTGTACTTTTCCTTGGTTGAGGTAGGTTAACCTCCTGTATAATGGTGAAATAATTGTTATTAAATTATACAATAATCATATATATTAATATGATATCATATATGATCTTTTAACATTGATTTGTTAATAATATCTTAGAATTATCGTCGTTTCGGGTGTTAACTTACTCATTTTATTTTATATATTTTGTTACTTAAGCCATGGTTGTTGTATCTTATTCATATCCAGAATGATATCAAGTCTTTAAACATAATTTTTAAATCATAAAATGATAATTATACTTGAATGGATACGATGGAGAATGAATCTCATCGCGTTCGTGGAGACGGTAGTCCGTACGTACGCACGAGCGACAATATCATTCTTTTGATATTAAAATAATATATAAATGGATGGTATATCATATATACAGAATCATTAACATGTTATATTTATTATTTACATGAGTTACACATCATTATTATACCCATCCAAATAATATTACATTGAATAACAATTACACCACGACGTGGAGACGGTAAGCCGTACGTACGCACGTATGGTGACATGTTATTCAAAGGGTGGATAGAATACTGAATATTGTTGTACCATATTTATAATAACATCACAGTATATGTGAGATACTGGAATTATTATTTTAGAATGGTAAGAACAAAGGAAGAAGAAGTGGAAGAAGAAATGAACTTTGAAAAGGGTGGTGAAATCATTACCTCTTCTTCGGGTTCTTCCTTTTGATTTGATCAAAAGGGATCCTTAGGTTGGATTTCTGATCAAACTAAGGCCCCTAGGTTGTATTGAGGGATGTTGGGAGAGTATTTGGGGAGAGTTTGGCCGAACCAAAAGGCTTTGAAGGTGTGAAGAAATGAGAAGGAGGAGTGCCCTTTTATAAGAGGGGTGAGGGGCACCTTTGGAAAATCTAGAAATATTAATTTATAATAAATTCATATTCAGTTTCTAATGGCTCCAAAGTTGAATATTCAAAGGTTAAGGTGGGGATGGGTCGAAAAAAACTCAACCAATATAATTTAGACAGTTTTGGGTACTTATATTAACCTTATCTTTAAGTATTAACTCTAAGTTAATTAGTTTCACTTTTACAATGTCTCTTTGTATTTTTATATTATATGGTTAATAAACTTACCATATACATACAATAGACCCCCAAGTGGTCCATTAATGATACACCTATCATGATATAAGTCTTTTGGCCGAACCTTAGATTTTTAGGAATTTAATATCAATTAATAATATAATATTTGTTTTAAAAACTCTTTTATGTCAATTTTGACACTATTCAATAGTTGATTTTTTTGAAACTCATAACAGATTGATTACTTCGAAAAAAGTCAATTAAATAAATAATAATATATCATATTATCCTAGGAAATTATTTTAATTCATTAAAAGTATCATATTATATTTATTTGGGTATTTTTAATATCAATTATTTTGATTTTTCACTATTATAGTAATTACTGCATCATCATTGTGTCATAAATAAATTAAATTATTTAATGTCTAAAAATTATAAATAAAATATCATTATGTAGGAAATCGTTTTTTCTTTCTATGGAATATTTATAATCTAAAATCCAACATATATAACCCTCTGTAACAATTGTTTTGTTAAAAGATATATGCTTGTGTCATTTTTGTATTTATTTTAACTTAATTAAAATAAAGTGTCATTATCACTTACAAGTGGATCCATGGGGTCCCAAAATCGACCCAAAGATGCCCATGGTCGACCATGTATCAACCCATAGGGTTAAGACACGTTTTAGGGTAATTTAGTATTATTATAATATTATTTTTTAACCCTTACTTACCGGATTTACCCTTAACCATGGTAAATAAAATATTTACCGCAGTAATTATTCAAAATTTCTAAAAATAAAAGTTACCTATTTACACAATTTGAATATCCTGATTCCAAATATGGAATCCATTTTCCTAAATTCAAAACACAGAAGTGGCAGAAATTAATTTAAAATTAATTCCCTCTGTCAAAACAAAAAGCGTGTTTTTAAGAGATAATAACTATCAAAAGATTGACACTTGTTTATGTTCGGTTTAATTGTAAAATTATGTCCAATGACCAACATTATATTAAATGATAAAAATATATTCTAAATATACTTTAAAACCACTCAAATTCATAATTTATCACTATTAATTATTTTGATTAAAAAGTTGTTTTTAATTAAAATTTAGTAATTTTCACTATTCATCAAAATATGAAAGTTATCCGAAATGTACCAAAATTTCACCTTAGGCTAAATTCGATTTTATGAATCCAAAAATGAAGTCCATTTTCAAATATAAAATATATATAAATTCAAAAAGTAGGTATTACTATTCATAACGGCTAGTTTGATTAGTTATGGTGTGTTAGAACTCGGTGTTGCGTACAACACACGCTATCACATTATTCAAAGAGAAGCATACCGTAGAAGCTTGATGTGTTACATTCTCCCCTCCTTCAAATAATTTAAACCTTGAAATTTCTAGAATACTTATCACATGAAAAGACTCGGGTGGTTCTTCATCATAAGTTCCTCGGGTTCCCACGTTGCCTCTTCCATCTTATGGTTTCTCCACAAAACTTTTACCAGACGCGTCGTCCGGTTTCTCAGTACTTGTTCTCTCGTATCAAGAATCCTGACGGGCTCTTCACAATAGGAAATATCGGGTTCCAGTTCTAATTCCTCATAGGTGAGTACATGCGTTGGATCAGGCATGTATTTCCTCAACAGAGATACGTGGAACACATCGTGAACTTTGGAGAGACTTGGCGGCATTGCCTATCGGTAAGCTACAACCCCAATTCGTTCTAGAATTTCGAAAGGTCCGATGTACCTGGGACTCAATTTACCTTTCTTACCAAAACGTATGACTCCCTTCCATGGAGATACCTTCAGGAAAACATGATCACCGAATTGAAATTCCAAATCCTTCCTTCGATTATCGGCATAGCTCTTCTGCCTACTTTGAGCTGCTTTGATTTGATTTTGGATTACGTTTACCTTTTCCACCGTTTCCTCCACCAGTTATGGGCCTACATGTTTTCTTTCACCAACGTCATCCCAACAGGTTGGTGTACGACATCTCTTTCTGTATAACGCTTCATATGGTGCCATCTGAATACTCGAATGGAAGCTATTGTTATAGGAAAATTCTACCAGTGGTAAATATTGATCCCACATACCCTGAAAGTCAAGTGAGCAAGATCTCAACATGTCTTCTAAGGTCTGAATAGTCCGTTTTGATTGTCCATTTGTCTGAGGGTGGTAAGCAGTGCTCAAATGAAGTTCAGTATCCAGGGATTTCTGAAGACTTTTCCAAAATCTTGAAGTAAAACGGGGATCACGATCAGAAACAATTGATAAGGGTACTCCATGAAGTCTCGCAACTTCATTAATATATAGTCTTGCTAGACATTCCAGGGGTAGATCTTCTCTTATAGCAAGAAAATGTGCTGACTTGGTAATACGATCAACAATAACCCATATTGCATCATTCCTTCTAGGAGTCTTTGGTAGCCCCATGAAAAAGTCCATCGTAATATTGTCCCAGTATGGTGATTAGCTGATCGGCACCAGTTGCATCACCAGCCCCACTATAATTATCTTGAGCAGGAGGGCAATCCCTACATGGAGTGCGTGCATTGATACGGTTTCCATTTCTTCCACTAGGCGCCATTTCTAAACAATGGCATAAACTAGATCAGTTTATGAATCAAAATAAATAATCCCATACTTATAAAACACTTAACATAAATTGAACTATTTATGGATATAATCCATAATAATAAGAATGTTTTCTTTGAGGAAGTATATACTCATAATCCCTTCAAAATGATTTGTAAATAAAATGAGAGTTATCCTAAGCATATCCCCTGGAAGTGTCGTAACCAAGAGTGCAGCAAGGCCCGTTGTCGTGCACCAGTTCCCGTTCGAGTCTAGCTCAAAGCGGTGTTTTCGGGTTTTACCCCTAGGTACATCTATGCCAGAGCCGCCTCTACCTGCTCGTATCCAGACAGGGATGTATTGCTCGGAAAACTCACAAAATCTCTACAATACCAAAATTCTAGGAAGATCTTCTATACTAATCCTCAAAGTTCATCTTAGGTCTACGTGCTCTAATCAGAGTTTATCTAAATCTAGCTTCAAAGGTTTGTACTAAACTTCCTATGATACCAACTGTAACGCCCCGGCCCTAGTTACCCAGAGTCGGTGCATTATTACATAACATTGGCATGATCACAAGAAAGATCAAATCTTGAAAGACCGATTGGTTTAGTAGCCTTGGAAACACTAGATATATTCATAAGTTTTACATTACATCATAAAATGAAAAACTACTACAACAACATAATGTCTCCATAATCCACACTCATATCCCCACATAATATCCCTGCAGGTCATTCATAATTTACTTCTTCACTTCCTGGGAAAAATAAAACATAGAAAAGGGGTGAGCTCAAATGCCCAGTAAGGATAACAATATAGCGTAAACTTTCATAAATAAGAATAAAAATTTAAGGCAATGTATAACTAAAACAAAAGCCTTTTAAACATGAACTTTCAACATGGTATGGCATAAATAAAATGAAATAATGCCATTTACTTATTCACATGGATATTCTACTAATCGAATAATCACATGCAAAAATCAATAACCACTTTCATAATGTTGGAATGCATAATGCCAGACTATCATAACCACATAGTCAAGGCCTCGTGCCAAGACTACAAATAAGATTTTGTCAAGGCCTTGTGCCAAGACACTAGTTTGTCTCATGAGACCTACCGATGCATCGAGGATCTATAGCGGGCTCCACCCGTCACATATTAAGTCCAATGCATTCCCATATGAAAAGGTTTAAACATAACATAAACATTCGTATTAAAACTAGCATACGAAATGTCAATACATTCACCATAAACTATGAATGGTATAAAAATAGCACATCCACAGTCAAACATATCACAAAACCTTCAATACAATATAGAAGTTTTTTATCATAATAAATCAACTTCAAATAATCTTAAAATCCATCAAAGGATGTTGACATAGATGAAATCAAAATTATTTTTAAAGAAATATCTCCTTTTATTTTGAAATCATTTAAGATCCATATAAAATAAAACATTTTCTTTGAAAATATTCTTATAAGCTTGTAAGGGAAGCTTTGAAGATTTTATAACGGCGGAAAATAGCCGCACCCGCCGTATAAGTTAAAAAAACATTCTTACCTTCATTCTGTCGAAAAGGTTAAAAAGGACCTTGTTTTGAAAACGATGGAAAGATTCCTTTATAAACTTCTTATAAAAAGTAAAATAAGGGTATAAATGACTTTAACCCATATTCTTGTAAATAATAAATATGTTTTGAAATACATTTTGAAGAAACATGGATGTGGATGATAAAGAGATCCCAGTAGATTATTACGTATAAACAACCTCGGATAATGAAGAGATTGTGAAATAACCCTTACCTTGTACTTTTCCTTGGTTGAGGTAGGTTAACCTCCTGTATAATGGTGAAATAATTGTTATTAAATTATACAATAATCATATATATTAATATGATATCATATATGATCTTTTAACATTGATTTGTTAATAATATCTTAGAATTATCGTCGTTTCGGGTGTTAACTTACTCATTTTATTTTATATATTTTGTTACTTAAGCCATGGTTGTTGTATCTTATTCATATCCAGAATGATATCAAGTCTTTAAACATAATTTTTAAATCATAAAATGATAATTATACTTGAATGGATACGATGGAGAATGAATCTCATCGCGTTCGTGGAGACGGTAGTCCGTACGTACGCACGAGCGACAATATCATTCTTTTGATATTAAAATAATATATAAATGGATGGTATATCATATATACAGAATCATTAACATGTTATATTTATTATTTACATGAGTTACACATCATTATTATACCCATCCAAATAATATTACATTGAATAACAATTACACCACGACGTGGAGACGGTAAGCCGTACGTACGCACGTATGGTGACATGTTATTCAAAGGGTGGATAGAATACTGAATATTGTTGTACCATATTTATAATAACATCACAGTATATGTGAGATACTGGAGTTATTATTTTAGAATGGTAAGAACAAAGGAAGAAGAAGTGGAAGAAGAAATGAACTTTGAAAAGGGTGGTGAAATCATTACCTCTTCTTCGGGTTCTTCCTTTTGATTTGATCAAAAGGGCTCCTTAGGTTGGATTTCTGATCAAACTAAGTCCCCTAGGTTGTATTGAGGGATGTTGGGAGAGTATTTGGGGAGAGTTTGGCCGAACCAAAAGGCTTTGAAGGTGTGAAGAAATGAGAAGGAGGAGTGACCTTTTATAAGAGGGGTGAGGGGCACCTTTGGAAAAGCTAGAAATATTAATTTATAATAAATTCATATTCAGTTTCTAATGGATCCAAAGTTGAATATTCAAAGGTTAAGGTGGGGATGGGTCGAAAAAAACTCAACCAATAGAATTTAGACAGTTTTGGGTACTTATATTAACCTTATCTTTAAGTATTAACTCTAAGTTAATTAGTTTCACTTTTACAATGTCTCTTTGTATTTTTATATTATATGGTTAATAAACTTACCATATACATACAATAGACCCCCAAGTGGTCCATTAATGATACACCTATCATGATATAAGTCTTTTGGCCGAACCTTAGATTTTTAGGAATTTAATATCAATTAATAATATAATATTTGTTTTAAAAACTCTTTTATGTCAATTTTGACACTATTCAATAGTTGATTTTTTTGAAACTCATAACAGATTGATTACTTCTAAAAAAGTAAATTAAATAAATAATAATATATCATATTATCCTAGGAAATTATTTTAATTCATTAAAAGTTTCATATTATATTTATTTGGGTATTTTTAATATCAATTATTTTGATTTTTCACTATTATAGTAATTACTGCATCATCATTGTGTCATAAATAAATTAAATTATTTAATGTCTAAAAATTATAAATAAAATATCATTATGTAGGAAATCGTTTTTTCTTTCTATGGAATATTTATAATCTAAAATCCAACATATATAACCCTCTGTAACAATTGTTTTGTTAAAAGATATATGCTTGTGTCATTTTTGTATTTATTTTAACTTAATTAAAATAAAGTGTCATTATCACTTACAAGTGGATCCATGGGGTCCCAAAATCGACCCAATGATGCCCATGGTCGACCATGTATCAACCAATAGGGTTAAGACACGTTTTAGGGTAATTTAGTATTATTATAATATTATTTTTTAACCCTTACTTACCGGATTTACCCTTAACCATGGTAAATAAAATATTTACCGCAGTAATTATTCAAAATTTCTAAAAATAAAAGTTACCTATTTACACAATTTGAATATCCTGATTCCAAATATGGAATCCATTTTCCTAAATTCAAAACACAGAAGTGGCAGAAATTAATTTAAAATTAATTCCCGCTGTCAAAACAAAAAGCGTGTTTTTAAGAGATAATAACTATCAAAAGATTGACACTTGTTTATGTTCGGTTTAATTGTAAAATTATGTCCAATGACCAACATTATATTAAATGGTAAAAATATATTCTAAATATACTTTAAAACCACTCAAATTCATAATTTATCACTATTAATTATTTTGATTAAAAAAGTTGTTTTTAATTAAAATTTAGTAATTTTCACTATTCATCAAAATATGAAAGTTATCTGAAATGTACCAAAATTTCACCTTAGGCTAAATTCGATATTCCGAATCCAAAAATGAAGTCCATTTTAAAATATAAAATATATATAATTTCAAAAAGTAGGTATTACTATTCATAACGGCTAGTTTGATTAGTTATGGTGTGTTAGAACTCGGTGTTGCGTACAACACACGCTATCGCATTATTCAAAGAGAAGCGTACCGTAGAAGCTTGGGGTGTTACACACCTAGTTTTACACTCCTAGGAGATATGATTAGGATAATTCAAATTTTATTTACACACCATTATAAAGGGTTTAAATGTAAATAGAAAAAAATTTATGATTACGATATTAGTTGTTTAAAAATTTTCTGATTATGTTAAATGTTTTCTAATGAGAAATTATGAACTATGAACTAATTTAGTGTACACCATTGTTTAGTGATGGTGCCTAATCAAAGAAGGGTAATCAATACTCATGGACAATGTAGGGATTTTCCCACTGATAAAGTTAGGACAATCATTGTTGGAGTAGATCAGATCATGACCATATTGGGAAAAATACTCAGGTTGTGTGAATAACCATGCCACACATGTATTTTATCATTCATGTGGTAGAAGCCCCCATTTTATATAGAGACTACTAATATAGTGGTAGTTGAGAAGTGGATCAAGTCCCATGAAAAGATATTTATAGTATTGAGATGCACTAAAAATGAAAAGGTAGTACTGACAGTATATTTCCTCAAGGGTGATGCTGATCAATAGTGGTCCTTGACCCAGAATTCCATAGTGGAAGAATAAATTGCAGATATGTAATGGATTACAGTTAATGAAATATTATTCAACAAATATTTCCCTAATGAACAATGATCTGAAATGAAAATGAAATTCCTTAGCCTAATGAAAATGAAATAGGATACTGTTGCCTTGTATAAGGCTACCTTAACAAGATTAAGCAGGTATGATATAGATTATGTATGTGATTTGGAAGACAATATTGATAATTTCATTGAAGGTATTGTGAAAATACTACTTAGGGAACTGGTTTCTCAAAAAAATTCATCATATGATGAAATTGTCTTAAGTTCCATATAAACAAAGAAGGAATTTTCTAGAAGAATATTTTTCAAGGTAAATCAAGATAAGAAGACACATTGTAATAACAATGTTAAAGCTGAAGCACCAATAAAGAAGAATAGAATGAATACATTCCCATTAATCAAGAAATGTGGACAGAATCATACTGGGAAAATATTGAGAGGCATGGGATTTTTCTATAAGTAAGGAGAAGAGTTTTATAGATCTAGCTAATTCAAGGGGAAGATACAATTCAATGTTGTTCAATGATAAAATTATAGAGATATGGGTCACTATGATAATGGGTGTCATAAGATCCAAGGAAAATTGACTCAAAAATGGCCACGAGATCTGGGGAAAGATTATTTGATTACAACTATTGAGGTTTACAATTCTAAAGATGTGGTGGTAGGAAATTTAACTATTTCCTCAAACTTAGCCAATGGTTTATTTGATTCTGGATCATCGCATTCACTTAAATATTCCCAGTTTTCCATGAAAATTAGACATGTCCAATTTGATTTAATAATAGATTTGTTAGTAAAATCTCCTAGGGGATGGATCATTTCAATAACTATGTGTCTATCAGTCCCCCTCATGTCACAAAAACATACTTTAGTTTCTAACCTTATCATCATACCAATGGTTGGCATTGATATAATTCACAGTATGAATTAGATGTAAAATTATGATGAGAAGATATATTAAAGTAATAATCAAGTAAAAATCATTGAAAATGGTGTAGAATCATTTATCTTTAGAGAATAATAGTATCCACCTAATTATTATCTAAATCCACCCCCAATAGCTCTATTTTATTCAATTCCTGGAAAGGAAGAGAACACAATATCTATGGATGGGGAATGAAATATTCAAATTTAAGACCTAACTATTGTGTATGAATACATTGATGTAGTTCCTGAGGATTTACCTGGACATCCTCTGGAGTAGTAGGTTGAGTTCTCAATTGATTTAATTCCTTGCGAAAGACCTATAACAAAGACTCCCTATAGAATGGTCACTGTGGAATTAGTGGAGCTAAAGAAACAACTAGAGTAATTGAGTAAAAAGGATTTATTCAACCTAGTTTTTTTCTACGGGGATCCCATGTCCTCATTAACAAGATGAATGATGAGGCTATGAATTAATTATAGGGAAATATATTCTATTAAAATAAAGAACAATTATCCTATTCTATAAATTTATGATTTTTTCAATCAACATGATGGAGCCCAATATTTTTTGAAGCTTGACCTTAAATCTGGATATCATTAGATGTGCGTGAAGAAGGAAGATATTCCAAATATATGATTTTGAACCAGGTATGGGAATTAAAAGTTTACATTAAGGCCTTTTGGATTGAATAATGCACCCTATGTTTTTATGGATATAATTAATAGAGTTTTCAAGGAATTTCATGATGAATTTGTTGTGTTATTTATTAATGATATCCTTGTATACTCCAAAATCTACAATGACCATGAGAATCGCTTGTGGATTATTATGAAAACTCTTAGATAAAATGAATTATAGGGCAAGTTTAGAAAGTGTGAATTTTGGCTTCAATCAGTTTTATTCATTGACCATATTTTCCTTAAGGATGGAATCTTAGTTGATCATACAAAGACAATAGAAATCCAAGAATGACCCACAGTAACAAAATTAAATATGGTATGTAGTTTTATTGTCTTATAAGGTTACTATGGGAATTTTCTATAGAGATTTTTCATGATTGGATAACCCGCTATGCAAGAACACACGTATAGGGGTTAAGATTGTATGGACGAAAAAATGTATAGAATGCTTTGAATAATTTAAGAGAATAATGTTTAATTCTCCACTTTTGACTCATCCATTTGGAAATTATGGACTTGTGATAAACAATTATGCATCAAAGAATAGTTTGGTTTTGCATCCTTATGAAAAATGTTAAAGATATTGATCATGCATCAAGGCAGTTGAAGACTGATGAGAAAAATTACCCAACTCATGATCTTGAGTTGGAAACCATAATCATTGATATGAAAATATAGAGACATTCTCTCTATGGCGAAATATGTGAGATATATATGGATTACAAGAGTTTGAGAATAATTTTTTCCCAGAAATAGCTCGACATTAGGTAAAGGGGATGGCTTGAGTTTATCAAAGATTATGATTGTTCAATAAACTGCCACAAAAGAAAGGCAAATAATGTGGAAGATACATTAAACAAGAAGAATCATAAACTTCTAACACAAATGTTGATTGAGAGAGATCCTATATTCATGGATCTAATAAAGATTGATATGTGAATTTTTAAGGATGCGGAAACATATTTCTTCTTTCAAATGAATTCTTAACCATCCGTACTAGGGAATAAAAGATCTCAATATGATGATGAGATTCTAAAAAAGAAAATTAATGATGTTAATGAGGAAATATTAGCATACATCATGTCTGAGGATGGAGTTATAAAATTTGGTAGGAGGTTATGTGTTCCATCAATACCTAAGATAAAAAGGGAAATATTAGATGATTCTCAAAGATAAAATTTCTCCATCTACCAGGGTATCACCAATATGTATAGAGATCTGAAGGAACATTTTTGTTGGGAAAACATGAAGCAATAAATTATTGACTATGTTTCACAGTGTCTAGTTTGTCAACATGTGAAGGTCGAGAGAAAACATCCTATAGGGATAATGAAACCTATACCTATTTATATGTTGAAGTGGGATGACATTATGATTGATATTTTTGTAGGACTACCAAGAAATCCTTGATGCAATGATGCAATATGGGTATTTTTTGATAATATCTCTAAATCCTCACATTAACACAGGAGAACCTAGTAAGACTTTATATTAACGAATTTGAACGAATTCATGGTTAAAATCTATCAATTGTGTCTAATCGAGATCCTAGATTTATTTTAAAATTTTGGAAAATTATCAAGAATACTTTTGATAATAAGTTTCGTATGAGTGATACTTATCACCGTCAAATAAATAGACATTCTGATAGTATTATTCAAACACTGGAATACATGTCGAGATCATGATATCTTGACATTTAAGGTTTGTGGGATTAATACATTCCTTTTGTGGAATTTTACTACAATAATAACTTATATTCCCTCATTAAGATGGACCCATATGAATCATTATATGGTAAGAAGTGTCGAAATCCAACATATCGAGATGAAGTTGGTGAGAGGAATCTTATAGGCCTAGAACATATCGAAAAGAATACTTCAATGGTGAATAATTTTCAGGCCCATATTAAATCAGCCCGAAGTAGGAAAATGAGTTTTTCTAACAACTAGAGAAAAAAAATTAATTTCAAGTAGGATTTCATTTCATTCTAATAGTATCTCTATCTAAGGGTGTATTGAGGTTCAGTAAGAAAGGGAAACTGAACCCTAGGTACATCAGACCGTTTGAAATTTTGGAAAGAATCTGAGATATAACATACCATTTAAGAATTCTCTCAAGTCTCTCCAAAGATAATAATATGTTCCACATGTCGTTGATGAATAAATATATTCCATATACAACACATGTACAAACCTATAAATAAATAGAGCTAAAACCTGATTTTTTATACTGTGAAGAGCCCATTGAGATTCTTGAGACAAGGGAGAAGGTATTGAGATATCGGAAAACTAAACTAGTAATGGTTCTTTAGAAAAACTATAAAATGGAGGAAGCAATTTGGGAACATGATTATTTTATTAAGAGGAACCACCCACATCTTTTTAGTGGTCTTTATACATGAAAAATTTCTGAGACGAATTTTTGGAAGGTGGGATTAATATAACTCCCCTAACATTTAATGGTATGTTTCTCTTAAATGCCTTCAGTTCATTAGATAACCTATATTTCATGAATTAATTCGTCTTTCTGAATAAATACTTCATTATTTATTGGATATAGTCATAACCTATCCATTAAACTAAAAATTTCCTCTTCTCTATTTTGAATTTCAAAAAACAGACATACATGGTTGCAATTAAGGTGATATTTGGAGTCTAATAAGATCAAGTTAATTTTTAGTGAATAGTAACATAACCTTATGAATAGTATAATATCCTTATAAAGAGTCGCATGCCCTTATGTATAGTAATATGACCCTTATGAATGGTAACCTGAACTATGAAAGAGTAAATAATATTTAAGCACCTTGAAAATGAAGTTGAATATTTTAAGTGTTGGTATTTTTCGATTAAATGAAAATTTTAATTATAAATTAAATTTACCATATATAGAAAATCATTTTTCAATAATGGATTTCAATTTTATATTCTACACTTTGAGAAATTTTTAGGGTGAATTTTTTAGATTTTTCATAAATACCTGAATTTTTTGTGAATAGTAAAATACGATAAATTTTGATAAATGTGAAACACATGATTTATTTAGTCATGGATGATCTTCTACTGAGATAAGAACAATTGTTTAGAACTCACTTTCAATTATTACAATTTTTTTTATTTAATAATCATTGTTAATTGACTTAGTGAAAAATAATAAACTGATCATTAAAATATTAAGAAACCCAACCTCCCCTCCAATATATAAACCACCTTCACCCACTCTTCCTCCCATACCACTCAAGCTCTAAGCCTTAACTATGTTTTTCAAAATACACTTCTGAATCATTCCCCCAATGCATATGTCCTACTAGTCTCAAAAAGTGGCAAAAAACAATGGGCTTATGGTGATTCTCAAGGAGAAGTACTTAAGAGGTGAACCTCACTTCCTTTTACTTTCAACATCTTTTATATGTTCTATTATTTTATTCTTCTCTCCTAACCTCCACGCATAGAAATTCTATGAAAATTTTAGTACATTACATGAACTAGGATTTTATTATGCTAATGGATTATTTAATCATCATCCCTCTTTTCCTCATCCTCTTATATTAAAATTGAAAATATCATCTGATATGTGTTAATTTCTCACATTCAAGGACGGTTGGTTTTTAATTTCTATTAATATCTTCATGAATGGGCATGAATCCTTTTTTAATGGTTGAACAGGATAATAATATATTTATTTTATCTTATTCAATGTTCTAGAGTCCTTAAAAACTCATAGTACAAATTAATAATAAAAAACATGTTCATAATGCACAAAATCGCCAAGTTAATCCAAACGTTTATCATTTACTATTTTATAGTGAGTCATCCTCATGGTGTGTAACCCAAATTAATTATAAGATCATTTATATCTATTTAATTTTAAAAATAATATATATTAACAATTATAGATGTTTATGACATTTCAAACAAACATTCACTCATGAATACAAGTAAACTGATCATGAAAACCAAGGATGAAAATGCTTCCAAAAAAACATAATTGAACCTCTTAAACCCATAAAAAATGCCATAAATGAACCTAATAAGGTTATATAAAATCAATTACATGTATATTATGTTATATAAATATTAATTAATGAATCTAAATTTAATTATTTAGGTTATTAAGATCAATTGATAACACATTCGGGTATAAGGTAAGGGGTTTCCCATCTCACTTTTATTTCCATGGGATTTGCATTCTTCGCCACTATATTTAGGTATGTTTATTATGTTTAATAAAATTTGAGATAAAATATCATGAGTATACTTATTTTCATGTTATAAATTAATTCACTTGATGATTTATTACAATGTTGCAAGGGACTTTCTTTCAATTTCCATTTCATTGTGATTTACTTGGTAGTATGCACCTAATCCTTATTATGTGGTGTAAATACTACCCCTATGAGATAATTTTTCATTTGAAATTGTGAACATAATATATATCAACATTCTGGTTTCATGGATATAATTATTTTCTTAATCTGTATGACCTTTTACATACGATGTCCATTTGGATTGTTTTTTTAACTATGGAAATATTGAGGAATCAGTATCCTCTACTCTATAAGGATATTTATAAGTCATATTTTGATTTTATTAAATCTATTTATAAATAATTATTTGGAAATTTAGTGATATGTAGGGTAATATATAGCCCCTGATGCATCGACAGGTCTCACGAGACAAGTTTGTTGGCGACAAACCCTTCGATTTTATTTCCAAAACCGAATCAGACAGGTATCAACCCACAAACTTAAAATATTTTGATGATATGGGGGTATCATGTTCTAGATACATTATTTCCAATTAATAATCATTATCTTTTTTAATTTTCATTTATTACTGACCGTGATGTTTTCACTATAAAAAAATATATGGATCCAATTTCATTCTCAGTTTATTAATGGCGTGTTTTATTCATTTATTCACAATGACATATTTACTATGAAAATTTGGTTATCATTAAATTATTATTTATTCCTGATTCTGGTATTTTAACCCTTAAAGAGCACTTGAGCTCACCCATTTCATTTTTTTTACCTTCCACAAGTTATGAAGAGGAGACCATTTATTGGGTTCTTATGGATAATGTATATTAGTTTTTGTTATGTATTGTATTTTGTTACCATTACAAATGTAATATGAGTTACATATATGTAAATATATTCTCCAAGACTAATAAACTTATCATTCCTTTAGGATTTAGTTCCTTGTAATCATTACAATGTAATATGTAATGAACCCGCTTTATGATTCTGGGGTTGGGGTGTTATAAAGGATCAGGGATAATAGATATTTCTTAGGAGATTCCCTTCCTTATAATGCTCCTTTACTTTGATTCTTAGATTGTTTGTACTGAATAAATATAGTATTTCTCTCCCATATCCTTCTCTAAATTCCTATTATCCTTTTTTCATTTGAGAAACCCTTTTCTGGGGCCTCAATTCCTAGATATTTGGTTTAGGTTTTCTTATTGATATGGATTTTGTTATGAATCATCATAAAAGGGTTGAAACATCCTACATCTATAAGGTAATGGTGTGATTTCATATTGGAAAACTTATGTTAGGTTGATGGATTCTCACTCACCTTACATATGTCTAAAACTTGGAATATTTTTTTAAAGTTAAAATAATGTGTTTATTTATTCTAAATAATTTGGGAAGATCTTGGTTGAACATTCTCTTGAAGAAAAATGGATGTCGAAAAAAAATTTGGTGACACCCACAATGTTGTTTGATCATAAGAGTATAAGATGGCTAAAAGAGGGGGATAAATTATAGTTTAAAAAATTAAACTAAGAGAAAAAAATCCTCTTAAGTCAAAATGATCATACTCAAAGATCATTCAATGATCAGAGAGTATAAATCATATTCATTCATCATCAAATATTTTTTAGTATTATTAATCTCATAGTCACACTGGTAAACTATCTTGTTAGATTAGTAAGTAAAAATTAAATTTTATAATATTAATTCATAGACGAAATATTAAATTGTATAAACAAGAAAAAAATCTAGTAGTAGTAAGAATGACTTAAATTATTTATAAAAGAATTTACTCTTTAACCTTAACAGTTATGAAATTCATAATCCCTCACAGTATTTATCCCTAGTATTGGTACCTATAGAAAAGGTTTACCATTCATTACCAGTAAAGTCCTCAATATAAAGAATGTAATCTCTGTATTCCTATCCTCTAAATCCCATAATATGATGATCGATTGGTGTCTTCCTAGCCCTAGAATCCCTCAATCTGATGAATCAGATTCACTTGTCTTCTTATCTCCAAAATCCTTCTATCAAAACCATGATGATACATAGTGATTGAAAAATCTAGGTGTTGTAAGGAATTTATAATCCTCCCATGGATACATTATAAAATCAACTCTCTAAAATATTACAACACATAGAAATGAGATGTTCACATATAGAAATCTTCAGACAACTTGATTTGTGAATGCATCATCTCTTGTCTCTTTAAATGAAATCTTATTTATTGTAAATCTTCAAAAGGCCATATTTCTGAGTTGGTTGCAACACCCTCAAACAACATGCACTTTTGAAGCTCATAATGATTTGGATCTTGATCTTGATAGCTAATCATATAATTATCTAATATCATTTCATTAAGCGCCATTACAATGTTGTTTTTAATTCCATTAGATAGATATAATTCTATATAATCCAACTAAATTTTTTTTTAAAGATGATAGATTATACTATTGATTGTCAATATGATTAAATGAGAAAGATTTAATCTGATGTATCAATACCAATGTCAGTCTAATAGTTGTGAATTTTGTTATTCTGATAGGCAAGATATATGTCTAACCACTTGTTGGAAGAAACTTTTTTCTGATGTATGATATGAACCTTCAGTCGAATAGATCAGATAATTATTTATATTTTTTTATTTTAGAATTTTTTCTACATTAAACATAGAAGATATTTTTCTACAAAAAGATACTAAAATAGTTGGGATATATAATTTTAGTAAAATTGTGTTTTAAGAAAGTGTTTGTGATTTCAAAAATAAAGGGATGGAAAAGTATATTGTATAACTTTTGACTCAAAAATATTCCCCTTTTTCAAAAGCACAAAACAAAACACTTAAACTGAAAAAAAAAATTAATAAATTTTAAATACATAAAACCATTAGTACATTTAAGATCCTAAATGATATACATCATATTTTAATTCCCCTTATGATTATGACTTCTTTATGATCTTATGGAAACCAATGATATTTTGGATTCTCCTCCTTAATAATTTTTTTCCATGTAATGGGCTCCCCCATAAAAGAATTATTCCCAAATTCTCCCATAGGACTATTACATCTCTTTTAAAGTAAACTATCTCGTAGTAAAGTCTCCCACTTTGAACAAACTCTTCCCATATGTGATTTAGAAAAAAGAATGGTGATGGTATGTAACAACCTAAATTTCTAGAAAAGAATAAAGTTCGAAAAAAATATATGTGAATTAAGTAATAATCCAATAAATAAAAGAAACAACACACATCCAATCAAAATTAGAAGACATTCAAACACGTAGTATATGGGTAAAAAGTAATTCACATTAAACATTAATTCAAAATGTTGGTTAATTACATCAAGATTTCATGGAAGAAAATTCTTTATTTCTTATAAATCTTATTGATGATCACAATTGACATATTCATGTCTTTTTTATCATTTCTAGCTTCAAAAATAGACACCTCATGCCTCACAATTTTATCCTCCATGATTTATTTCTTTCGTACTTATACCTTTAACCTTTAAACTTCTTCACTAATTATATTATTTTCTTCCTTCACAAATAATAATTGAACTTCACTTGTTCTAAGTATATTGTTTTATAATTCCAGGTTGTGGATATTTTCTTTTTAGAACATATAATTCATCATCTCATTTATTAGCTATTTCATTGAATTCTTCTACAAACATTACTCAATTAAAAACATTGGACTAATGTTTATCAAATGAATCAACAATATCAATAGATAAATTCTTGAAATACATAATTTTATCCTTATGGTCTTTTAATTCATTTAAAAATCGTCTCACCCATCTTACCATAATATCGAAATGTTTCTTTTGAACCTATGTTATAATTTTTTATGTTTTTCACTTCTTCTTTATTATTAACGACATTTTTATTTAACATCTTCAACTGTTCCAATTTTTCATTCATTGAGATCTAAATTTTTTGGCATCTTGGATTGATGTTAGGAAGGTATCGTATGGAATCACTTAACCATTTTAGAGTTAGAAAATGTAAATAATGTTTTTAAATTCCTATATTGCAGCTAAGTCTCATGATTTAGATTGAACCTCTAAAACTTGTGGTGTTTAAGGTATGATTTCTTGCTACTTTTCTTGTGACAAAACTATTTTCCTAGAAACATTTTCATATGCTGATACATTTATAATATCCACTTATTTATATGAATCAAATATTTTGGATACTATCATTCGAGATTTCTGTTCTTCTTTATTCTTTTCACAATATTGAAATGTTATAACTCTTTTTAATAAATAATCATATTTTTCATACCGAGATAACTCAATAAGTTGTTTTCTGAAAACTAGATTTTCATGAAGTATTCAGTGTTGGTCATCATACCAAGTCTTGTACTAGAGATTCAACCAATGGAAAAATATCTGAATGTGGAAAAAGGGGTGGTGAGAGTTGATTTAAATTCTCCAAGAATCAATATGGGACACAGGGTAACCAACCCTTATATATAAACGAGAGGCGATGGTTCATATTCCAAAAAAATTAAATTTTAAGATTAGAATATCCTTATATGATTTGAAGGTTGAGATTTAAGTGAAGAATGATTTATAAATAAATATGAACTGTTGATTTTATTAAAGAAAAGTATTATTAGATTAAAAAATAGTCCTATCAAAGTAACATAAAAGTTTTTAATAAAATAAAAAATTTTAAACTAAAAGATAATGTAAACAAGAACATTGAAAATTTTACGTAATAAATAAACCTAAAAACTAAAAGAATAATACCTTTTTCTGTAGAAATGTTTCATCAGAATGAGTAACATGTTCTTCTTGGATTGTCTAAAAGAAATTTATTATGATAAATTTAATAACACAAAAATTGTTTGAAAATGTTTTATATGTATTTTTTAGTCTGAAAATTTTTGTAAAAAAATTCGAGTCATGAATTTTTTTTCAAAACAATTGACTTTGAAATGTATTTTTAAAAACTATGAGTTTGAATTTTTTTAAAAAAAAAATATTTACTCAGATCATTTTAAATAAATAAAAAACAAAAATAAAATTAGTTAACTAAAATTTCTAGAAAATTAAATATTTTTAGAACACAAAAAGTTTTAGAAACATAAAAAAACATGTGTACTCCCCCTTTGATAAGAAGTTCATTAATGATAGGAAATTAAAAACAAGAAGTATGTATGAATAATTATGTTTATACTAATCATTCCTTCATTATATTCAAATATATCATAACTATTGTTTTTAGTGTAAACATAATCACCTTATTCTCGTGTACCAATGAATTGTAAAATGATATATCCTTTTTGTGTGTAATCTTGATATAAATGGTGTTTTATATCTATGTGCATAACACATGCATGATGTGTTGAGGTTTTACTTAAGGCAAAGGAAGTTGTGTTATCACACAAAATCCATGTTTTAGTAAAACTAATTACATAATCTGTGAATGTGTGTTGTATTCAAAACACATGAGCATAACAACATCCAGCTGAAACATATTCATCTTAATAGTGGAAAGTTCAACTAAGGGTTTTTCCTTTTAAAAAAAAGAATCAAAAGATTCTCCTAAGAAATGACATGTTTCAGAAGTACATTTTCTATCCATGCTACATATACCAAATTCTACATCCGAAAAAATTAACTCAAAATCATTTAAAATTTTTTAAAATATGTATAAATCCATTTTTCCCTTAAGATAACAAAATATTCATTTAATATCTTCAAGATGAA
Organism: Viscum album; assembly: GCA_963277665.1. Lineage (NCBI taxonomy): Eukaryota > Viridiplantae > Streptophyta > Magnoliopsida > Santalales > Viscaceae > Viscum > Viscum album. The sequence goes on from OY728142.1 coordinate 1,542,307,641, forward strand.
CTTTTTTTACTGCTTGATATCTTAGAAATATGCGTACTGAAAAAATTTAATCTGTACAAATAGATATTAAGTAAAGTAAAATTCCTATTATAACTCCAAAAGACTTTTGATCAACGGGTTTCCCAACTTCATCAAGATCTATAATATTTGATGTTATAATAGATTTATTAATACTTTTAGTGTTTTTATGGCTTATTTTCTTAAATAAATCATTTATATAGGTATTTTGAGATATAAATGATCTGTCTGGTTTTTCTAAAAATTGAAAACATGTAATGTATGTTAACTCACCCATCAAAATCATTTCAAACTCAAACTTTATAATATTTACAAATAATCTTTAAAGACTCTTTATTTGAAACAAATATAATGTAATCAATATATATATTTTACAATCATAATATTTTTATTAACTTAATTTCTAAAAAGAGATGGATCTGTAGCTCCCTGAAGAAATTGTTTTGTAAAAAATATTTAGTTAACCTATCATACAAGGCTCTAGAGTATAGTTTAAGACTTTATAGTACCATGGTAAGTTTATAAACATATTTTGTATTAATTTTATTTTCAAAACCTAGTGGTTGTCTTACCGAAGCCTCATCTCAAACTTATCCATTTTAGAAATCACACTTCACATCCATTTGAAATAGTTTGAAATTTGAGAATGATGTATAAGTTAAAGGTATCTAAAGAAACTAAATTATTTCTACTAGTGCATATGTTTCTTCATAGTCTATTCCTTGTTAGTGATTATAAATATTATCAAAATATATATCTTTATTACTAACTATTATACCATTTTCATCACATTTATGTTGAACGATCCATTTTACTACAATTATAGAAGTATCTACAATTAATTCAACTACTGTCTAGACATTTTTTCATTCAAACACAATGAGTTCATCATGTATTTCCTTTATATAACCCTCATTACCAAAATCCTCATTAGGATTATTAGGTACAAATTTTGATAAGAAATCTAGATGTTCAATTTCATTTCTCAGAAAAATACTCATTATAACTAGTTGCTCTACAACCCCAATGATATTATAACTAGTTTGATTCCAATTAAAAAAATAATTTATTAGATTTTCAAAAGTTTTTTATCAATAATATTTTGAAAATATTCTTTGGTAATAAACTCAAAAACTTATTTTTTGAGTTATTTTCTCATGGGAAGAACATTCCAACAAAGGTTAAAAACAAATATTATAAATAATATCTCAGGATGTAAGTAGGAGTTTTTTTAAAACAAAGGGATTGGTTTTAACATGTATTGTTTCCTCAATAGTATATGTATTTAAAATGAAATATCTATAACACATACTAGTTGTGGAATAACCTAAAAATATTACTTCATTAGATTTTGGTGCATACTTATGTATGTTATCATTAGTATTCTAGATGAATACATTGGATCCAAAAACATTGAATTAATAATTTTTTTATCTCCTTCCAATACAAAACTCATAAGGTATTTTATTAATATATGGTCTTGTAAAAACATGATATATAGTATAATAGACAATACTGGCTACTTCAACACAAAAATGTTTAGAAAATTTGGAATCACTTAGCTAGGTTCTAGTAATATCTTGAATAAATCTATTTCTTTTTTCAACTACAACATTTTTGTGTGGAGTTCTAGGTGATGAAAATTTAGGAAAAATATCTTTTTTAATACAAAATGATTAAAAATAAAAAAAATAAATTCTACACCATTATCACTAGAAATAATTATCAAATATAGGTTTTTATCGTTTGTAACTCACACCACAAAAGTTTAAAAATACATAATGTCTTAATATTTCTTTGTGGTAAAATATTCACATTTGTATCTAATGTAATTATCTACTAAAACAAATATATAATATTTTCTATCAATAATTCCATTTTTTGTATTAAAAAATAAATCCATGTGCACTAACCATAAAGCATCAAAAGTTGAGACTTAAATAATATATTTAAAACCTAACTTGTGTTTATTACCATAATAACAAGGATTGTAAAGTTTTTCATTATCAAACCTAATTTCTAGTAGATCAATAAAAATTACATTCTTATAAAACATAGATATTGTTCTATGATTACAGTATTGAAACCTTATATACCATAACTATGATAGATTTTTCATTACATTATGATAATATAGATCATGGATTTTAAGGTATTTTATGATTAAAGTGTAAATGTACTCATATTGATTGGATGAAATAATAAATTAATCTTTATAACTATGAACAATAAATTTTTATTTTTTAAGTTCACAAGATTACCCTCATCATATAACTTATATATGCTTATAAGGTTATTCTTTGGTCCTACAACAAATAAAAAAATAAATTAGAGTTTTTCAAAGAAGAATAATATTATTTATATGAATGATCTCTCCTTGATCATTATCATTGAATGTTACATTACTTGCTTCCATCTTTATGAAAATTTTAATTAAATCAATATTTCTAGTTATATATATATAAACCATTATCCATGTAATGAATGTTTTTTTATTGTGACATTATTTATTTTCCTACAAAAAATTATTAGTGCTTCGGAACCCATGTCTCCTTTGGTCAAGTATTATCAGAAAGTAATATTTTAGGAATCCTAATTTTTCTTACATTATTATGTTGATAAAATATCATTTATTTTTGAAAAATATTATTTTTCAAAACAAAAGGATTGAATTTTATTTAAGTATTTTTTTTCCAGTTTCCACCTCTTAGAAGTTTAGTGAAAACTGGAGAACTCTTTAGAACAAAGTAATTATTAATAAAAATATGTTTTTTGTTAGTAAAACCCATTCTATAAATATCTTTATGATGGATAATTTTTTATAAATTTTTTCAATGTTTTCCTTACTAGTGGAAAAATTATATTAAAGTTTCTTAAATCTAGAAATATTAGAAATTAGTTTAATAAAAAATTAATTTTCCTCAATATTATTAGTATTATAACTATGTTTCATAAAATTAGTTTTAAAATATTTTTCTCAAAAATGAAATTTTCAAGATTTTTAGAAACACTATATTTTTAAAAATTATACTTCTCAAGATCATTGGAAATAAAAGATATTTAATGAGTAAAAATTGTTATCCATGAATTTCTCTTTGTCTGTTTTTGTTGATCATTATTAATGTTTTTTAGAAATTATAAACTTTTCATTTTCAAGAAGTTTATAAAACCTAGATAATTATTCAGAACTAAATAAATAATTATTCTCTTTAACTAAGGAAGACCCTTCATCAGATGATATAGAATTATTTTCATTATTTCTACCAGGATGTTTAGCATATAATTGTAAATTGGTAAGAGTTTCAGAAGTGTGTACCTTTTCCATGAAAAAATTGTTCACCATTGGTATTTTATCAAATAAACCAATATTCTTCAATATGAAACTCTCATTTTCCAATGAATTATCAGAATAAATTCCTCATCCACATTCACTCCATGTTTCAAAAGCATTAAAAGTATTCTTGATCTTGTTCTTGTTATAATTTTTAGAAATTCTGTATAAATTCATCTATTTATTATCCATCATTTTCAATTTAGGCCCACGTGGTTGATTGTTTCATGTATTCCTGCATTCATAACAGATAACTTCAGTAGAGTCATTATTATCATTCTTATCCTTATGAGATTTATTGTATCTATATTGAAAGTATTTTTCCCAACAATCTTATTTATCCTTCTTCGAAGATTTTCTCTCTCATCCATAAGAGGGTCCTGATGAACCATAATCAGACTAAATAATAATTTTATTTCTCTTAGAATATTTCATAACATTCTTAGAAGATTGAGATTTTTTAGGAACATTATAAGCATTTTTAAAAGAAACTCCTCCATTTTTCTATTTATTTTTCTCTGCATCTGTTATCAAACATCCTTCATATTTCATAAGGCTTCCAATAAGTTCATAAATAGTAAGATTCATAATATTCCTCGTATAATCCAAGGATATTATTTTGGATTCCTAGTCATTAAGAATAATCTCTATGATTATCCCAACTGAGATTCCATACATTAGATATTTCTCTCAAATGGAATGTAAACTATTAACTATAGTCATGAATCTTTGATGCATTTCTACTAATAATTATCCAAGTAAGAAATAAAAATCTCAATAATCATCTCTCATCATAGATCTTCTCATATCAACATCTTTTTATGTTCCATGGTGATATACTTGTAAATTTTTCCATATACTATTAGCTTCTTTACATGAATAAATTTTACTATATATATTTCTTATCATAGAAAAATTTAAAGTATTCCTTACTCTACAATTCAGTTGATATTATTGTTTTTCTTATTTAAAAAAGTAGTAATATCCTTACTAATAATCTTATAAGCTCTTGTTATCATGAAAAAGTTATCAAATCTATTATTGATAAAAAAAAAGTATTCATTTTATCTCTCTAGCATTCATAATCATTCCCTTAAAAATAGGTGGTCTACTGGGATTCATATTTTCATGTGTACCAAAATTCAAACCATTCATATTATCAAAATAGAAAACCCTTTTCTAAAAAAAATGTTTTTGAAAAACTTATATCAAAAGAAATTTATAAAAAAAAATTTATATCATGTAGCTTATAATTAAAGTAAAAGCCTTAGCAAGTATAGAAGTAGAATATGATCTGATACCAATTTTTGGATCATAACAGTATATGATGGCTATAGTTGGGGTGAATTGTAGTTTAAAAAATTAAACATAGACAAAACACAATTCCTTATATGTCAAAATTATCAGAATCACAGATTGTCTATTGATCATATTGTATAAATACGATTTTTTTATCATATGATATATCAGAGTATTATTGGTCTCATAGTCACACTGATAAAATGGTTTATTAGAAAAGTAAGTAAAAATAACTTTATAATATTAATGCATAGTGGAAATATTAACTTGTATAAATAATAAAAATATAATATTATAGTAGTAAGAATGAATTACAAGATTTATAAAAGAATTTATCCTTTAACCTTAAGAGCTAAAGAAGTCAAAATCCCTAACATAATGTATCCACATTTTCAAGACCTACTGTAAAGGCATGTCTTTCCTTGCTAGAAAATCTATCGATATGAATATTGGTATCTATGTCAACCAATCCTCAGAAGACTATAATACATTGATCAGACTCTATCCTACTAGCCCTAGAATCTCTTGATCTGATGGATTAGATACAATTTTATTCCTATCCACAAATTCCATAGATCAAAACCACAATCAAACAAAAAAATGAAAAATGAAAAAGTGTTATAAGTAATTTACAATTCTCGCATGGATTGCATAATACCTTAACTCTATAAAATATTACAACACTTATGAATGAGATGTTCAGGAATAGAAATCATTAGATTAATTGATTTGTGAATGCATCATCACCCATCTCTGCAAATGACCTCCTATTTGTAGGCAATACTTCAACAGTTATATTTCTAATTTGGTTGCAACAAGCTTAGATAGCATTCACTTTGATAGCTCATAATGATATGGATATTGATATTTATTCCTAAGGTTGTAATTTCTAGATGTGGTTTATTCTAGCACCATTACAATGATATTTTGAAGTCCTCTTAGTAGATATAATTCTATATATTATGATTATAATCTTTGTAAAATCTAATGGACAATACTGTTGATTGCCAATCTGATAAACTAAACAAGGGTTAATATGATGTATCATTACCAATGTTAGTTTGATATCCATGACTTTTATCATACTAATAGATGATATATAAGTCTAACCACTAGTCAGACTAAAATTGGATCCAATATATCATACACACCTTCAGTCTGCTAAATCAGATATATGTTTATATTTGTTATATATTAGAACTATTTCTACATTCTGTATAAAATATTTTTTTATAAAAAAACATATTATTACACTTGGGGTATATACCGTTAGTAAAATAGAGTTTTAAAAAATTGTTTTTTATTTCAAAAAATAATAAAATTAAAAGTATAAAGTTTAACTTTCTACTCAACAAATGTGTTTTACAAAAATCTTATTGGTGATTTGGGTCTTAAAATAATGATTTCAGTTTGTGATGAACTAGGTTTTCAAATGGTTTTCCATGAATTCATGATACATATAGTTGGGGTATTATTAATTTTTACATGGACATCATGATGATTTTTGTGCACATTGGGAATGGGACTTATTGACTTAGACTTTTTCATTTTTTTAAAAGTGGGGAACACTATATTGCACCACTAATTGACAACTTGTGTCAAGTGGAATGGGTTTCTGATCATGATTTTTGTCCTTCTAGGTATTCCTTGATTGATGGGGATGCATTGGGTTCATTACATGGTTCCTATAGGAGATAGTTAAGTGAAATTCATATGTTCATATATGTCGTTGGTGTGTCAGTTGTGTAGGTTATGAGTGAAAAAAAGGGTTAAAAGAATGGTGGATTCTGGTGTGAGTTATTTAAACAGTTTAAATTGGATTATTTTTTTGTATTACCATTCACACTTTGATTATATAAAATTTGATCCAACTTGTTTTTGTTTTAAGTGATTTTTGAGTGAAGTATATGGGGGGAAACCTACTGGGTTTTTATACTCAACCATTCATATGCATCTCGGTGCATATAAAAACGTTGTTTGACATGATATAGTTAAGGGGAAGTCCTCTTACTCTTACAATTTAGATATTGGATGATATGAATTTTTTTGGTGGATCTGGGAGATCAGCGATTAAATCCATTTGGGGTTTGGGGTAGTTCCATGTTTGAAACATCACTATTCATTTTGGAATAATTATTATTTTAATATTATCTGGTATAATTTTTGGATAAAACACTCTAATTATTTTTATATTATGTATTAGAGTTTAGTATTTTATTATCCATGCATGATATGTCAATATCATCATGTATTAATCTACTACATATTGTTTTTTATGCAATAGAAAATCATCCAACATAGATTCGGTGAATCCCTAGTAATTTATTTCTAGCCTGTGATGTCTAGGGGATACACCTATGCTTAATGGAATATGGTTCCTATCCATGGTAATGGGTTTGTGTTGGGATGTTATAGTTGGTATCTATTTGGTACAGTCCATCATCCAAGATGGTATTCATGGAGATAGGATGTTTCAAGACATGAAATGTAGAGTATAAAAAAGTAATACCTACCCTATTTATATGGAACATGTATTACCTAAGTGTTATAGGCACAAAATTGTTTCTAATCACTTATAGGCATATTGTCACCTCATTATCATGAGACTATCCCATGATATTCTAGGGTATCATGTAATAGTAAAGTGAATTTCCACAAGTATACCGACATTCACAAGATATTTTATAGGTTATGAATTGGTAAATAATAACATGATAACCTTCTTTGATGTAATTATTTCTTGTTCTTGTGGAAGAATTTTGGCATTTGTAATAATTGGTTTTCAAAACATGGTAAGATATTTTTTCTCTATGTTGTGCATTGATTCTTTATAGAATAAATTTGTTTTTATGTCATTAATTTGATTTAATTATAAAAATGAATGTGAATCTAGTGCTAAATTGGAACTAAAATTGGTAATGACTCTAATAATAAGAAATTGATTAAAATATATTGGTAATCCCTGTTATTCTATGAAAATGTTTAAAAATTATGATTGAGTACTTAAAATCTTGATAAAATTTTTACCTTCCAACATTAATAAATTATTTTTGATATGTATATAATGACAAAAACCATTACACTTAAAATAGTGAATGTTCTAGCCTCATAATTTCTCTGATTTTCATGACATTCCATGCCATGACTTCAATTTTCTGATTTGAAAGTATGGTGCATATTTATTATGATAATATTAAGTACAAATTATAACATTCAGTTATTATATTCTTGGATAATTTAGAAATATTACAAAAGAAAATGTTTTTATTATTCCATGAAACATAAGTAATTAGCCATGCCTGTCTAATATAACGAGTACCATGGAATGTAAAATTACAAATATGTTAAATAACATTCCCTAGTTGAATGTTTAATGTGTTATGGGAATTTTATTGTTTTTAGCTCATGGGGAGAAAGAGAATACTGAAATTAATGACATTCTAACCTTGATTATTTAATTATTTCATTAATTGAGCATTGGTAACAGATTTTTTGGGTGAAACATTTTATATTTGAAGTATTATTACATGATATATGGTAGAAAAATATGTGTTATACTTATTTTTATTAATTATATTTTAATATAAATGAATATATATAATATTTTTAGAACATGATTTTATTTTCCTTTATTCTAATCTAGCTTATTGATCAGGAATTAACGATGAATTTCATTACTTCTTCATTACTATGAAATGATGATTGGTTATTGTTGAAGTGTTTCTTATAATAATTTATGTGATTGAAATGTTATTCACGATAATGTTGTTTTAAAATTACAAATTTCATTACAAATTTTTGTTTTACTAAATTTAAGTTTATTTTACTATGATTTTATAAAAATAATTTTTTTCAAATGTCTCGTGAAGGGTTTTTTGACATTTTGGATTGAGGAAAGATTTTAAAATTTATCTTAAAATGTTTCTCAAGGGAAATAATTATTGAAAGAAATAATTTTTTATTTTTTTTTTGAATTTTCGAGTTTGATATGTTTCAATTAAGTGGTTTGATGTTTGGAATTTAGAGTTGGAAACATTATATTGATGTGCCAAAACTTATGGTTGTTTGATGTTGTTTCATTGGAAATATATTTCTGAAGTATTTTCTTATTAAAATTTATGTGACTATTTCACTTATTGTGCTTTTTTTATTTATATATGGGGGAAAGGATACATTTAAATTGAAATAGAGGTTTTATGTGAAATAGATGTATCATGGGATTAAAATAAAGACACCTCATGAGTAACAAAATATCTTGGGAATTTTAATTGGTTACCATGGTCAGTTACCATTGGTATGGTCTAGTTTTTGTTGGGAATTCACTATGTTATGAATGCATATATTTGTTATAATCTTGGGAATGAAGCGGCTTCTAGCATTCAATGCTCATATTTATTACTACACCAGATGATTCAGTCTCATATCTTCTGATGGAGTCGTTTATATTCTCAAGGGGGAATGGGACATGAATCTGGAAGGAGTAGGGTCATTACTAAAGTAGTTGGAACTATTTCTTGTTAGCTATCAACTCAACTATTTTAATTAATGATCTAGTTGGGGAAATCAATGATCATCTTATATTTTGATAACCTACCTGGTTTCAACTTCACTATTAAGTGTATGTATCCTGGAGTAGTTTAGGATGGTTGACCTTCTAGGAAGTTTCTCAAGGAGTGGGTAAGAATATAATCATTCCCTTTTGGCTATAGTAATGTGAAAACAATATTCATGGAAATAATTAATGGTATAATATTTTGATACCTAAATGTATCATATGCTATATACATAGTGATTTATTGGTACAACTGTTGATTCAATAAGGTTTCCTTATGAATTTTCCATTCCTTTATGTTTTGAAAATCACAAAAACTCTATCTTAAGGAAAATTTCATTTTCCCTAAGATTTTTCTTAATGAGGAAAATTTTACTTCCCCGAGGAAATTTATCCTTACCATGTTTTTCACTATTCATATTTTTAGTCTCTCTAAATGCAACTATTTTTATTCCTAGGTGAAAAAATTGGTTTCACATCTAAAACCTCATATTTTTATAAATACATAGATATAGAGTATTCTGTTTTCAGGATCCAAATTTAGGTTCTAAATTCTCTATGATTTAGAATCTAAATTCTCTGAAATTCAGACTCTGAATTCTCTGAAATTCAGACTCTGAATTCTTTTAAATTCTGACTCTGGATTCTATGAAATTTAGAATCCAAATTCTTTGAAGTTCAGGTTCCAAATTCCTTTGAATTCATATTATAAATTCCTTATAATCCAAACTCTAAATTACTTAGAATTCAGACTCAAAATTCTTTAGAATTTAGGTTCCAAATTCCTAAGAATTCAGACTCTGAATTCCTCATAATTTAGATTCTGAATTCCTTAGAATTCAGAATCTAAAATACTTAGAATTTAGTTTCTGAATTCGTGAGAATTCAAACTACAAATTCCCTCGAATTCAGATTCTTAATTCCTTTGAAATCATACATTTAATTCCATAGAATTCATGTTCTAAATTCTTTAGAATTCAAACTCCTAATCCCATAGAATTTAGGTTCTGAATTCCTTGGAATTTAGGTTCTGAATTCCGGAGAATTCAGACTCGAAATTCCTCATAATTCCGACTCTGAATTCCTTAAAATTCAGACTCTGAATTCTTTAGAATTCAGACTCTGAATTCCTTATAATTTAGACTCCTAATTCCTCAATATTCTAGTATCTGAATTCCTAAGAATTTATACTCCTAAGTCTATAGAATTCTGATTCTAAATTCCTTGAAAAACAGAATCCAAATATCCTTGTAATATAGACTCTAAAGGTTAACTTTCTTAGAATCTGAATTTTATTTTCCCTTAGACTCTAAAAAATGAATTTGGTTGAGCAACCATATTTTACTTACTCTTGTTTGAGTTATAAAACAATGTTGTGCATTCTGTTTCTAACTAACCATAGTTTGAGTGACACATGTACAGGTCTCTCTGAAATTTAAGGAAAATATAACTGTTGGAGGAGGGATCCAACCATTGAATATGTGACTATAAATAGAAGCTCATTTGAATGGGCTCATAAAAACAATAACAAAAACTATTCTACAACTCTAAAGATTACATGCTGAAGTTATTTCTTGAGATAGACTCTCTTACTTTGTGCATACTGAACAAATTGTTCATAATTTCTTCTTGAGACTCTGAATGTTGCTTAGTATATTTGAGGGCTTTCAAGGATAGGAAGATAGAGTTTATGACTGAATTGAAGTTCAAGGGCTTGTGGGGGTAACAAGACAGACTCCAATATTCTTATCTAGGGATTACCCTACTGTGGGTAAGACAGACTTTCTTGAAAGTATAAATCAAGGTACCATCATCTAAGGTTATAGGATACACTACCCTTTGGGTTAAAAGATTTATTAATTGTTACTTGTATTGTTTCAAGTTTGTTTTCTGCTGCATTTTGATTGATAAGGAAAGTATAACTATCTTATACTTTCTTATACATGTTCTCTGATTAGTAAGATTCTATATGCTTTGAGGTAAAATATCTATCCTTGTAAACTTTTCTTATGTTTTATTTCTAGAACCATATTTCCAGAATCAAGTAAGTTTGTATAACTAAGAGGTCTTGTGAATTTACCTTGTTTAACTTTGTTAAAAATTACCATCTTTAAATTTTCAAAAATAATTTTTTATATTATACAATTCACCCCCCTCTTGTATATTGAGCATATACATAATCTTTTAGATCCTACAATTGGTATCAGAGGAGTTCTCTAAAATAATTATATTCACATATAATTTTTCTTGCTCATGTTTTTTCTTGTTCTATATTTTCTTTGCTTAGGATATTTTTATTCTTGTTTACAATCTGTTATTACTAACAAGTTTGTGGGGAAAGATTTTTTCTTTGAGATGGAAGGAGTGAATGTTGGTTCAATTGACAATCTTAATCCTACTACACCACCTATATTTGATGGCAATGATTATAAATATTAGAGAGATCATATGAATACTTTTTTAATTAACACTAGAGTGGACAACTTTCTTATGTTGACTAGAGATTACAAGATTCCTTATAAGGAAGTCAGAACTTTTACTAATCATGAAAATTCAGAATATCAACAAAACTAAAAGGTGCATAATATATTGTTGTGTTCCATGATAGGGAATACATATATCCATATTTCTTCTTATCAATATGCAAATTGTATTCGGAAGAAGATTGAAGTTTCTCATTTTGTTACATCCGAAGTTATTGAAACTAGAATAGCTATTCTTAGAGCTGAGTATCATGGTTTTTTCTTTCCTTATGGATAACCTATATGTAAGGTACAACAGAGATTCATGACTATTTTCAATAGCTTATAATCCATGGGTGAAAAAGGTTTAGATGATGAGGCACTTGTGGACAAGATTATAGACATCATGCCTAATGAGTTGGAATCAAAGAGAACAGCTATTGGTAAGAATAAAAAAGTCTCACAGATTACTCATGATGAGCTTTTTGGAACTCTTCTTCAACATGAGAGTAAAATGAAATGAAATTATGAAAATATTAAGAAGAATAATGGGAAAGGAATTTTTGATTTTACAACTACCTATAATCATATGAAATCCAAGACTCGTGAGAGAGTTACAAGATCTAAATCAAAGAAGGTCACTATTTTATCGAAATCAAGTGAAATTAAACATTATGAGAATGAACTAGCTAATCATTCATGAAGGATGAACAAGATAGTTGTGAAGAAATAATTTCAGTATATATATAAGAAAAAAATAAATAAAGGAGAAGAAAGACTTTGAAGTCACTAGTTATAAATGTAAAAGAGCAGGGCATATCAGGCCAGATTTTCCTATGCTTAAGAGAAAAGATAGAAAGGAAAAGAATTCTGAGAGGAATAGAAAAAATTACTACCAAGAAAAAGATAAGAATGTTTTGAAAGCCAATGACACCTAGAGTTCCATTGGTGGAGACTCTTCTGATGAATCCTTAGATTAAAAATCTTCTAGTCAGAAGAATCTTGGTTTATTAGCCAAGTTACCCATTGAAAATCATTGTTTAATGAACAAGGTACACAATGTTGAATCTATCACCAATGTATCCTTGAATGCTAATTGTAGTGATAGTAAATATTATTAATATTCAGATGAAGAATCTTCTTCTGATGAAGATAATACTTTACCTACTGACCAAGAAGTGTCTGGGTTTTCTATTCTCCTTGAGAATGAAAATGTTAAAGTCACGAAAAAGCTTGATAAGGAAAATTCTAGGATTTATATTCTTACTAAGGAAATATCAGATCTTTATAAAGATATTGATAAGAAAATTTATTATTTTGAAAGTATTTAAAAAACCCTTGAGGAACTTAATATTGAGAAGGATAAACTTTCTAAGTATCTAGAAAAAGTAATTTCTAAGAAAAAAATTTTGGAGACTAACTCTAGTGTAAAACTATTGTTTTTTAAGATAAAAACTAAATTATTATACAGAAGTCGGAAATATTTTACTTGAGGAATTTTTTTTCAAACTTTACCTTAGGTAAGGAAAATTTTGATAAGATATATTCCCAAATTCTACCTCTAAGGAATAATTCAGGTTTTGGTTATGTTAGTTCAAAACTTCTTTTTTGTAACAATTATTTTGTCCCTCAAAGTGCTCCATTCTGTACTAAATGATATTGTGGTGGGAATTGGGAAAGAATTTGTTCCTTAAACAAAACATAGTCTTTAGGTTTTCATAAAACTTATTTTTCTAAGAAAATGTGGATTTCTAAAATTTTTCTTTCTGAAGTTTCCAGATCCAGGAATGTTTGGGTTCCAAAAGTCTAACACTCTTGTTTTCAAGAAATTAAAGATAGGACCAACATCAATACATGGTACATGAATAGTGGATGTTCCCAGTACATGACTGGTGACAAAAACTTCTTTCAAAATATTATCAATACGAAAGCAGGAAAAGTAACATTCAGAGATAATGCTAAGGGGTATATTATTGGTATATGTAACATTGTTCTTCTTGGAAAAACATTGATTTCAAGTGTTTTATTTGTTAATGGTCTTAATCACAACCTCATTATCATAATTTAATTATTTGATGAAGGTTACCTTATGAATTTTAGGAATGAAAAGTGCTTAGTACACAATTCCAAGGACGATTTTATTCTTTCTTCCCATAGGTAAGATAATTTTTACACACTAAACTTAGAAGATATTTGGAGCCAAGACCTACCTTGAATTAGTGCAATGTAAGATCATTATCGTTTGTGGAAAAGAATGTTAAGACACTGTAACCTTAAGAACCTATGCAAAATCTCAAAGAAAAGACTAGTTAAGGATCTACCGGAGCTTAGATTTGATTCTTCAAAAGTCTATGATCCCTGTAAATATGGAAACCAGCATAAATCAAGTTTTAAATCAGTTGGTGAAGTCTCAACCACTGATGCATTATAGTTGGTTCATATTGATCTTTTTGGCCCAAAACAAACTGGAAGCACTGGAGGCAAATATTATGTATTTGTATTAGTTGATGACTACACTAGATTTACGTGGGTCTATTTTCTAGCAAAAAAATATGAATCTTTTTCTTATTTCAAAATTTTTACATCCCAAGTTAAAAATGAGAAAACCTTCATTTGATAACTATTCATAGTGATCATGGTGGAGAATTTCAAAATTCAGATTTTTAAAAGTTTTGTAGTAGAAAAGGAATTACTGATAACTTCTCAGTACCCAGAACACCTCAACAAAATGGTGTTGTTGAAAAAAGAAATATAATTCTTCATGATATAACATGAACCATGTTAAGTGAATATTCGGTAGCCAAGCATTTCTGGGCTGAAGCTGTAAGTACTGCTTGTTATATTATAAATCGTGTTTTGATAAGACCTTTTCTTAATAAAACTCATTATGAGTTATAGAATGGTAGAAAACCTGGACTTTCATACTTCAATATTTTTGGTTGTAAGGTATTCATTTTGAATACTAAATATAATCTACACAAATTCGCACCAAAATATGATAAAGGAATTTTCTTAGGCTACTCCACAACATCTAAGGCTTATAGAGTTTTCAATAAAACTACTTGTACTGTTGAAGAAATAGTAGATGTCAAATTTGATAAAATCAATCATTTTTTTAAACAACCTCAACCTACATCCTTGGATGTGTTTTCAAAAAACTGATTATCAACCCTTGATAAAAGATCCTTCTGATAAAGAAATGTTCAAGAAAATGTTTTTGAAGCATTTAACCCAGAATATTTCCTACCCTATATTGATGAACAGGTTTTAAAAAACCCAACTCAGTTGTTTCTTAAGAATTATCCCAGTGATAGTATCATTGGTGATGTAAATCAACCTATAAGGACTAGAAGTTCCTTAAGAAATGAAGTAGAACATCTAGTATTCCTTTCTTAATTAGAACAAAAAAGCACTGATGAAGCTTTAGGTGATGATGACTGGATAAAAGCTATGCAAGATGAGCTAAATTAATTCGAAAGAAATAATGTTTGGACCTTGGTTGAAAGAACTTAGGAAACTTCTATTATTAGAGTAAAATGGGTCCTCATAAATAAATGTGATGAAAATGGAATCATTGTAATAAATAAAGCTAGATTGGTTTCTAAAGGCTATAATCAACAAGAAGGAATAGACTATGAATAAATATATTTTTCATTAGCTAGACTTGAATCTATTCGTATTCTACTTGCCTTTGTAGCATTCTTCAATTTCAAAATTTTTCAAATGGATGTTAAATTTTCATTCCTTAATGGTTATGTTCAAGAGGAAGTTTTTGTTGAACAACCTCCTAGATTTAAAGATACAAAACATCTTGAACATGTTTTTAAACTTACCAAAGCTTTTTAAGGACTCAAGAAATCCCCTAGAGCCTGGTATTATAGACATACAAGATTTTTTCTTCAAAAAAATTATGTTAAAGAAAATGTTGATCCAACACTTTTTATAAATAAATATAATAAAAATGTTTTGATTGTTAAAATTTATGTTGATGAAATTATATTTGGTTCAACTCAGCAATCTTTAATTGATTCCTTTACAGATCTAATTAAATCTGAGTTCGAAATGAGTATGATGGGAGAGTTAACATTTTTCCCTGGTTTTCAAATTTCTCAAAAACCAAAAGGAATCTATATATCCCAACATAAGTATATTAAAGATATTCTTAAAATGTATGGATATCACAACACTAATAATATAAGTACTCTCATTGGTACCTCAAATTCACTTGATCTTGATGAAGTTGGGAAACCAGTAGATCAAACATCTTTTAGAGGTATGATAGGAAGTCTACTTTACTTGAAATCTAGTCATTTAGACATAATGTTTTCAGTATGCTTATGTGAAAGATATCAGTACAATCCTAAGGAATCTCTTTTAAAGGTAGTGAGAAGAATTTTTTTCTACTTAAAGGAAACCAAGGATCTAGTACTATTTTATACCTCTGGAAATGATTTTCTTTTAAAAAGTTTTTTAGATGCTGACTTTGGTGTATGTTCAATGGTTAGGAAAAGTATATCCAGAACTTTTCATTTTTTAGGAGATTCATTAGTTTCTTGGTCATGAAAAAAGAAACACTATGTACCACTTTCCGCCACTAAAGTTGAATATGTTGTAGCTTGAAGTTATTGTGCTCACGTGTTGTAGATGCAACACACACTCACATAATATGGTATAAGTTTTACCAAAACACAAATATTTTGTGATAATACTAGTGTCATTTCCTTATGTAAAAACCTTTCACATCACTCTCGTGCAAAACACATAGATATTAGGCATCACATTCTTTGGGATCACACATAAAAAAGAGATATCATTCTTCAATTTATCAGAATTCAAGATCAACTTGATGATATTTTCACAAAATCTTTACCATTCGATAGATTTTAATATATTAAAAAGTATTTAGGAATGATAACTATAAGGTAATCTTCCATATTAACTTTTGGTTGAAACCAATCTCCTTATAGTAAGAAACTCCTTTTAATAGGGGGAGTACATCTTCTTGTTAGTTAGAATGAAAATTCTTCTTAATGAAAATTTTTCATTACAGAAATTTTTTTCGTAGTTAAAAGTTTTCATAGTCAAAATTTTTCGTAGTCTAAATTTTTTTCGTAATCTAATTTTTCGAAATCTAAAGTTCTTCAAGAACAATTATTCCTTATTAGGAATAATTTCCCTAAGCAATCTGAAAGGTATAATTTTTTTCTCTATGTTTTCATAATCAACCTTTTTACTTGATGATATGTCATTCGATTTTAAGCAAAAAAAGTTGTATTCATTTTAATTTTTCTTAAATCTGATTTTTTCTAAAAACCTCAAAAGATCAGATTGGACCAAATTTCCTTTTGTGGATATCTTTTAAACCATCATATCTGATCAGAAAGTGTTCAAAAGTTGGATCAATCAGTGAAGTTGAATTGTCATCTCAACGCCTATATAAAGGACCCCATAAATCTTGTCCCACATCGAACTCAAGCCTTCACATGCTGATGCTCTGCCCATTCTACTTAGGTTCATTATAGATCTTCTAAGATTCCTCAGTTCTGAATATCTGCTGAAGCTTCGTCTCAAAAATAAATGTCATCTATAAATGAATTCTCTGAATGGAAGATTTAAAGAGAAACGTTAGTTCATCTGAATTTCTATTCTATGTATGATTCGATTATATCTTAGAATATCAAGCTGAATGTGTGGGAGAGTGTTTGCATATCGGAACTGAAAGCACATGATCCGATGTATCCGGAGTTTCTGGATGAATTCTACGAGATAGTAAGCTTTTTTAATGAAGAAGGAAGAGATAAAAATTCCTTCCAGAGTTATAGGAATACATATTCTCTTTCTTATAGAAAGGCAGCCAGTCTGATTGGTATTCCTTATGAAGGGGAAGCTGAGTTCTGTACTCAAAAACTACCTGATGTATCAGGTTCCTTTGATAAGGAAAAAGATCTATCTTTCCTCGGTCTTTCATAGGTGAAGACTCCTATGATATTACATCTATTTACAAACCTTCAAATTCTTTAATTCTGGGTTCAGGGGTCTGTCATACCGAGAAAAGGAGATAAGGATACTCTAAATAAGAGTGATTTGTATATATTGGATTTCTTGGTGAACCTCAAAAAGATTAACCTGGTCAGGTATATCTTGGTTATGATTGAAAATATCAAGAATGGGAATTTTAAGTTTCATATTATCATATAAACAGCCATTATTTCAAATATCATTGTTCTTTGTATTCATTCCTTCAAGATTTCATGCATTTCTAAGCTAAGGAACTCCAAGGTCATGCTGATAATTGATGATACTCTTAGTAGGATGAATATTGGCTTTAATAGTAAATATGGAGAATTTAATGATCTATCAAAAAAGGAAGTTGATGCCTTAACAAAGAAACAGGAATTAGTTGAGACATCTAATAAGGGTGGATGGAAGAGGAATGCCAATGAGCTAGAAGATAAAGCAAAAACCCTAGTGACTATGGAAAGTCAGTCAGCACCACCAAAGACTAAGAAGAAAAAGACGTATACTAATGAAGTGGCTGCAAAGTGAAGAGAAGATAAGAAGAAAAAGAAAGTTAGGGAGCCTAGTTTTGGATTGGATCCTGCTGAGGCAAAGGATTTGAAAGAAAAGGTTGTTGAAGATCTTGAGAAGAAACAGAAAGAGAAGAAGCAGAAGAAGAAGAAGAAGCTGTCGGAAGCTGAGATAGTCTAATCCCTTCTCAAGGCAACTGAAAAAGATTCTGAACATGTTCAGGTACTAGAGTTGTTTCTTCAATAATCAATTCCTATGACTCCGGGAAAGTAGTTTGTAATTCTGGAAAAAAATCATGACGAAGTAGTTGAAGAAGAAGAAGTAGAATAAGAAGAAGAAGAAGAATAATAATAAGGTAGTCTTGACACCGAAGATGTCTTAAAGCAGGTAGAGGAATATCATGAGAAGTAAATCCCTTCTGAGAAATTATCATTCCGAACGTCTCAAGCCGAATCTTCAAATCTTGGTACTCTGGGGAAGGATAAAGATAAGGGTGAAGATAAAGTAAATAAACTATCTTGGGAAGAAATAATCATTAAATATTTCATTCACCCATAGGATGTTGAGGTGGGAGCTGAGAAGGAAGAAGTTGATGAAGACAAAATTGTTCAGCTATCAAATAGTTAACATGAATCTCCAGATAAAGAAGAAGTCATTTAGAAGGATGATAAGGGAAAATAGGTGGTTGTGGATATACCTAGAAAATTTGTGGTAAAGAAGAAAGAAGTTGGTGGTTCATCAAAGAGGAAGTCCATTGAATTAGAAAAGGAATCCTCACCAACCAAAGTCTCATATTCAGAATTGTTCTCTCTTGGACATGAATTTATAGTTAAATACTTGAAAAAGCTTGTTGGGACTATTCCAATATTTCCTGGTATAGACTCGAGATTCTAGATACTTCAGCATTCATTAAATAAAAAAGCATATTCAGTATCCATGGTGATGGATATGTGTGTCAAACTCGAGGCAAACTTCAAGATTTTTCTCATTAGTTATGAGGCTCATAAATGATCATGAAAAAAATATGACAAGATGGTAAAGGAAGAAAATAGAAGAGATGACAATCTTTTATGAATTTCAAGATATTGTCAATGATACTTTCAACACTGAAGATGTGAAGATCAAGGATCTCACTAATAGTTTTGAGGAAAAGATAACTCTGGAATAGACTTCTCAGAAGCAAGAAGTAAAAGAACTTAATAGGAAATTGAATTCAGTTACTTGGAGTTGGAAGAGTGAAAGGGATCTCAGAATTGAGATAGAAGAGAAGCTTGTTAAGCAGGAAGAAGTTCTGAAGGCCCTGGAAAAATCTCTTAAGGATCAAGAAGATAAAATTAAAGCCTTAGAGAAGAAAATAGAAGAACATGATCAGTTTCTCAAGTGTACAGAAGAGGATAACAAAGAGCTCAAGAATTTTAAGATTATTGTGAAAAAGTTGACGCCATAGGAGAAGGAAGGATGATATTTTCTAAATCTGATATTCAGTTATATTTTCCTATTGTACAAATTCATTCAATCCTAATGAAATTCTTATTGCCCATCATATTTTTTGGTTGTTCAGTACTAATATTTCAGGTACCATATTTTCCTTTCCATTCCCTTTATTCCTTTTTGAAAATCACAAAGGGGGAGAAAGGAATGTCAAAAGGAATAGTAAGTAAAAAAAATTTCCCTATGTAAGGGGGAGTTCATCTAAGGGGGAGTTTTCATCATGAATATTTTCGTAAGCAAGAAAATGGAAAATCTCATTTAGGAAACTCATAATACGGTCCTTAGTGTTTCCAAAGCCTAAGGGGGATTTATTTGTATTCACTTTGATCCATAAGTAAAGGGAGATATGTTTTTATTTACAATCCCATAAATATTTATAAGTCCTTATATTCTTTTTTGTAAGGATGTTTGTGCTTTCCAAAAAGGTAGAGATTGGTGAGTCAATAAGGTTTCCTTATGAATTTTCCATTCCTTCATGTTTTAAAAATCACAAACACTATATCTTAAGGAAAATTTCATTTTCCCTATGATTTTTCTTAATGATGAAAATTTTCCTTCCTCATGGAAATGTATCCTTACCATGTTCTTCATTGTTAATGTTTTTACTCTCTCTAAATCTAACTCTTTTAATTCCTACGTAAAAAATTCGGTTTTACATATAAAACCTCAAAATTCTATAAATACATAGATAGATAGTATTCTGATTTCAGGATCCAAATTTAGGTTTCGGATTCTCTGAAATTCATAACCTGAATTCTCTGAAATTCAGACTCTGAATTCTCTGAAATGCAGAATCCAAATTCTCTGAATTTCAGATTTCAAATTCCTTTGAATTCAGATTTCGAATTCCTTTGAATTCAGATTTTTAATTCCTTAGAGATCATAATCTGAATTCCTTAGAATTTAGACTTTGAATTCCTTAAAATTCAGGTTCTGAATTCTTTAGAATTTAGACTCCGAATTCCTCAGAATTTAGATTTAAAATTCCTTATAATTCAGACTCCAAATTCCTTATAATTTAGGTTCTGAATTCCTGAGAAGTCAGACTGTGAATTCCTCAGAATTCAGATTCTGAATTCCTTAGAATTCAGACTCCAAATTACTTAGAATTAAGGTTCCAAATTCCTTAGAATTCAGACTCTAAATTCCATAGAATTCAGGATCCGAATGCCTTAGAATTAAGGTTCTGAATTCCTAAGAATATAGACTCTAAATTCCTCAGAATTCAGACTTTGAATTCCTCATAATTCAGATACCGAATTCCTCAGAATTTAGACTATAAATTACTTAGAATTTAGACTATGAATTCCTTAAAATTCAGAATCTGAATTCCTCAGAATTTAGACTCTGAAGTCTATAGAATTATGATTCTGAATTCCTTGAAAAAAAATCTAAATATCCTTTTAATATAGACTCTAAAGGTTAACTTTCTTAGACTCTGGAAAATTAATTTGGTTGAGCAACCATATTTTACTTACTCCTGTTGGAGTTATAAAATGATTTCAGGAATTTTGTTTTTAACCAATCATTGATTTAGTGAAATGTGTTCAGGTCCCTCTGAAATTCACAGAAAAATATGACAGTTGGAGGAGGGAGCCGACCGTTGAAGATGTGCCTATAAATAGGAGCTCATTTGAACGATCTCATAACAACAACAACAAAAACTATTCTACAATTCTAGAGATTACATGCTGAAGTGATTTCTAGAGAGAGACTCTTGTGCTTTGTGTGTACTGAACATATTTTTCATAATTGCTTTGTGTGACTCCGAATGTTTCTAAGTACATTTGAGGGCCTCCAAGGATAAGAAGACCGAGGTGCCGACTACCTTGAAGTTTTAGGGCTTGCAGGAATAACAAGATAGACTCTGATATTCTTATCGAGGTCTTACCCTAGTGTGGGTAAGATTGACTTTCATGAAAGTATAAATCAAGGTAACTTTATCCAATTTTGTTGGATACCCTACTCTTTGAGTTAAAATATTTACTACTTGTTACTTGTATTGTTTCAAGTTTGTTTTCCACTAAATTTTGATTGATAAGGAAAGTATAACTATCTTATACATTCTTATACTTGTACTCTGATTAGTAAGATTCTATATGCTTTTAGGTAGAATCTTTTTCCTTGTAAACTTTTCTTAAATTTCATTTCTGGAACCATATTTCTAGAATCAATCATGCTTGTAGAACTAAAAGGTATTTTGAATTTACCTTGTTTAACTTTGTTAAACATTACCATCTTTAAAAGTTCCAAAGTAATTATTTAAAGTATACAATTCAACCCCCCTCCCTCTTGTATATTGATCATCTAAATCATCTTTTTGATCCTACAACAACAACTATGTGTTTATGTCTTCTCATGTCTAGTCTCATTGATGGATACATTTTTCAAGGAATGATACTTCTTGATCAATTGGGTGTTGCATAAATTAACTCAAAAGACCTAAAATAATTACTTAATCATGTTCTAGGTCAATTATGATTCATTGGTCATATTAATCACATGAACATAGGTCGTATATATCAAGATCATTCCATGGTTTTCTATTGGGTGACTCTGATTCTTGACTTGGTTGGCCAAGTCCAAAGAAGCTTGATAGTCATAATCTAATTCCCTTACTAATATGTTAAACCTCAATGGCGGGGAGACTACTAATGGATGGGTAGAGTATTCCAATTATATCTATCAATTTTCTTATCCAATTATGGTTTTTACTTTTTTCAAGAACATTTACTGTAGATCCATTCACTACTATAAAATTTGGATAAAGTAATATTTCAAAATAATGACAATAGCCCTTAAAATTTTGACTATAGGATATTTTCATTTTTTTGTAAAAATGGAAGTAGAATCCATGCCATTAGCCCGCCCGAAGACTATATTCATGGTTTTTATAAAACTATGACTATTTCTAAATTATAGTAACAGTTCCCAAATCCAGGATGATAGGTTTTGGATAATAAGAGACATCCATGTTGTGATCCCTATGCATATAGATTGTGTTGTAAACTACTTAACCACCACACTAAGTAACTATTTTATCATATTTAGGAATATTTTTCTATATATTTATTTAAAACTATGATCATAGGGTAAAAAATTATGACTATAGTTTCTTATCATTCCCTCCTAGGTAAAAATATTGAAACATAATGGGGTTTTTTTGATAGGGACTTTTTCTAGGTAAATTTGAATTTTAGAGTTTAGTGAGCGGGATAAATTTATTTTTAATCCTAGAAACCTAATTCTGGGAGTTTTATTAAACTAATTCTTTTTCTATATGTTTTTTAAGTCTCAAAAACTTCTTCATGGATATGAATGGGTTTTAGGGGTGTCGGGCCTTGAAAACCCAGTTTGGGGAAAGCGCAAATGAGGGACCATAGTTTGAAAAAACTATACACCCTCCAGGGACAAACCATGTGGCCTACCTACAGTACTAAAATAGTTTCTCAAACCATTTGAGTAGTGGTGAATGACCATGAAAAACCTCTAAAGTTTTTAATAGTGTGATTTCATATAGTTTTTGTATGATTGGGAAAACTATGTGCCAATCCTATGTGAGTGTGGAGCTTGGATAGTGAGAATTGAATGATTAGCATAAGGTTATACAAAACATGTGGCCAAACCATGATGATTATTTATTCAAGAAAAATTATGAAACTAAACCCCTTACCTTATTAGATTTTATCCTCCCTTTCTCCTTAATTCCACCACATGCACAGAGGGGGGTCTTCCAATTCTCTTCAGCCTTGGTTTTGAGCTAACTTCATCATCAGAACTCTAATTTGATCTTTGATGTTTACATTGTAATTTCATTAGTAATACCCACAATTCCCAATATTATTTATTTTAATTATATCTCCACACATAATTCTAAATCTTTGTAAGCACGTTTACCCTATTTTTAGGTCGTTCATCAAAAACACTATTTTTTTAGATTCAAATTGATTTAGAGGCCAATATTAGACGAGTTAGGGTATACTAGTACAAGGATTGTGGTTCCTATAATTATCTTTAATTTATTAGTGTTTTTATGGTGTGTCTTATATATGACATGCGGGTAGTGTAATAGAGACACAAATAAATAATTTTTTTCTTTTAATTTGATTAAATTGATGATATGAGATGACTAAGGGAATGCTTTGGCTCCTCTAAAATTGTCAAGCTATTTAAGGGAAATAGAAATACCATGGATGTTTAGGATGGGTGTATAAATTTAATTAAATCTAATTTTTTAAATTGAATGCATGAGTTCAATGGGAACATGAGGAGCTTGGCCTGAGGATTGAGGTGATTCCATTCAGCTGGACTGAGGAGACAAAGTTTGTCTGGTTGGGCTTGGCATGGAAAACATGGGTGATGTTGAAAAAAGGTTGATGCAACATGGTTATCGGTTTGAGGTGATGAGGTTTTCAGGATTGCAGTATGGCCTATGTGACATGATATGGTATTGACCATCATGATTGAGTGACATGATTATAGGGAAATGAGGTGGTAAATGATGTGGATTATGTATGTTTGGTGATCTACACTCACTGTTTCTAAGCTGACTCAATGTTGGAGTCATGTGAAAATGTATAGGAATTAGATTGAGTTGTCATTGACCACTCATATGGGTGGAGGCACCTGTATATTATGAGACTTAGGTAATGGTTTTCATCATCAAACATGTTTGAGGTTTCTCACCATATAAATCCACATGGATGGTTATGGACTATCAATTGGGGGATGATGCTCACTGAAATGCTTGAGGCCATTGGGAAGGGATATTGAGGGGATGGAGATCAATTTTCCTTAGGAAATTTGATGTTGAGACGACGACGATTATTTTTATAATAAAAATATTGATATTCCTTGAACATTGTAATTCTAAGCCAATGGGGACTCATTTTTTGTTGGTTTGTGGGACCTAGATCACATCTATTGGAAGTTCCATTTTGATGAAGGGATACTTGATTTTTAGGAACATGGTTCTGGTGAAATATTTTAAAGGTGGAACCTGAGGTCCCAATTGAGTTGGTTTCCTTAGGGGATGCCTTGGTATTAGGTCATGGATCCTTCCTACTAAAAATATTTATATAAAGAACATGTTGTATATAATATATATAATTGGGGGAACTTGTTTAGACTAATACCAGTGATGAATGAAGTATGTGATCGCTTCCTTGTGGCTATTGAGAATAAGGTAGGTGGGTTGTTATTAAATGTTTTTGCTTTACTGACTTAATATTAATCACCATACATATATGTAATCATATATTTAAGATAGGGATGTGTTGTTGGTGTCCTGCTGAGTTTTAGTCTCACACCATACATGGTCCCCTCGGGATGTGTGTATACTTTATGTCTCTGAGATCATGTATGGGACCAATTTCAGGAGATGGACCATTATGATTGCTTCATACTGTTTAGAATTGGATGGATATCAGGGGACCATAATGGTTATTTCATTAGTTGGAGTTTACGTTTGAGTTTTTATCATGCTATATATAAGTATGAACATGTATGGTCTTCCATGGGCAACCTTGTATGATTATTCCTTTGTATGAAAAGTTACCACAAGGCATGGTTTATTGATAGAGAAAATATTTTCAATTACATTTACATGGAATTACATAGTTTAAAACCCATAAAATTGTTACTCTATGATGAATTGCTTCGTTTTTATGATATTGGTGTTATTTTGAGCTAAATAGTAAAAATACCCATTTCAAATTTTTAACTGTGTTAAATTATTTCTTTAGTTTGGCCATACCATCTTATACATAAATCAAAATTGAAAAATTATTTCTTTTACAGATTCTACACATCCAGGGATTTATTTTCTATTTTTTTTACCAAATGCTCAATCGACCATATGGAAGCTCAAAATAAGCTCACAATTTGTATCAAGAAAACTATTTACAGTTCTGCCG
The DNA here is from genome assembly GCA_963277665.1 of Viscum album. Taxonomy (NCBI): domain Eukaryota; kingdom Viridiplantae; phylum Streptophyta; class Magnoliopsida; order Santalales; family Viscaceae; genus Viscum; species Viscum album. The sequence goes on from OY728142.1 coordinate 1,542,333,237, forward strand.
ATTTTTTATATGAGGTCCATAACTCATTATATGTGGGTCTAATTGTTGTGGAATTTGGTGGATGCATGTAGAAGGAGTTGGGAAACATCTTTCATGAAAGAAAATATGTGGTAATTAGCCGTTTTAAGGGTCATTAAATCATCCTAATCCGGAGGTTTGTGATTTGGTGAGTCTGACTGGACAGAATAAAGTGTGAGAGTAAAATGGGCATAACTCTCGGAATACTTGTCCAAATATGCTGAGATTGTGAGGGGAAACGCCCAAGGGAATTAAAAACAACATTCAAGAATAGTTCAACGATTGAAGATGTCATTTAATGAGGATAAAATGAATCAATATCCGGGGATAGAATTCTGGCTATAAAAGGATAAGAGGTCCCCCTTATCAAAACATCCCATTCTTTATTCCATTCCTTCAAGGCACCAAGGAGGAGATCTCCACCGAGGGAGTCCGGCCGCAACTCTTATAAATTTCTCTTTAATTTATTTATTTTCTTTATTTTTTTTGTAATGATATATTCTTCCCCTTTCAACTTTATTACACTTCACATGGAGGGGTAAAACCTTTGAGTGATCGGGAAAGGGGGAGTTTCACTTTTGTAATGTCGGAGTTTTGTGATTAAATATAAAATCCTCTTTTTCTTTTAAATAACTTCTATTATCACTGTTTCCCAATTATATTAATGAGATTGTGTTTTTAGTTTGTTGTATTCATCTTTAATAGCTTTGGTTAAAGACTTTTAATCTCCCTCCGCCTAGTGCAATTTGTCTCGATCGGGCAGATTGTGTTAGGTGGTAAGTGTCAAGAGATTGTTGGCACGTGTTTCAAACTATTATAATTTTTCTAGAGTTATAAGGAGCAGCAATTCCCGATCGGGACTTACCTTAGTTGTTTAGGGACTGTTTATGAACTTCCACGCACATAGAAGTGAGTCTCATTTGTTTATTTAACCAATGGTGATTAATAACTCGATCGAGGAGTCTTTCATTTGTTATTCAAAAGGAAGAGAGGTAATATGATCTTTATTAATATGATGACATTGCAAAAGTGAATCCTACTCTGACCCCAGAACTCTCTTCATCCATTAGTTTTCAACCTTTCTTTTTATTCCTTTCTTTATTTTTCAACCAAAAAAATTTAAAAAAAAAACCTTTTCTTCTTTCTTAAATTTAAGTGACAAACATAATTATTGTTCACTCCTCTTTGGAGACAACTTAGATTAACCACTCTACTACATTTTAACTTAGGTATTATTTGTTTTTTTACACCCCATTACAATCATGTGTCAAAACATGGCGTTGTTTTCGAAGAGGTTGTGCCATCAATATAATTCTAACATTTTGTAAATATTTTCATTTATTTTATTTAAAAGAAAATATAAAAAAAATCCATGATGTATGCCAACTGCAATTATTCTTCTTGGATTTATTATTCACGGTTTTAGGGAAAAATGGTTCATAATGACGAGTAATCCCTCTTTCAAAGGCTTGATGAAGTCACTATTTTGGCCAAGCAAATGATGAATGGTTGTGTCACAGGTATCTTGCTTCAGGAACTGAAGGACATTTTGAATCAAGTCAACATTGATTATCAGAGATTGAATTCCATAGAGAAGGTTACATTGGATCAAGAACCTCAACTTGAACCATAATTAGAACTAGTGGGGGAAGTGAATTCACCACTCATCTTTCAAATAGAGGAGCCCGACTACCTACCTCTACCCAATGAAATTCAACTGAATGAGGATCTTTCTACTGAAGAATCAATTAAAGTCTATCCACTTAAAGGAGATAATCTCTTTATAAACTCTCTTCATTCTGATTTTATAGAATATGAATTAAGTAATAATTCCCCATGAATGAAATTTTTATATTTTGATAACTCTTGTATTGTCTTGGTGGATGAGGAAGAAAAAGATTATTCACTAGATGAAGAACATATGTAGCTCCCTGAACATGTTGATCATTTATTAGAGGGAGTACAAGAGGGAATCCAAGTGGATTTGGATAAGGAAAAAGTGATGCAATATGCTTAATTTGGAAGGGATGAATATGATATTGACACTTCATGTTTTAACTTTGTTCAAATAGAATTACACTTTGACTATTCCTTTGATTTTTATACTCATGCATCATACCTTCTGCAATCACTTGAGAATAAAGAGGAGGCTGTGAAATTGGAAACCAAGAAATATGAGGACTCATTCTTTGTCCTACCCCCAACAATAAAATTTTATCTTATTGTACTAGGGGTGGATTTGGTGTACTATACTAATGGTGTCCTCAAAACAAATGGATGAAGAACATGATGTGAAGAAGAAGTTTTTTTGGTTCATCAAAAATAAACTCAACCCACCTTCAGATTGGGGATAACCAACTGGAACTACCCATCTGGAGGCAGTCAAAACCCAGGGCCCACTTGGAGGATTAAACCAAGATCTATCCTTCTTTTCTCATCCTAATTCTATTTTCATTTTTTTTTCAATAAATGTATTAGGTTTTCTTTTGTTCTTTTTCGTAGGTTATCAGTGTCGAACACTTAGGAGATTAACTCAATGTTGCACTACCAATAAATTAGGTTGTACCTCTCCTTTAAACTTGCTTGATGTTGTGATTCATTTAAAAATTGGCTTACATGTTAAATCCACTTGAATTCATTGAGGACACTGCATCATTTATGTGTGGGGGAGGGAACCATTATAGTTTTGGATTTTCATTTTGTGTTTGTTTTCAAAAAAAATTGTGTGTTTTCATATTTTGGTGTTTTTATTTTTCAATTTTTGGTGTGTTTTTGAAACTTTTGAGCTAAAATGATTATCATTACCATTTTTGAAACCCATGTCAATGAGTGAACTAATCTAATCCATGAAACTAAGCTTAAATTAATGCTGAAATGGCTTTGTTTCGAGTTCAAATCTTTTGGAATTTCATGAAAAGTACAGTGATTTTTGAAACCCATGCCATATTTCAATGTCTATATCTTTGAAATCACTTTCCTGTGAGGCTTCTAAACCATTTTTTTTCATATTCTTTTCATTCACCTCATTTCTTGAGAGAACCAGACTATACTTTGTTAAACCATAATTTTATTTATTCCTTTCAAAATTTGAGGGTTTGGGGTACATGTGTTTTAAATGATTGAGGAGTTTATTTGGTTTTAAGCCCCATTTTAAAAATAATCCTTTTCATTATGGCTCACCTTTATATTTATCCATTATAAGACCTTAGATACCATGAATTGCCATATAGGTTTAAGCCACATTACAAGCCAATTTTCCCTATCCAACCTGCTCTTGAAGTGAAATTGCATGATCTAGTTGAACTTAAGTGCAGGGGAAGATGTCTTGTGGTGTACTACCTCATTTGGTTATAATTTTGGTGGAATATAAAATGTTGAAGAGGTAATTTTTCTACTGAATATTTCATTTTTTTAAAAGCTGTAACTTTTCTGGAGCTTTCATGATAAGAGAAGTGGTGCCTTTCTGGATCTTTATATATAAAAAAGGAATGTTGTGCCTATCTGGAGCTTTCAAGAAAAATCATGTTTAAAAAGATTGAAATTTTTTCTGCTGAAATTCTGAGCTTATTGAATGATGATGGAGCCTATTTTCTAAAAAGGGGAAGATAAGGATACCATATTTGAGTGAAAATTAGAATCTTTCAATTTTTCTTCAAAAAGCGCCCAGCCCTCCTTTTTCGACCTCAAAATTTTTAACATCTAAATCCTACTAACTGAAAGCCATAGAACAACCCTAAAAAGTCCTCATGAGAAACACATTTAATTGAATCACATCGGGTGGATAATTATGAATTTATCAAGCCTATGGTGACTCTTGTGTGAGTTTGGATGAGAAAAGCCTTGTTCAGCATTTACATTTGTGAGATGAGAGAAAATTCTTGCGAGGTAGGTGTCTTATGTGCATGGGATAATAAATGAAGTAGAAATATATTAAAATCTAAAATGGAGAAGTTTAAAGAATTGTTTTTGATTAAGCATGGTATCTTTTTTTTTCTTGATATAGATTTGGTAGATCTCATTGGTATATGTTTTGGATTTGATTTGATTTGATTTGATGTTTACTTGTCCAGGAGTCCAAGTTCTAAGTGTGGTGGAATTTATAGAGAAAATATTTTCAATTAAATTTACATGGAATTTCATTTTTTGAAACCCACAAAATTGTTACACTATGATGAATTGCTTCATTTTTATAATATTGGTGTTATTTTGAGATAAACAGTAAAAATGCCCATTTTAGATTTTTAACTATTTTAAATTATTTCTGTAGTTTAGCCATGTAATATTATACACTAATAAAAATTGAAAAATTCATTTGTTTCTATATTCAACACATCTATGGATTCATTTTCTATTTTTGGACCAAAAGCTGAATCGACCCTATGGAAGCTCAAAAGAAGCTCACAAGTTGTCTCAAGAAAACTGTTTACAATTCTGCCGATTTTTTATGTGAGGTCCATAACTCATTATTTGTGGGCCTAATTGTTGTTTAATTCGGTGGATGCACGAAGAAGGAGTTGGGGAACATCTTTCATGAAGGAAAGGACGTGGTAATTGGCCGTTTTAAGGGTCATTAAAGCATCCTAATCTGGAAGTTTTCGATTTGACGAGTCTGACTAGATAAAATAAATGGTGAGAGTAAAACAGGAATAACTCTCTGAATACTTGTCCAAATTCTCTGAGATTTTAAGGGGAAACGTACAAGGTAATTATAAACAACATTAAATAAGGGTTCAACACGTGAAGATTTCATTTAATGAGGATAAAATTCGTCAACATCTGGGGGAATAATTCTTTCTATAAAAGGAGGAGAGATCCCCCCTCTCAAAGCATCCCATTCTCCATTCCATTCCTTCAAGGCACCAAAGAAGAGATCTCCAACTAGGGATGACAGCCTAAAATCTTATACATTTATTCTTAATTTATTTATTTTCTTTATTTTTGTTTTGTAATACCTTCTTATTCCCCTTTCAACTCTATTACCCTTCACATGGAGGGGTAAAACCTTTGACTGATCGGGAAAGGGGGAGTTTCACTTTTGTAATGTCAGAGTTTTGTGCTTAAATTTAAAATACTCTTTTTCTTTTGAATGAATTTTATTATCACTATTTCCCAGTTATCTTAATGTGATCGTGTTTTGAGTTTGGTTTATTCATTGTTAATATCTTTGGTTAAAGACTTTAATCTCTCTCCGCCTAGTGCAATTTGTCTCAATCGAGCAGATTGTGTTAGGTGGTGAGTGTCTAGCGATCGTTGGCATGTGTGTGAAACTATTAAACTTTTTCCTGAGTTATAAGGATAAAAGAAATCTTGATTGGGACTTTCCTTAGTTTTTTAGGGATTTTTATGAACTTCGACGCACATAGGAGTGAGTCTCATTTGTTTCTTTAACCAAGGGTGATTAATAACTTGATCGAGGAGTATTTCATTTGTTATTCAAAAGGAAGAGAGGGAATATGATCTTTATTACTATGATGACTTTGCAAAAGTGAATCCTACTCTGACCCCATCACTCTCTTCATCCATTAGTTTTTAATCTTTCTTTTTATTGCTTTCTTTATTTTTCAACCCAAACAATTTCAAAAAAACAACATTTTCTTCTTTCTTAAATTTAAGTGACAAACATAATTGTTGTGCACTCTTCTCTGGAGAAAACATAGGTTAACCACTCTAATAAATTTTGACTTAGGTATTATTTGTTTTTATCACACCCCATGATAGGAACGTTTCATTTATCTACAAATGGTATTATTACTATTATGCTACTATGTCTTTATGCTTCTCATGGATTGTGTTATTTCTTCTACTGTGTTATGGTCCTATTAAACTTCTTATTTTTATATACATACCATTATTATTAACACCATCATAGGGTATATTAACCCCACTATCACCTCTCAAACCCTCGCTGCTTGTTAGAAGCATTTGGCATATGGGGAGGTATGCCTAAGGCCCATTGATAATCCATCCCAGAGAACCATTTCAAATGGAATATGGGTTGGGGTTCTACAAATGGTATTAGAGGAGTATTTCTTATTTTAACTTAATTATTATGCTATGGTAGACTAGGTACTGGTAAGTAGATGATACTAAAAATAGATCTAATTTTTGTGTTCATGTAGGCCCATGCATGGGAGACAGACCAAGTTTCCAGGGGTGGAAAATCGATGTTCTGATTTTCTATTTGATAGTTGATTTCATTTCCTCCTAGAGTTGTGTAATTGGGTGTGATAATTATCTGTTCTGTGGATTTTTATTGTTTTCCTAGTATGGAAGAGGATTTTTTAAGCATCATGATATTAAATTAGTCTCATTTGATATATTCTTTCATTACATTTTCACTAGGGTCCTAGATTTCACTAAGGGGGTTGATCTATTTAAAGGTTCAATAAAGAATATAAAAAGTGTTTTCCTTCTTATCTTATTTTGGTGGAATTATACTCCACCAACCCAAGCATTTGGTTAAAATTAGATCTGTATGTGTGGTGATTTTCATGTGATATAGTTTCCCGATCATGATATAGGTAGGCATTGACGATAATAGTGGGTGAATTTTTTAAGGTTTCAACAAAGAAGTAAGATAATGTTTTCCAATATATATTATTTGGTGGAATTATAGTTAGATACCTCATGTTATATATATTTCTTGACTCTGATGTGGGTAGGAAGGGGTCCATGAGTTTGGGTTACATGTGAGGAATGACTACAATGTGAGTAGGTAGGGGTCCATGAGGCTGAATGATGCTTAACAATAGACTCTAATATGGGTTGGTGAGGGGCAATGTGTCAGATGTCATGTGACATGGTGTTGTAAGGGAGTTTAATGGTGGTGATATATGTTACCTATTGCATCATTCCTTATCTATGATATATATATATATATATACTGTTATTGATGTTTGACCATCATGATTGGTATTCAGTGGGATGCTGCCAAAAAGGCTTCCAGTGGAGTATAAGGAGGCTGGTGATATGGTCCTAAAATAGTGTTCATGAGATGAGGACCTGGAGTGTCAGGATGATTATGAGCTATAGGTATAGTATCATGTACAGACTCCAGTACAAGTAGGATAGATGTTGATGTAATATTCTGGTCCATGTATAGATGAACAATTTAGGGAAATCATCGTATGACTTATATAGGGAATTGATAGGGGAGCTCAGGGAGATGATCCTTCTATAGAATACCTGAAAATTGATTTATAGTCTCAACACCCCCCATTGTTCCATGTTGAGGGTAGACCACATTAAACATAGAACTAGATAAATTCGATCCAAACCATATTCGACCAACTCAAGACAACCACAGGTTGGATGGTGAAGATAACGATGTACATGCTTAGAGCACTGACAAAACACTGGTAAGATATACATGGTTAGGTGGGTAGAAATGAGAGACTATCATTGAAGTATTTCGAATAAAGGTTCTAAGAGAACTTCTTTCTAGAGACACTGACTGTAGATATGGAATGTGAGTTCATGAATCTCTAACAAGGGGACCCTTCATTCATGTACAATGCATCAAACTTCACATAACTATCTCAATTTGAACCTGGTTTGGTGAATGAAAAAATTGGTTAGATTTGAAAATATGAGGATTCATTGTGGCATACCATTAAGGTTTTGGTAAACATCATTAGACTGATGTGATTTTAATATGTGCTCAACCTGGAGATGATAAATGAGGGAAATCTTATGGTCTAATCATATTATAGATGGGTGATGACATCTGATGATTTTAGTAATGATGATTTGGGTAGTATGAATCTAGGTCATGAGGAATACCAGTATCAGTGCCATTCCATAGATTTATGAAGACCACCGAGGAGTGTTACTTTAACAATGTTGTTATAGTACATGAAACTGGGGCATGATTGGACCAAGTGTGATAAGGTTCTGAAGGAGTGTTGGGTATGCAACCATATGTTCAATTTGGAGAGGTTCCATAGGAATCCATCTAAGAGCTAGGATACAGGGACACATGTAGATATAGGGACCTTAGGTCAGATCGAGAGTGGTACTAGGAGTCAGTATCCTATATTCCGCTACATGCAACTGTTGTTTTAGAGATAGTGAGACCTAAAAGTGGGATCAATGGCCGATCACTGGTGAAACTCTGTAGGGATTCCAGGCCTCGGGTATTAAAACATCGATCCAAGTGGATGCAGTTGAGCTTATAGTTGTATAGAATGCTTTGGATCATACTATTGTTATAGTTATGTCATGATTACAGGCTTGTATAGATTTTATTTTGCATTTTCATTGGCCGGTTTTTCTGTATGTGGTTCACATGTATTGATTGTATACTATCCAATATCTTTTTAGTAGTTTTTCATCATTTATGATGCATTATATATATAAAAGGTGTTTTGGAACTAAGACGTAATTTTGGAATCAATATGATGTAGGTTCTATATGAGGTGCATCGGAATTTGTGCATCGATGTGATGTAGGTTCTATATGTGGTGTATAGGTACTAGGATTTTTGATGTGATTGCATATGTATATATTATGTGGGATTATATTGAGAATTTTTAAGTTGAATGATATGGGGAATATGAGGAGATGTAGGATTTTATGGGTGTCATTTATGTCACATTTACTTATAGAACTTTGATGATTTTAAAAATAAGAAGGGTGTCAAATATGGGACAGGAACAATTTGATCACCTGGTGTGGTTTAGTAGAGATGATACACCATGGGATGAATTTGGGTTTGAGGATGATCTGTGGACCATCAAAATACTTGTTTTGGGTTGGGAAGTGACCAGGTAGTTAATTCCTAAGGTGGAGAGCACCTTGAGGGTAGTTGACCTATGGATGACTAGGGTAGACCATATTTATTTTGATTATATGATAAGGTTTAGTAACATCTTTTAGTATGGCTTGATATCTCAGGGATGAGAAATGTTAAGGTCGGGAGATTATAACATCTTGGGTTTTTGGAATGGCCTGTTTTCCAGGTAAATTTTATTATTTGAGTTTGATGAGTGGGCCAAAATTATTTTTGATCATCATAACTAATTCTGAGAGTTTTATTGACCCATGTACTTGTATTTAGATGGGTACTAAGGATTCGAAAGTTCCTTGAGGATACATATGGTTTTATGGGGTGTCGATCCCTAAAAACCCAGTTTAGGGATAATAAAGTCTAGGGAACAGGGTTTGGAAATATCGTGTGGCCTCCCAAAAGAAATAGTGTATTCTATGTACAAGAATGAAACCATTTTTCAAACAATTTTGGTAGGGGAAAATAACTATATAAAACCACTATATATTTTAACATTGGCATTTCACATATTTTTCACATTGTTTGGATAATCGTGTGCCTAGCCCGTGTGAGTTTGGTGTTTTGAAAGTGACCACCACACAGTTGGTGCACCATTAGCCAAACAGTGCGGCCGAACTACACAACTCATTTATTTGGGTGAAATCATGAAGATAACCCTCCTATATTATTATATTTATCCTCTCTTTTTTATTCCACTCCAACCACAAATGAGCCTCTCCCAATTCTCTTCTGCCTGGGCTTTGAGTCAAATTCATTTATGGAACTATGTTTCAATCATCGTTAGTCTTATTAGAACAACACCAATAAGACCATCAAGATGAAACCTATTTGTTATTTCCCATTCCATAGCTAATGTTAAATCTATGTGAACTCATTTGACTGATTTTAGGGAATTCATATAAAACTCCATTTCCTCCGATTTTACTGAAGTTAGAAGATAATATTAGATAATAAATTTTTGCTAGCACATGGTAGGTGGCTCCTAGATTTCTCCATGATTTGTGATCGGTTAAGGGGTGTTTCCTATAAACTTCATGGGGGTAGTCCGAGTGAGACCCTAATAAATTAATGTTTTCTATTAACTTGATCAAATTGATGATATGAGATGCCTATGAAAATTCTATAGATCCTCTAAAATGGTCATGCAGATAAATGGTCTTGTAACAATTTGGTTGATTTATTCCAAGTTTATGAATTTAATTGAATTTAATTTTTTAAATTGAATACATGAGTTCTATAGAAGTGTGATGTACTTGACTTGAGGATTGAAGTGATGCTGATCACCTGGACTGTGGTGATGTGGTTCATTAGGTTGGGCTATTCTCGGGACACATGGCTGATTTTGATTATAGGTTGAGGTTCCATGGTCATCATTTTTTGGTGAAGAGGTCATCAATATTAGGTTAGGTCCCAATTGACTTCTGATGGTATTGCCCATCATGATTGAGTAATATGATCATAAGGGAAAGAGGTGCTAAATGATGTGGCTTAGGTATGTTTGTTGATTTTCTCTCACCATTTTTAGTCGACATGTTGTTGGAGTCGTTTTTATGTAGATAAGACTCATATTGAGGTGGTGATGACAACACATGTGGGTGGAGGCCCCATTAGACTAGGTACCTTAGGTGATGGTATAAACAATTAGACATGTTTGGGGGTTCTCACTACAGAAATCCATGTACAATGGTTATGGAATATCAGTTGATGCATATGAGACTATCAGTTGGGGGGTCGATGTTCACAGAGATTCTAGTAGCCATCGAGAATGGATATTGAGGGGGCATGTATTGTTGTGCCTCGGGACATCAACTGTTGAGATGATGATGATTATTATCATAGGACATATATCATTGTTCCTTGGACATTGGGATTTTTATTCGATGGTAAATCATTGAGTAGAGTTCCCTAGGACCTATTGGGAATTCTTTTTGGATTCTGAGCTACATGATTGTTGGAACATGGTCGTTGTGACATTTTTTAGAGGTGGAACCTGAGGGTTCACCATGGTTTCTTTCATAAGGGGATGACTTGGGCTTATTCCCTGGATCCTCATCACTACAATTATATTTATTTATAATACTTATGTATGTTGTATATATAATTGGGGGCATGTGTCCAGACTAATATAAAAAATGGTAAGAGTATTTGATCGATTCTTTATGGCTACTGAGCACAAGGGAACTAAGTTGTTATTAAATGTGTGTGCTTTACAACTTTATTTTTTATTATGAAAACCTGAATAATATTGGATGTGTTAAAAGAACACATTGGTGGTGTCCAACTGAGATTTATTCTTAAATCCTACATGATCCCCTCAAGAAGTGTGTAGACTTCATATATATGAGATCATGTAAGGGAACAATCTTAGGAGTTAAACCCTTGTGATAATGTGATACTACTTAGCACGTGATTGATGGAAAGGGACCATGGTGGTTCTCAAATTATATGGAGTTTCCAATTGAGTTTTCATCATGACATATATATGTAGGTACTGCTATGGCCAACCACAAGAGACCCAGTTTGATTTTTTCTTTATATGACCTGTTATGACTCAACATGATTTATATACAAATGGAATTATTACTATTCCTATGATGTGGCATTATGATTCTACTAAATTGTGTTATTTATCACACTACTACTACAATATTTATATACATACCATTATTATTATCAAAACCATAGGGTATTTTCTTCCCATTATCACCCCGTTGATACCCATTGCTGGTCATCAGCATTTAGCGTATAGGGAAGAACCCATATGGCCCAGTGGTACTCCATCCCAGAGCATCGTTTAATTTGGAATATTTGTTGGGGCACTAAAAATGTTATCCTACAGTTTTCGAGGAACCCTATAGGCTTGGTTTTATTAAAAATATTACTATAGGGTGACATATTATCATAGTTTTCAAAAAATGTGACTATAGGTTATCCTATTGTCGTAGGTTTGAAACCCATAGATATATCTCGATGGATATATGTCCATATTACATTAGTTATGAACAATAATTTTAGTTTTTCACCTAGTTTTTATAATGGTATATAAGGTAATAAATGTTGAGAATCAACAACTGATGAGAATATTGTGTATTTTACGCATATTTATATTACATTAAGAGAAAATTTTCAAGGGATTTAACATCGGATTGTTTGAGATGCTTGAAAATAATGATTTCATCTGGGTTATATTTGACAGACTCATCGAGTTAGTGGATTTCATTCTAATTTAGGGGTTGAATTATATAAAATATTTGATAGTATAGTATATCCATAGAGTATTAAAGTTTTATCACATACTGATTTTCATCATCTCTGATATAGACTTGTGTTTCCCTTTAATGGTATTCTTGACATTTGATTAACTCTTGGGAAACCAGTTGACCATGTCCACGATATATCATTCTTAAATATATGGACATTCTATGTGATAAATTCAAACATTGGGGACATTCTTAGAGAAATTTTGATAAACTTTAGTGGTTCATAGAAGGACCATTATCATTTAGTGGAGTTTTCAATTTCCCTTAGTTGTCCCATAATGGTTCATATGATCACACATAGAGATTTTTGGGATCTTCCAAGTCAATCATAATATTTTTTGGGTGGAGGTTGGTGAAAAGTTATTTTCATTGATTGTGTCGTTAATTGGAAACTGCCGATAATATTGACTTAAATGAAAAGGTATGGAATTGGATTTTATCCATTGGATATTATATTGGGATCATTTTTCTTTTTTCATTATAACTTATGGTGAGGGAATATGTATCCTAATGGTTATTTCCATGATCAATGAATTGTCTCATAGGTAGTAAAGGACAATTATATCCTTGGTATACTATACCATTTGAGATTTTTGAGCATACTGGAGTGAGGTTGCTTTTAAGTTAACACTACCTCCCAAATTCAGCACATTGCATGGTATTATTTTTCACATATCCTAGCTGTAGAAGTATAATTCCAACACTATTAATGTAATTGGTTGGGATGATATTGACCTCTATCTAGATATAAAATTTATTTACAATGTGATTCATATTTTTTATAGGAAAGATAAGATATCGTGAGGTCATTGAACATATTTGGTATATGTTTCATAAAAGAATGATCAGATCTGTTAGGAAATATAGGAATAGGATAACATGATGTTGGAAAAATGAACCAACATTTTTCATGGCATATCCAACCTACATCTTTTGAAGGATGAAAACACAATTTTGGAGATATTTTAACACCCCTGATTTAGTATTTAGTTGTTTTATTATATCATTTTTAGTAATTAAGAGGTTTTGAATCGTTTCTAGAATTTACAGTGGATTTTTTGAGTTTTTGTAAGGTTTTTAAGGGGTCCACAGTTATGAGAAATGGTGAGGGATTCCTAGGTAACCATGTATAATAATATGGGGGGTTTATGGAAATGAAATAGACGGTAGAAGGGATCTGTCAACCATGTGGAAATCTGTGTGGCCTTGGGGATTTATAGACCACAAAGATCACAATGTTTGCATATGATTTTCCAAAACAAGTTTCATAAATATTCACAGCTTTAAAATTATATTTCTTTTCCATAATATCAACAAAAAACTCAGTTTTCTCTTGCCTACGGATCTCAAACAAGAGATATTATTTGGGTAATTTTGGTGATTCATGACCTCCCACAACTCATTTTCTTGGATTCTTAGAGTGTTTGACTAGATAGTAAAGGTATGGTTTAGGAAAAACATTATCTCAAATTTTGTTCCCATTTTTTCTTGGGGGAAACATTAGTCTATGGATTCCTTGATCAAATATATTATTTAGGGTGTTTTGTTGATTGGAATTATCTTAAAAATAATCCAAGGTGTAACATTCTAAGATTTTTTATTTTTGTTCTAATAAAATTAATTTCATTGATAACTCTTGTTACATACAACAAAAATTTTTAACGAACCTTGATATACCATTAATATTATTATTTAAAATCGACAGTTATAATCTAGTTGATAAATTTGGCAGACTGAAGAGGAATAAACAAAATTTTAAAATTAATTATAAATATTTTTGATAATGAAAATATATTTATAAACAATTTCTTAATTTTTAATAAAGTATTTATATGCATCAAAAATACATTTTACTCCAAAAAAATATATAATTTTTTTATGAATAAATAATAAAATTAATTTTTGAAACCTTTATATATTTATTTTCAAATAATTAAAATAATTTTCAGAATCACCATGTCAATATAATCTTAGGGATATTTTTTATTTTATTTTTGAAAATATTTTTTTTATGTTAATAGTGAAAAATAATAATTTTTATTAAAAACAATTATTTCCTTTACAAAATTTAAAATTTTCCATCCTGTTTAAAATTTATTTAAATGTAAAATTTGTTTAATAATGTTATTATTTAACCAATTTAGTTAATTGGAATAAAATTCTTGATGACTTTTGATATAAAAACATTATATACTAATGATAATCTTTTCTTCAGAAAATCGCTTTTGTGTCATGTCTTCACGTTTAATTTTTAAATTAAAATGTTCCACATATTTGATTGGAAATAATAAAAATTGATTCAATATTTTTAATCGAAATAATTAATAATATATAATAAGTGCAACTTAATGTTTGGTCAAAATGAATAGTAGAAACTGAAAAAATGAATTACTACGGTTAAGGTTAAAACTAGTTTACCGAGGGATAAACTAAAATGATAAGGGGTAAAATTACATAAAAACATATCCAAATATTTTTTTCTATCCATATTTCAACCATAACACCAATAATATTAGACAATGATCTATTTTTGTGCCTTCTGAAATGTTTAAAACATGGGTACACCTTTTTATTTCCAAAAAATCGATGTGTGTCATCTCTGATAAATAAAAATGGTCACCTCTCTCTTATCCTCATCACACATCCAAAACCATTGGGAAAAAAAATAATTAAATAAATAAATTCCTTAATTTCTTCCCTAAAGCACCAAAGACTTATATTGATTCTGAAACCCTCCTCAAAAGGCTTTAGGTATAAACCTATAGTGGTTCTCTAAAGAAGTGGTAAACTTATTAAACATGTATTTTTGTTTTTTGTTTTCTTCCACCACATAAAATTATATTAGAGTACTATGATATAATAATACTATTATATAAAATATAAGGATATTTTATTATGTTAATATAATAACCTATATCCATCTCATCTTCCATAAAATTGGTAATGAACCTGTCAATTGTGTGTATGGTGGACTACCGCCTCACGAACCGATGTATTTCATTTTAATAACCAAATATAACTACAAGAAATAATGATGTATTTAACATATGTATATGATATTTATGAAATAATTATAAATATTTAATATTATATCATATATACCTTCTTACATTTCATTCTTTGAGAGTATGATAACCTTCCTCGTGTCTATGGAGGACTACAGCCTCACTAGGCAACGTGAGTCATTTTTCACTTACGCTTAAATTGAATTGTAATAAGAATAAATTTAATGAAAATATGTGATATATATGAAGTAATAATTAAATTTTAATGGTGTTATATTATTTAACTTTATTTGTATCCTTCCATCTAGAAAATGGAAACAATGTTCATGCGTACGTATGACCTACCATCTTCATTTATGGTGTAATTAATTTTCTATCTTAATTTTATGGATGAATATAAATAAACATGTAATGAATATATATAATTTTTATATAATTTTTAACATCAAAATATTATATAACAATTATCAACGTAAATAGTCCTAAAATACGAAATCAAAACATAATGAAAAACAATGTTGTTATTGCCCAAAATGTGATTTTAACAAGGATTTGTTGATAAACAAGAAATAAATGGTCATAAGTAAATCATATATTATATTATATATATATATATTTGTGGTTTTTAATATATTTATAATAAACCAATATTTACTATAAATGAGTTTTAAATGTGTATAAAGGAATTCCAGACATAAGGTAAGGGATTTTTGTCTAAAATTACATTCTTTTGGACATATGTTATGTTATTCACGTATATTATCTTCTAAGGTGTATATACAACCCCATAGAAATATAATATAATGAATATATTTACAAACATTAAATTTAATGTATATTTAATGGTATTCTATCATGGTGATTATGATTCAAAATTTACTAAAGCAGGTAAGAGATTTTCATCACACTTTTATTTATATAAGAAACAATCTTTATAGACCGCTTATTTATTTTTTATGTATATATAATACCAATGAATATATTTTATGATTATTATCTAGAAAATTATAGGATATAAATTTCCATATAATTTATGTTATGTCATGGGGCTTATGATTCTAACTATACAAAACTGGTAATGACTTTATGTTACAATCTCTTTGTATATCACGATAGTTTATGATTATGCTTCCATTGATAAGATATTATGATCTAAATCTCAATATAAACATGAATTTTATTCTCCATTTTTATTTCATTAAAATAAAAAAATTATTTCATTTTACTCTATTTATATACTCAATAATATAAAAAAATTATTTAAGGAGAACCAACATTATTTATCTCTCTGGTCGAAAATCCATTTTATTTAATATTCATGTTTTCTAAAAATTATTTAAATGATGTTTTTAATAATCCCCAATGACTTATTAAATACATTATTTCCCATGTTTTTCTTTATATAAAATGTTTTATAAGAAGTATATTTTCATTTTATGAATGAGGTATGTTTTGATTTTTTACTGAAAATATAAAAGAAATCTTTGTTTTAATGTGTACGACCTAAATGATATTTTTCACCAAAATGAACACCAAATGTTTTAATGATTTATTTATAATTTTTAAATATTATTTTAAAAAAATTATTTCCACAATGTTTTTTGGTCTTTTAGTTTTATAAAAGATGATTTTCAACGTGAAAATGTTATTTTCCTCATGAAATGTTCCAAGGGATTGTTCAAAATAATTTAATATCTAAGATGAAATCATTTAATGTTAATAAAACATCACTGGGGATATGATCCTAAGATACCATCCTTATTTCATCTCTAGACGTTTTATGGTTTTAATGAAAATATTTTTATGAAACAATTCCTTTTCCATGATTTATGCTATGTTGAATTCATGGGATGTTTATGAATCCCATTTATTTTCTATGGGTTATACTATGATTAAATGTTTATGAGGTATATTTCCATTATGTGGGTTATTATTGGATAAAAGTTTTATAAGACCCGTTTCTTTTCCATGGGTTATGATATGAGTAATTCTTTATGATCTTGTGGTGCACAAATGTATGGAATATCTATTTGTTGGGATATATATCCCCCTCAAATTAATTCTGAAAATATTGATATCTCATGAGATAAACAGGTCTAGAATATAGACTAAACTCAGTTCAGTAAGGGAATTTATCCACTCTAATAGTCTTGGGAGTGAACTTTATATACTATGATAGTTTGGAGAGTGAACCAATTACACTATGATAGTTTCAGAAATGATCCTTAGCTAATAAAGAAATGGTTTTCCACGATTAAGTGTATTGAAAAAATTTGTCGTATTCCAATTTTATGTTGTTATGGCTAATGTTTTTTGATTTCATTAATATTTATATCTTATGAACATCAATGATTTATTCCATGACTCATTTTTATAATCTATGATTTTTAGGGTATGGTTTTAAAATGTTATTCTCTTATTCTAATACCCTTATGCTCATATTATGTGGATGTACCCCTTGTTTACCCTTACTGAGCACCAAAGATCACCCTTTCTTTTATTTTTTCATAGGTTTTGTATAAAGGTATTATGTATTATATGTCTAAGAATTGTGTTAGTTATGTATAACATAGTGAGAGACGATGTAGTTAAACTATGAACTAGTTTATTATGTATGCAAGTATACAAAAGGAATATATCTATATGATTTTATCACAATTCATTTTTTTATATAATGAATATTCATAAATTAAGCTATAATATCAATGTATGATAATAATGGGTCGTTATAGTTGGTATCAGATAGAAATTTTATTTGAAATTTGGAAACTAGGTTGAAAAAATTTAGTAAGACTACTAAGGATATTTCTAAGGATATGTATAAGGATATATCAATGTATTGGTAATTTTCCATGATTTTTTTGTGATTTTTAGAGTGAGTGGTTTCCATAAAATTACCTTTCTCTTTGAATACTACAAGTGGATGTGGTTGTTGAATAGTTATACATAGCATAAAAAATATGAAAATGAAACATTCAACTAGACTCAATCATCACCTGGTTCACAATGTCAGGACATACTATACACATAGTTTGGCACTCTCACGGGATATGATTTGTATATTCACAAAATCTTAATGAACCATCATTAATTATTGGAATAATTACCATAAATTAACTATCATAAGCTTAATTAATCATAGATTGAAAATAAAGTGTCATTATTTAGATATCCTATAAATTATTTTCAATGATTATGTTGTTTTCCACTATAATTATTATTTCCCATACGATGTTTTTTGGTTTTAGTCGATAGATGGAATAGGGAGGAATTATGTTAACACTAACTTTGATGGAAACATAAGTGATTATGAGAAACCAAATTAGTTGATGATTGGAGAGATAGATATTGTGATTATTACTATTCATCTATCACAATATATAATTAACATTCTTAAAATTAGTGAGAATCTTAATGTATGAAATAAAAGTAAAATGGAATTTTAGGACTGTTCATGTTGTAACTAACATAGAGTAAATAATATTGATCATCATACATGTTAAGAAGATGGGAAGAAGCACCTAGAAAAATATATCAACTGGAGGGGAAGATTATTTTTGTGTGTAAATGAAGATTATAGAGAAAAATGTGTCCATAAAACTCAGTGTTTTATATGTGGGGAACTTGGACATTATCCAATTCAATTCTATAAACAATGGTTTATCCCTTAGAACATGGAAAGATCAGTCTATTTTGACCATTGAAGTGGAAATATTGAAGTGTGTATGTATTGGTAAACAATAATTATTTTGTTGAAGTATTTTTACTAGTGGTATTTTGGTTATAAGAATCATGAAACATCTAAGGATTATGTTAATTTTGGAATAATATATGTATTCATGTAAGATTAGCATTAGAGTTATAGATAACAACATGGGTTTATGAGTTAAATTTTGATCATAAGTTCAATGTATTAAAAACAACTTTTGAGGTTTTAAGTGATGGTATTTTAAGGTGATTAATGAAATTTTGGGAATGATTTATTAGGATAAGGTATATGTAAGCCTTAGGTATACCATGAAGTACTATTTGAGAAGAATTTAATTTTCATAGGTCTAAATATATTGATATACATCAAGGTTTGTAATATATTCTATAATTAAATTTATTTTCAATGAAGTTTATCATATTTATTTGGATGTTATGAGAATTATGTTAAGATTGTTTTAGTAAACAAATGGATAACCTATCCCCTCCAGTATGGTCATAGGGCATGAATCCACTTCCAAAGAGCGACAAGGGTGAAACCCCTATCATAGACATATGTGATGTCTTGGTTAGTATGAAATTATTTTTGGAAAATTATGTGATAGATAAACACAATGTTTATTTTTGGAAAATATTTTTTATTATAGAGATAACCCTGGGGTTTATAAATGATATCATGATAGCTTATGATTCATGAAATGGATGGTTCATGAGAAAATTTACCCAACTCATGATTTAGATTTAACTAGTGTAATTTTTTAATTAATGATACAGAGCAATTATCATTAGGGAGAAAAGTGTGATATATATAATGATAAAAAAAATATGGAAGTATATATTCACACCGAAGTAGTAGAATATGTCATAGAGATGTTTGTTGGAGCTAATTAAAAATTATGACTGATCAACACATTACTACCCTAGGAAAGTGAAAAAGGTGTCGAATGATTTGAGTCAATAGGATCATGCTAGTTTATCTAGGATGAGGATCGCAATATATTTAATTTTTCTATATATATACAGATTATGGATATGGATACCATAAAGGAATTGGGAAAATTTTATCATTCTTAAATAACTATCCAACCATCTATCCATGTGATGCTTAAATAGGTGTAAAAGAAAGATATAGAACAATATTAAATGGTCCTAAATTTTCCTTAATTTTACCTTTCTTATGATGGATTGATATAGTTCAAAAAATGTGTATGTGTTCCATCCCTAACAGATTTGAAGAATCTCTTGTAAAAGGCTCATAGTTCATCATTATCTATTCATATATGAAGTATGAGGATATATTGGGATTCAAAAGAGAATTTAAAGTTGGATGGCATGAAGAAAGATATTTTAGAGATTATATCTCAGAATTTCATATGCTTGAAAGTTAATTATGAGATACAAATATATAATATTTTTTACCACCATTACCCAAAATATAATAGAAATGGGAAAAAATACTATTTATATTTTCATCAGAATCCCTAAAACATCTAGAAGGAATAATGATATATGGGTTATTGATGATCACCTTACAAAATCAGAACAAATAATCACTTTTATAGACGACTTATCTCTAGATAAAATTTCCTCGATAATAATTAAGTAAGTGGTAAGGTTGAATAGAGTACCACATTAAATAGTATATGTTTGGGATCTGAGGCTTGCCTCAAAGTTTTGGATAATTCTTTAGCAATATATTAATACAGATTTGAGTTTGAGCATTGCATATCATTCTCAAATATATGGTCATTCTGAGAGAACCATTCAAACCCTAGAGTATATGCTAAAATCTTGTTCTATGGATTTCATGTCTTGTTGGGATCCATAATTTCCTATAGTTCCATTTTGTTACAATAATAGCTTCAACTCAAGTACTTATATTTAACCTTATGAAGCTCTATATGGAAATAAGTGGTACAACACCAACATGCTGGGATGAATGTTGAGAAATAAAAATATTGGGACCATTTCATGTAGGATAAATGGTAGATATGGTTAGATCCATTCAGTAACATATAAGGGCGGCACAAAGTTGACAAAAAATTAATGATGATAATCATTGATGCGATATATAAATTGTAGTTGGTGAGAAGGTGCGTATATGAATTTATCCTTGGATTAAGGATATGAAATTTGGGAAAAATATAAAACTAATCCACAAGTATATTAGTCCCTTTGAAATTCTTGATCATATATGGATTGTAGATTATTGGTTAGTGTTTCAATCGATCCTCTATTAGGTTCATGATGTGATCCATGTATCTCTCTTAATGAAGGAAATACTTTATCCGTCACATATACTAAACTCAATGATCATATTATAGGATCATGATATTTGTTATGAGGAATTACCAATAGGGATTATTTATCATACATATAATGTTCTATGAAACATGACCACTCACTTGGTTAAAGTTTTATGGTGAAACAACCCACTTGAGGAAGCTTTGTGGGTACCTGAGAATTTAATGAGGAAGAAGTATCCTCAATTTTTTATACAAAGGTGTTGAAATTTTAAGGGTGAAATTCATTTTATGGTGTGTATAATTTAACACATTGATATTTTATTTTATTTCAAATAATTTTTATTTCATTGATATCTTGGGTTTCACGCAACACTGAGTTTTAAAAAACCACGATATACTATTAATATTAATATTTAAACATGACCATTATTACCTATATATTAACAATGGATATGTGAATAGAAATATTAAAATTTTAAAAATTAATTATAATGGTTTTTGATAAATAAAAAATATTTATAAATAGGTTCTTAATTTTTTGTAATGCCTTTATATCCATCAGAAATAGTTTTCTCTAAAAAGTGATTTGACTTTATTTTTGTGAGAAAATATTATAATTAACTTTTTACACTTTTATAAATTTATTTCTAAAATTTAACATTAATTTTTGAATCAAAATTTCAAAATTATCTTAGGGTAATTTTTTTTAATTTTCTGAAAAGATTGATTTTTCAGTGAATATTGAAAAATACTGATTTTTAATAAAAACTGCATTTTCCTATAATGAATTTAAAAAGTCATATATGTTTTAAAAATGTTCTCAAAGTTAATTTATTTTAATTATTATAATATTGAACCCATTTTTTCATTATAAAAAGATATATAATAATTTTTGGATATTAAAACTTTCTGTACTTACAAAAAAATTATCCTTCAAAAACTAGTTTTTCTTCGCGTACACTGTTTTAATTTTTAATTTAAAATTGGCTACTTATATGAATGTAATTTGAAACAATGAATTCCATATATTTAATTTCAATAAATAATATTATATAATAATTTAAAATTAACGTTTTCTCAAAATTAAAGACACAAATAGAAAAAATTAAATATTGTTGTTATGTTTCAAACAGGTTTACTAGGGGTTAAACAAAAAATATATGGTATTAAATGAAATAAAAATTTTAAAAAACATTTTATGGAAATATTTTAATCTTCTATCCTATAAGGATATATAATGATCCATTTCATAGGCTTTTTTCATGTTTAAAAAATGGTTACACAATTTTATTTTCTAAAATTCTGAGGGTGTATTCTACCCCACATATAAAATAGTACCCCTATCCTCTCCACTTAAAAATTAAAAACCCCTTTGTTTCAAATAATAACTAATCAAATAAATTCTTTATTTCTATAAAAACATACTAGAGGTCTTATTTTTATAGGAAACCCCTCCTAAGAAGGCTTTATGTATAAATGTAAAGAGGCGCTTTGAAGAAAAGGTTAAATTATTAAACTTGAGTTTTTGTTTTATTTATCTTGTAAATACTTAAAATATTATTAAAATATGAAGTTATAACAACATAATTATATCCCATATACTGATATGTTATTTATTAATGTAATAACCTATTTCCACCATCTCTTCTATTAAATGTAAAATGAAATTATCAATCATGTGTTTGGCGGACAATCACCTCGCAAACCGAAGTATTTTATTTTCCATAACCACCTCTCACAAGTAGATATAATAATATATTTAAAATATTTATATGATATTTTTTACACAATTATACTAATGGAATTTTTATATCACATATACCTTTTTACTTTCAATCCCTTTGGAAAACAATAACATCTCACGTGTGTACGACGGTCTACCGCCTCATAAAGCGATGTGATTCATTTTTCACTTACACATTACATGGAAGGTAATAAGGATAAATTTAATGAAAATATGTGATATATATGGAATAATATTTATTTTTAAATGTTGATATATTATTTACCTCCCATTCATTCCATTCGTTCAGAAAATGGAAACGACATTTAAGTGTACGTATAACCTACCATCTCTGTGAACAGCTTAATTCATGTTTAATGTCTAACATTAAGAGATTACACTAAATAAATTTTAATTAATATATTTGATATTCATATAATGTTTAAAATTATGAATTTTATGGAACCATGATCAATGTAAAGAATCCAAAAATACCAAATCAAAACATACATGAAAAAAAGTAATAATGACACAAAACGTGATTTTAACCAAGAATTGTTAATAAAAAGTCATATATGGTCATATATAAATCATATATGATAAAATATATTTAATTTTTTTCTGAAATTATTTTATAATAGATTAATATTTATTATATATTCGTTTTGAAGTTGTATTGAGGAATTCGAGACTTAAGGTAAGAGAATTTTGTCTCAAAATTCTTTCATTGGGACATATGTTATGTTCTTCACATATCATCTCTTATATGGTGTATATACATCCACTTTTACATGTTATATCAGAAATTTATTTATTATCATTTAATTTAATGTTTCATTTAAATTTATTCTTTGATGGGGCTTATGATTCAAAAGGTATTAATTAACCTAAGGGATTTTTATCTCACTTTTATTTCTTTTCGACACATGCCTTCTATAGCAATTATTTCTTTTGTGTTGTATATATACTAAAAATGAAATTATTTTTTTATTCATATAATTAAAATTATGGTATATATATCCATCTAATTCTATTTCATTCTTGGTGATTATGAATCAAAATATATTTAAGTGGTAATGACTTTATGTAACAATCTATTTGCTTACTAAGATTATATATGATTTTGCTTATAATTGTATGATATTATGATATACCTCTCAATAAACACACGAATTTTCTTGTCCTCTAGTTATTTCATCAAAATACATGTTTTTATTTAAATATCCTCTCTTTATGTAGTTAAAAGTTTAAAATAATTTTTTAAGGAAAACCAAATTTATTTTTCTCTTTGGTAGAAAATCCTTTTTTATAAATGTCTATACTTTATAAAAAAGTATAAATAAAGTTATTACCAATCTCTAATTAGTGATTAAATAAATTTTTACCCATTTTTTAACTTTTAAAGAAAATTTAAAATGAATCTTCTTTTAATTTTATGAATTAGGTTCTTTTTTACTTTTTATAGAAAATGTGAAAGGAATCATTGTTTTAACATGTAGGACACAAATAATATTTTCCAAATTCATGAACACTAATTGTTTTGAAGATTACTTTATATGTTTAAATTATAATTTTCAAATAAAACTATTTTCATAGAATTTGTTTAACTTTTAGTTTTAAAAAATGTGGTTTTCAATGTTAAAGTTATTTTTTCTCAAGAAATGTTCTAAGTGGTCATTTATAATAATTTTCCGTCTTTGATGACAGCCTTTGACATTACATAAGCTTTAACGGGGATATGATTCAAGGATACCATCCTTATTAATAATATGTATGGCTTATGAAACCCATTCCTTTTCATGGGTTATTCTATTATGACTTGAGAAGGTGAATATGAAACCTGTTTCCTTTCTACAGGTTATGATATGATGAAATGTTTATGAGGCTAATTTTATTTATAAGGGTTATTTTATGATGAAATGTTTATGAGACCCATATTTTGTCTATATTTTATGATATGATGAATTTTTAATGAATATATGGCACATAAATTTATGGATTATTTGATGGGTGGGACCTATATCTCCCTATAATGAATCATTTAATGATAGAAATCTAATGAAAAAATAGGAGTGGAATGATGAGTGAACCCATTTCAATAAGGAAAATGTCCACTATAATATTATTGAGAGTGAACCATGACTACTATGATGGTTTGGGGAGTGAGCACATTCAACTATGATAGTTTTGGAAATAATCCTTGACTAATAAGGATTTTATTTTTTATGCTTATGTGTATGATTAAAATCAAGGTCTTATGTCAATGTTATGATCTCATAACTCATGTTCTTTTATTGTATTATTATTCATGTCTTATGAACATCCAATATATATGAAGTGAATCTTGTTTATGAACTATGATATGTATAGTATGGTTTTCAAATTTTATTGTCTTATTATTATACCATTATGTTCATGTTATGTTGATATCTCCATTGTTTACCCATCCTAAGAATCTGATCTGACCTTTTCTTATGTTTCTTTTCTCCATGCTATGAAGAAAGGTATTATATATGATATGTCTAATAAGGGTTCCAGTTATTATGAACTTAGTTGGAGATGATTTAGTTCACATATGAATCATTTTTTCATGTATCCATGTTTTTAAAGGAATTCTACCTATATGATTCTTATGTGAATCGTTATGATACAAAATGAAAGTATTTCTATTAATATGCAATGTATATAATATATTTGTATGTTTTGGCTTCTCACTAACACTAATTATGTCACTATCTTTTAAACAGGTTGTATCAAAGTTAAATAATTGTCGTTATTTGTGATAAATTATTTTTTAATCTTTGTTGTACTTTCACTGGGTGAAAATAGTGTCTGAAAAATGTTGTGGGTGACACCTAAAACATGTTTGATAAAAATAATATTGGATTATTTGTATTTTTTAAAACACTGATTTTGGAATTTTATGATATTGATCATAGAATAGGTTGATGTGAGTTCATGATTCATATGGTCGGGGACTTATTTATTTACATTTGGACTTCATGCTAAGATTGGTTCACATTATGAAGGGGCCTCAATGATTCAGACAAGAGCACCATGACAAAATTAGAGCAGACTCGATTGCACCTTCATATGGTGACTCAGGTTAGGGGGAACAAGTTTCCACTTAGGATTTGTATATATTCAGGGATCCTAAATTTTAAGGGGGATTCATTTGGTTCATGACATGGTTCATAGAGGGTAGATTTTTTTGAATTACATGTGAGCGTAAATTGACTGGTTGTGTGAGTTGTGGTATGGGTTACTTATGAAAATAATGGGTTAAAAGAAAGGTGTATTTTTTTGCGAGTTAATCATACTGTTTACATTGGATTTTTTATTTATATTATTATTATATTTATTTTTATATAAAATGAAATCCAAATTTTTATTGTTTTAAGTGATGTTTGAGGGAAGTCTGTAGGGGATTACATACTGAGTTTGTATACTCAACCCCTTAATATGAATCTCGGTGCATATGTAAACTATGTTTGATATGATGTGGTTAAGGGGAAGATGGAATACTATTAAATTGGAGATATTGGATTCTATGATATTTTGTTATGGAACTAGGATCTCAATGGTTGCTTCAATGTGGGGTTTGGGGTAGTTCATTGTATAGTACTTTGTCTTTCATTTTGGGTCAATTAGTACCGTAGTCTTATTTGGTATTTTTTATGAACTCTGATTATTTTTATATTATTTATTGGTGTTTAGTATTATATTATTCATGCATCAAATGTATATATCATATTGTATTTTTTTACAGAATGTACATTTATATTCAAGGTAAAATCATCCCCCAACAATTTGGTGAATCCTAGGAACTTATTTCAAGCCTTTGGTGTCTTGCGGATGCACCTAAGGTTAGTGGAATCATAATATTATCCATGGTAATGGGTTTGGGTCATGATGTTTTAGGCTCACTCTTGTCATTTTTCATCAAAGGATGATAATTATGGATCAATCCAACAAGAAGTTTTGATATATCCCAATTCTATTTCAAAATAGGGACCAATATTGTAATGATTGGTTTACCGGTCGATGAAATAAATTTACATATCATTAATTAATTATTAAAACAACAGTATATAAAATATTTATCTGAAAATAAGTATAAAAAGAGGTATAACAGAGGACTATTGGTACCTGATATATATCTATGGACAATGTTGCATGATCTAAGATGTTTGACACCCTATATCTAAAAATTTTGTGGTTGATTAGATAACCATCCAAATCTTTCGACACCAATTAAGGCAATCATAGGGATCCATCAATCCACGAAGATCATCACTGAGGGTTCCCAACACCAGAAACACCATTAGTATAACAAATAGACCTATATGTCACTCACCAAACAAGATACATTCCATAAAATATTCTAAAAGCTTATTTTTAGAACCCAAAAATCTTCCGAATTTATAGAGAGAAGGTTTCTCATGTATCTCCTTGAGAAGATAATGTTTTAAAAGGGATAAATTTTTTACCCATTTAAACATGGTGTGACATTCATTTTTATTTCCTATAAGATTAAAACTCCAAAATTAAAGAGTTTTGGTGTTGAGTAGTGGTCTGGATGGGTGACCTATTGGGATGTTTCCCAAGGTGTGTGTGAGTGAGGATAAAACACACTAAAAAGGACATGTGTTATCTTTTAGGGATAATAATTAGTCTTATGAGACTTTAGGGCATGTGGGTGGACCTCAAGAAGGGGGAAACACATGTTCATAGGGGAAATGGGGCGCCTATTGGGCATATATGTTACATTGGTATAAAAAAGGAAACTAGAAAGAATTGTGGAGGCTCTTCCTAGGTTCATAAATAGTTTATAAAAATTGTAAATAATGATATGGGGTGGGGTGGGGTTAAATAAAACAGCCCAAGTAGTTAATGGTTTAAAAGGGGTAACTATTAACAGCCATATCAACAAGGTGAACCTTTCTTTTTGGGGGCCTTCTTGATTAGAACACCAATGTTCATGTGGTTTGGACTAGAGTAGAGATTATTATGGGTAACCTCCTAGGAAGTAACATAGGTTGTGTGTGAGTGAGGAAAAATAACACTAAAAAGAAAATGTGTTGGAAATGGGGACAATAATTAGTCTAATGAACCATTCTGGAACATCGGTGGGCCCTAGGGAGGGGACAACACGTATCTATAGAAAAAATAGGGTGCTTGTGGGACATAGTTGTTGCATATACCTTGGAGGTTGGTCAGTGAAAATAACACACTTTAGGAAACACATATAAATAGGGAAACTCTGTGGGACATATCATCAAAAGGAAGATGGTGGTACATATATGGTGATGAGTACAACCTAGGAGGAAGGAATGATATAACATGATATTTAATGTAAAAATAATAATAATAACAAACCATATTTGGGGAATGATAATATTATTTCATTATTGTGTTATTGACCAATATCATACAACTTTGAATCCAAGGAATGATGAGGAAATGATTGTGCTTGGTCTAGGAAGAAAACTTTACAGGAAGCCCCTGAGGAAGTGAGGAAAATTAACTAAAAAAGTGGTAAAAAGGTGATAAATAATGAATAAATCTTGGTAATATAAACTAATAGTTCATTAAAGTATGATTTAATCATTACATATGTTGTAACATAAATGGTATGTGGTTATATTGAATTTTGTGGTATTTTTTCTTAGATTTATAAAATGTAAGTATGTGGCTTTTGTAGTTTTGGATTATTTGATTAAAGTTTATCATTTTTTATTTATCAAGGATCCCCTAATTATTAATGATTTGGGTAAGTTTTATATTCAATAATTTATTATATTTCATAATATAGACCATAGGTGCAATTTTTAGTTTCTATAGGCTGGTGTAAATTTGGGTTTCTTAATATAACATAGGTTGGAGGAGAATTTATGCATTATATTGAAGATTAAAATAAATCATAGGTATACCAAAATTTTTGCATGCCACTTTGGGTCAATATATAACCAAACCACACACAATAATATCTTCAATAGGTATACCCGAACACTAATTCATATGATCAAATAGTCACACAATATCTTTATGAAAAAAAATTCATACACAATAACTATATCAAAATTCATCCAAATTTCAAAAATAATGTGAAATAAGAAAAATATCTCACTATCCATAAATACGAAAATCAAAATAGGACTTGTGGTATCATTATGGGATGTCCCATGTGTAAAAACTCTATTGAACCAACTCTGGACGATCAATGAATATCTTATACACACATCCAATAGGAGATCCAAGATATTATACCCTTGATCTAATCCACAATAACACCTTTGACCAATAGTTCCATGAGTACCCTATAACTATGGTAACTAAAATGAAGCAGATGAAGCATCATGTCCATTGAGGTGACCATGTTGGATTTGATCATATCCATACTCAATAATGAATCACCAATGTGCTTCAACTAAATAGTGTATAACTAGATATGTGCATGAACAGGTCAACTCATTTATTTAGGTATATGATAAAATAGTTTTAGTATTGTTAAAGCAGTGTAACATAGAAGAAAAGTTTTGATTCAATCTAAAAATAAATATAATAGTTAACTGATAACTCTACATACTAGGAGGGTATATACCTTTTATACCTGAATGAAGGTTGACTCATAGTTTTAAATAATATTCTGAGGTCATCCTCTTTGATATGTCACAATATTAATTGTGAATAATTCATAGATTTAGACATATTCACCCACATATATGATTATATGAAAACAAATATGTCAGGGTCCTAGAGATCCATCTTGAGTATTAAATTCATTATAAAGTTATTTAATATGTCATCCTAGGGGATATGGGAATGGGTATAACATGTAAAGGAAATATTATAGCACATCCCAAGAATGGGTTAGGGTATTATGATCCCATCTCACATCTAGGGTAAGGAAATATTTTAACTTAGCCTTTAGAATCATACACATCATTAGTCAGCATACCTACTTTAAGATTATATATCATTAATACCTATATCTCCAACAACATGTCTATCATCTGTCAGTGAGATAATTATTCTCATGGAAAATTTTCAATAAAAATTACATCATGATCAATACATAATGAAGGATATATTCCATAAATACTTTATGCATGATATATGTTTATTCTATATCATATTTTATGATTTGGGTATATCATATAGATTGAAGAAAGATAGTTCATTCTAATTACTTAATAAAATCGTTATTAGGATATATCATAATGTAATTTTATATATATAATTTTCTATTGTGATTAAAATAAAAAACCTACGACCATGTAAAGTTAGTCGAATGTTATTTCGTTCATATTTAAATCCCTTTCATAGATGGATATCATTGTTAAAAAATTCATATGATAAAATTTAATGGTTAGTTACATCGACCAATGGTTTTAAATTATTTATACCTACATGAGTATCCTAGAGTATTAAAGTTAATGTATATGAAATGGAGAGTGTATTTATGGATTATATAAGGGGAAGTGAACATAGAGATAGACCATTTGAGTTTTCACAATCCTTGTTTGGATCTTACTTCTCCATGATTCTCTTTCTTCTTCACACTTTTCTATGAGAGGCACTAGTATACCATGATTATTTAGGAGAGTCTCACCCATAATATGTGTGATCCACATATGGAAGTGGATTCACCATGAAGGAGGGAGTCCATTGGCTAAATATTAGGGATCTTCATCAAGCAGTTATTATTGAAGAATGAATAAATGGTTCATCGTTGTAAGGTATATAGTTATTTATTTATTTTTGTGATCATGTGATTTTGGGTTTTATGCATATAAAGATGAGGTTTATAATATTCTAATTCATTCATGCTTCTTATTTTAATTGTTAAAATATCCTTATTGTAACAACCATAACTTTTTATTAATATCTGTTTCTTAATTTTGTGTGTTTTTTTATTTTATACTCAACAAAACTGTATTCTTTAATTAATGAAGTGAGTATAATTAAAAGATATTGTTGGGTTTCGACTGTTATATGACCGTTGGTCAATATGGCCGTTGGAAGCTAAACTCTTAACATTATAATTTTTTTATAAATACAAGTGATCTTGGTTAATTAATACAGAAAGAAGGTTAGATGGCCTCATACAGTAGACTCGGGTCATTCAAAGCCCATATGACGAAACTTGGGAAAGAGGTAGCACCATTGGACTTTGCTCTGGGCCAAGCCCAAGCCAAACTTCATTATGTGAAGCTTGAACGGAATCGTCTATGGGAGAAGTTCAAGATGATAGAGGTCACTACTCGGGCAATGTTGGCTGAGTATCCCCAAGATTCTATCACCTTAGCAAACCATACACTTAGTTCCTATGCGGGTGTTATAAGGGGCTATGTACTGAGACCTTAGCTTTTTTCTATAATCCTTTGATATAAATAAAATTGTTTTTTATATTATGGTGAAGTTTGTGAATTTCAAATGTCCGAATAAATATAGGATGTATATGAATTTTCAAAAAATGGGATATTTTAAAATATTTATGTAAACATTAAATATTTAATAATGTGTAATGATTTTCAAAAAATTGTCTTCTACAGTTCTATTCTGTAAGAAATTCATAGTCTAATAAGATCAACTTAATTTTTGGTGAATAGTAAATTATTAATAGTAATTTTATGCTTATGATTAGTAATGTGACCAAATGGGTTAGTAACCTCACTTAAAAAATTATTAATATAATTTAGGCACCTTTATTAGGTAATTTGATTCAATAAAATAAGTAAATAATTATTTCAAAAATTATTAGTTATGTATTAGTTTTCATTCTGGTGAATAGTGTTTTTATTTAAAAATTAAATTATAAATATTTAGAAATATTTTTTTATAAAATGGAGTTCATTTTTGTATTCAGACCATAGATATTAGGTTAAAGTGATTTTTTTGGATTTTTCTGAAACATTTGAATTTTCAGTGAATAGTGAAATTACAGTTTTGAGTTTCAGGTGTTTAATGACATCATTAAGGATGTAATAATTATGTAATTATTCTAGTAGACTAATTAATGGTAAAATATTATTTTAGGTGTCCCAAGTGGCCAATACCATGGGCAAATAACATGGGAAATCCCATGGTTTTTCCTATACCACCGATGAGGTGTCCCTTGAAAATTAATGATTTGTTCCCTCACTTCTTTTATAAATACCAAGTCATTCCCTCATCCATTTCATTAAGAATTCCTCATCAATGAATAACTGGTCTCTTTACCTCCCAATAAGTCCTCCCAATGTTCTCTCAAGCCTTTCAAGGTCCCAACCTTCAAGATTTTGAAGTTACTTTTCAAGGTAAGGGAACTTTTCACCCTCCTCTTTTAAGTCATGACTTCCTTTATGTTATGTCTTATAGTTCCATTTTATTATGTGGGGTATTGTTCATATATATCCTTAATACTATCCATTTCATGTCCAAATTATGAGAGACCATTTCCGCTCTCATCAATTGATTTTCTGAATTTTTATGTGACATCATTAGGCTGCTGAATTTTTCGTAAAAGGAATCGCATCTTCTCTTTTTCTTTCATGTTTCGTTTTCATGTGGTATGTCATTAAAATTTCCATACCATGTTCTTATCTCCATTTTATTATTTATTTATACTTTATTATAAGTTATTTATGGGTGGGTTACTCTTTTACCCTCTCTTTTTATTATTTTCTAAAACCATGTTACATAGTCGTTATGCTGCAGAAATTTTTGTCTCAAAATTTCTCTCTCTTTCTCACAAGAAATTCTCTTATTTTATATATGTGAATACTTATACCTATTTCTTTTCTATTTTTGTTAATATTTATAAAAAAATTATATATTTTATTCTGGAATTGACATACATATAACCCTTACTCCCTTTCCATGTGTTATAAAAGACATAACAATCTTATTTTTAAGAACTTTTAAAAAGTCACAATTTTGAAATGAACCCATATATTTTATAATCTATGGGTTATTTATGAAATGTTTTATTATGATATATGTGTCTCACATCAAATTAAAGACATATTAAGGGTGTTCCCTGATTTCACTCCAATTCATTGGGTAAACAATTAATCTCTAGAGATGACAAGTTTCACGATACCTTGGTGAATAACCTTGGTAATTTTTATGACACCATGGGGATGAACCTTAGTGATATGTTCATGAAAGTCTAAATTAAATGTTGTAGCCACTTATTCAATTTATGATTCATGTTATTTTTATCATGATATTACTATTCTTCCATTTCTCATGTATTTTTTATTTTTATCATGTTCTTATTATTATTGCTCAAAACCACATGTCAACTGTTTCACTTGTTTTCCTTACTGGTCCTTATGATCATCCATTTACATTGATGCATGTCTCCAGGTTATGATATGAAGTAATTTTACTTAGGATGAAGTTATAATGAAGCCTTAAAAGTGGATTAGAATAATTTTTTATGTTTTTTTCAAGTGTTTTTGTTCCTAATTTTCAAGACACTAGACTTTAAAGATCCTCTGTTTGTAAAATGTAATGAAAAGTTATGTATTAAAAAGGTGTGTTTATATAGTTAGTATCAAATGGAGGTTTATTTATTTATGGAAATTAGGATATGAAAACTTTAGTAAGAATCCTATAGAAAATTTTAAATATAGGAAAACATCCTTGTATTCTGTTGAGTATTGAGTAAGTTGTTTATCATAAAAATACATTCATGTCTAGATATGAGCAGGTAGAGGCAGCTTTTGCACAAATGTACATAGGGGTAAAATCCAAAAACACCACTTTGAGCTAGACTCAAATGGGAACTAGTGCATGACAATGGTACTTTATCCACTCTTGGTTATAACACTCTTGGGGGATATGTTTGATTAATTTCAAGATTTTTATTAATCATTATGAAGGAATTATAGAGAAATGTAATTGTTTAAGCCTGAAATTTTAAGACATAAAATCCTTTATAGTTAAAAGATTCATAAATGAAATAAGTTTCTCAGTATGGTTTTACTCTTTTAGAAAGTGGCGATCAATAGGAGGAACCATGCAAATGGTGACCGTAATCGACCATGCGCTGACGGCCCTCCGTTGGAAGTCGGAATGGAAACATTCTTGCGAATAATGAACCAACTAACTCAAGTTATGGGAAATAACTTGAATAAAGCTGAGAGAATGATATCACCATGAAGGGAACAACATTATGTTGAATAATTTATGCGTCAACGACTGACAATGTTTAGTGGATCGACTGACCCATTAATTGCTGAGCAGTGGATCAGCTCTATCGAGAAGATATTTTCTGTGCTCCGCTGTTTAGAGCAAGAGAAGGTCACCCTGACTTTCTATCACTTAGAAGGAGAAGCTGATTAGTGGTGGGTACTGATTAAAAACACAAGGCAAAGAATAGAGGTTGAATCTATGGAGTGGGAAGAGTTCAAAGGGATATTATTCAGTATGTATTTCTCTCATTCCATGAGAACAAGAATGGAGAAGGATTTTCTCGAGCTGAAGCAGAAGGAGAATGAATCTATGGGAAGATATAAGATGAACTTAACAAGGCCTTCATGTTACACCTCTATCTTTGTCATGGATCCTAGTGGTAAGGTTGATATATTCTTTAGTGGACTAAGACCTCATCTGCGGATGAATCTAGCCAACCAAGACAATGATAGTTATGAGGAGATCGTATGAAGTGCAATGAAAGTCGAGATGGAGTTTGGTTAGACAAAGTGGTGTCTTAAATCAAACAAAAAGAAGATATTGATGGAGCCCAGCTAAGGGAGGACCTTTGATTAGGGAAGAGGAGGCAAGCAAGTACAACATCCCACGTGTAATAAATGTGGGAAGAATCATTCAGATAACTGCTTGCTCATGACCGGGAAATGATACAAGTGTGGAAGAGATGGACGTGTTGCAAGGAATTGTCGTAGTGAGGTGAAAATTCCACTTCCAAAAACTAACAACAAGGGGAAGATGGTGCAGGCCCTATCTGATTTCTAGTGCTTTAAGTGTGGACAAAGTGCACACTTTTCCAATCACTGTCCAAATCTGAGGGCAGTGGAGGGGAACCACCATCAGCCACACCAAAGGCCAAGGAAGTAAGGTTATGCTTTTGCTATCACGACAACTGAAGTTGAAGCTCTGAATGATGTGGAAGCAAGAACTCCTATTGTTATCACAAATCTATCAAGTACATAGTTTGATTCTGGTTCTATGCAATCCTTTATTTCCTCCAAGTTTGCAAAGAATTTAGAATCAACCCCCAATTTTCTAAAGGTATAGTTGTCAGTCAAGACTCCTGGTGGGATTATCCAAGCATCATCGGTGTTTAGAAACTCTAGTATTTACATTAGTGAGCACAATATTATCACAAATCTAGTAGTAATTCCCATTCTTGAATTCGACATTATAATAGGGATGGACTGGTTCTCAAAGTACAATGCTATGATCAAATTTAGAAGCAAGGAAATCTCAGTAGTCTTGAATGGAAAACCTACACTTATCTTCAAAGGAGAGATATATCAACCTGATCGTTGTCAGTAGGAACCCCCTATATCCTTCTTTATGGAGTTGATCACTGAATAATAAGAAGGAGATAAGAGTTTAAGGATATAAATTGTCCCCGTAATCTAGGAATATGTTGACGTATATCCTGAAGAGTTTCCCGGACCTCCCCCAGAAAGAGAGGTAGAGTTCTCCATTGAACTCGTACCTAGATCTCATCTGATATCAAAGACCCCCTATAGGATGGAAAATGTGGAGCTAGAGAAATTAAATAAACAACTCCAATATGTTTTAGAGAAGGGGTGTATCTGACCGAGTGTGTCTCCTTGGGGAGCACCTATTCTCTTTGTGAAGAACAAGGATAGATCGATGCGGCTATGCATTGATTATAGAGAACTGAATGGGGTCATAGTTATAATGTTCTGGTTCCAGAAGCCACCCAAAGGAACCCTATACCCGGTTGGTCACATGGACTCAAGAAAATTTCCCCACATGCCAGAGGCTGCCGACTAGCAACGAGGGCTTGGGTGTGATGGTGGGGAAACTATTCCCTCATTGGCAGAGTACACAACAAAAGTAACAACACACTATTGCGGAAGCATTAAATATCCAACAATAGTAAACAGTGGAAGACGGGAATAATAAATAACTGGAGCACATATATATATATATAATGATGAATGATATATATTTCTAGGAAAGAAGCCAAAAAAAACACAATACTGGAAATAAAAACAGTGCTAAACTAAGGTAAAAAAGAAAAAGATAAACAACTCCTCAACATTGAAAGCTTAAGCTTGGTCCTATGCTCCCCAGCTCCACAACAAGTCAAGTACCTGAAGTATAAGGGCGCTTTCCCTTATCTATACATGCAGTAATATAATCTGTTTGGGCCCAAAAGCATGACCCAAACAGGGTGTGAGACTAAATCCCAGTTGGAAACCATCCGAAGATCTATGCCAAATAGTCAGTGAATATATGGTAGGTAAAAGTACAGAAAATAGTAAATAGGAAAGTGATCAATAATAAACAATCCACAGTTTCAATATCAAGAAATAGTGAAACAAATAGGTAAACCCCAAATAGGTAACCCTCTGGGATGTACTCATATCCATCCCCTCTAGTCCTACCTAAGAAGTACAAGCACCCCTCTAGGCAGTGCACTCAGCCTAACCCCTCTGGTTCAGTCATAAGAATTCATAAAGTCTCTCTGAGGAAACACTCAAAGTCAATTCCCCTTATAGTCTAAGGTATTTAGGGAATCTCTAAGAAAGCTCACACGGTCAATTCCCCTTATAGCCCCAAGGTCAAGGACTCTCTGAGTAAGCTCACTCGGTCAACTCCTCTTATAGCCCAGGTCATTCAAAGACTCTCTGAGGAAGCTCACTCAATCAATTCCCCTTAAATTCTAGAGTAATCAAGGTAATTAAAATTAAAATAAAGACTCTCTAAGGAAGCTCACATGATCAATTCGTCTAAAGTGCTCAAAGACTCTCTGAGGAATCTCACTCGGTCAATTCCCCTTATAGCCTACTACACCTGGTTCTCACGTCCCTGTATAGGTCATCGAGTATAGAAATTAAATATGGAAAAAGTAAACCTACAAAACTACTTGGCTAACCAGTCTATAGCATATCAAGCATGTCAGAATACAAACTCCCCATCCTATAGCAATAGGCATTAAAATCAGGCAAGGCAACCAAACTGGTTAAAAAAGACCAAACGGTCATAAACAGAACATGCATGGGAAATACATCCAATGCATATAAATCAACCCTATTCATATCCAATTAACCTCTACACAAACATATGAGCATGGCCGACAATAAACAGGGGTAAAACGGTAAACACGCAATACCCCATTCAAGGGTATTGGTGGAATTTTCACATAATACTCAAAGACTTTGAATGGAAAGGCACAACCCACCTACCTAGACATTTTAGGAATGATATAAGTGAACCTTGAAGCTTGAATCACCCCAGAACACTGAATATCTACAAAAATTTCTAAAACGTTGAACACACAATATCTCATGAGATAAGAGAAATCAAAATATGGTGATCTAGAAGAAGAGAGAACTCACCGATGCGATACCAACACAACTGATAGTGTTTGATTCAGAGGACGTACGGAGGCTCATGGGATCATCAAATATATGCAGCCGTACAGAGCTCTCAGTCGGTCAAGACCTAAAAGAAGAGTGTTATGGTGATTAGACATGACCCCAGTGCATTTAATGAAAAAAAAGAAAGTACACGGTGAGTAATTTTGAAGTACACGACCTGTACTCTCCATTTCTGTACTCCGCTTTAGTGGCCTCCAAGTCACTTAAACATGGACATGTGTGTGGATACTACACAGCCATCACACGGCTTCCTACAAAAAGGTAGTACATGGCGTGTAATCATAAAGTACATGGCATGTACTTAGAAAATTTCCAAAATTTCCTCTTTTTCTAAAAAATGACCAGAAAAGGAAAAACATACCTGAAAATAAGATTTGGTTTCTTACAAACTTCCCCCCTTAAATAAATTTGTACCCAAATTTCCCTAGCATGAAGTAGAAGAAGAAAACCCAAACAGTTTCGGCCACTGTGATCATACGTCCGCCTCCCCCTCCCAAGTCTCGTCCTGTACTCGCCTGTGCTGACAAATCACCCATACTAGAGGAACAGACTGGCCAAGGGGAACTTTTATACTTTGATCCAAAATCCAGATAGGATGCTCCTCAAAGGATGAATCCACTACCAAATCATCCTCCTTAGGTTGGAAAACATGAGATGGGTATGAAAAGTAACATCAAATCTGAGAAACATGGAAGACATCGTGAATGGCTCGGTACCTCTGAGGTAACTGAAACCGATAGGCAACCGGCCCAACTCTCTCCAACACCTCAAACGGGATGATGTACCTCGGTGAGAGATTACCCTGTCTCCTAATCCTTCTGTGCCCCAACCTCGATGTGACATGCATGAAAACCTGATTCTCGACCTCGAACTCTAGAGGTCGTCTCTACTGATCAGCATAAGACTTCTGTCAAGACTGCGCAGTAGCCATACTCTTTTGAATCTACTCTATCTACTCTATGGTTTCCTAAACAAGACGAGGTCCCAGGAAAGTTGCCTCTCCTAACTCCAACCAACATAAGGGTGATCAGCATGGCCTACCGTACAAAGCCTCATAAGGTGACATCAGAATAGTTCCTTGAAAGCTATTGGTATAGGAAAACTCCACAAGAGGTATATGCTTCTCCCAAGAACCTCCAAAATTTAGAACAAATTCTCGGAGCATATCCTCAAGTACCTGAATCATACGCTCAGATTGTCCATCTATTTGGGGATGGTAAGTTGTACTCAAAAGTACATGTGTACCCAAAGCCTTCTGAAGCCCCTGTCAGACCCGAGAAGTAAAACGTGCATCTCTGTCTAAAAGAATGGAGTGTGGAACTCCATTAAGACGTACAATCTATCGGATATAAAACCATCCCATCTCATCAACACTGAAGGTCTCCTTGATCAGAAAATTGAGAAACCTTCATGATTATGTCAATGAAAAACCAAACAACATCATTCCTTCGAGGAGACCTCAGTAAACCTATCATGAAATCCATCATGACATCATTCCACTTCCACTCAGAAATGGGTAACTATTGTAAAAGCCCTAATGGTTGTTGATGCTCCGCCTTCACCTACTGACAAGTGGAACACCTCATGATGAAACCTGCAATGTCCCTCTTCATACCTAGCCACCAATACTAATGGTGTAGATCACGATACATCTTGGTGACCCCAAGATGAACTGCCATAACTGAGGAATGAAAATCCCACATCAGCTCCTCACGTATATCTTCTTCCACCCATACGCGCCCCTAGAAATGCATGATCACATCCTCGCCTATGATCCATCTAGGAATAGGGTCCTCTCATGACACACTCTCCCTTAGGACTAGGTCTTCAGAATCTGATAGCAGCCTCATTCGAACTAGATCAAGAAGAGTAGAGGTAGCAGCTACAGACGATAGAAATGTATACCCCTGTCTGTCATGCACCTCCAAATGCATCTCAGAGAATAGATCCATAAGTTTCCACTCACTACTGGCCTCCTGAACTACCTATATATGATTCCTCCTTCTCAACGCACCAGCCACTGCATTGCCTTTCCCAGGCGTGTAGGCAAGCTCAAAGTCAAAGGAATGTAGGTACTCGACCCACCTCCATTGTCTTAAATTCAGATCACGCTGAGTGAAAACATACTTGAGACTTTTGTGGTCGGTGAAAACCACAAAATACTCTCCCAAAAGATAATGTCTCCAACAACATAGGGCATGAACGACAGCTGCCAACTCCAGATCATGCATTGTGTAATTCTTCTCATGTGGCCTCAACTGCCGAGACCCGTATGCAATGACTCCATCTCCCTATATAAGCACAGCTCCCAGTCCGATACCTAACACAACACAGTAAATAGTATAGCTCTTGACCAGCTCTATAAAGACTATTATTAGTGCTAAAGTCAACCTCCCTTTCAGCTCATAAAAGGCTGACTCACAAGAATATGACCATAAAAACTTCGCACCCTTCTTAGACAGACCTATCAGCGGTGCTTCTAAGTGTTAAAAGTCCTGTATAAAACTTCTGTAGTATCCAGCCATCCCTAGAAAACTCCGTACCTCAAAGACGTTCTTCGATTGCTCCTAGGAAACTACTTATCTCACTTTCTTTGGGTCTACTGATACTCTTGCCTCTGAGATAATATGACCCAAGAAATTAATCTGATCCATCCAAAAGTTGCACTTTGAGAGCATAGCATATAACTGATTCCCCCTCAGTGTACTCAAAAATCTCTCAAGATGGGTAGCATGATCATGTAGAGTGTGATAGTACACCAAGATTTCCTCCATGAAAACAACCACGAAGGAATACAAGTATGGATGGAACACTCAGTTCATCAGTTCCATGAAAACTACATGCGTTTTCATGAGACCAAACGATATAACCATATACTCGTATAGACCATACCTGCTCCGGAAGGCTATAAGAGGTATATCAGATTGTTTAATGTGAATCTGATGATAACCAAACCTCAAGTAAATCTTCGAGAACACCTGGGCTCTTCAAAGCTGATCAAAGAGATCATCAATCCTCGGTAAGGGATACTAGTTCTTGACCATCAACTGGTTCAAATTTCGATAGTCCACACAAAGCCTAAGGGTGATGTATTCATTCTTCGCAAACAAGACAGGAAAACCCCAAGGAGAAGTACTGGGTTTGATGAAACCCTTTTCCTGCAACTCCTCCAACTATTTCTTGAGCTCTTGTAACACTGGTGTAGCCATCCTATAGGGAGGAATGGACACTGGTGCCACTCCTAGCACAAGCTCAATCGAGAAGTCTACCTCGCGCTCTATAGGAAAACCTGAAAATTCCTTTGGAAAGACATATCTGAAACAATCCACCATTAGAGGAAAGTCCATCTGCGAAGTCCCCTAGTCATCCATATATATACTAGAAATATGGGTCATAACTCCTCCTAACCCATGATGCTCTGGACTCGCTTTACTCGCATGGACATCCCATTCACCCTTATGAAGAAA
Organism: Viscum album; assembly: GCA_963277665.1. Classification (NCBI taxonomy): domain Eukaryota; kingdom Viridiplantae; phylum Streptophyta; class Magnoliopsida; order Santalales; family Viscaceae; genus Viscum; species Viscum album. The sequence goes on from OY728142.1 coordinate 1,542,374,049, forward strand.
GGATCAACCCTCTGGTGATACGAAACTCACCCTATGGTGATAAAAATATAAGACTTCCTGAAAGGTTACGAGCCAGTCCATTCCAAGAATTACACCATAGCATGTCATCTCTAGGACATAGAGGTCCCATAGAAAGTGACATCCACCAACCTCTAGTGGGAAATCCTTGCACTGACGTACAATAGCCATTCTAGTCCCTAACGGTGTGTCTAGTGTCAAAATATCAGAAGAGGAAAAGATACAAAGACCAAGGCTCTCCACAACAGCAATAGATATAAAGCTATGGGAAGCCCCTGTATTGAAAAGAGCAGAAGCTAAAACTAAGGAAACTAAGATCGTACCACGGACTATGGAGGGTCTGGGATCCTTCTCCTGCTTGGTCTACTCCACTGCAAAAGTCTGGCCTATGTTGTGACCCTATGACACTGCCTGACCACTCTGAGCTAATCCACCCTACTATCTCTGAAGAACCAGTGACTAACTACCATGGCCACGACCTCCACCTTGGCCCGAACGGCCGGAAGAACTCCAATACCCAGACTGGTGAAAAACTAGTGGTGCTACTCCTGAATGAGGAGTCATAGAAAAACCCATGTCACCAGATACTGGTGAAAATAACTGACAGAAGTGTTAAAGGTGACCCATATTGCCACAATATCGGCACTCCATTGGGTCTCTCGGGAAATGTGGCCTCGTATACATGCTCTTCCCACACTGGTAGCACACCACCTGGCTACCAGAAGATGCATCCCGCCAACTCTGATCTCCTCATGCAAGCTCCCCTCGGCACTTCCTGCTACAGGAGGAGGGATACTAACTTTGGATGTCGAACTACCCTGGCTCACTACTCCAGAATCCCTCAGATTGCGCTCTGTGATCAGCACCAGGTTGACGATAGAAGATTTTGAAGTCAGCCTGAAGATGTTCACCTAGGATTGGATGTCGTGACTTAGACCAACCTCAAACATCCATGCAAGGAACAACTCATCACCTCCCGGAATAGGCGTGAAATGTTGTAGCTCTATGAAGAGAGAGGAATACTCCAAAATAGAAAGAGTACCATGTTTCAGACTCATGAACTCTCGGTCTAAATCGGCCCTCAAGGTCTCTGGATAAAAGTAATCGTAGAATATGTGCCAAAACTCATCTCAAGCCATATTCTACTAGAGGCCCACCTGTGAGATCACATCCCACCACCTCTTGGCAGAGTCTCGAAGCATGTAGGTAGCGAGCTTCACCCTCTTCTCTGGAGGTATCTTTCGATGCTTGAAAATTGTCAACGTGGCTTCTAGCCTTGACTCTACAGCCTGGGGTCCTCCATCCCCTGAGAAAGTAGGAGGATGTTTCTGCTGAAAGACCCATGTAAATTCTTCAATCAACAGGGCAGGAGGCGGTGCTCCCTGAATGTTCTGTATCATCCTCAAAACGTCCTCCCTGAACTGTGCATTACCACCTATGTCAGGTACAACGGCTTGTGCCAAGGGTGGCATGACTGGAGGATCTACAGGTAGTCCCTGATCAGCCACGTTCAGTGTCTGATCACTGCCTAGCAACTGGCGCATAACTAGAGGACATCTCGGTGGCAGGACTCTGCAAGGTCAAATGCACACCTTAGATCATGATTATCAAGGACTGAAAACTAGAAGCATAATAAGGGAACAAAATAAATAGAGCATTAAATTTTTACAAAACATGACTACATGGCGTGTACAATTCCTACATGGCATGTTCCCTTAAGTCATTTACATGGGCGTGTACTCCTACTTAAACTGGTCATGTAACACCCGAAACACATGGCGTGTTGTCTTAACACACGGCGTGTACTTGAATCCCCTTTCTCTGCCTAATTCCTTTTACATGGTTAATCCACACGACTCTCCTAAGACAAGACTACACAGCGTGTTCAAGATTGACACAGAGTGTACTAGACAAGCTTCACCTGGCCCGTGTTGTTAGTGACACGGCCTGACACACGGCTCACACTACACGGTGTGTTCCAGATGGACACAGTGTGTACGTGAAAGGATAACACCGACCGGTATTGTTAGTGACATAGCCAGGTACCTGGTTTAGACTACACGGCGTGTTCAATCCTGACACAGTGTGTATAACTTAAGGTTTTATCCGTCTCTGTTGTTAGTTACACGGGCGGACACAGGGCCAACACTACACGGCGTGTTCGACTGGTACACGACATGTTCACACCAGACTTTCCCCATCCAGTTTCTCTTCTCACATGACCTATGACACGGTTAGAGACTACACGGCGTGTACATAAAGTACCTGGCGTGTAATTAAGAAAAACAGTTTTTTCCTGAATAGAAGATCACATGGCATGTATACAAAACTACACAGTGTGTATTCTGGGTTTTTCCAGACAGTAAGCCTCAGAAACTACTCTAGATCCCAAAAAAACACTAAAACGAGCATTGAAAGTGCCAAATTTTGATCCGTGAGGGCCCATACTCCCCACGAATCAAAATTTGGAATCTTATACATGTTATAACATGGAAAAAAAGTCAATGATCCACCAAATTCTAGTCTATGAGGGCCTATAACACCTCAAGAACCAAATTTTGGCATTCATTCCAACCAAAACCTTACACAAAAAATACCCTATCGAAAAACAGGTATTTTATCAAGGCAACTATCACAACAAAATGATTGTTTTACACAACATCTATCACAAAAACATGTAATCGGTAATGAATACTAGATGACATGGAAATAATTCATGACATGTGATTTCTAAAAAGTGCCTATATGATGCATGATATGGAATACCCTCATCTCATCGGGTTGTGACAGAAATAAAACCTCAATAACGTCAACATTAGTAACACAAACATGTGATTCACCCAACGGTGAAAATCAGATCAACTGTAAACTTTAAAAATGAGAAGAAATTGCAATAAACGAGGTAGATTGGCTTTTTTCTATACACAAGTTAGCTACACTTGGGCACAACTTATTACCAAGTACAAATTCTTTCATATCCCTGAATAAGGGCTCCAAATAGTAAATCAAGAGAAAATAATTCCTCTGATACCACTTTGTAACGTCCTGGTTCCAGAAGCCACCCAGAGGCACCCCGTACCCTGTTGGTCACATGGCCTCAAGTGCATTTTCCTGCACGCCAGAGGCTGCCGACTAGCAGTGAGGGCTTGGGTGTTATAGTGGGGAAACTATGCCCTCATTGGTAGAGTACACAGCGGAAGTGACAACACCCAATTGCGGAAGAAGTAAATATCAAACAACAGTAAATAGAGAAAGACTGGAATAATAAAAAACTGGAGAACATATATATATAATGCTGCATGATACATATGTCTAGGAAATCAGCCAAACAAAACACAATACTAGAAATACAAACACTGCTAAACCAAGGTACAAAATAAAAAGATAAACAGATCCTCAGCATCGCAAGCCTAAGCTTAGTCCCATGCTCCCCAGCTCCACAGAAAGTCAAGTACCTGAAGTAGAAGGGTGTTTGACCTTATCTATACCTGCAGTAATATAATCTGTTTGGGTCCAAAAGCATGACCCAAACAGGGTGTGTGACTAAATCCTAGTAGGCAACCACCCAAAAATATGTGCCTAATATACAGTGAATATATGGTAGGTAAAAGTACAAAAAATAGTAAACCGAAAAGTGATCAGTAGTAAACAATCCATGGTTTCAATATCAAACAACAACGAAACAAACAGGTAACCCTCTGGGAAGTACTCACAGTCATCCCCTCTGGTCCTACCTAAGAAGTACAAGCAACCCTCTGGGTAGTACACTCAACCTAACCCCTATGGTTCAGTCATAAGAATTCATAAATACTCTCTGAGGAAGCACTCATAGTCTATTCCCTTTATAGTCTAAGGTAGTCAGGGACTCTCTGAGGATGCTCACATCGTTAATTCTCCTTATATCCCCAAGGTCAAGGACTCTCTAAGGAAGCTCACTTGGTTAATTCCCCTTATAGCCCAGGTCGTTCAAAGACTCTCTGAGGAAGCTCACTCATTCAATTCCCCTTATAGTCTATAATAATCAAGGTATTTCAAAGTAAAACAAAGACTATCTGAGGAAGCTCACACGGTCAATTCCTCTTATAGTCTAAAGTGATCAAAGACTCTTTGAGGAAGCTCACTCAGTCAATTCCCCTTGTAGACTACTACACCATGTTCTCATGGCCCTATGTAGGTCATTGGGGAAAGCAATGCAATATTGCTAAAGTAAACCTACAGAACTACTTGGATAACCAGTCTACAACATATCAAGCATGTCAGAATACAAACTCTCCATCCTACAGTAACTGGCATGGAAATCGGGCAAGGCAGCCAAACTGGCTAAACAGGACCAAACGGTCGTAAACAGAACATGCATGGGAAATACATCCAAATCATTGCAATCAACCCTATTTATATCAAATTATCCTCTACATAATCACTCGATAATAGAAGGCAATCAATAGGGGTAAAATAGCAAACACACAATACCTCATTCAAGGGTATCGGTGGAATTTGCACATAATACTCAAAGACTTTGAATGGAAAGGCACAAACCACCTTCCTAGGCATTGTAGGAAAGATATATGTGAACCTCAAAGCTTGAATTACCCTATAATGCTGAAGATCCACAAAAACGTCAAAACATTTCAACCCACGATATCTCGCGAGAGAAGAGAAATAAGAAGATAGTGCTCTATGAGAAGAGAGAACTCACTGATTTGATTCCAACACAATCGACGGTGTTTGATTCAGAGGACAAATTGAGGCTTGGGGGCTCATCGAAGATCCATGGATGTATAAAGCTCTCGGTCGAATGAGACCTAAAAGAAGATCTTTCTGGTGATTAAACGTGACCCCGATGCGTTTAATGAAAAAAAAGTATACGGCATGTACTTTTGAAGTATATGGTGTGTACTCGCCTTTTTTTTACACTGCTTTGAGTGGACTCCAAGTCACTTCCACATATCCATGTGTGTGTCTACTACACGGTCAGTACATAGCCTCCTGCATCAAGGTAGTACATGGTGTGTACTCATAAAGTACACAGTGTGTACTTAGAAAATTTCCAAAATTTCCTCTTTTTCTCAAAAACAACCAGAAAAGGAAAAACAAACTTGAAAAGAAGATTCGGGTTCATACAACAGTTAAGAACAAATACCCTCACTACAAGAAATCATACTTTTCCAAAAACTTGTAAACCAATGGCTCAATTGAACTATTGGTATAGGTGATCTTTACCAACGGTTTGTATAAACCGTTGGTAAAGATGTGTAAAAAAAGAGTTTTCCCAACGGTTTGATGAAACCGTTGGGAAAGATGGGAAAAAGAGAGTTTTCCCAATGGTTTCATCAAACTGTTGGGAAAGATGGGAAGAAATAGTTTTCCAAATGGTTTTATTAAACCATTGGGAAAGATGGAGTTTTCCCAACAATTTTTAAAAACTGTTGGGAAAACAAAGCCCCAAATTAACCTAAGCCAGGCATCCCCCTTCCCGATTCCAGAAGCAGTGCGCGGCTCTCCCAGAAGAGATTCCGACTCACAGAAGCCCTTCAGAACCCCTAACACAGGTGCACCTCTTCCATCCAATCAGCTTCTAGGTTAGCCTACTTCCCCATTTTCTCAAGGATATCCTTCCACCTCTTATCAAGGATATCCTTATATTCTCAAGGATATCGTTATTCCCAATATTTAGGGTTTTGTAAAATTTTATTATTCACTACTCCATGAATTGTGTACTCAAATCACTACATCGGTGTACACATTGTCCAATTAATGTTTTAATTACACATATACATTTATAAGGGCATAGTGTCTCTTTATTGTGTTCTAATTTTAAAGATTCATAGTTTTTTTTAATCTCAATGCTTCAAATATTACAACTTCATGTATATGAACTCATAAGAAATTTTTTGAAATATTTATTCATAGTATTTCATGAAAATCACTCCATTCATTAAGATCATGTCAAACATGAATTATTTTTGTATTTATATGAATTAATATTTTTATTTCAGCTTCGATTTAATTTTCCCAATGGTGAGGGTGCATGACCGGAATGCCTAAAGGATTTAGGTGAGCTTTGGAGAGACTAAAAGAATGATTTGTATATTGTTTGGCGTGCTAGAGTTGGCACTGATTTAGAGGTGGTAACAGTCGTGGATGATTGTCCTATAGAGCAGTATCATCAGATGATTACTCATTGGACGAGTACCTAGTTTAAGGTATGAATTACATTTTAGGTATTTAAAAAATAACTTTCATGTTTTGAATTAATATTATCCATTTAATTATCAAATTTTATTTAGGAATCATCTATAAAAAATAAAAAAAAACATTGATGCAAAAAAATACCTCCACACACTAGGACGTACTACGATATCGGATCATGAGAGGAAAGAGGTATGAAAATTGTTTATAAGTTTTCTTTACTAATTAAATTTTATTTTGTTTCCTCAATTATTTAATCATTTGATACTTTTTTCATATAAATTTAGTTTTCAATGTCATTGTAGAGGTAAATACATAATATTGAAGGATGTGTGCCTCGAGCAAAACTATTTTGCTCGACTAGACGGAAAAAGGATGGAAGTGCCATCAACGAAGCGACTTAGCAGCAGATTTTAAGTTTTAATATGTTGATTTTATATTTTAATATCTATTTTTTAACTTAATAATATATTTATATTTGTAACAGGCTACTTTAGAGGCCCTCGATGCCCAAGAAACAGGCAATTTTGGGCCAACTGATCACTTACATCAGGTGTTGGGAGAGGAGCATCCTGGCAGAGCATGCTGCCAACCTAGGATAGCCCCGATGAGGTATTGGCCCTCCTTAGGTACAAGTTGTAGTGACACCGAGCTATAGAAAGTTAGGAAACAAGAAGAAAAGGTGGATAAAAGGTCCAGAGAGATGGAATAACAGTCTGCTAGGACAAACAGTGCATTTATAAAATTTATTGAAGTTCTAAGTCCAACAATTCCAGCAGAGGCCATCCCATCTTTTGATGAGTATATGTCATCGATATGTTCTATATATGGTGCACCATGTGAAAGTTCTATTGGTGGTCAGGACGATGTCCAGCTTGACGATGATGATGGCGAGGAGTCTAATGCAGAAGAGGAGGGAGAGGAAGAGGGTGAGGCGGATAACGAGGGTGAGGAGGAGGGCGAGGGTGAGGAGGAGGGCACTGAGGAGGGAGATGACGATGATGGGGATGAGGACGAGGGTGATGATGATGGTGATGATGGTGATGGTGATGTGGGACAAATTGATCCGTTACATTTTTGACAAATATTATTGAGATTTTATATTTAATCTATTCTAGTTGTTGGTTTTATCTAGACCCGTAGTATAGTATTGGAGTTGAGTTATTTTTATATATTGTCTGTTTTTATGGATGTTACTATCCCTAGTGGTTGTGTGTTTGGGAACTCCCTGGATAGCCCCCCTCCTTCTTGGACCCTGGACAACCCTCCACCATCCTCCTTGGACCCCGAGCAGCCCCCCAGACAGCCCCCCACCATCCTCTTTGGTCCTCGGATAGCCCCCCAGACACTCCCCGAACACCCCTCCGGACAGCCCCCCCACCCTCCTCCTTGGACCCCAGACAACCCCCCGAACACCACCCCAGACAGCCCCCCACCCTCCTCCTTGGTCCCCGGACAGCCCCCCAAACACCCACCGGACATCCCCCCAGACAGCCCCCCAGACAGCCCCCCCCCCCCTCCTTCTTGGACCTCATATAACCCCCCGAACACCCCTCGGACAGCCCCCACACAGCCCCCCCACCCTCCTCCTTGGTCCCCAGACAGCCCCCCCGGACACCCACCGGACAGCCCCCCGGACATCCCCCCACCCTCCTTGATTTCATTTACTACTAGAAAATCTATAATATATATTTTATTTATTTTCCTCATGATAATCAATGTAAATCACATTTACACATCTAATCAATATCATAGATTCTTGGTATGTTATAAAAGGGATGTATTCATTGGGCATGACATTGTTAGCTCTGAAATGTTTCATAGCATGATAAACTAAAATCTAATCCATACAAAGAATGATATAAAAATATTCTATATTAATTTCCACAAGATTTTAAGTAAATACCATTCCACTAATAGAAACATGAGGATTATCATAAATCATGTTTACCTTAATATTTCCACAAGGATTTTTAGTAAAACTTTAATCTTCTATTAATTTTCTGATATTCTCATTATAAATGTAAATTTTTCATAAATAAATTAATTTAAAGACCCATATTCAAATAGTGTATTTGAATAATGTGAATAAACAACTAACATACCACTCTAACTGTGTCTCTTTTGTTTAAAATGGACAGGATTATAAGTGAAAAGAACCACTGGCTTACGGAAAACTGACCAAACGCATTTGGATTCTGTTGATAATTTATCACAACGATCCATGGGTCATATGTGACGTGTATGAGCCAACCCGGGCTCAATCCGAGTTACGGTGTGGTCGGGATCACTCTAATGTCTCTCTTTTGTTTAAAATGGAAAACATTTTTAGTACATACGTAAAACCGATCAAATGAATTCTTTTTCCATTTAAACTTTAGGAGAATGATCCATGATTCATATTTGATGTGTATGAGTCAACCTCGCCTCAATCCGAGGCGTGGTGTGGCCAAAACCACTCAAAGTGTCTCTCTTTTGTTTAAAATGGACTTCATTTTAACTGAAAACAACAATTAGCATAGGGAAAACTGACCAAACAGATTCTGATTGTGTTGATACTTTAGAACAACGATAAATGGGTCATATGTGATGTGTACAAGTTAACCCCACCTCAATCTAAGGTGCGGTGTGGCCGACATCATTCATAGTGTCTCTCTTTTGTTTAAAATGGACACCATTTTAAGAGAAAACAACAAGTGACATACAAAAAACTGATCAAACACATTCGAAATGTGTTGATGCTTTACAACAATGATCCATGGGTCATATGTGATGTGTACAAGTCATCTCTATCTCAATTCGAGGTGAGGTGTGTCTAGAACCACTCAAAGTGTCTCTCTTTTGTTTCAAAGGGACATCATTTTAAGTGAAAACATAAAATGGCATACGGAAAACTGACCAAACGCATTCATATTGTGTTTATACTTTAGGAAAATGATCTATGCGTCATTTGAGACATGTACAAGTCAACCCTGTTTAAATCCAAGGTGTGGGGTGTCCGGTACCACTCTAATTGTGTCTCTTTTGTTTAAAATGGACATGATTATAAGTGAAAAGAACAACTGGAATATGGAAAACTGACGAAATGCATTTGGATTCTACTTATAATTTATCACAATGATCCATGGGTCATATGTGGCATGTATGATCCATCCCGGGCTCAATCTGAGTCGCATTGTGGCCGCGATCACTCTAAGTGTATGTCTTTTATTTAAAATGGACAATATTTTAAATACATATGGAAAACTGACCAAACGCATTCGGTTTCCACTGAAACAATATGAGAACAATCCATGGGTCATATGTGACATGTACGAGTCAACCTCACCTCAATACGAGGCATGGTGTGGCAGACACCACTCAAAGTGTCTCTCTTTTGTTTAAAATGGACTTCATTTTAAGTGAAAACAACAACTAGCATACAAAAAGCCGACCAAACAGATTAGGATTGTGTCAATACTTTAGCACAACGATCCATGGGTCATATGTGACGTGTACGAGTCAACCCTGTCTCAATCCAAGACGCGGTGTGTCCGACACCATTCATAGTGTCTATCTTTTGTTTAAAATGGACATCATTTTAAGTGAAAACAACAAGTGACATATGAAAATCTGACCAAACGTTTTCTAAATGTGTTTATGATTTAGGAAAATGATCCCTGGGTCATATGTGACATTTATGAGTCAACCCCGCCTCAATCCAAGGCACGGTGTGGCCGGCACCACTCTAAGTGTGTCTCTTTTGTTTAAAATGGACAGGATTATAAATGAAAAGAACAACTGGCATATGAAAAATGGACCAAAAACATTTGGAATCTATTAAAAATTTATCAAAATGATCCATGGGTCATATGTGACGTGTACGAGCCAACGTGGGCTCAATATGAGTCGCGGTGTGGCCGGGATCACTCTAAGTGTCTCTCTTTTGTTTAAAATGGACAACAATTTAAGTACATATGGAAAACTAACCAAACACATTAGGTTTCCATTAAAAAATTTGTAGAATGATCCATGGGTCATATGTGACATTTATGAGTCAACCTCACCTCAATCCGAGACGCGCTGTGGCCGACACCACTCAAAGTGTTTCTTTTGTTTAAAATGGACTTTATTTTATGTGAAAACAACAACTAGCATACGGAAAACTGACCAAACGGATTCTGATTATGTCGATACTTTAGCACAACGATCCATGGGTCATATGTGACATGTACGAGTCAACCCCACCTTAATCTGAGGTGCGGTGTGGCCTACATCATTCATAGTGTCTCTCTTTTGTTTAAAATGGACATCATTTTAAGTGAAAACAACAACTGACATACGAAAAACTGACCAAACGCATTCAAAATGTGTTGATGCTTTAAGAGAAAGATCCATGGGTCATATGTGACATTTAAGATTCAATCCTGCCTCAATCTGAGGCATGGTGTAGCCAGGATCACTCTAACTGTCTCTCTTTTGTTTAAAATGGACAACATTTTAAGTACATATGGAAAACTGACCAAATGGATTATGATTGTGTTGATACTTTATCACAATGATACATGGGTCATATGTGACATGTATGAGTCAACCCCGCCTCAATCCGAGACATGGTGTGGCTGGAACCACTCTAAGTGCCTCTCTTTTGTTTCAAAAGGACATCATTTTAAGTGAAAATATCATCTGGCATACGGAAAACTGACCAAACACATTCGGATTGTGTTGATACTTTAGTAAAATGATCCATGTGTCATTTGAGACGTGTAAGAGTCAACCCCGTCTAAATCCGAGATGCGGTGTGGCCGGTACCACTCTAACTACGTCTATTTTGTTTAAAATGGATCGGATTATAAGTGAAAAGAACAACTGGCATATGAAAAACTGACCAAACGCATTCAGAATATGTTTATAATTTATCACAACGATCCATGGGTCATATGTGATGTGTATGAGCCAACCCGGGCTTAATCCGAGTCACGGTGTGGCTGGGATCACTCTAAGTGTCTCTCTTTTGTTTAAAATGGACAACAATTTAAGTACATATGGAAAACCAACCAAACACATTAAGTTTCCATTGAAACTTTAGGATAACGATCCATGGGTCATATGTGATGTGTACGAGTCAACATCACCTCAATCTGAGGTACGGTGTGGCTGACACCACTCAAAGTGTATCTCTTTTGTTTAAAATTAACTTCATTTTAAGTGAAAACAACAACTAGCATAAGGAAAATTGACCAAACGGATTCTGATTATGTCAATACTTTATCACAATGATCCATGGGTCATATGTGACATGTACGAGTCAACCCCAACTCAATCCGAGGTGTGGTGTGGCCGACATCATTCATAGTGTCTCTCTTTTGTTTAAAATGGACATCATTTTAAGTGAAAACAACAAGTGACATATAAAAAAACTGACCAAACGCATTCTAAATGTGTTGATGCTTTAGGAAAACGATCCATGGGTCATATGTGATGTGTACGAGTCAACCCTGCCTCAATATAAGGCACGGTGTGGCCAACACCACTCAAAGTGTCTCTCTTTTGTTTCAAAAGGACATCATTTTAATTGAAAACATCAACTGGCATACGGAAAACCAACCAAACGCATTAGGATTGTGTTGATACTTTAGTAAAATGATCCATGGGTCATTTGAGACGTGTATGAGTCAACCCCATCTAAATCCGAGATGTGGTGTGGCCGGTACCACTCTAACTGTGTCTCTTTTGTTTAAAATGGACAGGATTATAAGTGAAAAGAACAACTGGCATACGAAAAACTGACCAAATGCATTTGAAATCTGTTGATAATTTATCAAAACAATACATGGGTCATATGTGATGTGTAAGATCCAACCTGGGCTCAATCCGAGTCACGGTGTGGCCGAGATCACTCTAAGTGTCACTCTTTTGTTTAAAATGGACAACAATTTAAGTACATATAGAAAACCGACCAAACGCATTCGATTTCTGTTGAAACTTTAGAAGAACGGTTCATGGGTCATATGTGATGTGTAATAGTCAACCTCACCTCAATCTGAGGCATGATGTGGCCGACAACACTCAAATTATCTCTCTTTTGTTTAAAATGGACTACATTTTAAGTGAAAACAACAACTAGCATACGGAAAACTGACAAACGGATTCTGATTGTGTCGATAATTTAGCACAATGATCCATGGATCATATGTGACATGTACGAGTCAACCCAGCCTCAATATGAGGCGCGCTGTGGCCGACACCATTCATAGTGTCTCGCTTTTGTTTAAAATGGACATCATTTTAAGTGAAAACAACAACTGACATACGAAAAACTAACCAAATGCATTCGAAATGTGTTGATACTTTAGGAGAATGATCCATGGGTCATATGTGATGTGTACAAGTCAACATCGCCTCAATCCAAGGCATGGTGTGGTCAGGATCACTCTAAGTGCCTCTCTTTTTTTTAAAATGGACAACATTTTAAGTACATATGGAAAACTGACCAAACGGATTCTGATTATATTGATACTTTAGTACAATGATCCATGGGTCATATGTGACGTGTACGAATCAACCCCACCTCAATCTGAGATGCGAGGTGGCCGGCACCACTCAAAGTGTCTGTCTTTTGTTTCAAAAGGACATCATTTTAAGTGAAAACATCAACTAGCATACAGAAAACTGACCAAACGCATTGGGATTGTGTTAATACTTTAGGAAAATGATCTATGTGTCATTTTAGATGTGTACAAGTCAACCCCGTCTAAATCCGAGGCACATTGTGGCCGGTATCACTCTAGGTGTATGTATTTTGTTTAAAATGGACATCATTTCTAGTAAAAATATATGGTATATGAAAAAGTAATCAAATTATGAATTGAATTCCGGATTCCACATATAATTTTCATATAAATTTTAAATTGAATTATAAATGAATTATGTATGTTTATAATTATGTTATGAATTCTGATTTAATTATGGATGTGTATAGTTCCAGGATGCATTATATGTTAAATGGGTATGAATTTGTTCTCTATATGTATGTGTTAGTTGGTTATTGCAGGTACAACAATTGTATATGTATGTGTTAGTTTATTGTAGGTACAATAATTGGAAATTATTGAAAGTGAGAGGGAATTTTTCTGTGCAAATTGCACAAAAATGAGAGCTGCTGTGAAAATTTCCGGCTGCTGTGCAATTTACACAGCATAGGCTATGCCAAAGGTTTCAAACCGTTGGCATAGCCTCTATGAGTATTTTTTTTACAAATGGTTCTATGAACTATTGGTAAAACTCCTTTCCCAAAAGTTTAGAAACTGTTGGGAAAGAACCCTTGGCTTGGTTTTCCCAATGTTTCAAGCCAAACCGTTGGGAATATCTATCCCAACAGTTTGGCACAACCGTTGGGATAGGTTCATTTTTTCTAACCTATCCCAACGGTTCAGTGTAAACCATTGGGAAAACTTATCCCAACGGCTTACTTCCCTATAGTTTACAGAACTGTTGGTATAATATATACCAATGGTTCTGCAGCCTTTCCCAACAGTTCAAAACCGCTGGGAAATCCTGCATTTCCAGTAGTGCCTCTTCCAAGAGTTGATGACTTATTTGACCAACTTCATGGGGCCTAATTCTTCTCTAAGATTGATCTTCAATCTGGTTATCATCAATTGAGTGTAAAGAAAGAATATTTTTTGAAAGTTGCCTTCTGATCATGTTATGGGCATTATGAGTTTGTTGTTATGCCCTTCGGACTGACTAATGCACCTACTATTTTTATGAATTTGATGAATATAGTCTTTAAGGACTACCTTGATAACTGTGTGGTAGTTTTTATTGATGATATTCCGATATATTCCAAAATTCACGAGGAGCATGAGGATCATCTAAGAGATATTTTGCAAACTCTATGGAATGAGAGGCTTTTTGGAAAGTTCAGTAAATGTGAATTCTGGTTACAATGAGTCTCTTTCTTGGGGCACATTGTTACCAATAAAGGAATAACAGTTGACCCTAAAAAGAAAAAAGTTGTGGAGGAGTGACCTCATCCTACAACAATAACTGAGATTCAAATTTTCCTTGGATTAGAAGGATATTATAGGAGGTTTGTGAAAAACTTTTCACGAATTTCTAATCCATTAAACAAGTTAACTCGAAAAGGTGTCAAGTTCATTGGATAATGGAGTGTGAGAAAAGTTTCCAAGAGTTGAAGAAGAGATTGGTTAATGCACCCGTGTTAACTTTTCCCTCAAGTGGAGAAAGATTTTTTATTTCTAGTGATGAATCTCTCAAAGGTCTTGTGTGAGTCCTCATGAAAAATGACAAAGTCATTTCTTATGCATCTCGATAGTTGAAGAATCATGAGCAGAATTATCCTATGAATTATCTAGAGCTGTTTGCGGTCTTTTTTTCTCTGAAGATATGGAGGCACTATCTTTATGGGGAAAATTTGATATATACACAGATTACCAAAGTTTGAAGTATATTTTCACACAAAAGTAATTGAACATGAGACAAAGGAGATGGTTGGAACTTCTTAAAGACTATGATTGTTCAATCCATTATCATACTGGAAGATCAAACAAAGTTGTTGACGTATTAAGTAGGAAAGACTCAATTGTTATTTCCATGATGAGAATTCAAAGAGATCCATTGATAAATGACCTAGTAAAGTTGGACATGGGAATTATAAAGGAAGGGACATCATCAACCCTAACCCAAATGATTTCTCAACCGTCATTAATAGAGAATATCAAGAAAGCTCATAGATAATATTCTTTGTTACATAAGAAGTTTGAGGCTGTGAAGGATGGGAAGTTTCCTGAGTTCAATATTGATCAAGAAGGTGTGCTGAAATTTCATACAAGACTATGTGTTCCATCTATTCCGGAAATAAAGAAGGAGCTGATGGATGAAGCTCATAACTCTACTTTCTCTATACATCCTGGAAGCACAAAAATGTATAGGGAACATCATGATCATTATTCATGGGATAATATGAAAAGGGATATTGCTGACTACACTTCAAGGTGCCTTGTATGTCAGCAAGTGAAGGAAGAGAAACAACTTCCTAAAGGGGTATTGCAACCACTACACATACCAGCATGGAAGTGAGACAATATCACTATGGACTTTATCAATGGTCTCCCGAGAAATTCCAAAGGAAATAACACGATATGGGTTATTGTGGATAGTCTCACCAAGACTGCTCATTTAATCTCTATTCAGGAATATTTCTCTCTTGATCAACTTGTCAGGATTTACGTGAAGGAAGTGGTAAGGATACATGGAGTTCCACTTTATATCATATCTGATCCTGATCCAAGGTTCACATCAAAATTCTGGAGAAGTCTTCAACATGCTATGAGCACAGAATTTAATTTCAATATAACCTATCACATCAAAACAGATGGAAAATCTGAAAGGGCTATTCAAACACTTGAGGACATGCTGAGAACATGCTCAATGGAATATAAAGGTGGATGCGATCAACATCTACCTTTAGTTGAGTTCTCTTACAACAATAGCTTCCACTCGAGCATTCAAATAGAACCCTATGAATCTCTATATGGGAAGTGATGTAGAACTCCTACTTGTTGGGATGAAGTTGGTGAGACAAATCATCTTGGGCCTGATGTTGTGCAAGAGATGACATAAAAAGTCCATGCCATCCAACAACACATTATGGCTGCTTAGAGTCGGCAAAAGAGCTATGCTGACAACCATCAAAGGGACTTGGAATTTGATGTTGGAGACAAGGTCTTTCTTCGAATTTCACCTTGGAAGAGAGTCATGAGGTTTGGGAAGAAAGGGAAGCTTATACCTAGGTACATTGGCCCCTATAAAATCCTTGATCACGTAGGAGCAGTGGCTTATCAGCTTGAACTTCCTCTAAATCTAGCACAAGTTCATGATGTATTCCATGTATTTATCTTGAGGATATACATACCTAACTCTTCACATGTACTAAATATAGAGGTGGTACAACTGGAACATGACCTCTCTTATGAGGAGCAGCCGGTGGAGATCTTGGACCGTAGAGACAAGGTTCTACACAACAAAACTACCCACCTTGTTAAGGTGTTGTAGAGGAACCACAAATACGAAGAAGCCATGTGGGAACTAGAGGAGTCTATGAGGCATAAGTACCCACACCTTTTCTCTTCAGGGAGTACAAGTTAAAATTTTGGTGATGAAATTTCTTAAGGGGGGAAAAATGTAACGACCCAAACTTTTTATTAATATTTGTTTCCTAATTTTGTGTGTTTTTTTTATTTTATGCTCAACAAAACTATATTATTTAATTAATGAAGGGAGTATAATTAAATGAGACCGTTGGGTTTCGACTATCATATGACCATTGGTCAATATGACAGTTGGAAGCTAAACTCTTAATGTTACAATTTTTATTTGTAAATACAAGTGATCTTGGTTAATTAATACAGAAAGAAGATTAGATGGCCTCATCAAGAAAACTCGAGCCATTCAAAGCCCATCTAACGAAACTTGGGATAAAGGTAACACCACATGGCTTTGCTCTGGACTAAGCCCAAGACGAACTTCATCATGTGAAGCTTGAACAGAATCACCTATGGGAGAAGTTCAAGATGATAGAGGTCACTACTCGGGCAATGTTGGCTGAGCCGCCCCAAGATTCTGTCACCTTATCACACCTTACACTTGGGTCCTATGCTGGTGTTATAAGGGGTTATGTAACGAGTCCTTAGCTTCTTGGTGTAATCCTTTGATATAAATAAAATTGTTTTTTCATATTATGATGAAGTTTGTGAATTTCAAATGTCCGGATAAATATAGGATGTATATGAATTTTGAAAAAAAGGGGTATTTTAAAATATTTATGTAAACCTTAAATAATTAATAACATGTAATGATTTTCAAAATATGGTCTTATACAGTTGTGTTTAGTAGGAAATCTAGAGTCTAATAAGATGAACTTAAATTTTGGTGAATAGTAATTTTATGCTTATGATTAGTAATGTGACCAAATGGGTTAGTAACCTCACTTAAGAAAGTATTAATATAATTTAGGCACCTTGATTAGGTAATTTGATTCAATAAAATAAGTAAATAACTATTTCAGAAATTATTAGTTATGTATTAGTTTTCATTCGAGTAAATAGTGTTTTTATTTAAAAATTAAATTAAAAATATTTAGAAAATTATTTTCATAAAATAGAGATCATTTTTGTATTCATAGCATCAATATTAGTTTAAGGTGAATTTTTGGGATTTTTTTGAAATAGTTGAATTTTCGGTGAATAGTGAAATTATAGTTTTGAGTTTCGGGTGTTCAATGACATCATTAAGGATGTAATAATTATGTAATAATTCTGGTCAACTTATAAATAGTAAGATATGTTGTGATGTGTCCCATGTGGCCAATACCATGGGAAAATGACATGGGAAAGCCCATGGTTTTTCCCATACCACCGATGAGGTGTCCCCTGAAAATTAATGATTTGTTCTCTCACTTCTCCTATAAATACCAAGTCATTACCTCATCCATTTCATTCCAAAATCTTCCTAAACGAATATCTAGTCTTTTTACCTCCCAAGGATTCCTCCTAAGGTGCCCTCAAGCCTCTCAAGGTCCCGAACTTCAATCTTTCAAAGTTACTTTTCAAGGTAAGGGAACCTTTCACCCTCCTCTTTTAAGTCACGACTTCCTTTATGTTATGTCTTATAGTTCTATTTTATTATGTGGGGTATTGTTATTATATATCCTTAATACTGTAAATTTCATGTCCAAATGATAAGATACCCTTTCTACTCTCATCAATTTATTTTACGAATTTTTATGTGACGAAGTTAGGCTGCCGAATTTTTCGTTAAAGGAATCGCATCTTCTCTTTTCTTTCATGTTTCCTTTTCATGTGTTATGTCATTAAAATTTTCATACCATGTTCTTATCTGAATTTTATTATATATTTATATTTTATTATAAGTTATTTATGATTGGGTTACTCTTGTACCCTCTCTTTTAATTATTTTCTTAAACGAAATTACATAGCCATTATACTGCAAAAAGTTTCATCTCAAAATTTCTCTCTCTTTCTCTCAAGAAATTCTCTTATTTTATATTTTTGAATACCCATACCTATTTCGTTTCTATGGGTGTTCATAGTTATAAAAAAATGATATATTTTATTCTTGATTTTACATACATATAACCCTCACTCTCTTTCCATGAGTTATAAATTACATAACGATCTTATTTTTAAGAACTTTTAAAATGTCACAATTTTGAAATGAACCCATTTCATTTATTATCTATGGGTTATTTATGAAATGTTTTATTATGATCGATGTGGATCACATGAAATTAAATACATATTAAGAGTGTTCCCTGATAGCGCTCCAATGCATTGGATAAATAATTAATCTCTAGAGATGACAAGTTTTACGATACCTTGGTGAATACCCTTGGTAATTTTTATGACACCTTGGGGATGAACCTTGGTGATAAGTTCATGAATATTTAAAAAGAAATTTTGTAGCCAAATATTCATGTTATGATTCATGTTCTTTTTATCATCATATTCATATTCTTTCATTGCTCATGTCTTTATGATTTTTATCATGTTATTATTATTATTTCTCAAGACCACATGTCAACTGTTTCACTTGTTTTCCTTACTGGGCCTTCTGCTCTCTCCTTTACTTTGATGAATGTCTCTAGGTTATGAGATTTAGTAACTGTACATTGGAAGAATTTATGATGAAGCCTTACAAGGGGATTAGAAGAATGTTTTATGTTGTTTTCAAGTGTTTTTTCTCCTGATTTCCAAGACACTAGACTTTAAATATCCTCTATTTGTAAAATGTAATGAAAAGGTATGTATTAAAAAGGTGGGTTATCATACCTATAAACCTATCTATTGGATATGAACATTTCTATATAGCAGAATTATCAAAATCATGATAAAAATGAATAACTATTATATTGTTTTGTATATAAAATTAGTTATCATAAGATATGACTGATTATTTTTTTCAATGGATTTTGGGTCAGTGTACAAAATAGGATATCTGAGCCCATGACATAGGTTAAATATTTAGTTTTGCAATATATTGTATTGTATGATATAGACCAGTCATATCATTAAAATGGTGTATTATAAATGCCAAGAAAATAGAGTATCAAAACCTTAATACGATATATTGTATATCATATAAAGAGATATATGGATCTTAATCTCACAGTTTTATCATTATGCATAGTAATATCATAAGTCCTTTTCATGACACTGGGTTATTTCTATGTAGTTAATGGTTAATATGATGTGAAGCATATCATCTAACCAAAGTATTGAAGGCCTTAATATATTTTTATTATTGTTAAAGACCCATTTTAGGAGAAAAGGGGGGAAAACCAAAGGACATATTGGACTTAGGGAAATCACACCTAAAGGACAAAAAGAGTGAAAATCAGATTGAAAAATAGAGTAGCCCCCCTAGCATGAAAACAAGATGAATCACTCCAACATTTTAAGGCTAATCGGAAAGCACATGTCCTGTGTCAAAGCACAAGTCTAATAGGATGGCTGACGCCATACCCTCTCAAGCAACTGAATCCAAAAATCATTGAAAATATGAACCACTAGCTTTGAATCCTCCTCTGAGCATATTCAAAGTGATCAAGTTTGGCTACAATATCTTCCTACTTCCAGGATTGAAATAAAAAAACAAAACAAATTCAATTTAGATAAAACAAAACCAAACCACCCCCTGTTTCTTTGGAGAAAATGCCAAGCCACACTAGAATGCACTCGAAGTCGGAAGGCATCCAATACTAGATCCTGAGTCTAGACGCCCTCCCCAATCCATGATGGCACGCCAAATCCAAGCCGATACCCCGAACAGAAAGCTACCCCGCACTGATGCCAAGCCGAGAGCCATCCATCGAAATCTGACACCACGATCCAGAACACCGGAGCCCGCCGATTGGGGTCGGTGCCAAGACAACATCCAGACCACGAAGCAATCACCGAGTCGTGATGTCGCAAGGCCGAGAGAGTCGGAGACAGGATGAGCCACACCAAATCAACGTTGAAGCCGTCGCTGATACGCCACCTCATAGACATGATCCAAAAGACGCCGTTGTGAGCCACACCACCTCCGAGATGAGATCCAGATGAGGCCGATATTGAGACACCGAGCCAGACCGGAGGAGGGGAGGAGACGACTCATATAAAGAAACCCTAGACACACCGAATAAGAGGAGATTCTTGCCTGTAACAACCCGAAATTTTGAATAAATCTTGTTTCCTAATTTTGTGTGTTGTTTTATTTTATTTTATTTTTATACTCAATAAAAATGTTTCATTTGATAACATGAGTATAATTAAAATGAGATCATTGGGTTTTTACTATTATATGACCATTGGTCAATATGACCGCTGTAAACTAAACGTTTCAATTATTTTCTCTAAATACAAGAAATCTTGGTTAATTAATATAGAAAGAAGATTTGATGGCCTCACCCAGTAGTCTTGGACTGATCGAAGCCCATCTAACAGAACTTGGGAAGGAGGTAGCACAACTGGGCTTTGATCTCGACCAAACCCAAGCTGAACTTCATCGTGTGAAGCTAGAACGGGATCGCATTCGCGAGAAGTTCAAACTGATAGAAATTACTACTCGTGTGATGTTCGCTGAGCGTCCCTCGGATTCTCTCACCTTAGCACACCTTACACTTAGGTCCTATGCTGGTGTGATAAGGGGCTATGTAAGGATACCGTAACTGCCTTGTGTAATCCTTTGTTTTAAATAAAAATTTTGATTTCTTCTTATGATGAAGTTTATGAATTTTCAAATGTCCGGATAAACATAGTATGCATAATTTTGATGAATTTTAGAAAAAGGATATTTCAAAAAAAATTTAGGTAAACCTTAAATAATTAAAAATGTGTAATGATTTTCAAAAAATGATCTTCTACAATTATATTCAGTACGAAATTTAGAGTCTAATAAGATCAACTTAATTTTTGATGAATAATAAATTATGAATAGTGATTTTATGCTTAGGATTAGTAATGTGACCAAATAGATTAGTAATCTCACTTAAAGAAAGTATTAAAATAAGCTAGGAACTTTGATTAAGTAACGTGATTCAATAAAATGGTTAAATAATGGTTTTATAAATTATTATTCAAGTATTAGTTTTTTCGGGTGAATAGTGTTTTTTAATTAAAAATTTAATTAAAAATATTTAGAAATTTATTTTTATAAAATGGACTTCATTTTTGAACTCAGAGCATCGATATTATGTTAAGGTAATTCTTGGGGATTTTTCTAAAAAAATGAATTTTCGGTGAATAGTGTTTTTTAATTTAAAATTTAATTAAAAATATTTAGAAAATTATTTTTATAAAATGGATCTCATTTTTTAAATCAGAGCATTAATATTTTGTTAAGGTGAAATTTTGGGATTATTCTGAGAAAGTAGAATTTTCGATGAATAGTGAAAATACAGTTTTTAAGTTAAGGGTGTTTAATGACATCATTAAATGATGTATTAAGTATGTAATCAATATATTCGACTTATGAATAGTAAGATAAGGTATGAGGTGTCCCAAGTGGCCAATACCATGGGAAAATACCATGGGCAAGCCCATGGTTTTTCCAAAACCACTAATGACGTGTCCCTTGGCCATTAATGCCTTGTCCCCTCACTTTCCCTATAAATACGAAGTCATCCTCTCATTCCATTAGACTCCCCACTCTCCCCCAACGAATTTATGGTCTCATTACCTCCCAAGTATTCCTCCCATGGTGCCCCCAAGCCCTCAAGGTTCCAACCTTTGAGTTTTAAGAGTTACGTTTTAAGGTAAGGGATCTGACCTCTCTCTTTCTTTTCAAGAAATCTCTTTTATGTAATTTCTTTTTTTCTCCATGTTATTATGTTAATGGATTTTATTTTATACTCATATTACTGACCTTTTCATGTTTATATAATGAGAGATCCACTCTTACTCTCATTATTTTTTTTTATGAAGTTTTAAGTGGTGTCGTTAGGCTGCCGAAATTTTTGTAACGAATTCTTTCTCCCTTCTCATTTTTCAAGATCTATTTTCATGTAAAGTATTTCAAGTTCCTTTTTATTATGTTGGGTTATGATCTCTAAATTTATCATAATGATATTTTATGATAATATTATTAGAGACCCAATTTTATCTCTTCAATTCAGTATTTTAAAGTTTTATGTGGTGCCATTAGGCTGTTGAATTTTTAAGTGGTTCTTTCACCTTTCTCATTTTTCAAAGTTCTAATTCCATGTCAAGTCTTGCAAGTACCTTTTTATTATGTTGGGGAATGATATCTAAATCTATCATACTGATATTTTATGATCATATGATTAGAGACCCTATTTGATCTCATCAATTCATTTTTGTTGAAGTTTAAGTGGCGTCGTTAGGCTGCCGAATTTCTAAGGGGTTCTTTCACCATTCTCGTTTTCAAGATCTACTTTCATGTCAAGTCTCTCAAGTTCATTTTTATTATTTTGGGGTATGATATCTATATATATCATACTGATATTTTATGATCATATGATGAGAGACCCTATTTGATCTCATCAATTCATTTTTGTTGAAGTTTATGTGGCGCCGTTAGGCTGCCGAATTTCTAAGGGGTTCTTTCACCCTTCTCGTTTTCAAGATATACTTTCATGTCAAGTATCTCAAGTTCATTTTTATTATTTTGGGGTATGATCTCTATATTTATCATACTGATCATTTATGTTCATATTATGAGAGACCCTATTTGATCTCTTCAATCCATTTTTGGGAAGTTTTAAGTGACGTCGTTAGGCTGCCGAATTCTCATAAGAGAAATCTTATTTTTGTCTTCTTTTAAAGTTCTTCGTTTCATATGGTATATCATTAAAATTTCATGACCATGTTATTAAATACTTTATATTCTGTTCCCCTCCAATTTTATAAATCATTTTTAGTGGGTGACCCATGTCCCCTCTCTTTTCAATGTTTTCTAAAACCATGTATCATAGCCGTTATGCTACATAGTTTTCGTCTCAAAATGCCTCCCTCTTTATCTGCAAATTATTTTATGTTATTAAGTGAATGCTCAAAGATCTTATTTCTACAGGGGTATTCACATATATATCAAAATGTTCTATTTTTAATTCTCGGATTTACATACATGAAACCCACTTTTCCTTTTTTGTGGGTTTAAAGTGACATTAAGATCATGTCTTTAAAGCAGTTTTTAAAATGTTATGATTATGAAATGAAACCCATTTATTTTATGCTATATGGGTTGTTTATGAAATGATTGATGATGATATATGTGTCTCACATGATAATAAATACATGTCAAGGGTGCTCCTAGATAGCGCTCCAATTCATTGGGTAAAGACTTAATCTCTAGAGATGACCTTTTAGACTGATACCTTGGTGAATAACCTTAGTAATTTTTAATGACACCTTGGTGATGGACCTTGGTGAAACAAAATGATTGTCAATATTAAATGTTGTAGCCACATCTTAAAGTTATAAAAATAATTATTTTTATTATGATATTCCACATGATTCTTTCTCATGCCTTAAAGTTCTTTTTCTTGAAATTGTTGATGTATCTCAAGTTCACATGTTAAATGTTTCTCTGGTTTCCCCTTACTGGGACTTCTGCTCACCCTTTCTTTTGATGTATGTCCCCAGGTTATGAGATGCAGTAATGAACCTAGGATGAACATGAGGAGAATCCTTTAAAGTGTTTAAGAAGAATGTTTTATGTTTCCATGTTTTAAGTTCCTGGTTTCCAAGACACTAAACCTTAAATATCCTCGGTTTTGTAAAATGTAATGAAATTTTATGTGATAAAAAGGAAGGATTCTATAGTTGGTATCAAAGGATGGTTTTGTTATTTGTGGAAATTAGGATATGAAAACTCTAGGAATAACCCTATAGAAAAGTTTAAATATAGGAAATATTCCTGGTATTTTGGTGAGTATTGAGTAAGGGGTTTCCAAGCAAATACATCCATGTCTGGATACGAGCAGGTAGAGGTGGCTCTGGCACAGATGTACATAGGGGTAAAACCCGAAAACACCGCTTTGAGCTAGACTCGAATGGGAACTGGTACACGACAACAGGCCTTGCTGCACTCCCAGTTACGACACTTCCGAGGGATATGCTTTGGTAAATTCATAAGCTTAGTATGAACCATTGTTAAATGAACAAAGATAAAATAAATTAATGATTCACATAAGAATATATGATCCTGGATAACCTAGATGGGAACCTAGGGGATCACAAGTTAGGGTATACTTTTCTTCTACAAATTATCCTTATATGATTTCAGTTCCTTTTCATGATTATTGGATAAGTACTTAAGCCCCTAATTATGCTTTCTCTTCTTAGTTAATGGTTGGAAATGGAAGAACATGTCCCAAAAACCAATCTGATTGGAAACGCGATGATTCTCGTATTAATATAACAGGGATGATTAGGGGATTAAAAGATGATTGTTATTTTGGAAGACGTTCACTATTTTGGGGACCCTATATGATCGAGGTAAATAGATTACTATGGTATTTTCATTGAGGAGTAAGGTTGACTTATATTTTGAAGAATCGATGAATTTAAGGTGGACTTATAGTAATTTAGGTTACTTATGGGAATGATTAACCTATCTTGAGTAAAATATGTTTAGGTTAGCTAATTTTGTTATAAGATGTTAGGAGTGGTTTATGTTGTTTGCAGATGAACAATGAAGTTTATTTTGGAAGACTATGTTATCAAATCCTTCTTGTATTTGGGTTTCAATCTTAGTTTGGTTTATTTTGAGGAATTTTAAGGACCGTTATTTATGGAATGGTCTATAATGAACTTTGGGTAGTACCATGGAACTTTGACGATTTAAAAGTAGTTTCCATTCCTATGGGATTCTTTCTTCTTGAAGAGTTGTTTTACCTTAACCATTATATTTTTGGGATAATGTTTAAAGATAGAAGAAATAGATAGTTAATCTTTTGTGGATTATGTGATTCTCTAGAAGATGATTCTTATGCTTTTTATGAGACCAAGTGTTTTTGAATTCTCATCAGTTGGAGAAAATATTAGTGTTGGTAGGGACTTATTAAAGGATGAAACTCTACTTGAAGGTAGGTATATTTTCTTATGTTTTTGTTCTATATAGTAAATGAATTCCTCAAAATTATGAAAAGGAACGTAAAACAAAAACTTTGTTGGATTACGTTTCCTACTAGGTAATAAAAGACCGTTTACACACATCGTAAGTTTGGGATTTTCTTATGGTTAACTTTCTCCTAATCATTTTTTCTATCACTCACCCTTAGAACGTGACCCTTGGTTTTTTCCTCCATGTCCATGTTTTCCTACATGGGATCCTAGTATGGGTTAACTCGGGTGACCTTTGTACTTCCCTTTCTTTCTTATAAAGAAATAGTTTTACTGACTCCTTTTCCAATGTGGGGATTTCAATAAAATTTCAAAACCCAATTTTAAAAATAGCGAGGACGCAATTTATTAAGGGGGGAAGATTGTAACGACCCGACATTTTGAATAAATCTTGTTTCCTAATTTTGTGTGTTGTTTTATTTTATTTTATTTTTATACTCAACAAATTTTTTTCATTTGATAACATGAGTATAATTAAAATGAAATCGTTGGGTTTTGACCGTTATATGACCATTGTAAACTAAACGTTTTGATTATTTTCTCTAAATACATTTAATCATGGTTAATTAATATAGAAAGAAGATTTGATGGCCTCACCCAGTAGTCTTGGACAGATCGAAGCCCATCTAACAGAACTTAGGAAGGAGGTAGCACCACTGGGCTTTGCTCTGGACCAAACCCAAGTTGAACTTCATCGTGTGAAGCTAGAACAGGATCTCCTTCGCAAGAATTTCAAACTGATAGAAATTACTACTCGTGCGATGTTGGCTGATCCTCCCTCGGATTCTCTCACCTTAGCACACCTTACACTTAGGTCCTATGCTGGTGTGATATGGGGCTATGTAAGGAGACCTTAACTGCCTTGTGTAATCCTTTGTTTTAAATAAAAATTTTGATTTCTTCTTATGATGAAGTTTATGAATTTTCAAATGTCCGAATAAACATAGTATGCATAATTTTGATGAATTTTAGAAAAAGGATATTTTAAAAATGTTTAGCTAATCCTTAAATAATTAAAAATGTGTAATAGTTTTCAAAAAATGATCTTCTACAATTATGTTCAGTACGAAATTTAGAGTCTAATAAGATCAACTTAATTTTTGATGAATAGTAAATTATGAATAGTGATTTTATGCTTAGGATTAGTAATGTGACCAAATGGATTATTAATCTCACTTAAAGAAAGTATTAAAATAAGATAGGCACTTTGATTAAGTAATGTGATTCAATAAAATGGTTAAATAACGGTTTCATAAATTATTATTCAAGTATTAGTTTTTTCGGGTGAATAGTTTTTTTTAATTAAAAATTAAATTAAAAATATTTAGAAAATTATTTTTATAAAATGGACTTCATTTTTGAACTCAGAGCATCGATATTATGTTAAGGTAATTTTTGGGGATTTTTCTAAAAAAATGAATTTTCGGTGAATAGTATTTTTTAATTAAAAATTTAATTAAAATTATTTAGAAAATTATTTTTATAAAATGGATTTAATTTTTGAAATCAGAGCATTGATATTTGGTTAAGGTGAAATTTTGGGATTATTCTGAGAAGGTTGAATTTTCGATGAATAGTGAAAATACAGTTTTTAAGTTATGGGTGTTTAATGACATCATTAAATGATGTATTAAGTATGTAATCAATATGGAAGACTTATGAATAGTAAGATAAGGTATGAGGTGTCCCAAGTGGCCAATACCATGGGAAAATACCATAGGCAAGCCCATGGTATTGCCAAAACCACTAATGAGGTGTCCCTTGGCCATTAATGTCTTGTCCCCTCACTTTCCCTATAAATATCAAGTCATCCTATCATCCATTCGACTCCCCACTCTCCCCCAACGATGTTATGGTCTCATTACCTCCCAAGGAGTCATCCCAAGGTTCCCCCAATCCCTCAAGGTCCCAACCTTTGAGTTTTAAGAGTTACGTTTTAAGGTAAGGGATCCGACCTCTCTCTTTCTTTTCAATAAATCTCTTTTATGTAATTTCTTTTTTGCTCCATGTTATTATGTTAAATGATGTTATTTTATAATCCTCTTACTTCCATTTTCATGTTTATATAATTAGATATCCCATCTTACTCTCATTATTTCGTTTTATGAAGTTTTAAGTGGCGCCGTTAGGTTGCCCAAATTTTTGTAACGAATTCTTTCTCCCTTCTCATTTTTCAAGATCTATTTTCAGGTAAAGTATTTCAAGTTCCTTTTTATTATGTTGGGGTATGATCTCTAAATTTATCATACTGATATTTTATGATCATATGATTAGAGACCCCATTTGATCTCTTCAATTCAATAATTTTATGTTTTAAGTGGCGTCGTTAGGCTGCCGAATTTTTAAGTGGTTCTTTCACCTTTCTCCTTTTTCAAAGTTCTAATTCCATGTCAAGTCTTGAAAGTTCCTTTTTATTATGTTGGGGTATGATATCTAAATCTATCATACAGATATTTTATGATCATATGATGAGAGACCCTATTTGATCTCATCAATTCATTTTTGTTGAAGTTTAAGTGGCGTTGTTAGGCTGTCGAATTTCTAAGGGGTTCTTTCACCCTTCTCGTTTTCAAGATCTACTTTCATGTCAAGTCTCTCAAGTTCATTTTTATTATATTGGGGGTATTATCTATATATCTATCATACTGATCTTTTATGATCATTTGATGAGATACACTATTTGATCTCATCAATTCATTTTTGTTGAAGTTTAAGTGGCGTTGTTAGGCTGCCGAATTTCTAAGGGGTTCTTTCACCCTTCTCGTTTTCAAGATCTACTTTCATGTCAAGTATCTCAAGTTAATTTTTATTATTTTTGGGTATGATCTCTATATCTATCATACTGATCATTTATTTTCATATTATTAGAGACCCTATTTGATCTCGTCAATCCATTTTTGGGAAGTTTTAAGTGAGGCCGTTAGGCTGCCGAATTCTCATAAGAGAAATCTTATTTTTGTCTTCCTTTCAAGTTCTTCGTTTCATATGGTATATCATTCAAATTTCATTAACATGTTATTAAATAATTTATATTATGTTCCCCTCCTATTTTATCAATCATTTTTAGTGGGTGACCCATGTCCCCTCTCTTTTCAATGTTTTCTAAAACCATGTATCATAGCCGTTATGCTGTATAGTTTTCGTCTCAAAATGCCTCCCTCTTTATCTAAAAATTATTTTATGTTATTAAGTGAATGCTCAAATCTCTCATTTCTATAGGGGTATTCACATATATATCAAAATGTTCTATTTTAAATTCTGGGATTTACATACATGAAACCTGATTTTCTTTTTTCGTGGGTTTAAAGTGACATGAAGATCATGTCTTTAAAGCAGTTTTTAAAACGTTATGATTATGAAATGAAACCCATTTATTTAATGATATATGGGTTGTTTATGAAATGATTGATGATGATATATGTGGATCACATGATAATAAATACATGTCAATGGTGCGCCCAGATAGCGCTCCAATGCATTGGGTAAAGACTTAATCTCTAGAGATGACCTTTTAGACTGATACCTTGGTGAATAACCTTGGTAATTTTTAATGACACCTTTGGGATGGACCTTGGTGAAACGAAATTATTGTCAATATTAAATGTTTTAGCCACATCTCCAAGTTAAAAAATGTTATTTTTATTATGATATTCCCCATGATTCTTTCTCGTGCCTTAAAGTTATTTTTCATGACATAGTTGATGTATCTCAAGTTCACATGTTAAATGTTTCTATGATTTTCCCTTACTGGGCCTTCTGCTCACCCTTTCTTTTGATGTATGTCCCCAGGTTATGAGATGCAGTAATGAACCTAGGATGAACATGAGGAGAATCCTTTCAAGTGTTTCAGAAGAATGTTTTTTTTTCAGGTTTTAAGTTCCTGGTTTCCAAGACACTAAACCTTAAAGATCCTCGGTTTTGTAAAATGTAATGAAAGTTTATGTGATAAAAAGGCGGGATGATATATTTTCACCCAGAGACCGAATGAAATGTGAAGCATATCATTTCAGGTGATATATAGGTGATTTATTCATTCTGCACACTTCTATTTTAATATCAATAAACCCTACATGAGCCATTTTGTTTTTATGAAATTCCCAATGTAATTGCTTTTTATATCCTGGATGTGGAGTTAATCACACACAACCACTTATTCAATATTTTTAGAATATGCAAGGCCATATTTTTGGTTTCCTCTATACAATTATATTTGTTTTTGGTCAAGGGATTACCTTTACATAATGGTCCCATGAAACGTACATATTCGGTGTCCCAACTAGTTTAACCTTATGTAGGTCTCCCTTGCATTTACATAACTTGATTTACCCTTACAAGAGACCAAATGTAAGCTTATGTGTGTAATTATATGTGTGGTGTTACCAATACATAAGTACCCATATGTGGGTTTACCCATACATGGTTACACTATTGTGCAGAATTTTCCTTTATGTACGTACCCATATGTGGGTCTGACCCTTACATAGGTACAGTTATCTTGGGTGCTCTCATTATATAGCTACCCTTATGCAGCTGGTACTCTTATTAATGTACACTTATACATTCATATTGACCAATAATTATGGGAATTTTATACCCATACATGGATGTTACACTTACAAATTTACTTTTATGTGGGTATTAATTTTTTGCAGTTACCTGTAAGTATCAGGGGTTCTTTCTTGGTACCTTTACGCTGTGGGTTTAATACCCTTACACCACATTGGTTTTACCCTTAAAACATTTTACCCTCATGTGGTTGTCACATAACCCTTACATAGCCCTTCAATTTTTTATTGTGTGGTTTTATTACATTTCATAAGGATTCATGGAACACTTTGATTCACAGGGAATTTAGACTAGACTGTGTTATTTTTAAAGGATAGGAAGACCCTCTATAGCCTTGTTCTTCAATATTTGAATGGAATCCCTCCACTCGGTTTTTTTCTAGTTTTCAGTGTGGAAATGTTCTTTGAATAAGATATGGTTTCAAGCCTAACATCAATCTCTTGATCTTTTTCTGCTTTGTTTATACTGGAGTTTGTCGATGCCCCTTCACAAAGAATAAGTGAGGCCACCTATTCCTGATCTTAATGACTCTGATTGAGCACTAGGGAATTTCAAAAGAATAATAAGTCTTGATATAACTATGAGATATGTGATCTAGACTACTGGATGGAAAACCTATCCAATGCTGTACATTGTTTCGTGTTTCATCGATTCGCTTTAGATTTCTTATCTTGTATTTGTTTCATTTATTTGAGCATAATAAAATTTATGTTTGTGTGAGTGGTCTTCTTAGAATGCACGTCGGCCCCAAAGGGACCAAATCATTTAAAACCCATTCCAATTATTTCTTCTTTATTTATTTTTTCATTATTCTTTTTGTAGATATTTTATTCAAATTCATTTGAATATCATTATAGTTATGGTTTTTATTTTTATTACACATTCCTCTTAAATTATCATTGATTTTTCTTGAAATTAAAATTATTATAACCTCAATGCATCCTTTCAAATTCAAATACATAATTAAATAGAAGTATAAAACCATTGATTGTATATTTTTCTAGGGATAGTATGCCTAACGTTGTCCCCAGGAAAGTTATATCAGAGCATTATATTTAAAATGGGTTTAACTAAGTACGAAATTGAAACTTTTAATGGCGATAATCATTTTTAATTGTGTATAATTAGAATGAGGTCTATGTTAGTTCATTAAGGTTTCATAGATTCCTTGCATGGCGCAAAGAAACCAATTATATCCATTACTGCTAACGAAATGATATCTAATTTTTATTAAGATATCCCTTCTTATATTATTATTAAGTACCATAGTTCTTAACTACTTTATTTATATGACAAGGTCCTTTGGGGAGTTTCCATTGAATCGACTACTATTGGTATATGGATTAAATTAGGGAAACATTACAAGAAAACTTCACTTGTTGGAATAATTTCTAATAAACATCACATGTTTAATTTTAAAGTGAATTAATGTTTTTCTCTTAAATCCAAATTGTATTAATTTAATAAAATCATACTTGATTTGGCCAATATTAATGTGGCTAGTGATGATGAGGATTAATCTATGATTATTTTAATTCTTATTAATAATTCCTACAACACATTAGTAGAAACTATGATGTTTGCTGATGAATCTATTACCATTAAATATGTAAATATTATCCCTAATTTCTATGGAGTTTCATTTTAAACACAAAATAAAAGGCAAGGATGATATTTTTTCAGTATAGGGAGGCCACATTATAAAGTTAAAAACAAATAAAAGGGTAATGAAAAAGAAAATAACAATAACCAGCCCAATCTATTGTCAAAGTCTAGGGAATAAAAGGTTCTGTGTTAAAAATATGGTATACCTGGGAAAATTAGACCCAATTATAGAAAACAAAAGAAAATTCCTAAGGATGAAGAACCCATTTACTAGTCCCTTTTAGTGGATTCTAGTTATAAAAATGTTGAAGTTATAAATGTATCTAAACATGACATCACTGATGGGTGGGTTTTTTATTCTGAATTCTCTTTTCACATGTTCCATTCTAGTGAGTGTTTCCTTGTGTTAGTTGAGAGAGTAGAGGAAGATGTTATATTATGAAATAACATAAAGTGTAATGTTCAATGAATAGGTTTGGTTATTATATAAATTTATCAGCATTATGTCATCACCCTACTATATATTAGGTGGGCCCTTGATCTTCATACCAACCTGATATCCCTTGGTGTTCTAGATTAAAATGTTTATTTCTTTAGTTCAAATTTAGGAATCCTTAAAGTCTCCATGGGTTCTAGAACTATAATAAAATTATCTGTAGTTAATGGGACTTAGGTGTGTAATGGGAACACCAATTCAAAGTATGTATGCAGTGTTCACGAGAGTAATACTGATAATACCTTTTTATTGAATAGGATATAAGGAAATGTATTCTCAAAAGGAATAGATGAACTTATTAAAAAGGGTTAAAATTTTTACACAAAGGAATATCCCATTTTTTGAATATTTAATCATGCTTAATTCTAAGATGGTTAGTTTTGGTAGGTATTTTTTTTAGGATTATCAACCATTGGAGTAAATCCATTATTATTTTAAGGGACCTACCAGAACCATATCCCATGGTGGTGGTTCTTATTTTGTTGACTCTAGAGATGACTAATCTATGAATGTATGGATTTACATACTCAGAAATAAATATTATGTTTTTAAACTTATAAAACATGGAAAACCCTTATTGAAAAACCCTGTTTGGAATGTGATTATTGTCATGACAATGAATAATGTTTTGGAGTATTTTTCTATTGATTTTTGTATAGTTCTGTCAATTTGAGGGTGTAGCAAGGAACCATACTATTTGTGAAACACCCCAATAGAATTGTCTTACTAAGTGCATGAATAGAACCTTTTTTGAGTGATCATAAATCATGTTTTCATTCATGGGGTCTCCTAAATCCTTTTGATTAGAAATTTACACTATGAAAGTCTACATGATTAAAAGGTTCCCATATACTACCAATCAATTTAAAACCCGTAATGGAATATGGAATGGTAAATAACCATTATATAACCATCTAAGAGTCTTTGAGTGCACTTATTAATCCCACATTAAAACTAATATGTTGGAACCAATAAATATTTAGTATGTTTTCTAGGACACCCTATTGGTGTCAAAGGATATAAGTTGTGGGTTGATGAACTTTGATAAAAATGTGTATAATCAATAGGGATGCAGTTTCTCATGTGTCTATAGCCTTTAAATCCAAGTCTAACCCACTTGAAATTCAATATAAAACCCATGTTTATGTATTTGATCATCATTCTTCAACTTATTTGAGATTTTTTAGGAGTCTCCTCCACATAATCCTCAAACAGATATTTTAGAATGAGTCCAATTTAGATTCAGATTCAAATGGCCTCATATTACAAATAACGATCATCAGTTGACTCGAGATAGAGTTAGGTGGGTCATTATACCTCCTTACTGTTTTAAGTAGTGTGATATGGGTTTTTATTTTTTCCTTTCTTATTACCAATCATCTCATTGATGATGATCCCTTAATCGATAATGAAGCCATAAATGACAGAGATTCCAAAAAAGGGATCTCTAACATTTATGGAGAGATGAAATCCTTGAGTAAAAACCATACATTTTCAATTGTAGATAAAAATCATAAACCCAATCTCATTGTGTGTACATGGATTTTAAAAATAAAATAATACATCATTGTTGAAAATAAAATTCAATTTAAGGAAAAATTAGTGGATATGGTTTACCTTCAATGAGAGGGTAATGATTATGTTGATTTTTTTAAAACCATTTTTATAGGATATTATATTTAGATACTTTATTATTTTTTTACATTTAATTATTTTCACATAAAAAAAAACTATATGAGGGAATGGATTTCATGCATAGTGATCTTAATTGGAAATTTTATATGAAATTCCCTAATGGTTATCACTATTAATTAAAAACTAACCAAGTTTTTCTTTTAAATAAATCCATGTATGATTTAAAATAGACCTCTAGAAAATGATTTTGTAAATTTGACTCTTTTATTATTGATAAAAAATTTAATTGGAACAAACATGATGCATGTGTTTACTTTAAATTTGTTAAAAATTACTTGCATTACCTACTAATTTATGTAGATGACATGTTGGTTATGTTCAATAAAATAAATCTTATTAATTACATTAATTAATTATTGAAAACTATTTTTGAGATGACATATTTTGGAGTAGAAAAAAAATATTATCCATAGACATTATAAGGGATATGACTGATAAATTAGTGTATTTATCCTAAAGTTCTTTTATCTTGAATATACTAAAAGAATAATAACTTAAAAAATTAAATCTAGTTAATGTTAATTTTTTCAGAATTTTACATTGTCTTTAACTTAAGAACATTTTTCTAATGAATATATAAAATATATGTCAAAAATCTATAATTCTAATATTTTTGGTAGCCTCATGTAATATATTATTTTTACAAGGTCTGATATATCTTTTACAGTTTTCACACCCAGAATATTCATGAATAGTTCAAGGAAACCTCACTGGAAGGCCCTGAAGAAATTAATTAGATATGTTTCATTAGTTTTGAACTAGATTTTGTGTTTTGGTAGATATATAAATAATGGGAAAAAATTGTTGGAAATTTTAATTTTGATCATAAAGGTAGCGTGGATACCAAAAAGTCCCTCACTGGATATGACTTCACTTCTTGTGGATGCGTAATATACTGGAAATGTAATATGATGTTTCTGTTGCTCTTCCAACCATATAATCTATGTATAATTCATTTAATAAGGTTATTAATGAGGATTTATGGTTCAAAGGTTTTGTTTCTGAACTCAATTTACACAATATTGTCATTTTTAGTTTATTATGGCAGTAATTGAGCTTTTTATTTATTAAAAAATTTTGTTTTTCATGGTAAATACAAACACATATTCATCAGGTTACAATTTATTAGATATTACATTGAATTTGGAATTGCATTTGACATAATTATACATACTGATAATAACACAACTGATAGTTTGTCTAAGGTCATAGTTTTTTCATAATTATTGTTTTTTAGATAAAATGATTTTGGGTTCTATTCAATCTAAATAATTACAAGAACATCTCAATTTTAGAATGAAAATGGCGGATATTTTTTAATCGAATGTGTTTTCATTTTGAATATTCTTTGTAAATTATTTCTTCCATTTATACATTGTTTTTTAGAAAAATAAAAAACTATTAAAATTAAAATTTTATAATTATTATCAAAGTGCTTAAATTATGGATCTTAAGGATTATATTTATATGGGCCTTTTTTGGTGACCTTACCATTATGTAGTTTCCTATGCACATTTACATAGTATTTTGGTTGACAGTTTACCTATTTTAAGTAGTCCTATGACCCTTAAAAATCATGTGTCTCAACTAGTTTACCCTTATATAGGTTTCCATTACATTTACATAACATGGTTTACCCTTAAGTGATAATCCTTGTACCCTTACATGTGTACCTTTACTCGGCAGGTTATCCTTATGTAGGTATCCTTATGCAGGGTTAACCTTTGCAAGGTTACCCTTACGTTTGGATGGTACCTTTATGTAAGTACCCTTACGAGGGTCTAACCCTTACATAGGTACCATTATCTAGGGTGTTGGACTTACATAGCTACCCTTACTCAGATGGTACTCTTATGTGAGTAACATTGCTCATTGGGTATAACCTTTATGTAAATGCCTTTTCAACCCTTCTGTAGGACCACTACATAGCGGTTACTCTTATTTTTATACCTTTAAACATGTATTAATTTTATGTATTTACCATTATTTATCAAGGGATATTGCTTGGTACGATTACACGATGGGTTTAAAACCATACCGACACATTGATTTTACAATTATTCCATTTTACCATCATGTGTGTGTCACTCAACCCTTATATATCCCTTTAACTTTTTATTACACAATTTTTTAATTTTTTGCATAGGGATTCGTGGAATTCTATGATTCTGGGGTAGTTAGACAATACTGAACCATCAGTAGAGGATTACATGACCCTCTATAGCCTAGTTCATTTACTTTATAACTAAATTTATCCTCTTTTTTCTCCAGATCTCAATGTGGAAATGTTCTTCAAAGAAGATATGTTTCATGGTCTACCATCATGCACCAGATTTGTTTCTTATCCATTTGTCATGGAGTTCATCGGTTCCCCTTTGTAGAGAACAATTGAGGCCTCTTGTTCCTGATCTTAAAGTCTATGAGTGAGCACCAAAGTGATTCAGATGAAGAGTATGGCTTCATAGAACAATATAATAAAAAATTTGGGGTGTTCTTGCCTACATGTAGGCCCAAAAGGGATCGACGAATGTTAAATATTGTGTCAATTATTCCTTCATTATTTTTTATTTATTTGTTCGTTGTGAATTTGTTCTTTTTGAATTAATTTGAATATCAATCTTCTTCCAGTTTCTATTTTTTATTCCACATTCCTCTTAAATCATTGTTGATTTTGTTTGTAATTAAAATTATTATTGCCTCAATGGACCCTTTAGTATTCAATGAATTAAATGAGTATTAGTGTATAACCATTGATCTTGGATTTTTATTAGGGTAATATGATTAACAATATCCCCAACATTAATCAATTGTATCTATCATATTATATGATAGAAAACACCATGACTTCTTTCACACATAATATATCATTTTTTATGGATTATGTATATTGTTAAAAACAATAAGTAGATAAAAATTAGTTTCTTCCATGTTTTCAACAATGATTTGAATATAATGGTTTAAGAATAGTTTATAAATCCCATTAAAATCTATTTTGTGATATTTAATAATTTATAAGTATTGTTATAGAATAATCAATTATATATTGATTATAATGAATTATTTTGGGATTTTGAAAAAATTAATAAATAAATAACCCATAATAATAATTATTTATATTAATTTTTTTTCATTTTTTATATCATGACCTATTATCTAGATATATAATTTTTATATGTAAATTATAATGGTAATTTATAAAATGTTTATAAATTAAAAAAGAAGGCATACATATAAAAGTGTTTATGTTTAAAATTTCAAATTGTTCATAATTACTTAATATGACATTTTAAAATTAAAGACCATATTAGAGAATTAATTTAAATGAAATTAAAGGAGGTTTTGATAATTGATTTTATCATTATTTAAATTATATTTAATATGTGATATTTAGATTATATAATTTTTTTTTCGAAAATAGAACTGAAGCATAACACCTTATAATTCTTGTAATATTATATATTTGAAGAAAATTATTTATAACAAATAATATGAAAGAGTGACTTATAAATAAAAATAACATGTTTATATTTTATTAATTATATAATATCTATAATGCACGACTAAATTATAATTTATTTATAATTTTTCATTTATTAATTGTTCATAAATAATTCTTTACGATTAAATTTAAGAATTATTCATTCATTTATTTATTTTATTTACATATTTTTTTTCATAGATATAATTTATATATTATGATTATATGTATTCTTTAGTTTAAATCGTTATGTTTCGTCAAAAAAATTTCATACAAGCATATAAGGAGTTACATGCTATATATGATTATGGATTTTGTTTCCATCTACCTTGAATTTGGAGTGTACTATGTTATGAGCAAGAATTTAAGAGTTAATTATAATTTATACAAATTAGGTTTCATGGATTTTATTGAATAAAAGTATCTTTTGGGTATAGTATATTTATGTAGAGTGACTTTGGCTCTGACTTCTCACACCCCTAGAGGTTTATGCCTCACCTAGAAAAGTGAAGGTTGAATGTATGTCCAGGATTAATTTTGTGGTGATTGTTAATTTCATATAATTCTAAAACTTTACATGAAAGGGTTATATATATATATTATTTATGGGATTATTTTGGATATGTTTGAATATAGTTGGATTTTAATTTTTGTTAGTAACAGAACGTATGAGTTGTTCAAAGAGTTACACATCAATATAGGTTGATCATTTGGATTTGCTTGAAGGAATCGGATTCCAGACTAAATCATTAGAATCATTCATACATGTAAATGGAAAATATGAAATAACATGGAGATCTTAAATCCCCTGAAAAATACTAATTGTCAGTCTACATCCAAAGAAAACACATTTCAAGTCCTCGATAAGTCACCCAACTAGGTTCTGCCAAAGTAGGGTATCCATGGATCATCTTGTGTAAGGCATGGTAGAAATAGATAACCCTAAGAGTTAATCAAATACTACTATGAACTTTTGGTTACACTAAGCTAGGATACCCTATGAGTTATGATACTAGAGGAATAGTGTTGAGTTTATCGATTTGATGTATATGGAAAAGTGTTATGTATGACATCATATTATCAAGAATAAATTCAGGAAAACACTACATGATGGGAAATAATAATTTAATAAATTTTTTCGAATACTAAAAAACATAATAACTATCTTAAGAAATAATAAAATCTATGTGTTAGAGTAACTCCTACCCGAGTTACATATTTTTGATGTTTGTAAAAAATGAATTTAAATGCTTATGAGCAACATAAATTGTTGCTATCAGGGTTTCCTTAAGGAATATACTATAAATTGAAATCATGTTCTTTTCATCAATGGACATATTTTAGCAATGTGAATGAGTTAATGAGAAATTTACTCAATATTCTCAACGTGTTGGGAATAGATATACTGGTAATATGGTGTTGGAGTTCTGGTATAATGTTGATTGTAAATCTGGGTAAAATTTAAAATCGGAAGAATCAAAGACAACTAGAAAGGCCAATAATGTTTTTTCTAGTAGCCTATCATTGTCATTGAAACTACGATTTATCAGGATGGAAATAAAATTTTTCCATAATATAGAAACGTCTAAAATACTAGAAGGTGTTTGAGTAACTCCATGGGATGTCCAGGTTGATTATAAGTGTTATAGAAATTAATTCTTTAGTTTGTATGGGTATATGATTCCAAATGTCTACTCTAAAAGTGTTTTTGTTGAGAACACTTTTTTGTGAGTTGTATTTGTTTTCTATGGATGCTACTCATTTTCAATGGTTTTCAATGAAATATAAAGATTTCATTGATGTCAATATGTTAGATAATGTTGATATATATTGTATGAAATAAGAAATAAGAAAATAAGTTCTCAAGTGGTAATGTCCCGACCTGAGTGCCACACGTCGGTCCCCCGATCCAATTCTCTGCAGGACCTCAATCACACCACCCCATAAACCAGTCACTTCAAACTAGAAATGAGGATTTAATATCAGTAATGGGGAGATGATAAAATCTTTTTTCGAGTAAAACAGTAGCAAGAATAAATAGAAAACAACCAAATAAATAAATATGGTAACCATAAAAATCTAGTATCACAACATAACCAAAACTAGAAATAAAATATCAAAACCAAACATTAGATATTCCATAATAGAGTATGTACCAAGTATTAAAATGTAACTCATAAGTAAATACACTAACAAATCCCCGGTGGGTCTTGAACAACATATGATACCCTCATCCATGCTCTATCCCAAATCATCCATCTAACACAGGGTTTTTTCCCTTATCCTGTCCAAAAAATATGATATCTATTTGGGTATCAATTAGGAAGCCTAAGTAGGGTGTTAGTACAACTCAATAGGCCACCACCAATGACGTCTAAGAAAAGATGAAGCCAATAAAAATGTTTATGAAGTTGTATAAAGAAATAATTACTATGAATAAGTAAATATTTATCACATTATCAATTAATCTTTATTTAGTAACATAACTCCCTAGGTTCTCGTAAACACCCATAACACCATACTTGTTTCGGCCCATGCCGGAGCCTGAAATATCCTTGAGGGACATCACATCTAAAAATTCAATTATTATCATTATTTATCACAATAGACACATGAATTTCATTATTAATATTCATTTTCTTGTTTAACATAATAATTCTATTATTACCATTCCTTACTCCCAATTAACACTTGGATGCCATTATTAGCATACATTATTCTCAATTAACACATGAATTCCATTTTACCATTAATTGTTCTCAATTAACACATGGAATCTATTTTTATCATTCATTATTCCCAATTAACACATGAATTCCACTATTACCATTCATTGTTCTCAATTAACACATAAATACCATTTTTACCATTCACTAATTAAGATTCATTCCATTAATTAATACAAAAAATAATTAGTCTTCTCATTAATATTGCCACTTCAAAAATAATTTCATCACATTAATTCCCTCAATAAATTCCCTTATTAATTATACACAACAATCCCATTAATTAATTCATCAATTAATTAATCAATATTCAAATACACAATATCCTATATAATAATTCAATAATTAATATTTCAATTCACAATTTAATATTATGATAATTAACTCCACAATTAATTATCTGCAAATCCCAATTAAATAATTTGATAACTAACTCATGAATGAATTATCCCCAAATCCCAATTCAGTATTCTGATAATTAACTCAATAATTAATTATCCCCAAATCAATAAATAAACATCTCATAATTAAATCAAAAATTAATTAGCCCCAAATACCAATTCGATATTATGATAAATAACATCACAATTAATTATTCCCAAATCAAAAATTCAATATCTCATAATTAATTCAACCATTAATAATCCGAATTCCACAATCTCAATATCCCAAATTTCAAATTTTCCACAATTAAGTAATTATCCAAATTAATCAATTAAATTAAGAAATCAATTTCAAAATATATAGTAGAAGTTAGCAAATTACATATAGATAATTGAAATCAAGACATTGGGATTTGAATGATAGACCACCTAAATAAATTCATTGACAAGTGATCGCCCATCAAAAACCCTCAATTTGAACAGAATAACGACATAGCATGAGATCCAGATCTAAAACATACATACATGATTTAATAAATCAAGATCACTTAATAATTGATCTACATACACAATTCCTAGATCTATATCTAACAATAGATCTAGATATAACCAAAAAAATGAAGAACAACCATTAACGGATGTAAGCAGAACATGAAATAGAAATGAAACTATATGGAAATATATCCTCTTATAGGGATGGGTATAGATCTTCAATGAGAGCTTCAAATCATGAATAACATAGGTCGGAATGACTTTGAATCTATTTAGAGCACAAAAAATTTGTGAAATAAATTTTAGGGTGGAATGGGAGTGAATTTGGGATGTAAACGGGGGATCAGATTTTTTTTTAAAACCGGTTTAATCAAATTCACACGCACAGTTTTCTACTCAGGGTCAAAAGTTTCCCCTAACCATGAACCTTATCCATTAACCACTTCTGGGGGGGTGAAAAATTTATCCATTTAGGGTGCATGGTTTGAAAAACCGTGCACCAGCTGTGCAAAACCTCTTTGTCCATGGTTGCAAAGTTTGTTCAGCTAGAGCACACGGTTAGGGAAAACCATGCACCAACCATTCACTTCCCTCTTTAATCCATATTTTCTTCAATTTTTACCAAATAAAGGCCATAATTAAAAAATGAATTGAATTTACTCAGCATAAGGAAAAAGTGTACCTGTAAACAAGCCCGAGACATCTCTGTAAAATGATAAGGTTTTACAATCACCCCAACTTATAACAGATCATCCTCAAGTTCTAATCCCAAGAAAATATAAGATTTTGAGTAAAAAAGGTAGGTCCATTAAGCCCTCAAATATTTTTCTCTCTCTCATTATTCCTCATGAACATGGCCATGTTCCCACAATACACGAACTATTAGCACACTAATTCCCCATAAAACATTCTCACTGTGACCCAACACAAGTATCAAATTATCATCAAAGGATGCATCTATTTCAAGCTCAGCATCATCCACATTTATCACATGAGAAAGGTCATGGTGATACTACTAAAATTATGACACATGGAAAACATCATTCATAACATTTTATCTCGGTGGAAGATCCAATTGGTATGCCACTAGCCTGATTCTCTTCACAACCTCAAATGGTCCACAGAAATCTAGGCACCAACTTACACTGTCTCCACATCCTGTGGTGAACTAATATATGTGACACCTAAAGGAATAAATTATCACCCACTAAAAACTATAGGGATCATTGATTTCTATCAACATAAGACATATTTATACTTTGAGCTGTAGCTATACGGTTCTGAATCAGTTGTACCTACTCCAACGTCTCCTACACAAGACTCGATCCCAATAGCTTAGACTCACTAGCCTCTATCTAGTATATAAGTAATCTGTATGGACTATAATAAAGATCCTCATATGGAACCATATTTATATTTTCCCGATAGCTATTGTTATAGAAAAACTCCATGAAATATAAGTGCATCTCCCTAGACCCGCTGAAGTCCAGAATACACACCCGCAAGATCTCCTCAAGCACCTGTATAGTACACTCTAACTTCTCATATGTGAGTGGGTGGAAATACATACTACATTAAACCTATGTTACAATCACATCATGTAATCCCCAGAATAAGTGTGGAGTAAAGCGCGGGTCATTATCTAAAATTATTGTTTGTGGGAGTCGGTGCAGACAAACTATCTTTCGAATGTACAGTTCTTCCGACTGCACAACTGAGAAAGTCTCAAATATAGGAAAGAAATGTGATATTTGTTTTATTCAATCCACAATCACCCATATAGAATCACATATCTGATTAATCCTAGGGAGACGCACCACAAAATCAATGGCAACTTAACCCAACTTCCATTTCCAAATGGTCAATGAATGTATTAAACCATAGGGCCCTTGATGCTTATCCTTTACATACTGACTGGTGTAGAATCATGTCATAAACCATTTTATTTAGTTTTTCATTCCCAACCACCAAAACTATTGATACATGTCATTGTACGTTTTGGTTATCCTTTGATGCACTTCCCACTTAGAGGAATGAAATTCCTACATCCACTCCACCTACATTCTCGTAGGAATAATAACCCAACTCATAACATAGATGATCTCATCCTCATCAATTGTTCAATCTAATGGGTTCTTCCCACCTTAAAGTATTTACCTCATGGTAATACATTCTGGATCCTCATACATCATCTATATGATATTTCTCAATAGTTTAGACTCTATTAAAACTGAAATGTGAGTCATCTGCTCCAGACTCTCCTTAACCACAACATGAAACTCAACAAGCAAGGTTGTCATTTTTCCACTAAACTCTAGAATTTTGAACTTCATGAGTCATTTTTTCCTACTTAAATCATCTGCAACACTATTTCTCTTTTCAATCGTTTATGTTAGATCAAATTAAAATGATTGTATATACTCAACCCACCTTCACATCTAGATATTTAAATCACATTGTGAAAATATATACTTCAATATCCTATGATATGAATATGCATGGAGATTTTCTATCATCATATAATGCTACTAACACTTTAAATCATAAACCAATGCAGTTAGATAGAGGTCTGTAATAGGGTAGTTTTATTCATTTGTCCTCAATTTCTGATACCCATATGCCACAAATTGATCTCCTTGCATCAACACAGCTCCAAGACTAATCCCAGGAGTTACCAAAAACACTATAGAGTCATCACCTGGCTCTGGTAGGATTAAGATCAGTGCTGATATCATGCACTTTTTCAACTCTTCGATGGAATTATCATATTATTCTAATAGTCAAACAATATTACCTTTTTTCTCAATCATGTGATTACCACTGCCAATTGGGAAAAGTCCTTAATGAATCACGAATAGTATCTAGATAACTGTAGAAATCTAGAGATATCAAAAAAAATTATTGGGTTGATCCCAAGAAACCACTGCCTGCACCTTCTCTGGGTCCACTGACACACCTTCCTCTAAGATGATGTAACCTAAGAAGTGTGTCTGATCAATCCAAAACTAACACATTGATAGCTTAGAATATATCCATTTCTCTCTCTGTATAATCAGGAAAATGTTAAGAAGTTGGGAATAATCATAAAGAGTCTTTTATTACACCTTGATTTCATCCACAACCACAACCACAAACTAATACTAGTATGGATGGAAGATTCTATTCATCAATTACATAAAAAATT
Source organism: Viscum album (assembly GCA_963277665.1). Taxonomy (NCBI): domain Eukaryota; kingdom Viridiplantae; phylum Streptophyta; class Magnoliopsida; order Santalales; family Viscaceae; genus Viscum; species Viscum album. The sequence continues at coordinate 1,542,418,032 of OY728142.1, forward strand.
TCAGTTCATTCATCAACCCAAATGACATCATAACAAACTCATATATGCCATATATATTTTTAAATGTAATCCTTGGTATATTATATGATCTAACTCTCAACTGATGATACCCTGACCTCAAGTAAATATTTGAGAAAACAAAATCACTCCTCAACTATTGAAATAGATCATCAATGCATGGATGATGATACCAATTCTTTACAGTCATTTGGTTCAAATTCCACTAATCAATGCACAATAATAGAGTTATGTCATCCTTATTAGAAAAAAACTAGCAAACCCCAAGGTTAATTACTCGGATGGATAAATCCCTTATCCTATAACTCATCCAATTGAGTGTTAATATCTTGAAGCTTTGTTGGTTCTATTCTGTGTGGTGGAATAGAAACTGAATCTCCCTGAACATGAACTCAATTATGAACTCCATTTCTATCTCATCTGGCAGTCCTAAGAATTATTCAGGAAACACTTTATGAAACAGATGCACTATAGGTGGAAATACATCGTTCTTTACACCTCCATCATCCAGCAACAAACTAGAAACCTAGGTGGAAAGATCATCCAATTGCTGGTTAACTCTCCATGCATGCCCTAAAATGATATCACACACTCTATTGTGATTATAAATATCTCCCTTAGAAGACATAAAGTCCCCTCTCCTTTGATAACAATTAATTTGGTCTTGGTATCATATTAATGATTCCATACCAAAAATTAAATCAAAGCCTGAAATTCCAAGTATATAAAGATCCCATATAATGTGATACACTCTAAACTTGAGAGAACACACCTTGAACAAGAAAATGTATCTCTACTGTACTCCTAGAGGTGTGTCTATCCTCAAAACCCTACTCACAAAATCCGCCACCACGCTCAATCCATTGTCAAGTTGAGAATAGATAAAATAATAATAAGAACGGGTATCATAGAATATATAATAATAGTACCTCTCACTATCGATGGTCCAGACTTTCTATACACAATAGTTGACTGAATAGAGTTCAGTTTCCCTGACCCTCATCCCTATGATGATATCTGATTCCCCTATATTACACCACACTATTGACACATGTTCTCTTTCCCTAAAGCACTCAACCCACTGTATATATCACCTCATCAAATAAAACTCTAGCTTTAAGACTTATATGGTGAATAAGATCAACTTCCCACACCCTGGTTCTTTCTTACTCCTCCATCACTACTCGCCTGTCACGGGTTCCTGCAGAACGTCTACAGATGTCCCATCCTAGAGCAAGATCTGAAATCTACTGGTGGTTGGGTAAAGTTTCTATGATAGTGTCCCCACCTACCACCCTGGTGATATAAAATCTAGATAAGGTCATGTGTGAATAACCATTCCCCCTAACCACTCTTCCTACTATACCCTTGACTAACACCCACAAAGCAATGTCTTCTTATATCAGATGTTATACTTCCCGATCGCCTAGTAGTAAACACTTGTCCTCAAATGGAAGCCTCCCTCGGGTTCCCCTTAGCTATGAGATCCAAATCCATTACCTCAGTAAACATCATTCACAGAAAGAGGTTAATCATGGACTTATTCTCACATTTAAGTCCATCCTAGAAATTCCATTCCATAGCTGTTGTAACACCCCTAAATTCTAATGTACAACTTTTTATTCACAAGGGTGTATGACCTGAAACACCTAATGCGTAAGGGAATATAATATCACAATACCATACTATATATTTAGTATTTTAAATAAATTCAACACTGAATATTACTTGTAATGAACACAACACTGAGTTATCTTATGTTACATGCAAGATAGACCTTCTTTGAGAGCTTGCGTTACACATAAGACTGAGTTTCACCAGAAAAACAATATATTATTAAAAAAATTATTATTTAATATTATAAGCAATAAACTAGGCTTTGAATAGTTTTTCATGAATAGTAATAACTAACTTATAAAATTATGTTTTACACCAACATAAAATGAATTCATTGGTTAATAATTAATGAGAAATGAAAATAAGAACCAATTGGAAATGAAAAGAAATATTATTATTTTTATGCTTCCAAAAGAGTTTTACCATGATTAAAATAACTAAATTTAGAGAAATGTTTTAATGAAACATATATTTTATATAAATAAGTTGTTTTTTATACATATCTATAAGGATTGATATGCATAAGATAATAACAAACCCCATTTCACACATAAAAACCTATATTTTTATAAAGGTAATTTTACCACCATTTAATGGAAAACATCTTTTAAATCTTAATTTTGACACTCTTATTAGTTGAATATAATAAAATATTATTAATTATTGAATTAAAAATTTCCCAATTTTCCTAGGATTAATTTTTTGTATTTTTTTGAGAAACGTCGTTTTTTTATGAATAGTTAAAAAATACTGCATTTTAGTTAAAAACTATCTTTTTGATTAAATAGTTATAATTGTTAAATTATATTTTAATTTTTTTATAAAGTAAAATTATATCAATAATATATATATTAATAATATATTGTTTTTAATAATAAATTTAACATTGATATTGAAAATAAAACCTCAACAATCTTTGGAACATTTTTTTACTAAAACCAGTTAAACCATATATCTGCTAGATTAGCATTAATCATAATTTTACCACATCCATGATTTGAAATTTAAAAAATGGACATAAATTTTTTTATTCAGGATGCTATTTTTATTCAAATATGATCATCTTAATTTTTGACCTAATGATTAGTGAATGTGATTACAATTAATTGCAGTTTTTAAGGTCTAATTAGACTTAAAAATGGACTAAACCATATAATTAAGGGACCACATGACCTAGAAACTTGTAAAAAACCCATTTTATTTCCATAATTCTACCATTAAACTTAAATAATTGTGTTTTATTTTGTTTTTATGAATTTTTTTAGGTATTAACATGTCTATACTTAACTTGTTTCCAAAAAATTTCTAGTGAGTTCTTTTCCTTCCCTATAAAAATCCACCACCTATCCCCCTTCCTCACACCTATCAAGCCACATTGTCTTGTCCAAAATCTTCCCAAGTAGTATTCAAACATCCCTCCCCTCATACTAGGAGCCTAAAATTAGGAAATAAATTTATTAAAGGAAGCTTCTGGTTCAATCCAAAAAATGTTATCTGATTAAGATATAACGTCTTATCTCATTATGTTTGGTTTCATTTACATTATTCAACCCCAATACTCTAATTATTTTATGTTAAATAACATAAATATTATTATTAATATACATGGATGTGTTTATTTTTTTATTTCTACCCAAACATACACACACCTACATCTAATGGGTAAAGAATATATTTTTTTGTGTATAGTGAACTACTAACTGTAAGATCCCAGATCTTTGTTTCAGGTATGTTTTTCTGTTTTTGGTCATTTTTTAGGAAAAGAAGAAAATCTGGAAATTTTCTAAGTACATGTCGTGTACTTTATGAGTACACGCTGTGTAATTTTCTCTCATGCAAGGCCATGTGTTGGCCGTGTCCGGGCCACACATATGTGTGTAACGGTGATGTGGAGACCGCTTAATGCGGTGTATGGAAAGGGTGAGTACACGCCATGTACTCATGAAGTACACACAGTGTACTTTTTTTTTAAACAGACCGGGGTCACGACATAACCCTGAATACATCTTCTTCTCCAGATTCTTCAACCGAGAGCGAGGGTACAACTATGAATCTTCTCTGAGCCTCCGATCAGTCATCGGTTATCTGAATCGAATGCCATCAGTTGCAATAGAATCACAATGGCGAGTTCTTGGTTCTTCCTTGGCCATATTTCCTGATTCCTTCTCTTATGAGAGTTATCTGAGGTTGAACGTTTTAGGCATTTTTGCAGATCTTCTCTGTTCTAGGATGATTCACATGATGAGGTTTAAGTATATCGATCTCCTAGGATTTAGGTAGGTGGTTTGTTTCCCAACTTGAATGTCTTTGAGTTTTTGGTGCAAAAGTTCCAGATACCCATGTATTGGGTATCTCGGGTTAGGATTTTGATCCTATATTGTTATTTTCCTTAGATTTATTGTATTCTTGAGGTTATTAGATGATTGATAATTTCTTTTTAGCATGTTTTAGGATCACCCCATGGGTGTTTCCCTTGTTTTGGATGTTTATCAGCGTTTGGCTTAGGTTGCCTATGAGGTAGACCTTGTTGCATTGCTTGTTTGCCTTGATATAGTTGATTTCATTTATTATCTACTGTTTATATTCATTTGATGCATTTTAGCTATTAGACAAGTAGTCTTTTGAACTTACTTTGGACTTTTAATAGTTGATTACGCATGACTACACTACTCAGGGCCATGGGAACCTGGTGTGATAGACTAAAGAAGGAATTAACAATTAAGGGCTTCCCTAGAGAGTATTTTATAAATTAGTATCATTTGCAGGACCTATGGGAATGAGACTTTGTGCTTCCTTATAGAGTCCTTAGTTACGTACTAAGACTATAGGGGGAATTAGACGTAAGTTCTTCCTTAGAGAGTCTATATTTATTGTTGCAAGACCGTAGGGGAATTGACGGTGAGAGCTTCCCAGAGTGTCTGTGCCTTTGTATGTTTACTTGACTAGAGGTGTCTGCCAGTGTGAGACACCCAGAGAGTCGCCATGATTATTGTTTGGTTGGTTGTGATGAGTCCACCAAGCCAAAGAAAAAGCTTGTGTTTTGTACTGCTTTTAGTTAGGTAGTCTGCTGAGATACCTGTTGTTTTACTTTCTAGGCTTTGGGAATGTAGAGTTGTTGTTAGATTCATTGGGTGATAATTAAATGATTGAATTAAATTACTGAATAAATGTGAATGGAGATTGGTAGGATTGTTTACTTTAGAGTACTCTTGTTTCTCTGCTGCATTTATTTCATTTACTTTTTCTATATTGCTCACTGACAATAGGGCACAAATCTTGTGGTGATTGCCTACTGAGATTAGTCTCACACCCTATTTGGGTCCTGATTTTTGGACCAAATAGGTTATATGGTTTTAGGAGTGGATATGGATTCTAGACCTTCTACTTTAGGTACATGATTGCTGGTTCGAGTTGGAGCGCATAGGACCGAGCTTAGGCTTGCGATGCTGCTGGAGTTGTTGTTTACTTTTAGTGCTTTCTTCTCAGTTGTATTTCAACATGTTGTTGTGTTTTCTGATTTCCTTAGACACATGTACCATGCTGCATCATTATTATATTATACATTGCTTCCACTATTTAGTTTCAGTTGTTGCATGCAGCTTACTGCTTCCGTTATTGACTGTTATTTCATGTACCTTGCATACCTTACCAAATGAGGGAATAGTTTCCCCAATAACTTACCAAGTCCCTCCCTGCTAGTCGGCAGCCTCTGGCGTTTGGGGAAATGCGCTTGAGTTAATGTGGCGAACCGGGCACGGGGCACTAGTTGAGGGGATCCGGATTCAGGTCGTTACAAAGTGGTATCAGAGGAGGTTATTTCCTTTTCTATTGACTTACTATTTAGTGACATTAGACAGGGATAGGACAAAATAAGTAAATGGTAAATACTTGTGCCCGGGAGTTCTAGAACCCGTGTACAGGTAAAAAGCCAGATTACCTCGAATATTGCAATATCTGAGTTTTAAAAATATTACAGTTTACTTGATTTCACTGTTGGGTGGTGCACTTGTTTTGTGATGTTACTGTTTATATGATTGTGGTTCTATTTTATTACAATCCGATGAGATGAGGGTATTCCAGCTCATGCATCATATAGGCCCTTGTTATAAAATCACATGTCATGCATTTTTCCATGCCCTCTAGGTTGCATTAGAATTTTCATGCTGTTGTCATAGAATTTGTGATAGACGATGCATACTGTTGTGATAGTTGTTGTGATAGAATACCTACTATGTTGATAGGGTATCATTTGTTTAGAGCTTCTTTATCATGTATGCCAAACATTGGTCTTAGAGGTGTTATGGGCCCTCGAGGATAGAAATTTGGTGGGTCCTGAGTTGTTATACTGTTTACTTGTTATCTGCATTGTTATGATTCCAAGCTTTGATTCGCGGGGAGTATGGGCCCCCACGGATCGGAATTTGGCACCTTAACACTTGTTTTCTGTGTTTTCTGGGCTCTGGTGCAATTATAAGGCTACTGTCTAGAAAAACCCAGAATAAACGACATGTACTTTATGCATACATGCCGTGTAGTTTTTAGCCGTGTCGCTGACTATGTTTGACAGAGACATGAGGTTGTAAAGTTTCCTATAGGAGCACTCCGTGTACTATCTTAGCTTTCCGTATAGTCTGGAATAGGTATCCGACCATGTCACTAACAACACGGGTCGGGGTTTTCCTTCAAGTGCACGTCATGTCCCTTGGGAACACGCCGTGTATAGTTGACCATGTAGCTGGCCATGTAGAAAACAACATGGGTTGGTGTTATCCTTCCGTGTACATGCTGTGTCCGTATGGAACATGTCATGTAGTATCGACCATGTGTCAGGCCGTGTCACTAACAACATGGGACAGGTAAGTCATGTCAAGTACATGTCGTGTCTCCTTTTACATGTCGTGTAGTATTATTCTCTGTACCAATCTGTGTGACTAATGACACAGATAGGGGAGAGATCTTAAAGAAATTCCATGTAGTGGACAAGCACGCCGTGTAGTTTCCTGCTGGGACAGACTGTGTTCCTATCCGTGTAGGAGTGATCGGGCATGGAGAAAAAGGGTTAGTACGCACTGTGTAGTTTAAGAACACGCCACGTATCTGAGTGGTTTACATACCCATGTATGGCCAAGGTACATGCCCAAGGAAAACTTTTAAGATACACGTCGTGTAGTCATTTTTTCCCAAATTTTAAAGTTTTTATCTCCTGTTCCATTTTTCTCTCTTAAGTTTCTTCTATTTTCATTGTTAATGAAGGTGTGCTTTTGACCTTTCAGAGCTATGGAACCAAGACGTCTTCCCGTTGCATTTCAGGAACTAGGTAGTGACCGTACGCCTGATACGGAAGATCAGGGACTACCAGTAGTTCTACCTATCATCCCAGACATGGCACCTGCAGTGATTCCAGACATTGGTACCAACACTCAGTTTAGAGAGGGTTTCATGAGATTCATGCAAACCTTCCAGGGAGCTCAACATCCTTCCCCATCTATGGCAGAGATGGCGCGGGTTTTTCAGCAGTAGAACCCTCCCACATTCACAGGGGATGGTGGACCGCAGGTTGCGGAGTCATGGCTAGAAGCCATGCTGTCCATCTTTGAGCATCTAGAGACACCTCCGGAGAGGAGAGTGAAGCTCATGACTTATATGGTGCGAGATTCCACCAAAAGATGGTGGGATGTAGTTTCACAGATAGGGTGCCGATAGGCTAGGGCTTGGGATGAGTTTCAGCATATGTTCTACGACTACATCTACCCATCAACGCTGAGGGCTGACAGAGCCAGAGAGTTCATGAACCTGCAGCAGGGTACTCTCACAGTTATAGAGTATTCCTCCCGCTTTACAGAGTTACAACATTTCACTCCCATTCTAGGGAATGAAGAGTTGTTTTTGGCGAGGAAGTTTGAGGAAGGCCTCAAACCTGACATCAGGTCACAGGTGAATGTCTTTCAGTTGACTTTTATCACTCTGATAGTCAACCATGCGCTTATTACGGAGAGAAACCTAAGGGAGGCTGGAACTTTGGACCAGGGAGGTTCAGCATCCATGGATGATTCTCTCCAGAAAGACAACAGGAAGTGCTACCGAGAGTCTACACTAGGTGACTCGAGGAAGCGAGGTATTCCTTCTGGTAGATGATATCTTCCCTCGAACAACCAAGTGGTGTGTTTTTAGTGTGGAAGAAGTGGGCATAAGAATCCCCAGTGCTCGAGGGACCTAGTAGAGTTACGATCTTGCGGCAAGATGGGTCATCTGCTGCGCTTCTGCAAGGTTCTTCTGCCAGCGGCTAGTGAAGGAGGATCAGTTTCGACTTCGCGTACAGGAGCAGGATTACCAATTCCGTAGAAAACTAGGGGATGGAGTTCTTCAGGTCGTTCAAGCCAAGGTAGAGGTCGTGGACGCAGTGGTCCGGCTTAGGGAGGAGCAACACAGGGATCTCAGGCTTCTACGTAGGGCCACGGTATGGTCCAGACTTTTACTGTAGAGCAGATTCATCAGGAGCAAGATCCTGGACCTTCTACAGTTCGAGGTATGATTTTAGTAGCCTCAGTTTTATCCTCTGAACTTTTCGATACAGGAGCTTCTCATAGATTTATTTATGTGCATACTATGGAAAGACATAGACTTACTATTTATACTTCTGAGGATATGATGACGCTAGACACTCACTGGGGAATTAGAACTGCTAGCGTGCGTCAGTGCTTAGACTGCCCCCTCGAGGTTGGTGGGTGTTGTTTTTCGTAGAGCCTCTATGTTTTGGAGATGGTAGGATATGATGTCATTATTGGGATGGACTGGTTAGTTCCCTTCCAGGACTTTTTCGATTTCTAATGCCACAGGGTGAGTTTCACATCACCAAAGGGAGGATCTTTTCTTCACAAGGGAAAATGTGATGTCCAGGAGAGCAGAGCTGGACCAGAGCATCATGGGTTGGGTGGTGTTACAGTCCATATTTCTAGATTATATCTAGATGACCATGGGATTTCTCATATATATTTTCCTCCAATGGTCAATCATTTTCCAGATGTCTTTCCAGAAGACTTTTCAGGTTTTCCTCCAGAGAAAGAGGTAGAATTTTCTATCGAGCTTGTGCCAAGAGTGTCACCAGTGTCTATTCCTCCTTATAGGATGGCTACACCTAAGTTTTAGGAGCTCAAGAAGAAGTTGGAGGAGTTACAGGCAAGAGTTTTCATCCAACCCAGTACTTCTCCTTGGGGTTCGCCTGTCCTGTTTGTGAAGAAGGCAGATGAAATCCTTAGGCTTTGTGTGGATTATCAGAAGCTGAAGTAGTTGATGGTTAAGAACTGATATCCTTTTCCATGGATAGATGATCTCTTTGATCATCTTTGAGGAGCCAGAGTGTTCTCGAAGATCAACTTGAGATCCAGATACCATCATTTGCATGTCAGACCCTCTAATATAACTCTTACAGCCTTCCATAGTAGGTATGATCTGTATGAGTATTTGGTTATGCTGTTCAGTCTCACGAATGCGCCAGCAGTTTTCATAGCACTGATGAACAGATTTTTCCATCCTTACTTGGATTATTTCATGGTGGTTTTCATGGACGATATATTGGTGTACTCTCACAATCGACACGACCATACTACCCATCTTGAGATCGTTCTGAGTACACTAAGGGAGAATCAGTTATATACTAAGCTCTCAAAGTGCCACTTTTGGATGGATGAGATTCACTTCCTGGGTCATGTCATCTCAGAGACAGGAGTATCAGTAGACCTAGAGAAGGTGAGAGTAGTAGTTACCTGGGATCAGCCGAACAATTTCTTCATGGTATGAAGTTTACTAGGGATGGATGGTTACTATAAGCAGTTTATATAGGACTTCTTATGCTTAGAAGCGCCGTTGACAGGCTTGACTAAGAAGGGGGTGAATTATGTTTGGTCAGAAGCCTTCGATTCAACCTTTCAGGAGCTAAAGGGGAGATTGACTTCAGCACCGATTATAGTTTTACCGGAGCCGGGCAGAAGTTATACAGTTTTCTATGATGCCTCTGGCATTGGGCTCGGAGAAGTGCTCATGCAGGAGGATCATGTTGTTGTATACGGATCTTGGAGATTGAGTCCACATGATAGTAACTATCCTATTCATGACCTGGAGTTGGATGTAGTTGTTCATGCTTTGCGTTGTTGGAGACATTATCTTCTAGGAGAGCATTTTGTGGTATATACTGACCACAGGATCCTCAAATATGTCTTCACGTAGCATGATTTGAATCTGAAACGGCGGAGGTGAGTTGAGTACCTACAGTCTTTCGATTTCGATCTTGCTTATAAACCTGGGAACGGCAACGCTATGGCAGACACATTGAGCATAAGGACACAAATATAGGCAGTTCAGGAGGCCAGCAGCGAATGGCAGCTTATGGCTCTGTTTTCTAAAATGCATTTGGAGGTGCACGACAGACAAGGTCAGACCTTCATTTCATCTGTAGCTGTTACCTCTACCATTATTGATCAAGTTTTAAAAGGGAAAATATCAGATTATGAAGGCCTAGTCCTACCGGAAAGCGTGTCAGGAGAGGACCCTCTTCCCAAATGGACCATAGGCAAGGATGCGATCTTGCATTTCCAGGGATGCGTATGGGTGCCAGCAGATACACGTGAGGAGATGATGCGAGACTTTCATTCCTCGGTTTGGGCAGTTCATCCTGGCATCACCAAGATGTATCGTGATCTACACTGCCAGTATTGGTGGCCAGGTATGAGGAGAGATGTTGCTGGTTTTGTCATGAGATGTTCCATCTGTTATCAGGTGAAGGCGGAGCACTAGCGACTATCAAGGATTTTACAGCAGCTACCCATTCCCGAGTGGAAGTGGAATGATGTCCCAATGGACGTCGTGACAGGGTTACCGAGATCGCCTCGAGGGAATGACGTAGTATGGGTTGTCATTGACAGGATCATGAAAGTTTCTCACTTCTTGCCGATTAAGGAGACCTTTGGTGTTGATGAGATTTAACAGTTGTACATCCGTGAGATTGTACACTTGAATGGGTTCCAAGTACTATCATTTCAGATAGGGATGCCTGCTTTACGTCACATTTATGGAAATAGCTACAGAGGGCTTTGGGTACACAGGTTTCTAAGTACATCTTACCATCCCTAGACAGATGGCCAGTTTGAGCGTATGATTCAGGTACCAGAGGACATTATACGAGCCTGCATCCTTGATTGTGGAGGTTCTTGGGAGATACATAAACTTATAGTGTAGTTTTCCTATAATAATAGTTTTCAAAAAACTATTCAGATAGAACCTTATGAGGCTTTGTATGGTAGGACATGCCGATCACCCTTGTGTTGGCTAGAGGCAGGAGAGGCATCAATGCTGGGACCTCGTCTTGTTCAAGAGACTACAGAACTGGTGGAGTTGATTCAAAAGAGAATGTATACTGCACAATCTCGATAGAAATCTTATGCTGATCAGCGGAGATGACCTTTGGAGTTCAAGGTCGGAGATCAGGTTTTTCTATGTGTTACCCCAAGGATGGGACACGAGAGGATTAGGAGACAGGGTAAACTTTCACCGAGATACCTTGGGCCATTTTAGGTTCTGGAGAGAGTCGGGTTGGTTGCTTATAGGTTGCAGTTGCCTCAGAGGTACCAGGATGTGCACGACGTCTTCCATGTTTCTTAGCTTCGCCACTATTTCTTAGCCCGTCTCATGTTTTTCAACCCGAGGAGGTTGAGCTGGAGCAGGATGCATAGTTCAAGGAGCATCCTATCAGGATTGTAGATCATAGTTCAAAGATAATCCATGGTCGGTCTATTCCTCTGGTACGGGTGCTATGGCAGCACGACCGTGTATAGGAAGAGACTTGGGAGAGGGAGGCCGATATGTGATCACAATGGCCAGAGTTGTTCGAGGTCTCTTCTTCGCCACCAAGTTATGGAAATTCGGGGATGAATTTCTTTAAGGGGGGAAGTTTGTAAGAACCTGGATCTTCATTTCAGGTATTTTTTTCCATTTCTAGTCATTTTTGAGGAAAAGAAGTAAATTTGGAAATTTTCTAAGTACACACAGTGTACTTTTCTCCCGCCCAAGGCTGTGTGCTGGCCATGTCCGAGCCACACACACTTATGTAGTAGTGATGTGGAGGCCGCTTAATGCGGTGTACAGAAAGGGAGAGTACACACCGTGTACTCATGAAGTACACGTCGTGTACTTTTCTTTTTATTTCTTTAAAGGGACTGGGGTCACGACTTAACCCCGAATACGACTTCTTCTCCAGCTTCTTAGACTGAGAGCGAGGGTATGACTGTAAATCTTCTCTTAGCCACTGATTCGTCACCAGTTATCCAAATCGAATGTCGTCAGTTGCAATAGAATTGTAGCGGTGAGTTCTTGGTTCTTCCTTGGCCACGTTTCCTAATTCCTTCTCTTGTGAGATTTATCTGAGGTTGAAAATTTTAGAAGTTTTTTCAGATCTTCTTCATTCTAGGATGATTCACAGGACGAGGTTCAATTATATCAATCTCCTAGGATTGAGGTAGGTTGTTTTTTTCCCTACTTGAATGTATTTGATTTTTTGGTGCAAAAGTGTCGGATACCCATGTATCGGGTATCTCGGGTTAGGGTTTTGATTCTCTATTTTTATCTGCCTTATATTGATTGTATTATTGAGGTTATTAGATGATTGATAATTGCTTGTTAGCATGTTTGAGGATCACCCCATGGGTGTTTCCCCTGTTTTGGCTATTTATCGTCGTTTGGCTTAGGTTGCCTGTGATGCAGACCTTGTTGCATTGCTTATTTGCCTTGATATAGTTGATTTCATGTATTTCCTACTGTTTATATGCTTTTGATGCATTGTAGCTATTATCCAAGTAGTTTTTTGAGCTTACTTTGGTCTGCTTACAGTCGATTATGCATGAATACACTACTCAGGGCTGTGGGAACCTGGTGTGGTAGACTAAAGAGAGAATTGACGATTAAGGGATTCCCTAGAGAGTCTGTTATAAATTAGTATCATTCACAGGACCTACAAGAATGGGACTTTGTGCTTCCTTTGAGTTTCCTTAGTTATGTACCTATACTATAGGGTGAATTATACGTAAGTTATTCCTTAGAGAGTCTATAGTTATCGTTGCAAGACCGTAGGGGAATTGATGGTGAGAGCTTCCCAGAGTGTCTGTGCCTTTGTATGTTTACTTGACTAGAGGTGTCTACTAGTGTGAACCACCCAGAGAGTCACCATGATTATTGTTTGGTTGGTTGTGATGAGTCCACCAAGGCAAAGAACAAGCTTGTGTTTTGTAGTGCTCGTAGTTAGGTAGTCTGCTGAGATACCTGTTGTGTTACTTGCTATAATTTGGGAATGTATAGTTGTTTTTAGATTTATTGGGTGATAATTAAATGACTAAATTAAATTACTAAATAAATGTGAATGGAGATTGGTAGGATTGTTTACTTTAGAGTACTCCCGTTTCCCTACTGCATTTATTTACTTTACTTTTCTATATTGCTCATTGAAAGTAGGGCACAGATCTTATGGTGATTACCTACTGGGATTAGTCTCACACCCTTTTTGGGTCCTGATTTTCAACCCAAATAGGTTATATGGTTACAGGTGTGGATATGGATTGTGGCCCTTCTACATCAGGTACATGATTGCTGGTTAGAGTTGGAGAGTATAGGACCGAGCTTAGGTTTGCGATGCTGCTGGAGTTGCTGTTTACTTTTAGTGGTTTGTTCTTAGTTGTATTTTAGCACGTTGTTGTGTTTTCTTCTTTCCATAGACACATGTACTATGATGCATCATTATTATATTATACATTTCTTCCACTGTTCAGTTTCAGTTTTTTTCATGCTGCTTACCGCTTCTGCTATTGACTGTTATTTCATGTACCTTGTATACCTTACCAAATGAGGTCATAGTTTCCCCAATAACATACCAAGGCCCTCACTTCTAGTCGGAATCCTCTGGAGTTTGGGGAAATGCGCTTAAGGTTATGTGGTGAACTGGGCACAGGGCACTAGTTGAGGGGCTCCGGATTCGGGTTGTTACACTAACTCACAAAATGATGATTATTCATTTTTACCTTATCACCAGTCATTGTGGATATTATGATAGACAATATGTCTATATATATTATATATGATATTATTATTTATTTAATCTACTTTAATTCTTTTAAAACATATACCCTTATACTTTCTATTTTTCATTAATATGATAACATTGTTTGAGAATGTGTGGACTATTTCCCCCTCAAAGCGATGTGATTCATTCACACAATCAATGGATAGTATAAAGGATGATTATAATTGTAAATATGAGACATAAAAAATTTATATTCATGACATAGTTACCTTTCAGGAAATATATATATACATATCAATTTCTTTATTATCCATTCATACACTAAGAAGTGATAATGTCAGTCATGGACGTGTGGAATACTGCCTCCTCGCCATGATGTGGTTCCTTTTACATCATGAGAATTATATATATAATTATATATGTATAAATTATGTTTTATTCATGATATTATGATCATTCTAGAAATATATAATTCTAATTACTTTATTTCTATAAGGATCATCGAAAAATGGGAACGTTACTCATGCGTACGTACGACCTACCGTCTTCATGATTGTAATGTTGGTTTATTTTTCATAACCATATTTAATGATTGATTTTAAAAGTACAATTTATGAATAAATATTCTAATTTTTTTATAATTATTGTTATTTAGATGTTATATATTGACCCATTTTACTATAGTTGACATACCAAAGTCGTTTTGGGCGTATAAACTGAATTTGGTCAAAACACCCAATGTGAATATAATTGTTTATATAGTTGAATACAACATGATAATAAGTGAAATAAAATTAATGATGAACATGAAAATAGTTATCAGGAAAGTAGGAAATTATCATAAGTTTATTATATAGTAATTTTAATGATGTTCACCCCATAGGAAACAAAAGGTAAGTGATTCTCATATGACCTTTTTACATCTGTGAGATAAATGTCACGTACACCACTTAAATCATTTTTGTGGTGTATTTAATGTCCATTTTGTTATGTTATATCATTACTCATTTAATCATCCTAGTATATTAAAATTTCATTTAATATTTTTTTTCGTGATTTTTATGATTTAAAATGTTTTAAAGTGGTATGTGACACATTAGAATGTTTGAAGATTGTTTTCCTCAACAACTTTAATGATATTTCAATTGCATTTCAATTCTATGAAATTTTATGAACATTTATAAATAAAATATTTTATTTTCTCTCCTCTGGTTATTCAGGACCATTTTCCAGTATTAGTGTCATTTTCCCACTTAGTGGTACTCAAAATGTTTTAATTTTTTTTTGGAAAACTGGACTCCATTTCACTATTTAGTCAGAGAAATTGTTTTCTTCTAAAACTCTTATTTTATTGAAATGTTTTAAAATATGTTTTAAAATGATTAGGTAAATAAATTTTTACCCCTTTTGGTCTTTTACCAATGTTTTCAAATTAATCTTTTTATTTTATTATGATTAACGCATTGTTCTTATATTTTTACCGTGAAAAGGGAATGTTATTTTTACACTATACGACATGTATTGATTTACCTGTTGTGATTAATTAAATGCTTAATTTTCATTTTTGAATGGATAATTTTTAAATAAGTTTTTTAAATTGGTTTTTAAATAAAATTTTTTTCAAAATTTTTTTCAAAACAAAAGGATATTTTTTCAATAATGTTTTTAAAATATATTTTTTAAAAATTTCCATTCATCAATGACAACAACCCTTTATTTTACATTACTTGGGGTATGTTGTATTAATACAATCCTTAATCACACTAAGGATGGTTGATGATTGATTTGACCAAGAATATTATTCAAATTAACTTCCTTTATTTCTTTTTCCCATTTAAACATTCAATATTCTATGATCATTGAACTTGAACTTGTTATCAATTTCAATTATCATGTATATTTCTATTTCCTAAACTGTATAAAATTTTACATACATTGTATACTTTGAAAATTATTTTTTTATTTGGGTAAATACTTATAAATCCATATCTCTTAGTCCATACAAATATTTGATAAGGCACATTGTTAAATCTATTATTTTATATATGGAGAATGGTTTGGACTAGAGAGACACGGCTGAGGCCTAGTTATAGAAAATACCTTGATGCATCGGTAGTCTCATGGGATGAGTCTTTTGGATAGCCGCATTAGATGGGTTTTTACCCAATATTTTAGAAATTTTCCTGTGAATGGTCTAGATTGTAAAGCTATAATATACCTAGGAAACATAGATTCTAATAATAAAGCATTTCCCTCATTTATATTCATTTATTATTCATCCATGTGTTTTTTTGTTGACATATATATTGATGTATATAATTTTCAAGATTAAGTTATTGTCCATCCATGAGTTTTTGTGTCGAGATATCTGTTGATACATTTCATTTTCAGTTATTTAGATGTCATGTGTTTTAGTTTCTTACCATACCACAATTATTTTTCATTATCTAGTTATTTGAATGACATGTGTTTCTATTTATTACCATTCCATATTGTTTATACACTTATATTCAGTTTATTGATTATATGGAATGTGTGTTCAATAATTTACCTTTCCTTATTGACTCTTCTTATTGATTCATTATTGTTTCCACTTTACTCAACCTTACTAAGAATTGGAGCTCACCATTATTATGTTTCATTCCCTAGGTATCAAAGAAGGATACTATGAAATATGTCCATAGATATACTAAATGGAATATAGTGACACTAAATTTTATTTATATATATTTTAATATGAATAAGATAATGTTATAATTAGTGTATTAATTTATAATACAAGACTCATTTATGTCTCTGGTTTACCAAGACCACTAAACTGATCATTCCTTTAGAGATTTATTCCTTACTATCATGACAATATAACTGACAGAAAGCACTAGATTTGGGTTTATATGGATGGGTTTCTATAGTTAGTATCAAAATAAGTCTATTAAAAACCTTGGTAACAAGATTTAGGAAAACATAGGTTAGATAACATAACCCTAATGTAGAATTTGAGGTTAAGTATAGAATAACATGATAGATTTTTGGTAAGTTATAGATTATGTGGGTCTTCCTAGGAATACATTCGTATTTGGATACTAAAATTGGAAATGGATATAGAACAAATCTACCTAAGAGTAAAAGACATGAAAATGTGTTCTGGGCCAGACTCAGGGTAACCTGGTACATGAAAACATGCCTTTCTGCGTAACTGGTTTGACACTCCTAGGGGATTTTCTTAGGATAATCCACTTTTTATTTACAAACCATTATGAATAATTTGAATATATAATTAAAATGAATATTATTAGTTAAACCTATGTTGTATTATATTTGAAAATAAGGTGTCATTATTTAGATAACTTATAGATAACTATATGCTTTTCTCACTATGACTATTGTTGATCACACTATTCTTTCTAGTTTTAGTCAATGGATGGAACCCAAAGGATTCATGTTAACATCAAACATGATGGAAATGGTGGTGAAAATGAGCAACAAAATGACATGTTGATAGGATTGAAGGATAGTGTGTTTATTCCAAACCAGTTTTATGAAAATACTATTAACAATATATACCTTTACCAACTCACGAACACAAAAAAGTAGAGAAGTATGAAGGTTTCAAAGAGCTCAAGTGGTAGAGAACATAAATAGAATAAGGATCAATTTATGATTTTTTTGAAGAGTGAAAGGTGGAACCTAAGAAAGTGTCTCAATGGAATAATTAAATTCAATACATGTGGGAAATAAGGACATAATGAAAAGGATTTCCGAATAAAAATGAAGAGTAAAATTTAAGTAAATGATGTTCATAATAGGAAATACCATATATTTTATTATCTTAAGTGTGGGGAAAATAGAAAATTACCCAATTAAAAACCTTCATATAGAAGATAACATACCTACTAATGAATGATCAATGTGAAAATAAGTGGATGAAGTACTAAAGTATTAAGGATGAATTGAAAACATTTTCTAAGAGTCTATTTAATGATTAATTTTCAAGTATTTATATCATATTTTTTTTCAAACTATATTAATTTAGTTTTAGAAAAAGAAAATTTGTATGATGGGTGACAAAAAATAATATCCTATAATTCCATGGGTCTTGAACCCATGATTAAAGGATGATAAGGGTTTCACGCCATCTACTGACCTATGCAATGTCCTGGTTAATTTATCAATGTTTTTAGTTAAAAAATTTGACAAATAAATGTTAATGATGAACTGATAATGTAAATATTTAGGATTAATGATTAATCTATGAACCATACTAGTTTTGGAACACATTTAAAGAAAAATATTTGTACTTTCACTCTTTTATGGGCCTTACGATCTTATAATGTTTCATTTAGTTCTTCAGACATTAAATATTCATTATTGGTAATTAATTTATATGGGTATAAGAATGAATTCCAATTTTTTAAAAACACAAAAAAAATGTTATTATTGTTGAAACCTATCTTGTATGGATATATCCTTATTTTCACGGCCAGTAACATAATTTCCCAACAATAGGAAAATGACTTGGAAAAAAAATTTGTCATAATACCTTCATTAAATTTAAACTGATGGTCTCATAAATCATCGTGGATTTAGGGTTTTGATACAATAAACTTCCTATCGATCAGTAACTTGTTTTTGATTGATGAATTAATTATATCCCTATAAATATTTAACATTTCCTTTTAAGTATGTGTCTCTATATTCCACTAATGATCTTGTACATAGAAACCAAGATACATGGCAGTCTTGGTGACCCCTGTACTTCCCATTCTTTCTTTTTTGGAATATTTTTACAAACTCATCTCATGATGTGATATTTCAAACATAGGTAGTGTCAAAAAATCTATCACCATGATTGTGTTTAAATTTCAAGGACACGGTTTAATTTTGGTGGGGAGAATACAACCCCCCAAAATTCGAAAGTAAAACATTATATTCAATAGCAGGAATGATATGAAACAAAAAACATTTACGAAAAAATAATATCCCAAGCCTACTATATATTTACTATTTTAAGTAAATTCAACACATTATATTTCATTTAATGAATGCAACAACTAGTTATCTTGTGTTACACGCAAGAGAAACCTTCCTGGATAGATTGAGTAACACACAAGATCAAGTTTCACCAAATAACAATGTATTATTAAAATATTATTATTTAATATAATATGATATAATGTTTCCATTAAATTATTTTTTATGAATAATAAAAACTAACTTTTAAAATTATTTTTCACACAAATATAAAATGAATTCATTGTTTAACAATTAATGAGAAATGAAAATAAGAACCAATTGGACATAAAAAGATATATTATCATTTTTATGCTTCTAATGGAGTTTTACCATAATAAACACAAAAAAATTAGTGACTAATTTTAATAAAACATATATGTTATATATTCAATAAACTATTTTTGATATTAATCCATTAGTTTTGATATGCATAAGATAAGAACAAACCCTATTTAACACATAACACAAATATTTTTATAATGGAAATTTTTTCACCTTTTAATGGAGAACCTATTTTAAATCCTCATTTTCACACTCTTATAAATTTAATTTAATTAAAAAAACAACATTATTGAATTAATAATGTCAATATTATCCTTGGGTGATGTTTTAATATTTTTTTGAGAAACTTAATTTTTTGTTAACTATTGAAAAATATAGCATTTTCGTTTAAATAATATTAATTATTAAACTATATTTTAATTTTTTATAAAGTTAAATTAGATCAATAATAAATATATTAATAATATTTATTTTAATAGAATAAATTTCACCTTTAAATTTAATATAAAAACTCAAATATCATTTGATCATTTTTCTACTAAAACCAGTTGAACAGTTTTACTGAATGATTAACATTAATATTAATTTTTCTGTTTATGTGATTTGAATTTTAAAATTGGAAATTAACCATTTTAATTAGGATGATATTTTTATTCTATTAAGCTCAACTTACTTTTTTACAAAAAATATTTGTGATTGTGATTAAAATTAATTACAGTGGTTAAGGTGTAACTAGGATTTAAAATTGAAAAACCGTTATATTTAGGGGCCCAGATGACCTATAAACTTGCCCAACACCCATTTTATATCCACAATTTGGACATTCACCCTAAATTATTGAGTCTGGTTGGTTTTTTATTACTTTTTTAGGTAATAACATGTGTACACCTAACTTGTTTCCAAAAATTCCAAGTGCGTCCTTTTCCTTCCCCATAAAAGGTAGCCACCTCTCCCCCTTTCTCACACATATCAAGTAACACTGTCTCATACAACCACTAACCATGTAGTCTTAAAACATCTATTCCATCATCCTATAATCCTACCCTTGGGAATAAATAATTACAAGGAAGCTTTTGGATCAAACCAAAAGAAGTTACCCGATTAAGAGGTAACGTCTTCGCTCAAGCTTTTTAGTTTCATTTCCATTATTCAACCCTTATAATCTTACTGATATATGATTAAATAAAAGCACCAATATTCTCAATATATTATGATATTTTTTTTATGATTTCTACCTACATGTACTCACACTTCCATCTAATGGGTAACAAATAAACTATTTCTGTGTATGGGAAACTACTCCCTGACGAAACAATAATTGTTCATTTTTCCCTTACCACCACTAATGGTGGCCATTATGATAGATAGTCTATTTATATAAATTACATATCATATTTATTATTTCTTTAATATTATTTAATTATTTTAAAAAACTTACCCTTATACATTCCATTTTTCATTAATACGATAACATCATTTGAGGATGTGTTGAGTACCGCCCCCTCAACATGATGTGATTCGTTGACACGATCCGCAGAGCGTGTACATGATGATTATAATTGAAAATATCATAAATACCCAAATTTTATACTATATTCATGAGATAATTACCTTTATGGAAATACAAACACACATACACACATCGTTTTTTTTTATTATCCATTAACACATTAAAATGTGATAATGTAGGTCATCGATGTGTGGACTACCGCCTCCCCAACATGATGTGATTCCTTTTACATCATGAGAATTTTAGATATAAGTATATATTAATAATGATATGGTATTCATGATATTATTATCGTTATATAAATATATAATTCTATATTTGTTCTTTCCATAATGATCATTGAAAAATGTGAACGTTACTCATGTTTACGTATGACATACAGTCTTTATGATTGTAACATTGGATCATTTTTCATAACCATATTATATAATTTATATTAAGATTATAATTGATGTATAATACGATAATTATTTCATTAATATTATTTTTTAGATTTTATATATTTACCTCTTTGATGGTTGTTGACTAACCAAAGATATTTTTGACACATAAATCATATTGTGTCAAAACACATGATGTAAACATAATTGATTAATTAGTTGTATACAAAATGGTAATAAGTGAAATAAAAGTAATGATAAACATGAAAAGGGTTATAAATCAAGTATAATATGAAAATATGTTTATTATAAAGGATGTTAAAATATGTTCACCCTAACGGAAAAATATGTTATGGGATTCTCCTCTCACCTTTTTACATCTGTGAGATATTTGTCATGTACACTTCTTACATCTTTTGTGTGGGGTATCTACTAACCCTTTTTATGTCATATCAATAATAATTTTATCTTCATTTTATATTAATATATTATTTAATATTATTTATTCATGAGTTTTATGATTTAAAATGTGTTAATGTGGTGTGGGAGGCTTTTGAATGTTTAAATATTCCTTTAATCAACAACAACATTAATGATATTTCAATGGTATTTCCATTTGGGAAAATTTTATAAAAATTTGTCAATAAAAACATCAATGTTATCTCCTATAGTTATTAATGACCAATTACAAGTATTAGTACCATTTTACCACTCTTTGGTACAAAAAGTGTTTTAGAAATGGTTTTTATAAAACCCACCTTCATTTCTCTCTTTATTACAGGAACTTGTTTTCTTAAAAAAAGTTTTATTAAAATGCTTTAAAATTATTCGGTAAATAAAATTTTACCCATTTTTTCTCATTCCATATTTTTCAAAGGAATCCTCTTGTTTCTTTCTAAACATTTCATATTTAGTACCTTTTTACCATGAAAATTGTATTTTATTTTTACCTTATACGACATGTGTGGATATACCAGCCATCATTCCATCGAAGCTTCCTTTGCGTTTTGAAAGGTTAATTTTAAAGGATGTTGTTTTTATTTTTTTTAAATAAAAGTATTTTTAATCGGTTTTTAAAATAAAAATGATATTTTCCTAATGAATATTTTTAAAGTATCATTTTATAATATCTCCATTCATAGATGAAAAAAATTTATTTTACCCCACTTGTGGTATGTTGTATTGATGCAATCATTAATTATCTTAGAGATGTTTTGGGATTGTTTTTTCCAAGGATATAATTGAAATTCACTTACTTGATTTCTTTTTCCCCTATAAAATATTCAATATCTAATGATCATTGAATTTTCCCTAATTATCTATTTCATTTATCATGTAAATTAAAATTTCCTAAACCATATAACATTTTACATACAGTTTTTACTTTGAAAATTATTTGATTATCTGGGTAAATACTGATAAAATGTATCTCTTACTCTATATGGATATTTGGTAAGGTACATTAATAAATTTATTATTCGATATATAAGGAATGATTTGGACTGGTGCGAAACGTTTGGGGATCGGTTATAGATATCCCCTCAATGCTTCAGTAATCTCAAGGGATGAGTGATTTGGATAACCTCCTTAGATGGGGTTTTACCCCGCAATTTGTAAGCCATCTTCTAAAAGGTATGGATGGTAAAGGTACCCTGTAAATTTGGAACATTGAATCCAATAATAAGGAATTAAACTCATTTATATTCAGTTATTATTCATCCGTGATATTTTTCATTGACATATGTATAGATGTATTTTATTTTTAAGCTTCAGTTATTATCCATCAATGAGATTTTAGGTTAACATATCTATGAATACATTTTATTTCTATTTATATAAATTTCATGTGTTTTAGTTTCTTACTATTCCATATTTATTTTCCTTATCGAGTTATTTGAATGAAATGTGTTTCCAATTATTACCTTGACATAATTTTTACGCACTTATATTCGCTTTATTGATTATATAAAATATGTGTTCAATTATTTACCTTTCCACATTGACTATTAGCATTGATTCATTATATTTTCATCTTCAATAAACCTTACTAAGAATTTTATCTCACTTTTTTATGTTTCATTCCCCAGGTATCCATTAAGGATACTATGAAATATGTGCATGGATTTACTAAATGGATTAGAGTTACCTTCTATGTTATTTATTTAGATTTTAGAAAAAATTATGTTGTAATTAGTGTAGTAATTTTTAATACAATACTCATGTATGTATTTGGTTTACCAATACTACTAAAATGATTGGTCCTTTGGGGATTGATCACTTATAATCATGCTAATGTAATTGATAGTAGAAAACAGTAACTGGGATTCTGGTGCTAGGATGCTATACCTGTCTCATCGGCTACCAATGCTAGAGAAAAGAACTAAAAATTTGTAACGTGTAAAACATACTCCATTATAAAAATGAATCCCTGAGTGAGTCTCATGAACTCATCTACTCTATCTTGCCTAAGTATCTCACGATAAAAGTGATCCAAGAACTTTTTCATGATTTCCTTCCATAACATACCACCATCCTGTTTAGTTTTACCCCAAACGTCCCACATATGGTTCGTTAATCCTCACAGAATATAAGTAGTAACTTGACCCTCTTCTTAGTAGGAGTCTCTAAATGATAAAGAATAATATTAGTGGAATCATTCAAGAACTCATCCCCCTTAGGTCTAACCTCTCTATTAAAATTCGTAGGGTGTTGCAACTAGAACTCCCTTATCAATTCAGACGTGCTCTTCACAACCCACTCTGGGTCTCCATATATGAATAAAAAAAAGTGAGAAAAGTTCACACAGAACTACTCTCTTACCTCCTCACCCAAAACTATTGGTTCCTCAGGATCCACTACTGCTGGATCATCTATAACTATAACCTCCTTACACCCTCTCAACAAGTGTCATTGTGGAATAATCTCTCTAAAATTCCCAACACACACCTCAAAACACATAACCCCACTTTATCATGTATATGTAATAGGATAAAAAATAAATCAAAAGAAGTATTTTTTCCAAACCTCACCATTAGGTCAAAACTGAGGCATCATCAGTAACCTTAACTATCATTCACCTAGGTCATGGATACAAAAGGATAAAATCAATCTCATTTTTTATGTTTCTCATTAGATACCCACTTATTATCAGTTTACATCATTTTTACAATAATTCTCAATTAAATGTTAGGAAATTTTTTCCAATTCAATTTCATAAGAAATGAAAAATAGTTCAATTTCAAAAACATACACAAAACTCATTTTCCATGTGTCCCTAAAATGATGCATGTCACAATAATCTTGAGTTCCTAGAATGATGCATGAAAAATCATCTATCATTCCAAAATAGGATATGAGTAAAATATTAGATTACCTCAACAACAATAATTATGTCACACCACAAGTGCATCACCCAAGGTGAAATAATATTCAACTGTAACAAAAAAATAGTTGTAACAACCATAACACCCTATGTACTTAGGTCATCCACCATACATTGGATAGATACTCCCATGAACTAGCTCATAACCAAGGTCCAACTCTTTCTAGTATCCTTTATACCTTTTTTAAATAGTAATAAAAATAAAATAAAATAAAACTCATGTGATTACACTTTGTAATGTCCCAACATGGGTGCCACATGATGGTGACGTGAGCTGATTCTCGACGTGACCTCAAGCATGAATCTATGTACGTCAGAGGCTACCGACTAGAAGTGAGGGTCTAATGTCATTCATGGGGACACTATTCCCAATTTTTAAGATTAAAACACCAGTGTAAATAAATATATTGCAACCAAATAATGATATAACATAACCAATACAATCTAGTGCCACTAGATAACCAAAATATTAAATATAGTATCCAAACCAAACAGTAGATATGACATTCTAGAGTATATTCCAAGTATAAAAATTCAACTCGAAATTAAAGACACAATTGACTCCCAAGCACGTCCCAAACCACATCTGGTCCCCTCATCATTGATATATCCAAAATCAACCATATAACATAGGGAATTTTCCCTTATCCTATCTTACAAACATTAAGTTTATTTGTATACCGATCAAGAATCCCAAGTAGGGTGTGACTACAACTCTATTGGCCACCAAAAATAGTGTCAACGAAAATATCCAGTCAATAAAAAGTGTATGCAGTTGTATAAAGTAATAATTACAATTAATAAGTAAATAGTTATAAAATTATCAATTAATCTTTATTTAACCACATACACCCTCAGGTTTTTGGTGACACTTGTACCTCAATACATATTTTGGTCCATGTTGGAGCCCTAACTATCCCAGAGGGATAACATATCTCATAATTCCATTAATACCATTATTTATATCAATTGAAAGATTAATTTCATTATTACCAGTCATTGTCTCATTTAACACAATAATACCATTGTTACCATTCATTGTTCTCAATTAACAAATGGATTCCATTTTTACCAATCATTGCTCTCAATTAACACATGAATTCCATTATTACCATTTATTGTTCTCAATTAAATCATGGATTCCATTATTATCATTCATTGTTCCAAATTAACAATAAAATTTCATTATTACCATTCATTATTATTAATTAACACATAAATTTCATCATTACCATTCACCAATTAAAATTCATTCTATTAATTAATTCATCAATTACTTAATCTTCTCAGTCTCATTACCATTTCAAAAATTACATCATCGCATCAATAACCTCAATTAATTCCATAATTTACTATGAACATCAATCCCATTAATTTATTCCCCAATTAATTATTCAATATTCACAAACTCAATATCCCATAAATAGTCCAACAATTAATTAAACAAATCACAATTCAATATTATAATAATTAACTCAATAATTAATTATACACAAATCACAATTCAGTATTCCTATAATTAGATCAATAATTAATTACCCCAAATCCTATTTCAATATTACAAAAATTAACTCAATAATTAATTATCCCCAAATCAATAATTCGATATTTCATAGTAAACTCAATAATTAATTATCCCCAAATCCTATTTCAATATTATAATAATTAACTCATTTATTAATTATACCCAACTCAATAATTCAATATCTCATAATTAATTCAAAATATTAATTATCAAAATTCTATAATCTCAATGTCCTCAATTTCACATTTTCTACACTAAAATAATTCATGAAATTAATCAATTCAATCAAATACACAACTGATAAATATATAATAGAATTTATATAATTATATACATATAATTTCAATCAAGTCTTTTGGATTTGAATATTAGATCACCTTCCTCAATTCATTTAAGAGTGATCACCCAATAGAAACCCCTAATTTG
Source organism: Viscum album (assembly GCA_963277665.1). Classification (NCBI taxonomy): domain Eukaryota; kingdom Viridiplantae; phylum Streptophyta; class Magnoliopsida; order Santalales; family Viscaceae; genus Viscum; species Viscum album. Next base: position 1,542,444,246 of record OY728142.1, read on the forward strand.
AGCAGAATAACAACATAATCTGAGATCCAGATCTAAAAACTTTATCCAAGATTAAAAATATTAAGATACCTTAATTATATATATATATATATCCAAATCTTCTAGATCCACATTTATATATCTATCTAAATACAAAAAAGATAGTGCATAACAACCTTCTATGGATTGAAAATGAATGGGAAAGTGAAACGAAACTATAAGACCTAATATCCTCTTACTAGGAGTGGTGTAGATCTTCAATCCTGGCTTCAAAACATGATAAAAATAGTTCTTACTTACATATAATCTATCTATAGGGATCCAAAATCAAAAAATAAATGTTAGGGTCGAATGGGGGTCATTTTGGGATTTAAATTGGGTCTTGAGAAATTTTAAATAAATTTGGTTAATTAAATTCTCGCACATGGTTTTATGTTCGAGGCACATAGTTTCCCCCAAGCACACACCTTAAATATGTGCATCTTTTATGGGGATGAAAATTTTAAAAAAACCATGTGCAAGACATATAAAACCTCTCTATCAAGGAGTGTATGATTTTTAGGGTTAGGGTGCTCGGTTATCGAAAACTGTGTGGGAACTGTGAACTACCCTATTTATCCAAATTTTCTCCAATTTTCACACAAACTCACCAAAAATTAAAATACAAATGAAAACTACTAAACGGAAGGAAAAAAGAGTACCTATAAACAAGACTAATACATCTCTAAAAAAGGATGAAGTTTTATACAGGTCTTATTATATGATAAAAATCATAAAGTAATTTATCAAGTCTTATTATATTAATATTTTTTTGAGGACTTTGAGATTAAACTATTATGATTGGTGTGTTATTATTAAATTTCTTAACATGTAATAATGGATTATGGTGTGATAACATTTTTCATAACATGTTAAGGAACTTTAGAGAAGAATATTTTAAGGAACATCATGGAAAATATAATATTGCATGATAAATATTAAGAAGGTCATGAACTATAAATACTATTTTTATAAGGAATAGATTGGAAACCATGTAAAACTAATTTATGTTTACATGAAGATCAATGAATAATTATCAAATAACTTTTTAAGAATAATCCAATGTTGAATGAAGTTTATGAAAAAACATTTATATTAATGATTAAAGGAGTTTTGTGAAGATGATATTGATATGGGATGCAATTTTATCTGACTTGGAAATTTTATAATTGGAAACTTTTCGATGTATATTAGATGGGAGTTAATTGAAAAAATTGGCCAGCCATATCGAACTAGCTAGGATAGCTAAATCAAACTCATATGGGAGTAATCTCAACTATATTCGAGACCTAGCCATGCCATGTAGCCACAATTGCAAAAGGTAGTGGGTGGATATCACCTATAGGGGTGTAAAAAGGTATGTACATGGCATGTTAAGAGTGATCATAGTGTTTCTTGGGGGATCGTGAATGTGTGTGGAGTGACCCCTATAGGAGAGTTGGAATAAGTTTGTCTAGGTTCAAACCCTGGTGAGGGATCAAGGGGTGTATGAAATACTGATTATTTTTAGGTGCATGAAGAATGAATGGAATATCAATATTAGATAAGAAAAGAGTTCTTAGATGTTTATATATATTTTATCTTGTGAAAATAATCTCAACCATTTGATAAAACATATCTCTATCATATGATAAAATATATTCTATTCCTTCAAAGTATTCTTGGTTTTCCTCTACATGATGTATGCACCATTGATTTGAGACAATTGATGTTTAGACATAACTGATATTCATGATCCTAATTTCCTCCTCATATCAAACTAAAGGGAATTAGACATTCTCAATCATCCAAATCCATGAACTGAATCTCTGTCATTCATGCAAAATATAATTAAAATAAGGGGATTAATATGAATGAATTTGATAATTTTTTATGTCCATTTTATTATTCAAGAGAATAGATGAGATATGTTTAAGGTATTTCATGTGAAACTCATCACATGCACATGAGAATCTCATCACATAAGAAGAGGTCTCATATTTTTTATTGGAAACAAAAACAGTGAGATTATTTTGAAATGGTAAGATCTCTGGGTAGTCCAAATATAGATTTAAATGATATGTTTTCTTGGGAATTTATGTCATAAAATACACAAGGTAGAGGCGGTGTACCTCACCTATAAATATTGAATCCTCAAGGCTAAGAGGCACTAATTTCATTGCCAATTTTATTTGATAATACTATTTATTAGAAAATAAAGTATCTCTAAGATTCCTTTTACATGAAGAAGAATAAGGTACTACAATCCAATCAGATTCTTGAATTAGAAGATTTTCTACATTATCATTAGTGTGAATATAGTTCGATGATCCACTCAGCTATGTGAAGAAGAATTCCATAGTTTTATTAGTTAAAATACGTTTGGAATACTCATTTATTGATATAAATCATTAGATTTACATTAAGAATATGAATAAATACTCATTGTATTTACACAGATACATGAACAAAATTATATCATGGATTATCAAATCATATCTTTATTTCCTGAAGGTTATTCCATTATTGGTTTGAGTAAAGAAGAATATAATCATATATTCTAATCTATTTGAACAATTTAGTGGTTTCACATACTTTAACTAACACAATGAATAAGGTAGTTGCCTCACATATATGAACTTAAGGAAATAGGTTTGTAAAAAAATAGAACCTTTATACAAACCAGGGATATGATATCACATACACTATCTCATGATGTTTTCATTCATGTTAATGTGAACCAGATAATGTATTCATAATCCATGAACAAAAATATATTGATAATAAAATATAAGAATAATGTTCACATGAGATTTTGGTTTTAATTCAATGCATAATTCAAAAACATGCATGAATCTGTGTGATATGCTAAGTGCATAATAATTAGTGTTTGAAAAATTTAAAATTGAACTATGAAGAGAAAAATAATAAATTCACTTTTTATATTTTATTGAAGAATAATAATATGAGGAAAATTGATCATACATAGGTGATCATATTTATTTGAGAAATTATCATTTTTCCCAAAGTTTCATATAATGAGGTACTAGATGAAGAAGGGGTATCCGATAGTGAGAAACCACTAGATGGAGTAATATTGAATAATATTTTGTAAGGAATAAATTATTGGCTAGATACCCAATTGAGTAATCCATATCTAGTGGAGATAAAAAGAAGAGGTACTAGGATTAGATGTAGAGGTAACAAACTTAATAGAATGTATCTGAAAGAGTAGTAACACTAGATAAATAAGTAATATATGAAGAAATAGATATGAAGAGATTAATTTACTGTGTATATATATTTGTAAATAAAGAAAAATACATATAAGGAGAAGGAAAAATATTTTTGTACAACTATCTAAATATAACGAGAGGAAGAAAAAGGAGTAGCATGTCAGTTTTCTACTGTGAGTAGAATAAGTAAAGTTTCTTACACATTACTATATCATAAAAAGTACAGAATAAGTAATAAAATAATAAAGGATCACTATGACATCCATTGAAGGGATTAACAAGTGAAATACTTTAATGGTATTTCAAATTTTCTCTTGAATAAGTTGAACAATATCTTCAGAGGTGGTATAAATTACTATTGATGAGTTGTAAGTAGGACTAATTCATCACCAATTCAGAGAACAAGAATTTTTTCCAACCCCCACCCCCAAATTATATGGGACCATGATTTTAATAATGATTATTTTCTAGCCACACCACTACATTTTAAATAACTGTATAATAGGGAATTGTTGTAGTGGTCAGCACTATAAAAAAATAGTAGTAGCTATGATTATCAAGTACCGATTGTAACGACCCGAAATTTTGAATAAATCTTGTTTCTTAATTTTGTGTGTTGTTTTATTTTATTTTATTTTTATACTCAACAAAAATGTTTCATTTGATAACATGAGTATAATTAAAATGAGATCGTTGGGTTTTGACTGTTATATGACCATTGGTCAATATGACCGTTATAAACTAAACGTTTCGATTATTTTCCTAAATACAAGTAATCTTGGTTAATTAATATAGAATGAAGATTCGATGGCCTCACCCAGTAGTCTTGGACCGATCAAAGCCCATATAACAGAACTTGGGAAGGAGGTAGCACCACTGGGCTTTGCTCTGGACCAAACCCAAGCTGAACTTCATCGTGTAAAGCTAGAATGGGATCGCCTTCGCGCGAAGTTCAAACTGATAGAAATTACTACTCGTGCGATGTTGGCTAAGCCTCCCTCGGATTCTATCACCTTATCACACCTTACACTTATGTCCTATGCTGGTGTGATACGGGGCTATGTAAGGAGACCGCAACTGCCCTGTGTAATCCTTTGTTTTAAATAAAAATTTTGATTTCTTCTTATGATGAAGTTTATGAATTTCCAAATGTCCGGATAAACATAGTATGCATAATTTTGATGAATTTTAGAAAAAGGATATTTTAAAAATGATTAGGTAAACCTTAAATAATTAAAAATTTGTAATGATTTTCAAAAAATGATCTTCTATAATTATGTTCAGTACGAAATTTAGAGTCTAATAAGATCAACATAATTTTTGATGAATAGTAAATTATGAATAGTGATTTTATGCTTAGGATTAGTAATGTGACCAAATGGATTAGTAATCTCACTTAAAAAAAGTATTAATATAAGCTAGGCACTTTGATTAAGTAATGTGATTCAATAAAATGGTTAAATAACGGTTTCATAAATTATTATTCAAGTATTATTTTTTTGGGTGAATAGTGTTTTTTTATTAAAAATTTAATTAAAAATATTTAGAAAATTATTTTTATAAAATGGACTACATTTTTGAACTCAGAGCATCGAAATTATGTTAAGGTAATTTTTGGGGATTTTTCTGAAAAAATTGAATTTTCGGTGAATAGTGTTTTTTAAATAAAAATTTAATTAAAAATATTTAGAAAAATATTTTTATAAAATGGATTTCATTTTTGAAATCATAGCATTGATATTTGGTTAAGGTGAAATTTTGGGATTATTCTGAGAAAGTTGAATTTTCGATAAATAGTGAAAATACAGTTTTTAAGTTACGGGTGTTTAATGACATCATTAAATGATGTATTTAGTATGTAATCAATATGTTCGATTTATGAATAGTAAGATAAGGTATGATGTGTCCCAAGTGGACAATACCATGGGAAAATACCATGGGCAAGCCCATGGTTTTTCCAAAACCACTAATGAGGTGTCCTATGGCCATTAATGCCTTGTCCCCTCACTTTCCCTATAAATACCAAGACATCCTCTCATCCATTCGACTCCCCACTCTACCCAAACGAAGTTCTGGTCTCATTACCTCCAAAGGAGTCCTCCCAAGGTGCCACAAGCCCTCAAGGTACCAACCTTTGAGTTTTAAGAGTTACGTTTTAAGGTAAGAGATCCGACATCTCTCTTTCTTTTCAAGAAATCTCTTTTATGTAATTTCTTTTTTGCTCCATGTTATTATGTTAAAGGATGTAATTTTATACTCCTCTTACTGACCTTTTCATGTTAATATAATTAGAGATCCCCTCTTACTCTCATTATTTTTTTTATAAAGTTTTAAGTGGCTCCGTTAGGCTGTCGAAATTTTTGTAACGAATTCTTTCTCCCTTCTCATTTTTCAAGATCTATTTTCATGTAAAGTATTTCAAGTTCCTTTTTATTATGTTGGGGTATGATCTCTAAATTTATCATACTGATCTTTTATGATCATATGATTATAGAACCCATTTGATCTCTTCAATTCAGTATTTTGAAGTTTTAAGTGGCGCCGTTAGGCTGCCAAATTTTTAAGTGGTTCTTTCACCTTTCTCCATTTTCAAAGTTCTAATTCCATGTCAAGTCTTGCAAGTTACTTTTTATTATGTTGGGGTATGATATCTAAATCTATCATACTGATATTTTATGATCATATGATGAGAGACCCTATTTTATCTCATCAATTCATTTTTGTTGATGTTTAAGTGGCGTTGTTAGGATGCCGAATTTCTAAGGGGTTCTTTCACCCTTCTCGTTTTCAAGATCTACTTTCATGTCAAGTCTCTCAATTTCATTTTTATTATTTTGGGGTATGATATCTATATCTATCATACTGATCTTATATGATCATATGATGAGAGACCCTATTTGATCTTATCAATTCATTTTTGTTGAAGTTTAAGTGGCGTCGTTAGGCTGCCGAATTTCTAAGGGGTTCTTTCACCCTTCTTGTTTTTGAGATCTACTTTCTTGTCAAGTATCTCAAGTTATTTTTTATTATTTTGGGGTATGATATATATATCTATCATACTGATCATTTATGTTCATATTATGAGAGACCCTATTTGATCTCGTCAATCCATTTTTGGGAAGTTTTAAGTGACACCGTTAGGCTGGAGAATTCTCATAATAGAAATCTTATTTTCGTCTTCCTTTAAAGTTCTTCGTTTCATATGATATATCATTAAAATTTAATTACCATGTTATTAAATAATTTATATTCTGTTCCCCTCCTGTTTTATGAATCATTTTTAGTGGGTGACCCATGTCCCCTCTCTTTTCAATGTTTTCTAAAACCATGTATCATAGCCGTTATGCTGCATAGTTTTCGTCTCAAAATGCCTCCCTCTTTATCTCAAAATTATTTTATGTTATTAAGTGAATGCTCAAAGATATTATTTCTACAGGGGTATTCACATATATATCAAAATTTTCTATTTTAAATTCTGGGATTTACATACATGAAACCCGCTTTTCCTTTTCCGTGGGTTTAAAGTGACATGAAGATCATGTCTTTGAAGCAGTTTTTAAAACGTTATGATTATGAAATGAAACCCATTTCTTTTATGCTATATGGGTTGTTTATGTAATGATTGATGATGATATATGTGGATCACATGATAATAAATACATGTCAAGGGTGCTCCCAGATAGCGCTCCAATGCATTGGGTAAAGACTTAATCTCTAGAGATGACCTTTTAGACTGATACCTTGGTGAATAACCTTGGTAATTTTTAATGACACCTTGGGGATGGACCTTGGTGAAACGAAATGATTGTCAATATTAAATTTTGTAGCCACATCTTCAAGTTATAAAAAATGTTATTTTTATTATGATATTCCACATGATTCTTTCTCATGCCTTAAAGTTCTTTTTCATGACATTGTTGATGTATCTCAAGTTCACATGTTAAATGTTTCTTTGGTTTTCCGTTACTAGGCCTTCTTCTCACCCTTTCTTTTGATGTATGTCCCCAGGTTATGAGATGCAGTAATGAACCTAGGATGAACATGAGGAGAAAACTGTCAAGTGTTTAAGAATAATGTTTTATGTTTTCATGTTTTAAGTTCCTAGTTTCCAAGACACCAAACCTTAAAGATCCTTGGTTTTGTAAAATGTAATGAAATTTTATGTGATAAAAAGGAGGGATGATATAGTTGGTATCAAAGGATGGTTTAGTTATTTTTGGAAATTAGGATATGAAAACTCTAGGAATAACCCTATAGAAAATTTTAAATATAGGAAATCTTCCTGGTATTTTGGTGAGTATTGAGTAAGGGGTTTCCAAGCAAATACATCCCTGTCTAGATACGAGCAGGTAGAGGTGGCTCTAGCACATATGTACATAGGGGTAAAACCCGAAAACACCACTTCGAGCTAGACTCGAACGAGAACTGGTACACAACAATGGGCCTTTCTTCACTCTTGGTTAAGACACTCCCGGGGGATATGCTTTGGTAAATTCATAAGCTTAGTATGAACCATTGTTAAAGGAACAAAGATAAAATAAAATAAAGATTCACATACGAATATATGATCCTGGATAACCTAGATGGGAACCTAGGGGATCTCAAGTTAGGGAATACTTTTCTTCTACAAGTTATCCTTATATGCTTTCAGTTCCTTTTCATGATTATTGGCTAAGTACTTAAGCCCCTAATTATGCTTTCTCTTCTTAGTTAATGGTTGGAAATGGAAGAACATGCCCCAACAACCAATGTAATTAGAAATGCGATGATTTCCGTATTAATATGATAGGGATGATTATGGGATTAAAAGATTATTATTATTTTGGAAGACGTTCACTATTTTGGGGACCCTATATGATCGAGGTAAATAGATTACTACGGTATTTTCATTGAGGAGTAAGGTTGATTTATATTTTGAAGAATTGATGAATTTAAGGTGGACTTAAAGTAATTTAGGTTACTTATGGGAATGATTAACCTATCTTGAGTAAAATATGTTTAGGTTAGCTACTTTTGTTATAAGATGTTAGGAGTGGTTTATGTTGTTTGGAGATGAACAATGAAGTTTATTTTGAAAGACTATGTTATCAAATCCTTCTTGTATTTGGGTTTCAATCTTAGTTTGGTTTATTTTGAGGAATTTTAAGGACCGTTATTTATGGAATGGTCTATGATGAACTTTGGGTAGTACAATGGAACTTTGAAGATTTAAAATTAGTTTCCATTCCTATTGGATTCTTTCTTTTTGAAGAGTTTTTTTACCTTAACCATTCTGTTTTTGGGATAATTTTTAAAGATAGAAGAAATAGATAGTTAATCTTTTGTGGATTATGTGATTCTCTAGAAGATGATTCTTGTGCTTTTTTTGAGACCAAGTGTTTTTGAATTATCATCATTTGGAGAAAATCTTAGTGTTGGTAGGGACTTATTAAAGGATGAAACTCTACTTGAAGGTAGGTATATTTTCTTATGTTTTTGTTCTATGTAGAAAATGAATTCCTCAAAATTATGAAAAGGAACATAAAAAAAACGTTGTTGGATTACGTTTCCTATTAGGTAATCAAAGACCGTTTACACACATTGTAATTTTGGGATTTTCTTATGGATAAATTTCTCCTAATAATGTTTTCTATCACTCTCCATTAGAATGTGACCCTTGGTTTTTTCCTCCATGTCAATGTTTTCCTACATGGGATCCTAGTATGGGTTAACTCGGGTAACCTTTGTACTTCCCTTTCTTTCTTATAACGTAATAGTTTTATTGACTCCTTTTCCGATGTAGGTCTTTCAATAAAATTTCAAAACCCAATTTTAAAAATTGAGAGGACGCAATTTCTTATGGGGGGAAGATTGTAACGACCCAAAATTTTGAATAAATCTTGTTTCCTAATTTTGTGTGTTGTTTTATTTTATTTTATTTTTATACTCAACAAAAATGTTTCATTTGATAACATGAGTATAATTAAAATGAGATCGTTGGGTTTTGACTATTATATGACCATTGGGCAATATGACCGCTATAAACTAAACCTTCAGATTATTTTCTCTAAGTACAAGTAATCTTGGTTAATTAATATAGAAAGAAGATTCGATGGCCTCACCCAGTATTCTTGGACCGATCAAAGCCCATCTAACAGAACTTGGGAAATAGGTAGCACCACTGGGCTTTACTCTGGACCAAACCCAAGCTGAACTTCATCGTGTGAAGCTAGAACGGGATCGCCTTCCCGATAAGTTCAAATTTTTAGAAATTACTACTCGTGCGATGTTGGCCGAGCCTCCCTTAGATTCTCTCACCTTAGCACACCTTACACTTAGGTCCTATACTGGTGTGATAAGGTGCTATGTAAGGAGACCGTAACTGCCTTGTGTAATCCTTTGTTTTAAATAAAAATTTTGATTTCTTCTTGTGATGAAGTTTATGAATTTTCAAATGTCCGGATAAACATAGTATGCATAATTTTGATGAATTTTAGAAAAAGGATATTTTAAAAATGTTTAGGTAAACCTTAAATAATTAAAAATGTGTAATGATTTTCAAAAAATGATCTTCTATAATTATGTTCAGTACGAAATTTAGAGTCTAATAAGATCAACTTAATTTTTGATGAATAATAAATTTTGAATAGTGATTTTATGCTTAGGATTAGTAATGTGACCAAATGGATTAGTAATCTCACTTAAAGAAAGTATTAAAATAAGCTAGGAACTTTGATTAAGTAACGTGATTCAATAAAATGGTTAAATAATGGTTTTATAAATTATTATTCAAGTATTAGTTTTTTCGGGTGAATAGTGTTTTTTAATTAAAAATTTAATTAAAAATATTTAGAAATTTATTTTTATAAAATGGACTTCATTTTTGAACTCAGAGCATCGATATTATGTTAAGGTAATTCTTGGGGATTTTTCTAAAAAAATGAATTTTTGGTGAATAGTGTTTTTTAATTTAAAATTTAATTAAAAATATTTAGAAAATTATTTTTATAAAATGGATTTCATTTTTTAAATCAGAGCATTAATATTTTGTTAAGGTGAAATTTTGGGATTATTCTGAGAAAGTAGAATTTTCGATGAATAGTGAAAATACAGTTTTTAAGTTAAGGGTGTTTAATGACATCATTAAATGATGTATTAAGTATGTAATCAATATGGTAGACTTATGAATAGTAATATAAGGTATGAGGTGTCCCAAGTGGTCAATACCATGGGAAAATACCATGGGCAAGCCCATGGTTTTTCCAAAACCACTAATGACGTGTCCCTTGGCCATTAATGCCTTGTCCCCTCACTTTCCCTATAAATACCAAGCCATCCTCTCATCCATTCGACTCCCCACTCTCCCCCAATGAAGTTATGGTCCCATTACCTCCCATGGAGTCCTCCCAAGGTGACCCCAAGCCCTCAAGGTCCCAACCTTTTAGTTTTAAGAGTTACGTTTTAAGGTAAGGGATCTGACCTCTCTATTTCTTTTCAAGAAATCTCTTTTATGTAATTTCTTTTTTCTCCATGTTATTATGTTAAAGGATGTTCTTTTATACTCCTCTTACTTACCTTTTCATGTTAATGTAGTGATAGATCCCCTCTTACTCTCATTATTTCATTTTATGAAGTTTTAAGTGGCGCCGTTAGGCTGCCGAAATATTTGTAACGCATTCTTTCTCCCTTCTCATTTTTCAAGATCTATTTTCATGTAAAGTATTTCAAGTTCCTTTTTATTATGTTGGGGAATGATATCTAAATTTATCATATGGATATTTTATTATAATATTATGAGATACCCCATTTTATCTCTTCAATTCAATATTTTGATGTTTTAGGTGGCGCCATTAGGCTGCCGAATTTTTAAGTGGTTCTTTCACCTTTCTCCTTTTTCAAAGTTCTAATTCCATGTCAAGTCTTACAAGGTCCTTTTTATTATGATGGGGTATGATGTCTAAATCTATCATAATGATATTTTATGATCATATGATTAGAGACTATATTTGATCTCATCAATTCATTTTTTTTTTAATTTTAAGTGGCACCGTTAGGTTGCTGAATTTCTAAGGGGTTCTTTCACCCTTCTCATTTTCAAGATCTACTTTCATTTCAAGTCTCTCAAGTTCATTTTTATTATTTTGGGGTATTATCTCTATATCTATCATACTGTTCTTTTATGATCATATTATGAGATACCCTATTTGATCTCATCAATTCATTTTTGTTGAAGTTTAAGTGGCGTCGTTAGGCTGCCGAATTTCTAAGGGGTTCTTTCACCCTTCTCATTTTCAAGATCTACTTTCATGTCAAGTATCTCAAGTTCATTTTTTATTATTTTGGGGAATGATATCTATATCTATCATACTGCTCATTTATTTTCATATTATGAGAGACCCTATTTGATCTCGTCAATCCATTTTTTGGAAGTTTTAAGTGACGCCGTTAGGCTGCCGAATTCTCATAAGAGAAATCTTATTTTTGTCTTCCTTTCAAGTTCTTCATTTCATAAGGTATATCATTCAAATTTCATTACCATGTTATTAAATACTTTATATTCTATTCCCCTCCTATTTTATGAATCATTTTTAGTGGGTGACCCATGTCCCCTCTCTTTTCAATGTATTCTAAAACCATGTATCATAGTTGTTATGCTGCATAGTTTTCGTCTCAAAATGCCTCCCTCTTTATCTCAAAATTATTTTATGTTATTAATTGAATGCTCAAAGCTCTTATTTCTACAGGGGTATTCACATATATATCAAAATTTTATATTTTAAATTCTGGAATTTACATACATTAAAACCTATTTTCCTTTTCCATGGGTTTAAAGTGACATGAAGATCATGTCTTTAAAGCGGCTTTTAAAACGTTATGATTATGAAATGAAACCCATTTATTTTATTCTATATGGGTTTTTTATGAAATGATTGATGATGATATATGTGGCTCACATGATAATAAATACATTTCAAGGGTGCGCCTAGATAGCGCTCCAATGCATTGGATAAAGACTTAATCTCTAGAGATGACCTCTTAGACTCATACCTTGGTGAATAACCTTGGTAATTTTTAATGACACATTGGGGATGGACCTTGGTGAAAAGAAATGATTTTCAATATTAAATGTTGTAGACACATCTTCAAGTTATAAAAAATGTTATTTTTATTATGATATTCTACATGATTCTTTCTCATGCCTTAATGTTCTTTTTCATGACATAGTTGATGTATCTCAAGTTCACATGTTAAATATTTATCTAGTTTTCCCTTACTGGGCCTTCTGCTCACCCTTTATTTTGATGTATGTCCCCAGGTTATGAGATGCAGTAATGAACCTAGGATGAACATGAGGATAAGCCTTTCAAGTGTTTAAGAAGAATGTTTTATGTTTTCATGTTTTAAGTTCCTGGTTTTCAAGACACTAAACCTTAAAGATCCTAACTTGTAATGAAAGTTTATGTGATAAAAAGGCGGGATGCTATACCTATCCTTGTAAAAATATCATGCGATGTCTTTCAATTTATTTCATATACTTTCATATAATAAATAAAATATAATAATTGAATTTAGATCCAAATAGGACTAAGTGGTAAAGGGATAAAATGTATTTAATTATTATAAATTTCCCAACACTTATTCACTACCCTCTTAGTGTTGATTATATCCCAATGTGGTCCTCTCAATTGTTATAAAATCATGGTTAAACTCTAATAGATTCTCATCATTTTAATTATTCTCTTTTAAATATTTTAGTTTATTTCCCTTGTAAATAATGAAGTGATGTTTTGTTAAAGATTTAGTTGTATCTAATAAAAAACTATATCTACCAAGACCATGATGAAAAAGAGAAATAAAGAGAAAATAATGTTGAAGAAGTCATTCGTGTTTCCTAAATAAGTGTAAGTATCAGTTTTACCATGCCATGTTTACAAAGAAGATAAAATAGGATTGGTAATTTAATATCTAGTATATCGTGTTTCTACCAAGGATAAAAAAAATCAGTCCAACCTCAATTAAATCAAGAATTATAAGTGATCATCAGGTATGGGAAAATTATTTTATAATTTTTCTTCAAGAGGAATATCCAAACATAAATGGTGATGATGATAGATCTACAAATTATCATTATATATACATTGATAGATGGAAATAAATTCTATATTGTGTTCAAAAATTAATTGTCACTCTTGTTTTTAGAGTCTTTAAAAGTATATATGAAGAGATATCCTAATTAGAAGTAGAATAAAATAACATGTAGACGGATTTTCATGGAAACTTTCTAGAATCTATAAAGCTCTCCACGTTGGTCGGATCCATTGAAGCATGAAATGTAGAGCATGAAATAATTTACTCAACATTTGAAATAAGATTTCATAAGTAAGATAATGAGAAAGATATATTCAAGAAGACTATGAATGAAAATATCCATGCACTTGAGGAAAAGATGAAAAATAGCATTAGTTTCTAGGATTTGAAATTAGAAGTGAAATTAAAAAAAATCATTTAACATGATTTAAAAAAAACAAAGTTATTTTCATAAATAGGAATTTGAAAAGGTGAAGAAAGTTTGGGTACAGAAAGTGATTCTAATTAAATATCAAAAAAATGCCCTCAATATTAAATTACTAATTTGGATGTTTAGTTGGAAAATGTTGATAAGAAACATATATATAATTCACAAAATGATTATAAGTTTCTATTGCTACTAAATTCTCATTGGAGTATTATAAGTTTCAATGAAATCCAAAATGTGATAAAAATATCATGTCTTCATTCAGTGATCTATCTTAAGTAGTTTTGAATAAAGGGGTACCATCTATTCTATCATTTAAAAGTTTTTATAATTTTTATATCCTGAATAGTGTGAGTTTTAAAATAACTATCCATGTATAGATAAAGAAATATGAAAAGGATCCTAACTCTATTAATAGGGTGTATAGGAAAAATAATATTGAAGCTGGTTCCCCATGAAGATCCCAACTAGTTAAAAGAAGAACCAAAAACTTCATATAGAAAATATAATAAGGTCACATTTTATAGATTAATATTGGATTTTAATTGATTTTGGAATTGTGTATTTGACTTTCAATGAAATCATCTTAATTAAAAAGAAAAAATAAGTCCCGCGTTATGTGGAGAAAAATCCAGATATGAATAATTAACCAACTTGATGTAAGAAAAATATAAAAAATTGAAATAAGTTTAGAAAGTTTTATAATAACTATGATTTTGGAAAATATAGTGGTCATATGAATGGTGAATGATCATATATAACAATATCTAAAGATTTTACATAAATAATTCTAAATAATTTGGTGAAGAAAGAAGTTTTATCCTTGGGAAGAATGTAAAAAATTATTGTAAAAATTTATTCTCCCAAGATGATTTCAATAAGAAAATGTGAGAATACCTTGGATTATTAATCCAAGAAAGTGAATAAAAGTGAATCTTTTAAAATAACTAATAAAAAATATTTCACTAAGAATAATCTATATAGAAAATATAAACATGACACCAGTGATTCTAATGATATGTTAGTTATTTGGACAAAATATTTTGAATGAATGAAAAAATGGAAAAGGCATAAGAAAAGGATAGTAAAAATAAAAATAAAAACATTCTAGATGAACATGAAGAAGTTTTCTATGGGAGGTGAAACATTTCTATATAAACTTCTAGATATTTTTCTATAAGAATTAATGTATATGAATAATTATATAAGATGACGAAACATTCACTAGGTTATAAAAGTGCTTTGAAATCTATTTAAGAAAGAATGTTTTCACACAAATAAATTAAAGAAGTGATAAGATCTATGAAGACCCAATAATAATTGAATTTTATATTTGAAATCATGAAGAGTATAGGAAATAGAAATTTTTTGTTGAGAATATCATTTCAACCGTTATATTAACATTAATAAGGAAGGAATTAAATGACTTATTATCTTAAACTTTTTGTTTTGTATTTCTTCTTTCAAAATATAGAATTGAAGGTGAATAATAATCTTTGGGTATAACCAAAGATTATGGTTTACTTCCATATTTGGTTAGACAAGCTATGGAATTTCCATCCTTGAATGATTCTTATATTGGTTTATTTAATTGTTTAGTTAAAGGATCATATTTGGTGAAGATGTGTAAAATTTCATGTTTTGGCATCCAAATATGAAAAATCCACATTTTCATGTATTATCAATATGAAATTTCAAAATAATATCAATTAATAAGTTCTATCATTATAAATATCATATTTAAATTCTCCTTGATGGGGATACATCTGGATAAAGTTGATGATTGCTACAAAAAATGTTATATCATAAAATCTGAATATTCTGGAATTTTCTTGAAAACCATGTCACTAGAAAAGGTATGTTTTTCTTAATATCTCATTCTTGGTTGATCAAGATAAAATTATATATTCAAAGATAGATAACTTGAATTTATAAGTGAAAAATAAAAGTGAGAGTATTGACATTCTCCATGTATTCTTACTATGCATGTTGAAATTGAATATTTTTTATTTGTTTATTTATGTGAGTGTAGGAGTTTTATGTTGAGATTTCTCACAAAATTTTCATATATCATTTAAATATCTTCATCCTAGAATAAAAGTGGATAACCCTTGAATAAGATTTTACATGTTCTAATTTCATGAGGTATCATGATCAGTTATTGAAGAAAAAAATATCTTGTTCAAACCAAATACAGTTACTTTCTACACTAAACATGGATCATATGAAATAAAATATGAAACATTGCTTAATTATGTAATGATTTTTCTTTCCCATGAAATTTTTATTTATCTTAAATTGGGGATATATATGTAAATTAATGTTATGAGATGTGAAGGGGTATAAATAAGATTAATACTCACATATGGACATTTTTATTTGGAAATAATTTTGATGATATTTACAAAAAAAATAAAAGGGGAAGATTTTTTATAAGTACCTGGCCTTAAACATTACACAATCTAGAATTATGTCAAGAATTCACCTTGATGATCTTTTTAGGTTTATATTTTTAGAGAATTAGGCATAAATATTACATAACAACTTGAATATTACATCTAGACACTACTACCTAGTATCAATTTTTCATAAAATAAAAACTCTTTAAAAGAAACATGTCTAGTTCCTTGTTTTAAATAGCGTGAATTTTCATTGATCCCATCCTTGACGCTATTCATCTTTAATTCCTCTTGAAAACATTTCAAAAACTTGGTATGATCATAAAAATCTCAATAAGGGTTATAAAATAAGGAAGGAAAACATTAGCCCATCAATAAATACAAATGAATGAAACCAATACTTTTCAATCATAACATACCTTATGAAATCATAAGATTTATGAATAACACACAAAAATCATAAATCATAAAGGTAACATGTGGCATTCATAACATACTTACATTGTATCTATAATAGCTACATATGGAGTCACATTTGTAATACCCATCACAGTATATTCCCTAAATATATTAGGAGAAACATTAAAGTTTATCTCTATCACCTTACCCAATGCATTGGAGAGCTATCTCGGGCTCACCCACCATAGGTTTATCACGGAACCACCCGTATATGTAAACAATGTCCAATAACCATAACATATCAATAACAAATAAAACAAGTGTAGTGACTTGGGTTTTTGGCCCTGTCAGACTCTGGAATATTTCTACGAATAAATCCAGAGCTAGGCGCGAAGACGGCGTGCGATTCCGAGGCCCGGTGTGCCCGGAATTAATTTTATAAAAATATTAAGTATTTTTATACTATGCACGTGGTGGGGGTGTGATATCTCCTAAACGGTAGCTCAGAACGGGAATCTGAGGGCACGGTTGCGTCCGGAACGTGCCGTTTACCCTAGGCGGGGTGTAATCTTTGCGGGCGCGGGCCTGCGGTGAGAAACGCCACCAGGGGCGTTTCCGTAAATAAGTGGCAAGTTGGTGTGCGAGCGTCGGCTCGAATAACTTATGAACGGAGTCTCGGATGAAAAATATGAGACCGCCGTTGCGTTCAGAACGGCGCGTTTACCCTAGGGGTGACCTTACTTTTGTTCGCATCGGGCGTCGGGTCCGAGGCTGGTTTGGCGCCGGCGGGCGGCTGATATAAATATCAGCGCCCCCCCCCCCCCCCTTAATCGTTCTTCGCCGTTGTTCGTCGTTCTTCGCCGCCACTCTGCCGAATCGAGCAAACGGAGCGCCCACGAGCTCAGAATTCGACGGCGGACGTTCCAGGAGCGCGCAGCGGAAGCTTTGGAGCGCGGATCTGAGGCAGAACGTCGGCGTTTCGCCCGCGAGGTAGGCGGTTTGAGTTTTACAATCCCGGATCCCGTTTTTGTGTTGTTTTTCTTCAAATTTTCATATGGGTTGTATAGTTCGGGTCCCGAGCTTTCCGAATCTTTTTTCGGATCTGAATTTGGAGCACCGGGGTGCTCCCGGTGGCTCCCGGAAGTTTTCCGGCGAAAACCCGGTTTTCCGGCGACGAGGGGCGGCGGCCATGGCGGAATCCGGCGACGGCACGGCGGTTTCCGGCGGCGGCGGCGGCGACGGGCCGGAATCCGGCGGCGGCGCGGTGGTTTCCGGCGAGGCTGGCGGTGGTCCGGCCAGGTTTTTCCGGGGGTTCTTTAAACCCCCGTAACTCGCTAACCGTAACTCCGATTTGCGAGCCGTTTGCGGCGACGCGCTCCTTGCGTCGAGACGGACCTTTTGAACTAACTTTGAGAATTTTAAGGGTTCGGGATCGTGGCCCGGGAGTTAGAAACGTCGTATAAAATAATATTATTTTATTATTTTACGACTTCGGGCCGTTGTAACTTCTACCCGGAGCGTCCGATTGACGTGCCGTCAGTGGCGTTGAGACCCTGATGGTACGACGGACTTTTTGAGATGGTTTCCGGGTGTTGGGTATGAGGGCGGGGTGTGGGCCCCACGAGGCCGGGTTTTGGCGTTTGCGGAGAAACGCAGCTTTTACACCAGGAGTCCGATTTTGGCGGATGAATAGTCAATCCTGTGTGTTTTTCCGAGAGGATCGCAATGGCGCGATCCGTTCGACGAGTTTCGGAATCCAGGCGTGGGCCCCACCCGAGCCGGCCTTCGGTGAATAGTACCTTTTTCACCGGGTGTCTGTTTTGGGCGAGCGAGTAGTCGATTCCGCTTGTTTTTCCGAGGGGATCGCCGTGGTGTGATCCGCTCGACGGGTTTCGGGATCGTTGTGTGGGCCCCGCACGAGCTAGCTACGGTGAATAGTGCCTTTTTCACCGGTGCTCCGTTTCGGGCGAGTAAACAGCCTATCCTGCGTGTTTTTCCGCGTGGAACGCGATGATGGCCTCGGTTTTGGCCTAGGCGGTGCGCAGTGTGGCTTTGAGGCGAGTCGCTCGGGTTAGCGACGTTTGGACCAGCAGTGGTTGAGGGTTCTCCCTTGGTTCGTTCCTACGAGGGTTCGTGTGGTATCACAACCTTCGTATGAGTTTGTGATCCTCTCGATGGGATGTTTAAACTATTAGAGTTGTGGTATCCCTCCGGTGGGCCCGGAGTGGATCCTCTAGCATCTTTACCCTAGATCGGGTTCTTGGTATTGCTGTGACCGCTTATTCACGGGCGGCGATCCCCTATCTAGCAGGTTAACCCCGTAGGGTTTGTGGCATCATCGGGAATATGATCCCCTACGCGGTGGGTCGTGCATAGTAGGGTTGTGGCATCGTCGGGTTTACGATCCCCTACTCAGCATGATGTTTATAGTAGGGTTGCAGTATCGTTGGTTATACGATCCCCTACTCAGCGCTTGATGTCGGTAGGGTTGCGGTATCGTTGGTTATGCGATCCCCTACTCAGCGCGTGGTTCCGGTAGGGTTGTGGCATCGTCGGTTCGATCCCCTACATCGCGAGTTATACCAGATAGGGTTCCGGTATCGTCGTGACCATCTTTATATGGACGATGATCCTCTATCTGAGTGTGAAGCTTCTGTCGAGTGCAGATCGGGTTGTGGTATCCCCCAGCGGATCCTGGGTGTGATCCCCCATCTGTGAGAACTACGTATGCCAGATCGGGTCGTGGTATCCCCCAGCGGACCCTGGGAGTGATCCCCTATCTGTGAGCTACGTATACCGGAGTGGGTCTTGGTATCCCCTAGCGGACCCTAGCGGCGATCCCCTATCCGAGGAGTTTGGTGGTTATGGTGTTTCGGCGATGTTTCCTCAGTGATTCTATCCGACGAGCGTGGTCTCACGGGTGAGCGTCTGAGATGTTTGCGAGTATCCCGATGGAGTGTATCTCTCGGATGAGTGTCATCTGGTATGACAGTGTTCGTGGTGTACTCTCCTGGTTGTGGACAGTTGCTGGTGATGAGGTCGGTACCTCTTGTGGCTTTGTGGCGTGAGCTGTGTATATCTGGATTGTTCAAGGTGTATGTATGGGCATACACCTGAGTTGAGCTGAGCTGACTAGTCGTGTTTAGCCGAGGATGGTCACGAGATGGAGTTTCTCTCTCGTCTGGGTTCCCTCTGGCTGGGTTGAGCGGACTGTTGCCTTCAGTTTCTCCCTTGGGTTTTGGGTTTTTGGGGTGCCTACTGAGTATGTTTATACTCACCCCTGCACGGGCTTTGCCCGCACATGGTTGTGTCTTGTGCAGACCACAGGCCTTTTGACGGAGTCCTAGGAGGACCCGGAGCAGGCGGAACTTTGTGAGCGAGTTGACCGGGGTGTTTACCGGAGCTGTGCCGAGCGAGCTTTCCGGCGGGTGTTTGTGGCAGCGTTCCCCTTCTTCAGAGCAGGTTGGACGCGCTTTGTAGTTTTCTTTTGGTGGGCCCTGTTTTGCCCTTGTACTTTTTCTATTGCACTCTGGTTTGGGATAGATTGTATGCATGCATTTACTTTTCAGTTTCTATATCTCTGCACTGTTGCATGGAGGTGTTTGTGGGTGCGTGTGTACAGGTACCTTAGGCTAATGCCTCCCATGTGTGTGATAGCCTACTCGGCGCTAGTCGCCAGCCCCTGGCCTATTGGAGGCGGGCTTGGGGAGTCGCGGCTCGAGCCCCGTTGGGTCGGGTCGTGACAGAGTGGTATCAGAGGAGGTTCCACCTTGGGATCTCAGAGGGTAGCTGGTCTAGCTGTGAGTTTGGTTTGGGTTGCATAGCGGCAGTGTTAAGGTGTTTCGAGTTCGGCTTTCAGGCCAGGGACTCCAGTGTTGGTGCGGCGGCCGACGTATCCATACACCAGGACTCTGATAACCTGCCTTTCGACTCGGGACATTCGTACACTGGTCGCGGGGACATCATGGTACATGCATCATATAGGACTGGGTTTTTGGTTTTTCCTTGTCCTTCTTGAGTCAGCTCTCCAGATATACTCTTTGACTGTGGTGTGTCTTGAATGTATTTCAGGATGCCTCCACGACGACAGCCAGCGAGGGTTCCGCAGCAGGATTGTGCTGATGACCCGCCCCGTGTAGTGGCTGTGGAGCAGGGCGCAGGTTCTGAGGTTGCACCTCCAGGTGGTCTGCCAGTGGAGCCACCACCTGTTGAGCAGCTGGTTGTGCCGGCGGTGCAGGACGAGGTTGCACGCAGGCTGAGTGCGTTGCACGAGTTCCAGAGGCAGCGACCTCTGAGGTTTCGGGGTGATCCAGACCCCCAGGCAGCTGATGACTGGCTCGAGGCAGTTACTCGAGTTTTTCGCCTAGTGAGGACACCGCCTGATCAGATGGTGGTCCTAGCGGCGAGCCTTCTGCATGGTTCGGCCGAGCGATGGTGGAGTTTGGTGACGCATTCCCATGACGAGGAGACGCTCACGTGGGCAGAGTTTGAGCGGCTCTTCAGGGAGGAGTTCTATCCGGTGACGCTGAGGTCAGTGCGGATCCAGGAGCTTCTGCAGCTTCGTCAGGAGAGCATGACTATGTCGGAGTACTCAGCGAGGTTTACAGACCTGTCGCGCTACTCCCTGGATATGGTTTGAGACCCGTTCTTTAGGGCTCGGACCTTCGAGCAGGGCTTACGCAGGGACATCCGAGCAGGTGTGGTTTCCTTGTGCCTGCCCACCTATGCTGGAGTGCTGGAGCGAGCGTTGGTGGTGGAGAGTTTTCTGGCTGAGCAGTTTCCCCCTGTTCGTGCTGGGCACCCGGGAGCTGAGACTTCGTCGGTCGGATCAGCATCTGGTAGCCGACGTCAGACTCAGGGGTCTGGACGTGGCCGACGTTTCAGGAGGCGACCCCAGGATGGAGGATCTGAGCCTCGGAGCTCACAGGGCTCGCAGGCCAGTTTTGGTCAGCCGCAGGAGAGGCGGTGTTACGCTTGCGATGGTCGGGGACATCTTGCTAGAGATTGTCCGACCCGACGTGCTGCTGAGAGGGAGCCGGTCGATGGACCGCCTTGGCAGAGGCAGCGTCTCGAGCAAGGAGGTCCGCAGGGCGTCGGACGTGGCGTTGGAGCTGGTGCAGCAGGAGGCGGTGGTAGACAGTACCAGTTGCCACCACCTCCACCCCCAGGTGGTTCACGCCAAGCTCAGAGAGCTGGTGGCCGAGGGCGAGGGCAGTTGCATGCCCTGGAGGCAGTCGACCCAGAGGCACCACAGATGGATAGAGGTACGCCTTGTGTCTTTTCTACTTACTGCAGTAGTTTGTCAGACACTGTTTAGCGGTACTCTTTCCTTTTGTTGCTTGCTCGAGTTTTGTTCAGGGCGTTGGTAAGACCCTGAGTGGTTGTTGTTGGTGAGCTCGCTGGTGTGTGAGACCCAGTTGAGAGTTCAGTCGCTTTCCTTGTGCTTGGGGCTTTTCAGGGACGAAAAGTTCTAAGGGGGGGGAGGATGTAGCGACTTGGGTTTTTGGCCCTGTCAGACTCTGGAATATTTCTACGAATAAATCCAGAGCTAGGCGCGAAGACGGCGTGCGATTCCGAGGCCCGGTGTGCCCGGAATTAATTTTATAAAAATATTAAGTATTTTTATACTATGCACGTGGTGGGGGTGTGATATCTCCTAAATGGTAGCTCAGAACGGGAATCTGAGGGCACGGTTGCGTCCGGAACGTGCCGTTTACCCTAGGCGGGGTGTAATCTTTGCGGGCGCGGGCCTGCGGTGAGAAACGCCACCAGGGGCGTTTCCGTAAATAAGTGGCAAGTTGGTGTGCGAGCGTCGCCTCGAATAACTTATGAACGGAGTCTCGGATGAAAAATCTGAGACCGCCGTTGCGTTCAGAACGGCGCGTTTACCCTAGGGGTGACCTTACTTTTGTTCGCATCGGGCGTCGGGTCCGAGGCTGGTTTGGCGCCGGCGGGCGGCTGATATAAATATCAGCGCCCCCCCCCCTTAATCGTTCTTCGCCGTTGTTCGTCGTTCTTCGCCGCCACTCTGCCGAATCGAGCAAACGGAGCGCCCACGAGCTCAGAATTCGACGGCGGACATTCCAGGAGCGCGCAGCGGAAGCTTTGGAGCGCGGATCTGAGGCAGAACGTCGGCGTTTCGCCCGCGAGGTAGGCGGTTTGAGTTTTACAATCCCGGATCCCGTTTTTGTGTTGTTTTTCTTCAAATTTTCATATGGGTTGTATAGTTCGGGTCCCGAGCTTTCCGAATCTTTTTTCGGATCTGAATTTGGAGCACCGGGGTGCTCCCGGTGGCTCCCGGAAGTTTTCCGGCGAAAACCCGGTTTTCCGGCGACGAGGGGCGGCGGCCATGGCGGAATCCGGCGACGGCACGGCGGTTTCCGGCGGCGGCGGCGGCGACGGGCCGGAATCCGGCGGCGGCGCGGTGGTTTCCGGCGAGGCTGGCGGTGGTCCGGCCAGGTTTTTCCGGGGGTTCTTTAAACCCCCGTAACTCGCTAACCGTAACTCCGATTTGCGAGCCGTTTGCGGCGACGCGCTCCTTGCGTCGAGACGGACCTTTTGAACTAACTTTGAGAATTTTAAGGGTTCGGGATCGTGGCCCGGGAGTTAGAAACGTCGTATAAAATAATATTATTTTATTATTTTACGACTTCGGGCCGTTGTAACTTCTACCCGGAGCGTCCGATTGACGTGCCGTCAGTGGCGTTGAGACCCTGATGGTACGACGGACTTTTTGAGATGGTTTCCGGGTGTTGGGTATGAGGGCGGGGTGTGGGCCCCACGAGGCCGGGTTTTGGCGTTTGCGGAGAAACGCAGCTTTTACACCAGGAGTCCGATTTTGGCGGATGAATAGTCAATCCTGTGTGTTTTTCCGAGAGGATCGCAATGGCGCGATCCGTTCGACGAGTTTCGGAATCCAGGCGTGGGCCCCACCCGAGCCGGCCTTCGCTGAATAGTACCTTTTTCACCGGGTGTCTGTTTTGGGCGAGCGAGTAGTCGATTCCGCTTGTTTTTCCGAGGGGATCGCCGTGGTGTGATCCGCTCGACGGGTTTCGGGATCGTTGTGTGGGCCCCGCACGAGCTAGCTACGGTGAATAGTGCCTTTTTCACCGGTGCTCCGTTTCGGGCGAGTAAACAGCCTATCCTGCGTGTTTTTCCGCGTGGAACGCGATGATGGCCTCGGTTTTGGCCTAGGCGGTGCGCAGTGTGGCTTTGAGGCGAGTCGCTCGGGTTAGCGACGTTTGGACCAGCAGTGGTTGAGGGTTCTCCCTTGGTTCGTTCCTACGAGGGTTCGTGTGGTATCACAACCTTCGTATGGGTTTGTGATCCTCTCGATGGGATGTTTAAACTATTAGAGTTGTGGTATCCCTCCGGTGGGCCCGGAGTGGATCCTCTAGCATCTTTACCCTAGATCGGGTTCTTGGTATTGCTGTGACCGCTTATTCACGGGCGGCGATCCCCTATCTAGCAGGTTAACCCCGTAGGGTTTGTGGCATCATCGGGAATATGATCCCCTACGCGGTGGGTCGTGCATAGTAGGGTTGTGGCATCGTCGGGTTTACGATCCCCTACTCAGCATGATGTTTATAGTAGGGTTGCAGTATCGTTGGTTATACGATCCCCTACTCAGCGCTTGATGTCGGTAGGGTTGCGGTATCGTTGGTTATGCGATCCCCTACTCAGCGCGTGGTTCCGGTAGGGTTGTGGCATCGTCGGTTCGATCCCCTACATCGCGAGTTATACCAGATAGGGTTCCGGTATCGTCGTGACCATCTTTATATGGACGATGATCCTCTATCTGAGTGTGAAGCTTCTGTCGAGTGCAGATCGGGTTGTGGTATCCCCCAGCGGATCCTGGGTGTGATCCCCCATCTGTGAGAACTACGTATGCCAGATCGGGTCGTGGTATCCCCCAGCGGACCCTGGGAGTGATCCCCTATCTGTGAGCTACGTATACCGGAGTGGGTCTTGGTATCCCCTAGCGGACCCTAGCGGCGATCCCCTATCCGAGGAGTTTGGTGGTTATGGTGTTTCGGCGATGTTTCCTCAGTGATTCTATCCGACGAGCGTGGTCTCACGGGTGAGCGTCTGAGATGTTTGCGAGTATCCCGATGGAGTGTATCTCCCAGATGAGTGTCATCTGGTATGACAGTGTTCGTGGTGTACTCTCCTGGTTGTGGACAGTTGCTGGTGATGAGTTCGGTACCTCTTGTGGCTTTGTGGCGTGAGCTGTGTATATCTGGATTGTTCAAGGTGTATGTATGGGCATACACCTGAGTTGAGCTGAGCTGACTAGTCGTGTTTAGCCGAGGATGGTCACGAGATGGAGTTTCTCTCTCGTCTGGGTTCCCTTTGGCTGGGTTGAGCGGACTGTTGCCTTCAGTTGCTCCCTTGGGTTTTGGGTTTTTGGGGTGCCTACTGAGTATGTTTATACTCACCCCTGCACGGGCTTTGCCCGCACATGGTTGTGTCTTGTGCAGACCACAGGCCTTTTGACGGAGTCCCAGGAGGACCCGGAGCAGGCGGAACTTTGTGAGCGAGTTGACCGGGGTGTTTACCAGAGCTGTGCCGAGCGAGCTTTCCGGCGGGTGTTTGTGGCAGCGTTCCCCTTCTTCAGAGCAGGTTGGACGCGCTTTGTAGTTTTCTTTTGGTGGGCCCTGTTTTGCCCTTGTACTTTTTCTGTTGCACTCTGGTTTGGGATAGATTGTATGCATGCATTTACTTTTCAGTTTCTATATCTCTGCACTGTTGCATGGAGGTGTTTGTGGGTGCGTGTGTACAGGTACCTTAGGCTAATGCCTCCCATGTGTGTGATAGCCTACTCGGCGCTAGTCGCCAGCCCCTGGCCTATTGGAGGCGGGCTTGGGGAGTCGCGGCTCGAGCCCCGTTGGGTCGGGTCGTGACAACAAGAATAAATTAAAGATAATATTTCCTCATTTCAATCACAATATATCATTTCAAGATATTGACATAATCAATGCTTTATCAAACCATTTTCAAAACCATTAAAAACATTTAATAAAGATATTTTTGAATCAAAGTGTCCCAGGAAAATTTAAAGATTTTAAATGAATTAACATTTTAAAAAATTAATGTCCATATAAATAAATCCTAAAAACCATTTTGAAAACTTGGACATTAATGAGAATGATTTAGAATAATAAATCTTTAAAACATTTAGAACAATATTTTACTTAATGTGTTTTTAACAAAAAGAGAGATGCTTGAATACCAATAATTGAGGAATAACATTAATCAAAACTTTATAATATCATGATAATAAAGGTTTTCGTGATATAATATGTCAAAGGGTAGTATATACCCCATATAAAAGTGAATTTCTGTATAATGACAAATAAGTTTTAATGTAATGTAAATTGAGAGAAAGTCCCTTAGAAAAATCATATCCTTAGATTTAGGACTAATAAATGACATGATTATGTGTGAAAAATATAAATACTCCCAATGTAAATGGATATTATCTATAAATAAATCATAGGTCATTAAAACATATTCATATCATGACATAATCAATAAGTAGAAGTCTAACCCAAAGAATTCAAATTGGGTAAAGAAGTTCAATTACAAAAATTCGACAGCCTAACAGCGTCACTTTAAAATTTAGAAAATGAGTTGATGAGAGAAAAAAGGGTATCTCATAACATGAACATAATATTTATAGAAATAAGGATATATAAGAACATATCACATCATACAAAGATGTAAATTAAAAGACATAACAAAAAGATGTCTTTTAAAAAGACGAGGGTGAAAGGTTCCCTTACCGATTTGGAAACTGACAAAACATACAACCCATGAAAGAAGGATCATACAACGAACATTTAAATACCCATAAATTAATTTGTATTTAAAAAAATGGATACAATCATGGTTGGTAAATACACCACACAAAAGTAAATATTTGAAAATATAGCATGAATCTCATGGGAATAAAAAGTGAGATAAAAATCTTTTACCACGTTGTAATCAATCGAGTCGTATGACCAATAGTAAATAACCACAAAATGAATCACAGAATACCATGAATATATATAATCACAATAATATATATCAAATGTCATTACACAATATACCACATGCAATAAATAAGTGGCGTACAATGGAAATCTCACGGAATTAAAAGAGAGATAAGAAATCCCTTACCTCGTGTTCGACTTGACTTGTTTGTTCTTTTATTTTCCTAAATAATAAAAAAATTAATTTATAATTGATTAATAACTTTTTTCAAATTTATTATTCCTTTTATATCACCTATTACCATGTTACAAACATTATGTAATCATTTAAGTTAATAATGGTCATTTTGTCGATATTTTGTACTTGCGTCAAAAATGAACAACTTATAATTAAAAATTATCCCTGTGGTCAAGAATACATTATATCCATAATTATATTAATAATTTAGATATCATATATATCCTATATATCACGAATATATATTTATTTATAATATTATATAACATTTAGAGGTAAGAAATTAAATGCACCGTTCATGGAGATGGTAAGTCGTACGTATGCATGAACATTACTTTAATTTCAATTTCATATTTAATGGAATGAAAACATAGTGATAAATAGGTATATTATAATTCCAGAATAATATAATATATAATTTTATTAACTCCATCCTTCATACGTCCCATGTATGGCATGAATGAGTCATATCACTTTGAGGGGGCGGTAGTCTGTGCTTCCTCAAACGAAATTATCGCGTTTACCCAAAATAGAAACCATAAAGGTATTCTATAAATAAAAAAATATAGTATAATAAAGAAAACATAAACATAATATCTATATATATATATATCATATATAAATACCGTTCCATTATAATGGCCACCATGAGAGGTGGTAGGAGATATTTGAACAATAATCGTTTCGTGAGGCAGTAGTTCTCCGTCTACAGAAACAATACGTTCTTTACCCATTAGATGGAAGTATGTGTAAGCGTAGTTTGAATAATTTCCATAAAAACTTCCAAGTATAATGAGGATACTGGTTTTGTTATAAAATAAAGGAATAAAAAGAGTTTAGGGGTTGGAGAAGTAAAATAAATGAAAAGAAATTAAGAGAAGATGTTACCTTTAATTCGGGTAACTCCCTTTGGGTTGAACTAAAAGGACTTCTAGAAGTGCCTTATACCTAAGGTAAGGCTTCTAGGAGGAATATAAGGATATTGAGAGCTTATTTTGGTATGGTTTGAGGATCCAAGGGGATTGAGAGGTGTGAGGAATGGGTTATAAGTGAGGGATTTTTATAAGGGGGAGGAGGGGTTCTTTAGGAAAGTGTGAAAATATTATTTTATTATATAATTATTTTCAGTTTATAAAGGTCCAAAACTAATTAAAGTCAAATATAAGATGAATAATGGTTGAAATAAATTCAACCAATAATTATTATATAGGTTTTGATGTTATTTTAATATTTATAATCTTATTTATTTAAATCATTTATTAATGAGGTAAATACTGCATCATTTTTGTGTCATAAATAATTTTATTTATTTGATGTCTAAAAATTATTAAAAAATACAATGAAGTAGGAAATATATTTATCTTTCACATTAATATTTATAGTCTAAAATATAACTTATATAACCCCATAAGAAAATTAATTTACTATAACTTATATAACTTATTATAATATTTTTTTACCTTGAATTACCCTATTTACCTTTAACCATGATACATAAAAGTCAAAAGTTACTATTCACCAAAAATTATTTTCATTTTATTGAACCACATTTTACTTACTAATAAAAACCCTATTTGTATTATTTTTGAAATTCAATTCACAGAAGTGGTAAAATTTCATTTAAATGAAAAAGTTAGTTTTTAACTACTACTTAGTGGTTTCACTATTCATCAAAAATTGATGTTTTTCAGAAAAGTACCAAAAATTCAGCCAATGATATATTTGATATTCCAAATTTAAAAATTATGTCTATTTTAAAAAATTAAAAACATAGAAGTTTCATTAATTAATTTAAAATTTATTCCCGTTGTCAAAACAAATAGCGTACTTTTAAGAAACAACAATTATCAAAAGATTGACACTTGTTTATATCCAATTTCAATGTGAAATTAATTACAATGACCACCATTGGATTAAATGGTAAAAATATAATCTAATTACACTTTAAAACCAATTAAAAAGATAATATATCCATATAAATAAATTAGATTAAAAATCAGATTTGAATTAAAAAATATAGTATTTTTCACTATTTATTAAAAATGAATTTTATCAGAAAAATACCAAAAAATTACCCAAAGTAAATTTTGGTGTCCTGATTCTAAAGAAGAATTTTATTTGGTCTAATAGAACATATAAAAGTGACAAAAACTATATTTAATGAGGGTTCTCCCTCAAAAGGTGATAAATCGACCTTTTAGTGAATATCAGAGTATTTTTGCATAAAATTGAATTCTTTTCTTATTTTAAGCCTCTAACTTTTATTAGATAAATGCAAAAACATTTAACAAACATGTATAATCATTTTTTAGTTAGTTCTGTTCATTCCCTCCATTATAATGACTAGGCATTAACTACCATTTAAAATAATATTATATTATTATTTTTTAGTATGACACAACGTTGTGTGCAATGTAAGATTTCAAAGAAACCCATTGTTGCGTATTGGGTACACCATCGAACATAGCATCCACTTTAAAGTAAAATTAACAATTAATTTAAAAATATTTATTAATATGAAAAAGTCATATTCTTTATTTACCTAGGATATTAAATCCTTCCCCCTTTTGGGAATTGCGCCCTCGCAGTTTTAAAAATGGGCTCAGAAACTTCATTGAATGCCCCACATCAGAAAAAGTGTTAATAAAACTATCACTTTATAATAAATGAAGAGAATTGCAATGGTTACCCGAGACAACAGATACAAGGATTCCATGAAAACATGGATATGGAGGAAAAAATCATCAAGTTTTGATAGTGAGTGATAGAAAACATGATTTGGATAAATTTATCCACTATAAAATCACAAACTTGTGATGGGTTAAACAATATTCGATTCCCTAGTATGAAAATCTAACAGACTATTTTTTTATTTTAAGGTACTTTTCATTGAGGAATCTATTTATGAGCTTAACTAAGAACATAAGGAAACATACATACTTATCATGTAGACTTTCATCCTTTACTATATTTCTAACACAAACTCATATTTTCTCCAAACTATGAGTATTCAGGATGACTTGTTCACATTAAAAGTGTTATAATCAACTTTGAGAGAATCAAATAATCCAAAAAATATGAACTATATATTTCCCATGTCTTTAGACCTTAACCTAAACCAAAATAGTTTGTGCGAGAATCGATAATACCCCAAAAGGACTATCTTTTACGAAAAGAAAAACTACTCTTAATCTCCAAAATTTGACAAACTAAACCCAATGTTCAACAAAGACCATTCAATAAAAAACTGACCATAAAATTATTCAAAGTAATCCAAACTAAGATTGAAACCCAAATCTCAGAAGTATTTAATCACATAGTCTTCCAAAGTAAATCTTAACATTTATCTCCAAATAACATCAGTTACTCTTAAAGTCTCATATTGAAAAGTAATTAACCTTATCAAATATTCTCCATGATAGGTTAATCATTTACATAAATAAACAAAAATGAACTTATTCTTGATTCATAAAATCATCTAACTAAAAATAATTAGTCATACTAACTAGGGACTTCACGTAGTCTAGTGGTAAGTGATAAATCCCAGTCACACTTTGGTTGTGGGTTCGATTCCTATATCTTTGTACGATGTGATGGGTTGTCACGCGATCTATGTGTTGTCCTTTTTCAAAAACATTGTAATTTTATAATACTCCCAAAAAGAGATAAATTCACCCAAAATAACCATAACATATTTTAACCACAAAGGTTATCTAATAACATTCATTTTGCATCTAAAAATGTATTAACCTGTAATTGCCTCAAATTTAAGGATCATATAAACCCAAATGGTTCTTTATAACTATATTCACAAAACAAAAGATAATTATTCCTTGAATAAAATTTTCATATGTCAATATTCAGGGTTACACATACAATAATAATTCTTCTAATTTAATCCCATCATCAAAAGAGACTTAATAATTTTAAGCATTTCACCATCTCTAAATCTACCATAACTCTTGAATCCCTTATATATTGACTTCTTACTCATTCAACATTCTTCATGATCCATTAACCATTCCTTTCCAACTTATTCTGAAATACATATTTCCTACAATCAAAATCATGAATCATATCCGAAGATGCAATAATATCAAAACATATGTTAAGAAATAATCTATACATTTCAATGGTCATTGTTTGTTTCTTTATCCTCAATCGGAATGGAATTATGTATTGGTTAAAAAAATTGTACGATCCTAGTGATCCCATTAATGAATCATCTTCGAAGGACATCTATTTGTATAATGACCATGCACACCACAGTTAAAACATTCAATTGATCCCTCAGAAAGAACTTATTTCCATTTCCTAGAGTCAACTAGATGCTTCATTTTTCTATGGCATGTTCTTGCTTTATGACCTTCATTTCTACATCTATAGCATCTTTCTATCCCTTTGAAACATTTTCCTATGTGTTTCTTTCCACATCCTTGACACATAGGTTTTTGAATAAAAATACCTTTATGATTATTTCCTAAAGTATTTGTGGGTATTTGTTTCTCACATATATAATGCCTTATAAAAATCACAAATGTTTAGGTTGTCAATCATGAATCTAGATAGTTGGTTGAGAATAACCACAAGAGTTCTCATTGCAGCTCCCATTTTATTTAATTTCTCATTCAGAAAACTGTAACAGTTTTCTTCACATCCATTGATACTTTGATGCCTGCTAGATCTATCCATTGACTAAAACCAAAAATGTCAGTGTGAGTATATCAGTAAAATCAGCATATATTATCTTATGGGGATAGTAAACACTAAATCATACTTTTTCATGTTATCTTAAACTAATTTTATTTATCTAAAAAACTATGACTCTTTCCAATATTATAACCATTACAGTTATGCCACTTATGATTAAATAACACCCTAACCTCTAAATTTATCTAAACTGACCTCTGATACCAACTATAAGGACTCGGCCTTAAACATTACATAATCTTGAATTATGTCAAGAATTCACATTGAGGATATTTTCAGGTTTAGAGTTTTATATAATTAGGTCTTAACTATTACATAAAAACTTGAATATCACATGTAGACACTACTACCCAATATCAATTTTTCATTAAATAAAAAATCTTAAAAATAAACATGTATAGTTCCATGTTTTAGACAACATGAGTTTTCCTTGATCCCATCCTTGACCCTATTCAACTTTAAGTCCCATGGAAAACATTTCAAAAACATGGGATGAGCATAAAAATCTCAGTAAGGGTTATAAAATAAGGAAGGAAAAGATTATCCCATCAATAAATACAAATCAACAAAACCAATACTTTTCAATCATAACATACCTTATGAAATCATAAGATTTATGAATATCACATAGAAATCAGAAATCATAAATGTAACTTATGGAATTCATAACATACATACATTGTAGCTATCACAGATTCATAGGGTGTCACATTTGGAATACCTATCACTGTATATTCCTTAAATCTTTTAGGAGAAACATTAACTTTTACCTCCATCACCTTACCCAATGCATTGGAGAGCTATCACGAGCTCACCCACCCTAGGTTTATCACGAAACCACCCGTATACGTAAACAATGCCCAATAACCATAACATATCCATAACACATAAAAAAGTATAAAGGAAAGATAACATTTCCACATTGTAATCAGAATATATCATTTCAAGATATTGACATAATCAATGATTTATCAAACCATTTTCAAAACCATTGAAAACATTTAATAAAGATATTTTTGAATCAAAGTGTCCTATACCACTTTGAATATTTTAAAGGAATTAACATTTTGAAACATTAATTTCCATATAAATAAATCCTAAAAACCATTTTTAAAACATGGACATTAATGAGAAATATTTATAAGAATAAATCTTTAAAACATTTTGAACAACATTTTAGTTAAACTGTTTTTAACCAAAAGAGAGACGGTTGAATACAATTAATTGAAGAATATCATTAATCAAAACATTATAATATCATGAGAATAAATGTATTCATGATATAATATTTCAAAAGGAAGTATATAGATCATATAAAAGTGAATTTTTGTATAACTAAAAATAACTTTTAATGGAATGTAAATTGAGACAAAGTCCCTTACAAAGATCATATCCTTAGATTTAGGATAAATAAATGACATGATTATGTGTGAAAAATAAGAATACACCCATTTTAAGTGGATATTAATTGTAAATCAATAATAGGTAATTAAAACATATTCATATCATGATATAATCAAGAATTATAAGTTTAACTCAATGAATTGAAATTAGATAAAGAAGTTCCCTTACAAAAATTTGACAGCCTAATGGCCTCACTTTAAAATTCATAAAATGAGTTGATGAGATAAAAAAGGATATCTCATAAAATGGAAATATAATTTACATAAATAAGGATATATAAGAATATATACCATCATAATAAGATGTAAACTAAAATAGATAACAAAAATAAGTCTTTTAAAAAGAAAAGGGTGAAATGTTTCCTTACCGATTTGGTAACTTACAAAACATACATCTCATGAAAGAGGGATCATACAATGAATATGTAAATACCCATAAATTAAATTTTATTAAAAAAATGAATAAAATAATGGGTATTATATACACCTCACAAAAGTAAATAGTGGAAAATATAGCATTAATCTCACAAGAGTAAAAAGTGAGATGAAAATTCCTTATAACGTTGTAATCAAATGAGTTGTATAATAGAAAGTTAATAAATACCAAATGAATCACAGAATAGCATGAATATACAGAGAATCATGATAATATATATCAAATTTCAGTACATAATACACCACATGAAATAAATAAGTGGCATATAATGGAAATCTCACAGAAATAAAAGTGAGATAAGAAATCCCTTACCTCATGTCCGACTTGACTTGTTTGTTCCTTGTTCTTCCTGAATAATAAACATAAGTTAATTTATACTTGATTAAGAAACTTTTTAAAGTTTATTATTTCTTTTTACATAACTTATTATCATGTTATAAACATTATGTAATAATTTAAGTTAATAATGGTCATTTTGTCGATATTTGGTACTTGCATAAAAAATGAACAACTTATAATTACAAGTTGTCTAGGTGGTCAAGATTCCTTTATCTCCAGAATTATTTTCATGATTTAGATATAATATATATCATATATATCTAGTATGTATATTTATTTATAATATTACATAACTTTTATAGGTAATAAATGAAATGCACCATTCATGGAGACGGTAAGCCGAACGTACGCAAGAACGATACTTTCATTTTAATTTCGTATTTAATGGAATGAAAACATAGTGATACATAGGTATATTATAATTATAGTATAATATAATATATAATTTCATTAAATACATCCTTTATACATCCCATGTATGGCATTAATGAGTCATATCACTTTGAGGGGGCGGTAGTCCGCACTTCCTCAAATGAAATTATAGTGTTTACCCACAATGGAAACCATAAAGGTATGCTATAAATGAAAAAAATACATAATAATGAATAAAATATAAACATAATATTTATATATATATAATATCATATATAAATACAGTTCCATCATAATGTCCACCATGAGAGGCAGTATGAGATATTTGAACAATCATCGTTTCATGAGGCAGTAGTTCTCCTTCCACAGAAACAATATGTTATTTACCCATTAGATGGAGTTGTGTGTAAGTTTAGTTCGAATAATTCCCATAAAAACATCCTAGTATATTTATAATATTGGTTTTGTTATAAAATAAAGGAATAAAAAAGTGTTTAGGGGTTGTAGAATTAAAATAAAAGAAAACAATTTAAGAGAAACTATTGCCTTTAATTCGGGTTACTCTCTTTGGCTTGAACCAAAAGGACTTATTGAATTGCCTTCTGACTAAAGTAAGGATTCTAGGAGGAATATAGGGATATTTAGAGATTGTTTGGGTAGGGTTTTGACATTCCAATAGGCTTGAGAGGTTTGAGGAATGTGATATAAGTGAGGGGTTTTTATAAGGGGAGGAGGGGTTCTTTAGGAATGTGTGAAAATATTATTTTATTATATAATGATTTTTGGTTTATAAAGATCCAAAACTAATTAAAGTAGAAGATAAGATGACTCATGGTAAATATAAATTAATCTAATAATAATTTGATAGTTTTTGGATGTTATTTTAATATTTATAATCTTATTTGTTTAAATCATTTATTAACGCGGTAAATACTGCATCATTTTTGTGTCATAAATAATTTTATTTATTTGATGTCGAAATATTAAAAATAAAAATAACATGATGAAGGGAATTTTTTTATATTTATAATGAATATTTATATTCTAAATTATAAATTATATAACCCCATGTAAAAATTAATTTACTAAAAGTTATTTTTTTCTGTCATTTTTGTCTTTAAATTAATTAATCTAAAGTGTCATTATCACTCTAAAGTGGCTTCATGGGGTCCCAAAAGGGACTCAAGGATTCCCATGATCGTCCATGACTCTTACAATAAGGTTATGACAAGTGTTAAGGTAATTTTGTATTGTTATAATATTCTTTTTACCTTGAATTTCCCTATTTACCTTTAATCACGGCAAATAAAAGCCAAAAGGTACTATTTACCAAAAATTATTTTCATCTTATTGTACAAAATTTTACTTACTAATAACAACCATGTATGTAGGATTTTTGAAATTCAATTCATAGAAGTGTTAAAATTTCATTTAAATGAAAAACTCAGTTTTTTAACTATTACTTAGGGGTTTCACTATTCATCAAAAATTGATATTTTTCTGAAAAATACTAAAAATTCAGCCTAAGCTATATTTGATATTTTGAATTCAAAAATAATGTCTATTTTACAAAATTAAAAACATAGAAGTTGCATTAATTAATTTAAAATTTATTAACGTTGTCAAAACCAATAGCGTGTTTTTAAGAAACAATATCTATCAAAATATTGACACTTGTTTATATCCAATTTCAAAGTGAAATTAATTCCAATGAACACCATTGGATTAAATGGTAAAAATATAATCTAATTACACTTTAAAACAAATTAAAAAGATAATATAACCATATAAATAAATTATATTAAAAAGAATATTTGAATTAAAAATACAATGTTTTTCACTATTCATTAAACAATGAATTTTATCCGAGAAATACCAAAAAAATACCCAAAGTAAATTTTGGTGTCCCAATTCTAAAGAATAATTTTATTTGTTCAAATAGAACATATTAAAATACTCGTTTTCATATCAAGAGGTGGAAGGGATGTTGATTATTATTAAGCACCCAAAGAACTAATGGATGATCTATGTGGGATAAGCACTAAGTGACTCAATGTTAATTTATATTAAAAGATAAATAAATAAGATAAAGTATTTAATTAAATTGACCTTGGCTGTTTTTTCAAATCTTCACTTTTTCTCCAACCTCAGAAAGATTTTTCTTAGCAATATGGTTTTACCACTGATTTGAGACATCTAATGTCCAACCACCACTGATATTAATTACCCCTTATTTATACATAGATCATACTGAATGAATGTAGATATTCTTGATCACTTGAATCTAAGAATTTAAGCTTTGTATTGCATGATTGAGAAAATTTGAAGAATTATAATCGCCTGAATGTATTGGATAATTTTAGAATTTCATTCAACCATATGAGATAGTGGATGAGATTAGGTCAAGGTGTTTCATGTGATCATCATCATAAGCATGTTTTAATCTAGTCATGTATTAATAGAAACCATATTTTATTGTGGAAATAATTATTTTTTAGGATTTTTAAAATATGAGATCTTCATGTTTTAAAAAAATTGACTCACATGAAATAATTTTTTTGGTAATTTTAGTTGGTGAATGCATGTTGCAGAGTTTTTCAACCTCACCTATAAATATAACAACCATAAGACTGAGAGACACTAAATACATTCTAATTTTTTCTTTGGAACCATCATTTTCTGAAAACAAAGTATCACTGAGCTTCCATTTACATGAAGAATAAAGAGGTACCATGATCCACTTGGATGCCCAAAGTAGTGGAGGTTTCATGCTATCATTATCACAAATATAGTTCCAAAATAAAGTAATATTTATTAATAATACTTTCATGATGTCTATATTGTGAAGAAGTTTTATGTACACATCTATTCATAGGACTCTTCAAGGATTACAAGATGATGAAGAATGAAATACCCAATGTATTTACACAGTTACAAAGACAAAATTATATCAAGGTTTTGTAGATCATCTCATTATTTATTGATTTTTTTCTGATATTAATTTTAGTTAATAATAATAAAATATTATATTATAATATACATGAAAATGATATCAATTTTTCATACTTCAACTCACTTAATGAATAAGGAAGTGGACTCACATATATGAAAATATGTGAAGAGGTTTTTAAAACAAACATAACCTATACTGGAAGGAGAATTGAGATATCATATACAAAAGAACATGATGTTTTCATCCATGTTATTTAGAATGTGATAATTTATTCAAGAAATATGAAAAAAAGTATTGATAATCAAATAAAATAGTACTTTTCGAACTGTGTTTTGGTGATAATTCCATGCATAATTCAAACACATGCCTGAAGTGATGTGATATTTTTAGTATAGTGTAATTAGTGTTTGAAAAACACTTAATTGCACTATGGAGAGAGATATAAAATATTCACTATTGATATTTTATCAAAGGAAAAGTAGAGGTAAACTGATCATCCATAGGTGATCAGATATATTTGAAAAATTCTCATCTAGGCTCAAGTTTTATAAGAATATACACCAAATGATATAGGGGTTAAAATATCGAGTGTAAGCAACAAATGGAGAAAAATTGAATTAGAAAAAGTAATGAACAGTGTATTAGATTGAATCTAAAAAAATTATCCTTATTATGTAGAAATTAGAAGAAGAAGTAGGGTTAGATATACATGTACCAGACTGAACCAGATGTATTTGAAATAGTTGTAGCACTGGATGAATAGGTACCATATGAATAAGGGAAGAAGAATATAATATATCATTATACATATCTATTTTAATTAGAAGTATACTAAATAAAATAATTTTGAAAAAATATGTTCTCATATATTTCTATATGGATGAAGATAATGAATAAGGAGTAGCATATATGTTTACCATTGTGAATAGAGAAAGAAAAATTACGTTCATGCTACTTTGTAAGTAACAAGAAAAGAATAAGTGAACAAAAAATAAAATTTTGACATATATAAGAAGTTTCAATATGTGAATGAATTTATTTGTTTTATAATGTATCTATTAAATAATTTGTAGACTATCTTTAGAGCCAACATAAAGAACTAGTGAGGAGATGAATGTTGGACCAGTTCATCACCAGTGTTGGGGATAATGATATTTTCCACCCCCTCCTAATGTGTAGGGACTCACACATTGGCTAAGGATTATTTTCCATCCACATAAATGTATTTTATATAATAATACTATGGATAATACTTTTAGTGGGGATCACCATATGTGATAAGGAGTTCTAAATTGGGAATATGATTCATAAATATCATCATTAGTGAAAATTTATTTATTCATTGATGTTGCTCACTAAAGAGTTCCATGGGAGGGTTTTATTAGGTGGTCACACAGTGATCTGTCATTAATTACACATCGATTCAAAAAGTTTAATAAACCCCTAAATCTGCACCAAATATATGGATGATCTGGAATTCTATCATATGTGATATTTTTTAAAGGATATTTTTATGGTTTTTTAATGTTCATAAACATGGTTAAAAATATTAATGTATCTTATGTAATATGAAATCAACACTTTATATATATTTCACATTGGATGCATATAGGTATATATTGATATACATTTCATGATGTTTAATGAAAATTGGACACTTAAACATTGAATTTGAGTTATCCCAAACCAATTTTCATAGTGTAGCATTACAGGTTATGATGAAATGTAAAGGTTAGCATAAGTGGGATTATTTTATCAGGTATAAAATATGCTCATGAAGTGAAAAAAAGTGTTTTATGCACTGAATGAAAAAATAATAATATACATTATAGAGTGTCATACACTATGTCTATAGTATACTATGGGTGTATAATTCATATTTAGAGTCCCAAATACCAATGTTTGTAAACATTCCGTGCATGAAAACCTTCATAATTTGACACCTTTCATATACAAGCCTTGAGTCTTAGCTAATCCTAGGGTGGTTGGGTATGTTACTAATCATGTCACTAGTTGGATCACAACCATTATAGGATATTTCAATTTGTAAGATAATTATTACATATGGGACCTCAATTAAGATAATACAAGGAAGTGTACAATTGTACCTAGATAGTACTTATGTTTTTCTTATCTATCCAGGAGAGGGAATTTGATGTGATTATAAGGCCCCAGCCTTAAACCTTACTTAATCTTGAGTTATTACAAGATTACACATTGAGGATCTTTTCAGGTTTAGAGTTTTAGAGAATTAGATCATGAAACTTGCATTACATTCCACATTTAAACAAAGTAGTTACATAAAAGACAATATTCATTCTTCCCATCAACAGAAACCTATTTAAAATAAAACACGGATTCTTTCTTGACACATCCTTGACACTATCATCACATCATGTACCTTTCCCTTGACCTATGAAAAACATTTCAAAAACTTGGGATGAGCATAAAAAGCTCAGTAAGGGTTATAAAAATATGGAAAGGAAACATTAGTTCATATATACATAAGAATGAAATCATACTTTACCCATAAAACTTAGGCACTTTAACATACCTCATCAAATCATGAATAAATCATAGAAATCATAAGACATAAAGGTAACTTGAGGCATTCATAACATTCTTATATAGGGAGTAACCCTCTTGGTTAAGTTTGGAAAACCCATCACAGTATATTCCCTAAATCTCTTCGGAGAAACCTTATCGTTTCACTCCTTCGTGTTACCCAATGCATTGGAGAGCTATATCGGGCTCAGCCGCCCTTAGTTTATCACGGAACCACCCGTTTTCATAACAATACCCAAGAACCATAACATAAATGTATCACATAAAACATGCATAAAAGAAATATTACATTTCCACATTTCAATCACAATATAACATTTTAGGATATTGAAATAATGAATCCATAAAAAAAACCATTTTCAAAACCATTTAAAACATTTAAAAGAGATTTTTGAATCAAAGTGTCCCATACCACCTTGAAGCTTAAAATTTTAAACCATTAATATCCATATAAATAAATCCTTAAAACCATTTTGAAAACATGGATATTAATAAGAACAAATAATTAAAACATTTAAAACGATATTTTGGTTAAAGGGGTTTTACCAAAATTAGTGACACTTGAATACAATAATTGAGGAATAACATTTAGTCATAACTTTATAATATCATGAGAATAAATGTATTCATGATATAATACTCCAAAGGATAGTATATACACCATATAAGAGTGAATTGGTGCATAACAACAATGAACCCTCAATAGATTTGTCAAATGTGATGAAATCCCTTATAAAGAAGGTATCCTTAAATTAAGGACAAATCAATCTCAAAAATATGTGTGACAAATATAAATACACCTAATATAAGTGGATATTAAGTGTAAAACAATAAAAGTTCATTCACACATATTCAATCAATGACATATTCAATGACTACATGGTGAACCCAATGAAATCGAAATTGGATTAAAAAGTTCCATTGACAGCCTAACGGCATCAAATCAAAATGAGTTGATGAGAGATAAAAAAGTGTATCTCATCACTTGGACATAAAATTTAAATCAATAAGGATATATTAGAACATATCCCAACATAACAATCTGTAAATTAAAATACCCAACAAAGAAGTCTTTTAAGAAGAGGAGGGTGAAAGGTTCCCTTACCGACTTGGGTATCTTTCAAAACATACACCCCATGAAAGAAGGACAATAAATCATTGATGTAAATACTCATAAAGGAAATTATATTACACAAAGTGTAGAATAATGGCAGTACATACACCACTCAAATAAATTGTGGCAAATGTAGCATAAATCTCATGGGAATAAATGTGAGATGAAAAATCCCTTACGAAAACTCGGTATCCTAACGGCGCCACATAGAACTTCCAAAAATGGATTGATGAGATCAAATAGGGTATCTCATCACATTACAACAAAATGTACAGAAAGAGGAATATGAAATAACATCCCCCATCATAACAAATAGGATCTTAAAAGAAGTGACATAAAGGGGAGTACTTAAAGAGAAAGAGAGAGGTTAGATCTCTTATGAAAATTCGGCAGCCTATCGGCGCCACTTAAAACTTCCAAAATAGATTGATGAGAGAGAATAGGGTCTCTCATCACATGAACATAATAATTACAGTAAATTTAATATAAAATATCATACCAATAACAAGAAATATGAGCTTTAAAAGGAACTACATAAAAGTGTGTACTTAAAAAGAAAGAGAGGAGTAGGATCCCTTACCTCGGGTCCCACTTGACTCGATCGTTCTTTAACATCCTGAATAATAAACTTGAGTTAATTTCCACTTTATTAAGAACCTTTTTCTAGTTCATTATTCCTATTATATCACTTATTTCCATGTTATAAACATTATGTAAACATTTAAGTTAATAATGTTTGTTTTTTCGATATTTGGTTCTTAAGTCGAAAGTGGACTTCTTACAATTACATGTTGTTCGTGTGGTCAAATTTTTATTATATCCAGAATTATATTCATGATTTGGATATCATATATTTCATATATATCCAGTACATTCATGCATTTATAATATTACATAATCATTTAGAGGTAATAAATGAAATGCACCGTTCATGGAGACGGTAAGCCGTACGTACGCATGAACGCTACTTTCATTTCTATTTCATATTTTATAGAATGGAATAATAATTATATAAAGGTATATTATAATTACAGTATAATATCATATATAATATCATAGTTCCATCCTTTATACGTCCCATATATGGTATTTAACGAATCAAATCACTTTGAGGGGGCGGTAGTCCGCACTTCCTTAAATGAAGATATCGCATTTACCCATAATGGAAACCATAAAGGTATGCCCAAAATGA
Source organism: Viscum album (assembly GCA_963277665.1). Classification (NCBI taxonomy): domain Eukaryota; kingdom Viridiplantae; phylum Streptophyta; class Magnoliopsida; order Santalales; family Viscaceae; genus Viscum; species Viscum album. The sequence goes on from OY728142.1 coordinate 1,542,486,071, forward strand.
AAAAAAACAGAAGCTTAAGGAAAAAATAAACATATTATATATCATATATAAAAATAGTGACATCATAATGGCCACCTTTGAATGTGTTAAATGAGTATTGAACAATCATCGTTTCGGGAGGCAGAATTTCGCCATCCACGGAAACCGTATGTTCTTTAACCATTTGATGTAGTTGTGTGAGAGTGTAGCTAAAATAAATCTTATAACAACATCCTAGTATATTTAAGATACTGTTGTTGTTACAAAATAAGTAAATAAAAAGATTTTAGGGGGTTGGAGAAGCAAAATAAAACAAATGAACATGAGAGAATGAATTACCTTTAAAAGTGTATCTCCTTTTGATTTGAGCCTAAAGTCTTCCTTTGAAAAGATTCTGCCCAAAGTGAATCCTCTAGGATGAGGAGAGGGATGTGGAGAGAGTAAATGGGCAGGGTTTGGCCGAGCCAAAGTCTTGAGGAGTGTGTGAAATGAGGTAGAGGTGGGGGCCTTTTATAAGAGGATAGGAGGGGCACTTTTGGAAAGTAAAGAAATATTACTTTATTTCAAAATGTTTTTCGGTTTTAAAAGGTCCCATATTGATATAATTCGTGGATAAGGTGATAAGGGTTCGAAATACACCCATCCAATAAGTTTTTCACAAGTGTAGTTCATAAATTTTACATTATCTTTCCATTTTATTTAAATCTTCAAATAATGATGTCATCGCTGCATCATTATTTTGTCATAAATAATTTAATCTATTTAATGTCTAAAAATTATAAACAAATTACTATTATGTAGGAAATCTTTTTATATTTCCAATGACTATTTATAATCAAAAATCTAATCATTATAACCCCATGTAAAAATTGTTTTCGTAAAACATATGATGTTTGTGTCATTTTGACTTTTACATTAAATAAAAAGTTATTTATGTCATTTCCCAACCAAAGTGTCTTCATGGGGTCCCCAAGTTGACCCATGTCTTGTCTTGGTCGGCCATGACACAACCGATGAGGGTAGGACATGTTTCAAGCTCATCTTATTTTATTAAAGCATTATTTTTACCTTAAACTACACTAATTACCACTAATCGCGATTAAAAACTTAATAAGTTACTATTCACCAAAAAAAATATTTTTATCCCATTGAACCACATTTTACTTCTTAATGACAACCATGTATGTCGGATTTTTGAAATTCAAAACACAAAGATGGCAAAATTTCATTTAAACAGAAAAAATCAGTTTTTATAAGTACCACTTAGTGGTTTCACTATTCATCAAAAATTGAAGTTTTTCAGAAAAATCCCAAAAATTCACCCTGAGCTATATTTGATATTCCGAATTCGAAAATGATGTCTATTTTACAAAATTCAAAACATATAAGTCACATTAATTAATTTAATAATTAATTCCCACTGTCAGAGCAAATAGCGTGTTTTTATGAAACAATAAGTATCAAAAGATTGACACTAGTTTAAGTCCGACTTCAAAGTGAAATAAATTCCAACAACCACTATTGGATTTAATGGTAAAAATATTTTCTAATTTCACTTTAAAAACAATTCAAATGATAATCTAATCATATAAATAAATTATATTAAAAAGAGGTTTTGAATTAAAATACAACATTTTACACTATTCATTAAAAAATGAACTTTATCGGAAAAATACCAAAAATTTACACAAAGTAAAATTTGATGTCCCGATTCTAAAGAAGAGTTTTATTTGGTCCAAAAGAATGTATAAGAGTGATCAAAACTATATTTAATGACAGTTTTCCATCAGAAGGTGATACGTGAACATTTAGTGAAAATTAGGTTATAAAAGCCTAAAATTGAATTCTTTCCGTATTTTAAGCCTTTGGATAGATGTAAAAACATTTAAAAAACATATATATTCATATTTTAGTTATTTCTATCCATTCCCGCCAATACAACGGCTACATGTTAACTGCCATTTAAAATAATATTATTTTATTATTAGAGTGCAACGTAAGATTCCCAAGAAACTCGTTGTTGTGTGTTGGGTACGCCATCGAGCATAGCATCCCCTTTAAAGTCATATTAATATTTTATTCACAAATACAGATAAATATGAAAATGTCATATTCTTTATTTACCTGGGGTGTTACATCCTTCCCCCCTTTTGGGAATTGCGTCCTCGCAATTTTTAAAATTGTGCTGGGAAACATCCTTGAAAGTCCCACATCAGAGAAAAGTCAGTAAAACAATCACTTTAAAATAAATAAAGATAAGTACAAAGGTCACCCGAGTTAACCCATACTAGGATTCAAAGTATGAAAATATGGACATGGAGGAAAAAACAAAGGGTCATGTTCTGATGGAGAGTGATAAAAACATGTTTAGGAGAAAGTTAACCACGAGAAAATCACAAACTTGTGATGGGTTAAACGGTATTCGATTCCCCAGTAGGAAAAGTTAATAGACAACATTTTTGTTTTAAGTTAATTTTTATTGAGTAATTTATTCATAAAGAAGAATAATCACTTATCATGTTGACTTTCAACTTTTATTAGATTCCTTACACAAAATCATATTTTCTCCAAAAGACGAGTATTTAGGAAGACTTGTTCCCATTAAGAGTACTATAATCAACTTCTAGAGAATCACCTAATCCACAAAAGAGAACTATATACTTCCCATGTCTCTAGACTTTAACCAAAACCAAAACCAAAAAGGCTAGTACAAGATCAGATAATCCAGAAAAGGATAACCATTTATAAAAAGAAAATCTATGATTAATCTCCAAAATTTGTCCAACAAAACCCAAAGATCAACGAGGACCATTAGATAAACAATTTTTCCATAAAATTATTTAATGTAAAACAATATAAGATTGAAACCCAAATATTTTAAGGATTTAGTCACATAGTCTTCCAAGTTAAATCGTAACATTTATCTCCAAACAAAATCAGTTGCTCTTAAAGTCTCGCATTGAAAAGTAATTAACCTAATCACATATCCTCCATGATAGGTTAATCATTTTCATTGATAACCCAAAATCAACTTACTCTTAATTCATAAAATCATATAACTAAAAATAATCAGTCAAACTAACCAGGGACTTCACGTAGTCCAGTGGTAGGCGATAAATACCAGTCGCACTTTGGTTGTGGGTTCGATTCCCACAGCATTGTCCGACGCGACGGGTTGTCACACGGTCTGCGTGTTGTCCTTTTTCCAAAACTATATAATTCTCAAATCATTACCCAAAAAGGGATAAAATCATAACCATAACATAATTTAACCTCAATTTTATCTCATGCCTTTCACTTCAATCATAACATATAGTAACCCATAATTACCTCAAAAGTAAGGATCATATAAACCCAAATGGTTCTTTATAACTATGTCCACAAAAGAAAAGATAACTATTACTTGAATAAAATTTTCCTATATTAAACATAAGGGTTACACATAATATAAAAAGTCTTCTAATGTAACCCCATCATCAAAAGAGACTTAATACTCTTAAGAATTTCACCCTAACTCTTGAAGCCCTTATATGTTGACATCTTACTCATTCAACATTCTTCATGATCCATTATCCATTCTTTTCCAACTTATTCTGAAATACCTCTTTCCTACAAACAAAATCATGAATCATATCCTAATATTCCAAACTAAGAAAACAATAGTCATGAAATAGTACATACCTTTGATTGGTCATTTTCAGTTTCTTCATCCTCAATCGGAATGGCATTAGGTATTGGTAAACGAATATTGGTACGCTCTTGGTGACCCCATTCACGAAACTTCTTCATAGGACATGTGTTTGCATAATGACCATGCACACCACATTTAAAACATTCAATTGATCCCTCATAAAGAACTTCTTTCCCTTTCCTCGAGTCAACTGGATGCTTCATTTTTTCATGGAAGGTTCTTGCTTTATGACCATCATTTCCACATCTATAGCATATTTCTGTCCCTTTGAAACATTTTCCTAGGTGTTTCTTTCCACATCTTTGACACATAGGTTTTTGAACACACTTACCTTTATGATTATTACCTGTACTTCCGTAGGGATTTGTTTCTTGCATATATGATGCCTTAGAGAAATCTCCAAGGTTTAGGTGGTCAATCATGACTCCAGATAGTTGGTTGAGGATAATCAAAAGAGTTCTCATTGCATCTCCCATATCATTCAGTTTCTTTCTCAAAAAACTGTCACAGTTTCCTTCACATCCACTGTTACTTTGGTGCCTGCTAGATCCAGCCATTTACTAAAACCAAAAAGGTCAGTGTGAGTATATCAACAAAACCATCATGTACTAATGAGTAAGATAAACACTAAGATATACTTACTCATTCAATTTATCTAAAACTGGGACTCTTTCTGAAATCCTAACCATTATGGTAATGTCACTTATGCTTAAAGAATACCCTAACCTCTAAAGTTATCTAAACCGACCTTTGATACCAACTATAAGGCCCCATCCTTAAACCTTACTTAATCTTGAGTTATTACAAGATTACACATTGAGGATCTTTTCAGGTTTAGAGTTTTAGAGAATTAGATCATGAAACTTGCATTACATTCCACATTTAAACAAAGTAGTTACATAAAAGACAATATTCATTCTTCCCATCAACGGAAACCTATTTAAAATAAAACACGGATTCTTTCTTGACACATCCTTGACACTATCATCACATCATGTACCTTTCCCTTGACCTGTGAAAAACATTTCAAAAACTTGGGATGAGCATAAAAAGCTCAGTAAGGGTTATAAAAATATGTAAAGGAAACATGAGTTCATATATACATAAGAATGAAATCATACTTTACCCATAAAACTTAGGCACTTTAACATACCTCATCAAATCATGAATAAATCATAGAAATCATAAGACATAAAGGTAACTTGAGGCATTCATAACATTCTTACGTAGGGAGTAACCCTCTTGGTTAAGTTTGGAATACCCATCACAGTATATTCCCTAAATCTCTTCGGAGAAACCTTATCGTTTCACTCCTTCGTGTTACCCAATGCATTGGAGAGCTATATCGGGCTCACCCGCCCTTAGTTTATCACGGAACCACCCGTTTTCATAACAATGCCCAAGAACCATAACATAAATGTATCACATAAAACATACATAAAAGAAATATAACATTTCCACATTTCAATCACAATATAACATTTTAGGATATTGAAATAATGAATCCATAAAAACCCATTTTCAAAACCATTTAAAACATTTAAAAGAGATTTTTGAATCAAAGTGTCCCATACCACCTTGAAGCTTAAAATTTTAAACCATTAATATCCATATATATAAATCCTTAAAACCATTTTTAAAACATGGATATTAATAAGAACAAATAATTAAAACATTTAAAACGATATTTTGGTTAAAGGGGTTTTACCAAAATTAGTGACACTTGAATACAATAATTGAGGAATAACATTTAGTCCGAACTTTATAATATCATGAGAATAAATGTATTCATGATATAATACTCCAAAGGACAGTATATACACCATATAAGAGTGAATTGGTGCATAACAACAATGAACCCTCAATAGAAATATCAAATGTGATGAAATCCCTTATAAAGAAGGTATCCTTAAATTAAAGACAAATCAATCTCCAAAATATGTGTGACAAATATAAATACACCCAATATAAGTGGATATTAAGTGTAAAACAATAAAAGGTCATTCACACATATTCAATGGATGACATATTCAATGACTACATGTTGAACCCAATGAAATCGAAATTGGATTAAAAAGTTCCCTTGACAGCCTAACGGCATCAAATCAAAATGAGTTGATGAGAGATAAAAAAGTGTATCTCATCACTTGGACATAAAATTTACATCAATAAGGATATATGAGAACATATCCCAACATAACAATATGTAAATTAAAAGACCCAACAAAGAAGTCTTTTAAGAAGAGGAGGGTGAAAGGTTCCCTTACCGACTTGGGTATCTTTCAAAACATACACCCCATGAAAGAAGGACAATAAATCATTGATGTAAATACTCATAAAGGAAAGTATATTACACAAAGTGTATAATAATGGCAGTACATACATCACTCAAAGAAATTGTGGCAAACGTAGCATAAATCTCATGGGAATAAATGTGAGATGAAAAATCCCTTATGAAAACTCGGTATCCTAACGGCGCCACATAGAACTTCCAAAAATGGATTGATGAGATCAAATAGGGTATCTAATCATATTTAAAAAAAATGTACATAAAGAGTAATATGAAAGAACATCCCCCATCATAACAAATAGGAGCTTAAAAGAAGTGACATAAAGGGGGGTACTTAAAGAGAAAGAGAGAGGTTAGATCTCTTATGAAAATTCGGCAGCCTATCGGCGCCACTTAAAACTTCCAAAATAGATTGATGAGAGAGAATAGGGTCTCTCATCACATGAACATAATAATTACAGTAAATGTAATATAAAATATCATACCAATAACAAGAAATATGAGCTTTAAAAGGAACTACATAAAAGTGTGTACTTAAAAAGAAAGAGAGGAGTAGGATCCCTTACCTCGGGTCCGACTTGACTCGATCGTTCTTTAACGTCCTGAATAATAAACTTGAGTTAATTTAAACTTTATTAAGAACCTTTTTCTAGTTCATTATTCCTATTATATAACTTATTTCCATGTTATAAACATTATGTAAACATTTAAGTTAATAATGTTTGTTTTGTCGATATTTGGTTCTTAAGTCGAAAATGGACTTCTTACAATTACATGTTGTTCGTGTGGTCAAATGTTTATTATATCCAGAATTATATTCACGATTTGTATATCATATATTTCATATATATCCAGTACATTCATGCATTTATAACATTACATAATCATTTAGAGGTAAGAAATGAAATGCACCGTTCATGGAGACGGTAAGCCGTACGTATGCATGAACGCTACTTTCATTTCTATTTCATATTTTATAGAATGGAATAATAATGATATAAAGGTATATTATAATTACAGTATAATATCATATATAATATCATAGTTCCATCCTTTATATGTCCCACATATGGTATTTAACGAATCAAATCACTTTGAGGGGGCGGTAGTCCGCACTTCCTTAAATGAAGATATCGCGTTTACCCATAATGGAAACCATAAAGGTATGCCCAAAATGAAAAAAAACAGAAGATTAAGTAAAAAATAAACATATTATATATCATATATAAAAATAGTGACATCATAATGGCCACCTTTGAAGGTGTTAAATGAGTATTGAACAATCATCGTTTCGGGAGGCAGAATTTCGCCATCCACGGAAACCGTATGTTCTTTAACCATTTGATGTAGTTGTGTGAGAGTGTAGCTCTAATAAATCTTATAACAACATCCTAGTATATTTAAGATACTGGTTTTGTTACAAAATAAGTAAATAAAAAGAGTTTAGGGGGTTGGAGAAGCAAAATAAAACAAATGAACATGAGAGAATGAATTACCTTTAAAAGTGTATCTCCTTTTGATTTGAGCCTAAAGGCTTCCTTTGAAAGGATTCTGCCCAAATTGAATCCTCTAGGATGAGGATAGGGATGTGGAGAGAGTAAATGGTCAGGGTTCGGCCGAGCCAAAGGCTTGAGGAGTGTGTGAAATGAGGTAGAGGTGGGGGCCTTTTATAAGAGGATAGGAGGGGCACTTTTGGAAAGTAAAGAAATATTACTTTATTTAAAAATGTTTTTATGTTTTAAAAGGTCCCATACTGATATAATTCGTGGATAAGGTGATAAGGGTTCGAAATACACCCATCCAATAAGTTTTGGACATGTGTAGTTCATAGATTTTACATTATCTTTCCATTTTATTTAAATCTTCAAATAATGATGTCATCGCTGCATCATTATTATGTCATAAATAATTTAATCTATTTAATGTCTAAAAATTATAAAAAAATTACTATGATGTAGGAAATCTTTTTAGATTTCCAATGACTATTTATAATCAAAAATCTGATCATTATAACCCCATGTAAAAATTGTTTTCGTAAAACATATGATGTTTGTGTCATTTTGACTTTTACATTAAATAAAAAGTTATTTATGTCATTTCCCAACCAAAGTGTCTCCATGGGGTCCCCAAGTTGACCCATGTCTTGTCTTGGTCATCCATGACACAACCAATGAGGGTAGGACATGTGTAAAGCTCATCTTATTTTATTAAAGCATTATTTTTACCTTAAACTACACTAATTACCACTAATCGCGATTAAAAACTTAATAAGTTACTATTCACCAAAAAATTATTTTTATCCCATTGAACCACATTTTACTTCTTAATGACAATAATGTATGTCGGATTTTTGAAATTCAAAACACAAAGATGGCAAAATTTCATTTAAACGGAAAAAATCAGTTTTTATAAGTACCACTTAGTGGTTTCACTATTCATCAAAAATTGAAGTTTTTCAGAAAAATCCCAAAAATTCACCCTGAGCTATATTTGATATTCCGAATTCGAAAATGAATTCTATTTTAAAAAATTCAAAACATTTAAGTCACATTAATTGATTTAATAATTAATTCCCGCTGTCAGAGCAAATAGCGTGTTTTTATGAAACAATAAGTATCAAAAGATTGACACTAATTTAAGTCCAACTTCAAAGTGAAATAAATTCCAACAACCACTATTGGATTTAATGGTAAAAATATTTTCTAATTTAACTTTAAAAACAATTCAAATGATAATCTAATCATATAAATAAATTATATTAAAAAGAGGTTTTGAATTAAAATACAACATTTTACACTATTCATTAAAAAATGAACTTTATCGGAAAAATACCAAAAAATTACACAAAGTAAAATTTGATGTCCCGATTATAAAGAAGAGTTTTATTTGGTCCAAAAGAATGTATAAGAGTGATCAAAACTATATTTAATGACAGTTCTCCATCAGAAGGCGATAAGTGAACATTTAGTGAAAATTAGGTTATAAAAGCCTAAAATTGAATTCTTTCCGTATTTTAAGCCTTTGGATAGATGTAAAAACATTTAAAAAAACATATATATTCATATTTTAGTTATTTATATCCATTCCCGCCAATACAACGGCTACATGTTAATTGCCATTTAAAATAATATTATTTTATTATTAGAGTGCAACGTAAGATTCCCAAGAAACTCGTTGTTGCGTGTTGGGTACGCCATCGAGCATAGCATCCCCTTTAAAGTCATATTAATATTTTATTCACAAATATGGATAAATATTAAAATGTCATATTCTTTATTTACCTGGGGTGTTACAGTGATCATCTATAAATGTGAATAATATGTGATGTATTCATAAAATTGGTCAGTCTACACATAGATAATTTAGAGCATTAGAGTTGGATCTATAGGATTGACATACACTATGTCCCATGGTCACTCGATAACTTAGACCACGGTATCATATGAAAATAAATTCATACATATGTTGTAGTTGGTGGATATAAATATAGAAATATATATGTTTTCTGGAGACCAATATAGTTCCCATGGTTTTTTGATGAAAATTTATTCCTTTTTAGAGGCCACAATTTTCTTATAGTTATAAATTTAGGAATTTATATTTGTTTTCAATACTAAAAATTCCAACCAGATAACACTTTATGGTTGACTAAATGAGGATTGAGTTTGATTCAAAGAACAAATATAAAATTTCTTAGAGTTTCTGAATTTTTTTTCTATGGTCACTTAGAAGGTATTTCATATGATGTCATACATAGTGAAGTTAATGATAGACTTCCATAAGTGTTTTGGAACATATCCAAAAGTTTTTCTAGATATGGTTTCACAAGTTACTATATATTATATAATATAAGGTGAAACAAAACTAAGTATGTGAGAATTTAGTGCATTTGGACGATTGAAGGAGATACTACCTAAAGACTTCATGCATGTAATGGGTTTAGACTATATCATAATACATGATTGATTATATCACAATGCATGAAATTAATATTTCATGAAAATTCCTTAAGATAGTTATAATGAATAATCAGGATATATCGTATGATAGTGTAGTATATATAATCATATTATATTATATGAATAAACACCATAAAACTAAGTGTAGAACCCCCTTGATGTGAGTTATATTTTTTGTCAACAAGTATGAAATTTGTAAGAATGATGTCAATATGTGTTATGGAAGAACAACTTAGGAAGAGTGTAGAGTATCCAATTATCCTAACTAGATGGATAATTGAAGTTCCCAATAAAGATGAAATCATGTGCCGAGTTGAATAATATTTAATAACATCTTGAAGCTTTAATAATGAAATTTTATAATGTTTGATTATACTAAATAATGTTTTTCAACAAGGGGGATGATGATAGTTATATTTTTTCATTGGAGATAATTTTTAATGATCTAATCATATAGAAATGGTTAAAGGAATGACTGAATCTATCCCTATATTTCATAATGATTATAATTTTTATAATTTTTAATAATGATTATTGAATTGTGAATTTGTTTCATAATGGTTAATCTGATGAATCATCTTGAAAATATTTGAGGATTTTGAGAAAGTATTGTTGTCCCATGAAGTGTGAGGATTACTGAATATTATAACATTGAGAAGAATCTTTAAAGTTGGAAATAAACCTTCACCATATGTATTATCATTTGTATATATATGTTACATAGAGAATATACTTAGATATTGTTTTAATAGGATTTAAAAGTGGTTGAGGTAGTGGAATATAAATTAAAATTTCTAAGGAGTATTTATATGAAGCATATGATTAGCAATTACTTTTGGTGAAAATTTATGTTTATATGATGTCATTGCAATGTAATTTAATGTCTTTGAGAATTTTTGAAAAAGTATAGATAATTTTGGAGAAATAATTAGTTGTATAGGGTTGGATATTTTATAATGTACTCAATATGTAATAGTCTTTTTTATGTATAAAATATCGTGAAAATAGAAAAGGAACTAATACATAAGACTAATTATGAACTTTCAGTAATGAATTCGAAAAGTACATGGAATATCTCTATGATATGTAAGAGTAAATTTTAAAGTTAAAGAAGAAACATTTAATTATTTTGAAGCTACCTATAATATATAATGGTAAAAATTCAATACATAATGATAACCTAGTGAAAAGAAAAGAAAAATTTCAAAGTTACCAATATTAAATGGTCATTATCCTGATATGTAATGTCCATTTTATTGGCACATAAGGTTTAATATAGAATATGGAGATTCCCTATGATATATAAGGAAAATATACAATTTCTAATATCAACTCAAAATGGGAATTTTAAAAAGTATAAACATTCTTATGACACATAATGTTCTTTTAGATGAATAATTAGGGGTTCCAAAAAAATATTTAAAGGTCATTACTGTGAAAAAAAAATTGATTTCTAGAATGAAATATTCTTATGGATGACTAATTTAGGTGAATATTAATATGTTCCTTAATGATTTAAATATAATTAATATGATTATAAACATGATTCAAGCCAAGATAAAATGTGATGATAATTTCATGTGCTTAAAAGATATAATATAATGTTTTATTGAGGATCTTTGACTAAATCCTAGAATAACGAAGAAGTGATAAAACTATAATTTTAAACTGAGATGAGTATTTCTACATTATAAGTATAATAATAATGTTGTGAGAGTTTTTTCACATGTTTTTGATGTTATGCAGTCATCGTTTATGGATAATGTCATAATTTTGTGCATGGTTAAGAGATTCTTGAGAAAAATTCATGATATAGTGTCATGCTTTGAGACATCAGAAATATACTATAAATAAATTAAGGAATATGTCACATTATGACATGATATTACATGGTGAATTCACAGAAATGTTTAATTAATCCCATTTATTGAGGATGTTCTTAATAACTGTGTTAGATTTCATCATATGTTATCACTAAAATGTAGAGACAATAATTTTTTTATCATGGGGAGTTAAAACCTTAAAAATTATAGATATAACATAGAGATAAAATAATGAGTATTTTGGAGGATTAAAAGATAATATATATGATATTTTTTAATGTTTTTTAAGAAAAAATGATGTATAACTAAAGTGATAAGATTGAATGTTTTTTATATTCAATGCTTGGAAACAATATATAGGTTAAAAACTAATAAAATAAATAAAATAAGGAACAATATATTTATCGAATATATAGGTATAACTATAACTATCAATACCTTATTCAACCCATAAATACATGATTTATAATAAGGGTTTCACTTTCTGAAATTTCTAGGATTTTTTTTTCTAAATTTTTAGACAATTAGGTTGAACATTACATAAAAAAGTGGATATTTCCCCACAGTCTCCATTTCCCCACAAAACATGTTCATTAAAAAGACACACTTAATTTAAGGTAACTCTCAAGTCTAGAACATTAACATTAATAAAATTTCTACTCATCATTAACACATATTAAAAAACATTTGAAAATTTTGATTGAGTAAAAAAATGATTAGTAAGGGAATTAAAATAAAAGAAACTTATTATTCTATTTTAAGCTTGAAAAATCCATAATATAGTTTTTATTTTTCAAAATAAACATTTAACATCAAATATAAATGTACTTTTTCATTAAAAAATAAATTTCTTAATCGATTTCATGAAAATTATAATTTTAAATCTTAAAGGAAAAATCATAATCATAAGGGTATCATAGAAAATATGAAAAAACATTAATACCTTTCCTTGAAGACAACCCATTCACCATTATTAAAAAAGGTCATAAACATTCCTAAAAAAATAATCACATTTTATTTTCTTTAGAAATCAAAATATTTCTTTTATAAAACATTTAAATCATATCATATGGTACCTTAGGACATTATCCTTACATTCTCCCTTACAATGTAACCAACTATTCATATAATTACCATATCCCTTAGGACTAACCTATCACTAGTAATCTCCATCACTTTGTTCAATGCATTGGAGAACGATATTAGGATCACCCATCATTAAAGATATTTCAGTCTAACTAGTGATTTATAGAAAATTTAAAAGAACCATTGAATGAATTAAACACATATATCAGCCACTTGAATCATAAAATCCATTTGAATCTTCATACAATTCCACAATAAATAACACTATCAGTTGTCCTATAAAGATGAAAAAATGTTTTTGTTTCCATAAAATGAATTCTCAAGACTAAAAATTCAATAAATGTTGGAAGAAATATTTTAACTGAAAAAATATTGAAAAATTTAAAATAATAATGATAATTAATAATTTATATGATGGTGGGAATTGGAGGTCATGTCATATACATTAAAAATTCATTCTTTTTTCACTTTTGTAAAATGTAAAAAATAATCCATATATAGATGATGAGAAGATTAATTTTTAATTATTTATGAGGAATTCATAAAATAATTGAAAATTTTATTTATCATTATTTTAAGAATAATTTATAACATCATTGAAACATTTAAAATAACCATAGTATGGAAGAAAAATAGGTGGAAGGAAAAATTTATGATTTTGAAAAGAAAGTCTCTTACCTAAAGTCTCTTCTAGATTTGTACACTCTCTAAATCATTAACAATAAAATTATATTAGCTTTATCATTGATTAATAGAATTTTTTATGTTTATTTAATTATTATTATTATTTTTACTTTAGTAATTATCATAATTTATTTAGTTAATGAAATGGTTAAGTTTACATTGGATATTTTTCGGTTGTTCGGTTTATAACCTCATAACAACATCGTAGCATTGACCGTTCCCATATAGGTTATGTTTCCATTAACTAATTAATACTAAAAATTTTATATTTATCATATTTATATATTATATACTCTTTTGAAATCAATCATGTATGGAAGTTATGAAAAATTAACAATATTGTTTCATGGAGTTGGTAATCAGTTTATAGTTATGAATGAAATTTTCATTTTTCTAATGGGTAGAAAAGAAAAAAATTATATATTATATTAAATTTTATTTTATAAATTTAATATTTATTCATTACATCAATACTTATTACCAAAATTTTAAGATAAAGATTAAAACAGAATCACATCACTTCGTGGAGGTGATAGCCCACACATACACACGAGTGACATTATTGTTTTAAAATGGTTAGAATGGTATAAGGGAATTTAAAATATATTATAATATATAACAATATTAATTTTTTAAATATCATATATATTCATTTTCTATATCATTTAAATCATCTATTTTATCTAGTAATAAAAAAAAGAAACACAACACTTCGTTGAGGAGGTAGTCCACACAAACATTGGAGTGATGTTTTCAATTTCCCATAGGATATAAATGAGATAAAAAAGGGTTATACCATTATCATAAATAAGTTTCTGTATATTTATGATACTTGTGTTATTATTTCATCATAATTGAGGTATATTTTAAGGATCAATAAGAAGAAGAAAACATGGAATAGGTCAGTTAGGACTTATACCTTCTCCTCAGATATCTCCCTATAGATTACACATTAATGCTTCTAAGATTGAAATATTGAGAATATCAGTACCTCATGGACATGTTGAAGAATTTTTGGGAGATATTTGATATGGAATTATCCAAAATAGAGTTATTAGAATGTGTGAGGAAACGAGAAGATGATGTGCCTTTTATAAGTGTGTGTGTTGGACACTTATAACTTTTCTAAACATTTAAATATTATAATGTCTTAATTCAAGGAAAGAGGATCCAAAAATATAAAAATTAAAATAAAATGTTATAAGGGTATAAATAACTTCATCATATAATAATTAAGATAAAATTTTGTGGCCTTATCATAATGTTTCAACCTTAATTAACTTGATTTTCCCTTTATTGTTATGGCGCCTTATTACCATGGTTACTATTCATAATAACAAAAAACTAATATTCAATTAATTAATGAATTTTAAAATCTTAATTCATAACATTGATTTAATTTTTCAGTTTTAAATTTTTATTTTTGGAAAAAATACCATTAATATATGAGATCAAAAGACAATGAAAAATAGTTTTTTTAGAAAATTGTGTTTTTACTTGAAAGATGAACTTATACCAAAATAAGATATAATATCGATTCATATGGAATTATTTTGATTTATATTAATTAAAATGAATATTTACTTAAATTTTAAAATAAATCAAAAATAGAATGATACTTTTAAATTAATTAATTTAAATAAAATAAAGGTATGTGATGCAAAAATCAGTATTGTTCACTATTCACTTAAAAATCTATCTTTTTTAAAAAAAATTAAAAAAATCACATTTTGAAATATTTGATATGATGATATATAATTTTATTTTATTTTATTAAAAAAATTAATTTTTTTAAATCAATCATTTAAATAAAAAAAATAAGTCCACAGAAAAACAATTTAGTTAAATAAAACTATTAATATTTTTACTAAATATTTTTATAAAATTATTATTATTATGAATTTATAAAATGAATAATTATATATAATTTTCTTTAATTATTTCTATAATTAATTATTTTATCACATTAAAATCCTTAATATATTTCTTCCTCTAAATTTTATTCATTAATTAATGAAGTGAGGATATTTTTCCCTCATATATTTTTCTGATTGACACGATTCTTCTTTAATGATGTGATTCTTTTACAAAACGTTTCCCTACTGAATCAAATTTTTTCTTAGTACCAAATATCTATGATCCAAAATCAGAATATTAATTTCATTATAGGAAGTATTATCCTCTAATTGTATCTCTTTAAAGAATACAAAATTAGGTGCATCAGGTACATACATCCTTAGTAAAGAAACATGAAACACATTATGCACCTAAGATAACCTTGGAGTTAAGAATAAATTGTACGAAAATGATCTTAAATTCCTAATAATTTCATATAGAGTAACAAACAATGGACATAATATACCATTTTTAATAAAACATATAACACTTTTCCAAGGAGATACGTTCAGAAAAGCATGATCACATACCTCAAATAAAGGGTCTTTCCACCAATTATCTACATAAATATTTCCATTTCTTTGTACGTCCTTCATTTGGTAATAAATCACCATTACTTTCTCAACCATATCATCTAAAAAAAATTTCTCAATAATTTATCCTCACCAAATTCATCATATCATGTTGAAGTTCAAGACTTTTTTCCATATAATACCTCAAAAGTTTCCATAAATTTACAAAAATGATAACTATTATTATTAAAAAAATTACTAAAGAAAAATATTGATCCCAACTTCCGAAAAATATAATGTTAAATCCTTAATAATATCTTATAATGTATGAATTTTATGATTTAAATTTCCATGAGATCAATGTTTAAATAATATACTAAAATTTAATTCAGAACAAATTGAATTTTAAAGTACATTACAAACAATTGGTGTATTCATGGGATCATGATCTAATACAATGAATATGGGAACACAATATAACCCAAATATCTGCTTAATATAATATATTAAAAACTGATCTAATGACATAGTATCTCAAATAGGCCAAAAATGTGTAAATTTAGTCAAACTGTAAATAATAACCAAAAAAATATTACTTAGATGTGTATCTAATAATATTATAATATAATCTTTATATACATTCTCCAACTTTCATTAAGGCATTAGAAAATAAGGAATAATTCCCTTTATTATTTTTTGATCTACATTAACCAATAGAATAACTAACTATTTCATGGTAAAATTAGACATATCCTTTATTACACCTTCCCCCAAAAAAATATTCCTGAAGGACTCTATATATCATAGTACTACTAGGATGATTAAAAAATGTATAGTTCTTAGCATCACATAAAAATTAATTCTTTTACTAGGAATCACTTAGAATGTATAATCTATTTTTAAATCTATTAACACCTTATTTATCCACATTATAATCTGGAAACTTACCCTTTTGAGAAATTTTAATATTTATTACAAAAAATGACCTTCTCTATGATCCTACATAATTTTATTTGATAATGATGTATACATTTATAACTCAGTAAAAAATAAAGGAGTTTCAACATAAAAAATTACATAACCAATATTTATTAAATAATTAACTAATTCACAATGTTCTATATGTAACATAGTTAATGATGCATTATATTTTTGACATAAATAATTGTTTACCTTTATTTATTTACATAGATGATAGTGAATTGTGCAATTATAATCCTTAATCTATTTTATCCTTATTATATACCTCATGTTAACTCTTTCTGAGTAAATATATACTTTAATATTTTATAATTGGTATATATTTGACATTTCTACCGACATAAGTTATTCCACAATATTTTTAATGAATAAAATTATATAACTAGATAAATTTCATGTGTATGATAAATTTTCTTATGGGGTTTCATATGATGAGATTCATATGTGAATACTGAATCATTCTACATCAAGATAAAACCATTTCCATTCAATGAAGAATCACTATAAGTAAAAAATTTACCATTTCATGTAGGAATGGATTATATGGGTCCATTAATCTATATTATTTTCAATTAGAAATAATAATCCATCATCTTACTTTTTCCTGATGAATTTAAATCATTTTTTTGTTAACTTATTTAGTAGGATAGATAACTAAGAAAAAATCTCAACAAACCATTGGTCATAACCTACTAATATAGGAAAAATTCGATTCTTAATGACTTTTATAGGACTTGGACACCCTTCCACCACATTATTTTAAATAGAAACAACATTTATTCTATATTTGGAAATATATTACTAATAAATGAAATATTTTTTAACTAAATTCACATTTACTAAATTTTTGATAAAACTTATTTTCTTCTAATGTCTATAAAACAATCCTAAGGTGTTCCTCACGAACATCATAGATTTTAAATAATTCTATAATATCATGGATAATCATAACCAAAAAATTATCTAAATATTCACATAATAATCTATTAATTAGATCTATATAAATAGAATGTGCACTTTTTAATCTGAATTACCTAACCAAAAAATCTTAATAACCATTAATAATACATAAATTTATCATCAGAATGTATTCCAACTTCATCTTAAGATAGTGATACCATTACCTGATATCATTCTTCAAAAAATATTGTCCACCATAGAGGCAATCAATTAAGTCATGGACAACAGGGAAAAATAATTACTCTTAATAGTGATATTATGGAGTGATTTTTAATCAATGATCAATCTCATTGAACTATCTTTATGTTTAATAAAATATATGAGCATCCCAAGGAGAAGTTCTGGGGTAGATGAATACGTTATCGATAATCTCTTGTAACATCCATTTAAATTATAACATATAAAATGAAGCCACTCTATAAAAAGTTTTTGAAATTATATTAGCATCATGCAACTAGTAAATAGTAAATTAAAACTCATGATCAAGAATAACACAAGAAAAATAATTCAGAAATAAATCTAGATATTCATTTACTACCAGAACATCATCAATTTTAATAGTTCCTTTCTTATAAATAATTTGTTCACGATATATTTAAATTCAATATTTTATCAGTTTCACAGCTTCTTGATATGAAATAAAAGGTATGAACTCATTATTATATATGAATTGAAAGTTAATCTGAAATTTTAATATTACTTATTTTTCTCAGTAATCTATTTTAGCCTGATAAACTGAAAGCTAATCTATACCTAAAAAACATCACACACTAAAATGGAAAATATAATAAGGTTTATAGAAACAACTATTCAACATATGATAATAGTAAAATTTTTACGAATTTTTGTTAATTTCTACTACCCCCAATATATTTTTCAAAGAGTTATAACTCCATTTCTTAAGTTTATATTTCCATTTAACATGTAAATTTTCAAAATAAAAATAATTTATGGATCTTGAATCAAATTAAACATTTGAATAGTCTGATAAAAAGTATAGTACATATAACCACTTCATTTTAGGGCCCTGTAATTATCATAGTCATAGAAAAATAATTTTCTATATCATTCTATTTCAGATCATAATGATTCCCCCCATGGTTAACTAAATTCAAACATGCATTATCATAATTCCTAAAATCATTAACATAGAGAACTAGTATTATCATGCATATATATTACATATTTTTAGATGATTATTAATTATATTACCCGAACACATTATTAAGGAGAAGAATAATACAGTGTCTTTGAAAAATTGGAACACAATCTTCTAATATAGTGAATTATTTTAAATGTTTCACACAAATATCATCTAATATAGTAGTATTCATAGACATACAATAATTAAATAATTATTTCATAAAATGGGTAAAGGAAACATAATAAAATGTGAGTTCCGATGATAATTTAGGGTAAACAAGGGTTATACATAAGTGTAACGACATAGAGTTTTTGAATGGTATTTGTTTCCTAAAAATGTTTTTTATATTTTATAAGACACAAAAAAACCATATCTCTTTAATAATTAAGTGAATATAAAAGAGAATTGTGACTATCTTGTTTTGACCTTTATGTAACCATTGGTTAATTATTACCATTGGGAATTATGAACATTGAGAACTATACTATTGGTAATAATTTTTGACATTGTAATTAGTGTTTATAAATAGAAATGACAAAGGATAATTAATAAATAAAGATGAAACGATGGGCCCAAAAAGTTGATTCATGCAGTATAAAGCCCATTTTTTAAGATCAAGAGGGTGGTATAATCTTTGGGAATCTATATTTATTGATACTAGTCCGATAATCAACGAGTGAAGCTCGAAAAAAATCTCATGTGGGAGAAGTTCATGTTAGTTGAAATTACCACTCAGGAGATGTTATCCAAGTTTCCCCATGAATGTATCACCATCGCAGAACATATCCTTGGTTCATATTGGTTGTTATATTGGGTTATATTTCTAGGCCCTAGTTACATAAATTTTAATTCCATTCTATAAATAGAAATTTTATTCCATCAATTTTGTTTTATGAAATTCATTTCTTAATTAAATTGATATGAAATTTGATAAATTGATTTTTCAGATAGGAATTTTACTTTTTATAAATTATATAAATATTTATGATAAACTAATATATTATAAATAGTTCTTATTTTAATTAAATCCTATTATGAAAACACTCCCATTTAAAAATATATGATAATTTTTTTTAGTTTCAGAAATTTAACTATATATTATGAATACTCAATTATTTTTAATAAATATTGATTTTTATATTTAAAATTTATAATTATGATATTTGAATAATTTTTCTTGATAAAAAATATATATCATTTTTTAAAATAGAATATCAAATTTAGGTTAGGGTAAATTTCTGAGAATTTTCTAGAATACTTTATTTTTTAGTGAATAGTAAAAATATAGTTTCAGTTTTCAGCATGTTTAATGAATTAATAATTATGTAATAATTATTTAACAAAAAAATAACAACAATACACAGCCAATTATATGTAATTTTATTAGTATCAAGTATTTTATTATATTTTAACCAATTTAAAAAACTATAATTTACTTTCCAAAGTCTAAAATGGAAACTTTAAAATTAAAAACATTATCTTTTTGAAAAATTTACTTTTCAATGCAAAAAAACATAAAATGATGATAGAATATTATGAATTAAAATAACATAAAATATGACCCAATTTTACAAAACTATGGAACAATACCATGGGAAAGCACATGGTTTTTTATTTTCCACAACCTAAGGTTCTAAGGCCTATACTTGGAAATTAATAAACAAATCTTCCACTTTTTCTTATAAATACCCACCCATTTCTCCATTTCATTTCACTCAAAATCCGTAGTCCTTTAATATTTGGTATTTTACCATCAATGGAGTCCTCCCATGGTTATCCCAATCCCCCAATATCCCAATCCTTAAGTTTTAATAACAAATCTTAAAGATACATTGAATATTATTCTTTTCTCTTCGTTTCAAGAACCACCTCTTTTTGTGTATGTATTGTGAATTTTATATTCACTCTCTAATTATTCGTTTTTATTCATTACCTTAATTCCAATTTTTTTATCAATGGGATACCCATACACCCTTTATTTTTACCATTTTATAAAACCTTGTTTTATAACCGTTAGGCTACTGAATTTACTTCTCCAAATTTATCTCTTATCTCAAGAAATTATCTTTGTGTTTTATTTTTATTAACACCCAAATATATTTATATTCAAGGGGTATTAACCTATATGTTAGAATTATTTATTTTATGATATAACATACATGAAACCTTTATTCCATTTTTTGGGTTAAAAATGACATAGTAAATTTGTCTTTAACCATTTTTTTTTAAAACCATGATTTTGATACAAAACCCATTTCTTTTATTATACTTGGGTTATTTATGAAATGTTTGATTATGATCTATGTGGATAAAATTAATTATTACATTTATGGGTAAGACCTTATAATACACTAATGCATAGGGTACTGAATATAATCTCTATAGATGAGATGTCTTTCGATACCTTGGTGAATAACCTTGGTAATTTTTATGGCACCTCAGTGACAAAACATGGTGATATTCTTGTGAATATATAATTTAAATGATGTATCCATATTTATATGTTATTATTAATGTCATTTTTATTATGATATTACCCTTTTTCTTTTCTCATTCCTTTATGATATGCCTCATGTTCTTATTGATATTTCTCATTGTCGCATGTAAATAGTATCCCTTTTTTCCCATACCGGGACTTATGCTCACCCATTATTTTTATGTATATCCCTACACTATGATATTCAGTAAATGTAGATAGGATAATCCAATGGTAAATCCTTTCAACTATATTAGAATAATGTTTTAATTTTTCAAGTATTATGTACATTATATCCAAGAAACAAAACATTAGAAGATCATCTATTTGTACAATGTAAATGAAAAGTTATGTAATAAAAATGAGGGATGTCATAGTTTTTATCAAATTATGGTTTAGTTATTTATGGAAATTAGGATTTTAAAACATGTGAAATAACCTTAAATATAGGTAAACGTCCTGATATTTTGGTTAAGTATTAATTAGGCAGTTTCCAAGAAAAAAATACCTATCTAGATATAAACAAGTGAAGATGGCTCTGTAACAAAAGTATCTAGGGTTGACACCTAAAAAAATTTCATTTATCTAGACTCAAATGAGAATAATTTCATGATAATGGGAATTATTTTACACCTAATTGGAAACTCCCCAAGAACATGTTTTTTTAATCACATTATTT
Source organism: Viscum album (assembly GCA_963277665.1). Lineage (NCBI taxonomy): Eukaryota > Viridiplantae > Streptophyta > Magnoliopsida > Santalales > Viscaceae > Viscum > Viscum album. The sequence continues at coordinate 1,542,508,231 of OY728142.1, forward strand.
TTATGAACCATTATGAAGGATTTATAGAAAATGTATTTGTTGTAAAATAATAACATATTTGAACATGATGTTTTATGTTATAAAAATATCTTTATAATTATAAGATTATTATAGGAAACATGTTTCTAAATAAGATTTTCTTCTTCTAAAAAATGGAAGGAAATAAGAGGAATCATGTAAATGTTGACAGGAATGGACCATGCACTGATGACCCTCCGATGAAAGTTGGAATGGAAAACATCGTGAGAATGATGAATCAACTTACATGAGTTATGATAAATTACTTGAATCATGATAAGAGACTTCATTAATCTCAAAGGGAACAACATTCCATTGATTCCTTTATGCATAAACAAACACCTTCTTTTAGGGGATCTACTGACACAATGATTGATAAATAATGGATAAGACCTATAAAAAATATCTTTTCTATGCTCTGTTGTTCAGAATTTGAGAAAGTCACCCTATTCATGTACCACTTAGATGTAGAAACTTATTATTGGAGTAAATTTATTAAAAAAATGAATATAATATGGTATATTGACGTTATGGAGTAGGAAGAGTTCAAGGGATTTTTTTTCAAAAAAAAATTCTCTTTTAGATATGAATGAAAATAGGGAAGGAATCCATAGAGCTAAATTAGAAGGAAAAAAATCTATGGGATCCTACAAGATGAAAATTTTAAGATATTCTCGTTACACCTCCAACTTTTTCATATATCTTAATAGAAATTTTGATAGATTAATTAGTGGACTAAGACCACATCAATGAAATAATCTGGCCTATAAATAGTATGAGAACTATGAGGTGTTAGTAAGAAGTGATATGAAGGTTGAAAAAGAGTTTAGAGAGACACAGTGGTACCATAGATAAAATGAAAATAAGTGATTAGTGGATCAAATATTAGAGAGTAACTTTGATCATGGAAGAGTAGGAATGGAAGTGAAACTTCCCACACGCAAAAAAATGTGGGAAGAAGCATTCTAGGAACTACTTGCTTAAGAGCATGAAATATTAAAAGTGTGTAAGAGATGTACATACTGCTCAGAACTATTATAGTGAGGTGAAGCATAAACTCCTCAACACTAATAAATAAGGGAATATGGTTAATTACCAACTTTAATTCCAATACTATAAGTGACTAATTCTTAGGCACTTTTGCAACCATTTTCCAAATTAAAAGATAATAGTAGGTAATCACCATCAAACTCAGCATAGTCTAAAAGAGAATGGGAAGGAATTTTCTATCATGATTGTAGGAGTAGATTATCCAAATTATATGGTGTCATGTACTCTCATTATTCTCTCAAATCTAGAAATTAATATGTTTGATTCTGGTTTTATTCATTCCTTTACTTCCTCCATGTATGAAAAGATTATAGAATCAATCCCTAAACTTCTAAAAGTATAGTATTTAATCAAGACACCTTGATGGATTTTCCAACCATAAAAAGTGTATAGAAACTGTAGTATTAACTTTGGAAATCAATATATCATATAAAATCTAGTAGTAATTCCCATGATGGAATTAAGCACTATACTAGGGATGGGATTTCTCTCATAGAATAATACTAAGATCAAATGCATAAGAAAGAAAATAATAGTTTTCATGAATGGAAAACCTATAGTTTTTTTCAGAGGAGAGATATATCAACCTGATCTTTGTCTAGAATCACCTCCCATAACCTTCTTTATAGGGATGATCGATGAATATGAAGAAGGAAATCAATGTATACGAATAGAAAATGTCTCACTAATTTAGGAATACATTGACATATTTTCAGAGAATTTACCTAGATCTTCCCCAAAAATAGTGGTAGATATCTACATTGAACTCAAGCCTATATCCAATATTATAACAAAGACCCTATATAGAATGGAAAATGTAGATTTTGAGTAATTAAAGAAATAACATCAAGGTCTTTTGGAGAAGGGGTTTATCAGACCATGTGTGTCTCCTGGGGGAGCACATATTCTATTTCTGAAGAAAAAGGATGGGTCAATGTTGTTATGCATTGATTATAGATAACTTTACAATATCATAGTGAAGAATAAGTACCTTATCCCAAAGATTATGATTTATTTGACCAGCTTCATGGAGCATAATTATTCTCTATGAATTACCTTTTATCTAGTTATCATCAATTGAGGGTGAAGAAAAAGATATTCCAAATACTAACTTCTGATCAAGATATGCAAATTATTAGTTTTATTTATTCCTTAGTCTTGACTAATAATCTTATATTATTTATTTATTTTATGAATAGAGTATTTAAGGACTACCTTGATAAATTTATGGTTGTTTTTATTGATGATATTATGATATATTCCAAATGTCTTGAGTAACATAAAGATTATATAAGGGTTATGTTGAAATCAATGAGGAAGGATATGTTATTTATAAAGTTCATAAAAATAGAATTTTAGTTAAAAAAATGTTGGTTTCTTGGGGAAAATTGTTACCAATGAAGGAATTATAGTTGACCCAAAAAATACAAAGGTTGTGGAGGAGTGGTGTCGTCATAAAATAGTAAATGAGATATGTAGTTTCTTAGGTTTAGTAGGATATTATCGGAGGTTTGTGAAAAAAAATTTCAGAACTTTCTAATCCACTAATACAGTTAACTTAGAAAGGGAATATTTCATCTAGATAATGGGGTGTGAAGAAAGTTTCTAGGAGATAATGAAGATATTGGTTACAACACCTGTGTTAACTCTAGCATCAATCAGAGAAGGATTCATTATTTTTGTGATGAATCTTTGAAAGGTATTGGGAGTATCCTCAAGGAAAATTACAAGGTGATTGCTTATGCTTATTGATATTTGAATCCTCATGAGAAGAATTATACTATGCATGACCTGGAGCTAGCTGTGGTTATTTTTTCTCTAAATATAGGGAGGCACTCACTTTAGGAGGATAATTGTGGTATATACATATAACATTAATGTTTGAGTTAAATTTTCATGAAAGAGGAATTCAAAATGAGAAATATATTATTGTTGGAACTTCTTAAAGACTATAACTATTTAATTAATTATCACCACATAATATAAAAAATGTTTTTGAAACATTAAGTAGAAAATACCATGTTGTTTTGGATATGATGAGGATTCAATGAGATACATTGATCAAGGACCTATTAATGTTGGACATGGGAATCATGAGGGAAGGAAAATCTTCAACCCTATCCCAAATGATTTCCCAACCATAATTTCTAGAGATGATTAAGAATATTCAAAGTGAATATTCATCATTACAAAAGAAGTATAGGCTATGAAGAATGAGAAGTTTACCGAGTTTAATATTTATCATGATGGTTCACTGATATTTTGTACAAGGAAATGTGTTTTATAAATTCTCGAAATAGATATGGGGATGATGGATAAATCTCATGTCTCTATATTCTTTATACACCATGCATGAATTAAACTGTATAGGGACCTTCATGATCATTATTGGATGGATAACATGAAAAAGGATATTGTTGAATACACTACAAGGGGATTGGTGTGTCAACAAGTGAAAGTAGAGATACACCATCCTAAATGGGTTTTAAAACCATTACCCATACCAATGTATAAGTGAGACAATATAACTATAGACATTGTCACTAGTACCCCAAGAAAATCCAAAGAAAACAATACCATATTGGTTATAGTGGATAGTCTCACCAAGGCATCAAATTTCATTATAATTCAGAAGATTCATCTCTTGAAAAACAAGCCAAGAGTTTTTTAAAAGAAATGTTGAGGTTGTATGGTGTTCCACTTTTTATCATTTCTAATCATGATCTAAGGTTCACATCTAAATTCTGGAGAAGTCTCCAACATGATCTGAATATTGAATTGAATTTCAGTATGAGGTATCACCCCTAAACTGATATCCAATCTAAAAAACTATTCAGACACTCAAGGAAATACTGAAAACATGCTCAATTTAATTTGAAGGAGGAGGGGATCAACACCACCAATTAGTTTAGTTATCATACAACAATAGGTTTTTTCTAGAGTATTCAAATGTAACCCTATGAATCTTGATATGGGAAGAAATGTAGAAATCCTACTTTTTGGGATGAATTTGGTGAGATAAAGCTGGTTGGGCTTCATCTTTTTCAAGATATGATGGGGGAGGATCATGCCATCAAAAAATTAAAAGCTGCTCAGAGTCGATAGAAGGTCTATGCTAATAATCATAGAAGGGATTTAAAGTTTGATGTTGGAAAAAAATTATTCCTTCAAATTTCACCATGGATGAAATTCATGTGGTTTGGGAATAAAGTTACGCTTATCCCCATTTACATTGTCTCCTATGAAATCTGGGATCACATATGATAGGTTTCCTCTCAACTAGAACTTCCTCAAAATAAAGCATATGTTTTGGATGCATTCCACGTATCTCTCTAAAGGAAGTGCATCCATGAAACATCACATGTACAGAATCCAAAGGTGGTACAACTGGAACATGACCTCTCTTATGATGAGTAGTTGGTAGAGATGTTGGACCATAGAGACAAGTTTCTACACAAAAAGACTATAGACCTCAACAAATTATTATATAGGAACCATAAATAAGAAGAAGAAATAATAGAACCAGAGGAAAAAATGTGGTAGAAGAACCCACACCTTATATCAATCAAGATAATGAGTTGAAATTTCAAGGATGAAATTTCTTAATGGAGGAATAATGTCACAACCTAGAATTTATTATTGATATTTGTTTCCTCAAAATGTTTGTTATATAATATCATACATAAAAACCATATCATTTTTATAATGAAGTGAATATAAAGGTAAAGGGGACTATCTTTTCTCAATCATTATATGACCATTTGTTAATATGACCATTGTGAATAATAATCTTGTTTATAATTTTAACATTACTATTAGTAATTATAAGTAATAATCAAAATGACAATTAATCCAAAGGAGAAATGATGGACTCAACTAGTAGAGTGTTGTCATACGAATCCCATTTGTTGGAGCTTGGGTGGGAGGTATCATAATTTATGTTATCTCTTGACCAATCACAATCTGAGCTTCAACAAGTTAATCTTCAATGAAATCAACCATGGTAGAAGTTTTAATTGGTTGAAATTAGCACTCTAGATATGTTAGCCGACCCACCCCATGAATGTATCACCACCACACACCTTACCCATAAATAATATGGGGTTTTTATAAGGGGTTATGTGTCTAGGCCTTATTTAATTGAAGTGTAATTACAATTTATAAATAAAATTTTTATTCCTTCAATTTTGTTTTAAGAATAATTTTTCCATAAATAAATAGAGATGCAATTTGAAAAATTGATATTTCGAACAGAAATATTACTTTCTAAAAAATATATAAATAATTAAAATAAACAAATATATAATGAATAATAGTTATTTTACTAAAATTTTATGATAAAAACACTCATGTTTGAATATAAATGATGAAATATTTTTTATCAGTGTTTGAAATTATACTATGCATTTTCATTCCGCAATTATTTTAATTAAAAATTAAATTTTTATATTCGAAAGTAATAATTATCAGATTTATAGACTTTTTTTATAAAATAAATATGTTTTTTTGAAAATTTAACATTAAATTTATGTTAGGGTTAATTGATGAGAATTTTCCAAAATACGTTATTTTTTCTTGAATAGTAAAAATACAGTTTTAATTTTCGATATGTTTAAGATTTCATAGTTATTTCATAATGATATAATAACTAATTAAGCACAATATTTGGTATAAAATATGATATTTTATTAATATAAGGTATTTTAATATATTTTAATCAATTTTAAAATCTATAATATATTTCTAATGACTAAAATGGAAACTTTGACATTAAAAACATTATTTTTGTAGAAAAATTAATTTTCCATGAAAAAAAGTAATATTAAATTCTGATCAACTATTCTGAATTAAACTAATAAAAAATATTACCTATGTTTCTAAAATAATGGGAAAATACTATGGTAAAGCCCATGGTTTTTCACTTTCTACACCTATGTTTCCAAGCACAATATTTAGAGATTAATAAAAAACCTCCTCCATTGCTATAAATATCCACCCATTTCTCTGTTAAATTTCACTAAAAACCACCCTCCATGAATCTTTGGTAGTTTTATTTACCAAGATTTCATCAAACCCCCAATCTCCAAATACTGATGTTTTAGGAACAAATCTTCTAGTTAAGAGAAATATCCTTCATTTCTCTTTGTTTTAAGATCAACATTTTGTATATGTATTCATAATGTTATGGTCTCACTCTATTATTTCCTTTTTATTCATTCACATACTGTAAAATTATTTTTTATCAATGTGATACCCTCATTCCCACTATTTCTACCATTTTCTAATATCATGTTTTATAACCGTTATCTTACTGAATTTAATTCTCAAAATATATCTATTCACTTATGAAATTCTCTTTTTTATTTTCTTTTTGGGAATATTGAAATATATTAATCTTATAGGTTTATTAAACTAGAAATAAAAATGATTTATTCATGGATTTAATATACACTAAACCTCTATTCCCTTATTGTGGGTTAAAAATTAGATAATAAACTTGTCTTTTAGAACTTTTTTGAAAAACACCTTGATTTTGAGGCAAAAAAAATTTCTTTTATTTTCCACATGTTACTTATGAAATGTTTTATTATTATATATTACCTATATATTTTTTAATATAATCTTAATGTTTATTTTTTTTATGTTTTCCTACTACTACTATAAAGTGGAAAGTATGGATGAACCCACAAGAATGGTGGAGAACAAATTTTCTTTTCAAAACAAACCACTGGTGTTAACAGTGGGTTGAATTTTATATTTTTTATAAGATTTTATTTTTTTTTTAAATATTTTTTTAAAGATAGTATGAGAAACATTATTTAAATAAGAATATAGGTTCTAAAACTAGATAAATGATGAAACTGTTGTAAAAACTGTGAACTAAATCATATAAACAATGATTGAGAAACAACAGATCAAGAAGAATACTCAGGAATTTTAAAACTAATGGTTAAGAAGGGTATATTATTCACAAAATTTTATTGAATAACATCTCATTAAATTATTTAAAAACCTCCCTTATCAGGAGATAGATCACACATATGATTGTATCTTGGCGTTCTCCACTCCATGATTCATCAACTACAACATAATTTTAAAAAGAAATCAGCTGGAATAAAAAATGCCAAAAAATTCCAATTTAAATGAAATTAATGCTTTAAAATATTCATTCAATATCAATCTCATCGATTGATCTTGATGTTTTTAATTTAAAATAATTAAGGTGTGAACAATTAAAATGAGAATCAAAATCAATCTTACTGATTGATTTTGAATTCATTATAATGAAAGTGTGTGAATAAATCTAAATAAAACCCAATAGAATATAAATTACCAATCCAAAAGTTTTATCCTATGATCATATTGATTTACAATATTGAAAAAATGCAATTACAACATAATAAATTTAAAAAAATGAAGAAAGTAACCCCCTCTTAGAACATGAGTTGTTTCTTTATTTCTGATCTGTAAATTTCTAGTTATGCAACAAAGGGTCTCCTGGAAGTGCTCCTTCACTTCGAGTATCTTGAGAAAGTGAAGTGTTGAATAATGTTAATGAGAAGTGAATGATTAGTATTTTTGTAGCCATCCACACTTTAAATATTCTTTCATGCTCAATTTTTCACTGTCTTGTGCACCAACATAGGTTGGTCCACCTCTTTTACATAGCACACATACGTTTTTCTTTGATATTTCTATCACATTAAATGAACCACTCTAATTAACTAGCTATGAATTTGGGTTGAAAGAATCTAAACATGATTATTGGTGGGGTGAGTACTTGTCGAACAAAAACTATAAAAATAAAATAAAGTTGATTAATGGATTTAACAATTATAATGATTAATGGATTAATTATATTAATGAAATTAATAAATTATTAATTACTATTTATCTATAATTATTATTGTTTAAATTAATTATTTTAATATTTATTAATTTTATTTAAAACATTTATTAATGATTATTAAAATATATAATTAACATTTTTTATAACTTTATAAATTATAATATGTTTTATTATGTAAATACTATTACGACTTATTTATTTATTTTATTTAGTAAATATTTAATAATAACTAATCAATTAAGAAGTTATTTTAATTATTAAATTAAGTTAAAATTACATAATTGAGAAAATTAATTTATATTGGTGTATTAAATATTATTAATTATAATTTATTATGTTGTATTACAATTATTAAATTGTTAAGGATGTTAATTTAAACTTATATTTTAATTTAAAAATATTATATGGTATATTAATTTAATTTATCATAGTTATAAATATTAATTTTAATTATTATTATTATTTTTAATATTTAATTTATTTGTTATTATGTTTTTATTTGTTTATTTATCTATTTCCAATCTTATCTTCCCCCATATTGTCTTATGTGTTGGTCACTACCATGGGGGGGGATTTACAGCTTCTACCCTAAGCATGTCCTTCATCACAAGCCACATCATAGTCTCCTGGAGGTGACAAAATCTCAGTAAACAACGACTCCAGTATCTTCAAACAGCAGCAACCCAGCTTAGTGATGACCCTGCTTCTTCAATTTTAACGGCACTGGTTTCTCCTATTCAGTAAAGGTGATATCCTCAGACACCTTGAGTATATTGACAATGGCCGACTCTCGTGTTTTGATGGTTCATCACAATGTTAGAGTAGTCTCATTCTGATTTGCAGTGAAGATGTGTGTTCTCCCATTTTGAAAAAATGGGGTGGTACATTGGGATCCCTGGTAGTATTAGTGGATTTTTTTAGATCCAGATGTGTAGAAATCTATAGATATAGTGGTGTAATATGGTTTCTGAGTTAATTGGTAGGAAAATATAGTTCTGGCTCTGAGAAGGTGATGCAGATGAGTTGTGGTGACTCAAACAGAAGATGTTGGTCGATAGTGTGTCGAGTGGTTGAAGGGGTTTGCATTGAAAAAAAAATTGTAGAAAAAGTATAGGGTTTAAACTATTTTTAAAAATGGGTTTGAAGATGCGTGAACCCCATTCACGCATCTTCGGTGTGGAGAGAAGCGTGAACGGGGTTCACACATCCCTCACATACGTCATAAAAGATGTGTGAACCCAGTTCACGGATCTACCCTTGCCAGGATGTGTGAACTGGGTTCACGCATCCTTTATAAAATTTATGAAGGATGCGTGAACCTCGTTCATGCATCCTCAGAATGATTTGTTTAATTTTTTTTGTATTTTTAAAATTTTAATTTTAATTTTTTTGTTTTGTTTTATTTATATATATAACTAAATTTTTTACCAGAATTTATCTGCAATTTAAATTCTAGCAGTACTGTCATTAAAATAGTCTAGATTCTGATAGAAACCCTCACACATGACTCTCTTTTATAAGAGGGCTTTTCCTAGAAATCATTCTGCATTTCTGATGTGGGATTCAGGTTCTCCCTTTCCTGCACAGTACATTCTGCATTTCTGATGTGGGATTCTTTTTTAATTACCTAACTTTGAAAGACTATAAAATACAAACTATAAGACCAATAAAAAATGAAACTTAAAACATGGATTAAATATATAAGAAATAATTTAAAATAAAAATAATTTCATAAAAAAAGTTTATGGATAATAATTTATAATCTTTCAAAACCACCAACTTGAAACTTAAAAATGTTTCAAGTACGTGGCTTTGAAAGACTATAAAATACAAACTATAAGACTAAAATAAATGAAAAATAAAAAATGGATTAAAAATACAAGAAATAGTTGAAAATAAAAATAATTTCATAAAAAATGTTGATGAAAAATAATTTATAAGCTTTCAAAACCACCAACATAAAACTCAAAAATGTTTCAAGTGGTTTTAAAAGACTATAAAATACAATCTACGAGACTAATATAAATGAAATGTAAAACATAGATTAAATATATAAGAAATAATTAATAATTAATTAGTTAATTAGTAATATAATTATTTATCATTAATCATTAATTATTAATTACTAATATACAATAATTAATTAGTTATTTAGTAATATAATTATATAATCATTAATTATTTAATTAATACTATATTTATTAATTATAATTATTAATTATTAATTATATAATAATTAATTAGTTAATTTGTAATATAATTATTAATTATAAAATAAATAAATAGTAATATAATTTGTAATTATAATTATTTATTATTTATTATTAATTATATAATAATTAATTAGTTAAACTGTAATATAATTATTAATTATATAATGATTAATTAGTTATGTAGTAATATCATTATTAATTATAAATAGTAATATGATTATTAATTATAATTAGTAATTATTAATTATATAATAATTAATTAGTTAATTAGTAATAAAATAAAATTATAATTAATTAGTTAATTATTAATATAGGTATTAATTATACAATGATTAATTAATAATATAATTATTAATTATAATTATTAATTATTAATTATTAATTATTAATTATATACTAAATAATTAGTTAATTAATAATGTCATTACTAATTATAATTAGAAACTATTAATTATATATTAATTAACTAGTTAATTAGTAATATAATTATTAATTATAATCACTCATTATAATTTTTAATTTTTAATTTTTAATTATATAATAATTAATTATTTAATTAATAATATAATTACTAATTATATAATAAATGATTAGTTAATTAGTAATATAATTATTAATTATAATTAGTAATATAATTATTAATTATAATCAATAATACAATTATTAATTATAATTAATAATATAATTATTAATTTTAATTATTAACAAATAATTATATAATAATTTAATATTTAATTAGTAATATAATTATTAATTACATAATTAATAATTATAATTATAATAAAAAATTATATTTCTAATTAACTAATTAATTATTATATAATTAATAATTTTATTACTAATTAACCAATTAATTATTATATAGATTATTATTAATAATTAATAACTAATAATTATAATGAATAATTATAATAATATATTATATTTATAATTTATTAATTAAATAATTAATTATTAATTAATAATTATATTACTAATTAAATAATTAATTATTATATAATTAATAATTATATTACTAATTAACTATTTAATTATTATATAATTAATAGTCACATTAAAAATTAACTAAATAATTATTATATAATTAATAATTATATTACTAATTAATTATTATATAATTAATAATTATATTACTAATTAATTATTATATAATTAATAATTATATTACTAATTAATTGTTATATAATTAATAATGATATTACTAATTATCTAATAATTAACTAATTAATAATTATATTACTAATTAACTAATTAATTATTATCTATTTCTTATATATTTAATCCATGTTTTCTGTTTCATTTATATTGGTCTTATAGTTTGTATATTATAGTCTTTTAAAGCAACATATTTGAAACATTTTTAAGTTTCAAGTTGGTGGTTTTGAAAGCTTATAAATTATTATTCATCCACATTTTTTATAAAATTCTTTCTATTTTCAACTATTTCTTATATATTTAATCCATTTTTTAAGTTTCATTTATATTGGTCTTATAGTTTGTATTTTATTGGCTTTCAAAGTCATGTACTTGAAACAGAATCCCCCATCGGAAATGCAAGATGTTCTGCGCAGGAAAGGGAGAACCTGAATCCCATATCGAAAATGCATACTGACTTTCAAGGCAAGCCCTCTTATAAAAGAGAGCCATGGGTGAGAGTTTCTGTCAAAATCCAGACTACTGTATTGGCAGTACTGCTGGATATTAAATTACAGATAAATTCTGCTGAAATTTTTTGTTATATATGTAATATAAATATATATATATATATATATATAAACAAAACAAAATAAAAATAAAAATAAAAATTTTAAGAATACAAAAAAAATAAAGAATTAAAATCTTTTGTAGGATGTGTGAATATCGTTCGTGCATCCTTCACGATGTTAATAAAGGGCGCGTGAACGGGGTTCACGCATCATTCACCGCGCCTATGATGTGTGAACCCCATTCATGCATCTTCGGACCCATTTTTAAAAATATTTGTTACCCTACCCATTTTTAATAAATAAAAAAAATAAAAAAACATATATATATATATATAACCCGGATTGCACTATTATCAGGGAGTCGAGACACTAGTCTTTAGCTGCAGGCGAGAGGGTTGGTGAGAAATGTCTCATCTTTTTAGTGATGGTGAGACAATGGTAGGGTTGTAACAATGAGACAATGGAGTTGGAAAAAATGGAAATGGATAAAAGGGACCCCCATTGACCAATGATGAGCTATATGAATTTGTCAAGGAATAGAGAGATATGTGCAGCTGTGAGACAAGTGATGGGAAACGGTGAGACATCTCACCATTGGAGGGCTGTGTTTTGTGGTAGTGACTCGATTTTTAGCCTTCAATATAAAAAATAATAATAAGTTAACATTTAAAATTATTCATTTTCATTAATAATAAAAGTAAATTAATCAAGTTTTAATAATTTAAATTAATGAAACAAAAATAAACAAAAAATTAAAAGAAATTAATAATTTATTAAGTACAAAACTGAGAACTAAAAACAAAAATTAAAATCAAAAACTAATCAAAGAAAATAAATAATACAAAACAAGATTTTTAAATTGAAATTAAACATTAAAATTACAGAATTACATTATTTATTGTAATCATATTCATTAATAAATTTTATTAATATTAATAAGTAACCACCTAAAAATGATTAATGGTGTCACAATGAGACACCATTTTAGTTTTGGTGCATGATTTTTTCATGGAAGAGGAGAAATACAACAGTGTTTTGTTTTGCTACATCAAAAATAAAAACAGAGTTAAAATAATGTTAAGTATAAACCACAAGATCAATAAAAAGTTAATTATAAAGATTAAAAGAAACAAAATAAATTATTTATTTAAATTAAAGATTATGTTATTTAAATGAAAATAAACAAATTAAATGAATAATTAACAAACATAAACATCATAGAAAAATTAGAAAGTCAAAATTGATAGAAAAAAAAGATAAAACTGCAAAAAAAAAGTTTTTAAAAAATGATTAATTAATGATTTTATTTTTAAAATAAAACAAATGAAAATATTTAGAAAAAAATTTCACAACTAATTAATTAAATAAAAAATGAAATAAAAATATGTGGAAAGTTATGTAAAATTAATTCGCCATAAAATTCTATCACACTTAATTATTGATTGTCCCCAATCTATACTATGAATTATTATTTTTGAAAATAGAAAATGTTTTTTTATTAGAAAAATAAAATTGAAGTATTTACAGTAGTTTAAAAAAACAGAGGATTGGAAATCATGAAATAGGTTTTTGACATGAGAATTTCATGAAAATTTTTGCCCAATTTCAAATTCCTACAGTTAATCAAGGGAAGAAAATAACCATCCACCACTGAGGATGTCGTGCCTCATCTATGAAACTTCTTAAATAATTTCTTCAATTCCAATTTATGTCCTAAATACAAGAGTGATAACAGGTTAAAAAGGTGGAGTTAAGAAACTAACCAAATGAAACTTATACTTTGACATTATCCTAGGTTCCAAAAGACAAAATTAATGTTAAAATTTTTAATCACCTTATTGATACAACATAAATGATTACATACAAATAAAATGTGCCACTCTAAATATTGAGTTCATTAATCTACTGACCTTAATGATCTCATTTTGACACCAAGATCAGTATTTTATTATTCTCTTCCATATTCCTTGTGCTAATAAATGTGTAGAGAACTTATTTAAATTTAAAATGGATTTATTTAACAGAGATAAACCCAATTCCTATAGTCTCAAAGGTTCATCTTGGGTTCCCAAATGCCCATTTTATTCCTATTCAAAATTATTTATATGAACACCATTTAAATTTTCTCTCTAAAGTGATTGAAATTTTTAATAAATAAAAAAATGATTCCCCTATGATAAAGTTCAAACTTTCAGTTCCTAATTTTATGATGATAAATCCAAAAAATTGTCATATATTACTCTCAAACATATATCATAAACATAAAATTCATAAAATTACTAGGCATATTCACTCAGTAATCATTCATCCTTACATGTTTCTAATTCAAGGAATTTGTTATCTACCAAAAATGTTTTATTCTTATGAATGACTCATTTGAGGTACATTTCAGTGCCTAAAGAAAATAAAATTTTGAAAGGATTTTGAAAAAAATAAATTTTTTTTTTCAAATAGTTTAAAGGGAAGTGGTTGTGGGATTTTATGGGCTTACATTAATGAACATATTAGCTCAACATATGTTTGAACCCCTCCACCAGACATAAAACACAACTTTTTCCTCAATGTTGAATTCCAAAGTTGGGAAGAAAACAAATTAGACTTTCATTGTTTAAAATAGATATTTAGTTAACAAGATTTATAATATGTTTAAGTCTCTCAGTAATGTTCACCAATTTGAGTTTACCATAATAATTATTTTACAATAATATCACTTCAATTTTCATTAAATACATTGATAGATACTTTCAATTAAGTTCAAATATTTTAACATAAAACATGTGAATTACACAATGATGTGGGTTTAAGCAAGATTGAATTTTTTATTCTAACCGATGTTTAATAAATAATAAATAAAGAAGTATAAACACCGTATATAAGAAAAAATAGCCAGGGGTAACCCCCCCCCCCCCCCCACACACACACACACAATTCTATACATGAATATTTTAAATCGTAGAAACACAATTTTTAACAAACAAACATGTGATGCAAAAATTTTCCATCAAAGAGAAAAATGTAGCAGAATTTTCTAATATCAGCTGAATGTATTTTTTAATAAACACTCACCAATTAACCACCAATTCCTTACCAGTGATTCATTATTATGGTGACTCAATACTAGTAGGGGAACGGTGACTCATGTCAAATGGTGAATCAATGACTCATCATTTTATAGTGGAACATTGACTTATTAGAAATTTTTTAAAAGAAATACGGAGTGGAAAAATGAATGTATGTAGAATCAAAAAGAAAGAACGTCCTTGAAGATGTTTTATCCATTAATTCTCAAGAATGGATCTCTATTTTATTTGAAGAAAAAACAAAATTTCTTATCCACAATGACAGTAAAAACATCATATTGATTATTATGAAATAATGAACTAAGAACAAAGAAGTAGTAGGAAATGAACAAAAAATAGTGCATGTAACACATTATTCAAAAACATAAAATGAAAAAAGGTAAAAAAATAAAAGAAAATGTCATGGGTTCACTCCCATGAATCACTATGTTTTATGTCTGCGTGTAGATTTTTTTAGAAACAATTTTTAAGAACAGTAAAGGTAGCCAAGCCCTTAGTATTTTTTAAAAATATAATTTAAATCTCTAATAATTAAAAAGAATGGTCTTTTTTTCCTATAAAAAATTATCTATAGCTTCATTATTAAGTAATCTAAAAAATTATAAAGGTCCATACCACTTTAACTTCAATTTTTATGGAATGATATTAAGTATTAAATTAAATAAAAGGAATTTATATCCATGTTTGAACTCTCTGATTTGAATGCCAGATTCCAGAAAATTTTTGGACCTCTCCTTGTAAATCCATCAGTTATCATTATACTCTCTTCTTATATTATCTAAATAACCCAACTTAATAAATATTTTTTCTCCAGCACTCTTAAAACCAAAATTTAAGGCCTTGACTTCTCAATTCGACTTCTTCTGCAACTCCACATGAAAACGACTTCATTTCACGAGTAATAGCCCAAATGAAGACATACCTATTGGGGTATAAAAAGTTGATCAATATTACCAAAAATATTCTTTTAACATAATAGACCATTCCTTCATAGAATTTGAGACTTCTTTATCCATAATTTTTTTTATCTCCCTATTTGAGATTTCTACATATGCACTAGATTGTGGATGGTAGGAAGTAGAATACTTCATGGTGCACCCATATATTTATATTATTTATATTAAATACATAAAATTGTAGCATTAAATGTGTGTTATATTATCAGTTATAAAGGATTTTGGCACTCCAAATCATGAAAATATATTCTTTATAAAATATTTAATTACACTATTCGAAAAATTAATTTAATGACTTACTGGATTAACCCACTTAGAGAAATAATCTAAATCCACTAAGATGTACTTATTACAATGAGATGATAGAAATAGACCCATGAAATATATACCCCAAACATAAAAAATCACAATATATAAAATCCATTTCTAGGTAAACTCTTGCTTCCTCCCAAAATTAGCTAGCCTTGAACACCTATCACCACCAACAACAATGCTCCTAGAATTATTGAATAAGGTGTCCCAATAAAAACTAGCTTGATGATCTTTTTCATCTTTCCTTTACCCTTCATGAATTCCCCCCCATGTTGAGGAGTGAACACTTTACAATATGGGTAGCTTCTCTTCCTCTGGTACACACCATCTAAGAATTCAATCAGCACACATACTAAAGGAAAAAAGGATCATCCGAAATATAATATTTATGTTCTAAAATTAATTTCATCCTTTGGTTATTAGACAATTACTTGTAAAGATAAAAATTGTCATGAAATTGGCATAGAATTCCTACCAAGAGGTCTGTCTTATTGAAATAGTGAGTAAATTTTCATCAGTATAGGTAGATTTCATCTCTATTGGATCTTCACAATGAGTGTGAGGAAGCAAAGAAATATGGCATAGAAATATGTTGTCAAATCCATACTTATTTATAATTTCTATGTCATACAATTATAACAAAAGGATCCACCTAATGAGCCTTTTTTTGGCTTCGTTAGATATTAGATATTTCAAGGAAGAATGTTCAATGATTATGATGACTTTAGATCCTAACAGACACTGTCTAAATTTCTCGAGAGAAAAGAACACTACTAAAAACTCATTTTCAGTAGTGGTGTAATTTTTTTTATTCGCATATAGATTCATGCTAGAATAATAGTCCACATGCTACATGTTATCTATCCTTTGTCCTAAAACAGATCCTACAATCATTTCACTAGCATCACAAATTATTTCAAAGGGTAATTTTCAATTAGGTGATGTGATAATAAGAGAATAAGTGATTTTATACATTAACAAATTAAATAAATCAAGCATGTTTTGATCATATTAAAAGGATAAATCCTTGACAAGAAGGGAATACAATGGATTTGTGATTTTTTGAAAGTCTTTTATAATCCTCTGGTAAAAACCGAAATGCCCTAGGAATATCTTAACACTTTTAACATTCTCAAGAGGTGGTAGTTTTTAAGTAAATTTAATTTTTGCAGTATCTAGTTCCGAACACCTATTGGACACTTTATGTCCAATAATTATCCCTTCGTTGATTAGGAATTGATTTTTTCCCAGTTAAGAACTATGTTGGTCTCCAAGCATCTTTCTAAAACTGATTATAAATTTCTCAAGAAAGTATCAAATGTGTCACCCACTATGGATAATTAATCCCTAAAAACCACTATAATCTTCTCAATCCTATCGTAAATTATATCCATCATGCATATTTGAAAGATAGTAAGGGATCCACACAAAACAAAAGGATTTCACCAATAATTTTTTTTCATAAAGTGGTATGTGAAGGCAGTTTTATCCTAATACTCTAGAGAAACTAGAATCTGGTTGTATCTAGAATACCGATCCATAAAATAGAAGAACACATTTCTATAAATCCACTGATTAATTTGATCAAGGAAGGTTATTTTAAAATAGTCCTTCCTAGTGGCTAAATTAAGTTTCCTATATTATATAATGACTATTCACTTAGTGGCATTTCTAACTTTAATTTCGTCATTTTTTCATTTTTTACAATAGTTAAACCTCATTTCATAGGGACTACTTGGATAAGACTAACAAAAGTACATTAAAATATAGAATGTTTAATTCTAGTGTCCATATATTTGATTACTTATTCTCTCACAACCTCTTTCATGTAAGGATCTAATCTCCTTTTACATTATACTCTAGGCATGTGGTATAGCTCTATATGGATCTTATGTATGGTAAATGAAGTACTAGATCATATCATATCTTATATAGTCCAGCCTATGGAAAATATGAACTTTTTTTAGCACATTCAACCATATTTCCTCTTGATTATATTTTATCTCACCAGAAATAATAATAGTAAGTGTGGAATTCTCTCCTAAAAATGAGTATTTCATAGGAGAAGTGTTAGGTCCACTATGCTAGATACCATGAGAGGGGAGGTGAATCAGGGTATGACAGATTAAAATAACAGCCCCTTTTTTATCTCGTTTTGCTGTTAGACAAAACCCTCTTCTCTCTCTTTCCTGATGTAGAGTTTGAAAAAACCTTAAATTATGCATAGAACACATCGATTTTTACTTGGTTCACCCTCACTAGTAGTTTACCGATTTACCAATTCCACTCTAAGTACACTGCTTTTTACAAGTTCGAAGTGGACTCACTATCCCTTTTAGTTTACAACCACTCAAAATTTGAGAACTCACTGCTCTCTTAACTGAAGTGAGCTTACTGCTTCTTCAGAAGATCCACTGATAGTTTATAGACCTTTAGGTATCTTTATTACCAAAAATGAATGCATCCTACACTATATGTAGATTCCCTATTGATGTCCATGTTTCATCCACTGATGATTACCCCTTTTCCCCTAAACAATGAGAAACAACCTTTGGAAAGTACCTTCGCAAAGCACCCTACTTCGCGAGGCTCCCAATTTTGTGAAGCTCAAACAAGACTTTGTGAAGATCCTGCCTTTTCACGAAGCAATCTCATGATGCACTCTCGCGAAGATCAAGTCATCGCAGAGCAACTTCCCTCTCGAAGATCACTAAGCCAATGGGGAGCTCGCAACTTTCGCAGAGCTAGATTAGCTGCCGCGAAGCTCTTCTTTCGCGAAGCACACTACCTTCACGAACCACCTTCGTGAGATGAGAGCAAAATATTTTATTCGAAAACTCTCTTATTATCTAGAGGGGGTCGAGGCCTATTTATAGGTGATTCCACCGACCCTCTAACCTTCCGCACGAAGTCAACGCCATGTCAGCACAAATCATGAAGCTCTGAAATTTCTGCCAACATTCTCTTAATATCGCGAAGCACCACGATAATTTTCTGATTGTGAAGCTCATCATAATCGCATATCATTCCGTCATTTACATCATGCTGCCACCGCAAAGCTCCCTCCCATTTCCCTTCAACACTGTCATTCACGAAGCTTGTCGTCATCGCGAAGCATCACCATCAACATTCATCCCGTCTTCACAAAATCCAAACCATGAAGTATATTTTTTCAAAACTCATGCCTTTTCCATATTTTGATGAGATCTTCAAAAAAATACATATTTCGTGATGCTCACCAAAATCCAAATTTTGGACCCCAAAATATTGGCAAATACTAGGAAACGATGCCACCTTATATCTATTCTTTTATACCGCCACCATATCATCCATTACTTTTTCATGGTTCTTTTTCAACATGGATTGTCAACAACATCTCTAGAACTTAACAATTCACCATAGAAACCTGTTTTGTCAAAAAACACAATCAAACCCAAAAATTATGCAATAATACCTTGAGGGATTTTGTCCCAACAAGAAGGAAGTTGATTTAGTTCATGATTGGATGGTTCGACACTCAAAGTAAGGATATTGGGCCTAAGGGGCCCAAAAATAATCAATATATCTCTTATATGGAGTTTGAAGTGTTGAAAAATTTTCAATTACATGAACACTTTTTGAAATTCTATCACTGTTGTCCAATATGGACAAATTTGAGTTTAAATTATTTATTAAATAAGTATAATCAAGTTTTTTAATAAGTTATCCATTTAATTCCTTAAAATGTTCATTAGTTTTGGTGAAAATAGAATCACCCTAAAATTTACTAAGATATTTCTTACATTTATAAAAAGAAGACACATCTCTAGTTACAACAGAAACTAGACAACTGTCCAGTTCTAGAAAATTTTCAAGTGTTTTTGTTTTAATTGAATCTACATTTTGTGGGATAGAAGAATCAAGATATTTAGATTCCAAATTAATTCCTTTAACAGATGGTTGTTCTTCATATTATTTTAAAATTTTAGGTTCATTTTTAGCCTCTATAAACTCTATAATTGAATAATTTTCCACAAAATTTGGTCCCTTGAAATTTTTAAAAAGATTTAACACTAATATTTTATCTCCAATTTTAGAAATAAGTTAACCCTTTGGAATATCAATGACTGCCCCACCAGTGTCCAAGAAGGGATCACAATGATGATGGGAACCTCTTGGTCACACTCTATATCTAGTACTTGGATATCTACATGTAAAAAAATCTTCCCAACTCCAACTAGCATGTCATATTCCCTTTCCACAATATGAGTGAAAGAATGGTAAGCCAACTGTAGGATGATTGTGGTGGGTTTATGGTCACTCAATCTCTACCGTTGGAATAATGAGTATGGTAGAATGTTGGTACTAGAACCTAAGTCACACAAGATGTTGAGTTGAGTTGAATTTCTTATGGTGCTGGGTATGAAAAAACTACCTTGGTATTTGAGACTATGTGGGATTTTATTTTGGAGGACATTGATGCACTCTTCAATGATGCTGTAGGTGGACAATTATTTAATATTTTTTTTTTTGAAATAGTTTTTATGGGATTTAAATTAAGATGGAATTTTATTTAAGGCCTAGATGAAAAGAATGATCACTTGGAGCTTGGTCAAAATCCCAAGGAAATAAATATGTTCAGCCTTGATGTTGCTTTTGGGTTTCAATTTTTTAGGGAATGAGATGGGAGGGGAAATTTTATTGAGAACATTAAGAATGTCCATTATTTTTGTAGTAATTTCATCCTTCCCTTTATTCTTATTATTTTCTGAAATACGTTTAGATTGATTTATTGGTAAAAAATTAAATTATTTTTCATCTTCAACACATTTCTCTTGATATCTAGATTTTGAATAAATTAGATTTTTTATTTCTAGATTTAGTGAATTTTTTAGTTTAGGAATTTTCAAATATTTTTTCAGCTATAGTTTGAGTGTTTATCCCACATCATGTGACAATAGCCTGGGAATAATATCTAAGGCATAGTTCATTTGTGTTTGGTAGCCTTCATTTATCCCCAGATGTTAAGTCTCTAGCTAATTGTCCGAATTGAGTTTCCATGTTCTGTATTCTAGAATTAGTTTATTATGTATTGGAGTTGAATTATACATGTTGTTTATTCAATTGAGTTTTAAATAATTCATCTTGAGATTCCATTCTGTTTAATATTTTATCTAGTTTTGAAACATTTGACCCTCATAATTTCTTTGTGAATTAGATTATTCTTCCCTCCTTTGGTTTTGAAAAAAAACTATGTTTGGTTTTGGTAGGCATGTGTAGTGGGTTAATTGATCATTCATTGGTCTTTCCATGATAGATTGGGATGGTTCCTATATCCTTGATTTTAATTACATAAAAATGGTTCTTCATTATCTAGAATTCTAGGTCTATAATTGAAAATCTTTTACTTGTCTTGTTATAATGTTGTCATGTCAATGTTTGGGGAAAAAATTTCAGTGTGACCGAACATCCCATATTTAGAACATTATTCACAAAGTTATTTGTTTTGTTTTGAAATCCCAATTTGTTCTCAGATTTTCTAGAATTATGGTTCATTAAAGATTGAAATTGGTTGGTTATTTCATCATGTTCATCTTGCATATCTATTACTAAATTAGTGTTAGTAATTCAATTCACACTTTTCTTCTTGATTTTTTATATTGAGATTTCAAAGCAGGGTTATTGAAAAAATTTCTTAACTCTTTATTAGTTTTATCATTGTTGTTTCCCCCAGCTAATTGATCAACCAGATTTTGACCATAGGAGGATATCCCTTCATAAAAAGTTTCCATTAGAAGATGGGAAATGATTTTATGATGACGAAACTGCCTATGTTGGTCACTTAATCTATCACAAGACACATGAAATACTTCTCGATCCTCTTGAAAATGTTTTTTATCATAGTTGTCAATTATCCTTAAAGTAATTAGGGATAAAATTTCATCATTAATTAGTTATAAAATTAATCCCAATTCTCAAAAATATTTTCATCTAGACTCAATAACCAATTCCTACCATTCCATTTATGGAAAAAGGGAAATAATCTAATTTTAAGCTCATATTCTGTGATTCCTATATGTGGAATTTGTTGAACTATATTATATAAGACATTAATGAAGACTAGATAGTAATCACTAGAGATCCAATTGAATGTAGGAAGTAGAGAAAGGTTTGAATGTTTGATTTTATCATTTCAAGCTCAACAAGTTAATATAATGGAAGATGGGTTTCCAAAAATTTGAGGGAGTTGAAACTCCCTCATCATAGGCCTCTTAATTTTATCTAAATGTTCCAGTTGAAAGTGTTTTTAATTGTTAGGTGCAGGAACATTATTTTATAAGTTCTCCATTTCAATTTTATTTTTATTTTTTTGAGAAGTATAATGTTTACCATGTTAGGGTTTCAAGGGCTCTAATATAATTGTAGAATTTCATGTGCTCATATAGTAGGTAAAAGAAATAGAATTCAAGTGAAAATAACAGTGAGCAGTAACTTAGCACAATAGTAGAAAAAAGTAGTAAAAATAGATGGTATCAATTGAAAAATGAAAAAAAAACTAGAAGGTAAAAACTTAATGTAAATCACCGAAGAAGGTTTTTATAGTAGTTTTCAATTTTTATTGATTTTTTTATATGCGAATTTTATGAAATGTTTTTTAGAGAAGTGGTAGCTCGAGGCCTTATTCGAAAAAGGTGTCAAAAACATGACCCAAGTGACATTTAATATGATTTCAAAGTTTAAATTTTCATGTTTTCCAACTACCACTATAATGTGGTTGGTAGGGTTGAGCCCATAAGAAATGTGGAGTAATCAATTTTCTTCTCAAAACAACCAACTGCTGTAAAAAATGGTTAGATTTTTTCTAATTATTTTTAACCTTTTATTTTTATAATTATATTTTTAATACATAATTAGAAACTAAATTTTACTAAGAATCTATGTTTTAAAACTCGAGAAATGATGAAACTATTTGAATAGTTGTGAACTAAAGCACAAAAACAAAGATTGAGAAAAAACATATCAAGAATAATACTCAGGAGTTCTAAAACTATTAGGTAAGAAGGATGAATTATACACTAATTTTTATTAAATCATACCTCATAAAATGATATGTAAACCTCCCACACCAATATATAAATAAAAAAAGATTGTATGTTAGATTTACTTACTCTAAGATCCCTCAACTACTAAGGAATTTTCAAAGGAAATCAACTAGAATAAAACTCACTATAAAATTCCAACGTAAATAACATTAAATATTAGATAAATTAGTTCAAGATCAATCTATCCAATTGATCCTAAATTATTGAATTATAAATAATTATGGTATGAACAATTAAAATGAGAATCATAATCAATCTCGCTGATTGATTTTGAATTCGTAAAAAGGAATGTGTGAGAATAAATATAAATAAAAACTAGTAGAATTTAAATTCTTGAACCAAAGGTGCTAGGATAAAATCATATTGATTACTAGTATTGAAAAAAATAAAATTATAATTTATGAAATTCAAAATGAAAGATGAAAGGAAATCCCTCTCTCATCTTGAGATGTTTCTCTGTTCCTGCTTTGTAAATATTCAGTAATGCTCTGAAGGGTCTCTTGGAAGTGATCCTACTCTTTGGGTATCCTGAGAAAGTGAAGTGTCATATCATCTGAATGAGAATTGAATTGTCATGATCTGATGCTACCTTCTCCACTTTAAATTTGCTATCATATAATGGTTGTCACTATCGCGTGCACTAACATAGGTTAGTCCACCTCTTTTGCACTGCACATGTGGGTTTCTCTTAGAAATGTCTATCATATTAAAATAACTCCTATAACTAACTAAACTAGAAGTTGAGATGAATAAATTTGGATGTGATTATGGGTGGGGTGAGTACCTGCATAACAAAAAATGTCACAATTAAATTAATTTAATTAAATGATTTAACAATTAAAAATATTAAGTAATTAATTAGACTAAAAAAATTAGTAAATTATTAATTAGTATTTATTTATTATTATTATTATTGAAATTAATTATTTTAAAATTTATTTATATTATTTCAAATATTTATTAATGATTAATAAATTATTTAATTTACTTTAAATTATAATCAGTTTTATTATTTCAATACGTTATCAATTTACTTATTTATTTATTTAGAAATTATTAAAAACAAATTAATTTATTTAGAATATTTTTTATTTATTAATTTAAGTTTAAATTAATTTAGTGAGGTAATTAATTTATATTTTTGTATTAAATATGATTCATTATAATTTATTTAGTAACATTACAATTATTAATTTTTTGATGATATTAATTTTTATTTATAATTTATATTTTAAAAAAAATATTATATTAATTTAATTGAATTGATTTTTATTATTAAAATTGTCTATTATTATTTAATTTATTTATTATTATGTTTATTTATTTATTTTTCATCTTATCGGCCCCTTATTATCCTCTACATAGTGCACTAGCATGGAGGTGGGGGGTTTAGCTTCTTTCCCAAGCTTCTGCTTCTTTACAAGTCATGGCTCGATCTCCATGAGGCAGCATCTCAGCAGATGGTAGGTCCATTTTCATCAAACATTAGTAAACTAACTCAACAATGACCTCGATTCTTCAATCCCAGTGGCAATAGCTTCTCCTGATAATAATGGTGATAGATTCGGACTCCTGTAGTACATAGATAGTGGAGGAATCTCTTGTTTTGATAGACTGTCACAATGGTTGAGTGGTTTCCTTCATATATACGGTGAAAAGGTGGGTTCTACAGCTATGGTAAAAGGGGGTGCCACATCAGGATCTTTAGTGGAAATGAAGACTTGAGTTAGTTCCAAATCTACAGAAATCTATAGATCTAGTGGTCGCATGGGATACTGATTTAATTGGGGATAAAGGGTTTTTGTGGATGTGATAAGGCGATACTGAAGAGTGACAACAACTCGCATAGAGGAAGCAGACTGATAGTGTGATGAACACTGGAATGGGTTGGTACTATGATCGGTGAGTCGAGACAGTGGTGTCTAGATGAAGATAGGAGGATTGGTGAGAAATGTCTCATTTTTGTAGTGACAATGATATAGTTAACAGGCTACAACAGTGAGATAATGGAGTTGGAAAATATGGAAATGGACAAAAGGAGCCACTGTTTTCTAATGGTGAGTTGTACCTATGAGTAAGGGATTAGTAAGATATGTGCTTCAGTGAGACATGTGATCAGGAATGGTGGGACATCTCACCATTGGAGTGGTGGGTACTGCAATAGTTACTAGATTTAAACCGACCAAATAAAAAATAAAATAAACAATAATAAACAATGAATATTTATAATAAATTATTTTATTTAATAAGAAAAGTTAATAAAACAAGTTTTAATAATTTAAATTAATGAAACTAAATTAAAAAAGTAATTTAACATAAAAAATTAATTTATTATGTCCAAAACTCATATCTACAAACAAAAAATAAAATTAAAAACCAAGAAATAAAATAAATAATTTGGAACTAGATATTTAAATTGAAATTAAACCTTCAAATTACAGAATTAAATTATTAATTATAAGCAAATTCATTAATAAATTTTATTAATGTTAATGAGGCACCACTGTAAAAGTATTATTGGTGTCTCAATGAAACACAGTTGAGGTGGTGACAGTGTTGGTGAGACACCATTGCAGTGCTAATGCCTGATTTTTTGTTGGTAAAGGAAAAATACAACGGTGAATTATTTTTTCAGAAACAAAAATAAAAACATACATTTAAATTAAAATTAAATAAAAGCAACAAGATCAAGAAAAATAGAAATATAAATATTAAAAGAAACAAAATCAATTATTTATTAAAATAAAAATTTAATGTTAATTAAAATAAAATAAAGAGATTAAATGAATAATTAATAAAAATGAACAACATAGTAAAATAAGATTGAAAATTTTGATAAAATAAAATATAAAACTAAAAAAATTTAAAAAAATATTAATTAATGAATTTAATTGTAAATTAACAAAAAATAGTATATTTAAAAAAATGTGAAAATTTAATTAATTAAATCAATAAAAATATTTTCAAAATTAAGTAAAATTAAGGCCACAAAAAATTCCCCCGCACATAATTATTTATTTTACTCAATCTATACCATGCTTTATTATTTTTGAAAAATTGAAGATGTGATATTATTATGAAAATAAAATTGAAGTTTGTACAGTAGTTAAAAAAAAGGATAGGATATTTTGAAATAGCCTTTTGACATGAGAATTTCAAAAAAAAATCTTGCACAATTTCAAATTCCTATATGTACTCAAATTAAGAAAATAATTATCTACCACTAAGAATGTCATGCATCATCAATGAAACGACTTAAAGAATTTCTTAAAATCAAATTTATGTCCTAAATCCAAGAGTGATAATAGGTTAAAATAATTTGAAGTTAAGAACATAACCAAAGGCACCTTGTACATTGATTTTATCTTAGGTTCGAAAAGACAAAAATAAATTAATTTTTATAAATATATTTATTGATAGAACATAAATTATTTCATAAAAATCTAGTGTCCAATTATTCATATGGAATTCCTTATTCCCCTCACCTTAATGAGAACATTTTTGACAAAAGGAACTTCCTTTTATTTTTTCCAGCCATATTTATTATGCTATGCACTGTGCATATCACTTATTCAAATTGAAAATGGATTTTGTTAACAGAAATGCACCCAGTGCCTAGAGTCTCACAAGTTCACAATGGGTTGTAAAATGACCATTTTACTCTAGTTCCAAATGATTTATATGAATAATATTTAAATTCCCTCGCTTATATTATTAAAAAATTTAATAATAATAAAAATTGAGTCCCCTAGGATAAAGTTCAAACTTTCAGTTCATAATGTCATGATCATAACACTAAAAAAATTCTCCTATATCACTCTCAAACATAGTTCCTAAACAAAAAAATCATAAAATCACTAAGAATATTCACATAGACATCATTCATCCTCAAAAGTTTCAGATTCATGGAAACTGTTAACTACTAGTAATATATTATTCATTGTAAATACTCATTTGAAGTACATTGAAATTTCTAAATAAACTCAAATTGTGAGAGGATTTTGAAATAAATTATTCATTTTTTTACAAAAATCATAAAGGGACGTGGCAATGGGATTTGATGGGATTCCATTAATGAACAGATTAGCTCAAAATAAGTTTGACCCCTCCCCACGGTTAAAATACAATTTTATCTTTATTGACGAATTTAATAGTGTATAAGACAAAATTCAGTCTATAAAAGTTTAAAATAGATTTTCAATTGAGTAGATGAATGAAATGTTTAAGGGTCTTAGTGAAGTTCAGCAGTTTCAGTTTCCCACAAAAATTATTTTACAACAAGATCACATGAATTTTCAATATGTCCAGTGATAGATATTTTCAATTAAGTTCAAAAAATTTCTTTTGAATCATGTGAAGTAAGAAATGAAGTGAGTGCAATCAAGATTGAATTATTTATTCAAAAAAAATTCAATAAAGTAGGAAAATGAATGATGAAAACCATACTTAAGAAAAACTAGCCTGTGGTAAATCCCCTCATAATTAATTCTATATTATTCATATTTTAAACCATTAAAATATATTTTTCATAAGAAAAACATATGAAGTATAATTTTTCCATCAAATAGTAAAATTTAGATGAATATTCTAGCAACAAAAAAATTTATATTTTAGTAAACACTCACTAACTCAATGCCAATACCTTACCTGGGATTCACTATTATAGTGACTCACTTCTAGAATTGGAATGGTGATTCCAGTGAAACGGTGAGTTAATGACTAGCCATTTTATAGTGTAACAACGACTTATCAAAGAATTATTTAAAATAAATAAGGAGTATAAAAATCAATGTATATAGAAATTAAAATAAGTAACTTCCCTGAAGAATTTTTATCCATTTATGATGAAGCATGAAAATCCATGTGAGTTGAAGAACAATTTAATGTTATTATCCACATTGACACCAAAAATTACATATTTATTATTATGAAAATAATAACTATGAAAAAATCAACATCATGAAATGAAAAAAAAATAGAGTAAGAAACACATTATTCAAAAATAAAACATGGGAAAAAGTAAAAACCAATAATAATCCCTTGGTTGACTCCCATGAATCACTATGTTTTAAGTATTCAGTTATACATTATTAAGAATAAATTTTCAAGCACAGTGAATCCATCCAATCCCTTTGGAATCCCTTCAAAATACAATTTAACACTCAAACTGTTATAAAGAATGGGCTTGTTTTCCTCTCCAACAATTTCTACAACTCCATTCATAAGTAATCTATCAATTGTTAAAGGTCTAGAACACTTGGATTTCAATTTTATAAGAAAGAGATAATTTCTCGAATTAACGAAAAGTACATTCTATCAATGTTTGAAATATATATTTTGAATGATTGAATCTGGAAAAAATTTTGACCACTCCTTGTTAATCCTTTGGTTGTAATTAAACTATCTTTTCTCTCATCTAACTCACTGAAATCAAGTAAACACCATTCTAAAACACTATTAAAAACAAAATTTAAGGCCTTAACATCTCAATATGACTTATAATATAACTCCACAGGAAAATGAAATAATTTCTCGAATAATAGCTTGTATAGAGATATACATATTGGGGTCTTAAAAAATGTTCTATATTCCTATAAAGCATCATATAACTTAAATACCACTCCATCATAGAAACTGAGAAAGTTTTGTCGAAAACATTTATCAGCCCCACTTTGAGATTTCTACCTATCCACTATAAAATAAATGGTAGGATGTACCCGTTTATTGGGTGAATCCATATTATTCAATTAGAGAGTTTAACTTTTAGTAATTAAATTGTGTTCCATTATCATTTATAAAGGATTTTGGGACAACAAATCATGAAATGATATTCATTTTAATGATATTAATTGCATTGTTGGTCTGACTATTGGGTGGAGCTACTGGATCAACCCACACAGACACATAATATAAATCCACTAAAATGTACTCATTCCCATGTGATGATTGATATGGAATCATGATATCTTTACCACAAACATCAAAAAACTAAACTTCTAAAATACCATTCTGGGGTAACTCTCAATTCCTCCTAAAATTACCTAGCCTCTAACACATATCACAACCAACAACATAGATGCAAGCATCCTTGAACAAGGTGACCTAATAAAAACTACCTTGAAAAACGTTTTGAGATGTTTTCCCCTCCATGATGTCCTCTAAAAGGTGAGGAGTGAAAACCTTCCAATATTGGAAACATCTATTCCTCTGGAACACACCTTCTAATAATTCCATCTGCACACCTCCTAAATATAAAAGGGTCATCCCAAAGGAAATATTTATGTTCTGAAATGAATCTATTCCATTGGTTATTAGAAAATTCCTTGGGAAAGACATTATCTTCTAAGAAATTTTCATAGTATACAAACCAATCAGACTGCCTTATTGTAACAGTGAGTAACTTTTCATCCATAAAGGAACATTTTATCAACTTTAGATCATCACTATGAGTATGGGGAATCCAATAAATACAGTCTTCAACTGAGATCTTAGCTCCCTTCATATCACTAATTTCTAATTCAAAGAATTATAATAAAAGGATCCACCTAACAAGTCTAGGATTGGCCTCCTTCTTAGATAGTAGATATTTTGAGGAAGAATGGTCAGTGAATATGATGACTTTAAATCCTAAAAGATAATACCTAAATTTCTTCAGAGAAAATAACACTTCTAATAACACCATTTCATTAGTGCTGTAAATCCTTTTTTCCTCATCTAATTGCCTTCTTGCATTATATACCACATGCATCCTCGTATATCTCCTCTGTCCTACGGCATATCTAACAACCATATCAATTACATCACAAATTAGTTCCAAGGGTAATTTCTAAATGAGGTGCAGTGATGATAGGCTATGAAGTGAGTTTAAAAATTAATAGATTAAATAAATCAAGACAGTTTTGATCAAATTCAAATGGTGAATCATTGACAAGTAGGTAACATAAGTGCTTAGTGATTTTGGAGAAGACTTTTATAAATCTACGGTAAATACTAGAATGCCATAGGAAACTCATAACACCCTTAACATCCTCAAGAGGTGGTAGTTTTTTAGTACCTTAATATTTTAAAATAACTACTTCCAAACCCTTCTTGGACAGTTTATATCGAATCACTATCCTTATAGTGATAATGAATTGATATTTTCTTTGTTAAGAACCAGTTCAGTCTCGAAGAATCTTTCTAACTCTAATTACAAATTTCTCAAGAATGTATCATATGTGTTACCCACTATGTAGAATTTATCCATGAAAACCACTATAATACTCTCAATCATCCTGAAAAGGATAACCATAATACATTTTTGAATGGTCATAGGGGATCCACACAACCCAAAAGGAATGAACTAGTAGGAAAATTTCCCAAAGGAAAATGTGAATATTTTTTTATCCTAATCCTATAGAGAAATTGAAATTTTGTTTTATCTAGAATACCCATCCCGAAAACTAAATAATTCATTTCCAGGAAGCCTCTCATGCATTTGATCAAGGAAGTCCATTGGAAAGTGGTTCTTCCTAGTGGCTGCATTAATCTTCCAATAGTATATATAGATTCTTCACATAGTGGGATTCCTAACTTGAATTTATTCATTTTTCCCATGTGTTAAAACATTGAAATATCTTTTCTTAGGGCCTAATTAGACTAGACTAACCAAAGTAATGTCAGATATATGATAGATTATTTCTATTTCTAGTTGTTTTATTACTTCTTCTCTCACAAACTCTTTTATTTTAGGATTTAATATCCTTTAACATTCTACTCCAGGCTTGTGGTCTGGCTTCATAGGGATCTTATGCATGAAAAATTAAGGACTAGTTCATTTGATATCAACTATGGTATAGCCTATGAAAGATTGGAACTTTTTCATCACATTCAATAATATTTCCTCCTGATTTTATTTCAACATAGTATAAATACTAATAATATGTTTAGAATTATCTCCAAAAAATGAGTACTTGAAATGAGGAGGAAGTGGTATTAACTCAAGAGTTGTTGGTTCTACACTTGAATGAAATATCATCGGGCTAGGGGGTCAAAAAATCATCAATATATCTCTTATATGGAGTGTGATGTTTTGATAAATTTTAAATTTCATGACCATTTTCAGAAATTCCATCACCACTGTCCAAAGTGGATAGATTTGAGATTAAATGATTTATTAAAGCAGTATCATCAAGTTGTATAATCAGATCTACCTATACATCATTAAAATATTCAATAGTTCTGGTGAAAAAAGAATCACCCTCATGTTACCATATATATTTCATAAGTTTAGAAACATATTAAACATCTCCAATTACAGTAGAAACTAGACATATATCCATTTCTAGAAAATTTTCCAGATTTTTTGTTTGAACGGATTCTACAGCTTGTGAGATTGGAAAATCATGATTTTCAGTTTTCAAATTAATTTGTTCAATATATGGTTTCTCTAGATTCTTTTAAATGTTAAGGTTTATTTTTATCTTCTACAGACACTACTATTGTACAATTTTCAGAAAAATTTGGTCCCTTAAAATTTTTGAAGACATTGAACTCTTCATGATTCTATCTACTTTTTTAGAAAAAGTTGACCATTTTACACATCAATGACTACTCCACTAGTAGAAATGAATGGCCTACCTAGGATTATGATAACCTCATGGTCACACTCCATATCTAGGACTAATATTTCTCCAGGAAAAAATGGATTCCCAAATCCAACTAGTAGGTAATCTACCCTTCCCATAGGACAGTTTAAATAATAGTCAAACAACTATAGAATGATTGTGGTGTGTTTAAAGTCACCCAATCTCAACTATTGGAACATTGAGTATAGGATCAAGTTGATACTACCATCTAAGTCACACAGGCAGTTGAGTTGACTTTAATTTCCTAAGGTGAAATGTGTGAAAAAACTACCATGTTCTTTGAGCATGGGTGGGATTTTAATTGGGAGGACAACACTTCACTCTTCAGTGTGGATATAAGTGGAAATGTATATAAGGTTATTTTTGTTTAAAACAAAATTTTAAGGGATTTAAAGTTATATGAAATTTCAATTAAGTCATGGATGAAAGGTATTTTCACTTGGAGCTTGGTCAAAATCCCAAGAAACTAGATATGTTCATCCATGATTTTTCAATGGGGTTTCAATTATTCAAGGAAAGGGATGGGTGAGGAAAAGTTCTTGAGAAAATTACTCATGTACCTCATTTCTTCATAAGTTTTCTCCTTCCCATTATTCTTATTATTTTTAGAAAAATTTCAAGTTTTAATTATAGGGGAAATATTGATATTTTTTTCATCTTCAATATTTTTCTTTTGATTTTAAAATTCTTAATAAATAATATTTCAATTTCTAGATTCATTTAATTTTATAATTAGGGAATTTTTAGAGACTTTTTTAGATATATTTTCAGTGTTTGAACAGCTTCCTGTGACAATAGTGATGGAATTCTCTCTAGGGTTTAATTAAGTTGTTCTCGGTATCCTTTCTTTATCCCTAAATATCAATTGTCTACCTATTTGGCCTAATTGAGTTTCCATATTCTGAATTATATCATCAGTTTTAATTTTATCAGAGTTTTATTGGGGTTGTTGTATTTTCAATTTTATTTTAAATCTTTCATCTAGATATTTCATTCTATTTATGACTGGGTCTATTTTTTTAAAACTTTTTCCCTCATTTTTTATTTTTCAAATAGATGATACTTCCCTCTATTGGTTTTGAATTTTTTTTCTAGTTTGGTTTTTTATTGGTAGGGGCTCTGTGTTTCTTGATCATTCCTTAGTATTTTCATAATATATTGGGATGGTTCATATAGACTTTATTGTAATTATTTGAAAATGGGTCATCTTTAGTAGGAATCCTAGAACCATAATTGATAATGTTTGAGTTTTCTTGTTGTTGGTCTAGCATGAGAATTTTTGGGGGGGAAATTCAGTGTGCCTTAACATCACACATTGAAACCATTGTTCCCTTTGTGATTGATTGGTGTTTTGACATCCCAGTTGGATCACCGACTGTTTATAATTATGGTTCATTAAATATTGAAGCTGGTTGGTTATTATAACAAGTTGAGCTTGAGTTTCTATTTCTGAACTAGTGTTTATATATCTATTCACTCTTTTTCTTCTTGAATTTTTATTTTGAGAGTTCAAAGAGTGGATTTTGAAAAATTTGAGTTAACTCTTCATTAGTTTTTCCATTTTTGTTTCCCCTAGAAGATTGATCAATAAAATTTCGAGTAGGGTAGGGGAAAACTTCAAAAAAGGTTATCATGTGAAGATGGGATGGGAGTTGAGGATAGGGACACTGTCTAAGAAGGTCCCTAAATATATCCCAAGCCTCATGAAAGGATTATCAATCCACATGATAATTTTTTTTATCTTAGTAATCAATTATCATTTTAAGTATTTGGAGATAAATTTTCATTTTAAATGAGTTATACAATTGATCCACATTCTCAAAATATTTTCATCTAGTCTCAAGAACCAATTCATACCATTTCCCACTAATGAAAAGTAAAATTCTTTTATTCTATGATCATTTTATGTGAATCCAAAAAGTGGAATTTTTTGCACCATATTATTTAAGTCTCTAATGAAAGCTAGAGAGTCTTCACTAGTGAGACCATTGAAAGCAGGATATAGAGAATGGTTTGTCTTTTTGATTTCATAATTTATAACTCTTGGATTTCATATAATGGAAGATGGGTTACTTGACACTTGACTTAGTTGAAAATCCCTTATCATGGTCCTCTCTATTTCATATAAAAGATAAGGTTTAAAGTGTTGTTGATTGTTAGGTACAGGAACCCTATTTTATAAGTTCTACAAGTCAATATAATTTTTCTTTCTAAGATTAGTAAGATGTTTATTGTGATAAGGGTTCAATGTATCTAATCTAATAGAATAATATCTTCTTCTCATGCAGTAGGTAAATGCAGTGCAATTCAAGAACATAAAATTGTGTGTAGTAACTCAGCATAACAGTTAAAAAAAAGCCGTAAAAACAGATGGTATAAATTGAAAAATTGAGGAAAAAAAATGAAAAAACTAATATTAAATCACCACATAAATTTTTTATAGTAGTTTTTAATTTTAAATTTTTTTCCATATTTTTTTAAATGTGAATATCTTGAATAGTTTTCTTAGAGAAGTGGTTCCTCGAAGTCTTATCTGGAAAAGGATCCAATAATATCATCCATATTTCATTGAATATGATTTTAAGGTTTATATTTTATATATTACTACTACTACTACTATAAAGTGGAAGGAAGCGTCCATTCCATAGGGAAGGTGGAGTAAATAATTTTCTTTTCAAAACAACCAACTGGTGTAAACAGTGGGTATAATAATCCATTTTTAAAAAAAATCTTGTTATTAAATATTTTTTATAAATTATGCAAAACATTTTTTAACTATGAATATAGTTTTTAAAACTAAAAAAATGATGAAACTATTGGAATATCAGTGAACAAAATCACAAAAACAATGATTGAGAAAAAACATACTAAGAATAATACTCAGTAATTATTAAACTAATGGTTAAGGAGGATAAATTCTTCACTACATTTTATTGTATCACACCACATGAAATTATTGATAAAACTCCATCACCAGTAGATAGATCAAATAGAACATTGTATCATGGAGTTTTCCACTCCAAGACTCCTCAACTAGTAAGGAATTTTAAAAGGAAATCAATTGGAATAAAACTCTCCATAAAATTTCAATATAAATAAAATCAATGTTTAGATAAATACATTCTTGATCAATCTTGTTGATTGATAATGAAGTTTTGAATTTGAAATAATTAATGAGAAAAAAAATTAAAATAATAATCAAAATCAATCTGTAATATTGATTCTGAATTCATAAAAAGTAAAGTGTGTGATTAAATCTAAAGAAAAACATGAAGAATTTAAATTCTCAAGGAAAAATTTATAGCCTACGGTCATATTGATTAAATGTGTTGAAAACATAAAATTTTAAACTAAAAATCTGGAAAAGAAAGAAGAAAGGAAACTTCCTCTCTGAACATGAGTTGTTTCTCTATTAATGCTCTTTAAATATCTAGTTATTCTCAAAAAGGTCTCCTAGAAGTGCCGCTGCTCTTCATGTGTCATGAAAAAGTGACGTGTCTAATCAAGTGAATGATAAGTGAATGATCAATATCTTCTAATGCCAACTCCACTTTAAATCATCTGTCATGATTTGATTTTCACTGTCGTACGCACTAACGTCGATTGGTCCACCTCTTTTTCACCCCTCATGTGCGTTTTGTTTAAAAATTTATGTCACATTAAAATAAATCCACTAAATAACTAGGGTAGGGTGAGTACATGCACTACGGAAGATGAACACACTAAATAAAGTTAATTAGATGATTTAACCGTTAAAATAGTTAAGTAATTAATTAGATTAAATAAATTTTTAAATTATTAATTAATATTTATTTATAATTATTTTTATTTAAATAAATTATTTTAATATTTTGTTATTTTATTTAAAAAATTTATAAATTTTAGTATATTATATAATTAAAATTATTAATATATTTATAAATGATAATAATTTTTACTATGTTAATACTTTTACAATTTATTTATTTATTTTATTTAGTAATTATTTATAACTAATTATTTTTAGGAACTTTTTTTAATTATTAAATAAAGTTGAAATTAAATTATTAAGGTTTTTAATTTATATTGATGTATTAAATGTTATTAATTATAATTTATTACATTATATTGAAATTACTAAATTGTTAAGGATATTAATTCATACATATATTTTTACTTAAAATTTCTTATTGTATATTAATTTAATTTTTTATTGTTATAATTATTAAATTTGATTATTATTATGAGTGTTGAATTTATTTATTTATTTATTTATTTTTAATATTATCTACCCCTATTATCTACTATGTCTTACACTACCACAAGGGGGGTTTAGATCTTCTTCCCGAAGCTGCCCCTTCTTCAAAATCCATAACTCTGTCTTCAAGAGGTCACATCTCAGTAGACAATGTGTTTATTTTCTTTTGACAATAGCAAAGCGTCTCAACGACGACCCTAACCCTCTAATCACAACGAAATTGGCTTCTCCTATTTTGAAAAGTTAATGGACTCTAAATCTTTCAATACAATGATGAAGATGGAATCTCATGTTTTTGTGGTTCTTCATAATGGTGGAGTGGTCCCCTTCAGATATGTTGTGAATAGGTGGTTTCTATAGTAGTAGAAAAAGGGGGTGGTGCATTAGGATTTTCAGTGGCAGCGACGACTTGATTCAGATCTAGATATACATAATTCTATATATCTGGTGATGGAATGGGGATTCTGATTTAATTGGTGAGAAAGGGTTGTTATGGCTATTAGAAGGTGACTCTAAAGAGTAGTGGTAACTCACACATAGGAATCTAGCCAACCATGTGCGGGATGGTGGAAGGGGTTGGAACTATGATCAATGAGTCAAGACACCAGTGTCTGGTTGAAGGCAAGAGGATCGGTGAGAAATGTATCACCGTTTCAGTGACAGTGAGACAATAGGAAGGCTGAAACGGTGAGACAGTGGAGTTGGAAAATATGTAAAATGACAAAAGAAGTCACTGTTTCCCAATGGTGAGATGTAGTATGAGTGAGTCAGGGAATAGTGAGATATGTGCAGCAGTGAGATAAGTGATGATAAGCGGTGATACATCTCACCGTTAGAGGGCTGCGTTCTACAATGGTGACTTGATTATTAACCTACCAAATAAAAAATTTAATAAAAAATAATAATTAGTTAACAATTAAAATAAATTATTTTATTTAATAATAAAATTAAATAAAACAAGTATTAATAATTTAAATTAATGAAACTAAATTATTCATAAACATAAAATAAAAGAATTTTTGATTGAACAAAAATCTAAGAACTGAAAACATAAACTAAAATTAGAAACTAAGAAAAGAGAATAAATAATATGAAGTGGGATTTAAAAATTAAAATTAAACATTCAAATTACAGAATTACATAATTAATTATAAAAAATTAATTAATAAATTTGATTAATGTTAACGAGGTACTGCTACAAAATGATGAATGATGTCTCAATGAGACACTGTTGAGGTGCTAATGGTATCAGTGAGACACTGTTGTAATTCTAGAGCATAATTGTTTTTGGAAAAGGAATAATACAACGGTGCATTATTTTTGCTGCATCAAATATAAAACTAGAGAGTAAAAAAATGTTAAAGATAAAGAAAAATATCAATAAAATGTTAAATATAAATATTAAAAGAAAAAAATAAATTAATTATTTAAAGTAAGTTTAAGATAATTAAATTAAAATAAAAAGATTAAATAAATAATTAATAAAAATAAATTGAACAAAAAAAATAGAAATGATGAATTTGATAAAATAAAAGCTAAAAGTACAAAAAAAGGCTTCAAAAAAATTATCAACAAATTAATTTAATTATAAAATAAAATAAATGAAAATATTTAAAAAAATAAAAAATGAAATAATGAAAATAAGTAAAAATAAAATAAAATAATGTGGGAAATTAAGTAAAATTAAGGCCACATAAAATCACCCAACATTTAATTAATGACTTTCCTCAATCAATACCATGCTTCATTATTATTAAGAAACAAAATATGTTTTTTTATTAAGAAACTCAAATTGAAACATGTACAATAGTTT
Source organism: Viscum album (assembly GCA_963277665.1). Taxonomy (NCBI): domain Eukaryota; kingdom Viridiplantae; phylum Streptophyta; class Magnoliopsida; order Santalales; family Viscaceae; genus Viscum; species Viscum album. Next base: position 1,542,546,175 of record OY728142.1, read on the forward strand.
ATAAATAACAGAGGATATAAATTTGGGAAATCAGATTTTAACATCATAATTTAAAAATAAGTCTTTCCCAATTACAAATTTTTATAGGTATTAAATGGTGGAAAATAATCATCTACCACTAAGGATTCCATGCCTCATCTATGAAAATGCTTAAACAGTTTCTTCAAATCAAATTTAATTACGAACTCCAATAGTGATAACATGTTCAAAATAGGAAGAGTTAAGAACTTAACCAAAGGAACCTTGTACTTTGAATTTCACTTAGGTTCTAAAATACAAAAACAAAGTTAATATTTTTTAATAACCCTTTCGATATAATAAAAATGATTTCATAAAAATCAAATCTCCCCTTGTTTATATGACGTTCATTATTCCCCTCACCATAATGGGTTCATTTTTTACACCAGGCAGGTTATTTTATTTTTACGAACTATATTCCTTATGCTATGAATTGTTCATTACACTTATTAAAATTGAACATATCTTTAGTTAAAAGAAACACACCCAGTGTCTAGAGTCTCATAGGTTCATCTTGGGTTCAAAAATTTCCATTTTATTCTGGTTCAAAATGATTTATATGAATTCCTTTTAAATTGGATCACTTATGTAATTAAAAATTTTAATAATTAAAAAAATGTGAGTCCCCTAGGATAAAATTTAAAATTTTGGTTCATAATTCTATGATCATAACTCCAAAAAAAATTATCATATATCACTCTAAATCATTGTTCCTAAACGTAAAATTCATTAAAAAAATAATCATATTCACTCAAAAATCATTCATCCTCATAAGTTTTAGATTCATAGAAACTATTAACTAACAAAAAAGTATTATTCTTAGTAAATACTCATTTTATGTATAGTGTTGTTCCTATAAAAACTCAAAATTGTTAATGGATTTTGAAAAAAAGTAAACATTTTTTAACAAAAAAGTATAAAGTGTAGTGGGTGTGGGATTTTATCAAATTATATTAATGAACAGATTATCTCAACATAAGTTTGACCCCTCCCCAATACATAAAACCCAACACTTTCCTCAAAGTTGAGTTAATAAGTGGATAAGACAAAAATTATAATTTTAATGATTAAAATAGATTTTTAATTCAATATATTAATGACATGTTTAAGGGTCTCAGTGAAGTTCAATAGTTTTAGTTTTCCACTATAATTATTTTTCAACAATATCAAAGGCATTTCAATTAAATATAGTAATATATATTTTCAATTAAGTTAAAAAAATTGTGAAACATATGAAGTACACAATGAAGTGAGTGTAAGAAAGAATGAATTTTTTATTCAATTAAAATTTTAATAAATAACAAAAAATTCATTCTAATAACTCTAAATAACAAAAATTATCTAGGGGTAACTCCCCCCACATAATTCCATATAGTGAATATATTAAACCATAGAAACACAATTTTCAAGAAACAAACACATGAAGTATAATTTTTCAATAAAAGAGAAAAATATTGTAGAATTTTCCTACAGTAGAAGAATTTATTTTTCAATAAACACTCACTCACTTACCACCACTACCTTACCAATGATTCACTGTTATGGTGAGTCACTTCTAGCAGTGGAGTAGTGACTCTTGTGAAATAGAGAGTCAATTACTCACCATTATATAGTATAATAGGGACTTATCATAGGTTTTTTTAAATAAAGTAGGTGGAGAAAAATGAATGTATGAAGAAACTAAAAGAAAGAAATTCCCTAAAGAAGTTTTATACATTTATTCTCAATAATTAAAATCCATTGAGTTGAATAATAAAGGAACGTTCTGCTCCATATTTCTCCCAGAAGTAGTAAAATTATTATTCTGAAACAAAGAACCTATAATAAACCAGTAGTAGGAAATGAAAAAAATAGAGAAAGCAACACATCATTTAAAAACAATTCATGTAAAAAAAGTAAAAACAAATAAAAATACATGGGTTGACTCCCATGAAGAACTATGTTTTAATTATTCAGTTATACTTTATTCAAAATCCATTTTTTAGAGTACAGTGAGGGCCTCTAAGCCCTTCGACTATCCTTCAAAATACATTTTAAATATTTGACCATTAACTATAATGGGCATGTTTTCCTTTCCAATAATATCTATAATTCCATTCATATGTAATCTAACAATTTTTAAATGTCTAGACCACATGGATTTCCATTTTCTAGGAAAGATATTAAGTCTTTATTTAAATACAATGACTTTTTTTTTCTAGTTTTGAATAATCTATTTTGAATGAATGAATCCATATAAAATTTGGACTTCTCCTTTTAAATCCTTGAGTTATCATTACACTCCCTTATTTTCTTTTCTAACCCACTCAACTCAAGAAAAATCTTTTCTCCATCAATCTTAAAATTAAAATTTATAGTCTTAACTTCCCAATACAAATTGTAATGCACCTCTAAAGGAAAATGAAAGCATTTCTCGAATATCAGTATATATGGACACATACCTATATGGGTCATAAAAGTTGTTCTATATGCCCATAGAGATTAATCTAACATAAGAGACCAGTACTTCCATGAAATTAAGATATTTTTCTCAAAAATATGATTCAACTCTTTACTTTGAGATTTCTAATTGTCCATTAGAATGTGGATAGAAGGCAATACCTGTTTTATTGGTGATCCAAATTTTTCCATTAAATCCTTAAACTTTTAGTTTTTAAAGTGTGTTCCATTATTATTTATAAATACTTTTAGCACTCCAAATATTTAAAAGAAATTCTTTTTAAAAAAATTCATTAAAGTGTTGGCCTGATTATTGGACAGAACTACTGGCTCAACCCACTTAGACACATAATCTATAGCCACTAAGATGTACTCATTCCCATGAGATGATGGAAGTGGAAAAATGATATATATACCCCAAACATGAAAAATATCAACTTTTAAAATACCCTTCCAGGGTAAATCCTGATTCCTCTAGGAATTACCTAGCCTATAACAACTATAATAATAAAAAAAATATCTCCTAACATCATCGAATAAGGTGGGCCAATAAAAAGTAGCTTGAATACCTTTTTGAGCTATCCTTTCCCCACCACAATGTCCTCCCCAAGGTGAGGAGTGAAAACTTTCTAATATTGGAACCATCTCTTTCTCTGGAACACCCCTTCTAATAATTCCATCAAAAAACCTCCTAAATTGAAAAAGGTCATCCCAAAAGGTAATATTTATGTTCTAAAATGATTTTATTCTTTTGGTTATTATAAAATCCATTGGTAATGACACTAGATTTCAGGAAACATGAATAGTCTCCAAACCATGTAGACTACCATATTGAAATAGTGAGTAACTTTTCATCAGAAAGGGAAGATTTTATCTCATTTGGATCTTCAAAATGAGTGTGAGGAAGCCTATAAATATGGTCTGTAACTATGTTTTCATCTTCATACATATCATGAATTTATATGTCAAAATATTGTAATAAATGGATCCACCTAATGAGTTTATGTTTGGCCTCCTTTTAATACAGTAGATATATCAAGGTAGAATGACCAGTGAATATGATGAATTTAGATCCTAAAAGATACTTCCAAAATTTCACTTGAGAAATGGCCACTTATAAAAACTCATTTTCAGTGGTAGTGTAATTCCTTTTAGCCTCATCTAGCAGCCTGCTAGAATAATTGACCACATGCATCCTGTTATCTCTCCTCTCTCCTAAGACCACTCCAACAGCCCTGTCACTAGAATCACACATTTGTTTAAAGGGTTATTTCCAATCGGGTGCAATGATGATATATGATGAAGTGTTTTTTAATTTAACAGATTAAATGAATCAAGATATTTTTGATCAAATTAAATGGGTGAATCCTTAACAAGAAGGGAACACAAGGTATTTGTTATTTTTTAAATGTACTTTATAAAAGTCTTGTAAAAACTAGAATACCTTAGGAATCTCCTAACTCTCTTAACATTCTTAGGAGGTGGTAGTTTTTGGGTAACATCAATTTTTGAAATATCTCCTTTCAAACCCCTCTTGGACACTTTATGTCTAAGCACTATCCCTTCTGTGACTATGAGTTGATATTTTTCATTGTTAAAAACTTGGTTGGTCTCTAAGAATATTTCTAACACTATGTACAATTTTCACAGGCTAGTATCAAATGTGTGACCCTCTATGAGGATGTAATCCATGAAAACCTATATAATCCTCTCAATAATATTGGATTATATATCCATCATAAATATATGAAAGTTAGTAGGGGATCCACACAACCAAAATGGAATCCTTCAGCTGGAAAATGACCCAAATGGGCAAGTTATGGTAGCATAATCATAATCCACTAGAGCAACTGGAATCTGGTTGTATGCAGAATACCCATCCAAAAAACATAAGAACTCACTCTCGGTAATCCTCTTAAGCATTTGATTAGTTAAGGTCATTTTAAAATGGTCCTTCTTATAGGATGAATTGATATTCCTATAGTCTATACAGACTCTCCACTTAGTGGATTTCCTAACATGAATATCTTTATTTTTCTCATTTCTTACAGTAGTTAAACCTTCTTTATAAGGGACTATATAGACCAGACTAACCCAAGTATTGTTATATATAGGATATATTATTATAGTTTATAAAAGTTTCCTTGCTTCCTCTCTCACAACCTCTTTCATGTTAGTATTTATTCTCCTTTGACATTATACACTCGGCTTGTGGTCTAGCTCCAGAGAGATATTAGTCATGTAAAATAAAGAAATGGTTCCATTGATATCAGATATGGTCCAGCCTATAGACGATTTGAACATTTTCAGCACATTCAAAGATCTTTCCTGTTGATTTTCATTTAGCTTTGCAGAAAAAATAACATGAAGTGTTGAATTACATCTTAAAAATGATTATTAAAAATGATCAAGAAGTTGATTTAGATCAAGAGTTGGTGGTTCTACACTCAAAGGAAGGATCTTGGGACTAGGGGGGTCCAAAATTCTTCAATATATCACTTATAAGATGTTTGAAGTGTTGAAGAATTTGGAATTTTGTGACCATTTTCAAAAATTCCCACACTGCTGTCCAAAGTGGATAGATTTTAGATTAAAAGATTTATTAAAGATTTATCATAAAGTTTTTTAGTATTCTCTCCCTATACTTCATCAAAATTTTAAACACTTTTTGTGAAAATGGAATCACCCACAAGTTCACTCAGATGATTCATATGTTCAGAAATAGATGAAATATCTCCAGTTATAGTATAATCTAGATGGCTCTCTAGTTCTGGAAAATTTTCTAGATTTATTATTTGAACATATTCTATAGCTTGTGAAAGAGGAAAATATTGATTTTTAGTTTCCATTTAATTCCTTCAATATATGGTTGTTATTTATATTCTTATTAATGTTTAGGTTTATTTTCAGCTTTTAAGGACTTTACCATTGAACAATTTTCCAAAATATTTGGTCCCTTGAAATTTATACATACATTCAAGTCGTCTTTTTTCTCTTCAATTTCAAAAATAAGGTGACCCCTTCAAAACATCAATGATTTCTCCACCAGTGGTCATGAAGTTCATACACAAGATTATGGAAACCTCTTGATCACACTCTATATCTAGAACTAATACTTATGCAGGTAAAAACACCTTCCCAACTCCAACTAGTAGGTCATTTACCCTACCCACATGATTATTGAAAGAACGGGTAGCAAACAGTAGGATGACTATGGTGGGTTTAAGGTCACATAATATCAATTATAGGAATAGTGAGTATGGAATCATGTTGATACTAGAACCTAAGTCACACAAGTAGTTTATTTGACTAGAATTTCTTAAGGTGCAGGGTATGAAAAAACTACCCAGGTCTTTGACCTTGTGTGGGATTTTCTTTTAGAGGGCAGCGCTACACTCTTTAATGAGGCTGTAGGTGGAAAATTTATTATGAGTTTTTTTAAATTATTTTAAGAGATTTAAAGTAATATAGAATTTGAATTAAGGCTTGAATAAAAGGTAAATTCACTTGGAGCTTGTTCAAAAGACCAAGAAACTAAATATATTCAGCCTTCTTGTTTCTTTGGGGTTTCAATTTTTTAGTTAAAGGAATTAGTGGGGAAATGTTCCTTAGAATAGTAGGAATTTCCCTCATTTATTCAGAAGTTTTGTCCTTCCATTTATTATGATTATTTTCTAAAAAAATTCGTTTTAAATTCCATGTGAAAATTTTAATATTTTTTCTCTTCAACACTTTTCCCTTGATTTCTAGATTCTGAATAAAGAATATTTTTATTTCCAGATTCATTGAATTTTTTAGTTTAGGAATTTTTAGAGAAATTTCTAGCTACATTTTGAATGTTTATCCCAATTATTGTGAACAAATCCATGTAATTATCTCTAGGGTTTAGTTTAGTTATGCTCAGTAGTATTCCATTTTCCCTAGATGGCAAGTCCTTATCTAATTGGCCCAATTGAGTTTCCATGTTCTGTATTCTAGCATCTGCTTGAATTTTGTTAGAGGTGTATTTAGATTGTTGTTTATTGATATGTTTTTTCAATATTTAATCTTTAGAGTACATTTTTTATGATTTGATCTAGTTTTGAAAACATTTGACCCTAATAATTTCCTTGTGAATTAGATAATTATACCGCTATTTCTTTTGAAATTTTTTTCTAGGTTGGTTTTGGTAGGCAGGGGATCTGGGTTGCTTGATCATTACTTTCTCTTTACATGATAGATTGGGATGGTTCTTATAGCCTTGATTGTAACTATTTGAATCTGGTTTATCCTTAGTAGGCATCCTAGGACTGTAATTGATTATGTTTGACTATCCATTTTATTGTGCTGGCATGTAAAATTTTGGGAACAAAATTCAGTGTGCCATAACATCCCACATTGAGAACATTATTCCCTAAGTGATTTGTTTGTGTTTTGATAGCTCAATTGGTTCAAATATTTTTTAGGATTCTGGTTCAATAATGATTTATGTTGGTTGGTTATTTCATCAAGTTTATCTTGAGTGTCCATTCCTAAACTAGTGTTAGGATTTCTATTCACTTTCTTTCTTCTTGAATTATTATGTTTAGATTTCAAATCAAGGTTGATAAAATATTTTCTTAAATATTCATCCGTTTTATCATTGATGTTTCTCTTAGTATATTGATCAACAATATTTGGACCATAGCATGACAAAACTTCATAAAAAAATGTCCATGAGAATATGGGATTGGAGTAAATGATGGGGACACTGCCTAAGTAGCTCCTTGAATCTATCCCAAACGTTTTGAAAGGATTCTCACTCATAATGATAAAACATTTTATCTTAGTTATCAATTCCATTTAAAGTATTTGTGGATAGAATTTCATTATGAATGAGTTATACAATCAATCCAAATTCTCAAAAACATTCATATAGACTCAAGAACTAATTCCTATAATTTTATTTAAGAAAAAAGGGAAATTCTCTCATTCTATGGTCATTTTCTATGTATCCTAAAAGTGGATGTTTTTACATTGTATAATAGAAGTCTCTAAAGATGGATAGAGAGTCCTCATTCAAGATCTCATTAAAATATTGAAGTAGATAAATTTGTGACTATTTTAGTTCATAATTTCTAGCTCTAGGATTTTATCTAATAAAATATAGTTTTGTTGAAATGTGATTTTCTAAAAACCCCCTATTCCTAGGCCTATCTATTTCATCTAAAAGATTATGTTGAAAGTGATGGGGTTTGTTAGGTGGAGGAACCCTATTTTATATGTTCATTATTTCAATTTTTTTCCCTTCTAAGATAAGTAAGATTTTTATTAGGTTTATGGTTCAAGGGATCTAATCTAATAGTAGAAGATATTCTGCTAATAGAGTAGGTAAAAGTGGTAGAATTCAAGAACAAACAAAAGTTATAAGTTACTCGGCACAATATTAGAAAAAAAGTTGTAACAATAGATGGTATCAATAGAAAAGTTAAGAAAAAAAATAGAAATAAAAAACTTACAATAAATCACCACAAAAAAAATTTTACAGTAGTTTTCAATTTTCACTTTTTTTAGATTAATTATATGCGAATTTATTGAAAAGTGTTTTTAGTGAATTAGTTGATTGAAGCCTTATCCAGAAAAGTTTCCAAAAGCATGAACCACGTGTCATCAAATAAGATGTTAATGTTTATTTTTTTATGATTTAATACTACTACTATAAAGTGGAATGTAGGATAAATCCCACAAGAAAGGTGGAGAAACCAATTTTCTATTCAAAACAACCCACTAGTGTCAATAGTGTGTGGAATCTTCTATTAATTTTATAAAAATTTATTTTTTTTAAATATGTTTTTAAAGAAAGTATTAAAAAATCTTTTAACTAAGTAAATAATTTCTTAAAACTAGTTAAATTATAAAACTATTAGAATAGTAGTGAACTAAAGCACATAAACAATGATTTAGAAACAAAAAAATCAAGAATAACACTCAAGAATTCTAAAACTACTAGTTTATAATAATGAATTATTAACTTGTTTTTATTGAATCATGCCTCATGAAATGATTTAAATACCTCCCTCTCTATGATATAGATCAAATAAAAGATTGTATCTTGGAGTTTGCAACTCCATGATTCATCAACTAATAATGAATTTTAAAAATAAATCATTTGGAATTAGACTTACCGTAAATTTACAATGTAAATGACATTAAGGCTTCCAAAAATTCATTAAAAACAATCTTGGTGATTTTTCTTGAGGTGTTGAATTTTAATTAATTAAGGTTCACACAATTAAAATTGGAATCAAAATCAATCATGCTGATTGATTCTGAATTTTTAAAAAGGAAAGTATGTGAAGAAATATAAATAAAAACCAATAGAATGTAAATTATTGAGCTAAAAGGTATAATCTATGATCATAATTATTCTAGTATTGAAAATATTATATTACAAAGTACGAAATTGAAAAATAATAAATAAAATAACATCCACTCTGAACATGAGATGTTTATTTGTTCTCGCTCTGTAAATCTCTAGTTATGCTTTGAAGGGTCTCCTGGAAGTGCTCCTGCTCTCCACGTATCATGAGAATGTGAAGTGCCAAACCTAGTAAATGAGAAGTGAATGATCAGTACCTACTACTACCTTCTCCTATTTAATCCTACTTTCATGCTCTGGTTTATATCATTGTGATCACCTACTAAGGTTGGTCCACCACTTTTTCACCTCACACGAGCATTTTTCTTCAAAATGTTTGTCACATTAAAGAAACCCCTCTAACTAACTGGCCTAGAAGATGATTTTAATGAATCTAGACATGATTATGGGTTGGGCGAGTACCTGTACAACAAAATAAGTAAAAACTAATTAAATTTAAATAAAGGATTTAACAGGTGAAATATTAAGAAATTTATTAGATAAAAAAATTAGTAAATTATTAATTAGTATTTATTTATTATTATTATTTAAAATAATTATTTTAAAAATTATTTATTTTGTTTAAAACATTAATTAATTATTATTAAATTATTTAATTAAATTAATTAATATCTTTATAAATGATAATCAGTTTTATTAAATTAATACTTAAAAATTCAATATATTTATTATATTTAATATTATTTAAAACTTAATAATTTATTAAAGAAATATTTTAATTATTAAATTAAGATGAAATTAAAATTTTGTGGTAATTAGTTTATATTGATGTACTAAATATTTTTAATTATAATTTATTATGTAATATTACAATTATTAAATTGTTATATATATTAATTTATACATATAATTTTATTTAAATATATATATATATATATAAATTATATTAAATTAATTTATTATAGTAATAATAATTAAATTTATTTATTATAATGGTTAATTAATTAATTATTTTTAATCTTATCTTTCCACCAATTCTCCTCTGTGGTGCGCACTACCGGGGGGGTGAAACTTCTTCCTAAAGCTTCTCCATCTTCACAAGTCATGACTCAGTCTCTAGGTGGTGGTGTCATCTCATCAGACAGCGGGTACCGTTTCTTTCAACAGTAGTGAAAAAGCTCAACAACAACCATAGTTCTTCAATCGTAGCAGAACTCGCTCCTCCTGTTCATCAAAGGATACGACCTCAGACTCCTCTAATACAATGACAGTAGTGGACTCTCATGTTTTGGTTTTTTGTCACAATGGTGGAGTGGTCTCGTTTAGATTTATGGCAAAGAGGCAGGTTCTCCAGCTCTAGAAAAAGAGGGTAGTACATCACGATCTTTAGCGGAAGTAGTGATTTGATTCAGATCCTTATATGTGGAAATATATATGTGGTGGTGGCATGTGTTTGCTTATTTAATTGGTGAGAATGGTTTTTTGTTTCTGTGATAAGGTGATGTTGAAGAGTTGTGGTGACTCTTATAGAGGAAGTTGGCTGATAGTTTGTTGAGCGGTGCAAGGGGTTGGCACTATGATCAGTGAGTCGAGACACCAGTGTGTGGCTGAAGGCAGGAGAATCAGTGAGAAATGGCTCACCAATTTAGTGATGGTGAGATAATAGGAAGGCTATAATAGTGAGACTTTGGGGTTGGAAAATATGGAAAAGGACAAAACGAATCACTGTTTCCCAATGGTGATCATTGTCAGTAAGTTAAAGGAACAATGATATATGTGCAGTATGAGATGGGCGATGAGGAATGGTGAGACATCTCACTATTGGAGGGGTGTGTTCAAAATTGGTGGCTCAATACATAACCTTCCAAATAAAAAATAAAATAAAAATTAATAATCAGTTAACTATTATAATAAATAATTTTATTTAGTAATAAAAGTTAATAAACATGTTTCAATAATTTAAATTAATGAAAAATAATTAAACACAAACATAAAAAAGAATTATAATTGATTAAATACAAAACTATGAACATTAAATGAAAACTAAAATTAAAAACTAATAAAATAAAATAAATAATATGAAACTGGATTTTTAAATTGGAATTCAACATTTAAATTACATAATTTTATTATTAATTATAATATCATTAATTAAAATTTTTTATTAATATTAATGAAAAACTGATAAAAAAGGATGAACGATGTCTCAATGAGACACTATTGAGGTGCTGATGGTGTTGTTGAGACACCGTTGTAGTGAAGGTGCATGATTTTTTTAGAAAAGGAAAAATACAACTATGTGTTATTTTTTCTAAATAAAAAATAAAAACATAGAGTTAAAATAAATTCAAATATAAAAAAAAGATGAAGAAAAGTTTTAATTTATATATTAAAATAAAAAAATATTTTTTTTAAATTATAATTTAATTTAATTAAATAAAAATAAATACACTAAATTATTAATTAATAAAAAAACGTCATAGAAAAATAAGAATGAAAAATTTGATAAAATAAAATCTAAAACCTCATAAATACGTTTTAATAAAATTATTAATTAAATAATTTAATTATAAAACTACAAAAATGAAAATACTTATCAAAAAGCGCAAAATTAATTAAATAAAAAAATAAAAAATGTGAAATTTAAGTAAAATTAGGTCCATGCCAATATACATGGCTCACATTGATTAGAACTTATTAAGGGTGTGCTCTAATAGTGATCCAATACATTGGGTAAGCAATTTAATCTCTAAAGATGACAAGTCTTACGAACCATGGTGAATAACCTTTATAAATTTTATAACACATTGATTCCAAACCATGGTGATATGCTTATGAATGCATCATTTAAATGTTGTAGCTAAATTTCCATGTTTTGAATCATGTAATTTTTGTTAATATATTTCCCTTTTTCCTTTTATCATTCATTTATATTATTCCTCATGTTTTTATTGATATTTTTGATTGTAACATGTAAACTGGTTCCCTTTATTTTCCTTATTGGGCCTTATGATCACCCTTTCCATTGATTTATGTCTATATGATATAAGAAGTAGTAAATGTACATAAGATGATCCAATGATGAAGAATTTCATGTGTATTATAAATTTTATTATTTTTTAATATATTATGTACATTATTTCCTAGAAAAAAAATCATTAAAAGATCCTATACTTATACAATTTAAATACTAGTTATGTAATAAAAAGGTAGGATGTCATAGTAAGCATAACAATAGAATAGTAGGTTAATAACATGATCATTCTATTTGAAAACCATACCCTATATATCAAATATCATAAACTTGTTTCATTGCATAAAGATTAGCAGTTCATAAGGCATGAATCATATGTATATCAAAGTAAATGAGCCATGAGATAATAACATTGTCATAAGACATAGATTTTTATCATAAAAATAATCTTATAACATTGTTAACATGTATAAATTGAGAACGAATTACTCATTTGGTTAAGGACATGAAATCATCAACTTGCATAAACATATGGACATGAAACTAGGTCCATGCCTGACATCATAGACATGAAAGATAGGTCCATGCATAACATTGTGAACATGTAATTAAGTTCACTCATAACATTGTGAACATGTAATCAGGTTCACACATAACACTATGAACAAGTAACTAGGTTCACACATGACATTGTGAACATTTAACTGAGTTCATTGATAAAATATTTAATCATGAGTTATCCATATAAACCCAATTCATTTGAGGGAGATATAGGTTCCACTTGTATCTTAATGAAATGAACCTTTATGTGTTCCATAATATCATAAACATTCATCATATCATAACCCATGAAATGAAATGGGTTTCAAAGACATTTTATCATTTCATAACCTGTGGAAAAGTGATAGGTTTCATTATAATAATTAGACCATAAAACTAAACCCCTCAAACAAATAATTAATGTCATCCTTGGATCATATCCCAGTACATAATATTTAACATTAATAAATACCATCTTATATGGAATCTAATATTACAAGAATGCTTAATTGTTTTTTTTTTGAGGAAAATATCCTTTATAATTTTAAAAATGTTTTTAGAACATAAAACATTATTAAAATACTTTTATTTGAAAAGAAACTTGGAATATTACAAAGGAATCTTCAAAGAAATTATTGTTCATGATGTTAGGTAATTCTATTCATGTCATACATGTTAAAACAAATATTCCATTCCCATTTTCTATAAAATTCAAATGGGTATTCTTTTGAAAAACATATTAATGATTCCATTCAAGAAATTTTTTTAAAAGTAATTTTTTTTATAAAATTACTTTTTAAAATCATATGACAATAATAAAATATTTCTGATGTTTTTTGAAAACATGGTTTTTTTGCTAAAAATAATTTCAAACCGAAGAGTGAAATAAATTTGGATTTTATTAAAAACATTATCTCAATTTTTTTAAGTATTAAATAGTGGGAAATTTTGAATATTAATTTAAATTATCATGAATAATTTTAGGATTATAAAATTCATGAGTTTATTAAGTTATGGATTATAATATTTTATCATCAGAACCATAATCATAAATAATCCCGATAAATGATGAGATTATAACATAAAATCATTACCACTTTGGTAACATTTAATCTTAATCCCCAAGAAGTAATAATATATAATGGAACCAAAAAAATATCATGAGGATAAATAAATTCTTGATATTAAATGTCAAATTGATTTTATATACACCTTGTGAAATAATATAGGTGTATAACATACCGTATGATTCAATGAAGGAAAATTGATACAAAAAATCCATTACCACTTTAGTAATATTATTAATCCTAATCCACAGTAAAAAATAAAATCAAATGAAACATTAAATATTTTTAAAATAATTTGTTTCATGGCATAATATTTAAAATGGGTAGTATATACATCACACAAAATAACCAAGTGGTGGATTTTCATATAAATTCTAAAAATAAAAGAGACTTCAAATCCCATACCATAAGTCTAGAATTACGTAGTACACATTATAAATCACTGTATAATAAATATAAGTTCTCTATAAATATATTAAAGAATAATACTTGTATATATAATACCATATATTATTTACTTATGACCATTTATTTCCTATTCATTAACAATTCCATGTTAAAGTCTTGTTTTCGTTACTAACTATTTTTTCCTCATGTATGTTTTGATTATAATTTTTTTGTCCTATTAATTTAAGCATAGTTACATAATATCTAAAATTTTGAACATTTAATTAATATAACATATATTCATTATATATATATATTTATTTATTTATTTATAGTAATCTGTAAAATTCAGTGATAGAAAATGAAATACACTGTTCATGGAGTTGGTGGGTCATACATACGAATGAATATCATTTTCATTTTCTTGTTGGATTGAAGGAAATAACAAAAAATGATATATTATATTTAAATAATCATTTTTATGTGATATATATCAAATATTTTCATTAAACATATCATTATTACCTTCCTTGTAAAGTGTGGATGAGTCTTAACGCTTCGTCAGATGGTAGTCCTCCATACACACGAGCGATGTTATCGTATTGTAAAAAAATGGAAATTATGAAGGTATGAGTGATATATTAATTAAATAATAATAGTAATATCATAGATATGATATATATATATATATATATAACTAGTATTTAGAGGTGGTAATGGAAAAACAAATGACAATAGTTCGCAGAGTGGTAGTCTTTCGTACATATGAACTATGATTTAGTAACCCATTTGATGGAAGTTAAGATTATTTTAGTTCATGAAATTAACATAAAAAACATCTTATTATATTTAATATACATATTATATTTATTATCATGGTATAATAATAATTTGATGAGGTGGAGGAAGAAATAAAACAAAAAATCTTATTGATGAATGTTACTTCATCTTCTTGTATCCACCTTAGGTTTGCACGAAAAGCCTTTATATAATAGATTTATGTCCAAACTAAGGATTCTTGAATGATACAAGGGAATATTGGAAGTTATTTTGGTATTTATTTTTCAATATAAATGGAATTATAGGTGTTAATAAGTGATGGGAGTAAGCTCCCTTTCATAATTGAGGGGGAGTTACATTTTTTTAAATACCAAAAAGTATTCACTATCGGGAGGGAACTATCACCACATGTTCCTCAAAAATTGATCAATAATGTATTTTAGGGATGATATTCACAATAAACACCACCAACACATAAAATAAATACATTTTTTAGGATTTTATTATGTAGTCTTTATGTTTAATCAATTTTACCTTCTTCGTTTTTCAACCATGATAACTTTCAACTTTTTATTTAAATAAGTAATCTATCATTTAAGAAGAAAATTATAATTATAATTATTAGATAGTTTATATCTAATAATTATAAATATTAAATAATATTTATTAAATAAAAATCTAATGTGTATGGAATGATTAATTTTATCACAAGAGCATGTAACGCACAAAACCCCTTTTTAACATTAATCATAATAATTAATTTTAACTGTTTTCAAAAATCGTTATGGTAACAAATTAATTTATAATTATTATATAATATAAATTATTCTGAATAAAAATATTAAATATATATTTACAAATTCAATTCACATATGTGGAAAATTTTAATTTAAAATAAATCCCACAAAAGTAGGGAGAAAATGAGTTTTTAATGGGAAAACGTTCAAAAGATTACAATGTTTTTATATCTTATTTAAATATAAAATTGATTAAAATGAAATAAATTAGATTAATTTATGTATTATTAGACTAATTTTACTTTAAAACCTATTGAAAATATTATTTTACTTTATAAATGAATTAAAAGAAAAGGCAGCTTTCAATTAAAATTCAGTATTTTTCACTATTCATAAAAAATGATAGTTTTCAGAAAAATACCAAAAACTCACCCTAAAATAATTTTTACATGCTGATTTGAGAAATTAATTTTATTTTATGAAATTAATTTTATAAAAGTGTCAAAATTTAATTTTATTATGGTTCACAAAAGATATAAAATCATTTTTTTAGAAAATAATATTTTTCTAATACATATAATGATTATTCTGAGAATTATGTATCTTATAATTAATATGTTTACATTATATAAATCTAGAATAATTAAAATTAAAAATATTATTTATTACTATTCACATCACCAATTCTAAAGACTAGTTTATAACAGTCAAATTTAAAAAACTGTGATAATAATATATCGTGGTTTTACTAAATCTCATTGTTGTGTGTAACGCAATATGACTATTGTTGTGTGTATTAAACGATTAAAATTATTTATTATGTAATGGAAGATATCAATGGAATTTAATTTATTCAAAAATAAAAATAAAAATTTGGGTGTTATAATTTTAATTAATGCATATCACTACCCTCTTTTCAATATCAGTCTGACTATTTCCATTTCTATTTTATTTACAGTCATAAACCAAGTGTCTAAGATTTACACATCAGTAAAACTTCCTAGATCTCATAATAGATTCTATATAAATAGTTTTTCCACACTTATCACTAGTGGGTAATTAAGTTTTTTTCCTCCATGTTTCTTCATTGAATGCTTCCCCATTGACTGTCACAAGGATCACTTGTTATCCTTATTGTTGTAATGGTTTAAAACTCCATCTTAATTTCTCACCACACCACCCAATTTACTCATTTATTCTAAACTCATGAGTAACTATATCTATTAATAAACATAGATTTCATCTAGAGTCAACACGGTCAATATTATTATAATGGTCAAGAATACAATTTGGTTCCTACCTATCTAATAAAGTAAAATTAGCTTCATAAAAAATAATAAAGTCCCCCTATATTTTCACTAATTAAATGAGTGTAATTTACATTCTATGTTGATTAACATTATAAAATTATTTTTCAAGGAAAATATATTTAAATAACATCAATTTCATGTCCTCAATTTCATTATTTTACTTAGTTTTCTTAACCAAATACCAACAGTGATCGGGTCCACCTTAAAAATGGTAAATGGAAATTTTTAAATTTTAATGTTATGAATATCCTATACCTTAAAATATATTTCATAATGTATTAGTCTATCATTTAACTTCCAATGGGTCTGAGTGTCCATCAAAATCTAGTGGGTGTTGTTTCATGAAATGTTTTACTATACACATGTTTCCTTTTTGAGAATTCAATCACTCTCTATCACAAGTTCCACCATTAATAGTGTATCCAAAATAATTCTACACTTCAAATACATGTTCTATTTTATCCATTCTAGGTTAATTATTTAGAGTTATATTGTCCTCCAAATACATTTCCACTATATTTTCCTTATTTATTCTTCAAAAAACCATTCTGATTATATACTTGTTAGATGAATAAATATGGAAATCTTCAAAATCCATATCATGATAATATAACCATAAATTATAATATCTTTAGATTTTATTTTAATATCAACCTAACCGATAAATTTATCTAGACCTTTTCTTAAATAAAATCTATAACATATCATTTCTTATTCTTCCCATAAATACATTATTTATAATAATATTTCACATTATTAGATTTATAAGATATTTTTAATTCAGTGTTTATATAATTATGAAAAAAATTACATAAAAATGGACATTTCCACACAAAGTCCATTCTTTCCAAAAAAAAGTTATTTATAGAGAATCACTTGCCTCATTTAAGGAATGAGTCGTGTTTGAAGATTTCAATTTATTTATGTTTCTACACATTCTTAAATATCACATAAAATAAATTGAAAATGTTGGATGAGAAAAAAAACCACTATGGTACATGAAATAAAGAAATCATGTTAGTACATTAGAAAACCTAACAAATTCATAATAATTTTTTTATTTTTCATAGAAAACATTTTACCTCAAATATCCATTTAATTTTCCATGAAAATTACTTAATTTATAAATATAATTCATGAATCATTTCATATGTAATCACAAAGGAAAAAGTCAAAGTCATAAGTTTTACATCAAAATATTTAAATCTCTTGAATAAATTTCCTTTAAAAATAATACATTCAGATTTATTGAAAAATGGTCATAATATTTCCTTAAAAACCAAAGCAAAATTTCTCTCCATATGAAAAAAATATTTTATTTATAAAATATTGGAAGTATATCACTTAGTTACCTTAGTAAATTATACTTAAATTCACCCATACATTCATCCTTATAATTTAATGACCCAACCAAATAGTTTCCCTTTCTCTTATGATTAACCTGTCACCGGCAAACTTTTTCACTTAACCCAATGCATTATAGAGCTATATCGGGATAACCCATCGTCAGAGCTATTTTAGTCTTACATTCCATTAATATAAAATGTATAAAAAACATAAAAGGAATAAAAACATAAAATGAATAAAACACATATATATGACCACATTAATCCTAAAAACCATTTCAATTGGTATTCAAGATCATAAGTTGTAGCACTTTTAGTTATCTCATAAAGATGAGAAAAAATATATGTTTCATTAGAAAAACATTAAAAAAAATCCCAAAATATTGAGAAAAATATTTTATTGGAAAATAAACATGTAATCTTATAGATTAATATTGATAATGAATAATTTCTACAGTGGTAGGAATGTTTGGTTAAGCCTTATATGTTAATTGTTTTTGAACATTTTTAAAAAGTATAAAATAATAAATACAAAAAATGTTTTAAAAACTACTTTTCAATTATTTATAATTAATGTAAAAAATAAATGAAAAATAAATTTATAAACCTTTGAACCATAATTATTAACATTTTTTAAATATTAAAAATTACTATAACGTGGAAGAAGATGAGTTGGAAAGAATATTTTATGATTTTTAAAAAAAATCCCATTTTCTTTAAGTCCTTCCTTGTTTCATACATTCTCCAAATCAGGAATTATAAAATCATAATATATTATATTTCCATAATAAAATTTTTCATGTACATTTAATTATTATTATTCATTTTATTTCATTTATTATGATGAAATATTTAGATATTAAATTGATTAAGTTTACATTAGATGTTTTGGGATCAGTTTATAACCTCAAGAAAACATTGATGTCTTGAATGTGGTTAAAAGGGTTATGGTCCCATTACACCAGTAATATCAAAAATGTTATATTTCTCATATTTATATATAAGATACAATTTTAATACCGATTATGTAAGTTAGTCATGCAAACTGAACCACACTATTTAACAGATATGGTTGTCCATATGTACGCATAAATGAAATATTCAATTTTCTAATATGTGGAAAATAAATATAGAAAATAGAATTTTTATTTTATAGAATCATAAATATTTTATAAAGGTAATATTTAATCATTATTTACATCTTTATAATCTTAATTTCAAGGAGGAGATGAAAAATGAATCACATCATTTTGTGGAGGTGGTAGGTCACAAGTACGCATGAGGGGCGTTAACATTTTCTAAAAGATTGTTGGGTAAGAGGATAAATAGTATATTATATTTATATCAACATAGTTATATACTAATTATCATATATATTCATTTTTAAACTATTTATATCAATTATATTATCTAATAATGAAATAAAAAGCATCTCTTCTTAGAGGTCATAGTCCAGACATATGCACAAATGATATTTTATTTTACCATCAGATAGAAAAGAATATGAAAAAGGGATATACCCTTAACATAAAGGAATATATTTATATGAAATATAATGATGTTATTATATCAGTAAGGATGATGTATGTTTGATGTAATTAGAATAATAAATAAACTTGAAATATGTTGTTTAGGACTTATACCTTCTCTAGAGATATCTCCCTTTAGATTACACCTTAATTCTTTTAGGATTTGTATTTTTAGAAGAAAATATCTCTAGGATGTGGGGATTTATTTTTTAGAGATACTTTGGTAGGTAATGGATGACCTATATATATAAAAAGTAGTGAGTAAGGGAGGATACATGGTGCCTTTTATAAGTGAGGGGATATGCACACTAGTAATTTTTCTTAACTTTTAAATAATATAAAGTCTTAATCAAGTAAAATTAGAGGAAAAACTATTTAATTTAGAATATAATGTCACAATGATTGAAATAACATCATTTAATAAGAATTAAGTTGAAATTTTTTGGCCTTACTTAAAAGTGATTACCTTAATTAACATAATTTACCCATTAATGTGGTGACACTTTTTTCTATGGTTACTATTCATAATGACCAAAAAATGAAATTATCTTCATTACTAAATATGAACTTCATGATTAAAAATATGGAATCAATTTTTCTAGATTAATTTTTTTTATGTGGAATAAATTAATTTTATTCTAAGTGAGCTCAACACAATAGAAAATATTTTTTATAAAAATAGTATTTTAAGTACACAAATGAATTTATAATAAAAAAATAATATAATGTTTATTAATATGGAATTATATATATATTTTTGATAAAATTGATGTTAATATAATTTTAAACTAAATCCAAAATAGAATAATACTTTTAAATAAGCTTATTAAAAAAAGAATTTATATTTTTCAAAAAACAAGATTTTTCACCATTCACTTAAAAATCGGCCTTTTTAAATGATTCATAAAATTTCCCCATAAAAATTGATATATTGATAAAAAAATTATTCTATTTTATATAATTAATTTTCTAAAATTTATTAATTTATCATTTAAATAAAACCATGTAATTCATTAAAAACAATTTATTATAATAAAACTAATACTTTTTCGACTGAAAACATTTATTTTATAATGATTATTATGAGTCCAAAAAATGAATAAATATAAATCATAAGATTTATTTGTTTCTAGATTTACCTGGTTTGTATCACTTATTTTATTATTATCATTTATATTCTATGCATTGAAGAATAGGGAGATCCAACATTTTTATGAGAAGATCCTCCTTGTGAGTAGAAGAATAATAAAGAGAGAGAGAGAGAGAGACCAAAACATACTTCTCCTAAGGATATTATAGGATGGAGGATAGGATTTGAGGATTCAATACTATTATGTCATTAAAATGTTAGAAAATATTTACAGTTCCATATATCCGGAGGTATGATTTGGTGGACCACCCTATAATATATTTATATCGTAAGATCTAAAAAATTATAAGAAATTCCTTGACATTTCTATAAAGAAAAGAAGGAGGATAGAATAATTGTGTCAAGATATAACTATTATACATTTTAAATCACACATAAATTAATATAAATATAAAATTGGTAATTTGTAAAGGAAGTCCATATTAGTTCTAAATCATGAAAAAAACAAGTAAGTGATTACATTGACCTATTTGGTTACAGGGGTATAGGTCCATGAATATATACTTTTCTGAGCATCACCTTGATAATAAAATTAAATTTTTGTGTGAGGATATTAATACCATCATACAATGGGGGTTTATTCATACAAATTGAAATTTATCCTCATTAAAAGATCACAGTATTCCTTTTTGTGAGGTTTACTATTTATCACTACATGCATGAAAACTAAAGGAGAGAAAAAGAGTGATATATCCATTAATAAATGAATAGGTATGATAGAGGAAAAAAATTCAATTCATATTAATTTGATCATATATATTAACCCCCACCTCTCAGTGTAGTTCACTGATACTAGTGGAACAAAAATTAGTATCACAATAATGATTTCACCTCTGATTAGATTATCAATAATCTTAGGTATTGAATATTTAATGATTTTTAAATGTTTCTTTCAATGTAATCGTAAATATTATAATTAAAAAATAATCTTCATCTTCGGATAAAAATTATATTGAATTGAAGTCTCTAAACTTTTGATTGAATAAATAATTAAAAAAGATAATAAATGACCACTCTTATACAAATAGTAAGATACACTTATTTCCCTATGATTTAATTATAATTAAGATAGGTATAGAATGAAAGAAGAAGAAATTGTGGTTAAATATACCACCAAGGAGATAAAAAATACATATACATATTAGTGTTAATGTAAATCATGTGATAAATTTGTAATTAGAATTTCTTTCCCAAACTATTTTATAAAAGAAACAAGAATATTTGGGGAAGATCAAATATCTAACAATTAACAAGATGAATTGATTGATTATTTAAATGAAATCCTACATCATTATCCAAAATAAATAGTCATTTTTATTTTTGAATCTTATAAAATCATGTATGATGATATCAACCACTTTTAGGAAGAATAAAGAAATATATAATTTTTTTTGGAATAAAGTGTGTTGATATGTTTAAAGATCTCTAAAAAAGTAGGAGCCAAAAAGTACATGAATTTGGATCTTGAATAATGATTATCAGTATTTTACTATAAATGGATAAAATAATTAAAGATAATAATGAATCTAATAATGTGATTTATGAAATCATCAATGCAATAAAATAAATAATTGATGTCAAGTGTAATGCTCCAAGACTTTACGATATTATATTTTTAGAATAAATTTAATTTTGTTCCAAGATTTATTTATATGAAACACCAATTTAAACTTATATTACACAAAACATATTTTTCATCCTTCCACACATGAAATAACATGGTTAGATTTAATTACACACAACAATGAATTTCTTCAAGGGATTGCATACCACGCAAGACCGTGTTTTACCGAACAATAAAATATTATTAAAAATATTATTATTCAATTTAATAAGATAAATAATATGAATTAAATTGGATGTTATGAATGGTTTCAACTATGTTGTCAAAATATATTATTATATTCATTGGTTATTAATTAATTAGAAATGAATTTGTAAATCAAATTAATATAAAGGAAACATTTTTATAATGAATTATTTTTTGCTTCCAAAAGTGATTTTTCATAATAAGTTAAAATAATTATTATCTATGATTAAACTAACTATATATATATATATATATATTATATTCAATAAATATATTTTATATTAAATCCCTAGATTTGATAGTCATAAGATATGAATAAATATAGTTTTATGCATAAAAATAATGTTGTTATAAAGAGGCAATTTTTCCGCCTTTTAATAACGAAAATAATTTAAAACTGAATTTTTACACATTAATAAATTTCATTTCTCAAAATAAAATTTATTTTTTAAATTTCAATTTCAAAATTAAATTTATCTGATTTTTTATATTTTTAGGTATGTTTCATATTTTGATGAATAGTAAAAAATAATGATTTTTAGTTGAAGAATGCATTTAAGTATAATTTATTTATATAGTTAAAATATATTTTTATCTAGTTTTAAAGTATAATTAGATAAATTATACTTCAATTAATAAAATTTAGGTCATTATAATCAATTTCACGTTGAAATTGTATATAAAAACATATCAAACATTGGAACAATTTTACTTTAAAAACATGTTGTGTCGTCCCATCCGTGGGATTAAATTTAAATTAATTTATGTCACTTATATGATTGGAATATGTTAAAATTTATTCCATATTATGAATAATAATAATTTAGAATGTATAATATGGTCAACTTAATTTTTGGCCAAAAATATCAGTGAATGTATTTAAAATTAATTACAACGATTAAGGTAAATTTAAGCCTAACAAGGGACTAACCCTTAAACATAAGGTCCAAATGACGTATAAAATTGTCAAAAACCAATTTTACGTAAATATTTCATCCATATCATCCATTTTATATAATTTTTTTCATTATCATAGGCACATAATGTAAGGGAGACCTCTCAATAGTGATTATCTTTTTATATTTAGAAGAATGCCACTCCTCCTCCACTATAAAAAAACTCACCCCTCCCACTTATTCACACCTAAAAATCCATTTAGATAATGAAAATTTTTCACATATAATCTCCCAATTTACCTAACCTCATCCATGAATCCTCACCTTGGGAATAAATCCAACCAAGTATTTTGGTATAAACCAAAAGTAGTTACTCGAATAAGAGGTAATGTTCTTCAACGATCACTATTATTTCATTTTCATAAAGACCCATTAAATAATATTAATATCATTATTATATAATAAAAAAATTATCATAAATATACTTAAACGTTTTTACTATTTTATTTTCACTTACACTTTCACATACATCCATCAAATGAGATACACAATCATCATTCATGTGTACGAAGGAGTACCGCCTCGCTAACTGATATGGTTCATTCTTTCATTAAGACCATTAAAGGAGAGAATAATGATTTATTTATAGAATATATATTATATATATGATATTTATTGTTTCATTATTATTATTTAATTTTTATATAACACATACCTTTATGCGTTTGATTTTGTTAGAATACGATAACATAGTTTGTGGACGTGTGGACTACCACCTCTTCAGAGCGATGTGATTCATTTTTCCTATGCATGGAATGTATTGGAAATTATTTTAATAAACATATATGAAAAATATAAAAAATATGATGCTATAATTATTATATTTATTTATATCATTTACTTTTCTTTCATTAAATATTATAATGAAATGAAAGAAGCATTTATGAGTTCATACGACATGCCGTCTCCATGAACGGTGCATTTCATTTCCTATATCCATGTTTCATGGATTATGTTAAATAAATAAAAACTTAAATATGTGTGATTCATAAATCATATTTTAAATTATTGAAATTATTTATTCATGATCTAGTTACTTTTGACAATAAGTAACAAGTCAAAACATACTAAAAAAACTAGGTAATTATCACTCGAAATAGTGAAAATAATGAACGATTGTTAACAAAAGGGTAATAAGATATTATAATAAGTTAATATATGATATAATAAATATGATTATATATTATCTATAAGTTAATAACATGACTAAAAACATTATACATGAGGTTAAAGTATGTTTGTCCAAAAAGAAATGCAAGGTAAAGGATTTTTATCTCACTATTCTTTCAATGAGGCATACACCATTTTCAACACTCATTTAGTTTTTGTGGTGTATATATTTCCCCTATTGTATTTTATATCATGAATATATTTACCTTCATGATATTTATAGTTTCATAGGAAATTATTTCATTCATTGGGATTATAATTCAAAAGTAACCATGTAGTAAGGGATTTTATCTCAATTTACATTTCATTGAGAGTTAATTGTTGTTATGAATGTAATTTCTTTTAAATTTTTTATATAATATCCTTTTACATTTAATATCATGAATAATTTAATATTAATGGTATTTTTTTTCAATTTGAATTATATCATCTACGAGTATTTTAAAATCAAGTTAATAAGTGGTGAAGGTATTTCAAAACTCATTTTTTCTTCATTAGGTTATATTACTTCTTTAGTGTCTGTAATAGGATAAGATTATGTGTATAATGAATTTAAATATATATTTATGTGATTACACTTATTATATTTGTATTTAAATTTGATACATGAAATCAATTCATTTATTAATTCTCACTTCAATGTTATGACCATTTTAAGGGTTTATTTCATAATATCATTCTAATTTAGATTTCATATTCTTGAAAATTCAATTGAAAAATTTATATAATAATTGTTAAATAAGACCTTTAATATTATTCTACTCTAGTTATTAATGAACATTTTCATCAATTAGTACCATTTCTACTCTTTGGTAGTCCAAATATTTTAGAAAATGTTTTTAAGAAAACCTGACTTCATTTCTGTCTTTAGTCTGAGAACCTGTTTTCTTCTAAAAACCATGTTTTATTAAAAAAAATTAATTTTTTTAACCTTTATAAAATTATATATTAAAATAAAATTACCCTATTTTTCTTTTAAAAATATTTTTAATGGAGTATTCTTATATCTTTCCAAACAAGGGACTTTTCTAACCATTTTACATTGCAACAGAAATGTCATTTCACTATGTATGGCATGTATGAAAATAACCATCGTCATTTCATTAAAGATTAATTTTAATGTTTAAAAGGTTGATTTTTAATGAAAATGTTTTAAAAGTTTTTTCCCATGAAAATGATTTCAATTTTTTTTCAAAATTAAAAGGATATTTCTTTTTTTTTTATGCTATTTCTCTTCATCAAAGAAAACAACCCTTTATCCTTAAACCACTTGGAATAAATTGTATTAATATCATCCTTATTCTTACCTAGGATGGTTCATGATTTCTTTGAACAATGATAGTACTGAAATTACCTACCTTGATTCCTTTTAGTTCGATTGAAATATTCAATTTTCTATGATCATTGGTGTCATGACCTCCTCCCCACAAAGTGTACCCCTCCTAGGCCAAAAATGTGAGAATGGAGATAATGACCCCCTGAGTCCCACCTCTAGTAGACCCCGGGTTGGTGAATAGCACTAAGGGTATAGTAACACACCAAAATGGGAGGCATTAACCTCTATGAGAACACATGCAGAAGAGAGTGATAAGATAGACACCAATCAACTCCAACTCCGACTACAATATAAACGAAAACCCAAGTACACATATGAAATGTCATGCAAAAGTACTATAGGTAAAAGGGAAAAGAACTACAAGTACCCATAAGAAATTAAAACAACAACAACCACAAGCCCGAACAACTCCTATAACCAAGAGCTAGTAGAAACCAGCGTGATCTCTAACCTGCTCCAAGTGACCTGAAAAATAGTTTATATATACATAGGGTGAGTATAACAGTATACTCAGTAGGATCCTCCCCGAAGCCTCTCATGCAAAAGTAAAGAAAGCATGCTAAAGCACAGTGAGCAACAAGTGAAACTAACTCTTCACCTAAACAGGTATACAAAGTTCCCAACCTCACTGTGGTTACTCTCACCAAGTAACACATACAAGAATATATCATATAATAAAGAATATCAAGGGTACCACACTACTACTTCCACACTAGTTTGCCACTTTGCCCCAATGTTGCACGTCCTGAGCATCTCTCTCCAAAAAAGCTTGCTCGTAGACACCTGGGCGAAGCACTACAGTATACACCTCATGCAAAAAAACCACCACGTCCACACACCAAAGTAACCAGGTAGTTTATGGGAGCCACCACAGCTCGCATAACATGTATCATATGTCGAGTATTATACCTCAAGCCATTACAGCTCATACACCAAGTAAGGATCCTCAAGCCATCATAGCCCATACACGTTACACCTATAGTTGTCCATAAAAAACTATATCTAGAATATATGTGTGTGAATTAACACAATCCATTAGAGCCCTCTACACACATATATGAGGAAAACTAACCAATGTGCCTACCAGCACAAGTAAATACCAAGAGAAGAGAGTGGGGCCGAAGGGGGTAGTCATCCATCTATCCTCCCAACAGAATGTTGGGGAAAACACCCCCCAAGGCTCAGAATCCCCAGGGTGTCAGTTTCCCTTACTGACAGGGTGGAGTAGCATATAGAAACACAAAAGTACAAAATATATTATATCTCACAACCACACTATGGGCATTACCTAGTCTTAGACACAACTGTAGATAACGTCTCTCAGACTTTGGGATGCTACTTCTAGGACTAGGTATCTTATAAGCACACAACCATTTAAAGAGATTTATTAGATTACTTCATTCCCTTTTTATCAGTTCCACTATACGTTAATTAATTCATTAAATATTAATTAACCATGAACAATCCCACTTTAAATTTCATTTGCATCACACCCAAAGTCAACCGTTCCTTCAAAAATTTATAACCTCATCATTATGTTCCAGCATCTCCATCCCCATGGGTTAACACCATTTATTCAATTATTAATTATATAAATACTTTCCCACATTCCCAGGCATTCGAGAAAAACATTATATGCTCCTAAACAGAAGGGGATCAACACGATGGGTAGATATACTAACCGTTGAGTATTTTCCACCAATAACAAGAGCATATACCCATACTTCCTTGATAATATAAACATGTAAAGCACGCGACATACCCAGTGTGTTTTCGCCTCTTTCGGAAGAAGGGTAAGTAAGACCAGCTTCCTTGAGAAGTGCGGAAAAGTAAAGTAGATAAACAACCAATAAAAAATCAGCAAGCATCCAACAATCACATCCATCCCATTCCATCATCCTTGGTGTCCTCCCTGACACCAGCATGCATAAACTAATGCATCTCACCACTCTAGGCATCATCTTCTACCACAAGAAAAAGGGCCTTCATGTCCCCACATATCACAACACCCATCCAGGATCACATCATAGCACAAGCAGCAGGAAAAAAAACACCACATTAATTGGTCTCTTGTCCCTTTAACGATCAAGAGGGTAACTCAGAACCCCTTAAGGAATTATCAAAAAATTAGTTCTTCAATCCATATTGAATTAACAGATTTTTTACTCGTATGTTCCAAATTCGGGAAACCTAATCAGTAAGCTATCACAAATAAATAAACATGAATAATCCACCAATTTGATTAACCTAAAATTACAACTGGAACTAGATTCATTTACATGCCTCTTTAACTGTTAGCTAAACAATTATCAATTAATCCCAATTTATGTTCTTTACTGATTTCCATCAAGAACGAATAACTAAGCAAAGCAAGCATAGATATCACACTATCTATCAAAACAAGAGGTAATAATATACCATCGATATTAATTTATTTATCCGGTTAAAATATTTATTATGTCAATTCCATTGTCATCAAGTGGGATTAAACATGAAAACAATACAGTTTCATATAAAAAAAGAGAAGCAAAGAATCCCCTACCTGAAATAGTTCCTCACGTTCTTTATCCACACAACGGGTCACGATCCTCCTCTCTCGACAACTGCATCCACCCGAGGATTCCATGGTACGACAACACCAAAAAAACCCCAAGAAAAATCCCATTAGAAGCATAGAGATTACATGCTATAATATGGAAAAGAGAAACAGGAGGAGATGATCCCCAAAGGAATGATGATAAAACATACCTTATATCGAAGATTGACCGATACAACTCGGTTGCATAAAAATAGAGCGGAACCAATATGAGAATTAAAGTTTGATTATGCAACTCATAAAGGAAGTATTGAAAGGTTCTAGTGTCTCATAGGTGAGAACAAATAGGAATAACAATGGAGGAAGAAATCTTGTCCCTTTTGAAGATTTAATGGGTGGCAGTTTAAGATACGATTAATTACCCATTAAATGCGGACTGCATTAAGCCACACAGTTTGACCAAGTAAAAACATCCTGAGCCATAGTAATAATTAATATAGGATTTAGGGTATTTAAATTGGCCTTAAAGCCCTTAAAATGAGGCCTTAAATGCATTTTATGTTAAAGGAAACGTCAAAGGTGTGAAACTCTAGGAATATGGAAACACTGTTAGAAGTAAGCTGTTAGAAGTCCACTGTTAGAAGTCCGCTGTTAGAAGTCTACTGTTAGAAGTCCGCTGTTAGAAGTCCACTGTTAGAAGTCCGCTGTTAGAAGTCCTGTGTTAGAAGTCCGCTGTTATAAGTATGATGTTAGAAGTCCGCTGTTAGAAGTCTGATGTTAGAAGTCCGTTGTTAGAAGTCCGCTGTTACAAGTCCGCTGTTGGAAGTCCACTATTAGAAGTGCACTGTTAGAAGTTTTTTGTTATATGTCCACTATCAGAAGTCCCCTATTAGAAGTCTGTGGTTAGATGTCCACTGTTAGAATTCAGCTTTTAGAAGTATGCTTTTATAAGTCCACTGTTAGATGTCCGTTGTTAGAATTCTGGTGTTAGAAGTCCACTTTTAGAAGTCTGCTGTCAGAAGTCCCCTATTAGAAGTCCACTATTAGAAGTCCGCTATTAGATGTCCGCTATTAGAAGTCCGCTGTTAGAAGTCCGCTGTTAGAAGTACACTGTTAGAAGTCCACTGTTAGAAGTTCGCTGTTAGAAGTCCGCTGTTAGAATTCCGCTGTTATAAGTCCGCTTTTAGAAGTCCTCTGTTAGAAGTCCATTATTAGAAGTCTGCTGTTAGAAGTACACTGTTAGAAGTCTGATGTTAGAAGTCCACTATTTGAAGTTCACTGTTAGAAGTCTGCTCTGCTGTTAGAAGTCTGCTGTTAGATTTCTGCTGTTAGAATTCCTCTGTTAGAAGTCCGCTGTTAGAAGTCCGCTGTTAGAAGTTTGCTGTTATAAGTCTGCTATTAGAAGTTCACTGTTAGAACCTCACTGGTCTGGAAACATTATTCATGGAACCTCACTGATAGAACACTATTCACTGAATCCTCACTGATAGAACATTGTTCACTGATGAAACTGTTTACAAAATTGGAAATTTGAAAAATTATTGGGGATAAGTCACCTTGACCTCTCATAACACCTCAAACACAATATTTTCACAAAGTAATGGACTTGAGAGGTCTGGGCCATTACACTAGATACCTATCAAAACATTCTCGTCCTCAAGAATTCAAAACCAACCTTAAGAGACAAAAAAAAGAAACGGGGTCCGAACACCTACCCATCGAGATACCTCTCAAAATAGAGCAAACCACAAAAGCAACAAAAGAAATTCATAAATAAAACATGAAAGGTATAACCACAAAGGGAACATCATTACATGAAAAGAGTTAAACATCAAAAAAACTCTTGGTACTGAGCACGTATCTGTGACTCGCGTTCCCAAGTATTCTCCTCCATTCCACCATGTCACCACAAGACACGAACTAAGGGGATAGAACGCCCGTGCAACACCTTCTCCTTGCAGTCTTGGATCTCCACAGGTCGCTCCTCAAAGGTTTCATCATCATCAACATCGATCTCTACCCAATTGATGATGTGAGACTCATCATGAAGATTACGATGGAGATGTGATACATAGAAAACATCATGTATCTGGATCATCTGTGGGAGAAGTGCTACTCGATATGACATAGCTCCAACATGAGCTAACACCTCGAAAGGCCTAACAAACTGGGGAGAAAGCTTACTTCCATGACCAAACCTTCGCTGCACATGACGGGGAGTCACATTCAGAAACACATGATCCACAACATTTAACTCCAAGGGTCTCCTCCTTTGATCAACATATGATTTCTGATGATCTTGCGCTGTCTTCATCCTCTCACGAATCACCCGGACCATCTCTGTTGTATTCTACACTAGTTCTGGTCCGAGAATTTCTGATTCTCGAACCCCAGTTCATCATAATAGATAACGGAAATGATGGCCATACAAGGCTTCAAACGGCGCTATACCGATGGTGGAGTGAAAACTATTATTGTAAGAGAACTCCACCAAGGGTAAGTGCCTCATCCATAAACCTCCATAATCAAGAACACAAGAGCATAACATGTCTTCAAGAGTCTAGATGGTTCGATCTATCTGACCATATGTTTGAGGATGAAAAGAAGTACTAAGGCATAGTTGGGAACCAAAAGCATGTTAGATACCTCTCCACACCCTGGAGGTAAAATGAGGATCACGATCAGAAATGATCGTCCTAGGGACTCCATGAAGTCTCACCACCTCCTCTAGATACTTCCTCAACAAAACATCCACTAAGCTTGACTCCTTGATTGCTATGAAGTGGGAAAATTTCGTTAAACAATCCACTACCACCCAAATAGCATCATTTCCTCTCAGAGCTCGAGGTAAACCAGTAACAAAGTCCATTGAGATTTCCTCCCACTTCAACTGAGGAATATCTAATGGCTGGAGAAGACCACTAGGTACACGGTGTTCAGCCTTCACCTTCTGGTATACTAAACATCGAGACACAAACAACGCTACCGCACGCTTCATCCCAGGCCACCAAAAATAGCTCCTCAAGGCTTGGTACATCTTTTTTATGCCAGGATTCACTGCTAAAGGCGAACTATGAAACACTTTTAGAACTATCTCATGCATCGTCAATGGAACAAAAAGCCTTTTGTGATATAACACTCGATGTTGTTCATCCTCCGACCAGCCATCAGGGGCCTCACCACAAACAACTCAGTCTCTCCAAACCTCCACCTATAGATCTCCCATTTGGGACTCTTCCACCTTCTGTATCAGGGATGACTGTACTATCATCTGAAAAAGACAGCCTCTACCCCCAACTTCTCCCATATCAAGATGTAATG
The DNA here is from genome assembly GCA_963277665.1 of Viscum album. NCBI lineage: Eukaryota > Viridiplantae > Streptophyta > Magnoliopsida > Santalales > Viscaceae > Viscum > Viscum album. The sequence goes on from OY728142.1 coordinate 1,542,577,918, forward strand.
CTGACAGTTTTCCATTACTCTCCAGGAATCACCAGATTCACGCACAGCATCACTGCATGACTTTTGACTCAGCACATTAGCTACAAAATTCCCCGTTCTAGGTGTATACAATATTTTGAAGTCGTATTCCTGCAAGAACTCCATCCACCGATGTTTTCATAATTTCAAGTCACGTTGGGAGAAAACAAATCTCAAACACTTATGATTAGTGAAAACCAGAAAGCGCTCACCAATGAGGTAATGTCTCTAAAACTTCAGAGCAAACACCACGGCTGCTAACTCAAGATCATGGGTGGAATAGTTGTGTTCATGGGGATGCAACTGTCGAGACCCATAAGAAACAAATGACCTCTGCTGCATGAGAACACAACCTAACCCCAGATGTAAAGCATCACAGAAAACATCAAACTGAACTCCCTCAGTTGGAAGACCAAGGACTGGAGCACTTACTAACTTCTCCTTTAGATACTCAAAAGCTGCCTGACACTGATCAGTCCATATGAATGGCTGGTCCTTCCTGGTCAAAGTTGTTATCGGAGTCGCAACTTGTGAGAAATCAGCTACGAACCACCTGTAGTAGCCTGCGAGACCAAGGAAACTTTGCACATCTGAAACTGTCTTGGGGGATGCCCAAGACACAACTACTTATACCTTCGATGGATCCATAGCTAATCCCTATTGGGACACAACATGCCCTAAGAAACGGACTTCTCGAGCCCAAAAATCACACTTATACAACTTTCCAAACAGCTGATGTTGATGAAGAACTCCCAAAACGTCTTGTAGATGCTCTGCAAGCTCCTCTTCAGATGTGGGTTACACAAGGATGTCATTGATGAAAACTACCACGAACTTGTCCAAGAACTCATAGAACACAGCATTCATCAATCCCATGAATACAGCTGGAGCATTCGTCATGCCAAATGGAATTACAATGAACTCATAATGCCCATAATGACAATGGAAAGCAGTCATTGGGATATCTTAATCCTTCACATGCATCTGATGATATCCCAACCGCAATTCGATCTTTGAGAACCAACTTGCACCTTTCAGTTGATAAAATAAATCATCAATTCATGGAAGAGGATAGATATTCTTTATTTTCACTTTGTTTAAGCGATGATAATCGACACAGAACCGCAAACTACCGTTGGCCTTCTTCACTAACAAAACTGGTGCACCCCATGGTGACACACTTGGCCAAACAAAACCACACTGTAACAAACCATCAAGATGTATATGTAGCTCTTGTAACTCATAATGGGCCATCCTATATGGAGACATAGAGATAGGAGACACTCCTGGCTAAAGCTCGATCCCAAACTCGATCTCTCATCAAGGGGTAATGATACAACCACTTCTGGAAAGACATCATGGTACTCCTCTATGACCCTATGAAATGCCAACTACTGATCCTCTGAAGAACTAAGCATGATCTCAGCCATCATGGATGATAAGGATGGAACACACCTATGACCCATCCAAGGATCTCGCTCACCAACAAACACCACTTGCTCTCCATCTTCACTAATGAAATTGACCTTCTTCCTAAAGCAATCCATGATATCCTGAACCGAATACAACCAATCCATGCTGAGGATGACATCATATGGTTTTATTCGTAAACATAGAAAATCTCCCCAAGAGCTGTGTTTTCCCAACACTAGCTCACAGTATCTATATACTTCAAACAAGTCAGATCGACCTCCAACTAGCGTAGTCAACGCCAAAAGCACTGGAAGCCTCTCTACCTCATGTCCCAAAGCATGGACAAGGGTGGGTGATATGAAGGAGTGTGTCACTCTTGAATCAAACAATGCATACACCAAGGTAGAAAACAAGAAAAGGGTACCTTGAACGACGTCTAGCTCACCTGGAGCTGGAAACACTAGAGTATGAAGCTGACCATGACCTCCTCCACGGCCTCTCTGACCCTAATGAGAACCACCACCATGGCCGCACTCTGATCTCTAAGGATGAGGAGCATCATGGGGTTGTCGTCTTCCTGCCCCATCTACCCTCTGCTGATCTAAAGCGGGTGTAACCGGCTGCTGCTGCCTCACCTGGAACTATCTCAACAGAGGAACCTAGAGCGTAGCTCCTGGTGCATAATGATCGCTCTGAAAGGTCAAGCACTCCCACTGCTGATGACCACGACCACCACAAGAAAAAAAAGTGCCTGATCCCTTGGTATAGTCTTGAGAGTTACTGCCTCTGGAGAAACAAGATGTGATGGGCTGGCACCTACCCCCGGCTGAACAAAAACACTTCTACCCTAAAAATCGAGAACCCCGGACCACAACTCTACTTCATGAGGAATCATGCCGATTCCCCTCTCATGATGATCTGGTCCTGGAAAAAGTCCTTTCGACAACATATACCCTCACCAGCACCTCAAGATATGCTTTCAGGATAAATGGGGTAACCTGGCGCTGGATCTCTGGACGCAGAGCCTCTTCGAAATGCCTCGCCCTGGCCTCCTCATCTGGCAGCAGGTCTGAAGCATATCATAAAAGGTTCCTAAAATGGATTACAAACTCTCAAACACTAGATCTCCCCTTTCAAAGGGTAAGAAGCTCCTGGAAATTGGACGCCTTTGTAGTCGAAGAAAGAAACTCAACTCTAATCCTCTCTCGAAACTCCTCCCATGAGATCGCTGACTCCTCACGATCCCCAAGGAACAAGAACCACCACTGCCTCGCTGCACCACATAGCATCATCACAACCAAGGACACCCAATGCTTCTTATGAGCATGAATTGAACTGAAGCCGATCTCTACCTCCTCTAGCCAGTCTTCCTTGATTGAATCTAAAACAGATCCCTCATACTTCTGCAGAATCTGGCACCAAAACTCGCTGAGTTTCTTCCTCCAAGTATCATTGTCGTCAACCTCTACCCTGCAACGATATACTGGAACAGGCTGCTGGACATTTTCTGCGCAAACCTGAAGAGGACGTTGACCTGGAGTCGTACCTATAAAATAACAAACCATTAGAGCTCCTAAACCTAGAATATGGATGCCTCAAAATTAATTAATTAATTATTTTCTTTTATTCATTTTAGGTTAATCAATCCCAAGTTCTACCCATTCAAACACAGGCACAAAAAAATGATGCATGATCCTTTCCTAGGTCTCTACCTTGAAACTGGTATCACCTTGTTTAGTAGGCATTGTAAACTTAATGGTCCGTACATCATATCATAGGGGGCCCTAAACACCTATGTCTCAGCCAGTTTGCAGGTTTTACCTCACTTTCTAAACATGAATGACGTCGTTTCCTACCATCCCATGCTGCCTCATCTATGCCTAACTCCAAACTCTATCCTATCCCTCAACCATACCTCTGATACCACTCTTTCATGACCCCATCCCCATAAAATTTACCCCTCCTGGGCCGAAAATGTGAGAAGGGAGATAATGACCCCCCGAGTCCTACCTCCAATAGGCCCCGAGTTGGCGACTAGCACCGAGGGTATAGTAACACACCAAAATGGGAGGAATTACCCTCTAAGAGAACACATGCAGAAGAAAGAGATAAGATTGACACCAATCAACTCCAACTCAGATTGAAATATAAACAAAAACCCAAGTACACATATGAAACTTCATGACAAAGTACTACAACTGAAAGGAGAAAAAAACTGCAAGTACCCAAAAGAAAGTAAAACAACAGCAACCACAAGCCCGAACAACTCCTGTAACCCCAAGCTAGTAGAAACTAGCTTGATATCCAACCTGCTCTAAGTGACTTGAAATATAGTTTATATATACATAGGATGAGTATAACAGTATACTCAGTAGAATCCTCCCCGAAGCCTCTCGTGAAAAAGTAAAGAAAGAAATGTAAAGCACATTGAGCCACAAGTGAAACTAACTCATCACCTAAACAGGTATACTAAGTTCCCAACCTCACCATGGCTACTCTTACCAAGTAATGCATACAAGAATATATCATATAATAAATAATATCAAGGGTACCCCGTTACTACTTCCCCAATGGTTTTCTACTTTTCCCCAACGTCGCACGTCTGGAGAATCTCTCTCCAAAAAGGCTTTCCTGCAGACACCTGGGCGAAGCAAGAAAATATGCACCTCGTGCAACAAAACCACCACGTCCACACGCCAAAGTAACCAGGTAGTTTCTAGGATCCACCATAGCTCACATAATTTGTATCATACGTTGGGTATTATACCTCAAGACATTACAACCCATACATTGAGTAAGGATCCTCAAGCCATCACAGCCTATAAACGTTACACATATAGTAGTCCATAGAAAACTATATCCAGAATATATGTGTGTGAATAACCACAATCCATTACAACCCTCTATATACATATATGGGGAAAACTAACCAATGTGTCTACCAACACATGTAAATACCAGGAGAAGAGAGCGGGGCCAAAGTGGGTAGTTATCCATCCATCCTCCCACCGGAATGTTGGGGAAAACACCCCCCAGGGCTCCGAATCCCTGGGGTGTCAGTTTCCCTTACTGACAGGGTTGATTAGCATATAGAAACACAAAATTAGAGAATATATTATATCTCACAACCACACTATGGTCATTACCTATTCTTAGACACAACTGCAGCTAACGTCTCTCAGACTCCGGGCTGTTACTTCTAAGACTAGGTATCTTATAAGAACACAACCATTTAATGAGCTTTATTAGATTACTTCATTAACTTTTTATCAGTTCCACTGTACGTTAATTAATTCTTTATTTATTAATTAACCATGAACAATCCCACATTAAATTTCATTAGCATCACACCAAAAGTCAACTATTCCTTCAAAAATTTACAACCTCATCATTATGTTCGAGCATCTCCATCCCCATGGGTTAACTTCATTTATTCAATTATTCATTATATAAATACTTTCCCACATTCCCAGGCTTTCAAGAAAAACATTATATGCTACTAAACACAAGGGGCTCAACATGGTGGGTAGATGTACTACCCATTGAGTCTTTGCTGCTTATAGCAAGAGCATATACCCATCCTTCCTTGAGAAGATAAACACAGAAAGCACATGGCACACCCTGCATGTATTCGCCTCTTTCGGAAGAAGGTTAATTAAGACCATCTGCCTTGAGAAGTGGGGAAAAGTAAAACAGATAAACAACCAATCAAAAATCATCAAGCATCCAAAAATCACATCCATCCCGTTCCATCGTCCTTGGTGTCCTACCCGACACCCACATGCATAAACCGATGCATCTCTCCACTCTAGGCATCATCTTATTCTATAACAAAAAGGGCCTCTATGTCCCCACATATCAAAACACCCATCTAGGCTCAAATCATAGCACAAGCAGCGGGAAAACAAACACCACAATAATTGGGCTCTTAGTCCTTTAATAATCAAGACGGTAACTCAGAACCCCTTAAGAAATTATCAAACAATCAATTCTTTAATCCATATTGAATTAAAAAAAAATTTACTCGTAGGTTCCAAATTCGGGAAACCTAATCAGTAAGCTATCACAAATAAATAAACATGCTTACTGTGCCAATTTGATTAACATAAATTTACAACTAGAACTATATTAGTTTACATGCCTCCTTATCTTTTAGCTAAACAGTTATCAATTAATCTCAATTTATGTTCTTTATCGATTTCCATCAAGAACGAACAGCTAAGCAAAGAAAGCATAGATATCACACTATATAGCAAAACAAGAGGCAATAACATATGATCAATATCAATTTATTTATCTGGTTAAAATATTTATTATATCAATTCCATTGTCATCCAGTGGGATTAAACATGATAACAATACAGTTGCACGTGAAAGAAAAGAGAAGCAATGAATTCCCTACCTCAAACAATTCCTCACATTCTTTATCCACACAACAGGTCATGATCCTCCTATCTCGACAACTGCATCCACCCGAGGATGCCACGGTATGACATCACCAACCAAAACCTAAGAAAAACCCCATTAGAAGCCTGGAGATTACATGCTATAATATGGAAAAGAGAAACAGGAGGGGATGATCCCCAAAGGAATGATGATAAAATGTACCTTATATCGAATATTGACCGATACAACTCGATTTCATCAAAATAGATAGGAACTAATACGAGAAGAAATGTTTGATTGTGAAAATCCTATATGAATGATTGAAAGGTTCTAGTGTCTCATAGCTGAGAAAAAAGAGGAAGAATAAGGGAGGAAGACATCTTGTCCCTTTTTAAGATTTAATGGGGCGATGGTTTAAGATACGATTAATTCCCCATCAAATGAGGATTGCATTAACCCATGCGGTTTGACCAAGTAAAAACATACCGAGTCATAGGAATAATTAATATAGGATTTAGGGTATTTGAATCAGCCTTAGAGCCCTTAAAATGAGGCTTTAAATGTGTTTTTTGTTAAAGGAAACGTCAAAGGGGTGAAACTATAGGAAGCTAGAAACACTGTTCAAAGTCCACTATTAGAAGTCCATTGTTAGAAGTACGCTATTAGAAGTCTAATATTAGAAGTTAGCTGTTAGAAGTCCACTATTAGAAGTACGCTGTTAGAATTATACTGTTAGAAGATTGAAGTATACTGTTAGAAGTCTGTTATTAGAAGTCCACTGTTAGAAGTCCGCTGTTAGAAGTCCACTATTAGAAGTCCCCTGTTAGAAGTCCCCTATTAGAAGTCCACTGTTAGAAGTACGCTGTTAGAATTCCACTGTTAGAAGTCTGCTGTTAGAAGTATACTGTTAGAAGTTCGCTGTTAGAAGTCCATTGTTAGAAGTCCGCTGTTAGAAGTCCGCTATTAGAAGTCTGCAGTTAGAAGTCCGCTGTTAGAAGTCTGCTATTATAACCTCACTGGTCTAGAGACACTCTTTATGGAACCTCACTGATAGAACACTATTCACTAAATCCTCACTGATAGAACACTATTCACTGATGAAACTGTTCAAAGAATTGGAAATTTGGAAAATTATTGGGGATAAGTCACCTTGACCTCCTGGAACACCTCAAACACCATATTTTCATAAAGTAATGGACCGGAGAGGTCCGGGCCATTACAATTGGACATTAAATTTCTCCAAAATATCCACATTTTTTATCAGGGATATGTTTATTGCCTATATCATATACCATTATTACTTAAAATATTTACTTTGATAGTTATTTGATTATCTAGGGAAATATTGATAAATCTATATTCTTTACTCAATATAGATATTTGAGACGACATATTATTACATAAATCAATTACTTGATATATATAGAATTAATGGAGTGATAATGACAGGTGGGGCCTGAAATTTATACAACCCCTAGATGAATAGACATGTTCTCATGAGATAAATGAGTTATACAAATTAAATAGTAATCTAAATGTAGTTTTAAACCACCTTTTAAAAGGTCATAGCAGTATAGGATTTCAAGTGCCTCAGATATAACATCTAATAATTACAAATTTCCTTCATTGATATTTCAGTTATTAGTGATATTATCCATGAGATTTTCATATGGTAAAATCTATGGATGCATTTTATTATCAATTTATTGATTAAATTTAATACATTTTAGTTATTTACCTTACCATATTAATTATTCCTTATCCATCTATTTAAATGGAATGTGTTCTTAGTTTTTTACCTTTCCATATTGATTTATTCTTATTTATTCATTATTTCTTCAGATTCAAATAACTTTACTAAGAATTTTACCTCACCCTTATTTGGTATCCATTCCCTAGGTTTTATAGAGGAATTCTTTAAATAAGTTTCAAGGATGATGAGATTTTACTTATGTTTTGTTTTATTTTCTATTTCCGAATGTAATATTGGTATCATGTATATAATCTTGTTTTCCAAAACTAAAAAATTGATCTATCCTTTTGGATTTGATTCCTTGTAATCGTGCCAATTAAATAATGTAATTCACTAGATCTGGTCTCCTAGGGTCAGGGAATTAGAGTTGGTATCAGAGGATGTTTAGCAGCAACCTTGGAAAATAGATTTAGAAAACATAGATTAGGTAACCCAACCTTAAGATACACATTGAGGATACGTATATAAAAAAATATATAATTTTGGTAATGTAGAGATTTTGTCTGTCTTCCTAAAAAACATTTATGTGGGGATAATACAAGTGGACATAGTTCTATCACGAATGTACCTTGGGGATAAAAATCATAAAAGGTGTGTCAGGACTAACTCGAGTGTAACTTGGTACACAACAATGGGCCTTAATGTGCATCCAGTTTAACACTTTTTAGGGATATGTTTTGGATAATTCACATTTTCATTATAAATCATAATGAAGGTTTTGAATGTAATATTTTCTTCAAATAAACCATGTTTATTATTATGAGAATAGTTATATATATATTTTTCAATTTATGATAAGGGTGTCAATATTTTTGGGATTATACATTATGTTACATAATTTTATGATCTAATATAGTATATTAATTTATTTAGAAATGGAACCTAGAAGGGAAAATGGTATCAATACTCCTAAAACAATGTAGATGTTTCCCTACTAATAATGTTTTTGTAGCTATTATTGAAACTGAGAAAGTTACAGATATATTAGGGAAACCTAATTGATGAATTAAATATAGAATTGAACAAAAGGAGAAACCTATTCCTCAATGATATTATCATATATTTTAATTGTTAATGTGACAGAGGCTACCATTATTTTTTGGGATTATAGGTATAATGGAAGTTGGTAAATGAATTGAGTATCTAGAGAATATATTTATAGAATTGGGATGTAATGAAAATAAAAAGGTTACACTTAAATTGTATTGTCTCAATGGTGATGTAGATAAATGGTGGTAATTGATCAATATTACTTGAAAGGAATAAGAAATATAACTAATGTAGACGAAAATTATTAATGATACATTTATGGAAAAATATTTTCCTCATGATAAAAAAACTGAGATAAAGATAAAGTTCATTAGTATAAAAAAATGAGGAAGAAAGTGTTCCATAGTATGAATCTACCTTTACAAGGTTATTAGGGTATGTTACTGATTTCATACGCAACATAGAATGAATTATTGGACATTTCTTTGAAGGACTTAAGGAATGTAATTGAACGGAATTGGTGTCTCAATAGTTTTATTCATTTGATGAAATAGATTTATGTGCCATCAAGAGATAGAAATAATTCTCCATGTCTATGGATTTAGGTGGAATTAATCAAATAAGAGTATAGAAGATGTAAAGACCCATACTTGATGTACAGGGACATTGAATTACTTTTGATGAATACTTAATAAATGAAACAAAAGATTCCCAAAGACCAAATTAGATTGATGCCTTTGGAAATTGGAGAACATAAACAATTGTTTCATAAAACATCTACATTGTCTCCTAATTTATCCTTCATAAATATAACCTCAATTTACAAATCTTACTTAATACCCTTATCCAAATCTTGGGGTGAAAGAAACATAAAAAGGGGTGAGCTCAAATTCACAGTAGGGGTAAAAATGGAAAATACATTTCAAAATATAAATATGAGAATACAAAAACTTGAACATAAATTTTTAAAAAAAACATGAAAAATTTAACATATACCAATATCTTGAGTCATGATATAAACCATGGTAGTTCATAAGGAATAAATCATAAAGTAATCATGAACCATGGAGAAATAGAATTCTTGTAAAACATGGAATGGTTACAAAAAAATCAGTACATAATTATATTTCCATAATATCAAAGGAATTACTTCTAAGACCATCACTGTGGACAATGTCCATTACTGAACATAGTTTACTTTTTATTACAACCGGGTATTACTGAACCAAATATACTTACCGTTCCAGCCCTATATTATTGAACCAGGTTTACTTATCACTCTAGCAATGTCAATCTCATGAGATATAAATATTTATCAAATGGACTGGATAGAGATATTGTAACACCCCAAGATTTTATGAAAAATATTATTTTAATTTCATTGATGTCTTGTGTTTTACGCTACACCAATATTATCTTGTACTATACGCAATACCGTATTAGCTTGCAGTATACGCAACACTATTCTTAGCTCGTGTTAAACACAATTTCATGTTCATTTTGTAGAAATTATTCTAAAAAACATTAGGTATATATTTTTTTAATGTATAAATGAAATAATTTTTGATTATGATATAAGAAACACCAAAGGGAGCTTGCACTACACACAACCCAGACTTGGCTTGCATTACACGCAATCACGACCTTCCTCAATAGCATGTGTAGTACGCAATATTGGGTTTCACTAAACAATGATATATTGTTATAATATTATTATGAACTAGCCGTTATGAATAGTATTAACTAAATTTTAAATTTTATAACATTATTATTCAGCTTACTCATTTTCTAGAACATGGTATGAGAAAAAAAATAATTTTTTCGGGTAAAAAAAGTATTTTTAAAAAAATGTAGTTTTTCCACCTTTTGATGGCGCACCCACTTTAAATATGATTTTTGACATGTTTATAAGTTCAATTTGACAAAATAAAATTCATCTTTTGAATCAGGATATAAAAATTTAATATGGATAAATTTTTGATATTTTTCTCATAAGTTTCTTATTTTGATGAATAATAAAAATACGCTAAATTTTAATTAAAAACAACTTTTTTCATCGAGATAATTTATATGGTAAAATTATAATATTGAATGGTTTTAAATAATTAATATAATATATTTTAACCCTTTAATATAGTTTATTTCATTAGCATTGATTTTACATTGAATTCATAGGTAAAATCATTTCAATTTTTTGCAATATTCTAACTTTTAAAACTCGTTTTCTTAACAACATGATTAATTTTAAATTAATTTTTGAAACTTCTGTGATTTGAATTTGGAAAAATGGATTCCATATTTTGAATCATTAGGTCCAAATTATATTAATAGGCTACTTTTTATTTTTGGGCACTATGAATAGAAAGTACGGTAAATTTTATTACCATAGTTAAAGATATATCAGGTAATTAAGGGTAAATATAATATTATAAAATTACCCTAACACTTGTATTAATATAATTAGATGATTATATTTTTTCCTAAGGCATATTTGGGTCGAAATGGAATCCATTGGAAGCCACTTGGATGTGATTAAGACCTTTAATTTATTTTATTTTAAGGAAAGTGAAATATGTCTCACTCAAACTTTAATAATTAAAGTATTTTTCATATAAGGTTATACAACATATAAATTCAATTATAAATAATCATTTGAAATATAAAATTTTTTTCATTGTTATGGTAATTTCTTTGTAATTTTTAAGTGATATTTAATTACCTTAATAGCATATACATTAATGATGTAGAAATTATTTATTTAGTGAAAAATAAATAATATAGTTTTTATTAAAATAATTATACCTAACAAAATAACCAGAAACATAAAAAAACATTATTGGTATATTATATATATACCCTAATCATCAAATAGTTGATTTGGGGACCATTTGGAGACTTATAAAATAGATTAGGATATTTATATTATTTTATTTTAAATGATGTCAAAGATGTCACCTTCATAATGTAATGAAGATAACAATTTAAATATTGTGATTTTAAGATGATAAATTCGAGTAAAAATATTATTATGAAATTTATTATATTTATATTTATCATTGGATTTTATTTTTAATTTTTATGCAACTAATAATTATATTAAATGATTATACAAAAATGATGTAGTAATTGTTTTATTAAGAGAAATATCAAATAAATGGTATTATAAATATTAAAATAAAAATTATATGAACTAATTAATGTTCCCCAAAAATTTTATAGATCCATATGACATGTTATGAATCTATTAAACATTTTGTTTCAAATATATCCTCTGTTTGTATTTTATTTAAATTCAAATAAATTAATAGTGTCAAAATTAACCCTATTGTTATTTTATAAAAATAACATATTACTAAATTATTTAAAAATCATAAAAATATTTAAAAATTATAAATTGAAATTTATATGGTATAAAATTTTATAAATTATACAATTATAGACAATTCACAGCACATAAGTAATTATTTATAACAATTTAAAATTTAGAATATTATTACCACAAATAAAATTAAATATATTAAATAAGGATAAATCAAGTTGATAAGGTTTAAAATAAATTACCAAAATGTCTAAATCTTATTGTCTGATGATATTACAACCCTATATCATCTAATATTATGATTTGAGTCATTTTTGGAGGTTTTTAAGTGGGTTTTAAGTTTATTATAAATTAATATTTTAGAGGTTTCCAAAAGTGCCCCTCTCCTCTCTTATAAAAGGGCACCTCCTCCCTCTCCTTATCACACCACATTGAGCCTTAAAGATCGGAAAACCCCTGAAAATTTCTCTTCTCCAATTCACTATAAACACACTAGAGGTCCTGGTCTTCTTCAAATACCAACATTAGTTCCCTAAGAGGAGATTTAGAAGAGGCGCGTCGAAGAAGAGGTAATCTCTTCTACTGATTCTTTCAAGTTTCTTTATTCTTATACTTACTCTTCTTTAGTTGTTTCATTATAAAGTAATAACATCAGTATAAATAATATATTGATATATTATTATAAATATGAAACAACCTCATTTCACCTTTTATCCATCCTACGGAAAATGAAATCACCGCGCGTGCGTACGTACGGAATACCGTCTCGACGCTGTGGTGTAATCTATTTTTACACCACCACCTTACTTGGATGGGTATAATGGTGTAAAGAATAACTATATATGGTTATTATGACATAATAATTATTCTTAGATATTATATAATCCACTCCAATTAAATTCAATAATTATGGGAACGATATCATCACTCGTGCGTACGTATGGATTACCGTCTCCATGACGCGATAAGATTCATTCTCCATGTTAACCATTCAAGAATGATTATAAAGTATATATAATGAATAGTAATTATATATATGACATAATAATGCTACTTGATTTATGTATATATATATATATATATATCATCTACTTACTTCCATTCAAGTTAATATGGGAAGGAAAACAACGTTCATGCGTACATATGGCCTACCGTCTCTATGAACGTTGTGTTTCATTTCATTTATCTATCTATTATATATATATATATATACTGAATGTATATAATATATAAATCATTTTTTACATTCTATAAGTAAGTAAATCATGATATAATAAATAATAATATCAAGAACAACAAGTCCAAACACGTACGATAAATGAAACGATTTTACTCAAAACGCTGCTTTAACATGGAATTAACAAAAGAACGGTAATATAAAGTCATAAGTGAATCATATATGATATCATAAATATTATTATGGTTATTTTACAAGTTAATAATATGTTTAAACCCACTATACAGGAGTTTCAGACACGTACGAAAGAAATTGGACCTAAGGTAAGGGATTACTCTTCCAATCTCATTCTATTCGAGATTGTTTATTCATAAGTATTTACTGGGGTCATATTTATCATCCACATCCATGGTTCCTCAATATGTACTATTATTTCTATCCTCCTACAATTTATTAAATCCTATTTTACCCATTGGTGAGTTTTTATTAAAATATATGAAAGACATCTTTTGTTGTTTTTAGTATGAGGTACTTTTTGAATTTTCCAATAAAAGTACGAGAAGAATGTTTTTTAACTTATACGGAATGAATGGATTTTAATGATTTCATAGAAAATTATTCCCATGAAGCTTCCTTTATAGGTTTTCAAATTTATTTTCAATTAACTTCTTTTAGTTTAAAATTTTGTGACATATTGAGAAAGGAAAAATATTTTTGAAGTAGAAAGGATATTTTCCTCAAGAATGGAGTTCAAGTGTTTTATCAAAATTATTTTCCATCTAAGATAATATAAGGTTCTGTTTCTATCCCTATAGTTACATTGATTTGATTGTGTTATGATGGAATTATTTTTATGAAGTCCTTCATCTTATATGGATTATGTTATGATGGCATGATGTTTAAGAATCCCATTTTTATTACATGGGTTATGCTATGATGTATGATTTATGATTTTGTGGCACACATAAGAATGGTTTAATTATGAGATTGGTGGGAACTATATCTCCCTCCAATGCATTGGGTAAAGATTTATATCTCATGATATAGACATGGCTGGAACGACAAGTGAATCTGGTTCAGTAATACTGGGCGGGAATGACAAGTAAACCCGGTTCAGTAAAGGACTTTGTCCACTATAATGGTCTTGGAAATAACGACTTGGCTACTATGGAAATCATGACATGTGCTTAATGGTTTCCACAATTACATGTTTTATTAACATTATATTTTATCATGATTAATGTTCCTTTATTATCTATGCCTTACGTGCTGCCAAGATTTTTTTCACAACTCAAGATTTTAATGTTTAAACATTATGTTCATGTTTTTAAGTTCAAACATATATGGTTTGTTTTATTTTCTCCATGATTACCATTACTGAGCATTTGAGCTCACCAGTTTTATGTTTTCTTTTCCCCAGAATATGAAGAAATGTTTTAGGTAAGAAAAAAAAGTGGAATATCTTTATGGGAGATATTGAAGATCTTCTACCATGATTAGAAGATTATGTTCTGAGTTTCCAAATAAACTAAACTATTTCTATCCTTTGGTGTCTGTTTTTGTTATGTATTAAGTATTCCACAAAAGTAAAGTAATATATATGTAAATTAATCTTGGATATCTACAGTTGTTATTAGAGGGAGGTTTAGTTAACCTTTGGAAACTAGGATACGAAAACATTAGTGAGATCCCAAGATATATTTCTAAGGTATGTCTTGGGATGTCCCTAAGGTTTAGTATAACTATAGGTTACAATACTATAATTATGTTGATGATCACGAATAACCTAGGGTGAACCTAAGGTTTCATGAATTAAAGAATGTGTGATAAGTTAGACATCCCGTAAGTGACATTTTATGATTATGTGGTACCTTGTTATTTTAATTGTTTCTTACACTATGGTTTCTAGTTTTTGTCAATAGAGGGAACATGAAGGAATTCAGTTAACATTAATTCCAATGGAAAAATTGGTGACTATGATCAAAAAAATTGTGTAATGCCTATAAAGAAAGATATTATGATTATGCCGAATTAGTCATCACGATATATGATTAATAAGGTGAACTTTAGTTGTATTCATAAGTCATCAAATAAGAGGAAGATGGACTTTTATGCATGTTTGCATGGTGAGGAGCATAGAGAAAGGATGATTGTGATTTCTAAAGAAGGGAAGAAGAACCTTGATGAATATATCAAACGGAGGGGAAGATGTTATCTGTGTTGGGAGAAAGGTCATAGAGTGACAGACTGTTATAGAGTTCAATGTCTTATCTATGGAGAACATGGGTATTACCCAACTCAATAGTCTGACCTAAGAGGTTACTTATAAATAAAGGAAGGACTTATTCCATGAAAATAATTGATGAGGATGGATTGAAATGTTTATGTATTGGTATTCAAGAATAATGTCGTTGAGGTACTTTTATGGTATATTGGAATATCTATGTATTGGCCCAGTGTGGTTTTCCATAATAATATAGTACCGATAACCATGAAAAGTTATTGAAATATTTTTGGAAAGCAGATGATATGCGCATAATGAAGGGATAAGAAGAAAATAATATATTTGATAGTATTCATGAGCTCATGATTGAGATAAGGACAATGTGATATCACGGTTTTAGTATATAGAATTTTTTGGATTTTGGTATGTGGAAAGAGTTAACTTTTGATAGCATTCATGTTTTCACTAAGGTTATATGGTAATACATGTTTCAAAAGAATACATTATTAAGGTAATCACATGTTTGAAATGTGATCAACAAGATATATCTTATGATATATGGGGGATAAATGATGGTATTTACATGCTTGGTAGCACTACTAGAAAACAGGGCATTTGAGCCCTGCTACCTATAGCGACCGCCAATGGCGGTCGCTAAGCCTCCTTAAAAAAAATAAGGGGCTTCCGCCCCCCCCCCCCCCCACCGCGCGCCCTCCCCCACGCCCCGCCGCCGCGCGCCCTCCCCGGTGCCCCACCCTCCGCCGGCCTGCCCTCCGCCGGCCCGCCCTCCGCCGGCCCGCCCTCCGCCGGCCCGCCCTCCACAGCCCCACCCTCCATCGGCCCGCCCTTCGGTCAGCCACCCTCCGCCCACACTCCGCCCTCCGACCGCCCTCCGCCGGCATGCCCTCCTCCGGCCGCCCTCCGGCTCCAGCCGCCCTCTGCCCTGCGACCTCCCTCTGCCCTCGAGCCTCCCGCCTCCGGCCACCCTCCGCCGGCCCCGCCCACCTCGGCCGCCCTCCGGCACCGGCCACCCTCCACCCTACGGCCGCCCTGCGGCCTCCCACCACCCGCCTCCAGCAGCCCAGAAGCCCTCGGGATCCCTCCGGCAGCCCTCCGGCCTTCGGCCTCCAGCCCCTCCGGCCTCCGACCTCCGCCCTCGGCCCTCCGCCCCCTCGTCCCTCCCCCCAGCACCCCGAACACCCCCCCCCCCACACCCCGCCAACCCCCGTCCCATTCGTCTTCGTCCCCTCCCTCGTCGCACCAGCTCCGACTCCGGCTCCCCACCGCTCCTCTCCCTCAAAGCACCGCCGTCGGCTCCCCTCCCTTCTAGGTTTGTAGCGCAATCAGGTATGACATGGGATTTCACTTACATTATTATTTTATAAATGGTTCACAAACAATTAGTTAGTATTTATTTTAAATATATTTGATATCAAAAATGAAAATGTAATAAGTCTTATGTAAATGTTTGTTATAGGGATCTTATTATGGATAAGAGTTGGATTGATCTTCCAAATCGAACGTCTAGAGAGTATTTCAATGGCATTATGCAGTTTGTTGACTTCACGAGAGGATTTGGAAGTGACTATATTAGTTTTCCATGTAGAAAATGTGCTAACAGATATCAATTCACACGAGATATTGTGAGGGAGCACCTTTTCTTTAATGGATTTCTGAAAAATTATAAGAGTTAGACTCGTCATGGAGAAGAATATGTTCGTTGTCAAAATATAGATACAGCTCGGATGGATGTTGATGCAAGGATGACTGATCCAATGCATGAAATGCTTACTGAAATGGTATGTGGGTTTGATCCTGAAGGCATTGACATCCAGAATCTTGAGACCGGTGAGATAAATCTTCGCTCTGGTGCAGATCATGATTCGAGGAGGTTTTATGAAGCACTTGATGATGCGAAAACAGAATTATATCCTGGATGTACTTCTTACAATAAACTGTCATTTATCGTGGAGTTGTTGCATTTGAAGACTTTGAATAATTGGTCAGACACATCATTCGACATGCTTTTGGTTTTATTGAAAAAATTTCTTCCTGTCAACGCTAATATTCCTGAGTCATATTACTATGCTTGTAAGTTGACAGAGAACTTAGGTTTTACATATGAGACCATAGATGCATGTCCAAACAACTGTATATTGTTTAGAAAAGAAACTGCCCATTTGGATATTTGTACGGTTTGTGGTGCTTCCAGGTGGAAAGAGAACAGGGGAAATAATACTCATCAAAGTCAGATTGCGATACAGGGGAAACCGATTGTCGTAAATCAAATGTGTTACTTTCCCCTTAAACCCAGGTTGAAAAGATTTTTTATGTCATCTAAAGTTTCTAATTTAATGAGATGGCATGCAGAAAGAGTTCATGAAAGTGATATGTTAACCCACCCGGCAGACTCTCATGCATGGAAGGAATTTGATAAGAGACATCCCGACTTTGCTAAAGATGTTCGTAATGTCCGATTGGGATTGGCAGCAGATGGTTTCAATCCATTCAAGTCTATCGTTGGTGCAACTCATAACACATGGACCGTGGTGTTGGTTCCATATAATCTTCCTTTGTGGCTTTGTATGAAGCAACAATTTATATTACTTTCCACTCTTATTGATGGACCTAAAAGTCCGGGGGATAAGATTGATGTTTACCTTCAGCCATTGATTGATGAGTTGAATGAATTTTGGGGCGATGGTGTGATGACTTATGACTGCGAAACGAATGAAATGTTCAAACTGCATGCTGCTTTATTGTGGACAATCAATGACTTCCCAGCTTATGCAAATTTATCAGGCTGGAGTACGAAAGGGGAATTTTCTTTCCCTTGTTGCAATAAAAGTAAAAAATCTGTATGGCTTAAACATTCCAAAAAATGGGCATACATGGGTCACAGGCGTTTTCTCCCTCCTCAGCACAGATTCAGAAAGGATAGAGTGACATTTGATGGTTCTAGAGAGTTCAGCCCAGCACCAAAGATCATGACAGGAGTCGAAATGTTATCGCAGATTGAGGAAGAAAACATCCGCACGGTATATGAAATTTAGGATTTGGTGGCTCCTCCAGTACGTAATATTCGTGCTGCGGGTAGGCAGCGCAGTCACAATTGGAAAAAGAAAAGTATTTTTTATAGTCTTCCGTATTGGAAAACTAACATGTTGAGGCATAATTTGGATGTCATGCACATTGAAAAAAATGTTTGTGATAACATATTGTGGACCATTTTAGGTGTCAGTGGAAAATCAAAGGACCATGTTAATGCACGCCGTGATTTGGAAGAAATGGGTTTAAGGAAATAGTTGCATTTACAGTTAGCTGAGGGAAACAAGGCATATATGCCTGCTGCATAGTATACGATGACTATAGAGGAGAAATAAATATTTCTTTCCATTTTGAAGATGGTCAAGGTGCCTGATGGTTATTCTTCTAATATTTCAAAGTGTGTGAATCTGACGAGCAAGACATTGCAAGGGTTGAAAAGTCATGACAATCACATATTACTTCAGCAATTGATTCCAATCGCAATTTGTGATTGTTTATCCCCCAATGTTGTTCAGCCCTTGATTGAGATGAGTAATTTTTTTAGACAGCTTTGTTTAAGAAATCAACGAATGAGTGATTTAAAAAGTTTGCAGGACCGAATTGTACTTACGCTTTGTCACTTTGAGAAACTTCCCCCCCCCCCCCTCTTTTTTCGATGTTATGGTCCACTTGACAGTGCACCTAACTGATGAAGTAATGGCTACTGGTCCAGTGCAATTCAGGTGGATGTATCCTATTGAACGGTATTTGAGTACATTGAAAAGATTTGTACGCAACAGAGCTCGTCCAGAGGCATCAATAGCCAATGGTTATTTGATGGATGAGTGTACTACCTTTTGTGCAGAATATCTTACGGATGTTGAAACAAAATTAGATAAGCCCTCTCGGATTCATGATGGTCCAGACAGCATGTGAATTGTGAAATGGTCGGCCAGACGGCACGTCAATCGGAGGTGTCGTTTGACCGCGGCGGCTGGAAACGCGTTTCCGGCGCCATAGAACACCAAAACGGCGTGCGGCGGTCCAATTCAGAGCAAACGTGCTCCGAACGACCTGAAACCATACGATAACGATAGGAATATTATTCCTGAGATGCAGGAGGAGGCGGCACGTCCATCGGACGTG
This sequence comes from Viscum album, assembly GCA_963277665.1. Lineage (NCBI taxonomy): Eukaryota > Viridiplantae > Streptophyta > Magnoliopsida > Santalales > Viscaceae > Viscum > Viscum album. Next base: position 1,542,597,371 of record OY728142.1, read on the forward strand.
CGGTGCGCTCGGCACGACCGAATGCGTCGTTTTCAGCAGCTCGGCGCGCGCTGAAATGGCGCGTTGGGGGGTCAAAACCACCCGAATGACCTCCGAATGCCACGAAACCACACGACAACATCCATTGAATGAATTGTGAAATGGTTGGCTAGACGGCACGTCAATCGGAGGTGTCCTTTGACCGCGGCGGCTGGAAACGCATTTCCGGCGCCATAGAACACCAAAACGGCGTGCGGCGGTCCAATTCCGAGCAAACGTGCTCCGAACGACCTGAAACCGCACGAGAATGATAGTAATATTATTCCTGAGATGCAGGAGGAGGCGGAACATCCATCGGACGTGCGGTGTGCTCGGCACGACCGAATACGTCGTTTTCAGCAGCGCGGCGCGCGCAGAAATGGCGCGTTGGGGGGTCAAAACAACCTGAATGACCTCCGAATGCCACGAAACCGCACAACAACAGCCAGTGCGTGAATTTTGAAATGGTCGGGTAGACGGCACATCAATCGGAGGTTTCGTTTGACCGTGGAGTCTGGAAACGCGTTTCCGGAGCCATAGAACACCAAAACGGCGTGCGGCGGTCGAATTCAAAGAAAACGTGCTCCGAATGACCTGAAACCGCACTAGAATGATAGGAATATTATTCCTAAGATGTAGGAGGAGGAGGCACGTCCATCGGACGTGCGGTGCGCTCGGCACGACCGAATGCGTCGTTTTCAGCAGCTCGGTGCGCGCTGAAATGGCGCGTTGGGGGGTCAAAACCATCCGAACGACCTCTGAATGCCACGAAACTGCACGAAAACATCCGTTGCATGAATTGTGAAATGGTCGGCTAGATGGAATGTCAATCGGAGGTGCCGTTTGACCGCGGCGGCCGGAAACGCGTTTCTGGCGCCATAAAACACCAAAATGGCGTGCGGCGGTCCAATTCCGAGCAAACGTGCTCCGAACGACCTAAAACCGCACGATAACGATAAGAATATTATTCCTGAGATGCAGGAGGAGGCGGCACGTCCATCGGATGTGCGGTGCGCTCGGCACGACCGAATGTGTCGTTTTCAGCAGCGCGGCGCGCGCTGAAATGGCGCGTTGGGGGGTCAAAACCACCAGAACGACCTCCGAATGCCACGAAACCGCACGAAAACAGCCGGTGCGTGAATTGTGAAATGGTTGGGCAGACGGCACGTCAATCGGAGGTGCCTTTTGACCGCGGCAGCCGGAAACGCGTTTTTGGAGCCATAAAACACCAAAACGGCATGCGGCGGTCGAATTCGGAGCAAACGTGCTCCGAACGACCTGAAACCGCACGAGAATGATAGGAATATTATTCCTGAGATGTAGGAGGAGGCAGCACATCCATCGGACGTGCGGTGCGCGCGGTACGACCGAATGCGTTGTTTTTAGCAGCTCGGCGCGCGCTGAAATGACGCGTTGGGGGGTCAAAACCACCCAAACGACCTCCGAATGCCACGAAACCGCACTAAAACATCCGTTGCATGAATTTTAAAATGGTCGGACATATGGCATGTCAATCGGAGGTGCCGTTTTACCGCGGAGGCCGGAAACGCGTTTCCGGAGTCATAAAACACCAAAACGGCGTGCGGCGGTCGAATTCGGAGAAAACGTGCTCCAAAAGACCTGAAACCGCATGAGAACGATAGAAATATTATTCCTGAGATGCAGGAGGAGGCGACACGTCCATCAGACGTGCGGTGCGCGCGGCACGACCGAATGCGTCGTTTTCAGCAGCTCGGCGCGCGCTGAAATGGCGCGTTGGGGGGTCAAAACGGGCCGAACGAGGTCCGAATGCCACGAGACCGCACGACAACATCCGGTGCGTGAATTTTGAAATGGTCGGTCAGACGGAATGTCATTTGGAGGTGCCGTTTGACCGCGGCGGCCGGAAATGCGTTTCCGGCGCCAAAGAACACCAAAACGGCGTACAACGGTCCAATTCAGAAAAAACGTGCTCCGAAAATCCTGAAACCGCACGAGAACGATAGGAATATTATTCCTGAGATGTAGGAGGAGGCGTCATGTTTATCGGACATGCGGTGCACGCGGCACGACCGAATGCGTCGTTTTCAGCAGCTCGGTGCGCGCTGAAATGGCGCGTTGGGGGGTCAAAACCACCCGAACAACCTCTGAATGCCATGAAACCGCACGACAACAGCCGGTGCGTGAATTTTGAAATGGTCGGATAGAAGGAATGTCAATCGGAGGTGTCATTTGACCGCGGAGGCCGGAAACACGTTTCCGGAGTCATAAAACACCAAAACGGCGTGCGGCGGTCGAATTCGGAGCAAACGTGCTCCAAAAGACCTGAAACCGCACGAGAAAGATAGGAATATTATTCCTGAGATGCAGGAGGAGGCGACACATCCATCGGACGTGCGGTGCGCTCGGCACGACCGAATGCGTCGTTTTCAGCAGCTCGGCGCGTGCTGAAATGGCGCGTTGGGGGGTCAAAACCACCTGAACGACCTCCAAATGCCACGAAACCACACGACAACATCCGTTGCGTGAATTGTAAAATGTTCGGCCAGACGGCACATCAATCGGAGGTTCTGTTTGACCGCGGCGGCCGGAAACACGTTTCCGGCGCCATAGAACACCAAAACGGCGTGCGACGGTCCAATTCCGAGCAAACGTGCTCTGAACGACCTGAAACCGCATGAGAATGCATAATGAGCCCTACCGCGTAGAATGCACGTCCGATTGGCGTGCCGTCTGCCGTCCGGGAAGTATTAGCGACCGCCAATGGCGGTCGCTAATGGTGTCATGAGTCAGCCTACAGCGACCGCCAGGCGGTCGCTTAAGGCGGCATTTCGGCCACCTATAGCGACCGCCAATGGTGGTCGCTAAAGCCCTACAGCGACGGAGCAGAAGTGACCGCCAATGGCGGTCGCTAATGGCCTTTTTTTTTAGTACTGTAGTGTCAATCTTTTGATATATATTGTTTCATAAAAACACGCTATTTGTCCTGACAGTGGAAATTAATTATTAAATTAATTAATTTAACTTATATGTTTTGAATTTTGTAAAATAGACATTATTTTTCAATTTGTAATATCAAATATAGCTTAGGGTGAAGTTTTGGTATTTTTCTGAAAAACTTCAATTTTTGATGAATAGTGAAACCACTAAGTGGTACTTAAAAAACTGTTTTTTTTGTTTAAATGAGATTTTACCACCTCTGTGTTTTGAATTTCACGAATCCGACATACATGGTTGTCATTAAGAAGTAAAATTTGGTTCAATGGGATTAAAATAATTTTTGGTGAATAGTAACTTTTAAGTTTTTAATCACGATTAGAGGTAATTAGTATAATTTAAGGTAAAAAATAATGTTTTAATAATATGAAATGACATTGACACATGTCCTACCCTTATTGGATGTGTCATGGCCGACCAAGACGATCCATGGGTCAACTTGAGGACCCCATGGAGCCACTTTGGTAGGAAAATGACATTAATAACTTTTTATTTAATGTTAAAATAAAAATGTCACAAACATGTGTTGTTTTACTAAAACAATTTTTAAAGGGGTTATACAAGTCATAATTTTGACTATAAATATTAATTATAAAGATAAAAATATTTCCTACATCATTATATTTTTTTATAATTTTTAGACATTAAAAAAATTAAATTATTTATGACACCATGATGATGCGGCGATTGCCTCATTATTTAACGATTTAAATAAAATGAAAAGATAATGTACAATCTAAGACCAAAACTTGTCAAAAACCTATTGGATGGGTGGATTTCGAACTCTTATCACCTTATCTTCTAAACATATAATTTTTTGACCTTTAAAATCTGAAAAACATTATATAATAAAGTAACCTTTTATAACTTTGCAAGAGTGCCCCTCCTCTCCTCTTATAAAAGTCCCCCAACTCAACCACCTTACCCACACCTCTCAAGCATTTGGCTCGGCCAAACCCTACCCATTTTGTCTCTCCACATCCCTCTATTACTCCTAGAAGCCTCACCTTAGGCAGAAGTCTTTCCAAGGAAGCCATTGAGCTCAAATCAAAAAGAGTTACCCGATTTAAAGGTAGTGTCTTCTCTTGTGTTCTTATGTTTTATTTTGCTTCTCCAACCCCCTAAACTCCTTTTATTCATTTATTTTGTAACAACACCAGTATCTTCAATATACTAGGATGTTTTTATGATAATTATTAGAGCAACACTTACACACACCTTCATCTAATGGTTAAAGATCATACTGTTTCCGTTGATGGTGAATTTCTGCCTCACGAAACGATGATTGTTCAATATTCCTCTAACACCTTCAAAGGTGGCCATTAAGATGACACTATATTTATATATGATATATAATATGTTTATTTTTTCTTTAATATTCTGTATTTTTTATTTATGGCATACCTTTATGGCTTCCATTATGGGTAAACGCAATATCTTGATTTTAAGAAGTGTGGACTACCGCCCCCTCAAAGTGATTTGATTCGTTAATGCAATATGTGTGATGTATAAAGGATGGAGTTAATGATATTATATATGAAATTATACTGGAATTATAATATACCTTTATGTCATTATGATTCCATTCCATAAAATACTAAATAGAAATGAAAGTAGCGTTCATGCGTACGTACGGCTTACCGTCTCCATGAACGGTGCATTTCATTTATTACCTCTAAATGTTATGTAATATTATAAATGCATGTATATACTAGATATATATGATATATATGATATATACATAATGAATATAACTCTGGATATAATGGATACATGAACAACTTGTAATTATAAAGAGTTTATTTTTGACTCAAGTACCAATGATCGTTAAAACGACCGTTATTAACTTAAATAATTACATAGTGTTCATGACATGTTAATAAGTGATATAAAAGGAATAATGAACTTGAAAAAGGTTCTTAAGCAAGTAGAAATTAACTCAAGTTTATTATTCAGGAGATTAAAGAATGATCAAGTCAAGTCGGATACGAGGTAAGGGACTTCGTCTCAATCTCCTTTCATCGAGGCATATTATGTTTTTTACACAACTTTCTTTTATACGATGTATAAACCCCTTTTACTTTTACGTTTATTCAAAAGGAATCTTTTTTATACGAATCATTTACTAAACGAAAAAAGGGAATGTTTTTTTTTGTCGTATGTATGCGGCGACAACGACTTCTCTGCCGTCGTGACCATTATTTGAGTTTTGACTTCCTCTACAAGCCATAACTTTTTTTAATGAAAAATAAATACCATGTTTTACTCTTCTTTTATTTTGGTATTGAAAATGGTTTTGATAATGTTTTTATTATATCAATGTGTTATTGATATCTTGTGATTGAAATGTGGAAATGTTATGTTTCCTTTATGTATGTTTTATGTGATACGATTATGTTATGGTTCTTGGGAATTGTTATGAAGATGGGTGGTTCCATGATAATCTAAGGGTGGGTGAGCCTGATATAGCTCTCCAATGCATTGGGTAACGCGAAGGAGTTAAACGTTAAGGTATCTCTGAAGAGATTTAGGCAATATATTGTGATGGGTATTCCAAACGTAACCATTAGTGTTACTCCCTATGTAAGAATGTTATGAATGACTCAAGTTACCTTTATGTCTTGTGATTTCTATGATTTATTCATGATTTGATGAGGTATGTTAAAATTCTTATGTTTTATGAGTAAATTATGATTTCATACATGGACTAATGTTTTCATTTCGTACTTTTATATCCCATACTGATCTTTTTATGCTCATCCCAAGTTTTTGAAATGTTTTTCACAGGACTTAATGTGGAATAGGGTCAAGGATGGGATCAAGGAAAAGTCATGCTATCTAAAACATGGAACTAGACATGTTTCTTTTTAAGAGTTTTTATTTTATGGAAACTTAGTAGAAGTGTATACTTTTTAATCTTTTAAGATGTAATAGTTATGTCCTAATTCTCTAAAACTCTAAACCTGAAATGATGCTCAATGTGAATTATTCATTTAATTCAACATTAAGTAAGGTTAAAAGCCGGGACCTTATATTTGGTATCATATGTTGGTTTAGACAACTTTAGGAGTTAGAAAATTGTTAAATTATAAATTAATTTATGGTATGATTGAAATGATATAGCATTTAAAGATTACCATGTTGCTTTGCCAAAGATATTTCTGTGTTAAGAATGCTTTTTCATAGAGGAAATAGAACATCTTTTCTGGGAAGGCATACAGAGGGAAATGACCTTTCAAATCAGTATCCTGAGATGATCAGAATCAGAACTAAAGAGTTTGTTGTAGGGATGGCTCAGTTGACTTAGGTGAAAAATGTTGGTTGTTTTTATTGATGATATTTTGGTGTTTTCTAAAATTAAAGAGGAGAATGAAAGTCATTTAAGGGTTATCTTTCAAACCTTAAAAGAAAAGAAATTGTATGGAAAATTCAGCAAGTGTGAGTTTTGGTTACAACAAATTTATTTCCTTGGTCACATTGTTTCAAAAAATGGCATAACTATTGATCCTGCTAAAACAAAAGATGTTGAATAATGGACAAGACCCACAAATGTAACTAAGATCCATAGTTTTCTTGGTTTTGCAGGTTACTACCGAAGGTTTGTTGAAAATTTTTCACGGTTATCTAGTACAATGACTAAGCTAACTCGGAAGGGTGTTAAGCTTATCTGGACAAAAGAATGTGATGATTTTTTTCTGGAGTTGAAAAGAAGATTGGTGAATGCTCCAGTTTTGGCACTTCCTTCCAGGAATGGTGAGTTTGTTATATACAGTGATGCTTCGTTGAAGGGACTTGGTTGTGTCCTTATGTAGAATGATCAGGTAATTGCATATGCTTCACGTCAGTTGAAAACTCATGAGGTAAATTACCCTACACATGACTTGGAATTAGCTGCTGTAGTTTTTGCTCCAAAAATTTGGAGACATAATTTGTATGGAGTAAAGTGTGAAATATATACTAATCACAAACTTTTAAAGTATATATTCACTCATAAAGAATTGAACATGAGACAGAGGAGATGGATAGAATTAATCAAGGATTATGAATGTACAATTCATTACCATTCGGGAAAAGAAAATAAAGTGGATGATGCTTTGAGTCGAGAAAGTAATGCTTCATTAACAATGTTGCGTTTGGAACGTGATCCTTCGGTTAAGTATTTGATGAACTTTGGAATAAAAGTTGTTGATGTAGGATGTCCTTCTGTTTTGTTTCAGTTATCGGTGAAATATTCTCTATGAGACAGAATCAAGCAAGCACTGAAGCAAGACAGTGAGTTGGAGAAAAAGGTAGAGCTGGTTCAGAAGGGTAAGTTGCCTGAATTCAACATTGATAATGATTGTGTTTTGAGATTTGGGAAGAGATTGTGTGTGCCTTGTGATTCAGATTTGAAGAGAGAATTGTTATGTGAAGCTCATAGTTCTCCGTTTTCAGTTCATCCTGGCAGTACTAAGATGTACAGAGATCTGCGGGAGTATTACTGGTGGGATGGAATGAAAAGAGATATTGCTGATTTTACTGTGAAGTGTTTGACTTGTTAACAGGTTAAAGAAGAGCGGCAGTTACCGAAAGGGATGCTTCAGCATTTACCACTGCCAGAGTGGAAATGGGAAAATATATCAATGGACTTTGTTGTGGGATTACTAAAGACATCTCGAGGTAATAATGCAATCTGGGTTATTGTTGATCGCTTGACTAAATATTCTCATTTCCTTCCTATTTGAGATACTTTCTCTCTAGATCAAGTTTCTCGATTGTATCTTAAAGAGATAGTCAGGTTGCATGGAGTTCCCCTATCCATTGTATCTGATCGTGATCCCAGGTTTACTTCTAACTTTTGGAAAGGCCTTCAGAAGTCGTTGGGTACTGAATTAAATTTTAGTACATATTTTCATCCTCAATCAGATGGGAAGTCAGAACGAACAATTCAGACTTTAGAGGATATGCTACGTGCTTATTCGATGGATTATCAGGGAAGTTGGGACCACCAACTTTCTTTGGTTGAATTTTCTTATAATAACAGTTTTCATTCCAGTATATAGATGGCACAGTGTGAGGCATTATATGGGAAGTGGTGTCGAACTCCATATTTTTGGGATGAAGTGGGTGAAAGGAAGCTGATGGGACCAGAATTGGTAGAAGAGATGGCAGAAAAAGTTCAGTTGATTCAGAAACACATGAGAACAGCTCAGAGCAGACAGAAAAGTTATGCAGACAACAGGAGGAAGTATTTATCTTTCAAGGTAGGTGATCATGTTTTTCTCAAAGTTTCACCGTGGAAAAGTGTGATGCGATTTGGTAAGAAAGTAAAGCTGAGTCCAAGGTTCATTGGACCATATGAAATTCTGGAGAGAGTTGGATCGGTTTCTTACCAAGTGGTTTTACCTATGAGTTTATCTCAGGTACACAATGTTTTTCATGTTTCGATGTTGAGAAAGTATATTCTAGATCCATCTCATGTTTTGAGACCAGAGGTAGTTCAGTTGGAAGAGAATCTATCTTATGAAGAACAACCAATCCAGATTCTTGACCAAAGAGAGCAAGTGTTGCGAAATAAGGTAATTCATCAGGTAAAGGTTTTGTGGAAAAACCATATGGTTGAAGAGGCAACGTGGGAATCTGAAAATGCTATGAGGGATAAATACCCCCACTTATTTTGATAAGTGAATAAAATTGTGAGGACGCAATTCCCAAAAGGGGGGAAGAATGTAACATCCCAGGTAAATAAAGAATAAAACATTTTCATATTTATTAATATTTACGAATTAAATATTAATTTTACTTTAATGGGGTTTCTATGTTCGATAGCGTACCCGATACCCAACAAAGAGTTTCTTTGAAATCTTACGTTGCACACTAGTAATAAAATAATATTATTTTAAATGGTAGTTAACATGTAGTCGTTGTATTGGCAGGAATGAATAGAAATAACTAAAATATGATTGTATATGGTTGTTAAATGTTTTTACATTTATCCAAGAAAGGATAAAGGATTAAAATACAAAAATAATTCAATTTTAGGCATAGATACTCTAATTTTCACTAAAGGTCCACTTATCGCCTTTTGATGGAGAACCATCATTAAATATAGTTTTGGTCTCTTATACATTTTTTTGGACCAAATAAAATTCTTCTTTACAATCGGGACATCAAATTTTACTTTGTGTAAATTTTTTTTATTTTTCCGATAAAGTTCATTTTTTTAATGAATAGTGAAAATGTGGTATTTTAATTCAAAACCTCTTTTTAATCTAATTTATTTATATGATTAAATTATCTTTTGAATTGGTTTTAAAGTGAAATTAGAATATATTTTTACCATTTAATCCAATAGTGGTCGTTGGAATTAATTTCACTTTAAAATTGGACTTAAACTAGTGTCAATCTTTTGATATATATTGTTTCATAAAAACACGCTATTTGTCCTCACAGCGGGAATTAATTATTAAATTAATTAATATAACTTATATGTTTTGAATTTTATAAAATAGACAATATTTTTGAATTCATAATATCAAATATAGCTTAGGGTGAAGTTTTCGTATTTTTCTGAAAAATTTCAATTTTTGATGAATAGTGAAACCACTAAGTGGTACTTAAAAAAACTGTTTTTTTTTTGTTTAAATGAAATTTTACCACCTATGTGTTTTGAATTTCAAGAATCTGACATGCATGGTTGTCATTAAGAAGTAAAATATGGTTCAATGGGATTAAAATAATTTTTGGTGAATAGTAACTTTTAAGTTTTTAATCGCGATTAGAGGTAATTAGTATAATTTAAGGTAAAAATAATGTTTTAATAATATGAAATGACCTTGACACATGTCCTACCTTTATTTGATGTGTCATGGCCGACCAAGACAATGCATGGGTCAACTTTAGGACCTCATGGAGCCACTTTGGTAGGAAAATGACATTAATAACTTTTTATTTAATGTTAAAATAAAAATGTCACAAACATGTGTTGTTTTACTAAAACAATTTTTAAATGGGGTTATACGAGTCGTAAATTTGACTATAAATATTCATTAGAAAACTAAAAATATTTCCTACATCATGTTATTTTTTTTATAATTTTTATACATTAAACATATTAAATTATTTATGAAACCATGATGATGCGGCGATTACCTCATTATTTAACGATTTAAATAAAATGAAAAGATAGTGTAAAATCTAAGACCTAGACTTGTCAAAAACCTATTGGATGGGTGGATTTAGAACTCTTATCACCTTATCCTCGAAATATATAATTTTGGGACCTTTAAATCCAAAAAAAATTATATAATAAAGTAACCTTTTATAACTTTCCAAGGGTGCCCCTCCTCTCCTCTTATAAAAGGCCCCCACCTCTACCACCTTACCCACACCTCTCAAGCCTTTGGCTTGGCCAACCTCTGCCCATTTTGTCTCTCCACATCCCTATATTACTCCTAGAAGCCTCACCTTGGGCAGAAGTCTTTCCAAGGAATCCTTTGAGCTCAAATCAAAAAGAGTTACCTGATTTAAAGGTAGTGTCTTCTCTTGTGTTCTTATGTTTTATTTTGCTTCTCCAACCCCCTAACCTCTTTTTATTCATTTATTTTTTAACAAAAACAGTATCTTTAATATACTGGGATGTTTTTATGATAATTATTATAGCTAAAATTACACACACCTTCATCTAATGGTTAAAGATCATACTGTTTCTGTGGATGGCAAATTTCTGCCTCACGAAACGATGATTGTTCAATATTCTTATAACACCTTAAAAGGTGGCCATTAATATGACACTATATTTATATATGATATGTAATATGTTTATATTTTCCTTAGGCTTCTGTATTTTTTATTTATGGCATACCTTTATGGCTTCCCTTATGGGTATACGCGATATCTTCATTTTAGGAAGTGCAGACTACCACCCCCTCAAAGTGATTTGATTCATTAATGCCATATGTGGGACGTATAAAGGATAGATTTAATGATATTATATATTACATTATACTGGAATTATAATATACCTTTATGTAATTATGATTCCATTCCATAAAATACAAAATAGAAATGAAATTAGCGTTCATGCGTACGTACGACTTACTGTCTCCATGAACGGTGCATTTCATTTCTTACCTCTAAATGTTATGTAATATTATAAATGAATGTATATACTGGATATATATGATATATATGATATCTAAATAATGAATATAACTCTGGATATAATGGATACATGAACAACTTGTAATTATAAAGAGTTTATTTTTGACTCAAGTACCAATGATCGTTAAAACGACCGTTATTAACTTAAATAATTACATAGTGTTCATGACATGGTAATAAGTGATATAAAAGTAATAATGAACTTGAAAAAGGTTCTTAATCAAGTATAAATTAACTCAAGTTTATTATTCAGGATATTAAAGAACGATCGAGTCAAGTCGTATACGAGGTAAGGGACTTCGTCTCAATCTCCTTTCATTGAGGCATATTACATTTTTTGCACAACTTTATTTTATACGGTGTATAAACCCATTTTACTTTTAAGTTTATTCAAAAGGAATATTTTTTATATGAAGCATTTACTAAACTAAAAAAGGGAATGTTTTTTTTGTCGTACATATGCGGCGACAACGACTTCTTCGCCGCTGTGACCATTATTTGAGTTTCGGCTTCTTCTACAAGCCATAACTTTATTTTAATGAAAAATAAATACCATGTTTTACTTTTATTTTATTTTGGTATTGAAAATGGTTTTGATAATGTTTTTATTATATAAATTTGTTATTGATATCTTGTGATTGAAATGTGAAAATGTTATGTTTACTTTATGCATGTTTTATGTGATACGATTATGTTATGGTTCTTGGGCATTGTTATGAAGACAGGTGGTTCTGTGATAAACTAAGGGCGGGTGAGCCCGATATAGATCTCCAATGCATTGGGTAATGCAAAGTAGTTAAACGTTAAGGTTTCTGCAAAGAGATTTAGGGAATATAATATGATGGGTATTCCAAACATAACCATGAGTGTTACTCCCTACGTAAGAATGTTATGAATGCCTCAAGTTACCTTTATGTCTTGTGATTTCTATGATTTATTCATGATTTTATTAGGTATGTTAAAATGCTTATGTTTTATGAGTAAAGTATGATTTCATACATGGACTAATGTTTTCGTTTCGTACTTTTATATCCCTTACTGAGCTTTTTATGCTCATCCCACGTTTTTGAAATGTTTTTTACAGGAATTAATGTGGAATAGGTTCAAGGATGGGATAAAGGAAAAGTCATGCTATCTAAAACACAGAACAAGACATGTTTCTTTTTAAGAGTTTTTATTATATGTAAACTTAGTAGAAGTGTCTACTTTGTAATCTTGTAAGATGTAATGGTTATGTCCTAATACTCTAAAACTCTAAACCTGAAAATATCCTCAATGTGAATTATTCATTTAATTCAACATTAAGTAAGGTTAAAGACTGGGACCCTATAGTTGGTATCATAGGTTGGTTTAGACAACTTTAGGAGTTAGAAAATTGTTAAATTATAAATTAATTTATGGTATGATTGAAATGATATATCATTTAAAGATTACCATGTTGCTTCACCAAAGATATTTCTATGTTAAGAGTGGTTGTTTATAGAGGAAATAGAACAGCTTTTCTGGGAAGGAATACATAGGGAAATGACCTTTCAAATTAGTATCCTGAGATGGTCTGAATCAGAACAAAATAGTTTGTTGCAGTGATGGCTCAATTGACTCAGGTGAAAAATGTTGGTTGTTTTTATTGATGATATTTTGGTGTTTTCTAAAAGTAAAAAGGAGAATGAAATTCATTTAGGGGTTATCTTGCAAACCTTAAAAGAAAAGAAACTGTATGGAAAATTCAGCAAGTGTGATTTTTGGTTACAACAAATTTATTTCCTTGGTCACATTGTTTCAAAAAATGGCATAACTGTTGATCCTACTAAAACAAAAGTTGTTGAAGAATGGCCAAGACTCAAAAATGTAACCGAGATCCATAGTTTTCTTGGTTTGGAAGGTTACTACTGAAGGTTTGTTGAAAAATTTTCACGGTTATCTAGTCCAATGACTAAGCTAACTCAGAAGGGTGTTGAGCTTATCTGGAAAAAAGAATGTGATGATTGTTTTCTGGTGTTGAAAAGAATATTGGTGAATTCTCCAGTTTTGGCACTTCCTTACAGGAATGGTGAGTTTGTTATATATAGTAATTCTTTGTTGAAGGGACTTGGTTGTGTCCTTATGCAGAATGATCAGGTAATTGCATATGCTTCACGTTAGTTGAAAACTCATGAGGTAAATTACCCTACACATGACTTGGAATTAGCTGTTGTAGTTTTTGCTCTAAAAATTTGGAGGCATAATTTGTATTGGGTAAAGTGTGAAATATATACTAATCACAAAAGTTTAAAGTATATATTCACTCATAAAGAATTGAACATGAGACAGAGGAGATGGCTAGAATTAATCAAGGATTATGATTGTACAATTCATTACCATCCGGGAAAATCAAATAAAGTGGTTGATGGTTTGAGTCGAAAAAGTAATGCTTCATTAACAATGTTGTGTTTGGAACATGATCCTTTGGTTAAGGATTTTATAAAATTTGGCATAAAAGTTTTTGATGTAGGATTTCCTTCTGTTTTGTTTCAGGTATCAGTGAAATCTTCTCTATGAGACAGAATCAAGCAAGCACTGAAGCAAGGCAGTGAGTTGGAGAAAAAGGTGGAGTTGGTTCAGAAGGGTAAGTTTCCTGAATTCAACATTGATAATTATTGTGTTTTGAGATTTGGGAAGAGATTGTGTGTTCCTTGTGATTCAGAGTTGAAGACAGAGTTGTTATGTGAAGCTCATAGTTCTCCATTTTCAGTTCATCCTGGCATTACTAAGATGTACAGAGATCTGCGGGAGTATTACTAGTGGGATGGAATGAAAAGATATATTGCTGATTTTACTGTGAAGTGTTTGACTTGTCAATAGGTTAAAGCAGAGTGGCAGTTACCGAAAGAGATGCTTCAGCCTTTACCAGTGCCAGAGTGGAAATGGGAAAATATATCCATGGACTTTGTTGTGGGATTACCGAAGACATCTCGAGGTAATAATGCAATCTGGGTTATTGTTGGTCGCTTGACTAAATCTTCTCATTTCCTTCCTATTCGGGATACTTTCTCTCTAGACCAACTTTCTCGATTGTATCTTAAAGAGATATTCGGGTTTCATGGAGTTCCCCTATCCATTGTATCTGATCGTGATCCCAGGTTTACTTCTAACTTTTGGAAAGGCCTTTAGAAGTCGTTGGGTACTGAATTAAATTTTAGTATATCTTTTCATCCTTAATCATATGGGCAGTCAGAACGAACAATTCAGACTTTAGAGGATATGCTACGTGCTTATTCGATGGATTATCAGGGAATTTGGTACCAACATCTTTCTTTGGTTGAATTTTCTTATAATAACAGTTTTCATACCAGTATACAGATGGCACCGTTTGAGTCATTATATGGGAAGCGGTGTCGAACTCCAGCTTTTTAGGATGAAGTGGGTGAAAGGAAGCTGATGGGACCAGAATTGGTAGAAGAGATGGTAGAAAAAGTTCAGTTGATTCAGAAACACATGAGAACAGCTCAGAGCAGACAGAAAAGTTATGCAGACAACAGGAGGAAGGATCTATCTTTCAAGGTAGGTGATTATGTTTTTCTCAAAGTTTCACCGTGGAAAAGTGTGATGCGATTTGGTAAGAAAGGAAAGCTGAGTCCAAGGTTCATTGGACCATATGAAATTCTGGAGTGAGTTGGATCAGTTGCTTTCCGAGTGGTTTTACCTCTGAGTTTATCTTAGGTACACAATTTTTTTCATGTTTCGATGTTGAGAAAGTATATGCCAGATCCATCTCATGTTTTGAGCCCAGAGGTAGTTTAGTTGGAAGAGAATCTCTCTTATAAAGAACAATCAGTCCAGATTCTTGACCAAAGAGAGCAAGTGTTGCGAAATAAGGTAATTCACCAGGTAAAGGTTTTTTGGAAAAACCATATGGTTGAAGAGGCAACGTGGGAATCTGAAAATTCTATGAGGGATAAATACCCCCACTTATTTTGATAAGTGAATAAAATTGCGAGGACGCAATTCCCAAAAGGGGGGAAGGATGTAACATCCCAGGTAAATAAAGAATAAAACATTTTCATATTTATTAATATTTACGAATTAAATATTAATTTTACTTTAAAGGGGTTTCTATGTTCGATATCGTACCCGATACGCAACAAAGAGTTTCTTTGAAATCTTACGTTGTACACTAGTAATAAAATAATATTATTTTAAATGGTAGTTAACACGTAGCTGTTGTATTTGCGGGAATGAATAGAAATAACTAAAATATGATTGTATATTTTTGTTAAATGTTTATATGTTTATCCAATAAAGTATAAAGGATTAAAATACGAAAAGAATTCAATTTTAGGCATAGATACTCTAATTTTCACTAAAGGTCCACTTATCGCCTTTTGATGGCGAACCGTCATTAAATATAGTTTTGGTCACTCTTATACATTCTTTTGGACCAAATAAAATTCTTCTTTAGAATCAGGACATCAAAATTTACTTTGTGTAAATTTTTGTTATTTTTCCGATAAAGTTCATTTTTTTAATGAATAGTGAAAATGTGGTATTTTAATTCAAAACCTCTTTTTAATCTAATTTATTTATATGATTATATTATATTTTGAAATGATTTTAAAGTAAAATTAGAATATATTTTCACTATTTAATCCAATAGTGGTCGTTGGAATTAATTTCACTTTGAAATTGGACTTAAACTAGTGTCAATCTTTTGATATATATTGTTTCATAAAAACACGCTATTTGTCCTGACAGCGGAAATTAATTATTAAATTAATCAATGTAACTTATATGTTTTGAATTTTAAAAAATAGACAATATTTTTGAATTTGGAATATCAAATATATCTTAGGGTGAAGTTTTGGTATTTTTCTGAAAAACTTCAATTTTTGATGAATAGTGAAACCACTAAGTGGTACTTAAAAAAACTGTTTTTTTCTGTTTAAATGAAATTTTACCACCTCTGTGTTTTGAATTTCAAGAATCTGACATACATGGTTGTCATTAAGAAGTAAAATGTGGTTCAATGGGATTAAAATAATTTTTGATGAATAGTAACTTTTAAGTTTTTAATCGCGATTAGAGGTAATTTGTATGATTTAAGGTAAAAATAATGTTTTAATAATATGAAATGACCTTGAAACATTTCCTACCCTTATTGGATGTGTCATGGCCGACCAAGACAATACATGGGTCAACTTGAGGACCTCATGGAGCCACTTTGGTAGGAAAATGTCATTAATAACTTTTTATTTAATGTTAAAATAAAAATGTCACAAACATGTGTTGTTTTACTAAAACAATTTTTAGATGGGGTAATACGAGTCGTAATTTTGACTATAAATATTCATTAAAAATATAAAAAGATTTCCTACATCATGTTATTTTTTTTATAATTTTTATACATTAAACAAATTAAATTATTTATGACACCATGATGATGCGGCGATTACCTCATTATTTAATGATTTAAATAAAATGAAAAGATAGTGTAAATTCTAAGACCTAAACTTTTCAAAAACCTATTGGATGGGTGGATTTAGAACTCTTATCACCTTATCCTAGAAATATATAATTTTGGGACCTTTAAATTCGAAAAACATTATATAATAAAGTAACCTTTTATAACTTTCCAAGAGTGTCCCTCCTCTCCTCTTATAAAAGGCCCCCACCTCTACCACCTTACCCACACCTCTCAAGCCTTTGGCTCATCCAAACCCTGCCCATTTTTTCTCTCCACATACCTCTATTACTCCTAGAATCCTCACCATGGGAATAAGTCTTTCCAAGGAATCCTTTGAGTTCAAATCAAAAAGAGTTACCTGATTTAAAGGTAGTGTCTTCTCTTGTGTTCTTATGTTTTATTTTGCTTCTCCAACCCCCTAAACTCTTTTTATTCATTTATTTTGTAACAACACTATTATATTAAATATACTAGGATGTTTTTATGATAATTATTAGAGCTAAAATTACACACACCTTCATCTAATGGTTAAAGAGCATACTGTTTCCGTGGATGGCGAATTATGCCTCACGAAACAATGATTGTTCAATATTCTTATAACACCTTAAAAGGTGGACATTAAGATGACACTATATTTATATATTATATTTAATATGTTTATTTTTTCCTTAAGCTTATGTATTTTTTATTTATGTCATACCTTTATGGCTTCCATTATGGGTATACGTGATATCTTCATTTTAGGAAGTGCGGACTACCACCCCCTCAAAGTGATTTGATTCGTTAATGTCATATATGGGACGTATAAAGGATGGAGTTAATGATATTATATATGAAGTTTTACTAGAATTATAATATACCTTTACGTCATTATGATTCCATTCCATAAAATACGAAATAGAAATGAAAGTAGCGTTCATGCGTACGTACGACTTACTGTCTCCATGAACGGTGCATTTCATTTCTTACCTCTAAATGTTATGTAATATTATAAATGCATGTATATACTAGATATATATTATATATATGATATATACATAATTAATATAACTCTGGGTATAATGGATACATGAACAACTTGTAGTTATAAAGAGTTTATTTTTGACTCAAGTACCAATGATCGTTAAAACGACCGTTATTAACTTAAATAATTACATAGTGTTCATGACACGGTAATAAGTGATATAAAAGGAATAATGAACTTGAAAAATGTTCTTAATCAAGTATAAATTAACTCAAGTTTATTATTCAAGAGATTAAAAAACGATCGAGTCAAGTCGTATACGAGGTAAGGGAGTTCGTCTCAATCTCCTTTCATTGAGGCATATTACGTTTTTTACACAACTTTATTTTATATGGTGTATAAACCCCTTTTACTTTTACATTTATTCAAAAGGAATATTTTTTATACGAAGTATTTACTAAATGACAAAAGGGAATGTTTTTTTTTGTCGTACGTATGCGGCGACAACGACTTCTCCGCCGCCGTGACCATTATTTGAGTTTTGGCTTCCTCTACAAGCCATAACTTTTTTTTAATGAAAAATAAATACCATGTTTTACTTTTCTTTTATTTTGGTATTGAAAATTGTTTTGATAATGTTTTTATTATATAAATGTGTTATTTATATCTTGTGATTGAAATGTGAAAATGTTATGTTTCCTTTATGCATGTTTTATGTGATATGATTATGTTATGGTTCTTGGGAATTTTTATGAAGACGGGTGGTTCCGTGATAAACTAAGGGCGGGTGAGCCCGATATAGCTCTCCAATGCATTGGGTAACCTGAAGTAGGTAAACGTTAAGGTTTCTCCAAAGAGATTTAGGGAATATACTGTGATGGGTATTCCAAACGTAACCATGTGGGTTACTCCCTACGTAAGAATGTTATGAATGCCTCAAGTTACCTTTATGTCTTATGATTTCTATGATTTATTCATGATTTGATGAGTTATGTTAAAATGATTATGTTTTATGAGTAAAGTATGATTTCATACTTGGACTAATGTTTTTGTTTCGTACTTTTATATCCCTTACTGAGCTTTTTATCCTCATCCCACGTTTTTGAAATGTTTTTCACAGGACTTAATGTGGAATAGGGTCAAGGATGGGATCAAGGAAAAGTCATGCTATCTAAAACATGGAACTAGACATGTTTCTTTTTAAGAGTTTTTATTTTATGGAAACTTAGTATAAGTGTCTACTTTGTAATCTTTTAAGATGTAATAGTTATGTCCTAATTCTCTAAAACTCTAAACCTGAAAAGATCTTCAATGTGAATTATTCATTTAATTCAACATTAAGTAAGGTTAAAGGTTGGGGCCTTATAGTTGGTATCATAGGTCGGTTTAGACAACTTTAGGAGTTAGAAAATTGTTAAATTATAAATTAATTTATGGTATGATTGAAATGATATAGCATTTAAAGATTACCATGTTGCTTCGCCAAAGATATTTCTGTGTTAAGAATGGTTTTTCATAGAGGAAACAGAAAAAATTTTCTGGGAAGGCATAGAGAGGGAAATGACCTTTCAAATCAGTATCCTGAGATGGTCAGAATCAGAACTAAATAGTTTGTTGTAGTAATGGCTCAGTTGACTCAGGTGAAAAATGTTGGTTGTTTTTATTGATGATATTTTGGTGTTTTCAAAAAGTAAAGAGGAGAATGAAATTCATTTAAGGGTTATCTTGCAAACCTTAAAAGAAAATAAACTGTATGGAAAATTCAGCAAGTGTGAGTTTTGGTTACAACAAATTTCTTTCCTTGGTCACATTGTTTCAAAAAATGGCATAACTGTTGATCCTGCTAAAACAAAAGTTATTGAAGAATGGCCAAGACACAAAAATGTAACCGAGATCCATAGTTTTCTTGGTTTGGCAGGTTACTACTGAAGGTTTGTTGAAAAATTTTCACGGTTATCAAGTCCAATGACTAAGCTAACTCAGAAGGGTGTTGAGCTTATCTGGAAAAAAGAATGTGATGATTGTTTTCCGGTGTTGAAAAGAATATTGGTGAATTCTCCAGTTTTGGCACTTCCTTCCAGGAATGGTGAGTTTGTTATATACAGTGATTCTTTGTTGAAGGGACTTGGTTGTGTCCTTATGCAGAATGATCAGGTAATTGCATATGCTTCACGTCAGTTGAAAACTCATGAGGTAAATTGCCCTACACATGAATTGGAATTAACTGCTGTAGTTTTTTCTCTAAGAATTTGGAGGCATCATTTGTATTGGGTAAAGTTTGAAATATATACTAATCACAAAAGTTTAAAGTATATATTCACTCATAAAGAATTGAACATGAGACAGAGGAGATGGCTAGAATTAATCAAGGATTATGATTGTACAATTCATTACCATCCGGGAAAAGCAAATAAATTGGCTGATGATTTGAGTCGAAAAAGTAATGATTCATTAACAATTTTGAGTTTGGAACATGATCCTTTGGTTAAGGATTTGATGAACTTTGGCATAAAAGTTGTTGATGTAGTATGTCCTTCTGTTTTGTTTCAGGTATCAGTGAAATCTTCTCTATGAGACAGAATCAAGCAAGCACTGAAGCAAGACAGTGAGTTGGAGAAAAAGGTAGAGCTGGTTCAGAAGGGTAAGTTGCATGAATTCAATATTGATAATTATTGTTTTTTGAGATTTGGGAAGAGATTGTGTATTCCTTGTGATTCAGAGTTGAAGAGGGAGTTGTTATGTGAATCTCATAGTTCTCCGTTTTCAGTTCTTCCTGGCAGTACTAAGCTGTACCGAGATCTGCGGGAGTATTACTGGTGGGATGGAATGAAAAGCAATATTGCTGATTTTACTGTGAAGTGTTTGACTTGTCAATAGGTTAAAGCAGAGCGGTAGTTACCGAAAGAGATGCTTCAGCCTTTACCAGTGCCAGAGTGGAAATGAGAAAATATATCCATGGACTTTTTTGTGGGATTACCGAAGACATCTCGAGGTAATAATGTAATCTGGGTTATTGTTGATCGCTTGACTAAATCTTCTCATTTCCTTCCTATTCAGGATACTTTCTCTCTAGATCAACTTTCTCGATTGTATCTTAAATAGATAGTCAGGTTGCATGGAGTTCCCCTATCCATTATATCTGATTGTGATCCCAGGTTTACTTCTAACTTTTGGAAAGGTCTTCAAAAGTCGTTGGGTATTGAATTAAATTTTAGTACATATTTTCATCCTCAATCAGATGGGCAGTCAGAATGAACAATTCAGACTTTAGAGGATATGCTACGTTCTTATTCGATGGATAATCATGGAATTTGGGACCAACATATTTCTTTGGTTGAATTTTCTTATAATAACAGTTTTCAATCCAGTATACAGATGGCACAGTTTGAGGCATTATATGGGAAGCGGTGTCGAACTCCAGCTTTTTGGGATGAAGTGGGTGAAAGGAAGCTGATGGGACCAGAATTGGTAGAAGATATGGCAGAAAAAGTTCAGTTGATTCAGAAACACATGAGAACAGCTCAGAGCAGACAGAAAAGTTATGCAGACAATAGGAGGAAGGATCTATCTTTCGAGGTAGGTGATCATGTTTTTCTCAAAGTTTCACCATTGAAAAGTCTGATGCGATTTGGTAAGAAAGGAAAGCTGAGTCCAATGTTCATTGGACCATATGAAATTCTGGAGAGAGTTGGATCAGTTCCTTACTGAGTGACTTTACCTCTAAGTTTATCTCAGGTACACAATGTTTTTCATGTTTTGATGTTGAGAAAGTATATTCCAGATCCGTCTCATGTTTTGAGCCCAGAGGTAGTTCAGTTGGAAGAGAATCTCTCTTATGAAGAACAACCAGTCCAGATTCTTGACCAAAGAGAGCAAGTGTTGCGAAATAAGGTAATTCACTAGGTAAAAGTTTTGTGGAAAAGCCATATGTTTGAAGAGGCAACGTGGGAATCTGAAAATGCTATGAGGGATAAATACACCCACTTATTTTGATAAGTGAATAAAATTGTGAGGACGCAATTCCCAAAAGGGGGGGAAGGATGTAACATCCCAGGTAAATAAATAATAAAACATTTTCATATTTATTAATATTTACGAATTAAATATTAATTTTACTTTAAAGGGGTTACTATGTTCGATAGTGTACCTGATACGCAACAAAGAGTTTCTTTGAAATCTTACGTTGCACACTAGTAATAAAATAATATTATTTTAAATGGTAGTTAACACGTAGTTGTTGTATTGGTGGAATGAATAGAAATAACTAAAATATGATTGTATATGTTTGTTAAATGTTTTTACATTTATCCAATAAAGGATAAAGGATTAAAATACGAAAAGAATTCAATTTTAGGCATAGATACTCTAATTTTCACTAAAGGTCCACTTATCGCCTTTTGATGGCGAACCATCATTAAATATAGTTTTGGTCACACTTATACATTATTCTGGACCAAATAAAATTCTTCTTTAGAATCAGGACATCAAAATTTACTTTGTGTAAATTTTTGTTATTTTTCCGATAAAGTTCATTTTTTTAATGAATAGTGAAAATGTGGTATTTTAATTCAAAACCTCTTTTTAATATAATTTATTTATATGATTAGATTATATTTTGAATTGGTTTTAAAGTGAAATTAGAATATATTTTTACCATTTAATCCAATAGTGGTCGTTGGAATTAATTTCACTTTGAAATTGGACTTAAACTAGTGTCAATCTTTTGATATATATTGTTTCATAAAAACACGCTATTTGTCCTGACAGCAGGAATTAATTATTAAATTAATTAATGTAACTTATATGTTTTGAATTTTATAAAATAAAAAATATTTTTGAATTTGGAATATCAAATATAGCTTAGGGTGAAGTTTTGGTATTTTTCTGAAAAACTTCAATTTTTGATGAATAGTGAAACCACTAAGTGGTACTTAAAAAAACTGTTTTTTTAAATGAAATTTTACCACCTCTGTGTTTTGAATTTCAAGAATCCGACATAAATGGTAGTCATTAAGAAGTAAAATTTGGTTCAATGGTATTAAAATAATTTTTTGTGAATAGTAACTTTTAAGTTTTTAATCGCGATTAGAGGTAATTAGTATAATTTAAGGTAAAAATAATGTTTTAATAATATGAAATGACTTTGAAACATGTCCTACCCTTATTGTATGTATCACGGCTGACCAAGAAAATCCATGGGTCAAATTGATGACCTCATGGAGCCACTTTGGTAGGAAAATGACATTAATAACTTTTTATTTAATGTTAAAATAAAAATGTCACAAACATGTGTTGTTTTACTAAAACAATTTTTAAATGGGGTTATACGAGTCGTAATTTTGACTATAAATATTCATTAGAAATATAAAAAGATTTCCTACATCATGTTATTTTTTTATAATTTTTAGACATTAAACAAATTAAATTATTTATGACAGCATGATGATGCGGCGATTACCTCATTATTTAACGATTTAAATAAAATGAAAAGATAGTGTAAAATCTAAGACCTAAACTTGTCAAAAACCTATTGTATGGGTGGATTTAGAACTCTTATTACCTTATCCTCGAAATATATAATTTTGGGACCTTTAAATCTGAAAAACATTATATAATAAAGTAACCTTTTATAACTTTCCAAGAGTGCCCCTCCTCTCCTCTTATAAAAGGCCCCCACCTCTACCACCTTACCCACACCTCTCAAGCCTTTGGCTCAGCCAACCCCTACCCATTTTGTCTCTCCACATACCTCTATTACTCCTAGAAGCCTTACCTTGGGCAGAAGTCTTTTCAAGGAATCCTTTGAGCTCAAATCAAAAAGAGTTACCTGATTTAAAGGTAGTGTCTTCTCTTGTGTTCTTATGTTTTATTTTGCTTATCCAACCCCCTAAACTCTTTTTATTCATTTATTTTGTAACAAAAATAGAATCTTAAATATACTAGGATGTTTTTATGATAATTATTAGAGCTGAAATTACACACACCTTCATCTAATGGTTAAAGAGCATACTATTTCCGTGGATGGTGAATTTCTGCCTCACGAAACGATGATTGTTCAATATTCTTATAACACCTTAAAAGGTGGACCTTAAGATGAAACTATATTTATATATGATATGTAATATGTTTATGTTTTTCTTAAGCTTTTGTATTTTTTATTTATGGCATACCTTATGGTTTCTGTTATGGGTATACGCGATATCTTCATTTTAGGAAGTGCGGACTACCACCCCCTCAAAGTGATTTGATTCGTTAATGTCATATGTGGGACGTATAAAGGATGGAGTTAATGATATTATATATGAAATTATACTCTAATTATAATATACCTTTATGTCATTATGATTCCATTCCATAAAATACGAAATAGAAATGAAAGTAGCGTTCATGCGTACGTACGACTTACTGTCTCCATGAACGGTGCATTTCATTTCTTACCTCTAAATGTTATGTAATATTATAAATGCATGTATATACTGGATATATATGATATATATGATATCTACATAATGAATATAACTCTGGATATAATGGATACATGAACAACTTGTAATTGTAAAGAGTTTATTTTTGACTCAAGTACCAATGATCGTTAAAACGACCGTTATTAACTTAAATAATTACATAGTGTTCATGACATGGTAATAAGTGATATAAAAGGAATAATGAACTTGAAAAGGGTTCTTAATCAAGTAGAAATTAACTCAAGTTTATTATTCAGGAGATTAAATAATGATCGAGTCAAGTTGTATACGAGGTAAGGGACTTCGTCTCAATCTCCTTTCATTGAGGTATATTACGTTTTTTACACAACTTTCTTTTATACGGTGTATAAACCCCATTTACTTTTACGTTTATTCAAAAGGAATATTTTTTATATGAAGAATTTACTAAACGACAAAAGGGAATGTTTTTTTTTCGTACGTATGCGGCGAAAACGACTTCTCCGCCGCCATGACTATTATTTGATTTTGGGTTTCCTCTACAAACCATAACTCTTTTTTAATGAAAAATAAATACCATGTTTTACTTTTCTTTTATTTTGGTATTGAAAATGGTTTTGATAATGTTTTTATTATATAAATGTGTTATTGATATCTTGTGATTGAAATGTAAAAATGTTATGTTTCCTTTATGCATGTTTTATGTGATACGATTATGTTATGGTTCTTGGGCATTGTTATGAAGACGGGTGGTTCTACGATAAACTAAGGGCGGGTGATCCCGATATAGCTCTCCAATGCATTGGGTAACGCGAAGTAGTTAAACGTTAAGGTTTCTCCAAAGAGATTTAGGGAATATACTGTGATGGGTATTCTAAACGTAACCATGAGGGTTACTCCCTACGTAAGAATGTTATGAATGCCTCAAGTTACCTTTATGTCTTATGATTTCTATGATTTATTCATGATTTGATGAGATATGTTAAAATGCTTATGTTTTATGAGTAAAGTATGAATTCATACATGGACTAATGTTTTCATTTCGTACTTTTATATCCCTTACTGAGCTTTTTATGCTCATCCCACGTTTTTGAAATGTTTTTCACAGGACTTAATGTGGAATAGGGTCAAGGATGAGATCAAGGAAAAGTCATGCTATCTAAAACATGGAACTAGACATGTTTCTTTTTAAGAGTTTTTATTTTATGGAAACTTAGTAGAAGTGTCTACTTTGTAATCTTTTAAGATGTAATAGTTATGTCTTAATTCTTTAAAACTCTAAACCTGAAAAGATCCTCAATGTGAATTATTCATTTAATTCAACATTAAGTAAGGTTAAAGGTCGGGGCCTTATATTGTGACCAGGTGACTTCTACAGTTTATCAACATTAGAATTCACTTCATCACCAATAAAGAGCCAATCGGAAAAGTAGTGAGTTCAAAATGTCAGTTGAACTCAGTGTCAGATCTCTCTTTTGAGTATGATTTACCTTCCAGTAGAAACGTCAGATTAAAAATGGATTGAATTTGGATTTTATCAAGATTAGTTTTCACGGATTCTTGATGTTTTGAAAATGTAACTGTTTAGAAAATGTGTGAGAGAAAGAGTCTATCCAGTTGAAGAATGCATGCATGATTTGGGGAAGAAAAATTTTACCGTCTTAGCTTATTCCCCCATAAAGGGATTGGTTGAGAATAGTTGAGTTCAATAGATAAACAGATCTAAAGATAACAAAGTTCATGCTGAACGAAAATTTCCCAAAAGAAAAACAGAGTGAAGAATAAAAGTGTCCAGTCTCCCTGCTTGCTTCGATGTGCTGATCTCTGTGCGATGCTCCTTCTTGATGGTGAATGAAGTGAGGTATGTCTCTTGATCTCCCATATTGGGCATCTAAAATGGAATGGTCTGTAACTGCCACTATGCTAAAGTCCCTTCTCCGAGTGCTTCTCTTTAGAAGTATACGTGAATGGAAGTGATCTACATCAAGTCTCTAAGTGGTGATCCCCTCCTGCTTGTGCCCCATGTAAGTCTCTGGAATTATGCCGATGATTTCCCCGACCTCCACGTGGTGCCTTTATGATGTCATTTTCTCCCAAACTGTTATTTAAGAATTTCCTCAAAATAGAATGAAAATACCACACCAAGACCCACAATCTCCCCTCCTAAAACAGAAAACAAACAAAAAATTAAATTACAAAATTTTTAGAATTAAATATAAATATTTTAATATACATGTTATTATTATTATATATTATATTAGAATAAATAAAAAGAAAGAAAAAATGAGGTGAAAATAAATGAAATAATTAATTAATAACAAGTATTAAAAATAAACAAAAATACAAATGAATAAATAATGAAAATTAAACTATTTATTACAAGTATTATATTTATATATTAAAAAAATAGACATATATGCATATAAATATTAAAGTTATAATAAATGTAATATTTATAATAAAAATAAAAATAAATATTTATAATCAAAACAAATTATTATTTTTTAAATAAATAAAAGAATTAAAATTTATTATTAAACTATTTAAAATTGTTATATTATATATAATATATACAAGTATTATTAAATATAAACTTAATACTACTAATAAACTATTATTATTATTATTATTGTTATTATGTTTATTATATATAATAATTATATTAATTGTTATGCATGTTATTATATATATTATATGTTATATTATATATAATAAAAACAAAAAGAAAAAAAGTAATAAGGGGAGGGGGGGTTGGGTCACGACGACTCTCCGATGGCGCCGCAGCGGCGCGAGGCGAAGTGGGTTAGCAGGGGGTTTCTTCGGCAGCGAGGCAGGAGGCACGGGGTTTTGCGGCGGTAAAGGGAAGTGGTGCTTCGGCGGGCGGAGCAGGCTACGAGTTGGGCGAGCAGTGGAGCGGCCTTGGAATGGGAGTGCGCAAGATCTCGGGAAGCCGGGGGTGGTTCAGCATTGGGATAGATGAAGGAGGCTCAGATATCTTCTTCTCGGCACCTGCAATGGTTCCTTAAGCAGCGGCTTCAGATCCGGTATTAGATAGGACGTGATATTATTAAATTAAATAAGGAATTTATAAATTGAAATAGTTAATAAACTAATTATTTAAAAAAAATACACGAGATAATGAAAGAATAAAAAAAATAAAAAATTGAAATTAACTTAAAAACAAAAGAATAACAAAATGTGGAAGCAGAACGAATGAACTAATTTTAAAATTATTTAAAGGGAAAAAAATAATAAATAAAATACATATTTTTATAAAAAAATGACTATTTTAGAAAAAGAATGTACAAAATTGATAGCAGTTAGTGATTATTAATTAGAATACAATGTTTTGATATTTAAAATACACTAAAAAACAAATAAATGATGTGGAAAATTATATTAAAAACAGACACATCACTATTTCCCCCACATCCACCATGGAATAACTAGAATTCCACCTGGTAATCACAACAAGAATTATGAATCCCATACTATGAATTTTTAACTCCTCAACAACACTCTTGAATTGAGCCAATATAGAATAAGAACTTCTCACAAACATGAAATAAAATCTAATTCTAGCAATGTATTTTGATATTTCCTTTAACACATATCTAACAATAAGGTTTAAAATGTATACACAAAACATCATATTTATATATATATACTCTCCATTAATAAGAGAACCATTATAATCATTATCCCTCTTGATCAAGTAATTTACAGCTACATTAAAATAACAATCCTTTCAATCCCCCGTTGTTTCACAGTTTGTTCTAAAACTTGTTTAATTATTTCCCATTTTATGATTATGAACAATACAAAATCAGATTATTTTTTATTTAAGAACATATCATCATCAATAAAATGTGCTTTCACGCACCTATAATTCTAATTTTGAATCGAAGTCCTTATATCAATAGTAAGACATATCATATAAGAGATCATCTCAAACAAATTTTGATTTTTGTTTCTCACTCAACAGTACTACAAAAACGGGCAAGAGAAGCACCCCCTTATATCAGCGCTAAGTAAAACCGCTGATAAAAGTTACCCAATATTAGCGCTAAAATTTTAGCGCTGATAAAGGAGTTCTTTATCAGCGCTTTCCTAGCACTGATAAAGAGGCCATATATCAGCGCTAGAAAAGCGCTGATAGAGAACTCCTTTATCAGCGCTAAAATAGCGCTGATAAAAAGACCTTTTATCAACACTAGAAAAGCGCTGATAAAGACTCCTTGTATCAGCACTAAAATTTTAGCGCTGATACAGTAAGGATTTATCAGCGTTTTTTTAGCGCTGATAAAGGGTACTATTATCAGCGCTAAAAAAACGCTGATAAATGACATCTTTATCAGCGCTAAAATGTTAGTGCTGATAAAGATAGTCTTTATCAGCGCTTTTTTAGCGCTGATAAAACCTTAGTGCATTTTTTTATAAAGTCGGTCGCACAGTGCCCTCGTTTTATCGCGACCTAAAGCTCTCGCGGTACTGGAACTCTGCGACTCCCCTCTGCCGCCTGCTGAGATCACGTTGCCGGACCTCCGTCGCCCTCGCTACTCATTGCCAGACCTCCGCCGCCCGCTGAGTTCGCATTGCCAGACCTCCACCGCCCTCGAGCTTCAGTTTGCCGGACCTCCGCCGCCCGCAACGCTTTCAAGCTTCGGTTTGCAGGACCTCCTTTAAGGCATGTTTTCCAAATCTTTTTTCAATATTGTTCTCATCTCCCATTTGTATATCATTTTTTAACATGCTTTTTTATTCTATGGGTGAGTATTATGGATTGACCGATTGAAGAAAATGGACCATACTTGATGGAAAATGATGTAAAGGGGATGATTCACATGTGTTTACTAATTTTCATTATATTTCTCAAGAACATGGTGCTTGTTTACTTTTATTGTTGAAAATCATCATTGTTTTTTGGTGGGGTTGTTTGAGAAGTTTTTTATTAGTTTGGTTGTGATAGATTCCATTGGGGGAAAATGTGAGATGGTTGAGGTGGTAAATCATGCAGTGGGGAAGCATCAACCTTTCCATTGTTAAAAAGATGTAATGAGTGGGTTATTGTGGGAGATGATATTGTTAGTTTATATGAGTTTTCCTTTTAGTTTCCCAATGACATAGAATATAGTTGTTAATGATGAAATTGAAAAGGGTTTGGTGGGAATTGAATAACTTCATGGATAAAAATGAAATGGTGGCTATAAAACTATGCTCACCCCCTACGCGATGAATGTATCGGGTGGTTCCCTCTTCTAAAATTCAAATATGTGAGTTCCTTTATCGAGATATAAACCTATGCCCACTCTTAATTCAGGAAACATCCAACTCTAGGTGATAATCCTAGGTTGCCTTAGGTGACGAGAATATGAAGTCCCTATGTTATGGGAATATGAGATCTTCTTTATCTCCCAAATAATGTTCCCTTGATTATACCTCATGAGATTATAAATAGATTCATTAGGGGATATGCCTAAGAATCCCCTAAGTGATGATCATAAGATCTCTTATTCATCTCCTAGGTAATGATCCTATGATTACACCTCACATGAGGAGCATGAGATTCCTGAGGCGATGTGCCAAAGAATCTCCTATGTGATGAGCATACGATCTCTAAACACTTCCCTTAGTAGATGATCTTATGTTCTTACCTGGTGTGATAAGAACACGATTCATTAGTTGATGAATATAGAAATCCTTATGTGCTATGAATATATTTTATGAACCAAATTGGTGTAGATTCCTCGCATGAAAAATGTGATCCACCTTGTGTAATGAGCCCAAATATCCGATTCAAATGGGCCTTATTCTATGGGAACCATACATATTAGGCCATACTCTAAATGAAAACATTCCCACACATAGAGGACCATATTCACTTAGTGGTCCATACTCCTACTAGTTGAAAAAACCCTATACCACATAGAGTCATATTTTTTGTGAATCCAAAATACACTCATTAGGCTATATCCCCTTTTAGTTAGACCAAAAATGTCTTATCACACATATTTACCATACTAACTTTCACTTGGTATCATTCGAAAAATCTTCTATACAACTTGATGTTAAACTATATCAATTATTTATTATTAGAAGTACATTGCACATGGTTGTGATAAATACCCTCGGTGCATTCACTAACCCATGACATATTGGAGGATGGTTTTAGGGGGTCACTAGACTATAATATACTAACCAATAGAGGGGTCTAAATGGGTATAGGCCATGAAATGGTGTTATCAAAGAATTTTATTAGGAGATATGATGGGGTTTGATGTTAGGAAAATTTGAGGATTTCAATGGTTTGGTTTAGAAAGTATTTCATTTGAATTCATTGGTATGTTTTGGGTGTACCTTTCCTTAGGTTTCAAATTATGCTCTTAGTGGTTCTTCATGGATAGTGGTTGTAGTCTCTTATTTGGGTGAAGGGATGTGTTCTTAGTATATTTCCATCTTATGATGTTCTTCATGGTTAGTGGTTGTAGTCTCTTATTTGGAGATGTTTGATGTTCTTGGTGAGGGCCACTATCTAGCTAGTGGTGTCGTTGTATATGAGAAATCATCGATGTAGTTGGAGATGTATGATGTTCTTCATTTGAGCAGACTCATTCAGATTCCAAGTGGGTGTTTCTATACTATACCTTCTTTTTGGGATTCATGTGTTTCATGAATTCATATTTTATCCATTTGAAGTTGGTTAGACATGTTTTGATCATTTTCAAGCACAAAATAACCCTATTAATGAAAATAATATATGGAATGGATGGTATCTTGTTGTGAATTAACCTTTTTCATTGAAATAAATTAGGTTTCCTTCTAGCCAACATGAAAGCCACTAACCTATTCTCAAATACCATGTTTTTCCATCTTGTTTGGGATATTTTGATTCACTCCCCCCTTTTGGTTTCCATTTCTTCTTGGCATGATCATCAGTAACGGTTTCACTTCCACCAGCAGTGAGTATTTAGGCATGATGAATAAATACTAATGGTTAGGATCTATTAATCTCTATTTTTATAAGGAAGTGGTTCTCTTCTACTGTATTTGGAATTCTTGTTTTGTGTACTTGAACCATAAATACTAATATTTGAGATTCTAATAGGATGGAGATGAATAAATATTGGATGGATGCTAATCATTTAACAATAGAGTACGAGAACGGAGTGAAAGAGTTCATCAAGTTTGCAAAGGATCACGCAAATGATCCTTCTCAAATCCTTTATCCATGTTTACGTTGTTGTTATTCTAGGCTACTTACTCCAGAGGAGTTGGAAGAACATTTGATATGTCACAGAATAGATCGGAGTTATAAATGTTGGAATAAACACGGAGAAAAAGCGAATGTAGCTACTGGCTGGGATAAAACTGCATTTTATGGATCGTCAGATATGAATACAAATATGGATAATGAAGAAGACCATATGGAGGATGTGATTGCAGATGTCAATGATGATGAAGATCGTATTGAGGAAATGAAAAAGATAATTCAAGATGAACTCTGTGATTGCCCAAAATTGTTTGAGAAGTTAAAGAGTTGTGCAAAGATGCCATTGTATGCTGCTTGCACTAGGTATACAACATTGTCAGCTGTACTGAAGTTGTATAAATTGAAAGTAGGAAATGGATGGAGTGATTTCAGTTTTACAGAACTACTTTCTCTCTTGAATGACATGCTCCCGGAAGATAATGAGCTCCCAAGACGGACATATGAAGCTAGACGAATGTTACACTCGATGAGAATGATTTCTGAAAGAATACATGCCTGCCCGAAAGACTGAATATTGTTTCGAAAAGAGAACAAATCACTTACAGAATGCCCAAAGTGTGGTGTTTCTCGATACAAGAAAGATAAATCCAATCCTAAGAAAGTTGTATGCTACTTTCCAATCATTCCAAGGTTTAGGCGTCTATATGGAAGTGAAGAAACTGCAAGATAATTGTCGTGACATGCAGATAAAAGAAATAAAGATGGGTTATTATGTCATCCGACCGACTCTCCTCAATAGAATAAAATTGATCATGAGTATCCTGAATTTGGAAAAGAGCCGAGAAACCTTCGTCTTGCGTTATCTATAGATGGAGTGAATCCTTTTGGTTTTCAAACCAGCACTCATAGTACATGGCCTGTTATGTTGGTAAATTATAACTTGCCACCCTGGTTATGCATGAAGTGGAAATTCATCATGTTATCTATGCTTATATCAAGACCAAAACAACCAGGTAACGATATTGATGTTTATCTGGCTCCTTCGATCGAGGATTTGAAGTTATTGTGGGACTCAGGTGTAATGTTGTATGATGCTTATAAAATTGAATACTTCACATTGAGAGCGATGTTGTATGGGACAATAAATGATTTCCCTGCTTATAGAAATTTTTCAGGCTATAGCATTAAAGTAACTCAAGGGTGTCCCGTGTGCGAAGAATATATAGAATCAATTAGGTTGAAACATTCATCGAAATCTGTGTTTCTAGGACATCGTAGATTTCTACCTCGTCGGCATAAGTACCGATCTTGGATGACATCATTCAATGGAAGTTCAGAAAAACGCGCAACACTGTCTCCACTAACAGGTGATCAGCTGTTTGAGAAAGTAAAAGATCTAAACACTATTTTTGGTAAACCATTTTTGAAAAACCTTACGAAAATCGGTTGAAAAAAGTGATCAGTTTTGTTTGAATTACCATAATGGAATTGTTTGTACGTCAGACATTTTCTTGATGTGATGCATGTGGAAAAAAATGTATGTGACTGTGTTATCGGAACGTTTCTAAATGCCCCTGGAAAAACAAAAGATGGAATTAAGTCAAGGTTGGACATGGTTGACATGGGAATACAAGAAGAGTTGGCTCCCGTGAAGGGTGAAAATCGAATGTTTCTTCCTCCATCTGCTTATACTCTTTCTAGGGTGGAGAGATATCAGTTTTGTAACTTATTCAATGATGTAAAGGTTCCAGAGGGGTACTCATCAAATATCAAGAACATTTTTTCAATGAATGATTCGAAGTTAAAAGGTTTTAAATCACATGATTGCCATGTTTTGATGCAAGATCTAATTCCTATAGATTTACGTTGCATTTTGCCCAAGAATGTTCATCATACATTAACCAAACTTTGTTTCTTTTTCAAAGCTATATGTAGCAAAGTTTTAGACTCGGGGAAATTTCCATCTATGGAAAAAGAAATTTTCATCATATTATGTGAATTAGAAATGTTCTTCCCGCCAACATTATTTGATATGATGGTTCATTTGATGATTCACTTGGTGAGAGAGATTCGACTTTGTGGTCCTGTGCACTATAGATGGATGTATCCTGTTGAACAGTATATGAAGATTTTGAAAGGGTATGTCAAAAATTGAAGTCAGCCAGAGGGTTGTATAGTGGAGCGATATATTGTTGATGAAGCCATTGAATTTTGTACTGAATACCTATCTGATTTGGAAAGCATTGGTCTCCCGAAATCTCATCACACTGGACGCATTGAGGGTGAGGGAATTTCTAGAAGAGAAGTTGTGACAATCAATATTACAGATCAGGAGCATGCTCATCTTTATGTTTTTCATAACAGTTGGGAGGTTGCTCCATATATTAAAACTCACAAAGAAATTCTTAGGAAGTTGAATCCCTCAAGGCTGAAAAATGGTTATCAGATACACATAATCACCAGTTTATAGGATGGTTTTAGGACCATATTTTTAAGCAGTAGGATGAAAATCCGAATTCAATTTTAGAATGCCTTCAATGGCTAGCCGCTGGAACAAGTGTGTATGCATTATCTTACAGTGGTTATGTAATTAATGGTTATAAATTCTATACAGATGAACATGATGAAGATAGTACCATGCAAAATAGTGGAGTTACACTAGTGGCTGAAGCGATGCATGTTTCTGGTACTAAGGACAGAAATCCAATTTATGCAAATATGTCATACTTTGGCATTATCAAACTAATATGGGAGTTGGATTATACGACATTCCAATTGCCTATTTTTCAATGAAAATTGGTTGATAACAATAGTGGTGTTAAAATAGATTAATGGGGATTTGTGAAAGTTGATTTTAGTAAAGAAGGGTACAAAGACGAACAGTTTATAATGGAATCACAAGAGGTACAAGTTTTTTATGTTCCAGATCCCACAAACTGAAAGTGGTCGATTGTTCTGTTATCGTCTAAAACTACTGAAGGTTCCGATGAAAATTCAGTTGAGGATGATCCTTTTAGTGGTACGTCGCAATCATTTCGGATCGGTCCCAATGCAGATGATGTTTTGTATGTTAGAGGAGACCACAATGAAGGTATTTGGATAGTCAATAGAGGTGTCAAATCCCTTCAACCTTTGAAAAAAATAAAGAGAGTTTAGTAAATAGGTTATATTTTGTTTGTAATATAGATCTTATTATCTCATGTTATTATCTTATCATTACTGAATTTATGTAATCTGAATTAACTGTTCAACCAATTTTGCAGATAATGACTTCTGCACATTCTGATTATCCCAACATTGAGGCTGAACAAGTCTCTCAAGCAGCTGCTGCTCCTGCAGCTCATGTTGCTGCTGCTGTTGCTCCTGCAGCTCATGCTGCTACTGTTGTTACTCCTGCTTTGGCTCTGGTTGCTCCTGATGCTCCTCCTGCTGCGGCTCATGCTATTGTTGCTCCTCCTAATTCTCCTCCTGCTGCTCCTCTTGTTGCGGCTCCTACTGCTCTTAGTGTTGAGGTCCAACAACCATCAACACATGTCGTTGATACCATTCTAGATGAACATATAGATAATGTTGATATCGATGAAATGGTCAGGAATGAAGGACCAGCGTCGCAGAAATCACAGGTGCGTCGTAGTTTGACGGTGTTAGCAAAAATTCTTAAGGCGAAAAGCAAAGGCATAAAATTTTAAGTCGGATGTAATGCACGAGGCCAACATGTGAATCCCAACAAGGCTATGTTTAGTAGCTACATTGGAGTTGTCACTCGGAAACGCGTGCCGATTGACATAGCTTCATGGCACCATGTTGTGTCCTGGCTGAAGGCTGTGATCTAGGAAGAAATTACGGTAACATTATGAATTTATTTCTTTAATTTACTAGAAAATAAAATAATGAAACAATGTCTTACTCTTCTCAATATCTTGAGGATTACATTTATAGTAGACGATTCACACAAGGATTATTTACTAAGGCTTTCAGGAAAGATTCATCGAGGTTTTCGCACTATTTTAACAAGATGTCACCTCAAAGATTCTAAAGGTAAAATAAACCTACACCCACCCATTGTCTACGCTCACCTGATATCCCAAGAAGCATGGGATGCATTTATTATCCGTCATGGGGATGAGAAGTTTCAGGTACATTATGAGTGATAATATGTTGTTTGAGGATACCTATATTCATCACTTTGATTGTCAATATTTCATTTATGAAACAGAAACTTTGTACTGAAAATAAGGAACATGCTTCAAAACCAACATACCCCTATTGTAATTTCCCATAAAGTCACCCTTCGAAATGTCCTACAATGTCTGCAGACCCCACCCTTTCCCCTTGACTGTCAAAAAAACCTAAAAGACAATGAATAACAATGATCATTCCAAAATGCATTTACACTGAAACCCTCCAGAAAAAAATAAAGTACAATACCTGCAAGTTGTAACTTAGGCCGTGTTGCACAAGCCAATTGCCACATTGTTTGTAGCAACCAAATTTTCTCCAACACTCTAATTATCTTCATTGCTTCATGTCTCTTATACTCTTCTAGAAACTCTTCTCTAAGAAGGTCAACTATCGTGTACGCATACTCACCTTCAAATTCATGGGTGCAAGTACAAGGCACAGATGAAGATAAACAATTTCTAAAACAAGTTGACCAACATCCATCATCCTCGATGGAAGTAAGATATAAATTCACATCGAAATTCTTAAAGATATTATTTTGATGTATATAGTGAAAGGGTAGTGGATATTAATTGTTGATGTTGTTCGTCTACGAGACTTTCACCTTCTATTCTCCTCTCACTATGTCTTGGAAATCATGCAATAACCTTATATCATGTGGGGTAAATTGAGTTTGTTGAGAAACTATGGCACCGCATGATCTTTCATTTCTAGTGCCCTCAGGATTGTTTTTCTAATCAAGCTGCCTCTGATCATTAGTTGCGTGTAAAGGTGGTGCGACAACCTTCATGATAGATTGGAAGTTGACCAATCCATTTGATGAACAAGATGAGATGCTAAATCTGACATTAAGAGCATCCAATACAGGAAATTGTTCCAATGATTCATCAAGTGAGGCTACATTTAAATATATTTCCTGTGTTTCATCAAGCGAGTCAGTTCCTAGTTCCAAAAAGCATTCACAAACATCACTCATCAGTTTCCTCAAGGATAAACTTGGGTTCATGGCTTTGTATGATCAAAGAGATCTATCATCTACTGCTTTTACAACCTATGTGGTAAATTTTTCAAATTCCTCCAGGAAAAAGGAACAAATGTGGTGATTTGTAAGCCACATCTATTTGCTGTTTTTAAATGTTAATTATGTTTTGAAAATGGGTTCAATCTTTGAGGAAAAGTTGAACTGTCCTTGATTCATGTATGGATGATGGATTCACATCCATTCCAAGTGGTTTTGATGGAAAAGATGGATGATAACATTGGTTGGTGTTCTCATGGATGTCTAAGCATGGTAAGTTATAAAACATGTTGGGTATGTTGTGGAGTTTTAGTTGGGGTTCTAGTGGTTCTTTCCCGATGATGGAGGTGTTAAACATCAGATGGTGGTGTTTGTGAGCTAAAGCGTATAATGGGGAGCACCATAGAAATTAAGTGGCCGATTGATGACATGATCAGAATTTTGAATTAGATAGTCTTGGTTAAAATCCATCTGGGTGTTTAGATCGGTTGATTACATTGAGATGAAGGTTGTGGTTGGGTTGTGTTATGGGTGTTTGGGGCAATGTAAGTCTTTAATGGTACCTTTATGTTTTGCATAATGAATAATTAGTAAATCAAATTCGGATTGCATTGATATTTTATAAGAACAATCCAAGGGTCCTTGGTGACGTGTACGAGTCAACATTGCCTCAATCCAAGGCACGATGTGGCCGCTAACACTCAAAGGGTCTCTATTTTGTTTAAAATGGACGAGATTTTAAGTGAAAACAACAACTGACCTATGGAAATCTAACCAAACGCATTCCGATTGCATTGATCTTTTATAAGAATTATCCAAGGGTCCTTGGTGACATGTATGAGTCAACCTTGCCTCAATATGAGGCATGGTGTGGCCGCTATCACTCAAAGGGTCTCTATTTTGTTTAAAATTGACAAGATTTTAAGTGAAAACAACAACTGACCTATGGAAATCCGACCAAACGCATTCGGATTGCATTGATATTTTATAAGAACGATCCAAGGGTCCTTGGTGACGTGTAAGAGTAAACCCCGCATCAATTCAAGGCACGGTGTGTCCACTAGCACTCAAAGGGTCTCTATTTTGTTTAAAATGGACAAGATTTTAAGTAAAAACAACAACTGATCTACGGAAATCGGACTAAACGCATTTGAATTGCATTGATATTTTATAATAACAATTCAAGGTTCCTTGGTGATGTGTAAAAGTCAACCCCACATCAATATGAGTCATGGTGTGGCCGCTAGCACCCAAAGGGTCTCTATTTTGTTTAAAATGGAGAAGATTTTAAGTGAAAACAACAACTGACCTACGAAAATATGACCAAACGCATTTTGATTGCATTGATATTTTATAAGAACGATTCAAGGGTCCTTGGTGACATGTACGAGTCAACCCTACCTTAATCCGAAGCATGGTGTGGCCGATAGAACTCAAAGGGTTTCTGTTTTGTTTAAAATGGACAAGATTTTAAGGGAAAACAACAACTGACCTATGGAAATCCGACCAAACGCATTTCGATTGCATTTATATTTTATAAGAATGATTCAAGGGTCATTAATGATGTGTAAGAGTCAACCCCGCCTCAATACGTGGAACGGTGTGGCCGCTATCACTCAAAGGGTCTCTATTTTGTTTAAAGTGGACAAGATTTTAAGTGAAAACAACAACTGACCTACGAAAATCCAACCAAAAACATTCGTATTGCATTGATCTTTTATAAGAAATATCAAAGGGTCCTTGGTGACATTTAAGAATCAACCCCGCCTCAATCCGAGGCACGGTGTGGCCGCTAGCACTCAAAGGGTCTCTATTTTTTTTAAAATGGACAAGATTTTAAGTGAAAACAACAACTGACCTATGGAAATCCGACTAAACGCATTCAGATTGCATTGATCTTTTATAAGAACGATCCAAGGGTCCTTGGTGATGTGTACGAGTCAACCCTTCCTCAATCCGAGGCACGGTGTGGCCGCTAGCACTCAAAGGGTCTCTATTTTGTTTAAAATGGACAAGATTTTAAGTGAAAACAACAACTGACCTACGGAAATCCGACCAAACGCATTCGGATTGCATTGATCTTTTAAATGGGGGGTCATGGCATGTGATCTATCAGGGGCCTCATATATATCAAGTCATGGTTGGCCTGGTATACTAGGGTGATCATGTGTTTGGGTCTATGATACTTATGGGCTTATATCTGGATGAAAATACTCCCATTTGGGAGGGTGGATATGCTTATGGGTCTTATTCCTAAAATGAGAATACTCTCATAGGGGAGGTATGAGATTTATATAGGTATTATTCCCCAAATGAGAATACAACCATAGGAGTGGGATGAGATTCTTATCAGGAATATTCACTAAATGAAAATAATCCCATAGGGGAGGGCTGAGATGATTATATAGATTATACCTCAAATGAGAATACACCCATATTGGAGGGTTGATATGCTTCTAGGGATTATTATTTGGATGATAATACTCCCATATGGTAAATAATATATGATTCTTAGTATTATTCCTTAAATAAGGGTACTCCTATAGTATAGGGATGAGATCCTTGTAGGTCTTATGCCTCGGAATTGGAAGAACACATATGGGTGGTCTGAGATACTGTTGAGGGTATTCCCTGGATGAGAAAACTCCCATAAGTGGATTTCCATGATGGTGTATAAATAAAACTCACATATTGGAGGTCAATGATAATTATTTATATAGTGGGGAGACCATGGTATATTATATGTTTTGTGTGGTTCCTATGATGTACTCAGAGAAACCCTAACATTGGATGAAGTAGGTATGGTTGATCAAGCTTTAATACTTGAGAATCAATGTGTATTGATGTATATGGGGTAGGACTTGGTCAAACTATATTTTTATAATGTTTACACGATCCTTGTGAAATTCTTGGTAAAAGTTCAACACTTGGAAAATTAATTTGGGTTTAATCATGGTCATGGATTTAAGGATCAATGATGATTTTTTATTAGTTTTATTCCAGTTCTTTCTCAACTAGGTTGTGCATATTTCCTGATCATGCACTTACAATAGCCTATTGCAGGTTTAATATTGGGGGTTTATTAATGAGATTCATCCCCCCCAAATATGTGCACCTCAGTGTGTGTACAAACCTTATAACTTCTTTGAGGTTGAGAACATGATGCATAGTGGATAGAGAAAAGTCCAAAGATTTATGTATTGATAAAACACACCCATGTGGAGCCTTATGATTGAACTGGAAAGCCCCCCGGACACCCCCTACCCCACCTTGGACAGCCACCCCAAACCCTTGAACAGCCACCCCAAACCCTTGAACAGCCCTCAAACCCCCTGAATTCTAAATTGATTTCTTTAAGTACTTGATTAACTTATAAATTATGTGTTAATGGTGTACAGGTATAATTGTTGTATGGGTATACTTGGTCTAATTTGATTATGATTTATGAGTTAATTTTGTATGGGTATACTTGCTTTAATTGGCTTATTGAGATGCTGTTTTTTTTACAGGTGTTCAGGTGTGCTGCTGTAGATTTATCGTAGCAGCAGAGAGGGCATTTATCAGCGCTCTTTTAGCGCTGATAAATCGTGCTTTTATTATCGCT
Organism: Viscum album; assembly: GCA_963277665.1. Classification (NCBI taxonomy): domain Eukaryota; kingdom Viridiplantae; phylum Streptophyta; class Magnoliopsida; order Santalales; family Viscaceae; genus Viscum; species Viscum album. The sequence continues at coordinate 1,542,637,368 of OY728142.1, forward strand.
AAAACAGCGCTGATAAACTGCACCTTTATCAGTGCTAAAGAAGCACTGATAAAAGATAAGTTTATCAGCACTCTTTTATCACTGATAAATCATGCTTTTATCAGCACTAAAGGAGCTGATAAAACAATCATTTATCAGTGCTAAAGAAGTGCTTGTTTAGCGCTGATAAAGGTTTGTTTTATCAACGCTTTTTTATCACTGATAAAGTAACCCTTTATTAGCACTGAGCTTTACAGTACTTTTTTAGCGCTGTTAAAGCCCGTTTTTAGCGCTGTTAATGCCCGTTTTTGTAGTAGTGAAAATATAATTGCAAGCAATCTAGGAGAACTATTTTTCTAGATTGAACTCAAAGTTGAGGTTGAAAAATACCATAAATCCTCTAAATCTTTGATTCTCAACCTATTTAAATTATAGTCCCCCAGTGAATATCATTCTAGAAAGATATATCTTACAATCTTCTTGGTTAAAACGAGCTCCTGAAAATTTAACCATCCCATCATCATAATCAAAATCACTCTTCCTTCTAGCATACAAATTGGATTTACTTCTCTCAATATTTTTTTGAGTATCTTTATTGCAATTTTCCAAAGAGAGTGACAAATTACTGTTAGAGTGCATGATATTGGGAAGAGGAATGACAATTGATGATTGGGGATTGAAAGGGAAGGGAGGGAGGGAGGGAGGGAGAGGGAAGGAGGAGGGATGAAGTATGTTAGTCTTGGCTGTGTGAGCATGAAACAATAATATTATTGTGAATGGGAGGTTAATGTTTGATTGATTGATATAGAGGATTGATAGTTAAGGGACATAATGTAAGAGAGAGGATAGGGGTGAAGTGGTAGAATGGGATTAGATTAGGGAAAATTGATGGAAAGTGAGGTGAACAGTGATGAGAAGTAAAATAACCATTTTAGTTTGGTTATTCAGGTCAGGTTGGGACAATAAATTTCCATCCTGAGACTCGACCTGACCCATATATTGGTCAACTTAGAAAAACTAGAATCATTCATGTTATGTGTGTAACCCGACCCAACCAGGCCAGGTTCAGTCAGGTTAGTTTAGTTGGTTTGGGTTTGGACATCCCTATAGGTTAATTTTCTTTCATGTTCATAACAATCTATTGTGAATAATATGGATATTGATATGGGATTTTGGATATGAACTGACACTAACACAAGATATTGAACCCTACTATGATGTGTGTATTTGGACTGATTCCATCATGAGATGTTGGACCCCACAGGATGTTGAGATACGTAGGGATGTGATCTAACCGATATTCGATAGGACGTGATATGTACTTATTATGCGATTGACAGATAAGGAAGGGATGAAAGTACAAGACATTTTCCATTGGGGCATAAGAGTGACAGAATAGTGGGGAAGTGGTTTAGAGGTTCCATGATTATATTATTTTGATATTATGTTATCATATTTAATGTGATAATGGTTGATTGATCCTTTTATGAGGTTTGGGGTTTTTTAACTGTTATAGGTGTGAGTTGTTTATTCTGTTTATTTACTAAAACAATAATATGCTTCTTTAACTATTACATGAATGGTCTCGGGGAGTATCCTCATATGTATACATGTATTCTCACCCATATATATATATAAACTATGTTTCAAGTTTTCAAGGGATAATTGTAGATCAAGCTAGACCGTACTAGTTTGGATCTTAGAGTTGTGGTTAGATTTTCTTCCTAAGAGTTTTTCTTTTGGTATTTTATCTTGGATACTTGTATCCGTACGACATTACATGCATTTTGGTTTATTGTGGAATGATGGTTTTATTTTTTATTATTGTTTTGATTGGTGGATTTCTTATATGTTCCTGTGATATATAAGGGTAAAGTATTCCTTTTGTATGTTTTATACCCTTGTTTCTAGTCGACAACTTGGGGCCTATTAGAGGCTGGCCTAGAAGATCACTCCCATATTCACTCTAGGAAATGGAGGGGTTTTTAGTGAGGATGGTTTGTGACAAAGAAACATTTCATAATGTATTACCATAAGATTACACATCACTGATTCACTAATCATCAAATCTAAGCCCACATGAGGAAACATCTTCATCCAAAACCAGAGTTAAATGAAAAGGTCTTAATGAAAAAATTTCATTAATTTCCATTCTCTTCAAAACTCTTTCAAAAAAATGCTCCCCTGATTAATCAGTTAAATACCCCCTCTTAAAAATACAATCATATGATTTCTCCCCCTTTTTAATAGGAAAGAACACTCCTAACACAATTCATTTCAAAACAACTTTTCCCATGAAATTTATCAACTGCTTATCCCCATTTTTCAATGAAACCAAAGAGAACTTCTTTGAATTTTCAAAAGTGAGAGTTAGAAATTCAAACATTTACTTAAAAAGAGTTACCATATGTTACTATTCATTGCAATTACATTGGGGGTGTTTTGGTCCCTTGTCTAACCCATCTAGTTAGATGGTGTGGGTTAGACTCTATGAGTCAGCTGATTCATTTTGAAATCATATTTGGGTGTTTCCTTTTTCATAATATCCACAACTTGATTTTGTTTTGATATATAATCCATCTTCATTATCCCTTAATCAAAATTTTCCTTGATGAAGATATACTTTATATCAATGTTCTTTTTCCTTAATGATGAACAATATTTTTAATAGCACTCGATTTATCACAAATGATAACAATAAAAGATTTTACATCAAATCCAATATCCTCAAGAAATTATTTCATCCATATTAATTGAGTACATGTATGAGTAGCCTCAATTTATTCATACTTTTTAGTGCTAAGAGAAATGTAGTTTACTTTTTACTCATCCATGAAATTCATGAGATTCAAAGATAGAATGCACTACCTGGTGCCAACTTTATATCATCTGCTAAACCTACCAAATATATCTCAATGAAGCCCAATAATTCTTTTTGTGATTTTTTTAGGATAAAAAAATTGAAATATAAAGTATTATTGATGTACATGTGGATTTCATTGAGATAAATTTGATACCGTTCAACCTGACATGTGGAAAACACATTATTAGGTTGTGTTTTTGTTTAGTATTGGATACATCTAATAATCTGTCTATACTTCATGATATTGATCTCCTTACCAACATAATCTCTTGTAAATTTCATCTGGGTAGCCACCAGAGTTGTCACTGGGTTGGATTATTCCATCCAAAATCTTTTGAGATGATCTTTGGTATATTTTTATTGGGAAAAAAATGTACCAACACTTCCTTGAGTCCACCAGTTAACCAAAGAAAAAGGTTAACTCATCAATCATGGACATCTCAAATTTGAATCTCAAATTTGAATCTCAAATATTTAAAAAAAAACATTCATTAAGTGTTGTCTGAACATCCAAAATTTATGTTATTCACACAAATTAACACCAACATCCTATAATATTTTTCCTTCTTTATGTAGATATTGTGACCAACTCCTCAATAGAATCCAATATTTCTGAAATATTGATCCAAACTTGAATACCATTTAATTTGTAAAAACCCTTCTTAAACTAACAGACCTTGCTCTCATTTTAATTTACAATAAATCCTTCTAGTTTCTAAATATATACATCCTCCTCAAGGTCTGAATTGAATAATGTCTATTTAAAATCTATTTGATATAATTTGAATTCCCTTTGAATTGACATTTCCTTGAAAAAATTAATGGTTTCCAACTAGTAAACATGAACCAAATTCTCATCAATATCAATGCATTCAATTTTGGAATATCCCTTGTACACTAGTAGTGATTTGTTCCAAGTCACATTTCTATATTCATTGTGTTTATTTTGGAACACCCACATGGTTCCGATGAAATTTTTATCTTCTAGCCTTGGAAAAATTTCTTATGTTTAATTCATTTCAATTTGGCCAAGTTCCTTATGCATTGATTTGAACTAATTTTCATATTTGTTATCCACTTAAAAACCCTTATGATTTACCATAGATAACAAATAATTTTGTTGTAAATCCTTCATTCTCTATGTTTTCACTAGGGCTGCCCAGTCACCAATAATATTCCCATCATTGATTTTCGATTTTTCTATTTCCCTCTTTGTAGTTTCTAAACATACTATATTTTATTCATAAATTATTCCTTATTTTGAGTCACTTAAATCCCCATGTGATCCCCCTAGATTGATAATTATAACATCATATTCATGAGACATTTTAGTAATGTTCTATTTCCAAAATGGCTCGCAATTTTACAAAACCTGCTTGTTTTCAAAAACCATTATGTCTTGAATTTCAATAATCATCCCAAGCCTTATGTTGTAGAATTTGTATGTCTTTATTTTTTATGAATAGACATGGAAGATACCCTTATCCCCACAAAATTTTAACTTCTGAATCTTCTCTTTTTTGAGATTAAAACATCTACTTCTGAAGACTCAAAAGTAATTTAGTGTAGGATTCTTCCCATACCACATCTCATAGGGTGTCTTCCCTTCATTTAGACATAGAAAATACATTTTGGTGATATAAAATGATGTAAGAACTAATTATTTCAAATATTCATATGATATATTTGTCACGACCCATCCTCGGGACCCGTATCGTGACTACCCCAAGCCCGCCTTCCATAGCCCAGGGGTTGCCGACTAGCAACAAAGGTGTAAATCCTGATATAAGGGAAGGAATTGCCTTTATGTAAGAAAACAAACACCATAGAGTATGCAAGCAGAAGTAAACACGAAGTAAACTGAGTACAATTGTAAGTGCTGGAAAGTAAATGGGCCAGTATACAAACCCAAATGAAAGTAAAGTACAACTGAAAAGAGAGTACAAAAGCAGAAAAATAAAGCAGCAACACCGAGCTGTCCTCTGGAAATCCCACCTAAAGGGTGGGTACAGATAGTCTCCTCATCTCCTCAGCTCCAGCCGTCCGCTCCGTGTACGTCTCATCCAGTGATCCACCTCCAGGTACCGTCCAGCTCTACGAGCTCCTACCTCGATCAGCACTGTGCGTCGTATGCATCCAACACAACGTAGTGCGGGTATAGCCTGTGCATGGGTGAGTATACACTACTCAGTAGGGACCCCGAGACCCCCGAAGGTCTCCCAGAATCCACGAAGGATAAACCAAAAAGGAATGATACAATCACGAAGTAATAACTAACTCTACTTAGGTATATGGCCATACATATACCTAATTCATCAATTCCAGTTCAGCTCCAAAATCCGAGCCCAAGTTCGATCTAGTCCACACAGGATAGCATAAACCAATCCACACAGGATAACACAACCCGATCCACACAGGATAGCAAAAAAATCATATCGAAGATAATGACTGAAAGTCAAGACTCAACTCACATAGGTATACATCATTCGTAAATCAAAAGAGATGATCAGTTGTAGTTACCGATTCATCTAAGCTAGGACCCACGTAGGATACTAGACCACCTAAGCTGTCGGACCCACGTAAGATACTAGTCCAGCTACTCTGTCGGACCCACGTAGGATACTACAACTGAGGTCAATACTGTCGGAACCACGTAGGATTCAAGTACAGTAGTCGTCTCCGCCGAACCCACGGAGGATTCAAGTACATTAGTCTTCACCGTCGAACCCACGGAGGATTCCGATACAATAGTCATTGCAGTCGCAGCCATCTCTAGGGTTCCCGCACATAGCACACTCGATTTCGGGAGGGTCCTCTCCTCGAGTCAAAGAGATGGATACATCAACTGTCACGAAGACCAGGGATGATGTATCCCAACGTTCCGTTCCATTTCCTAGGGGAAAACCAAAAAAAATGTGCCCAAGTCACAGATAACAAGACGACCAATCCATTTTCCAAAAGTACACGACGTGTAGATAAGCGATACACGCTGTGTCATCTGTCACCGGGTACTGCCCGTGTGATACGGCCCATGTCACAGGGCTTGTCATGTAGATAAGAAAGTACACGGCATGTGGTATGGTTACACGCCATGTATTCAGTCCACTGGTACTGTCTGTGTACCACAACCCGTGTCAATGGGCTGTTCGTGTAAAAAGGTAAATACACAGCATGTGGTATAGTTACACGCCATGTCCAGACTTTTGGGTTCAGTTCCGTGTACACTGTCCAAGCCTGGCTATGTGGTGGAGTACATGCTTGTGTACTCCACCCTGTGTCTGTGTATTCCCAGAATACACGCCGATTCATACCGAAGCCGCTTCTACCATGGTAAAGGAAGTACACGTCGTGCCTCTTGGCCGTGCAGTTCTGCCCATGCTCGTGTATCTCCCGGATTACACGCCATGTCTTCGAAGTCTTCCCTGTCAAACTGTGCGGACACTACACGCCGTGTGACGGGTGTCACACGCCGTATGTCACTTCTTCTGATGTCCGTTACTTCTGCCACTGAACGTTTGTACTACACGACGTGTGATTTGAAAGTACATGCAGTGTATTTTGGAATTTTCCAGAAATGAAGCCTCTAGATAGCACGCCTCCCGAGGCGTCCGTCCTTTGTTCCGATGATCCGTTTGCTACAAAAATTCCCGTTCCTAGGTCATCTCGACGTTCTGAGGCCGTTTTCGATGTTTTTGGGCCTCTGATCAGCTCCAAAAACTTTCCTTGATTCACCGCTCAATAACAGTTGGAGGACACCATACAACAAGAACGACGGAGGAATCGGACCTTGTTAGTTTGGTCTGGTTCCCTCCGCATTAGTTTGATAGAAAAAGGTTTTAGAGAGAAACATCAACATGGAAGTAAAACCAAAATCTATCAATTCAAAACACACCCCTACCTCGAAGAAGTTCACGGAATACGACATCGCGGGGTGAGGCTCTGTATACGTTGACGGTGATCGTCCGTGGAGGAAGAGGAATCTCCCTTTCTTTGATATGGAGAGAAGATGGGACACCGTGTCGGTGTTCTTCGCGTTCTTCAAGGAGGACTATGAAGTTCTTCAAAGTGTAGAACTCTTCCTCTCTCAATCCTCCACACAACACAACCACCCCTAAAATAAAATAAGCTATCCCTTATTTTATTTTTTTTACTTTGCCAAACCTTTCAAATTCAAAAGTTGAATTCATTTCATTAATTAAAACTAGAGTTGTCAAAATTAATGGAGGAATAAGTTGGCATAATTAATGTGGAAGAGGAGTTAAGGGAATTTGAAGGGGTGGGGCTCGTGTGGGCCCCACCTCACTAATATCCTATCAAGAGGATTTAAGTTCAAGTGGGTCCCACTCAACTCCCACACATGGGGTTAAACCATTTGGATGTGAAATAAAATTGTTACACAATTTTTATTTCACTTTAAACTTAATCCACTTTTTTTTAAAAAACTCTTCCTGAGAAAACGCAACTCTAGTAAAGGTCTTTTTAAGCAATTACCGGTGTTGCGATTTCATTGGTTCCCTCTAATTTTGATTCCGATCACCGGTCCAAAAGTTATAAAATCCCACTCATTTGTTCACTGAACGTACCCGAGCTAAACTTCGGAAATTGATTCCGGGCACATGGGGCCTCAGAATTAGGTGCCGTCAGAAACTGCGTACTTGTAAAATCCCAAAGAAATTAAGAAAAAAAATTTCCTTGAAATTTATGGGTCTTTACATTACTCCCACATCAGGGATTTACGTCCCCGTAAAGATACATCACAAACTAGGGAAACAAATAAGGGTACTGAGCACGCATCTGAGCCTCCCACTCCCAAGTGCTCTCCAGGAGGTTCCCATGCTGCCACATGATGAATACTAGAGTAATAGACTGCCCACGTAGGACCCACTCCTGTCAATCCTCGATCTCCACCGGGACCTCCGCAAAAGTCGCCCCGTCATCAATTTCCAGCTCCCCATGGTTGATGATATGCGTTGGGTCATGCACGTATCTCCTCAAATGAGATACATGGAAGACTTCGTGCACCCGGTACAACTAAGGTGGTAGAGCCAGGCGATAAGACACCTTGCCTATCCTTCTGAAAACCTTGAATGGTCCGATGAAGCGCAGAGATAACTTGTCACCCCGGCCAAATCTCCGTAATCCACGTCGAGGTGAGACCCATAAGAAAATGTGGTCACCATCCTCGAACTCTAGTGGTCTCCGGATCCTATCAGTATAAGACTTCTATCGGCTCTGAGCTGTCCTCATCCTCTCCTGGATGACCTGGACCTTCTCTGCCATGGCCTGGACCATCTCTAGTCCCACAAGTGCTGACTCCCCAGGGTCTGTCCAGCACAGAGGTGATCTACAAGGTCAGTCATACAATGCCTCGTATGGTTCCATCCCGATGGTGGAGTGGTAGCTGTTGTTGTATGCAAACTCCACAAAAGGCAGGTGATCCTCCTAGCTACGACCAAAGTCGAGGACACATGCACGAAGCATGTCCTCGAGAGTCTGAATGGTCCTCTCCGATTGAGCATCCGTCTGAGGGTGAAAAGCGGTACTCAGGCGTAGCTGCGTACCAAAAGCCTCCTACAACCCCTTCCAAAGCCAAGAAGTAAAGAAATCATCTCGATTAGAGACAATAGATGATGGCACACCATGAAGTCGTACGATCTTCTGAATGTAGAGGCGTCCCAAGCTCTCCACTGAGCCCTGCTCTCTGATGGGTAAGAAGTGGGCCGACTTGGTGAGTCAGTCGACGATCACCCAAATGGAGTCGTGTCCTCTGGAAGTACGTGGAATTCCAGTCATGAAATCCATAGATATCCCATAACACTTCCACTCTGGGACCTCTAAGGGCTGTATCAAACCTGTTGGTACCTGGTGCTCCGCCTTCACCTACTGGAAGGTGAGGCATCGAGAAATGAACTCTGCCATAGCCTTCTTCATACCCGGCCACCAGTGCTGTCGTTTAAGATCCTGATACACCTTCGCTACCCCTAGATGTACCGCCAAAGGGGAAGTGTGAAACTCTCTCATCACCTTCTCCTGTAATGTATCTGGTACCATGGTACGTCCTCTTAAAAGGACGACATGCTCTCCTCCTACAGAGAATCCATCAGGTGCCTGTCCTGAGGAAATATGTGCACGCCGCGTCTCACAGTCAACATCCCTACGCTGTGCCTCTCTGACCCGCTGAAGAAGTGGAGGTGTGACTGTGAGTGACTAAAGAAAGGCTGCTCCATCTCTATCCATGAAGGATATCTGCAAAGAGGCTAGCTGCTCTGTCGCCTCTCCAAGTAGCTAAATGCCCATCATCCTGCTGAGAGCATCGACTACTATGTTCCCCTTTCCAAGAGTATAGACTATCTCAAAGTCATAGTCCTGGAGGAACTCGAGCCATCGCCGCTGTCTCAAGTTCATGTCATTCTGTGAGAAGATGTACCTGAGACTCCGGTGGTTAGAATAGACTGTAAAGCGCTCGCCCATCAGATAGTGCCGCCACATCTTCAGAGCGAAGACCACTGCTGCTAACTCCAGGTCATGGGAAACATAGTTTTCCTCGTGCTTCCTCAAGTTTCATGATCCATAGGCGATCACTACCCACTCCTGCATCAGAACACACCCGAGTCCGGTCCTTGATGCATCGCAGTAGACTACGTACCCTACTCCCTCCTTTGGTAGCCTCAGGATGGGTGCACTAGTCAATCTCTGCCTCAGCTTCTGGAAGCTCTGCTGACATCTATATGACCACACGAAGGGTCTCCCCTTCTTCATCAAAGATGAAAGTGGTGATGCAACTCTGTAGAAGTCTGGCACAAATCTCCGGTAGTACCCAGCCAAACCTAGGAAACTCCGCACCTCCACCACGCTCCTGGGTGGCTCCCAAGCTAGCACTACCTCGATCATTGCAGGATCCACCGCAAATCCTGCCTCAGAGATGACGTGTCCCTAGAAGTGAACCTCTCGAATCCAGAACTGACACTTTGAGAGCTTACTATAAAGCTGGTGCTCTTGGAGTGTGTCCAGTACAACCCACAAGTGATAGGCATGTTCCTCCTCAGTAGTCGAGTAAATCAATATGTCATCGATGAAGACTATGACAAATCGATTTAGGTAAGGCTAGAAGATCCTGTTCATGAGACTCATGAACATTTCTAGAGTGCTGGTTATGCCGAAAGGCATAACCAAGAACTCATAGTGGCCATACCAAAACCTGAAGGCCGTCTTTTTCACATCCTCATCTTGAACTCTGAGTTGATGATAGCCTGACCTAAGGTCTATCTTCGAGAACCATCGTGCTCCCTTGAGCTGATCAAAGAGTTTTTAAATCCTTGGAAGTAGATACTTGTTCTTTACAGTCACCTAGTTTAGGAGACGGTAATCGAAACACAGTCACAAGCTCCCGTCCGCCTTCTTAGCGAACAAAATCGGGGAAGCCCAGGGTGAAACACTGGGTCAAATGAATCCCTTTCCCTGAAAGTCCTCCAACTGTATCCGTAGCTCTCGAAGCTCACCAGGAGCCATCTGATATTATGGACTAGATATCGGGGCTATCCTGGGGTACATGTCAATATAAAAGTCTACCTCTCTATGAGGAGGTATTCCTGGAACGTCGTGAGGAAAAACATCCGCATAATGATCCACCACTACAGGAAAAATCAGACTCCGCACGTCCACTGCTCCTAGGATGATGCTAGCCAACTGATGAGTGATCGACTGTACTCTCCTCTGTGTGAGTCCATCCTGCGCTACAAAGGCTCCCTTCTCACTGGTGAAGGTGAACCTGCTCCCATTTGTGCAGACACACCACACCTTGTGCCTAATACAGTTGATATGAGCATGGACTGTAGACAACCAATCCATGCCCAAGATGACATCGTAAGGCCTCGACACCGCAACAAGAAGATCTCAACTGAATATCTCGCCTCCTAGAGTAAGATAACTCTTCTGGAACCAGTGTGTAATCGTCGAGTCTGCTCTCGTAGGAGTCTCTAGCCATAAGGATCGAGCTAGCGGCTCTGTCGGAATCTCCGAGATCCAAACAAGGGCAGTGGAAATGAAATAATGACTCGCTCCTATGTCTATATAAACTATAGCAAGGGTGGAGTAGACACAAATAGTACCTCGAATCATCTCTGGTGCACCGTAGTCGTAGGCCTCTGTTTCCTGAAGCTGAGCCTGCCTCTGTCTGCCAGCTCCCTGTGCTCGGGGTGGGCCTCCTGGTGGTGGTGGTGGTGGATCCTCAAAACTTCATCCACCACCTGCTGCTCGGTCAGCCCCTCTGCCTCGTTCTCCTGCTCCCTGCGGACCGCCATGGTCGAACCTCTGCCTCTGCCTAGGTGGTCCCTCAACCGTCTGCTGCTCCTATGCATGGCGGGTTGGGCAGTCACGAGCCATGTGGCCCTGCCCGCCGCATGCATAGCACTGCCTGCTCCACATATAGCTGGCTCTGTTCCGAGTTCCTCACACAATCGAACCTATATCCTAAGGTCATCCACCTGGAGGTCTGGTCTGCTTGGACCCTTGTGACATCTGTCGACTGCCAACTGTAGAAGACTCCGCTACGTGCTACCCTGCAGTAGGTCTCGTTGCTGGTGTAGGCTTAGAAATAAAGATCTCTACAAGAAGGGCTCGCTCCAGTACTCCTGCCCGTGTTGGAATGCTGAGGGAGATCATCGATGCCCTGATCTCATGGCTCAGTCCCTGCTCGAAGGTCCGGGCCCAAAATAATGGGTCCCGTACCATGTCCTTGGAATAACATGAGAGATCGGTAAATCTCGCTGAGTACTGGGCTACCATCATGCTGCCCTACCATAGCTGCAGTAACTCCTGAATTCGCACCGCATGGAGGGTGGCTGGAAAGAACTCCGAGCGGAAGAGGCTCTCAAAGTCTGAACAAAGGAGAGATGTCTCTTTGTGCACCTGAAGCATCAAGCTCCACCATCTAATTGCTACCGCATGCAGGATACTTGCTTCAAGGATCACCATGAGGTCTGCTGGTGTCCCTACTAACCTGAAAACTCGAAAAACAGCCTCCAACCAATCCTCGGCTGCCTGAGGGTCCGTCTCCCTGCGGAACCTAGGTGGTCTGTGACGCTGAAACTCATGCAGTTCACTAAGGCGACGTGCACTCTCAACGGCTAGGGCTGGTGGCATCAGTGGCTCGACGGGTAGAGGTACCGCCAGTGCCTCCGTTGTAATGGGGCCCTACATTGAGGACTCGTCACTCGGTGGGCTGCCGTCTCACACAAAGCTCGGAACCCTAGCTGGCTGCCGTCGTGGGGTCATCCTGAAAAGAGATAGGTGCACCAAGGTCAATATAGTATACCTGGTGAGATGAAACAAAGTAATCACAAAGAAAACTTTTGAAACACACATACAATCAATGTTTTCATGCACTGAGTCAGAAATCATAAGTCAGGGTCCTGGTATATGGATACATAGGCTGCCGTACCAACACTGGACTCCCTGGACTAATAACCACACTTAATACGCTTAACACTATTGATTCACATAGAAGAAAGATCAGAGTCCTGAGTTCTGCGGTAGAACCAAACTCCTTTGATACCAATTTGTCACGACCCATCATCGGGACCCATGCCATGACTACCCCAAGCCCGCGTTCCATAAGCCAGAGGCTGGCGACTAGCACCAAAGGCGTAAATCCTGATATAAGGGAAGGCATTACCTTTATGTAAGAAAACAAACACCACAGAGTTTGCAAGAAGAAATAAACACTAAGTAAACTGAGTACAATTGTAAGTGCTAGAAAGTAAATGGGCCAGTATACAAACCCAACTGAAATTAAAGTACAACTGAAAAGAGAGTACAGTAGCAGAAAAGTAAAGCAGAAACACTGATCCATCCTCTAGAAATCCCACCTGAAGGGTGGGTAAAAATATTCTACTCATCTCCTCGGCTCCAGTCGTCCGCTCCGTGTACGTCTCTTCCAGTGATCCACCTCCAGGTACCGTCCAGCTCTACGAGCTCCTACCTCGATCAGCGCTGTCCGTCGTCTGCATCCAACACAACGTAGTGCGGGAATAACCCATAAAGGGGCGAGTATACGCTACTCAGTAGGGACCCCGAGACCCCATAAGGTCTCCCAGAATCCACGAAGGATAAACCACAAAGTAATGATACAATCACAAAGTAACAACCAACTCTACTTAGGTATATGCCCATACATATACCTCAGTCATCAATTCCAGTTCAGCTCCAACATCCGAGCCCAAGTTTGATCTAGTCCACACAGGATAGCATAAACCAATCCACATAGGATAACACAACCCAATCCACACAGGATAGCAAAACAATCATATCTAAGATAATGATTGAAAGTCAAGACTCATCTCACACAGGTATACATCATTCGTAAAGCAAAAGAGATGATCAGTTGTAGTTACTGATTCATCTAAGCTGAGACCCACGTAGGATACTAGACCAGCTAAGCTGTCGAACCCACGTAGGATACTAGTCCAGCTACTCTGTCAGACCCATGTAGGATACTACAACTAAGTTCAATACTATCGGACCCACGTAGGATTAAAGTACAGTAGTCGTCTCCGTTGAACCCACGGAGGATTCCAATATAGTTTTTGTCATCGTCGAACCAATGGAGGATTCCAGTACATTAGTCTTCACTGTCGAACCCATGGAGGATTCTAGTACGATAGTCATTTCAGTCGCAGCCAGCTCTAGGGTTCCCACACACAACACACTCGATTCCGGGAGGGTCCGTTCCTCGAGTCAAATAGATGGATATGTCAACCGTCACGAAGACCAGGGATGATGTATCCCAACGTTCCGTTCCACGTCCTAGGGTAAAACCAAGTAAAAATTTCCCAAGACATAGAGAAAAAGATGACCAATCCATTTTCCAAAAGTACACGGTGTGTAGATAAGCAATACACGCCGTGTCATTTGTCACTAGGTACTGCCCGTGTGTTACGGCCCGTGTCGTAGGGCTGGTTGTGTAGATAAGAAAGTACACGGCATGTGGTATGGTTACACGCCGTGTCTTCCATCCACAGGTAATGTCCGTGTACCACAGCCCGTGTTAATGGGCTGGTTCATGTAAAAAGGTAAATACACAGCGTGTGGTATAGTTACACGCTGTTTCCAGACTTCTGGGGTCGGCTCCGTGTACACTGGCCATGCCTGGCCGTGTGGTGAAGTACATGCTCATGTACTCCACCCCGTGTCTGTGTATTCCCAGAATACACACCGAGTCATACCGAAGCCACTTCTGCCATGGTAAAGGAAGTACATGCCATGCCTCTTGGCCGTGTAGTTCTACCCGTGCTCATGTATCTCCCGGATTACACGCCATGTCTTTGAAGTCTCCTCTGTCAAACTGTGTGGACAGTACACGCCGTGTGACCGGTGTCACACGTTGTGTGTCACTTCTTCTGATGTCCGTTACTTCTGTCGCTGAACGTTTTTACTACACGGCATGTGCTTCGAAAGTACACGCCGTGTATTCTGGAATTTTCCAGAAACGACGCCTCTGGACATAACGCCTCCCAAGGCATCCGTCCTTTGTTCCGATGATCCGTTTGCTACAAAAATTCCCGTTCTTAGGTCTTCCCAATGTTCTGAGGCCGTTTTCTATGTTTTCGGGCCTCCGATCGGCTCCAAAAACTTGCCTTGATTCACTGATCAAGAATGGTTGGAGGACACCATACAACAAGAACGGAGGAGGAATCAGACCGCGTTAGTTTGGTATGGTTCCCTCCACATTAGTTTGATAGCAAAAGGTTTTAGATATAAACATCAACATGGAAGGAAAACCAAAATCTCTCAATTCAAAACACACCCCTACCTTGAAGAAGTTCGCGGAATACTGCGTCGCGGGGTGAGGCTCTGTATACGTTGATGGTGATCGTCTGTGGAGGAAGAGGCATCTCCCTTTTTTTGACATGGAGAGAAGATGGGACGCCGTGTCGGTGTTCTTCGCGTTCTTCATGAAGGAATATGAAGTTCTTCAAAGTGTAGAAATCTCCCTCTCTCAATCCTCTACACAACACAACCACCCCTAAAATAAAATAAGCTACCCCTTATTTTTTTTTACTTTGCCAAACCTTTCAAATTCAAAAGCTGAATTAATTTCATTAATTAAAACTAGAGTTATCAAAATTAATGGAGGAATAATTTGGCATCATTAATGTGGAAGATAAGTTAAGGGAATTTGAATGGGTGGGGATCGTGTGGCCCCACCTCACTAATATCCTATCAAGAGGATTTAGGTTCAAGTGGGTCCCACTCAACTCCCACACATGGGGTTAAAACATTTGGATGTGAAACAAAATTGTTACACAATTTTTATTTCACTTTAAACTTAATCCACTTTTTTTAAACAACTCTTCCCGAGAAAACAAAACTCCAGTAAAGGTCTTTTTAAGAAATTACCGGCGCTGCGGTTTCATCGGTGCCCTCATATTTCGATTCCGAGCACTGGTTCAAAAGTTAGAAAATCCCGCTCGTTCATTCACTGAACGTACCTGAACTAAACTTCGGAAATTGAATTCAGGAACATGGGGCCTTGGAATCAGGTGCCGTCAGAAACTGCATACTCGTAAAATCCCAAAGAAATTAAGAAAAAAAATTCCTTGAAATTTACGGGTCTTTACAATATTTTTCTTATCTGGGACATGTTATTGAAAATATAATTCCTCATCTCATCGAATCTGCTTTGTATAGGATTCCTCTCCACTGAAACATGGTGCCATATCTCATGTTTTTTGAGATATTCATACACTTTATTATTAGAAAATTTCATACCATTATCATTCTAAAATCTCTAAATTTTCATCCCAAGAATTTTATTTTCCAAGCTTTGATATTTTTTAATGCACCCGAAAAATTTAGACTTTTGAGGGAAAACCACTAGCCATTCCATCCTTCTGTAATAATTGATAAACATAATATAAGATCTCTTTAAATCTATGTATTTGGGTGTTATTGTCCCACACACATCAATATGTACCAAATCTATATTTTTTTTACTTATTCCCTTTTTTATTCTAGGTCTTCAAGATTATTTTCTCATTATTAAAAGCATCCCACATGTGAGTGCGATAATGTGAAATCTTAAAGATATTTTGTGCTCCTTATTTTTTATTAATTCTTGTAAGGAATTTTGGATTAATTGGATAAGTTGTTTATGAAACTGATTATCTTCCTCCTTGGGTAAGAAAAACTTATCTTCCTCTACACTAATTAGGTAGAGGTTACCCTTTACATGATTTCATTTCATAACAATTGAACACATCTTCCTTTAATAATGCAAGTAATAATTCTGAAATTAATTTCATACCCCAAGCCAAATAATTTATTTACACTCAATATGTTTTGAATGAATCCTTCAACTAACAAAACTTATGTGTGGCTCAAGTATTTTCCTCCTATTTTGGAATTTCCAGAGTAAATGATCTCCATACCTTCATCGATACCAAAGAGAGAGACACCATCTTTGTCATACATTATGACCATGATAAGATCTTGGTTTACTATTATATAGGAAGTACAATCACTATACCGAATCCATATTCTAACTTGATCCATTGTTCTTAAGGAAATTTCCATGATGTTTTCCTTCTTAACTTTTCCATTCTTGGCCCATGTCTACTACTTCACTTCTTTTAGTAGAGAATAAGATTGTTCCACCTTGGGATCCATCAAATCATCTTCATATTATAAGGCTACAAACTTATTATGAGATTATAGCCCGATTGATGATGATTTTAGCTATTTTGATCTCCTTCTTAAGGTCTCCTTTGATATATTTATTTATATCCTTGATAAAAAGTTCACAATTCTGTGTCTATAAGCTTCATGAAAAAATCTATAGCTATTAAATACATATCAAGTATAAGAATTTCTTCTCATATGTTTTTATTTTTCTTGATATTTAAAATTAACTTTTTCTATGGAACACATAAATTGTGTGTACCCCATCTTTCCACAACAATAACACCAGATACACAGTGAATTATTTCACATATTTTCTACTCTAACATTAGTTTTTTGAGTTTGTCATGTGTTACTCAAAACAATATTCTTCTAGGGAGTAGGTACTTGTGGTATTGAATCAACCACCACTGATATTTTCTTATGATCAATACCCTAAATAGATTTACCTTTATTTTAAAATTCTACACTTTATGGTAAGTTTTTAATTTTTCCATTGAATCTTTACATACCTCCTTAGCTACTCTAGCATCTAATGCACTCAAAATTCCCAATTTCATGCATATGGTTAAAATTATCCCTTAATATTCAATCTTTCATCACATTGTCAAGAATTACCCTCTGAGTTACAAAATTATTTTTACATGATCATTCCCCAAATAAGTCAGCCTATCAATGAACCATCTCTTCTCTTTAATTTTGAGTTTTACATCAGCTTCCTTCTCTGAGTTCCTAGTAATTCATATTTAAGTAATTCAATTTCAACTTTCTACTCAAACTTATCTTCCTCATGTTTTCATATAAAGTTTGGAGTCATGCACTACTCCATTAAACTTCTTTACTCTATCCCTCCAAACACTATGTTCTCCTATAGAAACTTCTAATTCATCCTTAAGATAAAATATTCCCTTGATCTCAGCACATTCATCATCATCGTCCTCTATTTTCGGTCCGTATATAACACCCACAATAACTTCCTTGATGAGGTCTTTGCACCGATAAAATTTTTCCACTTCTATTTCTTCTAAGTGGATATCTTATTGGAAAAAAGTTCTTTTTAAGAATTTTTCTATGATATTTTCTAGAATTTATCTAAACAATTTCTTCATTACTATATCATAATTTATTTAGAAATCTTTTAGTTAGATTCCAAACTTTTCCAAAATTAAAGAATGAAAGTAAAATATTTCCTTTGTATCTTCTTTTTCCACTTTTGATATTTGAGGAAATAAAAGAAAATAACTCATCATATTTATTCTCAGAGTCATCATCCACTGTGATTTTCTTCATTTCCTTAAAGAATAATTTCTAAGAAATATATTTTATCACATCTTCTTTGTTATTTTTTGTTGTATTGTATGATACGAGGGTGTTGTGAAGACTATTTAGTGTCACCTCCTTTTGGTATTTTTCATAGAGCACCAATACCTTAAGGTTGAATCATGATGGTAATATTATTAGGATCCTTTTATTTATTTTGAAATCATCAAGATTTTATCTGATCGCATGCATATCCTCCACAAGAATTTTCACTCATTCAAAGAATGCATCGATAGTTTAATTCAGACGCATTCTCAAATATTCATAATTTTTTCACAATAACTGCAACTTAGGTTTAAGTACCTTGAATATGGATTATTGGATATTAATAAGCATTTCAGACAGTTCATGTGAAGTTTTACATGACATAACCTTCTTTTATATAGAATCAGATAATGCTACTCCTAACATGTTGAATACTCCAGCATCGACATCAATCCCACTGAGATATTTCTCTGATAGTGCTATTATTTCCATGATGGTTGAAATCCATTATATTTCACCCATGTGGGAATCCATTACCAATGGTTGGAAGTATTTTTTCATTCTATTCTTTCATAATTGGAAATTTTTCCCATCAAAGATTGGAACTCAAATATAGTTAATAGTTTCTACCGTTATACTCTAGAGAAAAAAACTTACCCACTAACCTTTACATTGATACCAATTATTTCTCTCAAACAAGGTGAATACCTTGGGGGGGGGGTAAATTAGGGTCTATAAATTTCATAAACAACCACTTACAAAAATATTGTCCCACTTTTAATGGGAACACATCTTTCTCTCTCACAGTCAATATGAAGCAATAAAATAGTAAAATATTGAATTTTTTTTTAATTAGTTCACCCAAATTAGGATAATATAAGGAGAAAGAAAATTAAATATTATAATTCACTAGAAATACTATACTTGTAAGTTTTTTAGAATAAAGAGTGGTTTCACTGACCCTCCAAGTTTACAACCTTAAATAAATAAATGAAGAATACACCATTCTTTCTACAAGATAGAATGTACTACTCCAATTTTAACCTAACTCCTTATTCTATTAAAAGAAATTATAAATTACATTAGATTTAATGTATAAATCAACACAAATTCCATGAACTTCTAGTGAGACGAACTCTTGGAATACCTTCTTCTTCACTAACTTCCTAGTGCACGACCTGTAATTCTTATTCTTCAGTTCTCAGTAGAAAGATATTAAATATTAGTATCACCAATGGTTATATAGTTATTTCATGTTAAAATATATCCCCAATATCATTTTTCAAGATAGAGTCTCCACAATCCGCCATTACTTTTTTTATTTCTCATTTAAAATATTTTATTCACTAATTATCCACATGATAAATATTTTCCTATTTGTATATGGAAACTTCAATTTAGTAACATGATATTATCTAGTATTAAATTTCAATAAAATCATCTAATATTTTAGAACTAATGAGCTCTACAATCTTTGATCAAATCCCATATTTAAATTTGAACCAAACTTATTTCCACAACCTCTATGGTATGACTTGTTTCTTCATGCTGAGTAGTATGGTCAATACCAGACCCACTAAATTCACACATAACATAAATTTAATCATTAAAATACCATTATTTTATTTTTCTATTAATCTAATAATTATTTACCCCAATTTAAGTTGCTTTCAATTTATCACATTTAACTATTAATAATATATTTCATAAACTTCTGCATGCCAACCTTCTAAAAAAGGACCAAGGGAATGACCCTTAGGATTTAATGGTATAACCCTTACAATATCCCTAAACGACACTTACATTCTACTAGAATTTATATTATTATTTATGAAATGAAAATTACTCATAAAACATTTCAAAATGAATCTTATGCAATTTTTAATGACCCTTTAAAAGTTTGAAAATATCTCTTACGTGATTAGGAATGATTTTTATAGAATTATCAATAAACTCTTCATAGTTTCCAATGACCCTCATGGTCTTCTTGAATGATTCCAATGAATTGAATTTATCACAAGATGACCCTTACAATTTTTTGGATGACAGTTATGGAATTTTCAATTTCCCATACTATGTTAGGAATGACCCTTATAGAATAATAAATGACACTAAAAGTTTCAGGATTGAGCTAATTTTCTAAATTCCATTTGATAATGACCCTTAAAACATAGTATATTGACCCAGATAGTTTTGACTTATATGAATTTCACAAACCTGATCAAAATCGTAATACTTCATAATTCTATCAGATTACTTATAATAATCCTCTTCCCATTATCAAATGTTCTTCTAATGACTTCATGATATTTTTTTGGAAGATCCTCCAAAAATATTGTCAGTAAGAACCACCAAAAAATAATTAAATTGAGATTTTTTCCTTCAAAAATATTTTTTTATAGTTAGGAAATAATTAATTTACAATTTTTTTAAAACTCATATCCAAACTAATGATTATAATGAGTAAATTGTAATACATTCATTAATAAGGTATATTAATGAATTTATTCAAATGCTGATATATTTTTTCATAATTTATATACAAAAAAATAATAAACAAACCATAAAACCAATTTAATGGGTTCAACTATATGTATTTCACATTTTCAATTAGCTCCATTAAAAACCATATTTTCATTAAAACCATTATGAATAAGTTCATCATGAATTATTTTTTAACGGTTCGTTTTGGGTCTACCTCCACCACTTTTAATAAGTGAATATTTTATAAAGTGTACCCTATTAAGAGTTACATCCCTATACCATCTTTTAACATGTCCAAAATATCCTAATCTAGTCTCAGTTATATTCCCATTAATTAGATCCACTCCAATTTTCTTTCGAGAACATTCTTTTTTAATATAATCCATCTTAGTATGTACACATGTCCATCTTAACATTTTCATTTATTCAATACTTATTTTTTATTCACGATGTCATATCAAATTCCAACACAATATATTGTATAGAATAGTTGGTTTAATAATTATCCTATAAAATTTACCTTTCAATTTAAAAGGATATTTACGATAAAAAACAACCTAAAAAGTATTTCTCAATTTTATCTGACTAGTTTGAATGCTATGAGAGATATCTACATTAATATCTCCATAAAATTTTATAAATGATCCTAAATATCAAAAAATCAGAAATTTTTAAAATAAAGTAGTCTATAAATCTCATATCTATAACCTTACTATAAAATCAGTTGTTAAAACAACAATCCATATATTCTGTATTATCACTATTATGATGGAATCCTTTTGATTCTAAATCACCCAAAAAGATGTAACTTTAAATTGATAGTCTCATTGGATTTTTCAATGAGAATTATATCATTATACAATTCGGTATCTCATCTTTAATATGATAAGTAAAATAATATAAGATCAAACCAAAAAAGGTACAACTTTAAAGTTAAACATTGATACAGTCAAATCGAAATAGGTAATTCTATAGTTTCACCCAATGGAGTTCCAACTTGTGTCAAAATCCATTCCAACATGTCTTGTATAAGTTTTATATACACCACATGAACCCCTTTTTTCAATATAATTCCATAAAACCTCTTTAGGAACATTATTGTTAGAGGTTAAGTTGAGTTGAGTCCCACATCATACCTTAGGTTTCATTCCATGTTTATTATTCATTATAAATAAAAACCAAAGCCCCCATTAGAGATGAATCATTGGTATTGGATCATCACCCTTCCATTCTAACATTCTATCAGAGTAAGTTCCCTTTCCCTAGCCCACCCCCTCTCTTTTCTCTTAGAGAAAACCGTATGATATTTCCGCCCAAAAGGGAAAATGAATCCAAACCAAAGGTTATTTCATTTTTTTCATCCACCCCTACCCCTTGATCCTCTATCATTACCCAACCCTCACACATCAAAACTCCCTACATGACACCCCCTTTCATCTCTTAGCACCCGTGGTGACTCCCTACACTACCCCCACCTAGCAATTGTACACCCTTCTCTAGCCATGAAATCCCCAACTTCCTCCACCACCCCTTAGTCCTTGTTGCACCTCCCTTACATTTACTTCTAGTAGTTATGACCCCAATTCTCTAGAATGTGCCATTCTAGAAGCGCACCCCATTGGTAGTCTCCTAGAGTGAGACCCCATGTTCCTCTTATAATCTCCCTCTTACTGCACTAGTCTACACTTCCACCACGCCTCCGTACTACACACCTCTAAACATGATCTCTCTCAAATTGTGTATCCCTTCCCAAACACCCTTATAGGTGTGGATATGTCTCCCTATTATGAACCACTCTTCTTGGTGCAACCCTTAATGGGAGAGGCCTCCCTGATGAGTTTCTCCCCAAGGTGAGTCCCCTCTGTATGCCAATCGGCCCTTACTGCTAGGGCCCCTCTTAATTTTTCATCACTATCCTAATCACCATAAAACTTATTCATCACTATCTAAATCACCATAAGAATTATTTATTGTAAAAGACCATGCCTTCCTGGCCTATTACATTTTCAATTTAATGCGACCATATGTGTTTGGAGGAGTCTAGATGTGGTTAGGTGGAGTTGGAGCTATAACAGAACTGCAAAATTTTTTAACACCATAAAATATGGATTTATAGTGTAAGATGGTGGTTTAAGGATTTTTTGGCTAGTTAGTTTATGATTGGTGTTTGGTTATTGGAAGGTTGTGAAATTTTTTTATATCATAAGAAATTAGTTTATGCTATAAGATAATTCAGTCCCTATGTTCCATTTTTTTCAACTTGTTTTTGGAGTTTCAAGTGTTTTACGGACCAAAGGTGGGTTTTATAGTGTAAAATCCATGGCCTATGGAACTTATGATGTAATAGTGTAATTTATATCATAATCATTTAATTTTATAGGTTATAAATAGGTTTTTTTGGATGATTCATTTTCATTTGGTTTTATCCCTCCCTCTATCATTTATGGTTAACCTTAGTCATTTTTGGAGGATCTTCAATTCCTCCTCCTTCTTTAATCCTTAGGTTTTGGTGGATGCTCATTGGTGATATAAGGCGAGTTCTATCTTCCTAGTGATTTACTTTTGTTCTTATTTTGAGATCCACTTTGGTGGTGCAATTTTGGTTTGGGGTGCATAAGGGCCAAATTTTTATGATCCTTTATTATGGTGTAGGTTGATCTATGGTTTCCTGATGTGTGGTTATGGTTTGTAGACATTTATTTTCCACCTTGTGGTGTGAAATGAGTTGAAAAGGACTCTTTGAGGCAGGGAATCCCTCATTTCCCTTTATTTCACATCATGAATGAGGGGTTTTCTTTTATTTATATTTGGTAATATAGTTTACATTGTATTAATCAACATAAATTAATTAGTTATTTGAAATTTAATGATAAATGAGTTTGATTTTCATGATTTTAAAACATTGATATTATTATGATGTTGGTGATTGTTAGGGGATTTGTTTATACTATTCTTGTTATGATATGGAAACCTTATTATGTGTTTCTAAGATGTCACCCTAAATGGAAATTGGATAACCAATTATATTTGGATAATAAAATGGTTTCCCCTGGATTATGGATTATGTGAGAATGCCCTAAATAAAGAAGGGATATGTGATCAAAATTCCCCTTGCTAAATTTGTCTTTTTTTTGATGTGTTGTGATGTGTGGTTGATGCATGTGGGGTGGTGATGTGATGGTTTGTTTGTTCATTCTATGGGGAGATGATGTGATGGTTTTTTTGTCTATGTTGTGGGGTGGTGGTAATGGAAGGTGGTTTATAATGTGGATATGAGATGGTGGTGATGTGGGTGTGGTTGGGCTGGTAAGGTTTATGTGATGTTTGTTTATTTTGTGTTGTGATGTGTTATGATAGTTTCCCCGAGTAATAATGAAATTGGTAAATAATGATGGAAATAACTGAGGTTTGATTTAGTGAATGAAATGGAAATGGTTAATGAATGAATTAATAATAGGTTGTGTGGTTAAATTCTGTCATTTATGAATAATGAAATTAATGAGATGTTTAAATGAATTTGGATGGTAAAGTGAACTATGGTTTGCGGCTTATTGTGTGGTTTTTTGTATTTAGATGTGACAGCTAAAGTGGGGATGTTGTGAGTTTGTTAGTTATTTGTTGTGAACCCATAGGTTGGGCATGTGTGTGTGGTTATATATATACCTTGTATGTTTCTTTTGATTTCTATATGCACCCCACCTATGTTGATCACTATGTGATTACACCCGTATATTCACACAAGGGGTGTTTCTCCCAATATCTCGATGATGAGAATGGATGGAAGGCTACTCTCTCTTTCCCACTCTCTCTTCTAGGTGAGTAGATATGAATATACTATGATGGTTGAAGTTCTGATAGTGCACTAGGTGATGGCCTATGTGTCTTTGGAATAGATGTTATGTGACCCATGTGGGGTGGTGGACCAAGTGTCTTGGGGAAAGATGTGATGTGATCATATTGTGGGGTGACTTATGGTGGTGGTCATGCACAGTAGGAGGACAGAATGAGGTTGATTTACTTCATGTTCACAATACCCTACTACTCATGTAATGGTTTTGATGTGATGACCTGGGTGTTTTTCTGTGAGATGAGATGTGACCATGCTATGGGGCGATGGCCCAGGTGTCTGTAGGCGTGATGTGATGTGACCGTGTTGTGGGGTGGTGGTATATGTTATATGAAAGAGATGGAATCTACAAGATGTACTATTTTGGGGTGTAAGAGTATAAAATTTGCGGGAAAGAGATACTAGGTACCCTTTCATCGATATGATTCATATTATGTTATTACACTTAGCTTGTTTTATTTGGTGAGCATGTTTTGGTGATGATTGGGATTGATTAGTTGACTTATTTAGGTTCTATTTGGTTTTGTTGTTTTCTCACGGGTGCATTAGTATGTTTCTTTCACATGTGTACAAGAAACTTTGGTTACCCTACTGAGTATACTTGTATGATCAACCTATGTATATAAACTGATTTTCTAGTTTCCAGGAGGATTATATGGACTGTGCTATACATTATTAGATCGGACTTTTGGACAATTGTTGTGTTACTACATTAACTATTCATTGGGGTATTTACTTTTGGGGACTTTTATCTGTATTTGTTTTATTATACATTCATTTAAGGATGTGTTTTGGATTTTATTTTAATTCTATGTCATGGGGTTGCTTGCGGTTGATTCATAATTTCTCTTGATCATGTTTTTTATAGAGGGTAATGCCTTCAATTTATGATATTTTTATAACCTTGGTGCTAGTCTCCAGCTCGAGGCCTACTGGAGGCAGGACTCTAAGGTTATTATCTCTCTCCCTTCATTTCAGTATCTTGGTAGATGGGGGTTATAGAAAAGTGGTATTGGAGGTGATGGTTGTGAGGTAGAATGAAGCTCAGAGTTGCATGAGTTTGTAATATGAGGTTTACTTTAGTACGTGACATAGGCCCATGAGATCGGCAATGACTTTATAATTTAAGGCCCCACATGATCGAGTGCACAAGATCTGATCATATTGAAAGATCAATTGAGGTGGGCCTATTTATAGGGTAGATTCCTAGGAGAGGTACAAGCATAATGGTGACTTGTGTTTTTGTTTTAAATGGGTGGTTTTTGTTTTGGGAAGTTAAAAAATAATTAAAATTAATTAAATGAATCTTTGATAAACTTCCATATTGCATGAGCATAGAAAATCTTTGTTTCCACTTTCAATTATGGATTATGGTGGTCATATGTGTGTGGTTTAGGTAGGGGAGGTTTAGAAAGTGGATTCAATTGATCATCGTAGGGTTGATCTGATAGAGGATGATGAGGCCTGGAAGATGGCATTGTGTGATTTTTAGCAGAAAATTTTAGGGAAGTATGATGGTGGTGTTTTAGATATTGATATAGAGAGTTAGATAGAGGAGATCGAGATCACCTTCAGTTTGATGTAGGTCCTGATTGGGTACTGGGTCCCTTTGGTAGTTAGTCAGATGAAGGGAGATGCACGTCAGTGGTGGACATTGTATCTGGGTGAGCAGAAGGAGGCTGAAATTTTGTGGGTTGACTTTCAGGAAGAGTTCTAGGTAGAGTTCCTTTTATAAAAAATGAAGGTAGTGAAGATCCAAGAGTTTATTTCTATTCAATAGGGGAGTATGTCAGTGAGAGAGTTGGGGGTCAATTTCAAGGCCCTTCTACGTATTCCCCAGATCTTTTTTCAGATGCGGTGTCTCATACAAGACATCATAAAGAGGCACTTCATCCTTTTATCTAGTATTAAATTACTCTATTTAAGATGAAAACATATCTAGAGGTTCCAAATAAGGTAGAGGATATTTAGTGGATGCAATCACAAAGAGGTTTACCATGAGAGGGAATCCATCAGGGTTCCTCGAGGAGTAAAATTTCTAGTGGAAAGTCTCAGGTTCCATGGCCTTTGAGGTTTTTACCATTGAGGAGTCAACCTCAGTAGTCTCCTTTACAGCTTTATGGGGCCAATGGTTTTCACGGTTTTCCTAGGGACATCATACCTTTGTATTTTTTCTATGGGTTTTGTGGCCATTGTTAGAACCAGTGCTCAGTGGCTCTCTAAGTCCAGTTTGGTGGAGGCATTCAGGTTCAATACCAACCTCATCAATAGTTTTCAGTGTTTCCGTTTCAATATAAGGGTAAATAGGATTATGATCCACCAAGGGGAGATGAAGTAGGTATAGTCCAACCTCAGTATGTTCCTCATGTTCAGGGACCTCCACCAGAGCATGCCCTTTGGAAAAGAGGCAGATGAGCTGGGTGTTTTCATTTTCTAGTAGTGGGGGTAGTAGTGCTAGAGAGGATAGAGATCATTGGATGTATGATCATTTTGTTGTGCATCTTTTTTTTGTGATTTGTTTGATTTGGGATATTTTTACTCCTTTTTTTCACACATTCTAGTCAATTCTATGGGACTAGACATAGAGTGGTTTTCCGCATCCCTGGTGTTGACTATGTAAGTTGGAGTCCAGATTAGCTTGTTTGATGTGTGTCAGATGTGTAGATTAATGATGGGGACACATCAGTTTCGTGGGGATATTTTATTTCTTCAGATATATTCATAAAATGTCATACTTGACATAGGCTAGTTCTATTATGTACATTCTATTATTGACCATTTTTTAGGGAGAGCTGTATTCTCGGATGTAGATAGCCATCATGTGTTCTACTTTGGCAGGAGGATTTTTCATGTGGGCAATAGGTGTGTAGAGCCCCTTATTTATTTAATGGATGTATTTTTATGGAATTAGTGGACTCTACTATGGTGGGGGTTCCCAGGGTCATTGGGGAGTTTTTGTATGTTTTTCTCAAAGAGATTGTGACACTACCCCCTCGATGTGATGTTGAGTTCAAAATAGACTTATATCCTGGTGATTCTATGATATCTATGGATCCTTACCTGATGACACCATATGAGTTATGTGGGTTGAGTATTAAAATATATATTCTGATTTAAAAGGGTTTTATTTATCCTAGCATGTCTCCATGGGGTGCTTTGATGTTTATTTTTAAGAAGGAAGATGACAATATAAAGTTTTGTATAGACTATCAGAGGTTGAATCAGGTATAGTCAAGAACTATTATCCTATTCTGAGGATAGATGATATTTTTGACCAGTTGAGAGGGGTCAATTGGTTTTCTATGATCGATCTTTGGTATGAATATCACCAGTTGAAGGTAAAGTAGGGTCATGTCTTGAAGAGTTCCTTTAGATGCAGTTATGGGAACTTTGAGTTTTTAGTCACACTGTTTGATGTCATAAATTCCCCATTTGTGTTCATGAAGATCATAAACTCTATGTTATTCAAATTCTCGAACCAGGGCATAGTAATGTTCATCAATGACATATTGATATACTCAAAATTAGTGTAGGATCATACCAATCATCTTAGAGGTGTCTTGCAGGTTCTTTGACGCCACCAGATCTATATGAAGTTTTCTAGGGGTAATTTCTGGGAGTGAGAGGTGTGTTTTCTTAGGCATGTAGTTTCTAAAAAAGGTGTCGAAGTAGACCCATAAAAAGTCATGGTGATTTTTTCTTGGTCATCACCCACGAATGTGGAAGAGGTTCATATTTTATTTGTTCTTACATGATATTATCTACGGTTTGTATTCAATTTATTTTGATTTGAATCCCCACTAACAGTTCTGACTAGGAAGGACCATTTTTTTTGGATTGATCAGTTCTAGACAACATTTAGTTCCCCAAAAGAGAATTTGGTTAGTTCTCTAGTGCTTTGGTTTCCTAAGGAGGGGGTATTGTTTGAGGTGTTTTATGAAGCTTCTCGTCTGGGCTTGGGATGTGTGTTGATGAAACAAAGGGCAATGATCTCTTATTAGTATAGTCAGTTATATCCCCATGAGTGTTTATATGCCACCCATGATCCATAGTTAGTAGTAGTTGTGGAGACTTTACCTCATTGGAAAGTGCATTGTGTCTTTACGAATAATAAGAGTCTGAGGTATATATTTTATTAGTGTGATTTGAATTTTCATCAAAAGTGGTTGATACATATTCTTAAAGACTATGATTTTCAAATCATCAAGACCTCAGAAAAGGGGAATGTTGTGGATGATACTTTGACCATGAAGTCATGGAAGGATGTTGTTAAGGAGTCTGGTGATTCTTGGAGAGCAATGGAGGAGTTAGCAGCTCTGCACTTGGATGTAAGAGTAGTTTATAGTAGATGCTATTTGTTTCAGATAATAGTGAATCCATCTCTAATGAATTAGATGGAGGAGTCTCCATGGGGAGACTCAGAGGTAAAGGTGATGCATAATTGTGTTGGTCATGGTGATGCTCCATAGGGATGGTTCATAGGATAGTCAAAACCAGATTCTTTTTTTTGGAGGATGTTTTTTTCGATATTGATGCATGAGAGAGTACATTTTGAGTTTCATTGATATCCTTTGGTGGCATACCTAAGAGTATTCAAGATGTATCGTGGCTTGAGGTTTACGTATTGGTGGTATGATATGAAATATGTGGTGTCATAGTTTCTAGAGAGGTGTTTAGTTTTCTAGAAGGTAAATGATGACAATTGTGTTCCTGATGGTTTTTTCCATCCTTTGGATATTCCTTAGTGGAAATGGGATGTCATCTTGATGAATTTCATCATAGGGTTACCTAAAGTGTAGGGAGGTTGTGATTCTATCATGGTAATCATGTATCAATTAATGAAATTGACCATCATCTTTATGATCAATGAGTTTGGCATCATGGATGCTATGGATAAGAGGTATTTGGATGAGGTGGTGTGATTTTATGGAATTATGAGGTCCATTTTATTAGATTGGGACATGTGTTCTACCTCTTGAGTGTGGAGGGGATTGAATTATTCTTTTGGTACTCATTCACACCTCATCATTTCCTTCCACCCTCATAAATATGGGTAGATAGAGTGAACTATATAGATGATAGAGGAAATATTATACGCATGCATCTTAGACTTCAGTGGATTATGGTTATGAAACAAACCTTTGGTTGAGTTTTCTTATAATAACGAATATCACTCTTCCATTAGCATGGCCCTATTTGAGGCTTTCTACGGGATCCTGTACCATTCTCTATTGTGTTGGATAGAGGTTGGGGAGACAATAATTCCTTAATTGGATGTGGTTCAGAGCATGAAAAAAATTATTTAGCCTGTTTGTGAGAGGATGAAGGTAGCACATGACTGACATAATTCTTATTTCGATTGTAAGAGGAGGCCCTTGGAGTTCAATGTTGGAGACCATGTGTTTTTGAGTCTCTCACCTCGACATGGGTGGAAGTGGTTTATTAGGGGGAATAGCCTTTATCCAAAACTTTTTAGGCTATTTGAGGTGTTAGGGAAAGTTGTAAAGGTGGTGTATTGGTTGGAATTTCCACCGTAGCTAGACCAGGGCCACAACGCCTTTTAGATCTATCAGTTCTCTTAGTTTATTCATGATGGATCCCATGCCACTGAATGGGTAGAGTTGGATATTTATGATTGCACCACATTTATGGAACATCTAGTAGAGACCCAATTTTTTTGTTTTATTATATGATCTATTTTCCTTGATGTGAAATGTGTGATAAAGATTACGACATATGAAATGTGGAGGATCTAATTCCCAATCAAGTCACATTATACTTTGATGCGATTTAAACTGTGTGGGTGATTTAGTTCCACCCAAAGCAGATAATATCTTAACATCGAATTTGAGATCCCCTAATTTAGGTGATCAGTTAGTGAGGTGTTACATGTTGTTTATAGAAGATGTTGGATTGGGATATATGGAGGTCGGACAGTTTGGTTCTGGTGTGGTTGTGAAAAGTGTGGTAGTTTGTGGCTGGTGCTAGATGTTTTTTTTTGTGACTGGTGAGAGGTGGGTTTGTAGTGTTTGTATGGTGTTTCTGTGGTTGTTTTAGTTGGTAAGTTTGTTTAGTGGTAGCATTTTAGGTGTCAAGAGAACCTTGAGAGGTATCTCGTGGGGTGGTTTTTTGGAACCCTTTTTTGGGTTTAGTTTTTATTCTTGAGGATGAGAGTCATATGAGAGGCATCTGATGTAACATCCCATGAATTTCTAGACTATTAGTTTTCTAGTTTGAGGTGGTCAAAGGTGTTCAGGGGAGGATAGATGAGATTTGATGGATTTGGAGCTGTAGAAGAACTGCAACAATATTTTTATGTCATAAAAGAGGAATTTACGGTGTAAGATGGTGGTTTATGGCTTGTCTGGACACTTGGTTTACAACTGGTGTTTTTCTAGGGGCTAGGTTTGAATGGTGTTTACGCTGTAAGAAATTTTATTACACCACAATCTTGGTGTTTTACATGTTGTAAATAGGTTTTTTCAGCCAATCATTTTTCATATGGTCATATCCCTCCCTCATTTGTGGAAAACCCTTGTAAATTTTTAAAGGATCTTCCATCCCTCCATATCCTTATTCGATACTTGGTTTCCATTGTATGCCCATTGACGATCCGTGATGAGTTATCCTCTCTTCCCTATGGTTTTATTTTAGGTCTTTGGAGATCCCTTTTGGTGGTGTGGTTTTGGTTTGGGGTGTGCGATGACTGTATTTTGACGATCCTTGGGTGGAGTGTACATTGATATATTGTTTCACAATGTGTAGTTGTAGTTTACATGTGTTTATTCTTCTCCCTATGGTGCACAAAAAGTTGGAAAACATTCTTTGAGGTTGGGAATCCCTCGTTTCTATTTATTGTGCATCATATAAGAGGGGTTTTTTGGGAAGATATTTTACACTAGCTTAATCAAGAAATATTAACCAGTTAATTAAAATTGATGAGGAAAAGGGTTTGATTCACATGGTTTTATAGCTTTAATATTATTGTGATGTTTTTATTATATATGTTAAACACCCCACTGAAAATGGTAGTTGTTGGGGGATTTGTTTGCACTGTGGTTGTTGTGATATGGAAACCATGTTGCATATTTCTATGATATCACCCTAAATGTAAATTGGAAAACCACTGATATTTTTATAATAAAATGATTTCTCCTGGGTTATGGATTGTGTGATAATTACCCAATTAAAGAAGTGGAATGTGATCAAAAGGAACCTTGCTAAATCTGTAAAATATTTTGTGATGTGTTGCAATGTCTGGTTAGAGAATGTGTGGAAACGATGTGATGATTTGTTTTTCCGTGCTGTGAGGTGGTGGTGATATAAGGTGGTTAGTGATGCAGGTATGGTTGGCCTGGTAATGTTGATGTGATGTTAGTTACCACTGTGTTGTGATGTGTTGTGCTATTTTCTCTAGTAGTAATGGAATTGGTTAATAATGATTGAAATGGAAGGAATTTGGTTTGGTGAATGGGATTGAAATGGTTAATGATCAAATTAATAATGAGTCATGTGGTTAAATATGGTCGTTGATGAATAATTAAAGGAATGAGATGTTTAAATGAATTTTGATTGTAATGTGAAATATGGTTTGCAGCTTATTGTGTGGTTTTATTCATTTAGAGGTTGCAATGAAAGTGGGGATGTTGTGAGTTGGTTAGTGCTTTGTTTCAAAACCATATGTTGGGCTTGTGTGTGTGGATATATATACCTTGTATATTTCAAGTGATTTCTATATTCACCCCACTTGCATTAATCACTATTTGTCAACACTCATATATTTACACAAGGAGTGTTTTTCCCAATATCTTGGTGATGAGGATGAATTGATGACTACCTGATCTTTTCTATTATCTCTTCCAGATGAGTATTTATACAAAAATTATAATGGCTGGAGGTCTGATAGTGCACTAGGTGAAGGACCAGGTGTCTTCAGGTGATATGTGATGTGACCATGTTGTGGGGTGGTGACCTAGGTGTTTTTGAGTGAGATGTGATATGACAGTGCTGTGGGGTGGCTTATGGTGGGGGTCATTCATGGTAGGAGGGAACGAGGTTGATTTAATTCATATTCATGATACCCTATTACTCTGAAAATGGATGTGATGTGGTTACCCAAGTGTTTTTGAATGATATGATATGTGATCGTGCCGTGGGGTGGTGACCCAGGTGTCTATGGCCATGATGTGATGTGACAGTGCTGTGGGGAGGTGGTATATGTTATATAGAATATATGGAAGAATCCAGAAATATGACTTTGGGGTGTGATAGAAGTAAATAAGTGGGAAATAGGTGAGAGATACCCTTTCATCAATATGATTTATATTATGTTATTATACTTGTCTTGCGTTATTTGGTGATCATGCCATGGTGAGGATGAGTTTTGGTTAGTTGACTTGTTTAGGTGCTGCTTGATTCTACTATTTTCTATCAAGTTCATTAGTATGCTTCTTTCACAAGTGAACAAGAGGCTTTGGTTACCGTACTTATTAATCTTGTATTCTCACCCTACACATATACACTATGTGGGTACTGTAGTTGAACTGTACACTGTACAGGTATTGTAGCAGACTGTACATTGTAGCAGGCACTGTTCGTTACTGTAGCAGCTAGAACTATTCACCTTGGGACACCAGTTTGGGCTAAGATTCTTTAAGGCTTTCGGGCCACCCAGGCCTTCTGGTCAGTAGGGATTTTGGGATACCTTTAAGGCCTTCAGGCCACCTTAAGGCCTTCGGACCACATGCAGTTTCCCCAAACACACTACAAAAAAAATGAGCAGCCCCAGAAGAGGATTCAGAGCAGGTGCACTCACCAGAGCAGAGCCAAATGGATTTGTCAGAATGAGAGGGTATGACTATGCCATTAGGACCATCCTTTACTTACATGGGAAGCCAAGCCAGACGGCCATGAGAAGGTGGAGAGCTACTATCATGATGTAGAAGCTAGGGAGGGGCAGTTCCTTGTAAATATTCTAGTTGAATTCCCTAAGACCTTTGGGTTATGTAATCTCCTAAGCATATGAGACACGTAATCTCTAAGCCTACGGGCCTTGTAAGGGTTCCCCTCATCTCTTGAAAGGGGGTTTATCAAAAATCAATAAAAATGAAGGCCTTCGGGCCATTTGGGTACATGGACCATGTTGAACATTACTAGATCATAATTTTGGTCAGTTTCTGTGTCGCTGATTTAGCATTTTCTTTTTGGTATTTAATTTTGGATAATTTTATCTATATCAGCTTTATTATTCATGTGTTATTATATGTTTTTTGGATTTTCTTTTTTATGCTATGTCATGTAGTTTCTTACAATGTTTCATCCTATCTCCCTATCTTGTTTTATTATAGAGGATAATGTATTCCATTTATGATATTTTTATACCCTTGGTGAAAGTCTCAAACTTGAGGCCTAATGGAGGTAGGAATAGGGGTCATTATCTATCTCCCTTCATTTTAGTATCTTTGTTGGGAGGGGTTCCTGACATTCCTCATCGTTCGATCTCTATTAGGCTTCTTCATCATTGCTCAGATCACCGTTGAGATATATGGATCAACTTCAAACTTCTTCACTACTCGGATCACTGTCGATCATCATCACCATTGCTTGGATCACTATCAAGATGTTCAGATCATCACCAGACTTATTCTTCACTACCTAGATCACCATCGAGCTTCTTCACCATTTCATGGATCATGGTCGGGCTGTTCGGATAACCGTCATACTTCCTAATCAATTCTTAGGTCATCAACCATCTTCTTTTCTATTTTTTTATTTAGTTTTTTGGTTTTTTATTCCAATAAAGGAATGTCTAGATTGAGGGGGATTATCAGGGTTTATTTTTTTTAGTTTCTTATGTATCCAAGCTAAGTAAACATAGCTTTAGGGAGAGTGTTAGAATTTAAGTTGAGTTGAGTCTCACATCAGATATTAGATCTCATGATATATTAATTATTCATTATAAATAAACACCAAGGCCACCCTCATTTATAAATATTGGGTATTGAGTTACCACTATTTCATTAAAAAAATTATTATATTCCTTTTCCAAATCAATTAAAACTATATCCAATTATTCAGTTTTTTTTTCAATAATACTTAATCAGACCTCAAGTCAAATAATTTTTTTGGTGGTTTAACATCCAGGAATAAAAACAAATTTATTATCTAAAACACTTTCAGAATTTAGATCACTTTAAATTATTTTATATGGTATAAAGTACTTGGGTTTCGCATCCTTTAATTTTTTTTATTAAATTGTCAAATTTATTTCATTGTGATCATTCATAATTTAAAAAAGTTGAATTTATTAATTATGGATGAAAACATAATACAATTTTTTGGATGTTCAATACTATTTTTGTAGTTATATTATTATAAATTTCCTTAAGAAATGGTTTGTATCTCCCTATTTTGGTAAAAATTCTAATATTCAATTCCTCTTAAGAAACAATGATTTATGGTGGACTATATTCAATGTTAATCTTGAATTTTCAAGATTCAGTTCCTTTTACAAATGATTTAAATATACAGTTCCTATTAATGAATTGGATTAATATATTCCATGTCTATCTAAAGAGGTATCATGGATTGTATGTTTTTTTTGATATTTTAATATTTTTTTCATTTCATCACATGATTATTGAATCATAGGTTTTGGTTTTTTATAAAACCTATAGCCTTGAAACAATATTATATAGAATGAAATATTCCAATAGTCATTTTATTGAATCCATGGAAACAAATTCCCTTACCATATTCAATACCAGATTGAGATACCATATAAAAAATGTACAAAAACAAAAACAAAAGTTCAACGAAAATGATGAAAAAAATTATAAAATAGAGAAGAATAACATAATAAAAAAACCATAAATATTTTTTGTTGCTCCTCAAATCGGAGACTAATTCTATTTTCCAAGGATTATTGCAATGATGATAGTGACCTTGACCAACCTCATAATAAATCTCAAGGACACTATGGAAGAATATATGATATTATCAATTTGAGGTTCTATTTTAGGCATGGCTCTAGCCTCTCCCGTTTTCTTGATCTTCCTCCTCCTCATGGGTGTTGCCTCCATGTTTTGAGATTTTATCTCCACATGGCTTCTTTCCTAATCTTATTCCTTGGATTTGGTATAATCCAATTCCATTTTTTTCTCAAGTTCCTTCATTCGATTAAAATCATGCATTTTTTTTTCTATGTGTCTTCACCATATGTTCCCCTTCAAACTCTACTTGGGAACTAGTTTTTCTCTATTTATAAATAGAGATATAAGAGAGATATAATTATCTATAATTTAGAAAAAAATTTCTCATTCAAATAATCTTTATAATACTTTATGGAAAATATATTTAACATTAAAACATAATTTATCCACACAAGTATTAGTAGATGCACATATTTTCCACCCGAGATTATACCTTCTTCTATTTTGAATCAAGTTGTTTTAAATCCTCCATTACCTACTTTGAAGATTATAGTTGTTCCGTTGTATCATTATTATCTCTCAATAATGAAACTAATTATGCATGCATACAAATAATTTTTCATTTGAAAGCAATACATTCTTGAAGAAGTATCGGGTTGGTTTTAGAAATCCCCTCTATCACTCAATATGTTTCTTTATCACTATTGTCTCTTCCCACACATGCCCCCTCATTAAAACACTCACAACAACTTTATGATCCTATTTTTTTATAACATTTAATTTTCCATTCAAGTACCATAATATTTTCTATTAATTACTTCACCTCCATGTCTCATTGAGAAAATATCTCAATGGAATCTTGAAAAAAAATTCTACTTCTATGAGGAAAGCTTCAGTTATTGATTGAAAGTTAGATGCTAGATAGTTCCATTTTTTCAATTCACTGATATTGTTCAAATCTGAAGCATGGTTTAAAGTAGTTTGTTTCTTTTAAGATAAGGAATATTCTTCTAATTCCCTCTATTCTTGTATCTTTTTTTAAGATGTATGTTCACCTCCACCAATTCCACTTAAACTAGGAGTACTTCTACAACTTTTTCTATCATTTCAAAAATTTATTTTTATTTTCTTTATTTGATTTTTTCAAAGAATTCAATTTCAAGGGATTTTATTCTATTTATTCCTTTTAAAACATATATCATTCGATTGATTTAACAGCATGGTCTTCATACTCCTTGATTTTATAGTTCTATTGATGTTTTTTGGGTTATATTTACTCTTAACATGATTTTTTTCCAAATTGATGATGTTTTTGTTCAATATATTATATAGAACATATTATTTTGTAACAAGTGGGTCTGAAATAAGTACACAGCATGGACATAGTGTAAATTTCATATAAAATATATAAACCTAACCTAAAAATACATAAATAATACATTGATACCATGGTTAAATTAATACATCTAAAAAATATTTTCACAACCCAAGAACCTAAAGGTTTAGTGTCTTGGAGAATAGCTACACAAAATTCTTATTTTGGAACACGTGTGATCATTTCTCCATAACCATGCTCCTATAGACCCTATTATTGACATATCATATGATATAATCATTTTCATAACCTAATTAATGAAAACATAATAAAGTGATGATCTTGAATGCTCATTAAGGGAAACTTATCAACTAGTAAAAACTATTAGATCACAAATATTAGGTAAAACATGAGTAATAAAGAAATATAAGTTAAAAATATCATGATATCATAAGTTAAAATCATAAAACATAACAGAGAATGAAGGATAATGGAATAGAAACATAATACCAAATAAAGGCCATCAACACATAGATTAGAAACACATAACAAAAATCAAGAAAAACATGAAATCATAACATAATAAAGAGGAAAATCTATAGAACATGGAATACAAAAAATTAACATAGATTATAAATAAGGAATAACATAGGAAAAAGAAGCAGCAAAAACATGATCATATATAAAGATAACATAGTGGAGCAGACTTCACTATCGGATTCCCATAGCATAGTGGATAAATCATCACCACTAAATTTCCATATTGGACCATACTTCACCACATAATTCCAATATTATAGTGTAGTAGAAATCACTATCTGATTCCCATAGTTGAGTAGACATCACTACCTGATTTCCATAGTGGAGTGATCATTCCACACTCAATTATCATAATTATCTTATGAGATATAAAACCTTCACTAATTCATTAAAACAAGGTATGTGACCCCACCCATCATCATCTACATATATGAGTTCCAATCAAATTATTCATCTTATCATAAATAACTGATGATAAGAATATTAGTTTCATAAATTTTATAAATGGTACCACAAAAAATATGATCATTTGATTCCAAAAAACTCGATCATCCAAAAGTAGTTTAAAAAAATACATATAAGATAATTTATGAACCATTACTTCATTAGATAAGAACCATTTAAAAATGGAAGAGAAATCAAAAAAATTTTCTTAAAAATAATTTCTATATATCACATTAAAAAGATGTTATTTAAAGTCACTTTTGAAAAACAATTTTTTTGAAGATGAATATAAAACTTCTTAAAATATTACTTAAAAATGTTTTTTGATAAAGAGACCTTGATAAGAAATAAAACACATGCCAAAATGTGAAGAAGCAGGGAAGAATATATGATCCTGGCAAGGAAAAACATTTTTAAATATTTTAAAAAACCTTTATTTAAAAACCCATATCATTAAAAGGATAATAGAACATTTATTTTATAATGATGAAATGGGAAAAAAGGATCATTGTAGAGAAAAAAATTTGAGTTTATACAAGTTAAAAAGAGAATATTTACGGAAAGTAAAAACATGGATATGGAAGAAAAATACATTCAGTAGCTTATTAATGTTTGGGAGGACTCCTTAGAACCTTAGTAACTCCTTGAAAGGGATTTATAGAGGGATAAGGAAAGTAACTACATGATCAAGGACTTTAGGGTTGAGAGAGATGAGAGAATGAGTGAGAGTGATCTCCCTTTATAGGTGAAAAAGAGTATTTTTTAATGGAATTCTAAATTAGTGAATGGGTAATAATGAGATCACAGAGGTTTTTGGTGCGTTAAGTGAGTTTGGTGAATTAGGTGAAGAAATGGTAGGTGATACTTTTAGGTATGAATTCAATACCAAATAAGGATTTCTAGAAGGTGTAAGAGACATTTAAATTATTAAAAATTAGTGACACTTTATATACCATTTTTATCCTTATTAATATTGATTATAAAATAACCATGGAAATTAATTTATTATTAAAAATATAATATGACACTTCTTGTAACACCTCTATATTAAAAAAAGAAAACTATGTTTGATAGCGCATACAACACGCAACACCGAACCTAAACGAACCATGAAATATTTTAATATGACTATTATAATCTAACCATTAAATTTATGGTTATGAATAAGATAAATTTATTTCTAAAATATATAAAATTTTACAACTAAATACAACCGTATCTATGAATTATTATTAAATAATCAATTAATTTTTTAGTATTAATTTTATGTTTCAAAAATACATTTTCTTTAAAATGACTTTTATTTCCTTTTGTGTGAGGATAATATAATTAATTTATACCTATTTTGGAAATTTTATTTTATAAAATAGATATAATTTTTGAAATCAGAATTTCAAA
Organism: Viscum album; assembly: GCA_963277665.1. Lineage (NCBI taxonomy): Eukaryota > Viridiplantae > Streptophyta > Magnoliopsida > Santalales > Viscaceae > Viscum > Viscum album. Next base: position 1,542,676,151 of record OY728142.1, read on the forward strand.
GCTATCTTATAGTGAATTTTTTAGTTTTTTATGAAAATTTTGATTTTTCAATGAGTAGTGAAAAATATTGTTTTTTTTGAAAATTGTATTTTATTTTCAAGTATATAAAAAGTAAAATTATATTTTGGATTAGTTTTAAGATTTCATTAGTTTATTTTGATTTAAAATAATCCAATTATTGTCTTCTAAATGAATTTTATAATATAATTTGTTATATTTTTTATACTTTAAAAGACATTTTTCTAAAAACCATTTTCCTCGCTTTTTGCCAGTTTAATTTTAAAATAAAATTTGCTACTTATGTTTTTTTAGATCATGAAAAGTGATACCATATTTGGAATCATGAGGTCCAAATTTTTTAAATATATCACTTTTATTTTTTCACAATATGAATAGTAATCGTAGTAAATATTTGTTACCGTGGTAAAGGTAAAATGAGTCAATTAAGCATAAAAATAATTTGATAAAGAATAAAAAGTAACCATAAAACTTGATTTAATTTCATTAGATAAGTATATTTTATATATAATTATACAATACTCAAATATATGACCTCTTTTTCTGATATGATAATGATTAGGATCTTTATAATACTTTTTGTAAAGAAAAGACTAAAATGTCATTTTCTTTGTTTTATTATCATTAAATTTATGATGTAGGGGAAAAAAGAAGGTATGTTTTGTTATAAATTTTTATTTAAAATATAAATATTTTTTTAAGATGGTCATTTATTTCTTGATTTTATTGACTAAATAATTACCTTAAATGCTTACGCAACGCCGACATAGTAATTGTCTAATTAAAATGAAAATAAATTAAATGATATTAAAAATATTAAAAGTAATATAATTAGAATAAATTATTATGTTACACAAATTTTTTAGATAAATATAATGTGTTAGGTATGTTTTAAAAGTATATATTTGAATTCCATAATTTTTTTGATGTTTTTAAAAGTAAAATTAAATGAATAGTGTCAAAATTGATATTAATGATATTTTATAATAAATAATGTTTTATTAAATGATTTAAAAATTATAAAAATATTACATTCATTAAATTAAATATAATTTTTTTATAATATCAACCATGATCCATTTATGAGTTGTTTTTCCTTTTATAGTAACTTTCTTGATCCTTAAAGAGTAAAAACTTAATATTGTGGTAATTTTTAAAAAGAGTTAACACAAGTTAAAAGAATTATAAGGGTGAAAAATCAACTAAACATGTAAAATTTTTATTGGTTAAGATGATTTTTCCCACCCTCATATTATCTTGAAATATTATTAATTTTGATCCATTTAAATATGAAAATTTATTTGTATTAATTTAATATTGTAAGAAATTCCAAGAGTGACCATCCTCTCTATTATAAAAGAGATCTTCTTCATCTATTTTATTCACACTTCAAGACCCATTTGGTTCAAAAAATCACAACCATAATCCATTATTTAAATCTCTTCCCATATCATATAGGTATTGGTTTGATCAATAAATCAACCTATGAAATCTTTTAGTGTAAACCTTAAGGGGTTGTCCGAAGAAGATGTATAGTTCTTAACTAATCATTTTTGTTTTGTTTATTTTTCTACTTTATTCAAATATTTTCAACCATAATAAAATAATAAAACAATTATCATACATATACTAAAATTTTATTTTGTTAATTTCATAACCTATATTAATATCTTCTTACATCCAATGGGAAACAAAACCATCGTTCGTGTGTACAATAGACCACCACCTCAAGAACCGATGTAATTCGTTTTCCATCACCTCATCTTAATACTAGTTTTAATAAAGAATTTAATGTATATATATGATATTAATAAAATATTTACCATTTTTTATAAGTAATATATCATTGATTTTCTTAACTTTTCATTCATTAACAAATGATAACGTCTTTCGTGCGTACATGTGGACTACCACCTCAATGAAGCAATGTGATTCTTTTTTCATTACCACACCCCATGAATGATATAAATAATAATATTTAAAGAAATATTATTTTATTAATAGTATAATTTTTATTTTTTAAATTTAAAATAATACATTTCCTTCTTTTCATCATGATTATTGAAAAAAGGAAATGTTACTCATGCATACGTATGACCTACCGTCTCTATGAATGTAACATAGTTCATTTTTTATAACCATATTTAATGATTGGTTTTAAAAGTATAATTAATTTATAAAAATTATAATTTTTTCATGATTATTATTCTGGAGATAATTCAATAATGAACTCTTGGACCATAGTCAACCTATCAGTCATTTTGGACATATGATATGAATATCCTAAAAAAATCTAACTTAAATTGAAATAATTATGTAATTTATTTTAAGGGTACAACTATGAATGAAATATTATTCCTGATATAATAAATTTAAAATACAATTGGTGGCCTAAGGACTCAACCCTAGGGCCACGCCCAAAACCCCAACCCACCCGTACCACCCTAGCTGACAGCGAGGGGCTCAAATAATTATATATTTGTATATAACATGGTAATAAATAAAATAAAAAGTAATAATAAACAAGAAAAATAATTAATCAAGTAAATAATTAACATAAGTTAATTATTCAAAAAGATAAATAATGTACATTATGAGTTGGTCTCATGGAAAGATATTTTCTTTTTAAAAACCATTTTTAAAGTTTCCTATAAAACTCATTTTTCTTCCATGTCCATGTTCTTTTAAATGTTTCATGAAAATTATTATTTATTCTTTAATGGTTTCCACAGGAATTTTTTGTTCACAATTGACATTATTTATAATATTTTTAAAGGTAATCTTTTTATGGTTTTACGTAAGGGACTTTATTATTAAAAAAATCATCTTTTAAAATTTCCTTTCCAACCCATTTTCTTCCATGTCTGTTTTTATAAAATTATTTTATGGATGTATGTATATGGAAATAAATGAATTATAAAGGATAGTTTATGCCTATTTTTTACATTATTTTAAATATTTTTAAAAGGGATATATTTTTTATTTTATATGGAATGTTTTCAATTTCTCTACAAAAGATAAAGGAATGTTATATTTTAACATATATGACAACAATGAATTTTCTCCCCAATGTAACAATTATTTGATATTTGCATTCCTTTATGATATTAAATGTTTTCTTCAAAGAAATACCCTCCTCCCCTATGTTATAGTTATTTTACAAAAGGGTTTTAAAATATAATGTATATTTCAATATCTAGAAATGTTTTCTTATGGGTGAAAATAATATTTTGATCAGTGTAATGTTAAAAATTGAATATTTTTATGTGTTATGGTTATGTCGTGATTATTGGGAATTGTTATAATTATGTGTGGTTCCATTATAAACCAAGTAAGTGTGGTTTCATTATAAATCAAATATATGTGTTTCAGTGATAATCCCCCCAATGCATTGGGTATAGAAGTCTACCGTATTGGTTATTCAATTTGTAAAAGTGATATGGAAAATGATGTCCCAAGTTTCCTACATGATTTATCTATGCTTGATATGAGTTTTTATAGAAATATTATGATTTATCAAGATAATATAATGATATTATATTTAAAGAAAATAATTTACTACTTCTTAAAGGTGGAAGTTATAAATTTCTAAAAATGTTATAATTAGTTTTTCATTACATAAAAGAAATTTTAATGAGTTTTATTTTTATTTACAGATTTATCATGAAATATTTTAAGAAAGGATTTTTGAAATAAAGTTGATTTCTTAAACATGAAAAGGTTTATTTTAGGAGAAAACATTATTTAAAAAAAGGCAAATTTTCATAAGTATTCATTAAATTAAGTGTTTCTTCATCTTTAATTTATGTCTATTACTGATATTTTTATACCCATCCCACATTTTAAAATATTCTTCATTGGGTTTAAGGGTTGGTAATAACAAAGGAGAAGTCAAGTTCAAAGTCAGAATATTTTTCATGAAAATAAAAATGTTTTTTAGAGGTTTTATATTGTGGAAAAAATTTAAAGTAATTAGAAGTGTCCAATTCATAAAAATTAGTTTTGATATATATGAGTTGTGAACTAATTCTATAAAACTATTAACCATAAAGATCATCAGTCATTCAAGAAATTGAATTCTTTTCTAAGGATTCAATTTATAGTTTTATAAGGCTGGGTACTTATAGATTGTTTTAGAGAAAATTTTTAGATAACTTTAGAGGTTCAGATATCTTTTTAAGTGTATAATTAAATTATTTATAACACTTCATGGTTTAATATATTAGTTTGGAATCATCGGTTAGTAGTCTTGTATAACCTTAAGGGATATTATTTTATGGAGAAATATTTTAATTTTTGGATATTGGATTTAAACAGATAATCAACATAGGTATAAGGATTGGAGCATTAAATACTATAGAATTTTTATGGGTATTTTCTTTACAAGGACCATTTTCATTTTACCATAAAATTATTCATTTAATATTTTAATGATATTCTTTTAATTAGATTAAATATCACTTATCAAGATGAATGTAAAAGGATCTCACACAACCTTCTTATACCTTATAGCTGATTTAATCATCAATATAATGGAAAAATATTATTCAAATGATTTTGAAATATTTTTGAACATACAAATCACTTGTAGGAAAACATTTATCCAACACCTTTTCATTTCTATGAATTTTTTATGGATTGTGAAATCTAATTTATTTGATTTCAAAATCTCAACTCATACATCTTATTCGATAATGAAAATACCACCAAGGACTTGACTATTTCATTTATGGGGATATAGAATTCACGTTGAAAGGTAATGGGGATATCAAAAATATAAAAGAAAACCCAGATTCCTAGATTTTAGAAAAAAATTATTAAGGAATAGGATGATAAAACATGGTCAAACATTTAAGAAGGAATTTGAATGAATGATAAGTTTATGTATAATGTTTTTATAATTATGATGCAATGGTATTTTATCAATTATATTATAATATATTCTAAATATTATGAGAATTATGAACCATTATCTAGTTTATTTTGTTTTCAAAATTTGTAATCATATGTTAGATAAAACTGATACCTTTTAAAAGTGGTGTAGAAAAAAGGTGATAATTTTTATAGACACTCATTTAATGAAATATGATAATAGTATAAATAAACCATTGAGTTAATATGTTCTTGATAATATTTTATTGTAATTATTTTTTTTTGAAAAAATGTGTCGTATAGAAGACCATTGAGGTTAAAAAGTGATATGATGATAAATAATAGTTTTGAGTATGTTTATTATATTTATGGGAAATTTTTAGGAATTATAAAAAGTAAAACCTATAATATCTTGCAAGGAAATGGGGATCGAACCCATAATTGAATGGAGAAAAGGGTGGACGACCTACCACTGGCCTACATGATGTCTTAGTTAGTATAAAATTACAAATAAATATTATGTTAATGTTGACAATATATGTTCTAAATTTAGATAACTATGAGAATAAAAATTGATTTAGTGATTAATTGATTTTGGAAAAAGATCACTATATTTTTGGGAACATTATATTATTAAGGTAAAGGAAGTCTTATAGGATTTTATTATATTATTAAAGGTAGAATAATATTTTGGAATAATATATGATTTTGAAGTGGCTTTATGGTGATTCAAGTCATTTATGGAAAGGAATATTATATTTTTAAAATTATATGATTAGGGAATATACATTTTTGTGTATATTAATTTATGAGTGGATAATTAGAGAGAAATTTTAAGTTAATCTCAAATAAAATTATGATAAATCCTTACAATGTTTGGATTTAGATATTGGTTGAGAATATTTTAACAAATTTTAAGGTTATCAATTTATCAAATCATCTATGTTTAACATTTGGTGTTATTGTTTAGGATTTGGAGTTTAATATTGTGTTTCATCATATAAATGATCATTCATTTTTAGAATTATCTTACCTTGTACTAACCATTTTAGTTTTGGTTTATGTCTAAATAAAAGAGTAATAAATTATCTTTTTATAGATTATGTGATCTGTTATAAGTTGATTTTAGTGACTCAGGCATGAAAGATCCATCATGAATACTCATCATTTGAATAAAAATATTACATTTTTGTTGAAATTGATTAAAGGATAAAATTATACTTTTAAAGTAAGTATATTTTACTCATATTCTTAGTTTAGATGGTAAGGTATTCATCAACTCTAAGAAAATGATCTTAAAAAAATGATATCATATTACCATCATTTCTGATGAATCGATAATACTTTAACACCTCTTTGGTTTATGGTTTTGTTGTCATTGAATTTATCATGACTGTAAAATCTTGTCCTAACTCACTTGATAACAGCAACCAAACTGGTGGTCACATGAACTCAAGCGTGCCTCCTCGTATTCTAGAGGTTGCTGACTAGTAGTGAGGGTTTGTGAAGATACAATGGGGAGAGTAAACTATCTTGTTCTAGATTATCAAAATAGAAAAATAAATGGATAAATTGTGTAAGCATAATAATGAAAATAGAATAGAGGAAGTAATGAATCCAGATGATAATATAAAATAAGCTAAACAAATATACTGAATGATGTAATGTCATGTATCTATGTAAATGAAGCATGATTACATGACATTAGGTACACATGAATACTGGTATATAAAAACCACAAAAAAGACGAAAAGGCTATCTCTAAATAAAACCAAAAGACATATCTCAATTATATTCTCCCTTTCTCCCATTCTACAATCAAACCAAGCATAAAAATCCAAACTCTTGTCCCTTTCCCTACATGCATCCATGAAGTCTATCTAAGTACCTATCAACGACCCAAATAAGGTGTGATATATAATCAGTAGGATACTACCAACAATTTCTATTAGTATCAATCATATTCATATAATTTGAAGACTGTGCAGATATAATAATGGTAAATAAGTAATGTAAACTATAAGGGTTGGATTTGGTTCCCAAAGGTTACTATGTTGACACTACCTACTTTGGACCACGTAAGGAAAACCTCTGAAAAAATTTCATCATAAAAATATACATAGAAGTGTTTATGTATGTATGTATATATATGCGCTTTTTACATAATGATGTTTATAACTATATAGTCATATATGAAGTGCTATCCAGGACCTATTGTAACACCCCAGGTAAATAAAGAATATGAAATTTTCATATTTATCCATATTTTTGAATAAAATATTGATATTACTTTAAAGGGGATGCTATGCTCGATGGCGTACCCACCACGCAACAACGAGTTTCTTGGGAATCTTACGTTGCACTCTAATAATAAAATAATATTATTTTAAATGGTAGTTAACATGTAGCTGTTGTAATGGAGGGAATGGATATAAATAACTAAAATATGATTATATATGTTTTTAAATGTTTTTACATTTATCCAATAAAGGGTAGAGGCTTAAAATACGGAAATAATTCAATTTTAGGCGTATATGCCCTAGTTTTCACTAAAGGTTCACTTATCACCTTTTGATGTTGAACCATCATTAAATATAGTTTTGTTCACTCTTAAACATTCTTTTGGACCAAATAAAACTCTTATTAAGAATCGGGACATCAAAATTTACTTTGTGTAAATTTTTGGTATCTTTCCGATAAAGTTCATTTTTTTTAATGAATAGTGTAAAATGTTGTATTTTAATTCAAAACCTCTTTTTAATCTAATTTATTTATATGATTAGATTATCTTTTGAATTGTTTTTAAAGTGAAATTAGAATATATTTTTACCATTAAATCCAATAGTGGTCGTTGGAATTAATTTCACTTTGAAATCAGACTTAAACCAGTGTCAATCTTTTGATACTTATTATTTCATTAAAACACGCTATTTGCTCTGACAGCGAGAATTAATTATTAAATTAATTAATCTGACTTATATGTTTTTAATTTTATAAAATAGACTTCATTTTTGAATTCGGAATATCAAATATAGCTTATGGTGAATTTTTGGGATTTTTCTGAAAAACTTCAATTTTTGATGAATAGTGAAAACACTAAGTGGTACTTATAAAAACTGATTTTTTCCGTTTAAATGAAATTTTGCCATATTTGTGTTTTGAATCTCAAAAATCCGACATACATGGTTGTCATTAAGAATTAAAATGTGGTTCAATGGGATAAAAATAATTTTTTGGTGAATAGTAACTTATTAAGTTTTTAATCGCGATTAGTGGTAATTAGTGTAGTTTAAGGTAAAAATAATGCTTTAATAAAATAATATGAGCTTTACACATGTCCTACCCTCATAGGTTGTGTCATGGCCGACCAAGACAAGCCATGGGTCAACTTGGGGACCCCATGGAGCCACTTTGGTTGAGAAATGACATAAATAACTTTTTATATAATGTAAAAGTAAAAATGACACAAACATCATATGTTTTAAGAAAACAATTTTTACATGGAGTTATAAAGATCAGATTTTTGATTATAAATAGTCATTGGAAATATAAAAATATTTCCTACATCATAGTATTTTTTTTATAATTTTTAGACACTAAATAAATTAAATTATTTATGACATAATAATGATGCAGCGATGACCTCATTATTTAACGATTTAAATAAAATGGAAAGATAATGTAAAATCTATAAACTACACTTGTCCAAAACTTATTGGATGGGTGGATTTCGAACCCTTAACACCTTATCCACGAATTATATCAATGTGGGACCTTTTGAAACCGAAACACATTTTCAAATAAAGTAATATTTCTTACTTTCCAAAAGTGCCCCTCCTCTCTTCTTATAAAAGGCCCCCCACCTCTACCTCATTTCACACACTCCTCAAGCCTTTGTCTCCGCCATACCATGCCCATTTAATCTCTCCAAATCCCTATACTAATCCTAGAGGATTCACTTTGGGCATAATCCTTTCAAAGGAAGCCTTTAGGCTCAAATCAAAAAAAGTTACACTTTTAAAGGTAATTCATTCTCTCATGTTCATTTGTTTTATTTTGCTTCTCCAATCCCCTAAACTCTTTTTATTTACTTCTTTTGTAAAAAAAAAAGTATCTTCAATATACTAGGATGTTGTTATAAGATTTATTTGAGATACACTCTCACACAACTACATCAAATGGTTAAAGAACATACGGTTTCCGTGGATGGCGAAATTCTGCCTCCCGAAACGATGATTGTTCAATACTCATTTAACACCTTAAAAGGTGGCCATTATGATGTCACTATTTTTATATATGATATATAATATTTTTATGTTTTCCTTAAGCTTCTGTTTTTTTCATTTTGGGCATACCTTTATGGTTTCCATTATGGGTAAACGCGATATCTTCATTTAAGGAAGTGCGGACTACCGCCCCCTCAAAGTGATTTGATTCGTTAAATACCCTATATGGGATGTATAAAGGATGGAACTATGATATTATATATGATATTATACTGGAATTATAATATACCTTTATATCATTATTATTCCATTCTATAAAATACGAAATAGAAATGAAAGTAGCGTTCATGCGTACGTACGGATTACCGTCTCCATGAATGGTGCATTTCATTTCTTACCTCTAAATGATTATGTAATGTTATAAATGCATGAATGTACTGGATATATATGACATAAATGATATCTACATCATGAATACAATTCTGGATATAATAAACATTTGGCCATACGAAAAACATGTAATTGTAAGAAGTCCACTTTCAACTTAAGAACCAAATATCGACAAAACAATCATTATTAACTTAATGATTACATAATGTTTATAACATGGAAATAAGTGATATAAAAGGAACTATAAGCTTGAAAAATGTTCTTAATCAAGTATAAATTAACTCAAGTTTATTATTCAGGAAATTAAAGAACAATCGAGTCAAGTCGGACCCGAGGTAAGGGATCCTACTCCTCTCTTTCTTTTTAAGTACACACTTTTATGTCATTCCTTTTAAAGCTTATATTTATTGTTATTGGGATGATCTTTTATATTACAATTACTGTAATTTTTATGTTCATGTGATGAGAGACCCTATTATCTCTCATCAATCCATTTTGGAAGTTTTGAGTGGCGCCGTTAGGCTGCCGAACTTTCGTAAGAGATCTAACCTCTCTCTTTCTTTTTAAGTACTCTCCTTTATGTCACTTCTTTTAAACTCCTCCTTGTAATGTTGGGGGATGTTATTTTATATTAATCTTGCTTTAGATTTTATTGTAATGTGATGAGATACCCTATTTGATCTCATCAATCCATATTCGGAAGTTTTATGTGGCGCCGTTAGGCTGCCGAGTTTTCGTAAGGGATTTTTCATCTCACTTTTATTCCCGTGAGATTTATGCTACATTTGCCACAAATTCCATTGAGTGGTGTATGTAATTCCCATTATTCTACTATTTGTGTAATATACTTTCGTTTATTATTATTTACATCGATGATATTTTGTCTTTCTTTCATGGGGTGTATGTTTTGAAAGATACCCAAGTCGGTAAGGGAACCTTTCACCCTCCTCTTTTTTAAAAGACTTATTTTATTGGGTATTTTAATTTACATATTTTTATGTTGGGATATGTTCTCATATATCCTTATTGATGTAAATTTTATGTCCAAGTGATGAGATACACTTTTTATCTCTCATCAACTCATTTTGATGTGATGCCGTTAGGCTGTCAAGGGAACTTTTTAACCCAATTTCGATTTCATTGGGTTCAACTTGTAGTAATTGAATATGTCATCCATTGAATATGTGTGAATGAACTTTTATTGTTTTACACTTAATATCCACTTATATTGGGTGTATTTATATTTGTCACACATATTTTTGAGATTGATTTGTCCTTAATTTAAGGATACCTTCTTTATAAGGGATTTCGTCATATTTGACATTTCTATTGAGGGTTCATTGTTGTTATGCACCAATTCACTCTTATATGGTGTATATACTGTCCTTTGGAATATTATATCATGAATCCATTTATTCTCATGATATTATAAAGTTCTGACTAAATGTTATTCCTCAATTATTGTATTCAAGTGTCTCTAATTTTGGTAAAACCCCTTTAACCAAAATGTCATTTTAAATGTTTTAATTATTTGTTCTTATTAATATCCATGTTTTGAAAATGTTTTTAAGGATTTATTTATATGGATATTAATGGTTTAAAATTTTAAGCTTCAAGGTGGTATGGGACACTTTGATTCAAAAATCTCTTTATTAAATGTTTTAAATGGTTTTGAAAATGGTTTTGATAAAGGATTCTATTATGATATATTGTGATGTGGAAATGTTATCATTTCTTTATATTGGTTTTATGTTTTATGATTTTATATTGGTACTTGGACATTTTGACGGGTGGTTACGTTATAAACCATATGAAGGGTGGTGCCGTGAATACCAGGACGGGTGGTTACGTTATAACCTCCAATGCATTGGGTATGGAAGTCGGCCGTATGGCTATTACATTAAGTATGTCTGGAAATTGGACGTATGGCTATTCCATTAAGTGATATGTGTGGAAGTCGACCGTATGGTTATTCCACTTAAGTATGTTTATGTCCCAAGTTACCTTTATATATGTTATGTGTTCTTTATATGGGTTTTATGGTAATCCTTTGGTTACAAAAAGGTAAGTAATGATAATTTTTTTTCAATGAAGAGTTTTTACTACTTCATGAAGGTGAAAAGTATTACATTGATAAAGTATTCATGGTTTACTTGTTGTTTTGAAAAAATAACAGTTTTCATTCTTTGTGTATCCCTTACTGAGCTTCTTATGCTCATCCCAAGTTTTTGAAATGTTTTTCACAGGACTTAGCGTGGAATAGGGTCAAGGATGGGATCAAGGGAAATTCATGCTACCTAAAACATGGAACTATACATGTTTCTTTTTAAGAGTTTTTATTTTATGGAATTTAGTAGAAGCGACTACTTTGTAATCTTTTGAGATGTAATAGTTATGTCCTAATTCTCTAAAACTCTAAACATGAAAAGATGCTCAATGTGAATTACTCATTTAATTCAATATTAAGTAAGGTTTATGGCTGGGGCCTTATAGTTGGTATCAAAGGTCGGTTTAGATAACTTTAGAGGTTAGGGTATTCTCTAAGCACAAGTGACATTACCATAATGGTTAGGATTTTAGAAAGAGTCCTAGTTTTCGATAAATTGAATGAGTAAGTATATCTTAGTGTTTATCTTCCTCATTAGTACATGATGGTTATGTTGATATACTCACACTGACCTTTTTGGTTTTAGTAAATGGCTAGATCTAGCAGGCACCAAAGTGACAATGGGTTTGAAGGAAACTGTGGTGGTTCTCTGATTAAGATACTGGATGAGATGGGGGATTCAATGAGGAATCTCATAGTTGTTCTAAACCAACTATCAAGGAGTCATGATCAACCACTTCAACCTTGGTGAGTTCTCTAATGCATCATGTACAAGATGGCCATATCGATGTGGAAATTTAGGTAATAATTATTAAGGTAACCATTAGGGTTTATATGATCCTTACTTTTGAGGTAATTATAGGTTATTATATGTTATGATGGAAAATGAAAGGCATGAGATAAACTTGAGGTTAAAATATGTTATGATCATCTTTGATGATTTTATCTCATTTTGGGGAATGTTTTAAGAATTATATAGTTTTGGAAAGAGGACAACACGCAGACCGTGTGACTACCCGTCGCGTCGGACAAAGCTGCGGGAATCGAACCCACGATCAAAGTGCAACTGGTATTTATCGCCTACCACTGGACTACGTGAAGTCCCTGGTTAGTTTGACTGATTATTTTTTTAAGAGTAAGTTGTTTTTGGGTTATTTATGAAAATGATTAACCTATCATAGAGGCTATGTGATTAGGTTAATTACTTTTCAATGCGAGACTTTAGGAGCAACTGATGTTGTTTGGAGATAAATGTTACAATTTATCTTGGAAGACTATGCGACTAAATCCTTTAAATATTTGGGTTTCAATCTTATATTGGTTTACTTTGAAGAATTTTATGGAAAAATTGTTTATCAGATGGTCCTAGTTGAACTTTGGGTTTTGTTGGACAAATTTTGGAGATTAAGAATAGATTTTCTTTTATAAAGGGTTATCCTTTTCTGGATTATCTGATCTTGTACTAGACTTTTTGGTTTTGGTTTTGGTTAAAGTCTAAAGACATGGGAAGTATATAGTTCTATTTTTCGGATTAGGTGATTTTCTAGAAGTTGATTATAGTACTCTTAATGTGAACAAGTCTTCATAAATACTCGTCTTTTGGAGAAAATATGAGTTTGTGTAAGGAATCTAATAAAAGTTGAAAGTCAATATGATAAGTGATTATGTTTCCTTATGAATAAATTCCTCAATAAAAATTAACTTAAAAAAAATGTTGTCTATTAACTTTTCCTACTGGGGAATCGAATACCGTTTAACCCATCACAAGTTTGTGATTTTCTCGTGGTTAACTTTCTCCTAAACATGTTTTCTATCACTCTCCACCAAAACATGACCCTTTGTTTTTTCCTCCATGTCCATATTTTCATACTTGGAATCCTAGTATGGGTTAACTCGGGTGACCTTTGTACTTATCTTTCTTTATTTTAAAGTGTTTGTTTTACCGACTTTTGTTCCGATGTGGGACTTTCACGGATGTTTCCAAGCTTAATTTTAAAAATTGCGAGGACGCAATTACCAAAAGGGGGAAGGATGTAACACCCCAGGTAAATAAAGAATATGAAATTTTCATATTTATCCATATTTGTGAATAAAATATTGATATGACTTTAAAGGGGATGCTATGCTCGATGGCGTACCCAACACGCAACAACGAGTTTCTTGGGAATCTTACGTTGCACTCTAATAATAAAATAATATTATTTTAAATGGTAGTTAACACGTAGCCATTGTAATGACGGGAATGGATATAAATAACTAAAATATGATTATATATGTTTTTAAATGTTTTTACATTTATCCAATAAAGGGTAGAGGCTTAAAATACGGAGAGAATTCAATTTTAGGCGTATATGCCCTAGTTTTCACTAAAGGTTCACTTATCACCTTTTGATGTTGAACCATCATTAAATATAGTTTTGTTCACTCTTAAACATTCTTTTGGACCAAATAAAACTCTTATTAAGAATCGGGACATCAAAATTTACTTTGTGTAATTTTTTGGTATCTTTCCGATAAAGTTCATTTTTTTAATGAATAGTGTAAAATGTTGTATTTTAATTCAAAACCTCTTTTTAATATAATTTATTTATATGATTAGATTATCTTTTGAATTGGTTTTAAAGTGAAGTTAGAATATATTTTTACCATTAAATCCAATAGTGGTCGTTGGAATTAATTTCACTTTGAAATCAGACTTAAACCAGTGTCAATCTTTTGATACTTATTGTTTCATTAAAACACGCTATTTGCTCTGACAGCGGGAATTAATTATTAAATTAATTAATCTGACTTATATGTTTTTAATTTTATAAAATAGACTTCATTTTTGAATTCGGAATATCAAATATAGCTTATGGTGAATTTTTGGGATTTTTCTGAAAAACTTCAATTTTTGATGAATAGTGAAACCACTAAGTGGTACTTATAAAAACTGATTTTTTCCATTTAAATGAAATTTTGCCATCTTTGTGTTTTGAATTTCAAAAATACGACATACATGGTTGTCATTAAGAAGTAAAATGTGGTTCAATGGGATAAAAATAATTTTTTGGTGAATAGTAACTTATTAAGTTTTTAATCGCGATTAGTGGTAATTAGTGTAGTTTAAGGTAAAAATAATGCTTTAATAAAATAAGATGAGCTTGACACATGTCCTACCATCATTGGTTGTGTCATGGCCGACCAAGACAAGCCATGGGTCAACTTGGGGACCCCATGGAGCCACTTTGGTTGGGAAATGACATAAATAACTTTTTATTTAATGTAAAAGTAAAAATGACACAAACATCATATGTTTTAAGAAAACAATTTTTACATGGAGTTATAAAGATAAGATTTTTGATTATAAATAGTCATTGGAAATCTAAAAATATTTCCTACATCATAGTTTTTTTTTATAATTTTTAGACACTAAATAAATTAAATTATTTATGACATAATAATGATGCAACGATGACCTCATTATTTAACGATTTAAATAAAATGGAAAGATAATGTAAAATATATAAACTACACTTGTCCAAAACTTATTGTATGGGTGGATTTCGAACCCTTAACACCTTATCCACGAATTATATCAATGTGGGACCTTTTGAAACCGAAACACATTTTCAAATAAAGTAATATTTCTTACTTTCCAAAAGTGCCCCTCCTCTCCTCTTATAAAAGGCCCCCACCTCTACCTCATTTCACACACTCCTAAAGCCTTTGTCTCGGCCATAACCTGCCCATTTACTCTCTCCACATCCCTCTCCTCATCCTAGAGGATTCACTTTGGGTAGAATCTTTTCAAAGGAAGCCTTTAGGCTCAAATCAAAAAAAGTTACACTTTTAAAGGTAATTCATTCTCTCATGTTCATTTGTTTTATTTTGCTTCTCCAACCCCGTAAACTCTTTTTATTTACTTATTTTGTAACAACACCAGTATCTTCAATATACTAGGATATTTTTATAAGATTTATTCTAGCTACACTCTCACACAACTACATCAAATGGTTAAAGAACATACGGTTTCCGTGGATGGCGAAATTCTGCCTCCCGAAACGATGATTGTTCAATACTCATTTAACACCTTCAAAGGTGTCCATTATGATGTCACTATTTTTATATATGATATATAATATGTTTATGTTTTCCTTAAGCTTCTGTTTTTTTCATTTTGGGCATACCTTTATGGTTTCCATTATGGGTAAACGCGATATCTTCATTTAAGGAAGTGCGGACTACCGCCCCCTCAAAGTGATTTGATTCGTTAAATACCATATGTGGGACGTATAGAGGATGTAACTATGATATTATATATGATATTATAATGGAATTATAATATACCTTTATATCATTATTATTACATTCTATAAAATATGAAATAGAAATGAAAGTAGCGTTCATGCGTACGTACGGCTTACCGTCTCCATGAACGGTGCATTTCATTTCTTACCTCTAAATGATTATGTAATGTTATAAATGCATGAATGTACTGTATATATATGAAATATATGATATCTACATCATGAATACAATTCTGGATATAATAAACATTTGGACACACGAACAACATGTAATTGTAAGAAGTCCACTTTCAACTTAAGAACCAAATATCGACAAAACAATCATTATTAACTTAATGATTACATAATGTTTATAACATGGAAATAAGTGATATAAAAGGAACTATAAGCTTGAAAAAGGTTCTTAATCAAGTAGAAATTAACTCAAGTTTATTATTCAGGAAATTAAAGAACGATCGAGTCAAGTCGGACCCGAGGTAAGGGATCCTACTCCTCTCTTTCTTTTTAAGTACACACTTTTATGTCATTCCTTTTAAAGATCATATTTCTTGTTATTGGGATGATATTTTATATTAAAATTACTGTAATTTTTATTTTCATGTGATGAGAGACCCTATTCTCTCTCATCAATCCATTTTGGAAGTTTTGAGTGGCGCCGTTAGGCTGCCGAACTTTCGTAAGAGATCTAACCTCTCTCTTTCTTTTTAAGTACTCTCCTTTATGTCACTTCTTTTAAACTCCTCCTTGTAATGTTGGGGGATGTTCTTTTATATTACTCTTGCTTTAAATTTTATTGTAATGTGATGAGATACCCTATTTGATCTCATCAATCCATATTCGGAAGTTTTATGTGGTGCCGTTAGGCTGCCGAGTTTTCGTAAGGGATTTTTCATCTCACTTTTATTCCCGTGAGATTTATGCTACATTTGCCACAAATTCCATTGAGTGGTGTATGTACTACCCATTATTCTACTCTATGTGTAATATACTTTCGTTTATGAGTATTTACATCGATGATCTTTTGTCTTTCTTTCATGGGGTGTATGTTTTGAAAGATACCCAAGTCGGCAAGGGAACCTTTCACCCTCCTCTTTTTTAAAAGACTTATTTTATTGGGTCTTTTAATTTACATATTGTTATGTTGGGATATGTTCTAATATATCCTTATTGATGTAAATTTTATGTCCAAGTGATGAGATACACTTTTTATCTCTCATCAACTCATTTTGATGTGATGCCGTTAGGCTGTCAAGGGAACTTTTTAACCCAATTTCGATTTCATTGGGTTCAACTTGTAGTAATTGAATATGTAATACATTGAATATGTGTGAATGACCTTTTATTGTTTTACACTTAATATCCACTTATATTGGGTGTATTTATATTTGTCACACATATTTTTGAGATTGATTTGTCCTTAATTTAAGGATACCTTCTTTATAAGGGATTTCATCACATTTAACATTTCTATTGAGGGTTCATTGTTGTTATGCACCAATTCACTCTTATATGGTGTATATACTGTCCTTTGGAATATTATATCATGAATACATTTATTCTCATGATATTATAAAGTTCTGACTAAATGTTATTCCTCAATTATTGTATTCAAGTGTCTCTAATTTTTGTAAAACCCCTTTAACCAAAATGTCATTTTAAATGTTTTAATTATTTGTTATTATTAATATCCATGTTTTGAAAATGTTTTTAAGGATTTATTTATATGGATATTAATGGTTTAAAATTTTAAGCTTCAAGGTGGTATGGGACACTTTGATTCAAAAATCTCTTTATTAAATGTTTTAAATGGTTTTGAAAATGGTTTTGATAAAGGATTCTATTATGATATATTGTGATGTGGAAATGTTATCATTCCTTTATATTGGTTTTATGTTTTATGATTTTATATTGGTACTTGGACATTTTGACGGGTGGTTACGTTATAAACCATATGACGGGTGGTGCCGTGAATACCAGGACGGGTGGTTACGTTATAACCTCCAATGCATTGGGTATGGAAGTCAGCCGTATGGATATTCTATTAAGTATGTATGGAAATTGGCCGTATGGATATTCCATTAAGTGATATGTGTGGAAGTTGACCGTATGGTTATTCCACTTAAGTATGTTTATGTCCCAAGTTACCTTTATATATGTTATGTGTTCTTTATATAGGTTTTATGGTAATCCTTTGGTTACAAAAAGGTAAGTAATGATACTTTTTTTTCAATGAAGAGTTTTTACTACTTCATGAAGGTTAAAAGTATTACATTGATAAAGTATTCATGGTTTACTTGTTGTTTTGAAAAACTAACGGTTTTCATTCTTTGTGTATCCCTTACCGAGCTTCTTATGCTCATCCCAAGTTTTTGAAATGTTTTTCACAGGACTTAGCATGGAATCGGGTCAAGGATGGGATCAATGGAAATTCATGCTACCTAAAACATGGAACTATACATGTTTCTTTTTAAGAGTTTTTATTTTATGGAATTTAGTAGAAGCGACTACTTTCTAATCTTTTGAGATGTAATAGTTATGTCCTAATTCTCTAAAACTCTAAACCTGAAAAGATACTCAATGTGAATTACTCATTTAATTCAATATTAAGTAAGGTTTATGGCTGGGGCCTTATACCTATGGTGTAACTTAGGCATCCATGTCTAGTCATTAGTATCTCATAAGGTAGTAGGGTAATCCATTCTCATGTATAATAGATCATAAGGGTCTCCATGCCCAAGTATCAAAAGTATATGGGATGCCATGACCAAGTATCACTGGTGTATGGGATGCCATTCCCAAGTATAATAATAGTTGGGATGCCATGCCCAAGCATCATAACAGTAGGGATGCCATGCCCAAGTATCATTAATCATAGGGGTCACCATGCCTAAGTATCCTAAATCATGAGGGTCTCCATGCCCATATCTCATAATAATAGTGATGTCATGTCTGTATATCATAAACCATAATGGTCCCCATGTATAGTTATCACAACAATGATAAGGAGTTAAAGGATTTTGTAAGATCTAATAGATAGTTTATAGTTATATATCATTCCTCTTTAACATGGGTTTTACCATTGTTTAATTTAAACTTGTGATGTGGTCGTACCACTCACTTCCCATTTACTTCAATATAATATGATAAGTGTGTCAGCCGTGCTACACTACTACAATTATCCATTATCAATCATGATATCAAAATTTAGACGTCGAACCAAACACACAATTGTGTGTTTTGGTCATATAACCATGGAAGTCAAAAATAATATAAATTTCACAACCAAAGGGGTGGATCACGTTGAGTTTTATGAACTTTAATTCCTTTTGGGATCTAAAAGAGTAATTAGGTTCTAGAATAGGGAAACCAATTGAAGGAAGATTCAATTTAGGGGAAATTCTCAGTAAAATAGGTGTGTGGAATAATAAAAACAAATATAAACATCAATACATTGAGGGAAAAGTCATAGACCACCTACCTTATGCATATAAAGGATTACTCATCTAATATCATCTATTGGTTTAGTCCAGATCAGAATAAAATAACGAAACATAAAAACATCCAAAAAATAAGACATATGACCTCACACCAAAATATTTCTTTTGATAATAAGAAGAATGATAAAAAGCTATAAAGGAATATATATCTTACTGTAGGTGATCCAATGTGATATAAGACACTTCAATCAGAGTCCAGATGAAATAAAAACTTCATATCCTAACTCTAGGCTTAGAAGAGCGCAAATGGGAGGGGAGAAGGATGATGTCTACTAGAGTAAGAGAGGGAGGGGTGAGTTAATTAGAAAGGGGAGAAAAATGATAATTATCTAATTTTTAATTGGTCGTATGATTTGGAGACATGATTGGACAAATAGTGCTCCAACAGTGTACACCCCACTGTTTAGGGAAGACACCCTGTACAACTTCCATCACACGGTTAGACAAACCATGCAAAGCCCATGCATACCCTCCACCTCAGCCTTGTATGAAAAAATACCCCTTTCATGGTTTAGAAAAACAATGTGGTACCCTTACATGGCAGCATAATTTGTGGTGTACGGTTAGTACTAACCATGAGGTAACTGTGATTCTCTTATATCTCCTCCGAAAACTTGATCTTTGAGCTCTGACCAAGACATGAACACTCCCAAACCCTTCCTTAACCCAAGGGGAACATCTATAAGGATAAATAAATGGGTTCAAACTGAAATTAAAAGGTTCCATACCTTGAATTAAAGTTGCGATATTACATTCTTCCCCCTTAAATTAACTCATCCCTAACTTTCCCTTCCAAGGGTGGTAAAACATCATCTGAGAATAACTCCATCCATTGAGCACATACATCATCCCCTCACTCCCACATCTTATCCTGTACTCAGACATACTTCCATATCACTCATACCAGAGGAAACAAACTTCCTTAGAGAGACTTCATGCTCTAGTCTATAATACATATGGGATTCTCCTAAAAGGACTAATCCACTAGTAACTCAACCTCATTAGGATGAAATATATGATATAGATCTGAATATTACTTATAAATCTATGAAACATGGAATAATTCATTCATAAATTAGTACCTTTGAGGAAACTACAACCGATAGGCTATCTAACCGATTCTCTCCAAAATATCAAAGGGATCAACATAAATATCTAATAAATTCCCTTGTTTCTAAATCCATTTGATCCCCAATATAGGTGAAAAATGTAAGAAAACCCAACCCCCACCTCAAACTCTAGTGTTTGATGGTGATGAACGATGTATAACTTATGCCTAGACTGATCTATAGACATCTGCTTCATAATATACCAAAACTACTCTGAAGTCTCCTAAATGAGATGGTGACCGAGTAGCACTGGCTCTCCCACCCCTATATAGCATAGGGGTTTATGAAATGACCTATATAGGGCCTCATAAGGGTCCATCTGTATAGTCATCTGAAAGATGTTATTGTAATCCAACTCAATGAGAGGTATTTGTTTCTCCCAATAACTTCCAAAATCAAGGATACATTCTTAGAGAATGTCCTCTAAATCATGTATTATATGATCAAACTAACCATTTGTCTATGGGTGATATATTGTACTCAGTAGTACCTATGAACCATGTGCCTTATGCAACCCCTTTCAGAATCACTATGTGAAACAAGAATATCTATCTGATATGATAGAACATGGAACCTCATGGAGGTTTATGATCTCATGAATGCAGAGCCTCTCAAGATCATCCATTGAAAAGGCCTTCCTAATAGTGAAGAAATGGTTCACCTTTTTCAATATGTCTATAATCACCCATACAACATCACTAACCCAAGGTGATATAGGAAACCTCATCATGAAATCAATGGTAGATTCATCCCACTTCCACTCAAGAATAGGTTACAGATGTAAAAAGTTTCTTATTTTTGGTGTTATTCCTTCACCTACTAGTAGATGTAACAACAATTAACAAAACAAACTATCTCCCTTTTCATTCCTGACCAATAGTATTGGTAGCATAAATCACGATACATCTTTGTAAGGCCAATATTTACTGCCCAAAAATAAGCATGATAATCTCACATAAATTTCTTTTGGATGTCTATAGGAACCCAAATACATCCTTGATTTCAAAAGATCTCATTCTCATCAGTGACCGAATGAGGTAGTGGGTCCTCACCTGCAATAATTTTCCATAGGACCAAACCATTGGGATCTAAAAGTATCCTCATCTTCAACCTCTCCAAGAGTGAAGAGGTCACCACTAAGGCTATAAGAAAATTCTTTTCATGACTCTATGGAACCTTTAGATTCATCTCAGAAATATAATATATTATCATCCATTCATCACTATATTCCTAAATAGTTTACATATGATTATTCTGGCTTATAGAATTAACAACTACATTACCCTTTATAGGTGTATATGAGAGATCAAAGTCGAAGGAATGAAGGTATTAGAACCAAATTATTTTTATGAGGTTTAATAAACATTGTGTAAAGATATATTTTAGGATTTTATTGTATGTAAACTCTAAAAACTTCTCTCCAAGAAAATAATTCCTCCAACAACATAATTCATTGAAAATTACTACTAGCTTGAGATTGTGTGTTGGGTAATTCCACTCATGTGTCCTCAACTGGTGATACATGTATTCCATGATTAACTCCTCCTGTATCATAAAAACTCCTAGATCAAGGTCTAATACATCATAGTAAATGTTATATCTTATTCCTAGCTCTAGAAGTTTTAGGATCAACATTGAATTCAGTCTCCCTTTCAAGTATGGAAAGGCTGTCTCATAGACCTCTGACCATATGAAATTCACACCCTTTATAGTGAAGCCCATAATAGGTGATTATAAGAGTGATAATTACTAAATAAAGTTCTTGTAATAGACATATAATCCCAAGAAACTTTGTATATTAATTATGTTTTTTGTCTACTACCAAGAAACAATATCGTTCACCTTCTCTGGGCTAAATGATACTTCTGTATCTGAGATAATATGACCCTAGAAGTGATCTTTGTCAATCCAAAAGTGGAATTTATTGAGGTTAGCATAAAACTGATGCTTTCTAAGAATATTTAGTATGATCTCAAGATGTATGAAATGGTTGTGTCAAGTATGATAATATGCGAAGATATCATCCATGAAAACTATCAGAAATGAATCCAGATATGGGTGGAAATATCGATTAATGAAGGCCATGTAAATGGTTGGAATATTCATAAGACCAAACAATAAGACCAAATACTCATACAAACCATATCTATAATAGAATTATATATGTGATATATCTAATTTTCTAACACACACATGATGATATCCCTATATTAGATCAATCATTGAGAAAACCATTGATCTGAAAATTAGGTCGCAGGGGTCATCAATATGAGGAAGTAGATACCGATTCTTAACCATAAGTTGGTTAAACTGATGATAATTTCCACAAATCCTAAGGGTACCATCATCCTTCTTGACAAAAAGGATAGTTTAACTCCATGGTGAAGTGCTGGGTCATATAAAATCCTTAGCCTTCAAATCCTCTAGCTGCCTCTTGAGCTCCTAAAACTCTGTAGTTATCATCCTGTTATGAGGAATGGACACTGGTGCAGATCCTAGAATTAGATCGATAGTAAAATTGACCTCTATCTCTCAATTAGTAGTATGTAAATGTCGCTACAAAAAATATATCTGATGTGATCAACTATCGAAGGGAAAATAGATTAAAGTACACATTGATAGTCTAGAAAAAGGATAACAATCTTGATTATTACTCCACTCAGTCCACAATTCTCTAGTCTAGATTAGTTTTCCTAGACCTCCCATTAACCCTTAAGTATATAACCATTACCATATGGTGATGTAAAGGAAACCCTCCAGTGATAACAATCCAAATAGTCATGATTAGAAACCAACCAGTCCATCCTAAGAATGATGTTGAAACTAGCCACCTCTAAGAATAAAAGGTTCCATAGAAAGAGATTTCCACCTATCTTAAGGTGTCACTTATCACATTGGAATAAAGTCTATGATTTTATACTAAAAGGAGTATCAAGGGTCATTACCCCAAGGTATCAAATTTTAAGTCCAAGAATTTCAACAAATATCATTGGTATGAAAGAAATCCAAGATCCAGTGTCGAATAAGGTAGGAACTAATGTTAAGGATACTAGAATAGTACCTCAAACTATAGATGGACCAGTAGTATACTCCTCTCAAAGAAGATGCATTACATAGATATGACTATATCCACATCCTTGAGATAAAACCTTAAAACCCTAAGCAGGACCACACTATTGGTGCTATAAATCTAGATCCTAAATACTTTTGGGCATGAACTCCTCCTCTACCTGAATGGATGATAGTACTACATATATTTGTTTGGAGAGGCACTATGAATCCTTCTACTGAAGGAATATCTAATATGGATCCTCTCCCATGAGGCACATATGGGAAGGTCCTACAAAAATGTATAAGATGCCCCAATCTTCTGTAACCTCAGCACACAATGGGGTCTTTAGTTCGCCACAACTTCGTATGCCCTGGATTACCACATTGGGGATAAAACACATAACTATCAGTGGGTGTCACCTAGTTTCTACTAATCCTACAAGAAATCTCAAAGAATAATTTTTGACCCCTAGTCAAACCACCTCCCTATCTTGGGTTCTGAAACACCCCAAATTACACTCCCAGTTTCCCTAAGGTTATGATTAGTGATGAGGAATGGGTATACTAGTTTCTAAATAGTTTTTAAATGAAAAAAATTAACCTATGTTCATATAGAATATATTATCCTATCCTTAAAATGTTTGGTTGTCAGCAACACATCATCAATATGTGTCGGTGTGAAGCACCATAGTTTCATGAAATGAGAAGAATATTCCATCACATACATAGTACCATGATGTATATTGATAAACTCTCTAGCTTGGTATTCCCACATCATATGAGGAAAGAAATATTTATAAAATAATTCCTAAAAACCAGTCTAGGTGATACCCTGATGATGATCTACATGGGTGATAACATCCCACCATCGCTTGATATAATCTCGAAGAATATACAAATAGATCTTCAGTACACTCTTAGGAGGTGTCTCAAGGTGATCAAAGATATTCATCATGTCCTCTATCCACGAATTTTCTGCCTGAGGGATTTCGTCCCCTGAAAATATGGGTGGATGCTTCTATGGAAACTCCACATCATCTCTTCCATAGTAGGGGAAATTCATGGGGCTCCCTACATGTTCTTCATAAGATACATGAATTCATCTCAAAACTAGGAATCATTGACTATATCAAGATTACCAGGAGGTGCTATAGGTTTCAATACTAAAGGTAATACTAGTTTCTCAGTTCCCACCACCTCTAGAGCATGCCCATCACCACCCTCATGGCGCACAACTTGAGAATGTCATTCTGGCATAACTCTAAGAATTACAAGAACACACCTTATATAGGATTTGATAGCGGTATAATCAACATGTATAATAATAGAATAGGAAAAAGCCTTTCAATATAAAGTCACACCCATATGAATTCTCCTAAATCTAGGTTTAGGTTATGTACATATCATATGAATTCAAGAGATACTTCTTACTTCCCACTACTGAGGTTGGGTCGAGGTCAAGTTCTCTACTATAAGTTAGGGGTCTTGATATATAGAGTGTTAATTGAATGTTATATAAGAAACACCCTATAAATTTAAATTGGAATCTTTATTTAGTTTCAACCATTTCATTTTAGTATTTAAATTCATTTATGTTCATAATTATTTATATTAAAAAAGTACATAAATTATTGAATTATATAGATTACCATTTTTAATTTAGAAAGGCACATAAACATTATAAATGTTACTATGACATCCATGTAGTCACTACCATAAACACATTCCATCTAAGTAAACTGATGGTCCATTTATCAATGTTCCATAGTTGACTACATAAGGTCTCTGTATTAATCTACCCATGAAAATATTTTTAGGTTGACGCTGGAACATTAGGTAATAAATTATGTTTCTAATTCCACTACAAGAATCTCATCTCAATTTTATACATATAAGTCAAAGAACTCATAGAAATAATGGTAAATACAAGAAATGAGATAAACTTATATGGAATGGAATAATGTGTGACATGTAAATCTCTACATGGCTATGATGATGTATGAGCCAAAACTTTCTTGTCATACCAGGAAAAGTGTAAAATGGAATCCTCAACAACAACAACAATAATAATAAATATCACATACCATGTTCATCACCCAATGGTGGAATAAAATTAGTTATAATATTTGGAATAAAAAAGTAGCAATTCTTATCCTTAGTAATTTGGCTTTTCTTTGTGCATGGGCCAGCTACTCACTGAAAAAATATTATTACCAAATTCAAACACATCCTAGTCTCATTTCTTCCATCCCAAAAAAGTATAGAAATGAAAATAAACCTCTGATAACATTTTGTAACATCCCAAACTAGATTACTTGATAGCAATATACAAATTGGTGGTCACATGACCTCAAGAGAACCTCCCCGCATGCCAGAGGCTACCGACTACCAGAGTGGGTCTATTAAGATACAATGGGGAGTCTTTAACCACTTGTTTTGGAGTAGCACAATGTTATAATAAGTGGATAAATAGAATAAAAATAAAAATAAAAATATAACAACATATTTAAAGTATGTAGAAAATAATAACAATCAATCCAAATAGTGGAACCATGTACTGAATGATTTAATGTTATGTATCTAAGTACAAGAAATAGGAATACATGGAAGTAGACACATATACATACAAGTATATCAATAGAAACAAAAATACCAAAATAACATTTCTAGATAGCATCATGATCCATATATCAGTCTTATTCTCCCTTTCTCCCATGCTATAATAAAATCAAGCATTAACAACCGAGCGCTTGCCCCTATCCCTACCTATATCCTTAAAGTCTGTTTGGGTACCAATCGGTTGCCCGAACAGGGTTTGAGATATAATTAGTTTTCCATCGGTAATGGTGTCTATAACTATCCATCTTGTTCATATAATGTGAGTAGTGTATAGATATAATAATGGTAAATTAGTAATGTAAATTTTAAGGGTTGTCTATGGTTCCTAAAGGTCACTCGGATGACACTACCTTCTTCGGATTGTGTTAGGAAAACCTCTGAACATATTTCATCATAGACATATACTTATAAGTTTATATGCATGTATTTATATATAATCTCTATATACATAATGATGCTTATAATCATATATTTATATACATAGTTCTATCTAGAACCGGTTGTGTAACATAGGCATCCATGTATAGTCACTAGTATCTCATAAGGTAGTAAGGGATGCCATGTCAAAGTATCATAGATCATAAGGGTTTCCATGCCCAATCATCACAAGTATATGAGATTCCTTGCCTAAGTATCACTTTTGTATGGGATGTCATTCCTAAGTATCATAATAGTAGGGATGAAATACCAAAGTATCATAATAGTAGGGATGCCATGCTCGAGCATTATAAGAGTAGGGATGCTATACCAAAGTATCATAAATTATAAGGGTTTCCATTCCCAAGTACCATAAATCATTAGGTTATCCATTACCATATCTCATAACAAAATGGACACCATGTCAGTATATTATAAACCATAAGGGTCACCATGCCTAGTTATCATAATAGTGATAAGTAGTCGAAGGCTTTAGTAAGAGCTAATACATATTTCATAGTTCATTAGAATTCCTCTTTATCAAGGGTGTAACCACTTTTATATTTAAACATGTGACATGGTCACACCACTCATTTCCCATTTAATTAGTATAATCTGATAAGATTGTGATACATGCTACACTACTACAATTATTTATTATCGTTTATGATATTACACATTAGAAGTCGAACCAAACACATTGATGGGTATTTTGGTTATATAAACATGGAAGTAAAAATAAATATAAAGGGTGTACCCAAAGGGGTGGCTCATGTCGAGTTTGATGACCTCTAACATATTTTAGGATCCAAAAAAGTCAACAGGTTATTGAATTGGGAATTCAATTGAAGGAAAATTAATTTTAGGGGAAACTCTCAATGAAAAAAACATGATTCATAGAAAAAAAAAATAGATATAGAAATCATGAATTTAAGGGAAAATTCATAAACCACCTAACTTATTATTGAAGAGGATAAATAATACAGTATAGACCTTTGGTTTGGTCTAAATTGGAAGAAAATAGAAAAATAGATAAACACCCTAAAACTAGGGTAAATGATCTCACACCAAAATAACTCCGTCGAACAAAATAAGAATGATTAAATGAGATTATAGAATTGATATATTATCAGTGGCGATCCAACATGACATACAACACTCAAATCAAAGTCCGGACTGAAGAACGACTTCAAAGCCAATGTTTAGGCTAAGAAGAGCTCAACTGGGAGGAGAGGAGGCTTCTGCCCCATGGAGGAAGAAATAAAGGGATGTGGTGAGTTAAATAGAAAGAGAGGTAAAATGGCAATTCACTACTTTTTAAGTGGGTGCATAGTTTCGTTGAACGGTTGGCCAAATAATTCACACCCCACTGTCCAGGGAGAAAACTTCGCACGACCTACAACGTAAAGTTAGATAGACCATGCACAAACTATGAAAAAACTCTTCCTCATCCCTTCCTGACAAAATTACCTCTTGCACGGTTTAGACAAACTGTGTGGAACCCTTATGGTGTTTCACGATTTTAGGTGAACAGTTAGAGATAACCAAGTTCTAACCATGTACTTCTGTCATCTCCTCTAAAAACTAGATTTCCGGGCACAGAACAAGCCACAAATGCTCTCAAAAACCTTCCTTAACCCATGGGGCTCATTTATAAGGATAAATAAAATTGTTCAAACTAAAATTAAAAGGTTCTATACCTCAATGAAAATATGATATCTTACAATGAAAATTCACTTTATTGTGATCAATGATCTCTTTCACTCTCCAACCTTATTTGAAAATCATGATTTTATTTCATATTTTTACTTCCCACTAATTTTTTTCAATTTTGAAACCTATTTATGTTTTATTATAGATGACCTTTATATGTCCCTTTCCCAATTTTCAGGAGGAAATTTTATTAGCCCTTTTTATAATGCGAGATTTCAACAAAAGTATTTGCAGATGGAAAACCATTGATTTCTTAGATCAAGTTCAAACTGAGAGGACACAATTTATTAAAGTTGGGTAGAATGTAACACCCTGATATTTAAAAAAATAAAACTCTATTAATATGGTATATGACAAGCAACACTGAGCCTAAATGAACCATAAAATATTTTAATATGATTTTTATAATCTAGATGTTAAATTAAATGGTATAAATAGGATTAATTTCTTTGTGAAATAGATATAAATTCCATACTAAATAAAAATTTATTGATAACTTATTTTTAAATAATCACACATTTTTTAGTGAAGACATTTTATGCTTCAAAAATATGTTTTCTTCAAAAATGTTTTATTTATTTATTTTTGAGAGTGAATAATATACTGATGCTATGACACTTTTGGAAATGGTATTTTATAAAAAGGATATCATTTTAGAAATTATCATGTAAAAATTATCTTAGATTTTAATTTTTATATTTTTCTAAAAAGATTGATTTGTCAATTAATAGTGAGAATTATTAATTTTTATTGAAAATTGTATTTTTTATTCAACTATTTAAAAAGTAAAATTCTATTTTTATTAGTTTTAATATTTCATTAATTACTTTAGATTAAACATAATTCAATTATAGTCTTTTTAATGAATTTTATTCCAAAATTTTGAATAAAAATATTTTTATACAAAAAAAATCAATTTTAAGAAAATCTATTTGTTGTCGTGTTTTATCAATTTATATTTTATTAAATTACACCTCTTAATAATTTTGAATATTAAAAAATAGATTTAATATTTAGTATTATATGTTAAAGATTTTATAAAATTTTCCATTTTATTTTTTGTCATTATAAAAAGTAATTGTAGTAAATATTTGTTACCATGGTACAGGTAAAATGGGTTAATTAAGGGTAAAAATAATTTGATAAGGACTAAAAAGTAATCATAACACTTAAATTAATTTTATTGGATGAGTATATTTTTTTTTATAATCATACAATATTGTAATATATGACCTTTTTTCCACATTTCTATGATTATAACCTTTATAATACATTACGTAAAGAAAATAAAGAAAATATCATTTTCATTATTTTATTATCTTTAAATATTTTACTTAGGGATAAAAAGAAGTTATTTTTGGTTATAAATGGTCAATTTAAAGATAAATAATTTTTATTACTCATGTAAATTTATTTTTAATTTTTATTAATGAAACAATAACCTTAAATTTCTTACCCAACGCTAAGGCATTAATATTTTAATTAAAAGAAAAATAAAATGAATAGTTTTAAAAATATTAAAAGTAATATAATTTGAATAATTAATTGTTATACATAATTTTTATATATAAATATAAAATTATAGGGAACTATGAAAGGTATATATTCAAATTCTATCATTGTATTGATGTTTTTAAAGTCAAATTAAATGAATAGTGTCAAAATTGACATTAATGATATTTTATAATGAATAATGTTTTATTAAATAATTTAAAATTTATAAAATTCTTATCTGTGGAAAAGTAAATGGAATACGGTTCATAATATCAACCATTATCTTTTTCTGGTTTGTTTATCCTTTTATGGTAACTTTCTTGACCCCTAAAGAGTAAAAACTTCAATACAATGGTGATTGTAAAAAATGGTTAACACAGGTTAAAATAAAAATATAAGGGTGAAAACATCACATAAACTTGTAAAATTTTTACTGTATCAATTTATTTACACTCATAATCATCTTATATTTTAATATTATCAATTTGGTTCTAATTTAATATGAAAACTAATATATATTAATTTAATATTTTAGTAAATTTCAAGAGTGCCCCTCCCCACTCTTATAAAAGATAAAATTTTATTGTCTTTTATTCACACTTAAAGAAACATTTGGATCAAAAAATATTTTCCCAAAACACTTTCCTAGAATCCATACCCACATCTTAAATTCCTTGGTTTGATCAGGAAACCAACAGAGAAAATATTTTCGTGTAAACTTTAAGAGGTTGTCTAAAGAAGAGGTATAGTTATTAACCAAATTTTTTCCTTTTGTTTATTTTTATAAAATATTAAAATATTATTCAAACATTTTTAAATAATAAAACAAATATATTTTTCACACTTATATGTTATTAGGTTAATTACATAACCTATATCTATCTCATCATCCGTCAATTGGGAACCAAAACCATCGTTCGTGTTTACGACAGACTACCACCTTACGAACCAATGTAATTCCTTTTCCATGAAATCCTATTACATTTGATTTTAATGATCGATAATATATATATATATATATATATATTATATTAATTAAATATTTATCATTTCTTATAAGTTATATATAATCTATTTTCTTAAATTTTCATTCACTAAAACATGATAACATTGTTCGTGTATACATGTGGATTACATCTCGATGAAGCGATGTGGTTCATTTTTCATCAACAAAACACATGAATGATATATAAAAGTATATTTAAGGAAATAATATGATATTTATGATATAATTATCTTTTTTTAATTTTAATATAATACTTACCTTCTTTCAATCGCAACTGTTGAAAAATGGAAACGTCACTCATGTGTACGTTTGACCTACTGTCTCGAGGAATGAAACATAGTTCATTTTTCATAACCATATTTCATGATTGGTTTTAAAGGTATAATTGATATATAAAAATGATAATTATTTCCTTATTATTATTATAGAGATGATGGAATAATGATCTCTTTGACCATAGTCAACCTACCAAATCCATTTTGGATATATGAGCTGAATATCATAAAAAAATCCGACATAAACTCAAATTATAAAGTAATTGAATATAACATGGTAATAAATAAAATAAAAATGAATAATAACTTTGAAATTTTTTCTTAATAAAGTAAATA
Source organism: Viscum album (assembly GCA_963277665.1). Taxonomy (NCBI): domain Eukaryota; kingdom Viridiplantae; phylum Streptophyta; class Magnoliopsida; order Santalales; family Viscaceae; genus Viscum; species Viscum album. The sequence continues at coordinate 1,542,707,570 of OY728142.1, forward strand.
ATTTACAAAATTTTATTATTTAGGAAGAAAAATAACGTACATGGTGAGTCAGACTCAATGTAATATTCTTTCTTTTAAAAATCCTATTTTAATGTTTCCCTTAAAAAACTTTTTACATCCATGTACATGTTCATATAAATGTTTTAAGAAAATTATTATTTATGCATCAATGGATTATAATTTTCATTTTTGACCCTAATTTAATTTCTTTACAATGTTTTTAAAATTATTTTTTTATGTAAGGGGATTTATTTAAAATAACACTTTTAAAGTTTCCCTTCCAACTCCTTTTTTCCACATCCATATTTTTAATATTATTTTATGGATAAAATTGTATATAAATACAATAATTATAATGGATATTTTATGTATTTTTGTAATTTCTTCTAATGGTTTTAAAAATGAATCTTTTACATATTTTATATAGAACATTTTTATTTCCATTACAAAAGACAAAATAAATGTTATATTTTAAAGTTTTTGAAGACAATGAATTTTATCACCTAAAAACTGTTATTTGATATTTGAATTGATTTATAATATTTTATGTTTTATTAAAATAGAAACCCTCATTAACTTTTTTATTTTTATTTTTAAAAATATATTTAAAATTAAATGGATATTTTAATATCCCGAAATGTTTTATTATAGGTGAAAATAATATTTTTATAAGTGTACTGATGGAAATTGAAATATTTAATGTGTTATTATTGAAAAGTGGGTTCCCATGACCCAAATATTGTATCTAATTTCATTACCTTTACATGTATATAGTTTGATATATACATGTGTTTCTATTTTCACTATGTTTATGATAATGTACTTAGAATACATTTTTTAAAAGGTTTTGGTTGAAGTCTCATTTTATTATTAAAGCAAAGAAAAGACCACTTTTGACTAGGTAGAGGGAGACCCATTACATAGTCTGAAGGCACGTTGGGCGTATAACCCATTACATGGCCTGTATGCCCAAATTTTTTAGGCCCAAGGCCATTCTGTTAATAGTACTGCTACAGTTCTTGTCTGCTACAGTAACTGCTGGTGCTACAGTGTTTCCCACTGCTAGAGTTCCCACCGTTGCTACAATTCCCCCACTGCTATAGTAGCTCTATAGTTTTCTTGAAGTTATTTACTATTTTCCATATATATTATATAGACAAGACACAAACTATGTGTAACCATCAAGAACTGGGGGCTCATAGCATTGAGAATTATTCTCTTGAAGTTCTCACTTGGTGATCCTTAGTAGGTGAGATCATGAGGGCATACCTGCCAACATGAAAACCACATGTTTCGAGTTATATTGTTTGCTTCTATCTATGAATATGTGTATTGGTCTCCATAATTTATATGATTATCAACTTGTGACATTTTATTCTGTACTTTGATGCAATGAAAAAACCATGAAATTGAAGTCACGGTGAGGTAGCTTTTGTTGGGTGTGTCATTGGTGGTTTGAAATTGGTCGAATGGTCAGGATAGAATTTGTTTCTTCCAAGTTGAGGAAGTTATATCTCAGGAAAATTTTATTAGGATGACAATAAATTCACTAAATCCATGTCTATGGTCGAATAAGGTAAGTCCTTATAGTAAGGTTAATGAATTATAAAGCAATAAAGGGTGAAAACATGAAATGTTTATCTTGCTTTATGAAATATCATAAGACAAAGATATTATATTACATAGTGTATGTTAATAGGATATTTTTAATTTATATGATCATTCATTAAATATTTAGGGCCATTTATGGGTTTCTAGACTCTACTATTGGTATGCGAATACTTATTCATTGCTATTGAGATAAGGGTATAGAGGGTCACACACAATAGTGTATTCAAGAGTCTGCCATATTCTGGTGAATTGGTGTATAGGACTGACATGTTCCTATCGTGGGGTGTGTAATTTTTTTACTAAGTTAAAATGAAGTATAGTGGTTAACCTAGGTTTTCTATATATATGTGTGAACAACAATCACTTTTTTCACTTTAAATTTGAGAAAGAAGTAGGGGGTTTATTTTGGAGATTGTTTGGTTTTGAAACCAAAGAAAGGAAAAAAAAATAAAGAAATAAAGTAAAATATTTATTTTTTTTGAAAAATAATGTGATTAAAAATAGTTATAATAATTTGGTGATTAGGTTGGGGTTGGTATTTGAATTTCAATGTTATAATATCTTTAATTAATCCAATCATCTTCTACTGAACTGATTAATGTGAGATTTCACGATCAATTCCTCTCACTCCCTTGGTCAATGGGGATGGTGAGAGTAAACCTTACCAAAATATTAGTTTGGTCTAATATCCTTTATTTTTTTTAAATATTTTCATAAAATATCCTCAATTGATTTAGTAATTTCCTGATCGGGTCTTGTTTATCCCAAACAATCAATAATATGCACTACCACTCCTACACATACTGATGATCACTGAGTACTTAACCACTAAACCCTGATCTATTCCATCGTATATAGACCAGAACCTAGTGGAGGGTGATAATTTTCTTTTTCCAAAGAAATAATAAAAAAATAAATGTAAAATCAAATACTATCGTATAAGATAATTAAAACTATTATTATAATTAAAACCAAATTTGTAGAAGAGAGAAAATATTTCAAACAACTAAGTGAATAAAATAAAACATTACAAAAGGGAAAAGCTACCATTAACCAATCAATCATAGGATAAACCAACCATGAGAATGGTAATTGATAATAATGGTGAATAATAAGGCATTACAATATTAATAAGAACAATATAATGAAAATAAAGAATAGAAAAATAAATCCTCTAGAATCTATCTGCCAGAAGTTGGATTTGGTTCTGCCCAATAGATGGCTGAACCATTCCAATTTAACTTATTATAAGATGTTCCAAATTGAGTTTACCACCTACCCTATAATTTTCATACCATTTAGAGTCATGTTAAATATTTTATGTCCACCTTAATAGAACAATCTTTTTATGGTCGCCAAACACTATTCCACTAACACTACTTTGACCGGTTCAATGGAGGATTTAATGAAAGTTTTTATAATTTAAATTTAACATGAAGTTTTCAATTCAAGCCATATTTTTAAATCATCCATAATAATCCCATTTGGAGGTCTTTATACCGTTATATGGCTCTTTTAATGAGGTAGGGTTCATTCTGTCAACTAGAATAACTCTTCAACTTATTCTATTTTTTTGGGCATGTGGGTGTTCGAATGGGATATTATTCTAGAAAAATAATTTGTATCACAAAAACATATAAATACTAAAAAAATTAATCACTTTAATTGGATGAAAATTATAGAATTTATTCTCTAAAAACAGAATCAATAAACAACTAATTTTTTTTGAGAATTAACCAATTTTCACATTTTAGATCAAAAATCGCCAAAAATCATAAAATGATGAAAATAAAATCACATTGATTAATTGGAAGGGATTAAATAATATTAAAAAATATTAATAATAATTAAAATATTAGCTCTATCAATTCCCCCACACATAGCACTTGAACTCTTGGACAAGTAAACATCAAAATCAAATGAAAGAAAATTTGAAACACATATCCCCGAGATCCACCAATTTAACACCAAGAAGAAAAAAATATAATGAATCATAAAAAACCATTATATAAAGTTCTATATTCATATAATTCAATATATTTCAACTTAATTTATACTAACATTCACACAAAACACTTACCTCACTTACATTTTCTCTCATCACACAAATTTCAATTTTAAAAAATATCTTCTTCATTTAATACTCATGAAAGGGTCACAATAGGCTTGATAAATTCCTAAATATACACCTGATAAGAGTCAAGAAAATAGTTTTATCATGAGGAATTTATAGGGTTGTTCTGTGTCTTTTTTTTGGTAGGATTTTGATATGAAAAATTCTGAGGCTGAATAAGGAGGGTTTGGCTCTTTTAAAGAAAAATTGCATGATTCTAATTTCCACTCAAGTATGGTCTCCTCATTACTTAACTTTTTATCAATTCAGCTCAATCATCATGAAAAGTAAAATAATACACACACCATTCATCATTTGAGTAGAAAAAATTTCAATCTTGTCATACATATTTTTTCTCGAAATCTACAGATAGGAACAACTTTCTTTATCCTTTGTAAGATCCAAAAAGGCATATATTTTCATTCATAAAAGCTCCAGAAAATGCACAAATTTTAATAGAATTAATTATTCAGTAGAGAAATAATCTCTTCAACATTTTATTTTCCACCAAAAGTATCACCAAATTAGGTATCACAATACAAGATAGCTTCCCCCACACTCAAGTTCAACTAGATTATGAAATTTCACTTCAAGTGCAGGTTGGATAGGGAAAATTGGATTGTAATGTGTCTAACCTAATAGTTTTTTCATGGATTATAAGGTCTATAAGGATTAAATATTAAAGGTATTCCATTATAAAAAGTATTCTTAAAAAATGGGGCTTTAAAACCAATGAAATTTCACAATCATTTAAAACACATATACCTCAAGCCCTCAAGTTTTGATCGGAATAAATCAAATTATAGTTAAAAAAAACATGGTTTGGTTCTCTCAAGAAGTGAGTTAAATGAAAAGAGTATGAAAAAAATGGTTCAAAAGCCTCACAATAAAGTGATTTAAATGATAAAGATAGTGAAATATGGCATGAGATTCAAAAAGTAGAGTACTTTTCATGAAATTTCTATATATTTGAACTTGAAACAAAGTAATTTTCAGCATTCATTTAAGTTCAATTTCATGAAATAATTATTTCACTCACTTACATGGGTTTAAAAAATGGAAATGATAATAATTTTAGATCTAAAGTTTCAGAAACACACAAAAATTTCATAAACACAGAAAAACTGAAAAATAAATAGACAAAAATTTGTAAAACACACATTTCATGAAAACAGAAAAACAGAAATTTGAAATTACTTAACTACAAAGGTTCCCTCCATCATAATTAAATGATGCAGTGTCTGCAATTCATTCAAATGGATTTAAATTGTAAGTAAGTTTTTATATAGAATCACAATTGACAAGATAATGTAATAGAGAGGTACAACCCAACTTATTGGTAGTGCAACATTGAGCTAAGATCCTTATTGATGCGCAGTGAAAACATACAAGAAAAAGAACAAAAGAAAACATAAGATATTTATTTAAGTAAATGAAAATATAAATTGGATGAAAAAAATATAGATATTGGTTTAATCCCTAAAGTGGGCCCTAGGTTTTGAATACCTCCATATGGGTAGTTCTAGTTGGTTATCCCAAATTTGATAGTGGGTGGAGTTTCTTTAATATGATCCACCAAAATTTCTTTCTTATATCTTGCACCTATTCCTTTTTATTGAGGACTCCATGGATATAGTATTGAAAATACAACCCCATGAAAATGAGATGCATCTTGTATGGTGGGGTTAGGAAAAATAATGAGTCTAAATCTTTCCGGGTTACCACATTCACAACTTCATCATTCTCTAATGGTTTTTCAAGGTATGATATATCAAAAGAATAGTAAATGGGATAATATGACTATACTTCTATTTTAATAAAATTAAAACATATAGAATCAATATCAAATTCTTCCCTTTAAATTTAATAATATTGTGTCCTTATTTCCACAGGAAAAGCCACTTTTTCCACCTATTTTACTCCATCCAATAAGTGTTAATCAAGTTTAGGGAGATATTTATCTTCCTTATCAGATACATATTCGTTTTCCTCCTCATTCCCCAAGGAAATAATTTTTTTTCTTCAGAATCTTGAGTTTGTTCGGCATTAATTTTTTTTATTGGAAATAACCTTATGGAATTGAGTAGTAGAAAATTGAGGTAGGTAGTGAGGATCCTCAAACTCTTTGATCTCAAAAAAATAATAAAATTCTGGAAATTAATTGGAGAACCCAATTATCTCCCAAACCATCTCTTCAAAAAATTTCATTTCCATGTCCTCCATCAAGCCAGATATGAATTATTTTAATACATGCTCCCCATTATTTTATTTTGAAAATAACCTCACCTATCTAATAATAACATAAACCCCATCCTCCATGGACAAGGGTGATATATTAATTGGTTCTTCACTTGTGGGTAATTATTCCATGAATTAAAAAAATTACCATTTGAAAACATCAAGTTAAATGATTTTTTTGAAAAGGGTCAAATATTTATATTTAGATTGTGGGAATTCCTCCCCATAAACAGTGCCAAGTTTTGACACGTTCCTATAATGTGGTGTGGAAAAAAAATTCCTAAATTAAAATGAATTATAGTGGTTAACCTAGTTTGTCTCCAAATATGAGAACACAACGATCACGTTTTTTACTTTAAATTTGATAAAGAAGTGGGGTTGTTCTTGAAATTGTTTGGTTTTGAAAACAAAGAAACAAAAAAAATTAAGAAATAAAGTAACTGATTTAAAAAAATTGACAAATCATGTGATTAAAAATAGTGATATGAATTGGATAATCAATTTTGGGTTGGTTTTTCAATTTCAATGTTATTGTAGTTTTAATTAATCCAATCCTCTTCTGCTAAGATGATTAAAGTGAGATTTCACGACCGCTTCCTATCATCCCCTAAGTATATGGTGATGGTGAGAGTAAAAATTACCAAGATATTAGTTTGTTATACTCTCCTTCCTTTTGAGAAAGAGTTTTACTGAATACCCTCAATTTATTTAAGCAATTTCCAATCGGGTCTTGTTTATCCCAAAAAATCAAGAATACACACTGCCACACCAACACGTACTAACGATTGCTGAGTAATTCACCACTAAACCCTGATCTATTAAATATTATATATACCAAAACCTAATAGAGGTAGATTTTTTTTTATTTTCTAATTCAATAATAAAAATATAATATAAAATCAAATACGATCACACAAGATAATAAAAATAGTTATTAGAATTGAAACCAACTTTGCAGAAGAGAGAAAAGATTTAAAACCATTAAGTGAATGAAATAAAACATTAAAAAAGGTAAAATATACCCATAAACAATCAATCATATGATTAACCCACTAGGGTAAGGGTAATTGATAATAATGGGGAATAATAAGGCATTACAATACCAATAACAACAAAAGAAAGAAAAGAAAGAACAGATAATAAATCCTCCAGAATCTATATGGCTGAAGTTGGAATCATTTCTGCTGACCAAATGGCTGAACCATGCCAATGTATCTTCTTATAAGTTGTTAAAAATTGAGTTTTCCATATACCGTGAAAATTTAAAAGAATTTGGAGTCATTTCAAAGAAGTTATGTTCACCTTAATAGAACTGAATTTTTCTGAATACTGAACACCATTCCACCAACCCCACTTTGACCAGTTCAATAGCGGTCTTAATGAAATAATTTCCCCTTTAAATTTAATTTTATGTTTTCCCTTCGAGTTAAATTTTAAACTCATCTATAATCATCCAAATTTTGAGGTCGATATCCTGATATATAGTTCTTTTAATGAGGTAGGGTCCATTCCGTCGACTAGAATAACTATTCAACTTAGTCTATTTTTTTGGGAATGTGGGAGTTTGAATGGGCTCTTATTCCAGAGGAATAATTTGTATCCCACGAACATAGAAATCCTATAAAAATAGAATCTATTTAATTGGATCTGAATTTTATAATTTATGCTAAAAAAATATAAGCAAAAAAAAACTGCAAAATTTTCAAAATTAACCAATTTTTACATTTTAGCTCAAAACTCACCAAAAATTATAAAATGATGCAAATAAACTCACATTGATTAATTTTAAGGTATTGAATAATTTAAAAACACATGAATAATAATGAAAATATTATCTCGATAATGGACATGGTGGTCCCGCACCACGGGGTATGAGAGTTGTCAAAGTATTGAAAATCACTAATAAATAAATAAATTCATTATTATTAGAGTATATAATAATTGGGTTGAATTTATTTATTAAAATTATTCATAAGGTATTAAGTTAATGCATCAAAAATGTTATATGAAAAAAATATTTTTTTTATTCAAGGTTCATTTAATATTATCGAAAATTATGAGTCGAGTTAATGAATCATGTTTTATCTTTTAATATATTTGTTATATATTACAAGAAAGTGATAAAATATAAATTAATATATGGTTCAGTTATTATTTCATAACATTTTATTTATATTTTATTAAGTTATTTTTACTTATATGAGGGTCGGGGAACCCTTTTTTAGTAATCAACACCCACTATATAAGCAGGAGGAAGCTCTTTTCATGGGTACTATTCAAACACACGAATTTGAGACCCCCTCTCTCATCCTTCCCTCATAAAAGAGAGAATAAGTTCATTTGAATGATTTTGATATGAAATCTCATTAATATATGAAAGGATGAGATCATTTTGATCATCACGAAGTTAAGGAAATAATCTGAGCTCCACACCAGCACTCAGAATTCAATGAACAACATAGTTGTGGATTCTTGCAGCATGCATGGACAATATAGAGTGGATCGACAATATATCCTTTTAGAAATAATTACTAGAGATGAGATTCTGTCATGAAATCTTCATTCAGAATGAGGTATTCATTATTGTTATATTTTAGTGCTTAAATAATTTATACGAGATCCTCAGACTTTACTAAGGCTTAGATCATAAGAGATGATGAAGTTTCTTCATTATAATTATGAAAAATCATAAATTCATGAATCATCACCTTCCACTAGACACTATGGTACCATCAATTTATATCATAGGGGCCACAAGAAATTTATTACCCAAAGAAATAATTAATTTTCATTAAATTAAATATAGGTTTTTAATTAAATCCCAATGAAATAATCTTGTTTCGATCTGATATCGGATGACCAAGTTACGATCATCCACAATTTTTTAATATAGATTTCTTGTGGATTGTTTCTAGGTATTATTAACAAAATTAAATAATAAGAAATATTTTTTTTACAATTGTGTTCTTCATTTTTGAGGAATTATGGAAACCCCATGTTAGCTGGCCTGGTACCGGATGGAATCTGGCGGATAGAACCTACCGACTGGTGGACAGTAATTATTTATGGAATTATAAAATAATATTTAAAAAATTATTTTAATCCATCAAAATCCTATTGTCTGGATGTGGTTTAAAAAAATAAAAAAAATGACTTTGGGGGTGGGGAGTAGGGCACATACCTAGTTAAACAAATCAATCTAAAAAAATGTGGGGCATTCATGTCGGAAACTCACTTTTCCAAAAAAACATTTTTTTGAAAAGGGGATAGATTCCTTCAGAATCAAACCCCATGAAGCCTCACGATTTTCCCATAGGTGTGCCTGAATGACCACCGCTACTATGCCTCCCCGTTCTAGGTCACATAACATGATTGAGCTCTCCATATACTAGTCGCATCGGCACACCTTCATTTCTCCCACATGGTATCCACTACAACCACCTCCATCCTGATGAGGTTGCACCCCAACCGCTCATCGAGGTCCCCAACACCAACCTCTATACTGAACAACCACCCTTGATTGGATCTACCATCACGACTAGGTTGAAATTAGGACACAACCTCATCCACCATACCATATAGATGTTGTACCTAATTGGGCATCCCCATCATCTGCTCCTAGCTGACCAGTGTCTTCATGCCATGTTTTCGAGTTGGCCTCATCTGGAGTCACCGCCTGACCAGATACTTGAAAAAATGGTGCACCCCTTGCGACTGGTACTCCCTTCCATCCAACCTCATCCCAACCGTGATTTGGATTGTTAGAATTAGGCTATAGCTAGAATCTAGTGGATTGAGTCCTATATAAAACATCCCACAATGGTCTTGTTCATTATCTTGACCTGGAATGGATCATGGTGTGTCTTCCTGACCCAAAACAGCCCTTTAAAGGGTCTTCTGGGCCCAAAAGGGGTCTACATAGGGTCGGCCGGACCTACAATGACCTTGCTTAGGGTCTTGCGATCTAATTTTTTTTATTATAATATAAAATCAATTTATGAATTTTTTATTATAATAATGATAATAATTTTAATATTCCAAAAACTTTATTTAATTTTTGTAATAAAAATAAAAATAATTTATTAATTTAATTTTAAGAAAAAAAATTAAAATAATTTATAGACCGAAAGAAATTTTATTATTTGAATTTAAATAATTAATTTAATTTATTAAATACCCTCTAACTTAAATTTATTGAATTTTAATTTTCATCACAATTTTATTATTCTCATTATCCAGTCTTATGTAGTGACCTATTGACCATGTGTTTGTCTGGAATAATTTTTTAAATTATTTATTACCTACGTGCAATGCTTGTAATAATTATTTACTTTTAAGAGGGTCTATGCATCGTCCTTTTTTTGATTGAATATGTTTAAGGGCCTACACATCCAATCTTATCTATATGTATTTTGTGCATCTCAAGACCCACTCAACTATATGCGTGTATTTATATACTATTGATGATGATCCTGTATGGCATGAGCATTCCAAGACGAGGTGGGGCCCTAGACGAGAAGTGACAAAACTGAGCTGGGGATGAGTTGCGATATGGATCCAGACTCAAATTCAGTATGATTCCCCAAGGTCATAGTTGATCTGTTGAGTTTAAATGGATCAACCAATATTATATGCTCAATAATAGTTGGTTAATTTATTTACCTTATTCATAGTTTATTTTTTTTATATATTTGTATGTTTACCATGGGAAACACATAAAATAATAAACAGAATAATGAATAATAAGTGATGAATGTTTTCATATGAAATCATGTTTGTTATAAGAATGAAAACATATGATGAAAATATTTAAAAGAAATATAATACATTCTTTTGGACATATTAAAAACCTCTCAAGGAAATATTAAGTCACAAATGCCTTCCGTTGATCAAATTCTAACAAAACTTCGTGTACGAGGTGCTCATAAACCAAAGTTGAGGGTGCCTCCCACTACTGGGGAGTTCTTATGAGAGTGAAGTGTTGAATTAACAAAAGCTGGTAGACAATGAGTATCCAAATCAATCTTACTACCACTTTAGAGTCAAAATGTTGATGGAATAAAAGTTACAATTATGATATGCTAAGATTTTACTCAAAAATTTAAGGAACAAAGAGTCAATTAAATTTTCCAATCTGGTTCCTACCTTGAAACTCTCTATGTAGTATAATATCCAAATATTTTAGACTTTGAGGAGAGGTTCCAAGGATCCTTTCTAAAAGGATACTCAGGTGACATAGTATTTTAATTCTAATAGTGAGGGATACTAGAGTTTGATAAAATAGTGGGAGATATTTAATTATTTAATTAAGTAATCAATAATGTCTAAATCAGTAATCCAAAAAAAGTAATAAAAACTAGAATTTATTTTTTTAGATAAAAATGGAATCAACAACACCAAAAAAATTTTCATTGTGATCAATACAAGTTAAAGAAAATACCTTGAATAACCATAACTCCCAAAAGTGGTATAGGTGCTTACACATAGTACTACACCAAGAGAGGAAGCTTTATGTGATGAAGTTATCATTTTCTACCAATACCTATGAGGGAGAAAGAAATTTTTATAAATAAAATTATAAAAATCATGTAAATGATGCACTAGATGTATAGTGTATCATGTTGTCATATATGTTCATTAAATTGAAAAAAATGAATAAGGATGATGATTCCTGTAAGATGTAGACTCATACCTAGTTGTTATATCTAGAGAGAGAAAGGTAATAAAGGTATGATATATCATGTGAAATTAATTGGTGCAGGGTAGTATAAGGGTATCAAGAAGGATCTCATGTACTCAAGATGATCAGGTACATTGAGAGACTTGAAGGTTTTTGGTTCAAACTGAACTAATAACTAGAGACCAATATCATTATTTCTTACTTACCACCAATATTTTTTAATTTTATTTTTAACTAAAAAATAAATGACATGAAAAAGTCACTCACAGATCTTTTGGATTTATTTTTACGAATTGAAAAGGATATGAATAATTCCAATTCAACAATACTTATGGTGAATAAGAGAAAAAAGGAAAAGGCAACAGGCCTAAAGTTATTTCCAAGTTGAAGGCACTGATGCACCTTCCTTCCAAAATCCAAATACATAGAGGGAGGGTAATGAGAAGAAGGATACCTACTTTTAATGTGGTAGGAAAAGCAATTGGAATAAGAATTGCAGAGCTGGGAAAAAGAGGCAAGGTGATGCTTATACTTTATGCATTATTGTTATTGAATGCAATATATCATTATATATAAGTTGGTCATTGGATACAACATGTGGCTCACACATTTGTATTCATATAAAAGAACTAAATATATTCAAGAATATTTAAAAGGGAGAGGTGGATCTCTGGGCTGCAAATGGTGGGAGTCTAACAGCCTTGGTAGTTGGAGATTATCATATGACATGGCATAATGGTTTGGTTCTTATATTGAATAATTGTTATTATGTTCCTTAAATTACTAGAAACATAATATCAGTGTCATGTTTGGAAACTATAGGGTTTTATTTCAAGTTTGGAAATAAATTTTTTCTCTTTTATAAAAATAAAATGCGTTATGGTATGACACATCTTAACAATGGATTATATATACTTTAGTTTGAAAACCATGTAATGGAAATAAATGAAAAAACTAGTGAACATGACTTATATAACACCCACTTATAAAAATTAAGGCTTTTCTATGTAAATGAGAATAATTTATAGAAATTTCATCAAGTATGGTATTTAGATTTAGCTTAGTTAAACCCCTTGGACGTATGCCACACCTGTTTACAAGGGAAAATAACTGGATCACCCTTCACTAGGAAATGAGTAAGATCCATAGAATTACTGGAATGAATTCATATAGAAGTATGTGGTACGTTTCTAGTATATCTAATGGTTGGGATTTTTGACTTTATTAATTATACTCTCAACTATAGTAGGTATGGTTATATCTACTTAATGGGGTATAAGTTAGATTCCTTATAAATGCTTAAGGAATACCATGATGATGTATAATACTATCTTGGTATATGTATTAAGTCCTTAACTCATACTAAGGTAGATAGTTTCTTAACCAAGCATCCATTGATCACTTAAAGAAGTGTGGTATAGTATCCCAACTCACTCCTCATAATAGACCATAGTGTAATAGTGTTATCAAAAGGAGGAATTGGTCCCTGCTAGACATGTTCATATCAATGATGAGTCAAAAAACTCTTCTATTATCCTCTTGGGGATATTCCTTACAAACAACATCATCTACACTTAACCAATTACCAACTTAAGCTAAAAAAGGGATTCCATATGACTTTTTGTGTGGAATGAAAACTTATCTATCACACATGAATGTATGGGTATAAAAAGATTCTATTAAGATGATACCTAGGAAAAAATTAGAATCCATAATCATAAAGAATATATTTATTTTTTATCCTAAAGAAACTAAAGTATATTACCTATATAACCCTTCTAATAGAAATGTTATTATTGAAGGAAATGCCATATTTCTATAATTGGAAAACATTCCAAATGGAAATAGAGAGTGAATGATTGACTTAGATTAAGTTGCTACTCCAAATGCCTAATAGTTGGTACATGAACAATCTACACAAGTGAAAATCGGAGATAATGATGTTCTTGAGATGCAAGTACTATTTATGTATACTTGAGAGTTTAGAGAACCAGAGAATTATGGTTTTCTTATCACCAAGAAAGGTGACACAGTACTCCTAGTGAATGATAAACTTCTAACCTTAAAGGAAGTAATAGAAGTAAAGGATGTTTCTAAATAATAAGATTACATGCATTCTGAGATGGATTACATTTACGAAAATCAGGTTTGGATTTTGGTAGGAACAATAGGTGATGTAAAACCCATTAGGTTCAAATGGGTATTCAAGAATAATATGTAGATGGATTTTAAGGTAAATACCTATAAGTCATGACTGACATTGAAGGGTTTCGGGAAATGTTATGGCATAGAAAGTGACAAAACCTTCTCACCAGTAGCATTGCTAAAATCAATCAAAATATTACTTTCAACAGATGTTTTCCATGATTATTATATTTAGAAAATGGTTGTAAAAACTAATTTTCTAAATGGTATGTTGGTTTAAGAAATCTACATGACTCAACCAGAAGGGTTTTTAAATTAACGGAATTCCAATAAAGTGTCAAACCTGTAGATATTCATTTATGGGTTGAAGTAGGCATCATGTTCATGGAATGTTCATTTTTATGAGTCCATAAGAGAATTTGGTATTGTCAAGAATGAAAGAAATAAATGTGTCTATAACAAGGTTAATGGTAATTCAATTTCTTTCCTTATATTATGTGATGATGATATATTAATTATGGGAAACAAAGTGGAAGTATTATAGTTTGTTAAAACATTGATAAATGAATGATTCTTCATGAAAGAGTTAGGTAAAAAATCCAACATTTTAGGGATCAATATCTATCGAGATAGACCTTAGATGCTTCTTGGGATAAGTCAAAGTACATATATTTACGAGGTACTCAAGAGGAACAAAATGGAACAATACAAGAGAGGGTTGTTGCCAAGGTCACATGATATTAATCTCTCCAAGAAAATGTGTCCAAAAACACATGGAGAGATTGAAATAATGATTATAATCACTTATGCCTAGGTAGTGGGATCTATCATTTATGACATTCTTTGTACTAGGTTTGATGTTTCCTTTTCTTTAAGCATGGTGGGATGACATCAAGCTAATCTAGGTGAGATACACTGGGTAGGTATGAAAACTATCTTGAAGTAATTGTGGCACAAAAAGGACATGTTCCTAGTGTATGGAGGATATGATAAACTAGTAGTGAGAGGATATACTAATTCTAGCTTCTAGACAGATCATTATGATCTAATATTATATTTAGGTTATGTATTTTTCTGGAATGGTTGTGTAGTGAGCTTGTGAAGCTAAAAGAAACTTGTGGTTGTTGATTCTACAGTAGAATATGAATATATAGAATCTTATTATGCATCCAAGAAGGAAATATCAATATATAATTTTGTCTGAAACATTGGTGTTGTTCCTAGAAGTGCGAAATATTTTCCAGTTTATTATTATAATACTACAGGAGTGGTCCTTTCCAAGGATCCAAAGTCACACTCAAGGAAAAATCATATACCTTATAAGTTTTATCTCTTGAGGTATTTTACTCAGAGAGGTGACTTCATAGTTATTAGAGTAGATAAATAGAATAATATGGAATACCACCTAACAAAAGTCATTTCTCAATAGAATCATGATTTTTATGTGAGAGTTAGCAGCTTGAGACTTTATAGTAGTTGGATCTAGTGTAAGTGGGGGTTTTGAAAAATGGGTTCCCTATACCAAACACATGTTTGAAATTTTATTACAATTACCTAAATACATTTTTATATATACATATTTTTTGGTTACTAGAATAGTTTTCATACTTCTGTGACCACTATATTAATAATAACGTCCTTAGATTATGTATCATATCTAATGGTTATAACAGTTCCTAGGATATAATGAGAACCTATAGATACCATGGTAGTGATCTTAATGTTATTTCCTATGGTCCAAATATATCATACTGAAAGGACAAAGTTGGTGTGTGACCATAAGGTGTTGGGGGATCATAAGAATTAACACTTCTTCTCATGCATTTTGTACTTGGTGATCTCTAGTAGGTGAGATCATTAGGAAAGACCTTACAATAGGAACATCACTTGTTTCTGGTGTCATTGTTTGTTCTTTTCTAGGAACATGTGTATTGGCCTCTTGAATTAAGATCATTATCAATGTGTTCCATTTGATTGCATACTTTTACACAAGAAAAAACCCATGACATTAATATCATGTAACAGTAGCTTTTGTTGGGTGTTTTATTGGTGGTTTGACATTGGATGAATTGTCAATATTGAATTTTTCACTTCCAATATTTGGAAGTGATATATCTATCCCATTTTATCAGGATAGTAGTACCTTCACTAAATCCATGGCCATCCTAGTAGAAGAAAATTCCATCTAGTAAGGTCAATGAAAAATAAATCAATAAAAGATTATGACACAAAATGTGTGTCCTCCTTTATGAGATATCACAAGATAGATAGATTATATTAGAAAAAATGTGTTTATAGGATGGTTTTTCTTAATATGATTATTCCTTATCTCTTTAGGGGTCTTGATGGGTTTATAGAATCTAATCTTGGTCTATGAATAGTTATTCTCTAATATAGAGATAATGGCCTAGAGGGTCACACACAATTGTGTATTTAAGAGTCCACCCAGTTCTTGTGAATTGGTGTATAGGACATTGTGGGACCCAACATAGGCTCCAAGAGTTTTCCATGTATTAAAGATCAATGACATATAAATAAATTCATTATTATTCAAGTATAGAATAATGGGGTTTAATTCATTTATTTAAAGTATTCACAAGGTATTCTGTGAATGGGTGAAAAAATATTATACGAATGAATATTATTTTAATATTAAAGATTCATTAAATATTAATGAGAATTATGATTCAAGTTAATGACATGGGTTTTATCACACAATATATTATTTATATATTACAAGAAAGTGATAAAATATAAATGACATATATGAGTTAATTAGTTCTTCATAACGTTTCAATTATTGATTATTAAGTGGGAGTTAATTATATGGGGTTCAGGAACCCTTTTTGGGCAATCAACACCCACTATATAACCAGGGTGGATCTCTTTTAATGGATACTATTCATATTGAAAAATTTGAGATCTCCACTATCCTTATTCACACATCCAAGAGAGAGAAAGATCTCATCCAAGATTTTTATCTTTGATCTCTATCATGGATCAAAGGTACATGATCATGGTGATCTTTGCAACATCAAATAATTCATTAGAGCTCCACATTAGCACTGCAAATTTAAAGATTATTATATGTGATGGTTCATGAAGTTCATGTGGATGATCTATAGGGGTATGACTAAAGATTCATTGAGCAATAGTCACTGGTTATGACATGATGTCGAGTGTGCTTCGTTCAGAATGAGGTATTCACATGAGATCCTAATACCTTACAAGGCCTTATATTTCTAGAGACAATAATATTTCGTCACTCTAGTGATGAGGTTTTTAAAATCCCTGACCCATCGACTTTCACTGTGCACCCTAGTACCATCAGTTGTGATTATGTTTTGGTTCTTGGGAAATGTCGAGATAATGTGTAGTTCATTTATAAACCAAGGATATGTGGTTCCATTATAAAACAAGGATGGTGGTTCCATTATAAATGACTAATAGTTGGTTATGTTATAAAACAAGGACTTGTGGGTCTATGATAGCCCTCTAATTCATTGGGTATGGAAGTTGGCCATATTTGTTACTCCATTTGAATGTTTGATATGGAAAATGATTTCTGAAGTTACCTACATGATTTATTTATGATTTATATGGGGTTTTATGGAAATATTATGATTTTTAAAGGGAATATAATGATCTTATGTTTAAAAGAAAGTATATGTTACATATTAAGTGCAGAAAGTATAAATGTTTGAAAAAGTTTTCATGTATTTTTCATGAATTCAAATAAACCTTTATGAGTTTTATTTTTCTATAAATATTTATTATGAAATGTTTCATGAAAATCATTGAGAATTAAAGCTGGTTTCTTGTGAAAGAAATTTTTTTTGAGACCAATGATTATTTTTAAAAAGGTAATTTTTATTAGTATTCATGAAATAATTATTTTATATATTCATTATTTTATGTCCCTCAACTTTTTGTTCTTATCTAATATTTTAAAATGTTTTTCATAGGGTTTTAGAATGGGTAATAACAAAGAAGAAGTCAAGTTGAAATTCATGAAGATTTGTCATGAAAAGAAAACTTGTTTCTTTTATAAAGTTTATATTATGTGAAAATTGATACTGATCAGAAGTGTACACTTTTTAAAACATGGATTTATTATGTATGAGTTATGCACTAGTTCTCTAAAACTCTAAACCATAAAGATCTCTGGGCATGAAAAAAATGAATTTTATTCCAATGATACAATTTATGCTTTGTCTAAGGTTGGGTCCTTATAATTAATACCAATTTTTGATGCATTGAATATGAATTTGGGAACTATTTAACCCAATTAAATTTATATGTATTATGAAATTAACTTTTAAATAAAAACATATAATGTGTATAAAATATATTTTATAGAAAAATGAAGTAATAATTTTTAAGTGTTCTTATTCTTATTTATCATTAATTTTATATTAAATTAGAATTAATTCATTTGTGTGTATTTATAAACTTCATATTATAGTCTTTATTTTGAATAGGTTCATTTAATACACAATATTTAGGAAGGTATCATTCATTGGAAGAAAATAACTATCCTACCGTTGTAACTAATATTTACCTTGGAAACTTAATTTTATATGTAAAAATTTGATGTACCTGCATTAAATAATCTAATAATTTTGATTATAAATATGAAAATAAATTTATCCAATTCAATTCCAAAATTTGAAGAAATTAATTTTAATATAGTAAATGTATAATGTATTAAAATATTTTTTTTAGAAAAATATTAATAAAGTTCTAAAATATCAAATATAGGTTTGTAAAATATAATTAATATTTTAAAATGTAAAATAAAAATTATAAAATACATATTTTTCCAAAAAAAGGATTCATAAATTTTAAAATCATACTTATATATTAATAATGACATAAAATACACACTACTTGAAAAACGAAATATTGCATAATTCCAAATTTTTTTTTTAGAAAAATATCAATAATATATCTTATGTTAGTATATCTATTATAATTAAAAAAATAAAGTTAGTTTTATCTAATTAAGATTCTAAAATTTTTAAATTTAATTTTGAAATGATAATATAAAGAAAAATTGCTTTTATTGAAAATGTTCCTTTTATACACTAAGTTTTCTTAATATTATATCATATCAATATATAAATTAAATAATGCTAATATATTAGTTAATATATTGAAATATTATATATTATTATTTAACATTGATCAATTTAATTATTTCAATAAAATATATAATACTATTAAAAAAATTATTTGAGAAATAAAAATTTATTTTAATATTAAATATCATTTATTATTTATCCTCAAAATGAAATAATTTTTTGATTATTAATATACTTTTATTCACTATAGGTTTTTATCATTCTTTTATCTTTCTAAATAATATTCATCAAATACTCCTCGACTCATTTTAGTTATGTGTTGTGTGTGAAACAAGTTATCAAAGGTAAAACTAATATATATATATATGTGTGTGTGTGTGTGTGTGCGTGTATTCAAAAATCTTTTTTTGTTACATAGCATTTAGAAGTTCCCTAGAATTATACTATCACCCCACATGGAATTAAAGGATCCACATGCATGATGTGTGGTCCTAGCCCACATGGTGTGTTGGGCCAATTGAACTCTTGGTTTTGTACTCTATGTATATAACATATAGTCATATAGGGGTATACAACCTCTGATTTAATTACATGGAATTTGATATTTAACTAAGATGGAAAACCTACCTATCACATAATTTCAGATACATGACATATGTTCTTCAAAACTACAGGGTGTATAGTTCGCTATTTTTTACCAAATTCATATACTCACTATAAATTTTCATCCTTTTCTATGAATCCACCTCCAATTGTTCTTGAAACATTGATGAATGCCTCAATATTGGATACAATTACACCATATGTCAAACTCCAACCATCAAACATTAGGAAAAAAGTTCATTAACAACCATAGGATATCTCATCTCCCTACACAACACATCTTGGGAATGAAACTATGCCTCTCCACCTTTGTGACCATTTATCACCTAATAATCAATCCAGCCACCTCAATATCCATTGATGAATCCAATAAACACACATAGTCCAAGATAGGATCAGACCAAGAATGTCTAATCACCATCTTATCCATAGTCTGATGATGAATATACAGTGAATGGAAAAAGAAATCCAATTAAAAAACAATGTGAATATTATCAATGACCGTTGCAAACCTGATCATTGATCACATGAGTAGAAACCAAAGAATCAATATAAGAAAATCTAAAAAATAAACCCAGAATAGTTATATATTTTAAATTTTTGGGGACATTATATGATTGGGAATCATAAGAAGATTTATAATCCATTCTTAGAAATCATAAGAGAAGGAAATAAAATAAAATAATAAAAATACCTACCTCATCAAACGTTCAATCATTTCAGTAGAATGAATCTGCATCATCATCATTAATAAATACCTATGAATTCAATCATCCTTATAAAATAACATATGTTCTATACATAGAGAGAATTATCCTATTACAGATCCTCTCAAATATATCAAAATTATGCAGCTGACCAAATAATTTTTCATAAAATATATTTATATAGAGAAATTATTATGTAAATGAATTAATAAAATTATTTAATTAATCATTCAATTAATTATTATAACTCCACCCATGACTACAAACTATTATGAAACCCAATATGAATGTAACTTACATCATTTATAGGATTAAATACATGTTTCAGACTCAACTACAATCTCATTTTTCCCATATGATACTCCAGTGGAATGGAATTACATCACCACCATAAATGTGCATGTATATGTTAAAATAATATAATATATTTCTAATATACTAATCTCCATGTTTTGAGACTACCACAACCAAACCCAAAAATATAAAAATATTCAATGTGTCTAATAAAAAAACTATATTCATTACACCCACCCTTTTAGGATTTTCATACTTAAAAAATAAATCTACTCAAAAAGGTGTGTGTATTGATCCCTCATACGACTCTCATGCTCCACGATATCTCCTGGAGGTTGTCATGACTCTATAGGATGCACACTGATGGAATAGCTCATCCATGAAGGGTTCTCTCCTACTGATCCCCAATCTCCACTGTTTTCTTTGAAAAGGTAATTTTGTCCTTGATTCTAATCTCATCTTAGTTAATAACATGTGATGGGTTGTGTGCATATCTAATCAGTTGTGACACATGGAAGACATCATGAACCCAATACAAAAGTGAGGATAAATCCAATAAGTATGCAACCTCACATACCCTAATAAAGATCTCATATGGACCAAAAAATCTTACGGATAACTTACCACCCTGAGAAAACCTCTGCAACCTGTGTCAAGGTGAGACCTTATGGAACACATGGTCTCTATATTTGAACTCCAAAGGTATTCTTTAATGGTCTATGTATAAATTATAATGGATCTAATAATTTATCATCCACTCTTGGATCACCTAGACCTTCTTTATCATCACTTTCACTAGATTTGGTCCCATGAGCGATGAATCACCTATCTCTTCCCAGTACAGGGTTGACCACCAAGGTCTTATATACAGATCCTAGAATGGTTCCAAGTAAATAGTGGAGTAATAACTATTCATGTATGTGAAATCATACAAGAGAAAATACTCATCCCATCTTTGGATGAATTCTAACACATAATCCCTCGACATATCCCTAAGAACCTAAATAGTTCACTCTTTCGAACCATCATTATGAGGGTGAAAAGTTATTATTATCCTCTATTGGGTCTTGAAAGCCTCTTATAATCCTCTCCATAATAGGGACAAAAATAGGGTGTCACGGTCAAAGATGATCATTAATGGGACCCCATGAAACTGAATGACCTCCTGCATGTATGAGCATCCCAAGATCTCCACTGAACTCTACTCCCAAATGGAAAGTGGGATGACTTTGTTAGTTGGTTGAAAATCACACAAATAATATTATGACTTCTCACCGATCATAGAATCCCCATCATAAAATCAATCAATATATAATCACACTTCCACTCCGGGACCTTGAGGGATTGGACCAAACCCACCAGGACCTAAAGCTCCACCTTCACCTACTAATAGATGAGGCATCAAGGAAAAGATTTGGTAACACTCTTCCTTATTCTTTCCTAATAAATCTAGCATTGATGGTTCTAGTATATCTTCTATATTATAGGATGTACCTCCATATGGGGAGTATGGAACTCTCTTAGCACCTTCTATTATAGCACTACCAAGACTAAAATTCCTTATAACACATGATATTCAATTATATAAAGTGAAACTTTTATTATACTATAATTAATGACTTAATATTTCTCGGAACAAAATTATAATGTATATCTATTTTGGACCTACAATTTTAAAATAATCCTTGAATAAATTTTTGAAAATTTCCCTTAGAAATATGATTTTATTTGCATGAAAAAATATAGTATTTAAACTATATTAATTTTATTTATAATAATTTTTTTAATATGTATAATTAATAATATATTTATTATTAATTTAATAGAAATAAATACACGATCATTTGGAGGTAAGAAGAGATATTTTTCATTAAAGTGTTTTTCTATGCATAATGATTTTTCATTATAAATAATTAAAATAATATATAATAATGAATGTTTTAAATAAAATTTATATATTATATAAATAAAAATGTGGATTTAAAATCATATAATGATAAATAATATTCATATAGTTTATTTAAGATCATCTTATTCTAGAAAAATGAATTTTCATGAAAAACCATTTTTGTCAGGTTTTGAGGGTTTATTTTTAAATATATTTCTGCCGCTTATAGGAATGAAATTTTATAAAATTAATCTCATACTTGGAATCAGAATTTCAAAACTTTCTAACAATTTTACTTTCATTTTCGTCCATTATGAATAGTAAATATGGATGAAATTGGTTACAATGTTTACAGTTAAAATGGGTTTACCAGGGGATAATCTAAAAAAAATAAGGATTAAAATTGATTTAAAACTTTTATAAATACTATTAGATGAAAATATTTTGAGACTATTTTATCTAAACTTCAAAATAGACTTAATTTTCAACCATTTATTTAAGAAATTAAAATAATAATAATTTAAAACATTAAAAAATTACAAGTAGGCTAATCTTTTTTACTTATAAAAGGTCACCTCCCCCCCTCACTTCATCACACCCATTGAGAAATTTGTACTAAAAAAAAACCTCTCAAAATATCTTCCAGAAATAAATATCTACACTCTAGATGTGATGGTATTCCCAAAATATCAACTCTAAGGTACTTAATAGGATATCCAAAGGTGATTTTACAAAGAAGATGTAATCATCTTAACCAAAAAATTTCATTATTATTATTTTACCACCTTTATGTATGTTTTAACCATTTAAATATAATAAAAATAGTATATTACATATGTTTAAATATTATTATGTTTATGAAATTATATTTATCAATCTTCTTCTCCATCAAATGTGAAGAAAACCCATCGCTCTTGTGTATGGAAGACTATAACCTCATGAACCGATGTAATTCATTTTCCATCACCACCTCATATGCCTAATTATAATGATGAAAATAATAAATATATATGATTTTAAGATCATAATTATAATTATATAAATGAAATATATTATCTAATTCCTTACCTTTCCACCTATTGAAAAAACGATAATGTCACTCATGTGTACGTGTGGACTACCACCTCCACAAAGCGATGTGGTTCAATTTTCAAGTAAAATTTTCATAGATGACTCTAAATATGTATATAATGAATATTTATGATGTTTATATCATTATTTAATTTCTGGATATGATGTAACCATGATCAATAGAGAAGGACCATAACTGCCGAATCAAAACATACATGAAAAACGATGTAGTTAGCACCCAAAACAAAGATAATAATGAAATATTATTGAAAAACAGATGATAAGATGTTATAATTAGATTATATACAAAATTATATAAATATATATAGTAATGTTATGTATTTATAATAAATCTAAATTTATGATAGAGTAGGTTAAATTACGTTCAACTAAGTGGAAGCATGAGGTAAGATATTTTGTCTCAATTTTCACTCCATTGAGACATATTTCGTATTATGCACATATTTTCTTCTATGTGGTGTATATAATACTCTGTTGACATATATAGAATGAATATATATTAATTAATTGTAATTAAATTATCAATACAAGTTTACTCTCTCAAGGAGTTACAATTTAAAATTTTCAAAATAGTTAAGAATTTATTTTACAATTTCATTTTTTGGGATTTATTATAGTTTAATTAAAGGAATATTATAATATATACTTCATTAAATCCATATATTTTCTTATACTTTGTATATTTAATGATTTTCCATTTTTTCTTCCAGTATTTATATTTTTTTGAATTTTAATTGAGAAAATAAATGTTTAAAATAAATCCGATCTTATTTTTCTTTTGATTGAGTATATTTTTATTCCATTTCCATATTTTTCAAAATTATTTTAAAAAGGTTTTTTTTATTTTCTTAAATGATTTACTGAAGAAATTATATGTTATCCTTTAATTTTTAAAAGGTTTGAAAAGAATATTTTTAATGTTTTCACAAAGATTAATTTTTTTACTTTCTTTACAAAATTTTATGATTTTTTAAATGTATACGATGTTAATAGATTTTCCCACAACTATATAAATTATATATTGTTTATATTGTTATTTAAGATTTCAATGGTTTTAAAAATAATATTATTCATCGAAAATTTATTTTAAATGTTTCACTTCCATTTTATTCTGTTCTACAAAAGACTTTATTTTACTACAAAATACATTCTGATGAACTGATTTCTATCTCTCATATATTGATTGATTTTTTAGTGATTGTATTTCTCATAAAACATTAATTTTAATAATAATCATTAACTAGATAATATGTTTCTCTTATATATCCATATATTTTTATCATGGATATTTTTATTTTCTCATCCTTATACCATTTCTATATACGTTGTTTTACTTTGATAGCTAATTGAATGACTATAGAAATATTGATATCCAATATTCTATTCTCAATATGAATATTTATTAATTATAAAAATTTTATATTAATTAAATTAATCTTGGAGTATAAAATGAATTCATTGGATATGATGTTATGGGTGGAGCCCTATTATAGATATCCCCTCTATGAATCGATATGCCTTCTGAAAAAAAAACTAGTTGGAAAACCTTATTAAATGGGTTTTTTGTATATACATTCCCATATTTAAAAAAATATTATCACAAGTTCTTGATCAAGATAAATAACATTATGTATTTACTTCCTTGAGAATTAATTTATTATTATCCATGATATTATTATATTGATATTATCCCTGGATGAATTCTATGTTCAAGTTAGTGATTAAATGTCACATATTTTTAGTTTTATAACCTGACATATTGATTATTCCATATATACTCATGATATATTCTTCTTCACATAACCTTTATTTATTGTTGGATCTCACCCTTATTTTTTTTCTTTTCCCCTAGATATGAAGAAAGAATATTTGAATGAGTTTTAAGTATGTAGATTATTTACGTTTACTATGATTTATATTTTATTTCTAATGTATAATGGGGATTAATTTGTATCTGGTTTATTAAGACTATTAAACTAATTGACCCTTATTGGTGTTATCTCTGGTATCTTATTCCAATGTAACAAAGTTATCACTGGCTTTGGGTTAGTGGATTGAAGTGTTGTAGTTTGGCATTAGAGAAATTTTAGTAGAAACCTTGAGAAATAGATTTAAGAAAACATATATTAGAGAATATAACCATATGAAAGACTCCTAGGGTATGTCTATGTATAGGATAATATCATAAGTCTTGGTAAATTAGATATTATTTGGTTTTCAAAGAAAATGAATCTCTTTCTACATACTAGAAAGTGGATACAATTGTGGAATAAACAAACCTTGGGGTAACAACTTTCAATGGAGCAGATTGGGTATTAACTAGACCATCACTGGTGCATGAAGAGTGGGAATAATAATGAACACCTAAATAGACACTCCTGAGGGATATGATTTGGTTAAATCACATGATATTTACAAACCATTATGAATGATTTGAAAATATTTTTATGATTCGAGGATATCCCTAAAGAAACCAAGTTAAGGATTATAATATTAGATATATATAAATTTTCAATTTTGGATTATAATAACACCAATTATATAATATGATTTAAAATTCAATATTTCATGAGATAATTTATTTTATAACATTGTATATAAATGGTGTCTGGAAGAAATAATGATATTAACACTCCTGACCAATGTTGAGATTTCCCTGATGAGAAAGCCAATAAAACTAGTATTGGAGTTAAGTATATCAAAGATATATTAGGGTATATGACCTAGGTTATGAATAATAACCTTGTACATATGGAAAACATGATGTTACATGGCATGATACTTCTATATTGGATCATTTTATATGATAGAAGCCTCCATCTTTTAGTGGAACTACTAATCTAGTGGTAGTTGAGCAATGAATTAAGTCCCCTGAAAAGATATTTCTAGTCTTGGGATGCAATGAAATATAAAATATTATGATGTAAGTGTATTTTCATAAAGATAATGTTGATAAATGGATTCACTAATCTATAATACTATGTAGTAAGAAGAAATAGAACATATGAAATGGAGATATTATAAAGTAACATTATTTGAAAAATAATTACTTATGAGAAATGAATTGAAATTAAGAGAAAGTTCCTAATCCTAATGAAAAAGGATGTGGAAAGTGTTTTAGAGTGTGAGGATAACTTTACAAGACTATCTAGATATTATATAGATTATATATGTAATCTATAAAGAAAAATCAATAATTTCTTTGAATAGATTAATCAAATCCTCTAAAGGGAACCCGTTTCTCTAAAATTTTAATTATATGATGAAATAGTATTATCTAACATAAAAAAAGAGAAATAATTTTATATATACTATATCATCAAGGAAAATAAAGAGAAGATGATTCCTACTGAGCACTATGAGAAAGGGAATGTGTCGAATAATAATAATGTAAAGAATCAATTTCTATCATGTGAATGTTGTGGAAATAAGTATCATGTAAAATAATTAAAGGGAATAGGAGTTTAATATAAATGTGTAGATAAGGTTAATTTGGATAATTAATATAAGGTAATGAAAGAAACCACTCTTATATATTGATTCAACTATAGATAAATGGGACATTATTTAAACCAATTTCAAATGCATCAAGGTAACCTACTCCAAGAGGGGCCAAGGGGAAAAGACCAATATTATGCGATCATTATAGCTGAGGTTTAAGTTCCCAATGATGTGGTGGATAATAATTTAATCATAGAATAAAATATAGATAATTATTTAGTGTGGATTGAATTTCAAAATTATATGAAAAAAATTATTTCCAAGAGAAGTAAATTATGATTCATGATAAAGATGTAGAATTAATTATCTTTAGAGGGGAGACTTCATCATCTTAGTTATGCCTATATCCAACTATAATAACTCTTCTAAATGATATTCTTGGGGATGAAAAGAATAAAAAATATATAGATGGGAAAGGTAATCTTGAAATTGAGGATGTACCTATTATATTAGAATATATTGATATATTTCATGAGGAATTACCTTGACATATACCAAATCAAGAAGTTGAGTTTTCAATTTATTTAATCCCTAATGAGAGACCAATATCAAAGACTCCATATAGATTGGCCACTTTGGAACTAGTGGAGTTGAAGAAACCACTATAGGAGTTGTGTGATGAAATATTTATATGCCCTTATGTTTCACCTTGGGGAGATACTGTTTTTTTCATTAAGAAGAAAGATGGATCCATGAGGCTGTGCATTGATAATAGGTAAATCAAAGCTATTAATATAAATAAAAAGTATCCTATTCCTTTCATTGATGAATTTTTTGATAAAATTCAAGGAGATAAATATATTTCAAAGATTGAACTTTATTCTAGGTATCATAAATTGTGAGTAAAGAAGGAAGATATTCTAAATAAAATATTTTGTATGAGGTATAAACATTATAAGTTTATAGTTATTCTGTTTGAATTGAATAATGAACCCTATATTTTTATGAATATGATAAAAATATTATTTAACTAATTTCTTGATAGTTTCATTTTGTTATTTATTGATGATATGTTGTTGTAATATAAAATATACTAGGACTACTATAATCAAATGTAGATCATTCTTGAGTCTCTTAGAGTAAAATATATATATGGAAAATTTAGTAAGTGTGAATTTTGGATTCCTAAATTTTATTTTCTTGGATATATTGTCTATAATGATGGAATTTTAGTTGATCCTATGATGAAAAAGGTATTCAAATAATGTTTTACACTAACAAATATAATCGAGGTATGTAATTTCCATGGATTGGTATGTTACTATCAGTGTTTTGTTCAATTTTTTCCCAATTGACTAACTCATTAACCAATCTTACATGTAATGGGGTTAAGTTCATACAAAAAAAGGAACATGAAAAATGTTTTGAATAATTGATGATATGATTGGTAAATGATCCAATATTGACTCTAAGATCAAGAAAGGATGGATTTGTTAAATATAGCGATGCATCAAAAAAGCGACTTGATTATGTTCTTATATGGAATGATAAATTTATTTCCTATGAATAAAGGTATTTAAAGAAACATGAATAGTGAAGGTATTAGGGTGCTCAGCAGAAGCCGGTGGGCTAGGGATTTTAAAATTTTTCATAATCAAGATGAAGGAACTTGTCATCACTAACGATCGGAGCCCTGGTATGGTCAAAGGATCTCGCATAAATTAAAAGAGAAAATAAAATAAAACTAAAAAACATACCTGTTCAGATATAAATCTGTGATTGACTATAACTTTTCGTCGGCAATCGTTGCTTGAAGGATCTATAAAAGGATCCATCTAGATCATCAACACATGTTTCAAAAAACTATTGGAGTGTTGTACGTCAAATTCTAGGTGCTAGAACGAAAATCCAATGATGGTTTCGACACCCCGACGATCACCGCATCGATATGCCTTTGATGCCTAAGGGAGATCATGATCCGAACACCTAGATTGAGAGTCCCTCTCTCTAGAAAGTGGGAGAGGATATAGAGGCTCTAGATTTCTCTCCATGAATAGTACATTGCATGATCCTCTCTCCTCATATATATAGTGGATGTATAAAATACCCAGTTAGGTTCCCTAACCCCTGATTGTTTAACATCCACTAAATAAATAATTATGATGAACTAAACTGTATCAATATTATTTATTATTTTATCACATGCCTATAATATATTTAAAATATTTTATGTGATAAACCCAAATCATTTTACTTGACTAGTATTTCCTCTTAATATTAAATGAACATGGAATTTAAAAATAATATTTATTCCAATATTTTTTTCTCATAATTAGTTATCTTGTAATTACATTTAATAAAGAAATTCAACACTAATTATTTTTTACATGAATAAAATAAATATATTTATTTATTGGTGATCTATAACTTATAGAACACTCAGAATTTATAGTGGGGCCTACCATGTCCAAAATACTTATTCATCTGAATAGTGTTGATTCTTGAATATGCTATTGTATGTGACCCTCTAGGACCATATCTCAATAACAGTGAATAAAATTCATCGACAAATATTAGAGTCTAAAAACCCATCAAGGCCTATAAAGAGATAAGGATTGTCATAATAATTAAAACCAACCTACGAACACTTATTGTGTAATATAATCTCTTTGTCATTAGATATATCATAAAGTATGATGCACACTTATGAAATTTCCCCTTTTTTTCTTTATTATTATTTTATCTAACTATATGGATTTAATTTTCGACTACTTTGTCCAAAGAATTATGAATGTATCACCATCCTAATCAACCAGGCCGGAGATATATAACTTCCTTATCACAGAAGTGAACAATCCATTCATGAACATTCAACCAATTCCATACCACCAATGACACACCCAACACAAGCTAACTCACCATTATTTCATTATCATTGTTTTTTCCTTGCATCAAAGTACACAATCAAATGACACACACTGATAATGATCTCAATTTAGGAGACTAATGCACATGTCTATAGATAGGAAAAACCAATGAAACCCAAAACATGTGGTGTTTCTATTAACGGGACTATCGTCAGGATCTCACAACTAGAGATCACCAAGTGAAAACTTCATGAGAATAAGTATCAATTCTTATGATCCCCCAAAAAATGATAGTAAAAAATCAATAGTGTCCAGTAAGTATAATGTATCTAGACCATATAAACTTGTTTAAGGTCAATGTCATAGTATCTCAAGGTTCTCATTATAACCTAGTATATGCTATAAACTTTTGATATGATAATTAATATATGGACATTATCATTAAACAGTGTACATATAAATATCTACACTATAATGGTAAGAATACATCATGTATATCTAACTGTATACATGATACGATAATCAGAATTATTGTATAATTGGGTCCACAATACCCAATATTTCAACACTCCTTCTTTCACAAGATCCAAATTGATTACCATACTTGTTATCTCTGACATGACTAAGATCATGTTTCAACTGAGTAACGAATTTAGGTACTTGGTCTTCCAAAAATCTTCCACATGAATACTCAACTATATTAAGCCTTGCCACTTTGAGTAAAACTTCACAAGATATGGTATCCTTAAGTATATAACTTTTTTCCACTGAAAAAACATGAAATATTGGTTAGTAACATTAATAGAATTATCATTATGATAAAAAAATTATTTGGTATGTGTGATTCCAAGATCTGGAACAAATCATTGGATTTAATAACTTCTTCTTAGTTTCCTTATAAGATTCAATGTACTCAATGTTTGTTGGTATAGATACCACTAGATTTTATGAGCTTGTCTCTCTCAACACCTTACCCTAATTACGATACTAGATCAAATTGATCCAAATGAATACTCGTTTATGTCCAACAAAAACTAGTATCTTTTTTTCTCTACTTACAAGGTACTTATCTTTTGTACTTTCTTGAGTGAAAATAGATACTTCTAACTGCTTCACTTATAGTTATCTTGAATATAAATGATACTTTCCTATCATAATGTATATATTGGAAATATCATATCTTATACATATCATTCCATACATGATAGATCCATTACTAAAGCATATGGAACTCAAATCATCACATCATCTCCTTATATTCCCATGCATGTATACTCTGAGGGATTTATGTCATGTGACACTGGAAACAAGTATTCTTTTGAATTGTCCCATTTTTTATTTTTCAATACAATGTTAATATAGGTACTATTGACTAGGTCCAAGAAACTGTTAGACCTACCTTGGTAGATCATGTTCCCTAGAAATTATGTTTCTACATTAAGTCAATGATTAGATAATTACCTTAATCCTAGTATTAACTAACTATAAGACCAATATCTATTTTCCACATGTTGTCGAAAACATTTCACTTGAAAAAAATGATGCTCCCACTAACCTCTAGTAGACACAATTCAAACATTCATTCCAAATGAATATTCTATGATCTTATTGCTTAATCCAATCCTAAACTGGATTTCAGTAACTTGTAAATTTTATTATCATTCTATGACATGACCATCCCATTCTGGTTTCATCATATAGACACCTTCCACACAAGGTGGTCATGAATTCAATTTCTAATACAATCATCTTTTATATTATCTATGAAAAGTAAAATTCTAATGGATTTTGGTATACCGACTTAGTATAACCAATAGAGCCTTATTGGTACTTATATTGTACCGTCCATGTATTATCTCTCTTGAATAATCACGATAGAATTCAAAATAATAAGCCCCTTTTCAATTTGATACGTGGAATCCATTATTGAATTTTAATTGGTCTTGTCAATCTTAGCTAACTTCCATATACTAATCACATGTAGGAATTATTATTCATAATGAATAATTTATCACCAACTGTGATGAAAATAAAACCATCACTATGGATTTAACCTTCCAGTATAGTATGCATCACCAAAACATTCCTCTTCCACATGTACTTGTGGAACTTGTTCCTATGCCAACCATTTTTCATCTAAATAATTGTCTAAATCCATGTCAATCCAGCTGCCACTATCTCTAATAGAGATGCACACCCTTATATAGAAGTGTAGTCTATAACTTGACTACTACTTTTCTATATTAGGTATTTAGGTAATATCCTAATAAACGGTTAAGATAATTACTTATATGCACAATGTGTATAGCTTGATACATGTTTTTTTATATCCTAACAAAATCATTGCATCTTAAACACAAGTTCTTATGACATTTTGAATTTTCATCATATTATGAATCATATGACATCCATTTGAAATTATAGTTAGAATATTAGTTATGGGATTTTGTTTTTATATGGAAAGAACATCTTCAAATATAATGGAACTTTCTTCAAGTTACAACATTGATACTATTGACATAATAACTATGATGTATAAAATGACCATTTATGTATTAGTCCATGATACATTTTGTTGATAAATGTTAATATGTAAGACTCATAATTGATCCTCCTTATGAATATAAATTCCATTATGTGGATAAGTTAATGTGAATTTAAGAATACTCCATGCTACATTATCATGATTGATGAATTATTGGTCATGATATTCTTCGACATGCTGACTAGAAGAGATTTATATCATTTGAAAAGGAATACATAATACTTAAATTTACCATTACTCAATTACTTAATGGAATATTATGAAGTTTATTTACCACTAGATTACCCTTGAAATAGTTCATGTTCTCTTGTTTAAAAAACTCTGCAATCTTTGTTGTATACCATTATTTCTAAAGGTTTTTTTGTTCAAACTAAATACGTCAATAATACCAAAGATATTTAGATGTATTGAGCCTAAATACCATAATGGTTATATTCTTGACATCCACATTTAGTTTTTATTTACAATTAATTATCTGTCCACAACTAGGTAAATAAGTATTTAATTTTATATTCATCACTTATTGCCTAAGATTTAAGTACCAATAAAATATTTGTGGACTATTTTGCACCAAAAACAATATTCCTTCATGAAATTGGAATTATGTCTCCTTATGTTGAATGAAAACATGAGATTAATTTTTTTGGTTATACTCTAAAAATGTTTCACTAAAATCTATCACTTGGTAAATAGAAGTTATGTTCTTCTCAATGCTGACTTAAGAATCACCACTTCTCACCTACATAATGAAAAAACCTTAATTTTTTATAATGTTTCTATACTTACATGGTTACTTAATTTCAATAATAATATGTGAAAGGAATATTGTATTTAATACCCAAGCATTTTTTCCAAAACAATACTTTTATTTGATGAATATAAATAGAAAAAGAAGCAAGTTATTTCTTATTCAATTTAGTTCATTGTGTTTTAAACATCCATAAATTAGTTTCATAATATTAGATGAAAATAACCTCCTATTTAATAACCAAACTCTATTCTTTGAAGTAAATTATGAAGGTTCCTCTAGCGTAACGTGGCATTGGCCTTTTCATATTTTCTTCCAATTTATTATCTTTAATAACTAAAGAAGGTGATTTCTTTAATATTCTTATTGCTTGGAGAACCTTACCCAAAAGGAAATGAAGTGTTTAATCCATACAGTATGTTTTGTAACCCTATATGATACTGGAGTAAATGGGTAAAAATGATATGAGAAAGGGATCCATTTAGAGATAGTGAAATCTCTTTCACTTTACACATAACTAGTGTAGTTATCACTCATTCATATCTTACTTCACTTTCTCCTTAGAATCATCTCATATATGAGACTATATGTTCTTATCATACATATCCTAATGTAGTGACTACAACTAACATTGGATGTTGATGATATAATTATGACATAACCATCATATGGTTCATACATGAGTCTCTTATAATAAATTTTACACCCACGCTTCCTAATGTGGCATAATAGGTAGGGACACAAGTACCTTGACTTTCTTATCTCATAGTAGTGTGTTCATGTGCATATACTACATAGAAGATAATGCTAGATTGGATATTTAATTTTTCCAAATATTATCACAGTATTACTTGTGGTATAACATTCCATTTTCTAAAAAATTAAAATTTTAGAAGATTACTACTTTTATCTTGTTTATAAACTTTGGAATTATTTATCATTTACACCATTAAATGTCTCCCACTATTTTATCAAATTCTAGGAACCCTATCTACTATAATCAGAATACTCTATTGCTTGAGTATTATAATGGAAATGATATTTGAACCTCCCTTAAAATTATAAAAGCTATGGATATGCCACTAATCAGAGGGTTCAAGGCATTCTTTTGAATGTCCAACTACATAAAATTGTGGGCTCTTGATCTATTGAGAAAAGTCCTAGCTTCTAAAATCATAACTTTATTTACTCAATGCTTTCCTCTAAAATGATAGGAAGTTATCTATGGATAATTCATACTACGACTTTATTTATTTTAACCCACCCCACTACTAGAAAAATAGGCTATATCCATGGTTTATAATCATGGATATATACACCAAAACTATGGAAATTGATTATAGAAATAGTTTCACCAAACATGGCTCCTCATGGCATGGTTATAGGGAAAACCCTATAGTCACCATTTTAAACCATGGAAATATTCCTGTAGACATGATTAAAACCATGGAAATAAGGCTATAGACATGATTTAAATCCATTTCTAAATGATATTATTTACAAAAATCCATTCTCTATAACTACAGTTAGAAAATATGTCTCCATCCTTAATTTTTTTTAAAAAACATACCCCACCCCTTATACCTCCCTCTACAGGTGTACTGCCCACTACACCCCTTCCCCCCCTGCCCCTACCCCCTGCACCACCCTCTACACCTATTCACCCCTGCAACTACCTCTTCACCCCTACACCCCCTCTTCCCCTTATTCACCCCTCCACACCCCTGCACCCCCTACACCCCCACTGCACCCCTGCACCCCTGCCCCTCTTCCCCCATTCGCCACCCTATACCCCCTTTACACCACATGTGCCTACTTTTTCACCCTCTTCACCCTCTCCACCCCTACACCCTCTTCTGCACCCCTCCAACCCTGCACCCTTAGTTTATAAAGATAAAAAAAAGTCATGGGTGAAATGAAAATTTTAGTGGACAAAAAACAATTTCAAAGAGCCACAAACAATTTTCATAGAATATACACATTATATAATAATGAAAAAAAATTCCAGTCCAAAAATAAATAGAGTAAGAAATTAAAATGCCAAAAAACATTTATAATTAAATAAATATCTACTTTTTATCTTCCACCTGGTTTTTTAGAGCTTTTTCCATGCGAAAAAATCCTCCCTCATGTCAGACTTGTTAAAAATAATGGAAGGTTTGATATGATTATTGGTCTTGGAGGTTTCAAGAACCACAAGGCCATCATTTTTAGGTTGAGTGGTGATGGTTTTTAGATTTACTAGGTCAGAGTGTTTGAATGAGTTAATGTTGCAATGATTATTGGTCTCTCTACTGAACTTCACACTAGCATTTCATTTCCTAAACTACTTCACCAAAAATAAATTGTTCAACTTCACAATATCCCAAATCAAAGGTCCCAGAATTGTTTCCATTATCATCCAAAAATTAACCTTATAAAAATAAACTCAGGGTTTTTACATTCACAACATATTTTCTAGTCTCTATAATAATACAATTATACAAAAAAGATAAATTACACTCACACAACAAATACCATGTAATAATTTCTATTATACCAAAAAGAATAAAAAAATAGTGATTAATTTCATTCAATATATGTTATATAAGTTAATTAAGCATTAGTAAAGAATTTAATCATAAAACTTGGGTGAGAGAGGATTGGTTGAAGTCAAACAATCTTATTTTAAAATCTCATTTTCCAATCAATTAACTAGATAAAAATTATTATAGATAATTTTTTCCAAATATAATTATTAATTGGTTGAAATTTTCTGCAACTTGTGATTGTATAAATCATATATTTTTAGAGTTTGAAATTTTTATCGAGAGGTCATATTCATTAATATCGATGATCTTTAAGTATTGAAAGAAATCGACACTCTTCTGGGTAAAAATATCATGGAAAATCACGTGTAAAAATTTATGGATAAGGTACTACTTAATAATGATTTGGATGGATTGTTTTAAAGATCAAGAGTTTAAGTGAGATCACTAGGGAGAGATTTGAGATGGTTTTATTCCTTTCTTAATTCCCCTATCAATACTAGAGACCTTTAAAAGGTATAGGTAGTTGTTTGTTTTCTGTTATATGTGAACCCTAGCTCGGGTTAGGTTGGAATTTCCCTGTATTTATTTAGATAAGAGTTGTAGATAAAACTCTATATTAAGAAGATTTTAGAGATATAATAAATTCCTATTGTTTGATTTATATCCTTTAGGGAGGATTTTATAGTATAGGAATTGTTTATGTTGAAGTATCTAGAGATAGGATATGATTTATAATGTCTCCAACACCTCCTTGTCATAATACTCATTTGATAATGTGTATCAATAGGTAGAATGGAATTTTTCTGATTCACCAGATGGTTCTCATTAGGTAATATTGACCTAATTCAAGGTATAATAAGTTTCATAAAAACTGTCACTTATTATAATTAATATTTATGGGAACCTTTCCTCTGTTATCCTATTTTTTTCATAAAATTGAATATTCCATTAGAGCTCTTATCTATAAAACTTCATTTGGAGAATCTTGCTGGTGGTGATAAAACTTATTCTCATTGTGGTTAAAAGATAGATATTTCACTCTTATGAGTGATGGATTTTATGGGACTCTAACATATTTAGATAATACCCTATGGTTCCATCCTTGGTGTGAGCTATATGGGTTTTAATAGTTCTATAAAAATGTGTTGTTGAGTAGATAGGTAAACGTTACCATTTAGCGGTGAGAGGTACTGATCAAGAAAATATCCTAGAATTGCTCTCATTTAGAAAATGACAAATATATTTTCATTATCCTGAGGCTGTACTGGTATCTCTGACCATTTATCATGTAATATGATATTGTTATGGTGTCTAATGGTGTAATTTGGAGACATATTGAAGCTAGATGTTCTTCAAAAGCACATATAATAGAGTTGGAAAATATTTGATTAATCTAGAAAAGAATGAATGATATGGAGTTTCAAACTGAATATATATTTTCACTCAGTTAAAGGATTTTTACATCAAAAGAGGTATGTTGAGAGGAGAAGATTAATGTTCTTTCAAAGATGAATTAGTTAGTTTTTTTAATAATATCTCAACTTAAATAATCAAAATATGATCTAGATGAAATGTTTTTTGTGTTAAAGAATCTTGATCTGGGATAATTAATAATTTCAAAAACCACATCTAATGAAATATATAATATCAATAATGATATGATATAACCCATAATATCATGATAAAACTATTTGAATCATAAAATAAGTACTTTGTGTCATCTTATTTCATCATGTGTCTGTGTTAAATTTGATATCCCAAAGCTAGCCCTAGAATATGTTTGGATTAAAATTGAATAAAAACATTTATATAAGAAGCATGTATTCTTTACATCATTGATATATTTTTATTCATCTTACTACCATTAAGGATACACATCCTAATTATTTTATCGAAATCAACTCAATATATAAATTCACAATGGTAATTTAAATTCATTATTAGTTTATTAAACTATTATATAATTACCAAAAAGTTTTAATATCCTATCGAGGCTAAAAAATATGGATACATTTATAGATTAATTATTCTAAAAATGTTATAAAATTCAAAAAACCAATGAAAAAAAATGTTAAAAGAGTCCACAAAAATACGGATTCAAACTTCTACTAAAATTGGTGAAAACACCCCTATTATTTTTAGAATTCCATATAAAACAAAACCATTGGTAGGGTGTCTAGATGAGGTTACTAAATTTAACCAATACAAATTAAAGGAATATAATATTCTATTTGAATTTAATAATGATTTTAATTAATATAATATTTCTATAGATAGGAATCCCAAAAATTTCATGAAGAAAAAATTTGACATTGTGGCCATATATAAGTATGGTTATTGAAAAGATGCTATATCTAGGGAAAAGAGAGGAAGATCAAAGAATAAATCTTGGTCAGTAGACAAACATGCTTCAAGTGAGGCTAATATCATTCTAAAATGGGATGGTATCATTCCAGAACAAACTAATGTTGGAACTAATATTGATCATTTGATAAAAAACTATTCCTTAACGAGGGATAAAATTTTTACTTAGGTTATTATTTTTCTATGTATATTAATTTTATAATTTTTTATTAAGGATGAATTAATCATACTATTTATTTTATAGTTGTAATTGGAGGACACTTCCTCAAAGTGGTGGTTCAATAAATATTTCTTGTCTCTTTCCAAAAAAATATTTTTATTTATATACTCTAAATAGATAATTTTTTTGTTTCTTTCATATCCATAAAATTTACGTTTTTACCTTTATAATAGATCCCCCAGAATTAGACTTACTTTCATCAATTGATTTGGTTTAGTCAACATCAGTGAAAACTATGAGTTTTGAATAACATATTTAGAATAATATAATACAGAGTCCATTATTCCTTTTACATATCTTAGAATTAATTTTACTAAAACCATATTATTTAATAGAGTTAAACATTTATACCTTGAAATAACGGATGTTGCAAAAAATTTATCAGGTCTCAATACATTGAAGTATAGTAATTTTATAGTAATTCTTTTGAATCTAGTAGCATTCACTAACTTTACAACCTTAAATTCATAAAATTTATTTTGGTAGCAATAAAAGTTCTCACTAACTTATAATACTCAATATGAAATAATTTTAAAATATCCTAATCATAATTACACTCTGTCATGAATGTTCCATTTTACATATAAAAAATCTATAATCCCAAGAACATATTCAATTATTCTATGAGTGACATATCAAAAATCTTTTTGCATAAGATAATCAAACATTATTAAATCACCACTTTATGAGCTAATAAATATAGTTTAAATTGTATAAACATATGCAATTATTTAACTATAAAAATTCCAATTAATATAGATATTATAGTCAACTCCTCTATAAAGATAAACTTTTTTTGAAAATTTTCAATCCTTGAGTTCCAAGATATGTGTACTTATTTTAACCCACAAAAATCATCCTTAAACATGAAACTTTTACTATATATATAATGTAATTAACAATTCTACAACCTCAATAAAATAAATTGGTGAAAATATTTTATCTACAACCACCATATTAATCAATAAATACCCCTTTAATGAAATTATGATTATGAATTTTATAACTTCTCTATTTTCATTAATCATATTTATGAATACTTTTTTAGAGGATTGATCTTGTTTTGAAAATAATTTATTTTATTGATATAAGAAATTGGTATAATCTCATGATTAATTCTAAAAATAATAAAATAATGATTTTCCATTGAACATTAATTTTGTTTTTATTCTAAATTTGTCTCTATAAATAATAAAAGTATTAATACAAAATATGCACAAAATCATGTAAGGAAATATAATGAGAATACTATCACTTTTTAGATGGTTAATAGAAGAAAGAGTATGAGTGTTGTTTCCCCATGAAGATCCCAAGCTGTTGTAGATAAAGAAAAAAAAATACCTTGTTTCCAGATTTCAATTTTAGGAAAAATAATAAAATTGTAAAACAAGGTCATGGTTTATGTTTATTTTTTGGTAATAAAGAGTTTTTGGGTATATGTAACTTTAAAATTAGAATAATTTTTCAAACAATAGAAGAAATCTATGGCCAATAATAGTGGGGGAATATGGAATGATGAAGAGTAGTTATCTGTCTATATCAAATGGATTTGAAAACATGAAGACCATCTGTTTCAATTGAAATCAATGTTGTGAAAGGAGTGATACATGATTTTATAATTGAATTACGTATGCCTAAAAGACAAATAAAGAATGAATCCCATAATAGTGTAATAAGGAATCAAGTCAACATTAAGAATATATAAAATATATAAATATGTAAGTATTATACCCAAGATGTTTTCCAAGAGGTCTAATGAGAAATCCTTTGATGATAAGCAGTGTAATTTTGAAAATGTATATGTATTATACTGTATCTATAAACATAAGAATCATCATAATAATTTTTACTAAAGGTTTGAAAATTTAAGAACCCAGATCTTCCTTTCAGGTATATATCTTTTTTTCTGGTGTTTTCAAGAAAAATAAGGGTTTCGATAAATTTCATAAGTACATGCCGTGTACTTACAAGTACATGCCGCGTAATCGGTTGTCGTGGCTAGCCGTATTCTAGCCGTGTAATGTCATAACACAAGGCTGTGTGGGGTGACCTGAAGACCACCTAAAGAGGAGCTCAGTAAAGGAAAGTACATACCGTGTACTTTTAAAATACATGTCGTGTACTTTAATTTCTTTTCATTAAACAGATCGGGGTCACGTCTAATCGACATAACCATCTTCTTCTTTACCCGTCTCATATAAGAGTGACCGTACGACGTGAATCTTTACTGATCCCCTGACTCTCTGTTCGTTCTCTGATTCAACCTCTGTCGGTTGCGTTGGAATCACATTTGCAACACCCCAAGCTTCCATGGTACGTTTCCATTTGAATAATGCAATAGCTTGCATTGTATGCAATTTCAAGATTATAACACACCGTGACCAATCAAAATAGCAGTTATGAATAGTAATACCCAATTTTTAGAATTTTATAAATTTTATCTCTCAAAATGTACTTTATTTTTGGATTCGAAATATCAAAATTATCCTTGGGTGAAATTTTGGTACTTTTCGGATAACTTTTATATTTTGATGAATAGTGAAAATTACTAAATTTTAATTAAAAACAACTTTTTTTAATCAAAATAATTAATAGTGATACATTATAAATTTGAGTGGTTTTAAATTATATTTAGAATATATTTTTACCATTTAATACAATTTTGGTCATTGTACATAATTTTACATTTAAACCGGACATAAACAAGTGTTAATCTTTTGATAGTTATTATCTCTTAAAAACACGCCTTTTGTTTTAACAATGAGAATTAATTTTAAATTATTTTCTGTCACTTATGTGTTTTGAATTTATAAAAATAGATTCCATATTTGGAATTAGGATGTCTAAATTTTGTGAATAGGTTACTTTTATTTTTAGATATTTTGAAGAATTACTTCGGTAAATATTTTATTTACCATGGTTAAAGGGTAAATCCGGTAAATAAGGGTAAAAAATAATATTATAATAACAATAAATTACCCTAAAACGTGTCTTAAACTTATTGGTTGATACATTTCCAACCATGGCCATCTTTGGGTTGATTTTGGGACCCCATGGAGCCACTTGTTGGTGACAAGGACACATTATATTAATTAAGTTAAAGTAAATACAAAAATGACATAAGCATATATCTTTTAGAAAAAATTTTTTTACATAGGGTTATATATGTTATATTTTTAACTATAAATATTTATTAGAAAGTAAAATTTTTTTCCTACATAATGGTATTTTATTCATAATTTTTAGACATTTAATAATTAATATTATTTATGACACAATAATGATGCAGTATTTTCCTTATTAATGAAAGAATCAAATAATTGGTATTATAAAAGTTAAAATAAATATAATTTGAAAATTTTGATTTCATCGAAGAATTTTATTGGTTAATATTACATTTTAGGATTTATTAAATAAATTTTATTCGAATTAATAAAGTTTTTAAGACTTTAACAACAATCAATTATTGAATAGTGTCAAAATTGACATAAATGAGTTTTTAAAAAAAAATTATATTATTAATTGATATTCTATTCATAAAAATATAAGGTTCGGCCAAAGAACTTATATCGTGATATTTTTATCATTAATGGACCACTTGGGGGTTGCTTGGATGTATATAGTGGGTTTGTTAACTATATAATATAAAAATACAAAGTGACATGGTAAATGTCAAACTAATCAACTAAGAGTTAAAACTAAAAGATAAGGTTAATATAATGACCCAAAGATGTATAAAATCTATTGGTTGAAAGTATTTAGACCCATCCCCACCTTATACTTTAAATAATCCACTTTGGATCCATTATAAACCGAATATGAATTTATTATAAAATAGTACTTTATGTTTTTTCTAAAGAGCCCCTCCTTCCCCTTATAAAAGGACACCACTTATAACCAATACTTAACACCATAAAAGCCTTTTGGTTAGAAAAAACCATGCACAATTATTCTCTCAACTTACCTCACTTCATCCTAGAGGCCTTCCTTTAGTCAGAAAGACAACCTAAAGAGCCCTTTTGATCAAATAAAAAGGAAGAACCCGAAGAAGAGGTAATGTTTTCACCACCCTTTTTCAAGTTACTTTCTTCTTTAACTTCTTCTTTCTTTGTTATTTACATTCTAAAATAATAACTCCAGTATATTCTGTATAATTTTATGTTATTATTAATATGGTACAACCATATTCAGTATTCTATCCATCCTTTGAATGACATTTCTCCATACGTGCGTACGTACGGCCTACCGTCTCCACATCATGGTGTAATTGTTATTCAATACATTATTATTTGGATGGGTATAATAATGATGTTCAATTCATATAAATAATGAATATAACATTATAATTATTCCTTATATATGATATACCATCCAACTATATATTATTTTAATACCAAAAGAATGATATTATCTCTCGTGCGTACGTACGGACTACCGTCTCCATGAACACGATGAGATTCATTCTCCATCGTATCCATTCAAGTATAATTCTCATTTGATGATTAAAAATAAATTTTAAGGACTTGATATCATTATGGATATGAATAAGATACAACCTATCCAAAAAAACACGGCTTATGTAACAAAACATATAAAAGAAAATGTGTATGTTAACACCCGAAACGACGATAATAATAAGATATTATTAACAAAGAAATGTTAAAAGATCATATATGATATCATATTAATGTATATGATTCTTGTATAATTTAATAATAATTATTTCACCATTATATAGGAGTTTAATCTACCCCCAACCAATTAAAAGTACAAGGTAAGGGTTTATTTCACAATCACTTCATTATCCGAGGTTGTTTATACATAATTATCTAATAGGACCTCTTTATCATCCACATCCATGTTTCTTAAAAATGTATTTAAAAAAATTATTACTATTTTACAGAATATGGGTTAAATTCATTTATACCCTTGTTTGAATTTTTATAAGATGTTTATAAAAGGAATCTTTCTGTTGTTTTCCAAACAAGGTCCTTTTTAACCTTTTTGACAAAATTAAGGTAATAATGTCTTTTTTAACTTCTACGGCGTGTGCGGCTACATTCTACCATTATAATCTCGTCGAATCTTTCCTTACATAATTATAAGAATATTTTCAAAGTAAATGTTTTATTTTATAATTATGTGACTCTTAAATGATTTCAAAAAAAGAAAGAGATATTTCTCTAAAAAGATTTTTGATTTCATTTATGTCAACATCCTTTGATGGATTTTAAGTTTATTTGGAGTTGATTTATTATGATACAAAACTTCCATATTGTGTTGAAGGTTTTGTGATATGTTTTACTGTGGATGTACTATTTTTATACCATTCATGATTTATGGTTAAAGTATTGAAATTTTGTATGCTAGTTTTAGTATGAATGTTTATGATATGTTTAACTTTTTTCATATGAGGAATGTATTGGACTTAGTAAGTGACGGGTGGATCTCGCTATAGCTCCTCTATGCATCGGAAGGTCTCATGAGACAAATTGACATGGAATTGGTCGAGTCCCTTTCCCAATTTGATTTAGGGTTTTGGTTGAGGCCTTAATCATTTTTAGACGTCTTGGCCGAGGCCTTGAAAAAATGTTTTAGAATGTTCACATTATACATTACTCATTATGGAAATAATATTGATGGTTCATGTGGTCATTCGACTAGTAGAATACCCATGATTATATTTTATTATGGAATTATTTACTCAGCTCATATTCTTACCATAAAAGTATTCATGTTTATTATTAGTAAAGGCATGTGGTTTCAATTATTTCCCATGCATAATATTTATGTCATTTTCCACTATATTACTTACCCTTACTGAGCGTTTGAGCTCACCCCTTTCTTATGTTTCATTTTCCCGGGATAAGAAGAAGTTAGTTATGAGTGACCTGCATGCATAATCTAGGAGGATTGGATGTTTTTAATGAAATATATTTGTGTTGTATTTCTTTTCAAGTTGTAAAGTTGAACTTATGTATGAATCTTGTTTCCAATAATACTAAACTGATCCGTCTTTTGAGAAATGATTTTCTTATGATCATGCCAATGTTATGTAATAATGAACCGACTCTGGGTAACTGGGATCGGGGTGTTACAATTGGTATCAGAGGAAGTTTAGTACAAACCTTGGAAACTAGATTTAGATAAACTCTGATTAGAGCACATAGAACTAAGATGGAATTTGAGGATTAGTATAGAAGAACTTCCTAGAATTTTGGTATTGTAGAGATTTTGTGAGTTTTCTAAGCAATACATCCTTGTTTGGATACAGGCAGGTAGAGGTTGCTCTGGCACAGATGTACCTAGGTGTAAAACCCGAAAACACCGCTTTGAGCTAGACTCGAATGGGAGTCTGAGGCAAAACAAGGATGATAATGTCGCAAAGTATGAGGATAATTCTCATTTTATTTACAAACCATTATGAAAGGTTTATGAGTATATACTTCCTCAAAGAAAACATTTTTATGATTATGGATTATATCCATAAACTGTCCAATTCATGTTATGTTTTTTACAAGTTTGGATTTATGTATTATGAT
Source organism: Viscum album (assembly GCA_963277665.1). Taxonomy (NCBI): domain Eukaryota; kingdom Viridiplantae; phylum Streptophyta; class Magnoliopsida; order Santalales; family Viscaceae; genus Viscum; species Viscum album. The sequence goes on from OY728142.1 coordinate 1,542,752,283, forward strand.
TCCTAAACTAATCTAGTGTATGCCATTGTTTATAAATGACTCATAGTGGAAGAAATGGAAACCGTATTAATGCACGCACTCCATATAGAGATTTCCCTCCTATTCAAGATAATTATAGTGGAGCTGGTGATACAACTGGTGCTGATCATCTTATCACCATACTGGGACAACTCACTTAGGTTATGAATAATAACCTTACTCGTATAAAGAACCCTGATCTACAACATGGAGGATCAATGTTATATTGCTTAATGAGGCAACAACCAACAACATTAAATGGGAGTATAAATCCCTTAGTAGCTGAGAAATGGATAAATTCCATAGAGAAAATATTCCATGACTTGGGGAGTAGTGAAAGGGAAAAAGTTATCATCGCAGTTTACCACCTCACTGGAGATGCTGATCAATGGTGGTCATTGATTCAAAACACTAAGGAAGATGATGAAGTATTAAATATGTAATGAAGGGAATTCAACGATATTTTCTTAGAAAAATACTTTCCTTGTAACCATCGAGTAGATATGGAAAGGCAATTTCTGAGTCAGAGGCAAAAGGAGGATGAGAATGTCGCAAAGTATGAGGCTAACTTTAAAAGGTTAGCAAGGCATGTAGCAGATTATATATGTAACCTAAGGAGTAATATTGATCTTTTATTTGATGGGTTAAAACCATTTCTCCGTCGAGCATTAGTCTCACAATCCTTCTCGTCGTACAAAGATATTGTCTCATGTGCTATCAAGACAGAAAAGGAATTCTCTGAATCTTATGATAATAAAGTAAAGCAAGAGAAGAATAGAATATTGGAACAAGAGACAGATAAAGGGAAAAATGAAAAGAAGTATTTTACATTATGTGATAATTGTGGGAAGAATCACCCCGGTACTTGCCTAAAAAGAATGGGAGTTTATTATAAATGTGAAGAAAAAGGTCACCAGGCTCGTGATTGCAAGGGAAAGAAAGAGGCTATCAATGTTGAATGCTACCATTTTAGAGAAATGGGGCATTATGAAAATGAATTTCCTAAGCGTCGTGGAAAATTACCTCAGAAAAGGCCAAGGGATCAAGGCCAATCTTATGTTGTTACTACAGTTGAAGTGGAATAATTAATGTATTGGTGCTTTGGGAATCAAAAATTATATTCTGGTTATAAGAATAATGTGATATATATAAGGGTTGTACTGCAATACTTTTTGTTCACATTAAGGATTTAATATGACTAAGGTAATCATATTTTCAGTATGTGACAATAAGAGAATCTTTACTTTGTCTGGGGAATCTGATGTCACAATTGATTTTGGAATTTAGATACCTTTTACAGAGAGTCTAGACAGAGGTATTTTGGATAACTATAATATTTGGAATGGATTATGTTTAACTTTGAATAGTATTATTTAAGGTTAAAAAATTTCTTATGATTATTTTTCTATAGTTTTAGGAAAAGGACAACCTGCAGGTCGGGCAATAACACGTCGCGTTGGACAAAGTTGCAGGAATCGAACCCACAACCATAGTGCGACATGCCTTTATTACCTACCACTAGCCTACATGAAGTCCCTGGTTATTAAAAAATATTTTTCTTCATGGTATGTGTTAATATTTGGAACCTTATACGATTAGGATAAATATAATATTTTTGAGTTCTATTATCTTTTTTGAGTGAAAGATGAGTTTGTGGTATAAATTAGTTGAAGGATGAAATTATAATTGTCAAGTATATATATATATATCTCTTATTCTATGAAGAAATCAATTCTTAAACTTTAGGGAAGGGATATTAAAACAAAAATGTGTTATCCTAATACCTTATGTTTTGTTGAACAAATGAAATTTTAAATCATCATAGATTGATGGATTTGAGGCCCTCCATTTTACACTTGTTTTTGATTGATGACCTCAATAACTCCCTATAAATATTTACGTTTTCCCTCTAATTACGTGTCTATAATTGCCACCAATGTTCTTCTATTCGAAACCCTAATTTGGTGGTGACTTTCTCATTTCCCTTTCCCTCTTATTAAAACTAAATTTTATTAACCCTATTTCCGATATGGGTTTTCCACAAAGGTATTTTCTATTTTCAACCTTTTATTTTTGAAGAACAATTTCAAATTTCAAGGAAGAAATTTATTAAAGGAGGGAATAATGTAACACCCCAAACATCCATGCTACGTTTTCCTTTGAATAATGTAATAGCTTGCACTGTACGCAATTTCGAGATTCTAACACACTATGACCAATCAAACTAGCTATTATGAATAGTAATACCCAATTTTTGAAATTTTATAAATTTTATCTCTCAAAATGGACTTCATTTTTGGATTCGGAATATCAAAATTATCCTAGGGTGAAATTTTGGTACTTTTCGGATAACATTTATATTTTGATGAATAGTGGAAATTACTAAATTTTAGTTAAAAACAACCTTTTTTAATCAAAATAATTAATAGTGATAAATTATTAATTTGAGTGGTTTTAAAGTATATTTATAATATATTTTTACCATTTAATACAATTTTGGTCATTGTACATAATTTCACATTTAAACCAGACATAAACAAGTGTCAATCTTTTGATAGTTATAATCTCTTAAAAACACGCTTTTTGTTTTAACAACGGGAATTAATTTTAAATTAATTTTTGCCACTTCTATGTTTTGAATTTAGAAAAATGGATTCTATATTTGGAATCAGGATGTTAAAATTGTGTAAATATTTTACTTTTATTTTTATACATCTTGAATAATTACTTCGGTAAATATTTTATTTACCATGGTTAAAGGGTAAATCCGGTAAATAAGGGTAAAAAATAATATTATAATAATAATAAATTACCCTAAAACATGTCCTAAAATTATTGTTTGATACATGTCCAACCATGGGAATCTTTGGGTCAATTTTGGGACCCCATGGATCCACTTGTAGGTGACAAGGACACTTTATATTAATTAAGTTAAAGTAAATACAAAAATGACATAAGCATATATCTTTTTGAAAAACAATTTTTACATAGGGTTATATATGTTATATTTTTTACTATAAATATTTATTATAAAGATAAAAATATTTCCTAAATAATGGTATTTTATTAATAATTTTTATACATTTAATAATTAAATTTATTTATGACACAATAATGATGCAGTATTTTCCTTATTAATGAAAGAATCAAATAATTGGTATTATAAAAGTTAAAATAAATATAATTTGAAACTTTTGATGCCATCCACGAATTTTATTGGTTAATATTACATTTTAGGATTTTTTAAATGAATTTTATTCTAATTAATAAAGTTTTTAAGACTTTAACAACAATCAATTATTGAATAGTGTCAAAATTGACATAAATGAGTTTTTAAAACAAATATTATATTATTAATTGATATTTTATTCATAAAAATCTAAGGTTCGGCCAAAGAACTTATATCGTGATATTTGTATCATTAATGGACCACTTGGGGGTTTCTTGGATGTATATAGTAGGTTTGTTAACTATATAATATAAAAATACAAAGTGACATGGTAAATGTCAAACTAATTAACTAAGAGTTAAAACTAAAAGATAAGGTTAATATAATGACCCAAAGATGTCTAAAATATATTGGTTGAAAGGATTTATACCCATACCCACCTTATAATTTGAATAATACACTTTTGATCCATTAGAAACCGAATATGAATTTATTATAAAATAATACTTTAAATTTTTCTTAAAGATCCCCTCCTCCCCCTTATAAAAGGACACCACTTCTAACCAATTATTCACACTTTCAAAGCCTTTTGGTTCGGCCAACCCCTGCCCAATTATTCTCTAAAATTCCCTCACTTCATCCTATAGGATTTCCTTTAATCAGAAAGCCAACCTAAGGAGCCCTTATGATCAAATCAAAAGGAAGAACCCGAAGAAGAGGTAATGTTCTCACCACCCTTTTTCAAGTTCTTTTCTTCTTCAACTTCTTTTTTCTTTCTTATTTACATTCTAAAATAATAACTCCAGTATATTATATATACTGTGATGTTATTATAAATATGGTACAACCATATTCATTATTCTATCCATCCTTTGAATGAAATGTCACCATACATGCATATGTACGACCTACCATCTCCACGTCGTGGTGTAATTGTTATTCAATACATTATTAATTGGATGGGTATAATAATGATGTGTAATTCATGTAAATAATGAATATAAAATTATAATGATTCTGTATATATGATATACCATCCAATTATATATTATTTTAATATCAAAAGAATGATTTTATCGCTCGTGCGTACGTACGGACTACCGTCTCCACGAACGTGATGAAATTCGTTATCCATCGTATCCATTCAAGTATAATTATCATTTGATGATTGAAAATAATGTTTAATGACTTGATATCATTCTAGATATGAATATTATATAACCTATTCATAACAAACATGGCTTATGTAACAAAACATATAAAATAAAATGAGTAAGTTAACACCTAAAACGACGATAATACTAAGATATTATTAACAAAGCAATGTTAAAAGATCATATATGATATCATGTTAATGTATATGATTATTTTATAATTTAATAACAATTATTTCACCATTATACAGGAGGTTAACCTACCCCCAACCAAGGAAAAGTACAAGGTAAGGGTTTATTTCACAATCTCTTCATTATCCGAGGTTGTTTATACATAATTATCTACAAGGACCTCTTTATCATCCACATACATGTTTCTTAAAAATGTATTTAAAAACATTATTACTATTTTACAGAATTTGGGTTAATGTCATTTATACCCTTGTTTTACTTTTTATAAGATGTTTATAAAGGGATCTTTTCATCGTTTTCCAAACAAGGTCCTTTTTAACCTTTTTGACAAAATTAAGGTAAGAATGTATTTTTTAACTTATATGGAGGGTGCAACTACTTTCTACCATTATAAACTCGTCGAATCTTACTTTAAAAGCTTATAAGAATATTTTCAAAGTAAATGTTTTATTTTATAATTATGTGACTCTTAAATGATTTCAAAATAGAAAGAGATATTTCTCTAAAAAGAGTTTTGATTTCATCTATGTCAACATACTTTGATGGATTTTAAGTTTATTTGGATTTGATTTATTATTATATAAAACTTCTATATTGTATTGAAGGTTTTGTGATATATTTGACTGTGGATGTCCTGTTTTTATACCATTCATGATTTATGGTTAAATTATTGACATTTTGTATGCTAGTTTTAATACAAATGTTTATAATATGTTTAAACCTTTTCATATGAGGAATGTATTGGACTTAGTAAGTGATGGGTGGAGCCCACTATAGCTCCTCGATGCATCGGTAGGTCTCATGAGACAACTAGACGTGGAATTAGCCGAGGCCCTTTCCCAATTTGATTTATGGTTTTGGACGAGACCTTAATCATTTTTAGATGTCTTGGTCGAGGCCTTGACAAAATGTTTCAGAATGTCCGACATTATACATTCCCTCATTATGGAAATAATATTGATGGTTCATGTGGTCATTTGACTAGTAGAATAACCATGATTATGTTTTATTATGGCATTATTTACTCATCTCATATTCTTGCCATTAAAGTTTTCATGTTTATTATTATTAAAGGCATGTGGTTTCAATTATTTACCATGATTAATATTTATATCATTTTTAACTGTATTAATTACCCTTACTGAGCATTTGATCTCACCCCTTTATTATGTTTCATTTTCCCATGATATTAAGAAGTTAGTTATGAGTGAATAGTAGGCATAATCTAGGAGTCTTGGATGTTTCTAATGAAATATATTTGTGTTGTATTTCTTTTCATGTTGTAAAGTTGAACTTATGTATGAATCTTGTTTCCAATAATACTAAACTGATCAGTCTTTTGAGACATGATTTCCTTATGATCATTCCAATGTTATGTAATAATGCACTGACTCTGGGTAACTGGGGTCAGGGCGTTACAACATTGGTGAGTTCTCCTTTATTCTTAAACTTCATCTCTTGCTTTATCCTCTTTCACGAGATATCCCCAATTGAATATTTTTAGAATTTTTGTAGATCTATAGTATTATAGGGTGATTCAAGGCCTAAGGATAATGTATATCATTAGTACAACACCGAGGTAGGTGTTTTGTGACTTTCTATAGTTAGTCTTTGAGTTATATGTGCAAACGTTCCCAATACCCTTGTTCGAGGTATCGCATGTTTATGGTTATTAGCCCTGTTATTTCCTACTATTACTTATGTTCTTGAGTAGAGGATTTATGACTGTAATTAGGGTTATTTACCTTTCTATGGATGTGTTTCCCTTGTTCTCTTGATATTTACCATTTGGTCTTGCATTGCCTATTAGGCTGTTTTGTTTTGCATGCATAGTATTGTTAGGATGGATTGATTTGATTTAACATGTTGTGATATGCTGTATACATTTTATGCAAGTAGTTATTGATTTTTACTTTGGAGTCCATATATCATTGTGCATGATTGACTTACAAAGGTCCATGAGAACCTAGTGTAGTGGACCATATAGAGAATGGACATTGAGGGCTTGTGTAAAGTGTCTGTTTACTTTTCATGTTGTGAGACCATAGGGGGGATGGACTTTGTGATCCCTCATATTGTCTATATTTTCCTCATTACGAGACCGAAAGGGGAATTGGACATTGAGTTCTTCTTGAGAGTGTCTATATTTACTGATATGAGACCACAAGGGGAATTGATGGTGAGTGCTTTCTCAGAGAGTATTTTCTAAAGCTGAACCAGAGGGGTTAGACTGTGAGTACTTACAAGAGGGTTGATTGTGTTTGTTTGGTTGAACCATATGGGTTATGATGTGAGTACTTCTCAGAGGGTTACTTATGTTTTCTGATTGGTTAACTAATAAATGAAGTTTAATGCCATTGAACTGTAGGATTGTTTACTTTTGATTACTTCCTTGTTTACCGATTATTTTTCTTATTGCCTGCCATATATATATTCACTAACTATTAGGAGAGATCATTGGGTGGTTTCCTACTAGGATTAGCGTCTCACCCTCTTTGGGTTATTCTTGTGGGCCCAAATAGATTATATTGTTGAATTTCTAGATTAGGGAAAGCTCCCTTCTTCTTCAGGTACCTGATTCCCGTGGTGCTAGAGAGCATGGGACCATACTGAGGCTTGAGATGCTACTAGAGTTATTTGTCTTCATTGTCCTTTGGTTTTAGCACTGTATTCCAGTATTGTGACTTGTTTGGATGATTCCCTAGACATATGTATCATACATCATTTATATATGTGCTTTAGTTTTTTATTTCTCCAGTCTTCCGTTTTTTATTATTGTATGGTATTATTACTATTTCTGCCATTTTTATCTGTTTATTTCCGCTGCATTACTCTACCAATGAGGGAATAGTTTCCCTATTATCACACCCAAGTCCCTCGTTTCAAGTTGACAGCCTCTGGCGTTTGGGGAAATGCCCTTGAGGCAATGTGATCAACCAGGTATGGGGCACCACTGGCCGACTTCCAGAACTAGAATGTTACAAAGTGGTATCGGAGGGAATGTGACTCATGGTGTTGCAGAATGCTGATGAAAGGACCTTGGTGGTGGGAGTGGAGTCCTAGGGTTCCATTCAGAGGTGACATGACATAGAAGGTCACGCTTGATAGATGTCAGAGGTAGAGATTCCACTATGACAGATGGGTCTCATGGAGGTGGTTTTCGACTCTAAGAGAGAGGGTGGACCATGATGGTTTGCGACCTATAAAGTGGGTGGGCCAGTGATGCCAAAAAAAGGATGGAGTGTCCCCTAAGTCCACACTTGGTAGTTGGTGAGTTGGAATCACCATTTCACGGACACACATAAGGCCACTATTCTGCATGCATGAGGGAGTGCATGAAATGGTGGTGGGAGAATGTCACACCCTAATCATGGGGGTAATTTCCCACACTAGAAAGAAAATAAAAGCATTGATTCATATAGTTTATCTCTATAAAAGAGATGGGAGTCGCCTTGACATTGTGTAGGATATTGTGTGTCAGTCTTGACACCACTGGTTGGGAGTTGGGGCCACTCTACTGATGAGTCCATGGTAGGATGAAACTAGTAAACCTCACATAATATGAAGAGTTGGATGGATGAACCCCACTCTCCTTGGGGTTCTATTTATATTGTAACCCGATGAGATGAGGGTATGCCATCTCATGCATCATATATTCACTTTCTAGAGATTACATGTCATGCATTCTTGTCATTCCATTTAGGGTGCATTACCAATTTCATGCTATTGTGATAGATGTTGTGTTAGATATGATTGTTGTTATGATAGATAACTTGATAAAATATCTGATGTTTGATAGGGTATTAAATTGTTCAAGGTTTTGTTTTAATGAATGCCAAAATTTGGTTCTTGAGGCGTTATGGGCCCTAATGGATCGGAATTCGGGGGATCATTAAACTTTTATGCTTGTATATGACATGTATAAGATTCCAAGATTTGATTTTCGGGGAGTATGGGCCCTCAAAGATAAAAATTTGGAACATTAATGTTCATTTTAGTGTTATTCTGGGTTCCAGAGTAGTTTCTGAGGCTCAATGTCCAGAAAAACCTAGAATACACAGTGTGTAATGATAAAAACACGCCATATATCCTTCAGTTCGGGAAGGAATTGTTTTTATTAAGTACAATCTGTGTACTTCTGTACATTCCTTGTAGTCTCTGACCGTTTAACTGGCTGTGTGGGTAGAGACACGGGGTTGGGAAATATTTGTTATGACACACCATGTACAGGATGTACACGCCGTGTTGTAGAGCCGTGTAACTGGCCGTGTGACTAACAACCTGGGTAGGTGGTGTGTTTTCTAGTACACTCCGTGTACATCTAGAACATGCCATGTAGAGTGATATTTGTAACCGACCATGTGACTGAAAACACGGGTCAGTGATTCCCTTTCTAGTACACGCCATGTATGGCACAATCACACCGTGTAGAGTCCACCATATCTCCGACCATGTGTCTAACGACACGGGTGGTTGGAATTGAAGTGATACACACTATGTTTAATTAGAATACACCATGTAGTATTGTTTTAGGAGAAATGTGTGGGTTAGTAATGTAGTATTACTCGAGAAGAGGAAGAGAATTCAAGTACACGTTGTGTGTTTTAACAACACGGTGTGTGCATGGGGTGTTACCCGGCCAGTTTTGGAAGAATTACACGCCCGTGTGAAGACTTAAAGGAACACATTGTGTAAGGGTTATACACATTGTGTATCCATGTTTTGAGGAACTTGAATTATTTCCTTTTCATGTTCCCTTCTTACACTTCTATGATTAAATACTTGATAATCTTGATCTAAGGGGTGTGCTTAAACTTAAAATGTCATGCCACCGAGACTTCATCCGTTTGTGCACCAGTTACAGGGTGGTGATCAGAATCCAAATATGTCCAATCTGGGGACACCAACAAATCCTCTTATAGTTCCAGTCTTGGAACCAACCGTCATTTTAGACGCAGGTGCTGACTGATAGTTCCGAGAGGGCTTTATGAGGTTCATGTAGACCTTCCAGGGAGCACTGCACCATGCCCCGCCAATGGAAGAATTGACATTGGTTTTACAGCAGCATCATCCTCCCATCTTCATAGGGTAAGGAAGAACTCAGGTTGTAGAGTCATGGTTAGAATCCATGCTATCTATCTTTCAGAATCTCGAGACGCCTCCAGAGAGGAGGATAAAGCTAACTACATATATGATTTAGGATTATACCAAAAGATGGTGGGATATGATCTCACAGGTGGGTCACCAGCAGGTTATGACTTGGGGTGAGTTCCAGCATGCCTTCTATGACTACTTCTAACTAGAGACTTTGAGGTCCGATCGAGCCCGAGAGTTCATGAGTCTGGAGTAGGGTACTCTTTCAGTTATGGAGCACTCTTCTCACTTCATAGGGTTGCAGCACTTCATGCCTATTCCAGGAGGTGATTAGTTATTTCCAGAAAGGATGTTTGAGGATGGTCTCAGGAATGACATATAATATAAGGTTAACATCTTCAGTTTGAATTCCATCACTTTTATAGTCAACCAGGCACTGATCACGGAGTGTAATCTGACGGACTATGGGGTTGTGAGCTAGGGAAGCTCAATATTCAGAGTTTGTATCCCTCCTACCGACCACAGGAAGCGTATACAGAGTATGCATAGAGACCCACAGAATCATGATACTTCTTTTGGTATCTAGGTGGTGTTCTACCAGTGCGGAAAGATCGGGCATACGAGGCCACATTGCCCGAGATACCCAGTGGAGTTCCAATCGTGTAGAAAAATGGCTCATCTTTAGTGCTTATGTCAGTTCTTCTCACCAGCAGCTGGTGATAGGAGTTCTGATATGACTCCACATTCAGGAGAAGCACCACTAGTTTCTTATCAGTCTGATAACTAGAGTTCTTCTGACTATTTAGGTTGAGGTGGAGGTCATGGTCGTGGTGGTCAGATGCAGTGTTTTCGGCAGCCACATGGTAGACCAGCTCAGGGATCTCAGTTAGCTTCACAGGGCCACAATGCATGACATGATTTTGCGGTGGAGCATAACCATCAGAAGCAGGATCCCAGACCCTCTACAGTTTGAGGTATGATCCTAGTTGCCTCATTTTTAGCTTATAATCTTTTTGATTCAGGGGCTTCCCATAGCTTTATATCTGTTGCTGTTGTGGAGATCCTTGGGCTCTGTATCTTTTCTTTTGTTGATATCTTGACGATAGACACTCTGTTGGGGAATATAACGACTAGTGTGTGTCAGTGTAAGGAGTGAACTCTCGAGGTTGGTGGGTTTTACTTCTTATGGGACCTTTATGTCCTAGATATTACATGTTATGATTTCATTCCTGGGATGAACTTGTTAGTTCACTTCCAGGAAGTTTTCAACTATTATCACGATAGGGTGAGTTTCACATCACCAGAGGGAAGATCATTTATTCATAAGGGTGAATGGGATGTCTAGGAGAGAAGAGAAAGACCCTAGCTTCATGGTTTGGGAGGAGTTACAACCCATATTTCTAGTCTATATCTGGATGACCAGGGGACTTCACAACTGGACATTCCTCCAGTGGTAGATAGTTTAAGGGATGTCCTTCCGAAGGACTTTTCTGGTTTTCCTCCGGAGCGAGAGGTAGAATTTTCTATTGAGATTTTTCCTGGAGTGGCACCTATGTCCAGTACTCCTTATAGGATGGCTACACTAGAGTTATAGGAGCTCAAGAAGTAGCTAGATGAGTTACAAGCTAAGGGGCTCATCCAACCCAGTACTTCTCCTTGGGGTTCTCATGTCCTATTTGTGAAGAAGTTAGATGGTACCCTCAGACATTGTGTGGATTTTTGGAAGTTGAACCAATTGAAAAACAAGAATCGATATCTCATGCCGAGGATTGATAATCTCTTTGATCAGATTCGAGGATCCTGGGTGTTTTCAAAGATTGATTTGAGATCCGGTTACCATCAGTTGCACGTTAGACCATCAGTTGTACCTATTACAGCCTTCCAGAGCATGTATGGTCTATACGAGTATGTGGTTATTCTGTTTAGTCTCATGAACATGCCTGAAATTTTCATGGCACTGATGAACCGAGTGTTCCATCCATACTTGGACTCTTTCGTGGTAGTTTTTGTGGACGATATCTTGGTGTACTCTCACACTTGACACAACAATGCCACACATCTAGATATCGTTTTGAGTACAATGAGAGAGAATCAGTTATATGCTAAGCTCTCAAAATTCCACTTTTGAATGGACCAAATTCACCTCATGGGTCAAGTTATATCATAGACAAGAGTATTAGTAGACCTAGAGAAAGCGAGGGAAGTAGTTTCCTAGGAGAATCCGAGGAATTTCTTTGAGGTATGGATTTTTCTATGGTTGGATGGATATTACAGATGATTTATAATGTACTTTTCACTCTTATTAGCTCCACTGACGGGCCATACTAAGAAGGGTGTGAAGTACTTATGGCCCAATTCTTGTGAGTCAGCCTTTCAGAAGTTGAAAGGGAAGTTGACTTCAGCACTGATACTAGTATAACTAGAGTTGGGAAAGATCTATACTGTGTATTATGATGCATCAGGTATCGGATTGGGAGATTTGCTTATGCAGGGGGAAGGATTTGTTGTGTACAAGTCTTGGAAGTTGAGGCCACATGAGAGGAACTACCTGATGCACGATCTCGAATTGGCTGTATATGTTCATGCTTTATGCTGTTGGAGAAATTATCTTTTGGGAGAGAATTTTGTTATTTTCACTGACCACAAAAGTCTCAAGTATATCTTCACTCAACACAATCTAAATCTGAGACAACGAAGGTGGGTTGAGTACCTTTAGTCCTTTGACTTTTAACTTTCCTACACGCTTGGGAAAGGCAACGCAGTGGCTAATGCGCTGAAAAGAAGAACTTAGATACATGAATTTCAGGAGGCTAGTAGTGAGTGGAAGCTTATGGGTCTATTCTCTGAGATGCATTTGGAGGTGCATGACAGATAGGGGAATGCATTTATTTCTTCTATGGATATTACATCTAATCTACTTGATCAAGTGTGAATAAGGTAGCTATCAGATTCTGAAGGATTTAGTCCTATGGGAGAGTGTGTTAGGAGATGACCCTATTATTGGATGGACAGTAGGCGAGGTTAAGATCTTGCATTTTCATGGATGCGTGTGGGTCCCAGAAGATATACACGAGGAGCTGATGCAGGAATTTTATTCCTCAGTTTGGGCAGTTCATCCTAGTGTCACCATTATGTATCAACATATGCACCGTCAGTATTGTTGGCCAGGTTTGAAGGGAGATGTTTCTGGTTTTTTCATGAGGTGTTCCACTTGTTAGTAGGTGAAGGCGGAGCATCAGTGGCCAACAAGGATTTTTTAGAATTTACCCATTCCCATGTGGAAGTGGAACGATGTTGGAATGGACTTCGTGAAAGGTTTGTCGAGGTTGCCTCGAGGGAATAATGTAGTTTGATTTGTCATTGATAAACTACAAAGATTTCATGCTTCTTACTGATCAAGGAGACCTTCAGTGTTGATGAGCTCTGAAGTTTGTACATTCAAGAGATTGTATGTTTACATAGAGTTCCACACTCCATTATTTCAGGCATGGATTCTCGTTTTACATCTTGGGTCTGGCGAGGATTACATAATTCTTTGGGTATACAGGTACTTTTGATTATATCTTACCACCCCCAGAGAGATGGCAGTCCGAGTGCATGATTCAGGTTCTTGAGGACGTATTTAGAGCATGTATCTTGGATTTTGGAGGTTTGTGGGAGAAGAACATACCTCTTGTGGAGTTTCCTACAACAATAGTTTTCAAGAAACTATTCATATGGAACCTTTTTAGGATTTGTAAAGTAGGCCATGTCGATCACCATTATGCTGGCTAGAGGCAGGAGAGGAAACTATGATAGGACTTCGTCTTGTCCAGGAGGCAACAGAACACATAGAGTTGATTCAGAAGAGGATGGGTACTACAAAGTCATGACAAAAGTCTTATGCTGATCGATAGAGACAACCTCTAGAGTTAGAGGTTGGAGATTAGGTTTTTCTACATGTCACACCGAGGTTAGGATACTGGAGAATTAGGAGACAGGGTAAGCTTTCACTAAGATATGTCGGGCCGTTTGAGGTTTTGGAGAGAGTCAGACAGTGTAACACCCAAGATTTTTATGAGTAATATTTTGTTTTTATATATCATAAAAGGAATCTTTCACTACATACCAGCTTGGCTTACTTTACACGCAATCACGACCTTCCTCGATAGCTTGCGTCGTACGCAATACCGAGTTTCACTAAACAACGATATGCTATTAAAATATTATTAAAACTAGCCGTTATGAATAGTAATAACCACTTTTTGAAATTTTATAAATTTTATTTTTCAAAATGGACTTCATTTTTGGATTCAGAATACCGAAATTAGCCTAGGGTGAAATTTTGGTATTTTTCTGAAAACTTTCAATTTTTGATGAATAGTGAAACCACTAAGTGGTAGGTTAAAAACTGAATTTTGCATAAAACTTAATTTTACCGCTTCTGTGAATGGAATTTCGAAAATCCGACAGACACGGTTGATATCAGTAAGTAAAATGTGGTTCAATGAGATAAAAATAATTTTTTTGGTGAATAGTAACTTTTTACTTTTTTACCGCGATTAATAGTAAATAGGGGTAAATATGATATTACTATTACCCTAACACATGTCATAATTCTATTGGATAAGTTTAATTCGACAAAAAACAAACTTAGGAATAAAATATGACCATTTAGGCCCACTTGGGTTAGATTAGGACATTTATTATTAATTTACTTAAAGAAGGGTTAAAATAGTTAAAATCAAAGTTTAATAAGTAAATAATTTTTAATATGGGGTTATACATAAGATAAATTCGACTATAAATATTAATTAGAAAGATAAAAAGATTTCATACATAATGGTATTTTATTTGTAATTTTTAGACATTAAATAATTTAATTTATTTATGACACAATGATGATGCAGTAATTATCTTATTAATGAAATATTGACATAATTGATGTTATAAACACCAAAATAAATGTAATTTGAGACTTTTTATGAATTACACTAATTTTATAGGTTACTATGATATATTAGTGTTGATTTAATCAACTTTGTTCGAACATATAATTCTGTTATCACTTTCACAAAAATCATATATCAAATAGTGTCAAAATTGACACAAAATAGTTTTTAAATCAAATATTATATTACTAATTGTTATTTTATTCCGAAAAATCTAAGGTTCAGCCAAATGAATTAGATAAGGATATATATATTAATAATAAACAATTTGGGGTTCGTTTGGCATGTTATAGTAAGTGTATTAACCATATAGTGAAAGAAAACAAAAAGACACGGTAAAAGTTAAATTATTTAACTTAGAGTTAAATCTAATTGATAAGGTTAAAATAATACCCTAAACTTGTATAAATCCTATTGGTTGATAGGATTTCTACCCATCCCCACTTTAGCTTCGAAATAATACCCTTTGGAACCATTATAAACCGATTTTGACTTTAATATAAAATAATATTTCGAGATATTCCTAAGGTGCCCCTCTCCTCCCTTATAAAAGGGAACCTACTCCCCCTCCTCCTCACACCAATTTGAGCACTCAAGCTCGGAAAAACCCTGCCATTTTCTCCTCTCCACTTCCCTAGAATAATCCAAGAGGTCCTGGTCTTCTTCAAAGACCAATCTTAGTTCCCTAATTGGAGGATTCAAAGAGGCGTTCCAAAGAAGAGGTAATATCCATTACCGATATTTTCAATTTCTTTCTTCTTAAACTTCTTCTTCTTTAGTTGTTTCATGATAAAGTAATAACATCAGTATTACTTACATACTTATATGTTATTATAAATATTAAACAACCCTAATTCACCTTCTATCCATCCTACGGAAAAATGAAATCACCGCGCGTGCGTACGTACGGAATACCGTCTCCACGCCGTGGTGTAATCTATTTTCCACCACCACCTTACAAGGATGGGTATAATGGTGTAATGAGTAACTATTTATGATTATTATAAAGTAATATTGATACTGAAATAATATATATATACTCCAATACAGTTCCACGATCATAGGAACGATATCATCACTCGTGCGTACGTACGGAATACCGTCTCCGCGATGTGATGCGACTCGTTCTACATGATCATCATTACATAGTAATTATATAAAAGAATTGAATGAATAAATATGATATATGTTACACTAATACCATTCTGGATATAAGGTATCTATAACCTTAAAAGAAGAATAAGAATTTATTCGGCAAAACACGCATAAGAACAAAAGGCAATAAGGACCCGAGTAACAAGTAACAATGAAATATTACTAACAAGAAGCTAAGAATATGACCATATATGATATGATATAAATATGTATGATTATGGAATAAGTCAATAACATTATTTAAACCATTATACAGGAGCTTCGGACACATACAAAGAAAATCGGACCTAAGGTAAGGGGAAATATCACAATCTCATTTTTATCCGAGATTGTTTATAATTTGGTATTTACTGGGGTGTATTTTATCATCCACATACATGTTCCCTCAATATTTAATATTGTTTCCATCCACTTACAATAGTTTAAATACAATTTTACCCTTCGGTGAGTTTTTAGTAAAAGATATGAAAGGAATCTTTTGTCGTTTTTCGTACGAGGTACTTTTTTGACTTTTCCGACAAAAGTACGGAGAATGTTTTTTTAACTTATACGACATGAATGGATTTTTAAAACATTATTTCCAAGAAGCTTCCTTTACAAGTTTTCAAGTTTATTTTTAATCAACTTCTTTTATTTTAAAGTCGTATGACATGTTATGAAAGGAAAAATGTTTTTGAAGAAGAAAGGATATTTTCCTCAAGAATGGAGTTCAAGTGTTTTATCAAAATTATTTTCCATCTAAGATAATAAAGGGTTCTGTTTTTATCCCTATTGTTACATTGATTTGATAATGTTGTGACTGAATTATTTTTATAAATTCCTTTATCTTATATGAATTGTTTTATGATGTCATGTTGTTTAAGAATTCCATTTTTATTACATGGGTTACGCTATGATGTATGGTTTATGATTATGTGGCACACATAAGAAAGGATTCATTATAAGATGGGTGGGACCTATATCTCCCTCCAATGCATTGGGTAATGATTTATATCTCATGAGATAGACATGGCTGGAACGGAAGGTTATTTCGGTTCAGTGATATAGGACTGAAACGAGGAATGAACTCGGTTCAGAAAGGGACTATGTCCACTAAGATAGTCTTGGAAATGAGTCATGACTAACAAGAAATGATTTTCCATGATTATGTGTGCATGACACAAAGTTTCAAGTTTCATGTTATGATTATGGGGATCTCATTTTCACTTCTATGATTTATTTCATGTTAAGATATTATGATCTCTTTTGCAGGTTATGATTTTCAAAAAGATATGATATGATTTTTATTTCCTTTATTTTCCCTTACTGAGCATTTGAGCTCACCCTTTTATGTTTTCTTTTCCCCAGGTCAGGAAGATGGATATTAAGTAGAATATTCCAAAAGGGACCCTAGATATGATGAAATAAATGGGAGACACTGTAGAAGATTTATGAACTAGTTGTTTATGTTTCCCAGTTTCTAAAGACACTATACCTATACGGTCCTTTGTGGTTTTGTCATATGTTGTAATAAGTGTGCTTCAATTTTGAAGTATTAACAATGTATGTAAAGTATGGGTCATTATAGTTGGTATCAGAGGAAAGGTATAGTCATCCTTTGGAAATTAGGATGTGAAAGCCTTAGTAAGAACCCTAAGGATAAGTCTAAGCATAGAACACAATCTTAGTGTTTTAGAAATGGCCATGAATAACCTAGGATAAGACCTTAAGTGTGAAATTTTATCCTTGATTATGTGGTTTTCCTATTATAATTAGTGTTTCTCACACTATTCTTCTTGGTTTTAGTCAATGGCTGGAACCCGAAGGAACCGTGTTAATGCGGAATGCGATGGGAAATGCAATGATTGTCCCCCTGAGAAACCAAACGATATGGGAGCTGGAATGAAAAATCTTGTAGCCATGCTCACACAACTTTCTCAAGCTATGAATCATGCAGGACTTCCAAACGGGCAAAGGAAGGAGCAACATTCTGTTGAATCCTTCATGAGGCAGCGTCCACCTTCTTCCAGCGGGTCTACTGATCCATTAGTTGCTGAACAATGGATTAGTACTACTGAAAAGATATTTTCAGTTCTTCAATGTTCTGAACATGATAAAGTCATCCTAGCAGTGTATCGTTTGGAAGGAGATGCTGATCAATGGTGGAATCTTATTAAGAATACGAGGCAAAGGGATGAAATTGAGTCTATGGAATGGGACGAGTTCAAGAACTTATTTTTCAATAAGTACTTCCCTCGTATTCTCCGAACAAAGATGGAGAAAGAGTTTCTTGAACTGAAGCAAAGGGATGATGAATCTATTGGTACCTATGAAGAAAATTTTACAAGACTTGCAAGGTACGCTTCTGGTATTAATATCCAACCTGAGAGTAAGATCGATCGATTCTTTAGTAGCTTAAAACCAAGTCTTCGAAGGGCGTTATCCATAAGGGACTTCAATAGCTACGAGGAAATCGTTCGATGTGATCTCAAAGTCGAGATGGAGATTGGAGTAACCCATCAGTCACATGGGTTTGATAAGAAGAGGAAGATGGAATTCAAAGGAAAATATAAAGAGCACACTTAAAAGAAGATGAGCTTTCCCTTATTCTCAAAGTGTGGAAAGAAACATGGAGGGAGTTGTCTTAAAGGGACAAGTAAATGTTTCAAATGTGGAAAGGAAGGTCATCGGGCATTTGAATGCCGCGATAATGGGAAGAAGATGTCTAATGATGCAAACAAAGGAAGGGATACACAGAATGAACCTACTACACTTCAATGTTTCAAGTGCAAGGAGATGGGGCATTATGCCAATCAATGCCCAAATCCAAGGGTTGATGATGATGGTCGACGTCAACAAAATCTTAAGGCTAAAGACAAAGGAAAGTCACATGCAATTTCTATCAGCGATGTGGAGTACGATAACGAAGTGGTGAAAGGTACACTTACCATCCACTCTAAAGTATCAAATGTTTTATTTGATTCTGTATCCACCCACTCTTTTATTTCTGAAAACTTTTCTAAGGGTATCACCGTACTACCTCAACAATTAGATGTTGAGTTAGCTGTGACAACACCTAATGGCACAACAGTCGCATCAAAAGTTTATAATTCTTATACGATCGAAGTTTGTGGGAAAGTGCTTCCTACAAATCTTGTGATCCTTCCTTTAGTGGAATTTGATGTGATTCTTGGCATGGATTGGCTTTCTCTACATGGAGCTCATATCAATTGCCAAAGAAGGGAAGTCACATTTCATATTCCAGATCAATCTACGATCGTCTATCAATGCAAGGATAAACATAACCTTCCAGTGGAAATTTCTTCCATCTTATGGGTATTGATTCCACTAAATGAAGGTTATTTATCTCAAATGGTTGGTGAGAAACTCACGATTAAGAATATGCCCATTGTACGGGAGTTTGATGATGTCTTTCCAGAGGAATTACCGGGTCTTCCACCAAATCGTGAAGTTGAGTTTTCAATAGAACTCGTACCGGGCGCTTTGCCAATTTCAAAGACACCTTATAGAATGTCCCCAATTGAGTTGTAGGAATTGAAGAAGAAACTCCAAGAGAATATTGATAAGGGATTCATATGCCCTAGTGCGTCACCTTGGGGAGAACCTGTTCTATTTGTTAAGAAGAAAGATGGATCAATGAGACTCTGCATTGATTATCGATAACTTAACAAGATCACTATCAAGAACAAATATCCTCTCCCACGCATTGATGACTTATTTGACCAACTATGCAAAGCTCAATACTTTTCCAAGATTGATCTTCGTTCAGGGTATCATCAATTAAGGGTCAAAAGGGAGGATATACCAAAGACAGCTTTCCGTACAAGGTATGGACACTATGAATTTATAGTGATGCCATTTGGTCTTACTAATGCCCCTGCTATCTTCATGGATCTAATGAATAGAGTCTTTAGAGACTATCTTGATCAATTTGTGGTAGTCTTTATAGACGATATTCTTGTCTATTCAAAGAGCAAGGAAGAGCATGAAGATCACTTGAGAATTATATTGAAGACCCTGAGAAAGGAGAAGCTTTATGCCAAATTTACCAAGTGTGAATTTTGGCTTCAAAAAGTTTCATTTTTGGGTCACATAATCTCAAAAGAGGGGATATCTTTGGATCCATCAAAAACAGAGGTTATCGAAAGATGGTCAAGACCAACAACAGTAACTGAGATCCGAAGTTTTCTTGGTTTGGCTGGATATTATCGACGTTTTGTAAAAGATTTTTCACGATTATCTAATCCACTCATCAAGTTGACTCTGAAAGGAGTTAAGTTTGTTTGGAGAGAGGAATGTGAAGAGAATTTCAAGGAGTTGAAAAGAAGGTTATCCAGTGCACCTGTGCTCACACTGCCTTGTAGTGGAGAAAGGTTTTTGATCTACAATGATGCATCCAAGAAGGGATTGGGGTGTGTTCTTATGCAAAATTATATGGTGATAGCTTATGCCTCACGACAGTTGAAAATCCATGAGAAAAATTACCCAACACATGATTTGGAGTTGGCTGCTGTAATCTTTGCATTAAAGATTTACATGCATTACCTTTATGGTGAAAGGTGTGATATTTATACTGTTCATAAAAGTTTAAAGTATATTTTCACACAAAAGGAGCTGAATATGCGTCAAAGAAGATGGTTGGAGCTGATTAAGGATTACGACTGCTCAATCCATTACCACCCTGGGAAAGCAAACAAGGTGGCAGATGCATTAAGTCGACAAGACCATGCTAGTTTATTCATGATGAGGATCACAAAAGATCCAATATTTATGGATTTACAAAGGATGGATCTTGGAATTATAATGGAAGGGGAAAAATCTTATCTTTCTCAAATGAATGTTCAACCATCTATACATGTGAAGATTAAAGAGGCACAGAAAGAAGATGTCGAGTTACAAAAGAAGGTGAGAAATGTTCCTGAATTCAACCTTGATTGTGATGGGATAATAAAGTTCAGGAATCGAGTTTGTGTTCCTCCCATCCCCAAATTAAAGAAGGAGCTGCTGGATGAGGCTCATATTTCTTCATTCTCTATTCATCCTGGAAGCATGAAGATGTATAGGGACCTGAAAGAGTACTTCTGGTGGGATGGCATGAAAAGATATGTTGCTGAATATGTCTCTCGATGCTTGGTTTGTCAACAAGTTAAAGCTGAGAGACAAAAGTCTAAGGGGATGTTACAACCATTACCCACACCCAAATGGAAATGGGAAAACATCACTATGGACTTTGTCACAGGACTTCCTAAAACATCCAAAGGCAATAATGCTATTTGGGTCATAGTTGATCGTCTTACAAAGTCTACACACTTCATTGCTATTAGAGAGGATTTATCTCTAGATCAGCTTGCCAGGATATATGTAAAGGAAGTGGTAAGATTGCATGGAGTACCACTTTCTATTATATCTGATCGGGATCCAAGATTTACCTCGAAGTTCTGGTGAAGTCTTCAACATACTCTGGATATAGAGTTGAGTTTCAGTACTGCTTATCATCCCCAGAAAGACGGTCAGTCTGAGAGAACAATTCAAACCCTAGAAGATATGTTGAGAGCTTGCTCTATGGATTTCAAATGAGGTTGGGATCAACACCTACCTGTGGTGGAATTTTCTTATAATAATAGCTTTCACTCCAGTATTCAGATGGCTCCTTATGAAGCTCTCTTTGGAAAGAAATACAGGACTCCAACTTGCTGGGATGAAGTTGGGGAAAGAAAGCTATTAGGACCTGATCTCATTGATGAAATGGCAGAAAAGGTCAGATCTATTCAACAACACATAAGAGCAGCTCAGAGTCGACAGAAAAGTTATGCCGACAACCGAAGAAAAGACCTAGAGTTTGAAGTGGGTGATAAAGTTTTCTTACGAATATCTCCCTGGAAGAGGGTTATGAGATTTGGAAAGAAGGGGAAGTTGAGCCCTAGATATATCGGTCCTTTCGAAATATTGGATCGAGTTGGAAAGGTAGCTTACCGATTGGTGCTTCCACCGAATCTCTCTCAAGTTCACGATGTGTTCCATGTATCTCTCCTGAGAAAGTACATACCTGATCCTTCACATGTACTCAGCTCAGAAGTTGTACCGCTGGAGCAAGATCTTTCTTATGAAGAACAACCGATAGAGATTCTGGATCATAGCGAAAAAGTCCTACGAAACAAGACCACTCGATTGGTGAAAGTTTTATGGAGGAACCACCAACTTGAAGAAGCTACATGGGAGCTTGAGGATATGATGAGGGAGAAGTATCCTCATCTGTTTGTTACAAAGTGACGAATTTCGAGGGAGAAATTCTTTTTAAGGGGGGTAGAATGTAACACCCGAGATTTTTATGAGTAATATTTTGTTTTTATATATCATCAAAGGAATCTTTCACTACATACTAGCCTGGCTTACTTTACATGCAATCGCGACCTTCCTCGATAGCTTGCGTCGTACGCAATACCGAGTTTCACTAAACAATGATATGCTATTAAAATATTATTAAAACTAGCCATTATAAATAGTAATAACCACTTTTTGAAATTTTATAAATTTTATTTTTCAAAATGGACTTCATTTTTGGATTCGGAATACCGAAATTAGCCTAGGGTGAAATTTTGGTATTTTTCTGAAAACTTTCAATTTTTGATGAATAGTGAAACCACTAAGTGGTAGGTTAAAAACTGAATTTTGCATAAAACTTAATTTTACCGCTTTTGTGAATGGAATTTCGAAAATCGGACAGACACGGTTGATATCAGTAAGTAAAATGTGGTTCAATGAGATAAAAATAATTTTTTTTTTTGTGAACAGTAACTTTTTACTTTTTTACCGCGGTTAATAGTAAATAGGGGTAAATATGATATTACTATTACCCTAACACATGTCCTAAATCTATTGGATAAGTTTAATTCGACCCAAAACAAACTTAGGAATAATATATGACCATTTAGGCCCACTTGGGTCAGATTAGGACATTTATTATTTATTTACTTAAAGAAGGGTTAAAATAGTTAAAATCAAAGTTTAATAAGTAAATCATTTTTAATATGGGGTTATAAATAAGATAAATTAGACTATAAATATTAATTAGAAAGATAAAAAGATTTCCTACATAATGGTATTTTATTTGTAATTTTTAGACAATAAATAATTTAATTTATTTATGACACAATGATGATGCAGTAATTATCTTATTAATGAAATATTGACATAATTGATGTTATAAACACCAAAATAAATGTAATTTGAGACTTTTTATGAATTCCACTAATTTTCTAGGTTACTATGATATATTAGTGTTGATTTAATCAACTTGTTTCGAACATATAATTCTGTTATGACTTTCAAAAAAATCATATATCAAATAGTGTCAAAATTGACACAAAATAGTTTTTAAATGAAATATTATATTACTAATTGTTATTTTATTCCTAAAAATTTAAGGTTAGGCCAAATGACTTATATAAGGATATATATATTAATAATAAACAATTTGGGGTTCGTTTGGCATGTTATAGTAAGTGTATTAACCATATAGTGAAAGAAAACAAAAAGACACGGTAAAAGTTAAATTATTTAACTTAGAGTTAAATTTAATTGATAAGGTAAAAATAATACCCTAAACTTGTCTAAATCCTATTTGTTGATAGGAGTTCGTCCCATCCCCACTTTAGCTTCGAAATAAGACCCTTTGGAACCATTATAAACCGATTTTGACTTTAATATAAAATAATATTTTGAGATATTCCTAAGGTGCCCCTCTCCTCCCTTATAAAAGGGCACCTCCTCCCCCTCCTCCTCACACCAATTTGAGCACTCAAGCTCGGCCAACCCCTGCCATTTTCTCCTCTCCACTTCCCTAGAATAATCCAAGAGGTCCTGGTCTTCTTCAAAGACCAATCTTAGTTCCCTAAGTGGAGGATTCAAAGAGGCGTTCCAAAGAAGAGGTAATATCCATTACCGATCTTTTCAATTTCTTTCTTCTTCAACTTCTTCTTCTTTAGTTGTTTCATGATAAATTAATAACATCAGTATTACTTACATACTTATATGTTATTATAAATATTAAACAACCCTAATTCACCTTCTATCCATCCTACGGAATAATGAAATCACCGCGCGTGCGTACGTACGGAATACCGTCTCCACGCCGTGGTGTAATCTATTTTCCACCATCACCTTACAAGGATGGGTATAATGGTGTAATGAGTAACTATTTATGATTATTATAAAGTAATATTGATACTGAAATAATATATATATACTCCAATACAGTTCCACGATCATAGAAACGATATCATCACTCGTGCGTACGTACGGAATACCGTCTCCACGATGTGATGCGACTCGTTCTACATGATCATCATTACATAGTAATTATATAAATGAATTGAATGAATAAATATGATATATGTTACACTAATACCATTCTGGATATATGTTATCTATAACCTTAAAAGAAGAATAAGAATTTATTCGGCAAAACACGCATAAGAACAAAAGGCAATAAGGACCCGAGTAACAAGTAACAATGAAATATTACTAACAAGAAGCTAAGAATATGACCATATATGATATCATATCAATATTTATGATTCTGGAATAAGTCAATAACATTATTTAAACCATTATACAGGAGGTTCAGACACATAAAAAGCAAATTGGACCTAAGGTAAGGGGAAATATCACAATCTCATTTTTATCCGAGATTGTTTATACTTTGGTATTTACTGGGGTGTATTTTATCATCCACATCCATGTTCCCTCAATATGTAATATTGTTTCCATCCACTTAAAATAGTTTAAATCCAATTTTACCCTTCGGTGAGTTTTTAGTAAAAGATATGAAATGAATCTTTTGTCGTTTTTCGTACGAGGTACTTTTTTGACTTTTCCAACAAAAGTACAAAGAATGTTTTTTTTAACTTATACGACATGAATGGATTTTTAAAACATTATTTCCACGAAGCTTCCTTTACAAGTTTTCAAGTTTATTTTTAATCAACTTCTTTTATTTTAAAGTCGTATGACATGTTATGAAAGAAAAAATGTTTTTGAAGAAGAAAGGATATTTTCCTCAAGAATGGAGTTCAAGTGTTTTATCAAAATTATTTTCCATCTAAGATAATAAAGGGTGCTGTTTTTATCCCTATTATTACATTGATTTTATCATGTTGTGATTGAATTATTTTTATTAATTCCTTTATCTTATATGAATTGTTTTATGATGTCATGTTGTTTAAGAATTCCATTTTTATTACATGGGTTACTCTATGATGTATGGTTTATGATTATGTGGCACACATAAAAAAGGATTAATTATAAGATGGGTGGGACCTATATCTCCCTCCAATGCATTGGGTAAAGATTTATATCTCATGAGATAGATATGGCTGGAACAGAAGGTTATTTCGGTTCAGTGATACAGGACTGAAACGAGGAATGAACTCGGTTCAGAAAGGGACTATGTCCACTAAGATAGTCTTGGCAATGAGTCATGACTAACAAGAAATGATTTTCCATGATTATGTGTGCATGCCATAAAGTTTAAAGTTTCATGTTAAGATTATGGGGATCTCATTTTCACTTCTATGATTTATTTCATGTTAAGATATTATGATCTCTTTTGCAGGTTATGATTTTCAAAAAGATATGATATGATTTTTATTTCCTTTATTTGCCCTTGCTGAGTATTTGAACTCACCCTTTTATGTTTTCTTTTCCCCAGGTTAGGAAGATGGATATTAAGTAGAATATGCTAAAAGTGACCCTAGATATGATGAAATAAATGGGAGACACTGTAGAAGATTTATGAACCAGTTGTTTATGTTTCCCAGTTTCTAAAGACACTATACCTATACGGTCCATTGTGGTTTTATCATATGTTGTAATAAGTGTGCTTCAATTTTGAAGTATTAACAATGTATGTAAAGTATGGGTCATTATAGACAGGTTGCCTATCGATTATAGTTACCTCATAGTTACCATGATATGTATGACATCTTCCATGTTTCTCAGCTTTGACGTTACTTCTTAGACCCATCTCATGTTTTTCAACCTAAGAAGGATGAGCTAGAGGTGGACGCATCGTTAGAGGAGAATCCTATCAGGATTTTTGATCGAAGTCCAAAGGTTCTCTGTGGTTAGTTTGTTCATCTAGTACAAGTGCTATGGTAGCATGGGCGAGTATAGGAAGAGACTTGGGAGAGGGATACTGATGTATGATCATAGTGTCCAAAGATGTTTGAGGATTCTTCTTCTACACTGCCTTGGAAAGGAAATTCAGGGATGAATTTCTTTAATGGGGAATTTTGTGAGAACTCGGATCATCTTTTCAGGTATGAATCATGTTTTTTGGTGTTTTTGAGAAAAATAAGAGTTTCTGGAAATTTTCGGAGTACACGTCGTGTACTCAGTTTCCGTGGGTAGCTGTGTTCCAGTCGAACCTGTGGCCGTGTGGGGTGAGATGGAGACCGCCTAAAGAAGAGCATGGTAAAGTCAAGTACATGCTGTGTACTTTTAAAATATATGCTATTTACTTTCTTTTCTTTCCATTAAATGGACCGAGTTCACGTCTAATCGACAGAACCATCTTCTTCTTCACCCGTCTCGTCCAGGAACGACCGTATGGTGCGAATCTTCACTGAGCTTCCAACTCACCATCCGTTATTTGATTCGACATCCGTTGGTTGTGTTGGAATCAAGTAGGTGAGTTATCCTTTCTTCTTGAACTTCATCCCTTGATTTCTCCTCTTTCACGAGATATCCTCAGTTGAACGTTTTTAGAATTTTTATTGATCTACGATGTTCTAGGGAGATTTAAGGCATGAGGTTCACATATATCATTCCTACAACACCTAGGTAGGTGTTTTTTGCCTTTCCTTGGTTAGTCTTTGAGTTATGTTTGCAAAAGTTTCCAATACCCTTGTTCGAGGTATTGCGTGTTTATGGTTGTTAGCCCTTTTATTTCTTGATATGCCTCGTGGTCTTGAGTAGAGGATTTATGATTGTAAATAGTGTTGTTTACCTTGCTATGGACATGTTTCCCATGTTTTCTTGATATTGACCATTTGGTCTAGCATTTCCTATTAGGCTGTTTTGTTTTCCATGCCTAGTATTGTTATGATATAGTGATTTTATTTGACATGATGTGATATTTTATATACTATTTATCCAAGTAGTTCTTGAGGTTTAATTTTTCTTCCATATATCATTGTGAACGATTGACTTACACAGGGTTGTGAGAACTTGGTGTAGTGGAACATAGAGATAATTAGGGGCTTCTCTAGAATGTTTGTTTACTTTTCACGTTACAAGACCATATGGAGGATGAAATTTGTGCTCCCTCAGAGTGTCTGTAGTTTCCTCGTTACAAGACCATAGGGGGAATTCTACATTGAGTTCTTCCCCAGAGTGTCTATAGTTACCGATACAAGACCACATGGGGAATTGATGGTGAGTGATTCCTCAGAGAGTCTTTGCTAAAGTTGAACCATAGAGGTTAGACTGTGAGTTATTCCTAGAGGATTTCTTGTGTTTGTTTGGTTGAACCAGAGGGGTTATGCTGTGAGTACTTCCCAGAGGGTTACTTATGTTTGTTGATTCCTTAACTAATAAATGAAATTTAATTCCATTGAACTGTAGGATTGTTTACTTTTTAATACTTCCTTGTTTAATATTTCTTTTGCTTATTTCCTACCATATATATATATATTCATTGATTGTTAGGGACAGATCTTTGGGTGGTTGCCTACTGGTATTAGTCTCACACCCTATTTGGTCATGCTTTTGGGCCCAAACAGATTATATTGTTTCATTTCTAGATAAGGGAAAGTACACTTCTACTTCAGGTACTTGATTGTTGTGGAGCTAGAGAGCATAGGACCATGCTAAGGCTTGCGATGATGCTGGAATTGATTGTATTCTTTGTACTTTGTGTTTAGAACTGTATTCCAGAATTGTGACTTGTTTGGATGCTTTCCTAGAAATTCTTATCATGCATCATTTATATATGTGCTTTAGTTGTTTATTTCTTCAATCTTCCACTATTTATTATTGTATGGTATTATTACTACTTCTACCATTGTTATCTGTTTATTTCGCCTGTGTTACTCTGCCTATGAGGGCATAGTTTTCCCACTATCCACCCAAGGCCCTCACTGCTAGTGGGTAGCCTCTGGTGTTTAGGGAAATGCACTTGAGGCCATGTGACCAACTAGGTATGAGGCAGCTTTGGGTGGATTCCGGAATCGGGACGTTATAGAAAATTATGTATTTATTTCAGTGTTTAAGTAACATAGTTTTTTATAATCATAAGGTAAAGAAACTATACTTCCAAGATATATATATTAAACAATTTGAAATTATGTAAGTATGTATAGTATTTTTATATGCCTAAATATAAGAATAATCTTAATAATATGATTAAATATAACCATAAACACATTCACTATCAAATTAAAAATGTTAATGAATTTTCAAACATAAGCATGAGAATATACTATGATGTGAGAAAATCATAACAAAGGGCATATGTGAGAAAATGCATACACAAAAAAAAGTTGAAAAGGGGATCTTGAAAAAATATAAATCCCAAATATTCTCTATATAATAATTCATGTGGATATTGAATAAATATTAATCACAAATAACTTCTATATAATAATGGAATACATTTTTTTAAATCATTGGTATATCATAAATTAAGATGCATAAAAGTCAGACCTGGAAGGAAAATTGTTTTCCCATTTTGTCAGACTTCATTTTCTTTATAATGGAAGGGGATGAAAAGGGATATTGAATTTCATTCCTTACTAAGCTAGAAAAATCCAAATGGATGACTATATTATAAGTTTTAGTGGAAACTTCTTCATAGAAATGTTTTAGTAGATCTTCTTTAATAAAGAAAATATTAATATATGAAATAGTATTCCATATTTTAATTTAATTCAATGTATATGAGATTCCATATTATTAAAAATACATTTCCATAGGCAATTATAGATTAAATCCATTATGTAGGATTCTTAAAATTATCATATAATATTGGATTTTAAAAATGTAGTTTGATTAAAAAAATACATATGAAAATATTTTTAGAAAAGAATACTTTATCAGCTTCACATACACTTTCTATAATTGAGGGAGGTGTTTCTCTCCATCCACTGAAAATTTTCTACTAATAAATCTTGAAGATCACAGTTGTTTTTATCCAATGGAACCCTGGTCAGAGAATCAATACCAAAAAGCTATTATTTTACCATTTCCAATAATAAAAGATAATGAAATGATTTATCCATTTTGGAATAGATAAAATAAATACAAATCAACATATGGTTTTCCAATTAACCTATTATTTTTTAGGAGTCTAACCAATAAAAGAAAGATCCAGAAAACAACACCACCAAGAAAAAACATCCTCATGAGTCATGAAGAACTAAAACACAAAAGAGATCAACCCCAAAACATACCATCAAAAATAATATAACTCTAAAAAATACACATTAGTTCTATATAATACATATTAGCTCTGGTAAATACATATCACTTCTATAGGACAAGTATAATATTCAACAATGAGAAAATATAACATATAATGAAATAATAAAATAGGAAAATATATTTCATATAGATGGTGAACAAAAAAGTGAATATTCAATGTATTTATGTTTGTTTCAAAAAGCTGCACATGTTACATGACCATAAAATTATGAGTAGAAAAGCCCAAATACAAAGAATGCAATTAAATAAATTATGTACATATTTTATAGAATGTGTATAGTGAATACAAGAACACAACTATATGATTTTTTTTAATTTTTTTTATAATTTGATATTTATGAAAACCTACTATAAAATATTTGAAAACATTGAATTAATAAATAATTTAGTGTATTAATAAATATTTATTAAATTAAAATTTAACAATTTATAATGAATGGAAGAAGGAAAAAAATAGATTATCACAAGAAAAAGTAATGGACTACTATGAGAATACCAAAAATGAAATTAATGACATCCTATTAAAAATAAAAAAATTTATTTTGGACATATGTAATAAATATGTATACGATTTTAAAGATAATAAATTATTCTTCATTAAACAAAAAAATATTTAACAAAAATTCATGTAAAAGGGATCTATTGTTAGAGATACATAAAATAACTATATTTAACTTGTCTGGGTTAATCTTAACATTAGAAAACAAAAGAAATATTTAATATGAGATTTGAAAATATTTAATATTAAACATAACAATATGAAATACTAAACATTTATAGTATTTTATCTGAAACATAATAATATTTTCATGCCAAATTGATCGATAAAAATTAGCCTCATAAGAATGATTGTGGATTATAACAAAATCCATGAGAATATTTCTATGTGGTATAATTTTCTCATTGCTTTAATCCTTGATAGTTAATTCATATAATGAATAATCATTTATTGCAAATTATAAAAACCTAATACCATAAAAATTCACAATGAATCAGAAATCAACCATTGATATTGAAGAAAAGGATAAAATATTAGAATCAGGCCCATGGAATTAAAATTTGGATTCTAATTATTCATCAAAATTATAGAAATAAATTATTATACATTAGATAAATTAATTTGAAAAAATAGAAATGTATCATAAGTCTTACTATTGTAGAATATGTATTACTCAAGTAATTTGGGTGACTTTTGAATTATCATAAAAAACAGTCAACTGTAAAGCGTTAATAAAAAATACAAAATAAAATATTATGTAAATATTTGTACAAGATGGTTTATATAATTAAAAAAATTAACCATTAAGTCTTATAATATTGAAAATAGTCATATTGATAAAGCATAATGTAAAAAATAAAGAGTAAATATGTAAACAAAAATTATATGGTGAACAATTTAGAGAGTTAATTCTATTGTAACATAGAGACAACCAATACGAAGGATAGATTTCATACAGTGAAATGACTATTCTTGTCGTAGAAATTGCAGACACTGATGCAATAATAAAACCCAATGAAAATCAGAAAAAAATACCTTATGTAATAAGATAGAACAAAGAAACCCTATCTAAGACAAATATGAAAATTAATAAGATAAGAAATCGAAACAAATAAATCTTACCCAATTCAAGGGTCTAAAATTAGAGAAACCCTTCTCAGTGGTAGTAATCAAAGGGAATGTGATGAAATAGAACCATCTTGGTTTATATGTTTCCAGCTTCAACATGATTACACAACAATGTAATAGAGAAAATCAGAGTTAATCAAAAACCTACAATAGAAATCAAAGAGATATTAAGAAATAAAAAAATTGTCATCCAAATAAATCCTAAGGCAGAACTAGTGAGATGTGGAGGAGCAAAAAAAATGTGGCTATATTGTAGAGACATTATACCACTAGTCAAGGAGGAGGGTAGCTCAAAGGAAAAGGTGGAGGAGGAGATAGAGTCAGAGACGCATTAGAGCCGTGTCATCATCAGAGGAATACAGGGAGGTGGGGTGGCCGTGTAGGAGGCACAACCGAGTAGGAGGGGGGGAGGCCACCTTGGAGAAATATTGGCAGGGAGGTGGGGTGACCACATCATCAGTGGAGGATCATCCCAAGGTGGGTGGACATGTCGGAGGAGTAGAACGGAGGGAGGTTGGGCAACATCACTGGGTGATGAGGGTCATGGGGAGTAGGATAGAAAGGGAGGGAGGGGGGATCATGAGTGATTAGGGTAGAATGGGGGTGGGGATCACAAGCGAATAAAGTGAAATGGGGTAATTCCATGGGTATTTTATTACCCATGGCCATCTCTTAACCTATAAACATGTTTTTTTAAACCATTTATATTTAAGTGTGGCTATACCCTCAATTTATAGTAGTTATACTCTAATAAAAAAATCCCCAGTAGTAAGAGGCCCCCTTAGGTATGGAATGACGAACACCCCAAACACCCAGTTTTTTCAAAATTTGAATGATGGAATGCATTTATGACCTAATATTTCTTTGAGGGGTTTTTGTGGTTTTCTATTGGTGATTGTAATCCATTTATATTAATCTTGTTCATCTATGTTTTTGTGATCACAACTGAACATTAATAGAAAAACATACTGTCACTTCTTTATGCATTTTATTATTTATTATTTTATTTCTTTTCTTTCTATTATAAAATGAATAAAATAATAAATAAATTTATAAAGGAAAACTATTACCCGACTGGTCTTGAGCATCCAAAACAACCTTGGAGAATCATACATGAGTCACAGATTGAATCTTAATGCAGATCGCCCCCATCCTGTATGTCCACTACTTCTCTTGTGTAACGCCTCAACATGTTGTTGTCCGCATCTTACATCATCTTAGTCAATTTACACCACATCATCTTAGTGGGGTCCACGTCATGCATCATCTTCCTCAATTCACACTGCCTCATCTTAGCGGGGCCACGTTGTACACCGTCTTCATCCAAAGTACAAAAATACTTGCACACATACGAGGGAGACTAGGGATGTAATGTACATATGATAGAATGGACGCACAGGTCCTTAAAAAAATTAATAAAAAATAAAGACGATGTGACAACCACAATTTAATTAATTAAAAACAGTGAACATAGTTAGAATAATTAATTAAATAAATTAATCTAGACATAAATAGGTCGATGCTTAAGACCAGTAAGTGGGTAAAATTAAAGCGTGATAAAATAAAATTGCATTAAATAAATTATAAGGTTATTAATTAAATTAAATTAATTAAATAATTCAAATAATTTAATTATTTTATATCGACTATTAAATAAATTTTAATTCAAAAAATAAAATTACTTAATTAATTTAATTTAAATGAAAAACAAAATTAATTTTATCTTTGGGTTTTGAAATTATTATTCTAATCCAAAATTAATATTTTAACTAATTTATTTTAATTCTAAAATTAAATTAAATAAATATATTAACTACGATTCACCCAATCCCAAAAACAACATGCTGACCCAAAGAAGGTTGCATCGTACCTGTGCAAACCCATTTTTGGGTCGAGCGAAGCCCGTGCTGGGATTTTCTGGGCCAGGGAGGTCTACCCAGACCTGTTTCGAGTTGGGCGGACTCGCCCGATCCATTTTAGGGATAAATCGGACCCATAAGGACCAAAAGGTGGCTGATAATAAGTACCTCATGGTTGTATGAGGCTGGACACATTAGATATAGGTAAGATACAGCTGGCTCAGGGTCCGTGGTAAGCCGACGATGGTGAGATCCTGAATCTACTGGGAATGGCGGCTGTGGTTTCTATGGGAGACTCAGTGTGGTGAGGCAGTGACGACACATAAAAGGTGGACCGAAGAGGCTGGATAATGCGCGGTTCTGGGCGAGTGAGGCCCTAGAGGGCCGGACAGAGGCAGGTAGCCTCAGAGAGGCTGGGCGACCAACTTCCAGAGGTCAGGCCATGGGAGGAGCCGCCTGGCAGTGGTGGTGTGGGATGGTTCACCAAACCAGGAAGAGTGAACCCTGTTTTGACTTTCAATAGTTTGTTTTTGTTTTGATTGAAGTTCAATAATGCACCATCCTCACTTGTAATATTTTTTTAATAGATTGACATGGAGAATCCGTGCACCCAATTTGGCTTCATTCATAAAATTTACAAAGGTTAATATTTATCTGTTAATTATAATCTAATTATAATAATAAAATAATTATTATTATAATAATAAATTTATAATGGAAATTATAAAAATTGTAAAATTATAAGTTTTTCATAATTGATATTTTTTCGGTTGAACCAAAACTGACCAGATCTTGGCCGGATCACTAGGATAATTGGAAACAATCATTTAAATTTTAAAACCTAATATAAAACAAAAAAATTGATCCACATAAAAAATTTCAAATGACCATAACTTGGCCGTTCAAAATTGGATGGACGCACTAATTGAACCGTTGGGTCCGATTTCAAACCCTTTACATAATATTATTGAAAATTAATTTTTTATGGACTCAAAAAATTTATGCAACTTCATATGATTCCAATTGAAGGCACCAGGGTACTCATAGAAAGATAGTGGGCTGAGGATTTAAAAAAATTTCATCGTTAGAATGACAAAACTTATTTTTGCTGATGATCCGAGCCCCAGTACTTTCCGAGTAACTCATGTAAATTAAAAGAGTGCATAAAATAAAAATAAAAAATATACATGTTCAGATATAAATCTGCGCTTAACTGCAAATTTTCATCATTGATCATTTCTTAAAGGATCTATATAAGGATCCCTCTAGATTTTCCACACACGCTTCAATAATCCGCTGGAGCATCATAAGTTGAATTTCGGGTGCTGGCGCGGATATCCAACGATGGCTTCGATGTCACAACGATCACCGCATCAACATTCCTTTGATTCCAAAGGGAGTTCATGATCCGAGAACCTGGATCGAGAGTCTCTATCTCTAGAAAGTGCGGGAGGAGAGAGAGGATCTTGACTTAATGCCACGAATTGTATATTGGAAGATCCTCTCTCCTCATATATATAGTGGATGTATAAAATACCTGGTTGGGTTCCCCGACCTCCAATTATTTAATGTCATCTAAAAAAATAATTATGATGAACTAAACTAGATCAATATTATTTATTATTTTTTCACATGCCTGTAATATATTTAAAATATATTAGGTGATAAACCCAAGTCATTTTACTCGACTTGTAATCCTACTTAATATTAAACAAACCTCAAATACTAAAATAAATTTTTTTCAAATAATATTTTCTCATATTTACTTAACTGGTAAATAAGTTTAATAAATAAATTCAATACCAACTATTATATACTTGAATTATATGAATTTATTTATTTATCACTGATCGATAGCTTGGAAAACACTCGAATCTCGTTTTGGGCCCCACCATATCCAAAATACCCATTCAACTAAATATGGTGGATTCTTGAATACTATATTTTGTGTGACCCTCTAGACCCTTATCTCAATAACAGTGAATAAAATCCACAGACTAAGAGTAGAGTCTAGCTACCCATAAAGGCCTCTAAGAGATAAGGATTTTCATAGCAATGAAAACTAACATACAAACACTTACCATGTAATACAATATCTTTGTCTCTAGATATATCAAAAATCAGGATGCACACTTGTGTCATCTCCATTTTCTTGCATTATATTTTGTTGATCTTGCCAGATGCATTTACCTTTTGACTGCTCTATACAAAGACTTATAAAGGTT
This sequence comes from Viscum album, assembly GCA_963277665.1. Lineage (NCBI taxonomy): Eukaryota > Viridiplantae > Streptophyta > Magnoliopsida > Santalales > Viscaceae > Viscum > Viscum album. The sequence goes on from OY728142.1 coordinate 1,542,787,189, forward strand.
GCACAATCCTGATCAACTAAGTTCAAGATATATATATTCCTTATCTTAGAAGTGAAAAATCATTTCCTGACCATTAAACCAATTCCATACCACCAATTACGCACCCAAAACAAGATACCTTTCCCTGATTTCATTATCATGTTTTTTCCTTTTATCAAAGTACGCAATCAAATAGAACACATTGGAAATGATCTCAATTCTAGAGACCAATACACATGTCTGTAGATAGGAACAACCAATGACACCCAAAACATGTGGTGTTCCTATCAAAGGTTCTGTCTTCATGATCTCACTACAATAGATCACCAAGTATGAACTTCATGAGAATAAATATCAATTCTTATGAGCCCCCAACACCTAAGCATCAAACATAAACTATTTCTAGTCAGTATGATGAATCTAGACCACATAACCTTTATTTAAGGTTAATCTCATGGTATCTCGAGGCTCTCATTATAGGTTGAGATCTTCTATAACTTTTGGATATGAAAATTAATGTATTGAAATTACTATTAAACAGTGGATGTAGAAATATATACACTACAATGGTAAGAATACATCATGTTTATCTAACTATATACATGATATGATAATGAAATGTACTATATAATTAGGTCTAGGGTACCCACAATTTCAACAAATAGAACTATCCATCCCATGATCCTATGTTGGTTTCTATAATCTTTTCTTTGAATACATGGAGACATTATCTCTATGGAGAATGATGTGAGATATACATAGATCATATGAGTCTGAAATATATCTTTTCATATAATGAGCTCAACATGATGAAATGATAATGGATCGAGCTACTCCTGGATTATTAATTCTCAATATACTACCATCTAGGTATGGAAAATAAGTTAGTGGATACTTTGAGTAGGAAAGATCATGGGGTTATAACTAAAATGAATATTTATAGGGATCCTATGTTTCTGTATTTAGTAAAGACAGATATGAGAATGATTAAGGATGTGGAAACATCGCTCCTTTTTCAAATGATTTCCAAACCATATTTATTTGAAAAAACTAAAAAATTCCCATCTCGATGAAGAGAATTTTCAAAAGAAAATTAATTCCGTGAAAGATGGGAAATTAGAAGACTTCGTTTATGAAGATAATGATATGAAATTTTCAAGTAGTCTATGCCTTCTATCTATACTTGATCTGATATGGGAATTATTATAAGATTCTTATAGTTCTAATTTATCTTTATACCCTGGTATCACTAAGATATATATATATATGTATCTAAATGAAATTTTTTGGTGGGATAATATGAAGTGATAAATTTCTGATTATGTATCAAGATGCTTAGTTTTTCCACATGTAAAGGATGATATAAAACATCATGTGGGATTCATGAATGATTTGCATATTCTTATATGGAAATGGGATGAAATTACCATGAAATTTGTCGGTATATTAAAAAATACATCTATAAATAACAAGTATATATGATTCATTTTTATCTCCTTATCAAATATACACATTTACTAGCTAAAAGACAAGATTTACCTTTTGAGCACCTCAAATTTTTTTATATTAATAATGTTTCAAGAGTTTATAGTGAACCTCTTGTAATTTTATTTAATCACGATCTATGATTTAAATCAACATTATAGAAAATTATTAAAAATTTACTTGATACTGAGCTTCTATTGAGCACCACCTATCATCCTAAAGCTGATTGATAGTCAATAAGGACTATTCAAACATTAGAAGAAATGTTTTGTTCATGATCACTTGACATTCAACTTACTTGGGATCAATATTTACCTTTAGTGTAGTTTAACTATAATAATATATTCCTTTCATGTATTTAAATTTCTTAGTATGAAGCATTATATAATAAAATATGTCATACTCCAACTTATTGGGATAGAGTTAGTGAAAGGAAAATTAGTGATTGAGGGTAATACTATTTGGACACATATTTAAATAGATCAAATAATGAAAAAGATCACTACTGATAACCAAAGGAGTTTTTTTTTTAATTTCAAGTGGGAGACTATGATTTCTAGAAAGTGACTCATTGGTGCTGTGTTATAAGGTTTGGTAAGAAAGGAAACCTAATCCCTATGTATATAAGACCTTTTGAAATTATGGAAATAATTTTAACTATGGATTAACATTTTGAAATGACACTAAACCTCTCTAAATTATAAGTTGTATTCCATATCTATTTGTTAAGTGAGTATATTCTAGACCTAACACTTGTGATCAGCTCTGAAAAAATAGAATTTGAACCTAATCTATCTTACTGTGAAGAGCATATCCATATTAATAACACTAAATAAAAAGTGTTGCGAAATTTTATGACTCCAACAGTAAAGTTACTTTGGATAAATCATAAAATAAAGAAATTAATTCGGGGACCTTAGGATGTTATAAAAAAGATCCACCCTCATTTTTTTAGAAAGTAATCTCCATGAAAATTTCAAGGAATTTTTTTTTGAATTTGGGAAGAACATAACACCTATTTTTCAATTATAATAAGTGAAAATCTCATTATTTTAGAATTAATATTTTAATATTTCATGGTATAAAATTATAAGCTATATCGATTTTGGACTTACTATATCAAAATAAACTATAATGAATTTTTAAAAATTTCCCTCAGAAATATTATTTTATAAATAATTAAAAATCCAATATTAAACTAATCCTACTTATATTTATAATAAAAAGTTATAATAATATTATTTAATCATATATTGAGTATAAATTTAATATTAATAAATATAAGATAACTTGGAGGTAAAAATTGATATTTTTCAGAAAACTTTTTTTAAGTGTGTAATGTTTTTACATTTTAATTAATTTCACTATTATATAATAATGAATTATTTTACTCAAATTTATAGATCATATATCTTAATATATGAATTTAAATTAATAAAATGTTGATTACTAGTCATATTGTTAATGTGAGATAATATTATGCTTGAAAAATGTATTTCCATGAAAAATAGTTTTTCATTATGTTTTACAGTTTTATGTTTAGATTAATTTCCAAAATTTATAGGAATGAAATTTGATAAAATAATTTCCACATTTGAAATCAGTATGTCCAAATTTGGTAATGTGTTCACTTTTATTTTTTGTCATTATGAATAGTAAAAATGGTTAATATTTGTTACCACAGTTATGGTTAAAAGATTTTTTCAGGGGTTTATTTAAAAAGATACAAGCTAAATGAGCTTAAAACTTTTATAAATCCTATTGGATGATTATATTTCAACCCTATATTATCTCACATTTGAAATAGAATCAATTTGGAGTCACTTTTCTAAGAAACTAACTTAATAATATTTTAATACTTTTAAAAATTACAAGTTTTCCACTCTCCTCACTTATTAAAGAAAACCTTGAGACAACCTGACATCCTATGATGTATTTCTATTTAAATAAACCCTATTTATTTTATAACCTTCTTTATACACTACAATGAGTTTAAAAGAACCATGATATAAATATTTATTATTAAAATGTGACCTTTATAACCTAGTAGTTAAAATTGGCAGTATGAATAAGAATAACCACATTATGGAAAATATTTATAAAATTTTATATAATGCAAATTTCACTGATAAATAAGTACTCATTTTTCTGTAAAATCATTTTATGCTTCAAAAATACATTTTATACAAAAAATGGTTTTTATTTCTTTTTATGAGAAAATATTTTAATTATTTTACACCACTTTTATAAATTTTATTTTATAAAAATGATATCATTTGTAAAATCATCAAATAAAAATTATCATAGGGTGAAATATAGGGATTTTTTTTAAAAGATTGATTTTACAGTTAATAGTGAAAAAATACTATTTTTTTTGAAAACTATCATTTCATTATAAGTATTAAAAATATTCATTTTATTTGATAATTATTTAAAAATATAATTAGTTAATTAATATTATAAATAATCCATTTAATTTCATTGAAATCAATTTTATTCTCGATTTTGGGGTTAAAAATGTTTATACTTATGAAAAAATTTCATTTCAAAAAACCACTTTTCATTTAACTTTACTCATTTAATTTTAAATTAAATTATACCAATTTTTGGATATAATTTTATAAAGTAATTTCAATATTTCTAATCATAGTAATTAACATAATTTAATATTTTCAACTTAATTTTTGGTCATATAATTATGTTATCATTATAATTTTTTCATGGTTAAGGTTGAAATGGGTTTAAAGTGGTTTAACTAGAAGAAACTGCTTAAAATGAATACAAGAAATTTCCAAATGTGTTTGGTTGAGTTTTTTTTCGACCCTATAATATATTCTCTTTAAATATAGGGTGTCTTGGTTCCATTTTACATGATTATGATACATATATTATTTATTCATTTAATTAATTCCAAGTGTGTTTTTTTTTCTTTTCATATAAAATGATACCAACTCTCCTATCTTACCCTCACTTAATGATCCTTAAATAATATCCATTACCTTCTATAATACCTTACTATATTTCTTTTCCATTTTCATGATCTTTTCATGTTTCTAATACATCATCCTTTCAAGGCTTAAGGTGTAAGCCAACAATGGTTTCTCAATAAAGATGTTTAACTCTTAACCAAGTAATTTCAATTTTACTTCTTCCACTAACTCTTATAAATATATAGTATCCATTATAAAATAATTAATTCGATATAATAAATATAATAAATTGTTATTATTATTATTTAGCAACCATTATCCACCTTACTTCTATTATACAAATAACGAAAATATCTCTCGTGCGTATGTACAACTTACCATCTCCGCATAGCAGTGTAAATAGTTTTTAATAACTATTTTACTTGGATGATTATAAAGATAGAAATATTGTTTATATAAAATATTTAATATATTTTTATGTTTATTTAATGATAAAATATGTTTTATCTTTCTTTCTATATTTTCCTTAAAAAATGAAAATAATGTTCATGCACACGTACGATCTTCCATCTCTGTGAATGATGTAAATCATTTTTCTATATATACTATTTATGGATGATTAAAAACATATATATCATGAATATATATTATATTTATATCATTATTAATATTATAAAGATTATGGAATCTTTATAAAAGTATAATTATGGGGGATGTTGAACCGAAACATGCATGAATAACAAATCAGTTATCACCTAGAAAAGTGGTTTTAATAAACTAGTGATAAGATATTATATATAATTAATATATATGATTATGGTTATATAATAAATTTATAATTAATATATATCTATTATTAAATAGTTTTTAATATGTATTATGGAAGAAAATTCTCAAGGTAAGGGATTTTAATCTCATGTTTTATTTTTGTGAGAGACATGTCATATTCACTCCCTCAAAAAGAACTTTTTATTAGAAATAAAGAAAAAAATACAACAAGGAGGTTTTTAGTGGTGAATTCAAAGAGAATATTCATGGATAAATATTAAAATCATGAGGATTATCTCATAAGTTGTAAAAAATAATAATACAATCAAATAGATTCCTTTTCTAGTACGACTGTCCGCAACAAAATTCCCCTCCCTCCATGCATGGGAAACCCCCATTCCATTATCAAGAAGAGATTTTCTTTTCTTGATAAAATAGCTAAGATTACATGGAGTGTTACCATTTACTCAAATGAATCTAACCAAGATCTTGGAGTCCAATTCCACCTCTACAATCATGAAGTTTGGGAAGTTTTTATAAGGTAAGCCCACTTAAGAGAGCTCTAGTCTCTACCCCAATTGAATTCCCATTTCCATAGAAGTAAATGTACCCGATGACCATGGACCCTCTAATATCATAGAAAAGTAATTCTCCTCTCATAATCCCATTTATGCAAGACCGATCCACATTTTATTTTTATCATATATTATAAGGTGTATATAATTCCCATTAATGTCTTTTTTTATTTTTATCATCAAAATTATGGGGTTTTACATATTAATATAAGGTTATTTCCTTCATGGGGTGTTGATTCAAATGTCACCAAAGGGTTAGGGTATTTATGTTTTAACCCCATTTTAATTGATATTATTTTTTCTTGAATTTCCATTGAGGAAATTATATGATCCTTATATAATAAATTCCTTTCATTTTCTTCTCCTCTGTTTAATTAATTTTTTTTGAAATTTTCACACTATTTTCCTCTCTTCGGTACATGAAAAGGTTTAGAAAATGTTTTTAAGAAAATATAACCATACTTCTCCTCTTTTGTCCAGAAAACATTTTTCTTCTATATCCAAGTTTTCTAAATTTTCTATCAATATTATTTTGGAATATTATTCAATGATTGTTTAATTTCATTTTTACCCATGAATGAATTTTCACAAAAAGGTTTAAAAGTAACGTTTTTTTTTCATTTTTTGAATGGTGGAATTTTTGTATAAGGCATGAACAAAATATTTGTTTTTTTACAAATACATCATGAATATAATTTTCCATCATCATGATGACTCAATATTTTGAATATCCATTTACAAAATTCTATAGTTATTTTAAAATAAAATATTTTCATTAATATTTTGGAAAAATTTTATTGTTAAATTAGTGATTTCAAAATAAAAGTGTATTTTCCTAAAGAATTATTCAAGATATCTTTTGAATAAATTTTTATTTTATGATACAATACTTGATGTTAATTATGATTTTTTTGGGGATAAGATCCAATTATACAATCCTTATTATTTATATGGATGGTCTATTATTATGATGATGGAATGTTCTTGAAACACATTTATTTTAAATTGGTTATTCTATGATGAAACGATTAACGTTTTATGATCTTGTGACATTTTCATGAATAAATAATGATTATGTGATGGTTGCGTTCATTATAGCCCTTCAATTCATTGGGTAATGTGATATTGATACATCATGAGATAATGATGATAAGTGTGGACATGATTGTGAATTTCTTTTTCCATATATTGACATGTGATTATATTTGAATCTATATTTGATCATATGGATATGTTTGGACATTATTTTTAATATATTTTTCCATATTATGATGCGTGAGTGTGATATATTTCTAGATATACTCACATGATTATGTGTGAACATGATTTTTTTAGCTATGTACACAAGATTATGATTTATTATGATTATGATGAAACATTCCTATGTTATGACTCTTGAATGATGATTACTAATTTGAATCCCTTATTGATCATACTTCTAAAAATGATTTGATTTTGTTGCTTATGATCTAATTTTTTCTGAGTAATAATATTTTTCCTTGATAATATGAACTCAAATACTCTATCATACCCTTATGATCATCTTATCCTCTAATGATTGATATCTCTCATGTTTTAGATGATGAAGATCTATTAGGGAATAATAATATTGTGTATCTAGTATATAAAGACACTAAACCATCACAATTCTAGTGTGGATAATAATGTTATATATAGAATATTCTTATATTAAGATCAAATATCTATGTATGAAATGTTTGGGTTACTATAGTTAGTATCATAGCAGGTTTTGTTCAAGCTTCTGAGATTAAGATTATAGAACTTTGGTGAAAATACCAGGGATAAGTTTATGTATAGGATTACATCCTAAAGTTTTGGAAAATAATAGATTATGTTATTTTCATAAAAATACATCCATTTATAGATATTATAAGTGTATTTGTTATTGGAAAATATGAATCTTGGGGTAATAAGCATGAAAAAAGTTGATTGAGTATATCTTGACCAACATTTGGATACATGGTGAGTGTATCCTTATTACGAACCTAGTTTGATACTCATAAGGGATATGATTGGGTTAGTTAATATTTTATTTATGAACCACCATAAAGGATATGAATAGAATATTATCATGGATGACATAGGACATGGTGTCAGGATTTAGACATCCTATAAATGTTTTTTCACGACTTAACACTTTGATCAAATATTCGAGACGATCATGATAACCATTTTAATTTTAGAATGGGATTGAATATATAATGATGATGTTGGGGTGGTAATAGGAAATATCAAATATCAATGTACCCTATTTGAGATTAGCTATATGAATTCCTACATATTAGTAAAAATCTCAAGGAATTCCAATTCATATCTTCAATGATTAGATTTTTAATTATCATTGGAAACCCTTAATAATACGATGATCATATCTCAAGTCTATAATTCTTTTCATGACTTCTCCCCACCCTCAAAGTGTACTACTCCTAGGATAGCAATGAGAGAAGGGAGATGATGACTTCTAGAGTACAGCCTCCAGTAGGCTCCAGGATGAAAACTAGAACCAAGGTTATAATAATTATACATATGGGAGGAATTAACCTCTAAAAGAACATGATTAAGAGAGGTATAATATGAACAAACCAATAAACACATGATAGTACATATATATAAATAAAATCCAAGTGAAAATATGCAATTTCATACAATAATATAACAACTTATAGGAAAACCACAGGTATCAAAAGGTAAATATGGTAGTGACCATGAGGCCCAAACATCTTTTGTAAAACCATGAGTTAGTAATATCCATCATGATCTCTAAAATTCCCTAGATAACCTAATATTTATATATATATGTAGTGTGAAAGTTATAGTATACTCATTAGGATCCTTCTTGGAGCCTCTCCTTAAAAAGATAAAGAAATAATGCTAAAGTACAATGAATAACAATGAAATTAACTTATCGCCTAAACAGGTATACTAAGTTCCCAAACTCACCATGAATAACACTCAATTATTATCTCATACAAGAGAGCATATAATATAATAATTAAGAATCAAGGGAACCTCTCTCTATCTCTCTCTTCCCCATGAATTTTCCACTTTTCCCTAATTTTTCACATCCCGAGCCATCTCTCTTCAAAATAGGCTAGACCGAAGGAACGAGGGAAAGACATAAAAATAGGAACCCCATATATCACATCATCAAATCATCTCATATCACATCTCAATACAGTAACCAAGTAGTCTATGAGATCCACCATAGCTCGTAGGATGTGTATCATACATCGTGTGTTATACCTCAAGCCATCACAACCCATACACTGAGTAAGGTACCTCAATACATCACCCTCTATACACATCATACCTATAATAATCCTTTGGATACTATATCCAGAGATATATGTGTGTGAAATAACAACAATACACCATATATATATACACATAAATGAGAAAACTAACCACTGTGCATACCCACATGATTGACTACCAAGAGAAGAGAATGGAAAATATGGGGTAGTCAGTCATCCATCATCCCATTAGGATATTGGGTAAAACACCCTCCCAAAGTACACTGTGTTCCAATTTCTATAATTGACATGTTTGGGGTAGCATATGAAATCATTAAAATATACAATATATAATTTATTTTACAAATATAAAATGTGTATCAAATAGTCTTAGAATCAACTATAGATAACGTCGCTTAGACTCATAGTTTCCACTTCCAAGACTAGATATTCTATAATCAAACAAACATTTAAAGAGAAAAATTAATTAATTCATTTATTTTCATTATTTACTTCTATTAATTAACTTATTATCTATTAAATTTACTATTAAAATTAATATGAATTTTATTAAATTATCCATAAATCCATGTCCATGTCCTCCATGAATAATCTAACCTGAGACCACAATTTCCCATAAATAACATCTTTTCAACAATTACATTCCATAAACACCAACCACATGGGTTAAAAATTATTTAATCATTATTAGAATAAATCCATAAACTAAGAACTCCAAGATAACCATCCCAATCTTCTACCAAGAGGATACATAAAAACAATCACATCTAGATGCCTCAAGCAGTGGGGAAAGTAATGAAAATAAAACAAGAAACCCATCTATTGACCATTAAACAACTTCATTCAAGAAAGCATCCAACTTTATCACATAAACGAGTAAACCCAGATTCAAACCATTCCATCATCTCTAGTTTCATCCCTCACACCGAAATCAATATCCTAGTGCATCTATTTCTTACAGTCATCAACTAATACCACATAATCTAGGCCTCCCCACCCCTTATCACATCAAATAGGGAAGATCACTTCCAGAGAACATCAAAAAATCAACAGGAAATAAAAAATTATAGACAACAGGGAAACCTAGGCCCTAAAACAAAGCATCTATACTTTACACATAAATGATATCTCACGAATCCAAACTCAAGGTACTCAAACTTCTTAACCAAACAATAAACTCATTCATTAGAAATTATCTTTATCATACAACTGGTTCTCATTATATCTTGAATTAACCAATTAATTACTCATAGGTTCCAACTATGGGAATCCTAAGTCATCATGCAATAACAAGCAATCAAAAGTTACAAATTTTCTTAGAATTAAAACGAATTTCATCAAACTATGAGAAAAACCATTCTCAATTAACACACCTTTTTATAATTATCAAAATTCTCAAAAAGAATTATCATTCTTCAAATTATTTATCAATTACATTAACATATGGAAGAAAAAAATTAATTAAACATGAACATTGCATCAATTTTATTATCATCAAATCATAAGAAACACCAAATTCATTATAATATGACTCTTCTTTAATTCTTAAGCCAATCAATTAATTAATTACAGCTTTATGTTCTTTATGATTTTCTATATTGAATAACATGCTAATATATATAATAATAAGAAATTATAATAAGAATAATATAGATATCACACTATCTATCAAATCAAGTGCAAAATTTTTATCAAGGTAGAAAAAAACAACATGCAATCACTACAAACATTTCTTTATTAATCTAGTTCAATATTTATTTGGTTAATTCCATTTATGTCTAAAGAGATAAACCACACTAACTTTATGATTACACAAAAAGAAATAGGATAATAAAAAAAATCCACTACTCAGAAGAAAGAATTTACATTTTACTCACTGTAATAAAAATAAGGGTTATGAACAAGATGAGATCGCCACTAGAGAACTCGTGACAGTGGAAGAAGGGTTCCAAGAATCCAAGAGAAGGATTATATAATGACCGGTTTAAAGATAATGAAACCAGAAGGGAATGAAAGGAAAGACCTTAATTTTCAATTTTTTTAGATACTGGATGGTCAAAATTTATAGATCAAAAAATATTTAATTCTAACTCCTGCATATATCATTAAACTCCACGTGAAAGGGTGTGTTTAGAACCTCATCCAAATCAGAAAAATCTTGGATATGATTATCCTTAAAAATCCAGCCTTTGAAGGACCTTGAATAATTCCACCAAATGTTTTTAATTATTGTTTTATGAAACTAGAGGAAGTCTCCATGTAGGTTATTTTTACGTATACAAAAGAACCATGTATCTAAAACCCCTATGTAACCATTTTCCCATGTATCTTAATTCACCATGCAGCTAGAAGTGCCATGTAGTTAAATTACCTATGTTGACAATTCCCTATGTAGCCAAATTCCTTACGTAGCTGAATTCACCTTGTCTCCATTTTTACCATGTAACCAAATTATCCACATAATCAAATCATGTATCCAATCTCTCACATAGCTGATCCATGTAATCGATCCAGCCACGTAGCCAATTCATGTGGCTTATACATATATCTATTTCTCCCACTTATCTCATCCATGTAGCCATTTCAATCACATAGTTGATCCACATAACCGTTTGAATCATGTATTCGATTCATCCATGTATCCAATCCTTCCACATGGATGATCCATCCATGTAGCTAATTCACACAACTGATATGGCCATATACCCAATTTCACATAGCTGATGGTTCCACATTAACGATTCAACTTGCTATGAGTCAAGATGTCACCCAAACCATGAACCACACCTTCTTGACATGAAAATATTCCTAATTAAATTTTTAATAGAAAAACACCTCCATACCAACTTGAGGCCTCCTTTGAATACCACGAGCATCAAAAACATGAAAAGGGTCAGACTATATAGATAAATAACCTTATATTAGATACCTATAATAAAATTATCATCCTCAAGAATCTAAAACAAAACTCAAGGAGAAAATTTTTTTATATGAATATCCTCACCTTGATATACCTCTCAAGCATCTTAGTATCACATGATCTCAATAACCTCATCTAAGGAAACAATCCTAAAACCATGCAACATTAACAACCATCTCCTATATACTCCACTATGGGATATTCCTATCAAACAAGAATAAATATAAAACAAGAAATAAGAGGAAACTATCACACAAACCATAAAGGTTAACACCCACAAGATAACAATGTTACAATAGATGATCTAAACATCAAAAAACTTGGGGTACTGAGTGCACATCTGTGAATCATGTTCCTAAGTACTCTTCTCCATGACACTATTCAACCACAATACCCAATCCAAGGAAATATTATACCCACACAACACCATCTCCTAGAAGTCATAGATATCTATAGGATTATCCTCAAAGGTCTCATCATCTTTAACATTGATCTTGTCCCAATCTATGACATGAGAGTCAATATGAAGGTAAAAAAGGTGTTATGACATGTGAGAAACACCATGTATACTAATTATATGCGGAGAGAGTGTAATTTTATTTTCCCTGACTCCAACATAAGACAACACCTTGAGAGGCCAAATAAACTAGTGATAAAGTTTACTCCCATGAACAAACCTTTTCTTCCCATGATGACGAGTCACCTTCAGGATCATATGATCTCCAACATTGAACTGCAGAGGTCTCATCCAATGATTGGAATAGGATATATGATGGTTCTATACTATCATCATCCTTTCAAAAATTACCTAACCACCCCAGTCATATTTTCTACCAATTCCAATCCTAGAATTACTACACATCAGACCCTAGTACAACACAATGGATAATGGTAAGGTTTCCCATATAAAGATTCAAATGGAATCATAATAATTGTGGAGTGGAAACTATTACTACAAGTAAGATCAAACAAGGGAAAATTCCACATTCACAAACCTCCATGATCCATGACACAATATATAAATGTGTCTTCAAGAGTCTGGATATTCATCTCTATATGATCATCCTTCTATGGATGAAAAGCAGGGCTAAGGAATAATCGAGAGACAAAAGTATGTTGGATTCCTCTATATTCCTTGGAGGTAAAACAAGGACCCTGATCAGATATGATCATCCTCCGGACCCTATGATTCATACCACCTTCTCAAGATACTTACTTGACAAAACCTTCACTAGGATCAACTACATAATCACTATAAAGTGGGATGAATTTGTAAAACTCACTATCAACCATATAACATCATAGCCTCCCTGATCTTGAGGTAAACTGGTAAGGAAGTCCATCGAGATGTCCTCCCACTTCCAATGGGAAATATATAATGGTTAGAGAAAACCATCGGGAACATGGTTCTCAAATTTCACTTTATGGATAACCAAACATCGAGGATGAAACTAAAAAACTTCACAATTAAACCCAAGTCACAAAAAATGACCACTCAAAGATCATTACATATTTTTCATGTTGGGATGAATTAGAAAAGGTAAGATATAGACCTCACATAGAACCATATCACACATAATTGAGGGGATGAAAAGACTTCCCTAAAACAACACCATATTCCATACATCCTTAGACCAAACATTAATGGAATTACCAAAAGCAACTCAGTCTCTCCAGACCTCTACCTCAGAATCCCCTAGTTGGGAATCCTCCACCTGCTACACCATAGACAAATAAAAAATTATTTAAAAAATACAATCATTACCTCCATCCTCTCCCATATCTAGATAAATCACATAGAGTTATTCTATAACTCTCTAGGAATCTCTATATTCATGCACAAAATCACTACATGAATTTTTACTCAGCAAATCAACCATAAAATTTAACTTTCCTAGAATATATGAAATCTTGAAGCCCCAATCCTATAATAATTACATCCACCATTGTTGAGGTATGTTCATGTCACATAGGATAAGACATACCTTAGGCCCTTATAGTTGGTAGAAACCACAAAACTCTCATAGATGAGGTAATTTCACCACAAATTAAAAAAAAACACGACTAATGAAAAATCAAGATTATGGGTGGCATAATTATTCTCATGGGTACATAACTACTGATACCCATAAGAAAAAAATAATCTTTTTTTTCATCATAACACAGACCAACCCAAGATGCGAAGCATCATAGAAAACCTCAAACTGAACTCTCTCCACTGGAAAATAAGGACCAGAGTACAAAGAAACTTCTCCTTTAGGTACTCCAAAGCTTTCTAACACTGGTTGGTCCATGATAATTCCTAATCCTTTATTGTCAATGATATCAGAGGAGTTGAAACCCAAGAGAAATTTGTAACAAACCTATTATAATAGATTTAATGAACCAAGAAACTCCAAATATCAACCACTGTCTTGGGGGATTTGCAATACACATCTGCCACCATATTTGAAGGATCCATAGCTACTCCTTAGTGGGAAAAGAAATTCCCTAATAAAAATACTTCAAGAGCCCCAAAATCACACTTCAACAACTTTCTGAACATCTTCCCAGGACAAATTACCCCAAAAATGGAAAAAATACTATGCATTCTCTTCCTTATATGTGGATTACAAAAGTGTATCATTGATTAAAACCACCATGAACTAATCTAGAAACTTCATGAACACTAAGTTCATCAATAACATGAAAAAAGATGGATAATTTTTCACACTAAATGGAATCATAATGAAATCATAATTCTCATGATGGAAAAAAGATATTCTTATAAAGATCCTCATACGTTACCCATATCTACTGATATCCTGACTATGAGTCAATTTTCGAGAACCATATTTTTTCCTTTATCTGATCAAATAAATAATAAATTTATAGACTATGATTGAAATTCATCACTTTCACTTAGTTAAAGTGATGATAATAGATATAAAGATGCAAAATTACATCATCCTTATTCATGATCAAAATTGGTGCAACAAAAAGTGACACACTCGGCAGAAAAAACCTGACTATAGAAAATCATCGAGATATACTCACAGATCTCACAACTGAGAAGGCACCATCCTATATAAAGTCATCGAGACAGGAGACACACTTGGATGTAGATAAATTCTAAACATGATCTTCTATTGATGGGGTAATGCTATAAACTCCTAGGTAAATACATCAAGTTAGTATTGTATAACCTTGGGAAACATCTTATGATGAACATATGATGATCTCATCATCAACTCATACATCAAATATGAAAAAGATAGGACATGAATCAAACCCATATGAGGGTCCTACTACCTAAAAAACACTATTATCTCTCCATATACATCATAGAACACAACCTAAATTTTAAAGTAATCCAAGATATCCTTTAATAAATAGACCAATCCATACTGAGGATGATTTTATATGGATGTATCTATAAACATAGGAAATACAACCAAGAGTGATGTTGTACGAAAACTAGCTCACAATCATTATATACTTCATAAAAGTCAGCATGAACTCCAACTAACAGAGTCAATGCCAAGGGAAGTAGAAGCCTCTCTACCTCAAGTCCTAAAGCATGGATAACGGTAGGGGATATAAAGTAATACATATCTCCTGAATTAAAAAAAAGCATGCAACCATGTAAAAAACAAGAAAAATGTATATATAATGACATCTGGATCACCCATCACTAGAAATGATAAAGAACAAAGTTGATCATAACATGCTTTATGTATTCTATGACCCTACTGAATAGCACATCCATGACCATGCTCTACGCTTTGAGGATGAATATCTTTTCAGGGATGTACTATTCCTACCACATATACTCACTATTGATTCTAAAATGGAGCACCCTTCTGCTGCTACCTCAGCTAAAACTGCATGAACAGAACACCTGGGGTGCGCTGACTTCTTAGAATGGTTGGGCACTATCACTATTGATAACCTAAAAATCCATAATAAAAACATGCATATGATCCCTTGTCATAGGTCTGAGAGATGCTACCCCTTGATAAATGAGATGATGAGGGCTATGACCTAGCCCAAGCTAATCAAAAACTCTTATTCTTAGACAAATCGGAACCCAAAGCAATAGTTCTACTTTGTAAAGAAATCCTGAAAATCCCCCTCTTAGGATGATCCAGTTCTATCCAGTGACCTATAAACGAATTCTTCTCTCTTGATCACATCAATATATGTCATCAACATAAAAGGGGTAACGTAGAAATGGATATCTAGATGAAAATACTTTTCTAAATGTATCACTTTGGACTCCTCATCAGAAACATGTTTGAATCATATCGTAGAAGGGACCTGAAATGAATCTCGAACTCTCGAACACCGGAATTCCCCTATCAAAGGGTAAGAAGCTCCTAGTGACTGGACACCTTCATGGTCGAAGAAATAAACTTTTCTTGGAATTGGTATCAGATATTACCACATGAGACTACTGAATCCTCATGATCCATGAAGAATAAGAACCACCAATACCTCACCGCTCAACGAAGCATCATCAAATCCAACAAAACCCAGTGCTCCTTACGAGCATATATCAAATTGAAATCTTTCTCATCCTCTAATAAATAGTCTCCTATAATTGAATCTAAAATATATCCCTAATTACTTTCAATTATCTAGTACTAAAACTCCCATTTTGACCTCCTCCATGTTTTCTCATCATTGACCTCTAATCTGTGGTGATCTTATAGCACATCCTGCTGAACATCTTTGGTGTTAACCTGATGAGGATGACAACCTAGATCCATGCCTATAAAAAGAAAAACTGTTATAGATACTAAACCTAGAATATGGAATTCTTAACATTAATCAAATAATTATTTCATTATCTTGTTAATGTTTTAACATATCCCATGGTCTACCCATTTAAAACACAAGTGCAAAGAAGAATGATGCATGATCCTTTCCTAGGTCTCTACCCTGAAAACACTATCATTTAATTTTGTAGGCTAAGTAAACTTAAAGGTTCATACATTAGATCATATGGGACAATAAAATAACATTTTCTTAGCTAGTATCCCATGTTTACACCACATACTAAACTTATATGACACCATTTCTCCACCAACCCTTGAAACCTCACCTATGCCTAACTCCAAACTCTATCCTATCCCTCAACATGAACCTTCAATGCCACTCTTTCAAAACCTATCCCCCTTACATTTTACCTCTTTTGGGGTGACAATGAGAGAAGGGAGATGTTGAATACCTGAGTCTTGCCTCCAGTAGGCCCCGGGTTGGGGACTAGCATCGAGGGTATAATAATCAAACATATGAGACACATTACCCTCTAAGAGAATATAAAAAATAGAGATATAAGTTGATTAAAAAAATCAACACCTACTCATACATACATATATACATACATATATATATTATATATATATATATAATGAAAACTCAAGTGTAAACATGCAATCTTATATAGTACTATAACAATAGAAAGGAAAAATACAAGTACCAAAAGGTAAAGATAGCAGCGACCCTGAAGCCCAAACGACTCTTGAAAAACCATTAGCTTGTAATATATAGCATAATACCCAAATTGATCAAGACTACCTGAAAAATAGTTTATATATATGTAAGTTGACTATAACAGTATACTCAGTAGGATCCTCCTTGGATCCTCTCATGAAAAAGATAAAAAAAATACTAAATAATAGTGACCAACAATGAAACTAACTCATCACCTAAACATGTATACTAAGTTCTCATCCTCACCATGGATAACTCTCACCAAGTATCTCATACAAGATATGTAATATAATAATGATTCATAAAGGGTAACCTGGTCCCAAATCCCCATTGGTTTTCAACACTGCCCCAACATCGCACGTCCCGAGCCATCTATCTCCAAAATAGGCCTGCCTGAAGATACCAGGGAAAGGAATCTCAACATGAAACTCATGCATCACATCATCACATCATCCCACACCACATCTCTATATAGTAACCATGTAGTTTCTGTGATTCACCACAACCCGTATGATGTGTATCATACATTGGGTATTGTACCTCAAGCCATCACATCCCATATAGTGAGTAAGGTATCTAAAGAAATCATAGGCTATATACAGGATATATATAATAATCCTTTAGTTACTATATCCAGAGATACATGTATGTAAAATAACCAAATTCCATTATAAACCTCTACACATATATGGTAAAAATAACCACCATACAAACCAGTAAAAGTAACTACAAAGAGAAGAGAGTGGGGCCAGAGGGGGTAGTCATCCATCCATCATCCCATTGAGATACTAGGGAAAACACCCTACCAGAGTCCACTGAGTGTTTATTTATATAAAAAATGTCAAAGTGGTAGCGTATGGAATCAAAAAATATACTAGATATAATATATATCATAACCACACTATGGGTATAACCTAGTATTAGACTCACTGATAGATTATGTCACTATGACTTCTGAATTCCACTACTAAGACTAGATATCTTATAAGCACAAAATTATTTAAAGAGATACACTAATTACTTCCTTTATTTTTATTATTTTCTTATGTTAATTAATTTATTATCTATTAAATTAACAATTAAATTCAATCTAAATTTCATTACTTTAACCATCAAGCCAAGTCCATTCCCTCTAGGAATAATCCAAATTGAGTCCATGGTTTCCCAATAATAATATCTTTTCTACATTTGTATTTCATCAAAACCACCCTTGTGAGTTAGTAATCATTTATTAATTATTAAAATCATTCCATAAACTATGTATTCTAGGAAAACCATGATAATATACCACTAACCGGAAACAAGAAACCATGCACTTCCAGGTGCCTCAAGCAGTGGGGAAAGGAATGCAGATAAAATAAGAAACCAGACCATCACCCATTAAACTTATTCATTCAAGAAAACATTCGTCTTTATCAAAACAATGGGTAATCTTAGATTCAACATTTTCTATAATATCTAGTTTCATGCCACACACCTACATGTATATCCCAATTCATATTTCCAACACATGCATTTAATGCTGTCACATCATCTGAGCCTCCCCAACCACATCACATCAACCATCCTAAGCTCAAATCACATTTTAGACTCCCAACCCCATATCACACTACATATTGAATATCACATATGAATCACATGAAAAAATTAATAGGAAACAATAAATATTATCCTACAGGGAAATCTAGGTACTAAATTAAGGCTTCCAACCTTCACACATAAATGAAATCTTATGGATCCAAACTTAAGGAACTAGTCCTTGTCAAGTAAATGGGAAACTCAAGACCAAAAAATTATCTTTGTCACAAAATATTTTATTTTTCCATATTGAATTGAACTATTAATTATACAAAGGTCTAAATTATGGGAAACCTAAGTCAAAAATCTATAAAAAGCTGTCAAAAGTTAAACATGCACAAACCATAAAAACCAGTTTCATCAAACTGTGAGAAAAACCATTCTCAATTAATATTATTTTTTATAATTATCAATATTCTCAATGAGAATTATCTTTCATCAAATTATTTATCAATTACATTAACAAATGGAATAACAAAATTAATTAAGAATGCACATTGCATCTATTTTATAACCATAAAATGATAAGAAAAATTGGATTCATTAAAACATGCCTCTTCATTAATTATTAAGAAAATTAATCAATTAATTATGGATTTATGTTAATTACCATTTTACATCAATAAAAAAATGATAATACATGTCATAACAATAAATGATAACAATAATAACATAGACAACACAATATATAAAAAATCAAGAGGATAACTATTATCATGGTAAAAAGTAACACCATGTGATCGCTAAAAAAATTATTTATTAATCTGCGTATATAATTATTAGGTTAATTAAATTTCAATCCAAATGGATGAAACACACTATTTTTATGATTACACATAAATTAATAGGATACATAATTATTCCTATACTTAAATAAATAATATATACTTGACTCACTGCACCAAAAATATGGGCCGCACGCAAGATGGGATTTCTATTGGAGAACTCGTGCCACCTGAAGAAGGGTTCCACGACTCCAAGGGAAGGGTTCTAGACTTAAAAATATTGATAGAATGAAACCAGGAGGGAATGGAGGGAACAAACTTATATTAGTATTTTAAATTTGTGATTTAACACTTTAATAGTCTTACTTATTTTGATAAATTATCATCTCATCACTTTTATTAAATTATGAAGTGTTTCAATTAATTAATAATTTTTGATTTTAAATTTATAATAATAGATATTTAATTATTTTAATGATTTTTATATTTTATTGATGTTATATGGTAAATTTTATAATGATACTTAATTTTTGTTCTATTATATTTACTTAAGGTTGATATTTTTTTTGCTTATATAAAAAATATGGGCCATACTAAGTGAGGTACATAGGATCGACCTTAAGAAAATATGGGATCAATTGGGTAATCCTATGGGAAAGACCGCCATAGGAATCCCGCAAGGAGGAATTAGAGCTCTATGTTCATATTGTACACTCATTACATGTGGGATTATTAATAAGGCTGTGGACGGTGCATAGGTTGGGCTAGGTTTCCCTTTGAGACCATGTATAAGGACTATGGGGATGCACAGTGGGGTGCGAATACTGAACCCCACTGAAAACTTAAGGTGTGGGAAACACTACTTGTATGATATACCATGAGCTCCCGAAATCACATTTTTTATGTGGTAAAATTTAATATGATAATCGTTTATCCGATTTAAAAACTCAGATAAGCGCTCGACTATCCGATCAAAGCCCCATGAGCTGTATAATCATTTTCTATACCATGTTCTTATTTGAAATCTTATTCATATCTATATTAAATTTTTTTAGTAATATTATACATTTTTATCATATGTTCTCCAATTATAGTTTATTCCTTATTTTGTTTTCGATTGCTAGTTTTATTCTACCACTAGTAAATCATATTGCTCTTTGGTAGATCTTCTTCACTCCACAATAAGTTTTCTCTTCAACATATCTCATTCAGGTTGAACCTTATCATGACATAGATATTACTAATAGTGACTCCTTCTATCAATGAAGCTTCTCCTTGAACATTAGGGGCTATATGAATCATTATCTAGAGGATCCTTTAGACCTGAATGAAATCACTGTTGGGTTACTGGTTGTTCATCTCAACAGAAACACTGTTGGAAATTATCCAATGATATCTTATCTATTTTGATACAATTGGACCCCAACGATAGTACCTCTATTTTTATACCATTGGACTCCAATTTCAGAACCTCTATTTTTTACCATTGAAATACAACAATAGAATATTTTTTCTCTATCAATTACACCTTTAAGTTTATTGGTTACTCAATATGTGGCATCAACTACATCATGTATTTTTCGGCCTACCACTATTGGACCTCATCCAATGTTACAACACTCATGATGATTCAAGAATGGATGTGTTTCTTCCTTCTTCTTCTTCTTTAGATTTATTTTATTTTATTTATTTTTTATTCTTTAGTTACTCTCGCAAATAACAAATTTCTCATAAGGTGTTATTTTTCTTCTACCATCATTTGAAATATCCAATGGTAGTTCAATTTCATTCGTTGTACATCCAACGACATCAAATTTTTTATTAATTCTTATGAAGCATTTGGTTTCTCAGTGGCATGAAATTAGTTTTGTTTGGCTTGGAACTTTTTCTTTTTTTCTATTCAGTGCAACAATAACATGTGCTATGTTTTCCCACTATTGGACTACCACCTCTCTCTATTTCATGCAGTTGAAAAAATAATCCACCATTCCCTATTTCTATACCATTAGACATCCAACAGTAGATCAATTTATTGATAAAATATTTCTACCACCTCTATATACTTTTTAAACCATTGGACATCAATGGTAGGTCAATCTACCACCATAATTTTAATCTACCGTTAGTTATTTTTTTTTCTATTTTTTTAATTTTAATTAGAATTATTAAAATAAGTTATTTGTTAAATGTTTTATTATTTTATGTTTAAATATAATTGTATGAGTGGGGAAAAATAATTGTATCATTATTTTATGTATACTTATTCTTGTAGATTGAAATTCACGCGATGATCTATTTTTATAATATTTTGCTGTAATTATAATCTAAAAGATTATATTTTTATTTTAATTTTTTTATAATTGTAATTTTTTTACAATTTTTATAATTATTATCATAAATTTATTATTTTAATATTTCAAGAAGAAATATAAAACTCGATTGTACTCTGTTTTTCAGTGTGTATTTATCAAATAATGGTAACACTCATATTATTTTAATGTTATACTCTAACAAGTGTTGTGAAAATATTGGACATGGACATGATCCTAGAGGGTCTTTTTTAATGATATGGGAGATATAATCAATGAATAAAACATATACTAGTGTAGATCGTTCGTTATAAAACATGTGATACATCTTTAACACATTCTGGTTGCTTTTAATTGTTTACGAACATCTACGACTTCTTCACTGTAGTTTTGATCACAGGAGGACAAAAAATTCAACTTTTTTACCTTCTAAGTGATCAATGATCATCTATATTCAAAAAATTTTCTATTTTTAATCATATTAAAATTCACATATATTAGTTTCTTATTCATGTAATCTTTTTTTCTTTAATTTTAATTTCTTTGAGTCCAGTTTATGATTTTCTCAATCAAAATAAAGTCTTTCTTCTTCTTCTTATTCCACCTCCTAAAAGGAAGCTTTGTTTGCGACTCTCGATCAAAATTTAGGTAAGTAGACTAGGTTGGTATCTTGTAACATAATGGGTTTTTTCTGCTGGTTGTTTAATAGGAAATGTCTCTAACAAGTTTCTCACACATTTACAAGTGAGGTTCTTAGTGGGGACCAATATTCTCGAGGAGTAGAGGGGGTTTAGAAGTGGTCTGGGATATTTGGGTATGACCAACTATAAATCCTTATGTTATTTATTTTTTATTTCTTCTGAAATTTATATAAATAACACTTCACTCACTATAGATTTTTATTTTATAAACTCAAATAATTTTTGTATTTAAATATTTTTAATCACTATTCACCACCTCTAGTCATATTTGACATCAATAATGATCTAAAAATTTATATAAGAGAATAAGACCTTCCTTAAAGGATAATTATCCTTTTTGATTATTTTTGTTTCTAATTTTTAACTATATTATAACCTGGTAACCTAGAATTTATAGTCTAAGGAACAAAAGAAATGTTTTCTTTTAATATGGAAGGTGTCAATAACAGTGATGGATTGATTCCATAGAATCCCCCATTATTCGATGGAAGTGAATATGGATTTTGGAAAGACATAATGAAATCATACTTGAATTTTTTTTGGATCACTAGAATATCATGGATAAGCCATATGATCTACCCAAAGTGGATCCTTAGACACTGGTAGGTAATGACATAATAAAATATGTTTTGAATTATAAAGTTAAAAATATTTTATACCTTGCTATGTGTGAAATATTCTATATCCTTGTTTCATCCTGTAAGAAAACCTGTGACATATAGGGGATACATCAAGTGACTCATTATGGGACTAATAAGCCCAAGATAACAAATCTAGGAATTCTCTAAGAAGAATAACATGACTTCAATATAGGAGATGAAGAATTAGTAAACCAAATGTTCCATCAATTTACAAATATTAATAATAGTATGAGTGCTCTTGGAGAAGTCTTAGATAACAAAACTCAAGTGTAAAGAGTACTTAGAGATTTTCCAAAAATATGAAATTCAAATAAGGAATCCATTGATGAGAGTTATAATTTTAAAGACTACAATTTAGATGAAAAAATAGGCTCTCTAGTCAGTATAAGTTAGAATTGAAAAATATTACTCATGAAGAGTCTACTAAAAGAATGGGAATTGAATTTAAATCCAATGTCATTGACACCTCTAACGGATCTAAATATGATTTCAAGGAAAGTGATATAGATATGGATCAATTTTTTAATATGTTTTTTAAATTTATGGGAAAAAGGTGTAAAGAGGTAGATCAAGAGGAACTATATAATAGACTATAAGAAATGTAATACTACTAAAAATAACGACGTTTCATAGTTAACTTATTATTAGTTTAGAAAAAAAGGTCACATAAGGACTAACATACCTAAACTCAAACATCCAAATAATAATAAATATAAAATAAGAAAAAAACAAGATTATCTTGTATGTAGGGACTACTAAGAACGTTGTAACTCATGTGGTGATTCTGGAAGTCACCAGAAGATAAGGAAACTTTTTTTAATGGGCATTCAATGTGAGTTAAGTGATTCATTCTTTACTCAATTAATAAATCATGAGAATATTGATCATAATTCTTTATCTAGAAATGAAACTAAAATTATTTCTGATTCATGTTATGATTTTGACCATATAAATTCCAAGGTTAAAAAAAAAATAATGAAAATGAATAATTAAATAATGATGGATTCATAATAATTGAAGGAGTTAATTAAATAAATTCTGAAAATGAAAAGTGAATGTGATAATTTGAAAATCTATATTTACCATAATGATAAATCTGAAGAGGATTATAATTCTGTTTTTCTAATACTAATAGATTATAATTAAAGGGTTAATTTTTTTGATGTAAATGATAAAGATCAAAATAAAAGATTTAATTTATTTTTGGATGATAAACTAATGTAGAAAATGAATATAAGAAATTAGAGAAAGAAAATAAAAACTATGAAACATAGCTTTTGGATCCAATGAAATAGTTTTTACAGATTTAGAAACTATTCAAAAGAAGAATAAATATTTGAAAAATTAATTTGTTAAAAGCTTAACAGAAATTATTTTGAGTGTATTTTTTGTTAAATGTATAATGAAAGTGAATTATTCCAATGAGTTTTATTTGATATTTACACAATATTTTGGGCATACTGTAACATTAATTTGTAATGATTTAATTTCTAATCATCAAAATG
Source organism: Viscum album (assembly GCA_963277665.1). Taxonomy (NCBI): domain Eukaryota; kingdom Viridiplantae; phylum Streptophyta; class Magnoliopsida; order Santalales; family Viscaceae; genus Viscum; species Viscum album. Next base: position 1,542,812,058 of record OY728142.1, read on the forward strand.
ATAAATGATTTAAATCAATTTGGGTGCCTTAGTTTTCTACTACTGATCATGTTTCACCCAAGTTGACATGGGTCCCAAAATAGTTTGTTTGATTGTTTAATTTAAATAAATATTACCTAAAAGTCTCAATGAAACATAATACTTATGAAACAATTAATCCAAGAACATGAAAGGTGATTTTTGAAAGTTTATATCATTTAATTAATGTGATGGTTTCCTTGTCACTTTTGGGAACATCTCTAAAGGTTATATTAAAGGTATTAGTGAAGTTGGTTTTTCTAAAACAATTATTATTTCAAAATTATTATATATACTTGGTTCAAAAATGAATCTTATAAGTATATCATAATTATGTGATGATGGATTAAATTGTATATTCAAAAATTATAAATGTACTATTCTGAAAAATAAATTAGTTTTATTTTATGTAAATAGAGAAAAATGTATATATGATTTATTTTTCTGATCTAAATAGACAAAAGGATAAGTGTTTGAATGCTACAAGAGTATATGAAATTCTATGACATAAGAGGATTGGGGATGAAAATTTCATATTGTTTCACAAAATATGAAAGCATGAACATGTTCTATAAATTCCCATGTCACATACTAGTAAGTAATTCATGTGCGATTCTTATTCAAAAAGGTAAGAAACAAAAAGGAAGTTTTACATCTATAACTGATGTTAGTACTTATAGATGTGCAGAATTATTTCGTCTTGACTTATTTGGACCTATTAAACCTACTAGTTTTTGTGTTAAAAATTATGTAATTTTAATTGTAGATGATTACAATATATTCGTATCGATTTATTTTGTATCTTAAAAAAATAAAACATTATCCAAATTTTGTGCTTTCTCTATGATTATTCAAAATTTTAAAAAATACTTTAATCATCACTATCACAATTGATAGAGGTGGTGAATTTTTGAATTTATAATTTGGTAATTTTTGTGAATCAAATAGATATAAATATTATTTATCATCTCCTAGGTTATAACAATAGAATGGTGTGGTAGAGAGAAAGAACATATATATTCATGAAATCGCAACATCAATGCTAATGAAATTTAGTATACCTATATTATTTTGGGAAGAAGCTGAAAATACATTTTACCATGTTTTAAATAGAGTTTCAATTAGACATTTATTAATAAACACCTTTTATTCCATTTTCAAATGGTTTAAACCTAAATTTTTTAATTTCAGGGCCTTTAGATGTAAAGTGTTTATTTTAAATGAAAAAGATAATTTAGAAAAATTAAAATATAAATTTTATGAAGGAATATTTATTTGTATATTCCAATACAAGAAAATATTATAGGATTTTCAATAAGAAAAAATTTAGTTGATTAATAATCTATTCATGTCAAGTTTAATGAAAATAATTCTAATAAAAAGGAATCTGAATCTTTCAAAGAAAATAATGAGTTTAGAGAATTTAATTTTGGTGAAGATAATGGCCAATATAATGATAATTCATTAGATTATGGGGAGAATATATACTACCCAACTAATAATATCGAATAGAAAAATCTCAATGATAAACCTATTAAAATGTAATTGGTAATGTAGAATCTAGAATTCAAACCAAAAAAACTTTTTTACTTTACTATGCCAATTCTATTTTTGTTTCTGACTTTGTTCCTATAAATGTTGATAATTCTTTAATTGAATCAAATTTGATTAATGCTATCAAATATGAATTAAATAAATTTAAAAGTAATAATGTGTGGGACTTAGTTTCTTTTCTAGAAGATAAATATGTTACAGGAACTAAATGGATTTTCATAATAAACATGAAGAATATTGAAGTATAATTAAAAAAAGCAAGAATTGGAGCTCAAGTTTATTCCCAGGAAGAGGGAATTGAATTGGAAGATTATTTTTTTCATGTTTCTAGGATGGAATCAATTATAATTATATTATCCTATTATTATTTTGGAAACATCAAATTATTTCTAATGGATCTAAATAGTTTCTTTTAAATAGAATTGTTTTTGAGGATGTCAATGCTAGAAAACCCCTAGATTTGAATATGATAATTTACCAATTCATGTATTTAAACTAAATAAAGCCTTATATGGTCTTAAAAATTCTCCAAGATCTTGGTATGAAATACTAACACAATTTTTATTACAAATTGATATTGTAAAAGGAATGGTTGATCCAAATTTGTCTATAAAAAGTGTTTCAATTGATATACTAATTATAAAGATATATTTTGATGATATAATATTTGGATCAACAGATTAATATCTGTTTAATGATTCTTCTAAGCTAATAATAAGTGAATTTGACTTGAGCATAATGAGAGAAATAAAAATTTTCCCTATCCTTCAAATTAGTCAAAGAAAATATGGTATTTTTTTAAATAATGATAAGTATGATAGTAAACTATTGAAGAGGATTGGTCTTGATTCTTGTAAAACTATGAAGAAACCAATGAGTAATAATTTTAAATTGGACTTTGATGAATCTGGTAAGTCATTTGATATTATATTTTTATAGAGGCATGATAGGCAGACTACTGTATCTCACTGCTTCTAGACTATACATCATATTCAATGTTTTCTTGTGTGCTAGGTTTTAGTTAATCCCCAAAGGAATTCACATTAATGTTGTTAAAAGAGTAATTAGATACATCAAGGGTACTATTTTCTGTGGACTATTCTATTCTAATGATAACTATTTTGATTTATTGTCTTACTCTTATTTTGAATTTGGATGTTGCAGACATAACCATAAAATAACTATAGGTTTATGTCAATTTTTGGATTTTTTTAATTTCATGGATCTCTAAGAAATAACATTCAATATCACTATCAACAGCTGTGGCTAAATATGGTGTTTCTTTTAGTTTGTCTTCATAGAGTATTTGGATAAAAAATGTTGTATGATTTTAATATCAGTTTTGATAAAATTTATATTTAACATGATAACTAAAGTGAAATTTCAATTTCTAAAACCCTCTTCAACAATATATAACTAAACACAATAATGTATGATTTCATTTTCTTAAGGATCATGTAAATAAAGGTGATATATGTTTAGAATATTTTTTACTGAGAAACAATTAGCTTACATTTTCACAAAAACAATAGATTCTTTTAAATTTGGGAAAATAAAATTTTAATTCGATATGTTAGAAGATTAACATATTTGTTACTATAGTCACTATCCCTAAATATTTTTATACACATTTTCTATAATTTAATGTTATTCTACATTCTGATTAAATGATAATTATATCATACTATTTAAAAATTCTCTATTAAAATTCCTCTACACTACTTTTACAGTAGTTTTTTATAATTAAAATGGAGTTTATTTTATAGAATAAATTCCAATATAATTTTTGATAAATTTCAAAAAGGGGGATATTTTTGTTGAAAATTTAACAATGTTATTTTGTAATTAAAAAAATGTGAGGTTGTTAGTATTTGAAATTAGAAATTTAATAATTTTACAATATTATTTATTTTGATAAATTACTATCTGATCACATTTATTAAATTGTCAAGTTTTTCAATTAATTAATCTTTTTTATTATATGTTCTAATAATATATATTTTATTAATTTTAATGATTTTCATGTTTTCATAATTTCATTTGTTAATTGTTATAAGGATTCTTAATGTTTATTCTATTTTATTTATTTAAGTTTAATATTTTTTTTTGTTTCCTTATATAAAAAAATTGGGTCATCCTATGTGCGGAACCTAAGATAACCCTCAACCACTTAGGGGACCCATTCGGTCAACTTCATGTGAATGCTCTCCATAGGTATCCCACAAGGAGGATTTGACACTCGGTCTTCATAGGGCATAATCATTGTATGTGGGGAAATATATAAGGATCAATGACCATTTATAGGTTGGGATAGGTTACTCACTAGGCCTGTGTATAAGAACCATTAGGATGTATAGTGGGGTGTTGGTTTTGAACCCCATCAAAAACATGAGATGAGAGTGGAAATGCTTGTATTATACACCGTGGGATCCCCACATCACTTTTTAAATGTGGTACATTGAATAATGTTTATTTTTCATCAGAGTTATAAAACTCAGATTAGTGCTCAACCATCCAATCAAGGACACATGATCCGTCTGATTGTTTTGTTTATCCCGTGTTATTATTTGAACTCATGTGCATATCTGTGTAAGAAAATTTCAGTCGTATTTTACCTTTTTTTTCTCTTGTGCTCCATTAATGGTTTAACTCCTTCATAGATGGTCAAAATTAGTTTTATTCTCTCACTGATAAATCTTTTTTCTATTTGATAGATATTATTTGCTCTTTTGGATGTTTATTCCTCCAAATATATCCTTTAGTTTGACCCTTATCCTGAACTCGATCTCGAAAATAGTGCTTTCTTCTATCAATAAAGCTTCCCATTGCACATCGAGTTCTCTGTACATCCTTATATGGAGGATCCACCAGACCTCAATGGAAGCACCATTGGGTCACCAGTTGTTCATCTCAACAGAGTCACTACTGGAAATTTTCCATCCGAAGCTTCTATGTTTTTCTACCATTGGACCCCAATAGTAACACCTTTGTTTTTATACCATATGACCCCCAATGGAAGCACCACTATTTTTCTACCATTGGAATACAACAATAGCATGTATTTTTTTATATCAGTTTCACCTTCCCGTTTATTTGTTTCTAAAGATGTGGTAGCAGCTTCTTCCGATACTTCTTGTTCTTCCACTATTGGACATCATCGAATAGCCATACCATCAATATGATTTATTAGTGGCTATACTATAGATTTATTATTATTATTTAGATTTTTTTTTCTATTATTTATTTTTGGTTATTCACTTTCTCTTGCCTATAATAGATTTATCACTAGGGATTATTTCTCTTCTACCACTGTTGGACATGTCCAATGGTGGGATATTGGCCACTATTGGACATCCATTAGTAGAATATTTTATTAATTTTCCTGAATTATTTGGTAGCTTAGTGGTATGGAATTGTTTTTATTTGTGTTTTATATTTTTTTCTTGTAAGTGAAACAGTATAACCTAATCTGTTTTTCGACCAGTGAACTAACACCTCTATCTAATACCGGTGATAGAAAAAATAATATATCATTCACTATTTTGATACCGCTGGACATCAAAAGGTATATCATTTCAACGGTTGAATATTTATACCACCTCTATATGTTTATCCACTATTGGACACCAATAACAGGTCAATCTAACACCAGAATTTGAATCCACCATTAGTTAATTTTTTTTATAAAATTATTATTTATTATTTTAATTGATGTTATTAAAATAATTTATTTTTTGAATGTTTTATGATTTTATATTGAAATATAATTTTAAGATTGTGAAATAATAATACTTTTATAATTATTTTATATACACTTATTCTTGAATATTTAAATTCATGCCATGCTCTGTTTTTACAACATATTGATTTATTTGTAATCTAAAAGATTAGATTTTTATTTCAATTGATTTTTAATTTTGAATTCTTTAAAAATTTTATAATTATAATATTAATTGTTTAATTTTAATTTTTCATGAATAAGCATCAATCCTGATTATACTCTATTTTTTAGCACAACATTATCAAATGAAGGTATCAATCATATTTTTTTGATAGTCTAACAACTGTTGTGTAGATATTGGACATGGAAACACTCCTAGAAGATCTTTGTTTTTATGATCCAGGTTATATCATCAAGGAATAAAACATATACCAGTGCATATCATTCATGATAAAAATTATGATACATATTCAACACATTCCTATTGCTGTCAATTATTCATGAACTTATGAGACTTTCATTCTATAGATGTGAGAACAAAAGGACTTCAACTTCAACATTTCTTCGGTCTAAGTGATCAATGATCATCAATATTCAAAATATTTGAAATCTCATGATCATCTAATAATTTCCATGTATTAGTTTTTATTCATGAAATATTCTTCCATTTATTTCTATTTTTTGAGCCAGGTTTATGATTTTCCCAATCAAAATAAGTTCTGTATTCATCGGATTATTCCACCAAAAAAAGGAAACATGGGAAATGACGCCCAATCAAAATTAAATTAAGCATAATAGGTTGGTATCTAGTAACATACTGGGTTGTTCCTTCGATTTGTTTAAAATAATATGTTTATAACAATATTCTCACTTTTTTGAAAATGAGGTTCTTTGTAGGTACCAGTCACCTTTAGGAGTAAAGGAGGTTGAATAGTGGAGTAGGATATTTGTGATACAAAACACTATAAATCCTTATTTTATTTCTTTTATATTTCTGATGAAAATTATTTTAAGAACACTAGACTCACTACAAATTTGTATTCTATAAAATCTGATTATTTTTGTCTATAAATTTTGAAAACTAATATTCAACCCATATCATCATATTTTCCATCAATAATGATCCAAAAATTAAAATAATATTTTATGACCTTCTTTAAAGAATATTTAGACTCTATGAATATTTATGTTTTTAATTTTTAAATCTATGCACACCTGGTATCCTATACTTACTAATCTAAGGAACAAAGGGAATTTTTTCTTTTAATATGATAGGTGTCAATTTAAATAATGGATGGATTCCAGAGAAACTACCATTATTCAATGTATGTGACTATGAATATTAGTAAGATAGAATGGAAGCCTACTTGAAAGAAATGAGTCTGGATCATTGGAATATCATGGATAAGACATATGAGCCTCCCAAAGTGAATCCTATAACACTCACAGGTAATTATGTAGTAAAGTATGTTTTGAATTATAAAGTTAAAAATATTTTATACTATGATATATGTATAAGTTTCCATATCCATGCTTTATCTTGTAAGGCAGCCCATGATATATGAAGAATGCTTCAAGTTACTCATTATGGGACTGATATGATCAAGAGAACCAATATAGGAATGCTCTGAGAAGAATACCAGGACTTCAAGATGGGATATGATAAATTTGTAAACCAGATATTCTGTCACATTACTAGTATAACATATGGTATGAGTGATCTTGGAAAAGTCTTGGATAACACAACTCAATTTTAAGGAGTACTAAGAGGTCTTCCAAATATATGTCATGAAAATAAGGTGTCCATCCTTGAGAGTAAAACTTTTAAGGAGTATACTTTAGATGAACTAGTAGGCTCTCTACTATAGTATGAGTTAGAAGTCGAAAATATTTCTGATGAGAAGTCTACTAAAATAAAATATATTTCTTTTAAATAAAATGTTGTTGATACCTTTAATGACTCTAAATATAAGTTTCAGTAATGTGACAAGGAGATGGATCACTTCAGTAATAAGTTTTTCAAGTTCATAAAAAAAGGTGTAAAGAGGCAGTTCAAGAGGAAGTCTAGAAAGGACTACAAGAAAGGTAATACTACTAAAAATAATGATTTTTCTGAATTAACCTATTATGAGTGTGTGAATAAAGGTCACATAAGGACCGAATTATAACACCTGAACCCCAGAATCCCAGATCTAGTGCATTAATTTATTATATTAGAATGATTAAAAAGAATAAAATTTCAAAGGACCGGTCTGTTTAGTAGTTTTAGAAAACCAGATTACGTATATGAAACTTATTTTACACTGGGGATAAGAAATATTGCACAATAGAAGTAAAATATCAGCATCCTTGAAACCAATTCCAAGGATTCCTCTTTATTAAATGGGGAAAGTAAAAATAATAAGGGTTATATCAAATGAACATTAAGGGTAAGTACAACATAATTAATCATGAATCAATAAGAATAATCAATATGGAAATTTAAAAAATTGGGTACACTTTCCATTTAGACAACTGGATATGGCATAATCAATATAGAAAGGTAGATAACTAAAACACATTCCATTTTATCAATAATCTATGAATGAATATTAAGCATGTATATTATAACTAATAAAATAATCACATGGAATAACAATAACTTAATTCATAATGATGGAATACATAATGATTGATATCTAAAACATACCGTCGAGGCATCCTACCAAGAATCTAATACTATCAAGTCTTCATGCTAGGAATCTAATACAATCAAGTCTTCATGTAAAAAATATAATAAATGGGTAAGGCCTTTACCAAAACCATATCTAGTATTTCTCATGAAACATACTGATGCATCGATGGGATATAGTGGGCCCCACCCATCACATATGAAATCCAATGCATTCCTCATATATTAAATAATCAATTTAAATCATGAACAATATTCTTTATAAAATATCCATATTGATTAAAGGATACATATTTATCAATATTTACCCAAACAATCATATAACATTCAATGTAGGAACCGTATGTAAAAATGGTTTACAGTTTAGGAAATAATCATATCCATGATAACTACTGTGGTTATTTGTGGGAAATTAATTTTCATTGATAACTCGAAAGTGAATAACTCAAGGGTAAGTTAATTACTACAAAAATGATTGAAAGAAGTGAATATCAATATTATCCTTAGTAGAAATAATCCTAATCCATATAGAGGGAGAATTAGGATGGTATCAATAAAAAATACCCCCAGTGGAGGATAAGTAACAACAAGGTTTATTGATTTTAACGAATGGAAATACCATTAAAATAACATTAAAAACATTTTTGTGGAAAATAATAATTAATAATTCCAAAGTGTCCCATACCACTTTGAAGCATTTGAATCATATTCCATATGAAGGAATAACATTAAATTAATGTTTTTAATACCATGAAGAGAAAATAATTCATTCCATAATATTTGAAAAGGGGATGTAGATACACAACAAAAAATAAGTAAGTGGTGAATATTTCATTTATCTCACCGATGCAAAAATTGAGATAAAAATCACATACCTTGGTTCCGACATGTCACATGTGTCCTTATATTACTAAATAATAAAATTATGTTAATTATTTACTTGATTTATAAATTTTTTAATGTTTATATCACTTTTACTTCAATTATTACAATGATTTATACAACTATATAAACAATTAAGTTTACATCAGGTGTTATGACTAAATTTGGTTCACGTGTCAAAAATGAATTTGGTAGGTCGATTATGGTCAATGGGGTAATTATATGAACAAATCTAGAATAATAATCATGAAATAAATATAATATTATTCTTCAATTATTATTTTAAAACCAATCATGAAATCTGGTTATAAAAAATGAACCAATGTTACAATCATGGAGAAGGTAGGCCGTACATATGCATGGGAAACGTTCCCATATTTCAATGATCATTATAGAAAGAAGGTAAGTAAAATTATATCTTTCAAGAATTATAATTATATAATAAATATAATTTTATTTTATCATATATACTTATTTATATAATTATTGTGTGGTAAAAGGAATCACATCGTGTCAAGGAGGCGATAGTCTACACATCCACAAATGATGTTATCACTTTTTTTAGTTTGTGAAAAGATTTATAAAAAAATGATATATTATATTTCTAGAAAGGTAATTATTTTAGAAATATATTATATATTTATTATATGAAAAATATTTTAAATTAAACCTATCTTTAATACATACCATGTAATGTGTGAATGTCTCATATCACTTTGAGGAGGCGGTAGTCCCCACATCCCGAAATGAAGTTATCATATTTACAAAAAATAAAAAGCATAAAGGTATGTGTTATATAAAAATTACTCAAGAATAAATACATAATAAATATCATATATATCACATAAAAAAATATTTCCATCATAATTCCATACCATGAGATGTGGTAAAGTAAAAACAAGCAACATCATTTTCCAAGATGGTAGTCCACCATAATCATGAACAATAATTTCGTTTCCCATTTGATGGAAGTGTATATAGGTGTATATAAAAACCATAACATAATAACATATTAGTATGTTGAGGATACTGATGTAATTATATAATAATTTAATAATAATAATTGAATGGTTTTATAAAGAAATAAACTGAAAGTGATGGTTGAAGAATGTAAACACTTTTTTGGGTAACTCCTTTTGATTTAAACCAATAAGATTCCATGGTTATATTTACGCACAAAGTAAGTAATATAGGTTTAGGGGAAGTATTTCTGGATCTTATTTTGGCATATTATGGATGATCTAAATTCCTTGATAGGTGCGATTAGGTTGAAGGGTTGAGTGCTATATTATAGTGGAGGGGGAGTGATATTCTTGTAAATATAAAAAAGAAAACATTATTGGGTGGTCTCATTTACCTCATGTGACTCAAAAATAAAATAATAATGGATTAAATTTAAATTATAGTCTATAAATATATCCACCAAACAAAAATTAGTGAATTTTTATAATTTTGTTTCTTAACTTCTAAGTTCCCCCAATTTTACCATTTTGGGTTTTATTAAAGTGACCAGTTTTCTATCCTATGTAATTAAAACATTAATAATAAATTAAATTTAGATTTATTATAAAATATTTACCCAATTAATAATAAATATTATATATAATTTATAAAAAAATATCCCATGTGTTTTGGAAATTAATTTTATAATAGGCGCATATAACGCACAAAAGCACTGCTTTAACCCAAACCATGGTAACAAAGTTTTCACAATTTAGAGGTCAATATAATTATTATAAAAGATAAATTGGTCCATTTATAGACCATATTTGGTATTTATTAACATTTAAAATTTTATTTGAATAATATTGTTTTTTAGTAAATTTTAAATCTTTAAATAAAATATCATTTATTATAAAATAACATTAATGCCAATTTTGACAGTATTTACTTAATGTAAATTCAAAAATATCAAGAAAATGATGTAATTAAAATATATTCAATTAAAATACAATTAAAATGATATATTAACATATCAAAACAATATATAATAATAATTCATTCAAATCCATTCACTTTTATTATTTTTAGTATCATTTATTTTATTTAATCCTTAACTAAATAATCACGGCGTTGAAATTTCTTAAGCATATTAAGTAACAGATTCATCTAAAAAAATTAATGATAAATAATTTTGACATAAATAACTCATTTGTATTTTAAAATGATATGTATAAATATAAATATGATATTTTTCCATATCTCAAGACTTCTTATTTGTTAAAGGTACAGAAGGTTCCTTTTTTTTCTTTTTCTTTACTTAACTTATTATATAGGTCAATTGTGCTGAATATTATCCCAATTACAAATTAATTATAATGAATAGGGAATAATTTTGATATTTTGGCATCCAATATATTTTTTTAAAAGTTTCTAGGTCATTTTTCCATTTAGATTAAAGTTAAAACACAAAGTAAACTAATTTTTTCCTTAATCATTGTAAATAATTTTAATTACTTTTACTAATATTTTTGTTTAAGATTAAGTTGATATTATTAGAATATAAATATTATACTAATTAAAATTATTTATATTAATGTTTCCAAATTTAATCCATTTATGTGGAAAAATTAAATTAAATTATAATCAAGAAAATGTGGTGAAAATGTGGAGTTTTAAGTAGAAATGTTCAAAATATCAATACGTTTTTATATATAAATTCAATATAAAAAAGATCCCAGTGACCTAAATTGGATTAATATATGTATAATTGATATATCGTGACTTTAAAACTAATTTAAAATATAATTTAGCATTAATAATGATTTAAATGATAAGGAATTGTTTTTAACTAAAACACAATATTTTCACTATTCATAAAAAAAGAAAACTTCTCAAAAAAATACAAAAAAGTAACCCTAAGATAATTTTTACATTATGAATTAAAAAATGAAGGTTATTTTGAAAAATAAAATTTATAAATTTTTCAAAATTTATTTTTAAAATAGTTTCGACATTAAAAGGTAGTAAAACTCTATATTGTGTGTCATAAAATCTAACTCAGTGTTGTATATAGCATAAGATTAACTTGGTGTTGAATATAAAAAAATCTAGAAAAAAAATTAATTTTACTCTAAAATGAAAATATTGTAAAGTCTTGGGGTGTTACATGGCTTAACTAAACTAAAACATCTAAATAAAGACAAATATAAAAGAATAAATGAAGAAAATATTTGTTTGGAGGTTGAGACTGCTTAGAAAGTTGTGAATCAAGTAGTGATTCAAGAGGTGAAGTGGGGACTAAGAATAATTACCTGATAGGTATTCAGTGTGAGGTAAATGACTCAATCTTTACTCAATTAATAACTCATGAAAAATTTGATCACAATTATTTATTTGGAAATGAAACTAATTTTTTTTTCTGATTCATGTTCCGATTCTAACTATATAAATTCCAAAGTTAAGAAAGTACTTAAAGAAAAGGAATAATTAAAGAATGATCAAGTCATCAAAATTGAAAAGTATACTAACTTTAAATTAAATATTAGTAAGTAAATTAAATAAAATGATAAAATAAAAATGGAACGTGATAATCTAGAAATCTGTATTTCCCAAAATGACAAATCTAAATATTATTATAATTCCGATCTACTAAAACCAAAAGAGGAAAATGAAAGGGTTTAAAAATTTCTATATATAGAATATAAATAGCAATATAGAAGATTTAATATATTTTTGGATGATCAAACTAAAGTATACAATAAATTTAATAAATTAAATAAAGAGGATAAAAAATTAAGAAACACATCTTCTGGATCCAATAAAAAAGTATTTACAGATTTAGAAACTATTAAAATGGAGAATATGGATTTTGAAAATGAAAATGTTATTCATAAATAGGATTTATATAATTTTTTAAAAGGTAAACAATAATATGATAAAATTATTTATTTAATCAAACTAAAAAAATTAAAAAATGTTTTTGGATATAATATTTTGAAAACAAGTTTAAATAAAACTAAATTTGTTAAAATCTCAATGGAATAAATTCAATTGTAACCGATTTTAAATGAAAAATAAAAGGGAATTATGCCAATTAGTGTTCACATATATTTATAAAATAATTTATTTATACTAGAACTTTCATTGATATTTATTTACTTTCTTATTATCACACTAATAAATGATTTAAATCAATTTGGGTTCCTATGTTTTATACTACTGATCCAGTTGGAACCATGTTGTAATTGGTACCAAAACAATCTGTTGGATTATTTATTTTTAGGAAATCCACCTCATAATCATCCATTACTCATGGTACTTTGACAATTTTTTCTACATCAAAATGGTAGGTGATATTTAAAAATTTCTTTCATTTAATTCATGAGATGGTGGCCTTTTCACTTTTGGAGTCAACTCTAAAAGTCAGATTAAATGTATCGGTGAAGTTAGTTTTTTTAAAACTATTATTATTTCAAAAGTATTATATTAACATGTTTTAAAGAATAATCTTATAAATATATCACAGTTATGTGATGAGGGATTACATGTTATATTTGAAAATGATAACTGCACTTTTATAAAATATAAATTAGTTTTATTTTCTACAAATAAAAAAGAAAATGTATATATTATTATTTTTTTGATCTAACAAAAAAAATGGTTAAGTTTTTGAATGCTATAGTATAAGATGAAATTCTATGGAATAGGAGGTTGGGGAATGAAAATTTTAGATTTTTATACAAACTTTCAAAGCATTAAAATGTTTTGTAATTGCCTAAGATATGTACAAGTAATTAATTCATGTTTTATTTTTATTTTAAATGCAAGGAACACAAATATTGATTTAAATATATAAATGATTTTAGTACTTCTAGATATTTATAATTATTCCATCTTCACATATTTGGACCAATAAAACCAGCTAGTTTTTGTGGTAAAAATTATGTATTTGTAATTTTAAATGATTATAGTAGATTTTTATTGATTTATTTCTTATCCCACAAAAGGAATCATTATTCAAATTTTGTGGTTTCTATAAGTTTATTAAAAATTTAAAAAACACTTCAATCATCTCTATCAGAAGTGATAGAAGTGGTTAATTTTAGAATTTATAATTTAATATTTTTTTTAAATCAAAAACATTTAAACATAATTTCTCAGCCCCTAGGACACCACAACATAATGGTGTGGTATAAATAAAGAAAAAATATATTCAATAAATTTATAGGTCAATTAAAATGGAATTTATTATACCTAAATACTTTTGGGAAGAATCTATAAATACAAATTTCTATATTTTAAATAGTTTTTTAGTTAGACCATTCCTAATTAATAACCCTTATTGACTTCTCATAAGGTTTAATCCTAAAGTTGGTTATTTTATGGTCTTTGGATGTAAAGTGTTTATCTTAAATGAAAAAGTTAATTTATAAAAATTTGACTCTAAATCATATGAGGCGATATTTTTAGGATATTCCAATGACATAAAAGATTATATAGTTTTGATAAGAAATATTTAGTTGTTTTGGAATCAGTGCATATTAAGTTTTATGAAAAAAATTCTAATAATAATGATTCTGAATCTTTCGAAGAAAATTATGAGTTTAGAGAATTTAATTTTTGTGAATATAATAACCAAGATAATGATAATTCATTAGTTTAGGGGGGAAAATATCTCTTCTCAAACTAATCCAAAGGAATGGAAAAATCTTAACAATCAACCTATTAAAAAAGTAACTAGAAATGTATATTCTTGAATTCAAATAATAAAATATGTTTTGATTTGTTGTGCCAATTATTCTTTTGTTAATGACTTTAACCATATTGATATCACATATGATTTAATTTATTCTAATTGTATTATTCCTATGCATTATGTATTAAATTAATTTGAGAAGAATAAAGTGTAGGATTTAGTTACTTTTCCAAAAGATAAACCTTTTATAGGATCTAAATGTATGTTTTCATAATAAACATGTGGAATATGATAACATAGTTAAAAATAAAGAAGGACTAGTAGATCAGGGTTATTCCCATAAAGAGGGAATTGACTTTGAAAATTATTTTTCTCCTATTTCGAGGATGGAAGTAATTAGAAATCTTTTATCCCTTTCTAGATTTTGAAACATCAAATTATTTCAAATGGATTTAAACATTTTCATTTTAAATTGATTTATTTTAGAGGAATTCTATGCAAGACAACCCCCTGGATTTTAAAATGATAATTTTATAAATCATGATTTTAAACATAATAAAGCATTATGTGGTATTAAACAAGATCCAATAGATTGGTTTGAAATACTAACACATTTTTTATGTCATGAATCCCTCTCTCTAGAGATACACAATGAAAAGATATAGATAATGACCCCATGAGTCCCGCCTCCAGTAGGCCCCGAGTTGGAAACTAGCATCTAGGGTATAAAAATTTCATGTATGGGAGGAATTACCCCTTATAATATAAATAGTATTGGGACACATTATAGATCATCCATAAATAAATCCAACAAACAATACAAAAGAAATATGAAAACCATCCCACGATGCATGTATAAAAATAACTAATACAGATAAAAGTCTCCAAAGTAAACACCCAAGGTAAAGAAAAAGCAACGAAATATTAGATATCCAATGGTCTCAACTAGTAATTCCCAAAAGTATCCAAATAATCCTCTAGAAAACCTAAAAATAGTTTCATATATGTAGTGTGATCATACAAGTATAATTATTAGGCAAAACAAAGCCTCTCATGAACATGTGAAAAGAGAATATTAATGCCCCCATGGGAAAACAACAGAACAAAGCAACACCTATAAAGGTATACTAACCATCCCAACATCATGAAGGAATGATCACTAAATAATGCAAACCAAGAAATATATTATAATAGGAATCACATTGATAAGTGTACCCAGTACCACATTCTCATGGGTATGATGCTCTCACACCCAACATTTTATATCCTGGTGCTCCAATATCATCCATATATTACACCACCCCATAATAATGTTCACAAAAAACCTTACCCATAGACACCTGGGCTCACCTCCCCACAAGAATGACCACAACACATATCACCTGAAAGCACTTGGGCCACCAACCCACAAGAATGGCCACGTCTTTCCCAAAAACACCTAGTCCGTTACACCTCACCTGCAGACACCTAGGCTATCAAAACCACCATCTAATGCACTTATATGACTCCGACCATCACAATCTATAAAATTCTAACATCTCTTAAAATAGAGTCATAAAGAGTAGGTACCCATCCATCCGTACTCCTCAATGATGTTGGATCAAAATGAAAATGTAGATGAAAAAATACAAGAGGGGGGGGGGGGGTGAATTGTATGTTTTAAAAAATTT
The DNA here is from genome assembly GCA_963277665.1 of Viscum album. NCBI lineage: Eukaryota > Viridiplantae > Streptophyta > Magnoliopsida > Santalales > Viscaceae > Viscum > Viscum album. Next base: position 1,542,828,212 of record OY728142.1, read on the forward strand.
CATTTTTAACCATAAATAAATTTAGTTTAAAAGGGTTTAAAATAATTTAATTTAAAAAACCTCTTAGGTTGTTTTCTAGTAATCAGATTTTCCCTTTGTTCCAATTATAAGGATATCTTAATCATGTTTATTCTGATATTAATGTAAATTCAAAGGTCACCAAATAGATGATACTATCTTATCGTATATAGAATCATAATCATATTAAGTGATAATAGTAATCAATGAAATCATATTTATAGTATAATACATTGAGTATCGTAATATAAGTAATTACGATAAACTGAATAGAAAAATGAATATATAAAAGAATTCACCATCTATTACAAATTGAAGCAGAATATAAAATACTAGTAAGTAACAAGTAATAAAACTGAATTAAATTATTTTAACAAAAATAAAAGGGTATCAGACAACCTTGGAATATGGTATCTTGATTTATAATTTTAAGAATGTCATTCTTATCCATATGAATGTAATCTATTGTGACGCCCCAGGTTTTATAAACTGGCCCAAGTGAACAATGTTATGCTTTTAGTAATGTCTCTTGTTTTATTTGTTATGCTTTTAGTAATGTCTCTTATTTTATTTTTGTGCTTTGTGTGCTAATAAAGAATTTAAAACGAAATAAAACATGGAGAATACGGTAAACTGGTATATATTTAAAAGTTACATTACAACATGACCTAACTAATTGAAAATACCATGCACAAGACCTAACACAGCCACAACAAGACTAATAAGAATCACAACTCGAGTAATCAGATAGTCGTCATCTTCAGGATCTATCAGTGTGAAAAATATAACATCCAGAGCCATGGCACACATAATCAACACCAAAGGTATGAGAAGAGACATCCTTCCTAGTTCAAGTGTTTTGATTTTGAGAAACACCCTACACACCCCCCTGCTTTTATAATGGTCCTTTAAGTTATGACCGTTAAATATATACATACCTGTTTGATTTTCAAAACCACCTTTGGGTTTCTGTTGATAAAGTTTATCTTTATATGAAAAGTTGTATTTAATGCTCTTATAATTTTATAATATTTCAAATATTATAATATGTCTAAAATATGTTTCACAAAAGAATCATAGTTTTAAAATAAAAAGAGTATTCTTGGAAATAAATCGTTTTTTTTCTACAAAAATTCTGATAGATACCAATATAGTTAAAAACATAGTATTCTTTTTATAAAAGATATGTTTGAAGGGTATCTATAATAATTATATCTTTTGGCCTCTAAAATTATGTATTTTTGAATTAACTTTTGGTCTTTTAAATTTTTTGAAATAGATGGTGGTGTATTTTAAAGATCCTAATAATTATTATGGGTTAGTATGTAAAATATGAAAGGAATACCTTTTAAAAGATTTATGTATGAAATATTTTACATAAGATAAAAAGGGATTTCAATTTTAAGTGATGAATATTTGTTTTTATTGTATATTAACTCATTTTTGTACAAATATTTATATTACACACTATTTTAAAATATGTATACTTAAACTAATTATTTTTTAAATCTAAATAAATTTTTATTAAAAAATTATGTTGGGGCCCGACCAAGCCGAGGGAATCCCTTAGGGACAAGCCCTCTAGGCCGAGACCGAGCCCCAGGGACCCGAGGTACCGACCATCGGGGTCCCAATTATGCATAGTGTCAACCAGGCCTGAGCCTGAGCTGAGTATGGGTTCATCCAGTCGCACGCGGGCCCGTGTGTAAGGCCCGCAATGTGCGTTGAGAAGGGGTGGACCAAAGCCCGCATGGGGCCCGTGTATAAGGCCCCGGTGTGTGTGTGTTCGTGTTATTAAACCTAAGGATGCAATCTTTGTATTATAAATCACGCCTCGCCTTCGGACCGTTTCGATGTGGGACGCGCTTCGTGCGATCGGGACCGTCCGATCGACTTCCGTGTTGATCTCGTCCGTCCAAAACTTTTAACCGTCTAATCTCTCCCGAGATCTAATCCGAGCCCTCGGTTTCTTTTAAACTCTCAACACACCTCCCGCGCTCCTAGACGTCCGATCACGCCTAGATTTAATCAGCACCGTCCACTTCTTTACCACGTCAAACCTGTCGTCTTCTTCCTCCCAACAGGGGTCCCGACCTGTAGGCCTGCTCAAGGACGCCTCGTCCTCTCCCCCCCGCACTGATCCTCTTGACCTCCAAACACCCCCTCCTAGCTCACTATTCCTTCATCTTTCCCACATTGGTCTAACCTCTTGGGTCGAGTCACCAATGAACACCGAGGCCTATATAAACGCCTCATGCCTCATGAAACCGGGGCAGTTCCTCCTCCTCCTCCCCTCCCACGAACTCCTAGCAAGACCAGCGATGTACCTTCAGTCCGAGTTTTCTCCTCAAGCAATGTAAGGGTCCTTGCATTCTTTTCTTCTTTTGGATAAAATCATCATTTTATACTCCCGGAAAATACAGTTTATATATATATACTTAATGTAAACACTCGGTTTGTATTTCCTTCAAGGAGTTTTGGCCTTCGTGTTTTCCATAGGGTGTATATGTACGGGTGCTTATATACTTTGTTTTCATTTTGAGAAACCTATGCACGGTATATACTATTTATATATTTATATTTACATAATACAAATCCATCGGTTTGTACATTGTGTATATACAGTTTCATATATATATAGACGGTATATACAGTTTATACATGTACATTTACACAATACAAATCCCTCGTGTTCTGTATTGTTTTTACATATGGTATATACAGTTTTTATTATACAGTTTTTCCAAAACCTTAAACTTATATTTAATGTATATTGTGTATATATACAGTTTCATGAATGTTTTCTTATAACCTAACTTGGCCTATTTTTGGGTATCAATATTTGAATAATTTTTTTTACATATATATGAAAACTATGTTTTTTCTTGGTTTAAGTAGAGTTATGTTTGTAAAACCTTAATTTTTTGTTTACATTTATAATAAACCTTATATGGATTTAGTTTTCAACCATGTAATTGATTTATGGTTGGGAACCTTCAGTACCTAAGGAATTTAATAGACTTTGTTTTTGAATTGTGTAAAACACATATATACACTTCGGATATATATGGGTATGTGTATATGTATTTATAGGAATAATTTCCAAACCCTATTATATTATTTTATAAATAACAGGACTTAATTTATTCTTTGATACAGGTAAGATTTTATTAAGATATAATTTGTGTGATTGCTAAACCAACATGTTTTTAATACACACAAATGGGCATGTTTTATTAAAGAAGTTTATCTAACATTTCCCCTGATGCATTTTATGATAAAGTATGTATTTTTGTTTGATTTAAATATATTAGAGGATTTAAGATTTAATGGGTCATGATATCATGTTATGTTCATTTATTACCTAAAGACAAATGAACCTAATTTGGTGAATTCATTAATTAATCAAGTTATGGTTTAATTTATTTACAAGTTCAAGGGCCTATTTATCACCATAACTGATTTCAAGTGTTTTCTTTAAGCACTCCATTTCCATGGAATAATAATTTCAACGATTCAGCATTTATTATATCATCATTTTATATGCTTTAGTAATTAGCTTATGTGAAAAGAATGTTTTACTAAACTATGGGTGCCTTCGATTAGTTATTGACATATTTTACAATGTTAACTGTCATATAATGTATTATTAAAATTTGTAATGGTTCTTTATTTATTTGAGTTATTATTGTATACAATGAATACTGATGACATATCACTAAATGAACTAAGAAATTAGATTACCCAAAGTGGTATGGGATACCTTGGGTAATATGAAAATAAATGAGTTATTCAAGGTGGTATGGGACATCTTGAATATGCAAACCGTTTAAGTAAAGCATGAACGATGTGGCTCACATGATAATAAAGACATGTCAAGGGTGCTCCTTGATAGTGCTCCAATGCATTGGGTAAAGACTTAATCTCTAGAGATGACCAATTTAATGAAACCTTGGGGATGGGCCTTAGTAATGTTTTCAAATGACACCTTGGGGATGGACCTTGGTGATACAAAAATGATTATCTAAATTAAATGTTGATGCCACATGATTCAAGTTATTTCACAAGTTCTTTTCAAGATAAAGTTCCCATTCTTTCATGACCATTTCCTTTATGCTTTCATAAAGTCCTTATTTCACTGGTATAAGTTGGAGCGTGATTTGTGATTATAATTTAGTAAAATAGTAACCAACATATGAGAATTTAAGTTGTTTCCTTTATGCGTAACTCTGATTATACATTACTCTTAACTGTTTAATTTATGCTTAAGTAAATCACATGTCATACTTGTTTATGATAAAAATTATTACTCCTTCGAGAATTGACCTAATTGTTTCATGTTCTTCTTGAAAACCTTGATTGATCATTTTTGTGTTATGTGTTATAATTTTCCTTTAGTGAATGTTCAATTTATTTTAAAAGAATGTTTTCAAATGTTACACTATTTTCATTTCTTTTTAAAAACCCCTTACTGAGTATTTCAATTCTCACCCTATGTTTTGATTTAAAATTTTCAGGTACCAGCTTTAAAAAAAAAGAATCGTTTCAGAAGTTGCTGGTTTCCCAGAACTCGAACCGCACACGATCCTCTGTATGGGACATGATGTGTAGTTAACAATGTGTGTTTTATTTTAAAACAACACATCATGTTCATAAGGCACCGAGTCCTGGGTTTCTTGGGTAGGGGTCTCTACAGTTGGTATCAGAGGTTCGGTTTGGATAACTATGGAAACCAGAAACTGAAACAAAAATATATATATGTATATATACTTCAATTTTATTTAAAAAATGGGTTTTTCTTAAATTTCAGATGGAAAACGAAGGCACAAATCTCTTATCTCTCCCCAAAGAGGCCCTAGAGACCATTGTTTCTTTGGATAGCCGTGAGGATTTTCTAAACTACGCCCATATCCGCATGACATGCAAACACCTTTACGACATATCCAATTCACCATGAGTGCTTTAGTTACAGCAGGGGGTAGGAATAGATTACCTCCTTATGATGATGATCCAGTTTCCATCCTATGTACGTCAAGGAGGGTACTATGAGGGACTTTTCCGAATTTTCACAGCGGGTGAGAGCTTTGGCACTATGATTGATAACCCTTTCCAAGAAGCTACTGTTGGCGGGGACCTCCGAGCCGACTACGTTTGTCAGATTTTAAACTATGGATTCTGGGGTCAGTTATTGGACTTCGGAAGGTTAGAAGACGAGTCCACCCGACTGTCTTGAAGACAAAAAGTGTATGTGGATGTCTCCAAACTTCATACCACTCATGCTAGACTCATAAGACGTCATAGGTGCCCCCATGAGTTTTTTTTCTGAATGCTCATCCTGTGTTTGGTTTGAGGAGTTAGGAAGTTTTTCTCCTCTGTGTGGAGTTCATTTAGTCGGTGGTTGAGGGAAACTCAAGTGCTAATGTTTAATAATAAAATTATGTTTATTGAAATTTTTTCTTTCCCCTTCCTTGTCTTTACTTTGTATTTATCCTTGAATGGTTTTCAAGTGATTGAACTCCTACCTTAAAAATTTCAGATGGAAGGAAAAACCCACCTGTTATCTCTTCCCACTGAGATTCTGGAAATCATTGCAATCAAACGTGTGAGGACGAGTATGACCCATTCACAAATTTGTGAAAGACATGCAAGCAGTGGTTTGAGGTAACAAACGGTCCGGAGATTCTCCGCACCTGCCAGGGGAATGCCTCCATCAATTACTGCATTGGCTCTGCACAGCTGGCCAGACGTGAACGACGAGGAAGTTACCACGAAGGGCTCTTTTTATGTTTCACCCTAGGTCGAAACTGCACGACCAGAGTGAAATTTCCGGAGGCTGCATTAGAGGGAAATCTTTATGCAGATTATATGCTCCAACTTCTCATCTTTATCATGTTTGACCACATATATGGTTTCAATTTCCTCGACTGAGACATAATTCGACGAGTCCTTCGTACGTTGGTCTATAATGACATTTTAGAACTTTGTACTGTTTGAGATTCCCTCTGGAAGACTGAAGGCCTGAAACATAAGTGCAACCCCTCTTGTCTTAGGTGTATCTGGGTTAGGGAACTGGAAGAGGTGAGCATCGCTACGAGGGTTTCTCTAAATTCACCTGTTGACCCTATACATTGGTGGAGATGGTGAGGACGTTGCAGAACCTTATGGTTTTTTGAAATAAATTGCGAGGACACAATTTTCTAAAGGGGGGATAATGTGACACCTCAAGTTTTATGAACTGGCCCAAGTGAAAAATGTTATTCTTTTAGTAATGTCTCTTATTTTATTTGTTATGATTTTAGTAATGTATCTTGTTTTATTTTTGTGCTTTGTGTGCTAATAAAGAATTTGAAATGAAATAAAACATGGAGAATACGGTAAACTGGTATATATTTAAAAGTTACATTACAATAGGACCCAAATAATTGAAAATACCTTGCACAAGACCTAACACAGCCACAATAAGACTACTAAGAATCACAACTCGAGTAATTAGATAGTCGTCATCTTTAGGGTCCATCAGTGTGAAAAATATAACAGCCAGAGCCACGACACACATACTCAACACCAAAGGTATGAGAAGAGACATCCTTCCTAGTTCAAGTGTTTTGATTTTGAGAAACACCCTACACACCCCCCTGCTTTTATAATGGTCCTTTAAGTTATGACCGTTAAATATATATATAGCCGTTGGGTTTTCAAAGCCACCTTTGGGTTTCTATTAATAAATTTTATCTTTGTATGAAAACTTGTTTTTAATGCTCTTATAATTTTATAATATTTCAAATATTATAATATGTCTAAAATATGTTTCACAAAAGAATCATAGTTTTAAAATAAAAAGAGTATTCTTGGAAATAAATCGTTTTGTTTCTACAAAAATCCCGATAGATACCTATATAGTAAAAAACGTAGTATTATTTTTATAAAAGATATGATTGAAGGGAATCTATAATAATTATATCTTTTGACCTCTAAAATTATGTATTTTTTAATTAACTTTTGGTTTTTAAATTTTATGAAACGGATGGTGGTGTATTTTAAAGATCCTAATAATTATTATGGGTTCGTATGTAAAATATGAAAGGAATACCTTTTAAAAGATTTATATATTAAATATTTTACATAAGCTAAAAAGGGATTTAAATTTTAAGTGAAAACTATTTGTTTTTATTGTATATTAACTCATTTTTGTACAAATATTTATATTACACACTATTTTAAACTATGTATACTTGAACTAATTATTTTGGAAATCTAAATAATTTTTTATTAAAAAATTATGTTGGGGCCCAGCCAAGCCGATGTCATCCCTTAAGGACAAGACCTCTAGGCCGAGCCCGAGCCCCCGGGACCCGAGGTATCGACCATAGGGGTCCCAATTATGCATAGTGTCAACCAGGCTCGAGCCCGAGCCGAGTATGGGTTTGTCCAGTCGCACGCGGGCCCGTGTGTAAGGCCCACGGTGTGCGTTGCGAAGGGGTGGGCCAAAGCCCGCATGGGGCCCTTGTATAAGGCCCCGGTGTGTGTGTGTTCGTGTTATTGAACCGGAGGAGGGAAGCTTTGTATTATAAATTGTGCCTCGCCTTCGAACTGTTTCGATGTGGGACACGCTCCATGCGATCGGGACCATCCGATCGACTTCCTTGTCAATCTCGTCCGTCCAAACCTTTTAACTGTCCAATCTCTCCCAAGATCTAATCCCATCCCTTGGTTTCTTTTAAATGCTCAACACACCTCCTGCACTCCTAGCCATCCGATCATGCCTGGATTTAATCAGAACCATTTGCTTCTTTACTGCGTCGACCCCGTCATCTTCTTCCTCGCAACAGAGGTCCCAAATTATAGGCATGCTCAAGGACGCCTCATCCTCCCCCCCGCACTACTCCTCTTGACCTCCGAACACCCCCTCTTACCTCACTATTCCTTCGTCTTTCCCATGTCAGTATAACCTCTTGGGTCGAGTCACCAATGGACACCGAGGCCTATATAAACACCTCCTGCCTCATGAAACCGGGGCGGTTCCTCATCCTCCTTCCCTCCCACGAACTCCCAGCAAGACGAGCGACGTACCTCTGGTCTGAGTTTTCTCCTCAAGCAATATAAGGGTACTTTCATTCTTGCTATATTTTGGAGAAAATATTCATTTTATACTCTCGGTAAATATAGTTTATGTATATACTTAATGTAAACCCTCGGTTTGTATTGCCTTCAAGGAGTTTTGGCCTTCGTGTTTTCAGTAGGGTGCATATGTACGAGTGCTTATATACTTTTTTTCATTTTGAAAAACCGGTGCATGGTATATAATGTTTATATATGTATATTTACATAATAGAAATCCATCGGTTTGTACATTGTGTATATACATTTTCATATATATATATATATATATATATATGGTATATACAGTTTATACATGTACATTTACTCAATACAAATCCCTCAGGTTGTGTATTGTTTTTACATACGGTATATACAGTTTTTATTATACAATTTTTCCAAAACCTAAAACTTATATTTAATGTATATTTTTTATATATACAGTTTCATGAATGTTTTCTTATAACTTAACTCGACCTATTTTTGGGTATTAATATTTAAATAAAGTTTTTTACATATATATGCAAACTATGTTTTTTCTTGGTTTAAGTGGAGTTATGTTTGTAAAACCTTAATTTTTTGGTTACATTTATAACAAACCTTATATGGATTTAGTTTTCAACCATGTAATTGATTTATAGTTGGGAACCTTCAGTACCTAAGGAGTTTAGTAGAAATTGTTTTTGAATTGTGTAAAACCCATATATACACTTCGGGTATATATGGGTATGTGTATATGTATTTATAGGAATAATTTCCAAACCCTATTATATTCTTTTATAAATAACATGACTTAATTTATTCTTTGATACAGGTAAGATTTTATTAAGATATAACTTGTGTGATTGCTAAACCAACATGTTTTTAATACACACAAATGGGCATGTTTTATTAAAAAAGTTTATCTAACATTTCCCCTGATGCGTTTTATGATAAAGTATGTATTTTGGTTTGATTTAAATATATTAGAGGATTTAAGATTCAATGGGTCATGATATCATGTTATGTTCATTTATTACTTAAATACAAATGAACCTACTTTGGTGAATGCATTAATTAATCAAGTTATGGTTTAATTTATTTAAAAGTTCAAGGTCCTATTTATCACCATAACTGATTTCAAGTGTTTTCTTTAAGCACTCCATTTCCATGGAATAATAATTTCAATGATTCATCATTTATTATATTATAATTTTATAGGCTTTAGTAATTAGATTATGTGAAAAGAATGTTTTACTAAACTATGGGTGACTTCGATTATTTATTGACATATTTTACAATGTTAACTGTCATATCATGTATTAGTAAAATGTGTAATGGTTCGTTATTTATTTGAGTTATTATTGTATACAATACATACTGATGACATATCACTAAATGAACTAAGAAATTATATTACCCAAAGTTGTATGGGACACCTTGGGTAATATGAAAATAAATGAGTTATTCAAGGTGGTATGGGGAATCTTGAATATGAAAACCGTTTAAGTAAAGCATGAACGATGTGTCTCACATGATAATAAAGACATGTCAAGGGTGTGCCCTGATAGCGCTCCAATGCATTGAGTAAAGACTTAATCTCTAGAGATGACCAATTTAATGGCGCATTGGGGATGAACCTTGCTAATGTTTTCAAATGACACCTTGTGGATAGACCTTGGTGATACGGAAATGATTGTCTAAATTAAATGTTGATTCCACATGATTCAAGTTATTTCACAAGTTCTTTTTAAGATAAAGTGCCCATTCTTTCATGACCATTGCCTTTATGCTTTCATAAAGTTCTTATTTCACTGGTATAAGTTGGAGCATGATTTGTGATTATCATTTAGTAAAATAGTAACCAACACATGAGAATTTAATTTGTTTCCTTTATGCGCAACTCTGATTATGCATTACTCTTAACTGTTTAATTTATGCTTAAGTAAATCACATGTCATACTTTTTTATGATAACCATTATTACTCCTTCGATAATTGACCTAATTGTTTCATGTTCTTCTTGAAAACCTTGATTGAGCATTTTTGTGTTATGTGTTAAAATTTTCCTTTAGTGAATGTTCAGTTTCTTTTAAAATAATGTTTTAAATTGTTATACTATTTTCATTTCTTTTTAAAAACCCCTTACTGAGTATTTAAATGCTCACCCTACGTTTTGATTTAAAATTTTCGGGTACCAGCTTTAAAAAAAAGAATCATTTCAGAAGATGCCGGTTTCCCAGAACCTGAACCGCACACGATCCTCTGTATGGAACATGATGTGTAGTTAACAATGTGTGTTTTATTTTAAAACAACACATAATTTTCAGAAGGCACCGACTCTTGGGTTTCTGGTGTAGGGGTCTCTACATCTATCGATACGATAACTAGCTTTGGTCTGTCTGCTTATCCCCAACATCCATCAATCAAGACGGTGATTATATCCTTTGTCTTCCTATCACTGGAAGTCCTCAATTGTAATCATAATGATCTGAATTGCATAAAGCAGAAAGAAATCTAGAATTTTACAAGTTTATGGAACAATCAGTTCACAACCTGTAAGCTTTAGAGATTAACATATTGAAAATTTAGGATAGATCTCAGACAGTGTTGATCAACTCCTACTTTGAGCTCATTCAAATGACCTGGTATTTATTGGAGTTTATACTAATGGTCATCTTGATCTCCAAAGACCATATTTATCCTGAAATCTTAGAGGGACTTAGATACATGTAACTTCATTGGTCATATTGTTCTAAAAGTACGACATTGTTTTGTTATAATTAATGAAATAGAATACATGATATCATTTTATTAATATTTTACTTTACAGTTAAGAGTTAAAGGGTTCAATATGATGAATTTTATTTCTATATTCATAATTGAATCAGAATTCACTCTGATGGATTTACTTATAGAGTGTCATTACAATTATCTCAATGTGTGTGGATCCAATAGTATTAGTTCCGAGGTTAAATTTGATTATTATTTTTTTTAGCACAATTACAAAAAAATGTCCTTAAAGAGATTTTAAAGGGTAAATCCAACCAAGATCGGATTCATTATCATTACTATAATTTTATTGAAAATTTGTGAGTAATTTAAAACTATTTTAAAGTGTTATGAAAATAGTGTAAAAATTATTTTTTCATAAAAGTATTAGATAGAACATGTTTGTGATTTCCAAAAGAAAAGGTCAAAATGAATTGAAAATTCAAAAAAGAACCTTTTGACTCAATAATCTCCCTCTTTTGGAAGGTAAAAAACATAATGTTAAAATAGAAAATGAACTTGAAAAACATAAGTTCAAAATTATTTTTCAGAACTATCATATTCAGAAGTAAACATTTACTTATCTCCCTTTGAGTTTATAAATCTTTTGAATGCAATATTAAAGATAACTAACACCCCCTTTGGATTAGAGATTCCATAAGGATAATATTATGTTTTTATTGCAAATTATCCCCTTACTATGGGATTAAAATAATATCCCCCTATCTATAACATTTTCCCTTTATAATATTCTCCCCCTTTTTCTAAAACATTCTCCCCCTTTGTGATTTTCAAAAAGGAATGGGAATAGTCATTGAGGAACCTGGAAAAGGCTTATAAAAACAATCTATATAAAAAAATATAAAGTATTCAATCATCCAAAAGTAATTTAAAGAACATTAAACCAATAAATATTAGAATAAATTAAATAAAAAAGGAATCTAGATGAAAAAGTGTTTCATTGAAATTTTCAAAAGTACTAATAATACAAAAAGATTTTTTTATGATGGTGGATATTCCTTCGTATCTTTCTCCTCCTTCAGGGGTATTAGATATTTTACAGTAGATCTCATCTTTTGGAAATCCTTTCTATCATCTTCTATTTTTTCCAAAAATCCTCTTAGGAATTGTTTATGTGGACTAGATCTTGAATTATTTTCTGTTCATTCCATATTATTTCTTCTTGGTCTAAAAACAGTTGATACTGGGTACTACTCAAATCTTCTTGGGATTGTATCTTTAGTTCATGAGAATGAATATTTTCTTCCTAAGATTTGATTCTTTTTGTGATAGTTTTGTGATTACTCATCAAGGAAGTAATATCATATTTATAGACATTTAGTTAAGAAATATTTTGATCAAGAAGTTTAAGTTTTTTATAGGTTTGAGATGTATTCGCTGAACTTATCAGAGCCACTTTTAAAAGTATCCAGTAAATTTACCTTATTTGAAATATCCTTTGTGAGATTTTTGAAAGAATTTTCAATCTCTTCTATATATTTATTTAGTTTTCCAATATTATCATCATTGATATTAAAATCTTCATCAAATCCTTAAGACCATTTCATCAATTTGTTGTAACTTTTCCTATAAGTTTCACTGATTACCTTGTACACTTTGAATTATGATTCCGAAATGATTAACCTACCTATCAATGATTTTACTGAATTCATATCCTTGTATTGGTTTTCCCTCATCCTATCAACTTTGGTTTCCATCCTTGAAAAATATGGAATTGTCATCTTCAAACTGCTTATTGAATGATAAAAATATTCAATTATGTGATCTGAGATTTTATTTTTGTATTTTGACTCTAATTGAATCCTTTTTATTTTACCAATATCTTCTTCCGGTGTCTTCTTTTTCTTCAAATATGGTTTTTGAATTCATTGATTAATAGTCTTTTCATCTGAAGTTTGAATTTATTCAACTTTATTCTTTCATTTGGATTTGGATTTTTTATTTTCACAATCCCTAGAATGAGGATAAAACTTCTTTCATTGATGTAACCTTTTTTATTTCTTGACTAATTATTTTCTCAATCTGATTTCTCAATGAATATAACCTTTTTGATGAAACCATAGAATTATTTAGATAATGTTTATTTGAAGAATCATTTTCTTATTTATCTTTATATATTTGTCTCTATTTGATTTAATATTATTATTATTCTTCCTTATTTCCTTATTCTTATTCTTATTCTTATTTTCCTTTTCCATAACTTTTATATTATTAAATTTTCTTCAAAATATTGTCTTCTTATTTTATTCCTTCAGCAAATTTCTCAAATATTTCATGGTTTTGAAGTTCTGACCACAATTCATCCTTCCCCATTGGAATATATTCCCGAGTAAAAATGATTTAATTTTCATTTACCTTTATCAGAGGGAACATTTTCATCATCAATAGATTTGTTTTTTCAATATAATGCGAGCATCGGTAGTAGGTAAAACAATTTTGGCTGAATCCAATTCAATACCGTTCAATAATTTTTTCACATAACTGGGCTTCTGAAAGGTTTTTTCTTCTAATTATATTTTTATTTTTTACAAGACTTCTTCAACATGATGTCATACATCAAAGGCTTCTATAGGGTTGAGATTGATCTGAGGATCTCCCTTTTTTTATTTCATCCTTTCTTTTTCTCAACTCATCCACAACTTCCTTTGAATACTTCTTTTGTTTCTTTTAGTTATTTGTGGGAAGCGAGTCATCTTTTATTTTCTTTTAGTCCTTATCATCTTCCTTTATGGAAGATGGTTTTTCTTTCGATGTAGATCCCTTGGTACTCTTAACGAACATTTTTTACTCCAAATCAAAAAACAAATTTCATCCTTCTAATTGTATCTTCACAGATAAAAGAAATATTTTCCCTAATGGAACCTGTTCTGATTGAGATATTGAAACTCCTCAAATAGTTTTCAACCATATTTATAATCAATCCAAGAAACATGATTATCTATGACTTAATATATTTTTAATTAGCATTATTGAGATTCAAAATAATGAATCTAGCGAGGTTTATCTTTATCATATTAACTAGATAATACAGAAGGAACACATCTGACACCTTTAGGGTATCTATATATCCTCTCATTAGAATAAATAACCCTTGAATCAATGTTTCCAAAAATATATAACTAGGAGGAAAATTAGTTAGTTTTCTTGGATCCCCATATATTTTGAACAACAAATTTTTAGTGATTTATTTTTCAAATGTTCTTTTAGAACTCATTAATTTATGCGACGGATAAAAATCATCTCTCTCATCAGAAACACCAAGAAAATCGGCTTCACCATTAGTAGTCATATCATAAGACATATCATAAATCCAAAATAAATACATTTATTTTCTATTTTTCTTGTAGAACATAACAGTATCATTAAAATCATATACTATGTTTGGATAAAAACAAATCATAATTCGGATCCTTCTATTCTAAAAAAAATGATTCCCATCCTTATAATTGAATCATTATTTTTAACTAATAACCATACATTTTGTAAAAATATATGGGTACAAAAAATTTAGGGAATATAAGAAATTTTTTGTAATCTTAATTTTGAGTAGGATCCATCGTATTAGGGTTTGAAATGGAGGAAGAAGACATGAAGAATCAATGCCTAAGGATTAAATTTGGTAATGCTCCGCAGATAAATTCTTGAGGATAACCGATGTAGGATAGGGGTGGTCCTTACTTCTAGGAACATTTGATTGACTTTTAAAATTCCAAGATTAATATGACTACTAAAAATAAATATTTCTGATCTTAGGGATGAGATTAGAGACAAAGAATTGTTTTATTAAAATATAAACTCTTGAGGATTAAAAAATGTTTATCGTATTTAGGTGAATACTATTAATAAATTAAAATAATTTTGAAATATAAACATTTAGTATCAAAAATATTAAGAATAAAATTAATTAAATAGTGTTATAGTTTAAGAAAAAGAGTACTACCTTTCAAAGTAGAAACTATGATTTGATAAATATTTCTTCTTTTATTTTTTATTTATTTTTTAAATAAAAATAAAACCTTTAAAATAAAAATACTACAACTTTTTTGATTCAGATTGAAAAACTAAAAGATTATTGATATTTCAAATTTGATTATTATTCTAAATATGAATAGTAATATTATTATGATTTTTTTTCTGAATATGATTAGAAATAAAAATTTGATTGTATTTATAAATCCGATTACAATGTTTTAAATCTAATATAATTAAAAATTGATTCTATAGAAAATTTATGAAAAAAATTTATAAAAAAATATTATGTACTCCCCCTAACAAAAAGGAGTATCTTAATGTAAGGATATTTTTTTAAACAAGAAGTAGATATTAACAATTACATTACAATGATCATTCGTAGATTACATTTAATGTGTTAAAATTTATCAAAAGGTTATTATTTTGTAAAAATATCAGCATATTGTTATTATATTCCGATGAATTGTAAAATGATATCTTCTTTAAGTATGTGATCCAAAAGAAAGTGATGTCTGATATCTATGTATTTTTCCCAAGAGTGATGTGACGGGTTTTTACTTAAATCAATGGAACTAGTGTTATCTCATAGTATTTTATTTTTAGTAAAACACATGCCTGAACCAGTGAGTGTCTGTTTCATCAACAACACTTGAGCACAACAACTTCTAGCTGCCACATATTCAGCTTAAGCAATGAAAAGTACTACCATGTGTTGTTTCTTACAACACTAAGAAACTAATGAACCTCTTAGGAAATGAAAGGTTTTAGATGTTATTTTCTTATCCAATATATATTTACCAAAGTTAGCATCTGAAAAGCTTTTCCAAACAAAATCATTTCCAGAATAATAGAATAGTCATAAATCCATAGATCCCTTTAAATAATGAAAACTTCATTATATATATATATATTTTAAATAGGATTATTTTTTATTTTCATGATATATTTCACAAAATAATACTAAAAACATTAAGTCTAGATGACTAGATATTAAGTATAGTAGTCTTCCTATCATAACTCTAAATGATTTTTGATCAACTATTTTCCAAACTCCATCAAGAACAAGTGTTTTTGATATACTAATTAGAGTATTAATACTTTTGGTATTTTCATATCCATACTTTTTAAGAATATATTTAATATACTTATGTTGGGATATATAAGTTCCTTTTAGTTTTTTAGAAATTTAAAAACCAAGAATGAATGTTAACTCAGCTATCATACTCATTTCAAAATCAGATTTCATAAGACTCACAAAAGAATTTGTTAAATATTACTGAGTTGATCTGAATATAATTTCATCAACATAAATTTTACCAATCAAAAAAATTTTTGTTTTCTTTTTTTATTAAAAGATATGGATCAGAAGTTCCCTTAACATAATTTTTTTTTGTAAAAAAAAACCCATTAATCTATCATACTAGGCTCTAGGGGATTTTTTTGGCCATATAAATCTTTGGTGTGTCTAGAAACATATTCAAGATGTCTTATATGTTCAAAATCAGGTGGTTTTATAGAAAAATATTCTTCATGAACATATCTATTAAGGAAATAAAACTTCACATCCATTTAAAAAAGTTTTAAATTAATGAATACTGCAAAGGCTTATAGAATTTGAATAGAATCACGTATGGTAACCAGAGCATAGGTTTCATCATAATCTATTCCCTCTTGTTTATTATAACCTTTAGCAACTAGTCTTGATTTATTTTTAACAATTACTCCATTTTCATCACAATTATTCTTGAAAACCCATTTTACTCCAATGACTGATGTTTTTTTAGGTCTTTCAACCAAGTTATAGAATTTGTTCCATTCTAATTCATTTAGTTTATATTGGATTACCTTAATCAAATCTTCATCACCTAAAGCCTTAGAAAGACATTTTGGTTAGAATTTAGAAATGAATGATAGTTATTCTACTTCATTTATCAAATAATTTCTAGTCCTTATAGGTTGGTTTAATCACTAATGATGCTATCAATAGGATGATTCCGAAGAAACAACTAACACGTGTTTTGAAAAACGTGTTCATCAACATAAGGTAGAAAGTATTCTGGAGTGAAAAGTTCAAAAACAATTTCTTGTATATTCCCATAATTGTAAGAGTATTCTATCACAGGTTGATAATCAGTTTTGGAAAACACATCAAGGACATAGGTTGGGATTGTTTAAAAATAAAAGGATCAATTTTATAAAATTTAACCTGTACTGTTTCCTCAACAGTACAAGAGTTTTTATTGAAAACTCTATATGAATTACCAGCAGTGAAATATCATAATAATATACCTTTATTGGATTTGGGATCAAATTTTTATAAATTAAATTTTGTATTCAAGAAGAATAATTTTCACCCAATACTCTTAAGTATAAAACTTTTGGTTTTTGAACTATCCTTAATTCATAAGGTATTTTGTTATGAAATGGTTTAATTAAAACTAAATTTATAGTATAGAAAGTAGTACTTATATCTTCATCCCAAAAATGTTTAGTAATTGAGTATTCACTCAACATGGTTCTTGTTATTTATTGAATAATATGATTTTTTCTTTTAACAACACCATTTTTCTGAGGAGTTCTAGGTGCTGAAAATTTACGAGTAATTCCTTTGTTACTATTTTTTTTAGTTTTTATAATTTTTAAATTATACACCATGATCACTATGAATAGTTATTAATAGAAGGTTTTTCTCATTTTTTTACTTTAGCTACCAAATTTTTAAAAAAATGCTTCAGATTTACTTGCTAGAAAATAGACCGAGGTATGTCTATTGTAGTCATCAACTAAAACAAATACATTGTAATTTCCTCTGATACTTTCAGATTGTATGGGACCAAATAAATCCATGTGCACTAACTTTAAAGCATAAATATTTGTGAATTCACTAATTGATTTAAAGCATGACTTATGTTGCTTTCCATAATTACAAGGGTCATAAATTTGGAAGAATCAAATCTAAGTTCTAGTAGACCCATAACAATTATTTTCTTATTTAATTTACATATGTTCCTATGTTTAAAATTTCCTAACCTTTTATTCCATAGACCAGATGGATCTTCCATTTCACTAAGGTATGTTATGTCTTAACACCTAATGTCTTCTATGTTTACTGTAGCAACATTTTGATTCTGATGGAAAGAAAGAATGAATTCATTCTTGAAATTGTGTACTACACATTTATCATTCCGAAAATTCAGAAGAAAATCTTAATCAAATAATTTACTTACTTTCATAAGGTTGTTCTTAAGACCTTTTTCAAATAAAAAATTCGAAAATAATGCTTTTTCAAGAAGAACAATGTTACCTATACCAACAATCTTTCCTTGAGAGTTATCTCTGAAGGTAACTCTTCCACCTTTCATTTTGATAAAATTTTCAAAGAAATATTTGTTACCAATCATATTAAAGGAACAAACCCTATAGATTTACCATATATTCTTGTTTATGGTACTTCCTTTTTTACCTAAAAATAAAATAAATATTTTTTCTTAACCCAAAATTTCCTAGGATTGGAAATATTACTAAACAAGATTTTGGGAATCCAATTTTTTTTAAAAAAATGGTCTTTTTGGAATCCATATGTTTTAATTTTATTTAAAGAATAATTTTTTTTCCGAATGACCTCTACTTTTACATTTTTTTTCAAAATGGGTCACTTTAAAAAAATATTTTTTACTAAAAAACAATTTTTAATGAGTATATCCCATTCTTGAACTATTACCTTGGGGATGGAGTTCTTTATAAATTTTATCAAATCCTTAGTTTCAAGTGGTAAATTTTGATAAAAATTTCTTTAACGAAAAAATTTCAGACTTTAGTTTTATAATTATATTCTTATCCACACTAGTTTTAGTTTCAGAAGTGAGTTTTGTTTCTAAAACATTTTTCTCATAAAATGTTTTCAAAATCTTTATTAAGCTTATCCTTTTCAGAATTATCCATTTCATAGTTTTTATAAATAGAATAAATTTTAATTTTTTTTATCAATATATTTATAAAGATATAATACTTCTTTGGTCCTGAAAATAATTCTACAATTTATTTTTATGGTTTTGTACTTTACAATTCTCATTTTTAAGAAAATTAGCAAATCTGGAGACTTCTTCACATAAAGTTAAAGAATTATCTTCCAATTAAGAATTTTATTAATCAGAAGAAATTTAACCTTTCTCATTAGGATAGATTTCATTTAAAGACATCATTGTCAAATAATTAGAAGTGTGTACCTTATCCATAAGACACTAATTTTCAAATGTTATTTTGGGATAGAGACCAATATTCCACCATTCAGCCTTTTCGTTATATGAAGAATCATCAGAATAATCTCCCCCACTATCACTCCATGACTGATTAACATTCAATTATTTTTTTCCTTTTGGATTCTAATTCATTTTTTTTTGATTTCTATCAGAATATTTTTTTTGTCTTTTCTTTTGAGCGTTGGACAATAGGGTCTTATATATCCAACTCTTTTACAATCATAATAGATTACTTCAGAATATTTCTTATCATTCCTTTCCTTATTAATTTTATTTTACTGATACTGAAAATCATTTTTACAAAAAATCTTGTTCATTATTTGAGTAATATTGGCCATATCATTCTTAGAATGTTCAAAATCACTTGAGTCAGATTGAACAATAACATTCTTTTTTTTGCTGACTTAACAATGTTTTCAGAAGTTTGAGATTTCATTTGATTTGATGTAGAAGTAAATGAAACTACCCCATTCTTCTTTTTAAAGTTCTTAACATATCTTTTCTATCTATTCTTGTATTGAAAGATATTTCCAAAAAGATCGTCAAGAGTAATGGTATCAATCGTTCTTGATTCATCAAATTCTATTCTCTTTGATTCCCATTCATTTAGCATGATGTATATAATCTTTTCCACAAGAGTTTCATCATCTAATACTTTTTCACCTATATATTTTAAACTATTAACAATTGTCATTAACCTTAGTTGAACTTTAAAAATAGGTTCTCCATAAGGAAATTTGAAAGATTGATAATCTTCTCTTATCATGGATCTTCTTATTTCAACAACATTAAAAGTACCAAAATGAGAAATCTGTAGATTCTTCCAAATACTATTGGATACTTCACAAGATGAAATATGGATATGTATAATATTTAGTAACATATAATTCAATTGATATTATTCATCTTCTTGATTGGTAAAGGTTATAACTTCCTTTTCAGTAATTTTGTAGTCATCAGTCAACATAATAAAGTTATCAAATCCAGCGTTTACAAAGGTCTTCATTATAAATCTCCAGTATTTATAATCATTTCCTTAAATAATTGGTGTTTTTTAGATTTATATTTACTATATAACCAATAATGAGTCCTACCATCCTTTCAAATAGATACAAAAAATTAGTTTCCACAATACATGTTAGCATAATAGATATTTATAAACAATAATTTTATAACTGGAAATAAAACTAACTTGAAAAAAATAGCAAGTATATAATTAGTGGAAACCTTATATGATACCAAATGTGAGTATCAGTATTACAATAACTTGGCTCTGATACCAATTTTAGGATCTAAATGTATATATAGATTGAAAAATATAGGGGGGTGAATTGTATGTTTTAGAAACTTTTTTTAACCAACAAGGAATTTATTTTAAAAGAGTTCAACATAATTTAATTTAAAAAACCACTAATTTATTTTGATAGCAATCAGACTGGATCTTTGTTCTAATTATATGGATATCACATTCAGGTTGATTCTGACATTATTGTAAATTCAAAGGTAATAAAATAAACGATTCTACCTTATAGAGTATAGTATCGTAATTAAAGTAAGTGATAATAGTAATCACTGAAATCATATTTTTTGTGTAATATAGAGAGTATTTTAATCAGATTAATTATGACAAAATGAATAGAAAAATGAATATACAAAATAACTCACCTTCTATTACAAATTACACCAGAATATAAAAGACTTTTAAGTAAAAAGTAATACAATTGAATTGAATTATTTTAACCCAAAGAGATGGGTATCCAAAAACCTTGGATAAAGGTATATTTATTTATACTTTTAGGAATGTCTATCTTACCCACACCAAGGTAAGCCCTTGATACGATGATCGAATTTGGTCTGTCTACTTATCCCTATAAGCCCTAGATCAATAAGGTGATCAGATCCTCTATTTTCCTATCCCTAAAATCCCTTAATCTTAATCACAATGATCGGCGTCACCCAAAGAAAAAAAATCTAGAAAGTTAAAAATGTATGGAATAAGAAGCTCAAAACGTTTAAGATTTAGATCTTTCTCACATAGATAATTTAGTAGATCTCTCAAATAGTGTCGATAAAATCCTCCTTTAAGCTCATTCAAATGGCTTTGTATTTATAGGCATTTATCCCAAGGTCATCATGTTCTCCAACTCTCATATTTCTCTTGAAATCTCAAAGGGACTTGGACACCTCGAACTTAAACGATAATATTATAAATAAAATCATGAGATAATTATGTTATACTTATTGAAATAGAATGCACAATATTGTTTTGGAAATATTATTTTTTATAGTTAAGAGTTAAAGGATTCAATATGACAAATCTGTTTTCAGTATTAAGAATTGAATCTGAAGTTACACTAATGGATTTACTTATAGAGTTTCATTAATATTCTCTCAACAAGTGTGGATCTAATAGTATCAGTTATGATGTTAAAGCCTACTAACATTTTTTTCAGTAAAAATAAAAAATATAATGTCTTTAAAGCGATTTTAAAGGGTGAATCTGATCACGATCAGCTTCATGATCATTACGATAATTGAATTGTAAAATTTTGAATAATTTAAAAAAATTTAAAGTATTATAAAAATAGTGTAAGAATAATTTGGTTATAAAAGTATTAGATAGAATGATTTTGTGATTTCCAAAAAAAAAAGGTCAAAAGGAATGGAAAAGTCAAAAAACAAACTTTTGACTCAACAATTGGATGTCAAAAAAAAACACCCCACATGTTACAATGCAGGTTTCAGCATAAGGTTCTTAACATGTGTGGGGTGCATATAGAAATAAAAATAACATACAAGTATATATATATATAGTATCAAATACTCAAGCCCAGTTTATGGGTTCACAAATAAACCAATTAACTCACAACACTGCCACTTTTGTTTCCACCTCTAAATGCATAACATCCCACAACAAGGCACAAACCCCATTTAAAAATTCAAACCAATATAATTTAATCACACCATTAATTTCATTATCTATAATCAACCACAACTAATCACATAACCCACCATTTAATTATCCATTAACAATTTCCATTCCATTAACCAAATCAACCCAAACCATTCCAAACATTATTTAAAAATTATTTTTTTTTTATTCCATCACTACTTGAGCATCTTTAAAAAAAAATTCAACCACCACACCACCCCAAAACAATGAAAAAACTATCATCCTGACATGCCCCAACCACAAATCACCATCCCAGAAGCAATACCACACATCACAACACATTAAGATCATTTCAAAAATTTAAAAATGGACTTTTATTACATTCTGCTTTATTTTAGGGGCACTATCACAAGCCAAAATCATAGGGTAACCATTTCATTATCCAAATATAAGTGGTTAGTCAATTTTCATTTTAGGGTGATATCACAATAATCACAACCAAATCAGAAATCACATCACATATATCCAACTCAAACAAAGCTCCAAAAAACTACACTTTTCTGTGGGGAATCAAGCCCATATAATTTACAATATCACAAATAATATCAAAGTTGTAAAATATTGCAGATCAAAACTCTTTTCACTATTTAAATTGAATTAACCAATTCATTATATTTGATTAATCCGACACAAAAATAACCCATAAAAAAAATTAATCCTCACACATGATATATAATAAGGATAAATGATGGAATCCCCACCTCAAAAAAGTTTACTAACTAACTTTTCACCACAGGGTGAATAAGAAAACCTGAAAACCACAACCTCACCTTAGAAGCCACAGATCAACATTCACAGAAACCAAAGACCATCAAAACACAACCCAAAACACACAACAAAACAAAAAAACATTTCTTTGATGAATCCCTGAGAGAACAATGGATGGAAAAAACCAAGAAGGGAGAAGAACTTCCCATGGATAAACAACGGATTGCCTACAGAGAACCACCGGGGCCAACAGATCAAAGAGGGAGGAAGAGGGCTTGAATAACTCCTTAGGGTGCTTAGGGTTTTCCAAAAAAAAAAAATCAATAAGAATCCATGGATGAATGAATTAAAATTAAACCAAAAAATTATTTTAAAATTGCAGTGCATTAGTATTTTACATGACGTGTAATCCCAATTCAAATTGTGTAATCCTTGGGGTTCAGTTTCACCCAAAAAACATGTCACATTTTTTATTTATGCCCCAAAATCTACACATTGTAAACTAGCCTTATAAAGGCTATGAAATTAACATTCACGTTATGTAATACACTTACCCGATGTTTATTTCCTGTAGAATCTCTACAAAAACTCCAACTCCCACTAAAATTCTTGGAACCTCCCCTGAACACCTCCAACAACCAAAACCGGAAAAGTAATGGACCAGGAGGGAACATAAAATTACATAATATACCTGTCAAATTATTCTAAAGCTTGATAATCCTAAAATAAGACTATAAAGAAAGTGGTACAAATAATAATCCAATGAGATACCTCTCAATTATCACATCATACGTCAAAGTCTACCATTGACTAAATACACCAACCCAAACGGCCGCAAAACACTTTTCACAACCACAATCTGCCACCTCCCACACAACCAAACATCTAAATCACCACTTCAAACCTATCTAAACCACCACATATCCCAAACAATCAAATTATGAAACCAAAAAACCACGTCATCACGAACAATTGAATTAGATAATTCAATTATCTATGTTAAGATACTATATGCTCTTAGCAGCACTGACTCATCAACATGAGTTTAATCACATTAAAATTATTGAATATCGATTAAGAATATAGTCCTCCCATTTTCATATGTCATGAAATTATCACACATCACACCACACACATCACAAACCAAGGAAAACAAAAAATCTCATAAAACAAGGTTCAAACACCACATCTCAAAGAAAAATAGAGAAAATAAAAACTCAAAAAAACTCCAGGTACTGGGAAAAAAATATGAATCTCCCACTGCTAAGTACTCATCTCTTGGACACCCTGCCTCCACAATGCATGAACCAATGAAATCGTTCATCCACATGCCTTCTCTTGGCGATCCCTAATCTCTGCTAGCCTTTCAGAAATATCACTTCATCCTGATATCTCACTCTTCCTAGTAAATGACATGGGATTCATAGTGAAGATATCAATGAATCTAGGATATGTGAAAGACACTACAGATCTTCTCCAACTATGGTGGCAATTCCAACTGATATTCCACATTTCCAACTTTCCAAAACACCTTAAAGGTCTAAATAAATCTAAGAGAAAGCTTACTCCCTCTGCCAAACCTCTACTTCCCACATCGAGGGGAAACCTTCAAGAACATGTGGTCCCTAACCTCAAACTCCAAGGGCCTCCTCCTATGATCGAAATAATAATTCTACCGATCCCGTGATCCTTTCAACATATCACAAACAAGATGATCTTCTTCTATCTTTCTCTGCACCACATCAGGACCAAGAACGACTATCTCCCTAACCTCTATCTAGCACAATGAATAATGTCATGCTCCCATATACAAAGCCTTAAATGGAGTCATTCCAATAAAAGTGTGATAGGAATTATTATAAGAAAACTCTACTAAAGATAGGATTCATACACAAGATCCAAAAAAAGTCTAAGACACATGCTTGCAACATATCCTATAAAGTTTTTATAGTTCGTTCTGTTTTACCATCTGTATAAGGGTGAAAAGTGGTGTTGAGGTGTAACTGAGTGCCAAAATCATTCTTTAATCCCCACTAGAATCATGAGTTAAAAAAATCATCCTAATATGAGACAATACACCTCAAAATCCCTTCAACTTCACTATCTCATCCACACGTCTCTTAGCCAAGGAATCCACTGTGCCCGACTCCATGATCGCTAAGAAGTGGGCCGATTTCATCAAACGATCCATGCTCACCCAAATAGTATCACAACCCACCTAATCTCTGGGAAAACCTGGGAATAAATTCATCAATATTTCATCCTATTTCCACTCGGGGACATCCATGGTCTATAACAAACCACCAGGAACATGATGCTTGATGTTTAACTACTAGAAAACCAAACATCAAGCCACAAATTATGCCCGTTCCCATTTCATCCTGGGCCACCAAAAATATGTCCTCAAGCCATTGTATATTTTTCAAACATCTGGGTGTAATTACAATTGTGAGTTATGGAACTTGAAAAGGACTCCTTCATGCATTACAATCATAAAAAACAACCTTCCATGAAACAACATCTGGTTCCGACTGTCCTCTGACAATCCCTCCAGATCATTACCACGGAAAACACAATCATTCATCACCTCTTCCTATGAGTCCCCCTAACACTCCTCCACTTTCTGCCTCATAGAATACCTCACCGTCACTTGAAACATAAAATCTCTACCACCATCCACTCGTACATCTTTGTGAAAGGCTTCTAACTCATATATTACTCCCTAAGCATCCTCAAAACCCCAAACCACACCCTTCCAGGAATTCCTAGTCAAAGTTTCAGACACAAAATTTCCATTTACTGAGTATTAAGAGATCTTAAAATCAAAACCGTGAAGAAAATACATACACCTCTACTATCGAAAGTTTATATCACAATGGGAAAAGAAATAACCCAAACTATTATGATCTGTGAAGACAAAAAGGTTCTCCCCAATGAGATAATATCATCACAAAATTCAAAATAAAAACAATGTTTTCTAGATTTAGATTGTGGGAGGAATAGTTACTCTCATGGGGATGTAACTTTCTAGACCCATAAAAGATCACTACCTACTACTGCATCAAAACACATCCCAAGCCTAGATAGTAAGTGTAATAAATCACCTCAAATAACACACCCCCATCCAGAAGCTAAAACATTGTATAACTAAAGAACTCCCCCTTTTTGAAACTGAATGATGCCTAAAACTGATCACTCCACACAAAACTTTGGTTTTTTTAGTCAAATATATCAAGGGTCTAAAAAATGAGATATATAGGGTACAAACCTATAATAATAGCCTATGAGAACAAGGAAACAGTGAACCTATACCACTTTATTAGGTTCTTCCTCAGAAAAAACTACTTCAACCATTGATGGGTCTATTAACACACCCTTTTGAGACACCAAATTCCTGAATAAATGAACATCTCATGTCCAAAAGTTACACATAGACAACATTACATTGAGTTGGTGGTGTCGAAGAACTTGCAATATATATATGAGATGCTTGGCATGGTCCTCATCTGACTTTGATTACATTAAGATATCATTGATGAATACGACTATGAACTGATCTAGGAACTCAAGGAACATGGATTTTATAAGACCTATGATCTTGGATGGTGAGTTTATAACACCAAATGGCCTGAATAAGAAATCTTACTGCCTATGTCTACATCTGAAGTGAGTCTTCAGGATATCTCCATTCTTCAACCCCAATTGGTGATATCCTGACCGTAGATCAATCTTAGAAAACCAACTATGCCCTCTCAACTGGTCAAAAAAATAATCTATACTCAGAAGAGGGTAATGGTTATTGACCGTCACATGATACAACCTCTAGTAGTCTATGTATAGGCTTAGACCACCATCTTCCTTCCTTGTGAACAACACTGAATCACCCCACGATGAAACACTATGAGAGATAAAACCCTTCTGCATCAAATCGTCTACTTGAACCCTCAAATACCTCAACATAGAAGGTTCCATCTGATAAGGATCCATAGAAATCAAAGAAGAACTAGGCCACAAGTCTATCCTGAACTCAACATCACATTGAGGGGGTATTATCACATCCTCCTTGTAGAAAACATCTATGGACTTACCAACAACCCTAGGAAACTCTACCATATCAACGTCCACTGATTCCACTAACAACTCAACCGAAAAGGAAAGAAGGGGTTCCATATTCCAACTTACCACCTAACAACACCTTTTACAAAAAACCACTCATTTTCCATCCACATACAAAAACAAAACTCTCATATGCAAGAAATTGGTAAAAACACATGAAAAATAAATATAGTCGATACCGAGGATGATATTTTATGGCTTTATTTGTAGCAAGAAATGTTCCCCATAAGACTAATGTGGCCCCATCATGAGTCTAAACTCCCAAAACACATCAAAAAAGATGTACTGATCTATAACTGGCATATTCAACAGCAAGGGTATGGTAATCCTCTCTACATTTAGTCCTAGATCATGTTCTATAGAAGGCACAAAAAAGGAGTGTGAATATCCTGAATCAAATAAGGAAGAAACAAGGGTACTAAACAAACTAATAATACCTCTAACGATCTCAGTCCCCTATAAAACCACTTCCTCTACTACGTACAACTGACCATGCCCATATCCTATGCCTCTCTGCTGACAACCTCCTCCATGACAAAAATCAGGATTTGATCCCTACAGATGAGGAACATCTTGCTGTTAGCCTCTTTTTGTTCCATCTCCCCATGGCAGAGAAAAAAACTACTTCCCCTGCTACTAAAATGACCTCACTAGAAAATGTAACTAAGTATAGTGCTTAACCTATACACCTACAAAAAACTGAGCTTCAGAAACTGCTGGGCACAATTTCTAGTGATGGGCATAAACCCCACAACAAAAAAATACAGGCACAAAACACCTTGGAAATGCACAGAAACCACTGGCCCCAGAAGGCCTATAGAGGTTGACTCCATACTGGTAGAGAACTAAAAGGCCCTAATGCATGATAGCTTCCACTAAAAATCCTTCCCCTCGACAAACCCTACTAGTTACGCTCTTGTGGAAAACCTCCTCACAAGTGCATCTGCTCAATCGCCTCTTCCTTCTTATGAATCTCTAGAAACGTGAAAAATGTAAAAGGAGTTACCGCATACTAGATAGAAGGATAGTGTGCCTCCTCAAGATGTATCCCAAAATAAACCTAATTTAGAAAAATATATGTGATAAAAATTCATTGAAATTGATTCCCCGATCTCACACTGAAATTATCCCTTACTAAAGAGAAAGAAGTTCCTGCCTCTTTGATACCTTCATGGTCGATGAAAGGAACTCTACATATAACTCTGTCTAGAAGTCGACCCACAAATTTTTTGCCTCCTTCCAATCTCAATGATACAACATCCACTATTGATGCATCACTCAACACATATTACTAACAACCAAAGGGACCCAATACTTCATCAGGGCCTGGATCAAAATGAAAGCGATCTCAAGCACCTCCAACCAACTCTCTGTATCCACATCTGAAACATTGCCCTCATACTTCCTTAAATCCTGCCACTAGAAAGCGTGCAATATCCTCTTACATTGATCCTCCTCCTCAATCTGATGAACCCTACAATGATAAATCAAATCATCCTACCAAAACTCAAATGCATTATCCACACATGAACAATGAAAAATATCCATAGCTAAATGAAAAACAAGTATTTCCTATGACTGAGTAGTATAGAATTTCATTATGATTCATTTAATACTGTTTAATTAATTTTTTATTAATTTTAACATTCCAAAAACATCCCAATTCAAAAAAGAACACAAGTCATTATGATGCATGTACCTTTCCTAGGTCTCTACACTAAAAGAAGGTCCATCTCAATTGGTTGTTCAATAAGCACAATGTCTGTGCACTAGATTACGGGGGGACCTAAAATCCCATGTCCAAGAGAGTATCTCGAGCCTATGTCACACACCAAGGTAAACGAACACTATTTCCATACCACACCATGAAATCCTTACTATGCCTAACTCCAAAATCCATACTATCTCTCAATCATCAGCTCTTATACCACTCTTTCATGAGACCCTCCCTCCAATGATACCGCAATTAAGGGAGAGAGATAATGACCCTTGAGTCCCACCTCTAGTAGGCCCTGTGTTAGAAACTAGCACTGAGGGTATAAAAATATCATGCATGGGAGGTATTAACCTCTATAATATAAAAAGGATTGAGAGATAATATGGATCATCCAAAAAAAATCCAAGACACAATACAAATTAAATCCAAAAACCATCCCATAATGCATGTATAAAAATAACTGATATAGATAAAAGTTTCTAAAGTGAATACCCCAATTAATGATAAAACAACGAAACAATAACTATCTAAAGGTCCAAGATAATAATTCCCAACACAATCCAGGTAATCCTTCTAGAAACCGAAAAACAATTTTATAAGTGTAGGGTGGGCATAAAAGTATACTCATTAGGAAAACCGAAGTCTCTAATTCACATGTGAAGGAACCATACTAATGCCCCTATGAGAAAATAGTAGAATGAAACAGTACATATCAATGTATATTAACTATCCTGACCTCACAAAGGCACTCTAAAAAAATAATGAAAACCATGTAATATAATATATTTGGAATCTCATCAATAAGGGTATCCCACACCACATTCCCACTGGTATGCTTCCCTCACACCCAACATTATACGTCCTCGAACTCACATCTATTCTATATACCACACCGCCCCAAAAGAATGATCACAATACTCGCTCGAAGAAACATTGGCTCTCCACCCCACAAGAATTACCACAATACAACTCGCCTGAAAACACCTAGGACACCGCCCCACAAGCATGGTCATGTCTCGCCTGAAAACACATATCCTGTCACACCTCACCCCCAAACACTTATGATATCTCAACCACTATATAATGAAGTAACATACATATGGACATCACAACCTATGAAATACTTACCCCACATAGAGGAGAGAGTGGGGAAGAGAGGGTACCAATCCATCTACACTCATTACTGGATGTTAGGAAAACACCCTCCATGTGACTATACAGGTCTCAGCACAAAGTGATCAAAATGGGTGGGGTGAGGATAGAAATATCACGAATATAAAATTATATAAATATAGAATAAAAAACTCAAGACCAACCTATGGGTTTACAGACAAACCAACCAACTCACAACATTGTCAATTTTTCTACCACACCTAAATTCATAACATCCCATAACAAGATACAAAACCCATTTCACATTTTAACCAATTTCATTTAGTCAACCCATTCATTTAATTATCTAGCATCAATCACATTAAGTCACATAACCCACCAATTAATTATCCATTAACCATTTCTATTCCATTAACCAAACCTGCCCAATACATTCCAAATATTATTGTACAATTATTTATTCATTCCATCACTACTCGAGCATCTAGAACAAAGAAACCACCATCTCACTAACCATTGAAATGACTGAACAAACCACCTGATCGCCACCCCAAAATTATGGCCAAAGAAACTATCATCCCTAACTTCCCCAACCACACATCACTTTCTCACAAGCACTACCACACATCATAACACATCAATATCATTTTAAAATTTACAAAGGGTATTTTATCACATTCCACTTTATTTTGGGGGCATTATCACACAAGACAAAATATGAGGGAAACCATTTCATTAGTCAAATATAAGTGGTTAATCAATTTTCGTTTTAGGGTGATATCACAATAATGAAAACAAAAGAAGCAATCATAACACATATATCTAGCACAAACAAATCCCCCACCATCTATAATTTCTAGCAGGGCATCAAGCCCATACCATTCACAATATCACAAATAATATCAATGATGTAAAAGCATATGGATCAAACCCCATTTCCTCTTTCAATTCAATTAACCCATTATTTATCTTTGTTTAACCCATAAAAACTATAACCCATAGATAAAAAAGTAAACCCCTCCCACATGATACAAAATAACGAGAAATGAAGGGATCCTTACTCAAAGAGGCTTGCC
Source organism: Viscum album (assembly GCA_963277665.1). Lineage (NCBI taxonomy): Eukaryota > Viridiplantae > Streptophyta > Magnoliopsida > Santalales > Viscaceae > Viscum > Viscum album. The sequence continues at coordinate 1,542,859,012 of OY728142.1, forward strand.
GACTCATTGCACACCACAGGGTGAAGAAGAATGATGGAAAAACACAACCGAAAAATGGGAACCATAGATCAAACTACACCATAACAAAATACTATAAAAGCAAAACCCAAAAAACACCTTAAACCAAAATAACATCTCCATATAGAATCCTCGAGAGAAGAATAGAAGAAAAACAACCAATAAGGGAGAAGAGCCTACCATGAATCAACCACATATTTACAATGAAAAACCACCAAGATAAATAGGTCAATGAAGTAGGAAGAGGGATTTAATAACTCTTTGTGGTGCCTAGGGTTCTCCCAAAATGGGAAGAAGAATAATCCATGGCTGAATGAATGAAAATTACACAGGAATTTTTTTTTAAAACTGCACTGCATTAGAGGTTTATACGACATGTAATCCTCTTTCATGTCGTGTGATCCTCAGAGTTCAATTTCACAAAAAAATGAATCAAATTTTTATTATGAATCCCTAAAAATATAGACATCATGAACCGACACTAAAAATTCCATGAAACAAACTTTCACATTGTGTAATACACTAACAAGATGTGTATTTACTGCAAAAACTCTACTACACCTACAACTCCCACAAAAACTCTTGAAACCTCCCCCGAACAACTCTAACAACCAAAACTAAAAATTTAACAGATAGGGAGGGAATAAAACATCACATTTTATTATAAAATCATTTTATAAAAGTTAAGGTTTATCCAACTTTATTTTTAAAAATATTTTCAATAGATATACTAATCATACATATACATGTTGATGATATAATATATGGTTCAACAAAATACTATCAGTATAATGATTTTTCTAAGATAATGTTAATTGAACTTGACATGAGATCAATGGGATAACTATTTTTTTTATTATCCTTCAAATTAATAAATGTAAATATGGTAATTTTATAAATTAATCTAATTATGTTAAATAACTTATAGAGAGTTTTAGACACGATTCTATTAAAAAAATAAAAACCCCAATGAGTACTAATTACAATAGTAACATATTTTCTTATTGCTTATCCTGAGCCTTTGGTTACTCAGTGGAATGGAATTAGTTTTGTATTAGTTAGATCTTTTTATTTTTTCTTGAAAGTGAAATGATATCATCTGCTCTATTTTTCCAGCATTGGACTACCAATTCTCTTTCCTATCCAGTTGTAGAAAAAATAATCCCCCATTATCTATTTTCCTATATTTCGATATCAAATGGTAGATCATTTAAATGGTAATATATTTGTACCACCTCTATATGTTTTTCCACCTTTATACACCAACGGTAGGTCAATCTACTACCATAATTATAATTAACCATTAGTTAGAATTTTGTTTCTAAAATTTTTATTTATTATTTTAGTTTATATTTTTAAAATAATTTCTTTATTAAATTATTTATTATCTTATGTTGAAATATTATTTTAATAGTGTGAAAAAATAATGGAATCATTATTTTATATATAATTATTCTTGTATATTGAAATTCATGTGGTGATTTATTTTTACAACATCATGTTATCTTTATAATTTAAAAGGATATATTTTTATTTCAATTGTTTTATAATTGTGAATTGTTTATAATTGTTATAAATAGAATATTAAATGTTCTACTTCAATATTTAATAAAGAAATATAAAGCCCGATTGTACTCTTTATTTTAATGAGGCTTTATCAAATGAAGGTAACAATCATATTATTTTATTTTTATACTATAACAAGTGTCATGAAATTACAAGACATGGACACACTCCTTGAGGAATTTTGTTTTAATGATCTGTGAGATATCATAAAGGAATAAAAAATATACTAGGAAAGATAATTTATTAGAAAAATTATGATACATATTCGACACATTATTACTGCTCTCAATTGTTCATGAAAATATGTGAAATTTTTACTCTAGTTGTGATAAAAAAAGGTCATGAACTTTGAAATTTGTTCTTTACAAGTGATAAATGATATTCAATCTAAAAAATCTTTGAGATTTCTATTCATATACTAATTTACCTATATTGGTTTTTATTTATGTAATATTCTTCCTTCTATTTGAATTTTTATACATCTAATTTATGCTTTTCCCAATAGAAGGAATGTATTTATTCATTTAGTTTTTACACCACCTAAAAGGAAGTTTGGGTTGTGACTCCCAATCAAAAGATATGTAAGTAGACTAGGTCAGTCACTTGTAACAGACTAGGTTTTGACTTTGGGTTTTCTAAAAGGAAGTATTTACAACAAGGTTCTCACACCTTTAAAAGTGAGGTTCTTAGTGGGTAACAATCTCCTCAAGGAGTAAAGGAGGTTGAAGAGTGTACTATGATCTTTGTGATCATAACCAATATAAATACTTTTTATTTTTCTTTCTATTTTGACTAAAATTTATTTCAAGAAAACTTTACTCACTATAGTTTTTTATTTTATTAAGTTTGATTATTTTTGTCTTTAAATTTGTAAAATCACTATTCACACCCATATAGTCATATTTTCCATCACTAACGATTCAAAAACTTCAGTTTTGAGTCATCAGATATAGGACGATCTATTTTTCTAGATAATTAAAGATATAATTCCAACTCTTATTTATATTATTAAACTCCATGTGTAAGTATATGTTTACAACCTCATCCAACTCTGAAGAATTAAGGATATAATTATCCATATCCATTCAATCTTTGAAGGCCTTTGACTCACTCCATGAAAAGATTTTCATGGTCTTTTTATGAAACAAGTGAAAATATCCACATAGGTTATTTCACATAGCCATAAGAACCACATAACCAAAATCCACACACATCAATTTTACCATGTATCCAAATTCACCACGTACCTATAAGTCCCACATATAAAAATTAAATAGGTTTTATAATTCCCTATATATTTTAATTCTCTATGTACTTATTTTCTCCATGTATTTTAATTCTCAATGTATCTGAATCACATAGCCAATTCACATATATGATCCATCCAAGTACCCGATTTCACATTTTTTGGCTCCATAAAACCGATTCGACTGGATGTGCATCAATCTCCCACTTAAGCAATGAACCATAAATTCAGGATGTGAAAATCTTCTGGATTCTATTTTTTTCATCCTAACACCTCCAAACATGCTTAATTCCTCCTATAATCACCATAAGACTTAGAAACATGCAAAGGGACAAACTAGATAGATCCAAGCCCTTAAAAATCTTCTCCTGTCAAAGTCTGTTGGAATTTTCTTCCTAAAAATATCACTATTCTCCTTCTATTGGAGGAATTGATTGAATCTATTTTACATAAATTCCAAATCAATTTCTGAGTAAGGGAATTCATATTTGATATTTTGAACCATCCCTTGATCAACTATCAGTGTGATGATAAATATGAAATTCAAATTGAAATTACATCCATTATATGGGTCTTGATTCTTATTTAAAAGGGGATTTTATCTCAGATGGTTGGAGAGAAACTCAGAATCAAAGATATTCCAATCATAAGAGAGTTTTTCAATGGCTTTTTGGATAAATTTTATAGTCTTACTTTGATTCATGAAGATGAGTGTTCAATAGAACTCGTACCTAGTTTTAAAACTTTTTCAAAAACTCTATATAGAATGGCCTTGATTGAGTTTTAGGAATTAAAAAAGCAACTCTAAGATAACATCAATAAGATATTAATTAATCCAAGTGAATCTTTATGGGTCGAACCTATTATTATTTTTAGGAATAATGATTTATAAATATGAATTTTCATTGATTATCAAGAATTCAAAAATATCAGAATCAAGAATAAGTATTCTCTACCTCATATTGATGATTTGTTTGATAAAGTTTGAGTAGCTCAATATTTTTACAAGTTTTTTCTTCAATTTGTATCTATTAGTTGAGGTTCATAGGTGAATAAACACCCAATATAGCCTTATATTTGAGGTGTGGACACTTAAATTTATAGTGATTCCATTGGTTTTACTAATTCCACCACTATCTTCTTGTATATTATGAATATCGTCTTTATATATTACCTTGATCATTTTTTGATAGCATTTACAGATGATAATATTATATATCCCAAGAGTAAATAAGAGCTTGAATATCACTTGAGGATTGTAATAAATATCGTAATAAATGATATTTTTTACGAAAAATTTATTAAGTGTGAATTTTGATATTTTTTTTTCATTTTTATGTTTTATAATCTCAAGAGAGGATGTATCAATAGATCAATCAAAGATGGAAATTATTGAACATTGGACCAGATGAACAACTGTTACTGAGATCCATAGTTTTCATGGTTTTATATATATTAATAATTGTTATTGAGAGATTTATCGTGACTATCTCATCCACTCACTATGTTTTCTCATAAGGTGTTTATATTCTCATGGAGAGATGAATGTGAAGTGAATTTAAAGAAACTGAAGAGAAGGTTGGTTAGTGCACCTATGCTCACACTACCCTATAGTGGAGAAGGTTTTTTTGATCTATAGTGATGAATCAAATAATATACTGGGATGTTTCCACATAAAAAATTATATGGAGATAATATATGGATCACGCTAATTGAAAATACATGAGAAAAATTACCATAATCATGATTTCGATCAGACCGTGGTAGTTTTTAGGTTAAATATATTGAGTACTTATATTTATGGTGAAAGGTGTGACATATATATGGATCATAAATTATTTAGGTATATATTCACATTGAAATATTTTAATGTGAATTAGAAAATATGGTTTTAATTGATTAAATATTAAGATTTCTCAATACATTACCACCTTAGAAAGATGAATAAGGTGGATAATGATATGACTCAGAAGGAAAATTCTTGTTTTTCCATGATAAGGATTAAAAGTGATGAAACATTTATGTATTTTTATAAAATTTAACTTGAAATCCTAAGAAAGGGGACATATTTAATATTTCTCAAAGTAATGTTCAACAATCTATCTATATGAGGATTAAGGAGGCACAGAAGAAAGATATGGAACTGTGAAATATAGAGATAAATGTTCCTAAACTAAACCATGATTGAAATGGAATAATAATGTTTAGTAACTGAGCATGTGTTCCCTTAATATCAGATTTGAGTGAAGGTATATTGGTTAAGTCTCATATTTCATCATTAGCTATTCATCCAAGAAGTACAAAGATATAAAGATATTTTAAAGAGTATTTCTTATGGGATAAAATGAAAAGAGACATTATAGTGTATTTATCTTGATAGAAGATATTTTAGAAAGTCAAGTCTAAGAGAAATATGTCTAAGGGTATGTTACAACCATTACCAATACAAGAATGGAAATGGGAAAACATCACAATGGATTTTAGCATTGGACTCCCTAAAACATATAAAGGCTATAATTATATTTGGGTCATTGTCTATCACCTTATAAAGTCAAAAAGTTTTATAGATATTAGAGAAGATATATATATTGATCAAATTACCATAATATAAATTAATGAAGTAATAAAGTTTCATAGAGTACCACATTTTATTATATATAACTGAGGATCGATGTTTACCTTAATGTTATGGAGAAGTATTCTGTAAGATACAGATTCAGAGTTGTGTTTTAATACTTCTTATCATCCTCAGATAGATGGATATTCTGATAGAACCATTCAAATCATATAGGACATGATTATATCTTATTCATTGAATTTCAAAGGTATTTGGGATCATTACCTTCTTCTAGTAAATTTTTTCTTACAATAATATCTTTCACTCAAGCATTTAGATGAATCCTTATGAATAACTATATAGAAAGAAGTGTATAAATTCAATGTAATAGGATAAATTTATATAAATAAAGCTATTATGACTTGAGTTAGTTTATGAGATATAATAGAAGGTTAAATCAATTCAATAACACATAAGGGTATCTTATATTTGAAAAAAAGTTATGCTAACAATCATTAATGAGATCTAGAGTTTGAAGTTGGAGACATGGTATTCCTATGAGTATCTCCTTGGAAGAAGGTTATAATATTTTGAAATAAAGGCACTCTGATCCCTATATATATAGTTTCCTTTTAGATTCTTGATCTTATTAGGATAGTAGCTTATCATTTTCCACTTCCACCAAATCTATCTCAAGTTCATGATGTGTACCATGTGTCTCTATTGGGGAAGTACATACCCTATCCTTCACATATATTGAACTCAAAGGTAATATCACTAGTATAAGATCTCTCTTATAAGGAACAACCTGTGGTGATTCTAGACCATAGATATAGAGTTCTATGAAATAAGACCACTAACCTGGTCATTGTTTTTTGAAAAAAAAATTAGAGGAAGCTATGTGGGAACATGAGGTCGTGATGAGGTAGAAGTATCCTCAATTGTATTTATGAGAAAAAAATTTTATGGTAAAATTATTATAAGTGGGTATAATAAAAATATATATGATTTTATGATATATTTATCTTTAAATAAATTTTATTTCTTTGATAGCTTAATTTACATGAAACACTGAGTTTAAACAAACAGTGATATAAATATTATTATTTAAAATTGATCGTTATAACCGAGAAATTTAAATTGGAGGTATGAATATGAATAACCACATTCTAAAAAATATTTATAAATGTTTTATATAATTTATATTCATTTATAAATAATTACTCACATTTTATTAAATTAAATTTATGCTTTAAAAATATATTTTCTTTGAAAAGTAGGGTTTATTTCTTTTTGTGAGAAAATATAATAATTAATTTTAAACACATTCCAAAACTATAATTTCATTCCAAGTATTTAAAAAGTTTAATTTTATTTTAAAAATATTTTTATGAAATGTTATTTCTTTTATATTATTAATAATCCATTTGTGGTTATTAGAATAAATTTTATACTTGATTTTGATGTAAAAAAATTTATAATTAAGAAAAAAATTCATTATGAAAAACTAATTTTTGTCAAGTTTTAATGTTTTAATGTTAAATTAATTTCTTCCAATTATATGAGTTGGATTTGGTAAAATGTATTATATATTTGAAATCACCATAATTAAAATATTTTAATAGTTATAACTTTATATTTAGTAATATAATTAAGTTATCATGATAAAAAGGTAAGTTATCATGGTTAAGGATAAAAAAGGTTTAAAGTGTTTTAATTAGAATATTAGGCATAAAATGTATATAATACTATCCTAAATATGATTGTTAGAGATTATTTTGACCCTATCACATCTTATTTTCAAATTTTGGGTAACTTGTTTGGACTTTACATGATTATGATATATATTATTTAATATTTTAATAATTTTTAGTGTGTCCTTTCCCTTGTATATAAAAATATGCCACTTATCCTCTATTCTATAAACTATATGAGAATTATATCTTATAAAATCCATACCTTAATAACATCATATAATCCTTCCCCATTTCTTAGAGATTTTTTTATTTCAGAAAGACCATGGATTGAGGCGTAAGCCAAAAGAGGTTTCACAATTAGGTGGTATAAATCATAACCAACTACTTTCAACTTATTTATTATACTACATTTTCTAAATATAGGGTATCCATTATAAAATAATGAATTATTAGTATTAAATATACTTAATTATTGTTATGATAATTTAACAACCATTATCCACCTATTTTCCATCATATGGAAAATGAAAAAATCACTCATGCATACGTATGGCTTACTGTCTCAACCTAATGGTGTAATTAGTTTTTCATCACTATTTTACTTGGATGATTATAAAAACCGAAATAATTTTTATATATTATATTTATGATATGTTTATAGATATAAAATTAGAAAATATTAATTAAATTTCTTTCCTTATGTTTTTATAAAATGAAAACATCATTTACGCATACGTATGGCCTATCATCTCCATGAATGGTGTAAGTATTTTTTCGATATATAAATTTTATGGATGATAAAAAATATTTTTATAGTTAATATATATTATATTTATATCATGATTAAAATTATTAATATTATGGAACCATGATCGATATACAAGGACTGGGACTGCTAAAATGAAATATGAATTAAAACCAAAGTAGTTATAACCCAGAATAGTGGTTTTAATAAAGAATTATTAATAAACTAGTGATAAGATATCATATGAAAATAATATACGATATGATATATATATTAGTATGGTTCTAGAATAAATTTATAATAAATATATAATTATAATTAAGGAGGTTCAGACATGTATGAAATAAGATTTGACTTGTGGTAAGGAATTTTTGTCTCACTTTTTATTTTTGTGAGACACATGCCATATTCACCAATTATCTATTTTTTTAGTTTATGTACTACCCATTATTGTATTTTATGATTATTCTCATCAAAATAATTTGGATTTATGAACTCATATAGATTTCTCTCCTTTATGATGTTCTTATTAAAAAATTACCAATGTGGTTAGATATTTATGATTCCATACCATTTTAATTGACATTATTTATTATTGAATTTCCATTTATTAAAATATATGAAAATTATCTAATAAACCCATTTAATTTTTATTATTTTATTATTATGTATTTAAATTTTAAGTTTTAGTATTATTTTCCATCATTTGGTATACAGAAAAGTTAAGAAAATGTTTTCTTATGAAAAACCGATATTATTTCTCATTCTTTGGTATTTTGTTTTCTTCTATATCCATGTTTTATAAATTTTTTTACATGAATGGTTTTGAATATTCATCAATTATTTTTCAAATTCATTTTTAACTTCTTATAAAACATTTTAAAAGGATTCTTCTTATCATTTTATGAACATGGTACTTTTTACCAAATGTGTGAACAAAATATTTAATTTTTTACAGTTAAAAATTGAATGAAATTCACCAAAAACATTACCAATTAGTGTTTAAAAACATAATATACATGTTTTTATGTTTATTTTAAGAAAAATATTTTCTTTAATATTTTGGAAATATTTGAATTTTAAATATGTGATTTCAAAATGAAAGGTTATTTTCCTCAAGAATTATTCCAAAGATGATTTGAATAATTTTTTAATATATGATAAAATTCTTGATGTTAATTATACTTTACTGGGGATATGATCCAATTATTCCATACTTACTCTTTCTCTGTATGGTCTATGGTTACAGTGATGAGAATTTTTTTGAAACCTGTTTATTTTCAATGGGAAATGCTACGATGATATGATGAATGTTTTATGATCTCGTGACATTTATATCATTGGATTACGATTATATGATGGTTGGTTTTATTGTAGCCCTCTAATGAATTGGGTAAAATAATATTGATAAATCCTAATATGATGATTATTATAATTGAAATGATTATGAATAACATTTTTCACATATTGATGTGTGAGTATTATTTATTCTAGCTATGCTCATAGAAATATGCGTGGACTTGACTCGAATTATATTTTTTTACATTTTGATGTGTGAGTATGATCAATTTCTATATATACAAAAAATATTATGAATAAATATTATTATGTTTATATATATTCATAAGAAAATTATTTTTTATGCTTATGATGAAAGATTCTTATGTTATTAATCTTGAATGATTACTACTGCTTTGACACCCCTTTTGAACTTACTTCTAAAAATCAATTGATTTTGGAGATTATAATTTGAGATTTTTGGAGTATGAATATTTCAAATTAATAACATGAACTTTAGTATGTTATCATACCCTTATGATCATATTATCATCTAATGATTTATATATCACATGTTTAGAATTACTGATAATATGAGCTCCCCCTTTCTTATGTTTTCATTCTCCTGGTTTCTATATAAGGTTCTAAGTGTGTTGAGTCTATATGAATACCTAATGTAAAGAAAGATGTTTGAGATGGTTAATCTATTTAATGAAATAAAAATATTGTGCATATAGTATCCAAATACACTAAACCTTTACAATTCTTGAATGGATCATAATGTTATGTATTTAATATTCATCTATTAGGATGTAATATTTTTGCATAAAAATTTTATGCCTAGATAGTTGGTATTAGAGAAGGGTTTAGTCAATATTTAGTGATAATGATTGGATACATTTATTTAAAACCTAGGGATATGATTATTTATAATATAAAATCTTAATGTTTTGGTAAGGGAGATATTATATGGTTTTTCTCTAAATACATCATCGTATGAATACTAAAAGTGGACGTGGTTTTAAAATAGATGCATTTAGGGGTAATAACCATGTAAAGAGTTGTCTGAGTATATATCGACTATGATTATTTTTCATGGTGAGTGTTCCCTTACTATTTATCTAGTTTGAAACTCTTGGGGTGATATTCTTGGGTTAATTCACATTTTTCTTAGAAAATATTGTCAAATATTTGAATAGATGATGACCACGAATGAACTAGGTTAAACCTTAAGTGTCATAGATTGAAAATATGGTTTCATGATTTAGAAAACCTATGAATGATTTTTCATGATAGGTAACTCTTATCAAATATGTGGGATGGTCATGCAAACTATTTTGGTTTTAGTATGGGATGAAAGATATAATGATGAAGTTGAGGTGGTAATAAGTAAGATCAAATATTGAAGTACCCTATTTTAGATTAGTTTTAAAAATTCTTTTATATATTTTAAAATATCAAGGAATAATAATTAATATCCTTAATGAATGGAGATTTATTTTCAATGAAAACCCATAATGGTATAATGATCACATCTCAGTTCATTGATTATTATCTGATTGAAGTTTATGGGAATGTGATGCCTAATTTTTTTTATTCTACCTCCAGTGGAATTTTATATTATCTCAAGAATGTATTGAGTTTTTTTATATAAATAACACATAAAATGCTGATTATGTTAAGTTTGGTTTTATATTCAGAACCAAACTATGATCATATATCAGTACAATGATAAATATGAACTTACAATGAAACTTACATATATTTTATGTGTTTTGATTCTTATTCAGAAGAGTTTTTTATCTCATATATATGGGGAGAAATCCAATAATAGATATTTGAATATCATATGGGATTTTTTTATGTCAATACAGAAGTATTTTCAAGTCATCCTCTGAATTTTGAAGTATAGTTTTCAATAAAACTCCTACATGGTATATAACATATTTTAATGACTCCATATAGAATTTCCCAAATTGAGTTGTTTGAATTAAAGAAGAATCTATAGGAGAATATTGAAAAGTGATTAATTATGCTATGTGAATCATCATGGGTTGAATCTAATATTTTTGTTAAGTTGAAAGATATATCAATGTGACTTTTCATTGATTATTTAAAACTGAACAAGATCGAAATCTTGAGTAAATATCCTATGCCTCATATTAATTAATTTTTTGATCAATTATGAGGTTCTCAAATTTTTTTCCAAGATTTAACATAGACCTAGATACTATCAGTTGAGGGTAAAAAGTGATTACATTCCCAAGATAGCCTTTTTTTATGGTACGAACACTCTGAATTTTTCGTGATTCCATTTGGTCTTACTAATTCCCCAAATATATTCATGGATTTAATGAATAGAGTCTTTATAGATTATCTTGGTTAGTTTGTGGTTGTCATTGTAGAAGATATTATTATATATTCCAAGAGAATATAAGATCATGAATATCATTTGAGGATTATACGTAATACCCTAATAAAGGATAAGTTGTTTGGAAAATTTACTATGTGTGAATTTTTGCTACAAAAATATCATTTTTGGGTCATATAATCTCAAGAGAGGGTATATCGATGAATCCATCAAAGGAAGACGTTATTGGATATTTTCCATGAATAACCACTATGAATCGGTCTATAGTCTTCTTAGTTTAACTGGATATTATAAATTATTTATGAGATATTTCTCATGACTATCTAATTCATTCACCAACCCTAGTAGAAAGATGTGTTTTCACATCAGTTTATTTTATAACTTAACATTAGTTTCCAATCGACGTTGTTTCCACCAATGATAAAAGAGATATTTTTTATTTCATTTTTTATAAACTGATGTTGAAATATTTATTTAAGATACTTTTTAAATCGGTTATTTTAATAAAGAAATATGAAAATATATTCTACGAGGATCTTGATGCCAGTTTTTAAAATAATCAATGTCAAAATTATATATAACCATAAGTTTTTTTGGAAAAACAATGTTGAAAGTCTCATTCCATTCCAGATATTGAAATAACTGTTGTGGAAATTTCATGTTTTTTTAAACAAATATATATACTACTCAATTCAAAGAAAACATGAGAAACATGAATGAAAACTTGCAGACACTAAATGACAAAAACAAAAAATGGTCTTAAAAATTATTCCTAATTTCAATGCATTTAGTGGTTTCCTTTGAATAAATATGTTTTTTATCCTTATTAATATTATTTTTAAGGAATAAATCATGTGTCAATGAAAATATTAATTAATATGTCATTTTTAACTATAGTTGGTGAATCTCATGTGGAATTTTTATCTTTATAACTATATTGGAAGAATTCATCATCTTTATAAGAAAAATTATGAAAAATTTTACCGATGAATGAAAAAAATAATAAATAAATTAAATTATGAGAATAAATACCATGTTAAAATCGTTAATCAAAGATTCATTGAAAATTTGATTGGATTGAAGAGGTTTAAAATTTTGAAGACAACACAATGTGTATTTATATATGGTAAAATAAAATTTTCAGGGTGGTAATGTAATAAATTTTTTATGTTATTTAAAAAATTGAAATACACATTGTAAAAAATTTGAAACACCAAATCCATGTTTTTTAAATTTTACTTTTCATAGTAAGTAAATATATAATTAAATTCAAAAATATTCTTGTATTGAGGTTTTAATGTTGTTTATATATATAATTGATGTTAAAACCAAATGATATTGGTTTTTAATGTCGGTTATATTTATTACCAATGTTAAAACCAAATTCAAGAGGGTTTTAACATCACTTGTATATATAATTGATATTAAAACACAAATGGGAGGAGTCTTTTCATCTTTTATTTATAGAACTAGTGTAAAAATGTTTTTAACATCATTATTAAATAACCAATTTCAAAAATTCAATGTTAAAATCAAATTTTATACTAGTGAAAGTTGACTCTAAAGGGGGTTAAGTTCTTGTGGGTAGATGAATCTAAGGATTATTTCAAGGAGCTTAAGAGAAGGCTGGTTAATGTAACTATACTCACACTACCATGTATTGGAGAAGGGTTAATGGTCTATAGTATTGCATAAAATAATGGACTGATATGTATCCTCGTATAGAATTATATGGTAATTTTATATCATTCATACTAGTTGAAGATACATAATAAAAATTAACCGACACATGATTCAGAGTTGGAAGTGGTAAGTTTTTCATTAATGATATGGATAAATTATCTTTATGGTGAAAGGCATGAAATATATACAAATTATAAATGCCTGATTTATATATTCACAATGAAGGATTTAAATATTCACTAGAGAAGATGGTTATAATTGATTAAGGATTATGATTTCTCAAAATATTAACACCCTATAAAGAACAATAAGGTAGATTATTGAGTTGAAAGGAACATTATTGTTTGGAAATGATGAGGATTGAAAGAGAACCAACATATATTAATTTCTAAATAATTTAATTTTAAATCCCGAGGAAAGTGGATAGATTCCATCTTTCTAAGATGAATATTTAACCATCTATCCATGTGAGTATTAAAGAGATGAATAAGATAGATGTGGAACTATAAAATAAGGTGAGAAATATTCTGATGTTCCACCATGATTATACACTACTAGAAAGGGGACTTTTCCCAACACTTGTATACCAACGGTTCAAAGAACAATTGGTATATGTTGTCTTTACCAACGGTTTTATGAAAACCATGGGTAAAGACCTTGAACAACTTACTTTTCCCAATGGTTTTATGAAGCTGTTGGGAAAAGTGGGGAAAAAATCACTTTTCCCAACAGTTTGAGGAAGCCGTTGTGAAAGATGGGGAAAAAGTTAGTTTTTCCAATGGTTTTTAAAAACCGTTGAAAAAATCCCCAAATTCTCCAAATGCAGGCAACGACCTCCCCACGATTCCAGAACCCTTCCGCTCATCTCCAGAAGCGATTCCTTGGAAGAAGCACTTCCGAATCCCCATATCTTCCATCGAATCAGCAGCTACCAGGTTAAAATCCTTCCATATTTTATCAAGGATATATTTCCACCTCTTATAAAACATATCCTTCTATTATCAACGATTTCGTTATTCCCAATTTTTAGGGTTTTTGTAAAATTTTATGATTGTTCCATGAATTGTGTACTCAAATCCCTATATCGGTGTATGTCCAATTAATGTTTTCATTACATATTTACATTTATAAGGGCATGGTGTCTCTTTATTGTGTTCTAATTTTGAAGATTCATATTTTTTTTAATCTGCTTCAAATATTATAGCTTCATGTATATGAACTAATAAGAAATTTTTTGTAATATTTATTGATATTATTTCATGAAAATCACTCCTTTCATTAAGATCATGCCAAACATGAAGATATTGTTCATCTTAATTTTTGTACACTACGTGTATTATATAAAAAGTATGTATCATGTTTCTATCAAAATCTATATATATATATATATATACAATGACACACTGTTCACTTATCCTTTGCACAATAAAACATATGGAGTATCTTCTTGAACTTTGCCAAATAGTATGTGGTCCCTAATTAGTACTTCTTCCTTCTTTATGAAACTAATTCACAGAATGTCAAATTCGCAATATTAGTGAATATTAGTTTTTCTAATATAACCATTAATCATTCTGCCTTCGACATCATACATGTGCTTTTCAATCACCTTTTTAAAACACAATGACCATTTTAACTGATTTGGGGTTCCTCAAAATTCTTTGGAAAATCAGAAAAATGCATGTATTGAATCGTGTTTCTCATATGGTTTCATGGATACAAGTTCATCTCGAAAATCATGACTGCATGGTTCAAATATCATGAGCACCATGAGATTATTATTCTTCACACAAATGAAGTTTTTTTCTACAACTATGTCTTTTTGTTTTCACTTTTTATTTGGCCGAAAGGGGAGCATTGTGGTCATTAATCATGGTTATGGGTGGTCATTTAGGATGTAAGATAGTATGACTTCATTTGACTTGATATATCCAATATTATTATTGATTTATGTTCAATTTGATTATCTTTAACAAGTGATTTTATTTAATAAGTTGTTATTAATGGTTGTAATAATGACGATATGGTATAAGGGTTCATATGGTGTGTATAAGGGTTCACATGGTGTGTATAACGGTTGAAATGGTATCAGTGAACTCAAGTCATTAATTTAAGCCTTCATTCTCACTAGCATGTATGAAATTGAATGATGTAAACCCATCCTCACATGATTTCTTACCTTAGATAGTGTCCAACATATGGAATATTTGCTTTTTAATTCATCAGTTAACCAAGATCATATATTCCATTTCCCCCAAGATGACTGTACTAATATAACTTTAGGTTCAACTAAATATGGTTCTCATTGTACGTTGTATATTATGTGTCCTTATTGGCCAATAATCACTTTTATGAGGGTGGGGTGCTTTTCACTACCCATTCTGGCATGTGTAGACAGCCATAAAAATGTTAGATAAGTCACAAGTTTAATTTAGTAATGTTGTTATCATTGACATACTTTATTAAGAATTTAAAATTTAAAAATAAATGTTTTTGTCTATACTTAATGAAATTAAATCTTTTTACAGGTCATGAACAAACTATTAGTGTAGAATCCTAAAATTTATTCACCCATGGGGTGCGCTTGACTTGGGGAAGTAATTGGGTAATGAAAGGTATGGCCAGGTGTCAATAATGATTTACTGAACATGAGTGAATGATTTTGGATGCCTATAACACATGATGGGACCTGAGGCATGTGCCTCTTATAGACCTAATGAAAATGAATATAAATAAATTTTAAATTAATTTATGAGTACTTATTCTTTACATTATTTTAATAGTTCACTACATCGACTAGAAACTTCTTCCTTTATCGTTTACTTAAATGTATTTTCTATTAAAGTTCAATCCTATTTAATTGTTTATGACAAAATGACTTATATAAATTCTTTTTACAGAATGGACAGAAGTTGGATGTATGAAACCGATCAGATCTCAAGTGATTTTCAAAACAATTTGGAGAGCTTTACAGATTTTGCATTTTACAATGCTTCTGATAGTGGTCGCATACACTGCCCATGTTCCAATTGTGTTGGTAGACCTTGGTTGATCCGTGAAGAAGTCAGCTACCACATAACCAAAAATGGTTTTCAAGAAAACTACTTTGTGTGGTATCGTAATGGGGAGAAAATGAAATCTCAAATTAGTGATGATCGAAATGAAAAGACTGGAATGGAGAATTTTTTAGATGATCGGTTTCTGTTTATTCTTCATCATGAAAAAGAAAGGATTTCGACTCAAGAAGACTTCGATATGAGAACAGATGATGCATCTATTGAAAATGATGATATTGATAGGGTGAAAAAATTGAATGATGCTACCACGACTCCAGTATATCGACAATGCGCTAAAATGAAAAAGCTGTAATTTTTAATCCGATTGTTTAATGGGAAAACTATGTATGGGATTTATAATACAGAAATTGATTAAATTCTTACCCTCTTGAAGGATTTATTTCCAGATGATGCAGATATTCCCTCAAACCACTATATGGCATGGCGGTTAGTTGAGGAACTTGGATTTTCAAGAAACAAAATTCATGCTTGCCCGAAAGATTCCAGTTTATTCTGGGAGGAAACCGCTGAACGAAATGATTGTATAAAATGTGGCACATCCCTCTCAAAGTCAAAATCTGATGGAACACCATCCCACGTTCCACATAAAGTAATGTGGCACTTTCCATTGATCCCTAGACTCCAGAATCTTTTTATGTCTGATGAAATATCAATAAAAATGAGATGGCATGATACCGAGATAAAGAAGACTAATGATGAGTTGGTTCATCCTGAAGATGGATTTGCAAGGCAAAGATTTGATGCTCGACATCCTGATTTTGCAGCTGATGTGCGTAATGTGAGGCTGGGTCTTTCGTGCGACAGTTTTAATCCGTTTGGGCAGATTCTTACTTCGTACAACACATGGCCAGTTTTTATACACATTTATAATCTTCCCCCATGGTTGTGTATGAAAAAACCTTTCACTTTCATGAGTATAATCATATCTGGTCCTTCTGATCCCGATATTGATATTGATGTCTACATGCAACCTTTAATAAAATAGTTGAAACTTCTTTGGGATGTGGGTGTGCGCACATACGATGCATGTTCGAAAGACATATTTTAGATGCGTGCTGTGCTTATGTGGACGATCAATGATTTTCCAGCTTATACAATGATGTCTGGATGGAGCACGAAGGGAAAATTGTCATGTCCAGTTTGTATGAAGAATACACGATCCAGAAGACTGAAATATCGCTGTAGTTTTAGTTTTATGGGACATCGACGATTCTTGCCAAAGGATCATCCATATAGAATGAATCATTGAAGATTTGATAATACCATAGAGACTGATGATCCACCTCAGTATATGTATGGAATTGACGTGATTAATGAATTGAAAGATTTCAGTTTTTCATTCGGGAAGGGTCAAATGAAATCTGGAAAGAGAAAGAATGTTTCCACTGAAACCTGTTACAATTGGAGGAATAGGAGTATCTTTTTTGATTTTCCCTATTGGTCAACCAATTTGTTACTTCATTTCTTAGACATAATGCATATTGAAAAGAATATATGCGAAATTTTTCTTTCGGTTCTTCTAAATGTCAATGGGAAGACAAAAGATGGTTTACAGTCTCGGCGTGACTTGGTGGTTTGGGGAATCAGACCAGAATTACATCCTGCTCGTATCAGTGAAAATAATTGCATCTTCCATGTGCTTCTTATGTGATTAAACCTACGAAAAAAATGATTTCTGGAACTATTAGAGACTATTAGAGTTCCTGATGGCTATTCAAGCAACATATCTAAACGGGTCAACATAAGAGAGTTGAAGCTAAAATCTTTAAAGACTCATGATTATCACGTTCTACTACATGAGTTGCTTCCAATAGCAATCTTTCATCTTTTTTCCAATAATGTAAGGGTGGATGTTATTCGGTTGTGCCATTTTTTTAGAGATCTTTGTGCTAAGAAGTTGTCCAAGTCTTTCTTGTAAAAAATGTTGACAGATGCCCCATTAATTTTGTGTGAGTTGGAGAAAATATTTTCTCCATCATTTTTCACAAGCATGATGCATCTGACTATCCATATTCCCACTGAAATAATTCTCGGAGGACCTATTGCTTTTCGTTGGATGTATCCAATTGAAAGAAATATATTCACATTAAAGTCTAATGCTCGAAGAAGAAATCATCCTGAAGGTTCTATCATGAATGGTTACTTGGCTCAAGAATGTATGGATTTCTGCTCGATGTATTTGTCTGATCTTACTACAAGATTGAACAGACCAATGATAAATAAAGAAGAATAGTATGAGAAAATTGAACCCAGTTTTCCATCACTTCCTCAAACAGGAGTAATTCCTGGATCATATACATTGAAGACATTAAGCCATGAAGATCGGGAGATGGAACATCGCACAGTTTTGTTCAACTGTGATTTGTTTGATGACTATATATGGTAACTAAATTGATTATGTATATCTTACATATATATCTGTTAAACTATACATATTTTTTATCTACAGGGAACACAAAACAATGATAAATAGGAAGCATCGTTCTCTATCTTTGAGAAGGAGATATACTTTTCATAGCAAAGAGTTTTCTTCTTGGTTAAAATTGAAGGGATAAAAAAATTATTGTTTAAAATAATTATATCAATATTTAATTAAGTTTAACAGTCATTTATATTGCAGGTATTGAGTTTGTCTATTGACTCTATCTCTAAGGAAATAAGAGCTTTGGCTTTTGGTCCTAATACCGTGGTTCGTGACTGTAAATCAATTGTTATAAATGGGTAAAAATTTATTGTCACTGAACGAGAAAAGAACATGAGAACAAAACATAATGGTGTTATGGTTACTGCCACAACAGATTGTTATGCCAGTACATCAGATATTAGACCGCGATTTGAAAATGTGGGTTATTATGGAGTTGTTGAGAAAATAATAATATTGGATTATTACTCTCATGGATGAGTCACAATGATGAAATGCCATTGGTTTGATTCAATGATGAGACATGGAAAATTTATTGATGATTTTGGATTTCGAGTAATTAATATGACTCACACTCTTGCTACCGAAGAACCATATGTGTTGGCATCAATGGCTAAACAAGTTTTTTATGTCAAAGACCAACTTCGACCGGAATTTGGTGTCATATTTGAAGTAATTCCAAGACATATTTTTGATGATGGTGATAATGGAATTGACACTATCCCTAGTGCCATAGGAACCAATCTATTTATTTCTTTTGATGACTCAAATAGCTCAATTGTCAGAGTTGATTGTGAACCTGAAGTTGTGGTTGAAAATATATAGAATCATTCATCCATGTTCTCAATTCTTTTGGTTTACCTCGAATTAGGTTGTTAAAGTTTCTAATATTCAAATTGATTTAGTATTGATCACAAATATTTTTTAGCTGACTTGACCGTTATGTGAATTTTCAATGTTTATTGGTTTCCGTTTTATTTGAATTGCATTTTCTAATTTGGAATTGAACTGTATTCAAACACAGTAAAACAATATTTCTAACATGGTGAACATTAAAACTTGTATGATTTATTAAATCCATTCAATATCTCCTAAAACAATTGATGGATGACTTGACCGTTATGTGAATTTTCAATGTTTATTGTTTGCAGTTTTATTTGAATTTCATTTTCTAATTTGGAGTTGAACTGTATTCAAACATAGTCAAACAATATTTCTAACTTGGTGAACATTACAACTTGTATGATTTATTAAATCCATTCAAGCTCTTCTAAAATAATTGATATCTAACTTGACCGTTATGTGAATTTTCAATGTTTATTGGTTGCATTTTTATTTGAATTGAATTTTCTAATTTGTAATTGAACTGTATTCAAACATAGTCAAACAATATTTCTAACTTGGTGAACATTAAAACTTGTATGATTTATTAAATCCATTCAAGCTCTTCTAAAACAATTGATAGCTGAATTGGCCATTATGTGAATTTTCAATGTTTATTGGTTGCTGTTTTATTTTAATTGCATTTTCTAATTTGGAATTGAACTGTATTCAAACCTAGTCAAACAATATTTCTAACTTGGTAAACATTACAACTTGTATGATTTATTAAATTCATTCAAGATCTTCTAAAACAATTGATAGCTAAATTAACAATGAATCCCCCTATTCAATCATATATTTAGTTTTTTGGTTTACACATTAGTTTCCTTTTTCTAATTAATTACATATTTGTTTTCAAAAGCAAGAAATGCAGCCAATTGAAGAGAGACGAAGGAAAAAATGATGGAGAACAATCGTCGAATGGCGGAGATGGGCGTTCCACCATTAGTTCCTACAATGAGTCCTTTATTTCAAATATATATATATTTAAAGAATATATAATGTCATGTTATTAATTTTTTTGTAAACATTTTTGTAGGATACACCTATATGTTGACAGTTATTCGACGAGGAACCTAGTACTGGTCCTAGTGCTCAGGTCGGTGGTACGAGGAGGGTTCGTACCAAAGGTGGATGAGCAGCTACACGTACCCGACTAGACCCTGCCCCTCCCACTGACATGTCATCCTTCCCAAATTCTGATCCCAGTGTGTCATTAGGGACACATGGGATATTAAGGCCTCCCATGTTTTCGCTACCTTCTGCATCTTCTGACTCATCATTTTCACATCCCATGATGATTCCCACTCCCCAGTCAGCATCCGGTCAGACAGCTGTCCCATCTTCTTTTCCTTCTACTTTTGTCTCTCCGAGCATCTATATTCCATCATCTTCAACTCCTATTCCACCACAGGGTGTTCCATCAGTTTCTGTGGATCCAGCGGCGCTCAGTGATCAGACCGACACAAGTATATTTATAGAACTCTAACAAATTTTTATAGAAATATTTATTTTCCTTATAACATGTTTTGATAAAATATTTGGTTTTCTTTCATGAAAGATACATCTACTGATAGGAGGTGTGGGTAGGGGCATACACGCATGCGTTCGGTGTGGAACCGCCGCACACAGGTTATGGTGGATTATAATGAAGACAACCAAATGGTTGAGAAAACAGGGCATCAATGTCGGAGTTTTTTGGCGACGCTTGCCAAATACTCTGACATCATTCCCGTCAGCCCGCTATCATTGAGACATTTTCCACATGAGGTCAAGGATAGGGCGTGGGCAGAGATATGGGTAAAAAAATCTGTTCTATTTAATGCCATGAATTATTTCTGTATTTATATGAATTAATATTTTGATTTCAGCTTCGATTTAATTTTCCCGATGGTGAGGGTGCACGACCAGAACATCTAAAGGATTTACATGAGATTTGGAGATCCTACAAGCATGAGTTGTATATTGGCTGGGTTACTAGAGTTGGCACTGAGTTAGAGGTGGTACCAGTGGTGGATGATTGTCCTATAGAGCAGTATCGTCAGATGATTACTCATTGGACGAGTATCCGGTTTAAGGTATTAATAACATTTGAGGTATTTAAATAATAACTTTCATGTTTTTCATTAATACTATCTGTTTCATTTTTGAATTTTATTTAGGAATCATCTGGAAAAAATAAAAATAACATTGATGCAAAAAATACCTCCACACACTGGGACGCACTACGATGCCTGATCATGAGAGGAAGCAGGTATGACAATTGCATATAAGTTTTCATTACGACTTACACTTTATTTTGTTTCCTCAATTATTTACTAGTTTATTAAAGTTTTCATATAACTTTAGTTTTCAATGTCATTGTAGAGGAAAATACAAAATATTGAAGGACGTGTGCCTCAAGAAAAACTGTTTTTTCTCGAGTAGATGGAAAAAGGATGGAAGTGCCGTCAACGAAGTGACTTAGTAAAAGATTGTAAGTTTTAATCTATTGAATTTATATTTTAATATCTATTTTGTAACTTAATGATATAGTTATATTTGTAATAGGATGCTTTAGAGGCCCTCAATGCCCTAGAACCAGACAATTTTGGGCCAACAGATCACTTACATCAGCTGTTGGGAGAGGATCATTCTGGAAGAGTATGCTGCTGACCTAGGATAGCCCCGATGAGGTATTGGCCCTCCTCAGGTACGAGCTGTAGTGCCACCGAGCTGCAGCAAGTTAGGGAACAAGTAGAACAGGCTGAGAAAAGGGCCATAGAGACAGAAGAACAGTCTTCTAGGGAAAACAGTGCGTTTATGAAATTTATTGAAGTTCTACATCCCACACTTCTAGCAGAGGCCAGCCCAGCTTTTGATGAGTATATGTCGTCGATACTTTCTATATTTGGTGCACCAGGTGGCAGTTCTAGTGGTGGTCAGAACGATGTCCAGCTTGACGATGATGATGGTGAGGAGTTTGATACAGAAGAGGAGGGAGAGGAGGAGGGCGAGCCGGGTGGTGAGGGTGAGGAGGAGGGTGAGGGCGAGGTGGGAAAGGACGATGATGGGGACGAGGACGAGGGTGATGATGATGGTGATGACGGTGATGGTGATGTGGGACAAGTTGATCCATTACATTTTTTACTGATATTACTGAGATTTGATATTTAATCTATTCTAGTTGTTGGTTTTATCTAGAATTGTAGTATAGTTTTGGAGATGAGTTATTTTTATATATTATCTATTTTTATGGATGTTGTTGTCTTTTAGTGGTTGTGTGTTTGGGAAGCCCCCTCCTTCCTAGACCTTGGACAACCCCCCACCCTCCTCCCTGGACCCCGGACAGCCCCGCTGGACAACCCCCTAGACAGCCCCCTGGACAGCCCCCCACCCTCTTCCTTGGACCTCGGACAACCCCCCGAACACCCCCCGGACAGCCCCCAGACATCCCCCGAACATCCCCCCGTACAACCCCCCACCCTCCTCCCTAGACCCCAGACAGCCCCCCGGACAGCCCCCCGGACAGCCCCCACCCTCTTCCTTGGACCTTGGACAACCCCCAAACACCCAAGGATAGCCCCCAGATAACCCCCCGAACATCCCCCAGATAGCCCCCTACCCTCTTCCCTGGACCCCTGACAACCCCCCAGACAGCCCCCAGATATCCCCTCGAACAGCCCCCACCCTCTTCCTTGGACCCCGGACAACCCCCCAAATACCCTCGGAAAGCCCCCAGAAAGCCCCCCGAACATCCCCTCAGACAGCCCCCACACCCTCCTCCCTGGACCCCAGACAGCCCCCCGGACAGCCCCCCAGACAGACCCCCCACCGTCCTCCTTGGACCCCAAACAACCCCCCGAACACCCCCCGGATAGCCCCCCGCACATCCCCCCACCCTCCTCCTTGGTCCCTGGACAGCCCCCCCGGACACCCACTAGACAGCCCCCCCGGACAGCCCCGCTGGATAGCCCCCCCACCCTCCTTGATTTATTTTAATACTAGAAAATATATAATATATATTTTATTTATTTTCAGCATGATAATCAATGTAAATCACATTTACACATCTAATCAATATCATAGATTCTTGGTATGTTATAAAAGAGATGTATTCATTGGGCATGACATTGTTAGCTCCAAAATGTTTCATAGCATTATAAACTAAAATATAATCCATACTAATAATGATATAAAAATATTTTATTTAAATGTCCACAATATTTTATGTAAATACCATTCCACTTATAGACACATGAGGATTCTCATAAAATGGACAACATTTTAAGTACATACGGAAAACCAACCAAACGCATTTGGATTCCATTGAAATTTTAGTAGAACTATCCATGGGTTATATGTGACGTGTACGAATTAACCCTGCCTCAATCTGAGGCACGGTGTAGCCGCCACCACTCAAAGTGTCTGCCTTTTGTTTCAAAAGGACGTCATTTTAATTGAAAAACATCAACTGGCATATGGAAAACCGACCAAACACATTCATATTATGTCTATACTTTAGAACAATGATCCATGGGTCATATGTGATGTGTACAAGTCAACCCCGCCTCAATCGAAGGCGCAGTGTGGCCGCCACCACTCAAAGTGTCTGTCTTTTGTTTCAAAAGGACGTCATTTTAAGTGAAAAACATCAACTGACATACGGAAAACAGACCAAACACATTCATATTGTGTCAATACTTTAGAACAACGATCCATGGGTCAGATGTGACGTGTACAAGTCAACTCTGCCTTAATCTGAGGCACGGTGTGGCCAGAATCACTCTAAGTGGCTCTCTTTTTCTTAAAATGGACAACATTTTATGTACATACAGAAAACTGACCAAACACATTTGGTTTCCATTAAAACTTTAGGAGAACGATTCATGGGTCATATGTGACATGTACGAATCAACCCCGCCTCAATTGGAGATGCAGTGTGGATGGCACCACTCAAAGTGTCTATCTTCTGTTTCAAAAGGACACCATTTTAATTGAAAAACATCAACTGGCATACAGAAAACTGACCAAACGCATTCATATTGTGTCGATACATTAGAAAAATGATCCATGGGTTATATGTGACATGTATGAGTCAACCTCGCCTCAATCCGAGGTGCGGTGTGGCCTCCACCACTCAAAGTGTCTGCCTTTTGTTTCAAAAGGACGCCATTTTAATTGTAAAACATCAACTGGCATACGGAAAACCGACAAACACATTCGGATTGTGTCGATACTTTAGCACAATGATCCATTTTCCATATGTTATGTGTACGAGTCAACCCCACCTCAATCCAAGGTGTGGTGTGGCTACCACCACTCAAAGTGTCTGTCTTTTCTTTCAAAAGGACGTCATTTTAAGTGAAAAATATCAACTAGCATACGGAAAAATGACGAAACACATTCAGATTGTGTCTATACTTTATCATAACGATCCATGGGTCATATGTGACGTGTACAAGTCAACCCTGCCTTAATCCCAGGCATGGTGTGGCCAAAATCACTCTAAATGGCTCTCTTTTGATTAAAATGGACAACATTTTAAGTACATACGGAAAACTGACCAAACACATTTGGTTTCGGTTGAAACATTAGGAGAAAGATTCATGGGTCATATGTGACGTGTACAAATCAACCCCGCCTCAATCTGAGATGCGGTGTGGCCGGCACCACTCAAAGTGTCTGCCCTTTGTTTCAAAAAGACGTCATTTTAATTGAAAAACATCAACTGGCATATAGAAAACCAACCAAACACATTTTTATTGTGTCGATACATTATCACAATGATCCATGGGTCATATGTGACGTGTACGAGTCAACCCCTCCTCAATCTGAGGCATGGTGTGGCTGGCACCACTCAAAGTGTCTGCCTTTTGTTTCAAAAGGACGTCATTTTAATTGAAAAACATCAACTGACATACGGAAAACCGACCAAACACATATGTATTGTGTTGATACATTATAACAACGATCCATGGGTCATATGTGACGTGTAAGAGTCAACCCTGCCTCAATCCGAGGCGTGGTGTGGCTTCCACCACTCAAAGTGTCTGTCTTTTGTTTCAAAAGGATGCCATTTTAAGTGAAAAACATCAACTAGCATACGGAAAACTAACCAAACACATTCTTATTATGTCGATACTTTAGAAAAATGATCCATGGGTCATATGTGATGTGTATGAGTCAGCCCCATCTTAATCGGAGGCATGATGTAGCCAGAATCACTCTAAGTGGATCTCTTTTGTTAAAAATGGACAACATTTTAAGTACATACGGAAAACCGACCAAACGCATTCAGTTTCCATTGAAACTTTAGGAGAACGATTCGTGAGTCATATCTGACGTGCACGAATCAACCCCGCCTCAATATGAGAAGTGGTGTGGCCGGCACCACTCAAAGTGTCTGCCTTTTTTTCAAAAGGACATCATTCTAATTGAAAAACATAAACTGGCATACGAAAAACCGACCAAACGCATTCGGATTTTGTTGATACTTTAGCACAACAATCCATGGGTCATATGTGATGTGTACGAGTCAACCCCGCCTCAATACTAGGCCTGGTGTGGCCTCCACCAATAAAAGTGTCTGCCTTTTGTTTCAAAAGGACGTCATTTTAATTGAAAAACATCAACTGGCATACGGAAAACCAACCAAACGCATTCAGATTATGTCGATACTTTATCAAAATGATCCATGGGTCTTATGTGACGTGTAAGAGTCAACCCCGCCTTAATCCGAGGCGTGGTGTGGCCGCCACCACTCAAAGTTTCTGCCTTTTGTTTCAAAAGGACGTCATTTTAAGTGAAAAATATCAACTGGCATACGGAAAACAGACCAAACACATTAAGATTGTGTCGATACTTTAGAACAACGATCCATGGGTCATATGTGACGTGTAAGAGTCAACCCTGCCTTAATCTGAGGCATGGTGTGGCTGGAATCACTCTAAGTGGCTGTTTTTTTTAAAATGGACAACATTTTAAGTACATACGGAAAACCGACCAAAAAAATTCGGTTTCCATTGAAACATTAGGAGAACGATCCATGGGTCATATGCGACGTGTACGAGTTAACCCCGTCTCAATAAGAGGCATGGTGTGGCCGGCACCACTCAAAGTGTCTGCCTTTTGTTTCAAAAGGACGTCATTTTAATTGAAAAACATCAACTGGCATACGGAAAACCAACAAAACGCATTCGGATTGTGTCGATACTTTAGCATAACTATCCATGGGTCATATGTGATGTGTACGAGTCAACCCCACCTTAATCCGAGGCGTAGTGTGGCCTCCACCACTCAAGGTGTCTGTCTTTTTTTTTTCAAAAGGATGTCATTTTAAGTGAAAAACATGAACTGGCATACGGAAAACCGACCAAACGCATTCGGATTGTGTTGATACTTTAGAAAAACGATCCATGGGTCATATGTGATGTGTAAAAGTCAACCCCGCTATAATCGGAGGCATGGTGTGGCCAAAATCACTCTAAGTGGCACTCTTTTGTTTAAAATGGACAACATTTTAAGTACATACGGAAAACCGAGCAAACGCATTTGGTTTTTATTGATACTTTAGGAGAACGATTCATGGGTCATATGTGACGTGTACGAATCAAGCCCGCCTCAATATGAGATGTGGTGTGGCTGGCACAACTCAAATTGTCTGCCTTTTCTTTCAAAAGGATGTCATTTTAATTGAAAAACATCAACTAGCATACAAAAAACTGACAAAACGCAATCATATTGTGTCAATACTTTATCACAACGATCCATGGGTCATATGTGACATGTACGAGTCAACCCCGCCTCAATCCGAGGTGTGGTGTTGCCGCCACCACTCAAAGTGCCTGCCTTTTTTTTCAAAAGGACGTCATTTTAATTGAAAAACATCAACGAGCATACGGAAAACTGACCAAATGCATTTGGATTGTGTCAATAATTTAGCACAACGATCCATGGATCATATGTGACGTGTACGAGTCAACCCCGCATCAATCCAAGGCACAGTGTGGCCGCCACCACTCAATGTGTCTATCTTTTGTTTCAAAATGACGACATTTCAAGTGAAGAATATCAACTGGCATATGGAAAAGAGACAAAAAACATTCGGATTGTGTCTAAACTTTAGAAGAAAGATCCATGGGTCATATGTGACGTGTACGTGTCAACCCTGCCTTAATCTGAGGCACGGTGTGGCCAGAATCACTCTAAGTGGCTCTCTTTTGTTTAAAATGGACAATATTTTAAGTACATAAGGAAAACTGACAAAACGCATTCGGTTTCCATTGAAACGTTAGGAGAATTATTAATGGGTCATATGTGACATGTAAGAATCAACCCTGCCTCAATCTGAGACACAGTGTGGCTGACACCACTCAAAGTGTCTGCCTTTTGTTTCAAAAGGACGTCATTTTAATTGAAAAACATCAACTAACATACGAAAAACTGACCAAACGCATTTGGATTGTTGCTATACTTTAGAACAACGATCCATGGGTCATATGTGATGTGTACGAGTCAACCCCGACTCAATACGAGGCACGGTGTGGCCGCCACCACTCAAAGTGTCTATCTTTTGTTTCAAAAGGACGCCATTTTAAGTGAAAAACATCAACTGGCATATGGAAAATTGACCAAATGCTTTCAGATTGTGTCGATACTTTAGAAAAACGATCCATGGGTCATATGTGACGTGTACGAGTCAACCCCACCTTAATCGGAGGCACGATGTGTCTATAATAACTCTAAGTGTATCTCTTTTGTTTAAAATGGACAACATTATAAGTACATACAGAAAACCGACCAAAAGCATTCGGTTTCCGTTGAAACTTTAGGAGAATGATTCATGGGTCATATGTGACGTGTAAGAATAAACCCCGCCTCAATATGAGATGTGGTGTGGCCGGCACCACTCAAAGTGTCTGCCTTTTGTTTCAAAAGGACGCCATTTTAATTGAAAAACATCAACTGGCATATGGAAAACCGACCAAACGCATTCATATTGTGTCTATACTTTAGCAAAACGATTCATGGGTCATATGTGAAATGTACTAGTCAACCTCGCCTCAATCCAAGGCATGGTGTGGCCGCCACCACTCAAAGTGTCTATCTTTTGTTTCAAAAGGACGTCATTTTAAGTGAAAAACATCAACTGACATACGGAAAACTGACCAAATGCATTCGTATTGTGTCGATACTTTAACACAATGATCCAGGGGTCATATGTGGAATGTATGAGTCAATCCCTCCTTAATTGGAGGCATGGTGTGACCATAATCACTCTAAGTGGCTCTCTTTTGTTTAAAATGGACAACATTTTAAGTACATACGGAAAACTGACAAACGCATTCGGTTTCCGTTGAAACTTCAGGAGAATGATCCATGTGTCATATGTGACGTGGAAGAATCAACCCCGCCTCAATCTGAGATGTGGTGTGGCCAGCACCACTCAAAGTGTCTACCTTTTGTTTCCAAAGGACGTCATTTTAATTGAAAAACATCAACTGGCATACGAAAAACCAACCAAACACATTCGGATTGTGTCAATAATTTAGAACAACAATCCATGGGTCATATGTGACGTGTATGAGTCAACCCCGCCTCAATCCGAGGCGCGGTGTGGCTGGTAGCACTCTAGGTGTATGTATTTTGTTTAAAATGGACATCATTTCATGTAAAAATATATGGTATACAAAAAACCGATCAAATTATGAATTGACTTCCAGATTCCACATATAATTGTCATCTAAATTTTAAATTTAATTGTAAATTAATTATGTATGTTTATAATTATGTTATGAATTATAATTTAATTATGGATTTGTATAGTTCCAGCATTATATGTTAAATGTGTATAAATTTGTTCTCTATATGTATGTGTTAGTTGGTTATTATAGGTACAATAATTTTATATGTATGTGTTAGTTTATTTCAGGTACAAAAATTGGATTGAAAATGAGAGGGAACCCACAAAATGAGACCTAGTTGGAAAATTGTAGAGCTGCTGGGAAAATTGCAGAGCTGCTGTGCAATTTGCCCAGCATAGGCTATGCCAACGGTTTGAAACCATTGGCATAGCATCTCTGGGTTCTGTTTTACCAACAGTTCCATGAACCGTTGGTAAAACACTTTTCCCAATGGTTTTGAAACTGCTGGGAAAGAGGATACCTTGGGTTTTTCCCAACGGTTTGGCCAAACCATTGGGAAAAACCTGTAATTTTTCTCCACCCCATCCCAACCATTGTAAACCATTGGGAAAAGCTTTCCCAATGGTTTGGAAGAACCATTGGGATAGGGTAATTTTTCTACACCCTATCCCAATGGTTCACTATAAACCGTTGGGAAAAGCTTTCCTAATGGCTTACTTCCCTACGGTTTGCAGAACCATTGGTATAACATATACCAACGGTTCTGCAGCCTTTTCCAACGGTTCTAAACCGTTGTGAAATACTGTATTTCTAGTAGTGATAATAAAATGATAAAGTTCAATAATTGAGTTCATGTCCTACTAATATAAGATATGAGGATATAGTTTTTGGTTAAAGCTCATAGTCTTCCGTTATCTATTCATCCGGGAAGTGCAAAGATGTATAGAAATTTGGAAGTGTATTTTGTGTGGGATAACATTAAAAGAGATATTAAAGAGTATATATATCTATGGATGGTATTTGAACAAGTTAAGGATAATAGAAAAAAGTATAATGGGATGTTATAATCATTACCCATACCATAATGGCAATGAAAAAAACTTACCATTAATTTTGTCTTTGGACTTCCCAAAACATCTAAAAGCCATAATTCTATTATGGTTTTAGTCGATTTTCTTATGAAGTGAGTACCCTTTATAGCAATTAGAGAAGATTTATCCCTTGATAAAATTTCTAGAATTTAAATTTAGGAAGTGTTAAGGTATAATAGAGTACAAAATTATATTATATCTAACTGAGTTTTGAGGTTTATCTTGAGGCTCTAGTAAGGACTTCAGTAAGCTCTAGATTCATTTTTTTGTTTCAGTATTGCTTATCAGCATCATACAGATGGCCAGTCATAGATAACCATTAAAACCCTATTAAATATTATAATGTCTTTTTATATTTATTTCCAAGGTAGTTTTGATCAACACCATCCTCTAGTTGAGTTTTTCTTAAAACAATATCTTTTACTGAAGCATTTTGATGGCTCTTTAGGAATCCCTATATGCATAAAATTATAGAAAGACTAAATTTGGAAAAAAAATATCTAAAATGGAATTAAAAAATTTCTAAATCCTATTGGATGAATATATTTTGACCCTATTTATATCACATTAAAATAGACTCAATTGTGGATCCACTTATCAAAGAAAGTGACTTAATAATATTTTTAAAACATTAAAAAAATTACAATTTTCCACTCTCCTCCCTTACCCCCTAAATTATTTACACATATTGATCCATTTAGCTTAAAAAAAATAAAAAAGTATCTCCCAAAAAATACTTATCCATGTTTTATATGTTCCTTTCTTTATAGAATTCAAAACCTTGGGTATTTTAGAGGATATTTAAACGAGATATTATAGAGAACAATTTATCATCTTAACCAAATACATTCATTTTTAATCTTCTTTTACCACATTAAAGTATATAATAACCATTATAATTTAATAAAATTAATAAACCTATATATTTAGATGTTATTATTTTTCTTTAAATAATATTTATTCATCTAATTATCTATCAAATGGGTAACAAAACCATCGCTCGTGTTTACGGAGGTCTACTACCTCAAGAAACGATGTAATTTATTTCACATCACCGCCTCACATAACTGATCATAAGGTGGAAGTAATGAATATATATGATATTTATGAAATAATTATTATTCAATAATCACAATATATCATCTAGTTCCTGGCCCTTCCACCTGTTAAAAAAATGATAATTGTGCTTGTGTGTACGTTTGGATTATCGCCCACATAAAGTGATGTGATGCATTTTTCATGCATAATTTTCATGGATGATTATAAGAATGTATATAAAAAATAATTATGATGTTTATTTCATGAAATATTTCTTAATATAATAGAATCATGATCAATATTCAAGAATCATAACCACTGAATCAAAACATATATGAAAAACGAAGCAGTTAACACTCGAAACAATGACAATACAAAAAGATTATTAACAAACGAGTGATAAGATATAATAATTAGATAATATATGTTAGTATAGATAATTATTTAGTTTCCTTATACAGTTATAATAATTATAAATTTATTATATAAGAGGTTAAATCATGTTTAACTAAGTGAAAGCATTATATAATAGAGTTTATCTCAATTTTTAGTCAATTGAGACATATTTATTATTATGCACATATTTTTTTTACAGTGAAAATACTAACCCTTTGATGTATATAGAATTAATATCTATTTATTAATTATAATTAAAGTTTTAATTCAAATTTAATCTTTTAAGGGGTTATACTTTAAATGTTAAAAAATAAGAAATAATTTCTTTTACAATCTTATTTTTCGGGATTTCTTATATTTTCAAAGAAGGAATCTTATAATATATCCTTCATAAACTCTATATATTTTATTACACACTTTTTATTTAAGGATTGTTTTTCTTCCAACTGTTAATCTTTTTGGAAATTTTAATCTAGAAAATAAATGGTTAAAATAAAATAATGTTTTTTTTCATTTTATCAGGTTTATTTTTCTTCCATGTCCATTTTTTACATATTATTTTTACAAAAATCCTTTTAATTTACTCAAATGATTTATTAAAGATATTTTATGTTTTCCACATACTTTATATTATTTAAAAGGAATATTTTTAATCTTTTATTAGTGGTTTATTTTCTAACTTCTTTATGAAAGGTCAAAAGGAATGTTTATTTTTAACATATACGACATTAACTAATTTTATTGCGACTATAATCGTTTTATGATATTTAATTTATTATACATTTTTTAGTTATTTTAGAAAGAAAATTATTTAATGAAAATTTATTTTATAATTTTTACTTTCAATTTATTCTATTCCCCAAAATACATGATTTTATAATAGAATTTACTTTTATGATGAATTGATCTCATCTCTTTATTGATTTTGTGGTCATTAACATTCTATGAAAACATTAAATTTCTTGAGATCATCTTTTGTTGGATAATAAGAATCTCTCCACATCCATATTAATTTTATCATGGATAATTAATAAACTGTATACCATTTCAATGTACAATGTTTTACTATGAATGTTATTTGATTTATTAGGTAAGTGTTTATATTTCATATTCTTTACTCAATAAAAATATTTATTGATAAGGAGTATTTTTTATGAATTAAATTGATCATTCAATATATGAGGAATGCATTGGAAATGTTTCTATATTTGGAGCCTAGTTATAGATATACCTTTTATTCATAAAAAATATTGATGAGAAAAACTAGTTGAGTAGACATATTATATTGGTTTTGTTGTATACCTATTGAAATTTAAAAATATATTTTCCCAAGGTCTTGATCAAGACATCTGAAATTTTTTATTTTCTTCATTGAGAGTTCAGTTATTATTATACATAAAATTATAACATTGATATTATCCGTGGAGGCAAATTGTTTTCAAGTTAATTATTAAATGACATGTGTTTTCAATTATTTACACTTCTATATTGATTATTCCTTATTTAATCATGATAGTATTCACTCTATGCAACCCTTATTGAGTGTCCAAGATCAACCTTATTTTGTTTTATTTTCCTTAGGATCTGAAAAATGAATCTTTTAATGGATTTCAAGGATAGATATTATTTACTTTTACCATGATTTTATATTTTATTTCTAATTTATAATGGGAATAATGTATGTATCTATTTATTCAAGACTAAAAAATAGATTTATCCTTGTAAAATTTGATCCCTTTTATCTTATTCCATTTTAATAAAGTAGACACTAGCATTGGGTTATTGGATTTAGGGTGTTTTATATATCCTCAAAAGAGGATTAAATGCTCCACATATTTTGAGAAACCATCACTATAACCTCTGAAAAAGTCTGATTTCACATCACCTCAAAATCATTATCACTAATATGAGCCTCCCTTATATGTAGAAGGAGAAAAGGGGATAGTAACACTGATAGGAGGTAATTCAATCCTCCCTCATCCAAAATAACAACTACAATGATGATAATTGTTTCAAAGCCTCTTATAGCCATTAATAATGATACTTTTTTTAAGGGTATCTTCCACCATGTTTCCTTTCCATGAATTATATACTATCATAAAGTTATAGTCATATAAGATCTACAACCAATCACTCTATCATAGGTTGAGATATATTTATGTAATGATATACATGAGAATATGGGTGTACGATTATTCTATAAACTCACACCAAGATGGTAGTTCCTATAGGTATTTAGGGAGAATACTACTACTACCAGCTTCAAGTAATTGGTTGGATAATTCTTCTCACAGGGTCTCAAGTTCCTACACCCATAAGTAATAACCACCCGCCTCTACATCAACACACATATAAGCACATATCTAGAAGCATAAAAAAACCACGTAATCAATTCCCTCATTTTATAGTCCAATGATAGGAGTTTTAGTTAGTCAATTATCAATCTCTAAAAGGACCATAGACATAACTATGGAAAACAAATGGTTTCCCCTTTCAGGTCAGGGAAGTCAAGGGAACTGCGATCATAGAAAATTCCACCAAGAAAATTTGGTAATAACTAGTCAACCAAAGAAAACTATGATCCTTAGAAATATACTTGAGTGCCTCTAAAGCAATCATAACATCAATTTTCATCAGGTACACCACTTCTCAAGACATTGAGATAAAATATCTCAGGAAGTGGACATCTATAATCCAGAACTAAAAATTTGACGATCTGGTTGTATAACTGATTCTCTTTAAGTCTAGAACCATCATAAAATGATTTTCATTCCAATCCTCCTATATTAAATATATGAGGATTTATTTTATTAATAACACTAAAAAATATTCTAGGAAGGGTTTAAAGACTCGATTCATGAGTCCCATGAACATATACAGGGTGTTCCTCATGCTAAAGGGTATCATAAAGAACTTTCAATTTACAAAGAGAAATCATAATTCCATATTTGAGATAATCTCTTTAAGTAACCACATCAGATTATACCCAGACCTCAAGTTGATATTCAAGAACCACTTTGCTCCATTTAGCTTGTCAAAGAGGTCTTTCATCCATAGAAGTGGGTATTTTTATGACTTTTAGGTAGTTTAAGTAGAAATTGTCAACACAAATAATTGATATCTTATCCTACTTCACGGATAACAACACTAGATCTATCCATCATGACACACTATGTCTGATAAAAACTTTTTACTAAAGGTTCTCTAACTACCTCCTCGACTCCTAAAGCTCATTGAAGGCCATACAATAAGATGAAAAATATATATTTATAGACCTAATTTATAGACTAATACAAAATATGACATCTATATATGGAAGTACTCTTGGAATATCCTCAGGGAATAATTCTATGTACTCCTCCACCACTACTAGGGTCTAAATGTTTGAAGTTTCTTCCACACCAAATGTCAAACTCACTAATTTGTGATTGATTGGATACAAATTCCCACACATGATTCCTTATCATCTGAACTAAAAAACTCCTCTCAAAAAATAATTACTATATCAACCTATTATCTCAAAGACACGTCACCCAATAATGAAAGCATTTTTTCTGGGCATGAACTGTAGATAGATACTATGTACCGAGTATGAATTCATATTGATTCATATATTGTACAAAGTGGTCACATTCATACCAAACTAAATTGAACACAAGATCACCCTTTAGGTATATTAGTGTGATCAAGGTAGAATCTCAATATGATTCTATCCCCACATGGGTCGATCCATGGGATCTTCTGGAACATCAAGTTATCGAACATGAGATTTTAAAATTAAATAGTGGGTCACACCTATGTTTATGAGTACTTATTATATGATATAAAAAACATATATTATACCATGAATCATGTTGTACACCGATTGATCATATCCCTTTATCACCAACAATTTACTGTAGCCCTGAAATTTGGATATCTGCACCATGAATAAGCCCCTTGGGGGTTGGTGATGGTATTCATTCATAGCACCGAATTCCTCTAGCTACTCCCCTAGATATCTTATTATTCCATTACCAAAACCATATTATTGAGGGATACCCTAATCACCTATCATAAGACACTAATCATGTCGCTGCATCTGACACAAGGTCCATCGACTGTTTTTACCCTCATCCATGCAACAGGTTTGGAAAATACACGTTATATGAACTTACATCCTATAGGAAAAGAATCCCCTATCTTCTGGATGAATGGTTTCCCCTTAAATCCTTAAGTTATATATAATTTGGTCTATTTCTAAACCTTCAAACACCTCAAACATCTTGGTACCGAAGCATATAATCATACACATGCGACTGAAGTCTCTTCTCCTAGGATGACACTCCTAGTATTATGTCACCTGTAGGTTAGGATTATCTAATTGTTTTTTTATCATTATGTGGTCAACTTTTGTATCAATATACACCATGTTCATGTGATGATATCCATTATAGATTATCATATTTCCCCTGAGGAGATCAAAAATGTAGTTGGAGTACCCTTAGAAGAAAGGTTTCATTATACCAAGTGTATCACACTAGGAAGATCCTATTTTTTTCTCCAAGAAGGCATGTGAGGTATTGTGGATTTTTATTGACTATCCTTACCTAGACTAGGTGATAATAAAAACAATTAACCTCTTTTAAGGATCAAAAACTTCTTTGACCAGATTATGGGAGCAAAGTGGTTCTTGAAGATCGACAACATGTCCGACTACATGTTTATGAGTAGGATATCCTGATAATGTTTTAATGATGTCTCTATATAAATTATTGTTCTTGGTGACATCCTTTGGAAATATTAAAAACCTAACTATGTTCATGGGAATCATGAACCAAATCTTTTATTACTTCCTAAAATAGTTCATAGTGGTCTTCATCAATGAAATACTCATTTATTTGACATTGTATTTTGAACATGAAAAACATTTTAGGATAGTAATATACTTAAATAAGAGAATCAAATACACAACAAGATCTTTAAGGATTAGTTCAAGATCAAAGTAGTTCACTTCCTATGATATGTTATCTCATATCCCGGAGTACTAGTTTACTCTATGAATATTAAATTTTTTCGAGCTTGAGAGCCACCCGAGGGTATGTCTCAGGTATATAGTTTACTTGTATTGGTTGGGTTTTATTTGAGTTTTATGTAATCCTAAACTTCCCAAACCCAAAAGGGCATCCATTAATTTAGTCGGGGTATTTTTAGAGGGAATTTGAGGAGTTGAGAGAAAGACTAGCTAGTTCTCATATATTGAGAATTTCAAATGATTAAATTAAGTACATGGTGTTCCATGACACTTCTGGAGTGGGGATTAGATGTGTGTTGATGTATAATGAAGAACTTATTGCTTATGGGTCTAAGCTGATAAGACCCCATGAGAAGAATTATGTGAACAATGATTTAGTACTGAGAGTGGTATTATGCACCATGAAGTCCTAGATTCACTACCTAATTAGTGACTAGGTTATTTCCTACTCAAACTAATAGATTATTAGATATATATTTACATAGATATATCACAACATAATATAGAGGAATTGGATGGAGTTCTTTTAGGACTATTATATTAAGATAGTCTATACTCTAGGGAAAAGCAACATGGTGGGAGATTCCCTTAGAAGATAACCTCATTATTAGTTTCTAGGAGATGTTTTAGAGTAGTTATCTATGCTGTAGTTTTCCTTGGTGGAAGAATAAGGATCAACTTACCAATAATTAATGGTAGTGACCTATTCTATTAATCATAATGCAAGGGAGGATCAACTAGGTAAATTTATTGTGAGGTTATTCTTGATCAAATTTTCTCATAGGATGCACTAGGAGTATTCTATAAAGGTAGTGAACATGTCATCCTATTTAAAGGATGGGAAAAAATATCTATCTTTCTATTATAAGAGGTTTCTAGGGGGTTACAAACTTTCCCCCTTAGTGGTACATCCTGGAGTAGTGAATATGTACTAGTACCATCAATGCCAATTTTGGTGGGCATGAATAAAGTAGACTGTTAACATTTTTTTTCTCAATGCCTCACATGTCAATAGGTGAAGGTGAATCATCTGGTAGCATTAGGTTTTGATCTACCCCCTGAGGTCCTAGAGAGGAAGTGATATGGAATATTTATGGATTTTGTTGTGGGGATTCCATAACCAATAAGAGGTCTCCACACTATTTGAGTGATTATCGATTGACAGACCAAGTCAGTCCACATCCTATCTATTTGGAAGCAGAGTTCAGTAGTTAAATTGAGGTGATTGTACATATTGGATTTCATCCATTAATATGGGGTCCCATTGATTATTTCTTTCGATAGAGACACTTGATTCACATCCTAGTAGTGGGGAGGCTCAAAGGATGCTTTCAAGACCCTATTGTAGATAAGAAAAACTTTCCACCCTTATAATTATGGTTATATTGAGTGATATATTCTAGTTATTAAGGATATTGATGCACCTGAATGAGTTTTTAAATCCTCTTAGTGTGGATCAAATTAGAAATTTATTTTTTTCTGTACCATAATAACTATAAAGGGACAATATAGCAGAAGTGTGAGGTTGATCCCATAGAGAGTGGGGAACATAGTGATGAAAACTCTAAAATAAAGGTTAGTTACCTCTAATTTAGGATTTATTTTATTAAAATAGTGATGAAATTAAAATATATGACTTAAAATATAGAAATATAAGATAGGGGAACCAGTTTTAGGGATAGTTTATCTAAATAAATTAATTCAAATTTACATGAAAAATAATTATATCAAATAGATATGAAACGAAACAATTATATCGATGGAAGAAATGGTAATTATCTATAAAAATACCCTATAATAAAAATTCATCATGGTAAGATGAATCAATATAGATAATGTGCATTAGGATTAGATTTTCAATAGAAGAAGAGTAATTCCATTCAATGGTCATTAATAAATCATCTCAATCATGTTGGGGGTCATTCACTACTGATGGCATATGATCAATAGATCAATGATGAATAAAATATACACATAATAACAACATGATTATTTTGATTATAATCATATTTACGAGTGAAATAAAATTAAACAATGATGGTACACACCCCATTTAACAGATTCTATTCTCCCTTATGTGTTTTATCCAACCTTCCTGAGGTGATTGCCACTGAAGATTAAACCCAAAACCATAGGGAATAGAAAATATGGGATGGAATGAGAAGTAAAATGAATAAAAAGAGATATTGGAATTAAACTATAAAGAATATAATGATTAAATCAAATAAAGAAAAGAAAAATTGAAAGAAAACATATATATGGACGGTCGGAACCCTATGGAAGCCTCCTGGTGGTCACGCCTCAAGCTTGGAATATAATACCTTAATCTCATAGAATAACACCCTATTTATAATAAAATATTTCATCAATGAACTATCCCAATTCAAATATGTATCTTAATGGCCATTATAAGGTCAAATGTAATTACTCCCGTCAATGATTCATAAAAATCCATGTTTTTCTGTTGAATCAATAATTTACATGACATGTAAAGTTTACATGATGTTTAATTTTACACTAAGTGTATCAAATTCATGACCCATAACCATTCTGGGAATAATCCACATGTGTCATTGTGTGAAACATATGTTTCACAACATGAGACATTTCATATTCATTTTAAGTTGATTTTCTCCACTTCCTGACCAATAGTTCTTCCACAAATTTCCCCATTTCATAATAAGTAATGATTATTAAACATTTAAATTAATCTTATACACCATAACCTCCATTTTTCCTTGTATATTTAGTTTTTTTCTTTGAATGTTCTCTATTACCATCTTTAAAAATATAATGTTATGCCACAAACGAAGTGATGAAACACGAAGTAGATTTTTGTTCTTCAATTGTCAAATTTTCTTCAGTATTTATCCTAATATGAGTCCCACATAAGAATACACAAAACATTAATATTAGGAATAAATATTATATTTAATAAACTAATATTCAGTTAAATAATATACAAAAACGCATCAAAATATGTATATAAAATAGAGATATTAGATATAATGAGGGTTTATGTGTTATACCATATTCAAATATGGGAAGACCATTATCCCTTAATAAAGTTCATTTAGAAAAAATTTTATCACTGAAATATCAGTATGACACCATTCATTCCCTTGTAAATGAGACTTTGAAATTCATCCTTATGATGGGTTGAGATGGGAGAGTCGCCACTCATCAAGTTAAAGATGATGCAGTAGATGACGTAGAAGGTCTAAGTGATCCAGAAGTGGATGAGTAATTATCAAAGTCATCTTAAGTCCTACATATACCATAGATAGATAACCTTGGAATTTAAGGATGATTACCTTTTGTTTTTGGAGGTCTCACCACTATGCAGGTTGGAACGATTTGTGTGAGCTGTTAAGATATCCCTGAACTTTGTTGGTATATTCCAGATAAGGAATAGGGTAGGTGAGGTTGTATACCTCTTGGATTTAACCGCATGATTAGACCAAGTGAATGGAATATCCCATGTGTCCTAGATAAGGAGATACATGAACATCCCATCACACATCATTGATTAGGGTGAATTGAACATTGAGAATGAAGCCACCTTTTCAGAGTACTCGATGATGATTGGGGATCAGTGGGAGAGAACCCTTTATGAATAATCTATTACATGGATGAACATCCAATTTCCACATGAAAAATTTCAGGGATTATCATGGTAGTGTGAGGGAAATATCTGAACTCAACAGCCTTACTTTTTGAGTAGATTATGTTTTTGGGGTGACTATAATTAAAGGAGGGAGGGTGTAATGAATTCTATTTATTAGACACTTTGAATACTTTTATATTTTTGAGTTCAATTTTGAAACCAAAATTTCAATATATTATGAATATATATATATATATATTTTAAACTTCTCCAACACATTTTTGGTAGTGATTACAATCCTTCTAATCAGAGCCTCAAATGAGAAATTTTTTACCACTATTGAGTTTGGAAAGTGGGTTTAATGCTTGGAACAATGGGAGTTCCATTTTTATTGGGTTTATCGAGGTTTAAAATCATAGAGATAGTTGGGGGAATATATTAAATGATTCATTAAATTATTTAATTAATTATTTGACCTAATAATTCATTTATATAAAGATATTTTAATTAAATTTATAGGTTTTTCTGCATAACCTTGAGATATTTGAGATGAGATGATATCACTATTGGAAATATGATCTATACCAACGGGTTTAGACAAACCGTTGGTATAGTTAACTAATTTTGACCTATACCAACGGTTTGGGAAAAACCGTTGGTATAGGGGGGACCTATACCAACAGTTTGGCCAAACCATTGGTATAGGGTCCCTATAATGGACATCTACCAATGATTTTGGCCAAACTGTTGGTATAAGTCCCCCCTATACCAACAGTTTGTCCAAAACCATTGTTATAGGTCCCAAAATCAAAGAACCTATGACAATAGTTCTCAAAACAATTGGTATAGGTCTATACGAATGGTTTTGAGAACCGTTGGTATGGGTTCATGTATTTTTCATGGAATCTTATTACAACAGACATTAGATAAATCAAAATTTAAAATACTTATGATAATGCTTATATATATTTATGAAATTATGTTCACAAAAGTAAGTTAGGTTATTGGTTGGGTCGTTGAATCACAAACGGGAGGTGTTGTGATCAAAACCAACCAGATGCTTATTTTTTGAATTACATATACCAACGGTTTATGGAACCTTTGGTATAGATTTTCATATTACTTATACCAACAGTTTCCAAAACTGTTGGTATATGTCTATACGAATGGTTTTCCCAAAACCGTTGGTATAGACCTATCCCCCTGGCTTACTTGGAAACGGTTCCCAAACTGTTGGTATAGCCTATACCTATGGTTTGGAGGCCTATACCAATGGTTCCAAACCATTGGTATAGGGTATTTTTCCAGTAGTGTATAAGAGAATTATATTAGTGTAGATATCATAAATAATCTGATGATGATGATCAAATTTGAAAGGAATCA
Source organism: Viscum album (assembly GCA_963277665.1). Classification (NCBI taxonomy): domain Eukaryota; kingdom Viridiplantae; phylum Streptophyta; class Magnoliopsida; order Santalales; family Viscaceae; genus Viscum; species Viscum album. The sequence continues at coordinate 1,542,900,709 of OY728142.1, forward strand.
CCATTAACACTAATGTAGTTTTCTTCTTCTCTAAAAATTGAACCTTTGATGAGGAATGGATTCTTATTGTTGAATTTCACTCAGTCACTTATGATTTCAAATTAGGGATTAAAAATATTATTTTTGGTTCCTAATCATGGAATAAACCATCCAATTTATAATATATAATTGGTGTAGAATTATTTATGGATTTTATTCTATTAATTATTTGTTTTTTTACATACCATCGATGTTCAGGTTTGCAATAGGCATCGATGATGTTCACTTTTATTATTGGGATTTCTGGCACTATTATTTACATATTGATTATCGGCCTATGGTTTGGTAGGATATTAAACATTGTTGGTCCAATTTAATCTACATTCAAATATGAGGATGTGTTAATTTTTTGGATTTAATGATGGTGGATGAGTTGAGTAGATTGAGCGTTAGGAAATGGAGAACAACAAAGTCCGGGAGGCACAATTTCAATTCCAATTAGTGACGTGTAGAGAGATGGGATATACTATGGGTGTTGAGAAACTCTGTTTCCCAAAATAAATGGATAGAGTTTGACATTAGAAAACACTGAATCTATTATTTAGGCCTTTATCAATGTTTTGAGATCAATTGGATCCATATTCAGAGATTACTACATGAATTAAGGTTAAGAAGATGATTCTGGTTTGAAAAACTTGACTACATAGAGTTTAGTTCTAAAGAACACATGTCATGTGTCTTAGATGATGTCATAGATAAGGTTTTTGATTGAGCTAAATATCATATTCTATGTACCCATCACTAACTACATGGTTTTTATAGAGAGTACATGCTGAAGAGGCTAATTATACATACACACCATGTGGGTTTATACCACCTACCATGTATGTGGATATTTTCATGCTACATGGGGAATCAGTACACAACCACGGTATTTCCTAAGGCTACACATTGTGTACCATATGGTTTTGTCATGTACTTCTTTCAGAACCACCTAATATATGTTTCTCATAGTTCAGACTCAGATATTTACACTTGAGTAGTTCATCCTAGGTTTTTTCCATGAGGAACACAATGGTGGCCTTATCTTCAATATTTAAAATCTGGTGCAAGGTGGTTTGAGTGGGAAGTTCTCTTCAGTTTCAGATAGTTGATGATGAAGTGTGTGAGAATACTAGATATTATTTTATAATCTCCCAAAAATGGTCAGGTATCCTTCCTCATTACTATGTTTCATGATCCCCTACCATCAGGATGATAATGGATAGAGTTAGGAATCCCCTATGGGAATGAGCCCATAATCCTATATCTCATCCCCTGGGTCAGGTTAGGTATCTTATCCCATTACCCAATAATTCAATCCTCTATCTAAAATTTGTTCTATATGGATTTAGGTATTCCATATCTGGCTTGGGTAAGAGGAAACTATTTATATGGTTTGAACTCCCTCGACTGAGGTGACCTCCAATGAGGTGTGGTTTTCCCCTTTTTATGATTCCATAGAGGTTATGTGAATTTATAACTTTGGCAGTTTGGATTTTTATAAATTTTTTTGGATTTTATATTATGTCTATCTATGAACGATGAGACATATTCCATTATCCCTTGGTGGTTTTTGGGGAAAATTAATAGGTATATATGAAAACACTTTTGAGATTACAAAAAAAGAAAAAAAGTAAATAATTAATAAAGATAAGAGAAGGGGGTTATCAAGTTATAACTAGCATAAAATATACTCAAGTCTTAGATTAAGTTATAGACGTGCCGAAGATCCTTCCTTAACTTATGAAAATTTTAATTTATGAAGATTTGAAGTGAGTTCCACTATATAAATTATAGAATATAATAAGTTATTTTATGGTCCATTGAAAAAAATCATTTACACTTTAAATTTTTTTAATGACATTGGGATGGGGGGTTTTCTCATCGATCTTTAAGAATAATGAAACAGGATATCATTTTCAGAAATTAAGGAATGAGATTTAAAACATAAACACCTTGGTCTATGGATTAAAGTGTATTGTGTAGGTAAGAATGTAATCCAACTCAATGGTGGGGTTTTTTTAACCACAATGTTGTTTATAATATAATAATTTATTTTAAAATCCATTTATCATGTTGGAGAATGATGTTTTCTACTTGACTTATTTTTTTAATGTAATCCATACAATATATTCAAGATGTATCATGTTTTATTGTACCTTCAATAGTAAATGGATTATTAGGGACATTTTTTATTTTCCTCTATTCCACACATCTTTTATTTAAATATATTAGGTATAATATGGATCATCATTTCAAGGAATAAAAGGGTTGAAAAAATATTTATATAATTTGTTTACACAATTTTATGGTCTAAAACCCATTATCAAAATAAATATTTTTGTTTTTATATTTAACCATGAACATATCAAGGACAAATTTGGTTTCTTATAAAAGTTAATAAAGTAAATTTTTGAACAAATAATGGTAAATTGATTAAAATTCCCAATTATCACTATACTTCTTACCATGAGTTAATATTGTTTCAAGAAAAGAGTTCTCAAGTAGTTCTTTTTTAATAACTAAAAACTGTAAAAAATAGTTTTTATACAAGTTTCTATTTTTTTTGGAAAGATTTTGTGTGTGTTTATTTCTATAGAAATTATGGTTTTATAGGTTTTAGTATTTCTATAATAACATGATGCGTGATTATTAATAGTTATTTTTGTTTGGGAGTTATGGTCTTGTATTTTTATTTTATATTTCTTGAATATGTGTTCCCTGGTTTATTATGTATTCAATATTAAAGATATAATATATCATCATGGTTGATATTAATATGGTAGCTTGATTGATAAAAGTGATGGGTAACAACACAATCGATGAAGAACATGTGTGCTCTATGAATTTTGATGAGACAAAAATATAGAGTTGAGGGTGTGATTTAATCACCTTATTTTAGTGGATACTTGATATTTTTATTAAAACCATATTACTTAGTATTATAAAAATTATATTAAATGTAAAAATAATTTTTAATAAATGTTATTTTTTAAAATGAGGATTAGGGGAGTGGGACTGTCTACTTATACAAAACAATTCCATACTGAGCAAAGGCCGATATTGTAGGCTCACATGAAACTACGGTGAAATTAAAATATACATCATATATTTACCTATACTATATTTAATATTTTTCAATTCAATATTTTATTTACAATATATAATTTTTTTGACACAAAAGTAAAAAAAATGTGCAAAAAATTAATTAAATAGTCAAAATAATTAATTAAAACACTAAAAATAAAAAACATCCATTTAATGTTAAACATAACATTATAAGATCAATGAAACCATAAAAAATATTTTGTATTAATTTAATAGGTTAAATTTTCTATTTTACCCTATGATTGTTTTTTAAAATTCCTTAGTAAACTATTTGAACTCAAAAAATAGTTTTTTTGGACATTCACAATTTCAAAGAAGAGGGAATTATTTCTCAAAATAGATGAAAAATAATGATATCAGATTCACTTGCTTCACATGGGTAGTTGATGAGTGATGTTAAGGTTTTCTCTTACCCTAATAATCTTATTATATATTTAAACTAGTTTTTGTTCACCCAAGAGTATTATTTTAACTTGAAAGTGGTTTCTATGTGCTAAAGGTCTGACTTAACATTTACACCATCCACTATAGTGGTCGATTGTTTTTCTTTCCCAGGATCTCTAGTATATATGTTCTAATTAATAAAAAAATGAAAACTTCTATTTAATAATGATTAAAAAATAGTGTTTGTTTCCATATTAATCATGAGTAGATACTAAAATAATCTTAGTAATTTTTCATCAAAAACCAAAAAAATTAACTACTGTTTAGATTTCTATTCTATAAAATAGGTCCTAAAGATAAATTTGAAATTTTTTACCTTTTTATGTTAATATAAAAAAATTATTTAATATAATATAATTGATATAATGACCCCATATATATATATTAAATTTATATTTGTTCATGATATATATTTTACTATGTTTTGAGGTATATTTTTAAATTCCCTCATAAAAATATAACTAGGAATACCATTATGACAATTATATCATATATAAATATTAAATAGTTGAGTTTTAAAAAAATATCCTATTCCATCCTATGGATTGTCAAAAATATATTTCTACGGTTACTAAACAATTAGTGTTACATAGATAAGTGTATCCAATTCTTATTATTATTTATATTCTCCAAACATTTTAAGTTGCCTATATTATACTTGGTTTATACAAAGATAATCCATGTGCACTTAGATTTAGTACGAACCACTCATATTTAATGACTGTTGTGATCAAAATTTTTTATAGGAATTTTATATTATTTCATCATCTAAAATATAAACATATGATTTATTTTTTATCTCATTTAGTAAATCTAATATTTCCTGTAAATACTTTTATGATTTTTTATTCATAAATTAAATATTTAAATGTTAAATTCATTTCATTATTTTTTGAGATAATATAAGTCAATAATTTATGTACATATTTATCACCGATGTTGTTTCCATATATATTTTTTGTTTATAATGCATCTTTTTTATTAATTTTTTTAGTAAATGAGTTTCCTACTAGATGGGTGAAAACACATTGATTTTTTTGAGGCCACAAGGATCAAACCTAAGGATGAAGGTTGATATGAGTGAAACCCATATCACTCACCTATGATCTATTTTTTTCTTTCATTATACATCCTTATGTTTTCAAAGGAACATATGACCATTGAAAGTAATATCATATAACATTTTATATGGATCATAAGGTGAATGGATTAACATCATTTTCAACACTAAAATAACACTTTATATTCCCTATTTAAATTAAATTATATTTAATTTAATTTCTATAGTGTTTTTATCGTATTTTATGTATGTTTTTAATTGCTCTCATAGTGTATAAATATTTTTACACTAAAAAATTGATTAAGTATTTAAAATCTAAATTTATATTATTTAGAGTATTAAATTTAATGAAAATATAGTTTATACTTATAAAAAATGAATTATCATTCATAAATTTATTATCAATTATTTATAAATGAAAATAAAATGATTTTAAGGTAAAAAGTGACAATTTTAAATTTTTTATGTGTATAATGTATTTTTATCTTTATAAATTAAATTAATTACTATTGATGAATGATATTAATTAAATATATAGATAATATATTCAATATAATAAATTAAAAATCATATAATGGTTTCTAATAGATAATAAATTATAATAAATTCATTTTTATTCTAAGAGATACATTTTTTTCTACATCTGGTTTTTACATGTTATGTCTGTCAATATTGAAATTAATTTTTATCACCTTTAGAAGTGAATTTAAATTTAATCACCTCTTTAAAGTGAATATAATAAAATGGTTTTCATATTTTTAATAAGAAAAATCATATTTGTTATAATGTTCAATATCATTTAATCTCAAAAAATATGTTAATGTGGTAAACGTTTTTCACCACAGTGAAGGTTAAAATGGTTGGGGGGGGGGGGTGGTTAACAATAGCATAGAGACATAATTATAAATTTTTTTTCCAAATTTTATTAGATGAGTGGATTATCAACCTTAATTATCCTATCATATAAATTAGTGTAATTTTTTTCCACATTATTATATATTAAGAAAATAAGTATTTACAAGAGTTCGCTCCTCTAACTTATCAAATGAACCCTTCAACATATCATTTTTACACACACTTTGAGATGTTATATTAACAATTATAAGAAAAAATGTCTCCCCAAACATCCTTCCCATATTCTATAGGTTATGATCTCACCAAAAAACCAAACTAAGAAGTCTTAATGGATTATATCCATTGAAGATGTAATCATTTTAACTAAGTCTTTAAAGTTTTCTCGCTTCTTCGATAACTGTCAACTTTTCTATAGACATCCTAATATAATGAAATCAGTATCACTAGTAAACCTAAATTTCATTATGTATATCTAATAACCACAATCTAGATTCCTCAAATTTCATAGAAAATGAAAACATTGCTTATGTTACTTGCATACTACCGCCTCCATGCTAAAACCTATTTCATTATTCATAATTAAATTACATGGATAGTTATAAAAAATAATATAATAAAAATATGATATTTATAACATGACTATAATGTTTAAATGATAATTTTACCATTATATTACTATTATTAATAATAAATTAGCATCTTAAAATATAACTTCCTAAAACGGGCATACCAAGAAATTTTTCTTAACATGAATATATTTTTTCCTATATATTGAACTATATAAATTTTGTGATACTTTAATGGTAAAAAAATATATCTCCAAAAAATTTTATATGATGAAATATTTCTTTAACCCCTTTGACCACAATTAATATATTGAACCAGTTTTGGAGGAATTGACAAAACGAACCCAAGAGGTCCAGGCATGAAAAATATATACAATAAATGAATGAAATATAGTAATAAATATACCTTAAAAATAATATATACCTTTAAAGGGTCATTAATAAAATATTTAATAAACTTTATTTTTTATTTAGGTGGTTAAAAGGGCACACCAAGTGAGTTAGGACATAAGGTACGGTTTTTTTATGAAAGTGAGTGCCCTAAACCCAACATGAAGAATACATTTCAACCACTATATCTTGTTTATAGAGAGTTCATTATAGTGTTGATACTTATTTATCCCCTATTTACATGGTAATTTCCTTATATTATTTGTCATATGAATATGTTATTGTAGTTCCTTTCTATAATGAGAACCTCAAGACATTATAACAATAATATTAATCATATGACATACGGTGTAGATTAATAATGTGGAAAACACATAGATGATGTTTGTCAATCATATCTTGTTGTATTATAAGCGTAAATAATTATCAAGAAGTTATCCCTTATTAATCTCGAGTATATTATATCATGAGAACATAACTGCCAATGAGAAGACCACATGTTATAACTATCATTGGTTATTCCTATCTACAAACATGTGTATTAGTATCTTGAACTGAAACCATTTTTGACTTTCACCATTTTATTACATAATCTAATGTATGATTAAAACCATTGAATTTATATTATAGTGAGGTAGCTTGCATTGGGTGTGTAATTAGTGGTGTGACATTGGTTAAATGAAGAAGACATTATTTTCACATCCAACTAGAGGAAGAGATAATTTTTTCCAAGTTGAATATGATGATATTAACTTCACTAAATTAATAGTAATGGTAATATTGTGAAAATCTATACAGTAATGTCATATAAATAATAAAATAAGCTATTAAGGTTTGTGACTACTTTTATGCGTCATACTTTATAAAATATCCAATGAATAATAGTTACATTACATTGAGTGTGTTTATTAGAGAGGGTATAATTGATATGACTATAATTTATCTCAATGGGGGTCTTGATGGGTTGCTAGATTCTACTCAAGGTCTATGACTAGTACTCACTTCTATCAATATAATAGACTATAGAGTTACACACAAAGAATATTCAAGATTATGACCTATAATAGTAAATAGGTGTTTATGATCCGTTGGACCCACCATGATTTTTGGTAATGTTTGACTTTGATCAATTTCAATGAAGTTAACAAATTATATATTATTTGATTTTATAATAATATGTTTTGAATTTATATACTCAATTCATTTAAAAGTAATTTATGGAATATAGAAATAAATATTAACCTAATGAATATTATTGTTCAAGAATGGATCAATGGGGGAGAGGATGATGATTATAATAGAAACTCTTATGATCACACACACAATACATATTTGAATGCTCTAATGTTTAAAACTTGAGATCTATCAATGGATTAATAATCTATTTTTGGACATAAATATCTCTTTTATAACTATGTACCTAATAAATCATCTCCAAATTCACACTCTATTGATCAAGGAGTGGTCGATTTTATGAAAAAGGTCATTGATGGCGTCAAATCAGCGGGGAGCCTCTCCTAATTTGGTTTCATCCCTTCATCTCCATACAAGGTTATAAAAAAGGGACGTGTGGCCCATATCACATCTAATCAAGAATAATTTTTGAAGAGACCAATCCTTTTCATGTTCTACATCAGTTTGAGGTTTATTATTTAAAAGTGGACAAGAATTGGAAATTAAATTACCTATGTTGAAGGATTGCTGAGATCTTGGTATTTAACAAGTGGAAAATTATTGTGATGGGTAGAGGCTTCTATTTATTGTATGGGCTTATGTTTTTCTAACATATCTCATTTTTATGTGTTTTGATGATTTATAAAATCCCAATTTTTATTCTAATGAGTTATTATTAAATTTTTTAGATGGTATTTTTCTGTAAGGAATTTATCTTACACTGAATATAAGTAATTATCTTATGCTGAGTAAAATGTTCAATGTATAAAAAATTATTTTGTCTTATGAGAATAAATTATTTAAAATATTATCTTTCTTATTCTCATAATTTGGAAACTCTATATTGATATTTTATCTTACTATGTAAGATAAAATCTTACGAAGAGAATAGATTATCTACTGAATGTTCAAAGTCTGATATTTCATATAGAGTGTGGTTACAAAAATTCATTATCTTATAAAAAGGATATTTATAAAATATTATCTTACAAATGATATAAAAAGATGGGAAAGCTAAGTATCACAATTTCGTAACATATTTATCTCATGAATCAAGTTATTCTACATAAGATGAATTCAATTTATCTTATTCACTAAATAATACAATGATATTTTTTATTTTATGAATTCTCTCATAAATTATTCTTATAATAATAGTAATATAAATTGGATATCTTATAAATAAATAGATATTATGAAAAATTTCAATCATACTTTCATAATCTATTGATGGGTTACATTATTATTTTATTCATATCAGAAAATGCATTTTCTCTTTAAGGAAAGAACCATTTTTATAGACTATAATTTTTATAGAAATGAAAATATTTAAAAAATAAGAAGATTTATGACATTTCCACTATAGAATCTTATTCTATATTTGGAAATAATGGATGCATTACATTAATAGTCCATATTTTGAAATTTCTAATGGATTATAAACTAAACCTTTGTGATTATCTTTTATGATTATGTTCAAAATCAAAGATAAAATATAAAAGAAAGAGTTAGCCACTGCATGGAGAAGCAAGAAATATAGATACATACATAAACAAGAATTAACATATATATAAATACTCTGATAATAGTAATGAAGAATCCAGGTAAATAGAAAACATCTTATACAAGGCTCCCTTACTACCTTTTCAAGTATATCAGTTTCCATCAATGATAATCCAAAGATGTGATTTGAATATCATCATCTTCTCAGTAAGTATCTTCATCCACTATCAGTTTCTACTATCAACTATGTGATGTTATTGTTCTTCAAAGTTTATTATTATATATTATATTTAAACTAATTGTAAGTGAGTGTGTAAAGGTAATGAATAATATTGTAAAGGGATACCTGGTCGAAATCAATTGTACCTTTGTAATAAGTAACATTTTATTGTACTATATTGGGTGTTCTTGAAAAAGGCATTTCATAATAAAAATAACCAAACTCATGGAATCGAGTGTTGGTGCAGTAGACTAGGTGATTTTTGTTCCCTTAACCACTATATATGTCTTGTGTTCAATCTCTATCTGTTAAATTTTTAATTTTTTTCTACTTTTATCAATGGAATAATTTGAAAGCATATTCCTAGAAAATGGTAGTTTAAAGTAAATAAAATTATAATAATTAAATTCAACCACTCTTAAGTTTTTATATATCCATCCTCTGGGATCAAAATAGGTATAAAATCTCGGGAATCATGAGTTTATAACTATGAAAGGTTGAATTCCAAATATTTTTTTAAATGGATTACATGGGTGATAAATGAGAAGGTATGTCCATCGATAGAGTTCCTTAATTTATTGTTGAAAATTTTGGTTGTTGGAAGGCATGAATGACTATTTATTTAAAGAATATCAGATTAAAGGTTTATCTTTAGGTAGTGAATCCTTATGAAATTCCAAAGACACGATAAGAAATGTGGGATGCTGATAATAAAGAAAGATATGATCTGAACTCTTAAGATATGAATGGTATAATATGTGGAATAATTCTAAATGAGTTAAATTGATTTTACAGTGTCAAAAATCTCATGAGATGTGAAATACTATAGTAATTTCATATCATACTTCAATAAATGTGAAGAATATTGGATATGATACTTACAAACATAAGTTCAACACATTAAAAATGGTTAAAGGATAAAGTATTAATTATTTTAATAGAAGATGCATTGAGATCATGAATAATTTTTCTCCCCAGGTACACCAATTACTAATCCCGGGAAAGAACTTAATGTTCTAATATTTCTACCTCCCAATTTAATTTTAATCTCATATTCCATCAAACAATCTATAGAGGTAAAAATTTTAACAATAAAAGATCTTACTGAGAATCTTATGATGTATGAAGCTAAAATGAAATTTGAAGTTGTAGAATACAAAATTGTCATGAAAGAAAATTCCACTTTAAGTTTTCCACTTTTAAAGATGATAAGAAGAACAAATGAATACATATCTATGAAACATTTGAAGAAGAAGTCTCCATAACCTATTCTAGATCAAATGATGTACTTGCATAGTTTTCTTAAAAGTTCATAATGTTTTATAAATGAGAAGAGACTTATGAAGACCCTTAAAAAAGTGTATAAAGTAAGGTCACAACTCTAAATAAGTAATATTATATGAGTAAAACATTCTAAGTCACATTAAGCTATAATTTATGCAATTTACAAATAATAAAAAGTATGAAAAAAATTTCTTCAAGAGTATTAGATATACGAAGAAATACAATAAGGATATGAAGTCCACATGGAGCGATTCTAAAGATTCTAGTGAGTGTGTATCCTCATAGTTATAAGTTGAAGATCCCAATAAAATATGAATATATTCCTTACAACATATTAAAATTAGGTACATCCTTACTATTGATTTAAGCATGAGTGCGAATCATAAAATTAAAATTGATCATATGAAGAAATAAGTGAAAACTGTACCATGATAGAAACTAGATATTAATAATTAAAAAATAAAACAATATCTCAGGAACTCCTAAAATAAAATTCAAAATCAATAGGATGAATTAAAATAATGAATTTTATATTTGAAAGATCAATTGGAAGAGTATACATCAACATGCAATGAACATGTTGAAATAACTGAGAACCTAAAGAAGAAGGTGAAAAAGTTAAACGATGTTGTATGTTTTTTTACTAAATGATAATATCACCTAAAAAAATTATTGGTGTAAGAACCCGATTCTTATTTTTGAGGTACGAGTTTCTTCTTTTTCATTTTCCTTAAGTGTTTTTGAGAAAATATGGGAAATGAGAAAGAATGCTAAATTTTGATACTACACGCCATGTAATTTTCCACACGCCGTGTACTTTTGGCCGTGTTGGGATAAGTACACAGGGCGTATAGCCTTGCCGGCCACAAGTGGTGTAGGAACCGACTACACGCCGTGTAGTGGTCCTTTACACGCCGTGTAGTCAGTCGGCAGGGTAAAAAGTAAGGCGGTGGAGTCGCCACTAGATGGGCGACAGTACACGCTGTGTACTTGGGAGTACATGCCGTGTACTCTTGTCGGCAGATGAACAATGTTGTGGTTCCGCCAAATGAACAGTTAAATGAAAGGAGTACAGGCCGTGTACTTTGAAGTACACGCCGTGTACTTTTTTTTCAGGCTGAAAACAGGCAGTAGCCTCCTCATTTGGAGAGGAGGCATTTGAGCTGTTTTGGAGCCAAAGGAGGAGGCCAGATCTTTGAAGAACCACCAGGTGCTCGTCTGGAATCCGATTCCATCTCAGACGATTCCGTTGGAACCGCACGGGTAAGGGCTTCCACCTACTTGGTTGGTTCTTGCCAATTATTCACCTAACGTAAGTTATTTATGTTTGAATGGTTTTTGTTTTTCGTTAGATCTACGTCATTCTTGGACGTTTCTGGAGTCGGCATTCAGGTATAGAGTTGTTGGCATATAAAGTAGGTGTCTTGGTGTTTATTTTCCAATTTTCGTGCGTTTTTGTGTGTTTTCGTGCCACAAACCCATGTTGGGGTGTCGTGTGGCTGAGGCCATTGCTATATTTAATGACTAGAGTTGCATAAGGGATTAAATTTTGATAATAAAATGCTGATTGGGATCGTTTCTTGGATCCGGAACCACCCCGGAGGTGTGTTCCTCTGTTTAGCCATTTGGCCAGGATACCCGAGGGTATGCCTTAAATGTAGTAACTGTAGAATTTCCTTGAGAGGAATTGCTTGTTTACTACATTTTGATATGTTGGGCATGACCCGGTTACCTGTTTAGCCTGAGGGTGTGGTTGTGATTAGCCTGAGGGCATGACTATATTAGCCTGAGGGCGTGACTATATTAGCCTGAGGGCGTGACTATATTAGCCTGAGGGTGTGACTATATTAGCCTAAGTGCGTGACTTCTATGCCTGAGGGCGACACTTCGTATGCCAGAGGGCGAGAATTCAGTTACAATACCTGATGGCAAGAATTCTGTTACAATGCCTGAGGGAGAGATTCTGTATAACCTGAGGGCGTGGTTCACTATATTAGCCTGAGGGCGAGATACTGGTTGTCCTGAGGGCATGGTGATGTTGAGCACGAAACAATACTAAATTAAATAAATTAAATGAATAATAAAATGGAAATTTAATTTTTAAGTTAGTTACTTGTTAGTACTGCTTACTTTATTGCATTTTACTATTGCACACTATTGTTGCATGCTTACACATAGTTGGGAACGGGCCTTTGGTGGGTGCCTACTGAGATATATTTCTCACACCCTGTTTGGGTCATGCTTTTCGGCCCAAACAGATTACGTTTCTGTAGGTGTGGATAGGGGCAAGAGTCCCTATACAGGTACTTGACTGTTGCTGTGGAGTAGGAGGGCATGAGACCAAGCCTAGGATCGCGATGCCGCTGCCAGCTGATTACTCGTTTTGTTGTACATTGCTTTTGGTTGTATCAGAGTGATGTATAACATGTTCTGGCTATTTTCTTAGAATTTAAAACATGTAGCATCATCATTCATATACTGTTGGTTATATCCACTGCTGTAGTTTATTTTAGTTGTGAGTGTTTACTTCTTCCGCTATTTGTTGTATGCTTATTTTAGTATTCCGCTGTGCTACACTTTGAAAAATGAGGGCATAGTGTCCCCACTATCAGACCTGGGCCCTCGCTGCTAGTCGGCAACCTCTGGCGTTTGGGGAAATGCACTTGAGGTCATGTGGCGAACTGGGCTCGGGGCACCCGTTGCGTGGCACCCGGGACTGGGACGTTACAAAGTGGTATCAGAGGCAGTTTCTTTTCTTTGACTTACTATTTGGAGACGTAGTTAGGGATAGGACGAAAGGTAGTTGGTAATAAGTTTTTCCCAGGCGTAGCTAACCCGTGTACAGGGAAAAGCCAGTCTGCCTCATATTTTTTAATTCTTCTGAGTTTGCAATTTTACGGTTTTTATGTTTTCATCATTGGGTGACACACTTGGATTGTGCCGTTTATATTTTATCTGTGGGTTCTAATTAATTGCAACCTGATGAGATGAGGGTATGCCGTCTCATGCATCATATAGGCACATGCTAGATATCACATTCTATGCATAGTTTCCATGCCATGTAGGTGCATTAGAAATTGCATGTTGTTGTGATAGTTTCTGTGCTAGAAAGGCATGCTGTTGTGATAGCTGCACTGATAAAAATACCTGCTATTTGATAGAGTAATTTTTATGTGAACTGGCTATAGAATGGACGCCAAACTTTGGTTTTTGGGGAGTATGGGCTCCCATTGACCGGAATTTGGTCGATCATTGACTGTTTATGTTGTTATAACACAGATAAGCTGTCAAACTTTGATTTGTGGGGAGTATGGGCCCCCACGGGTCGTAATTTGACACTTAGGTGTTGTTTTCAGTATTTTCTGGGTTCCGGAGAAGTTTCTGAGGCATATTGTCCGGAAAACCCAGAATACACACCGTGTAGGACCTCATACATGCCGTGTGTGTTATTCTGTTCGGGAAGAAAAATGAACTTTTTGAGTACACGCCGTGTACCAGGAGTATACGCCATGTAGTCTCTTCCTGTGTCACAAACCGTGTGGGTGGCGACATGGGGTAAGGAAGCCCTTGGGGAAAACCACGCCGTGTAAGTTTTGTACACGCTGTGTAGTGTAACCTGGGGACTCGACCGTGTAACTAACAACACGGGCCGGTGTCACCTCTCCCTTAACACACCGTGTACCATTGGGACACGCCGTATAGTCTTGTCCGAGGACAGACCGTGTGGAGTTAGCCGTGTGGCTGGGAAACCGGGTAGTGTACACGCCGTGTTCGGGTGTAACACGCCGTGTGGAGTAAAGCCGAGTAGTCGGCCATGTCACAGACGACACGGGCAGTTGGAAAATAACACCGTACACGCTGTGTAGATATTATACACGCCGTGTAGTTTTTTTGAACAGAAGCCGTGTGGCTTAGCCATGTAGAAGGACCCGGGCAGGGGAAAGGAAGTCAGGTACACGCTGTGTAGTCAGTGTACACACCGTTTAGTCAGTGCACACGCCGTGTAGTCTTGTTTTTCCAATTTAGAAACACCTTCTACCTCTTGTTCCTTTGTGGTTCCTTCGTTTCAGTCTTAATAATCTTGAATCTGAGGCGTGGTTTTGACCTTGTACTGTCATTCCACCTAGACGACCACGAGTTGTTCACCAAGAGAGCAGAGACGATTATACTCCAGAGATAGTGGGCCATGGGCTAGCAGTTGATCCATCAGCAAAGCCAGATGTGGAACCAGCTGTTATACCGGACACGGGCGCGGAGGCGCAGTTCCGTGAAGGCTTATTACGGTTCATGCAGACCTTTCGTGGAGCACCGCAGGCTGCCACATCTATGGCCGAGCTGACGCGTATCTTTCAGCAGTAGAATTCGCCTACGTTCTCAGGGGATGGCGGACCACAGGCTGCAAAGTCTTGGCTAGGATCGATGCAGACTATTTTTGAGCATCTAAGGACGCCTCCAGGGTGGAGGGTCAAGCTTGCAAATTACATGCTACGTGATTCCGCCAAGAGGTGGTGGGATGTTACCACCCAGTCAGAGAATCACAGGGACATGGCGTGGGAGGATTTTCAAATAGTATTCTATGACTTCTTCTTTCCCAAGACGCTGAGGGCAGATAGAGCTCGAGAGTTCATGAATCTACAGCAGGGCTCTATGTCGGTGATGGACTATTCTGCTCGTTTTACGGAGCTTCAGCGCTTTGCACCCGTGCTGGTGGGTGATGAGACGCTGAGAGCCAGATGTTTTGAGGATGGTCTTCGGTATGACATCCGAGTGCTGGTGAATGTTTTCAGGTTACCTACTGTACACACTATTGTGAACTAGGTGTTGATTACAGACAGGAACCTGTGAGAATCTAGTGGTGTGGTCCAGGGCGGTTCGGCACCAGTTACTGGTACTATTTCTACTGGAAAGAGGAAGAGACAGATGGACTTATCTTAGGGTGGCAGTACCAGCCAGACAATCTCTTTAGGTGGCCCGATCAGGTGCTACCAGTGTGGCAGAGAGGGGAACAAGAGGCCGCAGTGTCCACGAGACCCAGTGGAGTGCCGAGCTTGCGACAAGATGGGTCATCTGCAGCGCTTTTTCCAGGCGGTTCTACCAGTGGCTAGTGAGAGGGGTTCTGTAAAGGCTCCGCGTTCGGGAGCAGGACCAGTGGCTTCTTACCAGTTAGGAAACTGGAATACGTCAGGGCGTGCAGGCAGAGATGGTGGTCGTGGCTGTGGTAGCCAGACACCAGGATCACATAGGTATCAGGGCGGGACAACTCAGGGTAGCCAGGCTGTGTTGCAGGGCCGCAGCACTGGGCAGGCATATGCAGTGCCACAGACCTAGCAGGAGCAAGCTCTCGGACCTTCGATAGTCAGAGGTACTATTTTAGTAGCTTCTGTCTTGTCTTCTGTACTTTTTGATACGGGTACTACACATAGTTTTATATCTGTACCCGTGGTGGAGATCCTTGGGCTCTGTGTTTTTACTTCTTCCGATATCGTGACGCTAGACACTCCGTTGGGGATGAGAACGGCTGGTGTACGTCAGTGCAAGGAGTTCCCCCTTGAGGTTGGAGGGTGTCACTTCCTTTGGGACCTCTATGTCTTAGAGATGACGAGTTATGACGTCATTCTTGGGATGGACTGGTTGGTTCCCTTTCGAGCCTTTGTAGACTGCTATCATCGCAGGGTGCGTTTCACGTCACTAGAGGGTGGGGAGTTTCTATACAAGGGTGAGTGGGATGTTCAGGCAAGTCGCGCTGGACCAGAGCATCATGGGCGAGGTGGAGTCATAGCCCAGATTGCGAGCTTATATCTGGATGACCAGGGGACTCGTCAGACGGTTTTACCTCTAATTTTTGATCGTTTCAGGGATGTCTTCCCGGACGACTTTTCAGGTCTACCTCCAATGCGTGAGGTGGATTTCTCTATCGAGATTGTGCTAGGAGTAGCACCGGTGTCCATTCCTTCTTATAGGATGGCCACGCCTGAGTTGCTGGAGCTCAAGAGGCAATTAGAGGAGCTATAGGAAAAGGGTTTTATCCAACCCAGTACTTCTCCGATCCTTTTTGCGAAGAAGGCGGATGGTACCCTTAGGCTTTATGTGGATTATTGGAAGCTGAACCAGTTGACGGTTAAGAACCGTTATCCCTTCCTGAGGATTGATGATCTATTTGATCAGCTTCGTAGAGCACGAGTGTTCTAGAAGATTGACCTGAGATTCAGATATCGTCAACTGCGCATTAGACCATCTGATATACCTCTCACAGCTTTCAGGAGCAGGTATGGTCTATATGAGTATACGGTTATGCTGTTCGGACTCACGAACGCGCCAGCAGTTTTCATGGCTCTGATGAATCGTGTGTTCCATCCGTACCTTGATTCATTTGTTTTAGTATTTGTGGACGACATCTTGGTGTACTCTCACACTTGACATGACCATGCCACCCATCTTGAGATCGTATTGAGTACACTGAGAGAGCATCAGTTATATGCTAGCTCTCTAAGTCATTTTTGGATGGACCCGATTCACTTCCTGGGTCATATCATCTCAGAGGCAGGAGTTGCAGGGGACCCAGAGAAGGGGAGAGCAGTAGTTTACTGGGATCAGCCTAAGAACATGTTTGAGATACGGAGTTTCTTAGGGCTGGCTGGCTACTACCGGCGCTTTATACAGGACTTCTCCCGCTTAGAGGCACCATTGACGGGTCTGACTAAGAAGGGTGTGAAGTTCGTTTGGTCAGAAGCTTGTGAGACATCTTTTCAGGACCTGAAGGGAAGGCTGACATCAGCACCGATCCAGATACTCCCAGAGCAGGGGAAGAGCTATTTAGTTTACTGTGATGCGTCAGGGATTGGGATTGGGGCCGTTATGATGCAGGGAGACCGAGTTGTGGCGTACGTGTCTCGGCAGTTGAGGCCACATGAGAGGAATTACCCGACGCATGATCTCGAGTTGGCTGCAATTGTGCATGCGTTGCGCTGTTGGAGACATTATCTGCTGGGGGAGCATTTTTTGTTTTTCACTGACCACAAAAGCCTCAAGTATATCTTTACTCAGCATGACCTAAATCTGAGGCAGAGAAGGTGGGTTGAGTACCTGCAGTCCTTCAATTTTGAGCTTGCCTATACACCTGGTAAGGGTAATGCAGTAGCTGATGCACTGAGCAGGAAGACTCAGATACAGGCAGTGCAGAAGGCCAATGGTGAGTGGCAGCTTATGGATTTTTTCTCTGATATGCATCTGGAGGTGCATAACAGTCAGGGGAAGACTTATCTTTCCTCGTTATCTGTGACTTCTACCCTCCTGGACAGAGTGAGGATGAGGCAGCTATCGGTTTCAGAAGGCCTAGTTCTACGGGAGTCGGTGGCAAGTGAGGACCCTCCTCCCGGTTGGGCGATAGGTGATGATGAGGTTTTGCGGTTCCATGGACGAGTATGGGTTCCAAGGGATATAAGCGGGGAGCTGATGAGGGAGTTTCATTCTTCAGCATGGGCAGTTCATCTGAAGGTTACCAAGATGTACCGAGACTTGAGACATCAGTACTGGTGGCTGGGTATGAAGAGAGAGATAACCAGTTTTGTCACGAGGTGTTCCACCAGTCAGCAGGTGAAAGCAGAGAATCAGAGACCAGCTGGGCTGTTACAGCAGTTGCCCATTCCGGAGTGGAAATGGGATGATGTAACGATGGATTTCGTGATGGGTTTGCTGAGGTCACCTCGAGGTAATGACGCCGTGTGGGTTGTTGTGGACAGACTCACGAAGGTAGCTCACTTTTTTCGGATCAAGGAGACCTTCGGTGTGGATGAGCTCGGAAGGCTGTATATCCGAGAGATCGTACGTCTTCATGGGGTCCCTCGTTCTATCATTTCAGATTGGGATGCCCACTTCACGTCTCGTTTCCGGCAGAGTTTTCAGAGGGTGCTGGGTACACAGGTGCTTCAGAGCACAGCATACCACCCTTAGACAGATGGACAGTCAGAGCGGACGATACAGGTGCTAGAGGACATGCTGCACGCATGCATCCTAGACTATGGGGGCTCTTGGGAGAAGCCTATACCCTTAGTCAAGTTTTCCTATAACAATAGCTTTCAGACAACTATTGAGATGGCACCATAAGAGGCTTAACATGGTAAGCCATGCCGATCACCTTTGTGCTGGTTAGAGGCAGGTGAGGTAGCTTTACTGGGGCCACAGCTCGTACAGAAGACATTTGAGCAGGTCCAGTTGATTCAGAAGAGGATGGCTACCACGCAGTCTTGTCAGAAGACTTATGCTGATCGCCGAAGATGACCTTTGGAGTTCGTGGTCAGAGATCTGGTTTTCTTGCATGTTTCGCTGGGTCTGGGACACAAACGGATCAGGAGACAGGGTAAGCTTTCACCGAGGTATGTGGGACCATTTGAAATTATGGAAAGAGTCGGGCTGGTTGCCTATCGGTTGCAGTTACCGCAGCGGCACCGCGCCATGAATGACGTCTTCCACGTGTCTCGGTTGCGTCGCTATCATTCAGACCCGTCTCACATCTTTCAGCCAAAGGAGGATGAGCTTCAGCATGATGTGTCCTTTGAAGAGCATCTGATCTGTATCGTTGATAGGAGCACGAAGTTTCTTCTAGGCCGGTCAGTTCCTCTCGTACGGGTGTTATGGAAGCATGGCCGAGTGAAGGACGAGACCTAGGAGCGGGAGGCCGATGTACGTGCTCAGTGTCTAGAACTATTCTGAGATTTATCTTTTCCACCCTGGAAGGGCAATTCGGGGACGAATTTCTATAAGGGGGGAAGTTTGTAAGAACCCGATTCTTATTTTTGAGGTACAGGTTTCTTCTTTTTCATTTTCCTTAAGTGTTTTTGAGAAAATATGGGAAATGGGAAAGAATGCAAAATTTTGAAACTACACGCCGTGTACTTTTCCACATGCCGTGTACTTTTGGCCGTGTTGGGATAAGTATACAGGGCGTGTAGCCTCGCTGGCCACAAGTGGTGTAGGAACCAACTACACACCGTGTAGTTAGTCGGCATAGTAAAAAGTAAGGTGGTGGAGTCTCCACCAGCTGGGTGACAGTACACGCTGTGTACTTGGGAGTACATGCCGTGTACTCTTGTTGGCAGATGAACTGTGTGGTGGTGCTGCTAAATGAACAGTTAAATGAAAGGAGTACATGCTGTGTACTTTGAAGTACACGCCGTGTACTTTGTTTTTCGGGCTTAAAACAGGCAGTAGCCTCCTCATTTGGCAGATGAGGTGTTTGAGCCATTTTGGAGCCAAAGGAGGAGGCCAGATCTTTGAAGAACCGCCCGGCGCTCATCTGGAATCCGATTCTGTCTCAGACGATTCCGTTAGAACTGCACGGGTAAGGGCTTCCACCTCCTTGGTTGATTCTTTCCAATTCTTCACTTAAAGTAAGTTATTAAGGTTTGAATGGTTTTTTCTTCATCAGATCTATGTCGTTCTTGGGCGTTTCTAGAGTCAGCGTTTGGGTATAGAGTTCGTTGGCATATAATTTAGGTGTCTTGGTGTTTATTTTCCAACTATCGTGTGTTTTTGTGCATTTTCATGCCACGAACCCATGTTGGGGTGTCGTGTGGCTGAGGCCGTTGCTATATTTAATGCCTAGAGTTGCATAGGTGATTAAATTTTGATAATAAAATGCTGATTGGGATCATTTCTTGGATCCTGAACCACCCCGGGGGTGTGTTCCTCTGTTTATCCATTTGGCCAGGATACCTGAGGGTATGCCTTAAATGTAGTAACTATAGAATTTCCTTGAGAGGAATTGCTTGTTTATTGCATTTTGATATGTTGGGCATGGCCCGATTACCTGTTTATCTTGAGGGCGTGGTTGTGATTAGACTGAGGGCGTGACTATATTACCCGGAGGGCGTGACTATATTAGCCTGAGGGCGTGAATTCTGTGCCTGAGGGCGACACTTCGTATCCTAAGGGTGAGAATTATATTACAATGCCTGAGGGCGAGAATTCTGTTACAATACCTAAGGGCAAGATTCTGTATAGCCTGAGGGCGTAGTTCACTATATTAGACTGAGGGCGAGATACTGGTTGGCTTGAGGGCATGGTGCTGTTGAGCACGAAACGATACTAAATTAAATAAATTAAATGAATAATAAAATGGAAATTTAATTGTTAAGCTAGTTACTTTTGAGTACTGCTTACTTTATTGCATTTTAATATTACACACTATTGTTGCATGCTTACACGCAGTTGGGCACGGGCCTTTGGTGGGTGCATACTGAGATATATTTCTCACACCCTGTTTGGGTCATGCTTTTCGACCCAAACAGATTATGTTTCTGTAGGTGTGGATAGGGGCAAGAGTCCCTATACAGGTACTTGACTATTGCTATGGAGTAGGAGGGCATGGGACCGAGCCTAGGCTCGCGATGCCGCTGACAGTTGATTACTCGTTTTGTTGTACTTTGCTTTTGGTTGTATCATAGTGATGTATAACATGTTTTGGCTATTTTCTTAGAATTTGAAACATGTAGCATCATCATTCATATACTGTTGGTTATATCCACTGCTGTAGTTTATTTTAGTTGTAAGTGTTTACTACTTTTGCTGTTTGTTGTATGATTATTTTAGTATTCCGTTGCGCTACACTTTGACAAATGAGGGCATAGTTTCCCCACTATCAGACCTGGGCCCTCGCTACTAGTAGGTCGCCTCTGGCGTTTAGGGAAATGCGCTTGAGGTCATGTGGCGAACCGGGCTCGGGGCACCCGTTGCGTGGCACCGGGGGCCGGGACGTTACAATTGGTCATAATCAACTCAAAAAGAAAAAATTTGGGATCGAAATTCAGTGTCAAAGGCCCCATTTTTATAAAAATTAATTTTTTCCTAGTTCTAAAAATAAAAACCTCTCCAAAACTACTTGTTTTCAGTATGGAGATATAGAACATTATGATAATATAAAATCCTCAATTATATGGAATAAAAAATTTAGTTCTTACAAATACTTTCTCAAAACATGTTGCTAATTTTCCTAGAAACCATAAATATATTTGGATCCTCAATTCTTTTGTAGCTAACATTGATGAACCCAAGAGTATCTGGGAACTAACATTGTTGTTTTATTTTTCATTTAAGGGAAAAAACCACATGAATATCAATGAAAAATGGTTTATATATTGTATTTTTTCATGAAACATTTGAGAAGATTTAAAAAAATTTCACTCACTCTCCAAGATTGATGGAGGCTATGTCAAATTTAGTGATAATACAAGATGAAAAATTGTTGTCATTGGATTAGTTTGGAATTCAAAATCTATCCTCATTAGAAAATTTATTTATGTTGAAGTCTTAAAATGCAAACTAATAATTATTTTTCAAATTTTTGGTGATGGATATTAAATTGATTTTTTTAATAATGAATTTTCATTTTTTTAAAACAAATCACTCATGTTCAAATAACCATGAAATGATAATGTTTATTATTTTGATATTAATTATTTTTATAGATAAATTTAAAATTTTTATATGATGAAATTAATTAATCATGGATTTTTATGATAAGACTTAGTCACTATAATTTTCAATATTTGAAAAAATTTCTAAACTAAATTCGATTTTGTTATTTCCCTGATCTTAAATTGAATAAAAAGAAACTGTGTGATGAATTTAAAATGGGAAAGAAACACAAGTCATATTTTAGAGTAGTTAAAGAGGTTTACATATATAGGCCTCTAGATATTATCCTTATGGATCTATTTGAACATTCTAAAACAGATAGTTTTTTTGGTAAATCATTTTTTTATGTCTTGGTTGAAGATTTAACAAGATTTACATGTGTTTACATTTTGAGACTTAAGAGTGAATCTTGTTCTGTTTTCATTATTTTCTGTAAATGTGCGTAAAATTAAAAAGATATTAAAATTTTAGATTTAAGAAGCGATCATGGAGTATAATTTTAGAATCATTAATTTAATTCATATTTCTCAAAACAAGGTATTAAACATACTTGTTATACCACGAGGACATCTCAATAGAATGGTCTTATTCAAAGGAGGAATATTACTTTTCAAAAAATTTGTAGAACATTGTTCTGTGAATATTACATGGCTACTCATTTTTTGGGATGAAGCTCTTGACAAAACATGTTCTATCATTAAAAGAGTTATAATAAGGCCTATCTTAATGTAAACACATTATGAGTAAAAGAATAATAAAAAATAAAGGTATGACACTTTAATGTATTTGGATGCAAGGTTTTTCTTCTTAAACACCAAGGAAAATCTTTATAATTTTGATCCAAATGCTGATGAACATATTTTCCTAGGTTATTGTACTAATTTTAAATATTATAGAGTTTTTTAAAAAATTTCAAGGACTATTTAAGAATGGACTCATGTAAATTTTGTTGAAAGTGACCCTTTTAATCACAAAATAACTGAAACTAATGAGCTTTGTGATTTTATCAAATACATGAGAACTAACCTCTCTTTAACGACAACAAGTATGATTATTTGTAACTTTATTATCTTGAACCATATTTTATAAGAGTTGATATTAGTGAACCAGAAAGAGTGATATCAAGAATACCTATAAACCTTAAATACCATCATCTATAAATAGTTATAGGAAGTTTAGATGAAGGATTTAGAACTAGAAGAAATATAGAAAACCTAGTATAATTTATTCTTTTTTATCTCAATGGAAAATTAATATTGTAGGAGAATCCTTATCTAATAAAAGTTAGTTTTTAGCTATACAATATGAGTTAATTCAGCACAAGAGGAACATATTATGGGAATTAGTTGATAGACCCTCTGACTATCCTATGATTAGAAATAAATGGGTATTTAGAAAGAAACAAGATGATTATAGAATAATAACTATAAATAAAGATAGATTATTTGGAAAATGTTACAATCAAGAGAAATGAATGTACTATGCAGAGACATTTTCCCTTATAGACAGGTTATAAGAAATTAGAGTCCTTCTACCATATTCATATTATATGAATTTTAAATTATATCAGATGCATGTAAAATATTCTTTTCTAAATGTATTTTTAGTGGAGGAAGGCTATGTTGAACAACCCCCAGGTTTTGAAGAATCCCACTCTAAAAATTCTATTTTCAAACTCACTGAAGAACTCTATGGACTTAAACAATCACCATGAGCATGGTATGAGAGGTTTCAGATATTTTATTTTATAAAATTGTTTTATAGTAGGAATGGAAAATCCTATATTGTTTAAGAAAACATCATCCTTAGATATTTTTTTGGTAAATATATATATATATATATATATATATATATATATTTGATTTTATTTTCAGGTTAAAAAAATAATAAATTATTCTATTATTTTCTAAGACTTATGAAAAATGAAATTGAATTGAGTATGATAACTGAGTTGAAAATTTTTAAAATATTTAAATTTTATCAAAAATATTTTGCGAATATATGAAACCAAATTAAATAAATACTTTATTTACTTTGGAAAATTGGACTTGAAAAAATTAAGACTTATTAAAATCATTTGTGCTCCAATGTTAAACTTAATATGGACAAAACTAGAAAACTAGTTAAAAATAAGTTATATATAGAAATTATTGGATGTTTACTTTTACATAATATAAGTGGACCAGTCATTATGTTTTTATTATGTATTTGGGAAATATTTCTATCAAATCTAAAAGAATCTCATTTAAATGATTCTAAATTTTTTTAAGGGATTTAAAAGGAACTGTATCTAATTATTTACTTCCTAAAAAACCTCTAATTTTAATTTAACTTCGTATTGAGATACTTAATTTGCGAGATGTAGAATAGATTAGAAAACAGATTAAAAACCTACCATTTTATCAGTAAATCTATTGTAACTTGATTAAGTAAGAAACAATACTCTGCAGCATGATCAATTGATGAAAAATAATATATTTGACCAGGAAGTTGTTGTGCACAATTATTGTGTATGAAACACACTCTAATGTATTTTGGATTCAATTTTAATTGTGTTTCAATCAAATGTTATAACATGAGTGTTATCAAAATGTCAAAAAAATTAATCATCCATTTTTCAACAAAGAACATTGATTTATGATATTATTTTTTAAGAGACCACGAACCAAAGGGATATATCTCTTTGAAATTTGTTTTTATAAAAAATAAATTTACAGATATCTTTACTAAACCACTTTTTTACTTGTGGAATTCATTTTATCAAATACAAATTAGGTTTATTTAATTATACATGATTTTATTTCGATATTACTTAATAACATGATTTTGGAACAAAAAAGTATTTTATTTGAGATCTGGTGTCTCTATTAGTTACATAAAAAAGCTCATGTTTCCAAGTTTTTGATATTATTACACTACACATCATACTGTGTGACCATTCAATTACCACAAAAGAAAATAAATTAAGTCAGTTCTACATGAAAAACCCTTGAAAAACTTTTAACATTTGACTATTTTCTATCTGATCCTCTCTACCCCAACCCTCCAATATTCCAAAATATCATTTATAATGGAGAAAACAAATAGAAACGATGATACTAACTCTAATATTAATAAAGACCCAATGATATAAAGGAATATTTTAAGTGGAATAGAAATAGATTTTTGTTGGCTATATGGGACTAATAAGTTTCTAAAATATGGTTATAAATCATTGTAGACCGAAATTTGTTTTCGTCAAAAAAATAAATGAGTTTGTTTTTAAGAAACAAGTTCATGTGTTTTATGAAATCTTGGTTTTTGATTTTGGTGACAATAAAGATTAGGTTACTATGATTTTAATCCAGAATATTTTTTATTAACTTCTATAGCAATGGATGAATCCTTTAAATGTCCTCATGAAGGTTATCTAGACGTAAATACTTCATTTTTTCTATAGATGAAGTGAGTCCTCTGAAAATGACGAAATCTATGTTTGGATCAACAGATATAGAGAAAAATATTGTGAAATATTTGGAACCCCAAATGGGGGTTCTTATAAAGTTTATCGAGTTTTCCATCGTATAGTTCAATAGTGATTTAGAAAAATTCCCTTTTCAAGATGTTATATTATTGTATTTGTTTATGATAAATAAGACTGTAAATATTGAACATTTTTTTTATATATATGTGTTATTTTCAGAATATTTCATTAAATTATTATCAATTTGGAAGGATGATAACTTTAATTTTTCATAACATTGTTGTTTTTCTGGATGAAAATACTGCAAATTGCTATCATGGACTGGCCATGTTTAGCAAAAATATCATAAGATGAAGCATTTTTTATTGGAAATGATCTTTAAATAATCTATTTATTGTATGATTTGAAGAATATATTGAGGTATATCCTACTTCATCTCAGGGGAAGTCATATTGAATGGAAATTTGTAGTGATGTTATTGTTCAGACCAATATAGTTCCAACTATTTCTATATAAAGATGAGTACAAAGTGTTTATATAAGGGATGTTCATGATAATGAAACTCTTTCTAAAATTATAATATGAGTAAGGGTTGTTTATTAGTCCAAATAAGAAACTAATCCTCAAGTATGTTCACCTCCTACTTCAATTTTTTTTGTCCAGATGTTATACCAAATTCTTTTGTTAAGGAATAATTAGACTCAGCCATCATTAGGTTGGTTAATGTTGGTCAAGGAAGGACCATATGAACTGTGTTAGTTCATATACCTCTCAATGAATTTTCTCTATCTAGTGAGATTATTTAGCAACTTAGAATATAATTAGTTAATCATGAAGCTATTAGTGGATAATAACAAGAATAACATGATGATGCAACATAGCTTATTGTAAACAAAAGTACCCAATCAGAATCCAGAGAACCATTCTATGTGGAGGTGAGTCCAAATGTCACTGTAAATAAACAATTTTATGACACTAAAAGTATAGAATTTCATCAATATATCTTTTCCCCTATTCATTCACATCATATAAGTTCAGATTCCCCCCAAACAAATTGTATATTACTGATGAGAGATAACACAAAAGCTAGTTTAATTATTGTCTGATGTAGAATCATTGAAAGTTTAGTTGATTGAGTCTATAAGTTCAATTAGGAATCTCCATGATAAAATAATCTCTAAATATAATTTTAATGAATTTAATTTGATAGTTCAATAGGAGTTGTAAGAGTTTTTAACGGATCCTACTGGACAAGATACAAATTAGGTAGATGTAGTTTCAAGATTAGAAGGAGAGTCTATAGAAATAGAAAAAATGACTTCTACTATTGCTTCAATGTAATGTGAAATTATCTCCAAAGAAAATATTTAATATCTTCAAAGAGATTTTATAGCCTATTTTATAAGTTTTCTTGATTTTCTATAGAGTTCTATTATTTCCATTGACCATTATCACATGGAAATCAGTTCTTTACTAAAGTAAATAGTACCATAAATTTAGAATAGTTTATATCATGTGTATAAGGATGTAATATTTATTATTAACAGAATATAAATAATGACTGTATCCTTAGTTAATAATTTTGATGTTTTAGAAAATAAGTTTGAGAATTTATATCAATTAGTTGTAATATTTTTAAAGACAAAATTTAATAAAGAAAAAGAATAAGAATAAGATGAAATTGTAGAACCATAGATACATAATGTATAAGTAAACGAGAAGGAAATAGTTTCTATTGAATGCCTTGTTAGTCTATTAGAAATCTATTTTTATGTTTTGAAGATGTTGGCCTTTGGTTGTACCATGAAAGAAGATGTAAAAAATTTCATTGGAAATTTTTCATAGTGGGTCTGTAATAGATTCAAAAAACTCTTATATTACTTCTAAAATGGCATAGTAATTAGAATTGATGCTTTTGTTGAAGATCTGTTTTAAATTTGAGGGAGATGTATTCTAGGAAATCTTATTGTTGATCTTCATGCATCTACCTCTCAAATAATCAAGGATATATTTGTCCCTGTAGAAGTATACTTAAGGGAAAATCATAGGTTTGTAGAAGAGGTCTCATTACCTTTACCTGAACTAGCTTCTAAGATATCCTTTTCTCTTGTAGATAATTTTAATATAGAAATATCTCATCAAGATTCTCTCAATATATAATCCACCTATGTAAGGATCACTCATTGTGATCGATCTAAACATGGAGAATATTGAATAACTTCGAGTGAATTTTTAGGGACATAGATGATTCTCCTTTTCTTATATCCTTTCTACCTTCTGGGAAACCACTATTATTCAAAAACCCTCACTCTGAAAATCTATTTCCAATATCATAACCGAAACACTTTCAATTTTTTTTGTGTTTTGTTGAATAAGTGTTTTACAGAAATTTGAATGGTGTTTTTAGAAAAAATTTGAATGGATATATGCTTATATTTTATGAATTTTTAATATATTAATTTCATTCATATTATAGTTTTTTATGAACTGGTTTATCTATATTTTCAATATTATTTTACTTTATTTTTAAGAATTTATTATCTGTTCATAGTTTACACGTTTCTTTACTCTTTATTGATCTTATTTAAGTTTTTACTATTTTTTAATAAAATTTTGTTGCAATGTTTTCTCACATTTAGTAGCTTTAACTATTTACACTTGTTCCCATGAAAAATTGATTTTTTTTATTATACATCTTTTTGATATCAAAAAATGAGGGATAAGAAAAAATAAGAATATAAAATTTTAAAAGGGTGGAAGTAAAAAATAGATCAACGAGATTATAAAAACTAATTGAAATTTTACATCTCATCTCACAACTATTTATCCATTACTCAATAGGTTTTTTGATCTTCAAAAAATGGGAGAATTTTGGACATACTTATTTTGATCCAACATAGCATAGTTTTTGTTTGTCTTGATGATTCAAAAATCCCAATTTTCATTATAATGAGTTTTTCTTAAGTGTTTCAGAAGATATTTTTTAATAAGGAATTTATTTTATGCTGACTGTATGTAATTATCATACACCAAGTAAAATTTTCAATATATAGAAAAGTCATTTATCTTATGAGAATAATTTTTTTGAAAGATTATATTTTTTATACTTAGAACATGAAAACTCTATATTTAATGTTTATCTTAATATGTAATATGAAATCTTATGAAGAGAATATATTATCTACCACATGCTTCAAGTCCGATATTTCTAATAGTGTAGTTATGAAAAGTCATTATCTTATGGAAGGATTTTTGTAAAATAGTATCTTATGAATTCCATAAAAATATTTGATAGTTAATTATCACAATCTAGTAACGTATTCATCTGATGTAGAAAGTTATTCAACACAAGTTGAATTCAATTTATCTTTCTCTCCAAAGAAGAAAAAAATCTGTTTTATCTTACAAATCATCTCTGAAATTTATCTTATGAGAACATCCCTATCTGTTGGATATCTTATAAAGAACTAGATTTTATATTTAATGTCATGATTTCTTTCATAATATATTTATGAGCCACTTCATTATTTGAATAAAATTAGAATAGTTATTTACTATTTAAGGAAAAATCAATTTTTATAAAGTGTCGTTTTTCTAGGAATTTAATGATATGAAGAATAAGAAGACTTCTGACATCAACGCTAAAAAATATTATTCCATATTTGTAAAGAAAAAATTAATGAAATTAATAGAATATCTAATAAACATTCCAATGGATTATAAACTTTCCCATTGTTATTATATCATATGTTTAAGTTAAAAATAAAATAGAAGATATAGGAGAGAGTTAACTGGTGCACGAAGAAGTAAGAAATATTAGGAAATATATGTGCAAGAATGAAAATACATATGAATAATACGATAGAGTTAACAAAGAATTAATGTACATTGAAGAAATCATATATAATGATTTAATTATTCCCTTTAAAATATATTAGTTACACTTTAATATCATCCAAATATGGGCTTTAAAGATCATCAACTTCTCAGGACGTATCTTTATCCACTCTGATTGGCTTCTTGAAACCGTGTGCTCCAATAGTTCTTCAATGTTAATTTTTATCTATTCTATTTACAAAAATTTTAAGTGAGTTTTTTAAGTTCATAGATAGGTATTATAAATTGATACCTTGGTAGAAAGATATTATACATTTTTAATAAGTAACAACTACGTGTACTCAGTTGGGAGCCCCCAAAAAAAGGGATATCATTTTGAAAATAGCCACACTAATGGAGTAGACTGTTGGTGGATTAGAATAGGGTATTTTTCCCCTAAACCACTATAAAATATATTGTGTTCAATATATCCCTTATAGGTTTTTACATTTGAGTTGTCTTCTTTTATCAAGGGAATAATTTAAACTCATATACCTCGAAGAGGGTGGTTTAAAGTTAAGAATATTTTAAGAAATCAATTCACCCCTCTTGAGTTTTCAGTTAGCCATTCTATGGGATAAAACTATAATATTTTACCCCTCTTATTACTATAAAAGGTTGTAATGGAGCTTCATATCCGTATCTCTGAATCCATGCCTCATCACAATTCAATAATGGGATCATAATTTCGATCCGTTAAATGATGATAACACACATGACTAAGTCACGATCCACACTCTAAATTTGAATAGGATATTTGGAATCCCTATATGCTATGTGATATTTTATTTTTAGTTTATACTCCCATAAAAATGGACCAATGAAATAATAACCTAAGGATTGAACACTCTTATAGGGTATTAGTTGAAGTGGACCTGGCATCCACACTTGTTGAGAAAGTGGTCCTCCTAATCATAGAGGAAATCGTTGCACAAGAGCCTCAGCCCAGTTGTTGAGGACTCGCTAGGTGAATCCAAGAGACCCAAGATCAAATCTGGGTGGAGGCATATTTATGGGTTACTGTAGTAGTCACTATAGCAGGTACTATTCGGTACTGTAGTAGACAGAACTATTCATCCCTCTATGCCTTCGGGCCATCAGTTTGGTCCTCATGTCCTGCAAGGCTTTCGGGCCACCCACGGCCTTCGACCCAGTTGATTCTCAAGGCCTTCGGGACACATTAAGGCCTTAGGGCCACCCCAAGGCCTTCAGGCTACATGAATTCAGGCCCCAGACACACTACAACAAAGGAGAAGCCCCCGAAGAGGATTCAGAGCAGGTGCACTCACCAGAGCAGAGCCAAATGGATTGTCAGAATGAGAGGGTATGGCTA
The DNA here is from genome assembly GCA_963277665.1 of Viscum album. NCBI lineage: Eukaryota > Viridiplantae > Streptophyta > Magnoliopsida > Santalales > Viscaceae > Viscum > Viscum album. The sequence goes on from OY728142.1 coordinate 1,542,931,417, forward strand.
TGCCATTGGTACCAGCCTGTGCTTGTATGGGAAGCCTAGATAAACGGTCATGGAAAGGTGGAGAGCTACTATCAAGATGTAGATTTTGGGGAGGGGAAGTTCCTTGTAGATAGTCTGGTTGAATTCCCTAAGACCTTCAAGTCATATAATCTCTTAAGCCTATAGGACATGTAATATCTGAGGCTACGTGCCTTGTAAGGGTTTCCCCTCATCCCTCGAAAGGGGGGTTTTCAAAAATCAATAAAAATAAATGCCTTCGGGCCATTCAGGCAAAGAGGAAACTGTCAACATAGAAATTAAATATGAGAAACATCATGAATTACATAAGGAATTCAATATAATTTGTCACTTTCCCTTTGAATGAAAAATGATACATGGTTCACAATATAGGTAAACTTAGGTGGAAAAGTGATACTACATACTGGAAGATACTTGTTAAGTGTAAGGTCGAAGTATAGGACCCCTCAACCTCTTATTTGAGACATGGAATAACATTGGATGTGTAGCCAAAGAATTACTTTAAAGTCTCAAACCACCTGGTGAGTTGGATAATGCTTGTGATATAACTATGATGGAACATGTAGATACCTTGGGAATGGATGGCCCAACTAATTTTCCTTGAATATATCATGTGTACACATATAAAAAAATGAGGCCCTTATTCTCGAAGTTAATAACCTACAAGAGGGCACTACCATGGAGGAAATAAATTCCACCTTGAAGATAAATCAATTATAACTTCACTGTACTGTGGCCCTAAAACCAATAAACCTAATAGAATAAGAGATAAGTGAAAAAAAGGAAGTTTTGATTGTAATGGGGGTTTATAAATTAACTATGGGTAATATAAGAACTTCTGATAGCCCTAATAGATCTAAAATGGGGAAACCAACACAATAAAGTTAATTTACCAATTGCCTAAACTTTATAGGGTACATATTGGGATCTTAGAAAATACCCCTCTAAATATAGAGTTTATTAACCCTTAACCCAGACAAAATCACAATAGACTATAAGAAAGAAGTCTCCTAAGGACACACCATCAAGAGTGGAGAACTATAGAAAATTTATCCCACTAAGAGGAAAATTTTTGGTTGATGATGTTGAATAACATTAGCCTCTTGAGGAAAATGATATCCTTGAAATGGTTTAGTAATATTAACTTCTTATGAAAATTGACAGCATTGAAGAGTGTGAAAATATCTTGAAAAAATGGGAATATTTGCAAGGGAAAATGGGAAAGAACATCCATATAGGTGGAGAAGAGGAACATTCCCCAGACAAGGGTCATAGTATCATAAAATAAGAAATGAAAATTATATTATGTATCATCCAAGGGTATGGAAATTATCTCACTACCATATCCCTCAAGATTATACTTGAAGCTAATATACCACTATTTGTTGGAATTTATGGACCTTTGATGAAGTTTGATAACTATAATACCTTAAATTGGGAATATATTGTATACTCATTTATATCCCATAGCCTTTATAATAGCATGGTAGAAAACCTCTAGGTGATGATCATTGTGGTAAAAAGATTCATTGATGCATTGAAAACTTTCAAAATGTATCCTTATTAGTTCATATTAATGGAATTACTATTTTAATACTATATTAAGACCAGATAAAATGATTGGATCCAATTTTATTAGTATTTACTCTAATGAGTTCCGTTCCATGATTGAACAATAAAATACCATTGAATTCCCTATTTATAGTGCTAATTTTACCTATGGTAGATACACTATGAATAGAAGGAAAGAAAAAAATAGATATATTATAATATCATATTGATGAAAACAATGCATCTGTTGAGCTATATGTACTTACCCTCCCATGATTCAATTATAATAACAACACTCTTATAATTGATGTTTGAGTGAATATAATGAGGTCATCCCCTTAACCATTTAAATTTAATTTTATATGGATTCAATATCCCAATATTAAATTCATATTAGACCCGCAAATTTTTTATGTATGAGTGAATGTAATGAGGTCACCCCATTTACCATTAAAATTTAAAAATGAATGTATTACCATTATTGGGTGTAGGGTAATTGTGAGTAAAGGATAAGGGACCGAGTGTATCGGTATCCCTCCCCAGGCCTTTGATGGAAATCTCAAAAAGATCAAATTTCTATTATGGGAATGGATTAATGAATCCTTACATAAATGAGGTGATAATATTAAAGTTTCCAAGGGGACCTTGACATGCCTCCAATGAAGCCACCAGATGCATGATGTGCCTTCTCAGGAAGAGATCCAACATCAATCAAATCTTGATAGCCTTATTTACCTCAACTAATGACTCATAAAGAACTATTAAAATGATAAATGTATACAAGGTGGTGATATAAATTATATGTTTTTCCATTTCATTCATAAGGGAAAAATTTTTAGGGAAGGGATTTGTTCTATACAAAAAAATGAATGCCTTATCACCTATGAAAAATATATTGAAAATTTTATGTGTAAATACATCCAAATACTCTACAGTGATGATAGTAATGACCATATAACCTAGTTGATTGATAATATTCCATGAAGCATTAAATATCATTATAACTAAACATTAACTATGTATCCCACCAAGGATAAAATCAAATACAAATACTTTTCATTTTATCTAGATAGTGTTGTATATCATGATGGGTTCAAAAAAAATTATTAGTGTTCTATTGGGAATTATTTCAAACTAGACCAATAAATTCCATGAGAAAATTATTTTTTCCACTTTAATGGAACAAAATGTTTTCTTCCACTTCATTGCATTACTTTATAAGAAGGGACATTCTATTGACATAAATGAATTCATGCCAGTTTCCATTGGGAATATGATTCCAAATATTATTAGAAATATTTTAGCACTAGGACATGGGAACATTATTAGTGATTTTATAACTCCTAAATAGTTTTGATTTTTTTTCATGAATAAATATTCAAAATTTCATTAACACTACCTTGGAATGTTTCAATGTCTTAATGAAGAGGTCCACTTAAAGAAACTTTTATTTAATGATTGACATCTCCAAGGAATTTGAAATGATAATATGTAAAATTACTGTGTCGATACACAACAATAACTATTTTTACCCTAACTTTATAAAACTAATAACAATTATCCTTTGGAATTATACACTCCTTATTCTGATTAATGGATCCCCAAGATAGTTTTTGGGTGTTATAGAGGTGTTAGGAAAATGTTACCTCTTTCAGACCTCATATTATCTATGACTAAAGAATACTTGGGAAAATTATTTACTGATCTGGCATACAATAGATTCTATAAGTAGACGAAGGAAAAGAGATACTTAATTTCAACCTCTTATTTATTATATACTTATGACCAAATTATTTTTTATGAATTATCTAAGAATACAATTGGAGAGTTCAACGTGTTTTTTAGTCATCATGAGGAGGTTTTTGATAAATTTACCTGTTGAAATAAATTTTTCATTATGTTTGGATAGGAAATTATAAATTCAAAAAAAAAATCACCAGGTCCCTTAGAGTGAAGACACGTTCTTTTCTATTTTATGATCTTGGTGTCCCCTTGTTTTTGGAAAAAATAAAGAGCATCCATTTGGATGACATCTACTCAAAAATCATATCTCAAATGGCTAGTTTAAAAAGAAAAACCATTCCCTAGGTAGGGAGGTTTTTTTGGTCAATTATGTGATTACTTCAGTGTTTTTTATGCATTATACATATCAATATTCCCTTAAGACCTAGTCAAAAATTCTATATCATGATCATGAACTTTTTTGGGAAAGATGAATCCATAATATAGATTTGATCATAGTTCCATAGAAATAATGCACTAAACACACTATTTTGGGTAGTCTCACTGAATATACGTGGAACTTAATCACATCCCATGATGAAGCATTTAATTTTTCATAGAAAACTTTTGTTTCAAAACATTAAAAAGTGCATTCCTTCATTATTTTCTAAACTGTTTGGCTATCTATAAAATCATCATATCACGTGCTGATGAAAATATTGAGATGGATTGTCTCCAAGAAGTCTATCCTCAACCACTGTAGAAAATATTAGCTAAACAGGACACTGAAGGAGAACATTTTACTTTAATAGTGTAGAAAAACACTCTCTATTTCTGATATAACTCCAAATATTAGTGAAGTTTATAGAATCATTAATTCTAATTTAATCTTAACAATACATAATTATGTTTATGTTGATATATATATGTTGGTTTGGAAACTTATAATTAATGGATTACATAATGTCTTAACTTTATAGATCTATGTTTTATCAAAATATAAAATTTCCCAGAAGAATTATCAATTTTAAAAATCCATTCATTGCACCATCCAAATTTTTTCTTTTGTGGAAATTATTGACAAATAAACTTCCTCTTGATAATCAGTTTTAGAATTTTAGATTTCAGATTTTCTAGAATTATGATATATATTTTAAGGAACCTGAAATTATGTAACATTTTTTTTTATCAATTATAGAATTATTATTGAATAATATAAATAAATATGAGATTTTTTCAAAGTCTATTTTTTCCCGAGTAATAGTTTTTCTAAACTTATGGTGTCCATCATTGAATTTGAACTCAATTTAAAGTTATCCAATGTACTAATAGAATCTAAAATAAAGATTATTTCCATTATATAAAATGTGAGGAGTGGAACATTATTTAAAAACTAACATGACTCTTTACATGTGGGTGTCACCATAATACATTTAGATGTCTAGGTGGCCTCTAAAATTCAAACTGGTTTAATGAAAAATGGCATCTCTAACTTAACTACTCTTCACAATATTAGTGTACCCAACAGGGCTGAAAAAATATTGTGATAAATTCCATATGATGGATTCAAACAATTCCAACATAGATAAAGGTGAATGTTAATGGCGCGTCCTTCTATGTATTGGGTCTATTGGGTTATAGATGTGTGTTTTTAATCCACCGTGACATTTTTGAGGTATTTTTGTATCACTAAATTGGTAATGGGTTTTCATATGAGATAAAAATTTGGTATTAATTCGTGTAATCATATATGAACTTCTCTTTAGCTGGAAGATTCTATGTGTTGAATCCGATTCAAATATTTCTATAGAATGTTTGAGTGTAAGATTAAGAAATTTTACTTGGATACTTCTCTCATATTGGATTTAATACCTTTAAGCTATGAATGATCTACATTTTCACATGAAACGTGCTTATAGAGGGGAAAACCAAGTGGTAGATCAACTATCAATGAAAGAAATTATTGAGGTTAGTTTGATGTGGTACTTTGTGATACCTAATAACTTTCCACCCATTGTGTAATTTTATTAAAAGGGTAAAATTCACACCCTTATTTGTAAATTTCATCAATCCACCTGATCTATATATCATTCAGATGATTAATTTCTATCACAACATACATGATAGGTGTTGTTGATCCCCTGATTTGGAAAAAATCTCTACAACGTATGAAATAAATAGTTATAATTGTTTCTCCCTTAAATTAGTGTTGAGACATAGCCAAAAATTAGAATAAACCATATTTAACTTGGATATCCATGCCAAATTAAATAAATATAAATATAATAGTCAATATAAACATGAAATAAGATATAATCAATTTGATGTAAATGTAATCCCTGCACTAACTCTAACTCCTTATATAGAAACAATTTCCACCAGTATCCCTATTCTCCATATATATAACTCATATGCACCAATAACCATAACTAAAATAAATAAACACCTACTTGGTCACTACAAAAATAAAATAAATAAATCAAAGAAATATTAACCTCCATGAAAAAATAGGTCACTATATTCTCCCAACACAATCCACACTCTGATAGTGGTCATGATATTGACTAACAGCCAAAAAAGATTCAATTTTTATACATTGAATTGTGTATAATAGGTGTGAGTGAACATATCCTTGTTGGACAACACTAATGAGTTGGTTTTATTCCATTAAATTAAATTTCAATTGAGTTAGTTTGAAATATATTTATAAAATATGGTTTTTGAATACATAAATATATAAAATACAGTATTGCAATAGATATTGTTTTAAAAAATTATTCATATTCTTCAAAAATGAAAAATATCACAAGGAAACATTTTTAATTGATAGAAACCCCTTTATATAAAAAACCCTTTTGTAATATATATTTTTAAAATAGTTTAAATAAATTTTAATAATATTATTATAAATCTATTGAAAAAAATTTAAGCAAAAGTTATGAATTAATCACTATGACAATATATCTCTAATGAAGAAAGATAGATGAGTAGATGGGGCTATTTTGGTTCTATTGGAGTTAATATATGAAGTAAACACAAGGGAAATCCCCCATCTAAATACAAATAGTATCATATGTGTGACACTAGGTCCTTTGTTAAGGATGTATACAAATTTACTAACCATTGATGAACTTGTCGACATATGTTGCATCCTACCAAAAGCCGCCCAACTATCCTACACCAAGACTCATTGGGGCACACCCCTCCAACCCTAGCCTGTGACACAACTATAGGGAAACTATTAGTGTGATACTACCTAGTAAGTTATAAATATATATCTATCAATAAATGTATAATGTACCCATATAATTAGTAATATGAGGTGGATAGTCCAATAAGAATCAACACATGATTCACTAGTATAAAAAATAAATCTCATTGACCTCCAACTCCATCATAAGAAAAAAACCCAACCACAATATGCAAGTATGGAATAATATAATGCATTCCCCTCATGATTTAATCCATGTAAAGCACAAATAAAAAATGTCTCAAGAGTATCACACACACCCACAACATTTTAGATATATTCCAAATTTCCAAACTTTACTTTAATCCATTTATAAATCCTATTTAAAAAACTTGTTTACAATTTAAGTTTAAACATAAAATTTACATTTCAAATCATCCCTTTATTACTATACAAATATACATTTACATGTAAATATATATATATATTCCATTCCATGTACATGTTAATATAATACTTTATGAATACATACATCCATGCATATATATAACTTTATATATATATTTGAGAAACTAATATAAGTGATTACATATTCACATAAGATACAATTAATCATTATTAAATGATTATTTCGATGTATATATTCATTTACATGTATATATATGTCAAAATATGTACACATTTATATTGCTCCATAGGAATGCATACATCTATGTATATAATATATATATATATATATATGTATAAAAACATAAAACAAGAGACTCGATAATGATAATTTTTTTAGTCATTTGAAGTTTCACTTTAAACATCACTTTTAAAATCAACCCCCTAAAATTCATTTCCCAAACATTTTTTACAAAAATATACCAAACCATTCAAACACCCCTTTATAAAAACCTCACTTCTCATTAGGGAAACAAATAGGGTTGAAATATTTCTCAATATTATATTTCATTTTAAAATTTCCATTAAAATATTTATCAATACTTAGAATTTCAATTAACACATGAAATTTCATGTAGAACTATCAATGAAAAGGAAGAACCCACATAAAATACTGATGAAAATTAATTTGGATAATATATATTGGCATAAATTATAAAATATAGAATATAGAATTCTCAAACAACAAATTACATGAAAAAAAAGGTAGAGAACAAAATAAAATATCTAAATATCTTGAAAATACTCTATAGTCAGCCAAAAAATGTTGCATTCAATGGTTGCCACCCGATTAGGAAAGATGACACCTGAATAAACCCTAAACACCCAAAAATAAAACATTAGAACCACATAGAACAAAAATCATAGCCATTTAAGCATTAAGATTCTCATGTGGTAGAAGAATCAAGTATGATTAGGTGTCAAGGAAAGAAGAAGAGGGAAATGAGGGAGATTAAAGACTCATCAGAGGACCTTTCTTGAAAATCACAGAGGTGAAATCTTAGAATCATTAAAAAAGAGTGTGTCGAGGGGGAGGAGGAACACACATAAAAGAAGGAACAACATAGGGGTCATGCGATCAAGAGAGGGGGAGAGGGGTTCAAAATCCCATAAAATTGGGTATGGGGGGTTTTAAAAGATTTATTATATCTTTATATATATATATATATTCCAAATAGGGTAGGTTTCACGGTCTCTATATAGTTTTCCCAAATCATAAACCGACCATGCAAGTCAACCCAGGGGATAAAAAAGGCACAATATTTTTTTGATATATTCACATGATTGAGGTATCCATGCTCAATACCTAAAAAATTACTATTGTAATGTACAAAACCAAAATTCATGGATTATTCATGGCTACTCTTAACCATGAGAAACTTGTGTGCAAGCCATAAAACTCCAAAATTTTAAAAATCCAAGTTTGATACTCCAAGGAACTCATCAAACCACAAAATAAAATAAAATAATAAAATAAATACAAGGTCATGGTGTGATAAAACTCCCCAGCAAAACAAATTCTAACATCATAAAGTATCTAGTCAAAGATGAAGGAAATGGAACAAAACACAACATGATCCATCCTCAAAACCATCTACCCAAGATCCTACAAAAACTAAACCAATCCCTCGATGTTTCAAAACCTATCAAAGCATTAAAAAATTGATATTCTCTATCTTGAAATAACCAAGGAAAATAGGACCTATATCTACTCTCCCCACTATTTATAAATATTATAAATGGTGAAACAAAAAATTAAAGACCATAAAAACTAAATGTTCAACACACCCACAAAAATATGATCGTATCTCAAGGGAGACAAACATTAGAACTAAAAAATGTCCAAAAAAACGAATCAAACCATAAAATAATCTATGGTCCTAACCTAAAAGAAAAATTTGAACATTCTCAACCAACCTTAAGAAAAAGACATGGGCCGCAACCACATGACATTACACTTGACGGTAATCTTGGAAATTAATATTGAGAAACTACCTCACAGAGAACCCAACCTAATTGAAATAGAAATATACTAGTTCATGATATGAAATATTTCAATATATATCCCATATACTTGAGCACACACTCAAATTTACTTCCCATGTATTTCTTTATAAACTTATGTCTTAGTAAAAAGCCATAATATATACTACCTCATGAAGAAAAATTCTAAAATAGGAGCCAACAAATAAGCAAACAACTCATCCAAAACATACTAGAGACTATAATAAATACAATTAGCTCAAAAAAAACTATATAAATGGTTCAAAAAACTATTATAGTTTAATTTTCTTAAAATATATTCTCATAACAACTTTCTAAGCCTCATCATTCCACACACAAAGAGTTATCCTTATTCTGGCCCACTAAAATTAAGGGTCAACCCATCATCAACCACCTATACTAGTAAAATTATGCTCATATGGCCATCTTTACCATCTACTAAAATGTCATCATGCTATACTAAAACATAAATAATGAATGATTTGGGAAAATTCCACCTATGTAGAAATGAAATTCCTTGGAAACATTAATAACCAGCTCTCGAGAGAGGATGAACCTCTCTGAGAAGTGATTGACATAATCCTTCAACGACTACTCATTCCACTAAATGATCATGAAATCAATATTTCAATCAACCCAATAAACCTTAAGAAATAAAAATATAATGAATACAAACTCCAAGAATCCCCAAAACATAACCTTGCACAACTAAAAAGGATCTAAGGGCCCTCACCATAATTATCTAAGTCGATGAGACCATCCATTAATAATTTTAACCTGGAAAGCCTCTTGTGTTTCAATAGAGTTTATAATTTTCAGAACACTTCCTAACCACTCCATTATTTCTAATGATCCTTGTCCAATTTAATGTGAACATGCACTAATTTATGAATGAAGAATGTTCTGAATCTAACACTCAATTCGGAGTCCAGGTAGTGGTCGAAACTAAAATAATCTTCACCAAGATATGAGAGAATTAATTGAGAGGATAATCCCAATAATTGAGACTTCTTCCTACTTTATTGATCATTATATGAGTCATACCACTAATAACATAATACATGAGGAAATAAAACATTCTCCACAAATCATATTAAAAATTCCTAACACACACCAAGGGAAAAATAAAAAAAATACACCCCTTTCAAGGAAAATACACCAATCACTCCAAATTAGAAATATTCCTTTTTAAAAACTAAAAGAAACCATTTAAAAATTTTAGATCTAAAATAAAAAACCATATCTTTAAAACTACTGAAAAAAATGTGAATTAAAAAAACCACTTTCACTATTTCTTTCTATTTTAAAACAAAACCTTCTAAATTTATTTTGAAACCAAAAACATTCCAAAAACATTTTTATAAATCTAAATCCAATTTAACAAAAAAACCATTAGTTTTTCATTAGGCTAATTTTTTTTAAACAAAATTAAAATTTCACAAAAGACACATAACAATATCTGAAAAAATCTAAACAAGACATGGAGAAATATAAAAAGACAAAACTTGGACCATTTCCTATTTCCCAAAAAACTCAAGGAAATATAAGCACCATTTTTTCTAAATAAAAGACTAAAATTGGATTTAAATCCATGATTTACTTGTCCACATTGCTGAAGGGGCACATTCCAATCATCTAATTATTCTAAGATTGGGTTCAGAATCATGTTCTTGATTGTTGTATGGTAGTTAATTAATTCTATCCAACCTAATTCCTTGATTACTTTTCTATTTTGATTAGATAAATTAAAATGAACCATAAAGAAACTCCCTATATGAATGAGTATCAAGAACACCACTATTTCAAATATCAATCAATAGAGGCAACCAAAACTAAAAAAAAATACCAACTTCCCCTAGAAAATCAAGATTTGTAATGGAATAGAGATATCTAGACTCTCTTTATTTGTATACCTCCTGAGTTTATACATTAATATTAAAAAATATCATGATACACCCCGAATTTCAAGTGGGAATTCTCTGATACCATTTTTTCAGAAACCAACTTGATTCGTCCATCCGTCAGATTTTTAGTCCATCCTAAAATATAGTAAAGGGTCATTCCTGATTCCCCTGGGTAGAAAACAAGCACCACAGAATAAAAAACAACTAGTTTGAAAATTTTATTCCTAAAATCATATTTAAGAATCTCTAGAAAAACCATCATTACACATCCCTAATTAGGATTTATATGAAAAAATAAGGAGGTATAAATAATAATAATAAAAAATAAATAAATAAAATATAATTAATTTTACGTAAACCAAATCCCTCCTCTCACCTATTACTCCCTTTATAGAAACAGGTTCAATTGGTATCCATAATATATATATATATATAATACATATCCACCAATAACTAGAATTTAAATTATCAAAGGCCTACACGACTGGTACAATAATGAAAATAAATAAAATAAAAAATATTAACCTCTATGGCCCCTTATGTCACTCTCAAATCCAAACATAATCAACACTCCATGAGTAGTCAAGAGCCATACCAAAGTTCTGAATGAAAAGATACATGTTGTATACACTAATTTCTATATATTGGGTGTGAGAGAAACCAATCCCTGTTGTATCCCATCAAAAAAGTTTGTTATATTCCTTTCAATTACATTTCAATTGAGATAGTTTTTGAATATATTTAGAAAATATGGTTTTAGAATACATATATACAAAAAATACAATATAACACTCGATAAGGTTTTACAACATTCTTATTATTTTTCATAAATGAAAAAAATTACTTGGAAACCATTTTAATCCATCAAAACACTTTTAGTTAAAAATAAATGTTTGAAATATACATTTTAAATATATTTTAATGTACTTTTAAGTGACTTATAGAAACCCCTTGAAAAATAAACTACAATAAAAGTGAAAAATCAAGAACTATGACACCGAATTTCTAAAAAATAATGATAAATGAGTAGATTAATATATTTTGGTTATATAGGAGATAATTGAATAAAGGGACAAAGTGGAATCTCTTATATAACATTAATTATTATAATGGGTGTCACACAAGGTCTTTTGGTAAGATGATGTGGAATTTACTAAATACAGACAAACCTTTCAGTGTAGGTTTCATCCTATCAAAATCCACCCAAATATCCTATAATGAGACTCATCGAGGGTACACCACAATATCCAAAATTTATGACACAACCAGAGGTGACATTGAGAGTGTACGACTACATAGTTCATAATAAATCTATATATCTCACTTAGTGTCTTGTGTACCCAAGAAAGCAGTACTATGTTATGATAATTCAATCAATCATAAAAAGAAGAAATAAATCTACTGTGACACCCACATGCCACTATTAAACTTTTTTATAGTATTTTATTTTACCTTGGGGAATTTTTAGTATTTGATCATTTTTGGAAAAAAACTTAGAGAATCTGGAATTTTTCCATCTGTGCATGATTTTGATGCATGGTTAGGGGGAAACTGTGTGGATACCTTTATGTGAGGAATTTTCTAGTTGTATTTATTTAGACCATGGTCAGTCTACATGGGTAGTGCATGCTTCAGTCTAAACCATATAAGGCATAGGGTAAACCATGGGAGTAAAATTTGGGCCTGGGTATTAGTGCACAACTTGAGAATGGTTAGAAGAAGCCATGTAGAAATAATGAAAACATGTCTATAGTTTTGATGGATGGAGACTTAATGGATGAAAAATGGGTTTTAAACCACGTATTCAAACCATGTATGGTTTTTTTATAGGTAGTGTCCGCCACAAGGTTGGATCATGGGTTTTCAAACCATGCAACCAAGCTGTGAGACTTGACCAGATTTCATTAAAGGTTGATTTTATCCTTTTACCCCTATTAGTTTTAAGGGGATAGACACCCCTAATATCCTCTATCATTTAACATAGAATGGGTTACACATGGATAAGATCCTCCTTCTCCAACACCTCCTCCCCTTTCATGGTATTCATGATCCTCCTCTTTCATATTTCATGTAGTTTTTAGTGGTAAGTCCCTTTATCCTCTATATTCCACTTACCTTCTCTTACACCAGTCCTTACTCTCAATTTTCCCCACTCCTGCAAACACTTAACATTTTTTGGGTTTATATTAGGGTTTAGGGAAGTTTTAATGATGAATTTTTTGGGTTTTGTAGGGATTAAAAGGCCTTTTCATGGCTCGATTGGACATTCTCCATCGAAGGAGATGGGGCTTGGATGGTTATGCTTGAAATGAGGTAGATGATTCTATGTAATTCCATTGTAATGAATGTTATAAATTAAATGAAATCTTAAGAATGTTTTCTTATGATTTTATAATCATGTAATAAGACATAGTATGCATGAAATTATCTTTTAGATTCCTTTTGTGCTTCACATGGGTATGTCGCATGCCAAGAACTTGTGAGAATGCATGATTGGCCCCTTTAAAATGACTCTTGTGTTTTGGAATGTTTCTTATGGGATTTTGTGTATATAACATGATCGTGTTTATTTTTATTTTGTTTTTAATGATGTAATTTTTTATAATGGAATTAAGTAACATTATAAGGGTTGGTTTAAATAATTGTTTGGATTTATTAATGGGATTTAAATGTTTTTAAATCTAGTTAGATATTAGTGTTATTTTATAAATGGGTGTGTGATATTTTATAGGTGTGTTTGGTACAACATCAATGGTTTTAACTTATTTAAAATTTCTAAGACTATTGGTTCTTGAGGTTTCCTTGATTTTTTAAAATTCCAAGTGTGGGTTTTAAAAAGGGTTCTTGGTTCCATTGGATCCCTTTTTTAAAACAGGTTTGTTGAATTTTAATGTGAATTTCTAGAAATGGTTGGATTTACATGTTGGATTTAAAATTTCATATTGATTAGTACTCTTCAAAGGATATTTGAAAATTATTCTTCATATCATTTGAAAATGTCTTGTCATCCTAAGTGATTTTTGTGAAAGCTCAGTTGGTACTTTAAGAAAAGTGGTTTATAAATGCGAAAGACTGTAAAAAATACTCCATGTAAACATTATTATACATGAAATGGCATCAGATACATTGGGGTATATTTTATATTATTTTATCTTTATATTATAATTCGACATAGATTGATAAAAAATGTGATTGTTTCTAAAGAGATTTTAGGTGGTGAGGTGTGGGTTGTTTTGAATTGTTTTATATTTGATACATGTGATTTTTGATTTGTGGTCACATCAAATTTTCTATCCATGGGAGTCATAGGAATATAGTAGACAACCTATATATTGGAGAAACCTAGTATAGAAAGTTGTTTTACTTGTGAGTGTTTCCTAGACAATCTATGATGGTTAAAATAAAACGTTTTTAAGCCTTTATGCTAACAAATAAGTTCCAAGGATATTTATTTTTAAATAGTCAGATAGTAATACTAAGGACATTAATAGGTCAAATAGTGCTTTCTTAGGTTCCATTTTTAAATTTCATGTCTTTTTACATAACCCTAAGTATGATTCCCATGATGCTATGTCCTTATTAGGAGTCTTTATTGAATTTCATTTCTATATTTGATTATATCCCCCTAGTTCATTTGATTATTGGAACCATTATATTTTTTTCTCCTTGGATTGTGTTTCCTTTGTGATGGGGTGACTATGTGTGGTTTACACAACACATTGAGTGTGGTGGTTTACATTAACTTTTTAAAAGGTTTGAAAGTATGTTTTTAAAAGGAAAAATGTCAGGGTATTACTTAAAGGGATTTTAAGAACTTTTTTTCCTTGAAATTGTTTATGATAAATGATTTTTCATGAATTATTTATAAAGTGAGACAAATGGTATTTTAGATTGTTTTAAATGGATTTAATATCCTTATGTCCTTGATTTGTTATGATTTATTTATAATTTTTTACCATATTTGTTTTATTTTAGAAAAGGGATATTATGTATTAAAGTTTTCATGGCATGTCAATGCACTTTTTTAGATCATGTTAAAAGTATGTCTTTATCTTATATTCAAACTAGTATTTTATAAACTACATTACAAATCATATTTCCATAGTCTCAAAGGTATGAGACCTACTAGTATTCTTAGATAATTCCTATATAGATCATTTCTAGGCTTTTGACACCTAAAACTATTTTAGTTCTTTAGTTCACATTCATCCATGGATAGATGAGTGATATGGGATGAGTGACTAGGTCACTAGTGGTGATTGATGGAGTTGTGTGGGCTATTTTTGTATTTATGTTTTTAATTTTTGGATGTTTTATTATATTTTTTTCCTAGGATGTTTATGTATATGCTTCTTATTTATATATATTTTGGTTGTATTTTTATCCTTATTGGATATTTCATTATTCCATTTTTGTTGGATATTTTATCTATTTCCACTATAGTTTATTTTAAATTTTAAATGGTGGTTAAATCATTCTCAATGAGACTTCTTGATACCCATTGAATAGTTTCCATCCCATGGGGATCGAGAATACCATTTGGTCAGGGGTGATTTGTGAGGTACCGGTTGATATGGTTTCCCGAACCAGTACATACAAATGGTATTAGAGGATGGTTTCTCTCTAGAGGCCTATATTATTATGTAAATTTCTTGATATTTTAGGTTTTGTGGTAACATAGAGTAAGGATTGTTTTCAGGACTCTTGTGGTTGTTCATTTGTGGGTTCTTGATCACAATACTTTCTATCCACACCCGAGGTACCGTGGGGAGTGGGGTTTTAATTCTGAATTTAATCTTTTTTTTGGGATTTACTATTGTTGGTGTGTTAATACCCAATATAATTATGTGAGTTTCTTTGGGATTCTAGTTGGAATTTCGGATGGGAACGTAAATTGGATCAATAGCATGAGGATTTATTTCATGACGTCATAAACCAAAAAACATACAAACTCCTGATATTTAAAATTTTATATGGATTACTGTATGACTAGCACATTTTCTATCAAACCATGTGGCCATGTTAGCCATGGTTTCCAATCATATTTGTATTTATTCTCTCAGACCACATTTTGAGAGATCTCTGTTGATGATGGATGAGTCAATGTGGGTCTTGTGATATATTTGTGATGTCGATTGAGAATTATTATGTACATATTTTTAGGTGTGATTGTTGTTCAAATCATTTTTAGTAAATATGGTGGATTTTATGAAATTATTTTTAGTTTGTAAAGAATATTTTGGGATTGTTTATAAAATTGGTTTAAATTCCATGAAATATTTATTGTTTGTGGTTAGCCCCTTATTCTTGTTTCTAAAATTAAGTAAAATTTTTAGAAAATTTTGGGTTATTTTTTATTTCAAATGGTTGATTTGGTCATAAAATCCAAAAAAATTGGTTTTAAATCCATAGACTATTTAATTATAATGAAATTTTGAACCCCGTGGGGGTTATTTTGAAAAAGATATTCTTTTCATTTAATTAAAACAAATTTAAATGTTTTGGAAATGTTTAAATGAATTGGACTTGAGAAGCTCATGTGGGTTCCTTGTTTTATAAAGTAAATAGTGGGTTTTTAAAACTGTGTGAAAGTGTTTTGAAATTCTCTTAGGAAATTGGGGTTTTAAATAAAATAATATGTTTTCAAAGTGTTTTTGTGATTTTAAAAGTTTTAGGTTTTTTATGGAAAATTAATTTTATTCCCTCAATAATTTAATGAATTTTGAAAGAATTAGTTTTTTATCATTCATGTTTCCTTGATTTCATAGTGTTTTTGGAATTTTTACATTCATTAGGTTTGGGATCATTTGATGTGATTTGGGAAGCAAGACCAAGTTGGGTCTATGTTATGTTTCATATAAAGTATGAATCTTATAAGGATATTTGTAATGTTTGGGATTTTTCTTGGGATAAAAGTGGTGTGATGAGCATCGTTATACCCTTTGGTGTTGTGTTGGATTATCATACAAAATTTTCATTTGGGAGACTAGTTTAGGCGAGTATTGGCCAGTATAAGGACTGATCACCTTGGGTTTTTAGGTTATGGACAATTTTATGGTTTTTTGATCCATGATATTAGTTCATGGTATCCTTGAGGTGGATTTATTAGGTTTCATACACTAGGTTTTCATTTGGATTCTCTTGTATGAGAAATAATAATATTGTCCTTTCACATTACTCACTACTATTTATTCTATATATGGCTATTTTGGTGATGATGGACTTGTGGTGAGAGCTATTCATAGGTGTTTTATTATTACATGGATAAGAAATGGATTTGGGGTCGGTGGTTAGGGTGAATAGAATTATTATGGCACCAGTATATATTATTCCATGGCTAATGTAATTTTAAATTTGGTTTCGTTTTCATGATATGGTAACCTAGGTATGAGGTCCTAAATTTCACTTTTTTTTGGAATGTGATCCTAGGTTAGATCCCTTGTCAATCATTAATTGAGGCATGTCTTTTGTAACATCCTTTTTTGGATTTTTCTAGGTGTGATGGTTTCTATGACTGGTCCCACAACCTTTGGTTATTTTAGGTGTAATGGATTTGGATTATTTTTTAGAATTGATCTAGTGATCTTGGATGTGAATTATCTTCGGGAGTCCTTTCATTGTTTCATGGGTTTTAATTCTTTATTTGAAATGAGATCATTAATGGATGTATGTGGTTAGTGGAATCCAATTATTTCCTTTTTTGATATGTGGAATCATAGTGTCCATGGAGATGACACTTAATTAGGTGTTTTATTTTGATAATTCAACATTTAGATCAATTATAAATGGTTGGGAGTCTTTTATTTAGTTTCACTTATTTTTGGCCCCTTGTTGGATTCTCATGGTTGATTCCTATTTATGGTTTCTAATTTTGTTTGAAGTTTTTAAAAGGTTGAATCCATTTCCATTAACCATCAAATTGATAAGGTTTTTAAATTTTATTTATTTCATAGGAAAGACCCCAGATTGTATCTAAAGAATTATTATAGGTTTAATGTGAATCTATTTAATAAAAAAATTGGGGATGGTTTTGAAAACAATTCTAAAAATAAAATTACATAATTAAAGTGTTTAATAGTTGACAAAGAAGGTAACACCCCAGGAAAATAAAGAATATGACATTTTTATACTTATCCATATTTGTTAATAAAATATTAATATGACTTTAAAGGGGACACTATGCTCGATGGCGTACCCAACAAGCAAAAACGAGTTTCTTGGGAATCTTACGTTGTACTCTAATAATAAAATAATATTATTTTAAATTGTAGTTAACATGTAGCCGTTGTATTGGCGGGAATGGATATAAATAACTAAAATATGATTATATATATTTTTAAATGTTTTTACATTTATCCAATAAAATATAAAGGCTTAAAATACGGAAAGAATTCAATTTTAGGCGTATATGCCATAGTTTTCACTAAAGGCTCACTTATCGCCTTTTGATGGAGAACCGTCATTAAATATAGTTTTGTTCACTATTAAACATTCTATTAGACCAAATAAAACTCTTTTTAAGAATCGGGACATCAAAATTTACTTTGTGTAAATTTTTGGTATCTTTCCGATAAAGTTCTTTTTTTTAATGAATAGTGTAAAATGTTGTATTTTAATTCAAAACCTATTTTTAATATAATTTATTTATATGATTAGATTATATTTTTAATTGGTTTTAAAGTGAAATTAGAATATATTTTTACCATTAAATCCAATAGTGGTCGTTGGAATTAATTTCACTTTGAAATTAGACTAAAACTAGAGTCAATCTTTTGATACTTATTGTTTCATAAAAACACGCTATTTGCTCTGACAATGGGAATTAATTATTAAATTAATTAATGTGACTTATATGTTTTGAATTTTTTAAAATAGACTTCATTTTTGAATTTGGAATATCAAATATAGCTTAGGGTGAATTTTTGGGATTTTTCTGAAAAACTTTAATTTTTGATGAATAGTGAAACCACTAAGTGGTACTTATAAAAACTGATTTTTCCGTTTAAATAAAAATTTTCCATCTTTGTGTTTTGAATTTAAAAAATCCTACATACATGGTTTTCATTAAGAAGTAAAATGTGGTTCAATGGGATAAAATTTTTTTTGGTGAATAGTAACTTATTAAGTTTTTAATCGCGATTAGTGGTAATTAGTGTAGTTTGAGGTAAAAATAATGTTTTAATAATATGAAATGAACTTGAGACATGTCCTAACCTCATTGGATGTGTCATTTCCGACCAAGAAAACCCATGGGTCAACTTGGGGACCCCATGAAGCCACTTTGGTTGGAAAATGACATTAATATTTTTTATTTAAAGTTAAAGTAAAAATGAGACAAACATGATATGTTTTACTAAAACAATATTTACATGGGGTTATACAAATCAGATTTTTGACTATAAAAATTCATTGGAAAGATAAAAGGATTTCCTACATCATAGTATTTTTTGTATAATTTTTAGACATTAAATAAATTAAATTATTTATGACATCATGTTAATGCAGCGATGACCTCTTTATTTAACGATTTAAATAAAACAGAAAGATAATGTAATATATAAGACCTAAACATGTCCAAAACCTACTGGATGAGTGGATTTAAAACAATTATCACCTTATACTCGAAATACATCAATGTGGGACCTTTAAAATCCGAAACGCTTTTGAAAATAAAGTAACATTTTGGAACTTTACAAGAGTGCCCCTCCTCTCCTCTTATAAAAGGCCCCCACCTCTACCTCCTTACCCACACTCCCAAAGCATTTGGCTCGGCCAACCCCAGCCCATTTTGTCTCTCCACTTCCCTATTTTACTCCTTGAAGCCTCACTTTGGGCAGAAGTCTTCCCAAGGAAGCCTTTGAGCTCAAACAAAATGGAGTTACCCGATTTTAAGGTAATGTCTTCACTTGAGTCATTTTGTTTTATTTTGCTTCTACAACCCCCTAAACTCTTTTTATTAATTTCTTTTATAACAAATACAGTATATTCAATATACTAGGATGTTTTTATAAGAAGTATTCGAGCTACACTTACACACACCTATATCTAATGGTTAAATAATATGCTGTTTCTGTGGATGGTGAATTTCTGCCTCTCGAAACGATGATTGTTAAAAATTCTTCTAACACCTTCAAAGGTGGCCATTAAGATGACACTATATTAATATATGATATCTAATATGGTTATGTTTTACTTAAGATTATGTATTTTTCATTTATGGCATAACTTTATGGTTTCCATTATGGGACTTCATCTCAATCTCCTTTCATTGAGGAATATTTTATTTTATACACAACCGTCTTTTATATGGTGTATAAACCCCTTTGACTTTTACGTTTATCCAAAAGGAATATTTCTTTATACGAAGCGTTTTACTAAACGACAAAAGGGAATGTTTTTTTGTCATACGTATGCGGCGACAACGACTTCTCCGCCGCCGTGACCATTATTTGAGTTTCGGCTTCCTCTACAAGCCATACCTTCTTTTTAAAAGAAAAATAAATACCATGTTTTACTTTTCTTTTATTTTGGTATTGAAAATGGTTTTCATAATGTTTTTATATAAATGTATTGTATTGATAACTTGTGATTGAAAGGTGGAAATGTTATGTTTCCTTTATGCATGTTTTATGTGATACGATTATGTTGAGGTTCTTGGGAATTATTATGAAGACGGGTGGTTCCGTGATAAACTAAGGGCAGGTGAGCCCGATATAGATCTCCAATGCATTGGGAAACGCAAAGGAGTGAAACGTTAAGGTTTCTCCGAAGAGATTTAGGGAATATACTGTGATGGGTATTCCAAACGTAACCAAGAGGGTTACTCCCTACGTAAGTATGTTATGAATGCCTCAAGTTACCTTTATGTCTTATGATTTCTATGATTTATTCACGGTTTGATGAGGTATGTTAAAGTGCCTATGTTTTATGGTATGATTTCATTCTTATGTATATATGAACTCATGTTTCATTTCCATATTTTTATAACCCTTACGGAGATTTTTATGCTCATCCCAAGTTTTTGAAATGTTTTTCACAGGTCAAGGGAAAGGTACATGATGGAATCATAGTGTCAAGGATGTGTCAAGAAAGAATCCATGTTTTATTTTAAATATGTTTCCGTTGATGGGATGAATGAATACTGTCTTTTATGTAACCACTTTGTTTAAATGTGGAATATAATGAAATTTTCATGATCTAATTCTCTAAAACTCTAAACCTGAAAAGATCCTTAATGTGTAATCTTGTAATAACTCAAGATTAAGTATGGTTTAAGGCTGGGGCCTTATAGTTGGTATCAAAGGTCGGTTTAGACAACTTTAGGGATTAGGAGTTCTTGTGAGACACATGATTAGTCCGTATATCTATTATTTCAGTTAAATCCTTGTTTTATAACATTTTTTTCAGGTCAAGTAAAGTCAGTTATGAATGGAAGTAGAAGGATCTCAAACGACATTTCTATCTCTTCCTGATGACATACTTGCAATAATTATTGGAAAGTCATATTTGGATGATTGTGAAACTTTTTCTAGAATACAACTCACTTGTAAGAAGTTGTTTGAGATATCAAACACCTCCACTATACCTCGTTATCATTGTGGATCATGGGTTGTTTTTAGACAAATACTATTTTCACAATATTCTCATATTTTCAAGAAAGGTAAATATTATCAAGGTATTTTCAAATATTTTACCTTATCACAATAATTTGAATCATATTATGATTTTAGAAAAGGTGCTGAGGAAGGAGACCCTTGCACAACCTATTTATATTTGCTTTTAAAATATAGTCTCACATCACATACTTATGGTATTTTAAAAGGAACAATAATAGAAAGTTTCAACTAAATTTTGGTCCGACTATTTTATAGAAATCATGTTTTATCAGATGTTTTGGAATTATATGTCATACATGATTATTTTCCAAAACTGTTTTTCTGTGAACACCCATATGACCCATGTTGTACGAGGTGTATTTGGATGGAGGAAGAAAATGATTTTGAAGGATCTCTAAATCATTGTTGTAATGAACGAGACTTATACCTACATGAGCAAGATGATGATGAAACCAAGTGGACGCCATGATCAAGGTATGATGTTATTCATTTTGGGAATCATTTTATTTTATCTTATGGTGGTGAAATAAGACTTCAAGAATTAAGATGTTGAGATCGTAACGAATTCGGATGAAAATTAAAGTTATAAGGAAATGATTGAGGTTAAATTACGTTATGGTTATTTTTGATGATTTTATCCCTTTTTGGGGAATTATTTGAGAATTATATAGTTTTTGAAAAAGGACAACACGCAGACCGTGTGACTACCCGTCACGTCGGATAAAGCTGTGAGAATCGAACCCACAACCAAAGCGCGACTGGTATTTATTGCCTACCACTGGACTACGTGAAGTCCCTGGTTAGTTTGACTGATTTTTTTTAGTTATATGATTTTATGAATTAAGAGTAAGTTGATTTTGGGTTATTTATGAAAATGATTAACCTATCATGGAGGATATGTGATTAGGTTAATTACTTTTCAATACGAGACTTTAGGAGCAACTGATGTTGTTTGGACATAAATGTTACGATTTAACTTGGAAGACTATGTGACTAAATCCTTCAAATATTTGGGTTTCAATATTAGATTGGTTTACTTTGAATAATTTTATGGACAAATTGGTTATCAAATGGTCCTCGTTGAACTTTGTGTTTTGTTGGACAAATTTTGAGATTAAGAATAGATTTTCTTTTTATAAAGGGTTATCCTTTTTTGGATTATATGATATTGTAGTAAACTTTTTGGTTTTAGTTTTGGTTAAGGATTGAAGACATGGGAAATGTATAGTTATTTTTTTTGTGGATTAGGTGCTCCTCTAGAAGTTGTTTATAGTACTCTTAATGCGAACAAGTCTCCCTAAATACTCGTCTTTTGGAAAAAAATATGAGTTTGATTAAGGAATCTAGTAAAAGTTGAAAGTCAACATGATAAGTGATTATGTTTCCTTAAGAATAAATTCCTCAATAAAAAGTAACATAAAACAAAAATGTTGTCTATTAACTTTTCCTACCGGGGAATCGAATACCGTTTAACCCATCACATGTTTGTGATTTTCTTATGGTTAACTTTCTCTTAGACATGTTTACTATCACTCTCCCTCAAGAACATGACCCTTTTCTTTTTCTTCCATGTTCATGTTTTTCTACATGGAATCCTAGTATGGGTTAAATCGGGTTTCCTATGTACTTATCTTCCTTTATTTTAAAGTGATTGTTTTACCAACTCTTGTTCCGATGTGGGACTTTCAAGGATGTTTCCAAGCTCAATTTTAAAAATTGCGAGGATGCAATTCCCAAAAGGGGGGAAGGATGTAACACCCCAGGTAAATAAAGAATATGACATTTTTATATTTATCCATATTTGTGAATAAAATATTAATATGACTTTAAAGGGGACGCTATGCTCGATGGCATACCCAACACACAACAATGAGTTTCTTGGGAATCTTACGTTGCACTCTAATAATAAAATAATATTATTTTAAATGGTAGTTAACATGTATCTATTGTATTGGAGGGAATGGATAGAAATAACTAAAATATGATTATATATGTTTTTAAATGTTTTTACATTTATCCAATAAAAGATAAAGGCATATAATACGGAAAGAATTCAATTTTAGTCGTATATGCCCTAGTTTTCACTAAAGGATTACTTATCGCCTTTTGATGGCGAACCGTCATTAAATATAGTTTTGTTCACTCTTAAACATTCTATTGGACCAAATAAAACTCTTCTTAAGAATCAGGACATCAAAATTTACTTTGTGTAAATTTTTGGTATCTTTCCGATAAAGTTCTTTTTTTAATGAATAGTGTAAAATGTTGTATTTTAATTCAAAACCTCTTTTTAATCTAATTTATTTATATGATTATATTATCTTTTGAATTGGTTTTAAAGTGAAATTAGAATATATTTTTAACATTAAATCCAATAGTGGTCATTGGAATTAATTTCACTTGGAAATCAGACTTAAACTAGAGTCAATCTTTTGATACTTATTGTTTCATAAAAACACGATATTTGCTATGACAGCGGGAATTAATTGTTAAATTAATTAATGTGGCTTAAATGTTTTGAATTTTGTAAAATAGAATTAATTTTTGAATTATGAATATCAAATATATATTAGGGTGAATTTTTGGGATTTTTCTGAAAAACTTCAATTTTTGATGAATAGTGAAACCACTAAGTGGTACTTATAAAAACTGATTTTTCCCTTTAAATGAAATTTTGCCATCTTTGTGTTTTTAATTTCAAAAATCCTACATACATGGTTGTCATTAAGAAGTAAAATTTGGTTCAATTGGATAAAAATAATTTTTTGGTGAATAGTAACTTATTAAGTTTTTAATCGCGATTAGTGGTAATTAGTGTAGTTTAAGGTAAAAATAATGTTTTAATAATATGAAATGAACTTAACACATGTCCTAACCTCATTGGATGTGTCATGGCCGACCAAGAAAACCCATGGGTCAACTTGGGGATCCCATGAAGCCACTTTGGTTGGAAAATGACATTAATA
Organism: Viscum album; assembly: GCA_963277665.1. Taxonomy (NCBI): domain Eukaryota; kingdom Viridiplantae; phylum Streptophyta; class Magnoliopsida; order Santalales; family Viscaceae; genus Viscum; species Viscum album. The sequence goes on from OY728142.1 coordinate 1,542,955,835, forward strand.
TCTTTTTATTTAAAGTTAAAGAAAAAATGAGACAAACATGAAATGTTTTACTAAAACAATTTGTTCATGGGGTTATACAAATAATATTTTTGACTATAAAAATTCATTGGAAAGATAAAAAAATTTTCTACATCATAGTATTTTTTTTATAATTTTTAGACAATAAATAAATTAAATTATTTATGACATCATGATGATGCAGCGATGACCTCTTTATTTAACGATTTAAATAAAACGGAAAGATAATGTAATATATAAGACCTAAACAATTCCAAAACCTATTCGATGAGTGGATTTCAAACCCTTATCACCTTATCCTCGGAATACATCAATGTGGGACCTTTAAAATCTGAAATGCTTTTGAAAATAAAGTAACATTTTGTAACTTTACAAGAGTGCCCCTCCTCTCCTCTTATAAAAGGCCCCCACCTCTACCTCCTTACCCACACTCCCAAAGCATTTGGCTTGGCCAACCCCAGACCATTTTGTCTCTACACTTCCCTCTTTTACTCCTTTAAGCCTCACTTTGGGCAGAAGTCTTCCCAAGGAAGCCTTTGAGCTCAAACCAAAGGGAGTTACCCGATTTTAAGGTATTGTCTTCACTTGAGTCATTTTGTTTTATTTTGCTTCTCCAACCCCCTAAACTCTTTTTATTCATTTATTTTATAAAAAATAAAGTATCTTAAATATACTAGGATGTTTTTATAATAATTATTCGAGCTACACTTACACACACCTACATCTAATGGTTAAAGAACATACTGTTTCTCTGGATGGTGAATTTCTGCCTCCCAAAACGATGATTGTTCAACATTCTTCTAACACCTTCAAAGGTGGCCATTAAGATGAAACAATATTAATTTATGATATCTAATATGTTTATGTTTTACTTAAGCTTCTGTATTTTTCATTTATGGCATAACTTTATGGTTTCCATTATGGGTAAACGCGATATCTTCATTTAAGGAAGTGCGGAATACCGCCCCCTCAAAGTGATTTGATTCATTAATACCATATGTGGTACGTATAAAGGATATATTTAATGATATTATATATAATACCATACTGGAACTAAAATACTATTATGTATCATTATGTTTTAATTCCATTAAATATGAAATATAAATGGAAGTAGCGTTCATGCGTACGTACGGCTTACCGTCTCCATGAACGGTGCATTTCATTTCTTAAACTCTAAATGTTATGTAATATTCTAAATGCATGCATATACTGGATATATATGATATATATGATATATACATAATGAATATAATTCTGGATATAATGAACCTTTGACCACATGAACAACATGTAATTGTAAAAAGTCCACTTTCGACTTAAGGGCCAAGTATCGACAAAAAAAACATTTTTAAGTTAAATGATTACATAATGTTTATGACATGGTAATAAGTGATATAAAATGAATAATGAACTTTAAAAAGGTTCTTAAGTAAGTATAAATTAACTCAATTTTATTATTCAGGAGATTAAAGAACGATCGAGTCAAGTCGAACCCAAGGTAAGGGATCCTACTCCTCTCTTTCTTTTTAAGTACACTCTTTTATGTCATTCCTTTTAAATCTCATCTTTCTTGTTATTGGGATGTTATTTTATATTAATATTACTGTATTTTTTATGTTCATGTTTTGAGAGACCCTATTCTCTCTCATCAATCCATTTTGGATGTTTTGAGGGGCGCCGTTAGGCTGCCGAATTTTCATAAGAGATCTAACCTCTCTCTTTCTTTTTAAGTACTCTCCTCTATGTCACTCCTTTTAAGATCCTATTTGTTATGTTGGTGGATTTTATTTTATATTCCTCTTTCTATAAAATTTATGTTAATATGATGAGATACCCTATTTGATCTCATCAATCTATTTTTTTAAGTTTTATGTGGCGCCGTTAGGCTGCCGAATTTTCGTAAGGGATTTTTCATCTCACTTTTATTCCCGTGAGATTTATGCTACATTTGCCACAATTTACTTTGAGTGGTGTATGTACTACCCATTATTATACTCTTTGTGTAATATACTTTTTTTATGAGTATTTACATCAATGATTTATTGTCCTTCTTTCATGGGGTTTATGTTTTGAATGTTACCCAAGTCGGTAAGGGAACCTTTCACCCTCCTCTTTTTAAAAGACTTCTTTTGTTGGGTCTTTTAATTTACATATCGTTATGTTGAGATATGTTCTCATATATCCTTATTGATGTAAATTTTATGTCCAATTGATGAGATACACTTTTTATCTCTCATCAAATCATTTTGATGTGACGCCGTTAGGCTGTCAAGGGAACTTCTTAACCCAATTTCGATTTCTTTGGGTTCAACATGTAGTTATTGAATACGTCATCCTTTGAATATGTGTGAATGACCTTTGATTATTTTACACTGGATATCTACTTATATTTGGTGTATTCGTTTGTCACACATAATTATGTAATTGATTTATCCTTAAACCAAGGATACCGTCTTTGTATGGGACTTCGTCCCAATCTCCATTCATTGAGGCATATTTTATTTTATTGACAACCTTCTTTTATACAGTGTATAAACCCGTTTGACTTTTACATTTATCCAAAAGGAATATTTCTTTATATGAAGCGTTTTACTAAATGACAAAAGGGAATGTTTTTTTGTCATACCTATGCGGCGACAATGACTTCTCTGCCGCCATGACCATTATTTGAGTTTCGGCTTCCTCTAAAATCCATACCTTCTTTTTAAAAGAAAAATAAATACCATGTTTTACTTTTCTTTTATTTTGGTATTGAAAATGGTTTTCATAATGTTTTTATATCAATGTATTGTATTGATATCTTGTGATTGAAAGGTGGAAATGTTATGTTTCCTTTATGCATGTTTTATGTGATACGATTATGTTGAGGTTATTGGGCATTATTATGAAGACGGGTGGTTCCGTGATAAACTAAGGGCGGGTGAGCCCGATATAGCTCTCCAATGAATTGGGTAATGCGAAGGAGTGAAACGTTAAGGTTTCTCCGAAGAGATTTAGGGAATATACTGTGATGGGTATTCCAAACGTAACCAAGAGGGTTACTCCCTACGTAAGAATGTTATGAATGCCTCAAGTTACCTTTATGTCTTATGATTTCTATGATTTCTTCATGGTTTGATGAGGTATGTTAAAGTGCCTATGTTTTATGGGTAAAGTATGATTTCATTCTTATGTATATATGAACTCATGTTTCATTTCCATATTTTTATAACCCTTAATGATATTTTTATGCTCATCCCAAGTTTTTGAAATGTTTTTCACAGGTCAAGGGAAAGGTACATGATGGGATGATAGTGTCAAGGATGTGTCAAGAAAGAATCCATGTTTTATTTTAAATATGTTTCCATTGATGGGAAGAATGAATACTATCTTTTATGTAACCACTTTGTTTAAATGTGGAATGTAACGAAAGTTTCATGATCTAATTCTCTAAAACTCTAAACCTGAAAAGATCCTCAATGTGTAATCTTGTAATAACTCAAGATTAAGTAAGGTTTAAGGCTGGGGCCTTATAGTTGGTATAAAAGGTCGGTTTAGACAACTTTAGGGATTAGGAGTTCTTGTGAGACACATGATTAGTTCATATATCTATTATTTCAGTTAAATCCTTGTTTTATAACATTTTTTTCAGGTCAAGTAATGTCGGTTATGAATGGAAGGAGAAGGATCTCAAACGACATTCCTATCTCTTCCTGATGACATGCTTGCAATAATTATTGCAAAGTCATCTTTGGATGATTGTGAAACTTTTTCTAGCATACAACTCACTTGAAAGAAGTTTTTTGAGATATAAAACACCTCCACTATACCTCGTTATCATCGTGGATCATGGGTTGTTTTTAGACAAATACTATTTTCACAATATTCTCATATTTTCAAGAAAGGTAAATATTATCAAGGTATTTTCAAATATTTTACCTTATCACAAGAATTTGAAGCATATTATGATTTTAGAAAAGGTGCTGAGGAAGGAGACCCTTGCACAACCTATTTATATTTGCTTTTAAAATATAGTCTCACATCACATACTTATGGTATTTTAAAAGGACCAATAATAGAAAGTTTCAACTCAATTTTTGTCCAACTATTTTATAGAAATCATGTTTTATCAGATGTTTTGGAATTATATGTCAGCCATGATTATTTTCCAAAACTATTTTTCTGTGAACACCCATATGATCCATGTTGTACGAGGTGTATTTGGATGGAGGAAGAAAATGATTTTGAAGGATCTATAAATCATTGTAGTAATTCATGGGACTTCTACCTACGTGAGCAAGATGACGATGAAACCGAGTGGATGCCATGATCAAGGTATGATGTTATTCATTTTTGGAATCGTTTTATTTTATCTTTTGGTGGTGAAATAAGACTTCAAGAATTAAGATGTTGAGATCCTAACGAATTCGGATGAAAATTAAAGGTATAAGGAAACGATTGAGGTTAAATTATGTTATGGTTATTTTTGATGATTTTATCCCTTTTTGGGGAATTATTTGAGAATTATATAGTTTTGGAAAAAGGACAACACGCAGACCGTGTGACTACCCGTCGCGTCGGATAAAGCTGTGGGAATCAAACCCACAACCAAAGTGTGACTGGAACTTATTGCCTACCACTGGACTACGTGAAGTCCCTTGTTAGTTTGACTGATTCTTTTTAGTTATATGATTTTATGAAATAAGAGGAAGTTGATTTTGGGTTATTTATGAAAATTATTAACCTATAATGGAGGATATGTGATTAGGTTAATTACTTTTCAATACGAGACATTAGGAGCAACTGATGTTGTTTGGAGATAAATGTTACGATTTAACTTGGAAGACTATGTGACTAAACCTTCAAATATTTGGGTTTCAATATTAGATTGGTTTACTTTGAAGAATTTTATAGACAAATTGGTTATCGAATGGTCCTCGTTGAACTTTGTGTTTTGTTGGACAAATTTTGAGATTAAGAATAGATTTTCTTTTTATAAAGGGTTATCCTTTTCTGGATTATCTGATCTTGTAGTAACCTTTTTGGTTTTAGTTTTGGTTAAGGTTTGAAGACTTGGGAAATGTATAGTTCTTTTTTTGTGGATTAGGTGCTCCTCTAGAATTTGTTTATAGTACTCTTAATGCGAACAAGTCTCCCTAAATACTCATCTTTTGGAAAAAAATATGAGTTTGATTAAGGAATTTAGTAAAAGTTGAAAGTCAACATGATAAGTGATTATGTTTCCTTATGAATAAATTCCTCAATAAAAAGTAACTTAAAACAAAAATGTTGTCTATTAACTTTTCCTACTGGGGAATTGAATACCGTTTAACCCATCACAAGTTTGTGATTTTCTTATGGTTAACTTTCTCTTAGACATGTTTACTATCACTCTCCCTCAAGAACATGACCCTTTACTTTTTCTTCCATGTCCATGTTTTTCTACATGGAATCCTAGTATGGGTTAACTCGGGTGACCTCTGTACTTATCTTCCTTTATTTTAAAGTGATTGTTTTACCGACTCTTGTTCCGATGTGGGACTTTCAAGGATGTTTCCATGCTCAATTTTAAAAATCGCGAGGACGCAATTCCCAAAAGGGGGGAAGGATATAACACCCCAGGTAAATAAAGAATATGAAATTTTTATATTTATCTATATTTGTGAATAAAATATTAATATGACTTGAAAGGGGACGCTATGCTCGGTGGCGTACCCAACACGCAACAACGAGTTTCTTGGGAATCTTACGTTGCACTCTAATAATAAAATAATATTATTTTAAATGGTAGTTAACATGTAGCCGTTGTATTGGCGGGAATGGATAGAAATAACTAAAATATGATTATATATGTTTTTAAATGTTTTTACATTTATCCAATAAAAGATAAAGGCTTAAAATACAGAAAGAATTCAATTTTAGGCCTATATGCCCTAGTTTTCACTAAAGGCTCACTAATCGCCTTTTGATGGCGAACTGTCATTAAATATAGTTTTGTTCACTCTTAAACATTATATTGGACCAAATAAAACTCTTCTTAAGAATCGGGACATCAAAATTTACATTGTGTAAATTTTTGGTATCTTTCTGATAAAGTTCTTTTTTTAATGAATAGTGTAAAATGTTGTATTTTAATTCAAAACCTCTTTTTAATATAATATATTTATATGATTAGATTATATTTTGAATTGGTTTTAAAGTGAAATTAGAATATATTTTTACCATTAAATCCAATAGTGGTCGTTGGAATTAATTTCACTTTGAAATCAAACTTAAACTAGAGTCAATCTTTTGATACTTATTGTTTCATAAAAACACGTTATTTGCTCTGACAGCGGGAATTAATTATTAAATTAATTAATGTGACTTATATGTTTTGAATTTTGTAAAATAGACATCATTTTTGAATTCGGAATATCAAATATATCTTAGGGTAAATTTTTGGTATTTTTCTGAAAAACTTCAATTTTTGATGAATAGTGAAACCACTAAGTGGTACTTTTAAAAATTGATTTTTCCGTTTAAATGAAAATTTTCCATCTTTGTGTTTTGAATTTCAAAAATCCAACATAAATGGTTGTCATTAAGAAGTATAATGTGGTTCAATGGGATAAAAATAATTTTTTGGTGAATAGTAACTTATTAAGTTTTTAATCGCGATTAGTGGTAATTTGTGTAGTTTAAGGTAAAAATAATGTTTTAATAATATGAAATGAACTTGAAACATGTCCTAACCTCATTTTATGTGTCATGGTCGATCAAGACAACCCATGGGTCAACTTGGGGACCCCATGAAGTCACTTTGGTTGGAAAATGACATTAATATGTTTTTATTTAAAGTTAAAGTAAAAATGAGACAAACATGAAATGTTTTACTAAAACAATTTGTTCATGGGGTTATACAAATCATATTTTTGACTATAAATATTCATTGGAAAGCTAAAAAGATTTACTACATCATAGTATTTGTTTTATAATTTTTATACATTAAATAAATTAAATTATTTATGACATCATGATGATGCAGCGATGACCTCTTTATTTGACGATTTAAATAAAATGGAAAGATAATGTAATATATAAGACCTACACATGTCCAAAAACTATTGTATGAGTGGATTTCAAACCCTTATCACCTTATCCTTAAAATAAATCAATGTGGGACCTTTAAAATCCGAAACTCTTTTGAAAATAAAGTAACATTTTGTAACTTTACAAGAGTGCCCCTCCTCTCCTCTTATAAAAGGCCCCCACCTCTACCTCCTTACCCACACTCCCAAAGCATTTGGCTCGGACTAACCCTTCCCATTTTGTCTCCACACTTCCCTATTTTACTCCTTGAAGCCTCACTTTGGGCAGAAGTCTTCCCAAAGAAGCCTTTGAGCTCAAACCAAAGGGTGTTACCCGATTTTAAGGTAATGTCTTCACTTGAGTCATTTTGTTTTATTTTGCTTCTACAACCCCCTAAACTCTTTTTATTCATTTATTTTATAACAAATACAGTATCTTCAATATACTAGGATGTTTTTATAAGAAGGATTCCAGCTACACTTACACACACCTATATCTAATGGTTAAATAATATGCTGTTTCTGTGGATGGTGAATTTCTGCCTCTCGAAACGATGATTGTTCAAAATTCTTCTAACACCTTCAAAGGTGGCCATTAAGATGACACTATATTAATATATGATATCTAATATGTTTATGTTTCACTTAATATTATGTATTTTTCATTTATGGCATAACTTTATGGTTTCCATTATGGGTAAACGCGATATCTTCATTTAAGGAAGTGCGGACTACCGCCCCCTCAAAGTGATTTGATTTGTTAATACCATATGTGGTACATATAAAGGATATATTTAATGATATTATATATGATACCATACTGGAATTAAAATACTATTATTTATCATTATGTTTTAATTCCATTAAATATGAAATAGAAATGGAAGTAGCGTTCTTGCGTACGTACAGCTTACCGTCTCCATGAACGGTGCATTTCATTTCTTAGACTCTAAATGTTATGTAATAATATAAATGCACGAATATAATGGATATATATGATATATATGATATATAAATCATGAATAAAATTATGGATATAATGAACCTTTGACCACATGAATAACATTTAATTGTAAGAAGTCCACTTTTGACTTAAGAACCAAGTATCGACAAAACACACATTTTTAACTTAAATGATTACATAATGTTTATGACATGATAATAAGTGATATAAAAGGAATAATGAACTTTAAAAAAGTTCTTAAGGAATTATAAATTAACTCAAGTTTATTATTTAGGAGATTAAAGAATGATCGAGTTAAGTCGGACCCGAGGTAAGGGATCCTACTCCTCTCTTTCTTTTTAAGTACACTCTTTTATGTCATTCATTTTAAAGCTCATATTTCTTGTTATTGGGATGTTCTTTTATATCAATATTACTGTAATTTTTATGTTCATGTGATGAGATACCCTATTCTCTCTCATCAATCCATTTTGGAAGTTTTGAGTGGCGCCGTTAGGCTGCCGAATTTTCGTAAGAGATCTAACCTCTCTCTTTCTTTTTAAGTACTCTCCTTTATGTCAATCATTTTAAGATACTATTTGTTATGTTAGGGGATGTTATTTTATATTCCTATATCTATAAAATTTATGTTAATATGATGAGATAACCTATTTGATCTCATCAATCCATTTTTGTAAGTTTTATGTGGCGCCGTTAGGCTGCCGAGTTTTCGTAAGGGATTTTTCATCTCACTTTTATTCCCGTGAGATTTATGCTACATTTACCACAATTTCCTTTGAGTGGTGTATGTACTTCCCATTATTCTACTCTTTGTTTAATATAATTTTGTTTATGAGTATTTACATCAATGATTTATTGTCCTTCTTTTATGGGGTGTATGTTTTGAAAGATACCCAAGTCGGTAAGGGAACCTTTCACCCTCCTCTTTTTAAAAGACTTATTTTGTTGGGTCTTTTAATTTACATATTATTATGTTGAGATATGTTCTCATATATCCTTATTGATGTAAATTTTATGTCCAAGTGATGAGATACACTTTTTATCTCTCATGAACTCATTTTGATGTGACGCCGTTAGGCTATCAAGGGAACTTCTTAACCCAATTTCGATTTCTTTGGGTTCAACATGTAGTTATTGAATATGTCATCCTTTGAGTATGTGTGAATGACCTTTGATTATTTTACACTGGATATCCACATATATTTGGTGTATTCGTTTGTCACACATAATTATGTAATTGATTTATCCTTAAACCAAGGATATCGTCTTTGTATGGGACTTCGTCTCAATCTCCTTTCATTGAGGAATATTTTATTTTATACACACCCTTCTTTTATACGGTGTATAAAACCCTTTGAATCTTACGTTTATCCAAAAGGAATATTTCTTTATATGAAGAGTTTTACTAAACGACAAAAGGGAATGTTTTTTTTTCATACGTATGCGGCGACAACGACTTCTCCGCCGCCGTGACCATTATTTGAGTTTCGGCTTCCTCTACAAGCCATACCTTCTTTTTAAAAGAAAAATAAATACCATGTTTTACTTTTCTTTTATTTTGGTATTGAAAATGGTTTTCATAATGTTTTTATATCAATGTATTGTATTTATAACTTGTGATTGAAAGGTGGAAATGTTATGTTTCCTTTATGCATGTTTTATGTGATACGATTATGTTGAGGTTCTTGAGAATTATTATGAAGACGGGTGGTTCCGTGATAAACTAAGGGCGGGTGAGCCCGATATAGCTCTCCAATGCATTGGGAAACGCGAAGGAGTGAAACGTTAAGGTTTCTCCGAAGAGATTTAGGGAATATACTGTGATGGGTATTCCAAACGTAACCAAGAGGGTTACTACCTACGTAAGAATGTTATGAATGCCTCAAGTTACCTTTATGTCTTATGATTTCTATGATTTATTCATGGTTTGATGAGGTATGTTAAAGTGCCTATGTTTTATGGGTAAAGTATGATTTCATTCTTATGTATATATGAACTCATGTTTCATTTCCATATTTTTATAACCCTTACGGAGATTTTTATGCTCATCCCAAGTTTTTGAAATGTTTTTCACATGTCAAGGGAAAGGTACATGATGGAATGATAGTGTCAAGTATGTGTCAAGAAAGAATCCATGTTTTATTTTAAATATGTTTCCGTTGATGGGAAGAATGAATACTGTCTTTTATGTAACCACTTTGTTTAAATGTGGAATATAATGAAATTTTCATGATCTAATTCTCTAAAACTCTAAACCTGAAAAGATCCTCAATGTGTAATCTTGTAATAACTCAAGATTAAGTATGGTTTAAGGCTGGGGCCTTATAGTTGGTATCAAAGGTCAGTTTAGACAACTTTAGGGATTAGGAGTTCTTGTGAGACACATGATTAGTCCGTATATCTATTATTTCAGTTAAATCCTTGTTTTATAACATTTTTTTCAGGTCAAGTAAAGTCAGTTATGAATGGAAGTAGAAGGATCTCAAACGACATTCCTATCTCTTCCGGATGACATGCTTGCAATAATTATTGGAAAGTCATCTTTGGATGATTTTGAATCTTTTTCTAGAATACAACTCACTTGTAAGAAGTTGTTTGAGATATCAAACACCTCCACTATACCTCGTTATCATCGTGGATCATGGGTTGTTTTTAGACAAATACTATTTTCACAATATTCTCATATTTTCAAGAAAGGTAAATATTATCAAGGTATTTTCAAATATTTTACCTTATCACAATAATTTGAAGCATATTATGATTTTAGAAAAGGTTCTGAGGAAGGAGACCCTTGCACAACCTATTTATATTTTATTTTAAAATATAGTCTCACATCACATACTTATGGTATTTTAAAAGGAACAATAATAGAAAGTTTCAACTCAATTTCGGTCCGACTATTTTATAGAAATCATGTTTTATCAGATGTTTTGGAATTATATGTCATACATGATTATTTTCCAAAACTGTTTTTCTGTGAACACCCATATGAACCAAGTTGTACGAGGTGTATTTTGATGGAGGAAGAAAATGATTTTAAAGGATCTCTAAATCATTGTTGTAATGAACGAGACTTATACCTACATGAGCAAGATGGCGATGAAACCGAGTAGACGTCATGATCAAGGTATGATGTTATTCATTTTGGGAATCATTTTATTTTATCTTATTGTGGTGAAATAAGACTTCAAGAATTAAGATGTTGAGATCGTAACGAATTCGGATGAAAATTAATGTTATAAGGAAATGATTGAGGTTAAATTATGTTATGGTTATTTTTGATGATTTTATCCCTTTTTGGGGAATTATTTTAGAATTATATAGTTTTGGAAAAAGGACAACACACAGACCGTGGGACTACCCGTCACGTCGGATACATCTGTGAGAATCGAACCCACAACCAAAGCGTGACTGGTAATTATTGCCTACCACTGGACTACGTGAAGTCCCTGGTTAGTTTGACTGATTCTTTTTAGTTATATGATTTTAAGAATTAAGAGTAAGTTGATTTTGGGTTATTTATGAAAATGATTAACCTATCATGGAGGATATGTGATTAGGTTAATTACTTTCCAATACGAGACTTTAGGAGCAACTGATGTTGTTTGGAGATAAATGTTACGATTTAACTTGGAAGACTATGTGACTAAATCCTTCAAATATTTGGGTTTCAATATTAGATTGGTTTACTTTGAATAATTTTATGGACAAATTGGTTATCAAATGGTCCTCGTTGAACTTTGTGTTTTGTTGGACAAATTTTGAGATTAAGAATAGATTTTCTTTTTATAAAGGGTTATCCTTTTTTGGATTATATGATCTTGTAGTAACCTTTTTGGTTTTAGTTTTGGTTAAGGTTTGAAGACATGGGAAATGTATAGTTCTTTTTTTGTGGATTAGGTGCTCCTCTAGAAGTTGTTTATAGTACACTTAATGCGAACTAGTCTCCCTAAATACTCGTCTTTTGGAAAAAATATGAGTTTGATTAAGGAATCTAGTAAAAGTTGAAAGTCAACATGATAAGTGATTATTTTTCCTTATGAATAAATTCCTCAATAAAAAGTAACTTAAAACAAAAATGTTGTCTATTAACTTTTCCTACTGGGGAATCGAATACCGTTTAACCCATCACATGTTTGTGATTTTCTTATGGTTAACTTTCTCTTAGAAATGTTTACTATCACTCTCCCTCAAGAACATGACCCTTTGATTTTTCTTCCATGTCCATGTTTTTCTACAAGGAATACTAGTATGGGTTAACTCGGGTTTCCTATGTACTTATCTTCCTTTATTTTAAAGTGATTGTTTTACCAACTCTTGTTCCGATGTGGGACTTTCAAGGATGTTTCCAAGCTAAATTTTAAAAATTGCGAGGATGCAATTCCCAAAAGGAGGGAAGGATGTAACACCCCAGGTAAATAAAGAATATGACATTTTTATATTTATCCATATTTGTGAATAAAATATTAATATGACTTTAAAGGGGACGCTATGCTCGATGGCGTACCCAACACGCAACAATGAGTTTCTTGGGAATCTTACGTTGCACTCTAATAATAAAATAATATTATTTTAAATGGTAGTTAACATGTAGCTATTGTATTGGAGGGAATGGATAGAAATAACTAAAATATGATTATATATGTTTTTAAATGTTTTTACATTTATCCAATAAAAGATAAAGGCTTAAAATACGGAAAGAATTCAATTTTAGGCGTATATGCCCTAGTTTTCACTAAAGGCTTACTTATCGCCTTTTGATGGAGAAACGTCATTAAATATAGTTTTGTTCACTCTTAAACATTCTATTGGACCAAATAAAACTCTTCTTAAGAATCGGGACATCAAAATTTACTTTGTGTAAATTTTTGTTATCTTTCTGATAAAGTTCTTTTTTAATGAATAGTGTAAAATGTTGTATTTTAATTCAAAACCTCTTTTTAATCTAATTTATTTATATGATTATATTATATTTTGAATTGGTTTTAAAGTGAAATTAGAATATATTTTTAACATTAAATCCAATAGTGGTCATTGAATTTAATTTCACTTTGAAATCAGACTTAAACTAGAGTCAATCTTTTGATACTTATTGTTTCATAAAAACACGATATTTGCTATGACAGCGGGAATTAATTATTAAATTAATTAATGTGACTTAAATGTTTTGAATTTTGTAAAATAGAATTAATTTTTTAATTCTTAATATCAAATATATCTTAGGGTGAATTTTTGGGATTTTTCTGAAAAACTTCAATTTTTGATGAATAGTGAAACCACTAAGTGGTACTTATAAAAACTGATTTTTCCCTTTAAATGAAATTTTTCCATCTTTGTGTTTTGAATTTAAAAAATCCGACATACATGGTTGTCATTAAGAAGTAAAATGTGGTTCAATGGGATAAAAATAATTTTTTGATGAATAGCAACTTATTAAGTTTTTAATCGCGATTAGTGGTAATTAGTGTAGTTTAAGGTAAAAATAATGTTTTAATAATATGAAATGAACTTGAAACATGTCCTAACCTCATTGGATGTGTCATGGCCGACCAAGAAAACCCATGGGTCAACTTGGGTATCCCATGAAGCCACTTTGGTTGGAAAATGACATTAATATCATTTTATTTAAAGTTAAAGAAAAAATGAGACAAACATGAAATGTTTTACTAAAACAATTTGTTCATGGGGTTATACAAATCAGATTTTTGACTATAAATATTAATTGGAAAGATAAAAATATTTTCTACATCATAGTATCTTTTTTATAATTTTTAGACAATAAATAAATTAAATTATTTATGACATCATGATGATGCAGCGATGACCTCTTTATTTAACGATTTAAATAAAACGGAAAGATAATGTAATATATAAGACCTAAACAAGTCCAAAACCTATTCGATTAGTGGATTTCAAACCCTTATCACCTTATCCTCGGAATACATCAATGTGGGACCTTTAAAATCCGAAACTCTTTTGAAAATAAAGTAACATTTTGTAACTTTACAAGAGTGCCCCTCCTCTCCTCTTATAAAAGGCCCCCACCTCTACCTCCTTACCCACACTTACAAAGCATTTGTCTCGGCCAACCCCATCCCATTTTGTCTCTCCACTTCCCTCTTTTACTCCTTGAAGCCTCACTTTGGGCAGAAGTCTTCCGAAGGAAGCATTTGAGCTCAAACCAAAGGGAGTTACCCGATTTTAAGGTAATGTCTTCACTTGAGTCATTTTGTTTTATTTTGCTTCTCCAACCCCCTAAACTCTTTTTATTCATTTATTTTATAAAAAATACAGTATATTAAATATACTAGGATGTTTTTATAATAATTATTCGAGCTACACTTACACACACCTACATCTAATGGTTAAAGAACATACTGTTTCTGTGGATGGTGAATTTCTGCCTCCCAAAACGATGATTGTTCAACATTCTTCTAACACCTTCAAAGGTGGACATTAAGATGAAACTATATTAATTTATGATATCTAATATTTTTATGTTTTACTTAAGCATCTGTATTTTTCATTTATGGCATAACTTTATGGTTTCCATTATGGGTAAACGCGATATCTTCATTTAAGGAAGTGCGGAATACCGCCCCCTCAAAGTGATTTGATTCATTAATACCATATGTGGTACGTATAAAGGATATATTTAATGATATTATATATAATACCATACTGGAACTAAAATAATATTATGTATCATTATGTTTTAATTCCATTAAATATGAAATAGAAATGGAAGTAGCGTTCATGCGTACGTACGGCTTACCGTCTCCATGAACGGTGCAATTCATTTCTTAAACTCTAAATGTTATGTAATATTCTAAATGCATGAATATACTGGATATATATGATATATATGATATATACATCATGAATACAATTCTGGATATAATGAAACTTTGACCACACGAACAACATGTAATGGTAAAAAGTCCACGTTCGACTTAAGGGCCAAGTATCGACAAAACAAACATTTTTAACTTAAATGATTACATAATGTTTATGACATGGTAATAAGTGATATAAAATGAATAATGAAATTTAAAAAGGTTATTAAGGAAGTAGAAATTAACTCAAGTTTATTATTCAGGAGATTAAAGAATGATCGAGTCATGTCGGACCCGAGGTAAGGGATCCTACTCCTCTCTTTCTTTTTAAGTACACTCTTTTATGTCATTCCTTTTAAATCTCATCTTTCTTGTTATTGGGATGTTCTTTTATATTAATATTACTGTATTTTTTATGTTCATGTGTTGTGAGACCCTATTCTCTCTCATCAATCCATTTTGGATGTTTTGAGTGGCGCCGTTAGGCTGCCGAATTTTCAAAAGAGATCTAACCTCTCTCTTTCTTTTTAAGTACTCTCCTTTATGTCACTCCTTTTAAGATCCTCTTTGTTATGTTGGGGGATTTTCTTTTATATTCATCTTTCTATAAAATTTATGTTAATATGATGAGATACCCTATTTGATCTCATCAATCTATTTTTGTATGTCTTATGTGGCGCCGTTAGGCTGCCGAGTTTTCGTAAGGGATTTTTCATCTCACTTTTATTCCCGTGAGATTTATGCTACATTTGCCACAATTTACTTTGATTGGTGTATGTAATACCCATTATTATACTGTTTGTGTAATATAATTTTGTTTATGAGTATTTACATCAATGATATATTGTCCTTCTTTCATGGGGTGTATGTTTTGAAAGTTACCCAAGTCGGTAAGGGAACCTTTCACCCTCCTCTTTTTAAAAGACTTCTTTTGTTGGGTCTTTTAATTTACATATCGTTATGTTGAGATATGTTATCATATATCCTTATTGATGTAAATTTTATGTCCAAGTGATAAGATACACTTTTTATCTCTCATCAACTCATTTTGATGTGACGCCGTTAGGCTGTCAAGGGAACTTCTTAACCCAATTTCGATTTCTTTGGGTTCAACATGTAGTTATTGAATACGTCATCCTTTGAATATGTGTGAATGACCTTTGATTATTTTACACTGGATATCCACTTATATTTGGTGTATTCGTCTGTCACACATAATTATGTAATTGATTTATCCTTAAACCAAGGATACCGTCTTTGTATGGGACTTCATCTCAATCTCCTTTCATTGAGGCATATTTAGTTTTATAGACAACCTTCTTTTTTACGGTGTATAAACCCCTTTGACTTTTACATTAATCCAAAAGGAATATTTCTTTATATGAATCGTTTTACTAAATGACAAAAGGGAATGTTTTTTTGTCATACGTATGTGGCGACAACGACTTCTCTGCCGCCGTGACCATTATTTGAGTCTCGGATTCCTCTAAAAGCCATACCTTCTTTTTAAAAGAAAAATAAATACCATTTTTTACTTTTCTTTTATTTTGGTATTGAAAATGGTTTTCATAATGTTTTTATATCAATGTATTGTATTTATATCTTGTGATTGAAAGGTGGAAATGTTATGTTTCCTTTATGCATGTTTTATGTGATACGATTATGTTGAGGTTCTTGGGCATTATTATGAAGACGGGTGGTTCCGTGATAAACTAAGGGCGGGTGAGCCCGATATAGCTCTCCAATGAATTGGGTAATGTTAAGGAGTGAAACGTTAAGTTTTCTCCGAAGAGATTTAGGGAATATACTGTGATGGGTATTCCAAACGTAACCAAGAGGGTTACTCCCTACGTAAGAATGTTATGAATGCCTCAAGTTACCTTTATGTCTTATGATTTCTATGATTTATTCATGGTTTGATGAGGTATGTTAAAGTGCCTATGTTTTATGGGTAAAGTATGATTTCATTCTTATGTATATATGAACTCATGTTTCATTTCCATATTTTTATAACCCTAAATGAGCTTTTTATGCTCATCCCAAATTTTTGAAATGTTTTTCACAGGTCAAGGGAAAGGTACATGATGGGATGATAGTGTCAAGGATGTGTCAAGAAAGAATCCATGTTTTATTTTAAATATGTTTCCATTGATGGGAAGAATGAATACTGTCTTTTATGTAACCACTTTGTTTAAATGTGGAATGTAACGAAAGTTTCATGATCTAATTTTCTAAAACTCTAAACCTGAAAAGATCCTCAATGTGTAATCCTGTAATAACTCAAGATTAAGTAAGGTTTAAGGCTGGGGCCTTATAGTTGGTATCAAAGGTCGGTTTAGACAACTTTAGGGATTAGGAGTTCTTGTGAGACACATGATTAGTCCATATATCTATTATTTCAGTTAAATCCTTGTTTTATAACATTTTTTTCAGGTCAAGTAAAGTCGGTTATGAATGGAAGGAGAAGGATCTCAAATGACATTCCTATCTCTTCCTGATGACATGCTTGCAATAATTATTGCAAAGTCATCTTCAGATGATTGTGAAACTTTTTCTAGCATACAACTCACTTGCAATAAGTTGTTTGAGATATCAAACACCTCCACTATACCTCGTTATCATCATGGATCATGGGTTGTTTTTAGACAAATACTATTTTCACAATATTCTCATATTTTCAAGAAAGGTAAATATTATCAAGGTATTTTCAAATATTTTACCTTATCACAAGAATTTGAAGCATATTATGATTTTAGAAAAGGTACTGAGGAAGGAGACCCTTGCGCAACCTATTTATATTTTCTTTTAAAATATAGTCTCACATCACATACTTATGGTATTTTAAAAGGACCAATAATAGAAAGTTTCAACTCAATTTGGGTCCGACTATTTTATTGAAATCATGTTTTATCAGATGTTTTGGAATTATATGTCATACATGATTATTTTCCAAAACTATTTTTCTGTGAACACCCATATGATCCATGTTGTACGAGGTGTATTTGGACGGAGGAAGCAAATGATTTTGAAGGATCTCTAAATCATTGTAGTAATGCATGGGACTTCTACCTACGTGAACAAGATGACGATGAAACCGAGTGGACGCCATGATCAAGGTATGATGTTATTAATTTTTGGAATCGTTTTATTTTATCTTATGGTGGTGAAATAAGGCTTCAAGAATTAAGATGTTGAGATCGTAACGAATTCGGATGAAAATTAAAGGTATAAGGAAACGATTGAGGTTAAATTATATTATGGTTATTTTTGATGATTTTATCCCTTTTTGGGGAATGATTTGAGAATTATATAGTTTTGGAAAAAGGACAACACGCAGACCGTGTGACTACCCGTCGCGTCGAATAAAGCTGTGGGAATCGAACCCACAACCGAAGTGCGACTGGTACTTATTGCCTACCACTGGACTACGTGAAGTACCTTGTTAGTTTGACTGATTCTTTTTAGTTATATGATTTTAGGAAATAAGAGCAAGTTGATTTTGGGTTATTTATGAAAATTATTAACCTATAATGGAGGATATGTGATTAGGTTAATTACTTTTCAATACGAGACTTTAGGAGCAACTGATGTTGTTTGGAGATAAATGTTACGATTTAACTTGGAAGACTATGTGACTAAATCCTTCAAATATTTGGGTTTCAATATTGGATTAGTTTACTTTGAAGAATTTTATGGACAAATTGGTTATCGAATGGTCCTCGTTGAACTTTGTGTTTTGTTGGACAAATTCTGAGATTAAGAATAGATTTTCTTTTTATCAAGGGTTATCCTTTTCTGGATTATCTGATCTTGTAGTAACCTTTTTGGTTTTAGTTTTGGATAAGGTTTGAAGACATGGGAAATGTATAGTTCTTTTTTTGTGGATTAAGTTCTCCTCTAGAAGTTGTTTATAGTACTCTTAATGCGAACAAGTCTCCCTAAATACTCATCTTTTGGAAAAAAATATGAGTTTGATTAAGGAATCTAGTAAAAGTTGAAAGTCAACATGATAAGTGATTATGTTTCCTTATGAATCAATTCCTCAATAAAAATTAACTTAAAACAAAAATGTTGTCTATTAACTTTTCCTACTGGGGAATTGAATACCATTTAACCCATCACAAGTTTGTGATTTTGTTATGGTTAACTTTCTCTTAGACATGTTTACTATCACTCTCCCTCAAAAACATGACCCTTTGCTTTTTCTTCCATGTCCATGTTTTTCTACATGGAATCCTAGTCTAGGTTAACTCGGGTGACCTCTGTACTTATCTTCCTTAATTTTAAAGTGATTCTTTTACTGAGTCTTGTTCCGATGTGGGACTTTCAAGGATGTTTCCAAGCTCAATTTTAAAAATTGCGAGGGCGCAATTCCCAAAAGGGGGGAAGGATATAACACCCCAGGTAAATAAAGAATATGAAATTTTTATATTTATCTATATTTGTGAATAAAATATTAAGATGACTTGAAAGGGGATGCTATGCTCGTTGGCGTACCCAACACGCAACAACGAGTTTCTTGGGAATCTTACGTTGCACTCTAATAATAAAATAATATTATTTTAAATGGTAGTTAACATATAGCCGTTGTATTGGCGGGAATGGATAGAAATAACTAAAATATGATTATATATGTTTTTAAATGTTTTTACATTTATCCAATAAAAGATAAAGGCTTAAAATACAGAAAGAATTCAATTTTAGGCGTATACGCACTAGTTTTCACTAAAGGCTCACTTATCACCTTTTGATGGAGAACTTTCATTAAATATAGTTTTGTTCACTCTTAAATATTATATTGGACCAAATAAAACTCTTCTTAAGAATCGGGACATAAAAATTTACTTTGTGTAAATTTTTGGTATCTTTCCGATAAAGTTCTTTTTTTAATGAATAGTGTAAAATGTTCTATTTTAATTCAAAACCTCTTTTTAATATAATTTATTTATATGATTAGATTATCTTTTGAATTGGTTTTAAAGTGAAATTATAATATATTTTTACCATTAAATCCAATAGTGGTCGTTGGAATTAATTTCACTTTGAAATCAAACTTAAACTAGAGTCAATCTTTTGAAACTTATTGTTTCATAAAAACAAGGTATTTGCTCTAACAGCGGGAATTAATTATTAAATTAATTAATGTGAATTATATGTTTTGAATTTTGTAAAATAGACTTCATTTTTGAATTCAGAATATCAAATATATCTTAGGGTGATTTTTTGGGATTTTTCTGAAAAACTTCAATTTTTGATGAATAGTGAAACCACTAAGTGGTACTTTTAAAAACTGATTTTTCCGTTTAAATGAAATTTTTCCATCTTTGTGTTTTGAATTTCAAAAATCCAACATACATGGTTGTCATTAAGAATTAAAATTTGGTTCAATGGGATAAAAATAATTTTTTGGTGAATAGTAACTTATTAAGTTTTTAATCGCGATTAGTGGTAATTAGTGTAGTTTAAGGTAATAATAATGTTTTAATAATATGAAATGAACTTGACACATGTCCTAACCTCATTGTATGTGTCATGGCCGATCAAGACAACCCATGGGTCAACTTGGGAACCCCATGAAGTCACTTTGGTTGGAAAATGACATTAATATCTTTTTATTTAAAGTTAAAGTAAAAATGAGACAAACATGAAATGTTTTACTAAAAATATTTGTTCATGGGGTTATACAAATCATATTTTTCACTACAAAAATTAATTGGAAAGATAAAAAGATTTACTACATAATAATATTTGTTTTATAATTTTTAGACATTAAATAAATTAAATTATTTATGACATCATGATGATGCAGCGATGGCCTCTTTATTTCACGATTTAAATAAAAAGGAAAGATAATGTAATATCTAAGACCTACACATGTCCAAAACCTATTGGATGAGTGGATTTCAAACCCTTATCACCTTATCCTTAAAATAAATCAATGTGGGACCTTTTAAATCCGAAACTCTTTTGAAAATAAAGTAACATTTTGTAACTTTACAAGTGTGCCCCTCCTCTCCTCTTATAAAAGGCCCCCACCTCTACCTCCTTACCCACACTCCCAAAGCATTTGGCTCGGCCAAACCCTTCCCATTTTGTCTCTCCACTTACCTATTTTACTCCTTGAAGCCTCACTTTGGGCAGAAGTCTTCCCAAGGAAGCCTTTGAGCTCAAACCAAAGGGAGTTACCCGATTTTAAGGTAATGTCTTCACTTGAGTCATTTTGTTTTATTTTGCTTCTACAACCCCCTAAACTCTTTTTATTCATTTATTTTATAACAAATACAGTATCTTCAATATACTAGTATGTTTTTATAAGAAGGATTCGAGCTACACTTACACACACCTATATCTAATGGTTAAATAATATGCTGTTTCTGTGGATGGTGAATTTCTGCCTCTCGAAACGATGATTGTTCAAAATTCTTCTAACACCTTCAAAGGTGTCCATTAAGATGAAAATATATTAATATATGATATCTAGTATGTTTATGTTTTACTTAAGATTCTGTATTTTTCATTTATGGCATAACTTTATGGTTTCCATTATGGGTAAACGCGATATCTTCATTTAAGGAAGTGCGGACTACCGCCCCCTCAAAGTGATTTGATTTGTTAATACCATATGTGGTACGTATAAAGGATATATTTAATGATATTATATATGATACCATACTGGAATTAAAATAGTATTATGTATCATTATGTTTTAATTCCATTAAATATGAAATATAAATGGAAGTAGCGTTCATGCGTACGTACAACTTACCGTCTCCATGAACGGTGCATTTCATTTCTTAGACTCTAAATGTTATGTAATAATATAAATGCACGAATATAATGGATATATATGATATATATGATATATAAATCATGAATAAAATTATGGATATAATGAACCTTTGACCACACGAACAACATGTAATTGTAAGAAGTCCACTTTTGACTTAAGAACCAAGTATTGACAAAACAAACATTTTTAACTTAAATGATTACATAATGTTTATGACATGATAATAAGTGATATAAAAGGAATAATTAACTTTAAAAAATTTCTTAAGGAAGTATAAATTAACTCAAGTTTATTATTCAGGAGATTAAAGAACGATCGAGTCAAGTCGGACCCGAGGTAAGGGATCCTACTCCTCTCTTTCTTTTTAAGTACACTCTTTTATGTCATTCATTTTAAAGCTAATATTTCTTGTTATTGGGATGTTCTTTTATATCAATATTACTGTAATTTTTATGTTCATGTGATGAGAGACCCTATTATCTCTCATCAATCCATTTTGGAAGTTTTGAGTGGCACCGTTAGGCTGCCGAATTTTCGTAAGAGATCTAACCTCTCTCTTTCTTTTTAAGTACTCTCCTTTATGTCACTCATTTTAAGATCCTATTTGTTATGTTAGGGGATGTTCTTTTATATTCCTCTTTCTATAAAATTTATGTTAATATGATGAGATACCCAATTTGATCTCATCAATCCATTTTTGTAAGTTTTATGTGGCGCCGTTAGGCTGCCGAGTTTTCGTAAGGGATTTTTCATCTCACTTTTATTCCCGTGAGATTTATGCAACATTTGCCACAATTTCCTTTGAGTGGTGTATGTACTTCCCATTATTCTAATATTTGTGTAATATAATTTTGTTTATGAGTATTTACATCAATGATTTATTGTCCTTCTTTCATGGGGTGTATGTTTTGAAAGATACCCAAGTCGGTAACGGAACCTTTCACCCTCCTCTTTTTAAAAGACTTCTTTTGTTGGGTCTTTTAATTTACATATTTAAATGTTGAGATATGTTCTAATATATCCTTATTGATGTAAATTTTATGTCCAAGTGATGAGATACACTTTTTATCTCTCATCAACTCATTTTGATGTGACGCCTTTAGGCTATCAAGGGAACTTCTTAACCCAATTTCGATTTCTTTGGGTTCAACATGTAGTTATTGAATATGTCATCCTTTGAATATGTGTGAATGACCTTTGATTTTTTTACACTGGATATCCACATATATTTGGTGTATTCGTTTGTCACACATAATTATGTAATTGATTTATCCTTAAACCAAGGATACCATCTTTGTATGGGACTTCGTCTCAATCTCCTTTCATTTTGGAATATTTTATTTTATACACACCCTTATTTTATACGGTGTATAAACCCCTTTGACTTTTAAGTTTATCCAAAAGGAATCTTTCTTTATATGAAGCGTTTTACTAGACGACAAAAGGGACTGTTTTTTTGTCATACGTATGGGGCGACAACGACTTCTCCGCCGCCGTGACCATTTTTTGAGTTTCGACTTCCTCTACAAGCCATACCTTCTTTTTAAAAGAAAAATAAATACCATGTTTTACTTTTCTTTTATTTTGGTATTGAAAATGGCTTTCATAATGTTTTTATATCAATGTATTGTATTGATATATTTTGATTGAAAGGTGGAAATGTTATGTTTCCTTTATGCATGTTTTATGTGATACGATTATGTTGAGGTTCTTGGGCATTATTATGAAGACGGGTGGTTCCGTGATAAACTAAGGGCGGGTGAGCCTGATATATCTCTCCAATTCATTGGGTAACGCGAAGGAGTGAAACTTTAAGGTTTCTCCGAAGAGATTTAGGGAATATACTGTGATGGGTATTCCAAACATAACCAAGAGGGTTACTCCCTACGTAAGAATGTTATGAATGCCTCAAGTTACCTTTATGTCTTATGATTTCTATGATTTATTCATGGTTTGATGAGGTATGTTAAAGTGCCTATGTTTTATGGGTAAAGTATGATTTCATTCTTATGTATATATGAACTCATGTTTCCTTTCCATATTTTTATAACCCTTACTGAGCTTTTTATGATCATCCCAAGTTTTTGAAATGTTTTTCACAGGTCAAGGGAAAGGTACATGATGGGATGATACTGTCAAGGATGTGTCAAGAAAGAATCCATGTTTTATTTTAAATATGTTTTCGTTGATGGGAAGAATGAATACTGTCTTTTATGTAACCACTTTGTTTAAATGTGGAATGTAATGAAAGTTTCATGATCTAATTCTCTAAAACTCTAAACCTGAAAAGATCCTCAATGTGTAATCTTGTAACAACTCACGATTAAGTAAGGTTTAAGGCTGGGGCCTTATAAAGTAAGGCAGGGTTTTTATAATTATAAGAGAATGAGGTCATTTCCAGTTCACTATAAAACTTTTATAGTTCATTTTCCTGAAAATTGAACAAGGTTTAATGGAATCCTTTGGATAAGGGTAATCAAGATATTGATTCCCCTCATCATTTTTAAAATTATTCAAAATAAACCAAACCTTGATACAATAATCATATTTTCATGGTTTGGAACTAAATAATGGAATTATGGATACCAAATAATAATAAAATGTTCTATATATGTGAGGGGAAAAATGGTTCTTGTGTTTCCCTATCAAAAAAACCCAGTATTCCCACCTGAAATCTCAACCCAATTAGTATTGAAATGAACATTATTTCACTTGATTATACCAAAAAAAGTATTCAAATGAGAATAATGTTATGATAAAACATAAATGAAATGATTCTCACACAAATTAAACCAAACCAGTAGATGAATAAGTTCTTAAACACCCTCTCAATGTTTTTGTAGATCCCTTGAAATGATTACTGCCATTTATCTCACCATCGAGAAAAGAATAAGGATTGGGTGGAACTTAACCTTTATCCTTGATCTCCCAATTATTATAATGGCCTAAAGAAATCATAGTATTAGTAGAGGGCTCATTTGTGTATCCAAAATGGAAAATATTTTCCCCTAGGATGTACATGCCAATGGGGTTCTCAATGTGAAAATTTATAGGTAATGTGAAAGGTTGTTGAGGGAACCTATATTTCAAGATAACAATTGGATCATATATTTGGAAAAAATTACAACATTATCTCTCTTTTTAGAAAATTAAAATGTCGTTTCCCCACTCATTTATATAACTCCTCAAAAATTTGGAATTATTTAGAGGCATGTATCCCAAGATATGGTCAAATTACATAAGTGAGCTTGAGAAGTCTTAGGAGAGTGATATAATGAAGACAGTTTCCAAGAGAAAGTATAGCCATTTATAATAGAATGTTATTCCATTTTTTATGACTAACACTCCTATTGTTTTCTTGAATTTGAAGAATAAGATATTCCATCAGTATCTCAACACTTATGTGGTAGTTTTCATAGTTTAAATTTTAGTTTTCTCTAGATCTAAGTGAGAGAATGAATAACATTTGAGGTTGGTTTTGGAATCTTGATAAGTCACCATATATATGTAAATATTTCGAAATTAAAATTCTAGATTCACGAAGTGAATTTCTTAGTGAATTTTATTTCTGAACATGGCTTATGAGTTTATCCTGAGAAGTCAAAGGTTGTCTTTTTAGGGGAAGAACCATGATTTCATTGAAATTCAGAGCTTCCTTGGTCTTACTGGTTTCTATTGATGGTTCTTAAAATATTTTTAAAAGTTGGCATCACCTTGGATTGTTTTTACCTAGAAATTGGTGAAATTTATTTGGGTTGAAAATTTCCTATACCCTTTTCATGAGTTGAAAATAATTTTGTCTTTGAATCTTATTTCAATTTTACCTGAGATTGTTAAGGAGTATGTGGTAATATGGGATGCTTTTGGCACTGGTTTGGGTTGTTTTCTCATGATAAAGGATTATATGGTGGCTTATAGTTCTTTTTATCTTATACTGCATTAGAATAATTTTCCATCTCATGATTTAGAGCTTGACGTAGTTATGCACGTGCAATAGTGTTGGTGGAATTAACTTTTTTGGTAAAGGTTTATAGTCTTTTATGACCAAAAGAGTTTGAGTTATATATTTTCTTAGAAATACTTGAATCTTAGATAAAGATTATAGGTGGAATACCATTATATGTTTTATTTTAATATCACCTATACCTCCGGGAAGGGGAATGTCATTGAAGATTCTCTTAGCAGGAAATTACCATTAGAAGATATTTTAGAATTTATAGAAGAGTGAAGCCTTATGTGGATTTGTTATCAATTGCATATGGATGATCAAGTGAATGTTTTAGGCTTATTTCTAACTAGTTTTCAATAATATTTATCTCTCATCGAGTCTATTATATATAGTTGGAAATAATATGTTGAGTTAAAAGGATGTTGAGAAACTGTATATGGTGGGGTTACTATTTCACATTGGTCTCTCTCTTTAGATGGTATGCTCTATTTTTGGGATTGGTTTTTTGTCCCAAAACTGATAAGTAACTCATTTTTTTCTTATTTTCATAGTTTTTCATAGTCCATACATTTAGAATCTAGGAATATTTATAATAAAATGATATGGTGATTCTGGTATCTAGTTACAAAGTTTGAAATTAATTAGTATGTGTCTTTCTATTACACCTACTAATAGATAAAGGTAGGGCATTTGAAACCTTCTGGTTTTCTCCAACCTTTTCCAATACCTATTTGAAAATGGGATAAGTCACCCATGGAATTCATTTTCATATTACCATAGAATATCTAAGAATGAAATTAAATCGATGTGGTGATTTATAGGTTAAAAAATTCATTTTATTTCATTCCGATTAAAGACACAAAAAAGTAGATGATTTGGGTAAAATGTATGTTTAAGAAATTGTGAGATTACATGGAATCAATTTACATGTTTTTTGGATAGGGATCCTAGGTTTACTTTTAGGTTATTTAGAATTCTATAAGAGGAAATGGAGAATCATGTTTGATTGAATGCATCTTATCATCTATAGAAAGACTATCAGATTGAGTGGGTTTTTCTAATACCAGAGGATACGCTTTGTGGTCGTGTCTAGGATTATTATGGGTCATGGGATAGCCATATTGGACTGATTGAGTTTTATGATAAAATAATATATAATTTATCCATAATAATATATCAATTTAATGATTTCTATAGTCACATGTGTAGATAAACTATTTGTTGGGAAGAGGTGGGTGAATCTTCTTTGGTGGGGCTGTGTCTGGGTTAGGAGATATAAACAAATATTTAGGATATATATCATCATATAGTTATAATGAGAGCCAGTAAAAATCTTATGCAGATCAATGGAATCTTCCTTTGAGGTTTTCTTTAGGTGACCGGGTTTTCTTGAATGCTTATCCTCAGTTGGGTCACCACAGGCAAGGAAAGTATAGAAATTTGGCTCCGAGATATTTTGGACCATTTAAGGTCATTGAGCGGCTTGTGTAGGTTACTTATCAGTTGGTATTTTTGGTTCATTTGAAAGTAATTCAGGATGTTTTCCATGTATCTCAGCTTATGAAATATCACCCTTACCCATCCCACTTTCTGAGCTGGGAATAGAATGATTTAGATCCAGATGTTTCAATTGTGGAGAATCTAGTAGAGATCATGGAATCTTAATTGAATGTCTTGCTTGGGAATTCTATCCCATTGACAAGAGTGTTATGGAGACAAAGTTCATATTCCCATGAAACTTGGGAGTGTGAGTCATTGATGATGGAGTAATGGCCTCACCAACTTATAAAACGTCATTCTTCCACATGACTTCCCAGGGGTGCAAATACTTATAGTGGGGAGTTTGTAACTTCCCATTACCCGCATTCAAGTAATTAACTTGTCTATAATTATTTTCCTCTTTAATTGGGTGAATATTGAGACTCTTGAGGAGATAGAGAACATTTTGGGGAAAAATAATTAATGTTGGAGGATGTATGTTTGTTGAATTAAAGGATTATGAATATAAATGTGGAAATTAAAATATTTAGGGTTCTCCCCAAGTTTGAAGGAAACCCGATACGTTTTATGTTTTCATGTAAGAATAATCATATTTTATAGACTATAGAAGATATATAATACATGTAATCAGAGTACATGATGTGTAACTTCAATATGAATATGCTATGAACTCGACATAAAACATGAATGAATTACACATTTTTTAAACATTTCACACCTTCTAATGTTAAAATGTTAGTGTTTAATAAAAATGCAATTAGTTTTTTTGGAATATATGATTCTAGAGGGTTAATCCATGTGTAATGGGATTACATAACACGTAAATTTCATAGTCATGGATTTTAGGGTTATACTCTACTGAAATGTCATTTCATTCTTTTACAGCTCCATTAGCTATCAACCTAGATGTCTTCTCTAGTGATTTTGGGAATCTATGTTCAATTCAGATTTATCCATTCAAAGATTGATCACCATTTTAGTTGGTTTTTGTCTCTATGGGTGAGTAATTAAATCTTCTTATTTATTTTATTGATCATTGTAACATAGTTTCATTGTGTTGTCATATCTGTTGGATCGTAGTGGTGTTTTCTTTTATTTCTATCTATATTTATTGTGCGATCTTGTTCTGTAGGTCATTTCCCTTATTGGTTGTGGTGTGGTGAGTGTTTGTTGTTGAGGTATGCGTTGTTTCCAATTCTTCTCCAACCCTTTTGTTAGTTGAATCAATTATAAGATTTTTAGATTGGTTCTAGGTCCTCTATTTTCATTTTTGTGATGTTTTTGTTAAATGATACTTTCTGGGAGTGTATGACCATGGGTTTTGAAGAAGGAGGTTTCGTCTCTAGACTATGTTGGATGAAATGTATTGCTTCTATTTTTATAAATTTATTTATAAATAAATTTGTAATGATTGTTTTGTGTTCGTAAAGGGATTTGTGATAAAAGGTATTTTTCTTTGGTTTTTGGTAAATGGAAAAGGGGTATTTTCAGAGAATTGAAATAATTTATAAAATGTAGGACATGTGAAGTATTGGGTACATTGGTAGAAGGTTTATGTTAGTTCTATCATCCATATTACAATCTGGAGGTTATCTTATGGGGATATTCTCTACTTATTAGGACTGTTGTTATAGGGAATTGTTTTTTACATTGTTGTAGAGTTCAATCATAGGGTGTTCTTATGATCCTTAGACATGTATTCTAGGGACATGTTATATAATATTAATTTTTCTAGTGTGAGTAGTCTGCTGGCCTAACCTGTTGAGTTCCTTTTTTCTATTTACCTATTCTTGGATTTGTACTATTTTGTATATGATATACATGCTTTAGATTTTGATAAATTATAATTGAGAATAATGCTTGAAATTGATATACATCCCTTTGTTTTGGATTTTTTTGAAAAAAGGGGTTATATTTACCATGATTTTGATAAAAATTATTTACTGCTTATCATGAAATGTTTTGTTCAAAATGTGAATACTTGAGATTTTTTATAGAAAATTGTTATAGAACACATGGCTGGGACCCTACTAAGCTTGTGTTTACACAAAAATAATAATCCATCAGTGGTCCGTATACCTATCTATGTATTTTGATAATGGGAAAGGAAAGGTGGAACAATGATTTAGTGAGGTTTTATGTCATTTGAGTTGAGTAGCCAATGGTCTGATGGTGGGATTATTCCCACACTATCACATATAGTATTTATTTTCCAATTTGGTAGTCCTTTGTGGTTGGAATTATAGTAGAAGATTGTTTGTACTCTTTTGATGTTTGGATTCCATTGTCTGCTTTCAATTATGGAATAAATTTATATTTTATACTATTGTTCCTAGAGTATATATATATATATATATATTAAATTTTATTACTTATGTTTGGGAGAAATAATTCATTTTGGTTATTGTTTGATGCATAGGTTCTAGTTTCCAGCCCATGGGGATCGGGAACACCCTTCGAGTATGTGACAGGATAGGTCGGGTACCAGTTTTAGTGGCTATTTGGGTTGGTTCATTACATGTATCTAGCACAAATGATTGAGATTAAGTATATGATCCTCCGTGATGATATGCCCATTATAAGGGAATTCACTAATGTATTTTCTGAAGAATTTAATAATAATATTCAGGGATGATAGGTTAAATTATCAATTTAACTTATACCTCTATCTTTTCCAATGTCCATGATTTTATATAAAATGGCCATTTTTGAACATAATGATCTGAAGAAGCATCTACTAGAGAATCTAGATAAAGGATTTATATTTTCAAGTGCTTCACTATGGGGTGCACCGATCCTCTTTTTCAAGAACAAGGATTAGTCAATACACCTCATAAATAATAACCATGAACTCAATAAGATCATGATAAAGAAAAAATATCCTCTTCCACAGATTGATGAACTAATCAACTAGGTACATGGAACCCAATACTTCTCCAAGGTGGATCTTTGGTCATGATATTACCATGTAAATGTGAAGAAGGGGAATATCACCAAGACAATTTTTCATACAAGGTACGGGCACTATGTGTTTATAGTGATTCCATTTAGACTCACTAATTCTCCAAAAATCATCATGGACTAAATGAATAGAGTCATTAGGGATTACCTTGAAAATATTTGGTAGTATTTGTAGATTATATTCTTCTCTAATCCAAAATAAAGGAGGAATGTGAGGATACTTTAAATAATATACTAATGAACTTAGGGAATGGAAAGTTATATGAAAATTATAGTAAATGTTAGTTTTGGTTTGGTCAAATAAATTTCATGTGGTATGTTATCATGAGTAAAGGTATATCTGTAGATTAATAAAAAACTGGGGCAATCAAAGGATGTACAAGACAAACAATTTTTATAGAAATCAAAAGTTTCATTGGATTGGCTAGGTACTATTATTGATTTGTGAGAAACTTACCATTATTTTCAAGCACAATAACCAGGATAACTTGAAAAGGTTTCATGTTTTTAAAAACTTATGAATTCAATGATAGAATTAATGCATTGAAGAAGAGGTTAATCACTGCACTAATGCTCACATTACCCACTAGAGGGATGGATTTGTGATATGTAGTGATGTATCTAAAAATATATTTAGTTTTGTACCAATACATGATTTAAAAATGATAGACTATGACTCTTACTTATTAAAAATATATGAGTAGAACTATCCAATATATAATATAGAATTGGTTTTAGTGATATTACTCTTGATGATTTGGTGAAATTATCTCTATGGGGAGAAGGGAGATATATATATGTATGAATCCAAAAATACTGAAGTATATATTCACACAAAAGGACCTAAATTTGAGCCATTGAAGTTGGTTAGAGATGATCAAGGATTATAATTTTTCAATCCATTACCATCCCTGGAAGGAAAATAAAGTGGTAGATACTCCAAGAAGAAAGGATCCCACAACTCTATCCATGATGAAGATTAAAAGGGATCCAATCTTCTTGGACATAAAAAAGATGGATGTGGGAATAATAAAAAGATATTAACCCTACCTTTATCAAATATAATATTAATCATACATTCTTGAAAGGATCAAGGATGATTACAAGGATGATGTGGTGCTATAGAAAAATATAGATAGTATTTTAGAGTTCAACTTTCCAGAATATGGAGTTACAAGTTTTGAAATGTGGATATGTGTCCCATAAAAACCATCACTAAATAAGAAACATCTGGATGATGTGAATATATCATACTTCTCTATTAATCCATGAAGCACAAATACATATAAATATTTGAAGAAAAACATCTGGTGAGATAATATTAAGAGGGATATTTTAGTTTGTATCTTGATTCTTAGTATGCCAAAAAGTAAAGGTTGAACAAAAGAATTATGATGATATGATGCAAAAAATTTCACATACCAGGAAAGAAATGGGAAAAAATTAACAGGTATTTTATCCTAGAACATCTCAGGACACTTAAAGTAAATAATATCATCTGGATGGTAGTTTATCACCTTAATAAGACAACACATTTAATAGATATCAAGAAAGATTTCTATCTCAACCAAATCACTAAGATATACCTAAGGGAAGTGGAAAGACTGCATGGGGTTCTCATACCTATTATATATGATCAATACTCAAGTTTTACCTAGAGTGTCTAGAGAAGCATTCAGAAAGTGATGGATATATAACCAAGCTTCACCAATCCTTATCACCCTCAGATGGATGGTCAGTCTGAAAGAACCATTTAAATTCAAGAGGATATGGTGACATCCTGTTTATAAAAAACCTGATATTTATTAAATATTAATACATTATTAATTATATAATATTACACTTAATAAAACCTGCAATATAAATAAGTCTAGTGTATTTTAGAATTAGTTATATTACATAACAACTTAAAAAAGGAAAAACATCATCTTTATTAAAAACTTCCAAAACATGCTCACACATAAAACTGCAAGGGATAACCTGGTGACATACACAATAAATGGTTGATCTATAAAGCCCAGCAAGGGAATAAACATGGAAGAAGTTAAAAAATGTTAGAAAATAGGCATATCAGTGGGGAATAAAAGGAACATGAATAATAAGTCATGGTATACCGTGATAATCATAACATGGAAATGTGGAAACAACATAAGGCACAACACATATACATAGGCCAAGGATAAATTCCAATTCATCATGATGGAAAAATCCCCATAAAGGAATCAAGTTCACTCTCTATCCCAACATTAATTATCAAGAGACTAAAAATTACCCAATGCATTGGATCACTATATAATTTTGGGTGAACCCATCACTTTCATTTCATTTTCATGCTTAAGTGCACCACATATATCATACAACATGGATTAATTCATTATAATATTTTATTACGAGATAAAGGATTTTGGAATAAGTACATGTAATTTCAAATTAATGAAATTATAAGTGTATAAATGTGAACACCCTTTATAGGAAAAGGGTAAGGTATTCACTACATTATTAATTTAGCTTAGAAAATTGCGGTGAAATACCACCAGCATAACAACATCACATAAAAATTCATAAACTGATTTGATGAGAGATAAAGGCGTATCTAATCATTTGGAAATAAAATGGGTATTAATAGCGATATGTAAATACATATCAAAACATTAGTAAATTTAAATAGAAGGTAGAAGATAATAAAAAGACTTGAATAAAGAAGGTAATGTGAGGATCCCTTATATAAATTCAGCATGGTAATAAGTGCATATAAAGGTTCATGAGAGAGATTTAAGGATATATATAGGGCATATTATAATCTAAAAATAAAATTGAAATTATGGGGGAAATTTGAGAATATATACCATCATTATGAAATAAAAATTAATATGAATAACATAAAAAGGAGTGCTCGAATAGAAATGAGGGGAGAGAAATACCTTAATTGAGTGTGTGACTCCATGTGCTTGAAATAAGACTCTTGAGAGATTGGGGGAACCATGGGAGGACTCTGGAGAGGTGAGATACGATTAATAATGTTATAAAGAGTTTTTTAGTAAAGATAAATGGAATATTTAGTGGATTTATATAGGAAATGAGTGCAGATTTCTTTAATATTTCTCCTACTTAGGTTTGGAACTCTATATAATAAAATAACAGAAACCAAAAAACATCCCATGATTTTTAACCATGGTTTTAGAAAAATGGTAGTGGATTTAATTATTTTATAATTATAAGGGAATAAATTAATTCAATAACACCCTTTATTATGTGGAAGTGATTCATACTCTTAGATAAATGATTTTAAATCCTTAAAATATATTTATGGTTCTGGAGGATTAATAAAGGATTTAAAAAATTAACCAAATAAAAATAAAATCACATTATTTTAAATGGAAAACATATATTTGGTTTTGTATCCAATTATAGTATTTATTACATCAATTTTGGGTCATTATGATGTCATATTATACAAGGCATATTTGTACAATATTTATCATTTTAACCAAAAATTTGACAACCTCTGAAAATTATAAAAAATCCACAGTTGGATAATTTTGACATTCAAATTCAGAAAATAATATTCATTTTATATAAATAATTTTATAAATATTTTATTTTTTAC
The DNA here is from genome assembly GCA_963277665.1 of Viscum album. NCBI lineage: Eukaryota > Viridiplantae > Streptophyta > Magnoliopsida > Santalales > Viscaceae > Viscum > Viscum album. The sequence goes on from OY728142.1 coordinate 1,542,989,512, forward strand.
TTTTAAACTAATAACTGACATTTAATGAAAATGATGGGTTTTTTTTGAAAATAACAGTATTTTTAATCTTTAAAAAAATTATATATGACTTCAAAAAAATTATATGATCATTCATATTTAATAAAAAAAATTTGATAACCATTTTTTAAAATATTTTTTATTTCAAAAATTCATTATTTCATCAAAATAAATTTCTTAGTTGAATTGGAATATTACCTAAAATTACTATTTGTGTTTTATTGTATCCAAATAAAAAAATTTAAAAAGTAACAATAATAGGATAAAAATATATTCATTATTATATAAAATACATACTCAAATTGAAAGGTTCTTGATACATGTTCTTTTAATACACAAGAAAACTCTCTAAATATAAGGTGTGTGATAGTGAGACTTTCATGGGGTTGTTCAGTGAACATGGTTTGTGCCGTGATCTCGATGAGCTTGAAATTCTCCCACAAATAGTTTCACTCATGCATAAGTTATTGGATCTCATATTGGGATTGGTCAAGGGAAAATCCCATTGATGTTATCTCCCTTAGAAGCACTAATAATTGAGCTTCATAGGGTATGATACCACTGGTTGAGGCCATCACTTCATTTGCCTATGTCAATTGGATTTGTTAAAACCCTATATTTATACTAATCATGTGAAAACTATTCAAAAATTATTTTATCAATAGTAAAGATGATTAATGGTCATTTGATTATTATCGGATATCATTTAACCAAAAAGTGAATTTTTTTCTATTACCATAGTAATAATAATACATTTAATTAAATAAAAAGGTAAATTTTATATATAAATGTTTCAGTCGTTACAATATTCCCCCCCTTAAGAAATTTCTCCCTAAAAATTTTCATTTCCCACATTAAAATAGATATGTTTAACTCTATTTCATCACTTCATTGAGTTCCCATGTCACTTCATCAAACTTTTTTTTTTCTCTATAGAAATTTGATGAGGTGCCTTGTCTTATTTCGTAGAACTTTATGTCTATGATCTAAGATCTTCATCGGATACTCTTCGTATGAGTGATCATTCTCCAATGGTACCATCTCTGGATTGATTACATGTGAGGGGCCTAGTATGTAATTTATCATAAGAAATACATGGAATACATCATGTACTTAAAATAGGTTAGTTTGGATTTATAGTTCGTAGGCCACCAATCCGATACGATCAAGGATTTCAAATGGGCTGATGTATCTTGAACTAAGATTTACCTTCTTCCAAAATCTCATCAATTTATTCCATGGATATATTTGGAGGAATACCATGTGTCTCACATAAAACCATAGGTCTTTTTAATGATTTTCACCATATATCTTCTATCTAATCTGATCAACCTTGATTTTCTACTGAATGGTTCTAACTATTTCTCCCATTTCGTCGACCATTTTAGGACATAGCAGTATTGATTTCCCAACTTCATCCCAACATGAAGGTGTTATACACCTCTTCCCATAAAGGTATTCATGGGTAACCATTTGAATTAAATAGTTTAAACTATTATCTTATGAGAAATTGACTATAGGAAGATGTTGATCCCATAGTCCTTTGAAGTAAATTGAGAATTCTCTAAAAATTTACAAAAGTGTCTGGATAGTTCACTTAGATCAGCCATTATTTTGGGGGTGATACTTCATACTAATGTTTATCTCAGTGTTTTAGAGCATGCCAGATACTTTTATGGAACATGGAGGTAAATCTACGTTCTTGATCAGATAAAATCAATAGCGGTACTCCATGAATCCTCACCACCCATTTGATGTATATCCATGCATTTTGGTTGAGTCAGAAGTCCTGTTGAATTGTGATAAAGTGATATGTCTCTGTAAGATGATCCACAACAACCCATATTACATTTTTTTCCTATGGTTGTCTTCAGAAGTTCAATATAAATTCAATGGTGATGTTTTCTGATTTTTATGTATGTATGGATAATGGTTTCATCAACCGCTTGGATTTTTTCATTTTTTTCCTTCACTTGGTGACATAAAAAACATCTAGGTGTATATTCTGTGATCTCTTTCTTTATATTGTCACAAAATTTTGTTCTCATGGTTCTTAATTCATTTTTGTGCTTACTGGGTGGATAGAGAAGGTATAACATTGTGCATCATCCAACTACTCCTTCATTAACTCAGGGTTTGATGGTACGCATATCCATGACCCAAATCTTAATAATCCGTCTTCATTAACATTTAACTAATAGGATTGATATTTTCTTATAGTTTCCACTTTATTCTGAATTCCCACACCATCTCTTTGGTCATCCTGTATCTTCTCCAAAAGGGATAGTTGCGTAATCATTTGTGAAAGGATTTATGATGTTACCTTTTTTATGATTCCCATGTCCATTTATTCAATTCTCATTAATGATAGAAATTCTGGATTCTTTCAACATAGATAATATTCTACATTATTCTATTTCCCTGGAAGAGAGTTAATTGAGAAATCAACTCCCTTGATCAGCTCTACCAATTTTAGTTAGATCATGTTAATCTCTTTCTATGTGAACATATACTTTAGGATTTCATGATCTATATATATTTTATAATTCCCCCCCAAAAGATAATGTTTCCATATTACCAAAGAGAAGATCACTAAAACCAACTCGAGGTCATGTGTTGGAAAGTTCTATTTGTGATCTTTAAAATTCCTTGAATAATATTCTATGACTTTGTCTATCTTCATTAACATACAACCCAATCCCTTCTTTTAGGCATTACTAAATACCATGAAATTTTCTCCACATGTGGGTAGTATAATCACAAGTGTAGTGATAAGCCTCATTTTCATCTCCTTGAATATCTATTTACCTTCATCATTATAAAAACACTTGAATCCCTTCTGAGTTATTTTGGTAAGAGGGTTTGATAATCACAAAAAAGTTCTCACAAATTAGTTATAATAACCAACAAACCCAAGGAAACTACATATATCTATTATAGATGTTGGCCTCGACTATCGTACAATTGCTTTTGTGTTTTAAGGGTCCATATATATCCCATTAATTATACTAATATTCCCCATGAAAGAGAATTACTTTAATCATAACTCACATTTCTTGTAATTTGCATAAAATTTATTCTTTCACAGGGTCTTTAGCATAGTGCTCACATGCACCTCATTCTACTCCTTGGTTTTGGAGGATTTTAGAAATATCATCGATGATTACTACCCCAAATTTGTTGAGGTAATATCTAAATAATATATTCTTCATGTTCAAGAATATTTCTGGAGCAATAGTGTGTCCTAATGGAATTAAAATGAACTCATAGTACCCGTACCTTTTACGAAAATTAGCCTTGTGGATATTCTACTTCTTCACACAAACATGATAATATCCCGACCACAGATGCACCTTGGAGAAGTACTGTGATCCATATAACTGATTGAACAAGTCATCAATCCATTTAAGTGGAAACTTGTTCTTTATCATGATCTTCTTGAGATCATGATAATCAATTCAAAGACACATCGACCCATCCATATTATTTACAAAGAGGAATGGTACACCCAATGGTGAAGCACTTGGGCATATGAAATGTTTTTCCATATTCTCCAATAGTTTCAAATTAATCTCCTCAATTTCTAAAACATCAATTATATATGGAGTCTTGGATAACGGCAATGCCCTTTGTACAATCTCGATTGAAAATTCAACCTCTTTGCTAGGAGGAAGACTAGGAAATTTTTTAGGAAACACATCATCATATCCCCTCAAAATGAGATTGTCTTCAAAGATTATTCTTTCCTTTGAATCAATCATTTTAGCTAGATATTATTTCTCATAGGGATATAATATCCATTATTTAGATTTAGGTGCTAAATAAGATTGATCCTTTTCCATGAACTTGTATAGAATTAGTGGACGATTATCAATATGGAGATTTATTTTATTCACTTGGAAATTTATGATGGCTCTATATAGGGAATGAAAATAAATGACCATAATTTCATAAAAATCCACCAAAGGTAGTATGAAACGTTTCATTGGGAAATTTAACCCACAAATTTTGATATGGGATTAATTATATACTATGGATTCAATAATTTCCCCATTGTTAGTTTTGACTGATAGCTCTACTTCCATGATTTTTGGTGGTGTTTGAATAGTTATACTAAACTTTCGTGATATGAAGGAATTATTAGAACTAGAAAAAAGTATGTTATATATTATTGAATGAATAACTAGCATACGTGTCACCAAATCATTTTCTGTATCCACCTCAGTGGTTGGGATGAAAAAAGATCTCCCTTTGTTCCTTGGAGATTATTGGTTTTATCTGAAAACCCTTGGATTAGTGGATTGGTTTTCAAAGTGCCTTGGTTAATTGTATCTATATCAATGAAAAATGTGACGAGGTTTGACTGAAGCATTCATTTACTCCATTGCATTAATGGGTTTCTCATATTAGAAATCACAATCTAGGTGTCCTTCCTTCCCGCACTAAAAGTATTTTCTCATCACCCTTAGGTAATTTTTGGGGTTATTCATTGCTCACTGATTAAAAGTGGGATGATGAAATTTCATGGTGACGTTAGATTTATATTTTGGACCACCAGAATTAAACTCTACATACTGCTTCTTATACCTATGATACACTTGAGATTTTCTATTCTTCATTTCAAATTTGAGGGAACATCAGAAAATTTCCTCATAGCTATCAAAGTGCCAGATCGTCAAGGATTTTTGTTGACCAAGTTTTAGTCTAAAAAAAAGTAGTCATCCTTTTATTTAGGGGTAATGAAAAATATTGAGGAGTATCATGCAAGTCCTGTGAATTTTCCTCACACTTATTGATATGTTTGTTATAATTTTTTCTTTAGGTAAAGTACATCCCTTTCCATTTTATGACGAACAATGTGAGGAGAATATTTATCTATTTTTATTCCAGAATTCCATCCACCCATCACTTTGATATCTTCCTTAGTCTTTATATTATTAATTAATGTCCATCATTAATCATCTTCTCCCACAATACAATAAAAAATCAGTAAAAAAATCTCCTTTTTGTAACATTGAAGGATGGAGAATATCTTATCAGTGGAGTTGATCCATTGTTACACAATTAATGGATCAGATGATCTATTGAAATTTGGAAGCATTTGTCACATAAAGGACTCAATTTTATATTTTTATTTCATAGGGGTATTTGGACTCTTTTATGGATCTAGGTTTCTCTTCAAAACCTAATTCAGTTTAGAGACTATCGTCACAATGTTTTCAATTCCTGCTCCCATCGGGTTGGGCATCTCATTGGGGAAATCATCATATTTCCCATTACATTGATTTTTAACTGATTCCACATATATCTATCAATTGTATAGAATAAATTCAAAATTAGGGATGAGTATTTTTAAACTATTAAACACATAAAATGGAATCCAATGACATTAAATAGGTAACTTATAAATTTTTATGTTTCAATATATGTTATCCATGATCTTTTTCATAACATATATTCTTATCGGATTTCCCCCTTAATAATAGTGTATAAAGATATTTTTGAATTTACCAAAGTATATCCCATAGGTGTATCAAACTAGGTGTATAGTAAGACCCATTATCATGTACTAGGTTACATCGAGTCAGGCCTGACATACCTTGTCAGAGTTTTTACCCCTAGTTACATCTATTCTAGAATAACATCCACTTATAGTATCCATAAAGTGATATATTTTCTTGATAAACCAATTAATCTATAATTACCATAATTTATTAATTTTTTCTTACCCATGGTTTTATACCCAAGGCTTTCTCTAGAGTTTTCTAATCCAAATCCCAAAAATTACTAAACTTTCCTCAGATACCAACTATATTAACCAAACTATTTGTTACATATTAATTCATGATTTATGACATAATATTACACTTAATAAAACCCATAATATTGATAATTATAGTGTATCTAGGAATTATGAACATTACATAACAAATTAAAATAGGAAAAAACATCATCTTTATTGAAAAATTCCTTAACATGGTTGCACATAAAGCTGCATGGGATAACAAAGGGACATGCATAAGAAAGTGTTAAGATAAAAATAACAGTAATGGAATAAACATAAAAAAATGTAATAAATGTCAGAAATTAGGCATATAAATGGGTCATAAAAGGAGCATGAATAATAAGGCATGATATCACATGATAATCCAAACATGGGAAATGTGGAAACAACTTAAAACACTAAATCATAAATATAGGTCAAGGCTAAGTGCCAAGAAATCATGATGGAAAAAGTTCCATAAAGTAATCAGGTTCACTTCTTATCAAAAAATGACATCTCATGGGACTGAAAATTAACCAATTAATTGGATCACTATATAATTCCAGGTGCACCTATAATTTTCATATCATTCTCATGCTTATGTATTCCACATATATCAAACAACATGGATTCATTCATCATCATATTTTATTTCATTATCAAAGAGTTAAGAATAAATACCTGTAACTACCAATTAAAATAATTATAAGTGTTTAAATTTGAATACCCTTGATATGAAATGGGTATGGTAATCAATACATAAATAATTTGGCATAGAAAATCGCGGTGAAATTTTGACAGCAAAATAGTGTCACTTAGAAATTTATAAAATGATTTCACAATATAGAAAGGGGCATATCATTATTTTAAAATAAAAATTGTAGTAATAAGGATATGTAAATACATATCCCACCATTAATAATTTGAAATAGAATGTATTAGATAATAAAAATACTTTAATAAAGAAGAGATGGTGAGGACCCCTTACTAAAATTCGGCATGGTATCAGGTGTATATAAAGGTTAATGGGAGGGATTTGATGAGAGATAAGGAATATATAATCATATAGAAATAAAATTTTAAGAAATGTGGCATGAAATAATATATCAGAACATGATCAAGATAAAATTAAGAGGCATAATATAAAAAGTGGTGCTTGAATAAAAAAGAGAGCAGAGAAATACCTTACTTCAGTGTGTGACTCCAAATGCCAGGGATAAGATTCTTGAGTGGTTAGGGGTGACTTAGGAGGACTATAGAGAGGGGAAGGAAAATTAAATACATTATAAAAGTATTTTTAGTGAAGATAAATGGTATATTGGGTGAGTTTATATAGGAAATGAGTGGGGATTTATTTAATATTTCCCAAACTTAGGTTTTGGACTCTATATTATAAAATAACCAAAAACAATTAACATTGTTTTTCCATTGATATCTATAAAATAAAACAGGTTTTAATTATTTTATAAGGAAAAGGTTCTAAATTAACAAAATTATCCCCTTGATTATGTGAAATTTATTCATACTCTTAATGAAATGATTTTAAAACAGTAAAATATATTAATGGTTTTGGAGGATTCATAAAGTATTAAAAAAATTAACCAAATAAAATAAAATCACATTATATTAATGGGAAAACTTATATTTTATCTTTTATCCCATTTAAAGTATTTATTATCTCACTTTTGGGTCATTATGATGTCATAATACACAAAGTATATTTATATTGTATTTAATTTTTCACTTGAAAATTAGACTATCTTAGAAAATTAAGTAAAATTCACCACTGGATAATTTAGAAATTATGATACCAAAAATAATATTAATTTTACTAAATAATTTTATAAATATTCTAATTTTCACTTTAAAAATAATAACTGACATTTATTGTAAAAACATGTTTTTTTTGAAACTAATAGTTTTCAAACCCCTATAACAATTATATTTAACTTCATAAAAATTATATGATCATTTATAATTAAAAAAAATTATTTTATAATAATATTTTATTAAAATATTATTCATTTATAAATATAAATTAATTCATCAAAATAAATTTCTTAATTTAATTTTAATATTACTCAAATGTACTATTTGTGTTTTATTGTATTAAAATAAAAATCATTTATAAAGTAACAACAATAGGATGAAAATATATTCATTATTATATATTGTACATACTCATAACACTAGGGTCTTGGTACATATCACTTTAATACACCTGAAAATGCTCTAAGAGTAAGGTTCACAATAGTGAGACTTTCACGGGGTGGTCGGGTGGACATTGTTTGGGATACAATCTCAATGACGTTAAACATCTCCCATAAATTGTTTCTATCAAGATTAATTTGTTGGATATTAGCTTATACATAGTTAAGGAAAAATCCTACCGATGTTATCCCCCTTGGATGTTCTGATAAATGATATTTATAGTGTAAAATTTGACTGATTGAGGCAATCACATTCATTGTCTTTATCTATTAGATTTGTTAAAACCTTATATTTATATTAATCATGTGATAATAGTTCAAAAACTATTTTATAAATGGTAAATATTCTCAATGGTCATTTAAATATAATAGTATATAATAAAACCAATTAAGTGAATATGTTTTCTATAACCATATTATATAGTAATACATTTAATAAAATCACAAGGGAAATTTTATTTATAATCATTTGGGTCATTATAATTTTCATTATATTTCAACGTTGTTGGGATCAACAACTCCCATAGAGGAGTAATCGTATATTTAAAATTTATATTCTAGAATTCAAATGGAATCTTATGAGGTTTTATAATGGAAGAGGCATTGGACTCTAACATGTTGGGATGATGTTGGATAGAAAAAGATGATAGGACTGGATCTTGTAAAAGAGATGATAGATAAGGTTCAAACCATTGAACGATATATGAGATATTCAAAAAGTCATCACAAAATATATGAATAAAATCATCGATGAGACCTAGAGTTGGAGGTCAGAGTTAAAGTGTTCCTTTGTATATCTCTATGGAAGAATGCCATGCGGTATGGGAATAAGGGAAAGCTTAGCCCAAGGTACATTAACCCCTTTAAGATCCTGTATCTCCTCAATGTAGTGGCTTATCAAATATCACTCCCACATAACCTATTTTAAGTTATATAGTTATTCCATATATCTATATTGAGGAAGTAAATACCAGACCCCTCACATGTACTACATCTAGAGGTGTTAATGTTGGAGAATGATCTATCATACAAGGAGAATCCGATGAAGATCTTAAATTATAGAGATAATATTCCATGAAACAAGACAAATCACTTGGTCAAAGTGTTATGAAGAAACCTCAAGTTTGTGTAATGGACATGGGAACCATGAATGGTGATGAAAAAAAGTAACCACATCTATTTCTCTATAGGAAATGAAAAATTTTCAGGTGAAATTTTTGAATGGGGGAAGAATTTTACACCAAAAAATTTATAAGTGAGATTCCATTTTTGAATTAAAAAATAATTATTAAGTAATGTTGTTATAGAAAAAACATGCACTACAATGGTGATTTTGGATATTTTTATGGTTTTTATATTTAAAATACCATTAATCATGATAAAATTTGATAAATAGATTATGTTTAGTAACTATTTAGATTAATATATTAATGATTATAATAAATTCTAGTTGACAAAAAAGGAAGGGGAGATGACATTGACCAAAAGAACCATTCCCTATTAAAATGATTTATCAGATCTTCCAAGGCAGATAACATCACTGGGATTTTCCAATGGCCAATACCAATATGAGATGCAACAACTAATGAATTTGGAATTTTTTTTATGGGAGAAGTTCAGGTTCATCGAGATCATGTCCCAAACCATGATCATCATACCACCTCATAAAAATCTCACCATTACACAACATACCCTTGGACACTTTCTAGTGTAATAAATGGATATTTATCTAAAACCTCATAGTATGAATTCTTATATTTTATTTTAAATTAAAAAAATTATTATTTTCATCATATGTTAATATTAATTTTTAAATGAATATATAATGAGTTTGATAAAAATTATATTTTCATATGATGAAAAAGAAATTGTGTTTTTGGGAAATATATAGTTTCAATCAAGACACTCAGTTTTAATGAATTAAATAATTATTTAAATAAATTATATTATTATAAAATATTATTATTAAATAATATATTTTAAATATAAATGATAATATAATTTTATGAAGTCAAAAATAATTTTTATAAGGGTTAGACAACAGTTATTATTCAAAATATAGATTTTTTCAACAAATGTGGATTTTTTATTTAAAATTGTAAATTATCAAAAAAATAATAATTATTTGGATAAAATAAATATATTTTTTCAAATAATAACATTGAAACTATATAAAATTTATTTTTTCATAATTTATTATGATAGTTAAATTTTTGGGTCTAAATTAATTACAGTATAAATATATGGTATGTGTTATGATATAATAAAAGAAAAATTGTGACGTAATAAATACTATAAATAGTATCCAAGAATAAAATTTTGTTCCAACTCTAAAATATTTTTCAAGTTACTTAAATAATTTTATATTCCCTTAATGAATCCCCCAAAACCTATATTATATATTATGGTTTTAAAAACAATTATTTATAAAAATGGATCACTTACACATCATTATTGGAATTATTTTAATCTTTTAGGTTCATAGAATTATAAAATAACATAAAAAATATTATTTTTAAGAAACCATGGGAAAAAATAATGGGAAGGATTGTGGTTTTTTTTTCTTTATCATATAGAGTTTGAAACCCTTGTTTGGAAATTAATAAAAAAATTCCCCTCTCTTTCACTATATAAACCCACACAAATTTCTATTCCTCTTCACTCAAAAACCTTGTATCACGAATTTAATATTCCCATACCTCTCTAAAACCAACCAAAGTTTTCCCCAAGCTCTTAAGAAGTTCCTCTCATGATTTTAGAAGCACCTTCTCAAGGTATGGGATCCTCTCATTCTCCTCTTTATTCAAAAAAGCGTCTCCATGTCATTCGTTTTTTATTTCCATTTTCAATTTTGGGATATTTTTTTCACCCATATATATTAATTTATTCATGATTTTGAATTGATGATATACTCCTTTAAATCTCATTAATCTCTTCTAGAAACATTTATGCATCCCTGTTATGCTGTCAAAACTATCCTGTAATATTTCATGCCAAACAACTGTTTAGTAAATAACCATTCACATTTACACTCAGGGGTATTATCCAAGATGTTACTAACATTAATTTATTGGTTATTTAAATAAATTTAACCATTAGTCCTTAATTTTGGGTCTAAAATTGATAAAATACATCATTATGATTGTATGATCTATGTGGAACTCTTATGCATGTATATGATATAGAAGTGATGAATGTGCCCAAAATTATATATCCCTATAGTAAATTGAGTAATGTTTTTTTATATCATTAGATTCCATGTATAGTGCATGATAGGTTATCCTAAGTAAACTATGTCCTGTTCTATTGGATGTTATACATAACTTATTATTATGATTTCATGTTTTATATTGTTTCCACATTCCTAGGTTTCCTTTAGGTCATCATTCTATATAATAATTTGTTATTCAATATTACAATTATCACCCCACTTATATTACATTGATATGATTCATGGATCACATGAACTAAATTATATTATTCTATTCCTGTATATTTATTTACTAGCCTTTATGACTCACCCTTTCTTATGTACATCCCCAGGTTATCTCATGTTGTTTTAGAATATCCAAGGGAAAAGGGCATGTTTCAAAGTTTTAAGTTAATAATTTTGTATTTACTTTACAAGTTTTTATATTTGTCACTAATTTAAAAAATACACTTTGTCTCATGATCTTATGGGGTTTTATTAAGTGTACCTTTATGTAATAAATCAAGAAAACATGTGTAATGAAATATGAGTTGTCATATTTCATGTGATCATTTGTGAAATACCATTTTGAAACTTTAAGAAAAGTAGTTTTATAAATGCGTGAGACCCTCATTACAACACCATGTAACTATTATTATGCCTGACATGGACTGACATCCCATTGATATCATTTTTTATTGTTTCATCCTTAAATACTTCTTGTGAATGGATTTTAAAATAAGGGGGTTGTTTCATGAAAGGGTGTAAGTGGTGAGGTGTGTGTTATTTTGAAATATTCTATATTTGATATATATTATTTTTTATTTTTGATGACCTCTATTTAAACTTACATGATACTTAGAGTAATATAGTTGGTGACTTTTATAAAGGAATACCCTCAAAGATATTGTGGGTTAAATAGGGAGTGTTTTTTGGTAACTCTGATATGGTTCGAAGAGAAGCGTTAGTAGTAAGTTACATTAGAAATTTCATGTTATTCATATGGTATTGATGGAACTCCAAGGAAACGTATTTATAGATAGTTTGATAGAACTATTAGGGATGTTTATAGGTTTATTAGTGCTGGCCTAGGTTCTATGTCTCTAGTTCATGTCATTATTACTATTTCTTAGGGTTTATTCCCATGATACTAGTTCCTTCTCATTACACTTTTTGGGATTTTGCTTTATGATCCAGTTATATTCCCCTAGTTTTTACTTATTGAAACCATTATATTATTATATCCTTGGATTATGTTTCCTTGATTCTTGTGTTACAATTTGTAGTTTAAAAAACACATTGAGTGTGTTATTTTACATTAAAATTTATTATGTTAAAAAGGCTTGAATGCATGTTTTAAAAATGAAAATGGTTTTGGTAATTATTAAATTGGATTTATGAACTAGGGTTTCTTTGAAATTTTATTTGAAAAAGGGTTTTCAAAATTTTTTTTTGAAAGAGGGATAAATATTTTTTTGGGTTGTTTCCCATGGGTTTACAGTATCTCATTACTTGGTGTTAAATACTTTATTTAAAATTTTTATCCTTCTTTTTATTTTAATTTTTAAAAGTGTGGTTATTTATGAAATTGTTAGAGCCATGTAGTTGCACTTATTTTACAATTAATGTTAAAAACACATTTTTATCTTATGTTGAAACCTATATTTTATGAATTTATTTATAAGATGATTTCAAAATTATTGAGTGGTGGTGACCTTTAAGGCCATTTAGATCATGCCTATATAGATCTTTTATATGTTTTTGGAACCCATCAATATTTATATTCTTTGGTTCACATTCTTAAATGTAGGAAAAATTGAGATTTTATGAATGATCATGGGTCATTAGTTTCTTCCACATTAATACATCAAATTCCCTATGTGAATGTGACATGGTTTTAACACCCTTTCTACTTGGAAATAGAGTTTCACAGTGTGACCAGTGAATGTCACTCCGTGATAACTTTGACCCGAGTCCCACATCAAGGCATAAATGTTTTTGGGAATGGAATATAAGGCTCATGAGTTCCCCTACAAATAAAAATTGGTTTCCCATATAGGAGAGATCCCTGAGGAATGAGCCTACAAAAAAATAAAAGTTCAAGAGGAATCCAAAAGTAGAAAATATCGAGATGGTAGGGGCTACTGCTGGGGTCCTACAAATGGTATTAGAGGGTTGGAAAAACCTTGATCCTTAGGTAAAATGTCAAGGGGATATTTTTTGTAACGAAATAATGTTTTTAATGGAAATTCCATTCTTATAGATATGTCATAATATCACATTAAAACCCAAAATAATGAACTACTAAGTGCTAAGTGACCTTTGAACAAAGGTTTGTCACTTTTGTGTTGGGAATTTCAAAAATATAACATACATGGTTGCAATCGGTATGTTATTTGGGGTCCAATAAGAAAAAATTAATTTTTAGTGAATAGTAACCAACCCTTATGAATAGTTACATACCATTATGAGTATTCGTAGGACCCTTATGAATATTAAATCATCCAAAAAATGATTAACCTTACACATGAATAATTAAATAAAATTTAGGCATCTTAGAAAATGAAAATTGGACCATAGTACGTGTTTTGGAATATTTGTAAGTCCAAAATAATTAATTATAATTAATTAATTAAATTTAATTAAAATTCATTTTTTAAAAATGTGTTCAGAAATTAAAAAATATATGTCTTATAGTTTTTAGATAATTTTATAAGACACTACGTAATTTTTGAAAGCATTATAAAATCTGTTTTAATTTTAAAAACTGTATTTATCAAGTAAATTATAATTTTAATTAAAAATTGTATTAATCATATTTAAAAAATTATTTTTGAAAAATGGACTACATTTTTAGATTCTACACTTGAAAAAATATTTTGGGTGAATTTTTGAGATTTTTCTGAAATACTTGATTTTTTGGTGAATAGTAATATACATTAATTTACTGTATAAATACATTATAATTTAAACCCACTATTCATGTCATCACAAGTGATTTAATCACTCAAATATCAAACTCACATTCCCTATTTACTATTCATGTTCATGTAAGTCTCACTATTCCTTGTCTTGTGGGGAAATAATAAACCAATGAATTTTATATTTTGAAAACCCCTCTCCCCTCCACTATAAATACCACCATTCACACCCTCCTTTCCTCAAACCTATCAAGCTTAAAGCCTTGTCTAAAATCTACCCAAACATCTTCCCTAGCCCATCCCTCACGTACAAGAGCTTCTAGTCTCATCAAAAGACCAATCCTAGGTCCCTTAAAAATGATCTCAAGAGGAGGATTAAAGAGGTAATTTCTCTTCCTCTTCCCTTTATTTCCCTTTCAATTTCATGCTATTTTATTATTCTCTCCCCACCTATATTAATCCACATGGTATGTTAAATCTAGTATCATACATATACTAGAATTTTATGATACTATTGGGATATTAAACCATCCAACCCCCTTCCCCACTTACTTTTATTTTATAAAAAGAAAACGTTGTTTGTGAATGTTAATTTATCACCTTCAAGAACGACAGGTTTTCCTTTTTACGTTTCTACTTTCAGATATGGTCATGATACCATTTTTTTGGTTGAACCAGAATATGTTATATATATTATGTCCTATTTAAAGTTCTGGAAATAACTTATGTACATATTACTAAATGGTTAAACAAAACAAGATCGTTGTGGTCGAAAAACTGCCCAAATTAACCCAAACAATCAGCATTTAATTCTTATCTAATGATTCATCCACATGGTATATAATATAATAAATTATAAGATCATTTAAACTCCTAGAATATAATTAATAAAATGTAATATCAGTTTTTTATGTTTACCCATGTTCTACCCAAACTTCAATTTATGAATACAAGTGAACCAATTGAGAAAAACCATAAAAACAAACATTCTCGAACAATGTTTTTAAATTATATAACTCATCCAAAGGCACATAAAAATAATTAATTAAACCATAATGAAACATGTTCATGTAAAAAAGGTTCTGTAATTGTAAATCAATTAATCTAATATTGTTATACAGGACATTAAAGCGAATGAAGCGTTTATATATAAGGTAAGGGGAAATTCTCAAACCCAAATTTCATCCTTCGGGTTCACCCGCTTTCACTCATTTTTTTTGATATGGTTACTCATTAAAAATCATATTTTCATCATTTTCTTTCCTTTTCTTGGATATAAATGTTTTTTTGGATTTGTGTAGCCCGATCCGGTTGGGCCGAATGCTTGTGGCGGAGCTGACCGACTGACACCGACATGCACTGTAGCATCTCTAACCACTGTAGCGGAGCTGATCGACCGACACCGAAAGGCACTATAATAGCATGGAATTCAGAGTCAACAATACTATTGCACTTTTTTACTTCCATCCGGCAGCCACTATAGCACTTTTGACAAAGGTGTCCGCCGTTCACTATAGCGATGCAGACTTACTTTTCGGAACAAAATATTCTTCTCTTCATTTTATAGCCCATTTTTGGGATAGGGTTACTACTAAAAAAACTCTATACATTTTTCTCCCGAATTAGTGAGGTTTTTCCTCTCCATGGATGTAGGTATTTTTCCCAAAACACATAAATCATTGTGTTCCATGTGTTCTCTTTTCTTCTGCATTTTCTTTCATTTCTCATTTCTGTCATTGTGACTCCCGAAAATCCCGAAACAACTGGTATCAAAGGGTGAGTTTGGAATTTTACAATGATGGCTATAGATGAAAAAAAGTGAAGATTGATAGCTTTGATGGAACTGATTTTAGTTTCTATAATATGTAGATCTAGGATTATATTTATCAAAAAAAAGATGCACTTGTCGCTTCTGGGTGTGAAGCCAACAGACATGGAGTAGTGAGAGTGGGAGCTACCGGATCGACAGGTTCTGGGTGTTTTACACATGATGTTGGCAAAAAATGTGGCGTTCAACATCAGAGAAGAGAGGATGACGATTGGACTAATGAAATCTCTCACCAATATGTATGAGAAGCCTTCAGTAGCTAATAAGATACACTTTATGTGACGACTATTCTACCTAAAAATGGTTGAATGGAGAGTTTTTGTAGATCATATCAACGAATTCAATACCATCATAAGTCATTTGATAATAGTGGATATAGATCTTGGTGATGAGGTATGTGTGCTAGTTTAACTATCTTCATTACCTGATAGTTGGGAAGAAACTGTAATAGCTATGAGTAGTACTTCAGGGAATATGAAGTTGGCTCTAAAAGATGTATGAGACCTGATCCTCAGTGAGGATATGCGAAGAAGAGAATCAGGTAGATTCTCTGGTTCTACTCTAAACGATGAAGGAAGAGGAAGATATGTGTAGTGGGACAATTGAAGAGGATGATCAAAGTCAAGAGGAAAGATCAAAGACAAGGAAAAGGCGTATGTTCCAACCTGCTAGACTTGCAGGAAGAAAGGACATGTCAAAGAGTGCAGAGAAAATTGATAGGGCCCTGAAACCAGTGGAGAAAACACGACAGCTGAAAGAACTGATGACATGCTGCTATTGAGTGTGGACATCCCAATGGAATCTTGGATTTTAGACTCTGGGGTTTCATTCCATTCTACATCAGAGAAGGGATTTTTGGAAAAGTACGTTTATGGAAATTTTGGGAAGGTATATCTTGCTGATGATGAGCCCTTGAAGATTGGGGGGAAAGAAGATGCACGAATCCAGACCAACAGTGGGAGTCTATTGGTTCTAGAAAACGTGAGGTATATCCTTGGTTGGAGAAGAAACCTTATTTCTATTTTACAACTTGATGATGCAGGGTTGAGTACCACATTCACTGGTGGTGCGTGGAAGATCACCTGAGGAGCTATGGTCATAGCTCAGGGAGCAAAGAATGTTACCTTATAAAACCTGACAGAAACTTGCACAGACATAGCTGCATCACTCCAATCTGTAAAATATTCACAATTGTGGCACAACAGGCTAGGCTACATGAGTGATAAGGGGATGAAGGTGCTGGCAACAAAAGGGATTCTACTGGAGCTGAAGTTAGTGGAATTTGGACTATGTGAAGATTTTATCTTAAAAAAGCAGAAGGTGTTTTTTGCAAAAGGAGGTAGAACACCAAAGGTTGGGAAGCTGGACCTGGTACACACAGATGTTTGGGGGCCTGCACTAGTACTTTCCCTTGGAGGGTCACAATAATATGTGACATTCATCGATGACTCAAAAAGGAAGGTATGTGTTTACTTTATGAAAAGAAAATCTGATGTTTGTAAAATTATTTATAAGTGGAAGGTCATAGTGGATAATGAGTCAGGAGCTAACCTGAAATGCTTGAGGTCTGACAACGATGGAGAGTATGGCAGTCAAGAATTAACAGAATCCTGTTCTGATAATGGAATTCCGTGGGAGAAGACTATCCCAGGAACACCACAGCTAAATAGTGTGGAGGAGATTATGAATATGACGTTGAATGAATGTGCCAGAAGTATGAGGATACACTCAGGGTTGCCCAAAACATTTTGGGCTGATGTAGTGAACATGGAAGTGTATCTAATCAATAGGAGTCCATCTGTTCCAATGGGAGAATGTCTACCCGAGGAGCTCTGGTCTAGTAAGAAGGGAAAAATCTCACATTTAAGAGTCAATGGAAAAACTTGATACTATTTACAAGCCATGTTTCTTTATTGGCTATGGTGCTGATGAGTTTGGTTACCGATTTTGGGATGATCATAAGAAGATGGTCATTAGGATCCAGAATATGGTATTCAATAAAGGTGTCATATAAAAAGGTATTCATGTATCTGAAGATGAAAATGGAAACATTGAATCAAAGTGCAAAGAGAAAGTGGAGATTGAAAGTGTATCTGAGCATGAGAGATCTGAACCGGTAGAACCTACTACTCCAGTGGAGTTCAAGAGATCATCAAGGGTGAGAAGGCCTGTGTAGAGTTATTCACCATCCCTTCATTATCTATTATTGACTGATGGTGGAGAACCCGAATGCTTTGAAGAGTCAATGTAGATGAAGGAGTCAAGAAAGTTGGAGCTGGATATGAAGGAGGAGATTTTCTCATTGTATGACAACAACACTTAGGGGCTAGCACCTTTTCTAACAGGAAATAAAGAATTACAGAACAAGGGGGTCTACCGAGTGAAGGAAGAAGATGATGGAAATAGGAGTTTTTACGACAAGGATGGTGGTGAAAGGCTTCCAATAGAAGGAGGGAGTGGATTTCATGGAAATATTCTCACCCATAGTGAATCTTACCACCATCAAGGTGGTTCTCAGAATTGTGGCATCAGAGGACTTGAACCTTGAGCAGCTTGATGTCAAGACTACTTTACTTCATGGATATTTTGAAGAGGATATCTACATGCAGCAACCCGAGGGATATGTAGAGTCTGAGAAGAAAGACTTGGTGTGAAAACTCCAAAAGAGCTTATATGGATTGAAGCATGCACTACGGTAGTGGAACAAGAAGTTTGATTCATTTATGTCTAAAAATGAATATAAATGATGTGGCATGGATAAATGTTTCTACATCAAGTCATTTGGTGATGAATACATTATATTGCTTCTATATGTTGATGAAATTCTCATTGTAGGATCATGTATGCAGATGATTAATGAGCTAAAAGGGAAGTTGGTTGAGGAGTTTGAAATGAAATATCTTGGAGAAGTTGGCAAGATTTTGAGGATGAAGATCATGAGAGACCGCACAACTGGATCATTAATGTTGTCACATGATAATTGCATTGGGAAGGTCTTGAGAATATTTAGTATGATGGAAGAAAAGACAGTCTCTATTCCCCTGACAATCCATTTCAAACTATGAAATGAGAAATCACCGAAGATGGAAAAATAGGTGGAGTACATGAAAAAAGTTCCATATGCATCAACTTTTGGAAGTCTGATGCATTCCATGGTCTGTACTCGACCTAGCATCACTCATGCAGTGTGAGGCATGAGCAGGTACATGGATAACCCTGGAAAGAAACATTGGTATAATGTGAAGTGGATACTGAGTTATTTTAAGGGCAACAAGTAGGTATCTCTGTGATTTGGGAAAGAAAATTCATTGCAGGGGTATGTGGATGCTGACTTTGGAGGCGATTTTGACAGTAGGAGAAGTACCACAAGTTATGTTTTTACCTGTGGTGGAACTATGGTAAGTTGGATATCACAATTGCAGAAGGTGGGATATTTATCCACCACAGATGCAGAATACATTGCTGTAATAGAAGCTGGGAAATATATGGTTTGGATGAAGAACTTCATGGATGAATTAAGAAGAAAGTGAGAGGATAATGTATTGCACTGTGACAGTCAGAGTGCTATATATATTGAAAAGAACCCAGTGTTTCATGCCTGGATGAAGTATATTTAGTTGAAGTACCATTTCATTAGAGGTTTGATACAGGATGAGCTGCTGACTTTGTATAAGATCTGTGGAACCAACAATTCAGTAGACAAGTTGAAAAAGCCTATGGTGATACAGAAGTTGAGGCACTATTATGCCACTATTGTTCTCCACTGATGAACGGATGATGAGAGGCATAATAATGGAGCAAACAATGGGAGCACAATTGGAAAAAAATTTGTATTTCATGAATCTGTGAATGGAAAGCACACCACTGGTGAGTGAAGAAGAGGAAGAACTCAGATTAAGCAAGTTGTCTTGATCAGTTACATCGAATCATAACAGTGCAGTGGATCAGGCTCCAAGTGGGAGATTGTTAGATTAGTGTAGCCCGATCTGGTTGTGATGAATGTTTGTGGTGGAGGTGATTGACCGACATCGGTAGGCATTTTAGCATCTCTGATCACTATAGAAAAACTGACCGACCGACACCGATAGGCACTGTAGTAGTGCAAACTTTGGAATCAACAATACTGTAGCACTTTTGACTTCCAGATGGGAGTCACTGTAGCAAATTTGACAAAGGTGGACGTCATTTACTATAGAAACACAGACTTACTTTTCAGCACAATGATCATCTTCTCTTCATTTTATAGCCCATTTTCGAGCTGGGGTTACTAATGAAAAAAACTCTGTACTTTGTGCTCCTAAATTAGTAAAGTTCTGCCTCTCCATGGATGTATGGTTTTTTCCGGAACCACATAAATCATTGTGTTCCATGTGTTTTCTTTTCTTCTACATTTTCTATCATTTCTCATTTCTGTCATTGTGACTCTTGACGATCCCACAACATGTTTGTCACTGGTTTTTATGTCAAACAAAATGTTTTCCAAAAGAACTCTTCTTTTAAGAACACACCTTTTACGTATCTTTCAAGGTTGATGGTTCTAGTTACATGTATGTAATTCCCTATTTATTTTAGGAAAACAAAGTTTATTAATGTGTTCTTATGAGATGAAAAACATTACTTTTCATGGGTAATTATGTTCATTTTTTATATATGTTCATTGTGTCATGAAAGATAAATGATAATGTTATTATGTGACGGGTGCGCCCAGAATTATATAGCACAATATGAATGTTTCAATGTGACGGGTGTACTTGGAATTATACAGCGCTCCAATGCATTGGGTAAAGTGATGAACCTCATGAGTTAATGTGAAATTATGTGCGAACAATATGCTATATTTCTTCACAAGTATGTGTGGTAGTTAACCACTAAGACATGATGTTTCATTTTTATGCATTTCTACATTTCAAGTCTCTTATTAATGATTACTCTCATGTTCATGATCCATTTCCTATGTTATGGTTATGCTCACCCATTTTTATATTATTCTTATCCTTTTACTAGGCTTTTAGCTCATCCCTATTGATGTATATCCTCAGGAGACTACATGTACTAACCAGGGTTCAAGTTCCAATAACAAGCTAGAGAAGAAGAAATAAAAAAAGTTTATGCTCAATGTTGTAATTGTTATGTATGGTCATAGTTTTCCCAAGACACTAAACCATTGTATCCTCTATGTGTATTACTATTATGTTTCTATCTTTAAAATGATGTAATTGTAGTCTAAGAAAAGGCTGGGTTGCTATATTTGGTATAATAGGAAAGGTTTAGTTAATTTGGGAATTAGGATTAGTGAACCCCAGAGAAAACCCCTAGCATTAGACTAGTTAAAAATATCCACACAAGAATATTTACATAGGGATCCCATATGTTATTCTTTTAGTATAAATAGTTCAAATTAATAAGTTATTCATGACTTGTTGACTTAAGTTTTGTTCTATCCCTTTATATTTTAGAAAATGGTGGGAACCATGAGAAACCAAGACAACAACTCGTGTGAGGGCCAATGCAACGATTTCTTGAACGAAATCCCCAATGATTTAAGAGGTGGAGTTCAAAAATTCAAGGTGATACTTACCCAACTATCTCAGGTTATGAAAAATAACCATAATAAAGTAGAATTTCCTCCTTCACCAAAGAGGTATCAATTGGATATCGAATGTTTTATGCAGAAATGACCACCATTGTTTAGTGGATCATCTGATCCACTAGTTGCGGAATAGTGGGTCAACTCCATGGAGAAGATATTTTCTATGCTTTATTGTTCTGAGATAGAGAAGGTGATGCTATCTGTCTATCTATTAGATGGATAGGCTGATCAATGGTGAGATTTTATTAAGAAAACCAAGCCAAGGGAGAAAATTGAAGAGATGGAATGAAAATACATTAAGATAATGTTTCTTAACAAGTATTTCCCAGGAACTCTTCGCATGAAGAGGGAGATAGAATTATTAGAGCTCAAGAAAAAAGAAGTAGAATATGTCACAACCTATGAAGAAAATTTGACAACGCTTTCAAGGTACGCTTCGTGTTTTGTTATCAACAATGATAGAAAAATTGATAGATTCATTAGTGAAAAAAAACAAACCTTCTAAAGGCTCTTGCAATTAGAGACTTTGGGAGTTTTGAAGAAGTTGTTCGGTGTGCTCTCAAAGTGGATATAGAGTTTTGAGAATGGTACCATGACTATGTTAATAAGAAACAAAATATGGAGTTTTAATCTAGTGGATCTAATGATAAAGGTGGGAAGAAAACTCAATGAGCCACATGCCAAAAATGTTGAAATTTTCACCATGGGAACTGCCTCAATGGGACGGGGAAATGCTTAAAGTGTGGGAAAAAATGAAACCATGCTCAAGAGTGTTGAAAAGACGTAAAAAGGAAGCAGAATGTGGCAGAATAAAGGAGAGAACCACCCATGGTTCAATTCTACAACTTTAGGGAGCTAGGGAACTATGCAAGCCAGTGCACCAAACCTCGAGTTCTCGAGGGTAATCAGCATTAGCAGCCACTAAAGCCAAAGGAAAAAGGGAAGGATTATACCATCACTACTATGGAAGTGCAACATGATACCGAAGTCATACAAGTTACACTTCCTATTCAGTCAAGAATAGAAAAAGTCATATTTAATTCTAGTTCTAGGAATTCTTTTATATCTTGTATGTTTTCTAGAACTATAGAATCAAATCCCCAAAACCTTGAAGTAAAGATATCTGTAAAAACAACAAGTGGTGAAATCATTAAAACCGAAGTGTTTGAATCTTATTATATTGGCATATGTGGATACATTCTTCCTGAAAATCTCGTTATACTTCCCTTGGTGGAGTTCGATGCTATAATGGGAAAGGGTTAGCTCTCGTTATATAGAGTATGTATCAATTGTCGAGAAAAGGAAATATATTTTCATATTCTAAACCATCCCATGATCCTCTTAAAATTTAATAAAGATCAGTTATCTTCTTTCAAAATAATTAAATTGTGTGGGTGTTGATTACCTATGAATAAGCATACCTCACCCAAATGGTTGAGTCGAAGGAAAGTGCGAACCTTGTGGAAAATAACATCATGAGAGAATACGATGATGTATTTCCTAAAGAGTTACCTAGAATTCCCCTGGATTGTGAGGTAGAGTTCTCAACAGAACTCATACTCAGATCTACTCTTATCTCAATGTGTCACTATAGGATGGATCATATCAAACTGGAGTAGTTAAAGAAGAATCTGCAAGATAATTTAGAAAAAGGGTTCATACTCCCTAGTGCATCACCTTGGGGTGCACCAGTGCTCTTTGTGAAGAAGAAGGATGAAAAAATGCTAATATGTATCGATTATCGAGAACTCAACATGATCACCATAAATAAAAAGTATCCTCTTCCAAGGATTGATGAATTGTTCGATCAGTTAAGAGAAGATCAATACATCTCAAAGGTGGATCTTTGTTCTGGATATCATCAGTTAGAGGTGAAGAAGGAAGATATTCAGAATACTACCTTATATACAAGTTATGGGCACTTTGATTCTTTGGTGATTCCCTTCGGACTTACTAATTCCCTTGAAATCTTTGTGGATTGGATGAATAGAGTCTTTAGACATTACCTCGACAAACTTGTGGTAGTGTTTATTGATGATATTCTCATATAATCCAAGATCAAGGAGGAACATGAAGAACATGTAAGACTTGTGTTGGCGACATTGAGAAAGGATAAGTTGTACGCCATGTTCAGAAGGTGTGACTTTTGGATGAAGCAAGTCACGTTCTTGGGACATGTGATCACAAGTGAGGGAATTTATGTGGATCCTTAAAAAAAGGTGATTGAGGAATGGCCCAAGCCCTCTAGTGTCACATAAATCAATAGTTTTCTTGGATTAGCTGGGTAATACTGACGTTTTGTGAGAAATTTCTCTCAATTGTCAAGCCCTCTAACTATTTTTACAAGGAATGGGGTAAAGTATGTTTGTACGGATGAATGTAAGGGAAGATTAAAGGAGCTAAAGAGAAGGATGATCACTGCACCTGTACTCACACTATAGAAAAGTAGAGAAAGTTTTGTGATATAAATTGATGCTTCAATGAAGTTTTTGGGTTGTGTACTCATGAAAAATGATAATGTGATAGCCTACGCCTTACGATAGCTGAAGATTAATGAGCAGAACTACCTGACACATGATCTAGAGCTAGAATCCATAATTTTTTCCTTGAAAATCTTGCGGCACTACCTTTAACAAGATAAGTGTGAAATATACACCGACAAAAAGAGCCTAAAGTATATATTCACAAAAAAATCTCAAAATGTGTCAAAGGAGATATTTAGAGCTAATCAAGGATTACGATTTGTCTATTCACTATCATCCTGGAAAGGTGAACAAGGTAGCTGATTCTCTAAGTAGAAAAGAACCTGTTACTCTATCCATGTTATGGATTAAGGAAGAACCTATCTTCTTGGATATGAAATGAATGGATTTGGAAATCATAAGGGTAGGGGATACATCCTACCTTGCCCAAATAATTGTGCAACCATCCATCCAATAGAAGATTAAGGAAGCACAAAGGGATGATGTGGAGATTCAAAAGAGGGTGAATGCAGTAAAGGAAGGGAAGCTACATGAGTTCCATATAGTTGATGATGGTGTGATTTGGTTTGGAACGCGGCTTTATGTGCCTTCATCACCTAGGATATAGAAGGAGATATTGGAAAATGTACATAACTCAACATTCTCTATCCATCCTAGTAGCACCAAGATGTATCGTGATCTCTGAGAACACTTCTGGTGGGATAACATGAAAAGGAAGATCACAGAATATATCTCAAGGTGCTTGGTATGTCGGCAAGTTAAAGTAGAGTGACAAAAGTCCAAAGGGATGATGCAACCATTGCTTATACCCATGTGGAAATGGGATAATGTTACTATGGACTTTGTCACAGGTCTACCAAATACACTTAAGGGAAATAATGCGATATGGGTTGTGGTTGACCAACTCACCAAGACTGTCCATTTTATCGCTACTCAGGAATACCACTCTCTTGAACAACTTGCAAAGTTATATGTGAAGGAAGTGGTGAGAATGCATGGTGTTCCACTCTCAGTTGTCTCTGACCCTGATCCAATGTTCACATCTAAATTTTGGAGGAGCCTTCAATATTCTATGAGTACTAAATTAAATTTCAGCATGGCCTATAAACCCCAAACCGATGGCCAATCTGAAAGGAATATTCAAAAGCTTAAAGATATACTAAGTGGCTTTTCTCTAGAATTCAAAGGTGGATGGGATCAAAATATTCCATTGGTTGAGTTCTGATACAATAATAGCTTCCACTCAAGTATTCAGATGGATCCATATGAAGCTATGTATAGAAAGCGATGTAGAACTCAAACCTGTTGGGATGAAGTTGGAGAAAGAAAGCTACTTGGACCCGATCTTGTGCAAGAGATGACAGAGAAGGTTCAAGTCATCCAGAAACACATCAAAGCTGCGGAGAGTCGGTAGAAGATCTATGCTGAAAACCATCGAAGGGACTTGGAGTTCGATTTTGGAGATAAATTCTTCCTTTGAACATCACAATGGAAGAGATTAATGTGATTTGGAAAGTAAGGAAAGCTAAGCCCAAGGTACATTAGCCCCCTTGAAATCCTTGATTGCATAGGAGTCGTGGCCTATCAGCTTGCACTTCCACGGAATATGGTTCAAGATCATGATGTGTTTCACACATCAATCCTGAGGAAGTACATACCGGACCCCTCACACGTACTAATCTCATTGGTGGTATAGCTGGAATATGATCTCTCTTATGAGGAGAAGCCAGTAAAGATTCTGGATCAGAGAGATAAAGTTCTACGCAACAAGACCACCCACCTTATCAAAGTGTTGTGGAGGTACCATAAGTTTGAAGAAGCTACTTGGGAACTGGAAGAGGCGATGAAGGAGAAGTACCCTCACCTATTTATATAAAACGAAATTTTGAGGGTGAAATTTCATAAAGGGGGAAGAATGTAACGACCCAAAGTTTTTCAATGGAAATTCCCTTCTTAAAAATATGTCATAATATCACATGAAAACACAACATAATGTACTACTAAGTGGTAAGTGAACTTTAAACATAATTTTTTCACTTCTGTGTTGGGAATTTTAAAAATCTAACATACACGGTTGCAATCAGTGTGGTATTTGGGGTCCAATAAAAAAACATAATTTTTAGTGAATAGTAACCTACCCTTATGAATAGAAACCTACCCTTATGAGTAGTAGTACAACCCTGATGAATATTAAATCATCCAAAATAAGAGTAACTATACCCATGAATAATTAAATAAAATTTAGGCATCTTAGAAAGTGATAATTTAACCATAGTAAATGCTTTGGTATTTTTATAAGTCATAAATAATTAATTATAATTATGTAATTAAATTAAATTAAAATTTATTTTTTTAAAACATGTTCATAAATTAACAAATCTATTTCTTTTAGTTTTTAAATAATTTTATAAGACCCTACATAATTTTTTAATGCATTATAAAATAAGTTTTAATTTTAAAAACCGTATATTTCAATTAAATTATGATTTTAATTAAATATTAAATTAATCATATTTAGAAAATTATTTTTGAAAAATGGACTTCATTTTTTTATTCTACATATTGAAAAATGGTTGGGGTGAATTTTTGGGATTTTTATGAAATATTTGAATTTTTGGTGAATAGTAAAATACATTAATTTACCGTATAAATACATTATAATTTAAACCCACTATTCATGACATAAAAAGTGATGTAAGAACTCAAATCTAGAACCCACACACCCTATTTACTATTTCAGGTCATGGAAGACTCACTATTCCTTGTCTTGTAGGGAAATAATAAACTAATGAATTTTATTTTAAGAAAACCCCCCTCCCCTCCACTATAAATACCACCCTTCACACCCTCATTTCCTCACACCTCTCAAGCTTAATGAATTGTCTAAAATCTGAAAAATAATCTTCCCTATCCACTAACCCATTTCCAAGAGCTTCTGGTCTCATCAAAATACATAGCCTAGGTCCCTTAAGGAGGATCTCCAGAGGAGGATTCAAGAGGTAATTTCTCTTCCTCTTTCTTTTATTTTCCATTCAATTTCATATTCCTTTATTATTATCTCCCCACCTATATTCATATAAATGGTATGGTAAATCATATATCACAAATATAATAGAATTTTATGATACTAATGGGATATTATACTATACACACCCCTTCCCCACTTCCTTTTATTTTATAAATGAAAACGTTGTTCGTGAAGTGTTAATCTATCACCATCAAGAACGACATGTTTTATTTTTTCCATTTATACTTTCCGATCTGGTCATGAAACCATTTTGATAGTTGAAACATAATATTTTATATGTATTATGTCCTATTTAATGTTTTGTAACTAAATTATGTACATATTACTAAATGGTTAAACAAAACAAGATCATTGTGGTCGAAAAAAGGTTCAAATTAACCCAAACAATCATCATTTAATTCTTATCTAAAGATTAATCCACATGGTATATAATTTAATCAATTAAAATATCATTTAAAATCTTGTAAGATAATTAATAACATGTAATATTAGTTTTGTATGTTCACCCATGTTCTACCTGAACTTCAATTTATGAATACAAGTGAACCGCTCAAGAAAAGCAAAAACAAAAACATTCTCGAACAATGTTTTTAAATTATATAACTCATCCAAAGACACATAAAATAACTTAATGAAACCATAATGGACCATATTCATGTGAAAAAGGTTCTGGAATTTTAAATTAATGAATCTAACATGGTTATACAAGACATTAATGTGAAAGAAGAGTTCAGATATAAGGTAAGGGGAAATTCTCGAACCCAACATTCATCCTTCAGGTTCTCCCACTTTCACTCATTTTTTTGATATGGTTACTCCTTTAAAATATTTTTTCATCATTTTATTTCCTTTTCTGGGATATAAATGTTTTTCACTAGTGTTTATTTCAAAAAAATGTTTTCCAAAATAACTCTTATTTTAAGAACACACCTTTTAATTCTAATTCAAGGTTGATGGTTCTTGTAACAAGTATGTTATTCCCTCTTTCTGTTGGGAAAACAATTTTTATCTATGCGTTGATATGATATGAAAACCATTAATTTTCATGGGTTATTTATGTTCATTTTTTATATATGTTCATTTTTTCATGCATGATAAATGATAATGTTATGATGTGACGGGTGCACCCGGAATTATATAGCGCAATATAAATGTTTCAATGTGACGGGTGTGCCCAGAATTATACAGCGCTCTAATGCATTGGGTAATGTAATGAATCTCATGAGTTAATGTGAAATTATGTGTAAAAAATATTCTATATTTGTTCACAATTATGTGTGGTAGTTAACCACTAAGACATGATATTTAATTTTTATGGATTTCTGCATTTCAAGTCTCTTAATAACGATTACTCTCATGTTCATGATCCTTTGCCTATGTTATGGTTATGTTCACCCATTTTTATATTATTCTTATCCTCTTACTGGGCTTTTATCTCACCCATTTTTATGTATATACTCAGGTGAATACATGTACTAATGAGGGGTCAACTATAAATAAGAAGCTAGAGAAGAAGAAATAAAAAAAGTTTATGCTCGATGTTGTAATTTCTATGTATGGTCATAGTTTTCCCAAGTCACTAAACCATTGGATCCTCTATGTATAATAATATTATATTGTTTATATTTAAAATTATGTAATAGTAATTTAAGAAAATTTTGGGTCACTATATTTTGGATCCCACTTGGATGCATCATATTCCATAGGTGAACGTGACATGGGTTTAAAATCCCTACTACTTCCCAGATTGGTGTCACAATGTGACCAATGAGGGTCCCACCATGTCACCTTTGACCCACGTCCTATATCATGGGATGGTGGGGTTTGGGTAGGAAATACTATTTCCATATGTCAACCTCCCAATCCCAAGTCCTTTTATACATGGGTGAGACCACAAGGAATTGATGCATAATAAAAACAAAACGTTGAAGTAGGAATCCTAATGCGGGAAATATTGTGATTATAGGAACTGTTGCAAGGGTCCTAGAACTAGTTGAGATTGATGTTGCTATTAGGGGTATTTTTATATTTCTTCTTTTATTTTGGGATGTTGTATCATCATTTTTTAGTAGGATGTTTATGTATATTCTTTTTATTTTTTTCATTTTGGCTGTTTATTTATCCATGTTAGATGTTTCATTATGCCATTTTTTTGGATGCTTTATATTTTTCCAGTAATAGTTTATTTTATATTTTGAAAAAGGTTTAAATTATTCCTAAATATACTTATTGGGACGCAATCACTAGTTATCATCCCATGGGGATTTTGAATTCTATTCAGACTAGTGGAGGACTGTGTCAGGTGTCAGATGAGATGGAATATTGTTCCAATTTTTTTTATTCTCCCTCACCTCTGATGGACTTACAAGAAAAAATCATGATCATAATTTTCAAGTCTAGAATAATATAAAGAATTCCCATTAGGCTGTAATCTATGTCAGGAATAAAAAATAGTGGCTCATGAGGGCCGCACAAACCCACATCCATTAAAATATATTCCAAAGTTCCAAACATAACATAATCCATTTAAAAATCCTATTTGATAAACTATTTTAAAAGTAAATTTCAAGCATCAAATTTATATTTAAAAACATCCCTTTTTTACTATACACATATATAATTACATGTATATATATATATAATTCTATGTACACATTCACATACCTCCTTGTGAAGGTTTACATCCATGTGAATATTCATATCACTTTATATACATGTATGACCATATAATACAATAGATTAAATTTTCCCATAATATAAAAGTAAGAATTATTGAATAATTATTCCAATACACATATTAATTTACATGTATATATAAAAATCATTTTATGCACACATTCACATGACTCTATGTGAATGTGTATATCCATGGATACACACACACACACACACAAACACACAGATATATATATATATATATATATATATATTTATATATATATACTATAACGACCCATACTTAACATACATTGTTATTACTTCATAATTGAAGCATAATTATTACAACATATAACAGAACCATCATAGGAATATATAGGTATAATGCATTTAAAAACTGGGAAACATAAACAACTGGTTCATAAATCATCTACATTGTCTCCCACTTATTTCATCATATCTAGAGTCACTTTTGGAATATCCTACTTAATAACCTTCTTCCTAACTTGGGGAAAGGAAAACATACAAAAGGGTGAGCTCAAATGCATAGTAAGGGTAAATAAAGGAAATATCAATCATATCATATTCATAAGAACATAATATTTTGAAAATCTTAACCTGCAAAATAGATCATAATATCATGACATGGGATAAATCATAGTAGTGAAATATAATCCCAATAATCATAAAATAAAACATTAAATTATTGGAATACAAAAATAATCATATAAAATAATTTCATATTAGTCAAGACTCATTGCCAAGACTATCAGAGCGGACAAAGTCCACTTATGAACCGAGTTCACTCCTCATTCGACTCCTGTATCACTAAACCGGATTAACTTTCCATTCCAATCATGCCTATCTCATGATATATAAATATTTACCCAGTGCATTAGAGGGATATATAGGTCCCACCCATCTCATAAAGAAACCATTCTAATGTGTGCCACAAAATCATAAATCATACATCACAGCATAACCCATGTAATAAAAATGGGATTCTTAAAAATCATGCCATCATAACATAATCCATATAAGATAAAAGGACTTCATATAATAATTCCAGCATAAAATAATCAAATAAATGTAAAAATAGGGATAGAAACATAACCCTATATTATCTTATATGGAAAATAATTTTGATAAAACACTTGATCTCCATTTTTGAGGAAAAAATCCTTTCTACTTCAATTTTCTTTCCTTTCTTAACATTTCATACAATTTTAAACTAAAAAAAGTTAATTGAAAAGAAACTTTAAGACTTGTAAATTAAGATTCAGGGAAATAATTATCATTGAAATCATAAAAATCTATTCATGCCATATAAGTTAAAAAAACATTCTTCTCGTACTTTGGGTGAAAATTTCAAAAAGTATCTCTTACTAAAAATGACAAAAAATTCATTTCATAACTTCTACTAAACAATCACCAATAGGTAAAACTTGATATAAACAATTTTAGGAGGATATAAATAATATTACATATTTTTGAAACATGTATGTGGATGATAAATATGCCCCAGTAAATTCTGATGTATAAACAAACTTGGATAAAAAAATAAGATTGCAAAATTTTCCCTTACCTTAGGTCCGATATGCTTTGTACGTATCCGAAACTCCTGTATAATGATTTAAATAATGTCATTGACTTATTACAGAATCATACTAATTTTTATGATATCATATATGGTCATATTCTTTGCTTCTTATTAGTAATATTTCATTACTACTTGTCATTAGGGCATTCATTTCTTTATGTTCTTATGCGTGTTTTGTCGAATAAATTCTTATTCATCATTTCAGGTTATAGGTAAATAATATAAATAATGGTAGTATTATAATATATATCATATTTATACATTAAATTCGTTTATATAATCATGGGTTAATGAAAATCATGTAGAACAAATCACATCGCATCGTGGAGACTATAAGTCGTACGTACACACGAGCGACGATATCGTTCTAATAATTATTGAATGGTCTTAGAGTGGATGAGATAATTTCTCAGATTTAGTATCATGTTATAATAATCATATATACTTATTCTTTACACCATTATACCCATCCACGTATGGTGGTGGTGGAAAACAGATTACACCACGGCGTGGAGACGGTATTCTGTACGTACGCACGCGTGGTGATTTCATTTTCCATAGGATGGATAAAAGGTGAAATAGGTTTGTTTGATATTTATAATAACATATAAGTATATGGGTGATACTTATGTTATTACTTTATAATGAAACAAATTAATAAGATGAGGCAGAAGAAGAAATAAATTTGAAAGGATCGGTAAAGGATATTACATATTCTTCGACGCGCCTCTTCTAAACATCCTCTTAGGGCGCTAAATTTGGTCTTTACAGAAGACCAGGAACTGTATTATTTTTCTAGGGAAGTGGAGAATAGAAATTGGCCGGGGTTGTCCGAGCATGATGCCTCAAAATGGTGTGAGGAGGAGAGGGAGGAGGTGCCGCTTTATAAGGTAGGAGAGGGGCACCTTTGGATTCGTAAGAAATATTAATTTATAATAAATTCAAACCCCACATAAAAACCTCAAAAAACGACTCAATTCATAGATTAGATGATATAGGGTTGTAATATCATAAACCTATAAAATTTATACATGTTTTGATTTAATTTTAAACCTTATAAAATTGATTTATCCTTATTTAATCTATTTAATTTTATTTGTGGTAATAAAATTCTAAATTTTAAATTGTTATAAATAATTAATTATGCGTTTTAAATTTCCCATAATTGGATAATTTATGAAATTTTAGATCATATAAATTTTAATTTATGATTTTTAAATATTTTTTGTGTTTTTTAAACAATTTTATAATATGTTATTTTTATAAAATAACAATAGTGTCAATTTTGAAACTATTGATTTATTTGAATTTAAATAAAATCCACACAAGGGATATATTCAAACCAAAATATTTAATAGATTTTTAATATGTCATATTAATCTAGAAAAGTTGTGTATCACATTAAATAGTTCATATAATATTTATTTAAATATTTTTAAAACCATTTATTTGATATTTCAATCAATAAAATAATTTCAACATCACTATTGTGTCTTTATTAATGATAATTATTTAATCCATAAAAATTCTAAATAAATTCAAATGATGTAGATAATTTTATTATATTTTTTAAGACTATTAATGTTCTATGTTTTATGAATTTTATCACTAAATTAAAATTATTACACTTATAAGATATAAGAGAGTTACATGTTGTCACTTTCATTAGTTATAATTATAATTATATACTTTTCATGGTAAATAGTCCATGAAACGAATCTATTCAGTCTATTAGATGATATGGGTTGACTTTTATTTATCAAATATAATTTTGGCAGGTGTTAGGGTAATTTTATAATCTTATTTTTACCCTTAATTACATGATTTACCTTTAACTATAGTAAATAAAAATTACCGTAGTTACTATTCATAATGTAAAAAAATAAAAGTAACCTATTAACATAATTTGGACCCACTGAATCCAAAAATGGAATCCATTTTTCGAAATTCAGTACACAAATGTTTCAGTAATTAATTTAAAATTAATCCTGTTGTTAAGAAAACAGGTTTTAAAAGTTAAAACATTGTCAAAGATTGAAATATTTTTACCTATGAATTAAATGTAAAATTAATGGTAATGACATAAATTATATTAAATAGTAAGAATATATTCTATTTATAATTTAAAACCATTAAATTTTATCATTGAACCATATAATTTATCTTGATGAAAAAAGTTGTTTTTAAGAAAAATTTAGCTTATTTTTACTATTCTTCAAAATATGAAAGTTATCAGAAAAGTATCTAAAATTTATCCAATGTAAATTTTATATCCTGATTCAAAAGAATAATTTTATTTTGTAAAATTTAACTTATAAACTTTTCAAAAATTATATTTAAAATGGGTGCACCATCAAAAGGCGGTAAAACTGCATTTTTTGAAAAATAATTCTTTTATCCAAAAAAATGATTTTGTTTTCATATATCATTCTAGAAAAAGTTTAAGATTAATTATAATGTTATAAAATTCAAAATTACATTGATAACATTCATAACGGCTAGTTCATAGTATTATAATAATATATCATTGTTTAGTGAAACTCTACATTGCGTGCAACACAAGCTATCAAGGAAGGTTTCTCTTTAGTGTAACACAAGCCAAGCCAGTGTTGTTTGTAGTGAAAGATTCTCTTGGTGTTTCGTATAACATAAGACATAAAAAAAATATTTCACATAAAATCTCAGAGTGTTATATATACTGTACGACCACCCAGAACAAGAGACTCCATAATTACATCTCCTTTTCTTTTTTGATGTTTCACCTCAAATAAATCTTTTAAAACCATCCCATTTTAATTCATTTATAAAAAATATTCTAAAGAAATTTACCAACCCTTTTTAAGACCCCATTATAAAAGAACAAACTTTTCATTTGGGACCGAAATGGGGATGGAATATTTTTAAATATCACATTTCACTTTAAAACTCATATTAAAATAATAATCAATAATTATAATTTAATGTAAAATTTGAAATTCAATTTAGAACCATTATTACACAGGAAGAACCAACCCAAAACATTCAAGAAAATTAGTTTGGATAATATACATAAGTATAAATCATTAAATATATAATTTATAAATCTGATGAAATAAATCACACTCCATGGAAAGGTAGAGAAAAAAAATTCATACTTAAAAATGGTGTAAATCCTCTATGGTTAGCGGAAATGCATCACATTTTATGGAAGACACTCGAATATGAAAGATAATGTTCCATTGAATCGTAAACACCTATAAATCATATTTTAGAACCACCTTGAACGTAAAATATAGACATAGTATCCTAATGGTTTATAGGTGGGAGAAGAATCAATGTGTAATGGGAATTGGGGGAAGAATAAGATGAAAATAATGGAGAGGAAACTCAATGTAGGATCCCGCTTGAAATTAATGTAAAATACAACTTAGAGCGGGGGAAGAAGAGATGACCATGAAAGAGGATGCATACAAATAGAAGTGGATTGGGAATGGGGACACATGATCGATAGAGGTGAATATTTTTCTAGACTCCCATGAAATTATGTAAAGAGGGTTATTTAAAGGATTTTTTTATTTTTATATTTTTTTCTAATAAGAGAAGGTCACATATTCCATGCATGGATTTCCCAAACCATGCACTCATTGCACAAGTCACCCATAAGGGAAATATTAAGGTGTACATATTTCTGGAGAGAGATTAATATTTGATAAAACCATGATCAATCCATGTGAAATGAAACTAGTAAGGTATAGACCCCAAACACATGGTTCACACATAGTTACTTATAACCATGTGCAACCCGTGTGTAACCTAGAAAACTCTAATTTTTTTAAAATTGTAGTTTGAAACTCATTGTAACCCACAACACCCAAAAATAAAATAAATCAATAAATTAAATAAAATGTTTGGTGTGATATTAAACCCCCCTTGTGACATAATCTCTTTAACTTTTAGAAATACACTTCATGGACTGGGTATTCTTAGTGCATGAACCATTTTGGTTATTATTCAGTATTCATTAATTATTTAATGGGAGAGTCAAGTCATGTTAATGGATGATTTTTTTCCTGTAACATATATTTGATGTTAAAATAATGTGATAAAATATAAAAGAAATTTATGTTGTATAAATTTAGTAATTTTTTTTCATTAAGGGAAAATTTAGAAGTTTTATGTTATCTAGGGGAAAAGGTACAATTTCCAAGACATTATAAACCTATCAATATAAGAACTGAGAATCCAAAAGGATATTGGAATGACCTAGGATAATTTGTCTAAATATTAAGAAAATGAAATTGAAGAATATAATATATCTTAGGAATTTGATATAATTTTAAAGGATATTATTATGAAAACTCAACAGATCTATGGAACTGAAACTGTGTTCAGCATGGAAACAACATTGGAGCTTACTAATTCATAGGTTACTAATTCAAATCAAATTAATATATTGGGAAATATTTTTCATCTAAATTCACTTCCATATATTTAGGAGGATGGTTATGGTATTTTACATGCTGTTAAGGATAAATCAAATGTGATGGTCACCACATGTAAACCTCATCTTTGAAATGTTGAAGGCATGGATGATTCACAAAGTAAGATGGAAATTCAAGGGAAGGGGGAAAACTGGCTAGCCCTATCAACCTTGTGGAAAAAAGGAGATTATATAAGGACAAGATGTTAGAATCGATGTACACAACATATCTATTGGAATTCAAAAGAACAATATTAAAAGTAAGAATGAAAATATTTATTGCATTGTCTGTCCTATTGGAACCCAATAGATTAGTATGATAGAACAACAAGATAATCTGGCCAGATCCACTAAATATAGCCTTAAGAATCTTCAGTCTTCACTAGGGAAGATATATAGCTTAGTTGGATACCCAAATACCATAAAAAGACTACAATTATTTATTTTATTACTATGCAATATAGCAATCAAGGAAGGACACCCTCCAAATTAGTGTTCATTATCCCTATACAGGAGGATGGAAAGGATGCACCGGCACATGAAGATGATGAAGGTAGGGTTGCTGAAGGCTTCCTTGAAAAATTAGAGACTACCTTAATCCAAGAAGGTAAGGATGTTGTCATCCACACCGCTAATGCAAAGAAAAAAACCATCATAAAATATACTGAACAACCACAACCTAGATACATTTTAGATAATGGTATCAAACATGAATATATTCTTGAACATTAATAATCTAAATATAAGAATATTGGTATTACAATTAATACCAGGACCTATGATGGAATGAATGAAACCAGAATTCATGCATATAACCAGATGCAACCTAGTTCCATTGTAGATGAAAACAACACCATGATTTTAACATATGAAAAAATTATTAGAGTCCAACATAATAATGGAAATGAAAAAAGGAATCCTATGGATTTAAATAAAGGTAAATATGACACCATTGAATGTAATAACTCCTCTTTGAGCATACAGGGAAAAGTATCACATACTTCAATTTCAAGGAATACCATTCCAACCAGAAAATAAATTAGGAAGAAGTCATTTGGAGGAAAAATGGGGCTTCCAACCCCAAACCTAGGTTCAAATGGTTATTTTCTATTAAAACTGCCAGGTTATTGAAAATCTTGACCCATACAACTCTTTAAAAATATTTATTCATACACGTAAGCCCCAAAGTGTTTCTATATATAAGTACAAAATTATCTTTTCTTTTATCTTTAATGGACTATATCATTTTTGTTATGTTTTTATTGGTTCTACTACTAAAAAACTTCAATATAATTTCTTAGGTTATTTGAACACTCATCTATATGTAATATATGGATATATAAAATCTATGATCAATCTATCACTTGTGATGTAACCTTTCAAAATTGAAATATTATTTTCACTTTTATTTATGCCATGAATAGATATCATGATAGGATAAATCCTTGTAAAAAATTGTCTTCTCTTCATAGCAGAATCCATGATCCCTCGATCATCACCAAAGACTTTTATTCCAACCTTGGTCCATGGGAATAGATTGATCTTATTCAATATAATACCTCTACTAGGGAATTTAGAGAAATTATTGAAGAAAACAATCTTATTGAGATCATCCGAGATGGAAAAAAATATACATGTTATAGAAGACAATCAAATTGATTAATGGATAGTAAACGTGATAGATATTTCAAAAACAATCAAGAACTTGATAAATGGTATACTATATCAAGTACCACCCTTCCTATATTGAACTCATACCACCATCCGATTTTAGAAAGTCTTAATACCAAAAGATCCAGACCTAACCTTCCATTCAGATTTAATAATTCTTGGACCTTTATTATTGTGTGTGAAAACATATTCAAAGACACTAGAAACTCAATGAAGGTAGGAAATGATTCTTCCTATTATATCATGAAATTAAAATTCTCAAAACAAGAAATGAAGGGATGGTACAAGGAAGAAACCAACCAAATTGATAATGAAATAAATTCTCTAGAAAACAATCATAATCAAATACAAGCTGCCTCTACTAACATGTATTTACCTACTGATCCTTAGCATAAAATACATCTTTGTACAAAACATAACTCATTTCTCACATTGAAAGATAAATTTCAAAAACATAATTTCAATATAAAGTTGTTTAAAAACGATGACATGAACACTAAATTATACAACGCTCTTCAAATAACTAGAGAATTATGTAGGCCCACAACCTCTCTTAAATATTCGGATGATATTATTAATAATGTAGAGGGTTTTGATCACAATATTTTTTCTTATTTTACTAATATTTTTTAATGGTCCTGACCTTAACAAATATTTATTTCCTAATTTCATTCCTAAGATGGTGTGAAACAATGATAACTTTTCCCTTAATAGTTTACCCCTTGACCATGAAATAAAAGATGTTTTATTTAGATTTAATCCTAACAGTTCTCTTGGGACTAATAGATTTACTAACTCCTTTTTCAACAATACTGGGATATGATTCAAATGGATTTCTATAATTTAGTTAAATATTTCTTCATTAATGGCTCCCTAACCCATGGAATTAATGCCCAATTCATCTCTCTTATTCCCAAAGTGGGAAATTCCACTAAAATTCACCTCTTCATAACCATTTGCCTCTAAAAAATATCTATAAAACTAACTACAAACTGCTTACTAATATACGTTCCCACATTGCTAATAAAATCATATCTTGGAATCAATTTAGATTCCTTAAAGGAAGAACCATCCAAGATTTCATCTGCCTTGTCTATGAAAGTACCAATCACTTAAATAAATCTAGTATAGGTGGTAGCATCACTAATAAACATGATATTAGGAAATATTTCAACACTATCGATTGGAGTTTTATTTACAATGTTATTAAAAATTTGGTTTTCAATAAAACATTCATCAATAAAATAAAAACTCTTTTTTGAATCTGATTTTATTTTTATTATGATTAATAGAACACAAAAAATTTACTTTAATTTCACTAAAGGTGTTAGATAAGGTCACACGCTCTCTTCCATCATTTTTTATATTATAGAGGACTATCTTAGTAGACTCCCCACTCAATTGGTTAATCAGGTTAAAATAAAACAAATTGTTGCCTCTAGAAACATGATTGTTCTCTCTCACATCTTGTACATAGATAATATCATTCTTTTTCATTATGGTGATAAAATAAACATTCAATACCTTAATTCTACCCTCTCGCACTATAAATATGTCTCTGGTGAGTCTCTTTACTGAAATAAGTTTTTTATTTTCTTTGGAAAAAGTTTCCATGTGGCTAGAAAAATCATTACTATGATCAAACATGGTATTGAAGAAGGATCCATTCCTTTCACATAACTTGGAGTCCCCATATTTTGGGGAAAACCTAAGAGTACCTACATCTCCAATATCACTGATCAGATAAAAAATCATCTCTCAGTTTGGAATGTCAAATACCTATCTATGGTTGGAAGAATTTTTCTTGTTAAACACACTATTATTTATAAAATGTTATACTCCTTGAGGGTTTATAAATGGATAACTGTTTTGATTAAAAAGATTAATGGAAGTATAAAAAACATTTTTTGGAGTGGTAGAACTCTTTAAAGAGAGATTTTCATGGTTCCCTAGATTAATTTTTGTAATATTCTAGCCAGTGGTGGCCTATGTATTAAAAAATTAATCTCTTTAATGATTCCCTTCAGTCTAGGATAACATGGAACCTTCTTAACAACAATTAAATGGCCTTTAATTTTAATAGATATATATTTCTAATTAGGGTGAAACATGGAAGATTTCAATACATGGAATCCTTTTTCTGGACATCTATTAAGTACTCTTTCGTTAAAATAACATCTCACTCTAGATGGCTAGTTAATAGAGAATCCTCTCGCATGTTTTGGATGGATAAATGAAATGGTTTTCCCCTCATTGACATGGTTGATCCTATGATTTTATCAGAAGACACTAGTATCTCTATATATGATTGTTTTTATACTATAGAATTGGATTTACCCATCAATATTAGCACCAATGTTAACATTATCCTTTTGTTAATATTTATGATTTAATACTTTGGTAACCTGTATAAAGTTTTATCTTGGACTGAAAACATTTCTAAAATTATACATTTATTGAAGAAAATATAGATTTTTATTGGTTAAAGAACTTTGATAAGCCTTTAGTTAGACCCTCCAGGTTCACCCTCCTCTAGATAATATCTCAAAATTTTGATCCGAACGATTATTGTCTTCAATTATTTGGTATAAAACTATTCTCCAAATTCTATCTCTGTAACCAACATAGAGAGGATGCTGACCACCTATTTTTATCTCGTGCTACTACTTTTGCTCTTGGGAAATACATATTTTACATATTTTATATCGTATAGATAGATCTGGACTCCATTCGACTGCATATTCAATGATACACTGAGGTGGATGCTTCTCAATAGATTGGGAAATTTATCATAGCTGCTGTAGCTGAACTGATACATGTCATATTGTGTGATATAAACTTGACTGTTCATCATAATAGTACATTAAATTTTCATGATTCTCAGGTGAATATTTTTACTACAATCAAAGAAGCTGGTATGATCCAAATTGGTAACTACAATAATTATTTCAAGGATATTATGATTCATCGATATCTTTGAATTCAAAGAAGATAAAATCAACCAAAGGGATTGCTGGATGTTCTCTAGGAAGCTCCCATCCATAGTTTGATCAAGATAAATGTGGACAGTTCCTCAATGGGAAACCTGAAACCTTTGGGTTGCATAGTGGTGTGTAGATATCACAGTGGTAAGGTCCATGGATGCTATTATAGTGCTTGTGGATATGCCTCATTTTTAGAAGATGATATGTATAACATCATTATAGTAGTTTATTTTATCGAACACCATGATTGGAACAACATATGGATAAAAAGTGACTCCAACACCATCGTTAAAGACCTTTGGAATAAAATTGTGCACCATGCTTGGTCTATCACTTCTATATAGATGCACTATCTCTAACACCACTCCGAGTGAAATCATATAATCACTCATGCTTATGATAGTGTACAAATGGTAGAAGATGGTCTTGCCGACAAATGAGTTAAAAATGGTAGTTTGTGGTTGGATAACCTTCAAAAGGATATTACCATTTTTCATGAAAAATATTGTAAAAAAAAATTCAATTTTTTATCTTTTGTTACTTTTTATTTCTTTAAGAATTTTTGGTTTTTTAATCTTTTGACCAAGGCACCACCTTTTAAAAAACCCATTGTTACTATTCATCCATTGGTTGAATGATGTTCAAAGGGGAAAACTAGAACCCCATGTTCCTACATAGAATTAAAATATATATTAAAACACAAAAAAACACACACACACACATGAACACACACACAGACAGACACATATATCCACCAGAATAGTACCTGCATGTGAATGACAACACATCAGTTAATAGTAACATGTGAGAAAATAATACTTGTGAGTTAATAATACCTAAGAATAGTTCCCATGAATACTACCCAAAACTCTTCTAGATAATTTAGCTACCCCTGAAGCCTATAAAATTTACGAAAAATTCCCAAAACCATTTAGAAATATTTTTTATTTAATAATTTTTATTTAGGACTGTGTAAGAAGTATCTTATAAATTAAAATTATATTAATTTATTTTAATTTATAATAAATTCCCTTGAGTACAATTAATTGAAAATTTAATTTTATTATGCGATTTTATTGTGTACCAAATGATAATGGGAGTGATTTACCAATGTATATATGATATGATATTTAATTATTTAATTATTTCAATGCATGTAATGTTTGTGATAATTATTTAATAAATGAAGGTCTGTGCACCATCCCTATCTCTCAATATATATAAAAGGGATTACATGTCCATGAGTGATCTTATTCACGTGTTTTCAAATTCCACATACCTCCTCACATGTGTGTGAATATTTATGTATAATTATGAGTACAACAAAATTCACAGATTACACTGATATATAGCAAAGTACTAGATAATATTATCATACATTGGACAAGGTGGGAACCGAAAATTGGGTTGGATAAGACTCAAGAGTTACCCATATGGTCTATGTTGATCAATTATTACTCAATGGATCAAACATTAAAAAAATTATCATGACCAAAAACATTATTTATTAATCTATTCATGGTTTCTTGTTTCTATAATATTCTATTTTATGAGTGATCATATAAAATGATAAAAAAGAATTTATAGATACAATGAATGATACACCATGATATTTTAGTATTAATATACCTTTAAATATTTCACTAAACAAATCGTTTCACAAAAAACACAGAACTGAACTGAACTGTGACATATCATATTAGAATAATGCATTATGATGTGAAAAATCAATAAAAAATTAAAATATAAATAAAACCTCAAGTGACCAAAAAGATAATATAATTA
This sequence comes from Viscum album, assembly GCA_963277665.1. NCBI lineage: Eukaryota > Viridiplantae > Streptophyta > Magnoliopsida > Santalales > Viscaceae > Viscum > Viscum album. Next base: position 1,543,031,701 of record OY728142.1, read on the forward strand.
TTTATTAAAAAAACATATATATTAAATTCATAAATATTACCAATATTTTTAAATAATGATTTGTGTATTTTTATAATATTCAATTTATTAAATTTAATGGTTATAAGATAAATAATTAATGGAATGTGATTAAAATATTTAATGAAAAAAGAACATTTTTTCTTTCAAAGAACTATTTTAAAGTTATGTGAATTTTATCCTAATAATTTAAATTGACCACTTTTAAAAAATTAATATGATGATATATAATATTTAAATATATAAACTAATTTATTAACGCTCATTTAATTTTTACATAACCTGAAATACGATTAAGAACATTTAAGTTTTAACATGTCATTTTTCTATAAATGCAGTTTTCCTTGTCATTTTGTATTTTCATTTAAAATTTAAATTTATAAATTTTATAATTTAAATTTTATAAAATTAAATTAGTTTTTGAGTTAAAAATTTCAACAATATATTTATATGATTTTGTGATTTTTGTTAAAAGAATTATTTTTACGTGAATTGTGAAAAATATTGTTTTTTCAAAAACCTGACTTTTATGACAACAATTAGTATATAAAAAATCATTAAAAATTTATCAATCATTTTTATTGACCCAATAAATATTTTTTGAGTAAAATTATACATTTTAAAATTTTAATTTAAATTATGAAACCAATATTTTTTATTTTATAATTTAAGTAATTATTTTTTCTAAAATATTTCTTATGCACTATACCTTTATTATTTTAAAATTAATTTTGAGCACTTTTTAAAAATTTAATATTATGATTTTTTTTCATAATTTGGAATATAATATCCAAATTATATAAAATGGTAAATTACATTTTTTACAAAAAAAAACAAGTTATTGTGGTTAAAAAAGTTGCTGTGGTAAATGTGAATAATGGTAAAAAGATAAATTAAGGTGAAAATGCCTAAATAACTAAAAACCATATCCATTATCTATTTGTATGAGATATGGATCAACCACGTATCATCCAATATCTATTAATTTCCACTTTAGGAGTTAAATTTCTTTGATGATGACATGACATTAATATAAAGATATGGATATTTACAAAAGTTTCACTCTCCTTACTTATAAAAGGAGACTTTCACTACCCTTTTACATTCACTCTAAATTAAATTTCCTCTTGTACAAATTATCTTTTTTACTTCCGTTATACCCCTTTAACACATTTTGTATCTACTTTATCCATGAAAAATTTATAATTCCACCATTTCCAAGAATTCCTCCAAGGGAAAACTCATGTTCCCAACGTGAGTACAAATATTTCCATAATATCTTTTCTACTATATCCTTATATTAAAAAAATATTTTTCACATTATTATATAATTAAATAAACATTATTTTTATACTAAATCTTTTATTTTGTGTGAATAAACATTACCCATATTTCCCCTTTTCTTTAGAAAAAATAAAATGTATTCATGCATACATGCAGACTACCACCTCCATGAATGACATGTTTAATTTTTCATCACTATCTTGAATTGAATGTTCAAAAATGGATATTTAATGGATTAATATTATACTTATAACATTATTAATATTTTAATTTTATAAACTATTTCCTATCTTCCTCCCATTCTATGTAAACAAATGCACCACCTGTGCAAATGTGAGGACTACTTCCACAATGAAGGTGACATATTTTGTTTTTCATATAGTATTTTAATCCTTATAAAACTCTATTAAAAAATTAATCACCACTTTAAAATAATCAAATTAATATCCTTATGATTCTTTAATAATGATATTATTCCAAAATTATGTCTTTCATAACAATACTCACCTATAGATTATAATTTATCCGTGTTTGATTCGTTTAACCACCTATATGAACAATACGATAAATTTTTATCTTGGATGAATATGGATACTTAAGTAATATTTTTATTATTAATTAATGATAATACAATTTTTTTATGGGTTTATATATTTTATATTAATTTTTAACTTATTATTGTTGTACCATCGTTTTTTATAAGTTTCCAAAACAAGCTTGTTGCCAACTTTATTGGGACAAATCATAACTAAAATACTTATGAAATGACATAATAATATTGTAAATAAGTATGGAAAATATATTATAGTATCTATAATTATCTTATAATGATTATATTTTAATATATAAATAATAATTGACACATCCATTAAGATACTAGTACTAGACACTCAATTAAAGCTTATATCACCCCATGATGAAAATAAAATTAAACAAATATATTTTTAATAATTTATTATAAATTAAGTATATAAAATATTATAATTGAGGTTCTTAAATAATTTATTAAGATAGTAATTTTTTTATTTAGGAGGATATATCATATTCGGCTGAGTAGTGTTAATGGTATGGGTGTTTTGTCTAAATTTTATTTCTATTAGACATGTTTTGTTCATGTACCTAATTTAATTTAAATGATGTGCACAATACATGTTAGATTTATAATATCATAAATTATCTTCTATTCATTATGTTTTAAGTTCAATTTAAGGATCTATCTTTCTAGGGGTGTTAATAAAATGTTTCTTAGGTTGTAAGGGATTTTATTATCTTAATCCCCTCTAATTATGTTATAACATTTCATCTTGAACATAATTTTTATATTTCTTGATTTATCCGCCCCAAAATTTTATAACACGGTTATTTCTACATTTATATTTTGAAATTATTATTTTTAATTCAAATCCTCTTATATAAATAGTATATTTTTCATAAAATTATATCATTGTTAAGTATAATTATCATCCTCTCAAATATTCCATTTTTCTTCCATGAACATAATTTTTCTTTTAAAAAACACACTTCTCTTTATTTATAAACTCAATTACATATTATTTCACATGAAATTAATATTAATATTTATAAATTTATATTTTATTATCCCATTTATTATGTGGGTTTTCAACAAAGTTGTTTTAATATAATAAATTTTTTTTCCTTTCATGATCATAATTTTTATCTTTCACTCCACATTTCCTCAAGATAAGATTTATGTATTTTTTAAGGATCCATTATTGAAGATTATTTTTAAATGTAGATTTTTAAAAAGTATTAATTTAACCATTTTGAAACCACCATGAATTTTTAAAGTCTTCATTATGGATATTTATTTCCAAATAATTATTTTAAAAATTATGTATTTTCAATTTCTTGAAAGTGATCATTATGAAAGTTATGCATATGTTATTATTTTTATGAAAATAGTAAGAATTTTTTTCGAAGGACTCTTTTATTTTTTTTCCACTTTTTTAATATGAAATATTTATCTTCTATGAAGTTATTGTTTTTAGAATCACCCTATACATTCCTATATGAAATATTCTTCTTTGGTGATTGAATTTTTGGTACTAACCAATCTAATTCTCAAAGACATTTTATGTGATACCATTTAAAATGTTTTGAAAACTATTTTCATTCCAATGGTTTTTTATTGTATGAGGAATAATTATTTTAAAATAGAAAATATATATATGTATGATTGATGGGCGGGTTTATATATCTATCCCCAATGCATTGTTTAAATGTTTATACCTCATGATATTTGTAGACATGGGTGAGATTAAGTTTTCTAGAAAGAGTGGGACCATGTACATGGCTCATGACTATAAATACTCACGACATAAGTATTCATGGACATGATTAATCATTTTATTAACCATGGGTGTGAGTGAGTGAATCATAAAGGTGATTATTATCAATTCTTATGTTTATTCCAAATTTCTTTGTTATTTTTTTTAAAGGTAATGTTATATTTTCATTCCATAAGCATACTATTATGCTCTATGGATTATGTTTATTATCTCATTATTACACACTCTTTTTCAATGGTCCATGTTTTTTAATTTGAGACTATATGTTCTTATATCATGATTATAGAAAACTATTATTGTTCCATATTATTTTTAATAAGATATTTATCCCATGCTCATGTTTTCTCCTATGAATATGATCTAACCATTGATGACATGTCAATATGTTCTACCTAATGAAGCATTTGAGATCATAAATTTTTTATTTTTTCATTCCAGATATTATAAAGATGAGTATAACTAATGATATGTCTATAAAGTAGACTATTGTGTCTCAATAATGGTGAAATATTCACAAGTTTTTTAAAATAATTTTCTTATGTAACTAGTACTCAATGAAATAAATACTTCAATTGTTGGTATTGCAATATTATTATGATATGTATTGTTTAACATATAAAAATAATGTACAATAAATATATATTTATATTTTATCATATCACTTTATGTCAAATAGAAAGTGTAGGGTATGTGTTTTTTGTATTGGATCTAGGAGTGAGGGTCTAGAGTGCATTAAATGATATTACAGAATGTTTTAGTTATTTTTTGGATTTAGTGTACATTTTTTATGAATTTGGATTAGAGAACTTATTTGGGAAATCTAAGGATAATTATAAGTATATGAAAAAATCCAAATGTTTTATCAATGTATATATTGAATGGTTTCTAGAAATTACATTCCTATCTTGATATTGGAAAGTGGATGTGGCTGTGGAAAAGAAAAACCTAGGGGTAACCACCCTAAAAATGATTATTGAATATTAAATGAATCTTCAATTAGTGCACAATTAGTGGTTATAATAATTCAAACATGTATAGAAACAATTAGGGTGTCACAAACCAACCTTGGATACTTGTTTTTTTATTCTTCCGTTGGTCTTGCATCATATCGGGTGAAGTTTAGGTTGAGACCCGATTAGAATTTTTGAGTTTTTAAGAGTTCAGGTGGGTTTTCCAGGTGGCACACGGTTACCACATGGTTATTATAAACCACGAGTCATGGTTGTATGTCAATTATAGGCTTGGAATGAACCTATACCATGGCCAAAACATTGCTATGCAGTAGATCCCATGTAATCGTGCATCAGTGCTTCCACAGGAAGAGGGTTCCGCATGGTATGGAAAACTGTGCAGTCGTGCCAGATCATTAAAATCCTAAAACCCATTTTTTCATATCTCTATTATTTTTTCCTAATTCAAACCCCTACTCCTTAGTTTATTTTTGGAACACTAGGGGGTTCCTAAACCCCTAATCCACGGATGCTCCTCCCTTGCTTCCAAAGTAAATGTTTATGGTTTCTTTCCAATTTCCACTTCATTCTCCTTTACCCTATTATTTTTTCAGTTTTTCTTGGAGTTTTTCTTCTTAAATAGGACCCTAGTTGTTATGGGTGGCTTGTAACTCGTTTTCTAGGGGTATTAGGGATTACAGACCATTCGTGGGGTGTTTTTCTTCCTCCTTGTTGAAGCTTCATTGCACATGCACCCCTTGGAGGAAGTTGATTCCATGTTCTTCCTTCATAAGGAATTTCCATTGATTCTTGGAATTTTAAAAAAATTTATATACTTGATTATCACATTTTTTTCACCCTTTTTAACTTATTATGTAATTTTGGAATTGGTTTGATTTGTTAAAAATAGTTTTTTTAAAGTAATCCTTGGAAGATTAATAGAGTTGTGTGCACTTTTGGTGTTAGTTGAAATGCTATGTATTCCTTAAAGTGAAATTGGGTGTTTTGATAATTTTTTAGCCCTATTTTTTTCATGGTACTATTATTGGGTTGTATTTTTTTCTTTTTACATGTAATTTGGTGAAATTATGGGCTTGGTTTGAAAGAAAGTGATGATTTAAAAAATGGGGTTTGACTGTCCTCTTAGATTTTAGAGTGTTCTATTAGATGTTGGAACATCCATGCATGCACTAGGTGCACACATTTATGTGCATTCAAATGAAGACAAGACTCTAAATTATGTTCCTCAAGGGTTTCTCATTCCTTTTTCCTTCCCTTTTTCTTGAAACGGCCCCATTTCCTTTCAAATGGTAAGGTGTGGCTTAAAGTGTTTTAGAAAAAAAGTCTTTAAATGTGTTACTCATGGTTTGGACCATTTGGAATCAATACATGTTTTGGTATGAGATTGAAAAGGGTAAAGGCACATTTGGCATTTGTGAAGTGTTTTGGTGTGTGCTTCGAACTTAAGGCCCAGTTTAGAATTATAAATTTAAAAGCGGTGTTTGTATGATGTTTTGGTAAATAAATTTAGTTATGTCAAGATAAAGGAATGTTTGGGACTTCAAACTCAAAAGTTATATTTGTGTTAATTTTTTTGAATATAATGTAGTTTGGTAAACATGAACGCCCGATTTTTGATTCAAATTTTTTTACAAAATGGTAAGATATTTATATGATGTGACAGCTTGGTTTTTGCCTTAAAGATATGTGATATATATATAGGTATCCTCTATAGTAGGGATCTTCCTTTATGTATAATTATATATTGTTTTCCATGTTTGGGGTAGGCAAGTGTGGTGAGGGCAGGAAGGATGAGTCACGTATGAGTTGACCTCCAACTTATATATTTTTACTACCACTATAGGTTTATGCATCTATTTTATATAATCAAGTGACAATAGCTTATCAGAACCAATTAGATGGGTTGGTACCCCCATGGAGTTGTAGACAGTCCAGGGGTTTGTGCCACTAGTAAGGCTAGTATAGAGCATCCAGATGGTTATTGACTCAGGGGCTTCACCATACATCAACTAATAGTTCTGAACTGAGTACGTCTAGGGGTCTTCTAGGGATGTTTAGGATCAACCATGTTTACTTTTTATATCTTCTTGTTCATATTATTCTATACTTAATTTTCTGTTTAGCCTATATATTTATTTTCAGCCCATACTTAATGTCATATTTTGGTTTTTGTTTATAAAATGGATGTTAGTTTTGGAAATACAAGGTGACATGTGTTGGATTTAAAAATGGGAAAGCTATGATTTTTTATTAAAATGTGAAAAACATATTTTCATAGATTTATTTGAAAATATTTTTAATGGATCACTTAGTAAAGGGAAACACATGGATTCTGTAATTATTTCCTACCGAGATATTGAGATAACACCTTACTTATACCACCAAGTGCTGGTAGGCCCGAGCTGTTTTGTAGGTTTAGACTTTTTCTCAGGTTTTTGGATCATCTGGTCGTGGTTGGAGTGAGTTGGTTGGTGGACGGTGGTGAACATGAGGACACTTGGAGTTCATGTTGGTAGCAGTCATGTTTAGTTTTGTTTCAGTTTTAGTTTTGTTTCCATTCAGTTGTATTTTGTATCTGGACCAACTATTTATTGAATTTTGATCAGTTATTGTTGTCTTCATGTATTATTTACTTTATCGATATTGGTTATTTATTTTGGTCATAAATCATTACCACTTGTAAATTTTTCTGCCCAATACTAGTTTCTAGTCAATGGGGATTGGGCACACCCTTCGAGCCATGTCATGAACTAGATCGAGTGTTGGGTCAGATGACTTCCTCGACTAGACCTTGATAAAATGGTATCATAGTGAGGTTCATTTTTATTTTGGGACTCTGGTAGTTTGAGACAAGGGTTTTGGGGCTTAGAAGGTGGGTTATGGGTCTATTCATGACCACCACCACTCCTGATGAGACCTATGTTACCAAGGGTAGTATAGGTTTTGATTTTTTTTCATTGTTTTCAATTGATGGATGACAATAGCGGAAATTTAGTGTAATGTCAGGATCTCACATGAAGTAGTGACCCATGTGGAGTCAGAGTACATGGTTTAAGTCCCTTATAATTTTAGATGCTTAATTGGGGAATGAATCGCTACCATGTCATCGAGTTAACCATAATTGATAGTTCCTCATTTTGGAAGTTCATTGAAAATTGGGTTTTTTTTGTTCAAGTTAGTGTTAGTGAATTATGAAAATGGAAAACTTTTTGGAATGAAAATGATTTCTCTCAAGTGGTTTCAATTTGGTAAGGTGTATTTTAAAATGAAATAATCTTTTGAAACATAAAATGGATTTAGCTTAATGGTTTTTATATTGGTAAAATGGGTTTTAATGGAAATTGTTTTGTTTAAAACTATGGGTTATGGTTGGATTTGATGACAAAAAGAGATATGGGACCCTTTTTACTCTCTATGGTAAGTCAAATATGCATAGGGTATGTATGGAAAGCCTTTAGTGGAACTTTTTGGTGGATTTTGTAAGTTGAATTGGGCAGACAAAAATGTTATGGTCTTTAAGATTTAATAGATGTGTGATTGGGATTAGAGGCATGACATCATTTTTCTAAGGTGATGTTTGAAAAAGGGAAACTGGATTTGAAAGCTGGTTTTTATTTTAGAATGTGGTCTTTTCTTTTGAAAGGTGGATTTTGTCTTTTGAATTTAGATTAAAAATGTGGTGGTTTTGAAAGTTGTTATAATAGGGGGGATTTTTAAAAGATTTTATCGTTGTTCATGTATATATTTGATTGTATTTTTATCCATTTTTTTAACTCATGGTGTTTATTTTCATTGTGCCTTGGTATGATGTTTATTTTGGTTTATGTTTTTCATTTTGTATGGAATTTTCCACCAAAAAATGTCTCTAAAAGTTATAAAGAGTCAATCCTAGTTCTTTAGTTTCTTGAATATTTTATATCTTTCATAGTGATAGAGGTCTGTTAGAGGAAGTTATATGGATCAAATAGGTAGTGCGTGTCTTCTGGGATTGAGAAATCCCAAGGCAATCAGGATCCGTGCTATTCTAGAGTTGTTTGAGTGTCCAAATTTGGACCAGTAGAGGTTAGTCTTTCTATAATTATAGACGTTAGAGTAACATGGGATGTTTCCAAGGCCACCTTCATCCAAAGGATCATACCTGAGGAGGTGAAGTTAAAGAAGGTGACAGAGTTGTGGGCTGTTTGGTAGGGTTAGTGGTTGGTAAAAGTTTACTTTGACGACATTAAAGGAGATGGTTCCACTTTTCTTTTAGGGTTTTCACTTATAGATTTTGGGATAAGTTCCCTCATTTGGTAAATAATGTTTTGAGAGATGTGTAGATGAGGCATTATAGGAAATTGGATCTTGGGGTGGAGTCAGTGGTGGTTGGAAATCTAGAACCACTCAATGTTCAAGAGGGTTTTCTATCGAGAAATATGTGCATGTAAGAAGAACCTATCCCTAGGAGTATTATTTGTTGGTTCTAGAATTTATTTCATCAGAATTATTCTTCTTATGCCACTGATGTGGTGGGTTTGAGAATTCATATCTGTCTTGTTGCATCCCTCCAAAGTTCTTTTTCTCATTGAGGTCATTTGGGTTACTGGGAGAAGTCCTCTAGGAAGAGTTACTTGAAGAAGGAGTTGTGATTGTGGGATGATCATGTTTGACTGTGAGATAGGAGATGCTTCATCCATTAGAGCGCCATCTAGATGTGTCAGGGTGAAGATCACACACATCCAGGAGTTGCCAAGGGTGTGTGAAACCTTTTCCCGAGATTGGTTTAAATCATTTGGATCGAAATGTTAAAATTGTCCTAGTTCTTGTTTTCCTACTATTGTAAGTTCATCCTATCATTATAAGGTTATGATGGAATTTTTATACTCTTATCCAATTAGTTCTATCTATTTGAATGTTTATTTTGGAGTTGTTCATTTTTCTGAGGGTATATTTGGATCTTGTATGGGTTGGTTTAACATTATGTTTTAGTGGTTCTCATTTGGAGAAGTAAGTGTTTGGGAAGATCGATGTTTGAAGGTGTGTTCGGGTCATCTATTTGGTTCTAATTTTTTATTGTGGGTTTTCTTAGGTGTTGGAAATGTAATTCTGGTGGTGGTGTGGTTTCTCTCATGCTAGGGTAGTCAGTTTAGTTTGATTTAAGAGTTCATTTGTATCTGGTTGCGATAAGGCCACTATTTATTTAGTGTGAAGAAGTTGGGTGAATTTTGTTTGGGAGTTCCCTCGTTTCCCCCCTCCCTAGTGGTGGTGTATATGGATTTCAAATTCTTATGTAAGTGGAATTATTATGGTGGGGACAACCCTCCCATGTTTTTACCTCAATCCTGGTCTATGGATTCCTCCTGATTGGTTGGGTGTGGACTTTGGAGAGAAATGACATCCCAAGGTTTATGGTCTTTGTTAGTTTTCACTGGTCATGGACTTATGGTCTAATCGGTTTTTGGTTTTGTGAATTTATAGAGGTAGAACATGTTTGTGGTAGGGATAATTGTCACACCCCAACCTTTGATACTAGTTTATTGTATTATTTTTGGGTCTTGGATCCTACCGAGTGAAGTTCGGGTTGAGACCCGATCAAAATTTTTGAGTTTTTAACAGTTTAGGTGGGTTTTCCAGGTGGCACATGGTTACCACAAGATTAGTGGAAATTGTCAGCCTAGTCATGCAATATCTATAGGTTTAGAGAGAACCTACCACAAGGCCTGCTCATTATTATGTGGTAGATCCCAGGTAACCATGCACCAGTCCTTCCATAGGTAGAGGGTTCTATATAGTTACCGCCCGATATGGAAAACTATGCGGCCAAACCGTGTGGCCATGCTAGATCATAAAAATATTAAAATGCCATTTCCCCTCTCTCCCATATTTTACCATAATTCGACCCCCTCCTCCTTGGTCTATTTTTGGCGCACTAGGGGGTTCTAAAAACCCTCCTCCCATGGCCTCCCCTCTTCCCTGGATGCTCCTCCCCTACATCAAAGGTAAATTTTTTGGGTTTATTTTTAATTTATGATTGTTTCACTTTTCCCATCTTATTTTCTCAGTTTTCCATTGGGGGTTCCTTCTCTAGGAAGAACCAAAGATTTTGGGGTTGGCTTGTGACTCATTATCTTGGGTTCTTAGGGATTTTAGACTATTCGTGGGGTGTTTTTTTCCTCCCATTGAAGCTTCATTTCATCTACACCCCTTGGTGGTAGGTGTTTCCATGTTCTACCTTCCTAATACATTTTTTTGATTCTTGTAATTTTAAATAAATTTATAAACTTGATTCAAACCATTATTTAACCCTTTTTTTACTTATTAGGGAATTTTGGAATTGGTTCAATTTGTTAAAAATTGGGTTTTAAAGAAATCCTTGAATGATGTATAGAGTTTTGTGCACTTTAGGTGTTTGTTAAAATTCTATGTATTTCCTAAAGTGCAATTGGGTATTTTAATAATTTTTATCCTTATTTCTGTTATTATAGTATTATTGGATTGTATGTTTTTCTTTTCACATATGATTTGGTGAACTTGTGGACTTGGTTTGAAAGAATGTGAGGATTTTGTAATTTTTTTGAGTATTTTATTAGACTTTGGAGTGTTCCATTTGATTTTGGATCATTCATGGGTGCATCCGGTACACAAATTTATGTGCATGAAAATGAAGATGAAACTCTAAATTATTTTCCTTAATCTTTTATCATTCCTTCTTCCTTCCCTTTATCTTGAAATGGCCCCAATTCCTTTCAAATGGTAAAGTGTTGATTCAAGTGTTTTGGAAGAAATGGCATTGAATGTGTTCATCATGGTTTGACCTATTTGTCCTTGAAACATGTTTTAGTGTGATATTGAAAAGGGTAAAGTTATTTTTGGTAGTTATGAAGTGTTTGGGTGTGTGTTTGGAACTTAGGGAATCGTTTGGCATTGTAAATATAAAAGCAATGTTTGTATGATGCTTTATTAAATGCATTTAGTTAGGTAGTGTTAAAGGCCCATTTGGCACTTAAAACATAAAAGTGATGTTTGTTTTATTTTTTTGAATGGAATGTAGTTGGTAAACGTGAGAACCAGATTGGTGATTCAAAATGTTTTACGAAATGGTTTGATAATTATATGATACAATGGCCCGGTTGGCACCTTAATGATGTGTGATATATATAGGGAACCTCTATATAAGGGCTTTTACATTATGAGTTATTGTATATTGGTGTCTGTGTTTGGTGTCGACAAGTGCGGTGATGACAGATAAGCTGAGTTACAGGTGTGTTAGTCTCCTACTTACACAGTTTTACTACCACCATGGGTTTTAGGGAATCTTCTAGATAACAGAGTGATGATATCTTATCACCCATGATTATATGGTTTGGTACCCTATTGGAGATATAGATAGTCCAGGAGGGGTTTTCCACTGGTGAGGACATCATAGTGCATCAAATTTGTTATTAACATAGGGGATTTACCATACATCGATAGGTTGTTTTGAACTAAGTGTGTCCAAGGTTCTTCTATGGATGATTAGGATTACCCATGGTTACTTTCCATATCATCTTGTTTGTATTTTTCAGAACTTAGTTTTCTTTTTACCATTCCTATTTATTTTCAGCACATCCCTAGTGTCTTTTGGTTTGGGTGTTGTTTATAAGATGATAGTTTGTTTTGAAAATGGAAGGTTGCATGCGTTGTATTTCAAAATAGTAAATCTTTTCCTTTTTATTAAAAAGTAAAAAATTTATTTTTTTAGATGTATTTTAAACTAATGTTAATGGATCTCTTAGATAAGGAAAACATATAGATTCTATGGATATTTCCTACTAATCCTTCGATCTCACACCTTACTTGTAGCACTCGGTTTCCATAGGCCCAAGCTGTTTTGCAGGTTCGGACTTTTGTTGAGGTTTCTAGTTAGTATTCTCATGGTTGAAGTGGGTTGGTTGGTGGATGGTGGTGGGTACCTTGAGGTCACATGGAGGTTGTGTTGGTAGAAGTCAAATTTAGTTTTGTTTCATTTTCTGTTTTGTTTCAATTCAGTTGTATTTTTGTATCTAGACCAGCTATTTATTGATTTTCAGTCAGTTATCATTGTCTACTTGTCCTGTTTACTTTGTTGATCCTGGTTTTTTATTTTAGGCTCAAATAATTCCCACTTTTATAGTTTTTATGCCTAACACTAATTTCTATACTGTGGGGATCGAGAATGCCCTTCGAGCCTTGTCGCATACCGGGTTGTGTGTTGGGTCAGATGACATCCCGAGTTGGTTCATGACATAATGGATATGATTTGGTTAATTAAAATTCTCTTTATGAACCATTTTAAGGTATTTCAATATAGTTAGGTTAAATAAACAAATTTTAATTTGAGTATGAATAATATAGGTTTAACTAAGAGAGTTATACGATGAACCAAGTATGATAATTTTGAAAGGAAATTAACATAGGTTGAAATATAGGTGTCATTAGGGAAGGAATATCAGGATTGAGTTTTCATATTCAAAAATATCATTTATAATGATTTTATTAGATAATATTATATCTATTTGGGATACATTATTTCATTGGTAACATGATTTTAAAAAATGAAGCTGTGAAAGGTACATCTCTTGAAATTCTAAAAAAATCACATTTTAGAGAAAATGCTTCCTAGTCATAACTAATATCATTAAATTTATACCTCATTATATATTGAGTCAAGTACATTTTTTAAATACCCTTATCTATTTTTAATATATATTTATAATAAAAATATGAGGATGCAATTTATTTAAGGGAGGGTAAATGTAACACCTTGATATTTTAGAATCAATTTCCTTTTAAATAGTTAATTGAATAGATTATTTCACATATAAAATATAACTAAAATTAACCATGATATAAAATATTAAAAATGAATTATGGTGTGAAATATTAATAAGAAAATTTCAATAAGATTAAAACCTTATGTAAATATAAAGTCAATAAAAATGATTTATTATAAAATTCTATATTTTAATTGAATACATATTATTAATAATTTTAATTAAAAATTTATTTATTGGAATAAATTTTTATTGATAAAAATTAAATTTTACAAGATATATAATTAATGGAATGTGATTAAAAAATTTAATGCTAAATAGGATACTTTCCTTTCAAATAACTATTTTTTCAATGATATGTATTTTATCCCAATATTTTGAATTGACCAATTTTAAAATATTATTTTGATAATAATTAATATTTTAAGGAATAAAATATTATATTAACACTCATTTATTTATAAATTGATATGAAATAAGATTAAAAACATTTATAGTTTAAAAGATCATTTTCTTTTAAGTGTAGTTTTCTTTAGATTTTGTATTTTCTTTTAAATGATAAATTTATATATTTTATGTCATGACCCCCTTATCCCTATTATACCCCCCCTTGGGATGGAAATGAGGGAAGATAATAATTAAACCTAAAGATTCCCTCTAATAGGATTTGGGTTAGTTCCAAGAATTGAGAGTATATCACACACAAAAAATGGTAGGAATTAACCTCTAAGAAGAACATGTGGACTGAGAGATAAGATAAGTACAACAATCAAATCATGATCAGAAAAAATTAAATAGAACCCAATACATGCATGTAATTTAATCCAAACAAATAAAACTTCAAAAAATGAAACTAAAAGTATCAAAATAAAATCTCTAGTAGTGACCTTGATGCCCAAAAATCTCAACAACTAATCCATGAGCATGTAATGCCTAGACCAATCATCAACAAGCTTTAGATGTCTTGAAAATTGTATATATAAATTGTGATCATAGTATGTATGCTCATTAGGATCCTCCCTAGAGCATCCTATAAAAATTATTAAGAAATTATATTAAAGTATAATGGATAATAAGTGAATCTAACTCATCATATAAAAGGTATACTACGTTCCCAGACACACCATGACTCTTTTACCATATATCATATATAAATAATAATATAATAAACAACATAATATGAAAAGAATTTATCCCACAACCATTTCCCCCTCGGGTTTCCACTCCGCCTCAACGTCTCTTAGCCTGATCTATCTCCCACAAAAAATAAGCTTTCCCAAAAAAACCTAATAAAATGAAACATAATAGGAACCTCATGCATCATATTCATTTTTTCATCGTATCACTCACCATGTGCATCACATTATCTCATCATCATCTCCCATATATCCAAATAGAATCATAGTAGTTTTCCAGAGCCACCATAAGCCGTACATTGTGTATTATACATTAAGCAATCATAACCCATACACAACATACCTATAATAATTATAAGGACACAATATCTGGATATATATGTTTATAAGATATGATAGTCACTAAATCTCGGTACAAACAAATATAGTATAGGTAACCACCATGCATACCAGCATATAATACTACCAGGATAAGAGAGCAAGGAAAGAAAGGGTAGTCAACCATACCTTCCTAATCAACCTGGATGTTGGGGAAAACACCCTCCAGAGTCCATCAATGTTGGTTTCTCTAGATACATGAGTGGTGTATCATATTAAACCACATAACATACAAGAATATATATATATATATATATATAGAGATTACAACAATAATATTAATAAAAAATAACTTTACACTATACTGTAATTATCATCACTCAGACACCTAGTTATCACTACTAAGGATAATATATATAATAATATTAGGATAATTTCAAGATATTTTTAATTGATTAATTATTTATTTTAAATATTTATTATTTACTTGACTTACCCTCTAAATTCCATGCGCTCTAAGAATAAATAAACAACATACAATGTTTTTCATGATTTATCATCTTTCAGCATTCCGTTAAACCACCAACCCCATGGGTTAAAAAATAATTATTTGATTCCATAGTTATAGGTACTATAGGAATTATTCTTAGTTACCATAAAATATATACAAACCATGAAAAACTAGCTATATAAAGTAGTGGGGAAAGTAATTAAGAAAAAAACCCAGCTATTTGAACATTAAATAAGATTAATTAATAAGAAATTACCCTTGTTTGGAACAAATAAAACATTGAAAATATCATATCCAAGACATTATGTTAGTCCTGATTCTATCCATAGTATCACCATGCATCCTTCCATCAGAGAAACCAACATCTATAGTAACTAGGGTGTCACTTCCCATTCTTTTAAAACCATAATCCATCCTAGGATCACATCACATCACATGTAAAGGATCTTAATCAAGAATAATCTCACATGGAAACAATTAAAAAAAAGATCCAATAGGGCATCTAGGCCCTAAAACCAAGGAATAAAAACTTCACAATGAAATAGTTTCAATTTGATACAATAATTTTCTTTAAGAATTAATATAATCCATTGCGGTCTTGAATTAACTGATTCATTCATCACAGGTGACAACCCTCAGTAACCTAAGGAATCAAATCTAAACAACTTTTAGATATTTAAGATTTATTTCAAGAATAACTTCAAGTTTAATTTAATTATTTGAAAGAAAAATTAAAACATATCATTCCACTTAATTATTTTTCCAATAATTATTGATATCATTATGTTCGTAATACAATTACAAGAAAAATAAACATTCTATAATGTCAATTTTTTCCATGTAAGGTATTTTAATATATCTATTAATATTTTTGAGACTAGGTACTGATACATTGTGTAATTCTGAGGACTGATGACACTAGAATAGATGTTTGAAATATATTAAATATATTAAATTGAATGAACACAGATTTTTCCTAGAAAAGTGGAATAAAAAAAATAAGGAA
This sequence comes from Viscum album, assembly GCA_963277665.1. Taxonomy (NCBI): domain Eukaryota; kingdom Viridiplantae; phylum Streptophyta; class Magnoliopsida; order Santalales; family Viscaceae; genus Viscum; species Viscum album. The sequence goes on from OY728142.1 coordinate 1,543,048,025, forward strand.
TCACATTGGAAATTTGAGGTGTCTATTATGTTCAGAGTGTGGGTTTTACCCTAGGGATGACATAACTTGGGAGTACATTAGATGTTTAGGATGATCAAAACCGTAGACTCATTAGTAAATAAATAAAATAATTTTTTATTTTATTAAAATAATTTCCATTACATAATCTATATATTTTAATACACTTCTATAGAAAATCATAGGGTTATTTACATAACCTTGGAGATTTTATAGAGTGATAGAATTAGAGGACCATTCTTAGGAAAACAACAACTAGATCATGGATCATCAATTAGGGTGCAATGAATTTCGAGGATCTCTCCAAAAACTGATGTGGATTAATTCTCTTCCATAAATTGATTGAAACTGAAGCAGGGAATTTGTTTTTTGTGGATTTATCCCTCTTTGAATTATTTAAAATGATGAACGTGAAACAATCAACTAATGAATTAATTGACGGATCAAGAGTATTATAGGTAGATGTTTGATTTATTAGGGATCAAGGATTTATACTATTTATTATATTATATCTATTCATTCTTTATTATAATGCCAACCAATTGAAGAAAACATAATCAATGGATGAGTTCCATTCCTCATATTTTTGTATTTTATAGATCAACCACCATTCTTCTCACATTCATTATTAGAAATTCTTTTAGCCTGTGGTTAAATTAATACCTAGTATTCAATTGTTACACGACCATTATTCAGCACAAAAAATTAACTCCATTGGTATGGATGTTATCAAGACTATGATTATGAGGCATGGTGATGATGGATGATCGACCTATTCAAATTAAGGGATACCCTTTCTTTTACTTTTCCACATTAAATGATGGTGCAGCTTAATGGATGAATTTTGAGAATATTGAGTTATGATTTCTAGTGAGTTGGGGGTGGAAAGGGTCAATTAGGCTAGATCCATTATATTTGGGTGATATAAGTGGTGGAACCATAGGTGGAGGCATCATGGGATTATACGGAAGAGTAACCATGGGTTTCTCGAAATCCAACATTACACGGCATGTCATCTATTATCACATTCCATGTGAGACCATTTTTTCATCACTACAATTTTCTCAAAGAAGATAAATATCACACATCATGTGACATGTGTCATGTGATGTGTTACACAACTTAGTGACTCGATGTGTGCTCTAGGAGGACATGTCCAGGCACCTGTCTGAGCACCCATACAGACATATGGCCAACAACATAGCCAGGAACATGACCAGGCTAGGGGCACATTGGTAGAGAAGTGTACTTGAAAATGGATAAATACATAATCATGATGAGGTTTACACAAAAATATAAACATGCATGTGCCACGTTACATGGGTAGAATCGATGATTAAGGGACATATTCTATACTTACAATACATGTTGTCTACTTCTTCAAAGAAAACTGGGATACCTTGTCCCCTTCAATATGAAAAAGTATCATTAGGGTGTGTTCCCTTGATCATATACTTAAGAATTTATTATGGAATTCTCTAATATATATAGGATGGTGAACCCTTATAAGTAACTTCAGTCTTGGAAAGGGTTTTTGGAACCCCTCCATGAGACCTAGAGTGAGATCCTTTGTCATCATCATACCTAGTTGGGGTTCTTAGAATCATCATGACCAACACTACATGGTTTCTAATCCCCTACTTATTAGGTTAATACAGATTGGGTTGTTGGTATACCCCATGGACTTGGGTGTGATACCCATATATGTATTTTTCTATTCAATCTTCCAATATGCACTTTATATGGAGAGACCCGATGAGCACGAAATCTCGGATGGACACCATCAATGTTATCTCACTCATGGAGTGTGTTCACCGAGACAAGTGTTATGTAGAACCTCTGAGTAGGATTAATGGGCTCTAAAGTACTATTACCCTACCATGAAGCGGTGTGTCTTCTATGAGAATATTTAGATGTTTTTATTATGTATGTTTTTGACATATCCCTGTGATGAGTTTACTACTATTCTTGATGATTTATGCTTAGTAATTTTGGGGAGTCCTATGGGGTATTGTTATACTCCACCCATGAAAGGGATTTTTCGGTACATGTCAAGTCTTATGAAGACAAAAAAACACTTTATGGGTTTCTTAGTGCCCATGGATAAGTTTAATCTTAATTTTGGGGTTGAAATATCGTGTTTTATACCAGGAGTTACATTTTACTATAGTCCCCTTTTAATATTAGGATGGAATTCATTACTATTTTGGATGGGATTGTATTTGGAATTTATCACATTCCATTTTTTATACTCTAATTGTAGAATTTAAATTTATTCATGTATTTGGTATCATTTGTATTTTACGTTATATAATTTTATGATCTTGGAGATGTGTGTGTGTGTATAGTTAATTTAGGTTAAGGAAACCCATGGGAATTTTATGACTACTTGGAACTGATCCCCATCCCCTAGCTTATTGGAGGTGTAATTGTGGTAGTCACACTCAGTTTATTGTTGGCCATGATGGACAAGTGGGTCTGGTCGTGATAGAGTTGTTCCAAAGGTAAGGTTGTGTTCCATAATAGGAAAAGATTTTTATAGTTTTTTCTAGTAGTGAGATTTGTTTGGGATTTATGGAATCAGTGTTATGTTTTTTGAGTTTATCATTAAATATAGGTACTCCAGTGTTGTTGTGGTGTCTGATGTATCCATACAACAAGAATCTAATAACCCACTTTTCATCTTGGTACATGTAGACATTGGTTATAGGGAAAACATTAGAATATTCATCATATAGGAATGGGTTGTTGTTTCCATCTACTGATTGAGTTATCTCTCTAGATATAATCATTTAAAGTGACATGTATTTCCTATATTAGGATGCCTCAATGATGTTTTACAAATTGTATTCAGTTGTAGTATCATGAAGAATATCCCCTGAGTCATGAGGATTTGGTACATTGACTTTTTTAGGAGGTTTTTCTTCCATGTGGTGCACCAGTCTTAACACCACAAGTCAAGTAACATATGGTCTTTATAGTACATGTGGATGAGGTCCTTAGGAGGAGCATGCATCATGAGTTTTAGCGATAATGACCACTCTAGTTTTGAAGATATCTAGACCCCCATGGAGCTAAGTATTGTCTTGAGGTGGTAACATGATTATTTCATCTTTTTCGGACACCTGAAGATGTGATGGTGGTCCTAGAAAAAATCATTCTCCATTGATATGTAGGATGATGGTGGGGCTTAGTGAACCAGTTGTACGATGTGGTGACTATTCCATGGTCATAGTTATTTTTCCTTTTCTGACAGGGGTTATCTCATGCTACATTAAGTGATATGTTAATCAAGGAACTCCAATATATTGAGTTGGGTAGTACACCTAGGGTTGGGTATTCATCGATGTTCACCAACCTCTATCGATACTCAATGGCTATGGTACATGATTAATACTTACATTATTGGGATTTCGAGAAAAGGTTATAAAGATACATTAAAGAAAACATGATAAATCTACGAATTTCTACCTATGATGGGGTATTATAGAATGTTTTTGTGGTTGAGACATTCGTGGATGGGAAGACACAGATAGTTGGTTCCGATGGTGGGAACATGAGAGATGGGACTTTGGTGGATGTGGTTGAAAATTCACATAGAGACTTAGCTGTTTGAGATGTTTGAGGAGACAATCCCAATATATTGGGTCTATATTTTAGAGTTCAGATGATTAATCATGTTATCCTAGGGAGTGTAAATTGTACTCTTATAACGTCATGGGAAATCTTCTGCAGGATTGTCTGACCCATAGTGTGGCTAATAGAGAGAAAATGGATGGGAAACCAAGGAAGAGGTAGTATCAAGAGTATATAAGTAAATTAGGTGTAAAATGTGGCAGAGGAACTTGGATAGAAGTTATAGGTGTCATTTGTTTTTAATTTTTGACACTACCACCCCAAGTGTCCCATGTCTGGATTAGGGAGCAGGGGGATATGTGAGAGGAAGGATATTGGAAGTAATGTCTTATGACCTAGAAAATCTAGTGATTATACAAGGTATTATTTTTCTCTTCTCTAATTTAGCTATAGTATTGATAGACATGGGTGTGAGGGACTCCTTTTTGATACATATCTATTTTGGGAGTTAGAAATTCTAGTTGAGTATTTGGCTCTACCCTTAAACTTTGAGACTCCTACTAGAGGAAACTCAATGATCACAAAATTATTCGGATGATGGGATCTGAATCATGGAGGTTATAGTTAATTTTGGGCTATATTTTTAATTTCAATGGGGCCTTATGATGTCTTCTTAGGCATTTAATGGTTATCAAAACTGATGGGATGAAGTTTTACATTATGGGTGAAAAGGAAACCTAGGAAGATTATAATGGGATCATGTATAGGAGAGTATATGAATCATATTAAACATTATCTTTCTAGAATGACTCTTGGTGTAGTAGATTCTTGGAGATTTCAGTTTCTTGTGGTGTTGGTGGAGGATGAGAGAGTATATCCTGAGGACATTCCCGAATTACATCCCTACTAGGTGATATAATTTTATATTGATCTACACTCATAAATGACCCCATCATCTAGTCCAACATACTATATTGCTCCCATATAGCTCTATGAACTGAGCTTGCAGTTGGAGGACTTATATAGGGAGGTATTTGTTAAAACTAGTGTTCCATCTTGGGAGACCCTAGTGATGTTTTCCAAAAAGGAAGACAAGATCTTGAGATTGTGTATAGATTATCATCGGCTAAACCATGTGAACATGAATAAAAAGTATGTTTTATTGAGGATCTATTACCTCTTTGATCAATGGAGTGGGTCATGATGGTTCTCAAAGTTTGACCTTAAATCAATCTTTCACCATATGAAATTAATGATAAAGATATACCAAAGATGACTTTATGATGTCATTACGATCATTAGGACTACTTATTGATTCCATTTTGCATGAATCAACACCCAAAAACTATTCATGGGGCTCATTAACCATATATTTCTACCATTGTTAGAATGGTTTGTTGTAGTCTTAATTGACGATATCCAAGTGTACTTATCATCCAAGGAGGAGCACATGAGACACTGGAAGATGATCTTATATGTACTTAGAGAATACTAGATTTATGTAAATATATTTATGTTATAGTTATAGATTCTAGAGGTCTATTTTCTGGGACACATTATCTTAGAATATGGTATATAAGTGAACATGGTGAAAGTCAATGTAGTGTTAGCTTGGGAGCGACCAAAAAACAAGATGGAGGTATATAGATTATTTGGGTTAGTAGGCTACTATCTAATATTTGTACCAGGTTTCACTAGGATATTATCTCCCTTAATAGCATTGACCCAAAAGGGGGAACCTTTCATATGGATAGATAGGTGCTATTAGGCTTTCTATGAGTTGAGAAAATGATTGATAATTTCACCCATATCGAGATTCCCAGGGGAGGGTGTCAAGTACATAGAGTTATGAAATGCATCAAAGACTGGGGTTGGTTGTTTTTTTATTGTTGAGTTAGGTGGTGATTTTTTATGGTTCATGTTATTTGAGGCCAATTTAGATTAACTACATGAACAAAAAAATTAAGGTAGCAGTGTTATTATTTGTACTAAATGTGCAGCAATTCTAACTTATGGGTGAGCGATTTATCATCTACTATGACCACAAGAGTCTTAAGTATATATTATCTCATAATAATCTTAACTTGAGATATAGGTAATGGATAAATTTACTTTAGGATTATGAATTCATTATTTTTTATACTCATGTGATGGGTAATTTGGTAGTATATTCTCTTAGTAGGAGATTTTCTTCATAGTTATTGAGTGAGTAATCAAATCAGTTGGCCTCATAAAAATTATCCTTGGTGGATGAGGATTGTGCAACTTAACATAAGTATAAAATTATTACCCCACCACATCTACACTATGTTAAGTATAATCAAAATTAAGATAATAAATGTGAGATCCTATGTACTCAGATATCAACTAGACATGCTCCTGATGGATTTTATAAAGTTGTGGAGGATGCCATCATTTTCAGATAATGCACGATAGTACTGGTGATGTTAAAGAAGAAGGTTCAAATTGAGTTTTATAAATCTCCTTTAGCGATAAATCCATGTGTGGAAAATATGTATGAGGAATTGTGAAGTTAGTTTTGGTGGATAGAGATGGAGAAATGATTTGTAGAGTTTGTCTCTTAATTACTTGATTCTTAGGATGTAAAGGCGGAGCACTAGGTTCTAGCGGGTTTAGATCAACCTATTGAGGTTCCAAAGTTTAAGTGGAATGATATAACTACGTACTTAATGATAAGGATTCCATATAATTATAAAGGAAATCATTCCATCTGGGTGATCATAGAAAGACTCACCAACTCAATCCACTTCCTAGCTATCTGAGAGTAGAGTTCAGCAGAGAGCTTAGGATGCCTCTATGTGCAGGAGATATTTTTTCTTAATGGATTTCCCTAAATTATTTTTTGACCATCATATTATCTTCACATATTTTCTATAGATGGTATTTCAATAATTCTTTGGTACTCAGTTGTGCTCGAGAATAGATTTTCACCCCTATATTGAAGACTAGATTGAGCAGAAAAATCTGGTCCTAGAGGAAGGACTATGAGATTTCATGTTAGACTTTTACCATAATCTGAAGGATCAATATCCATTTTTCTAGTTTTTATACAAGAATAGATATATTACACCCTTAATATATCTCTATTAGAGTACATTTATAGGAGACCGTATATGTAACCACTATGCAATACTGAGCTAGAAGAGTCAGCACTTATGGACCAAAAATTAGTGTGATTCATGATAGAGAATGCGCAGATCATCCTAGAGTGGATGAGGTCTGCATGGAGCCATTATAAGACATATGTAGACTAAAAAAAGAGTCATTTGGATTTGAAGGAGGGATACCATTTTTTCTTATGGGTCTCACCTCGATTTAGGTAACAAGTATTTGGTTAAGGAGACAAGATATTTCCCAAATTCATTGGCATTTACAGATGTTTCATTGAGTCAGAGAGGTGGTGTACCACTTGGATATTATAACGACCCATACTTTACATACATTGTTAATACTTCAAAATTTGAAGCACACTTATTACAACATATGATAAAACCACACAGGACCGTATAGGTATAGTGTCTTTAGAAACTGGGAAACATAAACAACTGGTTCATAAATCTTCTACAGTGTCTCCCATTTATTTCATCATATCTAGGGTCCCTTTTAGCATATTCTACTTAATATCCATCTTCCTGACCTGGGGAAAAGAAAACATAAAAGGGTGAGCTCAAATGCTCAGCAAGGGCAAATAAAGGAGATAAAAATCATATCATATCTTTTTGAAAATCAAAACCTGCAAAAGAGATCATAATATCTTAACATGGAATAAATCATAGAAGTGAAAATGAGATCCCCATAATCATAACATAAAACTTGAAACTTTGTGGCATGCACACATAATCATGGAAAATCATTTCTTGTTAGTCATGACTCATTGCCAAGACTATCTTAGTGGACAAAGTCCCTTTCTGAACCGAGTTCACTCCTCGTTTCAGTCCTGTATCACTGAACCGAAATAACCTTCCGTTCCAGCCATGTCTATCTCATGAGATATAAAATCATTACCCAATGCATTGGAGGGAGATATAGGTCCCACCCATCTTATAATGAATCCTTTCTTATGTGTGCCACATAATCATAAAACATACATCATTGCATAACACATGTAACAAAAATGGGATTCTTGAAACATCATGACATCATAAATAAATTCATATAAGATAAAGGAATTCATAAAAATAATTCCATCACAACATGATCAAATCAATGTAATAATAGGGATAATAACATAACCCTTTATTATCTTAGATGGAAAATAATTTTGATAAAACACTTGAACTCCATTCTTGAGGAAAATATCCTTTCTTCTTCAAAAACACTTTTCTTTTCTTAACATGTCATACAATTATAAACTAAAAGAATTTGATTAAAAATAAACTTAAAAACTTGTAAAGGAAGCTTCTTTGAAATAATGTTTTAAGAATCCATTCATGCCGTATAAGTTAAAAAAAACATTCTTCGTACTTTTGTCGGAAAAGTCAAAAAGTACCTCGTACGGAAAAACGACAAAATATTCCTTTCATATTCTTTACTAAAAACTCACCGAAGGATAAAATTGGATTTAAACCATTGCAAGTGGATGGAAACAATATTACATATTGAGGGAACATGGATGTGGATGATAAAATACACCCCAGTAAATACCAAAGTATAAACAATCTCGGATAAAAATGAGATTGTGATATTTCCCTTACCTTAGGTCCAATTTGCCTTGTATGTGTCCGAAGCTCCTGTATAATGGTTTAAATAATGTTATTGACTTATTACAGAATCATACATATTGATATGATATCATATATGGTCATATTATTAGCTTCTTGTTAGTAATATTTCATTGTTACTTGTTACTCGGGTCTTTATAACTTTTTGTTCTTATGCGTGTTTTGTCGAATAAATTCTTATTCTTATCTTTAGGTTATAGATACTTCATTTCCAGAATGGTATTAGTGTATTATATACCATATTCATTCATTCAATTCATTTATATAATCATTATGAAATGAAGATCATGTAGAACGAGTCGCATCACATCGTGGAGACGGTATTCCGTACGTACGCACGAGTGATGATATCGTTCCTATGATCGTGGAATTGTATTGGAGTATATATATATTATTTCAGTATCAATATTACTTCATAATATTCATATATAGTTACTCATTACACCATTATACCCATCCTTGTAAGGTGATGGTGGAAAATAGATTACACCACGGCGTGGAGACGGTATTCCGTACGTACGCACGCGCGGTGATTTCATTTTTCCGTAGGATGGATAGAAGGTGAATTAGGGTTGTTTCATATTTATAATAACATATCAGTATTTAAGTAATACTGATGTTATTACTTTGTCATGAAACAACTAAATAAGAAGAAGTTGAAGATGAAAGAAATTGAAAAGATCGGTAATGGATATTACCTCTTCTTTGGAACGCCTCTTTGAATCCTCCACTTAAGGAACTAAGAGTGGTCTTTGGAGAAGACCAGGACCTCTAGGACTATTCTAGGGAAGTGGATAGGAGAAAAGGGCAGGGGTTGGCCGAGCTTGAGTGCTTAATTTGGTGTGAGGAGGAGGGGGAGGAGGTGCCCTTTTATAAGGGAGGAGAGGGGCACCTTATGAATATCTCAAAATATTATTTTATATTAAAGTCAAAATCGGTTTATAATGGTTCCAAAGGGTCTTATTTCGAAGATAAGGTGGGGATGGGTCGAAATCCTATCAACCAATAGGATTTAGACAAGTTTAGGGAATTATTTTACCCTTATCAATTAGATTTAACTCTAAGTTAAATAATTTAACTTTTACCATGTCTTTTTGTTTTCTTTCACTATATGGTTAATACACTTACTATAACATGCCAAACGAACCCCAAATTGTTTATTATTAATATATATATCCTTATCTAAGTCATTTTGCCGAACCTTAGATTTTTAGGAATAAAATAACAATTAATAATATAATATTTGATTTAAAAACTATTTTGTGTCAATTTTGACACTATTTGATATATGATTTGTTTGAAAGTCATAACAGAATTATATGTTCTAACCAAGTTGATTAAATCAATACTAATATATCATAGTAACCTAGAAAATTAGTGGAATTCATGAAAAGTCTCAAATTACATTTATTTTGGTGTTTATAACATCAATTATGTCAATATTTCATTAATAAGATAATTACTGCATCATCATTATGTCATAAATAAATTAAATTATTTAATGTCTAAAAATTACAAATAAAATATCATCATGTAGGAAATCTTTTTATATTTCTAATGAATATTTACAATTGAATTTATCTTATGTATAACCCCATATTAAAAATGATTTACTTATTAAACTTTGATTTTAACTATTTTAACCCTTCTTTAAATAAATTAATAATAAATGTCCTAATCTAATCCAAGTGGGCCTAAATGGTCATATTTTATTCCTAAGTTTGTTTTTGGTCGAATTACACTTGTCCAATAAAATTAGGACATGTGTTAGGGTAATATTAATATCATATTTACCCTTAGTTACCCTATTTACTATTAACCGCGGTAAAAATAGTAAAAAGTTACTATTCACCAAAAAATTATTTTCATCTCATTGAACCACATTTTAGTCCTTGATATTAACCGTGTCTCTCGGATTTTTGAAATTCCATTCACAGAAGCGGTAAAATTATGTTTTATGCAAAATTCAGTTTTTAACCTACCACTTAGTGGTTTCACTATTCATCAAAAATTGAAAGTTTTCAGAAAAATACCAAAATTTCACCCTAGGCTAATTTCGATATTCTGAGTCCAAAAATGAAGTCCATTTTGAAAAATAAAATTTATAAAATTTCAAAAAGTGGTTATTACTATTCATAACGGCTAGTTTTAATAGCATTTTGTTTTTTTTAGTGAAACTCGGTATTGCGTACGACGCAAGCTATCGAGGAAGGTCGCGATTGCGTGTAAAGCAAGCCAAGCATGTGTTGTGTAGAAAAAGATTCCTTTGATGATTTATATAACATAAAAGTCTCGGGTGTTACATTCTACCCCCCTTAAAAAGAATTTCGCCCTCGAAATTCGTCACATTGTAACAAACAGATGAGGATACTTCTCCCTCATCATATCCTCAAGCTCCCATGTAGCTTCTTCAAGTTGGTGGTTCCTCCATAAAACTTTCACCAATCGAGTGGTCTTGTTTCGTAGGACTTTTTCGCTACGATCCAGAATCTCTATCGGCTGTTCTTCATAAGAAAGATCTTGCTCCAGCGGTACAACTTCTGAGCTGAGTACATGTGAAGGATCTGGTATGTACTTTCTCAGGAGAGATACATGGAACACATCGTGAACTTGAGAGAGATTCGGTGGAAGCGCCAATCGGTAAGCTACCTTCCCAACACGATCCAGTATTTCGAAAGGACCGATATATCTAGGGCTCAACTTCCCCTTCTTTCCAAATCTCATAACCCTCTTCCAGGGAGATATTCGTAAGAACACTTTATCACCCACTTCAAACTCTAGGTCTTTTCTTCGGTTGTCGGCATAACTTTTCTGTCGACTCTGAGCTGCTCTTATATGTTGTTGAATAGATCTGACCTTTTCTGCCATTTCATCAACGAGATCAGGTCCTAATAGCTTTCTTTCCCCAACTTCATCCCAGCAAGTTGGAGTCCTGCGTTTCTTTCCATAGAGAGCTTCATAAGGAGCCATCTGAATACTGGAGTGAAAGCTATTATTATAAGAAAATTCCACCAAAGGTAGGTGTTGATCCCAACCTCCTTTGAAATCCATAGAGCAAGCTCTCAACATATCTTCTAGGGTTTGAATTGTTCTCTCAGACTGACCGTCTGTCTGGGGATGATAAGCAGTGCTGAAACTCAACTCTGTATCCAGAGTATGCTGAAGACTTCGCCAGAACTTCGAGGTAAATCTCGGATCCCGATCAGATATAATAGAAAGTGGTACTCCATGCAATCTTACCACTTCCTTTACATATATCCTGGCAAGCTGATCTAGAGAGAAATCCTCTCTAATAGCAATGAAGTGTGCAGACTTTGTAAGACGATCAACTATGACCCAAATAGCATTATTGCCTTTGGATGTTTTAGGAAGTCTGGTGACAAAGTCCATAGTGATGTTTTCCCATTTCCATTCGGGTATGGGTAATGGTTGTAACATCCCCTTAGACTTCTGTCTCTCAGCTTTAACTTGTTGACAAACCAAGCATCGAGAGACATATTCAGCAACATCTCTTTTCATGCCATCCCACCAGAAGTACTCTTTCAGGTCCCTATACATCTTCGTGCTTCCAGGATGAATAGAGAATGAAGAACTATGAGCCTCATCCAGCAGCTCTTTCTTTAATTCGGGGATGGGAGGAACACAAACCCGATTCCTGAACTTTATTATCCCATCACAATCAAGGTTGAATTCAGGAACATTTCTCACCTTCTTTTGTAACTCGACATCTTCTTTCTGTGCCTCTTTAATCTTCACATGTATAGATGGTTGAACATTCATTTGAGAAAGATAAGATTTTTCCCCTTCCATTATAATTCCAAGATCCATCCTTTGTAAATCCATAAATATTGGATCTTTTGTGATCCTCATCATGGATAAACTAGCATGGTCTTGTCGACTTAATGCATCTGCCACCTTGTTTGCTTTCCCAGGGTGGTAATGGATTGAGCAGTCATAATCCTTAATCAGCTCCAACCATCTTCTTTGACGCATATTCAACTCCTTTTGTGTGAAAATATACTTTAAACTTTTATGATCAGTATAAATATCACACCTTTCACCATAAAGGTAATGCCTCCAAATCTTTAATGCAAATATTACCGCAGCCAACTCCAAATCATGTGTTGGGTAATTTTGCTCATGGATTTTCAACTGTCGTGAGGCATAAGCTATCACCATATCATTTTGCATAAGAACACACCCCAATCCCTTCTTGGATGCATCACTGTAGATCACAAACCTTTCTCCACTACATGGCAGTGTGAGCACAGGTGCACTGGATAACCTTCTTTTCAACTCCTTGAAATTCTCTTCACATTCCTCTGTCCAGACAAACTTAACTCCTTTCCGAGTTAACTTGGTGAGTGGATTAGATAATCGTGAAAAATCTTTTACAAAACGTCGATAATATCCAGCCAAACCAAGAAAACTTCGGATCTCAGTTACTGTTGTTGGTCTTGACCATCTTGCGATAACCTCTGTTTTTGCTGGATCCACAGATATCCCCTCTTTTGAGATTATATGACCCAAAAATGCAACTTTTTGAAGCCAAAATTCACACTTGGTAAATTTGGCATAAAGCTTCTCCTTTCTCAGGGTCTTCAATATAATTCTCAAGTGATCTTCATGCTCTTCCTTGCTCTTTGAATAGACAAGAATATCGTCTATAAAGACTACCACAAATTGATCAAGATAGTCTCTAAAGACTCTATTCATTAGATCCATGAAAATAGCAGGGGCATTAGTAAGACCAAATGGCATCACTATAAATTCATAGTGTCCATACCTTGTACGGAAAGCCGTCTTTGGTATATCCTCCCTTTTGACCCTTAATTGATGATACCCTGAACGAAGATCAATCTTGGAAAAGTATTGAGCTCCGCGTAGTTGGTCAAATAAGTCATCAATGCGTGGGAGAGGATATTTGTTCTTGATAGTGATCTTGTTAAGTTCTCGATAATCAATGCAGAGTCTCATTGATCCATCTTTCTTCTTAACAAATAGAACAGGTGCTCCCCAAGGTGACGCACTGGGGCGTATGAATCCCTTATCAAGATTCTCTTGGAGTTGCTTCTTCAATTCCTGCAACTCAATTGGGGCCATTCTATAAGGTGTCTTTGAAATAGGCAAAGCACCCGGTACGAGTTCTATTGAAAACTCAACTTCACGATTTGGTGGAAGACCCGGCAATTCCTCCGGAAAGACATCATCAAACTCCCGTACAATGGGCATATTCTTAATCGTGAGTTTCTCACCAACCATTTGAGATAAATAACCTTCATTTAGTGGAATCAATACCCATAAGATGGAAGAAATTTCCACTGGAAGGTTATGTTCATCCTTGCATTGATAGACGATCGTAGATTGATCTGGAATATGAAATGTGACTTCCCTTCTTTGGCAATTGATATGAGCTCCATGTAGAGAAAGCCAATCCATGCCAAGAATCACATGAAATTCCACTAAAGGAAGGATCACAAGATTTGCAGGAAGCACTTTCCCACAAACTTCGATCGGAGAAGAATTATAAACTTTTGATGCGATTGATGTGCCATTAGGTGTTGTCACAGCTAACTCAACATCTAATTGTTGAGGTAATACGGTGATACCCTTAGAAAATTCTTTAGAAATAAAAGAGTGTGTGGATCCAGAATCAAATAAAACATTTTCTACTTTAGAGTGGACGGTAAGTGTACCTTTCACCACATCGTTATCGTACTCCACGTCGCTGATAGAAATTGCATGTGACTTTCCTTTGTCTTTCGCCTTAAGATTTTGTTGACGTCGACCATCATCATCAACCCTTGGATTTGGGCATTGATTGGCATAATGCCCCATCTCCTTGCACTTGAAACATTGAAGTGTAGTAGGTTCATTCTGTGTATCCCTTCCTTTGTTTGCGTCATTAGACATCTTCTTCCCATTATCACGGCATTCAAATGCCCGATGACCTTCCTTTCCACATTTAAAACATTTACTTGTCCCTTTAAGACAACTCCCTCCATGTTTCTTTCCACACTTTGAGCATAAGGGAAAGTTCATCTTCTTTTCCGTGTGCTCTTTAGATTTTTCTTTGAATTCCATCTTCCTCTTCTTATCAAACCCATGTGACTGATGGGTTACTCCAATCTCCATCTCGACTTTGAGAGCACATCGAACGATTTCCTCGTAGCTATTGAAGTCCCTTATGGCTAACGCCCTTCGAAGACTTGGTTTTAAGCCACTAAAGAATCGATCGATCTTACTCTCAGGTTGGATAATAATACCAGAAGCGTACCTTGCAAGTCTTGTAAAATTTGCTTCATAGGTACCAACAGATTCATCATCCCTTTGCTTCAGTTCAAGAAACTCTTTCTCCATCTTTGTTCGGAGAATACGAGGGAAGTACTTATTGAAAAATAAGTTCTTGAACTCGTCCCATTCCATAGACTCAATTTCATCCCTTTGCCTCGTATTCTTAACAAGATTCCACCATTGATCAGCATCTCCTTCCAAACGATACACTGCTAGGATGACTTTATCATGTTCAGAACATTGAAGAACTGAAAATATCTTTTCAGTAGTACTAATCCATTGTTCAGCAACTAATGGATCAGTAGACCCGCTGAAAGATGGTGGACGCTGCCTCATGAAGGATTCAACAGAATGTTGCTCCCTCCTTTGTTCGTTTGGAAATCCTGCATGATTCATAGCTTGAGAAAGTTGCGTGAGCATGGCTACAAGATTTTGCATTCCAGCTCCCATATCGTTTGGTTGCTCAGGGGGACAATCATTGCATTGCCCATCGCATTCCACATTAACACGGTTCCTTCGGGTTCCAGCCATTGACTAAAACCAAGAAGAATAGTGTGAGCAACACTAATTATAATAGGAAACCACATAATTCAAGAATAAAATTTTCATGCTTAAGGTCTTATCCTAGGTTATTCATGGCCATTTCTAAGATTGTGTTCTATGCTTAGACTTATCCTTAGGGTTCTTACTAAGGCTTTCACATCCTAGTTTCCAAAGGTTGACTATACCTTTCCTCTGATACCAACTATAACGACCCATACTTTACATACATTGTTAATACTTCAAAATTTGAAGCACACTTATTACAACATATGATAAAACCACAAAGGACCGTATAGGTATAGTGTCTTTAGAAACTGGGAAACATAAACAACTGGTTCATAAATCTTCTACAGTGTCTCCCATTTATTTCATCATATCTAGGGTCCCTTTTAGCATATTCTACTTAATATCCATCTTCCTGACCTGGGGAAAAGAAAACATAAAAGGGTGAGCTCAAATGCTCAGCAAGGGCAAATAAAGGAGATAAAAATCATATCATATCTTTTTGAAAATCAAAACCTACAAAAGAGATCATAATATCTTAACATGGAATAAATCATAGAAGTGAAAATGAGATCCCCATAATCATAACATAAAACTTGAAACTTTGTGGCATGCACACATAATCATGGAAAATCATTTCTTGTTAGTCATGACTCATTGCCAAGACTATCTTAGTGGACAAAGTCCCTTTCTGAACCGAGTTCACTCCTCGTTTCAGTCCTGTATCACTGAACCGAAATAACCTTCCGTTCCAGCCATGTCTATCTCATGAGATATAAAATCTTTACCCAATGCATTGGAGGGAGATATAGGTCCCACCCATCTTATAATGAATCCTTTCTTATGTGTGCCACATAATCATAAAACATACATCATTGCATAACACATGTAACAAAAATGGGATTCTTGAAACATCATGACATCATAAATAAATTCATATAAGATAAAGGAATTCATAAAAATAATTCCATCACAACATGATCAAATCAATGTAATAATAGGGATAAAAACATAACCCTTTATTATCTTAGATGTAAAATAATTTTGATAAAACACTTGAACTCCATTCTTGAGGAAAATATCCTTTCTTCTTCAAAAACACTTTTCTTTTCTTAACATGTCATACAATTATAAACTAAAAGAATTTGATTAAAAATAAACTTGAAAACATGTAAAGGAAGCTTCTTTGAAATAATGTTTTAAGAATCCATTCATGCCGTATAAGTTAAAAAAAACATTTTTCGTACTTTTGTCGGAAAAGTCAAAAAGTACCTCGTACGGAAAAACGACAAAAGATTCCTTTCATATTCTTTACTAAAAACTCACCGAAGGATAAAATTGGATTTAAACCATTGCAAGTGTATGGAAACAATATTACATATTGAGGGAACATGGATGTGGATGATAAAATACACCCCAGTAAATACCAAAGTATAAACAATCTCGGATAAAAATGAGATTGTGATATTTCCCTTACCTTAGGTCCAATTTGCCTTGTATGTGTCCGAAGCTCCTGTATAATGGTTTAAATAATGTTATTGACTTATTCCAGAATCATACATATTGATATGATATCATATATGGTCATATTATTAGCTTCTTGTTAGTAATATTTCATTGTTACTTGTTACTCGGGTCTTTATAACGTTTTGTTCTTATGCGTGTTTTGTCGAATAAATTCTTATTCTTATCTTTAGGTTATAGATACTTCATTTCCAGAATGGTATTAGTGTATTATATACCATATTCATTCATTCAATTCATTTATATAATCATTATGAAATGAAGATCATGTAGAACGAGTCGCATCACATCGTGGAGACGGTATTCCGTACGTACGCACGAGTGATGATATCGTTCCTATGATCGTGGAATTGTATTGGAGTATATATATATTATTTCAGTATCAATATTACTTCATAATATTCATATATAGTTACTCATTACACCATTATACCCATCCTTGTAAGGTGATGGTGGAAAATAGATTACACCACGGCGTGGAGACGGTATTCCGTACGTACGCACGCGCGGTGATTTCATTTTTCCGTAGGATGGATAGAAGGTGAATTAGGGTTGTTTCATATTTATAATAACATATCAGTATGTAAGTAATACTGATGTTATTACTTTGTCATGAAACAACTAAAGAATAAGAAGTTGAAGATGAAAGAAATTGAAAAGATCGGTAATGGATATTACCTCTTCTTTGGAACGCCTCTTTGAATCCTCCACTTAAGGAACTAAGAGTGGTCTTTGGAGAAGACCAGGACCTCTAGGACTATTCTAGGGAAGTGGAGAGGAGAAACGGGCAGGGGTTGGCCGAGCTTGAGTGCTTAATTTGGTGTGAGGAGGAGGGGGAGGAGGTGCCCTTTTATAAGGGAGGAGAGGGGCACCTTAGGAATATCTCAAAATATTATTTTATATTAAAGTCAAAATCGGTTTATAATGGTTCCAAAGGGTCTTATTTCGAAGATAAGATGGGGATGGGTCGAAATCCTATCAACCAATAGGATTTAGACAAGTTTAGGGAATTATTTTACCCTTATCAATTAGATTTAACTCTAAGTTAAATAATTTAACTTTTACCATGTCTTTTTGTTTTCTTTCACTATATGGTTAATACACTTACTATAACATGCCAAACGAACCCCAAATTGTTTATTATTAATATATATATCCTTATCTAAGTCATTTGGCTGAACCTTAGATTTTTAGGAATAAAATAACAATTAATAATATAATATTTGATTTAAAAACTATTTTGTGTCAATTTTGACACTATTTGATATATGATTTGTTTGAAAGTCATAACAGAATTATATGTTCGAACAAAGTTGATTAAATCAATAATAATATATCATAGTAACCTAGAAAATTAGTGGAATTCATAAAAAGTCTCAAATTACATTTATTTTGGTGTTTATAACATCAATTATGTCAATATTTCATTAATAAGATAATTACTGCATCATCATTATGTCATAAATAAATTAAATTATTTAATGTCTAAAAATTACAAATAAAATATCATCATGTAGGAAATCTTTTTATCTTTCTAATGAATATTTACAATTGAATTTATCTTATGTATAACCCCATATTAAAAATGATTTACTTATTAAACTTTTATTTTAACTATTTTAACCCTTCTTTAAATAAATTAATAATAAATGTCCTAATCTAATCCAAGTGGGCCTAAATGGTCATATTTTATTCCTAAGTTTGTTTTTGGTCGAATTACACTTGTCCAATAAAATTAGGACATGTGTTAGGGTAATATTAATATCATATTTACCCTTAGTTACCCTATTTACTATTAACCGCGGTAAAAATAGTAAAAAGTTACTATTCACCAAAAAATTATTTTCATCTCATTGAACCACATTTTAGTCCTTGATATTAACCGTGTCTCTCGGATTTTTGAAATTCCATTCACAGAAGCGGTAAAATTAAGTTTTATGCAAAATTCAGTTTTTAACCTACCACTTAGTGGTTTCACTATTCATCAAAAATTGAAAGTTTTCAGAAAAATACCAAAATTTCACCCTAGGCTAATTTCGATATTCTGAGTCCAAAAATGAAGTCCATTTTGAAAAATAAAATTTATAAAATTTCAAAAAGTGGTTATTACTATTCATAACGGCTAGTTTTAATAGCATTTTGTTTTTTTTAGTGAAACTCGGTATTGCGTACGACGCAAGCTATCGAGGAAGGTCGCGATTGCGTGTAAAGCAAGCCAAGCATGTGTTGTGTAGAAAAAGATTCCTTTGATGATTTATATAACATAAAAGTATCGGGTGTTACAGATATGCCTCATATTTGGAATAGGTACAAGATATATTATACACATCACATCTAAGGAGGTAGATGAATAACCTATCACATGTTATTGACAGGGGTGAGACAGACCTCAAGGATGGAGATATTTATTCCATGTTCCTGGAATTGATTGAGGATCAGCAGGAGAAGATCCTTTGTGGGTGAGTGATTCCTTTAGTACCTTTCTAGTGGAAGCATGGGAATATTCAAAAGTGTACCAAGGAGTGGGAATCCTAGATGCATGATCAGTACCCACATCAATTTTTGTAGTATTTTTTTATTTATGGGATGTAAGTACCTAAGGTGCAAACAATTTTATGTATCTATTTTTTCCATGTAATGTCTTCAAATATATCTAGTAATATTAATTGAGACTAGGTTCTGAGACGAAGTGTGATTCTGAGGCACTGATATTTTTAAAATATTATATATATTAAATTGAGCTCATGCATATTTTTCCTAATAAACTATAATTAATTCCAAATGGGGACTCAAATTAAGAATCTAAGGCCACTTTTGAGTTTAACATGTGGGTTTTACCCTAGGAATGAAATAACTATGGAGATAATCAAACGTTTGGGTTGAGAATAATCATAGGAGGATTAATAAAAAATAAAATAATAATGTATTTTATTAAAAAAAAACTTATGATATAATATTTGGATATAAATATGAAACTATGGATAAATCATAGATTTGGTTACATAACCCTAGTGATTTATGAGAGAGATAGAATTGGAAAATCATTCATTGAAGAACAACAACCATATCATGGATCATCGATCGATGTGTAATGTATCTCGATGATCTCACCAACAATAAAAAAATATTTCCATTCTTCAACAGTGATAGATAAAAAAGGAGGTAGGATGTTTGTTTTATGTGGGTTTATCCTCATTTTATTTCTTTCCAACAAAAAATGTGAATCAATAAAATAATGAATTGATTAATGGATTGAAAATATTGCAGGTATGAGTAAGATTTATCTAGGATTGCATTTTTCTACTATTGATTAAATTATATATATTCATTCAACATTCTAATAGAAATGAATCAAGGATAATGTGAACAATGGATATGGTCTATTTCTCATGTTTTTGTTTTTAGCATTTCTTCCCCTGATCTTCACATGTTCATTGTAGAAACTTTTTTCATCCCACAATTTGATGAATTCTTGGTATTATATTATTATGTGAATGTTATTCAGTGAAAATAATCAATAAAATGGGTACTAATGTGATTGAGGATATGATTATGTGGTGAAAAAAAGATGAATTATCAATTGGTTTAGATTTGGGGTTACCTGTTCTACATGTTTTCTATATGTGATGAATGTACAACTCAAAGTATTATTTATGAGTAGATCAACTTACGGTTTTTGGTGAGAAAGTTGTGGAGAGGATTTTTCGGAAACAATATATGATCTATGGGTTATATAGATGGCAGGACCAGAGGGGGAGGAAGCGTAGGCATATGTAGAAGAGAAACCAAGGGTTTTTGGATATCATATATTACACATTGTGTAATCTGTGGTCACATGCCATATGGGACCCTTTTTGAGGCACTGATGATTCCATGGAAAAGATAAATATCACATGGTGTATGACATGAATCATATGTTTTTTGAGACAACGTCGTGACTCATCATGTTTTCTAAGAGCACACCTCCAGGAACTCAGCTAGGAACATAGCTAGGCACAAGGTCGGACAAAAGGTACATGTGAAAACTATGTATGTGGACATGACCAAGTACATGAGCACAACTAGGTGTACGTGGACACATACATGGGAATGGGCATGATACAAAGGTAGACATGGTACCAAAGGGATACATCGTGTACTTATAATATATGTTGTTTACTTATTCAAAGATGTATTGGAGCCCATGTCCCCTCTATTATAGAAACGTTTCATTATTTTACATTCCCTTAATCCTTTCCCTCAGGGTTTATTATTTAATTTCATCCGGTGTATAGGATTGTGATCCATTTTAAGGAACTTTATTCTTTGATAATGTTGTTGGAATCCTTTTGTGGGGATCAGAGTGAGATCCTCTATCATCATATGCCCAAAGTCAGGTTTTCAGAATCTTCATGTATAAAACTACACGGGCATCGATCCCCTATGGATAAGGTTTTTAAAGATTGTGTTTTTGGTATAACCCATGGACTAGGGTATAATCCCAATTTACACATCGTACTCTATAATCATCTAGCATGTACTTATTATAGAGAGACCTGATGATCATGAAATTCTAGAAGGACACCATTAGTAATATTTGAATTGTAGGGTGTGTTATCCAAGATGAGTGTTATGTGGAACCTTCGAGTATAAATCATAGGATAGAAAATATAGTTATGACCATACCTTGAGACTGTGTGTCTACTATGAGAATATAAATGTTCTTATTATGTATATTGTTGACATATACCTACGATGAGATGACATATAATATTTTAATTTTTTGTTTAGTGATTTTTAGGTGTCCTAATTGGTATTTCTATACTCACCCCTACATGGGACCTACCCACACATGTCATATCTTATACAGATGACCAGACATTTTATAGGGTTATCAGTGCCCCAATAGAAGATAGACTTAGTTTTGAGATAGAAAGAACTTGGTTCATACCTAGGGTCAAATTTTATTGTTGTACCATCATGCTTCAGGTTGGACTTTTTTATAGTTTATGGTGGGCTTGTATTTGTCCCTTATCACATTATAGTATTTTATTATACTCTAATAGTGGGATTTATACATGTGAATTCTTTTGGTATCTGTTTTATTTTACATTTTAGTGTTGTATGGTATTGGATATGTGTTTGTTTGTAAGTAACTTAGGATAAGGAATCCCATATGAGTGTTAATCCTATTTTGCATTGGTCTCTAGGCCCTAGCATATTAGAGGTTGTCTTGGGGTATCCACACTCATCTTATCATCATCCAGGAGGTCCTCAATGGGTTGGGTTGTAACACATGATAAACCACAATAAAGAAGTAAGTAAACCACTATCTATAAAATCAACTGAAAAAATGTTATCATGATGAAAATAATTATGATAGTTATTACCAAAATGAAAACTTCTCATTATTTATGTAATATTTTTATAGTTAACTACACTATTAACAAAATAAATAAATCATGTTATCTTTTTTATTACATTTAAAATATGGTAGAAGAAATAAATCACCTTACTGAATAAGATGTTCAATGTTCTCAAAATACAATCAAATGACTGTGGATGACCCACCTCTGAATGAATCACCACTAAACCAAAGGATGAATTGTTGGAACATAAAATCAATATATCCAATAAAAAATTTTCACAGATATCATCCTAAATAGTTAGGATTTCTACAATAATCTCCCAGGATAATGGAATAACAAATAGAGAAATAGGAGGGAAAGGTACATTGATCAAGAGAACTTAGTTATCAATGATCCCATTAAGAATACAAAAGGATTCGACAATAGGAATTTGGGCGGGTATAACAACCACTTACTCAAAAACAACTGTCATCAATGTAGTCGCAATGAGTGAAAAAGACAAATACAATACCTAGGATCATCTGGATCATCTGGAAGTCAAAGGAACATTTTAAGAGATGGTAAAATATCAATTAATATAGATATTAATGGGTTAAATCTTCATTATATACCCCTAGTTAAGATTCATGTGTTTTCCTTTTTTAACTGGTTGCGAAGAATGAATATAGGTAGCCATTTCTACCATTTACAAACAAGTTTCACCTCCACCATGGAGTGAACCACGGCCTGTTCTAATACATGGTTGCTCCTTCATTGTTTACTGCAACCATATACCACATCTTGGAGATTTTTTTGGGTATTTTCCCTCAATAGGACCTCCACTATAGGTTTCATGAGGTATTGTTCTCAGTTTGGGATAAGAGATACTCCATGGTTCCATGACCAGAGGCATGCTCTTTCTAGGAATTTCCTTTTTGGATGTTTTGAATACGATAAAATCATAACCAAAATGGACTCAAAAACGGATTAAAATGTTGTGTTTCTGTTCATGGTTCACCAAAAAAATACATGGCTATCCTAACATAGGTTCTACACTCCCTCAAACCCAAAACAAACTTCACAATACCCACCACTATGGCATAGTACCTCCATAATGGTAAAGACCAATCCACTAGCCTCTAGAACACCATCAAACACCCTCCCGATATCCCCAAGTCCTAGGAAAAAATGTAATGGTTGGGATGGTCTGCACCAGTACATCAGATAACTCTTAATCAATTCACATCCTTGAGAATTTAAAAGTAGACCTGGGAATAAAGGAAGGTAAAAGAATTTTTTTGAACAATCACCCTACAAGATACCTCTCAGGAATCTTTCCATCATAGGAGAACAACCATCAAACTTAGATAAAAATGGTGAGAAATCAATCAACATGAAAAACCATCTTCTAAACACTATCTCAGGAGAGATACCTCTAAAATTAGACCAAATCAAAAAATAAGGAAACAATAAAGAGAAAAATATATCATATGATAGACAACGTAAATAAAAAAGAAACAAGAAAAATTATAAAGGAATAAATAATAATAAAAAACATAGGATATATAGTGCATATCTATGAATTATTCTCCTAGGTAATCCCCTATATGACACTATGCAACCAAAAGGAATGAAAAAAAAGAATAACAAACCCAGAAAAAGCCTTCTCTTAGAATTCTTGGATATCCCAAAACTACTCCTCAAAGGTTGAATCCTAAAAAACATTGATATTTCGTTAATCAATAGTGTGGGATTCATCTTGAAGATAGTGGTGAAGCTGTAAAACCTAAAAATCATCGTAAACCTTTTTTATCTATGGGGGAAGTTCTATATGATATGTAATGACTCAATCATGACCCAACACCTCAAATGGACTAATAAATAGGTAAAAAATTACTCTTATACTGCCTATAATAAGGAGTCACCTTAAAGAACACATGATTTCAAACATTAAATTCCACAGGTATCCTCTTATGATTGATATAAGACTTATTATTATCCTTTACCACCTTTATCCTATCACAAATCACTTAAAACATATATTTTATTCATTCCACTTGTTTTAGTCATATAATTGATGACTTTTCAACTCCAATTCATCATAATGGATAATGTCATTGTTAGATTGATAAAGCTGTAAATGGTTCCAAGATAATGGGGGACTGGAATCTATTATTGGGAGAAAACTCAACTCATGGTCGGTACCCCACCCATGAATCTCCAAAAGAAGGAAATAAGTGAACAATATTTATTAAAGTTTATTGATTATTTTCTATTTCTAACCATTCATCTATAAATGAAAGGAAATAATAAGGAACAATTGAGACCCAAAAGCATGCTGGAGACCTCTCCACACCCCAAAGTCCCATGGAAGACTAATGAGAGATAAGATACCTACACCAATCAATTCATAAAAATAAAAAAATAAAATTTGTCCAAACACATTAATGTAATGTCATAAAAAATGAAACACCCACAATAAAGAAACTATAAGTACTAAATGAAAATACACAGTTGTGTCCTTGAAGCCTAAATAGGTCTTGAAAAACTCCATAAGCTAATAATGTTTATAAAGATCACCAACTGGATCAAACTATCTATAAAAATAGTTTATATATATTTAGGGTGAGAATAATAGTTATACTCAATAGGATCTTCCCTAGAGCCACTCATGTATAAGATTAGGAAATATACTAATGCCTAATAAACCATAATGGAAGTTAACTCATCACCTAAATATTTATAATAAGTGGCAAGACTCACCACAGATCTCTCACCAAGTATCTTATATATGTACTAATATAATAACCAACATAATATCAAAATAATGTACCCCAATACCACTTCCCCAATGGCATTCCACTCTTCCTCAACATCAGTTGTCTGAATCCATATTTTTCCAAATACAAGACTACCTAAAAACACCTATGCAACTGAAACATACCATGCACCCAATGCAATACTTAATCTCATTATCATATAATACACCCCATGAATCACATTATATAATAACCATCACCAATATTTCTAGATAGTAAATGATTTGTTTTCAGGAGCCATTAGAGCTTGTGTGTCATGTATTATACCTCAAGCCATCAAAAATCATACACAATAAAACTATAAAAATCATTAGGATACCATATCCATAGATATATTTTTGTGAAATAACCATAATAAATTATATACCTAAATAAACATATACGTGAATTGTAACCACCATGCATACCAACCCATAATATTACTATGATAATGGGGAGGGGAATGAGTGGTAGTCATCCATCTATTCCTCACCAACTAGGATGTTATGTAAAACACTCACCAACGTTCAAAGGTATAGGTTGACCTATTGAAAAATGTATGGTAGCATATGAAATCACATAAAATAAAGAAACATAAATATGTATCAAAACAACTCTATGAGAAACAACCTAGATTGAGACACAACTGCAGCTATCATTAATTAGACACCTGATTTCCATCACTAAAGACTATACATCCCGTAAGAAAACAATAATTTCCAGATACTTTCAATTAATTAAGTCTTTGTTTTAAAATTTTCTTAGTTACTTTAGTTACCATATTAATTAGATGCCCTCATGGAATAAAAAAACCTCTTCCAAAGTTCATTAAGATTTATAATCATTCAAGATTACATTAACCCACTATAAACTTATGTTAAAACAATCATTATTTCATTCCATAATTTCTGGTACTGTGGGAATCATCCTGAGATTCCATAACAGATGCTCAAACCAAGAATAACCAACTATGTCAAGTAGCGGGGAAAATATTACAGAAACAAGGATCCCGATCATCCATCCTTTAAAGAAGATTCATTAACAATAAAGTAACTCAAAATTACTCAAATATATAATAGGGAACCCTATTTTAAACCTATTTTTTAATTCCTAGTTCCAACCATAAAATGACCATACATATTATCATGCATCCTTCTGTCATAGATGCCAACTACATTAGAAAAACATGATTCCCTTCCAATTCTCATCAAACCATTTGTTGTACTAGGGTCAAATAACATCTCATAATAAGTCTCCTCATCGAAAAAAATCATATAATTCATCAAGTAAATAATGGTAATTTCATAGGGTATCATGGACCTAAAATCAAACAATCCTGCCTTCAGAAGAAAACATGATTTCCCAAATCCAAACAAGAGCCTATAAGAAACAACCAAATTGATTACCATGTTGAATTAACTAATTCATTTTTAATTGTTTACATACATAGGAAACTTATGATATTATCTATAAATATCTTTGAAATATTTAATCATGATTTTAAGAATTATTTCCAGTTTCGTTGTATTTTGAGGATTTGAAATTATAAATTATCATTCCTCTTCATTATTGAGCCAAAAAATAACTTGTTTTATGTTATTTATCCAATTAAAACAATAGAGAACATGATAAAACACTACATATTCATCAATATCACAATATTTTTAAAATTAATAGGAAAACCATTATCACGATGAAAGCACATGAAATCATTATAACCAAAACCAAAACCATCCATTATTTCTAGTTTAATCTTCTTTAAGGATAATTCGAACATTACCAAATGGGATAAATAATGTTAAATTTATGATTTTAAATAAAATATAGAAGAATAATTTAATGCCATACCTTGATTAAATGTTTAATTTTCTCTACACATGTACTGATGATCTATGATTAACCACCCCTGAATGCAACCCTACCAAACTGATGGAATACTATCCAAAAACCAACATATAAAATACACCAATTACTCTTACTCATATCTCATCCAAAATAGAGTGGTTTTTCCATAATAATCACCCCAGATAATGGAATAATGAATCAAGAAAGAGGAGGGAAGTGTATTGTGGTCAAGAGAACAACATTCTCAATGATATGCGTTATAATCCACAAGGTGTCAACTAAAGGGTTATAAGGGTAGGTAGATCCAACAATCACCCCAAAAAATATTTTATCAATAAAGACTTAATGAGAGAAAAAGTTCAAACCAATCCCAAGGATTATTCCACATGTATGGAAACCAAAATATCAGTTCAAGAGAGGGGTGAGTATAACGACCCATACTTAACATACATTGTTATTACTTTAGAATTGAAGTAAACTTATTACAACATATAATAAAACCATGATAAGATCGTATAGGTATAGTGTCTTTAGAAACAAGGAAACATAAACAACTGGTTTATAAACCATCTACATTGTCTCTTGCTTATTTCATCATATCTAGAGTCACTTTTGGCAAATCATACGTAATACCCTTCTTCCTGACCCGGGGAAAAGAAAACATACAAAAGGGTGAGCTCAAATGCTCAGTAAGTGTAAAAAAAGAAAATAACATTCATATCATATTTATAAGAACATAACATTTTGAAAATCTTAACCTGCAAAAGAGATCATAATATCATGACATTGAATAAATCATAGTAGTAAAATGTAATCCAAATAATCATAACATAAAACATTAACTTTGTTTCATACACACATAATCATATAAAATCATTTCATATTAGTCAAGACTCATTTCCAAGACTATCATAGCAGACAAAGTCCATTTCTAAATTGAGTTCAATCCTCATTCCAGTATTGTATCACTGAACCAGAATAACTTGCCGTTCTAGCCATGTCTATCTCATGAGATATAAATTTTTACCCAATGCATTGTAGGGAGATATAGGTCCCACCCATCTCATAATGAAACCATTCATATGTGTTCCACAAAATCATAAATCATACATCATAGCATAACCCATGTAATAAAAATGGGATTCTTAAACATCATGCCATCATAACATAATCCATATAAGATAAAAGGACTTCATAAAATAAATCTTGCATAACATAATCAAATAAATGTAAAAAGAGGGTTATAAACATAACCCTATATTATCTTATATGGAAAATAATTTTGATAAAATAGTTGAACTCTATTCTTGAGGAAAATATCCTTTCTACTTCAAAAACATTTATCCCTTCTTAACATGTCATTCAATTTTAAAATAAAAGAAGTTAATTGAAAATAAACTTGAAAACTTTTAAAGGAATCTTCATGGAAATAATGTTCCATGAAATCAGAATAATATATTCATGTCGTATAATTTAAAAAAACATTCTTCTCGTACTTTTGCTGAAAAAGTCAAAAAGATTCTCATACTGAGAACGACAAAAAATTACTTTCATAAATTTTACTAAAAATTAACCAATAGGTAAAATTGGATTTAAACAATTATAAGAGGATAGAAATAATATTACATATTTTGGAAACATGGATGTGGAAGATAAATATGCCCCAGTAATTTCTGAAATATAAACAATCTCTTATAAAAAAATGAGATTGCGAGATTTTCCCTTACCATAGGTACGATATGATTTTTACATATCCAAACCTCCTAAATAATGATTTAAATAATGTCATTGACTTATTACAGAATCATACTCATTTTTATGATATCATATATGGTCATATTTTTAGCTTCTTATTAGTAATATTTCATTGCTACTTGTTATTAGGGCTTTCATTGCTTTATGTTCTTATGCGTGGTTTGTAGAATAAATTCTTATTCCTCTTTTTAGGTTATAGGTACATCATTTACAGAATGATAGTAGTATAATACATATCAGATTTATACATTATATTTGTTTATATAATCATGGGTTAATAAAGATCCTGTAGAATGAATCACATCACATCGTGTAGAAGGTAAGTCGTACATACACACGAGCGACGATATCATTCCAATAATTATTGAATGGTCTCGAAGTGGATGATAGAATATCTAATAATTAGTATCATGTTATAATAATCATATATAGTAATTATTTACACCATTATACCCATCCAAGTAAGTTCATGGTGGAAAACAGATTACACCACGGTGTGGAGACGGTATTCCGTACGTACACACGTGTGGTGATTTCATTTTCCATAGGATGGATAAAAGGTGAAATATGTTTGTTTCATACTTATAATACAATATCATTATGTTAGTGATACTAATGTTTTTACTTTATAATTAAACCAATAAAAAAGAGGATGTATAAGAAGAAATAAATTTGAAAGGATCGGTAAAGGATATTACCTCTTCTTTGACGCGCCTCTTCTAAACCTCCTATTAGGGCACTAAAGTTGGTCTTTGAAGAGGAAAAATAACTCTGTTATGTTTCTATGGAAGTTTAGTACAGAAATTATCAGGTTTTGGATGATCTTGAAGGCTCCAAATGGTGTGAGGAGGAGAGGGAGGAGGTGCCCTTTTATAAGGGAGGAGAGGGGAACCTTTGGAATGATAAGAAATATTAATTTATAATAAACTCCAAGCCCACTTAAACACCTAAAAAAATGGCTAAATTCAAATATTATATGACATACGGTTGTAATATCATCAACCAATAAAATTTAGACATGTTTTGAATTTATTTTAAACCTTATCAAATTGATTTATCCTTTTTTAATCTATTTAATTTTATTTGTGGTAATAATATTCTATATTTTAAATTGTTATAAATAATTACTTATGTGTTGTGAATTGTCCATAATTGGATACTTTATAACATTTTAGACCATATATATTTAAATTTATAATTTTTAAATATTTTTGTTATTTTTAAACAATTTTTTAATATGTTATTTTTATAAAATAACAATAGTATGAATTTTGAAACTATTCATTTATTTGAATTTAAATAAAATCCACACAGAGGATATATTCTAAAAAAATGTTTAATAGATTCATAATATGACATTTTCATATAGAAAATTCTTGGATCACATTAAATAGTTCATCTAATATTTATTTTAATATTTTGAAAACCGTTTATTTGATATTTCAATCAATAAAATAATTTCAACATCACTATTGTGTCTTTATTAATGAAAATTATTTTATCCATAAAAATTATAAATAAATTCACATGATTTAGATAAATTTATTATCTTTAAGTAGATCTTTCATGTTTAATTTTTTATAAAGTTTATCACTAAATTAAAATTATTACACTTATAAGATATAAGAGAGTGACATGTTGTCACTTTCTTTGGTTTTAATTATAATTATATAATTTTTATGGTAAATAGTCCATGAAACGAATCAATTATGACCCTTAGGTGATATGGGTCAACTTTTATTCATCCAATAGAATTTTTGTAGGTGTTAGGGTAATTTTATAATCTTATTTTTACCTTTAATTACCTGATTTACCATTAACTATAGTAAATAAAAACTACCGTTGTTTCTATTTATAATCTAAAAAAATAAAAGTAACCTATTATCATAATTTGGACCCACTAAATCCAAATATGGAATCCATTTTTCAAAATTGAAAATACAGAAGTTGCCATAATTAATTTAAAATTAATCCTGTTGTTAAGAAAATGGGTTTTAAAAGATAAAACGTTGTCAAAGATTGAAATGTTTTTACCTATGAATTAAATGTAAAATTAATGGTAACGACATACATTATATTAAATTTTAAAAATATATATTCTATTTATACTTTAAAAACATTAAATTTTATCATTTAACAATATCAATTATCTTTATGAAAAAAATTTAAGAAATAATTAGCGTATTTTTACTATTCGTCAAAATATGAAAGCTATCAAAAAAGTATCAAAAATTTATCTAATGTAAATTTATATATCCTAATTCAATATAAGAAGTTTATTTTGTAAAATTGAACTTATAAACTTGGAAAAACT
Source organism: Viscum album (assembly GCA_963277665.1). NCBI lineage: Eukaryota > Viridiplantae > Streptophyta > Magnoliopsida > Santalales > Viscaceae > Viscum > Viscum album. The sequence goes on from OY728142.1 coordinate 1,543,078,764, forward strand.
AAATTTAAAATGGGTGCACCATAAAAAGGCGATAAAACTGCATTCTTTGAAAAATACTTCTTTTATCCAAAAAATTGAATTTGTTTTCATATCTCATTCTAGAAAATGTGTAAGATGAATTATAATGTTATAAAATTCAAAAATCTGTTAATAATATTCATAACGGCTAGTTCATAGTATTATAATAATATATCATTGTTTAGTGAAACTTTGCATTTCTTGCAACACAAGCTATTGAGGAAGGTTACTCTTGAGTGTAACGCAAGCCACACCAGTGTTGTGTGTAGTGAAAGATTCTATTGGTGTTGAGTATAACATAAGAAATAAAAAAATATTTCTCATACAATCTCAAGGTGTTACATTCTACCCCCCTTATAATTAATTTCACCCTCGAAATTCATCATTTCGTAACAAACAGATGAGGATACCTCTCCCTAATCATATCCTCAAGTTCCCATGTAGCTTCTCCTAATTAGTGGTTCCTCTATAAAACAATAACCAATAAAGTGGTCTTGTTTCATAGAACATTTTCACTATGATCTGAAATCTCTATCGGCTGTTCTTTATAAGAAAGATTTTGCTCCAGCGATATAACTTCGGAGCTTAGTACTTGTGAAGGATCAGGTATGTACTTTCTCAGGAGAGATACACGGAACACATAATAAACTTGAGAGAGATTTGGTGGATGTGCCAATCAGTAAGCTACCTTCCCAACACGATCCAGTATTTCGAAAGGACCGATATACATATAGCTCAACTTTCCCTTGTTTCCATATCTCATTACTCTCTTCCATGGAGATATTCGTAAGAACACTTTATCACCCACTTCAAAATATAGGTCTTTTCTACAGTTATTGGCATAAATTTTTTGTCAACTCTGAGATTCTCTTATGTGTTGTTGAATAGATCATACCTTTTCTTCCATCTCGTCAACAAGATCAGTTCCTAATATATTTTCTTCTCCAAATTTACCCAGGAAGTTGGAGTTAGGCATTTCTATCCATAGAGTGCTTCATAAGGAGCCATCTGAACACTGGAGTGAAAGCTATTATTATAAGAAAATTCCACCAAAGGTAGGTGTTGATCCCAACCACCATTGAAATCCATAGAGAAAGCTCTCAACATGTCTTCCAAATTTTGGATTGTCCTCTCAGACTGACCGTCTGTCTGAGGATGATAATCAGTGCTGAAACTCAACTCTGTATCTAGAGTATGCTGAAGAATTCGCCAAACCATCGAGGTAAACCTAGGATCCCGATCAGATATAAGGGAAAGTGTTACTCCATGCAATATTACCACTTCCTTTACATATATCCTAACAATTTGATCAATAGGGAAATCCTTTCTAATAGTAATGAAGTTTGGCGACTCCGTAAGACGATCAACTATAACCCAGAGAGCATTATTGCCTTTGGATGTTTTGGGAAGTCCGATGACAAAGTCCATAGTGATGTTTTCCCATTTCCATTCTGGTATGGGTAATGATTGTAACATCCCCTTAGACTTATGTCTCTCAGCTTTAACTTGATGACAAAATAATCAACGAGATACATATTCAGCAACATCTCTTTTCATGCCATCACACCAGAAGTACTCTTTCAGGTCCTTATACATCTTCGTGCTTCCAGAGTGAATAGAGAATGAAGAACTATGGGCCTCATCCAATATATACTTCTTTAATTATGTGATGGTAGGAACACAAACTCGAAACCTGAACCTTATTATTTCATCACAATCAATATGGAATTCAGGAACATTTCTCACCTTATTTTGTAACTCTACGTCTTCTTTATGTGCCTCTTTAATCCTCACATATATAGATGGTTGAACATTCATTTGAGAAAGATAATATTTTTTCCCTTCCATTATAATTCCAAGATCCATCTTTTGTAAATCCATAAATATTGGAACATTTGTGATCCTCATCATGGATAAGCTAGCATGGTCTTGTCAACTTAATGTGTCTACCACCTTGTTTTCTTTCCTAGGGTAATAATGAATTGATCAGTCTTAATCCTTAATCATCTCCAAACATCTTCTTTGGTGTATATTCAGCTCCTTTTGTGTGAAAAAAACTTTAAACTTTTATGATTAGTATAAATATCATACCTTTCACCATAAAAATAATGCTTCCAAATCTTTAATGCAAATATTATCGCAGCTAACTCTAAATCATGATTTAGGTAATTTTTCTCATGGATTTTCAACTGTTGTGAGGCATAAGCTATCACCATATCATTTTGCATTAGAAAACACCCCAATCCCTTATTGGATGAATCATTGTAGATCACAAACCTTTCTACACTATAAGGCAGTGTGAGCATAGGTGCACTAGATAACCTTCTTTTTAACTCCTTAAAATTATCTTCACACTCCTCCGTGGAAACGAAGTTAACTCCTTTTCGAGTCAAACTGGTGAGTGGATTAGATAATTGTGAAAAATCTTTCACAAAACGTCAATAATATCTAGCCAAATCATGAAAACTTCAGATCTCAGTTACTGTTGTTGGTCTTGACCATATTTTGATAACCTCTATTTTTGATGGATCCACAGATATTCCCTCTTTTGAGATTATGTGACCCAGAAATGAAACTTTTTGAAGACAAAATCCACACTTGGTAAATTTGGCATAAAAATTCTCTTTATTAGGGTTTTTAATAAAATTCTCAAGTGATCTTCATGTTCTTAATTTCACTTTGAATAGACAATAATATCATCTATAAAGACTACCAAAAACTGATCAAGATAGTCTCTAATGATTCTATTCATTAGATCCATGAAGATATAAGGGGAATTAGTAAGACCAAATGACATCACTATAAATTCATAGTGTCCATACCTTGTATGGAAAGCCGTATTTGGTATATCCTCTCTTTTGACACTTAATTGATGATACCCTGAACGAAGATCAATCTTGGAAAAGTATTGAGCTCTGCGTAGTTGGTCAAATAAGTAATCAATGCGTGGGATAGGATATTTTTTCTTGATAGCGATCTTGTTATGTTCTCGATAATCAATGTAGAGTCTCATTGATCCATCTTTCTTCTTATCAAATAGAACAGGTGCTCCCCAAGGTGATGCACTAGGGAATATGAATCCCTTATCAATATTCTATTGGATTTTCTTCTTCAATTCTTGCAACTCAATTGGGGTCATTCTATAAGGTTTCTTTGAAATGGGCATAACACCCGATATGAGTTCTATTGAAAACTCAACTTCACAATTTTGTGGAAGACTTGGAAATTCCTCTAGAAAGACATCATCAAATTCCCATACAATGGAATATTCTTAATCATGAGTTTTTCTCCATCCATTTGAGATAAATAACCTTCATTTATTGGAATAAAGACCCATAAGATGGAATAAATTTCCCCTAGAAGGTTATATTTATCCTTGCATTGATAAATGATCATAGATTGATCAGGAATATGAAATGTGACTTTCCTTATTTGGAAATTGATATGAGCTCCATATAAGGAAAGTCAATCCATGCCAAGAATCACATCGAATTCTACTATAGAAAGGATCACAAGATTTTCAGGAAGAAGTTTCCCACAAACGTTAATTAGAGAAGAATTATATTCTTTTGACGCAGCCGTTGTGCCATTAAAAGTTGTAACAGCTAAATCAAAAGCTAATTTTTGAGGTAGTATGGAAATACCCTTAGAAAATTCTTCAGAAATAAAAGAGTGGGTGGATCTAGAACCAAATAAAACATTTGATACTTTAGAGTGAATTGTAATTGTTCCTTTCACCACTTCGTTATCATACTCCACATCGTCAATAGAAATTGAATGTGACTTTACTTTGTCTTTGGCCTTAAGAGTTTATTGACATCAATAATCATCAACAACCCTTGTATTAGGGCATTGATTAGCATAATTAACCATTTCCTTGCACATGTAACATTGAAGTGTAGGAGGTTCATTCTGTGTAGCCTTTTCTTTGTTCGCATCATTATACATTTTTTCCCATCACTGCGGAATTCAAATGCCCAATGACCTTCTTTTCCACATTTGAAACATTTACTTGCCCCTTTAGGAAAATTCCATCCATGTTTCTTTCCACACTTTGAGCATAAGGGAAAACTCATATTCTATTCAGGGTGGTCTTTAGATTTCCCTTTGAATACCATTTTCCTCTTCTTATCAAACCCATATGACTGATGGGTTACTCCAATGTCCATCTCAAACTTGAGAGCACATCAAACAATTTCCTCTAAGCTATTGAATTCTATTATGGCTAATTCCCTTCGGAGACTTGGTTTTAAGAAACTAAATAATCAATCGATCTTACTCTCATGTTGGATAATAATCCCAGAAGCATACCTAGCAAGCATTGTAAAATTTTCTTCCTAGGTACCAACAGATTCATCATCCTTTTTCTTCAGTTCAAGAAAATTCTTCTCCATAATTGTTCAAAGAATATGAGGGAAGTACTTATTGAAAAATACGTTCTTGAACTCTTCCCATTCCATGGACTAAATTTCATCTCTTTGACTCATCTTCTTTATAAGATTCCACCATTGATCAGCTTCACCTTTTAAACAATATACTGCAAAGATGACTTTATCATGTTATGAACATTGTTGAACTGAAAATATCTTTCTAGTGGAACTAATCCATTGTTCAGCCACTAATGGATCAGAAGACCCGTTGGATGAATGTGGACGCTACCTCATGAAGAATTCAACATAATTTTTCTCCTTCCTTTGCTCGTTTGGATGTCCTACATGATTCATAGCTTAAGAATGTTGTGTGATCATGGTTATAAGATTTTTCATTCCATCTCTCATAACATTTGGTTGCTTAGGAGGACAATCATTACATTTCCCATCACATTCAGCATTAACACTATTCTTTTTGGTTCTAGCCATTGACTAAAACCAATAAGCATAGTGTGAGAAACACTAATCATAATAGGAAAACCACATAATCAAGAATAGAATTTAACACTTTAGGTCTTATCATAGATTATTCATGGCCATTTCTAAAACACTAATATTGTGCTCTATGCTTAGACATATCCTTAGGGTTCTTACTAAGGCTTTCAAATCCTAGTTTCCAAAGGTTGACTATACATTTCCTCTGATACCAACTATAACGACCCATACTTAACATACATTGTTATTACATTAGAATTAAAGCATACTTATTACAACATATAAATAAAACATGATAGGACCATATAGGTATAGTGTGTTTAGAAACTAGGAAATATAAACAATGGGTTCATAAATCATCTACATTGTCCTCCGCTTATTTCATCATATCTGGAGTCCCTTTTGGAATATCCTACTTAATACCCTTATTCCTTACATGGGAAAAAGAAAACACACAAAATGGTGAGCTCAAATGCTCAGTATGAGTAAACAATGGAAATATCAAGCATATCATATTCATAAGAACATAAAATTTTGAAAATCTTAACCTGAAAAAGAGATCGTTATATCATGACATGGGATAAATCATAGTAGTGAAATGTAATCCCAATAATCATAACATAAAACATGAATATTGTGGAATACACATATAATCATAGAAAATCATTTCATATTAGTCAATACTCATTATGAAGACTATCATAGCGGACAAAGTCCATTTATGAACTGAGTTAACTCCTTATTCCAGTCCTGTATCACTGAACCAGATTAACTTGCTGTTCCAGCCAGGTATATCTCATGAGATATAAATATTTTCCCAATGCATTAGATTGAGATATTGGTCCCAAAATCTCATAATGAAACCATTCTTATGTGTTCCACAAAATCATAAATCATACGTCATAGCATAACCCATGTAATAGAAATGGTATTCTTAAACATCATCCCATCATACCATAATCCATATAAGATAAAATGACTTCATAAAATAATTCCAGCATAACATAATCAAATCACTGTAAAAATAGGGATAGAAATATAACCCTATATTATATTAGATTGAAAATAATTTTGATAAAACACTTGAACTACATTCTTGAGGAAAATATCCTTTCTACTTCAAAAACATTTTTCCTTTCTTAACATGTCATACAATTTTAAAATAAAAGAAGTTAATTGAAAATACACTTGAAAAATTATAAAGGAAGCTTCATGGAAATAATGTTCTATGAAATCATAAAAACCTATTCATGTCGTATAAGTTAAAAAAACATTGTTCTCGTACTTTTGCTAAAAAATTCAAAAAGTATATCATACTGAAAATGACAAAAAAATTCCTTTCATAACTTTTACTAAAAATTCACCAATAGGTAAAATTGGATTTAAAAAATTGTAGGAGGATAAAAATAATATTATATATTGCGGAAACATGCATGTGTTTGATAAATATGACACACTAAATTCTGAAGTATAAACAATCTCGGATAAAAAAAATTGAGATTGCAAGATTTTCCCTTACCTTAGGTCCGATATGCTTTGTACGTATCCAAACTACCTGTATAATGATTTGAATAATGTCAATGACTTATTACAGAATCATAATCATTGTTATGATATCATATATGGTCACATTCTTAGCTACTTATTAGTAATATTTCATTGCTACTTCTTATTAGGGCGTTCATAGCTTTATGTTCTTATGTGTATTTTGTCAATTAAATTATTATTACTATTTTTAGGTCATAGCTACATCATTTGCATGATGGTATTAGTATGATATATATCATATTTATACATTCAATTCATTTATAAAATCATGGTTTAATGAAGATCATGTAGAACGAATCACATCACATCGTGGAGACAGTAAGACATACGTATGCACGAGCGACGATATCGTTCAAATAATTATTAAATGGTCTTGGAGTGGATGATAGAATATCTCATAATTAGTATCATGTTATGATAATCATATATAGTTATTCATTACACCATTATACCCATCCTAGTAAGGTGGTGGTGGAAAACAGATTACACCACGGCATGGAGACGGTATTTCGTACGTACACACGCATGGTGATTTCATTTTCCATAGGATGGATAGAAGGTGAAATAGGATTGTTTAATATTTATAATAACATATCATAATATTATTGATACTGATGTTATTAATTTATAATGAAACCAATAAAAAATAGGAAGTAGAAGAAGAAATAAATTTGAAAGGATTGGTAAAGGATATTACTTCTTCTTCGACGCGCCTCTTCTAAACCTCCTCTTAGGGAACTAAAGTTAGTATTTGTAGAATACCATGACGTCTAGTATGTTTATAGGTAAGTCGAGAAGAGAAATTGGTAGGGTTTGGATGAGCTTGAAGGCTCAAAATGGTGTGAGGAGGAGGAGGAGGTGCCCTTTTATAAGGGAGGAGAGGGGAACCTTTGAAATCATAAGAAATATTAATTTATAATAAATTCAAACCCCACATAAAAACCTATTAAAATGACTCAATTATAATATTAAATGATATAGGGTTGTAATATAATCAACCAATAAAATTTATACATGGTGTGATTTTATTTTAAACCATATCAAATTGATTTATACTTATTTAATCTATTTAATTTTATTTGTGGTAATAATATTCTAAATTCTATATTGTTATAAATAATTACTTATGTGTTGTGATTTATCTATAATTGAATACTTTATGACACTTTAGACCATATAAATTTGAATTTATAATTTTTAAATATTTTTGTGATTTTTAAACAATTTAATAATATGTTATTTTTATAAAATAACTATAGTGTCAATTTTGACCCTATTCAGTTTTTTGAATTTAAATAAAATCCACATAGAGGATATATTTGAAAGAAAATATTTAATAGATTTAAAATATTTCATATTCATCTATGAAATTCTTGGATCACATTAAATAGTTCATATAATATTTATTTTAATATTTTCAAAACCATTTATTTGATATTTCAATCAATGAAATAATTTCAACATCACTATTGTGTCTTTATTAATGATAATAATTTAATACCTAAAAATTATAAATAAAATCACATGATGTATATAATTTTATTATCTTTCTGGAGACTATTTGGGTTCGAAGTTTTATTAATTATATCACTAAATTAAAATTATTACACTTATAAGATATAAGAGAGTGACATGTTGTCATTTTCTTTGGTTTTAATTATAATTATATAATTTTCATGGTTAATTGGCCATGAAAAGAATCGATTATAACCATTAGGTGATATGGGTGAACTTTGATTCATCAAATAGAATTTTGGTAGGTTTTAGGGTAATTTTATAATCTTATGTTTACCCTTAATTACCCGATTTACCTTTAACTGTAGTAAATAAAAATTACCGTAGTTACTATTCATAATGTCAAAAAAATAAAAGTAACCTATTAAAATAATTTGGACCCAGTGAATCCAAATATTAAATCCATTTTTTCAAATTTAAAAGATAGAAGTTGCAGTAATTAATTTAATATTAATCCTGTTATTAAGAAAACAGGTTTTAAAAGATAAAACATTGTCAAAGATTGAAATGTTTTTTCCTACGAATTAAATGTAAAATTAATGGTAATGAAATAAATGATATGAAATTGTAAAAATATATTCTATTTATACTGTAAAACCATTAAATTTTATCATTTAACCATATAAATTATCCTGATGAAAAAAGTTGTTTTTAAGAAAAATTTAGCATATTTTTACTATTCATCAAAATATGAAGGTTATCAGAAAAGTATCAAAAATTTATCCAATGTAAATTTTTATATCCGTATTCATAAGACTAAGTTTATTTTGTAAAATTAAACTTATAAACTTTTCAAAAATTATATTTAAAATGGGTGCACCATCAAAAGGCGGTAAAACTACATTTTTTGAGAAATACTTCTTTTATCCGAAAAATTGATTTTGTTTTCATATCTCATTCTAAAAAATGTGTACGATGTATTATAATATCATAAAATTTAAAATTCCATTAATAATATTCATAACGACTAGTTCATTGTATTATATTAATATATCATTGTTTAGTGAAACTCGACATTGCGTGCAACACAAGCTATCAAGGAAGGTTTCTCTTGAGTATAATGCAAGCCAAGACAGTTTTGTGTATAGTGAAAGATTTTCTTGGTGTTGCGTATAACATAAGACATAAAAAAATATTTCTCATAAAATTTCAGGGTGTCACTATGAGGATCGATTAATTGGGACATGATTGACTTAATACCATGTTCAAAACCAGTCATAAATATTCACACATTTTACGCTTTGAATTAGCTGATATTAACATAGATAGGAAGTTATTTTTTAGTTACAAAAACCATACTACCAACCACCATGACTTGAAACCTAGCCTGGTAAAATCCACAATGATTCCATTATTTTTTTTATGACTATTCACCTAGTCCTACAGCCAAAGGTCTGTGAAATTCCCTCATCACAACCTCAACCATGGGAATGATGAGGTTATATTCCCTGTTTGAAATAAGAGATCCTCCAAGGCACAATACCCAGTTCTATGCTATCATTTAGAATTTCCATGATGGCCATTTGAGGTAGGAGTACACTACAAGCAACATATCCTCCAAAATGTCTTGACGATCCATGTTAGTGGCCATGGTGCAGCAAGAACAACACAATTAACCCAAACTAGATTGTCCAAACCCTTTTCTCTAACATGAATTTCACCACTCCCACCACCAGGGCATAATGATCCCCAAAATGGTCAAGACCACTCTCATAAACTATGAAAGAACTCCAAACTCCCTCTTGGTACTATAGATCCTTAGTAACATAGAATGGAACGGTCAGGAAGGTACAAAACACTGAATTTTACTATTTTAAATGAAAAAAATGAACTTTATCTTAAGATGATTTTTTTTAATTTTCTATAAATATTTATTTTTAGATGAATAGTGAGAATATTATTAAAAAAAACAATGACCTTTATGTTATCAAATAGGATATAACCATGAATTAAAATTTTAAAAATCCTTTTTCAATACCAAATATGTGTTTATATGTAAAATTAAACATTTCAAAATATTAAGATTAATTTATAATTTAATATTTTACATTTTGTAGTTTTAGTTATGTTTTATTCTAAATTGATCTTATTCATTATACATTTATTATTTTGAAATTATTTTTTCCACTTTTATAAATTAAATATTATGAAGTTTTTTTGTAATTTGAATCAAAATATACAAATTATATAATAAGTTAAAACTCATTTTTTTGTAATAATAATAAGTTACTGAGGGTAAAACAACAGTTTCTATGGAGAAAGTGAATACTGGTAAAAAGAAAAATTAATGGAAAAATACATTTATACCTCAAAAAAATATCACATATTTATGTGAATGAGTGATTTAATAAGAATAACTCATCCCCTCTTTATTATTATCCACTTTAGAAGGAACTTTCCTTTGAAAATTTCATAAAATTAATATAATGTTATGTTTTTCTTATAAAAATACACTATCATAACTTATAAAAGGGGACTTACATGACCCTTTTATTGTAACTATCAATGGTTTTAGTGAAAATTAACTATTAAATAAATATTTTTGTGTGTTTTGAGAAGAAACACTGAACCTAAGAAAACCAAGACACTATCTATATAATACCACCATAAAGTAACCATAGAATTTGTGGGAATAAATCGAGGTAACGATATTATTAAATTTGAGTATATATATAAACACCATTTTAACATGTAATTTATTGGAAATAAGAGTAAAAATATTTAATGTTATGAAAATCTATTTCACTTCAAAAATAGTCTTTTTTGTTATATTTTATGATTTCATTTAAAAGATAAATTCTCAAATTTTAAAATTTAACTTTCATAGGATGAACATCATTTTTAGGCTTGTTGTAACAATATTATTTTATGATTCATTTTTAAGATTTTTCTAAAAAGATAGATTTTTAGGTGAATAATGAAAAATACCATTTCTTGAAAAATCCTGATTTTTATGAGAAAATAGGGATATAATATTAATGTAAAGTCCTAGAACCAAGTACCCAGAGTTTGTAGTTACTTTATTACATTGGTACTAAAAACTAGCGATCACATACCAAAGGATTGAATAGTTTAGTTGCCTTGGAAATCATACATACATAAAACTCAAATTATATTTGAAAACATAAAATACAACATTATTTTTCCTTTGATAACACTATTTTTATATTTATCATATCCCTACATATCAATAATAAAACACTTTCTGACATCATGGTGAAATAAAACATATGAAATGGGTGAGATCATAATCTTAGTAAGGGTATGCGCACATCAGAATCAATCCTAAATAAATAAGTCATACTCAATATGTCAATGAAAATATCTAAAATCACATTAAATTTAATCAATAAATTTATCATGAATAATAATTCATCAAAAATAAATTATGAACTAATAATGGAATATAAATAATCACATGATCTTGAAACTTCTCCATGGATGTCATAATTAATAAAATATTCACATGGGCATTAATTACAGTCATTATAATGAGATAATCCATAATTATAGACATCATAAACATGTCTTCATGTACTCATTCAAAGAAATATTATATAAATGGGTAAGGCCTCATCCAAACACCCAACCTAGTTTTTTACAAAAGGCCCACCGATGCATCGAGGGGCCATAGCAGGCCCCTCCCATCATTTACTATGTCTAATGCATTCCTCATATGAAATGGATGAAACATAATAGACACAAAAATTCATATTAAAAAACTAGAATATGAAATTTTAATAATTTACCAAATTAATAAAAATAATCATAGACCATTCAGAGGAATTTGGTGAATAGTATCAAAATAGTACATCCCTAGTCAAACAGATCATAAACCCTCTAGAGAAATTAGATAGATGGTATCATTACAATATATCCCTAATAGAACATGATTAAAATGAGGGTTATTTTCATTAATGAATATAAATAATATAATAGTGTCACTAATACATTCTTAAAGAAACTACAGTTTTAGCTTTCAAAATCACTTTAAAAGAATAAAAATTTATAAAATATTATGGAAGAATATTTATTTTAAAAAAATTGTAAACATATAATGTAATTTTAAAAACAATGATTTTTCATGAATAAGGGTAATTTCATACATGTTGTATAAGTAAAAAAACATTATTTTTACATTGTTTTAAAAAGGATAATAAGTACCTTGTTTAGAAAATGATAAGAATATTCAATTCAAATGATTTTATAAAAAGTAAAACATGGGTAAAATTACCTTTAATAAATGATTTTTGGAAATTAAATTTTCTTGAAAATATTTTTAGAATAGATAAATATGGGTGAAAAATAATTTTCTACTGAAGAGAGAGATAAAAATTTTTTTTTATTAAAAAATATTCTCAATAATTTTATGCTCCAAAGAGTGGAAATGGTAATTTTACCTGAAATGTTCATGAATATAAAAATTCAAAGAAGATATATTGGGTTTATGATTAAAATATCAATAAATTTCCCCATGTATTAATTAAACATGAATAATCTCGAATAATTATATGATTATTAAATAAACACTTACCCCTTTAGTAAATTTGAAATCGTAAGACCCGTGAATTAAATAACTTAATATTATACATTAAATACCATAAATATAAAAATATTAATGATATAACATATAAAATTGTTATTATATACACCATAAAAAATAATTAAGTGGTTAATATGATATATGCCTCAAGGAAGTAAAAAGAAAATGAGAAACCCTTACCCCGGGTTTGACTTCCTTTATATGTGTGATAAAAATAATCTATGATAAATATAAATTTATGATAAATATATTCCATGACCATATTCCTGTATATCACTAAAACTCACCTATGCTACTACACAATGTATTCTATTACTGGTTTTTCTTTTAATAAAAGATAAATATTTATAAAAGGTGAGAAGAAACAATAATGCCAAATAAATTTTAATTATAAAGTAATGGTATATGATAATGGAATAGGTGTGAATAGAATATTGAGAACATTTAAATTTTTGACAAAGAAAACAAATAGATTAAATGTATATGAATTTATAAATTTTGAGGATGGAAATTTGTATTAATTTTCAACTTCAACAATCACAATAACAGTTATACATGCATATAAATAGAAAGTGAAAGATAAATCAAAGGTAAGATAATGTTTGTAAGAATAAAAATGAGACATGTGAAAATGATTGAATTAAAAATTAATTGTATGAGTGGGTTATTTTTGAAAAAAGAAAATGGAGTGAAACTATTCATGATATATATAGAACAATATTGAAAGAGGGAGGTGGAAATATTTTCAAAAATGCAGAAGAGAGAATAATCCTTTCAATGCACTTGAGACCTCATCTCATGTTAAACAATTACAGACAAATTACCAAGAAATTGAAGAATAATTAATATTTTTTCCCCAGAGACACTACACAATAATGTACCAGACCACCCAACACCTTTAACATCTCGTGATCAAACAATTTCAAATGACAAAACCTTTGTACAATCAACCAAAACCAACTGGACTGACCCAACTTGACCTAACCCGACCTACTAAAAAACAATGCACTGATTCCAAGAAGAGGGCAGGCTTATAGCCATCCTTCTGTTCATCAGTTACTTTTGTTGTAGCGTGCATTGGTTTCTTTTTATATTTACTCAAATTATTTTTAATTCTTTTTGTATTATGATGAATCATCATCTCTATCCTCTACGCTCAACTATGTCTGAATACTTGATTTACAAATGCATGCATGGGAGAACAGAATGCATGGGAAAAAATTTATAAATCAGTATAGTGTAATTAAAATATGACATAAAATGAATCTTGTAATATGATTTGTGTACAGAGTAATTCATAAATGCATGCATGGGAGGAAAGTTATAAATAATTTTAGAGTAATTCAACTCCCACGCTCAACTATGAAACAAAGTCAATGATTTAAAAAAGGAAACATTGTTATTTTAAAAAGGCATGCATGGGAGAAAGTTATCCAATGCTCAGCTATAAAAGAAACATTCTACTAATTCATATCCTAGAGACAACATTATTACGTTCATCTCCAATGCCCAACTATAAATTTTCTGGATTACTCTGTAATTATTCATAAATAAAAAATTTCTCCCACGCTCAACTATGAAACTAAATTGTGAAAATTTCATAAATCAATACAGAGTAATTGATTTACAAAGGCATGCATGGGAAAAATTTATAGCAGTATCTTATTAAATAAAAAATACTATCTTAAATTTATTTGATAAATAAGTTAATGACATGAAAAATGAGTAAAGGCCTAACCTCAAACAATGTTGTATTTTTAACTTAATTAAAATATGGCAGATTGTCTTCCTAGGAGGACAAATTTTGATTTGAAGATATTTGTGACATCATTAAAATGGTAGGATATGAAGATTTTAAAAATATCTAAATCATAGATGTTAAGGATTATCCAGGTAATAGAAGAAATCAAGGAATACAAATTCAATTTCAATAAGAAGAATTAAAAATAAAATGAATCCCAGACTATGATGTGAAATATTTTTATGAGGGGGTGATATTTCGTAAATATACTTATTATATTCAATAAAGAGTTATTCAATGTTACTAAATAGAATAATTAATTTAAAATTACCATACATAAAGTGCATGAAACTAAAACTTAAAACTGGTAAATGGTTTATGAAAAATTTAGATAAAGAAATAAAAGAATGTGTAGTACGAAACAAATACTGTAAAAGGAATATAATGTAAGAGATATTTGGAAGAACTATTATCTTATATAATTAATGGATTATATGATATTAGAGGAATAATGTATACATACAGCTTACTGTATGAAAACAACTCCCTTCAATATTAATTATACTATATTTTGACAAAACTAAAACATGTTTTCATTAATTTTGACGGACATCAAAGCTAAATGAAAAATAAAACAATCCATCCATTGAGAGTGAGAAAAAGTTATTGTTAAGAATATTGGGAAGGATGAAATCTTCAGTAAATTTGAGTACTTCAAAAGATGAGTAAATGAATATTACCTGGAAATAGAATGTGTAATGGTGTGGAGGCTGAAATGATAAGGAACAATAGAAAACATTGTTGTTTAAGGTTTATAGATATTGTAAATAGCATGTAAAACTAAAAATCTCAATCCTTTCATAGTGTCGAACAATTGGTATTCAAAGACACCTTAGATTTAGTAGAAGTAACTAAAAAAATTTCAAAGTCAAATTCATTATGGAGAATATAAAAATAGTTCATTAAATAAAAGGTATTGTTGTACATGGTTTTTTAGTTTTGTGAAAGAGTTATAGTGGTGTAAATATAGGTAATAATCCATGAGTTAAGCTCAAACAAATTCATGAAATATGTTTACCTTCAGATACATAAATATTTAAAAATAAGAATACAGACTGTGTATGAATAATAGAGAAACACTTTAATAATAAATCCATAAATATGTCTATGAAATATGTTAATACAGTAAGTATGAGAAATTGGGAAACACTTTAATAAGAATTCCATAAATATCTATGTATGACTAATAGGGAAAAAGTTGTATGTAAGAAATCTAGAATCAGTTATGTTTTAACAACCTGTAAGCAATTATATAAGTTTTAGTTTCATCTAAATGTAGATGCATTGAACTGATATCTCAAATAAAATCATTGAAAAGGTATGTATAACCATCTCAAAATGCCAATCGGGATGAAGACATATCCCATACAAATGGTTCCCCAGAAAAAATTCCCCTGCACAACATTTTCTAGGAAAATAATCCCAATTCCTAATAGAATTTAGTTTTCATTCTCAAAATGAAAAGAAGATTCACCATTAAAAAACAAAAATCATCCCCTGAATAGAATGAAAACTCACAAATAGAAAAAGATATGATTCACTACAACAACACAAAAATAAGAACATAATAAGACATATTTTGAGTGAAGGTTTTTGAAGATTTTGTTGACCATATTAACTTATAAAATGAGATATCATACAAGGAATCATTTAGTATATTCTAATTCCAGATATAAATAAATTCATATTAACCTACAATAGTGACTATAAGAAATATGGTAACATGTTTTCATAAGGAATATGGAAATAGTTATGCACACGAAATCATTAAAAACACTATTTGTGAGAAATTGGTAAATAGTTGTATAAGAAATCTCGAAAAGATAATTGGGATGAAAGGTAACATAACATAAGGGGTATTGAAAATGAATTATATCTGAAAATATGGTTCAGTTATTCTCAAACATGATTTATTTTTAAATGAGTAGAGAACATGTAAAAAACACAATGTCATATAAAACTCTTAATAATTAATGGAAGAAATGTATTGGTGACACTTGAACACATGAACATTCTCTTTCTATTAAAATTGAACAATACAGGACCCAAAATCAAGGAGGCTAGAAATAGCTGAGCACACAGGCATATACCTTAACAAAAAACATACAATCAACTATCAAGGACCATATTTAATCATAAATGATATAATCATTAGAGAGAGTACCTTGAGAAGATAATGCATCCAGACCAAAGTTACCTGCACTCTTAGTGTGTTTGATGAGGATATTTTGATTGATAAATATTTTGAACCTTCTAAAAATATAAGTTAACCACCAAGGATATTTTTTGTACCCTCTCCACTACTTCACCAGATGAATCAGCAACGAAAGATGTGTCGAACCCTAGTACCACCAAACCACAGTTTTCCTACAACCATGCATCTGCCCAGCTAAGTAACAATAATCCAAATTTAAAATAAAACCTTTAATTGATGAATTCCATCAAAGCCATATCCCATGTTTGAAATACCATACCTTTACCTAATGTAATCTCTTGGTTGTATTATTTTTAAGGCCACAACCAAGTATCCCCATTCCACCAGAAACCCATGTTATATAACCAATAATTTCACATGTACCTGAAAAAATAGATGTGAAAAATGTCTTCCCTCCATTGAATTATTGCATCCTTCCCATAAAATCTAATAATCAATGGAAAAGATAATATCATGAACCTTCCATTCCATGTACAAAATCTAAAATTATATAGTTAAATATCTACTCCTATAGAGAGTTATTATCTCGGATGATGTTAAGAGGTGAAAAAAATTCCTAGACTCCATCGCCTATTCTCCAGAGAAGAAGAGATGGTATGGGGATTTATGATGAGGTGCGAAGCAGTAATGGAATCTGGAAAATGTGAAAACCCTCTAAACATTCACAAACCACATAAAAAATATAAGTCCTAAAAATCGGTTGAAAGCTTTAGTAATATCAATAAATTTTTAACCTTTTCCTGGTAATCAAATTCTCTTAACCTACAAAATGATAAAGGGTTGTTGGGAAGGATTCATGTAAATTGATGGTAGAGAATAGATGAATTTTACAATTATAGTCATCTGATAGAATGCATGTAAAAAAAGTTCACAGATGATTTTTATAGATCCTTGGAGACTGGGAGTCTTACAAAACACTTGGGCGATGTACTAGTTTAAAAACAATTATTGTAAACTACAGGAATATTGTTAATAAAACACATTTTCAATTCTTTATTATTTACTCATATGAGATGAGAAAAAAAGAGTAAAGATATTCCAAATCCCTATTTCCATGTAAGGTCAATATTAAAATATATTGAACTCATCTTGAAATAAAAGAGATTATAGTACATCATTACATTAGAAATCCATAAGAAATAGATTTATATAATAAACAACAACACATATAACATTAAATTAATTCATCTAGAAAATAGGAAAAAATAAAATAATATTAAAATAACATGTTATATTTGTAAAATAATGACATGTATTATAAGGAATAGAATTAAAATAAGATTAAAAATTTACATAGAAGTAATGAAATTTACAATGGTGGTTTTATGAATAAATTTTGTTGAAACAGTTCAGAGATTACTGCTAAAAAAGTTCAGAGACAACGAGTCATGAATAAAAATTGGTTGAAGATCTAATTTATAGATATTTGTAATGGAATCTACTAGAATATTGGTAATAAAACCCTTTTATAATTCCTATTTATTTAATCACCTATACAGAGAAAAAAATTGTAAAACAATCAAATAAAAATAGAAATACAAAATAATGAAAAGAACTTGAAGTTCCTAGATGTGACCTATAAATCCTTTCACCATCAAAATATTTGAACATACTTTTATGCAATATTAAAGAAGCTAAAAAATTATAATACCTTACTAAATTGGCAGCATAAAAAATATGAATGTTAAAATAAAAAAATATTAAGAAATAAAAATAAAAATAATATATAATTTACTCAGGGGTCTCAAACCTTTAACAACAATATGTCACAAATATTCCCCTTTCATAACACTTTTCATACAGAAGAATTTTTTTAAGACCCTGAATCTGGAAAAAAATATATTAGAAATTGAACACGTATGAACTGAAAAAAAACCAAAACTACTCATAAAATAGACAAAGGATGTATTTTTTTAGTAGAGTGACACATTATAGTACTACAGCTTGAGCTTTAGCTCATAAATATTACATAACACAAACTCAGTCAAATATTGGTTTTCAAAATTAAAATTTTATATGATTCTTAAAATTAAAAAATAAAATCCACTCATTTAGAAACTAATAAAGTATATTAAATTAAAAACATAAAACATAAAAATTTTACAGTATACAGATTGAGCAGAAGATATGGCTACTGAAAATGATGTTGTAGAGGTAAACCATGAAGAAATTCCTAAACATTTTGTGGGAGTATGTAGGCTGGGTTATTTAGTAGAAAATGTTAGAGTACTGGATAGAGCCTGTAAGGGGGATGTAGTGAAATTATATTATTTTTTAGAAAAATTGTCTAAAGGAATTACCTAGAGCATGATGCCAACTATGATATTTGGGGGCCGTAGGAGGAGATGAGGTGAGTCTCGAGAAAGATCAAAATTAGTAGAGGAGTAGAGTCTTGATAAAGAGTACATATCTATGTTTATGGTATTTGTAGTAGAAGGATACATCAATGTTCTGTGGGAACCCTAGGAGTAGCTGAGGTAAATACCTTGCAGTGGTGAGTATGGAATGGGGGAATGAAAAGTGATGGAGATTTTGTTACCAAAATCGCTTAAAGTAGATTGTTTTAGCTCAATGAAAAAATTGATAAGCATAAAATGTAGGAGAAAATTTGTGGAATCATGAATAGGAACACAAATTGAGGAGGAACAGAGGTGTGAGGAGGCAGTCATTGAATTTCAGGAGCGGTAGTAGGAGGGGAGGGCAATGTTCAGCGGGAACCCTAGAGGAGCGGCAGAAAGGATTCAGGGAGGGGAGTGAGAACCATATAACGGGGAGAGGGGTTTCTAGGAGGGTAATAGGGTATGTGAATGGGGAGGGGAGTAGGTAGTTTTAGGTAAATCCCGATCGGGAGCGGGAGTGCGAGGCAAAATTTTTTTGAGATACCTGAGACATAGAGAATTGGAGGACGAGCACGTATGAAAAAAATGATGTGGATGAATGTGAGTATGAAAAGAGGCATATGGAAATATAGGATTGGTATATATAGTATATACCATTTAAAAATTACCTATAATCTTTTGTAACCAGTTTATTTCAAATTCATTATTAAAATCACCGATTCGGTTAATAACAGATTTGTTTGTCATGTATGTTTTTGGTTTGGTAGTTTTGGTCCTTATACTTTGATTATGGTTTCATCATTTAATGAATTTTAAAAATGATATAAATATAATAAATATTCATTATATAGTTATTTATAATAGTTTATTAAAGTTATATATTGAAAAATTATTTGCACCATTCATGGAGATGGTAGGCCGTACGTACACATGAACAATGTTTTCATTTTTTAAAGGATAAAAAAAAGAAAGGAAAATAATAATTCACCTTATAGAATAATTATTACGACATATAAAACATATATTTTTAATTAATATATTTTTATAAACATCCTTGTCAAAATAAAATAAAAAATGAATCACATTGCTTCATAGAGGTGGTAATCTACACGTACAAACAAGTGCCATTATTATTTTCCAATAGATTAGACGGTAATAATGTAGATGTGATATTATAATTCTATATGTATAATTATTTCATAAATATCATATAAATATGTTAAATCTATCATTATATCTATCCTTGATAGGTGGTTAGATAAGATGAATTACATCAGTTTGCGAGGTGGTTGTCCACTGTACACACGATCTATGGTTTCTTTACCCATTTGATAGAATAAGAGATGGATATAGGTTATTAAATTAACATAATAACATATTATTATATTGAACACACAGATTTTATAAATTTATAATATTTTGAGAAAATTTTATTGGTATATATGTATAATTAAAACAAAGATGCATGAATAAGAATTATACATATTCTTTGGAAGAACTCTTTAGGTTTATACCTAAATCCTTCTTAGAATGCTTTTATGATAAAATCGGAGACTATGGGTCATGTTTAGGGATTTAATTAATGTATATTGGTTGTTATTGACTAAACCAAAAGGCTTTGGATGTGTGAAGATGAGAGGATAAAGGGTTCCTATTTACAAGTGGGGGAGAGAACACAATCGAAATTTTCGAAAAGAATAAAGTATACACACTTTTCGAACATTAAAAAAGGATAAAAAATGGATCATCATCAAACATTATATGATATAATATAAATATATGACCATAAAATCGAAATTATACAAGTTTTAAGGTGATTTTAACTCTTTTTATCTTAATTTAATCCCTGATAAACTCGTTTTATTTTTAACCGAGATAATATATTTTTATTGTTGTTATTATTAACTATGAGAAAAAGGTTATTTAGATATATAATGTAATATAAATTATGAATTCTAAAAAATTTTAATCAATTTTACCAAGTTATATTCAGAAAATTTTTATATTTTAATTTAATAATAAACCTGTATACATGACCAAAAATGGTTTTTCTAAGGAAATTTTTTTGAAAGTATAAAAAATATTTATATAAAAATTGAAAATATAATTGATTAAAATGAAATAAATTGTTTTAATTATAATATAATTAAACTAAATTATATTTTTAAATAATTTTAGATAAAATGTAACTTTGTAAATTCTTTAAACAAAAAGGCATTTAAAAAAAATCAATATTGTTTCACTATTCTTAAAAAAATTACACTTTTAGAAAATTCTAAAAAAATTAAAACCAAAATAATTTTAATTTTTTTTAAACGGAAAAATATTTTTTTTCAAATAATTATTTTTACTGGGAAAAATTAGTTTTAAAATAAGTGTACAGAATGAGATGAATTTTTTTTTCATAAAAATACATGTTTTAAGCACAAAACTATATTTATTACTATCACATGCCTAATAAAAATATTAAAGGATGATACAAAATTTTATTTCAAATATAATAAATAAATTTCATCAAAAAAATTCACCTATATTCATTAATTTAATTTTTTAAGATGAAAATCATTGTGCTCATAAAAACAACTTTTCAATAAAATATTTCTTTCTCTTCCATTTTTTAATTTTTATTTCAAATCGATTCATAACTAATGAATTATTTAACTCGTGTGTAAAAAATATAATTTTAATAATTTATCTAGTCTTGTTAACACACATGAGTTTAATGATCAGGTTATAATAGTAATATTTAAATTATATATTTTTTTGGGTCATTTAAGATCAACGTCGTGTGTGGTATACTTTATCAAACACAATTCTCTTCTTTTAAAATATTACGGTGTTAAATTCTCCACACCTTAAATAAAATTCTTTCTCATAATTTGAAATTTATCTCATTAATAAAAGGTTATTCATTTTTTTAAAAAAATTTATTGAAATCCCACATCATAAGAAGGGTTAACACACTATTTTCTTGAATATAGAGAAATTAAATATAAAGTTCATATAAAATAACACAACACTAGGTTGGTAATAAGGATAACATTGATGGGAAGTGAAAATATTTATATGGAAAAGTAAAATAATAACCAATTATTAATAGAGTGTTATAAAGAATATGGTCTCAAGAATTTTGATTACCACAAAGACATAAATCCGTGATGGGTGAAAAGATCATTGGTTCTTCAGAAATGAAGTTAACAGGAAATTTTTTTTGTTTCAATATCCATTAAATAGAGTTTAGGAATTATATTATAATATAGAATAATAAAATAAGAAAATATACATACTTGATAAGTATAATTTCATCCTTTAATCAATTTACCCCACAATATCATCCTTTTCTCCAAACAATGAGTACTCAAGATGAAATTTTCATACATAAAGAACTAAAATTAACATAACATATCGTAAGTTTAATAAAAATAATGACAAGCCATTCCTTATATCTCTATATATTTTACAAAACCAAAACCCCTATCACAATTTATCCAATAATAAATTAATTTCTAAAACCTCAAGAATAACCCCAAAGTTAAACTTGTTCAATTTCAAAATTAATTTACCTTAATACACATAAAAATATATCTAACCAAATTACAAGTCCAAAAATTTAAAAGGATGGTTACTAAATTTCAAAAATCAACCTAAAAATTAATTCCAAAAATAATATAAAGTATATCTTAATGTCACATACCAAATGTGTGAATACCTTGATCACTATAATACCTTAATGAAAACATGCATGATTCCAAAAATAAATCTATATTTTTCCATAAATAAAATATTAGATTATTGAATATATTGCATGTTTCTAAAGATGTAGTAAACCGTAGTAAAGATAAACTAAATCATCAAATCACAAACTAGTATCACGGTCAAAAATATTATCCCATAAACATATCTTTATCATTATTATCTCAACATGAGGCACATTTTAAGAGTTATATTCCATCAATCACATGCTTTCTAGAAATATATACTTGACACTGAGTCACTTTTCTATTTAATCAGTACCATTCAAAATATATTTTCAAATACGTATAGAAACACTATTTTATTATATTCCATATTCATTTTATAGTTATTATAATGATAATATCATTTATTAAATAATTATACAACAAAATTATTTAATCCAAATATACAAGAACATTAATCATTCCACTTTAGTTGTATTAATTTCATATTATTAAACAGGATCCATTAGTTTTATTTGAGGTATACTCCCTCGAAACTTGGGGAATTTGTTTACATAGTGGAACAAATACTTATAGTTGAAAACTAATTGTTATACATTTCATTTTAACATTAAATTCACATGCTTAATGGAATTTCTCTCCACACATGAAGAAAACTCCCATTCCCTTTATGAAAGCACAAAGGTGTTTCCTTCCACATTTATCACATGTGAAAAAATATGTATTTACCCTCTCCCAAAAATCCATTTTTTCTCTCACTTAATATTATTCTATTTATTCCCTTAGAATCCATAATACTTATAGAATTATTTCACTATGTTGATAGAAAATGATACTATATGATCGTATGATGAGAATGATTATGAGACTAGTTAACTTTGATGTATTGTATAAATCCCATCAAATAAATGGCTAATATTTTCTTTTAGAATACATATATAGTATGTAGAATGCCTTTATAACATTGTAATGTAATCTTGATACTTAGAAACATTTTTATCTTCATTTATTCTTCAATTCAGAAATTTATTTCCATTTCCACTAATTACTCATGATAAAAATATTTTTTCAAGAAGAGTACCTTAATATCCATGCACTCTATGTTTTATATTTCTTCTCCATCCTTAGTTTTTTGAATAAATGACCACCATTGATCATCATCCCTTGAGAGATGATAAAATTACATGAAAACCTTCTCCCTTTAATTAATTCCCTATGTGAGAAATATCTTCTCTAAGACATTTATCCATTAATATGCTATAAATGGATTTCTTGTCCCATTGAATGATTGATGTCTATGACACATGAATAAGTATAACATTATTGCATCGAATTGTGGATCAGCAGGATACTACATGCAATAAATGTTATTTGAGATAACTAGAGTTAGAAAACCTAATATAGTTATAATTTGGTCAATTCCAGCTACAACTCCAACTCCAGCTTCATTATATTTCCTTGTAGGGAAATACCTACATGGATTTCATGCATTGATATAGTTACCATTTCTATTTGTAAGATCAATTTATAAAAAATTACATAAAATATATTAGATCGTAACATTATGAAACATAATGTAGAATCCCAAAACTAGTGAAATAGTTTGCATAAATTGAAAAAATTTATGCAAAGTTAATCTCATAATCATAAAAATGGTTTCTCTGGGAATGTCTTGAAATAAAAAAAAATATATTTTTAAGTCCTACATATTGGTTTGTAGTGAAAATTTGAATTAACCCAAGAATATCCCCCAGGAGTGTCAAACCTGGTGTATAGAAAATAAAAATTTCATATACCGTGTGACAGTCAAGTAAAATCCCATTTTTCAGCTTTTGGAGTTATTACCCGCATGTATAATTTTTCTAATGACAAATACATTTGTAGTATCTATACATGGATTTATTTCTAGGAAATATATATAATACATACCTTACCATTACTTTATAATGTTATACATTATGTAAACTTATCGTTAAAGTTGGTCATAGGTTTATGTTTTCTAATCTATGTATTCCTAAATCTTGTTCCCAAGGATTCTAATAAAGTATCTCTAATACGAACTATAAAGACACAAATCCTAGTGGCCTAGAGTTAGATGATACATTTTTTACATTAGAACTAAATACAAGTAGTCATATACCAATGGATCGAATAGTTTAGTAGTATTTATAAACAAGATACATACATTAAACCCACATTACATTTTATAACATAAAATATAACATAGTAATTTCTTTAAAAATACAATTATTCTATTTTACATATACCTGTATATAAAATATAAAACACTTCCTCACATCATGGGGAAAGGAAACATAAGAAATGGGTGAGATAATATGAACAGTAAGGGTATGGAAACAATGTAATCTATTCTTAATGAATAATGAGTAATAAATATGTAAAGGTAAATATCTAAAAACACATTCCATTTAATCTATAACTTTGGCCTGAAAATTGGAATAAATAAGAAACTAGTAATTCCTTATAAAAAATCACATTAGCTTGAAACTTATCCATGGATATCATAAATAATAAAATAAACACAAGGAATTCAATAACTATTCTTATAATGAGGGAATTCATAATGCCAAAAATCAGAAACATACCATCAATGCATCATTTTAAGACATCTTTCATAAGTGGGTAATTCCTTGGCCAAACACCCAAGCTAGTTTGTCTCATGAGACCCACTGATTCATTTGGGATTATAGGAGGCCCCACCCATCACATAATAAGTCTAATTTATTCTTCATATGAAATGGGTAAATCATAATCAACCTAATAATTAATAATGAAAAAATAATATATAAAATGTTAATAACTTACCGTAAAAATAAACATAATTATAAACCATCTAGAGTAATTTGGTGAATGGTATCAAAATAGTACATACCTAGTAAAAATAATCATAAACCAACCAGATAAATAAGTTTTATAGTATCATCACAATATATACCCTGTATATTTATATTAAAATAAGGTTTTTTGGTTGTTGATGAATAGAAACACAATAAAAATGGCATTAAAACACTCTAGAATAAAATATCATTTTCAATTTGAAAATCACTTATAAAAACATAAAATATAAAAAATATTAGGGAATTTTTTTTTATTTAACAATAAACTTGTAAACCTGTAAATTAATCTTAAAAAATGAGTGGTTATGATGATGGTTATTTCTATAGATTTATTATAAGTAAAAAAATTCGTTTTACATTGTTTTTAAAATGTTAAAAAGTACCTCGTTTGGTAAAAAATAAGATCCATTTCAAACAATTTTTTAAAAATTAAATCATGGGTAAAATATCATTTAATAAATAATTTGGATAATTTTTAAAACATAATTTAAAATATTTGTATAAAACATTAATATGGAAGAAAAAATATTTTCAATCAAAGAGTGAAATAAAGCCATAATTTCTTTAAAATATTTTATATATAATTTTAAGTAACAAAGAGAGGTAAATGGTAATATTACTTGATAATTTCATGAATTACCATATCATAATAAAATATATTGGGTTTAATATATAAATGTAAAAAAAATTCCAAAGAGATACTTAAATATATTTAATTCCGAATAATGATGAAATTCTTAAAAAACCCTTACCACTTTCGTAACTTTTGATTCATAAGACCCGTGAAAGAAATAAAATAAAATTCAACTTTAAATGCCATAAATATAAATATATTCATTATATAATATAACAATGGGTCAATATATACACCACAAAAATTAAATAAGTGGTGAATATGGAATATATCTCAATGAAGTAAAAGTAAAATGGGAAACCCTTACCTTTGGTTCGACATTACTCGTATGTGTCTAAACCTCCTATATAATAAGTATATGTTTATTATAAATATATTACACAACTATAATCATATATTTAAAACCATTTAATATTTAATTATAATATTTTAGCACATGTTTATTGACAATTCTTTGTATAAATAAATTTTTCATGGTAATAACTG
The DNA here is from genome assembly GCA_963277665.1 of Viscum album. Classification (NCBI taxonomy): domain Eukaryota; kingdom Viridiplantae; phylum Streptophyta; class Magnoliopsida; order Santalales; family Viscaceae; genus Viscum; species Viscum album. The sequence continues at coordinate 1,543,105,284 of OY728142.1, forward strand.
CGTTGTTTTTAATGTAAATTTTGTTTTGGTTAGTTTGGTATTGGAAATTTGATCATGTTTACATAATATCAAGAATTATAAATATTATATAAATATAATACATATTAATTTTATAATTATTTATAGCAATACATATAATTTGTAGATAGAAAAATGAGTTACACTGTTCATAAAGATGGTAGGCCGTACCTACACATGAACAATGTTTTCATATTTTGAAAGATAAAAAATGGTAAATAATAATTCACCTATATAGAATAAATATTATATAATATAAATCATATATTCTCATAAAATTATTCATTATTACCATCCATGTCAAAATAAAATGAAAAATGAATCACATCACTTTGTAGAGGTGGTAGGACACACGTACACATTAGTGACGTTGTTTCATTGCAACAAATTGGAAAGTAATAAGGTAGATGTAATGATATAATTAAATAATAATAATTATTTAATAAATTGCATATAAATATTTTTTATCCATAAATATATCCATCTATGGTAGGTGGTTGTGGGAAAAGAATTACATCGGTTGGCATGGCGGTAGTCCATCGTACAAATGATATACGGTTTCGTTTCACATTTGATGGAAGAGTATATAGATATAGGTTATGAAATTAGAAAAATAATATATTATTATATGAAACAAAATTATTGTATTATTTAATCATATTTTGTGTATATTTTTATGTTATATAGGAAGAAATAAAATGAAGATGCATAGTTATGAACTATACCTCTTCATAAAAGGAACTCTTTAGGTTTATAACTAATGCCTACGTAGAACAGTTTTATGATAAAAACATGACTATATTTAATGTTTAGGGATTCATGGAAATGATTTATAAAGGTCCTTTTTGACCTAAAAGGCTTTTTATGTGTTAATAGGTGAGGACAGGGGGTTCTATTTTATCAGTGCGGGAGATGACACTCTTGAAATTTTTGAAAAAAATAAATTATACGAACATTTTTCAAATGAAACAAGTTAATGAAATGTATAATTATAGATAATTATATTAATAAGGTCTAAATATATCCATAAAATATTAATTATAAATGTTTTTAGGTCATTTTAACCCTTATATTCTTAGTTTTTGACCTATTAAGCCCATTTTAACCTTAACCAGGGTAACATATTTTCTACTATTTTGCTGTTAATTATATTGTAAAATTAAGTTATACTTATTATATAAAATTAATTATTCTGATTATAAATATTTAATCCATTTTACCAAATTCAATACATATAATTTTATAATTAAGTTTAAAATTAAACCTATAGATGTGATCAAAAATGACTTTCTAAAGGTAATGTTCCCAAAACAATTAAAAACTTTTATATAATAATTGCACATATAAATGATTAATATTTTATATATTTCATTAATTATAATATAGTTTTACTAAATTTAATTTTAAAATAATTTTAAACCAAATGAAACATTGTAAATTCTCTAAATTAAAAGACAGTTGTCAATAAAAGTCAGTATTTTTAAATATTCATCGAAAAATTAATATTTTAAAAAAATCACAAATTCACACTTATATAATTATTAATTGTTTATTTTCAATGTGAAGTTAATTTTTTAAATGCATTTTCTAAATATGGTAAATATTAGTTTTAAAATAATTTTAGAGAACATGATTTTTTTTACAAAAACACATTTTCAAGTACAATACTAGATCTATTATTATCCCATGATTGAAAAATATTATATGAATGATAATACTTTTTATTGAACATATAAAAGATACATTTCCTCAAAATCATTCACTAATATCCATTAGTTTAATTTCATAATATAAAAAACTATTGGGTGAAAACAATTTTTTTTAAAATATTTATTTAATTTCCAATTAATTTTTATTTTTATTTCTAATAGATCTATAACAAATGAATTTATTTTGTTCATGTTTAATCCTTATAATTTGTACAATTTATTTTTTCTTATTAATACCTTTAAATTTAATGTCTAGGTAATAATATTAATTTTTAAATTATAAATTTGGTGTGTTATTTATGCTCAATGTTGTGTGTCGTATATATTATTGAAAATAATGTTCTTCTTTTAAAATATAAACGTGTTAAAAATTACCTAGAAACTTTTTAATACTTTTTATTTAACAAATATTTATTTTATATGTAATTTTACACATTTTTAATTATGAATATCAATATATTAAAAGATATTTTACATTTTTGAACATAAGTCACAACTTTCTTTAAAACTGTTTTAATATATTTATTATCAAAAAAATTAATTTGTCACTTTTATAAAATTAATCTAATAATTTTTATATAATAAATTTAATTTAATGTTCAAAATTCTATAATAAAAACAATTTTATTTTTTTAGAAAAATAAATAAATTACTTATCTAAAAACTAGTTACCTTAATAAAATAAAAAAGGGTAAAAAGGGTCAACCAAAGGGGTAAAATGCTAATATTTGAGTGATATATATGTGTATTTAGAAAACCATATCTCCAATACAATATTTTTATTTTTTTATTCTTTAGGAAACATGAAATATGTGCTATCTTTATATTAAGATGAAATTTTTTCAATAATATCATTCTCACAACTTATGAAAAGGGCCTCTCACAACCCCTTAAACACCACTCTAAATTCTTGTTTACTCTTGAAAATATACCACCATTGGTTTCTAAATAATAATTTTAATAATAATTTTTATTTATTTCAAAATAATTTAGCTTAATCATTAATTTTCCCAAGAATTCATCCAAGGGGAATCTCATGTTCTCGATGAGATTCAAGTGCCTTAGTGGAAGTTAGGAATTATGTTAAGAGGTTTGTTGTCTAAAATTTAATTTCTTAAAAAATATTTCATAATTTACTCCATGATATCATTAATATGATGTTACTGTTATATAAAAATTTGTTTTACCATATTCAAATAATTCATGTGGTTTGAAGAGCTATGTTTTTTTCTTCTTTTAAATGGATTTTTCATTCTAGGGATAACATGGTTGTGAGGGGTTTCCTTAACTCAACATATTTTATTGAGTTATTTTATTTAATTATTGAATATGCGGTTTTCAATATGGTGTTATTATGATCTGTCAGGATATTATATTTCCTTTTAACCCTTTTTAACAGTGAATTACATTTATGAAATTCTTTCTTCAAAAAAGTTCATAATTCTAAGAATAATTCTCATTAATTATAAATAATATCTTTTTATTCAATATATATGTTTATTATTACCTATAATTTTCTCATATAAATTTATTTTAAAATTAATAATGACTTATTTTTAGTAATTTTTATGTTTCTCATCAAATCATTTGTAATGGATGATTTATCACTATATTTACTATTCTTGTTTCAATAAAGGCATTATCAAAACAATAAGAAGGATTTCTAATTCAGGTTCATAGTTTTATCTTTTAATAAATATTTAATATGTAAAATAGATTTTTAATTTTAAATAATCCATTCATTATATTTATTATAAAGTGGTGTTTTAATAATATTTTCATGTTATATTCTTGAAAATGATTTTTGAAGGTGATTCATAATTTCAACTATTTATGAAAATGTAATTAAATGTTTCCTAAAATATTATTTTTAAGGTCTCATAAAAATTTTCATATTAAAATATATAAAAAATTTTGTGTTAGTTTATATAAATCACTATAAAAATGATTTGATGATATATTCTTTTGGGCTGAAATAAATTTTGGTAGTAACTTATTGACATTTGATATCATGTTATGTGATACCATTTATAAATGATATAAAACTCATTTTTCTCCCCATATATTTTCATAATATTTTTAATTATTGAAATATTAAGGAACACATATGTATAGAAGATGATGAGTGGGTTCAGATATTACCCTACAGTGCATTAGGTAATGTTTTATATCTCATGAGATAATATAGAATGGGTCTTATTGGATATTATCATATATTATAGGTTGGGGATTCTTGAATCATTCTAAAAACATAAAGTTTTGTCCTTCTTGGACATTCTCAAAATGTTATGATACCCTATGCTTCTGTTTCTTCCAAATTTAATTTTTATACTATATATCCAGGGAATAATACATTCCTGTGTCATATTCCTTTTATTATTCCCATAGATCATATTTATTATCTTAATATTTTACAAAATTTTCCTTGGTATATGTTTATTTATTTGAAATTAAATATCCTACAATCATAATTTAGGGAAAACTATTGTTGTTCCATTTTCCTTTTAATAATAATTTTCTCCATGATCATGTTTTACCATATGTTTATAATCTAACCCATTGATGCTAATTTTTAAGTTTTTCCCTTGATGCTAATTTTATCTCAATATTTTCCTTTTGTTTCACTTCCCTAGTGTATGAAGATTATTGTAAAAAATGAGAAGTCTAGAATGGTGTATATTGTGTCTCAATTATATATAAATTTCCAAAAAATTCAGAATAAGTTCCTTATGTATCTAGTCCTCAAATTTACTAAACATTATATTCCCTAGATTATGAGATGATTTATGAGTTAAAATATTTTTCTTAGGAAAATTATATAAAATAAAGATATCATTAGATTTGGTGGTTATAGTTTGTATCATAGAAATCTGTATTTATTTTTGAGTATTGGTTTTGTTAATTTTGGGTATTAGGATGATAGAACATTAGTGAAAACCCTAGGTATAATTATAAGCATAATATAGAATCCCAAAGTTTTTGTAATGTAGAGATTGTGTGGTTATCTAAAAAATTTCAACCTGGTTAGGATATTGGTATATAGATGTAGCTATTACACAAATGCACATAGTGGTAATCACTATTAAAAAATTCCAGTTAACTATCAACTCAATATTTACTCACTTATTGATGAGTGGGCCTATGACAACACACATGTATAAACACTCCTAGGGGATATGATTTTGAAATTAATGTACTCATTATGAACCATTATGAAATTTTTTTCCACATCATTATAGTATAATTATAGAAACTAATAGGATATAGAAAATTAATAACCTTTATTGAAACCTAAAAATATATAAGTTAGGGAACATGTTTAATTTATATATTTTTTATAATAATATTTTTTTAGATTACATAATCTTATCTTTAAAATTTCTTTAAAAAATTCCTAGAGAAATGGAAAACTGATTTAAAAATGGGTATGATGGGAAATGCGATGATTGTAGACCCCAAAAAAAACATCCCCAAAATTTTTCAAATGCTTCCATACATAATCCAAGATCTTTATCCTTTCAAAAGCTTCTATTTGGTAGGTCACAGGGCCCGAACGGAGTTACAGATTATGAGTTATAGACATTTGAAGTTGGGCTGGAAAACTGGTTCGCGAAGCCCATTCGCGAAGCCCCCACCGCGATCGCGGAGCGCCGTCACGAAGCAATGCGGAGGGACGCTCCTCGACCGCATGTGAAATTTTCGCACCTTCCGTGAAGCAAAGGAGGTGGGATTCCCCGCGAACACATTTGACGTTCGCGAACCCACTGGGAAGAAAAGGAGGAGGGATGATTCACGACCGCCTTTAACGTTTACAAGCCTTCTGCGGAGCAAGATCTGTCTTCACGCCGAGCATGCTATGCTTCGTTGCGCCCCCTTGATTATAAATACCCAGCTCACCCCCATTATCTAGATGGCCACTTTTCCCCTTGGGCAGCTGATCTCCTGGTCCGGGGAGCTCCGCTTTGTAGCTCCGTGAGGCCATGCACCGCGAGCAGCTTCCTTCACGTTGCTGCCCCGCGAGCCGATACTCTGCGAGGCCATGCTATCCTAGTAGCTTCCTTCGCATTGCTGCTCCGCGAGCTGATGATCTGTGAGTCCATGCTCTACGAACCAATGCTCTGTGATGCTGCTCCACGAGTCCATGATCCGCGAGTATTCCGCGAGATCCCTCTACTCCGCGAGCCACCTTTGCTCCGTGAGACCTTTTCTCTGTGAGACCTTTGCTCTGCGAGATCCCTTTGCTCTGCAAGACCTTTTCTCCGCAAAGATACTTCGTGAAGACCTATCCTTCGCGAGGCTCCTACCTTCACTACCGTCACATACCCCCATGAAAAATGGAGAGTCTCAACACCAACCTTTCAGGTCGGGACGTCAGAATTTTCCATTGCACCCTTATGCGCAGCCTCCTTCCACCTATGGAATACCATGATTTGGGAGACTCCTCTACACACAATGAAACACCTTGAGTCGACATATTCCTCTTGGTTCCTTTCACATGTCATGAGTTGATATTCTCATCATCAATTTCCCGAGTACCTTGAGTCGAACCATTCCTCAAATAACTCATCCAAACCCCCATCACATGGCTCTTATGCCAGGTTGAACCAGAAAGGGCCGCCCTCACGTAAGACCCAACACCAACCATTTCTAGGCACCTTATTCCTAACAGTCCTCTCTACATGACTATAAACTGTAGTACACACTATGTTCTAAACATAGGATTCCTCTCACTTGAAATGAGAGATTCCTCATGCTCCAAGCATGAGATTCCAACATTCCCATCTACATTACTATATGTTGTAGTAATCCCTATCTTACAAATAATAAGGATGCCTCTCACTCTAAACGAGAGATGCCTTATACTCCTAACATAAGATGATAATAGTCCTCTCTACATGACTATAAACTGTAGTACACCCTATGTTCCAAACATAGGATGCCTCTTGCTCCAAATAAGATATGGATTATGCTCCAAGCATGAGATGAAAATAGTTTTATCTATATGACATTAAACTATAGTAAAACTTATATGATAAATATAGGATGCCTCTTGCACTATACAAGATATGCCTTATGCTTCAAGCCAAAGATTCCAAATGCCACGATTACAGCTGCATAATTTCAAGAGTGTTGGAATCCTTTCAAACATTCCACCACTCCACCTCACGCTTTGCATGTACTTCACTCAGATCCTCATCCAATTTCATGTCTGGAGTGAACCCTAATGGCCTGGTCCCATGCTGCATCGGCTCACCTACCGTCTTGGGCCAATGCCCCAGAAGACTTTGGACGACACTTCGAGCTAGGTCATGTGTTTCGAACATGGTAAATAATCGATCCATGTTTGTTTGTCCCAACTTCAGGATAACGTGATACATATGCTGTGTTAAAAACATGGTCAACAGTCATCCTCCATTGTCACGCCACCCTCACCACATTCTGAATATCAGACATGTGATTCACACATTTCATCTCCCTTTGTTCGGACTGATTCTGACGCCCCTTGGCATTATCTCTCTTGTGCGCCAGTGCATAGGTGAAGGCCTCAATCCACTAGTGGGTTGGGATGCCCTCATGGATAGACATGAGGAAGACATTATGGGTAGCTTCCTTACATAGGCCCCATCCATGATTTCCCCTCCATAGCAGCACCCGGGTAGCTTCCTTGCGTAAGCCCCATCCACGATTACCGCTCCATAACGACACCTGGGCAGCTTCCTTGCGTAAGCCCCATCCAAGATTTCACCTCCATAGTGGCACCTGGGCAGCTTCCTTGTGCAAGGCCCATCCACTATTGTCTCTCTATAGAGGCACCCGGGCAGCATCCTTGCGTAAACCTCATCCACCATTTCTGCTCCATAGCGGAACACATGCCTCCATCCTAGAGTAAGCCCTGAAACTTCTTGGGCCGCTCCACGGGTAAGCCCCACTCCACATCCCACAGACGCACCGTTCGAGACATGATCGTCAGGTCTCTGCTGCATCTTGTTTCTTTCACCGATCATGAATCATGTGGGCTTAGAGAAAGCATTGAGCATGACATCCTTGGAAAGCCTAGACTGTAAGGCTTGCACCATCCTCATCCTGCATGACGTTAAACTTTACACCCGAACTATGGGTACATTGATCCATGCTGAGGCATGGTACGTAGGAAGCCTCACAAGGTTCATGCCCAACATCGATCAGACCAAGGTCCTTATTCATGTTGGTTCACTGGCATTCACTCTGAACTACATGGACTTTGATCCATGTCAAGGAATGGTACGTAGGAAGCCTCACGAGGTTCAAGGCCAACATCGATCGGAACAAGGTCCTTACTCACATCGGTTCATCGACATTCACTCTGAACTACGTGGAATTTTATCCAGGTCCAGGCATGGTACGTAGGAAGCCTCACAAGCTTCATGCCCAACATCGATCGGACCAAGGTCTTTATTCACGTCGGTTCACCAGAATCCATTATGAACTACATGGTCTTTGATCCATGTCAAGGCATGGTATGTAGGAAGCCTCCATGAGGTTCAATCCCACCACCAGGGGACCCCCGGGTTCACCTTCATGTCGATTCGCTGACGAAACCCCACCTGAACTATGAGGACTTTGATCCATATCAAGGCATGGTACGTTGGAAGCCTCACGAGGTTCAAGCCCACCACCCGGTCATTCCGACCCCCTTCACGTCGGTTTACTCCCATCCCACATGACATTAAACTATAGACCTCCATTCAGCAGTAATCCTTTTTCACCTCATTCGGCAGTAATCCGACATCAGATGAACTACACAGACTTTGATTCCCTGCCACTGCGATACGTAGGATGCCTCCTTGAGGCTCAATCCCATCACTCATGTCTCATCCTGATATCTCCCTCAAGCCTATGTGTCCCAGGAAGGTCATTCCCCAACCCGGAGGTTCCACTTCCTCTGGGTCCCATCCATGCGTCCATTATCATGGGCCGCCTCTTTAGGTTTCCCATTGTCCCACCGAACTATGTGGACTTTGATTCCCTGCCAAGGGGATACGTAGGATGTCTCTTCGAGGCTCAAGAAAAACTTAATCGTCACCTTTGTGATTGTCCCATTTCATCGCTCCTCCAGTTCATTAAACTCTCCATCATCCATCCCAATTCTTACCTGGGCTACCACATCCCAGTGGGATCATTTCATCCATTACTTCACTACTTCTAGCAGTACTTGGGCCGCTATCCATGCATAAGCCCCAACATGTATTTGGGTTGATGTCCTTTGTGTACACCCTGATTCATCACCCCTTAGAAATACGTGGGTTTTGATCCCTATTGTCTACATAGGGTATGTAGGAAACCTCCCTGAGGTTCAATCCCAGCCAATGGTAAACCTTGGTGTTCCCCCATTCTAGGGTGCATGCTCCCTGATCTGCCCTCAGTGGTGTCCAGATCATCTTTCACAGTTTGACATCTCCCCTATATGAAACACACCACCTCTGATCCATCTCTATGGGACGTTTTGATCACCCTCATTCCGTCTCCTTAATATTTTAAACTCGCAGACTACCTCATGATAAACATGAGATGCCTGAGGAAAACCTTAGAAGACACACCTTTGTCAAAACTATCTCCACAAGATGTTAAACTCACGGTGTACCCCATGTTAAACATGTGAAGCTGAGGAAAACATCAGAGACATTCTTATGGAATATGATTCCCCACATTCGCCGTGGGATGCCTCGGGTTCTACACCCTTGAGATTCCCTCTTCTGAGGAAGAATACAGGCTCCCCAATGTCCACGCACCCAGAGATGCCCTAACATGCATGATGTTGTCATCTACTCCGACCGAAGGTTGCTACAATGTCAAGACCCCATGGAATATCCTGATGGAATCATTGTAATTAACCGGTGTCTATGAAGATATGGCACCATGAACTAGATTCATGAACTATGTATTTAATCTATGAGGGACACCCAGACTAGGTGATGAGTTATGAGGAGGAATCCACGGAAGGAAGAACCGAAATCCCATCATCCCGTTTCGATCAAGGAGAAAACGTACATGAACAAGGAACGGATGCCGCCCGCCTTTGGAAAGTGGGAATGTGGGGAAACAACTGCGCTTCCTCCACAGGCGGATGCGCGTGGCTCGGTGAAAGTGTCGGAAACAATGATTTTCCTAGTGAGAAACTAAATAAGATGGATATGGAGTGCACAATCATATATGGATTCTCACTCAAATATCCCAATATATGAATAGTAACAGAAACCATGTTAAACACCCAAGAGCATCAAAAAAAGTGAAACTTTTAATTGGGTGTTTCTTACAATAACTTCCACCCTCATTTAGTAGATCTTATAAGCCAATTATTATTTAGAAATGGATCAATTCATTTGAAATATATATTTTCCACTTTCTAGTGAATGTTATATGATAACTTTATCCTATATATTTATCATCTAGAAGGTGAGGCTCACCAATGATGGAATTTCATTAAGACTATAATACAAAATGTGGATATAGACTATATGGAATGGGAGGAGATCAATAAATTGTTATTCACTATGTATTTTCCTCACACTAGTCACATTAATATAGAGAGATAATTCTTGGAGTTTAAAGAAAATGAGGATAAATCCATCTCCAAATATGAAGGAAACATTAAAATGATTACAAGGTATGTCATTGGTTCTATCTCAAACACTAGGTGAAAAATCAATTTTATCATTAGTGGAATAAATACAATTATTCAAAATTCATTATCTATAAGATACATTGGAATCTATCAAGACATTATTCAATGTTAACTGAAAGTTGAGATATTAACCTAAGACATCTCATTATTCTGGAGAGAGAAAAAGGAATGTAGTGCATCATGAAATATTCAATGATATATGAAAATGGGGGAAAGAAATTTCAACTACCTACCTATAAAAAATGTGCGAGGAATCACCTGGGTAACCACCTCTAAGGAATAAGGAACTATTTAAATTTTTGGAAGATTGGAAATAAATTCAATGACTGTTGTAGTGGGGAAAAGAGTTCATTAAACATGATAGAGAAAATAATTTCCCAACTAATTCAATGTACACATTTCAATTCTATATATGTTATGAGTTCCCAAAGTACACAAATCATTTCCCTAACCTATAAGATAACTAATAGAGTAGGCCCAAATAAACATTGAAACCAAGGGATAACGGAATAGTGTATGATATCACTACCACTAAGGTGGATCATCATAATAAGGTGATGAAAGGTATACCCATTCTTCAATCATGGTATTTAAATACAATATTTGATCCTAGTTCTTTACATTATTTATAATTATTAATGTTTTCTAATATTATTGATTCCCCACCTCAATAATTGGATATTAAACTATTTATGAAAAAACTTTGTGGAACAATGATAGGGTCTATGATATATAACTCTTATATAATATAAGTTTATGGTAAGATAATTACTATGGATATTGTTCTCCTTCCATTGGGATGATTTAATATAACATTAACTATGGACTGACAGTCCCTATATGAATCATAAATAAATTTTTGGGTTAGATAAATGTCATTTCATATTGTGAATACTCCTTATGTCAAATACCAACATAATGATGATCACAAACTTCTTATGGAATAAAATTTAGTAACGTTTTCCATGATACCTATAAATGAGGAAATTCCAGATCAAATGATCAGGGATGATGTCAACATTAGTGACATGAATATTATATGGGAATACACATTTGTATTTCAAGATTAATTTTCATTTCCTCCCTTATAAAGTGAGGTTGAGTTTTAGATTGAACCCATAACTGGATCCTTGAATATCTAAAACAGTCCTTTTAGAATGGTTCCTTTTGACTTGGGTGAATTAATGATGAAGAGAATGTGGATTAGTTTTTTATATTCCCTAGGGATTTTTAATTGGGTGATTGAGTCCTATTTTTCAAAAAGGAAGGATATACTAATGAAACTTTTCATTAAGTATCACCATCTTAATAAAACCACAATCACGAATGAGTATCATCTATGCTATATTGATGATCTGTTTGATAAACACATATGATCTTAATACTTATCAAATATTGACCATTGATCTGGATATCATTAGGTAAGGGTTAAACGAGTAGATATTTCCAAGAAAAATTCAATATGATGTATGAATGATATGAATTTATAGTGATTATATTTGGAATTATGAATACTCACACAATCCTTATGAATATAACAAATAATATTTAGAGACTACATTGATAATTTTTTAGTTGTATTTATATATGATATTATTTTATATTGAAATATCAAGGAAAATCATGAAGATAATTTGTGGATTATGTTAAAGACCTTAATAAAGGATAAAATGAATGCCAAAATTTTCATGTTTTAATTCTCCATGAAGAAAGTATCATTATTGGATAATCTAATTACAAGAAAAGGAATATCTGTATATCCATCAAGGAGAGTAGTTTTTGAGTAATGGTCTAAAACGACCATTATAAATGAGATCCATAGTTTTCATTGGTTAGCATGATATCACTGAAACTTTATGAGAAATTTCTCATAGCTATCAAATCCACTAACCAAGTTAACACGGAAGGGAGAAAATCTCTTTTGGATGGAGGAATGTGAAGAAATTCTCAAGGGACTAAAACACTTATTGGTCACTACTCCTATACTTACATTGACAACAAATGTTTGAAAAGTTTTTTATATATAGTGATGCATAATTAATGGTCTTGATATGCATTCTCATTTAGAATTATAATGTAGTTTGTTATTCTACACATCAATTAAAGTATCATGAGAAAAATTACATGATATACAATTTAGATATGACAACAAATATACATTCATTAATGATTTGGAATTATTATATATATAGAAAAAAGTGTTATATATATACTAATAAAAATATTGTGAAATATATATCTTCTTGGATTTATTATAATATGCACTAAATAATATTACTGGTATTGATTATAACTGCTCAATACATTACCACATGGGGAAGGAAAATAAGGTTACTAATTCCATGAGAAAAAAAATACTTCTACCCTATATATGATGAGGATTTAGAAATATCCAATACTCATGTATTTGAAATGGATGAGTCTTGAAGTAACATGGGAAGGTGAGAAATATTGTCTTTCAAAAAATAATTCTCAATCATACATTCTCACGAAGAACAAATAAGCATGAAAGGATTATGTTGAGCTGTAGAAAAAGTTAGTGATTATTCTAGAGATCAACTTTGATAAATATATACCTATGCATTTTGGAACAGGGATATCTATCCTATTAAAACCAAAAATTAAAAAGGGAACATTGGGATAATACTCATATCTCATCCTTCTCTATTCACCTAAAAATAATAAATATGCATAAAGATCTATAAAAACCGATTGTGGGATAACATGAAGAGATAAATTATAGAATTTTTATTTCTATACATTTTATTCCATCACATTAAGGATTAATAATAAAAGACCAAGGGTATTTTTCATCAATTACCTATACTAGTATGAAAATAGGAAACCATCACTATGGATTCCATTAATGTACTAAAATAGAAATCTAATTTTTATAAATCCATTTTGGTTATAATAAATCTCGTAAAAAATTTAGCGGGTTTTATTATTATCAAAAAAGATTTATGAATTTATGAACACACCAAGATATATATATGAAAGGTGGTAAGACTTCATGGAGTGAAAATATATGTTATGTCCGATAAAAATCTATGGTTTAACTTGAGGTTCTAGAAAACTATTCAGTGAGATTTGGAGATAGGGATGAATTTATACACTGCTTATCACCCTCATTCAGAGGGTTAGTATAAGAGAACCATTCAAAAAATTGAGTATATACATAGATCTTATCCAATTTACTTGGAAGGATGTTGGGATTAGAGCTTTACCATAGTTTAGTTCTACTAAAACAGCAGTTCCCATTCTAGAATTCAGATGAAACCATATAAATATATTTATGGGAATATATGTAGTACTCCAACAAGTTAGGATGAATTTGGAAAGAGGAATTTGATAGGTACCGACCTTTTCTAAGAGATGACATATGTGGTTCAAACTATTTTGAGATATTTTAATGTGGAACAAATTCGGTTGAGGACTTATGTGGTTAATTATTTATGAAATTTTGATTTTCATGTCTGTAAAAAGGTGTTCCTTCATATACCTCCTTGGAACAAAATTCTGAAATTTGGGAAGAAATGGAAGATGATCCATAGGTATATCAGTCCTTTAGAGATCCTTAATCATGTTAGGGCTATAACTTATTTATTAAAACCCCCTCTAAACCACTCTTAACTACATGATGAATTTCATGTATCACTTTCGAGGAATTCTATATTAAACCCTTTACATGTACTAAACATATATAATGTGAAATTAGAACATGAACTATCATATGGGGCATAACTGATGGAACTCTTGTATCAAAGAGACAAATTTATTTGGAATAAGACCACCCACCAGGTCAATATTTTATAGAAGAACCATATCTTTCGGAAAGCTATATGGGAACCTGAGGATATAATGTCAAAAAAGTACCATTATTTTTTTATCCTAATAATAAAATTTATTGGATGAAATTATTTTATGGGGGATAAAATATAATGGAAATCTATTTAAGCATATATTATCCGTTAAAACAAATATTATTTTAAATAGTGTGCATCACACATAAAGACGAACCTAAACGAACCAGGAAACTTATTAAATACAACCGCTATAAATTAGTCATAAAATTATCAGGAATAAATAGAGGTTACCATATTATTATATAATATATATATATTAACACCAATTTAGTTACCAATTTATTATAAATAATAATAAAAATAATTAAAAATATAAATAGGTATTTTCTCACAAAAAAAGTTTTTTCATTATATATTATGATTTTATTTAAAACCTAAATTTCCAAATTTTATATTTTTTTAGGAAACATTAAGATAATATTTAATCTTTGAATAATTATATTATCTTAGGATGAATTTTTGGTAATTAAAAAATATTTATTTATAGGAAAATAGTGTAAGATAATATTTTAAAAAATTATTCTTATGACCTAATAAAGATATAATCATAAAAAATAATTTTTTAGATACATTATGTTACAAAAATATTTATTTTATAATTAAAATTAAATATTTAAAAATATTAATATTATCTTACAAACCTATATTTTAAATTTTATAACTTAATTCCCAACTTCATTTAAAAATATCTTAAAACATATATTATCCTAAAATTACTTTTTCACTTTTAGAAAATAAAATTAAAATAATATATTTAATAATTGGAATTAAAAGTTACATATTATTTAATAAAGGCAATTATAATTTTCTTATGCATTAAAATCGAATTTCATAGGTAAAACCTAGTTATCTTGGTAAAATACAAAAAGGAAAAAGTGTTAAAAAAAGTCCAAAAGGACTAACATGTGTTTCTAATTGAGTGGTTGAGGTACAGCTCCACAAAACCTTATATCCATTAAATTATTTTAAAATTTTGAGTTTTCATTGAAAGTAAAATATGTAATATCTTTATATTAATTTTTAAATATTTACAAAAACTCCATTCCCACATCTTATAAAAGAGGCATCTCAACACACCTTAATTTTCACTACAAATTTTGGGTTCCTTCTAAAAATATAACATATTGTTTCATTATTTTAGTTATTACTCGAACCTTTTTTATATTCTTTAAGTCATGTATTTTTGTGGGGTCTTTTAGAGGGAACTTGGATACTTTTGTAAGCCTAATGGGTTGTACACAGTTAGCGCACGATTAGGAAAAAATGTGTGTTTTGGGATTAAAAACTCTTCACACTACTATGATCCACTGGAAGGGGGAAATGGTTTTTACAAACCATGATTTCATTCCCTTGAAACAGTGAAACTTAAATGAGTGAGAGTTTTCATGGATGGGTTATGGATTGATAAACTGTGCACCCTTCTTGGAGAAACTATACACCCTATCAGTAGGGGCACATGGTTGGAGTGCGTGTTATGTCTAACTGTGTGGACCTACCAAAAAAACCATGCACACGAGTTCTAATTAAACATTTTTTAAAAGTCCCAAACCACCAATTTGAGTTTTTAATCTTCCCCATTTTACCCTAACATGTTTTTTTTCATCCTTAGAGGCTCCTAAGAAGTGATTATGGGCCCTCCAAACCCTTTTCTTGGAGAATGATATTTCCATTGGATGATATGATACCTTACCAATAATTGGATATCCTATGATGTTTTTTCTTTTGTACATTCATTCTATCACCCTTAGAGTTATATATACCATCATGTAATTGATAGATCTAAACACAATTTTTTGGATCATGATTATAGGTTGTGTTTCTCGATTTCCCCCACCTCATTTTTTTAGAAACCCTATTGCGGGTTTTTTATTTGACCATGTGATTAATTGTAGGTTGTTCCCTAATTATTTCTATATTATTGAAAACTTAAATTAATTTACTAAATAAAAATTTGTTTTTAAATGATTTTAAAACCTTGATTTTAAAGTATGTTAAGTGATATTTGAAAAGTTGCGAAAATTTACTAGAAAACCCCAATTTTAATGCAATTTAAATATGAGATTGATATTTGGGAAAAATAATGCCTGAATTTTAAAATTTATTTGATAAATTGATATGGTTGTGGAAAAGTAATAAAAATTGATTAAAGTGAAAGCTGACTTGATATGTCATGAATTTATGAAAACCTTTGTTCTGGTTTTGAAATGAGAGATGTATGTTGAGAACTATAAACTAGGAAATTGAAATTTGAATTGATTTGAAAGGTTTTATTTGACCATGTTTGTTTGATTGATAGTTTTTTAGACATGTTTCCCTGGGTTTTTAGTGGTAATTGGGACAAGAATTTTAGGACATTTATTCCTTAGACAAGGATTAATGATGAAAACTCTAACTAAACAACAATGAAATGACTAACCATGATGGGTTCCCCAATTGGGGTGTAGAAATACCATGATGGATTCCCTTAATGGAGTGTATTTTTTGTGTTCACACCTGACTAGAGCTGAGATCATTTTTTGAGATGTGTGAGGATCATTTTCTTCAAAAAATAACCCAACATAGGGGTTTTGTAAATGGTTATTTTCTAAGATTTATTGTCTAGATTAAACATGAAAATGATTGCAGAAATATTTTATTCATGCCAATTGGTTTATATAAATTCTTTATATAAAATTTTAATTTAAACTTGTTTTAATGTAGTTTTATATTCCTACTATATTTTTTATTTTGAAATAATTGTTTAGTTTAAAATATCAAAATTAAATATCATTCCTTGTTTTATTATAAATAATAGAATAAATTGAAAATTATTATGGTATTTCTTATGGAACATTTGGTGAGAACCTAATGTGATTCTATCTTATACCCTACATTTTCCCTTGATAATTTGTAGACATTCTTATTCTTGGATTGATAAAAGGGAATGATCAACTTATAAGTGGTGGATGTTCGTTATCCTCGAGATTGTGGAGTGATGATGGTGACTGTTGGAGCTATTATCCACTTGTTACAAAGGATTTTTTTGAGAATTTTTCCTGGTCGATGTAGTGGTTTCACTACTGGAAAAATGACCTATACCCACGGTTCAAAACCATGGGTATAGCCCCCAAAACCGTGGGTATAGGCTATACCCACGGTTTGGGGAACCGTGGGGCTGAGTGGCGTCGGTATAGGGGTCTAACCCTATACCCACGGTTTAGCAGAACCGTGGGTATAGGATTTTTCAAATGGAGGACCACGCTGCTCCAGCGTGGCACACACCAATCCCCACGGATTCCAAACCGTGGGGTATTAAAAATCGGAAATACGGGGCCGCTGGAATTCGAACCTGCAACTCAGCCAGCCTCACCGCCGCGCCTCAGCACAAGACCAACGCACCTACAATTCCTATTTGTTATATATGCATATATCTACAAATATATATTAATATAATCCACGGATTTCAAACGAACAGAAATAAATTCAAAAAAACGCACCTGGAGGGATTTGAACCCGCGTCTCACGCGGCATTTTCAGCGAAACACGGAACTCGTGACCAACACTGCCAATTGAATTTTGTTAACGTCTCAATCTGGTTATTTACTTATATTAAAAATAATCGAATATCTAAAAAATAAAAAAATACCGGGAATCGAACTCCGGTCTGTCATGTATGAGACAGAGAACTTAACCAACTAACCCAGCGAAATTATTGTATTAAAGTCTTCACTCCATGTAATTATATTAATTTGAAATCATGTTCCCGCCAAAACAAAATCCACTCCCGCGGGAATTTTTCCCCCCCGCCATAACAAGGAAAAGCTATACCCACGGTTTTGGAAAACCGTGGGTATAGGTCTTGTAAAAAAAAAACCCCTATCCCTACGGTTTTTCATAACCGTGGGCATTGGTCTCTATAACAACCCCTATACCCACGGTTTTACCAAAACCGTGGGTATAGGTCTTCAAAAATAACCTATACCCACGGTTTTTCCAAGAACCGTGGGTATATGGGACCTATACCCACGGTTTCCCAAAACCGTGGGTATAGGTTCCTATACTAAACCTATACCCACGGTTTTGGGAAACCGTGGGTATATGGGTGTCCTATACCCACGGTTTTGTGCAAAACCGTGGGTATAGACCCATTTTCCAGTAGTGTTTCTTTTGGAATGTTTATCTATCACATTGGGTACTATTTTCCCTTTTTTTGGTACTATTACATTTGGGTGTGTTTATCATGTTGATGTGTATCTTTTAACTTCTTATATTTTTTTAGAATATCTGTTCCCTCCTTGATCTTTTATGATTACATGTTCTATTTTCCAACAAATTGAGATAGGGAATTAAAGAAACCCTATACTTTTACACATTTCATTACAGGATTTTTTTCAAAATTAAACATCATATTACAATACAAGGATTGTAAAGTCTAATGTATTTGAAGACTAGGCACATAAAACTAAAAAAAGGGACTAAAAAACGTTTCTTTACTTTTCATGTATTATGAGATCCTAACTTCTTTTGAGAGATTACATCTGTATTGGAAAACATGGGGATAAAATGAAAAAATTAATGAGATAAAATGTCTAGTAAGTGAATAATCATAAGAATAAATCTTACCACATGGGTTAGAAGTCATGGCATAATGATATAACAAAACACGAAACATGATATAAAGGATTATTACATATAAACAAGGGATAAAATAGTCATGGAATCATATAAATGTGGTAGAAACATTAAACATGGATTTATCATGAGTGAAGGCTCATTCCACACAGAGGAGCATGAGTTTAGGGTAATCACCAAGATCATTTCACTTGGAGCATGAGTCAAGGAGAACCACCAAGACAATTGCTCATAACGTCTCATGAAAATAAACTTTACCCAATTAATTAAGGAAATATATGGGATGAATATTTATTCCAGATAAATAATCATTCATAAGTAATCAAACAAAACATAAAGGTTACCCATGGAAAAAATGGGTAAAATAATCATATCATAAAACATTACAAATGTGTATATCTTAAAAGTGTCCATGAAAGAATGCATTTAGATCATAAATGGAAATTAATAAGATAAAATATGAATATATAATGACAAGGGATGTCAAAATGAAGTGACAACATATAAAAATAGTATTTAAAAATCATTGAAATTAAAACATTTTAGAATGGATTAAGGAAAATATTAAAGCGATTTTAAAACAACACTTCACATAATATTTTATAAAAAACCAGAAGTGAAACAAGAAGGTTTTCATAATAAAAATACATATTTTATCAAATATATGGTGTATAAAATCCGATTATAGAGTGCATTTTAAAATGGGTTAGAATTTTGGAAGCTCCCTTAAATCGGGCTTGCCTATCTGGAATAATTGAGTAATGAATCCTTTTAAAAACATGTATATCCCTAAAAATAAGGATAAATTGATCTTGATACATGATGATATAACATTTAAAAAAATATTTCTATGATTCAAATAATACAAACATATGATTTCATTTTGGTAAAGAGAGAGGAAGAATAACCCAAAGGAATAATGGATGTTCGGGTAGAATCCCCTTTTTTAAGTTCGAAGGTGTCTTTCACTTGATCATAATGTTTGGGATAATAAAATTAGATTAATTAATTAAAAATTAAAGAACCTTTTATACATGAATATTATTTATAATAACCTAATCGTTTTTATTTATGGTCTTTTTATGGGTTAAGAGATTCAATTTCATTGCATGGGAGCATCATTTTTTCTTAGTCATCATGACCGGTTTACTTGTATATATGTACGAAGGGTCGTATAAAGTGGGATTAATTTTCCATAATGTAACCTTTATGTTATTAATTATATTTAAGTGGTTAAATTGATATTATATCATTTGGTTTCTTTACATGAGTATGAATCATTATATAAATAGTTAATTATAATCATTTTCTTTTATTTTGGAGATTTTTTGATCACAATGAACTCATTCTATTTTAGAAGTTAATATTAGGAGTAAAAATGATTTCATAACCTTAAATAAGATATAAAAAATATATCATAACATGTTTCAACCATAAAAATGGTTTCATTATAATACCTTAAAAAAGGTAAATGAAATCGAAAACCCATCGTCCTTGAATGCGATAAATTAACACATCTCCGACGATGCTTTTATTTTTAATAAAAAAGGAGGGGAAAAGAGTGATGATAAAGAATTATTAAATTAGAAGAATAAAATTACAATATATTTAAGGTAATATAGTTATAATAAACTTTTTATGATGGTATGTGAGGATAGAAAAGAAAAAAAAGGAACTTAAAAAAATGAATCGGAATAAGGAATTTACATCTTGAATTTATCATCCTTGAGAGCCTCTTTAGGGAAGTGTTTTTTGTTTTTTATGAGAAAAATAGATCTTGGAAGTGGGGGAGATGATTATGAATATATATAATCATAATTTTAATAAGGAACAAGGCTAGATAGGTGTGGGGACAATAGGTGGTGGGGGGTGGTATTTATAGTGGACAAGGGGAGTGTTTTCTCAATATTTAATTCAGTAGTTAATTATTTTTATCAATAAAAGAAATAGGGATGATTATTGAGATAAAAAACAGTAATTTGTTCATGTTAATTCAAAAACCAAAATTCACTTATATCATCCATGACTCTAGTATGACTCAAAAATTCATTTATTTACATATAATGTAAATTACCGTACTTCACCATTCATAAAAAAATCATGTATTTTTGAAAAATAACAAAAATTACACTTAACCATTTTTGGATGTATATATTTAAAAAATTAACTGCATTTTATGAAATTAATTTTATTAATATGAAAATTTTAATTTTTATTTAAAACCATTATTTACTTGGAAAATATAGATTTTAATATTAAATATGCTTTTCTAAAAATTTGAAGAATTTATTAAGATCTTATAAAATTATAGTATAATCAAAATTCAAGAAAAAAATAATTTATGAATAAATTTTATGAAAATAAATTTTCTTTTAAAATATAAAATTAGTTATAAAATTGTAATTAAATATTAATGACTTATAAAAATAGTAACACTTAATTAATAATTTTTAAAACGTTTATTTACTTATACTATGATATAATTATATCATATTTTCACTTATAAAATAGATAAATTATATTTATACATTCATTGGTGAGGTTACTATTCAATTGGATGATTTACTATTCAGAAGGGTCACATTACTATTCTAAAGGTCAAGATACTATTTCATTAGTATATGTTCCTTAACTTATAGATATACCTTTTATTACAATCATTATTCATTTATAAAGTTTGTATTGTGATCTATATGTTACATTATATGATTATAATATAAGTAATAATTATAAGAAGGGAATTAAATTTATAAAACACTGGGTCATTATATTCATCCCCCTTAAGAAATTTCACCCCAGAAATTTCGTTTTACATTCTAGGATAAAAACTGATGTGGGTACTTTTCCTTTATTACTTCTTCCAGTTCCCATATAACCACTTTTTACTTATGGGTCCACCATAGTATTTAGACATGGTGAGTAGTCTTATTGCGTATGAATTTATCTATTTGATCTGTGATCTTCATTGGACGGTTCTAGTAAGAAGGATCATTCTCCAACAATACAACCTCTGATGTTAGTACATGTGAAAGATCCAGTATGTAATTCTTTAAGAGTGATACATGGAATACATAAAGTAATTAAGAAATGGTTTGTGGATGTTCTAGTAGATAGGCCACAACTTCGATGTTATAAAGGATCTATAAGGGGATAATGTTCATTAGACTTAGCTTCCCTTTCATCCTGAATCTCATGATCCTTTTCCACAAAGATATGTGGAGGAATACCATGTCTCCAACATTAAACTCAAGGTCCCTTCAATGATTATCTCCATAACTCTTCTATCAAATTTGGTATTCCTTGATGTGAGTCTTAATGGTTTTCACCTTCTCCACCATTTCATCAACCATTTCAGGCCCTAAAATCTTAAGTTGAAAAACCTCATCCTAGCATGTTAGTGTTTTGTACCATTTCCCATAATGGGATTCATATAGATCCCTTTGGATGCTCGAGTAGAAAATATTTTTGTAAAGGAAATCAAAAACAGGAAGATGTTGGTCTCATATTACATTGAAATCCATAAAACATGCTCTCAAAATGTATTCCAGTGGTGTAATAGTTCACCCAGATTGGACATCAGTTTGAGGATGATAGGTTGTACTGAAGTTCATCTCTACGTTAAGAGCATGTTGGATACTTTTCCAGAACATCGAGGTGAATATTAGATATTAATAGGAAAAAATAGATAGTGTTACTCCATGTATCCTTACCAACTCATTGATATATATATCCATGAATTTTGATTAAATGAGAAGTCCTCTTGAAATGAGATAAAGTTATCTTTAATTGTAAGATGATCCCAAATGACCCATAAAGCATTGTTTCCTCTCGATCTCCTTGTAAGTCCAGTGATAAAGTCCATGGTAATGTTCTCCCACATTTATGTTGGTATGGGTAGTGGTTGCATCAACCCCTTATAATTTTTTCTTTAAACCTTTACTTATTGATAGAATAAGAAATTTTATGTATATTCAGTAATCATCATCTTCGTATTGTCCCTCCAATAGTTCTCTGAAGATCTCGATATGTCTTTGTGATCCTAGGGTGAATAGGGAAGGTCGAGCTATATGCCTAATTTATAATCTCCTTCTTTATCTCTGGATCAGATAGTACACATAATCATGAACCAAAACTTACAACTCCTTCCTCAAAAATATTGTACTCATAGGATTTCCCTTTTCTAATAGCTTTCACCCTTTTCAGAATTTCCACATATTTTCTTTGATAATCCTTTTTTTCTAAAGGGATGGTTGAGAAATCATTTAATAAAGGTTTTATTATATCCATCCATTAAGGATTAAAATTTATATACTTTGTAATTATAAAAATATTTGATCCTTCTCAATTATAATCATTGATAAAGATGTATAATCCTCTCAGCTTAGTGCATCTGCCACCTTATTTTTTTTACTGTGATAGTAGTGGATTGAGTAGTCATAATATATGATGAGCTATAACCATCTCCTCTAGTGAATATTAATTTCCTTCTATGTTAATATATATTTGAGACTTTTGGGATTAGTATATATCTCACACTTCACTACATAGAGATAATGTTGACATATTTTCAATGCAATGATCACAACTAGCAACTCCAGATCATGCGTGGGATAGTTTTTCACATAAATTTTCAAATTCCACGAGGCATAGGCTATCACATTATCATTTGGAATTAGTACCCAGCCTAATCCTTTCTTGGAATCATATTTATAAACCACAAATAGTTCTCCACTTGTCGAGAGTGTGAGTAATGGCACAATGAAAATCCTATTTTTGAGATCCTTAAATATTTCATCACATTATTTAGTCTAGAAAAATATTACTCCCTTATGTGTTTTCTTGGTTATTGGTTTTGAAAATAATTACAAGTTCTTCACAAATCATTGATAATACCCATCTAGACCAAGAAATCTGCAGATCTTCGTTACATATGTTGGAATGTGCCACTCTTTGATTTCCTTTGTCTCTAAAGGGGCCACATATATTCCTTTATTGGTGATTAATTTCCCTAATTATGATACATTCTCTATTTATAAATTACTTTTACTACAATTTTCAATATGTTTATCCTTTATCAAAATCTTCAACACAATATTCAAATGCTCCTCTTGTTTCTCCTTACTCATGGATTATATTAAAATATCATCAAAAAATACTACCACAAATTTCTTGAGGTAATATCTAAATACAATATTCATTAATTCCATGAATATTGAAGCATAATTAGTGCGTAAAAATGGAATCACTATGAACTCATAGTGTCCATACCTTGTTCGTAAGTCAGTCTTGGAAATATCTTATTTCCTCACATTAATTTGGTGATATCCCGACCATAGGTCCACCTTTGAGAAATAAAAGGCCCCGCATAGCTAATTTAACAAGTCATCTATCCGTGGTAGGGGATACATTTTCTTTATCTTAATTTTATTGAGCACATGATAACTAATGTTGAGGTACATTGATCCATCCTTATTCTTAATCAAGAGGACTGGTGCACCTGATGGTGAAGCACTCGGGTATATAAAAACCTTGTCCAGAATATCCTGTAACTACTTATTTAGCTCTTCTACCTCAATTGTGGCCATTATATAAGGTATATCTGTTATAGTCAAATATCCATGAATAATTTCTATTTAGAACTCTACTTCTCAGTCATGGGGAATACTAGGAAACTCTTCTAACAATACATCAGTGTAATCCACCACAATGGACATATCTTTGAGCATGATCATATGATTTGTCTCAATCACTTGATAAAGATATTCTTACTCATAAAGAAATAATATCCACACTTTAGACAATTATCTTGAAGGAGATTCATCTTCCTCCTTACAATAATAAATAATTGAAGGATGCTTTGGGATATAAAGAGTGATCTCCCTTTCATGACTTTTGATGTTGGATTTGTATAAAGGTAGCCAATACCTACCCAATATAGAATAGAACTCCACCAAAGGAAGTAAAACAATATCTTATTAGAGGTTCAGTCCAAAAACATTAACTGGGAAAGATTTATATACTTTGGATAAAATAATTACCCAAATAGATGTTCTCACATATAACTCAACCACGAAATTTTGGGGAAAATAATGCGTAGAACCTAAATCAAATAGTACATTCTCTATTCTATAATGAATAACCGACATACGTATCACCACATAGTTATCTATATCCACATCAGTAGTAGTGATACAATAATCCCTTCCTTATTTCCATATAGTTTGTTATTGATTTCCTCTACAACTCTCATCTTAGGGAATTAGTTTGAAAAATTACCATATTCCTTGCAGTTGAAGCCTTTCACTACTGGAAGATCATTGATTTGAACCTTACATTCTTCTTACACATTAGTGGGATTATTTATATCCCTTTTTTAATTCTTTTCTTGATTCCACATCCTTTCATATTTGAAGCATTTCATGGTTCCCTGTAGAAAGTTCTGATGATGCTTCTTCCAAAAATTTTAACACATGGGATATTCAATCTTCATTCAATCATGGGATTTATTTTCTATTCCACTCATATTAGACTCCTTTTTCATCTTTTTTTCACTAGTCCCATGAGACCATTAAGAGTCTAAAATAATCATTTCAATATTGAGGGCATAATAGACAATTTTATTATAACTGTCAAAGTCACAAATCACCAATGATTTTTGTAGACTCGACTTTAGTCTTCTAATGAATCGATGCAACTTGCTTCCAGTGTTCATGAAAAATTCAGAGGCATATCTTTCAATCGATGTGAATTTTTTTTCAAACTCCCCAATAGACACATATTTCTTTTACTTAAGTTAGAGGAACTCTATTTACATCTTGAGACGAAGGGTTTGGATGCAATATTTATTGAAAAACATTTTTTGGAATTCCTCTCAATCCATGGAATCAATTTCCTCCATGGATATAAATTTTTTTATCAGTATCCATTAGTGATCATATTCACCATCAAAATGATATACCACCATCATAAAATTATCTTATTCTATGAATTGGAGTATAGATAATATCTTTTCAATGGAGTCAATCCACTATTCTGTGAGGAGGGGATTGGAATATTGACTAAACATGGGAGGCCTTTTCCACATGAATTATTCATTAGAAACTTTCTCTATGCTTGGATAAGGAGGGTGTTTTACATGATTTAAGGTATTATTCATAACTTTATATAGTTTAGAAAGAACTACCATACTGTTTTAAGCACCCATTCCCATTATATTTGGTATTTCTTTAGGGAAATCATCACATTCCCAATAACATTGATTGTTGGAACATGTTATTATATTTACAATCATTTTCTAAAAAAATAAAGTTTAATTAGGGGGATTGGATACTTAGTTAATAAGTATAAAAGGAAACATTAAACAAAAAAGGTTAAAATCTTAATGGAAAATTATATCCTAACTTGTGATTCCCTAGGATAAAGTCTTTGTTATCCATGATCTATTTCTAAAATTATTTTCTTATGGTAATTTTATATTATTTCATAATAATGTTTTATAATGAGATTATGAATTTTCCAATGCATATCCCATGGGATTGTCAAACCAGGTGCGCAGTAAGGCCTATTGTCATGTACTAGGTTACCCTCAGTCTATCTTGGAACACATTGTCAGCGTTTTAACTGAAAGGTGAATCTATTATAGAACCATGTCAACTTATATTATCCATACAATTATTTATTTTATTGATAAACCACTTACTCTATACTTACCAAAATTTTGGGATGTTTTCATAGGCTTAGTCCTATACCTAAGGATCATACTAAATTTCTCTATTACTAGTCTCAAAAAATAAATAACATTTAACTCTGATAACAAATATATAGAACCTATTCTTTTTAAGATATCATCACATTATTATATGTATAATTAAACATCATGTTACAATCCAATGATCATAAAGTTTAGTTTCTTGTAGGACTAGGTACATAAAACTGAAATAATGGGACTAAAAATACATTTCATTATTTATCATTCATTATGAGGTCCTAAATTTCTTTGAGAACTTACATATACATAAGATAACCCAGGTATAACTTGAACAATGGGATGAGATAAAATTCTCATTAGGGGAATAATCATAAGAATAAATCATAGCACATGGGTTATAATACATGACATAATGATATAAAAAAACATTAAACATGGTATATGGAATACTGAAATATAAAACATTGGATCATATAGTAAAGTTATCAAATTAATGTGTCAACAAGATAAAATGTGACTTTATCATGAGTCAAGTCTTGTTTCACATAGACAATAATGAGTCTAGGCTAACCAGAAAGACTATTGCACATGGAGCACGAGTCAAGGATAACCACCAAGATTGTTGCACATAACATCTCATGAGACTAAACGTTACTCAATTCATTGGAGAGATATCTGGGAACACCACTCAATAAAATTTTAATTAATATTCTTTCCACATAGAGAATAATAAATAATTAACCAAACATAACATAAATGTTACCCACAGAACAAAATGGGTATCATAATTATGACATAAAGAATTACAAATGTGCATATCAAAAAAGTGTCCATGAAAGAATGGATTTAGAACATACATGGAAATTAATAAGGTAAAAAATATATATATCATGATAAGTGAAATCAAACTTAAGCAATAATAAGTAAAAATATTTTTTGAGAATCTTTGGAATTAAATCATTTTAGAGTGGTTTAAGGAAAATATTAAAGAGTTTTTAAAATAGAACGTGGTATAATATTTTATATAAAACTAGATGTGAATAAAGAGGGTTTAAATTACAAAAATAGTAATTTTATAAATATATGGTGGCTCAAAACAGATTATATACTTCACTTGAAAATGGGTAAAAATTTCGGAAGTTCCGTTAAAACGGACTTGGTTATTGGGAATAATTGAGTAAGGAAGCCTTTCAAAAACATATATATCCCTAAGAAATAAGGAAAAATGGAACTTGAAAAATGATCTTAGAACATAAAAAAACATTTATAATATTCAAATAAAAATAATATTGAATTTAATTTGGTTAAAGAAAGAGGGAGAATGACCCAAAGGAATAATGGATGTTCATGTAGTATCCCTTACCTTAAGTCTGAAGGTGTCCTTCATTTGATCTTAATCTCTTGGATAATCAAATTAGATTAATTAATTAATAATTCAATAACCTCTTATACATTAATTTTATTTATTATAAATTAATTAAATTCATTTATATCCGTATTTATGGGTTAATAGATACAATTTCATTGCTTGGTAGCATCAGTCTTCCTTGGTTTTCATGATAAGTTTAGTAGTATACATATACGAAGGGTCATGTAATGTGGGGTTAATTATTGATAACTGATCCATAATGTTATTCATTATATTTTAATTGTAATATTGATATTATATCATTTAGTTTTATAACATTAGGATTAATAATTAGATAAAAAGTTAATGATAATCGTTTGGGTTTATTTTGGCGGTTTTTTGATCACAACGAACTCATTTTGTGTTATACATTAATATCACAAGTAAAAAATTATTATAGAACCTAAAATAAGATATAATAAATATATTATAACCTAGATAAACCATAAAAATAGTTCCATGACCAGACCTTGAAGAAGGTAAAGGAAATAAAAAAACCATCGTCCTTGAATGTGATAAATTAACACACCTCGGACGGGGATTTCATTTTTAGTATAAAAGGATGGGGGAAAGGGAGATGATGAATAATTATTCCATTAACATAATACAATAACATTACATGTAAGGTAATTTAGTTATACCATTTTTATTAGGGGAGGTGTGGAGATAAAAGAAAATAAAGGAACTTGAAAATAAAATAAAAGAATCGGAAAAAGGAATTTACCTCTTGAATTTATCATCATTAAGAGCCACCTTAGGGAAGAGGTTTTAGTCTTTTTATGATACCAAGAGATACTGTAAATGGGGTAGGGGCTTGGGAAGTGATTTGAAAAAAAAATTTAAAAGGAATAAGGATTGAGAGGTGTGAGTAGAAGAGGTGGTGAGGGGTGGTTTAATAGTGGAGGAGAGGAGTTCTTTCTCAATATTTAATTCATTAGATTATTATTTATCTGAATAAAAGAAATAGTGATGACTATTGAGACATAAAATAGTAATTTATGAATATTAATTCTAAAAAATATTCAGTTACATCATCCATGACTCAATCATGGAAAAAAATAATTTATTTACATATACTATGAATTACCAAATTTCACTTTTCACAAAAAAATAATGCATTTGAGAAAAATCCCAAAAATAGAACCCAATCATTTTTTGATGTGTATAATTAAAAAATTAAATCTATTTTATAAAAATAACTATCTAAATATGGAAAATTTGTTTTTTAAGCATTATTTACATAGAAAATACAAATTTAAACATTAAAACCACTTTTCTAACACTTTAACCAATTTATTAAGGTGTCATAAAATTATCTTATAACGATAAGACATCATAACAATAATTTCTGTATAAATTTTATGAAAATAAATTTTCTCTTAAAATATTAAATTAGTCTTAAAATTTCAATTAAATATTTATGAATAATAAAAATACCAACATTTAATTAATATTTTTTGAAAACATTTTTTACTTATACTATAATATAATTATATAATATTTTCACTTATAAGATGGATGAATTTTATTTATAATTTCATTGAAGTGGTTAGTATTCATTTTTCTAATTTACTATTCATAAGGGTCACATTATTATTTCAAAGGTCATGTTACTATTTCATTGTTATGTGTTACTTAACTTCTAGAGATACCTTTTAATTCACTCATTATTCATTTATAAAGTATTTATTATGTTCTATATGTAATATTATGGGATTATAATATAAAGGGTAATTATAAGAAGGTAATTACATTGATAAAACATTGGGTTATTATAGTAATTCCCTTCGGGATATAATAGACATGGGTTGGTTATTAGGGTAATAGGGTATCATAGTTGGTTCTTAATGATGTGGTATAAAATGGAGGTTAAGAATCTTTTCTTGATGTCAATATACCATTTGTGATGTCTTGATAAGACTTTGTAGGTAGTTGCGCCTATGTTCCTTGCCATATCTCACTATAACAAACCTTAAGTCACCATGGGTGTTTGGGAAAAGTGTATTTTAGAAATTAATTAATCTAATTATATAAATTTATCTTCCTTTTATCTGTGATTGATAAAATCATAATCTCAAATTTCTTCTAGATAGAGTTAATATTTATGAATATTTGTTCATTATATAATTTATTATGTCTTCAGTGTTTCATGTTGATATTGTGCAGCATCATTTCTCCTAGACGAAATGTGAATATGTCCCAAGAGAAAGTTATTAGTGAAACATAGTAAGAAAATACTCTAATAAACCAGAATCTTATTGACATAGTAGTGTTTGTTTTCCATTCTCTGGGATTGGTATTGAGACCACTTCCAACATAGAATCTTTTTATTAAACATCATAGGGAAGAATATTTTAGTCATTCTCAAGAGTTATTTTTTTCTATAATCCACCTACATTCTAAGGATCTAAAGATACCCAAGAGGATGAGGGTTGGTTTGGAAAGATATAACTTCCTTTTACGTTCTTGGAAATAACTGATTTTGTTATGGTAAAATGTTCTACCTTTAATATTTAAGGGTCAAGTAGTAGATAACAGCATTCTTTGGTGATGGAAAAGAAGAATGAGGGTTTGTAGTAGAAATAATTTTGAGTTATTTTCACTGATAAGTTCTAGGAAGAGCCAATGGTCTTGGAAAAACCCATGGAGTCTCTCACACTCTAGTACTGTAACATGACAATGACTCAGTTTTCAAACTATCTTGCTGAGAATTTTCTATTTTATCTAAAGGTGGTGATTAATTTGAAGATGAATCCATAATGATTTGAGATGGTTCTCCGACATAACATCTAGTATTCTGATTTCATACTGAATCTATCTTCTTATGCTGATGTGTTAGATAGGGCATTGATGGTTGATCTTGAACTCGCTGGTATGTCAGGTTTGACAGAGTTTCTTTTTCTCCAAGTGGAAGTTCTGTGAGTTCCTTTAAAGGAAATATTATGTGTGGTGTGTCTAGTTGGTGTTGTGGATAGAAGGTGTCTTCCAGACCTACCTAGTACCTAGAAGAGGCCCATTTACATTCTTTCTATTTGTAATTTTTATCCATTAAATATGTGTTTTTACTAAGGACCCAAATATACTCAATTCTTATAGACACTCAAGACACCAATAAAAGTTCGTCCATTTCTTTTATAGTTTATACAATTGAAAAAGAGGATAAACTCCAATGTATACAATGGTGAAATTAAATTATTCCAGATCTTAGGGGTTCCACCAATAGGTATCCAAAAATGAATCTTCATAAAATAAGGGAAGTGTCCCTATAATATGATAATACATTTCCATTGACAACGAGAGGTACCATCATCATTGTTTCATTTTTGGGGAATAATTTCCTTGACACTGGTGCATATCAGTCATTTATATCAAATCTTATTTTGAAACTGCAAACTCTTTTATGGATATTTTTCCTTACATGATAGATATTACAATGCCCTGTAGGATGAAGATAGAGATGGGTCCCCATTATCCTTCTTCTATTTTCTATTTGTTATAAATTGAGATTACTTGAAATTTTTTGGGTATAGACATAACACATATTATCATCATCCTCAGGATGGATTCTGTGATTGATAATTAATCCTGAACTGACTTTTCTTTTCGATGGATCTCCCTTAATTCACACGATGGGGTGTTACATATCTTTTCGGGATAATAGGACCTCAGGTTGAGTATAAATATGCTATAGTTTCTAGAGTGGGGTTGGATAATATCAGTGTTTTCATTTGAAATGGGTAAAGAATGTTTGAGTGAATATCTCCTTCCCGTCTTTAACAAGTTTCATGAGTTTTTTCCTTCTGATTTATCTGGTCTACAACCAATAAGATTGTTATATTTATGTATTTATTTAGTACCAGGTACTCAGTTGGTAACTATTTCTTCTTACCATATATAACTAGTCGAGTTTAAATATTTAAAGAAATAGTTGGAATATAAGTTAGAGAAAGGATTTATAGGCCCGAGTGTATCACCTTAGGCATCACCTATTTTCTTTGTGAATAAAGATAACAAAACACTTCACCACTATATTTATTATGTAAAATTGAATCGATTTGTGGTAAATAAGAAGTATCCATTACTACTAATTGATGATCAGTTTGACCAGTTGGGAGTAGAAAATTGGTTCTAAATATTGAACTTTGATATGATTATAACTAGTTGATATTAAAAAAATTGAAAATCAAAAGACCACCTTCAAGATTAGGAATGTCCATTATGAATATATTTTCATTCCATTTGGTCTAACAAATGATTATATAGTTTTTATAGATTTAGTGAATAGGGTTTCCCATTAGTACATAATGTAATGACCCAATGTTTTATCAATGAAAATTACCTACTTATAATAATCTCATATAATCACATGAAATTATAATAAAACAAACTAATAATAACGATGTGACCATTAAACATAATATTGTCACCTCAGTGATTTTAATTTCAAAAATATGACATACACGGTTGTGATCACTAAGATGTTTAGAGTCTGAAAAGAAAAACATAATTTTTGATGAATAGTAACCTACCCTCATATAGAGTAATATGACCCTTATGAATATTGAATCATCTAAAAGAGTAGTATCCCCACCCATGAATGTATAAATAAAATTTGGGTATCTTATAAGTGAAAATATGACCATAGAAAATGTATTGGTGTTTTTACAAGTCATAAATAAATAATTAAAATTAATTTAATATTTAAAATAAAATTTATTTTCCTAAAATGTGTTCATAAATTTATAATTTTATGTCTTCTAAATTTAATATAATTTTATAAGGCCTTATTTAATTTTTGAAAACATTATAAAGTCAATTATAGTTTGAAAATTTTTATTTTTCAAGTAAATTATAATTTTAATTAAAACTTAAATTGATAATATTTATAATATTATCTTTGAAAAATAGAGTTCATTTTTTTATCTACATGTCGATAAATGGTTAGGGAAATTTTTTGACATTTTTTCTAAAAGACTTGTATTTTTGAGGAATAGTAAAATATTATAATTTACAATAAATGCAAAATAATCTAATTTCTCCACCATACTCGAGTCATGGATGATGTAAATGTCCATTGGTTGGAACTCACATTCACTTATTACTATTTTTTGTTATATAATCCTAACTATTATTGTTCTTTAGAGAAATTAATAAACTAATGAATTAAATTCTAAGTAAATCCTCGTCCCCTCCACTAAAAAAATCTACCCACACTCCCCACTTCTCTTCACTCTTCTAAAGCCTTGTTACTTCACAAAATTCTACCCAAATATCTCACCAAGATCCTACCCAACGTCTAAATGCACTTGGTATCCTCAAAAGACCAAATTATCTCTCATTAAGAGGCTCTCAAAGAGATAAACTCAAGAGGTAAATCACTTTTTCGGATTCTTTTATTTTCTTTCAAGTTCTTTTATTTTCTTTTCTCATTACTCACATCACTTCACCCAAATGGTATGCTAACTCCATTAAAATATATGTAATATAATTATATTATTCTAATGGGATATTTTGTAACATCCCCAAATGATAAAGGGTCAAATGACTAATTGATATGACTCATGTCAACAAGGTGCACCTTTCTTTTCAGGAGCCTGTCTGATTAAAACTCCACAGTTAAGCGTGCTTGGCCTGGAATAGTGATCACGATGGGTGACCTCCTGGGAAGTCTCCCAGGGTGTGTGTGAGTGGGGACAAAACACACTGGAAAGGACATGTGTTGGCCTGTGAGGACTATCATTAGTCAGATGACCCGTTCGGGCACGTGGGTGGACCCTGGGGTGGGCCCCACGTGTCTGCGGGGGCAACTGGGGGTACTTGGTAGGCCAGGACCCGATGACCTTGTTAAGGCGGGGTGTCTGTGCTGTCACCGGGATCCGGTTGTCACATTTGGTATCAGAGGAGGAACCCAGCCTTAAGTGCACGGTGCACTGCCTGGGTTGAGATGTAGGGCCCACAACGAGGGCGTTGTGCTCTAAGGGGGGGGGGGGGGGGTGATTGTAACATCCCCAAATGATAAAGGGTTAAATGACTAATTGATATGACTCATGTCAACAAGGTGCACCTTTCTTTTCGGGAGCATGTCTGATTAGAACTCCACAGTTAAGCGTGCTTGGTCTGGAGTAGTGATCACGATGGGTGACCTCCTGGGAAGTCTCCCAGGGTGTGTGTGAGTGGGGACAAAACACACTGGAAAGGACATGTGTTGGCCTGTGAGGACTATAATTAGTCAGATGACCCGTTCGGGCACGTGGGTGGACCCTGGGGTGGGCCCCACGTGTCTGCGGCCGGGCCGGGTCGGACCCGGGTCGGGTCGACCCGGTTCGGGCCGACCCAGGGGGGGGGGGGGGTCGGGCCTGGTCGGCCCGGACCCGGACCCCCCGTTTTTGAGACGGATTCAGTCTTTTGGCCATAACATGAGCCACGGACCTCCGATCGACGAACCGTCTGTGGCAACGCGATCCTTGGATCGAGACGGTCGTTTCGGTATATCGCACTCAAAGTTTCGGAACACTTTGAGTTCGGCTGGGTTGGTTCGTTCACGAAACCAACCGGGCCTTCGGAGCGGAAACACTCATATCTTGAGCTACAGACGTCCGATTGACGTGCCATCAGCTTTGTTGTGTTCCTCTTAGTGAGACAGATCTTTTGGCATACTCCGCCCGAGGTTTGGACGTAGGTGGAGTATGGTCGGGTTGGTTTTGCCTTAAAAACCAACCGGGCCCCGGGGACGAAAATGCCAATAACTCTCAGACCGGGCGTCCGATCGACGCGTCGTCTGTTGCATTGAGTT
Organism: Viscum album; assembly: GCA_963277665.1. Taxonomy (NCBI): domain Eukaryota; kingdom Viridiplantae; phylum Streptophyta; class Magnoliopsida; order Santalales; family Viscaceae; genus Viscum; species Viscum album. The sequence continues at coordinate 1,543,140,059 of OY728142.1, forward strand.
CCTGTTGACGATACGGAACTTTTGGATACATCAACTCTGGACTTTGGGACAGTTGATGTATCAGCCTCTCGGCTCGTGGAGCGGACCCTCCGAACGAGCTTGCTGTGTGCGGGAACCCTAGTGCTGGCTGCGGCTATTACTGCTACCGCTACTGCTACTGCTACTGCTACTATGACTGCAACGACGACAGTACAGAGATCCTGTGTGGATTCGACGACGACGACTTCAGCACTCAGCGATCCTACGTGGATCAGTGCTACAGGTCCTGTGTGGGCCCAATCCTGTGTTGGTCCGATCCTGTGTGGGTCTTTGCGCTCAGCGGTCCTGTGTGAACCAGAGCCTACAAGTCCTACGTGGGCCCGATCCTGTGTGGGTCTTTTGCGGGGGTTAGTTACCTATCGATCCTTCGTGGGTCCGACGACTTAGATGGATCAGAGATCATCTTTTTCATCTTTTGAAGAAGTATACCTGTGTGAGCTGAATCCTGTTGCTTTCCTGTGTGGATTGTGTTGTGCTATCCTGTGTGGATTATGTTTTGCTTTCCTGTGTGGAATACGTTTACTTTCCTGTGTGGACTGAGTTGTACTTGGGCTCGGAGGTTGGAGCGTATTTGAAATTGATGACTTAGGTATATGTATGGGCATATACCTAAGCAGTGTCGGTTGTTATTTCGTGATTGTACCTTTCTTCGTGGTTTATCCTTTGTGGATTTGAGAGACCTTCAGGGGTCTCGGGGTCCCTACTGAGTAGCTTATACTCACCCCTGCACGGGCTTTGCCCGCACTTCGTTGTGTTGGTTGCAGACGACGGACAACGTTGATCTTAGCTGAGGCTTGTAGAGCACGATGGTACCTGGAGGTGGACCACTGGGCGGGACGTGTTCAGAGCGTACGGCGGGACCCGTGGAGCAGTGGAGCTATCTGTACCCACCCTTCAGGTGGGATTTCCAGTGGACAGCTCATTGTAGCAGCTTTTACTTTTCAGTTGCTGTTTTCCCTTTCGAGTTGTACTTTACTTTCAGTTTGGGTTTGTATACTGGCCCATTTACTTTTCCGCACTTTCAGTTGTACTCTGCTTTTGCTTAGTGTTTACTTTCCGCTTGCTTACTCTGTGATGTTTGTTTACTTTACAAAGGCAATGACTTCCCTTTTTACCGGGATTTATGCCTTGGTGCTAGTCGCCAGCCCCTGGCCTATGGAAGGCGGGCTTGGGGTAGTCACGGCACGGACCCCGAGGGCGGTTCGTGACAAATTGGTATCAGAGGAGTTCGGTTCTACCGCGAACTCTGATCTTTTCTATGTGAAGCAATAATGTTTACCGTATTGAGTGTGGTTATCAGTCCAGGGAGTCCAGTGTTGGTGCGGCGGCCGACGTATCCGTACACCAGGACCCTGACTTCTGATTTCCGACTTAATGCACGAAAACATTGATTGCGTGTGTGTTTCAAGTTTTCATTGTGATTACTTATATCAGATCACCAGGTATACTGTTCTGACCATGGCGCACCAATTTCCTTTTCAGGATGGCCCCACGACGGCAGCCAGCTAGGGTTCCGAGATTCGAGCGTGACGACAACCCACCGAGCGACGAGGCCTCGGTGCATGGCCCTTTGTCAACAGTGGCACCGGTGGTAGCTCTACCCGCCGAGCCCCCGATGCTTCCAGCACCAGCTGCTGACGATGCACGTCACCTCAGCGCACTGTATGAGTTTCAGCGCCAGCGACCACCCAGGTTTCGCGGGGAGATGGATCCCCAGGCAGTAGAGGACTGGCTAGAGGCAGTGGTACGAGTGTTTAGGCTAGTGAGGACACCAGCAGACCTCATGGTGATCCTCGCTGTGAGCCTACTAAACACAGCAGCAGGACGATGGTGGAGCTTGATGCTCCAGGTGCACGATGAGGCATCTCTACTTTGGACGGACTTTGAGAGCCTTTTCCGCTCGGAGTTCGTCCAAGCCACCCTTCGTGCGGTGCGTATCCAGGAGCTTCTTCAGCTGCGGCAGGGCAGCATGATGGTCGCTCAGTACTCGGCGAGATTTAACGATCTCTCGCGCTACTCGACCGACATGGTACGAGACCCATTATTTCAGGCCCGGACCGTCGAGCAGGGTTTGAGACACGAGATCAGGGCATCGCTGATCTCCCTCAGCATACCGACTCAGACAGGAGTACTGGAGCGGGCCCTTCTAATCGAGAGCTTCCTTACTGAGTCTACACCAGTGCAGCGACCCACCGCAGGGCGGCACGTGGCAGAGTCATCTGCAGCAGGCAGTCGACGGATGACTCAGGGGTCCAGGCGAACCAGAACTTCGGGCAGATGACCTCAGGGCACTGGCTCAGCAGTGCGGGGCACACAGTGCGGAGCCAGTCTTTCGAGAGGCAGACAGTGCTACTCGTGCGGCGGGCAGGGCCACATGGCTCGTGACTGCCCGACCCGCCATGCCGAGGAGCAGCAGACAGTTGAGGGACCACCGAGGCAGAGGCAGAGGGTCGACCGTGGTGGTCCGCAGGGAGGAGGCGGACGAGGCAGAGGAGCTGGACGAGCAGCCGGTGGTGGGCGATGCTTTGAGGCTCTGCCACCACCACCACCAGGAGGTCCACCCCGACCACAGGGAGCTGGCGGGCAGAGACAGGCACAGCTCCAGGCAGTAGAGGCCTACGACCATGGCGCACTCGAGATGATTCGAGGTACTATCTATGTCTATTCCACCCTTGCTGCAGTTCTTATAGACACAGAAGCGAGTCACTCTTTCATAGTCGCTGCCCTTGTTCGGAGCTCAGAGATTCCGACAGAGCCGTTGGCTCGATCCTTACGGCTAGAGACTCCTACGGGAGTAGACTCGACGATTACGCACTGGTGCCGGCAGTGTGAGCTTACTCTAGGAGGCGAGAGCTTCGGCTGGGATCTTCTTGTAGCAGCGTCGAGGCCTTACGACGTCATCTTGGGTATGGATTGGCTGTCTACGGTCCATGCACAGATTGACTGTTTTAGGCGCAAGGTGCGATGTGTACGCACCGACGGGAGCAGGTTCACCTTCACCGGCGAGAAGGGAGACTTAGCATCACAGGATGGACTTCCGCGGAGGAGAGGAAATCCCATTACTCATCAGTTAGCTAGCCTCATCCTTGGAGCAGTTGACGTGCGGAGTCCTGGTTTTCCTGCAGTGGTGGATCAGTTTGCAGACGTTTTTCCCGACGACGTTCCAGGGCTACCTCCTCGCAGAGAGGTAGACTTTTATATTGACTTGTACCCCGGGAAAGCCCCGATTTCCACTCCAGCATATCGGATGTCCCTCGCCGAGCTTCGAGAGCTACGGGTACAGTTGGAGGACTTGCAGGGCAAGGGGTTCATCCGACCCAGTGTTTCACCCTGGGCTTCCCCGATTTTGTTTTCTAAGAAGGCGGATGAGAGCTTGCGTCTTTGTGTTGACTATCGTCACCTGAACCAGGTGACAGTGAGGAACAAGTATCCGCTACCGAGGATTGATGACCTCTTTGATCAGCTCATGGGAGCACGGTGGTTCTCGAAGATAGACCTCAGGTCTGGCTATCATCAGCTCAGAGTCAGAGATAAGGATGTATAGAAGACGGCCTTCAGATGTCGGTATGGCCACTATGAGTTCTTGGTTATGCCTTTCGGTGTAACCAATGCTCCAGCAGTGTTCATGGCTCTCATGAACAGGATCTTTCAGCCATACCTCAATCGGTTTGTCGTGGTCTTCATCGACGACATTCTGATTTACTCTACGACAGAGGAGGAGCACGCCTATCACTTGCGAGTTATACTAGACACACTCCGAGTGCACCGGCTTTATGGTAAGCTCTCGAAGTGCCAGTTCTGGATACGTGAGGTCCACTTATTGGGACACGTTATCTCTGAGGCGGGAGTTGCAGTGGATCCCGCGAAGATTGAGGCTGTGTTAGCATGTGAGCCACCCAGGAGCGTGACTGAGGTTCAGAGTTTCTTGGGACTATCTGGATACTATCGGAGATTCGTTCTAGACTTCTCTAGAGTTGCGGCACCACTCAAAGCTTTGACGAAGAAGGGGAAACCCTTCGTGTGGTCAGATAGATGTCAGCAAAGCTTCCAGGAGTTGAGACAGAGATTGACTAGCGCACCTATCTTGAGGTTGCCCGAGGAGGGAGTAGGGTACGTAGTTTACTGCGATGCATCAGGGACCGGACTCGGATGTGTTCTGATGCAGGAGCGGTCAGTGATCGCCTATGGATCACGTCAGTTGAGGCCGCATGAGCAGAACTACGCTACCCATGACCTGGAGTTAGCAGCAGTGGTCTTCGCTCTAAATACATGGCGACACTACCTGATGGGTGAGCGCTTTACAGTCTTTTCCGATCATTAGAGTCTCAGGTATATCTTCTCGCAGAAGGACCTAAACCTGAGACAGCGGCGATGGCTCGAGTTCCTCCAGGACTATGACATTGAGATAGTCTATACTCTTGGGAAGGGGAACGTAGTAGCCGATGCCCTCAGCAGGAGGACGGGCATTCAGCTACTTGAGGAGGCGACGGAGCAGCTAGCCACTTTACAGATATCCTTCGTGGATAGAGATGGAGCAGCCTTCCTCCAGTCTCTCACAGTCACCCCTCTACTACTGCAGCGGGTCAGAGAGTCACAACGTGAGGACGCTGACTGTGAGACACGGCGTGCACAGATATCCTCGGGACAGGCACCTGATGGTTTCTCCCTTGGAGCAGAGCACGACATCCTTTTCAGAGGACGTACCATGGTACCAGTCACTTTGCGAGAGGAAGTGCTGAGAGAGTTTCACACTTCTCCTTTGGAGGTACATCCTGGAGTGGCGAAGATGTACCAGGACCTCAGACGACAGCACTGGTGGCCGGACATGAAGAAGGCTGTAGCAGAGTTCGTTTCTCGATGCCTCACCTTCCAACAGGTGAAGGTAGAGCATCAGGTACCAGCAGGCTTGGTACAGCCCTTGGAGGTCCCGGAGTGGAAGTGGGACGGCATATTTATGGACTTCGTGACTGGACTTCCACGCACTTCCAGAGGTCACGACTCCATCTGGGTGATTGTTGACCGACTCACCAAGTCGGCACACTTCTTACCCATCAGAGAGCAGGGCTCAGTGGAGAGCTTGGGATGTCTCTACATTCAGGAGATTGTGCGGCTCCACGATGTGCCATCATCTATTGTCTCCGATCGAGATGCTCGCTTTACTTCCCGGCTTTGGAAGGGGTTACAGGAGGCGTTCGGGACGCAACTACGTCTGAGCACAGCCTTTCACCCTCAGACGGATGGTCAGACGGAGATGACCATTCAGACTCTCGAGGACATGCTCCGCGCATGTGTTCTCGACTTTGGTTGTAGCTGGGAGGACCACCTACCCTTGGTGGAGTTTGCGTACAACAACAGCTACCACTCCACCATCGGAATGGCACCGTACGAGGCATTGTACGGCCGACCTTGTAGATCTCCTTTATGCTGGACAGACCCTGGGGAGTCAGCACTTGTGGGACAGGAGATGGTCCAGGCCACGACAGAGAAGGTCCAGGTCATCCAGGAGCGGATGAGGACAGCTCAGAGCCGGCAGAAGTCATATGCTGACAGGAGGCAGAGGCCACTGGAGTTCGAGGATGGGGACCACGTCTTCTTGCGGGTCTCACCTCGATGTGGTATTCGGAGATTTGGCCGAGGCGGCAAGTTATCTCCGCGCTTCATCGGACCCTTCCAGGTCCTCAGCAGGGTTGGCGAGGTGGCTTATCGCCTGGCTCTGCCACCTCAGTTGCACCGGGTGCACGAAGTCTTCCACGTATCCCAGCTGAGGAGATACGTGCACGACCCGACGCACATCATTGACCATGGGGAGCTTGACGTTGACGATAGGGCGACTTTTACGGAGGTCCCGGTGGAGATAGAGGATCGACAGGAGCGGGTCCTGCGTGGGCGATCGATTCCTCTTGTGCGCATCAGATGGCAGCAAGGGAATCTCCAGGAGAGCACATGGGAGCGGGAGGCTCAGATGCGTGCTCAATACCCTCTTTTGTTTCCCTAGTTCTTGATGTATCTTTACGGGGACGTAAAGCCCTGAGGTGGGAGTAATGTAAAGACCCGTAAAATTCAAGGGAAATTTTTTTCTTAATTTTCTTTGGAATTTTACAAGAGCGCGGTTTCTGACGACACAAGATTCCGAGGCCCGGAGTGCCCAGAATCAATTTCCGAAGTTTGGCTTGGGTACGTTCAGTGAACGAACGAGCGGGAATTCCTAACTTTTGATCCGGTGCTCGGAATTGAAATCCGAGGGCACCGATGAACACGAAGCGCCGATATTCGCTTAAGGAGACCTTTTCCGAGGTTGCGTTTATTTCGGGTTGAGAGTTAGTTTTTGGGAGTTTAGAATAAGTTAAATAAAAATTTTGGATTACAAATTTTTATTTAAACTTGTTGGTTAAATTCTCTCAAAGGAAGTTAGGGGTGGGACCCACACCCACTTAACCTCCCTCTGAGAGGATTAAGTGTGGTGGGGCCCACACGAACCCTAAACTTTTCATCTTCTCTCAAACACCCTTAACCCCTCTTTAAATGACATGACAATTGTTATTTAAGTTTGGAGTTATCCTTTTTGAATTTCAAACCTTTGAAATTCATTTGTTAAGTTTATGAATAAAATAAGATCTTATCTTATTTTGTTGGGTTAGAACTCTTAGCCATCTTGAGAGCTTTTGAGAGCTTTTCCTTCTTCTTCATACTTTGACGAAGAACGCTCAAGCTTTGACGAAGAACGCTCAAGCCTTGACGAAGAACGCTCAAGCTCTGACGAAGAACGCCACTCCTCTCTTCTTCGTCTTCCGTGTCAAAGAAAGGGAACGCCGCTTCCTCCTTGGACTTCCTTCGTCGGCATACGAAGATTCGCCAATGACGTACCTCTTCGGACGTACCTCTTTGTCATCGGATTTGACGAACGATTACCACGACGCCCGACCTCCGCGACGTTGTCTTCCGCGGGACGTTGACAAATCTTCGAACTTATACCCAAGGTAAGGGTTGTTGTTATTTGTTTATTTATTTATCCTTGTTCGTGGTTATAGCATGACTAACGCGAGGATTATAAATATGTGTTATTGTTTAACGTGAGGGGGCCGGACCGCATGAACACGGCCGAACCCCCTCCTTTGTTCTTGTTGATTTACCTTGCGGGAGAAAACAAGATGGCGTGGTGCCGTCGCACCACGCGGATAATCGCACGATTATATTGCACGGCGCCGTCGCGCCACGCCGTGGAAGGATCATCAAGAACACGACGCCGTCGCGCCGCGTCGAAGGAAATTAAAAGGCGCGGCGGTGGGGCGCGGTGCCGTCGCACCGCGCCGGACGACGAACATCGCGGCCGGTTCCGGGCCGTGACGAGATGGGAAGACCGGCGGCACGCCGGGTCGCCGGCGTCGGAAGCCGGAAAAGGGACCGGTTCGCCGGTCCCGTTGTAGAAAAACTGGCCGGCCAGGTGGCCGGCCGGATGGTCAAAATCCGGGGGAAATTAATTCCCCCGGCCAGCGGTCAAAACCCCCCCCATTTAATTGGGGGGCAGTTTCCTTGAGGGGGGGGGGGGCAGGCGGACCCCCGGTTTCCAAACAAGCAGGCCCCCCACGAGGGGGGGGGGGGGAGTTTGAAAAAAGGGGCGCGGCTGATTGCCGCGCTGCCAAATCAAGAAGCGGGGGGCTTTGCCCCCCCGCGCGCTGCCTCCGTGCGGCGCCAGGCTGCCGCGCCGCCGCGCCGCCAGGCCGCCGCGCCGCCGTGCCGCCGGCCGGCCGGCCCGGGTCGGACCCGGGTCCGGTCGACCCGGTTCGGGTCGACCCGGTACGGGCCGACCCAGGGGGGGGGGGGGGGGGTCGGGGCGGGTCGGCCCGGACCCGGACCCCCCGTTTTCGAGACGGATTCAGTCTTTTGGCCATAACTTGAGCCACGGACCTCCGATCGACGAACCGTCTGTGGCAACGCGATCCTTGGATCGAGACAGTCGTTACGGTATATCGCACTCAAAGTTTCGGAACACTTTGAGTTCGGCCGGGTTGGTTCGTTCACGAAACCAACCGGGCCTTCAGAGCAGAAACGCTCATATCTTGAGCTACGAACGTCTGATTGACGTGCCGTCAGCTTTGTTGTGTTCCTCTTAGTGAGACAGATCTTTTGGCATACTCCGCCCGAGGTTTGGACGCAGGTGGAGTACGGTCGGGTTGGTTTTGCCTTAAAAACCAACCGGGCCCCGGGGACGAAAATGCCAATAACTCTCAGACCGGGCGTCCGATCGACGCGTCGTCTGTTGCGTTGAGTTCCTGTTGACGATACGGAAATTTTGGATACATCAACTCTGGACTTTGTGACAGTTGATGTATCAGCCTCTCGGCTCGTGGAGTGGACCCTCCGAACGAGCTTGTTGTGTGCGGGAACCCTAGTGCTGGCTGCGACTGTTTCTGCTACCGCTACTGCTACTGCTACTGCTACTGTGACTGCAACGACGACAGTACAGAGATCCTGTGTGGATTCGACGACGACGACTTCAGCACTCAGCGATCCTACGTGGATCAGTGCTACAGGTCCTGTGTGGGCCCGATCCTGTGTGGGTCCGATCCTGTGTGGGTCTTTGCGCTCAGCGGTCCAGTGTGAACTAGCGCCTACAGGTCCTACGTGGGCCCGATCCTGTGTGGGTCTTTTGCGGGGGTTAGTTACCTATCGATCCTTCGTGGGTCCGACGACTTAGATGGATTAGAGATCATCTTTTTCGTCTTTTGAAGAAGTATACCTGTGTGAGATGAATCCTGTTGCTTTCCTGTGTGGATTGTGTTGTGCTATCCTGTGTGGATTACGTTTTTCTTTCCTGTGTGGAATACGTTTACTTTCGTGTGTGGACTGAGTTGTACATGGGCTCGGAGGTTGGAGCGTATTTGAAATTGATGACTTAGGTATATGTATGGGCATATACCTAAGCAGTGTCAGTTGTTATTTCATGATTGTACCTTTCTTTGTGGTTTATCTTTTGTGGATTTGAGAGACCTTCAGGGGTCTCAGGGTCCCTACTGAGTAGCTTATACTCACCCCTGCACGGGCTTTGCCCGCACTTCGTTGTGTTGGTTGCAGACGACGGACAGCGTTGATCTTAGCTGAGGCTTGCAGAGCAGGACGGTACCTGGAGGTGGACCACTGGGCGGGACGTGTTCGGAGCGTACGGCGGGACCCGTGGAGCAGTGGAGCTATCTGTTCCCACCCTTCAGGTGGGATTTCCAGTGGACAGCTCGTTGTAGCGGCTTTTACTTTTCAGTTGCTGTTTTCCCTTTCGAGTTGTACTTTACTTTCAGTTTGGGTTTGTATACTGGCCCATTTACTTTTCCGCACTTTCAGTTGTACTCTGCTTTTGCTTAGTTTTTACTTTTCTCTTTCTTACTCTGTGATGTTTGTTTACTTTACAAAGGCAATGCCTTCCCTTTTTACCGGGATTTACGCCTTGGTGCTAGTCGCCAGCCCCTGGCCTATGGATGGCGGGCTTGGGGTAGTCATGGAACGGACCCCGAGGGCGGGTCGTGACATATTTTATCATCATATCTCATTCCTCCTCCTTTTATACTATAAATGAAAACACCATCTAAGATGTGTTGATTTATCACATTCAAGGAAAACAAGTTTTCATTTTAAATTACTATATTCTAGACTAGTCATGATCCCATTTTAATGGTTAAACTAGATCATAATATATTTATTTTTTCTTATTTATTGTTATGTAATCATTTATTACACATGATGTTAAATAGTAACACAAAAGATGTTAATTATGATCAAAATCGTCAGATTAATACAAGTGTTTATCATTAATGTTTTATATAATGATTCACCTTCAATCTAAAAAAAGAAATGAATTTTATAATCATTTAATATTATATATGATTACTAATTTCATATAACATCAATTATGGAAAATCACTTTCATCATACATGTTTATCCAAACATGAATAAAAATGAACTGATCATTAAAACCATGGAAGCAAACACTCCCAAACAATGACATTGAACCACTAAACCCATCAAAATGGCCATGAATGAATTTAAATGTTATAATAAATATTTTAAATTCTTAATATGTTCAGGAATTAGTAACTAATGAACCTAATATGATTATTAATGTCATTATGATCAAGTGGAGAACACCATTAGACATAAGGTAAGGGATCCTCTCTATTTCACTTTTATTCAAGAATTACTTCTATGATATTCCCTATTATGTGTAATAACTAATGATGTTGTATGATTTATCTCCACCCCCACACATCCCTCATTATTTATAAGTTGTGAGAAACCCCTTTCTCTTTCATTAATCCAACTTAAGTACACCTAATACCGTGCCGATAATCTGCTAGGGATTTTACATGAACTTTGTTTGTTCCATCAACTTGCCTTGTCATCCTTTTACCAAAATAAAGATCTCATATATTTTTATGATCATATTATAAATTTTGTGTACATGTAACAAATTCATTTATCTAGATGTTTTCATCATTATCTTCCAGGGATATACTTGTTTTTAAGTGATTCCCTCATCCATACTTTCTGATAAGAAAAATTGTTTTAATGGAACTTCCCAATTTATTACCAAATTTGAAGTGCTCTATATCTTCTATTTTAAGGAACCATTGTCTTTATAAAATCACTCTATTTATTATTATTATTATAACCTCCTTGGTTTACTTCTGGTTTTATATAAAATATTGTCCCCTTTTCTATTTTAAAGTCTCTATAATATTTCCCTTAAAACCACCCAAAAATGTTTTAATTCTAAAATTTCTTAAATACAATTCTTATATGTTTCCAATTATACTTGAAATTACATAAAAGGATACAAGAATTTTTTCCCTTATGAATTTCCATGTATATTTTAGTTTCTTTCTTTAGTAGACACTTTTATGATATAACTATTTTTTATGCTTTATGACATGAATATGGAACCCAATTCTTTCCATGGGTAACCCTTATGTTTATGTAAGATTGATTATATATGATTCTTTATATGAAAAATAAATTCTTGAAAAATTAAGATGGGTGTTCCTAGATAGATCTCCAATTAATTGGGTAAAGTTGACTCTCATGAGATGTTATGTGTGATGGTCTTGGCAGTTATCCTTGGATTGTACAATCATATGCGACGACATTGGCTGTTAGACATGTATTGTGCTACCATGTTCAATGGTATTGGCGGTTATCCTTGAATTGTGCTAATTTCATGTTTTATGTTTCTTCTATGTTATTATGAATCCATTTTTATATTATTCCATGTTTATATATTATGATTCCACATGTTACATGAAATTTTATAACATCATGTCATGTCATTTATCTCATGTGCTAATGCTTTGTTCTTATGGTTATTCCCATAATGGGATATTCAGCTCATCCATTTTTTCATGTGTTTCCTAGGGCACCCTATGAATATGTTTGATCAAAATGGAATATAGGAGCTCAATTTTAATATTAAATAATGAAATGTTTTATTTAGTTCCATGGTTTTAGTTTTATGTAACTAGTCTTCCAAGACACTAGACTTTACAATCCGTCGATTGTACTATGATGTATAATTTGGATTAAAATCTTGTAATGTTAAATTTAAAAGGCTAGGGTTGCTATACATAAACTCATATAAAGTAGTTTTATGCATTAAATATATATTTACTTCAAGATTAAGGAAGATCATGTACATCATTTGAGAGTTGTCCTAAAAATATTGAGCGTTCATAGACTTTAAGAGACGCTTTAAAAATATAAATTCCAGATTCAATGAAGTAAAATTAGTAGGACAAAAATTTTTGGGGCATGGAATATCAATCGATCCTATGATGGTGAATTTGGTTATGACATTGGAGAAATTTTGTAATGTTTTTGACATACAAATATTTTTGGGCTTGGGGGGGGGTATTACTATCGGTTTTCTAATGATATCTCAAAACTGTCTTCTCCAATGACCTATCACACTCAAAAGGGAGTGAAGTTATTATAGAATAATGAATTAACTAGTTTTTTTTGTTCATCTGAGACATATTTTTAATTCCACACCTGTGCTGACTCTTTCAGAGGCTAGGAAGGGCTATATGGTCTTCTATGATGCATTATGTTTGGGTTTTGGTTTTTTGATTATGTAGCATAGCCATGTGGTATCCTTTGGCTCTAGACATCTTAGGCCACATGAGAATAATTATCTAAGCCAAAATATCATCCTCACAACTATGATAATGATCATAAGATTTTTCGGGATTACCTTTTGGAGAATGTTTTTTAATTTATTCGAACCTTGACATCCCGGGTTATATCTTCTCTCAAAAATATTTTAACCATCATAAAAAGAATTTGGTGGATTACCTATAGTCTTATAAATTCGAAATTTTATATAGCTTGTGTAAGGGGAATCTTGTTGTTGATGATTTGAGTAGGAAACTTCTAACTCAGGTCGTAAAGGAATTATTAGAAGAGTATAACCTAATGGATCCTTTTTCATAGTTTCATTTATTATTATAGTAGGAAGTGGTTGTAGTTCTCTTGAAAAGTTTTTTTATTTACCACTTCTCTTCTCAAAAAGATTCTCCAGAAACAAAAACTTGATGATGAATTCTGTATTATGAGGGACTCTCGTTATGGTGGGGATACCATTAGAAAACAAATCATATCTTCTAATGTAATCAATTGTTTTCTTAATCATTTTTTTGTGCCTTTTTCTATATGGAAGTATACAATGGGGTATCTTCATAATTACCATTGGGTGGTGTAGACTAGAACCATAAAGATGATTTATGTTACACTAAAAGAATTCCAGTGGAAGGCTGTAAGATAATACATCATTGAAATCACTTTTCATTGTTGTACCTGCCAACATGTTAAAGGAGAATACCGTAAATGTTTTTATTTTCCTTATCCTATTCCGATATATACTCGAAAGTGATATAATATTTAAATAAAATTTGTGTTTAGGTTTTATTCCCCTTCATAAAAATAATACGATAAGGGATGTGATCAATCATCTAATAAAATCAGATCATGTCTTACCCATTAATGACACAACCAATGTAAGGTAATTGAGATGTCTCTATGTGTAGAAGAATATCAGATTACACAGAGTTACTTATGCTACAGTACTAGATAGAGATATCTAACTTAATTCTCACTTCTACGGAAGACTCCAAGTGGAACTGGAATCATAGGTACATTTAAGTGAACTTATACTTGAGGCTTTTGTGATCCGTATATATTTCAAATTTCTCACCAAAGAGATAATTCTACCATATTTACAAAGTGAATATCACTTCTTCCTACTCAAGATCATGCTTTGGGTAGTTCTGTTCTTGAATTTTCAACTTTCTTGAGTCATAGGCTATTAATTTTCCAATATGTATTAACATAAAACCTAATCCCTTCATTGAATAATTGATAAATACCATGATAAGTTATCCACTTGTGAGTATTTTAAGTTAAAGTGCAGTGATAATACTCTTTTTCAGCTCCTAGAATATATTTTTACATTCATCACCCCATGAAAATTTGAATCCATTCTGAGTTATCTTAGTAATAGGGTTTGACATTCATGAGAAATTTCACACAAATTAGTGATAAAAAACAACAAAAATAATGAAACAATGGATATATATCATAGGTTTTTGCCATATAAATACTTCAATTGATTATTTCTTTGAAGGGTTCATGGATATCCTATTTATTATAATGATATTCCCCAAGAATGAAAATTCCTTTAACCAGAATGCACATTTTTTTTACTATGGGTAAATTTTATCATTTTTCAAGGCCTATAGCATAATTCTAAGATTCCACTCATAATCCCCATAGGTTTTGGAGTATATTTTAATGTCATATATGAATACTATTATAAATTTATCGAGGTAATCAATAAAGTATATATTCAAAAAGACTTTAAATATTTCTGGAGCATTAGTTAGTCTGAAAAAAATTACACCGAACTCATATTTCATATACCTTGTATGAAAAGAAATTATGGGGATATCATTTTTCTTAGCCCTAACATGGTAATTCCTATTCAATAAATCCATCTCAGAGAAGTATTTTAATCCATGTAGTTGATAAAAAAATTCATAAATCTTTGGGAGAGGATACATGTTCTTTATCACAATCTTTTTGAGATCACGTTAATCAATGTAAAAACATATTGACCCATCCTTCATGTTGAAGAAGAGGACTGGTACACCCCATGGTGAAGAACTAGGGTTTTGAACTATTTATCTAAATTCTCATATAGTTGTTTCTCCATATCCTCAGGTTCCATAATAGCCATTATATATGAAGTCATGGATAACAGTAAATCCCCAGAAATAAGATCGATTGAAAATTCAACCTCTTGGTTAGGAGGAAGTCTAGGAAATTCCTCAGGAAACAAATAATCATATTTCCTCTCAATGGGTTTGTCTTCAAAGGTTATTCTTTCCTTAGAATCAATAATTTTATCTAGGTCTGATTTCTTAGAGGGAAATAAAATCTATTATTGATATATTTGTGATAAAAAATATTCATCCTCGTCTTTGCACATGTAATTTATCATAGGATGACTAGAAATTTGTCGAATGATTTTATTGTCATGGAAATATTTGTTGGCTCTATAAATGGAATGAAAATACATGCCAATAATTACATCCAATTATACCAAATAGTGTATTAAAGGATTCAATAGGATGTTTATCCGCCAAACTTGACTGAGTATGAGTTATATACCTTGTATTCAATAATTACCCCATTTTTTATTTTCACCAGAAATTCTACTTCCATGATTTTTGGCGCTATTTGAATAGTTCTACTAAATGTTAATGATATGAAGGAATGTATAAAAACAGTATCAAAAAAGAATATTCACTATTCTTGAATGTATAACTAGCATATCTGTCAATAATTCATTATCAAGATCCACCTTAGTGTAGTAACGGAAAAATATCACCCTTTCTACCTTGGAGATTTTCGGTTGTCCCTGAAAATGTAACACCCAAGACTTTTATGTTATATGAATCATCAAAGGAATCTCTTTCTACACAACACTTGCTTGGCTTGCTTTACACGCAATGACGACCTTCCTCGATAGCTTGCGTCGTACGCAATACCGAGTTTCACTAAACAACAATATGCTATTAAAACTAGCCGTTATGAATAGTAATAACCACTTTTTGAAATTTTATAAATTTTATTTTTCAAAATGGACTTCATTTTTGGACTCAGAATATCGAAATTAGCCTAGGGTGAAATTTTGGTATTTTTCTGAAAACTTTCAATTTTTGATGAATAGTGAAACCACTAAGTGGTAGGATAAAAACTGAATTTTGCATAAAACTTAATTTTACCGCTTCTGTGAATGGAATTTCAAAAATCCGACAGACACGGTTGATATCAGTAAGTAAAATGTGGTTTAATGAGATAAAAATAATTTTTTGGTGAATAGTAACTTTTTACTTTTTTTTACCGCGGTTAATAGTAAATAGGGTAACTAAGGGTAAATATGATATTAATATTACCCTAACACATGTCCTAATTATATTGGACAAGTGTAATTCGACCAAAATCAAACTTAGGAATAAAAATATGACCATTTAGGCCCACTTGGATTAGATTTGGACATTTATTATTAATTTATTTAAAGAAGGGTTAAAATAGTTAAAATCAAAGTTTAATAAGTAAATCATTTTTAATATGGGGTTATACATAAGATAAATTCGACTATAAATATTCATTAGAAAGATAAAAAGATTTCCTATATAATGGTATTTTATTTGTAATTTTTAGACATTAAATAATTTAATTTATTTATGACACAATGATGATGCAGTAATTATCTTATTAATGAAATATTGACATAATTGATGTTATAAACACCAAAATAAATGTAATTTGAGACTTTTTATGAATTAAACTAATTTTATAGGTTACTATGATATATTAATGTTGATTTAATAAACTTGGTTCGAACATATAATTCTGTTATGACTTTCACAAAAATCATATATCAAATAGTGTCAAAATTGACACAAAATAGTTTTTAAATCAAATATTATATTATTAATTGTTATTTTATTCCTAAAAATCTAAGGTTAGGCCAAAGGACTTAGATAAGGATATATATATTAATAATAAACAATTTGGGGTTCGTTTGGCATGTTATAGTATGTGTATTAACCATATAGTGAAAGAAAACAAAAAGACACGGTAAAAGTTAAATTATTTAACTTAGAGTTAAATCTAATTGATAAGGTTAAAATAATACCCTAAACTTGTCTAAATCCTATTTGTTGATAGGATTTCGACCCATCCCCACTTTAGCTTCGAAATAATACCCTTTGGAACCATTATAAACCGATTTTGACTTTAATATAAAATAATATTTTGAGATATTCCTAAGGTGCCCCTCTTCTCCCTTATAAAAGGGCACCTCCTCCCCCTCCTCCTCACACCAATTTGAGCACTCAAGCTCGGCCAACCCCTGCCATTTTATCCTCTCCACTTCCCTAGAATAATCCTAGAGGTCCTGGTCTTCTTCAAAGACCAATCTTAGTTCCCTAAGTGGAGGATTCAAAGAGGCGTTCCAAAGAGGAGGTAATATCCATTACCGATCTTTTCAATTTCTTTCTTCTTCAACTTCTTCTTCTTTAGTTATTTCATGATAAACTAATAACATCAGTATTACTTACATACAGATATGTTATTATAAATATTAAACAACCCTAATTCACCTTCTATCCATCCTACGGAAAAATGAAATCACCGCGCGTGCGTACGTACGGAATACCGTCTCCACGCCGTGGTGTAATCTATTTTTCCACCATCACTTTACAAGGACGGGTATAATGGTGTAATGAGTAACTATTTATGATTATTATAAATTAATATTGATACTGAAATAATTTATATATACTCCAATACAGTTCCACGATCATAGGAACGATATCATCACTCGTGCGTACGTACGGAATACCGTCTCCACGATGTGATGCGACTCGTTCTACATGATCATCATTACATAGTAATTATATAAATGAATTGAATGAATAAATATGATATATGTTACACTAATACCATTCTGGATATAAGGAAGAATAAGAATGTATTCGGAAAAACACGCATAAGAACAAAAGGCAATAAAGACCCGAGTAATAAGTAACAATGAAATATTACTAACAAGAAGCTAAGAATATGACCATATATGATATCATATCAATATGTATGATTATGGAATAAGTCAATAACATTATTTAAACCATTATACAGGAGCATCAGACACGTACAAAGAAAATCAGACCTAAGGTAAGGGAAATATCACAATCTCATTTTTATCCGAGATTGTTTATTCGTAAGTATTTATTGGGGTGTATTTTATCATCCACATCCATGTTCCATCAATATGTAATATTTTTTCCATCCACTTACACTGGTTTAAATCCAATTTTACCCTTCGGTGAGTTTTTAGTAAAGAATATGAAAGTAATCTTTTGTCGTTTTTTTCGTACGAGGTACTTTTTGATTTTTCCGACAAAAGTACGAAGAATGTTTTTTTTAACTTATACGGCATGAATGGATTCTTAAAACATTGTTTCCAAGAAGCTTCCTTTACAAGTATTCAAGGTTATTTTTAATCAACTTCTTTTAGTTTAAAGTTGTATGACATGTTATAAAAGGAAAAATGTTTTTGAAGAAGAAAGGATATTTTCCTCAAGAATGGAGTTCAAGTGTTTTATCAAAATTATTTTCCATCTAAGATAATAAAGGGTTATGTTTTTATCCCAATTATTAAATTGATTTGATCATGTTGTGATGGAATTTTTTTTATGAATTCCTTTATCTTATATGAATTGATTTATGATGTCATGATGTTTCAAGAATCCCATTTTTGTTACATGTGTTATGCGATGATGTATGTTTTATGATTATGTGGCACACATAAGAAAGGATTCATTATAAGATGGGTGGGACCTATATCTCCCTCCAATGAATTGGGTAAAGATTTTATATCTCATGAGATAGACATGGCTGGAACGGATGGTTATTTCGGTTCAGTGATACAGGACTGAAACGAGGAGTGAACTCCGTTCAGAAAGGGACTTTGTCCACTAAGATAGTCTTGGCAATGAGTCATGACTAACAAGAAATGATTTTCCATGATTATGTGTGCATGCCACAAAGTTTCAAGTTTTATGTTATGATTATGGGGATCTCATTTTCACTTCTATGATTTATTCCATGTTAAGATATTATGATCTCTTTTGCAGGTTTTGATTTTCAGAAAGATATGATATGATTTTTATTTCCTTTATTTTCCCTTGGTGAGCATTTGAGCTCACCCTTTTATGTTTTCTTTTCCCCAGGTCAGGGAGATGGATATTAAGTAGAATATGCTAAAAGGGACCCTAGATATGATGAAATAAATGGGAGACACTGTAGAAGATTTATGAACCAGTAGTTTATGTTTCCCAGTTTCTAAAGACACTATACCTATATGGTCCTTTGTGGTTTTGTCATATGTTGTAATAAGTGTGCTTCAATTTTGAAGTATTAACAATGTATGTAAAGTATGGGTCGTTATAGTTGGTATCAAAGGAAAGGTATAGTCAACCTTTGGAAACTAGGATGTGAAAGCCTTAGTAAGAGCCCTAAGGTTAAGTCTAAGCATAGAACACAATCTTAGTGTTTTAGAAATGGCCTTGAATAACCTAGGATAAGACCTTAAGCATGAAAATTTTATTCTTGAATTATGTGGTTTTCCTATTATAATTAGTGTTGCTCACACTATTCTTCTTGGTTTTAGTCAATGGCTGGAACCCGAAGGAACCGTGTGAATGCGGAATGCGATGGGCAATGCAATGATTGTCCCCCTGAGCAACCAAACGATATGGGAGCTGGAATGCAAAATCTTGTAGCCATGCTCACACAACTTTCTCAAGCTATGAATCATGCAGGACTTCCAAACGAGCAAAGGAAGGAGCAACATTCTGTTGAATCCTTCATGAGGCAGCATCCACCTTCTTTCAGTGGGTCTACTGATCCATTAGTTGCTGAACAATGGATTAGTACTACTGAAAAGATATTTTCAGTTCTTCAATGTTCTGAGCATGATAAAGTCATCCTAGCAGTGTATCGTTTGGAAGGAGATGCTGATCAATGGTGGAATCTTATTAAGAATACGAGGCAAAGGGATGAAATTGAGTCTATGGAATGGGACGAGTTCAAGAACTTATTTTTCAATAAGTACTTCCCTCGTATTCTCCGAACAAAGATGGAGAAAGAGTTTCTTGAACTGAAGCAAAGGGATGATGAATCTGTTGGTACCTATGAAGCAAATTTTACAAGACTTGCAAGGTACGCTTCTGGTATTATTATCCAACCTGAGAGTAAGATCGATCGATTCTTTAGTGGCTTAAAACCAAGTCTTCGAAGGGCGTTAGCCATAAGGGACTTCAATAGCTACGAGGAAATCGTTCGATGTGCTCTCAAAGTCGAGATGGAGATTGGAATAACCCATCAGTCACATGGGTTTGATAAGAAGAGGAAGATGGAATTCAAAGAAAAATCTAAAGAGCACACGGAAAAGAAGATGAGCTTTTCCTTATGCTCAAAGTGTGGAAAGAAACATGGAGGGAGTTGTCTTAAAGGGACAAGTAAATGTTTTAAATGTGGAAAGGAAGGTCATCGGGCATTTGAATGCCGTGATAATGGGAAGAAGATGTCTAATGACACAAACAAAGGAAGGGATACACAGAATGAACCTACTACACTTCAATGTTTCAAGTGCAAGGAGATGGGGCATTATGCCAATCAATGCCCAAATCCAAGGGTTGATGATGATGGTCGACGCCAACAAAATCTTAAGGCTAAAGACAAAGGAAAGTCACATGCAATTTCTATCAGCGATGTGGAGTACGATAATGAAGTGGTGAAAGGTACACTTACCATCCACTCTAAAGTAGCAAATATTTTATTTGATTTTGGATCCACCCACTCTTTTATTTCTAAAGAATTTTATAAGGGTATCACCGTATTACCTCAACAATTAGATGTTGAGTTAGCTGTGACAACACCTAATGGCACAACAGTCGCATCAAAAGTTTTTAATTCTTCTCCGATCGAAGTTTGTGGGAAAGTGCTTCCTGCAAATCTTGTGATCTTTCCTTTAGTGGAATTTGATGTGATTCTTGGCATGGATTGGATTTCTCTACATGGAGCTCAAATCAATTTCCAAATAAGGGAAGTCACATTTCATATTCCAGATCAATCTACGACCGTCTATCAATGCAAGGATGAACATAACCTTCCAGTGGAAATTTCTTCCATCTTATGGGTATTGATTCCACTAAATGAAGGTTATTTATCTCAAATGGTTGGTGAGAAACTCACGACTAATAATATGCCCATTGTATGGGAGTTTGATGATGTCTTTCCGGAGGAATTACCGGGTCTTCCACCAAATCGTGAAGTTGAGTTTTCAATAGAACTCGTACCGGGTGCTTTGCCAATTTCAAAGACACCTTATAGAATGGCCCCAATTGAGTTGCAGGAATTGAAGAAGCAACTCCAAGAGAATCTTGATAAGGGATTCATACGCCCTAGTGCATCACCTTGGGGAACACCTGTTCTATTTGTTAAGAAGAAAGATGGATCAATGAGACTCTGCATTGATTATCGAGAACTTAACAAGATCACTATCAAGAACAAATATCCTCTCCCACGCTTTGATGACTTTTTTGACCAACTACGCGGAGCTCAATACTTTTCCAAGATTGATCTTCGTTTAGGGTATCATCAATTAAGGGTCAAAAGGGAGGATATACCAAAGACGGCTTTCCGTACAAGTTATGGACACTATGAATTTATAGTGATGCCATTTGGTCTTACTAATGCCCCTGCTATCTTCATGGATCTAATGAATAGAGTCTTTAGAGACTATCTTGATCAATTTGTGGTAGTCTTTATAGACAATATTCTTGTCTATTCAAAGAGCAAGGAAGAGCATGAAGATCACTTGAGAATTATATTGAAGACCCTGAGAAAAAAGAATCTTTATGCCAAATTTACCAAGTGTGAATTTTGGCTTCAAAAAGTTGCATTTTTTGGGTCACATAATCTCAAAAGAGGGGATATCTGTGGATCCAACAAAAACAGAGGTTATCGAAAGATGGTCGAGACCAACAACAGTAACTGAGATCCGAAGTTTTCTTGGTTTGGCTGGATATTATCGACGTTTTGTAAAATATTTTTCACGATTATCTAATCCACTCACCAAGTTGACTCGGAAAGGAGTTAAGTTTGTCTGGACAGAGGAATGTGAAGAGAATTTCAAGGAGTTGAAAAGAAGGTTATCCAGTGCACCTGTGCTCACACTGCCTTGTAGTGGAGAAAGGTTTGTGATCTACAGTGATGCATCCAAGAAGGGATTGGGGTGTGTTCTTATGAAAAATGATATGGTGATAGCTTATACCTCACGACAGTTGAAAATCCATGAGCAAAATTACCCAACACATGATTTGGAGTTGGCTGCGGTAATCTTTGCATTAAAGATTTGGAGGCATTACCTTTATGGTGAAAGGTGTGATATTTATACTGATCATAAAAGTTTAAAGTATATTTTCACACAAAAGGAGTTGAATATGCGTCAAAGAAGATGGTTGGAGCTGATTAAGGATTACGACTGCTCAATCCATTACCACCCTGGGAAAGCAAACAAGGTCGAAGATGCATTAAGTCGACAAGACCATGCTAGTTTATCCATGATGAGGATCACAACGGATCCAATATTTATGGATTTACAAAGGATGAATCTTGGAATTATAATGGAAGGGAAAAAATCTTATCTTTCTCAAATGAATGTTCAACCATCTATACATGTGAAGATTAAAGAGGCACAAAAAGAAGATTTCGAGTTACAAAAGAAGGTGAGAAATGTTCCTGAATTCAACCTTGATTGTGATGGGATAATAAAGTTCAGGAATCGGGTTTGTGTTCCTCCCATCCCCGAATTAAAGAAGGAGTTGCTGGATGAGGCTCATAGTTCATCATTCTCTATTCATCCTGGAAGCACGAAGATGTATAGGGACCTGAAAGAGTACTTCTGGTGGGATGGCATGAAAAGAGATGTTGCTGAATATGTCTCTCGATGCTTGGTTTGTCAACAAGTTAAATCTGAGAGACAAAATTCTAAGGGGATGTTACAACCATTACCCATACCCGAATGGAAATGGGAAAACATCACTATGGACTTTGTCACAGGACTTCCTAAAACTTCCAAAGGCAATAATTCTATCTGGGTCATAGTTGATCGTCTTACAAAGTCTGCACACTTCATTGCTATTAGAGTGGATTTCTCTCTAGATCAGCTTGCCAGGATATATGTAAAGGAAGTGGTAAGATTGCATGGAGTACCACTTTCTATTATATCTGATCGGGATCCGAGATTTACCTCGAAGTTCTGGCGAAGTCTTCAGCATACTCTGGATACAGAGTTGAGTTTCAGCACTGCTTATCATCCCCAGACAGACGGTCAGTCTGAGAGAACAATTCAAACCCTAGAAGATATGTTGAGAGCTTGCTCTATGGATTTCAAAGGAGGTTGGGATCAACACCTACCTTTGGTGGAATTTGCTTATAATAATAGCTTTCACTCCAGTATTCAGATGGCTCCTTATGAAGCTCTCTATGGAAAGAAATACAGGACTCCAACTTGCTGGGATGAAGTTGGGGAAAGAAAGCTATTAGGACCTGATCTCGTTGATGAAATGGCAGAAGAGGTCAGATCTATTCAACAACACATAAGAGCAGCTCAGAGTCGACAGAAAGGTTATGCCGACAACCGAAGAAAAGACCTAGAGTTTGAAGTGGGTGATAAAGTGTTCTTACGAATATCTCCCTGGAAGAGGGTTATGAGATTTGGAAAGAAGGGGAAGTTGAGCCCTAGATATATCGGTCCTTTCGAAATACTGGATCGTGTTGGGAAGGTAGCTTACCGATTGGCGCTTCCACCGAATCTCTCTCAAGTTCACGATGTGTTCCATGTATCTCTCCTGAGAAAGTCATACCAGATCCTTCACATGTACTCAGCTCAGAAGTTGTACAGCTGGAGCAAGATCTTTCTTATGAAGAACAACCAATAGAGATTCTGGATCATAGCGAAAAAGTCCTACGAAACAAGACCACTCGATTGGTGAAAGTTTTATGGAGGAACCACCAACTTGAAGAAGCTACATGGGAGCTTGAGGATATGATGAGGGAGAAGTATCCTCATCTGTTTGTTACAAAGTGACGAATTTCGAGGGCGAAATTCTTTTTAAGGGGGGTAGAATGTAACACCCGAGACTTTTATGTTATATGAATCATCAAAGGAATCTTTTTCTACACAACACTTTCTTGTCTTGCTTGACACGCAATCGCGACCTTCCTCGATAGCTTGCGTCATACGCAATACCGAGTTTCAGTAAACAACAATATGCTATTAAAACTAGCCGTTATGAATAGTAATAACCACTTTTTGAAATTTTATAAATTTTATTTTTCAAAATGGACTTCATTTTTGGACTCAGAATATCGAAATTAGCCTAGGGTGAAATTTTGGTATTTTTCTGAAAACTTTCAATTTTTGATGAATAGTGAAACCACTAAGTGGTAGGTTAAAAACTGAATTTTGCATAAAACTTAATTTTACCGCTTCTGTGAATGGAATTTCAAAAAATCCGACAGACACGGTTGATATCAGTAAGTAAAATGTGGTTCAATGAGATAAAAATAATTTTTTGGTGAATAGTAACTTTTTACTTTTTTTACCATGGTTAATAGTAAATAGGGTAACTAAGGGTAAATATGATATTAATATTACCCTAACACATGTCCTAATTCTATTGGACAAGTGTAATTCGACCAAAAACAAACTTAGGAATAAAAATATGACCATTTAGGCCCACTTGGATTAGATTAGGACATTTATTATTAATTTATTTAAAGAAGGGTTAAAATAGTTAAAATCAAAGTTTAATAAGTAAATCATTTTTAATATGGGGTTATACATAAGATAAATTAGACTATAAATATTCATTAGAAATATAAAAATATTTCCTACATAATGGTATTTTATTTGTAATTTTTAGACATTAAATAATTTAATTTATTTATGACACAATGATGATGCAGTAATTATCTTATTAATGAAATATTGACATAATTGATGTTATAAACACCAAAATAAATGTAATTTGAGACTTTTTATGAATTAAACTAATTTTATAGGTTACTATGATATATTAATGTTGATTTAATCAACTTGGATCGAACATATAATTCTGTTATGACTTTCACAAAAATCATATATCAAATAGTGTCAAAATTGACACAAAATAGTTTTTTAAATAAAATATTATATTATTAATTGTTATTTTATTCCTAAAAATCTAAGGTTCGGCCAAAGGACTTAGATAATGATATATATATTAATAATAAACAATTTGGGGTTCGTTTGGCATGTTCTAGTAAGTGTATTAACCATATAGTGAAAGAAAACAAAAAGACACGGTAAAAGTTAAATTATTTAACTTAGAGTTAAATCTAATTGATAAGGTTAAAATAATACCCCAAACTTGTCTAAATCCTATTGGTTGATAGGATTTCGACCCATCCCCACTTTAGCTTCGAAATAATACCCTTTGGAACCATTATAAACCGATTTTGACTTTAATATAAAATAATATTTTGAGATATTCCTAAGGTGCCCCTCTCCTCCCTTATAAAAGGGCACCTCCTCCCCCTCCTCCTCACTCCAATTTGAGCACTCAAGCTCGGCCAAACCCTGCCATTTTCTCCTCTCCACTTCCCTAGAATAATCCTAGAGGTCCTGGTCTTCTTCAAAGACCAATCATAGTTCCCTAAGTGGAGGATTCAAAGAGGCGTTCCAAAGAAGAGGTAATATCCATTACCGATCTTTTCAATTTCTTTCTTCTTCAACTTCTTCTTCTTTAGTTGTTTCATGATAAAGTAATAACATCAGTATTACTTACATACTGATATGTTATTATAAATATGAAACAACCCTAATTCACCTTCTATCCATCCTACGGAAAAATGAAATCACCGCGCGTGCGTACGTACGGAATACCGTCTCCACGCCGTGGTGTAATCTATTTTTCCACCATCACTTTACAAGGATGGGTATAATGGTGTAACGAGTAACTATTTATGATTATTATAAAGTAATATTGATACTGAAATAATATATATATACTCCAATACAGTTCCACGATCATAGGAACGATATCATCACTTGTGCGTACGTACGGAATACCGTCTCCACGATGTGATGCGACTCGTTCTACATGATCATCATTACATAGTAATTATATAAATGAATTGAATGAATAAATATGATATATGTTACACTAATACCATTCGGGATATAAGGAAGAATAAGAATGTATTTGGCAAAACACGCATAAGAACAAAAGGCAATAAAGACCCGAGTAACAAGTAACAATGAAATATTACTAACAAGAATCTAAGAATATGACCATATATGATATCATATCAATATGTATGATTCTGGAATAAGTAAATAACATTATTTAAACCATTATACAAGAGCTTCAGACACGTACAATGAAAATCGGACCTAAGGTAAAGGAAATATCTCAATCTCATTTTTATCCGAGATTGTTTATTCGCAAGTATGGGGTGTATTTTATCATCCACATCCATGTTCCATCAATATGTAATATTTTTTCCATCCAATTACACTGGTTTAAATCCAATTTTACCCTTCGGTGAGTTTTTAGTAAAGAATATGAAAGGAATCTTTTGTCGTTTTTTTCGTACGAGGTACTTTTTGATTTTTCCGACAAAAGTACGAAGAATGTTTTTTTTAACTTATACGGCATGAATGGATTCTTAAAACATTATTTCCAAGAAGATTCATTTACAAGTATTCAAGGTTATTTTTAATCAACTTCTTTTACTTTAAAGTTGTATGACATGTTATGAAAGGGAAAATGTTTTTGAAGAAGAAAGGATATTTTCCTCAAGAATGGAGTTCAAGTGTTTTATCAAAATTATTTTCCATCTAAGATAATAAAGGGTTCTGTTTTTATCCCTATTATTAAATTGATTTGATCATGTTGTGATGGAATTATTTTTATGAATTCCTTTATCTTATATGAATTGATTTATGATGTCATGATGTTTCAAGAATCCCATTTTTGTTACATGTGTTATGCGATGATGTATGTTTTATGATTATGTGGCACACGTAAGAAAGGATTCATTATAAGATGGGTGGGACCTATATCTCCATCCAATGCATTGGGTAAAGATTTTATATCTCATGAGATAGACATGGCTGGAACGGAAGGTTATTTCGGTTCAGTGATACAGGACTGAAACGGGGAGTGAACTCGGTTCAGAAAGGGACTTTGTCCACTAAGATAGTCTTGGCAATGAGTCATGACTAACAAGAAATGATTTTCCATGATTATGTGTGCATGCCACAAAGTTTCAAGTTTTATGCTATGATTATGGGGATCTCATTTTCACTTCTATGATTTATTCCATGTTAAGATATTATGATCTCTTTTGCAGGTTTTGATTTTCAGAAAGATATGATATGATTTTTATTTCCTTTATTTGCCCTTGCTGGGAATTTGAGCTCACCCTTTTATGTTTTCTTTTCCCCAGGTCAGGGAGATGGATATTAAGTAGAATATGCTAAAAGGGACCCTAGATATGATGAAATAAATGGGAGACACTGTAGAAGATTTATGAACCAGTTGTTTATGTTTCCCAGTTTCTAAAGACACTATACCTATACGGTCCTTTGGGGTTTTGTCATATGTTGTAATAAGTGTGATTCAATTTTGAAGTATTAACAATGCATGTAAAGTATAGGACGTTATAGAAAACCCCTTTCTTAGTATATTAGTTTGAAAAGTTCCCTGGTTACTTGTCGTTGTAGAAATTAACAATGCACTGAGGTTTGACTAGAGCATTACTTTCCTCCATCACATTAGAGGGGTTCTACTTTTGGAAATTTATAGATAGGTGTCCATCATTCCTACACCGAAATCATTTCATCATCACCCTTAAGAAATTATAGGGTGATTCATTATGCATCTTTTAAAAGTTGGATGCTCAAATTTCATTGCACTGTTATATTTTTCCATTGGAACAATAGAATTAAAATCCGCTTTCCCCTTCCTATCCTTATGATACCCTTGAGATTAGATGATATCCATTATGACTTTGAGAGAACATCAGACAATTTCCTCATACCTATAAATGGCATGGATCACCATGGATTTTTTAGAGTACATTTTATCTCACCAAAGAAGTGTTCAAACTTTCATTTAGGGGTAACAATAAAGATGGAGAATTATCTTGCAAGTCTTGTAATGTGGTACCCATAATACCTGATAGATTCATCATCTTTTTTGTGAGGTAAAGAAAATTGTTTTCAATTTTAGGCTATAGAGTGAGAGAATTTGTTTTATTAAAAAAATATATCTAGAATTACTTCCACCCAATCCCTTGGATATATCCCTCAGGCTTCATATTCTCAATCAATGTACAACACTAATCATCTTCTCCCTCTATATTATAAACAATTAATTGAAACTGCTCTTGTTCAGAACATTTAAGGATGGAGGATGTCATCTCAATGGAGTTGATCCATTATTTCAAAATTAAGGGATCAGATGATCCACTGAAAGTTAAAGGCTTTTGTCGCATAAAGGACTTAATTACATCTTCTTATTTCTTAGCGGGGACTTGGGAGCTCTTCATGATCTAGGTTTCTATTCAAGAAACTAGTTTAGTTGAGAGAATATCATATATTTTTTTTCATTTCTTGCTCCCATGGGGTTGGGAATATCGTTGGGGTAGTCATAACATTGCCCATCACATTAAACTTTTACTTGATTTCTTATATTTCAGGAAATTATCCAGAATAAAGGAAAAAGTATGGATAAGTATTTTTATACTATTAAACTAATAAAAATGAATCCAATTACATTAAATAGGTAATTTATAAATTACACGAATTTCATCAACTTATAAATTACTAGTCTTCACCAAATGTTATCCATGATCTATTTCCTGGAATATATTTTGAGATGATTTTTTGTTCCCTTACTAATGGTATGTAATGAGATTATAAATTTTCTAAATCATATTACATGTGATTGTAAAACTATGTTCATAGTAAGGCCCATTTTCATGTACCAGGTTATGTTGACTCAGGTGCAACACACCTTGTCAGATTTGTTACCACTAGGTACATATGTGCTAGAACCATATGCACTTATTATATCTAGACATGGATGTATTTTCATGGCAAAAAACATACTATATACTTACCAAAATTATTGAATTGTTTCTTATAGTTAGGCTTACCCATAAGTATTTTTCTATAGTTTTTATCCAATTCCAAAATATAACTAATCTTTCCTCTGATACTAATTATAAAACCATGGCCATTATTGAATATTAATTCAAGATTTATTAAATAAGATCATACTAAATACAAACTAGAATTTCACAAAACAATGAGTATTTCCATCGAACCAAACATTTTATCCAACTCATGGCATGGACGGAAGGGCGTTCCCAATCCCCATGGGTTATAAACAAGTTCTTGGGTAACAACAATGAAACTTGGGAATCATTTCAATCATGTAAATATTCATAAATAAAAAACTATAATAAATAAACAAAAAGTTAATAATCACAACCAAACATGGAATAATTTTTTTTATTCAATGTTTACAACATTTAAACAAAGACTAAAAATGGATATAATGAAAGTGACAAAACCCGATCCCAAACCACCATGAAATAAGAGGAGCATCGTCCTCAGGCCACCACCACAACGCCTATAGGGGAAGACCACTAGAATTGTGAACCATCATCTATAAACATCTTGCCTTGATATATATATATATATATCAAACATAACCAAGTCATCTTACACCCAAAGATGTATGTATGGTGTTATGAAAAGCCCAATAGAATTTCACCTAATGAAAAGGGTTCATGGTATAAAAATTCCAAGAAAATTCACAAGAAGGATTTATAAAAGAAAAAATAAAAACATTTTTATGAAAAACATTTTAATGGAAAACATGGATGCCTTTTTAAATAAAAAACCCTGTGAAACATATACTGTCAGTAAGTAAAATATTATAAAATAGAATTATGTCATGGGAAAAACCTATAGGAACATACTTAATGGGACACTAGGTAAATCATATCTTAGTGATAATTGGTATAAAAACCATGAACAAAAGTGTTATCATTCATGAGACACTCAGTTTGGACACCCATTGGTACTATTAGTCTCTAATAATCATTAACATTTAGTTAGTGTTGTATCATCAATCCTTCTAGATGAATCTTTGATGAGAAAATTCTGAGTAAACTAGTGTACTTGTACTAGTCCGCCCACCTAGATACCTAGGTTTCCCTTTGTTCTCAATTTCCATTTCATATGCCATGAACAACATAACTTTTACATAAATATAATCCAAATAATGTAAACATTCTTGATAAATCACTACATTCAAAACCAATACCACTTTTAAGACCAAATGCACACAAAAATATTTTTAAAAATTGTTCTACACCACAATAAAAAATTATTAAAAAAGTTTTATTATTAAAAACGTATATTCAAAATTCACAAAAAGGGTTCACACTTGAAATATACCCAATTTCCATTAGATAAACCACTTTTAAACCATATGTATATGAAATCCCTTTGATAACACAATTCAAACCACACATATAAGTCATTGAAAACATTTAAACACTGAATAAATAATATAAAATTCATCAAATAATGTTTGAGCATATAACCACCAACATGTAATGAAAAAACATCCAGAATCCAGTAGAAACCAATAAACACACAGCAAGAAAACCCCATAGAGGGAAGATAAAAACCTAAAAATCAACATTAAACCCTAATAATAAAAATCTCACCCTAAAAATTACTCCCAACCCACTAGAGAGATGAAACCCCATGGAATAAGAAGTAAAACCATATAAAAGTGGAAGAATCCATGAGATAAGGGGACTTAAATGAAGAAATATTGAAGGAATAACACCAAATTGACCTATGAGAATGAAGATATAATAATTACAAAGGAGAGAGGTAAGGAAACTATGGATGGAAATCCTATTTGTGGACGAAATTTGGTTTTTTGTGGTTATCTCTAAAGGAGGGTGGGATTGGTAAAATTTAAATTCGAATGACCTGGAAAATCCTCATGTGTTTCAAAAACATGTGGGAATCATATAGTCACCACTATCTAGAAAGGAAACATTTTATGGTTAATCGCATGATTTGAGAACCCATGTGCCAACTATGTGATTCAACTCTAACTAAAATGAAACCTTGGTGCATGGCTTCCTGGGCAAGACACATGGTTTCCCCTTACTGTGCGTAAGTTGTCCACCACCCCTTTCAATGAAAAAATTTACATTTTCTATATAAACTCAAAGAAAACCCAAGGAATAAAAATAGGATAAAAATAAATAGAATAAATACCTAAAAATGAAAATACGGTTGTGAAAATTCTCCTCACCATGAAAACTTCCTTCTCCTAGAAAGTGAACTTAAGGCTTCATTAAAGAATAGAAATGGGTACTCTTGATCAACCCAAGGCTTCCACTCCCAAGTATCATGCTTATAATTTCTATGTTTCCAATGAAAATAGACCAACATAATAGACTTCCATCGAAGCTCCTTCCATTGGGAATATAAAATATGTAATGGCCATCCAAACACAAACAAATTAGGCTCTATTTCCAATTCCTCCCAATTTAGGACAAGATAAGGATCTGAGTTATACTTATTCAGTTTAAAGACATGGAACACATCTTGCATTGAGGTAAACTATTAAGGAAAATATAACATGTATTCCACCTTACCAACTTTCATAGTAAATTCAAAATTTCCAAAAAACCTTAGCAGTAGCTTCCATTTCATTCCCAAACAATGATTAACCAAGAGATGTTCCACTTTAAGGAAAACACAGTCACCCACAGAAATCTCAAGATATTATAATATCTAAAAAATATAATATTTGTGGTGACTCAAAGCTATCAAAAGACGATTTTTGATTATCTTGACCTTCTAAGATGTCTCCTACACTATATTCAGTCTCAATAATGAGTTCTTACCCACCTCAGACCAACACATAGGTGACTGACATTGATAACCAATAGAGCATGTCAAAGGGAGACATTCGAATCAAGGATTGGAAACTATGGTTATATGAAAACTCAACCAATCCAAAATAGAAATCCTAGGAACCATGGAAATCAAAAACACATGGAAAAATCAAGTCTTCTATAAACATTTCTCTAACTATGTATGGACTTCCATTTTCGGATGGTATGATGTGATTAACATAATATAGGACCCCCTTTCCATTTTATGTTCTTCCCAAAACCGTGTTGTAAAATAGCGGTCCTTATCAAAAACAATTTCTATGTCACACCATGAAGCATCACTATATACGAGACATTCAAATGGTCTAGGTCATCCAACTTTGCTGAATCTATGGTACGAATGAGATGTTTTGATTTGGTTAGATGATCTATCACTACCCATACAAAATTTTTCCCCTAAGGTGCATGAAGCTGGCCAATAATAAAGTATATGGAGATCTCAACTAACTTCCTGGAAGGAATGGGTTGTATTTGAAGAAACCATGAGGGTCTATAATGATCTACTTTAACTTGCTTGAATGAATAACATCTCAACATAAAGTCACGTATATCCCACCTTATACCTGACCACCAAAATTTTCAATGAACATCATAATACATCTTCATAGCACCATGATGAACACCCACTAAGACAGGTGGCTATCCTGCGTCATCATCTTTCTTAATGACAATGAAACCATTGAGAGGCCATTAAAGAATAATATTTATTCAGGAGATGGTGACCAATCACATGGCGTCTCCCCACTATGAACAAATTTTATAGATATCTGAAACATCTCATGACTAAGATGCATCTATTGAGTATACTCATGAAGATAAGAAGTCATCTATATTTTGTCCAAGAACAAAACTCCACTATGATCCTTGGTCACCAAGTGAAACCGCAAAAAAGATCCATCAACGTCCACTCATTACTATACTTCCTCAAAGCTTGAACTGCCACTTTTCTATAATGAGCATCAAGCAGAACATTCCATTTTCCTAGGGTATAATCTTTATCGAATTCAAACACATGAAATTACTCCACCCAATAGAGCTACCTTGAGTTCAAATATTTATGGGAAAAAATTTATGCCAAACTCTTATGATCATAAAAAACTAGAAAAATTTCCCAAGAAGTTAGATGACCCCACTTATTTAGGGAATGCATCATTGCAGCCATGACATAACTGCACTGATCTTGTCAGAGTCCACTAATGAAGAAACCCACTTTTTTTAAAAAAGTATTTGAAATATTTATAAACATTATTCTAGATATGTGTGTTGAAACGATGTGAAATTCTGAGGCCCGATGTGCCTGAAATTAATTTTATGAAAATATAAAGTATGTTTCATATTAAACACACACATTTAATAAATTTAAATGGTATATCTCTTAAATAGATGATCAGATCAGAAATATGGGACCATGGTTGGGTCCAAAATGTGTTGTTTCCCCTAGGCGCGAAATAAAATGAGTTGTCATGGAACTTTCATACTCCTCTCTCTTTGGTGGTGTGTTAAATGGAAGAATTAAATTATTAATTTATTCATTTAATGTCTGAAACCTAAATAACTCTCAAAAAAAGACTCTGATGAGAAATTTGAGACCACCATGTAGTTCAGAATGGGGGTTTTACCCTATGTGGGGTATAATATTTTTGGGTGCATGGATTTCAGCTTAGGTTCCATCGTGGATGTATAATTAAATAATTAAATAATTATTTTTTTACATATTTGATTTAAAATTCATTAAACCAAACTTATGTATATAAATTTATCTTTTAGACGGTTACCTCATAATGATGTTTTTCCAATGAAGACAATTCCACTCCCTTCCTATACGATCCTTCCCGTTGATGAATGACGAACCCCTAGATCTAAATGGATCAAAGTGTAGGGAATCCTCTATATTCTTCGACAAATGAATCCCTTATCAATAGTGCATGATCCAATCATGGAAGGACTCATCTTTTGTGTTTTTTACCCTATATTAATAATTGATGATATTTATAATTAGTTATTCAATATGCACCATAGATTTTAAAACTTACATGAGTCCAAGTACCAAATTTCATATTGTTTAATTTATGATCTAACATCAGTTCGCAATCCATGTTCTACAACCAAAAAAGATTTTACAATGATGTTCAAGACTTTTGTTTTTTGCTGAGACCCTCTCATTTTTCTTCACCTTCCTGACTGCAGAATCCACACAGATCTCGATTTGACAATTTCTAGACATCCCAAACCCATTCTGCTGCCTGTATTCATGATGAATTGATGATACATGGATTGTTTGTTGATCCAACAATAGATCTGGAAAGTTCACAATTCAAGGATGACCTATATAGAATTTTTTACATCAAAATCATGAAAAACGAAGATGTAGTGGCTCACAAAATGTGAGAGGGTGCGTGTGAGGCATTCCAGTGAGTCTAAGGTAGCATGCAATAGTGGAGGTCTATGGAAGTTCCAGTAGCCGTCCAGTGAGGCGGTTCAGACAGGACATGTCGATGCAGCCGATGGCTAAAGTAGGTGTATGCCCTCGAGTGTGGTTCATGTGGAGCACCCACATGAGGTGACAGAGCTGAGATTCGGAAATTTAGTTGGTGGCTATGGGTACGAGGCCAGTGAGGGAGGAACGCAATACCAAGATGGTATGTGCGAGGTAGAGAGTTGGTTTTGATGAAACATGGAGGCCGGTGAAGGAAATCAGATGGAAGATGAGTGGTGGACGATGCAGTAGTAGTTCAGAGGTGCAAAGGGGTAGATGCTTTGTGAGAAGGGAGTATGAAGGGAGAGGGGGGAATCCCTAAAGGGTAAAAAGGAAAAAAATAGAGTAATATTAAATTATTATTATTATTATTATTATTATTATTGTTATTATTATTATTCAAATAATCCCCTGTAACTTTCTTGTTCGACATCCAATTCACAAATCCTTAGTGGTAGTGCAACCCTGACACAATGAAAGAAATTATGAGTCCAATATTGGATTTATTTTTGGGTTTTTCAGATCGGGTACCCAAAACACTAAAATAACAATAATAATTTTATTATTAATAAATCATTGAAATTCCATAACTCTTGCATGAGACGTCCGATTGAGGTGCTATCAGATTCATCCTGACCATGTATTTAATATGGATTATTAAATAAATATGTTGGATACTAAATTTGGATTCATAAATTGTGTCTGCGAAACACCCAAAAAAATATTATTATTATTATGGCAGAATCTTTCATCTATCGTAACCCTTTCATGTGACATTGGATTTGCGATCCGTCAATGTCAAAGTGATCCAGCCATTGAGGTGGACTTTTCAAGACTAATTTCAGGTGCTTAAATCTAAATCGAGGTGAGGGTGCCACAAATTCCGGTTCGGGCATGATGTGGTGAAATGCACCTTTTCCACAAGGTATCCATTTTTGACAAATGAGTAGTCAATCTTGTATATTTTTTCATGAGTATAGAAATTGAACGATCCATATAATGTTTTTAGGATGATTCATGGGCCCCATGGGATTTCATTCGAGCGAAATATGAAAACATATGACTTTTACATCAGATGTCCATTTTGGGTGAACGAATAGTTGATATTGTGCCCTTTTATGCAAGCATCACAATGGTGTGACCTATTTAGATGTGCGTAGAATTATCTGTGATCTAATTAATTGTGGAAATAATAAAGGAATATCAGTGGAAGACCCTTCTACTGTGTTTGAAGAGGGTAAATAGCTTAGTTCGACATCGACTCTAGTGAGATTAGGCGAGATGTTTAAAGAGGTATGATAAGAGATTTTCCGAGTGTGACGCCATTCTAGGGCAACACCAAATGATTACAACAGTTTTTTATGAGAGATACCATATAGTAGGGATGACTAGTTTTCCTCTATGTTTTTTCAAGAGGTTACATCCACCAAGGATGGCTAGTGTTTCTCAACACTCTCCAAGAGGCACCATCAAATAGGGATGACTAGAGTAGTTATAGGATTTCCTCCAACTAGGATGGGAAGTGATCCCCTAATGAAATTACATGTAAAACCTTCCATTTGTGTTGAGGATGGGCCCTAGATGAAACTATAGTAGAACCCTCCTTCCAGGATGGGCATGGTACCTCAATGTTTTCTATGTAGAACCCTCCAGCTGTGCTGTGGTTGGGTCCTATATCTTTTCTAGAGTAGAACCCTCGAGCCAGGCTGGGCATGGGCTGTCAAGCTTGATACGTGAACTCTATACTATGAATCATATTGATGTGGAAATATTTGACATAATTTTGGACTCTCGAGAAAGATGTATGCTTCTCCAACCAAGACACTTCCTTGTGACATGACTTAAAACCTCGAGGGAGAGATAGTGCCACCAAAAGTAGATAATATCAAGGTGTGGTGATTGAGTCCCTTTGACTTGTAGTTTAGATCAGACATATGAGATGCTGGTCATCTATGGTGGTTACTTACAAACTGCTTGATACTCTTTTCTAGGGCTGTGTTGTGAGATGGATATCCCATTTATCTCTCCTTCAAGTTTTTTTATAGAGCATATATATATATATATATATTTAATTTTTAGTTCCCACTCATTGGGGTATGGTTACTGTCCTTCCAGGAGAGGAGAAGATGCGTGGGGTATGCCACTTGCTTTCCATGTATAGATTCTTATGGTTGGACGAGTCTTCCCTCCTACAATAGGTAGCAAAGACTCAACGAATATTTTTTCTTTGCACTATTTCTAGCTCCTTGTGTTTGGATGAGCTTACTTCATTCTCGTGCTGGGTTTTGCTTCACTCCTTTTTCTATACCTTATCCTATCAACTAATTTCATTTTTATGAATTTCTCTTATGGATCCCCCTTCACCTCTTCGGGGAATCCTATTGACTATTTTTGTACTCACCCTTGTAGGGTCTTTTCCCACACGTGTCGTGCCTTATAAAGATGATAGATAGGTTGATCGTGGATTTATAGGAGCATAGGGATACGATTGATTGGACTATGTACAATGGTCGTAACATGGGTTCTAGGAGTGGGGTTTTCTCAACTGTTTTAATATTTGGTTACTGCCAGGTTATGGAAATTTTCTAGTTGGATGTGTATTTTTCTCCTCCCCCCCTTTTAGCTTACTACACCATACTTGTACTATTTAGTAGTCCATGCATGTTTGGATTCTCTATAGAAGTGTTGAAACTTTTTTTCATTTCATTCTAGACTATTTCATTGAGTTGGATGCATGTGTGTACATGTTCTTAAGAAAAGGACTCCGCAAGTTTTTTTTGTCTTCTGGGCTTGTCGTCACCCCTATCCTATAGAGGCGGGCTTGGGTTGTTACCACTCGAGCTCCAACATGGGTCAGGTCGTGACAAAGTGGTATCAAAGCCGGCCCAACCCTTTGGATTTTTTAGTTTTTTTCCCATAAGAAAGTGTTAGTTCAGTTTAGAGAAACCATGTAAAAGTGTCTTGAGAGAGACTCTCAGGAAAGGGAGTCCAGTGATGGTATGGGTGGCCGAAATATCCATTCACCAGGAACCTTATTACCTGCTTGTCGACTCAGCACCATGAGAAACTTGTTGTAGGAAAAAATGGTACATTCATCATACAGTATTGATTATATTAATTTATTTCTTCATTAATATCCTCGTCATTGTTGATATATATATATATATATATATTCTCATCTAACAACAATACACCTTCATAACATTCTGGATGTATCCACAACAACATCAAGCCATGATACAAGCTTTGTTTTATGATGATGACCCTATGAGAGATGAGGATCCAGTTTAAGACCCATAATGTTATCCCATTTCTCTAGGGGTAGTTGGAATTACATCCACCAATTGAGAAGTAGATAGCCCTAGCAGAGTAGGATGGGGACATGCGTAGACTGAGTGCACTCTGTGAGTTCTAGTGGTAGAGACCACTGAGTTTCCATAGTGATCTGGACCCTCGGGCATCAGAGGTTTGGCTAGAGTTAGTGTTCCACCTCTTCAGAATTATACAGACACTTGCATATCAGATGGTGGATTTTGCAGCCAACCATTTCCATGGAGTAGTTAGGCGATGGTGGAGCATGGTTTCCCAGATACCCTATGATATGGCTCTCTCGTGGTACAATTTCTGATAGTTGTTTCATGAGGAGTTCTACCCCTACTAATTTAACTCCATTTGAATTTTAGAGATCCTTTAATTTCAATAGGGAGGGATGACAGTGACTGAGTATGTTACTATGTTCACAGACGTTTCATGCTACTGTCTAATAATGATCCATGACTGCTACTTCTAATAACGAAAGTTCGAGTAGGGACTCCACTGAGTGATCTGGGATGTCATAGTAACCTTTTACATCCATACCTATATGGTGGTTCAAGAGTAGTGTGAAGGGTGAAACAGAGTTGAGAAGTATTCCGCAGCTAGCAGGCGTCAGACGACAAGATCTCGACATAGGAGATATTCTCATGATCATATTCAATAATCAAGTCAGGTCAGAGAGGTTCGGTTCTATGATTGTGGTTGGAGAGGTCACATGGCATGAAACTGCTAGAGGAGACGTGCTGAGAATAACAGGTAGGTAGTAGGTGGACCACCACGGCATAGAAAGTGGAACGATCATAGTGGTCCCCAGGGAGGTGGGGATGGTAGGGAAGCGGGATGATCTAGAGGCAAAGAACTATGTTATGATGTCTTCCCACCACCACCAAGCATCACACGTTAGGTTCAAGAAGTTGGAAGTTGTGTCCATGGATAACCTCAATATTTGGATGTATATGATCCTTTAGGTCATGATATGATAAGTGGCACTCTTTAAATCCTTTCTACTTTTTGTAGTAGAATTTATTAATAATTATATCAAGTACACATTCCTCCCTTCACCATGATTGAGGTTTTATCAGGGTGACACAGAGTGTCGATGTAACCCTATATCAGTGATGTTTGATGAAGCATTGAATGCCTAATGAATATGGGTCATTATCCAACCAAGATTCATTTTTTATATGTGAAAAACTGTGAGGTTGAGTCAGTTCCACCCAAATCAGATAATATCTAGGTGTGATGGAAGGATCCCTATGACTTGTGCATTCCATGCGGGGTTGTGTGATTGAGTGTCGAAGCAGGTCCTAGAATTTCTTGTAGATTTTTTCTGATTGACCCTTATTTGTTGTAATTCCACTAGTGGGTACAACAAAGTGTCTATTTTGGGGATTAATCTCCTTCCAAGAGGGGAAAAAGGTTGGGTATTCCACATGCTTTCTATTTCTAGCCTCTTGTGGTTGGATGAGTTTACTCACCTTACCAGTTCGTTGGCACCATGCATGATGAATGCAATGTCTTGATACTACAGTTATCAAGTACAGGTTGAGGTTATGGAGACCCAATGAACAGAATGATGAGACTCACTGTCTG
This sequence comes from Viscum album, assembly GCA_963277665.1. Taxonomy (NCBI): domain Eukaryota; kingdom Viridiplantae; phylum Streptophyta; class Magnoliopsida; order Santalales; family Viscaceae; genus Viscum; species Viscum album. The sequence goes on from OY728142.1 coordinate 1,543,178,704, forward strand.
CTGTTGTAAGCAGTATTCTTCACCCTAATAATGTAGATACACTACATTCTTGGAGAATGATTGGTGGTTTTCATACACCACCAAATTCTCAGGTGTTCTTTACTGAGATAAAATTGAACCTGAGGTAGTGAAACTGGTTGGAAATTCATGTAGGACTACACATTTTAGATAGTCTATACTCTGTGAAAGGCTAAATTATTAACAGATTCCCTTAGTGGGAAGTCCCAGGATCACCTAGTGTGGGATGTTTGAGATTAGTTAGCTTCCCTACAATTGAACATGGTGGAGTTGGAGGGGCACTGTTTTCTTCATTCGATGGTGTCGAATACTTCTCCTCCCAATCATGTAAGATTTTTTTAGTTGTGAGACATCAACTGTGAAATCCTGCATAACAAGATACCCATAGGTGTTTCCCCAGATATGTATTCTAAAGGATGGAATCATGAGACCCTATTCTAAGAGAAAACCTTATGAGGACAAAATATCCCTTTGGATATCATACTGTACTAGCACGAGAAACGTGCACATTTTTCGAGGAGTAGGAGATCCAGGTGCAGGCTAAGTATCAAAAGTTTTTTCCCTAGTTTTAATTTTTAGGGATGTAAAGCTTGAGTGAGGGAATTATTTAGAGACATAGTTTTTCCTAAAAAGTATTTGAAATTTTTTTAAATATTATTCTTGATCAGGTTTCTAAGATTACAAGCAATTATAAATCCTGGTGTTCCATGAAATAATTTTATAAAAATATTAAATATGTTCTATATTATGCATGCAAAGTTAATTAATGAAAATGATATATCACTTTAAAAGAAATCCTGGTGTTCCATGAAATAATTTTATAAAAATATTAAATATGTTTTATATTATGCATGCAAAGTTAATTAATGAAAATGATATATAACTTTAAAAGTTGATTGGATAAGAAATATGATTCCATGTTTGGGTTTAAAACGCAGTGTTTACCCTATGTGTGACACAAAATGAGTTGGCACAAGATTTTCAGACTCATCGCTCATTGGTGGTGTGTTAAATAGATGAATTAAATTATTAATTTATTCATTTAATGGATCAAACCCAAAAAAATCCTGGACAAGGACCTATGTGAGAAATATGAGACCATCATTGAGTTCAGAATGTGGGGTTTACCATAGTCAGGGTATCACCATTTTTAGCGTTCGAAATTTCATCTTATGTGCCATTGTGGACAAATAATTAAATAATTAAATAATTGTTTATTTAATTATTTGATATAAACATCCTCAAACCTAATATATTTATATAAATTCATATTTTATAGGGTATCATCATAATTAAATTTTTATAACGACAAAAACCCCTTTACTCTCCTCTCATTGATTTCCGTTAATGAACCAAAAACCTCTAGATCTAGATGGATCCAGGTGAAGCATATCCATTTTTTCATTAAAAAGAACATCCTTGGTCAACTGTGTGTGTTCCATTCTAAGCAGGACTCGTCTTTAGTGTTTTTACTCCCTGGATTAAACTTTGATCATGTTGATAATTAGTTCTTGAATTTCTGTTCTTGATTTGAAAGCTTACACGAGTCCAAGTAGTGAATTTCATATTGTTTAATCTATGTTCTAACCTATGTGCCCCATCATAGTTCACTAACCAAGAACACTTGGTAGGTGATCTTCAAGACTTTGGTCTTTGGTAAATTTCGACAGCTTTTCTTGATGTTCAACATGGTAGAATTCACATAGATCCTCGTTCGAAAATTTTTGGGCATCCCAAATCTCTTCAGCTGCCTGGATTCATGAAAAATTGATAAAACATTAATATTTCATTGATCCAAGCACATATATAGAAAGGTCAAGAGACAAGGATGACCCATCCAATGTTGAGACAAAAAAATTGTGAAGAAAGAAGATGTTGTGGCTCATAGATGGTGAGATGGTGTGTGCAAGGCATTCCAGTGAGTCCAAGGAAGCACATGACGACATAAACCTGATTTAGTTCTAGCAGGTGTCCGATGAGGTGGTTTGGACATGGAAGGACAATGCGTCCGACAACAGAAGCAAGTAGAGGATGCAGTTGTGGGTTGTGTGGAGAATCGGTATGAGGTGATAGAACCAGGAACCAATGGTGCGGTGGAGGTCATGGGTATGAGGCCAATGAATGAAATTCCATGGTAGCTAGTGTGAGGCGGTGAGGTAGGTATGGAATACAACAGAGACTAAAGAGGGACCACAGATGGTGGACAAGCGGTGGCCAGCATTGTAGTATGCCTTTGGTGCGTAGGAGCGACAAAACCACATGAATGGAGTATGAAGGGGGAGGGGGAAACCCTAACGAGTAAAAAGAAAACAAATATAATAGTAATAAATTTATATAATAATAATAACAATAATAATAATAAAATAAATAATAATAATAATAATAATAGTGATAATAATAATGATAATAATAATAATAATAATAATAATAATAATAATAATAATAATAATAATAATAATAATAATAATATTTACTTAAATCCCCGTATCTTCTGCGTTTGACATCCAATTCATCATTTGTCAGTGGCAGTGAGACACTGACTCCAAGACAAAGATTCTAGGACTGATACTGGATTTATTTGTTGGGTTTTTAGATTGGGGTACCTGAAACACAAAAATAATAATATATTATTATTATTATTATTATTATTAAATCTTTGACCCGCCATAACTTCTGAATGCGATGTCTGATTGAGGTGTCATCAGCCTCATCATGACCATGTATTTAAGATGGCTAATTAAATATTGATATGTGAAATTAAATTCTGGTTCATGACTCACCTCCATGAAACACCCAATAACAATATTATTATTAGTTTTGTAGATTCGTGAATCTATCATAACTCTTCCATACGATATCAGATTTGTGATATGTTAGTTGCGATGTGATCCATCCATTGAGGCAGACTTTTCAAAAATTATTTTTGGTGGTTAAACTAAAATATAGGTGTGGGATACACAAAGCTGGTTCAGGCATTATGCAGTGAAATGCATCATTTCCACCTGGTATCCATTTTGGACGAATGAGTAGTCCATCTTGTGTGTTTTTTCGAAAGGATTACAATGGTGAAATACATATAATTTGTTTTGGGGCTGAGTAATTTGATCCATGGGAAACCATATGAGTTCAATATGGAGAATTTTGAATTTTCCATCATTTTTTCATTTCGGGTGAATGAATAGTCGATCTTGTGCATTTTTTTCCACAAGGATCACAATGGTGTGATACTTTTGTATGTGAGAAGCCTTATTTTTGATCTCATTTATTTTGGAAACATTAAAGGGATATTATTGGAAGACCCTTATCTTATGTTGGAATACACTCAAAGTCTTAGGTCAGCATCAACTCTTGTGAGAGTGGAGAAGATGTATGAAGAGGTATGAAATGAGATGTTTTGGGTGTGATGCATATCCAGGGTGAAACCTTATTACTCCAATAATGATTCTTGAGAGACAACTTCCTACAATGATGGCTATTTTTTCATGATGATTTTTAAAGAGGTATCATCCAACAAAGATGTCTAGTGTTCCTCGATGCTCTCTAATAGGTACCATCTGACAGGGCTGGCCAGAGAAGTTCGAGTCTTACCTCTAGCTGGGCTGAGTGGTGATACCCGATTGAATTCTCGATTAGAATCCTCCATTTGGGTAGGGTATGGGTCCTCAATAACATTATAGCAGAAACCACTAGCTAGGTTGGACATGATTCCTCAATCTCTTTAGAGTAGAACCCTCCAGTCAGGATGTGGATGGTTCCTCAATATTTTCTGGAGTTCTACCCTCCAACCGGGTTGGGCATGGGTCCTCATCCATGATACATGGCCTCTTGACTGTGCGGTAATGTGACGAGGTGTGCTTTGATGTTGTTTTGGACTCTTAAGAAAAAGATATTCTTTTCCACCAATACACATCCTTATAACGGGACATAAAATTTTGAGGGTGAGAAAATTCCACCTAAAGAAGATAGTATCAATGTATGGTGATTGAGTCCCTTTGACATGCGGTTCAGATTCATCATGTGGGATGCTGGGTATCGATGGTGGATACCTTATGACTATTGGATGTTATTTTCATGGGCTGATTTGTGATATGAAGATTCCCTTAATCTCTCATTTGGGTTTCTTTGAATGAGCATATATATATATATATATATACATGAAATTTCTAGTTCTCACTACATAGGTTTTGGTTACTATCCATCCAAGATTGGTGAAGACACGTGAGGTATTCTACGTGCTTTCCATGTCTTGCATCTCATGGTCGGATGAGTATACTCTCTTACTATAGGTAGTGAAGACTCAATGAGAAATTCATATTCTAATAGTTTCTATCAACTTGTGTTTGAATGACCTTACTCCATTATTTTGTTGGGTTGATCTTCTCTCCTTTTTCTGTACCTTGTCCTATCTAATTCATTCATTTTTTGAGTATCTCTTATGGATCCCTCTTTTACTTTTTGGGGTGTCCTATTGAGTATTTTTGTACTCACCCCAATATGAGATTTTCCCGCATCTGTCATGACTTCTGAAGATGATGGAAAAGTTGATCATGACTTCAGATGAACATAGGGATATAGGTACATGGACCTTGTGTGGTTGTAATAGATCGGGTTCTAGGTGTGAGTCTCTCTCAGCTATTTTACTTTCCAATTACTACTAGGTTGTGTCACTTACTGGTTGGGTGTGTTTTTTACCTTTTCCCTATTCATTTTACTGTACGGTACTTGTACAGTTTTTTGGTTCATGCATGTTTGGTTTATGGATATCAATGTTGCATCTTTTGTTGCTGTCCCTCTATATTTTTTCAATGATTTGGGTGTGTGTGTGTCTAGGTTCTTAGTCAATGTCCTCCCAGATTTTGTTGTTCCTTCAATGCTTTTCAACACCCCTTCGCCTATGGAGGTGGGATTGGGGTAGTTGCGGCTCAAGCCTCAACATGGGTAAGGTCATGAAAAATGTAACCACTTATTCCAATATCACTTGACCTATAAAATAAATTTTTTCCTATAATTTAGATTTTGAAAAATTAGAATAGATACGATGATCATAAAGAGTTCCTAATATGATCCATAAATTCCGATAATGCTCATGCTTATATTCAGAAGAAACCGGGATGTCTTCCCTAAATACCATGACAAAAGAATCAAGATACTGGTGGAACACTCTATTCATAAGACCCATGAAAACCAATGGATAATTGTTCACCCCTAAAGGCATGAACAAGTATTCAAAATTTCCATACCTACTTCGGAATGCCATTTTTAGTACATCAAACTCTCTCATTATGAATTGGTGATAACTATAATGAAATTATATCTTAGAAAACAAATTTACCCTTTTATCTAGTAAAAAAATTCAGCAATATAGGGAAATAGTTTTTTATCATGATTGTCACCATATTCAACTTCCTATAATCAATACACCACTAGAGAGATCCCTCATCCTTTTTCTAAAAAATAATTGGGGATGCCTAATGAGATACGATTGGGGGAATGAATCCTTTTGATTTTAAATTTACCATTTTTACCTTTAATTACCTCAAATGGAAGAGGACCCTACAATACAGGGGAAGTGATATTAGTTCTATTCCCTGTGCCATGTCAATTGGTAACTCCAACTCCTGCTCTGATGGAATGCCCCAAAAGTTATCTAGAAATACCTTTGGGAAATTTGTCACCACATGAGTTAATCAAACCATAGGAAAACAACCATCATCCTCCAATATGAGTAGTGGAAACTGAAAAATAATATTTACCAATTCCAGAAGTGGAGGTCCATCTTGACCTGACCAAGGATCTCATTCTTCATGAATAACCTGGTTACTTCCATCACGTTCAATATAGATCCAAATCAATTACATGGTTAAGGAGGATATGTGCATGAATGTCATATGTGTCCTAGCTTCCAACATTATAAGAACAAAATAGACCTTGCATTAGAAGGCAAAGATGATGGAAGGTGGGAAGGATGGCCTGAACAACCCCCCTTCATCCCTAACTCATCATGCATCCTCTTATTTTCTAATGAGCTTCCACTACCCACAACTAAAACTATTCCACAGAAACTAGGAGGGTTGCTAATATAAATCTCAACCATCATATCTCAGTTGAAAACCTTAACATAGGTATTAATATTGAACAAAAATACCCATGAATAAATCTCTGTCTACAAACCCACTTCAATCCTATGGGCCTTCTTCTTTTTATTGAATTTTGTTTTGATCCAATACTGATGTTGCTTAGAAAAGTGACTAGAATACTAAATCATAGACTATTCCCACTGAAAAAGATCCATAAACTCTCAATATATTTCATAGGCCATGACCTAATGATAGTAATGTTCATTGGAAATAACCTTATAGTCTTTCTAGTTCATCTGATCATGTTTTCTAGTTTATACCTCTAAGTCCCACCACCTTCTACTAAGACCTTATAGCAATAACAAATCAAATTTCACCTTGACATTCTTCAGAGTTTCAATAAATTCAAACAAATTCAATATGATCTCATGAAACTCCAATGGTTATTGATGTTCTGTACTACCTCGTAATGAATGCGGCTTTTTCTTGAGAAATTTTTGAGACTTTTCCTTTTTATCACCTAGTTTAGCTTCTCTGACCAGAGCAGGACCAGATCCTGCCCCTCTTCCCAAATCATAAACAACCCGAACCACAACCTCCACTAATATCTAATAAATTTTTATGAGATAAATCTATTAGGTATCTTCCTATGTAAACCTAATAATTATATAGGGAGTCATTTTATCACACAAGAATTAATCAAAAATAAAACCATCAATAAACCATTCTAAATTTTTTTAGCAATAGAAAAAATATCAACATTATAAAAAACAAACATACCAAAATCCATCATAATAAAAAAAACTACACCACCCCCACCTAGTAGCCATATAAAGTCTGTATCCTATATATATCATCTGAAGGAGAATTCAAAAAAAATCCCAACATCTCTTGGTGAATCAAGTAATTTCATGAGGTGTCTTGGCCAGACACACTACAAGAAACGAGAACCTCAATCCCCAAAAATCCTAGCTTTAGTCTGGACAGAATCACCCCAACTATCATGACTCAAAAGATAATGACTAGGTCTGATATAATTTTCTCTCGAACAAAGCCAGAGTGCCATCCAACTGGAAACCTGATCCTACATATGGCATGGATCAAAGCACATTCCCAATCCCCACAGGTTGGAAATAAGTACCTGGGTACCAATAATGAAACTTGAGAACAATTTCAACCATGTAAATAATCATAATGGAAATAATATAACAAATAAACTAAAATTGAATAATCATAAACAATCATGGAATAAGAATTTTTAAATTCAATGTTTATAACATTTAAAAAATACTATGAAGGGATAAAAAAGGGAACGAAACACAATTCCAAAAAACACCATACAATAAGAGGTGCATCATCCTCAAGACCCAACCACAACACCTGTAATGGAAGACCATTAGATTCCCGATCCACCATATCAAAACATCTTTCCATTACATATGTAAAACATAACCAAGTCTACTTACACATAAAGGTGTAAGTAGAGTGTTGGACAAAGCCCGGTAGGATACCATCCAACAAAACCTTTCTATGATATACATATTACTAGACAATTCACCTGAAAATTTTATAAAATAAAAACTAGAATCATTTTTATGGAAAACACTTTAATGGAAAAATTTCTCTCCTTTTAAAATATAAAACCAAGTGCATTGTAAGCCGGTGATAAGTACACTATCCAAATCGAGAACTATGTCATGGGAAAACCCTATAGGCACTAGCTCAATTGGACATTAGGTACATCCCATCCCAGTGAAAATTAGTATAGTAATCATGACAAAAAACATTCATTTGAATGATCCACTAGAAGGGGACACCCCATGGGTGTAGTGGTCTCCAATAATCATGATCATTTAGTCAGTGTTATATCATCAATTGTTCTAGATGAATCGGGGACAATCTACATCTGAGTCAATTGGGGTACTAGTCCTATTCCACCCACATAAATACCCAGGTTTCCCTTTGTGATCAATTCCCATTTCATGTCCCATGAACAACATAATTTTCACATAAACATAATCCAAATAATGTAAACAATGATTTATAAATCAATACCTTCAAAACCAAAACCAATTTTAAATTCAAATGCACACCAAAACGTTTCTAAAAAATGTTTATCACCAAATTCACAATTTATTAAACATGTTTCATAATTTATAAACACATTTTCAATTCAAAACAAGGTTTTATACTTAATATAAACCAAATATCCTTTATAAAATCCATTTTCAAGCCATACACTCATAAAATCCATTCAAGAACACATTTTGAACCACATAAATAATCATATAAAATATTTAGAAACTCAATTATGTATATAAAAATCATAAAATAATGTTTATGCACAGACCCACCTAACTCCAATGAAGAAACTTCTGAAAACCAGTGCAAACCAACAACTGCACACAAAGTGAACGCTATAGAGGTAAGATCATTTTTTAAAAATCAAAATTAGACCCCAAAAATCAACATCTCACCCTATAAATGACTCCCAATACATTGGAGATATGAAACCCCAAGGATGAAGAAGAGAATCCCTATAAAAGAGGAAGAAAACTTGATATAAGGGGACTTAATTGAAGAACCATTGAATGAATCACACTGAACCCACCTAAACATTGACAATCCATGGAGGTAGGGGGGGGGGGAGAGGTGAGGAACTTTGGTGTGAAAATCATGAATGTGGAAGAAATTTGTTGTTTTGGGGTTGAATACGAGGGGGATGTTAAAATAAAAATTTTAATGACCCAGATAGTCTATAAGGTTTTCCCACACACATTTTCAAATTGTTTCGTCTCCACTATCCACAAGTAACATGTCGCAGGGTTTGAAAAATCCTGTGCTAACCATGCAATTGAACACTATCCAAAAAATGCCAAAATGGATCACAATTTCATGGGAAAGGTCCACAATTTCCCCTAATCATGCATAAGTCATGATCCACCCCATACCAAGGACAAATTTTTTTACAATTTTCTAGAAACTAAAAGGAAACACAAAGAATAATCATAGAAAAAAAATAATAAATACCTAAAAATAAAAATGTTGGTGTGAAACAGAAGATCATGAAGTCTACTATCTTTAGTAATTAGGTACATTTCATTAAAACTTAAAACATGAAAAAAAAACATCTTTATTGAAAACTTATTTAACATTCTCACACATTAAACTACATGGGGTAACATGGGGTCATTCATAAGAAAGGTGTGAACTAGAAATCGCAGCAAGGTAATAAAAATTTCAGATGGTAATAAATTTCATAAAATAAAAATTTATATGGGGAATATAAAGTACATGAATAATAAGTCATGATATTGAATTGTAATCATAACATGGGAAATGTGGAAACATCTTCAAACATTGCATTATAAACATAGGTCAGGGATAATTATCAATAAATCATTATCAAAAAAGTTATATAAATTTATCAGGTTCACTCATTATTCCAACATGATGTATCATGAGAATAAATATTACCCAATTCATTGGATCACTATATAATTTCGGGTGCACCTATCATTTTCATTTCATTATCATGCTTAAGTGTGCCAAATATATCAAATAATACAAATTTATTCATCATCATATTTTATTTCACAATCAGGGATTATAAAATACATACATGTAATTCCTAATTCATATAATTATTTGAGTATAATGGTTAACACCCCTAATAATAAATGGGTAAGGTATTCAATACACAATGAATTTGGCATGAAAAATCAAGGTGATATTTCGGCCGCATAATAGTGTAACTTAGAATTTCATAAAATGATTTGACGAGATATAAAGGGTTATATAATAAATTTTAAATATAATGGGTAGTAATATTGATATGGAAATACATATTCCAAAATTAACACTTTAATATATAATTCATAAGATAATAAAAAAACTTGAATAAAGAAGAGGGTATGAGGATCCCTTACTAAAATTTAGTATGTTAACGGGTGTCATAAAGGTTCACGAGAGGGATTTAATAGGAGATAAGGAGTATATAATAATTTTTAAATAAAATTTAAATTATTGGGGATATGGAAAAATATATTTTAACATGATTGAATAGAAATTATAAGTCCTAAAATGAAATTGATGCTCGAATAAAAAGTAGAGGATAAAAATCCCTTACTTAAGTGTGCAACTCCAAATTCTTGGGAGAGACTTCTTGAGAGCCTGGGGGTGACATGGGAGGACTCTAGAGAGGGAAGAGAAGTGTAAATACATCCTAAAAGTATTCTCAGTGAAGATAAATAGTAGATTATGTGAGTTTATATAGAAAATTAGTAGGTATTTCTTTAATATTTATCAAACTTAGGTTTTTGGACTATATATAATAAAATAACCAAAAAAAATCATAAAATGGGTTTTGAACATGGTTTCATCCAAATGGTAGTGGATTTAAGTATTTTAAAATCCAATTATGAACTCAATAAAATAATACACTTTCTTATTTGGATGCGCGTCGTACTCTTAAAGAAATGATTTTAAAACCATAAAATCTATTAACGGTTTTGGTCGATTCATTATGGATTTAAAAAATAAAACAAATAAACATAAAATAATATTATTTTAAATGAAGAACATATATATTGTCTTTTATTCCACTTATAATATGTATTACCCATCTTTTGGGTTATTATGATTTTATAATACACAAAGTATATTTATATAGTATTTAATTTTTCCCCCAAAAATTCGACTGTGTCAGAAAATTATGAAAAATTAACCTTTTTATAATTAAGAAATTACAATTAAAAAAATAATATTCATTTTATCTAAATAATTTTATAAATATTCAAAATTTTAATTTTAAAATAATAACCATCATTTATTAAAAATTTTGTGTTTTATACAGTAACAATTTTCAAACCCTTATAAAAAATTATATTTGACTCCATAAAAAAATATGATCATTTATATTTAATAAAATTATTAATTGTAGTATTTTATTAAAATATTATTTATTTTAAAAAGTCATTAATTGTTCAATATAAAATCTTTAATTTAATTTGAATTTTACCCGAAAGTAGTATTTGTGTTTTACTATATCAAAATAAAAAACATTTATAAAGTAAGAATAATAGGATGGAAATATATTCATAATTATATAATGTACATACTTGTATTTCTACGGTCTTGATACATATCCCATCAACACACTATAAATTCTCTAACAGTAAGGTGTGAAATAGTGAGACTTTCATGTGGTGGTTTAGTGAACAATGTTTGGGTTGTGATCTCAAAAAATTTAACTTCTCCCATAAATGGTTTCTATTATGATTATGTTTTTTGATATCATCTTAAATTAGGTCTAGGAAAAATCCTAGTGATGTTATCTAACATGTATGTTCCAATAAATTGGATTCACAATGTATGATCCTACTGGTTGAGGCCATCACTTCTGTTGGATTTGTCTATTGTATTTCATAGAATCCTATAGTTATACTAGTCACGTGATAACTGTTCCTTGACTATTTTTTAAACGGTAAATATTTTAAATGGTCATTTAAATATAATAGGATATAATAAAAACAAATTGGTGGATATGATTTCTAGAACCATATTATATAATAATACATTTAATTAAATCATACGGGAAATTTTTCTAATAATCATTTAGGTCGTTATAATTTCCATTATATTTCCATGGATGTTTAGATCAACACCTCCCCTTACAGACTTAGAATATATTAAAATTTTCAATTCTATAATTCAACTATAACCTTCTGATTGTCTATTTGGGAAGAAGTTTTTGACACTAACATCTTGGGATAAAGATGGAGAGAATAATATGATGGGACCTGATGTTGTCCAGGAGATGATTGATATGGTTCAATCAATTCAACAATGTATAAAATATTCAAAAAGTCCGAAAAATATCAAAAGAAAAAAATTGAAGAGACCTAGAGTTTGAGTTCATAGATAATTTTTTCCTTTGTATATCTCTATGGAAGAAAGTCATGTGGTTTTCGAAGAAGGGAAAGATTAGTCCAATGTACATCGACCACTTTAAGATCCTGATAAACTCAGACCGATAGCCTATAAAATATCACTCCAAAATAAAATATATCATGTTCTATAAGACTTCCATGTATCAATATTGTGGTTGTAAATATCATACCCCCACATGTACTAAATTCATAGGTGGTAAAGTTGGAGAGTGATCTATCTTATGAGGTGCATCTGATGGAGATATTATATTATAGGGAAAAAATTCTATGAATCAAGACGACACAAATAGTAAAAGTGTAATTGAGGTACCAAAAGTTTGTGGAATATACATGGGAACCATAAGAGGAAACAAAAAAAGTACCCTCAATAATTTTTTTATATGAAATGAAAATTTCTCAGGTGAAATTTCTGAATGGGGGATGAATTTAATACCAAAACATTTATAAATGAGATTACCTTTTTAAATGAAAAATATATTATTAAGTAATTGTGTAATAGATAACACTAACACTATATTAGTTATGTTGGACTATTATATGGGTTTTTATATATCAAATACCATGACTAAAAACCTTTGATAATATAGCGTATTTATAGTAACTATAAAGATCATCATTTTATTGGTTATGATAATGTCCAATTGACACAAAATGAAAGAGAGATGACCTTGACCAGTAGGATCATAACCTATTAAGACCATTTATCAAAAAGTTCAAGGGAGAAAAAATCACTAAGATTTTCCCATTACCAAACCCATGATGATATTCAACAACTAAATCATGTGAAAAATTGTTTATAGGAGAAGTTCAGGCTCATTAAGATCACATCCCAAACCATGTTCATCGGACCACTCTATAAAAATATCACCACTACATAACCTACCCTTGGGAATTCACTAGTGTAACAAATGGATGTGTATCTAAAACCTTAGAGGATGAATTTTTATATCATCTTTTTAATAAAAGAATTATTAATTTTATCATTATTTAAATTAATTTTTAAATTACTACATAAAGAGTTTGATAAAAATTATATTTTTATATAATGAAACACAAATTATATTTTTCATAAATATATAGTTCCAACCAAGACACACAATTTTAATGAAATCAAGAATTTTTGAAATAAATTATATTTTCATAAAAAATTATTGTTAAATAATATTTATTATGTATAAAGGATTAAATAATTTTATAAAGTAAAAAAATTATAGTGGATAGAAAACTATTATTTTCAAAAAACATTTATTTTACAACAAATATAGAATTTTGATTTGAAATTGTAAATTTTAAAACATCAATAATTATTTGAATAAAATAAATATTAATTTTCTAATCATAAAATAAAAAATATCCAATGGTTATTTTTTCCTAATTTTCTGTGACATTCAATTTTTTGTGGTCAAAATTAAATACCTTATTCATATATGGCATGTATAATGATATCATAAAATAAAAATGTTATGTAATAAATACTATAAATAGTATCAACAACCAAAATTATGTTTCAGCTTTAAAATAATGTATTTTTTTCTGTTATTCGATTAATTTTATAAGACCTTAATGAATCCCATAAAACCAATATTATATTTTAATGTTTTAAAACCAATTCTTTATAAACATGGATCAGTTCCACATCATAACTAAAAGTATATTAATTATTTAGGTTATTTTCATTATAAAATAATTTAAAACACTCTTATTTTTAAGAAATAATTGGAAAAATACATGGGAAGGTTTGTGGTTTTGATTAATTTTTGATATGGAGTTTGAAACATTTTTTTCGAAATTAATAAAGAATTCCCCTCTATTTTAGTATATAATCCAAGAAAAAACCGCATTTGACTTCACAAAAAAACCATATGGAATGAATATAGTATTTCCATACCTCTCTAGAACACTACTAATGTTCCCCAAATCTCTTAATAAGCTCATCCGATGTTTTAGAAGCACCTCCTCAAGGTAAGGGACCCTCTATATCTCTTATTTATTCAAGAATCTTATCGATATCATGGTTTTAAATTTACAATTTTCCATGCTGGGGTATGTTTTGAAACATGCCAATTATTTTATTCATGATTTATATGTGATTATAAACTCCTTTCACTATCATTAATCCCTTCCATGAAGATTTATGGACCCCTTTTATGCTGTAAAAATTAACCTATGATTTTTCATGCCAAATAATTGTGTAGTGAATACCCATTAACATTTCCCCTCAATGGTATTGAACATGATGTAACTGTCCTTAATTTATTGGGTATTTACATTTATTTGACATTTACTCCTTAATCCTGGGGTTAAAATTGATAAAATACATCCTAATGATTGTATGATCTTTGTTGACAACTTATGAATTTATATGATATGAAAGTGACAAGCATCCCTTGAGTTATATATCCCTATTGTGTATTGAGTAATGTTTTTATATCATGAGATTCCACATATGGTTAATGAGAGGTTATTCTAAGAACACTATTTCACGTTTTCACGGATTCTACACTTAACTTATATTTACAATTTAATGTTTTATGTTGTTTTTTCATTCCTATGTGGAATTTATGTTATCCTACTATATCATGAATTATTATTGAAGATTAAAACTATAACCCCTCTTATGTTACAATACCATGCCTCTTGGATCACATGAACTGCATTATCTTATTCTGTGTTTCTTTTATTCCCTTACCCGGATTTATTTCTTACCCTTTCTTACGTACATCTATAGGTTATCTCATTCAGTTTTAGAATATCATAAGGAAAAATATAATGTTTTATAGTTTTTAATTAATAATGTTACATTCATTCAACATGTTGTTATATCGTGATCTTAATTTTCCAAAGACACTTGGCCTCATTATCTTATAGTGTTGCATTAATTTTACATTTTTGTAATAAATCATTAATAGAGATGTAATAAAATATGATTTTTCATATTTCAAGTGAACTTTCTTGAAATCACAATTGAAACTTTATGAAAAATCATTTTATAAATGTGTTTGACCCCCATTACAAACACATGTAAGTATTATTATTTTTGAAATGGATTGTGATCCCTTTCATAGCATTTTATATTGTTTCATATTTAAATAATTCATATAAATGGATTTTAAAAGAAGGGGGTTGTTTCTTGAGAGGGTGTAGGAGGTGAGGTGTGCGGTATTTTGAAATATTCTATACTTGATATATATTATTTTTTATTTGTGCTTACATCCATTTAAATTTCCATAGGATTCCAAGTAATATAGGTAGTGACTTGTATAAATGAAAACCCTCATAAAAATTGTGGGTCAACAAGAGGGTGCTGTCCGGTAACTCCGAGATGGTTAGACCAGAAGGGGTAGTAGTCCTTTATGTTAGAAATATCATGTTTTTACTATAATAATAAAGGAGGTCCATGGGAAGTAATTTCTAGATAGTACAGAATGACTATTGGCGATGTTTTTAGGTTCATTAGTTCCAAACTAGGTTCCATCTCTCTAATTCATGTCTTTATTACTAAATCTTCGGGCTTATTCCCATGATACTAGTTCATTATAAAGACACTTTAGGGGATTTTGATTCAAGAATCAGGTGTATTAAACTAGTTTTTTTATTTTTAAAACCATAATATTATCATAACCATGGATTATTTTTCCTTGAAGCTTGGGTGCCTAGGTGTGGTTTACCAAACACATTGAGTGTGTTTTTTTAATATTAAATTTTTTCTGTTAATAAGGATAGAAGGTTTATTTTAAAAAGGAAAATTGTTTGTTTAATTATTAAATAGGATTTTAGAATTAGGGTTTCCTTGAAATTGTTTTTGAAAAAGGATTTTTCATGAATTGTTTGAAAAGAGAGATAAATAGTTGTTTGGATAATTTTCCCTAGCTTTAAATGATCTCCATCCTTAATGTGTAATACTTTCTTTAAAATGTCTCATCCAGATTTTTTTCTCATCCTTTGGTCTATTTCTTTTTTAGGTCTAATTTTTTCTCTTGAGTTACGGGTGTGATAAATTTATCTTTTGGTGTATTATTATATTTAGTCTTGCTATTTATCTTATTACTTATGTTCTCCATTTTTTTAACAAAATAAAAATTTTCCCTTTGCAGCAGGTGTCGCACAGATTGAGTGTGGTTAGGGGAAACCATAGGCCTAGTCCCGAAAACCATTTTTCCATTTGATTTATTTGGATAGTGGGAAATCATATAATTTTTGTATAGTTAGTCATTCATTGAGGGAAACCTTGTGACTTACTCATCTGGGATAGTAAGGGGCACACTTTTACCACATGGTTTGGTAAACTGTGTGGGAGAACCATGTAGCTTGTCCTGGTCATTAAAAGTTATAATATTACCATTGTTTCCTCTTAGGATTTAACCATATTTACCCTCCATATACCCCATTAAAGATTTTCATCATTGGGAGCCTTCCCCAATCATCCCTAGACCTCTTGGGAACCATTAATTGGGTGATTTTGGACTGTGAACATCAAGGTGTCATCAAGTGTGCCCCATTCCTCTTTATTTCTTCCTCTTTTTAAGGTATTATTTTTCCTTTTTTTGGATCCTATTATAGAGTATGCAGAGTTACCTGATGATGGTCCTATCTTGTGTTGTTGAGTGAGATATTTACATTTTTTGTTAAATATTTTTAGGGTATTTTTGTGGTGGAGTTGGGGTTTTCACATCATTTTACAGAATGTTCCACGTGAGAGGTTGGTGGTTCTATGGCCTAAATTTTTGGATGATTTTAATATGCTTTCTTGGTTAATTATATGTTCTCTATGATATATATATATCATGTATAAAATGTTTTTTAATGGTTTGACATGCTTATGTGATTGATTTGGATTTTTATAAAGGGAAATGGTTATATTTTTGAGCGTTCCTTATGGTGGTCATTCTTGAAAGTTTTTTATGATTTGTTTGAAGGGTAAAAAATATACTTTTTCAGTTAGTATAGATGTATATGTACTGAAAGTGTTTTTTTAAAAGAAATGGATTATTTTTACTCATTGGTTTTTTTTGAACCTTGGAATGTGATTTATAAATTTTTTAACTGATGGAAAGCATGTTTAAATACGAAATTTTTGTGTGTGTAGATTTTAAAAGGGGTCTTCACCCTTGGAAATGGTCAAAATGGTTATTTTATTTTTTTGTAACGTTTCTAAAAACGTTTTATGAATTGTTAAAGTAGTGTGAAAGGTTTTTTTAAATGGTTTAGGTGTGTTTAAAATTGAAAGGGTTTTGTTTAATTAAATTGGTGATTTCCCATGGTATTTAGAATTATTGGCTTTTGTATGAAAAAAGGATGTTTTTTTTGTGACATACGATATGAGAATTTGAGGAAAAGGGAATCCCGGGTATCTATATGGGTTAAATATTTCAATTATGATAGTGATTCTTAAGTGGAATGTCCCTGTTTCACATAACATGATTGATGATTACAAGACTAACAAAATTGTGACGTTGATTGTATACTACTAGGCCATTAGGGTGTCCCCTCCTAGTGGATAATTCATAAGTAAACAAATGGTTGTGGTTACTATAACACCTTTCACTAAGCTATGTGATTATAGAGTATCACTCGAGCAAGATTAACCCATGGTATTTTCCAATGGTTTTCACTTGAGTCTTATGTAATGTGGTTCTATCCATCGACATACGGTGGACCTTGAGTGCACTTCATTTTAGAGCAGGTTAATCTTAATAAATATTTCCTATAAGAAGTTTATTTTAAATGTGTAGTGTATAAAATATTTCTTTGAATAAATTGTTATCTTTTATTGTTTTCCCCTAAAAATTGGTTTCATTTAAATTGTTTTCCTTGAAAAAGGTTCAAGGGATTTTCTATAAATGTTTATGTTAATTTTTATACTAATGTTTTTTCCTCGAATATTTTCTTTTAGGTGTAATCATATTTAGATTTGGGTTACCCCAACATAAACCTTTGGGTGTTTTTAGATTTTGTACATGAAAAAGGTAAAGGGTAGAATAGTCATGGAGATGTTGGTGGTTCGGGTTTCTAGTTTTCTATTGTTTCCAGGTATTGGTGGTGGTGGCTTGGGGGTGATACCCCTATTATTTCATGTTGTCTTGGGTTTATATTTTCTTTTTATTTTATATTTTTACTATCATTTTAGCGTAAATTTGTTAAAAATTGAATATGGAAATTTTTAGACCTTTTTTGGTTATGGTTATTCAGTAATGTATTATTTATTTTTTGGTTATTTATTCATTTTTAAATGGGTGAAATCATTACTAAAGAATAATTTTGATACCCAAGAACTAGTTTCTAGCCCATTGGGATTGGGAACGTCCTTCAGGATATGCCATAGTCTTGGTCAGTTACTAGGTTGGATGGAACTCTAGTTTGGTTATTGAAAAAATGGTATCAAAACAGGTCAGAATTCATTGGGTCATGTTATATATGGAAGAGTTTTGGTAGACAAGAGTAATTACTGTTGAGAGTTGGTGTTCTAGTTACGAGACAATTTCTTGGAGATAACCCCTTATGACATGACTTGAGTTACTAGGGGAAGTCAAGTTTCTTTTATTTTCTTTGGTTCATATCGCTTGTTTTTTGTTTGGGAAATGATGAGAGAGTTGGGATTATGGTCTCCATGAGCTCGCTAGTCTAGGAATTCCATGTTGATCCATGGAAATAGTCATAGAAGGAACTCCATGACATTGCTGTGATTGGAATATAGATTCCAACCTTATGGCCATGTCTCCCACCAACACTAGTTTTCTCTAGAGAATTTTTATTCATCTTTTTGGGATCTGAAATTGTTTTGAAACCCCTATTTTGGAATTGTAAAAACTGGGGTTAAAGATGTAATTAATGGATTTTTGGAAAGGAGAAAATGGATTTACCTAAAAAACATTGACAAATTAATTAAAAAAATGGATTTTTATGAAATTATATTTGGGGTAAAATGGGAATGTCTTAGTGAGGTTATATTTTTATAATCCAGATATAGAGTTTAATTAAATTGTTTCTTGGAAAGAAGAAAACTGTTTTAAATAGGGCATGGAATTTGGTTTAACCAAATGATTTAAATGTAATGTTATTTTAATTTTTATAATAAATTAAATGGAATTAGTAATGGAATATAAAAATGTAATTTTATTTTATGGTTAGTGAATCATTTATTTTTTTATGAATTTTTGAAATTTGAAATTATTTTGAAAATTTGAATGTGTTGGTTGAATGTTTTGTTTTGGAAAGAGGAAACATTTTTTAACCATTTATATTTCCATAAGTGACCACATATAGGGAAATATGTGAAAAATTGAATGGTTGATGACCTAAGTTGATGGGTTCTTGATTTGGCACAAGAATATGTATGTGTGAGACTCCATGGAATACATTTTGTTATTGTGCAACCCACCAATCCTATTTTATTTTCAAAAGATAATTTAATTGGAAATTTGGTGATATGATTACCAATAGTTATGTGGTGTTTCCCTTTGTGATTTGGGAATATATCTTATGAGGTGTTTTGGTTTTAGTAAATATGTGTTCTTGAATGATGTTTCAAGTATGAATTTTTGTCGATATGTTGGTTTTATGATGATGGTTAGTGGGGTTTTTTGAAAATTATACTAGGAACACGTAATGTTTGTTCCATTTTGTGTTAAATGTCTGTTTATGGAACATTTTTTACAATGGGATTGTTTTATTAGGTCCTTGGTTTCACTTATTGGATACTGTACACCGCCACATGATTAGACGCATATTTGAAGTGTGGCCATGGTTGGTTCACTATTGGTAGACCCTCCGAGTTGGTCAACCTCTATAATTTCTTCTCAAGTTTTAGAAGTTTAATACTTATTTATTTTATGATCATGAAAAAACACCTAAATAAGAAGAGTATATATGGAATATTGACATATATTTTAGTTTCCTTAGGTTTTCCAAGTCGTTAAGGGTGAAGTTTTCCACATGTATACCTGAAGGTCCTATCTAGATGTGGTGGAGGGAATTCTAGAGTGGAGAATGAAAAGTGACCTAAAGATATTCTTAGTGTTAATTGTATTAATAATTTCTATGGATTATTCATTAGTTTCTCTTGATAATAGGATCATGATGTTTCAATGAGTGTGGTGAGCCTTTTCATAAGAGGTTTTCATGTCCGTTTTCAAAAATAGTGGGTTATTTGGTGATCAGTTTAATTCCTTATCTTTTTATGGATTCTTTGTTGGTGTTGGTCATGTATGGTAGAATTTTATTATGTCATGTTTTAATTCAAAAGAAAATTTCATGTGGTGAAATCCTTTGAGATATTCCACTTTAATGGAAGTGTGTTCTTCTTTCAGATGTTTCAAATTATTACACTTTAAATGAAGGAGTGTTTTGTGGATTTCTTGATTCTATTGTTTCTCCATAAATGTTAAAGAGGAAGATTCTTGTGCATCTCCTATATCCTTTTCTTGGTAAAATATCAATGTTGGGGAAAATGAGTATCATGAGGTGCTGTGTTATTTTGGTTTTACCTGGAAGGTGGTGTTGTAGCTTTTAGAACCAATGAATGTTTTTCGATCGAAGATTGTTAGCTTTTGGATTTGAGGAAGGAGATGCTTCAAACATCAGGGATACAACCATATTACCTAAAGTGAAGCTTTCATATAATCAATAACCATAGTATTGTAAGGGACCTTGTCCTATATTTTGTGTCCAGTGTGGGAAATAGAGACAATTTAAGCATCTTGTGTAGATATTTCAATTTGAATGCTCCTGTTTTGTGGTAATGAACACCCCAAAATACCTTGTTATCTCTCATATGGTTTGAAAGTTCCTCTTTGGTTATGAGGAGTCTAGGTGATATCATTCCATATAAACCCCAATGTTTATGTCTTTCTAGATGAAAATATTCAATTGGTTTTCTTTGTGTGGACAACCTTGTAAATAAATCTTTTGTTTTGGATTTTTTTATCTAAAGATAGTCACATCCCAAGGGGATAGAGTATTGTGCTGTGCCTTCCTTTTGGTTTGGAGTTTCATTCATCATACCCTTTTAGTGAGGATTCAATATGTTTGGGAAGATTTTAATTTATCCCCTGTTGGTTCCCATGTCAGTATATGCTAATTGGTTATGCTCATTTGTTCTCCTGGTATGGAGACCCATCGTGGGTCTTGTTGAAATTTCATCAAGAGTAAATTAGCACCAGATCATTTCAAATAGTGGGGGGGTCCATTTGGGACTTATTGTGTAGAACATATGCTTTACAATTTCATATATATTGGCATTGAAAAGTATTATTTAGGGACATTGGCTCCGATTAATCATGGGGATTTTTAGAGTGTTCTTAATCATCATGTTTGGATTGATATTTGAAACAGTCGTGGTTTGATTTTTTTGATGCTCTTCAATATGATGGATGGATTTGACAGTTCAATTAAAATAATATACATGAGTACCATTTAGTAGCATCTGAAGAGTTCTTGGGTTAAAATTTTAGCTTATATAGTTGGTCAATCAACTTGATTTTTTGTGGAATTTTTGAGGTAGAAGGTATATAGTGGGGAGTCCATTCTGGCCTCCCAAGTGAAATATTGTGAATCTCTCATTCTGTTCATGGTGTTCTTTATATATTTTCATTTGATTTTTATTGGAAATATGCTTGATCTAAGAAGAAGTATCTGTTTTTGTTTTTGGATATAGCCTTGTAGTAGCATTCGAGGGGTAACAATGAATATGGTTGGGAGAATTGTCACACCAAAGTTTTTCTTCTCATCATTTATTCCAGTTCATTTTTGTGTCTCAGTTTGTCTCTTAATTTCTGGGTGTGAAAATTCTAATTATAGGATATTATTCGATTTATTTTTTATCTTTCACTTTTCCGTTGGGTTCCCCATGTTTTTTCGGATAAAAATTAAAAATATTTCCTTTCCAGTAGATGTCACACGGTTTGAGCATGGTTAGGGAAAACAGTGAGCCTAACCCATGAAACTCTATATCCAAGTGGTGCTTTTGGATACAGAGAAATCACACGGCTGCCACACAGTTTTTCAATCCTAATAAGAATCCACGATAGTTACTATTATTGGTTTGTAAGGGGTGTACAATTGCCAAAATGTTTGGTAAACCATGTGTTAAAATCATGCATCCTATCAAAGTCATTAAAAATTAGAAAATTGCCTTTTTTTCCTCTCAGGATTTAACCATATTTATTCCTCTATCCACCCCATTCTAGATTTTCTTCCATGAGATACTGGACCATGCATCCCTAGACCTATTGGGAAGCATTCTTTGGGAAATTTTGGTGTGGAAACATCAAGGTATCATCAACAATGTCCCTTTCATCTTAATTTACTCCTCTATCTTGTTTTCCTTTCCCTCTTTCTTGGGATCCTATTCTTGAGGGGGTAGGGTAACCTAAGGAGGGTCTTATCTTGTGTTTTTGAGAGATATATTGACATTTATTGTTCAATCAGTCCTTTTTTGGGTTTTATGGTGGTATAGTTGGGTTTTTCGTATCATTTTACATAGTATTCCATTTGATAGGTATGTGGTTCCACCACCAAACAATTTTGGATGATTTTAATATGCTCTCTTGGTAAATTATATATTCCTTACGATTTATTTTTATGGTGTTTTTAGAAGTGTTTTACATTATTATGTGATAGAAATGAATTTTTATAATGGGAAATGGTTAGGTTTTTGTGTGTTACTTCTAGTGGAAAATCATGAAACTATTTTATGATTTTAATAAATAATGCTAAATATACATTTGATGGTACTAAATATGAAAATTCATTGAAGGTGTGATTTTCAAAATAAATGGATTGTTTTGGATCATTTTTTTTGAACCTTTGAATGCGATTCATAAATTATGTAAATGATTTGAATCATGTTTCACAATGAGATTAGATTATTTGTAAATGATAAATGTGGTATTGGCCTATTGAAAATGTTAAAATGATAAAAATATTTTCTTTTAATGTTTTTAAATGAGTTTAATGGATCATTCAAGTAGTGTAAAAATTATTACAAAATTGATTTGATGTGTATAAATTGGAAGGGGGATTGTCTATGGAAATTTTTGATTTCAAGGTGTATTTATAATGCATGGAATGTGTATGTGAAAAGTGTATTTTATATGACATGTGAAATAAGAATTTGATGACAAGGGAATTCTAGGTACATTGGTGGGTTGGATATTTATAGTACGCCAGTGATATAGAATGGGCATGTCGTAGTTTCACATAACAGGATTGGCGATTACCACACTAACTAAACTATAATGATGATTAGAGACCACTAAGACATTGGGGTTTCCCAACCTAGTGTATGATTCCTGAGAAATATGATTTTTGTGGTTACTATACCACATTTTTCTAAGGTAAGTGGTTCTATTGTCACACTCGAGATAGATTACCCCTTGGAATCAACCCGTGGTGAAATCTTGAGTCATAGTAATGTGGTGCCATCCATTGGCATATGGTGGATCTTTAGTGTAAATAATTTTTAAGTAAGTTTATCTTAATAATTTTTTTCATTTAAAATTTTACCTCTAAAATTGTAATGTTGACAATATTTCTTTGAATAAATTGGTTTCCTTGAAAGAGTTCACTTGAAAATGGTTTTCCTTTAAATTGGTTTCCATGAAAACAATTCAATTTTTTTGGTATAAATGAGAAAGTTAATTTTTCTAGATATTTTGTGGAAAGGAATATTTTATTTATTATTGAATCATATGGGGATTTGGATCACAAAATGCACACACCATTGGGTGTATGTAGGCTTTGTTTCGATGACCCATGTAAAGTGAAGATGAGTCGTGGAGATGTTGGTGGTTCGGGTTGCTAGTGTTCAGCAGGTTTCAAGAATGGGTGGTGGTGTCTTGAGAGTGATGAACATATTTTTTAATGGAGTCTTGGGTTGGTATTATCATTTTATTTTCTATTTTCATACTGTGCCTTATGTTTAATATTTGAAAACATTGAATCTAGAAATTGATGGACCTTTTTTAGTTATAGTTATTCAGTGATATCTTATTTTTTTGTTATTTATGACTATATAAATGGGTGAAGTCATTCCCAAAGAATAATTTTGATTCCCCGAAACTATTTTCTACCCTGTGGGGATTAGTAACTACCTTCTATTCAATCCACGGACCAGGTCCGGTTCTAGGTCGCGTTGAACTCTGGTTTTGTTCATGATATAACATGTTTCGCCATATTTTTTTATTTTCAAAAGGGTGGTTATTTATGAAATTGTTAGACACATGTCATTGAACATGTTTTATAATGCATGTTAAAAACATATTTTCATCTTATGCTCGAACATATATTTTATGGAATGTATTTATAAGAGGACTTCTAATGTATCTGAGGGTGGTGACCTATTGGGACATTTAGATCACACCTATAAAGATACTTTACTTGTTTTTGGTACCCATTACTATTTCTGTTCTTTGGTTCAAATTTCATAACTGGAGGGAAATTAAATATTTAAGGAATGATCAATATTCATTAGTTTTTTCTACTCTAATGCATCATGTGTCAATGGTGAATGTGACATGGTTTTAACACTCTTTTTTATTTTTAGTAGGGTGTCACAATGTGACCAGTGAATGTCATGCCATGATACCTTTGACTCGACTCCCATATCAATGCATGAAGGGGTTTGGGAAAGTAATATAATTCTCATGAGTTCCCCTACCAATCAAAATAACTTTAACACTTAGGACAGATCCCTGGGTTGTGAGCCTAAGGAAAAAATAATAGTGCTGGAGAAATCTAAAAGTATATAATATTGAGATAGTAGGGGATACTTATGGGGTCCTACAAATGGTATCAATGGGTATAAAAAACCTCAGTCTATATAGGAAGTCTTTATGGGGATATTTTTGTCCCACATGGATGTGTCATGCTCCCTAGGTGAATGTGGAATATATTTAGATTTCCTACTACTTCCTAACAGGGAGTCACAACGTGACTTGTGAGTGTCCTACCATGACACCTTTGATATGAGTCCCCTATCATAGCATGGAGAGGCTTGGGTATGAAATATAAATTCTGTGATTTAACCACCCAATACTAAGTCCTTTTCTAAATGGGTGATATCCCAAAGAAGTAATATCTAATAAGAAAAAAATATAATTGATTTAGGAATCCTAAAGCGGACCATATTACAAAGGTAGGAGATGATAATGGGGTCCTACAACTGGTTAAGGTTGATGGATCTATTCATGATCGTTTTCTAATTCTACTTTTATTTGGGGATGTTATATCATCATGTTGTACTAGGTTGATTATTTATATGAATATTATTTTTCTGTATTTTTATTGTTTTTAGCCATGTTGGATGTTTTATTATTCTATTTTTGTAAGATTTTTGATCTTCTTTCACTACTGGTTTATTTTAAATCATGAACAAGGGTTAAATCATTACTAATGTGAATTTTTTAGACCCAAGAACTATTTATCATCCCATGGGGGTTGCCAATTCCCTTAAAAATATTGGATGCCTATGTCATATGTCGGTTGAGATAGAATTATGGGTTGATTTCTTACTTCTCCCTTACCTCTGATGGAATCCCAAGAAACAATCCTGATCATAATTTTCAAGTCTAGAATAATTTAACTATTTCTCCTAAATCTATAATCTGTATTAATAATAAGAAAATAGTTGATTATGAGCTCCAAAAAAATTGAAATCTTTTAAAATATACTCCAATGTTCCAAAGATTCCTTTAATTCATTTAGAAATCCACTTTGAGAAACTATTTTAAAATTCAAATCCAAGTATCAAATTTATATTTCAAAACATCCCTTTATTACTATATACATATATTTCCACATGTATATATATACATCATTCTATGCACACATTATCATACCTACTTATGAATGTGTACATCCATGTGAATATATTTTTAAATATATATACATGTATGACCATCTAATATAATACATTATGCATTCTCATAATACAATGTAAACATTATGGAATGATTATTTATATATAAATATTTATTTACATTTATATATATACATAATTTTATGCAAACATTAACATGACTCCATGTTGATGTTTATATCCAAGTAAATATACATATACCTATACATACAAATATATATGGACACCGAAAACAAGTGACTCCATAATTCCAGATCCTTTTTTTTAAAGTTCAACGTCAAACATCTCTTTTAAAATCATCCCATTTCAATTTATTTTGAAAAAAAATTCTATATAAATCTACCAAACCATTTAACCCCCCTTTAGAAAAGAAAAAACATTTTATTCGGGACCCAAATTGGGATGAAATATTTTTAAATATCCAATATTGTTAAAACACCCATTAAAAAAATTACCAATACGTGGAATTTTAAGTAACATTTTAAATTCAAGGTAGAAGAATTTTTCCATGGTAATAACCTACCCAAATATTTGAAAAAAATTATTTTACATAATATAAATAAGCATAAATAACAAAATTTGGAATTAATAAATCTCATGAAATAAATCAAATTCCATTTGAAGGTACAAAACAAAAATTCATACTCAAAATGTTAGAAGTCCTCTATGGTTAGCTGAAATTAATCACATTTTATGGAAGACACAAAAATAATAAATATAATGTTCCAATGAACCCTAAACAAAATGAAATCATATTTAAGAACCACATTGAACATATACCATGGCCATAGTGGACTTTGGTTTTGTAGGAGGACGAAGAATCAAGGAGGAATGAGAGTTGAGGGAAGAAGAAGAGGTAAATGAGGGAGAAGAACCATGTTTAAGGTTCATTATTGAAAATCATGGAAAATAAAAATAGAAACAAGAAATAATAGAAGACCAGGATGGAGGATGTGTAAACATAATAGGGGGATTTGGAATGGGATAATGTAACTGAGATTGGGTAGATGGGTCTAGACACCAATAAAATCTGGTAAAGGGGTTGTTCTAAAATATGTCTTATAATTTTATGTTTTTTCGTAAATAGAGAAGGTCATATGGCCTCTATATGGATTTCCCAAATATTGCACTCACAGTGTTGGTTACCTACAAGGGAAATATTAAGGCATAAAAATTTCTAAAGGGATTTTCATATATGATAAAACCATGCTCAAGCCATGTGAAATTACATTGTTAAGGAATAGATCCCAAACACATGGTTGGAACACACTTAATCTTAACCATGTTCATCCCATGTGTTGCCCAGAGAACTATAATTTTTTTTACTTTTTAGTTTGAAAATCAATTTAATCCATGACACCCAAAAATTAAATAAATTAATTAACCAAATAATTGTTTTGGTTGT
Organism: Viscum album; assembly: GCA_963277665.1. NCBI lineage: Eukaryota > Viridiplantae > Streptophyta > Magnoliopsida > Santalales > Viscaceae > Viscum > Viscum album. The sequence continues at coordinate 1,543,206,010 of OY728142.1, forward strand.
GATAGTAAAACCTAATTGGAATATCATATCTCTAATTTTTTTAATACATTCAATGGACCGGGTGTACATATTGAATGATCCTTTTTTGGTTATTATTCAACATTTATTATGAATTTTATGAGAGAGGTGAGTTAAGTTAATGGATAAAAAATTTCACATAACATATATTTGATGTTAAAAGTATGTGATAAAATATAAATAAAATTTATGACCTAGTTAATATGTAATTTAGATTAATTTAGGGCTTATTTATATGTTTTATGTTATCCAGGGGTAATGTATAATTTTTAGGACTTAAACTAGCCTATATAAGACATGAGAATGCCAAATTCAAGGGAATATTCATTCCCTAAAATTTGAAAGTTTATATCACTACTGTCTAAAATTATAGAGTGAAAAAAGAAGGGATATTAGCACCCCCAATACAATTTATTCATTATATATTGAAGGAATATTGCCCTGATGTTCAAAAGGATGTTGAATGATTCTTTGTTTCCCCACTTCACTATGCTTGCTCGCAAATATTGAATATTAAAATATCAATGAGACATGGAGGTTCATGTGAATGATTGAGATGGATGTAAAATTGGTCCCTTCATTTAATGATCACCATTAATGAGAAAAATTCACATGTAACCAAAATTGAAAATGGTATAATTTTGATTTTTTTCTTCTATTCAAAATTAAATCACATGAAATCCCTAGGATGGTTGTGAGGTGTTTCTTCATCATAGAGATGTTCTAATATATATCATAGTTAATATTTTTAATTTCCCACAATTTGGGGCTTTCATTTTGAACATTGTATGAAAACTTTATATACTTGAATTAGTGAATTTAATTGAGTGTTAAAATTAAATATTCATGAATTTTAGTAGAGGTAATTGTTATTTTCCCAAATCCATTGATTGTTCTCCGATTCATGGTCAGGTGGCTGAGATAAGCCAATATGAAGATCAGAATGTGGAAATTGGTCTAAAAAATTAATTAATATAATTACTATAATTCAAATGAATAGTAACCCATGGTTATTATTCATATATTAGTTGAATGATGTTCAAAGAGGATGAAAACAACCCCTGGACCTCCATAGAATTTACTTATATATTAAAGCAAACAAAGATAGACACACACACACACACAGATATATATATATATCCACCAAAATAGTATATGCATGTGAACAACAACACATAGATGAATAGTAACCCATGATAAAATAATACTTGTGAGTGAACAATACCTATAAATAGTTCCCATGAATAGTACCTAAACCCCCTCAAGGGGTTTTAACTACATGGGAAACCCGTAAAATATAAGAAAAATTCCAAAAACCATTTAAGAATATTGTGAATTTAATAAAAAATATTCTTTGGACTGCATGAAAAGCATTTTATGAATTAAAATTATATTAATTTATTTTAATTTATAATAAATACCCTTGAGTAGAATCAATTGAAAATTTAATTTTATTATGATATTTTAATGTGTACCTACTGATAATGAGAGAGATTGACCAATTTATATATGATATGATATTTATTTATTTAATTATCTCAATACTTGTAATGTTTGTAATAGTTATTTAATAGATGATGGTCTATGCACCATCCCTCTCCCTAATTATATATATAAAGGCTTAAATATCCTAGAACGATCTCATTCATGTGTGTTTTACATTCCCGATACCTCCTCACATGAGTGTGAGTATTTATTTATAATAATGAGTAAAAAATAAGTGACTGACTACACCAATACATAAAAAAGTATAGGATGAGATAATGACACATTTGATAAGGTGGGCACTGAAACTAGAGTTGGATAAGACTAATTCATTTCCCCTATGGTCTATGTTCATCCATTACAACTTAATGGATCAAACATTAAAAAAACATTCATGAATAGAAATTTATATTGTTAATTTATTCATGGTTTCATTTATTTATACATTTTTATTTTTTATGTGATCATATAAAATAATAAACAAGGATTCATAGAAATAATGAATTCAACACCCTGATATTTTATTATTAATTTACCATTAAATATTTCATTGAAAAAATTATCTCATTGAAAACAAATAACTAAAATGAACCATGACATATGTTATTAAAACAATCCATTGTTACGTGAAACATCAATAATAAAAATTAAAATATAAATAAAACCTCAAGTAAACAGAATTATTATAAAATGATTTATTATAGAAACATATATATCAAATTGTTAAATATTATAAATATTTAAAATAATGATTCATTTATTTTTATACTATAAAATTGATTAAATTTAATAGTATGAATTTAAATATTTAATGGAATGTGATTAGAACTATTTAATGTAAAAGGGGATTTTTTCATTCAAAGAACAATTTTAAAGTGATGTGTATTTTATCGCAATAATTTAAATTGATGAATTTTTAAAATATAATTTGAGAATATTTAACATTTTTATATATAAATTAATATATTATCACTCATTTTCTGATAAAATCGTATGAAATATGATTAAGAACATTTGAGGTTTAACAAATCATTTTTCTATAAATGCAGTTTTCATTTTCCTTTTTTATTTTAATTTAGATATTAAATTTATAAATTTTATAATTTTAATTGCATGAAATGAAATTAATTTTTTAATTCAATAGTTAAAAAATATATTTATATGGATTTGGTATTTTTAAAAAATATTGATTTTTATGCGAATAGTTAAAAATACCGTTTTTTCAAATACCGTGACTTTTATTACAACAATTAGGATATAAAAAAGCCTAAACATTTTATAAAACCTATTTCATGACCAAATAACTATTTTATTAAGTAAATTTATACATTTTAAAATATTAATACTAATTTATAATCCTATATTTTTAATTTTAAAATTTTAGTAATATTTTTTCTAAAACAGTTCTTATACACTATACCTTTACTATTTTAAATTAATATTTAGCAATTTTTAGAAGATTAAAATTATGAATTTTTTTTCATAATTATAAATAGAATATAAATATTATATATTAAATGTAATTTCATTTTTTCATAAAAATAAATTTTCGAGGTTAAATAAATATATTTTTTTTGCTAAAATTGAATAATGGTGAAAAAAAAAATTAAGAAGAAATTCCATAATACCTATATAAATTCTGCATTATTTTTTTATGAGAGAAAATCAGCCAAGAATTATACCATCTCTATTAATTTCAACTTTATGTGGTACCTTCCATTGAAGATGAAATGACATTAATATAAATTTATAAATATGTACAGATATTACACTCTCCTTACTAGTACAAGGGGACTTGCAATTCCCCATTACATTAAATTTAAAATAAAAATTCCTATTGTTAATATTATCCTTTTTACATCCACTATATCCATATAAAACTTTGGGTAGCTCTTTGATCCATGAAAAATCGTTAATTTCACTATTTCCAAGAAGTCCTCTAAGGGAAAACCCTTGTTTTCAACATGAGTACTAATATTTAGCTAGTAAAATTTATTTTATATCATTAAATTAGATATATAATTTTTAAATTATTATATAATTAAATAAAATTATATTTATGTTTAATATTATTATGTTGTGTGAATAAACATTATCTACATTTCTATTTTTCTTTTAAAAAATAAAAACATCTTAATGCCTACATGCAGACCACTGCCTCCATTGAAAACATGTTTAATTTATCATCACTACATTGAAGACCTAATTATAAAGTGATATTTAAAGGATTAAAATGATACATATAAAATTATTAATATTATAAAATTATGAAGTATTTTTTATCTTCCTCACATTTTATGTAAATGAACGCTCCACATGTTAAAATGTGTGGACTATAGCCACCATGAAGGCGATGTATTTCGTTTTTCATCTAGTATTTCACCCATTATAAAACCCTATAAAAATATGATTAAACAATTTAAAAGCATCTAAATAATATACTTATTATTTTATAAAAATGATATTATTTAAAAAACACTTTCATAAAAATACTCACCCCTAGATTGTAGGTTATTCAAATTTGATCTGTTTAACCACCTATGTAAACAATGATACAAATTTACTTTATGGATGAATATGGATATTTAAGTATTTTAAATTATTTTTCATCAATGAAAAAAAATATTTTTATTACAGTTATAGAAATTTTATATTAATATTTAACTAATTATTATTGTACCACAATTTTTGTTTGTTACAAATTTCCAAGGCAAGGTTATCACCAACTTTGTTGGTGAAAATCATAAATAAAATATGTATGAAAATAAATTATAATTTTATGAATAATTAAGTAAAATTTATTATATTACATATAATGATATTATGATGATTATGTTTTAATATATAAATACTAATTACTGCCTCCAGTAAGATACTAGTACAAGAAAAACAATTAATGTTAATATCATCTGATGATGAAAATAAAATTAGAATAATAATTTTTTATTAAATTATTATAAAATAATTTTATAAATGGTTATTATTATGAATAAGGTTCTAGAATAAGTTATTATGATATATATTTTTTATACACAAGAGGTTAGTTCTTGTTCAGCTATGTTGGATTAATGGTAAGGGCGTTTTGTTTCAATTTCATTTCTAGTGGACATGTTTTATTGATGCGGCTAATTTCATTTAAATGATGTGTTTACTTTATATTGGATATATAATATCATGAATTATCTTTTATTCATGGTATTTTATGTTCAATATCACGATCTCTCTTTCAATAGGGTTTTAAAAAAATCATTCTTAAGTAGTAAATGATTTTATAATCTCAAACCCCCTTCATTATGTTATAATATTTCTTCAAGAACATATTTATTATATGTTTGGTTTCTTCCACCAATTTTTTTTAAATTTTGTTCCTTCTATTTTTATATGCTCAAAATTGAATTATAATTCAAATACCCATCTTAAAATAGTTTGTTTATCATAAAAGTAAATTGTTAACTATAATTCTCAACCTCTCAAATATTCCATTTTTATACCATGAACATATTTCATATTTCAAAAAAATTTATTATCATTATTTAGAAACTCAATTATGAATTATTTCACAGAAACATAATATTTCTATTAATCCATTTTTGAATTGATATTTCATTATCCAATTTATGATGTGGGTTTTTCAAAAATATATTTTAAAATAAAAAATTGGATTTCCTTTCATGATTATATGTTTTATCTTCCACTCCATATTTCCACGATATAATATTTATGTATTTTTTTAGGGATCCATTATTGAATATTCCTTTTAAAGGTATATTTTTTCAAAAAGTATTCATTTCACCAATTTTAAACCGTCAAAAAATTTGAAATTCATTATTATTTGTATTTTTTTCTAAATAATTATATTTTTAAAATGCATCATTTTAATTTTCTCAAAAGTGATCTTTTTGAAAGTAATTCATAACTTCTTAGTTTTAGGAAAAAGTTATGAATTTTTTCTAAGGACACCTTTATGATTTTTTATTATTTTAATCTGAAATATTTATCTCATATAGAGTTTTTTTTCACCCTCTAAATTTATGTAGGAAATAATCATATTGGGTGATTGAAATTTTTCGTATCAACCATTCTAATTCTAAAAGATCTTTTACGTGATACTATATAATAATGTCATGAATTTTTGTTATTTCCATGGGTTATTTATTATATGAGGAATAATTAAGTTCAAATGGAACCTATATGTATGGATGATTGATGGGTGGGTTCAAATATCCCCTTCCAATGAATTTTTTAAATGTTTATACATCATGAGATTTGTATACATGTGTGAAATTAAGTTCTGTAGAAAGAGTGGGAAAATGTGTGTTGCTCATGACAATGAAGACTCATGAGGGAAGTATTCATGGATATGATCTATCATTTTCTCAACCATGAGTGTAAGTGAGTGAATCATGAAGGTGATTATTTTCTATGCTTATGTTTTTTCCAAATTTCATTTTAATTTTATGATTCAAGGGAATTTTATATATCTATTCCATAATCATACTATTATGCTCCATGTATTATGTTTATTATCTCATTATTATGAACCATTTTTAAATGGTACATGTTTGTTAATTTTAGACAACATATAATTATATCATAATTATAGACAAATCTTATTGTTCTATGTGCATTTTAATAAGATATTTCTTAATACTCATTTTTTTAATTATGAATTTGATCTAACCATTGATGTCATGTTGATAAGTTTTACCTTATATAGAATTTGATCTCATATATTTCTTATGTTTTCATTCTTGAGATTATAAATATGAGTATAACTTATAAGAATACTATAAAGGAGTAAATTTTGGCTTAATTATGGGAAAATGATTACAATTGTTTTAAAATAATTTGCTTATTTAATTCTGCCTCAATAAAAGTAAAACATTATTTATTTTGATTATGAGATTATTATGAGGTGTAATGTTCATATTTTGGAAATAATGTAAAATAAAGATATCATCATATTGGATCATATCACTATATATGAATCCCCTTGTGTAATGTATGTTTATTTAGAAATGGATCTAGGAGTGCAGGTCTAGAGAGCCTTAATTAGTATTGGAGAATGTTTTAGTAATTTTTGGGATTTAGATTAACTCTTTTATCAATTTAGATGAGAGAACATAAGTGGAAAATACAAGGATAAGTCTTAGTATAAGAAAAGATACTACAAATTTCGTAAAGTAGAGATTGTATGGTTTCGTAAAAATTATAACGTTGTCTTAATATTGGAAATTGGAATATTGCTTTGGAATAGATGAACCTAGAGGTAACCACACTAAAAATGGATTGTTTTGTATGAACTCAATATATAATCAGTGCATAATGAGTGGTACTATGAATGAATACCTGGTTAGAAACACTTAGTGAATATGATTATCTTAATCCATATTCTCATTATGAACCATTATAATGTATTTTAATATAGTTTGGTTAAATTAACAAATAAAAATTTCACTATCCATAATCTAGGTTTAACTAAGAGAGTTATAGTATGAACCAAGTATGATATTTTTGAAAATAAGGTATCATAGGATGGAATATATTTGTTATTGGAGAAGGAATATTAGTACTATGATTTTAAGTACAAAAGATAATTTATTATGTTTTTATTGGATAATATCATATCTATTTGAAATATATTATTTCTTTGGTCACATGATCATGAAAATGAAGCTGTTAAAGGTATGCCTTCCAAAATCCTGAAAAATAATATTATAGAGAAAAACGATTCCTAGATAACTATTATTGGTGGACTTATACCTCATTAAAAAGTATTTCTTGATTCATGTACATTTTTTAGATACCCTTATCTATTTTTATTAGATATTGATAATTAAAATTTTAGGACACAATTTATTTATGGGATGGTAAATGTAGCTCCCTAATATTGTAGTTCCAATTTTCTTTTAAATATTTCACTGAACTTTTTATTTCACTCATAACATAGAACTAAAATTAACCATGATAAACCTTATTAAAAAATAATTATGATGTGAAACACTAATAAGAAAATTTTAATATGAATAAAACCTTCTGTCTAGAAAAATATAATACAATTATTTATTATAAAATCCTATATTTTAATTAAATATATATTTTTAATACATTTAATGAAAAATTGATTTATTTTAATACAATTATATTGATAAAAATTAACAGTTATAAGATAAATGATCAATGGAATGTGATTAAACCAATATAATGTTAATAGGGATACTTTCCTTTTAAATAATTTTTTTTAAAGTGATGTGTAACTTATCCCTATAATTTTAATTGACCACTCTTAAAATATGATTATGATGATATGTTATATTTTATTGTATAAAATATTTTATTAAAACGATTTTAATTATAACTTGATTTTGAATATAATAAAAAATGTTTGATGTGTATAAATCATATTCCTATAAGTGATGTTTTCTTTATATTTTGTATTTTCATTTAAAAGATTAATTTATAAATTGTAGTTCATGACCCACTTACCCCAATGGTACCCCCTAAAATGAAAATGAGAGAAGGGAGATAATTATAACTACATCCCACATCCATTTTTCCATGGTTGGCTTCCAAGAACTGAGAGTATATCATACACAAAAATTCGAGGCATTTACCTCCAAAAAGAACATAGTTAATGAGATATAAATAAGTACAACAATCCAATATTTCTCATAAAAAATTAATGATTTATTAATACATGAATCAAATTTCTGAGACTGTGATACAACTACAAAAAACGAAACTACATGTATAAAAATTAAATCCCTAGTAGTGGCCTCAAAGCCCAACAAGATCAAGAATGATCCCATGAGCTAGTAATGCCCACACCAATCAACAACAAGCTCCATAAGTCTTGAAAAATAATAAATACATATATTGATCAGAGTTGAAATACTCAGTATAATCCTCCCTAGATCTTCTCATAAAAATGATAAATAAATAATACTAAATTTCAATTGATAATAAAGTAATATAACTCATCATATAGAAAGGTATACTAAGATCCCAGGAACACCATTACTATTTCAACATGTATCATATTCAAGTAATTATATAATTACAAACATAATATCAAATGAAGATATCCCACCACTACATCCCCATTGGGTTTTTTCTCTGCCCAAACTTCTCTTATCTTGAGCGATCTCCCTCCAAATATAATCTTTCCCAAAAACACATAGGAAGATGAAACATACTTAGAAACTCATGCATTATATTCATTTTTTTCCTAATATCACTCACCCTATGCACCACATTATCTCATCATCATTTCCCATATATCTATATATAAACATAGTAGTTTTCAGGATCCATCACAACTCGTACATTATGTATTATACATTATGTGATCATAACCTGTACATGAAATACCAATAATAATTCTCCACATACTATATATGGAGATATATGTTAATAAAATAAAAAGAAACACTGCATCACTTTAGAAAAATATATGGGAGTGGTAACCACCATTTATACCAGCACATAATACTACCTAGAGAGGAGGATGAGGAAAGAATTGGTAGTCAACCATATATTCCAAATCAAACTGAATATTGGGGAAACACCCTACAAAATCCATCAGAGTTAATCACTCCAGATACATGGGTGGTGTATCATGTGAAATCACATAGCATAAAATAATATATATATATTTATACATATATCATAATAACACTATGAGTAAAAAATTACCCTTAGACTCAACTACAACTATCCCCGCTTAGACACCTATTTATCACTAACAAGGACAATATATCAAATAATCACATAAGAATTTATAGAAAATTTTAATTGATTAATTATTTCTTTTAAACATTTTATATTTACTTGAGTAAACAACTGAGTTCCATGCCCTCTAGGAATAAAGAAAAATCATGCAAAGTTCCTCTAGATTTTTCATCATTCATCATTTTATTAAACCCCCAAATCCATGGTTTTAAAAAATAATTATATCATTCCATAATTACAGGTTCTCTATGACTCTTCCTAAGATTACATAAAAGATGAGAAAATAATGGTTAAAAATATGCATCAAGTAGTAGGGAAAGGAATGAAAAAATAATAATCCCAACCATCCAAACATTAATAAAAATTTATTGACTATAAAGTAACCTAGATTTCATTACATAATAAACTTGAAATATCAAATTAAGCCATTAAATCTGCCTTGATACAATTTGTAGTATCACCATGCATATCACCATGCATCCCACCATCATAGTAGAAAACTATGATAATCAATCAGGCCTCACTGTCCATTCTAGTAAAACCATCACCCATCCTAGGATCACATCACATCACATAGAAATGATCCTAAATAAGAATAATTGGAGATGTAAAAAAGTAAAAAACTATTCAATAGGGAATCTAGGCCATAAAACCTATGAATCAATCCTTCAATGAAAATGGGCTCAATCATCCCCAAAAGAGTGTCACTAAAAAACTACTAAATTCATTACTATCTTGAATTAAACAATTTTATTATCATAGGTGATAACCAATGGTAACCTAAGGCAATAAATATTGACAACATTGAGATATTTAATAATGATTTAAATAATCACTTCTGGTTTCATTGAATTATAAGGTAAACTAATTAAAACTTATCATATAACTTTATTATTTATCCAATAATAATTGATATATATATGTTTATAATCCAATTTCTATAATAAGAAACATTCTTTAATGTCTCTATTTTTTCAATGTATGGCCTTATAATATATCTAATAATTTTTTGAGAGCATGCACTGAGAAAAAGTGTGATTCTGAGGCCTGGTGTGCCTCGAATTGATGTTTGTAATTTATCAAAAATATAAAATTGAATGAAGACACAATTTTCCTAAAAAATTGGAATAGTAAATGGGGAATCATATTAGAAATATTAGATGTTTATCGATTTTAGAGAGTGGATTTTACCCAAGGCATGACATAACCATGGAGTGTGTTAGATATTCAAGATGAGCATAGTCACAAGCTGATTAATAAATAGATAAAACAATTATTTATATTATTTAAAGAATTTGTGTTACCTAATTTGTATATATAAATACATTGATACAGAAAAATCCTTGGGTTTTTTTTCACATGTCCTTGGAGATTTTAGATAGAGAGAGAGATAATTTTAGGATCCTTCTTAGATAAACAACAACTGGATTTTGGATTATGAATCATTGTGCAACAAATTTAAAGGATCTCACCAAAATAATGAAGCATATTCATTATTTTCTAGATATTGATCTAAACCGATGTAGGGCATTTGTTATATTTGTATTTATCCTTGTTTAATTTCTTTCCCATGAATAAAGTGAAGCAATAAACTGATTAATTGAATAAAAAATCAATATTTTTTAATATAAATGATAGAATATAAATTATTGGGTATTTAAACTATTGATTATATTATATCCCTTCTTTATTCATTTTAATTACAAAGAATTGAGGAAAATATGAACAATGGATGAGTTCTATTCTTCATGTTTGTGTTTTGTACAGATCACCACCATTCATGGAACGTTTATTACTATAAATTCCTTTAGACCATGGTTGGATGAAATCCTTGTATTCAATTATTTCATGACCATTATTCAACAGAAAAAAATAAACACTAAAGGCATGGATATGATCAAATATGTGATTGTAAGGTATGATGATGATTTGTGATCTATCAGTTCAATTTTAGGGATACCCTTTATTTTTTTTTCTATTTTAAATTATGGTGCGGATAAATGAATGATTTATAAGAATACCAAGATATTATTTCTAGTGAGTATGTGTAAATAAGGTTCGATGAGTCTAGATCCATGATATTTAAGAGATATCAGTGACAGAACCAGAGATGGCATCATCATGGGCTTACACAGAGGTTGAACCATGGGTTTTTGGAAAACCCACATTACACGACATGTCATCCATCATGACATGACAAATGAGACACTTTTTGTGGTTCTAGAGTTTTTTTGGGAAGATAATTATCATATGAAATATTTCATGCATTACGTGATTTGTGAAGAAGACCTAGTGACTCGGTTTGGGCACTTGGAGTATATGGATAGAAAACTGACTGAGAACCCATATAGACACAGGAAAACCACATGTCCAAGAACATTACTGAGCGAAGGGTATACTGGTTGAGTCTTGTACTTATATATGGATAAGTAAATATTCATGATTAGCTGTACAAGGACATAAACAAAAACATTGGGCATGATACATGGGTATAATTGGTTCCGAATAGACATGATGTGTACGACCAGTACACATCGTGTACTTATTCAAAGATGTCTTGGATACCTTATCCCCAAAACATGAAAAAGTATCACTGTTATGTGTTCCCTTGATCATTTACCTTTGGGTTTATTATAGAATCATGTTCTGTGTATAGGATGGTGATCCTCTATGATGAACTTCAATCCAAGAAAAAGTTGTTGGAATCCCTCCATGAGTCTTGGAGTGAGATCCTTTATCATCATTATCCATATGTGGGGTTCTCAGAATCCTCATGACCTACCCTACATGGGTGTCGATCCCCTATTTAGGGGGTTAATATATATTGGGTAATTGGTATACCCCATGTACATGGGTGTGATCCCTAGATTTGTATCATTTTATTCAAACTTCGAGTATGAGTGACCCAATGAGCATGGTATCTCATATAGATTCCATTAGTGTTACCTGACTCGTGAATTGTGTTCACCTAGAGGAGTGTTATGTGGAATCTTAGAGTAGGAATACTATTTTGAAAAAAAAGTCTGTGACCTTACCCTAAGCCTGTGTGTCTACTATGAGTATATATGGATGTTCCTATTATTTATGTTGACGAAATATACCTATTATGAGTTGACTGTTATTCTTGATTCATCATGCTTAGTAATTTTGGGGTGTTGTACTGAGTGTTATTATAATCACCTATGCAATGGATTTTCGTATACATATCATGTATTAAGAAGATAATAAACCTCAATATGGGGTTCTCGGTGCAACAATAGTAGGCAATGATTAGTTTTAGGATTGTGAGATCGTCGTTTATACCAGGAGTAATATTTGATTGTAGTCCCCTCTTTATATCTGGTTATAATTAATTAATATTTTAGATGTGCTTGTATTTATCCCTTATCTCTTTCCAGTAAATTTTTGTACTCTGGTTGTAACATTTAGATCTGTGCATGCATTTGGTATCATTTGTATTTTATATTTTTGTACATTATGATCATAGAGATATGTGTGTGCATATAGGTACCTTAGGATAAGCCCCCCATTTTAATTTTATGACTACTCGACATTGGTCTCAATCCCATGGACTATTTTAAGTGGCCTTGGAGTAGTTACTATTGACTTACAACTGACCATGAGAGTTTTGGTGGGTCTAGTATTTATAGAGTTGTATTATAGGTAAGGTTGTGTTCTATGTTAGGAGTGGAGTTTTGGAATTTTTTCTAGAAATAAGATTGGTTTCAAATTTATAGAAACATTGTTTAGTGTTTTGAATATATATTTTAAGACAGGGACTCTGGTGTTGGTGTAGCAGCTGATTTATCCATAAACCAAGACTCTAATCACCTACCTTTCAACTCAGTACACATAGACATGTTTTTTAGGGAAAACATTTGAACAAGAGTCTTTTGTATTGCCAAGACACATAAAGACCAGATAGTGGTCTTAGAAAAGTTCCTTCTCTATGGACGTGCAGGACGATGTTGGGTCTTAGTAAACCATTTTAATGATTAGGTGACTCTTTCATGGTAACAGTTAGGTATCCTTTTAATATAGAAGTTTTTTCCTGACTATATATAGGGATATGCACATCGAGTTGCTATAATAGCTTCTTCTGAGTAGTATGACTATGGATGAGTATTCTTTGAGGTTGACCAACCTCTCTCAACACTCAATGGATATGGTATATGATCAATACTTTTAGGAATTATTTTTTTGAATGGTTTATGCAGAGCCATCCAATACATCATGACACCTCTATGAATTTGTACCTATGATAGGGTGATAGAGCATGTTTTTTGGGTCAAATATTTATTGGGTGAGAAGACACAAAAACCTGGTTCCTATAGTGGAAACATGAGAGGTAATACATTGGTGGAAGGTAGATGAAAATAGACATAGAGACCTAGAAGTGTTATATGTTTTAAGAGGCGATCCCATGATACAGTATCTATAATTTAGAGATCACATGATGGATCTAGTTAGCCTAGGAAGGGGTAGTTTTACTATTACGATGGAATGAGACATATCACGTAGGATTTTCAAACCCATTATATGGATGATAGAGAGATTGTGGATGGGCTACATAGGAAGTGGTAGTTTTAGGATTCTATAATACACATGGTGGAAAATGTGGAAGAGGAAGTAGCATAGAATTTAGAGCGTTCAAAGGTTTGTAGTTGTTACCACCACCACCCCCAGGTGTTTTGTGCCAGGCTCAGGGAGCTGGAGAACATGGATGGGGGAAGCTATAGGTGGAAAATTATTATGAACTAGAGGCTCTAGGAATGATACAAGGTATGATTTTAAACTTCTCTAATTTAGTTTTATTATAGATAAACATGTGTTTGAGGAACTACTTTTTTAAATTTATTAGGTTTGAGATGTAGAGATTCCAGTTGAGGCTTTGGCTCAATCGTTATGCTTGGAGACCCCTACTGGAGGCATCTCAATAATCAAAAACTTATTCTAATTGTGTGACCTGACTCTTGGAGGTGAGATATTTTTGTATCTATTTTTATTATCAATGGGTCCTTTTGACATCATATTAGGAATTTAATGCTTATCTACATTGACGGGATGATGTTTTAGTTTATGGGTGAAAAGTAAACCTAGGAAGATTAGGATGGGTTCATTAATAGGAGAGTAAATTGGATTACACACTAGCTAGCTAGCATGAATCTTGGTGTAGTGGATTCTTTGAGTTTTCAGTTTCTAGTTGTGGTGGTGGAGTATGAGAGAGTATTTCCTAAGGATGTCGATGCCAACCTATATTTTGGGAAAAACATTTTTGTATTGATCTACACTCTGAAAAAAACCTATTATCTATTACACTATATTATATGTCTCCCATAGAACTCTGTGAATTGAGTTTTCAATTGGAGGAATTACATGGGGAAGGGATTTGTTGGGATTTGTGTTTCACCATGGGTAGCTACAGTGTTCTTTTCCAAAAAGGTAGATGAGATATTGAGGTTGTGTATGGATTACCATCATTAAAAAAATGTAACTGTGAAGAAAAATCATGCACTGTTGAGGATATATGACCTCAATAATCAGTTGAGAGGGGAATGATTACAAGACAAGATGCCTTTTTGGGGAAAAAAATGGGGATTACAAGACGAGGATATATCAAAGATTGACCTCAAATTAGGTTATCACTAGCTGTGATTATAGGAAAATGACATACTGAAGATAACATTATGATATCGTTATTGTCTCCATGATTACATAGTTGTGTCCTTTTTCATGAAGAACACCTCAAAATGATCATGGGACTCAGGAAAAAGATAATTGTTCCTTTCTTAGAATGTCCTGTGATAGTCTTCATTGATTATATCCTAGTGTACTCAGTGGTCAAGGAGAAACATGTGAGATACTTGAGGATGGTCTTGTATATACTCAGAGATTACTAAATTTATATAATTATATAGATTTTCCAATTCTATATTTTGTAGGTCCATATTCTGGGACATGTTTTCTTAGCATACAGTGTAATAGTGAACCTAGTGAAAGTGGTGGAAATTTTAGCTTGTGAGT
Source organism: Viscum album (assembly GCA_963277665.1). Lineage (NCBI taxonomy): Eukaryota > Viridiplantae > Streptophyta > Magnoliopsida > Santalales > Viscaceae > Viscum > Viscum album. The sequence goes on from OY728142.1 coordinate 1,543,221,268, forward strand.
CACCAAAAAATACAATGTAGGTATAAAGATTCCTTGGGTTGGTAGGATACTATCAATTATTTGTAACTAATTTCTCATGGATATCATCTCCCTTAATATATTTGACATGAAAGGAGAATCCTTTTGTGTGGAAGGAGAGTTTCTAGTAGGATTTCATGTATTTGAGGCAATGAAAGATGAGTGATCCTATGTCATGATTTATAGATGATGGTGTCAAGTACATAGTGTTATGTGATGCCTCATGGACTAAGATTGGTTGTGTTTTTCTATTGATATGGGTGTTGATTTCCTAGGTTTTATGTTTTTTGGGACCATAAAAGAAGAACTACGTGAACGAAAATCATAAAATAGAAGTGTTAATATTTTTAGTAAAGGTGAGAAGTCACTAAATTGTGGATGAGTGATTCATCATCTACAATGGACATATGAGTTTTAAGTATATCTTTTCTTAAAAGGATCTTAAAATGAGGTACATTTGATGGATAAAGTAACACTATGATTATAAATTAATGATTTTTAGACTCATGGGAATGGTAATGTTGTATCAGATACTCTTACATAGAGAAATTATTAATATCTATAAAGATAAGTATCATATTAGTTAGCCTCATATCAATTATCCTCAGTGAATTGGGATGGTGAATATTACAACTAGTCTATGATTATTACAACAAATATTCTATAGATAATTAAGTATAATCAATATAGAGATACCATCTATAAGACCCTATGTACTCATATATCCCCTAGAAATTTTCTTGATGGATTTTCTAAAGGTTGGGAGAACATAATTCTTTTCTGAGAATGCATGATGGTACAAGTGATGTTGTGGGAGACGATTCTAATAGAGTTTCAAAAATCTCATTTAGTGGTACATCCAGTTGTGGAAAATTTGTATTAGGACATACAAAGTTAGTTTTAGTGGCCAGAGATAATGAAATGAGTTGTAGAGTTTGTCTCATGATTCCTTACTTGTTAGAAAGTAAAGGGTGAACACCTTGTTCTAGGGGATTTAGCTCAACCCCATGTGGTTATAGAGTTTAAGTGGGATGAGATATCTATATACTTTGTTATAGGGATTCCACAGACTTCTAGAGGACATGATTCCATATCGGTGATCATAGACCGACTTATTAAGTCAACCCACTTCCTACCTATATGAGAGTAGAGTTTAGTAGTGAAATAGGGATTCCTATATGTGTAAGAGATATTTTTTCTCCATGAATTTACCTTGATGAATATTTTTGACAGTGATAATTTCTTCACATCTCGATTATAGAAGGGATATCAATAATCTTTTAGGACTCAGTTGCATTTTAGCATAACTTTTCACCTCCAGATTGAAGGTTGAACTGAGTGGAAAATTAAGATCATGGAGGGAATGATACAAGCTTTCATGTTATGCTCTGGCCATAGTTGGGAGGAGCACCTACCATTGGTGGAGTTTCCATAAAAAATATCTATTATTATACCATCGATATGAATTTATTTGAGGCCTTTTACAGGAGACCCTATAGGTCACCACAATGTTGGAAGGACCCAGGAGAGTCCCCACTTATGATCCTAGAATTGGTGTGATCCATAAAGAAAATGTACAGATCATCCTGAAGCGGATGAGGTCTGCACAGTACCATTATAAGTTTTATATGGACTAACTATGGAGGCATTTGGAGTTTAAGGAGGTAGGACATGTGTTCTTACGGGTCTCACCTCAATGTGGGTTACAGTGATTTGGTTGAGGTGAAAAGATATCTCTAAGACTCATTGGCCGTTATATATAATACGTATATTCATAGAGATTGTGTACCACTTGGATCGACCCCATTGCTAGAACATATACAAGATTCATTTTACATGTCACAATTAATGAGGTTTATGAAGGACCCATAACATGTTATTGACTAGGTTGAGCTAGACCTCAATAATGGCGATACTTTTTCCAATTTCTTAAAAGAGAATTAAGATAAATTGGAAAAAAATATATCACTGTTGAGTGATTCATTTAGTGCATTTATAATGGAAGAATGAGAATATTTAAGAGAGTACGTAGGATTGGGAAGCACAGATGCATGATCAGTACCTTGATCCATTTTTTAGTATTTTTTTGGTTTATGGTATTTAACAAACTAAGGTGGGGATAATTTAATGTCTCTATTTTCTCCCCATAAAGTATTAATATATATCTAGTAATATTTTTGAGACCATGTTTTGAGATTAAGTTTTATTCTATGTCCCAAATCCTTGAAATATATTAAATAGATTAAATATCATGCATTCATATTTTCACTAAAATCTGTAATAATTACCAAATTTTTTCTCCAATAGGATATTTGAGGCAACCATTCAGTTTAATGTGTGGGTTATATCCTAGCCATGACAAAAAGTTGGATCTCATCAGATGTTCGTGTTATGCATAGTCACAGGTAGACTAATAAAAAATAATAAAAAATATTTATTTTATTAAACAAAATTCATGACCCTATATTTTGGTTATAAATATGATTCTATAGATAAATATTAGGTTTAACTATATAACCCTAGAGATTTGATAGAGAGAGAGAGAATTGAAGGATCATTTATATATGAATAACTACCATATCTTGGATCGTCGATTGATGTGAAATAAATCTATAAGATCTAACCAAAGACAAAAATACAGATTTGTTCTTCACTAGTGATTGAACCAAACAGAGGTATTATGTTTGTTTTATATGGATTTATCCCCATTTTATTTATTTCCTATGATAAATGTGAATCAATCAAATAATTGATCGATTCATGGATCGAGCATATTGTAGGTATGATCTATATTTTCCTAGGATTGGGGATTTCTACTATTGATTACATTATATATCTTAAATCATCAGTCTAACAGAAAATAATCATGGAAAACATAAATAATGGGAAAGATCTATTTATATTTTTTTGTGAATTTATTCTCTATTCGTTGCACGTTCAACAAGGAAAATTCCATTGGCCCATTGTTTGATGAATACAAGGTATTGTTTTTTGTGTGAAGGTTATTCATTGAAACTAATCAATATAGTAGGTACTAATTTTATTAAGGCTACTAATCTAATGCTTGAAAAAATGGAAGATTGATTAGTTAAAATTTGGGGATACTCATTATTCATGTTTTCCAATGGCAATGACGGTGAACCTCAAAGTGTGATTTATGAGTAGATCAATGTATGACTTTTGGAAAAAAATAGGTGGTGAGGGTTGAACATGAAATCAATTTGATCTATGGATGATATCAATTGAGGGAATAGAGGTAAAGGTTGCACAGACATACTTGGAAGAGGAACCATTAGTTTCTGGATATACTTCATTAGACAACATGAAATCTAGGGTCATATTACATATACGACACATTGTGAGGAACTGGGTTTCAATGGAATAGATAAATTTCACATGGTGTGTGACACCACCTAGAGACTCAAAATGTTTTTTGGGAGCATAAGTCTAAAAACCCTGACAAGAAACATGTAAAGGCACTTGTCCAGACCTGGCATAAATGGGAAAATCCATGTACTTGGAAATGATGAAGTACAAAAACACAACGAGGTGAACATGGAAACATACATGTGCATGGGATGATAAACATATATATAATCAATTCGAAAGGGACATGTCATGAACTTTTAGTACATATTATATACCTTTTCAAAGATGGATTAGAGCCCATGTTCCCTCTATCATGGACAAATCTCATTAGGGTGAAATCCCTTTATTCTTTCACTAATGGTTTATTATGGAATATCTTCCTGTCTATAGGATGGTGATCCCATATAAGGAACATCGATCTTGTATAATTTTGTTAGAATCCTTCCTTAGGGATCAGAGTGAGATCCTTTGTCATCATCAGCCCAAGGTGGGGTTCTTAAAATCATTATTTCCTACACTAAATAGACATTGATCCCCTAAATTTAAGGTTACTCTGGATTGGGTTGTTGGTATACCCCTGGAATTGGGTGTGATCCTCATATGTCCATCATTCTCTTCAGACATCCAGCATGTACTTATTACGGAGAGACCTGTTGAGGACAACATCCTAGATGGACTGCATTGGGGTTATATGACTTGTGGGGTGTGTTATCCCAGAAGAGTATTACCTGTAACCTTTGATAAGGAATCTAGGGACAAAAATATTTTTGTGACCTTACATTGAGACAATGTGTCTACTATGTATATATATGGATGTTCTTGTTTTGTATGTTGTTGAAATATACCAATGATTAGATGACATATAATCTCTCTATTTTATTCTTAGTGATTTTGAGGTATCCTACATGATATTGGTATGATCACCCCTACATGGGATTTACCTGCACATGTGATGTCTTATGAATATTTCTAGATGTTTCATGGGGTTCTGAGAGTTCTAAGAGATTATGGAGCTTAGTTTCTAGATAGAAAGACCATGGATCATACATATATCCACATTTTACGTTATTACCCTCTTTCTATGAGGGTAGAATTATTTAGAGTTATTAGTGGGATTGTATTTGTCCCTTATCACTTTCTAGTATTTTTTTTACTCGAATTGTGGTATTTAGATGGGTCCATGCATTTGGTATCTATTGTATTTAACATTTCAATGTTTAATGGTCCTGCAGAAGTGTGTGTTCTAGTAGGTACCTTTGGCTACGGAAACTCATATGTGTGTAATTCCTACATGGAATTGGTCATTATATCCAATCATATAAGAGGTTTTCTTGTGGTATCCACAATAATATTTTTTTAGATAGGAGGGCCCCTATGGGTCAGGTGGCGACACATGCTAAACCAAAACATAGACATAAATTGAAAAATATCTAGAAAATCTAGAGGCAAACTGTTATCATGATGAAAATAATTTTGTTCATTATTCCCAAAATGAAATCTTCTCATTATTTCAGAAATATTTTTATGGTTAATTCCACCATTAACTAAAGAGATAAAGCATGTTATATTTTTTATTACATATAAACTATATTAGATGCAATGAATCCCTTTCATCTATTAGACGTTAAATATTATCTAAATAAGAAAAATTGATTGTGGATCAACCCCCTCCAAAAGAACTACCACCAATCTGAAGGAAGAACAGTTGGAACCTAACATCTATAAGCAAAAAAAACATTCTCAGATCTCAACCAAAATCGATAGGGTTTCTACAATAATCTCCCCAGATAAAGGAATCACAAATAGAGAAATAGAAGAATGTTTATCTTAATCAATATAAATCATTTATCCATGATCCCATTAATAAGTCATAGTTATTTGACCATAGTATGTTGAGGGTGGTGGTGGGGGGGGGGGACAAAACTATCACATACCGAACAAAAACATTCACCAATGTAGCCTAAATGAATGAAAAGACAAAACCAATCCCTTGGTTCATGAGATCATCTTGAAATAAAAGAAATTTTTTAAGAAAGGGGAATATATCAATTAATATAGATATTAATTGGTTAAAACTACATTCAATACCCCTCACAAAGATTCATATGTTTTCCCCATTAAACTAGTTGAGATCCATGAATTTTGGCACTTGTTTTAACCATTTCTGAACTAGTATGACTGCCACTATGGATTGAAAAAAGACTTAGTCTAATACACGGTGGTCCCTTTATTATTTACTACAACCAACTACATTATCCTAGAGAATTTTTTTGGGTGTTTCGCTCACCATGACCTCAACTATAAGCATGGCGAGGTCTTATTCTAGGTTTTGGATTAGAGACCCTCATAGGTTCCTTGCCCAGATTCACGTCTTATCTAGCTGTTTCCATGTTGGCTCTTTCAGATAGAAGAACACCACGACCAACATGGACTCCAAAATAGAATGAAAAGCTGTGTTTTTGTTCATGGTGCACCAAAAAATACATGACTATCCCAAACAATTTTTCCACTCCCACAACTCCAACACAACCTTCACACACCAACTACAAGGGCATGGTTCCCCTAAAATTTTAATTGCAACTCCACTAGCCTCTATAACACCTCCAAACACTCCCTTAATACCCTCAAGCCTTGAAAAAAAAGGAAATGCTAGAAAGCCCCACACCATTACATTATGTACCTCTCAATCAATTCTCATGATCAAGAATTTAAAACCAAACATGGAAAGAATAGAACGAAAATATTTTTATGAAAAATCACCTTATAAGATACCTATCAAGAATATTTTCTTTTTTGGAGAACAAACCTATAACTCTAATAAATAATGTGAAAAACCTAACAAAAAAAAACTATCTTCCCAAAACACTATTGGGGGAGATACCTCTCAAATTGAACCAAAGCCTAAAACAAATAATCAAAACTGAAAAAACCATATCATCAGATAGACAAGGTCAACAACCTAGAAATGAGAATCATTAAAAAGGAATAAACAATCATTAAAAACTCTTGATACTGAGTCCATATCTATGAATCATGCTCTTAGGTTCTTCCCTCTATGCAACGATACCACCAAAAGACATGAAATAATGGAGTAACACACCCACACAAAACCTTCTCTTCGAAGTCACGAATCTCCATGAACTTCTCCTCAAAGGTTGAATCAGAATAAACATTGATCATGCCCTAATCAATAGTATGGGATTCATTATGAATATAATGGTGAACATGAAACACATGAAAATAATTATAAATATTTCTCATCTATGGGGGAACAATATTTGACACGTGATGACTCCAACAGGATCCAACACCAAAAATGGCCTAATAAACCAGATATAAAAGATTACCCCAATGACCAAACCTTTGATACCTATAACGAAAAGCCACCTTCAATAATAAAGGATACTAAACATTTGACTCAATTGGTCTTCTATTATGATTTAAATAAGATTTATGATTATAATTCACTAACTTCATTATCTCACAAATCACCTGAACCATCTATATCATTCTTTTCACTAGTTTTAGTATGATAACTGATGACTGTGAAAGTATAGTCCATTGTAACAGATAATTTCAGGGTAAGCATTGAAATGATTCAAATTATTCCATGCCAATGGGGGAGTGGAATCTATTATTGTGATAAATCATGACTCATGGTAGACTCCTCACCCATGAACCTCTAAAAAAAGTACGTAAGTGCACAATTTTTCATTAAAAGTATTTATAGTCTTCTATGTCGAACCATTCATCTATAAATATTTGGAAATACTAAGGAACAACTGAGAACCAAAATCATTCATGAGACCTATCCACACTTTGGTGTCCCAAGGATGATTAACAAGAGATAAGATAAGTACACCAATACACTCCTACAAATAAAAAAAGTAAAGGGATACCAATACGTGCATGTAATTTCATAAAACCTTAGACAACCACAAGAATGAAACTATACATACTAATAGAAAATACATAGTAGTTTCCTAGAATCCAAAACAGATATTGAAAAAGTCTATGAGATAATAATGACCAGAAAGATCACCAAATATCTCAAATAATCCTACAAAATAGTTTATATACATGTAGGGTGAGAATAACAGTTATAATCATTAGGATCCTGACTATATAATCTCTTGAAAAAGATAAAAAACATAATAAATCCTGATAAAAAAATAAGGGAAGTTAAATCATCAACTAAATAGTTATAATAAGTTCCAAGACTCACCATGGATCATTCACCTGGTATCTTATATAAGTAATAATATTATAACCAACATAATATTAAAGGAAGGTGCCACACTTCCACTTCCCCACTGGCATTCCACTATTCCTCATATTTTGATGTCCTGATCCATCTTTTCTAAAATACAAGACTACCCAAAACACCTGGGAAATGGAAACATACCATACACCAAATGTATTACTTTATATGATTATCATATCATCCACCCCATGCATCATATCATAGCATCAACATCACCCATATCTCTAGATTTTAAATGAGATGTATTGATGAGTTATCGCAACTTGTGTGTCATGTATTATACCTACATCCATTAAAAATCATACACAACATAACTAAAATAATCATTACGATACCATATCCACAGATATATTAGTGTGAAATAACCATAATAAATTATATCCATCTACACTCATATATCGTAATGTTAACCACCTTGCATTCCAAAACATAATACAACTAGAAGAAGGTAGAGGGGAAAGATGGGGTATTCAGCTATCTATTTCTCATCAACTAGGATTCTGGGAAAACTCCATCCGGAGTCCACTGGTGTAGGTTAGACTACTGACATAGGAGGGGTAGCATATGAAATCACATAACATAAAGGAATATAAATATGGATCACAACCAAACTATTGGAAACAACCTAGCCTAAGACTCAACTGTATCTGTCATCACTCAGGCATATGATTACCACCACTAAGGAATAGATATCCGATAATAACAAAATCCTTTTTAGAGACTTTAATTTTATTAAATTTTGGTTTTAAACATTTCATAGTTACATTAGATATCATCTAAATTACATTCTATTTGAACATAAAAAAACATAATGAAAAGGTACTCAAGATTTACAAACATTAATTCCATTAAACCACCATCTGTATGTGTTATATTAATCATTATTTAATTCCATAATTTATGGTAATCTAGGAATCATCCTGAGAAACCGTAAAAGATACACAAAACATGTACAACCTGCTTTGTGAAGTAGTGGGGAAAATAATGTAGAAACATATAATGTGATCCTTAGACATTTAAAAAAGATCCATTAACAAGATATTATCCCAAAATTCATCACATATATAATGGGAATCCAAAAGTGAACATATTCCACCATTAATGGAACCATCGCTAAAATGATCATACATATCACCATCCATCCTTCCATCATAGAGACGAACTACTTCAACAAACAATGCATCTCTTCCCATTATCACCAAACCATCAGTTTTCCTAGGCTCACATCACATCTCATTAATAGTCTCATATTCAAGAAAAATCATAGATTTAATTAAGAAAATAATTATTATTTAATAGGGTATCTAGGCCCTAAGATCAAACAATCCTTCCTTCATAAGAAATCAATCTTTCTCATCTACAAAAAAGTTTCTATAATAAACAACCAAATTCATTACCATATTGAATTAAATGATTCATTTATAATTGTTTAAAAACATAGAAAACCAAAAACATAAACTTCAAATAGCATTGAGTTATACAAACATTACTTTAAGCATAATTTCTGATTTAATTGATTTTTAAGGAAGTACAATTATAAATTATCATGCCTTTTATTTATTTATCCAACAATAATTACTAGTTTTATGTCATTAATAAAATTAAAAGAACAAAAAAATATGATAAACCATATATTAGTTATAGATATCACACTATCTTGAAAATAAATAGACAAACATTTATCATGGTGATTTTTTTTGATTACTATAACAAAAACCAACTATATTAATTATTTCTGGTTCAATATTCTATAAAGATAATCACAATGTTACCCAAGGGGATTAATATAGTTAAATTTATGGTTTCACATATAATAAAGGAGAATAAATGAATCCCCTACCTTTATAAGAAGGTCAATGTTATCTACACAAGAATAGACAATCACTGATGTACCACCACAAGAAGAAACACCACTAAACTGAAGGAACACTAGAAAAAACAAAACAATTTTAAGACCCAAATAAATCATACCTAGATCTCAGACAAAATATAGAATATTTTGACAATGATCACCCATGATAAATGAATATTGAATGGATAAAGAGTAGGTAATGGTATTGTGGTAAATATCACTATATTATCTATTATATGAGTTATAATACACAAGTTTTCAACTATAGGGTTAAAAGGGGAGGTAAAACAAACACTCACCCAAAAAAACCTTCTATCAACAAATCCTTAATGAGAGAAAAAGATGAAACCAAGCCATAGGTTTATTTTGAATGCCTAGAAATTGAAGGAATCATTCAAGAGAGGGGTGTTGATTGATTAATAGTGATATGAAAGACTTAAAACCGTGTTCAAAACTACTCATAAGGATTCACACGTTTTAGTCTTTAAATTGGTCGATATTTACATAGATAAGACGTTATTTTGGTAGTTTAAAAAACCATCCCAAATACCACCCTTTCTTGAATCCTAGCCTGGTCTAATCCATGGTAATTCTATCGTTGTCTTTTAGGACCATTCACCTAGTCCAGACACCAAAGGTTTATGAATTTTCCCTCACCAAGGCCTCTACCATGGGAATAATGAGGTCATATTAACCATTTTGAATAATAGATCCTCTAAGGCACCACACAATGTTCCATATCCCCATTGGGAATTTCAATGTTGTACATTTTGGACAGGAGGATACCAAAAAAAATATAGCCACCAAAATGGATTGACAAGCCGTGTTTGTGACCCTGATGCACTAAGAAATACACAAATAGACCAAAATAGATTACACACAAACTTTTATCCAACATGACCTTCACCATGCCAGCAGGGCACGAAGATCACCAAAATATCAAAGACCATTACCACACCCTTTCAAACACATCAAAAATCCCTCTTAGCACTATTGATGCTCATCAACATAGAAAGAAAAGGTTTGTAAGGTACAAAACATTAAACTTTATAATTTTAAATGGAATAAATTAAATTTTTATTACATTAAGATTTATTTTTTTAGAATTTTCTAAAATGATTAATTATTAAGATGAATAGTAAAAATATCATTTTTACTATTACAATGACCTTTACGAATTCTAATAGGATATAATATAGACCTAAAAATTTCTAAAACCATTTTCTAGTCCAAATTTGTATTTATAAGTAATATTATACATTAAAAATATTATGAATAAATTTTTAACCAATATTTCAAATTTTCTAATTTATGTTATGTTTTCTCTAAATTTTTTATTTTACATTATACATTTATTATTATAAATTTAATTTTTCCCACTTTAATAAATTAATTATTTTCATTTTTTTCATAATTGGAATCAAAATATCCAAATTATCCAATTAAGATCAATTCATTTGTTTCATAAACGTATGTTAGTGAGGTTAAAATAATAGTTACCATGGTGAAAATGAATATTTATAAAAAGATAAATCCTTGTAAAAATAATAAGTACCTCAAAACCATATCTCTTATATTTTTGTATGAGTAATTTCTTAACAAAGACTCAACCCCACTTTATTATTTTCTACTTTAGAAGGAACTTTCCTTAAAAAATGTCTTGAAAATAATATATTGTTATGATTATTATAAAAATGACACTATACTAACTTATAAAAGGGGACATCCATCACCCTTTTACCATAATGATCAATGATTTCATTGAAAATTCCTCATATAATAAAAATATTAGTGTGTTTCAAATGCAACACCGAACCTAAAAACACCAAGAAACCATATATATATATATTACCATAAAAAATTGACCACAAAATGTGTGGTATTAAATAGAGGTAGCCTTATTATTAAACATAAATAAATAAATAAATATATATATATATATATAAACACTGAATTAACATTTAACCGATTAGAAATAAGAATAAATATAGTTATGTTTATGAGAATTCATTTTGCTTCAATTTTTTTCATTATATTTTATTATTTTATTTAAATGATAAATTATCATATTTTTGAACATTACTTTAAAAAAATTAAAAAGCATTTTTAAACTTGTATTAATAATTTTTTATTTAGATGAATTTTTATGATTATTATAAAAATATTGGTTTTTAGGTGAATAGTGGAAAATAAAATTTTCATAAATATAATGATTTATATTAGATAATTAAGATATAAATATAATGTAAAGACAATGAACCAAGTATCTAAGATTTGGGGGGTTACATTATTACATTGGTATTGTATACTAGTTATTTCATGACAAAAGATCGAATAGTTTAGTAGTCTTGGAAGGCTTAAAAAATGAAATTATTTTTCAAAACATAAAATACAACATAGTAGTTACTTTGATGATGCAATTATTCCCTTTAGTATATGTCGACATATCAATCATAAAAAACTACTTTGAATCCCATGTAAAGTAAATATAAGAGAGGGGTGAGATCAAATGTTTAGTAATGGTATGTGCACATCAGAATATATCATGAATAAATAATACATAATAAAAATTTCAAGGTAAATAACTGAAAACACATTCCACATAATAAATAACTTGAGCATAAAGAATAATATGGAAGGAGTAAATTATTAACAATTAATGAAATATAAAAAGTCACATGAGTTTAAACCTTATTAATGGATATAATAACCTATAAAATAATCACATGGGCTTCAATAATTGTTCTCATAGTGAGTGAATCCATAACTCTATACATTAGAAACATGTCATCAGTGCCTTGTTCTAGGATATCTTAAAAAAATGGGTACGAACTCATCCAGACACCCTAGATAGTTTGTCTCATGAGGCCCACCGATGCATCGAGGGGCTACAATTGACCCCTCTAATCACTTAATATGTCCAATGAATTCCTCATATTAATATGGTGAAACAAAATAAACATAAGCATTCATATTTAAAATCTAGTATATGAAATATTAATAATCTCACCAACTAAATAAAATAATAATAAACCATCTAGTGTAATTTGGTGAATAGTATCAAAACAGTACATCCTTAGTCTAACCGATCATAAACCATCTAGAGAAAATAAGATTGATGGTATCATTACAAAATATCCCTAATTTAACAAGATTAAAATATAGGTTATTTTCAGTGATGAATATAAATATTATAATAATTTAATTAAAACATTCTTGTGGAAAATACACTTGTAACATTGGAAATCAATTTCAAATACTTAAAATTTTAAAAATATTAAGAAAAAATGTTTCCTTAAAATAAAATTGTAATATTATAAATTAAGCTTCAAAACAATGATTTTTTATGAATATGGGTAATTTCATAAATTCTGTACAAGTAAAAAAATGTCTTACATATTTTTGTAAAATTGTTAAAAAGAAACTTCTATATAAAATGATAAATTTTTTCTCTTTAAATGATTTTTAAAAATCCAAAAATGGGTTAAATTTTCTTTAATAAATTAATTTTGGAATTTTAAAAATTTTCAAAAATATTTTTTTAAAACATAAATATGGAAGAAAAAGGATTTCGACCAAGGAGAGAAAAAAATCCATCATTTATGAAAAACATTTCTCCACAATTTTAATTACCATATATAAGAATTTTAAAAAATAAAAAAAATTCACGAATAAATTTTTTTAATGGAAACATATTGGGTTTAATATTGAAATATGAAATATTTCCCCCAAGGATGACTTAAACATAAACAATCCTTAATAATTATGAAAATCTGAAATAATCCCTAAGTACTTTGGAAAATTTTAAATTGTAAACCCCATGAAAGAAATTTATTAAAATAAAACATTAAATACACTGAATATAAATATATTCATGATATAACATATCAAATGATATTTATAAAAAACACCAAAAAGAAATATTTGTAGAATATGACATGTTCCTTAAGGAAGTAAAAGTATGATGAGACACCATTGCCTCAGGATTTACTTCCTTTATATGTATGAAAATCTATTGTATAGTAAATATATATTTATTATAAATCTATTGAATAACCATAATCAAATATATAATATCACTAATAAATTACTAATAATGTTTTGCCCTAATTTGATTCTACAATTCATTATTCAAAACACTAATTTCGGTAATAAGAGATTTGTTTTTCATGTATGGTTTTGGTTTAGTAGATTTGGTACTTGTACATTGATCATGATTTCATAATTTAAAGAATGTTAATAATGATATAAATATAATAAAAAATCATTATATAAATATTTATAATGTTTTATAAAAGTTATATATAGAAAAATGAGTTACACCATTTATGGAGATGGTAGGCTGTAGGTACACAAGTACTTTGTTTTCATTTTTTGATGTATGAAATGAATGAAATGTAAATAATAATTCACATTGCTTCGTAGAGGCGATAATCCACATGTACACACGAGCGACATTATTATTTTCCTAAAGACTAGAATGCAATAATGTAGATGTAATATTATAATTACATATTTAAAATTATGTTATAAATATCATATAAATTTGCTAAATATATCAATATTTCTAGCCAAGAGAGGATTTTATGGAAGATGAATTACATCGGTTCTCTTGGCGATAGTCCACTGTACACATGATCAATGGTTTTTTTTCCAATTTGATAGAATATAAGATATGTATTACTTATTAAATTATCATAATAAAATAATATTATATTTAAGATACTTTTTATTATTATTTTATCATATTTGGAGAACATGTTTGGGTGCATAATTATAAATAAAACAATGATGCATGGATAAGAACTATACACTTTCATTAAGAGAACTTTATAGGTTTATAACTAAATCCTTTCTAGAATGGTTTTATTACCAACCAATAGACTATAGATCATGGTGAGGGATTTAATTAATGTATTTGGGATGGTATTTACTGAATCCAATGGATTTGGATGTGTGAAGAGTCTAAGATAGATGGTTCCCCTTTATAAGTGGGGGAGAGGACACAGTAGTAATTTTTGAAAAGTATAAATTATACAACAAATTTGAACATGAAAAAATTATAAAAAAATGGATCATTATAAAACCTTAGTTGATATAAGGTAAATATGTGGCCATAAAATCAAAATTGGACATGTTTTTAGGTTATTTAAACTATTTTAATCTTAATTTATCCCCTTGTAACTCATTTTAACTTTAACCGGGGAATCCGATTATATATTTTTTATTATTAATTATGAACAAAAGTAAAAAATTGAAATGTAATATAATATTAATTTTTAATATTAAAAATATGAAATCCATTTTAATAAGTTCAATTCACATAATTGGAGTTATATAATTTTAAATTAAACCCTAAGACATAACGAAAAAAATATTTTCCAAATGAAAAACATTAGAAACAATAATTTTTTATATAAATATTTAAAATATAATTTATTAAAAAGAAATAAATTAGAGTAATTATAATATAATATACCCAAATTTAGTTTTTTAATAATTTGAAACCAAATATAACTTTCTAAATTTTTTTAAATGAAAATGCATTTTTCAATAAATATTAATATTTTTTTCACTATTCATCAAAAATTTATTGTTTTTAGAAAATTCCTAAAAATTTACTCCAATATATTTTTGACATGTTGATTATAAAAATTATGTTAATTTTTTTTTCAAATAATATTTGTAAAGCAGTAAAAAATATTTTCGAAATAAGTGTGCAAAAAGGGATTAAATGGATTATTTAGAAAAATATAGTTTTTAAGAATAAAACTGGATTTATTCTTATCCTATGCCTAAAAAAAATATTAGACTAATGACAAAACTTATTATTGAATATATAATATATAAATTTACTTAAAAAAAATTACTAATATTAAGTAATTTAATTTATTAATATGGAGACACACTATGTAAAAAACACTTTTCAAAAAAATATTTAATTTTCATCCAATTGTTTTTATTTAAAATCATTTAATAAATAATGAATTTATTTTCTTCATGTGTCAAAAATATAAATCTAAATATATATATATAGTATTACACAAACCCCCCAAATTAATTGTAAATTTATAATGGTGATATTTAAATAATATATTTAATGGGTAATTTAAGATGGATTTCGTGTGTCATATATATTATCTATCATAATGTTATTGTTTTAAAATATCAAGGTGTTAAATTATCCATCTGTTTAATAAATTTCATCTTCATAATTTTAAATTTATCTCATTAATCAATGGTCCTCATTTGAAAATAACTTTCTCGAAATCCCTCAGCGTAATAAGGGTCAATACAAAGTTTTATTTAAATGAGGGAAATTGAATATAATGGTCCTACAAAATAACACAAAACTAGGTTTTTGTGTATGAGAAAATTGATGGGAAGTGAAAATATTAATATATAAGGGGAAAATAATAACCAAGGACTAGTAGAGTGTGTCAGAGAATATATTTTCAATAAATTTAATGACCACGATGACCAAATATATGATGGGTGAAAAGACCATCAAATCATTAGAAATGATGGTAATAAGAATTTTTTTTTCAGGATCTTTTTCAGATTGTTGAGGAATTACTTTAAAATATACACTAATCAAATAAAGAAATATAATTACTTTCTAAGTATAATTTCAGCATTTACTCAATTGCCATAACAATCTCATACTTTTCTACAAACAACAAGTATTCAAGATGATGTTTTCATACTTAAAGCACTAATATTAACATTTTACAAATCATAAGATCAATAAAATAATACAATGGCATTCCTCCTATCTCTAAATATTTTAAAAATCCAAAATGGTTAGTACAAGTTATCCAATAATACCTTAATTTATTAAACCTCAATAATAACCCCAAATTTCATCTGGATTAATTTCAAAATTAGTTAACCTTATGACTTATCCAAAATATATCTAACCAAATTCAATGTCTAAAAATTTAGAATGGAGGTCACTAAATTTCAAAAATCAACATAACATTAAATTTTCCTAACAACATAATTTAGATCTTTATTTCCCATACCAAATATGAAAAATGCATTGATCTCGATAAAAACTTTCTGAAAACATGCACGATTCCAAATAAAAATTATCTCTTTTTTCATTAAATAAAATATCAGATTATCAAATATTTTCTATAATTTCAAATACATAGTACGCTACAGCAAAGATAACCTAAACCATAAAATCACTAAATAGATTCAAGGTAAAAAGTATTATCTCATAAAAATATTGTTGTAATTGTTATCTCATCATTATGATCATATTAAGCTTTATATCCCATCAATAACATGTTTTCCAAAAATATCAACTTGATACTGAATCACTTTTCATTGTCATCAGTACCATTAATAATATTTTTTCAATTCTATATTGAAAAAATAATACAGTATAATTCTTATACATTTCATTATTCATATAATGATAATATCATAGAGAAAATAATTCTATAGCACAATTATTGAATCCAAATACACCAGAAAATTAATCATTCCACTTAGGCTGTATGAATAGGATAGGATTGAACATAACCCCTTATCTTATTCTTAGATATATTACTTCGACGCTTGGTGAATTAATTTACATGGTGGAACATATCATTATACCTAGAATAAAATTTTTTTAGGTTTCTTTTTCACCCTTACATTTACACACTCAATTAACCTTTTCTCCACACTAGAAGAAAACTCAAATTCCCTTCAAGAAATAACCAGGGTGTTTCCCTCCACAATTATCACATGTGGGAAAGTTTTTATTCCCCTTATCCCCTAATCCATTTTTTTCTCTATAATAAAATTATTCTCTTCCTTCCTATATAAGCCGTAATAAAAAGAGAATTATTTATATATCATTATAGAAAATTATACTATATCCTTACATGATGAGAATGTTTCGGAGACTAGGTCTCTTCTAAGGATTGGATTAATAGCATAAAATTAATGGTCAATATTTCTTTTTAGAATACATACAAAGTCCAAAATATTTCATTCTAACCATGTAAAGTTAGATTCATACTTATCAAAATTTTAATCTTCCTTTTTTATTATACTCATTAATTTTTTTCCATTTCCACTAATTACTCATGAGGAAAATATTTTATCAAGAAGAGTACATTAAAATCTTTTCACTCTATGTTTTTTATTTCTTCTTTATCCTTATTGTTTGAATCAATGACCACCATTTATTAACATCCACTGAGAGATGAAAATATTACATGAAAATATTCTCCCATTAATTGCTTCCAAATGTGAGAAATATCATCTCTAATAAACTTATTGATTACTTTTATAAAAATGGATTTTTAGTCCAATTGAAAGTTTTATTTTTATGAAACATAAATAAGTACAACACTATTACAGAACATTTTGGATCAGTAAGATACTTAATACAGTAAAGGTTATTGGTTATAACCAGATTTATATGCTCTAATAATGTTATAATTTGTCCAGTTCTAGCTACTACCTAGGTTTAGCTTCATTATCTTTCCCAAGAGGGAATACCTACATGGATTATATGCATTTATGGTGTTACCATTCTTATTTTTAGGATACATTTATAAAAAATTACATACCCTAGATGGGATCATAACATTATTAAACATAATGTATAATCCCCAAACTAGTGAAACACATAACATAAATTTAAAAAAAATCTTAGTTAATCCTATAATAAAAAAATAGTTTCTTTGGAAGTGTAACAATATTATAAAAATATTTTCCAGTCCCTGATAATTGTTTGTAAGGAAATTTCGAATTAACCCTATTATATCTCCTAGGTTTTTCAACCCAGGTGTACATAAATGAATGTTTTTATAAACAATGTGACAATCAAGTCAAACCCCAATGTTTAATTTTTGGAGTTACTACCCCCAAGTAAAACTGTAAAAGATCCAAATCAACTTGTATTACCTATAAAAGGGTTTATTTATTTGAAATGCACATAATCCCTTCCTTACCATTACTTTAGGGTGATATACTATACTTATAATTATCTTAAAGTTATTCATAGAGTTATTTTATATAATATATATATTACTAAATCTATTTCTTAGTGTTTTTACTAAAATTACATAGATACCTACTATAAAGAAACCAATCCTAGTGGCCTAGAGTTTGTGGTTACTTTACTACATTGGAACTAATTACAAGAGATCATATAACAAAATTTCATATATATATTAATAGTATTTAGAATATAGATACATAATTGACACCCAAATTATATTAGAGACATAAAATAAAACATAGTAATTCATTTAAAATCAAAATTAATCGCTGTACCATATCCAAATATATCAATCATAAAAAATATTCTGAAATCCTGTGGAATGGAAGAATAAAAAAGGGGCGAGATCATATAATCAGTAAGGGTATAAATAAAATAGAATATATCATGAATAAATAAGGATTAATAAATATGTAAATCAAAATATCTAAAAGAGAATTCCATTAAATCAATAATTAGGACACGAAAAATAAGAATAAATAATAAACTAGTCATTCTATATAAATAATCCCATGAGCTTGGAAATTAACCATGGATATCATAACTAATCATATCAACACATGGAAATAAATAATTTTTCTCATAATGATGGAATTTATAATGATTAAAATCATAAACATACCATCAATGCCTCATTCCAAGACATATTTCAAAAATAGGTAAGTCCTTAGAAAAAATCCCAAGCTAGTTTGCCTCATGGGACATATCGATGCGTCAAGGGGCTGTAATAGGCCCTACCCTTCACTTACAAACTCAAAAAATTTCCTTATATGAAATTTTTGAATCACAATCAACCTAAATATTAATATTGAAAAATAGGAATATGAAATGCTCATAATTTCCCTAACAAATAAACTTAATCCAAAACCATATTTTGAAATTTGGATAATGGTATAAAAAATAGTTCATTCACATTCAAACATATAATAAACCTACTAGAGAAATAATTTAGATGGTATCATTACAATTAAGTCCTAATATATCTAAATTAAAATATTTTTTTTTTCATTAATGAACATAAATTCCATAAAAATAGAATTAAAACACTCTTGAGTAAAATACACCATTCACTTTGAAATTCACTTTTAGAAAGTATTTTTTTAGAATATTTGGAAAATAATTTTATTTAAAAATAACTTTATAAATATGTAAAGGATTATTAAAAAAATTATTGGTTATGATTATGGGTAATTCTATAGATTTAGTGTAAATTAAAAAAAATTCACAGTATTATAAAAATGTTAAAAAGTAAATAGTTTGGTATAAAAAAAAGAAGACTCCTTTAATAACATTTTATTAAAAGTAAAATATGGGTAAAATTTCATTAATAAAATAATTAAGAAAATTTTACAAAAAATATTGAAAATATTTGTATAAAACATGAATAGGTAGAAAAACTACTTTCGACTGAAGAGAGAAATAGTCATATTTTCTTAAAAATATTTTTCTCAATAATTTTATGTACCAAAGGGAGGGAAACGATAATATTACATTGAAAATATCATGAATTACTAGAGTATAATAAAATATATTGGGTTTAATATATAAATATCAATCCATTTCCCCAAGGGATACTTAAAAATAATCAATTCTGTATAATGATGAGATTATGAAACAAACCCCTACCACTTTGTTAAATTTTGAATCATAATCTCAAAAGAAATCAACAACATAAAATGAGCTGTTAAATATAATTAAGATAAATATATTCAGGATATAACAAATCAATGGGGAAATATATATATGAAACAAAATAAATAACTTGTGAATATGAAATATGCCTCATGAAAGTAAAAGTAAGATGAGAAACCATTACCTCAAGTTTGAATTCACTCGTATGTGTCTAAAACTCATATATAATTAATATATATTCTTATAACATCCCGCCTTTTTATCACATAAACTTTCATTACATTTTACAAAACCGAGGATCTTTAAGGTTTATGTCTTGGAAACTGGGAACTTAAAACATGAAACAACACAAAAAAAAACATTCTTCTTAAACACTTTAAAGGCTTCTCCTTATGTTCAACCTAGGTTCATTATTGCATCTCAGAACCTGGGGACATACATCAAAGGAAAGGGTGAGCAGAAGGCACAGTAAGGAAAACAAGAGAAACATTTTACATGTGAACTTGATATACTTCAATAAGGTCATGAAAAGAACTTTAAGGCATGAGAAAGAAATCATGAGATATATCATAATAAAAGTAACATTTTTCATAACTTGAAGATGTGGCTGCAACATTTAATATTTACAATCTTTTCGTTTCACCAAGGTTCATCCCCAAGGTGTCGTTAAAAATTACCAAGGTTATTCACCAAGGCGTCGTTAAAATGGTCATCTCTAGAGATTAAGTCTTTACCCAATGCATTGGAGCGCTATCAGGGCGCAACCTTAAATTTGCCTTTATTATCATGTGAGCCACATATATCATCATCAAACATTTCATAAATAACCCATATAGCATAAAATAAATGGGTTTCATTTCATAATCATAACGTTTTAAAAACTACTTTAAAGACATGATCTTTACGTCACTTTAAAACCCACAGAAAAGGAAGGTGGGTCTCATGTATGTATATCCCATAATTTAAAATAGAACATTTCGGTATATATGTGAATACCCCTTTATAAGAAATAGATTTGAGTATTCCCTTAATAATATAAAAGAACTTTAGAAAAAGAGAGAGACATTTTGAGACGGAAATTCTGCAGCATAACGGCTATGTTATGAGGTTTTAGAAGACATTAAAAAGAGAGGGAAAATGGGTCAAATATTCATAAATGACCCATAAAACAGTAGATGGACAGAATAGGAAGGATAAATGATCATGGTAATGAAATTTCAAGGACATACCATTTGAAATGAAAAACATGGAAGGAAGACAAAAATTTAGATTTCTCTTATGAAAGTTCGGCAGCCTAGCGGCGTTACTTAAACTTCAAACAAAATGATTTGAAAAGATCAAATAGGGTCTCTCATCATGTGAACATAAGATTTCAGTATGATAGATATAGAGATAATTCCCCAACATAATTAAAAAGGAACTTGAAAGACTTGACATGAAAGTAGAACTTTGAAAAGAATGAGAAGGGTGAAAGAATCCCCAAAAAATTCGGCAGCCTAACGGCGCCAATTAAATCTTCAAAATACTGAATTGAAGAGATAAAATGGGGTCTCTCATCATATTAACAAAATATTCCAGTATGATAGATATAGATATCATACCCCAACATAATAAAAGGAACTTGAAAGAATTAACATGAAAGTAGACCTTCAAAACAAGAAGGGTGAAGAACCACTTAAAAATTCGGCACCCTAACGACGCAACTTAAAACTTCAAAATACTGAATTGAAGAGATAAAATAGGGTCTCTCATCATATGAACATAAGATTATATTATGATAGATATAGATATTATACCCCAACATAACAAAAAGGAACTTGAAATAATTGACATGAAAGTAGAACTTCAAAACGAGAAGGGTGAATAACCACTTAAAAATTCGGCAGCCTAACGGCGCCACTTAAAACTTCAAAATACTGAATTGAAGAGATCAAATGTGGTCTCTCATCATATGATCATAAAATATCAGTATGATAAATTTAGAGATCATACCCCAACATAATAAAAGGAACTTGAAATACTTTACATGAAAATAGATCTTGAAAAATGAGAAGGGAGAAAGAATCCGTTACAAAAATTTCGGCAGCCTAACGACGCCACTTAAAACTTCATAAAAGCAAATAATGAGAGTAATATGGGATCTCTCATTATATGAACATGCAGTAAGAGGAGTATAAAATAACTTCCTCCAACATATGAACATGGAGTATAAAAGGAATGACATAAAAGAGATTACTTGAAATTAAGGAGAGAGGTCGGATCCCTTACCTTAAAATGTAACTCTTAAACCTCAAAGGATGGGACCTTGAGGGCTTGGGGGCACCTTGTGAGGACCCCTTGGGAGATAATGAGACCCGAACTTCGTTGGGGAAGAGTGGGGAGTTCAATGGAAGAGAGGAGGGCTTGGTATTTATAGGGAAAGTGAGGGGACAAGGCATTAATGGCCAAGGGACACCTCAAAAGTGGTTTTCTCAAAAGCATGGGCCCTCCCATGGTACTTCCCATAAAGTTAGGCCACATGGGGACCCCCACACAATAATTCATCACCCTTGGCTGGCCAACCCTTAAAAAAACTCATGACATCATCATGACACAGTTATGATGTCATTAAACATACCGAAACCCTAAAACTGTATTTTCACTATTCACTGAAAATTCAACTTTCTCAAAAAGATCCCAAAATTTCACCTTAATAAAATATCAATGCTCTGATTTAAAAAATGAAATCCATTTTATAAAAATAATTTTCTAAATATTTTTAATTTATTTTTTAAATAAATACACTATTCACCGAAAATTCATTTTTTCAGAAAAAACCACAAAAATTAACATAACATAATATCGGTGCTCTGAGTTCAAAAATAAAATCCATTTTATAAAAATAATTTTGTAAATATTTTTAATTTAATTTTTAATTAAAAAACACTATTCACTCGAAAAAACTAATACTTGAATAATAATTTATGACACCGTTATTTAACCATTTTATTGAATCACATTACTTAATCAAGGTGCCTAGATTATTTTAAAACTTTCCTTAAGTGAGATTACTAATCCATTTGTTCATATTACTAATCCTAATCAAAAAATCACTATTCATATTTTACTATTCATCAAAAATCAAGTTGATCTTATTAGACTCCAAATTTTGTACTGAACATAATTGTAGAAGACCATTTTTTGAAAATCATTACACATTTTTAATTATTTAAGGTTTACATAAACATTTTTAAAATATCCTTTTTCTAAAATTCATCAAAAATATGCATACTATATTTATCCGGTCATTTGAAAATTCATAAACTTCATCATAAGAATAAATCCCAATTTTTATTTAAAACAAAGGATTACACAAGGCAGTTACGGTCTCCTTATATAGCCCCTTATCACACCAGCATAGGACCTAAGTGTAAGGTGTTCTAAGGTGAGAGAGTCTGAGGGAGGCTCGACCAACATTGCCCGAGTAGTAATTTCTATCAGTTTGAACTTCTCGCGAAGACGATTCCGTTCTAGCTTCACATGATGAAGTTCAGCTTGGGTTTGGTCCAGAGCAAAGCCCAATGGTGCTACCTTCTTCCCATGTTCTGTTAGATGGGCTTCGATCGGTCCAAGACTACTAGGTGAGGCCATCGACTCTTCTTTCTATAATAATTAACCAAGATTACTTGTATTTAGAGACAATAATCAAAACATTTTGTTCAAAGCGGTCATATTGACCGATGGTCATATAACAGTCAGAACCCAATGGTCTCATTTTAATTATAATCATGTTTATAAAATAAAACATTTCTGTTGAGTATAAAAATAAAATAAAATAACACATGAAATTAGGAAACAAGATTTATTCAAAATTTCGGGCCGTTACAATCTTACCCCCTTAAGAAATTGCGTCCTCGCAATTTAAAAAAATTGGGTTTTGAAATTCCATTAAAAGTCCCACATCAGAAAAAGAGTCCGTGACACCATTACTTTAAAAGAAAGAAAAGGAAGTATAAAGGCCACCCGAGTTTACTCATACTAGGATTCCATGTAGGAAACATGGACCTGGAGGAGAAAACAAAGGGTCACGTCCTAAAGGAGAGTGATAGAAAACATGATTAAGAGGAATTTAACCACCAGAAAATCCCAAAATTATGATGTGTGCAAGCGGTCTTTGATTACCTAGTAGGAAACTTAAACCAAAAACGTTTTTGTTTTACGTTCCTTTTCATAACTTTGAGGAATTCATTTACAACATAGAACAAAAACATAAGGAAATATATCTACCTTCATTTAGAGTTTCATCATTTAATAAGTTTATACCCAAAACTAATCTTTTCTCTAAGCTATGAGCATTCAAAACTACTTGGTCTCATCAAAACACAAGAATCATCTTCTAGAGAATTTCATAATCCACAAAAGATTAACTATCTATTTCTTTTATCTTTAAACATTATCCCAAAAACTGAAAGGGTAAGGTAAAACAACTCTTCAAAAAAAAATCCCATAGGAATGGAAACTACTTTTAAAACATCAAAGTTGCATGGTACTACCCAAAGTTCATCATAGTCCATTCCATAAATAACGGTCCTTAAAATTCATCAAAATAAATCAAACTAAGATTGAAACCCAAATACAAGAAGGATTTGATAACATAGTCTTCCAAAATAAACATCATTTTTCATCTCCAAACAACATCAACCACTCCTAACATCTTATAACAAAAGTATCTAACCTAAACATATTTAACCCAAGATAGGTTAATCATTCCCATAAGTAACCTAAATTACTATAATTTCACCTTAAATTCATTGATTATTCAAATATAAGTCAACCTTACTCCTCAATGAAAATACCGTTGTAATCTATTTACCTCGATCATATAGGGTCCCCAAAATAGTGAACGTCTTCCAAAATAAAAATCATATTTTAATCCCATAATCATCTCTGTCATATTAATATGGAAATCGTAGCATTTCCTATCACATTGGTTGTTGAGACATGCTCTTCCATTTCCCGCCATTAACTAAGAAGAGAAACTATAATTAGGGGTTTAAATACTTAGCCAATAATCATGAAAAGAAACTTAAAGCATATAAGGATAACTTGTAGTTGAAAAGTATACCCTAACTTGTGATCCCCTAGGTTCCCATCTAGGTTATCCATGATCATATATTCTTATGTGAATCTTCATTTTATTTTATCTTTGTTCCTTTAACAATGGTTCATACTAAGCTTATGAATTTACCAAAGCATATCCCCCGGGAGTGTCGTAACCAAGAGTGCAGCAAGGCCTGTTGTCGTGTACCAGTTCCCGTTCGAGTCTAGCTCAAAGTGGTGTTTTCGGGTTTTACCCCTATGTACATCTGTGCCAGAGCCACCTCTACCTGCTCGTATCCAGACAGGGATGTATTTTCTTGGCAACCCGTTACTCAATACTCACCAAAATACCAGGAATATTTCCTATATTTTAACTTTTCTATAGGATTCTTCCTAAAGTTTTCATATCCTAATTTCCACAAATAACTAAACCATACTTTGATAACAACTATAACATCCCGCCTTTTTATCATATAAACTTTCATTACATTTTACAAAACCGAGGATCTTTAAGGTTTAGTATCTTGGAAACCAGGAACTTAAAACATGAAACAACACAAAAAAACATTCTTCTTAAACACTTGAAAGGCTTCTCCTTATGTTCATCCTAGGTTCATTACTGCATCTCAGAACCTAGGGAAATACATCAAAGGAAAGGGTGAGCATAAGGCCCAGTAAGGAAAACAGGAGAAACATTTTACATGTGAACTTGAGATACTTCAATAAGGTCATGAAAAGATCTTTAAGGAATGAGAAAGAAATCATGAGATATATCATAATAAAGTAACATTTTTCATAACATGAAGATGTGGCTGCAACATTTAATATTGACAATCGTTTCATTTCACCAAGGTCCATCCCCAAGGTGTCGTTAAAAATTACCAAGGTTATTCACCAAGGCGTCGTTAAAATGGTCATCTCTAGAGATTAAGTCTTTACCCAATGCATTGGAGCGCTATCAGGGCGCACCCTTAAATTTGCCTTTATTATCATGTGAGCCACATATATCATCATCAAACATTTCATTAATAACCCATATAGCATAAAATAAATGGGTTTCATTTCATAATCATAACGTTTTAAAAATTGCTTTAAAGACATGATCTTTACGTCACTTTAAAACCCACAGAAAAGGAAGGTGGGTCTCATGTATGTAAATCCCATAATTTAAAATAGAAAATTTCGGTATATATGTGAATACCCCTTTAGAAGAAATATATTTGAGTATTCCCTTAATAATATAAAAGAACTTTAGAAAAATATAGAGACATTTTGAGACTGAAATTCTGCAGCATAACGGCTATGTTACGAGGTTTTAGAAGACATTAAAAAGAGAGGGAAAATGGGTCAAACATTCATAAATGACCCATAAAATAGTATATGGACAGAATAAGAAGGATACATGATCATGGTAATGAAATTTCAAGGACATAACATTTGAAATGAAACACATGGAAGGAAGACAAAAATTTAGATTTCTCTTATGAAAGTTCGGCAGCCTAGCGGCGTTACTTAAACTTAAAACAAAATGATTTGAAAAGATCAAATAGGGTCTCTCATCATGTGAACATAAGAGTTAAGTATGATAGATATAGAGATAATTCCCCAACATAACTAAAAACGAAATTGAAAAACTTGACATGAAAGTAGAACTTTGAAAAGAATGAGAAGGGTGAAAGAATCCCCAAAAAATTCGGCAGCCTAACGGCGCCACTTAAATCTTCAAAATACTGAATTGAAGAGATAAAATGGGGTCTCTCATCATATTAACATAAGAGTACAGTATGATAGATATAGAGATCATACCCCAACATAACAAAAGGAACATGAAAGAATTGACATGAAAGTAGAACTTCAAAACAAGAAGGGTGAAGAACCACTTAAAAATTCGGCAGCCTAACAGCGCCACTTAAAACTTCAAAATACTGAATTGAAGAGATCAAATGGGGTCTATAATCATATGAACATAAGAGTAAAGTATGATAGATATAGAGATAATACCCCAACATAATAAAAAGTAACTTGAAATAATTGACATGAAAGTAGAACTTCAAAACGAGAAGGGTGAAGAACCACTTAAAAATTCGGCAGCCTAACGACGCCACTTAAAACTTCAAAATACTGAATTGAAGAGATAAAATGGGGTCTCTCATAATATGATAATAAAAGATCAGTATGATAAATTTAGAGATCATACCCCAACATAATAAAAGGAACTTGAAATACTTTACATGAAAATAGATCTTGAAAAATGAGAAGGGAGAAAGAATCCGTTACAAAAATTTCGGCAGCCTAACGACGCCACTTAAAACTTCATAAAAACAAATAATGAGAGTAAGATGGGATCTCTCATTATACTAACATGAAAAGGTCAGTAAGAGGAGTATAAAAGAACATCCTCCAACATACGAACATGGAGCATAAAAGGAATGACATAAAAGAGATTACTTGAAATTAAGGAGAGAGGTCGGATCCCTTACCTTAAAATGTAACTCTTAAACCTCAAAGGATGGGACCTTGAGGGCTTGGGGGAACCTTGGGAGGACCCCTTGGGAGGTAATGAGACCACAACTTCGTTGGGGAAGAGTGGGGAGTCCAATAGAAGAGAGGAGGGCTTGGTATTTATAGGGAAAGTGAGGGGACAAGGCATTAATGGCCAAGGGACACCTCAAAAGTGGTTTTCTCAAAAGCATGGGCCCTCCCATGGTAATTTCCATAAAGTTAGGCCACATGGGGACCTCTACACAATAATTCATCACCCTTTTCCGGAAAACCCTTAAAAAAACTCATGACATCATCATGACACAGTTATGATGTCATTAAACATACTGAAACCCTAAAACTGTATTTTCACTATTCACTGAAAATTCAACTTTCTCAGAAAGATCCCAAAATTTCACCTTAATAAAATATCAATTCTATGATTTCAAAAATGAACTCCATTTTATAAAAATAATTTTCTAAATATTTTTAATTTATTTTTTAAATAAATACACTATTCACCGAAAATTCATTTTTTCAGAAAAGACCACAAAAATTAACATAACATAATATAGGTGCTCTGAGTTCAAAAATGAAATCCATTTTATAAAAATAATTTTCTAAATAATTTTAATTTAGTTTTTAATTAAAAAACACTATTCACTCAAAAAAACTAATACTTGAATAATAATTTATGAAACCGTTATTTAACCATTTTATTGAATCACATTACTTAATCAAGGTGCCAAGATTATTTTAAAACTTTCTTTAAGTGAGATTACTAATCCATTTGGTCATATTACTAATCCTAATCATAAAATAACTTTTCATATTTTACTATTCATCAAAAATCAAGTTGATCTTATTAGACTCCAAATTTTGTACTGAACATAATTGTAGAAGACCATTTTTTGAAAATCATTACACATTTTTTATTATTTAAGGTTTACATAAACATTTTTAAAATATCCTTTTTCTAAAATTCATCAAAAATATGCATACTATATTTATCCGGTCATTTGAAAATTATAAACTTAATCATAAGAAGAAATCCCAATTTTTATTTAAAACAAAGGATTACACAAGGCAGTTACAGTCTCCTTACATAGCCCCTTATCACACCTGCATAGGACCTAAGTGTAAGGTGTGCTAAGGTGAGAGAGTCTGAGGGAGGCTCGGCCAACATTGCCCGAATAGTAATTTCTATCAGTTTGAACTTCTCACGAAGGCGATTCCGTTCTAGCTTCACATGATGAAATTCGGCTTGGGTTTGGTCCAGAGCAAAGCCCAATGGTGCTACCTCCTTCCCAAGTTCTGTTAGATGGGCTTCGATCAGTCCAAGACTACTAGGTGAGGCCATCGATTCTTCTTTCTATAATAATTAACCAAGATTACTTGTATTTAGAGACAATAATCAAAACATTTTGTTCACAGCGGTCATATTGACCGATGGTCATATAACAGTCAGAACCCAATGGTCTCATTTTAATTATAATCATGTTTATCAAATAAAACATTTTTGTTGAGTATAAAAATAAAATAAAATAACACATGAAATTAGGAAACAAGATTTATTCAAAATTTCGGGCCGTTACAATTCTTAATCAGTCTATTAAAGAACCATAATAATATATATCATTCCATTTAGGATTTAATTATTTATAGCATCAAATTTTGTTTTCAATTCATTGTTAAAATAACTGTTCCTAGTAATAAATTCTTTGTTTTTTACATATGTTTTGGTTTGGTGGGTTAGGTAATGGTACCTTTATCAAGTTTAAATAATATCCAGAATTATACACATGATATAAATATTTATATATTCATTATATAAGTATTTATAACATTCTATACAAGTTATTGAGAGAAAAATTAGTTACATCATTCATGGAGACGGTAGGCCGTACATCACATGAACAATGTTTTCATTTTCTAAAGAATAAAACAAAAGAAATTTAAATAATAAATAATTTCTCTAAAATTATTATTATATAATATAAATCAAATATTTTCATAAAATTGATGATTAGTACCATCTATGTCAAAGTAAAATGAAAAAATAATCACATCACTTTGTGGATGCGGTAGTCCCCATGTACAAATAAGCATCATTATCACTTTATAAATAATTAGAAGGTAATATGGTATATGTAATAGTATAATTAAATAAGAATACTTATTTAATAAATATCATATAAATATTTTAAATCCAATTTTATTTCTAGTCATGGTATGTTATTGTGGAAAAAAATAAATCACTTTTTGAAGCGGTAATCCACCAAACACACGATCGATGGTTTCATTTCACATTTGATAGAAGAGTAGATGGATATAAATTATTAAATTATAAAAATAAAATCTTATTATATGTAATATACTTATGTTATTATTTTATCCTATTTTAAGAATATTTTAATGGGATATAAGAAGGAATATAATAAAGATGCTTCGTTAAAAACTATACATCTTATTAGGAGGAACTCTTTATGTTTATAACTAATTCTATCCTAGAATTGTTTTATGATAAAAAGGACTATATTTCATGTTAAAAGATCCAATTATGTGATTTGGGAATTTTATTGTTGTAGTAAAATGCTTTTAAAATGTGAATAGGTGAGGATAATGGTTTCTTTATTATAAGTGGGAGAGATGACACACTTCGAATTTTTGAAAATAATAAATTATATGCACATTTTCAAAATTACACAAGGATAAAAAATGTATTATTATATAAACTTATATGAAACATTCCTAAATATTCCCATAAAATATAAATTATAAAACTATTAATGTCATTTGAATCCATATATTCTTCTATTAACGCAAGGTAAACCCATTTTAACATTAACTTGGGTAGCATATTTTTACTATAAATTATATAAGAATAGTAAGGTTTAATTATTATATAACATAAATTATTGTTATTATAAATATTTAATCCATTTTACAACATTTAATTCATATAGTTTGTATAATTTAATTAAAAATTAAACCTACTTACATGATGGAAAAAATAACTTTCTAAAGGAAAACCTTCCAAAAATATTAATTTTTTATATAATAATTGAACATATTATTGATTACAATTTATTAAATTATTTTAATTATAATATTATTTTACTAAATTTATAATTAAAATAATTTTAAATCAAAAGTAAATCTTTAAATTATTTAAATGAAATGGATGTATTTAGTAACATTTAGTATTATAAACTATTTATCCAACAATAATTATTTTAAAAAAAATCAAAAATTCACTCCAAGATATTTTTGCAAATATTTGTTAAGGGAATTTATGTTTTTATATAAATTTTCTAAATTTTGTAAAAATGAATTTTAATATAATTGCACAGAACGTGGACAATCATTTTTGTTACAAAAAACAGTTTTCAAGCATAAAATAAGATTCATTCAAATCTCATTCTTATAAAAATATTTCAGATGAATGATAATAATTTTTATTGATCATATAAAATATAAATTGTGTCAAAATTATTCAATAATATTTATTAATTTAATTTCTTAATTTAAAAAATGTGTGTATAAAAAAACAATTTCCTAAAAATACTTATTTAACTTATCATTGATTTTTATGATGATTTAAAATCGATTGATAACTAATGAATTTATTTTATTCATGTATAAAAAAATATTTTAAAAAAATATTTATTCATATTAATACCTTTCAATTTAATTAAGAGGTTATATTATTCATTTTTAAGTTATAAATTTTGAGGGTCATTTAAGCTCAATGCTGTATAATATATATGTAGTCGAAATTATTGTTCTTATTTTAAAATATATGGGTTTAAAAAATAACATATAAACTTGTGAATAATTTTTATATAAAAAATATTTCTTTTATAAGTAATTTTATACATTTTTAATTATGGGGATGAATATGTAACAATCTGTTTTAGTTTTTTGAACATAAGCTGTAACTTCCTTTAAAACTGTTTTAAAACATTTATTTTGCTAAAATTTATTTGTCACTTTTAGAGAATTAATCTAAAAATATGTATTTAAAATTTTAAATTAGAAGATAAATATTATATATGAAGAACCATTTTTTTATCATAAAAAATTAATTATGTAGGTAAACACTAGTAACTGTAGTAAAAATCCAAATGGGTAAAAAGGGTCAAAAAATGGCATGAAACACTAATATTGGGTGGTTGAGATGTGGATCAACCAAACCAAAT
Source organism: Viscum album (assembly GCA_963277665.1). Classification (NCBI taxonomy): domain Eukaryota; kingdom Viridiplantae; phylum Streptophyta; class Magnoliopsida; order Santalales; family Viscaceae; genus Viscum; species Viscum album. The sequence goes on from OY728142.1 coordinate 1,543,253,172, forward strand.
CACCACTAAATTATTGTTCATTTTGGAGTCTTCGTGACACATGAAACTTGTGATATCTTTATATTATGATTAAATATTTTAAAAATATCATTCTCACCATTTATAAAAAGGGCCACTCACAACCCCTTCAAGATAACTCTAAAATTAGGTTTGATCTTGTAACTATAATCCCTTTCCTTCCTATATAATAATTTTCTACTTCATTTATCTTTTTTTAAATATAATTTATCTTAATCACTAATTTATCCAAGAAATACTCCAAGGGAAAACTCATGTTCATGATGAAATTCATGGGATTTAGCTGGAGTTAAGAATTATGTTAGGATGTTTATAGTATGAAATTTAATTTCATGAAACATATTTCATACTGTACACTATGATATCATAGATAAGTTTTTATTACATTTTATTTAATGTTTTTGAATATATTTAGGTAATTAATGTGGTTTGAAGATCTATTTTATGTTCATCATTTGAATGTATTTTTACAGAATGGTTACTTAGGTTGTAAGGGTTTTTCTTAACTCAATTTTTTTATTAAGTCATAATGTTTTATTCATGAATATAGTTATTTCAGCATGGTTTTATTATGATATTTTATGATATTATGATTCCTTTTATCATTTTAACTAGTTAATTACATTTATGAACTTCTTTATTCATAATAGATGATAATATTAAGAATAATTCTCATTTATTACAAAATATCCCTTTTTATTCAATATATCTATTTTTTATTCCCAATAAATTTAACACATTCATTTTTTAATATTAGGAATTATTTTTTAGTAATTTTAAAATTTATCATTAACTCATTTTGGATGAATGATTTATCATTATATTTACTATTTGAGTTTCAATAATAGAATTTTCAAAACATAAAAAAGGATTTACAGTTCAAGTTCATATTTTTATATTCAAATTAATATTTCAAAAACAAAATAATTATTTCATTTTGAATAATCCTCTATTTGGATTTCTTTAAAATTGGTGTTTTAAAAATGTTTTAATGTTACATTCTTGAAAGCAGTTTTAATGTGATTAAAAATTTCAACTTTTTTACGACACTTTAATGGGAATTTTTTCTGAATGATTATTTTCATGGCCTCACATAAAATTTCCTTTAAAATTTAAAACGTCATTGGAATTATGTTTTATAAATCAATATCCAAATTGTTTATTGAAATATTACTTTTGGGTGATTTAAATTTTGGTATCAAGTTGTTGACTTTTGATATCTTATTATGAAATAAGATTCATAAATTATATAAAACCCATTTTCTCCCCATATAATTTCATAATATGTTGAATTATTGAAATCTTATGGAACACATATGTATGTATTATGATGGGTGGTGTCCAATATAATCATATAATGCATTGGTTAATGTTTTATATCTCTTGAGAAAATGTAGCGTAGGCCTTCTTGGATATGATAACAAATTAAAGGGTGATGTTTCTTAGATTATGGTCACAACATAAATTATGGTCCTTCTAAAGAAATCTGACAATATAATGACACCCTTTGATTATGGTTCTTTCAAATTAATTTTTATACAATGTATCAAGGGAATTTTAAATTCCAATGTTGTATCCCTTTGATTATTCCCCATGGATATTATTTTTTGTACCACAATTCTTCATCCTTTTCCATGGTATATGATTATTTATTTGAAATTACAAATTCTTATAACATGATTTATGGGAAAATATTATTCTTCCATTTTATTAATAATAATAATTTTATCCATGATTATTTTTTATCATATGTTTATAATATAACCGATTAATGATAAATTGATATTTTTTCCATCAATGAGAATTTGATCTCACCATTTTATTTATGTTTCCCTTCCACTGTTCATAATAATGATTTTATAATATGAGAGGTCTATAAGGGAGTATTATGTAGCTTAATTACATAAGGATGTATATATTTTTTAAGATTAAGTTTCATATGTATCTAGTACTCTTATATACTAAACCTTCGATTCATTGTATTTTGAGACGATTTATGAGTTAAAATATTTTTCTTTTGAAAATGATATACAATAATGATATATATAGAATATTTGGTTATAGTTTGTATTATAGAGATCCATAATTATTTTTGAGGACTGGTTTAGTAATTTTTGGAGATTAGGATGAGAGAACATTAATGAAAACTTTAGGGATAATTATTTGGGATAATTATAAAGATAAAATATAACTCCAATTTTTTGGTAAAGTAAATATTTTGTGGTTATCTTAAAAGTTACATCCATATCAGGATATTGTCATGTGGATGAAGCTATGATTCAAATGATCATACGGTTAATCACCATTAAAAAGGACCATTGTCTATCAACTTCATATTTACTCACAGCTTGATAAGTGGGCCTAAGACAACACACCTGGATAGACACTCCTAGTGGATATGATTTTAAAATTTATATTCTCTTTATGAACCAATACCTAATATTTTTCCACATATTTTTAGAATAATTACAGAACCTAATAGTATATAGAAAATGAGTAACCTTGATTGATACCTATAAATATATAACTTATGGAAAATGTTTAATTTATTTTTTATCTATTTTATTTATGTAGTTTGTTAGATTAAATATTATTATCTTTAAATTTTCTCAATGAAATGGCTATATTATGGGGAAACCTATTTAATAATTGGTACAATAGGAAATGAAATTATTTTCCCAATGAGAAAAAAATGAGATGGACCTAGAGTAAAAACTTTTACAATGATTCCCACTAAAATATCCTAAGATATGAATATTAAAAAAACCATTTTAATATCCCAAGAACACTAATCAATGAGAAAATTTTAATTAGATTTTTCACTTAACAATATCTACCTTATTTTTGTAGATATTCTAATATAGTTATTGTTAATAAATTGATCAATGTGATTAAAAATATATTTTCCACTTTCTAATGCTTAGAATATGATAAGGTTATCCTTGAATTTTATCATCTGGAAGTTGAGGCTAACCAATGATCAAATCTCATAAAACTATAATTTAAAAAAAGATGTAGACTCTATGTAATGGGAGGAGATCAAGAATGTGTAATCCACTAAGTATTTTTCTCAAACTATTCACATTTATATGTATATATACTTCTTGGAGTTTAATTAAAATTAGAATAAATCTATTGACACATTTGAAAGAATCACTAAAAGTGTGTCACTATTTTTATCTGTAACAATATGTGTAAAATAAATTGTTTCTTTTGTGGAATAAATCCAATTATTCAAAATTCATTATCCCTAAGAGACTTTCGAATCTATTATGAGACTGTTCAATGTTAATTGAATTTTTAGATGGAAACAGAAGACTCGCATTGTTCTAGAGAGAGAAAAACGAAAGTAGAGTATCATGAAAGATCCAATGATATGTCACAAGGGGAAAAGAATGTTCATCTACTAAAATGTCAAAAATTATGAGATTAAAAACCTTAGTAAATTATTCTAAGGAAAAATGAACTATTTAAATTGTGGGAATATTGGATATAAATATAACGATTAATGTAGTGGGATGAAGAGTCCAATCAATGAGATAATGGAAAATAATGTGATGAATAATGAAATGTGCACACTTTAATGTTTCAAATGAATTAAGTTTGGGAAGTGCACAAATCAATTCCCTAACTCCTATGATAACTGAAATAATAGGCCTCAACAACCTCTGAAACCTAGGGATAAAGGAAGGGTGTATTATATCACTACCACTAAGGTGGATCATGATAATTAAGTGATTCAAGGTACACTCATTCTCCACTTAAAATACTTTAATTCCTTATTTTTTCCTTTTTATTTACATTTGTTATTATTATTTTCTAAGCGTATTGATTCACCACCTCAATAATTAGATACTAAATTATTTATGAAAAACCTTTTGGCACAATGATAATGCCTATGATATATAACTCTTCACCAGTATATGTTTTTGGGTAGATAATTATAATGGATATAAATTTTCTTTCATTGGTTAGATTTAATATAATATTAGCTATACATTAAAATTACCTATTTGAATCATAAATAAATTGATGGGTTAAATGAATCTCATTTCATATTCTAAATAATCTTGATGTCAAATTTCAACAAATGGATGATCATGAAATCATTCTGTAATAAAATTTTGTAATGTGGGTCATGATACCTAGCAATGAGTTTCATTTAGATAAAATGATTAGGGGGGATGTCAACATTGGTGACATGCCTATTATATATGAATACACATATTTATTTCAAGATGAATTTCCACATAATCCCCTAGAGTGTGAGGTTGAGTTTTTGATGGAAATGATACATGGATCCATGCCTTTCTAAAAACTTTGTTGGTCACCAATCATATACTTAAGTTAACCTACAATGAAGATGTGTTTTTTATATATAGTGATGCATCATCAAAGGTTTTGGGATATTTCCTCATTCAGAATGATAAAGTAGTTGGTTATTCCTCACATCAATTAATGTATCATGAGAAAAATTACCCAATATATGTTTTTAGGATGGCAGTAACGATCTTTTCATTAATGATTTGGAATATTTATGTCTAATGAAAAATGTATAATATATATATACTATTCAAAGATAATAATATATATATATATACTTATATTGAGTTGAATATATGAAAAATATGATTATTTAAATTGATAATAGATTATAAATTTTCAACACATTACCACACGGGGAATGAAAATAAGGTGGCTAAATCTCTAAAAAAGAAAATAATGCTTCCCTATATATGAAAAGGATTTAAAAAGATCAAATACTCATGTATTTGAAAATGATGGGTCCTGAATTCATATGAGATAGTGATAAATATTGTATTTCAAAGATTAATTCTAAAGCATACATTCTCATGAGGAACATAGAACCCTATAAGGATGATGCAGAGATATAAAAAAATGTAGTGAGTCTTCTAGAGTTAAACTTTGATAAATATAGACTTATGAACTTTGAAACCAAGATATGTATTCAATTAAAATCATAACTGAAGATGGAACTTTTGGATAATACTCACAACTCATCATTCTCTATTGATATGATTAGAAACAATATGCACAAATATCTAATACAAAGCATAATATAGGATAACATGAAGAGTGAAATTATAAAATAATTATATCCATACTTATAATTCCATAACATTAAGGATGAACAGTAATAGTCAAATGGTATTTTTCAACCATTACTTGTACTATTATAAAATAGAAAACCATCACTATAGATTTCATTATAGGACTCACTATGAAATCTAATGTATATAAATCCATTTGGGTTATAGTAAATATCCTTAAATATTCATCATATTTTATTTCTGTCAAAGAATATTTATCACTTGAGGAATATATCAAGATATACATAAGGTGTTGGTAAGGATTCATGGAGTTCAACATTATATTATATTCAATCAATATATAGTGTTTTCCATGAGGTTCTAGAAAAGTCTTCAGTGAGCTTTGGAGATGGAGATAAATTTCTACACTGCTTATCACCCTCATTTAGAGGTTCTGTCTAGAAGAACCATTAAAAATAATGTGGATATACTGAGATATTTTCCATTATACTTTTAGGTATATTGGGATCAACCCAAACATCTCTTATAGTTCTCATATAACATCAGTTTCCATTATATAATTAAAATGACTCCATATGAATGTATTTATTGGAATATATGTTAGAGTACAACATGTTAGGATGATGTTGGAGAGAGTTAGCTGATAGTTCCTAACCTTTTTAAAGAGTTGATGTAAAATGTTCAAACTATATTTTTGATATCTTAATGTGGCATAAATTTTATAGAAGACTTATATTTTTAATGGACAATTAGATATTGAGGTTGATGTTGGTGACATGGTGTTCCTTCATATACCTACATGGAAGACAATTATGAGATTTCAGTAGAGAGGGAAGATGATCCATAGGTATATCAGTCCCATAGACAGCCTTAATGATGTCAGGGCTATAGATTATCTCTTTACACTACATCAATACCACTCTCTTCTACATGATGTGTTTGATGTATCCCTTTTGAGTAAGTACACATTAGACCCTTAATAAGTATTAAACATAGAATATGTGAAAGTAGAACATTATCTATCATGTGAGGTGCAACTGATAAAAATTTTGGATCAAAGAGATAATGTTATTTGGAATAAGACCACCAACCTGGTCAATGCTATATAGAAGAACCATACGTTTGGGGAAGCTACATGGAAACCTGAGGTTGTAATGATAAAAAAGAATTATCACTTATTCTTAACCTAATAATAAACTTTTAGGGATTTAATTCTTTTATGGTAGATAAAATATAATGGACCGTCGTTTAAGCTTATATTACTTCTTAAATAACTATTATGTTAAATATTGTGCATCACAAGTAACAATGAACCTAAATGTTCCATAATACATTAAAAAAAACCCATACAAAGTAGTCATGGAATGAGCAGGAATAAATAAACATAACTATATTATTAAATATTATATATATATTAACACCAATTTAAATAAATATTTATTCAAAATAATTATTAAAATACTTAATATTATAATTATCCATTTTCGTTCAAAAATTGTTTTTTAATTTTATTTAATTATTTAATTAAAAAGCTAAATTGTCAAATTTTATATTTTTAATTTTCAAAAATTAAAATCATTTTTTGTCTTAGCATAATTCTATAATACTATGAAGAATATGTTTTATATAACAAATGATTATTTATAGGCTAATAATGTATAATATTATTTTTATAGAAAGTGAACATTTTATGACATAATCAATATATAATCATAACATATAATTTTTTAAATACTTTTTATTATTAAAATATTTATCTTATAAGTAACATTATATATTTATAAATTTTTATATTAATCTATGAACATATATTTTACATTTTAGAACAGTAGTTATAACTTCCTTTAAAATTGTTTCAATACATTTCTTATCCTTAAATTAATTTTTCACCTTTAGAAAATGAATGTAAAATAATATATTTCAAAATTTTAATTGGAAGTTAAAAATTATTTAATAAGTAAAATTATTTTTTTTACATTAAAATTGAATCACTTAGGTAATACTTGGAAATCCTAGTAAAATCCAAATGGGTAAAAGGGATAACCAAAGGACAAAAGGACTAACATGTGTTTTTAATTGAGTGGTTAAAGTGGATCTCAATAAAACATTTTCTCTATTCCATTATTTTACATTTTGGATTCTTATTGAAATATAAAATATGTTATATCTTTATATAAAGATGAAATATTTAATGCAATGTCATTCCCATAACAAAAAAAGGTGAATCCCAGCACCCCTTCAATTCCACTATAAATTTGGGTTTCCTGTTAAAACTATAACATATTATTATATTCTTTCAGGTAATCCTTGGATATTTTTTTGATATACTTTATTTTTTGTCTTCTTTTGGGGATTTTTGAGAGAATATATAGAATTTTTGAAGCCCAAGTGGCTGTGCATGGTTAACAAATGATTAGGAAAAAATTGTATGATTTGAATCAAAAAATTGTACTCCCTATTGTGAGAAATTGGAAGGGGGTACATGGTATGTCCAAACCATGTAGCCATCCCCTACAAACTGAAAAACCTAAATGTGTGATTATTTTCATTGATGTGACATTTTTTGATATACCATTAACCTTTTAGGAGAATCTATGCACCCAATTAGTTGTTGTGCATGGTTAGAGTTCAACGTTTTCCTAACCGTGTGGACCTACCAAAAAAATCATTAAAAATGGTTTAAATTAATACATTTTATGAAAATAAAAAACACCCATTTTATGTTTATAATCTCCACATTTGACCCAAACATGATTTTTTTATCATTGGAAGTTCTCAAGAAGAAATTATGGACCCTCTAAACCCTTCTCTTGTTGAATCAAAGTGCTAGCGGTAGATATGATCCCTCTACAATATATGATTATCCTCTAATGTTTTCTTCTTCTAGTCTTTATTTATCTACTACTTATAGTTTTATATACCATCATATAATTTATAGATCTAAATTTATTATTATTTTGGGTCATGATTATGGGTTGTGTTCTTCGATCTCCCCCACCTCATTCTTTTTTGGAGATACCATTGCAAGTGTTGTATTTGACCATGTGATTAATGGTAGGTGGTTCCTTAATTATTTTCTGATGATTGAAAACATACATCAATTGATTAAATATATATGAGTTTTAAATTGACGTTAAATCCTCATTTTATGGGATTTTAAGTGTATTTGAAAAGTAATGGAAAATTATGAGGAGACCACAAATTTAATGCAATTGAAACATGGGATTGATTTTTGGTAAAAATAATGGGTTGAATTTGAAATTAATTTGATAAATTCATATGGTTGTTAATTCTTTATTAAAATTTATTAATATGAATGTTGATTTTAAATGAAATGAATTGATTAAAATTATAGTATTGGTTTTTAAATGAGAAAGGCATGTTGAGAACCACAAACCAGGAAATTGAAATTTGAATTGATTTTAAATGTTTGATTTGACCATGTTTTATTATTGATTGTTTTATGATCATGATGGACTGGGTAGATAGTGGTAATTGTGACAAGCATGCTATGACCTTGATTCTATAGAAATGGATTGATGACGAGACCTCTAACCAAACAACTATGGCTTGATTACCAGTGATGGGTTACCCTCTTGGGTGTAGATTTCCCAATATGGGTTATTATATTGGTATGTATTGTTTGTTTTCACACCTGAATAGATCCGAGATCATTGTTTGATTTATGTGTTGATCCTATTTAAAAAAAACGACAACCGATGGTTCTTTTTTACTTGGTTATTTTCATTGATTTATGGTCTTGATTGTAAATGAAATTGAATGATGAAATGTTTTATTCATCCTGATTGGATTATATATATGTTTTATATAAAATAGTCATTTAAGGTTGTTCAAAAGTTGTTTTATATTCCTACTATATTTCTGATTTTGAAATAATTTTTTGGTTTAAAATATAAAAAATGAAATGACATGACTTATTTTATTATAAATGATATAATAAGCGGTAAATTACAATGGAATTGATTATGTAACACTTCTTGCGACCCTAATCACCTTATATATTATACCATACCCTTTCCCTCAAGAATTTCAATAAATTCTTATTCTAGGAATGAGAAAAAAAGAAAGAGACACTTGAAGGTGGTGGATGTTATTAACCCCTGGGTCTAGGGAGTGACGATGGGGTCTGATGGATCTATTATCCACTTGTTAAAAAGGAGACATTTTTTGAAACTTTTGTCTTGTTGATGTGGTGGTTTCCCATGATATGTTTATCTATGGGTTATGGTACTGTTTTACCTATTAGTTTTTGGTATTATCTCCCTTTTGGATTTTTGATCATTTTGATTTGTATCTTTTTTTCTTCCATTATTTTTCCAGGAAAAGTTTTCCCTCACTGATCTTGGATGCTTCCATGTTACAGTCTAATATTTAGTGATTGGTAATTCCCTTCAGGGTATTTTATATATGAGTTGGTTATCAAGGTATCAGGGTATCCTATTTGGTTTATGATAATGTGGTATCAATGGGAGGTAAATAATATTTCCATGTTGCAAATATATGGTTTGATATCTCTTAATAAGTCTTATGAGGTAGTTATGAGCGAGTTACTAAGTAGATGTCATTTTAATGAGGCTTGAATTAAAATTGGTGTTTTGGAAAAGTGTATTTTTAGTAATTTTCTGATATAATTCTAGTCTTTTCCCTTTGATCTTAGTTTTTAGAAATCCCAATGTTAAATTTTATCTTGATGGAATTAATATTCATGTATTTTGGTTAGTTTTATCCTTTTTCATATCTTTAGTATTTCATGTTGATATTTTATAGCATAATTTATCCGAGATTACATGTGAATAGGTCCCAAGAGGATGTTGATACTGAACCATTGTGAGAAAATCCTCTAATCATATAGAATCTTATTAAGATATTTGTGTTTGTTGTGAAAGCTATGGGATATACACTGACACATATTCCAACTCAGGATCTAGTTGTGTATCCTCAGAGTGAAGAATCCAGGTTCCATGATCAAGAGTTACTTCTCTTGGATCCACCTTTTTTCTAAGGCTCTAAAGATACTCAATTGTTTTTTGACATGTTGAGAAAGATAGAACTTATTTTTGAGTTCTTGGAAATTTGTAATTTGATTAATGTAAAATGTTCTACCTTTAATATATAATGGCCAAGTAGGAGAAAAATGATTCAGTGGAAATGGAAAAGAATCATGAGGGGTTTAAATGGAAATAATTTTGTGTTTTTTTCACTAATTAGTTATATGAAGAATCTATGGTCTTGGAAAAATCCATAGTGTTTCTCAAATACTTGTAGGGTGACATGATAGTCACTCAGTACACAATATATTTTGTTGAGCTTGTTCAGTTTTCCACGATGGTGGAAAATAATTAAAAGATGAATGAAAAATGTTTTCAGAAGGGACTTTGTCCTGAAATCTAATGTCATGTTATCCTGATGCAGTGGGCTTCTTATGGTGATGTGTTAGATAGGGAGTTGATGGTTAATCTTGACCTAGTTGGTATGTCTGGTTAAATTGTGTTCCTTTTTATCCAAGTGAAAGATCTATGAGTTATTTTAATGGAAATTAGAAGTGTGATGTATCTACTGGGCATCATTGATACATGGTGTCTTCCAGACCTCATGTAGCACCTAGTAGAGGCCTATTGACTTTCTTTCAGTTTGTAATGGTTGTGTATTTGAGACATGTTTTTACCAAGGCTCCAAATATCTACAGTTTCTATGGTCACTGAGGAAACATATTAAAGTTATTCCATTTATTTTCTACTCTGTATACTGGAATATGATAAAAATATCTAAATTCTACCATGGTTCAATCAAATTATTAAATATATAAGGGGTTCCATCCATGAGTTCTGAAACTAATCTCTTTAAAATTGTGGTAGAGTCTCTGTTGGATGTTAATACAGGTCCATTGACTATGAGAGGTACCATAACTATGTATTAATTTTTGGGTAATACGTTATGTGATACTGGTGCATCTCAGAAGTGTATATCAACTCTTACTGTGAAACTTAAAAATATTCATATGGATATTTTTTATTACATGATGGGTAATACCATGCCCCTTGGAATGAAGAGAGATCGAGGTCTCCATTTTACTTATTAAGTTTTATCTTTGTCAGAAATTGATCTTACACAGAATTTCTAGTTATAAATATGAATCATTTTAGCATCATCCATAGGAAGTATCATATGACTAATAATTAAGCATGAACTGACTAATATATTTGACGGGTCTCCTCTACTTCACCTAATGGGGTGTGACATATCTTTTTGGGAGAATGGGACATGAGGTCAAGTAGATCCAGACCGCCCTTTATAGAGTTGGGCATGGTAATATTAGTGTTTTCTTTGGACATATAGTCAGAATATTTGAGTTATGATCTCCCTCCACTATTCATTTATTTTAAAAACAACTTTCCTTCTGATTTTTCAGGTCTACCACCCTTAGAACCGTTATAGTTCACTATTGATTTATTTTCTTATACTCAGTCAGTAACCAACTATTTTTATGATATGAAACTAGCAGACTTGGAAGAGTTAAATAAATAGTTGGATAATATGCTAGAGAAATTATTTATATTCACGAGTGTGTAACCATGGGTGGAATCATTTCTCTTTACAATGAAATCCAACATAACACATCTTATCTGAATTCATTAGAGAAATCTTAATCGATTTATGGTAAAGAAAATGAATCTATCACAACTATTTGAGGATTAGTTTGACTAGTTGAAAGTGGAAAATTGTTTCTCAAAGACTGATCTTTGATCTGGTTATCACCTGTTGATACTAAAATAATATGAGTTTTAAAAGACCACATTCAAGAGTAGGCATGGTCATTATGAATATCTTTTCATGCCATTTATTCTATCCAATTCTCCTATAGTTTTTATTGATTTAATGAATAGGGCTTTACATTAGTACCTAAAATCATTCCTTTTAGTCATTTTGGATTACATATTGATTTACTCCTTGACTGAGGAGGATCATGTGCATCATTTGAGATCAGTTCAAGAAATACTGAGAGTTAAAAAACTTTAAGAAAAACACTCAAAATATTAATTCTAGATTAAATAAGTGAACTTATTGGGACACATGGTTGTGGAACGTAGAATATTAGTCAATCCCAATAAGGTTAAGTCTGTTATGAAATGGGAGAAATTATGAAATGTTTTTTACAAGTGAATATTCTTGGTCTTGGAGGTCTTTTATTGTAGGTTTGTTAAAAATTTATCTAAACAATCTTCTCCAATGAACTATCTCATTTTAAAGGGAGTGAAGTTATTATGGAATGAAGAATGAAGTAGTAATTTTGTTAATGTGAAACATCTTCTGAATTTGGGACTAGTGACCATGTGGAAACCTATGGTTCTAGATAGAATAGGCCACATGAGAAGAATTATCTTTGCTAAAATCTCAAACTCACAACTATGATGAATTATCTTAAGAATTGGGGAGATTACCTTTAGTAGGAATGTTTTTTAATCTATTCTATCCTTAAAATCTTGTGTTATATATTCTCTTATAAATATTTTAACCATCATCAAAGGCATTGGGTAGATTACAAATGGTCTTTTGAATTTGACATTGCCTATACCTTGAGAAAGGGAAATTTTATTGTTGATGGTTTGAGCATGAAACATAAAACCCATGTCATGAAAGAATCATAAAAAGTGTGGAACCTAATTGATATTTTTTTGCATTTTATCATTAAGGATTCAAGGAGAAAGAGGCTACAGTTTTCTTGAAATTTGTTCAGTTTACCGCTGCTCTTCTAGAGGTGATTCTTTAGGAACAATATCTTGATGATGAATTTTGTATCATTAGGACTCTCTTCAAGGTGGGATCCCATTAGAAAATGGAAGTTCTCTTCTACTAGAATCTAGTATTTTCAAAATAAGTTGGTTGTGACTTTTTCTATAAGTAAGTATATATTGGAGGATTTTCATTATTACCAGTGGGTGGTTCAACCTGTAACCATAATGATGTCTTATGTTCTGCAACATCAATTATGGTGGAAGGTTATTAGATGATGCATCACTAACTTTTCTACTCATTGTTACAAATTTAATCTTGTTAAATATGAGTACGAGAGACCTTTGTGTTTTATTTAGGCACTTCTAGTAATGACTTGAAAGTGGGATGTGATATATATGGAAATTGTGGTCCCCCTCAGAAAAATAATACTATATGATATGTTATTGATTAGCTAGATAAATCATCTCACTTTTTACCCATTCATGACACAACTAAATTTTAGGAATTGGAATGTCTCTAATTGTATAATATTTTCATATTTCATAGATTTAATTATGCTATAGTCTTGGATAGGGAGCTATATTTTACTTATTTCATTGAGAGATGTATCCAAGTGGCACTATAATATTAGGTACATTTGAGCATGGAATATATTTCATAGAAAAATTCGCACATATAATTATTTAAATAGATTCTTGATAAAATGATTCATAACTACATCTTAAATTTTCATGGATCCTGTGATGTCTATTTGGGACTACTTGAGTTTAATTATAATTACAGTTACTATTTTATAATTCAGATAGCTCATATTAAGGACTTGTATGGTTAGTCATATATATCTATGTATTTATAGACATATATTGGTGAATGCACTTTTATTGGAATGAGTTTGGTATAAAAAATTTACTTTTAAGATTCAGGTGTTTTTTAGATAATATTTATGAAATAGTGATGCTGAAAATATTATGATGACCTTAGTAGGGAATTTATGGAGTTATTAGTTGGGGACCAGGTGTTTTAGAGAGTTTGAATATGATTGGCCCATAGATATCTTGGAAATATGGAAAAAATGCACCATAGTTTGTGGTACTTTTTAAGGTTGTTGAGAAGATGGGAAAAGAGTCTTATTGTTCATCACTTACAATAATGTTGATGTTGATACATAATGTGTTACTTGTATCACATTTTCAAAAGTATCTTTATGACCCATATAGTTTCTTGATCTAAGATGATCTTGTTGTTGAGCCTACTTTATCCATGACTGAGTATCCAATAATGATTGTAGGTTATTATAAAAAGATACTTTCTTGTATGACAATTAATTTGGTGAACATTCTATAGAACCATTGTTCTAATTTACATACGTCTTGGGAGCCTAAGGCATTGATAAGATAGAAATCCCGACATCTCTTCGACATGGAGTCTTATTTATATTATTTCTCCATGAACAAATAGTTTATGCTACGGAGGTTTTGAAATCCAATTACCTTTTTAGGTATTCAATGACCACTATTATGATCTCTTTTATGTAGGGACATGTTTTGGGGTATTTCAAAATGAATTTGAATAATTTTGGATTCCCAAGGGGTTGTTCATGGTTGTAAAAAGTTTATGGGAAACAATGTGGATTATACTAGAGTACTTTGAAACATATTATGATTCATTGGAAGGGGTTGTACATGGTGTCCAAACTATGCTGCTAGAACCTCCATATCATGAAACCTCAAAAATCGAGGGGTTTCATAGTTATCACTTGGTTTGAAAATATGTGGACCCTCTAAAGAGAAACTATGCACACAACCAGTAAAGGTTCACATTTATCATTTAATTTTTTTCTAACCATGCATCCCTACCCATCAAACCATTAATTTGAGTATTACTACTTATATATTTTTTAAAATTAAATCTCAAATGCCCAGTTTATGTTTCTAATCACCCCATTTGACCCTAACATGTTTTATTCATTCTTAGAGTCTCCCTAAAAGTGATTTTGGACCCACTAAGACATTCTGTTGGAAAATATAAGTTCCAACGAAGGATCTGATCCCTCTATGGTATGTGGATATCCTATCATGTGGTTTTTTCGGAACACTCTTTCTCTCTTACATAGAGTTTGACATATCATCATGTAATTTATATATCTAATTATATTTTGGTGGATCTTCATTCTAGGTCATTTTTCTGGATCTCCCACAGCTCGTTTATGATTGGAGACCTTGTTTCTGGTGTTGTATTGAACAGTTTAATTAGTGATATGTAGATCAATTATTCATTTACCTATAGCTAAAACATTAAATTTATGGATAAAATTGAAATGTGTTTTTAGTTGATTTTAGAAACCTGATTTGAAAGGATTTAATGCGATATTTGAAAAGGCATGGAAATTTATTACAAAACCCTATTTTATTGGAATTCAAATGTGGGGTATATTTTTGGGAAAGTTGATTTTTTTTTATTTTCAAATTGATTGGATAAATTTAATTAATTGTTGAAACTTAAGAAAAATTGATTAAATTAGAAGATTACTTTTAATGGAATGTACTTATGAAAACCATTGTTTTGGTTTTGAAATGAGAAAGGCCTAATGAATACTGAAAATTGGATAATTTTATTTTTATTTTTTTGAAATGTTAGATTTTCCCATGTTTGATTGATTGATTAATGGATGCACATGTCAGCCTGAATAGTTAGTGGGAATTAGTACAAGAATTCATGGACCTTGATTTCCAATTAATATATTGATTATGAAATCTCTAACTAAAGAACTATGGTATGACGACATGTGGTGGGTTCATATACTAGGGTGTAGATTTTCCATGATTGGTTCTCATATTGGGGTGCATCTTTATGTGTGTTTACACCTGAATAGAGCCAAGTTCATTTTTCAGATGTCTGAGGATTCTACTACCTAAAAAACTAACCTGTTATAAAGATTACATAGATGGTTTGTTTTTGTGAATTATTTACTTTATTATACATTCCAATGATTGTGGAAATATTTTATTCATGACAGTTTATTTATGTAAATGTTTTATTTACAATGTTCATTTAATCTTGCTTGAAATATATTTGACATGCATACCATATTTTTTATTATGAAATAATGTTTTGGTTTTAAATATGAAAATTAAATTCTCTGCCTCATTTTGTTGTAAATGGTAGCATAAATGGTACCGTTTTAAGTTATTTATTATGGAACACATGGTGATACCCTACTAAGATTTATATCTAAGACCTTAAATTTTCCGTTGGTCATTTGTAGACATTCTTATATCAGTTGTAAGAAAATTTAAAATTCTACTTAGTGGTGGAGGATGTTCTTGATCTTTTGGACCTTGGATTGATTATGGTGAATGCTGGAGATGTTGTCCACTTGTTACACAAGAGATTTTTTTTAGAATTTTTTTGGTTGACATTTTACTTTACATTTTGATTATTATCTACATGTTCTGGTACTATTTTACCAATTTATTATTGGTACATTATCCCATTTGTAATATTTAAAATGTTGACATGTATAATTCATATTCCACTATTTTTATGAAAATTCATTATATGATCTTGTACAGTTCTATTTGCTAACTATAACAACCCAAAATTATTATCAATGAAATTTACCTTCTTATAATTATGTTATATATTTGAAAACACATACATCACATATAGAACCCATTAAAAACATGATTCTCCAAAATGAAGAAGGTAACAAGTGGTATTTAT
This sequence comes from Viscum album, assembly GCA_963277665.1. NCBI lineage: Eukaryota > Viridiplantae > Streptophyta > Magnoliopsida > Santalales > Viscaceae > Viscum > Viscum album. Next base: position 1,543,269,740 of record OY728142.1, read on the forward strand.
TGAATTTTAGGAACCTGTACAGATAGAACAATAATATACCTGTTGAAATATTACTATGAACATTAAGAATAGTAACTCATACAATAGAAAACTAAACTCACATATTAAATTATAAATCAAAATTCTGCATCTTATAAATGAAAACATGATATGTTTATATATTGGAATTAATAAATAAATGTTTTAAAATGGGTAAATTAAGTGTTGTTATTTTCGTGAAAACTAAATGTTTATTAACAATTTTATAATTATTATAAAGATTAAAAATTAAATAAATTTCCATAAATTAGAGTCACAAATTAATATTTTGTTTTCATATAATTTTTTGATAATGTTATGAGCCTTTAATTAATTTTTCAAAGTTTTATAAAATCAGTTATAATTTTGAAATTAATATTTTTTTAATAAATTATAATTTTAAATAAAAATGAAATTCATCATATTTAGATACTTATTTTCATAATATAGAATCCATTTTTAAAATATACACATTTAAAAATGGTTAGGGTGAATTATTTTTATTTTTCTAAAATAGTTGTATTTCTGGTGAATAGTGAAAGACAATAATTTATGTTATTTAAAAAATACATGAACTATTGAGTCATGGATGACGCATTGATGAAGTAAGATCCCACTGTTTCAAGATCTACTTAACCATTTACATTATTTAGTCACAGTAATCATAAATTTTTATATTCTTGAGCCAAAATAATAAAAAAAAAACAAAATAATAAAAAACACCCCTCTCCTCCCACTATAAATACCGCCCCTTATCCTCACAACTTTTAACTCATAAATATTGTCTATATTCTTTCCAATTTGAATCAAAATACTGTTACCCACATCTAGGAGACACTTTTCTCACTAAAAGACCAAACCCAAGTTCCATAAGTAGGTTTTCAAGGAGGTAATATTCAAGAGGAAAAATCCTCCACCATTCTCTTTTAAATTATATATTTCTACTACCTCAACCTTCCTCCATTTTCTAAAGTTGCATGATAATTACAGTATCAAATTCTCACAACCCGCATTCTTCAAGATGAGGGGAGGTATTGTAAGATACTAAGACCTTGCTTCCTCAAGTTGAAGGAGAGACAATGACCACTGAGTCCCATCTCTAATAGGCCCTAGGGTGGAGACTATCACCCAGGGTGGGTAAAAATGCACACCAGATGAGAGGAATTACCCTTTTTAATGAAAAAATATAATGATATAAGATATATAAACCTGAAAAAAATCCATGACACACATATATACCAAAACCAAAAGCCATACCACATTCATGTTTAATGTAAAACAACTTGGAATACAAGGAAAAATCTAAAGTAAATAACAAAATAAAACTAAGTAGAGATACAATGACTGTCCCTATATTCTGAGATAGTAAGGTCCAACATGGTCTGTGTACTATCCATTAGAAAACTGATAACAGTTTTATATACATAGTATGATCATACAAGTATACTCAGTATAAAAACCAAATCCACTCACGCACAAGTAGGAGAAGAATACTAATGCCACTATGAGAAAAAAACCATAAACTCAAAATATCCTAAAAAAGTACACTATCCATAAAAATATCACCAATACACACTCACCGAATATCAAAAGTCATGTAATGTAAATTAGTAATCATATCGATATGTGGGTACCCCATACCACTTCCCAATAGATTACTTATCATCACCAATGGAGAACTTCCTCATGTTACCATGATCTTCCACAATCTATGTTGTCACAACATTCCCACACACACATAAGACACATAGCATATCCTGATCGTAGACACCTAGTTCAAAACCACATCACATCACACAAAAACCTAGGAAATCACTGTATATCTCACCCCAAAGACACCGGGTAATCACACCTCACCTGCAGACACCTGGGTCTCACAACTGCAACAAAACCTACCCGAAGTGTTTAGGGATACTAATGCCCATAAGAGGGAGAAGAGAATAGAAAATAACCTTCTATCTATCCTCCCACTGGGATATTGATAAAGGATACACCACCCCCCCGTAAAAGGGGGTGTTCGGCACGTAGTGCTCAATATAGGTGGTGTTTGTATAGAAACCCTATGGAAGATCATGTATATATATATATACCAAACATTCATCCCAACCTATGGGTTTTCAAAACAAACTACCAGCCCACACAAAATTATCTTCCTTCCACATATACAAGCATATACTACCACGAATGATGGTCACTTCTGTACGTTGATAAATGAACATTGCTTCACTACAAGCCACAACTCATGACATACCTCCATCCAATTCATTTAACCAATAATGATTCTTTATTATCAATTCATTCATTTGTTTATTCTATCCCTACACAGGAAACTTCCAAACACAACAAATGTAATAAGGGAAAGCTACTATACCAACCACTGCAAAGGTAAACAAATAAAAAACGGTTAAGGTAAAATAACTCAATCATACACCCATTCATAAATTAATGATCTATTGAAACTCTAGAAAAAATACACATGTATGTTAACACCGTCATTATTCAAAACAATACCTCTTGATCCATCCTTGCAGACCCACTACATGAATAACACTATATTCCAAAAAAATATAAATCAACCAGCTTGTCGTCCCACTACACACTCCCCTTTCATGGACATACATTCAAACATTTACACAATCCTAATTCAAAGTCATGTCTCCATATCCTTCATCTCAATAAGTAAAACCCATAACACACCTCATTACTACCACACCTGGTAGGCTCACAACACCACAACACCAAACAGTGCACACCTATAAAAATGAACTTGACACAACCTAGTCCTACTACCCCACTACCAAAAAACTTCCCAAATGCAGTCTCACTGTATAATTAGTTCATCCCTTCCACAGTAAATCAATATCTAATCCCAAGATAACATTACACCACCCGTACCACCCCATACTCACAACCACACTCTCAGGCACAACTCCACATGAACAACAAAGACACAATCATAATATAACCACACACAACACATATCGACACCAACAAGGAATTGTTTATTTATATTTAGTAGCACTCATGCTTTATTTCCAATTCATAAAATAACAGTGATCATAGAATTAGTTTGATCTTTGATTATCCATATAATTCACTGAATATATGTGATTAACTAGATTTCAATTCTTAATGTAGTGATTCATAAATCTTATAGGTGTGGAAATAGAGAAACCTAAAGGTTATCATTTTCAGAAGGAATACAACCCTTACAAAAAATGATAGGTATCAAGGATGTCATATTAAAAAAGGTTTCTTCAGGGGGAGAGGAATGTGCATCACATTCATCTCAGTCTCCCCCTTACCTCTTCCCTAATTCTTTCCCTCATCATCCCCCCATTTCTCTGCTTATTTTGGAGATTGTGGCTACCATTTCTTCCTCTACATCCCTTTCCCTTGGGTTTGAAGTTCCTTTTTTTGGAAAAGGCTCACTTCCCCTTGCCTTCTTTTCGATTTATCCTTCCCTTGATTTTATGATGTCATTTGCTAGCGGGAAAATGTTTTTCTCCCACCACCACTCTTTCTACCTTACCCTGTGAATCATACCTCTATTTATGGGTCTATGTGCCGGTGCTTCAAGTGGTTTGGGTTAGCGACAGTGGTGGAATTCGTTGTCCTTATCCTTCTCTACCCTCGATGTCCACCCCATCGAGCTCGACTCCATCTTGGTCTGGCTAGATTTTGGTTTAGGGATCTCTTGGGATTGTGTTGGAGGGGGGATAACAAAAGTTTTAGTGCTCTTTTTTCTCTGGCATGGGTTTCCTGTTCAATTTATCTATTCTCTGTTTTGATGTTCCTTTATAGGGATGATTCCAGTTTCCTTTTTATTTTATTTTCTTGTGGTTATTGTTTGGATTGTTTTTTCTCATGTTTGATGTACTATTCATATGTGGTTTGTTTCTCGGTTATGGTTTATGACAACGATGACTAATGTTCTGTTTGTGTTGGCAATGATGTCTGCAGATGCAGTGGGCATCAACGATGGCTCTGGTTTCAGTTTTCTTTGAAGGGCTCGATGGGATTCTACCACACTTCTATGGATCCTATGTTCCATTTCCCCAACATTTGTTTTTTGTATTGGTGGTTCTCTATGTAGCATTGGGATGTGTTGTTCGAGCATCTAGTGGTGATTCAGTTGGTTAAACTAGTGCAACTCACAATGGTGATTCTGATGGTGTTTTGTGTTTTAAGTATACAGTGATATGTCTTACCAGTGCTTCTCCCTTGAAGAAGATATATGAATTTAAGGTGATCTTGGATTTGGTGTGGTGTTTTTTGGCATCCAACGATGACCAGTTTAGTGCCAACGAATTGTGTGGTATGGGGTTTTCATCACGTGACGCCCGATGTTCTGAAGTCATGCATGTTCTGTGACAATGGTGTGATGCTTAAAGCATGATGGCCAGTTGGATATAATTCAAGAAAAGGGGGTGTAATTGTGGTAATTTTGACTCTCAAGGGGTGCTGCTCTAGGTGATTTATAAGGACAATGGCTGAGAGCGTGGACCAAGGATCTCACGGCCCAAGGCAATTATACAGTGCAGGGATTAATGTAGTATTTTTAAATTTTGAATTTGGTACTTTGGTGACTACCATTTTCTGATTTCTGAATCTGGTTTGATGTTTAGTTCCATAATGGATTTACATTTTGAATTTATGTTTACCATTTATACTAAAAATGTAATTTTTAAAATACAAAAATATGGATTTGGATGATATAAAACATGGAGATCATCATCATCATATTACAAACCCCTTATTCATTGCATCTTATTATCTCCCTTAAATTGGGTTCCAACAATATTCACAAGGGTACATGGGAACAACCACCTCGCATAATACACAATTTAAATAATGAAGAAGGAATTCCATACCGACAGCAATAGATGATCAACGTTTCTTCCTTGAGTCAAAAACATGGGGTCACATTTGTAGTAGGGAAGACTCTAGAGGAAAACCTGACCAATTGCTACTGCACAACACACAACTCCATGGGGAGGAAAAGCTCTTTGATAATGAAGATAAAATAAAAAAATATGGGGGGAGAATATATCAACTTAGTAGAGATAGATCATATATCAATGGAAGAGAAAAAGTTTCAAAATACATTAAAGTCAGATCTTGGTCAAGACCACATGGTTTGACCATTTCAAAGCTTCCCGAGAATTACAATATTAAATATATAAATAATATCCATTGAAATGCCTTTAAAAACACTCAAACAACGATTTTAACTCAAATAACATAAAATAAAACATCCAAGGGGAGAAACTAGGAAAAACTATAAATTAGGCACTGATGGGTGAGTCATTGATACGAGTCAATAATAGTGAGTTACTAATTCCCGAATCACCCATGCGAGTCACTGAAGTATGACTCACCGATGTGAGTCACTGACGCCTGAATCACCAACTCCACTAAACGATGCTCGACCTACCGATGCCTTGACCTACAGACACCCCCAACTATAGATGTCTTGACCTACCGATGCCATGAGTCACCAATGTCTTAATTTAGAGACTTCATGAGTCACTGTTGCCCTGATTCATCGACGCTTGAGTCCCTGACACCCTAAGTCACCGATTCCCAATGTCATTGATGAATGGAGTAACAGACACCCTGAGTCACTGATGCCCCGAGTCACCGATGTGAGATAATGACACAACTTACTGACACCCGAATCATTAATGGAAAACTCAAATTTTGGAAGACTCTTGAAAAGAACCACTGATGCCTCCCAAAACACCCCCAACATGATTTTGACAAAGTAATGGACCGAGGTGATTCAGGCCATTAAATCAAATACCTATCAAACTATTGTCACCCTCTAGTATTCAATAAAAAAGCAAGAATAAAGAGGGGTCTGAACAACCCCCAATAAGATATCTCTCAAGGATCAACTACCTTATATTGTTAGAAAGCTATAGTTAAACCTCAACATAAAAGAAAACCACTTCCCAAATATTCTAACCAAACCATCCAAAAGATACCCCAAACAAGAACCAAATGTTCAGACATATGAATTATGGAATTCCTTCCCCCATGCCAGGATTCTATCAACTCCAGTTAAGACAGACTCACATGCATGGGTTTAATCATATCTAAATTATTGCATCTGTATTAGGAATCGTGTATTTCCTTTTTAAAATAATAGGAATTCATCACAATGTTTAGAACCAAGAATCAACCCATCTAATAACAAAAAAATTTAAGCACTACATTATTTAGTAAAACACACAAGGAAAACTGAAAACAAATTTGGTTACTAGGAATGGATCTGCATCTCACACTCCCAAGTACTCTCTACTAGCCCATTATGCCTCCACAAAAAAAAAGTGGAATGTTCTGTCCATGCAACAACTTATCCCAATGATCTTAGAACCCTTCTGACCTATCTATGAATGTGACGTTGTCCCTGATATCCAACTATTCCAAATCAATGACATGTGAGTCATCATGAAGATATCGTTGAAGTTGGGAGACATTAAAGATGTAGTGGATTGTACTCAACTACGGTGGTAATGCAAACTGTTATTCCACCTTGCCAACTCATCCCAATATGTCAAAGGGTCCGATGAAGCTTGGAGAAAGCTTACTCATTCTACCAAACCACCAATGCCCACATCGAAGGGAATCCTTCAAGAACATGTGGTCCCTAACCTCAAAATCCAAGGGCCTTCTCCTATGATTGGGTTATGAATTATATTAGTCACGTTATGCTCTCATCCTCTCATAAAAAAGCTACACCTTCACTGTCATACTCTGCACCATGTCTGGAAAACTGTAAAAAGAGAAAATAGTGAACCAAAGACCCCCTAAAATCCAGAACACATTCCAAGAACATATCCTCCAACGTCTGGATGGTCCAATTTGCCTTCTAATCTATCTAAGGATGGAAAGCAGTGTTGAGGGATAACTGAGTTCCAGTAGCACACAAAAATACCCTTTAGACATGCGATGTAAATTTTTTATACCAATATGAGATGACAGAGCTGAGAAATCTATGCATACGAACCACCTCATCCACATACCTCTGTGTAAAGGAACTTACTGCACTCAATCCCTTAATCGCTAAGAAGTGAGATGATTTCATCAACCGATCTATTACTAAACAGATTGCTTCACAACTTCCTTAATCCCTGGGTAAACCTATGATGAAATACATTGGTATTGCATCCAACTTCCACTCAGAGAAATATATAGGTTGCAATAAACCAAGGGGAACATGATTGTCATACTTCACTTCCAGGAACCCCAAGAAAATTTCCACAAACTGCACCATTTCTCATTTCATCCTGAGTCACCAGAACAATCCCATAAAGCCACAATACATCTTGTAAATTCCCAGGTGTACTGCTAGGGGTGAGCTGTGAAACTCATGGGGAACTAAATCATGCATCACCATAGGAACAAATAGTTTCCCATGGAACAACATCTAATTTTTCTTTTCTTTTGGCCATCCCTTTAGAGAATAACCATGGTCAAATCAATCACTCATTTCCTCTACCTCAGAGTATCCCCAATAAGACTCCTCCACCTTTCGCCTCAGAGATGACTGTATTGTCATCTGAAATAGACATTCTCGACCATCGTTTTTTCTTGCATCTATGTACAAGAAAAACCACTCTTCCATTGCTCTCCAAGCATCCACAGATTCCCAAAACCCTTCATTCTCTTACTTTCTACTCAAATCATCAACTACAACATTCCACTTTAATAAGGTGTATGTGATCTCAAAATCATTGTCTGGGAGAAAATCCATTGAATTCCTCTGCCAAAAGTTATATGTCACTGGGAAAAGATATACCCCAAAACCTTGTGGTCTTTGTAGACCACAAAGCACTCCCCAATGATGTAAGTTTTCCGTAATTTTATTGTGAACACAACCATTTCTAAATCTAGATCATGGGTACCACAGTTACATTCTAGGGGAAATATCTTCCTTGATGTATAAAAGATCACTCCCCATTCTTGTATCAATACACTCCACTTTACAAGAAAAGATGAATCTCAAAACACCAAGAACATCAGCCCTTCCTCTGGAAACCTAAACACTATATCACTGAGCAACATCCCATTCAAATATATTAACACATCCTTTAACTAGTCGATCGAAAAAAATATTTACTTTTACTTTCCATAGAAGTCAACAAGGATTATAATCAAGATAAATCATCCACATATATCCTATAATAGCCTTACAGACTGAGAAATCTGTTAACCTATGACAAATTATTGGGTGCTTCCCAATAATTGACAGCCTTTAAATTAGACTAGTTCACTTCAATACCCTTATGAGACACCAATTTTTCATGTTGGTGGACCACCCATGTCCAAAGAAATCACTTGGACAACTTTCCATAGAGTTGGTGGTGTTAAAGTACTCTAGGACAGTCTTGAGATGCTCGATATGCTCCCCTTTAGACTTCATGTTGACCAGGATTTCATCCATGAATACAACAAAGAAATTATATAGGAACTCATGAATGATAGATTTCATAATCCCCTTGAAAATAACTAGTGAATTCGTAACACCAAACGGTATAACCATGAATTAGAAGTTCCCATACCTGCACCTGAAAGAAGTCTTTGGGATGTTACTATGTTTCATCCTCAACTGGTGATATGTAGACCATAGATCTATCTTAGAAAACCAACGTTATCCCCTCACCTGGTCGAAAATATCATTTATCCTTAAGAGAGGGTAACTGTTCTTGACCGTTACCTGATTCAATCTCCGGTAGTGTATACAAACCCTTAGACCACCATCATATTTCTTTGCAAAAAAGACAAGAGAACCCCATGATGTCACACTATGATGGATTAATACATTCTTTATCAGCTTTTCAATATATATCTACAGCTCCTATAGCTCATAAGGCTCTATCTGATAAGGATCAATTAAAATCATACTAGCACTAGCCTGTAAGTCTATCTAGAACTCAACATCATGTCAAGTGGGTAGACTCAAAACATCGTCAGGGAAGGCATCAATGAACTCCCATAAAACTCCTAAAACCTTCCGCATCCTAGAATCCACCAATTCCACTGACAACTTGACCAACATGGAAAAAAAGTGCTCCACACATCAACATCCCATCATAAATATTCGCTCGCCAACAAAATCCACATGGTGACCACCCATGTGTGAAAACATGACTCTCCTCGAGAAGTAGTTTATGGAAAGATGCATGAAAAAAATTATTCCATTGATGTCATGGTATGGATACATCTGTATAAATAAGTTATCCCCACTAGGCTGATGTGACCCCTACATCAATCTACACCCAAAAAAAAAATCAATCAATATGGTCAGACCTCTAAATAGTGTAATCAAAACTGAGGGTATGGAAATTCAATCAATGTCTAGTCTCATAGAATGGGATAGATTGGGTAAAAAAATTAGTGTTATGTTCTTGAATCAAACAATGCGTAAACAAGAGTAATAATCAAACTAATCATACCACAAACATTCTTCAGCTGCTGGAACTACTGCCTCTTTAGTATTCAACTGACCATGCATAGATCTTATGAACCTATTCTATTGGCTACCTCCCTGACCACATTTGGGTTGATGTCACTATAAAATGCCCTTTGGTTAGCCTCTACCTTCTTTATCTCCCCTAGGTGGAGCATGAGCCTGCTGTCCCTAATGCTAAATGGCCTGGCAAACAACTATTGCTGAGGCGGGCAATATAAATTCCACATTTAGTGTACTGAACAAAAACTGGGCACTCACACTGAAGCAACCCATGGAATCCACATGGGAAACACCTCAACCCCAATCCTACATGAAAATCATGAGGACCAAGATGTCAGAACTGAAACTACTGGAGTCAGATCCCCATTGGCCGAAACATGGAAGGTCCTAACGTTGGAGACCTTGTATTGATATCCTTCTCATTTAGAAAGATCTACTGGATCCCATCTCATGGAAGAACACCTCGCGAGTTCATCCTCTACACTGCCTCATCCTCCTTCTGAACCACTAAGTATGTCAGTAGGGTGAAGGGAGTAACCACGTACTGAAGGGAAAGACAAAATGCCTCCTCTAAACATCTCGCCTGAGACTACTCATCCAAAAATATATATGGAGAGAAACATAGGAGATACTTGAACATAATCCCCAATTCCCTCACCGACATACTCCCCTACTATAGGTAGAGTATCTCATGTCACTTCTTAACCATCATCATCAAAGAATTGATTTCTGCCTGTAACTCTTTCTTAATGTCAACCCAAAGAAAATTGGCCTCCTTCCTCTCCCCATGGTAAAGCATCCACCACTAATGATCTTCTCCATTCATCTAGATCACTGCTAGGGGTACCCAGTACTCATTCAGAGCTTGGGTCATGTTGAAAGTGATAACCATATCCTCAATCTGACTCTATGTCTCTATATCTGAAATGATTCCTTAGTAATTCCCCAAATTCGGTCACTGGAATTCACACATGGTCTTCTTCCACTAATAAACATCCTAGTCTAGATTGATCGTCTTCTAGTCAACTGGGTCAGTCTACTGACCTTCCACTGCTCAGACCTTGCGTGGGTGATGTATGAGAGACATAGCTGAAAGGAAACATGGAACACCTAATCCTAAGTAGTATTAAACTTATTTAGGATTCATTGAATCTCATTGTTTCTTTTTAATTTATAAAAAAATCCCAAGACCAAAAATGACATGAGTCATCATGACACATTTACCTTTCAAAGGGTCTCTACCCGACAGTCGGTGTATCCCCACTTGGTTTTTCGGTAGGTACATATTACTTCCATAAGATCATGGGGGGGGGATAAAATCCAATGTCCAATCCAGTCATCCCTAACCTACATCATGAACCAAGATATTCTAACATTGTTTCCCTACCAACCCATTAAATCCTCACGTTGTCTAAATCCAAAATCCACCTGATACCACAACCATCGACATGTGATACCATTCTCTCAAGAACCACAATCCTCGAGATAAGGGAAGGGATAACAAGATATCGAGACCTTCATTCCTCAAGATGAAGGAGAGATAATAACCCTTGAGTCCTTCCTCTTATAGGCCTCATAGGGGTGATTAACACCTAGGGTAGGTAAACATTTATAAGAGATAAGAGGAATTACCCTTTTTAAGGAAAACAAAATCAGGAGATAATATTAATCGACCTCAAATAACTCCAAGACACATATATATAAAGACACCAAAATCCATCCCACATGAATTTTTAAAGTAAAATGACTACGAATAAATGGAAAAAATGTATTTAAATACCCAAATAGAACTAATAAGATACATAGAAACTGTCCCAAAATTCTAAGGTTTTATGGTCAAGTACGGCCTGCGTAATCACCCTCGAAACCTAAAATTAGTTTTATATACATAGGCTGAGCATAAAAATATACTCAGTAGGAAAACTAATGTCACTCATGCAAAAGTGGGAGAATCATACTAATGCACATGTTAGAAGAGAAGTAGAAACTCAATATCACATAAGGAGGTATACTATCCACCACAACCTCACAAAAGAATTATCACCTAATAAATAAAGTCAAAAAAAGTAAAACTGTAAGAACATCTATTTTTGGTTAGCCCAAACCAATTCCCACATGTTAACTGCTCATCCCTATCAGAGAACGTCCTGATGCTACTAATCACTTCCCAATGCCCCATTGTCACAACCTTCTTGCACAAATCTAGGACACATACCAAATCCCACTTGAAAACACCTGAATCACTACCAAATTGCATCTCAAAGACACTTGGTAAAGCACAACATATCTCATCCTGATGACACATGGGAAGCACACCTCGCCCAAAAATATTGGGGCCTCAAAACCACACCCCAACCTGCTCAAAGAGGCTAGGTATACCACTTCCTAGAATAGGTAGAAGATAATAGACAATAACCTATCATCCATCATTCTACTAAGAAGTTGGTAAAGGAAACCCTACCCCATAACAATGTGGGTGTTTGTCACATAGTTCTCATCACGGGTGTGGTGTATATATAAATATAAAAGAACTACATGTATATATATATATATATATGTATATTGCTACAAAACACTCATCCCAACCTATGGGTTCTCAAAAAAAAAACTACCATCCAAGACAATATGCCCTTACATCCACCTCTACATCCACATAACACCATGAATGGAGGTCACTTCCGTAAGTTGATAAATGAACGTCGCTTCACTATAAGCCACAAATCATTATATACCCCCATACCATTCATTTATCTGGTCATCATTCTAAATTATCTATTCAATATTTTATTTATTCCATAACTAACTGAGAAACTACCAAACCCTGTAAGCATTATATAGAGAAGAAACCAAACAAGCCACTACAAAATAAAGACAAAGAAATAAAGGAAAAAGTAAAAGAACTCATTCAAACACCCATTCATAAAATAAATGTCCATAGAAACTTAGGGAAAAAATTCCCACATAATATAAATCCATCGTTCTTTAAAATAATCCCTCATAAACCATCTTAGTATCCCTATTGAATGAAAAAAACCACATTTTGAAATGAAATAGAAATAAATCATCTTGAAGTCCCACTACAAACATTCCTTTATTAGACACTAGTTTAACCCCTACCACTGTCATTCATCAATGTCATATCGCCATGTCCATCCTCTCCATAAGTAAAACCCCCGAAACAATAAATTACTACCACTCCCGGAAGCCTCACTGCACCACAACAACAAAACTATCATACCCACTATCATGACCATGACATGATACAATCATGAAACCCTGGTACCCATTCACTAACCAGAGGTAGTCCCACTTCATAACATGTTCATACATTCCACAATCAATCAATCTATCCACCTGAGATACCATTACACCACCCGTACCACCCCATACTCACAACCACACTCCTAGTAAAAACACCACATGAACGATAAAGACACAATTAGAATAGAAAAACACAAAACACAAAACCACACCAATAAGGTAAGTTTTATTCATATTAAAAAGAACTCGTGCTTTAATTACTCATGATAAAACAGGGGTGATCAAAAATTATGTTTCATCATGCGGAATCCATATAATTAACAAAATATATGTGATTAAAAAGATCCTTATACTTAAAAAATGATTCAAAAATCATACGGGTGTGCAAACAGAGACCACAAATGACCATGACTTTCATAAGGCATACAATCCTTACAGAACATGAAAGGGACAACGAAATAATATAAAATAAGGAAATCATAATCATAGTACTCACAAAACCTTATGTATTACTTCTTATTATCTTCTATAAATCTGGTTCCAACTGTATTCACAAGGTTACATGGTCAAACCCACCCTATATGACACATAATTAAAATGAGAGATGAAGGAAATTCCTCTCTAGAGAAACAGAAAATCAACAATTATTCCTTGTGTCCAAAACAAGGGGTCTTGCGATTAGTAGGGAAGATTCCAGGGGTAAGCTGAATAGATGGATATGGAACCACTTGTGACTCTATGGGGAAGAAAGGTTCCATGAACTCCAAGAGAAATTGAAAACACATTTGGAAAATAAGATCTTATCATAGAAGATCCAGATCCTATATCAACGTAAGGTAAATAGTTTTAAAATCTATTAAAGTCAAATAATGGTCCATACCATGTGGTTTTACTATTTCAAATCCACCGGTGTATTAGGTTATTAATGATATAACATTAACCTTTGAAACTCCTTTATAAATTCTCAAATAGGGATTTGAACTCGATTTCCGTCAAATGAAACGTCAAAGGGGAGAAACCGAAAAAACTAGGTAAAACTAGAAATTTTTCACGGATGGGTGAGTCACAAACATGAGTAACCAATAGTGATTCACCAATTCTTGGCTCCTTGACGTGAGTCCCCAAATACCATCTCACTTACATGATTCACAGAAGCCACTAACTGACACCCCTCACCAACACTACTCACTGAGACCACTCAACGATGCCTGACCTACTGATACCCCAACCTATAAATGCCTCAACCGAATGATGAATCGAACAAAAAACATCCCAATTCATAGATTCCTTAAGTCAATGACACCACGAGTCATCGACGGCCAATTTCACTGACAACTTGAGTCACAGACCCCCTGAGTAACCAATGCCCTGAGTCACCGACATCGTGAGTCACAGACGCCATAAGTCACCAACGCCATGATTCACTGATGCCCAGAGACAATGATGCCCTAAGTCACAAATATGAACTACCAATATGACTCATCGAATCTTCACTCGCTGTTGGAATATTAGAATGTAGGCAGACTCTTCAAATGAGCCACAAATGCCTCCCAGAACACCCCAGACACAAGATTTTGAAAAATTAATGGAATGGGGAGGTCTAGTCCATTATGAATATATATGTTGTAACTTTTTTCATGTTAATGGAATATACATAATTAAATCTATTATATTCTCCTTTTTTTCTAAAAATTAAAACATCATCCATCAGTTGTTGATTCACCACCTTCATTGATGATGAGTTTTCATTTTCTATTATCGCCTTCAAGGATTGTCATAAAAAAGTTACTATGATTAAATAATAATGAAATATTTATATTATATATTTTCTAATCTTATTGAACTAATATATATATAAATATATATATATATATATATATATATATTCATAATATGAAATAATAAAATGAAGTAGTTTGTGATGATAAAAAAACCACTGAAATAAATAATCATTTTATCATTAATGTTCTGTCTAATGAATCATTCTCACACTAGAAATAAAAATGATATATGGGATCATTAAAAATTATGTAGGTTCATAAATACCATATAATTCCACTTCTATAGTTTTTTTCCATTTTAAAAGAACTCCCATAATAAACCTCAAGGGAACCAATCATAAAATATTGAAATTAACACTTCAAAAATGAAAAAATTAAACATTATAACTCACCTAAATGGCTATAAATATATGTAATAAAATTATTATAAATAAAAAATATATATATTGGATTTTATGAATTAAATATCTTATGGATATAATTTTATTATCTATGATATTAAGTGAAAGTGAATAAAAAATTCAGACATTAATTAATGGATTCTCTCTGAACATCTATTTTTTCATTTAGGTTTATCTTTCTCCCTATTTACCATAATGAATTTCTTCATTATTAATATTTAATTATTCTAAATATTATTTATATGTTCTAAAATAATTTATCAATATCAATTTATCATTATCTTATGGGGAATTAAATGTTTTAAAGGGTTCCTTCTCAGTTACTCTCGATAAGCAAGCTCAATTAATGGAAATTTTCCAATTTCTTACCTATTTTTATGAAAAATCCCTAATCTTTTTTAATAGACCAATATTTTTATAAAATAACTAGTATCATTATAAACAATTGACTTAGAACATTTATAGTTTAATAAAATCAAATATTTCCTTTTCACTTTTGAGACTCCTTAATATTTTTCCTTAAACCGCACTAATGTGGCTCATTTCTATAGTTTCTTCAACACTATTTTTACATGTTTTCACTTTCTTTGGACATCACATATCATTAACTATGAATATATTACATAATTAATTCTTAATTATGAATTCAATATATTATTTGTTGTACAAAATTATGATATACTCTTTGGTTATGACATATGACATGATTATGACACCCATTTCCTTCCACAGTAACCCATATATTAATCACTTATGTTTGATTCTTCATGTGGCACAAATATTCATGAACAAGTTATGATTGGTGAACCTAGATATATATCCAATGCATTGGGTAATTTTTAATCCACGATATGTCTTATGTGAGATTATGGATTAAACTGAATACACTATGGTTTTTTCACCCTATGATATAGTCTTGGATGTTAGCCTCAACTCATGTTTTTGACATGTAATATGTTTCTTACACATATATATGTTTCCATGATAATATGATTACTTGTTCTCAATTATATACTTCTCTAATATTATTAATGATATATTCCTTTTATGTTATCATATTTTACCTTCGAACTCATGTGTTATGCTGTATTCCCATGTTTATTCCCATACTAGGTTTTTTATCTCATTCCATTGTTCATGTAATCCCCAGGATATCCTATATAGATGTAATATCTCAAATGATGTTATGAACTCATTATAAAGATTAAATAAAACATTTATTTAATATTTTTTTCTCATGTTTAATAATTATATTCCCTGTTCCCCAAAGACACTAGAATTTATGATCATTAGTTTGTATTTGCTTTTTAATTATGCTATAAATAATGTAATAACTGGAGTAAAAGTATAGGGTTACTGTAGTTTTTATAAGAGCATGGTCTAGTTATTTTTGGATATTTGTAATAAAAATGATTACTAAGAACCTTAGGGATAATTCTATTAACATGGATAACCTATATTGAAACATATGGAATGAAAATTTAGGATTTATTTTTCACTTGCAAGTTTATCCTTCAATGTTTAGTTTTTCATTTTTATATTCCCATTATCTAAGTATTCTAGCAAACTAATAGTACTATATTTTTCCTAGTTAATGGATGAAATAAGATAACCCATGACAACAATCAATTCAATAGGCAATGTGATGATTTCATTAATGAGATTCCAAATCTGGGTGAATGGGAGATCAAAAATTCATGATGATACTAGAAAAATTGAATCATGTTAGGAATAATAACTTGAATCATTTGTAATTGAACTCCCGTACAAATAAAAAAATATTTTTCATAGAATCATTTATATAATAAATTCATCCTTTATTTATTGGATCTTGTTATACCCTCATCACAGAAAAATGATTAACTAAATTGAAAAGATATTATTTACTCTTCAATGCTTAGAAGAATAGAAAGTCATACCAGAAGTCTACCATTTTGATGTGGATTCTAATACATGGTGGAAACTAATCAAGAAAACAATGTATAAGGAGGAAATTGATTACATAAATTGGGAAATTTTATAGAAAATAATTTTCATTAAATATTTTCCTCAAAATCTCCATCTTAAGATGTAAATGGAGTTCCTTGGACTGACGAATAAAGAAGAAAAGTCTATTGGGGAATATGAAGAATACTTAATAAGACATAAAAGACACGCCTATGGCTTTTTCATGAACACCGAAATAAAGGTGGGTCACTTATTTAGAAGACCAATGATAATTCAAAAAAATTAATTAGCAATTCCAGAATTAAATAGCTATTAGAAGATTATCTATTGTTCCCTTTTGGTAGAGATAATTATTGGATGATCATAGTGGTCTCATTAAATCAAAGATAAAAAGTAGAAAATAGAGTTTAATATGATAGGTTCAATAGATAGATCCCAAGATGAAACAAACCGAACCCAACACATGTCAAATGTGTTGGAAGAATAATCTTAGGAAGTCTCTAATGGGAACCTAGAGATGCATTAGATGTGAAATTAAGGGGAATCATGTTAACTATTAAAAAATTGGTATGAAGAAGCCTCAAAATTTTGAAGAATAAATGGTGGTTCAGATCAAAATTTAGTCAGAAGTGTAGTGTTTAACTACAAGGAACATTAAAATTATGTGAGACAATTTCCTATGGAAAGGGGTTTGAAATGTAGTCAATAACAACAACCTCAAAGACAACAAGGAAGGACATATGATATGACTACCACTATGGTGGTTCCCAACAATGATTTGTTGACATGTCACTAGTTATTCATTCAAGAATACCAAACATAAAATTTGATTTTGGGTCTTTTAATTTATTTCTATCATGCACATTTTGTAGAAATATTCAGACACCATTTCAAAATATGGAGGTTTGGTTATCTTTGAGAAAAAATGGGGAAATTCTTGCATCTAAAGTATATAACTCCTCCCCGATTAATGTTTGTGGACTGAACCTTCCAGAAAATATTTTCATACTTATTTTGGTAGAGTTTTATGCTATATTGGGCATGAATTAGATATATTTATACAAATACAACATCAACTGATAGGAAAGGGAGTTCAGTCTTCCCATCCCAAGGAATCCACAAATTCTAAACAAGTGTAAGAATGATGATGAATATACTTTTCAATAATAATATAAAATTTGGATATTATTCTCTTATGATTAGTAATATATAGATAAAGTGATTGAGTAAAAGTAGATAATCATTCTCAAAGACATGCCCAATGTGAGGAACTATGTCGATGTGTTCCCTGAAGGATTTCTCGGTCTGCCTCCTAATCAAGAGGTTGAGTTGAGTATTGAACTTATTCCTAGATCATTTAATAAATTAAATACACATTATAAAATGGACATCATTGAGTTATAGGAAATAGAGATTCTATTACAAGAGAATATGGAAAAACGTTTTATGCACCTGAGTGCATAACCACTAGGTGTTCCAATCAAATTAATCAAGAAAAGTATGGATCAATGGGTCTCTACATAAATTATAATAAGCTCCAAAAAATAATTATAAATAACATGTATCCTCTTCCATGGATATATTAATTGTTCAATAAACTATGTAGAGACATTTTTTTATTTAATGTATACCTTCAGTCATGATATCACCAATTAAAGGTGAATAAGGAAGATGTTCCCAAGACTACATTTCAAATGAGGATAGAAAATATGATTTCATAGTAGTGACCTTTAGACTCACTAATGCTCCACAAATTTTCATAGACTTTAATAATAGAGTCCTTAGATATTAATTCAATAGATTTTTGGTCGTCTGTATCAATGATGTTTTGGTATACTTCAAGAAAAAGTAGAAACATGAGAATATTTGTATACTATGATAAAGACCATTCAAATTTAGAAATATTATTCAATTTTATAGTAAACATGAATTATGGATGGATAATGTATCATTCATAGGGAATTTTATCACTAATAAAGTAATATTTGTGGACATTTACAAGATAAAGGTAATCAAAGAGTGTCCCAAGACAACATATCTGATTAGGATTCATAGTTTTCTTAGCTTAAATAGGTACTACTGACGTTTTGTGAGAAATTTTGTACAATTGTATAACCCAAAAAATACTTAAACATAGAAAGGGGTGAAGTATGTCTTCATAGAATAATGTGAGTAAATATTTAAGAAGACCAAGAAAAGGAAAATCAATATATATGTACTGACACAAAAAAAATTTGGATATGGTTCTGTGATATACAAAGAGGCTTTAAGGAAAGGTTCAGGTTTTGTATGCACATAAAATGATAAAGTGATAGAATAATCATCATAATTGTTTATGATCCATGAACAAAACTACCTGATTCTTGATCTAGAGCTACTTACTATGATTTTTTCCGTGAAAATCTAGTAGCACTACCTGTATGGTGTCAAGTTTGACATATATACTGATTGTAATACATTAATGTATATTTTCATATAAAATGAACTCAACATGCATCAAATAATATGGTTAGAGATAATCAAGGGCCATGATTTATTTATTCACTACCATCTAAGAAATGAAAATAAGGTAACTGATTTACATAGAAGAATAGAACCTACTAATTTTCCATGATGAAGATTGAGAAAGACCCCATATTCAAGGATATTCAAAGGATGGATTTGGAAATAATAACGATAGTGAATACAACCTATCATACCGAAATTATATACCTACCATAAATACTTGATAATGCCAAGGAAACACAAAGGGATGAACTTGAGCTGTAAAAGAAGGTAAAAGAAGTAATGGAAGGGAAGCTATACGAGTTTCATATCGATGATGATGGTGTGGATTCTTTTGGAACAAGTATTTATGTTCTTTAAACACCAAATATGAAGAAGGATATATTAGATAAAGAAGATATATCATCTTTATCCATCCATAATCGAATTTCCAATATATATTGTGATCTTCAAGATAACTTCTGCTGGAAGAATACAAATAAGGGTATTCCGAAGTAAATCTCAAGGTTTTTTGTTTATCCTAAAGTTAATGAAGAGTGACATAATTCAAAAGAGATGATGAAACCCTTACTGATACCCAAATTGAAATGGGAGGAATTCACTATGGACATTACCACTAGTCTCCTGAAATCATACAAAGTAAACAATGTGGTATGGGTTTTGGTGGATCAATTCACCATGAATACCCACTTTATCTCTATTAAAAAAGATCTCTCTCATGAGAAACATTCCATGATATATGTGAAGGAATTGGTGTGGCTCTATGGGGTTCAACATTCTATCATATATTATAATGATCAATGGTTCACATAAAATTTATGGATAAGTATTCAACGTAATTTGAGAACTGAATTGATATTTAAAATGCACTGTCACCCCAAACCGGTGTACAATCTGAAGGTACTATTCATATATTGAAGGAAATATTGAGAGCCTGATCAATGGTATTAAAAGAAATATCATATCGGCATCTCCCATTGGCTGAGTTCTTATATAACAACATTTATTACTTGATTATTTAGATGTATCCATATGAATCTCTGTATGGGAAGTGATGTAGAGATCTAACTTATTGCGATGAATTTAGAAGATGAAATATACTTGGTCTTGATCTTGTGTAAGAGATGAAAATGATGGTTCAAACCATCCAACAACATATCAAATATTATTAGTGTCATAAAAATATCTATGCTGACAACCATCGTAGGAAAATGGAGTTTGGAGTTAGAGGCCATGTCTTCTATCTAATATCACTATAGAAGAGAGTCATACAGTTTGGAATGATATGGAAGCTTAGTCCAAGGTACACTGGTCTCTTTGATATCCTTGATCGCATATAAGAAGTGGCCTATAAACATGCACTTTCATAAAAAATGGTTCATGTTAATAAGTTATTCCATGTATTTCTCTTGAGGAATTACAAAAATTACCCCTCAAATGTACTAAATACGGAGGTGGTACAACTAGAGAATGACCTCTCGTAAGAAGATAATTCAGTGAAGTTCTTCGATCATAGAGACAAAGTCCTACGTTACACGACATCTCATTTGATCAAAGTGTTTTGGAGGAATCATATGTTTGATAAGGTGACATGATATTTGAAGGAAGTGAAGATGGAGAAATACCCGCACATATTTTTACATTAGAATGTAAAATGATATTTTGAGGGTGAAATTTCAAAAGGAGGTAAGAATGTAACAACCCAAATTTTTATCAACAACATTTCCATTCTTGTAATTAGTTTTCATTTTATAAAACAAATACATCGCATAGAGAACCCAACAAAAAACTTATTCCCAAACATTATGAATGAGATAAATGGTATTTATAGAAATTAAGGAACCTATAACGATTGAATAGTAACATGACCATTGTAATAGTAATATGACCACTAAGGATTGTAACTCGTACAATAGAATAGAAACCTCAACAATGAATGTATAAATAAAATTAAGTAATCTTATAAAGAAAAATATGATATATTTATATATCAACATATCTAAATAACTATTTTAAAAATGTTAAATTAATTGATTTTATTTTTTTGAAATGTAAATGTTTATTTATAATTTTACAATTAATTTAATTATTTAATTTTTTTTTTCATAAAATATATTTATAAATTAATATTTTTTGTCTTAAAATTTTAAGATAGTTTTATGAGTCCTTAATTAATTTTTCAATGTGTCATAAAATTTGTTATAATATTAAATTCAGTATTTTTTGGAATAAGTAATGATTATAAATAAAAAATAAATTTATCAGATTTAGAATATTCTTATGATAATATGGAGTCCATTTTTAAAATCTAAACATCAAAAAAATGTTTTGTGTGTTTTTTTGGGATTTTTCTAAAATAGTATTTTTTTTTTGTGAATAATGAAATGCGGTAATTTATGGTATTAAACAAATAAGTGAATTATTAAGTAATGGATGATGTATGGATTAGGTAAGAACCCAATGGTTCTAATAATACTAATCCATTTTCTGTGCATAGTAATTGGAATCAACACTATTTATAGTATTGAGCCAGAATAATTAACAAATGAACAAAATAATCAAAACACCCCTCTCCAGCCACTATAAATTCAACCCAACACCACCCCTTCTCCTAAAACCTTAAAAAAATAAATATTGCCTAAATTATTCACAATTATCTTCCCAAGACTCATCCCCATGTACAAGATATTCTCGTATCAAGAAGATTCCAAAATTGAGTGCCTTGAGGAGGTTCTCATGGATATAAAATTCAAGAGGTAAAATCCTACACCTTTCTATTTTAAATTTTTTAGTTATCCCACCACATACTTTCCTCCACTATCCAAAGCTATATGATAAATATTATGTCATATATATAATATAATTTTAAATGATGTACATCCCCATCAGAGATGGTGAATTATTAATTCCATATTAATGTCTCATGTGAGTAAACATTGCATAATTCATTAGAGCTCTATCTAGGTGCACCTATCATAACATGGTCATATATATGTGATCCACATGAAGAATAAAACATAAGGGATAAACATAAGGCTTTCCCATGTAATGAAATGGGTATCATAATAATCTAATATGAAGTAACTAAGGAGAGTATCATAATAGGTTCCCATGTTTATTACCTTACTAGGTTTTTTTAGGTCATCACTTTGTTCATGTAATCCATTGGTTATCCTATGAATATTTAAGAGTTAAATGGATGTTAATATCTTATTATATAGACTAAATTAATGTTTTTTTTATATTTTGGTTTCATTTTTAAAAATTACGTTCTTAGTCACCTAAAGACACTAGAATTTCAGATCCTTGGTTTTTCTTGGATGGTCAATTATTCTTAAGAACATGTAATAACATGTGTAAAAGGATAGGGTCGCTATAATAATTGGAAACTCATTGCGATAAGTAATTCATTTTAGGATATGTCAGATATGGCTTAGGTAATAGGGCACCAGATTATCTAGGCTGGTTCCTAAAAAAGATCCATTTTTCATTCCCCTATAATCTTTACCCATATACTTTATCTTATGGTGATAATAATTAATAAAAATCCATTAATATTACATGGAATCTTCCAAGGTAAAATTCAAGTTCACTATGATATACCAAAAATTTACTGTAAGTCCTAAATTAATGTATGGGTTTCTTTTTCTAAAATTAAGTTTCATGAGAAATATTTTATACTAGTCCACATTATATCTTTAATATACTATGATTAATTCCAAATGAATTTATATTACCTTATTCATGTAATTTATTAGTATTGAAGAGTTTTATCATGTTATTTCATTAAATGGTTTTTTATTTCAAGGATATCAAGGTTGCAAGGGGTTTTCTTGACTTAAATTAATATCTTGAGTAATAATTACACCTTTATAAAAATTGATATTAAAAGATGATTTTTTCATTATCTATGATGATATTATTATTCCTTTAACCATTATTTTTTGTGGAATTAAATTGATGAAATTATTTTTTCACAAAAAATTGATGATATTTAGAATAATTCAAATTCTTTCCAAATGAAGAATTTTTTCTCCATATCTATTTTTATTATTTAGACTAATGTTCTCATCTTATTTTTTTTGAATTACATGTATGATTTATTTCTAGAAATTTTTAAATTTCTATTTTCATATTTTTAGATGAATTATTTATCACTATATTTATGATTTGGGTTTCAATAATGGTATTTTGAAAACATTAAAAATGATTTCCCATTCATGTTTTTATTTTTATCTTACACACAATGTTTACCATGTAAAAACATTGTAATATTTTTAAGACTCTATTATTGGAATTTATTTTAATTTTTTTCTTTAAAAAGGGTTTCATGTTCCATTATTGAAAATGACTTTTTAATGTGATTCAAAATTTCCTATCGATAAGACAATATTAAGAAATGAATTCTAAAATACCATTTTAAAGGTATCAATTGTATTGTACTCTTTAATGATCTATGTACTATGTGGTTATTTTTTATAGATCAGATTATAAATTCATTACAGAAACTATCCTTTGGGTTGATTGAATTTTTGGAATCAAACAATTGACTTTTGATATCAGGTTATGTGACACCATGTAGAAATGATATGAAACCGATTTTATTCTAATGGGTTTTCAGTACATGTTGAATGATTGATATATTATAGAATAAATATTCATGAGTGATGATGCATGGGGTCCAATATCCCTATCTAATTCATTGGTAAAAGATTTACATCTCATGACATAATGTATCATGTTTCTTATTGGATATGACCACAAATTAAAGGGTGAGCCTTCTTGGACTAAAATCACATCATTAACGGTTGCTTTTGTTGGATATTCTCACAATATGGTGATACCATATGCTTTTCTTTAAGAAAAATTTATTTTTTAATATATGTATCATAGTCATGATACATTCATATTCCATATTCTAATGATTATTACTTATGTATCGTCTTTATTATTTTATGATTATACACCATTTCTCTAAGGTATTTATTTATTCATTTGAGATTACATTTCCTCTATCATTATTTATGGGAAACTTCTATTATTAAATAATATTTTTAATAATAAATTTCTCTCTACTCATGTTTTATCATATTCATATTATTTAACCATTCTATAAAATATTGATAAGTTTTTTCCATATAGATAATTTCAGTTCACCTCTTTTCATAGGTTACCATTCCCCATGTTATGAAGATGATTATAAATTTCGAAAAGAATATAAGGAAGTATAATGTTGTTCAATTATAGAGTAATCTTGAATTTTTTTAGAAAAATTTTATTATTTATCTGGACCAAAATGACCCTAATACTTCCATTCTTCGGGTTGTGATATGGTTTATGAGTTATAAGTTTTATCTTTTAGAAATTTTGTAAAATAAAGACATGTATTGATTGTTTTTTATATTTACATACAATATAAATATCAAATTATACTTGAATATATAAACTTTTTTATATCCCCTAGATCCCTCTCCCACTTTTGGAATTACCATGATTAAATGAAAATCCCTTAGTCTCAATTTCAATGAAATCCTCAAAGCTAAAATTCAATTTCTCAACACAAGTACTAATATTTAACTACCTTATTTTTATCCATCCTTCTATTAACAATATAATTTTACTATTATTATATAACTAAATAATTATTTTTTATACTAAATTTTATTATGTTGTGAGAATAAATATTATCCTCCTTTCCCCATTTCTTTAGAGAAATGATAATTCCATCATGTGTACATGACAACGACCACCTCCATGAACGACATGTTTGATTTTTCATCACTACATTCCTTGTTTGGTTGAGAAGAAATATTTAGAGGATTAATATGACATTTATAAAATTATTAGTATTATTAAATTATAAACTATCTAAAAAATTCCATCTATTCTATCTAAATAAACATGTTGGACGTGCATAGTTACGGACTACAACTTCCATGAATTATGGTGTTTTATTTTTATTCTTGTATTTTTTATTTATAGAAAAACATTCAATTTTAATTAATCACCATAAAATCATATAAATCAATCATTGTGATTATTTAATAATTATTTTATTAAAAAACAATATCTTTCTTAACTATACTCACCGATATATTATAGTTTCTTCTTGTTTGAGTCGGTTTAACCACCTACAAGATCAATGATATAAACTTATATCACGGATGAATATTTAAACATAAATTATAGGGTTATTATAAATTAATTATAGAATACTATTTTTTATTTATTTAAATTCAATACTAATATTTAACTTATTATTATTCTTCCACCCTTTTAGTTCATTATAAATTCAAGAAAAAAGCTCATAGACATCATTATCATCACTAATAATAAATAAAATACTAAGGAAATAAAATTAGAACATTATAAATAATTCTAAAACATATATTACAGCACCTATATTGATCTCAAAATGATTAAATTTGAATCTATAAACAAGAATCAATACAATAATTATGATACTAGTACTAAACAAACAAATGAATGTGATAACATCCGATAATGAAATTAAAATATAACATACTAATATATTTGTATTAAATTATTAAAAAAATTTAGTTTATTAAATATTATAGAAAAGAATTATGTTTTCAAATAAGTGATTAATATAGTTATTTTCATATATAGGAGGATATAAAATGTCTATCCATGTATTATTAAAGGTAAGGGTATTTCATCTCCATTTTATTTAATTGAGACATGTTTTATTCATGAACCAAATTTCATTTAAATGTTTTATTTTCATCCAACTGGATATATAATATAATGAATTATCATTTATTTGGGTTATTTTATGTTCAATTACAATCTATAAATTTTAATGGGGTTTTATTAAATCATTTTGTAAGTCGTATGACATTTTATTAATTAAAACCCATTTCTGGAGTTATAATGCTTCATCAAAGACTTATTTTTCTATTCTTGGTTTCTTACCCCATGAGATTTTAGTATATGATTGATTATATCTTTATCTAGGTAAAATTTAATTATAACTCTAGGAGCATTCTATAAATATATATTTTCCCATAAAAACAATATTATTGTTAAGTATAATTCTAATCCTCTCGAATATGCATTGTTTCTTCAAAGTCTATATTTTATCGTCCTTCTTTTTTTATCCTCTTTATTTGGAAACATAGTTATTTATTATTTCATGTTTCTTTCATATTTAATTTATACCATTTGAAAAGAATGTTTTGTTGTCATTTTTATGATGCGGGTTTAAGAAAATGTACTTTAAAATAATAAAATAGATTTCATTTCACGATCATATGTTTTATCTTATACTTCACACTTCCACAAGATAACCATTATGTATTTTTCAAGGATCCATTATTGAATATTATTTTTAATAGTAAAAGGTTTTTAAAATAATTAATTTCACATTTTTTAAAGATTTATTTCTTTTTAAGGATTCATTGTTGATATTTCTTAATAATTATTTTAAAAATACCTTCATTTCAAATTTTCAAAATTGATATTATAGAAAGTGACAAATATTTTTTTTAAATATTCATGAAATGTTTTCTAAATAATATTTAATGTTTTTATAACATTTTACTCTTTAAATTTAAAAGTTTTACCCTTTATATATTTTTGTTTTGTGAATCAACCAATAAATTTATTTCTAAAATAATTCACATGGGTGACTGATTTTTTTGTATCAATTTATATAATTCTAAATTTAAATTTTCATAATACCATTTTAAAATATTACAAATAAATTATATCATTTTTCTATTTAACTTATAATGAATAATTGTTTTCATGTGGAACACATTTTTTTGGAAAATGAGTATTTCAGGAATTATATCCCATCCAATGTGATGCTTAACAGTTTATACATCATGAGATATGTATACATGGGTGAAATTAAATTTACTCAAAATTATGGACAAATTATTTGGATCATGTTGGTGATGATTCCTAATATTAGTATTAAAAAACATGGTTAATTTTGTTCGCAATCAGGGGTGCGAGTGAGTTACTGATTATGGTGATGAATCCATATACTTATGTTTACACTATTTTTTTATTATATGGTTCAAGGGAATGTTGGATTTATACACTATATTTCTATGATTACAATCCATGAATAATATTGATTATCTCTTGATTAAAAACTCTTATTCCATGGTATATGTTTGTTCATTCAAGACTACATGTACTCATATCCTGAATTTTGAAGAAATATTACTATTAAATGTTATTTTTAATAATATATTTTTCCCATAATCATGTTTTCTCATGTGATTATGATATAACCCTTGATTACATATCGATAATTTTTCCATTAATTATCACTTTAGTACACTAATTTTTTATTTTTATAATACCCATGTTATGAATTTAAGTTTCACATATGAAGATTCTTGAAGGGATGTTAGTGTGACCCAATTATGGGTAAATGGTCACAAGTGTTTTCAAATAATATTCTTATATTACTAATCCTAAAAGACACTAAACTATAAATTATTAGGATTGTGATATTATTTTGAGATGTAATTTTTAAAGTATAAAAAATATATAAAATAATTATATGTTTAGATTGGATCATCATACATGATCAAAAAACTTATATATAATGAATTTAATTTTATAATTATTTGTAGGATTGTATGTCTAGGTAACCTCCTTCAACATGAATGAATAATGTTTTCTATTTAAGAATATTTTATTGGAGAGTGGGATAATATATAAAAATCATGATAAATTGAGAATGACATCATTTAATAAGGACAGTATGGAAACCCTCAAAGGAATATTTATTTATAAAATTCATTAATTCACTTATGTCAGAGAAAAATAATGGTATTATGTGTTATTTAGTCCTAGTTGGGAGTAACTATTCTTATTATAATGTTATAATAATAGTGTCAGGTTCACTTAACGAACTTGACATAAGGGAAATAGCCATCGATAGCATGGTTTTGTTTTAGAGGTAAATCACTAGGTAAAGTAAAACAATTCTTTATAGGAGAATAGTCTCCACATAACAGATTAATAATCAATTTGTTAATGTGTTTATCCAACCAAAAGCCCACATTTAGACTCTTTGTGTAGTGTCACAGACATAGTTTCGAATATGATGATAGGTTTTAAGGATCATTACCACTAGGGTTCTCTTATGACTGAGAATTCTGAATCACGTAGTTAAGGGATACTACGATTTGATAAAATAGTGTGTGAAATTTAATATTAAAAATTATATATTTTATTATAACTGATAATGAAGATAAAATTACTAGTTTTATAATGTTTTATTTTTTATAAAATGGGATGTATTATCATAACACTGTGATCAACGCTCATCAATGAACTAGTCAAAATCTTTATTTTTAAGATGTTTACATGATCCTCCTCATAATATTATATTATAAAAGGAAATTGTATATACTAGAGTCTACTCTTCCCATTATCCACCATCAGGAAGTTTGTTAGGGTGAAAAGGAAGATTAGAGGATATTCATGAATGATTTATATAATTTTTCATCATATTCCTTTCATCAATGGATAATGAGATGTGTAATTAACCTATGTAATTTAATATTATACCATGATTTCTAATCTTAGATAATTTTGTGAGGATAATTTCTTGAAACAAATAATTTATATTATCATTACATTGAACAAGTGTAAATTAAAATATGGATTCATAAAAAATCATAATCATTCAATAAATATGATTATTTCATCCTTTTTAACCATTTAAACAACGTTCAATGAATGTTATAAAATGAAAAATATAGAGAAACCACTTAAATATATTTTTGGTAAGTATCTCCAAGTAGATGGGATCTTATATTAGTTGAATATTTAGTTCTAATAGTAAAAAATCAAAAATAAAAGGTAAAATTCCCATGTATAGTTTAATGCCAAAGGAACCCTCACCATGCCCTTCTTTGAAACCAAAGCTAAAAAGGATGTGCATTTAATGGGATTAAATTTTCTTTTTAGTTTACTAGAAATTTTAGAGGAGGAAAAATTGAAATTAATTAAATAAGCTACTAGTTTCTATTACTTTTGGTATATTCATAAAATAAGAGGTATAATTTTTATATCCTTTTTGGTTATTAAATAAAATACATCTATCGCATATGAATATTTAAAAACAAGAACCAAGAATGTTTAGAAAAATTACAGGATGTCACGATGAATTCTCCAATAAGCTAAAAAAGGGTGATTCCTATGTTATCAGTGAGAAGTACATTATTTTTTATATTCTAGTGGATTGTTTATTATGAAACTACAATTGTTTACTAAAAGATTAAAATTCATTTATCTCAATGTTTATTAAGATAGAATGGTAATTTATTTAAAATGTAATGAATAATCTTTTCTCTATTTCTAACTCAGTTAATATTTTATAAATACTTGAATCATCGACATGAAATGATGAATAAAAATTGAAAGACATAGCATACAAAATTTTGTTAAGATTATGTATTGTGAAGTAAAAATAAAATGTGTTATCAAGGATATACCTAGTACATTGTTTAGACTATTTGGAGATAAAATCCTTTGGTATTATCGATACCCTAAATTTTTATCTTTTATTAAAAGTGAATATTATAAATAAAGGCATGAAAAATAATTTTCAGACTAGATCAACATGAATCATGTGAACTATTTCAAATTGAATTTAGTGGTAAATTAATATACATAATTTTATTCCTTGATGAAATTTAATGAATATAAGAGTTAAGTAAGAAAAAATAATGGTTATAATATTTCTATTTCTCAAGATCATGTGTCTAATAATATCTTAACTTTTCATTAATTGAACTATAAAATGTTGAGTGAATTTTTTCTTAAACACACAGTTCGTTATACACATAAAATATATGATATTAGTAAAGGGTGATTTATTCTGAGTCATACATGGTCTCATTGATAATTAAAATGTAAATAGGATTAATTCCTAATATCATAGTTCATTGTACAAATATGATCCAATATTCCATTAAAACAAGGTTCAATTATATGTTTTAGAAATCTTGAAAAAAATATACCATATTATTTTGAAGACATTATTCACAAATAACAGCGTTAACCCTTAAAAATAAACCAATTATAATTTAAAATGGATATCTTATAAGTTATAATATGATAGAAACACATTATGTTAGTAAATATATGTTAGGATGAAAATAGTTTTATAAGGATTTTTAAATAAAAAAATTATCCTGAAAACACCTAGTGAATATTAGTTAATGATCCCAGAGCCACTAATTATATTAGCATCTCTAAGTTATAAATTTTAGTCAAAACAGAATTTATTTATGTCTTTAGACATCTCTTTTGAAAAAATGGATCACGTTATAATTCCTTGAAATTTAGATTGTACATTCATTATAGTCATCATAGGAAAACTATACTCCACAAACAGTAGTGGGGGTAATTGTTCATGAGACACATATTGTGTAGGAAAGTTAAAACCATAGAGACGGTTTTATATTCATCGTGATGGGTGATATATTTTTCTTTAAGAATAATGATTATGACAACAATTCAATAATGTCTTAAATTTTATGATTGCAAAGTATACATGAATTAAATAATTTATTCCCTATACTAAAATCAAGTTCAATGATTTGGTAGTATCTCTAGAGTTTATAAATCTGCTAGTGGGATTCTGACTAAAACCTAACATGGGTGGTACAAGAATATGGCCAAATGGGAATGGATGATTATTGAAATGTTTTATAGAATTGTTACATATTTATGAATATGAATTCACATGACTGATAATGCACAATCCATTTTAATTATACTTCTCATGGATATATATTTGATAATAATATTATACTATTGGATATTAGGACCACATTCTATAGGAGGAAACCTTATTAAAAATTTCTATATAGAAGAAACAGAATTGGTTTGTGATATCAAATATAAACAACTTGGAATGAAAATTATAGAGATCTAGTTTTAGATTATGGTAAAAAAATTTATTATATAATATTAATTTTGAATGAATTGTTTTAATCTGTTTATAAGAGGTTAGTGGGAGCAACATAGTTTATCAAGATATACATATTTGAAAAACATGTGGAAATTAATACTTAGTCTTATTGATAGATAAAAATATATTGAAAAAGTAACTATCATAACATTTAATTAATACAGTTACCCAATTTCTAGTGAAGAAGATCTACTCACATAGATACAAGGGTTTCTTAGAAAATTTCAAATTAAATATACTAATAGGTTATTGACAAATACGATTTGGAACAATCCTAGAGAGAATTGAGACTAATGGAAAATGAAATAAATTTCTCCAATAAGTCATGTATAAGTCATAGGAGGATATTAAAATTGAAAATGGAACACTATATTCTTCTACGATGGGTCTATCACATATTATTAGATACATATTATGTATGATAATTCAAACAAATTCAGTATGGTAGAAAAATATTAGATAAATATAATTGAATTGTGTGGGAGGTATTTCAAACTACACAATAATACATGAGAAATTAAAAAGGGCATATAAGTGGTATTTGGAGAGGAAGAGACACTTGTTACATAGTGGATACAACTATTTTATATATATATAATTTGATCAAATATTATTGTTAGGATATGGAAACGAGAAAGAGTAACTCATTAAATGCAATGGTAGCCAATTCTATTAATAATGAGTATGTTGCAGCTTCTAGTGTAGTTAAATAAGAATGGTTAAAAATGAAATGATTTTTTCAATACATGTAATCCTACCTAGAATGTAATGTATTATCATTACAATAAATTTATACTAGAATTTCCAACCATGATGCTATGTTTATGCTAGAGAAAAAATGGATATACTTGGGGATATTATATATCTATAGATTTTACTCAAACTAGTAAACCATATATAGAATAGGAGTCCTGAAAAAAATACTACATAATCAATGACTACAACCATTACTCAGTAGAAGCATGTTTTATGATTTGAGTGCTAACAGTTTGATGGTTATAAATTTTTTTTCAAGTGTATATGTATGTATATTAAATTGAGTTTCTTAGAGCCCAATTGAATAATAATTTTCAATTACCATATCATGTATACATATGGTTATTAATGATGTATACCTTGTATAATAGTGTTAACTCTTCTATTTCCACTATTTACATGCTAATGTACTTATATTATTTATAGTTTCAACCAATTATCGAATTTCCCACCTATAATGAGAACCTAGATATATAATGAATATAATAATACATATATGTCCCATTGTTTAGATACATAATGTTAATAGGACAAAAATTATGTTTGACTATCAGGTGGTAGGGGATCACAAGCATTGATAATTCTTCTCATGAAGTTCTCACTTTTTGATCTTTAGTAGATGAGATTATGAGGATAGACCCACTAAAAGGAATACTACATATTACATTTTTTATTGGTTATTCCTAGATATGATATTTTGTATTGGTCTCTTGACATGAGATCATTATCAATATATAAATTTTTATTACATAATTTAGTGCAATACAAAAAACATAACATTTACTTTATGTGAAGGTATCCTGTGTGGGGTGTGTCATTGGTGGAATGGAATTACGTAAATGGTCAAGATATTATTTGTTGCTTCTAAATAGAAGAAGAGATATTCTGGGTCTAGTTGACCATGATTTTAGTACCTTAACTATAACATTGTCCATGGAATAAGATGCTAAGTATATTCAATAAGTTCAAATAAATAATAAATCAATTAAAGATGGAGACACAAGTTATGCATCCTTCTTTATAAGATATCATATGAAAAAGATATTATATTACATGGAATGTGTTCATATGCGAGGTTATCATTGAAAGGATTATACCTCATCATCTTAGGGGACTTAATAGGAAGCCATAATCTACTCCCAATCCATGAGTAGTAATAACTACTATTAAGATAAGGTCATAGAGGGCCACCCAATATGCTTATTGAATGTTTTTATCTATTATAATAAATAAGAGATTATGAAATGGTGGGAACCACTAAGGGGGTTGAGTAATCTTTGAGTTTTACTGATGAAAAATAAATAAATCAAATCAATAATATTTTAGTTTATAATAACATGTTTTGATGTTATTTACTCATTGTATTTTCATGTAATTAAGGGAATAAAAAATAAAATTTTTAGAAGGAATACTATTATTCAAGGTATGGTAAGTATTTAATCGGATAATCGAGTCAATTTAATGGATTGAATTTTATAAATTATCATATATCATATGTTAATAGTATTTAATAATATATAATTGGAATTTATCACATTCATACTAAGTCATTAAGTTTCATTTAGGGATTATTTAGGTGGTTTAAGTTATCATGGTGCCTAAGTGTAATTTTTAGGACTCTAAATGTACCTATATATGACAGAAGAAGCCCAAATTCAAGGGACCAATCATTCCCTAAAATTTTAGAGTCTCTCTCCCCATCTCTCTCTCTCTCTCTTATCTTATTAGTTTTATATTGATAAAGAAGATATATAATTTTTATATCAATGTTCTTCATGTTGAATTGATGGAAGGACATTCGTTGGATTGAAAGGATGTCAAAAGAATATTTTTTCTCCAATATTTTACTCATAAAATAAGATATACATAATTGTAGGACCATAAAATGTTTTTGGATTATCTAAATGGATCTCATCTTGGTTTCTTCAAGAAACAATCAACAAAAATTAATATAACATGAGTTTGAAAATTTTAAATGAGGTACAATTTTAATTTTTCCCTATAACTAATTAAATCAAACATGATCCCTGGGTTGTATATAATGTGATTCACTTACATTATGATATTATAGAAATTTTCATGGTGGAAAATTTTTAATTTCCCCTACATTTGGGATTTCTCTATGCACTTGGTACCAACATGTTTTCTCATATCAAGTATCCCTCTTTGAGACATGTTTTAAATTATTAATATATAATCATTTATATGGTGTGTTTAATAATTGTTTAATATATTATATAATGAATCTATATATACTCATAATATTTTAACTTACATATTGTGTTTTTTATTTCATGGGGTTTTAACTAAAAATCACAGATTTAGAAGTTTTGATATCTGTTACCCAAATTTTTTTCTTCCATATCCATATTAATTATATTTATTAAAAAATTTTCCTTATAATTAAATGGTTTTTTAATTTTATTCTAAATTATATTTTAATTTTTTAATATTTGTAAGAGGGAATATTCTAAACAATTTCTATACGGGTTATTTTTTACTTTCTTAACAAAAGTATAAAAAGAATTTTTTTGAACATATACTGTTTGAATGATTTTTCCTACAACAATGCGCTTTCCCATTTATCAATATTCATTTACAATTTTCCATGACCATTAAAATATATTTTACCATTATTATAAGAATATTTAGTATTTTAAATGTTACCAGAGGAAAATAATAATTTTTTCAAAGAATATTTTTTAATATTTTATAAAAGTAATTTTCATTTATGTCAATATCCTATAATGATTTTTATAATTCATTGGGTATAATAACTTATGACACAATAGAGCTAATTTATTTGGATGTATTATAATTTTTTTAGGAAATTTTCATGAAACCCATTTATTTTCCAAAGGTAAATTAATATATGAAATAATGATGAATGCTATAATATTATTTTGGATTACATAAGTATTTTTTATCATTATGTGATTGGTGGAGTCTTTCATATCCCTCTAATGAATTGGTTAATGATTATTACGCATGATAAAATTACATAATGTTTAGAAATGATTGGGTTTTCTCACAAAATATGGCATGGATATGATTAGGTTTGTTCAAAATTTAGAATATTGTTTTGATTGGGATTTATCATAAATTATTATTACACATGCTTAACTTTATGATAATTTTTATATTATTCCATATTCATTCATTATATTTCCACAATTTATGATTATTTTCATATGTTTAGATGACATAATATATTTTTAATTATTCCATGATTGTTATTTTATTTCACGTCATGATATATGATGTTATATCATTAATTTCGATTATCACTAATGATTCTAATGTATTTTTAATCATATATTTATCCCCATATTCATGGTTTCTCATAGGTTTATGATCATACCCATTATAGATCATCGATAACATTAATTTATTTGGCACTTGATCTCACCCCTTTTTTTCTCCATTTCATAGGAATATATATTCCAGACTATATATAGAAGGAACTCTCATGTAAAGTTATCTATGGGATATGTTGAAGATATAATGTATAATAAGTTGTTTATGTCACCTACCTCTATATTTTTTGGGCTCTTGGATTATGATATTACTTATGAAAACTGATGATTACATTGTGAATAGTATTTAACAATTATATAATTTTTATCTTTGGTCCTCTCACATTCTGTCTCTCTATATGTGTATGATAATTTTTGATCTAATTTATATACATTATATTTATCAATAAATCTAACATTATTTATTTTTGTAATTGTATTAATCTTTTTAAAATCAATTATTTTTCATTGAAATCCATGTAGACCACAGATCAGTGTGATATCACTGAGGGGGAGATGGGGTGAAACATTTATCCCTCATCTTGTTTTTCATCGGATTTTTATTTTTTCAATTAAACCTCTATATATGGATAAAACCTCTATCCACTCTTCTTATGTTTCTTTGACTCACCTATAATGTTGTTTTAAATAAAATGTAGATATCACAAGGATTTTCGACATTCAGTACAAAGACTTACTCCAGGCCGTGTTAGTTATTCCCCATAACTTATATTTTTTCTATTTTAGAAGGTGATTACAAATAGTAATTGGTTATTCCCAAAAATGACAAACAAGTTTTACACTTAACTCCAATAAACCATCAACTATTGGTCAAACCCACCCAAATACAACTTCTTATCTAGTGATTCGTTATACGCATAATGAAAATATTCCATCAACTATTTTATCCCACAGTTATAACCTTCCTCTATAGATGGAAAGTTCCACTATATAACATTCTTTATGATAATCCTACTCGATGAGCTTCCTGGATCAAAATTTCTCATGTACAATTGGACAAACTTGTCTATAATTCTAGTATTAATCATAAAAAATGATCACAAAATATAATATGCTTCCTTAGTCTTGTAAAATTATCATAAAATATTACTTTATTCAGATTTATGAAGACCCGTACTCACTAATATTTGTGCAAGCGATACACACAATCCTCTTTGGTGTTATTTTATAGAAGAATAAATCTTGCACAACACATTACTTTCACATACTATCTATTCATATATATTTCATGTTATTTCAAATTTTAAACCCCCAAAAAATATATTTATTCTGCTTTTATTATTTTATGTTAATTGTTTAATATTTTATTTTGGATATTTTCTTAGGAGGTTCTTGTATGTATGAGTATCCATGCATGAATTAATTATCTATTCATTTTTTCTTCAATCACACTCATTAATACAAAATATATCATATATTCAAGAGATATATATCATTAATTGTACTACTGACCTCATACAGACACCTCCTTAACACAATATTATCATCACGCATTGTCTTCTTCATGCATTCTAAATCCATTAGTGTGACTGAAGCTTCTATTTTCCATTCACATGGTTATAAAACCATGTGTGTAGTATCTCATATTATTTTCACAAGGTTTTGAGACATCAATTTAGGGTAGTATGAGAACCTAAAATGCTTTTTAGTTCTTAGTTTCTTTGTGAGAGCCTTCAGTGCAGGATTCACAAGTCAAGAATCCCATAACATCATCTTATTCCTGATGCAAGTTAATAGATTCCATGATTCTCTTTAATTTTCAATAAATATATTCACAGTGTGCTGATTTTTTTGTATAATATAGGAGACTATCAAGTATCATAGAAAAACCGTATGTCAAGGGTATTTTCTCATTTTATAGGTGAGTATCCAACACCTTACTTTCAATTTTTTACTGTTTCAAGTCTGTCATTAATGGTCTAAAAATTATTACATGTCACAAATATAAAATCACAAAACCATTCACATTTTCTAAAATATATCTCATAAAATTTCAAGGAATCTTATGTTAAGTGATTATTATCTCACGTGCTCATGAAGATGATCACATGTTTCTCATTCATAGGCTATAAATCTTCCATGTATGATGGATACATGAATAGACACCGCCAAATTATTTTTTAATATTCCAAATTGTATTCAACAAAGGTATGAATGCATAAATGATAGATATTTCATGCATAGAGGTTCTTATACTCATATCATCAACTTCTCAACTTCAAAAAAATCATGGAAACCTCATCATAGATTGATGGAGGTTCTACCCTCAACTTCAACGAGAAGAAGACCGTTGGTAAGGCTAGAGGTACATGATGACTAGCGGTAGTAATCAGATTGTTTATATTACATGGATCAGATGATAAGAATTTTATCCATATCTTCATAACTGATTAGTAGCGAACCACTTATCTCACATCCCATATCGACTGGTTCTTCAAAGTACCACTCCTTAATAATTAATTCTATGTCATTACTTCTTTGATCTTGCAGTGGGGGATCAAAACCCACAACACACCACACATACCCCTCATAGGTTACTCCTCACCATGGTGGTCATCCCCGAGCACCTCCTGTGTGTGGTATAAAGACACAATGCACTCAAACTACTTGCTTGTCTGTATACAAGATCCCTTGGTCTGAATATCCCATGTGGGCAACCCCTTAGGACCCATATGTGTGGTATATGGGATATCCCTTTTGTGTCTTGTAATAGTTTTCCATTTTTTAAAAATATAACACCATAATATAACAAATAAAATTCTATTTATATAATAGATATAATTCCAATCCTTGAAAAGTTTATTATATTAATATATTTTTCTTTTTTTTTGTATAGAAACCATAAAAAAATTAATCCACAAATAATTTATCTTCTAAATGAATATGTTCATGGTCTTCTCCGATTATGATTCACTAAATTAATGGATATATAGTTTTTGAAAAATTTTACAATACATAGAACATATATTTTATATTGAAGATTACATCAAAATTCCTGACAATTATGCACAGAGAATAGAGATTCTCCATCCCTTTACACATCATATATTCTTATAACTCCAATACATTTTTAAACTTACTGAAACAGAATACAATCCAATTCCTCAATCACAAAAATCCATAATAAAAATTTAATTGTATATTCAACACATATTCACTAACATCTTAGGAAAATGGTACATGAAAATCATTAAAGTGAAGTATTAAAATCTTAATAAAAATTAATCTAAAACTAGAGAATGTATGTGGAAAGATATATGAAATAAGGATTCCATGTCATTGGGAATTTAAATACACCTTGATATTACTATGATATAACTATTCTTAAATTTAAATATATGAATTCTAAAAAATTATTCTTACTCAAGATCATGTATGGTAATGATTTACATATGAGTTGGTTATGAGATTTATGGGGTTAACACACCAAATAGATAGGTTGCACCATAACCAGAGGAGGATAACATGAGGAGATAAATATTCCAAACCGTAATCCATTTGGGAATGCAATATGAAAGGGAAAGGTTTAGTTAATACAATGTGATACGTTTGGGGAGTCCTCAACTCGGTTTTTAGATTTGGATTTGGAGAAATACTTTATCATTAACAAATATAGAACACAACTACAACACTCATTACACCATGATTGGTAACACCATAATGTAATCTAGATAATTTTTGAATTTTCCAAAATAATTTCCATTATATTTTGGAAATAAAACAAGGGCTCGAAATTTTAAATATTAATAGTTAACAAAAAAAAGATTGAAATTAAATTTAATGAATATGTCACATGGATAAATATGAGTAGGTCCATGACTTATGGATTGATTAAGATTTCCATATGAGATATATACATATAAAATTTCTATATAAAAGAAATATCCATGTTTCTGAATTGAGAGGCAATGAAATTGATATAATAGTTGATTGAATGATGTCTTGATAGTGTGAAAAATCATGGTTTGGTTTGAGTGTAGAACATGTGTTCACACATAGTCCAATGTCTATAGGTACTTGAGGAATGACAAGAATTAATGTTGTACTTCTTAATGCTCAATTATCATCATGTAATTGGAGGTAAATACAATCTTTTTTATTTATTACTT
This sequence comes from Viscum album, assembly GCA_963277665.1. Lineage (NCBI taxonomy): Eukaryota > Viridiplantae > Streptophyta > Magnoliopsida > Santalales > Viscaceae > Viscum > Viscum album. The sequence goes on from OY728142.1 coordinate 1,543,309,287, forward strand.
GTTCCTTTGATAATAAGTTGGTACATGGGTATAAGGAATACAACCACTGTACACTATGGATTAGCCAACAGGTAATAAGGGTGAGTGAACCTTATAAATAACACTTGTTTCAATGATTGTTATACCAGTAACCCTCATTATCATCATCCATATTTTTAATAGGATCGTCATGTGATCCATGTACTAAAAAAAATGTGTTCAATGAAACATGGAACCGTTAAAATGGGGGAAATTATTATGGTAATTCAACCATTGATTCACCCCCATATTACCAGTCAAAGATCTTTTACCAAGGTCTGATCAATTAGATTCTGCTCCCTGTTTTCCCATGTGAATCATGACCCATATTTTTAGATATCATTCAAATTATATCAGAGTTAATTTGAAAATGAGGATTTAAAAATACATTATTCACTAAGTAATGGATATAAATATTCCCATGTATGATCATGTGTTATTAAAATAGTGATTCATTGTTTTTCCTTTGTATCTATTAAAAAATTTATATTTTTCATTATAATATGCATTCACATAGGGAATTGGAAATGAAATTTTATGTTTATAGAAAGGTTTTCTCTAGAGTATTTATTTTTATACATTTATTTATATTCATATATTGATAATATAATTTTATTCTTTCACTGAAAATAAGTTTTGATTTATCCCCTACAAAAGAATGTAAAGGATTTGTTAGATTATTTAGATAATGATTCTAAAACAAAAGTGGATACTATATAAAAAGAAGAGATGAGAAATAAATGAAGAAGGAAGAAAAATAAGCTGGGAAAGATAATTATTACAATTTAATATTATCATATGATCAAATATATAAATTCTATAGATATCATGATAGAAAATAAAATGTATCAAACAAATTCCTAATTATTTTGTAGAGGCTTGATTATGCTTATTGATTTGAGAATTTCATGAGCAGATATTCCTTAAAAATTGAAGATGAATTAGATATCAATAAGTTTGATTTTATGACACATGAAACCATCATTGAAGAATAATGGGATAAACACCAGGACGTAAGAATTGGATTATGATATGGTCTACAAGTTGCTGAAAAATTAGAGCACTCGAATTCCACGGATGCCACTTTTATAAATTATAATCTTTTATAAATGGTGACTCATGAAATTTTCATTTTTATTTTTCAATTTTTTTTTGTAAATCTCCTGATAAGAAATGAGCACTTGAATTGGCCACTAAAACCAAGACGATCTCTTAAAGAAGGAATAAAAGTTAGTATAAAAGATAAAAAATTAAGAATCTTCTATAGTTTAAAATAATGGACCATGCTTGGAGTCCAGTGAGAGTGATTCCAAATTGGACACCCTAAGGAAGAAGAAACCAAAGTGTTAATAGGGTTGGGAAAGAGAATATATTATCTTTATGAAGATCCAATTTTCCTCATCCTATGTAGTGAAAAAATATAATAGTTGTAATCATATTCTACTAAATGATTATGGGATAGAGCCTAGATGGTGACTCTCCCATGTTGAGAATATGAAATTTATTTTCTAATTATTGGTGGAGTACACTTATATAAAAGATAATTATAAATTATGATCGAAGGAAATGAGATTTTATATGGCAAAAATCACATAGACTATTTAAATACTCATGTTTGTTTCTCCTGGTTTGGTTTATTTGGCCAAAACATTAACGAACTGGTGGTACAAAATTATGGCAGTGAAATATAAAAATAATATGTTGTGTAGTTATAGAAAACCAAAAGAAAAAATGAGTATAATAGAGTAAAAGGATGGAATATTGTGAATGGTGAGGAAAAAAGAGAATGTGAAAGAGAATACTCTTATGATTCTCCTTTCAATCTCACTCAAGCATCATCCATGTACTTAAACAACATAAACCACATTCTCTTCCTACTCCACTCTAACCCCCACATAATCATATAATGAACCTTACTCTATTTTAATGTGATAATTTTGAAATGAAAAAAATCCACTGACTCTTTCTTAATAGAGTACCAAATGCTATGAAACTTCATCCCTTTCTAAATACAAACCCCAATCCATGTATCAAACCCTATCACTCACCGCCCCATGAAAACAATCTTACACTATAGATTATGGGACGAGAAATGGGTCTTCCTTACCTAGGCCTCATTACAATCCACACACATCCCCTATATTCATTTCTTTACTATCTTTCACCCAATAATGACAACATTTTTGTTGGATCTAAAATCATATATAAGGGGATATTGTGTAGTCAACACCTGAAATAGAGGCCCTTAATCTATATGTCTTCCCACTATTTTGTTGTCATGTGATTCTCATAGAAATATCTATTATGAACATTTTCTTCCTATATGTTTGGATATAGAGTACCCTTACTCTATAGGTTTTTACATCGGAGGTCTAGTAGCTACCATGGGTTATCTTGACGTAACTGATAAAAATTCGATGACCTGTTATGATCCTACTCAAATAAACCAACAATCTATAATCGAAGTAAGTCCTGACATGTATTCACCTTCAAACTTCCATTCCCTACTAATGATAAAACTGGTCATCACATTAAATTTCCATATATTAACCTTTATTAGTCCATAAAAGATCTAAAAACACAAAAATGGTTATAAAGGGTGTGAGTAAAAAAGAATTTTAGGATTCCAAAAATCATTTTATATTAAAATTTTTTAAATAAAACAATTATTCCCCAGTTAATAAAAACAATGAATGAGACACAACCCCCTTCGGCTGGCTAGTGGTCCTAACCAGAAAATTGGTGGACTGCCCGTAGCTTCATTATTTATGGGTAAATGTTTGAATCCTCCCAACACATGAAGACACTCATACAAACACCCATAAAAACCAAAACACTTTGAAATAAGAATGAATTGAAAAATTAAAGATGAAAATGAATAATGAATATGTTTATACCTGAAAAATACATTGATGTCACAACAATCTCATCCATATTTCCTTCCTCCCCCAGAAACTAAAGTGGAATAAATTTGGTCTCTTAAGATATGAGGTCATTTTTCGCTTATCATAGAGTACCAATTTGAAGTATTATAATAATCATAACCCTATCTCTATAGAACTCACAAAAATGAAACAAAATTTCAAAGCATAACCTTAATGTGACGATCAATAAATCACAATGGTTAATCGATCAAAGATATATCGAGTTCTATGTCACCGTCTTCACAAATCAATACATGTGATGGGTTCAGATGATACCTTTTGAGATTGGATACAAGAAAAATTTTGTGGATCAAAGTAAATTGAGGTGGTTATTCCAAATAATATGACACAATTATAATCTATTCAATAATCTCAAAGCTTCCCACATATATAGGAGAAATATTCAATTACATACCAATCAATTTGTGACCAAATCAAGGTGAGACTTTTAAGAACACCTAATCAATGACTAATAACCCAAAATTATGAAAATGGAGATTCATATAATATTTATACCATATTTGATATGTTAGAAAAATCTAACTAATCAACTAGATTTTCTGTATTTTTTTACTAAACCTTTTTCTGTACTTCCAGGGAAGCTTCACAAACCATATACCAAAAAATAGTGGAGTCTTGAGGTTAACCCTACAATTATACAAAATATTTCATCTTGATGGATGGTTGGTAACAGTTATAATAAAATTAAACTTAGTTTAAATGGATATCCCAAGCACCATCGATTCCCAATACATAGACATGAATTACGTCCTCTAGAATTTGAATTACCCTTTCCATGATCCCATCCATCTATGGAAGATATTTTGTTCTTAACATGGCCTGAGTCCCCATCACCACTGTTACAATAACAAGAGGTAATGTTAGAGTACCCAATTGAGGTAATGGTTGTACAATTACACTAAATCCTTTTGATCTATTGCACATATAACATCCCCAACTCATTCACTTTATTAGTGTCATAAATTGAAAATGAAATTAGTTGAAATGGTTAACTGATCAATCACTACCCAAATATAATTCTCACCATAGGGAGTCAGAGGTATGCCAATAATGAAATCCATCAATAAGTCATTCCATTATATAATAATACTAGAAGAGGATGAAATATACCATAATGATTTTGGTGAAAACCCTTTATCTGTTAGAATGTGTATCATCACGAAAAAAAATTATATAGGACCCATTTCATATAATGGAACCGGAATCAGTGCCCCATGTCATAAAACATATTTTTAATGCAAAGGCGGAAAACCCATAAAGAATGATGAAAATACCCCAACATATCCTTCCTATTAGTTGACAGAACACCAGTCTTGTTTTTAATGAAAAGAATACCTTCCATGGAGATAGACCACTCACTGAGATGCTCCCTAACATATAAATAATTTATGATCTTCAGGAATTCATTATTTTAGTATAGTTCCTAGATAATCAAAACAAAGAGTGACTTTTCAATATACAAACATACCTGAACATTACTAGAACATTCCACCCAAACTCCATACTATATTTTAGTAAAGATTACCATAATATCCTATTGGTCTTATTCTTCTTTCACAACCCAAGATTCTCAATTCCTACTCAGAGAATCAATAACCACATTACTCTTTCCCAGGGTATAGTTAATATAAAAGTTCAGGTATTCCACCAATCATCTCCACCAATGGTTAAAATATTATTTTGAAAATATTTCCCAAAAATATTTTTGGTCCATGTAAATGATGAATTTTACAAAAAATGAAAGAGAAACAAACTTTTAAGGGCATGACCAATAGTTTTATGTCCCAATGCACGGGTAGGATAATTCCTACAATGAGTTCAAAGATGGAATGAACAATACGAAACTATGTAAATCTTTGAATAATGATGAATCACAATACTTCACCCAAATTATAAAAATAATCTATATATCCTAAAAATGTATCTAGTAGTTTCAGAATCATTACTGAGGATAAACTACAATTTAGTCAGTTAAAGGGTGCCTGAAACTTTTATTCTCACAAGAATATAACCCCCTTTAATGTGAGTGTAATCAATGGTTAAAAAATCTTCAAGAAGGACATTATTAACCACTGATAATATACTAAAAAAACTAATAATATATGAATGTAAAAATACATTATTTAGTTATTCCCATGAAATGTTAACCGTACCCCTTTTAGGATCAACTAATATACCATGTTTTGTGATCATGTGTCCCAGTAAATTAACTTCTCTAATCCAGAATCACTATCTTGAAAATTCCTCATATGTGTGGAGATATATTAGGGTTACCAAAACAAGTATCAATTGAAACACACGGTCTTAATTTTTCATAGATTCTACCATGATAATATCCTTGAACCCCATAAAAAATGAATCAAGATATTTGTGGAAAATCCATTTCATTAATTACATGAAGATGATAGGAGCATTAATTAATCCATAACGAGGTACTCATAGTTGACATACCTGCTCCACACGGTAGTTTTAAAAATAACATACTATTTAATTTTGAAAAGGTGGTAATATGAACGAATATCAATTTTTGAGAACTTTTTCCCCTTTTTACTATTCAAACAAATCATTAATGTGAGGTAAGGTATATTTTTTCTTGAATGTTACTTGATTTGTCATTTAATAGTCAATGCTTAAGTGGAGAGTTCTATCATAATTTTTGGAAAAGAGAATATTGGATAACTATGTTAAATCTATTGGATATATGATTCACTTTTCACTCAAATTATAAAATTTACTTTTAATCTATTTAAACATAAATAAAGACATACAGTTAGATGAAACTAATATCAATTGATTTTATTTATACAAAATCAATTGATTTCTCTACCTATCCCTCCAAATGAAAACCATAAAATTAATCTACAAAAACATGAGTAAATTTATTTAAAACCATATTTATCACACCACTAAAATATTCTTGAATCAGTTAGAATGTAGAAAAGGAAACCAACATACCATGATCAGGAATAGGTGGTCCCACCTATATGGGCCTCAGGTCCCATTATCTTTAGTACACACATGACTTATAATAAGAAGTGGTAATGGAAACCCTCCAATGATAAAAAACGTATTCAGATTAGTGAACAATCAACCAATCCTTCCCTATAATAACATTTAATAAGTCAATGTCAATAACCCAAAAAATCCCAAACCTTTTTTTCACAACACATAATTAAATATCACAGGGGACATCTGAAAACCTTATTATTTTTCTCTCCTAGAGGTTTCCCTAATTCAATAACTAATTAAATGATATTTGATGGATGTTTTAAAATATCCACCATACATTTAAATATAAATGAGTGATATGAACATGTAAATATAAATTAGTGTGATGAAATTTTATCATATAAAATAGTCACTAAGTTTTAATCAACCAAAATGGATCCTCTCAATGTTTCTAGACCTACATCAACATCCACTTGATACTTCTCCACTGCATGTAACTGATTTGTTCTCGAGGCTTTGGAATAGAACCCAATAGTTTGTGAGTTATCTTAAAATGAGGAAGTTCATATAGCTGTTGAATATATTGTACCACATCATTGGTAAAAATTTATAACAAAACCTCTACAAGTGACCATGATGTCCACATGAGTGTAAGGAGTTTGGTTCATGGAAAAAAAGTGATTTCTATCCCCCTTATGGTCCCCCTGACAACATTTCATGGAAATATCTATCAATGGTTGTGTAAGAAAATGATTTTAGATGAACCAACAATTTTTACTATATGAAACCCTTTCTTCTTCTTCCTCCCCTTATAATAACCATTTATTCTACCACTATAGGTAGTAGAAAAATAAGTCAACCTCATCTTACCCTCAAGGTCAACATTTTCCATCCCATATCAATTGATAACATCAATATTGGTGTGAATAATTACCATGTTTAATTGAGACCATATATTAGTTCAAAGACCCATAAAAAATATATGATCCTTTATCTCATCATTAGACACAGCCTTAGGAGAAATTAAGGCAAGGTCATTAAATCCATCAGTATAATCCCCCACTCTATGATTCCCATCCATCAAACACTACATTTTTAATTATTAATAGAAGAAACCCACAACAAAAAAATCTTTGGGTAGGCTAGACAAGACCTATTTAAGGCATCCTAAAATAATAAAAGCCAACCTGGTCTCCCATAATCATGTTAACACCTCTCGGATCCATTTGAATACAACTATAGAATCCAATTATTTTGATACCTTGATCAACCACCTCCATAGAATCCATATAATATTATACTATGTTACCTTCATACCACGTATGAATAAATTGATTTTGCTGTTGTTAAGCCTGCCTCCAATCTTCTTGATAATATATGTAATCGTCCATGTAGGGGAATTTTTTCTATTCATAGAGTCATGGATGATCTTGGAATCAAATTCAATTATTATTTTGAGTACACAACATGATAATTGTATGAATAGACTCATGCTATTCCTAGATAGAACCCCCCCTCCCATAAAATGCAGTAAAAGTGAGAAGGATACATTCGCTACAGACACTCACAACTCCACCAACTCAAATGATCCCACAATGCATAAACAATCGATGTTATGTTTAAGAACCATGTTTGGAGGTAACCATAAAACCCAATTCTCTCTTATCAAATTATACTAAGGAAGTAATAAAAAACAACATGCCTACATGTTCTTTGAAGAGAATGCATCAGTCGAAATATTAGAGAAACATACTAAATCAATCTGTTGATATCTTGTCTTCTTGAAAACAAGTATTTCTGTAGAATAAATACCTTCAAAGAGATATTTGATTATTACATGCTATATACACCATCACCCTGCACTTAGAATCATAGATATGGATATTTTTTCTAGACATGCACCATTCAAATAGCGAAACCATTTATCCAGAAATAGAGTTTCAGTAGTATATGAGCCTAATAACTTTGTGAATTCTAAAAATAAACTCCAAACAGGCATGGCCCATTCACTCTCAATGAATATATTATTGGAATCCTACACCTTATTTAGATTCCAATAGTGGAATTTAGAAACCAGGTTGATTCTCCTCCTGTTCACATTCTCATCCATGGGAATAGTCTAGTTTCTAATACTCCATGGCTTTTTTCTTGTCCAGAGGTTCCAGGTATAATTAAATGGTGATTATTTACTTCAAGTATTTTCACTGTAATTATTTAGGCATTTTTTCTAAAAACTACAACGTCCCTCCATCTTGTACTTGGGCCTTTGAGATTGAATACAATGTACATCACCTGGAAAAAATAAGAGGTCTTTAAGAATACAAAGGAAATTCCAATCTGTCCTAGAAAATTTTATACCACTTCATGATCATGTGTATGTTATAAATACATTGGTTTGTAAAAATGGAATTCCTCAGCTCTATTCCCATCAACACCACTTCAGGCTTCTTCCTTGAGGGAGAAAAAAGAATTATGCCACAACCGGTTCCATAGATCAGACTATACACATAATATCTTCAATGAGATTATGATCGACTACAGGTTTTTACTATAGAGGTTCATTGGAAATACCCTCTTGAGGATTCCCTAAAATTATAATAAAAGTCATGGTACAAAAAACATCTATAGGAAGAGACACAAAATAACATGTTGTCCAAGAATGATTTTTATTTAAAATAGAAGATGTAAAATGGAATGATAAAGATACATAGAAAACTAAATGATGGGATTCAATCACTCTGAATCTCAAGAGTTATATTTTCTAACCACCATGGTATCTTAAGGGTCTTTACGATGATAATTGTCTTTGAAATTTCAACCAATGTACCCCTCTACACCCTAAATTGTTATCTATTACCTCCCATGGAATCCAAAAATTCAGACTGACAATGAAAACAATCGAACCACTCATTTGATACCAATATCTCATGAAACAACCTAGATCAGAAAATTATCTGGAATCCAAGACAGCTTTCACATGACTTGATGGGTGTTCCCAATCCCTAAATATTGGTGACAAGTTTCTAGTCCTCCTGAACTACCATTGAGAATGAGTTTTTCAAAAAAAAAATAGAATCCAAGATGACACAAATAAAAGTTAATGTGAGTATGAAAATACAATCCAACAATGAAAAAGATATAAAAGTAAGGTAAACAGTGTCCAAAAATCACCAAAATAAACCAAATAACAATTACTACGAAGCCCCAACTCCATGTAATATGTAGTCACCTCAAAAAAACCACACCCTACTAATGAGAAAACCTACCACCACCCTATGGATTCTTTCCTTTACCTATATTAGAGTAAACACGATCCATATACTCCCAATGTTTTATGTAGTGTGTGATAAAAAATATGGTTGTAGGATACAAGAAGTTGTTTCATAAGAAGACTCATATAATAAAACAATTATGATCAAGTAAATAAAATCCAGGAATGATATAAAATTTTAAAAATTTAATTAAAAAAACATAAAAAATCACCCCTTTTGACAACTTATAAAACATAACAATAACATAATTTTCAAATAATTTCCATAAATATTTTAAATAGATACTTCAAAGATAATCATTAAGGGAAAATAGTGTTGATATTCAAATTAGTTTCAAGTTAGTGGGGATTCTTATCCAATTATCATGATCAGTAGGCTACCTAGTGTGTACATTACCCTAAAATAACAGACCTAGTGGGTTAGAGATCACTACTGAGAGTGCCTTCATGCAAAACATTAGGCCACATGAAACACACATTACCATTTTATAACAAGACTATGGGTAATAATTTATTTGTATGGATAAATCCATTATTCATCATCTGTCACCAATATTATTACAATTTTAAAATCATTAAAATGTCATTTTATCTTAAAAAATACCCAAATAATTATTTATAACAATTTCCATTTACAACAAAATGTTATAAATCCATTCTGACCAATGGTACCAAAACTATCTCATTGTATGACACATTCCTTATAAACTATTTCAAAATCCATTTTCAAGATAAATCTATAAACAATTTCTAGCCATTTTAGGAACCAATTTTGGGGAATGAGGAATCATGGTTTGTAGAACAAATCAAATTCATGAAATCACCTACCATGAAACACATGGAATCTAACCCCACAAACATAAAACAAAATCCATGAAGAAACAAGGATCCAATGAATTAATATTTGATACTAAATCTATAATTTCAAATCATGAATATCTAAATAATCAACTTTTAGAAAAAATAAAACAAATGGTTTGACTTACGACCATAATTAAGGAATAAGTAACTAAGGGGATTGGGGATTTGGACACGAATCCTCAATTGTGAAATGGATATAAAAGTAATACAATCAATAACCTTGATCTAAAAAATTCCCATCATTTTCATAGATGACCTATAGTGAGAAACAAGAGGGATAAAAAGAATAAGGAGATGCAAGACCAACATAGCGATAAATTAACCAAGAAAAAGATCATGAGTTCAATTGATACATTAATCCACCAAGAAATCATATATGAAGAGATAAAAATATCCAAATATAGTCCATGAGTTCTAATAAAATTGGTTTGGTTCAAGGGAGGGGAATTAATAAATAATATGGTGGTTTTAGTAGCATTAAAAGATGATATGACCCTTACTAAACTAGCCTAGATCGATTCCACCAATGTGTTTCTAGAACTCCACTAGTTGGATGGTAGGTATAGGAGAAATTCTTAAATTATACCTCTACCGCTTGTATGGTGGTGGCCCTCATCGACTATCCCATGGACCAAAAATAGCCTCATTAGATGAAGGATAAAGTCCACATCCCCCAACCATGAGATACACATCCAATCCCACATAAATACTAATACCAATTGAAATAAGTAATAATTTTCAATATGAAAGAAGAAAATAAAACATGAAGATTATCATACCTGAAAACAATACCAGGATGTTAGAGAAACCACCTCAAAGGTATTGGGTTCCTATGCTACCTATGAATGTGATCCCTACATGCTAATCCAACTACATCCCCTGTAGTCGAGTCTCAGTGTTATGAATGAAAACCCAACATAGAACGACTTCTTAGAGTCTATACAAGAAATACTCGATGTTTTATATCATAGGTTTGGGGGGGGGGAGAAAAGATGTAATATATTTTAGTTTCTCAATATAATCTTTGTCTATCCCTGTCTATTACATTTAATCCAATTCTTTATAATAATTCTGTATCTCCACTCTAATGAACCATTCCACGTGATTATATTTTAATGTTGTCCTATACACTTCTAGATGAACATTTTTTAACGGCATTGAACTAATGAATCACAAAACCTTCCATACTAATATGTGTAAGCAATCCCTTTTCTTTGTTGAGTATTTAGTTTACTCAAAAGTATAGTTCATCTTGTACGATCCAACCCCATTGGGTACCTTACCTAGAAATTCAATAATTCAGATCATTTTTTTAATATGTGTTGATTGAGTCCTAGATCGATGTGACTTGTAGTAATGAAAACCCCTTTGGGTTTCTGATGGTGTTTGTGTCAACTATGGTCAGGTCCAAATGGTTTAACACAAATAAAATATGCTTTACTGCATGCTGTGGATCCTTCTCTAGGTGTCTCATGACTCCTAAAACAATTGTGGAGAGATTAGATTGTCATTTCTAAAAGTTTTACTTATTTGACCACTCATTATCCTAGTTCTGGTACATAATACACCCTAAATGTTCATCTCCATGTTTGGGAGAAGGGATTAATGTCTCCCCAACTAATAATTGATGTCTTCCTTTCAATATTTTCAGTATTTATCACATTAGTTGGGAGAATATTCTGTAGTGCGTGAATGCTTGAAATTGATTAGCAGTGTGTGGCTAGAGTATCCCATCACTAAAAATGAAATGATGTGGAAGTAGTAGATGTATATGGAGTATTAGATACATGTTATGTTATTTTAGGGGGTCATTAGACATGATATGATAGACATTGTGACTGATTGTGATCACCACTCATGTGAGAACAATGATGTAGTGCCCTGCCTTTTCAAGTGTTCACTTGTAGTGATCATATCTGAGGATAGAAAATAGTAGTGAATGTTACTTATAACACCAGTCATCTATGCATACCTCATATGAAAGTGATCCCGCAGGGTACAATTCTTCTATGTGATGTTCTAATAGTGCATGCCTCTATTAATCGAGATGTTATCTAGTTGGTTAAACCAATGATGAAAAAATAAAGGACCGCTTGTGTAGAATAAACTAGTGTGATAGAATTATATTGAAGAAGTATGATGGAGAATAGTGAGATAGATAAAACACTTAAGAAGCTCCTCTCACTCTCACTCAAGCCTCAACCAATTATACAAAACCATATTAACTTCCTATTCCACTCTAACCCCCTATACATTCTTATTACAATCCCTCCTCCTTACAGGTTGAACCCCCAAAAGTGTAACATAATTTCCTGGATTCACACTTAATAGACAAACCCCACACAAGAATACTAATACCGCTATACAAAAAAATAAATTAAATAAATTTTTTTGGTGTTTATCTTCATTTCATGAGGGATATTCAAAACCATTGCATATTGTGATGTCACGAAATTTTTTCTGGTGATTTTTAAAAGGAATTGAAAAATCTTTAGCACCATTTTTTTTATTTTTGAAAATATTTTTTTATTTATTGTTTATTGTTTATTTTTTATTTATTATTGTTTACTATTTATTGTTTATTACTTATTGTTTATTATGTATTTTTTACTATTTATTCTTTATTATTTATTGTTTATTATTTATGATTTGTTTACTTATAATATATTTATTATTTACTTATCCATCCATAAAGAAATTAAGCATATATATGCGCATGGGATGGGTTTGGAACCTCATATCTTGTAATTATTTTATAAAGGATTTATCAATCCATCAAAATATTCTTATGTTGACTAACTAAATTTTAATATATATATATATATATATAGATAAATTTATTTATTTAAGTATGAATACATAAATGTATTAATTTTTATTTTTTATACACGTGTAATAAATAAAGAAATAATAATTAATGATTAAAAAACCAATCAATTACAAATAATAAATAATAAATAATAAATAAGAATATTAAATAATAATAAAACAAAAATATTTAAATAAATAATACTAATTATAAAATACATAATAAATAAATAAATAGATAGATCAATAGCTAATAAATAGTAAATAATAATAAATAGTTTATTATTGTCCAAGAGGTTATAAGTAAAAGGAACAACACACACACCCCCGACGCCAATAAAGATAGGTCACACTACTTCTATGGTTTGAACCACTCCATAGATTACTCAATAAATGTTTATAACTCAATGACCCTGTGAATTCAAAGTCGTTATATGGCCCATAGGCCTAATCATTATAGCTCAAAGGACCCTTCCTAAAACTGGTACTATTCAAGAACGTACCTATTCCTGAACCATGGCTACTTCATCACTTGCATCATCAACTTCATCTGTAACTACATCACCAACCATAAATAGCCATGGAATCTCCCCAAGGGATGTGACCAAGATTTTAAAATTGGCCACATACTGAATTAAAGGGCGGCTTTACCCCTAATGAAAGCCTCCAACAGCAAATAAAACTATAATATCTTATAAATTTAAAAATATTCTTAAAATAATAAATATAATATTAAATAGTAAATATTAATATTAATAAATAAATAAATAAATAAATAATTATTAATAAATAAAAAATAAAAAATAAAAAATAATGAATATCAAATAAAAAATTTGGAATAAATAAATATATATAGAAATAAAAATAATAAATATATAGTAAATATGTAATAAAAAATATTAAATAAATTATAAAGAAAATAATAAATAAATAATAAATAAATTATAATAAAAAAAATAATAATAGTTTACATTTCGTTACATTTTTTAAATGAATATAAAGTTGTAGGAAATGAACTTAATCAATTATTGATAAATGTATAATGAAAGTTTTAAAATCATCCCATGAGTATGGATTTGAAAAAAAATAGTGGTTCCTGATTGAGAAGTATATATGGGGACAGTTTCACTTACATGAAACAATTTGGGTAAAATATGAGTCATGATGTCATTAAGTTTTGATGGGACATGTAGAACCACATGAATATCAAATTAAAATGATAAGTGTTTATATTAGGAATAAAAATTCTCCAGATTAACTATTTTTATGAAACAATATTGATTTGAATATAAGATTAAAAATTGAAGCCCTTTTGGTTTGAGTAACACTTTAATAAAATCCACATTCAAATCTGTAATATTTTATATTAAAGGAAATTTTAATAAATTTCCTGATATGGATATTAAGACCCCAAGAGTAAGGGAAAATAAATTTTTAATTAATAAAACCATATTAAATATATCCTGGTTCAAATTAATAAATATGTCTAAATAAATTTAATTTGAGGAAAATAACCCCTTACCTTATTATCTGTTTAGTCGAAATGCACTATAACCTCATATATAAAAAAGTAACTATATTAGTCACCAATTTCTGAATCCTTTTCATTTCTATTAACTTATATAAACTTCATTTAGATTTATCCCCTACATGTATATTGGTTAGTTATTATCTATTTTTGATATCTTTGTGAGTAATCTTGATCGTTTTGAACTAGCTTCCAAACAATGGTATTGCTATTTATTATTATTCCTAATATAATAATTATTATATCATAAAATTTACTATAATTAAAATTTTATAATTATTTATATATTTTTAACTTTATTATATGAGAGTTTTGGTTTTGATCCATATAGATTAATTCAGTGATGATATATTCTGAACATTCTTATCAAATGAAGGGTATTTTATGAAATAATGAGTTAAATTTTTAGATTACCATTCGAGGGAAAAAAAATTCTCATCATTTACATACTAAGATAATATATTTCCATAAATTTATTTAGGGTATTCATCCATGATATAAATTTATATCACTGTTCGTGTAGGTGGTTCAACCATCCATAACCAAAATATATTTTAATTAATGTATGATTATGTAGTAACTTTTTACAATATGAATATAATAGTAGGATAATGATATTATTTAGTTTTTATTTGTTTTATATATAATATTTATAGAAAACATAAAGATTAATATATCCGATAAAATTTTATTTACTAGTAAAAAGAACTTATTGTTTTATCTTAGAATGCTTTTTTGGACATTTGAATTTTCCATGGTTTTTTATTAAACATAATATTAATAGGTTCTATAATTTTTTTTATAAAACATAATGATTTCATAAAAATTATATTTATCCAGTAATACCATTCTCATGAAAAAACATGTATGTAGGTGGTGAAAATAAAAATTAAAATCAATTGTTCCACGGAGGAGGTAGTCTGCACGTATGTATGATGGATGATTTCATTTTCCAAAGAATGGGTAAAAGAAGGAATAGGGTTTATAGTTTTATAATTTATAAAATTTCATAAATATAATACAAATATATTAAATTACATATAATAAAAATAATTTTATGATGGTAAAGTAAAATAAAACAGATTGCATCGTGGAGGCGGTAGTCCTCATATTGAACGATTGGACAGTTTTAATGTTTCTTAACCAAAATGGGAAATGTGGTTAACGATTATAAAATCATTATAATAAAGAATATAACAATAATAAAATTTATTTTATCATTTTATGATGGTTTAATAAAATTTTATTAAGAGTAAGTCCATATAATGAAAAATAAATGAGAAATAAACAGTTATAAATTTATACCCCACTTCATAGAATATCTCCATTTTAAAGGGGGTTAACAATTTTAGTATTTTTAGAATAAAAGAACCTACTAAAGGTACCTAAGAATTTTTAGATGAGGATTGGAAAGATCTTGGTCTAAACTAATTAGGTTGTGGTGTGAGGGGAAGTAAGGAGAGGAGTACTTGTAAATACCAAACACATTATCTTATTTGAATTTACTATAAAGGAAATTGGAACCAAAATAGATAAATAATTGATAAGGTAAGATATAATATTGATATATTCCTCAAAAACCCATTTCCACACAATTTTTAAACTAGTTTTCAACTTGATAACATTAGGTTTCTCACTTTTAAAATTTTATTTTTTCCGTGGTAACATGTTTTACCTATGTCAACTTGTCCTTTATGATTAAAAATAAAATGTACCTTATAAAATAATTTGGTCTTCATAATTATAAATTTTAAAAACACCTTATTTTATTCAATTTATAAAAATGATAAAAATTTATTTTAAAATACTAAATCAATAATGTACTAAAAATAAATTTCTTTAAAAAATATCTCTCTTGTTTGAACCTATTAATTATAGATTTGTAAAAAAAATATTTTTTAAATTTGAAATTTCATTTATAAAGTAATTTTTTTTTCTGAAAACATTTTTCATTAATTTTAAAATCATTTTTATAAACTAATAATTAAATAAAAGGAATAACATTTTTTAAAATGGTACATTGTATTATTCACCTTTGAATTAATATTTCTAAAAAAATACCGAAAAAATATCCTAATCAAATATTTATAAGAAATAATCCAAAAAGTTTGTTATTTTTCGAATTTAAAATTAGAAAATATATACTTTTATATTTTAAATAAAATAATGCATAGTGAGAACCTATTTTTATAAGGAAATAGCATTTAAAAATACTAGGTGTTCTTATTCAAAATATCTATAAAAAATTATATATATGGAATTAATAAATACATATTATATTTTGGTAACATAATTATTTAATAATAGAACACAAATATTTCTTCAATAAAAATTATAGTGCATAAAGATATATAATATAAATCATACTAATTAATTACTTGAATCTGAATAGAATAACATATATATATTAATATATTTAGTAATTTTATTACTCTTATTCATACCAACTAATTCAATGGGTAAATTTTTTATCCGTATTTAATATTTATAATATATATTTATACACAGTGGTTTTAATTTCTTTTGGTGTTGTGTATGAAGAAATTTATAAAATATATTTCACTTAATTAGGTTAAATCATAATATAAAACCATGGGTCATTAATGTCTGGGGTCCACTTAAATTTATATGTTATATTTCTCATTTCAAGCTTCTATTTTTTTGGACATGAAGACCCAAAAAACATTAGAATCAAAATATATGGACATTTTAAGTATAATATGGATTTTCAACTCCACTTAGAATAGCAATAAATTTATGATTATTAATTATTACCAAATTATTATCCAATTTCACTCAATTTATTTTCATAAGATTCTATTTGATAGGCCTTGAAGCATAAACATAAAAATGGATCAATATTTATGGTCATTCTAATTTGATGTCTGATTTTTAGTTTCACATAGAACATTAGTTATGTGAGGATGTTTTGGCCATGAAGAAATATATATATATATATATATAGTTATGTGTGTCTCTCTATCTATTAATATTAGAAAATATAGATGTATAAATAATTAAAAGTTTATAGTCACTAATTGATGATGGTGTATCAATTTAGATTTCAAATAATTACTATTAAAATTTAAAATTTAAAACAAAATAATTAATTAAAATTGTAAATAATAAAAAATAAAAGATTATAATAAATAAAAAATAAATATTAATAATATTAAAAATTTATGATCAATGATTTTAACAGATTTTTTAAAAATCATCACGATTTCCTGGGAGATTTTAAAAAACCATAAAAAATTATTTAAAGAATTGTATTGAAAAACAAATAATATTTAGTGGTAGCTTACAGAAGCCTTTGATAAAAAATAAAAACAAAACATTTATCATCAATTTAGAAAAATACCACTAAAAACGCTTTTAAATGAATTATTTCCTATAGTGACCTGAATGCCAAATACAAAATCCATTACACTGCATGTCTCAGACCCTATCATGCAGCACTCTGAAGAATAGAATAATGTTCCAACCAATAAGGTACAATTGAGGAGAATTATAGACGAGGAAACAAATTAAGAAAAAAAATTAAAAAAATATCTCACAAGGATATCAAATGATCTATATTGATATGATAAATCCAATAAATATAATGAGTGGAGTCAATATGTATATCTGGTAAAGGTGTTTAAAGAAAAGAAAAAAGATATTATAAGTACACGACATATCACAATTTGAAGGAGAAGAAGAATGTTGTCACCAAAATATTTTTTAAATCATAATGTATGGTTGAATATACTCAATTAACATTAAAAAATAAACGGAGATTTATTTCAAGAAGAATTATATCTTCAAAATAATAAATAAATGGTGATATAAGTCTACACATGTAGAGAACCATTATAACCACTCACAAATCTAAATAGATTATGAAGACAAAGGCAATTGATGGAATTATGAAAGGAGGAAACCATCATGAAACTGAGGTTATTTTTTAATGCCTAGTTTGTTCCATGTAGAAAAACTCATCCTTTTAAAAACTTAAATATGTGTTGATGAACTAAATTTATTTATTTGTGGTTGAATTACTTGATTCTATTTCGTCACGAAAAGGAGTGATTTATTTAAAAAATCAATGAAGGCATTTCAAAGATAAAAAACATTTAGAGGATCACTTATGGACTAATTTGTTTAATTAATTTATTGTACATATTTCCACTAATTATTTCTTTATTATATTATTATATTGGATAATTAATATTTATATTGATATGTATTTAATGTTTTTATGTTCTCATATCTATTTTTTATGTTTATCAGAAGTGTAGTTTATTGAAGGGTGGTAATGCTATGGATAATCCCAAATTATTAGTTAGTAAATCTATAGAGTGATAAAACTCAATGATCCACATGATGTTAAAGAATTCAACCTCATTAAATGGGGGGGGGATACATACTACCCAGTAACACTGAATTCCTTCTTTAGATTAAAATTTCATATGGGGAGGATAAACGCAAAATGATGATGTGACATTTATAATGTTGTAAAGTTCTGTGCGATGATAAAGTTGGGTTGATTTATTTTTAATACAAACATTAGTTCAGGTGATTTCATAATTATATATAATGAAATGTAATTTTTAATTGACTGAATATTTATGATAGTTTTATTTATAACAAATGTATATAGGGATATTACTTTGCCTATTAATTTCATGAAGATTACTATGATGGTAATGAAAATGAAGACCATACTTGAACCATAATGTTATATTATGTATTATTTTATTTCAATATTTAATGAAACCGTTCACACATGATGATTTATAACATTTTGAATTTGAAATACATTAAAGGGGATATATTAATTTGGATATTGATATTCATATGTCATGTTGGATTTATCATGGTTGATGAATATTTAATAATATCATCACAATATAAGTATAATATCTGTGAAGTGAGGCATCTACATTGGAAGAAGAGTATTGTAGATTCTAGAATCTACTAATGTATGACTCTGAGATGATATTCCATGTTATCTATAAATATTAATGATGATACATTTGTCAACTTGTTACCTTGGTTGACTCATTAATGAGATTAATGAAAGGGTAAATAGAGAAAGTTTTGAAGATGGCAATTGAATATATCATGATTTGTCTAGTTCATAAAGAACCCTTAGAGGAATAGAGAGTCACCTGGAGTATTAAAGAGAAGATAGATTTTGAAGCTCCTTATGTTTTTTTGCTTCCTGATTTCATTTTCATCTGGGGATGTAGATCTATCGAAAACACCATCAAACCCAGTAGTATAGTAGAATGAACTACTAAATGTAGTTGTATATGGATTTACACAAGATGGGGAGTTTATGAAACACTATTTTATTTCATATATATATATATATGTTTTATAGAATTGGATTGCAGGTAAACAAAATAATTTCTCATTGTGATTTGAATAAATCTTGTTAAATAACACTTATAAAAATATAATAAAGGTTAAAAATCTAAATATTAATGAAGGTTCTTGACATTATTAATTTAATGTACTTGATAAAACACAGTAGAAACATGATTATGATCATAGAACAATATGGATACTATATAAGAATATAGAAGAAATAGGAGGCCATGATTTTTAGGATTCCTTGAGTCAATGGATATCACGATGTAATGTCAAGTTATTTTCCTTGATAAAATTAAACCACTATAGGGTCCTATTTTTCTTGTAAATAACTCATGATAAGGTTTCATAAACCTTTATTCCCATTTCTGGTGATAAATTCATATTCTTCAAACACTGGATTTGATAAAAAGGGATATTCAACTATCTTTATTTTATAACATGTCCATATGTTAATCTTTACAACTCAAATATAATAATATATTCAAAATAAATTAGGATTTAGTGTCTTTGAGGATTAGCTAAATAAAAAACCTATTTTACAATACTCATGAACATTTCTACATAATCATACCACACTAGAATCCCATTTAGACATCTTATAAGTTATAGTTACCATCTTAATCAGGGGATGAAGATATAAAAAAGGGTTCAATTAGACGCTCAATATGGGAAAAATCAACAAAATTTATTCAATATTATATCATAATAATATGATAAAACATGTGTATAAGAGAAATATTTTTTTAAAAGATCACAATAAAATAATATTTATCTATAATTCATGATAGAAATATATGTAATCTCAGAATAAAAAACATACACTCTATAAAAAGAGTATAGAAAAAAGACAAAATAAACATGAACCATGGGGAATAAAACAAAAATATTACATAGAATTATCACATAAGAATAATCATAGTAAATAATAACATCCTGAACATAGGTAACCGCATCGAGTTCACACTCAATCATATGAATGTAGCTAATCTACCTCGTGTTCACAACCAATCTTATAAATGTAGATAAATGGAATCATGTTCACACTAAATCTAGTGAATGAAGATAATTAATATCATAATCAAAATAAATCATGTTAATATAGATAATCCCCATTAGGTTTACAATAAACTTTTTGAGCATATGTGATATACATCATGTTCACACAAAATATTATAATATATCTAATCTACAGTGTGTTTACACATAATACTATAAACATAATAATCCTTACTGTCTTCAAACAAAATGTTTTTTATCTCAAGAGGTTTAAAACATTAACCAATGCATTGTGTGAGGATATTGGACCCTACCCATCAAAAATAATTTTCTATACATTTTGTTCCACATTAACATGAAAACACTAATGTATCAAACAACACTTAACTAACCAATTTAAAAGATATGGGTTTCATTAAAACATTTCCTAGAACATTCCATAAGTCACTATATGAAATAAGATGGATAGTGGCATAATAAAATATCCCCAACATAACATAAGGAATATAAAAGGGTTCTGATATAGATGAAAAATACCCGTTTGTTGTTTTTGGATATATCACACTAAAAATCATAAAGAAATATATCTTTTGGAAAATCTTTAAAACTCCTGAATTTGTTTTCCAAAATATGATATACTTCAAGCATAATAATTCAATTTAAATATAAATATTTAAAACTAAATATTAATTAAATAATTTTAATTTTATAAACTAAATTATATTTCAAAAAAAATATAAAATTATTTCTTAAAAAATTCCTTTAAAATCCATTTTAAAATTAGAAAATATTTTCAAAATAAAACATTCACTTTTGAAGAATGTAATAAAATTTTCCATTCTTTTTAACACTATATAGAGTTAAAATCATTTATAAAATATTTTAAAAAATATGGAAATTTACTTTTATAAAGAATAGTGATCGTATGGTGAGAGAATCCATAAATGTGTTTTTATAAAATTCTTTAATCATTGGAATAAAAGAAAGAAGATATGGTTATATTGAAAATTCATTTTTTATAGGTGGAGTGAAAAAATGTAAAAAAATTTCATTAAAAGTACTCTTTACAAATAGTGTTTTGATAATACATAAATGATTACTAAATATAATTTGTTTTGGAAGATTATAAATTTTATTTTCAGAGGATGTAAATTTTTTTTAATATTTTGAAATACATTTGTGGAAAACCCATTTCATAAATCGAGAAGAAACATCATTTTGAAAAGAAGATAAGGGAAATATGAAGTTCATAATAAATAACACATATCCAGGTTTCCAATTATGAAAGATTATATTTTTCTAATGAAAAACCTGGAAAAGGAGGTGAAACAATCATTAGAGGGGTATGGAATTATTTCAACAATGATACAATTTTTTTAGGAAGAAATTAATGAAGTAAATATCTTTGAATTAAAAATTCAATCTCATTATATATAACTATATATTACCTTGAAATAAATTCATTGGTTAGAAGAAACAAAAAATCGAAGTTATAAGTTCAAGAATAAGTATTCTAACTCAATTATGGGAGTTTAGTTAATAAATACCATCACAACTATAAGATATTGTTAATTTAAATCCATCAAATGAAATAAGATGGTATGCCTTTTCAAACCCCATGAATTACATGAATATGGTAAATAAAATTAATTATATAGTAATTAAACCACATAAAATATTTTTTAATACAAAATAAGATATATTTATTAAGGAATTATATTTTAGAAATGAAACCCTTACCTTGCATTCCAACTTACTTGAACAGACTGAAACCTTATTGGAAAATTGAGATTTCACATAGAAATATCACCAAAAATGGAGGTCTTAAGATATCAAATGGATACTATTTTATTATTTACAAGATATAACCTTCTAGGAGGATAAAAATTTCAAATGTTCAGAATAAAATTAGTAAGACTAAGGGTGGAATTAAGCGATGTATGTTTCCCTCTATTATAAGTGCAGTGAAGAGAAATTTTGGGGTTACCCATTACTTTTCATTAGTATAATATAATAATTCAAGGATAAATGGTTCATAAGGATAAAAATATAAATGTTATATAGCAATATCTCTAAGTCTATTCATTACCATTTATTTGAAATAACCTATGGCTTGATTTAAGGCCTTTTCTTTTTTCCTATTTTTACTTTTACACAAATTTACACATACTTCTATAATAAATTTTTATCCTTGGTAATTAATTTTAATGATAAAAATTAAAAATTATATTTTTAAATAATTTACCTTGAAAATTTTTATTTTTTATATAATTTTATTCAAGAAATGTTCTATGTATTATAAAATTTAATTTTTGAATAAATGAAAAAATCATGTGAAATGATTTTGATGAAAAAGTGTATTTTTATGTTTAAAATATACGTGTAGGAATTTTTTTTAATTTTTATTAAGTTACACTATAAAAGTTAGTTATTTATAAAATATATTACTTTTTTTTTCATTTCAAATAAATTTAAAAATAAATTTTACCCAAAAAAGGATTAATTAAAGGGATAGAACAAAAACTATTTTTTTTTTTGAATAAAAGGTTACTTATGTTCTGAAAATTAATATGTGGTTCTCTAAGTTAAAAATAATATTTTAAAATATATATTTTTATTTCTTTATTAGTTATTTAGTTTTTTAATTTTTTTTATAAAACTATATGTATTTTTCATCTATCGATAAACTCTTAAAATATTAAATTTTTGTAAATAGTGTATTTTCTACTATTCACATTAACATAATTTTTTTTTCATAAAAAACCTTAAAATTCTAAAAAATCTAATATTTAAATGAATAATATAAAAAATATGTTAAATTTTCAAATTCAAATTCTAAAATTTATTAATTTATCTTTTAAATATAAATAAAATTTATATAGGAACACAAATTTATGGAAAAATTATCTTTTGAATGTTTAAGTGTCTACAATCCTAGTTTTTATTTTATTATAATAGATTAAAATATATTTATTTACAAGAAGTTTTATTATTTTTAAATTTTAATATTAATATTCATCAAATATGTTATGAATTATTTTATTTTGGTGTTTTTTGTGAAACAATCTATTGATACAATGATTATTTAAAAGAAAATATATTCTAAAATCTAAAGGTGTTACATTATTGTCCCATAAATAAATAGCATCCTCATAATTTTAAAAACTATTGACTAAAGAAATAGTTATTAGTGTCCATAAGATATTCATGACCATATATTTAATTTCAAATTATTTTTCATCCTCACTACCATTGGAATTATTAGAGAACTCATTTTCTTCCACATAATATGAATATAAAAATGTTGAGTTTTTCATTAACCATTTATTATAAATTCCGCAATATTATTGGTGTAATTTTGTATAGGGAGTTTATAGTTGGCCTCAAGAGTTTTTCATGGGTTGGTTTTATAATTTTTTTTATTAAAATGGAAATTATAATGACAACTATTTATAGAGAGACAATCCATTCTTAATATCAGAGAAAATTAAATAAAGAAATCATAATTTTATTTTATAGGAATCATATTTCAATAAACATATATTAGAGATAAGTAATATAATTGGGATAAAATAATCATACCAGAGTATATATATTTTATAAATAATTTAACATTTTAACATCTAGGTGTGATTTTAGGTTTTTATTAAATATTACATGTACAAAGGGTAGGTTGATCATGATATGAATACAACAATCACTATTCTTGAGTGGCTGATCAAAGTTACTCATTCCATATCTTTTTTTAAATACACGTCTATTTTTTGTGGTTTTATAGTAATTTCCTTTTCATGGAATTTTATGGTCCATATCACCCCTTGGATTAGGGTATTGACATGGGTAATTTCTATGTATCCCATATTTAATAGTTTGAACTATTAGTAGTACCACCATATGAACTCTATTTCCTTTCACCATATCTATTTTTTCCCTCACTTATCCTCAACAATTAGTAGATCTAGACCCTCATTTTCCAGACATAAAACATCTCCCAATTCCTTTTAAGCATTTTCTTTTTTCATTATTACTACATTTAGACATAATTAAAATTGAATCTTCTTTCCTTAATCATATTTATCACCATAATTTCTCGATAATTCATCCTTCTCTTATTTAGTGATTTTGGAAACTCAACTATGTTTACTTTTTTAGTCCTTATTTATGATATATAAATAGCTTTAAAAATATTATTTATTAATTTTATCATTATCTCAATAGGTAATTCATTGAGAAAATTTCTAAAAATTCAACATCAAAATGTATTAATATTTGAAATTATTACATTAGCATTTAGTTCATCCTAAATAAATTGACATTAGATATGGGTTTCTTAAGGTTTTCATCTCTTGTAATCCTTAACCAAATTCACTGACATAATTAATCCTTTATAATTTCATGTATAGAGAATGTGATTTACTAATGCATATTCCCCAGGTGTTTATTTCAATGTCTATAGTATTAATCCCTCACATCATGCACCAAAATGAAGATTCTATTGAAAATAAACCATAATTATTGAGGTTGATTACACCTAGGTGAATATATGCTATAATTTAATCCACATTGTAGTATCTATATAGGGATGTAATTTCTTTGAGAGCCACTAAAAATCTAATTTACCAAAACATAATGGTTTTATCCTATAAATATACTTATACCCTACACTTATGCATAGGTTTTTTTCAATAGTTATCTCATTAAATCCAAAAAATACTAGTATAATAACCCTAAATAACTAACAATTCCTAATAAATAACTAATCCTTATTCATATACAAACTATACAGACCCAAAAAAATAGTTATTTTACATCATTTCTATAACATAATAATTACATGTCAAAAATAATCATAAAATACCAATAGTGAAAGGTTCAAAATATTCTAGGATAATCTACATATAAATATTTTTTTACGATAATTATGAACATTTATCCATATTTGAAAATGTATGGATCTACTTCTATACATCTACTATTTTATTTTCATCTTTATAACTCATGGAAATAAAATATAAGAAAAATGTGATCTTGAATTCTTAGTAATGGAAAATAAATCATAAATATATAATCATGGGACATATCATAATATTGGGAGAAAACATTCTTGAGAAACATATCTTATTTAATGAACATGGGTCAACATGAGTTATTTATAATGCATGACAGAAGGATAGATAAACTTTAATGAACAAAGATATACCATGTAATAAGAGTGTGAAATAAAGAGACAATAATAATGAGACATGAAGTATAAAAAAGTAATATACATAATCATATGATAACATTATATTGTGAGAAAACCCAGTAATTATCACCCTTTAAATTGTTAATAAATCTAACTCTATTCAACCTTTATATTTCTGAACCAATCCAAGCATGTACACCATTTTGATTATAATCAAATACAAGCATATATGTTCCAAATTATCTCATGATATAAAAATAATTCCTTAATTAATTGGTGGGATTTAATGGGCCCAAGAAATATTAGAGATTTATTAGCCCCAATTTTTCTTAAGGATTTATCAATCCGAAACTATTTCTGGTATTTATTGGACCCAAATCATAACAGGGATTTATCAGAACAAAAATATATCAGGGGTTTATTAGATTGAGAATGTCCTCTGGATTTATCAAATCCAAACCATATTAGGTATTTATCATACCAAAAAAATTGTTATGGATTTATCATGGTTAAACTGGCTCAGAGATTTATTAGACCCAAAAAATCTTGGGCTTTATCGAATCCAAACTGTCTCATCACTTGGTTGGAAAAAACTGTCTTGGGGATTTATCAAAACCAAATATTTTATGGGATTCCTCACACCTGAAATATATTATAACTATTATCTATACACATGTGTTCTATACAAAAAAACTACCTAGTATCTTAACTTGATGAATAAATGTAAAAATTGTTTTCATGTCATTTTCAAATGTATTCGCATAACACGATATCAAAAGTAGATCAGTGTATAAAAAAAGTAAATGAGTTTTTCATAAAGTAATATATAAATGGATTCATATAGGAATAATTAACAAGAGTTAGATATTTTTGAGTTAAATATGAAAATGGAAGAAAAAATTTCATTATAAATTGTTTTGAAAAATAACACGAAATATCTTCATTTTGAAATGTTTGAAAACTCATTAAAATGTTTTATTAAGAAAATCCTTCTATCTTGATAAAATAGATTAAATATTAATATTTATATGAAAAAATGGGTTTTATAAGGAAAATTTAATAGAAGGGTGGTACTTTTAACTAATTTTTTTTATTAAAAACCCTGGCCATTTACATTCTTTTATAAAAATAATAAATTATTCAAAAAGGAAAACTTTTACTATTGAAAACTATAATAATAAAAACTTTAATATTAAAAATAATAAATAATTAATATAATTTTTGAACCAATTTGAAACAAATAATTTAAAATATTCATAAAGAGTATTTATCATACGGCGAGATAAACCACAAAACTGTTTTAAGAAAATTATGTTATCAATGGTGTAAAATAATGCATTATAGTCACTTTTTATAGTAATTTTAGAAACAGAAATATAAAAAATTTACATTTAGAATAATATTATATAAAAATATTTTAAAAGAAAAAAGTATTTATAAAGTGAATATAAAGTGAAAGATAAAAAATTTGATTTTATAAAGAATGTAAAACCATTAAAATATTTTTTTGAAAATGATCATCATAAAAATGGTTCACAAAAAATAGTTTTGAAAATAGGATAAGACAAACATGAATTCCACACGAGTTAACAAATAATTAGGTTTCCAAAAATAATGTAATTATAATGCCTTGAACTGAACCACTAGGTCCATGATGGAGAGACACATGACCTCATGCATTCCCCCCATATGCAAGAGGACGATGACTTGTAGTAAGGGTATATATATCATCATTGGGGAGAATATACCCTAAGTATCGTATCCTCTCACAAAATAAAATAATAAAATAATATTTTCTTATTAAACTGAAATTATCACAATGTTAGGTGGATCACATGACATTAAAATAATAAATGAGTCCCCATTGTGTGAAACCAAACCAATATAGTCACTATTAATATGAAAGATAATAAATACAGTTAAAATAGAATAGATTGTTTATTGGTATCATCTCTGATTTCATGAATCCATACCCTCAACACAATATTATAGGCCTCCTTCCCTATATTGCATCCATGGACATGAAATTACCATGCACACCAAGATTATGACATAGGGTGTGGGTAATAAACCAAATTGTACACCACCAATAAATCCTTAATATAATTTCACATAATATATATTTTTATATTTCATGAAAAAATTATATTCTAAAATAATCATGCAATTTTATATTTGATGAGTCATTGTGCGCTAACAAATCCACCATAAAGGATAGAACCTCCATCTTTAGCATGATAATAGTAAGGATTTAAATATTTATAAACCAATTACTTCCTAAAAGGAAACACCACATACCCCTCCATGATAATGGTGTTAATTAGAAACAATATACTCTACACCCTAATGGTGGTAATTATACATAAATATGCACACCCCATCATAATGGTGGTCATTATCCTCAAATGATAGTATCCCCAGAAGAACATTTTTGATGTAATTGGATAACACAATAAATCCACAAGGAATTATTTCACTTAATCCAGTAGCTGATGAATTCTCATCCCCTTCATAGTTTAATCATACACAAACTATTATTTTAATGATCCTACACATACCATAAAATGATCCATAGTCATTAAATGACATGTTTGAAAAAATTGGATAACACAAAACTCATGAAAGGCATTATCCAAATATGAACAATATATTAAGGACTCTCACACCAAGCATGGTTAGCTGCCACATCAATAAACATGACCATGATTTTACCTATACCATTAAATGACCCATAATTTGTAGTAATTTTTGCAACATAACACTCCCATCCAAGGTCCATCTATTTGAAACATAAAAACATAATCATAATGATGCCTGATGCATGGTTCCGCAGGATATGATAAACAAAAATAAATGAATATCATAAAAAGTAATGACATGAAACATCAAGAAAAATTATAAAGAGGCTACAGAAAACTATAAAATCTCAGTCATGAAAGGTCTCAAAGCCATTCAGACACCCGCATGTATAAACGTAACATGAATGGATTATCATGCATGAATAATAATGTCAGGAAAAAATAATAATTAAGTACTATAATGGTAAGGAAATTCCTACCTAAAAGATCTTGGAGTTATGGTTCAAGTTTTTCATGGAATCCTCAATTGAATCACGTCTACATACTAATCGATTACAACTATATTCCAAGGATTGCAATGAATTATTTTAAATAAATTAGTTCAAATTAAATAGAAACAAAATATGTGATACTATTTTATATCTCATGGATAATAAAAAATTATTAATTTAATTCATAGAATGAGTGAAAAGTTTCTTTTTCAAATAGTAATTATCAAACTACATGAAATAATATTTTATCTCCATGGAATAATATAAGATATGCACGTGGACATTATTTAATATTATTCTTTTGTAAATTATGTATATTACTATTTATGAATTCCCTTTAATTTTACCATAATCATAAGAGATGTCATTTTTCAAACTGAACTTGTAAAGGATACATGAATTTCACCTCTAAATAACAAAACATAAGAAAATAATGGTGGGGGGGGGATATATCATTTGCAAAAAAGAGAGAATAAAAACATCATATTACTCAAAGAATAATTCCATATCATAGTATACGAGTCTGTAGAGTTTTTAGATTCAATAGGATAACTAAAATATAAGGAGGAAAATTTTTATATATTTTTAGAAAACACGTAATCATTCTGGTTTTCAATATTCGAAAACCCCAAGAGTAAATTACAATATAATTTATTCTTCTTGCAGATCAAGAAAAAATAGTATTTAACATCATTAGAAAAGTGTTGTAGAACTTCTAGAGTCATAAGAAAAAAATTTCCAAGATTTTTATCCTTTTAATTTGTTAAATTATGTTAGAGAAACATATTAGAAGAATAAAATGAAAAAATTGGGAAAATATATTACCCTTACACATAAAAGGGTGTTGTGTAATAGTAACCTGGTTTTACTCCCTATGTATGTCACAACATCATTAAAAACCTTATTTAGTTGTATTTTAACATTATGTAACCTTTGATAACTTGGATTTACCTTTATGAAAATAGGGATTTACCATTATACATCCTTTGTAAACAAGGATTTACCCTTACCTAGTGTATAGAAAATTGGAGATACCTTTATGTAACTCATATATACCCTTACATAATGTCTTATTTACACTAAAGTGGGTAGAAGATACCTCTGGATACCATTATACAACTCTAATGTACCCTTATATAGAAAATAAGAACTCCAACATACCTTTGAACAACCCATTAAACGATGAGATTACCCTTGTGCTGGTCATGGATTTATTCCTACCCATACCCAAAGAATATTGTGCCTTTACACAACTAAAATAAAAACACCATACCCTTACAATGATGATTAAAAACCTATATTAAACTTAAGTAACCATAAATATCTATGATTTCCATTAGAAACCAAAAAAATACATAAGTGTAAAATTTATTGAAAATTTTTATTTTCACATAAAAAGATATGTAAATTATATTCAAAATCAGCTTTTAAGAACATTTAAAAATTAGGAATATTATAATTTTCCTCCTCTAATGAATTATTATCCTCAATAAGTACCCAAAATATCCTTTATCAAACAAATCAGGTCATTGTGCTCAAAAATCAGCATGTTTCTCCCAATTATCCTCTTAGATTCATCAATGCCACTATAGAATCCATACAAGTGGTATCTTCTTCCGTCAAAGGATTTTTTCACTCTGGTATGAAATCTACACCAGCTACTCTATAAAATATTAACTTGTTTACCAATTTACTTCATGATAGTATATAACATTTGAAGGATTATATATATACAATATAAGATAATATACTTGGAATACAATATGAATACATAGGTAATATTAAGGAAGACTCAAATATTATTAAATTTTCCCTATACAATTTATGATCTAGATTATTCAAAAAAAACTTTGAGCCATTTTTTCCTATTCCAAATACATTCCCCAATAAAGGAGTTACCTCCTAGAGAACTCAGTCGGCTTCAATGAACTCCAATTTTTTCACCTATAGTTGAAATATGATATTTTTCTACTCTCAATAGTGATCAATTTCTTCCTAATAAACTACGCTCGATCCAATTTCTCCTATACGAGGCTTAGTCCCAAAATATCTGCCTCACCCACCTCATACCAGTATAAGGATGAGACAAAAATTCGACCATAGAGATCCTCATAGGATTCTATATAGATAGATATCAGATAACCATTATTATAATAAATCTTTACTAAGTCCCTATTCATATCCAATGACCCCCTAGATTTAATGATGAAATCGTGAAGAATATCCTCAAATATACATATCGTCCATTATAACAATTCATCATTCTATGGATGGAACCCTATACTCAACCTCAGCTGAGCCCCATAGACATTCTACAAACCCATAAAAATATGAGCAATAAAAAATGAATCTATATCACAAAAAATTATCAATGGAAATCAATTCAAGTATACTATATCATTTATATAAATATTTCCCACATTTATATTTGTGTAAGTCTCATTGATCAGAATGAAAATGAAAATTTTGTTAACTGATTGATTGTAAACCTTACAATTTCATGACTTTTTGGGGTCTATGGAAACCCCATCATAATGGAAATCTTGATATCCTCCAACTTATACATGGAACAAGAAGTGGATAAAGTAAACCACCAGGAAATAAGATCTCAAACTTCCTACTTTTATTGGTAATGAATCAATATAAAAATCCCACAATGTACCTTATCATCCTTAGTAACTATAACCACCACCTAATGTTATGGTATATATTTTTCATTAACAGACGTACAACCCACTTAGAGGTATGTAAATCCATTATCATATATTCTATTATTGATGTAGGGATTACAAATCTCCCTTGAAAAATGATCACATCATCATTTTCCAACAACCACCTAAGTATCAAGTCACCTCCCACAAGATGTTCCCACTTCACAACATACAATAGGTCAAAATACATTCCAGTCATTACTCAAACTACCCAAGAATTTGTGGAATCTAATATATTACTTTTCATAATTCCCTATTACTCAAAAGAATCCATCCTATAATATTCCTAAAATCTCATCGAGCACCACTGTTCCTCTGAATGTGGTTAACTAACTTCCTAAGATAATTTCAATTTATGGATGAGATAAAATTTAAAGACATTACCTTTAACAAGTTCAAAGACCAACTCAATGTTAGATGTATATATATATTCTTTCAAGTGTCTCAACCTCAGATTTAGGTCCCACTATTTGAAGCTGTAGAAAAGGCTCCTGCGATCTATATAGAAAAAAATCTATCCTTGAAGATATATTTTCACAAACACATCAAATATCGGATGATTTTTTCCAACTCTACGCTATTACTGGGATATTTAAACTCATGGGTTCATAGCTAGAATAAACCACAATCCATTACCTACTACCTCTATATTTGAACTGATACCAAAATAATGAAAATGTATTAAAGAATACATTATATCCAATTATTATCCTATGTATGTTCATTAACAAATATATATTCATCCTTCTATACAGCTCATGAAGAAATTCTTCACACATGTATGACTTTTAAAACTTTAATCATATCATCATCAAAAATTTCATGGGTGCTAATAAATGAGATAAGTCTTAAATAAAATGTTTATTGTGTTCTACTAAACTAAGAAAGTTCTAGATCTCAAACATATTTTGGGGATGTGTCTAGGTTATCATTTCCATTACCTTTTATGAGTCCACTGATATAACAATCATAGAAACAATTTTCCTTATGAATTTATCCTCATAAATCCAAAATTAACACTTTTAAAACTTTTTATATAGCTGATGTAATCAATTTTTACTTAGAAATATCTCTAGATGTTTAGTATACTTCTTTGGGATAGTGAGTAGATTTGTATGGAGTTAATGAACACCATGAAGAATGATTCAATATATGGGTGCAAGGTATTAGTCATGAGTCCCATGAATACTTCTTGTGCATTCGTTAACCCAAATAGTAGAACTCAGTACACATATAACCCATACATACTATTAAAAATCATCTTCAAAATTTAGTCCACTCTAACAAATAACTGATGATATTATTTCTGATGATAAATCTTAGAGAACCACTAGCTTCCCTATAAATGATCCTAGAGATCATCAGTTGTGGAAAAAGATTATTTGTTTTTCACCATCACATGGTTCAACAACTATAAATCTATACAGTGTTGAAGACAACAATATAAATTACTATACAACAAAATATGTTTTCCCTATTATGAAATACTCATCTAGATAAATCCAATATTCTCTAATTCCTTGAGCTAAACCTTGAGTCGCTTCATCCCAGTTAGTGAAATATGATAAGGGGGTATCAAAGTGGGTTACCAACTTGACACAAGCTCTATCTAAAACCCAACTCCGATTTTAAAAGGAATTCATGTAAAGTAATGAGGAAATATGGCCTAATAGAGATCAAAAAATGGATGAAAAGATAAGGGTGATTCCGCTGATCCTATAAAAGTGTTGAGCTTGATGTCTGCATTGTGATTATCCTATTTTGACTAATGTGTAGACCAATATTACCTTCTCCTAATTCCCTTGTTATTTTCATTACATACTTACCTCCCTTTGGGGATATAAAAAATAACCATCTCCGATATTAATCAATGTTAGTTTGGAAGCTGGATAGCCTGTCCATGACAAAAATCACATAAAATCTCACCATCTATAAAATCATGAATCCTAATAGATTTATATACTACAAATTACTAAAGGAAACTCAAAGCCGCAGCGAATACAGCCCATGTTTGTTTCGAATGGTGTAACTAGGGAATGTAACTCAAGATATATCTTGACTCATAATTCATGTCCAACAACATTTTTCGTACATTATTGGGAAGATCAGGAATCATGGAAGCTGTAAGTATAACCTGTTGATCTCGAAAAGTCTATACTAGGTCAAAGAACACTACAATGATTTAAATCAAGTATTCTACATCCTGAGGGATTCTAGTTCCTTGAATGGATAAAAACTTCTAGGGATGAATCTCATGAACATAATAAATGATAGATTCAGATTCCTATACCATGGATAGACACTATATAAAAGGCTTTTGAATAAAGAATATCTATTACCTAAACCACAAATAAGGTTCAAGAGCATGCATATCTATGTTCTTCTACACATATCACGGTTGAGTTTGAAAATCCTCTGTTATATGAGTATTCTGTCTTTATTTATTAGTAATAACATATTACTACATCAAAGGGGAATTAAATAAAATGAAAAAGGAGAATTTTAAACATCTAAAATTGTAACATCAAGACAGACCTGAACTAGTCTATCGAATCACACAAAGGTTCACCTTGGAGTCTACCCTAAGCTCATGGTATATCCCTCCTAGTAATAACTGTGGTTACACACCTTCATATGAGTCACATTCATATATATATATATATAAACATTATAACATGATCATAATAAAATACTTAATTCCAATGAATATATCACAACAACATGTCAACAAATATATATCAAACAAAAAAGTACAAGTATATTCTATATATATAGAAATAAAAATGGTATTAAATTAATGAATCAACATACAAAACCAAAAAACGTATGTATATGGAATTAGATCCATCCTACCATCTCATTATGGATAAGGAAACCCCATACTAATAAAATAGTAAGAATAATCTTGTCAACATTAATTTAGAGGTTCATTACACATGTGCTGGTTATGAATATGAAAACGCCCCTACCAGAGTCCAAAAAATCAATCCCCTTTCTTCCATGTTTCATATTATTAAAAAATAAATGTATAAAACTATGCTCTGATACCATATTGTAAAACCCATTCCCAAACCATTAGGTCCAAGATGGAGAGCCATATGACCTCAGGAATTCCTCCCTATATGTAAGAGGATACCGAATAAAACTATCGTTAAAACACAATTATTTTGTATTCTATTCCATTAGTGTCATATCATTTAATAAAATAGAAATAAAACAAAAATATATTAATCATAGTAACATTTATAAAGTAAAATAATAACAAATTCATGAGCAATAAATATCATACAAAAATAGAATCATGATCGTAGAGTGGAAAGCCAAACCAAAGTTTCCATGATGGAAATGAATGATAATAAATGTTGTAATAATAGTCCAGCGTGTATCTATGAATTTCCATCAAATTATACATCTAATTAAATCCCCATTATAGGGTCTTTACCCTTCACTGGAACCTTATTTAGCGAATATACACTTATATTGAGATTCATGTGTTGGGTGTGACTAATAAACAGACCGAGAGACAAAAAATTCACTCTAAGAATAAGTTCATATTACATGTAATAGTTTAAATCAAAATGTATGAAAACTCCCAAAGAAACATACATCCACACATTTTTTAAGTCATTGTGTAGTAACCAATACACCATGAACCCTTGGACCACATTATGTGATTTGAGGATGATTAGGATATTGATGTCCATTAAACCAAGTACCATGTCTTAGGAAATTCCACACACCCCATCCTGATGGGTGTCATTATTAGGAACACTAAACATCCCACATTATCAGTGTTCATTATTTGGAGCTCTACATGCCACACATTGATGGTGGTCATTTTCCTTAGATGATGGTATGTTTGAACTGACATGTTTGACATAATTGGATATCAAAACCCCTATATATGAAAATCTATAACTTCTTCTAGTAGAAAACATTTGGTATTACTATGAATGGTTTACTCCCACATCAAAAAGTTTGTCTGTGATCCAACCAATATCATCAAAGGATCTATAGTCCGTATAAGAAATATTTGATATAATTAGATGAAACATCACCCCTACATGAAATTTTAAATATTTTTTTTGTAGATTATGGATTCTCCTCCCTTGCATGGTCAACTCCAATGTTGAAAATAATGTTTGTGATCATAACCATAACAAAAAATGAGAAATAATCTATATACATTATTACAACATCAAAGTCTTCTCCATGGACTATCTATCTGAGAATAAGAAACATAATCATCCTGATACCTGAAGCGTTGTTCTATAGGCTATGAAAAAAAATATATCAAAACAAGGAACAACAAGGTATAAGAAGAAAAATTATATAGATGATATAGAAAACCATACTATCACAATCAAGAATGGTCTCAAGGCCACTCACTCACCCACATGAATACATATAAAAAACATGGGTTATCGTTTATATAAAACTATATCATGAAAATTCCATAAAAATTCCTATCTTGTTAGGAACTTCTCCATCATGATTTTTGATGCTATCGTTATGGTTTTTCAAGGAACAATTACTTGAATAATGTCTGTGTATTAGTTGATTCTAATTACTGACCACAGATTATGTTGAATGATTTCAAATATTTTATTTAGAAATAAATTGAAACAACAGAGGCGATAACCAATTATATCCCTTTTATAATAAAAAAATATAGATTTAATTTATTGCATGATCAAATCATTTATTCCTAAAATAATAATTTTGAACCCCATCCATTAATATTTTATCTCTCCAGAATAATATGATATACACAAGTATAATTTTGTCTGATTATTCTATAATAAATATGGGTTATTAGTATTTAATAATTATATATGATTTTTCCCAGAAGATTATAAGAGATCATTTTGAAAATTAAACAATGAAATGATACCTAAAAATAATGGCTTGAAATTTTTTTCACTTGATGGGGGGGGAGTTATTCTATTCCATGAAAACAAAAGAAAAAAATGTGATTATTCAATGAAGACTTGTAGATATTGGTGTAATAGTCTTTAGAAAATTTAGATTGAAGAGGATACCATAATTAAAGGGTTGTAAAGGATTTGGAATTTTAGGAAAATACCCAAGAATTATAGTTCTCTGAATACAGAAACTGAAAGATTGAATTACCATTTAATTCATTATTCACGCTGATCATGAATGAAGTGAGTTTAAAATAATTAAAATAGGTGTTATAGACCTCAATTAGTCATAATCATTTAATTACAAGAATTTTGTGATTTTAATGTTTGAAAAATACATTATAGAAATGATATTAAAGAATAAGATGAAAACACACAGAAAAAGGACAACAGTTATGCCAAAATGGGAGTAATATAAGGGTAACATGGTTTTACCCATATGTAAGTGAAAAAAATAGTCATACCCTTAAATATAGTTTGGTTAACCTTAAGAAAAAATATATAACTTTGATTTACCCTTATATAGAGATGGAATTACTCTAAAAAATCCTTTGTAAATAAAGAGTTACCCTTAAACATTGTGCATGAAATTGAATTTACCTTTACATAACTCTGAATTAATGTTATGTAAATCCCTAAATTCCCTTATGCGGGTAGATGAATGATTTGGTTACCCTTAAACAACTACAATGTTTCCATTACAGAGATTATATGAACTCCAGTTTACCTTTATATAGCTCATGAACCCTTGAGATTACGCTTATGCAGGTAATGGATTTAGGCCCACACATACCCCTTTTTTTTACCTTTACAAAACCAATGTAAAAAACCACTATTCCCATAAAAAAATGCTTGAAAACCAATATTACCATTACATAACCCCTATAAATATGGGGTAACTGTTATGAAACCTAAAATATATATGTTCAGGGGAAATATTTATTGAAGAATTTAATTTTCATATAAAAGGATGAAAATTGTATATAGGAGAGGATTTAAAGAATAAAAAAATGATAATATTATAGTGATTATTGGTGAGATGGGAAAACACTGACATTGAAGAAAAATAATTTGTAAATTGAATGGAAGTTATTATTAACAATGAAATACTTTCATCTGGAAGAAATTCATTGAGGTGCTAGAATTGAATCCATTATTTCATCTTCCCAGATAGAATGAGAAAGCTCAATATAAAATATTTAGTTATAAGAAACTATGATTATATTAAATAAGTTCAAGATGAATAATTATATCTCAAAGAAAGAAGTTTTTAGTTATAATTATTATTTACGACCAAAGAAAAATCATAATAAAAAACCCATGAAAGAGAGATATTGAAATTGAACTTAATGTGACACGAATAAAAGATAGTTCATGATATGATAAATGAAATTGGTAGTAAACACACCATTTAAATGAAGTTAGGTTTGTAAACAAAAGGTCTCGAATAAAGGAAACTGAGACAAAAAATTCTTACATTAAATCATTTTATCTAAATGACCATGTGGTCATGACTTGTCAAATTGATTATGGTTTAGAAATGATTTCATAGTTTTGGGTGGACCATAGGTCATCTCTGAAGGAGCTTTGATGGGTTTAGAGTGTGAATTATTAATAAATATGACTAAAATATGGGGTGGTTCTAAAAACGGTTCTAAAAACCAAATGACTTATTTTAAAGATTTTGGTAGTTGACAAACAAGCAGTTTTTTTAAAATAAATAAAAACTAGGTGATAATTTATAAGTTACTACACTTATTAAAAATTTCCTTGTTCTGAATTGGTTATTTTTTTGTGAAATCCTTTGGATGAGGTTAAACCAAGATCTGGGGTACGCATAATACTTTAAAACGATGGAAATAAGACCAATCATTGACATAAAAAACATGCAGTAATGTTATATGACCTTAGAATTCATAAATGGTTTTCAATGAGTAGTGAAATCTCAAATGATTGAGAAATAAGAGGATTATTATGTTGTCAAATTAGAACAACACAAGTCACACACTTAAAATTACACACTGATCAGTTAGTAAATAAAAAGTTATTCAATTAAATGAATCAAGAAAAGTTAAGATAATATACAAGTACAATTAAAAACATCAGTATACACAAATAAAATAGAAAATTATATTCTAGAGCTCCCTCTTCAATGGTTTAGCTCCCTTTAAATGATCACCAATCCGATTTCCCACCTTCAAGGAGAGGAGGTGGCTCAGGTGTATCATTTCATTAATCATTGACCCCCCTTATGAGGATATGGGCCTCCAGAACATGTTTAATGAGTATCTGACTAAAATCAGTCTCAGAAATTCCAGATCTATGCTTCCTGGTCAAAATTAAAAATGGGGAACCAAATGTGCCAATTTATAAGAAAAGTGGAAGGTGGTTTTGGGCACACATATATTGTAAAACAACCTGGCGCATGACTTTCTACAAGCAGATAGTCTTATATTTCATTGGAGAAAACTTTAAACCTTTTCCCCACCAATTTATCTTCTCCAATGAAATGCTTCATCATTTGGAGGTCGAAATATTGAGATATGGTTGAAAAATATCAGTCCACTTTTTAATTCTTGCAGATTCAGTGGCTTGGAAAAATCTAATTTCAAGGGCCCTTTAATGGAAGAATTGTGCTTTCGTTTCTTCATAAGAGTCGTAGCCTAATTAATTTTGAATTATATCACCATATATAAGAACAATATAACACATAGATCAGAAGTCAATCCTGATTGAGTCCACTAGTGTTTATGGAATCTTGCACATTTTTCCACATTTGTCTTAAACATCATCTTGGGCCTTCCAAATCACCTGAACTGTAACAGCCCGAGATTTTATGAAAAATATTCTTTTTTTTATTAATGTCTTGTGTTATACGCTACACCAAAAGGAGCTTTCACAACACACATCTTTGACTTGTCTTGCATTACACGCAATCGCGACCTTCCTCGATAGCGTGTGTAGTACGCAATACCGAGTTTCACTAAACAACGATATGCTATAAAAATATTATTAAAACTAGCCGTTATGAATAGTAATAACCACTTTTTGAAATCCAGTAAATCTTATTTTTCAAAATGAACTTTATTTTTGGATTCGGAGTATCGAATTTAGCCTAAGGTGAAATTTTGGTACTTTTCGGATAACTTTTATATTCTGATGAATAGTGAAAATTACTAAATTATAATTAAAAACAACTTTTTTAATCGAAATAATTAATAGTGATAAATCATTAATTTTAGTGGTTTTAAAGTATATTTAGAATATATTTTTACAATTTAATACAATGTTGGTCATTGGATGTAATTTCACATTTAAACTAGACATAAACAAGTGTCAATCTTTTGATAGATATTGTTTCTTAAAAACACGCTATTTGTTTTAACAGCGGGATTTAATTATAAAATTAATTAATGCAACTTTTATGTTATGAATTTGGTAAAATAGACTTCATTTTTGAATTCGAAATATGAAATATAGCTTGGGATGAAATTTTGGCATTGTTCTGAAAAACATCAATTTTTGATGAATAGTGAAACCACTAAGTGGTAGGTTAAAAACTGAATTTTGCATAAAACTTAATTTTACCGCTTCTGTGAATGGAATTTCGAAAATCCGAGAGACACGGTTAATATCAAGGACTAAAATGTGGTTCAATGAGATGAAAATAATTTTTTGGTGAATAGTAACTTTTTACCTTTTTTACCGCGGTTAATAGTAAATAGGGTAACTAAGGGTAAATATGATATTAATATTACCCTAACACATGTCCTAATTCTATTGGACAAGTGTAATTCGACCAAAAACAAACTTAGGAATAAACTATGACCATTTAGGCCCACTTGGATTAGATTAGGACTTTTATTATTAATGTATTTAAAGAAGGGTTAAAATAGTTAAAATCAAAGTTTAATAAGTAAATCATTTTTAATATGGGGTTATACATAAGATAAATTCGATTGTAAATATTCATTAGAAAGCTAAAAATATTTCATACATTATGGTATTTTATTTGTAATTTTTAGACATCAAATAATTTAATTTATTTATGACACAACGATGATGCAGTAATTATCTTATTAATGAAATATTGACATAATTGATGTTATAAACACCAAAATAAATGTAATTTGAGACTTTTTATGAATTCCACTAATTTTCTAGGTTACTATGATATATTAATGTTGCTTTAATCAACTTGGTTCTAACATTTAATTCTTTTATGACTTTCACAAAAATCATATATCAAATAGTGTCAAAATTGACACAAAATAGTTTTTAAATCAAATATTATATTATTAATTGTTATTTTATTCCTAAAAATCTAAGGTTCGGCCAAATGACTTATATAAGGATATATATATTAATAATAAACAGTTTGGGGTTCGTTTGGCATGTTATAGTAAGTGTATTAACCATATAGTGAAAGAAAACAAAAAGACACGGTAAAAGTTAAATTATTTAACTTAGAGTTAAATTTAATTGATAAGGTTTAAACTAAGATCCAAACATGTCTAAATTTGATTGGTTGATGAGATTACAACCCTATCTCATCTAAGCTTCGAATATGAGTCATTTTTGGAGGTTTTTAAGTGGGGTTAGATTTATTATAAATTAATATTTTTAAGAATTCCTAAGGTGCCCCTCTCCTCCCCTATAAAAGGACACCTCCTCCCCCTCCTCCTCACACCAATTTGAGCACTCAAGCTCGGCCAACCCCTGCCAATTTCTCCTCTCCACTTCCCTAGAAACATCCTAGAGGTTCTGGTCTTCCTCAAAGACCAATTTTAGTGCCCTAAGAGGAGGTCTCAAAGAGGCACTTCAAAGAAGAGGTAATTACCGTTACCAATTCTTTCATCTTTATTTCTTCTTCCACTTCTTATTCTTAGGTTGTTTCATTATGAAGTAATAACATCAGTATCACTCATATACTGATATGTTATTATAAGTATGAAACAACCCTATTTCACCATCTATCCATCCTACGGAAAAAGAAATCACCGCGCGTGCGTACGTACGGAATACCGTCTCCACGCCGTGGTGTAATCTATTTTCCACCACCACCTTACATGGATGGGTATAATGGTGTAAAGAATTACTATACATAGTTATTACAACATCATATTGATTCTGATATATTGTATAATCCACTCCAATTCAATTCAATATTTATAGAAATGATATCATCGCTCGTGCGTACGTACGGAATACCGTCTCCACGACGCGATGAGATTCATTCTCCATGATAACCATTTAAGAATGATTATAATGTATATATAAGAAATAATAATGAAATATATGACATTATAAATCTACTGTATTTACGTATATATATACATATGTATGTCATCTACTTACTTCCATTTCAAGACAATAAGTAAAGGAAAACAGCGTTCATGCGTACGTACGGACTACCGTCTCCATGAACGGTGTTTTTTCATTTTATTTATATACCTATTATATATATATATACTGAATATATATGATATATAAATCATATTTTATATTCTGGAAGTAAGTAAATCATGATATAAGTAATAATGATGTCAAGAACAACAAGTCAAAACACCTACGATAAATGAAACGATTTTACCCAAAACGCTTCTTTAACATGGAATTTACAAAAGAACGGGTAATATAATGTCATAAGTGAACCATATATGATATCATAACAATGAATATGATTCTGTAATAAGTAAATAACATGATTTAAATCATTATACAGGAGGTTCGGACACTTACAAAGCAAGTCGGACCTAAGGTAAGGGAAATATCACAATCTCATTTTTATCCGAGATTGTTTATTCGTAAGTATTTACTGGGGTGTATTTTATCATCCACATCCATGTCTCATCAATATGTAATATTATTTCCATCCACCTAAAATTGTTTAAATCCAATTTTACCCTTCGGTATGTTTTTAGTAAAAGATATTAAAGGAATCTTTTGTCATTTTTCATACGAGGCACTTTTTGACTTTTCCGACAAAAGTACGGGAAGAATGTTTTTTTTAACTTATACGGCATGAATGTATTTTTAAAACATTATTTTCAAGAAGCTTCCTTTACAAGTTTTCAAGTTTATTTTTAATAAACTTCTTTTATTTTAAAGTCATATGACATGTTATGAAAGGAAAAAAAATGTTTTTAAAGTAGAAAGGATATTTTCCTCAAGAATGGAGTTCAAGTATTTTATCAAAATTATTTTCCATCTAAGATAATAAAAGGGTTCTGTTTTTACCCCTATTATTACATGGATTTGATTATGTTGTGATGGAAACATTTTTATGAATTCCTTTATCTTATATGAATTGTTTTATGATGTCATGTTGTTTAAGAATCCCATTTTTATTACATGGGTTATGCGATGATGTATGATTTATGATTCTGTGGCACACATAAGAAAGGATTCATTAAGAGATGGGTGGGATCTATATCTCCCTCCAATGCATTGGGTAAAAATTTTATATCTCATGAGATAGACATGGCTGGAATGGTAGGTTATACCGGTTCAGTGAAACAGGACTGAAACGAGGATTACTCGATTCAGAAAGGGACTTTGTCCACTAAGATAGTCTTGGCAATGAGTCTTGACTAACAAGAAATGATTCTCTATGATTATGTGTGTATGCCACAATGAGTAATGTTTTAAGTTATGGTTTCATTTTCACTACTATGATTTATCCCATGTTATGAAATTATGCTCTCTTTTGCAGGTTAAGATTTCCAAAAATGTTATGTTCTTATGAAAATTATGTGATTGATATTTCTTTTGTTTACCCTTACTGAGCATTTGAGCTCACCCTTTTATGTTTTCTTTTCCCAGGATATAAAGAAAGGTTTTAGGTAAAAAAAAAGAAGATCTTTATGGGAGATGTTGAAGATCTTTCACCAGGATTAGAAGATTATATTCCGAGTTTCCAAAGACACTAAACTATTACGATCCTTGTGTGTGTGTTTTTGTTATGTACTAAGTATTCCGCAAAAGTAATGTAATGTCCATGTACGTCAAGATACGGGTCTCTACAGTTGGTATCAGAGGAAAGGTTTAGTCAACCTTTGGAAACTAGGACGCGAAAACATTAGTGAGATCCCTAGAGATATTTCTAAGGTATGTCTAGGGATGCCCCTAAGGATAAGTATACGTATAGGATATATTCCTAGAACTATGGTAACGATATTAGATTAAACCAAAGATGATAGATATTTAAGTTACTCCTCCTTTATTATGATTTTTGCCTCTCACACTATTCTTTTTTGGGTTTTAGAATATGGCTGGAAACAAAATGATTCACGATAATGGAGGATATGATGGACAATGGAATGATATTCTTCATGAGCAACCAAATGAAATGGGATTTGGATGCCCAAACATCATTATTATGCCGAATCAGCAATCTCACAACATGATCAATAAAGTAAAATTTGGTAAGTTTCCTGACTCGACTAATAAGAGAAAGATGGAGTTCCATGATGATCATAGAGGAAAGAAAGTTCAATTTCCCCTATGTAAATCATGTGGGAAGAGGCATCAAGGAGAATGTTTCAAAGGAACTGGAAGATGCTTTGGGTGTGGAAAAGAAGGACACAAAGCAAGTAAGTGCAAAGGAAAAGGTTCAGTTAACACCATGGATGAGGATAATGGTATTGCTACGACATCAACAATGGTTAAATGTTTTAAATGTGGAATGTATGGGCATTATGCAAACAAATGCCCTAAGAGAAAGACTCATGAAGAGAATCAGTATGGTCATATGGGTAGTATTTATGTGGATGATGATGAAGAGACTACAAATGATATGTGAGATGAAAGAATTTTTGAAGCTCGGTCAATGGTTTGAGAATGTAGTGGAATGATTACATGTTTATCATGTGTAATTTTGGAATAAAGAGACATCCATGGATTGTTACACTGTTGTCTTTCCTTGTGTTTTGAAAGTGTATGATTAATGTTACCAGTATCCATGAAAGGTTATTCAGATATTTTTGGAATGTAGATGATATGCGCATAATGAAGGGATAAGGAGAAAATTAAATGTTTGATAGTATTCATGAGCTCATGATTGATATAAGGACTAAGTGATATCATGGTTTGAGTATATAGAATTTTGAGGATTTTGGTATGTGGAAAGTGTTAACTTTTAACTGCACTCATGTTTC
Source organism: Viscum album (assembly GCA_963277665.1). Taxonomy (NCBI): domain Eukaryota; kingdom Viridiplantae; phylum Streptophyta; class Magnoliopsida; order Santalales; family Viscaceae; genus Viscum; species Viscum album. The sequence continues at coordinate 1,543,354,074 of OY728142.1, forward strand.
CACTAAGGTATTCAAGAGAATACACGATTAAGGATTTTGAATGTTTGGATATCTTATGATATGTGGGGATCAACGACAGTATTAAATCTCCGGTAATCGTTGTCACTATATTATGAGAGTGGACTGCAGTATTATGTATAAGCCTAAAGATTAGACTGGATTATGTTGGACATAAGTTAGTATTGTTTAAGGATAGAAGATTTTCGATATTATTGATGGGATGTTATAGTAACGTAGTTTTAGAAAAAAGGACAACCTGCAGGACGGGCGACAGCCCATCTCTTCGGACAAGGCTGTACGAATCGAACCCACAACCGAAGTGCAACTGGCCTTTATCGCCTACCACTGACCTACAGGAAGTCCCTGTTTAGTAGAAACTAGTTTTATTATATTAAGCAGTATGATATATGAAGTATAAGTCCATTTTAGGAACCATATGTGATTAATCTCACTATAGAATGACTTATGTATATTTAATAACTTTTTCTAACCTTTTGTTTGAGACAGATGGAATGGCCCATCATTCTATCACATAATCTTCTAACACTTCACAAATAACAAATTCAACTTCATTTATTTAAGAGATGAAGTAGAAATTGTTCAAGGCACGAACAAAAGTGAGATTGTACCAAAATAAAGTAAGTATTTATTCTAAGAAAATTTTCAACTTTAGGGAAATGATCTTGAAAACCAAAAATGTTGTCTTAGTGATCTTATACCTGATGAATCATATGGTACCTTATATCATCACAAATCTATGGATTTGTGATTACTGGCTTTTCCATAGCCATGTTCTCTACCACTCTCCATCAGAACATGATGGTTAGATTTCTCTTCCATATCCATATTTTCACCTATGTGGAAACCCAGTGATTAGTTTATTTGGGTAATCGTTACATTTCATACTTTAGTTTTGAAAGCCAAGTTTTGGTATTCCTTTTTACGATGTGGGTTTCTATTAAAGAATCTTTCGAATAGTAAACCATTTATAACCCCGACGAATTTCGAGGGCGAAATTCATTTTAAGGGGGGTAGAATGTAACAGCCCGAGATTTTATGAAAAATATTCTTTTTTTTATTAATGTCTTGTGTTATACGCTACACCAAAAGGAGCTTTCACAACACACATCCTTGACTTGTCTTGCATTACACGCAATCGCGACCTTCCTCGATAGCGTGTGTAGTACGCAATACCGAGTTTCACTAAACAACGATATGCTATAAAAATATTATTAAAACTAGCCGTTATGAATAGTAATAACCACTTTTTGAAATCCAGTAAATCTTATTTTTCAAAATGAACTTTATTTTTGGATTCGGAGTATCGAATTTAGCCTAAGGTGAAATTTTGGTACTTTTCGGATAACTTTTATATTCTGATGAATAGTGAAAATTACTAAATTATAATTAAAAACAACTTTTTTAATCGAAATAATTAATAGTGATAAATCATTAATTTTAGTGGTTTTAAAGTATATTTAGAATATATTTTTACAATTTAATACAATGTTGGTCATTGGATGTAATTTCACATTTAAACTAGACATAAACAAGTGTCAATCTTTTGATAGATATTGTTTCTTAAAAACACGCTATTTGTTTTAACAGCGGGATTTAATTATAAAATTAATTAATGCAACTTTTATGATATGAATTTGGTAAAATAGACTTCATTTTTGAATTCGGAATATGAAATATAGCTTGGGATGAAATTTTTGCATTGTTCTGAAAAACATCAATTTTTGATGAATAGTGAAACCACTAAGTGGTAGGTTAAAAACTGAATTTTGCATAAAACTTAATTTTACCGCTTCTGTGAATGGAATTTCGAAAATCCGAGAGACACGGTTAATATCAAGGACTAAAATGTGGTTCAATGAGATGAAAATAATTTTTTGTTGAATAGTAACTTTTTACCTTTTTTACCGCGGTTAATAGTAAATAGGGTAACTAAGGGTAAATATGATATTAATATTACCCTAACACATGTCCTAATTCTATTGGACAAGTGTAATTCGACCAAAAACAAACTTAGGAATAAAATATGACCATTTAGGCCCACTTGGATTAGATTAGGACTTTTATTATTAATTTATTTAAAGAAGGGTTAAAATAGTTAAAATCAAAGTTTAATAAGTAAATCATTTTTAATATGGGGTTATACATAAGATAAATTCGATTGTAAATATTCATTAGAAAGCTAAAAAGATTTCCTACATTATGGTATTTTATTTGTAATTTTTAGACATCAAATAATTTAATATATTTATGACACAACGATGATGCAGTAATTATCTTATTAATGAAATATTGACATAATTGATGTTATAAACACCAAAATAAATGTAATTTGAGACTTTTTATGAATTCCACTAATTTTCTAGGTTAATATGATATATTAATGTTGCTTTAATCAACTTGGTTCGAACATTTAATTCTTTTATGACTTTCACAAAAATCATATATCAAATAGTGTCAAAATTGACACAAAATAGTTTTTAAATCAAATATTATATTATTAATTGTTATTTTATTCCTAAAAATCTAAGGTTCGGCCAAATGACTTAGATAAGGATATATATATTAATAATAAACAATTTGGGGTTCGTTTGGCATGTTATAGTAAGTGTATTAACCATATAGTGAAAGAAAACAAAAAGACACGGTAAAAGTTAAATTATTTAACTTAGAGTTAAATTTAATTGATAAGGTTTAAAATAAGATCCAAACATGTCTAAATTTGATTGGTTGATGCGATTACAACCCTATCTCATCTAAGATTCGAATATGAGTCATTTTTGGAGGTTTTTAAGTGGGGTTAGATTTATTATAAATTAATATTTTTAAGAATTCCTAAGGTGCCCCTCTCCTCCCCTATAAAAGGACACCTCCTCCCCCTCCTCCTCACACCAATTTGAGCACTCAAGCTCGGCCAACCCCTGCCAATTTCCCCTCTCCACTTCCCTAGCAACATCCTAGAGGTTCTGGTCTTCCTCAAAGACCAATTTTAGTGCCCTAAGAGGAGGTCTCAAAGAGGCACTTCAAAGAAGAGGTAATTACCGTTACCAATTCTTTCATCTTTATTTCTTCTTCCACTTCTTCTTCTTAGGTTGTTTCATTATGAAGTAATAACATCAGTATCACTAATATACTGATATGTTATTATAAGTATGAAACAACCCTATTTCACCATCTATCCATCCTACGGAAAAAGAAATCACCGCGCGTGCGTACGTACGGAATACCGTCGCCACGCCGTGGTGTAATCTATTTTCCACCACCACCTTACATGGATGGGTATAATGGTGTAAAGAATAACTATACATAGTTATTACAACATCATATTTATTCTTATATATTGTATAATCCACTCCAATTCAATTCAATATTTATAGAATTGATATCATCGCTCGTGCGTACGTACGGAATACCGTCTCCACGACGCGATGAGATTCATTCTCCATGATAACCATTTAAGAATGATTATAATGTATATATAAGAAATAATAATGAAATATATGACATTATAAATCTACTGGATTTACGTATATATATACATATGTATGTCATCTACTTACTTCCATTTCAAGACAATAAGGAAAGGAAAACAGCGTTCATGCGTACGTACGGACTACCGTCTCCATGAACGATGTTTTTTCATTTTATTTATCTACCTATTATATATATATATATACTGAATATATATGATATATAAATCATATTTTATATTCTGGAAGTAAGTAAATCATGATATAAGTAATAATGATGTCAAGAACAACAAGTCAAAACACCTACGATAAATGAAACGATTTTACCCAAAACGCTTCTTTAACATGGAATTTACAAAAGAACGGGTAATATAATGTCATAAGTGAACCATATATGATATCATAACAATGAATATGATTCTGTAATAAGTCAATAACATGATTTAAATCATTATACAGGAGGTTCGGACACTTACAAAGCAAGTCGGACCTAAGGTAAGGGAAATATCACAATCTCATTTTTATCCGAGATTGTTTATTCGTAAGTATTTACTGGGGAGTATTTTATCATCCACATCCATGTTTCATCAATATGTAATATTATTTCCATCCACCTAAAATTGTTTAAATCCAATTTTACCCTTCGGTATGTTTTTAGTAAAAGATATTAAAGGAATCTTTTGTCGTTTTTCATACAAGGTACTTTTTGACTTTTCCGACAAAAGTACGGGAAGAATGTTTTTTTAACTTATACGGCATGAATATATTTTTAAAACATTATTTCAAAGAAGCTTCCTTTACAAGTTTTCAAGTTTATTTTTAATAAACTTCTTTTATTTTAAAGTCATATGACATGTTATGAAAGGAAAAAAAATGTTTTTAAAGTAGAAAGGATATTTTCCTCAAGAATGGAGTTCAAGTATTTTATCAAAATTATTTTCCATCTAAGATAATAAAAGGGTTCTGTTTTTACCCCTATTATTACATGGATTTGATTATGTTGTGATGGAAACATTTTTATGAATTCCTTTATCTTATATGAATTGTTTTATGATGTCATGTTGCTTAAGAATCCCATTTTTATTACATGGGTTATGCGATGATGTATGATTTATGATTCTTTGGCACACATAAGAAAGGATTCATTAAGAGATGGGTGAGACCTATATCTCCCTCCAATGCATTGGGTAAAGATTTTATATCTCATGAGATAGACATGGCTGGAATGGTAGGTTATACCGGTTCAGTGAAACAGGACTGAAACGAGGATTACTCGATTCAGAAAGGGACTTTGTCCACTAAGATAGTCTTGGAAATGAGTCTTGACTAACAAGAAATGATTCTCTATGATTATGTGTGTATGCCACAATGAGTAATGTTTTAAGTTATGGTTTCATTTTCACTACTATGATTTATCCCATGTTATGAAATTATGCTCTCTTTTGCAGGTTAAGATTTCCAAAAATGTTATGTTCTTATGAAAATTATGTGATTGATATTTCTTTTGTTTACCCTTACTGAGCATTTGAGCTCACCCTTTTATGTTTTCTTTTCCCAGGATATAAAGAAAGGTTTTAGGTGAAAAAAAAGAAGATCTTTATGGGAGATGTTGAAGATCTTTCACCAGGATTAGAAGATTATATTCCGAGTTTCCAAAGAGACTAAACTATTACGATCCTTGTGTGTGTGTTTTTGTTATGTACTAAGTATTCCGCAAAAGTAATGTAATGTCCATGTACGTCAAGATACGGGTCTCTACATGAACCTACAATGAAAGCATCCAAAAAGTGAAATTAACATTTTTTAGAGTGATTAAAATAAAATAATTTAATAAAATGTGACGTGATTTTTTTAATAAAAGTGGAATGTATGATACAAAATAAGTTTAATAAATTGGTGTAAGGGTTAAAATTAATAGTGAGTCACTACATGATCACACCACCACACCTAAAAACTTTCACTTCAAGGAAAAGTCACAATTAAAAAAACTATGCATTGTTATATTCCCAACAACATGAATATTTCACATTAAATATTTAACCCCTGATAATAATGTGATCAAATAAGAAATAACAACATGTATTTCTTATCAATGACTATGGTAAATAATTTCTCATGGATTGTATCCAAAATAAATTCTAAGAGATGCATGATACCATTAGGATCAAATAATTTAAAAGAAAACCATGTAAAAAAATCACTATATGTGTGGGTAAAAAACATTTCATGGTATTTTTTCAATTTCTATCCACTACATATTGTTACTTTTAATGTTTTATAATTAAATGATCATGATCATTGAACCTCCCCTACATCATTTGTAATAAAATATCAAGACCCTCTCACTTAGGCATTCCTTGAAGTCAAACCTTAATTTATGGACCTACATATCCCCATATGTTGTACATTTGATCACTACCTTAATTTATTATTGATATTTTTTTCCCATGATGAACTTTGATGAAATCTTACACTCATCACTCAACCCTTTTTTCCATATACTCACTTCACAAATTGAAATAATTGTAATAAGATCAAAGGTCATAGAATAGTGGTTTTTGAATAACCACAAACACATTCCATATTTTTTTTTGTGTTTTTTGATTTTATGTTTTTAGGGAATACAATAGTCAGATAACAGGTAAACACTATTAGGTCAATCTGGTATAGTATTAAAATCAATCAGATGATGAAATAATGTATGGAAAATAATTTTTTAATGTATACAAATATTAACCTGAATTATATTTACATTATATTAAGTAATAAATAATCAAATTATCATGTTTGGGTGAAAATTTGTGTGGAGATATTAAGTGACACAATTTTATGATAAACAACTCACCCAAAGTGACCATTCTCTTTAAAGGTTTCAAAGTGAAAGAACCATTTATATTATTTAAAAATAACACATTTTCTTGGAAATGTCAAATAAATGTTAAATTCATAGAAAAACAAACACTTCATCATTGAAAAATATTTTCAAAATTTTAAAACAACATAAAATAGGTAAATTCATCATGTATTTTGAAAATCATACATGATTAATTAGACACCATTTTTGATGATAATATGGACATAAAAAATTGACATTCTATCACAAAATTGAGGGATAAAGGTGGAGAATGATAGCAACACTTTCTAGAAATCCTAAAAATATAAAAAGAAGAATGATGATGAAAATTCTTAACTAAATTAGGAATATACCCTTCCCTCACACCTAGACCATCCACTGTTATAAATACAATAAAATAGAATGCAGGAAGGAAGGATAAAACCTGATGGGTATCATTGGTAGGATGATTCTTTAACATGTAGTTCCTCCAACTAGGACTCCAAAATGGCATCATTAAAGTTCTTCAACCATTACCAATCTATAGTGAAGGATTATTTTGTTTCTTCATTATAATCCAGAATGACAAGAATTGGATAAACATAAATAATAGCATATGGTGTAAACCAATGAGATTTATGATTACCTGGATGAAAATTCATCCTTTCAATGAAAATGAAGAATTTTTTCCCAATGCGTAATTGACGATGAATGATGACATATTTTTTGGAAGAATTGATTTTCTCCATACAAATCTTTGAATTCTGATATGAATCTCAACACATTTTCTCTAACTCTTGATTCTATAGTTTCCTTTTATTTCCTGCACCAGAAATATTAGAATTGCATTATTTAATTTCCCAACAGGTCAAGTTCTCTATCTAAATACGGAGGTGAAAAATCGTTTTGAAAAAATTTCTATAAGGTGAAATTATAATGGAAGTCTTAAAAGTAGTATGATAATCCCATACTGAATCATTTATTCTACGAATTCAATATTTTAAATTTGGTTTGACCATTTTTTCAAGATTGTTCTTTACCTCTCCATTAGACACCTCTTATTTACCATTGGTCTATGGGTGATATTCATTAGACACTTGAGGCCTAACCCCATACCTGTGAAAAAGTGATGATTTTTTTGGTTGTATAAATGAGAACCCTGGTCACTAATGATGAACCTAGGAAATCCAAACCTACAGGAAATTTGTGTTCTCAAAAATTCCATAACTACATTAGAATTATCAATCCTTATGGATCATGCATCATCCCATTTTGAAACATAATAAACTTTAAGAAGAATGTACTGGTTTTCAAAGGAATCGGGAACTGGACTCATAAAATCAATTCCCCAAGCATTAAAAATGCCATCTAAAATCAAGGGTAGTTTTTGAATTTAATTTATTTTAGGGAATTTACCCATTCATGTATAGTGAGAAAAAGATTTTAAAAAATTGTACATATCAAAATAATGTTGGAAAAAAGAGACCAGAATGAAAGACCTTGTGAGCAGTCCATTGGGGACCAAAATAGCCCCCATAAGCAAGAGTTTGAATGAACCAAAGGAGAGAGTGAAATTTTCTATCAAGAACACAACACCTAAAGAATTTATCACTAAATGTGCACCCAAGGTAAGGGTAATCATAAATTCACCAACAAGAAACTTGTTTTATATAGTCAGCTAGTTTTTTTAAAATTAGAAGGAATGAATGATGATACCAAAAAATTTAAAATTTTACCTTAGCAAGGAATAAAATATTTTACCCAGTAAAATTTCTCATATGAATACATACCATTTATGAGAATAGAGGGGGGAGGAGTCAATGTCTATTTATTGTAGGATCCTACAGATATGGCCATCCACCACATTCTCTACTTTCTTTTCATCCAGAATTTATAAATTAAAATCTTGAAGTAGGAGAATCCAACAAATGATATGTGGTTTGGATTTTGGTTTCATAAGAAGATATCAATGGGATTCATGGCTAGAGAATAGAATGACTTTGGACCATAAAAGTTGTAGCCTAAAATTTTCTAATTAAAAAAAAATAATAAAGAATTATTTTCCTGGGAAGGGTCTAGTGTACATAAGGTATAGACAATGAAATGTGGATCTCGATTAACCCATTGTGGTAAGACACACCCAACAACACTACTATAGGGGTAAAACAAGATAACAAATTCCAAATCCCACCATGTTTTCGGAATTACTAGGGGTTATGTGAGGCTCCATTTCAATTTGTTAAAATCATTCTCACATTCTTTATTAATAACAAAATATTTTTCTTTTTGTAGTAATAAATAGACGGGGAGTGAAATCTTACTAATGGGATGAATGAGATGATGGTAAAATAAAACATGGCATATGAAAGGCCACACATCTTGAACATTCATGGGGAATTCTAGTTACAAAATTACATCCACTTTTGATTTATATACTTGAATACCATCTCTAAAAATGACATGTCCAAGTACTATACCTTGTTAGACAATAAAATGTAAATTTTTATAGTATAATATGTGGTTATTTTCAATACAGTGAAATTGGACAGAACCAAGAAAACTCAAACAATAATCAAAAGAGGAACCATAATCAATGAAATCATCCACTGAAACCCCAATGAAATCCGAATTTTAATCTGAAAAAATAATAACCATGAATCACTGAAAAGTTCCTAGAGAATTGTACATACCAAATGGAAACTTCTTGTATTAAAATGTTCTAAAGGGGAAAGTGAATGCTACCTTTACCTTATCCTCGGGGGTAATATATATCTAAAAGTATCTAGAATACCCATTAAGGAAATAGTAGTGGGACTTAACCTCTTGCCTCTCTAGAATCTGATCAATGAATAGAAATGGAAATTTTTCCTTCCATGTGCGTTGGTTTATTCGGTTATAATTTATACAGACACACCAAATATTCTACACAAGAGTTGGAACAGAATCATTTTTTTATTTTTAGTTACTGGTATATTATTTTTTTAGGAACTACATACACTGGACATACACGTTGGTTGGTAGATATGGGTCAAATGATTTCAGCAACCAATAATTCTGTAACCACATATTGAACAACATTAAAGAGGATTGGGTTCACTTAATTTTGTGCATGTATCTCTGATTTAGCCTCATCATTTTACAATATATGATTTTTAAAAAATGATGGGATAATACCAAGACTTTCAACAAGTTTCCACAAAATTGTTTTTTTATATTCTATAAAAAGTTCAAGTAGTCACATTTCATTTTTTATAATAATTGAACTAGAAATAATGATAGGAATATTTTTTCCATTATCAATATAAGTGTATTTTAAATCTTCAGGTGGTTTTTTGAGTTAAAACTATGGTGTATTTTGGATTTAATGGAGGCAATGTGAAATTAGGAGGTTAATGAACTCATCAAAATACTAAATATTTACATCCTCAGATGAGGAATGATCTTTTACATGAATATTAATATCATCAATGCCCATGGGATCCTCAGTGTTCAGGAAACCATCAATTAAAAAATAGGAATGAAATTTTTCAAAAAATTATACAAAATTATATGCATAATTAATTACAATGAATTTATATCATAGATGAGAACACAAAAAATAGGATCATGGAAAATAAAATTATATTTTTCATTATCTCGGTGTACACCAATTGAATTAACTAAATGTGGGGAATGTTCTTATGAGGGGTTCTTCATGGCATCAAGCTTGTTTAAGTGGAAAATATCTCCACCAATATCAATAGATACTAAACCATTGTGTATAATAATTATGGATTTTTTATTTCTCATTAAATTCCTCCCCAATATAATTAGGGAATGTCTATTTAACATATCATTTCCATTTTATGAACACACAAATCAAAATGAAATATTAAAATTTCCACCCCTATAATAACAACCTCTAACAAACTAGTGTGGTCTAATGTACTCTTGTTTTGTAGTTGAAAAAAAATACTTATGAACTTTTGTTACCTCACCTACATTTAAGAGGAAATGGAGTGAGGCATCACTCTTATAGAAGCCCAAAATCTACCATACCATTGGAAAAGAAATAGTTCCATATAGTTCATGGAATGGGGAATGTTCTAGGAAAATTGAATCGGTAAGATGTTTTTTTCTATATCATTTATGAGAAGTTCCACCCCAAGATAACATAATCATAATCTCAAATTCTCCATTTTGGGTACACATATACATTCCTAAATTTGGCATATCTTTGAATTCTGCATCATAAAATCAATCATGGGGACTTCAACATGCACTTTTGTTGAATGTTTCCAGGATTTCATTATCTAGATCATTTTATTTTTGTATTCTCATTTTGGGGTCCCTTTGGGAAAATAGAAGAGTAATTGTTGGTATATGTTTCTTATTGAATGAAACACTCCTTTTTTGGTGGTATTTTTATCAAGACAATGATTATATTCTCTAAGACCATTTTCAGTGGTTAGGATGATGGTTTTCAATGGAGGGGAATAATCTAATGGAAAAGTTATTTGGATGTTATGTTTTGTTCCACTTCTAATGTTGATGGCACAAACATTTACCTTATCCCAACGGTTTACTAGAGGTTGAGAGTGTAGTTTACCAGAACCATGAATTTGGATTTCACCACACCAAGTTGGAATGTTTTCCAAATAAGGGGATTATGACTTTTATGGATTATTGGGTGGTGTTTTGAAATTGGAAATTATTTAAAAAAATTTGTTTCAACATATCTTCTAGTATAGGATCATGTTTTTTAGGGGGTTGTTGGAAATTAATTTTTGGTGGTTGATGATTTCTGGGTGTTTTTAGATGACTACTTTTCCACAGTTGGTTCCATGGTTTTTGGTTTGAATACCCCCTTTTATATAGGCCAGGTTGTCATTTATCCCAAGGTTGGATGAATAGTAAGGTTCCATCCTAGTTGGTCAGTTATAGGGGCGGCCTTGGTGTATTGCCTCAAAAATCTTATAAGGGTCTCTCTTTAGAGGGGATTGGTCGACATTATAGGTGTAAGAAGACCAAATACCATAATTGATGGGATGATGAGACTGGGATTTCCCTTAGGATAGAGAATGTTATTGAACTAGGTTAATTAAATCTTCAAACAACATGTCTACATTATTCTATAATTTAGTAATTTTAACCTCATGGACACATTGAATGTGTACACTAGACCATAAACTGCATTTTTTAGTGTTATATGCCTTGTTTTCATTCAGTTTCATTGAAGAGATTGTGGGTTCTTATATAATTACACATCTTACAGCAACATCCATTATAAAAATACTATATTAAATTTTTATAACATATATGGTGGTGTGGGAAACATACTAAATTCCCTTCAAATATTTCTCAGTATTCATGAAGTGGTTCTACTTATGATTTTCTTATCCCACATATTTCATTCTTTAGAGTTTATTTCTGAGAGGTTTGCAAGTAACTTCCAAAAAAAGCCATTTCTTGTCCGCATAGACTGTAATAGGTGAATTAACATACTATAACCAATATTTTTTGGCATATTTTAATGAACAAATGAATTCCTTAACATTTACTTTTTGTTCATCCAAATTAGTATATTTTCATATAGAACACACAATATGAAATTATTTTGTTATCTTATGTTGATCTTCCCCTACAAGTCAATGGATTCATGGTAATAAGTGAGATAAACTGGATTTATGTTTAACATTTGATGCCTCTTCATATATTTGAATGTATAGAGGTTGGATATCTACATAGTATGTGGCTAGTTCTTTTATTGTTCAGTTATTTCAATCTATGTTATATTAATTATGTTCAGTATGTAGTTGGGTTCCAGAAGAATAGGGGTTTAGAAAAGTATCAAGTTATAGTGTGTGACTACCAAAAAACTAGGTTTCTCCAGTGCCATCCTTTATCAGCGCAAAAAAAAGCACTGATAAAGGTCACTTTTAAAAGTGCGAAAAAGCCCTGTGAAAAGAGACCCTTTATCATCACTTTTTTTAGAGTTGATAAAGGGACCCACTCTATCAGTGCTTTTTTTAGTAGCACTGATAAAGGGGGGGATTTACTAGTGCATATTTTCGTAGTGCAAATAAATGTGTGTAATTCAAAAAAAATAATAAAAAATAATATATTTATTTATAAAAATATTTATAATGATATAAAAATAAAAATATTTTAAAAATGTGTTTTAAATCGATTTGATATGTCGAAGACCCAAAATAAACAACCCAGAGCAGAAATTATGGTAGTTTGTAGGGATTAATCACTTTTTCATACCTTGAAGAATTTGAGAAGGTGTTACAATGGTCACCATAGTGTAAGTCTTGTCATAAGATTCAATTTGATATGTGGTTGAGGGAAAATGGACACCCAGAGCAAAATTTAAGGGAAAACGGACCCACAGAGCCAAACATATGACCATTTAGAGAGATTTTCATCTATTTTGAAATGAAAAGAATGTGATAAGGGGATTCGGTGACCACTGGAGTGTGTAACCATTCGAAAGCTTCGATTTCATATATGGTAGGGCCAAAATGGTCACTCAGAGAATAAGTTATTATCGTTTGAAATCTTACAACTCTCGCATCTCCTCAAAACCTAAAAAACCAGTAACTCACTAAAATAGGCATAACATCAGCTCCGTTTTTCCATTTCATTTCCGCGACTCGTAATATCTAATCTTGTGAAATGAGTGATGACCACGGCTAGTCAAAACCATTAGAATATTAGTGGAATGAAAGATATATTTGTTACATCACTCCAAACAAAAGTCTAACTTCAAAAGGCCATAACATTCATTCCGTGTGTCTGTTTGGAATCTACCACATATTAAATCAAAATAAGTGAAATTTTATACATATAATGTTGAATCAAACATAGTTTTAGTAATTTTTGGACCCGAAAATCCAAAAAAACAACCAGAAGGCCTCCAAAACTCAGTTTTTGTGTCCGGACCCCTTTCAAATTTTTATTAAAACTGTCATAACTTTTGATCGGGGTGTTTGTTCAGCCTCTGACACCTGTGTTATAATAGTTAGTTCAATGGTCTTCAGTTTGAGTATTTACAGAGCTAAAATGGACAATCAGATAATATGTTATGTCCTTTTTAGTGACTCTGCGACTTGTTAGGTTTTTCGAAACCCCATTTCTTGCACTTTTGTATATACATATAAATATATAATATTTGTCAATATATATAAGTCTATATAATTATACCTATAGATATACATATAATATATATCTTTGTGTGTGTCTGTGTGTTGTATATATGTATGTATTTGTTTTTTTATTTATTAAAAAAACACAAAAGAAAACATATTTTATAAATGTATTTAAAACTAATCTTATAAATATTAATTAATATATATTAATATAAAATTAAATATACAGATAAAAAATTATAACTAAATATATATATATATATATATATATATATTAATATACATATACATATATATTACTATACATATATATATATTAATATATATATATATATTAATATAATTAAATATATGTATATATTAATATGACTATACATATATGTTAATATATATATATATATATATATTAATATACGTATATATATATATATATTAATATGACTAAATATATACATATGTTAATATATATATATATATATTAATATATGGATATATATTAATATAACTAAATATACATATATATGAATATATGATTAAATATAACTATATATATATATAACTAGATATATTAATAAATGAAAAGCAAAGAACTATGGGGGAGCGGTAAAGGCTTAGGCGCGCATGTAAGAGGTCTCGAGTTCGAATCCTTTGGGAGGTAGGTCACGCACGCAGGTGTGTGGAATTACCTAGAGCTATTAAAGGTGGTGGGGCTTGGTGGAGTTATCCTGGGGTGTGTGTGGGCTACCATGGTTGGTGGGCACTATTAAAGGGGGGCATAAAGCGCTGTTGAAGACTACTATAATTAAAAAAATGTTTTTTATTATATTTAATATTTTGTCAACTTTTTTCAGGGATTTTTTAAAAGCACTGATAAAATCTACCCCCTTTATCCTCGCCTTGATTAACATCGCTTTTATTAGCACTGTTAATCGACTGTTCAAGCACTGAAAAAGGAAATATTGGTAGTAGTGTGTCCTCCTTCAAGGGGTTTCACTGTGTGTCTAAGTGTCACTGATGTAAGATCCAATTTGGTTTGGATTTCAATGGAGGTAAATTCTCCTGATGTAGAATAAATCATGTTCATAACCTATATAAGAAATAATCCAGAACACAAAAATATTAGACAAGGTATAAGATAAAAAAAATTAATATTCACAAAATATACAAATATCTTATAAAAAACAACCACAAAAAAACTAAATCAGCCCACAAAAATGGTCATAGAATTTGATAGTGTGGTCATGAAATGTCAAATTTAATATGATTTAGAGATGATTTTATTGTCTATGGTGGAACCTCTATCGTATCTCAAGGATAATTGATTGGTTTAGAGTGTGAATTTTTAATAAAAATGACTAAAATATGGGGTGGTCTTGAAAATAATTTAAAAAATAAAATTACTTAATTTAAGTAGTTTAATAGTGGAAAAACATGTGGATTTTTCTAAATATATTATAATTATGTCAACATTTCTAAGCTACTACACCACCTAAAGTTTTCTTTAATCAAAATTGATTATTAGGTTTTTGGATTAATCATTTGGTTGAGGTTGTTTAAGATCATGGGTACCCGCAAGACTCTATAATAATGAATTTAGGACTAAACCATGACATAAAAACCATGTAGTCAAATTATATCCCCTTTAATGATTAATTTTTTTTAAGGAACATTAAAATATCATTTTTTGGAAAATAAGGGGATTATTAGGTTGTCCATTTCTAACAACAGAAGTCACATAGTTAAAATCATACACTGATCGGTTATGAACCAAAAAGAGTTTCCAATAAATGAATCCAAAAAAGTTAATATACATATAAAATAAAAATATAAAACCAAAATATACACCAAAAAGTTGATAATTATGTACCAGATCTACCACTTCAAGTGTGTAACTCCCCTGTAATTATCACCCACCATTTAGCACTCCATCAAGAGGATGAAGAGGCTTAGTTGGAAATTTTCCTTCATCATTGATTTCCCTATTAAGATAGGGTCTTACAGAACTTCATTAATAAGGAGAGTAATCCTTTAGATCTCCAAATTAATAATTCCTTTCCTCAGGGTATAACATAAAAATGGGGTTTCTAAGGTTTTTATTTAACAGAAAATATGAAAGTGGTTTTCGGAACATAGAATTTGTAATTCCATTCGGCCAATGGTTTTTGACATCCGAAAAGAATTATATTTATTTTTAGTTAACTAAAAACTTGTTTCCCTAGATATTTAATATCTCAACTGAATGTTTTTCATCATTTGGTGGTCAAAAAATCAATATATTGATGAAACATAGCACACCACTTTTGACTTCATCCAGACTCGGTGGCTTGGAAAGATTAGTTTGGTCAAGACATTTATTTAAAGAATTGGGAATTATTGTATTGATAAAGGTTGTAGAATAATGAATCCTGGATCAGATCACACACCTTTAGCCTAATATAACAAAAATGTTTCAGATGCAGTCCTGTTTGAGTCTACTGGTGTTCTTGGAATCTTGCAAAATTTGCCCCATTTTTCTTAAAATTCATATTGGGTCCTCCAAATCACCTCCACTATTAATGAAATAATAGAAAAATTGAAATTTTAATTTTTAGCAGTTATTAAAAAAATCAATTGAATAAAAAAAGAATTTACTTTTTGATTAAAATAAGAATTTATGATACAAAACCAGGTTAACATAAGGATGTAAGGGTGAAAATGAATAGTAAATGTTTACACAATCACTGAACGTTCTCTAACCACATATATAATAAACATAACTAAAATAATAAACTAATTAATAAAACCAATCATTTATTTTTTCAATTATATATATTATTTATAAACATACACCATAAATACATACAAAAATTTCAGTTTATTTTTTATTAGTGGGTGTTAGAAAATATGATTTCATGTTCCCATACAAGTTCTATAATGTTGATAATGATTCGAATAAATTGATAGAAAATTTATATTTATAATATTACGAAATATGGTATAATAATTTATTAAATTTATTTTTATATTTCATTTTCATTTGGTGAATGATAATGGTATTGTTTGTGAAAATGGAAAACATGAAGTAGTTGTTTCAGTGAGTTCAAAGAATAAAATGTGATATAATAATAAATATATTAAATATTAAAAAATAAATTATTGAATCATTAAAAAAAATAAAAACATTCTAATTATTTGTTATATCAATTATATATTATTCCTTAATCATCCATGTTAAAATCATTATAACATTTGTTCACACATGTTGTAAAATTGACCCCAACTAGAGTATGTTAGAATTAATTAATGATTATGGGCATGTTTTTATACAATATTAATAGAAATTTAATAGAAGAATAAAAATTTCAATAATATAATTTAACATCTCTAAATTTATTCTTATAACAATCCATGTAGGTTAGCGATGAAATATTATATTAATCATTCATTGAGGTGGTAGTCCACACATACGCATGATTAACGATTAATTTTCGCGAAAAATGGGTTAAATTGAATTTATAAGATACATTAGCATTTAAAAATCATAGTTTTTAAATAGGAAATGTGTTAATTAATCAAATACATATTTTTTACCAACTGTGAATTCTGATGGTGAATAATGAACTACATTGCTTTGTAGAGGCGGTAGCCTCTATATATGCATGACTGATGTTGTTTTGTTTTTATTAATGGAAATAAATGATTAAATAAAGGTATATATATTAATATAATAAAATTGAATAATATTAATAATGATATATTAATTTAATTATTATATTTAAAAGATTTTTGGAAGATAAACATTAAAAATAAAAGGCTCAAAAGTATGAAATACTCATAGTGATATTTCACTTGAAAATCGCCTCTGAAATAGAGGCCTTGGTCTATCTAATTATGAAATAGACTTATTAACTAGAGTCATGATTAAATTAGGATAAAATATGATATTTTAGGATCAAATTATAATGGATAGGTTTGGAATGAATTTTTGGAAGTATTCGCCTTTTATTAGTTAAGAGAAGGGTAATTCTAGGAGTACCCATTACTTTTTAATAATAGAAAGTTACTATTCATGGATGAAAGGCTATCAAATTGTAAATTATGACATTTTGAATGTTATTGGGAATATTATACTATCCACCACTCTTTTTGGAATCATATATTGATTTAAGGTTATTTCTTTTACCTTTTTAACTTTTACTATAATAAACATTTACTTTGGTAATAAATATTTATCTCTCGTAATTAATTTTATTGATCAAACAATAAAAAATAATCGTATAAATAATTTTAATTTTATTCTTTATAATCTTAAAATAATTTTAAAAGTAAAATTTCTATGTTTTAGAAAATTTATATTTTTAATATCTTAGATAACACATAAAACATTGATTAAAAAAAGTGTATTTTCAATAATAAAATTTAGTTATAGGTTAATATTATCAATTATAATAAATTACATGGAATAAATTGTTTTTTATAATTTTTTTATGGATATAATATAAATAAATAAAAATTTAACGTAATGATGTTTAATTAAAGGAAATGGATGAGAACAATTTTTATTTAAAATAAAATGTTTCATAAGTTAAAATAATTAAATAAAATGTTTTATAAGTTTAGCTAATATTTTAAAATACATATTTTTATCCCTTAAATTAATATTATTTTGGTTCAATGTTTTTTTAATCATCCAATTCATTCTCATATATTGATAAATTGATAAAATTTTGGGTTTTAGTCGAAACTGTATTGTTCAATATTCACATAAAATTAAATTTTTTCAAAAAATATCGAAAAACCATCAAAATATAATTTTAACAAGATAAATTAAAAAACAAAGTTGAATTTAAAAAATTATGTATCAAAAATTTTAAAAAATTTCTTTCAAATGAAAATAAAATATAATAAAATACATCTTTTATTGGAAAATAGTCGTTTAAAACATTAAACTTTATTAATCAAATTTATTATGATTTTATAATTGATAACAATATATTTATATAATATAATATTTATTTTTCATAAATATTCTAAGTGTTATGACCTGAATTTACTTCAAGAATGTGAATAGTTTATACCAAAAATTTTACACACCCAAAATAGTATTTAATAAGAAAAGTTAGAGGGTGATAAATGACAAATAATTTTAAATTAATTATATCCATTAGATATAAAGTGGTAATTATGGTGAAATAAAAAAATTGTTTTCATAAAATAATTTTATCTTTTAGAATAAAATAATTAGGTTTGGTTAAATTGTTTTTTTTTGAAAAAGTGAAGTGAAACATTATGATAAAGATTTACTTTTAAAATGACCCTTCAATAGTGGATCCATGAAAAGGAAATAAATACTTCACAATGGTGAAGAGAAAACAACTTTGTAAATTTTATCTTTTTCAAAATAATCTTCAATAATACATCATTGGAAATAAAACAAAGCTTTCAAGAAGATGATGTGATTTTTTTTGAAAATCATAAATTTTATATAGAAGATTAAAATATAGTTCTTTATAATGACATAATACTTATCAAAATGAATGCAATGTGGATGAAAAAACTCTTTATTTTTTATGGATAGAAAATCATTTGAATTTATTGAAAAACCATTGTTGAAAATCCACATCATAAAAAGAGGTATTAAAATTCACATTTGTTAATTGTTAATTAATAATATTAAAGTCACATGGGGAAATACATATTTATGTTCTATAATAATAAACGAAAAACTTTTTGTGAATAATTAAAATATTGTTTGAATAAAAATTTCCATTAAAGGTGAGGGTTTATTTCAAAGAAAATTCAATTTTATATGAACGAAATTTATCATAAAGCGTTTTTTATTTACCAATGTCATTTTACCTAAATTGGATAGTAAATATATTATTAAATAAGAAATTTTAGAACATATAAAACTTTGAATAACAATGCTCATTGTATCACATTTTTACTCAAAGAAAGAAAATTTGATTATTCCAAATCTCATATGGATGTCATAATTTCTGAAGATATAGTATATTAGAATGGTTTTTATGTTTTACAAATCTAAATAAATAAAAAATTATAAAATAAAACTTGATAAATTAAATAATTATAATGTTTCCAACTTATATGTAATATTCTCTAGAAGTACCACCATAACCAAATGAATTAAAATTTAGTTTTCAAAAAAAAAATAGAAGTTGTAATATAAGAATAAGAGGGTTACTATGAAATATGAATAACAATATCATGATATAAATGATATTAAATGCACTTGAAAAAATGGGTTAGTGAATACACCAAATAAAAAAAGTGATGGTGTAAAATATCAGTCATGTCTCATGGATATGAAATTGAGTAAAAAAAACCCTTACCTCTTATTCTCACTTACATGAATGCAGTCTAACCATTTGTGTAATAAGCATAACATTATGAGTCAATTATTATATAAAAATTTATATATTTGTAACAATTAATATACTTTATCTATAGTTATTATCAATATGTATATTAGTTATCTATAATTTCTTTCTTATACCATGCTTAGTAATCTTTTTTATTTTGAACTAGTTTTTTAATTATGGAGTTATTATTCATTAATCTCATAGAGTTCATAATTTATTTATTTTTCAAGATATAAAGATTTTTTTTCAATTATTGAAAAAATTTACATTCCAATAGGTGAAACACATATATATGGTTAATGAAAATGGAAACATTGATGAACTATTTATGATGTATTTATTGATCTAAAGATGGTATATTAATTATTATGTGAGTATTAATTAAAAATTTCTAGAATAATTAAAAAAATTTAAATTTATTATTAATGAATTATATTACCATTATATAAAATTACTTAATCATTCATGCTTTAAACAATATAATTTTGTTCACTTTTGGGGTAAAACCTGCACAAAATAGAGAATGTGATAATGATTTTATTAGGGAATAATTGTTTATATATATTGTAAATATAAAATTTTCCTATACTTAAACATGTAATAAATATCATTTAGATTCAATTAAATCATTCTTAAAACCAATAATTTAGGGTGGTGATGAGAGATGAATGGCATAATTCAAGGAGGCAGTAGTCCACACATACGTATGATTAACGTTTTAATTTTTCAATTAATCATATGAAATAAAGGTATATAATTAATTTTCATTTTAAAATCTTATTTGTGAAATATTAAAAATTTTAATTTCCCAAATCAATCGTTGGAATAGACCATTAGGTTCTGTAATGTTGAAAAACATCATCAATTAGTGGTGGTCATAGTCTGTATGTACACACATTCAAAATTTTTTTATTAATGAATGGAACAACAATAAATTCCTTCTTGAATTATAATATATACGTTATAATTCTATTCATAACTAATGAATAGAAACAAAATAAAGGGGTGATTTCAAATTCTTTGTAAGTTAAGAAATTAATAGCCTTTTATCAATGATTATATCATAAATATAAGAGAACACATGAGTAAGGGAGAACTATCTTATTAAAAGAATATGGAAAAACAGGAGTTTTCTAAAAGTCGTGATATAAGGATATGTAATAACAAACGAAAAACAATATTCAGTGCAAATATATTATGGAAGATATGTATAATGAACATTATACATAGGTAATATTTTAACTATATAACATAGAATTATAGAATAGGCATAATCATGGGAAATCTTAACATTGGGAACATAGATAACCACATAGAGTTCATTCTCAATTTTATGGAAATAGATAATCCGATTCATTTTTTAAACTCAATCATGTGAACATAGTTAATCTTTATCTTTTCCACTCTAAATATTTTGAATGTAGCTAATACCCATTATGTTCACACTCAATATTTTGAATATAGCTAATCTGCATCATGTTCATAGTCAATATTTTTATCTCATGAGGTATAAAACAATTAACCAGGGAATTGGATGACCATATAAGACCTGAAAAATAAAAAACAATTCTTCATATAATTGTGGTCCAAGAGAACATGAAAAAATTCATATTTCAAATGCCACTTAAGTAAACTGTTGAAAAGAGACAACTTTCATGGGATACCCTAATAGATATTTTCATTAATATATATCGTGAAATAATATGGATTTTAATGAACCAACATAAATACCCTGGTACACTAATACCTAATCCAGTTCAGACATGGCCTGAAGGCCATTCCAGATCTCTATGGGTATGTGAATAGAAACTGGCATCACAAAAGATCAATAAGGGAACGAATTTACCAAAAGAATAGCATATGATAAAAGATAGAAGTCAACATACCCAAAAAAATTTAAAGGGATAAAATACCATACTCAAAAAGGATATATAGTTCTAGAAAAAATAGATTAACATCTCAACAGAAATAATAACATCAAACAGACAACAGTCTTATAAAATCACATTTAATAAGGGAACAACAGCTCCATCGGTAACCAGCATCACTCCATAGTTCCAAGGATTAAGAACATCCACCACCTCTATGTTGCACATTGCCTTTTCTCAGAGCTAGAAAAAGAAAATCTAAAAACATACAATTTAAAAGGTATGTTGTGAGCTATAAGGCCTTATAGTGTCTCACATTATGTTCTATAATCAATCCATAACAATTAAAATAATTATGATTTCATTTAAAATGAACTACATAAGGTATGGTATTTTATTAATATATTTTAAAGAAAATATTAATTCACATTTAAATTGATGTAATATATATTTCAAAACTATCACAAAGTAAAATTTTATATAATAAACATATACAAATATTTTGGAATTAAATAAAATGTAAAATAAATATTGGAATGTATAATCATGTCATGAAATACTAGAACCATGTAAAAAATCACCACGGTATGTTAATTATGATAACATGATCCTCACCCATAATTATTAATTATCTCATCTCATGATAGTTGTTCACCTTTATATTAATTTACACAACAATTGGGGAACCTTATGGGGCACTTACAACCCCAAAGGGGAACCCTCTTGGGAATTCAAGCCGTAATTGTTTAGTAACATTTGACATCATCATTCCATTTCTAGGGAGTCAAGATCCCATCATGATTTTCCCAGTTAGCACTAACTACCCAATATAACATGTACATAATAAAATCAATGAACAGAATACTATAAAATCAAATATTTCGAATCATTTCAAAATACATTTGCCCAGTTTTCTATTTTCAACACACCTTTTTTCATTTCAAAATAAAAAAGGTTTCCTCAATTCATATCATTTCAAATCATTTTTCAAATTAATCAATTTTTATCAATATTCAAAATCATATCAGGTGATAAAAAAATTACTAAACCAATACATAATTTTCGAGAAATACACCCCACATTTTAGTTCCATTAATATTGAGGGTTTTAAAAAATTCCATTCCATTTCAAATCACATATCAACTCCTTTTATATTAGGCTATTAAATTAATTAAAATCACATTTCAATCCAATAAATCAAATTTATTTTTCAATTATAGGTGAAACCAATATGAAACAAACTACCTTTAATCACACAATTAATAAAAACACTCTTAATTTGATATCCAATAAATAATGAGTTGAAGAAGATTAAGAAAAATAACCTATAATAATGATATATGAAAATGGAGTATATATCCATCAATAAAATGACAATCTATTAATATCTACGGGGGAGATAATTTGAGATTAGATGAAACCAAATGATAGAAGATACAAATACCATGATAAGATCGAATGAGATCAATGATGCTTTGATTCACTAAGAAAAGGGATTTAAGGATCCCAAATAAACTATTGGGGGCCTTCAAGAACAATGAATTTGATTTAGGTATGAATTAAATTGATTATAATTTAAACTAGATTACCACATATTTTTAATGACATTTTTAGAGGAATTACAACCCACGTGAAATATTTTTTTGGGAAGGGCACCAAGGTAAGACAAACCATGTTCCCTTACTAGTTGGGTGAAAGGTTTCATCTATAAGGGTTCATGGTTTTTCAACCCATAAAAAACACTAAAAAGGCTCATTGTCGGAGGGTTCACAGTTTGGAGGGGATGACCAAATGGTTTGAACAATCCATGTCCCCCATTATAGTGTCTCACAATCGAGAACAATGTATTTTGGGCCAAACCGTATGGTTTTACCTAACCGGGAACAACACCATGGGCTTATATATTTTTTCAAATTCTCTTATAATGACCAAAAAAATTCTTGATATAAATGATTGAAAAACTGCTCATAGAATTCATGATATAAGGTAATGGTATGTTACAACCTCCACAACATAAAAACTTTTCCAACTAAAAATGATGTCATTAAAGCTCTATAGTAGAGATGTGAGGACCCTAAAATCCATCAATGCCTCATGATTCCACATCTCATGTGAATCAAAAAAATGATACCAAATAAAATAATATCATGATATATTCCACCCATGAAGTACTTTTGTATCAAAATAAAAAATATTAACTGGATGTTTAGTCACAGATAAATTTATCTTAACATAATTATTATCAAAGATCAAGACAAAATACAGGTCAGAAAGATACTTATGACATTATGATACATAGAAAAAACTATGTATTAATTTCATATCTAGAGGATTTTCTAAATGATAATACACTTTCCCATAATTATAAACAACCTCAAAAGGTCCTATAAAATTGGGGAAGGATTCCTCTATTTTTTAAATTGTTGATCAAAAAAATGATATCAAACTTATAATAATATCATAATCCCAAAATAAAACAGTATTTTTTTCAATGACATTATTTGTAATATTCATACTGGATCTATTCCATTTAAGTTTTCCCATTGATGAATTGGATCATTTCCATTATCTCTTAGACCAATCCTTGTCCAACTTTGGAAAAATCAATAATATTTTACCAAAAATATTTATATTTACATGAAAAAACATACAAGGCATAAAAAATATCAATCTAAATTATATAATGATAAATTTTATTATAATAAAAATAAACTCGTACCAAATGAAAATCCTAGGATCCCCTAAAATTGAGAACACAATCACATAACATGTCCTCAAGAATATGTATATCTCTTTCCATATGGACATATTTTTATAAATGATATACTATAATAAAATGAACCCAATATCAGAATTCTTCTTAGAGGACTCTCCATAACAATAAAGTAAAATAGGTATCCCTATCAGATACTATAGGGGAAGGGATTAAATGCAATCTATCAATCCCATACACATCGATACGTCCAATATCCGCAGATTTGGATGGAACATGAATTGGTAGGAAGTGAGAGGATCAAAAAATATATTTAATTATTTCCCTATGGGGTACCCATAAACCCAACCATGAATTATATAGATATCTCATCCCACTTACATGTTATCACATAAAGTGGATGAAGAAAACCCAAAAATCTCTGGTTCTCATAATTGAACTTTTGATAGGTAGAACTATGAGAAGAAATGGTAGTGATGTCTCGTATTATATCTGACCACCAACATCATCACCATATGACACAAAAAAATTTCATGGTTCTAGGATTCACCACCCACATGTAATTATTAAAATAACTCCATTAAAACCATCTTTACATACAAAGGCACAACAAACTATCAATGAAAACATAATATTTTCCCCAAAAAGAATACCCACTCACCGATTGTATCCCCTCTAAAGAGAGTCTGAAATTCCATGTAATTTATCATTGAGATGTTATTCCTAAAGAATCATCTTGAGAAGAGTGGAGGTAAATTGAATAATTTTCAAGGAAACCCTGGTTTCTTCATCACATACTCAAAAATGTAACTATTTAGAAAGATCCATAATTTTCCACTCTTCTACTGAAACTTTCACATCATGGTTTAGAGGTTTCTTACTCAAACCATTAGAAATAAAATTTAACTTCCCTAGGGTGTAGGAAATTTAAAAGTCAAAATATTTTAGATACTCCACCCAATTCCTTTGATGAAGGATTAAATATTTTTGAGAGAATATATAACTCAAGAACATTGAGTCATAATAAATGGTAAAAATTTCTCTGAAAAGGTAATGCCACCAGTTTTTTAAAGAATTCATCATTATTACTAGTTCAAAATCATGGGTTGGATAATTTCTCTTATGTGTCCTAAGTTGTATGGAGCCTTAAGATATGATATGATCACTGTAAGTATGAACATACCCCAAACCCGAACATCATGCGTCACAGAAGGCCACATAGCCTTGCCTAGCCTTTAGAATATTCAAGCCTAACATAAAAGTAAAAATACATTTCAACTAAAAAATAAAACCATGAAATGTTTTACTCTATATGCACTCCAATCCCTTTTGAGTGAGGGAGTTCATTGGAGAATCCAACTTCATGATATCTTTGAAAACCCTATGTTTAAACCACTCCTGGTCCAAGAAACCACATATCCCAAAAATACTATGTGGTTTCAATCACATCATAACATCATTCAATTTATCAAGATTGACTACAATTCCAAGTTATGACACTACGTATCCCAAGAAGGTAACTTCCAATATCCATATTATACATTTTAAAAGATTTTGGTAAAGTCAATTATCTCTGAATATTTCTTGGACAACTCTTAAATAACGCAACTGATCCTCCTCGATATTGAAGTAACCCAAGATATGATAAAAAATGCCACTATGAAAGAGTTGAGGTTCTCAGGTAAAATCTTTCACATTAATGATATAAAAACTATCATATATCTGTCTAGAACAAATGGAATGACATGATAGTCACAATGGACATACCAACTCTTGAATGCAATGTCATGAACACCATATTAATTTATTCTTAATTAGAGATAACCATATAAAAATCGTTCTTTGAAACCCTCTTTTCAATTTAAAATTATAAAACATTTCATAAATATGTCATAATAGATGATAGTTATTTAATGTAACTCAGTTGAGTTTTCATAAATCAATGCCAAGGCTATGAGTTTGATCATCCTCTTTGTCGACATTGCCCAAGGTGACATGCTCAGGTGTATGACGAATTTCAATAACATATAACTCAATTTAGTATTCAAAACATTAAAATATTGTGTTTTAATACGGTAATGAGGAATATATAATGGTTGTGATCGTGGTAGTAAATCAATAGAGAACTCTACATTTCTAACCGATGTGAGACTAGAGAATTTAAAAGGAAACATCTTGGAAAAATCAATTAAGACTGTAGTGATATTATCACCCAAATATGCTTACTTTATGTCAAAATAAATCATTGATATTTACAATACAAACTATAGAAAATATATTCCATATCTACTTGACCTCAGGTACCATTATCTATAAAATACATGGCATTCCACATCGTTTGTAGTAAAGTATAGCCGTTAAAGAAAATAGTCAATTCTTGCCTTATTAAAAAACTGCCAATCCTTCCTATGGATGACATAAATATATTTTATGTCAAGAAATTTAAAATTCTAGGTAAGCTCAGTATCTGATAAGCATAAAAAAAAATCAAGAAAACTAAGATCCTACTCTTTATTCATTCCTAGGAATTAATAATGTTTATCACATAAGTCAAAAGATCATATTGGAATATTTTGTAGGATTACAATATGTGAAAATATAAATGAGTTAGGTGTACCATTATCAAATAAAAAATTCACTAAAGATGAAGATATAGAGATGGTAAATATCATAGTCATTGGAACTATATCAGCTTTATTTGGATACTCTTATACATTGTGAAGAAGATTTATTGTGGATAACTATGAATGGAACCCCTTAGATATCAATGAATATTCTTTCAGCATATTAATTTTTATAGTGGATGGTCAGGTGACACTATATGATGTATAAGATAAGTGTCAGAACTTCTATAGATGTCATTAGTGACCACATGAACTGCCGATATTTGTCCCTCAGAACACACACACCTCAAATACCCGACCATTCCACACCACAAATAAGTTAACGGGCCTCTTCCAGGCAGCACATGAGTTTTCAAATATTCCATCTATCTAGAATCAGAATGAGTCTCATCATTATTCCTATTTACTTTAAATCAACTCAAAAAACATCTAATCGGAGAAAAATAAACTCCCATCAAACCTGAGTTACCTGACAGGTCAAGATCAACCATCAATGGATTATCTAGTACTTTAGTATATGAAGGCATCTTAAGAATGAAAATATATGATTGCATGTCAGATCGAAGACACATATCATATTTTTATTCCTTTAGTTTCTCATTATTCACCACCACAATAAAAAAATGAACAATATCAGAAAAAATGATTTTTTATTGATTCACAGTCATGTCTTCATACTAGAGTTTTAAAAACACCATTGAATTATTTAAAAATATTGATTTTGGATAGATCTTATTAGTGATAGGAAAATAACAGTATCTCCATTCCATGACCTAATGATTTTTCACCATCACCATTAAATCCCACTATCTCGTACTAGTCCCTTACTACTTAATGGTAATAAAATTTACCTTAATTTCTTTTGGAATCTCCATGAAGTCAAAAGGATGATATATCATTATCATCAGGACTATAGAATCTTGAAGATCATTAGAGAATTGGAAGGAATGTGGAATATAACAAAGAATACATTGAGGATGATCATGAGATTCATCACTTATGGTTTCACTAGATAAACTTGAACAAGAATAAGAGTAGTTACTTTTCCAAGTGGTTTGAAAACCTATGCCACCATGTTGAAAGGATTTTCGTCTACTAAAGTATTTGTTTTATGTTGATCACTAATTTCTTCCTCCATGGCCTAATTTATAAGACATTTCATATAAATGATACTACAAAAAATTAATAGTAAAAACAATAGACCATAGAATGGATACACCAAAAAAAGATACAGTAATCTCTATTATATTAACCAGAAATTTAGGATTGGGATTTCAATAGACATAGATCAGAGGTAGAGAAATGAGTAGAATATGATCAAAAAATTATTCAATGATATTTTTATGAAATACCCATTGAAACTAAACTAATGATTCAATGAAACATAGTTAGAAACTTTCATGGAACTACCTATAAATTCACATAAATACATAAAAAACATACTGATATCAATGAAATATTCTTAACTTGTTCCTATAATACCACTTTGTCATGATAAAAATCTAGACACCCAAGACCACTGATACTCAAGCAATCTCTAATGGGTCCTGAAGATATTTCTTAATCTCTATAGTATTTCAAATAACATATGGAATCATAAATGATCAAAGAGGGAAAATATATTTACCCAAAATAGAAGAATAAAAAATATACAAGTAAGAATGCTCGACACTCACAAAGGGATACAATGCAAGAAAAAAATAGATAAAATAGTTCCCAAATTGACAGATATATAACCCAAATCAAACAACAATTTGAACCAGATAAAAGTCTCAGTAGCTTCTTTGTAATAGTTGAAAAAAACACCGATCATCATCATCACCCCATAGGCATATGGATAATGAGAATACACTACGTTTAAGTGGAACATTACCTTTTCTCAGACCTCTAGAAAGATAATATAAAAATTCTTGAATAAAAAGGTAGGATTCGAGTCATAAATATCATTTGGGTTACACCAAGTGTTCCATAATTAATTCCATAAAAACTAAACCAATTATTATTTAATTTAAAAGAAACTAAACAAGGAATGTGATATAATTAAAATATTTTAAACAAATAAATCCTTCATAATAAAATAAATGGAAAATATATATCAAAACTAAATTAAGTGGAAAATCTATATAAAACAATTATATAATTCAGTTTTCTTTATTTAACAGTCCCATAGACATTGTCATGTATAATCAAGTCAACAAATAATAGAAATGCATAAAAAAGCCTCAAGGTATGTTAATTCATGTAATAGGATCTTGAGAAATCTTAATAATTATCTCAGATCAATATAGTTGTGAACCATCAAATCGATATACATCCAAATCGCGGTACACTCATGGGCCATCTACACCCCCAAAGGAGAACCATATTGAGCATTCATGCCATGGTTTTTTAGTTACAGTTGTTATATCAATCCATTTATAGGGATTCAAGGTCATGACATGATTATTACATTTACAACTAACAAATCAGGCTAACACGTACTAAAAATAATCAATCAATCAAACATGGTAAAATGAAACATTTCATATTAGTTCCAATTACAATTTCCAAGTATTCAGTTTTGTACAAGACATTCTCATTTCAAAACAAAAATATATGATTCATGAATTCATTCCATTTAAAATCATTTCTAACATTATAAAATATATGTTAGTGTTCAACATCACATCAATTAATAAAATCAATCCATTATTTCCCAAAATATTCCAAATAAATTAATTTCATTAAAATTAGTCTAAATCACAAATTCTATTCCATTTTAATTCACACATAAATTCTTATCAAATCAGGGTTTTTAAATCAATTAAAAATAATTAATATTCAATAATGAATGTTTTTGTTATAATGATAGGGTAATGTAATATGGAACCATGCACCCTTAATAAAATGGTAAAATAAAACACACATAATGGGATCACAAGAAAATAATGAGGTGAAAGAGATCTAGAAACACATCCATGAATCAATATAAAAGAAAAGAGAGTTTAGATCCATAAAAAACATTATGATCAAGTAATATATGAGGATTAGAGAAACAATGATTGTAAATAACCACATGAGAGTGGATTTAATTACCTAAAGAAGATCGAATAAGATCAATGATTATTCGATCTCTCAAGAAATGTCATTTGAGGAGTGAAAATAACCTACTGATATGATTTTAGTTTGGGCCAAAATAGCTTGAATAGGGGTTAAACTAGAGTTCCAAGGCTTTTTAATAAAAAAATAAATTTAATTAAAACCCTAGAACATGGTTTTACAGGTAGGGTTACATAGATAGAAAAACCATGCACCTAAACCATGCACCACTTCTAGCAGGATGCATGTTTTCTCTTAGTAGGGAATATAGTTTGTCAAACCATGAACTAACTATAAAAAACTATCTATCATAGTTTTAATTATTTGGAGGGGTTGGTTGCAATGTTTGGAAGAACCATTCACCCCCATTTAGTCGCTTACAAATGGGTGCATTGTTTCATATGAAAAACAACATGGCTTTCCCTAATGATGTAGTAACCATGTACATTTCCTTGGGCTTATAAAATTTTCCAAAATATCACAGAACAATCCCAAAATAATATTCATCTTAAATGATATAAAATTAGGGGTCAAGAAATATTTCAAAAAGTTTACAAGATGTTAGTTATATGGTGGTATAGAAATATATCTCCATTGGATCATAGGGATTATAAAACAAGGTTGATATTTATGAAAAACAGTCATTTATGGTTTCTATATAATACACTTTGAAAAATATGAAGAAAAATAAATTTTTAAAATGATTAAAAATTCATTAAATGTTTTTATTTAATTTTAAATACAATAATATTGATAAATATTTTAAATATTATCCTTTAAAACAAAATTATTTTTTCAGATGAAATGTTATAGAAAATAATCTTTTTTTAGAAAACATTGATGGAATATTTATTAAAAACACACGGATTTTGAATTCCATTCAGAATCTTGATTTTTTTCAAAAACATATATGAATAGTTACTTTTATTTTTAAAATCATCAATAGATAAAATATTTTTAAGACCATTTAGAAACATGTAAAGGAATATTCTTAAATAAGATCAAACTATGATTGAAATAATAAAAGGGTTAAAAGAAGAATTATTTTTGTGTAATAAATGAGTTATTTCACACTGAAAAGTAATTTTAAAGAATTTGAAGTGAAATAATTGGAAAATATTTAATTAATAAAACATTATTCAATTATAGAGATTTAAAAATATATAATGTATTTTTAATTAGAATGTAAATGGGAATAGAAAATAATACATTATTAAAGGATGAAAACCATTTTTAATATTTCGAAATATCATTTTTTAGAATCCATATTGTATAAAGTGAAAAAAAATAATTTTAAATATATCAGAAAGGAAATTTGAAGGTTATATGAGATAATAAATTACTATGTTTATAATTATAAAGGAGAAACTAAGTGAGAAATAAAAATATGGATAAGGAGGAGAATCCACCATTAATCATGATGGCAATTATTCTCAACAATGATATAACTTTTGGGTAAAAAATAAAACAATGTAAAATAATTGATTTAAAAAGTAGTTCTCCAATGATATGAAGAGAGAGTTAAATGAAAAAAAATATTATGTTAGAAGAAACTAAACATGGATGAAATAAGTTTCATAAGGATTATTATAACTCTACGATGAGAGTTGAGTTAAAAAAGACACTTATATCCTTGGATCCCATAGAAATGAAATAAATTTAACATTATATAGCTCTTAAAACCCAATAAATTAAATTACTAAAGTAAAATTAATTCATTAGTTATTAATCATGCCATATCGATGATATCATGTTGCATAAATTAAATTTTTCCCAAGTAGTTAAATTTAGGATAAAGAACCCAATTCCATGTAGTCGTTCTTTATCTTACACACTCTAACGCCATGTATAATAAACATAAATATATTTATTAACTTTTTCAAAACCTTTTTAATATTTAAAACCTTTAATACACTATATTATAACCATATATTTTAAATATATAACTATGTTATAATTTATTTCTATGATGTTTTCCTTAGAAATAGAAATTATTTTTTTCATTCAAGCATAATGATGAAAAAGATTATTATTACTTATTGGATCAGTTTTCATCATCCAAATATAATACAAGATACTAAAATTCTGGTGTTTCAAATATTCATCCTATCTCATTTTCATTTATTGAATTATTAAGTAATATTTTGTAAAAAATAAAATTGTAATGAAGCATATTTAATATATTTAATGATTAAAAGTTAATATATTAATAAATATATTAAATATCAATAAACCATTTATAATATAATTAAAAAATATATAATAAAATATTATAATAAGACATTGTATTGTAATATTTATTAATAATTCATGAAATTAACATTTCAACATCATTCTCATAGGTGGTGAAACAAACCCAAATATGGGAAATTAATAATGGCTTATCGAGCAAGGAATGTTTTTATATAATGTTTATATATACTTTATAGAAGATTACCCATTTTGGATGTATAATTTACCTTCATAAATTTCATTCATATAACTATGCATGAAGGGTGGTGATTAAAAATTAAATTCATCATCTGTGGAGGAGGAAGTTTGCACATACACCCGATTAATGATTATATTTCTCTTAAAATAGGTTGGAATATAGGTATATGATACATTATAATTCAGGAATAGTAATTTTTTATATTTAAAACATATAAATTCATTAAATCCATTGTTATTACTATTTATGTGAGGAAGTTAGGAAAAATTAACTACATCGCTTTATAAAGTCGATACTTCATAGGTACAAATGATATATATTGTTCTGTTTTCGATATAGATAGAGAATATATAAAAATGGTTGTTAAATTAATATTATAACATTAAATTACACTAATATTAGTGTTGTAATTATTTTTTATCTTTGAAAAAGCTTTATAAGAGATAATATAAGAAGGGAGAGATAAAAAGTAAGAAATACTCACATTGGCAACATAAAATTTCTCTTGGGAATATCTTTGGAAATAGAGGCCTCATGATTTATATTTGAGACTAAAGGCTTCTGAAATTCATAAAATATTATTGGAGGATAAACATATATGAGTTATGGTTGAAATTATAATAAATATGGGTGAAATAAAGGGGTGAAATTTTCCCCATTTAATATTCATCGAGAATGCTAATTTTGGGAGTACCCATTACATTTCAAAACTGGAATGTTACTATTCAAGGATCAAAGGATCTAGAAGAGAAAAATTTGAAGTGTACAAATTTATTGGGCATATCATCCTCTACAACACTCATTTGGGGAATAACATGGTATGATTGAAGGCCTATTAGTTTTAACTTTTTAACGTCTTATTCCTTGGTCCAAAATTTTTACCCGTGGTAATTATTTTTAAGAAAAAAAAATAAAAAAATGGACTTATTAAATAATTTGAACCCGATTATTTATAAATTCAAAATTATTCTATCAAATAAAATTTATATTGGTAATAAATTTTAATTTTAGAATAAAATCACATATAGCGTAAATAGAGTTTTAATAAAAATTTCTTTTTAGGCATAAAAATTCTATGAAGGTAAAAATTATCTATGTTATAGAACACTATGAAATAAATTTTTATATTATAAAATAAATAAATGTTTTTTAAATTTCAAAGAAATCCAAAAATAATTGTAGCACAAAAATGAATCATTAAAAGAAAATAACATTTTTTTAAATTAGAATAAAATGTTACTTATGCTCTAAAAAATGAATCATATATTTTATACATTAAATATAATATTTTAAAGTACAAATTTTTACTAAATAAATTAATATATAATCTATTTTATGGTATCATAAAATTCAATGTTTTTAGAACATATTTATAATGTTATAAAATCCAAAACATTGGTTAAAACTACATTTTACAGTAAAAGCTTAAAAAAATTTAGGTGAGAAAAATATAAAAAATTAATTTGAGTATAATTTTGATATTTTTAATTGAAAAATGATGTTATATTTTAGAAACTAAAATTATTAAATTATTAAATTTATCCTTTACATGAAAATTGATAATATTTTAAAAAACTAATTTTATTAGAAAATTAAAATTTAGAAATTAATTGTTCTTAATTAACATTCATCGTCATATTAAATTCAATAAAATATATTTATTTAATATTTTTTTTTTCTACACCCCTATATTTAATTTAGTTTTTTCACATAAATTTATGTTTTTCGATAGCTTGTGTTACACACAACACCGAGTTTTAACGAACCAGTATATAGTATACCATTATAAAGTACGAGTTAAATTATTAGGTATAAATAAATTTTAAAATAATGTTTTAGTTTAATTTAATCTATTGATAAATAATTTATTTATTTTTAATAGTCTTTATTTTTATCAAAAATACATTTTTTATCAATGATTTTTAATTCTTCTTTTAAAAAAATTTAATTTGTTCCAACTTGATAATATTTATTTGAAAAATCAACATTTTTTTCAATAAACATGTAAACATTTTATTAAAGTTATTTTTGATAATCTTTCTAATTGTATTTTTTTATGAATTCTAAAAAATACTAATTTATGTTATAAACTGCCTTTTAATTTGAATCACATACAAAGTTACATATTTTTTAAGAATTTTTAAAGTAAAAATAGATAAATTATATTATTATTAATCTAATTTAGTTCAATGGAATCATTTTAATGGTTAATTTTGATATAAAAATGTTTTATAATAAAACAACTTATTCTTAGGAAAACAGTTTTTTCATCACGTCAGCAGGTTTAGTTTTAAATCTAACTGTACCAATTATACGAACTGAATTTGCTAAAATATATTACATATTTTGAATCTTTATAACTAATAGTATATAAAAATTTCTAAATAGTTTTTATTCAAAATGAACAACAAAAAAACAAAAAATTATTTACCACAGTAATGGTTAAAATATGTTTTGCTGAGGGGTTAAACGAAAGACAAGGGTAATTCTGCCAATTAAAACCATCAAAATACTATTTTATGGATATATTTCAGAAATATTATATACTAAATTATAATATATATTCATTTTTTTAAAAAAATTATTGGACATTAATTTTTCTTTTTTTATTCTGTGTGGAAATTTTCTAATGGTTTCAATATGGGTTCTTTCCCCACTTATAAATGGAAACTTCTCCTCTTATCATCTCCACACTTCAAAAAAAAATTTCTTAAGAAATTAACTAATTTAAAAACTTACATAATTAAATTATTGCATCATAGAGGCCTTTTTTGGTTTATAAACCTATTTGAAGAATCCTTCTACTCCTAACTTAAAGTGTTTTTTCGAAGAGGAGGTATCTTTCTTAAATAGGCATTTAAATTTTATTTATACTTAAAACTCTTTAAAATATTATTAAACCATGATGATGAAATACAATAATTACTAACCACATTCATTTATTTTATTATGTAACTCTAATAACCTACACATATCCTCTCTTATATCAAATGGGAAAAAACGTCGATCGTGTGTAAGGTTGACTACCACGTTGCGAACCAATGTAACTCACCTTCTATCACCAGATCTCATTGATGAATATAATGAAATATTTAATGTACATATATGATATTCATAACATAATTTTACTTTTTTATTTATAATATCACATATATATTATTACCAACCTATCCACTGAGAAAAGATAGTGTCGCTTGTGCGTATGTGCAGACAACCTCCACCCTAGAGTGATCTGATACATTTTTCATTTTATTTTTACATAGATGTTAATAAGATTTTATTTAATGAATATATATTATATATATGATATGAAATTTATTTTTTAATAGTTAAATTTAATATACCATTCTTCCATTCCATCCATCAAAAAATGGAAACAACATTTATACATACGTACAACCTACCGCCTCCATGAATAATGCAATTTATTTTTATATCCCTTAATTTTATGGATAAATATAAATATGTAGATAGTGAATATGTATTATATTTATATTATCAATAAAATTATATAAATGATTTAAAAATCATAAAAGTACAAAGACAAAAAACTCTCGAATAAAACATACAAGAAAACTGAAGCAATTATCACCAATAACAATGTTATTGGTTTGAGAGTTTTTGGTCGTTGTACTTTGATCATTAGTGTTATTATACACATCATAAAAAATTACCTAAAAACCCTATGATGAAAATTATATATTCACCTTTAGGTTATTTTTATGATGTGTATAATACCACTAATGAATTTTATGTCTCTTATTATGGATGTTATGAGAATTTATATATCTATATTAGGTTCTTTCCTTCATAGAGATATTGATTCAAAAGTTAACAAAGTTGTACATTATTTATGTAACAATCATATTATTCATCAGGATTAGTTTTTATTATTGTATATATTGTTAATTTTATTAATATTACTGTTGAATATATCATGAAATTAATTCTCCAATGTGTATATATGGTTAATAGTTATATTTTATTCATTTTCTTATTTTTTAATAACTAAGGATACAAAAAGAATGATTTTGAAGAAAATATGATTTCTTTCTCTCTTTGATCAAAAATCTATTCTCTTACATTTCAAAGTTTTATAAAAATGTTTTTACCACTATCCAATTATTTATTGAACTCATTTTTAATAATTTAAATTTTAAAAAAGGATGAAATGGAATATATCTTTGGTTTTCCAAATGAGGCTCTTTAATTTCCTTTTTACAATAATGTGAATGGAATTTTTTCTTTTAACTTTACTAAATGAACTAAATTACCCACTCTCATGACCAACTTGTAATTAAAATCTCCCAATATAATTATCCACAATTATTTTCAAATAAAAAAGATTTAATTTTTTTTGTGAATTTTTTGTTTCTAAAACATTATTTTTAATGTGTAAACAACATTCTCCAAAAAATTGTTTTAATGATTTTTATGAAATTTTCATTCAGAAACAATAAAAATATATGGTCTTACATACGTTTTAAAAGGGATATTATCCAACGGTACAATCCTTATTTATTTCTCTGGATAGTTTATGTTAATGGTGGGATGTTTATGAAACCTAATCATTTTTTATAAGTTATACTATGTTGGATTGATGAAATGTTTATGCTACCCATTTTTTGGAATGGGTTTTGATAAGATGATATGAAGAAATATTAATGTGTTTATTGAACAAATATGAATGGTTTTAATTATGTGTTGGGTGGTCCAATAATTAGATATCCCTCATATTAAATGGTTAATGTATTATATATCATGATATTATTATAGTGACAAAATTTATATTCATGATTCATTATAAGAAACAAGTTGATTTTATTGATCTATTTTTGGGAAAATTTCTATTTTCTTAATTCACTATGGGAAAATAGAGTCGATTCCTTGTCTGTTTTGATTTTTTTTCTCATTAGATTACTGTATCATATTAAATGGTTTCTATAATTATCATTATTCCACACTTATATGATATAAAAATATGGCTCATGATTGCTTAATGCTGATTATCATTCTTATGATTCATAATATTTTAAGTGGCAGTTGTTTATTCCATGAATAATGTTTAAAGTCCATGGTATATTGGTTATAAACTTTTTAATTTATATTCATGAATTAATAACCTTCTTATTTTCTTATTCATTCATGTGATCATTTAATACGAAGCATTTGTTCTCATCATTTCTAATGTTTTCATTCCTCAAGTTATAAAAACTGGTTTTATGTAGGGTATATCTATGAAGGTTACTTAATGTGAATATATTAATTGGATAAGTTGAATATATTTCATGAAATAATAATATTGTATTTATAGTCTCAAATCCACAAAACCTACATGGTCATTGGGAAAGATTTCATGAAGTGTATTTAATATTAATTAATAATATTACATATTTATGTAGGAAAATCTTGGGTTTATTTAGGTGGTTTAATAGAAATTTTTAGTTATACTTTGGAAACAAGGATGTGAAACTTTATTGAGAACAATTGGAATACCATAATCTATTGAAAATGTTCAGTAATTTTAGTAAAGGATAGAGTGAGTGGTTTTTAAGAAATAATATCCCTATTTGGATACTACAAGTGAATGTGGCTCTAAAAAGGTTGTACTAAGGGGTAATAACTATAAAAAGGGTTCATTGGGATTTGAATCAATCAACCCCTAGTGTATAAAAAATGACCCTTACTATACAAGTAGTTTGAATCTCATAGGGGGTATTTTTCAGAAATTCAGAAATTCTTTACGAAAAATCATTTGGGATTTGAAATGATGTTGACCCGAAATGACCTAGGTTAAACCAAATGTGTCATAAATTTAAATTATGTTTAGTTGACATAGATATATTCTGATTTTTTTTATTGATTGATCACTATGATAAAATATGTCAGACAATCATTCTATCCACTTTATTATTTATAAGGGATTGAATACTGAATGATGAAGTCGAGGTGGTAATATGTAATCTGAAATACTAAATTAACCTATTTGAGATTATTTATATAAATGATTTAAAATTATAAAAGAAACCATGGAATGATAATCAAAACCCAAAATGATTTTTTGTTGAATTAGCAGTGAACACCCCTAATGTTATGATGATAACATCTCATGTCTATAATTATTCTCTAGTTGATGTTTGTTGAAATGAACTTCCTATAAATCTTATTATTCTTCTTATTATTGATATTGCTGTTATTTGTGGCATGATTATTCATTATCTATATAAATTACATTTTAATTTCTA
Source organism: Viscum album (assembly GCA_963277665.1). Classification (NCBI taxonomy): domain Eukaryota; kingdom Viridiplantae; phylum Streptophyta; class Magnoliopsida; order Santalales; family Viscaceae; genus Viscum; species Viscum album. The sequence goes on from OY728142.1 coordinate 1,543,392,849, forward strand.
TGGAGGGTAAGTCACATTTGAAATTCAATAATAACCTATGATCATCTGTCTTTGTGATGATAAATATGATTTTATGATGTAAATTACATCCATTTTACGCCTCTTGACTCCCTTCCAATCGGTGTGATTATAGTTGATGGCTATGGAGAAAATCAACATTAATGATACAATTATTATGTAGTATATTTTTGATGTCTTTAGAGAATTTTTAACTAGTATTACACCAAATCATCAAGTCGAGTTTGAAAAAAAAACTCATACATGGTGATGCAACTATCACAATGATTTTCTATAGATTATCCTTGATTTATTTGTAGGAATTAAAGATGAAATTATAATAAAATATTTATAAGGGATTTATCTGACCAATTTTGTCTATTTGGGGAATAATTTTTAATTTTATTAATAAAAAACAATTCAATTAGTTTACAATAATGAATTATTATCCTCAACACTGTATTGATGAATTTTTTAATCAACTGCATAGAGTTCAAAAATGTTCCAAGACTGAACATTATTTTGGTTATCACTAATTTATTTTCAAGAAGGTGGGTATACTGATGAGAAAATTCTATGAGATTTATATAAACTGTGATTTTATAGTGATGTTATTTGTTCTTACCAATCCCCCTCTATCATCAAGAATTTAAGGAATAGAATCTTCTGATATTACCTTGATTAGTTTATGGTATTCTTTATAGATGATATTCCTATTTATTAAAGGATTAAGGAAGATCCTAAATACCACTTGATAACTATACTAAAGTGTCTAATGAAGGTTATGTTTTTTTTTTATAATTTATCAATTATTATTTCTGGATATAAATGGTTTCATTTTTGGGTCATATAATATCCAGAGAGTGTACATCTATGGATCCATCAATGTCCAAAGTTATTGAACATTTTTGGAGACAAACCTATGTGATTGAGACATGATGTTTTCTTAGACATTATGCATACTATATATGGGTTTTGGATAATTTATTATGAATGTATAATCTAATCACAAAGTTAACTCTAATGGTAGCCATGTACCTTTGGAATTATGAATGCGAGAATAATTTAATGGAACTGAAGGGAAGGATAGTCAGTAAACCTATCATTACATTAACCTGTAGTGGAGAAGGGTTTGTATTATATAATTATGCATTGAAAAATGGAATGGAATTAATTTTCATATAAAATGATAGTTTTATAGCTTATGCCTCTTGCAAATTGAAGGTTCATGAAAAAAATTACCCAACTACAGATTCAGATTTAACTAGAGTAATTTTTTACATTAAGGATATGAAAAAATTATCTTAATGGATAAAGATATTATATATATACAGATAATAAAAATTTAATGTATATATTCACATTAAAATAGATAAATATTCTCTATAAAATATGGTTATATTGAATATAATATTATTACAACTCAATACATTACCTCCATTGGAAGGAGAACAAGCTAGTCGAGGCATTGAGTCAAAAATATCTTTCTTGATTGTTTAAGATGAGGGAAAAAAAGTTAAAATATTTTTAGAATTGAAAAGTATGGATCTAGAAATATTTAAGGCATGGGAGAAATCTTATTTTCTTAGTTGAGTGTTTAACCATATATCCATGTGATTATTGAAGAGGAACAAAATAAAGATGTAGAGATACAGAAGGTGGTCAGAAATGTTCTGGAATTTATCCTAGATTATGATTAGATGATAAGGTTCAAAAATCATGTATGTGTTCATCCCATATAAGATTTTAAGGAGATGTTAGAGGAAGAAAGTAATTATTCATTCTCAAATTATACTTGATGTACAATGATTTATAAGGATTTGAAAGAGTATTTCTAGTGGGATGACATAAAGTGGGATATTTAAGAGTTTGTATCTCAAGGATTGGAATGTTTTATATAAAAAAGAAAAATTGGATTTTACATCCAATACCCATACCAAAATATATATGAGAAAATATAGCTATAGAATCTGTCAATGGACTAATCAAAACATCTAATGACTATAATAATATTTGGATGGTAGTTGATGACCTTACAATGTCAGAAAACTTCATTTATATCGGAGAATACATCTATTTTGATTAATTGGACAACATATACATTTATTATGTGTCAATGTTGAATGGATTACACTTTATATTATATTTTATTCGAATAAATGGTTAATAACAATGTTCGTGAATCATCTTCAATAATCACTTGAAATATATTTGATTTTAAGAACCATGTATCAACCTCAGATATATGGTCAATTTAATTTTTAGAAGTTATTTAAAATTCATTTATAAAATTTAATTTAAAATTTTAATTCCTAATTAAAAAATTACCATAAAATTAATTTTTGAGAATATTATGAAAATAATTATTTTTCAAGGAATAGTGAAAATAATGATTTTTATTGAAAATTGTATTTTCATTTAATTTAATTTCATGGTATGATTAAATTTTGTTTTGATTTTAAATTTTAATCGGTTAATTTTTATTACCAATATTTCAATTATGGGTTTTAATATTTATTATTTTACTTTTATTTAGAATAAAAACATTTTATATTTTAAAAGGTCATCTTTCTCAAAATATTTTCTTTGTTGCATTTTTACGACATTATTTTTAAATAAATTCTAAAAATTCATTTTTTTTGAATTTTAAAATTTTTTATCTATATTTGAAATCAGTGGTTCCAAATTTTGTAAATATTTGACTTTATTTTGTGTAAATATAAATAGTATCCTTAGTAATTTTTCTACCTTAATAAAGGGTAAAACAATTTAACATGAATTAAACATAATTGATAAGGCCACAAAGTTTCTTCATATTTTCCATCTTATGAATTTTATTTTTCTATTAACTCTTAATGTTTGGAATGGAATGGTTTTATCGACAATTTTACATGAAAATTAAATATAGATTATTTAAATAAAATAAAGTAACAATATTTTAATGTTGTGCTCTTAAATATTAATAATATATCCCCTTGGGAAAAAATTAAATTATGAATGAATATAAGAATATATTTATAACATAGTAAACTTATTTTATCGATATAAATTAAATTATGACTTTTGGGTCCACATGAATATTATTATGATATTTAAAATATTTTATTTAAAGAAAAGTCAAAGATGACACATTAATGTTTTAAATACTAATTTTTTTATTATATAATCTTATGGAATATATATTTAATTGTAAATATTATTATAAAATCGAAAATATATATCTACATTAATGTAATTTATTATTAATTTTTAATTTTTAAATAATTACCTTAAATAATTATAAAAATATGAGGCAATTGTTATTCAATTAGTGAAAAAAAATCAAATAAATGATATTAAAAATATTAAAATAAATATAATTTAAAATAATAAATTTTCTCCACAATTTTTTTGATTATTATTAAACGTTAATGTTATATTAAATTATTTTTTATAGGTTTTCTTATTTTATTTAGTTTCATAATTTTATAGTAATTAATAGTGTCGAAATGGATACTAATTATATTTTAGAAATAGAATATTTTATTAAATTATTTAATAAATATGAAAATAATAAATAATGAAAAAGTGGGTAAATTAGGTATAAAATATCATAAATTGTATGTTTATAGTCCAATTTACATTTTATAAGTAAAACTTACAACTTTTTAATACTGAAAAAATTATTAATGTAGTTAAAATTAAAATAGGTTTACTATGGGTTAATAAAAATGAAAAATTTAAAATTCACACCACAACTAGTAAAAAATATATTATTTCATGGGATTAAAAACCAAGGCCAACCTTTCATAGAATAAATTTTATTTTTGGTATTTGGATTGAGATTGAATTTATTATAAATTAATATTTTGAGAAATTTAAAAAGTCATCTTCATGTCTATTATAAACGGACGCCTCCTCCCTTACTTAGTCGCACCAATTTTATTATTATATATCGACCAAAATCATCCAAAATATCTCCCAATCATCCCTTGACCCATTATAGATGTGTCGGTATTACCAAATGTTCATCCTTAGATCCCATTAGAGGAGATCTAATGGAGTTATTATGAAGAATAGGTAATCACTCTAATAGATCACTTTCATTTTTTAATTTTCTTTAGCTCATATAAATCACAGATTGTTATCATAAAATAATAATTATTGTTTCCCAAATATTTTTAGTTGTTATTATAATAATGAAAAAACAATTATTAAACCATTTATAGATAATTATCATAAAATAATAAATATATTTTCTATGTATTTTTAAATGCTATTATGAATATGAAAACATAATTATACCCCCCAATTCCAATTAAAAAATGACTGAAAGTATCTATCGTGCGTACTTGCGGCTTTGCGTCTCCACGTAGCGATAAAATTCATTTATCAACATCAAATTTTAAGGATGAGTATTATTATGGTTTTAATGTTTATATATGTTATTTAATACATTATTGTAAGCATGTAATGATAATATCATGTTTAACTTATTACCATATAATATTTTGAGAAATGATAACATCGCTCGTGCGTACGTATGAAATTCCATTTGAAAATGAAATTTGATTCAGTTTTCATTTACATTTCACATAAATGGTAACAAGGGAGACTTTTATGAATTTATATGATATATTTGAACTCAAAATAATTTTATAATGGTTAAATTATTATTTACCTTTCTTTCATTCCATCAACTGTGGAATGAAAACAGCCTTCATCAATACATACGTCCTACAATCTAAATGACCAATGTGATTCATTTTTTAATATTTTAATTATATGAATGATTATAAATATGTAAATAATGATTATATATTATTTATATAATATGATTAAAATTTTGGAAATTATAAATCCAAATAACAATGTATAAGGATGAAGACATCCAAACTGAAACAAGATTGGAAAAAAAAGTAGTTATCACCAAGAATAGTGATTTTAATAACATGTTATTAATACGTGGGTGATAAAATGTTATAAAAAATTAATTAATATTATGATAGATATATGGTTATGTAATAAATTTATAATTAGTTGATATTTATTAATTTTGAGGTATCAACATGGAAAAAGAATGTCAAGACTTGAGGTAAGGGATTTTGTCTCACTTTTTCTGTAAGAAAAATTCCTTATACACTACTTTCTAATTTTGTGTGGTGTATATACTTCCCTTGGATTCAATTTATGAAGAAAAAATGTCGATTTTTTTTTACTTTTTCCCATGGGGTATACTCTGATGAAAATCACTTATTTTCATATATTATATGATAGTGAATGATTTATGTTATTGTAGAACATGTATGTATTATTTTATTTATGTGATGCATATAAACTATATCTTCATCTAATGAATTAGGTAAATATAGACAACTAAAAGGTAAAAACATTATGCATGAACCTGATTACATGTTCACAAATGTTATACATTATCCTCATTACATGTTCATCATGTTATGCATGAACACGATTGAATTTAAGTAGTATTATAAATGGACCCTTTTTTATGTACATTACATTACTTGTGGACTTGGTTTCATGTCTATAATTTTATATGATATACTGAATTTATTTCCTTAACCTAATAAGTGAACTTCATTCATTCTATACATGTTCATAAAGTTATAATTTTATGTGTATTCAACAATTTAATGTTTCATTTAAATGTGATGATCTCATGGAATTTGTTATTTTTTTATTTTATTAATTATGTCTTATGAACTATCAATATTTATTCCATGACTCATGATTATGAATCTATGATATTAAGGGTATATATTATCTGATGTTAATTTCATCTTCTCACACCCTTATGCTCATGTTATGAAAATGTGATTATTGATATATCTTTTATTTAAGATTAATGAGGGTTTGAGATCACTCTTTATTTTGTTTAATTTCCCCAGATTAAAAAGAAAGGGTTTTGAAATGATGTGTCTTATACGGGGGATAGTTATGATTATATTAGAGGGTAATTATATTGATCAATTATGAACCAACTATTTTTGTGTCCAATTTTCCAATAAAATATACCTATATGATTCAATCTTGTATTGAGATTTTATATAATGAATGTTCAAATACATAAATTTAATAAGTATTTATGAAATGTATTGGTCATTATATGTTGTATTAGAGATAATTTTAGTAAACCATTTGAAACTATGATGAGAAATCATTATGGATATATCTAGATATAACATAAAATATTATTGTTTTGATAATGATCTTGAATGGAAAATGTTTAAACTAAGATTTCATAACACAATGTATCACTATTTCAAAATAATTTTTCATTATTATAGGATTTTCACTATGATCTATACAACTAGGATTTTTAGTTTTAGTCAGCGGAATTAATCAAAAGGATTTGTGGGAACAATGAATGTGACATCCAATGAAATGACTATTCTTATGTGAAATAATATTTCTTATGATTTGGGATGAAAAATCTTGTGAATATTCTCACTCAGCTCTCCTAGTCAATTTTTAGAAACAAGGATCATGTTAAACATCCAAATAAACCATTGTGTGAGCAACATGTTATTGAATCTTTTATGTGATAATGAACACAAACCTTATATGGTTATTCTAATCCCTTGGTGTTGAGTTATGGACAAATACAATGTAAAATATATTTTATATTCTTAAGTGAACATAATATGAAATGTTTTTCCTGAATATTTATCATTTTTATGGTGAAGAAAACTAATTCTGAAGTATCATTCACAATACGAGAAAAGAAGATGAAATTATCTCAATGGTATAGGATGTGATAATAAGAATTTTTTCTGCAAGCACATCCCTCTTAGCCTATGTAAAAAATTGATAATAAATTACTTGAGATTAATGAAAAAGATAATGAATCAATTTTTACCAATAAGAAAAATATCACAAGAATTTCATGGTATGATTTATGTCTAATTATCATCCCTAAAAAAAGTTATTGATTCATTAGTGCTTGAAACCAAAGATCTGAAAGGAACTATTCATAATAGACATTGTATTCTATGAAGAAATCATTTTATGTGCACTGAATTTTGGAATGGAATCTAAAAAATATCAATGACTTGGTGATAAGAAAAGTAAGATTGATATTTATGGAAACATAAGTGCTTTTGTACTTGTAGGGAATAAAATGATTCATCATCCTTATTTCCAAAATTATGGTAATGAGAACCTAGGTGAAAGTATTAATGGAAAAAAGAAATTGTTTCATGTGTGGGAAGCTTGGACATTGAGAAATATAATGCCAGATTGATTTAAAGAGTCTAGTGAATGAAATTAATAGAGATATAGCTCATAAAAAATAATCCAATAATAATTAACTTTTATAAGTGCAATAATTTTGGGAATAATTACAATCAATTCCATAATCCAAGGTATATTGAAAGTTGTAAGAAAATAATCCTCTAAAATTAAATGACATAGGAAAAGATTATTGAATTAAAACAAGTTTATGGGAATCATGAGAGCAAGAGAAAACATATCCCCTACTCAAGAACAGGGTATTAATTTTTTATATTTGTATTAAATATAAAAGTCTTATCCATTAGTGAAGATTAATGGGATTCTGTGTAGTGATTTGTTCACCATACATAGTTTCAAAACATATTTCTAGAAGAAAGAGACCATATTTTATATTGAATTTACCTATTATTATCTATCAATTCAAGTGTTAACCCAATCCACTACTTGAAATATTTTATGATTATATAAGACATTTTTTTAAATAATAACGTGATATTCATCTTTTAGTAGTATATTTGATTATGAACATTGGGGAAATGATTAGTTCACCATGGAGAATATAAGATAATGTTATATACATTTTGGAATGAGGTAGTATGAGTAAAGTAAATTATTATTAGTTTATCTTGGAGGGATATAAGAATAAATTATATTTGGGTTTTGAATATGGTTGGAAATATTTTGGAGGAGTCTTAAGGTTAAATGGGTTAAGATAAAAATTTGGATATTTTTTCTTGAGGTTGAAGTATGATTTATCACACCCCATGCTAAACATTTTGGTTTAGGAAAATTTTAAACGCTGAAGGAATTATTTATGAGTTTTATGATTTTATGATTGATGCATGAAAAAAATATCTCAAGTATCTCTTCTATGGAGTAATAGATAAAATGAAAATTGATCGAATCACAAAGAAATGATGATATTATTCATAAGACATAGAAAAAAATCAATTATGTTTATATTATCGAGAGTTTTATTTATATTTTAAATGAAACCATTTTATTTAAGAAAAATACATTGAAATTAAAATGATATCTATTTACATTTCTTACTAAAAAATCTATTGTATTTTAACTCATCATATATTTATAGTTTTTTGATAGTTTAATTTCTACTAACCATGATCTCTATCACTCTTTATTAGTCAGTGGGAGTTAGGTTTTCTCTTTCATTCCCATGTTTTTACTCCCCCCCACAAGCTATCCTATGTGGAAAAAAGATAATATTTACTTTATGTAACCTTTAACATTCAAATTTTCCACTTATAATGGATGTTTTATTATAATTTTTTACGATGTAGGTTTCTATGAAGCAATTTTATGATTTTAAAACTCTGATAACCAAGATGAATTTTAAATCAGAAAGTAATTTTATGTGTGGTTTAATATAACACACTTCGATTTTTATGGAATAGATTTTTAAATAATTTGATTTATTTGATACCATGTGTCACATGAAAGAAAAAATTATATTAAAATATAAACTATAATTAAAATATTATATTTTTATTATAATACAACCATTGAATTTATAGGAATGAATATAAATTACTAATTTTTTAAATAAATATAAAGGTTCAACTAATTATGAATGTATTTTTAGGTTCTTATAAAATAATCAATCAATTTTTAGTAAATTCAATTTATTCTTCAAAAATATATTCATAATTTAGAAATTATCAGAATATTATTTTTTGTGAGTATGTTTAAAATGATTATTTTTAAAGGAACTGAAAAAAGTAATGATTTTTATTAAAAATAGTATTTTATGTTTTTTTCCAAGTTATTAATATATATATATATTTCAATTATAATTTTTTAAACTTGTTTTAATATAATCCATATATAGGGTTTATGTGTATTTTATACATTAATTTGGAATAGAAACATTTTATATTTTATAGGGCATTTTTCTAAGAATAAATATTCTTATTGGTGTTTCCTAGATTTATTTAAAAATAATATCCTTAATTTTTTTTTGTTTTGAATTGTAAAAATGGATTAAATATTTGGAAGTAGTGGGTCCAAATTTAGTTAATAGGTAAATATTATTTTTGGTCCATATAAATAGTAACCATATTACATTTTGTTATGTTGGTAAAGGGTAAAACATGGTGATTTGGATGAAAAATAAGTGATAAATCCATAATTTCTCATCCAATTTATTTTTTTAAGAAATTAAATTTTCCCTTAAAACATAAGGTTAATATTTTATTTTTTTAATGGGAAGTTTTCCATGAAAATAAATTATATATTTTTTAAATCAATGAAAGTTACGAAATATCACTTTCTTGGTCTTAAATGTAACTTATGTGTCAACATGGGAAAAATCGTTGGTTATTAATGAATATAAGTGTCCATTTTGAACGTAATAATTTAAATTTTCATGTTATAAATTTAATTATATCTTATTGGTTGAAAAGGACGATATTAATTGGTTTATAATATTTCATTTAATGAAAAGTCATAGATGTTGCATTCATATTTTAAATTAAATAAATTTTTTAATATAGGGTCATCCTGAAGATATTACTCACTATACATATGATTATAAAGTATAAAAGATTTATAAATATCATGGTAAATAATTTTTAATTTTTTATGATGAAATATTTACCATAAATAAATACAGAATGATGAATAAATAATTATACAATTAATAAAAAAATCAAAATAAATGATACTAAATATATTTAAAAAATATTATTTGAATTAATAAAGGTCATAAAAAATTTAAATATATGATTATGACATATTATTGTTTTATTTGTTTTTTTTCAAATTTATATTGTTTATTGATTTTTATAATGTCAATGTAATGAATAGTGTCAAAACTGACAGAAATGATATTTTTGTAAAAGTAGCATTTTATTAAATAATTTAAAAATAATAAAATATCATATAAGGATAGTTTTGATAAGTTATGGTTGAAAATATAAAATTTTTTCATTTATATTCCAATTTACCATTTATAATTAAAAATTACAACCATTCAATATTGAAAATTTTCTTACCCTTGTAAATATTAGAAATGATAACTATGGGTTAATCAAAATGACAAGGTTTAAAATTACTCCAGATCTTATTTAAATTAATTGGATCATATAATTACATAACAATCACAAATTATATATGAATCCATTTCTATTTAGAGGTTTTTTATTGATATTTAATTTAATATAAATTAATCTTTTGAGAAATTCTAAAAGAGCCTCTCACCTCCATTATAAAAGGACACATATCCCTCACTTAATTTCACCCATTAAATTATCATATCTAATAAAAAATATGAAATATTTTCTTATAAAATTACATATAGACCTTATAAATTTGATGTTATTAACAAAATATCAACCCTAGATCCCTTTAGAGGAGATCTACTGTAGTCACTACGAAGAAGAGGTAATTACTCTAACAGATAACATTATTTTTCTATTATTATTTACCTCATATAAATCTACGATAATAATCATAAAATAATATATTAAATTTTATCACACATTATTCTGATTATTAAAATATTATTATACACCACCTTTCCTATCAAAAAAGAATTCAAAGTATTGCTCTTGTGTCCATATAGCTTACTTTCTCCACGTACCAATAGAATTCATTTTTTAGAAACATATTTTATAGATGGTTATTATGATGGGGTTAATTTTTATATATTATATAAGTTAAATAATCTTAATTTTTGGATTATAATATAATATATACCTTTTTACCATCTAATATTTTTAAAAACAATAACTCCCCTTGTGCGTACATATAGACTATCATCTCAACGGTGTTATGTGATTATTTTTTGACTTAATATTTTACATGGAGGGTAATAAGGATGAATTGTATTAATATATATGATATATATATATATATATGAAATAATAATTATTATTATGGAATGGTTAAATTATTATTTACCTTGAATTCATTCCATCAATCAAATAATGAAAATATCTTTCATACATACGTATAGCCTGCCATCTCTATGAACAGTGTAATTCATTTTTATATATCTACATTATATTAATGATAATAAATATTTATATAATTATTATATATTAGGATAATACCATGATTATAATTAATGAAATTATGAGATGAAATATCAATGTATAAGGACCAAGACTTTCGAACTGTTAAATGCTTTGAAAATGACGTTATCATCCAGAATAATGATTTAAATAAAAAAAATTTAATAATCATCTGAAAATATGTTACACATAGATCATAAATTTAATTATAGATATATATTTTATGGACTAAATTTATAATTATTTAAGATTTATTATATACATTGATTCAATATGAACAAAAAAATTCGAAACATGAGGAAAGTGATTTTTGTATCACTTTTTCATTGCGACACATGCCTTATACACGAATTTTTATATTGTTTGGGGTATATAATTGCAATTAATGTATTTTATGAGTATTATAATCAAAATTATGGGATTTAAATTTCCATATATTTCTCATTATTTCATGGGATATACTATGTGACATATTACAAAGTGGTAAGGGTTTATTTCACAATCTCATCATTATATGGGGTTTTCTATATTTAAGTATTTATTGTGAAATATGTATATTGTATTCCAATGTATTATAATTTATATTTATAAATGTTTATAATATTTTCAATTTATTTCATATATTAATTTTTACCCAATTTTTATTTTTTTTAAAAAATTAAAAGGAATCCTCTTGTCGTATTCCAAAAAGGTTATTTTAGGTTTTTTTAAAGAAGATTGGAAGGAATGTTTTTTAAAATATAAAAAATTAATGAAATTTACCTCAATTAAGTATCCTAAATTATTTATATATTACCTTACAATATTATAAGGTTCTTTTCAATGAATATTATTTTCCTTTTTAATTGTGTGGATTTTTAAAAGAATGATTTCAAAATAGAAAGTATTTTTTCCCAAGAATTATTTCTAATGGTCCTTAAAAATATTTTTCCATCTATGATAACATTATTATATATTAATTATTATTTACTAGGGATATCATCCAATGATATCGTCCTTAATGTTATTTTTGGATGGCTTATGTATATGATGATAATATGTTGATGAAATTCATTTTCTTTTTCATGGGTTATAATTTGAAGAAACTACTCTTTTTTTGATATGATCATGGATGATGAATTTTTTATGACTTTATGGCACAAATATTTATGTTTTTTATTTTATGGGCCCTATATATTCCTACAATTTGTTTGGTAAGGATGCATAACTCATTAGTAAATATGTTATGTGTGAACCTGATTACATGTTCCCAAATTTTATACTTGAACCTACTAACATGTTCAAAATTCTATGAGTGAACATAATTATATTTCAAAATGATATAAATGAACCTATATTTCAAGTCCATAAGATTATTAGTGGAACCAATTTCATTTTCATAAGATTATTTGAGGGCCTAATTTCATTTCCATAACATAATGAGTGAACCTATTCTTATTCCTACATGTTCACAATCTTATAAGTTTATATGTATTTTTAAATTTCATTTTACATGTCAATTTCATAAACTCATGGATAAAATTATTTGATTAATTTGTGATTCATATCTTTTTTTGTGCCAATATTTTTTTGTAGGACTCATTATTATAAATCTATTATATGTAGGGTATATATTTTCAAATGTTAAGTTAATATTATTAAACACTTACTATCATGTTATAATTTTGTTACTATTTATATATAACTTGTTTACCCTTATTAGGAATTTGAGATCACCCTTTCTTATGTTTATTTTACGTATTTTATTAGTAATGTTGTTTCAAATGGTTTGTCCTAGAAGGATGTTAGTTATAAATAGGTTTGTGGGAGAAGCTACAGATCATTTATGAATCAGTTGTCTATGTGTCCGTGTTCCCAAAATAACTAGAATTATTTGATTATAGCATGAATAACGAAGTTACATAATGAAAATTAATCTACATATATTCAATAATTATGTATGAATCTTTTTTGTTGTTATAATTCATTACTAATTTAGGATTCTATCTTATTTCCTGGCGCTCCCACCACTCCTCCGTTGAGTTCAATATGTGTTCCATATATCTCTCCTAATAATGTTCTTATGTGAACCTTAACATTTAATAAACCTAGAGGTCATACCACTAGTTTGTTATTTCTCTTATGAGGATCAACTGGTGGAGATTATAGATCATAGTGGGAATTTTATATGAACTAATACTACTCACGTAGTCAATGCTATGTAGAGAAACCACCAATTTGAAGAAGCTACATGGGAACAAATGATGAGGAAGAAGTATCCTCAGTTGTTTATATCAGAGTAATTTAATGTCAATTTAAAAATTATTTTTAATTAGGGTATAAAGTAACAACCTGATATTTTATCGTATATATATATATATATATTTCAAATAAATTTATATTCATCGATAGCTTGTTTCATACACAACACTAAGTTATAATGAATCATAATATAGTATAATTTTATAACCTACAAGTTAAATTTTATGGTATAAAAACAATTCTATAATTTAATGTGATGGTGTTAAATAATGAATATATATTTATAAAAAATTTATTATTTTTTATTCAGGTATTTATATGCTTAAAAAATGCAGTTTATCTCAAAAATATTATTTTTATTATTTTATGGAAAAGTATAAAATATCACTTTCTCGCACTTTCATAAAATGTATTATATTAAGTTATATTGATTCCTCGAAAAATATTTCAAAATTATCAGAGAGTTAAATTTTTTATAATTATTTGAAAGGATTAAATATATTGATGAATAGTGAAAATACTAATTTTTTAAAAGATTCCTTTTTTGTTTGAAGCATTTATAAAGTTAATTATTTTTTAAAAATGAGTTAATACTAAATATAGTTCAATTATATTTTTATCAATCTAATTTAGGTCAGTGTAAACAATTTCATGTTGAATTTCGATATAAAAACTTTTTATATTTATGCAACAGTTTTCTTTGGAAAACCGCTTTTTCGTCACATCTACGGGTTAAATTTTCAATTAAATTTTAAAACACCTATACAATTAATTTGGTAAAATGTATTAAATATTAATAATAATAATAATTGATATTATTTTATAAGGTAATTTTTTTTTCACAATTAAGAGTAAAAAAAATCAACTATTATTGTTAAGGTAAAAATGAGTTTAAAGAAGGGTTAAAACAAAATATCATGGTAATTTTGCCTATTAAACAAGTCCAAACACTATTATAAGTCCCTAATTAGACATTATACGATCAAAAATTCTAATATATGGTAATTGTTAATCATTTCTCTTGGAAGTGACTTTATCATTTTGTATTTTTTAGGAAATTTCAATTTGGGTCCTTTCCCCCCCCCATATAAATGGACACCTCCTCTCATCTCATATCCACACTTACAAATTATTCTATTTTAAAACACCTACAAACTACTTTCCTTAATTAATTTTCAACAAAATATAGATATTTTTTACAAGGAAACCCTCATAAGAAGGCCTTCTGTGATTAGATAAATAGGATGTTTGGAGAGGGGCTATTGTTATTAACCGAGTGTTTTTATTTTATTTGTTTTTCAACATCATTATTGTATTATTAAAATATTTTAATATTTTATCCAAATTATATTCCATATATTTGTATGTTATTATTTTAATTTCTTAATCAAAAAATATCCCCACTTCCATCCAATGGAAAATGAAACCGTCTATTGTGTGTACGACATACCCCTCCTCACAAACTAGTGTAATTTTTTTCATCACCTCAACTGAAAAAATGGATATAATTATGGAATTAAATTATATATATGATATTTATAACATAAATATGATTTTATAATTATAACATCACATTAACCATTTTAGCTTTCAATATGTGTATCAATGATAACATCGCTCGTGAGTACGTGAGGAATACTGCCTCCACTGAGAAATAAGATATGTTTTTCATTTTATTTTGACATGGATAGTAATATAGATATATTTAATGAATATATATAATATTAAAATTATTCTGTAAAGGTTCGTTTTTATTTAAATTTATTTCATTAAATCTATCCAAAATGAAATAATGTTCATGCGTCGGTACGACCTACTGTCTCCATGAATGGTGTAATTCATTTTTCAATCCATAAATTTTATGGATGAAAACACAATATATATATATATATATAGAGTGAATATATATTCTGAATATATCATAATTATCATTCCATAGATGATTTTTCCCTGATCAATGTACACGGCTAAAAGACTACTGAACAAAAACATATGTGAAAATTGAACCTGTTATCACCTAGAATAGTGTTTTTAATAAATAATTTTTAATAAAATGTCCATATAAGTGTTCAAAGTTAACATATATTGTATTAAATATATTATCATGTTTTTAATACATCTATAATAAACAAATATTTATTATACATGATCTTTAATCATTGCATGAAGAAAGTCGAGACTTGAGGTAAGAAATTTTCAATACACTTTTATTTATGTGTGCCACCAAAAATATTCATTACATTTTTATTTTATTATCTTCATATAATACAAATGAATTTATTTAATTATTATTAAAATAGAATTTAGGGGTATTTACATATCCACATATGGTTCATTCTTTTATGGGGCTAATAATTCATAAATTTTCAATGCGGTAAGGGATTTATGTTATAATCTCATTGTTTATTAGGATTTCTTTTTATTATGTTTTGGATGATGAAATTTAAATATATAACTCCATATAATCTTATGAAATTTCTTATAATATGCATATTACTTAATAATATAAAATTTCCTTTCATTTTCTTCTTTTTATGAAGTAATCTGAGAAAAATAATGTTTTAAGGAAAATTTTAATTGTTACTCTCTTCAATCAGAAATCATCTATTTTCCATATCCATGATTTCTAAAAATTTCTTTACCAAAAACTAGTGAATGATTTAATTTTTTTCCTTTTTTTAAAACTTTAATAAAATTATTTAAAAGAAATTTTCTTTTTTTTTTCAAATGAATTAATTTTTTACTATTTTTACATTAATTTGAATGGAATATTTTTTTTAACTTTTACTATTTTAAAGGAGATTACCAAAATAAAGAAAAATAAACTATTTGAATAATTTGTAACTTACAAGGTTATTTTATAAATTAATGTGTTTTAAAAAATTTGTTACTATTTTGATTTAAAATATTATTTTCAATGAGGAAATGTTATTTTTCTCAATAATGTTTTAATGATTTTTATGTAATTTCTATTATTCAATGGAAAAAAATTTAGAATTTATTATGTGTTACTGGGGATATAGTACAATGGTACCATATTAATTTCTTCCTCTTTATGGTTAATTAATATGCTGATGATGTTTTTATGAGAACCACTCCTTTACCTAGGGTTAAGAAATAATGTATTGAGGAAATGTTTATAAACCCAAACTAATTGTATGAGGTATTATATGTAGATATGATGAATGTTTTATGATTTTATGGCACATATAAGTATGTTTTATTATTATTTTACGAAGGGGTACAAAATTATATATCCCTCGAATGTATTGGGTGTGGTATTATATTTCATGGGATAATTTTGTGATATTAGTTTATTTATTTGATTCACTATGAGAAACAAGTCGATGTGAATGATCTATTATGAGAAACATGGTGATGTTATTGATCTGCTATGGGAAACCAATATTTTAGTATAATATGTTATTAGTTAATTTTATTGGTAGTTAACCTTAAAATAAGAAATAGTTTCTATACTTATTGGGGTTCTACAATTATATAAAATTAACTTATGTTTAATTATTGTTTAATGATGATTTCACACTAGTAAGATTCATTTGTTTCAAAATTGTAATGTGTTATTCCATGAATCAAGATTATAGTCCATCATAAATTTTGTAGAATTTTTTTATGTTATATTAATGATCTCATAGCCATATAGTTATCTAATTGTTTTATATGATCATCGAGTGACATCTCACATGTTAACCCTTATAATGTCTCTGAGCTCACCCTTTCTTATGTTTCCTTTTCAAATTTCATGAAGAATTGTTTTAGGTAAGGTATGCCCATGAAGGTTACTAAATGTTAAGATCTTTTAGTGGTGATGTAAAAGATTATTTATAAAATAATAACATTGTGTATTTATTCCCAATAGAAACAAAACCACTATTGTCATTGAGGGAGTATTTATGAAATCAATAGAGCGATTGGTTTCCAAGAAATTATATATAGTGATTCCATTTGGTCTTACGAAGGCCCACACTACCTTCATGAATTGAATTAATAGAGTATTTATAGATTAAATTGATCAGTTTATATTGGTATTTAGAGTTTATATTCTTATCTATTCAGTGAGTAAGGGAGATTATAATGATCAGTTGAATATTTTACTAATTAATTTTAAGTTGGATAAGTTCTATTAAAAATCTACCCAAGGTAAAATTTGGATAAAAAATGATTAATTTGTGGTTCATATAATCTAAATTTAGGGTGTATCCACGGATTCATCAAGGGTCAATGCTATTGAATATTTGAATCAACCAGCCATTATTATTGAGATATGAATTCTCCTTGGGATTCCGCGGTTTTATCAATAATTTTTTGGAAAATGTCTCATGAATCTGTAATCCACTCCCCAAGTTAACTTGAAAGGGAACTAGGATCTTTTAGAATGATGCATATGAGGTAAATATCAGTGAAATAAAGTGAAGTTCAGTTATTGAACCAATTATTACATAACCATATAGTGGATAAAGCTTCGTAATCTATAGTGATGAATCGAAGAAGGTACTAGGATTAATTCTCACAAAGAATGATATTCTTTTATCTTAAAAATTATGATAAATTATGATTCCTGAGAAAAAATTCCCATATCATGATTTGGTGTTCCCTATAATGTTTTATCATTAAGAATGTAGAATAATTATATTTATAGAGAAAGATGTGATATATATACTGATCATAAATGTTTAAATTATATATTCACTTATAAATATATGTATATGTCCAATGAAGATGGATGTTTTTAAATATTATGTCTAATCAGTTCATTACTACACTATTCAATAGAATAATTTGATCGATGTATTGAGTTGAAAGGATAATGCTATCTTTTTTATTATGAGGATCATAAAGGATCCAATATTTTTTAATTTTCAAAGGATGGATCTAGAAATATTGATGGAATGGGAGAAATTTTATATTTCTCATATGAGTGTTCATCCAAAAATTTATGTGAATATTTAGTAGGTGTGAAATGAATATATGGAGCTATAGATTAAGGATATAAATGTTTTTAAGGTTATACATTATTATGATAGAATGATAAGCTGTAAGATCCATGTATGCATTATTTCGATACCCAATTTGAATAAGGTGTTTTGAGAGGAATCTCATCTATTTATGGTTGAGTCGAATGAAGAATGATATTGTGGAGTTTGTATCTCATTTCATTGTATGTTTGAAATTTATGGCTGAGAGGAACATGTTAAGGGGGATGTTACAACCATTACCCATAATATAATTGAAATTAGAAAACATCACCATGGATTTTTTCATAATAATAATCCCCAAAACATTGAAAGGTTATAATGCTATTTGTGTTGTAGTTGATCACCATAGTAGTTCATCACACTTCATTTCTGATAGAGAATAATTATCTCTTGATCAGTCTTCTATAATATTCAATAAATAAGTTTTAAGGATTAATTGAGTACCATATTCTATTATATCATATTGGGATCTTAGGTTTACCATTATCCTTTGGAGATTCCTTTAAAAATCCCTTGATAGATAATTGAGTTTCATAACTACATATCATTCTCATATATATTTCCAATCTGAGAGAACCTTTCAAACCCTACGAGATATGTTATTATATTATTTGATGGATTTCAATGATGGGTTGGATAGAAAACTTCCTCTAGATGAGTTTTCATACAAAAATAGTTTTTAATAGAGAATTCAGATAGACCCTTATAATTACCAATTAATAAATTATGGTAGATCTCAATCTTGATGGAATGATGTTGGGGAAATAAATCTATTGAAAAGTGAGTGATATAAAGAAATTAAAAATATGGGTAGATGAATTTATCAAAACAAAATGGAAGAGAAATTTTTATAGACATGTTATTAAAATAATTTGTGGCATGATGTAAAATTTTATGTAGGTGAGAATGTTTTTTTTAAATTTCACCATGGAATAATGATATGTGTTCTAAAAATAATGGAAGGATAATACCTAGGAATATTGGCTATTTTGATATTATTGATCAAGATGGGATGGTATCTTATCACTTGGCACTCCTACCAAACTGCTCTAAAGTTCATGATGGGTTCTATTTACCTCTTCCAATAATGAACATACTTATCCCTTAACATGTACTAAACATAAAAGTTATTCCACTAGAAAAATAACTCTCTTAAGTAAAAAAACTAGTGGAGATTCTAAATCGAATAAAGAAAGTGATATGAAACTAGATCACCCACCTTGTTAATGTTTGGTATAGAGACAACCAATTTGAGGGAGAAACATGAGAAAATAAGGATATGATGATGTAAAAGTTTCCTTATTTGTTTGAATTATAGTTATGTAATTTAAATAGATAAATTCTCTTCAATGGATGAGTAATGTGACACCTCACTATTTTATGTAATAGATTTATTTCAAATAAATTTAGTTTCTATGATAGCTTGTGATATATGAAATATAAAGTTTTAACTATCAATATTATTGTAAAAAATTACAAAATAGAAATTAAATATTAAGGTATGTTTTTTATAATTAAATATGACTGTTTTAGATAAGTAATATTTTTTTATAAATAAGTGATTAATTTTAATTAAAATATTTACCTGATTCTAAAATACATATTCCCCCCAAAAATTGGTTTTTATTGAATTTCATGAAAGAATAATAAAATTTATTTCTACCACTATTAAAAAGTGAATTTGGAAAATTGATCTAAATTTTTGGAATCAATTAGTAAACATTATATTAGAGTTCATTTTTGAGAATTTTCTATAAATAATTATTTATTTGATGAACAGAAAAAATACATATTTTTATTAAAAATATCATTTTCATTTAAAGAATTTAGTAAGTTACAATATTTTTATAATGGTTTAAAAGTAAAATTAGTAAAATTATATATTTATTAAAGAAATTATGTTTATCCCAATAAATATCATATTTATATTTTTTATGTAATAACGTTTTATACTTATGAAAAAAAATTCTTTTGAAAACCATTTTTTTTGTTGGTCTTGAGAGTTTTATATTAAATTAAATTCTGAAACTTCTTTGAATTGAATTTAGTAATAACGATTACTTATTTGGAATTTAAAATTTTTATATTTTTTAATATTATCAAATTAATTTTTGTCACAATTAATAGTAAAAACTGTAATAATTAATTATCATGGTTAAGGTTAAAATAAGTTTATCAATGGGTGAGACCAGAAAATAAGGGTAATTTTTCCAATTAACATTGTCCAAATATAATTTTATGGACATATTTCAACCTTATCCTATCCCTAAATCGAATATATTGTCATTTGGAATAATTTTAATTTGGAATAACCTTATCATTTTTATTGTTTTGGGAAAATTTCATGTGGTTTCCATGTGGGTCTTTTCTTCCACGTATATATGGAAACCTCTTATAAGCTACTCTATACACCTAAAATGTAATCTGGATCACCCAATCCCAGATAAAATACATTCCTTACTTTTATTTCAACATCCTAAATACCATGTTTTTATTTTTAAACCCTTTTATGAATTATTTTTGTGCTAACCTAAAGTGGTTGTCCATAGAGGAGGAATTGTCCTCAACTGAGAGTTTTTCTTTTATTTATTCTTAAAAATATTTCAAATATTATTCAAACATGATAATATATTAAAATAATTTTATACCAAATTCTTATTTTAGTTATTTAATTTCATAACCTACACCCATCCCCTCTTATGTAAAATAATAAACAAAACCATTGATCGTGTGTATGGCAGGCTACCACCTCAAGAAAAGATGAAATTCACATTCCCTCACCGACTGTCATGAATGGATATAAAGATTCATTAAATGTATTAATATTTCTTATGAAATAATTATATTTCTTAAATTATAATATGAAATATAATTTCTTACCTTCAAATTTATTGAGAAATAATAACATCGCATGTGTATTCATGTGGACTACCACCTCGACGATGTGATATGATACATTTATCATTTTATTTTAACATAGATGGTAATAGGAATATATTTAATACATATATATGTTATATATGTTATAATTATTATTCTTTAAAGTTGATAATTTATTTAACTTTCTTTCTTTCCATCCATTGAAAAATGGAAACAATGTTCATGCCTACGTTTGGCCTACTATCTCCATGAAAGGTGTAATTATTTTTTATATCCCAAAAATTTATGGATGACTCTAAATAAATATATAATGAATATATAAGATATAAATATCATTATTAATTTTATTTATGTTATTTAGCCATAATCAATGTATATTGACCAAAAACTACATAACCAGTACATACATGAAAGACGAAGTAGTTATCAATAGGTTCTATATTCTCAAAAAAATATTTGATAATAAATGGGTGTTAAAAGTGGTATAAGTAATAATTTAGCATATGAAATGTATGATTATATATATTTAATAAATGTATAATAAACTTATATTTATTATATAGGATGTTTGACGTGTATACAGAACGTCCAGACTTGATGTAGAAGATTTTTGTTTGACTTTTATTTCTAAGAAACTCATCTTATATGCACACCATGTTTGTTAAATGTGGTGTATATACAACCATTAATGTATTTAAAAATATGATTATATAATACATCAATATTTAAATATATATATATATATATAAGGATTTTTATTCATGTGGAATATGGTTTAAAAATTATCAATGCTGAATGTGATTTATGTTACAATCTCATTGTTTATCATGACAGTATTTTATTATCCTTTTTTAATGAAATTTATTGATCTTCCTCTAAAAAATATAGAGACCTTGTTTTTGTGTTTTAAGACTATTGAATATTTCAAAATATAATTCTAGAGCCAGGTGCTAAGACTGTATGGGATTCTGAGGCCTGGTGCGCCCGAAATAAATTATAGAAAAATATTAATTAACATTATACTGTACACACAATAGAAATGGAATATCTGTAAAATGATAACATGAAATAGAAATTTGAGGCAAAATTTGGGTCTAGACCTACAATTAACCTTATGTGGGATATAATAATTTTCATCATGGGTCTTCTGTCGAAAAATCCACAGAAGGTGATTTTATAAATTTAATAATTAAACAAAATTATTTTATTTCACATGTCGGGTCGAATAAATTCTGAACGGAGACTTGGATTGGAAATCTGATACCATCATTGAGTTTTTATGATGGTTTTTTTCCTAAGTATGATATAATGTGGGAGATCATGAGATATTCTGATCCCATGACTATTGTTGGGTGACCTATTAAAGTCTATAAATAGGTGTTTAAGGAAATGAGAATGTGTTTGGATCATTTCCTCCAATGGTTAGTGGGTGCTCATCCTCTAATTCTTATCTGTGAATTGACACCTAATCCTTGATGGATTGTGAAAAATCATTAGATCTGAGTAGATCAGAGTGATACAAACAAAACAATAGATCCATAATCTAGGTAGGATTATTTTTTTAGATTCTTCATCCCCCGATTGAAGTTTGTCCAATTTGAGTTCTGGTCATTTTTTCTATTTTGAAAACCCTGTTATATAGGCATACGAGGAAGACCATCAAGTGTTTCAATTATAGATCACTTGTTATTTGTGTTATTCATTATTTATTCATGATATTGATCACTGAAATTTTCAATATTATGTGACGGAATCCAAACGTCAAGGGAGGCATTATTCTGTGAAAGTCGTGATTTTGTGATTCTTGATATATGACAGTTTTGAGTTTTGAATGCCAGAGGAGGTGCGACGGAGAGCCGAAAAAACAACAACTTTTTTCACATTGAAACATCAACTGATCATTGAGAAGATCATGATTCATTGAAGATCTCATCTCAAGGTTTTCAGATCTGGTCTCTGCAAACTTATCTGAGCATAGAGGTGTTACCAGTGGTCTATCAAAAGACCATAGGCACATGGTGGTCCAGTGGTGGACCAGTTTTGGTCTAGCCAAAGGAGGCAGCAGTGCCATGGGATAGCTATGGAGCGCCGAGCACATGGGAAGACACATGTAATTCAGGAGATGGAAGATAGGGGTGGGGGAGCCATAGGGGAGCGGGCCAGAGTAGGACGAGTCTTCAGGTTGCAGATTCAAACTGCTATAATGTGAAATCCGTGCTTTTATTTCATCAAGCACCCGTTCTTGTCATCATGATTAAAATTTTACGGCATATTTTGGAATTTAAATTTTGAGGTCATGATGTCGGACCCAGTTTGACCTGTTCGGGCATGTTTAGGGGAAAATAACCCTTTTTACTAGTTGTCTATTTCAGGAGAGTAAATTTCCCATCCTTCATGTTTTCACATAGAACGCATTGGTGACCTCAGTTCCACGATTCAATTTATGATGCAAGGTTTTCATTTAATGAGGCATCTTAAGGAAATGTTCAATGATAGTATTGATCGAATGATGAAATTAGGGACTTCCGAGGGGTATCGCCCATCCAGGCTGTGAATGAGCTCCCAACGACATCGAGTAGAATGATCTAACTGGTCCAGGAATAGGTCTTTGATGTCACCAAGTGGAACCCTCCATATAGGATGGACATGGGTCCTCAATGATACTATAGTGGAATCCTCTTATGGGGCTGGCCATGGGTTCTCAACGACACTAGAGTTGTATCCTCTAGGTGGGATGGGCCTAGTTCCCCAACTTTGAGACAACCTTTTTATTGTGGATTAGTGGGGATATTTACTTTGGCATTACCTTGGAATCACAAGTAAGAGGGGAACATTCCCCACCAAGATGCATCCTTTTTATGGGACATAAAAACATACAGGCAATTCAGTCTCACCCAAAGTTGATAGTATCAAGGTACAGTGTTTGAGACCCTTTGACTTGCTCTTCTAGGTAGATGTGAGGGATGTGGGGCATCGATGATGGTTACTTCTATAACTATTGGTGAATATTTTCATGGGATGAGCTATGAGATTAAGATCCCCTTACTCTCCCTTTCATGTTTCTTTTTCTAAGAATATATATATATATATTGTTCTATTACACACCCCTTGTATTTTGGGTTCTCTCCTTCTAAGAGAGGTGAAGACACGTGGGGTATGCCCTATGATTTCTGTGTTTGACATATTCTGGTCAGATTAGTCTACAATCCTACTATAGGTATCTTAGACATGATGAGTAGTTAATCTTATCAACATTTATATCTCCTTATGTTTGGATGAAATTACATTACTCACTTGTTGGGTTGAGCTTCACTTTTTACTGTACCCAATCCGATCAACTAAATTTCTCTTTAATGTATCTCTTATGGAACCCCCTTCACCTTTTCAGGGTATTATACTGAGTATTTTTCTATTCACCCATGTATGGGATTTACCTGCATGCGTTGTGGAATATGTGGACTACAAACTGGTTTACAGTGACTTAAGAAGAGCATAGGGATATGGGTTCTTGGACCACATATGTTGTTCGTAGCATGAGATCTATGATCAGTTCTCTCTTAGATGATTTAATTTTTAGTTACATCTAGGTTTTGGTACTTTTATTTTTGGGAATTTATTTTCCCTCTTACCTTTTAGTATAATTTTCTACACTAGTACTTTTTAGAGGATGGTGCATGTTTATGTTTTATTTTTATTGTAGTGTTGTATCATTTGTTGTCACACCCGTTGTTTCTGATTTGTTTTTTTTAAATTAATTTTCTGGGCACCGGGTAGTTCGGGTTGAGGCCCGACATAAAATTTCTATGTTCTTATTTAAAAATGTGTGTTTTGACCTTGACTGCATCCTGCGCGCCACGGTCGAAGCCGTGCAGCCTCTCTTGGGTCGTCGCGTGACCCCTCCTGGTCACTGCATGCCTTGCCAATATTCAATTAACGAAATAAGATGGATTAAGAATGGCTTTGATAATAATAATATTATTAATTTCACTTGAAATTATTATTATTATTATTATTATATTTATTATTATTATTATGGATGATTCAGGTTTAACGTCACCGGACGCACGGGCAGGGCACGGTTCTGAGACCGCGCGGTCCGCACGACTTTCAAAATGAGTTAAAAACATAACCGGATAATGAAATAATAATGAGTAATGAGATTTAAATAAAATGGAAATAAAAAGTTTAATAAAATTTAATAAATTGTTTTAATGACAATAATAAAAATAATGTTTGAGATTAATAAATGTTATGGTTAAGAGTATGTGGTGCTATTACAATTTTTATTATTATTATTTCACTTATTTAATTTATTTATTTTTGTACTTTTTTTATCTCTTCATTTTATCTTTTCGTTATTTTTTTTCTCTCTCCCTTATTTTCTCTCCCTCACTTCCTCTCCCCCTCGGTTGTCCCGCGCGGCTCACCCCCTCCCCTCTAACCCTAGCCGTCACGGTCCCTCCCCTCCACTCCCTTCGCCCTCCTCCTCCTGACCTACTCGCCCCGCCGCCGGCACCCCATCCCGCCGCCTCGCACCCTCTCTTCCGTCTCACATCTCCTCAAACCCTAGCGCTGCATTTCCTTTCCTAGGCCCGTCGCGCCCATCGCCCTCCTCCATCTCATGGCCTGTTCGCCCCGCCGTCGGCTCCCCGTCACGGCCGCCTCTTGGCCAGCCGCTCACCGCCGGATCCCTGTCGCACCCGTCGCTGCCGTCGCGTGCCCACGCCACCTCCCTACTCCAGCCGCGACCTCTCTATGCACCGCTCCCATTTCTCCAGCCATCCACCAGAATCTCCACCGGCACAGCGCTGCCCTCCGGCGAACCCCATACCCCCTAGTCTGGCGAACCCCAACGCACCCCTGCACTCCCCCATACGATGAATAGCCTCCCCGCCTGCACACAGCGATTGCCGCTGGAACCTCCTCCTCCATGACGCGTTGGTCCCCTTGGCCGAGCGCCGTCCCATCGTGCTGCTCCCCTTGGCCGAGCGCCTCCCTAGTGCGCTGCACTCTACTGGTCCAACCCATCGGGTTAGGCCTCTCCAATGTTTTTTTCCTTCTATATTTAAGTTTTTCATTTTTTTGCATTGAATTTTGAGTCGGCATTTGAGGATTAATTGTTGTTTTAGGGTTTTATTTTGGTTCATTTTGGTTCGAATTCATGTGTTTGGGTTCACGCTAGGTTCCTTGCAGTGCAGACGACGCGAGATTGAGGTTTCATGCTAGAATTTGAAGATTTCACATCAATTTATGGGTTTTGACGACAAGGTAGGTGGTTCCATGCCATACCATTATTAGATGATTTAAATTGCTCCTTAATTAAATTATAATGTGTTCTAATGATAAATTGTGTGATGCGAAATTTATTTTAGGCGTTCTTTGATATTCATATATGATGAATTTGAAATTTTTTTAAGTAAATTCCAATGTATTTCACGTGCGTTGTGTTGTTGAAATCTCTAGATGTACTTTGGTTAATTGGTTAAGGTGTGAAAATTGTGGTTTCAAGAATGATTGAGGTGAAAGGGTTATTAAATTAAGTTTTCCTTTTAATGAAGTTAAACTATTTTGACATGTTAATTTTTATTATGAACCTTAAGTATGTTTTAGGGGTGCAAATGATGTTTTAGAAGGTTTGGGATGTGAAATTGATTTTTAAATGGTTCTGGCATCTAAAATTTTTGTGTTTTAAAGTGAGTTCTTGTGGTATGCATATGTGATGTTTTATTAATAGAGAAATTGTTTAATTAAGTGTCTTTTCAGATTTGAAATATGGTTAGGAAGGTTTTCGTGGTTGTTTGGAAGGTGCGAAATGTGTTTTCAAGTTCGTTGAGGAGTCTGTGTAATTAAATGTATATTTTCAATGAAAATGAGTCACTTTGGGTGTGTTTGTCATGTTTCGTATTTTGGAATTAAATTGAAAATCATTTGAACAATGAGAAAACATGTTTTGGTTTGTACAAGCTGCACTTTTGGTTTTAAAGCGATGTTATTATATGAAATCAAGTTCATCTTTCCTATGAGAACCTTTGATTTCTAATTTTAACTATTTTATAAATTGTTAATTGATCTTATTAAATTATATGTGGAGTTCGGGAGTTGTGTTTGACAGAATTACGTGTGCTTTATGTTTTTAAAGGGATTCATACATGTGAAATTGGGCATGCCTCATGTGAAAACTCTTATTGTGCTACTTAGAAATGTTCTTCAAATTGTTTAAATAATTTACCAAGTCATGCAATCAATCTGAACTATGCTATAAAATGGTTCTGCTATTCATGTGTTCTTTTTAAATGGTGTTAGGGAATGAAAATGGTGAATTTTGTGTCCAATATCTTGTTTGGTCTGCGAAATGAGAAAGAAATATACTATGTGAATGCGAAACTTGTTTGAGAACAAGGGAAAACCCTGAGTATCTAGGTGGGCGGACTAGAACTAGTGCGCCAGTGAACCAGATGAGTATCGTCCCTGTTTAACTTAGCTGGATTGATGATTGAAACACTAACTAAACATGATATTTGAGGTTCGTGGCCTTCTAAGACACGTGTTCTGAGGTTATTGGCCTTCTAAGCCACATTTTCTGAGGGTCGTGGCCTTATAAGCCACTTTTCACTGAGACACGAGGTTTCTAGGGTCCCACTCGAGCTAGATGATCCTTAGAGGTTTTACCTATAGTGCTCTAAAATCTATGGCATGGTGACATCCGTCAGCAAATAGAGGACCATTTGGGTGTTAGCGCGTGTGTGTGTGTGTGTATGTATGAGTGTGTGTGAGTGTGTGTGTGTGTGTGTGTGTGTGTGAGTGTGTGTGTGTGTATGTGAGAGTGTGTGTGTGTGTGCCCATAATGATCTTTTCTCTTCCTCTTTAAAATTGTGTCTATGAAATGAGTTCTTTTTTTTTGTGTTTCCAGTGTTTTCCTTTGGATTTTGGTTTGTAAATCTTTTCTTCAAAATAATTTTGAACGTATAAATTTGAATAAGCACTTTAAATTGTCTTTTGATGTTATGGCATGGAACTTATTCTCGGTGGCATCCTACTGGGCCTGTAGCTCACACCCTACATACACCCTTGGGTGTATGTAGATTCTTGTTTCTTGTGTATTCTAGGTTATGCGCCGTGCTCAGCGATGGTGGTTCTGGTCGTTGATGGTCTTCTCGTGCAGGTTGGTGTTATGGCGTCCGGATGCTACACCACTCTTATCGCTTGGAGGTTTGAGTTAGAGTTTTGGTCTCTTTTGTTGTCGTTTATTTTTGGGATGTTTGATCTAATTGTAAACCTCTAAATTTGATTTCAATTCAATGGTCTCGTTGGTTGTCAATTTCCTAGTTTCATTTTATTATCTTTTTAGTGTTTGTGTATACTATTTTGGGTAAACCGTTCCCACAGGTTACTCTTGATACCTGGGCACTTGTGCCAGCCCGTGGGGATCGGGAACGCCCTTCGGGCCTTGGCGCGGATGGGGATGGGCACCGGGTTGGATGGTGACCCGGCCTGGTTCGTGAAAAATGGTATCAAAGGGAGGTTTTCTCTCTTAGGTCGTTTCTTTTGGGATAGAGTCACGGTAGACTTGAGTTAAATTTGTCGGGACTCGATGTCCTAGCTACGAGTTAGGTGCCTGGCCATCACAACTCGTGGCGGGACTCAAGTTACCAAAGTATGTGGAGGTTTGTCTGAGTTTTTGGTCACTGCGGATGATCGTGTCTATGAAAAATGAAAAGGGAGTAAGGTCAGTGGTCTTAGTGAGCTCGCAGGGTCTGGAAAGCCTTGTGGAGTCAGGGACACTCTCCTAAAATACTCTCTGTGGCCAACGGTGTCACTGGCTTATGGCCTCCAACAATATGTTCCAATCACCCGCTGACACTAGTTTCCTCCTGTATTGTTTCTCGTCATTTTGTTTTGGATTCGTGGAAATTTGGTTTTTAATTAAAAATGTTTTGGTATTGGAAAATGTTTTCAAATGAAGCGCTTTGAAAATAAAATGGTGTGTGAGGTTTGAAAGGTGTGGGTTGGATGTTTTTGTTTTGAAAAAAAATGGAATGGTTTGTTTTTGACCCATGGTGGTCTCGTGGGAAACCACATGCACAAGTGTATTTGGGGAAAAATGGTTAATGGCATGAGTAGATGAGTTCTTGGATGGATATGAGGTGGGTGCCAGTGCGGCAGGAGAACATGCATGTGCGAGGCCCATGGGACACCATTGGTGTTGGTGCAATCCACCAGGTTTGCTTATTTTCAAAATGTTTTGTTAAAGGAAAAATGAAAATTTGTTGTTTTAGTAAACAATGTTTGTGTGGTGTGTCCTTGTGTTTTGAAAATGTCGGATATGAGGCATTTTGAGCCGAGGATCCTTTCTGAATGACTTTTGTTCTAAGTTTGAATGTTTATTTGTAAGTTGGTATGTTTTCGTGTAGTTAGTGAATTCTTTTGAAAGTTCTTCAGGAAGCCCTTTCAGTGGTTCCCCCGCACATTTATTGTGCGCTTCTGGTATGTGTTGACAACTGAACCAGTTTGGTTGGGTCCATAGTTTTCTTTCTTGACTAGTGTACGCCCCCCATAAAGCGTTGGCATGTGATTGAAGTACAACTACGGGGAATTACCCATTAGGCGGCACTCCAATTGATTGAAGGACTCTCTTTTTGAATTCTAGGATTGAACCCACCTCTCCTTACAACTAAGTGGATCCTCTCGCAGCGGGATGGCATATGCGAGGGGATTTGAACAGAGTTTTGGTTTCTTTGAGTTGCCTTAGTCATCGAGTATGAAATTTGACGTCGTTACGCTTGAAGGTTTCCCCTAGAAATGGAAAACGAAATTCCAGTGGGGAAGGGTGAAGGCGATTGAGAGCTGTCAGTGCTTATCGATGTCTTGAATGTTTTGTAGTGTTTACATTAGCTGCAAG
Organism: Viscum album; assembly: GCA_963277665.1. Lineage (NCBI taxonomy): Eukaryota > Viridiplantae > Streptophyta > Magnoliopsida > Santalales > Viscaceae > Viscum > Viscum album. Next base: position 1,543,423,127 of record OY728142.1, read on the forward strand.
GGTCATGTTCGGTGATGTCTTACAGTGTGAGGTCCCTGTGATAGTCAACGGTGGTTTGGAAGCAACCCTATGTTGTTGGCACGGTCTATCATTCTAAATTACCTTTGGTCCTTTATTGGTTTCGTTTAAGAAAGGGTCTACATTAGGTCACTAGTGTGGCAGACCCAGTCACATAGGGATGCTACGTTCAAATGCAGGAGTCACATGTTGTTTTAGACTCAGTTTGAAGTCCCCCTACATATAGTGTTCCTCTCAACAGAAATGATCATGTTCAGGTGATGATTCGTGGTGTTGTGTTCTCATCCAGTGTGACAAAGAGTGATGCACATGCACCATTAAATCTCTTATGTTGGTGAATGTTTAGTGTACGATCAGTTGGATGTCGTAATGTGTTGTGGTATCTGGTGTTCCCTTGGTTCTAGTGTGATTGCGTGTGACACCAAAAGGAGAAGCTCCGTTCGGGAGTATTCCATGCCTGACTACGAGGCAGAAGATGCTTCAAACATCAGGTCTCCAGCCATAGGTCTCGAAGTGAAGCTGGCGCGTGGTCCAGAACCCCGAGAGTGTATGAGGCCCCGACGTTATTTCTGTCATCGGTGTTGAAAGTGAAAGCAGCTTAAATTGTTTTCTATGGTCGTTCTGCTCCGAACGAACCGCCTGGTTGCATATTGTTTTCGTGAACATGTGGAGGCGTGTTCGTCCTGTTGTGTTAAAGTCTTGGGGTTTTCATCCCACTGGATGCAATCACTTTTAGTGGTCTTTGAGAGCCTGTTGGGGAAAAATCAGTCCCAAAATTTTATAATTCTCATCCTGGGATGTGGATGTGTTTGTCAGGTCTTAGGTCATGGTTTTGACGCTCGGGTTGTCAGGCCCCTCCCTCCCCGCCCCTTGTGGTGCGGTGTTTGGTCACCATCGAGAATTTTTCAAAGTTCTATATCCTCTGTTATTTCTAGTGGCAACGAGACCCACGATGGGTCTCGTACAAAGGCCTCTGGAATAAATCTTTGTTGGCCTTTCCTAAATGGTGGGGAGTCCGCCTGGACATAACCATGTTGATTTTCTAGTCTCGCCTTGGGCATTGGTAGGTTCTTAATGGTGGGTAGACCCACATTGGGTCTCACACGAATGCCTCTATAATGAATCAGTGTGGGAATCTTCTTTAATGGCAGGGAGTTCGCTCGAACCTCTCCGTGTCGGTTTTCCAGTCTTGTTTCAAGCGTTAGTGACTTCCTAATGGCGGGGAGCCCCTCGGGCCTTCCCATGTTGATCTTTCTCTTCTATTTTTAAATATGGTTTGATGATCAGTGATAAGAGTGTTCCGTGGATGTTGTTTGACCTTATTTTTTCATTTTAGCCAAGTGGTATGGTTTTTTTTCATAGTGCTTAATGTGTTTCGGCTTGCAAAGTTGGTTCCTATGGCTTCAAGAGTTTGTTTTCTAAAACAATCAGCTGGAGTCGTTCTAGCTCTTTGGGGTCGGCGACACATATCAGGAAGTCTTTTATGGGTTTCTTGATGGTGTCTTTGAGTCACCTTCTCTGAGCACGATGTTTCTCTCCCTCCTTGCTCGATGTTTGTGGGGTATCAGTTTCTTCTTTGGGGTTCCGTCTTGATTGTGGCATTCCCAGGACGAAAAGCTTTATGGTGGGGAGAATTGTCACACCCATCGTTTCTGATTTTTTTTTAAATTTATTTTCTGGGCATCGGGTAGTTCGGGTCGAGGCCCGACATAAAATTTCTATATTCTTATTTAAAAACGTGTGTTTTGGCCATGACTGCATCTTGTGCACCGTGGTCGAAGCCGTGCGGCCTCGCTTAGGTCGTCGTGCGACCCCGCCTGGTCACTGCATGCCTTGCCGATGTTCAATTAACTAAATAAGATGAATTATGAATGGTTTTGATAATAATATTATTATTAATTTCACTTGAAATTATTATTATTATTATTATTATTATTATGGCTGCTTCAGGTTTAGCGTCACCAGACGCACGGGCATGGCATGGTTCTGAGACCGCGCGGTCCGACCGACTTTCAAAATGAGTTAAAAACATAACCGGATAATGAAATAACAATGAATAATGAGATTTAAATAAAATGAAAATAAAAAGTTTAATAAACTTTAATAAATTGTTTTAATGATAATAATAAAAATAATGTTTGAGATTAATAAATGTTATGGTTAAGATTATGTGGTGCTATTACAATTTTTATTATTATTATTTCACTTATTTCATTTATTTATTTTTGTACTTTTTTTTTCTCTTCATTTTATCTTTTCCTTATTTTTTTTCTCTCTCCCTTATTTTCTCTCCCTCCCTTATGCTCCCCCTCGGTTGTCCCGCGTGGCTCACCCCCTCCCCTCTAACCCTAGCCGTCACACTCTCTCCCCTCCACTCCCGTCGCCCTCCTCCTCCTGGCCTGCTCGCCTCGCCGCTGGCACCCCATCCCGCCGCTCCGCACCCTCTCTTCCGTCAGACATCTCCCCTAACCCTAGCGCTGCATTTATTTTCCTGGGCCCGTTGCTCCCAGCGCCCTCCTCCATCTCCTGGCCTGTTCGCCCCGCTGTCGGCTCCCCGTCACGGCCGCCTCTTGGCCAGCCTCTCACCACCGGATCCCTATCGCACCCGTCGCAGCCATCGCGTGCCCACGCCGCCTCCCTACTCCAGCCGCGACCTCTCTATGTGCCGCTACCCATTTTCCAGCCATCCGCCAGAATATCCACCGGCGCAACGTTGCCCTCCGGTGAACCCCATACTCCTTAGTCTGGCGAACCCCAACGCACCCCTGCACTCCCCCATCCGATGAATATCCTCCCCTCCTGCGCACATCAATTGTCACTGGAACCTCCTCATCCCCGACGTGTTGGTCCCCTTGGCCGAGCACCTTCCCGTCACGCTGCTCCCCTTGGCCGAGTACCTCCCTAGCACGCTGCTCCCTACTGGTCCAACCCCTCGGGTTAGGCCTCTCCTATGTTTTTTTCCTTCTATATATAAGTGTTTCATTTTTTTGCATTTAATTTTGAGTCGGATTTTGAAGTTTAATTGTTGTTTTAGGGTTTGATTTTGGTTCATTTTGGTTCAAATTCATGTGTTTGGGTTCACGATAGGTTTCTTGCAGTGAAGACGACGCACGATTGAGGTTTCACGCTAGAATTTGAAGATTTCACATCAATTTTTGGGTATTGACGACAAGGTAGGTGGTTCCATGCCATACCCTTATTAGATGATTTAAATTGCTCCTTAATTAAATTATAATGTGTTCTAATGATAAATTGTGTGATGCGAAATTTATTTTATGCGTGCTTCGATATTCATATTTGATGAATTTGAAATTTTTTTAAGTAAATTCCAATGTATTTCACGTGCGTTGTGTTGTTGAAATCTTTAGATGTACGTTGGTTAATTGGTTAAGGTGTGAAAATTGTGGTCTCAATAATTCTTGAGGTGAAAGGGTTATTAAATTGAGTTTTTCTTTTAAAGAAGATAAACTATTTTGACGTGTTAATTTTCATTATGAACCTATAGTATGTTTTAGGGGTGCAAATGATGTTTTAGAAGGGTTGGGATGTGAAATTGATTTTCAAATGGTTCTGACATCTAAAATTTGTGTGTTTTAAAGTGAGTTATTGTGGTATGCATATGTGATGTTTTATTAATTGATAAATTGTTTAATTAAGTGACTTTTGCGATGTGGAACATGGTTTGGAAGGTTTTCAGGGTTGTTTGGAAGGTGCGAAATGTGTTTTCAAGTTATTTGAGGTGTCTGTGTAATTAAATGTAGATTTTCAATGAAAATGAGTCACTTTGGGTGTGTTTGTCATGTTGCGTATTTTGGAATTAAATTGAAAATCTTTTGAACAATGGGAAAACACGATTTGGTTTGTACAAGCAGCACTTTTGGTTTTAAAGCAACGTTATTATATGAAATCGAGTTCATCTTTCCAATGCAAACCTTTTCTTTCTAATTTTAAGTGTTTTATAAATTGTTAATTGCACTTATTAAATTATATGTGGAGTGCAGGAGTTGTGTTTGACAGAATTATGTGTGCGTTATGTTTTTAAAGGGATTCTTACATGTGAAATTGGGAATGCCTCATGTGAAAACTCTTATTGTGCTACTTAGAAATGTTCTTCAAATTGTTTAAATATTTTACCAAGTCATGCAATTGTTCTGAACTATGCTATAAAATGGTTCTGCTATGCGTGTGTCCTTTTTAAATGGTGTTAGGGTATGAAAACAGTGACTTTTGTGTGCAATATCTTGTTTGGTCTAAAAAATGAGAAAGAAATATACTATGTGAATGTGAAACTTGTTTGAGCACAAGGGAAAACCCTGGGTATCTAGGTGGGAGGACTAGAACTAGTGCACTAGTGAACCAGATGGGTATCGTCCCTATTTCACTTAGCTGGATTGACGATTACAACAGTAAATAAACATGATATCTGAGGGTCGTGGCCTTCTAAGCCATGTGTTCTGAGGGTCGTGGCCTTCAAAGCCACATTTTCTGAGGTTTGTGGCCTTCCAAGCCACGTTTCACCGAGACACGAGGTTTCTAGGGTCCCACTCGAGCTAGATGATCCTTAGGGGTTTTACCTATAGTGCTCTACCATCTATGGAATGGTGCCTTCCATCGGCATATAGAGGACCATTTGGGTGTTAGTGTGTGTGTGTGTGTGTATGTGTGTGTATGTGTGTGTGAGTGTGTGTGTGTGTGTGAGTGTGTGTGTGTGTGCCCATAATGAAATTTTCTCTTCCCCTTTAAAATTGTGTCTATGAAATGAGTTCTTTTTTTTGTGTTTCCAGTGTTTTCCGTTGGCTTTTGGTTTGTAAATCTTTTCTTCAAAAGAATTTTGAATGTATAAATTTGAATAAGCACTTTAAATTGTCTTTTGATGTTATGGCATGGAACTTATTCTCGGTGGCATCCTACTGGGCCTGTAGCTCACACCCTACATACACCCTTGGGTGTATGTAGATTCTTGTTTCTTGTGTATTCCAAGTTATGCGTTGTGCTTAGCGATGGTGGTTCTGGTCGTTCATAGTCTTCTCGTGCAGGTTGGTGTTGTGGCATGCTGATGCTACACCACTCTTGTCTCTTGGAGGTTTGAGTTAGAGTTTTGGCCTCTTTTGTTGTCATTTATTTTTGGGATGTTGGATCTAATTGTAAACCATTAAATTTGATTTCAGTTCAATGGTCTCATTGGTTGTCAATTTCCTAGTTTCATTTTATTATCTTGTTAGTGTTTGTGTATACTATTTCGGGTAAATCATTCCCACAGGTTACTCTTGATACCTGGACACTTATGCTAGCCTGTGGGGATCGGGAACGCCCTTCGGGCCTTGCCGCAGACCGGGTCGGGCACCGGGTCGGATGGCGACCCGACCTAGTTCGTGACATTTGATCCATTTCCTCTACACTTTTGAAATGATTTTTCTACTTGTGTGTGTACATGTTCACAGGAAACGGGCTCCTCAAGTTGTTGTGCCTTCGGCGCCAGTCACCACACGCTAGACTATGGAGGTGGTCTTGGGGTAGTAGCATCTCAAGCCCCGACATTGTTCAGGATGTGTCAATGTGGTATAAGACCAAGTTCATTCCATGGAACGTTGTTCAAATGATTGCATTTTTAATGATTTTTTTGGATTTAGGGCAACCATTTTAACATGTCTCAAGAGCGGCACTCAGGCCCAGGAGTCGAGTGATGGTACGATGGGTGATGTAGCCACTCACTAGGACCTGAATTATCTTCTTATCAACCTGGCATGAACAGAAATTCATTGAATGGAGCTCTAGAAAATTCATTTTATAGGTTTGAGTCTTTGACTTTCATTAGTGAGTCATCTCCCCTTTGTTGTTTATATATATATATATATGATTATCTAACCACGATTGTCCTTCATAACGTTCAAGATGTAATTGTGATGGAAGCCAACCATGATACCTACTCATGATTATGATAATGACCTCAAAAGAGATAATGCCTCATTCTATGGCCCATTTTGTGATCCCCTCTCTTTAGGAGGGATAATAGAAAAAGATCCTCCTCTGGAGTAGAAAATAGTTCTAGTAGTGCAGGCCGAGGAGAAGTGCAGGATGAACACAATCTATGATTTCTAGTACCATATGATGCTGAGGATCCATGGTGAGATAGATACTCAGGTATAAGAGGACTGGCTAGATTCAGTGGTCCATGGCTTAAGTCTTGTGTAGACTTTGGAAGACCAAATGGTTTCTTTAGTACACATCATTTTTATTGGATGACTGGGCATTGGTAGAGCCTGGTCGCCAGATGCAGAAAAATTTGACTCTCTCATGTGGTGAGTTCCAATCTCTCTTCCATGATGATTAATTCCCATCATGAATATGCTCTACAATGATTCAAGATATTTTGAAGCTTTAATATGGAGGGAGGACAATGGGAGAGTACTCATCCTAGTTTACAGACCTGACTTTATACACTGTGGACAAGATATGTGACGTCTACTTTCAAGCACTAATGTTTGAGAAGTGGCTCTGAAGAGAGATCCATTATGATGTATTTTCCCTGTGAATCCCCACTAACAATGGGGTGCTGGAGAAGGAACTAGAGATAGATAGTTTTTTTGTCATTAGGATGCCAGTTAGATTGTTTTTTTGGTGTTCACATCAGTGCTAAGACATATACCGGAAGTAGTAGATATCGGTTGCAATGGCCTTGATGCAAGTGGTCATCCCAAGATCATAATAATGCATTTATAAGACATCATATAGCACTGGGACATCCTATGGAGGTTCGGTGTTATGCATGGGATGAGAGAGGTCACATGGAATAAGGCTTCCCCACTAGATGTGTAGAGCATCCTAAGAAGATAGAAAACTAACCACCTTGGAAGAAACGATTCCGTGATCATGGTTCTCCCATGGAAGGATATGGTGGTCCACATAGAGGTGGTTCTAGAAGAGGATTAAGTTGAACTGTGGTTGGTGGATGATACTACGAGATAATTCCACCACCACTAGGATTCCCATATCAGGTTTAGGGAACTGGGGGCCAGAGCCGCGTGTAACTGCATGTTATGGATGTACGAATTATTTTAGCACATGTGATGATAAGAGATACACCCTATCTATTTTTGACCTTTTTTAGTCAAAATTTATAGACACTATGTGAGGTAATCCTTCCCCAATGCTTCTGGTTTGAGGTTTTCCTTGGGTGAAGTGGGGCGTTGGTGGAACCTTATGTCAGTGTTATTCAATGTATCCATGATTGTATGAGGAATATGAGATATTCCCTCACTGAGACATTTTTTTGTGACACGAGGAAAACTTTGTGGGTGAGGCTGTGGTTCCCAAATAGGATAATATTGATGTGTGGTGGATGAGTACCTCTGACTTGTGCATTCATAGAGAGGTTGTGGAGTAGAGTATTGGAGATGTTCCTAGCTTTTCTAGTCAATTTTTTCATCATGAAATCTTTATTCATAGCGTTCCATTAGTGGGTGTACAAGAGTGTCTAGTTTTGGGTTTCTCTCCTTCCATGATATGTGTAGACACGTGGGGTATTCCATGTGTTTTTGTGTCTAGTTTATTGCGGTTGGATGAATTTACTCACATGACCTATTCAATGATACTTTTTTGTGGTCGATGTCAACCTTTATAAAATAGTTATCAAGTACAAATTAAGGTTATAGCGACCCCATCAATAGGACGACATGAGTCACTACCTAGTTTTAGTAGTAGTAGTCATATCTTTGACGTTTTCAAAACCCTATCATTTGGGAGAGTGATTTGTAGTTTGTTCAGACCACCAGAGTCTCAAGTACGTCTTCACTCAAAGTGACCTGAACCTTGTATTGTGATATTGGTTGAACCTCTTTCAGGACTATGAATTCAAAATAGTTTATACTCCAAGGAAGGGTAACATTTTAGTATATGAACTTAGCAGTTATTCCCAAGCTCACATAGTATGGGAATTTCAGAATGGATACCTTCCCTACAGCTGACCCTAGTGGAGCAAGGGGGTTCAATATTTCTATAGTCAATGGTATAACACTACTTTTCAAGCATGTGAGAGAGTCCCAATTGTGAAACAGCTACTATGATATCTTAAGTGACAATATATCCTTGGGGGTTTTCACTCGATGAATATTATGAAGGAGGGAATCATGATTCATTCTTCCATGGACAAACAATGGTTCTTGTTGCAATGTGGGTGGAGGTGATGTGAATGTTCCACACTTCTCCCTATGTTGTACATCATGGTGTTGGAAATATGTATAAGGATATTTAGATACAATATTGTTGGTCGGACATGAGATGAATTGTAGCTGATTTTATCTCATGACTTCCCACCTATAAGTTGGAGAAGGATGAGAACTAGGTTCCAGCATGTTGTGTAGCCTCTTGAAATCCCATTATGGAAATGGAACAACATATCTAAAGACTTTTCCACAAGTATTTTATATATATTGATGTGAAAAGAGATCTTCTATTTAATCGTAGTCTGACTCATGAAGTTGTTTAACTTTTTTATGAACTAGCAGAATATTTCAGTGGATAGTTTGGGGAAGTTGAATATATAGAAGATCATACACATTCATCAGGTAACCTAAATGATTGTATCTGATCGTGATGTCCATGTCATATCCTCTAACACCTGGATAGTGTGCTCAGTATTGAAATGTCAACGGATCTTTAGAGGTGCATGTGTTTGTGAAGATATTGTCTTGAGGTTTTCAGATCTGGTCTCAAAACAATTTTCTGATTACCGAGGTGTTCCTATTGGTCCATGGAAGGGCCTCCGACATGCAGTGGTGCAGGGGAGGACTGATTGTGGGGTTGGGGTGGGCGACAGCTGAGTGGGCTAAGCTACAATAGCAGAGGTGATCTGAGGAGACCGGACCAAGCTGGAGCGGGTTAGGTCTTCGGGATGCAGATTCAATCTACTATAACATCAAAATAGTGTGTCTGTTTGATGTGCCATCTAAGAAAAAATGTTCTTATCTTTGAGGCATATCATATTAGGTTTGTTTAAGAATACAATGTCTAGGGTCATGATGCGAGCCCCACTATGAATCATTCATGCCTGTTGTGGTGAAAAACACCCTTTTTACAGGATTTCGGTTTTGGGAATGTAAATAGACTAACCTATGTGTTTTTCATCATAGAATGAAATGGTTAACCTAGTTTTGAATTTCATGTTATGATGTTTGGTGAACCTATCATGATGAGTCTGAAGGCAATGTTCTATAAAAGTAGTGATCAGTTGAAGACATCAGGGACCTCTAAGTGGAATTTAGAAACTTAGCTAGGTATGGGTCCTTGAAAAAACTGAGTGGCATCCTCCATCTGAGATCGAAATGGTTCCCCAAAAATGCCGACTATAATTCTCTATCTAGGGTGGGAATTATTCCTCGACAATAACAGAGTGGTATCCTTAATTTGGGTTGGGCATGGGACCTCGATTACACTAGAGTGGCATCCTCTAGCTGGGCTAGCATGGGTCCTTGACAACACTAGAGTGGCATCCTCCTTCTAGGTTGGGTGTGGGTCCTTAAATTTGAGGTGAAAATTTTAATATGGATCAATGTTGAGATGTAATTTGGTTTGACCCTGAACCCACAAGTAAGAGGGGTTATTTCCCCACCGAGACACATCCTTGTGAAGCAACCTAAAATTTTGCAGGTGAGACATAGCCACCCAAAATAGATAGTATTAATTTGTAGTGTTAGAGCCCCTTGGAATTACAGTTTAGGTTAGATGTGAGGGATATTGGGCATAGATGGTGGTTACCTTTAAAACGATTATACACTCTTCTCTTGGGATGAGCTATGATATGGAGATCCCCTTGATCTCTTGTTTAGAATTTATTAACTATATATATATAATTTCAGTTCCACCCCTTGGGATTTATTTACTCTCTTTCATAGAGAGGTGATGATGTGTGGGGCATGCCGTGTCATTTCTGTTTCTAGCTTATTGTTGTTAGATGAGTCTACTCTCTTCCTGTAGGTAGTGAAGACTCGATGATAAGTACATATTCTCACTATTTCTAGCTCTTTGGGTTTGGATGAGCATACTTCACTATCTTGTTGGTTTGAGATGCACTATTTTAATACACTGTGTCTTATATAATGATTTTATCTACTATGTATCACTTATAGACCCCCCTTCACCTTTTCTTGGAATCATACTGGGTATATGTTATACTAACCCTTGTAAGGGAATTTCCCGCACATGTCATGCCTTATGCCGATGATGGACATGTTGATATTCACATCACAAGAGGTTTGGGATATAATTACATGGACCATGTATCATGGTCATAGTTTTGGATTCAGGACTGGGGCTCTCTCAGCTAATTTACTTTTCAGTTATTTCTAGTTTTTGGAACTTTTATATTTGCGAATATATTTTCCCCTTCCCTTTTAGTTTACATTTGTCTACTTGTACTGATTAGAGGATGATGCATGTCTGATTTTAAATTTTATAACAAAGTTGTATCTTTTGTTCCTTTTCCTCTAAACTTTTTCATTGAGTTGGATATATGTATGTGTATAGGTTCTTAGGAAGAGGCATCCCTTAGTTGTTATGCCTTCGATGCTAGTCGCCAACCCTGGCCTATGGAGGCGGAGATGGGGTAGTTTCTGTTTGATCCCTAGTATGGGTCGGGCCGGGACACAAAATCTCATGAATTTTTATTTCCTATAGTTATTAATAGAGAATAAGTGTTTCCCTTTCATTAAACCATTGTTAATAAATACAAATTGGAAAATCATTTTTTATAGAAAATCAACATTATTTCTTTCTTTGGTCAGAAATCCATTCTCTTCCATGCCCATTTTTGATATAAATGATTTTCAGAATGTTTTTACCACTCCGGAATGATTTATTAAATACATTTTCACTTTTTTTACTTTTTAAAAATATTTTTATATGAATTGTATTATCATATTCTACATGAAGTTTTTTTGAACTTTTTTATAATAACATGAAATGAATGCATTCTTTTAATTTGTACGGCATTAATGAAATTTACAACCATTATGAACAATAAAATATTTTTTGATTCCTTTATAAGTATCTATGATTTTAATCTATGAAAAATGATTTTAAGAATATTTTGATGAATTTTTATTTTTTACAAGGTCATTTTCAATGTGGAATGGAGAATTTCCACAATGATTCATTAATTATCTTTATGGAATTTTTATTCCTCAGTGAAATAAAATTTGTGTTGCTTATGTTTCACATAGGATATGATCCAATGGTACCATATCTATTTCTTTATTTAGATGGTTTATGATTATTATTGTTAGATGATTATGAAACCCTTTAATTTTCTATGGGCTATTCAATGATGTATTGATGAAATATTTAGAAATCCTAATTTATTTAACACAGTTTATGATATGATGATTAGATGAATGTTTTATGGTTTCATGTAACACATATGTTTGGTTATAATTATGTGATGGGTGGTCCTAGATTTATATATCCCTTAAAATAATTTGGTAATGTATTATATATCATGAGAGAAATTTGGGAAAGAAGTAAATGTGCTTGATTGACGATGGGAAACAAGTCAATGTGTTTGAACCATCAATAGAAGCAAGTGCATGGTCTTGAAAAACTATAGGAAACATATATTGATGTATGATTCATTATTATTTCATGGTCTTGGGAGTAAACTATGAAATATGAAATGGTTTATATATTTAATATGGTGCCAAAAAATATGACATTAACTCAGTGTTCAAGAATAATTTAAGATGATTTGTCACTATTATGATTTATTTCTGTTGAAAGAGTAATGTTTTCTTCCATGACTCATTTTTATGGTCATTGATATATTGGGTATGAACTTTATAAGTTATATTTTATGATATCTTACCCTTATGCTTATATTAGGCTTTCTTATGATCATTGATGAATATATCACACATTAAACCGTACTGAGCACCAAATATCATCATTTCTTATTTTTATTTCCCCAAAGTTATGAATAATTGTTTTAATTAAGGCATACTTAAGAGGGGTACTAAATGGGTTGATTTTTGTGGGAGATATCTAAGATCATTTATAAAATTATAATATTAAATTTCTAGACTCCAAAAATACTAAAACATTATATTAATTATGAGAGTATTTTTGAAATGTATTGAGCATTAATCTAAAATGATGTTATACCAATGTATAAAAATCCTAGGCCATTATATTATAGTTCTTAAACTCTCAAAATAATATTCATCTAATTGTTTTTGGGGAAAATTTATTATTTTTTCCAGGGGGAACAAGCTATCAAACATAGTATCAATTTTGATATATATGTATTCCAAAATCTTGTGGTGTAACATTCAAACCTAAATAAATGTTTTCCTTCAAATTTTAACTATCAAATAGTAATGAAAAAATAAGGGTATAAAAAGGTATTCAAGTTATAATTTATATATAAATATAAATCATACAAATATAGAAAACATATTGTTTTCTTTAGAACTGATGTATTCTTGATAATTAATTTTTTTCTAATCATTTGAAATGAATATAGTTGATGATTATGTATCATTATTCATATAAAAGAATTTTTATTCTTATATACATCCAAATCATACTTGATGTAATGGATAATCATAGGTTTATTTGAGATTTGATTTACCAATTTCAGTTTGAAAAGATAAAATATGTATCTAAAGGAAAAATTATTAATACTTGGATGTAGCATAATCCCACAAACATTGAAGGAGTTTTATAAACCATAGTTATAATAACTATAACCACATGATTATTTTTTTTATAATTAATTTTTTAATAAATGAAAAAAACATACATGATTGAAGGAATACCTAAATCTTGATTGTTGAACATCTTGAACAACTTAAATATCACTATCCACATCAACAATATTTTATTCAAGGATTTTCCGTATTCCAATTGTCTAAGAGGTTGTTGATACATATAAATTTTATTCGATATTCATGAGCTTTGTGACCAACCCTTATACACTTAAAAATGTTCTTATTCCTTTGAGGAACTCCAATGAGTGATTCATCCAATATTATTGACATGAAGGAAAATAAATTTTATTTCATTTATCAACATTATCTCTTGGCCATAAATAAAACTCCAACACTATCTTTGGTGTTTTATAACATTTGAGAAGAATCATGTTATTAATCATAACATGAGATAGTTGGGATAACTTAACCACATTATTTTCTATACTGTACTCAATCCTGTCTGGTTTCTATTTAATACCATCACCAAATTGTCCATATTATCCATTATTAACTTGGTTTCTCAAATATCTAATCATTACTTGAATAAAGATGTTAAAGATAATAATACGCAATTTCACATTCTTATAAAAAGGAAAAATATTTACTAAAATTTAATAAATAATATGTACCACACCATATAAATTTCTCGTTTTCATGATATGTTATTCATTATTTACCTCTTATTAGGTTATATAATCATGTGAAAAATATGTGATCAAATTATTCATAATGGTTCACAAAGAGAATGAAATTAAATTAATAATGTGTTTATGGATTATCTCAACAAGTGTGTTATCTTAGTCCTACTCATCATACATCAGAGTTATGGTTTAGGTGATACTTAGCTTCCCATTTTAGGGGGACTACCACTAGGTTAATTTATTCCATAATGTTATCCACATGTTAGCATCTAAAATATTGGTTAAAGAATAATGGAAATGGGGGGGGGGGGTGCGGAATTTCATTTTAAAAATAAAATAAAAAAATTAAATCATTCTATAATTGATATGAAAATATAAATAAATCATTATATATTATCAATGTAATGATTATAAAAAATTAGAATAAAAAAGAAACATAGTCTTATAAGAGAAATAAATGAGGAAGGAATAAAAATTCAAGGCACATTTTGATAATAGAGTTGGGAAATAACACATGAGGTGCACCTATATCTCCCACATCAAGAAGGATTTAGAGGGTTATATAATTCGATAGTTTTAATATAACTCCAATATAAAAAATAGAAAGAGTTATTTTAATTTAACTTCATACAATAAATAAACAAAGATTCCATCAGTTATACAAATATGTATAAGTAAACAAGGACCCTTACTTTTGAACAAAAATATAAAAAAAACATACAATTAGAATATTGGAGGAATGTGATGGTTTTACTTTCTTAAAAACCATGATAATATTGATTCAGCACTCAATAAATATTTCTAATATAAAATAAGGAAAGACAGATAAAACGTTTTTAGTTGAGAGAGAGGTCAAAGGGTTATGTAAGAAATAAAAAATTCTCAAGAAAAAAAAGAATATAGTAAGAATAACAGGTAGAATAAACAAACTCAATGGTGGTTTATTAATGTTAATAAGGATCATACCTTTGTGATGTTACTATTAGATATATAAATTCATATAGAGAAAATGCACTTGATATTATTTTTGAATAAGACCAATAATATGGAAACATTGAATATATTTTATGATTTTTGAAGAAAATTATATAATTGGAGATTAGAGATCATTTTGATAAAATTTTACATAATTGATATTAAGATACAAGCCACCCAAGACATTTATTTATACACTTCTAGGGTTTTATAGTCATCCATGGTTCATCTAGTCAATTAATATCTGATTAAATACACTTAAGACCATAATAAATAACCATAGGAATGTTTTAGAATGATGACACTAGCTATCCACTTGATTATATTGGCTAGAAAGTGTGCAATGTAGTAAGCACTTCAGTTCTAGAAAATCCAAAAACTAGTCAATGAGCATACAATGGGTACCAAATTATGTGATAATGAATAATGGAGCTCTTAGTTGGTCTAATATATTATTGATTCATTCCTATCGGTGAGCCAATGATTCACTATAGAAATAGACATGGAAATTTTACTCCTAGACTAATTTTAGCATTGCTCATGGTTGTTGCCTTATGGCCAGTATAACAAAAAAAAAGACACTAAAAACATGAAGTATGATAAAAATCCTTAGATTTAATTATATCATTACAAAAACTCACTAGTAGAGAAACACATATCCCCTTTTTTATGATCACACACAGCAGATATAAAAATCAATATAATGAAGAGGGAAATGGTAAAAAGAAAGGAGTTATAATAATATAATGAAAAAATGTATCCCAATTCATAATAAAATTAGACCCCATTTTAATACTTTGAAACAATGTTCCCCCTTGCAGAAACACAATTTTAAATCATATAGAATTTTATCTTTTTCCTCTATCTCAAAATATTATGCCTCCATGATGATAATTAAAAGTAATCTTATACAGAATGATGGTTAATGAAATAAAACTATATGATATAGATTAGGGAGAATTTTAAAAAAATCATTATTTAAATGTATTATATTATCTGTCTTCCCCTTTGGAAAAAATCACATATAAATTAAATAAAATAATTAAACTATCATAATTCAACATATACAGAGATAAATACAAATAAACTCATGAATCCAAGTAAAGAATAAAAAATTGTCTCCTAATTAAAATAATAAAAGAGAAAAAATCCTTCTATATAGAAACAATTTTGAAAATAACAATCCTCGAAATATATAAAATGTTATTAAAATAATTACAAAATAATTATAAATAATTAAGATGAGCATACCATGAGATAGACATTTAAAACAAGATTTCTACAATATATTACCATTATTTTTATTTTCTTATAAAAATATAAATCATTAAGAACATTCTTATATAATGAAATCAATAAAGGGTTAATATAATTAAAAATCAACCTCTCTAGAAAAAATAGAGTATAAAAATGATACTTAGTGGATTTTACAACATTTCAATATACAAAAATTTTATTTATTGAAAATAATATATATGATATTTGAATGACGTTTAATGGAAAATTCATGTAAGATATCAAAAGTGAGTTCTCTTATTACCAAGATTTTGGGTCAGGTATTGTTCAGTAATAAAAAAGTTAAATCTTACATAATTTTGGGTTCACTAATATTAGTTAATAATAATTTAGGAACCAAAATATTTTTTTGATAATATTAGAAAGAATATGGATAAACTTATGTCTACCATATCATGAATTTTGACAATGTCATCTATAATTAAATTCCCATATTTAAGATGAAATTTTTATAATTTATTTTGTGAAAAACTTTTAAAAACATTTAGTTTTTGAGAATCCATTATTATTTGAAAAACCAAAAAACTTCATTAACTATTTTAACACATTGACCTGTAAGGATCATATTGTGATTTTTTCACATTGGAATTTAGAGAGATTTTATTTTCCAGATTTCATATTTTAAAAAACTAACATACAATTTATCCTCATAATTTCAAAACCAACTAATATTTTTATTTTAAAATAAAACCACTTTCATTTGATATTATATTTTTATAATTAAGAAATTTTTTATTCTTATTAGTAAGATCTTTATATCGTGTTGATGTTCATGAAAACCATTATAAAGTTGATTGAATGCATATTTTATCTCTCAATTATTATGTTGAATATATGAGAAAGAAGAATAATATGGATAATGGGAAAACGAGTGTAACACTCATTTATTTTAAAAGAAAACTACATTCGATATCATATGCAACATGCAACACCAATCTTAAATACAATAGATAATATTTCTATTTAAATATGACTATTATAACCCAGCCATTAAATTGGAATGTTTGAATAAGAATACAAATATAATGAAATATTTGTGTCAATATCCTACTAAATAAAAATTTATTTATGAATTAATATAAAATAAGCATTAAAGTTTATGTAAAGTAATTTTATGCATCAAATATTCAATTTTCGTCAAAAATTGGGTTTATTACTTTTTTATGGTCAAATATTATAATTTTTTTTGACAAGTTAATAAAAATTATTTATTAAAATTAACATCATTTTTTATATTACCATTTAAGAATAATCATAGTTTTATATATGATAATTTTCTGAAAAGTTTGATCTTCAATGAATAGCGAAAAAATACTGATTTTATTGAACTATTTATTATAATTTTAAAAATTTAAAATGTTAAAATTCGTTAAAATTTTGTTTTAAAAGTTAAATAAGTTAAATTATATATTTAATAATTCAATAAATTTAATTTATTCAATTTTATGCTATATTTTGGTATTAAAAATTTCTATACGTAAGAAGACATTTTTTATAGAAAATGTCATTTCATGGAGTGGTGCAGGTTTAGTTTTCAATTAAATTAAAAAAAAATAATTGACTTTAATTAATTATATTAATTATTTTAATTGAATATAATTAATATTAGGTATTACGGTCAACTAAATTTGTTCGTAATGAATATAGCAAAAATGGTAAAAATCAGTTACTGCTGTTAATGTAAAATCAAGTTTATCTGGTGTTAAACTAACAAGATTAGGGTGAAAAATACATAAAATTTGTCTAAATAATATTTTATAGACAAAATGTGACCCTATATTATATAATATACATAAATGGTCTATTTTTTATCCCTTTTTCTTTGGTAATACATATTTATATTTTGATCTTTTGAAAACTAACATATGTGTTATCTCCCCCAATTTTATAATGACACCCTTTCCATCTCCTATACTTAAGGAAAGATACATTTTGTTAAGAAAATACCTACCCAAATATCCTTAAAAATGATTATGCTTTTCATATAATAATTATGCTATTAAGAATAACAAATTTATATGGAATAATGGTTAAAGAAAAGTAGTTTATTTGAAGAAGATGTATAGATTTAAACAGAATGATACAGTTTTATTTATTCTTATAAAACATTAAAAAATCATATAAAAATTATGTTTTATTAACTAATATATCTCATGTATACTTATATTTTATTATGTTTATTAATTAATATGAATCCATCTCCTTCATATAATTTGAAATGAAACCACCGTTCATGTGTTTGAAAAACAACCACATCGTGAACCGATACAATTTTTTCCATCACCATATAAAATGGATGGTTATAGTGATGTTATTAATGTATATATATGATATTAATTAAAAAATTACAATTCCAAAAATAATTTAACTCATTCATTGTTTCCTTTCCATCCAGTAAAAAATTATTACGTCGTTTCAATATACAAGTGTATTACCACCACAATGAATTGATATGAATTGTTTTGCATCCCTGAATCACAAGGATGAAAAATATAAGTGTATTTAATTATTTAATATTATATTTACAATATAATATTTATTATTTAACTATAAAATTATATTTACATCCGTTCCCTCATGTTTGTTGAAGAATTGGACCATCACTCATGAATACGCATGACATACCTTTTCCATCTTCTAGTGTAATTATTGTTTCCTAACCAACATAAATATATGGACCTAAAAGTATAATTAATTTATAAAATGATAATTATGATATTTTTATTACTCTCATGATTATGTAAAAATGTTTTTTTTCTAAGAATTGAACATACCAAAGACACATTGAAATTAAGAACCAAGCATCCTGAAAAATGCACGATGTGGGAATAAATGATTAAGTAATTAAACATATCATAGAAATAAATAAAATAATCAGGTTAATGATAAAAATATAAAAGTAAAAAATTTATTAAAAGATTAATATTTAATAAAATTTTTCTATAGATGTGTTGAAGGACATACATATCAATTTTAGACTTGAGGTAAGGGGTTTCCTAACTCAATTCCCTTTAATTGGGTTATATCACTTATTCATTGATTTTATTATGTCAAGAATATGTATAAAATTATATTTTTTGATTTATATTGAAATTATTAATTTTTATGGATTTTAATTTTATATACAAAATCATTCAATTAATTAAATATCAATATAGTGATATGATCATTTTATGGGTTATTTGCCTCAAATATTTCTTCTTTAGGACATATGATTATTTTAAGAGCATGTCATATTTTATTTTGTTCATATAATTTACCTTGACATGTTTTATCATGTGTCAAAATATATTAATGGTATTTAATGTTTCATTTTAATTCATTTATTTTGTGTGAAAAAGATTCAAATGGTACCAATATGGTATTAATTTTTAGTATTTAATACAAACTAATTGCAGGATTTTCTATGTTCAATGTTTTTTTGGTGGGATCATATAATATTATTTTATTAAAACAAATCTATTTTCATATACTTTTATTATTAATGTGTTCTATATACTTAATTCCCATTTTCACCCTTCGTTATTAAATAAACATTAACGAAGTTGATAAAAAGTAAAATCGATATTATATCTTCGTTAAGATGATGTCTGTTTATAAAACAGATCCATGTTTCAGAAAATGTTTTCAAAAATGTTATTATTTACACATCATTAATTTTTTATGTGATTTAAAGAATCTTTGACTTTATTTAATTTTTTTTTGAAAATATATATTTTTAACAATTTTCATAAAAAAAATTTACTTTCATTCCAAAATTGTGAATGGAAGGATTTGATATTACATATAAAACATGACCACATTTTTCCACAATAATAAATATTATTTATTTCAATCTTATTTTTATAGTTTCAATGTTTACCTTAAATGTTAATTTTTTTCATCATATTATATATTTTTTTAGTTTTTGATAGTGATTTTGAATGTGTAAAGAGTATTTTCCTACAAAATGTTTTATACAATATTTTAATAGTATTTTTATTCATCAATCTAAATAATAGATTATTTTAAATATCATAACAAGTGTATATGTTGTAATTATACAATACTAATTATATATATAGATTTATTATCTTAGTTTCAAATATATTTTCATGGAGCCTATTTCTATTTCCATGGGTAAATCAGTTGAAGAAAGAACAATAGTTATTATTTTGTTAAAACATTTAAGATTCTACTTTTTTTTCTCATTATATGGTATATAGATATATTTATAGAAGATTTATAGGTGGTTCCATTATAAAAAACGATGGTTTGTTCCATTATAAACCAAGGAATATTGGTTACATTATAAAACATGGGTAGGTGGGTCTATTATGGCCATCCAATGCATTAGGTAAAGACACATAGTTAATTTATTATAGGTTCTTGTCATGTGGTTAATGGAACTTACAAGACAATATATTTAATTTCTAATAATTATTGAAGTATTTATATGATAATGATGTTTCATGTTATCAGCATGTTTTCTGATTGTTTTATATGATATTTTACTAGATTTTTTATTGAAGGATTTTTCTAAAATGCCTCATGATTGATGAATTTTATGACTCTGGTATTTTGTTAAAGCTTAATGTGACGTTTCACAATTAATTATCCTTGTTTTTATGAGTGAAAATTATATTATTTTTATAATTGTGAAGTTTTATTATGTCACTATACACTTATCCTCATACTATTCTCAAAGATAACATTCAATTATTAAGACATTTTTATACCCTAACTAAGAATTTGAGCTAATCTTACTTTTGTTTCCTTTAACAAAAGTTATTGTGAATGATATTAAATTAATTTTTTTGAAAGGATTAAGGTTAAAAAACTTTTATAGGAGATATTTATTACTTATTTATAAATAAGATAATCTGGGTATAGTAAGAAAACTAGTCATTTGACGACATAGATATTATCATGTTTGAGTTTATACTAATTATTCAAAATTATAAATATAAAATTTCCATGGGTATTTAAGTGATTAAATATTTCATTATTATGTTATATGTTTTTGGATTGATAAAACCAGGTCTTATTTATTATTATCAAAGAAAATTGTAATTATCATGTTTTTAAAACAGAATCCTAGAGTAATTGTTTGAGGATGTTAGTGTTTGTGTTAGAGTAATGTTTAGATAACACTATATGTTATGATATTATAATGTGAGGATATCTTTGGAGTTATTAATAACATTTTGGGTTTCAAAGATTATGTTTTATGGTTAGTTTAAAGCCACAAACACCCATTTTGAGGTTCTATATTATATGAGTTTATGATGATTTATATTATTTCGAGAGTCATTTATTGTAATATAACTCTCGTGTTCAGTATGTGTTTTTTTTAAAAGATTATTTGAGGAACAATGAATTTATATATATTTTTTATAATTATAAAGTTATAGATATCCTTTAGGGTAATGATGATATTTGATGTAGTGGTAATTATGCTTAATTGGTATAAAAGTGTTATTAAATGTTGAGAACATATGTTTTAATGTATACATTACCCTAAGATTTAAAAGTAACTTTCTCGAGTATGTGACTAATAGTATTTTTTTTATGATTTTCACTATTTTTTGAAAATTATACAATTAAGGTAAATAAAAGTATTTTTGATTATATTTATATTAATTTTTAAAATAATGGATGGTTTATATTTTGGAAAAAATGATGATTTAATTGTGTAATTATTTTGGGAAATGATTACAACATTTGGGAAAATATATAACCGAGGAACAGAAATTTTCTGTATGATAACTTAAGAGTGATTGATAATATTTGAATATGAAAATTAATTTTTTCTTGGATGAATAAATGATAAAAAATTGTTATATTTTGGTTTCAATATTTGTCAAGAATATTTCGAATAATTTTAGTGATATCTATTTATCAAATAATTATATAATAACATTGGGTATTATTGTTCTAGATTTGGGGAATAATGTGTTATCTCATCACTTGATGGTTTATTCAAATTGGATTTTAGCTATCACAAACAAACCTGAATACCATAATTCCCTAAAAACTACTTCATCTCTGACATGGATTAAAGGGTGCTCATGATCCCAATGGAATGAAGATAAGCACCTTACATCATTCATGAATAAAGAGGGTATAATTTTTTTTTTAAAATGGAATATAATAAGATTCAAATATTTATATCAACAATTCTCTTGGATAATGTAATAAAAAAACAAGTAAAATAGTAATTGAGTAGATAAAGAAAAAATAAAGCAAAACTATAAATAATATCCATAGACAATATGATAATCTTGTGTAACAGGTGGAACCCATCTTCATTATCACCATCAAAGCACCATGGCCCCAAAAATTAATAATATCCACCAATTCATAGAATTCTTTAACTTTATTCGGTCCTAACAAAATAAAACCTAAAAATTCCGGAATAAAAATGTATGGTGTAATCTATAAAGACAATAAGTGTCTCACTAAGTGTTCTATAATAGACTTATTAATAGTAAAACAATCATACAATAAATTTACATAAAATTTTTCAGGGTATAATATTTTATTTTATTATTTAAAACAAAACAAATTCCATCTCCCATGCATCCATATTTTCATTAGATGGAAAAATTTCAAACATATATTAAATGACCATTTTAAACAAAATCATTTCTATAAAGAATTTGGAATGAGATAAATTTCCCTATAATCAAATCATATAAAACAAGAACCATGTTCATTTTCCCTGAAGTACATTAGTTTCCATCTATAATATCCTCATATTTATCGAATTAGTGATCAAGACTAGTCATGTGTGCACATGTCCCACAGGCTCATGCCGAATCAACTCATCAATATCCCATGAGGGGTAATCTTGTAGAACAATGTTTATGTTAACATTTTAATCATCAATCCATGTCTATTAGATCTTGATCCAAGAATGGGTATAACAAATAATTGACTAACTATGTAATATTACATCAGATAAATCAATCAATAAATAATGGGCATTTCATTTATTTTAAAATAAATCATCATTTATAATTTAATTACCCAATTTTAGTTTCAATATTTCAATTGAATTAAAAAAATAACACATATGATTCTCAAAATTTCTTATCTTTTCCGTCTAGAACCAATCTTGGGTGTTCATCATTTAAATTTAATCCATTTTATCAAAATGAATCTGAAATCATTTCATTAATAAAATCTTTCTGAAAATTCATCCCACAATTCGAAATCTATTGAAAATGGGGACTATTTCTCAAAATACATTATGTTTTAAATTTAGTAATCAATTCATTCAACATTGAGGAATTATAAATAAATTTAAGGATATTTAAAACAAATTAAGAAAAACAATTTTTCATTTACATTGAAAATTCCAAATGTAACCACTAGACTTTAATCAAGGAAATCAAATTATCAACACCCACAAGGGGAACTCCAACGGTGAATAAAAGTGAATAAGATGTAAGAATCTAATCTAGAATAAATATATATAAATAAAATTATTATATCCAATTAAATACATTTTAAATCTATCAATAACATGATGTCAGGACACTCTATATAGAGGATAGTAAGGGATATTAGAGTAAGACACACAAGAGGATATCCTCTTATCATAGAGGGATCGGATCTTCAACCAACACCTTGATATTCTAGTGGAGGAGGTTATAGGAGCCATAATTAATTCTTGAGAGACTCCAATGAAGGAAAAATCATATCAGGTATGAATGAGAGGATTTGGAAACACAAATCTAGGGATCAATAATTTTAAAATTAAATTTTGAGGAATTGAAAACCACATGTTTTATTTCCTAGAGAGGGTTGCATGGTTAGAGGAACCCCACACCCTAACCATATGCCACTACTAGTCTTTTATTTTGGGTGAACGATTTGGATTCATGGTTAGACTAACCTTTTCACAACCATATTATTCCATATATTTATGGGGTGTGTGGTCCAGAGGGGTGGATTCATGGTTAGAACAACCATGTTCCCTAACCAAGTTCCTACCACTAGTGTCCCTCAATTGGGTACATGATTTGTTGGGACAAAACAGACAGATCTCTCAATTGGTGTGCCAACTATTTACAACCTAATGAAATTAAAAAATTCTCAACATTTCACCTAAAAATTATCAATTCAGTAGCCATCGAAAAGTAGATCAAAATAAGAGTCATGAAATACCTAAAAAAGTAATTGGATGTTATAACCTTCCCTAAAAAAAACTTTTCATCCCCAGAAATCATATCATGAAAGATATATATGAAAGGGATGAGGTCACTACTCCCTCATAAATGCAACACCCTCCCAAGTCTCATGTGAGTCATAACCACTCTACCATGGCACGCAAATCAAATGTATCATCTTCCCATGAAGTACTTTTGTCTCAGAGTCTATAATATTGAATATGTTCTTAGTCATAGATAAATCAATCTCAATATTAAAATCCTCTCAAATCAATATATGGGATGGTTTAGAAAGACATTTTCAAAGACGTGATACTTGGAACATGTAATGTATCATGTTCAAATGCGGTAGAAGTGAATAATAGTAATTCACTTTCCCAACCTTTTCAAAAACATAAAAAGGTCCCCCAAATCATGGTGAATTCTTTCCCCATTTTTCATGATTTTAGTGACCCATACGAGGTGGAATATCTTGAATATTTGATCACCAAAAAGAAAACTCCAATGATTTGTGATGATGGTTAGTATGGTATTTATATTTACTCTATGGCATCACTATTCTCTGAAGAACCAATTGAATCTTGCCCATTTTTTCATAGGGAAAAATTATTCCAAAAACATAAGATTCCCCAATATATGACCAACAAAAAATAAATTTACATATGAATCTATAGAAATTATCAAAGGGAGCCATACAAATGGATTGCTGGTAACAGTTGTAATATGAAAACTCAACCAGTCCCATCTTCTTATCCCATAATAAACTAAAATCAAGGATGAATATATGGAGAACTTATTCCAAAATATATAAATCTATTTCTATATGGACATACATATATTCATGATATTCCATAATTTAACTCACATAATATACCATTTCCACTAGGAGGCCACACCATAAATGATATACAGACTAGGGATCCCTATCAGAAACTATCACAAATAGAAGACAATTTTGCTTGAAAACCTCATGTATGTATTGTCTTCCCATGTCCCTAACATATGATGTATTATTGATGGGTTTATAGTGAGTCAATTTGGATAGATGATCGCTCGAAAACCATATTTTGTTCTTCTTACAAGGGTTATGATGAAAACCCATCATGAATTCAATTGAAACCACATCCCACTTCATAGTCTTCACATGAAGGGTCTAGAGTAAACCTGAATGTTTTTGGTGATCAATATTGACCTATCTGCAAGTATAACAACATGAAATATAGTAAAAAATGTCACATCTGATACCGGACCACCATAATCATCCCCTACATCATTAAACATCTTCATGGTGCTCAGCTACACTTCCCACTATGAACTATGTAGTCTCCCATCATATACTTTCTCTTAGAAGGAGGCACAACATATCAGTTCTATAATTATAGAATAACTTTTATGTAGAAATACCACTTTCTGGTAGTCTCCCTAAAAAATTGATTATCTCTTTTCACAGAACTCATATTAACACTATTAATCCATATGAATAATCTTGATAAGAGAGAAGGTCAACAATGAAATAGTAAACAAGAATAAAACACATTCTCATGAAATCCCAAGTGCAAATATACTAATAGTTCTATTAAATTCTACTCTTCTTATGATTCATTCATGACCCATGTCATAAGTATCATAACAAAATCCTCAATGATGATGTACCACATGCATGAGGTACAAGGAATTCTGAAATTTATTGACTATGGGAACTCCACAGAACACCTTTGATGAAGATTTGAATATTTTTAGGGGAAGATGCAACATAATATTTTGTTATCAGAATAAATGATAAACCTTTCCCTGAAAAATAAATTCCTCCATCATTTTAGAGAATTCATCACCACTGTGAGTATGAGATCAAGTGTCAATTAATTCTCATCACATAAACCATGATTTCTAGATCCATGGAAAATGATGTGATCACAATGCATAAGAACATATCCCACACCCAAACCTGATGATTCACATATTACCACATATCCATGCACAACTATTGGAATAGTTATCACTTACATAGAAAAAAATATAGTTCTTAACATTAAAATAACCCTAAAACATATAATCCCCCAAAAAATCACCCCTTTATGAGTGAGGGAGATCATTTAACTAACCATGTTTAATAAATCCTAGATAAACTAGTGGTAAAAGACCACTATACCTAGAATAATATGAATCTAGAATTTTTTTTACAGTTTTTCAAATTTTATAAAAATTTCCACTTCATAGGATGAATAGAGATATCTTGTTCTAAGACTACATCTTATAATAACTTCACTTATCAAATACATATTTTTTTGAAATATTTATATAAAGGAAGTGATCTCTCCAAATGTTTTTCACTATCCTTAGAGGATGCACATGATCCTACTCTGATATTGAGTAAACCTAGATGTAATTTAAAAATAATACAATGAATATTTTTAGGTATTCATTGAATGTAATATTCATTCATTACATTAAAATTGAAGGATAATTAGTTAGTCCAAATGTCATAAAAATATTCTCATATTGTCTATACCAACTCCTAATAGAGGATCCCAAAGATTCATTATCTTTAATATTCAATTGCTGGTAGCTAGACTGAATATCAATATTCTAAAACAAATTCACCCCTTTAACTTGTAAAAAATAATCTACTTAAACAAACTTTTTCTTTATCATAACTTGATTGAGATTTTGGTAATCAAAACATATGTCGAGCACACTATCATCATTCCTTACAAAGAGTGTGGGTGTCACCTAAGGACACATAATAAGTTGTATAAATACATTATCAATAAAGTCATCCAACCATTTCATCAAATATTTCAACTCTTTTACTGCTATATGGTATGAATTAATAGAAACTGGATGATTACCATGTACTAAATCGATAATAAATTTGATATCTCTCTCTTGTCGAAATCATTCAAAAAAAGATGACAAAAACATTAGAAATCTCAATAAAAACAAGGGGATATAATTAATCAATGGTTATCCCCGAAATTCAAAATAAAATAATGATAATACCCAACAAATATCTTGAAATAATGTTATAGATATACTAGATCTCAGGTCTCATTCACCCTGAAGGTCATGGTGCATCCCTATCAGGAATGGTAAACGAGACTTGCAAAAGATAATAGACAATTCGGGCCTAATGAGAAATTATCCAATCCATACTGAGAATGAAATCATGATATTTATTATTTATGGATATAAAATTATAGATAATATCAATCACTGATGAAGACAAGATAAATGTCAGAGACCAAAGACCCTAGTCTTTTAGTATTCTGTGAGGCATAGTAACATCTATCACATAATATAAATACTCTATAGGATGGTTTTATTATATCAATAAAATGGCTCAATGTGAACATGTGCTATGCACCAGTATCAAATAAATCAATCACTAAGTATGAATATATAGTGATGGTAGCTATCATAGTCTCTATACCCATATCTACTTCCTACAGAGACTCTACTACCGTGTGAAGACATTTCGTTCCAAATGGTTGTGGTTGGAACCCATTTATTCTTGAAGAATATGATTACATTAGAATACATTTAGGTTCTAATGATACCATTTAAATATAGGGGTAAACTATATAACATAATATTTGAAAGTTACCTAAGAATCCAGAGGAACTATAGATCTTAGGCACCGTAGTTCATACCTGATTCAAATGCCCAACCTTTCCACACTAGAACTAAGTCAATGGGACTCTATTGGGAACTGAAATATATCTATAAGAACACTAATTTATAGATCCCTCAGGTGGATAATCATGATTCTTAATTCCTATAATGTAACTCATTGAAATGTTACTCGTAGAAAATGTAACTCCTATCAACCCTGAGTTACTAGCCAAGTGAAGCTCTTCCATCAATTCACTATCTAGTATATCAGTATAACAAGTCATCTTTTGCATGAAAGACCAAGTTTAAATATCATCTCAATGTCCCATAAAAATTATTCATGCCTATAAATTCTAATTTATCACTATATCATGACAAAATTGTACAATTTCAAGAAATCATATTGTATAGTAAGTGATAATAATGTCAATTTAAATGATAATAAGATACTAAATTGTATTTGAAAAACAATATAATTCAGATAGAACTGATCATAAAAAGGACTTCAAAGTCCTTCAAATCCAGGATTTTATGATTCCTTGACATCACCATTGAATTACACATACTTCTTTTGGGACCCTCATGCTTGAAGGTAGAACAAATCATTATAATTGAATCAGGAATTTCCATGAACTCAAAAACCCATTCAATTCCTTTTGAAAAATACTTATCCACTTTCGCATCATTATATGCATGTAATTATTGTGGATTATACTAGATAAATGATTGAACATTATATATAGAGTCATTCCTTTGAGGTTCCGCAACTCATCCATTAATAGGTATGAGTGTGGCTTCTTATCCAAGAGATTACAAATCATTAACCACTACCTCAATGTGATCCTCGTAATCTGGAGGGTTCAATTAAGGTATTTCATTGAAAACTGTCTCCTTAGGTCTATTCAAACATATTATTAAGGGAGTGATGCTTCACAATGTCAATGGATAATAAGAAAGAAATAACAAGGAAACTAAGATCAATAACTCAAACATGAGTTAAAATTCTGATATTTTATAGAACACTTTTTGAAAACTTTGAAATGACTAGAAATATATCAAAATACTCATAAAATACACTTTTCTCCACCATCAATGTTTAATTATGGCTCATTATCTTATGATTTGGATAGAAACTCACTCATAACTACCACATATGTCTAATAAATCATAACTCCTATCTACCAGGAAAATTGGAACTACCTACAGACTACAAGGAAATGTTATAAACCAATATCAATGATACCCATTTATCATGAACCAACCCAGATACCATGGTACCCTATTACCTAATATGGCATTGACATGTCGCAAATGGAATTCCTGATCACCATGGGTTGATAAAAAGAACTAAGGATCAAGAAATAATAAATAGAGAATGGTTTTTTTACATGAAATTAAAATATAAAAAGATACAAGTTGGTATATCAACACTCCTCAATGAGAAACTACCAGAAACCAAATAGTTAAAACAATACCCGACCAGATATATAAACTCAAATAGACATCAACCCAAACTGCCATAATTGATCATTGAAGGTCTCAAAAACCTATGTAACACATGGAAATCAACTCCACTAGTCACAATCAATGCTTCATAATCTTAGGGATTAGGAACATCCACCACATCCAAGTTTCATTTCACCTTTTCGTAGAGTAAGATTATGAAAATCTATAGGCACCTGAAGGTAACAGTTTGGCACAATCTATAAATCTATGTAGGGTTTGATAAAGTGTTCTATAATATATTACATAATAATAAATCAATCAGTATTTCTATTTAAATAATGTTTGGAATTAAATAATGTAATATTAGAATATTAAAAAAAAATTCATTTTAATAGATGGAATTAATGTCAAACATGTCTTAAATAAACATTAAATATAAAATAATTTATATAAGCCATTCATTATGAGTAAAATAGTTCTATAATAAACAGAATATATATTTAAATCATATACAACAAGAACCATGGTTATCTTCCGTAAGATATGTTAGTTTTCAGATATAGTATCCTCATACATTTAAAACCAGTGATCACGACTAATAATGTGTGCACATGTCCCTTCGGCTAAAGTTGAATTAGAATAATAACCATCCCATCAAGGATAATCATATTGAATTAGGTTTTTGATATATTATTCATTATAAATCCATCGATAGGGGATCAATATACAGGAATTAAATTCCTAGATAACCCCCTAACTACCCATGTTCCCATGTTTTCAATCAATCAAAAAATGATGATAAAGTATTCAAAGTTCAAATCAATTATATTTTACATTTCTACTTCCCATTTCTATTTTCAATATTTCAATTCAGTTTCAAAAAAAAATTATTGGTTTTTCATCATTTCATACCTTTTTAATCTAAAAAAATGAAGGTTTGTCACCATTTCAATTTAATCCATTATATCAAAATGAATCTCAAATCATTTAATGAATTATATCACTCTCAATGTTCATCCCAAAATTCCATTTAAATTTAAATTTGGGGTTTTTTCTTTAAATATTTTCCATTTTCAATTTAGTAACCAAATATTTCTAAATAAGGGTTTTATAAATAAATTGAAATATATTTCAATAAAATTAAGAAAATCACCATTTCAATTACATGATATATCTCTGATGTGACCACCTATGTTTATTCATGAATTTAAAACAATTA
Source organism: Viscum album (assembly GCA_963277665.1). Taxonomy (NCBI): domain Eukaryota; kingdom Viridiplantae; phylum Streptophyta; class Magnoliopsida; order Santalales; family Viscaceae; genus Viscum; species Viscum album. The sequence goes on from OY728142.1 coordinate 1,543,453,230, forward strand.
TCACCCACAATTAGAACAGCAATGATGATTAAAGGTGAATTAGATATTGGAAACATGTCTTGAATCAATATCTAATTAGAAAAGGAATTGATCCATAGAAACAAGTTTTAGATCCATCATGAACATGATGATCTAACCATCTCTAAGGAATATATTAATAGAGATTTAAAGAAAAAATTGAAGAATAGATACACTTAAATGGGAGGGATTGGATCTTCCATCAATATATTAATTTAACAATGGCAGAGGTTAGAGGACCCCAAATCACTTATTGAGAGCCTATAAGAAAGGAAAAATCCCATCATGGGAAATTGATAGAAATAGGAAACATAAAATGAGGTATTTTTAATTTTAAAATTAAATTATAATGAATTATGAATAGTGGTCATGGTTTCATGGAGAGGAAAACAAGATTATAAAAGTGTTGTGAGTTAACCTTGTGACCCTACTGGTCCTATATTTTGGTGCATGTTTTGGATTTAGGGTTAAACTGACCATTCAACAACCACATGTTCCCCTTATTCAAGGAATCATGGTTTGTTGGTGTGGACACATTGTTAAAAATAAAAGGTGCACCCTAACCATGAGTCTCCTTATAGTGTCCCTCAATAGGGAACATGAGTTTCTAGGAAAAACCAAAAGGTTTTCCCAACCCATCTTCCAACAATGAAAAACATAAGAAACAATAATTTTTTTAAATATCACTTAAATCTTCAAAATATTAGACCCAACAAAAAGGAGATAAAAACAAGGGTCAAGGGATACCTTAAACAAGTAACGAGATGTTACATTATCATACCTTATGTTAACATTTTTTAGTTTGGTCAAGTTATAAAGATAGGAGGTATAAATTATTATCCTTTTTTATATCTTGTGATTCATATGAAGTTTATTTTAATGCATCATTTTCTTGATTTTTTATTTCTTATGAAGTGAGATTTTAATAAAGTGGAAAATGATTGAAACCTGTAGCCGAAGGATGAAATATAATATATGGAATTGATAAAAATCATATAATTATATTTCCTTTTGTTTTTTTTCTACATGGTATCATATGTGATTTAAACTTGTAAAAGGATATTTAAATTTAAATTTAATCCAATTACCTTTATTTTTTACAAATTTAATGTCTTTTCAATACCTCATTTGTTTATTTTTTGTGGTTATTAACTATTTTCATGATTATATACATTATTATGATAAATTTTCACTATCTGTAATTACCATGACCCCAATATAGTAGATATAGTTACAGAATTTATTACTTAAGAATATACACAAGATTCAAATACCAAAGGACTGAATAGTTTAGTTTTTTTTTTGAAAACTATATTACCTACATGATACCCATTTTACATTGGGAATAGAGAATAAAACATAATTTTTAATAAAATATAATAAACTGTAACCATGAGAAATCATTAAAATATATTATCCTCATAACATGGTGAATGAAAATAATATATGGGTGATCTAAAATACTTAGTATTAGTTAAATATAATGGAAGTGATAATGAATCAATTTTTATAATCAATGTGGATGGGTAAATAAGTAAAAACCCACACAATTTCTTCATTTAACTGAGGGTGGAACGAACACATAGATTTTTTAATAATAAAAATACCATGGATAATAATAATTTAATTTTGAATATAAATAATTATTAATTATTGGACACCATGTATCTATCACACGAACCTCTATCATTAAGACCTTACTCAAAATGGTTGAATCTACATGTAAAAATCTATTTAATTCTAGAATAAATGATTCATCCCATGGAAATAATGATTCATAGAGGGATATATATAAACATTACACACCTATATATTCTATTACAAATAATTTATTATATATATCAAAAATCAAATTTAATTAATTATCAATATTCATTATAATTAAATATCTATATTGAATAAAAGATATTTACTTATCAATATTTCCAAAATTAATCAAATAACATTCAATGTAAGCACTATATATATAAATTGGATATGTATTAGACTATAATCATATCTATAATAAAGGAATGTTGAAATATACGATAAATGTTACATCCAATGAAAAATGTTTACAACAATGTGATTATTTTAAGAGAATTTAAACAATCACAAAAAGATTGATATTGTTCAATATCTTTTATCAGTATGTAATTTTCAAGTAAAATCACCTTGGATGAAATAAGTCAATGTGAAACTTAAAATAACATTAGGAATATATAAATCCTTATATTACATGTATAAGAAATAATAAAAAAACCACATATAAGTGTACTGGTGTATAACAACAAATATAACTCAATGGAATGCAAATTAAGAAAGAATCCCTTACCCCTTTATAATTAGTTGAATTGTATTCCACATGAAATAATGATATTTAAAAACAAATTAAATACAAGAAATATAAATATATTAATTATATAATATATCAAAGTGAATTATATATAAACCACACATAAGGAATAGTTGGTGAATAAGGAATATATCTCATAGAAGTAAAAGTGAGATGAGAAAACTCTTACCTGAAACTTCCATTTAGTGGTGCGTACTTTAACCACTTGTATAATGGTTTAAATTATGTTAATAACTAATTATAGTAACATATTAATATTTATAATACCTTAATTTATTATTATATAACATTTTTGGCCTATTAATGAATAAAATTTCATTATTTCCATGCGTTTCGGTGTGTTCATTTTATTCTTTCGTGATCAATTAATTTGTGTTAAATTATGGATATTCTTGTAAAATATAATTAAAAATACATTTGTGTAATGGAACAATATTAATGAACATACATATGTTTAAATGTCATAATATATCTTTTTTTATTATATGAGGATGATTAATTTGAAAAAATTTTAAAGATAATTTTTAAGTTAATTTTTGTGGTTTTTCCAAACACGATTGCCTAGTTTAGTTTTATTTCCTTTCATGAGTATAAATTATTTCAATAACATGAAATAGGTTATAATAGGCTATTAAAATATTATTTAACCAGAAAAATATATGAATGAACATCCATGATGGAGGTAATAGAAGATGAACAAAATCATTATTCATAGAGATGGTTAATCATGATAACATGGAAAATGGTTAGGTTTCATTAAATAAGGTGACGTAATAAAAAAGACATATATAATATATTTAATATGAATCATAAAACATTATTATATACATCATTATGGAATTCGCATTCCTTATAAGATGATTGATGAAAGGAAAAAAAATTAAATGCAATGAAATTAAGAGGGATGTTTTGAGAAAATTACCTCATTAATATCACCTCATTAGAGGACCCCTATTAGACCATAGGTTTAGTCTATTTGTGAGATAAAAATAAAATAAATGTGGATAGATATATGAGTAGATTTTCTTTATTTTATTTTAGGAGATTAAAGGATTGTGGGAGTATATGGGGTGGTATTTATATTTGAGGAGAGGTGGGTTTATGTGATTAAATAATGATTTTTTATATTTAAGGCCAACCAAATTCAAGTGGAATTATTTTACACCGAATTTTGAAGATTATTAATGTTTGAAATTATGTTTATGGTATATTAATACCTCAATGTGATATTATGTTTTGTTTTTTTTTATGTATTTTAATACTGTACTTTTTAACTTTAAACCTTTTCATTATTATACATATACTCTGCTAAATCTTTTTCACCACAATATATTTTTTATGTGAACGAATTAAAATGACCCTAAAACCTAATATTCACCATATTTTTATATATATGGAATCCATTTTACGATATTAAATTCATATAATTGAAAGAATTATATGTAAAATTAATCCCATAGACACATTAAAGAAACATGGTTTTAAAGAACAATCTCCAAATGTTTGAAATGTATTATATCGATTTTCATTATGAAATAGATTATAAAGAAATAAATTGGTTTTATTTATGAATTATATAAATAATTATACTTATTGAAAATAAAATCTAACTATATAATTAAATTATATGAAAATATGGGTTTTTATTAATAATTAATATTTTTCACTATTCATCAAAAATGCAACTTCTCTAGAAACTAACAAAATTTTACACTTACAATATTTTGTAATTATTATTTAAAAAATTATGATTATTAATTTAAAAAGATTTATTATAAATGTTAAAATTTTAGTTTTAAAACAACAACACTTTTAAATGGTGGAAAAATTATATTTCTTTAAAAATAGCTTTTTTTCATAAAATTGGATTTAGTTTTATCTTAAGCCTGTAAAACTTGTTGGACGAATTAGAAACATTTTATTTAATATATAACATATAAATTTCCTTATTTTATTTAAATATTGTGTTTTTTTTTTATTTTTTAACATAAAAGGTCATTGGGAGATTATAACTTTTTTTATAAAAACACATCATTTCTGTTCAATTAGTTTTTATTTTCATTAACAATTAATAAGTAATCAAAAAATTCATTTTAGAGTCATGTTTGAACTTTAATTTCCTAGTTTATTTAATATCATTTATTCACACAATTCCAAAACCTAGGTGATAATATTCATAATCAAAATATATAATTGTTTTCATAAGATAAATATTCAGTGTAATGTATGATATCGAAGAGACTAACTCTAAAATGAGACATGTCATAAAATAATGGGGTGTCATATTCACCATAATTCAATAAATTTCATCCAATAAGTTTATATTTCACTTCTAAATTCAAATGTTAATACTTGAAACTAACTTTTGGGAAAATCAACATCATGAAATAGGTTTAATAAAACATTCCATCAATAATAGGGAAATGGAAATGTAAAGGTTTTCCAAAAAATTATGATTTTGAATAGAATAACATTATTGATAAGAGAAATATGGGACATGGTAGAGAAATATAACCTATATGTTTTAATGTATAATAATAGAGGAAACTTTCATTAGATTGTTAACCATCACAAAACAGTAAATATAGTGATTGGTTAAATTAACATTTATTTCTTATTATAAAAAATAAAAAAGATAGCATTTTTATTCCAAAAAACATTTCCTAGGGTCATGGTATTCTCTATCAATCATGATAAACACTAGAAAGAAATAATCTTAACTTATTTCATTCAATCACTTAACTATAATTTTATTCTTCAGTTGTGATTTGATCTATTTTCACTACAACATTTCTAAGAAATTAATATTCAAGATGAATTTTATACCAGAATCACTTTTAGTGAATCAGAAGATTCCAAAGTCATTTTTCTTTTCTCTTAATATTTTCCAAAAAAAATGGTTTGAACATGTTATTCAATTTGATAAATCATAATTTATCATTAATAAATAATATCCAAAGTTTGACAATATTGATTCCATAAGTAGTTAAATTTATAACATATCCAAAATACATCAATCAAAATTCAATGACCAAAAATTTAGAAGGAAGGTTGTAAGATTTCAAAATTCTACATTACTTATTCCAAACAACATAATATTACTTTTATTATAACGTTTCAAATATATGAATACCTTGATCACATTAATATCATAATAAAATCAAGAATAATTCCAAAACCAAAATCTTAGGTTGTTGAATACATTACTTAAATAAAAACATTTATAAAATCCAACATAATCCATCAAATCACTAACTAATTTCCTGGCCTAGAATACTATCCCATAAACATCTCTTTTTAATTATTATCTCAACATTGAGAATATATTTAGTGTTATCTCCCCCAAATCATGTGTTTTAAAAATATCAACTTATAACATGATCATTTTTCTTTCATACTGAAATTATTAATAAATTGTTTTCATATCCCAAATGAAAAAGTAATATCACACAATCCTTATATATTTAATAATTTAGATATGAAAAAATGTTTGATAACATAATCAAATAACATAATTAATGAATCCAAAAACAAGAATGTTAATAATTCACATTTTTATGTGGAAAAAGAATAATACTAACCGTGATCTATTTGTATCTCTTCAATTATATTGCTTTGAAACATAGGGCCTTTAATTGGGTAGGGACCCCTATATCACTATTTGGTGAATTTTATGTTGAATTTTTTTTTCACTCACATGAAATAAATATTATGGTGACAATTATTTCTATACTTTTAGAAAACTCCAAATCCTTTGATGAAAATAAAATAGTGTTTCATTCCACAGTTATCACATGTGGGAAAATAATTCATTCCCTTCCATTATCAATCTTTTTTACAGTTACACACTTCTTCACCTGATTTTCATTAAATAAAAATGACTTGGAATATTGTTTATCTATATTTTTAGAACATGATATTATTTAATCATATGATGAGAATGTTTGGGAGACTACATCCATTCAAAATATTGGTATAATCTTATAAAATACATTATCAGTCTTACTCTATGGACCACATTCTTTAGGGAGGTTCACTATACTTCTTGAAGGCGCAATTTCAAAAATATGACATGCACTAGATTAGTTCATATCATTTTTATTAATAATGAGTACTCTAAAAAATAGTGAAATACATATCCTAAATTGAAAATTTTACATGTAGATAATATTATAATCATAAATATTGTTTCTTCTGGGTATTCTTCTACACTTATCCTCATTCTATCATACAGATATGTTTTATAATATATGTTTCCCTAAATCTAGTCCTAATGGATTCTACAAACTTGCTCCAATACAAACTATAATGACCCCAAAACCAGTATACTAGAGATTGTGGATTACTCTATTTCATTGGATTAGATACAAGATTCAAATACCAAAGGACTAAATGGTTTAGTAGTTTTGTAAAACTATATTATATACATGATACCCATTTTTTATTGGGAATACAAAATAAACCAAATTACATAACCAAGGGTAAAAAATGCATCCTTGAAAAATCATTCAAGGATATCTTCATTATAACATAGGGAAATGAAAAAAATGGTGAACTCAAATTCTAAATAAAGGTAAAATACAAAAGAACCGATAATGAATCAATGATATTAATCAATATGGAATGTTATATAATAAAAAATAATTTAAATTTTAAAAATAAATAGTGAATAAAATGATTCCATAGATTTTATCATAGTATAATTAATATGGATAATAATAAAATAACTACAAATATAGAAAATTATTAATTATTGTACTTCTTGAACATGGTATACGAAGAACAATCATCAATTCATTTAACTAGATTCATTAATTTATATGTAAAAACCCTTTTAATACTAACTTCAATGATTCAACGCATTAGACTACTGATGCATCAAGGGGATACCTATAACTGGGCCCAATCCATGTCTTTCAATACAAATCCATATTCATATATCGAATAATCTATTTAAATAATAATCAATGTGCCTTATCATCAAATATTTATATTGAATGAAACATACATATTTATCAATATTTATAAAATTAATGAAATAATATTCAATGTAAACACCAGTTTTAAAAATCGAACATGTTTTAGACTATAATCATATAAATCATACAATAATTTGGATATCTTTGAGAAATGTATTTTCCAATGAAAAATTAATAATTTTTTTTATTTTTTTGAGAGAAAGTTAACAATAACAAAAAAGAGTGATATTTTACAATAACATTTATCAATTAGTAATTTTCATGTCAAATACCCTTTGATGAAATAATTCAATGTGAAACATAAAATAACATTATTAATAAATAAACAATGATTTTAAATGTAAATGTGATAGTATATACATCAAATATATGTGAATTTGTTCATAGTAACATAATAGTCTTAATGGAATATAAATTAAGATGAAATCCCCAACCCCTTTATTATCAGTCCAATCATAAGCCGCATGAATTATTAACATTTATTTTTTTTATAAAATTAAAATAAATATATTAATTATATAATATAACATAGGTATGTATATATAAACCACACATGATAAATAATTGGTGAATAATGAATATATCTCAAATAAGTAAAAGTGAGATGAGAAAACCTTTACCTCACTCTTCCCTTTACTAGAGCATTATTTATCCTCCAGTATAGTAGTTTAAAACATTTCATAACTCATTATATAATTATATTTATATTTTTAACACCACATTTAATGATTTTATAACATATTATTACCCATTCATTTATAATATTTCATTATATCCATGGTTTCGTGTTCCTTCATATTGTGGTTTCATGTTCGATCCATTTGTGTAAAATTATGCATGTTCTTTAAAAGGGGAATTATAACACCAGAAGTTGAATAAAATAGTATTAATTCATTTCCATAACACTAAATGGTCATATATATCATTTTTATTTATTATATAAGTATGATTCATCTCATAAATCTTTAATGAAATTTTTTTAGATAATTTTGGTACTTTTTCCAAACACCACGTACTACTTTCGTTTTATTTACTACTATATGTATATATTTGTTCCATAACATTAAAGAGTTTATAATATAAATATTAAAATATTATTAAAATATTTTTTTATGATCTGTTATGAAGATGATAATAAAATATGAACAAAATCATTATTCACAGTTACAATTAATCTCCATTACATAGAAAATGGTTTAATTTCACTAAACAAGATGTGTTAATAAAAAGTAGAAAAATAATATATTACAATAAAAATATAAAAATACATTATTAAAATGATTTTAGAGTTATAATTCCTTGATTAATGAATGAGGTGAGTAGAAAAAAGAAAATAAAATAAATTAAGAGAGGCATTTTGAGAAAATTACCTATAGAATATCACCTCCTTGGAGGACACCTTGAGGACCATAGATTTGGTCTTCTGGTGGGTAAATAAGAAATTGAACATAAGAAGAGTGAGAATGAGAGGATGATTCTTTTATTTTAGGATATTTAAGGATTTTAGGTTGAAATGGGGTGGTGAGAGGTGGTAGTTATACTTGAAGAGATGTGGGTTTAAGAGATTAAATAATGATTATTTTATGTTTAAAGACAACAAAAATAAGGTGAAATTAATTTGACTTTCAATGAAAATAAATTATGTAAAGTATTTTTTGGGTCTTTAAATACATAAATAAAATATTTGATGGTGTAGTTGAAGGTATTTTAATCCATTACCTTTTATCTTTAACCCTTTTAGTTATTTTACATAAACCATGATAACTGTTTTTATAGCGGTAATTTATTTGTTCTATAAAAATGAAAATGAAATAAAATATATTTTTTTACTTATTATTTCTAATATGGATTTTTTTTACAATATTCATTTCACATAATTTTAAAAAATTAGATTTAAAAATAATCATGCAGACACAATGAAAAAGATGGGTTTTAAAGTGAAAAGATCAATTGTTTAAAATGTTTGAATATCCAATATAAATTAAAAATGTATTGAAATGACATAAATTAGTTTTAATGATGTAAAATTGAAATAATTATGTTCTAAATAACATAAAATATAATTTATCTATATAAAAAATTCTAAATAAAAACCAATTTTCAATTAAAATTCAATAATTTTCAATATTTTTCAAAAAATAAATTTTCCACCAAAAATACCAATATTCTAACCTAATATAATTATGGTATTATGATTTTAAAAAGGAAATTTATTTTTTAAATTAAAATTTAGAAAATTTGAAAAATTATATTTAAACAGGTTAGCAATTAAAAGGTGAAAAAATTACCTAAAAAATATAGTTTTTATGCTTAATATTGGATTTATTATAATGATAAGACAATTGAAATTATTGGATGAATTGAATTTTTTATTGAATATATTAAAGATAAATTTCATTAATATTTTTGTATAATAGATATTAATTCAATTTATTAATATAAAATTCTATTTTTTGGAAAAAATTTGTTTTTTATAGAAACACATCTTTTTTTATTCACTTGTTTTTTCATTTATTATTAATTTTTAACCACTGAACTCATTTTATAAAAAAGTATTAAAAATATTTTAAAAATTAATTTAATCTCCTTAATTCTAATCATTCTAATAGATTAGTGAAAAAATCACAATAATATTATATTTTTTTTATCTTTATGTTTTATGTAATATAAGTTATTGAAGTGATTAAATTTAAAAAGTGGTAGACCATAAAATCTTATATGTTACATTATTATTGTGAAACATTATTTGGAAATTAATATTTTTCCTCCACATCTATATTTTCACTTCCTAATGATTTTATCCTATTTAATAACATGGCAATGTGTTATTTTAGGTGACCTTTACATTTTCCATCTTCTCTTTTCAAAAGGATGTTTTATTGACCCTTTTTATGTGAAGGGTATTTAATAAATGTATTTTAAAATTTTAAACCATTTATTTATGAGATTAAGATAAAATTATGATGAACCAATTTTTTAACTAGGGAGAATGCAATACCTTGAGATTTAAATATATCACATTGTTTGATAGTATATACAACACATAACATTGAGCGTAAACGAACCACCAAATTTTTTTATTTAAATATGAGCATTATAACCCATAGATTGAATTAGTGTGTATGAATCAGAATAACAAACTTATTATATATATATATATCCTAATCATTGAAATTTATTTGTTTAATTATTTCTAAATAGGTGTTTAATTTTTTGTAAATTCGTTTAATGCATGAAAAATACATTTTCATGGAAATGGGTTTTATTTGTTTTTATGATAAAATATTATAAATAATATATAAAATTAATATATATTTTAATTTTTATAGTGAAATTATTTTTGAATTTTATCATGTATAAATTATCCTAGAGTGAAGTTTTGAGAAAATTTGGAAAAGTTTGATTTTTCGATAAATGATGAAATATACTAATTTTTATTATATAATGTCTTTATGTTTCATGAATTTACAAAGTTACATTATTTTTCACAATGGTTTAATGTAAAATGAATTCAATTATTATAATAAAAATCTAATTATGGTCATTGTAATTTAATTTCTTCTTGATTTTAGTGAAAAAACATTTTATCCTTAAAAGAAATTTTTATGGAAAACTAGTTTTAATCATGTTTTGTTGGTTTAATTTTATTTTAAATTATTCCAATTTAGTGAATTAAATTTGTTAAAATGAATTAAATATTTTTTAATCATAATAATTAATATTATTTAATAAGGTAAATTATATCTTTGGTTACAATGAACAATAATAATTGTAAAAATAAGTTACTGTAATTAAGTTTAATATAGGGTAACCAAATATTAAAACAAAGTTATAAAGAATAAAATAACATAAGAAATTTTTTAAATACTATTATATAGGAATATTTCAATATTATATCATCTATTATTTTTAAATGGACCATTTTGGATGCATTTTTCTTGAGTAAAACATTAATGTATTTTAATCTATTGAAATATTAAAAGTGTGTCCTCTCTTACACTTAAAAGGAAAACCCTTCTACTCTCCACTACATAATTAATGATCTATTTTTTCATCAAATAACTAAAAAATTAACTTCCTAAAATCCCTATAAAATCATATTTGTCTTATTTTGGTATAATTCTATCCATAAGGTGATTAATCTGTAAGGAAAAGGAGGTTTTCTGAAGAAAAAGTGTATCTTTTAACAAAATGTTTTAGTATAATTTCTTCTTATACATCCATTAAAATTTTATATTCATTATGATAAAATAAAATCATTTTATACCATATATTGATATATTATCATCTAAATTCCTTTCATTTAATCCATCACCTTCTATATTTCATGGGGAAAACCATTATTCATGTTTGTGGTGGACTACAACCTCTCAAACTAATGTAATTAATTTTCGCTCACCTCTTATATTTAATGGTTATGGTTATGGACTTAATGTATAAATATAATAACAATGATATAATTTTAATTATATAATTTTAATATATAATATATTTTCTTACTTTTCCATCTTATGAATGATGATATAATCATTATTGTATTCGTGTGGATTACCACCTCCAGAAATTGATGTGATTTATTTTCATAATTGACTCACATGGATGGGTTTTATAAGTGTATATAAAGACAAAAAATGGAATTTATGATTAAATTATCATTATTAAAATATAAAATTATTTATAACTTATTTCCTTCCAATTAATTGAAAAATAGAAATGTTATTTATCAGTATGTATGGACTACCATATCCATGTTATAACATAGTTCATTTATCATAACCATGTTGTATATATGTATTTGAAAACATAAATAATGTAAAAAAATTAAACATATGACATTATTCTAATTATTTTAATAATTTAAGAATTAGGACTTTTACCATAGTTAATAATCTGAAATCAATATAAAATATTGAACTGAACTTCCTCAATACAACAAATGCAGACATAAAAAATTAATTAATTAAATATATTATTAAAATAGATAAAATATATGATTTAATGATAATTTAATACAGTAAAAAATTATTCTTAAATAATAGAATTATTAATATAATATTATTATGTGTGTGTTAAGGGGAATATAGAGTGAATATGTACTCGATGCAAAGGTTTCGTAACTAAACTTCATTTTATCGGGTTATATTAGTTAATTATTGATTCTTATAAGTATATATTATATTTAAAATGGAAATTTTTTATGTATTATTTAATTTTTTATTGTTATAATTTCTTTACATATAATCAATCCATTGATTATATCTATATCCCAGATATGATCTTTGTAAGGGCTTTTTGTTTCAAAATTTATTACCTTGGGATGTATGTTTATGTTACAATCCCAAAATAATATTTAAGGTTTATATAATAAACCATTAAATTATATATAATGGATCAAATTATATAAATTTTATTTAATTTTTCATTTTATGTAATTTTCCTTTCGGTTTGAAGATTCAAAAGTTACCAAAATGGTAAGAATTTTTATGATACAATATCATCTTCTTTCAGGATAATCTCTAGATCAAATTTTATTTTGGTAAGATCATAAGATCATATTTTCATGAATAAATTATATTTTATTCTCATATTATTATAATTTCTTTTACATATTTAATTTTCCTTTCCAATATTATTTATTAAAAAATCATCATGAAAATTATTTGTAAGATATACTAATCTTATATCTTGTTGTAGATTGGAAATATTTCACTTCCATATCCATTTTTTCTAAAACTATTTTAGTAATGTTCTTGGTTACAATTAAATTTTTTCTTATGGCCATCTTCAAGTATCATTTACATTATTTTATAATGTTATAAAAATGAATATTATTTACATTTTTCATATGACATATTTTTTTCATTATATAACAATCTGTTAAAGGAATATTTTATTTTAAACATATACAGTTCAATAAATATTTTTCTCTACAATGAGTAATTTTTATTTAGAGTATATTTTCAATTTCTGGAAGGTTATTCTAATACAAAATTTATTGCCTCATATTCTTGAAATGTTTAGTTTTTAAAATTCAGTTTCTAAATTAAATGTGTATTTCTATGAAAATTATTGTTAATGACCATTTAATGGTATTTATATTCATCAATAATAAAATCCCTTGATCTTAATTATTCTATATTGGTGATATGTTAAAATGATACCATTATAATTATTTCTTTAGATGAAATATAATTATTACAAAAATAATTTCATTAAACTCATTTCTTTTTCCATAGGAAAATCATTCGTGGATTTAATAATGGTTATTATAATGTTGAAAAGTGAAATATTATAATTTTAATTCTTATTCTATGGTAATTTGAAATATGTATAGATGATTAATGGTTGGTCATATTATAATATAAAGAATGGTGGTTCTATTATAGAGAAAGATGTGTGGTTAAATTATAAATCAATAATGGATGAGTCTGTTATATCCCTCTAATACATTGGTAAATGAGACAAAGCTGACATAGTATAGTTCTATCTTATGATATTATCTGAATTTAATGGGTCTGTTATTACATTTATTATCGGGAATTTATGTGAAATATGATAATGATTTACCTTGATATAAACTCAATTTCTTTAGTAATCTAGTGAGTTTATAATGGATCATTTATATATGGGTTTATTTCACATTGTATATCATTATTTACTTATATGAATCTTGTTTTCGGTTAAAGCCTTATGAAATTTTTAATGAGTTAGGATACATGGTTTATTATTTGTGAATTATATTTTGTTATGATTCATCACATTCATTATTTAATCATACACTTATGATCATATCATTATCACTAATGATATCCACTTCATAATGATTATATTGACCATTACTAAACTTTTGATCTCACTATTATTATTTTTCAATTTTTTTATCTTATATAGAATGACTTTAAAATATTTTTGTCTATACAGGTTTCATGTGTGATGAAATTTATAGAACAAGTTGAATAATTGTTATAAAATTATAAAATCTAGGTATAATAGTAAAAATTACTATTTCAATACATAGGTATATTCAGGTCTTTGTTTTTCATAATTCTCTAAAACTCTAAACCTAAAAGGTTATTAGGTATGTAAGTGATCCAATATTTTAATTTGAAAATATTTTTTGGGATGTATAAAATCGGTCTGATATTAAAAATAACAATCCAAGTGAAACGTAAAGATATTTAATACCTTTAATATACTCTTTTATCTTTTTTAGAGACTAGATATTTTAGAATGATATATCATTTATTGTTTCATTTATAGTACGTAACATATGTTTCCATAAATATTTTCCCTTTATAAAATGATTAGATGATTTTTTCTTCTTCATATTTTATCCTTTTTGAACTGTTTTTCATATATAACTTCATCATTATTGTCACATCCAAAAGATTAATCAAAATTATTTTCATTAATATCCAACTGAATCTTGATTTTCTTTTCATAAATTTACCCTCTTACCACTTGGTGTTTTATGGTGATTTAATATGTGAATTATGATCTGATTTATTATTAAACTACTATATTTTTTATTTCTTTAGAGAAATGGATCTAAATGAATTTTCAGCTCATGAATTAGGTAATATCCATAGGATTTTCTTAATAAGAATTTTTGTTGTATAAATACAATCACAATGATAAATTCTACAATTTACAATTTTAATAAAAATTATAGAAATCTCAGTAATTTATTCATTAGGATTCACAAAGAATATTTTAAGATCTTGTCGATTCATATCCAATCTAGTGTCTTTAGCATTTTTCATGCCCTCATGAGTACTTTTAATAAATTTCCCAATTTCATAATATGTTTTACAAGTTAATACTAAATTGAAATAATTTTGATCTAAACCTCGATGAAGGGTATTCATAGATCAAAAATATAATTCAAATGATGATATATTATGGGGAGTCCATTATTCTTTTAATCTTGTTATAGGAGTATAACCACGTATTAAAATTTTAAAATCTATATACCTAATTCTTTTAAGGAATAATGACATGTGATTTTGTCAATATGAAAAAATAAATCCATCCAAGAAAGGAGAATGAGTATATGAGGAAGAATCTATCATAATATAATCCATTAAAATATGTTATAATTTGAAGAAGTAGATATAAAAACAATTTTTCAAATGAAAATATTTCTTCTGACACTAATTTTTGGTTTGAGAAATATGGAAAGAGGGGAGGGGGGCGGGGATCGGGGTAAATTTCCATTAAAAAAAAAATAAAATCAAATTAAACAATTATATGAAATATATAGAAATATAATATAATCATTACAAATTATCAATATAAATCAACAAATAAATTACAATAAACAATATGAATAATATTAGTTAAAAAGTAAATATAGAAAAAATGTAAAGGGAGACATTGTAATAGTGTTAAAAAAATTACACACAACGTAACCCTACATATTAATGCCTAAAGAAGTCTTGAGGAAGTTATCTATCCTTTAGGATTTAATGGAGATCCATGAAATAAAAAGAGAAACTGTAAATTGGTTTTAGTAGAAAACTATATCTAAATAAAGAGTCCCATTATATTATAAAGAAAATAAATAATTCTATAAACATTTCCTTTTATTATAAAAATAAAAAAGAATCCAATATTGATAAAGAGGGAGAAAATTATGGTCTGAATTTTAAAAAAAAATAAAATTTTGTCTAAACTCTCACTAAATGTTTCAAAGATGAATGAAGTAGAGATAGAGATAAACAGGTAACAATTGAGAGGGAGTACCAAGTGGTTATAAATGACAGTAATGATTATAAATATAAGAAAAAAATTAAGCAACAATGAAATATAGAACAATAAAACTCAATATAACATTATGAATATTAATGAAGTTCATTCCTTTGAAAGGTTCATCTTGGAGATCTCAATTAATAAATAGAATTTACACATGATATTCTTTAGAATTATATGAAATGGATTAAAAATTTGATGATATTCAAATATTGGTTAAGAAACTTTGATCGTTGGTGGTTGGAGAGTGTTTAATTGAATGAGTACTTCATTAGTATGATGATCAAAGCCTCCAAATACTTATTTTTTTTACCCATACAAGGTGTTGGGTTTTTTTTTTGAGATAGATCTAATAAATTTATGGTCGAGTAAATCCATTTAAAACCTTATAAAATGTTCTTTAACAAGCCCTATAATGTTTCCACTAGCTTGTCATCCGATTCCACTGAATGAAAAATGTGAAATGTTATAGGCACTATAGTTATGAAAACTCAACCAACTAGGTGGTGAGCCACCATAAAATACCTAGTGGAGTTATGTTTTCTAAGGTAGATCTATGTTGATCTTCTTAAGGATTGGTGCACTCTTACATGCTATTTGGTGCTTCACTAAAGAAATACACTTGGAAAAGTTCATCTGAGACTACTTCAAGCACTTCTAGAGGCATGTTTATTTATTTTCACTATTATTAAATAGAAACACAAAAAACATACTTGAAAAAAGTTATAAATAATTTATAGTGTTTGAGATCATTAGAGAAACTAAACAATGTGATTTGCATAGTTAGGGAGGTAACATTTAAGAAACAATGTACTCAAAACATTACAAAAATTCGAGGATGTAAAAATATAGATAGAATTATATAATATAATTATCCCGTAGAAATATCCCTATCAATATTTTTTAGAAATTTTATTTTATCCTAGTCCATAAAAATAACTCAAATACCCCTAAGAAAGCTAAACCATGCTATGAAACCACGAGTGGTCCCCTAGACCTGCACACCTGGATATTATGCTCCAAACACATTCCATAAACACTAGATTTTATAAAAAGTTTGATTAAACGATGTTTATTTTATAAAATTTTAAAAAATTTAACATTGCATCTAAAAAATTCACACAATACAAATATTGTAATGGTTAGTTTCTTTGAGGAATAACTACATTAAAACTTATTTGACACGCATGAACATTTCTCTATAATCAATCCACCTTTGAAAACCCTATGGACTTATGAAAAGTTGTACATAACTATTTAAACTAGGGAATAAAAAATAAATAAATATTTAATACTCTAAGATTATATATTATGTTTTCTTTTTGAAATAGTACATTGTTTTTTAGAAAACACGACATGCAACACTGATCTAAAATGATATGTGGTATAATGTTAATTAAATAAAATTATTATAACCTAACCATTGGGATATAGGGTATGGAAAGGAAAAACATAGGAAATATTTGTATAATGTATTTCCTTAATAAAAAATTAATTAGATCAACAAATTTATTATCCCTGTATTTTTTATTAAAATAAAATTTATAATAATAAATTCATAAAATTCTTTAAGGTTACATTACTTCAAAAAGCAGTTTTACCAAATTTTTTATGTATATTTTAATTAATTAATAAAAAAATAAAAAATGTTATTTGAAAAAGTTAATACATTTTCTAAAATAAATATATCAATATTATCTTAGTGTAAATTTTTGTTATTTTTCTAAAGAGATTTATATTCCTGTGAATATGGAAAATTACAATTTCAAGTAAAACAATCATTTATTTTATATAATCAATGTAACATAAAAGTATCATTATTTTATGGAATTAGGTTTACAATAATTTTAGATCCATTTTACTAAAAATTATGTAAACAATTCTAAAGTAACTAACATTGTAACTTTGTATGCTATATGTTTATTTTTATGCATAAAATGAATTTTTCCAGAAAAAAAGTTTTTAAGTCATTAATTTTTTCCCATCTAAATAATCCATATTTATTAATTATTTAAATTTATTTTATATAGAATATATATATATATATACATGAGTTATAATTCACATAATGATTATTACTATCCATGAATCAAATGTATGATCTTCTTTTGCATGAAAAAGGAATTTTCAAGAAAAACTACTTTACATCACATTTCTCAGGATTATTTTTAAATTATCTTCTACAAAACATTGAATTTGAATTTGATAAAATAGTCTCCATATTTGGAATCTGTATTTTATAATTGGGTAGACATTTCTATTTCATATTTAGGCATTTTGAAAAATAATCGTGGTAAACTTTTTCACCTTGGTGAAGGTTAAAAAATAAAAAATAAGGTCAAAACTATTGTAAATGGATTAAAAATCATCCGTTAACATTACTGTATTTCATTGGATGAGATTTATTCTAGAACCCCTTATTATATTTTAAAATATGGCATCTTTGAGTCATTATTCTTTGATAAAGTTCTTTATAGTATATCACGGAAAGAAAAATTCAGAAATAGAAACCCCATGCTTTTAATTTATCTTATATGTCAACATAGATGTTGTTATGAATGAATCTAAATTCTTTTAAACAATATTTTTAAATATAGAAATTTTTTAGTAATTTTTTGTTGTGGTGTAACTACCATAAATTCTAACACAACACTAACATAATGCTTGATCAAAAAGTATAAAAATCACTGTAAAAGTTTTTAGTAATAGAAAAAGTAATATTTCATCAATTAATTATGACATAAAATGAACTTTAAGGGTTATAAATATTGTATATTTTATGTTTAATTAGTTTATATTATAATTATATTCATATATTTTGTTATTAAAATCAAAATATAGGTATATATATTTAAATTTCATTAATGATATTATATGTTAAATAATATAATATTAAGTGATTTTAGATAAGAAAAATAATGAAATAACAAAAGAGGGGTGAGATATGGTCTACAATTTAATCCATTAATATATTTTCGTCTAATTTTTGACTTATAAATAAATTTATATCGCTTTATTAATTATAAAGTTGTTACCATGGTTAATGTTTTAATTGGTTACTAAAAGGGTCATACTGAAAGATAAGGTTTAAAATTCTACATAACCCTACCCAAATTTTAATTTTTTAATCTATTTAACTATTATCTTATCTTATATTCTAATTTCATCCAATTTTTCCCACTTTTGCATGAAAATAAATTTATTAAATTTTATTTTTTTAAGTAAATCCAAATGTGTCATATCCTTCACTATAAAAATATGGCACATATCCTATATTATTCACAACATATTTAGAAAAAAATCAAAAAAACATGGGTAAATACATAACCAAAATCATTATCATTTTTTATATATCATTATTTACCAATAATACCATCCATAGCGTCTTTATGTTATCATCTAAAATAGGTTTTTCAAGGAATACATAATATTATTTACTAACTCTTTCAATATTTATTTATTATTTTTGTTACACTAAATATAATTTAAAAATCATATAATTTTTAATTTATTAACATAAATAAACCATTATTTTATTATTATTATTGGAAAATAATATTCTATATCTTTTTTACCCTATAAAAATTTAAATCATCGCTCTGTAAAATGCATGAATTACTATATCCATGTAGCAGTGTAATTTTATTCATCATCAAATTAAATTAATGGCTAAAAATACTCCAATAATGAAAAACAATTATATTTATGTGATCATAATGATTCCTAAAATTTAATAAATCATTTGGTTCTTTACCCATCCACACATTAAAAAATGATAATGTCACTCATGCGTACGTGAGGACTACAACCTCCATGAAGTGATGTGATTCATTTTTTTAACCCCCTTTTATGGATGATTATAAATATTTTCATAAGGAATATTTATTATTTATATACCATGATTAAAATTATTATTATGATATAACTATTATTAATATACATGGTACTTAATTTTTGAATCAAAACATCAACGAAAAATAATGAAGTTAACACCTGAAATAATGATAACAATGAAATATTGTTGACAAATTATTAATAATAAAGTATAGGTAGAAAATATATTATATTTATAGGGTTCTTTTATATACTTATAATAAATCTAAATTTATTATATATGATTATAATTATGTTAATATATGCGCAATCGCGAGGGAAAAAGTTTTCATCTTCATTTCCACTCTATTTAAAAATATTTTATATTATGAAACTATTTTATTTTATATGATCTATTAAAATCGAATTTGAAATATTTATCTTAAATATCAATTTATTTATGATATTTAATATATAATTTTTTTTACCATCAATGGGTTTCAATTTCTATTTTACCGAAGAGGTAAGAATTTATTTACAATATCAATTTTTTGGGATTACATTTATTTTCATTGAAAGAATATTATATCATATCATTCATTAAATCTAAATATTTTAATGACCTATGGCTATTAATGGAGATTAATTTTTTGTTTTCCAAACATTCCTCTCTTTGGAATCATTAATAATGTAAAGAAAATTTTCAATGAGAACTAATATTTTTTCTCTTTTTATAAATTATATTTTTCTTCAATGTTTATATTTTTCAAAATGTACTTATAAAAGAAATTTTTATTTACTAAAATTATTTATTATATACATTTTATGTTGTGGTTTTATTTTTAATAGTGTTTAATGGAGTATTTATATTATTCCCTAAAAGGGTTATTTTAAAATTTCTTTACTAAAGTCAAAAACAATATTTCCTTTTAATGTGTATGTCACAAATAGATATTCCCACCACCATAACCATTTTATGCTATTTATATTATTCTATAATAATTAAAAGGGTTTAAAAATAAAACACAATAATTATTACTTATTTCAAAATTTAAATTATATTTTCTTATATTCTCTAAAATAATTTACTTTACAATAAAATCTACTTTTCTGATGAATTGATGTCCATATTTTCCTACTTATTAGTTTTTTATTAATTATGTTTATTTTAAAATATTCACTAAACTGTGATCATATTTCATTGGAAATTTCATTTATCCTATATATCAAATTTTTCTATATCATTGACATTATTTATTGTTATATAGTATTTTATTACTATATACAATGTTTAAGATGAATGTTATTTTAATAAATGGGTAAATCATTATATTCCACATTATGTACAAAAAATAGATATTTTTTTATAAGACATGTTCTTTATGAATTAAATTTATTATTTAATATAGGCGTAATGCATTAGGCAAGAAGTGATGGGTTGGTCCTTAGAATACATAGAACGTCGATTCATTGATCTGTATCATGAGGGAAAAAAGTTTATTAGAATAATTAAATATGGGTTTAGTGTATACCTACACTTTGGATTAATGTATCTTAGAATAAGGACAAGATGATAAGATATTATGATTTCTAAGATCATGAAATCCTAAATTAGGCATTTCCTTAATTTTTAATTCAGTTATAATTATTATCAATGAGAATATAACATTGATATCATTAATGGGTGGACTTTATGCAATGTTTTTGATTAAATGACACATGTCTTCAAATATTTATGTTTCTTTATTGATTAAACCATATTTACTCATGATAACATCAATTTTATGTAACACTTTCTGGTCATTAGAGATTTCCATTTTTTCTTAGGAAATGGTGAAGGAATATTTAAATGAGCTTTACATATGCATATTACTTACTTTTACTATGTTCTATAATTTATTTAAAATAATAAATGGAAATAAGGTATATATAAGGTTCTTCAAGACTACTAAATTGATTTGTTATTATTAATGAAATACCTTATATCTTATGACAATGTAATAAAATAAACACTATCTCATAGACACTAGAGGTTGGGTTATTACAGTTGGTTTTATTGAATATTTGGTACTTTTATTGGGAACAAGATTTTAGAAAACATAGATTAAATATCATAACGCTATGAAAGATTAAATGAATAATTCAATGTATATGGTAATATCATGAAGCCTTAGTAAAAAAGATATTTTTTGGGTTACTTAGAAAAAACATCCCTCTCAGGATACATGCAAGTGGATGTCATTGTTCAACATATTAAACTAAGGGTAACAAATTTTAATTGTGCATATTGGATATTTACTATATCTTCACTAGTGTGTGATTAGTAGGAAATGACTATAGACCTATATAGACTATCTTGGGTGATATTCGTGGGTTAATTATATTTTTACTTATAAATGATTATGATGAATGATAGGATCAAACATATGACAACCTATTAAATTCTAATGCAATATGGGATAAAACTAATGTCTCAAGGGTTTATAAGTCTATTGTTGGCCAATAATATATATTCATAGATAACTCTTTTGATGTATTGTGTTACAAATGATTAATAGAATTAAGGATATTTTTAGAGACATTTATGGGAATACATACAATTTATTTAATATATATTTTAATTAAAATGTTGTTTGAAGAAGAATGACATTATAATATATAGATAACTTTTAATGGTATTTATAACCGTTAATTATAATATGATATTTTATATTATTATGGTTAATTAGGATAAAGGGTTATCAAATTTTAGGAATATATTTTTTATCATATAACCAAAGATGGGGTTTAAACATTATTTGGTGATTAAGGGATTACTATTACTAAATAATATTATATTTTACTTGAATAATAATATTTAGTTATCATTTAAAAAAATATATCATTTTATTATTTATTTACAATGATTCTAGTTATATATGGGAATGATTATAATATTTCTTAAAATATACGATAGGGAATATAAATTTTTGTTATTTGAATTTATGAGTGATTAATGCTTTTTGGGGATAAATATTAAATTCATCTTGGATGAATATGTGATCAAATATATCTATTTTTTGGGATTCTAACTCAGATAGAAATATTTTTGAATATTTTTAAAGTTATTTATATATAGAATTATATAAGATGATATTTGGGAGTTATTTATGAATATTTGAAGGTTAATTTATAATTTAATCCGATAATGTTTTATTCATATTGGATTTTACCTCATATTTTTCTAAAAATTTCAGTTAGGATATATGGAGTGAAATAAGGGAAATAATTATCCTATATTTGTTTATTTTATAGACAATTAATAGATTATTTTTCTTTATTCATGAAAAATACATCATGGTAAAGATTATTAAAATCGAAGGAAGAAATAATTCTTATATAATGGTAATGAATAGAGTGCATAAATTTTATGATTTCTTTTTATCTCAGTAGTAAGTTAATTTCCAAAACACAAGAAAAATTGTGGTAAATCTAATAATTTATATATGGAATATAATATTCATATACCAAGATACATTTTCGAGAAATAATTTGAATTTATGAGTCAATAGAGATATATTCATAATAATTGTCATGTTTGTGACCTAAAACATTACTTTCAATGAAAAAATGAATTTCATATTTCGTAAATATAATACAATATATTTAGTTTAGAAAAGAATAATTTAAATTATGAGAACATTGTTTTTATAAAGAGGGTAGAATGTAATAACCCAAGATTTTGGTTTATATTTTATTTTGTAATGAAGACTATGTTCTATAGAGTATTACACAAACAACATTGAGTTTAAACAAGCCACATAATATATTAATTTAATGTAACTATTATAACATATTCACCAAGTTGGTGCGTATGTTAAAGAATAACTGAATTATTAAATATAAAGTTAAATTAGTTAAATATTAAAAAAACTAACTAAATCAATAAATTAGACATCTAACTAATTTGTTTTACACAGAAATGAATAAGAATAAATTCATTTTCCACTGTAAATTTATTTTCTACAAAACATTCTTTTATGATATTTTTTTAAAGATAATATAACTAATTTACTACCACATTATAAAACATATTTGGAAAATTGAATATAATTTTTGAAGTCATCATTTCAATATTAGGTGAGTAACATTCTATTTTTATCTTTCTAAAAAGATTAATTACTCA
Source organism: Viscum album (assembly GCA_963277665.1). Lineage (NCBI taxonomy): Eukaryota > Viridiplantae > Streptophyta > Magnoliopsida > Santalales > Viscaceae > Viscum > Viscum album. Next base: position 1,543,477,291 of record OY728142.1, read on the forward strand.
AGGAAGAGTGAAAAATTCAATATTTTGTAAAACTATCTTTTCTTTTCCTTACCTAAAATAATTTAAAATTTACATTATATTATTTGGTTTTAATGTTAAATAATATCTAAATTAATAAGAATAATTTACAAAATTCTATAATAATAATCATTTTTTTTGATTAAAGTATAAGTTTATTTTTTTCATAAAAACAAATTTCCAAGAAACAATTTTTAAGTACAGAATGTATTTATATTAAAATAATTCTTAATGATGAATGATATAAATTAATTTTAGAGACTATATATATATATAATAATTTAAAATAATATATTGGTTGTTACTAGTCATAGATTTCATATATTATAATCTTATGATTGAAAATACTATTTTCTTGGAAGACAATTATTTATCACATTTAGAGGGTTTTTGAAAATAATTTTTATCACTTATAAAATCTAATATAAAAAATGTAATCTATTTTATGAATTAAGAAAAAAAAATCGGGAAAAAAGGCTCCTTTTTTATTCCATATGAATAGAAACTAAGGTAAAATTTATCACATCGGTACATGGTAAAAAAGGATAAACAACATTAAACTATTTAAATAGTATTCAAAATAATCCATACACTAGCATGTATTTCAAAGTATTAGTGTAATTGGACAAATAATTTCTTATATACAATGATATAGTTTTATTATTCCTTTTTCATTGATAATTTCTGTTGAAATCATACTAGGGCCATCCAAGCATCTGACACCTAAACTAGATTGCTGCAAACCTAAACTCTATTCATCATATCCCAAGGTTGGAAACTAGTACCGTCTTCGTAGAACATCATATAAAGTAATTATTTCTCCCTTAAAAAACAACAAGATCAATTATTTAACAGATTCATAAGAGTTAAATAAGTAACTAGAGATTAAAAAATGAAAACAACATCTCATGCATATTTTAGAAGAATAATATAAATGAATAAACAGAAAAAACATCAAAATAAATAACGTCTAAGGAAATTTATTATTCTAAAAATACCATAAAATTAAACAAAATAAATATCCTCATGAGAAATAACCCATGATGACACATCTCCTAAAATATAGAAACCCAATATGAATGTAATCTTAAAGTGTCACTAAAATTTATATACCCTTACCTTTACTCATTCCCTAAAAAATAGAGTATGAATATAAAGAAATTAATGTATATGGTTTAAGGAACAAATATTTGTATGGTACCATCATGAATCTAGATAAGGATTTTTATATCCATGAATACTCATACGTCTCATTGGAAAATTCCTTTTTTTTAAACCAAATACATATTTAAAAGAAGGTAACATGAAAAAGTTCTTTTGAATGTTCTTTGGTTTTTCATAAAAAAATATCTTCCAAAATCATGGTATGTATAATAGTTTTTAAAAACCATTCCCAATATGGATGAAATAAAAAAACAAAGACATAAAAAAATATTCCTCAAAACAACAAAACATGGAACCAAAAATAATGTAATGATAAATATCATTATCTAATCATATAATGGAAAATGAGTATAATAATAAAAATAAGATTAATCATTTTTAATAAAAAATAATTTTACAAAAGTATATGGAAAGGAAATTATCTTATAAATTATAATAATAACAAGGGAAAAATCATAAAGCATAACATAATCAAGCATGTGACTAACATCATGAAAAGTAAAATAAACATGGGATATGAAATATGTACTGTAGGATCTAACTATCAGGGTATTGTGTGAATTAGTATAATATAATGATTTAAAGATGGATAGAGATATATTACATGTTTTGGAGTTCTAACAGTCTTGCATAGTCATAAATCATAAGAGATATTTTGGTCTCTTAGACATCATTTGGATGCTCACTAAAAATTTATCTTCAAAGGATCTAACAAAAAATTCAAAAAAATATAGTTGATCACTTGGTCCCCCTCTTCAAAGGATCTTATGGTGCGTTGAAAAATAATTAAAATCTCAAACCATCTTCTACTTTAATGTCTCTCTGGATCCATTGAATAAAATACCCTAGGTAGTCCCAAAAATAGACTAAGGTCCATGGTCTTAAGTCACCATAAACACATCCATGTTCTTATATATGCATTATAATTCCATATAATAGAAAATCATATCCTTCAACACATATGATCCATTTAAAAACAATTTTGATAAGAAAACATTATAATGTTAAAACAAACTTTTTCCCCAATGTAAACATTTCAATTTAAAATAGAGTTCCTTCCTCAAGGAAATATCCTTTTTTAAAATCAACATTAAAATATATTTCAAGCCATAAATAATTATCCTCAAATGAGACATCTTAAGAAACCCTAATTTTTAAACCATTTGTGGCCAAAACATACCAAGTGTTCAACAGTATTCAATACTTCTTATAAAACCCATTTCAAAATCACATTTTGATTCCAAAACCCACTTTGAGATATTTCGCCAAACACTTGGGGTGTATTTAACTATCCTCTTCATAAGAAACACTTTAATAATAAAATTTTAAATATAAATCCTAATTCATATCAAATATGAATAAAGAAAAATACATAAATCATTTTAATTGAAATGTAATAAATATAATAAAAAAGGAAACTAAGAAAAAAAATGATGGAAATGAAAAAATATCTTAAATTAAAGAACCAAACATGAAATAAATATGAATCTTATTACCGTAATGAAAAAACTCATTATTTTAATAGGAGAAGTCCTCAAACACATAAACCATAAGTACGAAAAATGGCTTCATTATTCCTAGGATTTTCCAAAATGGGACCTAGGGTTCCCACCCTATATGTAAATGGATTGAAAAATTTAAAAGGGAATAGTGGAAGAAAAAACATGAATAAATCAATCTTTTCAAAAGAAAACCCATCAATAAATCAAGTTAAATCTGAAATGGAACCATTATGTGGATATACCAATATCATAGATAGGTCTTCTCATGTGTTGAATTAAAAATGATTATGAGGCAATTAAAATTGATTAAGGTCAAAATGGGAAATTCCTAACAATTAAATGACCTTGAAGAACTACACAGTTTTGTTGATTGGTTAATAAAACCATATTATAAACAAGTTGAAGACATATTATCCCCAATAACAAGGCTATATCATTTCCACTAAATCCTCACATGGTAGTAGAGACCATGAAATTATCCACAATATCTGACTCAATCCCACATGGTTAGCCATATGGTTTAATAGATCATGCACCAACCATGCACCAGTGTCTATTTTTCAAAAACCAATTTCACCCAAAGACATGATAACTCAAATATAAAGGAAAATGAAAATCCCCAATCAAGAAATATTATTGATTCAAATGGTGTCACAAAACTCCCCACCATTTCAATTTCTAAACACCAGAATGTCCAAAATTAAGGAGGCAATAAAAACAATCCAAAAATTAAACCACAATGAACGAGGTGAATTTTAAGAAAAATCATGATAGTGGTCCCAATGTAGAAACTCCTTGATAATAAGCATTTTACTAAACTAACCCATAAATCCCATATAACCACTATATGTATCTAACAAGAACGCAATCACACTCTCTCATACAAGACCTAAAAGGGAATAGAGAGTAAAAATCAATCTATCTATTAGTTATAAATCTCCAAGATCATATAAAGAACGAGGAAACCTTAATATAAGACCTATAATATAAGAAATAATCTACAATATATTAATGGAACACTTTAAAACAAATTTTCACTTCTTGAAATGAAAATTTTCTCTTTAAAAATTAACTCTTATATGGTCGATCTATTCAAAAGCATAACACACACACAATGGAAAGTGATAACATATGAAAATGAAAACATGAGAAATTAAATGACATCTCGATCTGGGTCATTTTACACTATAGATAAACTAAGAAATAAATATAGAACATCGTCTCATGGTGAGCCCCACAAATATTGAACTACTAAGAACTCAACAACATAAAGGAAGAATCCCTCATCGTTACTTAAAAAATGACCCTAAGGCCACCCTTGCACAAATTTTATGGAAAATGAAATTAAAATTTTCACTTCACATGATAAAATAGAAAGATAAAAAACATTGAAATTGAAATTATGAGGAATACACTTAAGAAAAATACCCCAAATTCATCATAGAAGCTAGAAGGATAACATATAAATTGTAGGAATTTAAAATCACAAACACAACTAGGTATTATAAAAAGAATAATAATATTTTTATTAAATATAAAACAATATAAAACATTGAACATGAAATTTTCTCTTAAAACCACATGAAAAACTAGAACTCATTTTAGAAATATTAGAATTGTTTTATCAAACCTCATCTCAGTGAACAAAAAATTAAATTCCAATAATAATTACCTATTCATTTCTACACACCAATTATAATTCTTAAAAAAACTACTCATTTGAGATTGAAATCATGGAAAATAAAAAAAATACAATAGTAAAAAAGGATTCATAATAAAAAAAGAAAATGATATAAGTAATACATTTCCTTGAAAATCCCCTAAATCATCCAACAATGGATACTAAATCATCAGTGAAAACCACTTTGAGCTAAATAGGGCTTCACACTCACCCATTCCATTTATGAAATCATGAAAAAGATTGAAATGATTCTTTATCAAAATAATTTTAATTAAAATACACCAATTAATAGTTAAAGTGACAATTAAAACCATTAATTAAAATAGACCTACTAATTTTCTAATAAACCATCTTAAATTGTTTTTACAAATAAAAATTGGATGTAAAATATCAGTAACTAACACATTTTTATTTTAAAAAATCAATTATCATAAAGAAACACTTTTTGAATTTGGATAATGACATAGTAGAGGTTAAATAATTTTATATCACCATACCATTTTTAAAACTCTATTTATGAATAATATCCTGAAACAAGAAATTTTAAATCACCACTTGATTCATTGAGAAAAAAATTTTGGATGAAGAATACTACACTTCTAACAACACAAATTTCATGTACTTGACCATTTATGTTTTATTTTTAGTCTACATAATTATTGGGTTATATTTCATGAGGTTCTGATAGTGTTTTTAATGTTTTGGACAATTTTCTAGAGGATCACTATTCTTTCATGGTTAATAAAAATTATGAAACATCACTAGGAAACTATGTAAGGGAAGAATGTGGACATTGATTAGGTGCACAGTTAGTGCATGGTTTTTCCAAAAATGTCTTAATATCTTGGAAAAACCATGAATCAAGAAATATATTTTAATTCATGGATTCCACATGATTTTTCTAACCTTCAGATCTAACCATGCTAGGTATGGAGTTGACATAATAAAACTACATTTTTGGTATATAGTTTTTCCAAACTGTGTATCCTAACTACGCGACGTATAATTTGATCTTTTAAAAATTGGATATAATCCAAATTAATCTTTTTCACAATAATTTTTCCATTAACCATCCGATTACATGAATGAATGTTTCTCCCAAGGTATGAGATACCAACCCCTTCAATCCAAATGTGATCCTTTGGTGAATAAGATTAAGTTGGGGGGCCCATATTCATAGATTAGTGCTTTTCCCCCATTCAACACAGATTAAAAGTTTTTGTCTCTATTAGAACAATAGATATATTCTATTATGTTTATATCTATGTGTTAAGAATTATTTTAGGATGATATCTTGTTTTATCTAATCAATAGAACATGATATGTGATTAGATATTGATTTTTTGTTGTCCCATTCTTCATTTTAACCAACCGTTGATAGGTATGTGGATTCATTATTGACTCTACTTGATTAATAACATTAATGTTAAATTTTATTTAATTTATTATCCTGAAAATGTTGTTAAATTATTTTTTGACTATTGATGGAAATATTATTGTGGAAATGGATTGTAAATTTTGGAATGTTGATTTGATTTTAAAGAAGAACATATTTCTTATTTTAAAATAATTATTTAAAATTATGGTTCGGTTTTGATTCTTCTATAGTGGTTTTTTAAATTCAATAAAAAACAAAATGGTTTTATTTGGAATGGACAGAACAGAAATTAGTTTTTGGTACATGACTTGTAACAGTATTGGGAATAATGTTTGGGGGTTTGTTAATAGGGATTGATAATGGCTGTGAAGTACCATCATCATAATGTGATTGAGTTTTGATGTGTATATGTGGTAACATCAATCATGTGTGTGTGTATGGTTGTTTGTGTGTACATGTAAATGAATGCTTCAAATCAAATTATAAGTTGTTTAAATTATTTTTCGATTATTTCAACGTAAAACTAGTTTATGGATTTGATATAAACTATTTTTACTATATAAAACAATGTTACAAAATTTTCTAACATGTTTATCCAAATGGCCTGCGTTGGGAAGTCATTTGGTGAAATTATACTAGTTTTGGACTCACCTTCAATTTGGGAACTATTGTGGGCTTATAAATGTCATTAATTGTAACACAGGTAAAGGAAATGTATCTTATTTATTTAAAGATTATTATTGATATGTTGGCATGGTATGTGGAGTTGTAACATAGAGCGGGTGGGGTGTTTATTATCGATTTCACTTTGGAGTTTGGATTTTTTTATCTTTTTTGGCCACCATGATTATATATTTGGGTTTATATTGTAATATGATATGTTTTTTGGTACAATTTTGTTTTTAGATTTAGTTTTTACTAATGGTCCATATAGTTGTATTTTTTGCTTCTGTTTTTGTGGTTTGGATGTTTTATGATTCAAATGTAAAATCATCCCCCAAATATTATTCAAGACCTTTTAATTTGTTGCTAGAAATTGGGTTCTTAGTGATTTCACACAAGGAATCATAACTCCCCATAAATCCTCAAGATAATTAGATAGGGTAGGATGTCAAAAATTGTATTAGTCTTGTTTGGAAAAACTATCATTTGGAGAAAAATGTTACCAATATGTTTGATCCTGTAAATAAAAAATGGTACTAGTTTTTTCATTTCATTTATCTTTCTAAGAAAATTTGTTGAACTATAATTCAGCCCTTAAAATAGGAAATGGTGTTATTTTTGTTTAATATTTGAGTTGGAAACTATATCATTCAATCTATTGGGATGGTAGTAAGGATTAGGATTATGAGGACATGAAATTTATAAAGTTAAAATGTGTAAATAACTTCTTATTTATGAAATTTATATTAACTATAAATTTAGGTACATGAGTGTTTTTATACATTTCAATGAAAGTTTTCATTTAATAATCATAGGTTTAATTGAGAATAGTTTCATGAAAATAATTGATATTCAGAAATCCCTATAAGAATTCATTTTTCATTTTGAGTAAAAATATTTATGAAATTGAAAAAAGTGTGATTTTTGAAAATAAGAAAATGGTTGTTTTGGAAAACAAGTTTCTAATATTTTCAAAATCGTTTTCGCATTTAATGATGATTTCATTTTGGAATGTAATTTTGTAAGAGGTTTTTATATGGTAAATTGGAATTAAAAATCCATTAGTTAGTAATTAGTGAGAATAAATAGACTTTTTTTTTTCTAGTTATAGTGAATGGAACTATGTTGGTTTTGTATAAACCAACACAAAGTGGATTATAAAATATGGTTTTCCCTTGGCCACAAGTTATCAAATAACTAGTTCAAATATTATTTCATGTATTCTAGGATAAATATAAGGGTAATAGAACATATAGACCAATGAAAGTGGACCATTTATTTTATTTCTAAATTGAGAATTCACCCATATTTCAGGGGGATTCTATACTGGAGAATAAAGAAGCCTATTTTTGTAGGACGAATCAAATATTTAATGATCTTGGGACACCAATAGAGATAATAGTGAAGTTGACAATATATATGTTGGAGGATTTGGAACACTAATGGTGGGAATTAGTAGTTTAGGATAATTTGGACCAAGGCATGTAATGGGTGTATTTTGATGAATTATTTGACAATTAATTCTATTATAACAAATTTATCATTTGTAGAACAATGTACTTGTTAATTTTAAATATGGATAACTTATCTATGATAGAATATACATCAAAATTTATGAATTTAGTTCATTTTTTCTCTAAATGTTCCCATAAGTGCCTCCTTAAAAGAAAAAATAATTTAGTTGAGTTTGAGGCTGGATATTCACTAATGTATTTTCATGCATTTTATAACCGTTTTTGTAGAGATGGCTTATAGAGAGACTATATAATACATGTGTATCTTGATAAATATGGTTATAGAGATCATGTTTATTACAATGGGAAAATGTGGGAAATATAATGTTGGTAATAATTATAAGGGGAAACATACTTCTTAGAGTGTCGGGATACATCATGATTGGAACATTGGACCATTAAATATCATCACATGACAGAAAATAAAGACAATATGTTTTTAGTGTGGTTCATTGGATCACATCATGTGAGATTTTATTGTACTACCTAGAGTATGTAACAACTAAAATTAGATGGTACATCATCAATGCTATTGTCACAGTGCTCCAAGGTCAGGTGCTAGAGACACATATCATTATTCTTATTAATCAAATGCTTTGATGGGACTTGTATTGTAGAATGATTATTTTCATCAGAATAGAGTGAACAAAAGATATTCTAGGATCACCTTGACTCCTCAATAGTGAAATCTCAATAAAGATAAAAGTTTAGTGAGTAATCAATTATACCGAGCTGAGAAAATGATCATAGATAATCATTGCGGTCCTTTTATTGTTGGAATCACAATTATTTTAAATGATACCATTCTAAAAGATTTTATTAATATATGTCCTACCCACTCTTTCATTTATTCCCTTGTTTTTGATAATATTAGTTGTCTACTGAGATCTTACTTATTCTAATTACAAAATTCTTTTGTCTAAAGAGTGTGTCAAGACATTGTGTTAAAATCTTGTTCTATAACCACTAATGGGGCTAGAATTATTTTGGATTTCACTATGCTTGGGATTGATTTCAATGCATTAATTCTTCTTATTGATTTTTTTGCAGTCGTTCAAGGAGAACATCGATTGTTATGCCTAAACTATTACTTCCACATCTCTAGATTGTGTAGAGAATGTCAAAATAGGATATTTTAGAATAATGTCTAGTAAATTAGGACTTTTGGAATCAGTGATTTGAACCGTATCTTATCAGTTGAAAGTGATTAACTTGGAATCGATGGATTATATTATCAATGGATATTTTATAACTATTTTAACCAGTTTACTAATATTTCCCATAAAAAATTATCAGCATTTCCTCCTATAAGGGATGTGGAGTTAATGATTGATATCCTTTTTGGGACTAGTCTTATCTCACTTATATATTATATATAAAACTATAATAATTGATGGAACAAAATGTTTATTTTGAATAGATATAATGTAAACGGTTTATTTGACCGAGTATATCTCCATGGGCACCACCCGTTTGGTTTGTGAAGAAGGAATATATAAATCATATAATTTTGTGAATTATCATTAGACAATCAATGTTATAAAAAATAGGTATCTACATCCAATAATTGATGATCTATTTGATCAATTTAGGGGATCCTAATTTTTTTGACAAAATGACTTCTGTTCTGGATATTACTAATTTTTTGTTTGGAAAGTGGATATTCTGAATAAATCTTTTATAAGAAGATACCGAAATTAAGAATATATCGTTATGACTTTTGGTATTATGATTGAACTAATCATATTCATGGAACTGATTAATCAAATATTTTAGATATAATTATATTTCATTTTTTTGGTGATTTTTTATGATATACTATTGTATTCTAGAATGAAATAATATATATATAAACACTTGAAGAGAGTGTTGGGTATCTTGTAAGAACATCATTGGCATGTGAACTTATCAATGTGATATTTTTTGAAATAGGAGGTATGTTTATTTGGACATAAAATTTCTAATAAATAATTTTATGCAAATCTGAAAAACATAGAAGATGTTATATCTTGGAAACTACTAAATAATGAATTTGCGATAAAACGTTTTCCTGGATTAATATGACAATACAATGGTTTTTATGTGTCTTTTCATGATTCAAAAAAGCAATTATTGTTTTTATGTGGAAATTAATTCCTTTTCAATGGGACAATAAATATAAAAATCCTCTAAATAATTTAATGTTAGACTTAAATCAGAACATATACTCACATTTATTGAGTTTGGACTGGGTGTGCTAGTATATTGTGATTCATAGGGTTTAGGTTTTTGATGACTTCACATGCAATGATACCATGTTGTTTCTTATGGTTTCAATAACTACAGATGCATGAGATAAACTACCAAACACATGATTTAAAATTACCTAATATGGTATATGAATTGAAGACTTAAATAAATTACATATTTGTTGAGAAATTCAGCATTTTTACAAGTCATAATATTTGGAATCACATTTTCTCCAAAATGGATTAGAATTTATGATAATGTATATGAATAGTGTATCGATAGATGTTTGAAATTGACTAAATGTTCACACCAAGTTAATGAATATTTTTGTAATATCTATTGAGTATGAATTCATAACATGATATGGATAAAGGGGATTCGAACTAGTGTAAAATAATTCAGTCATAGTGGATAAACATCTAACAGTTCTAACCATGGAAATGTTGCATTTTCCTTTCCAGTTTGGTTTTATCCTGATTTGGTTGAGTAGGTTAGATTTTCTAAGATTTCTGATCTAGATTGTGTTACAAAGAGGTACAAAATCAATGGCGGGGAGACCATTGAGCATTGAAATATGGATGTGAAAGTAGTTTTATGACTTATAGATATGATGTTTTTAGATTGTTATTTTTATGAAAAACATACTACTTTCTACCACCATTAGATATGGGTTGTTCAAAACTGGATTATGAAAATTTATATGGAATTGAAAGCATTGTTTTTTTTTGGTTGACAGGAAAATAGTTTTAGAGGAGTATTTCTCAATATGCATCTCCTATCAGCAGGTAAAGGTGGACCACTAATGACCAACACATATGTTGTAGTCATTAATAATTCCTATTTGGAAATGGGATAATATTTCTATGTATTTTTAATATGTCTACCAAGAATTATTTGGAAGGAAAATTAATTATGGATGATAGTGGATCGACTCACATATTTGTCTCACATCTTCCCAATTTGTAAAACTAATTCATTGGTATATCCTTCAAAAATCTACATTCGATAAATTATAAAGATGCATGTTGTTTTAGTCTTGATTATATCTGACCAAGACCCCAGGTTTAATATTTTTTAGAAATCCTTATAGAAAACCAAAGGAAGATATATGGCTCTGAGTATTACGTATTATCCCTAAATGGATGGATAATATGAATGCAAAATACAGATATTAGAGAATCTTCTTAGGGATTGGGTAATATATTTTTGTTGATCGTGGATAGATCATTTACCATAAGTTTAATTATCATATAATAATAGTTTTCATGTATCGAAATAGAAGGATATTTTTGAATAATTGTATGGTTTTCCTTATCATCCTCCACATTGTTTTGTGGATAAACCTAAGACATTATAAACATGACCTAGCCTTTTTCTTGTGAAAAAATAGAAGATTTAGTAGATCAAAAAGGGAATGAGGACAACCCAGAGTAATAAAAAATCATATTATAATCATTATGGTAATTTTTTAAGTGACTGATCACATTTTTGGAATCATCCATTTGTTAATAAGTGAATGTTATCACCTTGATACACTAGCCCTTTTGAGATAACTGATCAAGTTAGAGAGGTGGAATATTACATGTATTTTCCACCATGGTACAATATCGTGCACAATGAATTTCATGTTTCACAATTATGGATGTACCAACCTAGTCTTAACCATGTGATATGACAGGATCATTTTTAATGAGATTCAGATACTATGTTGATTCATGTATTATTACAAATTATGGAAAAGTAAGAGAAGATATATCATGGGAAAATAATCCGTCTTGTTTTGGTTTTATAGAAACATAGTCCTATTTAGGATTAAAAGTGAGAGTGTGAGAAGGAAATGGTAGGGAAATGGACCAAAATCATTTACAATAATGAGGGAGTTCTACATTCTAGGGATGGAAAGTATAATTGTGGGGAGAATTTCATACCCCATATTCTATTAGATACACCTTTATTCATGTATTTTGAGTCTTCATAAATTTTGGGTAATGTATATGAAACTAATGAGGGGTTTTGAAATGGTTTTTAGGATTTTATGTGGGTTCTGGGTTTGTGAATGTTTTGGTAGAAACAATGAAGAATATACTAGAAACTATGAAATGTAAGATACTGGACACTGGGTAGGTGTATGATTGGTGAACAGTTTATCCAAACCATGTGACTTCCAAGTAAAAAATGTGCATATTGAAATATGAGATAATTTATGGTTGGAACATGGTTTATCTAATCCTGTAATCCAACCGTGTGATCAGTGGCCTAATAAATGAACCACCACATGGCTACAACATAGTTTTCCAAACCTTATAGCCCACCCGGGCAGTGTATTATTACTCATAATAGTGGATTTAATATTAGTTAAGACATATTACCATCATTTTTCCCTTAATACTCATATAAATAAATTTTTTTCCTTCCAATGTCTGAGAGATGATCCCAGTAAACCTATGATAGATCCTTAGGTTACTCAAAGTGTATTAGAGGCCTAGATTCTATAGTGAGTGCATGTTCTTCAATATTATTCTTAGATACAAGGTTATTCTCTCTTTAAATCCAATATATCTACCCCATTATGGATATATCCATTCGTTATGAATAATATTATGATGAAATATCTTTGGATCTTGTGAACAGAACCTGTGTTTTGAATTAATTAGTAATCGATAATATGTCGTTCATTTTTTATCCAAATACTGTGAGATAAGAGGAAATTTTCTTAAACCAAGTTTATTTAATACTTTACGGATTATATTTAATGAAATTATTTTCTTTTAATGTTTATGAAATTACTTTTTTTGACTCATTATGAGAATATTTTTTTGGTATTGTGATAGAATTTGAAGAAAGTTGGTTCCTTTTTGAAAAAACACTTTGTTTATAATTATAAAATTATGTTTTACAATTTGGTTTGTTTTTCTTTCTAATTAAGTGGTTGTTTTAATGATTTATACGAAATAAATATTTTTTTTTGAAATTAATAGAATTGATTTATTTTTAGTAAATGACCTGGCATGATGTTGGCATAAATAATTGGAGGTGTATTGATTAGGATGAATAATGGTTGTGAAGTTCCACCATCAAAATGTGATAGAGTATGGATGTGAAGTTTCAATGTCTATGGTAATAAATATATTGTCTTTGTATGTAGTTGTATGAGTGGACATGGAGAAGAATATTGAAAATCTAATGAGAAATGGTTTAAAGTGTATATTTATTTTTTCCATTAAAAATTGGATTATTTATTTTATATAATTGGTTTTTACTACATAAAAATATTTTATAAAATGTGATAAAATGTTTTTTCTTCTAAAGTGAGTTGGTAAGTCACTGTGGAAATCCAAATGAATTTAGAATCACCCCCTTATTGGGAATTATTTTGCATTTTCAATTTTCATCTATTGAGACATGGGTAAATTTAAGTTCTATCATTTCATTATTAATGTTTCTTGATACATTTTCTTGTCATGTAGAGTTGGAACATAGAGCATGTGGGTTGTTGTTGTTTATTTTTAATTTTGAGTGTTTATTTTTTCTGTTTTTTCTTGATTATTTATTATAGTTTCAACATGTACTTTGATATGGTATGTTGTTTTGGATATGTTTTGAGATATTATTTGTACTCAGGCATCATACAGAGTTTTTTTTGTTATAGTTTATAGAGTTTGGATGTTTTATCATTAAAAGTAAAATCATCGCTCATTGTTATTGAGGGACATTGAATTAATTTCCAGCCTTTAGTGACATGGGGATGTCCCAAAAGGCCTAGTTTCTATATGTCACCCATTAGTCCAATCAGTAGGGAAGATATGTTACATCATTCCCATGTAATTTCATAACCAAAATAAGGTCAAACCACTTTTAAAATTATAAATTTCACTATTAATAAACATTTGAGACTCTTAAAAACATATAATTTCATGTCCCATAAGAAATTCAATGTGAAAAATATTTTCCAAGATAAAAGAAAATCTTCATTAACAAATATAAAAACCAAAAATCAAATCACACAAGAGTTATAAATTACAATTTTACTATTTTAAAACTATCAAGAAATCAATGGTTTGAATAAACAAGAAAAGGTATCTAAAAAACCTACCCCAAATTCAAAAACAACCATGGTTGGAAGTTATTACCTAATAAAAATGAATTCCCCAATAAGTATCCAGGGATCCTCAAAATGTATTTGATATATTGAAAATATCAAAAAAATTAAAATAAAAATTTTTTGTTTAAAATATCAAAAGGAGAACCTAGGGTCACCAATTTCTCTTCCATCATTAATTTTCTTGGACATTCTTAGAAACCATCATAAAACATGAGCCAAACACCCAATGATCATTATAGAAAAAATGGTTCCAAAACCAAGGGATCTAATCAAGAAATATTTTAAAAAAATAATTTGAAAATGATTTTTAAAACAGCTTTTAAAATATCATTTGGAAACTAAATAATTTTCCACCAACAAAATACCAAGACCAATTGCTATGAATTTATATTTAGACATTGGGGAATCCTTCTTCCTTTCAAAAATATCATGTATCATTAAAAAAAATTAAACCCATAATATATCCCAAAAAACATCCAATTTATTTCAGAATCAGCAATTATTAAAACATTTCAGGGTGATTAAAAGAGACCAAAAATATCTTTATAAATAAGAACCATTTTCTTTATAAAATAGTGTTAAATGTATTTATATATGAAAAAATATAAAAAAATAATTCCATAAACCCGTACATTAAATCACTACTTTAAGAGTTAAAATCATTCCCAAAAATCCACTTTTTATCAAAATTCTTTTTTTCTCTAAAATTTTTCCTTAGGTACAGTTTCAATATAGAAAATTCTTGGTTTATGAAAATGATCGATGAAATTATTCTCTTCAATCCCATAAAAAATTTCGTTTCATAATACAATGTTCCTAAGTGAAACAATAATGAATACAAGAATGTATCTATAATAAACCATCATTCAATCACATCACTTCCCCTAAAACCAAATAAAATCCCTCTATATGATAAAATGATAGTGGAATACTCTATTGGAATCAATATGGAATTTATGAGATGGAAGACAAAAAATCCAGAGATAAAATGGAATTATGAAGAGTTTGGAGACACATGAGGGTAAACCAACCACCAATAGTTAAACATTAATTATCAAAATAATAGTGTAATTCCACAAAAATATTTCATAGTTTACTAGAAAATGCATACTAACTGTGCAACATGGATATATTCACTATTTTTCCTCAAAAACACAAGATAGTCATTAAAACCACCAATACACCCAGTAATGATTATTACATCATCTCAACATATCAAAATCCAAAAAAAATCCAATGTTGTACTCAAGATCAAGACTCAATCGCAACACACCCAAGGAAACATGAGGTCCGATGTGATGAAATGATGACCAATCACATACCCACACACTCCACTCGAGTCCTGATGATGATCGTAGTCACCATACACAACCCAAATAACAATAAGGCACTTGTGACACAATATTTAGTAAGAAAAAATTATTCATTCATCTATTAGATAATAGAACCATTCCAGTAGATACTTGAGTTTTGTTCTCAGTCTCCCTAGGCTGTAAAATTGTATCAGGGTCATAGACCATAATAGGTGGTAATGATTTCACCCATAAGTAAAAAACTGAATAAATTATACTATAAATACAACAAAGAAAACTAAAAAATTGAAGGAAGAAACTTGAGAGAAATAATGAAAACAACGTCACATGCATATGTGAGAAGTATAACATAAACGAATAAACATTAAAACCTCATAAAAAACAAGGAAAAGGACAAATAGATTAAAAACATTCCAATAAAAAAAAGAAAAATATCCTCATGGAAAAATAATGTTAGACCACATTTCATCCAGTGTAAAAACCCTGGATGATGATAATCGAAAATAGTAACCAAAATAAGCTCCTTTAACATTTCTTGACTTCTAAAAAATATAGTCTGCATATGCCTAATTCAAATGCATGGTGTGGGGGAAAAAGACTATTGGGATACCACCATGAAACTATATAATTATTTTTTAACCATTAAAAAATAATCCTCATTAGATAACTCTTTATTGAAAACTAAGTTCACTTTTAAGATAAGTTCAATTGAGAACTATTCATTATATATCCCCATGTGTTTTCTAAAAGAAAATATTTTAAATTTTTGGTAAAGAGAGAATGTTCCCAAAAATTAATTCAACATGGCTAAATTAATGAAATAAGACCGTACCAATTTTTAATGTTCAACTATCTCCCAAAAAATAGGGCCCCATGGTTATACATGAAACCATGCATAGTTAGAAATATCGTGGAATAGGATATAATCCCCACCCATCCCTTTAATGGTTACCTACATGTTTAGATATATCTTGAACCAACTATACACTATGGTATATTTTCTAAAAATTCATGGTTTTTTATCGTTGGGACCCAAAATCTAAAATTGTGGAAGAAAGTGTAAATAAAAACCCAACTAAGGAATTCTATTGGCCCAAAATATGTCACAAACATATCCACCATTTAACATTCTACCACTAGAAATTCCAAATATGAGAAAAAATAAAACATAATGAGCCATTAATCACATCACATGGAATGAGGTGATTTGGAAGGAAAACTATTTATGAGTTCCCTAGATAGAAACTACCAAACATAAATGATTTTTCTAAACTGGACTATCCATCCCACATAACCCCCAGATGTATCAAATCACAATACAACCATTCTCTCTAATACAAGAACAAAAAGGGAACATAATCTATAGAAAGGTCTCCCAACCATTCATAAATCTCATAAAGAGTGTAAAAAAAGACAACACCTAAAAAAGATCAGTAATATTGGAAACCATCTCTAAAAATATCTATAGAACACTTTGGAATCAAAAATTACTTACTCCAAGGAAAATTATCTTAATATGGTACAATTAAACATGGTAAAGATATTGACAACCTTAAAACACACAAAATGATAAGGGATAATTTATTAACATTCCACAATGAGAGAAGACATGAGATCTTAAACTTGTTTATCACAATCTACGGATAAACTATGACCACAACTGCGAACACTATCTCACAACTATCATGACAAAGCTATAATTATTTAGTTCTTAATGAATCTAATAAAAAATATATAATAGTTACATAAGAACTAACATAAATGTATATAACATAAACATACATAAGAATATTTCCATTAAATATTCATGACACAAGGTAAAATTTGAAGATCCAAAGGAATGAAAAAAATAAAGACACATGCACCCAATCCCCAATACTCAATGGAATGACACAACAAACAAGGTAATCACTTAAACCAAAAGAATTAAAAATCCAAAATTCACATTATCATTACACAAAAACTCTTTTAATTTGGATGAAATGAAAAAATAGTATAGAAAACCAAAATATTACCTCTTCACTAAAAAAACATTTAACTCACTAATACTCATTTTAGATTCTTTCAAAACATTTTCCCCAAACACATATCATGGAACCAATAATTTCATTAGAAAAAAAAATTCCAAATAACATTCATGAACCAATTTGAAAGTCAATAAATCACCACTCTCATTATAGTAAACAACATGGATCCTGAAATAAAACAAGTATGCAGAAAAAGGACCAATAAAAATAAATATTTCTTGTATAACAAGTGACCCGAGATATAAAAAAGACATAAAAATTATAGTTATATAAAATATACTATAAAGGATAATAAATAATTAGAGGAAAACTATTATAAATAAAGAGGGGTTCTCACTCACTATTTATATTAAAGAATTCACTTAAATATAAAATATGAGACATTATAAAAAGGCTTAATGAAAATACACTTCTAAATGGATTAAGTCCTACTCTATACCATTATTTATACTTTCCCTCTTTATTATTCTAATAAAACATATTCCAATAATTTTTTTACAAAAACATTGAATGAAAAATGTCACGGACCAACACATTTTAATTTAGAAATCCTATCAAGCATAAGAACAATATTTAAATTAAGAACATCCAACTAGTGAAAATTAATTTTAAAACATGATTACCTTTATAAAAAACATTTTGGTAATACTTTCCAAAACACTTGAAATTTCAAATACCTATTTGAATCACCATGAAAATCTATTTGGATGTGGAAAAATATATATCCCATTTCTTTTCATGACCGAAAAATGTCAATGACCATTTATAATAACAAATTGAACATTAACTCAACATTTTACACTAATAAGTACTTTTTATTTCATGTTAATCTTGAAAAACAAAGTGAAATAAATTTTGCAAGAGAAAATAAATTCATCATGAATACATTTGGAAACCAAAAAATCCATCATGTAAGGTTCAAAAATTAACTTTATGCAGTTTTAATCTACCAATAACTCAGAGTCACAGAAAAAAATAAAAGGGAACCACAAAAAAACCCACAATGTAATGGTAACCCAGGTCAAAATTCATCACCTAACAACAATAAAAACCCCAATAAGGATCAAGGGATTGTCTGATTCTATTTAATACTTAGGTGATATCACGAATAGTACATAATAAATCAAAAATAGGATAAAACATCAAAGGAGAACTCATATGAAAAATCATTCTCTTCTATAATTATTTTTCATGGATGTACCTGGTATCCAACATGACACATGATCCTAACTTCACTTTCTCCTAAATGAAAAACAAAACTATGGGAACCAATCAAGAACCTGTTTATAATCATCCTTTGAAAAACAATTTCCAAAAGTCATTGAAAATATCATTTAGGAACAAAAAAATTTCCATCAACCCAATAGTATATCCAACCTATATCAAAATAAAATTAAACAAATTCATAAATCCTTATATTTTTAGAAAAATCACAATAAATTTCACAAATGTGAAGCCCACAATCCACTAAATTTTTTTATTCATGTCAAAATTTTAAATATTTTAAACATTTCATGGAATTAAATTAGGCCAAAAAATATTTTGGGCATTAAATATCTTTCTTTTTGAAATTTTTTCGAAACATTTTCTTGAAATGAACTATCTAAAGGAAAAAACATCTACAAAAAAATTTCATAATAAATCCATGTTAAGAGATCACATCCTTCAAAAAATTCATCTTTTGAATAAAATTTTTTTTCTGAAAAATCTTTTTCCTTTGGTATAATTTAAAATTAAATAATATTTGGTTTAAATATAGAACTCAAGGAATTAGTCTCCTCAATTTCTAAAATAGTTATTCTTTTTATAATAATAATTCCCCAAGGAAAAAAACCAAGCACACAAGAGTAAATATCAAATAATCCCTAATTCACCTACATCAACATATATAAAAACCCCAATAAAACTATCCCATTTGATAAAAACTCTATGGAATTATTCATTAGAATCAATCTGTTGGAATGAATCCAAAATGAAAGAGTGGTAAAAATATTATTGGAAAACAAACTTCACTAATCATGGTTTTGTCACAGAGGGTCATAAAACATGAAAAAACTATGAAATATAAGCTATCATGGTTATATATCCATTTTTCACTGGAACTGTACTATCTACCAAACCACTAGTGAAAACCATGAAACCCTTCTTCTTTTACCACTATCACTTTTTAAACTCAAAATATATTAGAAAATCAATGACACACACAATAGTGATCAAATAATTATCTCTACATATAAAAATCCATCAAAAACCTGTAAATATGGACTCATGATGAAGAATAATATTCATTATTCTATTTAAAAATCCTAGTTTAGTGTGAATAAGAAATGGATAGAACCTTATATATATATACATAACCCCCCCAAAGGAGTGTCAATGACGATAATATTATTCTATCTAACTAGAAACATCCCAAATAATAATAGGGCATATTTGATACCATTTTTTGAAAACATTCCCTTGACATGTATCCATCCAACACTCGATACAACCTAGTACATACTTCAGATGAATTCTTGATTGCCCAGAGGAATCAAATAGTACAAGGATCAAAAAATATAATCACCAAGAATGATTTCACCTTTAAATAAATGACTAGATCAATGATAGAACAACTAAATTAGAGTAAAAAAAATAAATGGAAGCAATTGAAGGATATGCAATGAAATATATATCACATACAGAAGTGAGAGAAATAAAATAAAATAATAAACCTCAACACCTGAATAACATCAATGATACAGAAAATTTTATTCCAAGCATCCAAATAGAAAAAAATCAGAGAAAATCCTCATTATGAAAATATCATAATATCACATATCATATGACATAACAACCGTGGAATATGGTAATCAATAAGAGTTATATAATTTATGTCAAATTTTATTTACTACTATATTGCAAAATAGAGTTTTCATTTTCCTAAAGTCATAGGTCTGTTGTGAGACATAAATTTCAGTATCATACCACTGTGACTCTATATGATGAATTTATAACTATAAAATCTAAAAATTTTGTTCTGAAAACTCAATTCTAAAAACCAAGTTCACATGAAAATAGTTATTAGGAAATTCATTTGGTTTTTCACAAAAACAAACCATCTTTCAAAATCATGGTAAATAGAATATCATCCCAAATGTTTTAACAATTTGGATCAAAGATGAAACCATGTAATATGGTAAAGCATTATTATAATATCAAAATATAGAAATGATATTATCATAAATAAATTCTTCTTTATCTATTAATGTAATGTGAAATGGTCATAATCATAAAAAAAGATACATAATTTGTTTTTCAAATGTTTTTTAACCTAAAAAATGATTATGGAATCATCATATAACTCATAAAAATAAAGATACAAATGGTTAAAAAAAAATAATCACACATGGGACTTAAATCATGCAAATAAAAGAAAACCGAGAATAGGTAATGTGCATTATAGGTTCTTACCATAAGTGTCTAGTATAAGTGACTCTTAAATATATTCTTATTGATGACTAAAAATATATATAATTTTTGGAATTTCTCATTGTATTCCCTAAGATCAAATCCCATGAGATCTCTCATTCACTCAGAAAATGTTTTGAGGCCCATTTGGTCTTCCTCCTCAAAGGTTCTTATGGTCCCGTGAAAGAAATTTTGATGCTCACTGGGTCGTCCTCCTCAAAAGATCTCACTATACCTTTGACACAATTGGATGAACTCTGGGTCTTTATCCTTATAGGATCGCATGGTACATTTAATAGTATACTATAGCTAGTTCATGACATTGACTAAGGTCTAAGGGTCCACATCTCCATACACACATCCAAGGTATCCAACGTTCTACTAAATGACATACACAAAAAAATATCAAACACACAAAATCAACTTCAATAGATGATTTGAGAATCAATACTTCCCAATTAAAAAAACCCTATCTTTATGGTCAAACACTACCATTTATGATATAATGTCCTCCTTGAGGAAAAATTATTTTTCAAATCCCACATTAAAATACATTTAAATACATAAAACAAATTCCCTTGCATGATTTTTCTTAAAAATTCAATATGTAAACCATTTAGACCCAAAACCAATATAGAATTAAACATTGTGTAATAGCTCTTTTAACACCCATTTCAAAATATCATTTTAAATAATAAAAAAACATTCGGTGACATTATTAAACAATTAGGTTGTATCAAACCAATCCCCATTATAAAAACCACATTATATATAAAAATACCTTTTAAAATATTGAACCATATAAAACATTGATAAATAATAAAATTAGATAATTTAAATTTAATAAAGGAAAAGAAAAGAAAAATAAAAATAAAATAAGATTCATGGAAAAATATATTATATAGAGAAAATTTACTAGAAATCATACTGAAACTTTTCTCATTTTAAAACTACTATATTCAAGGATTAAAGGTTATTACACACCTAATACATATGGGAACAACCTTTAAACCCATCCTTATCACTAGTGTTTTCAACTACGAGAGATATGCTTCCCACCCTCTAGGGAAATTGAATAACTATAGTTGAAGAAAGGAAGAGGAATAGAAATAATGAAGAAATCAATGTTATATGAATCCAAAACATCAAATATTCAAGTTTAATCCAACATGGATATAGTAAGAGAATATAATAAGCTCATGGATAGGGATACATGCATGGGGAATTTGAAATTAGGGTGAGGGACTTAAAATTCGTGAAGGAAAAAAATGTGAAATCCCTAAATTTTAAATGCCATAGAAAAACCACAAAGTTAGGAGAACCCTACAGCAACCATGAGGGATAAATTTTATCCGAAATAATAATTCCATAATGTTCCTCTAGTAACCTCTTATTGTAAGAAAATCCATGAAATATTACACAATCTCCACCTCACCATTACATACATATCCACATGGTTAAATAAATCGGGTGTTTACAATGAGGGCGGGGGGTGGGGGGTTATTTTTTCCCAGAAACATTGGTTTTATATCCCCAAAGCCTTTTAACTCCTAAAATAAAATCTCAATGAAACAAAAAATATAACAAGGAATTAAATTGACATGATGGGTGTGATGAAGACCTTTATATTATTTTGTGTAAAAGAAAATTCCAAAATTAAAATCTATTGTTTTTAATTTTTTATATATGTTCACATAGTTTAGAGAAAATGTTATTAAAAAATATAAAAAAATATTTTAAATCTAATTAATTTAATTTTTCAATGTTAATTAATTTTTAATTTTTAGGGATGATATAATTATACTAAATTCTTACACAACAAGAACATAGTGCATGTGCAAGTAGTAGAAAAATAAATCTAAATGGATTAAAAATGTAATATTTTTTGGATGCATTGTGGTGTCATATGAATTTTAGGTTTAATAATAATAAATAATTACTGTTTAAAGACATATTATTCTAATTCCATTCCAATATTGATGTTACTAAAGTAAAAATAAGTGAATAATACCTATAATGAATTCAATTGTAATTTATGTTATAAAATAAAATATTATATGACTTAAAAAGCATAAAAATATTGAATGAAGAAAAGGGGATGTGATATAGTATACAATTTCATCTACTTACCTTTTTTGATCAAATATTTACCTTATATTAAAATTTATGACTATTTAAGATTGATTTTTATTAACATGGTTAAGGTTAAAATTGGTTAACGAAGGTTTCATACAAAAATATATCTTTTGAAATACGACCTAAACCTACCCAAATATTTATAAATGATTTTATGTAAAACATACCCTACATTATGTAATTTTTTTAAATTTTTATCCCTAATAATTTAATATATTTAATTTTTTAAAATAATTATAGGCATGTCATTTCCATCACTCTAAAAAGAAAACTGACTCTGCTCTTTTCTTCACACCATCATGAGAAATTTAGATAAACCAAACCATGAGAAAAATATATCTAAAAAATAATTATCCATGTTCTATATGTTTTTTTATTCAAAATAATATTAACCTCATGGTCTATAAATGAGGATCTAACATAGGTTCCACAAAGATGAGTTAATAAAATTTATTGACAATATTAAAGTTTATTTATTCTTCCAATTCCTCAAATTAAACTATACCTATCCATAAATAATGAATAATGTATCATCAATATAAACATATTTCATAATTATTATGGGACAATTATTTTCCACCACTTTTACATCCTCTATAAATGAAAACATTTCTCTTGTGTATGTACAACTTAGCATCTTCATAAAGCTGTGGAATTTTTCTATCACCACTCTACATGGATGGATACATAGATAATGAATACAAATATATATTATATTTTTATAATTATTATTATTATGTATACTTATGATATCATACCCATTATTACCCTTCGACACATTAGAAAATGATAATGTTGCTCTTGGGTACGTGTGGACTACCACCACCACAAAGAGAAGTGATCCATTCATCCTGTATTATTTTCATGTATGATTATAATTATTTATAAATGAATATTTGTGATATTTATATAATTCTTAAAATTAGGGAGATGATATAACCATTATTAAGATACATAGACTATAATTTTTCAATCAAAACATTCAAATAAAATGAAGCAGTTAACCCCTCAAACATTGATAATAATGAAATTTTATTAACAAATGGGTGATAAGATGTTATAAATAGAACATGTATGATATTTATATACGGTTTAAATATATAAATTTAATAAATTTAAACTTATAATATAGGAGGGTAAATAATTATTAATAATGTGGAAGCATGTGATATAATGTTTTCGTCTAAATTTACAATTCATTAAAGGATATTGTGTATTATGCACACATTTCCTTTTATGTGGTGTATATAATCCTTCCTTGATTTATTTTCACATGAATATAAATTTATTAATGTTTTTTAAAGTTTCAATTCATCATTAATATTTTATGGATTTTTAATTTTAAAAGTTATCAAATAAGTTATAATTAATTTTTAAATATTAATTGTTTATATTGATTTTATTTTAATTGAAATGTTCTTATAATCTATCATTCATAAACTCCATTAATTTTTTTATCCTCTGAATATTTAGTTTTTTTTCCATGGGTTCTTCCTATTTTTACTCTATTTGGAATGAATAATTACAAACATAAATTTTTACACCATAATACTTTAGGATTTATTTCCTTTCAAATTAATTAAATCTCTTCAATAGATTGTGCTGCAAAAAATACTAGGTTCAATCAAAATACAATACTATATTAAAACATTATTTACAAATTTCCATTATAACCTAGCCATTAAGTTAGATGTTGTGAAATGTACAGACTAAATTAACCAAAATTATATGTTTTATACATGTATAATATAAATTAAATGGATATCTATCGATTATAAATAAAATAATAATCATTGTACTCATACTAAAATGTTTTATGATAAAATATATTTTCTCTAAGAGAATGTTTAGTTGTTCTTAGAATAGATATTTTAAAGATATTTTTTCCAATTTTATAATATTTATTTTATAAAATGAACATAATTATTCAAATTATTATGCCAAAATTATCTTTGGGTTATTTTTCCATATTTTTCTAAAAAAGGTCATTTTTTATTAATAGTGAAACATATTATATTTACATATAATTGAATTTTTTTTAAAATTATTTTAAAAGTAAAATAATATTTTATAATTGTTTTAAAGTAAAATAAGATCAATTATAGAAAATGATAAGTAATTTATGTAAATTGGATCAATTTTATTTCTAATTTCAATGTAAAAAACCCTTCATTATTTATAAGAATCTTGTCTTTGGAAACCCAATTATTTAGCATGTCTGCAGGTATAATCCTAAATTTTATTATTCCAATTATTAAAATTGAATATGTAAAAATGGATTAAAAATTTAGTATTAGAATAATTCATATTATCCAATAGTGTAAAATTAATTTTTGACCATTAGTAATTGTAAAAGAAGTAAAATTTAATTACAACGATTAGGGTGAAAACTGATTTACTAGAAGGATAAACTATGATGGTAAAGGTTAAAATGACATACCAACATGTATATAACCAATTTTATGGAAATATATTTTCCGTATAGACTCTATGAGTTAATATTTAACCGTTTATTTAGGATTATTCAATGATAAAAATGTGGCCGTGATTAATTATTTTCAGAAATTCCATGTGTATCATCCCCCCCACATATATAATGCCACCCACTATCCTCTCATCTTTACATTTATAATGAAATTTAGTTCTGAGATACCTAAAAAATCACTTCCCTAATTTCCTCCCCTCATACTATTATTGTTTTTAACATAATATCATCCTAGTAATGATTTTTTTCGTAAACCTAAAGAGGTCATTCGAAGAAGAGGCAACGTTCCAAAATGGGAATTTTTATTTTATTTCCCATTAAGCCTCCTTAAAATCTAATTACATAGTTGTAGTATAATGAATCCAATATCTACCACATATATAAATATTTAAATGTTAATATAAATTCATATATCCGTAATAACTTCCATTAAATGGGAAATTAAAATATTGATCACATGTAGGGAGGACTACAACCCCACGAACCAATTTAATTTGTTTTCATTCACCACCATTCAAGGATATATATAATTACAGATTTACCACATATATATGATATATATGATATTATTATACTTATTTAATTGTAATACCATATATACCTTTTTACATTCCATTTTTTTTAACATTACCGTAACGTCACATGTGTGTTCAACCAAGTACAGCCTCACGAAGTAATGTGATTGTATCATTCCCCACCTAGAAGCCACTAAAACAGTGCTTCGAGTTGGGTAGTTACATAACCTTATGCATGCCTCCCCGTACGCCAAAGGATTCCGACTAGAAGCGGGGGTCTATATGGTCAAGTTGGGATACTATACCCCCTTTCTATTAGAGTAAGCCATAACAAAAATAAACCAATAGCGGAAACAATAATAAATAAACAAGGAACATGTATAACAACCATTTCCAACAATAAATATTCCATGTCCTAATAGAATTAAAAAAGTGAGCAATAGCCCAAAATAAAGACAACGTCCAAAATCCCCAAAATGGTCCTGACTCCAAGTCCAGATCCTCCACCAAGTACTACCCATGTCCACTCAACTATCTAGAAAGGACCCTTTCCCTTCTCCTGACCTGCAAACATGAAGTCTGCTGGGGTACCCAATCGAGGCCCAAGCAGGGTGTGAGTACAACTCAGTAGGCCGCCACCAACGGTGTCTAGAAAATATCTAGTATGAACTGGTAGTGCATGAAAAATGAATATGAATGATAATTGCCAAGTAATTATTTAAGGTGCCATTACCAAGTTCAGAGCCAAAGACACTGCCACATCCATTACCATTCATTTCATACCAATTATCATCACTTACCATTTCATCACTTTCCATGGGTTAATCACATACATTATGTTACATGGGTCTAAGGCCAACAATCACATCCAAGAGAGTAAACACATCATAATCCTATCTCACATGGACTATCCCCCTCATAGAAACCATATCCTCACCTTGAAGCCTCAGTCCGAGTGGATGCGACCGTTAGGAGAATAGATCCTCAGTCCCAATTCCTAACCCATGCATTTAGGGTGGAGTTCAGAGCATCAATATTCACTCGACTCGTGGGTGTAGATCTCAAGTCATACCTCACTCTACCAATCCATGTGCACATGATTATATAAATAAGTAACCATCAACCCACCATACCATTTCTCTTTGCAAAACACCATTTACAACAAACCACAAGGGAATTCACATTATTCCGTTACCCATTAACACTTTACCATTTACCATCATTTAATCATTCACCCAATTCCCATATGTTATGCCTATCTCACCAAGCATTCACCACTAAACCCATAACATATCCCATTATGGTCTTTAATCAGTTTACACAGTAACCCATTTAACCCGTTAATTAGTTCCATGAATCAACCATTCAACCCATTCCAAATAACCTTTAGGTTATTTCCAAGTCTAGGTGATTCACCAAACTTCTATTCAAGGTTCAACCAATCATTCCAACATATTCTTAAAAGGCTCTACCATTTTTTACAACAAGGTCACTTGTTTAATAACAATCCCTAAGCCTGGGAAAAGCCGACACACCCCATGGATGGCCCCAATTAGGTCAAGTCATTCTCAACACATCCCTTGGGGATCATGAGGGTTCCCATTTACCATTTCTTTAAGAATCCTTTATACCAAACACATCCAGGTTGATCAAATCTCATCAAAAGTAAACCATGAGAAAAAGCCACACATGCGTATATCCACCATAAACCTTTGGGATAACGTTTATAGACCACATACCTTGAAACTGCAGTTGAACACACTCTCAATCGTGTATCTAGAACTCATTCCGAGCAGCCTTTGGAGCTTAAACCTAGAACTCACACAAAATATAGGGTTTTAGAGCTTCGAAACAAGTGGGAGGGAAGATACAAACCGAAATCCAAGAATATAAATAAGGATGGGATTAGCCTTACCCGGAGCATCGATCCGCATCCAACAGTACCAAAAACTCCTTAGAAATGAGGGAGATCGACATCTTGGAGATCTTGGGTTATTTGGTTCATTCCTAGGGTGATGAGGGAGGAATGGAGAGGAAATTCCGAGTGGGTTCTCAAAATCCTGGGGTAGCAATTTTGTAATTTTTTTCAACTTTTAGAGGCTGCACGGTTTAGCAGCACGATATGACAAACCGTGTGAAAATAATGTGCATTCTACTATCTGGAGGAGGAGGGGCTAAAAGGTTTACCTGGGCAGGCCACACGGTTTTCCCTGGGCATGCGCAGGCCGTGCGCCCAGGCATGTGTTGCCCACCTTTCCTTTATTTCGTGCCCCGAGCCCCCGAAACACCCCCAACATCTCTCATAATTTCAGAAGACATCCCTTGAAGACTGAAACAAGGTATTTAACCAAACTGTAACTGAAACATACCCTTCCAAAAACCGGGATCTTACAACCTCCTCACATTATAACGGATCGTCCTCGAGCCGTGTTTCCTAGCCTCATTGATCCACCGAAGAGAATAGCTCGGGCCACTGAGCCTGCATATCCGATTTCCGCTCCCATGTTTCTTCCTAAACATTCCCATGAAACTATAGTACTATCAATAATGGCACAACCATGCCTCT
Organism: Viscum album; assembly: GCA_963277665.1. Lineage (NCBI taxonomy): Eukaryota > Viridiplantae > Streptophyta > Magnoliopsida > Santalales > Viscaceae > Viscum > Viscum album. The sequence continues at coordinate 1,543,506,034 of OY728142.1, forward strand.
CAAGACCTTTTCACTATGATCCACTCCATGAACCGAATGCTCCTCAACGGGCGCATCAGCCTCATGCTCCACCTCCTCAACATCAACCATGTGAGATGGGTCAGGGTGATACTGTCGAAGCTATGACACATGAAACGCATCATGAATCCCACCATACCACTATGGGAGAGCCAATCAGTAAGCCACTGGTCTGATCCTCTTCACAATATCAAAAGGTCCCACATACCTGGGCGCCAACTTACCGTACTTTCGAATCCTACGGTGACCCAACCTTGGAGACAACAAAAGGAACACTTTATCACCCATCAAAAATTCAAAAGGTTTATTCCTCCGATCTGCATATGACTTATGGATACACTGAGCCATAGCCATCCACTTCCTGATCAACCTAAATATCTTTAATGTCTTATGCACGAGACTTGTCCCCAACAACTCAGATTCACCGGCCTCTAGCCAACACAACAGAGATCTACATGGCCTCCCATAGAGTTCCTCATAAAGTGCCATTTGAATCATATCTTGAAAACTTTTCATGTAAGAAAATTCAACTAACTATAGGTGCCTCTCCCACGAACCGAAAAAGTCTATAACACATGCTCTTAGCATGTCTTCCAACATTTGAATAGTATGCTCCGACTGCCCATCCGTCTGTGGGTGGAAATCCATACTCAAAAATAACTGTGTACCAAGCACCATCTGCATCCCTTTCCAGAAATGAGACGTGAAAAATGGATCTCAGTCAAAAACTATGGTGTAAGGAACACCATGCAACCACACTATTTCCCGAACATACATCTCATCCAACTGGTCGACTGTAAAGGTCTCTTGAAACGGAATGAAATGAGCCACTTTCATTAACCGATCCACAACCACCTAGATTGCATCATTCTTCTGTGGCGTCCTCGGAAGACACATGAAAAAATCTATTGTTACATCATCCCACATTCATTTTAGAAAGGGGAATGGATGCAATTAACCTCCTGGGTGTTGATGCTCAGACTTCACCTGCTGAAAGGTAAGGCACCGTGCCACAAAGACCACAACTTCCTTCTTCATTCTAGGACACCAAAACTGACTTCAGAGATCACAATATATCTTGGTCAGACCAGGATTCACTTCACAATTTTATGTATGGAACTCACACATCAACTCTTCCCACACACACTTTGGCACAGCCACATGATCACGAACATGAACAACACCTTCCACGCCGACGGGCAAACCAGAAGTTAGATCCCCACCTTTAAGCATTTTCTTCATGATCAAACACTCAAGATCATTAAACTGGCCTTCCTTAACTCATCTTAATAGCGTCAACTCCATCATTAAGAAGCGAGAGTGACATGACCACTATCATCCTGCACCTCCAGGTGCATCTCTGCAATTAAAGCCATTACCTTCCACTCAGTGCTGGACTCCTGAACCACCTGATTCTGAACATTCCTGCTCCGAGCATCATCAACACTATTTCTGTTTCCCTGCATATACAGCAAGTCAATGTCAAAATACATGAGATATTCAACCCATCTTCACTGCCAAAGGTTCATATCCCGTTGTGAGAAGATGTCACTTAAACTCTTATGGTCCGTAAACACAATAAACTATTCTCCCAACAGGTAGTGCCTCCAGCTCTTCAAGGTATACACCAATGCAGCCAACTCAAGGTCATGAGTGGGATAGTTCCACTCATGGGTTCTCAACTACCTTGACCCATAAGCCACAACCCGCTTATCCTGCATCAACCTAGCCCCAAGTCCGACTCTGGATGCATCACAAACATGATGAACTTCTTACCCGTCTCAGGTAAGATCAAGATAGGTACGATGGTCAACCAATTATTCAACTGTTAAAAGGTGTTATCACAAGCCTCATACCACTCAGACCTAATTACTTTCATGTTCAAGCCCTAGAGTGGTGCTGCCAAGCGAGAGAAATCCTGAATGAACCTTCAGTAATACCCGGGCTAACCCATAAAACTCCGAACTTCAGAAATACTCTTGGGATGCTCCCAAGATACAACTCCCTGAACTTTCTCTGGATCCACTGACACACATGCCTTTAAGATGATATGACCCAGAAAATGATCCTCCCCTATCCAGAATCGACACTTTGATATATTGGCGTATAGATGATGCTCTCTTATTGAACACAAGATGATGTCAAGATGTTGGGCATTATCATCCTAAGATTTTGAGTACACTAATGTATCATCGAGAAAATAAATCAAAAAATGATCTAGATAGGGAAGAAAGATTCGGTTCATCAAATCCATAAATACTGATGGTGAATTGGTCAAGCCGAAAGGCATTACCACCAACTCAACCAACCCGTACCGACTCCGGAAGGCTGTCTGCAATACGTCAGAAGACCTCACCCTCATCTAGTGATATCTTGGCCTCAGATCATTCTTAGAAAACCCAGATGCACCCCTCAACTTAGCAAACATGTCATCAATTCTAGGAAGATGGTACCTATTTTTTATAGTCATTTGATTCAACATTTGATTGTCAACACAAACCCTCAACGACCCATCATCCTTCTTTGAAGAAATCACGGGATATCCCAAAGGAGATGTAATAGGGCAGATAAACCCTATATGCTCCAACTTTTTAGGATGAACCTTCAGTTCATGGAGTTCTTCCAGTGCGATTTGGTATGGCAGAATAGAATTTGGCTCTACTCACGGCATCAACTCAATCGTGAGCTCGACATCCCTCTCTGGTGGTAACCCCGATAAATCTTCAAGAAACACATCCTAAAACCGATCCACCACGGGAGGAAAATTAGAATGTTCCCCTACCCCATTATCATCAAGCATGAGACATGCCACTTGAGCCGTGAGTCCACTCATCTGTTGAAAAACCGGCCCTACATGCCTCGCTCCAACATCCCATTCACTATAGTGGACATAAGCATCACACTCAAGAGACCTGAACGATATTCTACGACGATAACAGTCTATGTGCGCCCGATACAACACCAAACAATCCATTTCGAAGATTGGGTCAAACCCTATCATCTTGACAATGAACAAGTCCAACATGAAAACTATACCCACCAAATTCCAAGGCACATCCCTTTCACTGCTTGATATCCTAAACTCGCTCCCCCAACAGGGTGTCAATTGACCTAACTCCACACACACCCTCCATAGGTAAGCCCAACACTACCACAATTTGAGCAGAAATAAAAGAGTGTGTGGAACCTATGTCAAAAAATGAACTAACAGTGGTAGAAGATACAAGGTCCATACCTTGAACAGTTGACAGTCTAACCTCACCATCACCAGGCGCAAACTGAACTACCTGAAGCTGACCTGCCCCTCTACACTATGCTCCAGCCTGAGCACCCTGTACTGCACTACCCTGATGGAGTGAGCGATCTTGCCCTGGAGTTCCACATCCACCGCCCCTGCCAGTATGGCATGTAGAGCTCCAACTGCCTGCCTGATACGGGGAAAATGATCCCCTTCATGTACCCGATACGTACTTTTCATCATCATGCTCACCCCGTCTGCTGAGGGTTCTGCAGAACCTCTTCACATACCCCATCCAATCTCACGAACAACACTCAACTGGAGGTCGAGGACACTAACCATGCATATTCCCCGGCCTACCGCACTGACAACAGAACACCTAGTTCCCACTCTGAGAGACTGAACCTATCTTCTGACCACCTATCTGAAAAATTTCCAAAAGGAACTTCCGACCTTTTAAATATGCACCACTTGTTTGACCAGCTGGCACGACAAGCCCACCACCCTAACCTCCCTTCAGGTTCCCTTCAAAGATAAGTGTCTGATCCATCACTTCTTCAAACCTATTCAAGAGGACAATATTTACTTGAGACCTCATCTCATGTCTCAACCCATCCTGGAAACGCTTTTCTACATCTACCTCATCCCCTACTAACACTGGGAAAAAGCGTCACAAATTAGTGAAGCAACTAGCGTAGTCCATCACCGATAGTGATCCATGAGTCAGGCTCATAAACTATGCATCTTGCTCCTGTCTCAATGTCTCTGGGTAGAAATGCTCCAGGAACTTCTCACCGAAAAACTTCCACGACATCCCCTCATCCTACTCGGTCTGAGCTTGATGTCCCACCTACGCCTTTCCTAGACCCACAGCATATAAAAGGCCATCTTTACTATCTTTTGAAAAGGGGTCTCCAGATGATCCTGTATCAACTGGAGAGACTCGAACCAGAACTCCGCTGCCTCTGGCCCACCCTATCCAGTGATGGTTGGAGGCTGATGCAACTGGAACTCCTTGGTCAGCTCAAACATACTCGGTGCAACCCTCCCTGGGTCCCGATCCATCAACTGCATAAGGTGAGACAAGTTATCCTAGAACTGGTCTTCTCTACCTTCATTGATCACCACATTTTCGTGCTCTTCTACTGGGGGATTGTTCTCAACAACATCCTCCCATTGCACAACTGGTAACCAACGTCGTGGTGGCATCTCTCTACATTTCCATGCACGAGATTTAGCATGCATACAATAAAACTTTAACGAATTCATCAAAAAGCTCTTTACTAGCTACGACAACCCATTTTCATATACTAATTCAACAAAATTAAGACCTAAAATTCATCGCCCGACCATCTCTACCACGGTCCATGGTCCACATGGGTTAAACAACCATGCACTACCACCAAACTCACACAACATTTTACAAAAACATTTTCCACCTCATTTCAAACCCTTATATTCCATTAAACATCATTTACCCACTTGTTTTATTTCATTCTTCTTATTATTTCTTAGTTTCATGAGATGCATGATGCACCCTACTTTCCTGCCTCACATACCCACCCCAGGTGTGTGCATAACACAATGGATGTCACCTATGTCCCTAGGTTCCTACAATGATTCATGAATGAAAATCCTCATTCCATTAATGCCACGAGCCAAATATTATAAAACAGTCGCATCAAATGACATGTGCATCACGCAACGGTGAAATATCATCAAATTTAAAAACACAAAACCAAGAAAAAAATTTCCCACATAGGGGGACTTGGGTTTTCCCTCGTACATGGGTTATCTACTCCGAAGTACGAGCTCATTTACCAAGGCTTGACGCATCTTTACCCTTGGAATCCTATACTAAATAACAAGACCTCATAGAAGGAGAAGAAAGACCTCCTCTGAGACCACTTTTAAACATTCCCCACCCGGAATCCACTAAACCGGTGCTCTGAGCCGGGTAGTTACATAACCGTAAGCGTGTCTCCCTGTATGCCAAAGGCTGCTGACTAGAAGCGTGGGAGTGGGGATACTATACCCCCTTTCTATCAGAGTAAGCCACAACAGAAATAAACCAATAGCAGAACCGTAATCTATAAACAAGGAACATGTATAACAACCATTTCCAACAATAAATATGCCATTTCCTACTACAAGTGCAAAAGTGAACAAAATTCCAAAATAATGCTAACGGCCAAAATCCCAAAAATGGTCCCGACTCCAAGTCTGGATCCTCCACTAAGTTCTACCCAAGTCTACTCAACTATCTAGCAAGTACCCTTGCTCTTCTCCTAACCTGCAAACATGAAGTATGTTCAGGTACCCAATGGCGGCCCGAGCATGTTGTGAGTACAACTCAGTTGGCCAGCACCAATAGTGTCTAAAAAATATCAAGTATGAACAGGTAGTGCATGTAAAAGAAATATGAATGATAATTGCCAAGTAATTATTTAAGGATTCATTAACCAGTTCAGATCCAAATCCATTGCCACTTCCATTACCATTCATTTCACACCAATTATCATCACCTACTATTTCATTACACTTCCATGGGTTAATCACATAAATTATGATACATGGGTCTCAGGCCAAGAATCACATGCAAGAGGGTAAAAACACCGTTATACTATCTCACTAGAACTATCCCCCTCATATCAACCATATCCTCAGCTTGAAGCCTCAATCCACGTGGATGCAACCATTAGGAGAATAGATCCTTAGTCCCCATTCCTAACCTATGAATTTAGGGTAGAGTTTAGAGAATCAGTCCTCACTCGACCCATGGGCGTGGATCCTCAAGTCATACCCCACTCTGCCAAGCCATGTGCACATGCTTATATATATAAGTGACCATCAACCCACCATACCATTTCCCTTTGACAAACACAATTCACTACAAACCACACGGAAATTCACAACATGCCTTAACCCATTAACACATTACCATTTCACATCATTTTACCATTCACCCAATTCCCATGTGTTATGCATATCTCACTAAGCATTCAACACTAAACCCATAACCTATCCCATTATAGTCTTTAATCGATTTACACATTAACCCATTTAACCCGTTCATCATTTCCATGAATCAACTATTCAACCCATTACAAATAACCTTTAGGTTATTTCCAAGTCTAGGTGCATCACCTAACTTCTATTCCAAGTTCTACCAATCATGCCACCTTATTCGTCAAGGGATCTACCATTTATTACCACAAGGTCACTTGTTTAATAACAATACCTAAGCCTAGGAAAAGCTTGAACACACCATGGATGGCCCCAATTATGTCATGTCATTCTCAACACATCCCATGGGGATCGCGAGGGTTCCCATTTACCATTTTAACCATCCTTTATAATAAACACATCCATGTTGATCAAAGCTCTTCAAAAGTAAGCCATGAGAAAATCCAAAAATGCATAAATACACCATAAAACTATGGGATAATGTTTTTATACCACCTTCCTCAAAACCGTAGTTGAACGCACACTTGATCGAGTCTTTAGACCTGAATCTGACCAGACATTAGAGCTTCAACCTAGAACTCACCCAAAAGATAGGGTTTTAGATCTTCAGAACATGAGGGAGAGATGATACAATCCCTAAAACAAAAAAGAGAAGCATGTATGGTATTGGCCTTACCCGGAGCAATGATCCACATCCAACGGAAGCAAAATCGCCTTAGAAATGAGGGAGATCGACATCTTGATGCTCTTGGGTGATTTGGTTCATTCCTAGTATGAAGATAGAGGAATGGAGAAAAAACCCCGAGTGGGTTCTTAAAATCACGAGGTGAAAATTTTGTAAATTTTCCTAACATTAATACGTCTCAGGGTTTTGCCACATGGTTTAAAAAACTGTGCGCATGCTACTATCTAGAGGAGGAGGGGTTGCACGGTTTACCTGGGCAGGCCGCACGGTTTTCCCTGGCCGTGCGTAAGCCGTGCGCCCATGATTGTCTTGCCCAGCTTTCTTTTCTTTCATGCCCCGAGCCCCCAAAACACCCACAAGACCTCTCATACATTCATTGGACATCCCTTGAAGCCCGAAACAATGGATTCAACCAAAACGTAATGAAAACATTCCCATCAAAATACTAGGATCTTACAGTGATTCGTTTTTCACTTACAATCTTAATGGAATGGAATAGGGGTAAAATTGTTGAATATATGAGATAAATGTGATATTATATTCATTATAGAAAATTAGTATATCCCATAATTTCATACCCTTTCACTCAATAGAGGAACTCTTTCGTCGCTCATGAGTACGTACGACCTACCGTCACCATGAAGAGAATTGATTAATTTTCGATGTCAAACATTAATAAATGCTTATAAATATATATATAATAATTAAATAAAATATTTTAAAAAATAATATTATTATAGGGGTGATTCATATATATCATATGGATTGTATCAGTACTTCCATGAGAAAATTTTCTTGAGAAAAAAACGTAATTAACACCTAAAACAATGAAAATGATGAAATATTATTGACAAATGAGTGGTAAAATAAAATAAGATGATATTATATGATATTATTAGTATGAATGTGGTTTTATATAATTGAATAAAATTATTAAATCTATTATACATGGCTTGAAATCTCACTCAACAAAAGGAAAGTGTGAGGTAATGGACTTCATATCAATTTCCTTTCATTGATGCATATCCTATTGTTGTGAAAATAATTTCATTTATATTGTGTAGAAAATATCAATTTTACATTTAATGTCGTGAATAATTCATACATAATGGTATTTTTTATTTTAATTTGAATTATTTTATCTATTGGGATTTTACATGAATGTAACCAAGTGGAAACGAATTTCATTACACAATTTCATTTCATTGGGTTATATTACATCTTAATTTTCATTTGATATTGTAAGATTATGTGTATCCTATATAGTTATTATCTTATGTTATATTATTAGTTTTTATATGTGTATTTACGTTTTACACACATAATATATTCATTTATTAATTCACACTTCAACATTATGATCATTGGAATGGGTTTTGTCTCATTTTGCAATTCATTGAGACATATTAGTTAATATGGCCGAATTCACTTTCATGTGGTCTATATAAAAACCCATTGATGTATTTAACATGAATACCTATTTATTCATGATTTTTAATGTATCAATTATAGTTTATACATATTATTTGTATCATGGATATGAATATTTATTAAGCTGCATACCATTCTTATATATGGTGTTTAATTTGAAGGATATTTGATTAAATGGTGACATGTTGATAAATATATGTTACATGAAAAATGTGGATATTTCATGATAAGAAATTTTATTCATGAATTAAATCTATTATGTGATACATGGGGAATTATTTATACACAGATTAATGGGTGGGGATAAGAATTAAATAGTCCCTCGTTGCATTGAATGGTCTCATGAGGCTAATTAGATGGCCAAATTAAATTAATTTCTACATATAGTTTTAAACCATCTTGTGAATAGCCTTGAAGATATTGGTATCATGATTCCAAATATCATGAAGTCAAAAATTAAGCATTTCCTTTATTTACAATTTATTTATTATTATTATCCATTAGATTTTCACAATGATATTATCTGTGGATGTCTTTCTTTATCAACTTTTTGATTAAATGGAATGTTTGTTCAGTTATTTACATTTACATATTTATTATGTCTTATCTAGTTTTTATAGCACAGTAAATGATTAAAATATTGGTGTGTTTATTAATTTACCTTTCCATATTTATTATTATGTATTGATTAATGATTTGTTCTAATATATATAACCCTTACTGAGCATTTGAGATAACTGTTACTTTGTTTCCATTCCACAATATATGAAGAAGACATCTTGGAATGTGTTTTAAAGGATGTAGTTCATTTTTTATGTATGATATTTTATTTTGTATTACAAATGATAAATGGGTATCATGTATTTATCTGGTTCTCCATAATAGTTAAAATTATTATTCATTTTGGATATGACCCCATTGTATCTAAGCCAATTTAATATAATAGAAACCATATTTTAGTTATTAGAGTTAGGGATGTCATAGTTTGTCTCCATGGATGTTTTATACAAACCTTGGGAACGTGATTAATTAAAACATAGTTAAGTAAACATAACATTGTGATAGAATTTGAGGGTTTATATAGAAGATCATCTCAATGTTTTGGAAAGTAATATATTATATGGGTTTTCCTAGAAATATATTGACGTATGGATAGTATAAGTGGACATTTTTATGGAAAATGTATACCTCACGGTAATTACACTAAAAAGGGTGCATTGGGCTTGACCAAATAATTACATGGGGCTAAAAAATGGGCCTTACGGTGTAGATTACTTGATACACATAAAATATATTCTCAGGATAATCCGCATTTTTTGAAAACTGTTACAAAGTATTTGAAAATAAATATAACCTCAAAAAAGACATGTTAATGATTTTGAGATATAAAATGTATAATTTTTTAATATATGATTACTGTTACAAAATATTTTTAATTATAATTTATGATTTCAAATTCATAATTTTATTAGCTAATCCAGTATATTAAAGTATTTAGGAATGGTTCTTGTATGGAAGATGGGAATCAATACTAAAGGCCAATGTAGTGATTTCTCGGGTGAGGATGTCAATACAACAAGTGTGGGAAGTATGAAATTTATGGATATGTTAGGGTAGCATAATCATTTTAAAATAATTAATTGTTCCATGATAGTGAAATCTATTTCATAACATGATTCAAATTTGATGGATCACTTTATGTTATATAATCTCCCTTCATTTGGTTGGAATACTAAACCAATCATAGTTAATTAATGTATTATATCTAGAAAAGATATTTATAGCATTATAATTTGGTGAAAATGAATGTTTTACACTTTCACTCTATCATCTAAATTGCAACGTTGATAAATAGTTGTCGTTTATCCAAAATACTAAATAGAAAGAGGGAATAATATTCATATAATTGAATGAATTTATGGAGAAATAATTTCAAAAATATTTCTCCCATGAAGAACAAAATGAAATATATATAGTGTTCAATATCTTATGAAAAAGGAATAGAAATTTGTTGCTATGTATGGGCATACTTTTAGAAGATCACCAATTTATGATTCATATTACATACACGACATATAGTTCTTGATTGAATATTTATTTGAAGGGATTAACACAACATTCCAAATGGAACTAGTGTATCATTCCTTTTCATCATATGATGAAATAATTTTATGCACCATCAAAATAGATAAATAATTATCTAAGTCTTATATATTCAATTTTAGTAAAGATAAGAAGTGGTTATACTAATATAACAAAAAATTTAATTATTCAGAGAAGAATATGATAAATATGAAATTTATACATTCAAAACACTGTTTACATCCTTTAAAATTCATGAAGGGAATGAGAACTTGTTATAAGTGAGAAGATAGGGGTAGTATGGATCATGAATGTAAGGGAAAGAAATAAATAAGTAATTTCCATTTCATTAGTTGTAAATAAATTGGGAATTATTCAAACAAAAGTATCGATCATAAAGGGAAAATAAAACGGAATCGACTATGGGGAGAAGACCATGTTAATATTATCACTATTGTTTAGGTGTAAGTTCTTAATGATGTGGTCACAAGAACTATAATCATATGTTAAATTTCCATTCATTCTTTATTTTATTCATTATCTCAACAATCTTTTATTTCTCCCCAATTTTCCCTTAAAAAAACATTTCCCATTTACTCTAGGAAATGAGTTCTTCGTAAAAACAATTATTGGAGGTCTCAATGTAAAAAAATTATTCCAAGAAGTTCCCATTATTACATAGAAAGATCTCTATTTAGTGAATTTGTTATTATACTGATGGATGAATTTGATAAAATCAATGGTATATACTATATTTTAAAAAAAGATGAAAAATATTATTTTAAGGAGAATGAAAATATGATTTTTGATGAAGATTTGGAATTCCTTATCATTAGTGTAGAGACTTCATCAGTTGAGTCTTATTTAGATCTACCCACAGTTAATCTTCTGAATAATATTCTTATGGAAGAATAGAAAAAATTATTAGATAGAGAAAGAAATCATAAAATTTTGGGATATAACTATTGAATGGGAAAACATTGGTGAATTTCGAAAAGAAATACTCGGACATCCACCATATAATTAACTCATTTTCTCCATAGATTTATTCCCTTATGAAAAAATAATATCAATGAACCCCATTAGAATAACTAATGTAGAGTAAGTGGAGTTAAATAATAATCTATGGGAGTAGTGTGATAAATAATTTACACACCCTAATGTTTCACTTTGATCATCAATTTTCCCCTAATTTAATAAGAAATATGGATCCATGATACTGTGCATTGATTTTAGGGAAATAAATTCCATTATGATAATGAACAAGTACCCTCGAGATTAACTTGATGAATAATTCGATTGACATCACGGAGAACAATAATTTTCAAATGTTGACATCAGATATGAGTATCAACAATTATGTTTAATGAAGGAAGAAATTCCAAAGAAATATTTCTCAATGAGCTCTGAACATTATAAACTTATAATAATTTTATTTTTACTGACTACATCACCACTTTTTTTATTGATCTAATTAATATATTATTTGAGGACTAACTTGATTATATTTTATTAGTATTCATTAATGATATATTAGTGTATTCTATATTCTATAATTACTGTGTGAATCACATGCTAAATCTTCTTAAGACTCTATAAGAAGATAATTATATAATAAATTTTGTACATGTTATTTATAGCTTCAAAAGATTATTTTTTAAGAAATATTATATCCTCTAAAAAATATCAACTTCTCTTATAAAGATAATGGATACCAGAGAATAACCTACAATAATGAACATAATTAAGGGTCATAGTTTCATTTTTTTGGTAGGTTACTATTTTAGATTTGTTCAAAATTTCCCCTTTTTTGTTGACTTTTTAACTAATCATACACATAATGTGGCTGAGTTCATTTGGATAATTGAATGTTAAAAATGTTTTAAAGAACTAAATAATATATTTTTTTTTTGATATGATTATAAATTCACCATAAATAATTTATGGCTTTGTTATATATAGTGATTCATTTAATAATGGTAGGGGTTGTGTCCTTGTGAAAAAGGATATTTTTATTGCACATACATCAATGTAGTTGAAGAATCATGAATAAAACTTTACAACCCATGATCTTGAGTAGTTGGTTATGTTATTTAATTTTAAGATACATTGATATAATCAATATAATTAATGATATGTGAAATAAACAAACCAAAAATTACTAAAATATATCTTTTCATTTAAAAATATCAACATGTGAAAAAGGATATCGTTTGATCTACTCAAGGATTATGATTTCTTCATAGTCTACCACCTAGGAAAATGAAATAAATAATCAAATGCATTGAGTATGAATGATCATGGAGTTTTGAAGCTAATGAGAATATTGAGGGATAATATATACAAGTATCTAGTAAATATGGATATGATAATTTTCATGGAAGGGGGTACAACACTTATTTTTCAAATGACTAAAATACCATATTTATTAGAAAAGATTAAATGTTTTCAATATGATGATGTGAAATTTAAAAGGTAAATTAAAGATCTAAATGATGAGAAATTAAAAGACCTTGTTTATAAATACAAAATTAAAAAATATCCAAATTGATTATATGTTCCTTCTATATAAGAGATAAAAAATTATTATTAGATAAAAATCATAGAAAAAAAATTCTTTATACACCTTGTTAGCACAAAGATGTATAGATATTTGAGGGATCAATTTTGGTTGGATAACAAAAAGCCATAAATTGATAATTATATGTATAGAAGTTTTGTTTCTCAATATGTATTGGATTAGAGATCTAATCTATATGGATTCATGACACCTATTCCATTTCCAATGTGGAAATGAGATTTTATAACTATGTACTTTGTTAAAGACTACCGAATACTCCTAGAAATAATGATATAATATAGGTTATGTTAGACCACCTAACCAAATATGCCAATTTCCATACTATAAGATACTACTAACCTATTGAGATCTATATAAGGGTATATAATAATGAATTTTTAAGACTTTATGGTGAATCTCCTTTCATTGTGTCTAATCAAAATCTCTTTTTTACAAAAGTATTCTGTAAGGGTATTCAGAAGCCTCTTGATATTGATATTCATTTAGGCACTACCTACCTTCCTCAAAATAATGAAACGTACAAATGGACTATAAAAATAAGGGATGAAATATTGGGGTCATGATAACATGACCTTAAAGGTATATGGGATCACTATTTTCCTTTGGCATATTTTTTCTATCATAGAAGTTTCCATTCATGTTTAATTATGGTTACATATGAAGCATTATATAGATGGATATTTATTTCTCCAATTTATTGAGATGAAGTTAGTGAAAGGAAAATTAAATTCTGAAATATTTTTGAAGAGAAAAAACAACGGTAAAGACTATTCAGGCTCACATCAATGCATCTCAATGATGTAATAATGGTTGTGCCAACTATCAAAGGAAGGATTTAGAATTACATGTGGGAGACCATGTTCAATTACAAGTTTATTATATAGAACTGTGTTATATGGATTGGTAGGAATAGAAAACTAATACCTAGGTATATCATACCCATTTAAAATATAGAAAAATATGGATATATGGATTATCATTTGATAATCCCACCAAGTCACTCAAATATATATGATGTGATCCCTATATCACTGTTAGAGAAGTACTTTTCAGACCCAACGCATGTGCTAAACTATGAAAATATAAACTTGGAACCTGATCTATCATACTATGAAAAAACCAAACAATGTATTTATACTATAGAGAATGTATTGGGGAATTAGATGGCAAGACTAGTACATGGACATCGGTGAAATCTCAAAATAGAGGAAGAAATGTGGGAACAATAGGACGTTATGAAGAAGAAGTACCCTCAAATATTTAGAAGTAAATATATAATAAATTTAAAGGAAAAAATTTATGTATGATGGAAGAATGTATCAATTGGAAACTTTTTGATTTATTTATATTTAAATATAATAAATATATTCGATAATTTGTGATGCACAAAACACTGGGTTTTTGCAAAACATAATAGTCTACTAAAATATTATCAAAACATGACCATAATAACCTATCTATTAATTTAAAGGGTTTTAATAGAAATAATTAAGTTATAAAAATTATATGATTTATACATGTTTAAAATATATGAAATTTATATCAATTTTTATGAAGCAATATATTAATTATTTGAAAGAAAAAAGAAATTATTTCTAAGAAACTGTATTTTCTCTACGTAGCAATTTAGTCACGATCTGTGCACCAATTTTAAAGATAATATATTCCATATTTATAAACATTAATTCAAAAAATGAGAATAATTTATGAAATAATCATAAAAAATTATCTTAGGGAGATTTTTTATGTATTTTTATGAAATGTTTCATGTTTGGATGAATAGTGAAAAAATTACTTTTTATTGGAAAAATTCATCTTGTTTAAATCACCTATAAAATAAAATAATATTTTCAATTTGTTATAATGTAAAATTATATTAATTATATTAAAATTTAAATAATTTAGGAAAATTGGAGAACTTTTATGTTCCATTTTAATATAAAAAACATTCCACACTTATGAGAACATTCCACTTGGAAACCATATTTTCCATCATATATGTGTGTGTAATTTCAAACTATATTCAACCATATCTGTATATTGAATTTTAAAAATGGATTTAATATTTGAAATAGGAATAATTTATACTATAAAAAAATATCCATTATTTTTTTTCTATATTAATAGTAGAACCAGTAGAATTTAATTACAGTGGTTAGGGTAAAATTAATTTATCGAGGGGGGACTAAGAAAAAATGGTGAAAATGACACAAGAAGTAGTAAAAACCCCAATTTAATGCCATATTTTGACATTATCAACTCTTAGTGTGGATAATAATCTATTATTTAGGATTTTTTTGTGATTCATATGTGGGTGTAATTGATTCTTTTCAAAAATTCCATTTGTGTCCTCTCACCCACTTATAAAAGGATACCCCCTATCCTATACAATTAACACATTTAGAACTATGTGGGTCATCCAATAAATATATAAATTAATTCCAAAATTTACTCCCTTCATACTAAAAGCTTCTTTATTATAAATCTATCATACGAATGATTTTGGTGTAATTTTAGAGTGGTCATTTAAAGAAGTGGTAATGCTCCAAAATGAGGGTTTATATTTTATTTATTCTTCCCACATCCTAAAATGTTATTAAATATTTATATTATAATAAAATAATTATATTCCATATAATTTTATATTATTTTTTATTGTAATGACCAATATCTATATAATCTTCCATCAAAAGGAAAATAAAACTGTCAATTGTGTATATGGGAGGCTACGACCTCATGAACTAATTTAATTAATTTACCATCGCCACCTTTCAAGGATAGATACAATGATTTATTTATCTTTTTTATATGATATTTTTCATATTATTGTAGCTATGTAATTTTAATATCACACAAACCTTTTAACATTTGATTCTGTATAAAAATATGACCACCTCGCTCATATGTACAATATAATCATCCCCATGAAGCGGTGTGTTTGTCTTTACACATATGGTTTACAGGGAATGTCCTAAGAATAAAGTTAATTAATATAAGTTATATATGTGATATTATATTTATTTTGAAAAATTAATATATCACACTCTTCCTTACACTTTAACTCATTAAGGGATTGATATCCTCGGTCACGCGTATAGACAAACTACCATCTCCATGAAGTGATGCAATTCAACTTCCATATCAAAATTTTCAAAATGGTTATAAAAATGAATATAAAAATTTTATATGATATTTTTAACATTAATATAATTATAGGGATGATGGATAAATATCCTATTCACAATAATAAGAAATTTTATGACAAAATGAGAAAGATAATTAATGTTAATTAACACATAAAACAATGAAATACTTTTTAAAAAATGTGGAAATATTAAATAATAAAAAATATATAATATTATAATTGTTAATATAGCTTTCGTATAAATAAATTAAATTCTTAAAACCATTACACAAAAGGTTAAATCACACTAAACTAATGGAATGCATGAGGTAACAAAATTTAACTATATTTCTATTCATTATGGCCTATTCTATTGTTTTGAGCCTAATTTATATTATATAGTGTAAATTATTCACAATTTAAATTTAATGACATCAATAATTCATAAATCATGGTATTTTAATTAACAAATATATTTATTTCATCCAAGGGTGATTGACGTGAATGTTAACTAGTGGGAAATAATTTCACTACTCAGTTTCTTTTCATTGGGTAATATTAATTCCAAATTTGATTTTGATATTTCTAGATAATGTGTATATTGATTTTTCTTACTTATGTTTTATATATAATTTTTCTATATTGATTTAGATTTTTTGCAGATAAACTATTCAGTTATTAATTCTCACCTCAAAGTTATGATCGTTGTAAGGAATTTTTTTCCAATTTCCATTACATTGAAACATATTTTTTAATATGATCCTATTCAATTTCATGGGGTGTATATATGACCCCATTGATGTACTCAACATGAATAACTATTTATTAATGATAGTTAATGTGTCAGTTATATTATATATATATTCTTTGTATAATGGATGTTAATATTACCTAAAATGTATACCAATCAAACATATGGTGTTTACTATGAATTTCATTTGATTAATAGGGGAAATATTAATAAATCCATGTTTATTAACAATTGAAGAAGAAATATTTGAATGAGTTTTAAAGGATGAATTTAATTTTCTTTGGTTCTGTATTATTCTTTATTCTCAACTCTCAATATTAAATGGCTATCATGTATCTATCTAGTTCTCTATAATTATTAAACTGACTGTTTATTTGAGTTTTTAAACCCTTGTATTTAGTCAAATGTAATAAAGTATACACTGGCTCTGAGTTACTGGATATGGTGTTATTAAATAAATGTTTAATAAAAAATTCATTCAAACATATCTTATTTATCGAGTATATTTTTCTTCAATGTCCATATTTTCATTTTTATAGAAAATTCATTTTTACTTACTCAAATGATTTGTTATGGAAATTTTTTTATCGATGACCTTTTGAAAGATTTTAAAGGAATATTTCTATCATTTGAAAATGAGTCATTTTTTAATCTTTATAAGAAGTAAAATAAAATGATTTAATGTAACTAGAATTTTTATAATTTCCAATCATCTTTATTTTTTTATTTATCTTTTTCTATAAGATTTTAAATGTTTTACAATGAAAAAAATTTAATTAAAAATTAAATTAAATGTTCATGTTCATTTTTATGAATTATATAAAGCATTTGGGCTACCCCTGCCCTCTATGACACATGGTTATATAGATGTACTATTTAGACTACAAGGGACAAGGAAATATATTAGAATTCATGGCATGAACATTCACTTGATCAGTGATAACCCGAATAGGAAGAATGAGAGGGTATGGCTTTTCCATATGTATCGGGCATGTGAAGCGTAGAATATCATAGCTAGCTAACCATCCCTATGAATGTGGAGTAATGATATCATGACATATGGTGGGGAGGAGCAGTTCCAAGTTGTTTTGTCTGGGTGATTCCCTCTAGGACCTATGATTCATGTAATTGTCTCTAAGACTTCGAGCCTTATAAGGGTTCCACCTCACACCTTCCATGGAGGATTATCTTAAATAATAAAAAATGAAGGCCTTTGGGCCATTATGTACCATGAATTGAAGGTTATCTTTTATCACTAATTAATTGTATGGTAATTTTTTTGTTGATATATTAACTTAATTATGATCATTAATCATTGGATATTAATTCTCCTCCATATCCATATTTTTTTCATGACAAATATGATTATTTATTAAAACAAAAACCATTTATATGCATAGCGCTAACTGTGACATTTATTTATTTGAATGGGAAAAAATGATATTACATATTCCTTAATCAATAAATATTTTTATTAATACGGAATATTATTTATATGTCAATTGGGAATTAAATAAATTAGGAATGTTTTGGATGTGCTGTGTTGAGTGGGGATCAAAATTATATATCTCCTCAATTCATTGACATGTATCATGATACAAACCACTTGGTCAAAAAAATTAATGTGGATTTTAGTTTATACCTACACATTAACTTAATGTGTTTTTTTATAAGTCATATATAGTAAGATATCATGATTTCTAAGATCAATATTTCCAACATTATGCATTTAATTAAATGATAATTCAGGTATTATTATCATTCAAGAGATCATTACATTGATATTCCCTATAGATTGTTCTCTGTCACAATATATTGATGAAATGAAATGTGTTTTTAGTTGTTTAACTTTTTATATTAATTATTACTTATTTAGTCATGATATTTTCTATTGTGTGTCACCCTTACTCAGTATTTGAGCTCCCCCTTATTTAGTTTTCCTTTCCCAGGATATGAATAACGAATATCTGAATGAGAATTAAGGACACAAAATTTTAACTTTTAGTATGTTTTATAATATATTTCTAATGAAATATTAGAATAATATATGTATCTATTTCTGCAATATTAATAAACTAATCTATCCATGGTGATATGATCCCTGGAATAATATTCCAATATAACAAAAAAATAGATTTTGGTTACTATATTTGGGTTACTTGAGTTGGGGCTGTTACAAATGGTTTGAGCTAATATGATCAGTCCAAAACAAACTCAAAAAACATTCTTAAATGGTTAGATTGTATGTATATGAGAAGAATGAACATGATACAAATATATTATTAATAAAATATGAAAAAACAGGAGTTTTCCACAAATCATGATAGAAGTATATGTTCTCTTATATGAACAAAAAATATTATGTAGATAGAGTATGAAAATATGATATAATAAACATAATATATGTGAAAAATAAAAATATATAAAATAAAATAATGGAATATGCATAAACATTGGAATTCTAAATAATGAGAACATGTTTAACTACTTTGAGTTCATGTTCAATATAAGAAACATTGATAATCCACATTTTTCTCTTATTCAATCCCATGAACATAGCTAATATACAACATGATCATATTAACTCATGATAATATAGCTAATACGAATTGTGTTAAATAGATTTAAAGTTATCATGATGTATTTTAGATACATTGAAAACATATTAACAATAAATCTTGCAAACGTAGATAATATAAATTGTTTTCACATTATATTTTTTGTAATTAACTAATATGAATTGTGTTCACATTATATGTTTTTAACGTAACAAATATCCACCATGTTAACCATAAATCTTTTGAACATATCTAGTACACATCGTGTCTGTGGTAAATTCTATGAACATATCTAATACACATAATGTTCATACACAAAATATTTGTCTCTTAAGTTATGAAACATTAAACAATGCGTTGAAGGGATATATTGGGACCCAAAAATCAATAATAATCATATATAAATTTATGTTCTAAGTGAAAATGAAAACATTAACATTATAAAAATCTCTTAATAAACCCATGGAAAAGGGATAATTTTTATAAAAAGTATTCGTTGAAGATTCAGAAATACATATAGTGAAAGAATATATATGGTGTAAAAAAACCATATCCACAGTGTAACATAATAAATATTAAAGGATGTTGACATAGATAAAAGACACCCATTTATGGTTTTGAGATGAATAACCTTGAAAAAACAACAAAACATCCCTATTTCAAATGGGTTAAAAATCCTCAAACAAAATTCATTACAATGAAACTATTTAAGATTGGTAAAATATTGTAAATATTATCCTTAAAAATGTATAATAGTTTTAGAATTATATTTTTTTAAATTCAGAATTAGAGAATAGAAAATAATTCTTTGTGAAAAATATAATCATTTAAAGCATAATTTATAATCAAAAATTATTTTACAAATCATACATTTAGTTAAAATAATAATACTTCCGTATATTTTAAAAATCATCAAGATTAAAAAATATATGAAAAAACATTTACAAAACATATAAATGAATCTTTGTAAAGAAGAATGATCATACAGTGGAAGAAACCATAAAATTAGTTTTATAAAATTCATCCATATTTTTCATAAATAAAAATGTTATAGTTACTTTGAAAATTCATTTTTGAATATTTTAAGTGTAAAATTTTGGTAACACCCCCTGATTTTAACATATGATTACCTTTAAATAAGTTAATGTGGTCATTGGATTTCGAGACAAATTACACCAAAATTAAAAAAACAAATATATTTTTAGAGAAAATATAAATATTAATGAATAACTTTAAATAAACATTCCATTGAATTAGTGGGAGTGAATCGGAGTAAAAACTTTAATAATTATATGTATATATAAAATAAAGGCTACTATTAATATGCATAAAATTAATTTAGTTTACCTAAAATGGAAACCAAAATCATTTATTATAGTTTAAGTGATATGAATTTCAATTTAATGAAAAAAATGACTAATTATAAATTAGCATTCATATTAACAATTGATTAATAGTAGTTTAGTTGGTAGATGATATGAAATAAAAAAATGACATTTAATATTTGAAAATTAAATTTCCCAATTAATACCAGGGATCAATAATATTTTATATCTATTAAAATAATGAATTTATAAATTTTGAATTTGAAATTAATATAAATTTTACTTCATTTTTGAATTTAGGATATCAAAATTGACATAGTATGAATTTGTGAGAATCTTTTGAAAAGGTTGGTTTTAGTCAATGATTTGGTTTTCAGAAAACATAAATTATTAATGATTTTTCTGATATATAAGAAGAAAATATATGTTTATAAAACATTTTTTCTAAGAAAATAATATTTTTATTACTAAAATTTATTTACTTTAAAATATTCATTAAACATAGAAAATATATGTTAAATAAGTTTATAACTAATTATAATTTCATTATAATTACTATGGTAAAAAATTATTTCATCAGGGAAAAAGTAAAAATTGATAACAAAATTCTTCTACTGGGAAAATTGAAAAAAATTTAAAAAATATGCCTCAAAGTGGATTTTTTTGGATTATTTTTTTTTAAAATGACCCTAACCTAATTTGTACATTTTTAAAACCTTGAACCTTAAATAGTGAAATTAATTTACAGAAAATCAATTGGTATTTCCAAAACTACACTTCTACTAACAAATAAAAGGGTAACATTTTCACAACCTAAAGACTCACATAATATTAGAATATATCCTTTAAAATACAAAATTTTTCTCTCCCTATACCAGTCTCCCACAAACATCACTCTCTGGTTACTCATAATTAGCCTAATCCCTTCAAATTCATGGAGACATATAAGGAAATCCATTTCCCTGATATGAGTGTTATCAACTACATAGTTTTATTTTTAATTATTATCATTAAAATTTATTACTGGAACACTAATATATGTATATTAATATCATTTATGTACTTTAAATTTACACTATTAAATGTATTATCATTTTTTATTCATATATACCATCCATTAAGAAAAACAAAACTACAATTAATGTATTATGTAGATTACCAAATCTATGATGAAACATATATCATTTCACTTCACCACCATAAAAGTATGGATATTATGATATATATAAATGAAAAATATTATTAGTATAGATTCATTAATGTCCTCCTTTGAAAAATTATTTTACCTATTAATGACATTATCAAAAAATATTCATCATTAACTTAGTCATTTGAAAAAAGGATAATAAAATGATAATGATATCTTCATTAAAAAAGGGAATTAATATATGTAATATTCTATTTATAATCCATTAAAATTATAAAATATCACCTTAATAATAAAAATAAGATTATTATGCATCTGGTAAAATTATATTATAACAAAATAACCTCATAATAATTCATTTAACAAGGGAATGTTCATGTTTGTGTCAGTTTAACAACCCACATAAACACCAATTTGAATTTATACCATGAAAGGTGATGGGAACATAATTAAATGTGTAATATTATATAATTGGTTAAATATTATTTTATCTGGTTATTAATAAATTTTATCATTAAATAATTAATTAATTAGAAAAACACATTTCAATTATTAATAATCACTGAAAAATCCATCTATTCAATTTCATATTCAATGATAATGACTAAAAATATCGTGAAAGGATTTTGATAAATATTAATTTTTTATATAAAATCCATATAAGTAATCTTAATTACATATTAATGATTATATTTTGATGAATAATTAATATAAACGCTGGTATTATGAAACTTGTACAAACGATCAAGACCATAAACACCAAATGTGGAATCTAGGATGAACTGATAAAGAGAATGATTATTTATTAAAATTATGAATGAAAAAATAAATAATTAAAATTATGAATTATGTGATTAATATATCGTTGTTTTTGATACATGAGGTTAAAGTGAATCCATCAATGTTAAGAATAATATTCATGTGTTTTCATCTCAAAATATTTTTTTGAGATATGTTTAGAATTTTGAACATAATTAAAATATTTGGGTATATATTTTGCCTATTTGACATATAATTTCATTAATTATCATTTAATAATGGTATATGAAGTTCAATTACAAAATATATATTTCAATATGTTTTTTATTAAATTTTTACACATGGCGTAAGGGTTTTCTTCAGTATAATTCTGATTCATTGAGATATGTTACATGTTATTGTAATAATGATCCCTTATTCAATGGTCTTTTGATAAAATTTATCCCTAGTAATAATGATTTTTGATAACTCCAAAAGTCTTATGTGACTAATAATGTTTTATATTGAACATTTATGTTCCATGCATGGGTTCTCCCACCCTAATATTTTATTGTATTTTATAATCATATTTGGGAATAAAAATGATTTATAAAAAATAATGGTTTTAATCTTTTTATAATGTGGGATTTAAACAATAGAAATTTTAATCTTTAGAAATATCTCTTTCATAATCAAATTTTTTAGTCCATATTTCCTATAGAAAAAATTATATTATATTTATGGATCCATTATTAGGGTTTCATTTAAATGTAAAGGGTTTCAGTGAGTTTTAACTTCACCTTTTGAAACATTATTTTGGATGTGACCCGTAACATCTTATATTATTCCAATGGTTAAAATGATTTCTAAAATTGATTTTATGTTTTAACGCACAAGTCCATTTACTTTGAAAAATGGGTTTTCCCTATTATGATTTATTTTTAACTATATAAACTCTAATATCTAAATATATATTCTGGGGTAATGAATTCACAATACCAAAAAATCCAATTAATTATCCCTTGTTGCGTTTTATCATTCAATAATTTTTTTCAACGTTGTTTTTTCATCTATGATAGCATTTTTTTGATATCCATAATTAAATTGGGAATATTTCCTTTAAAAAAATCATCTTAATTTATTTTGATGGTTTATTATCATGATTATTCCTGTATTTACATATCCATACACTCATTAATCTATAAAACATAAACAACACATTTTACATAATTCGGATTGAATGATGTTCACCTAAAAAGAATGATATTTTTTTGAATGAGATGTTTTTGTTTTTCATATTTATCATTATTTGAATTAAAAAGTCTTATTTATAAAGAGGTTGATTAGGGAATGGTATGAAAGGTATGGATGAATAATATGATGAATTAATTTTACTTAATTAGGTGATAGGTTGGGTATGGATTTTTATAGCCCCCTGATAAATGATATGTCTCGTGAGAAAAAACCTGTTTGAGTATAATGTATTTTCCAATCCAGTTCATCAAGATTTCTTCACTACGAACATTATGATAAGTAATGTTCCTTGAAACATGTCTTTGGAAAAGGTTTTTTGATTTATAAAGTTATACATTACATTATAATGAGTTTACTATTATTAATATTCATATTTTCATTTATTTTCATAGAAATTTCATGCTCTTAATTTCAAGTTGATTATGGATTCATGTTGTTTTATTATACATTCCATAATATTTCCACCATGTTTAATTCATAATATACTCAGTTTAATGATTCCATTACTAAGAGATTGATCTCATCCCTTCTTATGATTATATTATCAAACGTATGAAGAAGATTAGAATAATTGACATAATTATAAGGGAAACATGTGTTCTAGAATATTAAGGAGATATTGAAGACATATCAAGAATTAATTAGGTTCTTATATATAATTATTGAAATTTCCATTATTTCAGAATTAAATGAGATTAATTATTTTATGATGTTTCTCGATTATCTAATGCTCTAAAACTAAAATTAATCTTCTGATGTATGAGATTCAATAATCATTATTGATATAATAATTTTGGATGGTTATATCCAGGATTCTACAAGTTGTATCAAGGTGAGTATATAAATTATGTTTCTATGAGAACTTCAATCAAGAATCTGGGTTCTAGGAGTCATACATTGAAGAAATTTACTTTGTAAAATATTCTTCAATAATAGATATTTTAAATGAAATAATGGATTTCAAAAGAGAATGTGGAGTGGAAGTTCCAATATTTGAATATGAAAGAATGAAAACACTTTTAATGGTTTTAAAAAACATTGATGCTGACTCACATCTTAGAAAGAGTAAAAAAACATTATAAAAAAATGAGAAGTAAAATATAAATTCCACATGTGATAATACATAATTAGGATTCTAATTATAAAAGAAAACATTTGATGAAAGGAAAATATGGACAATGTGGGGTAGCTGTCAATAAATCGTATTAGAATTATTCTTAATATTGATAAAAAAATTTGAAGAACAAATTAGTCAAGATACTTTTTTTAAAATTAAAAATTAATTATCTTTAAAGAGTAAGTGAATTTATGATGACAAAATCTCAGGGTGGAAGTAACAAAACATGGAAGATGGAAGTTCATGACACACCACTCTTACCCAATAATGGAAGTTGAGTTAATGAATACCCTTACAACATTAACATTATTTCAATTAAAATCCATTTAATAGATGTACATGGTATCGATATTTAAAACCCTTGTATTAATTAAATATGGTAAATGATATTAATTTGGTATTATCAATGATGTCATGTTAAAAAATAAATATATCTTGAAGAATTACATCTGAGACAAGGAACCCCTTACCCTGTACACCCGCTTACTCAAATGTGATACAACCTCTTATATAATAAACATAACTATATTAATTAACTAAATAAGAAATATTTCAATTTATATAACCTTATATATAGTTTTAAAACATCCATATATTACCTATATATTACTCAGCTATATTTAATTTCCATCACTCGGTGATAAAAAATTCTGATTGTTTGTTCCGTACATGTACAATGGTGAGATGGTTGAGTTTTTATATTTCCGATGAATCTAATTACATTTTTTATTCTTATAATAATAAATTATAAACCCCTATTCAAGGATCTCAATTAATGATAATATAAAACTAGATGAAAATGTAAATGGATAAATATTGTAAATACAAGCTTACCATACTCCATAGAAGCCACTGTAAAATATTAATCTCAATAATATTTTTCTAAAGATCACATATATAGGGAAATAATCCCAAACATATGGAATATCCATATTAATGGATGAATCACTTAGAATATGAGAGGTATCTATCATTTCATTCTTAATGTTCTTGCATCTTGAATGTCAATAAGGAAGATGAAGAGGTGTATGAGTATCACAAAGTTTTGTGAAATCATGTATGTTTGAATCCACTCTTATCCCACAACCATTACATGGTAGGGTTCAAATAATCCACAAGGAGTACACTCAGGCTGCAACATTTTATCACGAATTCATAACAAATGATGAGAAACACTGTCAAATTAATGATTTCATCATATGAATGTGTTACCTCCCATATGTTCCATCTCTTGAAATGGTATAATACATGATAGAAGAGGTGAAAACTAATCCCAGTTTCCAAAACATGAATAATTATCTCAACTCATGAAAATGATAATATTTTTTCAGGCCATTATACAACCCATAAATATATCTTATAAAAATATGTATTTAAGGAATATCACCTTTAATGTCTCCCTGACACTAATGACAAAATGTTTTATGAAATTTAATATTATAAGTTTTTGTATAAAAAATCTTAGGAAATCAAATCAAAAACTCATTTTTTATATCTTTAATTTTTTAGAAGCTTTCATTAACTTTACCTTGTATAAAATTATAAGAAAACCTTGTTTATAACCATCCAAAATACTCTCTGATTGACTCAAAAATAATTTCAGTAATGATATTTGTGTCAATTTCAATCTATATTCAGTTAAAAATAAACTGTAACTCAAAGAGACTTTATGGTATTGATATTAAATAAAAACCATATGACCATACATGTAATAAATGTACCGATTCTAGAAAAGCATTAATGCTATTGAATTTATAATGTGATCTGGAATTATCTTCATTAAATACATATATCCATATACTTATGTCCACTAATCAACTTCATATAAAAACTTGAATTCTCATATTTTACATTTTTTAATAAATCGAGTGACCATGAGACACATATCATGTATACCCCATATTTTAAACTCAGATGTTCTCGATTCTAAGAGTATTGACTAATATTATTGGGGAATATTTCTCATTATTTTCATATTTATGGATAATCACATAAAATTTACCATATATATATATATATATATATTTGTAATATCTTTTTTTGGATAAAATCTTCTATAGTCTATCATAATGGAATGCCTCGATTTCATACTCTTTATATGATAGGAAAACTACCATCTTGGTTAAATTCTAACTAACGACATGATCAAAAACATTCCCAACCATACCCATAATAGACATGTAAATATGTATTCATTTATATGTTGGGTATCTATATATTAATTATATCATGATAGGTATCAATCCATCCTCATGTAGTGTTTTCTCAAATATGATCCTTTCACCCCTAGTATACCAAATACATATGTATGAATCTCCATTTGGTATACTTTAGAATACTATTCAACACATAACAAGAATATTGTTATCTGTATTGTGCCTCATGATGATATTCTATATCTATATACAAGAATCATCCTCATTCTAAACATAAAATTTAATAATAACCTTTAATACTTCATGATGAGAATTATTTAGGGATACACACAATGTCAAACTTTGAGTTTACATTTATCATTATAAATCATAAACTGTATAACTATATATACATTTTTGTATCCAATGTGAAAGAGTGATGAAATAGTGTTTTCCTTTAACATGATGTGTTTTAATATTCATAAACTCCTTAATAATATTTATAAAATAGTAACTTGATTATCTATAATATATGATAAACTATGAGATCAACCTTATAACTGTGACACTTCCTCGATTTTGATAAAAACGTTACATCATATGAAATCCATGTAACACCTCTATTTATATATTTGATAAAACCCTAGAAAAACATATATAGTGATAAAAATATATTATATTAGAGAGATTAAATAATGGTGATATTTTGGAATCATATTCATAAGTATTAAAAATTTGAACATATTAAAATTTGTTAATTTCACAACATCAAACACTAAGATGTCAACTAATATTGTCTATATTTATTTATTTTTATGTTAATCATCGTAATCTATGGGACCAAATTCTATTAAACTTATTACATGAAATAATGTACCATTTTACATTAATGTTAACCAGTCCACATAATCTCTTTTATGATAATGTGATAAGCACTAAAACATAAGATTAGTGTTATCCTTTATTTGTTAATTTTTTGAATTCTCAACATTAAAATAAAATCCCACTAGAATCTTATACATTATATTATTTTTATAAACCATGATTAGATTCAAAAACCGTTTTATATAATTAACATTTATTTACATTAAGTGGGAAAATTATACAAATATACAATTATTTCAAAATCATATACGGTATAATATGTTTTTAGTGACATTTATTTTTTGAAATAATATTTTATTTAAAAATATCATTGACCGGTGGTGGGAACACATTCCAATATATTTTGAAAAATATTTGGATAAAAATTTTATTATGGAATTTATTATCCATATCTTATTCTTATATTATGTTTTATAAATTTAATAATCACAAACCATGTGTATATAATTAATCATCTCATGTTTTTAATACTAAATATTTATTATTAAACATATTCCCTAATCTCATAAGGGAAATAATTTTAATACACACATATTATACATATATTCATTTGATATTGATAAAATCCATTACATTAAAAATACATAATATATTAAATATTTCCAACATATCATGGATATAATATACATGCTATATAAATTCTTCCATTGATTTATAACTCATTTATATTTTTATCACTTTGTAAAATACACATTCACTATCATGTAAATATCAAAGTTAAAGAAATAATTTCCATAACTTCCATACATGACATAGATATTCCATGGAGTTTCAAAAATTATATTATTTATATATAGGAAAATATATTGATATAGAATTATTCCTATTCCAACACATATTAAAATTTAGTATTAATTTTCATAGATCCCTAATATATCATAAGAACGTTTTTTAAGATACCAGTCTAAGTAGTATCTTACATTATTTTATCCTAATCAAGGATTAGTTAAAAAATTTATTGATGTTTATAATGGCATTATCTACAACCGAATCATTTATTATGTGAGTATCATGTTTTATAACCACTAAAAATGAATTTTATTAAATGGGTTCCGTCTAAAATGATGACCCCTTTTAAAACCCCATCATATGCATTAGTGGGAGTAGATATAAATTTCTGAAAATAATGGGTTGTATTTTGTGTTTCTCTCATCAAATAGTTATTTAGGTAAACAATATTTGCAATCATACCATATATAACACTTTGATAACTAATAGGAAAACTCTTTATCCAATCAATCATATGGATAAAGTCAACTATATTTCTCTAGTATTCTAATCATATTAGGGTCTCCCGACTAGTGTAATAAAAAACATACTCATAAAAAGTCTTACAAATGACCGCCTTGGGGAAACCGAATTTGGATTAACCTACAAAAGGACATTCAAGTGTCACAAATCCTTTTTTCCATACATATGATAACCAAGGTAACCAATAATTATCTTGACCTACTTGGTTTGTTGATCAAGATATTGAATAGTTCTATTATGGAGGTAATCTCACACTTAGTGTCAAAATATTATTTAATCTCACCATTATATCATATGTTAATCCCTTTTATGTATGAATTCTAATGGTAATTTAGTTTAGAATTTTATTCCCCACATATAATTAATATTTTCAAACCAAACTTTTGTGTAGCTCTTTACATAACACACATGTTTGTGTTAATCAACCAAAATTACAAGTCAAGTATATTTATAAATATCTAAATTCAATATATATATATGATAAATTAATATGTCATGTAAATGATAATTATTATATGAAATTTAAAATTCGCACATGAGTAAACTCTAAGCGACATTTATAAAACACCATTCACCAGATTAGAAATGGAAAAAAGCCTCCAAGTAGGTAGTTAATTGTAACACCCTAATATTTTATGAGAAGTATATTTTTTTATGTATTATGTTATACGCAAAGGAATCTTTCACTGCACACAACACTAGCTTGGCTTGCGTTACACACAATCACAACCTTCCTCGATAGCGTGTGTAGTACGCAATAATGAGTTTCACTAAACAAAGATATATTATTATATTATAAACGAGCTGTTATGATTAGTATTAACTTAATTTTGAATTTTATATCATTATAATTCATCTTACACATTTTCTAGAATGAGGTATGAAAACAAAATCAGTTTTTCGGATAAAAGAAGTATTTTTAAAAAAATTGGGTTTTACCGCCTTTTGATGGAATATACATTTTAAATATATTTTTGACATGTTTATAAGTTCAATTTGACAAAATAAAATTCTTCTTTGGAATCAGGATATAAAAATTTACTTTGGAAAAATTTCTCATATTATTCTGGTAACTTTCATATTTTGATGAATAGTAAAAACACGCTACATTTTAATTGAAAACAACTTTTTTCATCGCAATAATTTATATGGTTAAATTATAATATTGAATGGTTTAAGGTATAAATAGAATATATTTTTACCATTTAATATAATTTATGTCATTAGAATTAATTTTACATTGAATTAATAGGTAAAAACATTTCAATCTTTGGCAATGTTTTAACTTTTAAAACCCGTTTTCTTAACAACGGGATTAATTTCAAATTAATTACTGCTACTTTTATGTTATGAATTTTGAAAAATGGATTCCATATTTCAAATCATTGGTTCCAAATTATGTTAATAGGTTACTTTTATTTCTTTATATTATGAATAGTAACTATGGTAATTTTTATTTACTGCGGTTAAACGTAAATATGGTAATTCAAGGTTAAAATAACATTATAATAATTCAAAATTACATTTACACTTGTCCTAACATTATTTGATGAGTATTTACCCCCCACGGGAATCCATGGGATGATTTGGGACCCTATTGAGCCACTTGGTAGTGATAATGACAATTTGGATTAATTAATTTAATGTAAAGACAAAATTGACATTAACAAAAATCTTTTAATAATTAATTTTTATAAGGGGTTATATAAACTATATTTTAGACTATAAATATTCATTGGAAAGATAAAAATATTTACTACATGATGATTTTTTTTTTATTTTTAGACACCATATAAATTAAATTATTTTTGACACAATAATGATAAAGTATTTACCTCATGAATAAATGATTTAAATAAATAAGATTATAATGACTAAAATATTATCCAACCCCCCCCAATTCATATTGGATGATTTTATTTATAATATGAGTCATCTTATATTATACATTAATGTGTTTTGGACCTCTTTAAACTGATGATAAGTTTATAATAAAATAATATTTCCTCACTTTCCAAAGGTGCCCCTCTCCTCCCTTATAAAAGGCCACCTCCTTCATCTCCTCCTCACACAACATTGAGACTTCAAGATCGGCCAAAACCTGCCAATTTCACTTCCCCACTTCCTTAGAAACCTACTAGAGGTATTTTTCTTCTCAAAATACCATCTCTAGTGCCCTAAGAGAAAGTTTAAAGGAGGCACTTCGAGAAAGAGGTAATACCTTCTACCGTTTTCTTCAAGTTCCATTCTTATTCAACTTCCTCTACTTTAGTTGTTTCATTATGAAGTAATTACATAAGTATTCTCTCATATACTGATATGTTATTATAAATATGAAACAACCCTATTTCACCTCTAATCTATCCTACTGTAAAAAAAATCACCGCGTGTGTGTATGTACGGAATACCGTCTCCACACCATGGTGTAATATGTTTTCCACCACCACCTTACCCGGATGGGTATAATGGTGTAAATAAATAACTATATATTATTATTTTAAAGTGGTATTGATTCTGAAATATTATACATACACTTCAATACAATTCGACAATCATGGGAATGATATCATCGCTCGTGCGTACGTACGGCCTACCGTCTCCACGATGTGATGCGACTCGTTCTATATGATCTTCATTGAATAATGATTATATAAATGAATTGAATGAATGAATATGATATATATTACACTAATACCATTCTTTAAATTATGTATCTATATCCTATAAAGAGGAATGTGAATTTATTCGACAAAACACGCATAAGAACATAAAGCAATAAACACCCGAATAACAAGTAGAAATGAAATATTACTACTAAGAAGATACAAATATGACCATATATGATATCATAACAATGATTATGATTCTAGAATAAGTCAATAACATTATTTAAATCATTAAACAGGAGGTTCGGACATGTACAATGCATATCATACCTAAGGTAAGGGAAAATCTCACAATCTCATTTTTATCCGAGATTGTTTATACTCTGGTATTTAATGGGGTGTGTTTTATAATCAACAACCATGTTTCCTCAATATGTAATATTATTTCTATCCTAATAAAATATTTTAAATCCAATTTTACCCTTCGTTGAGTTTTTAGTAAATGATATGAAATGAATCATTTGTCGTTTTTTGTACGAGGTACTTTTTGACTTTTCCGGCCAAAGTACGAGAAGAATGTTTTTTTAATTATGCGACATGAATGGATTTTTATGATTCCATAAAACATTATTTCCATGAATCATCCTTTAAAAGTTTTCATGTTTATTTTTAATTAAATTCTTTTAGTTTACAATGTTATGACAAGTTAAGAAAGGAAAATAGTTTTTGAAGTAGAAAGGATATTTTCCTCAAGAATGGAGTTCAAGTGTTTTATCAAAAAAATTTTCCATATAAGATAATACAGGGTTCTATTTCTATCCATTTTATAACATTTATTTCATAGTGTTATGATGGAATTATTTCTATGAATTCCATTTATGGATTATGTTATAATGGAATGATATTTATGAATCCCATTTTTTAACATGGGTTATGTTATGATGTATGATTTATGATTTTGTGGCACACATAAGAATGGTTTCATTATGAGATGGGTGGGACCTATATCTCCCTCCTATGCATTGGGTAAAGATTTATATCTCATGAGATAGACATGGCTAGAAAGGAATGTTAAACTGGTTCTGTGATACAGGACTGGAACGAGGAGTGAACTCGGTTCAGTAATGGACTTTGTCCACTATGATGGTCTTGGAAATGAGCCTTGAATAATATGAAATGATTTTCTATGATTATGTGTGTATGACACAATGTTTCATGTTTTATGATATGATTATTTGGGATTACTTTTCATTACTATTATTTATCCAATGACATGATATTATGACCTCTTTTTCAGGTTCAGATTTTCAAAATGTTATGTTCTTATGAATATGATATGACTGATATTTCTTTTTTTTACCCTTACTGAGCATTTGAGCTCACCATTTTGTATGTTTTCTTTTCCCCAGGTCAGGAAGAAGGATATTAAGTAGGGTATGCAATAAAGGTACTCTAGATATGATGAAATAAATGGGAGACAATGTAGTTGATTTTATGAACTAGTTGTTTATGTTTCCCAGTTTCTAAAAACACTTTACCTATATGGTCCTTTCATGGTTTTTTTATATGTTGTAATAAGTGTGCTTCAATTATGACGTAATAACAATGTATGTAAAGTATGTGTCATTATAGTTGGTATCAGAGGAAAGGTATAGTCAACCTTTGAATGCTTGGATGTTGAATCCCTAGTAAGAATCCCATGGATAAGTCTAAGCATAGAACACAATCTTAGTGTTTTAGAAATGGCCATGAAAAACCAATGATAAGACCATAAGATTGAAATTTTATTCTTGATTATGTGTATTTCCTATTATGATTAGTGTTGCTCACACTATGCTTCTTGGTTTTAGTCAATGAATGGAACCCAAAGGTACCGTGTTAATGATGAATTTGATGGGAAATGCAATGATTATCCACCTGATCAACCCAACATTATCGAAGCTGGAATGAAAAATCTTTTAGCCATTCTCACAAAACTTTCTCAAGCTATGAACCATGAATGACTTCCAAATGAGCAAAGGAAGGAGAAACATTCTGTTGAATCCTTCATGAGGCAGCGTCCACCATCATTCAGTGGGTCTTCTGATCCATTATTGGCTGAACAATAGATTAGTACCACTGAAAAGATATTTTCAGTTCTACAATGTTCTGAACATGATAAAGTCATCTTAGTAGTTTATCGTTTAGAAGGTGATGCTGATCAATGGTGGAATCTTATCAAGAATACAGGGCAAAGAGATGAAATTGAGTCCATGGAATGAGACGAGTTCAAGAACTTATTTTTCAATAATTACTTCCCTGGTATTATTTGAACGAATATGGAGAAGGAGTTTCTTGAACTAAAGAAAAAGGATGATGAATCAGTTGGTACCTAAGAATTTAATTTTACAAGACTTGCAAGGTACGCTTTCGGAATTATTATCCAACCTCAGAGTAAAATCGATCGACTATTTAGTGGCTTAAAACCAAGTTGTCAAAGGGCGTTATCCATAAGGGACTTCAATAGCTATAAGGAAATTGTTCGATGTGCTCTCAAGGTTGAGATGGAGATTGGAGTAACCCATCAGTCATATGGGTTTGATAAGAAGAGGAAAATGGAATTCAAAGGAAAATATAAAGACCACACTGAAAAGAAGATGACTTTTCCTTTGTGCTCAAATTGTGGAAAGAAACATGGAGGGAATTGTCTTAATGGGACAAGAAAATGTTTTAAGTGTGGAAAATAAGGTCATCGGGTAGTTGAATTTCAAAATAATGGGAAGAATATGTCTAATGATGCGAACAAATAAAGGGATACACAGAATACACCTCTTACACATCAATGTTTCAAGTGCAAGGAGATGGGGCATTATTCCAATCAATGACCAAATCCAAGGGTTATTGATGATGATTGACTTCAACAAAATTTTAAGGACAAAGACAAAGGAATGTCACATGCAATTACTATCAGAAATGTGGAGTATGATAACGAAGTGGTGAAAGGTAAACATACCATCCAATCTAAAGTAGAAAATGTTTTATTTGATTCTGGATCCACACAATCATTTATTTCTGAAGAATTTTCTAAGGGTATCACAGAATTACCTCAACAATTAGATGTTGAGTTAGCTGGGACAATTCCTAATGGCACAACAGTTGCATCAAAAGTTTATAATTCTTCTCCGATTGAAGTTTGTGGGAAAGTGCTTCCTGCAAATCTTGTGATCCTTCCGATAGTGTAATTTGATGTGATTATTGGCATGGATTGTATTTCATTATATGGGGCTCATATCAATTCCCAAAGAAGGGAAATCACATTTAATATTCCAGATCAATCTATGATCGTCTATCGATGCAAGGATGAATATAAAATTCTTGAGAAAATTTCTTCCATCTTATGGGTCTTGATTCCAATAAATGAAGGTTATTTTTCTCAAATGGTTGGAGAGAAACTCATGATTAAGAATAAACCCATTGAAAGAGAGTTTGATGATGTCTTTCCAGAGGAATTTCTAGGTCTTACACCAAATCGTGAAGTTGAGTTTCAATAGAACTCATACCGGGTGCTTTGACCATTTCAAAGACACCTTTTAGAATGGCCCCAATTGAGTTGCAGGAATTGAAGAAGAAACTCCAAGAGAATCCTGATAAAGGATTAATACTCCCTAGTGTGTCACCGTGCGGACCACCGGTTCTATTTTTTAAGAAGAAATATGGATCAATGAGACTCTTCATTGATTATCAAAAACATAACAAGATCACTATCAAGAACAAATATCCTCTCCCACACATTGATGACTTATTTGACCAACTACACGGAGCTCAGTACATTTCCATGATTGATCTTCATTCAGGGTATCATCAATTAAGGGTCAAAAGGGAGGATATACCAAAGACGACGTTCCGTACATGGTATGGACACTATTAATTTCTAGTGATGCCATTGGGTCTTACTAATTCCCCTTCTATCTTCAAGGATCTAATTAATAGAGCCTTAGAGACTATATTGATCAGTTTGTGGTAGTCTTTATAGATGATATTCTTGTCTATTCAAAGAGAAAGGAAGAACATGATGATCACTTGAGAATTGTATTGAAGACCCAGAGAAAGGAGAATCGTTATACCAAATTTACAGAGTGTGAATTTTGGCTTCAAAAAGTTTCATTTTTAGGTCACATAATCTCAAAAGAGGGGTAATCCATGGGTCCAGCAAAAACAGAGGTTATCAAAAGATGGTCGAGACCAACGACAATAACTGAGATCTGAAGTTTTCTTGGTTTGGATGGATATTATTGACAATTTTTAAAATATTTTTCAGGATTATCTGATCCACTCACCATCTTGATGTGAAAAGGAGTTATGTTCATGTGGACGTAGGAGTGTGAAGAGAATTTCAAGAAGGTGAAAAGAAGGTTATCTTGTGCACCTGTGCTCACACTGCCTTGTAGTGGAGAAAGGTTTGTGATCTACTGTGATGCATCCATGAAGGTATTGGTGTGTGTTCACATGCAAACCGATATGGTGATAGCTTATGCCTCACGATAGTTGAAAATCCATGAGCAAAATTATCTAACTCATGATTTAGAGTTAGCTGCGGTAATATTTTCATTAAAGATTTAGAGGCATTATCTTTATGGTGAAAGCTGTGATATTTATAATGATCATAAAAGTTTAAAGTATATTTTCACACAAAATGAGCTGAATATGCACCAAAGAAGATGGTTGGAGATGATTACGAATTACGACTGCTCAATTCATTATCACCCTAGGAAAGAAAACAAGGTGGAAGACACATTAAGTCGATAAGACCATGCTAGCTCATCCATGATGAGGATCACAAAAGATCTAATATTTATGGATTTACAAAGGATTGATCTTGGAATTATAATGTAAGGGGGAAATCATATCTTTCTCAAATTAATGTTTAACCATCTATACATGTGAAGATTAAAGAGGCACGAAAAGAAGATGTAGAGTTACAAAAGAAGGTGAAAAATGATCCTGAATCCTACCTTGATTGTGATGGGATAATAAGGTTCAAGAATCGGGCCTGTGTTCCACCAATCCCATAATTAAAGAAGGATCTACTAGATGAGGCTCAAAGTTCTTCATTCTCTATACATCCTGGAAGCACAAAGATGTATAGAGACCTGAAAGAGTACTTCAGGTGGGATGACATGAAAAAAGATGTTGCTGAATATGTCTCTTGATGCTTGGTTTTTCAGCAAGTTAAAGTTGAGAGATAAAAGTCTAAAGGCATGTTATGACCATTACCCATACCAGAATGGAAATGGGAAAACATCACTATGGACTTTGTCACTAGACTTCCTAAAACATCCAAAAGCAACAATGCTATCTGGGTTATAGTTGATCATCTTACGAAGTCGACACACTTCATTTCTATTAGGGAAGATATATCTCTAGGTCAACTTGCCCAGATATATGTAAAGGAAGTGGTAAGATTGCGTGGATTACCACTTTCCATTGTATTTGATTGGGATCTGAGGTTTACCTCGATGTTCTGGTAATGTTTTCAGCATACTCTAGATACGGATTTGACTTTCATCACTGCTTATCATCCTCAGACAGACGGTCAGTCTGAGAGAACAATTCAAACTCTAGAAGATATGTTAATACCGATCTCTATAGTTTTCAAAGGTGGTTGGGATCAACACCAACCATTGGTGGAATTTTCTTATAATAATAGCTTTCACTCCAGTATTCAGATGGATTTTTATGAATCTCTATATTGGAAGAAAAGTAGGACTCCATGTTACTGGGATGAAGTTGGGAAAAGAAAGCTACTAGGACCTCATCTTGTTGATGAGATGGTAGAAAATGTCAAATATATTCAACAACACATAAGAGCAGCTCTGAGTCGACTAAAAAGTTATGATGACAATCTAAGAAAAGACTTAGAGTTTGATGTGGGTGATAAAGTGTTCTTACGAATATCTCCTTAGAAGAGAGTAATGAGATTTGGAAAGAAGGGAAAGTTGATCCCTAGGTATATTGGTCCTTTTGAAATATTGGATCGTGTTGGGAAGGTAGCTTCCCAATTGGCTCTTACATCGAATATCTCCCAAGTTCACGATGTGTTCCATGTATCTCTCCTAAGAAAGTACATACCCGATCCTTCACATGTACTCAGCTCAGAAGTCATACAGCTGGAGAAAGATCCTTCTTATAAAGAACAACCGATAGAGATTCTGGATCGTATCAAAAAAGTCCTATGGAACAAGACAACTCGCTTGGTGAATGTTTAATGGAGGAACCACCAATTAGGAGAAGCTACATGGGAGCTTGAGGATATGATGAGGGAGAGGTATCCTTATCTGTTTTTTACGAAGTGACGAATTTCAAGGGAGGAATTCATTTTAAGGGGGGTCGAATGTAACACCCTAATATTTTATGAGAAGTATATTTTTTATGTATTATGTTGTAATAAAAGGAATCTTTCACTACACACAACACTATCTTGGCTTGCATTACACGCAATCGCGACCTTCCACGATAGCATGTGTAGTACGCAATACCGAGTTTCACAAAACAATGATATATTATTATATTATATACTAACCATTATGAATAGTATTAACTGAATTTTGAATTTTATAACATTATAATTCATCTTACACATTTTCTATAATGAGGTATGAAAACAAAATCAGTTTTTCGGATAAAAGTAGTATTTTTAAAAAAATTATGTTTTACCGCCTTTTGATGGCACACCCATTTTAAATCTAGTTTTGACTTGTTTATAAGTTCAATTTGACAAAATAAAATTCTTCTTTGGAATCAGGATAAAAAATTTACATTGGATAAAATTTTAATATTATTCTGGTAACTTTCATATTTTGATGAATAGTAAAAACACGCTATATTTTAATTAAAAAAAACTTTTTTCATCGCAATAATTTATATAGTTAAATTATAATAATGAATGGTTTTAAGGTATAAATAGAATATATTTTTACCATTTAATATAATGGATGTCTTTATCATTAATTTTAAATTGAATTCATAGGTAAACACATTTCAATCTTTGGCAATGTTATAACTCTTTAAAACCCGTTTTCTTAACAAAGAGATTAATTTTAAATTAATTACTTCAACTTTGGTTTTTTGAATTTTGAAAAATGGATTCCATATTTGGAATCATTGGGTCCAAATTATGTTAATATGTTACTTTTATTTACTTTTTTATGAATAGTAACTACAGTAATTTTTATTTACTACTGTTAAAGGTAAATATGGTAATTCAATGTTAAAAGAATATTATAATAATTCAAAATTACTTTTAAAATTGTCCTAACATTATTGGATGAGTATTTTCTGAGCAGGGTCATCCTTGGGTGTATTGTGGGACCCCATTGAGCCACTTGGTAGTGATAATGACAATTTGGATTAATTAATTTAATGTAAAGACACAATTGACATTAAAAAAAATATTTTAGTAATTAATTTTTATAAGGGGTTATATAAATTAAATATTAGACTATAAATATTCACTAGAAAGTTAAAAAGACTTATTACATGATGATATTTTTGTTTATAATTTTTAGACACCAAATAAATTAAATTATTTATGACACCATAATGATGAAATATTTACCTCATTAATAAATTATTTAAATAAATAAGATTATAATGATAAAAATATTATCCAATACCTGTCCAATTCCAATTAGATGATTTTATTTTGAATATGTGTCATCTTATATTCTACGTTAATGTGTTTTGGACCTCTTGAAACCGATGATAAGATTATAATAAAAAAATATTTTCACACCTTTCAAAGGTTCCCCTCTCCTCCCTTATAAAAGGCCACTTCCTCCCTCTCCTCCTTACACAAATTTGAGACATCAATCTCGGCCAAACCCTGCCCATTTCACTTCCCCCCTTTTTAGAAACATACTAGAGGTACTGGTCTTCTCAAAAGACCAACTCTAGTTCCCTAAGATAATTTTTAAAGGAGGCACTTCGAGAAAGAGGTAATACCTTCTACCATTTTCTTCAAGTTCCATTCTTCTTATACTCCCTCTTCTTTAGTTGTTCCATTATGAAATAATAACATCATTATCCCTCATATACTTATATTTTATTATAAATATGAAACAACCCTATTTCACCTCTTTTCCATTCTATAGTAAAAAAAATCACCGTGCGTGCGTACGTACGGAATACCGTCTCCACGCCGTGGTGTAATATGTTTTCCACCACCACCTTACTCGGATGGGTATAATGGTGTAAATAAATAACTATATATGATTATTGTAAATTGGTATTTATTCTGAAATATTATACATACACTTATATACAATTTCACAATCTTGGGAACGATATCATCGCTCGTGCATACGTACGACCTACTGTCTCCACGATGTGATGCGACTCATTCTATATAATATTAATTAAATAATGATTATATAAATGAATTGACTAAATGAATATGATATATATTACACTAATAAAATTATTTAAATGATGTATCTATATCCTATAAAGATGAATAAGAATTTATTCGACAAAACACGCATAAGAACATAAAGCAATAAACACCCGAATAACATGTAGAAATGAAATATTACTACTAATAAGATACAAATATGAACATATATGATATCATAACAATGAGTACGATTCTGGAATAAGACAATGATATTATTTAAATCATTATACAGGGGGTTTGGACACGTACAAAGCATATCAGACCTAAGGTAAGGGAAAATATCACAATCTCATTTTTATCCGAGATTGTTTATACTTTGGTATTTACTAGGGTGTGTTTTATCATCCAAATCGATGTTTCCACAATATGTAATATTATTTTGATCCTAATACAATTTTATAAATCCAATTTTACCCTTCGGTGAGCTTTTAGTAAAAGATATGAAAGAAATCATTTGTAGTTTTTCGTACGAGGTACTTTTTGACTTTTTCTGCCAAAGTACGAGAAGAATGTTTTTTAACTTATACGAAATGAATGGATTTTTATGATTCCATAAAACATTATTTCCATGAAGCTTCCTTTATATGTTTTCAAGTTTATTTTTCATTAACTTATTTTAGTTTAAAATTTTATGACATGTTAAGAAAGGAAAAATGTTTTTGAAGTAGAAAGGATACTTTCCTCAAGAATGAAGTTCAAGTGTTTTATCAAAATAATTTTCCATCTAAGATAATATAGGGTTATGTTTATATCCCTATTATTAAATTTATTTCATTTTTTTATGATGGAATTATTTTTATGAAGTCTTTTTATGGATTATTTTATGATGGCATGATGTTTATGAACCCCATTTTTATTACATGGGATATGTTATGATGTCTGATTTATGATTTTGTGGAACACATAAGAATGGTTTCATTATGAGATGGGTGGGACCGATATCTCCCTCCAATTCATTGGGTAAAGATTTATATCTCATGAGATAGGCATGGACGGAACAACAAGTTAAACTAGTTCAGTGATACATGACTGGAACTAGGAGTGAACTCAGTTCAGTAATGGACTTTGTCCTCTATGATGGTCTTGGATATGAGCCTTGACTAATATTAAATGTTTTTCTATGATTATGTGTGTATTATACAAAGTTTCATGTTTTATGTTATGATTATTTGGGTTTAATTTTCATTACTATGATTTATCCCATGACATGATATTATGATCTCTTTTGCAGGTTAAGATTTTCAAAATGTTATGTTCTTATGAATATGATATGACTGATATTTCTTTTGTTTACCCTTACTGAGCATTTGAGCTCACCCTTTTGTATGTTTTCTTTTCCCCTGGTCAGGAAGAATTATATTAAGTAGGATATGCCAAAAAGGGACTATGGATATGATGAAATAAATGAGAGACAATGTAATTGATTTTATGAACCAGTTGTTTATGTTTCCCAGTTTCTAAATACATTATACCTATACGGTCCTTTCATGGTTTTGTCATATGTTGTAATAAGTGTGATTCAACTTTGAAGTAATAACAATATATGTAAATTATTGGTCATTATAGTAATCCAGCTCTATTCAACTCTATTCGAGGATAATATACTCAATATATAATCCAATTCCTCATAACTCCAACACATAATATAAAAAATTATACTCAACAACAATAGTCAAGATCATAACAGTAATTATAAAATAAGGTCAAGGTAGATGAAAAAACAAATTCTTTATAATACCTAGAATATAAATTTAAGGCTCTATTTAGAAACTAAATAACAATAAAAGTAATTTATTCACTATTAATTATATATAAAATTTAAAAATATATATACAATAGTAACTTCGTTTAAAAAAATGTACAATTGAAATATGTAAACAAGACATAAACTTTTCAGAAGAATTCCCAAATAGAGGCTAATTATAATATTTTTATTATTGTAACTTTATAATTATGGACCATAAATTTTTATGATTATAATAATTTTGAGTTTATTCAAATATGAACCCCTTCATATTTATCATTATATGGAATTTCCATTTTAAATATATGATATTATTTAAATTTTAAATATTCAATGACTCAATTTCTAATATGTAAAAATCTTTCATATTCTAAATATCAAATAGTTTATTATTATTTAAACATTAATCATATCAATAATCTAAACACCTTTGATATGGTTTTAATAATATCCATATAATGTCCCTTTTATTTTGATTAATTCAAACTAATTAATTAAGAACAATTGAAAAATTAAATATAATCATTTAATGTTGTGTCCTTATTTAAAAAGTTATATCCCATAATAAATTATTTATTATAATTTATAAATAAATATATATAATTTATATATAATAAGAATTTACAACTAATTAATTAATGGGAATTTCAAATATTATAAATAAATATTTGAAAACCATTAATGTTTTATTAACATTTATTTAATAAATTATAATCCATTTAAAATTAATTAATTAATTTATAATCTATTTATAAATTATATATTTCAAAAATATATTATATAAAAAATTATTAAAACGTTATAAACCATCAAATCCAATTAAGAATTTTTAAAAAATAAAATTGTTAAATGCTTACCATTACATAGAAACACATTCCCATGTAAGGGTATCATTCCTTTACTCTAAAACATACATGCTGTGTAAGGGTAATCCAATTCTAGATCCATATTCTGATATAGATGTACATGACCCTTACATAGCATACGCTACATAAGGTCTGAAAACATATTACCTTTATGTGATCTATTCACACAAGGGTAAGTACAAATATACCATTATGTAAATATTTTCAATACCACATTAACATTATTTAAACAGTCTAAATAAGATAAATCTTCCCATAACACTTACATAAACCATATGGAAATATGGTATAAGTAATATATAGGTTTCATTGTGTAAAGGTAACTCTTGGAGACATTTACATTAGTGTGCTTCATAAGGGAACATCAAATCAAACCAATATATACATTTAGGAAAATAATTATTACCCATACAAACCAGTGTTTCAACAATGGTTAAATAGTATGATACCCATACGTGAAACATTTATGTAAACTCTCGTATGTAGGAATCAAATTTCCTACCAATACATAAAAAGTGTTTCTTATAAGGTTAAATTGAAATATTACTTTACACATCCTTAAGAAGATATGAAATATGTTTACATAGCCTCTCATATAAGGATAAATGTATGGTTAGATTTATGTAAATTTTTTAAATATTTCATAACCTAAAAACATAATTAAAATAACTATAAGAGAGAGTTAAACCCCTTCACTACCATTATGGGTAAGGGTAAGCAATATCATAATATTACGTAACAATAATATAAAAATCATTTTTTCAAGGGTTACCATATATACTACCTTTTTTTGAACCATTCACACTATGCTAATCCTCATGAATCCAATCTTGTGTAATGTTAATATCTTGGTTTCCATTACATTTCTCAATTATGGAAGTGTAATGCCCTGATTTTCTTTACATAACCTAACCATGTGAGTTTAAAAACATTTCTCAATTTTTTATATGCCTAAAATTAATTGTTTTATTTTGGAATTTTTATTAATTTCTGGGAATGAGATAATAAAATATAATCATCAATTGCTGTGAAACCACTATTAGGTTTTCTATGAATCAAATGACCATTATTATAAAAAATGGAAGTAATTAAAAACCATTTGT
This sequence comes from Viscum album, assembly GCA_963277665.1. NCBI lineage: Eukaryota > Viridiplantae > Streptophyta > Magnoliopsida > Santalales > Viscaceae > Viscum > Viscum album. The sequence continues at coordinate 1,543,550,071 of OY728142.1, forward strand.
CTGAGGATATCTGTTAAAGATCATATGATACTAAATAATAACGGAAAAAAGATCTACTATTAGAGGAAGTATTGGATTGTGAACACATAAGTTGAAAAATAATCCCACCTCCATGGTGTATCGACTACCCAAACAAAATTAATCATTGCATAAGAGGGATCCGTCCATCTGTCCATGATGTGGTCACATAACATATATAAAGAAGGAAGATGAATAGAGCTGTGGAACTTAGGGAGTTTTGGAAAAGAATGAAGATATAAATCCACACCGATCCCATTGTCATCACATGGTAGTGTTTATAAAAGAAAGAATGAAAACCCTCAATATGTATCATTTAATCATAAAATCCTAAAACATGACTAAATTATTTTTTAAAATAAATTCCCTAATTGTATTAAATTTTCACCTTCCATAAGTGTTTTGGTCTGGACCTCCATGGTCTATTACAAGTCAAAATATAGAGTTTGGGGTGTTCTGGGAGTCAATGGTAACTTATTTATAGAGTTTTATTAATTTCTAGTTTTTTCATCAGAATGTCAAGGGTGTTGGTAGGTCGGAGGAATTGGTAGGTAAGGGATTCAATATGAATAGGGAGTCTTTATGATAGGGTGTCTATATACTGAGGCATCGGTTGGTTTAGGGCATTGGTACGTCAAATACGTAGGTAGGTCATGGCTCTGGTAGAATGAGGAGTTAGTAGTTCAATGTGTTTGTTGGTCGAGGATTCTGTAGGTCAATGGCGTTGATAGGAAAAAAGGTGTCGTTAGGTCAGAGCGTAAGTAGGTCGAGGGTGTCAGTCGGTCGATCCATCAGTTGGTCATTGTGTTGGTAGGTCGAGGAATCTATGAGTTAGGGAATCAGTGATACAATGTATTATTGAATCAGGGCATCGGTGAGTCAGAGCAATAGTGAGTCAGGGTGTCAGTGAGTCAAGGGATTGGTGAGTCAGGAATTGTTAGGTCATGTTGGTGGCTCAACATCAGTGGCTAAATGTCTGTAGCTCAGTGTTAGTGACTCCCTATCACTGTATCTCCATCAGTGGCTTTCTGTTGGTGACTCACCCATTGTTGAATCCATTCCATTTTTTAGTTTCAACCCTCTTATGTTTTATTTGATTTAAATTGAGTTCAATGTTTTGTTTTGGAGTGTCTAAAGTCTTTGTTAAATGATATTAATTATATCTTTAATATCATAATGCTCTAGGGAATTTTAAATAGTTGAAGCACATGATCTTGGTGACGATCGGACTTTAATGTCCATTGAAACTCTTTCTCATTCTGTTGACATAAGATCTGCATTTTTCTAAAGATGATATCCCATCTTCTATTTCTTATTGTTATGACGAGAAATTTTTCATCCTATATGAGATATGTTCCTATGTTGTATCCCCCCCGCGTTTGGTTTCCGTTGTAGTCTGCTACTTGCACGACCCCCTTATTTTGGTGAAAAGAGGAGTTTTTGTCGCCTGTTGGTCCATGTAGGGATTCCTAAATCTATCCATTAATTGTGTATCATGTAGGGAATGTGTACTTATTTCCTCTTGTAAATATGGATAAAACCAATTGAAAAACAATATTAGGAATGAATAAATAATTATGGGGAAGATGTTTATGATCACTTTGTTTTATTTGATATCTTTGATTTACACTAGGAATTATATGGGTTTTATCCCTCTGAAAATCATGGTTGTTTGTGGTCTTTCCTTATGACCCCACGATTTTACATACGCATTGTTATTTATATCATGAAATTAATTTAATCATAAAATATAATTAATCATGTATAATAGGTTAAATGAAAATTATTCCACATTATTGAAATTGATTTATGATCACCCATGATTATCAAAGTGTAATTAAAGAGACTTTTTGGATAAATATAGATACACTTATCATGTTTTTGTGTGGTTGGGTATTAATAGGGCCTTTTTGGGGTTTTTTATTTATGAGGATTATATGTTGGTGCTTCTGTAAGCATGGTTGTGCGAACATGGGCGGGAATATGAGTTGGTTCGACGAGAAGGTTGTAGTTTGTGTGTGCAACAGGGTTATGGTTAAGCACTGGTTATGGTGGGATTTGTGTTTGAGTTGGAGCATGAGGTGTAATGGAACCTCATGTTGATATATTAATAGACTATGGAATGCATTTACATGTTATACCATCATACTACAACTGGGTAGTGGTTGGTTTGCGGGGCTGTAGGACTGAGATGTGCCATGACTTCATTTTTTTTCAATGTTAGAATGGGTTCCCTTACCATTGGCCCAACCTTCAATGTTTATATTGCACAATGGTTGGTATGGTTTCATTTCATTATAATGTTTATAGTGTTTTGTAGTTTCTTAGGCAGGTATTAAAATAAATAAAAGAATGAATGGATAATGGAGAATGATAATTCGTTAAATGAATCAGTTTGGGTTAGGTTTAAAATTGGGGCTTGTAGTGAAGAAGCATTCAAAATACTGTTGTTCCTGGAGGTATGTGCATGTAGGGGTAGCATCAAATGTGGTTTTTAGGGGGATGGTTTTATATTTTGAATCCCATAGTATGGTTTAATTTTTTTACCTGATGTATAAACTCATAGTTCCTTACGTTTTATATATGCACCACACCTGTGTTGAGCACTATGTGCCAAACGCCCCCACTTTTATCGGGGATGATGTATTTCCTAACATAGTAGTGTGAGGATAGATCACTGGTTATTGACATTACTCGGATCCCACTTCTATAAATTTACAACCCATGACTCTTTGAGAAGGCTATAATATCAATAGGTTCAGTACCACACTTATGGTATTGGTTTTGTGAGAGGTGGTTTGTTTCCCAGGTGTCTTTGAGATGAGCCCCGTGTGTTTTCAGGTGAAATGTGTGGGGGGTGTTGACTAGTTTTCTACAAGAATAATGTGATTTGGTGTTCAGATCAGGTGTGTGTAGGCATGTTGTAATAGTAGGTCTTGTGGAAGATCATGGTAGCATCGGGATGATCACCATTTGGGATGAGTAGTTAATCAGTGGGAAGACGTGCGAGGTAACCAAATATTAATGTGATTACTAATTTAAATTTCATTACTTCTTTAATTTAGTGACTGCGACTTATTGTGGATATGGTGGATAGTATACCATAATTTTTTCTTTTTTGTTTTTGTTATTTTCTCAGAGGGGCATCAGTATACTTATCCCACTTGTTCATGGGTGACATTGGATTTTCCCTATGGAGATTTCTTGTATGCTCACCCTATGTTTATAAAATTGTTGTTATGATTCAAATAAGATTACTCAGGCCATAAAGGATCTTACTTACTCATATGTTGGATACAGTTATTGTGTCTCTACTTAGTATTATTTTGGTACTTACATTGGAGTTATCTTTGTATTTATAGCGTTATTACATAACACTTTAATGTGGTATAGATTTTGGTTTATTTATATATATCTATCTTCGTGTTTCTTGAGGTTGATACGTCTTATCTCTCGATATTTTTTACTATAAATAGGGTAATTCCTCTCATTTTTGTGATATTTTCATACCCTTGGTGCTGGTTACCACCCCAGGGCCTATTGGAGGCGGGACTTGGGGGGTCATTATCTCTCCTTCATCTTGCAGAAGGAAGGCTTGGATTATTTATATCACTTCCCTAATCTTGAAGAAGGAATGTCATGACAAAATGGTTCCAAATGTTATGGTTGGGAGTTTGGATGAATTTTGAATTTAGGCATAGTGGTTATTGAATTGGGTGTTTGGGAAACAATGCTATGTTATCTTGTAGTGTAACAAAGGTCCGGAAAGAACAGTTAGGACACTTTATTTCAGGGCCCCTATGATCCAATGAAAGGTCTCTGAGCTTACCAAATAATCAGGTGAATCTACAACTATTTTAGGGTAGATACCCTATAAAAAGTAAATTTATCTTGATTAATTTCATTCTTGTTTATTTTGGGCGTTTTCGTGAAATTAAAATAAACATTGAGTTAAAATTAATCCTAAACAAATTTCATACTACACGGGCTTACATGTTATCCTTTTCCCTTTCATATATGGCTCCCAGACATCGAATACATGTGGTATGAGAAGAGGATGGTTATCTAGATTACCTAGTTGGTAGGAGGAAGGCCAATCTAGTAGAGGAGTATGATCAGTGGTAGAAGATGGTTCAATCATTCCAGCAACATACTCTGGGAGGTTTGAAGGAAGCATTTCCGACATGGAGATTGAGAGTTGGATCGAGGAGTCGGTGATCACTCTCAATGCAATCCATGCATTGAAAAAGTATTTGGATACCATATAAGTGATCCATATGAGGGGATAACCGCGTCAATGGTGGAATATTTATTTTGGGGAGAAGAAGGAGACCAATATTTTGTGGGTCAACATTGAAGAGGAGTTTAAGGAAGAATTCCTTTCTTCCATGATAAAAGCTGCAGAGTGGCTGGAGCTACTCTTCCTCCAGTATAAGAGTATGCCAATGAGGTAATTTGGGGCTAAGTTTAGGGATCTAATACATTTTTCTCCAGATAACTTTCCATATGAGGAGTCTCATGTGAGATGTTTAGAGGTGGCACTCCATCATTCTATACAGTATGTGGTTACTCCCTTCACCCTGTCAAAATACATTGAGGTTTTGAAGAAGGATTATGTTGTAGAAATGTTTAACTCATGAGGAGTTCTACCATGTGGGGGCTTTAAGACAAGTTATTCTAGGGGAAAGTTCATTATCAATAAGTCCCCAGTGTTAGGGCCTTCCAGGTTTTTACCAGCAGGGAGTCGATCCGAGAATTTTCAGTTTTAACCATCTTGTTTTAATAATTTTCCCATTAGATTAGATCCAAGGTGTTTTTATTGTGGGTGCCTTAAGAACCATTAGAGATAGTTCCCAGTTCATGCTTAGTATGGTGGAGGTGGGATGGTTTAGGGCCTACCTCAGTAGTATTTTCTAGCCTGTCCTTTACAGCTAGAGGGACAGAAGGCCCCTCCTCCACCAAGGGCATACATTTTAGAAGAAGGATAACCTCAATGTTCTACTCATGGACCATGACTAGGTAATTATTAGTGAGGAGGCTAATAGCCTAGGGGAAAATGATATGGGCATTGGTATTTTCATGCCATAGTGGAAACAGTTCCCATAGGGCCTGAGGTTATTTGAGGTACAATTATTATTTTTAGTATGCATGCTTTCAACTTTTTTGATTTAGGATCTTTTCAATCCTTCATTCCATGAAATATGCCCCATGCCTTGGGACTATATATTTAGTGACTTTCCATGCCCCTAGTGTTGTGTACACTTGTCAGAGGTTAGAACAACTTTCTTTATATTTTTCAGGGATGTAAAATGTTGTTGGTGCCGCATTAGTCAAAAAAATATCTCTTTCTGTTAGCGATTCACCCATATGATTTCATACATGGAATCAAGTAGTTAGTTTCCGTGCATACTATTATCAAATTCTTTTAGAAAATGGTCGTGTTTTCATACACGATGTTCCAGTGTGTATCTTTTGTAGGAGAGAAGAGCTGTAAGGTTGGAGGCCGGTGTATGGAGCCTCTTATTTTCATTTTAATTGAGCTGTCAGTAGGATCAATGGATGATGATGTGGTTGATGTTAGAAGATTTTTAAGAGTATTTTTTGATTTTATGCACAAGGAGGTTGTGACTCTACTCCCTCGATGTGATGTTGAGTTTGGAATAGACTTATAAACTAGTGGTAGTCCGATTTTGATGAATCCTTTTCAGATGGCACAATCTGAGTTGTGGGATTTGCAGATCCAAATTGAAGTCCGGATGAAGAATGGTTTCATCTAACACAGTGTTTCACCATGGGTTTCTCTAGTACTTTTTATGAATATGGCAAACAATGGTATGAGGTGGTCCATAGACTACCAGAGACTGAATCCGGTAACTATTAAAAATGGTTACCCCGTATCGAGGATATACAATCTTTTCGACGAAATGAGGGAGTAAGTTGGTTTTCCAACATTGATATATAGTCTGGATATCTCATAGTTATGTCATGCGTTGTTATGAACACACCAACTGTGTTCATGGGGATAGTAAACTATGTATTTTGTGAGTTCCTAAACAAGTTATTCATTGTATTCATATATGAAATCTTGATCTTCTTGAAGTCTGAGGAGGAGCAGAGTGAGAATCTTAGGACTGTCATGGGGATCCTTTGACAGCACCAGCTCTACAGAAATATGTCCAAGTAAATCCTTTGTACAAGGAAGGTCCAATTCCTTAATCATGTGGTGTATCGATAGTGAATATAAGTTTACCTATCGAAGGTCGAGGTTGTTGTTTCTTGAGAAGCACCCAATAATGTGTCATATATTCGTAGTTTTCATAGTACAGGAAACTACTACTAGATATTTTTACTATATTTTCCCAAGTAGAAGCTCCATTGATGAATCTAGTAAGAAAATTCCACGCTTTTGTGCAGGGAGAGTAGTTTCAAGAAGAGAATTTATAGATGAAGGGTATGTTAGCCAAGGCTCTAGTGCTCAGGCTTCCAGAGGAAGGGGTTATGTTCGAGGTGTTTTGAAATGATTCCAATATTGGATTGGGGTGTGTGCTGATGTTGCAATGGGGAGTTATCACCTATGGGTCTAGGAAAATTTACCCCATGAATATAACTATTCCACCCACGATCTAGAACTAGTATTGGTCATGTTCTAACTAATGATGTGGTGACATTACCTCATAGGGGATCACTTTTTGGTCTTCACGGATAACATGTGATTGAGCTACATATTTCCCCAATAAGACATGAACCTGTAGTAGTGGAGGTGTATGGAATTTCTATAGGATTATGATTTTGAGATATCTTACAACTTAAGAAAGGGTAATTTTTAGGCTGATTCTTTGAGTAAGATGTTGCCAATGGAAGTGGTTCAGGAATTTACAGATGCTTGGAGGGTGATGGGTAAGTGGTTTTACTTGCACTAAGATTCTATAATAGATTGAAAAAAGGCCATCTATTTTAGATGATGGTATATTCTTAATTGAGGAATAAGGGGGAGGAGTTTCAATGGGGTGACTTAGAGGCCGAGGTGATGCAAGATCGCATTTACCAAGTTGATTCTCTAGATGGATGGTTAGAAGATGGTCAAAAATAGATGCTGTTCCATGATAAGTTGTTTCTTCCAGTGGAAATGTGCGATGAAGTTCTCCTTGATATTTATAGCTCACCCCTATTGGTTCACATATAAGTTTTCATGATGTAATGAGGATTGAAGGAATAGTTATGGTGGCCTAGGCTGAAGTAGTAAATGGTGGATTTTGTGGCCATTTTCTTGGCGTTCCATCAAGTGAAGGTCGAGAACCATGTTATAGATAGTTTATGGAAGACACTTGATGTCCCTGAGTAGAAGTGGGATGACATTTTAGTGGATTTTTTCGCAAGATTACCTAGGGCTCAGGGAGGATACAATGTTATCTTGGTACAAGTTGATCAGTTGATGAAATCAGCTCACTTTTTAGGGATCAAGGAGTCAAACATAGTGAATTAATTAGCACGATGTTTTTTGGATGAGGGGGTGTGGTAGAAAATATTTATATGATGTATCACCTCATATTGGGTTACAAGTATTACCTCATGTGTATGGAGGGAATTGCAACATTATTTTGGCACACTGTTATGCCTCATTACTTATTTCCACCCTTAGATGGATAGGCAGACAAAGAGGACCATAAAGGAATTGGAGGACATGTTGCAACCATGTCATCAGGACCATAATGGTTCTTAGTTGTGACATTTTCCTATAGTATAGTTTTCATACAATACTAGATATCACACTTCAATTGGAATGGATATGTTTGAGGCAATGTATGGAAGGTCATGTCATTCACCCTAAAGATGGTTGAATGTTGGAGAGGCACCTTCTCTAGGTATGTATGTGGTGTAGATTAAACCGAGACGGTGCATCCTGTATATGGGAGGATGAAGGAAAAAAAGGCTGGAAGAAATCGTATGCCGATCTTTGGGGAAAACATTGGGAGTTTTTGGTTGGTGACCAGATGTTCTTGAATGTTTCCCCACGACATGGATAGTAGAAGATTGGAAGAGGGAGTAAGATTTATTCAAGGCTTATCATACCATTTTATGAGTTGGTAAAAGTTAGTCAGGTGTCATATCAGTTAGAATTTCCATCATAGTGAGGGAGGGCCCACGATGTCCTTCATGTATGCAAGCATCGTCAGTATCTTCATGATGACTCCCATATCATTGATTTGGGAGATTTGGATATAAATAATACTACAATGTTCATGAAGATACTATTCGAGATCTACGATCATCAAGAAATGTTTATTCATAGAATTACCTATCCCTTGGTTCACATGTTGTGGCGGAATGTTGGCCTTGAAGATGGTACATTAGAGTGAGAGACGCAGATGCGAGCCTATAAATCAGATTTTTTTTTTGGATTTTTTACCTTGTTTTTTCCTTTTTTATGTAATTAATAAAAATTATTTTCTATGATATGAATTTTTTACTTGTTATGTGGTGTACTATAATATCCTGATGTATGTGGAGGTGAGGACCAGATCCCAAATCAAGATGCATTATTGCGAATGCGATTAACCCCATGTGGGTGATTCAGTGCCACCCAAAGAATATAACATCATAACATGGGGAAATAGTTATATTGATATGCATGTTTGGGAAGTGTAACTTTTGGTGACTATGTGGTATCTATTGTAGTTATTGGTCTGGAAAATATTGAATATGGTGTTCATGGAAATTGAGGATTCACTCTAACAAGGTGGTTTGTACTTAAGAATCATCTTGTGAGGCGGTTGTTCGAAACCATCTATATTCTGGTATTTTTTTATGTATAAAGGGAAAAATAGTATTAGATGTATTTGATGTAAATTACTGAACATCCTTGGTCAATTACATTTCAAGATCTAGTGTTTGGTGTGTTCTTGGAGGCATTGGTAGCTCATTTTAGGAGTTTTCCAAATTTCTAATTTTTCGATCTATACGTCGAGAGCATCAGGAGGTCAAAGGTATCCATAGGTCTGGGCATCTGAAGGTTGTGGGAATCGGTAGGTTGAAGGCATTGGTAGGTGAGGGAGTCAGTATGAAGATGTTCCGTTAGGTCAGGGTGTTAGCAGCTCAAGGAGTCGATTAGTCGAGGTCATCAGTTGGTTGAAGGTGTTGGTAGGACATGACATTTGTAGGTTGAGGGAGTCAGTAGGTAGAGGAATCATTAGCTTAGGGCTTCAGTAGATCGACAGATCAATGAGTCAGAGAATCAGTGATATTGGGCATCGGTGAGTCAGAGCATCAGCGAGTCAAGGAATCAGTGAGTTAGGGTGTTGTTGATCCAAGCACTAGTATATCTCATTAGTGTCTTAGAGTTAGTATCTCAATGTCTGTGACTTGCTGTCAGTGGCTCGATGTTAGTGGATTGTTGTCAGTGGCTCACCCATATGGGTCTCATTTTCATTTTTTCTAGTTTTTCCTTTCTTACATTTTATTTGACGTAAATCATGTTTAATGCCTTGTTTGGGTATTTCTAAAGAATTTTCAATGGATATTAATTATATCATTATTATCTTATTTATTTTAGGACTTTGAAATAGTCGATCTGTGTGGCCTTTTCCATTATCCTGCTTTAATGAACCTTGAAAATGATTCATGTTCCATTGATAAAGGATCTATAATTTTCTAAATCTTAGGTCCTATCCAATATTTTCTATTGGTGCATAGAGGACTTTTTATTTCTAGAAGAGTTGTGCTCCAGTGCTCTATCACCCCTTCTTAGGTTTTTCATGGAGTCTACTACTTGCATGAACCCCCTATATTGGCACAAAGAGGAGTTTTGATTTCCTATTGTTTCATGTTGAGAACCCGTCGTCTCTCCTTTAATGGTGTATCATGATGTTGGAGTAAATTTGTCCGCTTGTAAAAATAGTTGAAACCAATTTAAAGATGTTAATAATAATTAATAAATGGGGATGAGAAAAATGTTTATGATCACTTACATATATCTTTTATTTTTGACATATAATATAATTTTTTTGTGTTGTATCCCATTGAAAATCATGGTCATTGTTTTTATTTTTTTGTGCACCCATGATGCTTTATGATTATTATTGATTCTCTCTTGAAATGACTTTAAACATGTAATCTGATTACTCATGTATCCCAGGTTAAATAAAGAGGTTTTCCCAAGAATAAACATTATTTGAGATACACCATGATTTTTTACCAAAGTGGAATTAAAGAACATTTTTTGGATAAATCAAAATACACTCAGCTAGTTTTGGTGCGGCTTTGGGCTGTGTGGGACTTGTTGGGTTTTCTGATTTATGAGGTTTATATTGTGGTTTTTTTGTAGCATGGCTGTGGAAGTAAGGGTAGGAAGAGTAGTAGGTTTTTTGATAAGGGTGTGGTATTTCTGTGCACTGGGATGTGGTTTAGTGCTGATTGTTGTAGGATTTGTGTATGCGGTGGTGTAGGAGGTGTGAGGGAATTTCAGGTTGAGAGACTGATTGATTTTATAATGGATGAACTTGTTATGCAGTGGTACTGCATCTAGGCCTTGATTGGACAATGGGTCTGCATGACTAGGTTTTTTCAGGATTTCATGTTTGGGAGTGTTATAATGGGTTCCCTTACTATTATCCCTATTTTTTAGATTGGGGAGTGGTTGGTATGGTTTCTTCTGTTTATAATGTTTTCGGTGTATGGTAGTTTCCTAGGTAGGGGTGGAAATGAATTAATAAACGATTTAGTTGTAAATAATTTTTTTTCATTTTATAAAAGATGGTTTAATGGTGACTGGTGCCCCACATACAACCCCAAACATAGTCAAGAGAACCATAAATAAGAAGAAATGTATATCAACACAAGGTTACATGTCATAATACCCATAGTCATCCCCACATCCCATGCAGGATTCTTCTCCAGTACTCGATTCCCACTCTGGGTGTCTCCAAAAACTTCCACTTTGTACTTGATTTCTAAGCTGGTCGTGTGAAAGAACATCTGGTGATGCCTTCATAACCCCGCTACCGTTTTTAATATCAAGTACCACCTCACTATTCCATTTAAAGGAAGACCTAGTCCACATCGATTGAAAAATATATGAGTATTCTTTCATTGGTCTCCCTCTTAGTGTTGCAAACAAATGTCTTACACCTGCCGACATCTCCTTGTTCACACATTGAACGATTTCACTGAATGACCAGTTGTCAGGGGCACTCCAATTTTCTTTTCCTTCCAAGGATTTCTCCCTTCCTTCACTGGACTGTTCCCTCAATGAAATCTCAGGACATCCAATATTTTATCCCAGCCATTGTTCTAGAGTGTTACATTCCATCAAGGGTAGACTCCTGTCCTCCAAAGGAGTTTCTTCCATATCCATGATAGTTGGTTCCTGTCCCTACTATGGGTATGTTATGAATTTGGGCTTATAGTGAACCGGTGATCAAGTGACTTTCGCTCTTGGTGGTATATGCATATATGGTTTGTATAAAAGGTAGTTTTGAGTGGGATAGTTGTATTTTTTTGAATATCATAGGATGCGAAGAGTGTTTGTAACCTATATATATAAACTAATAGTTCTTTTTATTTTCTATACGAACCCCACCCATGCCGAAAACCACAATTGTTATGGGGGAGTGTGTCTTTCCTAACATACTAGTCGGAGGATGGATGGATGGTTACTAACTTTACTGTAAAACCTCTTATATGCATTTACTGCCCATGAATATTCAGGAAAGCTTTAATGGATTGAGGTTTAATACCACACTTATGATATAGGTTGTGTGACAGGTGTTTAGTTTCCCAAGTGTCTTCGGGATGAGGTCCAGGTGTTTTTGGGTGATACTTTTGGTGGTTATCATCCATGTGTATGAAATTAGGATGTGATGTGGTGTCCAAATTGGTGTATGTGGGAAGGTTGTGACAATGTGGATTGTTGAAGAGTGTGGTAGAATCAAGGAGTTCACCATTAAGGATGAGTAGTTAACTAGTGGGAAGTGGTGTGGGGTACCAAAATATCTATCTGCTTACTACTTTACATTAAATTACTTGTGTTTTTGGGAGAGAATTATTTGATGAGGTTAGGGTGAATAGTATACCTTGTAAGGTTCTTTTGAGCTTTTGATGTTTTCATACAAGGGAATTAGTATGTTTCTTCCACTTGTCCACAGAGGACTTTTAATTTTCCCAACAGAGTATACTTGTATGCTCACCCTATCTAAATAAAACTATTTTTATGATTCAAGGGAGATTTTGTATACCATGTTGGACTTTACTAGCTTAAACATTGAGAAATGATACTATGTCACTTTTTAGTTTTATTTTGGTATATTCTTGGGAGTTTTATATGTACTTGAACCAGTTTTAATATAAAGATTCATATGGGATGGATTTTTTATCATTATATATATCTGCCATAGAGTTTTTTGAGGTTGATACATCTTATCTCACAATATCAGTCACTATAAAAGGGTAATGCCTCCAATTTTTATGACATTTCTATATGCTTGGTGCTCATCTCCACCTCGTGCCCTATTAGTTGCTGGACTTAGGGGTTATTATATCACTTTTATCTTTTGGAAGGAAGGTACCAACTTCTTTCTATTTTTTTTGGCATCATAAAAAAGGAAGGTCTGGACATATGTTTCATCTCATGTAGTGGTATAATAAATGATATATTAGGAAAAATACTAATCTATGTGTCCAACACATGAATAAGTCCCCAAATTCATTAAAATTATAATTATCATGTAAATCAATATACAATCCATAAATATATCATATATAAACATGGATTTATGGAATATATCTTTCATGATTATTACTTATTGGCTCAAATATAATCATTCATAGATAATCCATGATACTATAATTAGTTTGTTTCAGTGATTTATCATATCCCATATACATTTTGTTAATGATAATTTTACGCTTTGTGAAAAAGGAAATTGTGAGGAACTGGTTTTAGTTTGTTTAATGATTGAAATGTGAAATATAAATAAATATATTAAATGTTAATATCAATTTTAAAAAAAAAATTTATAAATCTAAATTATGTAATTATTACATGATATTGTTAAACCATATTCCATAATAAATTATTAAATGAATATTATAACATAATTTTTATAGGTTGTAAAGTTCCAACAAATAGGGGTCTGTTTTAATGATTTCATGCATAAGGACATATTTTTATATAATATTAATCTATATTTCATATAATATTAAACATGTCATAAATATCATTTATCTTCCATGAATAGTGGGGGTGAGAAATGAAATTCATTTTATATACAGGTTTTAGTCCATACATTTGCATGATTAAGGATCGAATTTCTTAATAAATGGTATGGAATTAATGTATATGATAAATTATAATTTTGGAATTATAATTGTGAAATATTAAATGTATTAATTCAAAAAATACATCCTTATTACTATCCTTCATAAGTGGTGATTAAAAACGAACCAGATGGCTTCGTGGAGGTGGTCATCCGCATGTATGAATGATCTATGTTGTTTAATTTTTCAAATTCAATAGAAAGTATTGAATAATGGTTTCTCCATTAATATTATAACATTAATATATACCAATAATATGAGTGTGATTATATTATATTAGATAGGAGGTGTTTTAAATAGAATTATTACAAAGAAAAGGCTAAGGTGTAATAAATACTCACATGGTATGAGATGTAGAAGAGTGGTACACACCCCTGGCCACAACATCTCAGTGAATGGGGTTAAATTCTTAGTAGCACCTTGGTTGATTATTGGGTGGTGACCAGGTGATGAAACATAAATGAGTGAAGATGTGTGAAGTATGCATGATTATACATGCCTATAGATTTAGATATGGGGTGTAATATTTTCTAAACTGAGCCAGTGCATGGTCATAGGGCTATGTATGGAATTTCAAGATCACTATGACATTAGAAATTGTATTATAATAAAATATGTCCATTTATTGATTTTATTTCCCTGTGAAGAGGGATGGGGATTGACCCACAAGTTTTACTAAGTATTTGTGTTGTTTGGTTTCTTATACTTCCATCTACCTAAAATATAAAATAATATCCTGTAAGAAATACAATGGTTTAGATCCTATGTTTTATCTTAAAATTTTTCATTTGAAATAGAATATCGTGGTTATAAATTTGAGACTATATGATTTTGAACATAAGCGAGGCTTCTATGAGATTAATAATAGAATATTTTAATTATAAAATTCTAATGAATGAGGGTGTGATGAAGTGGTGGAAACATTCTTCATTTATATGGGAAGATAAGAGTAATTTTTGGGAACAACATAATGTTAGGATTTAAGGGTAAAAGATTAATAATGTTTAGAATATTGATTTGAGATAGTTATTGGGTCAAAAATACCCTCCCACACTAATTTTGGAGATAACATAGGGTGATTTAAGGATTCTTTTCCATTCTATCTTTTACCCGAATGTAAGTTTAACTTTGTAATAAAAATTTATCACTAGTAATTAATTTTTAATTTAAAAAAAAATGAACATATTAAATAATTTAAACAATATTATAAGTACTTTTAAAATAATTTTATTAAATAAAATTTCTAATGGTTATAAATTCTATTTTTATTAAAAAAGACACATATTTTGTAAAAATTACTTTATAAAAAGTTTGTTTTCAAGTGTAAAACTATTTTTCACGTCAAAATTTTTATTTTTATTAACCTAAAAGACATAAATTGTTTTGTTATAAATTTTTTTTATCTTTCATATAAAAACAAAATTTAATTTTACCATAAAAAATACAATTAAAACTAAAGACTAAATAATATTTTTAAACTTTATGAAAATATTACATAAGATTAAAAAAATTAAACATATTTGTTATTGATTCATATTAATATTTTAAAATACATATTTTCAATCTTAATTAAATAGTTTGAAAATTAAATTATTTTATAAACTCTAGTAATTCTCATATGTTGATAATGTCATAAAATTTAAAATTTCATAAAAATGTATTTTCACTATTCCACCACACATTAAATGTTGTATAGAAAAATGAAGAATTCTACTTAGTATAATTTTTTTATTAAAAATTAAAAAATGAAATAAATTTTGTAAAATTAAAATTCTTAGAGTTATAAGTTTTTATTTTAAATTAAAATTCAATATAAATGAGAAAATATTATTTTAAAAAATAATTTTAAAACATCAGGTTTTCTTAATGAAATTTCATATGAGATTATTATTAGTTTTAATGTTTTTATTTAATATTGGTTTTATTATTTTAAAATCGTTTTTATAATATTCATTTAATATGTTATGGCACATTTACATTCAATGTTATGTGTGGAGAATGATATAGAACATAGTTAAAATATAGATATTATATATATATATATATATTGAAAATTATCAGGATGATACAACTACTATATAATAAATTTAACATTATTAATCACATACATATGATATGTTTTCGTATCTATAACTAATAGAGGATCACACAGGGATAAGAACACACTAGGGAGGGGGTGAATATATTTGAGATGAATTTTGATCTTCTAAAAAAAATATCCCTTTGTTACCTCGTCACCTCTTCAATGATTGGATTTATCTTTCTTATTATTTTAAATATCATTGATTGGTATGAGTAATGATATGGAATTAGAATGAAACAGAATATAACACCATTATTTTTTTGATGAGGTTCACCTCCCAAAGGATAACTGCATTCACTGTGTATGGTTTTTTTATCCCATGCACAACAATATTCCATATTATCATTAAAAAAAGAATAAAAATAGAATTTAATTGTACTCGGTATCTTGGTACTATATAGTTATACTTTATGAAAAAAACAGACTTATTTATTTCTATCAAATCATATGATTTTATGTTATTCTTATGAATTATGATTAGAAAAGAGAAATACAATTTTTTTATAAAGTAATAATGTGATTTTTTTCCTTAGGTTACAAAAATTGGAAGGGTTATACATGATGTAATTTAAATTTATACAATATATTTGTTTATTTTTGGTTTTATACTATACACATTGGATTGTAAAAAATAAATTATTATTTGCCACACACTTTTTATATTCATTTTCTTATTCTTCAGTGCATACGAAATATTATTTTCATGTATAACTAGTTCTTATATACATTGATATAGAAATCATATATTCTATGATTAATGTACCATGATCCTCTCTCAACACAATAATATATATTTCTCTAACAATAGTGTTGAACATAAATAAATTTTCATCTATTGCATGAATATATATTAATATAAGAATAAATGTGAATATTATTCTTAATAAATTATATCGTATTTAATATTAAATATACCCCACAATTTTACTAAGTTATTCTTTCATTTATACCAACATAAATCCTTCCATTTAAGATTAAATTGTTATTTTATAAATAAAAAATGAAAACTCTATCTTCATTATCATTAACTCAACATAATGATACCTTTCTATTAAATATCATAAAACACCAACATTAAATTTTCCTCAATACTTCACTATCCATGGTATTAAATTCTCATTTAAATAATATTTGTTTTTCAATGTAAATGAACCTATGAAATCAACATTATATTTATAAAGACCATTTTTTATTATATCCATCCCTCATTTATTTCTTCCAAATACATCACATGCCTTCATTTATTCATAACTGCATGTGATAATGTTTATAATAATCATCATACCACTCATGTTTATAAATATATAATTCATGAAATAATATGATATATATACTCACATTGCATCAATTATAATTCCATTATACCACTTAATTTATATTCATCAACACATTCTTATATTTCCAAATTCAATTTCATCATTTTATACATGTGAAAAATGCATACTAAATAGTGTTTTCATGGCCTATTATCCATACATTTAATCTACTATATTCATCATTCATGGGTTTTCAGAATATAACCAACTCGTCTAATTTTTTATATATACCGAATCATAATAACTAGTCTAATTATTATCATCCTTATCAGATGACATAATAATATCATAGAAACATGTCCATGAAAATTTAGTCATTTATAATATTAAATTACAAATGATACAACTATACTTGAACAATGATATATCCCAAAAGACATTATATATAATTTTGATAAACTTATATTGAATACTCCCAAAGTTTCTTATCAAATTTATATCAATATTATAAAGGGTAACACATTTCAATGAATCATTATTTTATTTGTACTTTTTTACACATGTCCTCCAATATATTAGTACATTTTTATAACTGTAAATTCCCTTTAATATAATTCTTTTATTATTAGTATCCTTTATCTGATAGATCTTATCAACAATCATAGATACTCATTCTTGAAAATGAAGTTTCATTCAAGTCTCAAACATCCTCAAAACTGTACAACATTATAAAATGAGTATTACCTTGGAATTCATTTCTTCAGAAATTGAAGCATATATTTCACATATATTTTCATATCTATATGTGGATGCAATATCAGACACGGATGATATTGTATCTATATTATCTACTTGAAAATTATGAAATCATTATGGTTTGATCTAATATTAATTTCTAATGATTTATTTTTGATGTGGAATGTTCATATCTCATGAAGTTGATAAAAGGTAACGCTATTTATCTTGAATAAACATCATTAATGAATTTAATCATTAATATGATCAATGAAAGACATCCTCATGAAAATGGAAGATCAGTGGGAACTTCATATATAATAATTTATTCCTAGAATTTCCATCAGGGTTCCCATGGGGGAATATTATAATCATAGAAGATTAAAACTTTTATTAAAGATTCTTGGTAGCATGGTCAGCCGATCTCAACTAATGGAATATATTTTCCTTCATGAATGATCTGAGAGTTCATCATATGAATATTTCATATTACATATAAATTTTCATGTAATATACAGGTATTTTTATAAGAACTCATGTTCATTATATTTTAGACTATGTTGATAAATCGTAGTCGAATCCATTCCATTCTTACAGAAGAACCTTTCAGTTGTTCAAGATCTAAAACCATGGTTGGTTAGAACTCACATATTTCAGTCATTAATAGATCATAATCAACACACAAATATAATATGATCAATAAATATTATCTTTTACGGTTATTAATATGTTTATACAGAAGTTAATGTCAATATAAATTTTTTGATCATATGTCCTTGGGTGTATTTGACATCCAACTTCACAAGGGTAATTTTGCATAGCTATATCCTAGAAGGGCCTAAGCATGTAAGTGTTCAATTGAAATAATATTATGTTCAAGACTAATAATTTATAACTTAAAATGGAGAAAACATCATTCTATCTCTAAAACATTGGTAGGTTTCTTTTATAATTTTCAGCAATGAAATAATGATTTCACCAATAATAAATTATCTATGGATCATTATGTGTCATATTTCTCATTTCTATATATCTTTTTGAATGTGTTAATAAATTTAAATAAATATAATGGATGTAAATATTAATTAAATTATTTTACACATAAACAATGGAAGCACCAAAATCAAATATACAAGGAATAATATAACTTTTTGTATATAATCCATATATAAAAACATGAGAATGATAACCAGGCATGGGAATAGAAATACTTCATTAATATGCTTGGGAATTTATTCTGTCTTCCCTGAACAAACTGACCATACACATATTGAAACATACTGACAAAAAATACAAGACAACATAGAACAATACTCAATAATTACCATTTATACACTTTTGTTATGACTATTAATATCAAATATATTACCATAATGACAATAACATTTATAAATGAAATTGGTTTTTATATAAATCAGTTCTTTATTATGTAATGCAGTTTTAGAAGATACATAAACTAATTTTTATATTTTGTATGGTTATATACTTTTATATATAAAAGTTCAATAATCATCATAAACCTTGATAATATATTTATTTTATACTGACCATTAATATTTTTATATATTAAGGGTTATGATAAATTCTAATCGACATATATGGATAGAGTGATGACCTCAGTTGGTAAGAATGTAACATTTGAAGCCCATTTGTTATATATTTTGAGAAATATGAGATTAATCTTATTTTCCCTTGTCCAATCCCATTGTGAGATTTAACAAAGAAATCACGAGTGAAACCATTTATAGAAAAATTTCAAGCTTATGAAGATCACAACCCAAACCATATTCAGAGAACCACCGCAAGAAAGTGCCACCATCACACATCTTACCCTTATAGAATATGCTGGTGTAATAAGTGGTTATGTATCTAGAACCTTGAAAAACCATGAGATTTTATTATATGTTTATTTTTAAATAAATCTAATTTCATTGATATCATTCAATGCATGAAACACCGAGTTAAAAAATTGAAATCTATATTTAAAATATTATATAAATATGACTCTTATAACCTAACCATTATAATGGGAGTGTATTAATTGGATTGGGAACATTATGAAACATTTTAAATTATTAATTTTTAAAATGAATTCATGATTTATAAATTTATTAGAAATGAAAATAAAAAATCTGTTGAAGGAAAAATAGATGTTTTTCTGAAAAATATAATTTTTATGAGTGAAATGTGTTTTTTATATTATTAAATTCAATTGAACAATATTAGTGAAATATTTTAAAGTGAAATATATATAAATATATTTTATATTTAATATTTTTTTTTCAAATTCATATAGTTTTTTACTAGGAATTGAAAAGTGTAAATCCTTTTTATACATAAAAACACAGTTTTCTAAAAAATATATTTCGTTGAATTTTATGAATTTATATTAAAAATTATTTCTACCACTTTTTGGGATTTAATTTTTTAAAATGGATACCATATTTGTTATTTTGAAGTTCAAACTTGTTAAATATTTCCCTTTTAATTTTTAGACATTATTAATAGTAACGTGGTAAGTTTTTGTCAAATAGTAAAGGGTGAAACCTATGAAATTGAGTTACAAAAAAGGGATATGGATTTAAAATATTACTAACACAAACCCTAATCCAATTGGATTAAGTATGTTCATGATTGAAATTAAAATTTTCTAAAATAGGGGCACTTAGTTCCAGTTTTCTTTGATCAATTCCTTTAAATTTATAAAAATAAAATAATAAATACAAAATTTATCTCTCTTGAAATAATAAATATATGTTTTTTATCAATAAGTAAGAATTAGGTTCTAATTATTTATTTGAAATATTTTTTTAATCATAGTGATTTATTTCTTATTTTATACTGATTAAATAATTACCTGAAACTGCATATACAATGTTGATATAACATCAAATCATTTATTAAAAAAATAAATTACTTTAAAAATATTTAAATTTTTATAATTTCGTTAAAACATTATGTCACATTAGTTTTTTAGATAAATATAATGTTTTACGTGTTTTTGAATTTTTTATATTTGAATCCCATCTTTTTCATGATGTAATTGAATTCAAATAAAATGAATGGTATGAAAATGATATAAATGATATATTATGAAAATAATATATTATTAATTTATTTAAAACAAAATGAATGTCATAAAATATTACAAGGAATATAATATATGGTTGAAAATTGAATTTTGTTTCCATTTATGATCTATTTTTTCACAGTATAAGGAAAATTATACCCCTTTAATATTTTGAAATCAATTATCATGGTTATGATTAAAATTATCTAGCTCGGGAGTTATCGCACATGATATGGTTTAAAATGACATAAAACCCATTTTAAATTTAATTTAATTAATATATTTGTAACTAATCCTATTTTTATTTAAATTTCTAATGGTATAGAAACATTTTTCTTGGGAATGACTATGTTATATTTGAATATTTTTGGTAATTTCATGTGTTTCCATTCACTTCATTGTAAAAATACAACATACCATTATTATTTAGACCCCTTTGAGAAACCTATATCAATAAATCTTTAAACATTTATCTTATAAAAATCCATATTAAGGTTATAGTGGTTTTGGTATTCCTAAAATACCAACCATCTTTTCTATAATGAATGATTTAGGGAGGTCTTTTGAAAAAGAGAAAACTGTCTTAATTGACCACTTTCAATTTATTTATTCTTTAAATATATATAAATATATATTTTTCATCATAATAAAATAAAATAAATAACTTTAATAAACGTAAATTTTATTATGATTATTAAACCACTATTATCTAACATCTTTTCCACTAAATGGGAAACGAACAAATCGCTCGTGCATACTTATGACTTACCATCTCTAAATAGAAATAATCCTCATTTTTCAACCCTCTATTTTATGTTTGGGTGTTATGAAGGATTTAATATTTATAAATTTTACATTTATTAAATAATATTTCTTTTATAATTATAATATCATATCTACATTCTTACCTTTAAATCCATTGGACAGTGATAATGTCTCTTGTGCGAACATGGGGACTACACCCCCAAAAAGTGATTTAATTAATTTTTTATTTTATATGGGAGGTAATAAGGATGGATTTAATGAATATATATTATATAATAATGATTCAAAAGTTATTATTTATTATTTAACTTTATTTTGTTCCATAATTTGAAAATTGAAGACAACGTTCACACGTACATACGACACACCTTATACATTAATGGTGTAATTAATTTTTTAATATCAATCATTAATGCTTGAATATAAATAGATAAATATTAAAATTATAACATGACTATAATTATGTAAATGCTTGATTCAGGACTAATTTATAAGGACCACAACTATCGAACCAAAACATACATGAGAAAAGAAGCAGTTATCACCATGAATAATGATTTTAATAATGAATTACTAATGAAATGGGTGATAAAGGTAATAATTGAATAATATATGGTATGATATATATGAATATGGATATAAAATATATATATAATAAATATAAAAACATATTATATTGGAGGTTTAACCACATAAAAATAAATTCATACAATAGGTAATGGCTTATTTAACCATCTCATAATTACTAGATATTATTTATGTTTATGTCTCCACTAAGGGATATATTTGATATTTCTATCCAAAAAATAATATTTTCCCATCAGATGGTTATTTCTATAAATTTAATTTTTTTTATTCATTTAACTCAATTTATGTTCCCAATATAATGAATTGATGAGTTTATGTAAAACCAACTTCGATTTGCCACTCAATTCCGAATAATTTATTCCACACCAATATATCCCTTAAAACAATTTAATTAAATTTTTTATCAATATAAATAGATTTATTAGATTAATTTTCACCCATTTTTAATTTATTAAATAAATTATAAGGATTATTCTTGTTTGTTTCCAAATGAGGTACTTTTGGACCTTTTAATAAAAGTCTAGATTGAATGTTTTCTAACCTATAAGGGATGATCATAATTACCAAACACCATATCCACTAATTAATTTGAAATATAATTTAAAATTTTATAATATTATTTTAAAATAAAAGTTTTCTTTATTATTTCTAAAATTATTATATTTTATGCAAGTGATTTCATAGTGAAAAGGATTATTTTCCCCAATATTTTTCTTAGGGACCTTTTTAATATATTTTAGTCTATATAGAAATATATTATTGAAAATTATAACTTATTAATGATATACACTAATGATACCATCCAACATATTTTGTTAGATGGTTTCTGATTAGTTTAAATGGGTAAATTAGGGATATTATATATGTTATTTCTTCCAATATGGACAACTATTGATTTTTAAGGAATGCTGATTATGTTTTATTGTTTATTCATATAGTGAATGCACTACACCTATTAAGTGATAGGTGGAAATAATAATTTCATATCCCATGAATACTATAACTGGTCTAATGAGAAAATTATATTGGGTATTTAACTGAGACTTTACCCATTTATACAAGATGTCAAGGTACGAGGCATTGACAATATATTTTAGATGTCTTTTCCTGAGGCCTCAATAGTAAGTTATTGGAATTTGGGATTATTAATTACATCATTATGAATTAATTTTTTGATGACCATGTGATTATTTTAAAATTTATGATATCCCTAGATAAGATTTCATACCTTTTTATTATTTTTATGGCATTATCTAGTCATCATAAATTCTTGCCATATTATACATGACTTATTAGATTCTACAGTATGAATACCCTCACTAACCATAAAATATCATCCCATACTATTGTTTTTCCACAATATGCAAGGATATTTATTGTTTTTGATATATATGGATATGAAAATGGCCCCTCAAAGAGAGCTGGATGGGACCGTGCGCGTTAAGGAAAGCTTCTGGCCTATACGGGAGTGGGACATACACATTAAAGAAAGAGATGCCAATAAAAGGTATTTACACTAAAAATCTTTAGCTCGGCGTCAGAAATATTCTATCATGTGTATATCACTACCTGATGGGAGAAACAATTCTGACACTAGTGGTATTCGTGAAGCTCTAATTTTCTACTTCCAGAACCTTTTCCCTGTAGGAACACTTTTCATGTCTGCTGAAGTGGAAGAATTCATAAGACCTGGGATCACTAAAGAGATCAATCGACAACTTTCCAATGATGTGAAGAATGATGAGAAATGCCTGGATTTGAACATATCCACCACACTAAGGCCCAGGGACCGGATGGATTACACGCCCTATTTTTTAAACAATATTGGCACATCATTGGTCCCGACATCTGGAAAATGATAAAAAAATATCTAGGCGGGGAATATAAGCATTGCCTCCATCAAAAAAACTGTCCTCGTACTCATTCCCAAAATCAAGAAACCTCTGGTGATCCCTGATTTTTTACCAATAAGTCTCGGCAATGTCTCTTATAAGATCTTCTCAAAAATCCTGGTCAATCAGCTCTGCCCTTGGCTTCCTGATATTATCTCCAAAAACCCGAGCACCTTCGTAGCCAAGAGACTGATTACGGATAATGAAATTGTGGCCCATGAAGTGTTCCACTCTATGAAATCATGCTCCACAGTGAAAATAAAAACCATGGCCAACACAATGGATATGAAAAAATCCTCTGATAAATTGGAATGGACGTTCCTTAGAGCTGTGATGCTGAAAATGGGTTTTTTCATTAATGGATGGATATTGTCATGTACTGCATCTCAACCATATCCTTCAGAATCACGGTCAATGGGGAGGTCTCTAGAGGATTCTCCCCAAACCGAGGCTTGCACCAGGGAGACCCCCTCTCCCCATTTCCCTTCATCTTGGTGGTTGTTGTTTTTTCTAACCTTATTTCCAGGGTTGTATCCTCTAATTATATTAATGTGGAAAATATCTGCCATAAAATCCCACCAGTGTCGCATCCCTTTTTCGTCGACGACTACCTCCTTTTCTCTAGATCAACTATAAATGAATGTCGAGTGATCAGCCATGCGATCCAACAGTATGAGAGGGCGTTTGGATATTCTATCAATCACAAAAAGTCAGAAATCTCCTTCAGCACAAGGGTGCCTATTTCCAAGAGAGATGAACATTGTGCATTAGTAGGTTTCCATATGGTCGATAAAAACCAAAAGTATCTCGGGCTACCCATGATGATTGGACAATCCAAAAAAGAAATCTTTTCATCTTTGGTGGACAGGATTGAGAGAAAAATTCATGGCTGGACCCCCAAAAGCATATCCAAAGTTGGAAAAAACCATCATTAAAGCTATCATCAGGTATATCCCAACCTATTTTATGTCACTATTTATACTCCTGGTGGCGATCGTCAATCAGATCCATTCACATACTACCTTGTTCTAGTGGGGGGGAAATGATAGAAGGAATAGACCCCACTGGATGGCCTGGGAGAAACTCTTCAAACTCAAGTCAGAGGGAGGGATGCGATTCCGTAATCTCATTCTCTTCAATGACTCACTGTTGGCCAATCAAGGATGGAGCCTTATTAACCGTCCATCATCTCTCTGTGCGCTATTTATCTGAGCTAAGTACTTTCCCCACATAGACATCCCTGTCTCTTCTCTTGGCCCTCGCCCTAGCTTCCTCCGGAGAAGCATTGGGGGGATTGAAATCTTCTGGAAAAAGGGTTGGGCTGGAGGATTGGGAATGGATCATCTGTCATAATTTGGACCGACCCCTGGCTTGTCGATAAGGATGGTATACAGGCTACATACCCTACCCAACCAGGTCTTAAAGACGCCACTTTCAGCTTCCTCCTTTATGACCTGGCCCCAGGGTGGTGTTTTGAAAGGATCCATGAATGGTTTCATGAAGGAGACCAAAGGATTATCTTGAGCATCCCCCGGGTCCCAAATACAGGCCCCGTCCATCTTTTCTGGACCAATGACATTTCAGGTGACTACATGGTGAGATCCAGTTATAGACTTTCCCTTTAAATACACTCTATCAACAGTGAAGAGGGACTATGGAATTCACTTTGTAAGCTCAACGTCCCCTAAAAAATTATCCATTCATGGTGGCAGGTGTGCACGGTCACCCACCCTACACTAAGACTTCCTGTTTTCCGACATATGTCCAGTGATGAGTCCTTAGCATTCTGCCTGAATGTTCCAAAAACTCCTTTCCATGCCATCATTCACTGCTCGGGATCTATGGAAATTTGGAATAAATGGGTCATGGATTTAGATGCTTCATTAGACATTGCCCTTGACCTCCCCGATCTTTTGATGTGTTGATGTTCCTCTCTCTCATCGAGTAATGCAGGTTCACATTGCACCCTGGCCTGGATCATTGGGGTTTGGTGTAACGACGTTGTTTTTAACCACATTCATAAACCTCCTGATTTCTGGATTGAAAGGGAAATTTCATGGATTGAGAGCTGGAAGGACCATAAAGGAAACCTTATGCCAGGGGTAACCGCCTCCTATACCCTTCATTTGAAACCCCTATAGAATGGATTCATAAGCTTAAAGTGGGCACATCTCTACCCAAGGATGGGGTTGTTGCTCTCAATATCCAAGCCCGAATTCATCTGGGGAAGGTCATGGCATCAATATTTGATTCACATCATGCCTTCTGGGAACCTGAAGTTGCTGAGGCCTTGGCCATACTTGCATGTATGATGGTCGCTGTTTAATAAGGATGGGTGGATATCATCATTGAGTCGGACTGCCTCACCATTATCGATGCTGTAAACTAAAACGACGCCAGACTCCATCCATTTGGATCCATCATCAGGAGGATTCACTTGCTTCGACAAGGATTCTCTTATTGATCCTTCTCCTTTACCAAAAGGGAAGGAAACAATTCTGCCCACCACCTGGTGGCCTCTGGCCCATTCGATGACAACCAGCTTTGGATGAACAATTTCCCTTTATGGCTATGCATTTGTATAGCTACTGATATTCATCATTAATGTTATCTATTCTTCTTTTCAAAAAAATATACCAATAAAATAATGTAATTGATAGATCTAGGCTAATAGGGTCGGGATATTTATAGTTTGTATCATAATGATTTTAATAGAAATATTATGAACTAGATTAAAGAAATGATTAATTATTTAACATAAAATAATAACTATATTTGAGGATAATTATATATATATATATTGGATAATAACCACATGTTTTGTTAAGTTAGAAGTTATATGTTTTTCCTAGTCTTAGACCCTTTTATGAAAACTAAAAATGGATGTGGTTTTCACCAATATTTGTCTATGGTTAATGAACCCTTAATGTGTTGGTCAAGTATATCTAATTCATCATTATGGTTAATAATAAGGGTTCCCTTACTGCACACCTCATTTGGAATTTTTTTCATTTGATAATATTATCAGTGAAATAATGTTTA
Organism: Viscum album; assembly: GCA_963277665.1. Classification (NCBI taxonomy): domain Eukaryota; kingdom Viridiplantae; phylum Streptophyta; class Magnoliopsida; order Santalales; family Viscaceae; genus Viscum; species Viscum album. The sequence goes on from OY728142.1 coordinate 1,543,576,831, forward strand.
TTATTCTAAGTATAACTATGCATTAATTTTGATTTTTTGTTAAGTTTTTCACTAGTTTCAAAATTATACAATATATTTTATAATTATACGATCTAATATAGTGATCCAATAGATTATTAATAGTTAATATAAGAAGGAATATGAACCCTATGAATTAAAATAATTCATATACATATTTCTATACTTGAATATATAATGAACATGGATCTACAACAATAGCTAGAGATGATCAAATTGTAACTACATTAGGGAAGCTGAATCAGGTAATGAAAATAACATTTCCCATATAGATAAACCTAATGATCCTCTAAACAGTGTAATAATGTTACAAATATGAATTTATTAGAAACCCCCATCGTTTTGTGGGACTATAAATCCATTTTTAGATGAGTAATGGATTATTTTCAAAGAGAATATTTTTTCAACTTTTGGAAGTAATTAATGGGATAGGGTTTTCATGAACGTTTATCAATTCTTATGATATGAAGATCATTGTTTTCAATAATTTAAAAGATGAATAATTTTGAGGAAATAGTGATCATTGATTGGATGGATTTTATGTAATTTCTCATGGAAAAATATTCTTCTAATAATGATGGGATGTAGAGAGAGAATTCATGATTCAAACACAAAAGGAAGAGGAAAATGTTACTAAGTATTAAGCTACTTTCACATTCTTATCAAGGATCATAGTTGACTAAAAATGAATTCCAAAGATTATTATTGGATGATTCTTTAATGGTATTAATCCAATCCTTTGAAGAAAAGTAGTCTCCAAAACATTCTCATCATATGAGGACATAGTGTAGTGTGCTATTAAGAGAGTGGAATAATTATCAATGTATTATATATTAAATGGAAATAAATAGAATAAGAGTTTTACCGAGGAATTAATGGATTAGGGGAAGACAAGAATGAATAATTTTTGAACATATGATTCTTGTGGAATGAAAAAAATTGGAATATTTTTTAAAAAAGGAGTTTGTTTAAATAATAAAGAAAAATAACACTATAATCATGACTATTAGGTAAATGGATAATCCATAAAATTGAAGTGATTTAACTATACATAGATGGATCACTATTCCAAACAATAACCAAAATTTAAAGGAAACACATTATAACAAATTTATAGGGATAAAGTTAAGTTTATACATTTATACCTACTGATGTGGAAGTACCTATAGATATATAGAAAGGTAAAATTATCACTGAATCCATGATTTAAATTGTTATATTTTATAATAGTTAAAACTAGTTTTATATATATTATGAATTTATTATAGGAATCATACCACACCATCAATGACTATATATTGATTTTGATGTAAAAAATCATAATGGTAGGATGACCATATCTCATGTCTATAACTGATCTCTTACACATATTTGTGGGACTGTTCTTACATATAATATTCTTATTCTTCCTTGAGAAGAATTATACATAATTTTGGGTATTTATTTTCCTTTTTAATATACATACCATATTAAATATCAATTAAGGGAAGGTACATTCCATATCTTGAATCAGCCTATGATCGTTTATTAGTTAGAGGATGAACCCAAACACACAATGTAAATTAATACCATTATATGTGGGTTTTACCTATTCATGAGGGGTATTTAATTATACTAATTTTTGATAAAAATAATCATTGAAAATGTGCCTATTTTAATGGAATAATTTTATGTATTTCCTGGGATCTTTCCTTGACTTTCCCTGAATCATGAACATGATTTTTCAATATAACTCATACCCTGTGCTATGATTTTTTCAAAGACACTATACAGAATATCCTCGATTGTGTTTCAAATATTTAAGAAGAAGAGTCAAGATAATATAAATAAGGGATTCATTCAACCACGTTATTCTAAAAAGAGATCAACTATTATTTCTGTTATGAAAAAATATGTGGGAATTCATCTTCTCAGTGTTTATCAAGAAATTAACAAGATAACCATTAATAAAGAGTATCATCTACCTAGTATCGATGATTATTTTGAACAATTATGAGATGATCTATATTTTCCAAAGATAAATATTTGATCTAGATATTATCAACTAAGGATTAATAAAGAAGACATACCCAATAAAACCTTATATATATGGTATGATAATTATGATTTTATAGTAATTCCATTTTGACTTATCGATGACCCTTTGATCATTAGGTATTTAATGAATACAGACTTCAAAGAGTACCTCTATTAGTTTTTAGTATTTATATAAGATATTATTATATCACCATTGATTAAGGAATAGTATGATGAATATTGGCTAATTGTTGTGAAGACAATAAGGTAGGAGATGTTTTATTATACATTTACCAAGTGTGAATTTTGGATTAAGAAATATTAATTGTTAATTCATATAATATCTTGTGTGGATACATAGATAGATCATTCAAAGATATAAGTTATTCATGATGTCTTAGACCGACCATGATGAATAAAATATGTAGTTTTATTGGTTTTCCAAGATACTAACAATGATTTGTTAGATATTTCTCACAACTATCAAATCCACACACCAAGTTGACTCATAAGGTTATTATCTTATTATAGATAGAATAATGTGATGATAGATTCAAATAAATAAAGAGAATTTATGTTTGTGCACCTGTGATTACACTACCATATGATGGAGAAGTGTTTTGTAATATATAGTGATATATCAGATAAGGGATGAGGATGTGTCCTCATATAGAATGATATGGTGATTGTATATCGTAAGGACCCAATATTTTTGAATGATACTTTTATCCAGAAATTGTGTGAAAATTTATTTAAAACAAAACCATTCATTATTTATGATGTGAATATAAAGGGAAATGTGGGAAACTAGTTTCAAATTTTATATGAAAATTGCTCAATTATGACTCTTGGAAGATTGGATAATTGGGAGTTATTCTATTAATAATAATGTTAACGTTATTTTATGTATTTATAAGTAATATTTTCATAATGAAAAATTGATACAGAAAGAAGAGTAAATGGCCTAAGCCAATAGAATTTTTCAATTTGAATTCCATCTAACATAATTTGCGAGGGAGGTATCATCACTGGGTTTCAACATTGACAAAGTCCAAGATGAGATTCTATAAGTGAATCTTGAAAGAAATCACCTTCTGTAAAAGTTCAAGTTAGCGGATATTACCACTTGATCGATGTTAGCATAGGCACCCCATGAAATTAAAATAATCACACACCATAATTTTAGGGTGTACATGGGTTCAATAAGGGATTATATGTCCCGACCATATCCTGTAATTACATTGTATAAATAAATAAATTTATTCCATCATTCCCCTTTTTGGAATAATTTTTCATAATAAAATTGAGATGGAATTTGATAAATTGATTTTTGGTATATAAATTTTACTTTACAGAAAAAATTAATTATTCTAATAAACTTATATATTATGAATAATTTTTTAAAATTAAATATTATGAATAAAACAATATTTTATAATTTTATATGATAAAATATTATTATCATGTGTAAAAAAATGTACTATGCATTTTCTATCCAATATTATTTTAACAAAACATGGGTTTTTAAATTTAGAACTTAAATAATACTACATAAATAATAATTATGATAAAATAAAAATCATTTTGGAAAAGAGAACATCAAAATTAGTTTAGGGTAAATTTATGATATTTTCCCAAAATATATCGGTTTCCAGTGAATATTAAAATTATATATTGGAGATTTAAATATGGTTAATGATTTCATATTAATTTCATAATGATGTAATAATTATATAACCATAATATAAAACATAAAAATGTTATTTTATTAGTAAAAAAGTATTAATATATTTTAATCAATATTAAAAAATATGATTTACTATTAAAATTATAAAATGGAAACATTAATGTTAAAAATGTTATTTTATGATAAAATTATTTTTCCCTTAAAAAAATAAGTAATTTAAAACTATGCTCGAATCATAGGGATTTAAATAATGTATAAGGTTTCCCTTGTATTCAATACCATGGAAAAATACCATTGAATGCGAATGGTTTTTTTACCACTACCATGGTGTCCAATGCCTTTATTTAGAAATTAATAAAAAATACCCCACTTATGCTATAAATAACCACTCATTTCTTAATTTTATTTTAGTCAAAATTAATCTTCCATGAATATCTATTAGTTTTAACACCCAAAGAGTCCTTAAATTGTTTCCTCAATCCCCCCAAGGTCCCGATCCTAATGTTTAAGGAAAACACTTCAGGGTAAGGGAAATCTCAACTTCTAATTTCAATTCATGTACAGTTTTTTATGTGGTGGATATTTAAAATTATAAAAATTTGTTATTATATCCATATTATTTTATCCCATTTATATATTAAGAATATTTTCTGAATTGGAAACCATTTTACCCTCTCTTTTATCCATTCCTAAAACCATGTTTCATACCCATTATGCTATCGAATTTTCTTCTAAAAATCTCTTTATTTTCTCCAGAAATTACTTTTTATTTTGATTTTGTGAATACACAACCTTTTTATTTTCTAGATTTATTCAAAAATATGTTTAAATGGTTTATTTTATTATAGGTTTAAAATGAATAAAATCCATAATCCATTTAATTCTGATAAAAATGACATATTGATCCTATTTCTTAACCACTTTTTAAACTTCGTCATTTAGATATGAAACATGTTTCTTCTATTCACCAAAAGTTATTTATTAAATGTTATGGTATGATATTTTTGGCTAAAATTAATAACAAAATATTAAGGTTTATAATTTACATGTCTCGAATACATTGGGTAAATAATTTAATTTCTATATATGACGTGTTTTACTATACCTTTGTGAATAACAATTGCAATTGTTAAGACACTTCTGTAATAACCCTCGACGATATGCTTCTCAAACACACATTTAATGATTTAAATACAAGTCCATGTTATGATTAATATTATTTTATTTACGATATACCTAAATTTATCTTTTTCATTCCATAATGATATTCATCATGTTTTTCTTGATTTTCCCTTCAGATAACAGATAAATTATTTATTTGAACATCCGATAATGGTCATTATACTCTCTCTATCCTTTGATGCATGTGACTAGGTTATGAGATGAATTAGTTGTACTACGGATTGACCTTTTTTGAATATTTTTATGTGTATAAGAATAATATTTAATAATTTCATGTATTATGAACCTTTTTTTAAGAAACTAGACCTTAAAAGACCATATTTTTGTAAAATATGAGGACAATTTTCTATAATAAAAATTACCGATTCCATAGTTAGTATCATAGGACGGTTTAGTTATTTAACAAAATTAGGAATTTAAAAAAATTAGGAATAACCATAGGGACAAGTTAAGAAAAATTAAAACATCATGGTCTTTTGTTAATGTATTATGTAAGTGGTTTTTATGAAAATAAATATCTATCTAGATATAGACAGGTGGGTGTTCTTTTGAAATAGATGAACCTAGGGGTATCAACACTGACCAGGTGAATCCGGCCAGAATCAGCGTTACTTGATACAAATCAATAAGACTTTATTTTCACCTATTTTGACACTCATGAAGGATATGTTTGGTAAATCAGAAACTTTTTATGAATAATTAAAAAGTATTTATAGAAAATTTTATATTTTTTAAAGAATAAAACATTTATTAATGATGTTTTAATACATAAAATTCCATCAGAATTATAAATTTATAAAATGAAACCTGTTTCTCACATAAGTTGTATTATTTTAAAAATAGAGAGAAATAGGATAAACCATATAAATGTTGATTGAAATTTCCAGGCGTTAACAGCCTTCTGAGGGAATAGGGAATGGAAAATATCTTGAGAATGATGAATAAACTGAATAAAGTTATGAGCAATAAATTTATTATGTAGGAGAAACTAGATTCACCTGAAAGGGGAAAAAGTTTCATTATATCCTTTACGTGTCAATGAAAACCTGGTTTCAGGGGATCTAATAACAAATTGAAAGCTGGATAGTAGTTATGATCTATAGAAAACATCTTTTATGTAATATTTTGTTCTCAAAAAGGGAAATTCACCCTAGTTGTGTACCTATTAGAGGGAGAATTTTATCAGTGGTGGAAACTAGTTAAAAATTTATTACAAGGGGGGATATAGATTCAATGGATTAGGAAGAGTTCAGGGGACCCTTTTATTAATAAAACCTTTTTCAATGAGAAAAAACAGAGGAGTAAATAATTGAGCTGAAGTAGAAGGAAATTTAATATGTGGGATGCTATGAGATAACAAATACATGGATTCCTCACTAAACCTCTATCTTTATCATAGACCTAAATGGAAAGGTTAGTAGATTATTTGGTGGACTAAGATGACATATATGTATCAATATATCCAATCCAGACTATGAGATCTATGAGGAGATAGTGCATAGTGATATGATGGTAGAGTTAGTGTTTGGAGAGATATAGTGTTCTGATAGATCGAATGAAAAGAAGAGATCAATGGATCCATGATTCAGGAGTATCATTTACCATTGAAGTGGGGGATAGAAATTGAATCTTTCCAAATGAAAAAATGTTGGAAGAAGAATTCAAGTAACTACATGATCTGGAGTAGGAAATGTAACATGTTCTAAAGAGATGGACATATACAATTGAACAATCATAGTTAGGTGAAGTCTCAACTTCTCAGAACAAACGATAAAGGTAATATGGTTCAAACCTTACATAAAGACTAATGTTTCAAGTGTGTATAGTTTTGGAACCTCTCTAACCACTATCCAACACCAAATTTAACTAAGGGGAATACACATCATCCTACTTATTGGACATGGGAAAATGTTCAGGATTTTTCATTCAAGATAGCTGAAGTTGAAGCTCCAAATGATGTCATGGTGTGAACTCTCATTGTAATCTCAAATCTAGAATGTACTTTTTTGTACTCTGGTTGTACACATTCCTTTATTTCCATCATGTTTTCAAAGAATATAGAATCATTCTCTAAACTACTAGAAGTAGACATATCTATCAATACTTATTCTAGGGATTATCCAAGAACAAAAAGCATATAGATACTATACTACTATATTTGGTAAGCATAATATCATGAAGAATATAGTATTAATTACAACAATGTAATTACAAATAATACTAGTTATAGACTGGCGCTCAATTTATAATGCTAATGTAGAAAGTAGAAATAAGGAAATCACTATATTAGTGAATGGGAAACCTACAATTATCTTCCAAGGAGAGAGATCATGACCTGATATTTTTCTATAAGAGCCTCATGTAACCTTCTTTATGGAGATAATTTGGTATGATGTAGAATAAAATGATTGTATATGAATATAATGTGACCCCATTGTTTTGGAATACATTGATGTATTTCATGAGGTGTTACCTAGACTTCTCCTAGAAAGAGATGTAGAATTATTCATTGAAAGCATACATATATCAAACATTATATCAAAGACCTGATATAGAATATGAAATTTACAGCTGGAAGAACTAAAGAAAAAACTCCATGGCCTTTTGGAGGAGGGGTTTATTTAGAAATATGTGTCTCCATAGGGTGCACCTATTCTATTTGGGAAGAAGAAGGATAGCTCAATGAAGATATGAATTGATTTAAGAGATCATAACGATATCACAATGAATAATAAGTAAAATCATCTCAGGATTGTTTATTTGTTTGACTAGCTTTATAGGGATCACTTCTCCTCAAACATTGATCTTTCATATGGATATCATCAATTAAAGGTGTTGAGAGATGTTATTCTAGATGAAACCTTATGATCAGGTATGGAAAATATGATTTTTTTATTATTCCCCATTCCTTTATAAATTAAAATTCTATTTTTATGGTTTTTTTAATAGAGTCTTTAATAAATACGTTGATAACATTATGGTAGTTTTTTTGATGATATTATGATATATTCAAAAACATGTGAGGATTATGAGGATCATCTAAGAGTTATATTAAAATCTATGAGGAAGGATAGGCTATTGTAAATGTTTATAGAATGTAAATATTGGTTACAAAAGTTTTCTATCTTGGGAAACATTAAAACCAATGAAGGAATCTCAGTTGACCGTGCCAAGAAAAAGGTTAACAAGGATTTCCCTCATCCTACAATAATAAATTATATTCCTAGTTTCCTTGGTTTAGAAAAATATTATATGAGGTTTTTGAATTTTTTTCACAACATTCTATTACACTAACCAAATTAACTCGAAAGTCTGTAAAATTCATCTTTATAATGGAGTGTGATAAATTTTTCCAAGTTATGAAGAAGAGATTAGTTACTACACAAATTCTTACTCCATCCTCTATTAGAGAATGATTCGTTATTTTTAGTGATTCATCTCTAAAAGTCTTGGGTGAATCCTCATGAAATATAAAAATCTAATTGCTTATGCATCTCGATAGTTATTTCCTCATGAGAATATTTATTAAATGCATGAAGTGGAGATAGATTCAACTATTTTTTCCCTGAAGATTTGGATGCGCTATCATTATGGTGGGAAATGTGATATATACACATACCATCAAATTTTGAAGTATATTTTCATGCAATAGGAATAAAAAATGTGATATAGGAGACTTTTTTATCTTTTTAAATTCTATTATTACTCAATTTTTTATCAGCTAAGAAGAGAAAACAATGTTCCTTATGCGTTAATATGGAATGACCCTATTGTTCTCAATATGATGAGGATTCAAGGATATAATTTGATCAAAGACATAGTAAAACTAGACATGGAAATTTTAATAGAAGGGAATTCATAATCCCTATATGAAATGATTTATCAAACATCGTTACTGGATAAGATCAAGAAATATAAAAGAGAAGATCCTTTGTTACAGAATAAGATAGAAAATGTTAAAAATGAGAAGTTTCTGAGTTCAATATTTATCAAAAATGTGTATCCAAATCCCATATCATGATATGTGTCCCATATATATCATAAATAAAGAAGGAGATTATAGATGAAGATTATATATATATATTCATTATACATATGGTTTTCAATAAAATGTACAGGGACTTTCGTGATCAATATTAGTGGAATAGCATGAAAATGGATATTTTCTACTACACTACAAGGTTCATGATGTTCCATAATGTTAATTTAGAGTGAAAAAATCCAATAGGGGTATTATAAACACTACCAATACTATAATCGATGTTTTAAAATATCACTATGGACTTTTTTCACTAGTATCCCAAGAAAATCTAATAAAAATAATGAAATATGGGATATGTTAGACTGTCTCACCAGGACTGCTCATTTTATCTCTATCAGGTATGATTTATTTCTTGATCTACTTTCCAATATTTATATAATGTGGTGATGTTTTATGTAGTTCCACTTTCAATCAGATTTGATTGTGATCAATGTTTTACATCAAAATTATTCAGAATTCTTCAACATGATCTGATTATCGAATTGAATTTCAGTACGACCTATCACCGCAAAACTTAGGGGAAATATGAAAGGAATGTTCAAAAAATCATGAACATTTTGAAAATACACTCAATTTAATTTAATGGTAAACGAGATCAACATATCCCATTAATTGAGTTCTCATAAAGAAACAATAACTACTTTTCATGTATTAAAATGGAACCCTATGAGTCTCTATAAGAGAAGAGATGTAGAACTCATACTTATTGTGTTGAATTTGGTTATAGAAAGCTTCTTGGTCTATATCATGTGAATGATATGACACAAAAGGTTCATGAAATCTAACAACACATTATGGCTACTCAATGTTTTAAGAATATCTATTTTGACATCGATCGAAGGGACTTAGACTTTGTTTTTTTTTTGTGAAAAAGTGTTCTTTTGTATATAACCATAAAATAGAGTCATGTGGTTTGGGGATAATGGAAAGCATAACCCTAGGTACATTGTCCCCTATAAAATCCCTTATCATATAAGAGAAGTGGACTATTAGCTTTTACATCCACCGAATCTATATGATGTTCTTGATCTATTCCACATGTCTTTATTTGAGGAAGTACATAAATTACCATTCACATGTACTGAATCCTATGTTGGTGCATCTAGAACATGGCATCTATTATGAGGAGTAGATTATTGAGATCTTGGACTATATAGACAAGGTTCTATAGAATAATATTACCCACATCATAAATTCATTATTAAGGAACCACAAATATTGAGTAGTTATGTGTGAAATATAATAAATAATGACACAAAAGTACCCACACCTTTCTTGTAATTCCTCAACACTAGTTACCCAGAGTCAGTTTGTTATTATAATAAATTTACATGATTACAAGGAATCATGTCTCGAAAGATAGATCAATTTAGGAGTCTTGGAAAATAGATTACATACATGAACATTACATTACGCATTTGAAAATAAAACACAGCCTCAATGATCATTATAGAATTCCATTAATCCCTTAGCTGAACCTTGATTATCAATAATAATACACATCATTGAATCCTTGGAAAATAAAATATAGAAAGGGGTGAGATCAGATGCTCAGTAAGGATAACAGTATAGAAGAGAATTTCGTAAACAATCATAAATATTTAAGGAAATTTAATACTAAAACAAAAGCCTTTTAAACATGAACATTATCATTATATGGAAATGATAAATTCATATAATTCTATTTTATTATTCAAATGGATATTCTACTAGTCAAATAATCACATGAAATATAAATAGACACTTTCTTAATGATGGAATGCATAATGATGGACTTCATAACCACATAGTCAAGGCCTTGTGCGAAATCTATAAATAAGATTTTTTCAAGGCCTTGTGCTAAGACACCAATTTGTCACATGATACCTACCTATGCATCTAGGAGCTATAGTTGGCTCCATCCATCACTTTCTAAGTCCAATGCATTCCTCATATGAAAATCTTTAAACATACTATAAAAATTCATGTTAAAACAAGCATATGAAATGTCAATAATTTATCTATAAACCATGAATTGTATAAAAATAACATATCCACACTCAAACATATCACAGAATCTTCAATAAAATACTGAAGATTTTTATCATAATAAATCAGCTCTAAAAATGTTTAAAATGTATAAAAAGGATGTTGACATAGATGAAAATGATTTGTAAAACTATATCAGAGAAATATCCATTTTTCTTGAAAACATTTAAAACGCACAGAATTTAGAAAGGAATACATTTAAAGACCTATTTGAATCAAAGTGTTCCATAAAAATTTGAAACATTTTAAAGGAACTATCATTTTAAAAACATTCATAACCATATAAATAAATCCTTAAATCCCATTTTGAAAACATGGACATTAATGAGAATTATTTAGAAGAATAAATATTTAAAAAAAAATTAATTAATTTTTTATTAAATAAGTCCCTTCAAATAATCCCTTTGAAAAATCGTTTTTGAATCATGGAAATGGATAATAAATATGTCCCGGTAGATACTTACATAAAAACAACCTCGAATAATAAAGATATTTTTGAATTAACCCTTAACTGGTACTTTCCTTTAGTGATGCATACATTTAGCCTCTGGTATAAGGACTTTAGTATGTTATTAAATTATACTAGAACCATATTAATATTTATGATATAATACATGGTTCATTTATGAATTTATACAACACATTTAATAATAATTTCTATGTTAAAATTAAATTTGGGCAATAATCGCTTTCGTTATCGTATGTGTTTTAACATGTTACTCTTGATGGTACCACTTAGATCTTAATTTAAATACATCTTGAATATAAAACATGATTTATATATCATATATATTGAAAATATAAATATGTATAATATACACATATATGAAATTGAAGACACCATTTATGGAGACGGTAGGCAATACACACACATACATGTTGTGTCCGTTTTCATATCTTATTGAAAGGAACTATGTGAATAAGAAATATGTAAGTAAACACACACATAGACAGATATATATATATATATATATATCTACAATATCCTTATTTTGTCATATATTACATACTTATTAATGAAATATATTTTTATAATCAACATTGAATGGTGAACGTGGAAATTAATCTCATCGTGTTGTGGAAATGGTAATCCGTACGTACACAGGAGTGATAATATCATTATATTAAGGGTGAAATCATATGAAATTAGATGTTATATCAAATATAAAAAATAATTAACATGTTTTATTAATTATTTAAATAAGTTATACTCATTATTATACCCATACAAATAATGCAGTGTTTGAATAACAAACTTCACGACAACGTGGAGACAGTAATCCAGGCGTACGCATATATGGTGGATTTTTATTTATATAATGGGTAGAGTAATGAAAATGGTTGTACCGTTTTTATAATAACATCACAATATATATTAGATAAGGTATATATTATCTTTGAATGGAAACAACAAATCAAGAGGAAGTGGAAGAAGAAAAGAACTTGAAAGAGGTGATGAAATATTTGCCTCTTCTTGAGGTTCTTCCTTTTGATTTGATCAAAAGGGATTCTTAGGCTGGCTTTATGAACAATGTAATTCATATAAGATGAAGGGAGGAATGATGAGTGGATATTTGGTCATGGTTTGGCTGAGCCAAAAGGCATTGAAGAAGTGGAATTAAGAGAAGTGGAAGTTCCCTTTTATAAGAGAGGTGAGGGTCATTTTAGGAAAAGCTTGAAATATTATTTTTATAATAAAATTATTTTCAGTTTTTGATTTATAAAAAATGAATTATTTAAATTCAATGGTTTTTATGAGTCGATAACCTCTTAACACATAGGTTTTTGATAGGTTTAGGTCATCATATTAACCTTATCTTTTAGATTTAACTGATAGTTAAATAATTTGACATTTACCATATCTCTTTGTATTTTTATATTATATGGCTAATAAAAAAAATAACAATACAAGACAACCCCATTTGAGACATTATTAATATATATTACATTATATATGTTTTTTGTATAAACTTTTGATTTTTAGGAATATTATATCAATTAATAATATAATATTTTTTTCAAAACTCAATTATGTCATTTTTGACACTATTTAGTATTTCATTTCTTTGAAAGCCATAGAAACATAATCTATTTAAATAAAATTTATTTAACCAACCCTAAAATTTCATATTAACCTATAAAATTTGTTTAATTTATCAGAAGTCTATATTTACATTTAGTTGGATATTAATAATATAAATTATTTTAATATTTCATTATTAAGGTCATTATTGCATCATCATTGTGTTATAAATAAATAAAATTATTTAATTTATAAAAATTATAAATAAAATACCATTATGTAGGAAATCATTTTATCTTTATAATGAATATTTATAGTCAAATTTATATTGTGTGTAACTTTATATAAAAAATGGTTTATTTATTAAAATTTGAATTTAACACATTTAACTCTTCTTTAAATAAAATAATAATAAATGCCATATCTAATCCAAGTTGACCAAAGAGGATAATATTTTAATACTAAGGTTTTTTTGGTCGTATTATACTTATCCAATAGAATTAGGACATGTTTTAGGGTAATTATGATATCTATTTTACCCTTAATTACCCTATTAACTTTTAGGAGTGGTAAATAAAAGTCAAAAGTTATTATTCATCGAAAATTATATTCATCATATTAAAGCACATTTTTCGTACTAATATCAACCATGTCTCTCATATTTTTTTAATTCAACTCAAAAAAGTAGAAAACTAAATTTTAGGGAAATTTGCAAATTCCCCTAGGAGGTGGGTAAAAGACGGTAAAAATTTCAATAAAATTTTTATATATGTAAACTCATTATAAAATGACTCCAAAAAATTAACATAAAAATATATAGGTAATATGTATCTATTTTTACATAAAATAAATTTAAATAAAATAATTAATTATTCAAATAAAATGTCGGTTTTAAACAATAACACAGTGTTTTTCACTATTAATCAAAAATTGAATGTTTTCAGAAAAATACAAAAAATATACCCTAAGATAATTTTGATATTCTGAATTAAAAACTGATTTCCATTTTACCAAATTCAAAACATATAATTTTAATTTATTAATATAAAATTAATCCCCATTGTCATAACAAAAAAACAGGTTTTTATAAAGAAAAAACTATCAAAAGATTGACATGTTGTTATGTCTAATTTAAATGTAAAATTAATTATAACGACCTAAATTTTATTAAATGATAAAAATATAATCTAATTATACTTAAAAACCATTAAAATTCATAATTTAATAGTATAAATTATTTCGATTAAAAAATTTGTTTTCAATTAAAACCAAGTATTTTTCAGTGTTCATCAAAATTTGAAATTTATCAGAAAAGAAGCAAAAATTTGTCCAAACTAAATTTTTATGTCCCACTTCTAAATAATAATTTTATTTTGTAAAATTTAATATAAAAGTGTTAGATATTTCATTTAAAAAAATATCCATTGGGAGGCGGTAAAATTTCATTTTTTTAAAATATTTCTTTTATCTAAAAAATTAATTTGTTCTTATATAATGTCTAAGAAACACATAATATGTGTGTTAAAATTATATAGATCATATAAAAATAAAAATCCAGTTAATATTATTCCTAACCGCTTTTTGAACGACTAGTTTGGTAAGTTGTGGTGCGGTCAAACTCAATGTTGTGTGTAACGCAAGCTATTGAATTTCTTTAATGAGATAACATACTATGAAAAAATGGGGTGTTACATTCTCCAATCCTTCAAGAAATTTTTCCTCTCAATTTGAAATTGTTCTCAAAAAATAAATGGTTAAAAATATAAAAATACCATTGTGGAAAACCCACATCGGAAATTGGTTTAAAAAACTTTAGTCGTATTTAGAGGGAAAGGGAAATGAAAAAGTTACAACCAAATTATGATATCAATTAAGAAAACATTGGTGGAAATTAGAGACACATAATTGGAGGGAAAACATAAATATTTATAGGTAGTGATTGATTTCATCAATCCCAAATAAGAAAAAAATTGAGGGCCTCAAAGCCATCAATCTATGATGATTTAAAATATCGTCGGTTCAACATATTTTATTAGTATAACAAATTTTTTGGTTTAAGATATCTTCCCAAAAGTTTAAGAATTAATTTATTCATAGACGAAGAAGGAAATATATATATATATATATATACATTAAATGCAGAGTTTCATCCTTCAACTAATTCCTACCAGAAACTCCCCATTCACTTCAAAAGATAATAAAATTCAAAAATATTCTATTTATCGTTATCCTATAGGGTTCCAAAAAATGAATTTATAATTTATCTATTAGACCATTAAAAAAAATACATTATAAAAGCTAGGACATCACATAGGCTAGTAGTTGGTGATGCACCCTTATCACCATTCAGTTGCGGGTTCAAGTCTCACGGATTTTCCATACACTAAGAGTTGTCGCCCGACCTTCAGGTTGTCTTTTTTTTGACAATCCAAAAATAATTTCATGAAATGATTAACCATAACAATAGTATTCAATGTTAAACTAAATCGATTCCAACCTTTATACATATCTAAAATACTTCTGTCCAAACTCAAATTCCAAAATTTATAAGGAAGGTAAACACAATGAAGAACATTTTTTCCACGTAATAACTTGTGAATACCTTCTTCATGTATTCTATTAAAATACTATAACACCATGAATTTTCATATAACTATATCAATTACATTCAGGCTTCTTTATTCTTTGTAGAATACTAGATATACTATTTATATACAAAAATGTTGTAAACTCCAACAATGATGGAATATACAAATATTTAATCAGATTGAAGGTAATCAAGAATATCCAATATAATTTATACAAGACAATAATTTCTTATTCCAAAATCACTCCCTTAGAATCAAAATCATATGAAGGATTATCTTTCCCTCAACAATATATTTTACAAAAATTTAACCAACCATTGAGTCACTTTTCTCGGTTCCACCCAATCTCAAATCCTTAATGAAATAGTACTGCAGTATAATCCTTATATACTCTATAATTCTTATAACATGTACATAATTAATACAATAATAAAATTTAATAATACTTTAATAAAAACATAAGAACTCTTAATAATTCCTCTTCATCATCAGTAGTATAAAAAATAGATTATTACCTAGAATCATCATTTGGGGTATATTTTGACGATTTGGATATTGATTCGCGTAGTCTCCCAACTCTTTGCAGATATATCATTGTACAATTGAAACCTTTTTCTTACCCTTTAAATCACACACATTGTGTCCTTTTTCTCTACACTGATAACAACCTCCCTTTCCCATCAAGAATTTACCATGATGATTCTTTACACAGTTATCATATATGAGAACATCCTTTTTCCCCTCTTCCCTTTATCCACCTTTCTCTCTTCCATACTTTTATTCTCTTGCTTCCCTTGAAATCCAACAGACTCAAAGAATTATTTAGTTTTCTTATTAACACGTGATACTATTTATTAAAATGATGAGAATAAATGAAATTCAATTTCAATTTTAAAGGTTTCCTTAATACCATTGAATAAATGATCATTCTTAATCATTATATCATTTGTATTGCTGGAATTCTTATACATTCTGCTAGGCGCCATTTCTAAACAATATCATACACTAGGTTAGTTTATGAATCCCAATGCATAATTTCAAGCATATAAAATGCCTAACGTAAATTGAAAATATTATACATAAAATATATAATCATAAAATGTTTTCTTTAAGGAAGTATTTACTCCAAAATCCTTTATAATGGCTTTTAATGAAAATTTGAATTATCCTAAACATATCCCCCGGGATTGTCGTAAACAAGAGTGCAGTAAGGCCCGTTTTAATGCACCAGTTCCCGTTCGAGTCTAGCTCATAGCTGTGTTTTTGGGTTTTACCCTCGGTACATCTGTTCCAGAGCTGCCTCTACCTGCTCGTATCCAGACAGGGATGTATTACTTGGAAATATCACAAAATATCTACAGTACAAAATTCAAGGATGTTCTTCTATACTAATCCTGAAAGTCTATCTTAGGGTAATGTCATCAAATCAGAGTTTATCTAAATCTATTTTCAAGGTTATTGCCAAAATTCCTTTGATACCAATTATAATGCCCTGACCCTAGTTACCCAGAGTCAATGCATTATTTTAACACAATGATAGGATTACAAGAAATCAAGTCCCAAAATACTGATCAGTTTATCTGTCTTGGAAAATAGATTACATACATTAACATTACATTAAACATTAAAAAATAAAACACAACATCAATAATCCTTTTACAATTACACTAATACCCTAGATTAACCCTTCTTATCAATCATAATAAAATTCTTGAAATATTGGGAAAATAAAGCATAAAATGGGGTGAGCTGAGATGCTCAGTAAGGATAACAATATAGCTGAAAATTTCATAAATATTCATAAACAAATAATGAAATGTAATAGTAAAAAAAATCCTTTTAAACATGAACATCAACATAATATAGAAATGGAAAAATCATATAATTCCATTTACTTATTAACATGGATATTCTACTAGTTGAATAATCACATGCAATATAAATTTTCACTTTCATAATGATGGAATGCATAATTCTAGACTTCATAACCACATAGTCAAGGCCTCGGGCAAAGAATACCAATAATATTTTGTTAAGTCCTTGTGCTAAGACACTATTTTGTCTCATGAGACCTAACGATGCATTGAGGAGCTATAGTATGCTCCACCCGTCCATTAATAAGTCCAATGCATTCCTCATATGAAATTTTTTAAACATAACCTAAACATACATATAAAAACTAGCATAAGAAATGTCAATACATTATATATAAACTATGAATGGTATAAAAATAACACATCCACAGTCAAACATATCACAAAACCTTCAATACAATATGGAAGATTTGTATCATAATAAATCAACTGCAAAAAAGTTTAAAATCCATCAATGGATTTTGACATAGATGAAAATGATCTGTAAATCACTTTGAGAGAAATATCCCTTATCATGACTACATTTAAAAGACACACAATTTATAATGGAAGATATTTAAAGAAAATTTTTACTCAAAGTGTCCCATACCACTTTGAAACTTTTGAATGGAACTAACATATTAAAAAAATTCATTTCCATATAAATAAATCCTTACAAATCCTATTTGAAAACATGAACATTAATGAGAATTATTTAGAAGAATAAATATTTAAAACATTTAAAATTATTTTTTAGTAAAAAAGTCCCTTAATATAATACCTTTGAGAAATATTTTATGAATCATGGATATGGATAATAAATATTTCCCAGTAGTTACTTATTTAAAAACACCCTCAGATAATAAAGAGATCGTGAAATTAACACTTACCTTGTACTTTCCTTTAGTCGAGGGTATGTTCAACCGACTATATAAATACTGTAGTACGTTATAAAATTATAATAGAACCATACAAATATTTATGATATCATACATTATTCATTTATGACATTATACAACCCATTTAATAATAATTTCTATATTAAATTTCCAATTGGGTAATAATAACTTTCTTTATTGTACGTGTTTTAACTGGTTAATCTAGATTATATCACTTATATCATGATTTAAATATTTACAGAATTTAAAACATGATTTATATATCATATATATATAATATAAATGTGTATAATATACATTTAAATGAAATGGAAAACACCGTTTATAGAGATGGTAGGTCATACGTACGCATAAACGTTGCTTCTATTTTCATATCGTATTGAACAGAATTAATTGAATATGAAATATGAAGTTCGTATATATATATATATCTAGTAGCATTTTTATGTCATATATTACATTATTATTAAATATATATATTTTTATAATAATCGTAGAATGGTGAACGTGGAAATGAATCTCATCGCGTCGTGGAGATGGTAATCCGTACGCATGCACGAGCGACAATATCGTTATATTGATTGTGAACTCGTGTGTAATTGTATGGTATATCATATATAAAGAATCATTAACATGTTATATTTATTATTTACATCTATTATACTCATTATTATACCCATCCAAATAATGAATTGTTTGAATAAGAAATTACACCACGACTTGGAGACGGTAATCCGTACGTATGCACTTATAGAGACTTTGTCATTTATAGAACGGATAGAGTAATGAAAATGGTTTTAAAATTTTTATAAAAACATAATAGTATATTTAAGATACTAGAGTTATTATATTTTAATGTAAACAACAAAATAAGAGGATGTGGAAGAAGAAAAGAACTTGAAAGAGGTGATTAAATATTTATCTCTTCTTCGAGTTCTTCCTTTTGATTAGATTAAAAGTGCTCTTTAGGATGGGTTTATGACCAAAGTAAGGCCTCTAGGATGAAGGGAGGAATTTTGGGAGGATTTTGGGTAGGGTTTGGCCAAGCCAAAAGGCATTTGAGGAGTGGAATTAAGAGAAGGGGATGTTCCCTTTTATAAAAGAGGTGAGGGTCTCTTTAGGAAAAGCTTGAAAAATAATTTTATAATATAATAAATTTCGGATTCTAATGGATCCAAAATGAATTATTTAAAGGCTATGGTGGGTATGGGTCGAAAAAATATCAACCAATAGGTTTTATACAGTTTTAGGTCATCATATTAACTTTATATTTTAGATTTAACACTTAGTTAAATAATTTGACATTTACCACGTCCCTTTGTATTTTTATATGATATGGTTAACAAATATTATATAGAAATCCATGAGAACCCCATGAGTTTTATGATTTATATATATAGTTTTATCTAAGACTTTTGGCCTAACCTTATATATTTATGAATATTATATCAATTAATAATATTATATTTTTTTTAAAAAAAAACTCAATTATGTCAATTTGGATACTATTTATTATTTGATATTCTTAAACACATAAAAACAATATCACATTGAATAAAATTTATTCAATGAACCCTTAAATGTCATAATACCAGTTAAAATTATATTAATTCTTCAGAAGTCTCAATTTACATTTATTTGGATATTTATAATATCAATTACTTTAATATTTCATTAATAAGGTAATTACTACACCATCATTGTGTCATAAATAAATTAAATTATTTAATTTTAAAAAATAATAAATAAAATACTATTATGTATTAAATATTTTCATCTTTATAATTAATATTTATAGTCGAATTTATATTGTGTGTAACCCTATATTAAAAATGGTTTAGTTATTAAACATTGAATTTAACTCTTTTAACTCTTCATTAAATAAAATATTAATAAATGTCTTATCTAATAAAAGTGGATCAAAAGAGATCATATTTTATTCTTATGCTTGATTTTGGTCAGATTATACTTATCCAATAGAATTAGGACATGTGTTATTGTAATTTTGATATCATTTTTACACTTAATTACCCTATTAACATTTAATCGTGGTAAATAAAAGTCATATGCTACTTTTCACCTAAAATTATTTTCATCTTGTTGAACATAATTTTACTTAATGATATAAACCATGTCTCTTTATTTTTTAA
This sequence comes from Viscum album, assembly GCA_963277665.1. Taxonomy (NCBI): domain Eukaryota; kingdom Viridiplantae; phylum Streptophyta; class Magnoliopsida; order Santalales; family Viscaceae; genus Viscum; species Viscum album. Next base: position 1,543,597,317 of record OY728142.1, read on the forward strand.
ATTCAACTCATAGAAGTGGTAAAATTAAATTTTATGCAAAGTTGCAAATGCTCTTAGGAGGTGGGTAAAAGACGATAAAAGTTCAATAAATTGTTTATATATCTAAACTCATTATAAAATGACTCAAATGATTTAAATTGAACTTATATAGGTATTATTTATCTATTTTTACCTGATATATATTTAAATAAAATTAATAATAATTTAAATAAAAATTCGGTTTTAAATAATAACTCTATATTTTTCACTATTCATTAAAAATTGAAAGTTTTTAGAAATATAACAAAAATTTACCTTATGCTAATTTTGATATTATGAATTCAAATATTAATTCCATTTTAACTAATTAAGAACATATAATTTGAATTTATTAATTTAAAATTAATTCCTGTTGTCAAAACAAAAAAACAGGTTTCTAAAAAGTAAAAACTATCAAAAGATTGACATGTGTTTATGTCAAATTTAAATGTGAAATTAAATATAATGACCTAGATTTTATTAAATGGTAAAAAAATAATCTAAATATACATCAAAACAATTTAAATTTATTATTTAACAATATAATTAATTTTGATTAAAAAGGTGTTTTCAATTAAAAACTAGTATTTTTTTACTATTCATCAAATTTTTAAAGTTATTAGAAAAGTACCAAAAATTGGTCAAAACTAAATTTATATGTCTTGATTCTAAATAATAATTTTATTTTTTCAAATTTAATATAAAAGTTTCTGATATTTCATTTTCAAAACAAATTCATCAGTAGTAGGCGATAAAATTGCATTTTATAAACATTATTTCATTATCTAATAAATTGAATTTTTTATTATATCATATTTAAGAAACACATAATATGGTTGTTAAAATTATATAGAGTATGTAAGATTCAAAAGGCAGTTAGTACTATTCATATCTGCTTTTTGAACAACTAGTTGGGTAAGTTGTGGTGCCCTCGAACTCGGTGTTCTATGTAGAGCAAGCTATTAAAATACTTTAATGAGATAACATACTATGAAATCTTGGGGTGTCATATTTATCAAATTTGATAACATGATGAAAATTTGGGGACGAAGATTCTTAAGGTGGAAAATGTAATAACCCAATACTTTTGAATTTTTTTTATTTCATGAAATTTTTTGATATATTATTCATAAACAACCATTATTTTTTATGAAGTGAAGTTGAAGGGAATTTTGACCATCTGGAATCAGATGTTATATAATCATTGGTCAATTATGACTATTAGTCAATATGACAGTTGAGAACTATACACTTAACAATATTTTTTACATTATGATTTTAATTTATAAGTAATATTTTGACAAAAGAAAAATTTATATATAAATAATAGTCGATCAAATAAACCAGCAGTGTTTTTCCATTTGAATCCCATCAATTAAAGCATTGGAGGGAGGTATAATCACTAGTTATTTTCACATTACCATGTTAAAGATGATATTCAACAAGTGAATCTTGAGTGAAATTTCCTTAGGGTTATGTTTGAGTTAGTGGTGATTACCACTCGGTTGATGTTAGCCAAAGCACACCATGAAAGGACCACCATAGAATAGATTAATACTAGGAAGTACATCTGTAAAATAATGGGTTACATGAACTTATATTATTGTGTGTTTCCATTTAAAAAATTATATTTTTTTCCTATCATTTTCACTTTTAGAATAATTTTCCATAATAATACTGAGATTCAAGTATATAAATTGATTTTTCGATCATAAATTGAACATTCTTAAAGATAAATATTTATTACAATAAGATAAAATATTATGAATAATTATTATTCTAAAGAAATAGTATGAATAAATCACTCTTATATAAATTAAAAAGATAATATTATTTTAATTATGTGTGAGAAATTTTACTATGCATCTTACCATGCATTTTTTATCTGCTATTATTTTTAATAAGTAAATGTTTTTATAATTAAAAAAGAAATTTTTCATACGTATTGAATTATTATGATAAAATAAACATAATACTTGAAATCAAAACATGAAAACTAGGTTAGGGTGATTTTGGGAGAATTTTATATGATATTTTGTTTTTGAGTGAATTGTAAAATTTCAGTTTTGAGGATTTAGTTAGTTAAATGACTCTATAATTATGTATTAATTATTTAATAATTATTTATATATAATTCATTAATAAAAAAAATGTTATTTCATTAATATCAACAATTATAATATATTTTTATCAGTTTAAAAAAAATGTAGCTTACTTTTCAAATTCAAAATAGTTAACTTTAACTTTAAAAATGTTAGTGAAACATTTAACTTTACCATGCCAAAATAATTAGTATAAGTTTATTGTCAACTATTGTAGTTTAAAATAAGCTAAAATGTGTCCAAATTTCTAAATAACATGGTAAAATACCATGGTAAATCCCACAATTTTTAATTTACCACTACCTTGGCATCTAATACCTTTTTTAGAAATTAATATTCAAATCCCCCATTTTTTCTATAAATTTCCACACATATTACATTTACTTTAACAAAAAAATCATCATACATGAATCTATGACAATTTTACCTCCCAAGGAGTCCTCCCATGTTCTACTCAATCTATCAAGGTCATGATCCTCCTCTCATAAGACCAATCTATAATATAAGGCAATTATCACCTTCTCATTTCCTTTCAAGTTCCCTTTTTTATGTGGTATGTTCTTAAAATTTCCAAAACTATGTACCTATGTCCATTTTATTATACCCATATACTTTATTAAGAGTCTCATATGAATGGGAAACCATTTACTCTTCTATTTTAACCATTTTCGAAAACTTTTTTTCATACTCGTTATGCTACCGAGTTTTCTTGTCAAAAAATCACTATTTATCTAAAAATATTATCTTCTCTTATCTTTTTTTGTGAATACAAAAACTATTTATTTTCTAGGGGTATTCTCAAATATTTTTAAATGATTTATTTTATTCTGTGTTTGACATACATTATCCCACATTCCCTTTCTATGGGTTAAAAAAGATACAACGATCTTATACTTTAATTATTTTTAAAACACGATGATTTTGATATGAAACATGTTTCTTTTAGTCTCCATAAGTTATTTATAAAATGTTTTATTTTCATCTTTTTTGGTCACATTAATTTATTCATATAAAGGGTGTGCCCTTATAGTGATCCAATGCATTGGGTAATGAATTTAATCTCTTTAGATGAGATGTTTTATGATACCTTGGTGAATAAACGTGGAAATTTTATAACACCTCAATGAGAAACCATTGTGATATGTGTCATGAACCAATGCACTAAGATGAGGGAAGGGATAGAAAACTATGATCCCCTTCAGTCTCTATGTTTAAAGATACATAATGACTTCTGATTCCTGCCTTCAATAGGCCTAGGAGTGATGACTAACACCAAGGGTATAGAATCTCTTCTAATATATAAGTCATTACCCTTTTTGTAGAACAAGATCGGAAGATAAGATGATAAATCCAAAAAAAATGAAAATATTTAATTAAAAGTAAAGCCAAAAACCTATTTTCCACATGCATGTTCATAAAAATGTGTTATAAAGTACAAGAAACTGTAATAGTACATACCAAAAGAAAGGAAAATCAACAACTAAAACTATCCCAACGTCTGAGCTAGTATGTTCCGACATGGTCCTCAATGTCCGCCTGAAAACAAGAAAGTTGTTTTATATATGTAGGGTGTGAATATAGGTATACTCAGTAGGTAAACCCAAAACCTCTCATGCACAAGTGTGGGAGACATTCTAATTCCCCTTGAAAAATAGAGATAACCAAAACAAAGATCATGGAAACTATCCAACCGGCCTCACCAAGGCACACTCCCCAAATAATCAATGTTTGGTAAAATAGTAATAATAGCACATCAATATTTGGGTAACCCACACCACTTTCCCAATGGTTATTTAAGAAATACTACAAATTAGACCCACCATAGATCCCACTTTAGTTCCACTACTACCCCTAACAACAACAATATGGTCTTTCCCAACCACACTTCTAACTCACCCACAAACATCGAGGCCAACACAACCACACATAAACACACCCACATACACCAGGGCCACAAACACCACCCCACGCTAAATGACACCTAGGCCAGAACATCCACTTCCACGCCTGAAGACACCCGAGCCTCACCTAGAATACACTTGGGAATGAAACATGCTCACACACTACTAGGCCAACCACCGGAACACACCCTTCTTGAAGAGTCTTTGGCCGTAATGAACCTTAGGCCATCATAGCATACCTAAATATTATTTAGATACTTAGGATAGGTAGAAAAAAGGATCTAATATCCAACAACTCATAATGGTGCTGGGGAAAACATCCTCCCCCATGAAATATGGGTGTTCGGGATAAATTTCTCAACAAGGGTGGGGTTCATATAACAAACACAAGAACCAAATAAAATATATATAGATAGGTAAAAAATATCTCATCCCAACATAATTCTTCCCTAATATAAAACTAGCCCATAAACAACCACTCATGCTACTATCCTTATATGCACAAATACACCACAACCACAACCCGAGCTCAACCCATTCCTGGAAAACAATTGCCCATTTTAATGATTCTTTTTATCATGTTCATGTTATTCCATTTAAAAAATTCTCCAACTACTTGAAAACTGACATGCATAACCACAAGCCAAAGCAACAATTGATTGAAAAATATCCAAGTAACATTTAAGCATTCACAGCTGGTTCTCTTGTAATGTAACAACATCAAAAGGGATATGTGAGATACCTCAATGTATTGAAACTAAACAAAGCCCCAACATACTATCTCCACATGGCCTTATATTCACATGAATGCAACTTCTCAACTATAATATTCCATCCCCCTTCTAATGTCACCCCACAAACATTTAAACCTAACAACCATGCATATTAATAGAACAAAGAAAGGGAGTTTTCCTAATTTAGCCACACCATTTATGATGTTCCATATTTCAATTTGGTTAATCAGAGTGAACACACATGATCTTATATTAATCATGTATCCATTTAATCAACCATATTTACAAGATTAACTAGTTTCCATGTTATAGGCATTGAATCAAAATATTATCCAACAAAATAGATGTTTATTAGTGTTAAATAAAAACCCACAAAAAACCACTATTTAAGTGGACATGAGTCCATATAATTCACAATATAAAAAGTAAGGTTAAACATAACAACATCAAAATCATCAATCATATCAATTAATATTTTTGAAGTCTTTTTCTTATCCTTGTTAAAGTTCGTATCAACTATGTACAGAGGGAAGATCATCATATCGATCCCATATGATGCCCAGAAAAGAGAGTCTAAGGAAGAAACCCTACTTGGATGATCAAATATCAATGTTTCCTCCTTGCACCAAGAATTATGGCCACCGCGACTTGAAGGAAAAGAAGAACCCAAGGATGATCAGGAATAACCCTATCATGGGTTCACGATTTGTCTCTAGATGATGTATCTAGGGGTACTAATAGAATCCAAAATGAAAGTGGAAGATAGTTTCTCAACTTAAGAAGAGTCCAAGTCCTAAAATTAGAGTGACATATTGTTGTTTGACCATGCAGATCTGCAGTTTCACACATTGGTATTAATAGATATTTAATAATTCTCTTCGAATCTAGTGGAGATAACAGTTGTGAGTTAATATATTTCCTTCAAATAGAGAAAACATGTAACATGGGATTAATTAGAAATAAGGGAATCATGAAAACGTGACAAAGGGTGTGACCAGCCACACATTTTGGTAACTGAAGTGTCACTCCACTCTTAGGGGATTTAAAACATCGTTTGTGGGCTTAAAAAAGGCCATAAACAACTTTAAAAAGGTCAAGAATACTTAAGATAGGGGTCATAGAAAAACTGGGGAAAGGGCCTCGACAACCCATGGTGGCACTATTTGGGTGTGGCACTAATCATTGAAACTAATCAGTGAGACTGATTAGTGGAATGAATTGGTGACCCTACGGTGACACCCTGCCACCAACACTAATGCCCTCCTGGCTCACAGATGGTGTCTTGAACACCCCAAACACTAGAAAACGATAAATTCATGGACCCAGAGGGTCCTTCACATTACATTAGAAACGTGTCAATATATTCACACCCTCATGAATTGAAGAGTAAACTTCAATAAAAGAGGTGTCCGAACAACCACCTCGTAAGATACCACTCAGGGACAAAACACCCAACATTTTTTTGAAAGCTAGAAAAAACCTCGACATCCATAAGCATGTCTCTCACATATTACTCTTAAACTACTACAGAAACATTATGTATTCACTCAAACACAATAAGACACATTTTCCATACATTTCCATTAGGGATCCCCTTTATTTATGTCAAGATATTATATGACTTGGGTGGCACTGAATTTCTCACACAGGTTTATTCACATCCACATTAATCCATCTCGATTGGGAATTGGGCTCTCCCCTCCACATAGTAAGGACTTCCCACATAGAATAGAGAATATGGAAATATCCCATAAAATAGAAAAAAAATTCATGAATTTCATCACCGAAATACACAAATCACATGATCCAACTCAAAAAATATCTTGGTAATGGTCACACATTTTTTCATCCCATTCCCATGTACTACCCTTGAGGACACCATGCCTCCACAACACGCGGATCAAAGTAATGGTACACCCACAAAGCACTATTTCCTTACAATCCTTAATTATAACTGGTCGCTCCTTGAACATCGCATCACCCACGATGTCCAACTCTCTCCAGTTGAGGATTTGGGAGTCATCCTGTAGATACCAACAAAGTTGTGAGACATGGAAGACATTTCGGATCCTCTCCAGTGGTTGTTGTAATTCCAGCTAATATTCCACCTCACCGAGACATCCTAACACCTAGAAGGGTCTGATTAACCTGGGAGAAATCCTACTCTCCCTAACAATCCTTCGATGTCCACACCAAAGGGAGACATTTAAGAACACATAATCTACAACCCCGAACTCCAAGGGTCTCCTCCTATGATCAAAATACTACTTATGCGGGCCTTGGTCCACCTTCATCCTCTTGTATACACGATGAACCTTCTTCATCGTGCTCTGCACCACCTCTGGGCCAAGAACACCTGCCTCCCCAACCTCTGTCCAGCACACAGGTGAATGACATGGTCTCCTGTAGAAGGTTTCAAATGGTTCCATGCCAATGGTAGTGTGATATATATTTTTGTAGGAAAACTCTTCGAGAGGAACGTGTCTTACCCAAGATCCTCCGATGTTTGGAAAACATGATCACAACATATCCTCCAACGTCCGGATAGTCATCTATGTTTTCTCATCCATCTGATGGTGGAAAGTAACGCTAAAGAAAAGGTGGTTTCCAAAGGAACATTATTACCCCTTCTAGACTCTTGAAGTAAATCCTATATCCTGATCTGAGATGATAGTTATGGGAACTATGTGCAGATTGAAAACTTCACCTATATACTTCTACGCCAAGGCCTCCACCGCACTCTACTACTTAATTTCTAAGAAGTGAGAAAATTTCATCGAATGGTCCACCACTAACCATATAGAAACACAACCTCCATCATCCATGGGTATTCCAATGATGAAATACATCAAGACATCATCCCACTTCCACATGGGAAAATCTAGGGGATGCAATATATCACTTTGAACACGGTGTTCAACCTTCTCTTAGTAAAACACGAGACAATTTTCATCACACCACCACTTTACACATCACTCGGGGCCACCAAAACATAACTCTCAAGCCCTAATACATATTGGATACTCTAGTGCGTACTGTTGGGTGCGAGTTATGGAACTCATCGGGAACCCCCTCAAGGATTTCTATTGAGACAAACAGCTTCCCACAGAACAACATCTGATTCTGACCATCCTCTGATGATCCTTCCAGAACATCACCCTAGATGACATGATCACACATCACTTCAGTCATTGAGTCACCCGTCTATGATTTCTCTACTTGACGTACCAAGGAAGAATGCACTATCATCTTAAACATACATCCTCTACTATCATCCACTCTCATGCCAAGATTTAAATCATCTGACACCTCTATTACATTCCAAACATCTGCTGACTCTTAGAACACATCATTTTGTGACTACCTACCTAAGGAGTTGGCCAAAACATTCTTAATTCTTGAGGTGTAGGTTATCTCATATTCATAATCTTAAAGAAACTCCATCCACCTCTACTAACCCAAGTTCAAGTCTCACTCAAAGAAGACATAACTCAAACTCTTGTGATATGTGAAGACCATGATTCCTTACCTAATGAGGTAACGCAACCATAAATTCAGAGAAAACACAAACATGGAATGATCCATGTTGTGGGTGGAATAGTTACCATGGTGAGGACCGAACTTCCAGGACCCATAAGAAAACACTACCTGCTATTTCATCAGAGCACAACCCAAGGCTATATTAAAAGAATCACAATATACTTCAAACATTACCCCTTCCTCTTGAAACATCAACATTGGGGCACTAACCATCTTCCCTTTATGAAAAATGAAATATCGATGGAACTGATCACTCCATATGATGTCCTAGGATTTTCTTGTCAAGTGTATAAAAGGATTTGCAACATGATAGAAGTCGGGTATGAACCTTCAGTAGTAACATTAATGTCCAATGAAACTAGGAACCACTACCCTTTTCATGGGTGTTTTTCATGAAACAACCGCTTCAACCTTCGATGGGCCCACTATTATTCCCAACTTGGACGCCATGGTCTAAGAAAGTCCACCTATCATGTCTCGAACTTGAAATTGGAAAACGTTCTATAGATTTAGTGGTGTTGGAGAACCTCCTTGATAGTCCTTAGATGCTCGACATGATCCTCATCTGACCTTGAGTAGATCAAGATTTCATCAATGAATATGACTATGAACCAATCTTGATACTCACAAAAAAACAGGGTTCATGAGCCGTATGAACACAACAGATATGGTTTTAACACTGAAAGACACGACCACAAACTCAAAGTACCCATATCTACATATGAAATTAGACTTCTGGATGTCACTATATTTCACCCTCAACTAGTGATATCCAGACCATAAGTCGATCTTACGGAACCAGTATGTTCCCATCAGTAGATCAAAAAGGTCACCGATCTTCAGAATGAGGTAACGGTTCCTGACCATCACCAGATTAAGTATTTTTTTAGTCTATGCACATCCTAAGGAAACTATCTTCCTAATTTACGAACAAGACTGGAGCACTCCATGGAATCATGCTTGGTTAGATAAAAGACTTCTTCATCAGGTCATCAAACTAAATCCACTACACCCTCAACTCATAAGGCACCAACTGATAGGGATCCATTGATCTAGAACATGCACCACATTGAATGTCTATCCCAAAATCAACATCTCATCTAGGGGGTAGAGTCACAACCTCTTCATGGAATACGTCGAGGAACTCACTAACAATCCATATAACTTTCACCATCTCTACATTTGCTGACTCCACTTAAAGCATAGATAACAAGGAAAGAATGGGATCCACTCACCAGCTGCCCTTCTGGCATCCCCTGTTGCCTAAAAATCGTAATTTATGGCCTCCCATATCTAAGAAAAAAAATCTTCTCTCGAAGAAGTCGATAAAAATGTGTATAGAAAACAGCCAATATATTTCTTTGATTACATTGAACAACTGAATTTGTAGTATAAAGAGATCACCACTGGACCGATTCGGCCCCACCATCAAATCACGTCCTTGGAAAATATCAAACAGGCAGGTTTGACCTCCAACTAGTGATCTCAACACTAGGGGAATGGAATGTCTCTATGCATCTAGGCCCAAGGAATGAGCAATACTGGGTGAAGAAAAGAGTGTGAAGCTCTTGAATCAAACTAAGAACAAACAAGAGTACTAAAAATACATTTATTACCTCAAACGACCTCTGGCCCTGGTGGAATGGATACCTCTGCAGTGTGAAACTTCACATTCCCCACTCATCTTCCCCTCATCTGTCATCCACCTCCCTGACCATGCCCTAGTCGAGGTCCCTAATGACTACCCAAAGGTCATCCTCCTCTGGCACCCACCTCCCTCTATAGAGCAGAAGATTTCTACACTTGCTACTTCTGTAAAATGGTATCTCCGGTAATTGGTGCTTCAATGTTGGGCACTAAACGTGCCCCCTAACACTACACAATGATCAAAATGGCCACCGAATCTATATTTTCCCATTAACTCAACAACAAAATAATGTCAATCATAGGACCACGGTGAAAGGTAGAGGACTGGGAGATCTAAGCTGCAACTACTGAGGCATTCTCCCCACCGACTGAATCCCGGAAGGCCATGATACTACAGGTTTGCTGCAGATACCCTTCCCCTTTGACAAGATCAACTGTCTCCCCTCTCCCAGCACACCTCCCAGCATGTTCTTCCTCTCCAGTACTTTATCTTTCTTTTTAACTTTTATGTACATCAGAAGAGTGAATAGTGTAATAGCGTACTAAAGATAAGGTCATATTTCCTCCTCAAAACATCTCGACAAAGAATCCTCATCAAAAAAGAGGTTGTGATAAAAGTGAAAAAGTCATTTAACTTGATCCTCAACTCCATTACCGACATACTCCCCCACTGGAGGGAGAAAAACTCTATCATCTTCTCGGCCTTCATCACAGAAGAATGAAATTCCTTCAGGAATTCCATCCCAAAGTCAGACAAAAAAACCTCATATTCCTTCTTCCCCCCAAGTTAGATCTTCCACCATTTAAATACCACACCCCACATCTGTCTATCTGCCAGAAGAACATAGTACTCTGTCGGAGACCTGATCAAGATGAAAGATATCACCATCTCCTCAAGCAATCTCTCCATCTCCATGTCCATGATGCTGCAATTGTACGTCCCAAAGGCCTATCACTGAAAGGCACAAACCATCTTCTTCCATTGTTCATCATCCTCCTCATGATCAACCCTCTGATGATCAATTAAATTATCCTTCTAGGACTCTATTTCTTGCACAACTTCTGGATGTCGTCTAAGTGCCATAGCTACAAGGTAAACAAGAAATGCCTAAGCCCTAGAAGAGTGAAGGATTCTCATAATTGTTTGTAAATTTTTTTTTATTTAAAATTCAAAAAACACCAAAGAAACACAAGAAAAAAAGTCATTATGAAGCATGTACCATTCCTAGGGTCTCTACCCTACAATCAGGGTAGCCTCACTTGGTTATTTGTTAGGTCCCTAGTCCTTTAATCAAATCATAGGGGGGCTAATGTCCCATGTCCTAGCTGGTATTTTCTAGCCTAATTCATGTACCTAGATTATTTAACATTGTTTCCTAAGAATACCATGAAATCCTTACCATGCCTAAACACGAACTTCATCTTATCTCTCAACCATCACCTATGATATCAATATGTCACGGTCCTCCATCACCAAGATGAGGGAAGTGCTAGAAAATTGCCAGACCCTTCCTTATTCATGTTGAAATAGAGACGAAGACACCAGATTACCACCTTTAATATTCTTTAGAGTGGAGACAAGCACTAATGGTATAGAATCTCACATAATATGGAATGCATTACCCATTTGGAGAACAATATTGGGAGATAACATGGTAAATACCAAAAAACTCTAAAGAATAAATTTAAAGTATATCCAGAAAACCTTTTTCCACATACATGTTCAAAATAAAGTGATACATGGTAAAAAAACATTGATGGAATCTACCAAAAGAAAGGAAAAACAGCAATAAAAACTATCTCGACGTCCGAGCATGTATGGTCCGACATAGTCCTCATATTCCACTTGTAAACATGAAAGTAGTTATATATATGTAGGGTGAGTATATAGATATACTCAGTAGGTAAAACCAAATGAAGTTATGCAAAAGTGGGGTAGACATTGTAATTCCCCATGAGAAATAGAGATAATGAAAAAACCTATCAAAGAAATAATCCAGCCAGTCTCACCAAATCACACTCCCCAAATAATGAAATTCATGAAAAATAATAGTAATAGAATATCGATATTTAGGTTTCGCACACCACATTACCACTAGTTATTTAGGACATCCTATGAAGCTGAACACCCCCACACATCCCACTATAGTCCCATTATTTCCCCCAACAACAACCATATTGGCCATCCTTACCACACATCTATCCCACACACAAACCCCTAGGCCACCACAACCACACAAAACCACACACCGCAGAAACCTGTTCCACAACAACCACCACAAAACATGAAGAAAACTTGGACAAAACATCCACTGCCAAGTCCGAAGACATTTGGGCCTCACCCAAAAGGCACTTGGGAAACAAACCTTCCTGCATGCACCAAGTAAAACAATAACATCACACCCATCATGAACATTCATTGGCCAAGATGAACCATAGGACACCACAACCATCACGAAATGTCTTGGGATACATGGGATAGAGAGAATGATGTAGATGATAACAAACACTCATAATAATGTTGTGAAAACACCATCCCCCATGAAATAGGGGTGTTCGGCACAATGTGTTCAACATGGGTGGGCTGCATACAAGAATCAAAAAATCAAATATTATACAAATAGGAAACCAAGAACTCATCCCAGCCTAAGGGTTCTGAAATACACAACCAACCCATACACAAACACTCTTTCTTCTATCCCTATAATCACAAATACAAAACATCCACAACTAGAGCATAACCCCTTCCTTGATAAAAACTCCCCATTGTATATGTTGTCATTATCATGTATAAGTGATTCAATTTAAAACATCCGTCAACATCTGGGAAACTAACAAGAATAACCAGATGAAAAACAACAAATTAATGATATACATGCAAGTGACATTTAGGCATTCACACTCGGTTCTCTTGTAATGTAACAACATTAAAAGGGATATGTGAGATCCCTAGAGGTAATGTAACCAAACCAAGACCCAACATACCAACTTCACATGACCTCAAATTCATATGACAATAACTTTTCAACCAGAACTTTATATACCCCTTCTTTAGTCAACCCACAAACATTTAAACATAACCACAAGGGGAATTACCATAATATATCAAGGGTGTTTTTCAGATTTAGCCACACCATTCATTAAGTTACTTTATTATGTTTGGTTAAATGGGGTAATCACAGAGGGTCTTTTTTTATTTTGAATCTATTTAATCAACCATTTTAATGTGATTAACCAATTTCCATGTTATAGGAATTGAATCACAAGAGTATCCGATATGACAGAGCTTCAATAGTGCACAAGAAATGACCTCCAATGTCAATGATTTCTAGTGGACATTAGTCCATAAAATTCACAACATAATAAAAAAGGTACAACACAAAAATATCAACACCATCAGTCTCACCCTTTAATTCATTGAAAACCAATTTATTATCTTCATTAAACATTTTCTAATATAATTCTTAAGGGAACATCATCATACAGACCACGCATGATGCACAGTAAAGAGAGATGAAGGAAGAACCCATATATGGATGATCAAGGATTGATGTTTCCTCTTTGCATGAAGAACATTGGACGGTGTGACTTGAAAGAAAAGAAGACTCATAGGATGAGGGAGAAGGTATCTTGTGCGAGTTCATGATTCGTCTCTAAATTAATTGTCGAGGAGTACTAATAGAATCCAAAAGGATGGAAGAAAAGAGGAACTCATCTTAAGAATTCGATAGATACAAAAATTAGGGACATGGATTGTGGATCAAACATGCGAGACAACAATTTTACATGTTGGGGTTAGTGGAGATTTAATAATTCACCTAGAAGATGGTGGAGATAACGGCAGTGAATTAATAGATTACCATTAAATAGAGAATACACATGTCATATGATAAACTAGAAACACATAAAGATGGAAAATATGAAAAAGGCTGTGAAAGCCCACATGTTTTGGTAACTAAAGGGTCAACCCCCTCATAAAGGATTTAAAACATAATTTATGGGCTAAAAATGACCATAAAACACTTTAAAAAGTGTAATAATTCATAAAAGGGAGGTTATGAAAAAACTGTGGAAGGAACCCCGACACCCCATGGTGGAATGGATCAGTGAGGCACCGATCGGTGGCGCCGACTGGTGGCACCGATTGGTGACACCATGGTGACACGTTTCCACCAAAATTGATGGATTTTTGACTCACTAATGGTGTCCAGGACACCCCAAACACTAGAAATTGAAAATGTAATGGACCAGGAAGGTTTAATCCAAAAAAATATTCATATGAATGTATAATTTAAATGTTATTACAACATTTTCATTTTATGATTCTGGTTATTTTATTTATTATATTCCTAATGTTCTCATTTTAATGCCTTAATGGTATTCTGCATGATCTTATTTATTTTTTCTCATGATCACATGTAAACTTTTTCTCTTGTTTTCTATTACATTCCCACATGCTCACCCATTCCTTTTCTATATTTTCCCAGGTTATTATATTTACTAAATGTACTTTGAATGAAAATATGATGATGCCTTTCAAGTGGATAATTATAATTTTTTATCTTCTCATTTATAATGTAATTTTTTCCAAGAAAATAATCCTTAAATGATCCTCTACTTTTTACAATGTAATTTTATTCTATGTAATTAAAATGTAGGATTCCATGTTTATCCCACTTTCTAATTGAGAATTTATGAGAAATAATACCTGAACCACAATTTAGGGGTTTGTAGAGATAATTGATACAGTGAAGATTTTGAGGTAATATTTTTATGGTGAAAAGTGTGATATATATACAAATTATAAAATCCCAAAGTATAAAATTCTACAAAACGTGTAACATCCCAAGTAAAAATGAATAATAGATATTTTTATCTATGTCTATTAATGATTAAGATAGTGTTATAGAGGCTTAAAATGAAAATAAATACAATCTTATGCATGGAATACACTAATATTCTTAAAAGATTGTTTTACTGCCTTTTGATGGAAAACCATTTTTGAATCTATCTTTTGACAATTTTATAAACTTTTTTTGTCAAAATATACTTATTCTTTATGATTGGGACATCAAAATTTACCTTGTGTGAATTTTTGGTATTTTTCTGACAATGTTCATTTTTTAATGAATAGTGAAAAATACTACAATTTACATCAAAACTGCTTTTTAATCTAATTTACTTATATGATTAGATTATGTTTTGAATTGGTTTTGAAGTGAAATTATAATATATTTTTACCATTTTATCCAATGGTGTTCATTGGAATCAATTTCACTTTGAAATTAGACTTAAACTGGTGTCAATCTTTTGATACTTATTGTTTTGTAAAAACACGCTATTTGCTCTAGCAGCGGGAATTAATTATTAAATTAATTAATGTGACTTATATTATTTGAATTTTGTAAAATAGGCTTCATGTTTGAATTCTGAATATCAAATATAGCTTAGGGTGAATTTTTGGTAATTTTCTGAAAAACTTCAATTTTTGATGAATAGTGAAACCACTAAGTGGTAATCAAGAAAACTGATTTTTCAGTTAAATGAAAGTTTACCACTAATGTGTATTGAATTTTGAAAATCCGACATACATGGTTGTCATTAAGAAGTAAAATGTGGTTCAATGGGATTAAAATATTTTTTTTGGTGAATAGTAACTTATTAAGTTTTTAATCGCGATTAGTGGTAATTAGGGTAGTTTAAGGTATAAATAATGCTTTAATAATATGAAATGACCTAGAAACATGTCCCAAACTTATTGGTTGTGTCATTGCCGACCATGAAAATCCATGGGTCAACTTGGGGACCCCATGGAGACATTTCGGTTGGGAAATGACATAAATAACTTTTTATTTAATGTAAAAGTTAAAATGACACAAACATAATATGTTTTTACGAAAAAAAAATTTACATGGGGTTATAAAGATCATATTTTTTATTATAAATAGTCATTGGAAAGATAAAAATATTTCCTACATCATATTACTTTTTTTATAATTTTTAGACTTTGGATAAATTAAATAATTAATGACATCATGATGATGCAGCGATGACCTCATTATTTGACAATTTAAATAAAATGGAAAGATAATGTAAAATATATAAACTACACATGTCAAAAACCAATTGGATGAGTGGATTTCTAACCCTGATCACCTTATCCACGAATTATATCAATGTGGGACCTTTTAAAACCGAAACACATTTTCAAATAAAGTAATATTTCTTTACTTTCCAAAAGTGACCCTCCTCTCCTCTTATAAAAGGCCCCCACCTCTACCTCATTTCACACACTCCTCAAGCCTTTGGCTCGGCCAACCCCTTTCCATTTACTCTCTCCACATCCCTATACTCATCCTAGAGGATTCCCTTTGGGCAGAATCCTTTCAAATGAATCCTTTAGGCTCAAATCAAAAGGAGTTACACTTTTAAAGGCAATTCATTCTCTCATGTTCATTTGTTTCATTTTGCTTCTCCAACCCCCTAAACTCTATTTATTTACTTCTTTTGTAACAACACCAGTATCTCCAATGTACTAGGATGTTGTTATAATATTTATTTGAGCTACAATCTCACACAACTACATCAAATGGTTAAGGAACTTACGGTTTCCGTGGATGGCGAAATTCTGCCTCCCGAAACGATGATTGTTCAATACTCATTTAACACCTTCAATGGTGGCCATTATGATGTCACTATTTTTATATATGATATATAATATGTTTATGTTTTCCTTATGCTTCTGTTTTTTTTCATTTTGGGCATACCTTTATGTTTTCCATTATGGGTAAACATGATATCTTCATTTTAGGAAGTGCGGACTACCGCCCCCTCAAAGTGATTTGATTCGTTAAATACCACATGTGGGACATATAAAGGATGGAACTATGATATTATATATGATATTATAATGGAATTATAATATACCTTTATATCATTCTGATTCAATTCTATAAAATACGAAATAGAAATGAAAGTAGCGTTCATGCGTACGTACGGATTACCGTCTCCATGAACGGTGCATTTCATTTCTTACCTCTAAATGATTATGTAATATTATAAATGCATGTATGTACAGGATATATATGACATATATGATATCTACATCATGAATACCATTCTGGATATAATGAATACATGAACAACATGTAACTATAAAGGGCTTATTTTTGACTCAAGTACTAATGATCGTTAAAACGACTGTTATTAACTTAAATAATTACATAGTGTTCACGACATTGTAATAAGTGATATAAAAGGAATAATGAACTTGAAAAAGGTTCTTAAGCAAGTAGAAATTAACTCAGGTTTATTATTCAGGACATTAAGGAACGATCGAGTCAAGTCGGACCCGAGGTATGGGACTTCGTCTCAATGTCCTTTCGTTGAGGCACATTTTATTTTATACACAACTTTCTTTTATACGGTGTATAAACCCCTTTGACTTTTACGTTTATTCAAAAGGAATATTTTTATACGAAGCGTTTACTAAACGACAAAAGGGACTGTTTTTGTCGTACGTATGCGGCGACAATGACTTCTCCACCGTCGTGACCATTATTTGAGTTTCGGCTTCCTCTACAAGCCATACCTTCTTTTTAAAAGAAAAATAAATACCATGTTTTACTTTTATTTTATTTTGGTATTGAAAATGGTTTTCAAAATATTTTTATATCAATGTGTTGTATTGATATCTCGTGATTGAAATGTGGAAATTTTATGTTTCCTTTATGCATGTTTTATGTGATATGATTATGTTATGGTTCTTTGGCATTATTATGAAGACAGGTGGTTCCGTGATAAAATAAGGGCGGGTGAGCCCGTTATAGCTCTCCAATGCATTGGGTAATGCGAAGGAGTGAAAAGTTAAGGTTTCTCCGAAGAGATTTAGGGAAAATACTGTGATGGGTATTCCAAACGTAACCAAGAGGGTTACTCCCTACGTAAGAATGTTATGAATGCCTCAAGTTACCTTTATGTCTTATGATTTCTATGATTTATTCATGATTTGATGAGGTATGTTAAAGTGCTTATGTTTTATGGGTAAAGTATGATCTCATCCTTATGTACATATGTACCCATGTTTCCTTTCCATATTTTTATAACCCATACTGAGCTTTTTATGCTCATCCCATGTTTTTTTGAAATGTTTTCACAGTTCAAGGGAAAGGTAAATGATATGATGATAGTTTCAAGGAAGTGTCAAGAATGAATCCATGTTTTATTTTAAATATGTTTCCTTTGATGGGAATGAAGAATACTATCTTTATGTAACCACTTTGTTTATATGTGGAATGTAATGCAAGTTTTATGATCTAATTCTCTAAAACTCTAAACCCAAAAAGATCCTCAATGTGTAATCTTGTAATAACTCAAGATTAAGCAAGGTTTAAGGCTGGGGACTTATAGTTGGTATCAAATGTCGGTTTAGATAACTTTAGGAGTTAGAATTCTATTAAATGATTATCCAAAAATAGTTTTTTTCAAAATGATATAGCATTTTAAGATTACCATGTTGCTTCATCTAAGATATGATTGTTCAGAATGGTTTTCCACAGAGGAAACAGGGAAGCAGTGCTAGGAAGGCATACAGAAGGAAATAACCTTCCGAATCAGCATCCAGAAATGGTCGGAATTGGAACTGAACAGTTTGTTGCAGTAATGGCGCAGTTGACTCAAGCGATAAATGGCAGTGGTATCCATGCACGAGATCTGCCAGATCAACCGCAGAGGAACATGTCAGTGGTGGAACATTTTATGAGGCAACATCCACCATCATTCAGAGGATAATCTGACCCTGTGCTAGCTGAAGGGTGGATTAAAGCACTGGAGAAAATTTTTGATGTCATGGGGTGTTCAGACAATCAAAAGGTTAGTCTTTCTATTTACCATTTGGAGGGTGAAGCAGATCAATGGTGGTCTATGGTTAAAAATATCAGGGATGCCGATGAGATTGATGCTCTTGACTGGGATGAATTCAAAGGTATGTTTCTTGAGACGTATTTTCCTAAGGCTGTTCGAATTAGGATGGAAAAGAAATTCTTGGAATTGAGGAAAGAGGAAGACTCAGTGGCTGCCTATGAAGAAAGGTTCACTCGATTGGCAAGGTATGCTCCAAATTTAATCAGGGACCTTGATAGTAAAATCAATCGTTTTTACTCAGGATTAAAGCCAAAATATCGAAGGTCATTAGCTTATCGTGAGTTTAAAAGTTATGAAAAGATTGTTCGATGTGCTGAGAAGGTGGAAATGGAGTTTGTCGATGACCAAGATTTCTATAACAACCAGCAGAAGAAGAGACCGAGGTGGCAGGAGAAAGGTAAGAATTCTTCAAAAAAGACTGATGGTAAGAGAACTAAGTTTCTAGTTTGTGATAAATGTGGCAAAAGGCATGCTGGGGAATGTCTTCTGAATTATGGGAAGTGCTACCGATGTGGTAAGATGAGACATAAGGCTCGTGATTTCACGAAAAAGGATCAAGGTGAAGGTAAGAACAAATTTTATTTACAGTTAGTGAAATGTTATAAGTGCAATGAGATGGGTCACTATGCAAACGAGTGTCCGACAAAGAGCTTGAGTGATGGGAAGCAGTTAGACTACAAGGAGAAAGGGGTAGTGAAATCCTTTGCAACTACTTCAGCAGATGTCGGGCCATCAAATGAAGTGGTATCAGGTACTTTGTTTGTTTTTTCAGATTATGCCAGTGTGTTGTTTGATTCGGGGTCTACACATTCTTTCATCTCTGAAACCTTTTCTAGTAAAATGGGAATACCATCTCAAGAAATGACTCCTGAACTTTTGGTAAAAAAACCTGGGGGAAATGTCGAGGCAAAAAGAATGTATAAGAATCTTCCTATCCTTATCTGTGGAAAGAACCTACTTGCAAACCTTATTGTTCTACCTCTAGTAGAGTTTGATGTTATCCTGGGTATGGATTGGATCTCTATTTACCATGCTAAGATTGACTGTAGAGATAAAGAAGTTTCTTTTCAGAAAGACATTCAGTTTGTTTACATGAATGAACCCTTACTTTTGATAACATATCAAGAGGCCGAGAAACTTGTAAAAGATGGAAATGAATGTTACCTTGCACACGTCGTTGAAAATAAAGGAACCGTTCAGATTAATGATGTGCCAGTGGTAAATGAGTATCCTGATGTTTTTCCTGATGAGTTGCCTGGAATAATACCAGATCGGGAAGTTGAGTTTACTGTTGACTTAGTTCTTGATGCTAAGCCAATTTCAAAACCCCCTTATCGAATGGCATAAATTGAACTTTTAGAGTTGAAGGAGCAATTGCAAGATTTATTAGAGAAAGGTTTCATTAGACCTAGCACATCACCATGGGGTGCTCCTGTTTTGTTTGTTAAGAAAAAAGATGGTTCTATGAGACTTTGAATTGATTATAGATCCTTGAATAATATCACTGTTAAGAACAAATATCCTTTGCCTCATATCGATGATTTGTTTGATCAGCTCCAGGGAGCTCAGTTTTTTTCAAAGATTGACCTGAGATCGGGGTACCATCAGCTGAAGGTAAAGGAGGCAGATATTCCAAAGACCGCGTTCCGTATGAGATATGGCCATTATGAATTTTTAGTAATGCCTTTTGGGCTAACCAATGCACCTGCTGTATTCATGGACTTAATGAATAGAATTTTCCATGAGTTCTTGGATAAGTTTGTGGTGGTTTTCATTGATGATATTTTGGTGTTTTCTAAAAGTAAAGAGGAGCATGAAAGACATTTAAGGGTTATCTTGCAAACCTTAAAAGAAAAGAAATTGTATGGGAAATTCAGCAGGTGTGAGTTTTGGTTGCAACAAATATCATTCCTTGGTCACATTGTTTCTAAAGATGGAATAACTGTTGATCCTGCAAAAACAAAAGTTGTGGAAGAATGTCCAAGACCCACAAATGTAACCGAGATTCGTAGCTTCCTTGATTTGGCGGGCTATTACCGAAGGATTGTTAGAAATTTTTCATGGTTATCTAGTCCAATGACTAAGCTAACTTGGAATGGTGTTATGTTTATCTGGAAAAAAGAATGTGATGATTGTATTCAGGAATTGAAAAGAAGATTGGTGAATGCTCCAGTTTTGGCACTACCTTCCAGGAATGGTGAGTTTGTTATATACAGTGATGCTTCATTGAAAGGACTTGGTTGCGTCCAAATGCAGAATGATCAGGTAATTGCTTATGCTTCAAGACAGTTGAAAACTCATGAGGTAAATTACCCTACACATGATTTGGAATTAGCTGCTGTTGTTTTTGCATTAAACATTTGGAGGCATCATTTGTATGGAGTAAAGTGTGAAATATATACCGATCAAAAAAGTTTAAAGTATATATTCACTCAGAAAGTGTTAAACAAGAGAAAGAGGAGATGGATAGAATTAATCAAGGATTATGATTGTACAATTCATTACCATCCAGGAAAAGCAAATAAAGTGGCTGATGCTTTGAGTCGAAAAAGTAATGATTCATTAAAAATATTGCGGTTGGAACGTGATCCTTTGGTTAACGATTTGATGAACTTTGTTATAGAAGTTGTTGGTGCAGGAATTCCTTCTGTTTTGTTTCAGGTATCAGTGAGATCTTCTCTATCAGATAGAATCAAGCAAGCACAGAAGCAAGACAGTGAGTTGCAGGAAAAGGTAGAGCTGGTTCAGAAAGGTATGTTTCCTGAATTCAACATTGATAATGATTGTGTTTTGAGATTTGGGAAGAGATTGTGTGTGCCTTGTGATTCACTGTTTAAGAGAGAGTTGTTATGTGAAGCTCATAGTTCTCCGTTTTCAGTTTATCCGGGCAGTACTAAGATGTATAGAGATCTGCGGGAGTATTACTGGTGGGATGGAATGAAAAGAGATATTTCTGATTTTACTATGAAGTGTTTCACTTTTCAGCAGGTTAAAGCAGAGCGGCAGTTACCGAAAGGGATGATTCAGCCTTTACCAGTGCCATAGAGGAAATGGGAGAATATATCCATGGACTTTGTTGTTGGATTACCGAAGACATCTCGAGGTAATAATGCAATCTGGGTTATTGTTGATCGCTTGACCAAATCTGCTCATTTCCTTGCTATATGAGATAATTTCTCTCTTGATCAACATTCCCGTTTGTATCTTAAAGAGATAGTCAGGTTACATGGAGTTCCTCTCTCCATTGTATCGGATCGTGATCCCAGGTTTACTTCTATCTTTTGGAAAGTCCTTCAGATGTCGTTGCGTACTGAATTAAATTTTAGTACAGCTTTTCATCCTCAATCAGATGGGCAGTTAGAACGAACAATTCAGACATTGGAGGATATGCTATGAGCTTGTTCTATGGATTATCAGGGAAGTTGGGACAAACATCTTTCTTTGGTTGAGTTTTCATATAATAACAGTTTTCATTCCAGTATACAGATGGCACCATTTCAGGCATTATATGGGAAGCGGTGTCGAACTCCAGCTTTCTGGGATGAAGTGGGTGAAAGGAAGTTGATGGGACCAGAATTGGTAGAAGAGATGGTAGAAAAAGTTCAGCTGATTCAGAAACACATGAGAACAGCTCAGAGCAGGCAGAAGAGTTATGCGGATAACCGGAGGAAGGATCTATCTTTCGAGATAGGTGATCATGTTTTTCTCAAGGTTTCTCCTTGGAAAAGCGTGATGAGATTTGGTAAGAAAGGAAAGTTGAGTCCAAAGTTTGTTGGCCCATATGAAATTCTGGAGAGAGTTGGATCAGTTGCATACCGAGTGGCTTTACCTCCGAGTTTATCTCAGGTACACAATGTTTTTCACATTTCGATGTTGAGGAAGTATATGCCAGATCCATCTCATGTTTTGAGTCCAGAGGTAGTTCAGCTGGAAGAGAACCTATCTTATGAGGAACAACCGGTCCAGATTCCTGACCACAGGGAGAAAGTGTTACGGAATAAGGTGATTAAGTAGGTAAAGGTTTTGTGGAAAAACCACATAATTGAAGACGCAACATGGGAATATGAAAATGCAATGAGGGATAAGTACCCCCATTTATTCGATAAGTAAATAAATTGCGGGGACGCAATTTTCTAAAGGGGGGAATGATGTAACATCCCAAGTAAGTAATGAATAATAGATATTTTTATCTATGTCTATTAATGATTAAGATAGTATTATAGAGGCTTAAAATGAAAATAAATACAATCTTATGCATGGAATACACTAATATTCTTAAAAGATTGTTTTACTGCCTTTTGATGGCAAAAAATTTTTGAATCTATATTTTGACAATTTTATAAACTATTTTTGTCAAAATAAACTTATTCTTTATGATTGGGACATCAAAATTTACCTTGTGTGAATTTTTGGTATTTTTCTGACAATGTTCATTTTTTAATGAATAGTGAAACATACTGCATTTTACATCAAAACTGCTTTTTAATCTAATTTATTTATATGATTATATTATGTTTTGAATTGGTTTTGAAGTGAAATTAGAATATATTTTTACAATTTTATCCAATGGTGGTCATTGGAATCAATTTCACTTTGAAATTAGACTTAAACTGGTGTCAATCTTTTGATACTTATTGTTTTGTAAAAACACGCTATTTGCTCTAGCAGTGGGAATTAATTATTAAATTAATTAATGTGACTTATATGATTTTAATTTTGTAAAATATACTTCATTTTTGAATTCGGAATATCAAATATAGCTTAGGGTGAATTTTTGGTAATTTTCTGAAAAACTTCAATTTTTGATGAATAGTGAAACCACTAAGGGGTAATCAAGCAAACTGATTTTTCAGTTAAATGAAAGTTTACCACTAATGTGTATTGAATTTTGAAAATCCGACATACATGGTTGTAATTAAGAAGTAAAATGTGGTTTAATGGGATTAAAATATTTTTTTTTGGTGAATAGTAACTTATTAAGTTTTTAATCGTGATTAGTTGTAATTAGGGTAGTTTAAGGTATAAATAATGCTTTAATAATATGAAATGACCTAGACACATGTCCCAACCTTATTGTTTGTGTCATGGACGACCAAGAAAAGTCATGGGTCAACTTGGGGACCCCATGGAGACATTTTGGTTGGGAAATGACATAAATAACTTTTATTTAATGTAAAAGTAAAAATGACACAAACATAATATGTTTTACGAAAACAATTTTTACATGGGGTTATAAAGATAAGATTTTTGATTATAAATAGTAATTGGAAAGATAAAAATATTTCCTACATCATATTACTTTTTTTATAATTTTTAGACTTTAAATAAATTAAATTATTTATGACATCATGATGATGCAGCGATGACCTCATTATTTGACGATTTAAATAAAATGGAATGATAATGTAAAATCTATGAACTACACATGTCCAAAACCAATTGGATGAGTGGATTTAGAACCCTTATCACCTTATCCACGAATTATATCAATGTGGGACCTTTTAAAACCGAAACACATTTTCAAATAAAGTAATATTTCTTTACTTTCCAAAAGTGCCCCTCCTCTCCTCTTATAAAAGGCCCCCACCTCTAACTAATTTCACACACTCCTCAAGACTTTGTCTCGGCCAAACCCTGCCCATTTACTCTATCCACATCCCTCTCCTCATCCTAGAGGATTCCCTTTGGGCAGAATCCTTTCAAAGGAAGCCTTTAGGCTCAAATCAAAAGGAGTTACACTTTTAAAGGTAATTCATTCTCTCATGTTCATTTGTTTTATTTTGCTTCTCCAACCCCCTAAACTCTTTTTATTTACTTATTTTGTAACAAAACCAGTATCTTCAATGTACTAGGATGTTTTTATAAGATTTATTTGAGCTACACTCTCACACAACTACATCAAATGGTTAAAGAACATACGGTTTCCGTGGATGGTGAAATTCTGCCTCCCAAAATGATGATTGTTCAATACTCATTTAAAACCATCAAAGTTGGCCATTATGATGTCAATATTTTTATATATGATATATAATATGTTTATTTTTTCCTTAAACTTCTGTTTTTTTTCATTTTGGGCATACCTTTATGGTTTCCATTATGGGTAAACACGATATCTTCATTTTAGGAAGTGCGGACTACCGCCCCCTCAAAGTGATTTGATTCGTTAAATACCATGTGTGGGACATATAAAGGATGGATCTATGATATTATATATGATATTATACTGGAATTGTAATATACCTTTATATAATTATGATTCTATTCTATAAAATACGAAATAGAAATGAAAGTAGCGTTCATGCGTACGTACGGCTTACCGTCTCAATGAACGGTGCATTTCATTTCATACCTCTAAATGATTATGTAATATTATAAATGCATGTATGTACTGGATATATATGACATATATGATATCTAAATCATGAATACCATTCTGGATATAATGAATAAATGAACAACATGTAACTATAAAGGGCTTATTTTTGACTCAAGTACTAATGATCGTTAAAACGACTGTTATTAACTTAAATAATTACATAGTGTTCATGACATGGTAATAAGTGATATAAAAGGAATAATGAAATTGAAAAAGGTTCTTAAGCAAGTAGAAATTAACTCAGGTTTATTATTCAGGACATTAAGGAACGATCGAGTCAAGTCGGACCCGAGGTATGGGACTTCGTCTCAATCTCCTTTCGTTGAGGCATATTTTATTTTATACACAACTTTCTTTTATACGGTGTATAAACCCCTTTGACTTTTACGTTTATTCAAAAGGTATATTTTTATATGAAGCGTTTACTAAACGGAAAAAGGGAATGTTTTTGTCGTACGTATGCGGCGACAACGACTTCTCCGCCGTCATGACCGTTATTTGAGTTTTGGCTTCCTTTACAAGCCATACCTTCTTTTTAAAAGAAAAATAAATACCATGTTTTACTTTTCTTTTATTTTGGTATTGAAAATGGTTTTCATAGTGTTTTTATATCAATGTGTTGTACTGATATCTCGTGATTGAAATGTGGAAATTTTATGTTTCCTTTATGCATGTTTTATGTGATATGATTATGTTATGGTTCTTGGAAATTATTATGAAGACGGGTGGTTCCGTGATAAACTAAGGGCGGGTGAGCCCGTTATAGCTCTCCAATGAATTGGGTAACGCGAAGGAGTGAAACGTTAAGGTTTCTCCGAAGATATTTAGGAATATAGTGTGATGGGTATTCCAAACGTAACCAAGAGGGTTACTCCCTACGTAAGAATGTTATGAATGCCTAAAGTTACCTTTATGTCTTATGATATCTATGATTTATTCATGATTTGATGAGGTATGTTAAAGTGCTTATGTTTTATGTGTAAAGTATGATCTTATCATTATTTACATATGTACCCATGTTTCCTTTCCATATTTTTATAACCCATACTGAGCTTTTTATGCTCATCCCATGTTTTTTTGAAATGTTTTCACAGATCAAGGGAAAGGTACATGATATGATGATAGTGTCAAGGATGTGTTTTGAATGAATCCATGTTTTATTTTAAATATGTTTCCTTTTATGGGAATGAAGAATACTATCTTTATGTAACCACTTTGTTTATATTTGGAATGTAATGCAAGTTTTATGATCTAATTCTCTAAAACTATAAACCCGAAAAGATCCTCAATGTGTAATCTTGTAATAACTCAAGATTAAGTAAGGTTTAAGGCTGGGGCCTTATAAAATGAGTTGAAAAAGTTCAAGTTATGATGTTATAATTTGATCAATGATTATGATTTCTGAATACATTACCACCTAGTGATAATGAACAAGGTGATTGATGCTCCATGTTAGAATGATAATGGTTGTTATTCAATGATGAGGATTGGAATATATCTAATTTTTATGGATTAATAGAATTTGGATCTTGAAATCATGAGGAAATGGGAAATATCTTACATTTCTCAGATGACTATTTAACAATCCACCCAAGATAATTATGAAGGTATAGAAGAAATATGAATAATTATAGAAGAGGTGAGGAATGTTTCTATGTTTATTCATAACCATGTTGGAATTCATGAGATTATTCATAACCATGTTGGATGTATATGGTTTAAGAACCATGTATGTGTACCATTAATACTAGGCTTGAATAAGGGGATATTGGATAAAATTCATAGTTAATCATTATCTATTCATCATGGATTTATGAAGATGAATTGAGATCTGAAAAAGTATTTGTGGTGGGATAATATGAAAATGGATATTGTATTGTACTTATCTGGATGCATCATACATTGGAATTTTATTTCTATGATCCATATTCTTATGAAAATATTTCATTAATTTATTATATAATATTTTAAATGATAAAACATCACCATTGATTTCATCGTTGAACTCCAAAAAAACAAATTTGATTAATGTAATATACGATATAGTTGAATGATTTATGAAATCTAAAAAACATTATTATTATCATAGAATATTTTTATCATGATATTATTTAATGAATATAAATTATATAAATATTATGGTTTAATGGAGTAAAACATTTAGTTTTATCTAATAAGTATATAAGGTTTAACTTGATGTTTAGGAAAATTATTCAAATAGATTAGGATATAAAGTTAAATTTCATTAGTGAATGTCATACATAAAGATAATGCCTATTTAAGAGGACTATTAAAACTAAATTAGAAATTTTAAAATATTTATATATGTATTTCAATAGAAATTAGGATCAGAACCTTCATTTTGTGGAAATTTCTTGTAATAATAGATTTCAATCGAGTATTCAGATGGGTCCTCATGAAGTAATCTAGGGAAATATATTTATAACTACAATGTTTTGGAATGAATTTTCATAATGAAATATATTGGGAGCCTATATAGATAAGGAGATTTAATATAAGTTTAGATTCATTTAACAACACCCAGGGTCAGATCAGAGTCGATAAAAAATTTATGATGATAATAATTGATGAGATCTAGAGTTTGATGTTTGTGAAAAATTATTCCTATAAAATTATCAATAAAAGAAGCTAAATATTCTTAGAAATAAGGTATGTTTACCCCTATGTATATTGTCCTCGTATATATTATTGGACACATTGATACTATCACTTTTCTCTCAGCACTACCAGAAAATCTATTTTTTGTTTATGATGTGTTCCATGTATCTATCCTAAGGAAGTAGATATTATATCAATTACATGCAATAAAATCAAATTTGGTACCAATGGAAAAATAAAAATATTACGAGGAACAAATAGTAATGTTTATGGATCATTGATAATATGCTCTATGAAATAATACCACTAAATTATTCAACATTTTGTGGTGAACTCATAAAATTAAGGAAGCTAGGTGGGAACTTTAGGATAAGATAATATATAATTATCCTCATTTGTTTTTATATGAGTGATGGAATTTCATGGTACAAATTATTTTAAGGGGTTTATAATGTAAAAACCTAATATTTTATGAAATATTCCTTTAAAAATAAATTCAATTTTCTCAAGAGATTCTATTATATGCAACACCGTGTTTAAACAAACCGTAATCTATTATTAAAGTGTATTTCAAATTTGTCCAATATGACCTAGAAATTAAATTTATAGAGTATGAATAGGACGTGATAACAAATAATCAATTTATGATTTATACATGTATAAATTTAATTAATTAGTTTTCATTGGATTTAAATTAAAATAAAAAATTATTATAAGGTTGAATAGATGTTTTTAAGGAAAATATTTTTATGAGCATTTATTTTTATATTATAGAAAATTAAATTTAACACTATTTATGTATTATTTTAATGAAATATCTATCCTATATTCAAAATTTTTTTTGTTAATCATCAATAGTTTTCAATATGGATGGGAAAAGAATAAATCAATTGTTATATTTATTTAGTTTTTCAAAATAAAATTTTTGTTACGATTTATGATTTTATCAAAAAAAAATTATTCTAGAAAATTTTAGATAATGAATCTTGAAAACAAAAAAAATATATTTGGAATTAGGGGGATTAAATTTGGAATATAGGTACCCTTTTTTTCTAATGAATATTAACCTTTGTAATCATTTTTCAAGTGAGTAAGGGAAAAATAGGTAAAACAAGGTTACATGTTTGAGAAAAGGCAATAAAAATTCACTAAATAATTCCTATATCTTATTATATGATTGGATTTTAAGTATTCAAATAAGGGACTTGAATATATAGCCACGTAGTTTCATTTTATTTATTTATAACCTTAATATTAATTGATGGAGTAAATATTTACAAAATTTAGCTTTGCTGACTTTAATAAATCTTAATATTTTTTATAAGTATAAAAATATAAAAATTTCAGTACCAAATGAATATTTTAAATATAATTTTTTTATCATTGTAATTTATTTCTAATATTAAAATACTCAATAATTACCTTAAATTCAAATAAAATGCCGAAATATAATTCATTTAGTTATTAGAAAAATAAAATAATGTAATTTAAAAATATTAATATATTTAGAATTTAGAGGAATTATTATATTACAATATTTTTATTTAAAATAATACATATTAATGATATTTTGATGTTCTATATTTTAATTACATATATTTATTGGCTTATTTTATTCCGATAGTAATGAATAGTGTCAAAAATGACGTAATTATTTTTTTATAAAAATAAAAATTTATTAAATTACTTAAATATCATAGAAATATTGAAATTGGACAATAAATATAAGATATCATTGAAAATTTCATCCTATGAAAATTTATGATCCATGTTTCCTCTTATATGTTAAATTATAACACTTTTAATATTATAAAATCCATTACCATGATTACGATTATAATTAGTTATCCATGCGGTAAAAATAAAAGAAAAAGGTTAAAATGACCCCAAAGGTATATAAATTTATTTAGATGATGATATATTGACACATTACTCTTTTTATTTTTATATTATTCCACCTGGAATCATTTTTATAAATAATTAATTAGTTATATATTGAATTTCATGTAATTTTATGTGTGTAACATTGCTCAATTATAAATTTTCACGTCCCTCCCTAATAAAACAACATAACTTCTCTTTCTTATTTACAACACTTTGAGCAACCAATCTCAATCAAGACCTAAAAAATGCACTAATAACTATATTTTCCATTTTTTAATTGTTTTTCATATCCCCAACGTACCAGCACTATGTTCAATAATAATTAATATAAACGAGGTCTCCCCAAGAAGAGGTGATCATCTTACCCGACCCTTTCAATTTATTTTTTCTTATAAATTCAAAAAATAATTATAATTAATATTAAAATAGTATAATAAAACTCCTAAATATAATTAAATTTAATTATTATTATTAAACAACCATTATCCACATAATTTTCCATCAATTGGGAATAAAATGTTTCTCTCATTCATATTTATGCCTTACTATGTCCATGTAGAGATACAATTCATTTTTCATCACCATATTTTATTTAATGGTAATTATATGTATTTATTATCTATATTCTATATTTATGAATCAATTTATATTATATAATTATAATATTATATAAACCAATATATATTTCAATTCATTTAAAAACTATAACGTTGCTTGTGCATATGTGTGGACTTCCACCTTTATGAAGAGATGGGGTACATTTTTTATTTCTACTTTACATTGATGGCAATAAGGATATATTTAAGGAATATTATATATATATATATATATATATTATTAATTATTTAGATTTTAATTTTAATTTACCTTTTTATCATTTCATTCATAAAAAATTGATAATAATGTTCATGTGTACGTACGACTTACCATCTACCAGAATGATGTAATTTATTTGTAAATTTCTATATTTTATGGATGAATATATAAAATACTATAAGTATATTATATTTTATTTATATAATCATTAAAATTATAGGTATTATTGACCTATGATCAATGTAAAAGGACCACAAATACCAAAAAAAATTTCATTAAAAATGAAGCAGTCATCACCTTGAACCTTGATTTTCATAAAAAATTATTAATAAATAGTTTATAAATGGTTATAAGAAAAACAATATATTTTATTACATATATTATTATTGTTATATAATCTATTTATGATAAATATATGTTTATTATATTTTCATTTCAAACACTTATGTTAGAATTCATAGCTAAGATAAGGGTTTGGTTAACAATCTCAACATTATTCAGGATTATTTATGTTCAAGTCTCTAATGGGAGAATAATTTGAAATTAATATCTTAAACCTAATATATTTTTAATATCCATTGGTTATTTTCGGAAATTATAATTTTTCATTTCATTTTATTCCATTTTAGAACTCAGGATACTGAACAAATGTTTTAAGGAAAATGTACTTCTTTTTCCACTCTACTAGTAATATCTTTCACCCTTGTCTATATTTTCATTAAAATGTTTTAATGAATATTTTACCTATTATCCATTGATTTTAATGAAATTTTTACACATGTTTTATTTCTTTTTGAAATCTATTAGTATTAATGTTCTTTTAATTTTTCTAATGAGGTACTTTTATGATGTTTTTGTAAAATTATGAAAGGTTTGTTTTTTAACTTTTAAAAAATGAAATAAATTTTATTCCATTGTTTCCCCAAATTAATTTGAATATTATTTTATATTTTCCCATAATTATTTTCAAAGAATTTTTTTTATTAATAATTATAATTCTTTTTTGTTTTAAATATGTTATTACAAAGTGAAATGGGTTATTTTCCTCAATAAAATTTCTAATGATATTTTGAAATTAATTTTATAAATGTTAAAATCCTACATTTAATCTTATAATTAATTTATTATATACTAAAATTATAAAATCCACAATATTTCGTTGGATAGTTTATTATTAGTTTGGCTAGAGAATGTATTGAAATTCTTTATTCTAGTTATTTCATTATGGAATGTTATTGATTTTTATAAAATATTGATTGAGTTATATTGTTTATTAATGTGATAAATTCTTTGCATTTTTTTATGTTTTTTTGGTTGAAAATTAATATCCCCTTGATCTGTTGGTCGGCATGACAAGAAAATTTATATTCTGTATCTGGACAAGGTTTTACCTATTTATCTATGATATCTTAGAGTGATGTAATAGTAGTATATTATAGATATCTTTTCACAAGGCCTCAATGATATGTTTTATATGTTTAACATTATTCATTAAATCATTATGAAATCACATTTGTATGACCATGTTATTATTTGAAATGTTATGACATACAAGGATACGTTTCTAGCTCATTTGATAATTTGTTCGATATTACTTGATCATAATTTATTTGTTCCATATTATTGAATTCATTTTATCTTATATTGTACACATACCATTACATAGAATATGATATAACCCATTTCTTATGTTTCCATTCCCCATAAGGACATGAAGTGTTTTATGGTTGATATGTTGGGATATGTTAAAGGTAATAATGGTGTTGTTAATTAAAGTAATAGGATGTATTTTATGTTCTCTACTATAACGTGGTATTCAATTTCATATCTAGTTTTCCAATAATACATAACAATTGAGTCATTTAGGATGATTTCACTTTCATCTAGTGCCAATATAATAATGTAACCACTTAATATTGTCAACTAGGGTCGGATCATTTACAAACCTAAATACGGTACAAATATACATTATATTTTATGAAAGCATAACAACCAAATAGTAAAATATTAAACTCTATAAGGATTACCCATGATAAAACATACCTATCCCATTTAAAATACTATTTTTATGAATTTATTTTATTAATTTCATAAATATTTAATGGTGCATCATAAACCATTATTATATTTTATGGTTTTAAAATAAATTGATTAGGAACATCAATCTCTTTCTAATCATCATGGGTATCATTTTAATGATTTCAGTTCATATCCTTATGAAATATTTCACACCTATCTTATTTGAAAAAATAATAAGGAAATAAACTATGGGATATGTGTGGTTTTGATTATTTTATAATATAGATTCTAAAACATATATGAGGAAATTAATAAAGAAATCCCATCACTTTTTCAAGATATGCCACTAATCCGCCCATTGATCCTTACTCAAACCCCTATGATCATATATTTCACCCCCTAGACCTCTCCAAAGACCTCCCATAGTGTTCCTATCATCATAATAATCTCATATTCATCTTTTATAAGTGTCTTATCAAGGTGATGGGAAATATGATGAGTACCCAAATGAGTTCCCCAACTCGATGGGAGTAGCAGTCCAAAACTTCATGAAAATCGTTTCTCAATTAAATCATTATTTGAATAGAAACATGAATCTGGAGGAACATCCACATCAACCAATTAATCAGAATGAATAAATTTATCCCTTTATGTGACAAAATCCTTTGAATTTCATTGGATCTTCTAATCACTTAATCTCTAAAAAGTACATATTATCCCAAAAATTGTTATTCTCCATCATTAGATTCTACAAAATGGGGAAGGTTTTACAAATTTTTATCATAGATAATTAGAATATAATTAATGATTATCATTTATAAAAAAAATTTGAATCCAAATGAGGTGATTAAAGAGATGGATTTGAAAGAATTAATTTTTTTTCAATAAATATATTCCTTGCACTACTAAACTTAAAGGGGAGAGGGATTTTCATAGCCTCAAGAAAATGGAATATGAATCCAGTGGGAAATATGAGGAAAACATCATATGGCATTAACTATACACCTTTGGCAGTTTCATTGACCCTAAAATTAAATTGGACTACTTATTTGGTAAGTTAAATTACGTTATATAAAATCATTGGGGATTCGAGACTTTGACAGCTATAGAAAATGTGTCCAATTTACACTCAATGTCAAAATTGATATCAGAGCCTCTCAAAGTTATCACAATTATGTAAATAATAGGTAGAGTATGTATTTTAATTTTGGTAGTATGATGAAGAAATATACTAGGGTAATGAATGTCCCACATCCCACAGGTAAAAAGTGTGGGATGAAGAATAAAGAAAAATTCATGATGCGGAGAGGAAAACTAGTCAGGTTTGAGAAGGAATGAAACCTATGTAGTGATTTTCAATCGGATAATACCTCAATTGAAATGGAATACAAGAATTATCTAGCCAACCCTTAGTTTATTGACTAGTGTTTCAACTACAAGGTATAAGGAAACTATGTGAATCAACTCACATGGTAAAGGGTTTCCCATGAAAAATAACAATTACAACCTCTAAGACATAGAGAGAAACAAAAATCTTATTTTATCATAATTAATAAGGTGTATCATGATAATTAAGTGTTGAAAAGTATTATATCCATACATTGATGGCTAGATAAGGTATTATTTAATTCTCGTTTTTTGTATTTTTTAATACCATTCAAGTTTAGTAGAATTATTCAAATACCATATTGAAACATGGATATCCAGTAATTGGTGAATATAGTAAATCAGAAAATTATCACAACCCAATAATACAACTTATCCACTATAAATTTTATTTTATATATTTATGTAAAAACACAATGATACTCCATTTTGTGGAAGTCAATTCTATTTTAGACATAATTTTTCATTACATGTATATATAAATCATAAATTCATGATAGATGGAATCACCCTCAATAATGAAAATCACCATGTGATTCTATAGGAGTTTAAGGGGGAGGATGAATATACATTAGTATAATTATCTCAATCATGGATATTATTTATTTGTTCAGAAGAATATAAATCTTAAATAATTAAAACTACGTAAAAGATCATCATTGATGACATGAAATTTGTAATGGAATTTAGTGATGTGTTTCCCCCAGAATTTTAATATCATACTATATATTAAGAGGTTGAGTTAAAAATATAACTTATATTAGAATATTTTCCAATATGCATTACTCTATATTTGTTGGCCACTAATGAACATCATGATATGAATAAGAAACCATCGAAAAATATAAATAAATGGTTAATATTCTCAAGTGTTTCACCATGGGGTGAACTAGTAATTTTAATTAATTAAATGGATGGTCTAGTGTGCCTATGTGATGCATTTCATTACCAAAAATGGATCACGATCGAAAATAATTATTTTCAAGATATTGATTATTTTTTGTATTTTCTATGTGGATCCAAATAATTATCAAAGTTACATCTTCATTTGGGGTAGTATAGTGTAAAATCTAAGAAGTAGGACATAAACAAGACTACATTTCACATAAGGTATGGGCACTACAAGTTCATAGTGTTTCCATTTGGACTTCTTAATTATCCAAATATCTTCCTGAAAATGATTAATATTGTCATTATCGATTAGCATGACAAATTTTTGGCAGTATTTACAGATGATATTATTATGTCATCCAAACGAATTGTTGAATTTGGGGGTATTTAAATGATGTAATGATGACTATATGGAAGTAAAATTTTTATGAGAAGTACAATAAATTTGAATTTTAGATGGAGATAAAAACATTACTAGGGAATTTTATCACTAGAAAATAGATTTTTATCGATCCTTAATAATTGAGGTAATAGAAGGATGACCCAATATAACATATATGTCATAAAGAAATAGTTTTCGTGGATTACCCTGGTACCATTATTGATTTATTAGAATCCTCTCATGATTTTAACTCACACTATCCAATATTACATGGATGGGAGACAATATTTTCTAATTTTATGAATGCAAAGATAGATTTAATGTGTAAAAAAGTGGATAATCACTAAACCTATACTCACATTACATAAAAGTGGGGAATGAGTTGTGATCTATAATGATAGTTCAAAAAACGTCTTGATTTTTTTCCTCATGAAATATGATAAGTGATAGCTTATTCCTCTCACTAGTTAATGATCCATATGAAGAACAACCCTTCATATGATCTCGAATTGGCTAATTTTATCATCAAATTATATATCTTATAAAATCATATCTATGGGGAGAAATGTGACATATATATAGATAATAAAATTATCATGTATATATTCACAATAAAATATATTACTATGTTCCAATGAAGGTGGTGTGAACTAATCCATGATTATATTTGTTTAATCCATTAACATCCAAGGATGGTGAACAAAGTTAAAGATGATTTCAGTATAAAGGATCCTTCATCCTTATAAATGATGAGGATTGAATGTGATCCAAAAATCTTATACATGAAAATATAGACATGGGAATAATTAAAGGGACTTCATCTTACCTCACAGAAAAAATGACGAACCATCCATTCATGAGAGGATTATGGAGGCTCACAAAGATAATGGGGTGATATAAAAAAAAGGTAACATATATTATAGTGTTCAAAATTGATAATGATAGAGTTATAAGGTTTATAACTCATATATGTATCCCATAAAACCCAATAATATAAAGGGAACATTTGGATGATATGAAAAACTGAATCATATCTATTCATTAAAGATTCAATATGATATATTGAGATCTCAAGAAAAACATTGGGTGAGATAACATGTAGAAGTATATTGAAAGGTTAATATCTTTATTCTTAGAATGAAATCAAGTAAATTCTAAATAATATATTTATAAGTGTATAATTTAATAATTTAATTTACCAGTATGAAAATGGAAAAAATAACTATCCATATTCTCACAGGAGTCCCAATGAAAACTAATGAAAAAATACAATCTGAGTTGGAGTCGATCGCCATAAAAATTCAGTTCAATTGATTACTATTAAATTATATTTCTATATTGAAAAACTCAATAAGATATATATAATATAAGTGGTAAGACAACATGGAGTTTAAATATCAATTTTTATTGATCGAGATCCATGGGTTTTCATTATGTTTTTGATAATCCTGCAAAATGAGCTGGATACAATGATGTGTTTTATTACATATTAGCACCGTTATATTTTTTCATAGCATTAGGGATCCACTAATATTCAATAAGATATGATAAAATCATGTTCATTGGATTTTTGTGTATTTCAGGAAAATTTAATTCCCCTATTGGACATCTTATATAACAATATTTTACATTCTAATATTCAAATGTCACTTATTGATGCTCTGTGTGGGATGTGGTGTCAAACTCTGACATGATGAGATGATGTCTAGGAGCAGAAGGTGGTGGAACTAATATTATCCGACAGATAAAAAATAAGGTTCAAACTATTCCAAATCATAAAAACTTTATAAAATGATGACAGAAAATCTACAAAAAATAATAATTTCTGAGATGTAGTGCTTGAGGTTAGAGATAAATTATTCCATAATATAAATCTATGGAAGAAATTGCTGAGGTTTGTGATGAAAATAAATTTAATCTTTGATACAGAAAACTATTCTAGTTCCTTTATTGCATCATAGATGTGGATTATAAACAAATCATCCCACTAAACCTATCTGAGGTAGATGATTTATGTTATGTATCCTTCTTGAGGAATTACCAAACCCATCACATGTACCAAATAATGAAGTGTTACAATTAGAGAATGATATTTCATACTAAGGGAAGATGATGGAGATTTTGATCAATGTGATAAAATTCTAGAAACAAGAAAACTAACTCATTCAAATTACTTTACCTGAACCACAAGATTGAAGAATCATCTTTGGAAATAGATGAGGAAATGAAATAGAGGTACCATAATTTTTTTAGTGTTTTAAATGAGATTTCCTGGGTGATAATTCATAATTAGGATAATGTAATGACTTGAACTTTTAAAAATTAAATTACTTTCTTAAATTAATAAATTACTTTTTAAAAAACATATATATATTTAACACATGAAATTTTCTGGTTATTTGGGATAGTTAAATAGTTTTTTTATAAAATATCATTAATCATTATAACCCATCATAATATAGATATTGTGTAGTGATCTTTAAAATTATTATATTTTGATGGTTTTTATAATGTCTGATTAATACATAATGAAAAAGAGAAGACCTCAACCAATACGATCATACCCATTAAAACCCATTTAGTGGGGTATCTGCGGGAGATTACATCACTAGGATTTACCCTTGACTAATCCCATGTTGAGATTCAACAATAAAATCATGAGAAAAATATTTACATTAGAAGTTAAGGATTACAAGATCACACCCCATACCATGTTAATTATACCACCTCAATAATCAATCACCATGAAACTCCATATCCATAGGGAATATGCTGGTGTAATGAGGGATTATATATCATGCCCCTAATTGTATTAATTTTTATATTTTTAATTTTAATAAAACAATTATTATAATTTTCCCTTCTTATTTTTACTTTTAAAATTATTATAAAATGCGTTTGAAGAAAATACATTATGTTACAATGAAATAAAAATTTTATTGTCGAAATATATACACTGAGTTAAGAAACTATTGATAAATTCAAGAATTTTTTAAATATATTTTATTTTATTAAAATATTCAATTAAATAATGTTTATTTAAATATAAATGATAATATACAGAAATGATGTCCTGTGTAATTATTATAATTGTGTGTAATTCTTTAATTTCATAAAAAATAATTTTTAGTTAAAAAAATTTGTTATCAATTTTTTATTCTAATATTGATGAAATTATTTTTTAAAGGTAAATATTTTTTTTTATGTTAGAACTTTGAAATTTTCTAATTGTGATTTATCCATAATTTTTTGAAATAATTGAATTTGTTGGTAAACATTATATACAATATAAATATATGATCTATATTATGACACAATAATAGATAAGATTGATGTAAAAATTTATATAAAGAGTATCCATGGCCTAAATCATTTATCCCCTTTAAAATAATAATTTTTATGTTATTTGAATAATTTTTAATTGTTTAGTTAATAATTCAAAACATGTATTATAATATATGTTTTTTAAATCGATTATTTTTTAATAAGACTTACTTACACATAACTAATGGAATTATTTTATTATGCATGTGGTGATGCAAGCCTGAAATAGGTAGGCAATGAAACATGCATGACCCGAGAAAGTTGTGATGCATGCTAGGTGATGTAGGCATGATGATGTAGACATGTTGTTGCACTAACACTTCTGTATATTTTCATGATCTAGTTGGCCGAGGTCCTATGGGATATATAATATGAATATGTCTACTCAATTTAAAGAGGAACTTGATTTCATAATAAAAAGATGATTTGGGCCGATCCTTTAAAAAAAATTTAAGTACAAAATCAATGTTTAGATCTTAATAAGTAATTACCATTTATTTTTCAATAAATATCCACCAATCCTCCCACTCATATTCACTCAAAAACCCCAGAGAATGAATTTCATCTTCAACTCCCTCTCAAAATACATCCCAAAGTGTTCCTAATCAATTAAGAGTTTATTCTCATGCTTTTAGAAGCACCATATCAAAGAAAGAAATCTTCTCCTCTTCCTTTTTAGTTCCATTTATTTCTTTCTACTAATCCTTTTTATTTCTAATTTTTCATGTTGTATTGTGTTTTTTCATATCCATTTTACTATCAATATAATTCCAATTTAATTATTAACCACATTTCAATATAATTAATTCCTCCCATGAACTGTTATGTACACCCATTATGCTGCAAAAAATTATCTAATTATTTTTCTTTCCAAACATCATTATCAATAATACCCACCTCCATTTACACTCAAGGTTATTCACTAAGACCAAATATCCTAAATTTATTTTTTATTACATTTTTATAACCCACACTCATTATTTATTTTTTAACAAATTTATAAAATGTACTCTTACATTCTATGGTCTATGTGACACAAAAAAAGCATGTACATGATTTTTATATGAAGATTCAGCCAGAAATTATATATCCCCACAATGCATTGAGTAATATAATTATCTCATTATATCCCATGTAGTTTTATAAGAGGTTGCCCTAATCACACTATGATATGATTTTCTGGAAATAATCCTTGACATATTCTTTTGAGGTTATGTTTTATGTTGTTTTCACATTCCTTTCCTTACATGATGTTATTAGATTATATCATTCTTCGGTGATCACGATTATGATTCTCACCTTTTTATGTCATCATTTAATTATTCATGAATATAAAATATTTCATTAATTTATTCTATGAATTTATTATTCCATTACTAGGCTTTATAACTCACACCATTTATATTTACATCCCAAGGTTAGCTAAAGAAGTATTAAAATATAAATGTGTTTTAAGGTCATGTTTTGGAGTTGTTAAATAATATCGATAAATCCCTACATCATGTTATTATTTTATGTACCAAATTACCCTAATTACAAAGGCCTCTTGAAATTATAGGATTTTATTAAGTGTATATTTAAACAATAAATAATAAATTAAGTTGTATTAATAATTTGTGTTTTCATAATTACTCATTTATAGTCTGTTTCTATCAGTAGTTCTTCGGAAATTAAGATTGTTTTTTTCATTCAAGTACCAAACTGACAGTGAAAAATATTACTTTTTGGTTGAAATATCATCTTTCCCAAATAATATAGGATACTAGATTCATTTTTTTAAAAAAATTTATCAAATCCATTTTTCATTTGGTGAATAATGAAATATTGGATTGCAAAAAAACAAACTGCAAAGAACTATTATTAATTTGATTATGGACTAAAAGGTGATATATTAAGAAATGTATTAAATATCAATAAAAAATTTAAAAATCATAAAAAATTATTTGATAAATATTTATTTCATGACATTATAATTTTAAAATATTCCTTAATCAAACATGAATAATGTTTTATTACATAGTTCTCATAGGTGGTAAAGCAGACTAAAACCGTAGCATTCTATAATGATATAGTGATCAAAGACACGTTTTTATATAAAGTTAATATAATTTAAATATAATATTAAATATTTAAAATATATATTTTACCTTTATTAAATTTATTCTTAAAACCATATGTGATGTGTGATGATGCCAAATGTAATTCATCATTTATGGATGCAGAAATCAGCATGTGCACACGATAAAAAATTTCATTACACTAAAAATTGGTTATAGATACGAATTATGATAAATTATTATTTCATAAATATAATCCTGACATATATAACATATTAATTACTCAAATACATCATTTTCACTAGTAATGATAGGCATGATGAGAAATAAACCACAACATTTAATGGCGGTGTTTGTATGCACATACGCACAATCAATGAATTTTTTTTCTAAGGGGATAGAAATAATTGAATAAAGGATGATAAATTAGTATAATAATATTATACTATGTTAATAATACTAGAGATAAAATATTTTTGTGAAAATAAGAAGTGAGAAACATTCAGGTAGGGAACTTATGGTTTCTATTAGAAATATCCTTCAAAACATAGGCTTTATGGCATATAATTGAGTGAATAAAATTATGAACATGGTATATTATTACTAAAGAAGATAAATTGTAGAGTTTTTGGATAAAATTATAAGTGATAGGTGTTTCATGAATAAGTGTAATTGATCGTCTTTTATAAGCGATGAAAAGTGATTTTTGGGAATATCCATTCTTATTCGATAATGTCAAGACACTATTGATGGGTCAATGGATAAAAAATTAACAAATAAGGGATTTTAAAGTGATATTATATTTATTTATATTATACTGCTCATTTTTACTAATGTTTTAATAATTTTTCAATCCCTTTACAACATGATTCTTATATTTACAATTTTTTACCTTGGAAACTACATTTTACTCACGTACTAAATTTTTTAAAAAAATATAATGTAACGCTTTTAACAAAATGATTATGTAATGAACCCAAAGAAAGGATCCATATAATATAATTCATATTCTAAACAATTTAAAATTAACTTTTTAATTGAAACATTTTATATATGTATAAATTTTTTTTGAAAAAATGTTAGTTAGACCATTAAGTGTTTATAATCAAATATAAAAATAATTTGAAATTAAAAAAATGATAATATATATTTTTAAATATGTTTAAATATATTATAAATTTAGTTATATAAAATAGTTAAATTTAAAATATTTTATAAAAATGACACAACATTAATTAAATAATTCATATAAAACAACCCTTTCACAATTATCATGGCTATTAACTGTAATATCAATTATCATGTATGTAGGCCTGAAAATCATATTTAACTAGTTTAATAATTTAAAAATTTTAATAAAAATAATAATTAAATATTGTTATATTTATTACATATTTGTATGTAGGGATAATATTAATATTAATTGATATAACGTATAAAAACCCATATTTAGAAAACAAGTAATTTTATGACTAAAATTCACGTGTCATATAAAATTAGCAATTTATGAATTTAATTATATCAATTAGATTATATGTAAACAAATAAATGTTATATTTATTTAATATAAATTCAAAA
This sequence comes from Viscum album, assembly GCA_963277665.1. Classification (NCBI taxonomy): domain Eukaryota; kingdom Viridiplantae; phylum Streptophyta; class Magnoliopsida; order Santalales; family Viscaceae; genus Viscum; species Viscum album. Next base: position 1,543,639,513 of record OY728142.1, read on the forward strand.
TTAAATTTTATGAAAATATTATTTAATTAAAATAAAGAAAAAATTATATTGTTAAAAATATTTCTTATGCTCTTATAATGTAAAACATAGATTTTATAAATTCATAATAGTGTTTGAAAATTTATAGTTTTAAACAAAAAATTAATTTGATAATGAAAGTCTTATATATTTTTTATATTGTACTTATTTCATAATATATTTTTAAGCACTACGATATTAGTAAAAATTATATTTTCCACTATCCATCAAAAAATAAATTATATCAAAAAATAAGATTAGTTTAATCTAATACAATTTTAAAATGATAAATTCAAATATGAATTTAATTTGTAAAAACTTAATTTAAAAATTTAAAATTTTAACAATTTAAATGAAACTTGGATATATAAAAACATCAGTGGTTGACGAATTCCCTTTAAAATAATAAATGTAATTAATAAAATTATTTATGAATTTTTTATTACAATATTTTTTATTTAATTTATGTTTTATGATTCATATATTTTATATGTAATTGTTATTTTGTGACTCTTTTTGTTTGGTATTTCATGTGGATAAACATATTTAATTTTATATTAATTGAGAAAAAAACATCTTTGAAAATATTAGGGAATTACATTGTGCCCCCATCAGTTATTTGTGTTCTCAAAATTTTAATTATCATTAACAAAATGTTAATTTTGAGGAATAGAAAAGAAATTAAATATATATCTTTTATTGGGATATCCACCGCACTATACATATTAATAGTAGAATACAATATATCCCAAATAGGATTCATTAAGTGTTATTGGGGTCATACCCTTCTCAAATTTATTTTTAGGATGATATTTGAAACCAAATACTGAGCACAAAAATTATGTTGATTTCCAAACAATTCATATTAAATGTTATGAATATGAAAACACACCCCATATATTTCTTCTCCAATGACACCTTCATTTCAAGCTATAATAAATTCGGTTAATCTTTTTTATATCTAAAACAACCTATCAATCCTTGAATTTTATCTATCGTATATATAATAAGTTTATTATCAGGTTTTTTAAACTATCTTATTATAAATTATAATATTTTTAATCCTTCACATAGGATAATAAAATAATGACATGTTTATCAGGTGTCACTATAGTTGGCATTAGGGAAGGATATAGTTATTTATAATGAATAGTTGTGTTATTGTTGATGATTATGATGAGAGAACACTAGTGAAAAACCTAGTGATAAATATAAGAAATAATTATAATTGTTGGATAACATCACAAAAATATGGAAATGTTTTGGGTATGTGGTTTTACTAAAAATTAAATGCATATAAGGATACTGGAATGTGGGCATGATTGTGGGACTTCTTTTTCTAGGGGTAATCACCCTGAAATTTTTTGGATGAGTATCAAATAGATGTCCATTAAATGATTTATGAGTAGGCATGAGTCTTCATAATTTTCATGAAACTCCTCTAGGATATTCCTTGATTAAATATAATTCAATTTACAAACCCTTATGAATGATTTGATCACATAATTATTTTATTTTAAGTAAACAAATAGAAAAATGACCATGCAAAACCATGATTTAACCAATTGATTGATACTTAGATCTAATTATACTATAGATGAACTTAAAACATCAAAGGGTAAAATGAATATTTCATTGGAGAATAAATATTAGGATCTATTTTTCATATTCTAATGATCATTTAAAATTATTTCATTATATATTATCATAATCATTCTAGTTTTAATATTTGTTTGGAAATAATACATTAAAAATGAAGTTGTGAAAGCTATTTACTAATAAAATTAAGAAAATAATTAATGAAGAATATTTGTTTTAAAATTTTGAGAAAATAGAAATATCTATGAATGAATTTTAAGGTCCAAGAAATTTCTAGTTTTACCCTTTTTGTGTTTTTGAATTCCATGGTCCTTGTAGGAGGTTTAGAGCAGGTGTGGTAGTGTCTGGGTGTTAAAAGATGGAAGTTGTGAGAAATCATGATGTGTATTGGTTTAATGTCAGGAATATGTGGTTGAATGATTGAGTGAGAGCATGATTCATGTCCTGGAATCCATTTATGGATTTTTTAGGCTAGTTTATAGGATGCCTCATAAAGTAAAATAAATTAGGTTTATATGGTACATAAAGACGCATTTTCAACAGAACATAATATCAGATACTTACATGACATAAAAGTGTTTCACGCCCTAAAAACTAATATGTATTACGCCTTTATATGATATAGTTCATCCTATTTTCTTAAATATTACACCTTTTCTCCCAAACCATAGGTGGCTAGTATCTATCTCTTTTGGCGTTTTTCAATCCCATTGATAGGGATCAACACTCGGCCTTCTATCTTCAATCTAGGGAGATCCGAGGCATTTTCTACCTCTTATATTATAGTTATTCGATCTGAATCCTCTAGTTCTTATTTCCAGGTAATGGAGTTTTCTAATTTTCATTCTAATGGAGTTTTATTGGGTTTGTATTGATGTAGTGTTGGTGAGGCAACCTTATAATGATGATGATTTGTGGGAGGGGACATCATGATCTATGTTGTTGGTTCCTTTATTGTGTGAGTAATATTGATTCCATTTTGTTAGGGGATTAATTTATTCTCAAAATATAAAATAAATCATGGTTTATCCCTTTCAAAGTTAATTAAATTTACTGAATAAATATTAGAATGGATTAATTAATAATTGGATGTAGTGATTAGATGCTGTTGCTTTTTATCATGATAATGGTTTGTCTCTTGATTTTCTAGAATCTGTGATATATATTCCATGTTTTATAATGTATTCTTAAGCTATGTATTATCATTTATTATTTATCTTGATGAAGAAAATAAATCTGGTACTAAATGATTAATGTAATTATGAACAATTAATAGGCATGTTGTAATGAATCTTGTGTTTATTATAATTTAGGTTAATAAAATTGAATCAATGGTCCTTATTAATTAATCGGTTCTTCCATGTTAATGGAATTGATATATAATTTGAACTATGTTAATTGTTATTGATAACATATAGTTGAAAATATAAGTTATTGATAATGGTACTTATTGAAATAGTTGAAACTCATTTTTATTATAAGAGAATGTTTATATTTTGATAGCTCATTATGGCTTGATGCCTTAGGCTTCCCATAGTTAGAAACTATGAATAATTTATAGGTTAATTTAATATGTAATAAAACCCATTAGTGTGATAAAATTAATTGTTAATGAATGAGTTTCCCTTTTTCTTGAGAAGGAAACGTTTCTTGAGATTTGTGCCAGGAGAGCCTGTTCTATGAGAATGATGGATGTCTTGATTTAGTGTATAGATTTCCCTATTGGATGTAATTTTTTATTCATGATTCTTTTGTGATGTATTATGGAATTGAAATTATCATTATGACATGTTATGAGACTAGGATTTTTGAACCTAGGTTGGATGTTGTCATATGTCAGGAGGGAGGCCAAGATGATATAGTATTAGTTAACACCTATGATGGAAAAATGCATCATGATATTTATGTTGGTTTTGGGGATGAAATTGGAGATAAAGGATTTGGATGAATAAAGGATTACCCATCTATGTGACATTAATGGATTAATTCTTTAACATAAGCTATTTAATGGTCGATGGATTGGTTTCTTATTTTACAAGAATTTCATTATTTATATGATAATGCGGCTGGGGGAGATTGGTTTCATTTTTCCTTATGGTGGTATCATCATATTGTTTTTTAGAGTACCTATATTATGGAATGTTTCTAATAATGATAAAATAATTCATAACCCACAGGGTTTGAGTTAAGGGAATGACAATTTGGAAAAGATGTTAATCTTGATAAACTGTGGCCCATGTTTTGGTTACCCATAAAGGTCATGGACTTCATGTTGATGGTTAATGAATGTATATGAAATTAATTTTAATGGTTTCTTTAATGGATAATAATGTAATTAATGAAATCAAATGCTAATAAGGAATGATGTGATTAATGTTTCTTTGTTAAATAATTGTGTTCTTATAGGATATATGGTCGTAGTATTGGTAGTCGGGAGATTGAGTGACTTTAATTGCAGTCGAGTCTACGACTAGATTATAGATATAGTGTGGTAGAGATCTATTTTGTACCTGTTCTATTATATGATTTAATTCAATTCAACAACTATTATGTATTTTATTTTTGATGTATTATTTTTGGATGTTGTATGGATTATTTTCTAGACTAGATGCTAAGTGGAAAAGGATTTTGAGTCCCGATGTTCTCAGAATAAAATTTTAAAATATATAAAATGTATCAACTAGAACGAACATATTATGTTACCAAAAAGTTGGAATAAATTAGAAATAGTTGACCATATCAAAAACTAGAGTGTGTCATTGAGTTCAGAATGCAGGTTTTACCCAAGGCGTGAATTAATATAAGTTAGTGTAGGAAATTTGTTGAAAATGAGTCAATTGTTCATAAAAGAATAAAATTATATAAATAAATCACTAAATTTCATTTTTCTAGATAGAAATAAACATTCAATAAATAAATTTTTATGTTATAATTCCAAGGATAGACACATAACCATGGAGACATTGTAGAACCATTGGAGAGACCATTGGAGTGTAATCTCAGGTGGATGATGATGAGATTGTGGATCGATGATTGAAATGCATTAGATTTGAAGGATACACTAGGAAATGTGAATAAAATTCATTCTTTTTCAGTGATAAATCCAAAATAATGTTGTCACGAACCATCCCCCAGGGCCCATGTTGTAACTACCCCAAGCCCGACTTCCATAGGCCGGGGGCCGGCGACTAGCACCAAAGGTGTAAATCCCTAAATTGGGAACGCATTTCCTTTATAATTTCAAACAAACAAAACCATAGAACAAGCAGATACAAGCACTAAGTTAAAACTGTATATAGAATAAGTGATGGATATTACAAGGTCCAGAAATACAAGCCCAAAAGTAAAGTAAAGGAAAGGAAAAATTGGTACAACTGAAAAGAAAAATAGTTGGAATATTCCTTGAAGCTCATGGATCATCCACCACATATCCTACCTGAAGGGTAGGTACAAATAGCCTCCTCAGTGATCCACGTCCTTCCATCTCCTTCGGGTACCGACTTGTCGTGAGGTCCACCTCCGGGTACTGTCCAGTCCTCGTACACTCCACCTCAGTCAGCACTGTCCGATGTCTGCATCCAACACAACGAGGTGCGAGCATAGCCCGTGTAGGGGTGAGTATAACAATACTCCTTAGGGACCCCGAGACCCTCAAGGTTTCAAAAAAACCACAATGGATAAACCACAGTAGAATTAAATGATCACAAAGTTTCAACCTACCCTACTTAGGTATATGCCCATACATATACCTAAGTTATCAATAACAGTCCACCTCCAACTCTCAAGCCCAAGCACAAACCATTCCACTAAGGAAGTAAAGTCAATCACCACGTTGATAATGGTTGAAATACATGACTCAGCTCACACTAGTATAAAACTCACAAAGAGGGATCGAGATGATTGGGTGTAGCCTTTGAATCATCTCCTCTATCGAACCCACGTAGGATCCTGGAACAATATCAACTCTATCGAACCCACGTAGGATCCTGGCACAGATGTCGTCAATTTCGAACCCACGTAGGATTTCGGTACAGTATTCATCTCTATCTAACCAAAGTATGATCCTGGTACAGAAGTCATCACTATCGAACCCACATAGGATTCCAGTACAGTATTCATAGTTGTCAAACCCACGTAGGATCCTGGTATAGATGTCGTTGTTTTCGAACCCACAGAGGATTCGGGTACAGAAGTCGTCACTGTCTATCCCATGTAGGATTTTGGTATAGTATTCATTGTTGTCAAACCCACATAGGATCCTGGTACCGAATTCACTTTTTCCAAAACCACGAATAATTCTAGTAAATATGTCGTCACTTTCAAACCCACGTAGGATTCCGGTACAGTATTCATTGTTGTCGAACCCACAAAGGAATCTGTCATCTCAAACGCAGCCAACCCTAGGGTTCCTGCACACAACACACTCGATTTCAGGAGGTTCCTCTCTTCAATCCAAGTGTTGATATATCAAATATAATGAAGCCCTTAGTTGATGTGCCCCATAGGTTCTTGTCATCATAATGAACCCAACGTGACAGACGGTGCGTCAATCGGATGCCCGATCTAAGAGTTTTAAGTGTTTCCTCTCCGAGGGGCCAGTTGGATTTCTGGTACAATCTAACCCGGCCATACTACAACCTCATCTGAATCCTATGTGGATTATTCCAAAAAAAAATGTCTCATAAAAAGGGATTATACTTTGTTGACGACACGTCAATCAGACTTTCAGTCGTTAAGTTATAAGTGTTTCCGCTCCGAGGGCCCGATTGGTTTCATGTTCGAACCAACCCAACTACACCAAAACATTACCAAACCCTTGAGTGTACCATACCACAACTATTTTTTTGATCAAATAAATCCTACGCAACTAAAGGTACATCGATCTAAGGTCTATAGATCAAGTTATGGGCGGAAACAAAAAGTGGTCTGAAGAGGGTGGTTTGGGTTCGGTTCGACCCGGCCCAACCCACCCTAGGTCGTCCTGAACCGGGTGACCTGACTAGGTTCTGGGTTCAACCCAGTAGGGTGAATCTCAGCCCGGTGACTATTGGTCGGCCCGCGCAAGGGTGGCTCGGCCCCCATGACAGGCGGCCCGGCCTGCGCGGCAGGCGGCCGGCCATGACTCGACCAGCTGGCAGAGCGCGGAGCAGGGGATCACGACCCCCAGGTCATTCTTAACGACGGCGTGAGCTGGTGCTTCCCATCTCTCCTAGAACCCATGACGTGGTATTTGCTCCACCACCGCGACGGCCTTCGTCTGTGGCGCGTGAGGGGTGCAACAACCCCTAGTCGGTCGTCCGGTGGCGGCTGTCGCTTCTTGTCTGCGACGCCGCTGCACTCTTCCATGGGCCACCGAAGTCATTCCAGTTGTCCTTTTTTCCTTTTTCATGCGCCTATGGCCTCCTTGGGTCCTTCTCTTCACTGCTACGATCTCATTTCAGGGTTTCCATTCCATTCACCCGTCTCCCAACAAAGTGCGCATTAAGAATGAATTGGTGGAGGTTCCGGACTTGTTCGTTAGTCTGTGCCCTCCGCGTTAGAGGCTCAAGAAGTAATACAACATATATTTACCAAAGTTCTAGGGTATAAATTTAGTCAATTAAAAATTATACAAAACTCCCTACCTCGTATTTAAAGTTTCATGTCAACGACCTGCGGAAGATGGGCGTCGCGGAAGTTGGGATCCGCGGAAGACAGACGTCATTCCGTCAACGTTGGAAGAAATAACGTTGTCATTATTGGCGTCCTTTGCGGGCGGTGTCCTCTCCCTTGACGCAGAGGAAGATGTTGAAGATGCCCTTCTTGTTCTTTAGGGGAAGAACACTTTATTTCTAATACTCCAAAACCTCCCAATGTAATACGTCCAAACCAAATCAGCGAACATCACCTATCCTTTTAATGTTGGAAAAAATGAATTCAAAACAATTCAATCACTCCAAATTAATTAATTAAGTTGAATAACATAATTAATTACATGGAGTTTTCAAGAACATCAAAGGTATCAAAAATTAATTACATGGGTGTGTTGGAACTTTAATGGGATGTCCAAATGTTTAGGGTAGTTCAAGGGTTTGGTGTTCTTTTGGGCCCCACCCCTAGTTATATCCTCAGAAGGGAGGTTAGGGTGTGGTGGGCCCCACCCCTAACCTCCACCTAAGGACATTAACCACTTTTCAAATAAAAATGTGTTGCACAGACATTTTAATTTAATTTCTAATTTTATTTAGAAACCACAATTTATAACTTCCATCCTATATAAAACGAAACTGTAGTAAAGGTCCCCTTATGTGAATACCGGCACTGCGAGTTTATCGGTGCCCTCAGATTTCAATTCGGAGAACCAGTTCAAAAATATATAAAATCCCACACATACGTTCCCTGAACATACCCAATCAAAACTTTAAAAATTGATTCTGGGCACACCGGGCCTCGGAATCAGGTGTCGTCAGAAATTGCGGACTCATAAAATTCCCATGTATTTAAAATAAAATTTTCCACGGGATTTCCGAGTCCTTAAATTCTCCCCACCTCAGGGCTTTACGTCCATTTATGCTACATCACATACTAAGAGAACAAATGGGGGTACTGAGCATGCACTTGTGCCTCCCGCTCCCATGTGCTCTCCTAAAGGTTCCCCTATTGCAAGAGAACGTGCATTAGAGGAATCGACCATCCTCATAAGACCTGATTATGTAGATCCTTAATCTATACTAAAACCTACAGGAAATTCACCCTGTCATCGATATCTGGCTCCCCATGGTCAAGGATGTGGGATAGATCGTGCACATATCTTCTCAGCTGAGATACGTGGAAGACGTCATGCATCCGGTGCAACTAAGGTTGAAGATACAAGCGGTAAGCCTCATCACCTTCCCTATTGAGGACCTGAAAAGGTCTAAAGAATCATGGAGATAACATTCCGCCTCGGCTAAATCTCTGTAGACCTCGTCGAGCTGAGACCCATAGAAAGATGTTGTCACCATCCTCGAATTGTAGAGGTCTCCATCTCTTGGATGTCCTGCTAAAGGAGATGTGTGTAACTCTCTCAACACTTTCTCTTCACATGACACTGGTAGCATAGTACGTTCTCAAAATAGGATGTCATGCTCCACACCTTTATAAAATCCATCAGGTGCCTATCCTATGGATATCTGAGCACATCATGTATCCTAGTCAACGTTCCCACGATGTGCCTCCCTCACTCGCTGAAGAAGTAGGGGGTGTGACTGTAAGAGACTGAAGAAAGGCTTCTCTATTTCTATCCACAAAGGATATTTGCAATGTGGATAGATGGTTCGTCGCCTCTCCTAACAGCTGAATGCCTAATCTCATGCTGAGAGAATCTTATACAACGTTCCCCTTCCTTGGAGTATAGACTATCTCGAAGTCATATTCTTGGAGAAACTCAAGCCATCACCACTGCCTTAGGTTCAGATCCATCCTAGAAAAGATATACCTGAGACTCTGGTGGTCAAAGTAGACTGTGAAGCATTTTACCATAAGATAGTTCTCCCACATCTTCAAGGCGAAGACTACTTCTGGTAACTCCATGTCATGGGTAGTATAGTTCTACTCATGATGTCTCAACTACCGAAAACCATATGTGATCACTTCTCGCTCCTACATCAAGACACACCCGAGTCCAGTCCCTGATGTGTTTCAGCAAACTACGTACCCAACGCTCTTATCTGGAAGCCTCAAGATTTGGCACTAGTAAGACTCTTCCACGGCTCTTGAAAGCTCTGCTAACATCTCTCCGTCCATACGGAGGGTTCCCCCTTCTTTTCCAAAGCCGATAGTGGTGCTTCAACTCTGGAGAAGTCTAGCACAAAGGTAAGTCCAACTGACACATGAGTGTTTGACCACATCCTCTTATGCATGATTCAATCCTGTACTTCTTGGGTTATCCTTTTTTCTAACCAAGCAAAACCCCATCCCAACGTTGTAGATAAACCAAAACCTTTTTTCCTAATATAGTCAATCTGTGTATGAACTGTGGTTTCCTAGTCCATACCAAAACTAACATCGCAAGGCCTCGATGCTACCACCACGATGTTCAAACCGAAACTCTCACCTATATGATCAGATCAAACCATTGGTGTAAGTGTGATTATCGAGTCTCCTCCCAATGGTATATCCAGGCGTGAAGGTCAAGTAAATGGTTAACCAGAAACTCTAGTTCTGGGACAAGATTTGTGGAAAGAAGTAATGATTGGTACATATGTCTATTGATACGGTAGCTAGTAATAGACATAGACCATACCTCAAATCATTCTCAGAGCCTTGGGGTCACACTCCTTAACTGCATGTAGCTACTCTCTTCACCTGCCCACCAGCTCCATGAGCCTAGTGGGTACTACAATGGTAGGTGGTTGTAACATGTCTAAATGTTCACTCCCTCATGATGCTCTCCTAGCTATTCTTCCATGTTTTCTACCCTAAAGATTCTTCTATCCTTAACTCTTCCTCTTCCTGAAACATCTCACACTCCCAAGTCTCTAAGACTGATGCTAGTTTCATGCTTCCCAGCTACTAACAATTCACTGGATGTATCTGTTCATCCAAAGAACATTCAACCACAAAGTTTTTCTCTAGAACCCTAACATATATACTAATGCATAGAGGAAAAAGTGATGACTCAGATATCTTTAAACACAACTCGCTCAGAGGTCCAACCTCTAAAGCACCGATCAGATCATATTCATCAAGTACCAGGAAAGATCGGTATGCCTCTATGAATACAATGCTACCGACACGTCATCCTGTCAAAGATTTATAGGCTCTAGAAAACTCTCAGCCACCTCCTCAAGCCAGCCCTTAGCCGCCTGTGGGTCAGGAAAACCTCCTAACTTGAGGTATATCTAGTGGTAAAACATGTGTAAGGCACTAATCCTATAAGTGTCCTCTACTAATACCTCCAGTAGTGTTTGCTGACCAATGGGCAGTGATATTGTTGGCACACTTCCCGAAGGTACCATCTTAAAAAACAGTCCAAGTTCCAAAACATCATCATTATGAGGACCATCCTCATGGTCACTCACTGAAAAATATTTGTAAATAAGATCAACATCTACTCTACTAGAGTCTCAACTAGGCAGAAAACTCTAGTAATCACCTCCATCCAGTCGTTTGCTGCCTGGGAATCTGTCTCCCCTCGAAAACTCAGAGGTATTTGCCACTAGAACTTGTGCACCGCGCTCAGTCGTTGTGCACCATCTGATAGTGCAGCTAGGGGTATTTGCTACCTTATGGGTGGTGGTGATACTGGTACACCAAATGATGGTGCCAACATAGAAATAGGGCCCTAAATCGGATCCTCTTAGCTCGGTGGCCGTTATCATGTATTCTCTCAGAAACCCTAGATGGTTGTCTACGAAGCAACATCCTAATAAGGAACAGCTGCACCATGGGAAAAATAGTATACCTGGTGAGCTGACACAAAGTACTCACAAAGAAAACATTCCAAAGGAAACACATAGACACTCATTCTGTGTTTTCGTGCGCTGGGTCGAAGATCAGAAGTCAGAGTCCTAGTGTATAGATACGTCGGCCGCCGCACCAACACCGGTTTCCCTAAATTGATAACCACACCCCCAAAACATAAAACTATTTCCATTTAAAATAATAAGAGTCCATGTTTTGCGGTAGAACTGACTCCTATGATACCAAGTTTTCAAGACCCATCCCCCAGGGCCTATGTCGCAACTACCCCGAGCCCTCCTTCCACAGGCCGTGGGCTAGAGACTTGCACCAAAGGTGTAAATCCCAAAACTAGGAAGGCATTGTCATTATAACTATAAAAAAACACAACCAGAGAAAAAGAGTATGATAAATCTAAGTAAAAAATGAATACAGAATAAGTGCTAAAATGTACATGGGCCAGAAATACAAGCCCAAAAAAAGTACAAGGAAAGGACAAAGAGGTACAACTGAAAAGATAAATGACTGGAAGGTGCCTAGTAGATCCTCTATTTCCCACCACATATCCTACCTGAAGGGTAGGTACAGATAGCATCCTCAGTGCTCCACATCTATCCGTCTCCTCCAAGTACCGACTCGTCGTGAGGTCCACCTCCGGGTACCGTCCAGTCCTCATACTTTCAACCTCGGTCAGCATTGTCCATCATCTGCATCCAACAAAATGAGGTGTGGGAATAGACCATGTAGGGGTGAGTATAACGATACTCATTAGGGACCTCGAGACCCTCAAGGTCTCACAAAATCCACAAAGGATAAACCACAGTAGAAAGAAACAATCACGATGTATCAACTGACCCTACTTAGGTATATTCCCATACATATACCTAAGTTATCAATCACAGTCCGACTCTAACTCTCAGGCCCAAGAATAAACCATTCTACTAAGGAAGTAATGTAAATCACCATGGTGATAATGGTTGGATGACATAACACAACTCACACAGGTATACAACTCACTATGAGGGATATAGATGATTAGATGTAGCCTCTGAATCATCTTCTCTGTCAAACCCACGTAGGATCCGGGAATAATATTAGTGTTGTCGAACTCATGTAGGATCCTAGCAAAGAAGTCATCACTGTCTAACCCATGTAGGATTCTTGTACAGTATTCATGGTTGTCGAACCCACGTAGGATCCTAGTACAGAAGTCGTCACTGTCGAACCCACATAGGATTTTGGTGCAGTATTCATCGCTGTCGAACCCAAATATGATCTTGGTATAGAAGTTGATGTTTTCAAACATACGGAGGATCCTAGTATAGAAGTCGTAATTGTCGAACCCACGTAGGATCCTGGTACAGTATTCATCGTTGTTGAACCCATATAGGATCCTGGTATGGATGTCACATCTTTCGAACCCAGGGAATATCCTGGTATAGAAGACGTCACTGTCGAACCCAAATAGGATTATAGTAAAGTATTCATCATTGTTGAACCCACGTAGGATTCCGTCATCTCAAACGCATCCATCCCCAGGGTTCCAGCACACAGCATTCTCGATTTTAGGAGGGTCTTCCCATAAATCCATGATTTGATACATAAAATTTCACGAATTCATGAGTTGATGTTCCCCGTAGTTTATTCTCATCATAAGGAACCCAACGCGACAGACGATGCGACAATCGGATGCCTGGTCTGTGAGTTATAAGTGTTTCCGTTCTGAGGGGCCGGTTGGATTTTAGGTACAATCTAACCTCTCCATACTCCAACCTCATCTTAATCCTATGTGGAGTAATCAAAAAGAAATATCTCATCAAAATGGATCCAACGTAGTTGAAAAAAATTAAATCGGACGTCCGGTCCTTAAGTTATAAGTGTTTCCGCTCGGAGGGCCCGATTGGTTTCGAGTTCGAACCAACCCCGCTATACCCAAAAATTACCAAAACATTCACTTTAATATACCGAAACTCCCATCTCGATCCATGGAATCCTACACAACTGATCGTGGAACGATTGGAGGTCAGTAGCTCATGTTTTGTGGGAAAAACATAAAGTGGTCCGAAGAGGGGGGTTTGGGTCTAGTCCGACCCGTCCCAAACCACCCTGGTATGGCCGGAACAGGGAAAGCCAACCAGAATCTGGGTCCAGCCCGGTAGGGCGCAGCACGGCCTAATTGCTTTGACCCGGCCTAGCGGCTGGCCACGGCTCGGCCAACTGGCCGAGCGCGGAGCGGGGGGGGGGGGGGCTTTCGTAATGGTGGTGCCAGCAGTCACCTCCTATCTCTCCTGGATCCCGCGACACGGGTTCCGCTCCACCACCATGGTGGGTGGAGTGGCAGCCTTTGGCCAGCGGTGCGCGAGGGGTGCCACTACCCCAGGCGTCTAGCCGATGCCGGCCCCAGCCTCCGGTCGTCGGCGCCACCGCGTCGGAGACCCACGACACCACACTCTTCCACGAGCCATTGAATTATTTCTAGTGCTCCCTTTTACCTCTTGCTTGTGCTTATGGCCCACTGAGGTCCTTCTCTTCACTACAACAACCTCAGTTCATGGTTTCCCTTCCATTCGCCCGTCACCCAACAAACATCGCATCAAGAATGAATTGGCAGAGAGTCCATACAAGTTCATTAGCCCATGCCCTCCGCGTTAGAGGCTCAAGAAGTAATCCATCTTTTATTCACCAAAATACGATGATATAATTTTATTCAATTAAAAATTATACAAAACTCCCTACCTCATATTAGAAATTTCATGTCGACGATCCACAGAAGATGGGCGTTGCGGAAGTCATGTGTCACGGAAGACGGACGTCGTTCCATCAACGAAGAAGGAATTAACATTTTCTTGGTGGCGTCATTTCCGGGTAGCGTCCTCTCCCTTGACGCAGAGGAAGATGTTGAAGATGTCCTTCATGATCTTCGTGGGAAGAACACTTTCTTTCTAATCCTCTAAAACCTCCCAAGGTAATATGTCTAACCCAATTAAGAGAAGATCTCCCCTCCTTTTAATGTTGGCAAAAATGAATTCAAAAGAATTCAATCACTCCAAATTTATTTATTAAGTTGATTCACTTAATTAATTATATGTAGTTGGAAAGAAGCTCAAGGGTCTCAAAAATTAATTACATGTGTGTGTGGCACTTTAATGGGAATTCCGAATGTTTGAGAGAGTTTAAGGGTTTGGTGTTCATTTGGGCCCCCTAGTTATATCCTCTCAGGGGAGGTTAGGGTGTGGTGGCACCCACCCCTAACCTCCATATAGAGACTTTAACCACTTTTCAAATAAAAATGTATTTCAAACACATTTTTTATTTAATTTATAATTTTAATTTAGAAACCCCAATTTATAACTTTCTTCCAGTGTAAAACACAACTACGATAAAGGTCCCCTTTTGCGAAAAATGGCACTGCCAGTTTATCGGTGCCCTCAGGATTCAATTATGAGCACCGTTTCAAAAAATATAAAATCCTGCACGTATGTTCACTAAAAATACATGAATAAAACTTCCGAAATTGATTCTGGGAACACCGGGCCTCATAATCAAGTGTCGTCATAAACTGTGGATTCGCAAAATTCCGATGTATTTAAGAAACAAAATTTCACAGGATTTCCGGGTCTTTACATATGTAGTGTGACTATTTAAATTTCATTGTTCCCCATTATTAATTTAAATTACAACCACGAATCAATAAATAATCAAATCAATCTTTGGTTCAGTAGTTATATAGGATGGGATTAATTTCGGGGTTTTGGTCAAGAATTAAAATTTGTGATTTGATTGTTTAAATTTTGACTTAAATGGAAATGAATCAAGATCATCTTGACCATTGATCATCTTTTGTTCCTTTTGTCCCATGAATCATCATTCATCGTGAGCATCCATTTTTTGGACCACGACTCAATTAATCCAAATAAATTGATCATTTCAATCATTTTTCATGGATAAATAATCAATAATCCTAAATCTAGGAAATGAAAATCCCTATTTAGGTGTGATGATTTGGATGGAGTGATTCATATGATAGGGGATACCTGATTTCACATTCTTCAGCAATCTTTTGTGCATAATGAAGAATAATGATTTGTTATTTTATTCTAAGATGATATAATAATTAAAAAAATGTTTTGAAATGATGGGGATTGTAAATTTTGTGATCATAGATCTCATGGAAAAATGATCATAGTATTGAAGGATAAGGGTGCCACATCAAATGCAGGAGCATATTTAGAATTCAATAAAATTGCCAAAAAATATGGTGTGTGCACTATATCTACACGCAGTGTAGGACCCATTGTTGAGGGTAGGGTTTTAGGAGACTGTTATGTATCACATGGCATATGATCCATGTCACAATATGTGTGGTCTCTCCTTGGGGACTCGACATGTACTTTGGGAAGTACACATACATGGGGTGGACTACATTGGTGGGAGAACATCATGTACTCTCCCACACAGACAAGACATGGACCATGTACATGGTCTAAGACATGTACTGGTACACAGGAAGAAATACACGGGCTGGAGTAGTGTACTAGTACATGGGTTGAGTATATGAGATTCCCACATGGTGTGTACATTTTCATAGACATTACTTGACGACATAGACCATTTACACTAGTAGGACACCGGGTGAAGTGACACTGTGTGTGATCCCTACTACACACCGTGTACTCTTTTATACATGGCTTGGATCAATTGACCTCTCTATATTTGATATGTTTCATTGGGGTTTGTTCCCATTATCCTTTCCAAAAATGTTGTTATAGAATCATCTCTTACTCATATGAGTAAAATACCTTTGGTCGGAATTCTTGGATAGGGTTATTAGAACCCTCCAAGAGGCATGAAGTGAGATCCTATATTTATCTTAGTTCCCTACGTGGAGTTTTTTTATCTTCATGATCAACATAATGAGTCTTTTGATCCTATTATTAGTGGTTCAATACAAATATAGTTTTTGGTATCACTCTATTAACATGGTAGTGATCTTTATCTATTTATTATATTCTCTTCATATTATCAGTATGTTTTTTCTTAGGATGATACCCAATAATCACCACCTCTCGGATGTTTGTCATCAGTTCTATAATACTCTAGAGTTTTTTCACCAAGATGAGTTCTTTGTGGAATATTCATGATTGAATCCTAGGATAGTGTATAATGGTGGTGACTTACCTCTAGACGATGTGTCTTTGTTGAGAATATCTATATATTCTTTTTAATTGTGATGTAGACATATATATATGTAGAGATAACTATATTTACATTGATGAATGCTTTTGGTTTTGGGGTTTCTTAATAATTATATTTATTTTCCACGATGTATAATCTTTTACAACACCTATAGTGTCTTATGAAGATGATCGACCATTTCACAGAGTCATAGGTGGACTAGGTCTAGAAAATGCTTTGTGAGTATGGATAGACTTATGTGTGTTTTCATAGCTTTCTAATAGTAATACCAGTACTTGCTTTCATGTTTGAATTTTGTTTTTATACTCTTCTGGTGGTCATGTATTTGTCCATGATTACTTTATATTGGTTCATGATATAATTTTTTACTACTATTATATGTATGAATTTATTATTCTTCAATAGTTTTTTCATTTCAACACTGTATAGGCTTATAGATTTGTTAATGTGTATAGGAACTTAGGCTAAGGCCTCTAATATCAGTGATATTCATTATCGATGCTAGTCACCAACCCCAATTATATTGGAAGACATATTGGAGAGTCACAAAACGGGGCCCCATTGGATGGGTCATGATATAGTAATATAAGATCATTCAGTTCTACTTTAGGACCATGAGTCCTTGATATTTATTTAGGGGAAAAGTGTTAACTTTTTTGAGTTTGGATTTTAGGATAGTAACTCTAATGTTGGTGCAGAAGATGACATATCCATACACCAGGACTCTAATCACTTTCATTTTTACTCATTACCTGAGAAAAATGCTTTCAGGGAAAACAAATATTATTTCATTATATTGAAATGTATTGTGGATTTCATGCCCTTTGTTTTATATCTCTTCAGATACAATCATTTACTATGGTATATCATGTTTGTTTTATGATCCGTCCATAATGTATACTATATAGGATTTATCCTTATGATCATGAGTATAATCCCCTACATGATGAGGTGTCGATGTAGGGACTAGTTACTGATATGTTACCTCAATGTGGTTCACCAATCATACCAGTACCTATAGATAATCATGTGGTAACCACAGTACCAACAGATGAGGTGTGCAAGAAAAGCGCACATCATGAATTTCAATGATATATACCCTACATGTTTTGAGATGATCCCCACAAATAGGTTCCTAAGGAATAGATTGAGGTGGTGTACTAAGTTTAACATATAGTTAGGACAATAGTAGTTAAGATGGTGGTCCTGCCAGCAACCCTTCTACATGACTAAGTAGGGTGATGGTGGGGTTAAGTTACCTAGTATTATGATGAGGTGACTATTTCATGAATAGAGTTAGAGTGACATTTTATAGGGAATTTATATCCGTATACGATAAGGGATGTATGAATCCAAGAGAATCTATAGTTCCATCTTGGAATCATGATGGTAGTTGAGTATTCATCTAGATTTACCAAACTCTCTAGGTAAACAAGGGATATTGTTTGTAAATAGTTATTTTGGTATATGGCCATTTAGAGATGTTTCCATAGAGACTTATAATCTAATGTTATTCATCTATTCATTACTACCTAATTTTGAGGTGCTAGATAGACCATTGGTCGTTGATAGTTTCATGGATGAGAAGATACAATAAGTAATTATTAGTAGTGGGAAAGCAAGAATAGTGACCTTGATCTTAGGGATCCAACATCAGACTCAGGGACCTAGAGCTATGAGATATTTCAAGTTTAGGTCCAAGGATAAAGGATTTATATTTCGAGGCTCATATGGTTGTCAAAGTTATCCCAAAGAGAGGTGGTGCTACTCATGTGTTGAAAGAGGACATCTCATAATAGTCTTTAAAAACCACCATACAACTAACAGAGAGACTGGGGATGGTCTAATGAGGAAGATACAATTGAAGGAGGATTAAAGGTTGTTTTTTGGGGATTGTGGTTGAGGATTTTGGATATAATCATGCAGGGGTTTATGTTTTGACTGATTACCAACACCTCCCACAAAGTGGTACACATCCGGATCAGAGAAATGGAGGACATGGGAGGGGACATGTGTTGGCTATTGAGGAGTATGATTCAAAGGCTCATGGAATGATTCTGTTTATGAACTATATCTATTAATCCATATATACTAAACTGATATATATAGGTTATATTCAATCCTTTCTTTTATAATAACTTGTATGAGGCATAGAGACTCTGGTTGGACCTTTGGATCGACCCTTAAGGTTGGATACACTTACTGGAGAAAGCTCAGTGATCACTCTCTTATGCTGATAGTGTGACCTGATTATTTGAGAAGATAATTTCATTTTTGATTTCTTTTTAGAATCATCGAGGGGTTACAAAATCATTCATTGTATGGATTTCATATTTATAGTTCATACCCAAATTTATTATTTTAGGAAAAGGGTGTAGTCTGCTTATAGTGATGGAACCAGGTTCTCCTTTTCAGAGAAAATGAAACATAGTATAGGAATGAACATATTATGCATAGGAACATGGATTTGATTATCCATCTGTTGGCCAGCATAACCGTTGGTGTTGTGGATATTGTGTGTTCCTAGTATCCTGTAGTGGTTCTCGAGTATGAAGAACTTTTCACTAACGATATTCCAAGTTTACCATCACATAGTGAAATAGATTTATGAATTATTCTACACCTAGAGATTACACCAATATATGAAAAATCATATCATATATAACCCACATAGCTTCACAAGATGAGGGTGTAGATGGAGGACATTCAGAAGAAGGGATTTGTTATACCCAGTGTTTCACCCTAGGAAGCCCCAATTTTGTATTCTATGAAGGCATATGGGAGTTTTTGGATGTCTGTGGACTATTGAAACATGAACCAAGTGAATGTGCAGAACAATTATCCACTACCAATGATCGAATACTTATTTGCGCAATTTATATGGGAATGATGGTTCTCAAAGAGTGACCTCTAGTTAGGCTATCATGAGTTGTTAGTACGAGATGATGATATAACGAATATGGGGTTTATATGTTGCTAATGTCACTATGAGTACATGGTGATTCTATAAGCCTAAACAACACACTGGTGGTGTTCATGGAACTCACGATCCAGTTCATTCATCCTTAATTATACTGGTCCATGGTTGTCTTTATTGGCAATATCATTGTGTACTTAACGTCAGAGGAGGATCACGTATGAAATTTGAAGATAGTTCTGGAATTAATCTGGGAGAACCAACTTTATAGAATGTTATAAATGTTTTAGTTCTAGATTCATGTGTCCCACAATCATGGTCATGTTATCTCAGTAGATGGAGTGGCAAGGGACCTGGAAATTGTCTATGTATTGATATTTTGGGATTCACCTAAATGTGTGACAGAGTGGTGGAGCATCCTTGGGTTGGAAGTCTATTATGATAGATTTATAATTTATTTATACATAATATCATCACCCATGATAATATTTAAATATTAAGGGAAACCATTAGTATGTATAGAGAGGTGTGAGCGTGATTTTTAGCAGTTGGGGTAGAGTTTCATGAGTGCTCTAATATTGAGATTTCCGGGGATGGTGTCAAGTACGTAGTGTTTTAAGATTCATCAGGAATAAGGATTTTTTTTCTCTAATGTATAATCATGTAGTGATTGCCTATGGTTCATGCTTGTTGAGAACATATGAGAATAACTACACGGCTCACAATCTTGAGCTTGTATAAGTAGTATTTTGATTGATTATGTGGTGACACTACCTAATAGGTGAGATATTTATCATCTATTCTGATCACAAGAGACTCAAATATATCTTATCTTAGAGTAATATTAACCTGAGATAGAGGAAACTAATATAGTTCCTACATGATATTTAATTCAGAATTATCTATACTCATGGGAAGGGGAACATTCTATGAGATTCTCTCAATAAGAGATCTATGTTTTCTGTTTCTAAATGAGGAATCAAGGATGTTTCCCTATTGTAGTTATCTTTTGTTGATAGAGATGGATTATATTAACTCTAGTAGATTGGTGTTACCCATATTCCCTTGGAGAGATTCAGGGAGGAACATATCAGGAATTCTGACTGCAAGATCTTATATACATAGATATCCACCATACATGCTCATAATGTATTTTCTAAAGGTGGGAGCATGCTATTATTTTTAGAGGACACACGATGGTACCTATGATGTTGTGGGAGGAGGTTCTGATAGAGATTCATACATATCATTTGGTTTTAATGAAGGCATGTAAAGGATTTAATAGGACCTATGACATAATTTTTGGTGGTTAGGGATAAATAAGGTAGTTGCATAGATTGTCTCTTGATGCCTTACATGTTAAAAATTAATGGTTGGGAACTAAGTTCTAGAGGGTTTTTCTCAACCCATTGACGTGCCAGAGTAGAACTGGTAGTGTATATCTAGGGACTATGTGTTGGAATATCATATACGTTTAGGGGAAACAATTCCATAAGGGGTATCATAGAATTCCATCCCATGTCGACCCAATTACTCTCTATATGAGAGAAAAGTTTAGTAGAGAACTTGCAACACCTATACATTCAAGAGATAGTATGACTCCATGAATCTCCATTGAGGGATGTTTCTGATTGTGATGATCAATTAACATCTCTGTTGTTTAATGGAATATAAGAGGGGTTTGGGACTCAGTTATGACTGAGAACAACAATTTACCACCAAACTCATATACAAAATGAGTAGACCATTAAGGTTTTGGAGGGCATGGTTTGATATTTCATGTAATATATTGGTCATAGATTTGAGGATCACATACCTATAGTGGAACATGTGTAAAAAATTAGCATCCATTCAACCATTTGTATGGAACCATTCATGGATTTTTATGGTGGACCCTATAGGTCACCTAATTACTCCAATGACCCAAGAGAGTTGACAATCATGGGATCAGAGTTGGTGTGAGATAAAATATTGAAGGTGAAGATAATCCATGAGTAGATGAAGACTGTATAGAGCCTTCATAAGTATTATGATGACCGAAGGTGAAGGAATTTGGGGATCAGAGAATGAGACCATATGTTTCTACGGGTTACACCTCGATTTATATAACAAATCATTGGCTAGGGAAACAACCTATATACAAGAATAATTTTACCTTTACAGATACTTAATAGAGTTGGATAAGTGGTTTACCACATAGCTCTTCCTCTACAGTTATATCGAGTACATGATGCCTTCCTCTTCTAATAGTTGAGGAGGTTTGTGCATGACAAATCGCACATTATCGACTGGGGTGAGGTGTACATTGTGGATGGAGTGATATTTTCTGAGTGTATCAAGGAGATTGAGGATTAGAAAGAAGATATCCATTTTTGGTGATCTATTCCATTGGTGGTGTTTCTAGTGGAAGAATGAGAATCTCTAGGAGGGAACATGGGAGTGGGAGGCTTATATTTGTTCTCATTACCCACATATATTTGAGTAGACCTTGTTTCATATTTTTTAGGTTGTAAATACCTAATGTGATTAGAATGAGATCTCCATGATTTTATATGTATTATATTTTGGTATTATTTATATTTTTTTCAAGACCATTCACTAAGATGATATGAGACTCCAAGTCCTTGCATGCCTTGAATAAATTTTTTAAATGTATTAAATATATTAATTAGAACATGCACAAAATTTTCCTTAAAAAGTTTAAAAAATTATACACAGCTCCCAAATTCATCAATAATTGGGTATCATTAAGTCAGAATGCATGTTTTACATAAGGAACAACATAACATTAGTCATGCAGGATGTGTGTGGAAAAGTCTTTGTGTGTGATAAAATTAATTATCTAATTTAAATAGATAATATTATATCATTTTTTTGGATGCATCAATTAACAATATTTAAATATAATTTTATTCCACAATCTTATTGTTAGTCACATAACCCTAGATATGTTAGAGAACCCTTGGAATGAACATTGGAGAATTATCTAAGGTGAATGGTGATGGGATCATGGATATAAGATCATCTAAAATCGTATCTTATAGATCTCCCCAAATTATGGGATGTAGGTTCGTTCTTCAATATCGATCAATCCAAATTGTAGTTGGGTAGGTGTTTTGTTTTGATTCTTCTATGCCCATGATTTTTACAATGAACATGAATCAATCAACAACTAAATTGATCTGTGGTTAGATCATTATATGGGATGGGTTAATTTGAGTGATTTGGAAGGAGATTAATATTTTTTATTTGATTAAATAATTTTTTGTTCTACCAAAAATGAAAATGGATCAATATGAACATATATTGAGGTTTGTTTCTCTTATCTCTTCTTTTGATTTTTCCCTAGATTCATAATTCATCATGGGAATTCACTGTTTGGAATGTGACATGAATAATCCAAATCAATAGATAGTTTCCCACATGTCTCTTGGAGAAACGATTTTTAATTTAAGATCTTGGATAGGAATGACATAACTGAGGTTTGACAATATAGATGGAGCTACTAAAATGGTGGAAAATACCTGATTTTGTATTCTTTGGAAACCAATAAAAAATGAAACTTTGAAAAGTTTTATGAGTATATCTAATAACATATTTATTTTATTGACGATGATAAGTATTGCATGGGATTAGATCTTAGAAATAGTAGTTAAACAAACATTGGATAAAAGGACAAAGGCACCTGATCAAATGTGGGAGTAGATCTTGAATTCTAGAAAACCCTGAACAACACAGTGTGTAAACTAGATCTACATGTCATGTGGGTACACATTATAGTGTCTAGGGTTTAAAAATAATTTTAAGCAACCCATGGCATGTGACACATGTTACATGATGTGTGGTATCTCTTGGGTGACTTGGAATGTACCTTGGGTAGTACATATACACAGGTTGGACTACAAGAGTTGGAGCACACTCTGTAATCCAACACATGATCATATCCTGGAATATGTAAATGGGAAAAGTAATGTTTTGGTTATTATGTATATGTACAAGGGGTGAGTCAAATACTGGTACATGGGAAGAGTAAATGGGATTCATACACAGATTATACTACAACACATCTATGGCATGATTACATGGACTATTTATATTGGTAGGACCTGGGTTTATTGGACATAGAACATAACCCCTACTACACAACATGTCTTCTTTTTTACCTGGACTGAATCTTCTATCTTCCGTATCTGAAAAAAGTTTTAGTAGGGTTTGTTCCCCTTTTCTATTCCCCAATGTTTGGTATGGAATTGTCTCATTCTCTTTGTACCATGATCCCTTTAGCAAGACCTATTGGATAGTTTGGTCTGAATTCAACAATGAGACTTGGATTGTGATCCCTTATTCATCTTAATTACATAGTTAGAGTTCTCGGAATCATCATGATAAAAAATATAAGTGTTTTTATCCTCTACATAGCGGTTTGACTCAGATTGAGATGTAGTTATCACCCCATGTCCTTGGAAGTGATCCTGACATATGTATTTTATTATCTTCAGACTATCACTGTGTTCATTATCCTGAAGAGACCCGATGATAACTACCTCTTGGGAAGACATCATCAGTGCTATCAGACTCTAGTGTGTGTTATCCCAGATGAGTTATTTGTAGATTCATCAATCCAAAGTCTTTGGATGGAATACTATGGTATTGACTCACCTATGTATTCTTTTTACTTGAGGTTTATATCTAGGTATTCAAATTATTCTTGTTTTATACAAATACCTATATAGATATGACTACATTTACTTTGTTTTATGATTTTGGATTTCAGTGTGTACTAAGGAATGTTGTTATACTCACTCCAACACAAGAATTTCCCACATGGGTCATCTCCTATGTAGATAGTAAAATTATTGACAGATTCCAAGGTGAACTACAACTAGACCGTGTTTGGTGAGAATGAATAGACTAAGGTGTGTTCTGGTGGATATCTGACAACAGTCCGATTACTTAATTTTAGGTTGGAATTATGTTTTCAGACTCTTGTGGTGGTCTTCTATTTTTCCCTATTTACTTTCTTTTTCTTATTAACATACTCTAGTTATAGTATTTGATGTATTAATGAATTTTTGTTTAATTGTGTTTATATTTCATTATTTTAAAGGATTTTATAAGTGTTCATGTGTAAAAGTACTAGGCTAAGGACTTCCATGTCAATGATATGCATTCGTGGTGTGAGTTGCCATCCCCTGGACAGTTAAAGTGGAATCTGGGATATGTGGGATGATCCCCACTAGGATAGTTCATGAAAATAACCATGTAAGTTAGGGAGACTAACCCCCAACCGACTTTAGGAGGGTGTTTTTTTTCCAACATCAAGGTGTATGGATGTATGTATAACAACCCCATATAACTATCATTAATCTCATGGTAGTTACTTGTGCCCTATTCACAACTATTATTTTCCCCATATATATGTGTATATGTCTATGATTTCTTGTGGTTATTCACACACATGTATCTGGGGATATTATATCTAACATATTAATGAAGATATGGAATGTATAGGATTTGGTGGACCGAGGCACTTACATCATGTATGGGATATTAAGGATTGATGTATAATACCCAATGTATAGAAAACATCATATATGATATATTGGAACCCCAATCTAATTGGTCACTAAATATGGTGGTTTTATATAGGTTGATTTGATTATTTGTTGTATGTTGTGCATGTTGTGATTCATATCCTCTGTGTATTTGGCCTAGCTTATTTTGGAGAGGGATTTCATAGGATGTGTGATGTTGTGGAAGAGAGAAAAACCAATAGGGCAGTGGTATATGGGTACTCTAGATGTTTTATTATTATATTATATTCTTTATTGTATGTGATACATGTTATGAGTTGTCCTTGTTGTGGCTAATATCTTAGTATACCTATTTAGGCAATGAGTTAGTTTCACAGTTGATCATTGTGTTTTACCATGATTTCTTTATATTTTACATGAGAGATTACATGGAAGATATTACTGAGAATATTTTTATGAACACTCTATGTATATATAACCTATTTTAGGTCAGTTTATTAGAGTTAGATACTATGTCGCATAATACTAGATCATGGTTTGGCTGGAGAAATTTGGGCTTCATGATCACTTTCATCATTAACTTTTGATACTTATAGATTTCCATTTTATTTTTTAGTACTATATGAAATTACATGTTAGTACATGGGATTTAATTATATATATTTTTTAGAATGGGTTGGTTGGTGTATCCATATTATCACTTTATAATGTTTTCATAGAGGACAATACCTCCCATTGCATGATTATTATATCCTCGGTGTTTTTTATCCCTGGGCCTACTAGAGGACAGACATGGGTAGTCACCATCTCATTTATCTCATTTTCTTCATAGGATGGGTACACATTGGAGGGATGATTTCATCCCATATTGGTATATGAAGGGTGATCTCCATTATAGCTCACAGGCGAGCACGATATAGCTTATACGATTGGTGATCCCCATTATATATCATCAATTCATTGGGTAATATTAATAATAGAAGTTGTCCATATGGTTATTCTAATTGAATGGGGATTCAAATGGTTATATATGTATATATTTATCTAAGTAAAGTAAATGATTTTTAATTTATTTATATTGGTTTTTGTGTTTTTATTTGAGATAATAGTATGAGTGTTATTCAAGTGAGAAATTTTTGTTTCATCCGCAAAAAGAACATTAAATATGAAACCATGTTTTCACTAGTCTAATTATTTTGTTTCTTTTTATGTTCCTTTTTGATCTTTTTTACCTCATCCAAAGATTTAAAATTATTTCATAGTATTTATGGGAGAATATTTTCATAGATGATATTATGTAAAAGTTGTGTTGATTAAATGTAAAAACAATCCATGTTTACTCTTAATAATTTTCTTGTTATAGAAGAAATGGATATTGTCGTAAGTGTCCACTTTATAGTTCAATGGTTTTATTATGTAATAGATATGGACAAATTCACTAAATATCTAAACCTAAAAATATCGTTAATGTTAATTCTTTACATAACTCAAGATTATGTAATGTTTAAGTATGGGTCTTTATAATAATTATCATAATGAGGGAGAAGAAGATTAGTGTTGGAAATTGATCAAGAATGTGGATACAAATTAATATATTGAAATGATGAGGAAGAAGGAATTAAAAAAAAACTTTCTGCTAAATATTTTACCCACACTACCTTGTTAAAAATGGAAAAGGATTTCCTTTCCCTCAAGAAAGAAGATGAAGAATATATTGTGATGTATGTGGCAATCTATACATGAATTGTGTGATATGTCCCCTACATCGTCATTACCCTCGAATGGATGGTTTCTAATTCATTGTTGGTCTATAACGTAGTATATAAAAATCCATCGAAATCTGAGACTTTTTCATCTACGAGGAAATTATATGATGTACCCTCAATGTTGAAATAGATATCAAAGATTCTTTATAGTATCATAGGGATAATACCATAAAATAAGAGTTTAATTCTAGTGGTCCGACGGAGAAATATAAAAGTGAAATGAAATTTCATCATCCCACATTTCAAAGTTGGGGAATAAAGCATCCCATAAGTTTACTAAGGTGGATGATATAATTATTTGGGTTCAGGAAGGAAGGGAACCTATTTAGAGATTGTCGATAAGAGAAACCCACCAATGCGATGAAAGAAATGTATTCCCCACTCAACCATTATTATATTGTTCATTGGTTCAACTATAATGAAAAATGAATCTTTTACAACCTGTGCACTAATCAAAGGGTTTTAGGAGATAACCAGCAACCTTTATAGTAGTAAGGGTGAGATTTTTCTATCACATTCGCTGAGTGATAGGTACACTAGTTATTAATTCATGAGTAGAGAATGTAATTTTCCGTTCAACTTATTCTCATTACTTCATATCATGAGGGTTTAGTTGATATAATCAACCAGAAAAAAAATCATTGAAGTAACATTGTATATCAAAGTGGAAAATGGTGATATTATTATTTCCCAAATATATAACTCATCAAATTTCAAATATTTCTAGCTAAACTTCATATAAAACATTGTTATACACTCTTTTGTGTAATTTGATGAAATTCTATGTATTAATTGTATTTCCCTATATACATCCAACATAAATTAATGTGAGAATAAAATCAATCTCCATATAGTGATTTGACACCCAATCATGGACAAGTGTAAGGAAGAGGATGAATATTATTTAGTAAAAACATTAGAATAATGGATTTGTATATCCCTTTGAATAAGAATATCTGGCATAAATGGTTGAGTTTAAGGAATGAATCATAATTGAAGACATTACTATTATGAGTGAATACCCTGATTTTCTTCATGTGGAATATCATAGTCTTCCTCATAGCTGAGATCTTTAATTTTTAGAGGATATTATAGATGGGGTGTTTCTATTATCAAAGACTCTATATAAAATTGTGATTGAGGGACTTGAAGAGAATAATAAATAGCTACAAGCGAATTTAGATAAAGGGTTCATATGCCAAAGTGCATAACCATAGGGTGCACCAGTCCTCTTCATCAAGAAGATGGATGGATCAATGAGCCCTTGAATGGATAATAATGAGCTAAAAAAGATCATGATAATGAACAAGAATATTATTCAATGGATTGATGCCTTGTTCAATCTATTACATGGAACATAATAATTCTCCAAGGTGCATCTGCAGTCAAGATGTTACCATGCTAGGTTAATGAAAGAGGATTTCCCCATGGATTCTTTTCATACAAGGTATAAGAAATATGATTTCATTTTAATACCATTAAAACTCAAAAATGTTCCAAAAATATTCATGGAATTTTTGAATAGATACTTTATTGATTAACCAAAAAAATTATTTATAAATGTTAATAAAATATTATCCAAAACAAAGGAAGAGCATGAGGTGGATTTGATCACTGTGATAAAGACCATTCAAAGGGATATAATTCCTACCATGCACACCAAATGTGATTTATAGTTGAAGGATGTATCATTTATGGGTAAATTCATCATAAGAAATGGGATATCAATGGACCGTCAAAGAGAAGTAAAATAAGGACAATTGAGAATAACATCTATGAACGATATCTATTTTTCCATGGATTAACTAGGTATTGTCATTGATTTGTGAGTAATTTCTCATAATTTTAAAACCCTCTAACCAATCTAACTCAGAATGGGGTCATGTTTTCTTCTAATGATGAATTCAAAGAGATATTCAAGGAGCTTCAAAGAAGGACTATGACTACACCTTTTTCACACTACCCACATATGGAGAACATTTTAGGTTGTCTGTGTATGAATCGAAGAAGGGATAGATATATGAATTAATATAGAATGAAATTTCCATAGCCTAGGATTCAACGTAGTATAAAGTTCACAAAATTAACTACTAAACGCATGATATGGAGTGGGTTGTAGTGATATTGAAATTAAAAAATGGAAACATTATCTCCTTGGGGAGAAGTGTGAAATATATAAGTATCATAAAGGCATCAGGTATATATTCCCATAGATAGAGATGGATATGCACCAAAAATATAGTTACAACTAATTTGGGTATATTAATGCTCAATCCAATACCATCATGGGAATGAATATAAAGTGGAATATTATCAATGTAAAAAGGATACATTAATTTGAACATTTATGAGAATCGATGTAACTCCCCAACCCCCGAAGCTCGAAACTGGTGCATTATTTTAATTTATTGGCATGATTACAAGGAATGAAGTCTCAAAGTACCAATTAGTTTAGTAGTATTTGAATATAGGTTACAATCATGAATGTTTAATTATGTAAAAAATATAAATCTAAACCAAAAACATTCCTGTGAGAATTCAATTATTCCCCTAGCTTAACCCTTCATATCAATCATAACACAATTCTTGGAATCCTGGGAAAACAAAACATAATAATGGGGTGAGATCAGATTCTTAGTTAGGGTAAATAATTTAGTGGAAGCTATAAACTTTTAAGGAATGAAGTTTAATAAAAACAAATCCCTTTTAAATATAAACTAAAACATAATATTGCAAAAATAAATCACACATTACCATATAAACATGAACATGGATATTCTACTAGTCTAATAATTTCATGTAATAACTACTTTCATAATAAGGGAATGATTAATGTTGGACATCATAACCACATAGTCACAGCCTCATGGAAAGACTACAAATAATTTTTTTTTCAAGGAATTGTGCCAAAACTCTAATTTGAGTCATGACACCTACTGATGCATCGATGGGCTGTGTCAGGCACCACCCATCGCTTACTAAGTCCAATGAATTCCCTATATGAAAAAGGTAAAACATAACATAAACATTTTTACTAAAACTAGCATATGAAATATTAATAATTTAAATATAAACTATAAATGGTATAAAAATAGCACATCCAAATTAAAACATATCAGAACTCATTCAATAAAATATGGATGATTTTATTTTAATAAATCAACTTCAATCAAGAATAATATCCAGTAAAGGATGTTCACATAGTTGAAAATGATCAGTAAAACCCCTTTAAGAGACATATCATTTTTTATGAAATCTTTTAATAGTTATATAATTCTTAAATAATTTAATTTAAAGTAGATTTTAGAATTAAAGTGTCCCATACCAATTTGAAACATTTGAAATTAATTAACATTTTAAAAAAATCATGTCCATATAAATAAATCCTTCAAAACATTTTGAAAACAAGGACATTAATTAAATATATTTACAAAAATGATTCATTAAAACATTTACAATGATGATATAGTTAAAGGGT
The DNA here is from genome assembly GCA_963277665.1 of Viscum album. Lineage (NCBI taxonomy): Eukaryota > Viridiplantae > Streptophyta > Magnoliopsida > Santalales > Viscaceae > Viscum > Viscum album. The sequence goes on from OY728142.1 coordinate 1,543,669,441, forward strand.
ACCATCCATAAAACCTTAAAATATTTTAATTTAAATTTTTTTATGAATCGTGGATATAGATTATAAATATTTCTCAGTAGATACTTACAGATAAACAATCTTGAATAATAATGAGGCTGAGGAAATAACCCTTACCTTGTAGATTCCTTTATTCGAGGGTATGTTTAACTACCTGTAAAATGACCATAGTATATCATTAAATGATAAAAAAACCATATTAATATTTATGATATCATAAATGATTCATTTATGGATTTATACCACCCCTTTAATAATAATTTCCTTGTTAAATTAACCTTTTTGGAAATAATTGCTTTATTTATCATATGTGTTTTAACATGTTAATCCTGATCGTATCACATAGATAATGATTTAAATATTTCAAGAATATAAATCATTATTTATATATCATATATATATTTATAATATGAATATGTATAATATTTATATATATGAAATGGAAAACACTGTTTATGGAGACGGTATGTCATACATATGCGTAAACATTGACTCTATTTTCCTATAGTATTGAATAGAAGTAAGTGAATAAGATATATGTGTATATATATATTTCAATTAGAATTAATATATCATATATTACATATTTTTAATAATATATATTTTTATAATCAATGTTGAATGGTGAACATTGAAATTAATCTCCTCACGTCGAGAAGACGGTAAGCTGTATATACGCATGAACATCAATATCATTCTATTAATGGTAAAATAGTGTTTAATCAAATGTTATAATGTATATATATAATAATTAACATTTTATATTTATTATTTACGACAATTATAAGGATTATTATACCCATTCAAATAATTAAGTATTGAATAACAAACTACACTATGATGTGGAGATGTTAAACCGTACATACGCACGTATGGAGACTTTGTCATTCTTAAGATAGATAGAATAATGAATATAGTTGTACCATATTTATAATAACACCATAGTATGTATATGTAACTGAATTTATTATTTTGATATAAAACAACAAGTAAATTGTAAGTGGAAGAATAATTGAACATTGAAAGAGGTGAAGAAATACTTACCTCTTCTTTAGGTGGTTCCTTTTGATTTGAAAAAAAGGGATCTGTAGGATGGATTTATGATCAAAGTAAATCTTATAGGTTGAATTTAGGTATGTTGTGAGGATATTTTTATTAGGGCTTTTGATGTGTGATTTCGAGAGAATGGGAATTACCATTTTATAAGAGAGGTGAGGATCACATTAGGGAAAACCTCATATATTATTTTATTATAATATTATTTTCCATTTATAATGGATTCAAATGGGTTTATTTCTAGGATAAGGTGGAGGGGGGTAGAAATACTCTCACAAAATGGGTTTTAGAAAAGTTTAGGTCACTATATTAACCTTATATTTTAGATTTAACTCTTAGTTAAATAGTTTAACTTTTACCATGTTTTCATGTATTTTTACATTTCATGGTTAATAAAATTACTATAAAATTCAATGAAAACCTAATGTGGTTCACTAATTACATATATTTCATTATATAAGTCATTTGGATGAAACATAAATTTTTAGTATTATTATATCATTTACTAATATAGTATTTGTTTTAAAAAACCATTTATGTCTATTTTGACACTATTTGGTATTTGGTTTTTATGAAAGTCATAGAAACATTATTATTTAAAAAAAAAATATATCAACTCTAAAATGTCATAGTATCCTAGATAATTCACGTAATTAATCAAAAGTCTCAATTTACATTTATTTTGATATTTATAATATCTATTATTTTAATCTATCATTATTAAGGTAATTACCACATCATCATTGTGTCCCTAATAAATTTAATTTTTTAATGTCTAAAAAATATAAATAGAATACCATGATGTAGGAAATATTTTTATATTTCTAATGAATATTTATAGTCTAAATTATCTTATGTATAACCCTATATTAAAAAAATTTTAGTATGAAAATTAGAATTTAACACTTTTAACTATTCTTTAAATAAAATAATAATAAATGTCATAATATAACCAAACTCGCTGAAAAGGATCATAATTTATTCATAATTTTTTTTCGTTGAAATAATCTTATCAGAAATGTTGGACTCCTCATGTGTTAATCATGTTTTAATGATCACAAATCCTTTTACTGTTACTTAATCTCAATCTTCATTTCACATCTTGCTAATTCTCTTCAATCTCAATAATAACTACTCATCATGGTTTAATGATAACAAATCTTATGGATGTTAATTACTCCTCTTATTATTTAGAAGTCTTATGAATGATCACAAATCTCACATATATTATCATGCCTTTATGTTTATGATTCATGTTCTATTACTCTCTAATGATTAAGCTTAATCCATATTCTGTATATTCTGTCTAAGTCCAAATATAGATATTTGTCAATGTATAGACTCACTATGAAAGACTCACCGTGACCCAGACACCGTGACCCAGACACTGTGACCCAGACACCGTGACCCAGACACAGGGTCCCAAACACCGTGACCCAGACACCGTGACCCAAACACCGTGACCCAGACACCATGACCCAGACACCGTGACCCAGACACCATGAAGGACTCACAGTGACAAGCTCATACTGTGAAGCTCATACCGTGACAAGCTCATACTGTGAAGCCCATACCTTGAACCTCATACCGTGAAGCTCATACCGTGAACGTCATACCGTGAAGAGGACTCTGTTTACATAATCACTGTGACACTGTTCCTTAACTTTTAGTCAATATAATTTAAATTATACTAACGGTCATATTTGATGTTTTTAATGCAATTAATGTTATTTAATGATAGTTGTTGGCATGTCAGGAAACCGTATCTCGTACCTATGAAAAGGGAATCAATCCTACTGCCAAAACTCAGGGAATATAAGGAAGATTAAGATGCAGTACACGATATAGAAGAAAAGTAGTGCGCAAGAGTGAATGTACAACGAGAAGAACTTAAATACACCGAGAGCACTACAAGAAGAACAATCCTGATCAAGAGAGAGATTTCCAGACCTTCATATAATTCTCATGAATGCAATCCAACACTACTGAAGAACGCACGACGAATCAAGAGATCTGTAAAAGACAAGCTGACTACGACACTCTGGTTTTCAACAAAAAAACCCAAGAAGGACTCAAAAGCATTCGAGCTGAATCCAAAGAGTCCAGAACATCATTGAAAATCACTAGAGATTTCGAAACTCTTATATCCTCTCTCTAAGTGATTTATTTATTTACATTCGAGCAGTGTAGTGTACTCTGTATATCTTATACACACACTGTCTCCTGCACTTACTGGAGGATATAAAAATCCTCAAACCACAATTGTTTACTATTTTTTACCCACGTCAACTGTGGAAAAGGTCCTTGTGTGGCCTGGTATTTGTTTTGTTTCCCACGTAGAGCAGTGGTAAAGGTCCCTGTGTGGCCTGGATAGTTTTGCAAACTGTTGTCAACCCCGATCCAGGGTGTGGATCGAATTTATATAAATTGGAGAGGACTAAGTCTCGGCTTGAGACTGAACCTCTTGTTATATCTGCTATACATCTTTAGTTTATGTTTATAGTGTATTACATATATCTTATTTATTCCACTGCTATAACTTTTATATAAAAAACTATTTTAAAGCTACTTTTATAGTTAAATTAGCAAGTGTTTACACTTATTGTAAATCAGTAGGATAGTTTCAAAAGTTAATTTAATCTTGTGGTTAAATTAACTGAGACCTAATAAATATTTGAGAAGCTAAGTGAACATTTACAATCTGTATAAATTTACTACAGTTTAATTTTTTTTATAAATTGGGTGATTTTAAATAGACAATATTTTAACAGAAATTTTAATTGGAACTCAATTCACCCCCTCTTGAGTATCCACTCCGACCAACATTTGGTATCAAAGGATTGAAAATATTTTCTGAAATACTATATTTTTTCAACTGTGATTTTAGTTTTATTTTAATGGCCTTAAAATTTCTGTTATTTCTAAATTTTTATCTCTTTCAAATTTTATATTCAACCTAGTTATCATGGATAACAGACTTGAGGGTGCTGCTACTAATAGGCCGCCATTCTTCAATGGTACAAACTATGCTCAGTGGAAACATAAAATGAAAATTCATTTAGAAAGCATGGGTTCTGATATCTGGAATTCTATAGAATCACAATATAAAATTCCAGAAAATGAAATAATAACTTGGGATGAACCTACAAACACATCTTACAATAATAATTTTAAAGCTATGAATTCCCTTTACTGTGCTCTAAGAGATTAGGAGTTTAACAGAATTTCTTCTTGCAAAACTGGTTAAGAAATTTGGGATACTTTGGGTGTTTCTCATGAAGGAACAAACAATGTTAAAGAAATGAGATTGAATACTTATACTATTAAATATGATACTTTTAAGATGAAGACTGATGAACATTTTTCTGATATGTATCTCTAGTTCAATGAGATAGTCAATAAGATGAATTCACTTGATAAAGTTGTTCCAGCAAAGAAACAAATTATGAGAATCTTGAGATGTCTAGCAGACCGATGGAGGGGCACTTCTGTTTCAATCAGAGAATCTTCTATATTGATAAAATTCCAGTCAAGGTACTTTTTCATAAGTTAATGATGTATGTGGAAGAACATAAGGTAAACAAAGAAGAAGAAGATGGACTAAAAAGGAAGTCAGTGGCTTTCAAGACTACTAATTCAAAGAATAAAGATATGAAGAAGCTTCATGTATGTGATAGCTCATGCAGGGAAGAAAGTGAAAGTGAATCTGATAGTGATGCAGAAATGGATCACATAGTCATAAGATTTAAGAAGTTTTATAGGAAGAAATTTTTTTGCAGAAAATCAAATTACATTGGAATGTATGATAATAAGGGACACTAGAAAATGGATTGGAAGAAATCTGACAAATCTCATGAAGTTTTCTGCTATGAATGCAACAGAAAAATACATATAAAAGAAGACTTTCCAAAGATGAAATACAAGACGAAATATGAGTATAAGGATAATAAGTATAAGAATGCCATGAAGGCTACATGGAGTGCTTATGAGGATAGCTCCAGTGAATCTAAAGCTTCTAAGATTGAAAACAGAAATAAGGAAAACATGTGTTTTATAACAAACACTTCTGAGGTAACATCTAAAACTCCTGCTTTAAATTCATATTTTTTGGAGATGATTCTGATTCGGAAAATATGTCAAAATATGAACTGTTTGAATACTTTGATATGTTGGAGGAAACTTGTAATGATCTGAAAGACAAATACAAATGTTTAAAAAAATAGTATGCTTTAACTGTTAAACATAAATCTGATCATGACATAGAAAGGGAAAAGAATGCTCGTTTACATGAAGAAAACACTGAACTGAAATTGTCAAATGAGCAACTTAGAAAGGACTTAGAGAAATTCACAAATGGAAAAGATACTCTTACTCAAATTCTAGGTATGCAGATTGCACCTAGATATAATACTGGTATAGGATACCAACCTGGACAAAGACAGATTACCAAGAATAGATTTATTCCTAAATCTGGTCAGAATACTGCAAGTTCTAGTTCTGGACATTTGTATGCTTCAACTAGTTATTCACTTATTCATAAATATAATATTGTTTATCTTTAAAAATATCTTGATTCAATGAATTATATGAGACCCATAAGATAAATATTGGTACTGAAAGCTTTGATTTCTAACCTGTCTGGACCCAAGAAGATTTCGGTACCAAAATCATTTCTTATTTAAATTTGTTTTGTAGGAAACCTTCTTGAAGAGTTCCCACAAGAAGACATCGTATCTTTATAGTGGATGTTCAAGACATTTGTCTGGGGATTACTCATGTTTCAAATGTTTAATAAAGTTTGATGGAGGACATGTCACCTTTGGTGGTAATTCTAAAGGAAGGATCATCAGCCTTGGCCAAATTGGTAACACTGACTCAGTATTAATTTCTAATGTTTCATTTGTTGATGGACTGAAATATAATCTATTAAGTATTTCTCAACTATGTGATGATGGTTTTAATGCCAAATTTGAAAATTATTCATGTAATGTTTTTAATTCTAAAAATGTTTTAGTTTTTTCTACGCTAAGAAATGAAAATGTTTATGCTGTTGAATTAAATTCCTTAGCTAAAAAAATGTTACCTGTCTAATTGCTTTTCATAAAGAGTCCTGGATATGGCATAGAAGAATAGGACACTGCAATGTACACTCACTTAGAAAAATTAATAGGAAGAACATAGTTAGAGTCCTACCTAAACTTGAGTTTCCAAATGACAAAGTTTGTAATCCCTATCAAAAGGGAAAGCAACATAAGGTTTCTTTTAAATCATAGAATGATGTTTCAACTTCTCAACCTCTCGAGTTAGTTCACATGGATTTTTTTCGACCATCTAGAGTTTCTATCTTAAATGTGAAGAACTATGTCTATGTCCTAGTAGATGACTTTTCTAGATATACTTGGGTATACTTCTTAGCTCATAAAAGTGAAGCTTGTTCTTACTTTGTTAAATACTCCAAATCTATAGAAACTCTTAGTGAACATAAAATTAAAACCCTAAGAAGTGATCATGGCCGTGATTTTGAAAATCATGAGTTTGAATCCTATTGCTCACACAATGGCTATAGTCATAACTTTTCTGCTCCTAGGACACCTCATCTGAATGGTGTAGTAGAAAGAAGAAATAGAACCCTACAAGAAATTTCTATAACTATGCTTAATAAATAAGACCTACCTATTTACTTTTGGGATGAAGCTGTCAATACAGCTTGTTATATCATCAATAGAGTCTTGATCAGACCTGTTGTTAAGAAGACCCTTTATGAGTTGTGGAACAATAGAAAACCTAACGTTAGTTACTTTAGAGTTTTTGGATGTAAAGATTTTATTCTTAATACAAAGGATAATCATGATAAGTTTGCTTCTAAAAGTGATGAAGGAATTGTTCTTGGTTATTATTTAACTAGAAAAGCCAATAGATTCTTTAATAAGATAACAAAATGTGTGGAAGAATCTGTTCACATCAAGTTTGATGAAACTGATCCACATGAGCCTAAAACCTCTCTTGAAAATATTGAATATGAGTTATCTGTTTTGGACCTTAATGACAAATCTAATGAACCTGCTATAAAGACAACCAGTTCTGGGCTTATTCCAGAATCTGTTCCTAATGAACCCAAACCTAGAGAAGAACCTGAATTTTCTAGTCCTACCTTTACTAGATCAACTAGAATTCTAAATAATCATCCTTTAGATGTTGTTGTAGAAAATCTTGATTGAGGGACACAGACTAGAGCTTCTCTTCGAAATCAGGTTGAACATCAAGCCTTCTTGTCACAGCTTGAACCTAAAAACAATGATGATGCTGTTAATGATGAATTTTGGGTAATTGATATGAGAGAAGAAATCAATCAATTTGAATGAAATAAGGTTTGGAACCTTGTTGAAAGACCTAGGGACACTTTCACAATAGGCACTAAGTGGGTGTTTAGAAATAAAGTAGATGAATCTAGAAACATAGTTATAAATTATGCTATGAAAGTTGCACAAGGCTATAGTCAAGAAGAAGGTATAGACTTTGAGGAGACTTTTTCTCCAGTAGCTAGATTAGAAGCTATTAAGATTTTACTTGCTTATGCTGCACATCTAAATTTCAAACTATATCAAATGGAATTCAAGAGTGCATTATTGAATGGGTATATTGCTGAGGATGTTTTTTTGAACAATCACCTGGATTTTTGAACCCTCATTTTCCAAATAATATTTTCAAATTAACAAAATCATTATATGGTTTAAAGCAAGCTCCAAGAGCTTGGTATGATAGATTAAGTACTTTTCTAATTCCTAAAGGTTTTATAAAAGGAATATCTATTCCTACTCTGTTTAGAAAATGTATTTCTAAAGATGTTTTAGTTATAAAAATTTATGTAGATGATATTATTTTTGGATCTTCAAAAACTACATTATGTACTGATTTTTCTAAAATGATGCAAAATGAATTTGAAATGAGTTTAATGGGTGAAAATACATTCTTTCTTGGATTTCAATTCTTTCAAAATGATAATGGAATTATTTTAACTCAATGTAAATATACTAGAGATATTTTAAAACATTTTGGATTGGATAACACAAAATGTAGTGACACTCCCATGTGTACCACCTATAAGATGGATCTTAATGAAGGCGGTAAATCTGTTGATCAAACCACTTATAGAGGAATGATTGAAAGCCTACTCTACCTAACTTCTAGTCGTCCTGATATTATGTTTAGTGTGTGTATGTGTGCTGGTTTTCAAGAAAACCCTAAAGAGTCACATTTAAATGCTGTAAAGAGAATTTTTAAATACCTCAAGAATACTCTCAATTTAGGACTGTTCTATCCCAGAGGACAATCATTTCAATTAGTTAGTTATTCTGATGCTGATTTTGCTGGATGTATGTTAGATAGAAAAAGAACCTCCGGAACGTGTCACCTTTTAGGCAAGTCACTAGTATCACGGTGTAGTAAGAAACAAAATTCTATCACATTATCTACTGCAGAAGCTGAATACATAGCTTCTGGCAGTTGTTGTGCACAAATTTTGTGGATGGAACACACATTACTAGACTATGGATATCAATTCAGACATGTCCCAATAAATTGTGACAACACAAGTGCTATTAACATTTCTAATAATCCTATTTCTCAATCTAGTACAAAACATATTGATGTAAGACATCACTTTTTGAGGGATCATTATCAAAAAGGTGATATCACTTTGGAATTCATTGGTACTGAATATCAACTTGCTGATATATTCACTAAACCATTAAATTCTTAATGATTAGACTACATTATACATAATCTTGGTATGATTAATCACAAGTGAATTTCTTACTTAATTTAATATTTAATACTACTGTATTTTACTTTACAATTTCATAGTCACTGTTTCTAAGTTACTGTTTTATGTTCATGGTCTCACCGTCAAGACTTTATGCTCACAGTCTGCCAACTTACTATCTTATCATGATGACTATCAACTGTCTCACCATGATGACTAGTTTTCATCACACCGTAAAGCGTGCTCACGGTCTCACCGTGAAAGTTTTTTTTATTTTTTTTCCTTCTTATTTTAACTTGTATCGCGTAAATTTTTTTTTTACCGCTAGTTGATTTCCCACGTTTTTTTATAATGTTTGACATTCCCAAATGATAAAACTTAAGGGTTTCATTTTATTCCTTACCCGAACTCTCTACTGAACCTTCTCTTCCCTCTAACCCAAACCTTCAGTGGATGCCATGGATGAGGCATCCATCTTCACCCTCGTCTAAGAAGTGCCGCAGTAATAAATAGAAGAGGATACCGAGGATAGCTCCTGAAGGACCTCTAAACTGAAATCTGGTAAGCCGTACAGTTGTACCTGAAAAATAGGTTTTTGCAGAGTGGTTTTTGTCTAGCAGATCTTTAGTTTTGAAAGTTTTAAGAGATCAAGGATGGCTTGGATGGTTCACTAGACAGAATAGACCGATCTACCTGTGATTGGTATGTCAATTTTATCAGTATGTAAAGTTTTCTTTAGAGTTTGGAGAAATCATTATGGTGAAAAGATGGATAAATGGTCAAAAGTTCTCTTTCTCTTCGAGGCTGTGGGTTGTATGCCTAGGGATTCCCCATTAAGGAGTTTGTGAGGATTACCATAGAGACCCTCCTCCAAAAACTGACATCTTTGACCTAGAGACTGCTTTGGAACACCTGACTGGAAATGGCACCAAGCAAAGGGCCATAACTGCTGAATTAGATGGGGAGACTAGACTTCTGTTCAAGTTTGTTCAATATTTGATTAGTCCAATAAAGGAAGATTTTGCTGTGATGAAGTATCAAGATGTGTTCCTGATTCATCTATTGAATAATGGCCATAAGATCAACCTATGAAAGTATGTTATCAATCATATCTATGAGCTGATCAAAGTCACTTCCAAATCCACCTCCCTATTTTACTCAAGGATGATTTCGGCTATGTTAGTTTCCAAAGGGATGGTTGGACAGAATGAATAAAAGTTAGAGGACCTCGATTTTTGCCTATCCATGCATATCATCATAAGAATGAAGATTAGATGGAACCCGTGGAAAAAGCAGTGTGTTGAGGATAATGTTCAAGTGTATAAAATGTTTAATCCTATCAACTATCTAAGAAGGCCTAAAAATCTATCTGATACCAGTTTGGAACCAAATGAAGTGCCTGAGTATTCAGAAGAAGGAGAAGAAGAGGAAGTAACTACTTAAGTATCTCCAAGAGAAGAAGCTGGAAGACCTAAAATGGAAACAACTCCAGTTGAAGATGAAAGTACTGTTGTCCCTGATGTTATCCCTACTGAAATACCTCAAGATGAGGAAGTTGGTGTTAGTTTGAGAGAAGAGGAAGCTCTTTCTTCTAGTTCGGATGTAAATCTAGAAGCTCATCCTAATGTTGCAAAGAATTTGGTTTTTCCTAATTCAAAACAACAAGTAATATTTGAGGCAGATCCTATTGAAGAGGATCTCTCTGTTGAAAAGGAAGAAAGTCTAGAAGTTCAACCAGTGGAACAGTCAGTTCCTGAGATAATTCCCTTTGCTGAAGAGATTAGGGATGATCCTGTGGATCTTCTCCATGTTCCTAAGCCTCAAGAATCCAAAATGGAAGCACAATTTGAGGGGGAAGAACCTCAAAATCTTGAGATTTCAGAAGCTGGATCTGCTAAAGCTTATCAACCTGCTGTCTCATACTCTCTGCACACTCGGTTTGTTTTTTTATGCTTTTATGATGTGAATGAGTTAGAGCATGTGTCTACAACTAGAATGGATCCTTATTCTCTGTTTCAACTGATGTCTGTAGCTCATCCAGAACAAGAACCAGAGCCCCAACCTCAATCCAAATCTGAATCTGAGTTTGAAGATAACTCTGAACCTCAACCAGAAACTGAACCACTACCTTTACCTTCACCATTACCCAAGCATCACTCCATTGTGACCAATGAGGATCAGAATGTTTTTGGAGAAACTTTGTTAGCTGGAGTTGAGACCACTCAACCTTGTACAGTAACGCGGTTAAGTCAAGAAGATGCATCAATTCCCTTGGAAAATATTATCTTGCATATTCAACCAAGGATGATACAAGAAATTCAAGAAGTCAGAGTAGAGAATAAGATTCTGATCACTAATGATGAAAATCTGAAAAATATGATAGAAAGTTTGCAGAATGAGTTATCCTTGAGATCAGAACCTGCTCCTGTTTCTGCTCCTGCACCTTTTGTTGCTTCTCTTGAGCCATCTGGTTCACTCCTTTCCAGGGAAATTGTGTCTGAAGTTCATCCATACCTCATTAATTTTGATGAAAAGATTGGAAAAATACACACCAAGATGTTGGAACGCATGAGAGAGCTTGTGGAAACTCTGAATAAGCTTACAGATGAATACACTGGATGCCTGCAAAAAGTTATGAAATAGATCAAAGTTCTAACCGAAGTTCTCAAGGCTTCACCTGCTTCTGGTCAGACCTCCACATCTTTTTTGGATGATTCAATGATGAGATCCATAATCAAGGAAGAAATTCAGAGTGCCTTCAGTGGATTGGGTCTTTCTTCTTTGACAGAAGTGGTTGAAAACAGTGATAGAACATTTGACTTGGTTAAGATTCATTCTAATATAGCCAATGATTATCAGCAAGATATCACAAAGAAATTAGATCTATATCTCTCCCGGATTTTCTCTTAAAGTGATATGACAGATCACTTTAGATATCTTGTGGAAAATTTGAGAATCCCTCCAGTGACTCAAGCTTTTAAAACTCATGTTCAGAAACTTACAGAGTTCACCAGATTGTTGGATATGTTTGTTGAAAATAAGGATGATTTTGAAAAATCTATGTAATATGGTGGTGACATCATTAGTGATTTCATCAATTATTTGAGGTCATATCTTCATGTGCAGAGTACTACTATAGTTTCTCTAGATGCTGCACCCCTTAGACATGGTCTACCTGCCTTATCTTCAACTGCCATGTCAGTCAGCCAAGCTCTTTCCCAGATCCGGGCAGTCATTCTTGACCAACCTATGCCTAGATCATCTTCTACTCCCACTTTGGCTCCATCTGCTTTTGAAGGTCTACCCTTACCCTCTCTATCTAATGAATTTATGCCTTCTTCTACTTCAACACCAGCTCAAGCTGCTGATAAAGTAAAGGAAAAGATGGATCCCTGAAGAGTCTCGATACTGTTTTCTTTTGGATGGGATATCATCTCTTGTTTAATGTTTGTATTTCCCCTGTATGTTGTATTTTGAACCCTTTATTTAATGCCAACTACCGATGTTGCATTTCATTTTAGCTACTTTTTGATAATCCCAAAAGGGGGAGAAATCTTTACAATTATCCATGGGGAAGTGTCAGTTCTAATTTTTTTTTCTATGATAGGATCTTTAATGTTACATTTTCATTATATTCTATCTATATATGATTTGTGATCATCAAAAAGAGGGAGATTGTTGGACTCCTCATGTGTTAATCATGTTTTAATGATCAAAAATCCTTTTACTGTTACTTAATCTCAATCTTCATTGCACATCTTACTGATGCTCTTCAATCTCAATAATAACTACTCATCATGGTTTAATGATAAAAAATATTATGGATGTTAATTACTCTCTTTATTATTTACAAGTCTTACGCATGATAAAAAATGTCACATATATTATCAAGGCTTTATGTCTATGATTCAAGTTCTGTTACTCTCTAAAGATTAAGCTTAATCCATATTCTGCATATTCTGTCTAAGTCCAAATACATATATTTGTCTAAGTATGGACTCACCGTGACAGACTCACCGTGACCTAGACACCGTGACCCAGACACCGTGACACAGACACCGTGAGCCGGACACCATGACCCAGACACCGTGACCCAGACACCGTGAAGGACTCACCATGAGAAGCTCATACCGTGATGCTCATACCCTGAAAAGCTCATACCGTGAAGCTCATACCATGAACCTCATACCATGAAGCTCATACCATGAACCTAATACCGTGAAGAAGACATTGTTTACATAATCAACGTGACACCGTTCCTTAACTTTTTGTCAATATTATTTAAATAATTCTAACGGTCATATTTAATGTTTCTAATGCAATTAATGTTATTTAATAATAGTTGTTGGCATGTCAGGAAACCGTATCTTGTACCTATGAAAAGGGAATCAATACTACTGCCAGAACTTGGGGAATATAAGGATGATTAAGATGCAGTATAAGATATAGAAGAAAAGTGGTGCGCAAGTGTGAATGTACAACGAGAAGAACTTACATACACCGAGAGCACTACCAGAAGAACAATCCTGATCAAGAGATAGATTTCGAGATCTTCAATGAATTCTCATGAATGAAATCCAACACTACTGAAGAACACACGACGAATCAAGAGATCAGTAAAAGACAAGAAGACTACAACACTCTGTTTTTCAACAGAAATAACAAAGAAGGACTCAGAATCATTCCTGCTAAATCCATAGAGTCCAGAACATCATTGATAATCACTAGAGATTTCTAAACACTTATCTCCTCTATCTAAGTGATTTATTTATTAACTTTTGAGCAGTGTGGTGTACTATTTATATCTTATACACACACTGTCTCCTGCACTGAACTGGAGGATATAAAAATCCTCAAACCACAATTTTTTACTCTTGTTTACCCACGTCAACAGTGGAAGAGGTCCTTGTGTGGCCTGGTCTTTGTTTTGTTTCCCACGTAGAACAGTGGTAGAGGTCCCTGCGTGGCCTGGACAGTTTTGTAAACTGTTGTTAACCCCGATCCAGGTTTTGGATGAAATTTATATATATTTGAGAGGACTAAGTCTCGGCTTGAGACTGAACCTCTTTTTATATCTGTTGTTCATCTTTAGTTTATGTTTATAGTATACTACATATATTTTATTTATTCCGCTGCTATTACATTGAAATACAAAACTATATTAAAGCTACTTTAGTAGTTAAATTAGAAAGTGTTTAAAATTATTGTAAATCAGTACGTTAGTTTCAAAAGTTAATTTAATATTGCGGTTAAATTAACTGAGACCTAATCAATCTTTGAGAAGGTATGTGAACATTTACAATCTGTATAAATTCCATACAGTTTAACTTGTTTTATAAATTGGGGGATTTTAAATAGACAATATTTTAACAGAAATTTTAATTGTAACTCAATTCACCCCACTCTTGAGTATCCACTCCAACCAACACGATAGAATTTAGACATGTGTTAGGGTAATTCTAATAAAATTTGTACCATTAATTACACTATTTTATTTTAACCGTGTTAATAAAAATTCAAAAGATATTATTAACCAAAAATAATTTTCATCCTATTGAACCACATTTTACTTACTGATTTCAACCATGTCTATCAGATTTTGGAAATTCAATTCACAGAAGTGGAAAAAATATGTTTTATACAAATTTGAAAATGCGCCTTGAAGGTACGTGAAATACGTTAAAAAGTTCTATAAAATTTTATATGTCTAATATTATAATAAAATGAATCCATTGAATTAAATTCAACTAATATAGGTATTATGTATATATTTTGACATTAATTTTAATTTTAATTTAAAATAATTATTTAAATAAGAAGTTTGTTTTAAACAATAACGCAATGTTTCTCATTGTTCATCAAAAATTGAATATTTAAAAAAACCAAAAATTCACCCTAAGATAATTTTTATATCCTGAATTCGAAAATGGATATTAGTTTACCAATTAAAAAACATATAAGGTACATTAATTAATTTAAATTTAATTCTCACTGTAAAAAAATGGGATTTTGAAAAGTAAAAAATATTAACAGATTGAAATGTGTTCATGACCAATTTAAATCAAAAATTACATCCAATAAAAAACATTGATTAAATGATAAAAAAATAATCAAATTATACTTCAAACCCATTCATATTTATAATTTAACATTATAAATTAATTTTATTAAAAAAGTTGTTATCAATTAAAATTTATAATTTTTCACTATTTATAAAAATATTAATGTTATCATAAAAATCCCAAAAATTTATCAAATCTAAATTTTTATGTCTGAATTTTAAATAAGATGTTTATTTTGTCAAATTCAATATATAAAAGTGTCAAATTTTTTATTTAAAAATGGTTTATCATTAAAAGGCGGTAAAATTTCATTTTTCAAAATTACATATTTTATCTAAAAAAATGATTTTTTTATTTTATTATATCCACAAAACACATAATATAGATTATAAAATTATATGGAGTATATAAAATTCAAAATTAAGATAATATTATTCATAACGACTTTTTGAATGGCTAGTATGGTATGTCGTGGTGCGCTCGAACTCGGGGTTGCGTGTAGCGCAAGCTATTAAATTACTTTAAAAAGATAACATACTATGAAATCTTGGGTGTTACATTACCCCCTCTTTAAAAAACTTCATCCTTAGAATATGAAATTGTTCTTTGAAAATAAATGTTTTAGAATAGAAAACACCTTTTTTGTAAAACCTACATCAAAAATATGATTAATAAAATATAGTCTTAATAAGAGGTAAAGGGAAATTAAAAAGTCCCCACAAAATTAGGGTTTTGAATCAGAGAACATTGGTGGAAATTATAGACACATAATTAGGGAAATATATATATATTTATAGGGAGTGATGTATTTCATCTATAAAAATATGTGAACAAAAAATGGAAGATTGAGGGCCTGAAAGTAATAAATTTATGATGAGTTAAAATATCATCGGTTCCACAATACATATGGTTTTAGGATAACACATATTTGGTTTTGAGATCCTTTCTATAATTTTTATGAATTAATTTCTTCATAGAATATGGAAAAAATAATACCTGTCTAGTAGATTTAAATCCTTTAACTAATTTCTACCACAAACTCATCTTTCATTACAAAATATAATAGGACTCAAAAACAATCTATTTATCCAAATCATATATGGTTCCAAAAAAATTAATTTATAATTCATCAATCATACCTTTTAAAAAACTACATTTTACAATTTGGAACATCACGTATGCTAGTGGTCGGTGATGCACCCTTGTCACCCTTCGGTTGTGAGTTAATGTCTTGCGGCCTTGCCGGACACGACATGTTGTTGCCTGACCTCAGGGTTGTACTTTATATAAATATCCAAAAATTGTATTATGAATTTTTTTTTCCTTAGATAATAGTATCCAATTTCCAAACTCATCCATTCCAATCTTTGGACATATCCAAAATTCTTTTGTGTAAACTCACAGTCTAATGTTTATAAGGAAGGTAACATAACATAATAAAGATCTCTTTTATGACATAAAAATATGTGAATACCTTCATAATTTATTCTATTAAATCATAGTGACAAGATGAATTACTATAAAAACTTATTTGAATAGGTATTTACTTCTTTATTCTTTCTGTAAAACATAGGAAACTGGATATACACCTTAAATTCAAAAATGATGTAATCTCCATCATGGATGGAATAAACAGACCATTAATTAGTTCCAATGTAGTACCTAATATCCAATATACAATATCCAACCCAATTATCTCTTATTCCAAAAATCATTACCTTAGCCCCAGGACTATTTTACGATTCATCTTTCTCTCAACCATAGATTTTCCAAAAAGTTTAACATGCTATTGAGTCGCATTACTTGGTACCACACAATCTAATATCTTTAATGAAATAGTTTTTAAGTACAATCATTATATAATATATAATTACTATAACTTGTACATAATTAATACAATACTCAAATGAAATAATTATTTAATAACAACATAATAACACTAGTTATTCCTCTTCATCTACGGTAGTATCATAACAATATTATTATCCAATATCATCATTTGGGGCATACTCAGAAGATTTGGACATTGATTCAAGTAGTGTCCCAACTCCTTTCAGATGAATCATTGTACATTTGAAACCTTTTTCTTACCCTCTCAATCATGAAAATGGAATCCTTTTTCTCCACACTTATAAAATTCTCCCATTCCCATCAATCACTTACCAAGGTGAATATATCCACAATTATCGCATGTGGGAAAATCCTTACTTCCCTTCTTCCATTTATCCGTCTTTCTCTCTAACATTCTGTTCTTTTTTCCTTCCCTTCAAAGAAATAGGACATAGAGAATTATTTACTTATCTTATCAACACATGATACTATTTCATTATATGATGATAATACATGGGAGACTATTTCCCTTCGAAATGTTTTCTTAATACCATGAAGGATATGGTCATTCTTACTCTTTGGATTATGCATATTGCTAGAGTTATCATTCCTTTTGATGGGCATCATTTCTAAATGATGGCATACACTAGGTTTGATCATATCATAATGTATAATCCAAAAACAAGAAAATAGATCTCAACAGTAATTTAAATGTTTCATACATCTAGTATAATAATCACAAAAATGGTTTATTTGTTAACATATTTACTCATAAATCCTTCATAATGATTTGTAACTAATATTTGAATAATCTAAGGCTTATCCCCTAGGATTTTCAATACCAAGAGTGAATCAAGGCCCATTGTCATGTACCAGGATACCTCGGGTCATGCCCAAAACTCTTTTTCGGAGTTTTCACTCTTAGGTACATCTGTGCTAGAGACACCTCTACATGTTTGTATCCAGACAGGGATATATTTTCTTGGAAAACCAACATAATATTTTCACAACCAATTATTTGTGGATGTTCCTCTATACTAATACTCCATGTATTTCTTAATGTAATTTCCTCTAATTAGAGTTTATCTAAATCTGGTTTCCATGGTTTTTAACAAACTTCCTCTGATACCAAATTTAACACCCTGACCTCAGAGGATCGAATCTGGTTCTTTGTTTAAATACATTGGAATGATTACAAGGAATCAAGTAACAATGTACCAATCAGTGTTGCAATCTTGGAAAATATATTACATAACTGAATGTTGCATTACATAAAAATATAAAAAACAACATAAATAATCCTTTGAGAATTCAATTATTCCCTTTTCTTAACCATTCATATCAATCATAACAAACTTCTTGGAATCCAGGGAAAACAAAACATAATATAGGCGTGAGCTCAGATGCTCAGTAAGGGTAAATAATTAAGAAGAAGCTATAATATTTTGAGGAATGATGTGTAATAAAAACAAAAGCCTCATAAACATAAACATGAACATAATAAGGAAAAATAAATCAACAAATTCCACATGAACAATCACAAGGATATACTACTAGTCGATAATCACATGTAATAACTAATTTCATAAAAAGGAAATGAATAATGTTCGACATCATAACCACATAGTCAAGGCCTCATGCCAAGACTAAAAATAAATTTTTTTGAAGGCCTTGTTACAAGACAATAATTTGCCTCATGAGACCTACCAATGCATAGAGGGACAATTTTAGGCTTCACCTATCTCATATTATGGCCAATTCAATCCTAATTTGAAAAGGGTTAAATATAACATAAACATTCGTACTAAAACTAGCATAATAAATGTCAGTAAGTTAACCATGAAGTGTGAATGGTATAAAAATTTCACATTCAAATTCAAACATTTCATAACTCATTTAATACAATATGGAATATTGTATTTTAATAAATCAACCTTAATCAATAATTATATCCATTAAAGGGTTTCACATAATTGAAAATTATTTGTATAACCCCTTTGAGAGAAATATCAATTTTCATGAAATCATTTAAAAGATACATAATTTATAAAGGAAGTATTATAAAAGATAATTTTTATTCAAATTTTATCATTCCACTTGGAATATTTTAATAGGAATTAACATTTTAAAACTATCATATCCATATAAATAAATCCTTAAATTCATTTTGAAAACATGAAAAATAATTAAATATATATAGAAAAATAAATATTTAAATCATTTAAACTGATGATCTAGTAAAATGGTACCTTCCATAAAACCTTAAAATATTATTTTTTAATTTTTTTTATGAAACATGGACATGTATGATAAATATTTCTCAGTATATACTTAGAGATAAACAATCTCAGATAGTAATGAGACTGAGGAAATAACCCTTACCTAGTACATTCCTTTAGTCGAGGGTACGTTTACCCTCATATATAATAACCATATTATGTCATTAAATTATACTAGAACCATATTAATATTTATTATAACACACATGATTCATTTATGACATTATAATACCCATTTAATAATAAATTTCGTGTTAAATTAACAATTCGGGTAATAATTGTTTTCTTTATTGTATGCATTTTGTCATGTTATTCTTGATCGTATGAGTTAGATCATGATTTAAATAATTCCATAATATAAAAAATTATTTATATATCATATATAATAATTATTTAAATATGTATAACAGATATATTTATGAAATGGAAAACACCATTTATGGAGATGGTAGGTCGTACGTAGGCATAAACATTGTTTCCGTTTTCATATCGTATTTAACAGAAGTAAGCGAATAAGATATCTGTAAATATATATAAATATATATAAATATATATATATCTAGTAGAATTATTATATAATATATTAAATAATTTTTAGTAATATATATTTTTATAATCATTGTTGAATGGTGAATGTGGAAATAAATCTCTTCACGTCATGGAGACAATATGCCATACGTATGCATGAGCGACGATATCATTCTATTGATGGTGAAATCATGTTTAATTGGATTTTACATTACATATACAGAATAATTAACATTTTATTTATATTATTGACATAAATTATTCTCATTTTTATACCCATCCAAATAATGAAGTGTTGAATAACAAACTACACCATGACATAGAGACGGTAAGCAGTACGTAGGCACGTTTAGTGACTTTGTCAATCATAAGATGAATAGAAAAATTAATATGGTTGTACCATATTAATAATAACATCAATGTATTTAAAAGTTTTTGTAGTTATTATTTTTATATGAAAACAACAAATAAAGGGGAGGTGGAAGAAGAAAAGAACTTTGAATGAGGTGATGAAATAATTACCTCTTCTTTGGGTGCTTCCATATGATATTAACAAAAGGGATACTTAGGATGGTTTTCTGATCAAAGTAAGGCCCCAATATTTATGTGAGGTTATATGGGAGGATATTTGAGCAGTTTGTTTCAGTGAAAAATGTATTTAGAGTTTATATTGGGAGATAAGTGGAAGTACCCTTTTATAAGAGAGGTGCGGGTCACTTTATGGAAAGAATAAAATAATATTTTATTAGGAAATAATTTTCTATTTATTATGGCTCAAAATATATTTATTTAGGGGTTAAGGTGGGTATTGGTTTAAATACACTCATATAATATGTTTTAGACATGTTTAGGTCAACATATTAACCTTATATTTTATAAATAACTCTTTGTTAAATATTTTATCATTTACCATGTATTCTTGTTTTTTTATATTACATGGTTAATAAACATACTATAAAATGCCAAAAAAACATCAAGTGGTTCATTAATGATATATATAATTATATATTATATTTTAATGACACATACATTTTTAATATTATTATATCATTTAATAATATTGTATTTGTTTTAAAAACTCATTTTTGTCAATTTTGACACTATTTGGTGTTTGGTGTTTGTGAATGTCAAATAAACATTATAAATACAAACAAAATACATTAAATAATCCTTAAAAATCATATTAACCTAGAAAATTTGGGTAATGCATCAAAAGTATCAATTTACCTTTATTTTGATTTGTATAATATCAATTATTTTAATCTATCTTTAATAAGGTAATTACTGTATCATCATTGTGTCATAAATAAATTAAAATATTTAATTTATGAAAATAATAAATAAAATACCACGATGTGGGTAATCATTTTAACCATCAAATGAATCTTTATTGTTTAAATTATCTTATGTATAACCCTATATTAAAAATGATTTATTTATTAAAATTTGAATTTAAAACATTTAACTCTTCATTAAATAAAATAATAATAAATGTCCTTATATAATACATGTGGATAAAAAGGGTCATATTTTATTCCAATGGATTATTTCGGTCGAAATAAACTTATCCAATTGAATTAGGACATGTTTTATGGTAATTATTATATCATTTTACCTTTAATTACCCGATTTACTTTCAACTGTGATAAATAATATTCAAATGTTATTATTCACAAACAATTATTTTCATCCTGTTAAACCAAATTTTACTTACTGACTTCAACCGTTTCTCTTAGATTTTTGAAATTAAATTTTCATAAGTGGTGAAATTATGTTTTATGCATAATTTCTAATGTTCCTAGAAGTTAGGTAAAAGATGTTAAAATGATCAATAAAATTTTAAATGTCTAATATTATTATAAAATGACTACAATGAATTAAATTAGAATAATATAGGTATTATGTATCTATTTTGAATTTAAAATAAAATTTAATTTAAAATAATTATTTAAATAAAATGTAATTATTAAACAATAACACAGTGTTTTTCACTATTCATTAAAAATTAAATGTTTTCAAAAAAACATACCAAAAATTCATCTTATGTTAATTATGATATTAATAATTCAAAATGGATTATATTTTAAAAAATTAAAAACATATAAGGTACATTAATTAATTTAAAATTAATTACCGATTAAAAAGAAGGTTTTTTGAGAAGTAAAAACTAACAAAAGATTTATATGTGTTTATGTCCAAATTAAAAGTAAAATTATTTAAAATTACCAACATTGGATTAATAATAAAACTATAATCTTATTATTGTTCAATACCACTCAAATTTATAATATTAAAATATAAATTATTTTGATTAAAAAAGCTGTTTTTAATTAAAATTAATATTTTTCAACATTCATCAAAATATTTAAGTTATCTGAAAAGCCCCAAAAATTTATCCAAAATAATTTTTTGTGTCCTGATTCTTAAATAAGATGTTTATTTTTTCGATTTGAATATATAAAAGAGTCAAATAACGGATTTAAAAAGGGATATCCGTTAAAAGGAATTAAAATTGCAATTATGAAAAATAACATTATTATGAAAAAATGAATTTGTTCTTATATTATGTATATAAAACAAAAAATATGGAATATAAAATTTTATGGAGTATATAATATTCAAAATGTATTTAGTACTATTCAAAACCTCTTTTTTAACGACTAGTTTCGTAAGTCGTGGTGCACTCGAACTCAGTGTTGCATGTAGCGCATGCTGTTGAATTATTTTAAAGAGATAATGTACTGTGAAAATTTGGGGTGTTAAAATTGAGAGGCATCTAAAATTCATATATATTTAAAGGATTGACATGACAATCCTAAAGTAAGGTACATCATCATCCTTTAAAATATGATTTCTCAACTATCCCATATTTAGAGGATAAAGTATTTTCAAAGAGATGATGACATAATTTAAAAGAATGATTATGCTATAAATAAAGATAAATCTTCATATTTAAATGTTGATGAAGAATTATTTGTGACATTTTATTCAACACTATGTATACCATCAAATCCTATGTTAAATATAGGGTTTTTGGATGATGCACTTACCTCAACCATCTCCATCCACCAAGGCAACCCAAAGATATATCAAGATCTCCAAGAACACTATTGATCGGACAAATATGATGTAGGAATTTAATAATATACATCATAAAATATACTATATAAGCAAAAGAAATTGTTTAAAATAATTCAAGGGGTTGATGAAACCATTACCCATACCTACATGGAAATTGGAAAATGTAACCATGGGCATTGTCACTAGTCTTTTGAAGATATAAAGAGGGAATAATACTATCTGTGTTTTAGTGTATAGTCTTAAAAATTCTACAAACTTCATTTTTATTCAAGAGGATTTATCACAGGATCCAATTTCACATATATACACCAGAGATGTGATCAGGCTGTATGGAGTATAACTATCAATTGTATACGATTGAAATAAGACATTCACTTATATGTTCATCAAAAATATCCATGATACTCTAATTATTTATCATCATATTAGAATAGATTATAACCCCAAATAGAGGGTTTTTTTGAGAATACTATGGAAACAAATGAGGACATGTTGAGAGAATACCCAATTTACTTCAATAGAGGATGGGATTATCAGATTCTAATAGTTGAGTTCTCGTACAATAAAATCTTTCAATCAAGAATCCAAATGTATCCCTATGTTTTACATTAATTGAAAAGGTGAAGAAATCATTCATTATGGGATTATGTTGGGGTGTGAAAATAGCTATGTCCTGAAATGGTAAAGGGTATAGTGGAAAAAATTAGACCATTCAGTACCACATAAAAGCTACTCCGAGTTGAAAGAAGATCTTTGCAGACAATCATTGATGATTAATATAGTTTGAGTATGGATACGTGGAATTTCTTTTCAATTACTAGTGGAATAATGTGATTAAATTTTTCAATAAGGGAAATATTATCCCAAGATACATTGACCCCTTTGAGATCCTTGATCGCATTAGAGCAGTGGACTACTAACTTGAACTCCTGCATAACATATCTAAAGTACATGATGAATTAGATTTATAAATATTAAAAAGGTACTTACCAGACCCCTCACATGTTCTCAATCTATTGGTGAACACATTTTATAATGAACATTCATGTAAAGATAACTCCATAAAGATCATAGATCATAGAGACAAAGTTCAATGATACGGGACTATGCACTTGGTCAAAGTGAAGAAAAGAAACTAAAAGTTTGAATATTAAATGTTTGATCCTGTAGAGGTGATGAAACATAGTTACCCTCATCTATTTTATTGTGGTAATTGAGAATTTTTAGGGTGAAATTTCTTATGGGGGAATATTGTAATGTCCCAAATGGTTATAAATAAAATTTTCTTTGGTGATTTAATAAAATGAATTATAATGTAAAAAGGTTATAGAAAACACATGAAATTATTTTGTTTAATTATATTATTTTTTATTTTGAATACTTTTTATCATCATTAACATTTATAAAATAGTCTTTGAATATGATCACATTATTAGTATAGATATAGGGTTTTAACAAATCCAATTGACACACCCAAAGGAAGTGATAACCTCAACTAGTAGGATCACACCCTATGAATCACATTCATCAATGCTTTAGAGGGAGATATGATCTCTGAGATTTTACCTTGTAAAATCTCTATATGAGATCTAACAACTTATTCTTGAGAGTAACCTTTTATGGGAGAAGTTTGAGGTCATCGATATCAGGGCGCAAACCATGATTGCCGAACCGCCCCATGAAAATCTCAAAGTTGTATAACTTACACTTAGGGAGTGTGTTGGTATATTAAATGTTTATGTATCAATATGATATAAATACTATTATGTATATTATTTTTTATATAATTATGAAAATATTTTCATTAAATATTTGTTACTATGTAAATGATTTTTATTTTATACAATAAAACTCAAATTATATATTTTGAAAATACTACCATTAAATTATGGAATTTATTTCATTTAATTAATGGTATTCCTAAATAAATAATATTTTTTTAAAATATAATTATTAAATAGATTTTATTAATTTTATATAGTCATATATGTTTTATGAATTCAATATTAAATTTTTTTAAAGGTTCTAAAACTATAGTTGTCAAAAAAACCAATAATTTCTCAATAAATTAGAATTTTTATTTTAAAAGCGAAGATACACATATTTATAATAATAATTATATAAAATTAATATTATTTTTTAAATCATATCATCAAAATTATCCAGGGGTGAATTTATCATATTTTTATGAAATGGTCAAATTTTCTAGTAAAAATTGAATACCGTATGATTATACATTGTGTATTATGACATCATAATGACACAAGAGTGATGTAGTAAACAGAATAAATGGTATCAATGACCATATATAGGTTATTAATTTAAAATAATGTGATTTTATGTTTTTTTCCTTCTTTTTATCATGACCATATGTATCCTCCAAAACCATTAATATATTTTTAGGCTTTAAAATTGTTTATTTTAGAATATGATTCACTTAAACATCAGAAAGGGTTTACATTTTTTATGTTATGATATTTTCCTAATAATATAATGAAAAAATTCATATTTTCTAGAAACCATTTGAAAAAATATGAGATTTTTTGTGGTTATGGTTATATTATTTTATATAGTGAAAAACTTAAGTTTGAGAAATAATAAATAATTCCCCTTCAACTTCCAATATAATCCCACCCATAAACCCACATAACATCACAACAAATTTTCTGCCCTATCTATATTCCAACCAAAGTGACCTCATGCTCTCAATAATCTCTTCTCAATCACTTTAAGTAACACTCTCAATTTGATGGTCCTTCCTCTCCTCCCATCAATTAAAGAACGTTCTTCGAAATTAGACTTCTTCATGTAATTTTTTTATAATTTCATTAATTTATAAACATCCCATTACTATCCAAGTATTGTTATTTTTTTAATGTATCATTTATCTCTATCATTGGTACCTTTAACTAAACCATTAATATACCTAAATTTCATAAGGGATTTCTCTTTTCTCATCGAATGACCCGAAGGACTTCTAATTTTTTATTATAATAAATCCCTATTTTAAAGGATGAATGGGGGAAATAAAATAGAGTTCATGAAATGAGATATTTCAAAATCTAAAGTTCATATAGGTTAAAACCAAACTCAAAACATGGACCATCCCCTCCCCATCCTTTGATCTAGAAAAAGCTCTCCACCATGGTATGGTTGTTCGTCTAACAAGTGTCCTGTATCAAAGAACATGCCCGATCTGAGGGATTATGCCATACCCTATCAAACATCCAAATCCATAAAGCATTTAAAAGATGAATATGTAGCTCTAGAACCTCTTCTTGGAACTGTTTCATGTGTTCTTTTCCGGGTGCATACCATTCCAACTGACCACTCAAAAATCATTCCACCAATCCCCAAAATCAACACCGACTAAAAATCAACCAGAGGAATTGATCTCTTCAAAACATAATGATTTTCGCTTTTGTGTAGAAGAATTATAGGATCATGAGACTAAAATTACATGTGCAAACAACCATAATGCATAAAGCTGAAAAGATGGACTCTCCTGCTATAAAGCGCCGCTAGAATGATTCTCTCTTATCATTTCAATTAAAGATCTTATTATATGTTATGATAATTAGTTTCAATTTGTGGTTGTTTGGGTATGTTTTCACACAACCCCATTATAATAAATTCCTTGTATAAATTAATATAAACCCCATTCATTCTCATTAACCACTCCAAATGAACATTTATGTACACTTGTTACCGTGTAAAATTTTAGTAAGAGATCATCCCATTATCATAATTATTAATGTTTTTTTATTATATTATGCCTTTAGCTTCCAAATAATATTTTTTTGGATATGTCTTTACATGTCTCAGTTACATATCATTTGATGTCCATGTTATTGTAGATGCCACTATTTCTCATCATCCCATTTCATTTATCTTTTTAAGAGATGTTGTTTTGTTGCCCAAATTTCTATTATAATTTCCATTTCAAAAAATTGTGTAGTTAATACCATAACCCTTTCATATCAATGGTGTTAAAATTTAAACACTGATAAATATATGAAATGTGTCTTACGAATAATTTTCCAAACTCCTTGATCATGGAATAAAACATGATGATGAATGAATCTATTTTTTATGGTCTATGTGTAACACTTAATAATGAGAATGAAATGAAAGTGATGAGTGTACCCTAAATTATATAGCACTATAATCAATTGGGTATCATTTTGTCTCATTATACGTCATGTTGGGATTGGGGGATAACTTGATTCTTATATGTATTTTTTTCTATCACGATTTATTCATAGTTAATATTGACCTATGTTTATGGTGCAGTGTTTTACGTTGATTCCACTTTTCCCATGTTATGATTATCATGTTATATCAATCCCTATTATTAATTTTTATGATTATTACACCATTTATCGACCATTGATATTTCTATTGTATAACATGTATTATCTTTCTTCATGTTATTTCATGTTTATTCACTTATTAGAAACTATAGTTCACTCCCTTATTATGTATTTCCCCATGTAATCCCGTACATTTTTAAGATCCTAGGAATTTTAGAAGCATTCTAAGGAATGTTTCAATAATTTTGTTGATTCCAATGTGTAATAAGTTATTCTATGTACCTAATTGGACAAATAAACTATACTTCTCACTAATTTTAGTGGTATTATTGTAATATTATGTAATAAATATTGAATTATGGTGAAAAAATATGGGTTATTATAGGTTTCCTCATTACATAAAAAAGTATGGGCCCATAGGTTCTATAATTATATTCCACTTTGAGTGATAGTTTGGTTTCCATTTTACATTACATAATGTTCAAGCTCATAGGATATATTTCTCTTCATTCTGTGAGTGATTCTTGGGTTTCCTTTTTATGGAATTCAATATAATGTCTCATAGAGAAATTGGAATTCATGAGTGATACAAGGGTTTCATCATTATAGAACACTATGGATTGGATCATGGAAAAATAATAATTAAATTTCCTTTTGAGCAATACCTAAGTTCTTCATTATGGAACTCCTTGGATGGGATCATAAGTCAAATAAAATGTATCATTCTTTTTATTATGTATGGGTACTGGAATACACTTGATTATTAATTTACTAAGAAACGGTGTATATGTATCTATGGTCATTGACCAATGAATTCTATTATGTTTAGATACTCATGACTACCCGTAATTTGTCCATGGCTTATAGACATTAATTCATGTCACCCTGGTTTTATCCTTGGGTACGAAGATAACATTTTTACTGTCAAATTTAAAATTATGTGGTTTACTTGGATTATTTATACTATATTTATGTCTATTAATATAACTATTATATATATACTTATGCGTACATGTGGGTGTGTTTAACGATATTTTGTTTTCAGTTGATGTAGGTAGGGTTGGCCATGGGTCCCTTAAATAATCAATCTTGAAATATTAACATTCATCCATCAACTACCCTACATTAATTTTGATATATATTACACCACTTTATTTTATACTGTAAGAGTATATTGTAATAGACACCATCTTCAGTTTCATACTACGTTTAACTCCCAAATTATTCTAGACACCCTTTCACTGGGGTACCTAAATAGACCTCATGGTAGTTGGTTCAGGTTTATGGACTGGGTTGGGAATAATACACATGGATATAGGACCATAAGATCACAAGACTAATCCAATTATCAAGATTATCTTATAAAAATCCATTGGGATTTTTATTCATTTCATTATACATTTATGGTTATGTATTTTATTATTTATGTAATTTAGTTGTACAATTTACAATCACATGGACATGAATTATTATATTAGTTTGAAATATCCATTATATAAATCTATTATTGATTTTAGGTGATTATTAGAATCCATGAAATTGTTATTTATATTTATTTTTCTATTGTTTATCTCTTTTACTGACATATTACTCTGGTCATGAGGGTAGAGTATACCCACCATATCCCCTTTATACCCTCCGAGCTCGTCGGAAAACATTGTTGTATAGGGATCCACCCATGATGCCATGTGTGAGCCATGATAGAGACAGTATTTTAGTGGATCTTTCACGAGGACATTAAAAAGTCATATCATCAAGGTACATTTTCATTTTGTTATTATTTCAAGATGGAAGATAGGATAATAGGAATGTTTTAGTATTTGGTAAACAGTTCATTCACAGAGTGATCAACCATGACATGGGGAAGAGATCAAATGTAAGGGGATGAGACTATTTCACTTGTTGTTTGTTAATAAAATTGCTTATTATATCAACTTCAGTGATTGATATTATTTCAACTACTTATTATTTATGATTTTTATATTATTTTACAATTATCCTATTTTAAAAAGGATGTATTAGGACTTGCATAATTATGTGCACATACAAATTCACATTCCATGCATATTCTAGGACATATTTTATGGGTTTCATGATGCTTCTCATTTGTTTTACTGGAATTATTAGATGTATACCATATTTAGGCTATTATTTATCATGGTTACGTAGATACTATGTTGTGTGAAAATGATTAATCATCACCTATAATTATTTCTCCATTACAAATTTTGTTGATATAATTTTCAAAAATGATTGGATATTAATGTGTATACATAATCCCTAGTGTGATTTTCCGAAGTAAATTGATTTTCGAACCTTATCAAACCAATCACTAAAATTTTGAACCATGGAACAATGGTTACATAGTAAAACATTTATTTTTTTGATTAAATGTGTTTTAATAAAATTTAATATGGTGTATAGTCACATATAAATTGGGAATAGAAACCTATATAATAAAATCATTAAATATAAACATTCATATGATCAAAAATAAATGGTGAAACATTATTATAGATACATGAATTCACATTATAACTTATAAAGAAACATACCGTTATAATATGAGAATGGTGACTCATCACACTATACAATTAAATAAATATAAAATTTATTAATTATAAAATATAAATGAAGAAATTATGTATGAGTTATATGTCATATTTAACCCAAATAGCTTAGTCGTATCCTATTATAGCCCTGATATTAACTATACTTGGCCTATGTAGGTCAGTCATAATGAATTGTTTTATCCTCTGAACCCACTGACAGTCTATAATACCTTTAATAAATCATATTCTATTATGTTCCATTTAATTGGACCCATGATGGTATTATGGGACCCTTTTAGGTCTCCATTAACATTCATACGGTTAGTACTTATCCTCTTTGAGTAAACTCAAGCTCATGCGTTAGTTATTTAATGTTTATATAGCTACTTATATGGGGTTACATATACACATATATTTGTATCTTAGTGATAGAATACCCATATTATAATTCATATATTTGTTTCTATGAGGCATTGTCTAGTTAATTTTCTATTCATATCTTAAAGGGTGTCTTCATCTATAACATGGGATTGAAATTATCTTATAATTATTCATAAGTTGTGAGATCCATCTGTAGGAATAATATGGATAGTTTTAAATTTATTAGATAAATTTTTAAAACATGATCATATATAAGATAAAAAATTAATTCATGAAATAATGTTTCATATAACTTTCCTATTTGGAATTGTATTCTTTGGTTAATAATGAACCAAGTATATTTTCATTTAAAACAAGTACTTATTGTTTCTTAAATTAAAGATAATAAATGACTAAAAAAATATGAATGGATTTCACGGTTGAAATAAGAATCTAGTTGTGGTGTTCTGATTTCGATCCTTGTGTAAATGTAGTTTAAATCCTTCCGTGGGATGTCCTGAATGAGAATATGGAAATAAATCATGGATAACTTTTATCTTCCTTTATTTTTGATTAAGATGTTAGGCCGATAATCCTAGTGACCATTTGTAAAGTGACCAATTTCTAGGGAAAATGTTTATTGTTTCCAAAATGGTCTAGGTTGTGGTAGGTTGAACCATCTTCACATAAAAGAATTAATAAATTATTATGAATAGTTTAAGACATGAGATGTTGTTTAGGTACTAATCAGCCTATGTAGGAATCATAGTTTCTAAAATTACACCTATGTTGGATGGATTCCCATGTGGGTAAATGTCCCTTGTTGATGGTATGATAATCATGTAATTTTCTTGTACAATGGGTTAGTCATTCCTAGAGAATTATTTGGTACTATAACACCCTAAACCTAAAAACCCAGAGTCAGTGTATTATTATATAACATTGTAATGATCAAAAGGGATCATGTCCCGAATGGTGGATCAGTTTATTTTCCTTAGATGTACTACATACATACATATGTTTTACATTACATTATAAAATGTAAAAACTACAAAATTTTGTATCCTTTTAAAAAACTCATATCACTTAGCCTATTTCATCAGGTCAATCATAATATACTTCTTCAAATCCTTGGAAAAATAAAACCAAATAAAGGGTTGAGCTCAAACTCTCATTAAGAATAACATTATAGGTGTAACTATCATAAATATGCATAAACAATTAAGGCAATGTATAAGATTAAAACAAAAACCTTTTAAACATAAACATCCACATAATTTAGAAAATCCATATCAAATAATTCCAGTTAATTATTCACATGGATTATCTACTAGTAGAATAATAACATGTAATATCAATACCTAATTTCATTAGAATAGAATGCATACTGTTGGACATCATAACCACATTGTCATGGCCTCGTCCTAAAACTAAAAATAATAATATTGTGAAGGCTTTATGCTAAGACACTAGTTTGTCTCATGAGACCTACCGATGCATTGAGGGGATATAGAGGGTCCCTCACTTCACTTTTTATGTCCATTTCATTACTCATGTGAAAATGGGGAAACATAATATAAAAAATCATATTAAAAACTAGCATATGAAATGCCAATACTTTAACCACAAACCATGAACTGTTTAAAAATAGAACATCCACTGTCAAACAAAACTCATTTAATACAATATGAAAGATTGTATTATAATAAATGAACCTCAGTCATGAATAAAATAGAGTGAAGGATATTAACATAGATGAAAATAATTTGAAAAGATATTTGAAAGAAATATCCCCTTTTCTTGAAAACATTTAAAAGTCACACTTTTTATCAAATAATTTGTTTAAAATATATTTTTGAATCAATGTTTCCTATAACACATTGATACATTTTAAAGGAATATTAATTTTAAAACATTCATGTCCATATTAATAAATCCTTAAAATCATTTGTAAAACAAGGACATTAATGAGATACATTTATAAGAAAGAATAATTAAAACATTTAATACAATATTTCATTTATTGAGTTCCTAACAAAATGAAAAAAGTTAAAATAAAAAAAATTTAAAAATCACATTAATAAAAACATTATAATAAAATGAGAATAAATGGATTCATGATTAATATGTCAAAGGGAAATATACACACCATATAAATGTGAATTGGTGCATAACAACAAATAAGTCTCAATGGAAAGTAAATTGAGACGAAATACCTTATAAAGACCGTATCCTTAGATTAAGGATCAATAAATGACATATTTATGTATGAAAAATATAAATACTCTCAATATTATTGGATATTCAGATTAAATAAATCAGAGCACATTCACACATATTCTTGTTAAAACAAAACCAATGACTTGGATGTTTAACTCAATAAATGAAAATTGAGTTAAGATTGACCATATAAAATTCATATCAATGAATTGAGAATTTATCAGTGGTGTGATTAAGCACATAAAAAGTATATCTACACAAAGTAGAGTGTATATTCCTACATAAATAAATAAATAGTTATTTCACACAAAATATGGGATTAAAATAATCAATGATGTGTGCGTAAAACCCAATGTGTAGAAATTGAAATTAGAAATTTCTTTACTGATTTTGTAACATACAAAAAATACACCCCATGAAAGAAGGATAATAAAATGACAATGTAAATACACATAAATTAATTTTTATTACACAAGTAATACAAC
The DNA here is from genome assembly GCA_963277665.1 of Viscum album. Taxonomy (NCBI): domain Eukaryota; kingdom Viridiplantae; phylum Streptophyta; class Magnoliopsida; order Santalales; family Viscaceae; genus Viscum; species Viscum album. The sequence goes on from OY728142.1 coordinate 1,543,701,987, forward strand.
ATTTGGTGTACATACACCACACAAAAAGATAATGTGGCAAATACAGTATGAATCTCACTAGAATAAAAGTGATATAAAACCCCCTTACTATATAATTTTCCTTAGTCAAGGGTTGGTTTATATCTTTTATAATGCTGAGAAAATTATTATTAAATTATTTTATTACCACATACATAAATATGACATCATATATGATCTTCTACTATTTCATTGTTAGTGATATTTTAGTAGTATCATTGTTTTGGGTGTTAAGATATTCATTTTTCTTTATATGTTTTGTTATGTAAGCCATTATTGTTATGAATAGGATGAATTTGATTGATATACAGAATGATATTACGTTATTAAAAATATCTTTTAATCATCAAATGTCAATTAATCTTGAATTTCTATGATGGTAAATAATGTCTCATTGCGTTGTGGAGACGGTAAGCTGTATGAACTTACAAGCGACAATATCATTCTATTAGTAGTGAAATCGTATGTAGTTTTATGCTATATTGTATATACAGAATATTTAACATGATATGTTTATTATTTAAATTAGTTATACTCATTATTATACCCATTAAAATAATGATGCGTCTAATAACAAACTACACCACGACGTGGAGACAGTAAGACGTATGTACGCATGTATGGTGACTTTATCTATCATAGGATTGATAGAATAATGAATATGGTTGTAACATATTTATAAAAACATCTGATTATGTATAAGGTAGTAGATTTATTATTTTATTATGGAAAAATCAATGAAAGATGATGTGGAAGAAGAAAATAGCATTGAATGATGTGATGAATTAATTACCTCTTCTTCGGGTTCTTCCTTTGGATTTTAACAAAAGGGAACCATTGATAGGATTTCTGATAAAATTAAGGTCTATAGGTTGAATTAAGGGTAGTTGTGGGGATATTAGACCAGGGTTTGGATGAGCCAAAAGGCTATGGATATGTGAAATTATTCTAAGGGTAAGTGTCATTTTAAAAGAGAGGTGAGAGTCACTTTATAAAGAGATTGAAATATTATTTTATTATAAAACAATATTTTTTTTCTAATAGCTCAAAATGTATTTATTATTAGGATAAGGTGGGTATGGTTTGTAAATATCCCACCCAATAGGTTTTAGAAAAGTTTAGGTCACCAAATTATACTTATCATTTAGATTTAACTATCAGTTAAATAGTTTATCATTGTATATGTCTTCCTTTATTTTTATATTAAATTGTTAATAAACATAATATAAAATTCCAAGAGAACCTCAAGTAGTTAATTAAGGAAATATATATCATTATATAAGTCCTTTGGAAGAATATTAGATTTTAAGGGCTATTATATAAATTAATAGAATTGTTTTTGTTTTAAAAAATATTTTATGTAAATTTTGACACTATTTTGTATTTGGTTTTTGTGAAATCATAAAAAACATATTTATTTGAAAAAAATAAATTTAATCAACTCAAAAAATTTCATATTAATCTATAAAATTATAGGAATTCATCGCATGTCTCAATTTATATTTATATTATTATTTATGATATCAATTATTTTATTCTGTCATTAATAAGGTAATTTCAACATCATCACTATGTCATAAATAAATTTAATTATTCATTGTATAAATATTATAATAAAATAAAATTATGTATAAAATATTTTCATATTTCTAATGAATAATTATAGTCAAATTTATCTTATGTGTAGGACTATAATAAAAATGTTTTTGTTATTAAACATTGAATTTAACAATTTTAACTCTTTATTAAATAAAATATAATTAAAGTCATAATCTAAGACAAGTGGATATGAAACTATCATATTGTTTGTTCTATGGTTAATTGGGGTCAAAATACACTAATCCAATTGAATTAGGACATGTTTTAGGGTAATTATAATATAATTTTTTACCTTTAATTATAATATTTTATTTTAACCGTGGTAAATAAAATTCAAAAGATACTATTCACCATAAAATATTTTCATCCTATGGAAACACATTTCACTTAATGATGTATAATTTCTCTCTTAGATATTTTTTTAATTAAATTCACAGAAGTGGTAAAATTACATTTTATGCAAATTTTCAAATGTGCCAAGAAGGTGGGTAAAAGACGGTAATAAGTATAATAAAATTGTATGTATATATTATTATTATTTAATGACTTAAATAAATTAAATTAGACTAATATTGGTGTTATTCATCTATTTTGAGTTTAAAATAAATTTAAATTTATAATAATTGTTGAAATGAAAAGTTATCTTTAAACAATAACACATGGGTTTTCACTATTCATCGGAAATTGAATGTTTTTAGAAAAATCCCAAAAAGTCACCCATAAATAATTTTGATTTTATAAATTATAAAATTATTTCAATTTTATAAAATTCAAAACATTGATTTTTTATTAAATAATTTTAAAAAAATCCCCATTTTCAAAACTAGAAAGCGAGTTTTTGAGATGTAAAAACTATCAAAACATTGATATGTGTTATGTACAATTTAAATGTAAAATTACCTACAGTGAACTAAATTATATTAAATGATAATAATATAATATAATTATATTTCAAATACATTTAAATGTATAATTTAAAATTATGAACAATTTTTATTTAAAATGATGTTATCAATTAAAAATTTGTATTTTTTGTTGTTCATCAATATATGAATGTTATCAGAAAAGCACAGAAAATTTCTCCAAAATAAATTTATATGTCCCTCTTATAAAAAATTTCATTTTTTCATATTTAATATTTAAAAGTGTAAAATATTTTATTTAAAAAGGGTTGTCCATTAAAAGGATGCTAAATTTCCTTTTTTTTAAAATACTTCTTTTATCTAAAAATATTAATTAAATCATATATTATGTCTATGAAACACATAATATGGATGATTAAATTATATGGAGTATATAAAATTATAAATTTCTTTAATAATATTCACAATCACTTTTTGAATGGCTTTTTTGGTAAATATTGGTGCGCTCAAACTTGGTGTTGCGTGTAGTGCATGATATTGAATAACTTTAAAGAAAATAACATACTAAAAAATCATGGGGTGTTAAATTATTCCCCCTTTCGGAAATTTCATACATTCAATTTTTAAATTGGTCTTGGGAACATAAATAAATGTCCCTCATCTAAAAAATAGTCAATAAAACTATTACATTAAAAAAAAGATAGAGAACTACAAAGGTCACCTGAGATAACCCATACTAGGATTCCCTGTTAGAAAACATGGATTTGGAAGATATACTAACTATCATGTTCTGATGGAGAGTGATAGAAAACACGATCAGAAGAAATTTAACAACAAGAAAACCAAAAAATTTTGATGGATGAAATGGTCATTAGTTTCCCAGTAGGAAAAGAAAACAGACAATGTTTTTAAGTAACATTTCATAAAGTTGAGGAATTTATTTATGAGATAGAATAAGAATGTAATGATATATACTTAATTTTCAAGTATATTTTATTCCATTAATAAATTTATACTGAGAACTCATCTTTTCTCTAAATATGTGTATTTATGATGACATGACCACACTTGTAGTGCTAGAATCACCTTTTACAGAATCACATAATCGACAAAGTCTGAACTATATATTTCCCTAGTCTTTGTAGATTAACAAAAAAAGGTTAGTACAAGATCAGATGTTCCTGAAAATGGAAAATACATTATAGAAATATATACTAATTTTAATTTCCAAAATCAAACAAAAAATTCCCTATTTTTAATAAGGGCCATTCTATTAAAAATTGTCCTTAAAATACATAAATAAAATACAAAATAATAATGAAACACAAAACTCATAAGAATTTAATAACATAATGTTTAATATTAAATATTAATATTTATATCAAAATAACATCAACTACACTTAATGTCTCATACTGATGTGTAATAAACCAAATCACACATTCTCTATGATAGGTTAGTCATTTCCATTAATAACCTAAATATCTATAAAAAACATATATTCTCCAAAAAAATATTATCTAACTTCTCAAATTAAATACCATTGTATTTTATTTCCCTTAGGCATATAATGCTCTCAATAGAGTGAAAGTCTTCCAAAATAATATTTAACACTTAATCACCAAATTTATTTTCTATAATAAGGATATCCATTTGATAAAACTAATGATCCCAAATCAAATTATTACTGATCAATAAAATAATTTAACTAAAAATAATTAGTCACATTAACCATGGACATCACATATTCCAATGGTATATGATAAATCATAGTTTCACTTTGGCTCTAGGGTGGATTCTCATAGCTTTGTCTGACGTGATGGGTTGTCATATGGTCTGTGTGTTTTCCTTTTTTAAAAACAATATTTTATAACATTTCCAAAATGAGATAAATTCCTAAAAATTACCATAACATAATTTAACCACAAATGTTATCTCATACATCATATTTTCATCCCAAAAATTAATAACATGTGATTGCCTCAAATTCAAGGATCATATAAACCCAAATGAATCTTTATAAATATATCTACTAAAGAAAATATAATTCGTTCGCAAATATAATTTTCACATAACAAACTATAGGATTACACATGTAAGAGAAAATTCATCCAATGGAATCCCGTCAACAAATAGAATTAATAATTTTAAACATTTTTCAATCCAATTATATAAACATAGCCTCTTCCATGACCTAGTGGATATCCAATAGAATAGGGAATTAACTAAGGTAATTCCCATGTCCCCTACATTTACAAAAAATGACAATAAATGTATTCTTAGGATCATTTTTATGTTATTCCATATTACTCTTCATTTTTCATCAACTATTATTTACTTTATTCCCTTATTTCCTACACATAAATAATTTATTTGTTCCATTGACACACTTTCATGGGTGTTTACTTCCATATTTTCTACATGATGGAAAATAAACTTTCTTTTCTCCACAGTGTGCACTACTTGAGCTCATATCATTCTCTGTCTTTCTCTTCATTATTGATTTTTGGAGTTTGGTTAATGTATATGTTTTTGATCATATATTTGGAAAAAACCTTCATCATGAACACAATATCTTTTACACCTAATATCATCAAATTTAGATTCTCATTTCCACCATCATTCCCACCTTTTATATCATGTTGAACGTTACTATCACTTCCATGGAATCTAGCCATCGAATAAAACTAAAAATCAAAGTGTGGGTAAAAAATTAATAAAATCATGTTGTGAATATCTTGACACCTTATTTTCTATATAAAACACATTAGGATTAAACAAGGTTATCTATTCTCATCTTATGTTAATATAATTAAAATCAGTTTGTATAGAAAATTTAAATTAACATAAGAATTTCCCCTGGAGGTATCGTAACCAAGATTAAAGAAAGGCCTGTTGTCGTGCACCAGTTTCCATTCAAGTCTAGCTAAAAGTGGTGGTTTCGGGTTTTACCCCAAGATACATTTGAGGTAGATATTAATATACCTACTTGTATCTAGATAGGGATGTATTTCCCGGAAAATTCCCAAAATCTCTACATTACAAAAATTATAGGAATATCTTCTATACTAATCCTAAATGTATATTTTAGGGTAATGTTTTATAATTAGAGTCTTTCTAAATGAAGTTTATAATGATTGTACTATACCTCCTATGATACCAACTGTAACGCCTTGACACTTGATACCTACTGTCAGTGCCTTATTACATAACATTGGTATGATCATAAGGGATCATGTCTCAAAATAACTATCATTTTATTAGCCTTGGAAGTTCTATATACATATATAAGTTTTAAATTACATTATAAAATGGAAAAAGTACAACATTGTGTCTCCTTTTAACAAAATCATACCCCATTTCCTATTCCTTCATTTCAATCATAATATAATTCTCTACATCCTAGGTAAAATAAAACTTAAAAAAGGGTTGAGCTCAGATTCTCAGTAAGGATGACAATATAGAAGAAACTATCATAAATAAGCATAATATTTTATGGAAATGTATAAAACTAAAACACAATCCTTTTAAACATAAACATTATCATTATATGGAAAAGAAAAATAAAATAATTCCATTTTATTATTCTGATGGATATTCAACAAGTCAAATAATCACATGTAATATAAATAGATAATTTCTTAATGATGGAATGAAAAATGTCGGACATCATACCCACATAGTCAAGGCCTCGTTCCAAGTATAAAAAAAATAATTTTTTCAAGGAATTGTGCCAAGACACCGGTTTGTCTCATGAGACCTACCGATGCATCAAGGGGATATAGCAGGCCACACATGTAACTTACTACGTCTAATTAATTACTCATATGAAAATGGTTAAACATAATCTAAACATTGGTATTAAAACAAGCGTATGGAATGAAAATAATGTTTCCACAAACCATGAATGTTATTAAAATAGCCTATCCACAGTCAAAAATAACTCATTCAATAAAATGTAGAAGATTGTAACATATTAAATCAACCTCAATCAAGAATAAAAAATATTAAAGGATATTGACATAGATTAAATTTATCAGTAAAAATATTTGAGAGAAATACCACCTTTTCTTCCAAACATTTAAAAGTCTCACTATTTATCAAAGAAGTTGTTTAAAATATATTTGTGAATCAAAGTGTCCCATAAAACTTTGAAAAACATGAAAGGAATATTTATTTTAAATAATTCATGTCTATAATAATAAATAAGTCAAATAATTTCTAAAACATGGACATTAGTGAGAAATATTAAGAAGAATAAATCATTAAAACATTTAAAATTTAGTTTTAGTTAAAGAGTTACTATCAAAATTAATGATTCTTATATAGAAACATTTGAGTAATACCATTAATAAAAACATTATAATGTCATGAGAATAAATGGGTTCATGATATACTATGTCAAAGGGTAGTAAAAACACCATATAAAAGCTACTCGGTATATGACAACACAGAAGTCCCAATGGAATGTAAATTGAGACGAAATCCATTATAAAGACAGTATCCTTAGATTAAGTATATATCAATGAAATAATTATGTTTGAAAAATATAAATATAGGCAATATAATTGGATATTATATGTAAATATATCTGATGACATTCACAAATATTATTGTAAAAACAAAACCAATGACTTGGATGTTTAACTCAATGAATTAAAATTGAGTTAAGATTACCCTTATCAATTTCATATCAATGACATGATAATTTATCAATAGGGTGATAATGTGTATCAAAATAATATCCACATAAATTGGATTGGAAATTACTATATATATAAATAAATAGTTATTTCGCACATAATTGCGGAGTAAAATAATAAATGGATTGTTTGTAAAACCCAGTGAGTAGAATTGAAATTAGTAATTCCCTTACCAATTTGGTATCATATGAAACATACACCCCATGAAAAAAATATTATACAATAACCATGTAAATACCCATAAAATAATTTTTATTACATAAATAATAAAATCATGGTTACTACATACACCATAAAAAAGTAAATTGTGGAAAATATAGCATGAATCTCACGAGAATAAAAGTGAGATGAAAACACCTTACCTTGTAATTTTCCTTAGACGAGGGTAGGTTAACCTACCCTATAATGGTTAAATAATTGTTAGTAAATTATAATAAAACCTACAAAAAAATATGATATCATATATGATCATCTAATATTGATTTTTTAATTATATTTCAGTAGTATCATTGTTTTGGGGTTTTACCTGATTTGTTTCCGGTACATGTTTTATTACGTAAGTAATGTTTTTTATGAATTGGATGTATTAGATTCATATTTAGAATTATATTAAATTCATAAATATTATTTTTAGTCTGAAAAATAAAATTATTTTGAATGGTTATGATGGGAAAAGAAATATAATCGTGTCGTGGAGATGGTAATCCGTACGTACACACAAGCGAAAATATCATTCTATTAGTGGTGAAATAGAATATAATTGGATGGTATATTATATATAATAAATAATTTCCATGAAATATTTATTATTTAAATTAGTTATACACATTATTATATCCATCCAATTAATGATTTTTTGAATATCAAACAACACCATGACATGGAGATGGTATGCTGTACTTACACATGTATGGTGTCATTGTCATTAATAGGATGGATATAATAATGAAAATGGTTGTAAAATATTTATAACAACATCTCTGTATGTATAAAGAACTATAGTTATTATTTTAGTTTGAAAACAACAAAGAAGGTGGAGGTGTAAGAAGAAAATAAGTTTTGAATATTTGATGAAGTAATTACCTCTTCTTCAGGTACATCATTTTGATTTGAACAAAAGGGTTCCCTAGGTTGTCTTTATGATCAAATTAAGGGCTTTAGATTTAATTGAGGGTTGTTGGGAGTATATTTAGGTAGGGTTTGGATGAACCAAAATGCTTTGGGGTTGTGAAATTATGAGATGGGAAGTACCCTTTTATAAGAGAGGTGAGGGTAAATTTAGGAAAAGCATGATATATTATTTTATTATAAAGTCATTTTCTATTTCGAATAGCTCAAAATGGATTTATCTCAATGATAAGGTGGTTATTTTTCGACTACCTATCAAAAAATATGTTTTGGACTAATATATGTATTATGTGTCTAATTTTACTTTAAAATAAATTCAAATTAAATTTTTTATTGAAATAAAAAGATATCTTTAAACAATAACGCATTGTTTTTCACTATTCATCAAAAATTGAATGTTTTAGAAAAATACCAAAAATCCAGCCAAAGCTAATTTTGAAAATCGAAATTCAAAAATGATGTCTATTATACCTAATTTAAACCATATAAGTTGTATTAATTAATATAAAAAATATTCCCATTATCAAAACCAGAAATCAGGTTCTTGAGAAGTAAAAAACTATCAAAATATTTAAATGTGTTTTTATAAAATTTAAATGTAAAATTACATCCAATGACCAAAATTGTATTAAATGAAAAAAATAAAATATATTTATACTTCAAGACTTTCCAAATGTATAATTTAACAATATAAATTATTTTGATTTAAAAAGATATTTTCAATTAAAATTTAGTATTTATCTCTATTTGTAAATATATCAAAGTTATCAGAAAAGCACATAAAATTTATCCAATTTTTTTTATGTCTCAATTCTAAATAAGAAGTATATTTTCTCAAATTAAATATATAAAAGTGTCACATATTACAGTTCAAAAGGGTTTTCAATTAAAAGTTTGTAAAATTTAATTTTTTCAAAAATAGTTCTTTTATTTCAAATTTTGAATTTGATTTTATATTATGTCTAAGAAACACATGATATGGATATTTAAATTATATGTATTATGTAAAATTTAAAAGGAAGTTAATAATATTCATTACTGCTTTTTGAATGACTAGTTTCGTAAGTCGTGGTGCACTCGAACTCGGTGTTGCATGTAGCGAAAGGTAATGAATTACTATAATGAAAATAACATATAATGAAATCATGGGATGTTATAAATACCTAGTTGTTCATGTGATCCTTCTTCTTATTTAATTATCAAAAATTAAAGTGTTCTTCATCTAGATTAATAGTCATATGGGGTGATTCAACACTAAGCTAAAATATTTTGCATGTGCCATCCGATAATGGGATGTGTAAGGCCAATAGGCCAATGGATAGTACTGAATAGTGTGTCATTTTATTAATAAATGTATAGGGTAATATAGGTCGATACATGAAATAGCCATCATGTTTTTATATTAGTACAAATAACTATATGATTTTGGTGATGAAAATAATTTAATATTTAACCAATCACAATATTGTAACATGTCATCTATGAGGTTGAGTGATTGTAGAGTCAAAGGAAGTATGACTCATCAAAATTCTCGAGATGATAATATTGGAAAGGAATCGTGTTATTTAACAGTACTTAAATGTTCAGTATGGATTTTATGTAGGATCCTAGTGAAATTTATGAACATGTATCAAGATAGAATTGAAAATGTATATATAGACTAAATTTTATATTGTGTGAATTCAATGGGATATTTTTATCATCTTTCATGTCTTGGTGCATGGTAAAAGTATGTCATCCACATCTATAACCCATGTTCGGGGGTGGATGGAGTATGTAACATGGTATGTTGTTTTATTCACATTAAATTATGATTATGAGGCTCTTACGGTGGGGTGAATGACATTGAACATGATTAATATATCCTTCCACAAAGGGGGAGAACAACCCAAAAAGACCATTTGGGAATGGTAATACATGTTCCATGTAAGCCCAGAGGAATGAAAAGTATAATCATTTTTTTCCTTGAGATGATTTTCATTGTAATATAATGGTTTCTATTAGGATCATGTTTGGGAACTATTTTCTAGCTCAGGTTGTGTGAGAGTGTTAAATAATAGAAAGCTTCTAATAAATGTCAATGATTATAGGGAAACCAGAAAATGAATTTGTTAATTCTGTATACATCCATTTTGTAAAAAGGTATTTTATGTTAGAATATAGTGGTATATTTTGAAATTATAATATATTTCCATTTAAGTTACAGAATAATAGTTGATTAATAGAGGTCTATTGGCAGGTGGATTACATCTATTCTAATTAAGTCCTCTAGAGGTTGTTCGACTATTCTTTCCTTGGTGTAGTTGGGTATGGTTGGTTAGAAAATATGCTAGTAACTTCAACATTGATAAGATATTAGTTTCCCAGGACTTATTGACAAATGTTGATAACATCTTATTTCACTATTATCTTAGTGATGATCATTCCCTATACGATGACGTCCTCCAAGGTACCCTCAGAGGGTGTCAGTTATACACATTGATAAATAAGGATACTGAAATCCTTATTAATTTGAAAATATATTCCATGAAAATTTGTTTCTAGGTGCATAAATGTTTATAGAGGTTTTATTCTCCCAAGATACAATTGGGTTCTAATGTAGAATGTCATTGGATGGACTCCCAGACAGCAGCCGATTATCTGGATCGATCGCCAGATGATGTGCCACCATCTTTCTAACTTAGTGTTCTTGATAAAATGGTGTTTCTACAATAAATCAATGTATCACTTATAAAAGACAAAGAATGCACGACCTTGGACAAGCTCCATAGACTCTATTAGATGATTATGAGATTACTCTAGACTTGTAGTTTGGATCAGCTATTTTAATTAAAGGGTTTGGATCTAAGGGTACTCAATCAGGTATACACAAAATTTCATTATATAGAATGAAAAAATTGATAATGTTTTTGATATAGAAATTATCAAAATAGAGTTCTCAAGATTTAGTGAGCATTTTCATAGTAAATTTCAAGGTTCCATGGTTTAATAGAATTTGGAACTTTTCTTTTCAGATGAATTGGCCATCAAAATGATTTTTTTATTCATATATTCTACAAAAGGTTGATCAAAATTTGATCTATCTTTTTTGTTGAATGTGTTATGTATTTTACCAAATGCACAAACCATTGGTGAGATTGATATAAAGTGATGGTAGTATGAGTTTTTTCATTGAAAATCTTTTGTGACATATTTGAACTACGTCTGTTAGACTACAACAATTTCGATCATATAAGGACCATGAGTAGTGTTCTCACCTATAATCAGGATTTTTTCACTAATAAATTTGACTGAACTTTTATTAAATACGGGAAAACATAGTGGGGATAATTATGGATTGGTCCATTAAGGTGGTGATGAAATGATTATGTTTCTTGTTTAGTAGACATGGGAAAATAGTGTCTCGTTATTTTAGTTTTGGAATATAAGAATTGGTCTATGTATTATCAAATTAAAACACATGGTTATTTTAGTGATAGTTGGCATATTGGGAATTGAAATGAAATATATCCATATTAAAATAATTGTCGTTACTGGATAGGTTAGGATTTTTTTTGTTGTTCCCCGAATTCTTCTTAGGGATTATATGTACTGTGGTATGAAGGTTGTAATTTCCCATGTTTTTGAACCATTAATATTCTAATGTAATTTTACATTTTGTTTAGGTGGAGGGATAAATGTTAAATTAATCCCAAGAGTGTAAATAAATGCATTGTAAAATATAAAAGTAATTTTTAATGGAGTTTATGTCTTGAGTAGAGTATTTGAAATTTTTTCATATTTCATGAGTGTTATGCTATGAAAACAAATTTATGGAAAAAATATGAATAGGTACAATATTTCATTATAAAGTATGAAACTCTAGGAGAAAGCATGTATCCTTATCATGGGGAGTAGATGGTGTCACACAGATTTGTCTAAATGTGTGAGAGGAGGTGTATGACCATGAGATGTGTCTGTAGAAAACAATAGAGGTAGAGAACATTCTATGCATGGTTTCTTCAAACCGAATTCCTAGTCCACATAGTTAGTTCCACTTAAACAGTATAAAGACTTCGTTGGAACATAGTTATCCCTAACTGTGTGGTTAAACTGAGTGGGGTATGGATCTTGGGAAGTGAGGGATGTATGGTTGGGACATATTTAGTCAAACCATGCATAATATCCTTTCATTGCATTAAAATTGAAAAAATACCAAATTTTACCCTCCAAATATTAATGTGTTTTCACCAGTTTTTCTCCCTCACTCGCCCATGGAGTCCCCCATGCACACACATCCCATATACCTCTTCCTATGGAATAAATTCCTCATTCAATGTCCAAATCGAGTGTATTTATATGGGTTTAAATAGTATCATTTATTCTTTGACTCTACATCAACCTCTTTGTAATTTTTATTAATATATCATATGTTTTTTTACTGTAACATAATTCATCCAATATTTAGGTTATTTTTCCATTTCTCCAATATCTCAAAAACCATCTTGAATTAAGTCTCCAAATTTGACAAGTAAAAAAACCTAATATTTAGTTTGATGAATTAATGATTTTACATTAAATTATTTTTATTTTCTAAAATATTTCATTGTGCCACTTTCCTTATTTTCAATTTGTTACCCAAAAAACGAGAAATTATTATGTATAATCTATTACTATAAAATTTAATATACCATTTGAATCTAATAGAAAAATTTTATGTTTTCAAATCAACTCAATCCACCCCATGGGATTTGATGATATTATTCCGTGATCCGTAACACTAAATTTTGGAATTAAAATGACCTATTGATCATGTTAAATTTCATTTCTTAAAAATAAATATTTTATTAGAATCAACATCCCTATACTTGTGGTGGATGAATCCTTTAACCTATAAACATTATTTATAAAATTATAGTACCATAATTATTTATGAAAATCGATAAATATAATTGATTGGGATGCGTAATGCATGGATTTACCCTTTTCCATTCCAAAATAATTAGATCGATTGTAGAAATCCTTCAGTCATAGTTGAATTCATAAATATAATTAATTTACTTTTTATAAGGGGACATAAAATAGAGTTAATTGAAATTATAATATGATTGAACATTACCATGGACATCTAAATTATGAAATAAAAAGAGTAACTCAAAATCTATAATTAAATATTGAAATATAAGAATTACTTATCGGCATGAACTTCTTTGTACTAAATTATAAATGCTTAAATGAATTATATATTCCTTGATTGATACTCAGGTGTCCACTTATCAAATTACTTGTATGGGCTTCTATGTTGTTAAATATTAATGTCACCATGGGAGATACCGGTTTCCACATTACATAATACCATGGAAGAGCTCATAGGTTAATTGAATTGTAACCCACCATGAGTGATACATCAGTATAGAGTTTATGTAATTTCAGGGATGGGCTTGTAGGCTATATGTTTCTTAATAGTATGAGTGATACTTGAGTCTCCATTTTATGGAATACCTTGGATGGGATCATAGCACAATTGTATTTTACAAGTGACACTTACACTTCATTACCAAAATCCACAAATGAGCTCATATAATAAACATAATGACAATACTCTTAGAGTTCCAAATTATGGAATTCATTAGACCAAGCTCTTAAAAAAATAAAATATGTCATTTTTTATATATTACATATGGCTAGTGGTATATCCATTATGTGTATTATACTAGGAATCATTTTCTATGTACCATGGGTACTCTTCCAACTAATGGTATTATATTTTGATAGTCAGGACAAAATGGAGTTCCTCTTTGGCATAGAGACAACCATTCATGGATTTCAGAGCATATAGCCATGGGTTCTAAGACTATTTCATTATTATCACCTTTAATATTATGTGGGTTCATTACATTCTCATCGATGAATGTATTTATCTTCATATATATATATGTTATAAACAGGATTATATATACATATGGTTGTGTTCAATGATTTTCAGAATTAATCTAAAGAATGAAGGGTTTACCATGTGTCCCTTAAAGAACTAAGCCTAGAATATTTAAATTTATCCCTTCAATTACATTAATTAATTTTTACTTACCTAAACCCAACTATATTTTATAGTCATATAATATAATTCATTAAATATTATTAGTGGAGCCCTACTAATTTCATTTCATTCCTTGCATGGATCTCCATTAGATTGAGACACCCGAACAGAACTCATGGTTGAATGTCCATGTTTATGGGTTATGTTGTGTATTATATTGTTGGATATGGGAGATTAGATGATCATTACTGATCCAGTTCTCAGGATTCACAGGTAGAAATCCTTTTGTAATTAGTTTATATCATTATACTTGTATTTTTATGTATTTCTTAATGTACGTCATGTCATTGTACAACATAGCCTCTCATAGGCATGTCTGATTTCTTAATTTGGCGTTGAACATTTTTTTCATTTAATATTTGTTATCAGTTATAAATATCTAATTATTCATAATTATTTATATTTTATTCTAATATTCTATGTCTCTTATACCACTATGCTACTCTGATAATAAGGGTGTAGTATCCCACCAAACCAGATTTGGTCCCTCTTTACAAGTTAGCACCATCAAATGTATGAGGAGGCACACTTGAGGAAGTGTGACTGATCGACTAAGGATACCATTTCATGGGAACCTAGGTCATAATGTTATAAAATGTAATTATATTTTAGGATAGCTTAATATTTTATCAGTGTTCTATTTCAGTCACTTTCTCCTGAAAAACTACCCGATGATGAGGCCAATTCATCTGATTTTCAGTATGTTCTTCTTATTAGGAAGTGTCATGACATTTCATGATTGATGATTCTGGTAATAATATTCTGATTATTTGCTTTTATATTTACATTTTTCCCATTTTTCTATTGAAAAGGATGTTGTGAATCTGTGATATTATTTTCTTATATCATGGGTTTCATTAGATCAGTATCATATTGCAGTTCCTCAGCATATATTCTACTAATTAATTGAACACTATTAAATAACATATTTAATTTTATCCTTTTTAATTGGTAACATGTTTTAAATTTTTTTGAATAATTTATGGACTTTGATTGATTATAGGCTAAGATATCCTATCCGGGAGTCGTGGTTGATTTGAATATTTAAATATTTTTTCATTTATTTCGCAACCAAAGAAAGTGATCCGTAAATAGATATTTTGTTATAGTTTTTTACCAATGTATCATATCCAATATATCTTACATTATCTCAGCTCATCTATGTGTCAGATTATTCTTCTACTAGATAAGATATAATTTCCGGAGGAGTTCATCATCTCTGCATCAGAAATGGGGAGGGGGGGGGGTAGGATATCACACATAGTGTTAGGAGTCACATATTTTGTATAAAACTATGACATATTGTTAGTAATATAATTTATATATTTTTATATTATACAGAACACTACTAAACCATATATCATAATTTGTTAATTTTATAAGATGGTGTTAACAGATCCCTTTACATTATATCTTCTTAGTGACCGATAACCCGATATTTTGATAAGATTTTTTTTATTTTATTCATATTAATTTTCTTATTATTCGAATTTAAAATTATATTTTAGGGAAATTTATAATTTTTTGAATTCTCATTAATGAGAGAGTCATGATGAGAAAAAAGAAGACACCACTCACGAGTAGGGTTTTGATGAGGGGCATGGATATGGGAGACTACACATGGTGTTAACAAAATCTCAGTGATCCATATTTTTTCATGACTAACACCTACTAGTCAGATTCATATATCTAATTTTCCATCAGTTAGCTCGAGGGGAGATCATAAAATGTCATCATAATCTTCTTCTAAATTATATGAAAATAGGTTTAGTGATAAAGTTAACATGTTACAGAGGATGGAGAGAGAGAGAGAGTGGAGAGTGAGAAACAACACCAGAGAGATGAGAATATGTTGGAGTGGGATGACATTCATGTGGAGTCAGTATGGGGTTTCCTCCCTATGACAATTAAAGTGACCATCTTTGACTATATACTTATTGATTCTCAGTTCATTTTATTACTGTTTTTTAATTTGGGATGGTAACATATTATGTGTGAAATTATGTAATAATGATATTATTAATTTATAATATTTATTAGTTTTTTTCTATTTAAAATTTTTATTTTTAATTTTAATTTTTTTAAATAAAAATTATGAAGGATTACTATATCAAAAAAATTGGGCCTTTTAAATTTTTTTGTTAAATAAATGAAATATAATCATAACCCATCACAAATTACTATTATTTGAGATATCCATAACAATATTTTATATAATGAAACATAAAAATACTATATGTGATGAATATTTCATTCATGAAAACTAATTATTATCTACGAAAACATATCACAAAAAAATAATTGTCATGGTGTTTTCTGTGAGGAGACACTAGCGATTGGAATCCTTAATTGATATCCCATTGACAAAGCTAAAACAACTTGTAGTGTATGTATTTATTTATCATCAATTTGTAAATGTTTTTATATAAGTAAAAATTTTCCATGAACATTGTCTTCTCATTTTTGAGATCATTATGTATTTTTTAGTTGACCATTATTAGATCTTATTTCAATGGTAAAATTTTTCAATGTATTTTAAATATCTTTTTTTGAAATAGTTATTTTATTTTCATGTCTTAATAATTAAATAAGATATTAAATTTAAAATTTTGTATGTTATTTTGACTTATATGTTTTGAAAACTCTACTAATTTTCCAGAATATATTATTAATGAAAAAATTATTTCAAAATTATTCTATTTGCTTTCAAGAAATGCTAATAGAATATAAAATTCACATAAATGTTTTATATATTTTTTATATATTTTGAATTTTAACTTCTGTTTATCCTTCATGATTTATAATTGATGATGTGATGTTTTGATCACCCTATAAATGTGATTATGATATGATTTATTTTGGAAAATGAGAGGTTTTATATCCTATTATTTATTTAGTTCATATTATGTGGTTACTTTTGGTGATATTGTTTTGGGTTTTAGAATATATAATTGATGATGTTATTTTATAGTATTTAGATATTGTACGAAACCAATTCTATTTCAATGGGTTATTTATGCAATGTAAATGATTTTCATTTGGATGTTTTTGAAGCCCATTATTTTTTTAAAGGTTAATTAAGATAAGGTCATGGTTGTTTTTTATGGAACATGTATTTATAGATTACGATGGGTGGGATATTATATTTCCCTCCAATATATTGGTATAGGATTTTATTCCATGATATCAAAAGGGTACTTAAGAAGATTTATCCGAAACCAAAAGGTACAAGGGAGGACTTATACCATGCCAATGAGGTACAAGAAACGATTTATCCAATGGAAATGAGATACATAAGAAGACATTTCTCAATCCAAAGGGTTTGCTATAGGAATTATCCTAAGCCATTGAGGTATACAATATCGATTATCCCAAGCCAAAGGGTACAAAAGATTATTTAACAACAATTTAAAGGGGTAAAAATGAGGATTTATCCCACTTCCAATGGTACATGGATGGATAATTCCAAGAAAAATTAGGTGAATTTAATTTTTGTCATTATTTTCATATGCTTTTAGTTTTTCCACATTTATATGTTGGTTATAAAATTATGCTAAATTTCCAAGATTCATTTTATTTTTTTATTTGACAATTTTTCATTATTATTACATTTTATTAATGTATCCGATGTTTTTTTTGATGATCACAAGTTGTATAATTAGTTATGATTTTTTTTATCAATGTCGTATATTATATGTAACACAAGTGATTTTAATAAAAACACTATATTTGATATTGTATAGAACACACAACACTGAGTTCAAATAAACCACAAAATATTAAATAACCATTTTGACATACTCATCAAATTGGTGATCATGAATTGGGTAAAACATGTTGTGAAATAATTTTTAATGGTTTTATATAATGAATTTTTTTAAAAATAAATTACTTAAATTTCATTGAAATCATTTTATACTTAAAAAAAAGATTTTTCCAATTTTTTTTTGCATTGTGTGTGTTGGAGTTGTAATTAATTTCTACTACATAAGAAAATTTTATTTTTTTAATTAAAAATAATTTTTAAAATCATAAAATCAAAATTAACATATAATGATTTTTTTTCTTTTTATAAATTTATTTATTTTCTAATGAAAATGATAAATACTAATTTTCATTGAAAACTACATTTTTTTTAAGAAATGAAAACGTTTCATTTTATTTTAAAATGGTTTAAAAGTAAAGTTATTTATATCAAACTCTTAATAATTTATTTACCTTAATTGGAATTTTTTTATTATATAGTTATTCATAAAAATATTTTTATACATAAAAGAAATTTCTCTAATAAAATTTTCTTTCGTTGAGTTTTGAATTATAATTTTCATTAATTCGTACCACTTATTGATATTGAATATTTAAAATTGATTTTATATTTTGAATAAGTTAATTAATACTTGTTAAGTAAACCCCAATATTATTAATCATTATGAATTGAATCCATAGTTAAAAATATCAACTATGTAAAAAGTAAATATGGTAATTATAGTTAAAAAACGTGATAAGGCATCATAAATCAACCCAAAACTCACCAAAATTTAATTGGATGTGTATATTTCATCCATAATAATCCAAAATTAAAACATTATGGAATTTATTCTATTTTACTGTTAATTTTAACTTTATAATACATAATTTAGAGACAGAGATAAAAATTTCCCTTTTCTTATTAAAATATCTATAACTTTTTTTATCAGTATAAAAACAACTTATGTTTGGTTATAAATTTTTATTTAAAGTATAATTTATTTTTTATATATTAATTCAATTATAATTTTTAGAGTTGAAATTATTATCTTAAATTCTTATGAAACTTCAAGAGTGTATTTATTTAATTGATAGAAAAATAAAATAAAGGAATTTGAAACATATTAAAAGTAATATAATTGGAATTAAAATCATGTAAACATTTGTATATAGTTGTTATATTTTTGAGATCTTTTATGGATTATATTAGAAATAAGTTTCTTTCAGTTTTTTTAATGTAAAATTAAATAAATAACATCAAAAATAAGATTAACAATATTTTATTAATTTTTCTAAAATTCCTAAAAATATTATAGTAATCCATATTTAAATTATAATGTTTTATATGTCATAAATTTTTAATTTATGGGTCTCTTCAGTTTATAGTAATATTATTTATCCTTAAAGGGTAGGAGACTTTAATACAACAGTAATTATCAAAAGTGTTAAAATGGGGTTAATAATAAAAATCATGTTCAAACCATTAAAAAATTACTATATAAAGTTTAATGTATGATAGGGTTTAGACCCATAATCATATTATATATTAACTATAACAATTTGGATCCATTTATAGTTAAAAAATAATTAAAATTAATTTTATATATTAAGAGATTTCAAGAATTCCCATCCACACACTTATAAAAGGACACCCCTTATCTCTATTATTTATAATATTTTAAGAATCCTAGAATGATTGAACCATGAAAAATTAAATTATCAACATACTTATCCTTGTTCTATAACTTTTCTACCTTCCAAAATACCAAATATAGTTCCTTTTAGATAACATCTAAACTAGGTTTACCAATGAACCGACAATCATCTTTACTATCTCTTTTAAGATTATTTCATCTTCTATTTCCAAGTAATATATTGTAATCGTCATAAAAAAATATAATAAAATGAAAATAATATAATGTTATTATTAATATGATAAAAATATTTTCCACCTCTTTTCCTACATAAAAAATATAAAACATCGATTGTGCATACATATGACATATCGTTTCCAAGTAGCAGTGTAATTCGTTTTTGATCACCTACTGACGTTATTTTCAATCAGGATGACATAGCTGAATATATAATATATATCTTTAAATAACTATGATTTTGGAATTATAATATCATATATACCTTCTTACCTTCTAATCCATTGCAAAATGATAACGTTGTTGTTGCGTATGTGTGGACTACCACCTTGAGAAGCGATGTGATCCATTTTCCTTTAAATATTTACATAGATAGTATTCTGGATATATTTAACCAATATACATGATATATATTATATAATAATTATTGTTTAATTGTTAGTTTTTTTACATTTCATTCATTCCATCAAATTAAATGTTAAAATAACGTTCCGGCGTACATACGACTTACTATCTCCATGAATGGTTTAATTAACTTTTCAATATTTACCATTCATGAAAAATATATATATATATTTACTATATATGAAATTGAGAGGATGAAAAATATTTTTTATGATGTAACCATGATAAATATATAAATACCGAAACTACCAAATCAATACATATATGAAAACGAAGAAATTAACACCTAAAATAATGAAAATAATAAAATATTTTAAAAAACAAGTGATAACATGTTATAAATGGATCATATATGATATTATGGATAAAGATATGGTTCTCTTTTGAAATTATAATAAATATAAATATAATATGAAAATATTAAATGATCTGAAGAGGAAAGGCAGTCATGCGGTAAATATATTCTTTACTCAAATTCAATTCGTTGGGCTATACTTCTACTTCATTAACTATTTTACTAAAACATTATATCTGTAATTAAATCTAGTTATTTTATGTTTTATTAAAACTTTTTGTGTGTATTTACATTTTTTTAACGCAATCACTTCATTGATAAATTATCACATTAATAATGTGATCCTGGTAATGGATTTGTTCTCAATTTCTCCTCCATTAAAGAATATTATGTATTTTGAACATTTTAAATTCTATATGGTCTATATAATTCCACTATGAGTAATTTAACATGAAAATATATTTATTCATAATGATTAATGTTTCAATTCATTTGTACACATTCATGGGGTTATAATTGGAATGTTACCAATGAAATAATATATTTTTAAGAGTCATATATTATTATTACAATTGTATTCAATGATGTAATATGATAATTTATACATCATAAACACCATAAATTTTATCATCCACAAGATATTCAAATATTTCTCATCTTTTTAACATAATTTTTAATCGTTTTCTCTTAAATCAAGAAATGAAACTTTTAAAATAAAATCCCATATTACTTCCCTTTTCAATATGGTATATTTTTATTCCATGTCCATATTTAAAAAAACTAATTAAAAATAATTTTTATTAGTAAAATGATTTCTTAAGGACATTTGGTGTTATGCTTATCTTTTTAAAATTATTTTAATGGAATTTTCAAATGTTTTTCTGAATGGTTTATGTTATAATTTCATTATAAAATGTAAAAATTAAGGTTTTCATTATAATGCATATGATATTTAGTTACTTTCACTTTTTCATTATTGTTTTATTCACTGTATATTCGTATAATTTATATGAATAATTTTAGTAATAAAACAATTAATAAAACATAATTTTAAATTTTTTTTTTCCATTTTCACTTATTCTTTAAATGTCTTAATTTAACTATTATAATTTTTATCTAATGGGAATATATTATCTCTGGAATAATTTTGTGAAAATAAAATTTCTCTTAAAACATTAAATTTCTTGTGATAATTTGGCATTCATTGATATTAAATATTAATTTTCTCTATATCATGGACCTGATTACTCTTTAAACTGTAAACCATTTTTATATAAAATGTATTAATTTAAAATTCGTTTGATTGAATTGTGAAATATTAATATTACGAATTCTTTATTATATACAACCATATATTGATAAGGAATATTGATTATGAATTAAAATATTCATTAAATAAATGAGGTCTTCGTTGAAAATGAAATGATGTTTGAGGTATGAAAATATATATCCCCTTGATGAATTTATTTTATCCTAAGATGAATAAGTTGTGAAAATTAAATGGGTTTTGGGGTATACCTTCCCATAAATTAAACAATATCGGTACAAGATCTTGATGGAGATATATATATCATGATGATAGAGATCATGACATCTAATATAAAATTTTTCCTTGATTATGAATTCAAATATAAATGACCATGAGATTACTTCATTGATATTATCCATTGATGTTGTTTATCCTCATCTTATTGATTAAATGACTTGTTTTATAGTTATTTAACATATTATATTGACTATTTTTTAATAATTCAAGATATCTTATGTTGTACAATACTATTACTAATTATAAGAGACCACTAAATAATTTGTTCTTTAAAATATCTCCAAGGAATGGGAATCATCATTTTTGAATACAAGTAAATGACTAAATGGAGTGATTGTGTGCTAAAAAGAATGTGACTCACTTGCTTTCTAAAATTTCTAAGTATCATCTCGTTTGGAGGGATTCCAAACCGGGACTGGTTTTTATGCTACCCTCGATACATGCAAACTCACTTGAGGTGACAACTATAGTGTCACCTAGAAATCCCTCTTCTTTTGATCCAATCCTCGCGCCTCCATCTCGCTCATTCAAGGAGGTCCCATTAGGTTATTCTAATGCTCATATTTTTTCCATATTTATGGTTGTTCCATGGATCGTCTTTGCTCATTGTTTCCTAACTTTTCGGAATTGGATTACGATGGTTGATCTGTCAGTGGTGGAGTTAGGGGAGGATGATGTTCTTCACAAGTGGACATTGGTTGCAGGATTTGGAAGAGGATATTCAATAATAGCCTTCATTCGGGCCTTATTTTCCTTCAGGAATATTAGTTGTATTTTTTTGTGTCTTCAATCCCACTATATGCTTCTTCAATTAATTACATCTCTTTAGAGGATTTCCATGTTTAGGGAGGTGAGAGTTTTAGGTAACCGGATTTTTCCCCTTTTTAGATGGTCATGGGATGTGCTCAATGGAAAAGACTATTCTTGGTAGAGGTTTATGTGAAGCTCTCAGGGATCCTACTCCATTTACTCAATCCTTATATGCTGTAAAGTCTGGAATATATCTTATGCGGGTTTTTTGTGCCGATAGAGACACCCGATTTATATAGATTCAGTATGATCCTCACATCTTTTTGGAGGTGAATATTGAGACTCCATTTAATTATATAATTCTTGTACATGCTGGAGAAGATTTATCTTGTTGGTAAAGAGTCTTCTATCAGACACCTCCCAGGTATTGTGAATTTTTCTATCTGTAGGGCCACATGTATGTTCTTGGTAAAGTAGAATGGGAAGCCTATTTTGTATAGAGATAAGGGTGATGTGGAATCATGTTTTACAGGTTTTTTTGAGGCTAATTGTTTGATGGGTAATAAGGCAGTTTCCATTATTGTAGATTTTTGGGCCGTAAAGATAACTTTTACTCTTGGGGTGAGGGATCTCTCTATAAAAAGGGGTGGATATTCTATTATAATGTCATAAGGATGAAGCTTTATAGTTTCTCTCTATAACATAAAATATAAAGTCCTTATAGGTTTATAAATAGGGGGACGACATAGTTCCTGTTAGGGTGTGATTGCTTATTCCCTTATTTCTATGCCTACTTCGAAGGATTTACTAATTTTAGAGAAAAGTGGTTATAATTTTTATTAGGGTGTCATCTTGTGGGGGGTTATTCCTAATACATTTCTGGTTGTGGAAGATTCTTAAAATTTTTATGTTCCTACTGGTCATATAGCTCTAGATTTTTTGGTTTTTTCAAATGCTATCAATGGTTATGAAGATTCATTTGGGGAGCCTTCTAGTTCTCCAGTTGAGTGTGTGGATGATGGTATATTTTAGTTTC
The DNA here is from genome assembly GCA_963277665.1 of Viscum album. NCBI lineage: Eukaryota > Viridiplantae > Streptophyta > Magnoliopsida > Santalales > Viscaceae > Viscum > Viscum album. The sequence goes on from OY728142.1 coordinate 1,543,726,024, forward strand.
CCCACTCTCCCAATTTTTTTGGGGATTTACTAATTTCTGTTGAGGAGGATAGTAAGGAAGTATATGAGGGAATTTCATAGGCTTCTAATACCATAACATATCATGATTGTGAATATAAAGGAAGAATCACTCGCTCTAAGTCCATAGGGGTACCTAGATCGTCTATTTTTCTTTCTCCTCATACCAGGTCAAAGTGTTTTTAGACCAGAGTCACTTTTTTAATGTCTTTTATTATAGTATGAAAATATAGGGGGTTGGGGGTGTTATAAAAAAGTTCCATTATATTTTATGAGGTGAGGAAGAATCGAATTTCTGTCTCATCAATCTTGGAGGTAAAGATAAATAATTATTCATTTTTTTATATGTCAAGTATACTCTGTTTAAATATTTTTTCCCTTGGCAATCCATGAAATACACATTAATGGATTTTTTAGAGAAAAAATGTTTTCGTCGTCCAGGTGAACATCGCTTCATAGTTTATTTTTACATAGATATCATCGATATACTCTTCTTTTTCATTCTTCTTTATCTAAATAGTTAGTGTCATATTAGAGTGGAATGAGTTGTGGTAGCATTTAGACTACTTTTTATCTAGGTAATCATTGTTTTTTTGGGTGGTTACTTTATTAGAATATGTGTTAGGTCAAGAAATAAAAGACGCACATACTACTATTATTCAATAATTCTATACATTAATTAATTTCTATCCTTATTAGGTTTCATAGATATGGGTTATCAGGGACACCCCATTACTTGGTGTAATAATAAAAATCGAAGGGATAGAATCTTGTGATGATTGGATTGGTTATTTACCAACCTACAATTCCTTGAAAACTTTTCTCAAGAATGAGTTAATCATTCAGCTCATTTTCATTCTGATCATGCTCCTCTTTTTATTTTCATCAGTTGAGAGGATATAAGGTAGTCTAGTGTGGATTTCTCTTCTAGCTTGATCAGAGAAGAAGACATTCTCATAAAGGATAATAATTAAAGTGAGAAACCTATGGGAGGAAGGGACTAGGTTGGTCTTATTAACCATTTGAAAATACATAGTGTCAATCTCTTGGATTGGATCTCCTTTAAGCCCAGAAATATTTTTTCCCTTGAATATCTCAAAAATTAAATTGATGAAATGGATGAGAAACTTAAAGAGAGTTTGGATAATGGTGTGTTTTGATTGATGATGGAGAAACAAAATGACATTTCTAGGAATCATGGTGACATTGAGTGAAATAATTGTGTGAAAGAAAGGGAACATTGTCTAAATGAAGGGGATATAAATTTAAGTTACATCAATGCCTTCTTAAATGAGAGGATGTCTTCATGTAAAATAAACATTTTATTAGAGGGTGGGATACACATATAAGTTGTTGGAATTGACGGAATAAGAGATAGAAATAATTTAGAAAATCTCTTGTAATGGAATAGATTGTATGTTGATGATGTTAGGATGACAAGACATAGAGATTAGATATTTTTAGCACCATTCCAAGGTTGGTTCAGAAGAATGGTAATGACCCTTTTGAGGCAATTCATAAGGAAGATGAGATTACACAAGCTCTATTTTCTTTGAATGCTGTGTGTGATTAGGGGCTTGATAGATTTCTGTAGTCCTTCTATGTTGCTACTTGGGAAATCATATCATCTTAGGTGTGTGAAGTGGTGCATGAATTTCTTATATGGGTTTATTTTTTCAAATTTAATTGTGCTTCAAATATAGTTCTCATTCCCAAAGTGAAGCAACCATATAATATCAATCAATACATCAATATTTTATTTTTTAATTTACCATATAAAATATCATATAGTATCTTATATAGAATAATGGGTATATTTCTTTCATAGGTTATATAAAAAACAACATGGGTTCATTTAGGGAAGAAGTATACAGTGTGCGGTAGAAATTTAGAACGAGATAGTGGATGATCTAAATAAAAAATCCATTGTCTGTAACATCTTGAAAAGGTTTTACATGGAAAATGATTATGACAAGATGAAATTGGATTTCATCTTAAAGGGTCTGAGTAGATTTGGGTTCAAGGGATGGTCTTGTGATCTTTGGTTCAGGTGTCATGAATTGTTATGGATCACTATTTTATTCTTGCGCCAAAATTTTGGGTTCTTAAAATCTATTTTTGGTACTTTCTAGGAAGGTCCAATTGCAACCAGTCGCTTCATTATAGCTCAGTAATCTCTTTATTGGAATTAAAAACATGGGATATCATTCACAGTGGTTTTTTACTTTCAATAATAGGGATGGGATTGTTATCACCTCTCCTTTTATGGTTTCTTATGATATTATGTTTTTTCTTAATTGAATAAATAATTCTATTAAGTTATTAAAAAAAGTCATAAAAATTTATAGAGATTGGTGTGGGAGAAATTTAGTATTCATAAGAACACTCTATATTTTTTAAAATCGTGTTCGGATAAATATACTAGAAAAATTCATGCAAGACTTTGTATTCAATGAAGACATCTATCAATGACTTATCTTAGCACCCTAATTTCAGATGGTAAAAAATTAAAAAATATGATTTTTGATGAAATAATTAGTTTTGTGATAGGGTGTATTTATTAATGAAACAATAAGATTTATTCGTTTGGAGGAATGATAGATATAGTCAATAATGTTCTGACTTATATTACTATGCATATTTTTGTTGTTGTTAAGGATCCTAAATTAATCATATTGACAGTAGAAAATATTTTTGATTTATTTTTTCTACGACATAATGTAGGATGAGAGAAGTCATTGTTTCCCATGTTAATGAATAGAAATTCCCCTTGAGGAGGGAAAAGTTAGTCTCCACATTATTGTGATGATTATGTATAGACTGTAAGGAGAACTAGTGTGGGACATTGCTAAAGGTAGATCTTTGTGGGTTATATTAATGAACGATATATACTAATTAGATTGGAAGTAGTGGGATAAAATTTTTACTATAATATCTTGTCTAGCTAGGTGCATGGTCATTTATTTGGGGAATCTGAAGAATGGTATATGGTGGGTAGCTGTGAGAGTATAAATCAAATACTGGAAGGATATCTTGGAATGTTCTTCCTTGTATTTTATTTGATGTCCATATCTAGACATCATGTTTCATGGGGCTAGTTCTCACCTGAGGTTTATTTAAACAAATTTATATGATAAGGAAAAGAGTATTTTTGATAAAATTCTTATAACAAATGAGATAAATATATGTTTTTTCACTCCCAAAACAATTGGTAATTTTATTTCTCGGGCCTACAGTTTGCACTGCCTTGTCTAAATAGAGCCAGATGTTTGTGTGACTAAATAAGGGTTAAAAAAAGTTCTAGTTAAACTGTGTTTTCTAGTTTGTGGAATATGAAATAGAGAAATCCCTAATAATGAAACATTAAGTGGAATGGTGTGTAGATTGATTCATGTTTCCTTTGTTGTGAGGTGACACACACTAAGACAACCTAGTATCTCTATTTTAGAAGTGATTGGACTTCCATATATTTGAACATTTTAGAGAGAAATATGGTTTGTTCTGTTGTCAGTGATGAAATGAAATAAATTTGTTCATCATGGTTCCAGGGGTTCGAGAAATGAAAACATGAACTCTGGAATTAGGACATGACTTTCATTTTGGAGTGATGAATACTATTGGAGGCTCACAACAGGCGTAGGTAATGTATGAGGTGAACTCTCATGTATATAAAGTATCTGTTTTTATTATTTATTGAATAGTTGAGCATTCAATATTCTTTTTCCAACCATTGAATATATAGTAGTGGGATGAGCTCAAAGGTGGTCTCTCTTATAAGGGTCCTGATGAATCATCTTAAATGGATTAAGCTGAGGCCTCCTCGTACTGGATGTAAGCTTAATGTGAATGGATGATACAATTAGGGTGTCATGAGGGGAGCTGGCTTAGTCCAAGATAATAGGGGTTTGGTCTTTATCGGTATTACTGCCATCATTAGGCTGGGTAACTTCTTATAGGTGGAATTTAAGGCCATGATAAACAACCTTTATGTCTTCAAGCTATACAACATTCACATTAGTTCAATAGAGTTTAACTCTTAATTTCATGTCAGCATTCTAAGATATAATAATAATCTTTCTTTGTATTTGGTTTATGAAATTTATAAGTGTATATATCATCTGTGAAAAAAAATAGAGATCTCTCACACCTTGATCTAGGGGAACATCACTGTAGACAATATTTCACGAAAATGAGATCTTACTAGTAGCATCATTGTTTTCGATGACATAGGATATATTTATAATGACTATAATTTTATTTTCACTAGTGATTCTAAAGGGCTTCGTCAATTTTCCCCCTGACTATTTATTTATTTATAGTAAAAATTAATTTTTGAGTGAGAATGTGTGACCACCTCTTGTTTTTTTCCGTTCCCGAGGATATGAAGAATGATATTATTGCTAAAATCAAGGATGAAAAAAATATTATATATATTTTATATTTACAATATAATATGAAAATGATGTGTTTATATGATTCTTGAAGGCTACTAAAATGATCATTCCTTCGAGATGAGATACTTTTTGTCTTATACCAATGTATGAAATTTTGACCCAGATCTAAGTTTTTCGGCTTCTGTGTTGTTATAATTAGAATTAGAGGAATTTTATTATAAACCATGGGAACTATAATTTAAATAAACATAAAATCATGATAATTATGAATCAATTGTTGAATGTGACGAGCTTTACCATGACAAAGATTTTATTTCAGGATCAATATTTATATTGATTAGGGGATAACTCCATGTGAAGTGATGGTGGATAACAAAAGGAAGTTAATAAATACCTATTGAAAATTTTGGGATTTTCCTATTGAGAAAACCAATATATATGGTGCTGCAACATAGAAGATCATATCTATATTAGGACTACTAAATTTGGTTATGAAAAATAACAATGTTTTATGGAACAACCAATTGTTCCACAAAGTGATTAACTTATTTAGGATCACATCATGTGACAAAATCTTCTATAATTTAGTATAACAACTAATCTTTTTTTATGTGCAATGGATAAAATCTATCAAAAAGATATTCATATATATGGGTTTTAATGAAAGTGAAAATATGATTCAGGATATTTATTTATTGAATTGATATTTTGATCAATGCTGGTCATTGATCTATAATACTAGAGAGGATGAAGAAATAAATTAAATTGAATATAAAAATTTTAATGTGATATTATTTGAGAAATACATCGTTGAATTACAATGAGAAAAAATAAAGATGATGTTCATCACTTTACAGAAGAAGATGGAAGAAAGTATGGTGAAATATGATGCTATCATCACATGATTATCCTAGAGTTTATTATACCATATACATATCCCAGAGAGAAATATTGAAAATTTCATTCATAGGATTATGTTGAGTCTCTAAAGGGTTCTAGTTTCTAAAATTTGTTCATCATAAGATGATATATTTTCGTGATCAATTAATATGGAGAATTTATTTTCTATAATATATAACTTTAAGAGAAATTAGGATAATAAAAGGTTAATTTATCACTAAGAGAAAGGTAAATAATAAAATAATAATAAAGGATCTGTTAAATTTTTATGTTGTTAAAATTATAAAAACAAACATCCAATAAAATCAATTAAGGGTTATATAGATTTTTATAAGTGTAGTGATAAGGTTCATTTGGATATTTACCTTAAGGAAAAGTAATAATCCACTACTTTCTAGTGTATCAACAATAAAAAGATGGGTAATTATTCAAAAATGTTTTTCAATAATCATGGGATCGTAACTAAAAATAATTAAAGGAGACAAGGCCGTGGTAATGAAATCACGTCATTAAAAATGGAACGATTAATGAATATGTCTGTTTATATTTGAGAATTATTTTTTTCTATTATACTTTAGTTAAAATAATGAAAATATATATAAAGATTTTACATTTTTAGTTTAAATATAAGGATTTAAAAGTATATGTTAAATGGTAGTGATACTTATAAAAAGTGATTTGGTATTAATGTGATATTTTTAGGGAATACATGAATGTGGGAGAAATAACTGTTATTATATTCCTGATGTCGATTTAAAAATTTCTATTTTATTTAAAAAAAATATTTACATTAAATAATTAAAAGGGGTGACATTAGTTATCTTTAAAATGGATAGAAATTTGATAAAAAAGTAATTTTTTATGGAGTTTACTATTTTTTTGGATTTATGTATTATAAGAATAAAAGTATTGTGTAAATTTTTAGATTAAATTTCTTAAAATTAAGGGTTTTTAGTGAGGAAATGTTTTAGTATTTTTGAGGGAATTTGTGATATAGGTATTAAATTTTTCATATGTGATACTATGAACTAAATTATGTTTCTTAGAAATAAATTATTGAAAGAATATTTCAGATTTATTGGCTTTAAATTTAGTAGTAAATTTTTATTGAGTCACAAGGTAAAATTTTAATAAAATGGATTGTGTATATTTTTAGGGGTTATTGTGGAGTTTTTAGAGATTAATGTTTTATTACTTAACTGCTGACAACCATTTTAGTTTTTAAAAATAACTAGATATAGTAGGAATGAATTTTCATTATTTCATGGATAATTTTTTATGTTAAAATAAAATCTTAGTGCCTCTGGAATAAAAAATCTTACATAAAACTCATCATTTAAAGGAATAAAGAGATTATAAAGGGAATTGATTAAATGGAGAAATTATTCTATTCAAGAAGTAATATTTCATTATATTAATTTTATATTAGGAAAAATAATAAACTATAGGAAAATGTTCTTAAAAAAAACTTTATCCTATTCTGAACATTTCCGAAATATTAAGGGTCTTTTGTAACACCCCAAGAATTTCAAATAGGACTTTTTTATTTATATATTCATTTTAAAAGATATATAATTATGAATTTTATAAAAGTAAAATATTTTGTGTAATCAAAATAATGTTTTTATTAATCATTCGTTTGAAGAAATATTATTTTCATTAAATAAATGTATTTTTTAAAATATATTCTTTATTTAAAAGTATTCCTTAATATTTAATGTTTCTAATAAATTATAATTATGAAAAATCTATATTCTTTTTTTTTCATGTGTAAAAATATGGGTTTTGAATAATATTAATGAATAAAAATTAAATTTTATCATTATTTGGAAAAAAATAAAATTAGTTTTAGCATTTTGATGATAATAATAGTAATAAAAATAGTAATGGTAATAAAGGGTATTTTTTAGGAAAATTATTATTATATTTAAGATAATATTTTTTTATAAAATTTTGAAATTATAAATATATATTGTTATATTAATATAAAAAAACAAATATATATATATATATATATAAGTTAAATGATTTGAACAAATTTAAAAAAAGGTGGAAAATATAATTTTTTATAGATATATCCATATATATATATATATGCCACATTTTTTTAATGTAACATCAATTTTTTAAATGAATGAAGTGTTAATATTTTAATTATTCAGGGAAAAATGATGATAATATTATATCCTATTAATTTAATAAATTATAATATATTAGTAATGATGGGTTTGACAAAATGATGGATAAAAGTCAATGATCAATAGAAATAATGTGGGAGATATAATGTGTGGAAAAAACACAAAATAGTTAAAGATAAACAAAATAAAAAAATGATAATACGAAATGAAATTTGAAAAAAAAAAGATATGCGTGAGATGAGAAAATAAATTTAGAAAACCAATAAGAGGAGAGAGAGAATGTGAGATTGGATAAAAAACAAAATTTATTAATAAAACATCAAAAAAATAAGAAAAACATTTAATATAGAAAATAAATTTTATAAAAAAATTAACTTATATCCATTAATATGGTGGTTCTATTAAAACACACGTTATATTGTTTTGTATATTTTAATATTTAATTTTCTGAATATATAAATTTTTTAACAAGAAAAATACTTTTATAATACACACACACACATATATATATGCAGTGTTAATTTATTTGAAAAATTATTTTAATATAAATATGTTTATTTCATTTTTTTAGAATAAATTTCTTTGAGAAATTAAAATGATAAAATTTTCACATAAATAAATATATAATATTTACGATACTAGTTTTATTTCTGAATAATTTAATGATAATAATAATAATAGTAATAATAAATATAATAACGATAATGAGTAAATCATTTCTTTTAACAAAATTATTAGTATATTTAATAAATATAAGAATTTATAATATATTTTTGTTTAATATAAATTTGAAATTAAAATAAATATAATTATATTTTTTTTTATAATTTCTCATATATATATATTTATTAAAAATATATAATTTCGAAAACATTTTTTAAAGAAAAGTCAATAAAATAAAACGTTACTTTCAAAATAATTGTTAAACAAAATAAAAATAAATGATAAACAAATAAAAATGTTAAAAATTGTAATATAATAACTGATGCTTTAAAATGTAAAGAGTGGTTTGACAAAATTTACAAAAGATAGAAAAGCTGAATGCAAACATGAGAGGGAAAATGAAATGATAATGGAATAAAAAAAATATTTATATAGGAAAGAATGTGATATACAAAAATGATTAAAATAATAATTAAATATAAAAAAATAAATGAAATGTAGATAATCATGGAAAAACGTTATTTGTATATTTATATTCATTTTATTATACCAATGTAGTGATTTCAAACCGTTATTTTAAAAAAATCTAGATATGTAACTTGATTTTATTTATATATATTATTACCACCAAATGAATATAAAACTATATATATATGTGCGCGTGTGTGTTTATTTGTACCACTATAATATGCGAAGATAGGGAAATCTTTTGTTCTCTGCACACTGCAATGGTAGTAAAAGCCTGTTTAAACACACAATGTATTCTTTTCTTCAACTTATTAAAATCCCGTTTACAGTAATGGGAGTCTTGCATACTCTACTCAAGAATTGAACCATCTACCGTGTAATCTACACATGTTTTTGGTAAGGGATTTTATTATTTTTCGTTTTTTTTGTGAACATATATATATATATAGTTATATGTGTGTGTGTGTAAAACCACATATTATTATGATTATTTATATATATGATATGTCTTATTGTTTAAAACGATATTTCCTTACAAATATTATGGTTGCAAGGGTTTCATGTCTTCAAACAACATACATACATATGTGTGTATATATATAGATTTATACATACAAATATATGTACACATATACATGTATGAAAATATGAACACATTAAGTGGAGTTGTTCTTTCTCATTTAATTAGAAGTATTAAATGGTATTTATCAACTAACAAACTAGTATTTACATATTTATGTATGAATAATTTCTTATTTTCACCTTGTTTTCATAATTGCATGTTATTTGCATTATTATTTTATGTGTGGTTATGGGTTATATTATTATTTCATGTTTGAAATCTCATCTGCATCTCTTAGAATTTCATGCATGAATAGGTATGGCCTTTATGTAGCTTATGTGAGGCATTTCAAGTATTATTCAATCTTCTATGCACTTAATCCCATGTTTTATAAAATTAATGTTTTCAAATAACAGTGTTTTTTTTCAAAGTATTGGATTCTCCTTAAAATGATTTTAAAACATTTTGAGGAAAGGATGATGACATGAGGATGATTGTTTTATTTCGAAGATAATAATATTATTTTAGTATTTTGGAAATGATTTTGGGTAAGAAATAATAAAGGAAGGTCCATGGGAAAATGATTTCAAAATTTTCACTAGTGTGTTGCGTGACGTTATATGGAGTAAATGCATAAGTCATAGTGAATACTAGTGGTTGTACATGTGGATTTTAATAATGGTCTGCTGAGTATTATTAACGACCCACTGAAACATAATAATTTAAATGAGAATTCCCAACATCTTTCAAGAATAATTAATTTTGGAAACACCGTTTTCCTATATATATATTCAAGTATTTGTGAAAATATGTTTTAATTTATTTCAAGGGATGCATTATGAAATTTATCGGTTGTTTTGAAACACCTTACTAGGAATTTTTTTCTCACCCTATGTATTATAAACACTTTTCTGGTTTAGCATACTTGCTTCGTTGAAACTCTATTGTGGATACAACACGTTGAATAATTATTGTTTTCAATTTATATATTTCTGTTGTAATGTAATTTATGTATCTAATTATCCTGAACCTAGACCAGAAAAGGGCATTTGTTGTAATTAATGTTGTGTATTTATTAATGTTTTTTTATAAAATAAAATAGACATCATTTGTTAGGGTTGAAACCTGGTTTCGGGTTTGGGACCTTATAAATGGTATTAGAGGTATGGTATAGATAATTTTGGAAAATGAGAATGAAATTAATAATTCGGATGTGTTAAATTATTTTCCCTATATATACAAATGAATTGCACGGACACAATTATTTTGAGGGGGGGATAATGTTACACCCCAAGAATTTCAGATAGTACATTTTTTATTTTCATAATTATTCTGAAATATATATAATTATGACTTTTATAAAAATAAATTATTTTTTTTAATCAAAATAATGTTTTTATAAAACATTACTTTCAAGAAATATTATTTTCAGTAAATAAAATTATTTTATTAAAATATAATCATTATTTAAAATTATTCTTTAATATTTAATGTTTTCAATAAATTATTATTAAGAACAATGTATATTCTTTTTTGACATGTATAAAAAATATTAGTTTTGACTAATATTAAAGAATAAAAATAAAATTTTATCATTATTTGGAAATAAATATAATTATTTTAGCATTTTGATGATAATAATAGTACCAAAAATAGTGATGATAATAAAGCGTATTTTTTAAAAAAATTATTATTATATTTAAGATAATCTATTTTGTTTATAAAATTATGAAATTATAAATATATATAGTTATATTAATATGAAGAAAACCAATATATATATATATATAAAAGATAATTGATATGAACATATTAAAAAAATGTTAAAACATATAATTTTTTATAGATATATACATATACATATACATATATATAAGCCCCACATTTTTTTAATGTAACGTCAATTTTTAAAGTGAATGAAGTATTAATATTTTAATTATTCTTGGAAAAAAATGATGATAATATTATAACCTATTAATATAATAAATTATAATGTAATAGTAATTTTGGGTTTGACAAAAAGATGGATAAAAGTCAATGATGAATAGAAATAATGTGGGAGAGATAAAGTATGGAAAAAACAGGAAAAGTTAAATATAAATAAAAAATGAGAATACTAAATGAAATTTGAAAAAAAATATGCATGAGATGCCAAAATAATGTGAGAAAACCAATAAGAGGATATAGACAATGTGAGAGTGGGTAAAAAAAGTAATAATAATACATAAAACAATTAAGAAAAACATTTTATGAAGTTCATAAATTATATATAATAAGATTACATATATCCTTTAATATGGTGGTTCTATTAATACACACATTATATTGTTTGGTATGTTTTAATATATAATTTCTTGAATATATAAATATTTTAACAAGAAAAGTATTTTTATAATACCCATATATATATTTGTGGTGTTAATTTATTTGAAAAATTATTTTAATATAAATTTGTTTCGTTAATTTTTTTAAAATAAAATTGTTTCAGAAGTTTAAATGATAAAATGTTTACATAAATAAATATATAATATTTATGATTCTAGTTTATTTTTGAATAATTTAATGATAATAATAATAATTGTAATAATAATAATAACAACAACAATAATGAGTAAATCATTTCTTTTAAGAAATATATTAATATATTTAAAATAATTTATTTAATAAATATATGAATTTATAATATATTTTTGTTTTATTGAATTTTTAAATTATAAATAAAAATAATTATATAATTTTTTTTATAATTTCTCATTTATATATATATTAAAAAAATACAATTGCTAAAACGTTTTTTAAAGAAAACTCAACAAAATAAAATGTTACTTTCAAAATAATTGTTAAACAAAATAAAAAGAAATAATAAGAAAAAATGTTAAAAATTGTAATGTAATAATTGATTCTTTAAAATGTAATGAGTGGTTTGAAAAAATTTACAAAAGGGAGAAATATTGAATGATAACGTGAGAGAGAAAAATGAAATGAAAATAGAATAGAAATAAATTATTATATATGAAAAAACGTGATATACAAAAATGAATAAAATAATAATAAAATATTAAAAAAATCGATGAAATGTAGATAATCATGGAAGAACGTTATTTATATATTTATATACATTTTATTATACAAATGCAGTGATTTAAAACTATTCTTTTAAAAAAATCTAGATATGCATCTTGATTTTATTTATATATATTATTACCACCAAATGAATATAAAACTATATATATATGTGTGTGTTTATTTGTATCAATATAATATTTGAAGATGGGGCAATCATTCGTTCTTGGCACATTGCAATGGTAGTAGAAGCCTGTTTAAACACACGAAGTATTTTTTTCTTCAACTTGTTGAAGTCCCGTACAGACTAATGGGAGTCTATTATACTCTGCTCAAGAATTTCACCATCTACCGTGTCATCTGCACATGTTTTTGGTAAGGGATTTTAATATTTTTCGTTTGATTTGTGAATAAATAAATATATATATATATGTATAGTTATGTGTGTGTGTGTGTGTAAAACCATATCTTATTATTCTGATTTATATATTGATAATTCTTCTTATTTTAAAAGATCTTTCCTCACAAATATTATGCTTGCAAGGGTTTCATGTCTTCAAACAACATACGTACATGTGTGTGTAGATATATATATATATATATATATATATATTCATATATATATATATATATGTACACATATACATGTATGAAAATATGAACACATTAAGTGGAGATGTTCTTTCTCGTTCACATAGAAGTTATAATTGGTATTTATCAACTACCAAACTATTATTTAAAGATTTATATATGAATAATTTATTATTTTCACCTTGTTTACATAATTGCAATTGATTTTTGTTATTATTTTATGTGTGGTTATGGGTCAAATTTTTATTTCATATGTGAACTCTCATCTGCATCTCTTAGAATTTCATGCATTAATAGGTATGGCCATCAAGTAGCTTATGTGAGTCATTTCAATCATTATTCAATATTTCACGCACATAATCCCTTGTTTCATAAAATTATATTTTGAAAATAAAAGTTTTTTTTTCATGTATGGGATTATCTTTAAAATGATTTTAACAAATTTTGAGGAAATGGTGATGACATGAGGGAGATTGTTTTCTTTCGAAGAAAATAATATTATTTTTGTATTTTGGAAATGATTTTGGGTAAGAAATAAGAAAAGCGGGTCCATGAGAAAATGTTTTCAAAATTATCACTAGTGAGTTGTGTGACGTTATGGGGAGTAAACCTATAAGTATTAGTAAAGACAAGTGGACGTAGGCATAAATTTGAATAATGGTCTAATGATTTTTATTAATGACCCACAGAGACATAATAATTTCAAAAGAGAATTCCCAACAGCTTTCAAGCATAATTAATTTTTGAAATATCGATTTCCTATATATATTTAAGTATTTGGGAAAATATATATTAATTTATTTCATAGGATTCTTTATGAAAATTATCAGTTGTATTGAAACCCTTTACTGGGAATTTTATGCTCACCCTATATATTACAAACACTTTTCGGGTTTAGCATACATACTTTTTTGAAACTCTATTGTGGAAGCAACACACTGAAGAATAATTGTTCTCAATTCATATATTTTTGTTGTAATGTAATTCATGTATCTAAATTTCCAAAACCTAGACCAGAAGATTTCCTCTATTGTAATTAATGTTGAGAATTTATTAAATTTATTTTATAAAAGAAAATACATAGCATTTGTAAGGGCTGAAAAATGGTTTCGGTTTTGGGACCTTATATCTTTTCACCCATTATAAATTTATGGTATAGTGGTCATTAACTATATAAATAACATGATATCAATAACCATATATTAGTAAATAGGTATTAGTTTCCTCCAAAATATGAAAACATTCACTTCCAACTAATGTTATCATATTTGAACACATATTTTTCTATTATTCATAATAACTTATTTTTTCCCTTTCTATATTGTTAAGAGGTTGTTTTACTAACTCTCTTTAACGATGCTGTTTTTACAGAAATGAAATTATAAATTTTGAACCCATAGTTAATTAGAACCAATTAATACTTTGAGGAATATTTTTATTTAAAGGGGTCAGGTGGATTTAACACCCTAATATTTTAATATAACACTTTGTTCAGTATCGTATATAACATGCAACACTGACATTAAACAAACCATAAAATATTATATTCCCATTTTAACCATGATATTTAATTTGTAGGAATGAATAGGTTTAAACATAATTTAATATACTATTAATTTTTTTTTGTAATTTAATTATTAATTAAAAAATTATTTTTAAAACATTATGTTCTTAAAAAATTCATTCCCATCAAAATGGTTTTTTTCTTGCATTTTCTGTGAGAGAATTATAACTAATATGCAACCTATATAAATTGTTATTTATAATATCAACAAATTATTTTCAATTAAATATCAAAATAAAAATAAATTATTTTGTTTGGTTTTTATGAAGAAAATTATTTTCTAGTTAATATGAAATAGTATCAAGTTCCATTAAAAACTGTATTTTTAATTCATGAATTTACAAAGATTAATTTAATTTGAAAAAATATTAATTTATAATTAATTATATTATATTATTAGTATTTCAATTATGTTCATTATAATAAATATTATGATTTAATTTACTATAAAAATATTTCTAGATATAAAATTGTATTTTTCTAAAAAAATGTTTGCATTTTTATTTGTAATATCAAATTATTTTATTTATGTTATTTAAATTGAATGTTGAAAAATAGATTACATATTAGGAATCTTGACATGAATAATTTAAAATATAAACATTTTAGTTTTAATAACTAATAATATTAAATGTGGATGACATTGTCATCTCCGTAAAGTATTAATCAAAGAATTACGGTTAAAAATAATTTGATGAGGAATTACAAATAAACCCAAAATATTTCCATAATTTCTTTTGATGATTTTGTTTCATCCATTATAATTATATATTTAATATCATGACCTTTTTATGCCATTTTTTTTTATTATTTTCACCTTTATAATATTTAAGTGGGAGATAATGAAAAAACCGTCACATTTATTTTTTATCATCTATAATATGTTCTGATATGGATAAAGAATTAAATGATGTTATAATTTTTTATTTAAATTATAATTGATTTTTTATAATTTTATATATATAAAATTATGGCTAATGATATAATTACCTAAAAAGATTTTGTAATTCCAACACATAGTTAAATTAAAAAACTTAAACATAAAATATTTGATTATAAAAATATTATAAATAATTTAGTTTTCATGAATTTTTATCCCCAATTATTTTTTTTAAAAATAAAACATTTTATGTATTTTTAAATGATTACATTAAAATCATTTTTCTTGAACTACTATTTTTGATGTCAAATTAAACAAATAGTGTCAAAAATGTCACTAATGATATTTTAACATAAATAATATTTTAGGTAATGAATTAAAATTTTAAAAGATATTATATACATTCAAATGAATTGTTAATGGATGAAAAAATAAACCATGGTTCATTTATGGGTTGTTTTAAATTTTATTTTAATGGAACATGATACTATTTCATATTAACTAGAAAATCATTATATTTTATGAAAATAAAAAATGCCCCTCCCCTCACTTATAAAAGTACAACCATTATCTCGTTTTTTACATAACTTTTCCTATAATATCTCAGAAAACACTACCTAATTACCTTATAAAAATAATTATTCATCTTATGTATGTTTTCCCCTCCAAAACTCTTACCCTAGGTTTTAGAGGATGATATATAAAAGAATTATTCTAAATAAAAGGTAATCATCTTCTCGAATCCTTTCACAATTATTTATTTTTTAACATAATATTAATGTGTTTTACCCATCCCTTAATAATAAATAAATTATCAGAAATATAATAATATGTTACTATTATTATGGTTAAATCATATTTCTCTTTTCTATTTTATGAAAATTGAAAACATCACTCGCGCATATTTACAACAATATCTACAAAGTAGTGAAATTATGTTTTCATCACCACATTAATTGGAAAGTTATAAAGATAGAAAAAATGAATTTATATGATATTTATACATAGATAAGATTATTTAAATATAATTTATTATATACTCTATCATATTATAATCTGAATGAAAAAGATAATGTTGCTTCTACGTGTGTGTGGACCCCCACATCCAAAAAATGGTGTAATCCATTTTCCTATTAAGAGTTACATGGATAGTAATACAGATATATTTAATTAATATTTTTGATATATTTGATATATTAATTACTAGATAATGGTTTATTATTGTATACATGTTTTCCATCTGATGAAAAGTGAAAATAGTTCTCAATCGTATGCATGATCTATTGTCTCGGTGAATGGTGTATTGAATTTTTCTATCTGTACATTATGTTTCAGAAAAAAATATCAATATATTGTTTATATATGATATTTATATCATTAAATAAATTTTTTTTCTATAATGGGAGGATGATAAATATTCAACTAATGAATATGTAATATCAAAACATACATAAAAAATAAAGCATTTGACACCCAAAACAATGATAATAATAGAAAATTGTTAACAAATATGCGATAAAATTTTATTAAGGGATCATATATGATATGATATATACATATACGTCTATTTTATTTATTTAAAACAAATCTATATTTATTATATTATTTTTCAAATGAACATACAGAGAATGTAAAACACTACTTAAGGGGTTTTTTACTCAATTTCAATTTCTTGGGTTATACATCTACTTCACTAACTATATTATTTTAAGATTATGGATATATTGGAATATTATAATTTTATTTTTTATTTAATTTTTTTATTTGGATTTAATTTTTTTATACATAATCACATTATTTTCTAATTCTCACTTTAATGATATTGTCTTTGTAAGGGTCTTCGTCTCAATTTTCACTCCATCAATACATATTTGGTATGATGTACATGTTTATTTTTATATGGTTTATATAATACCCCATTTAGGTATTTAATATGAAT
This sequence comes from Viscum album, assembly GCA_963277665.1. Classification (NCBI taxonomy): domain Eukaryota; kingdom Viridiplantae; phylum Streptophyta; class Magnoliopsida; order Santalales; family Viscaceae; genus Viscum; species Viscum album. Next base: position 1,543,743,203 of record OY728142.1, read on the forward strand.
ATATATTTATTCATTATTATTAATTTCACATTTTATGTTTACTCATTCAAGGGGATAGAATATAAATATTAATAAAGAGGTAATAATGGAATTTTCAATTTTAGTTTTTTAGAATAATAGTATTTTATATGAAGGAATATTAAAATTAAAAAATATTAATGTCCATATATTTTATAATCATCTAAGTATCTAATAATTTAACATATTTTATTATAAATTTTACTCTCTTTGGAACTTGAATAAACTGATGAATTATTTAAATTGAAATCCAATTTTATTTACCTTTTTTATTGGGTAAATTTTCCTTCCTTGTCCTTAATTTTCTAAAAAGTATTTTCAGAAATACCTTTCAATTATTCAGATGGTTTTTTTACTTCCCAACCCGATATCCTATAAAACCATTAGTCAGACAGGTCACTATATGGCCTCAAGCATGTGGCCCCATACACTAGAGGCTCCTGAATAGTAGTGAGGGTCTAATGATTGCATTATGGGGAGAAAATACCCTAATGACCAGAATACCAAAGAGTTTTATTAGATAATAAATAATATAAACAAATATAAAGAGTAAGAAATGAAATAATGATAATCAGAGGAATAATATCAACCAAAAAAATAGTCAATGCCAGTATACAATAATGTATGCCTGTCCAGATGATAATGCATATACTAAATAGTATAAAACATGGTAATGTGTAGTAATACAATAAATAATATAAATAAAACCCTCAAGGAAAAACTCAATGCGCATCCTTATATCAAACTTATTCTTACAATCATATTCTCTATGTATAAGAAATTCTACATAAGAAAAAAATGGTCCTATAAACAAGATATTTTCTTGGGTACCCTTGTGAAATTATTCCCTGATAAGGGTATAAGATGTACTCTGTAGGCCACAACCATTAGTTTATACAACTAAATATAGAACATTAATATAAGATATAATATTTTGGAGTTATAAGAATAATATACACTACTAGAAATAAATAGATATTTGCTCGTTCACGTTCATATAGGACACTCGGGAACTCTACCTGCTTCGTCTCAGTCCAGAATTATTGTTTGATTATTAAATATATATAGTAATATATATATATATATATATTATCTTAATAATGAATCCACCTATATGAACAAAGAACATGTGGATCATAAGTGTCCATATACGTGGAATACTAGGTGTTGGCTGGACCTGGGTGTTACTCATGCATCCATAACTAATCTGGATGAGTATATAAGATCGAGGAATGGGTATGAGTTTTATATTTCTGAATAAATATGAAATAAAAATATCAACCCTTGATAAGGGGGGTGATCCTTCATGTCAACACCTGAATAAGGGACGAGGTGTGTCATGCCCAACATCTGAATAATGTCAACAGTGAGAGATGTCATGATAAGAATAGAATGTAATGAATAGTGAAACATCATGCACATAAATTCCCTTAAAATTATTCAATGAACAATATAAATGGAATAATCAAATTAATAATAATATCCAGGATTTATCAACTCTCATGCATCATATCTATTAAGCCATAACATAACAAAGTGCTTTGCAATTTCACTTAATAATAATATAACAAGGAATGTGACCATGAATACCATTTATATTCATTGAAAACAATCCATTTTGACAATTTTGACAATAAAAATCATCATGAATCAATCCATTAAATTTAAACAAGACATTTAGATAATCAAGGCCTGATGATTTACAACCAAGGCATTCTGGAACCACTTTTAAGGTTTTTAGTATTTTAATATTTAAAAGGTGGGAAAATCCATTTATAAATATAAATATAGGCCATGTACTGACTATTACATATATTTATAAATAAACATAATGGGATTGGAGAGAAAAATTCCATAGTGATAATAAGGATTGGAAAACAATAATCATCAAATTTTAGTTGAGAATATAATGCACGTCAATAAAGGGGTTTTATTATAAAACCTGACACAATTAATAAATAATTCAATTACCTCAAAAAGAATATAATTCAAGAGGAATAACTAAATTCACAAAAAGTAGAATTTTAGGATGATACCAAACATATAAGTTCATCAATAGTATAATTGATTTAATTTGACTCACTATACGAATGGATTAGTAACAAGGAAACTCATGGTTCATTTTTAATTTATGAATTTCCCCCAAAAGAGAATACATGGGTTAAGGTAATCACAAGTAACCATGTGATGGGTTCTATGGTATTCTACACATGATCTACCAATTTAATTAAAGGCACTTCATATTTTAGTTGAGACTCCCGAAACGTCTAGCGCGTGGCATAACCGTGATATTTATAAATATATTTAAACATAGAAAAAGATATATAGATTTACTACCTCATAAAATGTACACATCAATAATCCAATATCAAGTCTTTATTCAATCCTATTTTAGAGAAAACAATGATATAGACATCCACCCTAAAATAGGGTGATTAATATCATACCAAAATAGTTTCATAGATAATGAGATAAACTGATATTGGAAGAATAATGATTATAGAGCACACCCTAAGATATAAAATTCTTTTAAAGACATTAGAATTAGATCCAAAATATATGAGATGTCAAGATGATTAGAATAGGATTTAGGGGAAAACCGTGGGAGATGAGGATGCATCCAGTGGAATGGGAGGAAGAAATGAGAAAATTATGTTATTTATTTTATTAATGGAATTTATATAATTTCAATATAAAAAACCAGGGGGAATGGTTTTGATAAACGGTTGGCCAAGACGTGCACAAACCACACCCAAGGAACTACCAAAGGACACCCCCTCTCTTACAGGATGGTTTCATGGTTTGGATAACCATGCATAACCAAGGAAAGAATCTATTTTCATGAACCTGTTGCAAGGTTAACAATCGTGTGTCTCCACTCACATTGTTAGAAGAAACCACATGAAACCTACATCTCTACTGATATATCGACACATTTTACTCATGGATGTTTCATGGATCTAGAAAAATAATTATCAATGATCACTAAATACTATTTTTCTGTTTTTAGACTCCAACGATCCAGAAATCAATGGAACACCCAAGGAACCTGTTAATCCTTTATCCATATCTAAAAATAATAATTTTGACTATTCCAACTTTTAGAATTATGTTTTGAGTCATGCATAAAATAATCATTCGTCAATTAAATGGAAAGAATAAAATTTCTTGGTAACTATATAATTTCTCAAAACAGAGGTCATTACAACCTCCCCACCAAAGAACATATAATCTGTAAAAATCTTCAGGGAAACAAAAAAATCACATGAAATTAAAGGGAATCTATTTCTCTTTCAAATGGTTGTGTTGCATTCCCAAATACCTAATAATCCTTTATTATGTTTTTAATTTTCCATCAGTGATGTTGTTAAAACCCCATCCAATACACATTTTCCAATCTAGACACCGAAGTAGTTCTTACCCATGAAATTTTTGCTAGTTACATGATCAAATCGAAATATCTTTAACCATCAGCCCAATGGTTCTCCCCACTGTAGGTCATAACATCAAATGGTCCAATTTAGTGCCATCATACCTCCACCGTAAGAATTTCCGATTAAGCATTACCTAGGTATTCTAATTGAATTCTTGGAAAAAATCTTATTTTTTAAAAATTTATATTCTTTACTGACCTCATTTAGCCAGGCCGAGTCAGGTTTTCCTGAAAATCCCTTTTTGACACATGCTAGACTCATCTATATTTGACGACATGATAAATATCGGTTCCTCACTAACTATATTCTATATGAAAATAGAAAAAATGTTGATCCACCTTTGATGGACCATTTTCAATAAGGCCAACTGAGAAAACTAGTATATTACAACCCAAAACATGATGCCTCTCTCTATGGAATATTTCATTACCCATGAGAAGGTCTGCTGAATCTTGTTTCAAACACCTGGTGATGTTTCATTCAGAAAATCCATTTATGATTTCATACCTCAACACAAACAAGGTTGTACACATGATATAATATATTTGGACCACCACTCTAGAAACATCTCATAAGAGTCCAACCGAGGTTTGAGGTAACCTCAAAATCATCAATTGGTATTTTAGGATCTCATCCTAATAGAATGTAATCTAGAATTTATAAGTGAAAAACCAGAGAACATTCATGGCACCCACATGCGAAGAGAATTAACTTTTCCGATTGATAGTTATGAAACATATCAGTTGGTGTCCTTGAGTCTACCTAAGGTGCTACTACATAGGAACCCAAGCATCACTTTAGACAAAACATGCTTATTTAAACCTCCATGTTGCAGTAGTGTAACTCTAATGTAATTTACATATTGAGACCAATGAAATTAAATTTAGTGTGTTATATATTATATTATCTATTAGGGTACCAATATCTTATCCAAATAGAGGAGATTATTGTAACAAAAAATTCACACTAAGATGATATTGAATATTTCTAAGATGATTTTAGGGAATTATATAATAATGTAGATCAATTTTTCTATAGATTCACACAAAATCAATTTTGACTTTAGAAAAAAAGAGAATTCGAACCATTACTAGTTGAATTCTCTTAAAGGAAGTATAGCTTCACATAAAGATGAATTTCCATTAACTGATCAAAATGAATTTTCCACCCAAGGCAACCTGTAATTTATCAAGCATTAAGGATAAAGTCCAACCATGACCAAAGAAATTTTCAAAATTTCCATACACATCAAACAATTCACTATCTCCCATCCTTGTAAGAAGCAATATGTTATAAGACTCACCAACCACATAGGAATTCGAAAATAGTACTTACCAATTAGCAAAAGGCAATCCTTAGTTGTGTCCCTTCTACCTTGAAGGAAACATATTAACTTGAACTAACATGACAATTTCCAAATTAGGAGTGTCCTGGTCTTAGAAATGAGAGATATATTAGCCACATACAAGCATTCTAGATCATTTTCACCTTAAATACATGCATGAAACCTCTCTATGTGACTCTAAAAAATGTCATATCATTTTAAATTTTTGAAAAGAACTTCCTAATTGGAATGTCAAAACACCTGATTCTATTAGAACTCCATCTCATGTATTTGGATGTATTTGATTCTTTTAACTCCCATGCCACTCTATTCCATATATGAACCAAGAACATACTCAATAGTATAAGTCTTAAAAATTCCACCAAATTCATCCTGTTTGTTATATCATTTTGTATCATGATGTGTATCACATATATGAACACACACAACCTAGAGGTTTCATATAAAATATGACACATAATAGATATTATCCCTAGGTTGTCTCCCTAATGCACTCGATTATTAGGTTGTTCGTACAAGTGATTTAACATAGAGTCTTATTTCCCTGCTCGACCATTAAATGGGATGACGATGTAAAAATTCATTCATTACTTTGGAAGAAAAAACTGTAACACAATAGACTAAGAAGAAGATCATTCCCTAAGCATGTCTAACAATTAAAAACTCAGAAAAAAATGATGATCACACCTGTGAAAAAGCTCATGGATACCACAAACACCCATCCAAATAAGGGTGTTTTATAGAATATAAGATTTATTCTCAGGACAATGAAATTTGAATATTACCATACATTAGGAATCTCACAACATTTAGTAAGGAATTTAAGCTCTAAGTTTGCTACATACTTCAGGTAACCCCCTTAAAAAAATAATAATATACCCGATCATAAGGCCCTATTGAGTAGATTTCACTATGCCGTACATTTATCATTTAAGACCTTGCTACAAAAGAACAAACAATACATGAAAATACTCATGTAACATTCCAACGAAACTTAAGAATATTTTTAATGTACAATCAAATGAGGGATTAAACTAAGGATACCACCCAATGATACATTTTATGCATTAAATTGAATCAAATTCAATCTTCAATCAATTAAAATATTTGATTTAGAACATTAAGTACCTATTATAAGAAAAAAACACTTGGTACATAATTTAACTAACGTCTCAAGTAATTTTTTTAAACCTTATCAAAACCTAATTTTTTAAAAATAATAATATCTTGTAATCCCATAATATTATGAAATTTATTAGATAAATTTCTTTTATTCATTTTATATATCCAAAATGATTTTGAAAATTGGGATTTGTTAAAAAAAATTCATTCACAACCCAATAGTTGATGTTTTATTATTAATTTATCAAAACACCAACATTGGTTTATCTCATAAGAAACACATCCCAAAATACTGACTTGGTTGAATTATTTTTTTTGGTTGTCAATCATATGAATTTTTATGGCCATACACTAGAGTCACAAGCCGTTATAGAAGAAACAATAAACATATTAATTATTTACAGTTTTCCTAGTGTATTTTATCTGATAATATAAAATACCATAACCCACCTACTGGGTTTGTGTCAAGTGATAGATACCTAAGAGACTAATTCATTTCATATCAAAATTAAACAAATATTTCATTTTTAATCATATTAACGTATACAAATCTCTTATTTAATTGTTTCATTTCAAAGGTTTCTATATCTAAAACTATATAGCTACCATACACTTAGCATATTGGAATTTGGATCCTATTAATCACGACCAACAAGATTCTTACCATGAAACCAATGGTTATTGTCTCTTATATATCATGATTGGTTAGATAATGTTTCATAAAAAATAATTATAAAAAAATTCCATCAGAATTGATGGTGACACATTAATGCCAATTATTTATCAAAAATCAAAACTAGTTATGTTATCACAACCAGTAAGGATAGTAAGAGATTCTAAATAATAACAAGGCAATAATTAATAGGCATGAAATAATAAATTATTCATCATGGTATAAAATTACATAATTATGGTTGTAGATTATTATTATAAATAAATAACAAAATCATGTTATATAAAAATAAATATTAAATAAATACCAAACATGTACAATACTAATCATTTCTCTAAAAAACCCCAGATGATATATATCATCCTTGATAATGAACACCAAAGGTACATCATCACAATAATCAGGAATCCTAAAAATGATACTGCATGTCATGACATATGCATGAAATGAGAATCTCTATGTTCCAAAAATGATTCATGTAATGTTACATCCATTATATACAAGACCAAGGTTGAAATATCATAAATTTCTTAAATAAATAAGTATAATAAATTACACAATTCACTCAAAGTGAAATAATAATCAACTGTAAGAGTGAATACCATGAACAACAAAACCATCCATGGACACTTAGACATTCCTCCATTGGTCAGTGGATCACTCCCTGACAAGACTATTTAACAAGAAGTGACACATTTGTAGTATCCTATATAACTATCCAAAACGGTATGAAAATGGAAAATAGAACCCCTCTAATAACACTATGTTACATCCCAAACCAACTTCCTATAAATCAAACATTTGGAACATTCACCATAGGGCCTCAAGTGCACCTCCTCATATGCTAGAGGCTATCGTATTTCAGTGTGGGTCAAATAATGGTGCCATTAGGAGACTATACCATTGTGATTATTGTAGCACAATGGTATATCAAAGAATAAATAACAGAAAACCATGTAAGTAGTAATAAATGAATGATAAGTCAAAAAAAAATCAACTCAAAAAAATGGAAAATGCCATTATAAAAAAATCCATGTATTTCAAGATGATGGAAAACTAAATAAATAGTAGAGAAAATGATACAATGGAGTACATTAATTATGAAAATAAATGTACACCTTCAGGTAAAACACCATGATCTTATTAAGATCCAGCTCAATCCTCTGCTCCTAACACTCAGGTATAAGCAAGTCAACACAAGATAAATCCCATGGTCTTGCACACATGAGATCCCCTCGAGCACCCCAATGCAATAGAAGACCAAGAACGTTGTGACATATATTTAGTGGTCCACCCTCAATAGTTTGTACAACTAAATACATTCCATGAATTAATGGTAAAATAGTGTGTAGGTATAAGAATAGTATGAAATGTTGAAAATATATAAATAATTGCCATCTCGGGTTCCTATAGAATTCTTGGCTGCCCAGCCTACATTGGCTCAAGTCAGAATGATAGCCTAATCCGTATATACATATATATATTATAAATATATAGTATGATTATATAATAGTTCCACATATATGGACTATGTACGTGCGGATAAATGCAGCCATATAATTGGAATACTATATACTAGCTAGTTTGGCGTGTAACTCAGAGAACCATAACCTTTATAAAAGATCCTAAAAGATCCTGAAATAGGTAGAATACCTATATATCATAATGATTGTGATACCTCTTTATCAACACATGAAAATGTGGGTGAGTCTTCATATAAACACCTGAACAAGGGACGTGGTGTGTCAAGCCAATAGTCCAAATAGTGTTAATGGTGTATGGCATTATGTTCAACAACTGATGTAGAGAGAGTGAAATGGAAATCCCAAAAATTACACTAACCATCATTCTATGAACAATATGAATTGTGTAATAATATTAATAATATTATTCATGAGGAATCGACACTCATGTATTATATCAATCAATACCTAATATTTCAAAGGGATATAAAATTTCATTTAATAATAATATAACATGAGGTGTGAAAATTACACCAATTTATATTTATTTCAAATAATCTATTTGGTTCATTTATAGAAAAAACCCATCATGGAGCAGCCAATCATTTTATAAAATCCATTTAGTCAATAAATGGATGACAATTCACAATCATGGCATTTAAAACCCCCATAGAAGGACTTTGATCATTGAACAATTGTAAATTGGGAAACACCATTCAATAATATCAAAAGACTCCATGTACTAAAAATAAAATATATCAATAAATAATCATAAAGGAATAAGATACACCGATTCCATTAATACTAGCATTATTGAAAATCAATAATCACAACTACATAGTTTAGAAGGCATCGCTTTTCAACCCTTGGGTTTTATTATAAAACATTACATTATAAATGAGAAAATAACATAGCTAAACCTTGAATAAAATCGAAGGGGATTATCTAAATTTAACCAAAAATATAATTTTAGGAAGCTACCAAAAATATATGTTCATAAATAGTATAATCAAATTTAACTAACACATCACAAGGGTGGATCAATCTCATGGAATCCCATGGTTAATTTAAAATATTATGAATTCACCAAAAAGTTGATGATTTGGGTTAAATTAATTCCTATAACTATGTAATAGGTTTTTTGGTAGTCAGGATACAATCTATCCATTTAATTAAATTTACTTTATAATTTTAGGGTGACACCCAAAAATTCCAACACATGTTACAATGTAATTATTTATAAATAAATAGAAACATGGGGAAATAACAATAGATCAACTACCTTATACCAAGGATATTTCACTCATCCAATATCGAGTATTGATTTCATATGGTTTTAGCTAAACTGAAGAGATAGATTTCCACCCTGAAAATAAGATGAATGCGCTCACACCAAAATAGAAAAATAGATAAGAAGAAACAATAATATTAAAAGTAAGAGGATTAAAGTGCCTTCCTTGATCTATCCAATGCTTCTGATTATGATCGAATATGATCTCATATCTATTATATTTTAATATTACATAAATAGTGTTGAGGAGAAACGTATAGGAGATATGGTATTGTCCATAAAATATAAATTGAGGAGGAAAAGAGAAAATTGGGTTTTAATAATCATTATGGCCATTTTAGTAATTTTACATAAAAAATAGAGTATAAATAAGATTCACGGTTGGAAAAATTGTGCACCAACTATGCTTAAGGAATAACCCAAGAATCCCCCTCTCACAATAATGATTCATTATTTGTATTACCATGAATTGAATATATGAAAACCAATTTTAAAGAACCTAAAACAAGGTGCATGGTCGTATAGCTCCACTCACATGATTAGATGAAAACTTTGGAGACCTCAAACTCTACTGAAAGATCAACAAGGATTCATCTAGTGGGCCGCATTTTTTCAAAATAATTGTGTACCCTGAGCAGTCCTTCATGATTTTTATTTTTTGGAGCCCATTGCTCTTGAAACATATTGGATCACCCGAGGCACCCCTCAAGACATTATGCTACTATAAAAACAACACTATTGATTGTACCAACTCTCATAATTACATTTTAATGCTTGGTTTGAAGAATATCCCATTAAAAATCGAAATCAAAATCCCTTAGAATTATACATTAGAATGAAACATGGACCGTTGGTGATTATTAATAAAACATAATAGTATCGTTTAATTTTTACATGGTTTTAAAAGAATATTTCTTATTTTTTTTCTAAATTGGGAATTTTGACTTATTTTTAAAAAACAATTGAAGCGTAATTTTTAACATATAAAATATTGAAGAAGTTTCCCCTGTCCATAAATATCGTATACCATTTATCTTATTCTTTATTATTTGATGATTTTATAACAAGAAAAATTAATATCAAAATATTTTTCATTTATTTCCCATTTTCCTCTATTCATTACAGGCGGATGTTTAATACAAAATCGATTTTTCTTATGGTAATCTATCATCTCATAATTAATTATTTGAAAAATAAATTTCTCTAGAAGCATTAACTTTTTCAGTCATTATACTTTAAATATATCTTAAATATCCAGTTCAGTATATCATGAATAATATAAATCCCTAAACTATATATAATTTTTATATATAGTATTTTATATTGAATTTTATTTGATTGACTAGTTATATATTGATATTCCATATTCTATCTATAATATATAAATTTATATATAATTTTTATTCATTATTATTTAAATTGTTCATTCAATATATGAGGAATGAATTGAACATGTACTTATGGGTGGGGTCAAAAATTACATATCCCCTTGATGCATCAATAGTCACATCAGATAAATATGTTATCCAAATTTAATGGGTTTTTTGTGTATTATTACCCATAAAATAATATTTCTTAGTTCAAGGTCCTCAGTGTAATATATATCTTGATTTTTGAGATCATGTTATCCAATATGAAGAATTTCCTTCATTCCGAATTCCGCTAATATTTTCTATGAAATTACTTAATTGATATTGTCTATTGATGAATTTTTTCTCAAGTTTTTGATTATATGGAATTTATTCCATATTATTAACCATTACTTATTGATTATTGTTTATTGATTCATGATATATTTTACTACACATAACTCTTATTGAGAATCCAAGATCACAAGTTTTTTTTCATTTCCTTTTCATATTAAGAATGATATTTTAGAAAATTTGAAGGATTCAACAATTATTTAACAGTATATATTTAATATTTATGATGTACTATATTAATCCTGAATATATATAATTATTCAAGAAAACTAATCTAAATAATCCTTTAGGATGAAATTTTTTGTATCTAATACCAATGTAATAATGTAGACACCATATATGGGTTACTAGTGTCGGGGTTGTTACATTTTTTGCTTCCTTAAGGATGTTTTATTCTTTTTTTACTCTTACATGTTTTTTCATTATCATATATGTTTTTTGATCTTTTATTATGGAATTTTGTCTTCCTTATGTTCCCCACAATATTTATGATATTTTATTCTATTATATGTTATTCCCTTACTACGTGTGTGAGATCACACCATTCATAAGTTTCCAATCCCCAGGTTATAGAGATGATTATTTCATTTGACATGTCTTGGAAAGGATATATAAGTGAATATTTATGGGTAAATGTTTCCAATTTCTGTAAAATATAAATTTTAAACAGCTAATATATATGACACTAAAATAATGATTCATTGATTTTTCTAATAATTTGAGACATATAATAATTAAATAATGATATTAATGCACTATTTATGCGTGTTTAGCATGATTCATTATGTACCCCACCCTAACGGTAGTAATTATGAAGAGCACGGCACACCCCTCCTTGAAGGTGGTCATTATCCATGGATGATGAAAATTCTCACCTAATATGTTTTACATAATTGGATAACACATCAACCCTATATGGAATTCCCCCACTTCAACCAATATCTAATAGATTCCCACTAAATACATGGTATACTCTTATGTCAAGAATCATGTCCATGATTCAACCCATACCATCAAATTATCCCTAGTTCATTTCCATTTTCGCTTCATTATTATCCCCTAAACGGGTAATTTTTACCAAACCTAAGAATCCTTTTCATACTAATACCTGAAGCTAGGTACCAATGGTTATGAAATACCATCAACAGTACACACCATAGAAGGGAACAATAATCCAAATCAAGAACCATTTTTGAGATCTACAAATAATTCATTTCATGACATATCAAACATGGATATAAAGGGTGAGTCTCACACCAGGAAGCAACACACATTAGTAAAGAGTATCATAAATAATCCATAAAATCAAGATTCCATCATATAGAATTTCAAACATAGTAGAGTAATTCTTATATGAATTATTTTGATTAATTACTCTAAGGTTCATCAATGGATCAGTGGTAAAACCATGTCTCACACCCGTGGAGAATTAGAAGGACGAGAATAAAGAGATTCCAGATTTTTCTCTCATTTTTATTAGCCAACATGTGTCAAAAATCCTTTTTCTATCCAATAAATGTGGTTAAGAAGAGATTCAATGTGGATGGAATTTATGGACATACGAGGTATGGGATGATGGTCAAGTATAACTTATACAAAGGTATACATGATTATGTTAATTGAATCATGAGAGAGGAGGTGTTGGGTGGTCTCTATAAGGTCATAGTTCCCTTTATAGTTAAGGCTACACCCACAATTAGTGTAACCATCATTATGAATGAGTATACTTCTGATATTGACTTGAGCCTTTGGGTTTTCAAGTTTGTTCTGGGGTTTTTTCTTTGTTCTCTTTTATTAACAATTTCATTATTTTTTATCCATCTATATTTTATTTAGTAAATTTTATATTATTTATAATGTACATAAATTTTATCAAAAAATATGTTTTGAATGGTGAATAAATGATAATTTCATGTCATGATGGTTAATATAGAATCACATTCCTTATGTAGACCATCAATGGAACTTAGTCTAATGTAGTTCAATGTAGAGGACCTCAATTCACTCGGTCTATTCTAGAATTAAAAATGTATTGTGAATTCCTCTGAAAGAAGAAGAAAAATCGAGCCTCTAGATTAATAAAATATTATAAAATAATTATCATTACATCAATAGAAAATAGATTCAAGATGATATTTTAGAATCTTAATGTCTCATAATGATCATTCAGAAGAATGTTACTTGAAAAAATCAATTGCTCCCAATAATTCTATCAATGGTAAAGGGATAATTCATCGACAAATTGATTACTCCACCACTCTACAAAGGTATTGTCATTAGATTAAGTTGCTATAAATAAACTACCATCCGGAAGTGGTTTATAAGAATGATCTATAAAAAATTACACATATAATTATCATACATGTTGTTAGATCTTGATTTTATCAACAAACAATTTCAACTAAATAGATCTGCCATTTTTCTATAAATGAACATAGAATCACCATTAAAACAATATATAAACCACAGATCCATCATAAATCCATTCTCACCTATCAATTAAGAAGAAGGATTGGGCATATATTTAATAAAATACCACCATTATTGCATCAAAGGATCGATCAAATCATGGATAAGAAATAGGAGAATAGTGGTGATGTCTTTATTCAAGAGAGGGAGTCCATAATTTAGAATAAGGCCATGGGTTTTCGAATTTGGTGTCAAGGGTAGGGGGTTCAAAATAAGTTGCACTAAAATTCTATTGGGTGAAATAATCACACCATTGGACTAAACACACTGGTGGGCTTGTGAGGTCTATATTATATAGAGCTATCAGAACTCCATTGATTGTTGTTGGATTCCCTCCACTATATAGTTGAATCATTCCAGCCACCATACATCCCAATCCTTCTCACAGACCTCTATATTCAAAACTCAGACCCCAATTTTCAGAAATCTTATCTCTAAATAGCCCAAAATAACGATTAAATGTTGTATATTTAATTAATTTTATTTACATTAACATCTCATACATTAAGAACAAGTGAGAATGATACATTTGGATTCCCAAATAATAGTGTAATAATTTTATTAAATAAATTAATATGTAAATAGAGGGAAAAATATTTAATAGAGATGATATTTTCTTTCTTTAACCCACATAATATTAGTAAGATATAAATTCATAGAGAAAAATTCATTTTATTAACACCACAATTTTACATAGAATGAAATATGAAAATTTAGAATAGAATGGGAAATATTATAATTTATCATACATAAAATAATTATTCTGAAGTTATCACATTTTAACTCAATGATATATAATTTTAGACAACCATTACACTCAAGGATACCATGAGTCTATAACAATGAGACATTCTAAATGGGGTTTATAGAGTAAAAATTTAAATAAATAGAAAAAAATTAAAAATAAAAATTTGATAAAATTTAATAGAATAATTTTCTAAACATACAGAGAATATGTTAAAGAAGAACAATAACAACTCAATGAATGATAGTTGAGTTAATGAAAGCAGTTATAGTAATGGTAAAAGAAAAATAAGTGGGTTACCTTGAGATGAATGTTAAAATATTATGAATTTAATGATATTAATTATTAATTATTGAAATATGGTAGGTATTACACCATATAAAACAAATAATCATTTGAAATATCAATGGGATATATGGATTTGATAATGAGAAAATGTAACCCATTATTTGTATTCTCACTTGGTTGAATGCACTATGACCTCCTGCAAAAAAACAAAACTATCTAAATAATATATTTGAAAACTCTATTCATATATTTAATGTTGTATACTAATTAATTAAAATAATTAATTACTAATTTACTAGTTAGTTATGGTTTCATTTCGTTATTGGATTTTAGAAATTCTAATTGATTCGTGTATGTTTTATAATGTCAATATTGATACTCATTATATTATACTTTGTTAATCATTCCAATATTATTTATGGTAATAAAATAAATATACTATACGGATTTATAATGATATTATCTTAATTAATAATCATTTTAGATATGTTTCTGATAATGGAATTAGTGTGGGATTATTTCAATTGGTCTAGAAATCACATATTATATTTTATTAATAAGATAAATACATAAAATAAACATTTAAAAAATAATAAAATAATAATTATTCTCATATTAACATATAATAATTTTACTATTTATTGTCACAAAGACATACATTATGTAGTATTATAATATCCTTTATATATGTTGTTAAAAATCCCAAATAAGAAAACTATATCACTATATTCAGTGAGTTGTTGTTCAAAGAATAGCTACACAAAGACTCAATAATGGTGGATTTAGTTCTTGAAGTTTTATCTTCATAAAAACACACCCTTTTTAGGATTGATAGGTTATGATATTTTATTTACAAATTAAAAAAGGTACATAATTATAGAATAAAAATATCATCCATAGGTGGTTGATAGTGGTTTAGGGAAAATATATCCCTTAGTCAACTCAAAAGATGGTCAACTCCAACTGCTTATTAAATTTCACTAAGATGATTATTTTTCATGGATATTTCCAAAATGATTCCAAGAAACCATCAATTGTTATAAAATCAAAATCTTTTATGAAGACCCTTCAAATATTTACAATAAACTACCCTTAAATACTTAGTATAATGAGTTCCATCTTCATGTGATAAGATAGAATAATGAGAATTTATAAATGAAACACATAGTTATAAGATGAAACTGATAGTAGGTGATGAAACATTTAGAGAAGATGAGTAACTTAGTAGAGAATCTCGAAAGGCCCTTCGATAATAGAATATAATACTTTATTCAAAAAGGCTAATATCAAGCTCCAAGTATTTTATGTCATGTTCTATAAGAAAGTATTATCATTTCTGTTCCATATAAGAATATCTTTAATTTAGAGAAAAACTCTTATATTTATCTCTCATATTTTGGATTTGAACATTAGAAAACCTTGTTACTCCAATGGTTTAGATGTTAATCCTTTTTTAAAAATAATATGGGCGTATCATCATAAGAATGTTTCCATATTTTCTAAATATTTAATGAACATCCATGGAAGAGATGGTAGAATATTATTTCTTAGTGTTTTCCATTATTGAGAAAAGGATTCCCTATTTAAATCAATCATTCTATATTTAGATGAATCCATTTTTGATACGTATAAATGAATTAGTTTAATTATTGAAGAGTCACACCAATAGTAAAGTTTATAATAATAACAATCTTTTATAAGATAACTTGATCTCTATTCGATAATAGTATCACAACACTATTCTCAAAATATCAATCACTATCCATATTAATAAGATAAATCACATTGGTTATTTGATTTTTTAATCATTTAAGATAAATAATATAGATTAAATATATCCCATGGATAATTCCATTTCGTAATATAATCACTTATTATTATAAGATAATATAATTTTAACGTTTTTTGACATCCATAATATAATTTATTTACAAAGGTCCTATTCATAAGATAAAACAATTTTTATGATTTCTTATCAGAATTTCCTTTCTGTCCTTGATTTCATTATAAGATAATTTATCTACTTAAAAATTTCATATACTTACATAATATCATATTAATTACTTCTATTATATATTAATATAAAATACAATATATCGTACTTGAGATTTCATCACAAGTACATAATCAAATTTTTCGGAGCATTATTTTATTCATAAGATAATCCTCACATGTATGATATATTCCATTTATAGAAAACATTGTTCCCACATACATCAAAATAATATTATTGTGATATTAGATTAAATGATATGGTCTCATTATCCATAAAAGATAAATTAATTTAGAATTTTTTCAAAAACATTGTTAATAATGTATAATAGTTTTCAGAAATAAATCATAAAAACACATGTAGATAAAAAAAATTAGAAGATAAACTGGGTTTTTTGAATATTAATTACACAAAATCCACTAAGATATATTGTAATAATATGTTTATGTCAAAAAATATCCCCATTTTTTACGATCTTGAATCCCATAAAGAGATAAAAATGAAAATTCTATTTAATAGTTATTATAATTTAAACTCTATTAAATGTTTTCTTCCATTATAATTTTTTTTATGATTTTCCTTCTCCCCATAAATTATGTTTGGAAATCTTGTCCACCTATTTTTAAAATTATTACCTTTTGGGTTTTCAAAACCTATATTTATTTATTTAAAAATGAAAACTGTAAGAAGAGAACATTCTAAATAGAACATGAACAAGGATAAAATGGGAGAATATTATATTAATAATATGAATAAAATTTGAAATTGAATTGTAAAAAAATTGGGATAATAAAATGAAAATTTAGAAATTTTAAATCAATTAAATTAAACTAAAGAAAAAAAATTAACATATACAAATAATAAAAAAATGAAGTAAAAATAACTATGAAATCAATAAAGGGAATATAATTCAATTAAAAAACCATTAAAATGTTTATGATAAAAACCATGACATATTATATTTTCATCAGTTCATAGAGAAGATATTGAATTGTTTCATTGTATTGGAGTCCATAAGAAAATGTTTTGGTGGTGTGGTTTTGAAGGATTGGGGTTGGTCTGATAGTAAGGATGAAATAGACATTGGGGCACCAACACTTTATCCACATAAATCTCTTAATGGGAAATAAGATCGATAGGTACCTCTTAGTCTAGATCTATCAAAAGGTTTCATCCTTTGTGTACTAAATTGAATTCCTGTAGATTATTGATGAACTCGAGAAAGAAAAAATTAATCAATAGATGAGAAGAATAAGTTTTCTAATGATGGAGGAGCTATTGTTGAGGTTTCATCTCCAGGATTTAGATTCTCCTATGAATACGTCATGATTGGACCAAGGATTTCCTTCAATATTTTAAGGGTTCTAGTATAGTTCTCATGAATGGAAGGTCTAATAGAAGCAATACCATTCAAGTGAAACAATTTATCTACAATGATATCCACCCATTTATCAACAATATTCCTAATTTGTTTTGGAATGGTTTGTGTAACCGTTCCCCATATTCTGAGAAAACTAATTAAAATAGTTATTCAAATAAACTTTCTTTGATATAAGGGGACTAAAATATTTAACAATTAAAATTGGTTATAATAAAAACATACTAACCCAGTTGTTGGTGCTAAAATAGATAATACTACATCAACTTCTTTCCCCTTGGAGGAAACCGGATTGTCGATAGGTTCATCAGCCATATATTCTTCTACTAAAAGAGATTATGAAATTGTGGAATATATAACATAATATTTTTGTATCACAAACATTTCTTCCTATAATATGAATTTATTAGACAAGGATCTAACCATTCTTCTGTGTCTTTTAAGAATAAATCTCACATTCTTCTAGGATTTCAATGAATAATCCTTTATAACTTGTATGTTCTCTTTAATTTGAGAAATTATATCCTTATAATACAGATTTATTCTGATTTCATAGATATATGTATTGATGGGAATGCTACTAATCCTAATCTCCCCAAATCAATTGTAAAATATCTAGAAAAATGGATTCATAATGCATTTTAGAAATAATAAAAGTTATGTAATCACACACTTGAGTTAAAAAATCTAGTTTATATTCCATAACCACTTGATCTAGAAAATTTTATGTTAAGGTATTACGAACGTATTTTTTTATCATTTTCCAGGTATTATTAGATCCTTATATTTAGATCATCAAAATCACATTTCAAAATTAAATTTGGCTAATAAATTACTATTCTCTTGATATATTAAATGTGACATAAAACCATCTTTACGATGGTATCTATAGGATTCTTTGAAATTGAATTTTACTTGGAGTCATAAACTCGACACAAGAATCAATCAATTAATACACCAAATGATTAATTTTAGAAAAAATCTTGTTAAAACTAGAATAAATTTGTTTATCAATGATATAAAATACTACAATAGGTATCATAGAAATATATTGATTTGAATTAATAAAATCATATAAATAGACATATTAAGGCACTACGAAATCACTATTATTATCCATAAGTTGATTTTATTCATCTTTTTAAATTTAATTAACTAGAAGAAACAATTTAACTTGATAAATTTTTGTTTATAATAGCATCTATATATTTTTTAATACCACAATTATAGCATCATAATATTCTTATAATTAATTATCATATAAATTTAATACATCGCTAATGACATAACTAACTAAATCTATCTTAACTCTATGACTTTATGGAGTAGTCAGAGACACATTGAAAAATGGAATATCCCCAACTAATGTTGAAATGGTGTTTATATGTCTAATACAGACCAACCACATAATGGTGGAGGATATATTATCTATAATAGTGGTAAAGGGAATTATTATGTGTGATGTGATAACAAGAGATGGTGTTTCAGCCTCCACTTGACCCATATAAGATTGAACTTCCTATGTACCTTCCTATTGTCCTGTATTTTATAGATTAATCTCATTAAAGACAACGACATGAAATCATCATATTAAGTTATGAAGGGTTCTAAAATATAATGAATCCTCTATTCTGGATTATGTAATAACATGTTGTAATGCACCAACTACAATGATTTCATGAGATGACTCCCCATTATCATGATAAGGCCCTGATTCAACCCATTCACTAGCTCCAATGGGTAACAATTTTTTATCTTAGAATATCCAAAGATACCTCTATTCTTCAAAACTCCTGTACAATGGTTTTTACCCTATAAAAATATGTAGCCATAGTTTCATCCAGGTATACATCATCTTTCAAAAAAACCAACATGAAAATCATCCAAAATGGATAAATGATGACTTTTTTATTCTTGATGTGGCATACACACACACACATGCATAGACACAAACACACACACACACAAACATGCGTATATATATGGAAATTTACTTAGCCAAATTTCAATTCATCTAAATAATTAAAAAATCCATAAACATAATATCATGGATATTTTTTATATCAAACACACAATTTTGTTATAAATTTTCAGCTGGATAAATTTAACCAGGACATTTACTTGTAGATCTAGGTCCTTTATAGATATATTTACCATGTCGGGAATTCCAAATTTGGATTTCGTAATCTTTGGAGGGATCACTTCAATAATAGCAGTGAGAGAAGTATTGAAATTGAAACTACCTTTATACTGACATCTAAAAACTCCATAAACTACAAATGAAAAAATATAAAAATGATTATAATTAACAGTTATAATAAAAATATCTTCAAAATATCCAATGTAAAACATACAATTCATATAAAACTAATAAAATTAGTTTTTTATGAAAAAATATGTTCTCTTCTAATTAAAGGAATTTTCCCAAAAATAAAGATTTGTAACTATTTTTAACAGTATGCCTATTCTATCAAACCAACAACAATAAAATACATTATTTATATTTACATTATGAAAATAAAAAAAACACTTTAAGATTATTATATTATCACTATCTAAATGTCTCATTTTACCAATGAGTTTTCATTATTAAAAGTTTTAAGGTTTGAGGGAAAATATGTTTGGGGATAAACAAAATGAGAGCATTATTTATCAAAACGGGTTGGAGGAGTTTCACATAAGAATGATTTTCTATTTCTATTTTGATGTCTGTGAAAGGTCTCACTATTTGAAAATACATGTTAAAATGAAATTGATATGAAAAATGTTCAACTTAGATAATGCTAAAAATAAAAATGATGAATAAAAAATAAAACAATAAATAAACAACCTATTAAATAAATTTACATTCTCACATTATTAAATCTAAAACAAGTGATGTAAATTAAATTAAATAAAATTAAACAATCTAAATTCAAAAGTGAAAAAATAAAATCTATCATTAGGAAATGTCATAGTGAATATTTCTTCTTTGATTCTCTGTAAAATCAAAATTTAAAAATATATCACTATTTAAGAATGATCTCTTATGAAATGATTCCTTAAAAATTTATTCAATATTATTGTATGATTTATTAGACTTTTAGATATGATGAAAGAACTATTGTTAGCATATTATATTGGAACAATATATTAATTGTCTCCAAAATCCATCATGTTGTGTTTCATCCGCCTCAACATTGTACAAAAAATTCCAACTTCAATATTCACATTAGTGGTAGTTGACGATGCAACATAGTTTTGTTTATTACTAGACTATGATATTAAGGATTTAGCTAGAAAATTAATGTTTCATGGGGTAATTTAATTATCACGTCTACACACACCAAAAATTATATTTTAGTAACAAGTTAAATTAAAATGTTTGAATTGAGAAGAAGTAATGAATGTTAGAAAATTATATTTAAATACCATAAAATTAATTTAGTAGTATTTAAATTATATTATTTTGTGTTTTATTAAAATATATCATATTAATTTATTGAAAACATAATATTTATAAAAAATATAGTGTGATAAAGAAAGATCTCAATTATTCTAATGTATGAAATTTTTTAAACTATTTTTCCAACTATATCCATGAAAATTTAAATATTTTAACATATTAGAGTTGATGAAGTCATAGATATTTCATGAATTTTTTTTATGTAAATCATGTATGTATTATCTTTGGATTAAAACATTTCCAATATTTCATTTATATATTTAAAATTGAGGAAATATTTTAACTCACCAATAATTCTATTTTAAAAAATTTTATGCATGGGTTATGAAAATTCATTTAATATTATTTGTATTTCTTACCTTAAAATAACATTATTGACATATATTTGAACAATAAAATTAAATTTTGATGATTCATTCTTGATTGTAGTGATGACTAAGAATCTCATATTAAATATATTTTAAAAAATAAAATAACATAATCTTGCTTACCAAGATCTAGGTTCTTGATTATGTTTATAAATTTATTAGGTATATCTGAAAATAAAAATTAAAAAACAAGGCCTCCAAAACCAGGAAGTAGTTCAATATAAAATACCATTATTTCAAGTCGATTTGAAAATCCACATTTAACAACCAAATGATATATTTAAAAAATAATATGAGATGTATATTCAAGTAAGATTTTTTTGGGTTATAAACTAGCTATAATGGAAAATTTCACTTCATAATCTGATCCTTCTTTCTAGATAAAAACTTTTTGCAATTAATCCATCTATATTCTTAAATATCAAATATTGATCATCCTCTATTTTCTTAAATACCCATTTATTTTAAATACTAGTATAATTAGAGGGTATATATTATAAATATCTTGTACTGTCCCTGTTGAACTAATTTAACACTTCTTAAATTTCCAAAACCCAAAACCTTATAATATAAGGGTTTTTATATAGTTTTAGCTTCAGCCAAAGATATAAGGATACAATGTTCTAAAATGATTCTAAAAAATTTAATAGTTTTTACACTTGTATGAAGATCTCTTATAATATTTTTTATAGTTTTCTAAGTAATTATTTTTTGTTTTTATATATTAGTCTTTTTGGTTTTAAATTTTTCACAATCATATTCCAACTCAACAACCTTTTCATTATGAAATGGTTGTTTAAGTTCTAGTTTTTTCATAGAACCAATAATGTTATCAATATGAGATTTCTTATAATCAAAAGGAACACTTTCATCAAAAATAATATGAATATATTCTTCAAATACCTTTGAATGCTTATTGAAAAATCATGTAGGATTTAGAATTTGTAGAGTAACATAATTAAGATTCCATCATTTTCCTTTGGATCAAAATTTTTAGGGTGATCCTTGGTATTCATGTTATAAAACTCATATCTAAATGCTTTAAAGAATCCTACCTTTAGTTTTAAATTCTTTAATAACTTTTATTATGTTTTCTTTCATATATTACTTATTAAAACTAGGCTAATTTAAGTTACATACTATGTTAATAACTTCTTCCCAAAAGAGATTTTGTGGGTAATATTCACGTAACATACACCTAGAGATTTATTCAAAGGAATTCATCCCCATATCAACTACACCTTTCCATTGAGGTGTCATGGGGGAAATAAAACATATTATTTATACCATTGTTTTAGAAAAATGAATTTAGTTCATGATTCCCAAAATCACCTCTATTTACACTTCTTAAAATCCCAATTTCAATATTATCTCATTCTTCACATGTTTGAAAAAATTAATAAAAATTGAACATGAGTCACCATTAACACTCCTGGAAAAACCATGTAAATCTTGAAAATTCATCCACTAAAACAGAAAATGAATATTTCCCACCTATTCATGACCTTTTATCATGTTTGAATAGATCCATGGGGATAATTTATAATGGTCCAAAAGTGGAAACACCATTTATTTATAAAATACATTTTTATTTTAATTTCTTTTTTTAATGAATAACATAGTTCCTTTTATCATATTTATTATTAGGAAATTAAAATATAAAATTTTTCATATAT
The DNA here is from genome assembly GCA_963277665.1 of Viscum album. NCBI lineage: Eukaryota > Viridiplantae > Streptophyta > Magnoliopsida > Santalales > Viscaceae > Viscum > Viscum album. The sequence goes on from OY728142.1 coordinate 1,543,766,614, forward strand.
AATATTCTCAAAAATTTATCATTGTTATATGAAAGTCTTTTATTCCCAATTTAAAATTCTTTAATTTTATCTTTCAAAAAAAATTACATTCATTAAATAAAAATAATTTATATTCAATGTATAAATAATTTCGGTTTTTTTCACCTTAACTGATGGTATTTATTTTTAATAACTATGTAGGAATTATTAGAAAAATCATCAAAATATCCTTCATAAAAATTTTGTGAAACACTTATCATATTATTATACAATACTTCTATATAGAGATCATTAATGATGAGTAATTATTTTGGATAACTAATAGATCCAATGCAAATAATTTTTTTAACATGTTGGGGGAATCTCCATTTTTATTAATCCAATAAAAACCCTCCCATTTTTCTAGGTTATGGGATACAATTAAATGGCCCTATAGGATGGTCACATGAAATTTCGAAGATATGTTACCCAATGTCCTAAGGGTCAAACAAAGAACGAAACCCATAGCCTCGTACAAATAATACCCAATACATATCTTGTGGAGTTGATGATTCCCCCCTAATGATCGGTCCACTACAAAGATCCACACTCCACCAACAACTCATTAGAGGATGTCACCTTCCTTAAATTATCACCATTAAAGGCCATAATACAAAATACACACTATTTACATTATATGTTCATACCTCAATTAAGAAAAATAAAGCATCCAACACCATGCTCAACCCATGTTGCATCAGTGATTTCTACCACACATGCACCATCATCATCAACTATTTATTCCTTGAAGGAGGACATTACTCTCCATTCCTATGCTTATTCATATATTAACTGGTCTATAATCCCAACTATGAATATAAGTAACCATTAAGAAAAATCCATTAAATTTGAGTTCATTGTAATTATATAATAATGTTTGTAGGTTTTAGAAGTCTGCAGCCATATTCCATAAAAACCCATTGTCCATAAACCATTTTGATTTATTTGTGTCTGCTTTTTTCCCTATAAAAAATAATTAATATAGTTTTTTACTACCAATAAACTCCTATATCCATCAATGTTTACAATAAAATTTTTCGTAACACAAATTAGATTGTAATTTGAAAAATTGATAATAGAATAACCTAATTTTGCACTGATAACAAAATTCATTATTTGAAATACTTAAAATTTTATCGATTGACTTTTTTTTAAAAATAATAATTTCTTATATAGTAATATATAATAATACAAGACATATTTTTATTTTAATAACTCATCATAAAATATATTTTATGACGAATGAGTTTATTTATCATTCTTCACAAACCGTATTTTTTTATTAGGTTGGTTTTCTCTTATGATTTTCTATGTAATCCTCCCTATTATTGAAAATACTTAAACCATCATTTAATTTTTTTACATTTAATTAAAATTACTTTTCTGTTGACATGGCTGGAATAACTATATATATTCATATTAAAGTTTTAAATAATTTAGAATTTTTTTTATTTAATACTAATTTTTTGTTAAAAATGTCATAATGTTAATTATTTAAAATTTTATCATTTATTAAATAATTAAAATGGAAATCTAAAATGGGTAAATATTCAGTGAGTTTATAATAATTGTAATTTTTATATTAATCTTATGAAAAATAAGAAGAATAGATTTTATCTATCAGTGTTTGGAAGCACAAGTTAGCCCTCTAATGTAAATTTTCACCATTATAATATGATATGGAATCATTATGGGAGTCGTCTAAGGATCTCCATTTTCATTAATATTTTATAGGATTTATTATTTTAGAAAAATGTCTTGAAAAATGATTTCTCCGAATTCATTCTTTCGTGTAGTAAAGGAATGATTGGATTGATGTGTTCAGGTTTCTAAACCCATATAATCAAATATATTTAGTGTCTTCCTCAGTATTCTTATACTTATTAAAGGATTTTATGAAACCAATTATATTGTTTAAATCCTTTTTGAACTTTTGTAAAATTTAGTATGATCATCATTTTATTCTTATATTGCTGGAGGTATCTTCCACTCCTGATGATTTATAATTTTTTATACCATTTTTCATCATTTCATATATTTATCTAGAAATATTGAGGCAATATGTTCCATTTTTAATAATACTATGCTTTCTATCCCCATATTCCATTTCATATTTGTACACCATGTGTGTAATAATAAGATATTTTATTTGGAAATAATTTATAGATATTTTTTTCTAATGGTAATTGAAATTCAACTCTATCTGTGTTGTAGAATTAATAGTATTTTCAAAGCATGATCATGTTCAAGAATATTTTTTCCTATATTAGAAGCATTAGATACAACCTCAACAATTATTCTATTTAACAATGGGATAATATCTTCTTCCATCATTCTAAATATATTATAAGTAATATTATCAGAGTATATCAAATATCATTCACATATCCTTTTCCATTAAAGGCCACTAATATAGTATTCCACATGTTATATGTTGTAGTGCATTGAGATACAGTCTTGAACTATTTTGGATCGAGTCCACATATGACATCCTTCATGGATTTGGAGAGTATGTAATTTAACGATTCATAAGTAACATACCTTGTTTTAGGATTAGTCCATGGAATATCATTGGGCCCAACTACCTTTAGTAAAAGATTCAGTCGATGATATTTAAGGTAGATAATATTTCAATACATCTGCAATCCATAGTGTTTTTTGTTTCAAAAAGGACAACTGACTATAAAATTGAATTTGATTTCATCTATAACATCAATTGAATATGATCTTTTTGAAGTCAATTGTTTAGTATTGATTAATGAAAATTAATAGCTTCTGTTAACAAATGTTTTTAGAGACTATATTTTCAAAGACATAGGATGAAGTTAATTGAGTTATGAAATTTCATTCATTTAAACCATCATTTTCTGAGTCCTTATAGTTTTTGATATTTTATTAATATAATAAAAAGTGTAAATATGTAAATAAATAAAAAGATCAAACAGAAAAGTTTTATAGTGGAATAAGTTACAAATATCCCTTAGTCAACTCCACTAATGCTCAAAAATTAGAATTTGGTGATTTTTATTAGAACCAATCCATTACAAGGGACACCAAACTAAGTTAAAGCATATGTCACTTAGTACAAGAATTGGATATTTTAATAAGTTCCTACAAATATTTACAAAATAGTATCATTAAAAACATATTACAAGGAATAATCAATACCACTACTTAGAGGGAATAGTTAGAGATTATAAATGAAGAACACAATTGAAAAATGCATCTCACATTTGATAACGACATGTCAAAATAAGATGGTTATCTTAAATTAGAATCATTATATATCCTTTAACCACAAAAGATAACCTTATATGCCAATTAATGAGAGGGGAGGATTTAGGTATTAAATATTATGTGTCATGTAATGTACGTACAATTTCTTATCCATATATTAGTATGTTTACGGCATCCAATAAACACTTGTATTAATATCTCCACAAATGAATTTGAACTTATGAAAACTGAATATTACCAATGACCAAGAATGTTGCCCTTTTATAAAATAGAACAAACTATCTCCTAATTAGAGTGTTCAACGCATGATTACCCCTCTTGCATCAAGGTGTCGTTATTACAATGAGACCTATGGTGATAATACTCATCCCCACATCATTAAATTCCATTGGAAACATGAGTTTTTGTGATAAATGGTTCATTTTTTAGGTTTTTTCATGAACATCAATATGGGTATGATCATTCTGAACCATCAGTTACAATAGGAATGGGAGAATATTCTAGAGAGTTCGGCTTGAGCCAAGATTCTGGTGTTGGGTTTTTAGTCCCTATGGAATTCACGAAACAAATCGAGGAATAAAGGTACTTCTAATTCACGTATGGGTGTTACCGAAAAAATTAAGAGTTTTCTGGTTGATTTAGTTTGATAACTCAAAGGCTGGGAAGATTCTATTTTGCTTAGGCCTCTATTAAATAAAAGGTTGTTTAGCATCACACCCTCTTATCCTTTACTAGGTGTAAGATATGAAAGTCTCTTCATCCCATAGTATTTAAACAGAATTCATATTGATAATTTACATCAGGTTCTATGTGAGGGGGTTGTATTTTTTGTAACACCCGGGGTATGGTTTTGTTTTCATTCACAGATGTTTTTGGGATCAATGAAACACTACAGTCTAAGGGCTACGGGAGGGATGGTGGTCTCACTTTTTGCAATAAAGGAAATTTTAAGCATGACAGTGGTGGAGAAAGGATCTCAAGTCATATTTAATTCACTACAAGGATGCTTCCAAACCCCTAGTCAGTCTCATATCAAATTCTGAAGTGAAAAGAAATTATACAAGGAGGCATTGATATTTTACAGACATGGATATAATGGAACAAATTAGTTTAATATCTATCTTCCAAGACCCCAATTCATTGTCTCCTCTCATGCTATCCATCATGGGATCATTTTCCCATGTAGGTGTAAACATTTTAATCAATGATTCTATTGGATTTCATTATTTTAGGCCATAGTAATTCTATAGCCCTCTCCCTTATATCAGTTTGTAGGACTAGGTTCCATTTTTGAAATTTAATAAAAAAATTTATGTTGTTTTTACTTTCATGGAGGATATAGGAGACAATATTCTTATCAAATCCTTCAATTCAAAAGAAAAATATGATCTTTCAAAATCAATCATTCCTTATTTAGACAAATCCTTTTCTAATTCATGTAAAAGAATGAGTTTACATATCAATAATCCAAACAAATTACACAGAGTATAATATTAATGATCCTCTATAAGATAATTTTATCTTCATAAGATAAAATCTTGAAAACAATGTTATCATAAGACATTTCACCATGATTCTTCATAAGATAAATCACTACAATTATTTTAATCTCTCATCACATATGATAAATAATGCAGAATTACTATTTCCATAAGATAATTCCACATTCTAATATAATGAGTTACTATTTTAATATAAATTACTTAACAGTTTTCATTGATTCCTTTAATATAATTTATTTATGATTCCCATATTCATATGATAAAATAATTCATCTGAATTTTATTCTAACTTTGTTTTCTATATTTATATTCTTTTTAAGATAATTAAATAATTCATAAAATATTATAAATTAATAGTATGATAACAATTAATACTAAAGTTTCATATGACAAAATAATTTAGCGTAGAATTGTGATTTTACCACAAGTATATAATATTATTTATAGGAGAATTATTTTATAGGTAATATAATAAAAACTTTTATGAAAGATTACATTGACTGAAATTTTTTTTCTTACATCCGTAATTTGAATTTAATTGTTTCTATAGGATAAATGATATTAATTCTTTATCCATTTAAGATAAATTTAATTGGAATTGATTCAAAAAAAATTATAAAATTTATAAAAGTTGGAAATAAAATTCATAATCAGATAAAGTGATAAATATTAGAAGTAAATATGATTATCTAAATCAGTAAAATATATAAACAACTGAGATGTGTTTGAATAACATATGTCTTTCACACTTGAGGATGTTTAATGAAGTATATAATATCATTGAAATAAAATTATAATTTTATTATTTTTAATTGTTATGTTTGATGGATAATATTTTGAAATTTATAATTAAATAATAAATATCATGGTGAATAGTGAAGTATGTTACTTGAGGGAGGCGGTTGTCTGTACAAATTCACTGTTAACATCATAATTTATGAATGAATGAAGGGGATGAGTGTTTATAAAAAATTGTATTTTTTAATTAATAAATAAATATTTTGTATCCTATTTATATATACCTTAATTAATAACTTTCATGAGAGCTCTTGATGAAAAATATAATCCATCATTTAATAGAGGAGGTAGTCCCCACATACACATGATCAACATTATTTTAGTTTTAAATTTTTATGGTAATGAATAAATAATTATTCTTATAGTAATATAATAAAACATAAGTATATTATTCTTAGGATGGTGTTGTAAGTGAAAAAATTAAGAAGAAAAGGTTATGTATTATATAATACTCTTATCGGGACCTTTAATTTTCCTACAAAAATATCCTTCAAAATGATAGAATTAGGTTAACTAATTGAGACCATAAGATTATAAAAACATTATAGGAATATAGTAGGTAATGAAGGAATTTTTTTTACTTCCATATAATGAAATAATTATGAAATGAAGGGGTTGTATTGTTCCCATTTTATAAAGGATGTGAAGGGTAATTTTTTTGGTAGACATAAGTTTTTAGAAATAGAATGTTTATATTCAATTGTAAATATTTGAAAAATTATATATTGTGAAGTGTATATAGTTATTAGAGTTAGTCTACCATCCACCATTCATTTCCATTCATCTAGAAGTTATTTATTGATTTTGTTTACCATAAGAAACTTGTACCATTGTAAAAAATTATTATCCCTCATAACAAATTTTAATGATGAAAATTAAAAATGATCATTTTATATAATTTTAAATTAAAAATTTAATATTATAAAATCATTTTATCAAGATATATTTTTATGGTTTATAAAAGTAAATTTTAGAATAGACACATGTTTCATGTAAATATAATATTAAGAAAATGTGTGTTTTTATGATTAAAAATTATACGAACATTTAAATCATAAATGATATTAACATATATGGAATATATTTTTTCATTATAAAATAAATAAAATTATTTTTTCTCTATATCAATAAAAAAAATTTCTTTACCAATAAATTTTTAATTAATAAAATAGATGATTTTTTTTAATTTAAATAAAATACCACTTATGTTATAAAAAATAAAAATAGGTATATAAGTTAATGATAATATTTTATGATACATAGTTTTACTCCTAAGATTTAATTTTAATCAATTAAAAGTTATCACAAATTTATAGGTCTTGATCATATAAGAACAAATTCAATAAATTTACATTTTTTGTAAAAAAAATATAATTTTTACTAGTCATGTAAAAATAAATTATTTTAGAAAAATATCAAAAAATAACCTTAAGGTTATTTTTATATGTGGAATTAAAAAATTAAGTATATTTTTTAAAATAAGAATTCTATAATATATAAATATAACTTATAAATTAAAATTTTGAAAATATATAATGAATAATTTCTTTTATTGAAAAATGTATTTTTAAATAATAGTTTGTTCTTACACATAATTTTTATGAAAATTTTAATATATTAAAAAAAATTATTCACTATAATTATTTTATTCTAAAATTTCATATTTATAAAAATGACAGAGAAAATTTTACTTCGTTGTTGTGCTTGTAGCAAGATATACAACATAATATTTGTTGGACTTGCCGATTTTGATAATCCAAAAGCATGTTTTATAAATGTGATAATCATGTTTTCATTATTTGGATAACCAGGTGTAATAAATATTATTAGTTTCTATTAATTAATAACCATGTACTTTTAATATTTCTATTTTGTTGTTTAAGTTCACATGGAAAAATTTCTTTAAGTATCAAAGGCCATTGATGAAAAGGTCACATATGAAAAGGATTCCACTGAAAAGGTCACCAATTCAAGGGACACCGACGAAAAGGTTAGAGATACAGATGTCACCGATGAAAGGGTCAAAAATGAAATGGTTACCGATGCAAAGGTCACTGATTCAAAGGTCACAGATATAATGGTCATCGATGAAAGGCCATCGATTGAATGGTAACTGATATAAAGGTCACCGATGAAAGTTCACCTATGAAGGTCATCAAAAAAGGTTACATTTGTAAGGCTACCATTGAGAAGGTTACCGATGAGAATGTCACTGGTAAAGGATACCAATGAAGTTTACCATTGAAAGCTAACGTTGATGGATACCGATGAAGGGTATCGATGAACATCTTCTATTGACACCTACCATTGTAATGGGTACCATTACCAGTCTAAATATTCTAACCCATCCATACCTTTTAATATTCTTATGATTAGTCTGATGATCATATTTGGTAAAGTTAGTATTTCTGACATTAATAAATCATGATTTTAGACATATCAAGAGACCATATCTGAGGATAGTATGAGTTATGAGGAGGAGTACATGTTATTTACTTATTTTTATTGTTGAAACACAAATATAAAAGAGATTACTAAGAAAGGAAAGAAGAAGAATGTGACCAAAAGTGATGAGAGAGGAATAAATGAGAAAGGTCTTACTCATTTGATCAAAGAGAACAACAAGGAACCATTCAGCTATTACATTGTAAACCCAAGAACTTCAAGAAGATCATTTCGAGAGAATAATTTCAAGGTTGCCTTATTTTCTTCATCAACTCTCGATCAAAAAAATAAGCAAAACAGTTAGCTCTTTAATTCTAGAACATTGATTTTCACCACTCTATTTTGAGGAAAACTTTCAGAGAAAGAATCTAACCAAAAATACTTTCCCCCAATGAGTCAAGAGCTTAACTATAAACACATAGAGGTTTCTTTAACTCTATCTTAAAATCTTAGCTCCACTGCATCATTTTATTTTACATTACTATGAAGTGTGGGTTTATTTGTTACACACACTATCTACTATGCATGAACTGGAGGATACTAAAAATACTCACATCAAACATCACCTATACTTATTTTCCCAAATATAACTATGGAAGAAACTATGTGTGGTCTGTATTGTTTGTTTTTTCCACAAAGAACTATGGTAGTGGGTGTGAACCCCGGATAGTTTGTGAAAACTATTGTAAATCCCGATGCAGGCTGTCTATCATGTTTATTATTTATATAAACTTCTTCATGTTAGGTGATCACCAAGTGGAGATGATTAATTCTTATCTTGATACTGAACCTCTTGTTTAACTTTACTTTTCACAATATTTTTGTTACACTATGTTTTATCTATTTTCCACTGCTTATAATATGTAAAACAGAAAACTATTTTGCATTGACTTTGATAGTTAGTTTTGGTTAGTGTGTGCATGTTTTAAATTCATTAAACCAGTTTCAAAATTTGTATAATTTTTTTACACTAATTCAACTAAGGACTAATCGCCCTTTGAGAATCATGTTGACCAAATAAACATTTATATCTCTACTGCTATAATTAATACGGACGTTTCAAAATCAGTGGATCTTTATCCTAATGTTTTTAAAAGAAATTTTATGTCGGAACTCAATTTCCCCCCTCTTGACATTCCACTCTGAAAAACAATTTATATGAAAGGAAGTAATTTTTTATTGTAAATATCTAAACTATTGTGAAAGTTGTCAAAAAAATTTCAACTCTGATTTTAGTTGTATCTTAAAGATCTTAAAATTTCAGTCATATCTAAATTTTAAGTTATTTAAAATTATAATTAACTATGGATAAAAGAGTTGAGTTTCATGCTACTAAAATACAATATTTCTCTAATGTTAATAACTATACTTAATGGAAATTAAAAATGAAATTGTATCTATAGAGTATGGGTCCTGAAATCTGGGACACAATTGAAGTACAACATGATTTACCTCTTCCTACTTGGGACACATGTTCAAATTGACTAAAGCTATATATAACAATAACCATAATGATATGAATCCATTGTACTACTATCTAGGTGATGTATAATTTAATATAATATCTTCTTGTAAAAGTTACTATTAAATTTGGGATACTTTGGTTGTTTCTTATAAGGGAACAACCAATGTTTTAGAAATGAGATTAAATAAATATACTATAAATATGATAACTCTAAAATGAATCATGATGAACTTAAATCTGAAAATTTTCTCAGGTTTAATGAAATAGTGAATCCCATGAGTCTACCTGGGAAACTTGTATACATCAAGGATAAGATTATGATGTTTTTTTGAGGCCTACCTGATAGATGGAGAGGAACTTTTGTTTCTATCATCGAATCATGTTTCAAAGGAAATATAACAATGAAGGAACTAATTGGAAAAATTATGATGTATGAGGAAGATCATAAGGTAAATCATGAAGTTGATAAACAACCTAGAAACAAATCTATCGCATTCAATATTGTTACCTCAAAGAGAAAAGATAATGAAAAATCTCAAGCTCCTATAAACACTTCTACTAGTGAAGACTTAGACACTGATAGTGATGATGAGATTGTTCCTCTTACTAAAAGATTATAAAAGTTCTAATATAAGAAGAATTTTTTTATAAATTCAAACAATAAAGAAATGTATGATAGTAAAGGGAAGTGAGAAAAGAGCAGAAAATGGAATGACAACACAAATGAGATAGTCTGCAGTGAGTGTAAATGAAAAGGCCAGGTAAAGGATTATTTCCCCAAACTGATGTTTGAGAAGAAATATTAGGACAAGGGAAAGGGATATTAAAATGCTATCAAAGATACTTGGAGTGCTTCGGAATATTGCTCCAGTGGATCTAACACTTCTGATATTGAAAATAACACACATGCATACATGTGTTTCCTAATAGAAACATATGAGGTAATACCCAATTCTCTTATACATAATGCTTATTATTATGGGAATAAAAGTTAATCAAATAATGATTATAATATTACTAAGATTGAACTATTTTAATATTTTTAAATTATTGAGGATAAATTTAATAATCTAAAGGATAAATATAAATTCTTAAAAAGAAAACATTCTTTAAATGCTAATTATAAGTCTTTTCTGGACATTGCGATAGAAAAATGTGCTCATCTATTAAAAGAAAATACTGAACTTAAATTATCAAATGAGAAATTAAAAAGGAATCTTTATAAGTTTATTGCATGTAGAGATACCTTAACATAGCTTTAAGGAAAAAAATTGCTCTAAAATATACACCTGTTATAGGATATACACCAGGACAAAGAATAATTATTAAAAATAAATTTGTTCCATAATTTGGACAGTTTAATGCTAGTTCTAGTTCTGGACCATCTTCTAAACAAATTTATCTAAATAACCTAATAATGTGTTCTTGTCTCAATGAATTTCTACTGATTATATGAAACTTGTGAGAAAAATATTTTTTCCCAAAAATTTACTTGGTAATATCTTCTTACCCATGAAATTAGGGGTACCAAAGCTACCTTACACTTAATCTGTTCTAATGTAAAGGTATCAGATGATCTCTAGTAAAACTCTATGGTACATGGATAGTAGATATTCATGACATATGAAATTATATTATTAGTTTTTTAAGAGCTTAATAAAATTTGATGGTGGACATGTCACATTCGGTGACAATGCTAATGGTAAGATCGTCGACTTATGCCATATTGGTAACCCTAATATTATATTAATTTGAACAGTACTTTTTATGGGTTAAAATACAATATTATTAGTATCTCTATGTTGTGTGATTATGGTTCTAATGTTGTGTTTCAATATCATGGATGAAATTTTTTTAAATCTATGAATGATTTAATATTCACTCCTTTTAGAAATGAAAATGAAAATCTTGTTTATTTAAACACTTTAGCCATGAAAAATGTTTCTTGTTTAAATGATTTTCATAAGGAATCCTGGTTATGGAATAGAAAATTAGGACACTACAATGTACAATCACGTAGGAATCTAAATAGTAAATGTTTAGTTAGAGACTTTAATAAATTGGAATTCCCACTTAATAATGTTTTTAATCATTGTCCAAAAGGAAAACAACACAAAGTTTCTTTCAAACCAAATAAAGAACATTCAACTTCTCAATCGCTTGAGTTGGTTCACATGGATTTTTTTAGACCATCTAGAGGTTCAAGTATAAATGGGAAGAACTATGATTATGTGATTTTAAGTTATTTTTATAGATATAATTGGGTATATTTTTTGGCTCAAAAATGTGAATCACATTCTTACATAATTAAATACTCTAGGCCTGTAAAAATTCTTAGTGGACTTTGAATTAAGATCATGAAATGTGATCATGGTTGTGAGTTTGAAAATTTGGAATTTTAATCATTTTTCTCAGAAAATGGATATAATCACAATTTCTCTACCCCTATAACACCTCAAAAAATGGAGTAGTAGAATGTAGAAATGAGACACTTCAATAGATTTCTCGGACTATGAAAAATGATTATAATCTACCTATCGATTTTGGGCTAAAGTTGTTAATACAGTTTGTTACATTATCAATAGAGTCTTAATTAGACCGATTCATAAGAAGACCCCTTATGAGATAAAAAATAATATGAATCCTAAGGTTAATTACTTTATTGTTTTTGGTTTCAATGTCTTTATCATTATCACTAATGATAATCTTGAAAAATTATATTTCAAGAGTGATGAAGGAATTTTACTGGGATACTCAATCTCTAGTAAGCAAATTGAGTATTCAATAAGAGAACCAAATGTGTGGAAGAATCAGTTCATGTAATATTTGATGAGGATGATCCACATGAACACAAAACCTCTATTGAACATAATTAAGAAGATATGTCAATTCTGGACATTAATGAAACAGATATTGACCCACTAGTAAAAACTAGCAGTTCTGGAAATTTTCCAGAATCTAATCTTGGTGAATCTAAACCTAAAAATAACTATGAATAATCTAGTTAAACTATTTCTAGAGGTATTAGAACACTAATGAATCATCCTTTATATGTTTTAGTAGGTTATTTAAATATATGAACACAAACTACAGATTCATTGAGAAACCAGTTTGAACATCAAACATTCTTTCAATGCATGAACCTAAAAATATTGATGATGAAATGAATGAAGAATTTCGGGTGATAGCTATGAAAGAATAATTAAATTAGTTTGAATGAAACATCATTTGGGAATTATTAGATCTACCTAAAGACACTTTGACCATAATAACTAAATGAGTGTTTATAAATACGGTTGATGAATCTGGAAACATAGTTAGAAACAAGGCTAGACTAGTAACACATGGATATATTAAGAAATAATGAATAGACTATGAGGAAACCTTTTCAGCTGTAGCTAGACTAGAATCCATTTGGATACTGCATGCTTACGCAGCTCAAATGAATTTCAAACTTCATCAAATGGATGTCAAATGTTCATTTCTATGTTGGTATATAGTTGAAGATGTATTTTTTGAACAACCCTCTGGTTTTACAAATCCCAATTTTTCAAATCATGTTTTTAAACATTCTAAATTCCTATATGGTCTAAAAAAAACTCTAAGAGCTTGGTATGATAGATATATTTCATTTTATATTTCAAAAGGTTTTATTAAAAGATTTCCAAATCATTGTCTTTTTAGTAAAAGTATTTCCAATGATGTTTCAAAATTACAAATTTAAGTAGATGACATTACTTTTGGAACTTCAAAAAATTATTTATGTACTAATTTTTCAAAAATGATCCATGATAAATTTGAAATGAATTTATTGGGGGAACATAACTTTTCGCTTGGATCTCAAATCTTTCAAAAAAAGGTATTACTTTAAATAAGATTAAATATACTAAGCATCTTTTGAAACGTTTCGGTTTCGAAAAAAATAAAGGTAGTGATACACATATGTGTACCACTTGTAAGTCGGATTTGGATGAAATTGGTAAACATGTGGATAAAACCCATTATAGAGGTATTATTGGGAGTCTTCTCTATCTTACAGATAGCAGACCTGATATTATGTTCAGTGTATGCATGTGTGCATTCTTTCAAGCCTATCCCAAAGAGTCTCATGTAACTACTGTTAAAAGGATTTCTAAATACCTCATGTATACTAAAATCAATAGACTGTTTTATCCAAGAGGAAAATAATTTGATTTAACAAGTTAGTCATATATTGAGATTGCTGGTTCAATGTTATATAGAAAGAGCACCATGGAACATGTCACATTTTGGGAAAGTCACTAGTAACTTAGTATAGTAGGAAACAAAATTTTGTTGCATTATCTACTACCAAAGATGAATATATAGATAATGGTAGTTGTTGTACTCAAATTATGAGAATGAAACACACATTACTATAATATGTAAATGAATTCAAACATGTATCTATAAACATTGATATTACAAGTGCTATTAACATCTATAAAAATCCAGTATCTCATGCTAGGACAAAGAACATTGATGTGATACATCACTTCATGAGTGACCATTATCAACGATGTTATATAACTCTTGAATTCATTTGCACTGAACACAAATTGGATGATATATTCAGAAATTATTTGATTCCTAGAGGTTAAAATACATCAAACATGAGTTAGGAATGATAAACTGCTACGTTAAGAACCTCATCATTGGACCTCATTGTTAGGAACCTCACCATTGAACCTCACCATTAGGAACCTCACCGTTGAAACTCACCATTAGGAACCACACTGTTCGACCTCACTAATAGGAACCTCAATGTTGGACCTCACAGTTAGGAACCTCACAGTTGAATGTCATTATTGGGATCCTCACCATTAGGAACCTCAACATTGGACCTCAGCATTAGGAACCTCTCAGTTGGACCAGAATGTTAAGAACCTCACCGTTGGACCTCACTATTAGGAACCTCACAGTTGTACCTCGCGATTTGGAACATCACCCTTGGACCTCATAGACTGGAACCTCATTGTTGGACATCACCGTTAGACCTCACCATTTGGAACCTTACAGATAATCGACTTTTTGAAGACATCATATTTTTTTCTTCCATAATCTGAAATTATTTTAGTATTTATTATTTCTTTTATTTGATTTTTTTGATCACTAAATGATAATAATAGGTTACAAACAAAATTTCAATCCACTTATACAATCTATCAAACCATATTATACCTAAACTAAGAACCTATACTCTTGTCGAAACCCTCAAATCGCTCTATATTGCAGTGGAATGATTGAAGAGACCATTGGTCAGCGATGCAGAAAATGTTACAAATCCTAAGGGACCTTGATCTAAATAGAGTAGAGGAATCCATGTATTGGGAAATCTAATTAACCCACATTTACCAAAGAGGGAAATCATGGTTGAGAAGTAACTAAGCTCATAATGGATGAGTTCAAGCAGGTCTTTAGTGTGGATGGCACTTGAAACTCATTGTAGGGTCGAATGCTTTTCTAATAACAATGGACCCTATTACCCAAAACTAGTGAAGGAGTTCTAAGAGTCTGTAAAATTTTACTAGTGTGAGGATGAGAATAGGTTGTCTTCAGAGGTGAATGGGTTAAGTGTGAGCTTATCCACTTTTTTTTGGAATATTATTTAAGTGTTTGACTTGAGGTATTTTTAATTATTACTCAGGATTGGTACCCCCCCAGTGAGCTCTTCAAGTATGAATAAGCCTTGGATGACCTAATAGGGAATGGAATCCCATGGAAAGTGAATGCGGCTGAAATGGAAGGAGAAAACATGTTAAAGTTTAAGATTGTTCCACATGTTTTGAGTCCCAAGAGAGGTTTATTTTCTACCTGTAAATATCAGTAGGTATATATTTTGTATCTGTTGAAGCGTGTATAGAAGAAATTTTTTTTCGATTGTTGATGATTTTATTAGATGATATGACATAGCCCAGTTCCAAATCCATTGACATTTTTCATGCCAGATTGAAATCCTAAATATTGAATGTCAAAATAGTTTCTGGAATAAAAGAAGAAACAATTTATGTAAGGTACAATTTCTGCATCACTAAGTTGAATTGAATGTTTTTAAAAAACTGATGGAACCCTAGGAAAAATGATGGGTAAATGATGGGTATAAGCTATATGAGGAATTATACCAAGTTAATCATCCTACTAGGATTAAAGATAAGAGAGACCTTGGTTAGAAGACTAATAACGTGTAGCATACATACTCAGATAAAGAACAAGAGACAACTGTTATGCAGATCAAAGGGGATTTTCCTATAGATAACAGGAGTGATCATGACCTACCTCCTTCCAATATTGTATCTTTTGTTGAGCATATCCTATCAAAAAGACTTCCAAGAAGAGAGGCTATCCTAAGCGATAGTGATGATGAAGAAAACATTGGAGAATAAGGAGATCAAAATATCTTAAGAGACAATACGGAGACCTCAGAGGAAGAAGATGATAATAAACCTAGTCATAATGACTTTGAGACAACTACTAGTTAATGTGAAGAATAATTTCTTAGTCTATGTACTCTGATAAGACAAAAAAATGATAGAAAGTGTAGATGAATAGGTTGCTAAATCTGTTTAAGATGGAATTTCATTGTCAGAAGTTGAAAATTCTGTAGAGGAAGTGGCAGTGGTCCCTCCTGGTGATATAGTTGATCAAAGAGGAATGAAAAAGATGAATGTGGTTGATCTGGAGAATTATCCATGTGAGGGGGAGGATCCTATTGCTACAAGTTTAGTTTGTGTTTCTCATGGGATAGAAGATTGGTCATAATACCTTGGATTTGTGGTCTTAAGCTTAGATTATGTTGATTTTGATGACGACCATCCTATATTGAGTCCTCCAATTCCTTCTATAATAAAAGATTCTATTGTATATCCAGTAGTGCCTTTTCCTCGAGACTATGTGAAGAAGTATGACTTATCATCATTGATGTCTGATTGGAAAATACTCTTTGACAAGAAGTCTACTAAGACATAGAGAATAGTATCTCACAATCAAGAACTTATGACATATGTTGTGGATAGGCTATTTGTTACCTCTCACTCAGCCTTTCTACATGAGGTAAAGGAATTTCAGAGTCAAATAATAACCGTGGAAGATTCTATGGAATCTGTGAAGCAGTCTATTTCCATATTAAACTCTTATATGGCTTCAAGGGTTCAAGTGTATAGAGATATTAGATGTGTAAAAAGTGTAGTTCAGCATATTGTCACTATTTTTAAGGACTTTAAGATGACTAAAGAGACACATGTGAGTGGCCAGGATGATGATGTGAAGAGTCTGATCAGTGGGATGACCAAATCATTTAAAATGATAGTGGCTTTCATAAGGGATCCTCTGTATGCATCTTCTTCCACTTCAACTCCTCCTCTATTTGATTTAGACACTTCCAGATCAGTTTTTAGAGAAGAGGTAGAGAAGTTATCTAGTTCTAGTACCACAGACCCTCAGTCTTTGACTCAGGTAATTTCCACTACTAGTGAAATTCATAATCTTGTGGGATATTTTATAAGGGAACCATATCAAGAAGATAAGGCCATCAAAGACCAAGTGTATTTCTACTACATATGGTTGTACACTAAGAATCAGATGGATGATCACATTAAGTTTTTTTAGAGGACTAGGGGATCCCACCTATCACTCTAGAGTTTAAGGATCAAATTAGCAGACCCGGAATGTTGACTCCATCCTTAGGGAAATTTATGATGAATAAGGAAGATTTTATTTCAACTGTGGTATAAGGAGGCTGTATTAGTATGGATTTCAGATATCTTCTTTTACTCTTCCTCCATGTGGATTGAACTTCCATCATTATTCCTTCTGCCTTGCCTTTTTCCTCGAGTGTATCATGATCTACCAGTACTGCACCAATGATGGATCTTTCACAATGAAATATAATCATGACCCCCACGATTTCTTATAGATCCACTCACTATAGGTCTACTGCTACCTCTGTAGCCACTTCTCCAACCCTACAGTCTTTCATCCCTCAGCCTATTCCTCTATCTTCTGGTCCTGACTCCTGAGCTTCCAAAGAAAAAGATCCATTAGACATATCTGATGTGGAATGAATGTGGTAATTCTTAGTTGAATGGGATCATTTTACAATTTTTTATCCTGTCTTCTTACTTCTTTAATAATAAAATACTCTTTTGTAATCAATTTTGTCTTCCTATCTTTTTGTTAATCACAATGAAGGAGAAGTTATATGTTTCCTACAATGGGGAAAATCATTAAAGTTAATTGGATTCTTTGAATATATATACTATCCAAAATATATATTGTTCAATTTCACTTATACACAACTCTAAAGATATTAGTAAATGTGATTAACCCTGATTTAGAAAATACTGACATAATTTAGGATTATCAAAAAGAGGGATCTTTTTTTAATCACCTATTTTGATAATACCAAATTATGTTTTATTTATTAGAAAATAATGTTTTCATTAATTGGATAATTGCTTGTCATTTATATTCTTATTTTCTATCAAGTAATAACCATTAATTTTAATATAAATGATTTCTTGATTAAGCTGATAGTGAATAATTTCTCTATGTATCAAAGTTTACTGATGAAATGGTCACATATGAAAAGGTTACTGATGCAAATGTCAGTATTAAAAGGGTCAACTATGAAATGGTTACCAATGCAAAGGTCACCAATGAAAGGGTCACAGATGAAAAGTTTATCAATGTAAATGTCACCAATGAAAAGGTCATCGATTGAAAGGTTACGGATAAAAAGGTCACCAAAGAATGGTCACCAATAGAAAGGTCTCCGATAGAAGTGTCACCAATAAAAGGTCACCAATGAACGATCACTGATGAAGTTCACCGATAAATGGTTTCCAATGTAAGGCTACCATCAGGAATGTTACCGATGCAAGGTTACCGATGAGAAGGTTAATGCTAAATGATACCGATGATGGTTACTGTAGAAGGATACTATTGAAGTCTATTGATGCACACCTATTGTTGAATCCTACGATTGTGAAGGATTCCATTACTAGTATACCTATACATACCATTCCGCACATTTTCAAGTTCTTATTATTATTCTAACGGTCATATTGGGTAAATTTTATTCTTCTATCATTAATTAATTCTTATTGTAGACATATCAAGAGACCATATCTGGTGACAATATGATGTTTGAGAAGGACTTCACATTATTTATTTATTCCAATTTTCGAAACTCAAATATAAAAGAGATGGCTGTGAAAGGGAACAAGATGCATGTTTCCAAAAGTGATCAGAGAGGAATAGTGGAGAATGATCTTACTCACTATATCAATTAGAACAAGGAAGAACCATTCAACTCTTACACTATGAACCCAAGAACATGATGAAGATAATTTTGGGAGAACAATTTCCAGACTGCCTTTTATTCTTTTTCAACTCTTGATCAACTCGAGAAGTGGAACACTTAGTTACTGAAATCTAGAACCTGCAGTTGCGCCACTATGTTTTGATGACAAGTTCCAGAGAAATACTCTAACTACAAATTCTTCACACCAAGGTGTCAAGAGCTAAAATACAAACACATAGAGCCTTCTGATCTCAATCATATTATCTTAGATCCACTGTTATCTTTTATTTTACATTTATGAGATGTGTCTGTCTGTATGTTACATCCATTGTCTCTTGTGATTGAACTAGAAGATACTGAAAATCATCACATCAAACATCCCTTACACTTTGTTTACCGCATATAACTATAGAAGAGACCATGTGTGGTCTTTATTGTTCATTTCCCCCCGAAGAATTACGGTAGAGTGTGGGAACCCTGGATAGTTTGTGAACACTGTTGTAAAGCCTGATACAAGATGTGTTTCAGGTTTATTATTTATAAAAAACTACATGGTGGTCGGTGATCACCAAGTAGAGAGGATTAAGTCTCTGCTAAATACAGAACCTGCTGTTTAACATTACTGTGCACTATATTTTTTCCATACTCTTTTCTATCTATTTTTTGCTTCTTATAATTGCAAAAAAAAATGTTTTATGCATTGAATTTGATAGATAGTTTTGGTTAGAGTGTTTGTGTGTTTAATTCAGTAAACTTGTTTCAATAGATGCAGATGTCTTTTACAATAATTTAACTAAGGACTAAACACCCTTTGAGAAACATGTTAACCCACTAAACATATATATCTCTATATCATTATTTAAATGGGCCATTTCAAAATTGGGGTATCCTCATCATAATGTTTTTATTAGAAATTTGATGTATGAACTCAATTCCCCCTCCCCCTATCTTGAGATTCAACTCTGACCAACAATGTTAATTTAAAAAATTTTATAATTTAACACATGCAGACACACAAATATATATATGTATATATATATATATTCTAAAATCCAATGGTTGTATGTTCTCCCCAATTAATAAATTTAATCGTTCCAATATTATCTATATTTCACTAATTAAAAAAGAATAATTATCCATAATAATCACATGATAAAACTTGTGTAGAGATATCCACCTCATTATCATTTTTAATTGTAGGAAATTATTTATCACAAATATTATTTTCTAGGAGTTATTAAGGATATATCATTCAAAAATTTGTAATCATTATCATATTTAAAACCAACTAAAATGAAAAAATATTTGGATAATTTCAATTAAAATTATAGTAATGAAAATGTAACTATAAAAACTCAATCCTAAATTGCCTTCTTCAATTATACCTTCATTTTAACAATGGATAAATTCAATTCAAAAATGATATAATAGGAATAAATCATAACTCCATAAATTTAAAATAGTTTGTCTATGGTCATTTTCATAGTAGGTTATCTAATGAATATCATCATCAAATTCTAATTTATTTAAATCCTTTATATATGTTTGTATATTGAATGTGATTAACCAAATCATATACGCTTGGTGTGTCTTTTCTGTTGATCAGTATTCATCCCACTGATCAAGCACCTAAGTGAATATTTAATTGATAATCAACCATATTATTTATGTGCTATTAACTTAAGGTAAATTTATGAAAAAACCACATACATATTGTAGTATCCTAATGGGAAACAACATATTTTAAAACAACATACTCAAATGATCAATAAAATTTCAAGGTTACATCCATCATTTAAACTTATACTTGGGAAATATCCCAAGGGTTTCCAATAAATTTATGTCATCGTAGTCTCACAAAAAAATACACTAAACAAAAAAAACATTTAAAATATTATCATATACCAACAAAGGTATACAAGACTTGCACTCTTAGATCTGGTGCTAATAACCCAATTTTTTTTAAAAATGATTTGATATAATTTGAGACGAAGATATTTTTATTTTACATAATTTACATAGAATATGAATTAAATCACAATAATTATATCATAATACCATTAATATATGTTTTAGTGTATTTTAAGATTATTTTTAAATTAAATTTATTTATGAAACTCATGGAAATCTCTCCATAGTCAAATTGTTCAAGAGTATCATCTAGCCTATTGATAAGTTGTATTTAACATATTTAAAAGTTGAATGATAAAATAATAAAAGGGATATCCTAGAAACATAGTAAGGGAAACACTAAATGGAAATTAAACATTTGTTAGATCAAAGGAATATTAGGACACATGAATATGGGAGACATATCTTAATAAGAAGAACATGAACCAATTTAAGTTATTCAAAAGAAAATATATATAGATGTCTTATCTGAAAATAAAAAAAATCAAGTAATAGAAAAATTATGTGTTATCATGTGATATTAAAAATCAGACAAGGATCATAACTATATGAATAAGATTATGATATAATATAGGGACATATACATAATCAAAGAAATCATATATCAAGGCTACCCACTAAGGCTTTAATCTCATATTAGGCATTGGCTAATTTCCTATTTTCATTATTAATCTTAGGATAATCATCTAGTGTAACCTTGGTATTATGATAATACCCTTCTATACCTTTGGGATTGGGTTAATCCTCTCATAATAATTTTTTCTTGGGATATACCCTCTAATATATGTGGAAATATTTTAAATCCTCCCCTATATTATTTGGCTTGGGATTAATCCTCTTGTGCACCCTATAGATTTTGATTAATCTATTTGTACACCCAACAATATGGGATAATGAATCATATGTTCCTTTTATGTTGGTATAAATCACAACTTGTACCATTAATCTTGGGATAAATACAATTTTATTAAATTATTATTTGGATAAGTCCTCCGACATACACTCTTTCTTCTGGAAAATCCTACCATCTACCCTTTTGGTCGAGATCCTCCTGTGAACCCTTTGTCTTGGGATAGATCCTCATGTGTACCCTTTATAATTGATGATATATAATATTATCTAATTTATTAAAGGGAGATATATTACCCCACCCTTAATTCAAAAATAAATATGTCTTCCACATTAAAAAAACATTCATCACATCATTCAGAATAACTATAATGGAACATGGATTTATAATATTTCTAGATGGTTTCACCAAAATTAACATCAAGATTATGAATGGTTGATACCAAAAATAAAATCACCCAATAAGATTATTTCATAATAAAATTTAGATGGTTATTCATGTAAAATAATTTCCAAGGATATATATCCTTTAGAGACAGTGGAAAGTAGTTGTGCAATTGTAAATGCTTTTTATAATAATCACTTTTCATTTCAATAAATGAAGAGGCCACGGTCTTTATGTTAATGATTTTTTTAAAAGTGGAGCAAAAAGTATTGTAAATAGGAAACGTAAAGAGAAATTTAAATAGTAAATCATTGATATAGATATAATGGTTTCTATATGGTGAAGTAAGAAAATATTGAAAACTATTAATTTTGAAAAGAATATTCAATAATGGATACTTGAAAATAACACAATGGTATAATAAAGGTGAATTGAAAACATTTTAAAAACTTTTAATACATAAAATAGATTCTATATTATATCATTGAGACAAAATAATGGTTATAGAAAATGAATATGAATTGAAATAAAAACCATTTTATTTTAAAATAGTGAAAATTGTTTTAATATTTTGATGTTTATTTATTAAAAGAACACATCATAAAAAGATGTAGTTAAACATCCCATTGAAATGGGATAATGGAAAAAAGGATTTTTACATGAGTAAAATAAATTCTTAATTTCAAAATATTAATTGAAAAAATTATTTTGAATATTGACCATTGAAATTGTTGAAACCGCATCATTAAAGGAGTTAGGTTTTTTTAAAATGACACACCATTATGAGAATGATATTCATCAAGAAAACATATTTCTGATAAATACATGATTTTGAATAGATAAAAAAGTGGAATTATATGATAAAATTGGTAATATAATAATTTATCAATCATAGAATAATTCACTCTTGGTATCACATTTTAACGCAAAGGAATTTTTTATTAACCAAATCCCATACATATATCATAATTCATGAAGTGATAGTGATTTAGAAATGATTATATGTGGTATAATTGTAAAATAAATAAATAAATTTACAATAAAATATGATAAAATAAAATATCTTAATGTGACTACTTATATAGAATAACATTAATAAGAACCATTATAGCTAAATGAATGAGAATTGAGTTCCCAAAAAAACGTACTGTAATGGTAATGTATGAATAACTGGGTAATAATGGGATTAAAATAATAAATGAATGATATTAATTATCATTTAAGGAATATATTATTGAATAAAAAATTTAAAGAAATTATTGTGTGAAATATCAATCATGTTTTGTAGATTTGTAAATGAGAAAAAGAAAGAAATACCGTATATTCCGGCTTAGTCGAACACACTCTATCCTCCTATACAACATGCATAAATATATTAATTAATAAATTTATAACAATTTTCATTTAAATAAATCATTATTGAATTAAATTATAACACATTTACTAGTTATTTATGATTTCTTTTCAACATTATATGTTAGTAATGTGTAATCATTAAAATGTCAACATTTATACCCATTCATTGATTCTACGTTGATGAAAAATATACCATTTATATTTCTAAAAGAGATAAGTAACATTTATTTATAAGTCACATATCAGATTATATAACTGTTTTTGATATATTATATCAAAATAGAGTAGATAAAATCTTATTTTTATAATTTTAGCTATCAAAAATCATTTTTAAGAAATAAGTAAAATACATAATATTACATTTTTATAAACATAAAAAAGTCATTATTTTCTTATGAAATTTATACTGAATTAATATTTTCACACATAGATATTACATATTTTTATATTTATTTTATATACCTCACATAAACACTAGCTTGGGGACAATAATAGATCAGTGTCTTTGGAGAAAACGTAAAAAATATTCTAAGATAAATAATGATCTTCAACATCACCCATAAAGATCTTCTTCTTTAATAATATTCATAATAATACTCTACTTAAAACCTTTTTTCACAAACTAGGGAAATTATACGTATGAAATTCATAACTCATATGATCAATAAGTGTAAAATGACATAGATTCATAAGCATAACATGAAAAAATGGGTTTGAAAACATGACAACAACAATTATAAACCACAACGTGCATATATAAGATCATAATCATGAGTCATGACATAATTATAGTATGTTGATACGATATGAATGATAATATAATAAAATAACAATAACAATTAGAGAACAATATTGGAATAATTTATATATTTGTATCACACAAACAAAATTATATCATTGTAGACATGTATAAATAGGGAATCATTTATTCATTATGATAAGCCACACAATCAGGCCATCACATAAACTTTTGGATATGAAAATATTTCCAAAAATAACATTTTGGACATGAAAGATAGGTTCATGCATAAAAATGTGAACTTGTAATCAGGTCCACTCAAAACATTATGAACATGCAATAAGGTTCACTTATTAAATTATGACCATATAATTATGTTCATGAATTTTATTGTAAACATCTAATCCAGTTCAATCATAAAATATTTACTCATTAGTTATACATCTTTACCCAATGAAAAAATATGGATTTATATGTATCATCTGTCACATAATGAAAATCATACATTTGAGTGCGACAAGATCAAAAAACATTCATCAAATCATTACCCATGAAATGAAATGTGTTTCATTAACATTTTATGATACTTTAACTTATGTAAAAGATAAAAGTTTCATAATTATATCATCATTTCATCATAGAATTTCCAATGGAAAAAGAAGCAGGGTTCATGATAATTTCATTGTAGTATAACATATTTAAGAGAAAAGAGTTTCATAAACATCTATTCATGAAGATACATTTAGAGAAAGTATAATAATGGTATTTTGGTTTATATACCTATTTATGAAAAATTTACATCAATGAATATCATATTAGATAGATAATGATTTATAAATATCACATGGAACATTTCATAAATAAAGTAACTTTTCATTATAAATCACATCTAAAAAATAATAATTCAAAAAATAATAATTTCATTTAAAAAACAAAATTCAAATAATATAATTTACGATTCAATGAAAATAATGTCCTTTATGTTGGAAAATTCAATTTATTCAATACACATTAAAATAATGAATCCTTTAGAAATTTCTCTAAAATATATATAGGAATTGTTTATTTTGATACACAAAGATTCTTTTAAATAAATTTTTTAAATATTAAATTTTCCAAAAGAAAATTTATTTAATAAATCAATTGAAAAATTTATAAAAATTTTGAAAACATTTTTAGAAAACATGTATTTAAAAATATTTCTTCAATTAAATAGATAAATAAAGATGTATTTTTTCTTAAGAATGATTTTTGAACTCTTGAGTATATAGTGATATAAAAATTAAGGTAACACATATATTATTAGGATATATCTATATGAGATGAAAATTTAGGAGTTTCTTAAAAAATCTGTTATAATATTACTTCATCATAAACATAATCACAATTAATCCCAATAAATGATGAGGTTGTCTATAAAATATTTTCCACATTGGAAACCCAAAATTGTAAGTAATTTAATAAATAATGTGAATAAATAAATTCAAAATACTAATTTTCAATTGGGATATATACACCATTTATAAAAGAAAAATGGTTTAGAACCCAACATAAGTGTCATTGAAAGAAAATTTGGGACAAAAAAAATCCATTTCCAATTGGGAATAATTTGTATCTGAAAAAACATTAAAGAATAAAATATAATGAAACATTAAATACCATTAATATAAGTACATTATTTATATAACAAGTCAATGGTTAAATATATATACCTCACAAATGAAATATTTTGTGAATTTTCATATGTGTCCCACAGTTAAAGAGAGAATAGAAATCTATTACATTAAGTATCGACATCCACCGTACACATTTTAACCTCATGTATAAGAAATATATTTTTATAATAAATATATTATAGAACCATAATAATATATATTATATAGTATATTATTTACATACAACCATATGATATCTGTTAATTATCATTTCCCTTTTAAAATCACATTTTGGGTAATAACTACATTATTTTTCAAATAGGTTTTGATTTTTATATTTGGACCTTTTACTTTGATCATGGTTAATTAATATGCAGAATAATAATAATTAATATTTTATAATGTTTATATGTCAAATAAAATTTTATTACCAATGATTAATTATGGTTTTTAGAAATTAAATAAATCATGGTCACAGAGATTGTAGGTCGTACATATGCATGAATAAAGTTTCCGTTTTTCAATGATCATTATGAAAAGAAGGCCAGTAATATTATCTGTTAAATAAATGATAATAATATCATATTATTAAATTAAATAAACTTTTACATAACATTCATGTGGCTTGGTGATGAAATATAGAGTCACATCATTTTATAAAAGATGTAGTCAACAAGTACATATAAAAACTTATCATCTTTTAATGTGTGGAAAGGTAATAAATAAAATGGAATACTATTTTTAAGAATGATAAATATATCCACAATATAATTATTATATCAATTATATAACACATATTAATTAAATTTATTATTATGACCTTCCATTTAGAGCATTACAAAAAAATAAATCACATCTCTTCATGAGGAGGTGTTCTATCGTAACACTAGCGATGTTATCATATATTCTATAGATTATAATATATAAAACGTATACTTGATATAATGAATATATAGGTAAAATTATGTTGTAAATATATTATATATTATTTATATCAATCAACAAACCCAACTATGAGTGGTGGTAATGGAAAAACAAATGACATCGGTTCACCATGCGGTAGTTCGTAGTACACACAAATGTTGATTTAGTGACCCATATGATGGAAGGGGTGATGGTTTTATGTAATTAACATGACATAAAAACATATAATTTAATTTAATATAATTATTTTATTATATAAATCTTTTTTAATCATAATTGAAGGATATGGAGGATGAAATAAAATAGAAATGCTTATTGAATAATGTTACCTCTTCTTCAGGTAACCACATTCGGTATGAATAAAAAGCATTTATATGTTGTATTTACAATTAATTTATAAATTATTTAATGAGATGAGTGAATTTGTAAATTAATTTGGGTATATATATTTCTAAAAAATTGTTTGAAGGTGTGAATTGGAGATGACATGTAGTGTCCTTTTAAAAGTGGTGTGAGGGGAAACATATAATTTTTGAAACGAAACATGTTCCGAGTTTTTTAACATGCCACAAGGATCCAAAATGAAGTATTATCTATAATTATACATTATAGGAATAAAATAATTTCATAAAAATTTGTATATGTTTTTTGGTTATTTTAACCGTTTTCATTTTATTTTAACCCCTAAAACCCATATTTTTTCCTGACTACATTAATTAATTTTTACATGTTTTTATAACAATTTTTGTCATAAAATAAATTAAACCTATTATATAATATAAATTTTTACTATTAATAATATGGGAACAATGTTTCCAATTTTAATTTATATAAATGAAAAATTTTAATTTAAAATTTATCATTTAAGTGCGATGAGAAACATGTGTTCTAAACATAAAACATTGAAGAGTTTACATGTTTGATTATAAATATTACATTTGGAAATGATTAGAATGAAATAAATTGGATTTATATTTATATAATTTAACTAATTTTAATTTGACTACAATTTAAAATTTAATTTAACATAATAAATAATTTAAATAAAAAGGTAGTTTTCAATTAAAATCATGTTTTTCCAATATTCATTGAAAAATTAATCTTTTTATAAAAAGACAAAAATCAACATAATCTAATATTTACCTGATTATTTCAAAAAATTAAATTTATTTTGAAAAATAAATTACTTAAAAGTGTCAAAAATTACATTTAATACATGTTCAAAAAAAGGCAACAAAACATTTTTAGAAAACAATTGTTTTAGAATAAATATATATTTATACTTTTTTCTTGTCTAGAAAATGAAGAAGATGAATTTTAAATAGTTTATTTAATATATAATATAAAAATGTCATTAAAATAATTCTACTAATGTGATTAGTTTAATTTATTTATGTAAAACATGGTTTCCTTCCTAACAATAGTTTTATTAGAAATAGACTTCCATTATTATAAAATAGTTACAATTCTAATTTATAAATAATTGGTCTTGAAATGATTAATTATATATATATAGACCACATAGTTTTATAATTTATTTAATTGTTTTTCATACAATCTATTCTAACAACTAGGTGATAACTACCATCTTAAATAATAATATTTTAATAGTACATTATGTTCCACTTAAACTCGCTTCGGTGCATATCACAATTTACACTCAGTGTTATGTGTACCACAAGATGAAATTATTAACTTATGTATTGAAAAATAATATTTTAGTTGTGATTGTAAAAAATATCCAATATATAAATTTTAATTAATAAATATATTTTGAAAAATTGTAGGGTGTTACATTATACCTCCTATAAAATGAATTTTAGCCTCAAAATTAATCACATTGGTACCAAAAACTAATGATAATTATGGCTCATTACATCATTGTGTTCCAAATAACTTCATATATATTATTTTTTCTCCAAAAAAATGTGGACCATTTTAGTGGTCTTGTTTCTTAGAAATTTCATTGATCCAAAATCTCTACTGGATAATTCCGAAAAAGGAATGTCATTCTATAGTGATGCGACCCTTGAGTTTTGTAAAGTTGATAAATTATGCATTTAATTACTCATGATAGATACATGAAAGACATCATCAACTTATGATTGGATTAGTTTATTCTCTGTCGGATAGGATACCATCCTGATATGATCACGATTTTCAAACATACCATTGTAACTAGGGATTACATTTCACTATTATTATAAGACCATTTTCATCATTTGGTTATTATTCAATACATTTTCACTTTATTCCATAATCCATGAAATAAATATGGTTTTTTATTCCATAAATACTAACATATCAAAAGATTCATAATACAATAATAATTTTATCCATTTATCCCTTGTTAAAAAAAATTAACACTGGTTATTCGATATGCATAAATCACTATATGGAGCTATAATAAATTAGTATATTTAACCTCATAAAAAATTTAACATAAACCATTTTATAAATTTTTAAACATATATCACTTTAAAAATATTAAAATCCAAAATATTTTATTTAATGTTATTAAATTTCCAAAAATAAATTATAATTAATCCCCCCACAAACAATGATAAGTAGATCTTAAATATAACCTACCAAACAATTGAATACCTTTGTCATGTATTCTACTAAAACATGGTAATAAATTGAATAAAAATAAAACCTTACTGAAAGCATATAATATACACTATTCATTAAATAAAACATATATTATTTTAGATATTCTTTAAATACAAAAATGATGTAAAATCCATCAATTATTGAATAATCCACTATTAAAACAAATCATTAATCTTCTCTAAGATAATCAGTATTATCCAATTTACTGTATCCATATCAATCATATCATTATTTAAAATAAGAACTATTTTGTCAACATTATAAATATATTATGGGTTACATCCCTGTAGTAATGGGTTTTTTCATAAAATATAAACATGACATTAAAACAATTTCAAGGTCAAAATACCATTCAACATATTCATTAAAATACATTTAAAAAAAAACTTACATATAAATCTTTATATATTTCAGGATTCATAAAACATAATTCAAGAATTCCCATACACAAGAAATTAAATAATTCCACCTCAAACTTAATCCACTAATTTGGTTTCATCCTTTTATACCTTAATACCTCATTCTTTTATATTACAATCAATTTATCATCATCATAAACAACAAAACCATTACTCCTGAAACCTTACCCTTTACCTTCATGATCATTCCCCTTAAGATATATATTTTCATAATTCCCATACCTTCTAAATTAGGGATACCATTATTATCATTCTTTTCATTAACTAAAATTTTCATTTTCCCTAGTCAATTACTTTATTTCTATCCTTGTTTTTTACACTCAAGATGTCTTCTAACCCCATTGAGACTTTATCCTGAGTGATTATTCCCACATTAATAACATATTAGAAGATTAATATTCTTTCTTCCAGGTTCTCCACAAACCATGATCACAGTGAACTCTATCAATATCTTATTTGGTTAGTCTTATAGTTGTTTCTGGTGTATGTTATCAATAATATACCATGATAAATGATTAGGTACAATAACAATATCTTCTACACTATTAATCATCCCATTTAGATGCTCATATGAAAATTTCCTATGAAATTTACTATCAACTCATTTCCTTCTGGTTTCAACCATTGAATACAACTAAAAATTATAGAGTGAGAAACATTAATTATAGTGAAAACCAACATAATAATGAAAAAAAACACATAATGTAATTAAAATTTAAACCGTATTTATAATGTATGACACCTTAAGTTTATCCTAGGTCATTTATAGTGATCTTCTATTAAATTTTTTTTAGATTTTTTTTAAAGTGTCGACATGGATTGGTTACCCAATCCATGCCAAAAGAAATTTATTAAACAGAAAGGCTACAAGAAAATCCCGAGGTGTAAATAACATACACCATCATAAACAAAGTAAAAAACCAACAAAGATACAACATTAATAACCAGGTAAGAAACTTTAAAAAAACCATAAGAAGATCTGCCTGATCAGCCCCACCATGTCTGTAGATTCTGGGACTTCAAAACCATTACAGGAACGACACTTTTCCAAGAAACAGCATAGCATCTCACCAAATCAAAGCCAAACAATTGCAATGGAAGACCAGCAGCAATAACCAAAACAGAAGTTGATCAATCTGGCTAAATTGAGCTTAAAATAGCATAGAATAGACAACATTTCAACTGAGAAGAAATATTGAACGATGCAGGTAGGACACAATAACAGGAGAAGTGCAGATCCAAGTAAAAATCCTCTGAAGAAACAAAGAAGTTCCCAGCAAGCAGAAGACAGAGAAACTCCAGACTCAGTCAAAAACAAGTGAACAGGTAAAGCACAAAACCAGAGTCAAGATCTCAGGACAATTCCAGAGCAATCCAAAGCTTCTCAAAATCAGAACTAGCCCGGTTAAACATGCACAGAACAACAACCAGGAGAGTATATTACCAGAGGAGAAGGAGTCTCCAACCAAAAACAGGCAAGGTCGAACAACAAAACAAAAGAAACACTCGAAAGTAAATCAGCACATCCTGAAACTGAAAGGAACCATCCAGAATTAGGATTATTTGAAACTCATCTTTTCTTATTAAAATATTTTTAGATGATTCATAAGGAGTTTGTGAATTCTCAAATCATATCCCCAAGGAGTGTCAAATAAGGGGCATATAAAGGCCCATTGTTAGGAACCAAGTGATTATAGAGACCATCTTAGTAAACCTTTTTTGGAGTAATTATCCCATGTTACCTCCTAACATGATAATTATACATGTTTCGTTTCTTGACTAGGATGTAATTTCATGGAAACCACATTCTACCTCCTTTACGAGAATTCCAATATATTTTCCTATACTTTTACTAATATTTATACTTAACCTTATATATATCCCTAGACATATCCTTAGATATATATATAGGGATTTCACTAAAGGTTTCACATCATTGTTTTGAAAGGATAAATAAAACTTTTCTCTAACACCATAAACAGATACCCAACCCTTATATATATATTACATCTTTTTGGTTGAATATTTAATACATTACATAAAAACAGACCTGATGACCATAATAATTTTGTTTCTTTTGATATTAGGTACATAATAATCTCATTTTTTAAACATCCTTATACTTCTATATCCCATAACGATCTTATTATTTTGTACTATTTACAATCATATCCAACTTAAAACATATCTACATAACCTTGGGAATAGAAATATTACAAAATGGTAAGTTCAAATGCCCTGTAAGGGTAAACAAGGGACACATGTAATCATTACATGATTATAAGGGTATGAGAACACGAGAATAACATATAAGAACCATCCTAAAATATCAAAGATCCTAATATTGAGTCATAAATAAATATTGGTAATTCCTAAGATAAGAATCATAAGGGAATAAGAGAAAATTATCAATAGGATCATAACATTAGTATAAGATACTTATTTTTAGAATAAACATAAGCATATAACAAAAGGAACATGTATAAATAGAAGAAAGGATCAATAATTAATTTAAAGACATGAATTATATCCCGCTAATAAACAGAGAGACATTAAACTCTTTCCATATATATAACATTATATATATATTTTGGAAATTTCATGTAATGAGACTATGAACATGTAATGATGTTCACCCATAACATTGTAAACATGTAATCTGGATCATGCATAACATTGGAACCACATAATCAAGATCACTCATAATATTGTGAACATGTAATTATGTTCACAAATAACATATTAAATCACATGTTTAATAATTTTAAACATTGCATTGGATAGGGATATAGGTTTCACCAATCAAAAAATGAAAATCATATATCTGTGTGCCACATGATCATTAAACATTCATCATATCAAACCCGATTAATTGAAAGGGGTTTCACAAGAAATTAATTATTTCATAACATATAGAAAAAGACACCAGTTATAGTAATTAAAATATTTCATTATAGAATAACCTATGGAAAAATATGTGGGTTTCATAATAATTTGTATCATGGTGTATCCCATTGAAGCTAAAGCGTTTTAATAAATATCATTCAGTCGAAACCATTGAGATAATGAATAAAAAACATTATGCATGGTTCTTATACATTATAAAAAATGTTACATAAATGGATTTAATCATAGATGGATAAATATATATTAAGATAACATGGATCATTCCTTGAGGAAAATATATTTTCTATTAAAATCACTTTTTTTAAATAGAAATTCATAAAACATTCTGAAAATAATTTTCATTGAAAACAACTTTGAGTAAAATTAAATTACGATTATAAGAAAATAATTCTCTTGTATCACCGTCATATTTTAAAAGATGATTTTTTTAAATTCATATTTGACAAAAAACAACGACATAAAAAACCTATATAATATATTTCCCTACATTTTATCTCTAAGATAGCTTATAAAACTTGCAACCCTGAGTCAAAATGAACCACAATATTGTGTACCATTTTAAAATAATTTCTAAAATAGATGGTATAAATATCATTAACTATATTATGTAAATTATGGTTATCTATTGATGATAATTAAAATAATATTCATTAAAATAAAAAATAAGTGTTTTAGAAAAAATTCATTTTTTTCTAAAATATTTTTTAGTTTCTCTCTATGTAAAAAATGTAAAATAGATTTTTACAAAATATATAAAATTTAATTTGTAAAATATTATCCATTTTAGAAATCATTATTTAAAAATAATATATCTATGAGTTTAAGGTATTTTTATGAAATGTTTTATTTTTTGTTAAATATTGAAAAATACTTAACTTTAATTAAGAACAAAATTTTATTTGAAATTATTTATTATGATAAATTTTATTTAAAATTTTATTAAAATAAAATTTGTTAAATTAAAAATCTATTAATAAAAATCTGGTAATTCGAATCATTTTAGAAATAATATTTTTATATAAATATATTGTAAATGTTAGAACATAATCAATTTAAAAACCCACATTCCCATCATAACCGTTGGATTAATTTTAATTTTAAATTATCTCATTATATATTTGGAATTTTGAAAAATGGGAAACAATTGTTATAATAAAAAATTATATATTGAAATATGGTTAAATGATTTATTGACCAATGTTAATAGTCAAAATAATTAAAACTAATTATCCCAGTGAAGGTAAAAATGAATTTACTACAGGAAAAACATGATATATAATAATAAAATTACATTAGAACATGTATGAAATATATTATATCACTATATATAGACCATGTAATATCTAAGAATCGAGAATACTCCATTTTTGAATCTTTTTACCAGTGCAAAATTCTGGTTAGACCTTTTTCGTTCCAATGATTATAGGTGTGGCACTCACCTAACTTATAGAAGGGCACCAAATATACTATGTTATTAACATCATAAAACCATTTTTAATTTTGACCAATAACTTCCAAAATTCTCTCCCATCCTCCTATAATCATTTTTTTTCATAAATCCAACATATTAAGGCTTTGCCTTAAACCCAAGGAGGATACTTGAAGAAGATGTATTGTTTTTCAATGAGACTTTTTATTTTTTTTCTTCATACTTCTCCATTTATTATTATAAAACCATGAATTTATAATATAATTGTTATCATATGTAAAATAATATTTTTATATGAGGATAATTATCTACTACAATCCCCACATCTATAAAATGGGTTACAAAATCATCATTTATATGTACGGTGAACAACCACCTCATCAACCCATGTCCTTAATTTTTTCCTTTACTACCTCTCATGGTTTGGTATTATGATGTATAAAAAGTGTGTATATAATATTAAAGAACCAATTACACCTCTGGAGTCATTATATCATTATTGTTTTAATTTATATTCTATAAGGGATACAATAGCGTCTCATGTGTGCATAATAGACTACCCCTTTGCAAAGCGATGTAATTCGTATTCTAATAACAATAAAATTTAACGTAATAATGAAAAATTTAATAAATATATGTGATATAAATAAAATTATTATGATAATTAAGAAATAAATATTATTCTGTAATGATAACATATCATATTATTTCTAACAATGAATTATGATAACATCATTTCTGTACATGCAGACTGCCTCTTTCACAATGCGACGCAAATCCCTTTTCATTATCACTCTAAATCAAAATTATATATATATATATACACTTAAATTAATAATATAATATATATTATATAATGATAATTATTTAGTTATATAATATTTATAACCTCTTTTTCATATTGGTTATTGATAAATGGAAATGTTACAAATGTGTGCACATGACCTACTGTCTCCAAGATTTTAACAAACTACATTTATAAAAACATATTTAATGTTTGGTATTAAAACTAAATTTATGTATGAATATTATAATTATATCGTGGTTCTAATTCTAAATATTAGGGAGCTATATAATATTATAAATAACCGACTCATTAAAAAAAATCACGAATAATGAAACAAAGCAATTAACACTCAAAACAATGAAGAAAATTAAATATTATTCAAACAAATGATATAAAATTTCTATAAGAGGATCATATATGATATTATAAATATTATTATTTTAGTGGTATAAGTTAATAACATGTCTAAAAACACTATATAAGATTTCAAATAATGGTCACACAAAAGGAAGCCTATGATAAGGGACTTCCTAAAAATACCCCATTATGGAGGCATATTGTAACATTATGCACCTAATTTATTTTCAATGGTGAATATAATACCAATTTGAAATTTAATATCCTGGATAATAAATAATTATTTGTATTTTATGTTTTAATTATAATTATTTTATCCTGGGGTATTTTAGTTGAAAATTACGAAGTGGTAAAAAGTTATTTCACAATCTCAGTTCCTTTTGTGATTGTTAAATTTCTCTTGAAACAGTCAATTTATTGTAGTAATTTTTGACTAGAAATAAATTTAAATTAAATATTCATTATATTTAAATATGTATTTTTATTTCTAAATCCATATAAAATTTTATATATCTTTTTTAATTTGATTGTTACTTGATTAATTAATGAAATATTTATAAATCCTTATCCCCTACACAATAAGAATATCTTATGATAAGACATGTTGGTTTATGAATTAAGTAGAATGATCTATATATTTGGAATTATTTAAACATGTATTAATGGGTGTGTCAAGGTACAATATATCAACTATATTCATTGGTAGTTCTCATGAGATAAATAAGTTGGCCAAATTAAATGGGTTCCCAACATTAGTATTTAAAATATCTCGTGAAAGGTAATGATAGTAGAGGTATCATGATGCTTGAGGTCATAGTCTACAATAAATTAAAATTTACTTCATCAATAATTGAGAAATTATTTTCCATAATATTTTGACAATGATATTATCTCTGGATTAATTTCATTTTCATTTTATTGATTAAATAAAATGTGTTTTTAGTTAATTACCTTTTCATATTGATCATTTCATATATATTATTGTATTCATGTTATTTAAATGGAATATGAATCTAGATAATTTCAATTTTATATTTATTATTATTATTTATTTATGATAACATTCACTATATGATACACTTACTAAAAATTTGATATGACCATTATTTTTTTCATTTGGTAATATATGAAGAAGACATCACTCTATGACTTTTCAAGGACAAATTTCATTTAATTTTATTATGTGTATGTTTTATTTTTTTTATTTAAAAAGTAAAATGGGTATCATTTATATATTTGGTTCTTCAAATCTTATAAACTGATCAGTACTTCATTATTTTACCCCTGTATCAATGTCAATGAAATAAATTAGGATAATGACTTTGTGTTACTGGGTTTTGTGTTGTCAAAGTTGTTATAATATAGAGAATTAGTAGAAACCTTTAGAGTATATTAATGAAATCATAGTGTAGGTAAAAACAACCTATGATAAAATTTGATGATAAGAATGGCATAAAATTATATAGTATTTTAATGAAGATACTATGTAAATTTTTCATATCAATACATCTCTATTTGGATACTATAAGTAGATGTAGTTTTAGAACATAGTTACCTATGTTTAATAACTCCAGAATTGGTGTATTGGGATTTACCTGTTTATCCAATGTTTCACAACAACATTCCTTATTATGGACATGGTTTGACACTTTGAGGGTTTATTCCTTAGATAATATACATTATCATATAAACCATTATAAAGTACTTGAAAATAATGAAATACCCAAAGAATTCAAGGTTATGTTACATAAATTTTTAAATATATGATAAGTGTTAAAACTTATTTTAAATTATTCATTATGATTTAAAATTTATAATTTTATAAGATAGTCCATTTTAGTCTATTTTTTAGTAAAGGAACTTGGGTGGAATAAGGGAATTATTACTCATGACCTATTTAGTGATTGAACTGTTGAGGAATCTAACACAGTTGCTATTATAACTAAGAAAATTATGGCTATATTAGGGTATAGTAATAAATTAATGATAAATAAACATTACTAGATTTAAAGACCTATTCTAATGTGAGATTACCTTAGGTTGGATCACTTTACATGACATAACCCCTGATTATTTCGTGGGAATACTAACTCAATGGTAGTTGAACAACAGATTTATTTTCTTGAAAATATATTTAGGGAATTGGGATATATTAAAAAGAAAAATTGAACATATTTATTTTATTTTCCAAATGTATATATAGATCAACGGTTGTCTTTGATCCACAATAATATGGAGGTAGAGGGAATAGAATTCAAAAAATGTAAAGCTTTTAAGGGGAAATTCATAGACAAATATTCCCCTCTACAAAAAATTGAGATAAAGAGAAATTTCATTAGATTAGATAAAAATTAAGTTGAATATTTTTTAGTCTAAAATGATACTATTACAAGGTTATCTAGCTATGCTTGAGATTACATGCACAATATGGAGTGCAATATAGAACATTTCATTGAATGATCTATGATAAGGCTCCAAAGGGAGTGACTCTCTCAAAATTTTACTTCATGTGATGAAATTATTTTATGGGATATAAAGAGAGATAAATATCTCTACATTTATTATGTATTTGATGGGAAATATGACAAGAATATTATTATAGATAAAGAAAAGATAACAGAATGTGGGAATGATGGTTTTACATCATGTGACAATTTTATAATTAATCACCCTAGTACTTACAAGAATGGAATAGATGTTTTCTAAATGTGTGGAAAAAAATGAAACCATGCTCATTATTATTGAAAAATAATGAAAATTACAATGTTAAATACTTCCATTTTTATTATAATAGTCATAAAACCAATGAATTCCCTAAGTTTCCCGAGAACATACCTTTAAAGATGCAATGTAATTTATATCATGATTATGGTGCTGATATAATCAAATTGGAATGATTAATGTTTGTGTGAATTTTTTTCTATTATTAATTTTAAAAGTATTTTATTCATGATTTTATCATTATAATATTCATAAATTAATAAATATTTAATGAAAGTAATATTTAATTGAGGATATTAAAGGATGTTTCGAATAGAACTAAGAAAAGTGATCTCATGGGAAGTATAACTTTTTAGAAAACATGTGATTAAGGAAAGATAATACATAAATGTGATCTAAAATGAGATTATAATGGTAATGAAATTTTTATGTGATATTATTGATGAATATTAAATTGGTTAGTGATTTTATGGTTTCTGTAATCTTTTCTATATTTTAATACATGTTTGAATATTTTGAATATATTTGAGAACCTATGATTTGATTTGAATAATCACTGCATTAATTGATGTTTTAGGGTGGAATAGTTAATAACAAATTATTATTGTGAAATTAATTCTAACTTTAGTTTCTATTCTGAATTTAATGTTGATTTAGTGATCTTCCATCTAAATTTGTTCATAAAAATTTTGGAAAATCCTTAATACCAACTATTTATGGAATGGATGAAGATGAATATTAATTATTGTTTGATAACTTTTTATAACATATTGGAATCTATGTTTAATATATTTCTACTAATAAATGTATAATATGATCTATTAAGAAGAAATTTTAGTGCTTTATAAATAAAAATTAATATTTGATATTCATTCCATTATGGAAGATTTAATGTGGAATTTGGTTGAGGAAAAACCAAAGAATGAATTTGGTATTATGAAATGTAATGAATTAAAGAAATTATATATTCTTGTGAATATTAACCACCATTAGAAAAATGATATCAAAATAATTTTTATTCTTGTTATCATTATTTTTGATGTTATTAATGAACTTTTTCACAATAATGGTTTATTGATTTGTGGTCGTTGAATTCCTTATGTACATGTTCAATATCATTCTCCAACAGTATTTGTGTGTCAGTTGTATCTTCTATATCCACGTTTTCATGTCACACATATGTTATCCCAAATATAAACCTTGTTATTTACTATTATATATTACCATTGTAATTTTATTTCATTCATATTATGTGAATATTTTATTAACTCTTTTTACAATGGAGGTTTTCAAAAATTGTATTTTCAAATGTCACAACCTAGATTAATGAAATCAAGATTTAATTACAGGGATAAAATTTATTTAATATGGGTACAATGTAACACCAAGATAATTTAAAATATGACATTTTATTTAATATCATATGTGAGAAGAAAATATGATCTTGAATAACCCATGATATATATTTCTGTAAATTTTATCACATAGATTAATTCTTAAACATGAAACCCCGTGAAAATATAAACGATAATATGGTATACCACTATATAATGGATATTAACATGTTGAGTATAAATATTACTAACTGAAATATTAAAATTAATGTAATATTTTTATGTTATAATTATTTAAAAGAAAAAGAAATGTTTTCTAAATAATTTTATTTTTTTTGAATGTTAGTTTATCGCTCATTATGAACATGAAATGAAATTATTATTATTTGTTTTGTAAATTTATGTCATTAAAAAAAATATATTTTTTATATCATCATATCAAAATTATATTAGGGTTATTTTTTTGTATTTTTCTAAAATGAATAATTTTTTGATAGAGATAAAGATTTACAAAATTTAAATTGAAAAAAACCTTTTCATTAAAATTATTTATAAAGAAAAATTATACTTTGATTAGTTTTAAAGTAAAAATTAGTTAATTAATAAAAAAATTAATCCAATTTAATTCATTTTAATCAATTTAATGATAATTTTTTATATAAATAAATTTAATCTTTTAAACATATTCTCATTAAAATCCTACTTTAACGTCATGATTACCAGGCTAATTTTAAATTATAATTTTTAGTTTTATCAATGGATTTTAGAAAAAAAGGATTTCATATTCATAATAATAAATATATGGATTATATATTACGTAAAACGTAACTTTTGACCAAAATGAATATTGAAAACAATAAAATTTATTTATCACAGTAAATGTAAAAACTAATTTACTAGTTGTTAAACTAGAAGCATTAGTGTTAAAATTAGCTAAAACAATTCATAAAAATATTTAAAAGAGATATTAATATAATGCCTATGTGGTTATAATACTCAATTATTTACCGATTTCAAATATAAAAAATTTGTGTACCTAATTTTCTTTACGAAAATTACATGTGTGCTCGTCCCCTTACTCATAAAGGGCCACCCATCTTCTCTCTTATTCACCTCTTTAAAAAAATTTCGATCAGAAAATATCTTGGATTATAAAATTTGAAAATTACCTAATATCATACTATTATCCTTTATTTATGTATAAATATAACAACAAAATGATATGGTTTTAACCTAAGGAGGATACCCAAAAAATATTTAATGTTGTTCAATGAGTGTTTTTATTTAATTTCATCATTAACCACATTAAATTAATATTAATATAATAAGATATAATTTATTTTGTATATTATATATAATTTTATTTATTTTTATTAATTAAATTTCCTACAACCATCCAATGTTCTGTTGAATGGGTTACATATTCATCATTCGTGTGTACAGAAGACTATCACCACACGAACCGATGCCATTCATTTTTCAATTTCCACATATCAGTGTTGAGTATTAGGATAGATATAAAGTATATATATGATATTTATAATAGAATTACAAATATATGTGAATTATATAATACTTTTTTAATTTCTATTCACATTTTGATTCAATAACTTCAATCATGTGTTCAGTGGACAACCTCACAATGCAACGTTGTGATTCATCTTTAACTATCAATTTACATCGAATGTGATACATATAATATTAAAAAATATATATGTGATATAACTCAAAAAATTATGAAATTAATGAAATAATTTTAATTATGAGGTGATTATATATCAATTTATTTTATACAATAAAAAATGATAGAATTAGACATGTACGTGTGGACAACCACCATCACGATGCAACGCGACTCTCTTTTTATCAGTACACCAAATGGATGATATATATATAAATATTAAAAGAAATAATACATTATATAATATATTTTTATCATTATGGAATTATTTATCATTACTAACCACCTTTTAGTAGGGATCATTGTAAAATGGAAATGTTCCTCTGGAATATTATGAGCTATAGTCTCCATGATCAAAACATACTCCACTTCTCAAAAAAATCATGACTGGTATTAATAGTATAATTATGTAAAAATACTATAATTCTTTCTTTGTTATTATTCTTAATTTTATGGAAATATATAATATGTGTAAAAATTTAATCGTTTATAACAACTCACGAATTAGAGTCCAAGGTGATTAACCCCAAAAAGAATGAAAATAATTAAATATTTTTAACAAATGGGTGGTAAACGGTAATAATAAGTTCAAATATGATATTATAAATATGATTATAGTTCTGTTATAAGTTAAAAAAATCTCAAAAAACTATACAGTTGGTAAAATCCCATTTACCCAAAACTCGGTGTGAGGTAAGGGACTTCATCTCATTTTCCTATAATTGAATCATATATTAATTTTATTCACATAATTTATTTATTTTGATTTTTATACTACCACTATGATATGTGATATCATTATTAATCCTGAAAATATTTTATATTATGATTCAAATTGAATTATTTCATGAAATGTAATTTGTCAAGAAAATAACTAAGTGGTAAAAAGTAATAGTACAATATTGCTTCCTTTTTTTATTGTTATCATTATCTTGAAAAACTCACTCTATTTTGAAAAAAATTAAATAGAAATTACACATCACTTAAATATCCATATTATTTAATGGTGAGTTTGTTATTTCATAAAATTTATAATATTTATAGAAAATGTATTTACATTGAGAGTTATTTTATTATTTTGGAAAAATTGATAAATATGTCATTCACTAAGGGTGGATATTTGATAATAATAAAAATTGATTCATGTATTAAATAAATACTTAAATATTTGATGAATTATTCCAAAATTCAGTGAAGGATGGGGCCCAGTATAATATATACCCTCTATGCATCATTAGTTATAATGAGACAAATAAGTTGTCAATATTAAAAGATAAACTACCTATATTATTTAAATATTATTTTGATAGGTTTTTATAGTAGTGGTATTATGATTCTTAAGATCATGAAATTAAATATTTATGCATTTCCTTCGTTAAGAATTGAACTATTCTTAACGATGATATATTTATAATGATAATATATCTACAAACAATTCATTCATAGTTTATTGATTTAATAGAATGAGTTTTAATTTGTTTCCATGATATATTTATTATTCTATATGTATTATGGTAGTCGATTTATATAAATGGGATATGTCTTTAGTTAATTACCTTTCTATATTAAATATTCTCTATTTATTGATTACATATTCCACTATATATTACCCTTAATAAGAATCTTATATCACAAATATATTGTTTCTTCTTCCTAGGATATGATGAAGAGATATATGAATGAGTTTTCAAGGATTCAGTTCATATGAGTTTGTTATGTATAATGTTTTATTTTATATCCCCAATTTAAAATGAGCATCATTTATGTTACTAGTTATCCAAAAAACCAAAACATATCATAGCTTCGAGATTTCACCCTATTATATATTCCAATGAAATAATGTAAGTCACTGGTTCTAGGTTACCTGGGTCAGTGCGGTTATACGTCATGGCATTGGAAAATTATTTTCATACTTTACACTTTAAAATAATGATTATTTTTAAATTTGTAGTAAATTTCCCTGGTCATTTCTTGGAAAATTATTTTCATATAAATTTATTTTTTTAATAAAACAAGTGTTTAAATGTTTTTAATAGAGAAATTCAATAATTTCCAAAAAATTAATACATTATAAGAAAACATGTTTTTTTAGGAAAATGGGTTTTCAAAAAATGAGATAATTAAAGATAGGTT
This sequence comes from Viscum album, assembly GCA_963277665.1. Taxonomy (NCBI): domain Eukaryota; kingdom Viridiplantae; phylum Streptophyta; class Magnoliopsida; order Santalales; family Viscaceae; genus Viscum; species Viscum album. The sequence continues at coordinate 1,543,809,598 of OY728142.1, forward strand.
TTTAGTGAAAAAATAATTTTAACTCTTGATTACATAAAGATAGGAAAATAAATGTTAAATAGTTATTTTCATATAATAATTATAAGAGAATAAAAGTAAGTATTTTCATGAGAATTTGATCTTAATATTTTGTTCTAGAAAAAATAATCATAATTAATCCTCATAAATGATGAGACTGTAACATGAAATCATTAAAAATAAAGTAATATTGAATTGTAATACACATAAATGAAAACAATAAATGAAAAATAAAATATTATGATATTTAATATATTAATTATATTAATTTTAAGAGGGGATGTAAATACACCGTAAAAAATAATATAGGCGTATAACATAACATATCTCTCCAAAAAAGTATATTAGGGAAAAATAGGTTGTCACTTGGGTTTATTTTGAGTAATATTCCCCAATAAAATCAAATTAAATGAAAAATAGAATATAATTAAAAGAAGCATATTCAGTATAAAAATTTTTTAATTATAATCATATACACCACAAAAAAATGAGTGTGGAATTTCATTATGTATCCCAGAAACGAAAATGGGTCTAGAAATCCCTTACCTTATGCCTTGAATTTCTTCATGCACATTATAAACTCTAATGAATATTTATTTTTAATAAATAAATCATAGAGAAATAATCATATATATTATATAATATATGATATAATTATTACCACTTGTTACACAATTATTTAAAATTTCATGATAATAACTTGTTATTGGTATTAATCGCTTTGTTTTTTGTATATGTTCTGATTTGTTATTTTAGGATGTATATCCTTGATATTGGTTAAATAACATGTAGAGTAATAATAACTACTCAATTATAAACTTTGTAATTAAATTATTATTTTATGACTAATCATGGTATATAGTTTTTCAAAATTAAGTATTATATAATCATAAAGACAGTAGGTCGAACATTTTCATGAGTAACATTTCCATTTTACAACGATCATTATAAAAAGGATGAAATTAATATTTCATTTTCTAAAATTATTATAAGATAATATTATTTATTTATATATACGTATACATATCATCCACGGGGTTTGGTGATGAGAAGAGAGAGTCTTATCGCTTTATGAAGGTGGTAGTCTCTATATATAATAAAAATGTTATCATCATTTAGTGATGGAAATGAATGAAATAAAATTTTATTTTATCATTTTGATATGATAAATATGTCATTAATATCATAATTGTTTCATTCATATCATATATATTAATTAAATATAAGTTTATTACCTTCCAGGACAAGCGTTATTGAAAAATTAATCACATCACCTTGTGAGGTGGTAATACTTCATACACATGAGTTGCATTACCGTATCCACTATAAGAATTTGAACTAAAAAATTTATATATCAAATAATGACTCCAGAGGTAAAATTATGTTATAAATATCATATATTTATTTCTTTTATCCTTCATCATACACAGTCATGAGAGTTTGTAATTGAAAAATGAGATACATTGGTTCGTGAGGGGGTAGTCCACCGTACACATGAATAATGAATTCATAACACTTTTACGGAAGTTGGGAAGGTATTATATAATTATAATCATTTAAAAATATCTTATTATATATAGTAATTTAAATATATTATATAATATGGGCTTTTTAATAGTTAAATGATGTGGAAGAATAAGTAATATAAGAACACATCTTGAAGAATGATACCTCTTCTTTGGTTAACTCGCTTATGTTTGCACCAAAATATTTCATTGGATGGGTTTATACCAAAAATAAATATTCTAGGATGATAGTAGGGTTATATGGAACAGAGTTTGGTTGGTATTTGACAAATTAAAGAGATTTACAGTGTTAATAAGAGTGAAGATGGGTGAACTTTTATAAGTGAGGTTAGTGACACACAAGTAATTTCATGAAAGGAAAATGGAATAGCCACGTTTTCACATTCCAAAAGGTCAAAAATGGAGTATTAAAAATAATTATATATAATAGGGTTAAATATGGAGTAGAAATAAATTTTATATATGTTTTATATAATTTTAGCCATTATTTTTTAGTTTAACCCCTAATAAACCCATTTTTACCTTAACTGCATTAATTAATTTTTATATTTCTCACTATTCATTATGGTAAAACAATTATGATGACAATTTTTAGATAATATAACATATTTTAACTCAAAAAATATAATCCATTTTTTACATTCTTTTCACCAAAGTGAAAAATAGTAATTTAAAATTATTCTCTTAGATATGATGAAAAAACAAGTTTACAAAGAGAAAATGTTCAAAAGTATGCAGTGTTCTTAAATAAAAATACAACATGAAAATGATTTGAGTGTCCAAAATTTAAATAATAAATAAAATCTTTCTTGAATTTTATTTAAAAATTATTTTAAAATATAATTTAACTTTATAAATAATTTTATTCAAAAATATTTTTTCAATTATAATTCATTATTTTTCACCATTCATAAAAAATCAATTATTTAATAAATTTAATATAAATTTATCATATGAAAATTTTAAAATAATGATTCAAAAAATAAAATTTAATTTTTCAAATAATTTTTTTATGTGTTTAATTTTTTTTAGATAAGTATGTAAAAATGCAAAAAAACTAATTTTTAGAGAATACAATTTTATGAATAAAATCGGATTATTTTTTATCTGTTATCTAAAAACACATAATATGGATGTTAAATAGTTTATTGAATATATACTATATATATCTCATTCATTCCACCAAATTTATTTGTTTAATTAATTGTTGTATATTATTTTTGTGTGTATAAAAATAGTTATTTGGAAAAATATTTCCTTTATTTTTAATTAATTTTGATTTTGATTTATAATTATTTTATTACGAAATAATAATTTTTATATACATGTTTAGATCACATATTTTTAAATTTTATTTAATCATATTCATATCAAATATTATAATGTCTTGATGATAACTATTATATTAGATAATAATATTTCCATTTTATGTTACATTTCTTTTAACCGTGATGTATTTTATATCACAAGTTACACTCAGTTTTACTTGTAATGCTATATAAGCTATGTGTTTCATGTAAATAAAAATAAATCTAGGGATGTGTGTTACAAAAGTTACCAAAAAAATTAATCTATTTGATAAAAATATTTATCAAACTCTCATCGTGTTACGAAATTATGAAAATTACTGAATTTATGTTCCTATAGTCATCCACAGATGTGTCTTATAGTATAGGTCATATAAGTGGTTAAATCGATCCAAATAAGAACAAGATATAACTCTATGGGTGATAATTTCTAAGGAAGTGTATAATATCATTTTAATAGTGGAATAATTATATTATATAGATTTTTTTAGCATTCTATATCAAATTTTAAGAGGTCTAGGTAATGAACTGTAATCAAGATGAAAAAAATGCCACATCATGGAGGTGGTTATCCACACATCCTCATAGTTAACATCATAATTTCACAAAGAATGATAAGATATGGGGTAGAATATACATTTTATATTTATATTGATAAATTATTTATATGTGTCATATTTATTCATCCGTAACATTATTAAAACAAGTCTTGAGTGGAAGTAATGAAAAGAAGAAGATGTCATTTTGTATAGGTGGTATTCCACATGTACTAATGATCAACATTATTTTATTTTAATAATTCATTATAATTAATATATATTGGGCTTCTTAATTATTATAATAAAACCAAATTATACAAAAGATATGAATTTCATTATATAATTATATTTAATATTTGCTTGAATGTGAAAATATTAAGTGGAAAATGGAAAGGATTATGTAACACTTGCATTTAAAACTTTACATTTCTCTATAATGTATCCATGTAAATTAAGGTATAATGATAAATAATTTATTGTATTGGAATAAATATATGATAGATGATTTTGTGTGAAAAAATTGTATATATTTAGGGTGAAATTAGATGGAATATTAAAGGGATGAATGCGTGGGCATGCTATCCTTTTATAAGAGAAGGGTAGTGAACTTATTTTAGTACCCTTATCATTTCAACAATTAAATGTTACCATTCATGGATACACAATTCTTATATTGGAAAATATAAATTGAAGATATTTACGAGACCTAGTATCCTCTTTCACGAACCAATTCTTGTAACCATCAAAACAGGCACTCAACCATGCCCACGACAAGTCCCAACAGGCATTAGCAATTTCCATGGTCTGGGACAACTGCACGAGGATCATAAAATAATGTTTGGAAATGGTTTACACGAGTTTATAAACAATAAAAAACAAAAAGACTCAATAAAACAATTCTAGATTTTTCAAAAACAACTGTCTTTTACAAAATTTTAGAACAGAATTACATAATTTAAATCTATGTTTAAAGACTATTAAAAAGGTAAAAATACAAATATGGGTAGCCTAAGAACCGTCATATGGCAAGAGTCACCACCCTTAAGTCGTCTCCACAACACAACATCACGAGCATCTAGTAAAAACTCGAACTGTTGGCACAAAAGCTGTACCCAAACCTGCGAAAAAAATCACCAAGTCTACATACACCCAAACATATAAGTATGGTTTTATAACAACCCTAGTAAGACCCTACCACAAAGATATTCCATGCAATTAACATTCAAAAAAGAAAATCAAGAATGTTTTAAAAAACATGTAATTTATATTTATAATTTCTAAAAGATGAAACTTTAAAAATCAGTATTAATGTGCAATAATTTAATGAGGAAGAACTTTTAAAATAAATTCCAAATCTATTGAATTTTCCAGCCGAATATACCACATGATTATGGTAGGTATAATAGATCAAATGAGCATAATAAATAGGAAATATCCCCTAGGAACTAGATAGTTGTGGATCCCAGGTACCTCGTATCTCGGTGAGAGTAACCATAAAAAATAACTATTCTCATGCATGAGCCACTGTTATAGAACATACCAATTACATAGTGGTCACCAATCATCATCATCATAGTATAGTTGGAGAAGTAAGCGTCAATCATGCTTATTGAAACTATGGAAATACCCCACAGATTCACTAGCATACTAGCACACTTCTATCCACCTAGATTGTTGGGGTACTCTCTTGTGCTCAAAAAATTTCCACATGTCAAGAAATATACTTTTCACATGAAAATATCATTTACACATCACACATTTACCCTACCACCCAAATGTATATCACACAAGTCACATAAGTCCACATTTTATTCAAATAGATTTTGAAATCCGGAACCCACCAAAATATCACACAAAACTTTTTACATTAATTTAACACTTCAAAAAATACATTAAACAATTTTAAAAAACCATTAAAAGATATAAAAACTCACAACACAACCCACTAACATGTTATATAATACCCTTTTCATAATCAAAATATATTTTGCACATCACACTCACAATAGACATCCCAAATCACTTTCACATCTCTTACACACTTTATAAAATCCTTCAAAAATTTTTATAAAACAATTCTCAGATAGCACTCTTCACAAAAAATCCTTTAAAATAAAAAATATACCATTTCAAAATATACACACTTGAAAACTGTTTTCCAATATGGTTTCAAATATTACATAAATCATTAAATCATTCAAATCTTTCATAAATCAATTCAAAACATTATACCCCAACATTTCTCATAAAAACCATTTCAAAACATTATTTCAAACCACAAAACCACACCAAAACACTAGCAAAGTATAAAATTCATCCCTATAGATATTTATAATACCACATTCGAGTGTTATAAAATCAACTAGAATAATACCACGTATGATACAAATGAAAACAATCTTTTTCATAAAATTATCTCAAGATGTATAACAAATTTTTACACACAAAACCTATTTCAAAAACCCTCTTCCGAGTCCCTAATGACACTAAGACAATAACAGAATCAAATTTTTATCCCCTTTAAACAACTAATAAATCAATTTCATATTTTATAGAACTACCATAAAATATAACACATGTGTTACATTCGAAAAGTTAACAACTTCAACAAAAATGAAATTTAAAATTAAATTCTAACCCAAATACCTCAATAATGGCTTTTTCACACCACATAGCATATGGGGAACATGTAAAAATAGTAAAACAAGAAAACTAACTAATTATGGAATGGTTAACCATGGAATCACTTACCTTTCGAGTTGAAACCCTCAAATGATGGTATAAAAAATCAAGCGCACCAATATCACACCACAGGGAGGTTAAGGGAAACCTAAAATCTCAAGATTACACAAAAAAGACACCATGTTAAACCCTAGGTTTAAACTCTTACTTCTGGACACTTTGGAACAAAAAAATGAGGGATGAAACCCTAAGGAAATGGAAGATGTGGTAGTGAGGAACATGACTCGATGGAATCTTGGGGAAATCGTCCCAAATCCACCGGTATCTTCATTTTTAAAATATAAAAACATTCATGGGAGGCCCAAAAAATATGAGGATATCATGTAGGAACTGGAATGGGGGAAAATAATGAAAAATGGAGGAGTTATAAAGGAATCAACTTATCTCTTTAAATCAGGACAATTTAATAAATCTATAGAAGTTTCACCTAAATTCCTGATACAAATGATCTCCAAAGAGGGGGAGGAGATCATGGGAGCACGACCTCGGTATGTTGGATCAGGTAAGAGTTTGAATCACTAAAAGAACAAAAATATTTAATGAGATATTAAAAAATTAAAAAATATTTTTAATGCCTGAAATTGGCTTTTTGGGATGGCCCAACACCTTAATAAAAAACCTGAATCCATCATGATTATGGATTCCTAGGGATTTAAATTGATATGGAGATTTAAATATAATAGTGGATGCAATTTGGGAAGTGTAAAAGGCATAAAATGATGAAAAAGAAAGGAGTTATAAAAGAACGAAAAAATTATTTTTAAATCTAGAAATGGGAATATGCTTTGCCCCAAATTCTGAAGACGCACCATTTCCACCAATATGCTTAGTAAACCTCCAAAACAAATAATTAATGGTAATTTAATGAAAAAATTAAATTAAAAGAACATATTTATGTGACAATTATTTCCACCATATAACTTTCCACCCATGGAAAGCCACAGAAAGGCCAAAAGGAAAAACCAAACCCAACTGAAAGGCCTAAATGGACTCCTTTGCCAAGCTTCATCCCAAAGGAGAAAACATCTCTAGTGAAAAATTATTAAAGGAATACTTCACAACCAAAACATACACTATTTTACTAAAATGACCAAGTAAATTCATGATTTATCCCAAAAGTGAACTCTTCAAACACAATTCGAACAAGGATCATGAAATTTACCCATACAAACAACAACATCAAACAAGGTTACAAATACCTTGATATAACTAAACAGTTGTGCACTTTCCAATCACAAAGTTTATCCAAGGAAGATGTAGGTATTTAGATAGCTACGAATGAGACTACCCACTTCCAAGCCAATACCAAGGACAAAACTGAGTTACTGGTACGGGAAGACACAAATGGGCATGCACCATAAGAGACAACATAAATTTTTCCTTAGACATGATCATGACACTAATAGGGGTAGGCCCAAACAGAATCCCTAGTACATGGTTTAGATCTCCATTAGACATATCTAAATGAATAAACATGATACCCATGGTGGGAATCTCCACCTTAAGATCAATCTATATTAACCAACCAGCATGGGATGACATAGAAAGAACCCAAAACTTAATGAGTTGGGATGATCGCATAGTTAGTCCGCGCAGTTTGGGAAATGATGTGCTGACCATGTGGATCCTTATATCTATATGGTTTTCTGGGGCATGGTTAAAACTCACCTTTTGAATCCCATGTGTTCAACCTATCTAGGAAAATTTTAAACCTCTCTCAAAAAACACAAAGGAAACCAAATGGTGAAGGAAATATGTTTGGGGACAAAAATGGGAAAGGGGCCCTCTACCTCCTTCCAACAAATGTGAATAACAAAAGAAAGATGACGAAACCAGAGGATTAAAATCTTCCTATCATTCATAATGAGTGTAGGACGTATATAAAGGTTTGAATGACACAATGATTTCCCCTGACTACGTGCTAGCTTCTCTCCGGGACCCATGGCTGGAGCTCAACAAATTGAAGCATCTTTAGCCTCACAGTTAGGCTTTGGAAACCCATGTATGGAACTTCTACTATTAGTGTCATAAAAAACTACACCACATACCTTGATGGGTTCACTAAGAAATAACACATTGTAGAACATAATTTACCAAGACCTGACATTTATCTTATAAATGGGATCAGAATATTCTCACACACCACACCTTGTTTCTTCGAGTGAGAAACTAAATATGTGGAGGAAACATATAAAAACCATCCTCTAAGATAGAGTATTTGAGGTTTTTCCCATGGGATACATACTCCCAACATAACATAGACCCTCATAGGATTGCACGACCTTCACCTTTTCAGTTAAATGGGTATACAACATTACAGGGCGTCACTGAACATGACCATTGTGATTGATAGAATCCATACATGGAAATAGACCTTATGCTATGTACCCTAACAACACACAATTCCATAAGGTGTCCATAATGGTCTCTCATTACCATACTTCCCACACTAGTGGTTTAATGTGAACTCCTACTTAAAAAATGCTCTCAAGGACCCATATTCCCCCTTAGACACCATCAAGGCACTCATCCACACTAACAACCCCATAATAATTCCACATTCGATGAATCAATAAACTAAAGAAATCATGGTCTCTTTCAACCTTCCATGATCACTCTCCTTATAAATGAGTATCCTCAAAACCAAAAATGAAAAGGTTTAGACTCATTCATCAATTCTTGGGAATAGATTCCATACATTGATCAACTAGAGGCTTTTTCAGTAGCGAAAAAATCTAGGTTGCACTATAGTTGTGTACTAACCATTAATGGGGTCGTACCTTATCCAACGAGTGAACCCAAGGACCCAACCAAACTGAACTATTGGTTTCAAAATAAATCAACTAGATCTACGCACATGAGGGGAACCTCGATAAAGGATTCCCTAAAATTTCTCAGAAGAGACCACTAACCAGCCCTTCAACCCAACATACTGACCAAACACAAATCCAAAACACCGTTTAAACAAGTGGGGTTCTGGGACTCAAAACGTTACACAACATCAAGATTTTGAAAAACACATAATGCAGACCATCCCAAAAACAGACATCAAGACATCATATTTTATGTTTAAGAACATATCTTAGAAAAAAATGGTTTTATGGTTAGCATATCCACCAATGGTACCCCATTGGCCACACACTTGCTTGTTTCCATGCCACACTCTTCACCCTCCCCATATCCATCCATTCAGTCATATAGTTGTTTTATTAACCATCCATCATCCCATATAACCCCATTAATGTGGTCTCTCACAAAAATACCAAAGGTTAAAAAAACTCTTTCCACTTTTAAAAATCAAAATAATCAACCAATACTTCGTTTTTCTCAATACTGCTAACCACAAAATCAAACCTAAATAACCGCTTACAAAGAATTTCGAAAAGGAATTATCATTCAAATGAAAACTCACTTTCAAGTCATAAACATTAATTTTAAAACATATAATCCCATAAAAAAACCTTTCAAAATTTTAGAAAACTCTATTGGAAACACATTTTAAAAACCAACTTTAACATACTTTCTTGTTTCAAAAGAGGTGTAAAAACACCATTTTCCTAATTCAACAAAAAATTGTCAAATTTTAGTTCCAACGTTTCAAAAATAAAACCCATCCATATTTATTTGAAAAACATTTCAAAAAACCCTACACTTCTTAAAATAGTGTCATTTTTACAATAAAACTGATATTCTAAGATTTCAAACCTAAAGGACAGAAGACAATGCGAGGGGGAACTAGCATCAGTGGGTGACTTTTATTATGGTTAGATTCCATACACAAATAACATCAACATCATAGAGAGTGTTCAAGGGAAATATCCCCGGCACCCCAAGGCTTTCCAGGCCCGGTGAGCTCACTGTGACCATTACCCAAATCTATTTTTATTTCCCCTAATCACTATCTAACCAGAAAACCAATAGAATTAGATAAGTCCATAACTTCCATGTTGATAAGAATACCATCACGAGGTGTGGTGATCAAGAACACTACCCATAACCTTAATTCCATGTTTTAACAATCCTAACTCAAGACTACCCTGACTGTTCCCCAAATAATAGGACCCAAATAGTTAACATAAACCACATCTGATACCATTTTTTCAAGAACCAAATCCGTTTTTCATCAAAACCGGCACCCAAACTAGCATGTGACAACTCCCAAAGGCGTTTCTGATCCCCACGGGATGTCACCAGTGACCGGGTATCATTAAATGATATTTGGGAAATATTTACTCGTGTATATATATATTAATCTATAAAGAATATGAATAAAAGAAAACTAAAATTTCCAAATAAAACCATCTTTTACAAAATTTTAGAACTGTATTACTTAATTTAAAACTATGACTAAATTCCATTACAATGTTACAAACCCAAATATGGAAAGACCATGATCCTGCACCTAGTAAGAGGAAATTACTTCAAGCAATCTCCACAACACTGTGTCACGAATGCCAGTTACAAACCCAAATTGTGGGCACAAAAGTTGTACCCAATCCTGGGACAAAAAAATAAACAAGTACAATTACACCCACATGTGTTTGTAGGGTGTGAGCCATATCCCAGTAGGATATCACCACTAAGTGATTCCTTGCAATAAACATTAAAAGAAAAAAACATATGTTTTAAAAAACATGTAATTTCAAGTTACAATTTCTAAAAGATGAAACTTTAAATAATTCAGTTTTCAAGTGGGATAATTTAATGAATAAACACATTTATAATAAATTCCCAATCTTCTGAATTTACCAGCCAAATATACGTTATTCTTATGGTAATTATAAACGATCTAGTTAGAACAAGTAATAGGAAATAACACCTTCTAGCTAGCTTTGGGTCTCAGGTACCTTGTATCTCAGTGAGAGTAACCATCACAAATATTTTTTCTCATAAACGAGCCACTAGTAGGGAACATAACCATAACCTAGTGGTCCCCAATAATCGTAATCATAGTTTAGTTAGAGTTATAAGCATCAATATTTCTAATTTAAATAGAGTCCAAACCCAACAGATTCACTAGCATACTAGTACACGTCCACCAACCTAGATAACCCGTTTTCCCTTCTGCTCAAACTAGTTCAACAGGTCAAGAAATATTCTATGCACATAAAATATCATTTACATATCACAAATTCACCAAAAATACCACATGTATAATATAAAAGTCACAAAATTTCACTTTTCATTCAAATTGATTTTGAAATATCACTCAGACCAAAATAGCCCACAACACATTCCAAATTTCATTAACACTTCGACAAATCCATTAAAAAATTTATAAATCTATTCCAAAATATTACAACTCAGATAACAGCCAACTCACATGTAATAGAATACCCTTTTCATAATCAATACCCAATTTTCACATCACACAAACACAAAACATCCCACATCACTTTCACATCTCTTACACACTTTTGTAAATCCTTTAAAAAATTGTATAAAACATTTCCAAATGGAAAACATTACAAAACAGAACCTTTCACATTAAAAATATAAAATTTCAATTATATGATCTCCAAAATAGTTTTCTAATATGGTTTCACCTCTTTCTCAAATCCTTAAATCATTGAAATTTTTCATAAAACAATTTTAAAGATAATATCTAATCTTTTCTCATAAAACCCATTTCAAGACAATATTTCAAGGAAAAAACCACACCAAAAACACTACCAATGTTTAATTGGAATCCATAGAGATATTTATAAAACCTATTTAATGTGTTATAAAATCACTTTAAATAATACCTCGAAAGATACAAATGAAAACACCCATTTTCATGAAATTCTCTCAAGAATTATTAAAAAGTATTAAACACTTATACTATTCCAAAAACCCCATTCCAATGACCACATGACAATAATTCATTAACATAATAGAATTTCCATCCCCTTTCAACAACTAATAAATCAATTTCATATTTTATAAAACATACACAAATTATACACCATGTGTTACATTTGAAAAGTTCACAACTTCAACAAAAATGAAATAATAAAATTAAGTTCTTGACCAAATTCTACAAAAATGGTTTTTCCACAACACACATCATATGAGGAATATCCAACATGAGTAAAATAAGAAAAATAAATCATTAAGGAATGGTTAACCATGGAATATTTGACCTTTTGAGTTGACACCCTCAAATCTTGGTGCGAACCATCAAGCGCACCACCACCGCACCATAAATATGTGAAGAAAAACTTAAAATCTAAATATTACACCAAAAAGACACTATATAAAACCATAGGTTAGAACCATAACTTCTAGATACTTTTGAACATCAAGAAAGAAGGATGAAACCCTCTTGAAATGGATGAAATGCAAGGGAAGAGCACTTACTTGATGGATTGTTGGAAAAATCTCTCTAAATCAACCATTATCTAAATTTTCAAATAGCCAAAAATTCAAGGGAGGTTTGGAAATGGATGAGGAGATCTTTTAGGAAGTGAAATCTGGGAAAATAATGAGAAATGAAGTAGTTATGGAGCAATCAATTTACAAAATCAATAATTTTTTATTTGAGAAATCTATATAAAATTATCCTAAATTTCCAATTAAAATTATCTCCGAATAAGAGATTGATGGAATTAGACTATGACGTGTGTATGTGGTATCGGGTGAGAGTTTTAATCACAAAAAAATTTAAAATTTAATGATATAATAAATAATTTAAAAATATTTTTAATTCAGTAATTGAGCTCTCAAGCTGGCCCAACACCTTAATAAAAAACCAAAATTCATTATTATTATGGATTCCTAAATGATATGGTGTATTTAAAATACCATTAGATGTCATTCAGAAAGTGGAATGGGTGTTAAATGTTTAAAAAAGAAACAGTTATAAAGAAAAAAATTATTTTTAAATCTGGAAATGGGGTTACTGTTTGCCCCAAAATTCGAAAAACCCCTATTTCCAACAAAATGTGTGGTAAACCCCTAAAACAAATAAATAATGGAAATTAAATGAACAATAAATTTAAAAATAATTAATGGATGGGACATCCTTACTACAACTATTTTTTGAGTCTAATTGGGGGTGATTTAATGCATTTTTTTTAATTTTTTTACATTAATACTAATTTAATTTTATCATGAAATTAATTATTAATCATGGTAATTAAAATTAATGTACAATGATAAAAATTCTTTTTTACATTACTATAACATGGTAATTTAAAAGTTTTTAAAAAAATATCAAAAAAAAATTATGGTTTAGAAAATTTAATCTTAAAATAAACAAACATAACCATTAAAAATAGTGATTGAACAATATTGTTTTTTTAGATTATAATTTACGTGTATCATGAATTTATCAATGTATTTTACTTCTATTTGTGGGAGTGGACATCCCAATAAGGGGTGAATTTATTTCCCAATAAATGTTTGGTTTAAAAATAGTTTTAATCTAAAATACCCTAACATAATAAAAACAACACGTTAATCAACGTAGTTGAAATATATAATATTATTTTTCAAATAGATTCTCAAAGTGGGATAGATGATAAATAAAAATAATATTTGAAATCAGATTAACTTGGGAAACTAAATTGCATGATCAAACAATCTATATAATAAACATGTTAATATTAACTATCATATTAATTCATTGATACCCATTTTAAAATTGGTGTTGTTTTAAACTTTGAAATATAGAAATAAACTAATAAGAGATAGTGGAACTAAAAGAATGGGTTCAATCACAAGAAGAGTCTTAAAACACTCCACATGAAAATAACCAACATAAAAGAAGTTTTTAAAACAATAAGGTTTAGCATCAACTGAGATTGGGTTTTACAGACAACAATACACAAAAAAATTTCCATCAAATTTAGAAAACTATTATTCTAAATATATAGTTTATGAATTTTGAAGATCATATTAAGTTGGATTTGAGAGATGAATAACTCAAAAATCCCTCAAGTATTTTCTCCACTTATCATGGTCTCTTGCGGTGGTGCCAATATAAGAATCCCACTAATATCTTATAGCATCCCCACACTCAAAGAGTATATATTATATTTTATTGCATAACCATGTGTAAGTGATGAGGAAAGTAGAAGATATGGAATCTTATCTTAACAAGGTTGTTAATGATCCACATTTCCATATTCAACTACATGATCACTAGAGGAAAATGCTTAGAAATAATCTTATTCGATAATATAATCGACAACATATCCATTAGGATATTTTCCTTCAATAGAGGTAGAATTTACACTATAATTAGGTGGAATTCCATGATCATCTCCATCATTACTATCATATTATTCGGACTCTGAATAGTCAATCCCTAGATTAAAATATCCTAAGTATTTATCCATTATAATATGTTTTCTATCCCTAAAAATAATAGATAAAACATCATTGTCAGAGATCTATAAAGATTGATTATCATCTCCATTTAAAACCTTTCATTTAATATTCTCGGCCTCAAAACAATTCCATTTTTACATTCAACATCCTAAACTTCTAAAGTAACTTTTTCATCTATATTAATAGTTCTGTAGCTAACAAAAATAAGATGAGTAGAACTGGGTCTAAAATCAATATTAGAATTTCCTAAAGTAGAATCACAAGGAGTTTTATCTGACATATCCTAATTATTATCAAAACTATCACCATTTATCAACACCTAAAATCAAGTTTATACCTCAACAAATGGCAATTTATCTTTAAAAAAATTTGAATGTTCATCACATGAGACATTAGTATCTTTAAAATTGTCACATTTACTGAGAATGAATTCTAATGTAAAAATAAAAATACATGGTCTAGTCATTCCATAAGAAACATAATTTATAATAACCACATCACGGTCACTATGATCCTTAACTAAAATAGGCACTAACACATCTTCTCTAAGTCAAGATTCTTATTCATCAACATTGTCATCAAATAAATAAAATACAACATCATATAACTCTACGAATGGTTCAACCAAGACTCTAGGATTGGATGAGTAATTGTAACAACCCAAGATTTCATAGTACATTATTTCGTCAATGTAAATCAATAACTTGCACTATAGGAAACACATAGTTCAATGGAATCATGACTTACCGAACTAGCTGTTCAAACGCGGTTATGAATATTATTATCTACTCTTTTAATTTTATATATTCCATATAAATTTTTACATCTATGTTATGCTTTTCATATACATAATATAAATTTTTTTTTAGACAAATGATGTATTTTTCAAAAAATAAAATTTTAATGCTTTTTAATGGAGAAGAATTTTTAAATACAATATTTGACACATTTTTTTATTTAATATGAAAAAATATACCTCTTATCTAGAATCGGGACATAAAAATTTAGTTTCGATAAATTTTTTGTGTTTTTCTAATAACATTCATATTTGGGTGAAAAGTGAAAAATACTAAATTTTAACAGAAAACAACTTTTTTAAACAAAATTATTTATACTTTAAAATTATACATTTGAATTGTTTGGAATTATAATTACATTATATTTTTATCATTTAATTCAATGTTGGTCATTATAATTATTTTCACACTTACATTTGACATAAACACTTGTTAATCTTTTGATAGTTTTTACTTCTTAAAAACCCACATTTTGATTTTGACAACATGAATTAATTTAAAATTAATAAATGAAAATTCTATGTTCTTAATTCGGTAAAATAGACTTCATTTTTGAATTCATCATATAAAAAATTGATTAGGGTTAATTTTTTATATTTTTCCTGAAAACTTTCAATTTTTTGATCATTAGTGAAAAACATTACGTTATTGTTTAAAATATACTTTTTATTTAATTAATTAGTAATTTTATTTTAATTTATTTTAGGTCAAAATAAATAAATAATAACTATATATGTTCTATTAAATTCATTGGAGTCATTTCATAATAAGTATAGATGTATAAAATGTTATTGAACTTTTATTGTCTTTTACCCACCATATAAGAGCATTTGAAAATTCACATAAAACCCCATTTTACAACTTATGTGAGTTGAATTTCAGAAATCCGAGAGTTTGGGTTAACATTAATAAGTAAAATTTGGTTCAATTAGATGAAAATAAGTTTTTTTGAATAGTAACTTTAGAATTTTATTTACCACGGTTAAAAAAAAATAGGGAAATTAAGGGTAAAAATGATATTATAATTACAATAAAACATGTCCTAATTCTATTTCATAAGTATAATTATACCCAAAGAATCCATAGGAATAAAATATGATCCTTTTATGTCTACATTGATTAGATTAGGGCATTTATTATTGTTTTATTTAAAGAAGAGTTAAAAGTGTTAAATTAAATGTGTTTTATCTAAACCATTTTTAATATAGATTTATACATAACAAATATTAGACTATAAATATTAATTATATGGATAAAAAGAGTTCCTACATATTGGTGTTTTAATTACAAATTTTAGGAATTAAATAATAAAATTTATTTATGACACAATGATGATGCAGAAATTTACATATTAATGAATGATTAAAATAATTGATATTATAAATATAGAAATAAATCTAATTTGGGAATTTTGATGAATTATAACAAATTTCAAGGATAAAAACTCATTTTATTGATGGTTAAATAAATTTTTTTTTGAATTAATAATGCTATTGTGACTTAAAAAAGAAAATACCAAATAATGTCAAAATTGAAATAAATGCGTTTTTAAAACAATATTATATTATTAATAGATATAATATTCCTAAAAATGTAATGTTCATCCAAAATATTTATATAATGATACATGTATTTTTAATGAACTACATGAAGTTCCCTTGGAATTTTTAGTAATTTTATTAACCAATTATTATAATAGTTCAAGAATATAGTGTAAAAGTTAAACTATTTAACTAAGAGTTAAATCTAAAAGGTAAGGTTAATATGGTGACCCAAACCATTCTAAAGGATATTGGTTGGGAGGATTTCGACCCATCACCCCTTATCCTCAAAATAAATAATTATTTAGAAATTATTAACTGAATATGATTTTATTATAAAATAATATTTCACAATTTTACTAAAGTGACCCTCTTCTCTCCAATAAATGGGCATTTTACCTTCTCTCTAATTCACAACTAAAATTCCTTTTGGATCAACAAAAGTCTACCCAAATATCCCTTAAATTATCCTCCCTTCAACCTAAAGTCCTTATTATGATCAGAAATCCAACCTATGAAGCCCAATTTATCAAAACAAAAGGAAAAACCCAAATAAGAGGTAAATATTTCATCTCCTCTTTCAAGTTATTTTCTTCTTCCACTTCCACTTTTTTTTTATTTCAATTACAAAATAATAACTCTAGTATATTTTTCAAAATTTGATGTTATTATAAAAATGGTACAACCATATTCCTTATTCTATTAATCATATGTATGAAAAAGTCCCTATATGTGAGTACGTACAGCTTACCGTCTCCACGTCATGGTGTAGTTGTTATTCAATACATTATTATTTAGATGGGTGTAATAATGATTTATAATTGATGTAAATAATTAATTTTACATGTTAATGATTCTGTATATAATATATATCATTGATTTATATATGTTTTCATCTTGAATTGAATGATATTGTCGCTCGTGCGTATGTACTGTTTACCGTCTCCATGAACACGATGTGATTCATTTTCCCACCATAACCATTAAAAAATAATTTACATTTTATGACTAAAAATAATGTTTAAATAACTTAATATCATTATGGATATGAATCAAATACATCCTATCTATAACAAACATGACTTACATAATAAAAAATATAAAGGAAAATTATTGAGTTAACACCCTAAACGAGGATAACACTATAATATTATTAACAAAGAAATATTAAAAGATCATA
Organism: Viscum album; assembly: GCA_963277665.1. NCBI lineage: Eukaryota > Viridiplantae > Streptophyta > Magnoliopsida > Santalales > Viscaceae > Viscum > Viscum album. The sequence continues at coordinate 1,543,827,564 of OY728142.1, forward strand.
TAAGATATTATATTTTTGTATTTGGTTTTTGTATAATATAATAACAATAATTTCACTGTTATATATGAGTTTAATGTACCCTTGACCAAGTAAAAGAACAAGGTAACAATTAATTTCACAATCTCTTTATTATCAGAGGTTGTTTTTACATGAGTATCCACTAGGACTTCTTTATCTTCCACATCTATGTTTCATAAAAATTTATTAAAAAATATTTTAACAATATCCTAGAATATTTGTTAAATTCATTTATACCATTGTTTGGATTTTTATTAGATGTTTATAAATGAATCGTTTCGCCGTTTTCCAAATAAGGTCCTTTACAACCTTTTTGAAAAAATTTAGGAAAGAATGTTTTTGTAACTTATACGATGAGTGCAGCTATTTTATGCAGTTATAAAAACATTGAAGCTTTCCATACAATATTATAAGAATATTTGAAAAATTAATGTTTTCAAAATGAATATTTTATGGTTTTTTAGAATGGTCCCTTTATCAAGATCATCATTTCAAATTTTTTAATGATTTATTTTTCAAAATCTCTTTAATTAATGTCCATGATCTAAAAATGATTTATAGGATTTATTTATATAGAAATTATTGTTTTAAAATGTTAATTCCTTTCCAAATTTTTATAGTTGTATGGGAATCATTGAATCAAAATTCTCATTGAAAATGACTTACATTATAAATGTGTGACTTTAAAATGATTTCATAAAAAGGGATATTTCTATCAAAGTGTTTTGATAATCCTTTTCAACTATGTCAAAATCCGTTACTGAAAATTATTCTTGATTAAGGTTGATTTATTATAATGAAATATTCCATATTGTATTGAATGAGTTATGAATGATTTGAATGTTTATAGTTTATTTTTATACCCTTCATGGTTTATAGTTAATGTATTGACATTTTGTATGATAGTTTTAAAATGAATATTTATGTTATATTTAAAACTTTTAATATGTGAAATTCATTATACTTAGTAAGGGATGGGTAGAGGTAGTTATAGCTTCTAGATGCATCGGTAGATCTCAGGAGACAAACTAGTGTCTTGTCAAAAGGCTTTGTCCAAATCTTTTTTGTAGTCTTGGCATAATGTCTTGAATATGTGGTTATGAAGTCTGAATTATGAATTCCATCATTATGAAATTGTCTACTGATATTACAGGTGATTATTATACTAGTAGATTATCCATGTGAATAATTAAATGGTAGTATTTAATCAATCATTTCCATATTAAGCTGATTTTTTAGTTTAAAATGATTTTGTTTTAGTCTTTTACAATGCCATAACTGTTTATGCTTATATATGAAAGTTTCTTTTATATTGTTATCCTTACTGAGCATCTGAGCTCACCCATGTCTATATTTTATTTTCCAAGGATTCGAAGAATTGTTTTGTGATTGATATATAGGGTTAATCTAAGGGCTTAATCGAGTTCACAATGGATCATTTATTTTGTGTTTTATTTTCTAATGTGTAATGTAACGTTAATGTATGTAATCTATTTTCCAAGACTGGTAAATTGATTAGTCTTTCAAGACTTGATTCCTTGTAATCGTGCCAATGTATTAAAATAATGCACCGACTCTAGGCTTCTGGGTTCAGGGTGTTAAAGTTGGTATCAGAGTATGTTCAGTCACAAACATGGAAATATATTGAGATAAACTATGATTAAAGAACATTACCTTAAGATAGACTTTGAGGATTAGTATACAAGAACTTCCTATAATTATCAAAATTTAGAGATTTTGTGTATTTTCCAATAAATACAGCCCCGTTTGGATATGACTAGGTAGAGGCAGCTTATGCACAGATATACCTAGAAGTAAAAAATTTGATACGGAGATTCAGGCTTGACTCAACGTATATAAGTACATGAAAACGGAAATTGTTTCACTCTTGGTTACGACACTCCTGGGGGATATGCTTAGGATAATTCACATTTTCCTTAAAAGAAATTATGAAGGATTTATGAGTTAATGCTTCCTCAAAGAAAACATTTTATGATTATAGATTATATGAATAATCTTTTCAATTTACCTTAGGTATTTTTTAATTTTGGAATTATGTATTGAGATTCATAGACTGAACTAGTGCATTCCATTTTTTAGAAATTGTTCCTAGTAGAAGGAATGAAAATTCTTTCAATACACATTATCTAATGATTAATAAGGATAATATCTTTCATTGTATTAAGCCAACATTTAAAAGGGAAATAGGCTCCCATTTATTCTCATCATTTGAAGAAATACTATCACATGTTAATAAAATAAATAACGATTTCTCTGAGTCCTATGGAATTGAATTGAAGCAAGAGAAGAATATGATGGAAGAGAGAAAGATGGATAAATTGAAGAGGGGAAAGAATGATTTTCCCATATGTGACAACTATGGAAAAAAATAACCTTGGTAAATTCTTGAAGGGAATGAGAGTTTTTATTAGTGTGGAAAAAAGACACCATGTACATGATTTCAAGGGTACGATAAAGGTTTCAAATGTAAAATTCTTCATCTCCGAGGATTCAGAACACTACTCGAATCGATATCCAAATCATCAGATTATACTCCAAATGCTACTATTTTATAATAATCATGTTATGATACTACAGAAGATGGAGAGAAATGATTAGATTTCTTATTTGGTTGTTAACATATTGTGTAATATGAGTATTGTATTAATGTTGTACATATTATAATAATTATAGAGTTTATAAGGATTGTATTGATGTACTATTTCATTAAGGACTTCAGATCATGTGGAACCCATAAAAGTGACATAATAAAAGGTTATTTTTTTAGAAAATATATGGTTGAGAGAAAGATAAACCATAATATGGTTTTGATACTAAGGTTGTGAATTTGGATTAATATATTATTGATTTAGATAAATTATATTGGATATTCTTTACTACCTTGAAACTGATTAGGGATTTATATATTCTATCATTGTTGAAGCATATAAATTTTTTTTATTGAAGGAGTATATGACATATTCTATAAGGAATAAGGGAGCATGAATTTGATAAATAAGGTTTTATGGTAATTCAGGGTGTTATAATGTTCAAAAATAATACATGATGAAGGTGTTCACATGTTATTATGTGGCAAAAAGGATTTTCATTGTGTTTACCTTACTTATAAATTTTGGACTCTGAGTTTGTATAAAAGTATTTTGGATAAGTATAATGGTTGGAATAGATTAATATTGACATTGGATACTAATTTTATGGTTAAATCATTTCTTGAGATTATATTTGGATTGTCATAAAAAGGACAACCCAGAGGTCGGGCGACAACATGTCACGTCCAACAAAGCCACGAGGCTTAAACCCAAAACTGAAGGGAGACAAGGGTAGATCACCTACCACTGGATTATGTGATGTCCTGCTTTTTATAATGTTGTTTCTTGATATATTCTAAAAAATGCATAATAAATTCATTATATTTGGAACCTTATATGATTAATATAAATAGAATATTTTTAAATTCTATTATTTTTAGAGTGAATGAAGAGTTTGTGGTAGGAATTAGTTGAAGGATGAAACTCTACTTTTCAAGTATAATTTTCTCCCTCTTATTCTATAAATGAATTAATTCTAACATTTTAGGGAAGGGAACATAAAACGAAAATGTGTTATCCTAATATCTTATGTTTTTTTGAACCAACGATATTTTAAATCATCATAGATTGATGGATTTGAGGCCCCCATTTTACACTTGTTTGTGATTGATGACCTCAACCACTCCCTATAAATATTTAAATTTTTCCTCCAATTATTTGACTCTAATTTCCACCAATGTTCTCTTAATCGAGCTCCTAATTTGGTAGTGATTTTTTCATTTTTCTTTCCCTCTTATTAAGACTAAATTTTATAAACCCAATTTCCGATGTGGGTTTTCTACAAATGTATTTTTCAATTTTTAGCCATTTCTTTTCGAATGATAATTTGAAATACTAAAGACAAAATTTATTTAATTAGAGGAGAATTTAACACCACAATATTTCATAGTACATTATTCCTTCAAATTAATTCAATAACCTAGGCTACACGAAGGACCGAGTTCGAGTGCTCCACTACTTACCAAAATAGTTGTTCAAGAGCGGGTATGAATAATAATTTCTACATTTATAATTTTATAAATTCCATATAAATATTAACATAGATATTATTTGTTTCTTAGACATAATATAAGAACAAATTCATTTTTAAGATAGAGGAATTATTTTTCATAAAATTCAATTTTACCATCTTTTAATAGTGAACACTTTTTAAATACAATATTTGACACATTTATAAATTAAATTAGACAAAATAAAATTTCTTTTTTATAATCAGGACATAAAAATTTAGTTTTGATAAATATTTGGTGTTTTTATGATAACATTCATTTTTGGGTGAATAGTGAAAAATACCAAATTTTATTTGAAAAAAACATTCTTAATCAAAAACATTTATAGTGTTAAATTATACATCTGAATGGTTTTAAAGTATGATTATATTATATTTTTTCTTTTAATAAAATTTTGGTCATTATAGGTAATTCTACATTTAAATTTGAAATAAACATAGGTCAATCTTTTGATAGATTTTACTTTTTAAAAACACTACTTTTGGTTTTGACAATGAGAATTAATTTTAAATTAATAAATGAAACTTCTATCTTTTCAATATGGTAAAATAGACTTCATTTTTTATTTTAGAATATCCAAATTATATTAGGGTTAATTTTGTGGATTTTTCTGAAAACAATAAATTTTTTCTGAATAGTGAAAAACACTACGTTATTATTTAAAACTAAATTTTTATTTAATTAATTAGTTATATTATTTCAATTTATTTTAGTTAAAAATATATACATAATACCAATATATGTTTAATTTAATTAATTGGAGTCATTTTTTAACAATTTTAGATATATAAAATTCTGTTGATCATTTTGTCGTCTTTTACCCACCTTCTTGGAGCATTTGCAAATTTGCACAAAACATAATTTTACTGCTTCTGTAAGTTTAATTTAAAAAATTTTAGAGACACATCTAACATAAGTATGTAAAATATGGTTCAATGAGATAAATATAATTTTTGGTGAATATTATCTTTTGTCTTTTTTACCACGTTTAAAAGTAAATAGGATAATTAAGGGTACAAATGATATTATAGTTACCATAACACATGTAAAAAATATGTTGGATAAGTTTAAATATACCCAAAACATCCTTAGTAATAAAATATGATACTTTAGGTCCACTTGTATTAGATTATGACATTTATTATTATTTTATTTAATGATGTTTTAAAAGTGTTAAATTCAATGTTTTTAACTAGCCCATTTTTTATATTGGGTTATACATAAGATAAATTAGACTATAAATTTTCATTGGAAAGATAAAAATATTTCATAAATAATCATATTTTATTTAAAATTATTATATATTGAATAAATATATTTATTTATGACACAATGATGATGCAGTAATTACATTTTAATGAACGAATTAAATAATTGATATTATAAATATCCAAAATAATATAACTTGACACTTTTTATGAATTAGACTAATTTAATATGTTAACATGACATGTTATGGTTGATAAAATTAATTTTTTTTGAAGTCATCATGATTTTGAGACATAAAAAACAAAATACCAAATAGTTTCAAAATTTACATAAAAGAGTTTTTAAAACAAATATTATATTATTAATTGATATAATATTACTAAAAATATAAGGTTTGGACAAAGGAATTATATAATTATATTGATATCTTTAATTAACCAGTTGAGGTCCTCTTGGAATTTTTTATAATTTTTATTAACGAATTATTATAATAATACAAGAATACATTGTAAAAGTTAAACTATTTAACTAATAGTTAAATATAAAAGATAAGGTTAATAGGGTTACACAAACCTTTCTAAAACCTATTAGTTGAAAGGTTTTAGACGCATCCCCACCATAGCAACGTAATAAATCATTTCATAGGAATTAGAAAATGATAATTATTTTATTATGAAATTATATTTCAATTTTTTCCTAAAGTGACCCTCACCACTCTTAGAAAATGGCACTTTTCCTTCTTTCAAAATAACACCTACAAAGCCTTTTGGTTCATCCAAACCCTACCCAAATATCCTCGAAACTATCATAATTTCAACCTGGAGTCCATAGTTTGATCATGAATCCAAAATAAGGATACCTTTTGATAAATTCAAAAGGAAAACCTGAAGAAGAGGTAAATATTTCATCACCAATTTCAAGATGTTTTCTTCTTCCAATTTTTATTTCATTGTTGTTTTCATTCCAAAATAATAACACAAGTATATGCTAAATATTGTGAAGTTATTCTAAAAACTTTACAACAATATTCATTATTTTATCAATCAGGTGAATAAAAATGTCACCATACGTGTGTACGTACAGCTTACTGTCTCCACGTCGTGGTGTATTTGTTATTCAATACATTATTATTTGGATTGATATAATAATTAGGTATAATTGATATAAATAATAAATATAAAATTTTAATGATTCTTTATATATGATATAACATTAAATTATATACGATTTAACCATAAATTAAATGATATTGTCGCTCCTGCGTACGTACAGATTACCATCTCCATGAACACTGTGAGTTTCATTTCCCCATCGTAACCATTCAAGAATAATTTTCATTGGATGATTATAAATAATAGTTAATGAACTAAATATAATTATTTATATGAATCAAAAACATCCTATATATAAGAAACATGACTTATATACCAAACCATATTAAAGAAAATGAATATGTTAACACCTGAAATGTTGATAATACTAAAATATTATTAACAATGAAATATTTTAAGATAAGATAATATATCATATTTATGTATGTTGTACTTTTATAATTTAATAAAATGATTAAATATTATACAAGTAGTTAACATACCCTCAAATAAGTAAAAGTATAAGGAATAGGTTAATTTCAAAATCTCTTTATTATCCGAGGTAGTTTTTACGTGAGTATCTACTGGGATCTCTTAATCATACACATCAATGTATCATAAAAATGTTTTTCAAAATAATTTAACTATTTCATAGAATATTGGAAAAAGTCATTTATATCCTTGTTTTACGTTTTATAATATGTTTATAAAGGATTCTTTCCGTTGTTTTCCAAACAAGGTCCTTTACGACCTTTTGGACAAAATTAGGCAAAGAATGTTTTTTTAACTTATACAGAGAGTGTGGCTGTTTTCTGCCATTATAACATCTTATAAGGTTCAATTACAATCATATAAGAAAATTTCAAAAATAAATGTTTTCAAAATGAATATTTTAAGGTTATGTGGAAGGGAATCATGATCAGGATTATCAATTAATATGTTTTAATGATTTATTTTTCTAAATATTTTTAATTAATGTCCATATTTTAAAAATGATTTTAAGGATTTATTTATATGGATATGATTGTTTTAAAATGTTAATTCCTATTAAAATTTTCAAGTTTTTATGGGACACTTTGATTCAAAAATATATTTTAAATGAATATCTTTTTAAATGCGTGACTTTTAAATGATTTCATAAAAATGGATATTTATCTCAAAGAGTTTTAATAATCATTTTCAACAATGTCAATTCCATTTACTCAATATTATTCCTGATTAAGGTTGATTTATTATATATCAATCTTCCATATTCCATTGAATTAGTTATGATATGTTTAACTATGGATGTGATATTATTATACCATTCATGGTTTATGGTTAATGTATTGACATTTTGTAAGATGGTTTTAATACGAATATTTATGTTATATTTCATACTTTTAATATGAAGAATTCATTGGAAATAGTAAGTGATGGGTGGATCCCACTATAACTCCTCGATGCATCTGTAGGTCTCATGAGAGAAATTATTGTCTTTGCACATGGATTTGACAAAATATTATTTTTAGTCTCGGCACAAGGCCTTCACAATGTGGTTATGAAGTTTTCCATTATGCAAGCCATAATTATGAAATTGGAAATTGATATTGTATGTCATTATTAGACAAGTAGAATGTCCATGTGAATACGAAAATGACATTATTTGATCTATAAATTACATATTATACTGAAGTTTATTTTTAAAAGGCTTTTGTTTTAGCCATATACATTGCCTTAAATGTTTATGCTTACTTAATAAATTTCCACTATATTGTTATCATCACAAATCCCTCGAGCTCACCCCTTTCTATGTTTTATTTTCCCATGATTCGAAGAAATGATTTATGATTGATAATTATGGTTAAGCTTGGGGATTAATGGAATTATCAAAGGATCATTTAGGTTGTGTTTTATTTTCTAATGTGTAATGTAATGCTCAATTATGTAATCTATCTTCCAAGACTGCAAAACTGATCAGTCTTTCAGGACATGATTCCTCGTTATCATGAAAATGTATTAAAATAATGCACCGACTCTCGGCTTCTAGGGACATGGCATTACATTTGGTATCAGAGGAAGATTAACAACAACATAGGAATTATATTTAGTTGAACTCTGATAGGAGAACATTACCCAAAGACAGAATTTTAGGATTAGTATAGAATAACTTCCTAGAATTTTGATAATGTTTAGATTTTTTGTATTTTTCAAAAAATTCATACCTTCATGGATACGAGTAGTTAGAGGTGGATCTGGAAGACATATACATAGGAGTGAAAAATCTGACATAGAGTTTTATTCTTGACCCTCAGTATCATGGTTCACGGAAATGAGCCTTACTTCACTCTTGGTTATGACACACCTAGGGGATATACTTAGGAGAATTAAAATTTTGATTACATGCCATTATGAAGGATTCAAGAGTAAATACTTTCACAATGAAAACATTTTATGATTAAAGATTATATACAAAATATTTTCAATTTATGTTCTATAATTTACAAATTTTTTATTATTCATTAATAATCATAAACTAACCTAGAGTATGTCGTTGTTTTGAAATGGAACCTAGTATAAGGAATGAGAATTCTAGTAATACGCATGATAAAAAGATTAAAAAGGATAATATATTTCATGGTATTATGCCAACCTTTAACAGGGAAATAGTCTCCCATGTAATCTCATCATATGTAGAAATAGTATCATGTGTTAATAAGATAAGTAAATAAATCTCTGAGTCCTATGGCTTTGAAGAGAAGCAAGAGAAGAAAAGTATGGAAGAGAGAATGATGGATAAAGGGAAGAGGGGGAAAATGATTTTACCATATGTAATAACTGTGGGAAGAATCACCTTGGTAATTTGTTAAAGGGAATGGGAGTTTTTTATATGTGTGGAGAAAACAGAAACCAAGTACGTGATTGAAAAAGTATGAAAAATGTTTCAAATTTTAAATGCTTCATCTACAAGGAGTTGGGACACTATGTGAATCAATTTCCAAATCATCAGAGTATACCCTAAATGCTGCTACTGGATAATAATCAAGTTATAATACAACCAATGAAGAAGAGGAATTATTTTATTTATTATGTTATTATTAATGTATTTTTTCAATTAAGTTTGTATTAATGACGTACATTTAAGAATAATTATAGAGTATATAGGGAATGTACTGCAATATTATTTCATTAAGGACTTGAGATTGTGTGGAACTATGAAACTGACCTAATTGCATGTTATATTTTTTAGAAAATATAAGGTTGAGAGAATTAAAAACCACAATATGTTGCTGATACTAAGGTAGTGATTTTGGAATAATATATGATTGATTTTGATAAATTATAATGGGTATTCTTGACTTGATTGAAACTGATTAAGGATTTGTATATTCCATCATTGTTGGAGTTTACAACATTGTGGGATTGAAGGAGTATATCATGTATTCTATAAGGCATCAGGGATCATGAATGTAATCGATAAGGTTTTATGGTAATTTAGGTTGTTACAGTGATTTAACGAATGAATATGAAGGTGTTCACTTGTTATTATGTGGAAAAAAGGATCTTCACTGTGTTTACTTTCATTATAAATTTTGGACTCTTTGTATGGATAGAATTATTTTGGTTAAGTCTAAAGGTTGGAATCGATTAAGTTTGACATTGAATGTTATTTTTATGTTTAAATCATTTTATGATATTTTTTGGGATTGCTATAAAACAGACAACCTGGAGGTCGGGGGACAACCTGTCACGTCCGGCTAGGCTGTGAGAATTGAACCCCCAACCGAAAGGTGACAACGGTGGATCTCCTACCACTGGAATACGTGATGTCCTAGTTTTTTTAATATAGTTTTTATAAATATTTTGAAAAATGAATTGTGAATTCATTATTTTTTGAACCCTATAAGATTAGGATAAATAGAATATTTTTGAATTATATTATATTTTAGAGTGAAAGTTGAGTTTGTGGTAGGAATTAGTGGATGGATGAAACTATAGTTGTCAAGTATAATTTTTTCATCTTATTAGATGAAAAAATTAATTCATAAACTTTAGGGAAGGAATCTTGAAACCAAAGATGTGTTATCCTAACACCTTATGTTTTTTTGAACGAATGATATTTTAAATCATCATAGATTGAGGGATTTGAGGCCCTCATATTTACACTTATTTTTAATTGATGACCTCAATTACTCCTTGTAAATATTAATTCTTTTTCTCTAATTATGTGTCTCTAATTGAAACCATTATTCTCCTAATCGAGAACATAATTTAGTGGTGACTCTTTCATTTCCCTTGACCTCTTATTAAGACTAAATTTTATTAACCCAATTTTTGATGTGGGTCTTGCACAAATGTGTTTGTCTATTTTTTAAAATTTATTTTCGAAGAAAAATTTCAAATTTCAAGGATGAAATTTATGTAAGGAGGGGAGAATGTAACACCCCAAGATTTCATAATATGTTATTTCTTCAATATAATTCAATAACTTGCGATACAAGCAATACCGAGTTCGAGCGCACCACGACTTACCAAACTAGTTGTTCAAATGCGGTTATGAATATTATTATATGAATTGTAAATTTTATATATTTCATATTAATTTTAACATCCATATTTTTTGTTTCTTAGACATTATATAATAACATGTTCATTTTTTCAGATAAAGGAAGTATTTTTAATAAAATGGAATTTTTCTACCTTTAAATGGAGAACACTTTTTAAATTAAATATTTAACCCTATTATATATCTTGATTGAAAAAATAAACTTCTTATTTATAATCAGTTAATATAAATTTAGTTTTAATAAAATAATTGTGTTTTTCTGATAACTTTCCTATTTGGGTAAATAGTGAAAAACACTAAATTTTAACGGAAAACAACTTCTTTAATAAAAATATTTTATATTGTTTGATTATAAATTTTAATGTTTTGGAAGTTAAATTAGATTTTATTTTTATAATTTAATAATATTTTGGTCATTATAATTAGTTTCACTTTTGAATTTGACATAAACACATGTCAATATTTTGATTATTTTTACATTTTAAAAAACCCTTTTTGGTTTTGACAATGAGATTTAAATTTAAATAAATAAATGAAACTTATATGTATTGAATTTGGTAAAATAGAATTCTTTTTTGAATTTATAATATCAAAATTATCTTAGGATGAATTTTTTGTATTTTTCTGAAAACATTCGATTTTATGATGAATAGTGAAAAACAATGCGTTATTGTTTAAAGTTGACTTTTTATTTAAGTAATTAGTTATTTTATTTTAATTGATTATAGGTAAAAATAGATAAATAATACCTATATATGTTCAATTTGACTAATTTTATTCATTTTATAATAAGTTTAGTTATACAAAATTTATTGAACTTTTTACCATCTTTTACCCACCTTCTAGGTGCATTTGAAAATTTGTGTCAAACATAATTTTACCGCTTCTGTGAGTTGAATTTAAAATATTTGAGATACATGGTTAACATCAGTAAGAAAAATATGGTTAAATAAGATGAAAATAAAATTTTGTGTATAGTAAATTTTGAATTTTATTTACCACAAGTAAAAGTAAATAGGGTTATTAAGGGTAAAAATGATATTATAATTACCCTAACAGATGTCATAATTTTATTGGATAACTTTAATTCGACCAAAAAACCATAGGAATGAAATATGATCCTTTAGGTCAACATGGATTATATTAGGGCATTTATTATTATTGTATTCATAAAAGAGTTAAATGTGTTAAATTCAATGTTTATTAACAAATTAATTTTTAATATAGGGTTATACATAAGATAAATTATACTATAAATACTCATTAGAAAGATAAAAATATTACTTACCTAATGATATATTATTTATAATATTTTAAAATTAAATAATTTAATATATTTCTAACACAATGGTGATGCAGTAATTACCTTATTAATGAATGATTATACTAATTGATATTATAAATATCCAAATAAATATATATTGAGACTTTTGATTAATTACACTAATTTTATAGGATTACATGACATTTCAGGGTTGATGAAATTAAATTTTAGTAGACATAATCATGTTTTTATGGCTTTAACCAAAACAAAATACCAAATAGTGTTAAAATTGACACAAAGGTGTTTTTAGAACAAATATTATATAATTAACTGATATTATATTCCTAAAAATATAAGGTTTTCCCAAAGGACTTATATAATGATAGGTATATCATTAATGAACTAGTTTTGGTTATCTTGAAATATTATAGTAACTTTATTATCCAATTATTATAACAATACCAGAATGCATGGTAAAAGATAAACTATTTAACAAAGATTTAAATATAAAAGATAGAGTTAATATGGTGACAAAAACCTGTCTAAAACCTATTGGTTGAGAGGTTTTAGACCCATACCAACATTAACCTCCAAATAATTAATTTTAGAGACATTATAAACTAAAAATTAATTTATTATAATATAATATTTCAAGCTCTCCCTAATGTGACCCTCACCACTCTTATAAAAAGGGACTTCCCCTTCTCTCAAATTAAAAACTCTTAATCCTTTTGGTTCAGCCAAAACCTACCCAAATATCTTCTCAACTATCCTCACATAAACATAAAGGACTTAATTTTATCATAAATCCAACATAAGTATCCATTTTCGTCAAATCAAAAGAAAGAATACGAAAAAGATGTAAATATTTCATCACATCTTTCAAGTTCTTTTCTTCTTCCATTTCCTATTTCTTTGTTGTTTCCATTCTAAAAAAATAACTCTAGTATCTTATACATATTGTGATGGTATTATAAAAATGGTACAACCACATTCATTATTCTATCCATTATATAAATGACAATGTCACCATACGTGCATACGTATCGTCTCCACGTCTTGGTGTAGTTGTTATTCAATACATTATTATTTATATGGGTATAATAATGATGTTTAACTGGTTAAAATAATAAATATAACATGTTAATTATTCTTTATATATGATATAAAATTCAATTATATAAGATTTAACCTTCAATTGAATGATTTTTTTGCTCGTGCATACGCACAAAATACCATGTCCATGAACACATTGTGATTCATTCCCCCGTCTTATCCATTCAAGAGTAATTTGTATTTTATGATTAAAAATATTGTTTAATGAATATAATTTAATTTTTTATATAAATCAAATCAATTTTATCCACAATAATCATGACTTATGTAACAAAACATATAAAGGAATATGAATCAGTTAACACTCGAAACGATGATAATACTAAAATATTATTAACAAAGCAATATTAGAAGATCATATACGATATAAAATATTTGTATATGGTTCTTTTATAAAACAATAAAATTGATTTAACTATTATAAATGATGTTAATTTACCCTAAACCAAGTATAATTACAAGGTAATGGTTAATTTCACAATATATATATTATCTGAGGTTGTTTTTACGTGAGTATCTAATGGGACCTCTTTATCATCTACATCCGGGTTTCTTAGAAATGCACATCAAAATATTTTTACTATTTCCTAGACTATGGTTTAATGACATTTATACCCTTTTTTTATTTTTATAACATGTTTCTAAAAGAATCTTTCAATTGTTTTCCAAAGAATGTCCTTTATGACCTTTTCGACAAAATTAAGGAAAAAATGTTTTTTACTTATACAGTGAGTGCGGGTATTTTCTGCCATTATAACATCTTAGAAGCATCACGTATAATATTATATGAATATTTACAAAATAAATGTTTTCTAAATTAATATTTTAAGGTTTTGTTGAAGAGAATATATCTCAAGATCCTCATTTTAAATGTTTTAAAGATTGAATTTTCTAAAAATTTTAATTTAATGGCCATGTTTTAAATTTGATTTTATGGATTTATTTATATGGAAAAGATTGATTTAAAATTTTAATTACGTTAAAAAGATTCATAGTAGTTTGGGACACCTTGATTCAAAAATCTATTTAAAATGAGGTCCTTTATACACTACTCCAAAATCAGGCTATAGCCACAGTTTTAAACAGTGGATATAGGCCCAAAAACTGTGGCTATAGGTTATAGCCATGGTTCCCACAACCGTGGATGTTATTGGCACAGATATAGGGTAAAACCTATATCCACAGTTCCCAACCGGGGCTATAGCCCATTAGCCAGAGTTTGAACCGTGGATATAGCTCTATATCCACAATTCCAACCGTGGTAACAACCCTAAAGACATGGTTTTCAACCCGTGGCATTGGCTAAAAGCACTCATCTCCTATTGCCATGGTTAAAACTAAGGCTATAAAAATATAGACATGGTTAGGAACCATGGATTTAGACCTATAACTATGGTTTAAAATGGTAGATATAGGACTAATCATTCTGTAAAAAAACTAGCATCGTTCAGCCGGTGCTAGCCCCTTGCATCCCCCCCACCGCCCCCTAAAAATCCCCCACTCTCCCCCTTGCACCCCGCCAGCACCTTAAATCCCCCCAATCACCACTTCCTCTGAACCCCCTTCTCACCCCGGACAGACCCCACTCACTCCCTAGACCCCCCCCCCCGGACAGCCCCCCACCCCCCTCCTGGACACCCCCAGGACAACCCCACCCGGACAGGAGCCCCCCTGTGGAACACCCATTTATCCCCCCTACTAGACACCCCACCAAGACAGACCCCCACTACAGACCCCTCCCTCCTAGACATTGGAAACCCCACCCAACAAAACCCCCATATCCCCTAGAAAGCCCCCCTGCAAAGCCCCCTCCTAGATAGTCTCTGGACACCCCCCTAGACAGACCCTAAACACCCCCAGACCCTAGAAACCCCCAGATAGGCCCTAGACACCCCCTAGATAGACCCTGGACACCCATTGAATATACCCTTGACAACCCCCCTGGACAGACCCTGGAACCCCCTCCCCCCACCTAGTCCCTGGACACTCCCAGACCCTTGACAGATCCCCCTGGATAGCCCAGACCTCCACTTCCCTGGACAGCCACCCCCACCCTCCTGGATAGACCCTAGAACCCCCCCCCCCCTCAACCTAGACACCCTCGTACCCCCCATACCCTGGACACCACCCCATACCCTTGAAATATCCCCCTGGACAGCCCAGACCTCTAGTCCCCCAGACAGCCACCCCCACCCTCCTGGACAGACCCTGGAACACCCCCCCCCCAAACCACCCAAGTCCTGCCCCCCCCCCACATCACACGTTTCCCCCCTTCCCCTACCAGCCCCCACTTTCACCCCATACCAGCCCCCACTTGCACACCCTTCCTCTCTCCTACCCCAATCCAGTTTCCCCCCTGCACCATGCCAGTCCCCTCCAAGTAAAATAATACACGAAATCTACATACATAATAATTAAACAAAACCAAATATAAAAATACACATGACTACACTTACATGTGTCTCCATATAGGGAAAACTATCAAATAAGTATGCAACTAGTTCAAATGTACCTACAACCCAAGCTAGATCATAATAGTGATCATCCCCTAAAATTATGGTAAAACAAATCATAATTTAATATTCACAAAGAATATAACTCAATAAACAATAATAGTGCATCCCCCCTGCTGGACCCCCCTATATAGTAGCCCCCCACTAGTGGACCCCCCGGGACTGCAGGCCCACCTACTTGACCCTCTAGACAGCAGCCCCCCTCAGACCCCCTGGATAACAGCCCCTGGATAGAAACACCCCCTGCTGGACCCCCTGGGCGACATCCCCCCTACTGGACCCCCTGAAGAGTAGCCCCCCCCCCCCTCAGACACCCCTGGACAGCAACCCCCCCCCCCCCCCCCCCGGACCCGCCCAGACAGCCCCCCCCCACCTGGACAGAAATCGCCCCTGCTGGACACCCCTAGACAACAACCCCGCCCCCCTGGACAGAAGCCCCCCCCCCCCCAGACAAACCCCCCCTGCTGGACCCCCCTGAACAGCTGTCCCCCCTGCTGGTCCACCCTGAACAGCTTCCCCCCTATTGGACCCCCTAGACTTCCCCTTTACTTTGTATGCTTCTTAAGGTTGAGGTTGGGAGATGCTGGGTTTATCCAATAGAGACTTACAAGGATTCTCATAGTGGGGTTATTGGTTTCTTGTGGGGGATTCATGAGGTGAGGTTGTGAGTTTCGTGTTGTTGTATGGAATTCTAGGACCATTGAAATGTGTTTTATCTGGGGGTGTTGCTGTTTGGATTTTTTATATATGGTGTAGTACATGATACACTTACATGGTGAATGGTGCTAGTTGGTTTATGATTTATACTATGGTTGGTTACATGTTTTGGGTGCATAGGGGTTGAATTTCTGGTGTATCTTCTTTATTTTGGATTACAATTGTAGGATTCTGGTTCTCTCGATTGTCTAGTGTGGTGGATATAGTTTGGGGTGTGTCTCTAGGTGGTGGTTTGGAGTAATTTCTGTTGGATTTTTCGCTGTTTCCCCATCTTGTGTATTTTGGTTGTTAATGGATTAGAGATTTCTATGGTGGATGTTCTAAAATTACCTTGAGATGCTGGATTCTACTGGTTGGGAGGCTTTTTTCTGGTAGATAGGTGGTTCTCCTTCTAGGGTGGGTGCATGTTAACTACTTGGTGGGTGTAGAGGTGTTGGATTCAGGGTGGGTTTTATCTCACATTCCGATCTGGGACTGCTTTGGGATTCTTTAGATTGTATTATGGGTTTGGAATGGGTGATGTGGGTCATATCAGATGGATGGTACTAGTTGACTGCTGATTTTTTAGACTTTCTTATGGCGAGGTGGTCCATTTTGATTCAAGGTGTTCAGATGGTGATGGATGGGGCTAGTTGGTGTTATGTTGATGATTTGGTTTTTAGCTAATATTTTGGGTGTTGTGTCTACTATAGCTTCTTATTGTATTTGGATCAGGTGGGGTTTAGGGTTCTTGTAAAAGTAGATGTTGGTGGTGTGGCCATTAATTGGAATGTTTGTCTAGAGGTCTTTCACTGTAGGCTTTTTTTGGATATGATTATAGTCTGGTGGTTTGATGTAAGTTGTGGGGTCGGGATGAGTGTTTTACAGGTGGTAGAGGGTTTTCATGAGTGTTTTGAAGGATGCTGGGGGTGGTGGCTAGTGTGGAGATCCATTTGAGAAGTAGGTGAAATTTTTTTTAATCCTGGATGATGTTTTTTGGGACTTGGCTAATGGTATGAGACAGTCATACCATGGATGGCCCAGAACACTCTAAGGTGTTGGGTTCTTCCACATTGACATGAGGCTCACAAAGATTATAATTTCCTTCATGTTGGGATAATATGACTTTAGTTTCTTGTTTAATTCCCTTATTCAATGAAACTAAAATAAAAAATGGAGATATATATCCATTTTAGTGTTAATGGGAGATTATTGGAAACCCAAGTAACTCTAGTAATGAAAGGTGGTTTATGGGTTAAGGTGCTCAAAATGAAAATGTTGGTACCCATTTCTCCAGTTGATTAGTGATAGGAGTTTGTGGTACTTTGATAAAGAATGATGATGTATGATGGTTTACACATTATACCATCATGTTGTGGGGATGTATCTATCATACAACTTAACATCATGTGACAAGATGTTTTCTTCACAGTTTAATTTTATTTTCTAATGATATTTTTCATGCCGTATAATGTCATCTGGTAAAGTCATTTTTTCTAATCTAAGTCTTCCACATTATAATTTTCCATATTTGAAATACAGGTTCCCTGATCTCACATGATAAATGATCAGTGGGAGAAATAGGGGAAAACTAGGAAGTTTGTTAAGTTGTGCGAGAGTGGGTCTCAGATGTCTTACTATATATGTCCAGTCAGTATGATGGTTAGATATGCTTTTTTATCATCATACATGTTGTAATTGAACCCATTATTAAATATTTATTTTTCCATATTTTACCTATGATGGAAGTAATAATGTTTTATTCTGTTCTTGTATAAAATATACATATGCAGGTCTAACTCGTATTCAGGGAGGGATCATTTTCATGTTTCTTGTTATAAATGGACCCATGATTGGAGATCCAATCAGACCCAAATATACTATAATGAATGAAATATACCCACATGAAGTTCTTGAATGGGAAGCTGTCTATACAAGTCTTCCCCATACACAGAGAGGGGCATTATTCCCATTAAAAATTGTAGCTGGATATGAGATTGGAGATTAGGGTGTCACTATATATTCCGTGATAACATAAACAAGTCAACATATTGTTCTTGAATGGGAAGCTATCTATGTAGGTCTGACCCATATGTTGAGGAGGGTATTGTTCCTATTGATTTTTGTAGTTGGACCAAGGATCAGAGCTTCATGCATCACTACATATCATGTGATGACTGGAATAAAACCACAAATACTTCTTCAAAACCCATTTATTTTAATGTCATGCATAAAGAATATAGGTTCCCAAGCATGAAAATGAAATATTGTGGCTCGACCCAAGACAATAGATATGGGTTTCACTACTTATCATGTAATGGGAGAATTAAACCCACATATAGTCCATGAATGGGTTGTTCCCTATATAGTTCAGGCCCAAATGTATAGAAGGAATTTTTCTCGTTGAATGCTATAGTTGGAACTAGGATTAGTGATCAAGGTGACGCTATTTATCCTTTGATTATAAGAATCAAGACACACATATTTATTTAATAAAAATGTGGTGAAAGACCATCACAAAGAATAGAGTTCCTCTCAGGTGAGGTCCAAAACAATGTGAGGTGTTATATCCTGAGAGTTTTCCACAGATAGCTATTTGTAGTGATGGAAACTGGATTTCAATGGAAAAAACTAGCTCAGTTTTCTACCCTAGTGAGTACGGTGTCTCTTGGGTAGTAGTTCACATGGTGGTATGGTAGGCCCATAAATCATGTAGGAGCTTTTCCATCTCGGACTTATTCTATTTTTCAACCGTCTTCTACTACATATTCGATAAAGACTTATTAGAGGCTTGAATCTGTACATTTGTAGCTACATGATAGTGGTATGAGTGGTTAGACTCAATGGTATACTCCTAGTACACATTCTTTAACTATCTATAGAATAATTTGGTCTCATTGTCCATATTGTAGAAGGGTTTTGTTATTTTGGGCCATCCTGAAGCGTAAATCACTATGCATAATTCCAAATTTATTCCCTTCCAACTCGCTTTATCCGGAGGGTTCCATTTTGAAGCTAATCAATTAAGGGCACCTTCCATCTAGTGGTGGATATTATTTCAACTAGAACTAGGGATGTTTTGATGTAATTGATTTCCTCCATGTCATATATGATGATATATGAGACCATCCTTTGATGTGTAATGTGGTAGAAAACCTCATAATGATCAGGGATAGCTAAACCTATAGTTTCACTGGACATTTCATCAGTAAAATCATATTTTGATAGGGTAAAAGATACAATGTGGCTTCAAAATGGAAATCATCGATCAATATTCAAACATAGAATGTGAGTGGGGTTAGTTCATCCTTTGTTATTTCATATTCATCATCATATATTTATCACTAGCTTTGAATATCCTATGATATTTAGGTAGTCTATTTTCAGCTATAGTGCTAGTTCCAATCTAAAAATTAGGGCTTCGTATTCTATCTAATTATATTTCCATCCATCAGATAGTGAGAAAGAGTATAGAAAATTTACTTTGTCTAGATAAAGTAATACAATCCATAGACATACAAAAATAATATTTGGGTTCTCCATACTTTTTTTGTTAGGACACTGTTTGGTAGAAAAAAAATACATATACTGTGTTCGAGGAACTTTATGGGAATAGAAAACCTTCTAATCTAGAAGATTTATTTCTAGTTGTGTACATTCTTGGGAAGGATGTGACAAGTGGAAATTAGATAGGGTCTTCACTTTCACTAGCTTATGTGATATGAACTGGATATCATGTTGTCTTAAAGTGACTGATCATAGGGAAAAATTCCTAGTCAACATAGTGCAGCTAAGGATGTACTTGAGCGGGTCAATACGAGTGAATAGGTGAACTTTTTATGGATACAAGTAAAGCCTCATATTTTAATTGTGAAGATGAGTGTGAGGTAGTTTTTTTCAACATCATAATATTGTGTCTTAGTACCTAAAATTATTTTACTAATGTAATAGACACTTGTTTCACTCCCTGCATCATTCTTATGTGCAATGAGAACACTGAGAAATAAATTTATGAAGGCCACAAATAAGATGAGTTGAATTCCTTCCACTCATGGAATCAATACTGCTCAGTGTAGTAAGTATTTATTGATAATATCAAAGGCTTCATGGGATTCCTCATCGAAATGGAAGGTGACTCCCTTCTTCATTAACATGGTGAAGCGTAGAGAAATGTCAGTCGGGTTAGCTATGAAGTTATAAATGTAAGAAAGGTTCCCCTAGAGGCCCCTCAATTATTGAACAATCTAAGAGAGTGAAATTGATAAAACTGAACGTGTTTGTTTTAGATTCAAACTCAATTTCAAGGTATCGTACAAAAAAATCTATCTAATTTCCCAAGCATTATCCTAAAAATGCATTTTACCAGCTTCATGTTTTGCTTGTGCAACTGAAACTTGATAAATATTGATGAAAGATCTTTGAAATAATCACATATCTATTGAGATTTAATAACCATTTCATTAACAAAATATTTCATTTATTCTTTCTATGATTTTTTAATGATTTAATGTGCGTAGTGTTGGTATGTAATGTCATCAATTTTTAATCCCAAGGGCATGAAATAAATGGTGTGGGCTAGATTGTAGGTGGATGGGGGCTGGTGCGAGCTCGAAGGTAGGTGGAAGGGGGCTGGTTGCAAGTGTTGGGGGGATAGTGTGGGATAATTAGAAGGTGTTAGGTGGGATGTGGCGGGCTAGAATGCTGGTGGTAGCATGCTGAAATTATGGTGGAAGGGGGGTGGTGTGGGCTGAATGTTGCTGGATTAGGGCCAAATCACAGCAATACCACAGCGTGACTATAGCGTGATGGCGGCATGACTGCATCGTGACCGTGGCATGACCGCAACCTGTTGGCCTGGTCCAACGACATCCGTAGTACATCATCTTCCGGCAAGGAGTGAAGGGAGCGGGAGGTGGTGGGGCAAGATTCCTGTCGTCGCCCCGCCGGAAGAAATTGTGATTAGTTAGTGTCAACATTGACCACAAGACTCATGGAATACTATCACTAAGAACCTCCGTGGGGTTTCATCAGGGAGCAGGGCCAAATCACGCTGTGACCACGGTGCGACCGCGGTGTGACTATGGCGTGAATGTGACGTGACCGCAGCATGACCGCAGTGTGACCGCAGCACGACCACGGTGTGACCGCAGCATGACTGTGGCGTGACCGCGGCGTGACAGCAGCATGACCGCGGTGTAGCTGCAGCATGTTGGCCCGATCCAGCGACATCCGCGGGGTATCATCTTCCGGCCTAGAGCGAAGGTAGCGGGGGGAGGTGGGGAAACATTCCGGTCATTTCCCCGCTGAAAGAAATTGTGATTAGTCAGTCTGAACATTGATCACAATACTCGTGGAATACTATGACTACGAACCTATGTGGGGTGTCATCATAAATTAGGGCAAAATAATTTCATTGCCATAGCGTGACCGTGGCGCGACCGTGGCATAACCACAGCTTGTTGGCCTTGTCCAGTGACATCCACAAGGCAGGATCTTCCATCCAAGAGAGAAGGGAGCGGGGGGAGGTAGGGAAAAATTCCGGTCATTGCCTCGCCGATAGAAATTGTAATTAGTCAGTCTCAGCATTGGTTACAAGACTCATGGAATACTATCACTGGGAACTGTCCGGGGTGTCGTCCTCGAGCTAGGCTAAACCACGATGTGACCGTGGTGTGCCCGTGATGTGACTGCATCGTGTTGGCCTGGTTCGGCGACATCCGCAGGGCAGCATCATCCGACCAAAAGCGAAGGGAGAAGGAGGAGGAAGGGTAACATTCTATTCATAACCCCCTCCAACAGAAATTGTGATTAGTCAGTCTCAACATTGATAAGAAAACTCACGGAATACTATCACTGTGAACTGTCGTGGGGTTTCGTCCTGGCGCAGATCAAAATCACGACATTACCACTGTGTTACCATGACATGACGGTGGTGTGACCATGGGGTGACCGCGACGTGACAGTGGTGTTACCACAGCGTGACAACGGCATTACCACATCATGTTGGCCCGATCCAGTGACATATGTGGGGTAGCATCTTCCGTCCAGGAGTAAAGGGATTGGGAGGAGTCCGGGAAACAAACCGGTCATTGCCCCGATGACAGAAATTGTTATTAGTCATTCTCAACATTGATCACAAGACACATAGATTACTATCACTGCGAACTCCCGCAAGGTGTCGTCCTGGAGTAGGTCCAAATCAGGGCATTAGCGTGGAATAATGACACAACATCTAAATGGCATCAAAATGATGGAAAATATTTATACACCCTTCACAAACCATTTACAAATTCATTCACTTTTCATAAACATGTAAATTTTATTCAAAATATTCAAAGTGTGAAAAGGAAAGTGTCATGGTCAAGGCATATGCCTACTCGGGTAATGTCATTTGAGTTAAAAGAGTAGATAAGACAATATATATTATTTAAAGAAAACAAAAACTACCTAGTCACAAAACAGACACCTATAAGAGTCATATGAAAGACTCAAACCAAATCTAAACATGATACATATAACTATCACTACTCTCTGGTTTAAAATACAGCGCACCTCTGTTGGAGGGGTTTTATTATAAAATCATGACATTTATTTATCAAACAATTGATTTAATTATATTTACTATTTATTCTAAAACTCATTAAGCACAAATCATATTCAATAATTTAAGTAACTAGATCAGCATAACTATCACTGTGAGTTTTCACTAGCACCGCACCTTCGTTGGAGGGGTTTTATTATAAAAACCTTACTTTATTTATCAATTGAGACAATTATATTAAATAACACTTATTCATGATATGAAATTTAATATAATTAAGCGTAAATATGAAAGAAGCTAAATTCAATTTAAATCATTCTAGAATTAATGATGCTAGAAGAGGGATCCTACTTCAAGGTGGAACCAAACCGTCCACTTCGGCTCTTAGAGCTTTCTACCTAAACATTGTTGCTCCCCCACTGGGTATACACACCTTCACAAACATGTAGTTAGAGATTAGTATATTTAGTAGATAAAGGGAACAAAATCTTACACCAAAAATAGTTTCTACATCACTGGTAAGTCTTACAACAGTTAGACACCTCGGATAAACAATAATTTTTGGATGCAACTCCAGCGGGAGTGTGACCCATCTGCATTTAACAAAATAACCAAGATTCAAATCCAAAGGCATTGAAATGATAAAGGGGAAAAAATATTACACCAAAATGATTTGTTTAATCAACATTATGATCCAAATGATAACAACTAGAAAAAAATATTTCTAAATAAACTAAACAGAACTAAACATGTGAATAATATTTTGATAAAAAAAATTCAAAAGTTTGTTTAAATGAATTAATCTATATCAACTGAAAAAATATAGACCTAAAATGAAGTTGTGTGTAGTTGGTTAGTCGCAATTATATAATGGTTCCCATGAATGATACATCATTCCACATTATAGCTATGTCTACTAATAAATAAAACCTTTTGGCCTAACACATGTATGTATAATATATGGTAACATTAAAATGGAGACTACCTGCTTCATTAAAGTCATGTAGTTTGAGAGATAATATGGTATAGGATCTCTTTTTTCATCCCCAAAATCATTCTCAGTTTAAATGAATACGCTTCATTATATCCATCATTGCAAAGAAAAATTAAACAGCCACAAACACTGATATAGTTCATACAAGTTAGAATATAAAAATACAATTAACAATGTAAGGCAGTTAGGGTAATTTTGTCTCTATACTATGTTTGAAAACACATTGAAAAAATTATATATTAGGAGCATGAACTATAAGAACACATATAAATATAGAATCAAATATTTAGTAGAAACACAAAGTATGATCAAATAACAAACTAGCAGTGAATAAAATAATCAGATAGTGAATAGAAAAACATAGTTGTTGCGGGGAGAGAAACACATTATTATAAACTAAATTTTGCAGTAAGAGTTGTAGTAGATGTGGATGGAAATAATGCACTTGAGGGAATCAAGGAACGAGATGCAGTGAATTTAGAGGGTACCTGAGTGAAATAGGTCGACATAGTAGGAGAAATAGAAAACATTTGATGAGATGAAGGGATTCAGGAGGATGAACTGTTGTAAAAGATGGAATGATTGGCGCAGAAGACACTGGAATTGTATCGTGGGTACTTCAAGATGATGGGAGGGGAAATGCGAGTAGGAAACCTAGGAGCGGCAACGGAGGTATGACAGGAGCGGAAACCGTAAGTGAGTTTCCAATGAGAAAATAGGAGAGAAAAGTGTAGGAGAAACGTCAGAGGTAAAATAGGATGCAGAGTGAAAATCTATACAGTGAATCAGTAACAATGGTGGAGGAGTAGCGGGAACCCTAGGAGTAGCGGCAGAGGTGAAACGGTGGCGGGAACCATAGGATTGGCGGGAATCAAAAGAGGAGGACACCTACTTTGGGAGTTGTAGGAGCACCAGGATGTCTAGAGAGGAGGTGAAACAGGAATGAGATTTGGAGGAGGTGGATGAGGTGGACTGAGAGGAAAGAAAATGGGAGGAGGGAAATCATGAGAGTGGGATGAATGTGAAGGCCGGGAAACTAGTGAATGGTGAATCTGCAGAAACCCTTCATTTGTGGGAGTGAAGATAGTGAAGCCCATAGACAGCGATGAAGGATGAAGGGATAAGAAATGGAAAATAGAAATTGGGGAGCGTGAATTCACGATGGGGATGCCAAGCGGGAGTGGGAGCGATAGGGAGAGAATGGTACAGATAGAGAGCGGTGGAGCGATGCGGAGGGATGTAGGCCTAGAACATGTGAAAAATAATATGTAGGGTATTATTATAGTGACATGTGGCAGGTATAAATACCTAAGATTAGTAAATTTAGTAGATAAATTTCCTGCAAATCGTTTAACCTGACCATCAAGAGAATAAGACCTGTTTGAAAAAATAAATGAATGACTCATAAGATTGTTATTAATAAATATTAAATAATTTAATTGGTCATATGGTACTAAAACATTTGTATTAATGAATATTTGTATTAAAATCTTGTAGTCAAGAGTGAAGGTAATGCATACTATAATAACTTATTATAGTCATAGGTCATGCACTACCCAATGATAATCTTGCACTGCTATAAGGAATAAGTGAAACTGAAAAAGGAGGTCATACTAGTGGAAACAGCTTTCCAGGAAGCCTATACAAGAGAAAGTTGACCATGCCAAGCCTTCACATTCTTCAAAAATGAAACCTCAATAAGGCTTCCATGCTCTTCCATAAATCTGTCAAATTTATATTTAGAAAATAAAGGGCATTCTAGTCAAAAATGAAACATAGGAATGGGAATAAAACCAATCATTAAACAAAATAGGGAAGAAAATCCAGGATTACATTATAACCTCAATGCAGATCACTGAATAGGGTGACAAAGCCACTATCCAGTGCAAGAAAGCTAAAAAATCCAGCAAACCATCAAAAATAATGAAATCATGTAACACAATATCATGGAGGTAAAGAAGGATGAGTTATTCCACAGAAGATTATGGTTTATAAAAAAACATAGAAATAATAGAAAATCCTCAATTATCAGATTAGATTTAAAAAAAAGAGAACCTTCGTAAATATTATATATTGTTTCCTTCAAAGACATTGTGAGGGAAATCAATTTAAATAATAGACATCCATCAGTGATTTCATTACTTACTATACTATATCCCCCTTCTTGGATTTTGGCATCATAGTGTTTCAGTAGAGAAAAATGGTGAGAAACAATACATGAAAATTCAAACTAAATTTGATCATGTTGTATAGTAAAATTATATGCAGAAGAAAAATAATACATAGAATGTGCATAAAGATACTTCTATGGTTGGCTGTCAAATTATAGTAATTTACTGTCATCAGATGATGGTAAATGCTGAAGACAAATAATACTTGTGAGTATTGGAACACATACAATGAATACAACAGAGTAACAATAAAGACAAATAAATGTGAAGACAAATTGTTGTGAGGATAAATAGTGATGATCAAAAACATGATGGAAATATTAATTAGATGCCAAAATTCCTGACTCAAAACAGATTAATTGTAATATCTTATAAAAATTTCATCTACAAAGGGAGAAAAAATAAATTTATCACATACCTGAAGTGAGAAGATATCCAAAGTCCCTCTTCTGTGCTGGACATCGCCACAATTCCAACAAGTTCAACCGTTAGTAAAACATAAATTTTCCCTTGAAAATATTACAAACTCTTAAACACATGATGCACAACCACAACATAAAATTTGAAACATATCTTATCACATACCTAAAGTGAGAAGATGTTTTAAGAGGGAGTAGGAGATGCCGGAAGTCAACCGAGATCATATAATCAGAGTCATAAAACTAACCATAGTATACGCTTTTTATTTTCAAAAATCACATGAAAATTCAAACTTAATTTGAACCCATTGTATAGACAATGTATATGCATGTGAAATATAACACTTAGAATGTTCATATAGATACTGTTATGGTTTGATGTCAAATTATAGTAATTTATTGTCATCATAAGATGGTAAATGGGGAAGAAAAATAATACTTATTGAAATATGATAAAGTATTATGAAATTATCATCGCCTTTTGTTAACATGCACATAATAGAAGATGCACAGAATGGATAGTTATTGAAGGATATTAGGATAACATACCTTTTGCAAAAGGGATTGCGGGATCTGAACCAAGGATAGTCCGAGTGAATTTGCTGAGTAGAAGATTGTGGATTTTAGAGAGAAATGGGGTAGTATTTAGCGGTGAATGTTTTATCAGTTACCGTAGTAGAGTTATAGGATGGAATTTAAGGTATTCGGCAGTGATGGATCCTTAGTAGTGAAGCACGAAGGACTGAAAACCCTACATTTTGGAGACTTAATATAGTAGCTTACGAAACCCTAGATTACAGATATCGGAAGAGGTGATGATGGAGTCTTGAGAAGCAGCGCTAACCATAGATTTGGTAAGCTGATCTTGGTGAATGTGCAGGACGAGGAGAAAGGGAAAACAATGGTGGTTATCAAATACATGATTTGGAATTTGTAACTTGTTATGGGGGGGAGATCGAGAGTGGTGAACATGGAGTAGCGAAGTCGCGACAGGGTTGAGGTACGGAGAGGGGATGATGTAGAAGTGAGATACAGTGAAAACTGTAGGATTAAGATGCCGATGTCAGTGAAATTGGTGGATGGCGAGGTGGGAAGAACAACGGAGGTCAACAAAATGATGAATTGGAAGAGTGATATCATGACGGGGAGAGAGGGGATGCCAAAGGAATAATGGAAGAGGGTTATGGGATATCAACAGCGCACGTGGGACGACACACCGACCGAAACATCGCAATGAAGGCTGATGGAGAGGTAGGTTGATCGAATAGAAATCACAAGAGGGGGATTAATAGAGGAGCACTCGATAATGGAAACCACAGAGATGAAAATCACGATGGGGAGGCTGAGCGAGAGTGGGAGGAGGGAGAAAATGGTAGAGATGAGTAGCGTAGGAGGGTGGTGGATGTGTGTTGGCATGAAACTTATGGGAAATAGGATGTCTAGGTTTATTTGAATTAAATGTGGCATGTGGAAAAAACTATGATTACTGTATATATATATATATATGAAAAAGAGAAACATACAAAGGTGATTTACAGAAGCAGGTATACAAATCACCATGTTAATCACCATACCCCATATTAGAATAATATTATGTTAATAGAAATAAAAAGATGAAACTGACCTTCAAAATTTCTATTTTAGAAAGAGACTTAGAAACCATATTTTATTATCTATAGACATGATTAACATCAATAGAAATATATTCATCATGACGAAGATAATCAGACATGGGTGTGGGCATCCTCTATGGTACATTCCTTGAATAGTGTTTAATAATTTCCTTAGAAATATATAAATATGATTCCAACCATAAAGCATGCCAACCATAATTCCACGACAACCAGCAGATCCTGGTGCACCCGAAGCCGCCCCAATAATATTGACATTCAACCAACCTACAATTGAAGGTATCCCCCGAATAGATTTGAGCACTAATAGATTCATTTCTCTACCATGAACACGATGTGATCCTAACAAAACCATATCAAAAACATCATTAGTCATTGACCCAATATGAATATTACATGACAACATAATTCCATGATGAATGGCCAAAACTGCAGCATGAAAAGAATATTTATAATTATTAGATTTCAGATCATTTATTGCTCTCCAAGTATAATAAAGTACACTAACAGTCACTGCCATCATAACTGAATGGATTTGATGACTGCATATATTTCTACACATTGAGAGGAGTATCCCTCCAATGGTTTGGATATTAAATTTTCATCTAAATAACCCCTACACATAACTCCAAAATTGATAACTGAACCTAAAATAGATGAATAAATATTTTTGGGTTTCATCAATATTTAAGCACAAGAAGCAGACATATGCTAAATGCATTCATGTATGCTAAATGAGGTCTTATATGGGTAAGCGCTATTTCTGAATTTTCTAGATCAACAACAAATTAGAAGGGGAAATAATTTATTTTCTAAAACTTTCTACCCATAGAGGTATCCATGTAAGGTCATCACTTTGATTTAAATAGAAATCCCTATTAGTGAATTTACAATCCATTTTTTTCATCTAAACCAAAAATATCACAATCATAGAAATCATAGTAGTTAACATCCACAGCTAGATAAGGAGGCAGTAGATCATAGATACTATGAATAATTTATAAATCAGAAATAATAACATCTTTCATAGTTATCGGATTGGGAACATCATCAATAATGGTTCTAGAAATCCATTGAGATATCCAGATAATCAATTGGGAATTCTAACAAACCACCCATTTAGGATAATCCATAATATCACAATAGGCTTATTTTATAGTAGATCATTATGATGAGAGAAAATAAATGGGATAAAATACATTCCCAATTTTTTAAAATACCTGTGTTGATTTGAATCCAGGAGGAGGGCGCCGAGGTGACAGGTAGTTGGAGAGGAGGGTGGCGCTGTGACAGGTCATCGGAGGGGAGGGCATCATGGTGATAGAGGTCTCCAGGGAGGAGGGTGCTGGTGTGAGAGAGGTCATCGGGTGGAGGGAAACATGGTGATATAGTTATTCGGAGAGGAGGGTTCCATGGGGAGGAGAGGTCGAGGAAGAGAGGCCGGGAAGGAGAAGTCGTCGAGGGGGAGGGTTCCGCAGTCAGGGGGGTCGGGGAGGAGAGCGCCACAGTCAGGTGAGGTAAGGGACGAGAAATCGTCCGGAGGAGAAGAATCGGGGAGGAGAAGAAGTTGAGAGCGAGATCAGTGAATTGGGGGAAGCCGATAACAAAAAAGGAAAACACGAGGTATAGCCACGATTAATAAATTAAATGGTGGAAATTATAAATATATCCACAGAACAATAAAACCGTGGCTATAGGACCATGGATATAGCTTAAATTTCATGTAGTGATAAATGTATGACTTTTAAATGATTTCATAAAAAGGGATATTTCTCTCAAATATTTTTACTGATCATTTTAAACTATTTCAACATCCTTCAAAGAATATTATTCTTGATTATGGTTGACTTATTATAATAGAATCCTTCATATTGTATTGAATGAGTTATGATATGTTTGACTGTGGATGCGATATTTTTATACCATTCATGGTTTATGGTTAATTTATTGACATTTTTTATGCTAGTTTTAATATGAATATTTATGTTATATTTCAATCTTTTCATATAAGGAATGCATTGGAATTAGTAATTGATGGGTGGAGCCCTCTATAGCTCCACGATTCATCGGTAGGTCTCATGAGACAAACCAGTAGCTTGGCACTAGGCCTTGAAAATTTCTTTTTTGTAGTCATGGTACAGGGCCTTGACTATGTGGTTATGATGTCTGGAATGATGAATTCCATCATTAAGAAATTTTTTATTGATGTTGCATGTGATTATTCAACTAGCAGAATATCCATGTGAATATGTGAATGGCATTATTTGATCGATCATTTATATATAATACTAAATTTTGAGTTTAAAAGGCTTTTATTTTATTGTTATACATTTCCTTAAATGAATATTCATATTTATAAAAGTTTCCACTATATCGTTATCCTTACATAGCATATGAGGTCACCCCTTTCTATGTTTTATTTTCATAAGATTCCATGAAGTGTTTTATGAATGATAATCAGTATTATGTTCGGGGATTAATAGAATTATCATAGGATCATTTATGTCATGTTTTATTTTTTTATTGTGTAATGTAACGTTCATATATGTAATCTATTTTCCAAGACAGCTAAACAGATCGGTCATTCGGGAATTGATTCCTTGTAATCATGAAAATGTATTAAAATAATGCTCTGATTCTAGGCTTCTAGGGTCAGTGAGTTATAATAATATACATGGTTGAACATTTTATTCATATTATCATTTTTAGCCACTAATTTCTTTATCTTATGTTTCCAATTGACATTCATCATTTTCAGGTAAACTGAATTAAAAATAACGATGCACGACCGATTACAACCTCTATATTTTTAGTCACCATATTTTTTTCTCCCAACACAGTTAAATAGAAATATGATAGATAATGTAATTAGATCTAGATTAGTTATTACTCATTTATTTATTGTAAACCAATTAGTATAAGCACATGTTTACCTAATCTCCCCTTATCATTTGAGATACAAAAAACACATCTTGGTACCTAATGGTGCTAAAATCACTCTTCATTTTACGAAGAATGTGATTGATAAACATAAATAAATTTCTACACACCTTGTAATGGTTTTTATCCATGGTCTGTCAAATAGCTTCATTAATATGCACCTCTAGTAGGGCATCCTCACACACGAAAATCCAATTGTTACTTGGATAGGTTCCAAAAAAATCATCAAATATACCTTTTTTTCAGGTATATTGAGACATGTGGACCATTTTCTAACCAAAATATCACCTTCCATTCATTGATAATAGTGCTAATAAAATACTTACTTTCACCAATTTCATACTCTGAAAACTAATAAAACAAGTGAACCATAATACGGTAGAATATTATAGCATTCATTAAAAATCAGTCAATCCATCCCTGGTTATGAATATGATTCATCACAAGATACTTTCATAAAATATCTATTTATAATATTTTTTCATTTCAGCAATAAGAAATCACAACCAAAGTTGGTGGATCATTTTTTCAACAACAACAGACAAACAAGATTCACCCCTTGATTTCACAAATAGTCATAATCCTTTTGGAGATGAAACAACATGATGTTTGATAGTCACCATATTTTTAGTAGTTTAAAAGAATAAGGGTGAACCCAAAGAGGGTTGGAGGACAAGAGAGTAAAGAGAAGTTAATGTTCAAATGAAATATGAGAAATAGGGTTATGAATATTCAATTTAAGATCATTTTATCATTTAGGGATTTAAAAAAGAAAAATATTACAAAATATAATTAAATAAACCCATCAGATATTTAATCAAAGAAAATATGGGATGTGGTATATAATCACAACACGTGAATATTAGATCTAAAATGGTATATCACCATTGGTTGATCAAAAATGGTAGATAACCAATGGTAGTTCAAAAAATGTAGATCACCGATGGTAGATAACCAATATAAGATCACTAGTGAAATTACAATAATGGTAGAAAATGAACAATATAATTTTTCAAAAACGTAATACTAAAAAAAGAACTGACCAATGATTTCCATTTGTAGTTCAAGTGTGATATTGCATTATCTCTCAAAATTAAAAAGGCTTATTTAATATATCAGCAAGATGATGTTTATTTACAATGAAATCAAGAGTTATATAACCGTTTTTTGAAAAGATACCTTGAAAAGGTTTTTTATATCATTAAGTTTTTTCCTAGAATCAGATAAATGATTCATTAATATATTTATTGTAGTTATTTTATCAAAATTAATTAATAAATATTGAAACTGATATCCAATGACTATTATGTTTATCTTCATCCATATAATTTTTCCACAGTAACTTTCTATAACTATATACTCAGCCTCAATAGTAGAAAATGCATTAAAAGATTGAATTTTTACTACAACATAAATCTAGTTACTTTTGTGAAAGCTAAAATTATCAAGATATAATATTAATATACAGCCAACAACCCTCAAAATATGCCGATGTATAACTTAATAAATTCAGTTCAAGTTTTCTTGGATAAAACATTATTGTGTTTATTGTACACTTAAGTAACATCGAAATTATTTTGACAGAATGTAAATATGATTCATTATGATTTTATCGAAAATGGACACACATACACATCATAAACTTAATATCCACTTAGAAATTAGTTAAATATATAATGTTATTAATTTTACATCTCAAATTGGCTTCACCTACTAATTTAACAGTTTTATCAATATGCAATTGATAGGTTGTACTCAAGGGAGTATCACTATTTATGGATCTATACGAGAAGATACGTTTTAAAAGGATTCTTGTGTTCTTACATTGATATAAAATAATTACATCATTATTCAGAAAAGTCTCAAAACCATCGAATAACCTTAACACTCCCATAAAAATCATTTAAAATTCACATTTCATCATTTTAGTGAAAATCACAATACAAATTATTTCGTGATAATCCAAAAATTATATCATCAACATAAATTTTTTTTCACTAAAAGATATTTTTAAATTCCTTATAAAATATGTGGTTTCAGATTATCCAATTGAAAGACCTTTAAAAATAATAAATGTGATGATCATATCATACCAATATATATGAGCATGTTTTAAACCATATTGAGCTATAGTTATTAAAAAAACATGATTTGGAAAATATGGATTTTGGAATCATGGAATTGTTCAAAAGAACATCATCAACTACAATATGTTTTTGGTATTCAATCTTATCATACATCTAATATAGATTGATATTTTAAACATTCCTCATTGGCATGTGATATTCTAATGGATTCTTGTCTAGAAATTAGTCTAATGGTTTTCACATAATCAATACCATCTTCATGTATATATTCATATTCTACCAGTACTCCTTTCTTTCAAACTCTTTTTTCTTAACTCATCCACTTTATTTCTAAATAATCATTTAATACATATTGTTAGGATGTCTTTTGGTTTATCCATTTCTTCATATACATTATTTCATTAACATTTATTGACCACTACTTTCATTTACGTTACCCCTAAATCTTATTTAATTGCATCATTGATTTCCATTGCTTCAATAAGTCAAAATAAAGATTTATGTTCAACTCAATTTCTTTGAAAATCTATTTTTTAATTCATTTATCTAGAAATTCAAATAAAACAACTATGGAATGATATCTATGAGTCCAAAAATTTATAGGAAGATAATTTTGGATATTTAATTATCCTATATAGTTTCTGGTTCAGTAATACCTTCACAAGGGAATGGTTTTTCTACAACATTCAATGATCTATTAAATTTTATTGAATTTATATTTAGAATAAAAAAATCATCTTCAATGTTCTATACGGGAGTCTTAGACTCATTTTGATCTTTTTCATAAAATTTTACATGTATATATTATAACATAATCTTACTATTATTAAATACCTTATATGACTTACTAGTTTTAGAACAAAATAGAAAAATTACATCATCACTCTTTGACACAAATTTTTCTATATTGCCAATTTGTTTTTGATAATAATGACTTTTCAACCAAAAACACTAATGAAATTAAAATTTAGTGTTCTTTAATTCCATAATACATATAGTGTTATATTTAAATGTGTTATTACATGAAATATATATAATATATAAAATCTTTTTCTCATATATTATTTCTAAAAATAAATAGGTAAATCATAACAATTAATCATGGCTTGTGGAATTTCTTGATGGGTTCTATTTCTCCATTACATTATAATATTTTTCATTGGTGATCTATATAAAAATAAGTCGTGATTGTCTCTATGTTGTGAGAATAATGTTTCATAATGATGATTTTCAAACTTGTGACCAAGATCAATTTATTAAATTTTAATTCTAATTCCACTTAGATTTTCTAAAAATTTAGTATGATAGGAAATAGGAACTAGCTTCATTTTTAGTAGCTTGAAATATTTCCCATGTCTATACAAAAAATTAATCTACTATATAAAGTACAATGTGCTACTAATTTTAGATAGAAATATTGTAGGGTAAAAACCATACTATGTTAACCAACTATAGGGGTGATAATTTGAAGATTATTTCATTTATTTGACAAATATTATTTTGTTTCCCTTTCCATCAATGGTTACTGACTTTATCATTTGGTTATTCAAGTGATTGTTGTTATATATCTTACCCTTTTTATTTTATATATTTATAAGATAATGTTTTTTAAAATGGTATATTATCCTATATCAAATTTGAGACTCATTTTGAATTGAAAGTAGATTGGAATTGTTTTGAGGAAACAAGGAATACAAATTAAAATTATATTAATTATCACTTCTCATGGAAGTGAAAACTAATATTACTTCATAATTAAAAATATTGTGGAAATTTTTTAAAAACATAACAAGGAAACCATCATCTCATAGATCTGATATTTTAAGTAAATTATCATTTAATACATTTAAAAATTATTTTAAATTATAATAGTACTATAGTAATTGATTTTTCCATGTCCAATTATTCCTACATTTTAATTATCACCTATGTTGACAAGTCCACCACTAACCCTGATCATTTTACTGAAACATAAGTAATCCATAGTCATATTCCTAGAGAATCCACTATCTAGATACCATATGTTCTTACTGGATATTTTCATGAATGTTTCCTAAAAAATAGATAAAAAAATGTTATTAGTACCCAAATATTTCTAGGATAAATGGATTCATTAATAAGTGATTTAGAAATCCATTATTGTTTAACATTTTTTATATAGGAATACTTAATACATTTTTGTAATAAAATCATTATTTGGTCTATACAAGTAGTAATTATTCACATAAATGTTAGTACTATAATTATAAAAAATTTAGTATTATTTATCTTTATCTAAACAGGTTGATATCAAATTATTATGGTATACATAGCTGCATTCTCTCTATGAATAAGGGATAGCTTATTTCTTCCATTTGTGAATCTCTCAAGGTCCTTTTTAAATTTTTTATTAGATACTTTTATTCTATTTTTTTAATTTTAGAAATTGATAAATTTTAACCTATTTTATACTACGATCCATTTTAATGTGGTTAGAAAATACATAATTCATTTTTAAAAGTTTATATTAATCATTATGATTATTTAAGGTGTCCTTAAAAATATTATAAGATTCAAAAAAATATTTAGTTGAATTTTTTTCATCCCTACATTCATTTTCAGAAAGTTTGAAAAATATAAACATTAGATTAAAAAATATTAGATACATCATAAGTTTTTTTATAAAAAATGTATTTTCTCTATAATGATTATACTATCTTATTATGTCTCAATCACATGAACTATAATTTATTTATCACTATATGTTTCTTTTTTTTAATATTTATATCTATTATCACTATCGTCGTACTTCTTCCAAATCATCAACTTTAGACATTCAGCTTTGATATGACCTTTGGAATTTCATTTAGATCATACTATTTTATTTATGGTATCATTTGTCCCAATATATTATCCAGTTACCTATATTGTCATACTTAAATTTTTTTGTTAGATTCGTGAATAATCCATCCCTTTTATAAAATCTCTTGAATTTTACAACAATGTGATCCATTTCATTATCTGGTACTGGAGATATTTTTTTATCAATTGATTTGTCATCTTCAATATTCCATTTTTCCGCACGGGAAAGGCTAGTTATGCCTATAAGTGAGAGAGAGAGATCAACATCAAGTGTTTTTCAATTAC
This sequence comes from Viscum album, assembly GCA_963277665.1. Lineage (NCBI taxonomy): Eukaryota > Viridiplantae > Streptophyta > Magnoliopsida > Santalales > Viscaceae > Viscum > Viscum album. The sequence goes on from OY728142.1 coordinate 1,543,864,046, forward strand.
CTATATGCCTTTCATGAAAATAATTCTTGGGAGGTCATTAAATACCTACCCTTCTGGGGGTATGTTCATTAAGAGATAATATGGTACATATTTGGGCTCCAAGAGGGAAAAACATCACCAATATAGACCGATATTCATCTACTCATTCCCTCCCTGGATTAGTATGCCTTCTAGACTATTAGAAATGGTGACATGAACTTTTTCAAACACAATTGGGTTGGCACCAAACTTATGTTTCTAGGATTACCTATTTTATATAATTCATTAAAGTATGTTATAACTAATCCATGATTCGTTCATGCGATCTCAATAAATGATCAATGTGAGACCTTTGAACTCATTGAATTGTCTTATAGAATTATAGATCTGTTTACCAAATATTCATCTGGTTTGTTCAGTGTTAAGGAATTATGAAAAGTTTTATATTATTAAACTGATCTATACATATTGGAAGACATTATTTGAAGCAATAAAATCCCTTAAAAGCTGTGCTTTACCATTTGGAGGGTAGGAAACCACAAAATTGGAACAGATGATAACATCTGGTTCAAGGGTATTACCATTGTCTCTAAATTCTCCTCCTATATTGATCCTAACAATAAATCCTCTCACCACCTCTTTTTTTATAGTTTTTGGGTGTTAATAATATGATATGTTTTTGGTTTATTCAATATATTTTTTGGTCAAGAGATATCTCGTCACTTCATTTTAGACCAATAGTTCTGTGGATCAAGCAAGAATATTAAAGAATAAAGGCACACGTTCTCATTAAATCTAAAGGGATATAGGGTATTTTAATGCCATTAATATGTTATGTCATTAGGGGATGAAAATATTATCCACATCCAAAATTATTATAATTAATAATATCTAGTTGGACATGGTGTGGAAATTGAAATAACGGGAATACGCCCTCTCAATCGGTTTTCTTAGGCATGTGGAAATGGAATCATGTATTACTCATCTATCTTCTCCTTATCTCTGGGTTCTCTAGAACCAACACCCATTTTAAGATTCATAATATTTATTGATGGGTAATGAACAAAGAATTCCTTAATGGGAGGTGTTATTGTCCATAACTTCAAACAATCTCTTATCATCACCTTCTTGGCTGCATTCGTTGTTGGTGATTCGTTGAAGGCTGAAGCCAATTCCATGTGGTCTGATATTTATCTCTATAAGATTAAAAAAAATAGACTCTCATTTTTTGAATCTGATTTATAGTTTCTCCACAACTCTATCCCATAATTTATCCACACCCCACGGGCCATCACATATCAGGTTTGAAAGTTCATCAGATTAATTTCTGAATGCATTTACATTTCTCATACCGCATATGAGGGAAATAATGCAACCAATTATTTTTATTTGAGTCATCTTAGTGATGATCCTTTTAATTTTTTTTATGTTGGGACCATCCCAATAGAAGTTTTGGATACTGGAATATTTTAAGCTCCCGGGCATCACTATTTTAGACCCCCTAATATCTTCTCCTTCCTTCTTTGTATTTGATGAGATAGACCCCTCTTCTCGAATTATAAAAATTACTAGTTTTCAATGAATGACGTAATTATTATATATATTTATTATACATAATGTCACATTTAATATGTTATCATTTGAAAATTTATATTTAACCCTAGGTTTTCATGTTTTTAAATGATAAGGATGATTGCAAAAGTATGGTGATCATGTTAATTAATATATTGATGATGAATATATGAGTTTTTATAGTGAAATAATATTTGTATAATAATATAAATATTATTATGGGTGAAATATTAATTATATATATGTATTATTAAATTTTAATAGTACTATAAAAATGAATATAAAAATAATACATTATTAGAAATTAAATGATAAGTGAGTATAATTTATAGAAGCGATAAGTAAATATATTTTTGAATACAAATTTTTTAATTTAATGATATATATATTATAATTGCATGTAATATATATTAATATGTTATGATATATATTAATAATATAAATTTAATATATTGATATAAATATATTAGAATATTTTTTATGTAATTATAATTTAATAATAATTATATAAAAAATTGAATCAACATAAGGGTAAGGTAGATGTTTTAAATCTTTGATAAAGGAAACTGTATTCCTAAAAAAGTTCCATGCAATAAATATAAGGGTTGTTAGAGATCTCAGGTAAGGGTTGCACTATAATGTATTATTTGTCTTCAGGAATTAACTCAATTATATCTTTTATTAATGGTAATACCAAACATTAAATAAGTAAATATTTAAACTGTATAATTTTATCCCAGTTTTATCCTTCCATATGTTTGGGTAACCAAAAATTATTATGCACTATGTAATGGTACACCTAGTAGTGTAAAGGTAGCATTGTAGATACATAAGGGAAGTCACATGCTACATTAGGATACTAAACTACTACGTAAGGATACTCTCAACATTTATCAGGGTAAAAACTGAGTTTCATATGGTTCATTAAGGGTTTTCATAGCTTGTGTAAGGGTAGACCCACCAAAACACTTCCTACAAAAAGGTGCACCCGAATTTGTTTAAGGACACGCTTCTTAGTACATATGATATGAAAGTGTAACAAAAAAATACATAATGGTAGGCCAAACTCTACTATGGCTACATAAGGGTACAAAAACATTGACATATAGGTATTCTTGAGAAAGAAAAACCTAAATAAGGGTACCAAAAACACAATTACTATTAAATAAAATAAATATAAAAGTATTCGTAATTTAGTGTAAAGGTAAGAACACAATCATATGTAATCCTTTTATAATTTCATGAGATACTATTAGATAAAAAAAGAATACATTTATTTTTTATTTCATATTCACACCAGTATACATATTATTTATATTTAAATAGCAGATAAATGTTAGTGAAAAGTGACAAAAATATCAACGTCATTATTTATAAAACCTTGTTATATTTACAACATTCTATGTAATCCTAAAAGAACAAAAACACATTAGAATATATATGTCTATATTTTATAGTATATTTAATGGTAAAACGTGATATTTTGGTTTGCTATCATTTTATCTCAATCTTGGAATTCATATTTATATATTTATGAACATTTATCATAGATCCATACGTAAATTAAGATTTATTTAGAATCTATATTTTATTATGGGATTTATTTAGGAGATATATTTTTATATCAACATCACATACAACTTGTCATCATAAAGAGAGCATTTATCCATGTTAGAAACCATCTAAGTACCACATATAACCCAGGTTTGAGTGCGAGAGGGAATGCGAGAATGAAGAGATAATCTTATCATATGAGTCTTTCTCTAATGATGGGAAGCTATAAAAGAGTATCAGGTTTCTATATCAATGTGATCCTTAGGGAGAAATCAATAAGGGTGTGAAATTAAGGAATGTGAAATCACTTTTCTTTAATCTTTTGATTTATAGTATAAAAACCCCTTTTGGTAATAAAAATAATCATTTTATTAATTTTATATTCTCTAAAACACATTTATGTAAATGGTTTTGGCATCAGAATTATTTTTTAATATTTTAAAGAAAAACACTTATATTTAATGGAAAATCATATTATGGATTTCAGAACCCATTCGTATAATTGAAGAATAAATTTAAGATTATTTATTTCTGAACTCTTAATTGGGAAAATCATTGTTTTACAAATTATTTTTTAATGGTTTTATAATTTAAAGAAATGGATCTATATAGTAAATAAATTGTAATTCCATTTGAGAAATTGTATTTAAAATTATTGGGGTTTATTCATGATTATATGTATTGTATTTAGATGAACTATTTTTATCATTTACATTAAATATTTTTTTAGAAAAACAATTTACTTAAGTTATGTTTATATTATTTATTGATAATTATTTACCATTGATTTTTAGATTACATATAATATTTATGAAGTGAATGATTTTATTTTAAGAAAATGTTGGATATGATTATTATATGTATAATTTTATTCCATATTGCGAATAAAATAAAAATATTTCATTTTTTTAATGATTTTTTAATGTTTTTATAATGAGAAATTAAATAATTAATAAAAATGTTTTATTTAGAATATAAACCCTTTTTATTTTTTATAAATTTGAGGAAGGTGGAATGAATCCATGATAAATGGATATTTTTTTAAAGTGATTTTTAAACATTAAATATTTTTAGTGGCCTCATTGATTTGATAATGTTTTTTGAGTGTCATTATTTTCAGTCAAAATATAATATTTCAAAAAAAATATTTTTAAGTGTGACAGGAAAAATATTTATTAATTTTAAAGAATATTATATTTTTAAAAATAATTGTTTCTCAAATTTAATATATCATTTAAATGTTCTAAAAAATATGTCATTTTATGGATTTTTAAAACTGAAAATTGATAATAATGGAAAATTATGTGTTTTATGATATGTTTTACTTGCCTCAAAATATTGGAAAAAGAAGGAAATATTTTTGTAGGAAATTAAATTTAATTTTATGAGAGAAATGATTTCAAATAATTTTTTGTACCCATTAATCAAAAATTTATTCTCGCCACTTGTTTTAAATATATTCTCATATGAATATTTTTACGTAGATGATCACTGGTGTATGGTCTGTATTAAGTGTCTAGATCGAGTGAAGTAAGATAAGAGTTTGTATAATTTTATAAAAAATATTATATGTATTATTGTTTCCTAATATTATAAAATTAAATACCTAAAATATAACTAGGTATGTATGTGATATTGTATTCTAGTTTCATCTTATATGTTTTGACATAATGTATCTTGGTCACTTTTATCGACATTAAATCCATAAATATAAATTTTATGTATTAGCACCTGATCCTACGGTGTTGGTTTAGGGACTACATGGATATATTATCATTAAATAATGATATTTATGTCATGTATAATATATATATATATATATATAAACTATCTACATAATTATAACTAGTCATTGGTGTTTGTGGTGTAAAATGAAATACATAGGTTTAGGATCTGGTAGTCCACCGTACACACAAAAAATGTTTTAATTTCACATTTTATGGAACATGACAAGGAAATTGGTTATAAAATTAATATAATAACATATCAGTATTTTGTAGGTAATTATTTTCTTATTTTACCTTGGATGATTAATATTCTAAGGAGGTATAAGAATAAATGAAATGAAAACACTTGTTTAAGAACCATACTACTTCTTCAGAAAACCTTCATAATTTTATAAATAATGACTTTATAGGATAGTTTTTTGATAAAAAAAATCAACATATGAAATGTGTAGTAATTTAATGATGGATTTTTGTGGATTTTATTAAATAAAAAGGGTAATAAATTATGGATATTATAGAATTGGGGGTGTCTTTTTATAACTTTGTGAGAGGGGGGATCTGAATTTTTTTAAAATAATAAAATATATTAATATATTAATAAAGAAATTTAAATCCAAAATGGATCATTTCTGAATATGATATAATATTTGGTCGAACCATTTCTATACATTAGGTTTTAGAAATTTTTTTAAGTAATTTTAACCCATTTCCCTTTAGTCTAACCCCCGATAAACAAGTTTTAAACATAACCCTGGTAATAAAAGTTTTCTAATTTTACTATTCATTATGTCCAAAAATTAATCTTACCTTAAAAAATAATATTAATTATTTTTATTCTTAATATTAACTAATTTAATTAAATACAATTCATAAAATTTTCATAGTTGAATTTAAAAATAAACCCATAAAATTAGATGGAAAATAGTTTTTCATAAATGTACCCTTTTAGGTATAAAATTGTTTTGATACCAAATTTAAGTATAATAATGATATCTATAAAATTTATTGGAATATTTATTATAAAAATAATCTATATAAATTTTAGAAATAATGAAAGCAATATTTTTTTCATTAAATATAATTGAAAATAAAATACATATTTCAATAAAAATCTATATTTTTCATTATAATTTGAAACATAAAATATATCATAGAATTATAATAAATGAATAATATGATAATTTTGACATGATTATTTTAAAAATGATATATTTTTATTTAATCAAATTTATAACTATTCTAAAAATTAAATGTATTATATTCATGGACAAAGAAATTAAAATCATTTTTGATGAATATGAACTACTGAAGGAAAATATAAATTAAATATTAAATTAAGAGAATATTTAATAATAATTTATCAACAAATATTTATTGATTTGGTCATTTATATATTTCATATTTTTCTAACATCTATTCATACTCACCAATTTCAGTGCATATTTATAATAGTCGTATTTTTATAATAATATTTTGTGGGTTGTTTAAGCTTGATTTTGTGTGTTGTATATAGAATAAATCATATTATTATTTTAAAAAAATATCAGGCTATTACATCCACTAATTTCATAAATTTCATCATTGAAACATTATCTTGATCTTAGTAATTAAGATTTAAACAATTGATAACAACTTTTTTTGGAAACCCCCTTAAAAAAGCGATAATGAAACTTTTGATTGATATGGGAGTGAAAAAGAAAAAGTTCATCGGGAATAACACATAACTAGGTTACCATATAGATTAATAGTGTTGAGAATTTAAAATATTTATATGGATTAAAAATTAAATTTCAATATAATTATGGAGAGTGAAAAATGAATGTTGATCATAGAAAATTGAATGATCACAAGAAAGTAAATATCTATAAAACCCAAAACCAATGGGATGTGACAAGGGCCATCAATTTAATAAAAATAATGTTAATAGGGTTATATATTTGTTACAAGATAAATCTACAATATTTAAGGAAATATTTTATAATTTAGATGAATAACATAATATATATTCTATCCTATCAATTATAATTTTATATTTTAATCACTATCCACAAAAATATCATGTTTTCTCCAAATGATTAGTATTGAAGATGAATGTGTTATTCTCAATGCAGTAAATTAAACTTCTATTACATCACATAATCTATAAATGTATAATAAACTATTACTCCTGTATTTGAATATTAACCAAAACTAAAATGGTTTGCAAAAGATAAGATAATACCCCAATGATATAATCCTTCATATTAATAAATATTATATTCAAATAAAAAATTTATAAAATAACACCAATGGTTCATATGAGATCATTAAATAAATAAATCACTCAATCACATAAAATAATCTCAATAACCTCTAAAATAAATAAACATTTATTCTAAAATGTTATCTCATTCCTATATGATAAATTAAAAAAAAATTATTAATATTTTTTTTAAAATAGTTCTTCATGTTAGACCAATGGGTAACATATAACATAACCATTAAACACTAATCCCATGATATCATTATTCGCATTAAAATCCTATCCCATTAAACCTCATATGGGGTATCAAGGACATCTATATTTTGATCAAGAATAATGAAATAAACCGATGATAGTAAACATAAATATTATATTAAGGTCAAATAAAAACATAATAATCAATAAATTTACCTCATCAATTCCATTAATACTGACTATAACATCCCCAAACAAGAACACCCCAATCCAGGATAACAAAAACTCTTTATATTTTTTACTTTGATAGAAATAAATGTGACCCAAATTTTACCCTTAAAATATATAACAACAAACTGAATTATTTTTCTACTTACATAGCCAAATACAATTTTGGTATATTGCCTTTGATAATAAATATAAACTCTTATATAATAACTTGTATTCATAAAAAACTGGTAATAAAAAATCAACACCATCTTTTACTGAGTGCTTCACATATCATCGCATTATTTGGCACAACATAAGTAAAAACAAATTGTATAACCAAGGGGAAATGAATTATATAAATGATTTTTCTCAAAATAACAGTAATGAAAGACATATGAATTTAAATATGGATGTATTATATGATCATAAGATTATCATAATGTTATAGTGATGTCATTGAATTGTGTGACCATACCATAATGGAATTCATTCCCATAAAAACCTGGATCATAGAGAATGAGACATGCCAGAAATATTTAACATAAGATAAGATTACTATAACTCAATAATAATGTGTTATATAATTTAATGGATCTATTGGAGAATAATACTACAAAAAATAAAAGAACAATATTGTGTATAACATTTTTTTTGTGACTATTATAAATGGAATAACCTACGTGGTATAATACAATAATATCTTAGGGAAAACCTATATCCCGTTAGCATAATCCATTTACAAAATACATTAATGAGAAATATGAAGATAACCAAACATTATGATCTATATCAGGCTTACCAATACTTATAAACAAATTATATTATCAATTACATTATCATATGTAACACCCCAAGACTTCATAGTATGTTATTTCTTCAATGTAGCTCAATTACTTGCACTACACACAACACTGAGTTCAAGTGCATCATGAATTATCAAACTAGTCATTCAAAAAAGGTTATGAATAGAATAAACTACATTTTTAACTTTATATAATCCTTGTATTTTTAATATCAATATCATGAGTTTCTCAGACACAATGAAAAAACAAATTCATTTTTTAAATGAAATTTTACCGCCTTTTAATGGAGACCCCTTCTTAAATCAAATATTTGAAACCATTATATAATAAATTTGAAAAAATAAACTTATTTTTTAGAATTGCGACATAAATATTTATTTTTGATAATTTTTTGCTATTTTTGGATAAATTTTATATTTCGGTGAATAGTGAAATATATTACATTTCAACTAAAAACAACATTTCTATTTAAAATAATTTTTAGTGTTAAATTATAGTTTTTAATGTCTTGGAAGTATAAATACATTATATTTTTAGCATTTAATTTACTGTAATTCGTTCAAAATAATTTCACAATAAAATTTAATATAAAAAATATCAATCATTTGTTAGTTATTATTTCATAAAAAATTGCTTTTTGGGTTTAAAAACAAATTTAATTTTAAATTAATAAACTAAACTTCTATGTTTTGAATTTGGTAAAATATAATTAATTTGTGAATTTAGAATATCAAAATTAGATTAGGGTGAAATTTTGGTATTTTTCTGAAAACATTCAATTTTTGGTGAATAATGAAAAACAGAGAGTTATTGATTAAAATAGACTATTTATTTAAATAATTATATTTTTTTATTTTATTTTATGTATAAATAGATACATAATACATATATAAGTTCAATATAACTCATTGAAGTCATTTTATAATAAGTTTAGGCATATAAAAATATTCTTGAACTTTTTACTATCTTTTACCCACCTCCTAGGAGCATTTGTACATTTACATAAAACATAATTTTACTGATTTTGTGAGTTGAATTTAAAAAATCTGAGAGACACGGTTGATATTAGTAAGTAAAATGTGGTTCAATAAGATGAAAATCATTTTTGGTGAATATTAACTTTTTACCTTTATTTACCACAGTTAAAAGAAAATAGCATAATTAAGGTTAAGAAATGATATTATAATTACCCTAAAACATGTCCTAATTCTATATTATAAGTATAAATTGAAAAAAACAACCCTAGGAATAAAGTATGATCCTTTAGGTCCACTAGTATTAGATTAGGACATTTAGTTTTATTTAATTCAAATAAGTGTTAAAAGTTTAAAATTCAATATTTAATAACTAAACCTTTTTAATATAGGGTTACACATTAGATATATTCAACTATAAATATTAATTATAAATCTAAATAGATTTCCTACATAATAGTATTTAATTATATTTTTTTATAAATTAAATAATTAAATTTATTCATGACACAATGATGGTGCAGTAATTACGTAATTAATGAAATAATAAAATTATAGATATTATAAATATCCAAATTAATGTAATTTTAGACATTTATGAATTAAACTAATTTTATAGGTTAATAAGACATGTTAGGGTTTGTTATATGAATTTTTTGCGAAATAATAATGCATTGATGAATTAAAAAAACAAAGTACCAAATAGTGTCAAAATTGACATAAAAGAGTTTTTAAAACTAATATTTTATTATTAATTAGTATTATATTCCTAAATATCTATGTTTCATCAAAAGGGACTATATAATATTATATATGTCATTAATTAACCACTTGGTATTCTCTTGATTTTTATAGTATGCTTAATTACCATATAATATAAAAATACAAAGTGAAGTGGTAAATGTCAAACTACATAACTAAGAGTTAAATATATAAAAGAAGGTTCATATAGTGACCCAAACCTGTTTAAAACCTATTGGTTGCATGGTTTTATAATCCTACCCACCATAAACTTTAAATAATTCATTTTGGAGCCATTAATAAACGAATATTAATTTATTATAAAATAATTTTTTTATGTTTTTCCTAAGGTGCCCCTCATCCCTCTTATTAAAAGGCACTTCCCCTTCTCTCAAATTCACACCACTAATGACCTTTGGTTCATCCGAACCATACCCAAATATCCTAAAAACTATTCTACCTAGATCCTAGAGTCCTTTTATTGGTCATAAAGAAATCCTATGGAGCCATTTTGTCAAATGAAAAAGAAGAACACGATGAAGAGGTAATGATTTCACCACCCACTTTCATGTTCTTTCATTCTTCCACTTACACATTCTATGTTATTACCATACCAAAATAATAACTACAGTTCCATATATATAGTCTAATGTAATTATAAATATGGCACAACCATATTAATTATACTATCCATCCTATGAATGATAATGTCACCATTCGTGCGTACGTACAACTTACCATCTCCACGCCGTGGTGTAATTTGTTATTCAACAATATGTTATTTGGATGGATATAAAGATGAGTAATATGTATATAAATAATAAAAATAACATTATAATTTCTATGTAAAATTAATTTACTATCCAATTCCACACCATTAAAGAAATTATATTCTCCCTCGTGGGTACGTACGGATTACCGTCTCCACGACGCGATGAAATTCATTTCCACGTTCACCATTCATCGACGATTATAAAAATATATATTTCTAATATGCATGTAATATATGAAATAATAATTATACTATATATATATATGTATTTATGTACTTACATATATCTTATTCACTTACTTCTGTCCAATATGATATGAAAACTGAAACAATGTTTATTCATACGTACGGCCTACCGTCTCCAAAAACGGTGTTTTCCATTTCAAATATCTATCAATTATAAATATTTATATTCTAAATATAAATTAAATATTTATCAAGGATATTATTATGTAAGTATTTAAATCATGACCTAAATGATATAGTAAATAATAACATGCTAACATACGTACAATTAAGAAAGCGATTATTACCCAACGTGTTAATTTAACATAAAAATAATTATTAAGTTGGTCGTATAAAGTTAAAAAATGAATAATTTATTATATAATAAATATGAATATGGTTCTGGTATAATCTAATAACATATAATGGTAATTATATAGGAGGTTAAACGTACCCTCTACCAAAGGAAAGTGCAAGGTAAGGGGTTTTCATCTCACTCCTTATTCCTGTTTGATTCATGCTATATTGCCACTATTTCCTTTTTGTGGTGTGTGTAATATATATAATTTTTTTATTTGTGTAATACACACTTAATTTATGTATATTTACATCTTCATTGTATAATATTTCTTTCATCAGATGTATGATTCGTAATTTACCAAATTGGTAAGGGTTAATTCCTCAATCTCATTATTATTCGAGATTATTTGTGTATGTTTTTAATGTTAAACAATTATTATACATGTTTATGTTTCATAAAATAATTATCAAAGGGATTATTTTTGAGGGACTCTTTCACTAAAATATCAATTTAAATATTTTAAAAGAGTTATTTTTCTAAACCTTTCTCATTAATTACCGTGTTTTTAAAATGGTTTTAAGGATTTATTTATATGGACATGAATGTTTTGAAATGATAATTCATTTAAAATGTCTCAAAGTTGTATTAGACACTTTGATTCCAAAATCCCATTTAAACTACAACCTCTATAAATTGTAAAAAAATTAAAAGATTTCAAGAAAATTGGGTATTTCTCTCAAAGCATTTTACTAATCATTTTCATCTATGTCAACATCCTCTTATGGATTTTAAACTTGTTTGAAGTTCATTTATTATGTTTCAAATCTTCCATATTGTATTTAATTTTTTGTGGTATGTTTTATTATGGATGTTTAGTTTTTATACCATTAATGGTTTATTGATAAAGTATTGACAATTCGTACGCTTGTTTTAATACAAATATTTATGTTATATTTCAAACCTCTATTATGGTGAATGTATTGGACTAGTATATTTTGGGTTGGGGACCGGTAAAATTAAGCCCTCCGTGTTGTAGACCAGTTACACCAGACCCTCTGCTTTAGAGTCCAGTTATAGAGGTTCTCCGGGTTGGAGTCCGGTTACAGAGGCTCTCTTGGATAGAGTCCGGTTACAGAGGATCTCTAGGTTTGGGTACGGTTACAGTTGGCTCATTGGTCTTGACATGGGGCCTTGACACAGAAATTAAAGTCTGGTACTATACATTACCTCATTATGAAATTAGTATTACATGTGATTATTTTACTAGTATAATAAACCATGTGCATGTTTATGTGAAAATGTTTTATTTATTTTTTCCGTATTATGTTAAAGTTTATGTTTAAAAGGATTTTTGATTACATATCTTTCCTTTAAAGATTATAGCTTCTATTAAATTATTTAACCTTATTGAGCATATGAGCTCACCAATTTCTTATGTTTTATTTTCCCAGGATCCCAAGAAGTGTTTTATGTTTGAGATACAGGGTTAAGCTAAGAGAAAATTGACATTTTTAAAATATTTATTTGTGTTTTATGTTAAAAAGTGTAATGTAATGTTCATATATGTAATCTATTTTCCAAGACTGCTAAACTGATTGGCCTTTTGGGACATGATTACTTGTAATCATGCCAATGTATTAAAATAATTCACTAACTATGAGAATCTAGGGTCATGGAGTTACAGTTAGTATCATAGGGTGTTTAGAAATAAACTTGGAAACTAGATTTAGATCAACTCCCATTAGACCACATTACCCTGAGATAGAATTTGAGTATTAGTATAGAAGAAATTCATATAAATTTGGAAATGTAAATATTTTTTGACTGTTCCAAGCAAATACATCCCTGTCTGGATACATGCAGGTTGAGGTGGCTCTGGCACAGATGTACCTGGGGGTAAAACCCGAAACACCGCATTGATCTAGACTAGAATGAGAACTAGTGCATGAAAATGGGCCTTTCTGTACACTTGGTCACGACACTCCTAGGGGATATTCTTAGGATAATTATCATTTTATTTACAAACCATTATGAAGGTTTTATGTGTATATACTTCCTCAATGGAAGCATTTTTATGATTTGGATTATATCCATAAACTGTTCAGTTTATGTTAAGTATTTCAAAAGTTTGGAATTATGAATTTCAATTCATAAAATACCATATTTGATACAATTTTTTAGAATTGGAACCTAGTATAAGAAATGAGAACTCCAACAATACGTATGTTTCAAAGAGTAAGAAGGACCATATCTTTCATATTATCAAGATAACATTTAGAAGGGAAATATTATCCCATGTATTCTCAATATATGGAGAAATAATATCATGTGTTAATAAGATAAGTAAAGAATTATCTAATTCCTATGGATTTGATGAGAATCCAGAGAAGAAAAGGATAGTTGAGAAAAAGATGGACAAAGGGAAGAAGGGAAATAAGGATTTTCCCATATGTGATAATTGTGGAAAGAATCACCTTGGTAAAATCTTGAAGGGAATGAGAGTTTTTTATGGGTGTGGAAAAAAGGACACCAAGTACGTTCTTGTAAGTATAATAAAATAGTATGAAATGTACAATGCTTCATCTGCAAGGAGTTGGGACCCTACGTGAATCAATGTCCAAATCATCAGAGTATACACCAAATGATGCTATTAGATAGTAATAAAGTTATGATTCTACCGAAGATAAAGATGAATGATTAGATTTGTTATGTTGTTATTAATGTATTGTGTCATTTGAGTATTTTATTAATGATGTACATGTTATAAGAATTATAGAGTATATAAGGATTGTACTATAGTACTATTTAATTATGGATTTGATATTGTGTGGAACTAGGAAAGTTAAATCAATTCCAGGTTAAAATTTTGAAAAATATATGGTTGAGAGAACGATAAACCGTAATATGGTTTTGATACTAAGGTAGTGATTTTGGAATAATACATGATTGATTTGGTTAAATTATATTGGATATTCTTGACTACTTTGAAACTGATTAATGACTTGTATATTCCATAATTATTGGATTTTACAATATTTTTGAATAGAAAGAGTATATATAGTATTCTATATGGAATAATGGTGCATTAATGTAATCAATAAGGTTTTATGGTAATTTAGGATGTTGTAGTCTTTTATAAGAATACATGACGAATGTGTTCACATGTTATTATGTGGAAAAAAAGATCTTTCTTGTGTTTAACTTCCTTATAAATGATGGACTACGAGTTTTGATAGAAGTATTTTGAATAATTCTAATATTTTGAATGAATTATGTTTGATATTGAATACTATTGTTTAGAATATTTTTAGATTTTTGTAAAAAGGACAACCCAAAAACCGTGTGAAACCCCGTCATTTCAGACAAAGCTGAGAGAATCGATCCTACAACCATAGTGCGATTTGGATTTATTTCCTACAAATAGACAATGAGACGTACATTGATTGTATAATGTTGTTTTATAAAGGGTCTAATAGATGAATTATAGATTCATTTTTAGAACCCTATAAAAATATAATAAATATAATTTTTTTATGTTCTATTATCTTTTAGTGTGAATGATGAATTTGTGGTAGAAATTATTTAAATGATGGAACTCTACTTGTCATGTATATATTTTTTTCTTCCCTTATTCTATGAAGAAATTAATTCGTAAACTTTAGTTAAGGGATATTAAAACTAAAAATGGGTTATCCTAATACCTTATGTTTTGTTGAATTGATGATATTTTAAGCCATCATAGATTGATGGTGTTGAGGCCCTCAATTCTACAATTTTTTGTGACTGACGGCCTCAATCACTCCCTATAAATATTTATGTTTTCCCTTCGATTATGTGTCTCTAATTTCCATAAATGTTCTCTTAATCGAGATCAAATTTTTTTGGTGACATTTTCATTCCCATTTTCCTCTTATTAAGACAAAATTTTATTAACCCAATTTCTGATGTGGGTTTTCCCACAATGGTATTTTCTCATTTCAACCTTTTATTTTAGAATAACAATTTCAAATTGAGAGGGAACAATTTATTGAATTATGTAAGAATGTAACACCCCATGATTTCATAGTACGTTATTTATTCAATGTAATTCAGTAACATACACTACACACAACAACGAGTTCAAGAGCACCATGACTTACCAAACAATTCATTCAAAAGAGGTTATGAATATTATTAACAAAATTTTGAACTTTATATAATCTTTATAATTTTAGAATCCATTTTTTGAGTTTCTCTGATATAATAAAAAAACAAACTCATTTTTAAAAAAAAAAATCAATTTTATCATTTTTTAATGGAGACCACTTTTTAAATATAATATTTGAAACTTTTATATATTAAATTTGACAAAATAAGCTTCTTCCTTAAAATCGGGACATAAAAATGTAGTTTTCATAAATTTTTGGTGTTTTATGATAACATTCATATTTGGGTGAATAATGAAAAATACTATACTTTAACTGAAAACAACTTTTTTAATCAAAATAATTTGTAGTGATAAATTATACATTTTAGTTGTTTGGAAGTACAAATATATTGAATTTTTAATATTTAATCCAATGATATTAGCTAGAAATAATTTCACATTGAAATTTAACATAAAACAGTATCAATCTTTTGTTAGTTATTATTCATTAAAAACAAGATTTTTGGTTTTGACAACAAGAATTAATTTTAAATTAATAAATGATAATTATATGTTTTGAATTTGGTAAAATAGACATAATTTTTGAATTCAGAATATCAAAATTATCTTAGAGGGAAATTTTGGTATTTTTATGAAAACATTCAATTTTTTATGAATAGTGAAAAACACTGAGTTATTAGTTAAAACTGACTTTTTATTTAAGTAATTATTTAATTTATTTAAATTTCTTTTATATCAAAGTAGATACATAATACCTATATATGTTCAATATAATTCATCGGAGTCATTTTATAATAAGTCTAGGTATATAAAAATTTTATTTAACTTTTTACCGTCTTTTTCCCACCTCCTAGGAGCATTTTTAAATTTACATAAAACATTACTTTATCACTTATGTTAGTTGAATTTCAAAAATCTAACAGACATGGTTGATATCAATATGTAAAATGTGGTTCAATAAGATGAAAATAATTTTTGGTGAATAGTAACCTTTATCTTTTATTTACCATGGTTAAAAGAAAATACAACAATTAAGGGTAAAAATGATAATATAATTACCCTAAAAATGTTCTAATTCTATTGGATATGTATAATTCGACAATAAACATCCATAGGAATAAAATATGATCCTTTAGGTCCACTTTGATTAGATTTGGACATTTATTATTATTTAATTCAAAGAGGAGTTAAAAGTGTAAAATGCAAAGTTTATCAACTAAAAAAAATTTAATATACATTTACACATTAGATAAATTCTACTATAAATATTATTTTCAAATATAAAAAAAATTCCTACATAATTATTTAATTTAAAATATTTATAAATTAAATAATTAAATTTATTTATGATATAATAATGGTGTAGTAATTGTGTAATTAATGAAATATTAAACTAATTGATATTATAAATATCAAAATAAATGTAATTTTAGAGGTTTTATGAATTACACTAATTTTAAATGTTAATATGACATTTTATGGTTGGCTAAAAGAATTTTTTCGAAATAATTATGCTGTTATGAATTTAACAAAAACAAAATACCAAGTAGTGTCAACACATACATAAACTAGTTTTTAATACAAATATAATACTAATAATTGGCATTATATTCCTAAAAATCTATGGTTTAGCCAAAGGGAATAAATACTATTATATATTTCATTAATGAACTTCTTGGGGTTCTTTTGGAAGTTTAGATTAAGTATATTAACCATATAATATAAAAATACAAAGAGACATGGTAAATGTCAAACTATTTAACTAAGTGTTAAATCTAAAAGATAAGGTTAATATAGTGACCAGACCTGTCTAAAACCTATTGGTTGAGTTTTTTTCGACCCATAACCACCATATAATTTTAATAATTTATTTTTGATCCATTAGAAATAGAAAATAAATTTAATATAAATAATATTTTATGTTTTTCCTAAGGTGCCCCTCACCCCTCTTATAAAAGGGCACCTCCCCTTATCTCAAAGTCACACCTCCAAAGCCATTTGTCTCAGAAAAACCCTACCCAAATATCCTCCCAACTATACCTACTTTATACTAGAGGCATTACATTGGTCAAAAATCCATCCTAAGGAGCTCTTTTGATCAAATTAGAAGGAAGAACCTGAAGAAGAGGTACTGATTTTACCACCCTCTATCAAGTTCTTTTACTCTTCCACTTAATCTTTTGTTGTTATTACCATATCAGAATAATAACTCTAGTACCTTATATATACTGTGATGTTATGATTAATATTTTACAACAATATTCATTATTTTATCCATACTATTAATGACAATGTCACCATGCGTGCGTACGTACGACTTACCGTCTCCACGCCGTGGTGTAATTTGTTATTCAACACATTGTTTTTTGGATGGGTATAATGATGAGTAATATGTATATAAATAATGAAAATATCGTTATAATGTCTCTGTAAAATTAATATACCATCCAATTCCACACCATTAAGGAAATTATATTTTATCTTTTGTGTATGTACGAATTACGGTCTCCACGACACGATTAGATTCATTTCCACATTCACTATTAATTGACGATTATAAAAATATATATTACTAATAAGTATTTAATATATTAAAAAATAAGGATACTTGATATATATATATATATATGTACTTAAATCTATCTTATTCACTTACTTCCTTTCAATACGATATCAAAAAAGAAACAACGTTTATTCGTACGTACGGCCCACAGTCTCCATAAATGTTGTTTCCCATTTAAAATATACATCTATTAGAAATATTTATATTATAAATATATATGATATATGAATAATGTTTTGTATTCTGGAATTATTTAAATCTTGTCCTAAATGAGACGGTCATGAATAACAATTTAAAATACGTACAATAAAGAAAGTGTTTATTACCCAAATTGTTAATTTAACATGAAAATAATAATAAAATGGGTATTATAAAGTCATAAATGAATTGTTTTTGTTATAATAAATATTAATATTGTTCTGGTATAATATAATAACATACAATGGTCATTATATAGGAGGTTAAACATGCCCTCGACTAGAGGAAAGTGCAAGTTACATGGTTTTCATTCCACTCCTTATTCCCATGAGATTCATGCTATATTGCCACTATTTCCTTTTTTGTGATGTATATACAACCCATAATTCTATTCTTTGTGTAATAAAAATTAATTTATGTGTATTTACATCTTCATTATATGATACATCTTTCATGGGGTGTATGTTTCATAAGTTACCAAATAGGAAAGGGTTAATTCATCAATCTCATTATTATTCGAGATTGTTTGTGTAAGTTTTTACTGAGACATATTTATTATACATTTCAACATTTCATAAAATATTTTTTAAAGATATTATTTTTAAGGGACACTTTTAATAAAACATAATTTTTATATTTTTAAATGATTTATTCTTCTAAACCGTTCTCATTAATGTCCATGTTATTAAAATGTTTTTAAGGATTTATTTATATGGAACCTTGAAATGATACTTATTTTAGAAATTTTCAAAGTGGTATGGGACACTTTGATTCAAAAATACATTTTAAATGACCACCTTTATAAATTATTGTAATTTTAAATGATTTCATGAAAATGGGGTATTTCTCTCAAAGCATTTTACTGATTATTTTCATCAATTTCAACATCCTTTAATGGATTTTAAACATGTTTGAAGTTGATTTATTAGGATAAAAATCTTCTATATTTATTGAATTTTTTGAGATATGTTTGACTGTGGATGTGTAATTTTTATACCATTCATGTTTTACAAATAATTTATTGACATTTCGTATGCTAGTTTTAATATAAATGTTTGTGTTATATTTCATCCTTTTCTAATGATGAATGTATTGGAATAGTATATTCTGGGTTGGGGACCGGTAAAAGTTAGCCCTCCGGGTTCGGGTCTGGTTATAGAAGAACCTCCGGTTTGGAGTCTAGTTATAGAGACTCTCTGGGATGGAGTCTTTTTATAGAGGATCTCCGGGATAGAGTCCGATTACAGAGGATCTCCGAGTTTGCGTCGGGTTATAGTTAGCACATAGCTCATGGCACGAGGACTTGACACAATAATTAATTTCTGGTAGTATACATTCCCTCATAATGAATTTAGTTATTAAATATGATAATTTTACTAGTAGAATAATTAATGTCTGGTACTAGATTTTCTTAAAAAAAAATTAAACCATTCTTATTACCAAAGAGAGAGAAATGGTAACAAAACCTAAAATTTCTATAAATACTAATTAGAGACTAAAATTAGATGTGTTTAGTAAATAATTATCATATTACATGTAAATTTTAATTAAATATTAATAAATCTCAATTAAAAATGGGTTTTAAGCATAAAACCCTTAAAAAATTGGTAAATTTTGAATCAAAATACAAATAAAATAATAAATTAAAATAAAGATTTAAATATCATAAAAATAAGTATAATAATAATATAATATGTTATATGGTAAATTGTAACTTATAATGTCTTAAGTGGGTTCAAAATTTCAATGGAATGTGAATTTTTAATCTATAGGATAGGTTATTTTGTAAACAAAATTCAAAAATAATGTTGACTTTTTGAGAACATTAATGTGATATTTGTTGATATGGTTTTAGGGCCATTAGGTACCTCTAATTTATAGATATTCCAATAAGTTTAGGCTTTGAAAATATTGTTTCCTGATAACACTTCTTTAGGTTCTTGTTTAGCACCTGATTATTTCTAACCATTAGTCCTAAACTACATGGCCTATTTTTAAATGATAAGGTTTTCTTAAATCATGTGATGGGATCATATAAAAAAATATTTATCATCATAGGTTAAGATGGATCTACAAAGTTGGAGGGGTTTTTTCAATCCACTCACTAGTTCCATGTGATGTTTGATGTGTCTTAGACTATAAGTCTCTTCATTTGGAACATTGTTTTCTTAATTGTCTGACCAAACCATGAAACACATTATAAGGGGAAAAATTATATTTCCCCTCCTCTATTTAACTGTTACATAAACTTTTTACTCCATAATGTTCCACAAACTACCTCCCATAGATGATCCTCCCCATTATACCTTTCTCCCTGGAAGATCTCATTTGTTCATGGGATAAATCAAACACAATTTCTGATGATCAAGAACCCTTGGAAAGTCTATATGTCACAATGAAAATGTGGTCACCATAAAAACTGGCACACTACATAACCCACGACAATGCCTAAAGGGTGTTCTTGATCCACATGGATAGGAACAAGTACCCGTGTATCGTAAAATGATGCTTGGGAATGACTTACCTGAGTTTATAAACATTAATCAAGAATCAAAGTCAATAAAAAATTCGAGATTTATCAACTAAAATTGTCTTTTACAAAATTTTAGAACAGAATTATATAAGATAGAACTATGTTTAAAGACATTAAAAAAGGTAAAAAACCAAATACGGATATTCCAAGAACCTCCACATGGCAAGTTCCACTTCCACAAGCCATCTCCACAACACTGCATCATGAATGACGAGTAAAAACCCCCACTTTTGGCACAAAAGTTGTACCCAAACCTGCGGAAAAAATAACCATGTCTACATACACCAAAAAGGGTAAGTATAGTGTTATACAATGTTAAGTAAGATACCACCACAATGAGATTCCATGCAATAAACATTAAAAGATGAAAAGCATGCATGTTTTCAAAAACATGTAATTTCTAGTTATAATTTCAAAAAGATACATCTAAAAAAACTCAGTTTTCAAATGGGATAATTTAAATAATCAACACTTTTAAAATAAATTTCGAATATACTGAATTTTACAGAAAAATATATGGTATGCTGATGGTATGTATAATGAATTTAATGAACATAAAAAATATGAAATAACCCCTAGGCAATAGCTAGCTATGGGTCCAGGGTACCTAGTATCTCAGTGCGTGTAACCATCACAAATATCAATTCTTGTGCACGATCCTCTAGTAGGAAACATACCCATAACCTAGTGGTCCCCAATTATCATCATCATAGACTAGTTAGATTTGTTAGCATCAATCAAGATAAGTATAACTAAGGCAAGACCCCATAAATTCACTACTATAGTAGTACACGTCCACCCATCTAGATACCCGGGATTTCCCCTAGTGCTCAAACATGTTCAACATGTCATGAAATATACATTGCAAATGGAAATATGATTTCCACATAAAAAATTCATCAAAACCCACTAATGAATACCACACAAGTCACACATTTCCACTTTTCCATCAAATTGATTTTGAAATCTATCTCACACAAAAATAGCCCACAACAATTTTCACATTTCATTAACGCTTCCAAAAATCCATTAAAAAATGTTATAAAACCATTTCAAGATTATCTAACTCACATAACAGCCCACTCAAATGTTACATAATACCCTTTTCAAAATCAAAATCCATTTATCACATCACACTCACAGAAAACATCCCACATCACTTTCATATCTCTTACACACATTAGTAAATCCTTTAATCATTTTATGAAACATTTAGAAGATGGGAGACATTAAAAAACACCCCCTTTAAC
Source organism: Viscum album (assembly GCA_963277665.1). NCBI lineage: Eukaryota > Viridiplantae > Streptophyta > Magnoliopsida > Santalales > Viscaceae > Viscum > Viscum album. Next base: position 1,543,886,032 of record OY728142.1, read on the forward strand.
ATTTTAAATGTACAATTTTAAAATATACACACTCTAAAATAGTTTGACAATATCGTTTCACCTCTTACATTAATCATTAAATTATTCAAATCATTCATAAAACAATTATAAAGAGTATACCTAATCTTTGTTCATAAAACCCATTTCAAAACCATATTTCAAGGACAAAACCACACCAAAACATGACCAATTTTTTTTTTGAAGACCTAGAGAAATTTGAAAAACCAATTTAAAGTGTTATTAAATCACCTTGAATAATACCATGAAATATACAAATGAAAACACCTATTTTCATAAGATCCTCTCAAAAAGTATAAAAACGTTTTGCACACCAAAACTATTCCAAAAACCCCCTTCCAAGGTCCACATGACACTAAGAAATAAAAAAAAATATAATTTTAATCCAATTTAAGAATCTAATAAATCAATTTCATATTTTATAAAACTACCAATAAAGACACCACATGTGATACATTAGAAAAGTTCACAACTTCAAAAAAAATGAAATTATCAAATTAAATGTTTAACCTAATCCCCCAAAACGGTTTTCTCACCACACACATAATGTGGGGACATTAAAAACTTGTAAAACAAGAAAACTAACTCATAAAGGAATGGTAAACCATGGAATCACCAAACCTTTTGAGTCAAAAACCACAAATCATGGTGTGAAACATCATGTGCACCACCACCACACCATAAGAAAATTGAGAGAAAACTCAAATATCATGATTACACCAAAAAGGCACCATGTCAAACACTATGTTGTCACCCTAACTTTTAGACACATTGTATCATCATGAAATGGGGATTAAACCCTAAGGAAATAGAATCAATGGAAGGTAGGAACACTTACTTGATAGAATCTTTGAGAAATCTCCAAAAATCAACTAGTATCTGGATTTTCAAATAGCCAAACAATTAAATGTTTTTCAAAAAAGGATGAGGAGATCATGTAAGAACTATAATGGTGGAAAATAGTGAGAAATTAATGTGTTATAAAGGAATCAATTTACCTCTTAAAATATGGGAGATTTGAGAAATGCAGAGATGTTTTTCATAAATACTCAATGCAAAGGGTCTCCAACGATGGTGAAAAGAGAACAGGAGAATTCCTTGGGTAAGTGGGCTCAGGTGAGAGTTGGAATTACTGAAAAATCATAAATATTAAATGATATATTAAATAATTATAAAATATTTTTAATCCAATAAATTGGCCTCCAGGATGGCCCAACACCATAATAAAAAACACATATCCATCATTATGATGGATTCCGATGGATTCCAAATTTATATGGTGATGTTAATATACCAGGGTATGCCACTTGGGAAGTGGAATGATTGTAAAATGTTAAAAAATAAAGAGTTATAAAATGAAAACCAACATTATTTTCAAATCAGGAAATGAGATTACTGTTTGGCCCACATTTCGAAAACTCACTATTTCCAACAAAATGCGTGGTAAACACAAAAAAAATCAGGAATAAAAATTAAATGAAAAATGACTTTAAAAGAAGTTGTGGATGTGACAATTCTCCCCCCTATAAAACATTCCTCCCTCAGAAAGGTACATCAAGAACAAAAAAACCAAACCCAACAGAAAGGCCGAAATTGACAACATTGCCAAAAATCTCCCCCAAATGTAAAATCACCTCTAGTGATCAATTAATGAATAAATACTTAAAAACCAAAACATACACAAATTTACTGAAACGATCAAGAACTTTTAGGATTTATCCTAAAAGAAAACTCCTCATACACTATCCGGACAAGGCTTAATCAATTTTCCAAAAAAATTAACAATATCAAACAAGGTTATACTTTCCTTAATATAACTAAACCATTGGGCCCTCTCGAATCCCAAAGTTTACCAAAGGAATATGCAGGTAGTATGATAGATCCAAAAAATACCAACCACTACAATGCCAAGACCACATGAAAAATTAAGATACTGGTATGAGGAGAAACAAATGGGATCCCCCCCATAAGAGACAACTTAAATTTTCCATCAGACAGAATTATGAAACTAACAGGGGAGGCCCGAACAGACCTCCGGGTACAAGGGGTTGACATACATTATTAATATCTGAAATAACATACATGAGACACATGGGATTTCTTGATCCCCACAGGCTGTCATATGTGCCCAAGTATCATAAAATGATTTTTGGGAATGATTTACCTGATTTTATAAACATTAAACAAGAAACAAAATCAATAAAAAAATATGAATTATTCAACAAAAATTGTATTTTAAATAATATAAAAAATAAATTACATAAGTTAAAACTATGTTTAAATACAATTAAAAAGGTAAAAAATCAAATAAGGACATCCCCAGATCCTCCACATGTCAAGAGGCACCACCCTCAAACCATCTCCACAACACCACATCACGAACGACTTGTAAAAACATGAACTTTTGGCCCAAAAGTTGTACACAAACCCAAGAAAAAAAAGAACCAAGTTTACTTTCACCCAAATGTTCATGTAGATTGTGAGAAAAATACTAGTAAGGTACCAGCACTAAGTGATTCCATGAGATAAACATTAAAAGACGAAAATCAAGTGTGTTTTGAAAAAAATTTACTTTCAAGTTACTATTTCTAAAAGATTAAAATAAAAAAAACAGTTTTCAAGAGGGATATTTTAACGAATAAGCACTTTTAAAATAATTTCCAAATCAACTTAATTTTCTATAAAAATATACCATATGCCTATGGTAATAATATAAGAACTCATGAGCACAAGTAATAGAAAATAACACCTAGGCACTAGCTAGATGTGGGTCTTAGGTACCTCGTATCTCGGGGAGAGTAACCATCACAAATATCTATTCTCATGAACGATCCACTAGTAATGAACATACCCATACCCTAGTGGTCTTGAATCAACATCATCATAGATTAGTTAGTGTTTTAATCATCAATCTTTCTATGTAAAACTGAGGTCAAACGCCATGGATTCACTAGCATACTAGTACACGCCCAACAACCTGGATACATGAGTTTTCTCCTTGTATTAAAACATGTTAAACAAGTCAATGAAAATAATTTTCATATGAAAATATCATTTCCACATCACAAATTCACCAAAAAATACTTCATGTATACCACACCAGTCACAAAATCCCACTTTTCATTCAAATTCATTTCGAAATCCTACTTATACAAAAATATCCCACAAAACTTTTCTCATTTCCATAACACTTCAGAAAATACCTTAAAAATTTTCCTAATACCATTCAACGATATTAAAACTCACATATCATCCCACTCAAATGTTACATAATAAATTTTCGTAATCAAAATCCATTTTTCACATCTCACTCACACAAAACATCCAACATCACTTTCACATCTCTTATACACTTTATTAAATCCGTCAAAAATTTTAATTATGAAATTCCATGATGGTACACATCACAAAAAAACCCATTTAGAATTTAAAATGTACCATTTCAAAATACACACACTCTAAAATAATTTTCTAATATGGTTTCACCCCTTACGTAAATCCTTAAATCATTCAAATCTTTTATAAAACAATTATAAAGAGTATACCCAAACGTTTCTCATAAAACCCATTTCAAAACCATAATTCTTGGATACAACGACACCAGAACACTACTAATGTAAAATTTTCCACCCTATATACATTTATTAAATAACATTCAAGTGGTATAAAATTACCATGAATAATACCACAAAAGATACAAATTAAAAAACTCATATTAATACAATTCTCTCAAGAAGTAAAACAATGTTTTAAACTCCAATCCTATTACAAAAACCCCTTATACATCCCACATGAAACTGAGGAAATAAAAAAACACAATTATCAGTATCATTATAAAACTAATAAATCAATTTCAAATTTTATTAAACTATTACAAAACATTCCACATGTGTAACATTCAAAAATTTCACAACTTCAACAAAAATGAAATAATAAAATTAAATCCATAAAAAATTCCTCAAAAACAGGTTTTTCACCTCTCACAACATATGGGGAACATGAAAAATTAGAAAAACAAGAAATCTAACTCCTCAAGGAATGGTTAACCATGAAATCACCTACCATTTGAGTCAAGATCCTCAAATCATGGTCTGGTGCACTAAGAGCACCACTGGAGAACCAAAAGAAAGTGAAGAGAATCCTAAAATCTCAATATTACACCACAAAGTCACCATGTAAAACCCTAGTTTCGAACCCTAATGTCTAGACACATTGGAACATAAAGAAAGAGGGATAAAACCCTACGGAAATGGATGAAATGGAAGGGAGAAACAATTACTTGATGGAATCTTGGAGAAATCTCCCTATGTACACCAATATCTAAATTTTCAAGTAGACAAACAATCTAGGGAGGTAATAATTAGGATGAGAAGATCATGTAGGAATTATAAAGGGGGAAACAGTGATAAATTAATGATTTATGAAGGAATCAATTTACCCTTTCAAATCTAGGTGATTTGAGAAATATAGAGATGTTTGGCCTAAATTCTCGATGCAATCGATATCCAAAGTGGTGGAGAAGAACATGAGAGGGCACCTTGGGTAATTGGGCTTGGGTGAGAGTTAGAGTTACCAAAAAAACATAAAAATTGAATGAGATATCAAATAATTAAAAAATATTTTTAGTCAAGGAAATGGGTTTTTGGGATGGCCTAACACCTTAATAAAAAATCCCAAATACATTATTATTATAGATTCCTAGGGATTCCAAATTAATATGGTGATTTTAATATACCAGTTGATGTCATTTTTGAAGTTGACTGGGGGTAAGATGTTGAAAAAATAAGGAGTTATAATAGAAAATAAAAATAATTTTTAAATCTAGAAATGGGCTTACTATTTGGCCCAAGTTTCGAAAACCCACTATTTCCACCAAAATGCATGGTAAACCCCCAAAAAAAATCATAAATGTAATTTAAATGAAAAATTACATTAAAATAATTCATGGATGTGAAAATTATACCTAACATTAGACATTCTTCCCTCAGAAAGGCATAACAATGGAAAAAGAAAAAACCAAACCCAATAGAAAGGCCGAAATGGACCTTTTCCCAAATTTCTCCCCTAATGGAAAAAACAACTACACTGATCATTTATAGAAGGAATAATTTACAAAAAAACATACACCACATTACTAAAAAGATAAATCACATTTAGGATTTAACCCAAAAGAAAAATCTTCTAACACTTTCTAAACAAGTGTCATGAAATTCTCCCATAATAATAACAACATTGAATAAGTTTACACTTACCCTGATATAACTAAACTGTTGGGAACTCTCGAATCCAACATTTACCCCAGGAAGATGTAGGTATTTAGATAGCTTCGATTGAGACTACCCACTTTTAAGCAAAGAACAAGGATAAAACTGAGTTATTGGTATGAGGAGACACAAATAGGCTCCCCACCATAAGAGACAACATAAAGTTTCCCGAGCAGATTTAGGACACTAAAAGGGTGAGGCCCAAACAGACTCCCCAGTAAAAGGGGTAGACTTCCATTAGACATTTCCAAAAATAATATACATGAGACCCATGGTGGGTCTCCCCACCATATAGACCAAACATCTTAACCGACTAGCATGGGCCTGCATAGAAAGGCCCCAAACCTCAAAGAGTTGGGACGACCACAAGGTTAGTCCACATAGTTCGGGAAACTGTATGCTAACCATGTGGATCCTTATATCTGCAAGGTTTTTTTGGTGCACAATTACGAATCACCATGTGAAAACTATGCGATCAACCTGTCTAGCCAAATTTTAAACATTTCTACAAAAACATAAAGCAACCAATGGGGAAAAGAAAGAAATTAGGCCACAAACATGGGCACGAGGCCCTCCACATCCTTTCATCGAACAAAAATAACATAATAATGATGAAGACATGAGAGTTTAAACTCTTCATATCATTCTTAATGAGGGTAGTCCTTGTACAAGGGTTTAAATGTCCCTAGGATTTCCCCTGACTACACGCTATCTTCTCTCTGGGACCTTTGGCAGAGCTTTAAATATTGAAGCATCTTTAGCCACGCAGTTCTTCTATGGAAACCCATGTATGGAACATCTTCTTTTTGGGACACAAACAACTACACCACATACCCTGGTGGGTTCACCAAGACATAACACACTCCATAAATCACTTTACCAAAACCTATCATTTCACTGATACAAGGGATCAAACGATGCACACACATCTTACCTAGTTTATTCGGGTGAGAAACAACAGAAGGGGAGGAAACATATAAACACCTTCCTCTAAGATAGAGGATTTGATGTTTTTTCCCAGAGTGGCATACTCGCAACATAATAGAGACCCTTAGAGGATTAAACAACATTCTATTTTATAGTCAAATGAGCACACAAAATCACAAGGCATCACCAAACATGACCATTGGGATTGATAGAAACAATACATAGAATGAGACCTTATGAAAAGTCCCCAAACAACAAAATATTTTATAATGTGTCCATAATGCCCTCCCAGGACCATATTTCCCACACGGGTGGTTTAATGTGAACTCCTACTTCAAGAAGATTATGAAGGACCAAGAGGCCCTCTTAGACACCATCCAGATACTCATCCACACTAATTACCCCAGATTACTTCCACCTTCGACGAATTAGGATACTTAAGAAACTATGGTCTCTTTCAGCCTTCCACGAGAACTATCCAGTGACAAGAGTATCATCACACCCAAAAAATTAAAGGTTGTAGACTCATTCTACAAATCTTAAGAAAATATTCTACACATTGATCAACTAGAATATTTTCCAATGGAGAGACAATCCGGGATTCACTTTACATGTTCACTAACCCTTAATACGGGCGTATTTCATCAAACGAGAGAACCCAAGGACCCAACCAAACAAGTCCATTGTTTAAGAAATACCACAACTAGATCCAAATATATTAGGGGAACCACCATAAAGGCTTCCCAAACTTCTCTCACAAGATACCACTAACTAGCCCTTCAACCCAGTTTACTGAAAAAACACAAACCACAAACATCGTTCAAACAAGAGGGGTTCATAGACTGAAAACATTACCAACATCAACATTTACAAAAACACATAATACACTCCATCCCAAAAAACTCATCCAAACATCAGTATTTATTTTTAATATCATATCTTTGAAATAAAATGGATTAGCGGTTAACGTATCCATCAATGGTACCCCATGGGCCCCACACATACCTGTTTCCATGTCACACTGGGAACCCCCCTCATATCCATCCAGAAAATCATTCAGTCATGCCACTAACCATCCATAATCCCATATAACCCCATGATTTTACTCCCTCATGAAAATTCCAATGGTTAAAACAAAAACACTTTCCACATTTCAAAACCAAAACAATCAAACAATACATCCTTTTTTCAATACCACTAACCGTGAAATCAAACCCAAATTCCCACATAGAAAAATTTTCAGAAAGACACAATCATTCAAATGATAAATCAATTTAAAGTCATAAAAATTAATTTTAAAACATTCCATCCCATTAAAACACCTTGTAATAGTTTAGAAAACGTTTTTGGAATCAAATTTTCAAAAACACATTTAATAAACTTCATGGTTTCAACAGAGGGATAAAGACACCATTTTACCAATAAAAAAATTATGAAATTTTTGTTCCACCATTTAAAAAAATTAAAACCTTCTCTATTTATTTGAAAATAATTTCACAAAAACCATACACTTCTTAAAACAATGTCATTTTTACTTTAAAACCAAACATCCAAAATTTCAAATGTAAAGGACAGAAGATAATGCGACGGGGAACTAGCTTTGGTGGGTGATATGGACATATGGTTGGAGGCCATATGGCAATCACATCACTATCACAGAAAGTTTTCTAGGAAAATATCCCTGGATACACATTTAATTCTAGTCTATGTGTGCTCACTGAAACCATTACCCAACTCTCTTTTCATTTTTCATAATCATCATCATACTAAGAAAACCAAAATGAATTAGATAAGTCCTGGCCTCTAATGGTTACATGAATCCCATAATGAGGTGTGATGATCAGGAACACTTCCCATAATCGGAATTCCATGTCCCAAAAATCCTAACCCAATATTATCCCTATGTTTACTTAAATAATATGACCCAAAAGTTAATATAAACCTCCATTGATTACATTTTTTCACGAACCAAATCTGGTTTCCATCAAAACTGGCCCCCGACCCGGCCCGTGATAAGGCTCGATGGGAGTTTCCAATCCCCAAAGGCTACCACAAGTTTCCCGATAACATAAAATCATTTTTGGAAATTATTTAACTATGTTTATAAACATTAAACCACAAACAATCTCATTAAAACAAATCTGCTTTTTCAACTAAAAATGACTTCTAAAAATTTTTTGGAATTGAATTACATAAGTTAATACTATTATGAGATACCATTACTGCAGAAACCCAAAGCTTGACTTACATGTACATTACATTACTTTTGAAGAATACTTAATACATAACAAAAAACAACACTCAAGGACCGTAATAGTTTTGTGTATTTGGAAACTTGGAACATGATCTTCTAATCATGGTGAAAGATTTTCAACATCTCCCATAAAAATCGTCCCCTTTTATTTTCTTACCTAATTCTTTTCTTTATATCCTGGGAAAAGAAATCATATAAAGTATTAGATAAAATTCTTAGTAAGGGTCAGCATGGAGAAAATAAAACAAACCATATACATTTGAACTTAAAAACATCACAATAATGTTTAAAAATGAAAATCTTGAGCTATGTGATAAAACATGGAAGCACATAAGGCATAAATCATAATGGAACATAATTCATTATAAAATAGCATGGGAAAAAAACTTTTAATTGTGTAAAAACATTAATCACATGATATGATTTCCATATAAGCCAAGTCATTGCTGCCAAGATCGTCTTAGTTGACAAAGTTCCTTACTAAACTGGGTTTACTTGCCGTTCTAGCCCTGTATTACTGAACCGGATTTACTTATTGTTTCATCCATATCTATATCATGAGATATAAATCATTAACTAGTGCAGTGGAAGGAGATATAGGTCCCACCCATCTCATAAATAAATCATTTTTACTTGTGCCACAAAATAAACTTAAAACATTCATCACAACCCAAAGAATAAAATGGGTTTCATAAAAATCATTCCATCATCTCCTAATCCATATAAAACAAATGTAAATTTCATTATAAGAAAAGTGAAACCATGTAAATCATAGAGAAATTAAAATTTAAACATACATATGTGAAATAATGTCATCTTAGATGGAAAATGGTTTTGAAAAAACATTTGAAATGAATTCTTGAGGAAAATATCCTTTCTTCTTCAAAATCATTTTCTTTTCACAAAATTCCATGAAATTTTAGAATAAAAGTATTTTGTTGAAAATAGTCATAAAATATTGTAGAATAATATTCATGAAAGTGAGGTGATTTGAAGCCGTAAAAATATGTTCACGCTGTATAAGTTAAAAATAACATTCTTCTCGTACTTTTGTCGGAAAAGTCAAGAAGTACCTCGTATGTAAACAAAAGGAAGATTCCTTCCATACAATGTTATAAAAGAAAAAAGGGTAAGAATTTCATTAAACATACATGGAACAAAAGTAAACATTTTATGAAAACATTTTGAGAACATATGGACATGGATGATAAACATAACCCTAGTAAATACTTACGAATAAACAATCTCGGATAAGAATAATATTGGAAAAGTTATCCATTACCTTTGGTCTGATATGATTCATACATATCCAAACCTCCTGTATAATGATTAAAATATTGTCCTTGAATTATTACAGAATCATATTCATTATTATTATATCATATATGGTTTACTTATAACATTATATTACCCGTTATTTTGTAAATCCCATGTTAAAGCAACGTTTTGGGTAAAATCATCTTATTTATCGTACGTGATTGGCCTTATTGTTCTTGATGTTATTAATACTTATAGAATTATTTACTTACTTCCAAAATGTAAATCATGATTTATATATTATATATTTTCATTATATATCCAGCATATACATTTATTTATAATAGTACATAACATATGGAGGTAAGAAATGAAATGTACCTTTAATGGAGACGGTAAGCCGTACGTACACATTAACTCTACTTTAATTTCTATTTATCATTTTAATGGAATAGGTATATAATATTTACAGTATATTATCATATTTAATATAATTAAATCCATCTTTTATACATCCCACTTAAGGCATTAAAAAATCACATTACTTTGATGGGGCAGTAGTTCGCACTCCCTCAAATGAGATTATCGTATTACCCACTATGGATACCATAAATGATTGATATAATTGGGATGTAAAGAAACATAAGAATATCATAAAAATAATATATATCATATATAAATATAGTTCCATCATAATGGCCACCATGAGAGGTGGTAGAAAAATTGAACAATCATCGTTTCGTGAGGCGTTAGTTTTCCATCCACAGAAACATTACGTTCTTCATCCATTAGATGAAGGTGTGTGTAAGTGTAGTTTTAATCCTTATCATAACAGAATCATAGTATATTTAGGATGCTGTTGTTGTTAAAAAAGAAAGGATTAAAAAGAGTTTACGGGTTGGAGAAGTAGAATAAAAGAAAACAACATAAGAGAAACTATTACCTTTAATTTGGGTATGTTCCTTTGGTTTGAACCAGAAGGGACTTCTTGAAGTGCCTTCTTCCAAATTTAAGTCTTCTAGGGGGAGGAGAGGGATGTAGTGAGCTTAGTTGGGCAGATTTTGGACGAGCCAAAAGGCTTGAGATTTGTGAGGAATTGGATATAAATGGTCTCTTTTTATAAGGGGAGGAGGGACTCTTTTGGATAGTGTGAAAATATTATTTTATTATAAACTTATCTTCGGTTTCAAAATGTCCAAAAATCATTAAAGATGAAGATAAGATGACTCATGGTCGAAATAAAATCATTCAATAAAAATTGTACATGTTTTGGATAATATTATAATCATTATAATCTTATTTTTTTAAATCATTTATTAATGAGGTAAATACTGCATCATTATTGTGTCATAAATAATTTAATTTAATTAATGTTTATAAATTAATAAAAAATAACCACCATGTATGAAATTAAGTATCTTTACAATTAATATTTATAGTCTAAAATATAATTTATATAACTCCTAATAAAAATTAATTACTAAAATATTTTTGTTAATGTCAATTTTCTCTTCACATTAAATTAATTAATATAAATTGTCATTTTCACACCCAAGTGGCTCAATGGGGTCCCAAAATCGACCCAAAGATGCCAATTGTCGTTAATGACTCAACCAATAATGTTTTAAGAAGTGTTAAGGTAATTTTGAATTATTATATTATTCTTTTTACCTTGAATTACCCTGTTTACCTTTAACCGTGGTAAATAAAATTAAAAACATACTATTCAACAAAAATTATTTTAATCTTATTAAACCAAATTTTAGTCCTTGATATTAACCATGTCTCTCAGATTTTTGAAATTCAACTCACAGGAGTGGTATAATTACATTTTATGTACAATTTCAAATGCTCATAGAAGGTGGGTAAAAGACGGTGAAAAGATTAATACTGGATTTATATATCTAAAGTTATTATAAAATGACTCAATTAATTACATTGAACTTATATATGTATTATGTCTCAATTTTGACATAAAATAAATTTAAATAAAACAAATTATTATTTAAATAAATTGTCAGTTTTTAAATAGAAACACAGTGTTTTCACTATTCATCAAAAATTTAATGTTTTCTAAAAAATATCAAAAATTCACCCAAGGCTAATTTCAATATTATGAATCCAAAAAATGAAGTCCATTTTGAATGATAAAATTTATAAAATTTCAAAAAGTGGGTAATACTATTCATACCGGCTAGTTTATGTAATATTTTAATAACATATCGTTGTTTAGTGAAACTCGATATTGCGTACAACACACGCTATCGTGGAAGGTCGCAATTGCGTGTAATGAAAGCCAAGTCAGGGATACGTATAGTGAAAGATCCTTTTGGTGTAGTGCACAACACAAGACATCAATGAAATTAAAAAGAATTTTTTTCATAAAATCTCGGGGTGTTACATTCTACCCCCCATAAAATTAATTTCTCCCTTGAAATTCGTTGAGGTAATAAATGGTTTACTACTTGAAAGTTTCGTTCATATAAACCCACATAGTAAAAGGGAATACCAAAACTTGACTTTAAAAACTAAATTATGAAACGTGATGGTTACCCAAATTAACTAATCATTGGGTTTCCACATAAGAGAACATAGGTGAAAATATGGATATGGAAGTGAAATATAATCATCAACTTCTGATGAAGAGTGGTAGAGTACATGGATATGAAAATTCCAACAATCACAAAGCTATAAATTTGTGGTGATATAAGGCACCAGCCTATTCATCAGATATGAGAGCTCTAGGACAACATTTTCGGTTTTCAAGATCTTTTCCCTAAAGTTGAAGAATTTGAATTTTAGGAAATAATTACTTTATTTTGGTATCACCTCACCGTTTATCGTGCCTCGAACAATTAACACTTCGTCTCGTAAAGAAATAAATTTTAATTTGTTTTCTATGAAGTGTTGGCAGATTATGCGATAGAATGATAGGTCATTCCATCTATTTCTATCACAAAATGTTTAGCATAAATTATTAAATATAAAAAATTCCATCTATGCTGAGATTAATGGTTGCAAAAATGGACTTATACTTCAGCTATCATAGTTCTTAATAAAATAAAACTAGTTTCTACTAACTAGGGACTTCCTGTAGGATAGTGGTATGTGATGAAGGCCTGTTGTACTTCAGTTGTGGGTTCGATTCCTACAACCTTGTCCGAAGCAATGGGTTGTCGCCTGCCCTGTAGGTTTTACTTTTTCTAAAAATACATTATTATAACATCACATCAATAATATGGGAAAATTTCTATCCTTAAACAATACTAAATTATTTCCAACATAATTCATTCTAATATTTAGGCTTATCTAAAATACTTCTGTCCAAGCTCATAGTATAAAGAAAACAATTACTAGAAATGTCTTCTACCGAGCATGTGAATACCATCATTTATCCCCCATATATCATATGATATATCTTGTTGGTCACATTCCAAACATGTGAATAACTTAATCATGTATTCTCTTGCAACATGAATTTCCATAGAACCTTAGTTGAAAACATAAATACTGCCAAAAGCTGTCTCTTTCTACATTCCAAAATCCCAAAAATTATTTATACTGAAACCATGATATCACTTTGTCCTTATATGAGATAATGAATACTATCAAACATATTATTTTCTCTTTATCCCTTCATTATGCGCATATAATTTTCTTTCCAAAAATATTTCAATCACTTTTTATGGTAACTGATGCCATATTCTTATGGAAAACCACAATGGACAAATATATAGGTATTCCAATATACCATAAAAGTACCTCAACAACATTATTCTTGAATACCAATACATAAAAAATTCAAACCATCCTCTTCAATGATTGTCATGGAATAAGTACTTCCTTGATTCAGAAGTAACCTCTTAAGTCAGGGAATTGAGTTGGGTAATGCCCATGTTCTCCACAGATAAGACATTGAACTCCATAATAGTATGTTACTATATGACCCTTCTCTCCACACAGATAACATCTTCCCCTCCATATAATGTATTCATCCAGGTTCTTTTTCCCTTCTTTAGAAATCTCAATATTCCTTTCTCTATGCTCCTCAACATGCGATCATGCATAAAAGTCCATCTTCCTCTTATTTGATGAATTGGGAATACCACTAATGTTCAACTTGTTAATCATATATTGAGATGACTAATTCATAAAAATCACAAAATCATTCTTTTTCTCATAGTAACTAATTTTTCCATTGTATTCAATGTTGATCCAATTCCTTATGGATCCCTCTATTGACTAAAACCAAATACCATTGTGTATGAAACAATTAAAATAATTAGGAACCAGGTAATCATATAAAGTTACTTATGGGATATCTAACTTATCACAAATACATTATTCCATGACACATTTGGTTCATCCTAGGATATTTATGATAGTCAAAATAATTCTAGGATTGTAACCTATAGTTATACTAAACCTTAGGGAAATCCCTAAATATACCTTAGAAATATCTCTAGGGGTCTCTCTAAAGTTTTCATTTCCTAGTTTTCAAAGGTTAACTAAACCTTTCCTCTGATACCAATTGTAGACACCCGAATCTTGATGTACATGTACATTACATTACTTTTGCTGAATACTTAATACAAAACAAAAACAAACACTCAAGGATCATAATAGTTTAGTGTCTTTGGAAACATAGAACATGATCTTCTAATCATGGTGAATGATCATCAACATCTCCCATAAAGATCTTCCCCATTTATTTTGTTACCTAAAACTGTTCTTTATATCCTGGGAAAAGAAAACAAAGAAAGGGTGAGCTCAAATGCCCAGTAAGGGTAAGAATGGAGAAAATAAAAAAAACTGTATACATTTGAACTTAAAAACATGACCATAATGTTTAAACATGAAAATATTGAGCAATAAGATGAAATATAGAAGTACATAAGGCATAGATCATAATGGAACATTAATAATGATAAAGTTGAATGGGAATAAAACTTTTCATTGTGGAAAAACTTTAAGAAAATGATAATATTTCCATAGTAGCCAAGGCATTGTTGCCATGACCATCATAGTGGACAAAGTCCCTTACTGAACCGGGTTTAATTGTCGTTCCAGCCCTGTATTACTAAACTAGATTTACATGCCGTTTCAGCCTTGTCTATCTCATGAGATATAAATCATTATCCAATGCATTGGAGGGATATATAGGTCCTACCCATCTCATAATGAAATAATTCTTACTTGTGCCACAAAATAAACATAAAACATTGATCATAACCCAATGAATAAAATGGGTTTCATAAACATCAACCCATCATCTCATAATTCATATAAAACAAATCGAAATTTCATCATAAGAAAAGTGAAGCCATGTAAATCATAGATACATTAAATATGAAACATACAGATATGAAATAATGTCATATTAGATGGAAAATGGTTTTGATAAAACATTTGAAATTAATTCTTGAGGAAATTATCATTTCTTCTTCAAAGTCATTTTCTTTTCACAAAATTCCAGGAACATTTAAAATAAAAGTATTTTATTGAAAATAGTCCTAAAATATTGTAGAGTATGCTTCATGAAAATGAGGTGTTATGAAACCGTAAAAATCTGTTCACGCCGTATAAGTTAAAAATAACATTCTTCTCGTACTTTTGTCGGAAAAGTTAAAAAGTACCTCGTATGTAAACAGAAGAAATATATCTTCTATACGATGTGATAAAAGTATAAAATGGGTAAGAATGACTTTAAACATACATGGAAGAAAATTAAACATTTTATGAAAACATTTTGAATCATATGGACATGGATGATAAACATAACCCCAGAAAATACTTACTAATAAACAATCTCAGATAAGAACGATATTAGAAAAGTTATCCCTTACCTTTGGTCCGATATGATTTGTACGTCTCCAAACCTCCTGTATAATGATTTAAATATTTTCATTGACTTATGACAGAATCATATTCATTTTAATGATATCATATATGGTTTACTTATGATTTTATATTACTCGTTCTTTTGTAAATCACATGTTAAAGCAACGTTTTGGGTAAAATCATCTTATTTAACATACGTGTTTGGACTTGTTAGTATTGATGTTATTGTTACTTATATCATGATTTAATTACTTCCAGAATATAAATCATGATTTATATATCACATATATTCATTATATATCCATCATATACATGTGTTTATTAAAGTACGAAACATATGGAGGTATGAAATGAAATGCACCGTTCATGGAGACAGTAAGCCGTACGTACGCATGAATGCTACATTAATTTCTAATTAATATTTTAATGGAATAGGTATATTATAATTCCAGTATATTATCATATATTTTATCATTAAATCCATCCTTTATACATCCCACATAAGGCATCAACGAATCACATCACTTTGAGGGGGCAGTAGTTCGGACTTCCTCAAATGAGATTATCGTATTTACCCACTATAGATACCACAGAGGATTGATATAATTGAAAATTAAATAATCATAATGAAATCATAAGAATAATATATATCATATGTAAATAAATTTCCATCATAATGGCCACCATGAGAGGCGGTAGGAGAAAATCGAACAATCATCGTTTCGTGAGGTGTTAGTTTGCCATCCATAGAAACATTATGTTCTTCATCCCGTAGATGGAGCTGTGTGTATGTGTAGTTTGAATCCTTATCATAAAGACATCCTAGTATATTTGGGACACTGGTTTTGTTACAAAAGAAAGGATTAAAAAGAGTTTAGGGGTTGGAGAATTAGAATAAAAGAAAACAACTTAAGATAAACTGTTACCTTTAATTTGGGTATCTTCCTTTGGTTTGAACCAAAAGGGACTTCTTGAAGTGACTTCTGCCTAAGTTAAGTTTTCTTGGGGTAGGAGAGGGATGTTGGTAGATTATTTGGGCAGAGATTGGATGATCCAAAAAGCTTGATAGGTGTGAGAAATTGGATATAAATGGTCTCCTTTTATATGGGGGGAGGGACTCTTTTGGAAAGTTTGAAAATATTATTTTATTATAAACTTATCATCAGTTTAAAAAGGTCCAAAAATCATTAAAGATGAATATAAGATGACTAATGGTCAAAATAAAATTATTAATTCAGAATTGAACATGTTTTGGATAATATTCTAATCATTATAATATTATTTTTAAATAATTTATTAATGAGGTAAATACTGCATCATTATTGGGTCATAAATAATTTAATAAATTTATTTCTAAAAATTATAAAAAAATAACCACCATGTAGGATATATTATTATATTTCCAATTAATATTTATAGTTGAAAATATAATTTATATTACTCCATATAAAAATTAATTACTAAAAGATTTTTGTTAATGTCAATTTTGTCTTCACATTAAATTAATTAATCTAAATTGTCATTTTCACTCCCATGTGGCTCAATGGGGTCCCAAAATGGACCCAATGATGCCCATAGTCATTAATGACTCAAAAAATAAGGTTTTAACAAGTTTAAGGTAATGGTAAATTATTATAATATACTTTTTACCTTGAAGTACCCTATTTTCCTTTAACTGTGGTAAATAAAATTAAAAAGTCACTATTCACCAATTTTTTATTATCTCATTCAACCAAATTTTACTCCTTGATATTAACCATGTCTCTCAAATTTTTGACATTCAACTCATAGATGCGGTAAAATTAATTTTTATGTACAATTTCAAATGCTCATTGGAGGTGGGTAAAAGACGGTGAAAAGTTCAATACATTTTTTATATATCTAAAATTATTATAAAATGACTCCAATTAATTACATTGAACTTATATAGGTATTATGTATCAATTTTGAAATAAAATAAATTTAAATAAAATAAATAATTATTTAAATAAAAGTTGGTTTTTAAATAGTAACTGTGAGTTTTCACTATTCTTTAAAATTTGAATGTTTTCAGAAAAATACAAAAAATTCACCCTAGGATAATTTCAATATTCTAAATCCAAAAATGAAGTCCATTTTGAAAGATAAAATTTATAAAATTTGCAAAAGTGTGTATTATTATTCATACTGACTAGTTTATATAATATTTAAAAAACATATCGTTGTTTAGTGAAACTCGATATTGATTACAACACATGTTATTGTGAAAGTTTACGATTGCGTGTAAAGCAAGCCAAGTCAGGGATGCATGTAGTGCAAGCTCCTTTTGGTGTAGCGTACAACACAAGACATAAATAAAATTAAAAAGAATATTTTTCATAAATTCTCAGGGTGTTACAATTACAATGGTACTATACCAAATAAAGACATCCCAAGAATTCCCAAATGGAAAATAGGCACCTCCCTTAATCCCTCTACACAACATCGCATCATGAAACACTGGTAAAATCTCAAACTGTTGGCACAAAAGTTGTAACAAAACCTGTGACAACAAAATAACCAAGTATACATACTCCCAAAGGTGTAAGTAGGGTTTTATATAATGCTTAGTATAAATACAAAACTATGATATTCCATGCGATAAACATTCAATGATAAAAAGCATGCTAGTATACAAAAACCTGTAATTTCAGCTAAAAAATTCTAAAAGATGAAACTAAAATAATCAGGTTTCAAGTGTGCTAATTTAAAAAATCAACACTTTTAAAATAAATTCCAAATCTACTAAACATTCCATACAAATATAATTTATGTTGATGGAATGTATAAAGGATCTAATGAGCATAGGAAATATGAAATAACCCCTAGGCATTAGCTAGTTGTGGGTCCCATGTACCTCGTATCTCGGTGAGAGTGAAAATCACAAATATTCATTCTCATGCATGAGACACTAGTAGAGAACATACCCATAATCAATAGGTCCCCATTAATCACCATCATAGTTTAGTTATAGTTGTAAGCGTGAATCGTTCTAAGTGAAACGGAGGCCAAACCCCACAGATTCACTAGCATACTAGTACACATCAACCCACCTAGATACTCTGGTTTTCCAATTGTGCTAAAACAATTTCAAAAATTCTAGAAATATACTTTTCACATGATAATATCATTTACAAATAAAAAATTCACCAAACATATCACATGTATACCACAAAATTCAAAAAATTGTAGTTTTCATTCAAATTGATTTTGAAATCCAACTCACACCAAAATACCCTACAACACTTTTCATATTTCATTAACACTTCAACAAATCCATTACAAAAATTTATAAAACCATTCCAAGATATTATGACTCACATAAAATCACACTCACATGTTACTTAATACCCTTTTCATAATCAAAATCCATTTCACATAACATTAACAAAAAATATCCCACATCACTTTCACATCTCTTACACACTTTTGAAAATCCACCAAACATTTTTACAAAACATTTACAAGATGGAACAAATATGAAAACATCCCCAATAAAATTTAAAATTTATCATTTCAAAGTACACACACTCTAATAAAGTTTTCCAATATCATGTCACCTCTTACATAAATAATTAATTCGTTGAAATCATTCATAGAACACTTATAAAGAGTACACCCAAAATTTTCACATTAAACCCATTTCAAAAAAATATTTCAATGTTAAAACCACCACAAAACACTACTAAATTAGAATTTTCATCCCTATAGACATTTATAAAACAAATTTCAAGTGATATAAAATAAACATGATTGATAATGTGAAATATACAAATTAAAACACCCATTTTGACAAAATGATCTCAAGATTTATAACAAAGTTTTACAGACAAATCCTAATCAAACAAAACCCCCTTCTAAGGAACACATGACACTACGACATTAACAAAATAGAATATTTTTCACCTTTCAAAAAATGTTAAATAAATTTCATATTTTATAAAACTACCACAAAAGATACCACATGTGTTACATTCAAAAATTTCAGAACTTCAAAAAAAATGAAATTATAAAATTTAATACTTATCCAAATCCAAGGAAAACAGTTTTATCAACACAGAAATCATATGGGAAACATTAAAAACTAGTATAACAAGCAATCTAACTCATCATGGAATGGTTAACCAAGGAATACCATAGCTTTTTAGTCGATACCCCCAAATCATAGTGTGAAACATCATGCGCACCACCGCTGCACTAAAGAGAAGTGAATAGAATCCAAAAAACACAAAATTACACAAAAAACGCACCATGTCAAACCCTATTTTCAAACCCTAATTTCTGCACACTTTTGAACATCATGATAGTTGTATGAAAACCTAAGTAAATGGATTAAATAAAAGGGAAGAGCACTTACTTGATGGAATCTTGGAAAAATTGCCCTAAATCCACATGTATCTAAATCTTCAAAGAGCCAAACATTGAATGTAGGTTCTAAATAGGATTATGATATAATGTACAAACTATAATGGGGGAAAATAGTTATAAATGAAGTTGTTATGAAGGAATCAATTTACCTCTTAAAATCTAAGTGATTCAAGAAATCAAGAGATGATTCGCTTAAATTCTTGTTGCAAATGATCACCATAGAGTGGGAGAAGAGAATGAGAACATGGACTCGGTAAGTGGGATCGTGTAAGAGTTGGATTCACTAAAAAAACACAAAAATTTAATAATCTATTAAAAATTTCAAAAATATTTTTAATGTAGGAAATGTGATTTCTGGATGGCCCAACACCTTAATAAAAAAACCCAAATCCATCATTACTATGGATTCCTATGGATTTAAAATTGATATGGTGATTTTAATATATCAGGAAATTTCATTTTGGGTGTGTAATGGGTGAAAAATGTTTACCATTTAAGGAGTTATAAAAGAATCAATTTTTTTAAATCTAGAAATGAGTCTATAGTTTGGCCCAAATTTCGAAAACCAATAATTTCAACGAAAATGTATTGTAATCCCGCAAAAAAACTAGTAATGGAAATTAAATAAAAAATTACATTAAAATATTTTATAGAATTTACACTATACCTTTACTAGAATCATTATTTTATTTTTATTTCAAGTTACATTATATCATTTATATGGTTTATCACCTATATTTATGGATTCTCTTATAGTTCTTATTTTTATTCGTTTCAAAATTGAATCAAATACAACACCAGATGTCCTATGATTGCTATGATTAAGTTTTTATATATATACATATTTCTCAAAATGTATAACCATTTAAATAAATTGTCACTATGTTGCACGCTAGTAATTATAATAGTTTCCCCCAAAATTTTTAATTCCATTAAATTTTCTCCAAATGGAAAACCTAAATGTAGTAAAATTTTCACTTACATCATTGTAGGTTGAAAATAATTATTAATAAAACCCCTTATTTTGTGTTTTACATAACAACCATCATGAAATCACTTTTTATTTTATGAATCTAAATCAACTCGTAAGGTGTCATGGGCTTGAATCTTATAAATGCCTCAGTCTACTTGTCCCTAATAAAATAATACCACTCAATAGAAAGTGTTTGTATTATCACTAAAAATATAGAACTCTTATAAGGATAATGATGATATCACGGGTGACTCAATTATTCTTAAACAATATAAGAATCTTTAATAAATTATGGAGACCAATTTCATTCTAGGATATGTAGTCTTTAAAATAAATATTTATTTTAATTATCAATTTTTAAGGGTACCTTATGTGAAACCATGGGTGAAACCAATAAAAATGTGGAATAACTAAAATAGAAATATTGATATCATTACTATATATTCCTCTAACACTAATATTATTAATCAATTTTATTCCCTATATGTAATACCTTGAATCATTGAATTTATTACATATGGAAATTTTGGATAATATAAAAAAATATAATGGAGTTGGGAATTTGTAATATCCATTTTAAAATTAGAAATTTTTTCATATGTGTACATGGAACCTAATTTATTAAATTTAATAGAAAAATAAGTACAATTTTAATGAAATTTAATGAGCTTGAGAACTAATTGATTAAGTAGTTATTTTTATTTATTAACATTGATATAATTAATATAATGTGACCTACAATTGTTATAGTGAGTACTATTATGGGTAGTCATAGAATCATTTTTCTAATGGAATTTATGTACTCATTGGATGCCACATGAATCATTAATTATAATAAAAAGGGGTAATAACACCTTATATTTGGTAAGTGTCTTATATTTTTGAAGGCCTCAACCTTACAGTGATGATTCACAGGAAAATTAAAAAATATTGTCAATACCATGGTTGATCTTATTTTATTTCACTGGATATTCATACACTGGCCGACCCCATATTATCTCCTTGGATTCCTATTATTTATACCCTGTTATTAAATTTGAGTTGTTCCATAAGCTCTATTATAATTCATTTTGAATGTTAAATTACTTTCATAAATCCTTAGATTCATATTTATATATAATCATGGATATATAGGCTTTTATCCATTAGTCCTATGAATACATTATATTCATATAATCAGATATAGTAAGAAATATGCTGAAGAATGTCGTATCTCCTTATTCACCTCCACATTAAATGTTTCTTAATTATATATTTCCCATTGAAATATCTTATACACATAAATATAACGAATTTTACAACATTAGGGGTGGCCTGTTGAGTTTTAGACCAACAATATTCGGGTCACTGCTTTTTACTCGAGTGTATCTCTTGGAAGTATGTAATGACTTGTATAGTGTCTATTAGTTGTCAATTTTCATTGGTTAGACACATGATGGGGGATTTGGATCATGGATATTCTTGAAATATATACATGAGTTTGGTTATTTAATTATTTTTTTATTCTATTACCCATTTATCCTGCCTTTATGTATTACCTACTATTAGGTTGGACTTCCATATAGATGTTTTATCTATGTTCATGAATGGTTTGATTGTAGAATAATGCTCTATGTTACTGATTCAATTTTATCTTCCAGTTATTTAGTTCAATTATTTATTCTACCCCTTTTTTAGCCTAGATGGATAGGTTATATTCTCCCATCTATACAATCTTTATACCCTCACAACAAGTTGGAATCTTCTTCTGTACATGGATACGCACTTCTGGCCATGTAGCCATCGAGTTTAGTAACATATGAGTGAATTGGGGAAAGGTGGTCAAAAGGTGGACTTAGATATTTTTTCCATTTCACTCCATATTTTCCAAAAATATACGATACTAAGAATGTTTAATAAATTGGTTACCATATTTTTTCAATGTGTGGAAAAACTCTGCACAAGGGAAAGATAATGTTCTCAAGGACAAGAAAATGGTTCACATTATTCGTTATTATAGTGTATTATTATTTAAACTTTAGTCCATAATTTTTATGCTTATATTATTTACTGATTTATCTAATATAAATTATTTTCGGATACAAAACTATATAAAACAAGCCTCATTCCAGTTTGTGAGGACTCTTGAAGTACATCCCTGATACCCAGGTTCTATTCTAGGTAGAGGTATAATTCTAGGGTACTATAGAGTTACTGTAGCTAGTAATGTTGCAGTACTAGAGTTGTAACTGTAGTAGGCACATTAGTAGGTATTGTTTGGTACTATGGTTGCAGATCTATTCACCTTTAGGCCACTGGTTTGGGCCTGGAGTCTTTAAGGACATTGGGCCAACCAAGCCTTTAGAACAGAAATGATTATGGTCCCCTCAACGACATCAAGCCACCTCAAGGATTTCTGGACACTTGATGTGTAGATGCTACCATATGGATTCTACAAAGACAAATCCCAAAAGAGGACTTGAGAAAGGATAATTCATTAGAGAATAGATAACTGATTTGGAAGAATGACTGGGTATAGCATTTTACATCAGTGTCAGGCATGTTCAACTCTACACATGATAGAAATCTATACATCTATGAAAAGGTGGAGAGCTGATCGTGATACAGACGTTGGGGATGTGTAGTTTCAAGTAGTTATACTCAATAATGAATTAATTAGTTTAAGCACATTGATTCTTCTAATATCAAGGGTTCCCCTACAACCCTAAAAAAATGAATTATCACAAATGAATAAGAAATGAAGTCCTCAAATCTATTCCGGATGTGAAAGGAGAAAAGTTGTGTTATATAATCATTATAGTAAAAAAACAATTAATATTTTATTAGCATGATAAATTTGATTAATGTATTAATTTCTTGTGTGATTACTATATTTCATTTTATTTATGGCATTGGTAATGATAATTAATTTGTCTTCATCAACCTAAATAGAGTTATCCTATACAACATGGTAATGAAATTATATATAACTAACATCTACTAAATTAATGAAATGATTTAGAATTAAAATAGTTAATTCATTAACCTAAATAGGATCTTTAAATTTAAAGAGAATTGGACTTTTTTTTGAAAATAATATTGAGTTCATATGTTCCTCATTTTGATGAAATTTAAATTCCAACTAATTGAGTGGTTGTCTCCAAAATATGGTAGTGGATACCTGTATAATTAAATCCTTATATGATTAATTAAATCCTTATATGTCTATCATAGAATTATAATTAAATATAATATTCAAATAAAAGGTTATGGTAATTAGATGTTATCTTCATAATTAATAAACTTTTTAATGATGGATATAGGTTTAATGGGGTCACAATTTTTAATAATAATGGCTTGAACATCTATATCCTGGGGGATGCAAGCCTATAAAACTGATTCATTATATTCTAATCTTTACCCATATAGGTTGGTGTTATCATGTTATACCATTTAAATAAACCCAATAATATTGTGTAATATATTAAAATAAATTAAATATTAAGGGGTTATACATAAATGTATTCCAATTGCATATTATATATAATTTACACTATAAATTTTGAAAAAATTCTTAAATAACAGATCTTGGGCATGCATTACTTGACCCTAATAGATCAAAAAAAATTTACATGCAATATTCTTTTACGCCATGGGGTATGCTTATGTTAATTGGGATGGTTATTTAATGTGTTTACATCCAATACTTTGGTGTTATGTATATTTTTATTTAAAAATATTACACAACTAATCCCATTAACATTATAGAATACCATTTTTTGTTTTGAGGACATACTGTTATGAGGAACCTGTTAATTAGAATTATAGTGAAAAACTGAAGGGAATTTTACACTACATATTCAGATAGAAATATTCATTAATTTTTCCCAATTATGGAAATTTTTCGGAAAATAATTGTTGAAAAAATATTAAAATATTTTTTTCATGATGTATTATTCGTTTTTTCTACGTTAATGTTCCATGTACTACCTATAAAATATTTTTCTCAATAACTATACAAGAAATATCATTTTTCAAAGGAACCAAATCATTTATTTGAAATGACAAATAGTAAAATTTTATAAATATTACTATTTTAAAATATATTGTTATTAATGACCCTAGTATAATGGTTAAACAAAGAGTTTCCTTCAAATATTTATTGGATAATAATTTAGATGTCACATTTCGATTTCAATTTTATTTTTATGATAATTTTAACATAAAATATATCAAGAATCGTAGTGACCTTTTGTTGAAGACAAAATTTTTAGGGTCGATACCATATACAAAAAAACATGTCTTCCCAATTTTAGTTAGATCCATCAGAAATAAGAAGCATATATAAATGATTGCCTTGGATTCTAGGAACATGATGTGTGGTTGTATGCCATTTGGTTATGAGTTCGACTCTTACTTTTTGGAATGATTCCCCATGCAGATGGGTTGTAATTCAGTACGTGTATCCTTATTTGATATTTCAAAATCAAGGATATTTGGGTTTAATATAACCAAAATTCCATGGACATGGTTAGAAATTATGTTAGTAATGTGAATATAATTTTAATGATGTATGACTTAATAGGTAATTATCTAGGTTAATATTCATACTTGATAACATTACACTTGGCTGATATTTTTGTGTAGGCAATGTAATGCAATGAATTTTTGGTGTCATTATTCCTATTATCGAATTTAAATGGGTGTAGTTGAATTGATGAAATATAAAGGCCCTATGATTTGGAACTGGTGGTTCCCATTAGGTTTAGAAATGGTGAAATGATCCATGTATAGTTACATGATAATCATTTTATTATTTTTGTAGTTCGAGTGACAAGATCATGTAACACCATGGGTTGTGTTTGTTCACTCTTGGTTGGAAATGGATCATGGGTTATTGAATTCGATTATCAATGGTCACTATTGGTTTAAAATGCCAATATATTGCGGATAAAATTGGGTCATAACAATACTGTGGATTACCTTGTAAAAGGGTCATGTGCTATGATACAATTTATTTGAGTTAGTGTTTTGGATTTAGTGTCCATTACAGATGACATATGTGATTGTAGGTTAAGATGAGTGTAAAAAATGCATATATGAATTTATGTATGTTCAGTACACTTTCAGTAACATGATGTAAATACATAATGGGAGAGATACAAATCTATAATTTCCATGGAGGAATCCTCATCTTGGGTAAGGTTCTTACATAATAAATGATGAAATTCGGTTTTATAACATGTTATATTTGGTTTGGCCAAATCTATAAACCATCTTAGATGATAGATCATGATTTTTTATTGGAATTATTATTTCACATTAAGTGACATGATGAGTAGGATTATATAAATTTGTTGATTGGGATAGTAATACTAAGGTAAAACCCTCATGGAAAAGAGATTTAATCTATATGAGATCAATCATGGGACTATTATTGAGGAAATCACGATACTGATAATAGGTGGAGTTGAAAATTTATAGTTTACTTGATCAATTAAAGGTTTCTATCATCAAATTTTTTTGGTTGAAACATAACGTTTAATGTGGGCTCAATTTAACTTTGTATAATAGGTCTGAACCCACACTCCCATATTGTATTCTCTTGTCATAAAACTTACATTATTTTCATGATTCTGATAATTTAGAACAATTTTTTCTAAAAAAACATATATCATCAAAAGAGAAAATTATATCACTTATATCTTAGAAGAAATTTTAGATTTAGTGTTTTAGAGAACTAATAAATACTCCTACATAAACAAATCACATGACTTTAAATGATCATTTTTCCCACTTAACCCAAATTTTATTTTTTTCCAGAAATACATCATCATCCATATGAACTCCCTTATAAATATAACTTGTTAAACCACAATCTATATAAACTGGGGAATATGAAACATAATAACGGCGAGATCAAATTTTATTAACTGAAAATGTATGAATTAACAAATGAATTCTAACAGTGAGAATAAGACAAACATATTATTATGATGATAAAATCAATGTGAATGATTAAAAAAAGAATATTCATACTCATCAATACCTATATCATCAAACATGAAATCACAGAATAAGTGTTTAACAAAATAAATACTAATAAAAATCAATAATCAAGAGACATGTGATTCAATCATGATCAAATGGGACATCATAAACCCATATAAATAATAGATAAACCATATTTATACCCTGGATAATCATCTCATAGAACCGTTACACAACCCTAAAATACCCATTAATGGAGCCTTAAATATTATAATAACTACATGGAATACTTCTAATATAATTATTTATAGAACATAATCATTAACCAATGAACTGTAGCATTATATTGGTGCACCAATCATATAATAATTAATGGGAACACCTGATGATATCTGGGAGATCTCAACACATACACTCGATGATATCTGGGAGATCTCAACATTTATAATTTTCAAGAACCAAAATATGAATAATTCATATCAATATTTCATTAGTAAACTCTTAGAAACAATCATTGGCATTATTTAAATTGATTAACCAAGGAAAACACATTTGTTATCATTTCACTGTTTTAAACAAATCATAATCTATCCAAAAAAAAATTAAAATGGTGTAATTAAGAAATATTATCAATAATGAATATGTAACCACATGGACTTTTGATGTTTATTATTATAAAAACCATTACAATATCATATAAAACAAATTTTATAAAAATAAACTTTCCATTCAGAATACATTTTTTAAAAATATAAAAATTTTCACAAATAAATTAGTTAGAAAACAATAATAGAAAAATATTATATAAGGCTTAAAAATAAATATATAAATGGGTTGAGGAAAAAAACCATTCCTTTTGATAAATAGTTTTTCAAATACTTTGAAACCATTTTTATAAAACATGGTTTTGGAAGAACAAGCATTTTAAAATGAAAATATGATTTTCAATGAAACAATTATTTTAAAAAATTGAATATATAAAGAGAGTAAAATTGAATTAAAACATGTATTATCATGAAATAAATTATGGATTAGAATGTTCGTGTGTTTCATGTGTGATATTCTATAATATTTTATCCTTGGGAGTATAATCATGAACAATGTCGATAAACAACGAGAATGTAACAAAAGACTCTTACCGCTTTTGTATTATTGATCCATAATCCCCACGAAATAATAAAATAAAATAAAAAATATAATGTAATGTAAATAATTAGATTCAAGATAAAAAAAGTGAAAGTGGTACAATATCCCCCTCCTAATGCTTGATAGATGTATAACATATTATACATCTTAAAGAATGAAATTTCAGACAAAAATCTGCTACCGCTTTGGTAACATTGAAACAAATAAACCCATGAAAGTGTAATCCTAAAATATATTTCTCAATTCACATTAATATATGTATAATAATCATAAAATACATTCTTGGTAATATATAAATCTTAAAACCAAAATATTTTGAGAATAAGGCATACATGTCATAGAAATAAAAGCCCGTTACAAAAACCCCTTAACATAAGTCTAACATATCAAGTGTGACTATATATTCATTAATAATTATCATATTTTAATTATTTAATTTATTTTTAACATTTTTCTATTTTATTAATAAATTTATTTTACTTATTCTAATTTTTTATATATTTTCTCAATCTATTATATTTATGTTAGTTGTTTTGACCAAATTAAGCTTGTGTGTAAAAATGACTTATGTTGCTTGACTATGGTCAACGTGGTAAATATTTAAGAATATGAAGAATAATATTAATTACATAATTATAATATTTATAAATTATTTAAACTTTTTAAACCCATAATGATTTAAATTTATGATAAATAAACAAACATTACAATAATGGGGACAATTGGTTGTACATAAGCATAAGTAAATTTTCATTTTTTAGTGATCATTGTAGAATGAAGGTAAGAAATATTTTATATTAAAAAATATAATAATATAATAAATACCATTTTATTTTTCTATATATACATATATATATCATTTTTCTGATGTGGTGGTGAAAAAATAACAATGCTTCTATGAGGTGATAGTCCACATGACCACAAATAACATTATCATTTTTTAATGACTGAAAACGTAAAAATGAATTGATATATTCTATTTTAAAAAACTAGGATATGTCATGAATATCATAAATATTTCATTTAGGAAACATATTTGAATTATTTTAACTATTTTTACCTTTCATGATACGCGTTAGTAAAAAAAATCACATCACTTCCTGAGGCGGTAGTCTTCCAAACACATGAGTGACTTTATCATTCCCCTTATAGAATAGAATATTAAATAATATATATGATATAATTACTCCATAGGAATAATTATGTTATAAATATTATATATAATATTTATATACATCATCATAAATAACAGTGTGAGGTGTTAAGGAAAAAAACTGGCATCAGTTTGTGAGACGGTAGTCCTATGTACACATAAATGACGATTTCATGACCCATTTGATTGAAGCATGTCAAGTTTTATGTCATAACATAATTCAAAACAATATTAGTCTATGTATTATAATATGGTAATAATTACATATTGATATAAGAATATTTTAAGAGGAGGAGAAATAAGTAAACTAAATATTCTTGTTGAAGTACATTATGTCTTTTTTTGGTATCCTCTATAGGTTTTCGCTAAAGCCTTCGAAGGATGTATTTATGAACTAACTAATGAATACTTGAAAAATAAAGGTAATATTTGAAGTTATTTTTGATGTTTTTTTCAAATAAAATTCATCTATTTGGGTGGATACGTGTGGGGAGTGAATGTTGTTTTATAGATAGAGAGGATTGTCACATTTGTTAATACCCATACATATTCACTATTTGGAGGTTAATATTACTTAATTTTCTTCTAAAATGTAAAACTAACCAATTGAATGTAATTTTTTGAAGATCCACACACACAATATAGAAATATGTTTTAAATATTTTGTTCGATAACCTTAATTTTTCCCTACTTTTATTAATTTAGTATTTACTATGATAAATAGTCATTTTTATTTTGTAATTCATCACATAAAATAATAAATAAAATGAATCAATTTAAAAAAATTTATCCCATAGATAAAAATATTATATCAAAATTATAATATTAAAAAATATGATGGTAAAAAATTAATTTAAGCACAATTGCATGTAATGTCATGAAAAATATTATTTTGACACTAACCATGATTATTGAGTTTTTACTATTTATGGGTCAATATATTCATTATAAAAGAAAAATAGGTCCAGTAATGGACCAATTTTGATATTAATTAATATTTAAATATATATTGGATGAGTGTAGTATTTTATGAACTTTAAATAATTTAATAAAACATTATTTTTTACAAAATAGTGTTAATTCCAATTTTGACACTATTCAATTACATTGATTTTAATAACATCAATACATCAAGTAAATTGAAATATGATAAATTAAAAATAATAATACATGATATTTTCCAATAAAAATTATACAACATAATGATTAATTAATATTATTTTACTTTTAACATTTTTAATACAATTTATTTTATATTCCTTTTAATTAAATTATTACTATATAGACATCACATAAGAATTTAAGGTAATTATTTTATCAATGAGAAAGAAAATTAATTACCATGATAAGAAAAAAATAATTTAACATTCAAATAATTATTTATAACTGAATATAGGATGTCTCCCTCCCTATCCCAAATCTTTTTATATTTTAAAATCTTGGAAAGATATTTTTTATTTTTTTAATAAACTGATTATAATAGATATATTCAATGGAAAGTGGAAATAATTTACCATTTTTAAAATAAATTACATCCATCGTCTAAATAAACTAATAAGATCTAATTAAAATAATATTTTAGGTTATTTTCACTATTATCAATTTATTTTAATCTCATAAAAAATGATTTTTTCCTTTACCAAATTAATTAACTTTACTATTTCGCAATACTTATTTTGGTCAAAATGTAATAGAGGTTATTAGATTATATAAATTATTCGGATTCCAAATATTGATTCATTTTTTATAAATTTAATTCATAAATGTAGAAGAGTGTGATTTAAAATTAATGTGAGAGATGCAATGATAAAGCAAGTTTTTAAATAGAACAAAGTACAAAAGTTTACTATTTTTTATATCAAATTTCCTTATGAAAAAGATTTAAATTAAAAATCCTAGATTAATTAATATAAAAATGAACTATTTTTTCTTTATATACAATTAATACTATATTTTAAAATTATAAATTTTTAAATGAAATGATAGTTTCAATAAAAACTCTATATTTTTCACTATTTATCAAAAAACTGAAACTCTTCAAAAAACTAAAATAAAATATTTTTATGAATTTATTTTGATATTATTTCAAAATTTAATTTTGATTTTTTTTTAAAAATTAATTTTTTCTAGATAATTTGTCAAATATGTGTTCTATATAAAGGATAAGAAAATGTTTTATGAAAAATATAATTTTAAGCATAAAATTCAATTTATTAACATATCATATATAGATGACATAGTGGTTTCATTTTTAAAATCATATTGAATATATACTATGCAAATTTCAAAAATATTATCAACCAATAGTTATTTGTTAAATTTATTTTCATAAAACACACTTATACACAGTAATATTGTTTTTGGGAAAAAAATCATTTTATTTTCAAAAAGGATTTATTTAGAATTCTAATAAATTTGTCTAAAAATATTGCATTATATATACATGTTAAAAAATTATTTTTATAATTCGGATATTCCTATAAATTCCCCCCATTCCAATGTCTAGGTGATTACTATAATATTAAATAATAATATTAATAGTTTGTTTTGTTTAAAACTGGTGTTGTTTGTAACAAAGGATAAACATGGTACTTCATATAAAAAAAATCCAAACATAGGGTTTAATTTGAATTATTCAATCTAATATATTTTTAATCTTTTAAAATCATAGTGAGTTACAGTTTGGGGGACCTGAGCGATATTGGTGATCATATGGTGTTGATGCTTATAGTAAGACACAATGACAGATTTTCGGTTATTGGAGATCAATCATTTGTTAGTTGTGATAAAAAATCATCCTAATGCTAGTGTTCTCCCCTTAATGGTTGTTAAATTGAATATTTATATTTTTTGTGAATTTTAACATTGAATATTTTTTATCTAAGAAAGGGTAACTTGAATATTTCATAAGTAATTTAAAGGTAACATTGATATTTCATAAGTTATAGAATGGTAAGTTTAAAATATCTTATGTTTTTAATGGAAAATCACAGTTTACTTATGTTACTAATTGTTACCTTAAAATTTATTTAATTTACTAAAGGTTAACTTATATTGAGATTCCCATCAAAGAATTTCATCGAGGGATTGGAAAAATTCCTAGGGAGAATACATAGACAGTAGTGTGATCCCTTTGTAGAGAAGGTATCAATGTAGGATAATGATGACACATCGGTTGGTGAAGATGGAAATTTTTATGAATATTCAGTAAGAAGTGGTTAGAATATCATTCCCATGTGTTTCTCTATGTGGTATGTCTAACTATGTATGTGTACATCCTAAGAAACTGTTGTCATCCCTGTTCGGGGGTTGGAAAATCCTTTTCTTAGAAGATAAAACATGTTCAACAATGACTTGGCTGTGAAGGGAGATAAATTTGGATTTTTTGTAGACATTGCGAGTTGGTATATGATTTATGGTCATCTTGTGTGTGTTGAGGATCTATTCATTAGAAACCATTTCAAGCATGTTGGTGAGCCCCTTGAAGAGTTCATTGATATTAAATTCCATAAGTGGGAGGTTCCAAGGATCAGAATTTAGCATTTAATAGAAACCCTAATGTGGGGATATTCTTATGTTGGATAAACCAATGAGATGATGACATAGGTGTATAGGATAGAAAATATTTTGAAAGAATCATCTCAGTGTTAAACAAAGAACTAGTTTATCATCAATGTTTAAGTGGTATCATGTCATAAAACTTGTTTTATAGTTTAGTTGTCTTTAGGGAGATCAAAATAATAATAGTATCATTTGTTAGGGTATTCATGATTGGTGTAAGTTGGGTGTCATTTTCAATTTCCACCAGGGGATTCTTAAGGATTATAAGATATAATGTGGGGATGTTTTGAAATCATGTGTTTCATAGAGGTCGAGAATTTAAAATGAATTTGAATTTAAAATCTAGTGGACTAATTATTTTTAAAACTGATAAATGGAATGTAATTTCTTGAGTTAGAGAACCTTAAGGATGTATTTGTGGATAATTTTTGTGGATTGGTAGGTAAATTGTATTTATATATATGTTTGGTGACTCGAGATTGGAAATAACAATTTTGAGTGAAACTAACCTAGGGTGCATTGTTAGTTCTCCGTTAGTGTTGTCCCTTGACCCAAAACCATGAGGCCTATTTTTTATGGCACAAAGACTGTATAAACCATGCACGAGGCTAGAAAAGAACTAAGGTTGTCATTATAGTTATAGTGAGATATGTAGATTTGGCTCACAGTTTTTCAAATCATGCATTGTATCCATGAAAAGTGGGGTGTGTTTGTGAAAATGTTCTCACATAGTTGGCATACAATTTTCAAAATAGTCCATCCAAAATGTGTGCCTCATTAAAATAGAAATAAAAGAATATTTCTCCCCACTACCAATTCAAGGTATATACTCCCTATTCATATCTCATTTTCCTATCCCCTCCCCCATCGTGCATACCTATCCTTTTTTATACCTCCATGGGATATATCCTTTATTCTTGGGATGGAATAAAACACTGTTACAAGAGTTTACGAGACATTGGTAACTCTATCCCTCCACTATATTCCTTTATTAGTTTCAATTTCTATAATGTTCCCTCACATCAATTTTGTGGTGTATTTTTTTATTGATTTTGTTAGGTTTCATGTTTTCTTCAATAATATAAAAAATCGAGGTATTATATTAGGTTAGTGAAGCTTCATAATCTTAATGTGGGAGGTCAATTTTTTTTCCATAATATTTTTGTTTATATCGTGTTTTAAGGTTTCAGGTGTAGGAAAATCTAATATTTCAAATTTAAATTTAGAATTAAAATAATTTTTATCCTATATAGGAACATCGTACAATACACGTTTACATGATTAGAGGTTAATACCCCATTACCATATCACACCATAGGGTGAGATCTACATAATATCCATGAAGACCTCACATTTTATTTTTGGAATCAATGAAATATCTTTATCAATGTATGTATTGAATTATATTGAATCCAAAATCTTTTTTTCCAAAAAGTAATCAAACCACCATTATGGTGTTTTCTTCTTGTCACTAAAACGATAGAATTCATATACAATATATAAATATTTGTAGGGATTCTAAAAAATTATTAAACACATAGTGTGCTATGATTTAATGCTATAACCCAACTTCTTTCTTGGTTATATATTATTTAAAAATAAATATTATTTTAATTCATAATTGATACGAGAATCATATAGAAAACCCTAGAAGACACTAATAAAGATGTGGTTTGGTTTTAATAGAATCATGGATATGAATACCTTGCTCACCCTTAAGGATTATAACATGAATTCCAAATCCATAATTACATGGATCTTTGGAGTTACATCCATGATAAATTTATGTAATACAAATTAAAGTAATGTTGTTGGTAATTTGTGAAATACATTTTGAATAAGGAAATTGTTTAAATGTGTACATGGACTATAATGAGTTGAAAATAATAGGAAATAAGGTATAATTTAGTGAAATTCCTTGATATTGGGAACTGCATGATTAACTTGTTATAGTTAATTATAAACATTGGTCATGTTAATATAATGATATTAGTTATCATTATAGTGATCCCTAACATGGGTAAGATGTTGATTTTAGTTTCAAACATAAAATTTAAACATGATGGATTCCCCATGATTAATTGATGAGAATTCTATGTGGAAAATCCACTTTAGATCTGGTATGACATATATTTTTGAATGGATCAACCATATACTAAGGATTTCATTGAAAATTATGGGAAAATATTAATCCTGATATGATCTTAAAAGATTAAAATTAATTTTCTCAGACACATATGACCTCACATTATCCCATTGGACTTAAATCGAATCTTTCCTAGGACTACCATGGATTTGTACCTTGAGATTGGTTAAAACTTCTCTGAAAAGAGTAATTATGTGGATTACTCATTTGATTCACATTGATAAATGATCTTGTTTTCTTAGTCTGGTATTAATGTGTCCTATAGGGAAATTATATTTCAATGATCAGATTTCATTGGATATATGATTAAATAGGTTGTAATTTTTTATTCACCTTATCATTACATATATTATTAGTATATACTAAGTGTTTTTATGGTTTATAGTCATATTTTAAAATGAATTTGACATTGTTGGTGTTGTCCAAATTATTTTTCATCACTCCCAATCCGGGACACCTCTATGTAGCTGTGCAGATATGTTGGTCACATGTTAAGACATGGATGGATCCTAATTATTATTATATATCATGGGTTAAGACTTGGAATGGGAGATGTGAATCGACCATATAATCATAACACTTATAGGAATTTGGTCTTTTATTTATTTATTCCTTTACCCATATAGGTGGTTTTTATGTATTACATACGATTATTTTGGACTACCTTGTTCATATACCATCCTTGTACAGGCATGGATCAATTTTACTACCACATGTTGGGTTGGATGTTAGTAGTAATATAACTAAATTTCAATTATTTGTATTTTTTCTTAGGATATATTTATCAATACTCTAGAGATTACATTCTCCCCAACATATAAAATTTTGTCACACGTTTTTGTTAGGAAGCCTATGGAATTTTGGAATGTGTACATGAGGAAATATTATCCTTGGGTTTGGTCACATATGAGTGAACTAGGCCCAAAATTTCATAGAATTATATACTCTTCATAAATGAACATATGATCATAATATATACATGTCCCAAAATAGGGATAATTATAGATAAATAACCATTAAAAATAGCATATCATTGAATTGAGAATTAATAAATGGAGAGATTAGGTGTATGAAAGGTAAATATACACAAAAAAGTAGAAATTAAAAATAAACCATTAAAATTTCGTTTTACACATAACATTATCATACATTAATCAATATAGATATAATATAAACCCATGGATGATAATTCTTTTAAGAAAACACTTACTTATTTTGTTACATCCAAATAAAAACTACATAAGTGAATTAACATGAATTATAACCTAAAATAGAATTAAGTATGAAGGAATAATGATATTACATTTAAATGGATGAATGAATTCCATATAAATTAAAATAAGTATACAACATTAAAATATACATTAATTAAGGGAAATTGAGATGAAATCACATAACTTGAGTATATACTTGATATGTATTCCCATAAAAAATATTATTATAAACAAATATAAAATATTTTTTTCATTAATAAAATTTCTCTTATTTAATCGTTTATCATTAAAACATTTTTTACATTTTGTACTTGAATATTTGTTTCCTTAATCAGTTAATTCAACTTTGTTTATTTTGAGGATGTTTGGTTTATAATTTCAAAATGAATTAGATTTTTTACCATGGCTTAAAAGTTTATCATTACATCATATCCATTATAATAATTATAAATTTTATGAAATTTTTATTATTTAAAAAAATGAAATATGGATATCAAATGTGAATTATTTTGTAATGATGGAGACGATAAGTTGTACATATGCATCAATTATGCTTTCATTTTACAAATACCATGATGAAAATAAAGTAAGTATCATTATATATTTACACTATTTTGAATATATAATATATATAATATTATCCCTTAAAATAAACATACATATACAATCCATGTTATGCGTTTATTTAAAATGAATCACATTTCTTTTTGGAGGTGGTAATCACAAAGTACGCAAGAATGATGTTATCAATTTTTAAAGGATATAATGGTATGAAAATAGATGAATATTATATTATCATAAATATTATTATATCATGAATGGATTAAATATACATTAAATATAGAATTATATCCCTATTTGAGATGTGGTGACTGAAAATGAACTGCATTGGTTCACGAGGCAGCATTCCACCAAACGCACGAAATATGGTTTAATTTTACATTTTATTGAATAGTAGATAGTTATAGTTTATAGAACTAACATAAAAAAAATATCTTCATTTAATATTTTGTTAATATTATTTCATAATTTTTTAAGATTATATTTAGGTTATTTGAGATGAACTAAATTGATATTTCTGGATTAAAAACTATACCACTTTTTCAAATATTTTCATTATGTTTATATCTATGGGATTTATAGTATTATTTTCTGATAAAACTAGAGACTCTTGGAAACATATAAAGATACTATTTGGAGATTATTTATGCTATTTATGATAAAATTCAATTAAATTGTGGAATGGAGAGGAGATGTGGTGTCCTTTTATAAGTACGAGGAGGACTCAGAAGGAATTTTTTAAAACTATTAAAATATATTAAACTATAAATCAATAAAAATGGATAAAAAATAGAACATTTTAAAATTTGGGATGATATAGGTCTAATATATTTCCATAAATTAGGATTTTGAAAAGGTTATAGGTCATTTAAATCCAAAATAGAATTATTTTAACTTTAACCATGTTAATAGATTTTTTATATTTTTACGCTTTATTATAACCAAAAAATTAAGTTACCATATTACCAATTAATAATAATAATAATTATAAATATTTAATCCATTTTATCAAATTAATTTTATATTATTTATAAAATATCAATTAAAATTAAACTATGAAAACGTGATAACAAAAGGATTTTCGAGTGAAATGCTTTTAATGTCTAAAAATTATTGTTCCACCATATTTAAGTATAATGTTGACTAAAATAAAATTTACTCTATTAAATTAAATCAAAATGATCTAATTTATATTTAAAAATAATCCAAAAATAAATTTTATTTGTAAATTCTTACATATAAAATTATTTTTTATTAATTATTAGAAATTTTCAATATTAATTGACAAATCTAGCATTTCCGAAAATTCGAAAAAATAAATCCAACAATAATTTTTACATAATTATTATAAAAAGTCTATACATTTATTCATATAAAATTTCTAAAATATTAACATAATAATAATATTATTCACCATGAAATAGAGTCAAAAATCATTATTTGGGTAAACGCATTTCTGATGTATAAAATGATTTTACCAAAAAAGAGTGATTATTTACTATGAATTTATCAATAAATTTATATATATTAATTCCTTTAAATATCTTGAATTTTTTATTTACATATATTTATATCAAAATAGTTAATTGATGAGTTATGACTATCTAATTTAAAAAATAATATTTTGTGGTTCTTATATTCATGGGGTTGTGTTTCATAAATGCTATCAAACAAATTATTAATTTAAAAAATTATTAGCACAATAAAATATCAGTTATTATTGGAATATATAATTTAAAATCTCTCTATGTTAAATTATCTTCCCTTAAATAAATTTAATCCTTGTAATTCTAATTATCAATTACAAATAATAATGATTATGTGTATCAAAGATAACAATAAAAATGGATATAAATTACATAATAAAAAACCATATAATCATTAGAAAGAAAAGGAAAATTATATTTTCCTTCACTGTATGAATATTTTCATTTACTATAGTATTTATTTTAAATATACGTTTATCACTAATTCATGTTACTTTCTAGAGAAATGAAATACAAAATTTCATTTTCAGGATCTAGTTTCTAACCAAATATTAATAAAATCATTATGAAAATATTGAAGAGAATTAAAGTAAATTATTATAATAATATGACAGATTTATCTTATGAATATTTCTATAATGAAATGTATATTTCAACCTATGATACAATATCATATGTGGTTCATCTAATAACACTCTTGGTTTAACCTACATTACTTTATGTTGTGATCTCTCATACTTCACTACATAATCCCATGAAGTAATTATGATATAAATACTCCATAATTCTTCATAAGAGTGCCTGAAAACCGAAGAATAACCCTTGAAGTCTCTATCTGTGGGTTAAGTCTTAGACACACTCATTATTTAACAGTGTGTATATTGAGTACCATCACTTTTTTGGGTAATTAACCCCAAGTTTAAATGTACCACAACTATATATTCCTTCCAATTTTTGGAAATAAAAGTATTTCCATTGATAAAAACACAATATAAACTTTACCAACATTCACAATATTTTCCTATACATCATATTATCCCTTAGACATATCTATAGGGTTTTCACTGATGATTTATTATCCTAATTCAAATAAAAACTTCACAAATATTAAAATAACACACAATAATATGATAGTATGTGTGGTACCCCAGACTCACACTATCAAGTATAGTGCTAAGTAATTTATTTTTTATATAGTTATTGGAAACTATATTTATATTACTACATTATTATATGTTAACCATTATATCTCCCAAATAATTATACAATATCAATAATGATAGGATTAATCTATTTGAGTATAAACTATATATAAAAATCATTTTATTATATTCACAATAATTTATAAACAATTCAACTACACAGGACCCCATTATATCATTTACATCACTCTTACTTATTATCATTACCTAGGGAATGAAAACATAAGAAAGGGTTGTGCTCAAACACACAGTATGTGAAAATATCAACAATATTTCAACATATGTTAGACCATAATCATATGATAATACATCATTATTAGAGAAGTGTATTAATAAATATTAAATTTTGAATATGTTTTTTCACATATCATCTCAACGATTTATTCGACGCAAACCATCTCAAGGATATATCAGAACCAAACCATCTCAAGGATTTATCATGCCTAAACTGTCTAAGGTTTAATCAGACCCAAACTTTTTATAACAACCCTAAATCCACTAACCCATAGTTAGTGACTAATTTATAATATTGGAATAGAAAAAAGGGTAAAATATAAAGATTATCAATAATTTTACGTGGTCTAATTAAATAGTTACATTAAAGATAGAAATTTTAAGATAGGAAATAAAATAGAAACCCATAGTAATGAAAAACATTATTCCTCCTTGAATACATTCCATGAATTATTCTACAAAAAATTTATAATGGAAGAAGAATGAGGGTTCTCTCAGATGCTTAGTAGGGGTAAATGTATTTTTAAATCTATCATAAGTAGATAATAATAATGAATATGGTATTGTAAATAACTAAAACAAATGATATTTAATCAATAAACTAAGTATAATATCGAATAAATAAATGAAGATCGAATTAATACATATAAATAATAACATAAGATTTAAATTGATCTATGGATATTATAACTAATTTAATTATTATCTTGTAAATAAATCATCTCATAATGATGGAATGCATAATGTTGGACATTTGAAAATGTAAAGACCTTGCACAAGATAGTTTATATTTTTTGGTAGAAAACCATAAAATTTGTCCAATTGAATTTTCTCTTGATGTATATTGATACATCAATGTCCTATTGATATCAGAGAACCACCCATATAGTTTTAAGTCCAGTCCATTAATTATATGAAATGTTTGAATTATAATCATCATAAAAATTCATATTAAACATCTAACATATATAATCATAAATCTCAACTTAATAAAATTAACATAATCATAAACTATCTAGAATAA
Organism: Viscum album; assembly: GCA_963277665.1. Taxonomy (NCBI): domain Eukaryota; kingdom Viridiplantae; phylum Streptophyta; class Magnoliopsida; order Santalales; family Viscaceae; genus Viscum; species Viscum album. Next base: position 1,543,926,650 of record OY728142.1, read on the forward strand.
TATATGTAATTATATTTATATTATACATCGTTATATAAGAAAATCATAAACCATTAAAATAATGGCAATGTATTATTTCATTATAATATTTTCACAGTGGATCATAATTAAAAAAATTGAAGTCATTAATGAAATGAAATTCCATTGGAATCACAATAAAAACATTTTTTTATAAGACAACCATTCCTGGTTGAATATATTTTACAAATAATTGATCAAAAAATATTTTTGAAATACTATTATTTTAAATTAACACTTCTGAAATCATAAAACAAACATTAATACATTGAGTGTTCATGATTGTGGAAAAATACATTAATGTCATATACGTTGAAATAATATTCATTTCCCATTTTTAGCAAAATTTAAATGAGCATTAATTTTAAATTCATATGAACACTACTTTAGATTTTATAGTTAAAAATTAAAAATGAGAGAAATTTTATTTATTATGTCATTTGGTGAATGATAAAACCATTTTTCAATAATTTTATAAATCATATATTGGGATGAAAAATTATTTTCGACCAAAGAGATAAATAAATTTATATTTTCATAAAAGCATTTTCTCAATAATTTTAAATACTAAATAGTTTAAAACTTATAATATTAATTAAAAAATATCAATAATTACCATAGGATAATTAAATATATTATGTTTAAGATGGAAATATCAAATAATTTTATGAAGGGACACATAAATAAATATAATAATGAATAATGGCTAGATTATGCAAGACTTTATATATATCACAAAATATTTCTGAAAAACAACCTGGTTAGCATAATTTTCCTAAATAATACATTAATCTATAAACCTAAACAGTTGAACAACTATTTAATCATTAATATTTATTCATAAAATAATTTGACTAAAAAGTCCTTTTTAACAAGGAAATAGCATGGGCCAATGGTAAGTATTAAACCATTTTCATCCATTAATAATGTCTTTAATCCCCACAAACTTTGGTAGTCCCAATGGGTTTTAACCCATTATGCATGTACTCTATTTTATATTATCATAATAGTAGATTTCCTATAATATTTTCAAAGTCTAATAACCCATAATTACCTCTACACATAATATAGGATAAAACATAAAAGTTATTAATACCTTTATTTATATATTCAAAAAATTAAGGTCATTTTTACACCAATAAATTTTTCATATATTGAAATAATATGTTATTTTTACATAAATGTTTTCAATAAAATATCCTAATATTTGTAAACTCCCATATTATAAAATCTAAAAAAGTGGTTTTAAGGATTTGATCTTATTATAGAACTTAAACTCATAATCCCTTTATGGTATCCATAACTCCTTTGTTAATGAAGTCATATAATATGAAAATTTGATAAAATGCATTATAGATTCCTGATTCTGATAACCAAAATACCATTGGTAATTATACATCTAATATTTTAGTCTTGAATTAAAATAAAAACATTATTCTATTTTATTATAATATAGTTTCTAATATGGTCATGTGGTTAACATTTTTAAGTTTAAATTGACACTAATAGTTTCCAAGATGCCCACATTTATGAAAATGAACTATTAGTAGATCAATATGATGTTATTCATTTCATTCCATCACATTGTACATTTTTCCTTAAAACTTCTCTGATTTATGCTATTCTTTTCCAAACATAATTAATCTTTCCATTCCTTTAGGTCATATTCCCAAGTGTCTCTTTCCACATTTCTCACATGAGGTAAATATATCCTTCATTCCACCAGGGTCGCCACCACACAATCTCTTAGAATACTTTATCCCTCTAATATTTTGTTACTCTAAGACTTGTTTTTGTATAGTTTGTTTATATTATTTTGAGATAAATTATTAGGCATGATCATGATACCATTCACTCATTTCATCAACGTATTTTTTTTCTAATATTCTACAAAATTTCTTTCATGTTCAATATTACCAAAATTCATTCAAGTTGCATCTATATATTAAAATAAAAAAGGCCTAGTGTGGCCAATAATAATCATAATGGGAAAACTACATAATCATTTCAATGATGTATAATTAATGATACATTTTTTTAATATAAATAACTTTCGGATAAACCTATATCATTAATTGTCATCATTTATTCAAATCCTTTATTATGTTTTACAATGAAAATGTGAATTATCTAAACCATATCACCAGAGTGTTTAATACTAGTTGTGAGAGAAGGTTCCATTTTATATACAAGGTGATGATTGGGTCATCCTAATGCACCATTTTAAGAGTTACTACTACTAGGTACAACTTTTCCAGAACCACATACACATATAATAACCATAAATATATTTATTCCAAGAAAAAATCATATAATCTCATACTTAGAAAAATATTAAGATGTTCTTTTACACATACTCTCAAATTTTATCGTAGGGTTATGTTCCCTAATAAATTTTTTTTTAAATGTAGTTTCCCTAATTTACAATAAACATTAGTTGATACTAATAGTACTGAACCCAACGCCAGTAATCAGGTGCCAATGTTTACTTTATTATATTATCCTATATAAGGAATGAAATAACAAAGTAATAAATAGTTTAATTTTACTTATCAACTATATACATACTTGATTCTTCAATGATATTATGAAACTAAAATTAAATTATAATTTTTTTGACAATATCATTATTATATATATCATTTCATGGAAAATACTTCATATTGCACTACCTGGATTCATGGAAAATGGGAAAAAATAAGTGTGAGATGAAATGGATAGTGAAGGATAATTACATCAGAATATATTATGAATTAGTAAAAAATAATAAATAGGGAATAATAAATTATGAAAGGTAAATAACTAATAAAAAATCCATTTAATCAACAACATGACTGTAATAACTAGATAAGGAATTATCAATATGGAAAGGTAAAAAAAATAAACACACATTCAACATTAATTACTCTAATATCATGAACAGATAAAGAGTAATTAATATGGAATGGAAAAAACTGAAAAAACATTCCATTTAATCAATAAATAAAAATGAAATGAATATAGAGATAATATCGTTATGAAAATATATTCAATAATATCAACTAAATTATTAATGATGAAATATTTAATTATTAGTCTTCACGATCTTAGAAATCAGGATCCCTATTACAATAATACCATTCAATAAATTAATTAAAACGACTAATAGAAACACATTTAATGTTATCTTACTAAATCACATCATGATAATTCTAATGCATCAAGGGGTTATATAATTTCTGGACCCAACCATCAGTACCTATGAAAATTATTCCTCACATAATGAATACTCGATTTTATTCATGAACAATATTACTTATCATCAAATATCTGTACTGAGTAAATCATATTGATTTATAAATATTACATTAGATAAAAAAATATATTCAAAGTAAAAAACATCTGTAAATATTATTTATAGTATAGTAAATAATCATATCCACAATAAAAAATATTTATATTTATGGATATTAAATTTCATATTTTCACATGAAATAGAATATTTTAATGCAAAGTCAATTACATTAAAAATCAATCAAGAGAGTGAATTTTAGTTCATTTCATGATAAAAATAATCGTAAACCTTGAAAAATATTAATAAGTATGGTATCGATAAAACATATCTACAGTTTATTATATTTACATTAACGGTTTATTATTTTTGGTGAATTGAAATACAATAAAATTATTGTTTTGAACATTATTATAATATATATCATTTTCTTGTTGAAAATATGTATTTTTTAAATACTAAATTTGCACAAAATATTTTGAAAATAATTTTATTTCAAAAAAATTTAAACATATAAAAATGATTCAAAAAATTGAGAACTCATATTGGTTGTATATTATTTTCATACCCAGCATATTAAAATAAAAAATTCTTTCATATTATTATTAATAGACAAATTTTCCTTATTTTTAAAAATGACATGATGATTCTATTAAAAACATTTTTAAAAAAGTATAAATGGATAAAAACAACTTTAATAAGTTATTTGGAAATTGATTAAAAACGTTTTTGGAAATAGTTTTAGAAAAAATTTATTTTTAATTACACAGATAATTTTTCATTGATGATAGAAAAAATATAATATTTTCATAGTTTTTTATTTATTTAATGAACAAAATAATAGTAAAATGGTACTATTACATGATAAATTTCATTAGTAACCTAAAGAGAATACATTTTTTTAATAAGGATCATACAAGATACATCTGTTTAAATTCAAATATAAAAATTCCCAATTAAAGTGAAATTTTAAAATTAACCCTTTCATAGGCCGTAACATTGATGTGAGAATTATTCAATGAAACAATTTTCTATATAAAATGTAAATACACATAAAATAATTTTATATAAAATTATAGGGAGTAAAAATTCTATACAAACATATTAAAATAATGGAAAAGAGAATGAAGAAGTAATATTACCCAATTAAAAGAAATTTATTTATTAAATTTATTACATCCAATTTATTTTTGACATCAAATCAAATGGAATGAAATGATAAAAACCAAGAAAATAAATTCCATGAATAATTATGTATTCAGGATATTACATTAAAAGGGGGAATTATATACTCAATATTAAATAAATTAAGTGTATAACATTAAATTGTTTCTTTAATGAAGGGAAATTGAATGAAGTCTCTTACCTCATGCTTCCTTTTTGTTGAACGTGCATTAAACTCATGTATAGTGGTTTCAAAAAAGTTATTAACTTATTTAAAAACCATATTAATATTTATAATATAATATATGATCGATTTATAAATACATTTTCACCTTTTTGCTAATAATCATTCATCATTTTCATCAATTTCGTTGTTAATTGCATTCTTTTATCATTCAATAGTTTTCACGAAAGATCCTATTATTGTGAATATTATATATTTACATCACAAAATAAATAATCATGATATAATTATAATAATTATAAATAAATTATAATTTTAATACCAAACATGAATTATGCCTTTTAAAAATGAAAAATGATAGGTTCATGGGGATTGTAGGTCATTCGTATGCATGTATAACATTTCCATTTTCAGTTATCAATATGGAAATAAGGTAAGTAATATATTATATTTCCATAGTGATAATAATATCATAAATAACATATCTATTATTTAAATATACATATATAAAACATCCATATGGTGTGGCGATGAATATAGTGTTAAATCTCTTTTTGAAGGAAGTATTCCAATCATACATGAACGGCAATATCATATCTCTGTGAGTGAAAATGAAATAATGAAAATGGAATATTATACTATTAGAATGATAAATATTTTATTAATTTAATAGTAATGAAATTTATAACACATATAATAATTAACATTATCTGTATATCCTCCCATGTAATTCATTATTGGGAAACGAATCAAACCCCTTCTCATATTGGCATTCAATTATAAACATGAGAGACATTATCCTATCCACTATGGAATAGAAATTAAAAAAGTATATATAATATATAAAGAGTACAAAGGTATAATTATTTTTATGATTATCAAACATATACTTTATATCCATTATCATGCCCAACATTGAGAGGTGTTTAGTGGAAACTGTTGAGCATGTGTTGTTTTCAACAATACATAATGTTGTTATTTAAAGGGGGAGATTGTTGAGAACAATACTCTATCGATTTATGATAATTTTGATAATAGAAAATACCCTTAATTATTTTCTAATGATTTTATTTTTATAAGAATATTGCAGGAATTTATTTTTCATTAAATTTTTATTTTTGGATGAAATATTTAGACTCATTACGAACAAGAATTAAATTCTATGGTATTCAAATTTAGTGAGTTCAAGAAACACTATTCATACACTACGTATTCAGGATCTGGTTTAGCACATTCTGGAAAAACTGTTCATACCTTACATGGAGAAACGTAGCGTAAGGATGAAATGCAGTGTATACTTTATGAGAGAAGTGAAAAGTATGGCTAATCAACCATACGTTATTGGCAAAGTATGAAAAAGAACCCTATGTTAGGATGGAACCCTACATTTGGGATATTAGAAAAGTATGGAAGGAGAACTGTATGTATGTGTTATAAGTTACATTTTTTTCTCAAAAGTGTGGTTCATCAACCTTACATTGGTAACCAACCATATGTTCTTAGAAAATTATATATCAAGTATCTTTCCTTTGGAAGCTTATAAAAGTATGGATCTTTTATCAACCTTATTTTTGAAGAAAGTGACATGAACCTTACATTTGTGATCAATCATACATTGATAACCATATGTGCGAAGGATACATCATAAACCTTATGTTTATGATCTATGTTACGTTTAGAGGTTGAATATTGTACATCTCAACCTTACGTTTGGCGTCAGAGAGTTTAAAGTCGATATTATTTTGCAACGATAAGCAAGCTGATTATTAGGCTGATTTCAAGCCAAATTTAAAGATGGTTTTTAAGCATGACATTGAATGATTCAAATCCATTTTATCAATGGTTAAGGACGGAATTAAAAGGAAATTTTTATGCTGAGTTTTCAGGGAAGTTATGACTACTCTATATATTCAAATATATGAATATCCTGAGTCAAAAGGAAAATTTTGTCGATCAAAATTTAGGGGAGAAGTGCTCATCATTATATGAGATTTTATGAATAGAAAAAGAGAAGATAAGTTTTATAAGAAATCGATCAATCATAAAAAGGAATAAATAACATAAACTATCAAAAACATAGACCAGTAGATTCAATGGAGTGACGAAGCTCTGTTTATTGAAGAAGAAGAATCACGATAGATGATTCACTCGTCATACATTGAAGATCTTCTATGAATCTGCTACTACTAAAGTTGTGAATTATATTTCTATATTTTCTGCAATAGGATCGACTCAGAATGACTCTTTTGTAAAGATCATTATTTCTGAAGGCAACGATCCATATACTGTCAATTGCATACTATTGCAATTGTGAAGAACATCTGGAAAGTATTTTCAATGTACAAAAAATAGTCTTTTATATTCTTGAGTGACCAGCTTCTCATACTATGATTTGTAGGTTCTTTGAGTGAACCATAAGGCTTTATTTTTCCTTGGATTGGAAAGGTGTCAACTGTCGGTACTCAGTTGTTGAAAAGACTCTTGAAACGAGGACCAAATAGTGCAAATCAACAAGCTCGTGGAGTAGAGCATTTATGGAGTGGACTAGGGGACTTCTGTTTCCCGAACCACTATACAATGTGTGTCTCTGCACTTCATATTCCCACTTCAATAATCTATCTAATTAAAGATAAAGTACAGAACATGATATAATGATGATTTTTTAAAAAACACAATTCCCCCCCCCCCTCTACTACATGTTTATTATAACCCGATCGAACAATTGTTATTAGAGGTAGAGCTTTCTGATAAAGCCTTAACAAACTGAAATTGATTATACACTATGAAAAATGACTGATACAAGAGAAGGAATTTCTATGGTAAGATCACCATACTTCAATGTAGAGAAATATGGATGCTGGAAGTCGCCAATGATTATCTATCTAAAGAACCTTGGATACAGAGTATATTATAAGATTCTAACTCCATATGAAATACCAAAAATAACATGAAACATGGAGTGTAGCTACTGAAGTAGAATATGGTATGAACTCATAGGAAATGAATGCTACTATATGTGTTTTAGGACCTGCGGAATTAAACAGAGTATCTCAATTCCCGAAAATTAATGAGATGTGGAAAAATATTGTCGTTGGTTATGAAGTAACTAAAAATATTAGGGAAATGAGATATGCTACTGATAATATTAAATTTGATACATTCAGAATGGTTGAAGGTTAAATAATCACTCAAATGAATGAAATATTGACAGAGATTGTCAATAACAAAACCTCTTTGGGAGATCCCATTAAACAAGCTGGTCAAGCTTTATATGTACTTAAAGTACTACCTACAAGATGGAATGGAATCTCTGCTACAATCAGACAGTCAACACCTATCAAAGAATTAACCAAGAGGGAATTTATAGTAACACTAATGATGTATGAAGCTAATATATAAGATGAATCTAATGAAGAAAAAGTTTTTATGAAGAGAAAAGACACTGCCTTGAATGTGTCATCCCGGAGAAAAACCAGAAAGAGGAAGAAAAGTGTAAAAGTGAAATTAGAAAGTTCTGATTTTTCAAATTCATATATGGAATTGGATCAGCTAGCCCAAAAATTAACTAAATTATATAGAAAGAATAATGGATTCAGAAAAACCTTCAAAAAGGATGACAAGGAAGTCAGATGATAGGAATACATGAAAATGGGGCACATTAGACCTGACTGTCCTCAGCTAAAAGAAGATAAGAAAAAGAAATTTTTTAGAAGAAATGATTATGAGAATAAGGACAAGAATGAAATGAAACATTCATCGTGTGAATCTGAAGACTCCAGTAGAACTTATGAATTAGACTTAGTGAAGGAAGAAGTAAATCTAAAATCTAGCATGTGTTTCATGGAAGAAACAGATGAATTACAATCTTAGTACTTTTTATGACTCTAGTTCTGAATCTAGTTACTAAAATGAAAAACATGCAGCCTATTGCAATATGCTTGAATAAAAATATTATTCTCTATTAATGAATCATAAGTCTTTAAAGAAAATTAATAAGGTTTTTTCTGATGAAAGAGATGAAACAGTGAAACAATATAATGAGTTAACTAAAAATATTAATTCAATTAACACTAACAATACAGATTATGAATCAAAGATAAAATCACAACAAACTAAATTGGAAACCTATAAAAATTCAGCTTTTGTGTTTACTAATGGAGAAAATAATGAAATTCTTGGAAAATATTTCATTAAAAAGAATGATTTGGAATTATCAGTGAAGGTGAAAACCCCATTATGTAGATAAATTATTTTATTCCAAGTGAAAAAAGACTAAATTGAAATCATTGTAGAACAAGGGGACATATTTCTAAAAACTGTTTCTTAAGACAACCCCAAATAAGTGTTATTAAGAAGGTTTTTTATCAAATGAATTATTTTAATATTGTGAAATTAGAAAAACAAATCAACTATGGATTCCTAGATCTCTGCTAGCTAACACCCCTGGACCCAACAGAATATGGGTACCAAAGAAAATTGGGTAAATGCCTTTGCAGGAAGCAGGTCACAAAAACAAAAAGGAAATATGGCATATGGACAGTGGGTGCTCAAGACATATGAGTGGAAACTCATCAAACTTCAATATACTGACACAAATTGATGGTGGGATAGTTACATTTTTTGATAATTCCAAATGGGAATATCATTGGTTTTAGAACAGTTGGAGATCCAGTAGTTGTCTAAATCAAAAAAGTAATTTATGTAAAAGGATTAAAACACAATCTGATTTGTATCTATCAGCTATGCAATGATGATTATGCTATTGATTTTTCTAACAATTGTTGTTCTCTTTTAAAAAATAATCTTCTTAAATTTAGGTCACCTAGAATAGACAATGTGTGTACCATGTATTTAAATTCCTTGTATAAACAACAAGTAAACTAGTTACCTGTTAAAGTGAATGTATCATGGATCTGGCATAGGAGACTTGGACATTGTAATGTATATGTCTTACATTAATTATCTAATAAGCAATTCATTTCTTATTTTCCTAGTCTCGGATTTGAATGTAACAGATTCTGTGATGCATGTAATCTTGGTACGAAATACAAATCATACTTCAAATCTATTAACAGAATTTCTACATCTCAACCTCTAGAACACATCCATATGGATTTTTTTGGACCTTCAAGAGTAGAAATCTTGGATGGTAAATTATATATATATGTTTTAGTTGAGGACTATTCTAGATATACATGGATTTTTTTTAAAATTTAATAATAAATCTTTAACTTTATTTTAATGTTTTTTTAAAACTATTCAAAATGAAAAATGTTTTAAAATAATTTCATTAATAAGTGATCATAGTGGTAAATTTGAGAATCATGAATTTAATTTATTCTTCCCAAATATGGGTATTAAACACACCTTCTCTTCACTAAGAACACCTCAACAAAATATAATTGTGGAAAGAAGAAATAGGACTATTCAAGAAATGACTTCGACTATGCTATATTAATACAGTCTTCCTACTAATTTATGGGCAGAAGCTGTAAGCATAGCCTTCTATTTAATTAATATAGTTCTAATTATACATCATCTAAAAAAGAGACCCTATGAACTTTGTAATAACACAAAACCTAAAGTATATTACTTTAATTTTTTTGGATGCAAGTTTTACATCTTGAACACCAAGTACAATCTTGGTATGTTAGATCCAAAATCTAAGGAAGTAATTTTCTTAGGATATTTAGCTATCTCCACAGAATATGGAGTCTATAATAAGAAGTCAAAGACTGTTGAAAAATCAGTTCATGTGATATTTTATGAATCTGATCCATTTTAGAAAAGGACATATCAAATGGATAAATCTGACTCTAATGATAACGTGAGAATTAAGAACATGAAAAATTATTTTGAAAAAGATATAAATGAAATTACGTCCATTTCAGAAGAACATGATACTGAAGAACCTACGAGGATACTACCTAGATAGATTAGAACCCTAATGAATCACCCTTTAGAAACTATAATAGGTGACTTAAACATAGAAATAAAAACTATAAGAAATAAAGAGAATATTGTAGAATTATCTGCCTTTCTATCTTAATTAGAACCCAAGTCTATAATAGAATATTTAGATGATGAAAGAAAGATGAATTCAATGCAAGAAGAATTAAACTAGCTCAAAGTAAATGAATTCTAGGAATTAGTTGAAAGGCCACAAAATTATCCAGTGATAACAACCAAATGGTTATTTATAAATAATCAAGATGATCAAGGAATAATAATTAGAAATAAAAAAATACATGTTGAAAAAGGGTATAATTAGGAAGAATGTAGAGATTATGACGAGACCATTGCACCTGTAGCTAGATTATAAGCCATTATAATCCTTTTAGACTTTTCATCTCATAGAAATTTTAAATTATCTCACATGGATATTAAGTCTGCCTATCTAAATGATTATTTAATGGGGGAAGTTTATGTTGAGCAACCTCCATGTTTTGAAAAATCTCAAAAACCGAATTTTATTTTTAAACATACTAAATCAGTTTATGGCATTAAACAAGCTCCTAGAGCTTTGTATGAAAGATAAAGCTATTTTCTGTTGAAAAATTATTTTATTGTTGGAATTGCAGATCCAAAAAGTTTTATGAAAACTGAAAATACTGATATTTTATTGGTTCAAATTTACGTTGATGATGTAATTTTTGGATCAACTAATAAATACTTTTTTCATGAGTTTTCAATATTAATACAAAAAAGAATTTGAAATGAGCATGATGGGATATTTATATTTCTTTTTAGGTATTCAAATTTTTCAAAATGATTTTGGAAATGATTTCATTCAATAAAAATACATTACTGATTTATTAATTAAATTTTGACTTGAAAATAGCAAGACATATACAACTCCTATGTGTACTAATAAAAAAAATTAATTGGATTAAACTAGAAAATCAGTTGAAAACAAGTTATATAGATGTATGATTGGTATTTTATAATATCTTACTTCTAGCTGACCAGATATAATGTATTTAGTATGTCTTTGTGAATGATTTCAATCAAATACTAAAGAATCTAATTTAACTGCTGTTAAAAGAATTTTTTTATATTTAAAAGGAACTCTTTTTCAATATATTCTTTATCCCAAAAATTCTGATTTTCATTTGATATTATATTCAGATGCAGACGTTGGGAGGTGTAGATTATATAGTAAAAGCACTTCGGGTACTTGTCACTTTTTAGGGAAATCTTTCGTGTCATGGTCAAGTAAGAAACAACATTCAGTTTCCTTGTTAATAGCTGAGGAAGAATATGTTTATGCTGGAAGTTGTTGTGCACAAGTGTTGTGGTTGAAGGAAACTCTTATATACTTTGGACTAAATTTTAATAATTCGCCTATTTTATGTTATAATACCAATGCTATAAATATTTAAAAAAACATCCAATTAATCATTCATGAACTAAGAAATATTGATGTCAGACATCATTTAATTAGAGATGATGTTCTTAAAAAGGATATATCTTTGGAATTTGTATGTACTGAAATTAAATTATCTGATATTTTTAATAATCCACTTCCCACTACAAGGTTTGATTTTATTAAGGGGGAGCTAGGTTAATTTAAATTTAAATATAGTTTTATTTTAATATGTTGTTTCCTTATTTTAATAATGTTTAAAGTAATTTAGTTATTTTTCATTCAAACAGAATAAGTTTATTTTTCATTTCCCCATGTAATCAATTTTATTTATATTTAAAATCTGTGTAATGATTAATGAAAACACGAGAATCAAGGCTTTCAGAAACATTTTGAATTTTGAACCATTTAATTTCCACCGAAACCATTTCTAACCCACGAACCATAATACTTCTTATCAATCCTAATATTCCAACCTCTGAAACCCTAACCTTAAAACCTTTATAGATTCTTGCAGAAATGGCAAAGACTAGTAGAGCTGATGAGGCTGAGACCAGCAATACTATGGAACAGCGCTCAGAAGGAAGGAAAATATTACAGGTAAAGGTGATTGATCTATAATGGCTATTTCAGAAAAACTTGTTGTTAAAACAATCACTATCCTTCCGAAATATAGAACAGACCTTCCATAGTGAGAATAAATAATTTTTTTATGAGGTAGATCTTCGATATTTCATTAAAACTATTCAATTCTGTTTGGGAGATCATTATGATACTATACTAGCTAAGATAGAGGATATGTATTTTTCAATCTCTTTAGTTTAAATTAGTCAAATATTGAACTACCCTAATGAGGGTGTGTTTCATTTTAATTTGGAAAATATAGGAGATTCTGTGAAAAAATATGATGAAATTATTTCTTTTCTTTTTGGCTATACTAACATAACAAAAATGTTAGTTAAGGATTTGGAACCAAATCATAAGATTCATGTGAGATATTTACAACCAGAGATAGAACCAAGAAAGTCAGAGATGGAAAAGATATTGTATCCTCACATGTACATAATGTATCTTCTGCTCAGTGATATAAAATTAAATTTTCCTAGGTACATGGTGAGGTACCTGAGTTACTGCTGTCATAGTGAAGCCAAAATGAATTTATACGATTTTGGGAGATTCATTTCCAAACACTTGTTCAAAAAGTATATGGTGCGACTAGTGGATTCTAGAGTAATATGTCATCATAGTAATGTTTTCAATGTTGGAACTTTATGAAAAATTGTCTATTTCTGGAGCAAATTAAAAGGGAATAATTTTCCAGTAGGAGCGGAGGAAGAAGAAGACAGTGCTCAAGTTCAGTCTGATAAGTCCAAAGAGGGACAGGCTAAATCAAGGAAAAGCATTGCTGCAAGAAGAATAATATTTGAAACTAATGACACTCATGCAGAAATCAGTCAAGATGGCCTTCAGACTCAATGGAAAATAACTATAAATGAGGAACTTGTTTCCCCTATACTTAGAATAAGATTTATACTCACTTTCATGTTTGGAAGAGAAGCTGTTATTTAAAAGGCAATGGAAGCTATTATTGAGCGGTCTGAAACAGTGGAAAAACCTCATATTCATTCTGGAATTCAAGAAGAAGCTGAAGGAGGGACTCATGAATAGGATGTGGCTATTATAGAAGATTACTCTGAATGAATTGAGATTGAAAGAATAGAACCAGAAGCTGATGATGCCATTGAACAAGAGGCAGTTCTTGGAGTAGATGTGGCCAATCCTTACTTAGACAATGGTGAACATATTCAACATATTCAAATAGATGAATTGATTGCTGGTATACAGGATGGAAATCCTTAAGATGTACAAACATAAGATCATCAAGAGGATTTTTCTATGGAAGAGTATGGATAAGACTCAGAGGGATAATATGTGGATCAATAGGTTAGAGAAGATAAGAAGAAAGAAGATGTTGAATCCATACCCTTAGGGTTGGTACATACCTTTCATTCTGAAAAGAAGAATCAAGCACCAAGTACCCCTGAAATAGAAACTGAGGATGTTGAATAATGTTACACAAAATAGCAGAGGATAGAGCAAGAGAATGCTGCTCTGAGGAGATCATTGCAAAAGGAACAACTAAAATTCTAGAATCTACAAAATAGAACAGTTTCCAAGAAATAAGATGAAATTTTTAAGAAGGATATGCTGAATTCAGTAGATAAATTAAATTCTGAAATAGTTATGAAGTTTGATTTATCAAATTTCAAATTATTTATGGAGACAAAATTTGCATCTGTTACGACTAGTGATATCAGTAGATCAGTTACTTCTCCTGATTTAATAAGAAGGATTTAGTCTATCATAGCTTCAATAATCAACATGAATGACAAACTGCATGATCCTCAATGTAAAAGTGCTCATTTATCAGTCTTGTTAGACAATCAAATTGTTTTGGCTGATTAGCTCACCTCAAATGAACCATGAATCAGATCTATCTTAAATAAATTCATAGAGAAGTTGTCTTTTATTTTTGGAGAAGGAAGAAAGACTAAATGAGTTTTTCAGATTTAACTTCATATAAGAATATTCATATGACTCAAGAGAACATGGATCTTATTATTAGACATGGTGAGGGAATTATTATAAGACTCAAGGAGCAGCTATCAAAAAACAAGGAAGTCGTTCGAATTAGATAGACTATATCTGATCCCTGGACAAACCTTGATTTCTGTGTTTATCATTATTTTACTTTTAATGAAAATATGTTTCATTATATTTATTTTGTTTTACTATTTTTTTTTCTAAGACAGTAATCCAGATTCACTAATTGATAAACAATTAATTATAGCATTTACTTACGTTCAGTTCTTAATTAATCTGTGTTAAATTCCATATTTTGTCATTCTTTTGGATATCACAATAGGGTGAGAAATTTGGATAAACACAACATTTTTTTCTATTTCATTATATATTTTTTTTATTAATGTAGGAGAAATTAAAATGGATAAATTGAATGGAGGAATTACGTTAAATATAATATTGTATTTATCTTTTCAAAATTTAAAACTATAGGCAATTAATTTTTGTACGTTAATTTCATTGGTTATTTTATGGGTTTTGTGATCATCAAAAAGGGGGAGATTGTTGAGCATGTGTAGTTTTCAACAATACATAATGTTTTTATTTAAAGGGGGAGATTTTTGAGAACAACACTCAATCTATTTATGATAATTTTGATGCTCACAAACATCCTTAATTATTTTCTAATGGTTTTAATTTTTTTAGGAATATTACAGGATTTCATTATTCATTATATTTTTATTTCTGGATGAAATATTTATATTTGTGATCAATAAATTCTAAGGTATTCACATTTAGAATGTTCTGGAAACACTATTCATGTTTAACATATTCGGGATCTGCTTTAGCGCGTTCTGGAAACTCTGTTCATACCCTACATGGAGAAATATAGCGTAAGGAAGAAATGCGGTTTATAATTTTTGAGATAAGAGAAAAGTATGCCTAATTATCCATACGTTACCAGAAAAGTATAAAAAAGAACCGTAAATTAGGAAGGAACCCTATGTTTGGGATATTAGAAAAGTATGGAAGGAGAATCGTACGTAAGCGTAATACGTTACGTATGTTTCTCAAAAGTATGGTTCATCAACCTTACTTTTGTAAACAACCATACATTCTTATAAATGTACATATCAACTATCTTTAATTTGGATGATTATAAAAGTATAGATATTTATCAACCTTACGTTTGAAGAAAGTGACATGAACCTTATTTTTTTTATCAACTATATATTGACAACCTTACGTGTGAAGTCTACATCATCAACCTTACTTTTAAGATTTACATTCCGTTGAAAGGTTTTATACTGTACAACTCAAACTTACATTTGGTGTCAGAGAGGTAAAAGTAAATATTATTTTTCAGCTATCATCAAGAGGATTATTAGATTGATTTCAATCCGGATTTAAAGCTATTTTTAAAGCATGACTTTGACTGATTGAAAGTATTTTTATCAATAGATTAAGGATCGAATTAAAAGGTAATTTTATGCTGAGTCTTCAGGGAAGTTACGACTACTCTGTAAATTGAAATGTTTGAATATTGCGAGTCAAAAGGTGAATTTTGTGGATCTAAATGTGCAGGAGAAGTGCTCATCATTATATAAGAATTTTTGAACAAAAAAATAGAAGATAAGTTTTTATAAAAAAGAGATCATTCCTAAAAAGGGAGAAAAACATAGACGATCAAAAACATAGTCATGTTGATTCAAAGGAGCAACACAGCTCCGTTTATTGAAGAAGAAGAATCAAGATAGAATATTCACGAGTCCTACATCGAAGATCTACTATGAATCTACTATAGTTGAAGTTATGAATTATATTTCAATATTTACTGAAATCGGATCGACTCAGAACGACTCTTTTGTGAAGATCATTATTTATGAAGGCGATGATCCTTCTACTGTCAACTACATGCTATTGAAATTGTGAAGAACATCTGGAATGTATTTTCAAAGTAAAAAAATCATTCTTTTCTGTTCTTCAGTGACAGGTTTCTCATACAAAGTTGTGTAGGTTCTGTGAGTTAACCATAAGGCTTTGTGATTCCTTAGATTGTAAAGGTGTCAACTGTCTATACTCATTTGTTGAAAGTTCTATTGAAATGAGGACCAGATAGTGAAAATCACCAAGCTCGTGAAGTAGAGTGTTAGTGGAGTGGACTAGGGGCCTTCTGTTCCCCGAACCACTATAAATCGAGTGTCTCTGCATTTCATATATATGCGGCATTAATCTATGTAATTAAAAAAAGGACAGAACATGATCTCACAATGATTTTTGAAAAGACCCAATAACCCCTCCTTGTGTATATTTAGTAAAATCCTATCCAACAGAAACGTGTCACATCAGTTAGTGATGTGGTAGTCTATCGTACACACAAGAGACATTATCATCTCCAATTTTATTGAAGATGATATGTATATATGAAATTTAGTTAACATAAGAAAATATAATTATATGGGATACAATGGAGTTATTATATTATCATAAATAAAGAAAATTTCAATGAGGTGAAAGAAGAAATGAAATAAACATGCTTTGGTTTATTTTTATCTCTTATCGAGCCACCTCTTTAGAACTATACATAAACTATTCCCTGAATGGAATTTTGAACAATACATGGATTCTAGGATAATATTATGGAAGTTGGGAATTGATTTGGATAGGGAGTTTCTCAACCAAAAGGTTTTTATTTGTGAATAAGATAGGAAATTGTGTGGCCTCTTATAAATGAGGGGACTATCACACTTGTAATTTTTTAAATGAATATTTTTTATAATATTTCTCAACTGAGAAAGGGTCCCAAATTTAGTATTATAGATACCTAAAAATGATAAGGTTAAAATCTGAACATAAAATACATTTTATAAAATAAATTAGGTTTTTTGACCCTAATCATTCTAGATTAAATGTGAAATAACAGAATTCTTACCTTAACTATAGTATTTAATTTTTGTTATTTATACTATTCAATTTGGTCAATAATTATGTTGATGTCATAATATAATATAAATTATTATGATTAAAAATATAGAATCCATTTTTCAAAGTTAAATTTATAGAAGTGGAAGAATCCAATTAATAAATATACCCACAAACATGATAAAAATACATGTTTCTGAAGAGAATATTATCATAAATATAGAATGATTTAATATCAAAATTATATATCAAATTGATAAAAAATAAATAAATCATTTAAATTTTAATATAATTAAACTAATGTTAAATTAAAACAATTTTGAATTTATAAAATATATATTTTTAAACAAAAAGGTTCTTTTTTATGAAAAATTCATTAATATTGAGTATTAATCAAAAAATAAACTTGTATGAAAAAACAAAAAAGTCACCCTAAGATAGGTTTGGTTTTATTATTCAAAAAAATATTTTCATTTTATCAAAAACATATCTAATATTTGTAAAAAATAAATTTAAATTTTATGTTTAAAGCATGATTAAAATTTTTTTTGGGGGGAAATTGTTTTTTGAGACAGAATTTCTTTTCCTCTATACACAATGGTAGCAGAAAAGGTTTTTTTTGGAACATTTTTTATAGGATAACATGATGTGTCATATTTTTTTATATTACATTATTTTTGTTTTTTCAACATGATAAATTGATGAGATAATATCCTAGGGAAGTCATGCATCCTCTTCATATCAATGTATTGAAATGGAATGACATTGCTATGAAATGTTTCAAATGACTACAAAATAATAATATAATTAATGACGAAATATAGGTTATCATTGACTAAACAACCAAATATGAACATTTACTCATTATACTAAAATACATACCAATTGAGAACCTCATAATGCTCTATATTAATGATTTTATAAGACTTTATGGAACATATATTTTAACAATGTCTGATCATGATCCACATTTTACATCAATATTAGGGAAGTGTCTTCTGAAGAATATTGATACCAGGATTTATAAGATAAATTACTAACATCATGTAACTAATGGAATGTAAGAAAGGGATATTAATAAAATTATATACATGTTGAGGTCATGATCACATTCCTTTCATGGTATGTGGGATCAATATTTACGTTTAGTGTTGTTTTCCTATAAAAATTATTTACATTCAATTATTTAAATGGCACCATATGAAGTATTATTTGAAAATTTATTTATTACTCCATCATTTATTGATAATGTTAGTGAAATTAATCCGATTGGCCTATGAATTGTTAGGGAGACAACATCAATGATAAAGGCAATTCCGGCCCACATTGAAGAATCGTAAATTAAGAAAAATTGTTATACCTATAATCAGGGGAATGGTTTTGAATTCGAAGTGGAAGATCATGTTTTCTTGAAATTATATCTTATGAAGGGTGTTATAATGTTTTATAACCAAATTTATCCCCAACTATATTTTACCCTTTGAGATCATTGAAGTATCTTGAGATGTTTCTTACCATTTATAAATGCCACCGTGTCTCTCAAAATTACATGTTGTCTTTCATTTATCCATGTATTGGAATTACAATATGGAACCAATTCATATTATCACCTATAATGAAATAGAATAAGAACCTGATCTAGAATAACCCATCCAAATTCCTAATACTAAATATAATTTACAAAGAAATAGGTAACTCATTTGGTTAAGGTATATTAGAAAAATCACAAAATTAGGGAATCATTATGGAACCATAGGTTATTATAAAGAAGAACCCCCAACATATGTTTAGAATGTAATATCCCTAAAATTTAGAGGTTGAAATTTTAATAGGACAAAAAAATGTAACACCCTAATACATTACAATATATATTTTCGATAATAAATTTAATTTATTTGGTAGCTTTTGACACACGCAACACCATGATTAAATGAAATACATTACTCTATTAAAATATTATTTATACATGACCATTATTAAATAGTCATAAAGTTAGTGGGGTAGAATATTAATAACTAAATTATGAAAATTATATGAATTATACTTGTATAAAATTAATTAAATTGATATGTAATGAATAGAAAAAAATAAGAATCGATTGACAGTAAAAGAAATGTTTTCTGAAAAAACAAATTTTTAAAGAAAATAATTTCCTCAATTCATGAAAAATCATGACAAAATTAATTTCAGACACTATTAATAATTATTATTTAATAAATAAAAAATGATTTTTGATATAAACATATCAATATTATCTTAGAGTTATTTTTCCGAATGTTTCTAAAGTGTTTCGTTTTTTTGATGAATAGTGGAAAATATTTGATTCGTTTTCCAAACTTGCTTTTAATTTATATTATTTACAATGTTATATTATATTTTAATTTTTTTAAAGTAAATTAGTAAAAATATATTAATTTAAATAAAATTAAGTTAAGTCGAATCAATATCATAATAAATTTGATATTAAATCGTTCAATATGTTTTTTTATTTTTTTCTTAGGAAGCCACATTTTTCATCATATTTGTGGGTATAATTTAAAATTAATTCAATCGAATTCCTTGAATTGAATTTGGAAAAGTTTTTTAAATATTGGGAAGATATGTAATCTATATAATATTTTATTTTCAACTGAATTTTTACCAAAATAAATACTGCAAATAATTAAAAATTACTTACCATAGGTAAGGAAATAATAGGGTTACTGAATGTTAAATTAATAATATATGTGTTAAATATTTATTAAAAACTTTTAAACCCTTATCAGTGTCAAATATTTCTAAAATATCCTTTATAAGATAGAATATATTTTTTTGAAGATTTTTTCATGTTAATGAATTTATAGTATTATATTATTTTGGAAATGTTTACATGTAATTTCAAACAGGGTTCCATTTCCACACTTATAAAAGGTAACTCCATCCCCTCACTTATTAACCCCCCCCACCCACCTCATTCCATTTTTCTCAACCAAAAATAGATTAAATTATATCTCCAACATCCTTAGTCATTTTATAGTTCCATTTTTCCTCCCTGAATACAATCTATATGGTCCCTAAGGGGATATCCCAAGGAGACTTCACATAGAGAAGTTCATTGTCATAAAAAATATCGTTCATTTTAATTCTTTTATTTCCACATTAAATAATATATTAAACCAAAATTCAATGAAACCAGTATATCCCATATAATTATATCTTATTATATTCATGGAATAATATTTGACCATCTTCACATCAGTTAAATGGGAAACAAAATGATCAATTGTGTGTACGGTGGACTACCACCTTATAGATCGATGTAACACATTTTCCATAAACAAAAATCACAGTTGGATATAATAATGGAATTTATTTATTATATATTATCTAGAATTTAAATATTATTATATAATAATAACATAAAATACACCTTCTCACATTATATTCTACATGAAATATGATAACATCGCTCAGGAGTAAAGTAGACTATCACCTTGTAAAGTGATGTAATTTTTTTTCAATTACACTTTACATGGAATGTATTAAGTATAATATTAATAGATATATGTGATATATATGAGAGGATATTTATAGTTAATATATAATATATCACTAAATTACTTACCCTTTTACATGTTATTTGAGTGATATGTTTTCTTCCGTATATGTATAATCAACCGTCTCTATAGTGCTATGTGATTTATTTTAATAACCCAAATTTGAGGAGTTGTATAATAATGTATTTACTGAGTAAAAAATATATTTATTAAACTATGATAATTATTAATATTATTTAACTATTTCACATGTATAAGAACCATAAAATTCATTACAAAACACACATAAGAAAACCACAATATTATAAACAAAAACTATCAAAATATTGAAATATTATTAGAAAACATGTGATAAAATTTTATTAAATGATCATATATGATATTATAAATAGCATTATGGGTATGTTATAAATTAGAAAAATTCATAAAACTATTATAAATGAGTTTAACTCACATTCAACACATTATAAACATGAGGTAAGGGACTTCTTCTCAATTTTCATTCAATGAGGAATATTGTAATTTTATACACTTAAATTATTTTATATGGTGTATTTCATTGCCATTTGACATATAATTTTTGGTTTTATTAATATTTCATTGTATATTATGTTTTAATTTTAATTATTAAAACCAAGGGGATTTGTAATGGATGTTACCATGTTTTAAATAATTTTATACCACAATTTTCTTATATTGGGTTATATTAATTTTCCTTAATTAAATGATAATTATTATGATTATAGATTATTTTCTTATGTTTTCTTTCAAAATTTTATATGTGTATTTAAAACTAAAACAAATAAACTATTTTTTTTATTAATTAGTTCTTCATATTTTTAAAGATTCTAATATGTTTTGTCTCAAATTCTATTTCTTTAAGTTTTTTTAATTACTAGGAACCTCTTCTCATTTACATGGTGTATATACATCCCTTTCATGAATTTGAAATTAAAACCTACTTATTCAAGAAGGTTAAGGTTTTTATTCCTTTTTATCCACATTATGTGTATCATGGATATAATGTTTTTTAATCCATGTTAAATTTTATCATATGGTGTTTACTTTGAATGTGATTTGATTATATATGGATGTATTGACAAATCTGTATAATTTAATCAATACATGTATTGAATGATAATGCATATTATTCATGAATTATGTCGATTGTTTTATATAAGAGTAATTTTGGATACATTTATTGACATGAAACACCTATAATTATCTAAAAACATGATGGATCTACAGGTCTCCTAAGACAAATCAGTTGGTCAAATTAAAAGGGTTTCTATATGTTATTTTAAACCATTATTTCAATGGTCTTGATAGTAGATGTATAATGTTCATTTGAACATGATTACAAATTTCTATCATTAGATATTCTGTTATTTTGATACATGATATTATCATAATGATAATATCTAGGGATTCAATTCATTTTTAGATATCTGAATAATTGAATGTGTTTTTTGTAATTTACCTCTCTATATTGATATTTATTTTCATACCATTATGGTAATGTTTTTTATAAATTATTTTCTCTACTTACTTACCTTTCCACATTGATTATTCACATTTATTCATGATAGATTTTATTGTACGTAAAACTTATAAAGTATTTCCCCTCACCCGAATTTTTTTCTCTATTCAAGATATGAATAATAATTCATAGAATGATTTTAATGATGCCAAATGTTTTACCCCTATAAGATTTTTAATTTATATCCTTATGAAAATTGAACATCATGAATGTATTTGGTTCTCCAAAACTATTGAACTGATCCTCCCATCCTGATTTTAAACCTTGTATTTATGAAAATATAATAAATAGACACTGGTTATAAGAAAATGGGGTCAGGAAAGGTAAAATAACTCTCAATATAACCACACCGTAAAATATCTTAATCTATAATGTTATCTAAAATCTTCTCTAATACCAACTATAATATCCCCAAACCTATAATCCTAGATCCAATGCTAAAATCATAAACATTACATTTATGGATTTGATGCAAATAGAGGTGACCCAATTTTTTATATACATAACATAAAATATTATTATATGATGAAATACATACCCAAGTTTCTTTTTAGTATTATAGTTTAGTAAAATTTGGAAGCATTGTTACATAAACAATACACATGTCCTCATGTGATATTTTTCACTATACCCATCATTTCATATTATATATTGGGTAATAATTATCATCAAAATGATAACTTCTAAAAATTATTCATTTAAAATCATTATTTAAAATGGATATGTAAGAAATAATAATAAGTGTGGGCTTAAATTATAAATAGTGGTAACATAATAAATAACAATTGAATGTCACTAGTTACAATAAAAATATAATAAATGTATAATGACATAGTCCATGTGCATGATCATAACTTAAGAGAACTCCTACATATAAAAAATTAATAAAACAATGTGGCATGGAATAAAGATTTAAATAACGAAAGAAACATGAGAAATAATAAAAATTATCCATGTTTAGTCAATATTGATCAAAGGAAACATGTAAAAACCCATACAAAGAGAAAAGAAAATTTTATGTATCTTGGAATAACATCTTCTTAGAACTCTTACAATATCATTATAGAACTCTTCAGAATAGTATTACTATATGGTCAAATTCCTTTACCAATGCATTGGATAGATATATAGGTAAAACAATAATATAGTTTATATTGGGTCCACTCAGTTCTATCTAGTTTCAACCATAATATAACAATGCCCAAGAACCATATATAATGTACAAGTATCTTTAATTTTATAATAAAACTAAAAAATAATTAATCCTTTCATAATGTGATAAATAAATATGATTCATGTATATATCTCTGAAACATTATTAACTCATGGAAAAGAAACTAGTTCCACAAAAATCTATCAAAACATGATCACATCATGGAAATGAAACAGCTTTTGTAACATCCTGAGTTTAAATAATGAATTATTTATTTGAACATAATCCAATATTATAAATAATATAGTTAATGAAACAAAATTATAAATGAATATTATCTTATCAATTAAAAATGTAAATTAAAAATTCGATATATTTAAATGAGGCTCTTAAATTAAACATTATTAATAAATAAATTATTTTTTGTAGTTAATTTTATCAAATAATTATTACACAATATGTATTAACATAATGAATTGATTCGTAAAAATTAAATTTATTTGTTTATATAACTTTTTTTAGTAAATATATTATTGGAATATTAATTTAAATATTAATAAATTATTATTTATTAATAAATGTTTAAATTTTGATTAAATAATTTTATTCAATTAAAGGTAATATAATTAATGATTTTAATGAAAAAAATATAATTCTTTGTTTAATAAAATAATAGTATTGTTATAATTGTTATTTTTATGATAATTTGAAATTAAAAATATCGTGTTATTTTGAAATTCATAAATTTAATACAAAATTATGATAATAGTATATTTAATTTCATTTATATAAATGTGGTTTATGAATTTTATATTGTCTTTAATTTTACTTAAATTAATTTTGGATACTATATGGATTATTTTTGAGATCATGTGCTACAACAGTGTGTGATTCAGAGGCCCGATGTTCTTACAATAAATGCGATAAATATATTAAATATAGTAAATAGCACACATGTATTGTTTTCTAGAAAAAATTAAAATAACATCTAAATGGATGATCTAAATAGAAATATGAGGGCGCCATTGAGTTCAGAATGTGATCTTTAACCTAGGTGAGACATAACATTTGTCAGTGCGGGCTGTTTTTTTTTGAAAATTCAACACAAGAACAGAATTGAATAAAATAATTTAATAAAATTACTTCATTTCATTTTCATTTACACAATTATTGACAATAATTAAATATATTTTTATTGATAATTTACATGGTTATCACCAAACCCTGAGAAATGTTGGTGATCTATTTGAGAGGGCTTTATGAATTTTTTTTCATGTAGAATGGTTACTGATCATGAATTGACGATCAAAGAACCTTGGATTTAGAATATCTATCCAATGAAAACGATGCCACATCATTCTATTTGAAGATAGAACCAAATCAAGATAGGGTATGTGTTCTATTTAAATTTCCCCAAGTTCTAGATTTCAAAGATAAATGTGGAACAATCAATTAATATATTGATTAATAGCTCGATCATCCTGAAGGATTGGATCATATGTGGGGTTTTGGTAAGAAAAAATATTGTGATTAAATAATTTATTTATTCTATTATTGTTCTAATAAAAACTATCCATGTTTGATGTGAACAGAAATTGAGGTTTACTCTTATTTTTTTGTTTTTTTTTCTCCTTGATTCAGCATTCGTCACGACTGTTCTTTGTTTGGCCCTCGGATCGACTTATCCTGGTTGATGGATCATTGATCACCCATTTCATACAAAAATACATGATACCACAGATATGGTATCAGCATTACATGATGGAGGTGAAATTATAGAGTCATATCAATTCAAATAATGTAGCATACCTAAATTCAGGTTCTTCAATGCATAATAAAGATTTAGGATTAGATCCATTTTTTTGTAAATAAGATGAATGAATGTACATTGATAAGTAGACAACCATGGGTAGAGTATGCAAATTCCCTACAAAGCATGTACTCCCCCACAAAACATGGTTTGGACTAAGTACACAGGCTAATCCTTGTGATGGTACAAAAACATGGGTACATGGGATGAAAATATATACTAGAACATGGGAAGACTACATTGGATGCCTATATGGCATGTGGTACTACATGAGCACAATTTGATGACAAGAACCGTATAGATGGGCAGAACCCTAGGTCAAGGGACATGACATGTAACCCTTATACACGCAATGTACTATGTTCTACATGGGTTTAATCACTTATCCTCTATATCATGGAAAATATTCATTAGGATTTTCCCCCTTATCCTTTAAATGATGGTTTGTTTAGTATCATCTACTACTCCTAAGAAAACGATCCTCTCATCATGACATACTCTATAGAATCATTGGAATCCCTCTGAGAGGCTAGATTTGATATGATCTATTCATATTGAAGCCCTATGTGGAGTTCTTATTATTGACTTTACCAATACTAACAAAGCACCGATACACTTCAAATTAGGGCTAATACAAATTTATTTTTTGGTATGACCCCATGGCCTTTGCGGTGATCATCTTCTATGTAACATATCTCCTCACACTAAAATCTTTTTCTATCTCATCCATTGTCCCAATGAGATGTAACTATTATAAGTATGTCATCAGTTCTATCAGACTCAAGAGTATGTTCTCTCATATGAGTACTGCATGGATTTATGAGTTGGCATCCTAAGGGAAATTATACAATGGTTGTGGCTTACCCCAAGAATGTGTGCCTTTTTTGGGTATATATGTATACTCTTTTTATAATTATTATTGACGTATACCTATGTAGAAATGTTTGTACCATAATTTTTTGTATGAATTTCCCTTTTGGAGTTTCTTATAGATTATTCTTATTCTCATAGTTACACAGGATTCACCGCATGTGTCATTTCATGTGAAAACAATCTATCTTTTGATAGAGTCAAAGGTAGTCCAGGACCATATGGTGTATATGGAGATTAGATAAACTAAAATGTGTTATTAATTATTTCATATAGCAGACTGAGTTCTAAAATTTTTAGGTTGGAAATATGATCCATACTCTTTATGGTAGGACTGTAATTGGACCGGTTTACATTCCTTTACTTGCTGTTGTAATGTAGTTGTGGGATAGAGATGTATGCATGAATTGGTTGTTCAGTGGTTTATACATTTCATAATTTTATGGTCTTGGTGATGTGTTTTTTTATATATACTTATAAAATATCTCATATTCCAGTGATATGCCTACTAGATTCTACTCATTATCCCCTGGCCAATTGGACGCGAGATTGGGGAGGTGCAACATGGCACCCACTGGGACGGGTCATGATTGATCGTATCAGAGGTGTTACATTATACATTATGACTAAGATTTTGTGATATTGGTTTATGCATTTAGTGTTAAGTGTTCCATATTTGGATGTCACCTTAGAGACTCGAGTGTTGGTGCGATGGATGACGTATCCATAAACCAGAATTCTGATCACCTGTTTTTTGACTCAATAATTTAGAACACTTGTTGCTTGAAAAAATGGTACATTCATCATATAGGAATGTTTTGTTTTTTCCGTGTACTTTTCATGTCAGCTCACCAGATATATCCATTGATCATGGTATATCTTGACTACCTTTAGGATCCCTTTATGAAGTATACCAGTTGGGTTTCTACATGATGAACATGAAGATGATCGCTTTAGCGATGAGGCATCCATTCAAGAACCGGTTACTGAGATTTTACATCCATGTGGTGAAACAACCATATCACATATAGAGAAGCACATGGTACTCTTATTACTAGAATATGATGTATGTTGGATGAGTTTTCTTCATCATTTCCAGAGATAGAGACACCTAAGGTTATGAGGTGAGACCATCCCATATGCAGTTGAGGACTGGAAAGAGTATGTGACATATTTTTCTATCTATTCCTGACACCGACTGATAAAATTATTGTCCTAGAAGCAAGTTTTATTAATGGATAAATAGTGAAATGGTTTGGATTAGTTACCCTCTCTTATGATGAGGCTAATCATTCATTAAGAGTGTTTTATTCACTTTTCATATAGTATTTCTAATTATCTGTGCTTAGGGTTGTACGTATCTATGAGCATCTACATCTCCATCATTATACCATGATAGAATCTGAGTACTAATTGAGGATTACCAACCTCTCTAGGAACATGATGAATAATTGTAGAGATCAGTTATAATGTTCATAGTCATTCAAGTGAGGTCTGCGTAGAGACATAAGATCCAGTGTCATATATATGTGTTTTCCAACATATAATTAGGTTATTGAGAGAGCATTAGTGTCTTAGAGTTTCATTGATGAGATGTTACGACCAGATGTTGTCCGTTGCGGGAAAGCAAGATAAGAGGCCTCAGTAGTAGGCTGATGACCTAAATCCTAGGGACCTATATGAGGGATAATTTTTAGGAAGAGATCGCATGATATAGGATCCGCTGATCAAAGCTCACAAGGTGGGTATAGTGAACCTAGAGAGAGACACTACTACTCGTGTGATGGGAGGGTGAATATAACCTGATATTTTATGAAAGTCTATAAATCTGATTGGGAATCCATAGATGGGCCATCAAGGTAGAGAAAGTGGTAGAAGTAGGCAATTATTTAGGGAAAAATTCTATCCATAAGAGTTGGAACTGTAGGAGGAGGTGGTTGATGCTTCGACATGGTACAACCACCACCATTATGGGGTCCACACCTAGCTTAGCAGCTAGAGGATATGGTAGGAGACTATTGCAGGGGGTCAAAGAATATAACCCAAAGACTCCTGGAATGATTCAAGGTATTCTCTATTTTATTTATAATTTAGAAATTGTAGTAATAGACACATGTTCTTGTCATTATTTTCCCACCAAATATATTGTTCGCAAGTTAGAGACTTTGGTTTAGTCGTTGACTTGACCATTATGTTTGGAGACTCCAACAAGGGATGAATCAGTGATCATTCATTTATGTATATAGTGAGAACTAACTCTTTATGGAGAGGGTTTAAGTGTGGATATATTAGTCATAACATTTATTCCTTATGAAATCATTCATGGAATGGATTTTTTATCTAAAATCCATCACGAGATTGACTGTTTTCGTTGTATTGTGAATTTTATTCATAGTCCTATAACCAGGTTCTATTTTTTGGTAATGAAAAAACCCATGCCATGCAGGATGGACTCCATCATAAGTGGTTGTAGTCTATTACACATCCAGTTGCTAGGCTGACCCTTGGTGTAGTAGATTTTATGATTTTCCAATTATTTGTTGTGGTGGAATATTATATGGAAGTAATCCTTGAATATGTTCTAGTCTTATATTCATGTCTAGAGAGAAAATTATCCATTTATCAGCACCCTGTAATGGGTTTTATATGTTTTCCCACATATTGGATGTTTGTTTCATATCTTAATGTGCTTAGGGTGAATTTAGAGGACTTGTAGAGGAAGGGATTTGTTAGACCCAGTGTGTCACACTAGTAACCCCAAATTTTTTTCCGGTAAAGGCAGATGTAAGATAGGGATTTTTTGTTGAGAAATGATGCTTAAACTTGGTGAACATAGAGAAAATTTATCCACTCCAATGTATTTATGACCTTTTTAATTATTTTAGAGGGGAACAATGGTTCTTGAAGGTTAAACACATTTTATGTGATCACTAATTATGAATACAAGATGATGATATACTGAAGATGATATTAAGATGTCCCTATGGTCACTATGAGTACATGGGGATTGCCTTTGTCCAGACGAACACCCTAGTAGATTTCATGGGACTAAGGAACAATATTTTTCAGCCTTACATAAACCGGTTTGTGGTATTCTTATTCAATGATATCCTTATGTAGTCATCATATAAGGATGGGAATGAGAGACACTAAATAATGGTTAAAGATGTACTCCAAGATCCCCAGCTTTATGGAAACCACTCAATGTTACAATTATAAATATAAAATTTCAACATTATGGGACAAGTTATCTCCATATATGGAGTTGTATTGGAGTCATTAAAGGTCAAGAAAATGTTATATTTGGATCCTCCTAAGAAAGTGACAAAGGTGCAGAGTTTCCATTGGATGGTGTTCTATTACCGGAGATTCATATATGACTTCTCTTGGATACCAGCACCCATGACATATATTACTTGAAAGAGACAACCATTCATGTGGACAGAGATGTTTAAGAAGGATATTAAGCTATTGGGTTAGGTTTTAACGAGTGCTCTCGTATTGAGATTGCTGAAAGATCGTGTTGAGTGCGTAGTGTCGATGCATCAGCAACCAGACATCATTTTGTTTTCATGATGAGGATATTGTTTTATTTTCCTATGGTTCATTTTATTTGAGGCAACATGATCATAACTACCAGATACAAAGTCTTGAGTAAAGATTGGTATTATTATCTTTGATTATTTAGTGTAACTACCTGATGGGTGAGAAATTTATAATATACTCATATCACAAACGCCTCATGTATATATTCCCTTTGAATTTTCATAAATTGAGATAGTGGAAATGGATATAGTTCAACTTGGATTTTTATTTTTATGTTGTCTATAATCCTAGGAAGGGGGATTTAATATATGATGATCTCAGCAAGAGATCATGTTCGTAGATAATGAGCAATGCATCAGAGTAGTTTTCCACCTTACGATTATCCATTGTGGATGGAGATGGGGAATATTCTCCCTAGTTTATGGTTATTACACATATTCACATAAAGTTGTTCCTTGGGGCATGTCTTGGGGATACTGAGTATGAGACCCTAAATTCTCAAATATCCACAAGGACTTCTCTAAATGGATTTTCTAAAGGTGGGGATCATGTTTTTCTTTTTAATGGATGCATAATAGTACCATTGATGTTGTTAGAAGAGGTTTTTAGGGCATTTCGTGCATCTCATTTAGTGGTGCATTTGGGTGTGGAATATATGTTCCATGGCATTCGATGTTAATTTTAATGGCTATGTATGATGAAAGGGGATGCATATATTTTTTCCTGATTCCATACTTTTCATCATGTAATGGCAGGAAACCATATTCTAGTGGGGTTGGATCAACCCCTTGAGGTTCTTGAATAGATATGGTATAGAATAACTATAGACTTCTTGAAAATCGCAAAATATAAATCCAAGGGACTCCATGATATTTGAGTTGTCGTAGACTGACTCACCATGTAATCCCACTTATTAACTAAATGAGAGCTAAGTTTAGTTTACAACTTGGGACACCAATACATGAAGGAGATAGTCTGACTCCATGGTGTCCCATTAATGATTTGTTTCTGATCTTGATGCTCTCTTTACATCTCATTTGTGGAAGGGATTACATGATGATTTTGGGACTTAGTTCAGATCAGGCATACAGTTTCACCCCCAAAGAGGTGTCCAGACTGAGCAGACCAATTAGGTTCTAGGGGACATGATATGACCATAAATGTTGGAATTTGATACTAGTATTGAGGATCACATACCACTAGTGGAGAGTGCGAAAAATCACAACTACCATTCAACCATTGTTATGGCAATATTCAAGGATTTTTATGGGAAACCCTATAGGTCACAACTTTATTGGACAAGAATAGGAGACTCATCACTCTTGGGCACAAAGTTAGTGAAAATACAACATAGAAGGTTTTTATCATCCAAGAGGTGATGAAGACTCCACAGAGCGATCATAATTCTTACACTTATAGGCAACAGAGTCCTTTGGAGTTCATGGAAGGAGACAATGTTTTCTTAATGGTTTCTCCACGATATGGATTACATATATTTGGTCTGGTAAGAAAGCTATCTCAAAGTTACATCATACCTTTATAGATACTTCATATTGTTTTTGAGGTGGTGTGACACTTTACTCTACCTCCATAGTAAGATTGGTTACACAACATCTTCCATGTGTCACAACTATGGAGGTATGTGCATGACCAATCACATGTTATCAACTAGGGAGTGTTGGAAATCAACGATGAGGATACCATTACTGAGCACCTAGTAGAGATCATGAATTAGATACATATGATACTTTAATGGTGATCAATTCATTTAGTATGTGTTCAGTTGTAGAATTGAAATCTTCAGGAGAGAACATGGGAGGATGAGGCTTTGTGTTATGATCAGTAACCATATGTTTTTTGAGTAGACCCTGTTTTTCATTTTTGGGGACATAAAAACCCAATACAGGGAGAATATAATGCATTTTATTTTATGTGTATTATTATTCGATATTAGATAGACTTTATTTAAGACTAGACAATAAGACAACGCGATATTTTGAGGCTTTGTGTTCTCAGTATAATTGTTAGTAATATAATAAATATATTAAATAACACATGAAGATGGTTCTCCTGAATATTATGAAAAACATTTAAATTATTGCTCGAACCTAAATCTGAGGTCAAAATTTTGTTGAAAACAAAAAATTTACCCTAGGTTCAGTATATCATTTTTCGGTGTGGTTCATTTGTTAAAAACTCATCACGAGCACTGAAAGAAATAAAATTATTTTCTAAAATTATTTTATTTCATTTGTGTTGACACAACGACTAACAATAAATATATATTTTATTATGGATAAATTTCTTGGCAATTTGTATAATCCATGAAAAATTATATATCCTTTAAATAGAGATTAGAGAATTATCTCTCAAAGTGAATGATGAAGGGTCATGGATTGATGATAAATGAACCTTGGATATGATTGATCAATCTAGGGACAACAACACATCCATGTTCTTTATCATCTATCAAAATGAATCAAGGTATGTTATAGTTTTTTTATTTCATTTCCATTCATTATTTCTATGATGAAAAGGGAGCAATCCATGAACATATAGATCTATAGTTCAGTCATCTTGTGATATGTGCTTAATTGTAGAGTTATATAGGGTTAAAATATTATGATTAAATTTCAAATTAAATTGATTGTCAATCAAATAGAAAAGAACCACAATAACCATGGAAATTGTTCAAGGTCTGTTCATATTGCATTATTTTTTCTTTTCACCATTGATTCATAATTCATGATGGGAGTTCATTATTTGGTCCGTGAATAAACTTATCCTGGTTGATCTACCATTGTGCACCCATTTCCTTATGAAAAGATCAGATATCATAAATATGAGATTTCCCTAGGATGATGAAGGTGAAACGATGGAGATGGAGTTTTTTAGATGAAGGAGGACACCCGAATTTATAAGTGTTCTTTGGTGCGTGATGAATAATGACGATTTGAACCATTTTTCAAGATTGTATTGTGATGGAAATCATGGTTTGAAAATAGAAAGGCTCATAAGAGTTCTGATCGTCAATTTCAAGGAGAAATGATCTATGGTTAGAAGGATGGATGTAGTAGATTGAATATAGGAGGAAGAATAGGATTTACTAAAAATAGTGAACCACATAATGTGTAAACTTTATCTACACACTATGTGGGGTCCTCTGAGTAGAATATTTGATTATAGGTAAATAATATGTATCACATGTCGTGTGGCATGGCCTTCATGGAATGTGACCTCTCTCTAAAGACTCAATGTGAACATTGGGATGTACAAGGACATGGGGTGGTGTACACAGTTTTCATACACGGTGTGTACTCCCCCACATAACACAGGTTGTACCAGGTACATGGGAAAATCCTTGTAATGGTACACGGACAAGGTTACATAAGATGAATCCATGTTCTAGAACACAGGAAGACTACACAAGATGCCTACTTGGTATATAGTACTACAAAGACATCATTTGATTGTACCGTTTTTTATATGAGAATGATCTGGGGTCAAGGGACACATTGTGTAACCCTTCTACATGTATTTTACACTTTTTGACATCACTTGAATCTATTTTCCACCATATCAATAACAAGATTCATTATGGTTCGTTCCTCTTATCATTCAACTAAAGGTCATATAGGATTATCTTGTGCTTCTTGAACAAAAATCCTTTTAGAAGAAAATCGTGGATTTAGCCTTTGGTTTTCCTCTAACAGGCCCAGAGTGAAACCATTTATTTAAATTTGTTATCAATGTGACAACACTACCTATGTGATGATCATCTACATAAACGGGTTAATCCATTTTGATTTTTTTGGTATCACCAATTTGACTTGGTAGTGATACACAGATGTGTATCATATATCTTCAGACGATCGTCATGTTAATTCTCATGAACAGACTCTAGGAGAAGTACCTCTAAGATGTACGCCATTAGTGTTATCAGACACATGAGTATGTTCTCCCTGATGAGTTCTTTGAGGACTCTTATCATGGAATCCTAAGGGAGGTTATACTATAGTTGTTACTTTCATCTAGACCATGTGTATTTGTGGTGATTTTCAAGATATTATTTTCATATTTATTGTAGACACATTCATGTATATAGGTGATTTCACATTACATTGTTTAATGTTTTTTTGTTTTGGGGTGTCTTATTGAGTATTCTTATACTTACACCTTGACAATATTTTCTTGTACATGAAGTGTCTTTTTATGTTAATTAACCTTTTGATGGAGTCATTAGTGGACAGTGACCAAATGGTACTTAGTGATACCAAGGAGACTGAGGTGTGTTCCTAGGAATTTTAGATAACAGTCCCAGTATCATTACATTTAGCTTGGACATGTGTTATGGACTCTTTCTGTTGGGTATTTATTTGGCCTTATTTACATTCATTTACTTCCTTCTATACTCTAGTTGTGGGATATTTATTTCTACATTCATTTGTTATTTAGTAGTTTTTAAATTTCATCATTTTTTGTCTTGGAGATGTATTCTTATGTACATGTCCATAGAATAATCCTCCCATGTTAGTGAAATTTATACTCGATGATAGTAACTAACCCCTATCATATTAGAGGTGGGATTGTGGAGTCACAAAATGGTCCCCTCTATGAAGGGTTGTGGGAATTGTTTTTATATATTTACAATAATCGAATTATTATAAAAACTATATATTCATATGTGTATTAAAAAATTGAAAAACAATTAAAAAAAATTAGAAATTGTGAAATAAGTAGGGGGAGGGAAAACACAATTTTGGGATAAGAAAACCCATAGGGATTGAGTCATATGTGAACCAATGGGAAATGGGGGACTCACATTTAGAAAATCTGAAGGTAAAATGGGTGTCGAGTTGCTAAGGGGGTTCTGAATGGGGGACACTAAACACCATTGAGGTGTCCATGTGAGAATCGACCACTAATGAGGGATCCTCAAGGCCGATCATTTTCAAAAGGTGTTCAACCATGAGATATGGTTTCATTTAAGAATGAAATTCAATCATATGATGTTTCAATAAACTTCAATATATGCAAGGAAGGTGCTTATTTTATTTTCTAGGTGTTGGATTTTGGTATTGGCCCTTTTCGTAAATCCTTTCAGCATAGGCATGGAATTATGTGAAATTTTCTGCCTCAAAAGTATTTGTTTATTCTATATTGGTCATTTTTTATCTATTCTATGAGTGTATTAGATTTTAGAATGGATTTATATTAAAATCATATTTTATTTGGTAATTGAAATTTTTATTTTATTTTTTTCTTGTTATCCTCAATTCAATCACACTTCATTTTCCCTTTTCCAATTGTTCAAACAAATTATTTTTGATGAAATTTAATAAATAAATATAAAATACCATTTCATAAATTCTTATTGAGGATTTTACACATCCACTATGATTACGGAGGAATCAACTTCAATACAAGTATATATATATGTGTGTGTGTGTGTGTGTTACAAATTTAATATTTGTCTAAACTGGATATATAAGCACTTATCCCCTTCGCTACTATAATTCCTAACTATTGAACCATTTTTTGAGAGAATAAATCTAGTTAGGGAGAGCTACTACAATAAAGAGCGAGAAAATAGTTTTCCGATCTTCTGTAAATCATGAAAGGGAAATTTTGTGTGCAATATCTTGAAACATTTAATTGCTTATTATTTTTAAATTCAAAAGCTTTTTTATTTTTAAAATTTTTATTGTTAATTTTATATGTATGTAAGGGAATGTTTTTTTCATGCATTTAATTCATTTTAAAAATCATCATATGATGGTGGTTTTTTTGAAAACAATATATGTTCATAAAAAAACTTTTCCTTTCATTCTGAAATTAATGTATTATGAAATTATTCAACTGGGTTTTTCTTTTTATATACTATATTTATATTAAAATTAATAGTTTAATAATATTTATTTTTATCTACTTAAATAATTATATATTTATGATAGTAAAGGGAAATTTTGATAAATATTTAATACTTTTTCAAAATTTATGCTTTTTATATGAAAAATAAGTATTTCTTCCTAAATATTTTATAATGTTATTTTAATTTTTTTAATTGTATGACATATCATTTTGAATTTATAGAATTTTTCATAAAAATGATTCATGAGTTTTAATTTTTATAAATTATTTTTTAATGAACTTTAATTTCTCTCTTATATATATACATAAGAGATGTTTTCAGATTTAAAAATTTATTGTCTTAATAATAATATTTCAAATTTATGAATATATAAGCATATATATATATATATCTACATCATTGAATATTAATAACCATGAATAACCATGGTTTTGTCTTTCTAAAATGTTTTTTTGTATTATACCACAATTAGTGAATGAAAGGTTATCAAATTTTCAAAATTTATGTTTAAGATAAAATAATTTTATTTTTAAACATGTATATGTTTATATATATGTGTGTGTAAATATATTTTTTCAAATAATAAAATTTTAGAACATATATATATATGTATTTATATATATGTATCTAGAAACATATTATTTTAGGAGAAATGAATTTGTAATATGACATAAATGAATGTATATATATATATATTTATGTGTATCAATTTATGAATAACCATATATTTCATGATACTTAAATATATGTATGTAGATAAATGAGTGTATATATATATATGTATCTCTTTATTTAAAAATTATATATATATATATATATGTATATGAATATATATATACTTATGTCGTTTAATGAGTAATTTCATTTTCTATGACACACAAATAACCATGTATTTTCATTTTTGAAAAATAGATAACAATGATCATGATTTTAAAGAAATTTCATCATACATATGATATAAAATTCATGTGTATGATATTGTGGATAAGAAATATCATATTTGGATATTATGGTAATTATGGAAGGGGATTTGGAGTAAATAAAACCACATAAGGATGTTATTTTCCAATCATGTTATTGGTGCACACTGAATTATATAGCGCCCCAATGCATTGGGTAATGTTTGTGTACTACAAGATGACATATATGACACATAGAGGTGTATTCCAGGCACACTATGGGATTAATGAGTGAAACTAATTCGTCATTGGAAATTTTTCAACATGTAATGTTGTCTTAGCATTGAACTATGACTTAATGTCATGATCCAAGGTGCCTTTGATATTTTTTAATGAATTATTATAAGTTATCAAGACAATTTTTTATTATTTAAAAAATAGATGAAATGGATTTTCTAAAGGTTTCATATGTTTATATCAATTTGTAAAAGTATAATTATTATAAAAATTTCTTCTAATTTCTAAAATAATGAATTCTCATGTTGTATCTCATGTTTTAATTTTACATTTAATTTCCAGATATATATTGGTTTCCACATGATTTAAAACCACTTTTTTTTATTTCTCACTCACAATATATTTTGAAAATACCTTTTCACAGGGGAAAATGATGCGTAGTAGAATGTGAGTGGTATAGGTTCCTCTACGATGTTTAATCCCTATTAATAATTAGAATAGTTTTCTTGACCTTTGATTTTTTTAGAGTTGAGATTAGAATTCTATAATGTGTCTGGAATCTCCAAAACACCAATCCATTATGATCATGCTTTGATGATTAATAAATGAATTATATTATAAATAAGTGTAATAGTTTTTGGGTCTTAGTTGTTGGGATCAAGGTTGTGGAGTAGATAACATTAGAGGAAATGATATGGAGAAATCCATTGAACTACATGGGGATTTTGGTAACTTTTTATGGTTTTACGTTAAACGATATTTCACTCCATGATTTCCTAATTATGAATAGTAAATTTAATATTTCAATAATTTTTGTTAATGAATTACAATGATATAATTATTGGGGGTGGGGTGAATGTACCATCAGGAGTTTAAATAAAGATTTATTTAATTCAACTTAATTCAATATTTGTAATAATAAATTTAATGGTACAAAATTGTAAATGAATATAAAGTTATCAATTAAAAATTAAAATAAATAAATGGATTGATTAAGATTAAGCTCATAAATGAATCTTTTTTAATAAATAGTTGATTTTATTTAGTTAATTTTATCACATAATTTTTACTTAATATATTTTAAGATATTGAATTTATTTTTAAAAATTAAGTTATTATTTTTTATATCACTTTGGTTTATCTGAATAAATTATTTTAATTTTAATTTCAATATAGAAAAAATATGTTTAATTATAAATTGTTAAATTTGGATAAATTAGTTCTATGAAATTATTGGTTATGTAAGTCATCATTGAAAATATAAAAATCTAATTATGTGTCTATGAAATTATTATTATTATTAACATTATTAATACTATTATTATTATTCTTATTACACATAAACATGAATAATATTGGGGTATTTTGAAGATAATTAAATTTAAAAGAAAATTCTGAAATAGTATTATAAAATCCTTTGTAAAAAATGGGTTTTATAATTTCTTTTGTATATATTAATGATTAATTAATTATTATTAAACATATATTTGATATATGTATTAAAAAATGATAAGATTATTAAAAAAAGAATAGAATATATAATATATTGGTGAAAAAGGGTGGTAACCCCATTTGGGGAGAAACAACCCCATAGGGTTTGAGTTCTCTACCGACCAAATGGAATAAATGACATAGCTTTGGGAATATCTGAAGTCTAAATTGAGGTCTAGAAACCTAGAGGGTTTTTGTCAAGTGAGACTAAACATTTGCGAGGATTCTGAGTAAACCATGACCACAGGCAATGGCTCCTGAAGGATGATCATTTTTTGGAGGGGTTTCACAATGATATTTGGGATTTATTTCTATGTGAGATTTGATTAGATGATGTTTAGTTCTAGTATATCCAGTGCATTTTAGAGGTTTATATTATTTTCTAGGAATTCAATATGTCTATAAACCCTTGTTTATGAATCCATTTTGCATATTTAGTGACATGGGAATCATTTTCATCCCCCATATTATTTTTCTATTCATTGATGATCATTTTTCTCAGTTTTTTCATGAGTATGGTGGATTTGAGAATGGTTTTAGATTAATTTTTTATGTTTTATGGTTATTTAATTCCTTATTTTTATTTTTGGTTGCAATCAGTTTTTCTATTACCCTTTTTTTACTATTTCTACTATTCAAGACTTATTCTTTGTTAAAATTTCATATATATATATATATATATAATAATGATGTGTAATAACATTCTATTGATTTTCTATATCCCCTTAGTTTATAGTAGAATCCAATACAACAAAGGAATAGAAATATATATTTTTATCAATTTAAACTATACGTACGCTATATATATTAGCATATATTTCATTTAATAAAAATCTCCCCTATATAATAAACCCTATGTATGAGAAGTGATTATGATTTCGGGATTTTCTGAATGATATGAGGCACCATGTATCTATTTTTCTAATTTTCAATAAATAAAGTATTGGAAGTCATTATTTCAAAATATTCCAAATTTTTCATGTTTTCTTACTTAATAAAACATGATTTCATATTTTTAATTTTGTCTTTCCATGTTTATATTTAATTAAGGGAACTCTTTATTTGTCATGTATTTATTTCTTTTCAATTATCTTCTTACAATGTTATTTTTCATCAAAACTATTTTTGTGAAAGAGAATTTTATTTTAATTGTGAAAATAAATTATGCTCAAATTAATCAAGTTGGTATTACATTTTATATATTATATGCCAATTAGTTTTACTATACTATTATTCTTTATTTTATTCCCATTTAAATATTTATGTTTTTATGACATTAAAGGGAATATTTTGAAAATATTTAAAACTATTTATAAATTTAATATTTTTATGTGAAAAATATATTTTAGTTCCTTTGTATTGTATAATATTATTAAAATTGTATTTTAATTGTAAGGATGGTCATTTTGAATTTATAAAATCATTCATCCACAATGATTCGTGAGTATTATTCTCATGAAATTAGTTTATTAAAGAACCTTGATAGGTCTCTTATATATATACATGAGATATTATTCAATTTAAAAAATTATTCTTTTTATAATAATGTTTCAATAGTTTGTGTAGACACACACACACACATTTTCCTGTTAAAATAATGTCTACCCATGTTTTTATCCATATAAATTTATTTTCATGATTAGGCTATTGTAAGTCCAAGTGAACATGTCAAATTTTTAAAATTTATGTTTATGTAATGATTGTTTTATTTTAGGAAAAGTATATGTATATAGATATATATGATAATATATCATATTAAAAGAATTATTTTTCTGATATATATACATATATATATATATTATTTTCGGAGAAATATATTTTTTATCTAACATCAATATTAACAAATATATATACATATATATTTTTATATGTTTTAATTTATGTAAAAATTTCATTCATCACATATTTATATATATTAATGTTAATGTATATATGTATATAAATGTTACTTCTTATATAAAACTGTTAGAAATATATTTATGTATATGAATGTTTATTTATATATATCATTTCATGGAAAAATACTTCTATCTAGTCACTTGTATAACTGAGTAAGTTACTATTCCTAGAATGGAAATCATAGCCCATGTTTTTAAGGAAACTTCATAATCCATATGATGTAAAATATAAGTTATGATGTTTTTAATGACAAATAATGTGACTAGGATATTATGCTAATGATGGAAGGGGATGAGGAGTGATCCCAAACCCTTTTAATAATTCTTTCTAGTCATGTGATAGGTGAGCCCATACTTATATAGTGATTAATGCACTGTGTAATGTTTTGAAATCATGATATTTCATGTATTGTTTGAAATAGGTGTATCTCAAAAACAAAATGGGAATATGCAGTGAACCTAATTCATCATGGGACTATGTCATCCAAGGTATTCTTTCTCAGTAGTGAACTGTAAATTCATGTTATGATCCATGTCTCCCTTTATAACTATTTATAACTTCCAATGAGATATCATTATAAATTTTTAATATTTCATAATTAGAAAAAACATATTTTTCAAATGTTTATATATACTGAAATATTTTTAGAGAAGTATGATTATTTTCAAAAGTAATCACGATTTCTATATTTTTAATTCTCAAGTTGTATCACACCATTTAATTTTATGTTGAATTAAATTGTCTTGATTGCATTCAACATCTTTTGGAACACCTTCATAAGTATTTTTTCTCCTATATTATGTTTTAAAAATTTATTTTGACAGGGGTAAGGATGCGTACAAACGAGTGAGTGGCCGAGGTCTCTCTTTGATTCTTGTCCCTATAAAATCATAATAATAGTTTTTTTGTATTTATTTTTTTAGAGATTTAATCAGATTTCTAGGATGTTTCTGAACATTTTAAAACTTTAAACCATTGTGATACTCAGATATTAATTAATAGAGGAATATATATTAAAAATTATAACTTGTTTTGGGTAATCAAAGGTTCCATAAAAATCTCTATGAAACATGATTAACCAATGGACAACAAATATATTCATTAACAATCAATTCAAAACAATCATATTACATCTATAAAATTAATGGGTATAGTGTAATTACAAAAAATCCTTAGTGGAGAATAAGAAACATTAAGGGTTGTTGATGTTAATGAGTGAAAAATATATTAACAGGTTATTAAAAACAGATTTTGGGAAATTACCCATTTTTAAATTAAAAATAAATTTTTAAGAAGTAAATATTCATAAAGGAACCTAGAACATAAAAGATCCTAAATTAAATACGATTTTAACATAAATACCTTTCCACATTGGAAACTTTCCAATTATAAGACTCTTTATAGAATAACATCAAATGAAAAATTAAATATCATTAAAATAAGAACATTTATTATATACATGCCCATGAGGGAATTACATATAACACATAATATATGGTATGTGAATATCATGTTCATATATACCAATGAATGGAAATTTTTTATTAGTAATGATTAGAAATATAAAACCATTGAAATGAGATTTAGTAAATGGAAATATTGTGTGTAAGAAATTAAATTCAACAATAATATTTTAAATATAGAATAAACTAATTAATTGATCAAATCAAACATAATCCTGGAATTAAAATTACAATTAAAATGATTTATAACCTAATGAAATGAAATTATATTATGGTAAATTTTACCACATGATTATATTTGAGTGATTATTATTTAGCTGAAATGATTTTAATTTCAAATCATAATACTATAAATAATGAATGATTAATGATATCACATGTATAAGGGGTAATAAATAATATGTGTCCTTAAACTGGGGGGTTTTCCCAAATATTTTGATTTAGTATTTATTAAATTAATAATTTAAGTATTTCTTAAATGTAAAATATTTTATCTTCATTATTCATTTTGTTTACATTATTAATCCATCTTATTTTATGAAAATTCTATTAATAATTTAATAATTCTGTCTGCACATATTTTTATATCTTTTAATTTATAATTATATTTTATATTATTAATTTATTTTATTATTTTTTTGTAGGTATTTTTTTGGAATTAAATAATTCATCATATTATTCTTATTTAAGAAATGATACTTTAATTTTATTTTCATTCCTTAGTTTATGTGGTCAAATTTTTCATCAAAATTGATTTTTAGTCTATTAATTATTGTGATTTTCCAATTTTTTAA
Source organism: Viscum album (assembly GCA_963277665.1). Classification (NCBI taxonomy): domain Eukaryota; kingdom Viridiplantae; phylum Streptophyta; class Magnoliopsida; order Santalales; family Viscaceae; genus Viscum; species Viscum album. Next base: position 1,543,969,268 of record OY728142.1, read on the forward strand.
TTTTTTTATATTTAATAAAAAAAAATTAGTTTTAACATTTTCACAATTCCCACATTTAATTTTTATATCGAAAAATTTAATAGTATTTAGTTTTATTTTTTTATATTTTTTGTTGAAATATTGTATTTATTCAAATATTATTATTTATTAATTGTAAATTTTTCTTTTTATGTGTATCCAATCCACCTTTGGATTCCTCTACCACCACCACCACCCAATTTGATCAGGCACCATCAAAGGTGATCTATGGCCCCGATCTATACTATTTTCATGAAATTGAATATCTTTCACCTATATTCCACCCTTTTTTATCATTATGAATTTGATGTAGTTTGATGTTGATTATCTACTATCATCGAAAGAGGAATGCATGAACCACTATTCCACCACCTTTCTGTACTAACATGGAGGGAAAATATGATACCAAAATTATCATGTTAGAATAGTTCGACAACATGAAATACTATCTTAAAATTTCATCCATAATCTACTTGAAGATGAGATAATCATCTATTAGACTCCTATGGACCTATTGAAGAACTACCTCCCCTCAACATCAAGGTGGAAAAACTCAACAGAAACTAGTTCCCCCTTAGTGTAAATTAACCCGTGGTGGTATGGGTAAAACTGAGGTAAAATAAAATGAATAAAATATAAAAAATATTTTAAATAATGAAAAAATATACTAATAAATTTATATAATTTAATTAATAACAATGATTATAGATAAATATAATTATAAATTATTTATATTTATATTAATAATGATTCTAAATAATTTATTAACTATAATATTACCATAAAAACGATAAGATATATTTTCAACAAACTATTCATGGGAATGTTTTGGTGGATATAAGGTATTTCTTGAGACACATATAGGTAAATACAATCCCAATACTACGAAAAATGGTCAGAGGACTAGAGCTTATGATTTGATGTTTGTGGATGTCATTGATGATCAAATGGAAAAACATTGGAAAATATACTCAGAGTATACATATACATGTGTGGTATTTTTACATTTGGAAACTTATACGGATTTTATGAAATATATAAGAGCTCTTCTCAACCATTTATTGAGGGATATTACTTCTAACATGAATATTATTTCATTAAATGTAAATTTTAATCATTTCATCTTTAATTTAAAATGATTTCTAAGTAATCATATTGTGCATGGGAAACATAATTCTAATGGTTTAATTCACACATTTTATTATGTTAATTACTCAATAATTAGATTTAATCATCGTCGTCAAATATTTTTTTTTAAAAATACCTATGATAATTTATTACAAAATTTAATGATCCTTTAGTGATATTGATGATAAACAAATTTCATTAACTCCAAAATTCAAAAACATTGGAATATTTTTACGAGATTTATACAATCAAAAAATTTTAATACTCTATTTTATTTTGATGATTTTGAATGTGGATAAAATATAGAATCAAAATTTTTAATGACAAATTTATTTTATAGATAGATTTATGAAATATTTTTCAGGGTTGCAAATTAAATTGAATTTTTATGCAGAAGATATGCAATCAACTGACAGTGTTATTATTCCCAGTGCATTTTTCATGATCATATTTTCCAATATGTATTTTCATTACTAGACCATCATATTTTCTCTAACATATGATTTTATAAAAAATTAATAATTCATCATCATTCTCTATAATTGAATTTTTTTAAATTTTCTACTTCTTGCAGAGTATTTTTATTCGAAATTAGTTGCACACCCTTCCATATGTTTCAACACTTCACTAGCTGATATATTATAGTTATGACATATAAATAAATAAATTTTCACATTTTAACAATGAAAATTTTATGTATTTTGGAACTATTTTTGGAAAATACTTTTTTGAAACTATTTTCTAAACCAAAAAAATGTATGAAAATATCATATTAAATATTTCAAAAAAAATAAAAAAACCACTAAAAAATTAATTTATTTTAGTATTTTTTTATTGTATATTTTAGTTGTTTTTGTTGAAATTTACTATTTACTTATTTATTTATGATAATTATGTCTTATATAGATATGATATATCCTTTTATAAAAGATATTGAGAGAGATAGTAGTTTAATTGGAAAGAAAAAACAAAACTGAAATGGGAAATAAAAGAGAGAGAGTTATTGTTAACAATAAAATTTTTTTTACCAGAACTCAACATTGAGGATAATGATGGGCCATGGATGAGGGTTTTTAATCTCTATAAAGAGTTAAGAAACTCATAATTGATTATACAATCACCTATAAGTAGATATTATGGTTAAAAAAATCCAATATATCAATGTATCTTTCTTTTAATGTTATGTCCAATGAATAATCACTTTCTTTGATTGGAGTAATTTATAACAGAGTGAAATAATAACCTTTCTTTGGGACCAATTATAAATAATTAATATTGAGAGTGTTTTTATTTTTCATAAAATCTAATTCCCAAAAATTGTTTTTTATTCTATTTGAAATCATATTTGAAAACAGGGATCAAGAATATAACTCATTTTTATGAAATTTTTCCCAACAGACATATGAGTTTCTTGAGAACAAAATGTAGATGTTTTTTTCAAGATAATGGAGAAACATTTCATGTGTCCTGGGATCTATTTAGGCATGTATTTATTTTTTCCCCTCACCATCTTCCATTCCCTGTTCTCATAGATATATTCTTTAAATGATTATAATATTCTAGTAAAAATTTGGTAGATCAGTTATCTTATAGTAATTATAATGATAAGAATGAGGAATATTCGATAAAAGTTATCAAGACCCTTAATTTAATTTTGTAAATAAAATCTATTTTATGTAGAGAGTTGATAGAAATGATAAAAATAATAATGGTTTAGGGGTGGATGCTAATAATCAACTTACTCTAATAAAATATCAACTTTGAAGATTACTAAAGAAAAATTTCAAATAATGTGAAAAAATTGTGGGCTATCAATACTGAAATCAATATAACATTGAGAAATTATCTCAATGAGGGATGTTATGTCACACTAAAAATGTTTTCCCAAATATTTATAATCTATCCTGATAACAAAGAATGCTAATTTTTTCAGTTATAATTTAAGGATTCCTAACAATGATTATAATTTTTTAAAATAATTACAATAATTGATATAGTAACCATTCTAATTTAACAAGTAATGTACAAGGCAAGGTATGGAAAATGAGACCCATATCACCAAAACTATCATTGATAATAAATTCTTTAAAAATGGGGTGGGTCATATAATTCCGAATATAATTTTTAGGGGAATATTCTTAATAGAATGAATCAATTGTCAACAATATTTAACACACAAGTGGCTATGTTTTACTCTTAAAAATAAAATATGAATATTATTAAGCTAAATATGATTCTAGAATGCATTATCTTTCCTCACCTATAGTTCTATCATAAAGAGATATGACATCTAGGGACATGGGTAAGCTTCAATGTTCAACCAAAATAAACGCTAGGGAAATGTCATAGAATAAGTTATAATAAGTTTAATAAAAACTCAAAGAGATGATGGGAATGTATTTATATGTGACAAAATATAAATCCAGAGTGAGTCTAAAAGTAAAAAAATACTGTAAATACATTCTAAAACTGAATGAAATAGTCTTGAAGGTGATAAAATAAAATTATTTCATCTGAAAATCAAGAAGAAAATTTTATATAACCTAGAAAATAAAAAATGAAAAGTTAAATTATAGAATTAAAATTGGTTATTCCTTTAATTATTAAAAATTATACCAACCAATTCCTTTCACTGAATTGATAAAATGCATGATTAATAACAAGGAAGAAATTCCCCCCTTAAATGGGCTTTTAACCAAACACTCTGTGAATATCCATTTTATTGAACCCTTTACTCATATTCCTTGTTATGTAAAGTCTCTTAAAATATATTTTTTATAATAGTTAACTTGGATTAATTCACTATATATAGACTCATTGGAGTGTGTAGTGTTTTTCATAAAAAAATCTCCCAAAATCATAAGGACCATGTTATATTTTTTATTCACTAAAGGTCCACCCAACATTTTATGTGATTCAGCATCTAGTAATAATAGTATCCCGTTATAATTATTTCAAAAGTTGGTAATGGGTGAACTTCAACTTAGAGCTATAAATATATAATTGGATGACCATTTATTACGACATCATTAATGGAGGGTTGATGATCATGTCGTTGGAGTTGGAAAATGGTTTTTACTATCTATAATTTTAGTGTTGCACATGGAGTGTGAATAAGATGTTTCTATCATCCATTGTATACCCTACTTGGTCATTATAGAAGATGTTATTGATGCGTCTAATGGATAAGTAATATTTAAATTTATAGATGAAAAATATGAGTTCAATGTTTTTTAAAATAGAAACAAAGATAATTTTACAGAAACAAATTCTATGTTAGTGTTCATATAGTCTATAAATAGACATCGTAAAAATAGATGAATCTGTATAGAATATTTGGTTTTAGAAACTACCATTGACATTGAAAATTATTTTTCACACACTGTTGTATCTGTAAAATGTGGAAATATAATCATATTTCCTTAATGGGAGGTCAAATTTATATTTTCTATCACATGTGAAGATGGAGATAAATATTATGTTTTTAACCTAAATAATTTATTTGATAAAATCATTATTAATCTACTACTATGAATTTTTTTGAACAATTTGATAATGGAGTGGGATAATTTATAATGAATATAAATGGTTTGTGTTTGACAAATATTTTAACATCTGATATGGAAACATATAAATGTAATTTATCCATACTGAATTGAAATGAAGTAAATTTTAAAATTGGTCATCAAAATTAATAATCATTCCCCTTTCAAAACACTTTATACGAAACATGTTTAAGATCCTAGTCCTCATAGGCCTAAGATCATTCCTTCAAGTGAAGATGCACCCAATTTGAAACTAAAATAGCTTGGAACACCCCAAAAACACTCATTTATAATCATAAAGTCAAAAACACATATAATTAATGGTACTAAAAAAATATAACCATGGAAAAATTATTTATAAGTTATAAAGATATTCAAAACTATAATAATAAGGTCTATAGATGATATTAACAGGATTAACCCAATATTCTTCATAAAAAAAACTTCCAATTGAATAAGATTATAAACTCTGTGTAAAGTGTCAAAGAATACTTAACCCCAATGAAAAGTAGTTTTGAGATATGATATTACCACGAATATTAATAATAGTATTATATACCACATATTTTACTGTTATTAGACTAGTCCAGTCAATGTGGTCGCACAAAAAGAGGTGTCACTTTGTAACTAGGGGAAAAAATTAATCACATAGTGTGCGAAAAAAAATATATTGAGGGTTTGTTTGGATTACATACAGAATAATTCATCATATGATAAGTATCACTTTACAATGTCCCTATTTGATCAAAAACAAGATAGAATTTCCAGAAATTATTTCTTTTTTGGATGGATATTCTATGTGCAACCAGATCCCTGTAGCACTAGAATATCAAGACTAACTATGTTCACATAACCCTTTGGGAAAATTTCTATATATAAAAATCCCTCTTGAAAATGATGTTTTCCATGTACCTTACCGAGTTGAATAGTGGTTATATTTTTAGAAATGATAGATATAATTATTGAGGTATTCAAGGATCACTTCACCATTGTAGGTTGCATATTTGAGAGATGTTTGGGAAATTTTGAATTGGTATTGAAGATATTTTTAGTGACCAACATTGTTCTAAAATGAGAGAAATTATATTTTATAGTCACTAAATGTATTTTGTTGAGACAAAATGAATCATCGAAAAGTTTAGAGGTACATATAAATAAGATGGATGTTTTACAAAATTTCTACCTTCAGAAAATGTTATGAGTGTTAGAAGCTTCATAGATAATGTTTAATTTTATTGGATATTTATTAATTAATTTTTAAAAGTTTCATATCCCTTATGTTATATTAATTTAAAATATAAAACCTTTTTCAATAATATAAATTTATTTTATGAAAATAAGTTTTTAATGAAAAACTCCCTTCGTTTCCCATCATAGGTACACTAGATTCAAAAATTTTTTTGAAATTATATTTCATGAAATTTACATGAAATATGGAGGTGTCAAAATATAGAGGAGATTAGAGAGATTACATGTGCTTTATTATGATAACAATGTTTTTTATAAAGAATAAATGAAATAAACCACTATATAAAAGGATATTCCATATATGATTTTTTCTCTAGAAAAAATAATGTAGTACCTTCTAAGTTCTAAATTTGTAATCTTTATAGACTATTTTTTATTAAATTATATATTTTTAAATTATGAGGCCAAAATTATACTAATTTTTTGGATTCTATTATTAAGAGAGTTTGATCTGAAGATTAAGGACATATTTGGAGACAATAATGTCATTTCAGATCATCATTCTATGTTGTGCATTACCTAATGTAAAGATCAAAGTGATTTTAATTCATTGCATCCTGGAGAGAATATAATCACTATCTTTATTACCTAACCATTCATATTTTTATTTTTTTCATTCTTTTATAAATAAAGAATCATTCCTTAGGATTTTTCTAACTATTAGAGAAATATGCACATTTTAAACTTACGTAATTTATGTGGGATGAATATATACTTTTTAGAAGGATTGATAAAAAGGGAATGATTACATTTGAGTAGTTATTGAATATGTGTTTGAAATGGATTGAGGTAGTTGATATACCCAAAAAACCGTCCAGTAGTGTGATAAAATTCCTTAAAAAGGATATCTTGTTTTTTTTGTTCCATGATAATTCATTACCAAAATTAATAACCATATTATGAATCAATAATTTAAATAATTAATTGAAAAATATTTATGTGATCATAAAATGGGAGAATACTATCCTACAATGTCGAGTGGATTTGTAAAAATTACCAATATTAAGCTAAAATAGATTTTAGAGAAAAATGTCTCTACTTCTTGTAATGATTATTCTATGAAATTAGATGAGGCATTGTGGGCATGTAGAACTGCATTAAAACCCCCAATTTTAATGTCTCTATAGAGGATGTTATTTGGGAAATATTTTTATTTTCCTATGTATTTTCAACATATTCGGTTTTGGTGTGTAGAGGCATTAACAATTGATTTTAATACTTCTATAGAATGGATTCTTTTTTAACATAGTGAGTTAAGTGAAATTATAATAGTGTCTTATGATAATGATATTTTTTAAAAATAGTGGTCTATGGTATTTCATAATTCAATCATTCTATATATATAATTAAAATATATAAGGAATTTCCTTATCTTTAATACCAGATATAATATCATTCTAGGTATATTTAAATCTTTGTGGCTTGGACACTTCATTATTCATTGAGTGTTAAAAAAATTGATCTTTTGAAATATTTGGATAATTATATTTTGAAATTATAAGAAATGGTGAGAGAATAAAAAAATTGTTGATGGAATCTAAAGGTCATGGTTTCTATATATCTTCATGAAAACAGATGTTTAACTCCTGTCGAACTAAATACATTAATGTAGTTCTACATGGGAGTTAACCCATGGTCATTGTATGTTTTTTATTAGGATAATTATTTTATTTCTTCCCAAAATCTTTCTCTATGATTCTACTAGATTTAAATTCATGTTCTTTTTTCTTATTTTCAAGAAGATTACATACAATGTTTCAATAGAATAATAGAGTTTTAATTTTTTTCAAATCACAAGAAGCTGTATGTTTGAAACTCTATTGGTTAAAAATTTCATAATCTCAACATTTGGTTTCTCATTACTTGTGATCATAAATTATTGAATTATATTGTTAATATTTTCAATAAACCATAATATATCCTTCAATGATAAGACGTAAGAACTAGTTTTTGATTAAACTATAATTTTAATAATTCTTTAATAAGGGGGGTTTTATTTTTTTTTTCTACATTTTTACACTTCTTATTCATTTACCAATTTCTTTATTTCTTATTGGTTTTCTAGAAATTATTCTGAAATGTTCTTAAATTTGGTCATAATGTGAAATTATATTTTTGGTTATAATACCCTAGGGTTTTGGTTTATATTTTGTTCAATATATATTGGATGCATGGTTATCATGTTATTTTATATGATGCTTAAAATTAAATTGATCTTTTTCTAAACATGTTTAATCCATCTTTACTATGAACTAAATGATTATGTGTGATAGTGTCGGAACATTATTGAAAATTTCTATTTACTATCCCTTAAATTATTTTACATGAGTTTACTTATTCCATTTTAAAATATTTATTATGGAGTAAATATTGTTTTAAATTCATTGATATCCTTATACATGTCACCAGTATATTAAATAAAAAATTATTTTGAATCCGTATGCTCATATAAATTTCATCCACATTTGAATTGACCATTGAAGAAGAAATTTGGTTTTATGTTTTGGGGGAGAGGGTATTCTTAATTTGGGTCAATTTATGATTTAATGTGACCCATAAAATCTATTAAAATCCATTCAAAATATGCTTTTTACATTTTTATATCTTTAATTTTATATGGTAAAATTGTATCGTTAGTTTAAATGTTGTGATGAAAATTGGTAGATTTTTTACCTTTAATTCCCCATGAATTTAATTGAGTAAATCATTTAATACCCTCTTGAAAACATTTTTAATGATAATATTTTAATACAAAGTTTTAAAACAATCCATGAATTTTAACTTTTTTTATTTTTTAAAATTTATAAGAGAGTTATTTACATGAGATGTGAAATTGGAAATCCAAATCATAGTTGATTTTATTCACTTCATTAATTCATTATTTTTGAATTTGAGGTAACAAATTTCAATGAGTTATTTATTCCTTGATAAATATGTTGATCATACTCATCCATTTAGTTAATCCCAACTATTTTAGTGATAATTATTTTTGAATTCTCAATTGAGGGTAAAAATATTTTTTGTTGAAATAATTTAATTAATTTTTATGTAGGTCAATTAAATGTAATAAATTTTTATTTGAAATATTTTGAGTATAATATAAAATAATCCTTAAATAGTACCACTTTTTTAAGGGGGCTTTTATACATCCTGTTAAAAAGGATTCATTGAGGGAAATAAATTTTACATTAGTCAATTATTTATAGAATTAATGTTTTTCAATTTTTCTATTTATTATTTCCCATTGAAATTTATTAATAATTATATGAGGAGAAAAAATTCTTATGTTTTGGGGAAATTAGTGGGGAATTTAATTGAGATATTGTTTCCCATTTTTAATTTAGTTTTGGAATATTTAATAAATAAAATATCTATTAATTTCAAAATGATTTAACATTAGTATTTTTCTAGCCAAATTTATTAATCCTTCATTTTTATGTTTAGTTTTTTATTATTTCCTTAATCAATAAATTTTGTCTTCCCATATTATTAAATTATTAATTAAAATAGGTAATTATATGTTTGTATTTTTGTTGTGATTTTTCGAAATCAAATAATTCATCATTATATAAATATTTAATCTATGAGATTTTAATTTAATTTAATTTTCTTTGTTTTTTCCAATTTATTATTTTTTTATAAATATTATAGATTTAAATTTTTACTAATTGCTTTTTATTTTAAATTAATTATTTATTAGTTTTACCTTATCATAAATTTATACGTGTAATTTTTTATGTAAAAATATTTTATTTTATTGGTTTATAATTTTTATTATTTCTAGATGTAATGTTTTAATATATTTTTAATATTTAGATTTAATTGTATCAGATCTACCGTTGGGCTCCTCTTCCACTATTAAGAAGATAAAACATTAACACATCTGTCATTGGGGGTATAACAACTATATCCATTACCTCCTTGTAGATCTTCTACTCTCATTCATTTTTCTCCTTCTACAACTAACCCCTCATATTTTCTTACACTACTACATTAATTTCACAATAAATTACCACCACTAAAGATACAATGGTCCCCACCTGCTACCATTACGAAACAACAATGGATCCACTGATAGGGGCTTCCACCACCATTATCGTACACATCCACTTCTAATAAATTAGCCTTCAATAAAATTTATCTACTATCATAGACTGAGCCTATCCACAAAAGGAATCTATTTTCACAATCCAATGACCATTTCTAAATTCTACATGCCACAAAATAAAGACCAACTTTGAAACCACTGATGACGAACTAAACCACTACCAAGTTGTACCACTACCAGAACTAATTATCCACTATTAAAGGTGAACAATTGAAATATCCTAACAATATTTTTGTGCTGTTGAAGATGATTTCATATGTATTATAATCTCTTTATATATCATATCTGAATCTCAGAAATCCATTACATATCTTCTCCTTATCCAAGAAATAGTGATGTCAAACTCCTTGGACACTACCTTCAATTATTGATGAGGATGGAGAAGATGACACAAACATTTCCGTGATTGAGTAACACCATCACTTGAAACAAATTCCACTATGTTTTAACTGATCCACCTGAAGATGAGCTCCACGACCATAAAACTCCCCTAGAACAACTGGATCATAATTCCCCCAAAATCATGAGGTGGAAAACCACAAGAAAATTCAATGTTCCCCTTAGTGAAAATGAACATGTGATAGAGAGTGTTAAATAAAGTGAAAAAAATAAAATAATAATAAAATAATATAGATAAATAAATACTTTAATATAATATATATGTTATATAATAATAATGATGACAATAATATATAATTACAAATGATTTATATTTATATTAATAATATTAATAAAAATTTATTAATTATTTGTTTATTTCAAACATTGAATCTATCTATAAACATGATAGGAAGCGTTCTCAATAAACATCCCATGGGTATGTTGTGGCGGTTAGAATAATATTTTTTAGTGATGTAGAGGTGAATAAAATAATGAGACTATTAAATGTTTATGGAATTCATATATAAGATGGAAATTAATTAGTGTAATTCATCAGTGATCTATTGAAAAACATCAAAAAATAAATTCAGTGAAGTTGGAGATTTAGCCGGGGATTTTTGTCATTCAGTCATACAGGAAAGAGAAAGGAAATAGAGAAGCAACACACACCTCTACCATTTCATTAGGGAGATTACATCTCCATTTTATTTTCTTTGATTATTTGGTAATTTTAATTTCTCTTTGTTAAATTTGATATGGTTTATAGCTAACCATATTGTTCTCAGGGAATTTAGTTCTACTGGTTTCTTTTGTAAACATCTTTATGTTAATTTAAAAAATATTATATTTGAATGGAATGTTTGATTCTAATATTTTATAATTGTTTTTCATATTTTGTACATAATTTGAAAACATCATTTGATTTTTGAAATATTGATCATGAATGAATTTATTCAACATTTAATTTAAAGTATAAAATTATACTTTGATGACATTACGTCCATTAAAATTTCAATAAGCACTATTTTTTTAAGTTTATTAATGTGACGAACATATAGATTCAGTAATTTTTTTATTTATCTCTTAGAAAAATGAGATTTATCATGTATTTTTTGATGTTGTAAAATTAATACAAAATCTATAAAAAAGATATACATTGAACCAGGAGTGTTAATCTCCTTAATGTTTGTGTTTTCATCATATTTCTCAATATATTTTATCACAGATTAATAATTATGGTTTTATTCATTTACTTCAATAAAAAATCATTACCAATCATCAATGTTTCTCATTAGAAAAGTAAAAATAAAAAATATATATTTTATCCACTTCTTCAAGTGGATTTGATTTTGAAATTCGGTATATACCCATCCTGGTGGTTCAACATCCTACTAACTATTATATTGTATTTATTAATAATTACAAATAATAAAATATTTATTTTTAAAGATGAAAATTTTTATTTTTACACCATTTATAGGTATTGATTCATGAATCCAATTAATAAAACCAGTAAGAAACAATTTCACAGAATCATATAAAATGTTTTTACAAAATGAATATGAATAAAAAAAGTTTTTATTTTAATATGTTTATTATTATTATTGCTTTGGGATGTTTTATGATAAATTTTAACCTTTTATGTTTTGTGTATGAGTATAATAAAATCAATAGATATGATAGATCATTTTATAAATGTTATTGATAAACATCATAGTTCGCATAAAATGTAAATTACAATTGAACGTAATGATTTATTAGTGAAAGTTCCTATTAAAAATGAAGGACATTTTAATCCATAACACAACATGGAATATAATTAAAGGACTACTATGAGGTATTTTAAACCATCTCAAGTGTAATGTAACCCATCCTAGACTATAACATCACCTAGATCTAGGATTTTTTATCATCAACAACCACATATGTCACTGATGTTTGATTTTAATGTTGTGTAAAAAGAATACTCACTATCCAACATTAGAGACATTTGAAACACTATGAAATAGTTACCTATCATAGTGATCAATGGTAATGAATTGAGAATGATATTGTTTTCATTTTTGTTAAATAGAATTCTTAAAAGTAGTATTTGATTCTTGATAAAAACATCATTGAAAAATATAATCATGTTTTTAAATAATTTTTTATGAAATTTTATACCCAAAAGTAATAACAAGGATGAAATTCATATGTTCCTTAGGCTTATAACCAAGGTCAATGTGAATATACCTTTCCTTAAATTCTTCACTTATATATATATATGTTTGAAATATATTAAGAAAATCAAGTAAAAAGGATCATGAATAATTCTTCATATAAATCGACACTGAATTGTGTAGTGTTATTCATAAATATAAAATACCTCTAATGGTTAAGGATCTAGGTAGCCTTTTTATTCAATACTCTTTATGAAATTGTGTTCAAATCAACTGAATTTATGATTTGATGCAAGAATTTATCTAAACCTATTCTCACTATTTTTATAGCTAAGATTATTTGACATTCAACCCACCACTGTTATCCTATAATTTGGTTATCATTCATTCAAACATCCTATAATAAGTGTTGATGATCTCATGTTTTGAGTTGGAATAATATTTTTTCAAGATAACAATCAAGTGTTAGATATGGATTGTAACCAAGAGGTCCACATTATCATTAGAAGGCCATTCTTGGCAAATATAGTAGCTGTTGTAGATGTCTATAGAGGAAAACTAATATGTAAATTTGATGATTATAAAGAGGGGTTAAAAATTATTAAAAATGTTTAGGAACCATATTTTTATTAAAATTGTTCAAGTATGGAGTCTTTGTAAATTTTAAAAACACTTTAAATTAGAAAAATCATAAAAACAATATTTGGATTAAGAAATTACCTTGGAAAATGAACATTATTTTTCACACATTTTTTTATCTACGCGAGGTGAGAATCATGAAAATATTATACAATTGGATTGAAAAATTGTTTCTACTGTCAAAAGTGAAGATGGAGATAAATCTTCAATTTGTGAACTTAATGAATTGTCTTGAGAAAATGAGGCTAAATAAACTTACACGAGCATCACTAAACAATTTTATGAGGGTGGGGGAGAATTTTTAAAACAAATAAATTATTTTCCATTATTAATTATTCTAAAATATGATCTAAAAACATTTATTATGAGTTATCTACATTGGAAAAAAATGTTGGAAATTTTATACATGATTATGAAATTTAAAATAATTCAACTTTGGAAACACCTTATATGAAACATATAGACTGACTCGGTACTCCCTTTTTTAAGATCCGACCATTATGTGAAGAAGTAAACACCAAATTTAAATCTATCACCACTCCCAACACACATGAAATACTCATTTCATTGTGAAAATTCAACATTTCCTATAATTATTTATATTGATGTAAACTATAACCAATATGAAAAATTGGTAGGTGTTATACTGAAATTAAAAAATACAATAAGATGGTTCACATCTCTTAACAACGGGATTATCCCTTCGTTCTAAATTCACAATAGTCATGTGAAATAAAATATCAAACCAGGAGTATAGTGTCAATGGAGACTTAAACTACATAAGAAATAAGTCATAAGAGAAGTGGTTATCACGATTCTAGATACTAGTATTATATACCATATTTTTAATATTTATTGAGTATGGACTATATAAGAGGCCCTATAATAATCATGTTTCACTATTATAAATAATGAAAAAATAAAAAATAAAATCATCTCAGCACATAATCCAAATAAAGAGTCTATATAGAAAAAAAGGATCAATTCATCCATAAGGAAATATAATTTTGCAATACCCTTGAACGATAAAATTATACTTTTGATTTACATGAATGAAGGAAATGATATTTTGGGTATAACCATTACCATTTAGAACTAGAAGATCAAAATAAAACAGTATGCACATGATCCTTTTAGTCACATTAGTACCATATAATTCCTTTTTGATGTTGTGGTGTCCCTACAACCTTTCAGATGTGTATAATTTCTATATTTTCATAGATTATAGAGAGGATTATTTAAGTATTAATGGATAACTTATCCACTGTTTTTAGCACATTTGAGATCTATTTTCGAAATTTGTAATTGGTTTTAGTGGAATGTTAGAAGATCAAATCAGTTAGAAAGATGGATAAATTCCATTTTATGGTAACTGAAGATATATTTCATGGAAAAAAAGTGCCTAAGAGGGATTTAGAGGTCGATATATCTGAGATTGATGTTATAAAAAATTTTCCAACCACCTGAAAATGCTAAGGGTGTCAGAAGATTATTAGGGCATGCTAGTTTTTATTGGAGGATTGTAAAAGATTTTAAAAATATTAAAAATAACCTAGGTTATTTTTTATATTAGATAAATAGTTATGGTTTAATAAAAATCTATTAGAATCATTTAAATAATATAAAGAAAAATTCACTTCCTCATACATCAAAAATTCACCGGATTGAAGACATACTATTGAAATTATGTGGGAATCTAGTGGAATGGGTGATTGATCTATCTTAATAAATAGGAGAGAAATGATATTACATGTATTATATTATGATAACAGAATTATATTTGATTCATAGAGGAAGTACACTATATTAAAGGTGTTTTTAGTTGTAAATTCTTCTCTAAAAAAATTTATGTTCTACCTTATATGTTCTAACTTCATAATATTTAGAGACTATTATGCTATAATTTATAATATTTTAATGAAATGGGAAAAACCTAGTCTCAATAGGTGGATCTATTGTTTCAATAGTTTGAAATTGAGATTAAAGATAAATGGGGAGTTAAGAATATATTTCTAGATCATATTTCTTGGTTGTCTAATACCCAATGTGATGATTCAAGGGAGATTATTTGTTGCATTCATGATTAGAATATATTCACAATCTCTTTTAAAAAATCAACTTGGTTTGTAGAATTTTCTAATTTTCTAGAAGTATGTTTCATTGCGAAGGCTATTTCAATGAATCATATAAAAATTTTAATTTTGGATAATAATTATTATCTGTGTGATGAAACATTTAAATTTATAAGGAGTTATGATCGAATTCTGAATGTTGTGTTCTAGAATAATAAAAATTTCCCATTCTGGATAGTTGTGATGCCTCACATAAAGTTTTCATATTGTTGGGGGGAGGATAAGACAAGATGTTTTAAATAATTAATTTTACTATCCTACCTTGTTCTTGGATGTTAGGTTTTTTTGGGATGCGATAGATGAAAATTTTTAGGATATGATGGATCAAAATAGGAGATACCTCAAATGGCTATTATAGACATATATATTTTGTATGTTTAGGTATTATATTTTATAGGGACATCACTATAATCACATGGGAATGGATATATTTTATTATCTATTTAATATGTTTAAAAATGTGTTCATGCAGGGTAACTACACAATATTCAATCCATTAGTGTGGTAAAAATCTTTAAAAAGAATATCTTCTCATGATTTGGGGTTACATGAGTATTCATCAGGAATAATCATAACCATTTTTAGAATAAACATTTTAAATAATTCGTGAAATTTTATTATTGTTCTCATTGAACTAGTACCACTAACTATGAAAAATCAACTATACACGAAGATATTCCTAATATAGTGAAAGAATATACTTTATAGTAATATTTCACAAATTTTTTGGAAACATTGTCTCTTTATATTAGATGATGAAATGTGGGTCTCCAAAACTGCATTCAAAGCCCCAATTGGTATTCCATCACACATGCTATTATTTGGGAACTATTTTCATTTTCCTATTTAGTGGAAACATAATCCATATTTAAAATTAAACAATTTCAAAATTATTTTATAAATATAGAGAGATTTGGATGGTATAACACTGTGATTTAGATGAGAATAAGAGAGAGCCTTATGACAATGTGTGGATTTTCCAAGATATTGACAATGTATTTCAAGATTCATTCATTAAAAATAGGGAATACAAATATGCATAGAGGTCCCATCTTTTAAATTATGTACCTATTCATGTTTACCTTAAATTGAAATCCATTTGGTCTTGACCCTTTATAATCCATAGATTTTTTTAAAATGAGGATGTTGAATTCTCGGAGAGTAAAATATACAAATATAGGTAAATGATCGAAGATTATAACATTATTATAATGGTAATGAAATGTCATTTGATTCCATTTATGATCATGAAAATTATTTTTAATGAGGTTTACTTTAAAATTAGGAATCCATGTGAGGAAACAAATTTTCATTTAGTGTTTTTAGTTTTTCATAATAATAACGTGTTTCTATTACTCTAAAACATTCTCTATGTTTATAGGGGATTTAAATTCATGTTCATCCTGGGAAATTTTCTAAATTAAGGTTGTTTCTAATGATTTAAAAAAAGATTTGATGTCCAATTTTTAAAAAATCACAAGAATCTACATGATGGAGACTTTACTGGATAAAAATTCACTTAACTCAAAAAAATTTCAATACATATGAACTTAATTTATTGAATTCTTATATTAATATTTTTAACATTAATGGATCTTTAGAAGAATTAACTAGATTATTTCGCACCAATATAAGAGGGAATAAAAAATTTTAGATTAAACATGGTTGATACATCTTCATAAATTAGTGGAGCGAATATTTTTATTTCTCAATTTTTACATTGGTTATTAATATGCTTTTTGGTGCTATTGTATATAAGTTTTCAAAAAAAATTACTATAATGTTTTTAAATTGATTCACAATATAAAACTTTGGAGGGGAGTAATAAACCCTGATGTTTTTGTTTAAGTGAATATGTATGATTTTTTGTGTGTTAATAATATTATTTTCCCTGATGTTGAAATCTAATCGAAACAAATTCCCAAACGTGTTAAAAAACTCTTCATTATTTTCATGATTTGTATCATGCTATTATTTCAACATAATTGTAATGGTTTCTCCACTATCCCTTAAATGATGATAAATGTGTTTAATTTTTATACTATAAAATATTTACTGTGGTAGACATATTGTTTGAACTACATTGACATCCATCAAATTATAATTATTCAATTGTATTGAATTAAAATTTTAACCAATCTGCTTAATTATTTTTCATCCACATTTGAAATAAACATTGAAAAAAACATTGTGTTTTAATTGTATGGGAAATGGAGTCATAATTTTGGTTAATATTATATTATGTGTACTCATTAATTTCTATTTTTTTTTCAAAATTGGTTCTTCATCATGATTTTATCTTCACCTTTATTGGGTCAAAATTTATATCAATTTTAGACATTTTGATACCAAATTAATGTGGATCTACCGTTATTGCCTCATGAATTTAAAAATGTAAATATTTTTTTCCCTCTTGAAATCATACGTTCATGGTCATATTTTAAGAATATTTTATACTATATCATTGAATTGAAAATCATTTATTGTTTAAAATGTATAATGAACATATTTACATGATCTATGGAATGAAAATACTAACTTAGGTTAAGATTCTTCCCATAAAAAACTGTTTTAATCATTATTGTAAAACTATTAGTTGAGATATTTACTCCTCAATTTATTAAATTATCCTACTCCTCTATTTAGTTATGTATAATTATTTGAGTGACAATTATGTGTCTCTACTCAACAATGGGTAAATATATGTTTGGAAGACTCAGTTAAATGTATATTTATTTTTGTTTAGTTAGATACAAATTTTTTCAAATGTAATAATTTTTGAATAACTATAATAGAATTATTCAGTAATAAAACATTCTTTTGAAGTGGGTATACATACATTCTTCTAAAGAGGATTAATTGGGGAAATTCATTTTTAATATTAATAAATTATTTGGGGAATTATAGTCTTTCAATATTAAATCTAATTATTTCCCATTGATATTGATTAATAATTTCCTCAGGAATTTAATTTCTTAAGTATTGGGGAATTTTATACGGCTTTCAATTTAGGTGTTTTTCATAATATATTAATTTAAAATTTTCATTAAATTAATTAATTATGTCATAAAAGTTTGGTAATTTAACATTAAAATTTTTTTAGTTGAATTTATTAATCATATAATTTTATATATAATTTTTTATACATTCCGGTTAATGAACTAATTTTTCTACCCATATTATCTTATGATTTTATTACCTATTTTATTTTAAAATTTTATTTTTTATGATTTAATTTTTATTTTTTATATTTTTAAAAACAATTAATTCATTATTATATTCTTATTTGACTAATTAATCAATATTTTAATTTTATTTCATTAGGTTTTTTACAATTAATATTGAATTTTATTTTTGTATTTGAAGTAATATTTTATTTTTAATTTTTAATAATAGTTGTTGAGTTTTATAAAAAATTTCATTAGTTTTAAATTATTTTCCATATTAACTCCTAATTTTTATATCAAAATATTTAAATATATTGTTATAAATTTTTTTATTTATAATGTTTCATTAATATATATATATATATTTTTTATTTTTTATTTTTCTACTATTATAATAAAACTGATCTACTATTGGAACACCTAAAACTGGGGGTGAGAATCTACTTCCAATGCCACTCAGCAGTTCTTTGGTTCCCATTCTATCTTATACCTTTATCACTATCCCACTCTCTTCTATACAACTGTTCTACTATAATTTCACTAATATACTATAACTAGAATAGATGAACCTGCCCATTCCTACAACCATTGCAAACCCAAAATAGATCCACTTATAAGGACATATACCACTATTTTCATTCTATTCCATCACAAAGAAATATGTTATTAGACAAAATTATCTACAGAATCAGACCAAGCCTATCCACCAACAAAATACGTTTGCACTATCTTCATAAAAATTCCCAATTCTGCACAGAGAAAAATGCAGCTTAACTCAGAAGATGGTCGCCACCAACAGAACAACCACCATGTTATACCACCACTAGATCTAGTCGGCCATAATAAAAAGCTTACATGGGAACCAATATATACTATTATCATGTCATTGAAGATGGGTTCAGCTGTATTAAACCCTTTATTGATGCCATCATTTACTTGACATAAATTTCCACAGATCTACTACTTCCATCTAAAACAGTGAGTGTGAACCCCCCGTGATACCCCCATTTTGTGAATATGAGTACATAAAATGAGATGATGACATTTATGAGATTGATTTCCACTACTAATAAAAATAAAATATTTTTATTTCTTCACTAATCCACCTGATGATGATCTCACTGGCCGTCTGACTCAACTAGAACTGTTGGAGCGCCGCCACCCTCACCCACGAGGAAGAAAATGTTTAGCCGAAGCATCCTTTACCATGAATAAAATGATCCTAAAATTGGAATGGTTAATGAATGGAAAATGAAAATAAATCTTATAAAATAAATAATATAAATAAACAAAAAATTGAAAAACATATATTTAAATTAATAATAATGAAAAGGTATATATATTTATAAATGATTTATATTTATATTAATAATGATAATCTTAATTTATCAATTATATATTGTTTTGATTATGAAAAATATATCCATAAACATGACCAAATGAATTATCAAAAAACTACACACAGGTATGTTATGGTGGTTAAAAGGCATTTATTGAGTCACATTTTGGTGTATGAAGTACTAAGACAAAGAAACATGTTCAATGGACATAAGATGTATGAAGTGATGCCAAATGAAGTTGTAGATGATCAACTATAAAGACATAAATAATTTCTATGAAGAAAAATTCTTATTGGTGGATTTTTGACATATGATCATCCAGAACAGATTAAAGAAATGGAGGACCATCACCCATCTCTACCATTTAATGAGATAAACTAGTTCTCCCTTGTATATAATGTATATATATTTTAATCGTTATTATTTCATTTAAAATTTGATATGATTTATAGATAAATTAATTGTTCTCATGAAAATTTATTCCACTTGTTTCACCCCTTCACATCATCATGTTAATTCTAGAAATATCAAAGTATATTCGTGAAGTTGATTTCGATAATAATAAAATTCTCCCCTTGTACATAATTTCAAATATTCAAAATTATTTTGTAATATTGATCATGAAACAATTTCCACAACATTAAATTTAGAAAATATTCTGCAGTGATTGAATACCTCAAAAATTATTCAATCTCCCTTGATTTTTAATGTTTATTTGTGTGAAAATATTATATATTTGTTAATACTCATAATTTATTTATTGAGAAGTTAAATATATTTGATTCTTTTTCAGGGGTTCAAGTTTAAAAAAATTATTGTGAATTGGATATCCATTCAATAGTTAGTGTTAATAAAACTCTTGTATCAGTCATACATGTATTTATCAATATTAATTATCACTCCTAGATAATCAGATTTTATTCATCATATCATTATATAAAAATTCACTATTCATCATCATTATATTTCATTACAAATGTAAAAAATTACAAGAATTCATTCAATTCTTAAAGTTTATTTATTATCCAATTTTTTAACATTACCATCCCTATAGTTAGACACCATACCAGATACTATAATTATTAATTATTAATTATTAATTATAAATAAAGAAAAAAATAATGAAAAATTTTCAAAATGCACCGTATAAAATATGTTAGGTTCTTAACATTAACATATTCTTCAATTAATGAAAATTGAGACGAATTCCCTTATGATGAGACTAAAATTTCAATCTAAACCCTTTAAATCAAGTATAATATACTATTATTAATTATTTTCTTCCTTAAGAATATTATACATGTATAATAACTTGTACAAAATCAATTATCTGAATTATCTTTTCATGAATAATTTAAATAAATAATCCATTAATTCCACATAAGGTGTTTTGATGGAATTATATTCATTGTTTCAAAACATCTTTAGTGTGTTTAACACGGTCAAATATATCATTATTATACATTCAAAATAATAATAATACACAAACAATTATCATTTTATATGTAAATTATACTTTAAAAAAACATGATTGCTGGATATAAAAAAATAATCTCTGTTATGATGATGGAGACTATATGTGTAAAACTAAAAGTATTTACAAATAAATTTAACAAAAATTGAAATGCATGGAACAATGAGTCTCTATAAAAAAACTATTTAAATGTTGTAGATATAAACAAGTTGTTAAATATAATTTCTCCACTTCTATGAATTGTATTTCAAAAAACGGATCGACATGGTTTGCGATCAGTATGATATTTACAATCTCATAGGATCATCACAGTTTTGGGTGAGTAGTCACTTTCACCTTTGAAATATTAATTTTAACCATATGAATCTTAATATGACCTTTATGAATATTATCTTCTCTAGATGACTATATAAAAAAATTTATGCATCTTATAAGGGACAATATGATCATTGAATATGTAAATAAATATGTTATTAAAAAATCATAATTTAGTCAAAATATTAAATTAAAATTAAAATTAAAATTTAATATTATAAAATTTAATGATAAATTATTATTTTATTATTTTATAGTTATTATATAATTTTAAGATACCTTGATTAATTTTTCATGGTGTTATAAAATCCATTATAGTTATAAACTTGTTAATTTTTTAAATAAATTATTAATCTATTAAAATAGTAAATATCTCTTATTTAGAAAATTATTTTGAAAAAATATGGCTTGTTTTTTGAATTCTACATTTAGAATAATGGTTGTGTTGAACTTTTTGGATTTTTCTAAAATACATAAATTTTGTGAATAGTGAAATATGATAATTTACGAATTTAGCTAAATAATTGAATTTCTGAGTCATGGATGATATTATACTATGTCAAGAACCCTTAGTTCAAAATCATAGGCACTAATTACTATTTTTGGTCATAATAAGAAGAAATATTTCTTTTCATGATGAAAATAATAATATAATGTCTAAAATAATGGAAGAAACCTCCCCTCCACAATAAATTCTACCCCACACCTCCGCTTCTCCTCACTCCTATCAAGATTTTATAATTGATAAAATTATACCCAATCCTCATACTATGACTCCTTATAAAGATTAATACCTACTAATATTGCCAACGGACCAAACAAAAATCCTTGAAGAGGATCTCATCAAGAGGAGATCAAGAGGTAAAAATCCTTTTTCATTTTCATTTTTGTTTTCATTAAAATTTGTTTTCTTACACTCTCATCTCATAACCTTAACCAGGAGTCTTGAAAACGTTTATATATTATATATATTATATTTTTATCATGTTTATTGTAAAATTCATCACCATATTTCATCATTTTGTTCTCTTATTCCAAAAATAAAAATACCATCCGTGATGTGTGGAATTACCGACATAGTAGATGATGTATTTTAAATTTCTATATTATCCATAAAAGTTGGTAATGAAAAAATTATAATGGTTGAAAAATATTTGAAATTTATTGATATAACCTACTTTATGTTTGTTAATTAATATATATTAAAAATATTAAATTATTTAACGAAACTAGTTTTTGATTATCAAAGAACCGCCAAAATAATTTTAAAAGATAGCATTAATGATTTATCTAATGATTAATAAAAATTTCTGAAAAAAATGATTTATGGTGTCATTTAATATTATATGAACATATTAAGACATTTTCATTCCACATCTTCTATTTAATTTCAATAAAAATAAAACCCAATATGAATCGACCATGGAAAACATGTAAATTATGCACCTGAAACAATTAATATAAAAAACATTATTAATAAATGGGTAGAATAATGTAATAAAATTATCATATAAAGTGTTATAAAGATTTATATGTTTTTATAAAATATTATTAACACTCTTTTAAACATTACATAGGAGGTTTAAATACATTTGTGGTAAGATGAACACGAGGTAACCGAATTTTTAACCTAGTTTCCATTCCTTGGGTAAATTATATACTTCATTGATAGTATTGTAAAAAGATTATTTGTGTAATAATTTTTTTATATTTTTTAATTAATATTTAGGATTTATAGTTTATGCACATATTCTTTTCATTTTAATTATTCTTTGATAAATTATATGATATTCTAATGGACTTTTTAAAAAAAATCAATAATCAAAATTCTATTTTATGAAATTCAGAATCAATATTTGTATGTAATTATTCTTGTTTTATGATTATTTTATAGTTCATGGTCAATTTTTTGATATATTATGAGACCTATGTCTCCCTACATTTCATTGGTTATGTTAATGTTGGTTGTCTACCGTATGGTTACTCAAAGTGTAACTATGATCATTACACCATAAGGTAGTCCTGAGGGTTACCTTGTATGGTAGCTGTGAGGTTTACAAATAATAAATTAGAAATGATGATTACAATATTAAGTAAGTAATTCAACAAATTTATCTTTGTGGTATTATTTATATTTTCATTATATTATATAAATTTCATGTTTTCATGAAGTAATTACTTGATAACTAATGTGTGAGAAGAATCTCCATGGGGAAATGATTTCATAAGTTTATAAGTATTCATGTTTTAATGGTTTCTATCCTCTTTTTTATGACCCTCACTAGGTTTCACATTCAAATATCATGTTTCAAAATGATTTTCATAGGTTTTAAGGATTTTTTTGAAGAAATGGCAATCCAAGATGAATTTCATGAAAAAAAATCATTTTTAATTGAAAGCATTTCTACTAGTGAAGAAATGGGGACTGTATTAGTAATACCTTCACTTTTTCATGTGGGATAATAGGTATGGATTATTTCATAACATTATAATACTATAAATCTATGATATTCTAGGAAATGTAAATAAGTGAATTCAAAAGAAATTTACTCGATTAAGTAATGATTAAGGCCAGGTCATTATAGTTGGTATCATAGGATGATTTAGATAACATAAGATGTTAGGATGATGTTAACAGAATACAATAAATGATATTACCTTATTTTTATGATGTAATGATGTATAATTTTATGATTACCATGTTGATTAATCTATGACATGTTTGATCAGAATGGGTTTCTACAAAAGAAATAGGGAAGCAGAAGTAGGAAGGCACAGAGGGGATGATATCTTTCTTAATATGCAATATGGAGTGGTGAAAATTGGAACCAAATAGTTTTTTAATGTATTTTATAAGATGAAACATTCTATAAATTGAAGTGGACTCTATTTCAGAGAAAACCCATAGCTACCACAATAGAACATTGCAACAATCGAACATTTTTTGAGGCAACACGATCTTACATTTAGTTGATCATCTGCACCAGTGGCGGCAGAAGGAAGGATTTAATAACATGAAAATACAATATATGTTTTGGGGGGTTTATATAATCAAAATTTTAACTTTCCATTTATTTTTTTAAAGGATATTATAACCTATGGTTTCCATTGGTAAATAATATAATGGGTAGAAAAGAGATTAATGCCTTGGAATGTGATATATTTGAAAACAAATTATTTTTTTCCCTAAAGTGGTTTGACATTATTTGAAGAAGAAAATAAATGAATTTATGTAAAATTGGGAGTATTCAGTGGTCGTGTATGATATAATCTTCACCCAATTGGAATGGTAAGATTCATGTATTTTTCAGGATTTTGATCGGAGAAGAAATCATATTTACTCAATATTGAGGTCTAGATACTGAAAGGAATTGGAAACATACGAATTAATAAATTATGGAAAACTTAAATGATGTACGAATATGGTCAAAATGGAATTTACTGACAATCACATGTACTCTAATAATAAGATTAATAAAAGCTCTAGTTTTCATGAAATGGGTAAGATTCAATCAAATAAATCTCAAGGTAAGAATTTTTATTTTATAGTTTCTGAAAAATGAGGTAAAAACACCATGGTGAATGCCTTACTAAAATAAGTAAGTGTTTTCAATGTTTTATGTTTTTACATTTGGCCCGGAATGGTAATAAAAATGGTCTTACAATTTATCCTAAAAAGGAAAGAATAAAGTGTTCTACATTTGATGAGATGGGTCATTATAAATATTCATTCCCAAGGAATGATCTAAATGGTAGAAATCATCCATATTTTAATAAGAAAGGTGTTGTGGGATCTTTTGTGATTACTTAATTAGATTTAGGGCTAGCTAATGATGTGGTATTATTTAATTTGATTGTTTTCTCATGATTTTCTAATGTATTATTTTATAGGAACTCTACACATTCTATTATTTTTGAGTAATTTTTTAGTAAATTAGGATTCTCACCTCATTAAATAATATGAGAACTTATGGTTGAAACCCCGAGAGGAAACATTACAAAAAAAGAGTTATAATAATATTCTTGTTATTATCTATTGAGTGAAATTACATGAAAACCTTTTTGATTTTTCTATAGTAGAGTTTGATTTCATTATAGGAATGTAATGGATTTATTTTTATCATGCTAAAATTGATTATATATATAATGATGATGTTTGTTAGAAATAGTTTCAGTTTTTAAAAAATAATGAACCCATAAAATTGATAACATGCCATGAATTTTAGAAACACTGAAAATATATAATGAATGATCTATTTCTCATATCTTTGAAAATAATGAAAATATTCATATAAATGATGTTCTAGTTGTAAATAAATACTAGGATGTTTTCAAGATTAGATTACCAATGTTATATTTAATTGGGAAATGAATTTACTATCGATTTTGTTCCTGATTCTAAGCCATTTTGAAAAGGCCCATTATTCAATGGATCTTACGGAACATCTGGAATTAAAAATTTTGTTTTTGGAGTGTCTTTATTAATTATATATACATCTTACTACATAACCATAGGGTGCCCATTTTATTCATTAAAAATAAATATGCTTCCATTATACTATTCATTGATTATATTTATTTGAATAACATTTCTGTTAATTATATGAATCCCATTAATCATATCGATGACTTTTTTGATCATCTATAAGGAGGTCATTATTTTTCCAAAATTTAATTGTGATCCATGTACTGTCTTCTAATGGTGATGTTGATGGAATCCCAAAAATAACCTATTCATAATAGATATGTAAATGATGAGTTTATTTATTCCCTTTTATTTAAAAAATTCTATGATTGTATTCATGGAACTTCTAAATAAAATATTTCATGAATATTTTTTTGGTTACTAATATTGATTATATTATGGTATTTTCAAAAACATATGAGGATCATAAAAACATTAATGTATTTTCTTATAGACTCTCAATGAAAAAAATTTATATTGAAAATTTTAAAAATTGGAATTTTATTTTCAATATAATTTTTTATTGGGAACATTGAAAATAAGGGTGTCACAATAGTCGATACCATAAAAAATTGGGTGATGGATAACCATGAACGAAAAATGTTACACAGATTCATACGATTTTTGGATTAGCATGTTATTTATGACAACTTGTTAAACAAATTCATGGTAATCTTCCCCGCTGATAATGTTAACAAAAAAGGGGTTAAATTAATCTGGATAGAATAATGTGATGTTTATTTTTATAAAATGACGAAGAGATTGGTGAATGGTTCAGTTTGGTCTCTACTTTCTAGAAATGATGAATTTTTCAAATGTAGTGATTCTACTTTAAATATAATTTGTTGTGTTATGATACCGAATGATCAGGAAATTACTTATGCTTCAGGACAATTGAAAACTCATGAGTTAAATTATCCTACACATGATCACAAATTAGGATATGTGGGTTATTCCATAAAATTTTATAGGAATCATTTATATGGATCCATATGTGAAATATATACTTACCATTAAAGCATTAAGTATGTATTTACCCAATTGGAATTGAATGTGAGGCAGAGAAGGTGGCTTGAACTGATAAAGGATTATGACTGCACGATCAAGTATCATCCTGAAAAATAAAATAATATAGCGAATTCCTTGATTTTAAAACATAATGTATCATTAACCATGTTACAATTGGATGATGACCCCTTGATTAATGATTTGATGAATTTTTGGTTGGATGTTTTTGGTGTAGGAAATTCTACTATTTTGTTTCTGGTGTCAGTGTAGTAATATCTCTCAGATAGAATTATGGAAGAATATATGGAAGATTGTGAGTTACAAAAAAGGTAGAATTTGTTAAAATGGATATGTTTATAGAAGTTAACTTTGATCAGGATTGTGTCTTTAGATTTATAAAGAGATAAGGATTTCCTTGTGATCCCCATATGAAGAATGGATTACTGTATGAAGCTCATAGTTCTTCATTTTTAGCTCATCCATTACGTAATAATATGTACAGAGACCTTAAAGAGTATTTCTAATGGGATTGAATGAAAAAATACATTTTTTTGGTTTTACCATGAAATGTTTGACATGTCATGAGGTTAAATAAAAGAGAAAACTACCAAAGGGGATGCTTTAGAATTTTCTTATTCTAGAGTGGAAATGGAAAAATCCATCTATGTACAGTTTGATGGGAATACTAGATACTTTTATAGGTTACAATAAAATTTATGTTATTATTGATCATTTGACTAAATCTTCACATTTTTATCCTATTCTAGATATTATTTCTTCGTATGCGATTTCTAGATTGTACCTCAATGATATTTTTAGGTTAAATTGCGTTCTACTATCCATTGTATCTTATCGAGGTCCATGTTTCACTTCTATCTTTTGGAAAGGCCTTCAAAATTCATTGGGCACAAAATTCAATTTCATCACTCCCATTCATACACAATATATTTTACATACTAAGAGAACAATTAAAACATTGTAGGATATTCTTTGAGATTCTTCCATGGACTACCTGGGATGTGGTGTTATCATCTTTATTTAGTTTATATTTCATATAATAATAGTTTTGGTTCCATTATACAGATGATACAATTTTAGGCATTTTATTTGAAGTAGTGTCGAACTATATAATTTTTGTATGAAGTAATAGAATGTTCATTTATGGGACATAATTCAGTATAGTATGTGGTTGAGAAATTTAATATGATCTTGAAACACATGAGGATGTCTCGGAGAATGAAGAAAACTTATGTAGATAATAATACGAAAAGAATTTCATTGAAATTAGGTGATTATTTTTTATTAGAATCTCACAAGGGAAAATTATTATCCTTTTTTGTATAAATAAAAATCTATGCCTATATTTCATTAGGCCTTGGGAAATCATGTATAAATTTCAACCAATCAACTCATAAGTAGGTTTTCGTCTGAGTTTATCTCAGTTGAGACTTATTTTCTTATTTTTGATGTTGAGAAATTATTTCTTGATTCATATCATTTTTTATCCTAATATTACTTAACCTAGAAAAGAGCCTACATTATGAAGAGAAACCAGCTCATATTCTTGATCATTGAGAGAAACTATTGCGAAATGAGGTAATACACCATGTTATGTTTTTGTGAAGAAACCACATGGTTGAAAAACCAACATGGAAATAAAAAAATGTTATGATGGAAAGGTTTCGTAACATGTTTAGTAAGTAAATTAAAAAATTCAAGGACCGAATTTCTAGAATTTGGGGATAATGTAACACCCCAATTATATAAAAATAAATTTAATATCATATGAAATATAGAAAAAATTAATTATATATGAAACAATAATTTTTTTAATTTAAAGGATATAATTATAAACTAGCTGTTAAACATAATTTTTCCACTTCTATGAATTGAATTTAAAAAAAAGACATACACGGTTGCAATCAATATTATATTTATATTCGTATGGTATCAACTATGTTTTTTTTGAATAGTATCCTAACCATTTAGAATAGTAATTTTACCCTTATGAATAGTAATATAACCCTTTTCGAATAGATATCTAACCAAATGAATGTATAAATTGAATTTAGGAATCTTATTAGTGATAATATGATCATAGGATAAATAAATAAATATTTTTATAAAAAAAATTATTAATTAAGTAATAAATATTTAATTAAAATTATATGATAAATTTAATATTTTAAATGAAAATGTATTGTCCTAACATGTAATAGTAAAATATTATTTAATTTTCATATTGTTATAATTTAATTTTATGATATCTTGATTAATTTTTAAAGGTGTTATAAAATCAATTATAGTTTTAAAATAATTATTTTTCAAATAAATTATTATTTTATATAAAAAACTATTTTCACATATATAGAAAATTATTTTGATAAAATGGGGTTCATTTTAGAATTCTAGATATCAAAAAATGGTTGGGGTGAATTATTTGGTTTGTTCGGAAATACTAGAAATTTGTTGAATAGTAAAATAAGATAATTTATGAAATAAGCTGAATTCATGAATTATTCAGTCATAGATGATTTTCATCTAACTTAATCGCCCTTAGATCAAACTCACATATACTAATTACTATTTATTTTCTCAAGAACAAACATTATTACTTTTCTTGGGAAAAATAATAAAATAATGATTTAAATAATAGATCCCAACTCCCCCCTATCTCCTCTACTATAAATACCACCTCTCACCCCCTCTAATCCTCACACATATCAAGATTTGAGAATTACACAAGTTATTGCTAGTCCTATTTCCAAGACTAGTCTGTATATCGAAGATCTACTGGTCTCACCATAAGGACACAACTAAGGGCCTTAATGAGGATATCCTAGAGAAGAGATCAAGATGTAAAAATCCACATTAATTTTTATTATTTTCATTAAAATTATTTTCACTTTATTATACTCTCATTAAATACCCTAATATAAAAGGCATGAAAGCTATAGTATTTTATTTATACTAGAATTATAATGTTTATTGAAAAATTATCATTATACTTCTTCATCTTTTTTAGTAATTCAAAAAATAAAAACATCATCTGTGATGTGCCGAATTACCAACATCGTAGATGATGTGTCTTCAATATCCATTACATACATCAAATCTGGGCATAGAAAAATTTTAATGGTTAAAAAATATTGTAATTTGTATGATATAACATCTTTTTTCATTTCTATTTATCATGTATACAAAATATTAAATTACATATCAAAACTTGTTCTTGATTATTGAATAACCTCCGAAATGATCTAAATGAATACCATTAATTTTTTAATAAATTATTTATCATCATATCTAAAAAATGTGTTATGGAGTCATTTAATATTATTGTGGCATATTAATATCATTTTATTGAACATTTTATGTTTTATTTCCAAACAACATTAAAATCCAATACAAACTGACCATGGAAACTATATAAAACACGCACCCAAAACAATATAAATTAAAAAATATTATTTGAAATTGGGTGGAAATATTTTATAAAATGATCATATAATGTGATTTAAATATGAATGTATTTCTTTTAAATATTAATAACACACATA
The DNA here is from genome assembly GCA_963277665.1 of Viscum album. Taxonomy (NCBI): domain Eukaryota; kingdom Viridiplantae; phylum Streptophyta; class Magnoliopsida; order Santalales; family Viscaceae; genus Viscum; species Viscum album. The sequence continues at coordinate 1,543,999,955 of OY728142.1, forward strand.
TAACCATTATACAATAGTTTTAAACACATTTTAAGTAAGACGATCCTGAGATGAGGGAATTTATAACCTAATTTCTATTCACTGGGTTAACCATCTAATTCATTTATTTTAGATTATTATGATATTTTTGTGATGAATCGTTTTTATATTTTTTTATATCTTGGTTATTTATGATTTATATGAATATTCCTTTAGATATATTAATTCTCGCATCATTTATATGATATTTGTAAGGGACTTTTATTTCAAAATCCACTTTTAAAATACTATTTTATGAAATTCAAGAGAAATGTTCTAATGATATTATTCATGTTGTATGATTATCTTATGATTCTGGGAAATTGATTATGATTAAGGGTGTAACCTATATCTCACTTAAATAAATTGGTTATGTTTATTTTTTTAGTTTTGTCATATGGTTACTCATAGTGTAACAGAAATGGTTACACTATTAGGTAGCTGTGAGGGAAAGGTTACATTAAAAGGTAGGTGTGAGGGTTAAAAATCATAAGGTATCCACTAGGGATAAAATATTATGTAATTAATTACCATAGTTACATTTATGATATTATTTATTATTTATTATTATCCTGGAAATCCCATGTTTCTATGAAGTATGTATTTTATTACCTATGGGTGAGAAGAATGCCATTGTAGAAATGATTTCATAAGTTTATATGTATTCTTGTGCTTACAGTTTCTCTCTTTATTTTTATGAACCATAATGACATTATTATGTTCATAAAAAGTTTTAAAAAAATAATAGGGTTTATGGATGGGTAATAGGAAATGAGAATCTAATATGAATTTTATGAACACAATTCATTAAAATGTTTCATGTTTTTATTAAATAAAAATTTATTACGGTAGTGATGGATTCTATTTTAGTAATAACAACTTTATAAGCATGTGGGTTTATATTTTTTAATATTGTCCTAAAATTATAAAAAACTAAACTCAAATGATCATTTGTGATATAAAGACGTTTATTATAAATTAATTTACACGATTATTTAATTACTAATGTTGTGTACTTATAGTATGTTATACTTATGCATGAGAAATTTTTTAATTTTTCAATGGTCATTATGGAAAGAAGTTAAGTATTAGTTTTAATTTAATGAATTATAATCATATCACAAGTATTATATTATTTCATTAAATACACTTATATATGACTTCCATGTTATTTAGTGGTGAAACATTAGTCACATCACATTGTAGATGTGGTAGTTCAAATTCACACACGAACGACATTATAATTTTTATGTGTATGAAATAAAATGATATATTATATTTTTAGAGTGATATATATTACATTGAAATAATAATAATATCATTTATATCATATATATTCAACAAATTTATACGAGTTACCTTCCATGTAAAACATTATAAAAAAATTAATCACATCCCTTCCTAAGGTGGTAGTCTATCATAGACACAAACGACATTATCATATCACCCAGAGAATAGGAATCACAAAGGAATATATGAAATAATAACTAAATAATTATAAATATGTCACAAATAAAAAATTATTATTTAGATACATTATTATAAGAAGCTGTGTGTGGAAAGTATGGAAATTGAATGACATCGATTCAAAAGATGATTGTCTACCCCACACATGAATGATGATTTCGTATACCATTGATGGATTAAGAGATGGATTTGGGATATTCCATTATGATAATGAAATATAATTATATTGGATTTATAGTTTTTATCATATAGTTATAATATTAGATTATTTTAAGGATGAGGAAGGATAATCATTATAAAGACACTCTGTTAAGCACAATACCTCTCTTTTAGAAAACCTCCTCAGGTAAGCACCAAAATGATTTTTAGGATTTATTTATGCTAAATAAAAGGGATATAAGACATGGTATAATATTATTTATGTTATAATTATCATTTTTTATTCATAAAATTGTGTGTGATGGTGAAAAGATAAAATAATATTTGGTGGCCTTTTAAAACTGAGGTGAGCATCACACTTTTAATTTATGGAAATAAAAAATATGTACCCATAATTTAAACTTTCCTAAAGACTCAAAATGGAACATTATTTAGATTTATAAAATTTACATTTTATATATGGCTAGAAAATATATTTTTGATATGTTTTTACATCATTTTAACCCCTATATTTTTAGTTTTACCAACCTGTAAATATTTTTTTACCTTAATTTGAGTTATTAGTAATTAACGTTTTCCATATTCAGAAGGATAAAAAATTAATTTACCCAATTATAAAAAATAATTGAAATGATTAATTATATGGAATTTATTTATAAAAGTTAATTCAAAAAATTATGAAATTTTAATTTAAAAATAAACACATTGATGCATGGAGAGAACATGCTTTCAATATGTGTATTTTTTTCAAGAAAATAGGTTTTTATATTAACTCTATGAACAATAATATTAATTATGTGGATTTAAATTAAAAATAATAGATATATAATATAAAAATACCATTTAAATCATTAATTATATGTTTTTTCTTAATTAATTAATATAGGGAAACATTATACAATTTGAAACCTTTTTCTCAAAAATCATGCTTTTAAGCCCAAAAATAAACATATACTCAAATAATATATAATTTTAATTATAAAGTAACTATGTAGATTAAATATATATATTCAAAACTTATTATACATATTCAAAACATATTAATACTTTCCAATTATTTATTTTTTTGAAATGATATGAAATTCTTACAAAATTAGTATATTTCACTATTTACTATAAAATATACACATTCCAAAAAATCCCGAAATTTCACCATAAGATAATTTTTGTATCTGTAATATATATATTAATATTTTTTGATATTTTTTTTAGAAATTGGTAGAAAATATTTTCATTTTATGTGGACAAAGCACAAAGAAATCACCTTTTAAAAAAATACATTTTTTTTAAAAAAAACTTCTTCTTTCAAATCATTTTAATTTTATATTATAACCATTACATGACCATTGAGTTTATTTTATATATTTTTTACCACATAATTTTCTTAATTTTCTATTCCTTTTCATATCCTCTAATTCAACATCTACATTATAATGATCAAAGTTAGTATAATATAATTTCGTGGTTCATTTTTTCTCAGTGTCGCATGTCTTGTATTCTATCAAACATAATTTTTTAAAAAATAATTCTAGTGGTATTACATAATGAAAATACAAGGGAATTATGGACTCGAGGTATGTTAATTTGTCTTAATTTTCTTTTAATGTTGTATATTTTAAAATTATGAAACAAATTTATTGAATAATTTTAATATGTTTCCCCTATTATATTTTCTATATTGAATCATTCAAACATCATGGTAATTTATTTTAAAAATAATATTAATTCATACATTACTTTTTTTGTTTACAATTTACTAAAATGGTAATATATTTCTTCACTACATTTCCTTATATTAGTTTATATGACTTCTTCATTTTTTATATAATTCAAATATTCTATGTGAAATTAAATTAGGACTATTTTATTATGTTTTTCCATTTTTTGTTTATTTATATTTTCTACATATATCATTCCAATTAATTAATTCTTTGTTTAATTATATGACCTATGTAAGTGTTTTTGGCCAATTTTTTTATTAGTATACGAGATTCTGTTTTGACCTAACTATTTTATGAGGTGTATATACTACGACATTGAAGTGTTATATCATTAATCTCCATATATTCATGATATTTAAATATAAATTTGAATATATTCTTTAGTGGGAATTATAATTCAAATATTTCAATTGTTATAATGGGATTATGTTTCAATCCCATCTTAATCAGAATTTTTTAGGTCTGAATTTCAAAATAGAAAATTATTTGACCCAAATTAGATAAACCGATTAAGATTTTCCTCTTCTCAAGGTTATTTTTTTGGATTTATGTGTTTGTGAAATTATTTTATATTTGGTACTCAAAATAGTTCATAAAATGATTTTTCTTTTGAAAATTCGACATTATTTAACATCTTATATTAAATTTTTATTTACTTTCCAAATTTTCTATAATATATTCATCATTTTGTTTAATTATTCATCAATTATTTTTAAAATAACTTTAACCTATGTTTTTATTTCTTTGAATATAGTTTAAAAATTCGTTTTTTCTATACCTAGTGTTTTTTACCAAATGTATGAACAATAATATTATTTAACAATTATAACAAAAAAATAATTTTCCCCTAACATTACATCTAAATTCAATGAACTTTCCTCTATAGGTTTATGTGGTTCATTTCAAGGAAAATATTTTCCTTAATATTCTGGGTATTTTTTATTATTAAACATTATTTTCAATGTGGATAGTGTATTTTCTACAAGGGTCTTTTTAATGAACCTTTAACTGTATTTTTGCTAATCAACTACATCAAATTTTTAGGTTATTTATGCTCTAATGGGATTTAAAATATGAAATATTACAAAACATATATAAAATATTATTATATGAATATTTATTAAATTGTATAATGATCCATTATATATTTTTATTGGAATAATTTATTTGGATACTTGGTTACATAATAAATAGTTCAGAAGAGAACTATATAATCTTTGAATATGTTTTTTATAACTACCACCCTTCTTAGACATATAATAATTAATATAAGTGTTCATTAACCAACGTAAAGAAACAGAAGAATTGTTGAGATTAGATGCTTAGTAAGGTTATTCATGGGTGATACCATTTCTCACATAAACATAACATTATAATAATGGCATGAGAACATGTCAATACATTTTGAAAACTATGTCATTTATTTCTTAGATCATAATATTGAGTCACAGAATCATGATTGGAAGATCATAAGACATGTATCATAATGGAATCAATTAACAAGATCCATGATATTATAACATCGGCAATAGAAAATATTTCATTCAAATGTATATAAAAAATAGTTCCTTAGTTATCAAGGATTACTTCTGAGACTATCACAATGTATTGGGTTAAATACAAGGACTATTATTCTATTATGGTTCACCCTAAAGACCATCACTATGAAAATAGTCCATTACTGAAATGGAATCCCTCCCAATTTCAGTCCTATTTAATTCATTTGAAATACATATTTTATAAGGCCCCGGCCTTAAACCTTACTTAATATTGAATTAAATGAATAATTTACAGTGAGGATATTTTCAGGTTTAGAGTTTTAGAGAATTAGGACATAACTGTTACATCTCAAAAGATTACAAAGTAGACTAAGTTTCTATAAAATAAAAACTCTTAAAAAGAAACATGTCTGGTTCCAAGTTTTATATATCATGACTTTCCCTTGATCTCATCCTTGACCCTATTGCACATTAGGTCCAGTGAAAAACATTTCAAAAAACGTGGGGTGAGCATAAAAAGCTCAGTAAGGGATACAAAAAGAATGAAATCTGTAAGTTTATCAAAACAACAAGTAAACCAGGTATACATTATCAATGTAATACTTTTCACCTTTATGAAGTAGCAAAAAACTCTTCAATAAATAAAAGATCATTACTTACCATTTTGTAACCAAAATATTACCATAAAACCCATAAAAAGATTACATAACATATAAAGGTAACTTGGGACATAAACATACTTAAGTGGAATAACCATACGGTCGACTTCCACACATATCACTTAATAGAATAGCCATTCAGCCAACATCCATACATACTAAATAGAATAGACATACGACTGAATTCCATTCCCAAAGCATTGGAGGTTATAACGTAACTACCCATCCTGTTATTCACGGCACAACCCGTCATACGGTTTATCACGTAACCACCCGTCAAATGTCCAAGTACCATTTTAAAATCATAAGACGGAAAACAAACATAATGGAAAGAAAACAATTTCACACTTTGATCACATTATATCAGTCAAATATATTGACATAACAAATCCATTATAAAAACCATTTTCCATACCAAAATACATAAAAGAGTATATGGTATTTATTTCATTTTAAAAAAACATTACGGCTTGTTTAGGAAGCCAAAGACCAAATAATACTCGCGGCGGCGGAAAAGGTCATTGACACTGCGTACTTTAAAAGAAACATTCCTTTTTCTCGTTTTGTAAAACTCTTCTTAGAAAAATATTCCTTTTGTATAAAAGTGAACTTCAAAGGGGTTTATACACCGTATAAAAGAAATTTGTGAATAAAACGAAATATGCCTCAATGAATGGAGATTGAGACAAAGTCCCTTACCTCGGGTCTGTCTTGACTCGATCGTTCTTTAACCTCCTGAATAATAAACTTAAGTTAATTTCTAATTGCTTAAAAACCTTTTTCAAGTTCATTATTCCTTTTATATCACTTATTACCATGTCATGAACACTATGTAATTATTTAAGTTATTAACGGTCATTTTAACGATCATTGGTACTTGAGTAAAAAATATGCTCTTTATAGTTACAAGTTGTTCATGTATCCATTATATCCAAAGTTATAATCATGATGTAGATATCATATATATCATATAGATCCAGTATATATATATGCATTAATAATATTACATAATCATTTAGAGGTAATAAATGAAATGCACCGTTCATGGAGACGGTAAGCGGTACGTACACATGAACGCTACTTTCATTTCTATGTCATATTAATGGAATTAAAACTAAATAAGAGGTATGTATATTTTAAATACAGAATTATATTAATCATTTATATGTAACATACATCATATATATCCATTATATATATGTACTTATAATAGTATATTATATTTGGGGATAAGAAATGAAATTCACCGTTCATTGAGACGGTAAACCGTACGTACGCATGAACGCTACTTTCATTTCTATCTCATACTTTAATGGGAATAAATAATAATGATATAGAGGTATATTATAATTCTAGTATAACATAATATATAATAATTTTAAATCCATCCTTTATACGTCCCACATATGGCATTAATGAATCAAATCACTTTGAGGGGGCTGTAGTCCGCACTTCCTAAAATGAAATTATCATTTTTACCCATAATGGAGGCCATAAAGGTATGCTCAAAAGGAAAAATAAATAAGCTTCAGGAAAACATAAACATATTATATATCATATATAAATATAGGGTCATCTTAATGGACACCTTTGAAGGTGTTAAAAAAATGTTGAACAATCATCGTTTCGGGAGGCCGAAATTCGCCATCCACGGAAACAGTATGTTATTTAACAATTAGATGAAGGTGTGTGTAAGTGTAGCTCTAATACATATTATAACAACATCCTAGTATATTTAAGATACTGTATTTGTTACAAAATAAATAAATAAAAAGAGTTTAGGGGGTTGGAGAGTAAAATAAAACAAAAGGACTCAAATGAAGACATTACCTTAAAATCAGGTAACTCTCTTTAGTTTGAGCTCAAAGGCTTCCTTGGGAAGACTTCTGCCCAATGTGAGGCTTCAAGGAGTAAGAGTGGGATCTGTAGAGCCAAAATGGGCTGGGTTTGGCTAAGACAATGGCTTTTGGAGGTGTGGGTAATGAGGTAGGGATCGGGGCCTTTTATAAGAGGAGAGGAGGAGCACTCTTGGAAAGTAAAAAAAAGTCACTTTATTTTAAAATGATATTCAGATTTAAGAGGTCCCACATTAATATAATTCTAGGTTAAGGTGACAAGGGTTCCAAATATACCCATAAAATATGTTTTGGACATGTTTAGGTCATACATTTTACATTAACAATTCATTTTATTAAAATCCATTATTAATGAGGTAATCACTGCATCATCATGATGTCATAAATAATTTAATATATTTAATTTCTAAAAATTATAAAAAAACTATCATGATGTAGGAAATCTTTTTATAATTCTAATGAATATTTATAGTCCAAAATATCATTTATTTAGACAAAATTAAAAATATTTTACTTAGGTGATACATTCTTTGTTGCATTTAACATTTTTAAAAAATAAAAAGATAAAAAGTACCTTTCTCACAAAAGTGATTCCATGGCCCCCCCAAGTTTGGTACAAGGCATCCCATGGTCGGCCATGAGACAACCAGTAGCCTTATGACACATTTTGTTGTCCTTTTTTATTATTATGATATTATCTTATTATCTTTGACTACCTGATTACTTATTAATCAAGATAATTAAAGATAATTACCGTCGTTACTATTGATAATGTCCAAAAACAAAAGATTCTTAATTACATAATTTTTACCTTATGATTTTAAATTTTTAATTCATTTTATTAAATTCCAAGCACATAAATTGCAATAATTAATTTAAAAAAACATCCCGTTATCAAAAAAAATAGCAGGTTTTTTAGAAACAATATTTATGAAAAGTTTAGCACTTGTTTATGCCTAATTCCAAAGTGAAATTAATCCCAATGACCATCATTGAATTACATGGTAAAAATATATTCTAATTAAACTAGAAAACAATTTAAAAAGATAATATAACCATATAATTAAATTATATGAAAAAGCAGTTTTGATGTAAAATGCAGTATTATCACTATTCATTGAAAAATGAACATTGTCAGAAAAATACCAAAAATTAACCCAAGGTAAATTTCAATGTACCAATCATAAATAATATGTTTATTTCAAAAAATAGAGCTTATAAAATTGTCAAAAAGTTGATTTAAAGGGGGCTTGCCAACAAAAGGCGGTTAATCAACCTTTTAAAGAATATTAGAATGTTTACGCTTAAAAACTAGATTCATTTGCATTTTTAATCCTATAACATTTATTGTAAAGAGTAAAAAACATTTACAAACATATATAATAATTTTGTAGTTAGTTCTGTTCATTCCTACCATTACAACGTCTAGGCTTTAAATACAATATAAAATAATATTATTTTATTATTAGAGTGCAACGTAAGATTCCCAAGAAACTCGTTGTTGCGTATCGGGTACGCTATCGAACATATAAACCCCATTAAAGTAAAATTAATATATAATTCGTATATATTAATAAATATGAAAATTATTTATTCTTTATTTACCTGGGATGTTACATCCTTCACCCCTTTTGGGAATTCTTTCCTCATAATTTTATTCACTTATCAAAATAAGTGGGGGTATTAATCCCTCATATCATTTTCAGATTCCCACGTTACCTCTTCAACCATATAATTTTTTCCACAAAACCATTACCTGGTGGATTACCTTATTTCGCAGCACATGCTCTTTTCGGTCATGAATCTGGACCAGTTTTTCTTCACGAGAGATGTTCTATTCCAGCTCAACTACATCTGGGCTCAAAACATGAGATGAATCTGGCATATACTTCTTCAACATCGAAACATGAAAAACATTTTGTACCTGAGATAAACTCAAGGGTAAAGCCACTCAGTAAGAAACTGATCCAACTTTCTCCAGAACTTCATATAGTCCAATGAACCTTGGACTAAGCTTTCCTTTCTTATCAAATCTCATCACACTTTTCCATGGAGAAACCATGAGAAAAACATGATCACCTACCTCAAAAGATAGATACTTCCTCCAGTTATCCGCATAACTCTTCTGCCTGCACTGAGCTGTTCTCATGTGTTTCTGAATCAACTGAACTTTTTCTACCATCTATTCTACCAATTCTGATCTCATCAGCTTCCATTCACCCACTTCATCCCAAAATGCTGGAGTTCGACACCTCTTCCCATAGAGTGCCTCAAATGGTTCTATCTGTATACTAGAATGAAAACTGTTATTATAAGAAAACTCAACCAAAGAATGATGTTGGTCCCAACTTCCTTGATAATCCATTGAACAAGCTCATAAAATATCCTCCAAGGTATGAATTGTTCGTTCTGACTGGCCATCTGATTGAGGATGAAAAGCTGTACTAAAATTTAATTCAGTACCCAACAACTTCTGAAGGACATTCCAAATGTTAGAAGTAATCCTGGGATAATGATAGGACACAATGGAGAGAGGAACTCCATGTAACCTGACAATCTCTTTAAGTTACAAAAGGGAAAGTTGATCTAGTGAAATAGTATCTTGTATAGCATGGAAATGAGCAGATTTAGTCAAGCGATCAACAATAACCCAGATTGCATTATTACCTCAAGATGTCCTCGGTAATCCCACAAAAAAGTCCATGGATATGTTTTCCCATTTCCACTCTGGCACTTTTAAAGGCTGAAGCATCCCTTTCGGTAACTTCTACTCTACTTTAACCTACTGACAAGTCAAACACTTCACAGTAAAATCAGAAATATCCCTTTTCATTCCATCCCACCAGTAATACTTCCGCAGATCTCTGTACATCTTAGTACTTCCAGGATGAACTGAAAACGGGGAACTATGAGCCTCACATAACAATTAATTAATCAACTGTGAATCACAAGGCACACATAATCTCTTCACAAACCTCAAAACACAATCATTATCAATGTTGAATTCAGGCAACTTACCTTTTTGAACCAGCTCTACCTTATTCTGCAACTCACTGTCTTCCCACTGTGCTTGCTTAATTCTGTCTGATAGGGATGATCTCACTGATACCTGAAACAAAACAGAAGAACATCCCACACCAACAACATCTATGCCAAAGTTCATCAAATCAAAAACCAAAGGATCTCATTCCAAACGTAGCATGGTTAATGAAGCATTACTTTTTTGAATCAAAGCATCATCCACATTATTTGTTTTTCCCGAATGGTAGTGAATTGTACAATCATAATACTTGATTAAATCCAGCCATCTCCTCTGGCTCATGTTCAATTCTTTCTGAGTGAATATATACTTTAAACTTTTGTGATCGGTATATATTTCACACTTTACTCCATACAAATGATGCCTCCAAATTTTTAGAGAAAAAACAACAGCAGAAAATTCTAAATCATGTGTAGGGTAATTATACCTCATGAGTTTTCAACTGACGTGAAGCATATGCAATTACCTGATCATTCTGCATAAGGACACAACCATGTCCCTTCAACGAAGCATCACTGTATTTAACAAACTCCCCATTCCTGGAAGGAAGTTCCAAAACTAGAGCATTCACCAATATTCTTTTCAACTCCTGAAAATAATCGTCACATTCTTTTTTCCAGATAAACTTAACACCCTTCTGAGTTAGCTTAGTAATTGGACTAGATAACCATGAAAAATTTTCAACAAACCTTCGGTAGTGACCTGCCAAACCAAGAAAACTATGGATATCAGTTACATTTCTGGGACTTGGCCATTTTTCAACAAATTTTGTTTTTTCAGGATCATCAATTATTCCATTTTTTGAAAGAATGTGACAATGTAATGAAATTTGTTGTAACCAAAACACACACTTTCTGAATTTACCATACAGTTTATTTTCTTTTAAGGTTTGCAAGATAACCCTTAAATGACTTTCATTCTCCTCTTTACTTTTAGAAAACACCAAAATACCATTAATGAACACAATCCTGATTTATCACCTGAGTCAACTGAGCCATCAATAGAACAAACTGTTCAATTATGATTTTGACCATCTCAGGATACTGATTTGAAAGGTAATTTCCCTCTGCACGCCTTACCAGAAAATCGGTCCTATTTCCTCTATGAAAAACCATTCTTAACACAAATATATCTTTAGAGAAGAAACATGGTAATATTCAAATACTATATCATTTCAGTCATACTATAAATTAATTTATAATTTAACAATTTTCTAACTCCTAAAGTTGTCCAAACCGACCTCTGATACCAACTATAAGGCCCCAGCCTTAAACCTTACTTAATATTGAATTAAATGAATAATTCACATTGAGGATATTTTTTGGTTTAGAGTTTTAGAGAATTAGGACATAACTGTTACATCTCAAAAGATTACAAAGTAGACTAAGTTTCTATAAAATAAAAACTGTTAAAAAGAAACATGTCTAGTTCCAAGTTTTATATAGCATGACTTTCCATTGATCCCATCCTTTACCCTATTACACATTATTTCCTATGAAAAACATTTCAAAAAACTTGGGGTGAGCATAAAAGGCTCAGTAAGGGATACATAAAGAATGAAAACTGTTAGTTTATCAAACCAAAAAATAAACCATGTATACTTTATCAAAGTAATACTTTTCACCTTTATGAATTAGTATAAAACTCTTCACTAAATAAAAGATCATTACTTACACTTTTGTAACCAAAATATTACCATAAAACCCATAAAAAGATCACATAACATATAAAGGTAACTTGGGACATAAACATACATAAATTTAATAACCATATGGTCGACTTCCACACATATCACTTAATGGAATATCCATTCGGCCAACTTCCATACATACATAATGGAATAGACATAAAGCCGACTTCCATACCAAATGCATTGGAGGTTATAACGTAAACACCCTTCCTGGTATTCATGGCACCGCCCGTCATATGGTTTATCATGTAACCAGCCGTCAAATGTCCATGTACCATTATAAAATCATAAGACATAAAACAAACATAATGGAAAGAAAACATTTCCACACTTTGATCACAATATATCACTCAAATATATTGACATAAAAAATCCATTATAAAAACCATTTTCAATACCAAAATACATAAAATATTATCTGGTATTTATTTCATTTAAAGAAAATTACGGCTTGTTCAGTAAGCCAGCGACCAAATAATACTCGTGGTGGTGGAAAAGGTCATTGTCACTGCATACATTAAAAGAAACATTCCTTTTTGTCGTTTTTTAAAACACTTCATAGAAAAAGAATCCTTTTGTATAAAACTAAAAATCAAAGGGGTTTATACACAATATAAAACAATGTTGTGTATAAAACGAAATATGCATCAATGAAAGGAGATTGAGATGAAGTCCCTTACCTCGGGTCCGTCTTGACTCGATCATTCTTCAACCTCCTGAATAATAAAATTAAGTTAATTTCTACTTGATTAAGAACCTTTTTCAAGTTAATTATTCCTTTTATATCACTTATTACCATGTCATGAAAACTATGTAATTATTTGAGTTATTAACGTTCGTTTTAACGATCATTGGTACTTGAGTCAAAAATATGCTCTTTATAATTACAAGTTGTTCATGTATCCATTATATCCAGAGTTATAATCACTATGTAGATGTCATATATATCATATATATCCAGTATATAAATGCATTTATAATATTACATAATCATTTATAGGTAAGAAATGAAATTCACCGTTCATGGAGACGGTAAGCCGTACGTATGCATGAACGCTACTTTCATTTCTATGTCATATTAATGGAATTAAAACTAAATGAGAGGTATGTATATTTTAATTCCAGAATTATATAAATCATTTAGATGTAACACAAATTATGTATATCCATTATATATATGTATATATAATAGTACATTACATTTAGGGATAAGAAAGGAAATTCACCGTTTATTGAGATGGTCAGCCGTACATACGCATGAACTCTACTTTCATTTATATATCATACTTTAATGGGATGAAATAATAATGATATACAGGTATATTATAATTCCAGTATAACATAATATATAATAACTTTAAATCAATCCTTTATATGTCCCACATATGACATTAACGAATCAAATCACATTGAGGGGTCGGCAGTCCGCACTTCCTAAAATGAAATTATCGTGTTTACCCATAATGGAGTCCATAATGGTATGGTCAAAATGAAAAATACATAAGCTTAAGGAAAACAAAAACATATTATATATCATATATAAATATAGTGTCAACTTAATGGCCACCTTTGAAGGTGTTAAAAGAATGTTGAACAATCATCGTTTGGGGAGGCAGAAATTCGCCATCCACGGAAACAGTATGTTCTTTAACCATTAGATGTAGGTGTGTGTAAGTGTAGATCGAATTATTCTTATAACAACATCATAGTATATTTAAGATACTGGTGTTGTTACAAAAGAAATTAATAAAAAGTGTTTAGGGGGTTGGAGAAGTAAAATAAAACAAAAGGACTCAAGTAAAGACATTAGCTTAAAATCAGGTAACTCTATTTGGTTGGAGCTCAAAGGCTTCCTAGGGAAGACTTCTTCCCAAAGTGAGGCTTCAAGGAGTCATAGAGGGATGTGGAGAGACGAAATGGGTAGGGTTTGGCCGATCCAATGGCTTTTGGATGTGTGGGTAAAGAGGTAGAGGTGGGGGCCTTTTATAAGAGGAGAGGAGGGGCACTCTTGGAAAGTAAAGAAAAGTCACTTTATTTTGAAATGATATTCGGATTTAAGAGGTCCCACAATGATATAATTAGAGGATAAGGTGATAAGGGTTCTAAATTTACCCATACAATAGGTTTTGGACATGTTTATGTCATAGATTTTACATTATCGTTTCATTTTATTTAAATCCATTATTAATTAGGTAATCGATGCATCATCATGATGTCATAAATAATTTAATATATTTAATTTATAAAAAGTATAAAAAAAATATCATGATGTAGGAAATCATTTTATCTTTCTAATAAATATTTATATACTTAAAGATCATTTATTTAGACAAAATTAAAAATATTTTACTTAGCTGATACATTCTTTGTTACATTTAACATTCTTTAAAAATAAAAAGATAAAAAAGTCACCTTCTCACAAAAGTGATTTCATGGGGCCCCCAAGTTTGGAACAAGGCATTCCTTGGTCGTCCATGAGACAACCAGTAGCCTTAGGACACATGTTGTGGTCATTTTTTATTATTATGATATTATCTTATTATCTTTAACTACCCGATTACTCATTAATCAAGATAATTAAAGATAATTACCCTCGTTACTATTCATAATGTCTAAAAACAAAAGAGTCTTAATGAAATAATTTGGACCTTCTGAATCCAAATATTTAATTTATTTTAACAAATTACGAACACATAAATTTCAATAATTAATTTAAAAAAAACTTTCCGTTGTCAAAACAAATAACGGGTTTTTTAGAAACAATATTTATGAAAAGTTTGGCACTAGTTTATGCCTAATTCCAAAGTGAAATTAATCCCAATGACCATCATTGAATTAAATGGTAAAAATATATTCTAATTAAACTTTAAAACAAATTTAAAAGATAATATAACCATATAATTAAATTATATAAAAAAGCAGTTTTGATGTAAAATGCAATATTTTTCACTATTCATTGAAAAATGAACATTGTCAGAAAAATACCAAAAATTAACCCAAGGTAAATTTCAATGTCCCAATCATAAATAATATGTTTATTTTGAAAAATAGATCTTATATAATTGTCAAAAAGTGGATTTAAAAGGGGTTCGCCATCAAAAGGCGGTTAATCGACCTTTTAAAGAATATTTGTATGTTTACACTTAAAAACTGGATTCATTTGCATTTTTAATCCTCTAACATTTATTGTAAAGAGTAAAAATATTGTAAAAACATATATAATCATTTTTTAGTTAGTTCTGTTCATTCCCGCCATTATAATGGCTAGGCGTTAGCTACCATTTAAAATAATATTATTTTTTTATTAGAGTGCAATGTATGATTCCCAAGAAACTCATTGTTGCGTATCGGGTACGCTATCGAACATAGCAACCCCTTTAAAGTAAAATTAATATATAATTCTTAAATATTAATAAATTTGAAAATTCATTATTATTTATTTACTTGGGATGTTACATATTTACCCAATTAATTATATTGATATATAATTCTGGTCCCACCCATAACATAATGAAAACTATATATTCGTTTTACATAAGATAAAAAACTCCTCATTTAATAATAACTTAACCTATGTAATAAAAATATGTTTTATAAAAATATTTTAATTATAATGATATACATTCTAGAAAAAGAATATGTAGAATACCATTAGATCATATCCCTATCAAATATTAATAAAATTCATTGGATTCCATCATATAGAGAAATTGATGATAATAATCACAGAGAAAATTTATTAATGTAAATACCATTTTTATGTTAAAATCACATATTTAATATCTATAAATTTTCAAAATATTAAATAAAAAATTTTCATTGAAATTAAACATGGAATATTTTAGAGGAAGCTTTAAATTATTGAGCAGTCATATGGTGGGAAATTCCATTCAATTTTTATAGGTTAAAATAAAAATTTCAGTCACATTTTTATTAATAAGAAAATGTACCAGATTCAAAAATATAATATAGTGTTGCTTTTAAAACTGGTTTTAAAATCTCAATATTCGGTAATATTAATTTAAAAATCAGTATAAAATTTTAAAAACATTCATCAAAATATTTTTTTACAGAATATTTTCGAACGAGAAATGATATGTGATTGAAGAGATAAATAAATACATTCTTTCTAAAAAAATCTTATTATATCGTATTAATAAATAGATTAAAATGAAATAAAAACATGAAATCACAAAAAATAATAATATTAGATGAAAATTCATGATATTATAAAAATAGA
The DNA here is from genome assembly GCA_963277665.1 of Viscum album. NCBI lineage: Eukaryota > Viridiplantae > Streptophyta > Magnoliopsida > Santalales > Viscaceae > Viscum > Viscum album. The sequence goes on from OY728142.1 coordinate 1,544,016,304, forward strand.
GATCTAGAAATTTAATTGCCTTAATCTTAACAACATTCAATAATCATAAACAATGTGATTTTAACAAAAAAAACCGTCAACTTTACTGTATTTCATGAAGACAAGTTGCATCATTATATATAATAAATTTAGTTTTATTATAAATATATTCCATAAATATTATCATATATATCTTATCACATAACTGTATGCACCATGCTCGCATCACAGCCTAATGACATCATGACTACATCACTGTCCGTGTTGTAATTCCTTAAAGGTAATTTCCCAGATCAAAACCCATATATTTTGGATTCAAGATTAAAATATTACAAGATACATACCACCCCAACTCCATTTTCATAATTATATATTATGAACAAAGTTCTGAGTGACAATTTATTCATTTTTTATCTATGTTTTGGTGAGTTAGTTTGGATCCTTACATTTTGATAATGGTTTCATAATCAATATAATGTTAATATTTAGAAAAGAAACTTATATATTAAATATATAATTATAGCATCCCACCTTTTATCACATAAACTTTCATTACATTTTACAAAACCGAGGATCTTTAAGGTTTAGTGTCTTGGAAACCAGGAACTTAAAACATGAAAACATAAAACATTCTTCTTAAACACTTGAAAGGATTCTCCTCATGTACATCCTAGTTTAATTACTGCATCACATAACCTGAGGACATACATCAAAAGAAAGTGTGAGCAGAAGGCCCAGTAAGGGAAACAAGAGAAACATTTTACATGTGAACTTGAGATATTTCAATAAGGTCATGAAAAGAACTTTAAGGCATGAGAATGAAATCATGAGGAATATCATAATAAAAATAACATTTTCATAACTTGAATATGTGGCTACATCATTTAACATAGACAATCATGAACATATCACCACGGTCCATCCCCAAGGTGTCATTTGAAAATTACCAAGGTTATTCACCAAGGTATCGTGAGAATTGTAATCTCTAGTGGTTACATCATTACCCAATGCATTAGAGCGCTATCAGGGCGCACCCTTAAATTTTCCTTTATTATCATGTGAGCCACATATATCATCATCAAACATTTCATAAAGAACCCATATAGCACAAAATAAATGGGTTTCATTTCATAATCATAATGTTTTAAAAACTGCTTTAAAGACAAGATCTTAATGTCACTTTAAACCCACGGAAAGGGAAAGCGGGTCTCATGTATGTAAATCCCAGAATTTGAAATATATCATTTTTGACATATATGTGAATACCCTTGTAGAAATAAGTTCTTTGAGTATTCACTTTATAACATAAAATAATTTTGAGAAAAGAGAGAGGCGTTTCGAGACGAAAATTCTGCAGCATAACGACTATGTTACAAGGTTTTAGAAAACATTGAAAAGAGAGGGGACATGGGTAAAACATTCATAAATGACCCATCAAACAGTAGAGGAAAAAACTATAAGGGATTTAAGAACATGGTAATGAAATTGAAAATATACCATATGAAATGAAGAACATGAAAGGAAGACAAAAATAAGATTTCTCTTATGAGAATTCGGCAGCCTAACAGCGTCACTTAAACTTCACCAAAAATGAATTGACAAGGTCAAATAGGGTCTCTCATCATATGAACATAAGAGTCCAGAATGATAGATATAGAGATCATACACCAACATAATAGAAAGGAACTTTCAAGAATTGACATGGAATTAGAACTTTGAAAAGGGAGAAAGGTGCAAGGACCACTTAAAAATTTAGCAGCCTAACGACGCCACTTAAACTTCAAAATACTGAATTGAAGAGATAAAATGGGGTCTCTCATCATATGGTCATAAAATATCAGTATGATAAATATAGATATAATACCCCAACATAACAAAAAGGAACTTGAACGAATTGACATGAAAGTAGAACTTCAAAATGAGAAGGGTGAAGAACCACTTAAAAATTTGGCAGCCTAACGGCGCCACTTAAAACTTCAAAATACTGAATTGAAGAGATCAAATGGGGTCTCTAATCATATGGTCATAAAAGATCAGTATGATAGATATAGAGATCATACCCCAACATAACAAAAAGGAACTTGAATGAATTGACAATAAAGTATAACTTTAAAACGAGAAGGATGAAAAACCACTTAAAAATTCGGCAGCCTAACGGCGCCACTTAAAACATTAAAATACTGAATTGAAGAGATCAAATGGGGTCTCTCATCATATGATCATAAAATATCATTATGATAAATTTAGAGATCATACCCCAACATAATAAAAAGGAAATTTAAATACTTTACATGAAAATAGATCTTGAAAAATGAGAAGGGAGAAAGAATCCGTTACAAAAATTTCGGCAGCCTAACGGCGCCACTTAAACATTCATAAAATGAAATGATGAGAGTAAGAGGGGTTCTCTAATCATATGAACATAAAAAGGACAGTATAATGAATATCAAAGAAAATCCTCCAACATAATAACATGGAGCATAAAAGAAATGACATAAAAGAGATCACTTGAAAAGAAAGGAAGAGGTCGGATCCCTTACCTTAAAACGTAACTCTTAAAACTCAAAGGTTTGGACCTTGAGAGCTTGAGGGCACCTTGGTAGGACTCCTTGGGAGGTAATGAGTCCCGAAATTCGTTGTGGGAGAGTGGGGAGTCGAAATGGATGAGAGGTTTGCTTGGTATTTATAGGGAAATTGAGGGGACAAGGCATTAATGGCCAAGGGACACCTCAAAAGTGGTTTTCTCAAAACCATGTGCTCTCCCTTGGCATTTACCATGGAGTTAGGACACATGGGGCCCAAAAAACAATAATTCATCACCCTTGGCCGGCAAAACCTTAAAATATCTCATGACATCATCACGACACAGCTATGAGATCATTAAACATACCGAAACCCAAAAACTGTATTTTTACTATTCACTGAAAATTCAACTTTCTCAGAAAAATCCCAAAATTTCACCTTAAGCAAATATCAATGCTCTGATTTCAAAAATGAACTGCATTTTATAAAAATAATTTTTTAAATATTTTTAATTTAATTTTTAAATAAATACACTATTCACCGAAAATTAATTTTTTCAGAAAAATCCCCAAAAATTACCATTACATTATATCGACGCTCTGAGTTCAAAAATGAAATCCATTTTATAAAAATAATTTTCTAAATATTTTTAATTAAATTTTGAATTAAAAAACACTATTCACCCAAAAAAAACTAATACTTGAATAATAATTTATGAAACCGTTATTTAATCATTTTATTGAATCACAATACTTAATCAAGGTGCCTAGATTATATTAATACTTTCTTTAAGTGAAATTACTAATCCATTTGGACACATTACTAATCCTAATCATAAAATCACTATTCATAATTTATTATTCATCAAAAATCATGTTGATCTTATTGGACTATAAATTTCGTACTGAACATATTTGTAAAAGACCATTTTTTGAAAATCATTACACATTTTAATTTATTTAAGGTTTACATAAACATTTTTAAAATGTCCTTTCTCTAAATATTCATCAAAAATATGCATACTATATTTATCCGGACATTTGAAAATTCATAAACTTCATCATAAGAAGAAATCCCAATTTTTATTTAAAACAAGGGATTACACAAGGCTGTTACGGTCTCCTTACATAGCCCCTTATCACACCAGCATAGGACCTATGTGTAAGGTGTGCTAAGGTGATAGAATCCGAGGGAGGCTCGGCCAACATCGCATGAGTAGTAATTTCTATCAGTTTGAACTTCTCGCGAAGGCGATTCCGTTCTAGCTTCACACGATGATGTTCGGCTTGGGTTTGGTCCAGAGCAAAGCCCAGTGGTGCTACCTCCTTCCCATGTTCTGTTAGATGGGCTTCGATCGGTCCAAGACTACTGGGTGAGGCCATCAAATCTTCTTTCTATAATAATTAACCAAGATTACATGTATTTAGAGACAATAATCAAAACATTTAGTTTCCAGTGGTCATATTGACCAATGGTCATATAACCGTCTAAACCCAACGGTCTCATTTTAATTATAATAATGTTATCAAATGAATCATTTTTGTTGAGTATAAAAATAAATAAAATAACACATAAAATTAGGAAAGAATATTTATTCAAAATTTTGGGTTGTTACAATAATTATATACATTCATCCATAATATTTATATATAATAAATTAATTACACTATTGAAGGAGATTTTAGGCTTTATGGGCGCATGAATGTCGTTTTCACGGATCGAGGGATGGACCCAAATAAATGTGAATAATAAAAAAAATCATGATAATTATTATTCATATAAATAATATATATCTATCAAATATATCCTTATTATCATAAATTTATAATTGGAACAAAAAAAATGATTCAAATAGCTTCATGTAGCTTGTAGTGCACACGTATGCATGAGTGATGTCGTCGTTTTCCAAAGGATTTTATAGTAATACGGTAGATATGATTTTATCATCCTAGAAAAATTATAATTTCATAAATTTCATATATAAACCATAAATAATTAAAAATAACTGTCCATAAAAGTTAGTGATGAGAAGTTATTAGTATCTTAATGTAGAGATGGTAAGCCATACATAAGCACGAGAAAAATTTTAACTTACAATTTGATGGTAAAGACGATAGATAATTGTGGTTTAAAAATAATAATTAAATTTATGTATATTTAACATAATTTTTATATTATTTCATAATAAATACCGTACATTTATAAGTTTTAAATGTGGAGTTAAAAATAAAATGACCAGTTATGCTTATTGCCACTTCATTGAAAGAACTCTTTTTGGTCTCCTCTTAAGGACCCAGTGCTTGCTATTTTGGAAATAAAATAAATAATATTATATTGAAATATATTATTAAGTGATAATTGTTTAGGTTATTAAGGATTTTTAAGTCTCATTCTGTTGCAAATAAGTGAATGGAGGGGTCCATTTTTATAAGTGAGGTGAGGTGCAGTCTTGCAATTTTTAAAAGAATAAAATATTATAATGTCATTTTAAAAAAAGAATTTAATGTATTATTAGGTTGAAATATCCGCAAATAATAAAATTTTGAAAGTTTTTAGTTGCGTTTAAATATTATCTTTTGGTTAAACCCATATTATTAACCAATTTTAACCACAACCACAATAATTTCCTTTTCACACGTAATGGGTTAGAATTTCACTTAGAATGTCTAAATATGTTAATAAATGGCCAAGGAATGCTATTTTAGACTATATATTATCTACCTATCCTATTTCATAATTTTTATGTTTTTTAAAAATATTTAATAAATAATTGATTACAAAAAATATTAATAATTTCACTTTTTCCTACATTCATTTCATTTTACATTGAAAACATCAAGACAAAGAATGTATTAAAATATAATGCCATAAAAATTCTCTAATACTACTTATTTATCTAAAAAAATCATGAAACAATAATTCACTCAATTTATATGACTTTTAATAATTTTAATATCAGTTATTATATTTTTTAATTCAATATATATTGTGTTGGCGCTACATTATGTCTTATTGTGATTATTCCATTAACTAATTATAAATAAATTAACATCATGAAAATAAATTTATTATTCTAAAAATATCAATTTATATTACATGACAAATATATTTTCTCTATATTTGAACACATAAGAGATAATTTAATAGTAAGAAAGTTATTTTTCATATTTTTCATTCCATTAGTAAATAAATAGATTAATTTCATGGATAATTGTTGCATGAAAAATTAAATTTTAAGATTAATTTAATTTTGGTTGATATATATTAATACAATAATTATTAATATAAAATATTGAACTTTATATTTCTTTTGAACCTAATTTAACCTAATTTATCCTTTATCATGGTGAAATTATTATCCACTATTATTATTTTTATTAAAAAAAATAATAGGTTATTTTTTACTTATTTTTTATTCCAAGAACAAATATGGAATCTATTTTTCAATATAATATTTAGATAAGTGGAAGAATTTTGAAAAAAATTATATTCACAAAATAGGATGATAAGTTTATTTTAAGGAAAATGTATTTCTGATAGAATTGATTATATTATTTTATCTATATGAATAAAATTGTTCATTATATGGATTTAAATGAAAATAAAAATAAATATTTAACTAATTTCAATTATATCAATTTTTTCATTTTGATTATTTTTAATTATATAAAATGTATAACCATTATGTACTATAAATTAGTACATTGAAAATTATGTTTCAAGGCCAAACATTATGTACAAAAATAAAAAAAATTAAATTATAAAATTGAATTAATTTTATTATTATAAATAATTTTTTCATATTTTAAATTAATATTAAATAAAAAATAATGTTACTTTTGAGTTACTTGATTTAATGAAAATAAATGTTAATATTTTTAAAATTTATATATTATACTCATCACTCAAAAATCAATAATTTTTGCAAAAATCCCATAATTTAACTATACTTTTTTTAGGAAACTATTATTACAAAAATAATTTCGATTTTATAAACTGATATTTTTAATATTGGAATAAATTAATTATAATTTAAACACAAATAAGAAAAAACATATTTGAATGAAATGCATTTTTGAATCCTAAATTTACTTCAATAAAATACTTGAGTATTTATGTATTTTCAATTCACTAATATAGTTTAATTATGTTAGATAAGTATATATATTTCATAATGTGATTAATCCTATTCAAAAGTATTTATGTTATTTATATGTTATAATATATCATTTCTATATTAAAATTTGATTTGTTTATTACACATGCTTTTAAAGAAATATTTTTTTAAAATAAACATATCTTCCAAAATGATGGGTATTTATATTATAACACATTAATTAAATTATTTCCTATTAATTTGACCTTGAACGTCAAATTTTTCTATCCAAAATTTCATTTTTTGTAAACCCACATCGTATAGTGTGACAATAAATGATTATTTGAAAAAGAGAAGTGAAAAACATAAAGGTTAACAAAAATAAAAAAAACCGGGTTCCCAAATAAGGAGAAAAGTTTTTACTGTTAAAATTTAGTAATTGTTGATGAAAATAATTACCATGGATTAAGAGAGAGTGATATATAAAATGGTCATGACAATGTTAAAGACCATGAAACCATACATCTGTGAGGGTGAAGAGACAATCAATTTATCAAAAAATGACGGTGAAAGGATAATTTTTTTAAGATCATTTTATTAATGATGAATTATTATTTAACTATCATGATAGATAATTTGAGTAAATTAAATTACATTATACCTTGTTATTTCCCAAATATCCTAAATAACCCATAATTATCAACAAAATATCATCCTAAAATATTTAACCTTATGAATCCTCCAAAATATCTTTGACCGAATTCAATAACCCTAAAATATAATTGATTTGATCAAACATATATCACTAAAAAATATAAATTATATTAAAATGTCACAAACCAATGAAGTTAATATTGTGTTCATATATTACCATAAAACATACAATTAAATTGTATCAACAAAAAAATATTATTGAAATTATAATCCATTTAATATATTATATAAATTTTAAAAATGATGTAAAATCCATCAAACATAACTCAAACCATTTTTCACAAAATAACCATACAATTTTGAGGTCCCCAAAACTATCTTATCTATTTCATCACTCATAAAAAAATATTTTCACACACTAAACATTTTAAAATAAATATTAGGCACAAGTTAATTATTATATTTATGTAAATTATGTGTTCTAAAAAAATATCAAATTAAAAAACTCAATTTTATTGGTTATCAGCAATATACAACAGATTTTTTAAAATTCATTGTGAAAAAATTATATTGAACAATCTATATTTGTTTCTGGATTTATATAACCAAAATATCACAATTATTTAATTCCAATACCAAAACACTTCTATCATTCTACTTCTCTCTTAAACATTTATTTTGAATTTGTTATCTTATTCTAAATTACTCATTCCCATTAATATGTCATTCATAGTCTATTTATTATCAATATCAAAAATATCAATTGTATGAACTTGTATATAAACTTATTGATATTTGTCCCCATTATATTAATTTTCATAATACACATACATTAATCATTTAAAAAAATCAACCATCAAGGATACCTTATGGAAACTAATATTCTCATCCAAATCATTACCAAAAAAATCACTTTTCATCATTAACTAGTAACTATATATACATATTTTCCACACCAAAACATCGTCCAAATCCATTTAGAAATTTCCTTAAATGTGTCTTACAATATACTTGAAATATATAAAGATGAATATTATTTCCAAAATTGTCCTCATGAAACTCTAATTCTGGATTATTTGATGTGTTAGGGAACTCAACTATTTTGAAATTTTTAATCGTAAAATGAAATAATTAATTTTGTATAATAACAAGGTTTAATTTTCCTAAATATGATACACTTAGTTTGTCATACAGAAAATCATTCTCTTTTTTTATCATTTAGCATTAAAATAATTATACCAATTTCCAACCATTGAATAAAACAAAAAACCAATGTTTGAGAAATAATAATCATAGTGGGAAATCTCATTATCTTGAAATATAAGTAATAGTATTTCTAAATTAGTACACCTTTATTTAAAAATATGACACTGTAGGTTTAACCTAGGTCATTCATGATCATTATCTATTCAAGTCCTTCAAGGATATTCAAATATAAAATGTTGGTAAACATAATAAAGATGTTATGGATTGTAAAACCAGGTACACAATATGGGAACACTCACTATTCACTAGATTGATAGATTAGATATACTCGAACATCTCATTTAAATGATATTGGACCTAGATTTTCCTTTCCCAAAATCATTTTAACTTATAGCATCTACATAGAGAGATTTTTATAAGAAAACGGTATACTATTTTTAATCATAACATATGATGTAATCCTTTGATTAGTATTATCCTAAAGGTCATCACTAAGGTTTTATCATTCTAGTTTGAAATGGAAAACTAAAATTTTATCTTATAAAAACCGTAGAAACACAATCATTTAGGAATTAATATGACATAATCTTGTATTAATATTAATTAAGTAATAAAATGATGAATGAATGAATCATATCGGTTTATTGTCATTGTAATCATGAATATATAAACTACTAGTTAATAATTAAATGAAATCATCCACCTAATTTGAGGAAAGGAAACATAAGAATTAGTATGGTTAGAACCACTATAAGGGAAAGAAAGGGGTATTTAAGTGATAAAATAAACAAAACATGAAAATAATGGTATAGGAACATGAGAAAAATATTTTTATATTATTCCCGTTATTTCATATATCATAATCACGAGTCCTGGAAAAAATCATGGTTGTTCGTAAGATGTCAATAATAAATGAATTAAAAAACATGATCCATTAGAGTATAACGTAGTCTGTAGAGATGAGTTTTCATCATATAAATAATCCAATAAAATAATTTCCTTCACATTTATGTCTTAATTATGAGACTTTTATAGTGTACTGAGTTCACTCATCAAATAATTATATTATTCAAGGTTCACTGCCAAGACTATCATAGTGGATATAATCCCTTACTAAATTGGGATCACTCCGCACACTAAAACTGTTTATCAAATGATATATCATTATATTACCAATGAATTGTGGGGAAATATAAATCTGGGCACACATATCATATAATGATAACTATACAAATATGTTCTATAATATCATAAATTATTCATCATATCGTCCTAAAATAACTCATGGAAAAAATGAGTTTCATAAACATCTTATCATCATATTATTATAACATAAAAAATAATTAATATTATTTTTATTTTTGTATAATATTCATAATAAATAATAAGAAATTTCAAAGGATTTCTTATTATAATGAAAATTATTTTAAATGATCACTTGGAAAATTTCTTGTAGAAATCACTAGTTTTAACATTGAAATCAGTTATTTTAATTATATAAAATTTTCAAATATTTATGACTTTTTCCTTGGAAATAATCATGAAAACATGTAATTTAATCTTAAAATAAATTAGTGGGTATGAATAAATGAATTTTTTTATGTCTTATATGTCAAAACAATGGGATATTTCACATTTTCAAAAAACAGGTCAGAAGGTCCTCATTCAGAAAATGTCATGAAGATTAAATTTAAATTATCCTCTAAAAATTAAACATGGGTAATAATGAATTTAAATAAATTGGGGATATATAGAAACATAATTTAATAAAATTTTTAATGACATGGTCATGGAAGATAAATAATTTTAAACTGATGGGATTTGTAATGTCTTATTTCCAGAAAAAGAAATTATTTTTGTATATTGAATGATTAAAGAGAGTAAAATGAATGGAAAATATATAATATCAGGAAATAACTAGAGGATAAGAAAATTTATTTGTTTACTGAGATTTATTGAATGAAAAGTTACCTTGATAAAGCAAATAATGAACAATTGTAGTAAAAAATGTAATTGTAACAAAAAAACCGTTATCATAGGTCTATATTCATTCTTATAATTTAAAATCTCATATATAATAAAGATATGTTTATTATACACTAATTATATAAACATATTAATATATATTATACTCTATATTATTTAATTATATCCTTTCATTGCCTATTTATAAATAATTTTTTTATTAAAATAAATATTTTGGGTTATTACTTCTATATTTTTCAAGTATATTTTGATTTAGTAGTTTTGTAACATTTACTTTTATCATTGTTAAATCACATATATAAATTTGATCAGGATATATATAAAATATATATTCAATATATACATGTATCAGGTCATATATAAAATACATAGATAGAAAAGGATTAAATTGTTCATTGAGACAGTAGGTCGTACATACACATGAATGATGTTTTCACTTATCTATGATTTAAATCAAAGAATGATTAATAAAAATTAACCTTTAAAAAATAATTATTATATAATATTAATATTATATATTCCTAAAACAAATATTTATTACTATTCATGTAAGAATGAAAAGAAAATAATCACATCGTTTCTTGGAGGTGGATGTAGAACCGTATGCACGAGCGACAATATAAATTTCTAATGGATTGAAATGTAAGAATTTGATTATTATATTATCATTGAAGAAGAATAATTATTTCATAAATATAATATATAAAAATTAAAAATATCATTATACTGATCCTTGAATGATATTGATAAAAAATGAACTATTTGAGTTTTTGGAAATTGTAACCTGTATATACACACGAGAGATACATTCACTTACCATATGATAGTAAATATGGTAAATAATAGTGGTTTCATTATAATATAACATTTAATTATATATAGGATACATAATTAATTATTTTATCATAAATACAACATATTTATAAGAGGTAAAAGAATAATTAAAAAACAATGTGATCGGTTATAGAAATAACGTATTCATTGAGAAAACACTATTGGATAACCTATTAAAGACATTATGGTTAGAAATTTGGACAAACCATAATCTATATTATATTACAGGTGTTTATTTAATTATTTTTAGGGGTTGATTTAGTAAAAATTCTTCATGTGATGAAATTATGTAGACGATGGGGATCCCATTTAACATTTAGTGGAGTTGTACTCTTGGAATTTCATAGAATATAGAATATAAAATAAGTCATTATATTTCCAAATTCTCTCAAATGGATAGATATTAGATTGATAATATGGATTTTTATTAAATATAATAGAAAATAAAAATTTTATGCTTTTAGTGTTATTTTAAACCATATCTTTTGGATGAACCCCTTAGTTAATAAATATCACCCATATCTATATGAACACTTTTTTCACTATGGAAGGGATATAATTATTCTTATAAGGTAAAAATTGGATCATATATGAAAAATGAAGGAAATGTTCACCCATATATTATTAAAATTATACCAATTAAATTCGTCCATGATTTTTATATAATTTAAAAATATAATATTTTCTTAAAATATCAATAATGATATTTGTGACAGTATTCATTTTATTTGACTTTATATACACTAAAAAATGAAAGGAATTCTAATATAATAATATCACACTAAAATTTTATACAAAATGAATGTAAAAATTTCTTGGAAAACAATAATTCACTGATATTGGATTATTTTTATTATTTTTAACATCAATATTTCATTAATTAAATAAATATTGTGTCACTGCTTTATATATGATTAATCTATTTATTCAGTCAGCAAAATTTATAAAAAAATTACCATAATGATAGTAATTTTATTAATTCATATGTATCTACTAATATAAATTACAAACATTATTTTATCCATATTTTAGCAAAACAAATATATCTGAATGGTTAGGGAATAGCCCTTCATTTTATGAAAAGGCAAACAGAAGACAACGTGAAGGATAACGAGGTCATACAGGCACACATGACCTCATACCGAAGGAGAATCAAAGAGAAGAAATCAAAATTCAATGTCACACGTTTGGGAAGTAGCATAGTCTACATCCCTCTAAGACTCATACTCCAGAGGGCCATGAGACCTGGTAACCATGTGTGGATTCAGGTATGAGTAATTCATCCTAAGTCTCGCTTTCCAAGAAGGTATCGGTTGTGATTCTTCAACACCCAAAACGACATTTTTTCATTTGGAATAAACCTGAAGGTATGTTGGTTTTTTGGGGAATCAACCTAAACTTAATTTCATATTCCCTTGATGTCCTTTGTGTCCTTTAGTTTAAAATTTTCTATGTGAGACCTTGAAATACTCTCACCTTGATCCTCAAGAATAGAGTCCATTCATTCCTGCTCCTTTCCCACAATCACTTCTGGTGTCATTCCACCTTTACCCCTAGTAGTTAAATTCTCTATTTGAGGCACCAGATCTGCATCCTTATCCACTTGAGGCTCATGGGCAATCTCTTGGGGAGCATCATCCACCACCCTTGACGCATTAGCCTATATTGATTGTTTCTTCACATTCTTCCTGTGAGAAGTCTCCTGATATCCTTTTAATGAGCAAAAGGCACAAGAAACATTTTTAAAACACCACTCCTTAGCATGTATAGTAACTTGAAAATCATGAATGAAATCAAAAAATCTATCATACTTTATCTTGAGAGATATATCATCATCCAAAGATGATAAGACTATATTATAAATTAGACAAGTTCTTCTATCAAGAACCCCCATAAATCTAGTATAGTAACCAAATTTTGCAATCTTGTTGGTCGGGTACAGTTTAATTGGAATTCCAACCACAGAGCAAATGTCAAATATAATTTTAAGATTTCATAAGGTCCAATGATGGCCAACAATTTTGATCTTGACCTCAACTCTAGTATTTTTAATAGATAAAGGATTGAAATGGAAGTCTCATTCATAAAAGAAAACCATACGTGGATTTAGATAAATTGACCTGATCCCCCAATCTCTCCACTTAATATTGTATGATGGAAAAATAATATAATAGAATACATGTCCCATAGGTATGAATCTCCAACCAGAGAACCCCCATATAGATTTGAGTATCCTAGTAAAATCATCAATTCTTTTTGTTTTACATCCATTAGAAAGAATAAGTCTGACTATAATTGAAGGCTCACAGATCTTGAATATGTCAAGAATAGCCTCCCTACATGCAATAACGTGGTAAATGTCACCGTTCCAAACAATTCACTCAGAAATACCATCGTGCATAGCTATAAAGTTCCTTTGTTCAAATTATCCTACAACTTCTACGGTGTATTTACAAGATTTACATGCATCTGTTAATTTATCAGACGAAATTCCGATCTTCATGAAGACCCTATCCAATGAAGGTCGAGCATCAACACCGCCCAAGGAACCATTGAATATCGGGTTCAATTCCATGGAATGATCTTCAATCACCCTCACTGCTTCAAGAGTACGGAACCCAAATATGAATTGCCTTCAATAAACACTGCCTTGGAACACACAACCTCCACAAAATCAGGCGATTGAGTCTTGGAAACCATCTGGAAAATTTGACCCACATCGACAACACAATCCAGACATCAGACTTTCAGAACAACTTCAACAGGAGGAACCTCACCTGAATCTACAACCACAATGTCGATTTCAGAGCTATGGGGAAAGGCAACAACATTTGTCCCCAGTGAAGCCAAATAAACCCAACCTTCTTCTAATCCTTTCACGCATCACCATCCAAGGATCGATTTTCACCCCTCATATCATACGTAGCCAATTGATTCAGATATAATTTGGATCTGTATGGGATATTCTTGGCAGCCTTAACCGCTTGAATTCCACGCAATAGACCATTCTTCTCGACAAAAGAAGCCACATTAGGTATTGAACCACCCGCAATAGGGGTCTTACCATGAAAATGAAGAAAACCCATTGAAACCCCCTAGATAAGCCGAAGACCGAAACCACCATGAGAAGAAGAATCCTGAGAACTCACCAAAAAATTATATAATTAAAAGTAAATAAGTAACATTTTTAATTATAATTTTCTTTAAATGTTATATGAATCATTTTCTCTCAAAAATTGTCCCTTAATGTAATGAAATGAGTTTTTATGTGGAAAATATTATTTGATAACATTTTGAAAGAAAACGAAGCTTATAATAGATTTCAATAGCATTGAGAATTTATGATTTCTTTATTTTAATCAAATTAAATATCTTTACTAACTTACGAAACACACAAACTTGAGTTTAAATGAACTACGGTATAAATATTTTTTTACGTGTTTCCTTTATAACATAGATATTAAATAAGAGGATATGAATATTCGAGAATAAATTATTAAAATTATAAGCTTTATAAATTTATAAAATAATTTATTTTGTTACCAATTTTTTATAAATGAGAATTTTAAAAAAATGAATAAAATGAAATGTTTTCCAAAAAATGTATTTCTTTATAAATATAGAATTCATCTCACTTTCAAAAAATATTATAAATTTAATGATTATAAATTTTGTAAAATAAATTTATAATAAATAACATCATATTCAAAATCATCTTTTCAAAATTCACATAGATATTGTTTTAGAGAATTTTCTAAAATGATTAATATATCGATGAATAATAAAAAATATTTATTTTAATTAAAAATTACCTTCTTCATTAAAGCATATAAAATAAATTTTTTTAATAAATATGGTTAAAAATATTAGTACAATTATATATTATTTAATAAGAAATTTGTCACTTTAATCAATTTAGTATAGATAGATGATTGAAATTTTTTTTAAAAATTTGAATATGTTCTCATTGGAAACCCATTTTTCCAATGTGTCTATGGTTTTAAATTAAATTTAATTATTTCAATTATTTGAATTTAATTCAATAAAATGGATTCCAAATTTTTAATAAAATTAGTTTATATTATAAATATAATCATCTTAAATTTTGGTCCTACTGAATAGTAAAAACTTTAAAAATTATTTACCATATCTAAGGTTAAAATTGGTTTAAAATGGGTTAAAATATAATTATATAGGAAAAAATGATATATAAACTTGTCCATTAAAAATTTTAATTCCCTGTTATTGACAATATATTATCAATGGTATGATGATGGTCCATTTTCTATCTTTATGGAAAGTAAAAAATTTGGATATCACTTTTTCTTTTAAAAAATTCAAATTGTGTCTCAATCCCTTTTCTAAAAGGCCACCACGACCATCTATAGTAAACACTTAAAAAGATATTATTTATGCTAAAAAATTATGAAAAATATTAATTTTATCCTCACAAAAATTATAGAGGCATTATTTTTATTATGAACTCTTTTTTATAATGCTTTAGTTATCAACCTAAAGAGGATCTCCGAAGAAGTGGCGAAATTATTAAACATGCATTTTTATTTTATTTCATATGAATAATATTTATAAAATTTTAAAAATAAGATAAAAAAATATCAAATGTGTATAATATATAATTATATGTTATTATATTTAAGTAATATACTATATCTATCTCCAAATGCATATATTTGGAAACAAAACATTCTATCATGTGTGTGGCGAACTACTGCGTTGATAATTGATGTAACTCTTTTTCCATAAATACTTATGAAGTTTTCGTTTAATGATGTAATTAACTAAAAATATTAAAATTTTAATATCATTAAACATGTTTAATAGTTATATCATATATACCATCTTACTTCCATTCTACGTGCGGTATGATATAATTGCTCATGTGTGTAAAATATTATAGTGTCCTTAAGCGATGAGATTCATTTATAATATATTATCTACAATGAGGATAATAAGGATAAATTAAAAGAATATAAGTTATATTTATGAAAAATCATAATCCTAAAAATATAATATCACCCCTCATATATTACCATCCAACCCATCATAAAATAAATATGTTCATACTGTGCATGGCTAGATACCTCATGGAAAACCATTGTGATGTGATTTTCATTTTTCATTTCATATAAATGATATTGAGAAAATTTAAATTAATATATAAGATAAATATTATATAATAACTATTATGGAAGGGTCAATTATTATGCACCTTCATTTTTTAAGTCTTTTAATGAATAATAAAAACAAAAATCATGTATATGTAGAACCTACCGACTCCATAAACGTTGTGACTCATTTTCCAATAAATAATTTTTTTGTATGACTAAGAATATGTATACAATGAATATATATGATATTTAAATTAAAAATAAAATTATAGGTATAATGTTATAATAATCAAATTAAAAATACTGAAACTATAAAATATAAAATATATGAAATATGAATAGTTTCCACCGAAAATAGTGATTTTTGATCATTAATGTTTAATAAATATGTGATAATGGAACATAAGTTAATAATATTTTACTAGATATATATTTATTAGGGTATTCAATAGATTTATGATAAACCTCTATTTATTATACATGAGGTACATACATGTATGAAGGAAGTTAGAATCAAGGTAAGGGTTTCTAATCCAACTTTTTTTGTATGAGTCATATGCAATATTCAACAATTATTTTTATTTTCATGTGTATATAATTATAATTTCATGTGTTAAATCATTCATCTATAAATTAAATCATTATATAAAATTTCATTTTATGTTATTTAAATTATGGGGCATTCGAATCAATATTTACCGAAGTGGTAAACATTTATTTCACAATGTCATCACTATTGAGTTTGTTTAGTGTTTAAGTATCGTAGGGATAAAATGTATTTCATTAATATCATAATCCAACCATATGTTAATATAATATATGTATTCATGTAATTTTATTATAATATTATGACTTTACCTCCCATTTTTACATAAAATGACTAGGAAAATATTTTAATGAAAATGAAACATTATCCACTTTTCGGTTTAAAATAAATTTTATTGTAAATCCATGTTTTCTAAAAATGTTTTAAAAACCAATATAGAAATATTCTAGAGGTTTTTTAATAAAAATTTTACACTTGTATTAATTTTTACAAAACATTATAACAATAATCATCATTTCATTTTCTAAATGAGTAAGTTTTTACCCTTTATACAGTAGAATGAAAGGAATGTTTTCAACTTATTTGGGATGTATATAATTTCCCACCATCATGGACACATCATGTTTTAATTTTTATTTTAAAATATTCCATGGGTTATCTGAAAAGAAAATTATTTTAAAATTTTTTTGTAAACATTTAGTTTCAAAATATTAATTTCTATAGTGCAATAGATAGTTTCTTCAAGAATTGATTAAATATCATTTCAAGGAATTTCTATTCATAAATGAAAAAAAAATTTATTCAGCATATAATTAACTAATGATATGTTTTAATTACACAATAATTATTATTTATATGAATTGTTTATGTGTATTTTTAATAGAGATTTCTTATTTTGTTACCATGTACCATGTTACATATAACATCATTCCAAACTGGAATCTATGAAGGTTGTCAGACCAGTCATCCCATTACCTCGAAAAAATAACCCCAAATTCTAGAGGCTACCAACTAACATTAATGGCCTAGGTTGTGTCTTTGGGGATATAATACCTCATATACCATATAGTGAACAATGTTATAACCATTTTCAATCATTATAAAATATAAGAATATTATGTAATAAATAACAAACAAATGAAAAATAGTTAATTCAATCTGAAGAATAAATGTAATATATATATAATATTAAAACAGTACATTCAAATTCCATATAATGATGCATTTAATTTTAGGTGTCAATATATGGTACAAGCTATAAAATATAACAAAATAATGTAAATACAAAACCAAAAACTCCATGAGCATCCTTTGGACAAGGCCAACCCAGTGATCCCTAGATATTATGTACAAAAGAATGGAAATGTAATGAGTCCATGTACCTATGAGAAATAATATATACTTAGGTGCCAAACGACACCTGATAAGGTTGTGAGATATAAATATCAGTGGGAAGATATCCATGGTTTTATGATCAATCTAGTTATGGAAATATAATTTGATAAGTGGTCCATATATATAATAAATGAAGTGTGATAAAAAATTATATAATAATATCTTGCTCTCGGTTCCTAAAAAAATACACAACCTAAACCACCTACTTCATTCGAGTATGGAAGTGTGGAGGGGTACCTGTGAAATCCATAATATGTATCGAAGGGGCCGAAGTGATGAAGAAAACTCAAGAAGCTGTACACCCCCATGATTGTGCTTCATTTTGTGGTCTAATTAACAATTCATACCATAAAAGTTACAGTAAAATAAGATTAATAATCCATATGAATAAGAAGGATAATAATAATAATGAAGGAGATAAATATCATATGAATATTCAATACAGTCAGAAAAAAAATCAAAACCATAGGTGGTGTCCCATTCCCATCTAAGGCAATCTACAAGAATCTCATTTCTCATAGTGGGAATATCTAATAATTAAATACCACTAAATCCACCTAAGTAATTATTTATGGAGTCCCTAGTATTACAATGTTGCATCATAACTTCTATGTCAATCTCAGGTATCCCACATAGGGTATGAGTATCACCTAAGAAATGGAGTAACCATCTTTCAAAAATATTTATCCATAGTTCGTCCCCTAGGGGACCAGAATAACATAGGATTATAATAAACTGGCTAGAAATATCTTTCATGTAAATACAAGTTATATCACCCAATTCATTATGGAAAAACCACTTATGCATGAGATTCTATCCATTAATTATCAATATGGAACACATTTTCTCTCTTAGAACATTTCAATAGATCCATGTTATGAATGAAATATTTCAAAATGAAATACATTTATGATATTTTATACAAATAAATAAAAATATCATCTAATCAAGGGCATGGTAATATCCCAAAATACCAAGAAAGCCAAAGGATATTTTTCAAGCCATCAACATGGAATAAGGTATCTATCATAAAGGAAAGCATGTGACAATTACATGACATTGTTATCATTTTATTAACTAACGAAAAAAAATTTACCAGGTTCAGATTTTAAATCAAGGCATTAAAATTGTGCATAATCATTATTTATTTTCATAAGTATTGGAAATCAAACTAAATCACATGGAATCATCATGACTCGAACTACATTATATCAATGAAATTTAATAAAAAAATTCTAACAATCTTGTCCACATAAAGCATTAAATAAACAAATTGGTTAGGGTCACATTTAAATTTATTTCCTCTTGAAACCATTTATTATAATGAAATTAGATTGTATAGTTAAAAGATGTAAAATCAACTATATGGTTCAAAGAACCACTCAGGGAGTGCCAAGGTCACTTAATTAATCACTTATAGGGGTAGTCCCCTTGAAAAATAACACAAAAATGGAGGTTTTTCATTTCAGTTAGGCATTTAACAATTTCCAAAATGTCAATTTTAATTTATGAAATTGAGCTTAGCACATAGAATGAGTTTATTTATAAATAGTCATTTTCCAATTCCCTACTTGGGAATGGGAATTTAATAAAGAAATCCAAACCATCAGAAGGATCTTAGTTCCAATTAGACATTTATTTATTTCTTATTTTGGAAAATTTGATTTATGAAAACAAGCCATGCCCTTAAGAGGATGCATGTTCATTAAGTATTTATATTAAGGAGGGCTACACATTTATGAACATTGTTAAGGTGAGGTACCAGACATATAACTTAAACTAAACGATCATGACAATTAAATTCATTTTATTTAAGGGGGGAAATACCAATATTCCATAAAGCAATCATCATCAAGAAGTAATATAGGAAACTCAATCCATAAATATGCATGATATACATAATGACCACTGATTTTGGTTCACAAGATAGAACACCTTCTTTAGAGGGGTTTTATTATATAAACATGAGTTTTTATCAAACAAATCATTTAGTATAATTTATATTTTTTTCAGGAAATAAAGCTACATGAATGAAACACATGGAATGAGTTTAAGGTAGTCAATAAATACATTAATTAATTTAATTGGAAAGGATATGGATAATACCTCAAGATAAGACCAATCTATGCATAACACCATTCCATATGAAACTTTCCATGGAAAAGATCACACTGTACATGCAAAAAATACAATATATATATATCCCTTAATGAAATGTACATATTCTTCTAACCATGATTGAATATGTACAAGTAATATATATATATATATAAACACATATATTCGTGCTTATATACATGAGTGAAATCCTTGCATGAGCCACCGATCTATGTACACAAAATTAAAAGGATCTCAAAAACACATAAATAACCTATAAAAATATGAAAAACCAAAAAGTGGGTGTAGGATACTTACTTCAAATGATGGAAAATCCAAATTAACTACTCTTCTTTTCCTTTCCTGGTAGATTTCGTAATACTCATGTAGTGGTCCTAAGAGACCCATCACATACCCTAACATCAGATGAAAGACCAATAATTGGGGTTTTCTTAAACGATAGGTTTTTTCACACCTCACTGGGTGATAGGGATACCAAAAATATTCCCAATGAAGGATGATTAAGGATCCACGAGTCCTACCATAAATGTTTGAAGAGGAATCGAGAATAAATATAGCTAAAATCATGCACCACATGAGTCTGTGTGGAGAAGAAGGTCACCCTATACGAGTTTTCGACTGAGGGGGTATCACGACACCAGTAAGGGGAAGGGAGATTACCTACCTTGAAGGTTTTACAAAAAACCTAAATATAAAAATATTATTAATAATAATGAATAAAAATAATAATAATAGAAATAATAATAATATTATTATTATCATTATAACATTTCTTTATTTTTTAATTTAATAATTAATCTCATTTAATTGGTTTTTCATTTTAATGTAGTATTTTAATTTATTAAATCATGTTTTTAAAATAGGGATATTGCATAAATTTTAAACCACAAGGTTTATCAAATCTTACGCAGACCATGCGCCCTTTACTGGGAACTTGAGGCAACCCACACCAGTTAGACGTATTGTTTGAAAACTGTGTGCCAATTGTACACTGAATAGTGCTTATATATACCTATTTCTACTAATTATGTGAGATAGGTGTATTGTTTTGAGAATTGTGTGTAACTCATATGAAAACCAATTCCCACCTGTTATAGGAAAAACATTTTACTATTGTGGGTAGTATATATTCATACAAGCCATGTGCCATGTGAATGTCCGTTAAAACCTAACTTTTCCTTGTATTGTTATCTAGAAACTCCTTGAGACACCTTAGATACTTCTCACTCCTTCACCCATTTTTCATAGCATCACATTAAATAATTCTAAAACTATTAATTAAGTTCTAATGTTATGTTTTAAAAAATTCTAATTCAATAAATTTTGAAATTCAACATTTCTCTAGAATTTTGACCTGTTCAAAATACAGATTGTTAAGGCCATCCCTACATAGAACTTTTCATCCGAGAGTAGATATTGGGAAAAAAATAAGAATTAACTAACCTTCATTTGTGATGAATAACCTTTAAAAAGGGTGTGTTGTGTTTCCAAACTCACAACTCACCACCGATCATTCTTTCAAGCACACAACACTTAAGATGTTAACACTCGATACAGTGCTCATTTTCAAACTGAACACCCAAATGAAGCCTTCAAAATCTTGTTTTTCTAGATACAAAAACCCATCATTTTATCATTAAGAATATGTCTAATGGTATACCCCTCCTTATGTATTAACATTTAAAAGGAATAATTCCATTTCACGACACAGCTACCAATGGAATATCCTTTCAAAGCATTCTCCAAATATTTTAACAACACTTCTTGCATGATATTGAACATACCAAATGGGTGATCCACTATCAATATAATTTAAATGTAGCAAGCTAGAGTTTCATGAAAACCCTTGGATTATAAAAACACACTTGTCTCAACATGACGATGATCCATATACGGTTCATTACTGACCGTTAACATTAAAAAACAAGAAGAATGTGTAGAGCCACAATAAATAACAAACCATTATAAAATGATTGGATTAGATAGATAGTGTCCAAGGATGTTTTTATGGGGTTCATACATGCAATCTTAAGGATCATAAAAATAACCATTCCAAGATAAGAACAACTCACTAGTGTGAAACACTGAAATATTTCACCCAAAAAATCCTCTAAGCTATTTAAAACATCAACGTGGCATAAGACAAACATTATCATGGTGTATCTAGGATGAAGTGAGGGTTGGGGACAATGTATTTTCTTAGAAGAGTACACTAAGAGGATAACATTAATTACCCTAAAATTACTTTTTCCACTAATATTCGACTTCATTTTTTGAAATCTGACTTCACATAATGACACTCCCACATGAACTGAACAAATTCCTTCTCAACCCAAGGAATTACGTGATCGTTCATCTTACCACCATAGTCCATCCATGACAAAATTTTCTTCAAAAGGTTTTCACACACCAAGAAATATATAAAATTCATTCTACCAAGAAGAAATTCATGATTTAACACTTGAAATACTCAATGGAATTTGAGAAATAATGAGAATTTCTAAATAATCCTTCTTGGTTATGTTCCTTCTACTTAGAAGGTCACCCCTATTATAACCAATAGGATACTTCCAACCTTAGGACTATCCTATCCATCAAAAGAAAGGATATACTATTTTATAACAATATAACTAGATCCAAATTCATCATAATGTATAAAAGGTACTAAATCGAGCCATGCTCACATACGTCATAGTATTTGAAATAAGGTTCAACCCAAAAGGACCGATATATCAAAACACCACAGATACATAGAATATCTCCTGATTATTGGGATAAATTTGAATTATTTAACTCATAGGTCACTCTAATAATGAAATAAATCGAGGTTTCACTCAAAATCCTAAGGCTTAATGACCACACCAAACTAAACTGGTTCATTTACATATTTAACACTCGGGGATACAATGCATATCAACACATACTTCCACATGGATATACAATAAAACCGAAAATTATGTATACTACCCATAGTAATTTCATCCATATGAATTCAAGTATTATATGACTTGTACTAGAGTTCTAGTCCCAAATCACATTACCACATACTAGAATAAACATAGACAAATATATACCAAGTATTTCATCACTATGGAAGGAGAAAATGGTAAATGACCTATGAAACAACCAACCATGCCCAAGGCATGTATGACTAAATGACATCGAGTATTACCTAATGCTCATTCCCACATCAAAGGGTCAAAGAAAACCTAACCATCCAAATAAATAATGGTGTCATTGAAATTATAAATGTCATATAGAGGACAACTACACCGGAATGACACCAAATGTTAGGAAACACATAAGATTTAGTAATGAATTTAACACTCAGACTCCTTCATACCACAAGATAGCCACTTATGAAAAAATAGACCCTAACGCTATGTTATTAAAAAAATGATAACTCAATGTCTGATCATATAAGACATAGATAAAGAAAAGTAATCCTACACAAAATGATCATGCTTGTGTTCTAAGGAAACTCAATGAGAAACTCAAAACACCCATACATGTGGGTTTTAAATACCGAACACCCTATAGGGTTCTATTTACAATACCATTCTATTTAATCAAGTTTATTCTGTAAACTTAAATATTATTTAATTCAAATAACCATCTACCATTTTAAATTTAAAACCCAAGGTAAATGATTAAGCTAACTCCCCGGGGGGAAAAGTTTCACGTTTTATAAATAATCATTAGAAAACATTAAAATTTAAACATTTATTAACATCACATATTTTAATGAAATTATCATTTAATTTTTTTAATGGAATCATGCAAAGGTCCTACTGACCTAACCTGGGTTCTATAGAAAGAAACACAATAACAGTTTCCCAATATATATATTTAAACACCCAAATGGGTCATACCAATAAACATGACCCAACTAACCTACTTAGGTTCACTTGTGACTTTAGTAGGTAACCATTTAATTTAAGATCAAAATTAAATATACCATTTCAATTATTTCCATTTTACAATATATCATACCATTACACATAATATGGGATTTTATTTCCCAATTCATTAAGTATCTATACAGTTCTTGGATAAAATATTTTATCCCCTTAATCGAAAAATAAAAAATAAAAAATTTTCACATTAGAAGTCTTTTACATTTTATGAAAATCATTTAAATTTAATTCTATATATTGCTCAAGGTGGACTAAAATGATGGTTTACCCTTTCATGTTTGTAAGGTTCCCATAAACCTTATAATCAATAATTTATTCCCATTGATTCCAAACCACTATCTCTTCATCCCATTCATCACTCGTAAAAAGCAAGGGAAAAAATTCAATCATACATAGTAAATGAGGAAGCATGGAATAATTTCATTAAATATTTTTAACTTGAAAAAACAAAATAGAGAAGAATTTTATCAATATAGGCATGGTAAAAGTTTCGCAAACAGGTGAGAAACCAAGAATAGAATATGACATGAATCTTTAAAATATCACAGAAATAGTCTCCCTAAATAGGTATGATAACAAATTCAAGGCATAATATACATTCAAGGAACACAACTCAATTTATAAATCATATTACATATGCAACAACATGGCATGGAATATTCATGGAATATTAATTCCAAGGTACCTAATATTATGCATGACATATCCATCCTCACCAAACAATGACAAGGGTTAATTTCAATAAAATTATATAAATCATTAGTAGATGAATGTTTACCAAATAAATATAGGAAAAATAATATAAACATTAATAGTAAATAAACATGAAAAAACAATCTATTCCATAGTCACATAGACATTTTTTATTTGTGGGGTGATCAGTTACATGCATAGAAATTAACCAACATCCAACACATTCATAACCTTCTATCTACCTACCAAAAATATTAGGGAAAAGGATGTTTTTTTCTCTAATACCACTCTGTAATGTCCCAAACAGACATACCCCTATGATAGTGGTTAGACCAATCCCCACATGACTGTGAGGACATCACCAAAAAGCTTACGTATTAAATAAAATACAGTGGAAACAAAAATAAAGGGAACAATAATGTAAGAATAAATGTAATATGGTTAATGTAAATTCCATGTAATGATGTATGCAATGTCAGGTGTTACTACCTGGTACAAGTTGTACAATATAATAACTAAAAATAAAAATACAACATAAAAATCCTCAAACATCTGGAGCGTGATCCCAGTCTTGTTCTCCCTAGCTCTATGTACCCAACAGACCCTAAGAAAAGAATCCAATGACCTTCAGGAATGAAGATATTCTCAGGTTCTAAATGGTTTCTGGGAAGGGTGTGGGATATAAATCTACATAGTCTGACACCAATGGTTTCAATCATAGTAAATTCTATGAAATATATTTTAATTTGAATTCCATTTATATAATAAATTTACAATGATAGAAAATTAAATAATAGGAACTTCGATCGATTTCATGAATGAAAACTCATCCCATACCACCTTCTTTTTCCAAATACTAATGTCTTAATAGGGTACCTGTAAAATCCATAATATGTATACAAGGGGCCAAATTGATCCAGAAAACCCAAAAAGAGGTACACCCAAAATAATATGCTTATGATTGGGGTTTAATTCTCATGTCATCACTCAAAAGTGCTACTAAAGCATGGAGAATCATATATTTCTATAAGCAAGATCATATTATAATAATTAAGGATAGGCATATCATATTAATAATAATTCCAATCCAATAATATTTCAAAAAAAAGTGGTGGAGTCCAATGCCTATCGAAGGTGATCTAATAAAATTTAATGTATCACAATTATAATATATGACAATGAAATATCATATAGTAGTTATAAGGATATACATATATATTCCCATGTATCACAATAAATTATGGAATCTTCAAAGTATATTAGATGTATCCCACATAGGAGACCGGGTATCACCAAAGGCATGGCGTAGCCATATTTACAAATTGTATGTCTATGGTTTCTCCCCCAATGAACTAGTATCACCGAAGAGTATAATGATCCACCTAGAAATACATATATAGGATATCCAAAGTATCACCCTTGGAACATCATGGTATAACCACCCGAGAAGGGATCCCATACAATAATCCATAATAGTGAACCGACGTTATCTCCCAATACATTTCTAGAGAGACATATAAATCATGGAAATATCAAAAGGAATTGAATTTGTAATATTTTGTTCCATTAAATAGACATCTAATTCTATTAAGGTCATGGAAAGATCCCAATATAACAATCTATCCAATGTTTAAAATTCAAACCTTCAATGTGGAATAAATAATTTAGCACAAAATTAGGAACATTACAATTAAATGTTAGTATTGTCTTTTTAATATATCTAGATAACAAGATAATAAAGCTTATAATATAAATAATGAATTTAAAATAGATAATAAGCATCAAACACTATCACATTTAGTGGAATATAAATTAAATCACTTGGAATCATCAATATTTAAATCATAGGTCATCAATAACATTAATTAAAACAAGACAACAAGATTGTCCATGCATAGAATTTAAAGAAGCTTATTATCATGAAACCCTTGACATGTCATTCCACTTCAATCCATTTAATTTAATGTCATGATTTTTAAAATGATATAACATGTTAATTCAATAAGGATCAGAGAGGCACTTAGGGGGAACCAAGGGAAGCTACGAAATCACCTACATGGGTAATCCCCTTTAAATTTAAGTCAAATACCAAGGAGTTTCTCGGTTTATAATTAGAAATTTACCAATAAAAATCATGGTAAATTTCATTTATGAAATTGATGAAATAACATAAGATTATATTGGTTATAATTTAACTTTTATCTATTTCTTACATGGGAAATGTCATTTATGAATGATAGTGAAGCCCTTTGGATGATCATTATATTAAATTGAAATTTATGAATTTCCTACATGGGAAAGGTTATTAATGAAAATGATCTAGTACCTTATGAATTTTTAGGTTCACTTAGTATTTTTATTATGGAGTGTATATCCATTTGAAAACATCATGTTGGTCATTTCCCAATCATGAAACTAAAATTAATGAACCAGGATAATTCAATTAATTTTTTAAGAGGTGGAAAATAAAAACATTCAATAAAACAAGATTCAACAACAAGGAACATGAAAAAATAGTAATTATATCGAAATCTAATATAAATAACTATCATTGCATTCAGTTCATAAGACATGAATCTCTTTTTGAGGGGTTTCATATAAAATGATGAATTTTTTGCTTTAAAAATCATTAAGAATAATTTAAACATTTATTCTAGATATCATTATTCATTAACTAAATGAATATAATGAGAATAAGGTAGTTAAGAAATTAATACATTAATTTAAAGTGAAAGGATAGGGATCAAACCTTCAAAGAAGACCAAGCCAAGACAAACACCATACTGCTTAACACTTTCAATGGAAATGATCCTCCACACATTTACACACATAAATTTCTACAAATATGTGTACTCCTTAATTAAATTCACACAATCCCCTCACAATGATGTAATATGTATAGGGAAGATATATATATATGTATATATACAAGAATACATACCTACATGCATGAGTCCAAGCCTTCAAGGTGCCACCAAACTCTATACACAAAATTACCAGGGACTCAAAAATACATAATGACCCTAAATAAAAAATATTAAAAACCAAATAGTGAGTTTAATACCCTTACCTCAGACACTGGATAATAAAAATGAACTCATCAACCTCACCTTCGATGGTTAGTTCTAGGATAATCATGAAGAGGTCCTGAGAGACACTTCTCATACCCTAACACATGTAGAAAGACCAAAAATCATGTTATCCTAAAACACTCGGTTTGGAAGTATCTCACCAGGTGATGGGGAGACAAAAAAAATTGGACGGTGTTAGGATGATGAAGGTGCCATGAGACACGAATCAATGATTTAAAGAGGAATCAAGATGAAATTTGGGTGAAATTGTGCCATGTAGGAGGATGTGAGGAGTGTTAGATAACGCCATAGGGGGTTTCATCTGATTTTGTCATGCAGTATAGGTTATGGTAATAGAGAAGCCCTACCGTGAAGGTTTTACTAAACATATAAATATATTAATAATAATATCATTAATACATTTCTTTAATTTTTCATGTTCTAATTAATTCCATTTAATTTATTTTTCATTTTATTTTTATTTTTTAATAAATTAAATAATATATTAAATATAGGGACCACGTTCATAGTTTTGGTTGAATGGTTTATCAAACTATGTGCAGAACATACACCGTTTACTAGAAAACTGAGGAACCCTATACAGCATGGCCTCATGGTTTGAGAAAATTTCACCAATTTTGGAGTGAATAGTTCTTAGGTACGAGCTCATTCCACTAACCATGCAGGATGGGCACACATATTTGTAAACCAAGAACATAATGTGTGAAATACTCTTTTCATCTATTGTAGGCTTCACAGTTTCATACTGTGGGATAGACAGTTTCTGAATAACCATGTTCCCTATGCTTCCCCTTTAAAACATTACTTTTTTAGGCACAGTGATCATGAATCTCATCAAGACAATCAGTAAACATCCATATCCTTCACCAATGTCCAAAAAAAACTCATTAAATTGGTCTAACAATAAGAATTATATTCTAAAGTGCGATTTTAAAAGTGTCCAGCCCAGTAAATAGGAAGATTAATATTTCCTTTGGATTTTTGTTCTATTCAAAATAGGAATCGTTACATTAGTATGGATGTTTTATAGTTATGATTATTAATTTGGGTTAGTATTAACATTTTAAATGTTAGTTTTTCAATATAATTGTTTATTTTGTTTATGTTTTAACCATTTCATATGATGAAATAATTGGAATTATTATGTGATGGATGGGGACATGAATTACATATCCCTTGATGCATCAATAAGAGTCATGAGAGAAAAAAAAAATTCAAACCAAATGGATATTTAGAAATATTTTTGAAATATATTATAAATGGCTTTGAAAATATGTTTATGATGTATAGAAATTTTAATTCACTCATCATCATAATAGTTATTGATTACTATGCGATAATTTGATAGGTATAATATCCATGGATAGGATTTCAATATCATGTTATTATTTATATTTTTTATTTGATCATCTATTACTAGTTCCGTTTTATTCTCAGGTTATTGTTTAAATTGAAGGGGTATCATTTATTTATCATTCCATTTTAATAATGATTATAAATTCATGATAGCTTTTGATGTACTCATAACCTTACTGAGAAAATGAGATAACACATTTCATGTTTTTTATTATACCTAGGAATAGAAGAAGGGTTTTATTCATAATATATATAGATATTCTAGGGGGGAAATTCATTCATAATGAATTTTGTTTGTAATATATTTTTCTGAATGTAAATTTAATTTCACGTATTTATCTAGTATACCAATACTATTAAACTATTTAGTCAATTCAGATATGATTTTTTGTATCTATTTCTAGTGTCTTAATGTGACCACCAAATCTAGGATACCTTGAGCAGGGTGTTAACAATTTATATTAGAGAAATATTATTATAAAATATGGGAACTAGATTATGTAAGTCATAAATTAGGGAATGAAACACTATAAATGACTGTGATGATAATTATGGAAGATCTTACTAAAGTTTTATTAAGGTAGTTATTATTTTGTTTTACCATTAATACATCCATGTATATATACTATAGAATGATTTTGTTCTATATCAAATGTACCTATGGGTAATAACTCTGAAAAGTTATGTCAGCCTTGATGAGATAATTACCTAGTTAATAAAAATGGTATTTTTATCCCACCTAGTTTTAGTCTCTATGGGTATTATTTTATTAATTCACATTTAATTTACAATACATTTTTATTTATTTGAAAATATTTTTATAACATGAAAAAATTCCCAAGGAAATAATGATTATCATTATTAGAATTGTCAAGAATAAATTTTTAAGTGTATTTTAAGTGTTTTTTAGTTTTGGTATTATTAATTATGCTTTATATCATTATGATATAAAATAATATTTTACATTGATTAAAAATATATGATAATTTATGGTGTGAAAACTACAACTGTGCACATTCCCCATATTGGGATTTCCTTACATCTTAATATAATGAAGTTGGGGTGGAACTGATCAAATTATAGCCATATGGAGGAAGATTACTCAAGATTAAAAAATAACCATTCATGTATGGTGAAACCTACTAATCTCAAATTTTATTCAACAAATTTATATTTATTTATGAACTAGAAATATCTATCATTTAATGGAACTAAAAATCCATTTTTAGTTGGTCATTTGATAAGATCCATAGATAAGGTAATTCTTAAATTGTTATGTATTTAATGGAAGAAGGTTTTCATGAATGTTTATAATCTTTAAAGATATTAATATCAATGGTGGTAATTTAATATTTAAACTACAGATGAAGAAAAAATAAAAAACATGAATTAGAAGGATATTATGTTATTCTTATATGAAATATATTTTCTTAGAGTCCTATGATAATATGTGGAGAGAAACATCCTAACTCTAATAAAAAAGTATGGGGAAAAGATTTTTATTTATGAATAAAATATTAAAATGATATAAATGTATTCTAAGTAATATTTACATAATATTAAGAGAAATATTAACCATTTAATTAATGGTCATAATACAATTCATCGAATGGTAATAGTCTGCCAAAAATTATCTTCATATGGGCACATTATAACATGTGACTTAATGATATAGAAAATATTTTCCACGTATTTTGGATTTTATTATATGTAATGGAGAATTGGATGATAGACCATAAAATGGATATGTGGAATATGTGAAAGAAGGATTTTACCAAAGTGATAATTGTTGAAAGAAATGCCCTCATAATTTTTTTAAATGGAATAATAGATTTCTAAATGTATGGAAAAAATAGATATAAGGCACGTGAAATAAATGGTATGAATAAAACCAACAATTTTCCATTATTAAACTATAAGGATATGGTTAAATTTTTAAAAAATCAAACCAATATTGAAGGGAATATACCGAAGAAGAAGCATTGTGGTAAAGGTTAAGCTTATACTATTAATTATAATGAAGTAGGTGGATATATTTTCCTTTTATTAGACTCACCAATTATATACCAGCCATATTTGATTCCTAATTTTTTTAATATTTGAACCATGATATGTATAATTATTTTACTATTTTTATTTTTTATAATTATTTGAAATCATATGTCAAATAATACCGATTAAAAAAATTCAATATTGTGGAAACATGACCTTTTTGTAAAACACATGATTGAGGGAAGATAACCGTTAATATGTTACCACAGATGTATTTATGACAAAGATTTGTTAATTATTTTGTACTTATGGCCATGAAATTGGATAGTTATTTAATGGTATATATTATCATATATGGATTTCAATGCATGTTTTGATGTATGTAATATATGAGAAAATTTTATATTTCTAAATGAATGAGGAAGGACATTTATCTTTATTTAGAAGGAATTGATTTTTTTCATTAATATTATATGGATAGTGTGGTGTTTACATATTTTAATTATGAAATTAAGAAACTCTTTCGGTTTTTAGTTAATATAATGTCATTTTAATTTTGTAAATTTACTGACCTCCATAATAAATGTTTGGAATTTTAATTGGTTTGAAATATTTTCGAATAGTCTTAAGGATAAATTTTATTAAATAGATTATATTGAAATTTGGGTGTTATTATGAAATAATTGGAGCCTTATTTATTAATGGGTAAGTCGTTAAAACAAATTTTGTTTTTTTAAAATATTGGAAGAAAGATTTTTCATTCTTAAATGGATCTTATGTGTTCCAAGAATATGCTATTTGTTGATTCATGAATGAAAAATTCAACATGAGTACCCATCAGTTTGGCTAAAACATGATATTTTTTTGAAATTTACTAATGCATGAAATTATAAGTTTCAAGTTAGAATATTTCCTTTTTTATAATAATTATTGTAAAGGAATTCTCCAAGAATAAGAAAAGGATACTAAAATGAAAATTTTGTCCAAGTACCTTTATTTTTGATGATCTAATAGAATTTTTACTCATCATATATTTATTACATTGTGATAATTTAATTTTCCTGATCATTCAATTTTGTATTATAAATGATCCCTATCACTCTTCTTAGTTACTTATGTTTTTTTCCATGTACATGTCTTTACATTCCACAAATCTTCACCTATTAAAAAACATTGTATATGTAATTATAGATGACCTTCATATATCCCTTCATATATTATCAACTAAATTTCATATTAAAACTATTTTTTGATATTTGGTTTTTGTATGTGTATCTTAAAATTTCAAATCATTGATTACCAAGGACAAAATAGTATTGTGAGGACGCAATTTTTTTAGATTTGTAAAATGTAATTTATCTAGATTTTAAAAGAGGAACATCATATTCTATTTTGTATATGGCACAAAAAATAATAAGATAAAATGTAACACTCAAATTCTTTATGATACATGTTTTTTAAGAATTCAAACTCTTTGATAGCTAGTTATAATAAATCCCAATTTTAAATTATCTAGGATATAAATAATATTATTTAAATATAGCTATTATAACGTATATGTTAAATTTGTGGGTAAAAATTGGTCAAACTAAATATATAACATTATAAACTCTAGGAATGTATAAAATAATTTCATTGGATACCAATTAATTAAGAATGAAAAAAAATCATTTGGAATGAAAAAGAGCTGTTCACTTAAACACATCACTTCTTCTAAAAATAAGTATCATTGAACTTCATCCAAATATATGGAAATTAAATTTAAGAAGTATTATAAAATTTATACATAAAAATTAAATTCATTATTTAATCATTTTTTCAAAATTAACATAGTGTAAATTTTTAATAATTTTCCAAAAGATATCTTTTTTAATGAATAGTAAGAAATACTGATTTTGAATAAAAAAGGCGTTTGAATTTAATTTCAAGATTCATTTTATCTTATTAGGGGTTTAATGAAATTTCTTTTATGTTTTATGTTAATTGATCAAAATTATTTCATTTTAATCAATTTATAATTAAACATTGACATTTTTAAAAAATAAATTTTAATGTTTTCTATTTGGAAATTTGTTTTTGACATTTCTTCATGCTAAACTATAAATTAAATTCGACAAATTATATTATTTGAATTTTCAAAACAACATTTACTTATTGAATAATAATTATTTGCATTAAATAATATTTTTTACTACATTTTTTAAAAATTAATTGAAATAATATTAAAAAATATTTTTTATGGTTAAGGTTAAAATGGGGATTACATGAGGGGGTAGGAAATAATTAATATTAATGTTAAATGACATATTAAATTTTAAAATTATTAATTGTATGTAATATTTATACCTTATATCAAAATATTTCTATAATTAACCATTTTAGAGCCTCCTGGTTTGAGAAATTTGTTAGTTTCACTTTTTCTTTAAAAAACCATGTGTGTAATATAGCCACCAATAAATTTCCACCCATATCCTAAACTTTTCACAATTAGAAATAAAATTTACTACACAAATTCCTACAAAAAAATTATTCTTTAAATACCCCCACTAATTTTTAAATTCCTTACTTTAATTATCAAAACTTCCAAATAAGGATTTAGGTATAATTCAAAAGGGGCTATCTAAAGAAGTGGAAAAATACATAAACTGGTGTATTTATTATATTTCATCTTCAAACTACTTAAAATATTATCTATATATGATAAAATAAAAAATAATAAAAAATATATACTTATACATTATTATATTATTGGAATAAAAAATATCTATCTCCACCTATAATATTAGATGAATTTGTCCATTGTGTGTACAACGGACTAGCACCTCACAAGCTGATGTAACTCTTTTTACAGAATAATTTATCTTCATTGGATTTAATAATGGATTTAATAAATAAATTTCTCTATTATAATTGAGAAATAATGATAATAATTTAATTATGATATCACATATATCTGCTTACATATCATTCCAGAGGGGATATGATAACACCATGCATGTGTACGGTATTACTGTTTAGTAAAGCGATGTAATTTAATATTAATTTATGATTTAATAAAAGAAAATAATGATAAAGTTAAAAAATTTCATATTAATTTCACAAATTTAAAATTTTAATTATTATTAAAAATAATGATTCTTACGTTTCAACCTATCAGAAAACAGTAACATGACTCATATGTACAGTAGACTTCTAACTCATGGACCGATGTGATATGTTTTTAATTTAAATTTTACATAGAATGTAATAAGGATATATTAAATTATTTTACAAGATATATATGATAAAAAACTACTATGTAATGGTCAATTGTTTTATACATTTATTATATTCCATCTGCCTTTGAGAAATCAAAACAAGGAACATGCATATGTATGACCTATCGTCCCCATGAACGGTGTAACTCATTTTTCATTATATAATTTTTATTTATGACTATATATATATTATGAATAAATATTGTATTTATATAATTATTACTACTTTTGAGATTATCAAACCATAATAAAAGTACATGGACTGAATCTACCATATGAAAATAAACATGGAAACCGAAGCAATTATCACATGGATTAATGATTTTGATAAATAATGGTTAATAAATGTGGTATAAATGGTTATTATTAAATCATCTATAATGATATATATAATATAGGATATGAATTATATGAATGTGAAATATATATTTATTATAGATGATATACAGACATGTATGAAGGAAATAAATCGTGAGACCAGAGTTTATTGTCTGACATTTATATCCATGAGACATATGCCATATTCACCACTTATTTATTTTGTGTTGTTTATATAATAACTATTTGATATTTTATATCTTGATAATATTTAACTTCTTTTTATTTAATGTTTCAATTGATTTTATTTATTTTATGGAGCATATATATATAAATTTACCAACGTGGAAAGAGTATATTTAACAATGACATCACCATTCTGGATTCTTTATGGTTAAGTTTACCATAGGGATGTTTTTTTATTCATATATTAGACATTATATTTTTTATGTACTCTATTTATTAATTATCATTTAATGTAATATTACCATATTTCCTCTCATTTTCTCTTCAAATGATTGATATTTGTTTCAAAAAGGAATCATTACATCTCGTTTCGATCAATGAAAAGTTGTCTTCCTAATACATTTTTTCTATAAATTATTTAAAAATTTGTTCCAAAGCTTTAAAAATTATATTTAAATTATATTTATACCAATTATTTATTTTTATTAAATTAATTTAAATTAATTAACTTATCCTTTTCTAAATGAGGTACATTTTACCATTTTTTACAACTGTTTAAAATGAAAGTTTCTTATTTTTTATGGACTTCTATGGAATTTCCGAATGTCAGGATTAGTCAACTTTTTAATAAATATTTTGAATGATTCAAAGGTTATTTTCAATGAAATGAAATTTCAATTTCTCTGGGAACATTTATTTTTAAAATGGTAATTTTCAAAGTGAAACAACTATTTTTGTCAAGAATATTTTAATGGATAATTTCATAGAATTTATATTTAATAATGAAAACAAACCTAATTATAAATATTATACAATATGGATAGGTTATAATTAATCCATATATATTATTACACTATATGATTATCATATTTTCTTAATAGGGATGTAAATTGTTTTGTTGGTCCCTATATTACTCTACATGGTTTAGGATTATGTATGTTGATTGATCCAATTATAATCAATTTTTAGTGTATTTTCTTAGGATTAATGGTTTTGTTTTTTGACTCTATCCATTAAACGAAGAATTAAATGGATTTGGTTTTTGATGTTCGGGGTTTGAAATAATACATCCCTTAGATGCATTAGTTGGTCTCAGGAGAGAAATCAATTGGGAAAATTAAATTAGTTTTTACACATAGTTATAAAATATCTTGTAAAAGTCCATAAAGTTTTTTTGTGATGTTTTAAATTATTAATTACATTATAATTGTATTATTTATTGATGCCCAGGTAATTATTTTATTAGTTATAATATCCATGTAAATGTTTCAAGATCATGTGATTGTTTTTGTTGTTCAATTTGGTCATCAATTATTATTACCATATAATGCACATGATATTGATTAAGTGTAATAAGAATATGTTATTTAACTTTTAATAAATTTTTATTCTTATATAATCATGATATATTTTACATAATGTATAGCATTAATAAGGATCTAACTCTCCCCTTTCTTGTTTTTAATTTTCCCAGGATACTAAGAATTGTTTTATTATTGATAATCATAGAAAAGATAAGGGAATTATTTATGTTATAAAATTAAAAAAGTCTTTTATTTTAGGTTTTTATATGAAATGTGATACTAAATTATGTATCATGTTTACTACGAATTTGGAACTATTAGTTTTATTATGATGTGATTTCTTGTATCATGTTTTTATTTAATAATGTAAACACCGGCTTTGGGATATTAGGGTGTGAGTCATTATACTAAAACAATAGCAGTATGTTCTTAATGTGATATGGGTTAATCTTTTTTGTATGAAAAAAATATATTAGAAAAAAAAAATCATTAACATTTTTTAACCTATGTAAACCCGATTTAACAATTATCGAGGTAATAAATTTTACCTTGAGAAATACTAATAAACCCTAAAAAAGTGTATCATTTATAAAAAATTAACCTAATTATTGAAAATATGTAATAAATTTTTCACAATTAAATTCATAAAATTTATATTATATAATTTATAATGATTTTGGAAAAATGAGATGAAACGATTGTTTTTAGGAATATGCCTTTTTTATGCAACAGATGGTATGAAACTATCTATATGAATAGTAAAAAATTATATGGATTTAAATTAATATAAATTGAAATATATTATATAATTATTTTAATAGTTATTAACAACATGATATTTTAAATAATTAAATTTGATAAACATTATGAACTTAAAAACTGTTTTTTGAAAGAAAATCTTTTATGAATCGAAAAAATCCTTTACCAAAGTCATGAAAACTGAAGCTTTATATAAAATAAAATATATTATTATAGAAAAAATTATTCACATGTTAGTTTTATATTAAATAGAAATTATATAGTGGTTCATTCAAAATAATTTTATTAATTAAAATAAATGACAATTTTAGAAAATTTTGTATTTTTCACTATTTACTAAAAATTAATCATTTTACAAAAGTACAAAAATAAAAAAAAATATTATTATTGATATTATGATTTCCAAAATTAGGATAATTTTATAAAATAAAATTTAATGTTCTTCCCTAAATATTTTATTCTTCTGAATTCTCGTTACCCCACTTCCATGACTCACTATCCCCATGCTCCACCCCTTATAATGTTTCCACTCCCACGAAACTGTTCTATATCCAATCATCCACACACATTAAAAACTTTGTTCCCAATAAAAATTATACTTCTACCTCACCTGCATTTTTATATCCCTTCATCTTTCACCGGCATCGACTGCTCTCCCTCGTGCTATATCTCCCTCTAGTTCTTCCACACCCACAAAAAAATTACCCATCTGATCCTCTGACTGTAAAAAACCAACACAACATCGAAGAAGTCTTCCCCTAAATCACCATAAGTTACATTTCTATGCTTTCCCAATCTCACTAAGGCTTCTAATTCTCTCTTTCTCACTATTTACATTTATTGGGGATCTATTTTTTTACCTAATCCTGCTTCCCTACAAATCGTAACCCACTTCGATCCTATGTTCGTCAACATCTCCTAACATATAATTCTCCACCTATTTTCCATATTCTTATATAATAATTTAATAGGCATCTGGATGAATCAATATTTAACAAATACAAAAACTCATATTCCTAATAGTTATTACTACATCCCCGAATAAGTTATCCCATATTGACAATTTATTCTCCGAATAATCTGGTGAAAATTTACTAATGTCCCAATATCACCAATGCAATAATCAGATTCACTCTAACCACATTGCATCTGATGGACCACTATCATAATCCATCCTACGACATAGGCTATTCATCACCCATAAACATTTTTCTCCCTCGAGTCACTGTTATTTTTATATATAGTGCCCATGTATTGCTTCATCGATGATAACTCACCTCCTCACTATAATATACCTTATTATTGTATTGACATTTATCAGTTTATTTTTTCAAACAATGATTTCAATTTTTCCACGCCATGATTCCATTCACTCTACACCTAATATATTTCTTATTGAATTGCATTTTCTCATTGTATAGTATTTCTTGTAAAAATAATTTAATTCGAAATAATTCTAAGTTATTTCCCAATATTATTTTCAAAGTCCATCCATTATGACATTTTTTTCATAAGTTGTTTAAATTATTGACTAAATATGTGTTATAAATAGGTTTTTATTATTAATTTTACTGAGTTTTTATCAACATTATAATATTTCTCCATTATAAAAATTTTCAAATCACTTCAGTGGTTATTTAATTACTTAAGGTTACTCTCTATTGTGTTGTATGACATAAATACATTCAATGTTAATCTGTAGCAAAAATTATCTCTAAATAAATCAAACCACATAACGGAGTCATTATAATATATGTACTCTTCTATATGTAACAGTAGGAAAATATAGTATTTCTTAAATATGATATTAATAGATTATTACAAGGAAATTGTTTACAGAACTTCTACAATAATCATATAATAACTATCAGATATGAGAAAAAATAAAATTTTGATGTGAATAGAGGTGAGACAAAAAAAATATAGATGAAGTATAAGTCTATTATTGATGGAGGTATGTCTTATCTATACATTCAGTGATCAAAATATATTACACCATCCCATATAAACCCAATTATTATTTATTGATTTATAGAGATTAAATATATGTTATGTTATAGGTAGATCTGATGTATGTACATACTCAATCATTAAAAATACATTGATTAATTAACATGAAACAACACATTTTTCTTCATATCATATGAAAATAAATCTTTAAAACCCCATTAAATTATCACAATTTACTGGAAAAGGTACCTTTTATTGTTTTGTGAATTTAATATTATAATTTATAAGTTAAACTTTCAATTTCCTTCTACTGTAATGTTTTTTATAAAATATGATAGTTGTAAAATGTATTAAATTACTGAAACAATAGTGTTTTACTTTATGACTAGGCAACTCCATTAAAATTCATCAACTCAATTGGAAAAAGTGTTATGTATTCATTATATAATGTTGGACCATAATCTGCGATCATAGTGCGATCACTGAATGATGGTTCTAGTTTATAAAAAATACCTCAGGATGACATATTGGAATATTCTACATTTATGCTACTCATGAAAAATAAAATATATATTTTATGTATATTAATTTAATTGAAATTACACAATTTCATGCGTAAAATTTAGGAATTAACATTAATGATATAATATTGATAAATACATGTTTTTCATATGTAAATGTAACACTCAACATAGAATATTCATAATTGGTTATTGTACACATAAAAAATATTTTATTGTGAGATTTATCTTTCTATCATTATAAATTTTATCGATGTGTCACCTAAATGTTTTTTATCTGATATGTAAGGAAATTAGTTAATACTATTCTTACATAACCTCGTCAATGGTAAATCCCAATACCAAATGTGTCAATAATGATAATACTTTAACATCATATACTTGCAGTCAACCGATGGTCAAAACTACTCGTATGCCATTAAATTCATAGTTCGAATTTTTTATTATGGTTATTTGTTAGGTATCCAAATCAAATAACTGTCTTTTTAAAATGTTATATTGCTGAAGGCATATTTATTTACTATTCACGATTTTTATTACATTATAATTGATGTTTATTTTCATTAATGTCAGGTTTCACAATTATTAAATTCTTAACATGTCATTTTGATCCATTCAAATTTATTCTATAGATAATTCAATATGGAGGTATATAATAAATTTATAATAATTATCTACTATTTTTTTATCATTTATATTAATTTAAATTTAAATAAGACATCTAATTTGAAATTTACTACATAAATATTTTTTGGATGCATGTTATCCTATACACTTTTTTACATATTATTCAGTAATTGTTTGGTTATAAGAGAGACTAAATAACTATATCACCCAATAATCATCAAGGATTTCAATGTACAACCAATTTGGAAAACTATAGTTATACAATTATGAAATCCACATGAGTACTTGAAGAAAATGATGTTATTATATTGTTCTAAATATTCTATATAATTCTATGGTAATATTTACATCAATATTAATATGTTTTTATTTATATCAAGACTTCACAGATTTGAAAACTCTACAAATAGTGGAGTTTCTTTGTATGTTAATAGGATCAATATACAAAAAATATTATCAAATTGGTTGCTTGTTTCGACCTGATAAAAATATTCTAAAATATGATCAACTATATATTTATGAAATAATGAATATATTAGATAATTGAATTCATTATGTGAGGTATACTTCCTACTTCAAATACATTTATAGGATTACAATTTGACATTAATGATGTTTTAATATATTTTATAACTTTTTAATTCTATGAATACTAGAGAGACACCAAAAAACCAACAATTTCAACCGAATTATAGAGAAAAAAATAAATGTAGGTCTAATGAATGAAATGAATTAATCAAACATTTCAAAACACAGTAAAATTGTTGACATCTACCTGTGCTCAATATTTGAGAATGCACCTAAATTGGAAGTGAGATTCATAAGGAAATACATACATCTTACCAAATACATAACACATTTTTATGCTAAATGTTTTTGAAAATGAAGATGTTAAGGACACCCGATATATTATCTTACAAAAAAACATGTGAGGTGAAATGTATATATATACTACACTAACTATTTATTCCATTGTAGTAGCCATGATATATACCACTAGAAAATATTAGTATTTAAATGATGTGTACCACATTTTTTCCACCATAGAAGCATATAAATTACATAGTGTGATAATGATATAGTACTTTGCATTCCATTTTCAGTTTTGAAATACTCTAATATCTTTATTGTTACACTCCAGATGACTTCTCGACAAATTTTTAGGTGATTCTAATTGAATGGTTAAATCCCATTGTTTTCCCTTTATTTTATTTAATAAAAAAACAACTGAGAAATTAATTGTATAATGTGTTACAGGAACGATTATTTAGAGGTTAGTGTGATGGATCACTATATAGATGGTGTGTAATTCTCACATAATCAATTATTAGGTGTCCATAATATATGATTCAAAACTATCAAGATGATTTTTTTTAATTGGGATGGATATCCATATTTTTTCATAACATTCACATGAAACCTATTATAGCCAGATATTCAATGGTTTATTGGAAATCAGGAGCTTCATTCAAAATGATTTCTATAAATATTGTGAAGGGTATTGAATATAAAGGAGGATAATCTAATGAAAAATATCAAGGAAGGAATTTGTTTTGGAATGATAATAGTTGTTAGGCTTCGATGAAATGTAGTTATCAGTTTTAATTACATTGAAATAAATATTATTTTTTATTAATTACAATAATGATTATTTTTTTAATGTACGTTTTCATTTGTTTGTACCATTGAATTTATAAATATCAGTCTTCAAATGGTACATAAATTATCATAACATTAATAATGTTACAATATTTCAAGTGCTGCTTATGTTAGTTGAATTATTTAAGCTAAAATTCCATATATGGTAGTTCATCCTAGGTTATATGAAGTTATAACATATTATATGATTCAAATACCTTGTGGGGTTATAAAACCATTATATCCATTCATGAAAAATTGAAACTATCGAATAATATACCCAAAAAATTTATCTGAATCTCTTCATTAGATTTATATTTGTGTGCTATTTTCAAAAAGAATATATAACAAAATAACAATACTATTGAATGGGGCTGAATTGGATAATTGTTTTATTGCCACTTATAATCAATCCCTGCTATATAAATAACTGCATCATATCAATGTCGAGGTCTATAATCAATAATGTTCTGTGAAATATTTGGTCATGTATATAACCAAGGGAATGATCATGTCACATGAGCTCTTTATGGATCTGAAACTACAGAACATCGTCAGAATTAGGTTGATGAAATTAAAATTTATTATGATTGTTGACATATTTCATAATGTGGGGATACCTGGATAATATTTTGTTAAAATACACATTTCATGTTCCCTCTTAATAAAATATTACAATTACACTTACTTAGTGAGAAACCTCTAACATACAATGAAAATAAAATATTGAAGATAGTGTTTCCAAGGAAACAATATCACAAACTATGTTTACTTCATGGTTTAATGAAAATTAATCATATCCTGGAGAAAAAAAACTATCCGGATTATAATTACCAATTAAGATTTTCTTCCCACTAGCATTAATGTAAATGGTATTCAATAAAATGATTATTTTTTATTGGATGATTTCATTATGTTCCTCCCACCATTTGTGAACTATATTATATAACAATATTTATCACTAATGTTGTAGGACCAATATCATATGGTGAAATATTGGTCGTAAATAATAAAACATTGAAATCACTTGGAGACCCTTTAGTATTTCAGTTTACTTATTGATTATTTAGAGTTTTTTGATCCTTTCTAGAGGATTATGTTTTGGGAAATAAGGATCCATGTATAGATTATTATCTCACAATTTGTTCTCATACACAGTTTCTCAACCACAATATTATGAGTTAAAATTTGTAAACTTCAATTAGAATATATTTTATATGCTCCGAGAACGTTTTTATAAATTGAAGTTATCTGATTACTACACATCTACTGATATTTCCATAGCATTTATATATTAATAATCATAACTGTAACATCCCAGGTAAATAATGAATAAAACATTTTCATATTTATTAATATTTACAAATTAAAAATTAATTTTACTTTAAATGGGTTTCTATGTTCGATAGCGTACCTGAAACGCAACAAAGAGTTTCTTTGAAATCTTACGTTGCACACTAGTAATAAAATAATATTATTTTAAATTGTATTTAACACGTAGATGTTGTATTGGAGGGAATGGATATAAATAACTTAAATATGATTATATTTGTTTTTTAAATGGTTTTACTTTTATCTAATAAAATATAATGGCATAAAATATGGAAAGAATTCAACTTTAGGCTTATATACCGCAATTTTTACTAAAGGTTCACTTATCGCCTTTTGATGGAAAACCGTCATTTAATATAAATTTTTTTACTCTTATATATTCTATTGGACTAAATAAAACTCTTCTTTAGAATCGGCACATCAAAATTTACTTTGTGTAAATTTTTGGAATTTTTCCGATAAAGTTCATTTTTTAATGAATAGTGTAAAATGTTGTATTTTAATTTAAAACCTCTTTTTAATCTAATTTGTTTATATGATTAGATTATCTTTTTAATTGGTTTTAAAGTTAAATTAGAATAAATATTTACCATGAAATCCAATAGTGGTCATTGGGATTAATTTCACTTTGAAATCAGACTTAAACTAGTGTCAATCTTTTGATACTTATTGTTTCATAAAAACACGCTATTTGCTCCGACAGCGGGAATTAATTATAAAATTAATTAATGCAACTTATATGTTTTGAATTTTGTAAAATTGACTTCATTTTTCAATTCGTAATATCAAATATATCTTATGGTGATGTTTTGGTATTTTTCTGAAAAACTTCAATTTTTGATGAATAGTGAAATCACTAAGTTGTACTTAAAAAACTGATTTTTCGTTTAAATGAAATTTTACCACCTCTGAGTTTTGAATTTCAAAATTCAAAAATAAATTTTTTTAATTAAGAAGTAAAATGTGGTTCAATGGGATTAAAATAATTTTTTGGTGAATAGAAGCTTTTATGTTTTTAATCGCGATTAGAGGTAATTAGTGTAATTTAAGGTAAAAATATTGTTGTAATAATATGAAATGAACATGAAACATGTAATAACCTCATTGGATGTGTAATGGCCGACCAAAACAATCCATTGGTCAACTTGGTGACTCCATGGAGCCACATTAGTTGGAAAATGACATTAATATCTTTTTATTTAATGTTAAAATAAAAATGTCACAAACATTTGTTGTTTTACTGAAACAATTTTTACATGGGGTTTTACAAATAAGATTTTTCACTATAAAAATTAATTGGAAAGGTCAAAATATTTCCTACATCATAGTATTTCTTTATAATTTTTAGACATTATATAAATTAAATTATTTATGACACCATGATGATGCAGCGATTACCTCATTATTTAATGATTTAAATAAAATGGAAAGATAACGTAAAATCTAAGACCTACACATGTCAAAAACCTATTGGATGGGTGGATTTCG
The DNA here is from genome assembly GCA_963277665.1 of Viscum album. Taxonomy (NCBI): domain Eukaryota; kingdom Viridiplantae; phylum Streptophyta; class Magnoliopsida; order Santalales; family Viscaceae; genus Viscum; species Viscum album. Next base: position 1,544,061,201 of record OY728142.1, read on the forward strand.
AACCCTTATCACTTAATCCTCGAAACACATCAATGTGGGACCAATAAAATCTGAAACACGTTATAAAATAAAGTAACATTTCCTTACTTTCCAAGAGTGCCCCTCCTCTCCTCTTATAAAAGGCCCTCACCTATACCACCTTACCCATAATTCCAAAGCCTTTAGCTCGGCCAAACCCTATCCATTATGTCTATACACATCCCTATATTACTCCTTGACACCTCACATTGGGCAGAAGTCTTCCCAAGGAATCCTTTGAGCTCAAATCTAAGAGAGTTACCCGATTTTAAGGTGATGTCTTCACTTGTGTTCTTTTGTTTTATTTTGCTTCTCCAACCCCCTAAACTCTTTTTATTCATTTGTTTTGTAACAACTCCAGTATATTCAATATACTAGGACATTTTTATAAGAATATTTCGAGCTACACTTACACACATCTACATCTAATCGTTAAAGAACATACTGTTTCTGTGGTTGGTGAATTTCTGCCTCACGAAACGATGATTGTTCAGTCTTCTTTTAAACACCTTTAATGGTGGCCATTAAGATGTAACTATATTTATATATGATATATATTATGTTTATTTTTTCCTCATTCTTCTTTATTTTTCATTTGTGATATACCTTTATGGTTTCCATTGTGGGAAAACATGATAATTTCATTTTAGGAAGTGCGGACTACAGCCCCCTCAAAGTGATGTGATTCGCTAATTCCATATGTGGGACGTATAAAGGATGGATTTAAAGATATTATATATGACTTTATACTGGAATTATAATATACATATATATCATAATTATTTCTTTCCATTAATTTATGATATAGAAATGAAAGTAGCGTTCATGCGTACATACGGCTTACCGTCTCCATGAACGGTGCATTTCATATCTTATCCCCAAATGTAATGTACTATTATAATTACATATATATAATGGAAATATATGATGTATTTTACATCTAAATTATTAATATAATTTTGGAATTAAAATATACATACCTATCATTTAGTTTTAATTCAATTAATATAACGTAGAAATGAAAGTAGCATTCATGCGTACGTACGGCTTACCGTCTCCATGAACGGTGCATTTCATTTCTTACCTCTAAATGATTATGTGATATTATAAATACATGTATATGCTAGATATATATGATATATATGATATCCAAATCAGTAATTTCATTCTGGATATAATGAAACTTTGACCACATGAACAACATGTAATTGTAAGAAGTCCACTTTCTACTTAAGAACCAAATATCGACAAAACACACATTATTAACATAAATGATTACATAATGTTTATAACATGAAAATAAGTGATATAAAATGAATAATGAACATGAAAAAGGTTTTTAAGAAAAAAGAAATTAACTCATGTTGATTATTCAGGACGTTAAAGAACTATCGAGTCCAGTCAGACCCGAGGTAAGGGACTTCGTCTCAATCTCCTTTCATTGAGGCATATTTCGTTTTATATACAACTTTCTTTTATATGGTGTATAAACCCTTTTGACTTTTACTTTTATACAAAAGGAATCTTTTTCTACGAAAGCATTTTACTAAATGAAAAAAGTAATGTTTCTTTTAATGTACGCGGTGAAAATGACCTTTTCCGCCGCCGCGAGTATTATTTGGTCTTTGGCATCCTGAACAAGCCGTAATGTTTTTTTAAATGAAATAAATACCATATACTGTTTTATGTATTTTGGTATTGATAAGGTTTGTTTTATAATTGATTGGTTATGTCATTATATTTAAGTGATATATTGTGATCAATGTGTGGAAATGTTTTCTTTCCATTATATTTGTTTTATGTCTTATGATTTTATAATGGTACATGGACATTTGACGGGTGGTTACGTGATAAACCGTATGAAGGGTGGTTCCGTGAATACTCGGGTGGGTGGTTATGTTATAACCTCTAATGCATTGGGTATGGAAGTCGGCAGTACGGATATTCCATTAAGTATGTATGGATGTGGTCCATATGGTTATTCCATTAAGTGATATGTGTGGAAGGTGACCGTATAGTTATTCCACATAAGTATGTTTATGTCCCAAGTGACCTTTATATGTTATGTGTTCTTTATATGGGTTTTATGGTAATAATTTGGTTATAAAAGGGTAAGTAATGATATTTTATTCAGTGATGAGTTTTTACTACTTCATGAAGGTGAAGGTATTACTTTTATAAAGTACACATGGTTTACTTGATGTTTGAAAAACTAACAGTTTTCATTATTTGTGTATCACTTACTGATCTTTTTATACTCACCCAAAGTTTTTTTGAAATGCTTTTCACAGGACTTAATGTGGAATAGGGTCAAGGATGGGATCAAGGGAATGTCTTGCTATATAAAACATGGAACTAGACATGTTTCTTTTTAAGTGTTTTTATTCTATGGAAACATAGTAGAAGTGTCTAATTTGGAATCTTTTGAGATGTAATAGTTATGTCTTAATTCACTAAAACTCTAATCCTGAAAAGATCATCAATTTTAATTATTCATTTAATTCAATATTAAGTAATGTTTAAGGCCGGGGACTTATAGATGGTATCAAAGGTTGGTTTAGACAACTTTAGGAGTTAGAAAATTGTTAAATTATAAGTTTATTTATGGTATGAATTAAATGATATAGAATTTAAAGATTAACATGTTGCTTCTCCTAAGATATTTCTGTGTTCAGAATGGTTTTCCACATAGGAAACAAAGCAGCTATGTTGGGATGACATCAGGAGGATGACAACCTTCCAAATCAGCAACCTGAGATGGTCGGAATCGGAACTGAACAGTTTGTTGCAGTGATGGCACAGTTGACTCTGGATATAAATGGTGGTGGTTTCCATGCACGAGATCAGCCAGTTCAACCGTAGAGGAACATGTCAGTGGTGGAACATTTCATGAGGCAACATCCACCATCATTCAGAGGATCATCTGACCCCATGCAAGATGAAGGGTGGATTAAAGCACTAGAGAAGATTTGCGTTGTCATGGGGTGTTCATAACATCAAAAGGTTAGTCTTGCTGTTTACCATTTTGAAGGTGAAGCTAATCAGTGGTGGTCGATGGTGAAAAATATCAGGGATAGTGATGAGATTGAGGATCTTCACTGGGACAAATTCAAAGGTATGTTTCTTGAGAAATATTTTACAAAGTTGGTTCAATATAGGATGGAAAAACAGTTCCTAGAATTGAGGCAGGAGGATGATTCAATGGATGCTTATGAAGCAAAGTTCACTCGATTGGAAAGTTATGCTCCAAACTTCATACGAGATCTTGATATTAAAATAAACCATTTTTACTCATGGTTAAAGCCTAAGAATCGAAGGGCTTTAGTTTCTCGTGAGTTCAAAAGTTATGAAAAACTTGTTCGATGTGTGGAGAAAGTGGAAATGGAGTTTTCCGATGATCAGGTGTTCTATGATAAACAATAGAATAAGAGGTCCAGTTGGCAGGAAAAGGGGAAGAATTCATCAAAGAAGCAAGGAGGTAAGAAAACCAAATATCCATCCTGTGAGAAGTGTGGTAAAATGCATCCTGGAGAATGTTTATCCATGTATGGTAAGTGCATTCAGGGTGGTAAGTCTGGTCATACTGCCCATAACTCTAAGGAAGCTGATCAAGCAGGCAATGAAAAGCCAGCGGTAAGATGTTTTAAGTGTAATGAAATGGGTCATTATGAAAATTAGTGTCTAACGTAGAACTCAACAGGGGGAATGTAGCCAGACTACAAGCAGAAAAGGGTGGTGAAATCCTTTGCAACAACTTCAGCAGATGTTGGGCCATCGAATGAAGTAGTATCAGGTACACTGTTTTTTTGTTCAGATTATGCCAATGGGTTGTTTGATTCAGGGTCAACACATTCATTCATTTCTGTGAAGTTTTCTAGTAAATTGGAAATTTTATCTCAATATATGAACCCTGAACTTATGGTAAAAACACCGGTAGGGAACGTTGAGACAAAAAGGAACTATAAGAACCTTCTTATCCTTGTGTGTGGAAAGAATCTACCAGCAAACCCTATTGGTTTGCCTCTAGTAGAGTTTGATGTTATTTTGGGAATGGATTGGCTTTATTTTTATCATGCTAAGATTTACTGCAGAGCTAAAATAGTTTCTTTTAAAAAAGATTTTCAATTTTTGTACAAGAATGAACCCTTGCTTTTGATAACATATAAGGAAGTTGAGAAACTTGTAAAATATGGAAATGAATGTTACCTTGCACATATTGTTGAAAATAAAGGAACTATTTGGATAAATGATGTGCCAATGGTAAATGAGTATCATCATGTTTTTCATGATTAGTTGCATTGTATTATTCATGATCGGGAAGTTGAATTTACTGTTGACTTAGTTCCTGATTCTAATCCAATTTCAAAACTCCCTTTATCAAATGGCTCAAGTTGAACATTTAGAGTTAAAGAAGAAATTGCGGGAGTTATTAGATAATGGTTTCATTCGACCTAGAACATCACCATGGAGTTCTTCTATATTTTTTGTTAAAATGAAAGATGGATCAATGAGACTTTGCATTGATTATAGAGCCTTTAATAATATTACTATTACAAACAAGTATCCTTTGCCTCATATCGATGATTTGTTTGATCAGCTCCAGGGAGCTCAGTACTTTTCAAAGATTGACAAGAGGTTGGGGTACCATCAGTTGAAAGTATAAGAAGTAGGCGTTCCGAATACTACGTTCCGTACTAGATATGGCCATTATGAATTTCTAGTTATGCATTTTGGGTTAACCATTGCACCTGCTGTATTCATGGACCTTATGAATAGAATTTTCCATGAGTTCTTGGATATGTTTGTGGTTGTTGTCATCGATGATATTTTGGTGTTTTCTAAAAGTAATGGGGAGCATGAAAGTCATTTAAGGGTTATCCTGAAAACCTTAAATGAAATAAAACTATATGGAAAATTCAGAAAATGTGAGTTTTGGTGACAACAAATTTCTTTCCTGGGTCACATTGTTTCAAAAGATGGCATAACAGTTGATCCTGCTAAAACAAAAGTTGTTGAAGAATGGCCAAGACCCACAAATGTAACCGAGATCCATAGATTTCTTGGTTTGGCAGGTTACTACATAATGTTTGTTGAAAATTTTTCACGTTTATCTAGTACAATGAATAAGCTAACTCTTAAGGGTGTTATGTTCGTCTGGACAAAAGGATGTCATGATTTTTTGGAGGAGTTGAAAAAAAGATTGGTGAATGCTCAAGTTTTGGAACTTCCTTCCAGGAATGGTGAATTTGTTATATACAGTGATGCTTCGTTGAAGGGACTTGGTTGTGTACTTATGTAGAATGATCAGGTAATTGCATCTATTTCATGTGAGTTGAAAACTCATGAGGTAAATTACCCTACACATGATTTTGAATTAACTGCTGTTGTTTTTGCTTTAAAAATTTGGAGGCATCATTTGTATGGAGGAAAGTGTGAAATATATACTGATCACAAAAGATTAAAGTATATATTCACTCAGAAAGAATTGAACATGAGACAGAAGAGATGGCTAGAATTAACCATGGATTATGATTGTACAATTCATTACCATCCTCGAAAAGAAAATAAAGTGGCTGATGCTTTGAGTCGAAAAAGTAATGCTTCATTAACCATGATACGTTTGGAACGAGATCCTTTGGTTTTTGATTTTATGAACATTGGCATAGAAGTGGTTAGTGCAGGAAGTTCTTCTGTTTTGTTTCATGTATCAGTGAGATCATCCCTATCAGACATAATTAAGCAAGCACAGAGGGAAGACAATGAGTTGCAGAAAAAGGTAGAGCTGGTTTAGAAAGGTAAGTTGCATGGATTCAACATTGATAATGATTGCGTTTTGAGATTTGGGAAGAGATTGTGTGTGCCTTGTGATTCAATGTTGAAGAGAGAGTTGTTATGTGAAGCTCATAGTTCTCCGTTTTCAGTTCATCCTGGCAGTACTAAGATGTACAGAGATCTGCAGGAGTATTACTGATGGGATGGAATGAAAAGAGATATTTGCTGATTTTCCTGCGAAGTGTTTGACTTGTTTTCAGGCTAAAGTCGAGTGTAAATTACCAAAAGGGATGCTTCATCCTTTACCAGTGCTAGAGTGGAAATGGGAAAATATATCAATGGACTTTGTTGTGGTATTTCTGAGGACATATCGAGGAAATAATGAAATCTAGGTTATTGTTGATCGATTGACTAAATCTGCTCATTTCCTTGCCATACGAGATTATTTTTTCCTAGATCATCATTCCTGTTTTTATCATAACGATATAGTCAGGTTACATGGATTTCCTCTCTCCATTGTATCTGACCGTGATCCCAGGTTTAATTCTAACTTTTGGAAAGACCTTTAGAAGTTGTTGGGTACTGAATTAAATTTTAGTACATCTTTTCAACTTCAATCAGATGGGTAGTCAGAATGAACAATTCAGACCTTGGAGGATATGCTACAAGCTTGTTCGATGGATTATCAGGGAAGTTGGGACTAACATCTTTCTTTGGTTGAGTTTTCTTATAATAAAAGTTTTCATTCTAGTATACAGATGGTACCATTTGAGGAATTATATGGGAAGCGGTGTCGAACTCCAGCTTTTTGGGATGAAGTGGGTGAAAGGAAGTTGATGGTACCAGAATTGATAGAAGAGTAGGCAGAAAAAGTTCAGTTGATTCAGAAACACATGAAAACAGCTCAGAGCAGGCAAAAGAGTTATACGGATAAATGAAGGAAAGATCTATCTTTTGAGGTAGGTGATCATGTTTTTCTCAAGTTTTCTCCATGGAAAAGTGTGATTAGATTTGGTAATAAAGGAAAGATGAGTACAAGGTTCATTGGACCATATGAAATTCTAGAGAATGTTGGATCAGTTTCTTACTGAGTGGCTTTACCTCCGAGTTTATCTCAGGTACACAGTGTTTTTCATGTTTCGATATTGAGGAAGTATATGCCAGATCCATCTCATGTTTTAAGTCCAGAGGTAGTTCAGCTAGAGGAGAACCTATCTTATGAAGAACAACCAGTCCAGATTCTTGACTGAAGAGAGAAAGTGTTGCGAAATAAAGTAATTCACCAGGTAAAGGTTTCGTGGAAAAACCATATGGTTGAAGAGGCAACGTGGGAATCTGAAAATGCTATGAGGGATAAATACCCCCACTTATTTGGATAAGTGAATAAAATTGCAAGGACGCAATTCCCAAAAGGGGGTAAGGATGTAACATCCCAGGTAAATAATGAATAAAACATTTTCATATTTTTAATATTTACTAATTAAATATTAATTTTACTTTAAAGGGGTTTCTATGTTCGATAGCGTACCCGATACACAACAAAGAGTTTTTTGAAATCTTACGTTGCACAATAATAATAAAATAATATTATTTTAAATGGTAGTTAACACATAGCCATTGTATGGGCAGGAATGGATATAAATAACTAAAATATGATTATATATGTTTTTTAAATGTTTTTATTTTTATCTAATAAAAGATAAAGGCTTAAAATACGGAATGAATTCAATTTTAGGCATATATACCCTAATTTTCACTAAAGGTTCACTAATCTCCTTTTGATGGAGAACTGTCATTAAATATAGTTTTTTTTACTCATATACATTCTATTGGACCAAATAAAACTCTTCTTTAGAATCGGGACATCAAAATTTACTTTGTGTAAATTTTTGGTATTTTTCCGATAAAGTTCATTTTTTTAATTAATATTGTAAAATGTTGTATTTTAATTCAAAACCTCTTTTTAATATAATTTATTTATATTATTATATTATCATTTGAATTGGATTTAATGTGAAATTAGAATATATTTTTACCATTAAATCCAACAGTGGTCGTTGGAATTAATTTCACTTTGAAATCGGACTTAAACTAATGTCAATCTTTTGATACTTACTGTTTCATAAAGACACGCTATTTTCTCTGACAGCGGGAATTAATTATTAAATTAATTAATTAATCTTATATGTTTGGAATTTTGTAAAATGGAGTTCATTTTTGAATTTGGAATATCAAATATAGCTTAGGGTGGTGTTTGGGTTTTTTTTCTAAAAAACATCAATTTTTGATTAATAGTGAAACCACTAAGTGGTACTTAAAAAACTGATTTTTTGTTTAAATGAAATTTTACCACCTCTATGTTTTTAATTTCAAAAATCCAACATACATGGTTATAATTAAGAAGTAAAATGTAGTTCAATGGGATTAAAATAATTTTTTGGTGAATAGTAGCTTTTAAGTTTTTAATCGCGATTAGAGGTAATTAGTGTAATTTAAGGTAAAAAAATGTTGTGATAATATGAAATGAACTTGAAACATGTCCTAAACTCATTGGATGTGTCATGGCCGACAAATACAATCCATGGGTCAACTTGGGGACCCCATGGAGCCACATTAGTTGGAAAATGACATTAATATCTTTTTATTTAATGTTAAAATAAAAATGTCACAAACATGAGTTGTATAACTAAAATAATTTTTACATGGGGTTATACAAATCATATTTTTGACTATAAATATTCATATAAAAGTTAAAACTATTTGCTACATCATAGTTCTTTTTATATTTTTTAGGCATTAAATAATATAAATTATTTATGACACCATGAAGATGTAGCGATTACCTCATTATTTAACGATTTAAATAAAATGGAAAGATAATGTAAAATCTAAGACCAAAATATTTCAAAAACCTATTGGATGAGTGGATTTCGAACACTTATAACCTTATCCTCAAAACACATCAATGTGGGACCATTATAATCCGAAACTCATTATAATATAAGGTAACATTTCCTTACTTTCCAGGAGTGCCCCTCCTCTCCTCTTATAAAAGGCCCCCACCTCTACCACCTTACCCACACATAAAAAGACTTTTTCTCGGCCAAACCTTGCCCATTTTGTCTCTAAACATCCCTCTATTACTCCTTGAAGCCTCACTTTGGGAATAATTCTTACCAAGGAAACCTTTGAGCTCAAATCTAAGAGAGTTACCAGATTTTAAGGAGATGTCTTCACTTGTGTTCTTTTGTTTTATTTTGCTTCTCCAACCCCCTAAACTCTATTTATTCATTTATTTTGTAAAAACTCTAGTATCTTCAATATACTAGGATGTTTTTATATGAATAATCCTAGCTACACTTACAAACATCTACATCTAATGGTTAAATAACATACTGTTTCTGTGGTTGGCGAATTTCTGTCTCACGAAACGATGATTGTTCAATCTTCTTTTAAACACCTTTAATGGTTGCCATTAAGATGTCACTCTATTTAGATATGATATATATTATGTTTGTGTATTCCTTATGCTTATTTATTTTTCATTTTTGGTATACCTTTATAGTTTCCATTGTGGGTAAACACGATAATTTCATTTTAGGAAGTGAGGACTACCGCCCCCTCAAAGTGATGTGATTTGTTAATGCCATATATGGGACATATAAAGCATGGATTTAAAGTTATTATATATGATTTTATACTGTAATTATAATATACCTCTATATAATTATTATTTCTTTCCATTAATGTATGAGATAGAAATGAAAGTAGCGTTCATGCATACGTACGGCTTACCGTCTCCATGAACGGTGCATTTCATTTCTTATACCCAAATGTAATGTACTATTATAAATACATATATATAATGGATTTATATGATGTATGTTACATCTAAATGATTAATATAATTGTTGAATTAAAATATACATACCTCTCATTCAGTTTTAATTCTATTAATATGACATAGAAATGAAAGTAGCGTTCAATCGTACGTATGACTTACCTTCTCCATGAACGGTGCATTTCATTTCATACCTATAAATGATTATGTGATATTATAAATACATGTATATGCTAGATATATATTATATATATGATATCCAAATCAGTAATTTCATTCTGGATATAAAGAACCTTTGACCACATGATCAACATGTAATTGAACGAAGTCCACTTTCGACTTAAGATCCAAATATCGACCAAACAAACATTATGAAGTTAAATGAATATATAATGTTTATAAAATGGAAATAAGTGATATAAAAGGAATAATGAAATTGAAATAGGTTCCTAAGTAAATAGAAATTAACTCACGTTTATTATTCAGGACGTTAAAGAACGATCAAGTCAAGTCAGACCCGAGGTAAGGGACTTCGTCTCAATCTCCTTTCATTGAGGCATATTTCATTTTATATACAACTTTCTTTTATACGGTGTATAAACCCCTTTGAATTTTACTTTTATATAAAATGAATTTTTTTCTAAGAAGTGTTTTACTAAATGAAAAAAAGGAATGTTTCTTTTAACGTACACGGTGACAACGTCCTTTTCCGCCGCTGCGAGTATTATTTGGTCTTTGGATTCCTAAACAAGCCATAATGTTTTTTTAAATGAAATAAATACCATATATAGTTTTATGTATTTTGGTATTGAAAAGGTTTTTTTATAATGTATTTGTTATGTCAATATATTTAAGTTATATATTGTGATCAATGTGTGGAAATATTTTCTTTCCATTATATTTGTTTTATGTATTTAGATTTTATAATGGTACTTGGACATTTGATGGGTGGTTACGTGATGAACCATATGATGGGTGGTGCCGTGAATACCCGGTCGGGTGGTTATGTTATAACTTCCAATGCATTGGGTTTTGAAGTCAGCCGTATGGCTATTCCATTAAGTATGTATGGAAGTTGGCCGTATGGCTATTCCATTAAGTGGTATGTGTGGAAGTCGACCGTATGGTTATTCCACTTATGTATGTTTATGTCCCAAGTTACCTTTATATGTTATGTGTTCTTTATATGGGTTTTATGGTAATCCTTTGGTTACAAAAGGGTAAGTAATGATATTTTATTCAGTGAAGAGTTTTTACTACTTCAGGAAGGTGATGGTATTACTTTGATAAAGTGTACATGGTTTACTTGATGTTTGAAAAACAAACAGTTTTCATTCTTTGTGTATCCCGTACTGAGCTTTTTATGCTCACCCCAAGTTTTTTTGATATGTTTTTCACATGCCTTAATGTGGAATAGGGTCCAGGATGGGATCAAGGTAATGTCATGCTATATAAAACGTTGATCTAGACATGTTTCTTTTTAAGAGTGTTAATTCTATGGAAACATATTAGAAGTGTCTACTTTGTAATCTTTTGAGATATAACAGTTATGTCCTAATTCTATAAAACTCTAAACCTGAAAAGATCCTCAATGTGAATTATTCTTTTAAATCAATATTAAGTAATGTTTAAGGTCATGGCCTTATAATAAAATTATGGTTATATTAATTATCTTTCATATATTAAAATTATAAAATCTATTTTGATGATATGTAAAAACCTCAGTGTAATATATTTTAACATATTTATGTTTAAATATATTTTATTACTACTATAATATTCAATAACTGAAGATAGGCGTATATATATTCATAATCAACACATATATTTAAATTCTATTATCTATAGTTCAAAAAGAATCAAAATGTTTTTACCTAGTTTTTCAGGAAATTGAATTATAAAGACAGTTATATATAAACTTGTCTCCAACACAAAAAAAATATTAATAGGTTTAAAAAAATTTCTAATTTTTTTTACACCTTCATTACAATAAATTTTTTTTTCTATAAAATATTTTTTTAAACTAACTAGAATTATGGGTAATATATTTAAATCTCAATAACAATAAATTAGATAAATATCTACTTTTTTAAAATGATAACATCTATCGCAGCAATGGATGATAATAGGGAAATTACCCACCAATACCACATCCACATCTAACAAAAATATTTTTGGGAACAAGTGGATTATAGCTGAAAACACTATAATAAGGTTTTTATTCATATATAATTTTAGTTTTTTAGTAAAATACTGACTAACGATAAAATATATATTTTCACCAACAATCTTTATGCATCTTTCACTACTAATTGTAGAGTTTTTGTTGGTTGATGGTTATGGTGGGACTGGAAAAACATTCTTATGGAATGATATGGTGTCAAAATTAGATTATGAAGGTAAAATAGTACTGGAAATTGCTTCAAGTGGTATATCAGCCCTACTATTACCAGGTGAGAGTAAACCTCATTATCAATTTTATATCCCAATTACTGTTAATGAAGACTCTATATGAAACATTCTACAAGGGTGTTTTACGAACATATAAAAAATAAAAATAATTTATTTGGGATGAAGAATTGATTGTTCACATCTACTCATTTGGGTATATTGATCACACATTGTGGGATATTTTTTCACCGCATATTAATAATATTTCTGAATTTTCTTTCTATGGTAAATTTTTTATTCATTATGTGGATTCTAAACAAATATTTCCTATAGTACATCATGGAATGAGAATGGCATCATATTTTGTTGTTCAAAATATTCATATCTTTAGCTTCAGTGTTTTTTTCTTACATTTAAAATGAACATCAGACTATATTCTTCATATAAAATTATTTATTCTCATGAAATAAAAGTGTTTAAAAATTTGATTCTTAAATAGGGGGTGAGAAACATGGTAGAAAAAATTATGATAATCCCTTTATAGAAATAAAAAAAGAGTATTTAATAATATATTCTGATGATGAAATAGATTACATAGTTCTATAGGGATATCTATATTTTATATCAAAAATACATATACCAATATTACATAAATAAATGGGATATTTTACACCGAGGCGATTAGATGTTCTTGAAGTAAATGACTACATGATGTTTTTTATTACATTATAAAAAATCATTATGTGTGTTCAAATTTGGTTTGTAAATAATGTTTTGAAATTAACACCCCATATAATATATATACGATAGAATTTTTGAATGAGATTAATATATTTGGACTATTGAATCATAAATTAATCTTAAAAGTGGGAGTGCTAGTTATGTATCTAGGATTTGTTAACCAGTATTTTAGAAGTTTTAATGGGACATTTTTTATCATCACATTTGTGGGAAATCATTTTATTAGAGAAGAAATTCTAACCTGCACTCATTTAGGACATAAGGATTTCATATATATGATTAATAAGGAAAAATTAAACTGTAGTGGAATTTCAAGACTCAAAGAAGACAACATCCTTTGACTATATCATATGCCATTGTTATTAATAAAATGTCATTCCAATCTATATCATCCATTGAGATTATACTTTTCTAGACTATTTTCTATCAGGGTTGGCTTTTTATAGTACTTTCTAGATTCATGATCAAAAATGGAATATTTTTTTGATATACGATATTGATGACATACATAAGACTCGTACAACAAATATTTTTTATAATGAAATTTTTAAAAGAACGAAATATGTATAAATACATTTTTATTATGGATAAATATGATCTTTGAAAATTTAAATTGCATTTCCTTTTAATTAATTTATTGCTTAATATCATTAAAATATTTTTATACATAAATATAAATTCATTTAAATCCACTACAATACAATTGATATGGCATGATCATTTATTGAGTTGAAAAATGTATTTGTGGATGATAATGTGTCATCAAAGAATCACGGTAAAATATATAGCTGCGTAAAAAATGATTCCAAATTTACAGATGTCATAGTATTCATTGATCAAATTGTCATAGATGCAACTGTAATTTTACAGTACATTATATTTTTTAATGATTCACTAAAACATTTGCATCTAATATATATGTAATTAATTATTGAACTAGGAAGTCATATTTTAATGGTGTAGAAATATTTAAAAACATAATATTAATAGTGTAATTAATTATTTTATTATCATTATTTGTTATTCTAAATGAAAAGATCAATGTTGTAAATTATAGAAAAAAACAATTCAAGACAACAATTATAGGCATAAAACACATTTCAATGTACTAGTCATTGCATTGTTAAGGTGGATTTTAAATAATATAGAATTTAAAATCAATGATTATAATAGAAATTATCTAGTGAGATGTCACAAGTGAAGAAAATTTTTAAAATGGAGTAACCATATCATACATTATGAAGCACAATTACCTTTTTTTTTAATTTTACTCTCTTCATAAATGAAAAATTGGAAATGATTACATAATATTTCTTTATAGGTATTCCATTATCATTGATAAACCCAGAAAATAACAGTACAGTGATCCACTGTTATTATATATTTAGTTTTTCATATTTATATAGATTTATAATTTATTTCACTAACGTCTTGATATGAATATTCCAAAACACATTATAGTAAATCTGTAGGTATGTTCTGTAATAATTCAAATAGTTATGTGATGATATTAATAAAACATTCAAAACATTATATAATGTAAACAAATTATTTCCTCCATTGCTTATGAATTAATTTTACTAAGTGTAGTTATTTTAATGATACTTTTTCTTATATTTATTTTTAACTTCATTAAACAAATTTTTTAGGGATCATTGGTTAATATCAAGCTCCACAATTATTGGAAAACTGAAATAAAATAATGAATATTACATTAACGAATGTAAGGTAATGTTCTATAAGGAATTAAGATAAATAAAATATGTGACTTATAAAACATACATTTGAATTTTAATTCATATGTATTTATTTCAGTTGATAAACCCTTAGATATAAAAATTTGGATGACTATGAATATCATCACAGTGCTCTTTTTCTAAGTGAAAAAAAATAAAATTTTAGTTCTTCAACATGTCCACGAAAAATAGATCTCAAGTATGTTTTCACATAAAACAATTACTAAAAATACTATATTACTATGATGATAATTTGGGTTTTTATAACTCTTAATAAAATATTTTATGACATATAGAACTAATTATAATGATAATAATTTTAAATGAAACCATGATTCTACTAAATCCATATTTTCTTATCATAAAATTGCACAAAAACATGTTTCCCATTAATATTAGTATTAAAATTTATATGATATTAATATAAATTTTGATTTCTAAGTTTAGGTGTTTAGTTAAAACCTCTGAAAAATATTCTCATATATAGTATCTTACATATAATGTTTTCATGAAATAAAATTATTTAAAAAATAATCTAAATTTAGTCATATGTTGTCTACCAAAATCAACCAAAATAATTTAATGTATGATGAGAAGCCTAATAAAAGACAAACTATATGGAAATATAGAGAATTTAGTTTATATTTATCATCACTAAACAAACAACTTTATTTGAAAAATAAGAGAAACATTTCACATATTACTGCCTGTTATGTAATAACATCGGATAATTAAAACAACAGTAAAATATTTTCTCCATACACTTATATTATAATTTGCTAAATATTTTAACTCATAATTCAATACCATTTCATTAGAGGTAACAAAATGTTCCATGTAATCAAATATTACAAAAATAAAAATCCATTACAACCATTATTTTGAGTTATGTATTGTTTTCAAAAATATGGTAGACTTCTTTAAGGCAAAGGATAACTGTCGAAATTGTGTTGTACTCCCAATGCTTACTATAACATGTTAATAGTTTTTAATAAGAAATTATAATAATAAGAAGATGTTATATTATGTATTTATATATTTTTATTCAGTTTTTAGAGTAATATTTATCATATGTATGAATATATTGGAAAAAAACTAATTCTTCTATTATTATTTCTTTTCAAAACCAATTTCATTGTGTTGTACACTATAATAGAAAATAAAACTTCAATAAAAACATTTAAATTACATGATATTATTAATATTTAATTATAACCAAATTATATTTTTTTTAAAATATTGACTGTATCTTCTGGTCAGTGATAGTACTGGATATATATCTGTTGTTATCTTTGAGATAAAAGTGATGAAATTTTCACCAAAATCAACATTTCAGCGAAGAAACAATATAATTCAAGTCATTCGTCATTATTTTGGTTTATATTAGTCATATTATATCAATTTTACTTCATAGAAAATTAATTATTGAAGCAAAATTATGAATTTGGTATTATATCAAAGATGAATGTAGTCCATCATAAAAAACATCCCAAAACTTTTGACATTTCAAATTACAACATACACAACCGATATAGAACCTGTGAACAAAATAAATTCATATTAATTTTGTTACAAATGATGTACATGAGATTAGTGTTGATGACAGTCATGTACAGTAAAATGATGTATGGATTCTAATTTTATTTCAATATGATGATCAGATTATAAATATTTTAAATTTTCTTTATTAAATATATAACATAACTATTAAATTCTATAATTAGTTAATATTTTCATTCAATATTCTTTTTAGGTTGTAGAATATTTATGATTATCAGGAATCAAAAATCAAAATCCAGATATAGTTAACATGTCTCTTTGTAGCTCAGCAACATTGGTAGAAATGTATGATGTTTATTGAAATTTTAAGTTACTATAAATCAATTATCTTTATAATTTATTATTGTTTTATTTTCCCATTTAGACCAATATTATAAATAGTTTTTTTATATCCATTACGTAACGTTAATAAATAATATATGTTCAGAAGAATTCTCTACATGACATTGAACAAGTAATCAACCTTAAAAGAGGAATTAATAAATAAAATTCATATTAATTGAGCTCACAAAATGAAGATATTAAATTAAAAATAGTAACATGATTCTTTATAATGAAGATGAAATTAGATAAGATAGAATAACTATTCTTCTAGAAATTTAATGAGTCGTTATTAATGTACCATTAATTTCACTTTCATATTAAAATAACCTTACATGTCTATATATTAAATACACTAGAAAAGTTTCATAAATCTAAGAGTGTGTTGACTTCCTATATAGCCATGGAAATTTTCAAAAAATGTACACATTAGAAGTATTAATTTAATTTTTTCTATAATGTTCATTTTAAAAATATAAATATTCACTCTATTCATTTATAGTTTGGATAAAATTTGTCAATATTTTTCTATGTAAAAATTTGTAGACATCATTAATTTGTTTTACTGTATTACTATATTACCTAGATTGTCAAATATTTTTTGATATCATGTTTAGATTGGGATGAAATATGCATACTTTTGAACATATATAAGAATTTGATGCACTAATTCTTATATATTGAATATATGAAATGTTTAGTTTTTTTTCTTTTCTATTATAGTGTTCTCCAAATCAACATATACAATATTTTTAATTAATTATTTATTTGAATTTTTTGAATTTTTTAATCCAAATATATATATGTTGAATGGTATAATTAATAACTATATTTCATATGAATATTATTTTTCTTCCATATTAATAATTATTTTATTATATTTTATTTGTACTGAAATCAAGATAACTGGTTTTTTTCTTCTATGTGTGTCAATTTTAGTGATTTCAATGTTGTATAATTTGGTTAGGTTCTATTTTATTCTAAAAGAGTACTATGAGATCATTTATATATTCATTTCATTCATATTATTACTATTTTAATTTTTTCCTCATTTTATGCTTATCGTAATGAAGTTATTTAATGATGACCCTTGTACATAATATGGAAGAGGAGTCTTATGTAGGGAATGAGTTGGAAAAAAACTAATTTGGAAAGAGATACATAATGTAGATGATAAAGACTCCATCTCTAGATTTTGGTTCCTCTGAATACACTAGGATCCTTCCAAATAAGTGCAGTTGTTTGATTCTAAATCTATATGGAAGAACAAGATCTAGATAAATAGTATATCTAACATTTCTAACAATTAATACTATTTATTACTAAGAAAGGATATCCTTAAATACAATAATTTTAACTATACAATATATATAATTTTACCACTTAAATACATGAATTTTAATTGGATCATAAAGTTTTATATATGATTTAAGATATATATTTCTCCTAATTATTCATTGATTTTTAGGTATGCATCATTGGAATTATATTTTTAAATAGCATAATTTCTGAATTTTTTCTGATGTTTGTAATAAATTGAGGTAAAATAAATGATTTTGGGGAAGAAAGTAATCCAGTAAAAGATTAAGTCTACTTTCTTCTCTAATAATCACCATTTTGATATATTTTTTTTCAATATATTTTATTTTTACTAACCAATAAAACCATGCTACTACTATAGATGGACATTAAATTTTATATCCCTTGAAATTGAATGGGGGAGAGTACTAGTTAATTATAATTTGTATGAAAAAATGATGTAGAAATCATCATTGAATGAAATGAATATTTTAATTCAATAATAAAATCAGTAAAAAAATAGAAATTATATATTATGATTAACTAATACATTTTATTTAAGTTAAAAGTAAATATATATTTATATATATATTTCTCGATTTAGTTAATCCTATTTATAACCATAAATATAATAATAATGTTATAATAGATCACAGTTCATTTCAACTTGATTTTGTTTATAATTCATGTAATCAAAGAGAAAAAATTTATTTAAAGAGAAATATATTATAATATATTTGGGGGATACACTGGGGCCATGTTTTAATGATACAATATTAATTATTACACTTGAGTTATAATGATTATATCAAATATATGGTTATAGATCCCATATACATTCCATTGGTTAATAAAGAAATTAATGTAATAACATATTTATGATTTTTATGATGAAATGTAGGATCTAAGCAGAAATAATAATATTTTGGTTTTTGGAAACTATTTATTATGATAGAAAGTTATATTATAACCCAAGGACAACTGATTCCATTATAAAATAAAGATGAGTGGTTATAATTAAAACCATGGATTTGTGGTTCAATTATATCCGTACATTGCATTGGAAATTGATTGTATTATCTGTATAATTACATTTTTAGTTGATTTTATTTTTAAATCCATTTTTCGTGGTTCTTTTAAGGATTCAATGAAGATAATGTTCCAACAAAACAACACATTATCATTATTCTCTCTGCGGGGTTTTAATTTTTCTCATGATCATGATAGATTTCATAGATCATGTGATTATTTATTATTTCAATTATTTACTTTAATAAATATTTATTATATATAGTAAGTTAATTGTTCCATGTTTTGATTTATATAATTTTTTTTATGTTTTTTTCTTCTACTTAGATTATTTGATCATACCTTTATTATCATTGTAAAGCCCCAGAATTTCCATGTAATTTATTTTAATTAAATGGGAATTTTAAAGTTCCATCAATTTTGACGGCGCACGATTGCGAGGACTAGAGTACCTAGATTGATCCATTGAAGTTTTTGTTAAGCTTATGTTCATGTTAGCTGTTTTCCTGAAAAAGTGGAATAAATCTTAAAATTTATCCTGGATCAGAAATCTGAGGGCACTGTTGCGCTCAGGATAGAGGGTTTACCCTTGGTATGACTTAAGATTAGTCGGTGTGGGCCTCCTGTGGGAAAAACCCAAAAATAGCATAATTTTTAATAAAATATTTAATTAAAATATTTAATTTTTAAAATTCTTATAACTCAAAAATGGTAATTCATATTAAAAATATGAGGCCTCTGATGAACTCATGAGAGTATGATTTATTTAACAAGATACTAACTATGGCCGCTACAGGCCACCAGAGAACGTTAGTTTTTTCCTGAAAATAAAATAATTAAGTGACAATTATTTTACTAAAAAATTTATCATTTATAAATGGTAAATCAGATTAAAAATCTGAGAGTACCTTTGGGTTTTTTGGGGTTTGTTTCACCTATGTAGAGACTAACCTCGACTGGCGCGAGTTGAGGGTGACTGATAATAATTATCCGAACTTTTTTTCAGGTATGTTCAGTAAATGCATGAGCGACGTTTTTTATCTCTTGAACCGGTGCTCAGAATTGAAATCTGAGGGTAACATTGAACTCACATCACCAATATTCGCTTAAGGATACTTCACCTTGATGGCCGTTGGTCGAGAATAAAAGTTAATTTTGTGATTTTTATAAAATAAAATAATAAAATAAAGTGTTCAACACTTTATTTTGTTTTAAGATTCCATGTGACTAGTTTGTTAAAACCTCCACCTAGGATTTGGAGGTGGGACCACCACACCAAAAACTCCCATAAGAGATTAGGGTAGTGGGTCACACCATACCGTAACCACCCTTGAGGGGTAATGACATGGGGACCACGCGATGCTTAACCCCCAATTAATGGGGCTAGAGAGGAAACCTTCCAACCCACATAAATTAATATTATGTGTCAACATAAAATTAAATGTTGAAAAATTAATTTTATATGTCAACATGAAATTAAATTCTATGTGTCAACATAAAATTAAAGCTATCAATTAATTTTATGTGTCATCATAAAATTAATTTCTGTTAATTAATTTTTTTCCCCAACACTTTTTAATTTTCATGACCCCCTTTTTAAATTAAATAACCGCATCGATATAATTTTTGAAGATTACTAATTAATGATCCATCTCAAATTTTATGATGGTTATATACCTTTCCCCCTCTCTTATATATAGGGAGCTTGGGAGGAGGATTTGTGACGGCTTCACCAAGCGATGAAGCCCTGGTAAAGTGACGGGACGCCCAATACTTGGAGGATTACGCTTCCTCGCCGAAGAATGAGAAAACATCAGCGACATTTTCTTCTTTGACTTCCTTTCTCAAATTCTACAGATGTGTAGTATCGCCAACGAGCCGACACAGCTTGAGATTTGAGACATGCAGTGGATGCAACGACCGATGACCGGAAAATCAATGGTTGGGGTTTACATTTGACTATGTATAATCTTTACCTATATTCTTCCATTCTCTCAAAAACTAAGAACGAGGAATTGGTGTGCTTTATATATACGAGCCAATTACTACCACACTAATCATGGAGGGTGCGGTCCAAACCAACATGGGTTGACCCCTTCGTTGTTCCTTTTGTGATGACTCCACAAAAGCATGGCAAATGAGGCGACGACAACAAATACGGCGAACAAAGGTCGTGCTACCTGCGGCCTCTGTGAATCGTGCTGCACCGATACCCCGGGCCGAGCACCGTCGCTCTACCCGCAGCATTCCTCATGTGCCCTGTAGCTCCTCCAGCACGCTTCCCAGCCCCGTCACGGCCTGCCCAGCGCCACTCGCCACTGGGCCCCTATCTCGCGCCCTGCCCTCAACCCCCGTGGCATGCTGGTCGTCCGGCCGACTTGCCTGTGCCCCACGTGGCCAGCCCGCTGGCTTTCCGGCTGCCGACCCCCCAAAACATTCCCCTTACAGTGCTGGCCGAACCAGCGTCAACCTTCGGGCCGAGTTGCCTATGTGGTGGCATCCGGGCTGAACCGCCCTCGCAGGCCACTGGGCTGGGCCGAGCGGACCGGGACTAACATAGCGGGCTGACCTACCCAATGGGCTGGGTCATACCCATTGAGTCTATCTGGGATGACCGTGACCGGGTCATCCCTGACTGGGTTGGGTCACGTCGGTCCAACTGGGTCGGACCAGACCAGGGCCCACAACCGACCCTTTGCTTATTTTGGCCATATTTTTGGCACCAGATGTCTGTTTGACCAACCGTCAGTGGCACTGGTAATCATTATTATAGACAGCACCTTTGAAAATACCCCACTGGAGTTTGGGGTATTTTTAAGATATAGTAAGGTTTCTTCGTACATGAATCCAACCGGGATCCCGAGACAAAAAATCTAGTAACTCAATGACCTGGCATCTAATTGATGTTATTTCTATTGCGTTGAGACCCCAATGTCATGGTGGACCTTTGAGATACATCTACACAAAACTACGTGACATTTTGAGTATCTACCAATAGCTTGCAGAGCGGATCCTCCCAAAGAAGACCGTGTAGAGAACAGAGACGTAGTAGCTAGCAGCGAGGCGGAGGTTGGAGACAGATCATATAGAGGTCAGCGCTCAGTGATCCTGTCTGGGTCAGTGCATACCGATACAGTGTGGGTCAGATCTTATTTGGGTCAGCACTCGGCGATCATGTACGTGTCAGCGCATACCGATCCTATGTGGATCAGATTTTGGGTGGATCATTGTAGGGGTTAGTACCTATCGATCTGGTGTGGGTCAGAATCAATATGGTCAAAAGCAGTGCCACTTGACAGAATAAGATGATATATCTTCATGAATAATCATCTGTACTTCTATACTTCACCATCCATGGTTTCGATAATAAAAATCCTGGTTTGAGCTGAGTCAATGACTATCGTGTTTTCCTCATGATTGAGATGGGTTACTAAATAAATTAGATATAGCTATGGTAATATACCTAAGTAAGGGTTGTCCATTGAATTCATACCTTTTGGTTATCCTTGTTGGACTCTCTGAGACCTTGAGGGTCTCAGGGTCCCTACTATGTATTTTTATACTCACCCCTGAATGGGTTATGCCTACACCTCATTGTGTTGGATGGAGATGACAGATAGCACTGAGGGAGGATGAGAGCGACAGGACTGGACTATAACCGGAGGTGGACCGTACGACTAGTCGATACACAGGTTAGTCTGACGAACGTTGAGTGATGAGGTGGCCATCTATACCTACCCATCAAGTAAGAACCCTAAAAGATGATCCAGGAGCTTTTCATTACCTTTCAGTTGTTTGAACCTTATTCAGTTGTACTTGATTTCTGTTGTATTTACTTTAGTGGTACATGTGCTTTACTGTTGGGCTTGTCTTTCCAGCCCCTTTTACTTTCCAACAAATCATGTTTATACAGTATTGTTTAATTCTTTGCTTCCAGTTGTGTACTCTTATTATGTGTGTTTACTTTTTCTAAAGGAAATTCCTTTCAATCATAGGGATTTATGCCTTTGGTGCTAGCTTCCATCCCATGGCCTATTGAAGGAAAGATTGGGGTAGTCATGGAATGGGCCCCTAGGACGGGTCATGACGAATTTGTATCCGAGTGGTCGGTTCTACAACAGAACGTAGAACTCTGATCTTTCTTTTTTGTGAAGTAATAGTGTTAAGGTTACTGAGTGTGGTTTTCAGTTCAGGGAGTCATGTGTTGGTGCGGTGGACGATGTATCCATACACTAGGATCCTGAATACCGATTTCTGACTCAGTGCACAGAAAAACTGTTTGCGTGTTTTTTTTGAAAAAGTTTTCTCAAAGTTAGCTCAACCAGGTAAACTCACAAGGTATAATATTTTGACTGTGTTGCATCTTTTCAGGATTCCTCCACTCAGACATCCTGTTGGAGTTCCGAGAGAGTACTTGATGACGTCCCACCAAGTGACGAGGCTCCAATTCCAGGCCCTCTTTCTATGTTGGAACATTCAGGTGGTGTACCAGTAGAATCACCACTCGTTGGGAAGCATATGCCTCAGCCACACTGGCAGACGGTGAACACTGACAGAGCATGTTTCATGAGTTCTAGTGGCAGAGGCCTCTCAGGTTTTGAGGCAAGACTCATTCCCAGACTACATAGGACTGGATGGAGGTGATTGCTATAGTTTTCTACCTAGTTGAGACACTAGTAGAACAGTTTGGGATCTTAGATAGTAGTCTTTCTCAATAAGTGACCATGGGGATATTTTTCTTAGTGATGAGGTTTTGGTACGTGGATCGTTTCTCAAGATGGTACCTTTTGGCAGTGTTCCAATGATATCCCTGCCCATTTGTCATCAGACACTACCGACAGTTCTGATAGAGTACACTTGTAGTCTTAGTGCCTTACATGTGTTTCAAAATCAGATACCCTTAAATTTTGGAGGCGAGCTCGAATCATTGGTGGCTGGGGACTGGCTTGAGGAGGGGTCTGAGTGTTCCCTAAAGCTTCTACAGTTTAGGTTGGACGACATGTCTGTAGCTGAGTATTAATCGAGGTGTACGGATCATTTCCGGGACTCAATGATTATGATATGATCAGTGCCTTAGAGATCGGACCTCTGGTCGAGGTGTGTTTAAGGACATTTGAGCCATCAATTTTCCTCTATGCATTCCTACTTATGTTATGGTGTTAGAGATAACCATTGTGGTTGAATGTTTTTTGGCAGAGCGGATACATACAGTGAATGTTAGTAGTGGGAAAGTATTAAACAGGTGCTACTCTCAGAGACATAGGCATGTAAGATGATTTGGGAAGAGGTTGGGATTAGGATAGATAAATCTGCAGGGCAGCACATGTGGAAAGAGTGCTAGGAGAGAAACATTAGGTGGTGTACATTTTGACATGTTACAACCACCCACCTTTATACTCCCCGCCAGGCTTAGGGAGCTAGAGGGAAGGGGAAGAGAGTAGATACATGCGGTTAAAAATTGTGACCCAAGGGATCTAGGAATGATTCGAGGTATGGTATGTGTCTACTACTAGCTTCCGTATCAATATACATAGGTAATAATCATTCATTCCTCCAAAAAATCTTGTCCAAACCTAGATTTTCAAGTCAAACCATTGACTTGACCCTCACATCTGGAGATACCATTGGAAGGAGACTCGATACGTCACACTTATGCCAACGATGTGATCTGACCCTTGAGGTGAGAGT
Organism: Viscum album; assembly: GCA_963277665.1. NCBI lineage: Eukaryota > Viridiplantae > Streptophyta > Magnoliopsida > Santalales > Viscaceae > Viscum > Viscum album. The sequence continues at coordinate 1,544,085,597 of OY728142.1, forward strand.
CGTAGTTGGATCCTCTTGGTTGCTGCGTCGAGGCCTTACGACGTTAGTTTGGGTATGAACTGGGCAAAAATAGTTCATACACAAGTTGACTGTTTTAGGTGAAGAGTTTATGGTTTATCTACAATGTTAGGTAGGGTTTTTCCTTGGTTAGAGAAAAGGAAACCCATGCAGCACAAGTTAAAACTCATGCATAGGAGGGTGAGACCGATCAATCTTGAGTCGGACAACCATACCCTTGTGTGAATATGAGTTTGGAGTTTTCATTTCCAAACAGGAGTAACAAAACATGGGGATATCTTTTCAAAAAAAATTCCAGGATTACCCCACAAAGGTTAAGGGGCATCTACTTTGACTGGATACTACCGAAAGTTCGTACCAGAATTCTCCAGAGTTGTAGCACCACTATTAGCCTTGAAAAATTAGGGGCAACCCTTCGTGTGGTTGGAGAGATTCGAAAATATCTTTCAAGAGCTGAAAAAGATGCTCACTAGTGCCCCCATCTTGAGCCTTCTAGAGGAAGGTGTATAGTATGCAGTTTACAATGATGCATCATGGACTAGACTCGGATGTGTCCTGATGCTGGAGAAAGAAGTGATCGCATATGGTTCTCGGCATTTGTGATAGCATGAGCAGAACAATGCTACCCATGAACTGGAGTTAGCAGCAATGGTCTTCACCTTGAATATGTGGCGGAACTATCTTATGGGAGAACTTTTTACCATTTACACTGATCACAAGAGTCTCATGTATATCTTATCTTAGAAGGACATGAACTTGAGACAATGGTGATGGCTTGAGTCCCTCTAGGAATATGACTTCGAGATAGTCTATACTCGTGTAAAGGGGAAGGTTGTTGCGGATGCGCTCAGTAGGAGGAATAGTATACATCTGCTAGGAGAGGTGTCAGAGTATCCGGCTGCTTTACATATATCCTTTTTAGATAGATATGGTGCATTCTTTCTATATTCTTTTATAGTCACCCCTCGATTTCTTCAGTGATTCAGGGAGGTGCATCATGGAGACGCTAACTGCGAGGCGCGACATGATCAGATATCTACAGGGCAGGCACTGGATGGATTTCTTGAAGGTGGGGAGCATGTCATCCTCTTCAGAGGACGTACCTTGGTACTAGTGGAATTTCAGTAGGAAGTGTTGATGGCGTTCCATACACCCTGCCTAGCGGTACATCCTTTAGTGGGGAAAATGTACCAGGTCCTTTGACGAAAGCACTGGTGGCCAGGAATGAAGAAGGCAGTAGCAGAGTTTGCCTCTCGAAGCCTCACTTGTCAGCAAGTGAAGATGGAGCATCCAGTACCAGCAGGCTTGGTTCATCCATTAGAGGTCCCAAAGTGGAAGTTGGATGAGATATCCATGGACTTTATGACTGGTCTTCCACATACATCATGGGGACATAACTATATTTGGGGGACCGTCGACCAAATCACCAAGTCGGCCCACTTCCTAATGACCAGAGATGGTACAAGCTACCACAGAGAGGGTGTAGGTTATCCAGGAGTGGATGAAGATTGTATAGAGTATACAGAAGTCATATGCTGACAGGAGACGGAGACCTATGTAGTTCGAGGTTGGCGACCACGTCTTTCTATGGGTCTCACCTCGACGAGGTATACAGATATTTTTACAAGGAGGCAAAAGATCTTTGAGATTCATCTGTCCTATTTAGGTCCTCAACAGAGTTGGTGAGGGGGAATACCGCTTAGCTCTTCCATATTAGTAGTACCGGGTGCACGACGTCTTCCACGTATCACAGCTCAAGAGATATGTACTTGACCCTTCCAACATCATCCACCATGGAGAGCTGGACATTGACAATGGGGTAACATTCACAGAGGTTCTAGTAGAGATTCAAGATCATTGGTAGAAGGTCTTTCGTGAATGGTTGATACCTCTCATGTGCATTCGCTGGTAGCATGGGAACCTCCAGGAGAGTACGTGGGAGTGGGAGGCTCAAATGCATGCTTAGTACCCCCAATTGTTCCCTTAGTAGTGAGTTATGGATTACGGAGAGGTAGATCCCTAAGGTGGGGAGAATGTAAAGACCTGAAATTTCAATGTAATTTTTTTAATAAAATGAGAATTTTACAGGTCCATGATTTCGGACGGCACACTATTCAGAGGATCGGAGTGCTCAGAATGACCCATCGATGTTTTTGTAATGATTTAGTTAACGCGCGTAAGCAGTTTTCCTAAAAAAGTGTAATAAATCATAAACGTTTATTTGGATCAGCAATCTGAGGGCACCGTTGCGCTCAGGATGGCGGTTTTACCCTTGGAGCGACTTATGATTAGACATCGTGGGCCTCCTATGAGAAACCCTAAAAATGGAATAATTGTGAATAAAATAATTAAAATAATTATTTTATTTTTAAAATGCTTATTACTCACAAATGGTAACTCGAATTAAAAATCTGAGACCACCAATGAACTTGTGATAGTATGATTTCTATATGAGGATACCATCTTTGGCCAGAACAGGCCACTAGAGAAAGTTAGTTTTTGGCTGTAAAGAAAATAACTAAGAGACAATTATTTAATTGTTAAATTAATAAATTCTAAAAAGTAACTCTTATTGAAATTATGATGGTCCCATTGGGTTAGTTGGGGTTTTTTTCACTTAGGAATATCCTATCCTCGACTGGCATGATTCGAGGGTGACTGATAATAATTTTCTGAACTTTTTTTTAGGTAGGTTTAGCAAACGCGCGTGCGGCGTTTTGTATCTTTTGAACAATGCTCGGAATTAAAATATGAGTGCACCGTTGAACTCGCAACACCAATATTCGATTAAGTAGACTTTCACCTCGATGGCAGTTGGTAAAAAATAAATGTTCCTTTTTTGATTTTTATAAAATAAAATAATAAAATAACGTGTACAACACTTTATTATGTATTAAGCTTCCATGTGAGTAGTTGTTGGTTAAAACCTCCTCTTGGGAGTTGGAGGTGGCACCAACACACCCTAAACTCTCATGAGAGGTTATGGTTGTGGGGACCCCCCGAGCATAACCACCCGTGAGAGGTTATAACATGGGGACCATGCAAGGCTTAACCCCCCCCCCCAAAAAAAAAAATTAATTGGGAGGGAGAGGAAACCTCACAACCCCCCTCAATTAATATTATGTGTCAACATCTAATTAATTGTTGCCAAATTAATTTTATGTGTGAACATGAAATTAAATCCATGAATTAATTTTATGATTCAACATAAAATTAATTTCTGTCAATTAATTTTATGCGCCAATGCTTTTTAATTCGCTTGACCCCCCCCCCTTTTAAATTAAGTAACCGCATCTTTGGAATTTAGAAAGGTTCTTAATAAATGAACCATCATAAATTCCATGATGGTTACATACCTCCCCCCCTCTATTATATATAGAGACCTTGGGAGGAGGATTTGGGATGACTTCACCAAGCGACGATGCCCTGGTAATGTGACGTGACACCCAATGCATGGAGTATTACGCATCCTCCATAAAGAAAGCGAAAACATCAGTGATGTATTTTTCTTCGACTTTATTACTCAAATTACAATGACATGGATCATCGTCAATGAGCCGACTCAGCTCGAGATTTGAGACATGCGATAGACACGACAAACAATGTCATTCAAACCATATTTAGGGGTGCACATTTGACTAAGTATAATGGTCACCTACGTTCTTCCTTTCTCTCAAAAACGAAGAACGAGGAATTGTTGTGCTTCACACATATGAACCAATTTCTACTATTCTAAACGTGGAGGGAGCAGGCCAAACCAACATTGCATGACCCCCCAGTTGTTCCTTTTGTGATGACTCCATGAAGGCATGGCAATGAGGTGACGACAACAAAGATGATGAACAAAGGCCTCGCTACCCGCAGCCTCCACGAATTGCGCCGCACCAGTGGCGCACCGATGCCGCAGGCCGAAAAACCTACCATGCTACCCGCAGCTTTCCCCACACACCTCACGGCCGCTCCGGCATGCTTCCCAGCCCCGCCAGAGCCTCCCTGGCACCACCCGACGCATGTCCCCTTCCTAGCGCCCTTCCCGGCACCCCCACGGCATGCCCGGTGTCTAGTAAGCCAGCCCGCGCCCCACGCAGCCTGCCCGCTGGGCTTCCGGATACCGACCCCCAAGCCGCACCCCTCACGATGTTGGCTGAACTAGCGCTGGACTTCAGGCCGAGCTGCCTTCGTGGTGTCATCCGAGCCGAACCACCATCACAGTCCGCTGGGCCTGGCCCTGCGGACCGGGCCTAACCTAGCTGGATGACCCGCCCTCTTGGCTTGGGCATACCCATCGGGTCTGTTTGGGATGACCCAGACTGGGTCAGCCTAGACCATGTTGGGACGACTCAGTCTGATCAGGTCGGAACGGACCAGGGCGCACTACTGAACCTTTGCTTACTTTGGCAATATCTTTGGCATCAGATATCCATTTGATGAACCATCAGTGGAGCTGGTAATCTCGATGAGAGAAGGTCCCTTTAAAAATACCCCACTAGTGTTCGGGGTATTGTTGAGATATAGTCAGGATGGTTCATACATGAATCCAACTGGGTCCCCAGGACTAAGAGGCTAGTACCTCACAGACCAGGCATCTGATTGACGTGTTGTATATTTCGTTGAGACCCCTATGACATGGCAGAGCTTTGAGATACATCTACAAAAAACTACGTCACAGTTGGAGTATCGACCTATATCTCATGGAGTGGATCCTTCAGGAGATGTTCTTATAGATAATGGATACCTAGTAGATGGCAGTGAGGTGGAGGTTGGAGACATATCATACAGATGTCAGCACTCAGTGATCCTATGTGAGTTAGTGCACACCAATCATGCGTGGGTCAGATCTTGTTTGGTTTAGTGCTCAGCGATCCTGTGTGGGTCAGCACATACCGATCTTGTGAGGGTCAGATATTGTGTGGGTCATTGCAGGGGTCAGAACCTATTGATCCTATGTGGGTCAGATTCTGTATGGTCAGAAGCTGTGCCTCTTGATAGAATAAAATGATATAGCTTCGTGACTAATCATTTTACTTCAATACATCACAAGCCATGGTTTCGATACTAAAAATCCTGGTTTGAGCTGAGTCAATGACTTTCGGGTTTTCCTCATGATTGAGATGGGTTACTAAATAACGTAGGTTTATGTATGAGAATATACCTAAGTAATGGTTATACATTGAATTCATAATTTGTGGTTATCCTTGTGGAGTTTTGTGAGACCTTGAGGGTCTCGACGTCTCTACTGAGTATCATTATACTCACCCCTACACGGGTTATTCCCACACCTCGTTGTGTTGGATGTAGATGATGGACATCACTTTCGGAGGACAATAGTGCATGGAATGGATGATACCCAGGGGTGGACCATACAACGAGTCAGTACACAGAGTAGTCTGACGGACATGGAGTGCTGAGGTGGCCATTTGTACCTACACATTAGGTAAGTACCTTGTAGGTCAATCCAAGAGTCGTTATTTACCTTTTAGTTGATTGAAAATTATTCAGTTGTACTTTCTTTCAGTTTTATTTACTTCATTTTTACTTGTGCTTTACTGTTGGGTTTGTAGTTCTGGCCCTTTTTACTTTCTAGCATTTCATATGTATACATTATTTTTTAGTTCTTTGATTCTAGTTGTGTACTCTGATTGTGTGTGTTTACTTTTTATAAAGTTAATTCCTTCCCATCAAAGGGATTTACATCTTTGGTGCTAGTCCCCAGCCCCTAGCCTATTGAAGGCGGGCTTGGAGTAGTCAGGACATGGGCCCCGAGGATGGGTCGTGACAATCATCTTATTCTCACTAATGTATTTGATATTTTAATGCATATGTTTTCCCATTCTGAGAATTTGAACACACCCTTCTAATAGTAAATTTTCCTCAGGTTATTAATAATAATTTTAAATTATTTTTATATATATTTTTTCATGTTTGAATAATTTTATAATAGTTGTTTTTCCTTAATAAGTGTTTTGAAAATTTGGGTGTTAGTAAAAACATTCTAGATTAATGACATGGGTATTTTTATGATATAGTTTTTCATAATTCTCAAAAAATATAAAACAAAAATGCCCCATGTAAACAAGTGATCCAATATTTCCTTATGATATTTTATCAATATTATTATTTCAATTTTTTCACTTTAGTTTTGTATAAAATTAAAAAATGAAATAATAAATTTTATGATCTAGATCTTAATGTGAATGTTCGAGATTATTACAATCATTATCTTAACAGGGTTTAAATAACTTTATGGGTTATGAAGTTTTCAAGACATATTATTGTATGTATAATGGATACCCTCATGTGTTTATAAAAGTATGTTTAATTATAAATTCAATGAATTTGAAAACCCCTTTTCATGATTAATGTGATGGAAATCTAAAATGATTAGTATTATTTTGGGATACATTTATGGAAATATAACCATAACATATATAATGGGATATAGTGAAAAAAAATTTAGAAATAATTATTATAAATTTTCTATATTAGTTTTAATGGTATTGGTAACCTATCAGGTTTATATTAACATTTTTGTTTAAGGTATTATGCTTTATTAAAATTTTGGAACACATCATTCACCATATAGATAACCAAAGAAATGAAAAGTGATATAGTTATTAAGTGATTAATTTTATTTTTGATGGAGTTCAATATTTTATAAAACTTATAAGATTTAGGTAAAGGTATCTATTTTTGGATAAAATTGTATTTTATTTGGGGGAAAATGTTGAATTATCAATTGGAGGCATATATGAATTTAATGCTGATTCGCTTTGATTTAGGTTATTTATAGAAATGATTATCATGTCTTTGAGATTATATGATTATGGAATATGTAATTATGGTATGAGACATGAAGAGTTATTTAAGTAATTTGGTGATAAATGTTATATTTATATTTGAATTATGTTGATCATATATTTCTAATTTGTCTGCATCAATTTTATTTAGTAATATTTAGATAAATTTTAAGTGCAGTTATTTATGGAAATATTTTTTTTTGAAATTGGGGTATTACTATATAATTTTTTAGATTAATTTAAAATTTCCTTATATGATTGTATATACAATTTAGATATTATCATACATTATAATAACTATTTTAGTTCTATTAATATATAATTATAGGGGGAATATCTTGTTATCCTTTTTTCAGAATATGTGACCTGATAGAAGTTTAATTTAGTGTTCTAGGAATGAAAAATTCATCTTAAATACTCACAATTAAGAGAGAAAAATTAAATTATGTTAGAAATAGATTAATTTATAAAATTATAATTTTAATGTAAATATATTTTGATAGGTTATTAGTTTAGATGGAGAAATAATTTCTTCATTATATGAAAATTAAATGGAAAAAATTATCATATTACCATTATTTTTTATAAATTCATGGTCCTCTTCGCACTTTATTATTTTGTGGGTTTTTTCATTGTCTTTTCCATGATTAATAAATTTCATTTGATTAGTGTTCATTATCACTCTCCAGATTTGTCAAATTTAGGAGGATATTCCCCCATTTTTAATTGAAACAATAAATGTTGTTATTATGTGCATAGGGATCCCATTAAATTTCCATTTTATGACTACTTTTCATTAACCCCCAGTACAAGAGGCCCATAGGACGTGACCATTGTGTGTCAATGGATAACCAGTCACCTACAATACCACCTTCAAGTGGTCTCATATGCACTGCCCACTGTTTCTGGAATCACCAAGCATCCCTATCACTATTTCCAACTAAAAATACAAGTCGCATCATCATCATTTCCAGAATTTTTTCCATCCCTCATTGCCACTTATATGGAATATCTGATCCAACATGTCTTCAACCAAACACTGCTTATCCCCATCGCCCTGAGTCACACCATTAGATGAATCTAACCCTTTTATCTATCACATATTATAACAAAACCCCTATAAATGGAAATAAATAGTTACATCCACTATCTACTGGAAAAGGTACGTCACCGATACAATACTCCTCTTATACGCACCATTGAGCTCTAGTGAAACCCCCCAACTTCATTATCTGATGAGGGATGTCGCTCGGGTCGAGGCTATTTACACCACTTGAATTATTAGAGTATGTTCCTCTCAATAGTTATAAAAAATAAAATTAAATTCCATAAATGATAATATAATAAAACCAACCACTGTCAAATTTTTAATTATATCCTCTATAAAGAGTTAAGGGCCGACCCTGATAGGATTCACAAGAAAACTCACATTTTCCACCCTAACATGAGATATTGTTCAGACACTCCATCATTATTTAGACAATATAATTTTTTATATTTCAATATTTTTATATCACAATGATTCTATCCTATTTTGGAATCCATTTATGTCATAGTTTTTATGATCTTATAATTATCCTTTCTCTCTTTTCAAAAAAGTCATTTTATTATACCTTTCTTACGATGTTGGATTTCAACAATGATATTTTTTAATGTAAATCCCATGACTACCAAGATAAAGATAAAATTAATATAATGAAATTTACTTGGGGAGTTGGTGAATATAATGTTATATGATTTTAAAATAACACTAAATTTTATAACATATACAATACGCAACACCATGCTCTGAAAAAACATTAAATTTTGGTATTTAACTGTTATAGTTATAACCTATTTGTTAAATTGGAGATTATGAATATGATTAAAAAAATTATGAAATATATATATTTTCCATAAAAAATGAAATTTTATTAATTAAAAATTACTATTTTGAGCTAGATTTACTTTTAAAGATACTTTGTTCTTCAAAAAATATGTTTTCTTCATTAAATAGTTTTTATTTAATTTTGCGACAGAATATTATAACTAATTTATTGAAATTTTAAAAAATTTATTTTATAAAAAGGATATTATTTAACAATTTAGAATGTCAATATTATCTTAATATGATTTATTTTGGAATTCTCTAAAAATTTTGGGGTTTTTAATAGTGAAAATTTTGATTTTTATTTGAAAATGTCATTTATTTTTAAGTACGTTTAAAAAACATTCTATTTGAGATTGGTTTTAAAATTAAATTAGTTATATTATATAAATATAAATCCAGATTTTTTTTGATCAAAATTATACTTGAATTTGTTAAAAACATTTTTATACTAAGAATGTAATATTTATGGAAAATTACATATCATCGCATTTTGTGGGATTATTATTAAATTAAATTTTACAAATTATACGGATTGGATTTCATAAAATGGATTAAATATTTTGAATAATTATAATATTAATTATTTAATATGGTAAAACATAATTTTTCTCAATAAATATTGTAACCATGATGAATATTTATTACCACAGAAAAGGTAAAATGATGTAATTAAGGTTAAAACTAATGTGTTAATAATTAAAATTCATTAAATCACTTGAATTAATTACTTTTTATTATTATATTTCATCCATAATAAACAAAATGTCTAAATTTTTTCCTTTTTCCATTTAGGTTTCATTTTGACCTTTATAATATTTAAGTGAAAGACGAAGTAAAAAATGCCACTTTTTTCTGTTAATATCGATAATATTATTTCATTGGATAAAAAATAATTATTTTTAGCTCTAAATGGTAATTTTAAATTTTATTCATTTTTTTCCATCTTAAATTATTATAATAGATTAGTAATAATATGATTACCTTAACTTCGTATGCAATATTAACACAATATGTTTTCAATAAGTAGAAAAATTTTATAAATGATTACAAAATTTGTATATGTAATATTTTTGTATATATTTAATGTGTAACATGAATTTTGAATATATATATATATAACATATTAGAGGTATATTAAAGGTTTATAATCGAATTTAAATGTCATCGTGTTGTTTTTAAAGTAAAATTTTGTTAATAGTTCATAAAATGACATTACTAATTTTATATGTTAAATTCGTTGTACTAAATTATATAAATAACCAAAAAATAGTTGTAGAACACAATTATTATGATAAATTGAAAAAAAAAATTACTTAATTTTACATTTTTCTGCATCTTACCACATTATAAATAAAATTATAACCCTTGTTGAAAAATTTCGTTACCACAGTCATTGTTTAAATTTGATAACCAAATGGTTAAAAGAGATAAGTTTTAAAACACAATATAAACATAGAAAAAATAATTTTTATGCATTTAATCTAACTATATAATTTATATACTATAATTTATATCATTTTATAACAATTATTCATTAGTTATAGACACATATATTTATAATATTTCATGTATTTCAAAAAAGGGACACCAATGATATTTTATAATAAACAATATTTTATTAATGGATTTAAAATTCATAAAGAAATACCATCATCCAATGTAATTATATATTATTGAAAATATAATAAATTACCAATTTATTTCACATCCATCATTTTATAGTAGCATCCTTGACCACTAAATAGTAAAACAATTGATATCATTATAATTTCAAAAAGGGTTAATGAGTGGTGGGTGGGGGTCAAATTAAATATATAAGGTTAGAAACACTACATAAACATGTTTAAATTTTAAATTATGACGAAAAATAATCATATTATATTAAAATTATATAAATTTTCCACAATATTCCAATAAATAATAATTTATACTAAGGTAACAATTTATGAAATATCATGAATGCCCCTTCACTCACTTGTAAAATGGCCCAACATCTCCCCTTTTATCCACACTCCAATAGATTTTTTTTAAAACCCTTTTATAATTCTCATCCTATAATATATAAAAACATTATAGAGGAATTATTATCCCTGAATACCATCCTTAGAGGGATTATGTTTTGAATGAATAGAGGTTTTCTGAAAAAGATCTATAGATTTTAGGTAAAAGCTTGAGATTCATTTCCTCCAATATATCAATCAAATCTTCATCATACACGACATAAATGTAATATATAATACTAAATATAATGATATATTTTTATTTTAATTCAATTTATTATATCCATCATCTATTCCATCAAATTAGAATCGAAGGAATCATTTGTGTGTATGGAGGGCCACAACTCATGAACTGATGTAATTCATTTTCCATCACCAACTCTCACAGATTGATAGAATGATTTATTAAATGTATTTATATTATTATGATAACATAATTATCCTTATAAAAACATAATATATCTTCTAAACTCTTACCATTCAATACAAGGAAAAAAATTATAAGATTGTTTACCTGTATGTATGGATTACCACGTCTAAGAAGCAATACGACTCTTTTTTCAAAAAAAACATCACATGAATACTGGTTATAACTATTTGTAAATAAATAATATTATATTTACTATATAATAACTAAAATTTAATTATATAACTATTTTTTCCTTCTTTCTGTCATGATCACGTGAAAATAGAAATGTAACTCAAGCGTTTGTAAGGACAACCATTTCCATGATGATAACACAATTCATTTTTCCTAACCATATATCCTAAATGGCATTTAAATTAATATTAATATATTAAATAGATAATTCTTTCATGATTATTATAAATTATTTTATGGAAAAATTAACTTCTTGATGACAGCCAACTTCCTAATATTTTTTTTCCAACTACGACAAGAACACCCTCAAAAAATACTACAATGAATTAAAGGATTATGTAATTTAATATGTAATAAAAATGAATGAAAAATTTATTTAATGGTAGAATGATAAATCTTTTTAATGTTAATAAATAGTTAAATAATTTATATCTTATTATTGTAAGGAATTTAGAAGACATGAATGGGAAGTCTAGACATCAGTTCAGGGATTTCAACTCAATTTACCTTCATTAAGGCTTATTATATTGTTATAAAACTAATTTTATTTATATGGTTTATATACTACCAATTTTATTTTTTATATTTGGAATAATTAATAAATTATGGAATCTGATTTTATAATTCATGTTAACTCATCCACAATTTATTTATTCAGAAGTTACCAATGTTGTAAGGAGTTTCTTAACTCAATTACCTTTCAATGTGTTGTATCACATATTAATTGACTATATCATTCCATGATTTTTTGTGAAATAAAATATCATGGATTTTTTAAAATCTATATTAGTTACAGATAATATATACCTTGATTAATTTTAAAATAAATGATATATCCTTTATAAGGGTTATTTGTCAGAAATTATTTTTTTGGGACCTACATTTATGTTATGAACCTATACTAATTTATAAAGTGTATATACAACCACTTGGACATGTTATATCATTAATATCCTTATTTTTAGGATATTATAATATTAATTTTTGATATATTCATTCATGGGGTTATGATTCAAATGTTACCAAACTGGTAAGGGTTTTTATTTGAATCCCATTTTAATCGGGATTTTTCAGGCTTGAATTTACATTGAGGAAATACATTACCATTATTTTATATAACCATTTAATTCTCAATCTCTTATATTTGTTTCTAGAATTTTGAGGTTTTAGTATCATTTTTATCTCTTATTAACTAATGGTAGTTTAATTGTTTTTATGAAATGATGACATAATTTATCATGTTTCTATATGAAAACATTTTTGGTTTATATCCATTGGTGATAAAAAAACTATATTAATGTTTTCTTCATTTAGTAGATGTTTTTAAAATTAATTTAAAAATTTTTATAATTTATAAAACAATGTTTCTAAAGAATATTCTTTTTATTTATAAATATTATACTTTTTAATGACGGTATGAATGAAACCAATATTTTACAATTACGGAATGAAAATATTTTCTTTCTGTAATAATAGATCAATTATTTAAATATAACAATTCAATTTTAGAAGGATAGTTTCTAATAAATATATTTTTTATAATAATATTTAAATTTATAGTGTTTAAATGCGATTTAATCTTTACAAAAGGGTAATTTACTCATAAAACATTTAATGATATTATAATAGAATTTCCCTTCACCAATGTCATAAAACAATGATGTTTATAACTATATATTAGGGATACGTTGTATTGATAACCTCATGATTATTTATATAAATAGATTATTATTGTTAAAAATAGAATGTTATAGAACACTACCTTTTCCCATGGGTCAATAATGGAAGGAAATGAATTAAGGATTTATCAATTAGGGGTAAGATCAATTAAAAGATCTATATATGTTATTCATGTAATTATTATTTGAAATTATTTATGAGGATGAGTTATTATCTCAAAAACAATGGATGGGTTTTTCTTTTATATACGAATGATGTGTGGGTATATTATTAAATAAAAATTTTTGGGTTCATTATAGCCAAAAAATATATTGGTCAACGATTATATTCTATGGATAATTACATTTAAAGTTTACTATATTGGTTATTCCACTTGTAAGGGTCAGTTTATGGGTTCTATGAAGATAATTTTTCAATATACAATAACATTTTTTGGGATTTATTTTTGTTTTTAATATTTTATTTGATCAATATTTACATCACATGTCTCATGATTATTAATGACTATGACTCTTGAATATGTTAATTATTTATTCCATGTCACAGGATAAATGATCTGGGTTATTATTTCAAGGAATAAGACTATGTTACTATAATATTATTTGATTAAATCATAATACCTTTATTATCACCTTCATCTCACTTATGTCATTCAATTATAATTTGTTTTGTTTACCCTTACCACTAGTTTGAGCTCACCATTCATATGATTCCTCTTCCCTAGGATATGAAGAATGATATTAAATGAATTTTTTATCTTTTAAGTTTCATGTGTTTTTAATTATATGAGTGATTATGTAGACATAATATATATTATGAAGTCCTTTGTATTATTCGGAAAAACATTTCATTTAAATACATGATAGTTTTTGTAGAGACTAAAATCTTGATGTACATGGACATTACATTACTTTCTCGGAATACATAATACATAACAAAAACAGACACCAAAGGACCGTAATAGTTTAGTGTATTTGGAAACTCGAAATATAATCTTCTAATATTGGTATAAGATCTTCAACATATCCCATTAAGATCTTCACCTTCGATTTTCTTACCTAAAACCTTTTTTTTAAATCCCGGGGAAAAGAAAACATAAAAAGGGTGAGCTTAAATTCCTAGTAAGGGTAAACATAAGGAACATTAACCAATCCATAATCATTTAAATTCAAAAACATGATCATAAAATCCAAACAACAAAATCTTGAGAAAATACATGAATTTTGGAATTACGTAAGGCATATATCATAAGGGAACATCAATCATGATAAAATAGCATTGGAATATAACATTTAATTGTGGAAAACCATTAAGAACATGATATGATTTCCATAGTATCCAAGGCATTGCTGGCAAGGCCATCTTAGTGGACAAAGTCCCTTTCTGAATCGAGTTCACTCCTCGTTCCAGTCCTGTAACACTGAACCAGATTAACTTACCATTAAATACATGTCTATATAATGAGATATAAATCTTTACCCAATGCATTGGAGGTTTATATAGGTCCCACACATCTCATAATGAAATCATTATTTTGTATTCTACAAAATCATAAATCAAACATTGTAGCATAACCCATGTAATAGAATGGGATTCTTAAACATCATGCCATCATAACATAATCCATGTAAAAAATGGATATCATTTCATAATATGAAAAATCAAAGCATGTAAATAATGGATACATGATACTTAAAAAATAAAAATATTATGAAATGTCATTTTAGATGGAAAATTGTTTTGATAAAACACTTGAAATGAATTATTGAGGAAAATATCCTTTCTTCTTCAAAATCATTTTTTTCACAAAATGTCATGAAATTTTAAAAGAAACGGGTTTTGTTTGAAATATTCATGAAATAATGTATAGTAAGCTTCATGAAAATGAGGTGTTACAAGATCTTAAAATCCGTTCACGCTATATATGTTAAAAATAACATTCTCCTCGTACTTTTGTCAGAATAGTCAAAAAGATTATCATGTGGTAAAAAAGTATGATTCCTTTCATAAAATGTGGTAAAATTCTAAAATTGGTAAAATGGACACTAAACATACATGATTTTTTTTTAAAAAAACAGGGACATGGTTGATAACAAAAACCCCAGTAAATACTTACGAATAAACAATCTCGGATAAGAGCGAGATTGGAAAAGTTATCCCTTACCATAGGTCTGATATGCTTTGTACGTATCCTAACCTCCTATATAATGATTTAAATAATGTCATTGAATTATTACAGAATCATTTTAATTGTTATGATATCATATATGGTTCACTTATGGCTTTATATTACCCGTTCTTTTGTAAATTCCATGTTAAAGCAGCGTTTAGGGTAAAATCATTTCATTTATCGTACATGTTTCGACATGTTGTTATTGATGTTATTAATTATATCCTGATTTAATTAATTCTATAATGTAAACCATTATTAATATATAATATATATTTTCTATATAAATATATTTGATAGACCGATAAATGGAATGAAATACGTCGTTCATGGAGACGGTAGGCCGGGCGTACGCATGAACGCTATTTTCGTTTCCTTATTGAATTAAATGGAATTAAATAAATGGAAAATATATGTACACCAATCAATTATCACTATTATGTAATTTAATTCATTATTATTTATTATATAAACTTTATAATCATACTTGAATGGTTAATCATGAAAAATGAATGTCATCACGTTCGTGGAGACGGTAGTCCGTATGTACGCACGAGTGATGACATCATTCCCATGATCATGGGATTGTATTGAAGTGTATATATAATATTTAAGAATCTATATAACTTTAAAATAATCATATGTAGTTATTTATTTACACCTTTATACCCATCCAAGTAAGGTGGTGGTGGAAAACCGATTACACCACAGCGTGTAGACGGTATTCCTTACGTACGCACACATGGTAATTTTGTTTTCCGTAGGATGGATAGAATATGAAATGGGGTTATTTCATAATTATAATCACATATCCGTATATAAGTAATACTAATGTTATAACTTTATAATGAAACAACTAATGAAGGGAAGTAGAATAAGAATGAAACTTAAAAGAGTCGGTAGAAGAGATTACGTCTTCCACAACACACCTCCTTTAAACTTCTATTTAGGGAACTAGAGTTGGTCTTTTGAGAAGACCAGAACCTCTATGATGTAACTAGAGAGTTTTATAAGAGTAATTGTCAGGGTTTGGCCGAGCTTCAAGGCTCAAAAGGGTGTGAAGAGAAGAGGGAAAGGGCGCCCTTTTTATATGGGAGGAGAGGGGCACCTTATGAAAACTTACAATATTCTTTTATTATAAAGTAATATTAGTTTTTTAATATCTCCATATTGATTTATTTATAATATATAGTGGGGATGGGTCTAAATCCACTCAACGAATAGGTTTTAGAAATGTTTATATAACTATTTTATCCTTATCATTTAGATTTAACTCTATGTTAAATAATTTAACGTTTACCGTGTCTTTTTGTTTTCTTACACTATATGGTTAATAAACATACTATAACAAGACAAACTAACCAAAGTGGTTCATTATTAATATATATATATCCCTATCCAAGTCATTTTTCAGAAACTTATATTTTTTGGAATAAAATAACAATTAATAATATAATATTTGTTTTAAAGACTATTTTATGTCTATTTTGAAACTATTTGGTATTTGATTTTTTTGAAAATCATAACAGCATGATTAGTTTAAAAAACGTTAATTAAATCAATAATAACATGTCATATTGACCTATAAAATTAGAGTAATTCATAAAAAGTCAAAAATTACATTTATTTGGGTATTTATAACATCAATTATGTTAATATTTCATTAATAAGGTAATTATTGCATCATCATTGTGTCATAAATAAATTAAACTATTTAATGTATAAAAATTATAAATAAAATAACATTATGTAGGAAATAATTTTATATTTCTAATTAATATTTTTATTCTAATTTATCTTATGTATTACCCTATATTAAAAATGTTTTAGTTATTAAACTTTGATTTTAACTATATTAATTCTTCTTTAAATAAAATAATAATAAATGTCCTAATCTAAGACAAGTGGACCTAAGGGTAATATTTTATTCCTAAGGTTGTTTTTGGTCAAATTATACTTATCAAATAGAATTAGGACATGTGTTTGGGTAATAATAATATCATTTGTACCTTTAATTACCATATTTACATTTAACAGTGGTAAATAAAAGTAAAAAAGTTAATATTCACCAAAAATTATTTTTATCTTGTTAAACCACATTTTACTCCTTGATATTAACCGTGTCTCTCGGATTTTCTAAATTACACTCACATAAGAGGTAAATTTCTATTTTATGTAAATTTTCAAACTCACTTAGGTGGTGGGTAAAAGACGGTGAAAAGTTCAATAAAATTTTAATATATCTAAAATTATTATAAAATGACTCCAATGAATTACATTGAACTTGTATAGGTATTATGTATCAATTTTTAACTAAAATAAATTTAAATAAAATAAATAATTATTTATATAAAAATTTGGGTTTTAAATAGTAACCTAGTGTTTTCACCATTCATCAAAAATTGAGAGTTTTCATAAAAATACCAAAAAATCACCCTAGGATAATTTCGATATTCTGAATTCAAAAATGAAGTCCATTTTGAAAAATAAAGTTAAAAAAAGTTGGTATTACTATTCATAATGTCTAGTTTATATATTATTTTAATAACAAATAATTGTTTAGTGAAACTCGGTATTGCATACAACACACACTATCATTAAAGGTCGCGATTGCGTGTAATGCAAGCCAATTCAGGATTGCGTGTAGTGAAATCTCCTTTTGGTGTAGCGTACAAAAAAATACATAAATGAAATTAAAAAGTATATTTTTCATAAAATCTCGGGGTGTTACATTCTACCCACCTTAAAATGAATTTCTCCCTCGAAATTCATCGGGGTTATAAATGGTTTACTACACGAAAGTTTCATTAATAGAAACCCTCATCGTAAAAAGGAGTACCGAAACATATCTTTATAAACTAAAGTATGAAACATAATGGTTACCCAAATTAACTAATCATTGGGTTTCAACATAGGAGAACATAGGTGAAAATATGGATATGGAAGAGAAATATAACTATCATGTTCTGAAGGAGATTGGTATAGAACATGGCTATGAGAAATCCAACAATCACAAAGCCATAAATTTGTGATGATCTAATTGACCATCTAATTCATCAGATATAAGAGCACTAGGAAAACATTTTTGGATTTCAAGATCATTTCCCTAAAGTCGATGAATTAAAAGAAATACTTACATGATTTTGGTACAGTCTCACTGTTGTTCGTGCCTTGAAAAATTTCCACTTCATCTCTTAAAGAAATGAAGATGAATTTGTTATTTGTGAAGTGTTAACAGAACATGTGATAGAATGATGGGTCATTCCATCTGTTTCAAACAAAAGGTTAGAAAACGTTATCAAATATACATAAGTCCATCTATGGTGAGGTTAATCATATTTGATTCCAAAAATGGACTTATACTTCATCTATCATACTTCTTAATATAACAAATCTAGTTTCTACTAACCATGGACTTCCTATATGCTAGTGGTAGGCGATAAAGGCCTGTCGTACTTCAGCTGTGGGTTCGATTCCCACAACCTTGTCCGACACGATGGGTTGTCACCCATTCTGAAGGTTGTCTCTTTTCACAAACTACACTATTATAAACTTCTATCAAAAACATCGAAATAATTTATAGCCTTAAACAATACTAACTTATGTTCAACATAATACATTCCAATATTTAGGATTATCCAAAATAATTCGTTCAAAACTAATAGTATAAATAGAACGATTACTAAAAAAGTCATATAACAAGCACGTGATTACCATCATTTAAACCTCATATATCTTTTTGTTCACATACCAAACATGTGAATACCATAATCATGTATTCTCTTGAAAAATGAACACCCATTGAACCTTAGTGAAAACATGAATGCTGTCAAAAGTTAACTTTTTAAAAATACCAAAATCCAAAAATTCTATATATTCAAATCATGATATAACCTTATCATTATGTTAGTCATGAGATCATGAATACTATCAAACATTTAATTTTATCCTTATCCCTTCATTATGTGTATATCAACTGCTTTCCAAAATGTTTGAATCACTTTTCATGGTTATAGGTACCATATTCTTATAGAAAACCACAATGGACAAATACATAGATATTTCATTATACTGAATAGTACCTCAAAAACATTATTATTGAATTCTAATACATAATCCATTCAATCAAACCTCTTCAATGATTGTCATGTAATAGGTCCTTCATCGATTTAGAAGTAACTTCTCAGGTCAGGGCATTGAGTTGGATAATTCCCATGTTCTCTGCTGATAAGACATTGGACTCCATAACAGTTTGTCACTTTATGACCCTTTTCTCTACAAAGATAACATCTTCCCCACCATTTGAGGCATTCCTCATGGTTCTTCTTCCCTTCTTTAGAAATCTCAATCTTCCTTTGTCTATGGACCTCACCATCAGAACATGAATATTGTTCTATATTCCTCTTATTTGATGACTTTGGAATACAACTAAAGTTCACCTTGTTAATCATATATCGAGATGACTGATTTGGAATAATCACAATATCATTCTCTCCAGGCATTACGCAATTTCGCTACTCATAGTCACCGATTTTTACAGCGGATTCGATGTTATCCCAATTCTTTCTGGTTCCCTCCATAACTAAAACCAGAAACCATTGTGTAAGAAACAGTTAAAATAACTAGAATCCACATAATCATAAAAAGTCACTTATGGGATGTCTAACTTATCAAAATTTCTTTAATCCATGACACCTTACGTTCACGCTATGTTATTCATGATTGTCAACATAAATCTAGTACTCTAACCTATACGTGTAATTAACCTTAGAGACATCCCTAGAAATACATTAGAAATATCTCTAGGGATTTCACTAATGTTTTCTTATCCTAGTTTCCAAAGGTTAACTAAACCATTACTCTGATACCAACAGTAGCGGTCTGGAATTATTTCCGGTGGACTATAATTGATACTAATTAGGGCACTTCATGGGAGGCTACACCCCCTGGGTGGGACACACTACCATCCCTAGTGGCAGCCATTTCCTCATGAAGCCCTTGGGCGGAGTGCCGTGCTTCGTCCAATGCTCACATGTGAGAGTTCCCAATGGTTGGATACATTCATACCTCCTTTTCCTCTGATACCAACTGTAGAGACCCAAATCTTGACATACGTAGACATTACATTACTTTTGCAGAATACTTAATACATAACAAAAACAGACACCAAAGGACCGTAATAGTTTAGTGTCTTTGGAAACTCGGAATATAATATTCTAATATTGGTGAAAGATCATCAAAATCTCTCATAACATTATTCCCCTTCTATTTTCTTATATAAAACCATTCCTCAAATCCTGGGGAAATGAAAACATAAAAATTGTGAGCTCAAATGCCCAGTAAGGGTAAACATAGCGAACATAAAAAAATCCATTTTCATTTGAATGAAAAAACATGAACGTAAAATCTAAACCTCAAAATCTTGATCAAAGACATGAATCTTGAAAGTATGCAAGGAATATATCATAAGGGAACATCAATAATGATAAAATATAATTGAAATAAAACATTTAATTGTGGAAAACCATTAAGCACATGATATGATTTCCATAGTAGGCAAGGCATTGCTGCCAAGGCCATATTAGTGGACAAAGTCCCTTTCTGAATCGAGTTTACTCATTGTTCCAGCCCTGTAACAATGAAAAAGATTAACATACCATTACATCCTTGTCTATATCATGAGATATAAATATTTACCCAATTAATTGGATAGAGATATGGGTCCCTCCCATCTCATAATGAAATCATTCTTTCATATGCCAAAAAATCATATATCATACATCATTGCATAACCCATTTAATAGAATCATATTTTTAAATAGCATGCCACCATAACATAATCCATATAAAATAAATGGATATCATTTCATCATAAGAAAAATCAAACCATGTAAATAATGGGTACATTATACTTGAAACATAAATATATTAAATAATGTCATTTTAGATGGAAAATAGTTTTGATAATACACTTGAAATGAATTCTTGACGAAAATATCCTTACTTCTTCAAAATCATTTTATTTTCACAAAATGTCATGAAATTTTAAACGAAAATGGTTTTGTTGAAAATAATCATGCAATCTTGTAGAGGAATCGTAATGAAAAAAAGGCATTATGTGACTGTAAAAATCCGTTCACGCCGTATATGTTAAAAATAACATTCTCCTCGTACTTTTGTTGGAAAAGTAAAAAAAGTTTCTCATGTGGTAAAAAAAAGTAAGATTGCATTCATAAGATGTGTTAAAATTAAAAATGGGTAAAAAGGAAATTAAAAAAACATTAAAACATTTTTAGAAAAAATGGACATGGATGATAAAAAACCCCCAGTAAATACTTACGAATAAGCAATCTCGTATAAGGGCGAGATTGGAATAATTATCCCTTACCATAGGTTCAATATGATTCATTCGTATCTGAACCTACTATATAATGATTTAAATAATTTCATTGACATATTAAAGAATCATATTCATTGTTATGATATCATATATGGTTCACGTATAACTTTATATTACCCATTCTTTTGTAAATTCCATGTTAAAGCAACATTTTGGGTAAAATCATTTCATTTATCGTACATGTTTCGACATGTTGTTCTTGATATTATTACATATATCCCGATTTACATAATTATAGAATGTAAAACATGATTTATATATAATATATATTCAGTATATAAATATATATGATAGATCGACAAATGGAATGAAATACACTGTTTATGGAGATGGTAGGTCATGCATACGGATGAACACTATTTTCATTTCCTTATTGAATTAAATGGAATTAAGTAATTGAAACATATATGTACATAAATCCAGTATCACTATTATGTAATATCATTCATGATTATTTATTATATATACTTTATATTCATTCTTGAATGGTTAATCATGGAAAATTAATCTCATCGCGTTCGTAGAGACGGTAGTCTGTACGTACGCACGAGAAATGATATCATTCCCATGATCATGTAATTTTATTGAAGTGTATGTATAATATCATAGAATAAATATCAATTTACAATAATAATATTTATTTATTTATTTACACCATTATACCCATCCAAATAAGGTGGTGGTGGGAAACAGATTACACCACGGCGTGGACACGATATTCTGTACATATGCACGCACGGTGATTTCGTTTTCCGTAGGATGGATATAAGGTGAAACAGGGTTTTTTCATACTTATAATAACATATCAGTATATAATTAAGACTTAATTTATTACTTTATAATGTAACAACTAAAGAAGAGGATGTAGAAGAAGAATGAAACTTGAAAGAGTCGGTAGAAGAGATTACCTCTTCCTCGACGCACCTCCTTTAAACTTCTTCTTAGGGAACCATAGTCGGTCTTTTGAGGATACCAGAACCTCTAGGATGTAACAAGATAGGTTGAGAATATTAATTTGCAGTGGTTTGACAATCTTCGAGGCTCAAAAGGGTGTGAAGAGAAGAGGGAAGGGGTGCCTATTTATGAGGGGGGAGAGGGGCACATTAGGAAAACTTAAAATATTATTTTATAATAAAGTCATATTCAGTTTTTAATAGCTCAAAATTGATTTATTTCAAATCTAAAGTGGGGATGGGTCGAAATCCACTCAAAAAATAGGTTTTAGAAAAGTTTAGGTTACTATTTTATCCTTATCATTTAGATTTAACTATAAGTTAAATAATTTATCTTTTACCGTGTCTTTTTTTTTCTTACACTATATGGTTAATAAACTTTCTATAAAAAGCCTAAAGAACCCAAAGTGGTTCATTATTAATATATATATTCTTATCTATGTCATTTCGCAGAACCTTAGATTTTTAGTAATAAAATAACAATTAATAATATAATATTTTTTAAAAAACGATTTTATGTCAATTTTGACACGATTTGGTACTTCATTTTTCTAAAAATCATAACTATATGATTACTTAGAAAAAAGTTAATTAAATCAATAATAACATGTCATAGTATCCTAGAAACTTGGGGGAATTTATAAAAATTCAAAAATTACATTTATATGGGTATTTATAACAACAATTATGTTAATATTTCATTAATAAGGTCATTACTGCATCATCATTGTGTCATAAATAAAATAAATTATTTAATGTATAAAATTATAAATAAAATAAAATCACTACAAAAAAAGCCGGTCCTAGCGGCGTTTTTTTTCCTATTTAGCGACGGTTTAAACCGCCGCTATATTATGTGGCGGCGGTTTACAAAAACCGCCGCTAAGTTTGGCGTCGGCAATCTATTAGCGGCGGTTTTTTCGATTCCGCGGCGGTTTTAGAAATGTGTCGTAGATCCGTCATTTAGCGGCGATTTCACTTCATTTAGCGGCGGTTATATGGGTATCAGACATTTTTTCATTCGCGGCGGTTTTAACCGCCGCTAAATTCAGGCGTTTGATGCGCCTATTCTGCGGCGGTGAAAACCGCCGGTAAATATCAACATAATATATTTAGCGGCGGTTAAAACCGCCGCGAAATGCTCACAGGTATGGCATTAGAGGCGGTAAATGTTGAACTTGAAAAATGAAAATATGTTGGATCTGCTCCACCACTGCCCTAAATTTTCCAAAACCACAGCCAATGATACTTGAATGATTTAAACACAATATAGTGACACTGTGGGTGTCACAAAATGTTCACAATCTAACTTTATCCCAATAACATTCACAATAAACATTAATAGGGTTATAAGATAACCAAAACAACCAAAACATAAAGACTTTTGTTGGACACTCAACCTAAACCTCAACAAAAAGATCCAACATTAAAAATAAACAAAAACAAAAGAAAACTATGGTCGGGGTGTGACATTCTCAGATCTAAAAAAAGCTCATATCTTGGAATTAATTTTGATTTTTTTTCATAGAGGACACATCCATGATTTGTTAATTTCTTCCTTTAAGTGTGTTAACCTCATAAATAAATTGAAAATTAGTGGTAACATTGTCTCCAAGATTGACATAAAAAAAATCCTTCGACACTATAGATTAGGGATTCATGTGTAATGTTCTTTCATGTTTTGGATTCAATGAAAAGTTTATTAGCTAGATCAAAACTCTTCTTGGGTAATACCCTATTTATATCTTAATCAATGAATACCTAGAGGTTTATTTTTGGTTCTCATGAGGGGAAATACAAGGATACCCCCTCCCAGAAATCATTTTTACCATTATAGAAGACCATCTCAGCCATATTTTATTCCATATTGTTGATACTTGTGACTTGAAACCCATCATGGTATCACGAGGTTCTTCAGAACCATGTCATCTCATTTTTGTTGAAAACATTATAATTTTTTCATAGGGAGTTATGAGGAATATCAAAAACATCATGAAGGCCCTTCTTCATTAAGATTGTTTCTTAAGACAAAAAATAAGTTGGGGAATTAGTTCATATACATTAACAAGAATATCTCAAATCCTAAAAAAATAATATTGATAGATGATGTGGGTATTAGGGAGGGATATTTACCTTTTACATATCTTGGAGTTTCCATGTTTTGGGGAAGAACACACGCCTCCTACTTTATCAATATTCTCAGTCATATTTAAAGAACTCTGGCCTCTTGGAAAGAAATATCACTCTAAATGGATAGAATAGATTTCATTTTTAAAGCATGATGAAATATAAAAAATGGTATAATCCTTCATGGTTTACTCATGGACCACCTTGGTCATTAATGTAACAGCCCAAGATTTTATAAAAAAATATTCTTTTTAATTTTATTAAAGTCTTGTGTTGTACGCTACACCAAAAGGAGCTTGCACAACACGCATCCTTGACTTTCCTTGCATTACACGCAATCACGACCTTCCTCGATAGCGTGTGTAATACGCAATACCGAGTTTCACTAAACAATGATATGCTATTAAAACTAGCCGTTATGAATAGTAATAATCACTTTTTGAAATTTTATAAATTTTATTTTTCAAAATGGACTTCATTTTTGGACTCAGAATATCGAAATTAGCCTAGGGTGAAATTTTGGTATTTTTCTGAAAACTTTCAATTTTTGATGAATAGTGAAAACCACTAAGTGGTAGGTTAAAAACTGAATTTTGCATAAAACTTAATTTTACCGCTTCTGTGAATGGAATTTCGAAAATCCGAGACACACGGTTAATATCAAGGACTAAAATGTGGTTCAATGAGATGAAAATAATTATTTGGTGAATAGTAACTTTTTACTTTTTTTACCGCGGTTAATAGTAAATTGGGTAGCTAAGGGTAAATATGATATTAATATTACCCTAACACATGTCCTAATTCTATTGGACAAGTGTAATTCGACCAAAAACAAACTTAGGAATAAAATATGACCATTTAGGTCCACTTGGATTATATTAGGACATTTATTATTAATTTATTTAAAGAAGGGTTAAAATAGTTAAAATCAAAGATTAAAAAGTAAATCATTTATAATATGGGGTTATACATAATATAAATTCAATTGTAAATATTCATTAGAAAGCTAAAAAGATTTCCTACATGATGGTATTTTATTTGTAATTTTTAGACATCAAATAATTTAATTTATGTATGACACAAAGATGATGCAGTAATTATCTTATTAATGAAATATTGACATAATTGATAATATAAATACCAAAATAAATGTAATTTAAGACTTTTTATGAATTAAACTAATTTTCTAGGTTACTATGATATATTAATGTTGATTTAATCAACTTTTTTCGAACATATAATTCTGTTATGACTTTCACAAAAATCATATATCAAATAGTGTCAAAATTGACACAAAATAGTTTTTAAATAAAATATTATATTATTAATTGTTATTTTATTCCTAAAATATAAGGTTCGGCCAAATGACTTAGATAAGGATATATATATTAATTATAAACAATTTGGGGTTCGTTTGGAATGTTATAGTAAGTTTATTAACCATATAGTGAAAGAAAACAAAAAGACATGGTAAAAGTTAAATTATTTAACTTAGAGTTAAATCTAATTGATAAGGTTAAAATAATACCCTAAACTTGTCTAAATCTTATTGGTTGATATGATTTCGACCCATACCCACCTTATCTTCGAAATAATACCCTTTGGAGCCATTATAAACCGATTTTGACTTTAATATAAAATAATATTTTGAGATATTCCTAAGGTGCCCCTCTCCTCCCTTATAAAAGGACACCTCCTCCCCCTCCTCCTCACACCAATTTGAGCACTCAAGCTCGTCCAACCCCTGCCAAAATCTCTTCTCCACTTCCCTAGAAACATCCTAGAGGTTCTGGTCTTCCTCAAAGACCAATTTTAGTGCCCTAAGAGGAGGTCTCAAAGAGGCGCTTCAAAGAAGAGGTAATTACCGTTACCAATTCTTTCATCTTTATTTCTTCTTCCACTTCTTCTTCTTAGGTTGTTTCATTATGAAGTAATAACATCAGTATCACTCATATACTGATATGTTATTATAAGTATTAAACAACCCTATTTCACCATCTATCCATCCTACGGAAAAATAAATCACTGCGCGTGCGTACGTACGGAATACCGTCTCCACGCCGTGGTGTAATCTATTTTCCACCACCACCTTACATGGATGGGTATAATGGTGTAAAGAATAACTATACATAGTTATTACAACATCATATTGATTCTGATATATTTTATAATCCACTCCGATTCAATTCAATATTTATTAAAATGATATCATCGCTCGTGCGTACGTACGGACTACCGTCTCCACGACGCGATGAGATTCATTCTCCATGTTAACCATTTAAGAATGATTATAAAGTATATATAAGAAATAATAATGAAATATATGACATTATAAAGCTACTGGATTATGTATATATATATATGTGTATGTCATCTACTTGCATCCATTTCAAGACAATAAGGAATGGAAAACAACGTTCATGCGTACGTACGGACTACCGTCTCCATGAACGGTGTTTTTCATTTTATCTATCTATTATATATATATATACTGAATATATATGATATATAAATCAAATTTTATATTCTGGAAGTAATTAAATCATGATATAAGTAATAATAATGTCAAGAACAACAAGTCAAAACACCTATGATAAATGAAACGATTTTACCCAAATCGCTTCTTTAACATGGAATTTACAAAAGAACGGGTAATATAATGTCATAAGTGAACCATATATGATATCATAACAATGAATATGATTCTATAATAAGTCAATGAAATTATTTAAATCATTATATAGGAGGTTCGGTCACATACGAAGCAAATCGGATCTAAGGTAAGGGAAATATCACAATCTCATTTTTATCCGAGATTGTTTATTCGTAAGTATTTACTGGGGTGTATTTTATCATCCACATCCATGTTTCATCAATATGTAATATTATTTCCATCCACCTACAATTGTTTAAATCCATTTTTACCCTTCGGTGAGTTTTTAGTAAAGAATATGAAAGGAATCTTTTGTCGCTTTTTCGTACGAGGTGATTTTTTTGACTTTTCCGACAAAAGTACGAAGAATGTTTTTTTTAACGTATACGGCATGAATGGATTTTTAAAACATTATTTCCAAGAATCTTACTTTACAAGTTTTCATGTTTATTTTTAATCAACTTCTTTTAGTTTAAAGTTTTATGACATGTTAAGAAAGGAAAAATGTTTTTAAAGAAGAAAGGATATTTTCCTCAAGAATTCATTTCAAGTGTTTTTTTTAAACTATTTTTCCATCTAAGATGACGTTATTTGATATGTATGTTTCAAGTAAAATGTCTCTATGATTTAAATGGTTTCAGTTTTCTTATGATGAAATGATATCAATTGTTTATGGATTATGATGGCATGATGTTTAAGAATCCCATTTTATTACATGGGTTATGAAATGATGTATGATTTATGATTTTGTGGCACACATAAGAATGGTATCATTATGAGATGGGTGGGACCTATATCTCCCTCCAATGCATTGGGTAATGATTTTATATCTCATGAGATAGACATGGCTGGAATGGTAGGTTATACCAGTTCAGTGAAACAGGACTGAAACGAGGGTTACTCGATTCAGAAAGGGACTTTGTCCACTAAGATATTCTTGGCAATGAGTCTTGACTAACAAGAAATGATTCTCTATGATTATGTGTGAATGCCACAAAGTTTCATGTTTTATGTTATGATTATTGTGATTACATTTCACTGCCATGATTTACCCCATGTTATGAAATTATGATCTCTTTTGCAGGTTATGATTTCCAAAAGTTATGTGCTTATGTATATGATGTGATTGATATTTCTTTTGTTTACCCTTACTAAGCATTTGAGCTCACCCTTTTATGTTTTCTTTTCCCCAGGATATAAAGAAAGGTTTTAGGTATAAAAAAAAGAAGATCTTTATGGGAGATGTTGAAAATCTTTCACCACGATTAGAAGATTATATTCCGAGTTTCCAATGACACTAAACTATTACGATCCTTGTGTGTGTGTTTTTGTTATGTACCAAGTATTCCGCAAAAGAAATGTAATGTCCATGTACGTCAGGCTTCGGGTCTCTACAGTTGGTATCAGAGGAAAGGTTTAGTCAACCTTTGGAAACTAGGATGCGAAAACGTTAGTGAGATCCCTAGAGATATTTCTAAGGTATGTCTAGGGATGTCTCTAAGGTTAAGTATACGTATAGGTTATAGTCCTAGAATTGCGCTAACGATCTTAGAATTTAACCTAAGATGTTAGATATTGATGGTACTACCCCTTTATTATGTTGTTTTCCATAGCATGATTTTTGCCTCTCATACTATTCTTTTGGGGTTTTAGACGATGGCTGGAACCCGAAGGAACCGTGTTAATGCGGAATATGATGGGCAATGCAATGATTGTCCCCCTGAGCAACCAAACGATATGGGAGCCGGAATGCAAAATCTTGTAGCCATGCTCACACAACTTTCTCAAGCTATGAATCATGCAGGACTTCCAAACGAGCAAAGGAAGGAGCAACATTCTGTTGAATCCTTCATGAGGCAGCGTCCACCTTCTTTCAGTGGGTCTACTGATCCATTAGTTGCTGAACAATGGATTAGTACTACTGAAAAGATATTTTCAGTTCTTCAATGTTCTGAACATGATAAAGTCATCCTAGCAGTGTATCGTTTGGAAGGAGATGCTGATCAATGGTGGAATCTTATTAAGAATACGAGGCAAAGGGATGAAATTGAGTCTATGGAATGGGACGAGTTCAAGAACTTATTTTTCAATAAGTACTTCCCTCATATTCTCCGAACAAAGATGGAGAAAGAGTTTCTTGAACTGAAGCAAAGGGATGATGAATCTGTTGGTACCTATGAAGCGAATTTTACAAGACTTGCAAGGTACGCTTCTGGTATTATCATCCAACCTGAAAGTAAAGTTGATCGATTTTTCAGTGGCTTAAAACCAAGTCTTCGAAGGGCATTAGCTATAAGAGACTTCAGTAGCTATGAAGAAATTGTGCGTTGTGCTATCAAGGTAGAAATGGAAGTTGGTGTTACATATCCATCTCATGGGTTTGACAAGAAACGAAAGATGGAGTTCAAGGAGAAAACTCAGAATAATGGTGAAAAGAAGATGAATGTTTCCTTATGCACAATGTGTGGAAAGAAGCATGGTGGAGATTGTCTTAAAGGGACTAGAAAATGTTTTATGTGTGGAAAAGAAGGTCATCGAGCAGCTGAGTGTCGAAGTAATGGAAAATGGGATTCTAATGAAGTGAATAAAGCAAACACTGCAGAGAACGTACAACCAACACTTCAATGCTTCAAGTGAAAGGAAATGGGGCATTATGCTAATAAATGCCCTAATCCAAGGGTTAGTGATGATCGACATGAGCAACCGCTTAAGGCAAAGGACAACGGGAAGTCACATGCGATCACTATTGGCAATGTTGAATATGACAACGATGTGGTGGAATGATTAAGTGTTTATGTAATGGGATTCCAAAATAATGTTGTATCTTGGAATATTGGAATATTTATGTATTGGTCTAATGTGGTATTCAAAGTGATTGAGATATTATGCGCATAATGAAGGGAAAACGAGAAAATGAAATGTTTAACATTATTCTTGAGCTCATGATTGATATAAGGACTAAGTTTGAGTATATAGAATTTTGAGGATTTTGGTATGTGAAAAGTGTTAACTTTTAACTGCATTCATGTTTTCACTAAGGTATTCAAGAGAATACACGATTAAGGACTTTGAATGTTTGGAATGTGACCAAAAAAACATATCTTATGATATATGGGGATCGATGATGGTGTTAAATCTCTGGTAATCATTTTCACTATATTATGAGAGTCGACTGCAGTATTATGGATAAGCCTAAAAGATTGGAATGGATTATGTTGGACATAAGTTAGTATTGTTTGTTTTTTTCGATATTATTGATGGGATGTTATATAGTTTTGGAAAAAGGACAACCTGCAGGATGGGCGACAGCCCATCGCTTCGGACAAGGCTGTGGGAATCAAACCCACAACCGAAGTGCAACTGGCCTTTATCGCCTACCACTGACCTACAGGAAGTCACTGTTTAGAAGAAACTAGTTTTATTATATTAAGCAGTATGATATATGAATTATAAGTCCATTTTAGGAACCATATATGATTAATCTCACTATAGATCGACTTATGTATATAATTTTTGCTAACCTTTTGTTCGAGACAGATGGAATGACCCGTCATTCTATCACATGATCTGCTAACACTTCACGAATAACAAATTCAACTTCATTTATATAAGAGATGAAGTGGAAATTGTTCAAGGCACGAACAATAGTGATATTGTACCAAAATAAAGTAAGTATTTATTCTAATTCAAATTCTTCAACATTAGGGAAATGATCTGGAAAACCAAAAATGTTGTCCTAGTGCCCTTATATCTGATGAATCAGATGGTACCCTAGATCATCACAAATTTATGGCTTTGTGATTACTGGCTTTTCCATAGCCATGTTCTCTACCACTCTCCATCAGAACATGATGGTTAGATTTCTCTTCCATATCCATATTTTCACCTATGTGGAAACCCAATGATTAGTTTATTTGGGTAACCGTTACGTTTCATACTTTTGTTTTTAAAGATTGGTTTTGATATTCCTTTTTACGATGTGGGTTTCTATTAAAGAAACTTTCGAATAGTAAACCATTTATAACCCCGACGAATTTCGAGGGCGAAATTCATTTTAAGGGGGGTAGAATGTAACAGCCCAAGATTTTATAAAAAAATATTCTTTTTAATTTTATTAAAGTCTTGTGTTGTACGCTACACCAAAAGGAGCTTGCACAACACTGATCCTTGACTTGCCTTGCATTACACGCAATCACGACCTTCCTCGATAGCGTGTGTAATACGCAATACCAAGTTTCACTAAACAATGATATGCTATTAAAACTAGCCGT
Source organism: Viscum album (assembly GCA_963277665.1). NCBI lineage: Eukaryota > Viridiplantae > Streptophyta > Magnoliopsida > Santalales > Viscaceae > Viscum > Viscum album. The sequence continues at coordinate 1,544,117,137 of OY728142.1, forward strand.
TATGAATAGTAATAATCACTTTTTGAAATTTTATAAATTTAATTTTTCAAAATGGACTTCATTTTTGGACTCAGAATATCGAAATTATCCTAGGGTGAAATTTTGGTATTTTTCTGAAAACTTTCAATTTTTGATGAATAGTGAAACCACTAAGTGGTAGGTTAAAAACTGAATTTTGCATAAAACTTAATTTTACCGCTTCTGTGAATGGAATTTCGAAAATCCGAGAGACACGGTTAATATCAAGGACTAAAATGAGGTTCAATGAGATGAAAATAATTTTTTGGTGAATAGTAACATTTTACTTTTTTTACCGCGGTTAATAGTAAATTGGGTAACTAAGGGTAAATATGATATTAATATTACCCTAACACATGTCCTAATTCTATTGGACAAGTGTAATTCAACCAAAAACAAACTTAGGAATAAAATATGACCATTTAGGTCCACTTGGATTAGATTAGGACATTTATTATTAATTTATTTAAAGAAGGGTTAAAATAGTTAAAATCAAAGTTTAATAAGTAAATCATTTATAATATGGGGTTATACATAAGCTACATTCTATTGTAAATATTCATTAGAAAGCTAAAAAGCGTTCCTACATGATGGTATTTTATTTGTAATTTTTAGACATCAAATAATTTAATTTATTTATGACACAAAGATGATGCAGTAATTATCTTATTAATGAAATATTGACATAATTGATAATATAAATACCAAAATAAATGTAATTTAAGACTTTTTATGAATTCCACTAATTATCTTGGTTACTATGATATATTAATGTTGATTTAATCAACTTGTTTAGAACATATAATTCTGTTATGACTTTCACAAAAATCATATATCAAATAGTGTCAAAATTGACACAAAATAGTTTTTAAATCAAATATTATATTATTAATTGTTATTTTATTCCTAAAAATATAAGGTTCGACCAAATGACTTAGATAAGGATATATATATTAATAATAAACAATTTGGGGTTCTTTTGTCATGTTATAGTAAGTTTATTAACCATATAGTGAAAGAAAACAAAAAGACATGGTAAAAGTTAAATTATTTAACTTAGAGTTAAATCTAATTGATAAGGTTAAAATAATACCCTAAACTTGTCTAAATCTTATTGGTTGATAGGATTTCGACACATCCCCACCTTATCTTCGAAATAAGACACTTTGGAGCCATTATAAACAGATTTTTACTTTAATATAAAATAATATTTTGAGATATTCCTAAGGTGCCCCTCTCCTCCCTTATAAAAGGACACCTCCTCCCCCTCCTGCTCACACCAATTTGAGCACTCAATCTCGGCCAACCCCTGCCAAAATCTCTTCTCCACTTCCCTAGAAACATCCTAGAGGTTCTGGTCTTCTTCAAAGACCAATTTTAGTGCCCTAAGAGGAGGTCTCAAAGAGGCGCTTCAAAGAAGAGGTAATTACCGTTACCAATTCTTTCATCTTTATTTCTTCTTCCACTTATTCTTCTTAGGTTGTTTCATTATGAAGTAATAACATCAGTATCACTCATATACTGATATGTTATTATAAGTATGAAACAACCCTATTTCACCATCTATCCATCCTACGGAAAAAGAAATCACTGCGCGTGCGTACGTACGGAATATCGTCTCCACGCCGTGGTGTAATCTATTTTCCACCACCACCTTACATGGATGGGTATAATGGTGTAAATAATAACTATACATAGTTATTACAACATCATATTGATTCTGATATATTGTATAATCCACCCCGATTCAATTCAATATTTATGAAAATGATATCATCGCTCGTGCGTACGTACGGACTACCGTCTCCACGACGCGATGAGATTCATTCTCCATGTTAACCATTTAAGAATGATTATAAAGTATATATAAGAAATAATAATGAAATATATGACATTATAAAGATACTGGATTATGTATATATATATATGTATGTCATCTACTTACTTCCATTTCAAGACAATAAGGAATGGAAAACAGCGTTCATGCGTACGTACGGACTACCGTCTCCATGAACAGTGTTTTTCATTTTATCTATCTATTATATATATATATACTGAATATATATGATATATAAATCAAATTTTATATTCTGGAAGTAAATAAATCATGATATAAGTAATAATAATGTCAAGAACAACAAGTCAAATAACCTACGATAAATGAAACGATTTTACCCGAAACGCTTCTTTAACATGGAATTTACAAAAGAACGGGTAATATAATGTCATAAGTGAACCATATATGATATCATAACAATGAATATGATTCTATAATAAGTCAATGACATTATTTAAATCATTATACAGGAGGTTCGGACACATACGAAGAAAATCGGACCTAAGGTAAGGGAAATATCACAATCTCATTTTTATCCGAGATTGTTTATTCGTAAGTATTTACTGGGGTGTATTTTATCATCCACATCCATGTTTCATCAATATGTAATATTATTTCCATCCACCTACAATTGTTTAAATCCATTTTTACCCTTCGGTGAGTTTTTAGTAAAGAATATGAAAGGAATCTTTTGTCGCTTTTTCGTACGAGGTGATTTTTTGACTTTTCCGACAAAATTACGAAGAATGTTTTTTTAACGTATACAGAATGAATGGATTTTTAAAACATTATTTCCAAGAATCTTATTTTACAAGTTTTCTAGTTTATTTTTAATCAACTTCTTTTAGTTTAAAGTTTTATGACATGTTAAGAAAGGAAAAATGTTTTTAAAGAAGAAAGGATATTTTCCACAAGAATTCATTTCAAGTGTTTTTTTTAAACTATTTTTCCATCTAAGATGACGTTATTTGATATGTATGTTTCAAGTAAAATGTCTCTATGATTTAAATGGTTTCAGTTTTCTTATGATGAAATGATATCAATTGTTTATGGATTATGATGGCATGATGTTTAAGAATCCCATTTTTTTACATGGGTTATGAAATGATGTATGATTTATGATTTTGTGGCACACATAAGAATGATATCATTATGAGATGGGTGGGACCTATATCTCCCTCCAATGCATTGGGTAATGATTTTATATCTCATGAGATAGACATGGCTGGAATGGTAGGATATACCGGTTCAGTGAAACAGGACTGAAACGAGGGTTACTCGATTTAGAAAGGGACTTTGTCCACTAAGATAGTCTTGGCAATGAGTCTTGACTAACAAGAAATGATTCTCTATGATTATGTGTGAATGCCACAAAGTTTCATGTTTTATGTTATGATTATTGTGATTACATTTCACTGCCATGATTTACCCCATGTTATGAAATTATGATCTCTTTTGCAGGTTAAGATTTCCAAAAGTTATGTGCTTATGTATATGATGTGATTGATATTTCTTTTGTTTACCTTTACTGAGCATTTGAGCTCACCCTTTTATGTTTTCTTTTCCCCAGGATATAAAGAAAGGTTTTAGGTATAAAAAATAAGAAGATCTTTATGGGAGATGTTGAAGATCTTTCACCACGATTAGAAGATTATATTCCGAGTTTCCAAAGACACTAAACTATTACGATCATTGTGTGTGTGTTTTTGTTATGTACCAAGTATTACGCAAAAGTAATGTAATGTCCATGTACGTCAGGATTCAGGTCTCTACAATTAAAACCATTAATTCATTGATAAAAAAATTATTTGGAGTGGGATTATATTAGAGAGAAAGACTATTACAGTTTCATGCAAACAATGTTGTATGACCTATGCTCTCAGGGGCCTTGGGATCACGAAATGACCCTCTTTAATCAGTCTCTTCAAACTAAATTTATTTTTAAATTAATCAAATCCAATTTTGAAGCCTTGGATTTTCTCATATCAAGGATTGTTTAAGAACTAAAAAAAAGTAAAATTATGCTACATGGAATCCTTAATATGGCCTGGTCTTATGGTAATATTTCACAAGATCTTATAGAATTCTCATTAGATGGTCAGTGTTAACTCTTCTTCAAATTCTAGACTGCCAATTGGAATGGAATCCCACTCATGGATAAGATTAATACCATGGCTCAAAATATTTATTATAACATATCCCTTAAAGATCAAATGGATAATCTTAACAATCTTCTACATGAGATTTTACATTTTTTCTCAAATTGGTTTTCCTAAACTAAAAACAAATTGGTATTCCTGGACTCATTGGAGTGGTGTAAAAATTTTAAGGCCATGACAGAGCCTTTTATCATTAACCTTTCATGCCTTAGCCATTTATGGTCATGGGATTGGTCTTTTAGTGTGATACATATTGGATATGGATCCAATAGGGGTATGAATATGGGTTACATATATGGTATTCTCATTGGATGTGGTATCATCACATGCATATTGCATTAAGAATCATTTTGTCAACACATGAGGAATCCAGAACACAATAAATAAAATGCATAGAAGGAATCATGAGAAATCAAGAAAATGTTAGGACATGGAAATGTTTGGTGGCAACTATGTGCCATAAATGTTACATATACAAACCAACTGTTATCATACTTGTTCAACACATCAACAATACTACTACTCATCATCTGATGCTGCATCGTCACCCTCTCCACCTTCATCTCCACCACCTGCTGCCACCTGTAAGAAAATTATATTGAATATTAAATATTGTTGCATATTTATAATAAAAATTAAAACCAATAGAAGTTTTCAAACTAAATGATTTTTATTTTTTTGTGATTTACCTTCTCACCACTACCCGATGGACTACCACCGGGGGCATATCTGCTCATATGCTGACGTATTTCAAGCAACTCTTTCTGCAAATCAGATATCTGATTCCCCTGCTGGTGAACTGTGTTTCATAGAGCAGACATCTCCCTCTGAGCATCTTCAGGGATGAAATGACTATAACCAGGAGTAGATGAGGCCGAAATCCCTGATGGCATGCGAAAGACCTCAGATGGTATGGGTCCCAAACCCATCCCGCGCACTCTACCAGGATGCTCCTTCCCAAGGACTTGACCAACCGGGTCATCCTGGGAGACTGAGTAGGATTGCCCAGGATTGGCATCCCATATTTCTTTAATTTTTACCTATAAATCAAAAATCAATATATATTAACACATTAAAAACTGATATTAAGTTATTATAATAAATAATTGACTTCATACCCCAACTTCTCTGGCAGGTTCATTAACAAAACTCCCATCTGTTTTTTTATGAACATCCAGCCACAGTTCTGTTCGGGATGCTTCATGCCCTAAACTCTGTGACTGCATTAAACAAAGATAAATCGTCAATCAAATATGTTAAATAGATAATATTATCTTATAAATATTTAAACTAATTAAAAGATTACAAATGACATTCGGCTTCTTGAAAAGCTTTTTGAACCCGCAGTGTGCGGGATTACCTGCTTCGCCCGGTTTGAAGCATTCTTTCTTGAGAGATCCTGAAATAAATAAAATTCAATTTAACAGTATTGTATTCAATGTCTACCTCCTCTTCATGTACATGTATAAATGTAAAATGAGGATAATATAATAATATATATTTCAATACCATCCGTTTCTCATCACGTTGTCTATCGACAAAACCCTTCCACTGTTCTTTCGGTACCCCACTGGGTATCTTCTCATACATCTGCTGCACGGTCAACAAAGAATCGTTGACATCACACCACAACCTCCATTTGAAATCTTTCCATTTTTTTCCAAGATTTTTCAATGTCCACTTTCGTGCTATCACATCAGCAACGGTAAAGTGGAAGAACATCTGTATACAGAAATTCATTTTGAATATTTTAGTAAAATGACATTCAATTAAACCATAAAGTAATAAAATTACCTTTATCTAAGAATCATAAACTTCATTTTTCCAGTTTGGAGGCATATGCCTCCAATCATCATACGAAATAGGTAGGGAAACGGGCTCTGCTGCCATCTGACCTATAATCCGACCAAGTAAACCTGTGGCGTCATCCGTCGGGACCCCATAAGAATCAAATGGCACCACTATCTTCATGCCATGAGTGTTCCAAACATCAGAACTTTTTATGTCTCTTTCCACGGTTTCATTATCTTCATCTGCAATGAGCAAACAATTACTATAAACAAAATGCAATAAATTTATTTAATTAAAATTTGTACCTATGACTACGACCCTCCAGAATGTCCGTGACGAACTGGAGGGGGCGTGTCGCTGCCCCACTGCTGAAGCTCCTATAGGGGGAGGCGATGACTCATCCTCTAATGAGGCATCCACTGATGGTGTCAGAGATGGTGCAGGGGGAGATGATGTTGTGGGGACAGACGGATCATCATCTGTCGCAGAAGAAGAAGGATTAGTGTACCGCTTCTTCCTTGGCATTCCTGTAATTTAATCAAATAAAATTAAGTTCAGAATATATATTTCAAAAAATTTATGCAGAAAAAAAATTAAAAATGATAATAGATGCCCAGTATTAACAAACAAAATATATATAACAATGATAATGAATGACTACAGAAATGAAACAAGTAGTTGCTGAATGAATAAATAATTGTACATACAATCATTTTCCCCTTCAATCATGTCGGTTTCCTGCTCCATTACTTCATCCACTTCATTCATCCTTGCTAGACCAATATTTTCAATATCATGATGGACAAATAATTCTGCTTCCTATTGTTGATGAAATTCAATTGCAGAGGTCAAATCTTCCACTTCATCACCCATATCATACAAATCTCTTTGTATTACGTGAGTAACTACACTCCACCCTTCATCCACAACATCATTCACATAATATACCATTTTTTCTTGCGATGCTAAGATATATGGATCATGTAGTTCACGATCACCAACATCCATCAAGCGAGAGAAGTTTACAGAAGTAAATTGCAAGGAATCTCTTTTAACACCTCTGATAAAATCGACCCATTTGCATTTGAATAAAACAACAGAAAAATGCCCGTGGTAGTTTAATTCAATAATATCATGCAGCTTTCCATAGTATTCCACTTCAGCAAATGTAAAAATACCACTATTCTGTGTTTTCAAACCCACTTCTCGATCTACTGTACGAAATCTAAAACCATTCACATTATAAGCGTTGAACTTTCTAACTTGTTTTATAGGACCTCTAGCAAGAAACTTCAAATCTTCTAAAATGTCAGCTCGAGTATCAGTATTCATGATCTCAAAAAAAAATATAATTTAATAGATTTTCAAATTGTATGTGTCAAAGTAATATTCGTATTTATTGTAATATTTATAAACTTACACGTCGTGCAAACCATTCTACCAGCTCTTTATTCACAGCTTTCCTTATATCTTTTTCATTTCGTGTTCGGCTTCTCATTCGTCTCTTTGTTTGTATCCTCAACTCTTCAATAAATGGATCTGCAATTTCACTATTCAGCAGCACATATCTATGTGCCTGTAATAATTCCAATTCTGCTAGTGTCGCGTATGAGGTCCTCCCAACTGATCGGCCAATAGCAGGAAATATTTTTGATTTTTGATGCATTTGAGATTGAGTTGATGTGTCGTCAACACATCCAACTCGAGTAAATCTTGTCTCAATATCATCCAAATATCTGGAACAAAAGGTGAGACACTCCTCGGCCAAATAGCCTTCAGCAATAGAGCCTTCTGGTTGAGCTTTATTTCTCACGTATGCTTTCAAATGCCCAAGATATCTGTGAAAAATAATAATAATATTATGCATTTATTTAAATTCCAAAAAATGTTTACTTAACTGGAAAAATATAAATAAAATACCTCTCAATTGGATACATCCATCGATAATGAACGGGGCCTCCTAATTTAGCTTCGTCAACCAAATGCACAGTTAAATGCATCATGACAGTAAAAAATGATGGAGGGAAGATCATCTCCATTGCACAAAGGGTCAATACAAACCTCTCCTGTAGGTTGTCATGATGAAATGGATGTAGAGATTTCTCACATAACTGTCTGAAAAATGAGCAGAAATGGAGTACAACAGCAGTAACTTTTTCAGCTAATAATGTACGCAATGCCAATGGTAGTAACTGTTGTAACAAAACATGTGAATCGTGACTTTTCAATCCATATAACTTACGATTCTTCAAGTCAACACACCTCGAGATGTTACTCGAATACCCATCAGATACCTTCACATTCTTTAAAATTTGAAGGAACGTATCTTTATCCCTATTTTTCAATGAAAAAATGGTCGGAGCATACTTTTCATTCTCATCTGGCCAGAGATCACGTTTTATGTTCATTACTTGTAAGTCTTTGCGAGCATTGAGATGATTCTTAGACTTTCCATGCTCATTAAGTAATATGAAAATCAAATTATCACATACATTCTTCTCAATATGCATCACATCAAGATTGTGGCGCAAATAATTAAATTCCCAATACGGAAGTTTGAAGAATATACTTTTTTTCTTCCATTGTTGCGTTCTGATTTCACTTGACGATGCACTTCGCACTCGTTTTCCGCTATCATTCAAATGATGAACCTTCCCAAATTCTGTTTTAACATTTTCAAGCTGTGTCAATATTTCAGAACCGGTTAACAACTTTGGAGGTGTTCTACGATCAATGCAACCATTAAATTTTGATTTGTTCAGCTGAAATCTATGAGATGCATCAAGAAATCTTCGATGGCACAAGAAGCACCATTTTCTATTGTGAGGTAGCCGTTTGGGCTCGAAATCAAAGTTACAAATGGGACAAGCCAAACCCGTATAAGTGTTCCAACCATATAAATTCCCAAGCCCAGGGAAGTCACTAATGGTCCACATTAAAGCAGCATGCATTTTAAACATTGTTTTAGAAGAAAAATCAAATGTCTCAACACCGTTGCTCCATAACTCTTGCAATTCTTCAATAAAAGGCTGCAGGTATACATCAATATCATTTCCAGGCATTTGTTTTCCAAGAATAATCATCGAAATGATAAAAGATGTTTTTTGCATACACATCCACAGAGGCAGATTATAAGGGATCAAAACAACTGGCCAAATGCTATAACTCGTACTCAAAGTCCCAAATGGGCTGAACCCATCGACATCCAATCCCAATCGAACATTCCTAGGATCAGCTGAGAAATCTAGATGTAATGAATCAAATGTCTTCCATGATTGGGAATCTCGTTGATGTCTCATTAACCCATCATTGTTATTATCTACAGCATGCCACTTCATGTGTTCGGCGGTTTTTGATGACATGAATAATCTTTGCAATCGAGGCTTCAAAGGAAAGTAACGCAAAACTTTTGCAGGTGTGTTCCTTTTCTTCTTCTCCGTGAAATTATGTTCAGTCATACTTCCAACATCACCCTTTGACTGCCATCTAGAAGAAGAACATTTCTTACAATTCTGTCTACTTGAATCCTCTCCCCAGTAAAGCATACAATCATTGGGACACACATGTATTTTTGTATAATTCAGACCAAGCTTGTTAACAACTTTTTTCATATCATAAAATGATTCTGGGATTTTTGCTTCAGGAAATGCATCATGAATCAATTCCAATAACATGGACATTGCCTTATTTGTAATTCCACATAGACATTTGATATGGTACAACTTCAGTAGAAATGAAAGCTTTGAATATTTCAAACACCCACTATACAACTCTTGATTTCCATCGTCAACTAAATCATGAAATGCATTTTCCTCACTGAAGTTTTCCCTTATATTTGGCTCTACAGAATCAACAGGATCCAATGATATGTTACAATATTGATCTGCTTGTGTTACAGTCTCAGAAACATCACTTGTCACGTTGCAATTTGTAGCACCCTCTTCTGGTTGTTCTAATATGTTTTGATGCTCATAGTGGTGTCCTGCAGTGCCGAATGCATCATTTATGAGGTTTTGCATTTCATTTTCCATTGTCGAAAAACTTGGGACCTCATTCTGTGGATTAACATCAGTCCTCAATCTTTCTGTATTGTTTGATTTTCCATGCCAAATCCAACACAAATATTGCTCAGGGAATTGCTTCAGTATTAAATGTTCATAAAATTCATCTCTCGTTAACCATGTTCTAAATTTACATTTAGGACATGGACATCTTATTCTCCCTTCAACTGATCGATTAGAAATTGCAAAATATAAAAACCCATTCAAACCCTTAACATATTGAGATGTGTTCCTCGGTAATGTGATCCAGCTTTTATCCATGTATATCACAATGTGCCTACAAAAAATATACGATAGTGTAAGATTACAGAAACATAATATAATAAAGATGAACCATTGACCATAAAGTATGCATAATATAATAAAGATGATTCATTGACCACATTTACCATTTCAGACCAACTGAACAAGTCTGGTCCATAGGAGACAGCATCAACACCTCATTGAGGAGTAATAAGAATATCGGGATACAGACTTATCATAACACCATCAATCACACATTTATGTTGCCTCAAAGAACACCCCTTTGATGTGTGATCGAAACTGATCATAATGCATTTTAAATCAAGTTAACTACATTCACTGAAACCATTTTCACAATGGGTAATGTTTTTTTTATTGTTCTAGGGAAATCTAAATGGCCACATTTAATTTTTGGGGTTCATCTTGTGATGGAAGCATGAGACATGGTGTTTGAATTTCTTGTATAAATTAGTGATAATGACCCTCCTAAGGTGGAGAGAATTATGTTAGTCATGGAAATTTGGAGAAAACTGTATAGTGTATGTGGAGGAATCATGGTTCCAAATAGAAACCTATAAGGGACATGTTTGGGGGTTCTTAGGGAAGGCCAGGTGGAACTTCGATATGGTGTGTGTAGGTGATGGAGGTATACCATAAGTGAGAAGGCTTCGTGTTTGGGTAGAGGGGAGACATGCCAATAGGGGAAGTTGGGAACCAACGGAGTGAGTTAGCAGGAATGGAAAGACATAGTTGGATAGAAAGGGAATAGATGTGGTGGGCTGCGAGGCACCTCAAGTTAATGTTGAAATGATAAGTTTATCCTAGTAATGTGAATGAGTTTTGAAGAAGAACCAAGTAGTCCTTGGTTGAGATATGGATGGTGAAAGTGTGACAAATCTGGGTAGTTTTTGCAGAAATAATGAATGCTAGAATTGGGTGGAGTTTCATGGATGTTGTTAGTTGGAAAACATGTTAGGGAAGTTTTGAAGGTTGAGTTGAGGTTCTGTTGACCTCTTTTATGATGAGTGAAGTTCTCAAAACTAGAAAATTGTGGTGACGAAGTAATTAATATGGTGTTGAGAACTATGGAAGGAAAGTAATCGATTAATGGTGTGGCTAGAGTTTCAAGTTGGATGGTCTCAGGTAGGAACCATATTAGTGTATTAGTATTGGTGATGGGTGTTGGATCAGGTTTTGGATGGTTGAATACCTTGAGATGAACGTTATGCTTGGGTTGTCCTTTGGATGTTTGAAATGGAGTGAGGCTGTTGGGCCTTGAGTTATGGATTGATGTAGGTCAGAGAATGTGGTTGGAATCTATGTATCCCTTCAGCGACAATGAGTTTCTGTCACCATTATAATTTTGGTAACTAGGTGAGGTGGTGCTAAGAATTTTGGGCCATGAGTTGTGGAGAGGATTGGAACAAAGGTGTTCCGATTGGCTCTCCACAGGGTAGTGTAGTGCCTTATCGATATCCTCTTGTGCGGTGGTATAATAACTTTACCTAAACCTTTAATTTTCATATGATGTTGATAATAAATAGTTGAGAGATGAACTTTAGTCATTTTTATTAAAAATACACACTATAAACCTATCAATTATCCTTGAGAGATGAACTAGGGTATTAACTAGACCATAAACCAACTTTATAGATATAATCAATTTGACGTGTCATGACAATGTGGTCAGTTCCTATTGGCGAAACCAAGGGGATCGACACTACAATGTAGATTAAGAAACCCTAAGAGTGGGAGAATCCACAATGGGAGATTTCGAAACCATCCTCACAATAAAATACACAAATCAATCACCATTTTCCATGATTAAAATTTCTTTTATTCACTTAAAATAGGGAGTTAAATTACCTATATGTTGTTGTCGGTGCTTCCCATCATTAAATATCTTAATCACTATTCGATGATAGAAAGTTGACTCAATTTATTTACTTTATTCTATTTTTAGATTAATTATTTGGGAAATACACCTCACCCTATTCATTTGAATGGTCATGGAATAAAATCCCAACCATGAAAACTATAAAAAATACCCCATTAAATCATCATATAATCATTCTATAATCACTGATTAATCATAACACCACTTGTTCACACCAGGCTTCCCCACACTACTGAAATTATATCACATCAATGTCTGTACTTGTACCCACCAAAATGAAATGTGAGCTGATCACTAGATGAATTTACCCCCACCCTCTTACATGTTTCTCCATAATTTCTAGATCTCCCACAATATCTCACCCTAGTGGATTTTTATAGACCACTTTACATGGTCAAGATGAAATTTCCCTTGATTTCAACCCCAGATGAACACTCTTACCACATTGACATTTTATTATTATCCCATTATATTATGATATACATATGAATTAAGATCCAAATCAACCAACCTTATCAACTATTTACAAAATCACCACCTTAAATCATTAGTACGAGTGTATCCATTTCCTAGAATTATTTCTTTACACCCCATCTGTGAATCACCTTGAAAAGGTTTCCTTTTCCCAAAACCCCATTAATATTGAATGTATTTATATTTTTTACTCATATCTTAGTGTATAATTTAGTTATCAAGACTTCCATGCATTCCAACCATGGTTCTAAAAACTTACAATCATCCTAATTTCCTTATGAGTAAAATAATTATGCTAACATGAAATCCCTATCTCAAATGAATGATAAGTATCTTATCAAAGGTCACTTTTTCCTAGATTAACTAACCTTTATAAGGATTATTATTGATAACTATCCAATTATTATTTCACCTGGATGAATCATTTTTCCACATTATCCAAATCATCCCAAGACTAGGCTGAATATGATATTACCTTGCAACCCCAAATCAATATCCCTATTTTTCAACATCTGAGAATAAATACATATTGAATCAAACCCAAGTCAAGTACCAAATCCCTTAAAAATACTATAAAAATAAAAAACACAAATCATCCTAGACATATCATAAGTCCTCACCCCTATCATAGAACTAACCTTCAGTGATAATAACACCCTCACCATAGGTTTCACTAGATGGTCGGGTCTATGGGTACGATTCATGGATCATAAACTTGGTCATTATATCTAGTAAAACCTATAATACAACTTGAAATACATTTAACTTTTATATAAAAATCACAATCAATCACCCCCATCAATATAAAATAATACCACAAGGATAGTCACACTTATATACATCGCATATCTAGTATATTATGAAGTAAAACTCTTAGATCTTGGCCAACTAAGATATCAATGATCAACCTCTTAATTCATTATCAAGTGATCATTGGTGATGTTTAATCCAACTAACATAACCCTAATCTATAATTTACCCTAGTCTATTAATTAACTTTACACCAATTAATCATTTAATTCCAAATTAATTACTAACCAATAACTTTTAATTAATCCAAGACTGTTCTCATTTTCATTTAAAAACACTATCGTACTCATAAAAATAATACATCAACATTGTATCCACACAAATAATTTTCTCATTATGAATTTTAAATGGTTCATGAATAATCACGAGTATGCCAAGCAGTAGACCTAGAGGAAACTCACTTTGGGGCCGAGGTCGAAGTGAGAAAGGTCGTCGGGAGAAGGGGGTCGCGGGTTGCCGGTCGCAGGCACCGCCGGAGGAGGTCGTAGGGTCGCTGGAGGAGGTCGCGGGGTCGCCGGAGGAGGTCGCGGGATCGCCGGGGGGTCGCGGGGGGCTGCGGGCGAGGGTTGCAGGGAAGGGTCGCGGGGGGCTGCGGGCAAGGGTTGCAGGGAAAGGGGTCGGGGTAGGGAAGGGTCGGGGTTTTTTAAAAAAACAAAGGTTTAGCGGTGGTTTATTAAAAACTGCCTCGAAACGTATTTCGGAAAACTTTTAGCGGCGGTTTTGTGAACCGCCGCCACAAAACCGCCGCTAAACACTTTTTATTTTGTAGTGAATTATGTAGGAACTCTTTTTATCTTTTTAATGAATATTTATAATCGAATTTATATTATGTGTAACCCTTTATTAGAAAAGTTTTATTTGTTAAACATTGATTTTAACTATTTTAATTCTTCTTTAAATAAACTAATAATAAATGTCGTAATCTAATAAAAGTGGACCTAAAGGGAAATATTTTATTACTAAGGTTGTTTTTGGTCGAATTAGACTTATCCAATTGAATTATGACATGTGTTAGGGTAATAATAATATCATTTTTACACTTAATTACCCAATTTACTTTTAACCATGACAAATAAAAGTAAAAAGTTACTGTTCACCAAAAATTATTTTTATAATATTGAACCAAATTTTACTCCTTAATATTAACTGTCTCTCTCATATTTTTTAAATTCCACTCAAAGAAGCAGTAAAATTATGTTTTATGTAAATTTTCAAACTCTTTTAAGAGGTGGGTAAAAGACGGAGAAAAGTTCAACAAAATTTTTATATGTCTAATTTTTTTATAAAATGACTCCAATGAATTAAATTAATCTTATATAGGTATTATGTATCAATTTTTCCCTAAAATAAATTTAAATAAAATAAATAATTATTTATATAAAAGTCTATTTTTAAATAGTAACCCAGTGTTTTCACTATTTATCAAAAATTGAATGTTTTCATAAAAATATCAAAAATTCACTGTAGACTAATTTCAATATTCAGAATCCAAAAATGAAGTCCATTTTGAAAAATAAAATTCCAAAAAGTGGGTATTACTATTTATAATGGCTATTTTATATAATATTTTAATAATATATCGTTGTTTAGTGAAACTTGGTATTGCATACAAAACACGATATTGTGGAAGGTCACGATTTCATGTATTGCAAGCCAAGTCAGGGATGAGTGTAGTGGAAGCTCCTTTTGGTGTATCACAAAACACAAGACATCAATGAAATTAAAAATAATATTTTTCATAAAATCTCGGGGTGTTCAAATATTTATGTAACAGTATGTCTTAATTCTAAGAATATACAAACCAAAGAGGTCTTTTGGGATGTAAGTGATCCAACAATTCATTTTTATATTGTAAATTTGGGTTGGTTTGTATTAGATCATATTTACTGGTAAGAAATATATAAATTTAATTATTACTTTTTATGCACTAGATACAGAGGTACCTGTCCAAAGATGTCTCAAATATCTTGTTCTCAATGTGGGTATTTCTTACTCATTGTCAATTTTTTGTTAATATTTCTCTTCCAAACATCATATATCAAAACTATTATAATGAAGTTTTTTTACTAATATCCTAAAATTTTAATTAATTAATAGTTCTACAAATATTCAATTTTTCAATTAATAAAATATTAAAACATCTACTATGCGTGAAGACTACCACCACTATAAAGTGAGGGTGTTATTTTTTCATCGCCTACATTATTGATTAAAATTAAGGAAGTATTTGAAAAATTAATAGGATTATTATTTCAGAATTATAATTATAAAATTATAATTTATCATATACCTTCATTACATACAATATATTGACAAATGGAATTATTAACTGTGTTTCCGTGTGGACTACCTAATTCATGTTTAATGAATTTCATTTTCATCACAACCATATAAGGATGTTTATAAGAATAATTTTTATGATATTAAGTGATATTTGTTAATTTTTATGTAATCTATTTATGTTATATTATATTTACATAAAAACATGTCATTTCCCATTAAATCATTAGGACACTCTATACTTTTGGAATATTTTTCCATGTTTGCGAATAATTATATAATGATTATAATACGAATGAATATATTTTTTTATATAAATTTTATAAATTCAATGATAATTTATTCAATATGATTTAATGATTATGGAATGGTGTTATTAATGTTAATATATTTATTAATATATGACCTTTCAACCATTAAACTCTATGAAACTAGTTCTTTATGATTTCAATTTTCACAAACTATTTATTTTTCATTGACAAAATGAATATTAGATATAATTAATCATTAAAATTCAATAAATCTTCTATCATGAGTAACCTAGGAAGGAAGAATCCATTATAGAAAATAAGAAAAATCATCAAAATTGTTGAAGATATATGGAAACATGACATCCGAATATCTACCACCTGATGATGAAAAATAAACTAGAAATCATGAATATATTTATATTATATATTATAAAGAAGTTAATAAAATTAAATATTCAATACTTATATTTTGACCTATTTTTTGAGATATTTATGTTTGTTATATATGATGTTAGATCATGTTCTGTTATGTTGGATTTAAAGTAAGAATGATTTGTCTGAGTTTCTGTTCATTGAAACTTACGAAACCTAATATAAATAGAATTTAGTAAACCTATTGGATATATTATATCATTATTTTTCATTTATCAGTAGTTTTATTTTTTATTTAATGATCTATATTTTTAGGTGTATTATATAGATGATACTTAATCAAAAAATGACATTTACTACTCAAAACCTCTATCTTTGAGTTATAATGTTTCATATAGAATTTATTTTTACTTTTCTGGGTTTCTCACACCCCATGATTTTATTTTTATTTTTATTCTATACCCAATAGAAATGAAATAATTTGATTCAAATATTTTACCTTAATGAATTTATTCCCATTAAAATTATTACAATGTTAAGAATAATTTGTATTCTATTTAACATTGATTGTAATATAATATTGATATTTTCCCTCCATGCTAATGATGTCATTTCTATTTGGAAAAATAATTTTGTTTTATCTCATGAGAAGTATATTTTTCAATTATCCTATTTTTATATTTTATTATTATTTTTCAATTTTATGATTTTATTTTTCAATAATGTTATTTTTTAATATTCAATAAGTTTCTCATCAATTTAAAATTAAATTTCTAATTATATATTTAACATTCTCTTTAGAAAAAAAATTTATACTATCAATTCTATATTATTGATGATTCTTTTTAATGTAAATTTTTCATTTGTTTTCACACTTCAATTTCAAAAATTAATTATAAAAGTAACTGTAACTACTTCTTTTAGAAAAAATAAAAAAGAACTTTCTAAAAATTCTTTTACATTTTCTCTAATCTTATATAAATTATTATTAAAATATATTCTATTGAATGTGATAAAATGGTATTGTAAATTATGTTATATTTTGGTTATTTTAAAATTAAAATGAAATATTATAACAGTTCTAATGTAATATTTATATTTTTAATGGAATTCATGATTTTTTCAAAAATGTAATTCAAAGACGTTCTATTAAGAATTAATTATTTATTGTTTTTAAATTAACATTTAATTTATAATTTTTTATAAAACTTATTTTTATTTTAAGGTATAATCTCATAATATTTTTATTAATCTCAGTCTATTTATCTTTAATAGTATTATTAATAATATTTTTCAAGCATTTTAAAAAGAGAATATTTGTTCATATTTTTCTAAATGATTTATCCAATGATATTTTCACTTCAATTTTCATATTTAACTCAAAAATATATAACTCCTATTTATTCATATGTTAGTAATCACCTTCCAAATTTATTAATGAAAAAAATTTGTGATGCATTTTTCATCAATCAATCTAAATTTAATTTCATTTTAGGAAATAACTTTTCGAAATTATTTGGACCACATTTTGTATCCTTGGTATTTTCAATTAAGAAATTTTATTGACTTTATATATGGAAAAGATGTGTATAGAGGACCATTATGAGACAGTTTGAGTCTAATAAATCAGTTATATAGTTTCTATGGGATAAATCCAAAGATTGTTTGGGGATAAAGAATCCATTATATAGTTTGTGTTCATGAAATCCTTGAGATGGATTGGGTTCCACAAATGTTTAACATGATTTTGGTCTAACAAATCACGGAGATATTTTGGGAATGATAAATCAATGATATTATTTTAATCCATAAAAAACATCTAATACATTGGTTAAGGTTTCATATTTCATAATATAAAAAAGGGATATGAGTTTTCAATCTTGAGTCAAATATTGATCTCAAGTTGTGATACATGAATCAATAATGTACAATGAGTTTTGATACATGGGTCAATAATTGAATATGATTTATGATACTAATGTCAACAATGGACTGTGAGTTGTCATGATTGAGGCAATAA
This sequence comes from Viscum album, assembly GCA_963277665.1. Taxonomy (NCBI): domain Eukaryota; kingdom Viridiplantae; phylum Streptophyta; class Magnoliopsida; order Santalales; family Viscaceae; genus Viscum; species Viscum album. Next base: position 1,544,135,350 of record OY728142.1, read on the forward strand.
TGGGTAGTAAAAAGTGATACATGAGTCAATTATAGACATTTAGTTCTGAAATTCGAGTCAATAATGGGTCATGTGTTTCAATGCTTGTGTCATAATTGGTCACATTATGTAATGAATGAGATTCCATGTTATGGGTCAATAGTTTTTTATATCTAAAATAATATATAATTATTTCTTATAGCAATATTTTGTTAAATTTCTCCTTATTATTCTTATATAAAACATTTAATTAGATAACTATTATTAATTTCTCTAGCCCAAGTTGATTGTCTCATGTTTCTTCATGATTATTCTATGTTTTATGTTTTGTTTTTGGAATTTCATTTCTACATATCTTAGATTATGGAAAAATAAAATTGATCCATGTTATATTAAAAAAAATATTTTTCTCGTGATTATGTTTTCAATATGTTCTTATGATCGTACACTTAATAACATATCGATGAGTTTTTCCATTACTAAGAATTTGAGTTAACCATTTATTATTATTTCCTTCCATAAGGTATAAAGAAGAGTGAATATTATGATAATTCTAGAAGAGAGTCTACTGTTGTTAAATTATAGAAAAAAAGTTCACATTGTTTTAATAATTAGTTTCTAATTTAACTAATATTCAAAAACTGTAAGCATTATATTCGTGGGACTGTGTGAATATGTTTGGAATGCAATGATTAAAAAATGGAAATGATATAATATAAATATATGTTTGTATAGGGTCACTATAATTGGTATTATAAAAATTTATTAATTAATTTGAATATTGGGATGTTCAATTATGGATAAATTATGTTTAATGGATTTTAATATTAAATTTTGTTGTAATGGAAAATATTTTAGGATATATTATAGGTTAATATTAAAGAGAATGTGAGTTCTTAGTAGTCCAAAATTTAAAATTATTAATATTTTCTGTTATTTATATAAAGGGATAAATAAATTTTATTAGGTTGAAATTTAATTAGGGGGAGGGATGTAATAACCTATGTGAAAAAATGGATATCTCAGCTTAAATAATTTTTCTAATAATATATTATTTTCCAGAAAACATATACAATACTATACTTTATTACAAAACATTGATCTATTTTATAATATTATCAATCCATAATTAAATGTTACTATTAAAATATAGAATAAATTAATATTTATATTTATATTTGTATGTATCATCTACCGAATAATATATTTTTTGTAAAACAATCTATATTATTCTAATATTCTATTTCAAATCTATATTTTTAATACATATTTATTCATTTAGATGTTATATAATTAATTATAAATGTATGGATATTATATTAATAAAATTTATTCATAGTGTCTATATGATGAGATGTAACAATGGATTGAAATTTTATTTAATAACAATAAAAATAAATATTTTTGTATATTAATTTGTAACAAATATAATACCAGGACAACTCAATAAAATTTATTATTTATACGTAAATATATTTTATAGCAATAATGACTATCTAAATTTGAAATTGATTATTTATTACAGTATTAATTAATAATACTATATAAATAACAATAATATTAGAAAACCACAATATATATATATTTATATAGATAATATGGGGTGTATATATATAAAAATATAAATTCATTTTAAAATTTTTTATTTGGGTTAATTTATTATAAGTGTATGAATAAAATTTATTGAATTTAAAAAAAATTACAAGGAACTATGATATATAAATTCATAAAAATATATATGGTATTGGTGGGTGAATAAGTTTATGTGTTTATTTATAAATATGAATGAGGGTAATTGAATTTAATAGTGAAGTAGTAAATAAATTATTTTATTTTGTAAATTGAATGAATTTATTCAGAAATAAAAATATTAAGATATATATGTGTATAATTAATTTATTAGATAACAGAAATTGTGTAGTGAATTTAATTTGAGATGTTAAATGATAGTTAAATTTTTTAAAATTAATGTAACAATTATTATTTTTTGTAAATATATATAGAGATAAATATAAATATTTATGTATGAATATAAATATAAATATAAATATATATATAAAATTATAATAATAAAATGTTAAAAATTTATAAATTAGAGAAGATTGTCGTCTTTCCCTTACTCTGCTCATAATGAACCTATTCCTCACTATAGTATGCCTTGAAAAATTGAAACATTCCCTAGACATCCACGTAAAACCCAACATTCTAGGGGAGTTCCTATTCTAGGGAATCAATGGTTTATAAGGGATCCACTACCAAGAAGGGAATATTCTAAGTGCTATTTGGTGCATATTTTATAAGTATGGTTAGTTCATGTGAAACTATATTGTAAGTGGTTGATCAATTTAGAGGCAGTCGTTGATGGATCATATTTCTATGTTTATAGTGTTGTATTGGGTAGATTAGGAACTATTACAAGATTTCATGAGGCGTGTAATAAGATTGATTTATCACATTAAATTTTTTCTTTATGAATCCCAATATTCTATCTGCATGAAATTATTGAGGTTAGATGAATAATTTTATTCCTCTAGTGGCAGATAAATATAAGATGTCGATAGTTTTATCGAGACAAAAAAGTTTTTCACATTTGTCAAATGTTCACAATTTTTTTCAAGATGTAGAATATATCATGGGATGCATTTAAGAATTAAAACACACACTTTTTTTCCTAGGAAAAAAAGTAGGATGAATGATAAAAATGGAACCAATGGGGTCTTCAACAGATTGTGGTAAACATGAATAGATATAGGACATTTTCTTTTATCCATCAATTCTTAATAGGAATTTGGATGTATGTTAGTGTGTATGTATATATATATAGGTATAGATATACATTTGTGTCATGGTAACCACACACTCTGTGATTTTGGATGAAATATGAAGATTGTTTTATCTTTAGAAGTGAAAGAATTATTTTAAAAACAATTTATACTGTGATATCATTGATGATTTGGAAAGAAATAATAGATGAAGAAAAATTGCGTTATGTGCCATGGTCAAAAAAAATTCCAAATAATTTTTTAATTTGGATATATAAGGGTTCTTTAGGTTGAGATACCATCCACAAAAAAAATATGAATTTACCTAGTGAAATGAGAGAGTCAGTTTTGAAAGATTACATTGGAGAAAAATACCCATAGTTGAATTTTCATAATAATCCTACAAGAAACTATTTGCATGATATAAGTGTTTCTTAAAAAATATGCTAAAATTTTAAAAACCAATTTGAGAAATTTTTTTAAAATAAATTTTATTTATTTATTTTATATTTTTATCCATTACTTTTTGTATGGAATAAACACATCAAAAAAATATGTTTTTAGATTTAGAAACCCTCTTGTTGAGGCAACTATTTTAAAAATGTCTTCAATTTATCGTATCATTTAGTTGTTTTTAATATTTTTTATATGGTTCCAAGACTTTCTAATTTTTTTTATTTGTTTTCCAAAATACAATTACTTTGAAAAATTTTATATTAAAAGGAAACATAAATACTGTATCCTTGAAAATGATACAATGGTTTCAAAAAATTGATGAAAAAATATTTCTGAAAAAATTACATTTTAAAATATTAATAAATAATAGAGAATATAAATGATATAATGGTCAACAAAAATGAATGAAAAAGTTAACATAAAACAATTTATTTTAAAAGGATTTAAAATATATTGAATATTATGATATACCTGTAACAGCCCAAGATTTTATGAAAAATATTCTTTTTAATTTGATTAATGTCTTGTGTTGTACGCTACCCAAAAAGGATCTTGCACAACACACATCCTTGACTTTCCTTGCATTACACGCAATCGCGACCTTCCTCGATAGCGTGTGTAGTACGCAATACCGAGTTTCACTAAACAACGATATGCTATTAAAATATAATTATAACTAGCCGTTATGAATAGTAATAACCACCTTTTAAAATTTTAGACATTTTAGCTCTCAAAATGGACTTCATTTTTTGATTCGGAGTATCAAATTTAGCCTAATGTGAAATTTTGGTACTTTTCGGATAACTTTCATATTCTGATGAATAGTGAAAATTACTAAATTATATTTAAAAACAACTTTTTTAATAAAAATAATTAATAGTGATAAATTATTAATTTGAGTGGTTTAAAAGTATATTTAGAATATATTTTTACAATTTAATACAATGTTGGTCGTTGGATGTAATTTCACATTTAATCCAGACATAAACAAGTGTCAATCTTTTGAGAGATATTTTTTCTTAAAAACACGCTATTTGTTTTAACATCGGGATTTAATTATAAAATTAATTACTGCAACTTCTATGTTATGAATTTGGTAAAATAGACTTCATTTTTGAATTTGGAATATGAAATATAGCTTAGGATGAAATTTTGGCATTGTTCTGAAAAACTTCAATTTTTTATGAATAGTGAAACTACTAAGTGGTAGTTAAAAAAACTAAATTTTTCATAAAACTTAATTTTACCAATTCTGTGAATTGAATTTCAAAAATCCGAGAGACACGGTTGATGTCAGTAAGTAAAATGTGGTTCAATGAGATGAAAATAATTTTTGGTGAATAGTAACTTTTTACTTTTATTTACCACGGTTAAAAGTAAATAGGGTAATTATGGGTAACAATGATATTAATATTACCCTAACACATGTCCTAATCCTATTGGACAAGTGTATATCGACCAAAAACAACCTTAAGTAGAAAATATTATCATTTAGGCCCACTTGGATTAGATTAGGACATTTATTATTATTTAATTCAAAGAAGAGTTAAAAGAGTTAAAATCAATGTTTATTTATTAAAAAAAATTTAATATATAAATATAAATAATATAAATTAGATTGTAAATATTCATTAGAAAGATAAAACGATTCCCTACATAATGGTATTTTATTTGTAATTTTTAGAAATCAAATATTTTAATTTATTTATGACACAAAGATGATGCAGTAATTATCTTATTAAAGAAATATTTACATAATTGATAATATAAATACCCAAATAAGTGTAATTTAAGACTTTTTATGAATTACGATAATTTTCTAGGTTACTATGATATATTAGTGTTGATTTAATTAACTTGGTTCGAACATATAATTCTGTTATGACTTTCACAAAAATCATATATCAAATAGTGTCAAAATTGACACAAAATAGTTTTTAAATCAAATATTATATTATTAATTGTTATTTTATTCCTAATAATCTATGGTTCGGACAAATTACTTAGATATGGATATATATATTAATAATAAACAACTTGGGGTTCGTTTGGCATGTTATAGTAAGTGTATTAACCATATAATGTAAGAAAACAAAAAGTCATGGTAAAAGTTAAATTATTTAACATAGAGTTAAATCTAATTGATAAGGTTAAAATAATAACCTAAACTTGTCTAAATCCTATTGGTTGATAGGATTTCGACCCATCACCACTTTAGCTTCGAAATAAGACCCTTTGGAACCATTCTAAACCGATTTTGACTTTAATATAAAATAATATTTTGAGGTATTCCTAAGGTGCCCCTCTCCTCCCTTATAAAAGGACACCTCCTCCCCCTCCTCCTCACACCAATTTGAGCACTAAATCTCGGCCAACCCCTGCCAAAATCCCTTCTCCACTTCCCTAGAATAATCATAGAGGTCCTGGTCTTCTTCAAAGACCAATCTTAGTTCCCTAAGTGGAGGATTCAAAGAGGCGTTTCAAAGAAGAGGTAATATCCATTACCGATCTTTTCAATTTCTTTCTTCTTCAACGTCTTCTTCTTTATTTGTTTCATGATAATGTAATAACATCATTATTACTTACATAATGATATGTTATTATAAATATGAGACAACTGTAATTAACCTTTTATCCATCCTACGGAAAAAGGAAATCACCGCACGTGTGTACGTACGGAATATCGTCTCCACGCCGTGGTGTAATCTATTTTCCACCACCACATTAATTGGATGGGTATAATGGTTTAATGAGTAACTATATATGATTATTATAAAGTGATATTGATACTGAAATAGTATACAAACACTTCAACACAATTCCACGACCATGGGAACGATATCATTGCTCGTGCGTACGTACAGACTACCGTCTCCACGACGCGATGAGATTCATTCTCAATGATTAACCATTCATGAATGATTATAAAGTATATATAATAATTACTAATGAAATATATGAAATAATAATGATACTGGATTTATTTATATTTATATGTATTTCATCTACATAATTCCATTCAATTCAATAAGGAAACGAAAACATCGTTCATGCGTACGTACGGACTACCGTCTCCATGAACGGTGTATCTCATTCCATTTATCAATATATTATATATATGTATATTCTGAATATATATTATATAGAAATCATGTTTTACATTCTGGATATAAGTAATCATGATCCAAGTAATCATATGAATAATTACAAGTTAAAAACACGAACGACAAATGAGACGATTTTACCCAAAACGCTACTTTAACATGAATTTACAAAAGAACGGGTAATATAAAGTCATAAGTGGACCATATATGATATAATAACAATGAATATGATTCTGGAATTAGTAAATAACATGATTTAAATCATTATACATGAGGTTCGGACACTTATAAAGCAAGTCGGACCTAAGGTAAGGGAAATATCACAATCTCATTTTTATCCGAGATTGTTTATTCGTAAGTATTTACTGGGGTGTATTTTATCATCCACATCCATGTTCCCTCAATATGTAATATTGTTTCCATCCACTTATAATAGTTGAAATCCAATTTTACCCTTCGGTGAGTTTTTAGTAAAGAATATGAAAGGAATATTTTGTCGTTTTTTCGTACGAGGTACTTTTTGACTTTTCCGACAAAAGTATGAAGAATGTTTTTTTAACTTATACGGAATGAATGGATTTTTAAAACATTATTTCCAAGAATCTTCCTTTACAAGTTTTCAAGTTTATTTTTAATCAAATTCTTTTATTTTAAAGTCGTATGACATGTTATGAAAGGTAAAATTTTTTTGAAGAAGAAAGGATATTTTCCTCAAGAATGGAGTTCAAGTGTTTTATCAAAATTATTTTCCATCTAAAATAATAAAGGGTTCTGTTTTTATCCCTATTATTACATTGATTTGATTATGTTGTGATGGAATTATTTTTATGAATTCCTTTATCGTATATGAATTGTTTTATGATGTCATGATGCTTAAGATTCCCATTTTTATTACATGGGTTATGTAATGATGTATGATTTATGATTTTGTGCACACATAAGAAAGGTATCATTATGAGATGGGTGGGACCTATATCTCCCTCCAATGCATTGGGTAGAGATTTTATATCTCATGAGATAGACATGGCGGGAATGGTAGGTTATACCAGTTCAGTGAAACAGGACTGAAACGAGGGTGACTCGATTCAGAAAGGGACTTTGTCCACTAAGATAGTCTTGGCAATAGGTCTTGACTAACAAGAAATGATTCTCTATGATTATGTGTGTATGCCACAAAGTTTCATGTTTTTTGTTATGATTATTGTGATTTCATTTCACTACTATGATTTATCCCATGTTATGAAATTATTCTCTCTCTTTTGCAGGATAAGATTTCCAAAAGTTATGTTCTTATGAATATGATGTGATTTATTTTTATTTTGTTTACCCTTACTGAGCTTTTGAGCTCAACCTTTTATGTTTTCTTTTCCCCATGATATAAAGAAATGTTTTAGGTAAAAAAAGGGAAGATCTTTATGGGAGATATTGAAGATCTTTCACCACGATTAGAAGATTACGTTCCGAGTTTCCAAAGACATGAAACTATTACGATCCTTGTGTGTGTGTTTTTTTATGTACTAAGTATTCCGCAAAAGTAATGTAATGTTCATGTACGTTAAGCTTAGGGTCTCTACAGTTGGTATCAGAAGAAAGGTTTAGTCAACATTTGGAAACTAGGATACGAAAATGTTAGTGAGATCCCTAGAGATATTTCTAAGGTATGTCTAGGGATGTCCCTAAGGTTATGTATACGTATAGGTTATAGTACTAGAATTATGCTAACGATCATAAAATTAAACCTAAGATGTTAGATATTGAAGGTACTCCCCCTTTATTATGTTGTTTTCCCTAGCATGATTTTTTCCTCTCACACTATTCTTTTTGGGTTTTAGACGATGGCTGGAACCCGAAGGAACCGTGTTGATCAATGCAATGGACAATGAAATGATTGTCCTCCTGAACAAACAAATATTATGGGATATGGAGTTCAAAATATTATTGCTATACTTACACAAGCTATGAATCATTATAGACTTACAAATGAGCAGAGAAGGGAACAATATTCTATTGAGTCCTTCATGAGGAAACGTCCACCTTCTTTCAGTGGGTCTTCCGATCCACTTGTTGCTGAACAATGGATCAGTACCAATGAAAAGATATTTTCAGTTCTTCAATGTTCTGAACATGATAAAGTCATCTTAGCAGTATATCGTATGGAAGGTAAAGCTGATCAATGGTGGAATCTTATCAAGAATACGAGGCAAAGAGATGAAATTGATTCCATGGAATGGGACGAGTTCAAGAACTTGTTTTTTAGTAATTACTTCCCTCGTATTCTTCGAACAAAGATGGAGAAGGAGTTTCTTGAACTAAAGCAAAAGGATGATGAATCTGTTGGTATATATGAAGCGAATTTTACAAGACTTGCAAGGTATGCATCTGGCATTATCATCCAACCTGAAAGTAAAGTTGATCGATTTTTCAGTGGCTTAAAACCAAGTCTTAGAAGGGCATTAGCTATAAGAGACTTCAGTAGCTATGAAGAAATTGTGCGTTGTGCTATCAAGGTAGAAATGGAAGTTGGTGTTACATATCCATCTCATGGTTTTGACAAGAAATGAAAGATGGATTTCAAGGAGAAATCTCAGAATAATGGTGAAAAGAAGATGAATGTTTCCTTATGCACAAAGTGTGGAAAGAAGCATGGTGGAGATTGTCTTAAAGGGACTAGAAAATGTTTTAAGTGTGGAAAAGAAGGTCATCGAGCAGCTGAGTGTCGAAGTAATGGAAGAGGGGTTTCTAATGATGTGAATAAAGAAAACACTGCAGAGAACGCACCACCAACACTTCAATGCTTCAAGTGCAAGGAAATGGGGAATTATGCTAATAAATGCCCTAATCCAAGGGTTAGTGATGATCAACATGAGCAACCACTGAAGGCAAAGGACAAAGGGAAGTCACATGCGATCACTGTTGGTGATGTTGAATATGAAAACAATGTGGTGGAATGATTAAGTGTTTATGTAATGGGATTCCATAATAATGTTGTATCATAAAGTATTGGAATATTTATGTATTGGTCTAATGTGGTATTCAAAGTAATTGAGATATTTTTGGAAATAAGATGATATGCGCATAATGAAGGGAAAACCAGAAAATGAAATGTTTAACAGTATTCATGAGCTCATGATTGATATAAGGACTAAGTGATATCATGGTTTGAGTATATAGAATTTTGAGGATTTTGGTATGTGGAAAGTGTTAACTTTTAACTGCATTCATGTTTTCACTAAGGTTTTCAAGAGAATACATGACTAAGGACTTTGAATGCTTGGAATGTGACCAACAAAACATATCTTATGATATATGGGGATCGACGATGGTGTTAAATCTCTGGTAATCATTTTCACTATGTTATGAGAGTGGACTGCAGTATTATGGATAAGCCTAAATATTGGAATGGATTATGTTGGACATAAGTTAGTATTGTTTTAGGATAAAAGTTTTTTCGATATTATTGATGGGATGTTATAGTAATATAGTTTTAGAAAAAGGACAACCTGCAGGACGGGCGACAGCCCATCGCGTCGGACAAGGCTGTGGAAATCGAACCCACAATCGAAGTGCGACTGGCCTTTATCACCTTCCACTGGCCTACAGAAAGTCCCTGTTTAGTAGAAACTAGTTTTATTATATTAAGCAGTATGATATATGATGTATAAGTCCATTTTAGGAACCATATATGATTAATCTAACTATAGATCGACTTATGTATATAATTTTTGCTAACCTTTTGTTTGAGACAGATGGAATGACCCGTCATTCTATCACATGATCTGCTAGCACTTCATGAATAACAAATTCAACTTCATTTATTTAAGAGATGAAGTGGAAATTGTTCAAGGCACGAACAACAGTGAGATTGTACCAAAATAAAGTAAGTATTTATTCTAATTCAAATTTTCAACATTAGGGAAATGATCATTAAAATCAAAAATGTTGTCCTAGTGATCTTATATCTGATGAATCAGATGGTACCTTAGATCGTCACAAATTTATGACTTTGTGATTGCTGGATTTTACATTGCCATGTTCTTTACCACTCCCCATCAGAACAAGATGGTTAGATTTCTCTTCCACGTCCATATTTTCACCTATGTGGAAACCCAGTGATTAGTTTATTTGGGTAATCGTTACATTTCATACTTTAGTTTTTAAACCCAAGTTTTGGTATTCTTTTTTTACGATGTGGGTTTCTATTAAAGAAACTTTCGAATAGTAAACCATTTGTTACCCCGACGAATTTCGAGGGCGAAATTCATTTTAAGGGGGGTAGAATGTAACAGCCCAAGATTTTATGAAAAATATTCTTTTTAATTTTATTAATGTCTTGTGTTGTACGCTACACCAAAAGGAGATTGCACAACACACATCCTTGACTTTCCTTGCATTACACGCAATCGCGACCTTCCTCGATAGCGTGTGTAGTACGCAATACCGAGTTTCACTAAACAACGATATGCTATTAAAATATTATTATAACTAGCTATTATGAATAGTAATAGTCACCTTTTAAAATTTTAGAAATTTTAGCTCTCAAAATGGACTTCATTTTTGGATTCAGAGTATCGAATTTAGCCTAAGGTGAAATTTTGGTACTTTTCGGATAACTTTCATATTCTGATGAATAGTGAAACATACTAAATTATAATTAAAAACATCTTTTTTAATCAAAATAATTATTAGTGATAAATTATTAATTTGAGTGGTTTTAAAGTATATTTAGAATATATTTTTACAATTTAATACAATGTTGGTCATTGGATGTAATTTCACATTTAAACCGGACATAAACAAGTGTCAATCTTTTGATAGATATTGTTTCTTAAAAACACGCTATTTGTTTTAACAGCGGGATTTAATTATAAAATTAATTAATGCAACTTATATGTTATTAATTTGGTAAAATAGACTTCATTTTTGAATTTGGAATATGAAATATAGCTTAGGATGAAATTTTGGCATTGTTTTGAAAAACATCAATTTTTGATGAATAGTGAAACTACTAAGTGGTAGTTAAAAAAACTGAATTTTTCATAAAACTAAATTTTACCGCTTCTGTGAATGGAATTTCAAAAATCCGAGAGACACGTTTGATGTCAGTAAGTAAAATGTGGTTCAATGAGATGAAAATAATTTTTGGTGAATAGTAACTTTTTACTTTTATTTACCACGGTTAAAAGTAAATAGGGTAATTAAGGGTAACAATGATATTAATATTACCCTAACACATGTCCTAATCCTATTGGACAAGTGTAACTCGACCAAAAACAACCTTAAGTGTAAAATAATATCATTTAGGCCCACTTGGATTAGATTAGGACATTTATTATTATTTAATTCAAAGAAGAGTTAAAAGAGTTAAAATCAATGTTTATTTATTAAAAAAAATTTAATATATAAATATAAATAATATAAATTAGATTGTAAATATTCATTAGAAAGATAAAACGATTCCCTACATAATGGTATTTTATTTGTAATTTTTAGAAATCAAATATTTTAATTTATTTATGACACAAAGATGATGCAGTAATTATCTTATTAAAGAAATATTTACATAATTGATAATATAAATACCCAAATAAGTGTAATTTAAGACTTTTTATGAATTACGATAATTTTCTAGGTTACTATGATATATTAGTGTTGATTTAATTAACTTGGTTCGAACATATAATTCTGTTATGACTTTCACAAAAATCATATATCAAATAGTGTCAAAATTGACACAAAATAGTTTTTAAATCAAATATTATATTATTAATTGTTATTTTATTCCTAATAATCTATGGTTCGGACAAATTACTTAGATATGGATATATATATTAATAATAAACAACTTGGGGTTCGTTTGGCATGTTATAGTAAGTGTATTAACCATATAATGTAAGAAAACAAAAAGTCATGGTAAAAGTTAAATTATTTAACATAGAGTTAAATCTAATTGATAAGGTTAAAATAATAACCTAAACTTGTCTAAATCCTATTGGTTGATAGGATTTCGACCCATCACCACTTTAGCTTCGAAATAAGACCCTTTGGAACGATTATAAACTGATTTTGACTTTAATATAAAATAATATTTTGAGATATTCCTAAGGTGCCCCTCTCCTCCCTTATAAACGGACACCTCCTCCCCCTCCTCCTCACACCAATTTGAGCACTCATGCTCGGTCAACCCCTGCCAAAATCCCTTCTCCACTTCCCTAGAATAATCATAGAGGTCCTGGTCTTCTTCAAAGACCAATCTTAGTTCCCTAAGTGGAGGATTGAAAGAGGCGTTTCAAATAAGAGGTAATATCCATTACCGATCTTTTCAATTAATTTCTTCTTCAACTTCTTATTCTTTTGTTGTTTCATGATAAAGTAATAACATCATTATTACTTACATACTGATATGTTATTATAAATATTAAAAAACTCCAATTAACCTTCTATCCATCCTACGGAAAAAGGAAACCACCACGTGTGCGTACGTACGGAATACCGTCTCCACGCCGTGGTGTAATCTATTTTCCGCCAACAAATTAATTGGATGGGTATAATGGTTTAATGAGTAACTATATATGATTATTATAAAGTGATATTGATACTGAAATAGTATACAAACACTTCAACACAATTCCACGACCATGGGAACGATATCATCGCTCGTGCGTACGTACGGACTACCGTCTCCACGACGCGATGAGATTCATTCTCAATGATTAACCATTCATGATTGATTATAAAGTATATATAATAAGTACTAATTAAATATATGACATAATAATGATACTGGATTTATTTATATTTATATGTATTTCATCTACTTAATTCCATTCAATTCAATAAGGAAACGAAAACAACGTTCATGCGTACGTACGGACTACCGTCTCCATGAACGGTGTATCTCATTCCATTTATCAATATATTATATATATTTATATTCTGAATATATATTATATATAAAACATGTTTTACATTCTGGATATAAGTAATAATGATCCAAGTAATCATATGAATAATTACAAGTTAAAAACACGAACGACAAATGAGACGATTTTACACAAAACGTTACATTAACATGAATTTACAAAATAAAAGGTAATATAAAGTCATAAGTGGACCATATATGATATAATAACAATGAATATGATTCTGTAATAAGTCAATAACATGATTTAAATCATTATACCGGAGGTTCGGACACTTAAAAAGCAAGTCGGACCTAAGGTAAGGGAAATATCACAATCTCATTTTTATCCGAGATTGTTTATTCGTAAGTATTTACTGGGGTGTATTTTATAATCCACATCCATGTTCCCTGAATATGTAATATTGTTTCCATCCGCTTACAATAGTTTAAATCCAATTTTACCCTTCGGTGTGTTTTTAGTAAAGAATATGAAAGGAATCTTTTGTCGTTTTTTTCGTACGAGATACTTTTTGACTTTTCCGACAAAAGTACGAAGAATGTTTTTTTTAACTTATACGGCATGAATGTATTTTTAAAACATTATTTCCAAGAAGCTTCCTTTACAAGTTTTCAAGTTTATTTTTAATCAACTTCTTTTATTTTAAAGTCGTATGACATGTTATGAAAGGAAAAATGTTTTTGAGAAGAAAAGATATTTTCCTCAAGAATGGAGTTCAAGTGTTTTATCAAAATTAATTTCACTCTAAGATAATAAAGGGTTCTGTTTTTATCCCTATTATTACATTGATTTGATTATGTTGTGATGGAATTATTTTTATGAATTCCTTTATCGTATATGAATTGTTTTATGATGTCATGATGTTTAAGATTCCCATTTTTATTACATGGGTTATGTAATGATGTATGATTTATGATTTTGTGGCACACATAAAAATGGTATCATTATGATATGGGTGGGACCTATATCTCCCTCCAATTCATTGGGTAAAGATTTTATATCTCATGATATCTACATGGCTGGAATGGTAGGTTATACCGGTTTAGTGAAACAGGACTGAAACGAGGGTGACTCGATTCAGAAAGGGACTTTGTCCACTAAGATAGTCTTGGCAATGAGTCTTGACTAACAAGAAATGATTCAATATGATTATGTGTGTATTCCACAAAGTTTCATGTTTTATGTTATGATTATTGGGATTTCATTTCACTACTATGATTTATCCCATGTTATGAAATTATGCTCTCTCTTTTGCAGGATAAGATTTCCAAAAGTTATGTTCTTATGAATATGATGTGATTTATTTTTCTTTTGTTTACCCTTACTGAGCTTTTGAGCTCACCCTTTTATGTTTTCTTTTCCCCAGGATATAAAGAAAGGTTTTAGGTAAAAAAAAGGGAAGATCTTTAAGGGAGATATTGAAGATCTTTCACCACGATTAGAAGATTACGTTCCGAGTTTCCAAAGACACTAAACTATTACGATCCTTGTGTGTGTGTGTTTTTATGTACTAAGTATTCCGAAAAAGTGATGTAATGTTCATATACGTTAACCTTAGGGTCTCTACTATACCCCTATTGAAAATCAACATTGTAAAAAAGGTAGTGTAATTTCTCATTGAAATGTGGTAATATAAAATAATAAAGTCACATGAGAAATGACATATTTGGATTCTTGATAAATAATGAATTTCTATAGTATAATGAACATGGAGAGGTAGAAAATTCTATCAATAAAAAAGATGCCATTTTTTAAAAAAAATATGTCAATTTTTTGAGAATTAAATTTATTTTAAAAACAAATTTGAGTTAATAAAACAATTTCCACCATATATAATATTAAAATATTTTAATAAATAAAAAATAGAATATTTTATCAAACATTGATGAATAAATTTAATGGTATCACATATTCATTTAAAAAATGTAAATTTATTTTACCCAAATATCTTATTGATAACATAATTTATGGTTTATGAGAAATTTTACAAGGATTATATGTATTATATATGTAAATTTATATATAATAAAATAAAATACCCCATGATTAATTAATATATAATACTGTACCCACATTATTGGAATATGTTCATGTATAACCATCATAAATCAATGAATAAGAATCATGTTTCAAAAAACACTTATTTTATTGGTAATATAAGAATTAGAGGGTTTCCATGAAATGGAATTTAAAATATCATGGAATGAAATATATTCGTTATAGTTTAAATATATTGTCTAGTGAATTCACCATATTAAGGAAATAATGGTTTACAATATCATACATGTCTCATAGATTTGAAAATGAGACTAGTAGACCCTTACCATGTATTCCATATTACTTGAACACACTAAAACCACTGATATAATAAAAATGACTATATTAATAAATTCTAATATATCATTATTCCTATATTTTTGAATTTATAAATCATATTAATAAACATTTATTAGAAATATATTAGTTGATTATTTTTTACATTCATCACAAGACACTAGAAACCCCATTTTCTTATTTCATAAAATTTTTTACTTGCACTGTAAGTTATTTTTAATCAAATATTCAACATTATGAAATTATACATGATTATAGAATAATTGATTTTTATTTATTCTCAATATCCTATTTTTATTCTAAAAATATTAATTTCATGTTTTGTTAAAATGGAAATTTTAAGGAACAAATTTCAGACTTTTTAATGATCAAAAAAAATATATATTAATAACTATGATAAATATCAATAAAATATTTTAGTATTAATAAAAAAATATTAAAAAAATATTATTACTTTATATTTAAATCTTATATAATTCGTTAATCATTCAAGATAAAAAAATATAACATCTTTCACTTGGGTTGTACAAACTAATCCAAAGGAAGGTATGTTTTAATGATTTTATGAATAATGAAATCATTATATATAATGTTAATATAATTTTATAGAATCCTATATTTTTTATAAATATAATTTACTATTATTAAATTTAATTAAATAACCATCCATAATGGCTGGTGATGAAAAATTATGTCCATCATTCATGGAGGTGGTAGTCCGCACCCACATAGAATTAACAATCTCATTTCTCAAAGAAAGTGGTATAAAATTAGTATTCAAAAACATAGAATATTAGAATAAAATTGATTTCATATTTAACATGTTTACATGTCAAATATATAATTATTATCATCCATGATATGTGCTAATGATAAAATAACTACTTCTCTTCATGGGGGTGGAAGTATGACTTATGCACCATCAATATTGTTTTGTTTTTCATAGTGGATTAAAAATATTTAATAACATTTTAAGAATTATTATCATAAAAATATATTATATTATTAATACTAGTTTCATTATATTAGGGTTTTTACAATGGTTTTAAAAATTAAATATTAATAAAAAAAATACTAAGGAGTTTGAAATATCCATGTTGAAAACATGAGATTTCTATTGAAAATATATTTTGAAATATTGGATTTTGGATTTCTAATTGAGACAAGAGGCATATGAAAATGATTATTTATTAAATTAGGATTAAAATGATATATTTTTAGTAAGATATTTGAAGGAACAATGTTGGCATTAATGGGTGGAAATTTTCCTATTGGATGTTTTTTTCAAAAACCACCCCTTAATGTTGTTTTGAAATATTGTTTTGGTGTCATTGAATTTTTGTTATCATAAATTCAAATTATTGAGTATACATCTTATTAAACAATATTGAAATATTATGAAACTGATTATTCATTGCATGGGTTTTATAACAATACTGACCATGGTAGCTCAGAGCCAATGGTTAAATTATTATTTTGGAACTAGATACAAGTTATCACATCCTAAGGGGTTGAATAGTTTAGAAAACATCCAAAAATAGAAACATTCTTGAATCTCACAATATATTTAAAAAAAATAACACATATTATTTTGTTTGAAAAAAATATTATTCACTCTATTATATCCCTACATATCATTCATAGTAAACTTCTTAGAATCCTAAGGAAAGAAAAAAAAATAAAAGGGTGAACTCAAATGCTTAGTAAGGGAATGTGCACAATGGATGCAATCATAGATTAAATAAATAATTAATAAAATTGATCGATTAAACAATGTTATAATAATTCAACATAAATGATTGTTTCTCTCCTATAATGGGGCCTAGAAAAACTATTTTTAATTTTCCTATTTATAGTATAGTATTTAACTCAAGTAAGTCTATTGAAGAGGAGTGAACACAAAAAAAGGTTGTCTCTTTTTGTTGGTTTTATGAAAAAATTAGTTTTATTTAATTTTTAACATATTGAGAAATATATTTAGTTTGATTTTATTTGTTTAAAACAAGTAACAATAATGGTAAATTGATTTGGTTTGTCTATACCCAGTGATGTGTTATCGTGGGCTTCATTTTGTCCCCCTTTTCCTATGGCTAGTTAAAGATAGATTCATCTAAAAATTCATCTCTCTCCCTCTGAAAAATAATTATAATAAAAATATTCTTATTTGAACCCTCAGTTAGGCATTTTCTATTTTTCACGTGTGTAACAACTGTCTAACATTAACCACCCAATGCATATCCATTCCACCCTATACAAAAGAAAATTGGGTGGATGAAGTTAATGATTATTGACCAAAGAAATTAAAATAAAAAAACTAAAACCTAATACACCTAAATTAAGAATTTAAAACTAAATTATATATTGAAAATATAATCATAAAGAAGAAGTAATATTATTATTTAGAAATTAATGATTTTGAGCAATTCACATTGGTATAGCCCCCCACTTTCTCCATCACTCAATGAAATTACCCCTCATTGGGTGTGGAATTCGAGATGATACAATACATAGAAGATGTTATAATAAAAGAAAAATAAACAAAAAGAAATAAATATAAATAATTTCATCATCCAGTTGTTCACTCTCTTATCGATTGGATGAAGTGTGGATGTAATTGTATGACTTGAGAGGTGGGAACACCTCTCCTTTTATAAGAATACATTTTCTTTTAAAATATGCCATGTAGAATACCAAATTAATGATAAAATAACATGTTTAGTCCTTTATTAATGATCATCAAAAATGTTTTGGCCATCCACCATGAAAATATCAGAGTACTTGAATGCTTTGTGATGGATTTATAGCATTTATTTACTATAATAAATTTTTTTGTATTAGAAGGCTATCTAAATTTCACATATCAGGCATTAATGAACATGAAAAAGCCTCTTCACAAGTATTCTTATTCATGAAAGTTTTTTATCATTGCCCTTCACAGATAACCACCAAATTCAGTATAGTTGGACTCATAATGTACGAGTTATGAATTTTTTTATTGGATTTATCTCTTTCTAGATTAATTTTCAATGAAGAATACCTTAATAGAGTTCATTAAAAATCTACATTAATGGATTCCAAACATCATGAATGTAAATGGGTGAATGTTACATTGATTCTTATTTCATATATAGTTTAAATCTACTTAATTGGAGTTGTATAGAATGAGATGTGTATCCTTTACTACAATAGGGTCCACACTTTTTGCCTTGGAAAATATTCAACATCATTGACATTTTAATGCCTCTAGATACACAAAGCTGCCCCAGGTCTAGAAGAGAATACAAAAGAACTAAATCAAGGATTATAAAAAATGAATCATTCAATTTAGAATTATATTATTAATTAAATGAACAAAAAACCTTTGATGTGAATATATTTAAAAAATAAATATTTATTTAACATTCCATTTTTATCCTAACACCAACCAAAAATATTAAAATCATGAAAATATTCTCAAATTGACAAAGTGGGTGAGATTAAATCATTGAAAATCCAACAGATACTGATGAAAATATTATCTCTAATTATGAAATATAAACATTGAAAATTATAGGGCCACAATGTAACCAATATTAAAATTCTAAACAAATAAAAAAATCAATGTCAAATCAAATTTTCACATTCCACATAAAATACCAATTTAATTTCCCAGTTTTCAACGAAAAAATAAACTCATGCATTTTAGTATTCCCTTTTGAAAAATTATGGGATTTATATTTTCATTCATTAATTTCCCTCAATTATTTATTATCAAACATGTTGTATCTCGATTTCCCTCACGTTAATATTTTCTCTCAAATATCATGATAAAATTTATGTGGAGTTATTTTCAAATGATGAAAACATGAAACTTATCTATAAGATTTTAAATGAAATAATTTATTCAAATTACAAGGAAAAAATTATATAAAATCATGAGGACTTTTAATAATGGTTCAAATTACATTATGTCATAGGGTTGGAGAGAAAATGATGAAAACTGTTTCCTGCCAGAATGAGGGGGCTGGACTCTTATGTATAATTAATGATTAATTAATTAGAAAACACTAGAAATTACTCTCCCAATCCCCCTTGAAAAATTGAAAAACATTAGAACATCTATTTATGACATGGTACATGAACAAAATAATGATCACAATGAATGGAATCATTTTTGTTCCCCTTTTTTGAAATGGTCTAGAAAGGTACACCTTAATTTAAGTTTTTTTTAAATAATTTCTGGAGGATGATATGAAAATTAAATATAATGAATGAATGAAAATTCATGACATTTCTTTTAAGAAAGTACATGATTCATAGAAGAACTTACAATGAATATTTAACGATCATATCCATTTTTCTTTATTTTCTAAAGGAGATATGGATAATATGAATAAAACATAATGAAATTATGAGACAAGCCCAATTATCTTATTATCTACTGCTCAAAATATTCACACACACCTCACACCACCAATAAATGTAACACATTCCAACAAACACACATGAATGTCCCTTCACCCACACTCAAAAATGAAATATCCATGCCAAAATATTAAAATCGCAGGTCAGTAAGGAAAAATCATCATGTAATGGGGCTTAAACCAATAATGAAATTCATATTTTTACAGGATAACGATAGATGAATATAAGGATTATAATTAAGAAAAAATTTGTCTAGTTAATGAAGTGTCCAACAATTTTAAATATTTTTTTTAACATTCATTGCACAGAAATGTTTCAATAAATGTTCTGTTCTGTGACATGTCCCCATATCACTCATGAAATATACTGAAGATAAAATAGGAAATATTTTTTCTAGAAATCATCTTGGGAATTGGTATTATTATTTTGGATAATCAGTAATGGAATGATTAATAATAATAAATCAATTATCATGAATTTCATAAATTTTAATCATGAATGATACTAGTGAAATATTATTTACATGAATCTATTTATTCCTTAAAATCATGAGACATTATTTCAATACCCGTACTTCATTTTAAACATGAAATTATCCATTTTAAACATTCTATTTCTATAACATTGAATTCTAAAATATGGAATCCGTAGATTCCTAAGAACCTCAGGTATCCAAGATAAGTCGAGTAGAATATGAATTCATGTTTGACCATGCAATTTTACTTTTATTCATAAATCAATATTTGAGGGAAAATATATATGGAAATAAAATGATATTGAATATAAAAGAAAACCCCATTTAGTAATGATGCTTTAGTCAAGTGGTTCTTTTATTTTTTCTTCAGTTTTATTTTAAATCTCAGTTAAAATGTGTGTTCTATTACGTATCTCAATTTTTATCAATACATAATTGACCAGAAATATAATAATGAAAACCAATGATAATGTAGGATTGTTCAATAAATGTAGAATGTTATCTAGGGAAAGAGTCGACTTAGAACAAAAAACAAGGGCTACCTCCTGAAAGGGATTTTGTTTAATTTTGTTAGCTCGACTGAAAAATTGATTTTTTAAAAAAAATATTGAGAACTCTTAGACAATAAGATTCCATTCCCCAAACATAATTGATAAAGTTTCATAAATGAATTAATTTTAATCGAAATTTAATATGATTTAATAATATATAATAACATGAAATAAAATGTAAAGGAGAGGTACAACCTGATAGATTTTATTGATAAATAGTTTTGAGTAGTCTGATCTCCTATACAAGCTCTTTTATATTTCCTGGAAATGACATGTTTTTCCAACAAGAGTGTGATTTGTGTCTATGGATACCACAACATCAGAAAAACCCTTGAAATTTTATTCTTCTGGGAATGTTTTATATATTTCCTAATATTTTTTGCTTCCTTATAATAAAATGAACACCACTCTTTTTAAGGGGATGTGGTGTCCTTTTAAAAAAATTATTTTCTCTTGATTCATGAGATTTACCCTCAATTTTCCTTATCCACATGAATGGGGTGTTGGTTTTTTCCATAGTATATTTATATAAAATGGGTCTCTATTGAAATTGACTAAGTATAGATTTACCTTTTTCTTGTGATCCACACATCCCATTAGTTTGAGAATATCCTCTACATACCTCTACAATGCTAGTATGGTTTAACATAACCTTTTTTATCTCATGTTACAACGTAAGGAATATGGAATGCTTCTATTATTGTACTTCTTCCTTCGTATAAAGTTTTTTTAGGATATCGGTGGTAATCATTTCATGTTAATTCTATTTGAGTTTATATTTTTGGATCTCAACATATTCTCCCAATTTTTATATTCTATCCTCATCTATAAAAAAATCCTTGAATTCTAAGGTTTTATCTACTAGTTGTTTTTGGATTTTTCCTTCACTATGGTATATTGATTTTAGTGATTGGCCATCTCACAGATTCTTCATGGATTAGAGTATATTGGAATGCACTAGACTATCTCTGAGCTCCACTGAGAGTATTCTCTCAGGCCCATTGATGATGATTTTTGAAGTCATTAAGAAAATTCTCCCTATGATGATGGGTGAGTGTTATGAACTCCAATATTTTTCCATTTTCATCACATAAAAGTCAGCTATGAACATTAGATATTTCACCTTTACAAGAACATCTTGGAAAACTCATGGTGAGAAAATTGTGGATCAATTTACGACCTTCACCACTACTCTAGTAGGATTCAATTTTCTAATCTAGAATGATTTAAATACTTAGTGATTCGTTACATTTATTAATTCTTCTAGATCACATAGTTCATACAGAAATGTCAAATGACAAATTTTGTAGGGAATATAAAATATCCCTACATTGTAAAATTTCTTGGGGCATTAGTGGTGTTATGAGGGCTAAAACACTTCTTCCCAAGTTGATCCTTTCATTCTCATCTAGACTCCTTCATTTAGTGCAAAAATCCTTCAAAATATTTCACACTTAAGTATTCATCATATTGAATAATATAGTTGGATGGTAATATCCCCTTTTTCTAATGTTTAATGTATCTCTTGTTGAAGTCATTATTCTTCACCCATCTTCGACTCAATTAATACAGATGTGATTGGTGATGAGATATCCTTTTTCTACATTAGTTTTTTTTGATAAAGTGTTTATAGTATTTCCTATCAGAATTACGTTCTTCATTATGTTTTGTTATGGTTTCCTTCTTCTGGAAGGATGGGCTTAAATTTAGGAGGTTTCGTGGAATGATTATACTCACATTATTCAGGTGGTGTCAGTTCCTTCCCGCTTTGGGTTGTGATTGCACTGACATTCTCTATTGGATTTAGAACAATTTGAATGGGATTTTTACCTTGGTTCTTGGTTATAACATCCATTATTATTTCAAATTTATCAGTTAGCTTGTAAATTTAATCTTCCACTCATGAAATTTTACCAATCAATTATTGATATTCATTTTATGATGCACTTGTGTATAGTTTCTTGAAATTATTTCACTCTAAAGGAGGTAGTTTGAATATTTGTTGTCTGTATTAGGACTAGTTTTAAGGTTTATAGAATTATGTTGGGTTTGGAAATTATAGTTGAAAAGGTTTCATAGATTTGTTCTTTTGAAATTTATTCCCTATTTGAGTCTGAGGATGGATTTTCTTTTGCAGATAGGGTGTAACAAAACATGATGCCTCTTGAACTTATGGAAATTGATCAGTGTAATGATAATTAGATGAGCATAAACCACATAATGGATTTGGGCCATGTTGATCCATCACATGGTCTCATCAATTCCAATCATAAAACTATTCATTTCCTTTTTTGTTTCTTAAGTAAGGTTGAGGAAGAATTTGACTTCATTACCTCATGGATGGATCTCATGCGCAAACCTCTAGAGCCAAAATATTATGTGTTTTGGGAAATATTTTCGAAGCATCCTGTAGAATCCTATGGTGACTTGTCAATCATGTTTCCACCAGATGATGAATTTATAACCTTTTGACTATTTCTATGAAGTACATGACATAAGAAAACAATGAAAGGGTTTTCATAAACAATTTGATTGATACATCTCGCACAGAGCTTCATGAATCACTCCCAGTAATCATAATATGTTTCACCGATTTATTGGGTAATTGCATAGATATAATATTTGATACTTGTGCTTCTGGATGTGGGAAAAACCTATTCATGATGCATCTTTGAAGATCTTCCCAGTCTTAAACTTCTTCCAGTTGTATACTGTAAAACCATTCCTTTTCCACTCCCTCGAGTGAGAAGGGTAATTTCATCCACTTCACATGCTCTTATGTGACTCCACGAGGTTTGAAGTTGGAGAATTCCTAGGTTTACTCTTAGATGTCTTGATTCAGATCATCAGTTGAAAACCTTGAAATTTAAGTAGCAACTTCTTCATGTTAATTCGGAGTTAAATATTATTTTCAAGTGTGGGGACCATGAGTTGGTTAATCTGATTGAAAAATTGAGGCGCGTAGATGTCGTGAAATGGTCAATATTTATTCCAGCCATTATTATAGGTTTAAAGTGCTCATTTTCTCTTGAATCAATGACACTATTTTTTTTCAAACTCTGTATGCAAATTTTTTTATTCAATATTTTTATTTTGAATTCAATTTCTAGATCAAATTCTATTAAATTTTTATTTTATGTATGGGTCGTCAAAATAAAAAAAATTATTTTTAACGGTTTTTAAGCATTGCCTCCCCCACAACATAACAAATTTTGATGCACACCTATCGTGGGTTGTGAAAAACCAATATTTAAATTTCTAAAGAATACTATAGTTGTTAACTCGAGGAATTATCCTTAATATTAGTGAACACACAATGAGTTTTTAACTTTTTATTGGTTTTATTAAAAGAATTGGTTTTAATTATTTTTTAAAAAACTGAGAAAATGAAGTTGTTTGATTTGATTTGTTTAAAACAACATAGAATGATAGTGATCAGTGTGGGTTTTTCTATACCCTGTGATGTGCTATCACAGTTTCCATATCTGTCCCCCTTTTTCCATTGCCTCGTCAGAGATAGATTCGTCTATCGATTCCTCTGTATCCCTTGGTTAAATTATTATGATAAAAAAATTATTATTTAAACGCTCAAGTAGGTATATTCTCATTCCCATGAGTGTAACAATTTTCAAACACTCACCCCCCAAACCTTATCTATTAAACTGTATAAACAATATAATTTGATGGAGGAATATTAAGATTATTGAACAATGAAATTAAAATTGTAGAATTAAAATGAAATCCAAAAAAATTATGAATTTAGAACTAAATTATGAATTGAAACCATATTTTTAAATAAGAAGGGATCATATTAGACTGAAACATAAGAACTTACATAAATCATATAGGTATAGACTCCCCCATTCCTGATCAATCTATAAAACTACCCCTCCATGGACGTGTATGTTGATATGATTATGTAGATGGGAGAAATTTCAATAAAAACAAAAGAATGAAAATAAATAAATCTAATGAATTAATTTTTTCAATTCTTCCCTCTCCGGTCGATTTGAGAAAGTCTGGATAGAAGATAATGACATCTGAGGTTGGATCTCCTTTCTGTGCAAAGATAGAATTCTTCCTCCAAATTGGTGCATGATTAGTCCCCCATTAATGATCGATTAACATGTTGATCCGTTAATGAATGTTATTCACAATTTTTTTCCATCCACCCCCAAAATTTTAGTGTATTTGGACACATGGTGAGGGAGATATGAGAATGTTTCTATAAGGATTTATTCTGTACAGGAAGACTATCTAAATTTTACATAACATTCATTAATGACCATGAAAAAGGCCTCTCACGCACCAGATCTATCATAATTTTTTTATCACTGTAATTATTTTAATTTCCCTATATTTTAGTGTAAATGGACACCTCATGTATGTGTTATGAATTTTTTATTGGTGGTTTCTTTTTCTGGTTGAAATTTGAAAGAAGTATCCTTTAATTGAGTTCATTCAAAATCAACCTCAATGGCTACAAAACAACATGGAGGTTAATGGTTGAATTATCTATGAGACTTATTTAATATCTTCGTGGAATAACATTAATTGGAGGTGTATATATTGAGATGTGCTTTTTTTACAGTAGTGGGGTCCACATTGTCCTCCTGAAAAAATCCCCATCTTCATTGATTTATTAAGGACTATAGATGATCGAATCATCCCCTAGTCCAGAAGAGAAAGAAGAATGAAATAAATCATGTATTCAAAATAATATTATAATCAATCAATTTGGATTTATATTTTTAATAAAATGAAAAAAATATCCTTGTTGTGATTGTATTTCAAAATTCCATATTTAAAAAACATTCCATTTTTAGCCCAAGAGACACCGAAAATAATAAAATCAGGCAAATCTGATCTCCAATGTCTATGAGATTAAATCATTTAAAATCATATAAAAAGGATGAAAATATTAGCTCTATCATTTTCTCCACACATAAAACATTATTTTCCTTAGGCAGAAATCTCAACATAAAAAATCTGAGGGCACCAATGTTACCAATATTTAAATTCCATATCCGTAAAATTAGTCTATTTTCAATGTAAAATCAAATTTTGAAATTCCACATAAAATATCAGTTTAATTTCCAATTTTTCAATGAAAAAATCAACTCATGTGTTTTACTTTTCCCATTTTATATATGATGGGACATATATTTTCTATCATTATTTATCCTCATTTAATTATTATTAAACATGCCATATCAAGATTAACATCTTGTGAATCTTTTCAATCATCTCTCATGATAAAATTCAGGTGGATTTATTCTCATATCATGAGAACATGATCGTTATAACTTAGCTGGTAAATGAACTACTTTCTACACTTTGTAGAGAAAAAAGTCACATAAAATCACGAGGACATTTTATAGGGGTTAAAATGACAATGTGTCTTAGGGTTGGTGTGAAAATGAATAAAAACATTTTAGTCCAGAAAGAGGAGGATGGACTCTTATATAAAATATAGGATTAATTTAAGTGAAAACACGGGAAATTCATCTCTCAATCCACATTGAAAATGTTAATAAAATACCACCCCATATTATGGCAGGGTATATGATCCAAATAAGGGTCATAATGAATGATATCATCCATTCCCCCCTAATTTTTCCAATGATCTTGATGCAACACCGTTATTATTATTTTTTATTATTTTCATGTGCGATAAAATGAAAATTGAATACAATGAATGAAAGAAAATTAAAATACTTGATTTTTTGGGGGGACATGAGTCTTCAAAGAACATAAAATGAGGAATTCAATCTCATCAACATTTTAATTCATTCTTTAAAGGAGAAATGGATAAAACAAATAAATCTCAATCAAATGATAAAACATAAACAATAATATTATTATACACTAAATAAAATATTGATACACACATTACACCACACTTTAATTATGCACATTCCAGCAAACACACACGAAAGGCCCGTTCCCCATACTCAAACATGAAATATCCAAGAAAAAATGTTAAATGTACGGGTAGGTACGTAAACATTGTCACGATATGAGGATTATACCTATAAGAAAAATAATGTATTCTATGTTATAATAGAGGACTATTTTAAGGGTGGTTATTAAGAAAATATGTCGTTAGCCAATGTATATCCTCAATCATTTAATAAGTGTTTTCTCATAGTCATATATTCGATAGGTTTCAAAACATTTTCGGGAAGGTGACATGTCCCATGATCACTCAAAATATATGATAAATATAAAATTAGAAATATTTGGTCTAGAAATCCTCTTAGGAATGTGAATTGTTATTTGGAAAAATCAATCATGTAATGATTTATAATAACAAATCAATTCACATGAATTTCATAAATACAAATCATGAAAGATAACAGGGAAATTTCATATACATGAATCAATTAATTCCTTCAAATATTGATTATTAATTTCAATATCCATACTTCATTGCAATCATCCAATTATCTATTTCTCCAATTTAATTTCATTAGAATTTAATTCTAAAACATGGAATCACTACATTCCTAAAAAAACACTTGTCTCAAAGATTTTTCTAGTAGAATACGAATTCATGTTTCGGCATAAAATTTTAGTTAATAAAGAATAACTATTTGGGGGAAAAATTATTGGGAATTAAAATTTTATTAAATATAAATGAAAACGCCCTTTAGAAATGATGCTTCAGTCATGTGGTTCTTGTCATGCTTCTTCTGTTATATTTCAAAGAACCTTCACTATGTGTGTTCTATTATGTATCTCCATTTTGCAGCCTTGTAACATAGACCTAAAATATACGAATGAAAAAAAATAAAAATTTAGTCATGTTCAATAATTCTTGAATATTAATGAGGGAAAGAGTGGACTAAGAGAAATACATGGGTTGCCTCCCGGAAGCACATTTGGTTAATGTCATTAGCTCGACCCAAAAAAAATGATTTTTTTGAAAAATAATGACAAATCCTAAACTACAAAATTACCTCCCCCAAAATTAGTTGATATAGTGTGATCTATGAATTTAAATTGATTTTACAAGTTGGAATATTTGAAAATGAATCATTGCAAGAATCAAATGTAATGGTGAGGTACAAACTGACAGATTTTTATAATAAATATATTGGAGGAGTCTGATCTCCTACAATAAAAATTTCCTATTTCCTGGTAATGAAATGTTATACCAACCCAAGTATGATATGTGTACATGGATACCACAAAAATATCAAGACCCTTGAATTTTTTTCTTTTGGGAAATTTTTCAATATTTCATGATATTTATTTTTTCATTCATGCAATATGAACTTCACTATTTTTAGGGGGCTGAGGTGTCCTTCAAAATTTTTTCTATTCTCTTGAAGCGAGAGATTGAATCTAAATGTTTTTTACCCAAACGGACATGGTTTCAGTTTTTTCTTCTACACATTTAATTTAAAGAGGTCTCTTTTGAAATTGATTGAGTACATATTTACCTTTTTCATTTGATCCGCTCTTCCAATTGGTTTTAGAATATCCTTTACAGACCTCTTATGTGTAAATGAGATTTACCTAAATTTTTTTTTCTCATGTTCAACTTTAATGCATATAGAATTATTATCAGCTAGTTTTTCTTCCTTTACAGTAAGTTCCTTACAAAGATCTGTGATAATATTTTCATGTTCATCATCCTTGAGTTTATAATTCATGATTAAAATATCATATCCTGATTTTTATTTTCCTACCTCTTCTAAAAAATCATTAAAGAATTATGAGGTTTTATATTGTAAATTTTTAGTTGGTTCCTTTCCATATTTTTGTTATATTTATTTTAGTGAATTAACTTTTACTAGATTCTTCATGGATTCTTGTATATTGAAATTCAATAGACTATCTCTGAGCTCCCTTGAGTGTGTTCCTGCATACACATTGATGATGGTATTTGTAGTCTTTAAGAGTGGTTTCCCCAAGATGATGGATGAGTGTGATGAACGTTTATCTTCTTCCATTGTGAGTATATTAAAGTTAGTTTGGAATAGTAGATATTTGAAGATTACAAATAAATCCTCCAGAACACCAGCTGGGAAAACGGTGGATCTCTTTGCAAGATATACCACCACTCTAGCAGGCTTCAATTTTCCTGTCATCAATTATGTACATACAGTGGGAGGAATAACATTTATTTATGCTCCAAGATCACCTAGTGCATCATAAAATGTATACAACCAACGGTTATGGTAATATATAATGTCTTTAGAAATTTAAATTTTTGTGGTATTGGTGGAGTGATCATTTTTGGCAAAATTATTCCAAATTTGATCCAGTAATTTCCACCCATCCTCTTTCTTTTAGTGGGTATATCATTCAGAAACTTTTTTTACATAGGGATTTTTCATATTGCCTCAAGTAGTGGGATATAAATCTTACCATTTTGGAATGTTTTCATGTATTTAATTTTGAATTTCATTCTTCTTCAACCTTCACTGATACAACTAATGAAAATTGTAATGGTGATAAGATATCATTTTTTTCCAATATTGTTTTTTCAATGTCATTTATGGTATATATTTCTTGGAAGTTGTTCATTATCTCCTATCTTTGTCTTTTCCATATTTTGGATGGAATTGTTTATATTTAAGTGGATTCATGGAACCATCATGCTCACATTGTTCAGGTGGTGTGACCTCATTCAACCTTCAGATTGTGATTGCACTGATATTATTCTTTGGATTTGGAACTGTTTGTGCTATGAGTTTACATTGATTCTTGTTTAGAACATCTATTAGTCTTGAAAATTGATCTGTTAGATTTTCGATTTTATCATACATTCCTGAAATATTCATCTTTAATTATTGATCTTCATTTGTTAGTCCATTTTTGGATGGTTTCTAATAATTTTTTTGCTGGAATGGTGGTGGTTCGAATGTTTGTTGTTGTTGGTAGTACTTTTTGTATGGTTGTTGGAATAGTATCAGGTTCCGATATTTCTGCATAAAATGTGGCCTGGATTGTTTCTATTGAAATACATACTCTATTTGGGGTTGAGTTTGGAATTTCCATTGCTAATAGGTAGAAACAAAACATTCTGTCTCATTAGCTTCGGGACATTGATCAGTGTAATGATAAGTAGAAGATCATAAAGCACATACCATACACATGTCGTGTTGTTCCTTCACATGGTTCATAATAAATTATCCCATATCACTAGTCATTTACTTATGTGATATTTAAAGTATGGAAGAGGAAAATATTAAATCTCTACCACATGGAATCCTCTAGTGCACATACCTCTGGGGCCAAAATGTTGTGTGTTTTGAGAAATCATTTCAATCAGTCCTCTAGATTCTGTTGGTGACTTCTCAATCAATTATCCTCCAGATGATGCATCTAGAATGTTCAGATCAATTTTGAGAAATAATTGGTAGATGAAAATAATGAAATGATGTTCTTCAATAATATGATGGGGATAATTTGGGCATAGCTTCTTGAATCACTACCAGTTCCCAAAAAGTTTTTCATCGATCGATTGGAGAATGACATGGATATCTTTTTTGATAGTTGTTCTATTGAATGCAAGAAACAAATTTCATTAAAAATCATTGAAGAACTTCCCGGTCTTGTACTTTTCTTGGATGTAGATTGCACATAAATTCCTTTGATACTCCCTCAAGTGAAAAGGGGAATTCCCCCCACTTCACATGCTCTTATGTGATTCTATGAGTTTATTAGCTAGAGGAGACATATGCGAACTCTTCGATGTACCGATTCAGATCTTTACTTACAAGACCATGAATTTTAGGTATCACATTGATCATGTTAATGCACAGTTAAAAATCATTATCTATGAAAAGGACCATGTGTTTGTTTCTATGATTGACAAATTGAGGCACAGAAATAAAAAACAATGTTTGGATTTGATGTATATCTATTATCATAGGTTTAAAGTGTTCTTTGTTGCTTGAATTTGTTAAACTGATTGATTCAAAATAAAATTTATGATTTTTTTTATTTTGGTTATTTTTTGATTAATTACTAGATCAAATTATATTAAATTATTTTTTGAACGATGGGTCATTAAAAAGGTAAAAAATTATTTTTGAAAGGATTTTGAGGAACTAATTCCCCAGAAACGGTGCCACGTTTGATTCACACCTATCATCGGGCGTGAAAAAACAATATTTAAATTTCCTAAGAATATTATATTAGTTAACGAAAGGAAGTCTCCGATAGAGTAGTGCACCCAAATTGAGGTTGGCAGTTTTTACTGGTTTTATGAAAATAATTTAGTTTAATTTATTTGGAACAAACTGATAGAATGAAGTAGTTTGGTTTGATTGGTTTAAAATAACTGAGAAAGATTGTGATCAGAGGGGGTTTGGGTAGACACATTGTTGTGCTATAATTTTATCTATGTTTTTTCACCCTCTTCCATTGCCATGTTACAGATAGATTCATCTACCAATTCCTCTCCCTTCCATGGAAAAATAATTATGAAAATAATATTCTTATTGGAAAAATCAAGTAGTTTTGTTCTCTTTATCATGCGTGTAACAACCATAAAAAACTCACCACTCAATCCTTACCAATTCCACTGTATATAGAAGAGAATTTGGTGGATTAAGATAAAGATTGTTGAACATATAAATAAAAATTACATAAAAAATAATCCAACCACATTCATAATTTAAAACTAAATTACGAATTGAATAATAATTTAGAAATAAAAAGGGATATTATATTTTTGAAACATAAGAACTCAAGTAAAGAACATAGGTATAGACTCTGCCTTTCTGGATCACTTAATAA
The DNA here is from genome assembly GCA_963277665.1 of Viscum album. Taxonomy (NCBI): domain Eukaryota; kingdom Viridiplantae; phylum Streptophyta; class Magnoliopsida; order Santalales; family Viscaceae; genus Viscum; species Viscum album. The sequence goes on from OY728142.1 coordinate 1,544,167,093, forward strand.
AACTACCAATCCATTGATATGGAAGTCGGGATGATGCTAGAGAGGAAATACATTACGTTAAAATAAAAAGAACCAAAATAAAAAAATCTAATGAAGGTTGTTTTCAAATGCTTCCCTCATAGGTCAATCAAAGGAAGTGTGGATGGAATGGAAGGACTTGAGAGGTGGTATCTCCTCTCTTGTTATATGAATAATTTTTCCTCTACGAGATGGAATGTTTAATACCCAATTAATGATCAAATAATATTTTGATCCTTTTATAAAATTTCATCATAACTTCCTTGGACAACCACCCTCAAACTTGAAAATTATTTGGACTCTTGGTCAGGTCATTAAAGACTTCTTACTCCATGCCTTTATTCTGTTTAGGAAGATATTCTATATTTCACATAGCATGAATTGATGAGCATGAAAAATGCGTCATCACGCATCAGATCCTTCATAAAAGTTGATTATCACTGTATTTTTGGGACACCCTAAAAAATTTAGTATAATTGGCCACATCATGTATACAGTAAAACTTTTTAATTTTTAGTTTCTCGTTCATGATGAAATTTCAAATAATCATCCTTTAATTGAGATTGTTCAAAATCCACCTTAATGGATTACATACATCATTAAGGATAATGGGTGATTGATACATTGAGTCATGTTTCTTATCTAGTTTTAATCACCTCTATTCGAGGTTCGAATGCTGATATGTGCTTCTGTTACTATGGTGGGGTCCACACTATCCTCCTGAAAAAATCTTCAACGTCATCGATTTTTAAGGACTTTTGATGCCTGAACTAGCCCGTAGTATAAAAGCAAAAGAATAATGAAATAAATTAAGTATTATAAAAAAACAATCATTCAATTTAGAATTACATTTTTAAATTAATATCCAAAACACTATTGATGTGAAAATATATTTAATACCCATATTAAAGAAAACATTCCATTTTTAAAAAAACATACACAAAAAATATTAAAATCACGAAAATCAGATCAAACTAACAAAGGGTTTTATATTAAATAATTTAAAATCATATAAAACTAATGAAAATATTATCTCAATAAATTCCCCCACACCTAAACCAAGCTTTCTCATAGGCATGAAATCTCAACATAGAAAATTATAGGGCAACACTTTTTCCAATATATAAATTCCAAAACAACAAATTCAAAAAAAATTCAATGTCAAATAAAAAGTTCAAATTCCACATAAAATATTAATTTAATTTCCAAATTTTCAATGAAATAATAAACAAATGAATTTTACATTTCCCCTATGAAAAACTATGGGACCTCTCATTTCATTCATTAATGATCATATATTCATTATTATTAAACATTATATATCATGATTTACTTCACATGAATATTTTATCTCATCTAACATGATACAATTCAAGTGGATTTATTGGCATATCATAAAAACATGATACTTATCCATAATCATATAAATGACCTACATTCAAGACATTGTAAAGAAAGAAAAGTACATAAGTCATTTAGGACTTTTAATAATTGATTAAATAACTCTATGTCTTAGGGTTGGAGGGAAAATGATTTAAAACTTTTCAGACTAGAAATAGGATGATGAAAACTTTTGTACAAGGAATTATTAATTCATGTGAAAACACAAGAAGTTCCTCTCTCAATCCCCCTTGAAAAAGTGAATAACCACACCACGCTTTTTTAGGATATTGTACATGAGCCAAATAATGATTATAAGGAATGATATCATTTATGTTTTCCCTATTTTTGAAAATCTCCAAAAAGACATATATTTATTTTAATTTATTAATTTTTCATTCCTTTAGTATGAGCTAAAAATTGAAGACAATGAATGAATGAAAATTCAAGACCATGATTTTTGATAGGTACATGTGTCATTAAGGAATGTACAATATGGAATTTAGGATCATTTTCATTTTTCATCAATTTTCTAATGGAGAAATAAATAAAACATATAATGGAAAATGAATTGATAACAATTTCTCAAACATAATATTATCCCATACAAAAAAATATTGAAATTGGCCTCCACCACTTATAAATGATACACATTTCAGTGAACACACACTAAAGTCTCCTCCTCCAAATTCAACTTGGAAATATTCATGGAAAAAATTAAAAGTGTGGGGTGGTAAGGAGAAATAGTACTGTAATGTGGCGTAAACCTATAAGGGAATTCTTGGAATCTATGAGATAACTATAGATAAATGTAAGGGTTGGTATTAGGAAAATATGTGGCTTGCCAAAGTAGTGTCTCAATCATTCTGAATGTCTTTTCGTATAGTAATATATTCAACTTGTTTCAATTCTTGTTTGGGTAGGTGACATAACACATGATCACTCAAGAGATATTATCATGAGAAAATAGAGAATATTTGGTCTCAAAATCCTCTCTAGAATGGGAATTACTTTTTCGGACAAACACTCATATAATTATTAATAATAAAAAATATGAATTCACATGAATTTCATAAATTCAAACCATTAAAGACATCAGGGAAATTTATTTTACATGAATAATTTTTTTCCTTAAAATCACGAGTCTGTATTTAAATATACATAGTTCATTTCAATAATCACATACATAATTTTACTCATTAAATTTCATTAACATTGAATTCTAAAACATGACATCACTAGATTCTTATGAAACTCAAGTCACTTAGATAAGTATAATCGAATATGAATTCATGTGTGGTCTTCCAATTTTAGTGTAACACAAATATCATGATTCTATTAAGGAAATACAGGTAATTAAAATGATATTTAATATAAATGAAAATTCCATTCATGAATGATGCTTCAATCACTTGGTGCATGTTATGTTTCATCAGTTCTATTTTGAAGAAAGTTCAGAATGTGTGTTCTGTTAAGTATCCCATTTTTCCATCCTTGCATCATTGACCTGAAATATAAGAATGAAAAAAAAAAATGATATTATAGGCATGTTCACTCATGCTAAAATATGACCTAGTGAAAGAGTAGAATATGAAAAATAACACATGGGTTGCCTCCCGGAAGCACTTTTGTTTAATGTCTTCAACTCAACTCAAAAATCGCCTTTTTTAAATGACGAGAAATCCTAAAAAAATATTCTCTTCCCAACACTTAATTGATGCAGTGTCCAAAATGCTTTTTGTTTGATTTCACAAGTATGAATATTTGAAAATGAATCATAGAAAGAAATCAAATGTAAAGGAGAAGTATGACCTGACTGATTTTATTGATAAATAAGTTAGAGGAGTATGATCTTTTAAATTATCTCATCATTATTTTCAATTAATGACATGTTTCACCAATAAGAGTATGATTTTTATCCATAGATAGCACAACACCAGAAAAACCTTTGAAATTTGTTATTCTAGAAATGTTTACAATATTTCATGAAATTTGTTTCATCCTTATTGCAATATGAACCTCACCCTTTTTAATGGCTTGTGGTACCTTTTGTAAATTCCGCTATTCTATTAATGAAATATATAAAATAGCATTTTCCCTTACTTTCATGAATATAGATTGAGATTTTTCCTCCGCACATTATAATAAAATTGTTCTCTTTTGAAATTAACTATGTACATATTTACTTTTTTCCTATGATACATTATTCCCATTGGTTTTAGAATATCCATTAAACATATCAAAAGTGTTAATGGGATATTACCTAAACTCTTTTTATATCATGTTCCATAGTAAGGCATATAGAATTATTCTTAGTTATTATTTCTTCATTCTATACATGTTCCTTCTGGAGATATGTGACAATATATTCATGTTTATCCTCCTTGAGTTTATACATCTTGATATCAACATATTCTAAAAATTTGTATTCTCTAACCTCTTAAAAATGACTATCCAAGAATTCTAATGTTGTCACTTATAAATATTTTATTGGTTATTTTCATTATTTGTGGTAGATTTCATTAATGAATGAACGTCTTATAGATTCTTCATTGATTTAATTATATTTAAAAGAACACTACTATCTATGAGATCCATTGATAGGGTTCCCTCATGAATATTGATGGTGGTAATTGAATTATTTAAGAATGGTCTCTACATGATGGTGTTTGAGTGTGATAAACTCTTATAATCTTCCATTTACAGCACATAAATTCCAGTTGGGAATATTATATCTTTGACCATTACAAGAATATTTTCTCAAACAACTTCTTGGAAAATTATGGATCTTTTTGTATGTTGCACCAAAACTCTAATAGGATTCAATTTTCAAATTTTAAAAGATGTAAATATTGACTGAGGAATAACATTCATTGATGATACTTGATCGCATAATACATTATATAAATTTAAAAATCCAATGGTGCAAGGAATATAGAATGTCCAAGGATCTTGAACTTTTTGTGGTATTGGTGGTTTGATCATGGATGAAACACTTTTTCCTAAGTTGATAATTTCATTCGCATCTAGACTCATGCTTTTAGTACACATATCATTCATGAATTTATCATAATTATGGATTTTTCATATTGCCTCATGTTTTGGAATGTTAATATCTAATTTTTGGAATGATTCATGTATTTCCCATTGAATTATGTCTTTTTCTCTCTTATTCGACTCAACTAAAAGATATGGGAATGGTTCTGAAATATCCTTTTTCTTCCTTTGATGTTTTTATAAAGATGTTTCTGGTCATTACTTTCGAAACCATTTTCATTATCCTCCTTTTGGTGTTTCTTTCTTCTCAGAGGATGGGTTTCTTCATGAACCATGTTCTTTATCCTCAAATCATATAACTCATCTAGTGCACGTACCTCTGGTGCCAAACTTCTATGTGTTTGGTGCAGTATTATTAATCAGTCCTCTAGCATCCTATAGAGAATTTTCAATCAAGGAACCTCTAGATAATTCATTTAGAATGTTTTGATCATTATTGAGAAATCCTTAACAGAAAAAACAATAAAATGGTGATCTTTCACACTCTAATGGGGAAAACTCACATAGAGATTCTTGCATCACTCCCAGTACACATAAAGTGTTTCACTTGTTCATTGGTGAATGACATAGATCACTTTTGTGATAGTTTTTCTCATATATTTGCGAATAATCCATTCCATGAAGCATCATTAATGATCTTTCTAGTCCTGGACTTGTTTTGGTTATTGACTATATGACAATTCTTTTAATTCTCCCTAGAGTGAGAAGGGGAATACCCTCTGGTTCACATGCTATTCTGTGATTCCTCATGTTTTATAGGTGGAGCATACATACGGAAACTATAAGATGTTTCAATTCAGATCTTTATCTGCAAGACCATGTCATTTAGGAAGCACATTCATCTATTTAATTCGTAGTTCAAAATCATTTTCTAGTGTATGGACCTAGATTTGGTTATTCTGATAGAAAAATTGAGGCACGAATATGTTTTACATGTTTTGGTTTTGATTTCCAACCATTATTATAGGTTCAAAGAGTTTATTTCCTCATGAATATGTGAATCTTATTTCATCAAACTATGTTTTAATTTTTTAATTCTCTATTTGTTATTGTTCATTATACATCGCGATCTAATTCTATTATATTTTTGTTTGATCTATGAGTCATTCGAAATAAAAAAAAATTCTTAAAAGGAATTTGGGGTAGGTCCTCTCCAACAATAGTTTCATGTTTGATGAACGACTATCATGGGGCATGGAAAAGAATATTTAATTTTTCTATCTATATTACAATAGTTAATTCAAGGACATCATCAGAAGGGGAGTGCACACAAAATGATTTTTTCACTTATTATTAATTTTATGAAAACAATTGATTTTAATTATTTTTGAAAAAAGTTAGATAAAGATGTGGTTTGATTTTATTTTTCTAAAATATTGAGAAACAGGGTAATCAGAGTGGGTTTTTCTAGACCCAGTGTTGTGATATTATTGTTTCAATGTTTTTCCCCCTTTTACCTTTGTTTAGTTAGAGACAGATTCATCTACTGAGTCCTCTATCTCCCTTGTCCAAATAATTTTTTTTAAAATATTCGTATTTGAAACCTCAGGTAGGTATATTATCCTTTCCATGTTCATAATTACCTTCAAACACTCACCACCCAATCATTATCTATTAGACCATTATATAAGTGAATTGGGTGGAGGGAGATAAAGATTATTGACCAAAGAAATTAAAATAAAAAAATTAAAACATAATGAAACCACATAATAAATTTAAAATTTAATTGTGAATTACTACTAGATTTAGATAAAAGAAGGGATCTTATTAGATTGAAAAACACGAACACAAGTACACTACATAGTTATAGCCTCCCCCTTTTCCAATCACTCAATGAAACTATCCCTCCATGGATAGGGAGGTAGAGATGATTTTGGGAATGGGAGACACTACAATAAAACCAAAAGAATGGAATGAAATAAATTATATGATAGAATTCATCCAATGCTTCACTCGTCAGTCGATTAGAGTATGTGTTGATGGAATGCAATGACTTTAGTGGTTGGATCTCATTCCATTTTATAGGCATAATTTTTCCTCTATAAGTGGGCGAGTTCATTCCCTAATTAATGTTCAGATAACATGTCTATCACTACATGAAGTTTCATTAAAAAATTGTTGGATGTACACCCTCAAAATATTAGAGTATTTGGATGCTTGGAGATAGTGTCATGTCTTTTTTACTCTAATAATTTGTTATGTCCCTAAAGACTCTCTGCATTTCATTTAGTATACAATAATGACAATGAAAAAGGCCACCCCACACATCAACTACTTCCTGAAAGTTTTTCATCATTTTTATTCATGGAATCCTTCTGAATTTTAGTGTAATTGGCCACATAATGTACATGTTATGATTTTTTTACTGGCGAATTGTTTATATGGATGAAATTTTTAAAAACAATCATTCAATTGAGTTCATTCGAAATCATATTTATGGATGCCATACATCGTAGAGGTTAATGGTTGAATGATACATTGATTACTATTTCATAACGACGTAGAATCACCTCATTTAGAGGTGTTTATGTTGAGATGTGACATCGTTACAGTGGTGGGGTCCACTTTGTATTTCCAGAAAAATATTCAACTTCAATGATATTATAAGGCCTATTAATTCTTATATCCGCCACAGGTCAAGAAGAGAACGATTATTTAAATAAATCAAATATTATAACAAAAGCGAATAATTTAATTTGGAATTTCATTTTTTATGAAATGAAAAAAACAACCTATATGTGAAAATATGTCAAAAATCCATATTTGACATACATTTCTTTTTTATCCCAACACAAAAAAATATTAAACTTATGTAAATAATCTCAAAATGACAAAGTGATTATGATATAATAATTTAAAATCATATGAAAATGATGAAAATATTATCTCTATCATTTCCACTACACATAAACTAATCTTGTCCTCAATCATGAAATATCATCATTGAAAATCTGAGGGCAACAATGTTACCAATATTTAAATTCCAATGAAATAAAATCAAGAAATTATCAATGTCAAATACAATTATTAAATTCCCTTTAAAATATCACTTTAATTTCCCAATTTTCAATGAAACTGTCTTCTTGTTGATTTTAATTTTATTCTTTTCAAATGGATGGTACTTCTCCTTTAATTAATTATTGTTACTCAATTCATTATTTATAAACATTAAATGTCATGATTTACATCACATTAATCATTAATCTTGTCTATCATGATAAAATGCTAGTGTATTTATTTTATTATCATAACAACATGCTCCTTATCTATAGGCTTATAAATGAAAAACTTTCTACACATTATAAACACAATATGTGCATAAAATAATAAGGAATTTTTAGAAAGGTTCAACTAACTCTGCGGCTTAGGGTTGGTATTAAAATTAATAAAAACATTTCTCGGAAGAAATAGGAGGTTGTACTTATAAGAACAATTAATGATTTATTTCAGTAAAAATATATGTAATTCTTCTATAAATACCCCTTTAAATTTTGAAAAAACACCACCACCACATTGTATGACATAGTACATGAGCAAAATAATTATATCTCATCAATTTTCTTCCACTTTTTTCAACTCTTTTAAAAGGAACAACATTATTTTCATTATTTATTATTTTTCATATAGTTTGAGTTTAAAATTGCATAAAATGAATGAATGAAAAAACAAACCCATGATTGTTGAGAGATTCATGAGTCATAAAATAATGTACAATGATGAATTCAAGATAATAATTATTTTCTTAATTTTTAATGGAGAAACTGATGAAAGAAAAACATCACAATGAAATAATGAAAAATTACAAATTACCTTAATATCACCTTCAAAAAATATAGAAACACACATCACACACCCCATAAATGATACAAATGTTAACGAATGCACACATAAATCCCTTCCCCCACACTCAAACTCAACATTTCCATGCAATAATATTAAAATTTCGAGTATGTAAGGAAAAAAAATCTTGAAATGTAGCTTAATACTATAATACAATTTATGGATTATATGGGAAAACATAGTATAAATGTAATGGTGGGTATTAAGAAAATAAGTGGCTATCTAATGTAGTTCCATAATCATTTTAAATGTGTTCTTTCATAGTCATAATTTTGAAAATTTTAAATAAAATTTAATGTAGGTGACATGTCCCAAGATCACTCGTGAAATATGATAAAGGTAAAATAAGAAATATTTGGTCATGAAATCTTCTTAGAAATGTGAATTATTATTTGGTAAAATCACTCATTAAATGATTAATAATATCAAATCAATTCACATGATTTTCAAAAATTGATATCAGGAAATATATTAGGGAGATTTAATTTACATGAATACATTAATTCCTTCAAATATTGAGACTTTATTTTAATATCTATAAATAATTTTAATCATCCTTTTCTCTATTTTAATCATTAATTTTCATTAAAATTGTATTATAAAAAATGGAATAATTGTATTCCTAACAAACCCATGTCTCCTATATAACTCTAGTAGAATATGAATACAAGTGTGGGAATAAAATTTAAAATAAATTCACAAATCATGATTGGGGGGAAAAATATAGGGTATTAAAATCATATATATTATAAACGAAAACTCCATTTAGTAATGATGCTTCATTCAGGTGGTGCTTGTCATGTTTCTTCAGTTCAGTTTTAAAGCACATTCACAATGTCTAATCTATTAAGTATCTCTATTATTCTTCCCAACATAATGGAACTAATATATAAGAATGAAAAAAGTAATTTTGACATATTCAATCATTATATAATATCATTGAGATAAATAGTGGAATAAGAAAAAAACACAAGCGTTTCCTCTTAAAAGATCTTTTTTTTAAAATTGTTATCTTCGCTCAAAAAGTAATTTTTTTTGAAAAATCTTGAGGAATCGTACAGTATAAGATTACATCCACCACAATTAATTGATGAACAAACCTTGATGAATTTAAATTTATTTTACATGTAAGAATATTTTAAAATTAATCACAATAAGTAATCAAATTTAATAGAGAGGTATGAGATGACAAATTTTATTGATAAACAAGCGGGAGGAGTCTATTCTACTACCCCATATCATTTTTTTTCTGGTAATGCAATTTTGTTCCATTAGGAGTATTATTTGTGTCTATGGATACCAAAACCCCACTGAAACCCATGAAACATTATTGTTCATGGATTTTTTATGTCTTTATTGATATTTCTGTCTTCCTAGTTTCAATATTAACCTCAGTCTTTGTATTGGGTTATGGTGTCCTTTAAAAATTTCTCTGTTATCTTGATGCAAGAGGTTAAGCCTCAATTTTCAGAACCAACATAAACATGGTTTCAGTATTTTCTTATACACATTTAAATAAAATATGTCTCTTTTGAACTTCTTTGAGTACAGATTTACCTTTTTCTTGTGAACCACTCTTCACATTGGTTTGAGAATATCCTTTACACACCTCTTTATTGTTAATATGGTTTTCCATAAACATTTTTATCTCATGATTATTATAAGGAATATAGAATTCTTCTCATCTAGTTCATCTTAATTTAATGAATGTTCCTTATGGATATCTATGATAATATCTTCATGTTTAGACTCTTTGAGTTTGTACATATTCATTTAAACATATTTTACCGTTTTTAATTATCCAGCCTCTTCTAAAAACTATCCAAGAATTCTGATGTTGTATATTCAAAAATTTTAGTTGGGTATTTTTTTTATTTTGGTATATTTAATTTGGTGAATGAATTTATAACATATTCTTCATGGATTTGAGTATATTGAAATGTAATCAACTATCTTCGATCTCCATCAAGAGTTTTCCCTTGTGCACATTGATGATGGTATTGAGAGTCTTTATGAATGGTCTCCCTATGATTATAGGTGAGTGTTATGAACTCATATCTTCTTCCATTGTCAGCACATAAATGTGAGTTTGGATTATTAGTTCATTAATGTTATTAGAACACCTTCAATAATACCTATAGAGAAAACTGTGGATCTGTTTGCGAGCTATACCACCACACTAGTAGGTTTCAATAATCTAATCTTCAAAGATGTATATAATGGGTGAGGGATAACATTTATTGAAACTATAAGATCACATATTGAATCAGAAAAACCTAAACAACCAATAGTATATGGAATTAAGTTTTCCAATGGATATTGAAATTTTTTTGGCACCGGTGGAGTGAAAAGGGTTGAAACCATTCTTCATAAGTTGATCCATTTAATCCCTTCCAGCATCATTATTTTAGTGCATATATCCTTCAAAAAAAAATTCATATAAAGAGATGTGTTGTATTGTGAGATTCAGTGGGATGTTAATATCCACTTTCTAGAATGATTTATATATTTCCCATTGAATTATTTCATATTCACCCTTCCTTGACTCAACTAATAAACATGAGAACGCTGTTGGGATAATTTTTTTCACCATTTTCTTCCAAAGGCACTTTGTTCCTTCTATTCTATACATTATTATTTCTCCCTTTTTATTAGTGTTTCCTTATTCTTGATAGATGGTTTGAGCTTTAAAAGGTTTATTGGAATTATCATCATCACATTATTCAGGTTGTGTGAGCTTCTTTTCGCTTTAAGTTATGATTTCACTAACATTTTCCTTTTGATTTTGAATTTCCTATGCTTGGAGTTTAACTTTTTTCATGGATATAATTTCCATTAGGCCACAAACATGATCCATTATCTTTTCAATTTTATTATCTGTTCTTGAAAAATTCATCTTAAATTATTGACCTTCATTTCTCTATGCACTTGTGGATGGTTTCTCAAAATTCTTTTGTTAGAAAAGTGGTGGTTCAAATGTTTGTTGTGGTTTGTAGGACTACATGTAATGTTATCATAATTGTGTCATGTTTTTATATTATCGTTGAATAGGTTTCTTGGATTGGTTCTATTTAGGTCCATACCATGTTTGGGTTTGAGGTTGAGATTTCCCCTGATAATAGGCTACAACAAAACATTCTATCTCCTACACTTTTGTACATTGGTAAGTGTAATGATATATAGAAGAGAATAAACTACATACCTGAATCATGCCTTGTTTTTCCTTCACGTGGTTCAAAAAAAATTTATCATAAAACTAGCCATTTCTTTATGTGATTCTCTAAGTAAGGGTGACGAATACTATATAGTCCTTAACTAATAGATGCATCTTTTTCATGTACCTCTGGTGCCAAACTGCTCTGAGTTTTATGCAACCTTTTCAATCAGTCCTCTAAAATCCACTGGTGACTTATCAATCAATCCTCTTCTAGATGACGAGTCTATCAATTTTTTTCATTTTTGAGAAATCCTAGATAGAAGAAAACAATGAAATGGTTTTCATGCATAGTCTAATGGGCGTATCTCATGAAGAATTTCTTGAATCGCTCCCATAACTCATAATGAGATGCACCCATCGATTGGTGAATTACATAGATCTCTTTTTGGATAACTATGATACTAGATGTGTTATAAAACATTGCATGAAGAAAATTTTAAGATATTAGTAGTATTGGAATTATATTAATTTTATATTGTACATCCATTGCTTTGCTACTCTCTCGAGTGAGAAGGGGAATTCCCTCCACATCACATGCTCTTTTGCAACTCCTCATGTATTGAAGCCAGAGAAAACATAGGTGAAATCTTGAATGTGTCGATTTGGATGTCCATATGAAAGAGTATTAAATTTAGTTAGTACTTGTATCATGTTAATGTGTAGTTCCAAATCATATTTATGGGCAGGGACCATGATTTTTTTATTCTGATTGAAAAATTGAGGCGCATAGATGTCACGCATGGTTCTGTTTTGATTTTCATCCATATGAGAGGTTTAAAGTGTTCACTACCTCTTGAATATATGCAACTGATTTTTTTGAACATTGTATTCATGTATTTCTTTCTAATCTTGGTTATTATGAATTATATTTTAGGATCAGATTATATTAAATTGTTCATTGAACTACGGGTCATTTAAAAAAATATTATTTTCTAAAGTGTTTTGGGGAACTGTATCCTCGGAAACCAAACCTTGTATGAAGTGCACCTATCGTGGGGCTTAAAAAATATTATATCAATTTATTACAGATAGTATAGTAGTTAACTCAACGATGCCTCAGGAAGAGGATTCCACACAAAAACAGATTATCACATTTTATAAGTATTTTGAAAATAAATGGTTTTAATTAATTATGATCATAGTGTGAAAGTGTTTTATTTTTGATTGATTATTTTTAAACAACTCGGAAGGATGGTGATCAGAGTGGATTTGGCTAAATCCAATGTTGTGCTATCAAGGTCTCCATGCTTTTCCACCTTTTTTTCTTTGACTAGTTATAGATAGATTCATCAACCGGGTCCGCTATCTCCCAAGGACTTATACTTATGATAAAAATATTTCTATTTGAAACCTGAAGTAGTATTATTCTCCTTCACGTATGTGTAATTACTATCCAACACTCGCCACACAATCCTTTTTTATACAACCATACACTAAAGAGAATTGGGTGTAGGGAGATAATGTTAATTGATCAGAGGAATAAAAATTAGAGATTTAAAACATAATGCAACCACATTAATAATTTAAAACGTAATTATGAATTGAAAACATATTTATAATAACGAAGTGATTTTATTATATATAAACAAAAGAACTCAAGAAAAGGACATAGGTATAGCCTCCTCCTTTCATAATAACATAATGAAATTGACCCTCTATAGATGGGATAATATAGATGATGTGGGAGAGGGGAGAAATTCCAATAAAAGGAAAATAATTAAGACAAATAATTGTTAAGAAATCAGTCAAACAATGATTCACTCTCAAATTGATTAAGGGAATTGTGGATTAAATTGAATGAATTGAGAGGTCAGAGCTCCTCTCCTATTATAGAAATAATATTTCCACCACAATTTGGTTCTTTTAATCATCGCATAAGGATAAAATAACGTGTTGATCCCTTCATGAAAGGTCTTCATAGTTTCATGTTACGTTCACCTTCAAAATATCAGAGTATTTGGACTCTTGGTAAGGGGGTTTTGGCCTTTTTACTCCAAAAATTTATTCTGTCCATGCATACTCTCCACAGTTCACATATTATGCATTAATACCCATGAAAATATTATCTTCAAACATTGTCTCCATATTGAAGGTTGTTTATAAATTTCTTTCATGAAAACTCTCCAAATTTCAGTGTAATAGACCACATAATGTAATATTTATAAATTTTTTATTGGGAGTTTCATTTTCTAGATAATATTTCTAGGATGCTTCCATCAATTTAGATTGTTCAAAATACACCTTAATAAAATCCAAACATTATGGATGTTTATGGTTTAAATATCCATTGATTCAGTTTTTATATCTATGCGTAGTCACTTAAATTTGAGGTTTGTTGGCCGAGATGAGCTTCCATTACTATAGGGGAGCCCATGCTATCCGCCTGAAAAATCAATCAACATCATTGATTTTATGGAATCTAGATGCTTTAACCAGCACGTGGTCCATAAGAGAATGATGAACGATATCAATCAAGGATTATATAAAAAAAGAATCATTATATTTGGAATTATATTTTTAATGAAATGACCAAAATAACCTTGATGTGAAAATATTAAAAAATCCATATTTAAAGAACATTATATTTTTAACCCAACACACAAAAATAATATAAAAATCATGCTAATCAGAAAAAATTAACAATGTGTATGAGATTAAATCATTGAAAATAATTTACAGATGATGAAAAAATTAACTCTATCAATTCCCCCACACATATATTATGCTTTTCCTCAAGCATGAAATATCATCATTCAAAATCCAAGGGAACCAATGTTTACAATATTAAAATTCCAAAGTAATAAAAAAAATCAACGTCAAATCAAATTTCCAAATTTCACATAAAATATCAATTTAAATACCCAATTTTAAAAGAAAAAATGAACTAATTAATTTTACTTTTCCCCCTTGTAAATTTAATGGAATTCTTCTTTCTTTAATTTATTAATTTCAATTAATTATTATTAAACATACCATATAATGATCTATCTAACATGAATCATTTATTTAATATCTCATGATACTATTCTTGAAGAGTTATTCTCATATTATAAGAATATTATCTTTATCCATGGGACTTTAAATAAACTAAATTCACAACTTTTTTTTAAAAAAAAGTACATAAAATCATGTGGAATTCTAAAAAAGTTTCAAACGACTCTGTGGATTATGGTTGGTGGGGGGAAATGATTTAAAATGTTTCAAACCAGAATGAGGTGGCCATAATCATATGTATAATACATGATTAATTCAAGTAAAAATATAAGAAATTCAACAATAAATCCCCCTTGAAAATGTGAAAAAAACAAAACCCCCTTTTATAACATGGAATATCAGCCAAATAATGATTAAAATTAATGATATCATCCATTTTCACCAAATATTTTCCAATACTCCAGAAAGTCACTACGTTATTTTCCATATTTTTATTTCTATTTCATAGAGGATGATCTGAAAAATAAATATAATGAATGAATTAAAATTCAAGCACTTAATATGTTTGGACGTACATGAGTCATCAAAGAACGTACAATGATAAATTTGAGCTCATATTTATGTTCTTTGTTATAAATGATAAATGGATGAAAAAATAAAGCACAATTAAATGATGGTATATGCTCAATAATATAGTTATCAAATATAAAAAATATTTACTCCCACATCACACCACCAATTAACGATACACATTCTTATAAACACACATTAAAGACCCTTACCCCACACTCAAACATTAAATATCCTTGCAAAAATATGAAAATTTTAGGTATGTAAGGGAAAATTGTCATGTAATATGGATTAAACCTATTTTGAAATTCATGTATTCTATGGGATAGTGAAGGAAACATGTAATGGTGGGTATTAGTAAAATATGTGTCCAGCCCAAAGAGTAGCTCAACCATTTTAAATGAATTTTTTCATATTCATAGATTCAAAAATAATCAACACAAGTTTAGGTGGGTGACATGTCCCAAGATCACTAATAAAATATGATCAATATAAAATAGGAAATACTGCATCTAGAAATCCTATCACGAATAGAAATTATTATTTGGTACAATCACTAATGGCATGAATAATAATAATAAATCAATTGACATGAATTTTTTAAATTCATATCATGAATGATATTAGAGAAATTTAATTTACATGAATTAATTAATTCTTCCCAATTTTTAGTCTTTATTTCAATACCCATAATTCATTGTAATCATCCAGTTCTCCATTTTACAGATTCCATTTCATTTAATTTCAATTATATAACATGTAATCACTATATTTCTATGTAACCCATGTCTCCTTGATAAGTTTGGTAGATTATGAATTCATATCTGGGAAAACAATTTTAGTTTAATTCCAAATTCAGGATTGGAAGGGTAAAATGTAGGGAATTCACATGACATTGAATTTAAATGAAAAAACCATTGTGAATTGATGGTTTAGTCAGTTGGTGCATGTCATGTTTCTTTATTTCTATTTTAAAGAACCTTCATGACCCCTGTTATGTTAAGTATCTTTATTTTTCACCCCTATACAATGGACATGAAATATAATAATTAAATCAAATTATAATGTATGAGTATTCAATAATTATATAATATGATCGAGGGAATGATTGTACTATGAATAAACACACAGGTTTCCTCCCAGAAGCTTATTTGATTAATGTCATTGGATCGACAGGAAAATTGATTTTTTTTTGAAAAATAATCGTAAATAATAGTCTAAAAATTTCATCTCCCACATAAAATTGATACATTATTATCAATGAATTTTAATTTATTTAACATTTAAGAAGAATTAAAAATGAATCCCACCAACAAATAAAAATTAAAAGAGATGAACGACATGACATATTTTATTGATAAACATGTTGTAGGAGTCTGATCTCTTACCCAGACTATTTCTTATTAACTGATAAAGACATCTTTTACCAAAAAGAGTTTGATTTGTATCCATGGATACCACAACACCAGTAGAAACAATGAAATTTTTTTCTTATGGGAAGGTTTGCAGTATTTACTGATATTTTTTGCTTCCATGTTGCAATATGAAGCTCACTCTTTTTAAGGGGTTGTGGTGTCCTTTTAATATTCTACTCTTCTTTGGATGTGGGAGACTGAACCAAAATAATCATTTCTCACGTGAACATGGTTTTGGTTTTTTCACTACACATTTAAATAAAACAAGTCTATTTTGAAATTTATTGAGTACATATTGACTATATTCATATGATCCAGTATTCCCATTAGTTTGATAATATCCTTTATATACCTCTTTAGATATATTGGGTTTTTTTATAACATTTTTTAAGTCATGTCCTATAGTAAGGAAAAAGTAATGCTTCTTGGCTAGTTGTTCTTCCTTGAGAACAAGTTCCTTCTAGAGATCTATTAAAATCTTTTCATGTTTAGACTAATTGACTTTATACATCTTGATCTTAAAATATTCTTCTAGTTTCGATTATCCATACTCTTTTAACAATCTATACATGAATTTTGTCGTTTTACATTAAAAATTTTGAGTTTCTTATTTTCCTTCTTTGTGTTATTTTGAATAATTTAACGAACTTTTGATATGTTCTACATGGATTTAAGAATATTAAAATACACATGACTATCTTGAATATCTAATGAAAATGATCCCTTGTGTACACTAAAGTTGGTATTTCCAATAATTATGAACGGTCTCCCCAAAATGATGGGTGTGTGTGACAAACACATAGTTTTTTCAATTTTCATCACATATAAGTCAGTAAGGAAAAGTAGATATTTGATCTTTACAAGAACATATTATATACCACATTCATGGAAAACTATGGATAATTTTTCAAGTTGTACCACCACTCTAGTAGGATTCAAATTTCATATCTTCAAAGATGTAAATACTGAGTAACTCGTCACATTTATTAAAGCCCCTAGATCATATAGTTCATCAGAAAAATTTAAACAACCAATGTTGTATGAAATAGTGAATGTACATGAATCCTGAATTTTTTTAATCAGTGGTGTGATCACAGCTGAAACACTTTTTCCCATGTTGACCCTTTCATCCCCATGAAACCTCTTTCTTTTAGGGCACAACACCTTCATAAATTTTTTATACTAAGGGGATTTTTATATTTCCTCATATATTGGGACGTTAATATATACTTTTTTGGAATGATTCTTATATTTTCCCTTTGAATTAATTCTTATTCTCCCTTATTCAACTCAACTAATTTAGATGGGAATGGTGATACTATATAAA
The DNA here is from genome assembly GCA_963277665.1 of Viscum album. Classification (NCBI taxonomy): domain Eukaryota; kingdom Viridiplantae; phylum Streptophyta; class Magnoliopsida; order Santalales; family Viscaceae; genus Viscum; species Viscum album. The sequence goes on from OY728142.1 coordinate 1,544,184,851, forward strand.
TTTTCTCTCTTCTTTTGAAAATGAATTTCGGATCTTTCATTCCCAAAACGTTTTCATTATCCCTTGTTGATATTTTATCCTTATTTTGGATTGATGGGTTATCCCTTAAGAGGTTTTTGGTAATAATAATCTTCACTTTGTTTAGGTGGTTTGAGCTCCTTCCCACATCGGGTTTGGATTTTACTAACATTCTCGTTTGTATTTGGAACTATCTATTTTGGGATTTTACCTTGGTTCTTTGATATAACATCCATTAGGATTTAAAATTGATCAGTTAGCTTGCCTATCTTATCCTCCATTACATAAAAATTCATCTTCAGTTTTTATATTCATTTTTTGTGCGCATGTGCATGGTTGCTCATAATTCATTCATGGGAAATGTGGTGTTTTGACTATTTTTTGTTTCTTGTTGGAAGACTGGAAAGGTTTCTTAAATTGAGATGGGTTCTGGTATTTGTACATAAAATGTGGTCTGGATTGGTTCTATTGAAATCCATATCTTTTTTGGGTTTAAGGATTTAATTTAATTGGTTGATAGGCTGCAACATAAAATTCTATCACATGCACTTATAGACATTAATCAGTATAATGATAAGTAGAAGAGCATAAACTATATACCTTCCCCAGTACTTATTTTTCCTTCACTTTGTTCATGGAAATATATCTCATAATAGTAGTCCTTTCATTATGTATTACTCATGTAAGGGTGAGGAAGACTCAAAAGACCTCACCTAATGGATTCCTCTAGTGTATGTTCCTCTGGTGTGAAACTGCTATGAGTTTTTGGAAATCTATTCATTCAGTACTATGGGATATTATTCTTTGATTTCAATAAATTCTCCTCCAGATGTTGCATCTAAAAGGTTTCTATCATTGTCAAGAAATACATGATATAATAAAAAAATAAAATGGCGTTCTACCTTATTCTGATAGGTAAATCTCACTTAGAACTTCTGGAATCGCTCCTAATACTCATAATTCATTTCACCAGTTGATCGGAAAATGGAATAGATATCTTTTCCTATAGTTGTTCTCTTATATGCGATAAAAAACCTTTTCATGAAGAATCTTTTATGATCTTCCCAATCATAGATTTTTCCTAGTTTTCTACTATACAACCATTCCTTTTCTTTTCCCTTGAGTGAGAAGGTCAATACCCTTCACTTCGCATGTTCTTCTATAACCCCTTGAGGTTTGAAGTAGGATAGAAAATAGGTGAACTCTTGCATGTATCGATTCAGATATTCACCTTCAAGACCTTGAAATTTAGGTAGCACATGGACCATGTTAATCCATAATTCAAATTCATTTTATAGGACGTGGACCAAGAGTTGGTTATTGTGATTGAAAAATTGATATGTGTAGATATTGCGCAAGTATCTGTTTTGATTTCCAACCATTATTACATGTTCATACTATTCACTGTCTCTATAATATGTGAGAAAAATTTCTTCAAAATCTGTTCACAATTTATTTCTCATTTTGGTTATTGTGGATTCAATTTCTAGATCAAATTCTATTAAATTTTTGTTTGAACTACATGTTATTTAAAAGAAAAAAATTGTTTTATAATGGGTGTTAAGGCACTGCCTCCCTAGAAATGGAGCCTATTTTGACCCATGCCTATCATCGGGTGTAGAAAAGCCATATTTATTTTTCATAAGTATAATACAGTAGTTAACTCAATGAGGTATCTTAAAGAGGAGTGCACACAAAATGATGTTGTCATGTTTTATTTGTTTTATGAAAAAATTTTGATTATTTAATTTGGAACAAAGTGGGAAAAATAATTAGTTAGATTTTATTGGTTTAATACCACTGAGAAATATGATTATCAGTCAAGGTTTGGCTAGACCTAGTATTATGCTATAACGGTTTCCAATTTTTTCTGCATTTTCCTTTTGTCTAGTTAGAGATAGATTCATCTACCAAGTCCTCTCTCTCTCTTTTATAGATAATTATGATAAAAAATTTCAATTTGAAACCACAAGTAAGTCTGATATCCTTACCATGTGTGTAACGATGGTGAAATAGTCACCATCAGATTTTTATATATTCCTCCATATACAGAATAGAATTGTGTGGACAGAGATAATGATTTTTGACCAATGCAATTAAAATAATATAATTTATACCTAATGAATCCAAATTGGTAATTTAGAACGGAATTATTATTTGAACTCAAATTTAGAAATAATAAGAGATCTTATTACATTAAAACAGACAAACTCAAAAAAAATCATGTAGTTATAGGCTCCCCTTTCTTGATCACTTGATGAAACTATTCCTACATGGATGGGGAAGTGGATATTATTTTGGAGAGGGGAGACATTAAAATAAATAAAAAATAACAAAAAGAATTAATTATAAATAATGTATTTATAATGATTCCCTCATCAGTTGACTAGAGGATGTGTGAATGGAATGGAATGACTTGAGAGGTGGGAGATCCTCTCCTTTTATAGGCATAATGATTACTCCATAAGTTGGCACATTTAATCATTAATTAATGATTGAATAATGTGTCTAAAACTTCATAAAATTTATTAAAAAATTCCTTGGTCACCTACCATCAACATATCAGAGAATTTGGATGCTTAGTGATATATTTTTGTCTTTTTTACACTAATCATATATTTTTTGGAGGCATAATATCCATATTTCACATAACATGCAATAATAACAACGAAAAATGCTTCTTAATTTGTCATATATTTAATGAATGTTGTTTATCATTGTCTTTCATTTCCACCCTAAAATTATCAATGTATTTGATGCAATCATGTTTGATTTAAGAACTTTTTTGGGATGTCTGTTTTTCTAGATGAAATTTCCAAGAATCTTCTTTTAATTGAATTCCTTAAAAATCCACCTTAATGGATTCCAATCCTCAGGGATGTTAATGGATTAACTAGAAAATGAGTCCTCTTTAAAATCTAGGTTGGATAACCTCAATTGGAGGTTTGTAGGACGAAATATTCATCCGTTATAGTGGTGGGATCCATGTTTTCCACCAGAAAAAACCTTCTACATCATTGATTTTTAAGGCCTCTAGATTATTTAATCAGCCACCTGGTCCAAAAGATAAAGATAAAAGAAATAAATAAAGGAATTTAAAAATATTAATGATTCAATTTGGGATTATATTTTGAATGAAATGAACCAAATAGTCATGATGTGAAAATCTGTCAAAATTCATATTTAAGAAACAATCCTTTTTTGACCAACACACAGCAAAAATATTAAAATCATGAAATTCAAATTAGATTGACAAATTTTGTTAGATTAATTCAATAAAAATCCTATAAAAATGATGAAAACATTAGGTCTATCAATAAAAACATTAGGTGAACGTTAAAACCTAGATATAGTAACTATTAAAATAATTATAAGGAGATAAAAAATTTAATATATAATAATGGAATGCCTAATACTTAACATCTTAAACAATGAATTAAGTTCTTGTTCCAAGAGAGAACACATAAATGGTTAACACTGATTCCAAAAACACAAATAATATTTTTTTTATCAGACCTACCGATTCATCATGGTGGCTATATAATTATAGGACCCATCCATCACATAATAAGTTGTATTAATTCATCATATAAATACAAAATATAACTTAAGAAAAGTATCTTAATAATAAAAAACAATATAAATTAGATGAACTATCGTAGAAATTGAAACTCATTTCCCTTATATAAATGATCATAATTCATACAATTAAATATTCTTTATGTTTTCATTCTATTATATCCATATAAATGTAGATAATTCATTAATACATGTTGGCAGAGATTAAAATACTTCATAAAAATCACTGGATCATTTCATGAGGAAAATACCCTTATCATTTTCAATTAAATTATTCATAATTTAGAAATATCCAAAATATTTAAAATACAATTTCCATTTGAAATAAAAATTAAATCATATAGTAGAATAATCAAATCAAGTACTAATCATGGTGGTGGAAAAGTCATTCGTGTAGTGTTTCGTGAATCAATGATTCTTTTCAAACCCTTGGTAATAAGTACCTTATTCAAAAAATATAAATCACATCCCATTAATTATTCCTTATAAAAAAACTAGAGTATAAATTTATTTAATAAATAATTTATTATATTAAAAATTTTGTGGAAACATTTTTTTAAAAAAAATATAGATATAGAATAAAAAATTCCCATCCAAGGAATCCACAAATTCTATTTTTTATTAAAACATTATTTTGGTAAGTTGGGTTATAAAAAATGAAAAACAATAACTAATACATAAAAAAATAAAAAATAACCCTAGTATTATATAATATATGGGGGTTATATTTTAAATATCATATAATTTTGCAAATAGAAACATAAACATAATCAATCATGGGTTAGGATTGGATTGAGAATGAAACCAATACATCATGTACAACTTTTTTTATTAGTACATACAATATCATATAAAGGAGTTTAAATTTACTATAAATTGATAAAACAACCATATAAATTCTTATAATATCTTATATGACCCACTTATAATATTTCAACAACAATTTATTAATAATTACCTGTTAAAATCATCAATTTTGAATGTATGATATTTTAAATTTCATTTACATTTCTGTTTGGATGATTTGATCTTTTCATTTTGATAATGGTTCCATATAATAAATTGTTTTAATAAATATTAAAATTATATATTTATATATATAATAATTATATTAATTTTGATCATTATCCTTGAATGATGGACTTGAATAAATAATCACAAAGCTTCATAGTGGTTGCAGTCCACACATACATACAAGAGACGCTATCATTTTCTTATCAAATAGAATGGAATTAAGGTAAATAATATATTATATTTTTATATTTATAATTATTTAATAAATATCATCAATATTAATTGGTTCCATGTATATATCCACCAATGTAATATGTTTATGAAAAAATAAGTGCACAGTTACGTAGAGACGACATGCCATGTACATTGAAAAGTGATGTTTTCATTTTTTTAGGATAGAAATGATATTAGTATTGCTTTTGACACCATAATAATGAAATTTAATTATATTTTTTATATTAATATTATAATATTATCATTTCTATATAATATTACATTGATTTATAGTATGAAAAAAATTGAATACACATGGTAAATGTTTATATACATTTTTCAAAAAAAAACATATTTGTATTACAACTTAACATTTCCTGGTTGCATAGTCAATGATGAAATTGCTGAAGGTCAGGGGGATGATTTGTAAGTAATTTTTTTTGGGATTTTTTGATTTATGGGGATCAATATATTCAATTAAAAATTATATTATGTGTTATTTTATAAGAGTTGAAAAGGATAAACATGGAATTACATAAATTTTTACAATAATATAGCTTCATTTACATGTTAATGTGTTTCAAAAATATATAAACATATAATAAGGAACATTTACTTTCTTATCATAACCAAATAATTAGTTTTTTACAATTTTATGTTGATTTTATACCCTTATCTATTAGTTTAATCCATACTAAATTTTTTTGAGTGCGATCCTTTGTAATATTTCTTTACGATTGTCACAATTTATTATGACCATTAATTATGTTGAATATTTTACCTTATTTTAGTTATGGTGATTAAAAATAGGAAATAAATTTAAATGAATCTATTTGTATAAGTGGTTGAAATAAATTTTAATATATGTGAATAAAATTCAACAAAATGTTTTTTATAAAAAAAACATGTTTTAAGGAAAAATGTTTTTGATGGAAAATAAAGGATAATGTAGATCCAAAATAATCTAATTAGATTATTTTGAATAAATGTGGTATTATTTGTATATAAAACATAATTAAATACAATATAAACCATATAAATACTATATTAAGATAAAATAATGAAAATCAATTTTTTATACAAGAATATTAAATAGAATTCATAAATGTTAATAATATATTTTGGAAGAAAACATTATTTTTTGATATTAATTATATTTATTATTTTATATATATTTTTCTTTTTGTAAAAATATTCATATACATTCAAGTTATTCTTAAACCATTACAATTTTATAAAAGTGAAAATATTGTAAAAATAGTATTTTTCACTATTCACCTAAAAGTCAATTATTTTTGAAAATGAACAAAAACCCACAACAAGATAAATTTTAACATTTAAAATTAAAAAATATTGAAATTTAAAAAAATTAAACATATAAAAATTGATATTTAATTTTTCATCACATTCTTGAATACAATTATGTGTTTTTTGTTATTATTTCTCTAAAAGGAAAATCACACATTTATTGATTCTTGGGTATTAAATTCTTCTATCATTAAAATTTCATCATCCAAATAACGAAATTGTATCATCATGAATTTATTAAGGTATTTATTCCTCAAAAATTCATCAAGTTCCATCATCTCCACTTTTATCTTATGATATCACTAAAATTCTTACACTATAAGAGTTGTCTAATTCATCAAAACATATTTTTTTTGTTTCATGATTCTAGATTGGAATATAATAGTATGATAAATATTGTTCCAAATGAATTTACATGGATCTTTGAACATGAATTGGGTATAATATGTACTTATCTAGTAAAGATATATAGAACACATCATGAACATTAAAGATTATTGTGGTCATTAACAATGGGAATACTACATATTCTATTCAATCAATAATTTTAAAAGGATCTATTTACTTCAGACATAGTTACCCATCCATAAAAAACCATATAAGAAATTCACATAGAGATACCTTAATGAAAATATTGTTTTCAACATGAAATTTCAGATCCCTCCAATGGTTATCCACAAAACCCTATTTAAAGATTTTATAATTATTAATATGAATATGAATTGTCTTAGCCATTGATTTTGTATCATTCAAGCGATTCGAGCCTAAAATATTCCATTATCTAACATAATTCCAAGAATTTTAAGTATGAAACCTCTTACAGAGATAAATGTCATTTTTTTATAATTTAATTCTCTAATGGATGTTATTATTCTATTTGAATTCTCTCCAAGATAAATATTGATCCCACATACCATGAATGTTAATTGAGCATGAACTAAAAATATATTCTAATATTCGGATATCTATTTAAAAATCCCTATCACTTTTATGATAGTATTATTGACCAATATAGTTAGGTTCCATGAGTCTTCTAAATACTCTTATATAATATTTCAATAAATCATAGGTCACAATTGGTTAAAACTGAATGATGTGTACCATGATTTCCCACATATTCCTTAATATATATCCATATAATGAAAATTATAGGTAGAACCTATCTTATATAAAAGAAATGTTTAGAATTGATATAGTGATAAATAATTACCCATAAAATATTCTTTATTATAAAAGTCTCTAGATATTCATTGATTAAATAAATAGTAATATCATCAAATTTATTGACCTGAATAGTTACAGGTTTCATGACCGATTTAAGAGGTGGTCGGTTTCCATATAACATTTTATTTTTTTATAATTATATGTATTATGATATTTCCCATTTTCTCGCTAAAAATCGTCTTTCGAATCACGATACAATCAAGTTTTATTAGTGTTTATATGAAATTTTGTAATCTCTAGTCGTATTTCTGTGAACTTTTTAAATTTCCAATAATGATCATTTATCAATTTTTTGGAAACAATAGGGATAATCTACTTCACTAAAAACTATCATATCTATCTTTACAATTTATAATGATAAATAATACACATTAAGACAATTATTATTTAGAACACATTAATATTTTCTAGTAAACTCACTATCTACCTTATTAACCTTCCTATGGTGGTGGTGTATTGTGGTATCATATTCCATGAGTAGTCATGGCCATATTCATAACAATATATTGAAATATTCTTGTAAATGTTTATATTTCATACTCTTATGATCCATATATATCTCCCAATTTTCACGATAGTTATAATTCCTATATATCTTAAAGGAAAAATTTTGTTCACGAACTCTATATGATGGTTTGGATTTTATTTTTCATGAATATATATATAATATTGTAATAAAAATGACCCTACTGTAGTAAGTAATCACCATATAAAAATCAACCACAAAATGCACACTATATAGAGCATTAATTCACACACACACACATATATATTTAAAGTTTTAATTTTCAAATTTTATTCCAATCATATATAATTAATTTTTGAATGGGTAATATTTATATAAGTAAAATATTAATTTTTAATATTTTATTTAAAAATAGGTTTTAAGTGGGAGAATTGTAATATAAAATTTCCTCACGTATATTAATTTTATTTGATACAATTAAAAATATATTTTCATTGTGTAGGAGAAAATTATGAAACAATTATAACATTATATTTTTTAATTTAAAATAAATTACATAGGATAAATATAAAATACAATTGTAATATAAAAAATATGATTTCAATGAATTTTTTATAAGAATTATTTTATTTTTATATAAATTAATTAAAAAAATATACATTAACATTTAGGTTTTATATGATGCTTTAACACATTAAACAATATATAAAAAATAATTTAAATAATATTTAATGGGAAGTAATAAAAAACTATTTATATTAACTTATTTTTTTTCTATGAAAATATTTTTTCCAATATCTTATGGTTTAAATAGAAAACTAATTGTAAAATATTTAGAATTTTAATTTGGTTAAAGGGATAAAAAAATTAGTTTAATCATGTCAATATTTGGGATGATGGGTCATCTTATGTTTTTATTAATTAAGAAATTACCACGGTTAATTTCTAATATCAATCAATAAGGGGAAATTGTGAAATGAGCCATCTCAAATTTTTAATCATTAAAAGTCCATATACACCTCATTAAAACTATGTAATATATGAAGGAAATAAAAAATCTCCCCACCTACCATATATCCACACCTAACATAAGAATCCTCCAAAAGACCCTTGTGATTCTACTCATACCCCTTTCTTAACAATACCTTCCATGAATATCCCATACATTCACCAATAAAAGGGGCCTCTCACAACCGTTCACCAACACTCAAACATTTATTTCTAATATTTAAAAATTACCATATTTAATATCCAAATATTTCAATTTCACTAAAAAAATATTGTAGTTAAGAGATATCATCCAAAACCATTCCATTAAATGGAATCCTTCAACATTAACCCAATGTTCCCAACATAAGTTTAATTTCTTCACAAATGTATTTTCACTTTTATCTTTCAATTTATAATTTATTCATTGAAATATTATATGAGCAGTTTAATAGTTAAAAAATTCTTATTATTTTCATATTTTTTAAATAAACACCAATAACAATTGATCTTTCCCTTTAAAAAGATATTTTCTTTCATGAATGGTGAGAACTGCAACCACCATGAGGAAATGTATTTAATTTTACATCTCCACCATAAAATTAATGTTACAATGAAAGAATTATTGGGTAAATACTATTTTTAATATATAGTTACACTTCTGTTATGATAAATGTGAGACATCCATAATGATATGATCATAAAAAGATTATCGTTAATTTAATTGATTATAGTAAGTATACTAAGAGGATAATTCTTAATTAAAATTGAGTAATATTTCCATTACCATTACATATTATTATAATTACATCATAATTTAATATATCATAATAATTAACACTATATAATATCATTGTGTTCCTATTATAATGAAATTACAAAAAAAACTCATAATAGTTCATCATATTAGGGTGCATTTCTGTTTGGGTTGATTTTAACACTAACATGAATAATATAATGAATTTATATCATAAATGGATATTGTAAGAAAATAACCAGAACAATATAATAAAAATGGAGGAATAATTATTTTTTATGATCTTATATACATATATATATATTTTTATTTATTTATATTTAAATCATTAATTAAGGAGATATTCTTAAATCAGGAATAATCACTAAAACATTCCTACTATCGATTTCATCATCAAGGATAAATAATAAAACACACATGACATGAATTTGAAAAATAATAAATATGTATAAATAATCAATAATATTAACATTATTTATCTTGTAATAATGGACCATTGAAGAAGAACAAATATAGACAATGCTGTTATAAATCTATTAGAATTGACCACAACTATAAAAACCCTATGTGAAAAATAGGTAGTTTTCTTATAGATAATTACTATTTTTGAAAAATAAATATTAAACAGAATGTGATTTTTGTTGTAAAAAAATGAATTATATAGATATTTTTTATATATGTTTTTAATGTCTTCTCATGGATGTTAGTACATGAGGTTCGTGTTTTCGGTCTCAAAATCACCAACTTGGGAAAATGACTTTATTTTGTACATATGTTCATTTATAAGGTGTTTATGATTTGTATGTTAGATATTATTTCAATAAAGATTATTTATTTATGGTATTTAATGATCAATTTTAATACCTCACTGTCATTAATTTTTGATTGATTTGATTCCTATGATAATAGTATGGGTTTTCAGTCTCAATTTTCATTCATTGGGACTCAAGATATATTTAAAACATACTAACACTTGTGAGGTTCATAAAATAAAACAAAATAATCTTTCCATGATACATATAATTTTTTTGATATTTACAAATTTATTATTATTATCCCTCTCTCATAAAATTTTGATACAACAATTACCAAAAACATTTTTGAACACAATATTTTCCATTATAGAAATCCCATTCAATGTTTATGTAAAGTTATAGTATGTATACCTTATAAGAAAATATATCTATTGTTGGAAACTAAAAATTATATTTAGTTTTAACATAGATGATCCTAGGGTTAATCTCCCAAAAAATAGTTGTTTGAGCATTGATGAAATATACACTCTGATGTAAGATTCATGTGACTAATACTAGAAACATAACTATAAAGTCCAATGGGATATTAATTGAAATTTTGACATGATCTTTTTGAACCATGATGAATGAAATTTCCAATCATATCCTTGGACTCCTTATAATTCACGGTGTGGAATGAAATTTTTATCTACCATAGATAACTCACCACAGTTTAATTACACTAAATGATTTATTTTTTTATAATTGTACTTTATATTACTTTGATGATAACCCATAGTTTCGAAGTTTATTGTGATACATTCTTATAAAAATCAAAATTTTTATATTGAATTTATAGGTATTTTATTTCTGTATCTCACATTATAAAAATAATTGTGTTTTATTAAGTAATATGGTTCATTGGTAATGGTTTGAAATTTCTTCATGACACATATGGTGAATCAATTACATATATTTAGGTGACAGTGGGGGATAAAAATAGTATAGAATCTTTATTCATTGAATATATTAGAATAATATATTGGTTTGACATTTGATGTATAGATCTTTTTATAATAGTATAGTACCTTGGATTATAGCCTTGAATACATGTTTTACGTCTAGTATTATGAATTTCACCACTATGAGATCAATGATTATAGTTATCTAGGTTTGCATTTAATTTCATATATGTAGAATTAATGCAGTTTCAATTGATCATGGACATATATTTTTCATTTATTCATTCCATAAAACTCATACCATGTTTATGTTATGAAATCATGCTCTTCATTCCAAACCATATTGTGAATCTGATCTCACCCTTATTTGTTTTACTTTCCACAGAAATCCCTTAGTAGGACTATGTGTTATTTTTGCAGTGTTGATTGAAGGGAAAATAATTTTATTAGACAATTCCATGGTTCATATTATGTTTTGAAATGTAATGTATATATTTATCTGGTCATCCAATATTACAAAACATTATATTACATCAAATGCTTTTATATTCAATTACAATAATGTAATATAACAACTGACATTGGGTTTTTAATGAATAATTTAATGAAGATGGAGATGAGAAAAATTATCTCACAAACATATTAGTATAGTTTACTAATTTTATGGGAAAATATATCATTTACCTTTAGTGACACGACGATAAAAAAATGTGGTGTAACTATGCAAGACCACTTCTTAGAAGAACATTCTCTAGAATTTTAGGGAACTACTAATACATTGGTTTTTGAACAATGGATTAGATCCCTAGAGAAGTTCATTCTCACTTTGGGAGGTATTAAAAATGAAGAATTAATCATGATGTAAAATTTTAAAAATGGTATATATGGACTAATTTTGGTCAATAGTTCAAAACCATAAATAGAAATATGAGATAGAGTAAAAGGAATGGGGATCTTTTTTGGAAGAATTGTATGAAATTTACATTCATAATGTATAGATAATACAATTAAAAATGAAATTCATAAATATTAGAAAAAAAATTTATGATTATGAGGATTGATTTACATGTTTATCGAGACATGGTGAAAAAACGTATAAAGATTAGAATGAATGATTAACTATTCATTTTTTGGGATAAAAAAGTGCCTTCATAGTCCGTTGGTATCTTATACCTTTTCTTCATATAAGGTAATAGTATCAAGTTTCATTATAGTAGAAAATGTATTATCTTGGACATATTAATTCAAGGGAATATAGAAGTTTAAAAGGTCAAATGAGATTTTTTGTAAGAACAATTAACGAAAGGGGAAGTATTTAAGGATGAAATTTAATTATTTTAACATATGTTATAAGAAACACAATGGGGATTATAGAACGATCACATGATACTATAAAACTTTCACTGAAAAATTACATCATGCTCATGAATGAAAGGTATAGGTATAAGATATCAATGTAATATGATTTAACTACTTGGAGAGGGGACACTCAAAAAACAAATTCCAAAAAATTTATGTGAACATACCTCAGAAATGGACAAGGGAGTAATTCTATAACTTTGTGATTAACATGAATGAAGTTGAAATTGTTAATGATTAGGTGGATGGTAATTTGATAATAGCCTCAAATTTATCTATTTTTTTGAAACTTAATCTTCACAATCTATTATATCATTAATGTTTTCAAAAATCATTATATATTTACCTAGAACCATTGTATGGGAGTTATTAGTTTAGACTCAAATTGGGAGTCTTATCTAAATGATGATGTTTTTGGATGGTCTAGTTATGATGCATCAGTATACCCTATTTTCATACTTGTTTAATATACTGTTGGATTACAATGGTATGATACATGGTATGGACTTTCTTTTATAGTACAATTAAAAATATTTATTCCTAATATATGGTTATTATTATTCTGGAAGGTGAAGTGGAATCGCAAATCATTAGAGGGGTGATTTATCATCAAAATCATATTTGGATCCTACCACAATTGTTATCCACAATTAATTTTAAGGAATAGTTAATGTTTAAGACTAATTTGTTGATATAGAGGATATCCTAAGGATTGAGGATATGATAATCATAAAAATATTCATTTCTGTTTTTATAGATGAAATACTCAGTCATCCAATAGAGTGTCAAGTGGATTTCCCCACTGAACGCATTTATAATCCAATGAAATTATATAAAACTGCCTATATAATGACACCCTTGACATTAGTGGATCATAATAAATTACTACAAGAGTTTTTGATAATGTATTTATAATCTCTAGTGATTCACTATGGGGATCCCCTATATAATTTTTGGAAAATAAGTATGGGAATATGAGTCTATGAACTGATTATAGACAGAATAATTAGATTACTGTAAATAATAAGTACCCTTTATCATGAATTTGTGACTTATTTTTCTACTTCATGGTGCCCAATAATTTTTAGAGATGAAAAATTTATATAGTTATCATTAGCTAATGGTGATGATAGATGATATACCAAAATTGTAATTTCAAAAAAAGTATATGCATTTTTAGTTTAAGGTATTCCCATTTGGATTCACTTGTGTACCTTCAATATTTATGGATTACATGATTAGTGTGTTCAAGGAGTATGTTGGAAAAAAAAAATTTGGTATGAATTGATGATATATGGATTTACTCTAACAGATATAAATACCATTATATTCATATTCAAATAATTCTGGACACCCTTTGGGAGAACGAATTGTATGGGAAATATAGTAAGAGTGAATTTTGGAAAAAGTAATTTATATTCAGAGATATATTATCTCAATGGATAGAATATATGTTGACCATTAGAATACAGATGAATTTAAATAATATCATACACCTATGAACATAAATTAGATCCAATATTACATATTTTTAAAAAGTTACTATCAGCTCTTCATCTATGATTTTTTCAAATTGTAATTATAGTTTTCATAGTTGATAGATAAAGGGTTTAATACCCATGGTAATGGGAATCCAAGGAATGTTTCGATGTTATGAAGAGGAAACTAAAAAATACACAATTATTCACTCTACCATCATGTAAGGAAGTATTAATAATACATAGCGATGCATTGAATAATGTAATTCATTGTGTTCTCATGAGGAATGATAAGAAGATTTTAAATGAATCAAAAAACTGAAAATACATGAATATATCTATTCAAATCATGAACATGATATGTGTGGTGTAATATTTTCTATGATAATTTAGATACACTACCATATAATGTGAAATATTTGATATATATATATATATATATATAGATCACCAATGTTTTACGGAAATATTCTCATAGAAGAAGCTCAAAATGTGGATAATAACATGACCAAATATACATAGAGCCAATTTTTTCTCAAAAAAAACCATCGGAAGGAAAAAATGTGTTTGATGCAACGAGTATGAGGTTCCATTGAGTTTTGATCAGGATGAGGATAAAAAGGTATTATAATTAAATAGATATAGTAAAAATTGACATGGTTCATTTATACAATGGGAGATATCATTATTTTTAAAAGAAATTAATAAACCAACCCTACTATAAATGGTAGATATTTACTAATAAGATTAAAAGAATGTGAAGTGGAATATTAATGAAATAATTGTTGGGAGACTGACATAATTTATCTATAGAGCGGTTGTGTTGATTTTTGGGAAGATTTTTTGCATTCCATCAATTCCAATGATTAAAGGGAACATTTAGGTAAATCAGATATCTAAATTTAATATATGTAATATATTAGAACAATGATATATAGGGATTTAGGAGAACATTTATAGTGGAATGGTGTGAAGTGAGGAATTACTAGATCTATTTAATGATGATTGTTAACCCAAATGGTAATGTATGAATGAAAACATCCTAAGGGTGTCATTCAAACACTATCTATAACTACATTTAATGGAGAAAATATTAAAATGGATTTTTACTAGAATCTGAACCCTCAAAGGAATAATGATAATAAATGGTTCTTCAATGATCAAGTAAATATTTTTCCTCATTTCATAAGAATTAACATAATATCCACCCCTGAGTGACTTTATTAATGCTATATGAATTAAATTGTAAGTATTCATAGGGAAGCAATATCAAATGGATTTGATTATGTCCCCTGATTCACATAAAAATTGTAAAATATCATTCAATGGGATATCAATACTGAGTTACACTTATGAACAACCAATCTAGCACAGACTTCTGGGGGATCTAAAATGACTATATAGATATTAAAATACATCTTGATATCATTTATTACAGAATTCCTTATTATGTGGTATCATTATCAACCTATCATTCAATTGTAATAAAATAATATCTTCCATTGTAGTATCTATATTTAACCATATGGATAATTTTTGGGGATAATGTCTCTGACTCAAACATGTTTGGATGTTGTTAGAGAATTATTATTAATTGGCCCAGATTTTATTGACCAGACATGTTTAATAGAATCGACTATTCAAGATCATATTAAATATTCCATGATTATTAAAAATATATATGTTATAAATCAATGGTAAACACATGCATTTTCATGTTATAAATATGGTATTATTGAAACTTACACCATGGAATAGAGTTGTAAGATTTTATTAAAAGGATATATTATTTCCATGGTATAGTAGTCCTTTTAAAATAATTGAAATATGTGTTGTAGTGGATTATTTATTATCAATGATGTTGAATAATCCAAAAATAAATGATTTCCTCCAAGATTCATTACTAAAGAAATACATGTAGGATACATTTCATTTTCCCACACAAGAGTGAAATAATTAATGAGGAACTAGTTTAGTTTCTTGACACCAGAGTGTAAGTGTTACAGAATATAATAAATAGATTGTTAAATATCCTTTAGAAAAATAAAAAATTTAAATGAAAAAACCATGGAGAATGAAGAAGTCACCAGTAATGAGTATCCACATTCCTTCAATAGCTGATATATACCCAAATTTTGATGATAAAATTACTTATGGGAAAATAATGTAACAGTCAATAACCTGTTATTAGAGGTAAACAACATATTTGAAACTCATAAAAAAATGCACACAATAAAGGTCACTTATTCAAAACTTTATTTCAATTTTATCCTTTTTCATGATTGAATATTATATAAAAAAAATAACCTCAATTTTTAATATATCATAATGATATTTTTAGAAGATGTTTTTTTATATGTTTATTGAAAATTGATTTTATGTATGCAAATTCTAAAATTAAAATTTACCAAAAATATATATTATTTGTTAAAGTATAAAATATATATTATTCATTATTCCAAACTATATAATTACATAAACCTAATTTTTAAATTAATAAATTATTTTTTTTGAAAATTATTATTTATCAAAGAAAAAATAAAATCATTATTTTAAAAAATATAGGTGTTATATTGTATTCCTGTAAAAAAATAGATTAATACAATTTAAAATATATCTATAATATTATGTTTAAATAAATAAATAATATATAAAAACATATTAAATGAGTATATAATTGGAAATAAGTTTTAAAATGAATAAATATATAATAATCACTTTTCTATAAACTTAATTTCCCAATATGGTATGTTGTGACTTAAATGTTAATTTTACTATATTTTAAAATTTAATCAGGTTAAAAGTATTTAAAATAATGATTTATAACCTTTATATTTGTTAATTATGATAATTTCGTGTATTTAGTAATAAAATAAATACCTTGGTTAATTTATAAGCCATATTAATAAATATAAAATGGATAAATGAGGTATCTAAAATTTATAATAATTAAATAGTGAAATACACAATTTATATATCCTTGTTTGGAATGAAATTCATACCCAAATTTCTTGTTTAAAAATTTCCACCTAATTCAACTAACTCACCAAACCCATCTAATACCCATGTGATTCAATGTGTACCTCATACCTAAATTCAGTTTCCATAAAGGACCAATTTTTCACTAATACGTAAGGGCTCCCAAAATCCATTAGATTCCATCCTAAATATTTAGATTTCAACAAAAAAATAAACTATTTCCTTATATTAGAATACCATTTTAATCTAAAAATATTCTGTTTATAATAGATTAACCCAAGACCATCCATTCTATAGAACCCCTTATGAAGAACCCAATGTTCCCATTGTCAGTTAAATATTTTCACTAATGTATTTTTCTTTTTTCTATTTCCAAATAAATTTTTTTATCCAAATATTAAATTAATATTTAAATAGTTATATTATACCAATTTTTTTTATATTATGGAAATAAAAAAAAATACACGCTTTATATTTCCCTTAAGAAAAAAAAATCCATCATTTGAGTGTTATACGGACTACCACCTCAATAATGCAACATGTTTCAGTTTACATCATTTGAGTGTTGTACGGACTACCAATAAGATAATATTTTATTCAAATGGTGTAATATTTCCATTCAATTATTTATTATTATATATTATCAAATAGTTATTTATTATATTTGTTAAATCATTATAATATCATTATTCTAATATTATGGGGATATAAAAATTTTAAAAAAATTAATAATTCATTAAACTAGGGTATGTTCTTATTTGGGTCAGTTTAACTACATATTAGAACAATACAATAAATTTATATAATGAATGATCATATGAAAATAATTTCTGTTATAATATATATATATATTTAAATAATTATTTTTTGGGTTATGTATACTTTATATCAATATTTAATTAATCTATAAAAACACACTTCCATCATAAAGAATCAATGAATCATGATTTTTATCTATTTTTACTTCAAGCATAAGAATAAAATAACATTAAATGGAATTTGATACATCATAAATAATTATAAATAATCCATTGTAGTGAATTAAATTATATTCTATTAATTAACATGGTACGAATAATTAATCTAACTCCCATTATTATGAGACATGTACAAATGATCAGATATATATATACCAAATTTGAATAATTAGTAGAATTAATATAGTGAATGAATATAATTGATAATTATAAATGAAAATTTATATTATTGTTGTAATTAGTTCTATGAATATGATAACTATGTTTTTGATAAATTAATTGAAGTTATTTTAATGAAATTCAGGATAATATGTAAGTGGTTACCATCTTAAAATCATTTCTCTGAGACATGTTTTTTATTATGAAACTAATTTTGCTTCTGTATTGAATATAATGATGATTTTATATTTTTTATCATTAATTTTATTAGTGATTATACATAAATATCACTTCAAATACATACCTTTTGATATTTTTTGTTGAATTACTTTATAATCTATTAGTGGGATTTTCTAACTAAATTTTTATCCTTTTGAACTCATTTTACATTCACCCCATATTTAATTTTTGTGGCGTGTATATTTAGATTGAATGATTTTAGATACTTAATTTGGAAATATAATATATTAACAATATTATACTCTAATTAATCTCTTATGTTATTTATATTCCATGGTGGAAAACCCATATTAAATTATTGTAAAGTGAATGTATTTATAGTTTTTTAAAAATACATCCTTCTATGGATACAAGAATGTGGGTGTTGTTATGGAATAAATTTACCTATAGGTAATCATCTACAAGGGCATAGTTGAGTAATGAATCAATCATCACTTTTATGCCCAATGAATGATCCTAAGACTACACACATGGATAAAAGATCCTAGGGGATATGCCTAGGAATATTCTCAAACAATTTATAACCCATGATAAAGTATATTCCCTTCCATTTCAATTTTATATTACCAATGAAATCGTCTTAATCATTTTACAATCATATATGAATAATCCAACACATTTTATGCATCCTCACCCCTATATTATTTTGATAAGGGTTATACATTTTAAATTAAAAATACCGTATAGTTTGATAGTTTATAAAGTAATGTTCTCTTGAATATCATCAATTATAACGAATAGAGGGGAACTTGATTTTTCTATTTCTCTTTATATAGATATAAATTTTTTATCTAGTAATTGGTTCCTTTTGAAATAGTTTGAATGATTTTGATGAATCATATAGTCTCTACGTTGGACATAATCCGGTGATGGATGTGGCTATGAATTATATATCTCATCAATGAACTGATAAGATTCACGGGTTAAAACATGTTGTGTTTGGGTGCATACAACTTCCCATAATGTGAATGTGTATTTTCATAAGATAATGAAATCATTTTTTGATATTTACATTAAGTATTTTGTTTGTAATATTTTGATGATTATTATTATCCATGTTTTCATTTGTTATCATGAATATATAATTCCCTAATTTTATGTTAATTGGGTATTAATTTTGTTCATTTATTACTTTCATATCAATTATTCCTATTTGTATGTCCTAAAATATGTCACCATATTCATCTCCGTACTATGAATTTGAGATCAGCCTTATTTTTCCCCTTTACACAAAAACATAGAGGTGAACTATGTAGAATTTTTACAATATTATAGAACGTATTTACATGTTCTTGCAATATGTCCATATTTTATATTATTTTTGGTAGTGTAATGTATTTATGTATATATTATTAAAAGGATAATAATTTTTGGGTCCTTTAGAAACACTCTTATTCCATAGAAATTATTTAATATAACAAAAATACCATGGTTTCTAGAGTTAAGGATATTACAACATTGATTCATAGGGTAATAAAGTTATCATTATGCATAAGGAAAAATCCTTATTCTTTCCATGATGAGTCGATATATATCATAAATAAATCCCTTACAAATGGAAATGAAAACACTTAAGAATTTAAAATCCTCCATTTTATTAATTCAATAAATTATTTATATTTATGAATAAATATGAAGTTATCGTTTTTATATGTTCAGTTGGTTAATAGTATTTATAATGAGGGTTGTTTTGGTGAAATTACTGGTTCGTGAATTATAATCTCTGAAAACTATTTACCTCATCCATGATTGTAGGTATAATACATAATTCAATGAACTTTCTATTTTAAGGTTCAACTAATTGTCAATTATTGTTGAAAATATGTCAATGAAATGGAAATTTCAAATCCTAGAATTCATAATTTTAGAATTTATCATATATATTATTATCAATGTGAGTCCCAAGAATGATTTTTAGATGTATCTTATTTTATAATTACATTTTTTAGTAAATTAATATACCATTAATAAATTTTACAAAAAAAAATTCATTATATTAATTTAGCACTCTATTAATCATATATTTTAAAAGAGAGTATTATTCAATCCAAAGTAAGTTACTATAACCTAACAATTTCTAAACTTTGTTCACAATAATTTCCCCACAATTTTATCCATCCTAAATCAAATATGACGATTCCCAGGGAAAATATAAATATATGAATAATATTTTTGACTTGAATTTCAGAAAATAAATCATCAATATATGGAAGATGATACTTTTTATTTATAGTAATGGAATCAATATCCCTATAAATAATTCAAAACATCATTTTCTCATCCATCATTATTTATAAACATAACTTGATATGTCCAAGGTGGAACCCATTGGCATTTAAAATCCTTACCACATAACTCATATTTTTTTACATAAATATATCTAACATCCCCATTTTCTATGGCTTAATAGATATTTTTCTCTTTATTAATTATTTCAATCAAAATATAATATTCATTTTCAGTATATTTCCAAGTAGTTCAATTGAAAACTTTTAAATGTTTTCTTAGAAAATAAGAACATATACAATAATAGTGTTACCTATCACATCAATAAAATTTTTATTCTCTTCTTCTATGAGAATATCATTACGGAGGGATAATAGGGGTGGATACAAGAATGATTCATATGATTACGTATCTATTATAAATATAACCAATTCAAAATCATTATCCAAAATTAATATCTACATCCCTTACAATTAACTTCTTTCACTATTATTTAAGATTTAAACCATTTTATGCATTATTTAAAATTATATGACAGGTTTAATAATAAAATTTATTAATAGGTTAAGTCCGTGAATCATAACTAGGACTGAATGATATTATTTTTTTAATAAACTTTTATCTAGTGTTCTTGAATGATAACTAATTTTTTATTTTGCTTGGAAATTATTAAATTTTCTTGGAAAATATGGAAGGTAAAAAATTGTGTATATCTATAATGTAGTGTTGAATTATCTAACTTTAATTTTATGATCAAATTACCAACCACAACATCACAAAAAAGTAATCATTATAATTAGTATTTGTATAATCATAGATTTCTCCCTTATTGTATTATATTCTATCTTATCTTGATGTTTAGGGCATTGGTTGTCATTGTGACCTATAACCTTACAGTTAAAAAACTATGATTTTATGGATTACCTATTACCATTTAATTCATGAGTGTAATGACATTTTTCTCCACACTCTATGAAAATTCATATTCCCTTAAATAATATACCATGTCGTCTCCTTTGACATGTATCAAAATAATGAAATTTACTCTTTCTCTTCATCCACTAGACCTTTTTTACCATCATGAAGTTATCAATAATTTAATTATTATATTTACATCAGTAAAACACTTTTGAAATGGATGATTCATTCTCTCTCCTAAAAATACATGATACAATATTCTAATATGGTGAGAATGTTTGGGAGACTATTTCCCTTTGATGGACTATTTGTAGGACATCAATCAAACAATCAATCCTAAAATTTGGATTTCATATGTACTCCATAAAATTTCATAAAAACCTCATAATGTGGGATTCAAAACTAGAATGTTTTTCATTTTCTATTATTCATTTATTCATAAATTATCCCTCTATATCCACTCATTTTTCATGTGGAAAATATTTTTCAACGAAAAGTGCCTTAATATCATTACACTCTATTATTGTAATTTTCTCAATATATTTAGTGTGTAGAAACTATGACCAGTGTTGATCTTCATTAAAAATGAGTATATAAACTACCATGATGAAATTATCCCTTTAATTATTTCTAAAATAATGAAATATATTCCTTATGGAACTTGTACATTTCACCGCTAATAATTGATTTTTGGTTCCATTTAATGATGGAGGTTATATTTTTAACATGTAGTGTAGAATTACCCAATAATAGTTAAAATAAATAAATCACTATTGTTTTTGTGGGGAGAGGGATACCATTACATTAGTCTAATTCCCAACCCCTTAGCTCCACCTAGACAAGATGAAGTTCCATCCTAAGGGCCGACCTAGTGTATATTATCCACTCTACAGCTCCAACAGGTGCACCAACACCCGCTACAACATACCCTGTGTGAGAACTATATCTTTTAGTCCTCCCTTCCTATTCTACCACCATCGTCCATAATAACAATAATCCATCACACTCCATTAGCATTTCTCACTGCTCCTATGGACTACTCATGGTGTTGAGATAACTTTTCCTATTAATCATAAGATGTAGTCTTAGAATGACTTATATTTCCACATCCATGACTCGATACACATTATCATGATACCCTCATACCACCACGGTCCCTGTACATATCACCCACAACCCCCATTGAAATATTCCTACTATTCTATATCAAAAAATCCTTGATATTTCATAATAAAAAATTTAATCCAAAGAAAATACAATATTATGGGAATGGTTATTCATCCTAAATTTTGTAATGTACCATGATTTTGTAATAACATGTTTATATCTATATCCCAATCCAGAAAAAAATTCTATATTAATTGTCATTCACTATGGAGAAATTCCTATGTTGATTATTTGTGCTGATACAATATCAATTCCTTCTACTAGCTTCCATTTTAAGAATATTGAAGACACTGGATTAGATCAAAAAATTAAAAATAAAAATGTATATTTATAAAACTGAAAAATTATGCATAATACATCCTTCAATAATAAGATATGTATTATTGGGAATATCTTGAAATAATATTATTATTTTCAAATATTTCATAATGCTTTGTAAAGAATGTGTAAATCAAATAAATAATATCCCATAAGTGTGTCTAGCTATGGGTGTAGTCTTAGGACAAATAATCGGGAATAGATGATGCTCATGTAAATTACCAATACTCCCCTTTCTATTTGTTACCACTATATACAACCATTCCACACCGGTATCAACATTATAGTATTATGTAATGGATTTATTTTCCTATAATACCACATAATAAGAGGTTAACAAAACATTATGAAATTATAATTTACATATAATTATCAAACATATTTCCCCATAGTGTTATGTTATATAATCAATTCTATCATAATATAGTCCCCAAGGATTAAAATAACTTTATTTTGATTCAAAATTTTACAACTCGAACCCCAGTATCTTAAAACTACTGGTTACATTTTTAAATATTCATAAGATATAGGTGAACACCTCAAAAGGGATCAAATAGTTTTGTTTTCTTGAAAAACAAGATAAATGATTGAATATCAAATTACTTTTATATTATAACATACAAATTATTATTTTATATAAGATAATTATTATTTCATTAGTTATATAATTTCATATCAGTCAATGTACACTAACTGAATTCTTGGGGAACGGAAACAAAATAAAAGTGCGACCCTAGATTCTCAGTAAGGGAATTAATACAATAGATGCTATCATAGAACAAATATGGAATGAATAATATGGTTGGAATAAATATTGATCAAATAATTACATATAAATAATTACATGAGGTGGTAAACTTTTTTTGGATAAATTATCCAATAAAAAATAAACTGAACATAAATAAATCCTAAAAAATAATGGAATTCAATATACTAAACATCTTTCAAATTCTATTGATTCCTCATAAAAAATCATTCATAAATCGTATTGTACTATAATAAATAACAATCATATTTTGTATAATGATATATACCAATACAATGATGGAATATCTAATTGAGATAAACACCCATCACTTAATAATTACATTGAATTAATCAAATAAATAAACAATAAAACTTCATTAACATGCCTTAATAATTAGTAAATATCCATATTAGAAGAAATCGAATACTGAATTTCAATAAATTACCTATTAAAATGGTCATTATTGATAAATTGAACTATGGTGGATATTATAATTTTATTATATCCTTAGTAAATCATTATATTTACCAATATATTTTGAAATAAATTGAAATAAATTTAAAATATTTTTGTAATATTTTTGAGGAAAATACCCTCTTCATTTTTAAATCACTCAAATAAAATTTGATTTTTTCTAAAATATAAGATTTTTTTATAAATAAATATATAAATTCATAAAGGATTCTTGGAATCAATTAATACTCATAATTAATGGAAATGAATTTTTGGTGGGGTATGTAAAAATACAAATTTTTATCAAACCATTAGAAAACATGGCTCATTTAGAAAACCAAAGCATGATTCCTATTATAAGTTTTTGTAATACAATAAAATCTGTAAAAATTAAATTACAAAATAAATTAGGTATTGTAAAAACTATCGTGAAAAAATTTTAAATAATATATGGACAGTTAATAAATACATTCCTACTAGAATGAAAAATAAATTTGGGTTTCATTTAAAACCCCGTTTTGGAATTGTTTTAGTTAAAATGAATTATAAAAATAATCTAATACATAAAATAAAGAAATATAATCATAGGAGAATAAAATTTATGAGATTTATGATATAAATAATTTATAAATTATCTAATACAATGATACACATAAATATTCCCGAATATAGATTAGATTGTAAAATGAACACTTTCTTCAGTTCAGATGTTCTTTGTATGTGAATTTGTACTCATGTATAATAATTTAAATTTATTATAATTATATAAAATAAAAAAATTAAATACCCTTAATTTCATATTTGATTCAACTATAATATTTCAACATGATTTTATTAATTTTTTCATAATTAGTTTATTATTTTTTTTTTAAATCGACAATTCTATGTTTTTATTTTTCAATATTACATGTATGTTTAATTTTTGTAGTTTCAATATTTTAATATTTCTCATAGTTACACCATCTATAAAATGTTTATAATTATTTAATTAACATATTAATTAATTATAATAATATTTATTATTATCCTTTAATAGAGTTCATAAAAAATCATTCACATTGCTTTATGTAAGTGGAAGTCCACAAATATGCATGAGGGACATGATTATTATTGATTAAGTGGAAGATTAAAGAAATAAATGATATATTATATTTAATTTATCATAAAAATGTTACAAATTTCATATATTCTCAAAAATCCCTATATTTAAAACCATCTAGTTTTTGTGGTTATAAAAATCGAATTACAATGTTATGTGGAGACGGCAAGCCATATGTGTGGTCGAGTAAAATTTTCACATTACCTAGGATAGAAAAAAGATTAATATATGTTGATAAAATATAATAATAAAATTTTATTATATTTAAGATAATGTTTTTATCATATTTTCATGTTGTAGATTATTTAAAGGTGTTATAAGATGAGATAAAATGAAAACACTAGATTAAATGTTATACGTATTCATTAGAAAACAATTGTGGGCTTAAACCATAACCTTTATTTGTTGGTCCTTTGATGAGATTGTAGCCTCTTGGTTATCTAGGAGGTTTGGTATGGGACACTGTTTTTTATTGGTATTTTTTAATGGATCAATTTGTGTGAAGAAGAGTGGATAATAGATGCAGTTTGATAACAGATGGAAACAGAACACTTGGAATTACATAAAATATATTATTAATTTAATATATTTTTCTTATCAATGTGGCTAAAAATATTATAAAATTGTAATATGATAATTATAAATTCTAGAAACAACTAATTAAATAGTTTTGTAATAGATTATGTGTAATTTTTACCATTATCTCCTAGTTTAACCGCCTCCTCTGGCATACCTTTTTAAATTTTAATTATATTCATAATTTATTATTGATTTTATATAAATTAAAAATTGAACTTATCATATAATATTATATATATTTATTTAATATATGGAACCCATTTTACCAAATTCAATTTTTAATATTTTAGAATTTATGTTCGTTAAAATTGTTAAGAAATGTGATGAAAACCATTTTAAAAAATTGTTAATTTTATGAATATGAATGATTTTAAAGTTAAATAATGTATAATTTTGATCCTAAAAAAATTAATTTGATTATATGGAAAACAATGATACAAGATTTTCATTAAAACAAAACAAATACATAAAGGAAATATAAAAATAATTTATTAAGATAAAAAATAAAAAAATAGTTGGTACTTACCCAAAAACATTAATTTAGGATTCTAAAATCATAAGAATTTATTTCTATTTTAAGAAAAATATTTTTAAAAGAATAATATTAGAATTTCAATATATTCTTAGTCATTAAAAGTTGTTTTATTGACATTTAATTTAATATTATATAATTATAAAGTTATAAAAGTGTCCTTTTAATAGAATTATTGTTTTTTTCAATATTCACTACAAAATCAAATATGTAAAAATAATCTAAAAAATTATCCATAAAGTTATTTTGAAATGATAAATTTATAAAAAAATAATTTATCCGTAGCCAATTGATAAAATTTTACAATTTTGGATTTGAAAAAATTATTCTAAAAAACTACATGTATTATTTTATTATTTATCTAGAAAAAAACGTTATATAAATGTTGCTCAACTATTATAGTCATTCCTCTATAAATTTTTTTTTTGAATTAAATGTTTTATAATGACAGCTATTCAAAATAATTAGATATTGTTTTATCATATCTTCATTATAATATGATATCTCCTCCTCTATGATAGTATTTATCCAACGTACTATTTACATCCATATCATCAGATTCTTCAACTCTTGTCCTCGAGTGCCCTGAACTAGGATAAAAACATTACTATAAGATAAATATCCTCCCAATTATATTTCCATATATATGTGAAAATTAATTAGATATGATTTATACATCTTATGAAAATATACATGGAACACACCATGAAATTTAGAGAGGCTATTTGGAATTACTAAATGGTAATTTAAAAATCTAATTATTAAAAGAATTTGAAAAGGAATGATTCTCAATGGTAATATCATACCATTATTTTGAAAACATGTAGCACATTTCCATAGTGACACATTAAATAAAAAATGATCTTCCACTTAAAATTCTATATTCATCATCAATTTAACTTTTATTTCTAATTTTCATTCTTTGAGATGACTAAATCTGATTCTGAATAGTCTTCATAATTATTATCATCTCCATTATGAGATATGGGCTATTAAGCATTAATTAACCAATTAAATCACAAAATATGATGTGTGAAAACTAATACAATACAATAATGTGAAATCACTTTGTAATAAACTGACCTATGATTATTTCACAAATGGGTACCCGACACATTCTTCACTATACTGGAAGGGAATTATTGATTCCTAGAGGCTGGTGACTAGTGTCTAGGAATCATGATCAAATATAAGGAATAATTTATCCCATCATGGAGTATAGTACATGAAATATATTTATATTATATAATTAAATAATAGAATTATTAATAAAATAAAATATATTCTATAATTGAATGAATACAGAATAGGAGAGACAACTCAAACAAGATAGAGTAGAAAAAATCCATAATATCAATAATAAATTACAACTAATATATAGACGAAATAATCTAGATGGTAATGTGGGAATTATCCCATAATCAAACCACTTTTTACCCAATCACATTGGATAGAAAAAACATTACCTCACCTTGTAACATTTTCTATCCCTATCTAAAATACATAACCTATACTACATACCATTAAATTGGTGTATAAGGTGTAAAATAAACATGAAAATCCGGATCCCACCAAAGTATTGTATATCAAATCACAATACAAATAATAAAAAAATATGATTATTTAAATAAATAATTTATTGATAAGTAGAAACAAACTTAAAAATTAAATCATGGTAAATATTTCCATTTTCTATAGTTCAAAGAAGAATGTAACACATTTTCAAAGTAATATTTCAATATGAAAATTATTAAATTCAAAGATGTTTCATAAAATACAATTCAATAAGAACCAAAAGAATAATGTTAAACATGGGATGGATAACAATTAGTTAGGGAATTTGACCAATCGTACCAGAATCAATAACTATTTCACACATAAGCACAATGAAAAATAAGACTACTATATAGAGGAACACCAATTGAGTGAACACCCTAATATTTTCAATTATGTATATAGAAAAAAGATCATAGGAAGAATAGGAACACCCAATGAGTGAACCCCCGCCCCCAATAGTAAAAATGTAAAATGTTCACAAGCCATGCCTTCCACTAAAGTACACATGGCTTCTCAAGTGTTGTATATATTAAGTAAATTTAAAAATGTATTCTTCACAATCTATCTCAAGTAACCCTTTACTTTGTTCCAACCTATATTGAAAAACTATTTCATTTTTATTTGAAGACACACATTTATGTTGACCATGAACCAAAGTAAAAAACTATATTTTATTGAAAATAAAATTTTACACACATAAAAACATTCCAATTCATTTATAATACAATTAATAAAACATGATAAATCATAATTCAAGGAATAATCGCTATAGATGGAACAACATAGCTCACAATCGGGTCTCACAAACCTACAACAGTATCAACCAACACTGAAAGTAATGAAATGAAAATAAATCGAGCCATAGAATTGATTCCAACATCTCGTAATAAAATTCCATAAACAAAACAGATGGTGAAGAGGTCTGTGCACAACATACCTCGAAGGATACGCACACATCATATTGAATTTAACTATAGACTAACTCTCTGGATATGATTTTACAACCAATTTAAAAAGGTTAATGTATTAATCACCAAATGTTCAATTAATCCAAAAAAAATAAAACTCTATTTATATTAAAATGTGAATAAATAATAAGAAATACCAAAAACTAGAGAGAAGAGACATAACTGACATAGTGATTGGATGTTGAATGAAGTGGTCTAGAAAGAGTAATAATCCACAAAACTATCTTGTAAAAAAATAGACTAGTGGCATAGGAGAAAAAACTAAATCTTAGTGGGTATATCTATATTGAATGATTCAATATATTCTTCCAAAGGTATTAATTTCATAAACCATGGATCTATGATATAAAATCCTTATAAAAATAGATTTCTTGAGAAATGTATTTCTCTTGATTGATGATTTTATGGTGTAAAAAGTGTAATTATAACATAAAATGTATTTATGGTTTAAAATAACGATTTACATTAGTAAAAAATTTTACACCACAAACCATTTTACGACTAGTTCCCAGTGAATTACTTCTACTATAATCCAACTCTTATGACATAAAAGTGTCTATCATGTAGTATTAGATATTGATTCTGAAGAATCTCCCCAAAAATTGATCTTACTCCCTCTGAACATTAAAATATACTCTTTAATAAGAAATTTAGAATCATTAAAAATCCGTGATGTTAAAATATCCCCACAAATAGTCTTTCGATCCTTGTGATGACATGCAGAGTATGTGTTCTCTGAAAAGGGGTGAGGCCACAACTCCCACATTGAGGATTTTCATAACCTAGCTTAATGATAATATGATATTTGTCACCAAATAAATCAAAAAAAATATATATATCCCATAAATTACAATCACCTATGTTTCAATGATCTCACATAGTATCTTTACAATAGATATATCTTGCTCAAACTCAGTGTCTTCCCAAATCAGAATGTCTGAGGGCTTAGAATGGTACTTCTTAAGATATGATATAATGGACAATCATGAGTATATATCAAATTAGTGCATAATTCCATCCTATATAAAACCTAATATTGTTTATTAGGGAGATAAAATGGTCTAACATATCTCATATCAATATTTCATATTATTTCCAATTCTATGACAACCCAAGCATGGAGAAACCTTTATGAAAACATGATACCCTATGAAAAAGTATAAATAGGGACATCAATTACCCATATATTATTTTGGATGACATTACATTGTATCTTTAAATTTACTAAAATTCTAAATACTCATGGAATTATCATGATTTACACTCAGTCCCATAAGTGAGGCCTTTCCCACCTCTTCCCAAAAAAGGGCTATCTTCAAAAAAAACTATAAAAATCCACAGAGGGGAATAATATGATCGACAATAAATTAATGTTGAAAATAAAAACTCAAACAATTCCAGATTTATATTTAACAATCCACTAAAATTCAAGATGAAGGCTTTCCAGAAATCCTTTATGATCTTAATAGAAGACTCTGTCAGACTCTCTACCTGTGGATGGTAATTTTTTCACAACCGAATCTGATTCCCCATTACCTGCTAGAGATTCTTCCGAATATATATTGAACTCATTATTGGGAAAATTTTATTTGTTATATATAGTTAATATTTAGTTATGAAAAATTTTAGACATCATTAATGATATGATCAAAAAATTATCATCATAAATTTAATTGATTAGAGTATGTTTACTAAGAGGACAATCCATCATAAAAATTGAGTAATATTTCCATACACATTACATATTATTATAATTCCATCATAATTAAATATATCATACTAATAAATACTCTATCATATTATTGTGTTTCTATTACAATGGTACTACAAATAATAATAATAATAGTTCATCAAATAAGGGTGCATTTCTAGTTTGGTAGATTTAACCACATACATGAATAATACAAAGAATTTATATCATGAATAGATATAGAAACTACATAAAAATAAACATTATTATAAAAATGAAAAAATAGTTCGTTTTTTTATTTGGGATATCTTTTATATAAATATATATAAATCATTAATTAAGAGACACACTTAAATCATGAATAATCACTGATACATTATTAATATCGATTTCATCTTCAAGGACAAATAATAAAATACACATGAATGGAATTTGAAAAATAATAAATACGTATGAATAATCAATAATAGTAACATTAATTATATAGTAATAATAGACCTTGGAATAATAAAAAATATAGACAATGCTGTTATGAAACTATAAGAATTGACCAAAACTGTAAACACCCTATGTGTAAAATAGTTAGGGTTCATATAGAGACTTTATATTTTTGAAAACTATATATTAAATAGGATGTGGTTGAGGTTATAAATTAATTGAATAATATAGTAATTTTTTATATATGTTATATATGTAATATCATGGAAGATAGTACATGAAGTACTTGTTTTCTGTCTTAAATTCCCCAATTTAAGAAAATGACTTTATTTTGTACATATGTTCATTTATTAGGGGTTTAATATTCATATTTAAGATATTATTTCAATAAATTTTTTTATTTACGGTATTTAAATATCAATTTTAATACCTCACTATCTTTCTTTTTTGACAGAATTTGTTCCTAAGATAATAGTGTGGGTTTTCAATCTGAATTTTCATTCATTGGGATTCAAGATATATTTCGAAAATATTACCACTTGCGAGGTTCATAAAAAACAACGAAATAATATTACCATGTTATACACACAATTTTTTATTTTTGAGAATTTATTATTATTATCCCTATCTCGTATAATTTTGATTCAATAATTACCGAAAATATTTTAAAACTCAATATTTTCTGTAATATAAATCTCATTAAATTTTTGTGTACTGTTATATATGTGTAGCTACCTAAAAAATATATCCATTACTGGAAACTAAAAATTATATTTAGTTTTAGCATAGATGAACATGGGGTTAATATCCCCAAAAAATGGTTGTTTAAGCATTGAAGAAATTATCACTTTGATGTAAGATGAGTGGGACTAAAACTAGAAACCTAACTATAAACTCCCACGAGATATTCCATGTAATGGTGACATGCTCTTTTTGAACCATGATGAATGAAATTTCCCTCCATATCCTTGGTATCCTAAAAATTCATGTTATGGAATCAAATTTTTATCTACCGAGGATAACCCAACACATTGTAAATACATTTAGTGATGTATTTTTTTAATAAGTGTAATTAATTTTACATTGATGATAACCCAATGACTCCAAGTTGATTATGATATGTTATTATACAAATAAACATTATTGTATTGAATTTAGTGGTATTTTATTTCTGTATTTCACATTATAAAAAAACATGTTTCAGTATGTACTATAGTCCATTTGAAATGGTATTAAATGTCATCAAGACTAATATGGTGAATCCATTATACTTATTTAGTTTATAGTGGGGGATCAAAATTATATAAAATTTAAATTCATTGAAGATATCAGAATAAAATATTTGTTTGAGAGTTGCTCTATAGATCTTTCAATAATAGTATAGTTCCTTGGATTAAAGCCATTGCACCATGTTTTTATGTATTGTGTTATTCATTTCATCATTATGAGATCACTGATTATAGTTATCCATGTTTTCATTTAATTTCATATATGTAGAATTAACATAGTTTCAATTGATTATGGATGATATTTTTATTTTATTCATTCCATATCACGTATTCCATGTTTATGTTATGAAACTATACTCTATATTTCACTACATATTGAGAATATGATCTCACCCTTATTAGTTTTACTTTCCTCAGAAAACCTATAGTAGGGATATGTGTTATTTTTTAGGCTGTTGATTGAAGGGAAACTAAATGTATTATAAAATTTCATGTTTCGTATTGTGTTTTTAAATATATTGTATATATGTATCTATTCATCCAATATTACAAAAAATTATATTACATCAATAAATCTTATATTTCATACCAATAATGTAACATAACAACTGAAAATATGTTTCTAATGAATAATTTAATGAGGATAGAGATGGGGAAAATTTTCTCACAACCATATCAGGATAGTTTACTTATTTTAAGAGAAAAAATATCATTTAACTATAGTGACATGGAGATATAAAATGTGGTGTAACTATGCTGGACCACTTATTAGCACAAAAATAACTATACTTTTAGGGAACTACTAATACATTGGTAGTGGAACAATAGATCAGATCCCTAGAGAAGATCATTCTCACTTTGGGAAGAAGTGAAAATGAAGAAGTAATAATGATGTTCAATTTTTATAAAGGTATATATGGTCTAATTTTGATCAATTTTTCAAAAAAATAATATGAAAGATGAGATAGAGGGAATGGAATGTGGATCCTTTATGGAATAATATTATGAAATATTCATTCATAATGTATAGAGAATAAAATTGAAAATGAAATTCATCAATATTGAAAAATAAAAGAAAAAACATTGACCACTATGAGGATTGGTTTACATGTTCATGAAGACATCGTAAAAAAATTCATATAGATAAATATGAATGATTAACAAATTATTTGATGGGATAAATATTAGCCTTCATAGTCCATTGGTATCCTATAGATTTTGAACATATGAGGTCATAGTATCAAGTTCCATTATGGTAGAAAAGGTCTTATGAAGGACATATATATTCAAGGGAATGCAGAAGAATAAGTGGTAAATTAAGAATTATGGTTAGAAAAATTAATTAAAGGGGAATAATGGAAGGATGAAATTTAATTCTTTTAAAAATATTTAGAAGAAACACCCTGGGGACTATATAACGGTTACATGATACAATTAAAATTTCATAGAAAAAGGACATCAAGCTCATGCATGAAATGTATAAATAGAAGATATAAATGTTATATTATTTATGTACATGGAGAAGGGACATTATGACCACCAATTACCCAAAATTCAAGTGAGTTTAACTCAAAAATTTCCAAGGGAGTAAAGATAGGACTATGTGAATAACACAAATGAAGTTGAAATTGTTATTGATTAGGTGGTTGGTAATTTTATAATACCCAAAATGCTAGATATTTTTTATTTGAATCTGGATCTTCACAATCTTTTAAATCAATAATTTTTTCAAAAAAACATAATATATTTTCCAATCAACTATATATGACAGTTATCAGTTATGTCTCAGATTTAGAATCATGTTTAAATGAAGATGTGTTTGGAAGGTCTAGTTATGATGCATGAGTATACTCTTTTTTCAGGATTGTTTACTATACCATTTGGTTACAATGATGTGATATTTGGGATGCATTTTCCTTCATTGTACAATTAAGAAATTTATTTCCAATTTATGTATATTATTATTTGTTAAAGTGATGTCGAATCTCATATATTTAGAGCGAGGATTTATCATCAAAATCTTATTCAGATCCTACCACAGTTGTTCTCCACAATGAATTGTTGGGAATAGTTAATGTTTAAGACTAATATATTGATATGTAAGATAACATATGAATTTAGTATGTAAAAATGTTAAAAATATTAATTTATTTTTTTATAGATAGAATACCCAGTCATCCAACAGATTT
This sequence comes from Viscum album, assembly GCA_963277665.1. NCBI lineage: Eukaryota > Viridiplantae > Streptophyta > Magnoliopsida > Santalales > Viscaceae > Viscum > Viscum album. Next base: position 1,544,219,416 of record OY728142.1, read on the forward strand.
TTAAGTTGATTCTTACATTGAACTCATTCCTAATCCAGTGGAATTATATAAAACTACCTATATAATGACACCCTTGATGTTGGTGGATCATAAGTAATAACTACAAGATTTTTTGATAACATTTTAATAATTCCTATTGATTCAACCTGGGTATCCCCAATTTAATTTTTGGAAAATACATATTGGTATTTGAGTCTATAAACCAATTACAAAGAGAACAGTAAAATTAATATACATAATAGGTACCATTTACCATTGATATGTAAATTATTTTTTCAAATTGACGGTTGACAATACTTTTTATAGATGGGCATTTTTATCAAGTTATCATTTTTTAATGGTGATGATGGATGATATACCAATTGTGTAATTTTGAACAATGTATAGACAATATGAGTTTATGGTATTTCTATTTGGATTCACTAGTGTACCTTCAATATTTACGTATTAGATAATTAGAGTGTTAAAGGAGAATCATGAAACCATTTTGGTGGTATTAATTGATGATAAAACGATATATTCTAAGAGAGGTAAATATCATGATATTCATCTTCAAATAATTATAGACACCCTTTGTTAGAAAGAATTATATGGGAAATATTATAAGAGTGAATTTTGGATAAAATAAATTTATTTTCATAGATACATTTTCTCAAAGGATAGAATATATATTGACCATTAGAATACAAATAGAGTAAAATAATATCATTCACCTATGAACATAAATTAGATCTAATGTTCTATAGTTTTAAAAAGTTACTATCATCTATTCATTCATGATTTTTCCCAATTGTACATATAGTTTTCATAGTTGACATATAAAGGGGTAAAATTTCCATGGTAATGGGAATTTGATGAATGTTTTGATGTTATGAAGAAGAAAATGAAAAATTCACAATTATTTACTCTACTAATTAATGGAAGTATTTATAATTTATAGTGATTCATCGAATAATGTAATTCATTGTTTTCTCATGAGGATTGATGTTGTTATTTTAAATGCATCAAGAAAATTAACAATTCATGAAAATAACTATCAAATTCATGAACATTATATGTGTGGTGTAATATTTTCTTTGAAAATTTTGAGACACTACCTTATATAGTGAAGTATTTATTATATATATAGATCACAAATTTATAAGTATATATTCTCATATAAGGCGCTCAAAATGAGGAAAAGAACATTTCCAAATATACTCATAGAATATAACTTCTAAAAAATCACCATCTGAAGTAAAACAATGTGGTTGATGCAAGAAGTATGGGGTACCATTGAGTTTTGATCAAGATGAGTGTTAAAAATGATTATAATTAAAAATATATAGTAAAATTTTTCAAGGTTATTTTTATGCAAGGGGAGAGGTAATTAATTTTATATGAAATTAATAAACCAACCTTACTGTAAATGGCAGAGATGTCCTAATAAGATTAAAAGACGGTGAAATAGAAGATTAATGAAATAATTGTTGGGAAACTGACATAATTTATCTATAGTGATGGTGTGCTATTTTTTTGGAAGAATTTATGCATTACAACCATTCCAAAGATTGAAATGGAAATTTTATATAAATCAGATATCTAAATTTAATGTATTTAATGTATTAGAAAAATGATATATAGGGATTTATGTGATCCTTTATTGCGGAATGGTGTGGTGTGAGAAATTACTTGATATATTTCATGATGATTGGTATCCCAAATGGAAATGTATGAAATAACACATCCTAAGGGAGTCATTAAAACTCTATCTATAACTATATTGTAGGGATAAAATATTATAGGGGATATTTTACTGGAGTCCCAAACACTCTAATGAATAATTAGGATAAATGGTCCTTTAGCAATAAAGATAATATTTTTCCTCATTTCATAAAAAAAATAAGATAACATCAACCCTTTTACTGACATTCTTCATGCTATATGAGTTAAATTTTAAGTCTTAATGGGTAACCAATATCAAATGGATTTGATCATGACCCCGGATTCACACAAAAAAATTAGTATATTATTCAAAGGGATCTCAAGACTGAGATACAGTTAAGAGAAACCAATCAAACCCAGACTTATGAGTGATCTAAAATTGATATATAGATATTATAATACATCCTAATATCATAATAAATTGAATTCATTGTTATTTGGGATCATTATCACACTTTCGTACAATTTGAATAAAATATTAGCTTCTATTAGAGTATCAATATTGAACTATATGGATTATTTTATGGGATGAGGTCTCTAAATGAAACATGTTTTGAAGATGTTTGAGAATTATTGTCAATTGGCCCAAATATTATTGAGGAGGAAGCCTTAATTCTATAAACTATTCAAGATTATATTAAATATTCCACAAGTTGTAAAAAGACATATATTATAAACCAATAGAAAAAACATGTATTTTTTAGTTATCTATCACATATTATTGAACCTTACACCATGGAATAAAGTTTTAATATTTTATAAAATGGATATTTTATTCACATGGTATAGTAGTCCTTTTCAAATACTATAATGAATTCTAGTTGTAGATTTTTTATTATCAATAATTCTGAATATTTCTAAATTAAATGATTTCTACCGTGATTCATTACTATGGAAATACATGTATGATACATTTAATTTTCTCACATAAGAGGGAATAGATTAGTGAATAACTTGTTTAGTTTTTCAACACCATAGAGTAAGTATAACAGAATATAACAAATCGATTGGTAAATGTCCTTTAGAAAAATAAATATTTAATATAAAAAACCCAGGAGAATGAAGAAGTTAGAAAGGGTGAGTGTCCACTTTCCTTCAATAGTTGATATATAACCAAATTTGGAAGACACAATTACTTTTGGGGAATAAACTATTAAAAAATGACCACAAAAAATGGAATTTAATTTAAATTTTATTGAACCTTTAACTTTTTTAATTATTGAATATGATTAAAAAAATTAACCTCAATTTTTAATTTATTATAATGATAATTTTTAAAAATCATTTTTTTGATATTTTTGTAGAAAATTGGTTTTATAGATGTAAATTATATAATTAAATTCTCCCAAAAATATATTTTATTTGGTAAAATATAAAATATAAATTATGTGTTTTTCCAAATTATTTATTTTCAAAAAAATTATTTTTGGATATATAAATTAATTTTATATCATTAACTACTAATTATCATAGAACATGTTAAATCATTATTTAAATAAAATATAGGTGTTATATTAAATTCCTGTAAAAAAATTAGTCTAATATAATTTAAAGTATAAATCTAATATTATTTTTAATGAAATAAATAATATATAAAACATGTTAAATTAGTATCTAATTAGAAATAATTATTAAAATAAATTAATATTAAAAACAATTTTTCTATAAAGACAATTTCCCAATATCATATGCAGTGACTTAAATTTAAATTTCACTATATTTTAAGATTTAATCGAGAAAAAAGAATTAAAAATAAATATTAATAACCATTAAATTTGGTAATTATGATAATTATATATTTTTAGTAATATAATAATTACCATTGATAATTTATAAGAGCAATCAATAAGGGTAAAATGGCTAAATAAGGTATCTCAAATATGTAATAATTAATAGGTGAAGACACATTTTATAAATCCTTGTTTGGAAAGAAATTCATAGCCACAGTTCTTGTTTAAAAAATTTCACCTAATTCATCTAACTCACCAAACCCATATAATACTCATTTGATTAAATATGTACCTTATACATAAATTTAGTTTCTATGAAAGGTCCAATTTTTAACTGATAAATGAGGCCTCCCAAAATCTATTAGATTCTAACAAAAAATTTTATATTCCCACAAAAAATATACACTACTTACTTCTCATAGAATTTTATTTTATTCAAAAAATATTCTGGTTACAATAGATTAGCCCAAGCCCATCAATTCTGTGGAATCCTCAATGAGGAATCCAAAGTTCCCAATGTCAGTTCAATATTTTTACTAATGTATTTTTCTTTTTATATTTCCATATAAAATTATTTTATCCCAATATTATATTAATATTTAAAAATATATATTTTAAATTTTTTTTATATTATGGAAATAAAAAAATAACCATTGTTTCTATTTCCCTTAAGAAAAACATATCCATCATTTTAGTGTTGTACGGACTACCAACTCCATAATGCAACATCTTTCAGTTTATATCATCACCTTACCTGGATTTATATAAGTAATAAATTATTCAATAAATATGATATTAATTATATTATTAACATCCTTTTATAAACATTTTATAACCTGTTTTTTAATTTATCAACCAAAAATTGTCTTTAATTTAAACATTAAAAAATAACCATACCAAGAGGATAATATTATATTCAAATTGTGTAATATTTCCATTAAATAATTTATTTCTCAAAATAATCAAAAATGTATTTATAATTTTTATAAAATCCATATGATATCATTATTCTTCTATTGATATTAAAATTTCAAAACAAAATAATAATAATTCATTAAACTAGTGTATGTTCATGTTTGGGTGAGTTTAAGGACATATTTGAACAACACAGTAAATTTATATAATAAATGACCATGTGACCATAATTTCTAGAATAATAAAAATATTTATCTATATAAATATCATTTTATTGGGTTATGTATACTTTATATCAATATTTAATTATTCCCTATAAATACACTTCAATCATGAAGAATCCCTGAAACATGATTTTTATATATTTTATCTTAAAGAATAAGGTTAAAAACATTGAATGGAATTTGAAACATCAAAAATAATTATAAATAATACCCAATATTTAATTAAAAAATATAATAATAATTAACACGGTACAAAAAATTAATATGACTCCAACTATTATGAGAATTTTACAAACAATCAAATATATAAAAACCAAATATAAAGAATAAGTAGAATTCATATGGTGAATGAATATCATTGAAAATTATAGATGAAAATGTATATTATTAAGGTAATTAGTTATTTGAATTTGATAACTATGTTTGTGATAGATTAGTTGAAATTTCTTCAAAAAAATTTATGATAAGCTGTAAGGGGTTTCCATCTTAAAATAATTTCTTTGATACATGTTTTCTATTATGCAACGGATTTTACTTATAAATTTTTTGTAATTATGATTTTAGATTTATTATCATTACTTTTTTAGTGAGTATACATAAATATCAATTCAAATCCCTACCTTTTTATATTTTTTGTTGAATTCTATTAAAATCAATTAATGGGGTTTTCTATCTCAATTTTTATCCTTTAGAACTCATGTTACATTCAACACATATTTTTTTGTGGAGTGTATTTTTTGATGGAAGGATTTTTGGGTATTATTTAGGAAATATAATATATTAACAATTTTATATTATAATATTATCTTACAATATTTTGATTCAATAATTAAAAAAACTGTTCAAAAACACATTATATTCCATGGTGGAAAACCAATATTATGTTTTTGTAGAGAGAATGTATATGTAGTTTCCTTGAAAATACATCCTTAGATAGATACTAGAATGTGGTTGTTTTTATGGAATAGATCCACCTAGGGGTAATCATCTAGAATGATCCTGGTTTATTATTAAATCATTCATCACTCAGATGCCAGATAAATGAGCCTAAGACGACACACATGGCTAGAATCTCCTAGGGGACATGCTAGGTAATATTCCAACACTATTTATAACATGCGATAAAGTATATTTCCTACCATATCTATTGTCTCCTAAAAATGATACCGTAATAATATTATTACAATCATCTATGGACAATACAACATAGTTTATGCATCCTCGCCATAATATTATTTTGATAAGAGTTATTCATTTTATATTTTAAATACCCTATAGTTTCCTTGTTTATAAAGGATTGTTCTCTCAGATATCAATATTATTATATTGAATAGAGAGGTATATGATACCACTATTACTCGTTATATATTTATACATCCATTATCCCATAATAGGGTCTTTATTGAATAGTTTCAATGCTTTTGATGAATCATATAGTCTATACATTGTACATAATCCAGTGATTGATTCCTCCAAGAATTATATATCTCCAAAATTAATTGATATGTTTCATGGGACAAAACCTTTTGGGATTGGGTGTATAAATCTTCCCATAATGTGAATGTGTATTGTCATAAGAAAATGGAATCATGTTTTGATGATTACATTTTATAATAGATTTGTATATTTTAGTGATTTTTATTATCCATGTTATCACTTATTGTCATTAATATATAATTTCCTAAATTTATGTTTATTGGGCCTTAATTTTTTACACTTATTACTTCCTTATCAATTATCAAATTTTTTTGTCATGAAATATTTCACCATATTCAACTCTATACTAATAATTTGTGCTCAAACTTTTTTTCCCTTTAAAAAAACATAGAGTTGAACTATGTGTAAATTTTACAATATCACTGAACGGATGTACATGTTCATGAAATATGTTCATATTTTATCTTATTTTTTGAAATTTAATGTATTTATATATATAGTATTGTCATACTAATAATTTTTGGGTCCTTTGGAAACTCTTTTATTCAATAAAAATAAGGTAATATAACAACAATACCATGGTTTCTAGAGTCAAGGATATTAAAACCTTGATTCATAGGGTAAGATATTTATCATTTTGCATATGGAAAAATCTATGTACTCTCATTTATGAGTCAATATATATCATAAATAAATCACATCATAAAGAAAATGGAAAAATTGAATAATTAACATCCTTCCATTTAATAATTAAATTAATTTTTTATATTCCTCTATAAATATGAAACTAACTCTTTTATGTGTTCAAATGGTTAATGGTATTTATAATGAGGGATGTTTTGGAGAAATTACTGGTACTAACATTATAATAATAAAAAACTATTAACCTCATCCAGGATTGTAGGTATAGAACATTATTCAATGACCTTTTTCTTTTAGTGCTAAACAAATAATCAATCATTGTAGAAAATATATCAAAGTAATAGAAATTTCATATCCTATAATTTGGAATTTCAAAATTTATCATGTATCTTATTTTCATTGTGAGTCTCAAGAATGATTCATAAATTTATCATACTTTATAAATAATTTTTTAGAAAATTAATATACCTTTAGTAAATATGAAATAAATTTTTTAAATATACTCATTTAACACTCTATTAATAATATCATTTAAAAGGGTGTAATATTCAATCCAAATATATTTACTATAATATCACGATGTATAAACATCATTGGAAATAATTTCATCCGAATTTTATCCATCATAAATCTAATATGATGATACCAAGGGAAAAGATCAATATTTAATTAATATTTTTATCTTAAAATTGTTCAAAATAATCATCAACATCAGGAATATGATAATTTTTGTTATAGTAATGGAATCAAAATCCCTATATTTAGTGCATAACATCATAGTATCATCCTTCTTTTTTCAAAAACATAACTTAATCTGTCCAATGTGGAACCCATTGGCATTTTAATCCATTACCACATAACTCATATATTTATTTTACTTAAATATATATAATTTTACCATTTGGTATGGATTCATAGATATTTTTTTTTCTTCAAGATTTATTTCAATTGAAATATAATATTCTTTCCCAACATATTTCCCTGTAGTTTATTTCAAATCACGTTAATGTATACATAGAAAATAAGTAAATTTTCAATAATAGAGTTACCTATCACATCAATAATAATTTAATTCCCCACTTCTATGAGAATATTATTATGAAGAGATACTAAGGGTGGATCAAAAAATGATTCATATGATTATGTAGCTATTATAAAGATAATTAATTCAAAATAATTGTCAAAAATTTAGATCTACATCTCTTATAATTAACCTTTTTCATTATTATTTAAATTAAAACCCATTTCATGGATTATTTAAAATACTATGATAGGTTTGATAATAACATTTAGGAATATGTTATGTCCATGAATCATAAAATAGATTGAGTGATATAATGTTTTTAATAACATATTCTCTTATTTTATGGATTGATAACTACCTTATTTTTGTTCATGAAAATTATTTATTTTTCATGGAAAATATTGAAGATAAAAAATTGTCAACATCCATAATAGAATAAAAAATTATCTAAATTTAAAATTATGATCAATGTTCATTCCACAACATCACAAATAAAGTCATCTTTATATGTTGTATTTGTATAATCATAGACTTCACCCTTTGGAGTATTATATGGTATATTATATTGATGTTTGGTTAATTGGTTTTCATAGTGACCTAAAACCTTTTAGTTAAATAAATTTATGTTTATGGATTATTCATTATAATTTAATTCATGAAAATAATGACCTTTATCTCCATACTCGATGGAAATTCCTATTTCCGTAATGAATATACCATGCAGTATCCTTAAAAAAGTATCACATATATGAAATATCCCGTTTCACATCATACCCTTGTCCTTTTTTAACATCATGTTGTTATCAAGAATTCTACAATTATATTTACATATTTTAATGTCTTCTGTAATAGATTATTCATTATCTATTAGGATATAAATATATACTAAATCCTAATATGAAGAGAATGTATGGGAGACTACTACCCTTTCATGGAATATTATTAGGCCATCAATCAAATAATAAATCATACAATTTTGGATTTCATATGAACTAAAAAAAAATCTTACAAACCTTATAATGTTGGATTCATAAATAAATTGTTTTTAATTATCATTTAATCCTAGAATAGGAAATCTTCCTTCTATACCCACTCATTAATCATGAGGAAAATATTTTTCAATGAAAATCTCCATAATATCCTTCCACTCTATTATTGTTTTTTCCTCTATATATTTAGTGTATAAAATCTATAACAATCATTGATCTAAACTAAAAATAACATGATAAACTACCTTGTTGAAATTATCCATTTCATTAGTTCCCAAAGAATGATATATATTCTCAAGAGAACTTGTACCCTTCACCACTAATAATGGATTTTTGGTTCTATTTAATAATGGAGGTTGTATTCTTAACATGTAAAGTGGATGTCCCCCCATATTAAATAAACTAAATAATCTACTATCATTTCATTGGGATAGGTATAACCTTACATTAGCCTAATTCCCAACCCCTTAGCTCCACCTAGACAACATGAAGGTCCATCCCAAGGGCCCGCCTAGTGTAAATTATCCACTCCATAGCACCAACAGGTGCACCAAAACCCACTATAACATATCCTATCTAATAACTCTATATGTTAGTCCTCCCCTCCCATTATACCACCGTATTTAGTAATAACAATAATCCTTCACACTCCATTACCATTTCTCACTGCTCTTATGGACCACTAATAGTATTGTGATAGCTATTCCTACTGTTGAAAAGATGTGGTATTAGAATGACTTATATTCCCACATCGATGACAGTAGACCCATTACCATGATACCCTCATACAACCACAATCCTCTTACGTATCACTCACCAATCCAATGGAAATCTAAATACTATTTTATATCCAAAAATCCTTGAAATTTCTGAATAAAAATATTTAATCCCAAGATAATTCAACATTCTGGGAAGAAAATTTCATCCCAATTTTTTTAATCTACCTTGATGTTGTTTTAACTAGTTCACATCTATCTCCAAATCCAGCTGAATATATATATTCATTTTCCTTCCCTGGGATAAATTCCTATGTAGATTATTTGTTTATACAAGATTTTAATTCCTTATACTAGGTTCCATTTTTAAAAAATTGAAACCACTAGATTAGATCATAAAATTTAAAATCATAATGTATAATTCTAAAATTAAAATATTATGCATAGTAAATCCATAAATAATAAGCATTATATCATTTGAAATATCATGAAATCATAATTTTTTTTCAAATATTTCGTAATGGTTTGTAAAAAATGTGAAAATCAATCAAATCAGTTCCCCTAAGTGTGTTTACCATAGAGTACAGTCTTATGAAAAATAATTGTGCACCAATGATGCTCAAGTTAATTACAAATACTCCCTTTTCTATTTGTTAAAACTATGTACATCTGTTCCACACCTGAATCAACATCCTAGTATCATGTTATGGGTGTATTTTCATGTAAAACCACATAATATCTAGTTCATAAATACATTATTCTTTTATAATGTACATTAAATTATCAAACATATTCCACCATAGTTTTATGTTATCTAGTTTATTATTTCATAATATAGTTCCCAAGGATTAAAATATCATTATTTTGATTCAAAATTTTATAACTCCAACCCCAGTATCTTAGCGCTGGTGGTTAATTTTTTAAATATCCATATCATATAGGTGAACACGTCCCATGAGATTAAATAGTTTAGTTTTCATAAAAAACTAGATAAATGATTGAATCACACATTACCTTTAAAATATAAAATAAAAAATAGTATTTTATCTAATATAATTATTATTCCATTTTTTATATGCTTTCATATCAATCATGGTATACTAACTGAAATCTTATGGAATGGAAACAAAATAAAAGTGTGAGCTTAGATTCTCATTAATGGAAATTATACAATATAAGCTATCATAGAATAAATATGGCGTGAATAATATGGTTGGAACAAAATTTTATCAGATAATTACATATAAATAATCACATGAGGTGGTAACTTATTGATGGATAATGTACCAAATCGAATAATCACATGAACATAAATAACTCATTAACAATAATAGAATTCATAATACCAGACATTTTCCAAATTCAATTGATTCTTCATAAAAAATCATACATAAATAGGATTGTACTATAACATATAACCATAATATTTCGTATCATGATATATACTATTACAATGATGACATATATAATTGGGATACCCATCAATAACATAATAATTACATTGAATTAATCAAATCAATACACAATACAACTTCTCTAACATAAAATAATAATCAATAACTATCCATATTAGAAGAAATAAAATACTGAATATCAATAAATATTCCATTAAAAATGGTCATAATTTATCAAGAGAAATATAGTGGATATTATAATTATATTATATCCCCTGTAAAGACTTATATTTATCAATAGATATTGAAATTTATTAAAATACATTTAATATATCAGTAGAATATTTTTAAGGAATATACCCTTTTCATTATTAAATCACTCATATATAATTAATTTTTTTATAAAATATAAGTATTTTTATGAAATGAAAATTGGAATTCATATAGGATTATTGAAATAAATGAGTATTAATAGTGGGCGGAAAGGAGTTTTGAGTGGGGTATGTGAAAATAAAATTTTCAATCCAACCATTAGAGAAAAGTTTCTCTTTCAAAAAACACAAATATGATTCCTATTATAAGTTCTTATAAAATAATAAAATGTGTAAAATGAAAATAAAAAATAAATTAGTAATTCTAGAAACATTCTTGAAAACATTTTAAATAACATATATACAGTTAATAATTACACTTCAACAAGAACGAAAAATAAATTTGGGTTCTATATAAAACATTGATTTGGAATATTTTTGTTAAAATGAATTATAAAAATAATCTAATTCATGAAGATACCAAAAATAAACATAGGAGAATAAAATTTATGGGATTTATGATATAAATATTATATAAATTATCTTATATAGTCTTAAACATAAATAATCTTGAATAAGGATGAGATTGGAAAATGAACTCTTAAATTAGTTTGGAAGTTCATTGTATGTGAATTCGACTCATTCATAAGAAATTTAAATTTATTATTATATAAAATAAAAATTTAGAAACCCATAATTTCATATGGGATTCACTTATAAAATTTCATCATCAGTTTATTATTATTTTTTAAATCATTAATTATCTGATTTTATTGATCCGTTTTAAATGTATCTTTCATTTTTTTAGTTTAAGTATTTGAATATTTCTCATGGTTTCACCAACTATTGAATATTTATAATTATATAATTTCCATATTTATTCTTATAAAATTATTTATTATTGTCATTTAACGATGTTCATAAAAAATCATTCACATTGCTTCATATAAGTGGCAGTCCAAACATACACCTGAGTGATATTATAATTTTTGAATGAGTGGATGTGTAATCATATAACTGAAATATTGTATTTTATTAATCATAAATATGTTAAAATCTTCATATATTCTCATTTTTTACATATTTAAAACGGTCCAGTTATTGGGGATATAAAAATTGAATTACAATGCTATGTGGAGACAGTAAGCCATATGTATTATCGAGTAAAATTTTAAATTTTATGAGGATAGTAAGAATATTAATATAGGTTGTTACAATATAGTAATTACATTTTATTATATTTAATATACTGATTTTATCAAATATTATAATTATAGAATATTTAAATGAGTTATAAGAGGAGATAAAATGAAAACACTAGATTAAAAGTTATATTAATTCTTTTGAAAACAACCACTGGCTTAAACCATAAGCCTTATTGGTTGTTCCTTTGATGAGGTTTTAGCCTATAAATTTTTTTGGGAGTTTTGTTTAGGGACATGGGATGTTATTTATATGTTTTAATGGATCAATCAATGTAAAGAAGAGAGGATAATAGATGTATTTTGATAAGTGATGAAAATGGTACACTTGGAATTACATAAAATATTTTATTAATTTAATTTATATTTCTTTTTAATTTGACCCCAAATATTGTTAAATTATAATGTGAAAATTATAAGGTCAAAATAGAACTAATTAAATAGGTTTATAATATTTTATATGTGTTTTTACGATAATCTCTTATTTTAACCCCCTCTGAGGGCATACCTTTTTAATCATAACTATGTTCAAAAAATGTTAATGGTTTTATATACATTAAAAAATAATTTAACATATTAAATATTGTTATATATTATGATTTAAAATATTTAATCCATTTAAACGGATTCAATATTTAAAATTTTAGAAATTAAGTTTAATAAAAGTGTTAATAAATGCGATGAAATCAATTTTTAAAAAAATGATCCTTTAAGCATAAGAATGATTTTAAAGTAAAATAATCTATAATGTTGATCCTAAAATAATTTATTTTATTATATGGAATAAAATGATACTTATTTTTCATTAAAACCAATCCATAACTTAAAGAAAACATATTAATTATTTATTAAGATTAAAAATAGATAAATAGTTTTTATTTACACAAAAAAATTATTTGGGATTTCCAAAATCATAAGCATATATTTCTATGTTATGAATCAAGTTTTTATAAGAATAATATTCAATTAAAAATACATACATAGTCAATAAAATGAGTTTCATTGACATTTAATTTATACTTATATAATTATAAAGTAATAAAAGTGACATTTTTATCAAATTATTGTTTTTTTCAATATTCATGAAAAAAATTAAGTATATAAAGATAATCTAAATAATTATTTATAAGGTTTTTGGAAATGATAAATTTAAAAGTAAAATAATTTATTCATATTCAAAATATTAAATTTTGAAATTTTGGATTTAAAAAAATTATTATACAAAAACATTGTGTATTATTTTATATTTTATCTAGACAGAAAAGCCTTCTATAAATATTGTTCAACTATTACAATATTCCCTCCATAAATATTTTTGCAAATTAATTTTTTTTAGAATGTCACCTAATAAAAATATTTGGATTGTTTTCCATCATATTTTTATCATATTCCTATATAACCTCCTTTATCTTATTATTTATGAAACATACCATTAACATCCATATCATCATATTCTTCAACTCGTGTCCTCGAGTGTCCAGAACCCGGATTAGAACAATACTGTAATATAAAAATGGTCCCCATTATATTTTCATAGATATGTGAATATTAATTTTATCTATCATATACATCTTTAACAAATATACATGAAACACCCCATGAAATTTAGAGAGGATAGATTGAATTACTAAATGGTAATCTACAACTTTAATTATATAAATAATTTGAAAAGGCATGATGTACATTGGTACTAGTTTCCCATTATTTAAAAAATTATACCACATGTCCATAGTGACACATTAACAAAAACATGATCTTCCACTTAAACTTATATATTCATCCTGAATTTATGTTTTATTTCACATTTCCATTATTTGAGATGAATAAATGTGATTATGAATTGTCTTCACTATTATTATCATCTCCATAATAAGATATGGGCTAATAAGAATTCATTAACAAATTACATCCAAAAGGGATGATGTACGACAACTAATAACATACAATAATGTGGAACCTATTTGAAAAATATGACATAGGATTCTGTCACAAACTGGTACATGAAATGATCTTACATATACTAGAAGAGAATTATTGATCCCTAGAGGCTGGTGACTAGTGTCTTTTCATCATGATCAACAAGATGGAATGATTTCTCCCAAAATTGAGTAGATTTCATGAAATATATTTATATTATATAAATAAATAATATAATAATAAATAAAAAATATATATTCTATAATTGAATGAATATAGAATAATAGATACAACTCAAACAAGATAGATTAGACAAATAGTATAAGTTCAATAATAAATTACATCTAAAATATAGACTGACTACTCTAGATGATAATGTGGGAATCATTGCAAAATCCAACCCCCTTCTAACCAATCGAATTGGATAGAAACCTCATTACCTCAACTTGTAACATTTTCCTTTCTCTATATAAAAAACATAACCAGGTCTACAGAACATTAATGGGGTGTATAAGGTGTGAAATAAACATGAAAAGTAGGACCAAACCAAGGTATTGTATACCAAATCACTATAAATAACAATAATAAATATGATTATTTGAAATAAAGAAGTAATAATAAGTAGAAATTAAATTTTAAAATAAATCATGGTAAATATTTTCTTTTTTCTATAGTTACAAACAAGCAATTAACCAATTTTCAATGTAATATTTCAATAAGAAATTTGAGAAATTAAATGCAGTTACATAAAATTTGAATCGATAAAAACCCAAAAAAATGTTAAAAATGTGGTGGATAAAAATTGGTTAGGCCATTAGTCCAATCATACCAAATCAATAATTATATCACTCACAAGACCAAAGAACAATAAGACCAGTGCAGAGAGGAACACCAATTGAGTGAACCCACTAATTGGTTCAATCCATTATCTTGAAAAATGAACTAATGAAGAATAAGAACACCCCATGAGTGAACCACCCAATAGTAAAAATGTATACTTTTCATAATTAATACCCTCCACAAAAGTACCAAAGGCTTACCATGTGTTGTATTTATCAAATAGATTTTAAAATTTATTTTTCACAATCTACCTCAAAAACCCATATTCTTTGTTCTAACCTACATTGAAAAATATTTCATAATTATTTAAAGACACACATTTCCATTAATTAAGAACCAATGTAAAAGAACAAGATTTTCTTGAAAATCAATTTACATGATGATAAAAACATTCCAATTCATTTATAATACATTTAATAAACCATGAGAAATCATTATTCATGAAATTAAGTCAATAGATGGACCCCCTAGCTCAAAATGTGGCCTCAAAAAACCCATAATTGTATCAACCAACATTAAATGTAATGACATAAAAATAAATTGGGCCTTATAATTGATTCCAAAATTTCATAATAGAATTCCATAAACATAATAGATGTTGAAGAGGTTTCACCACAACATACCTCGAAGGATACACACACATTGTATTGAATCTAATTATTGATAGACTCTCAGGATATGATCACACAAACAATTTAAAGAGGGTAATGTAACCATAAACAAAATTTCAATTAATACAAAAACAAATTAATTGTATATTTATATTACCTAGGTAAATGAATAAGAGGAAATCCCACAAACTAAAGACAAGAGACAAAACTAACAAAGAGACTCGATATTCAATGAAGCACTCCAGAAGGAGTAAGGATCACCAAGAAACCCCTGTAATACCATGGAATCATGGAATATTAGAAAAAAACAGAATCGAAGTGGGTTTATCTATATATAATGATTTAATATATTTATCGAAAGGTGTTAATTTCTTAGACCATGGATATATTATGTAAAATCATCTAAAAACACACTTCCTGAGATGTAAATTTCTGTTGATCTTTGCTTTAATGGTGTAAAAAACTGTTATTATAACATAAAAAGTATTTATGGTTTAAAATAAAAATTTACATCATTAAATAATTTTACACCACAAAACATTTTACGAATAGTTCCCAATGAAGTACTTCTAATATAATTCAAATATTATGACCTAAAAGTGTCTAGCATGTAGTAATATTAATATATTCTAATGAATCCCACAAAAAATTGACCTTCCTACCTCTAAACATTAAAACATACTCTTAAATAATAAATATGGAGACATTAAGAATCCAAGATGTTAAAATCTTCCCACAAATAGTGTTTCAATCCTTGGGATGTCATGCAGAGGAGGTGTTCTCTGAAAATACATGGGGCCAAAACTCCCTCACTGATGATTTACATAACCTAGTATCATGATAATATGATATTTGTCACCAAATAAGTCCAACCAAAAAAATATATCCCATAAAATACCCTCCCCTGTGATTCAATGATCTCACATGGTTTCTTTATAATAGATATATCTAGCTCAAACTCAGTCTCATACCAAATCAGAACATGTGGGGGCTCAGGATGGTACTTCCTTTGTTGTGATATGTGGAAAAAATCCTTAATATATATCAAATGAGTGTATCATTCCATCATATATAAAATTTAAGCAAGTTTCCCAGTGAGATAAAACAGAATTACATATTTTATATCAATGTTTTTTTCCTTTCCAATTCTTTGATGACCTAACTGTGGACAAACCTTCAAAAAGACACAATAACATATGAAAAACTAGAAATGGTAAGATAAGTGATACATATATTATTTATAATGAATATACATTTTTAGTCAAAGTTTACTTACATTCTAAATACACATTGAAGTATCATAATTGACGCTCAACCCCACATGTGAGGCATTTCCCACCTCATCCAAATAAAGAGGTTATCTTAAAGAAAAACTATAAAAATCTAAAAAGGGGAATAAAATGATCAAAAAAGGATTAATTTTGTTTAATGAAAACTCAAAAGGTTCAAAATTTCTATTTTACAATCCACTAAAATTCAAGATGAATTCATAGTAAATATCCTCTATGATCTGAAAAGAACACTATGTCGGATTTTCTTCATGTGGATGATAATTTATGATCAATTGAATTCAAGTCCCCATTACCTTATATAGAATCATCCTAAATATTGATATAGATATAAAATCTATAACACCTGAATATTTTATTTTTTTCCTCTTCTAAAATATATCATCTTTGATATTTTATGCTTCACACAAAATCAAGTTTAAAATAGAAATATATTATTTAATATGTCCTTTGGAATACTAATGTGACCACAATAAATAGTAATATGAATGATATATTTGAAATTTAAACAATGAGAGTATAAATAAAAATTGGGTATCTTATAAATGGATATATTTTATATATGTATAACATGGAATACATAATTTAATGTTTTAAATGTGAAAAATTAAGTGCTGGAATTTCATTAAATCGTTACGATTTATTTATAATTTTATAATTCACATCATTTTTTAAAATAAATATATTTTCAAATAATTGATTCATAAATTAATATTTTTTTTATTATTACAATATTATTTTATGATACCTTAATTAATATTTAAATATTTTATAAATGAAGTTGTAATTTGAAAAATGATATTTTTTGAATTAAATATGATATAATATAAAAATATATTATTTCTTATTTAGACAATTTTTTTCATAAAATGGTGTCTATTTTTTATTATACACATTAATAAATGGTTACAGATATTTTTTGGAATTTTTAAAAAATAATTGAAATTTTGGTTAATAATGACATATAGTAAATTATTGTATTTAACGCTTTACGTAACCAAATGCATTATTAAGTCACGAATGATGTAATTAAGAGGTTTGAACCCATATATTTTGATCTCACATGCACTAGTTACTATATTTTGTCATAGGAACCAACACTATCCATAGGCATGATCCAAAATAATAGACAAACATATATAATAATAAAAACACCCCTCACCTCTAATATAAATAACTCCCCTCACCAAATCTTCCCCTCACAACTCCAAATATGTTTATATTTTCCAATTTCTACCCAATAACTCTCCAAATTATATACCTTGTGTCATATTAATGCAGGTTTTACCCAAAAACCATTTAAATTTACTTTAAGGAGGTTCTCAAAGAGAGTAATTTAAGAGGTAAAATCTGATTTTGTTCATTTAATTTTCTTTTAATTTCATTTATTTTCTTATCCTATCTATAAAAATAAAATAAAATAAAGAATTATAAATCATTTATATTATATATATTAAATTAATTTATTATGTTAATGTAATATTAAACATGAAACCCCTTCTCCTCTCCCTTTAGTTTTAAAAATGAAAACAGCTCTGCCGATTCACCACCTTCATTGATGAGGATTGTTCATTTTCTAATATTGCCTTCAAAGATGGTCAAAAAACAATTATAATTGTCAAATTTCATTTTATAATATATTTTAAAACTGTTTCCATGATTTAGAATTAGTATATACATAATATTAATTAATAAAACAAAACTACTGCATAATGATTGAAAAAATGCTAAAAAAATCTAAAACATTATCATTAACATTTTATGTAATGAATCGTAATTATATCAATAAAAAGATATAAATAAAAGCTTTTAAAATTATTTAACTACATTGATAACATATAATTTCAATTTTGGATAACTAATAATATTTTACATGATCTTTCTTACATGTATACAAGTGAATCAATCATGAAATCCAAGGAAACAAACACTCTTAGAAAATGAAATTTATTCTTATAACTCATCAAAAATTCATAAATAAAGAAAATAAAATAAAACAAAATCAAATATATTATTAAGATGTTCAGAATTAAATTTTTAATGAATATAATTTTATTATCCATTATATTATGTATAAGTGAAATCAATTTCAGACATAAGGTAGGGTATCCAGCCCGAACTTCCATTTTTCATTATGTTTCCCTTTTTCTCTCTTTACCCCAAGGTAATTATTAATTATTCTGATGTAATAATAATAAATAAAATGTTTATGTAATAATAATATGTACCTAGCTTAGTAATTTATTCTTTTATGGAAAATATATGTTTCTTAATGTTCTCTTTTTCAATTATGCCCGATTTCCAGTCCTGATTTAAGGGAACTTTACATTTCTTAACATTGTTATATAAAATCCATAATTGGGTTTGTGAAAAAATATTCTGATAAAATGAAAAAAAAATTAATGAAAATTTATCATAGTTCTTATCTGGTTTTATGTAAACAATCCATCCCGTTGTTTAATAAATTCTCTTTTATATTTTCTCTTATATCGCATTGACATTTCCCATTTCTAACGGTTATTAAAACTATTTTTAGATGTTTTCACTTCATTTGGACATATTTTATGCCTAAAAATAATTTTGTTGTATATCCATTTTATTTTCAAAGAGATACATGTTTATAATCTCATTTTAATAAAAATAAAATTGATTTTCTCAAAGAACTATTCTTTACAATGTTAAAATAGTATTTCTCTCAAGAATTCCTCGATGATTTTATTAGAGTGTTTTCATATATTTAAAAAAACTATTATAAATATTATTATTAATTAGGATTCATATTTTATGATATCATCAACCATATTTTGGGAAATTATTTCTGATCATTTTTCATGTCCATGGAAAATCTTGGTACCATTAACCTTATTTCTCAGAATAGTTAGTGATTATGTTCACTGATTTTGTAATGTTATTCAAATTTTGAATGTATATGGTATTTATACTTCAAACAATTTTAATACAAAATTAGTTGGTCTTATTTACTGATGTTTGGATCCCTATATATCCCCTCGATGCACTAGTAGGTTTAATGAGATAAACTAGATTAGGATTTGGCTAAGGTCGTATTCATTTATTTTCAGCTATCATAGTCGAGGCCTAGATGGTATGTTTCTGATGTAATGAATTATGGATTCCATTATTATGATATTAGTAATTGATAAAAAATGTTATTATTTTACTAGTATAATATAAATGGTTATGTATCATTCACATATAATTATTTATATCGATTTATTCAATTGACTTTTATTCCTTCGATTCTATGCAGATGATAATGTTTTAATGGAATGTGTTTTTTGTCACATTGGCTTATTATTTATATTTATGATATATTCCACTTTATGTATTACACTTACTGAGCATTTGAGATCACCAATTTCATATGTTATTTTAGAATGATAATATGTATATTATGAATGAATTTTAAGGATAATTTATGTTTTTATGGGTGATTCTAATAGAGTTGCTATGTTTTTTCCTTTCAATGTGGTACGATAACAATTATGTCTTATCTGGGATTCTAAATATAATATAATATTATTTCTTTTTGGATGATATCTCTTGGGCATAGTAGAAGTGTAATTATTTAAGCCACCAGCTTCCAGATACCAGGGTTAAGGTCTTTACCATTGATATTGGAGGAGGTTTAATAGAAATCGTGGAAAATAGATTTAGATTGCATAGTTTACAGCAGATAACCCTAATATTGATTTTGAGAAGAAGAATAAAATAATTTCATTGAGTTTATTTATGGTAGAGATTGTGTGTATCTTTTAATAAATACATCCCTATCGAGATACCACATATGGACATGGTTCTAGCACAGATGTATATAGGGCTATTCACTCAGACAAGGTTAGTCGGGCTTGACAAGACATTAAATTCTATACAAAAACATCCCTTTATATGCACATGGTTTGACATTCCTAGTATATATACATTGGATAATTCACATTTTCATTGTAACCATTATGAATGATTTAATTTTAAACATGTATCTAATTAACATAGTTTTATTATTAATAGATTAGATATGCCCAAATTTCTAATTTATTTTTTGTACTTTTATAGATCAAAATTATGAATTATGATTGATAATATAATTAATGTATGAATTCTTTTTATTAAATAGAGTTTAGTGGTATGAATAGACACTGTATCAACACTTATATACCATGTTGATATTTAATTACTATGAAAGATAATGATGTTGGAGTAGGAACTGAAAATGTATATGAGAATATTATAACTCTACAATGAAAACTCATTAGGTTATAAGTAATGACCTTACTACTGTAAATCAGATCGATCCATAACACATTATAATAATGTTAGAGAACATCATGTGAAAAAAAACCTCTATTATACAATGGGACTAAAAATTCATTTATACCTAAGAAGTGGATATTAACCATAGATTAGATATATATTGCTTTGGGATGTAATTATTAGGATATGATTATGAAGTCCTATTTTTTCCTTGTTAGATTCTAATCAATTATGGTCATTGATTCAAAAAAAACGAGGTGTAATAAATTTAAAAGACAAAATGTATGGATTTTAATGATATTTTCTAAGAAAAGTATTTCCCTTAAGATCAATAATAGGATATGGAGAGATAATTATTAAGTTAGAAAAAAAATAGGTTAAAATGTTTCAATGTATAAAAGAAACACTACAAGGATTTAAATACATGTTATAGATTATATACATAAACCAAAAAAGAAATATAGATTAATACTTTGATGGGATAAAACCATTCATCAAAAGCGAACAGGTCTCCAAAAAATTCTCATCAAACGATGATATATCCAAATTGTCAATCAGGATATAGAAATAATTCTCTATGTCATATGACATTATGGTAAAATAAGTGAAGAAGATCATAGTGAAGAATAAAAAAGTCAAATTTGCAATGTGTGATACTTGTATAAGGAAGCACCCCATTTCATGCTTAAAAAGAAAAGTATCTTTCTTCTTCAGTAGTGAGGAAGATAGTATTGATCATTATTTCAAAGGACATAATGAGGTTAACAATGTTCAGTACTAAAAAAAGTACATGGGAAACTATACAAATGATTTTCTAAAGGGTCATGAAACTTTTCTTGAGAAAAGGCCACGGGAGAAAAAACATACTTATGAGATCACGATAGATAATGTTGAAGATCCTCATGATGTTGTGGTAGGTATATTCATCTTATCTTGAAATTTATCCAATACACTATTTGATATGTTATTTTCAAACTTCTTTATATCAACTGAGTTTCCATGAAATTTATACATTTACCTTTTTATTTAATAAGGGCGTTGTTAGTGAAAACTCCAAAGCGTAGTCACATTGAAGAACTTTTGTTGGTCAATACCCTATATGACACATAAAAATGATTTAGTTTCTAACATTATAATCATACCTATGTATAAATTTTATATAAACCCTATACTGGTTTTTATTTCCAAATATGATGTTAAAATATATTTCACGGGGATGTAAATTATAATTTTCCTAGGAGATATAGAAATACATATCTTTAAAGAAAAAAATATATCATGAAATTAATATCTTGATCCACCCCAATGGATCTAATAGATTAAATTATTGGGGTGGGAGACAAAACATCACATATTCATGAAGAAATAAATCATCAAATTTAGAACATACCTATTGTACTAGAATACACTGATCTGTTACAAGAGTATTTACCTAGACAACCTCTAGAGAGTCATGTTGATATTTATATATATTTATTCACAAAAAAAGTCCTATATAAAAGATTCTCTATAGAATGGAAAATTTGGAATTAGTATAGCCGAATAAACAACTATAGTAGTTGGGTAATAAGAGATTTATTCTCCATAATCATTACCTATGGTGATCCCAATTAATTTTTGTTAACAATAAATATGTATCCATGCGGTTGTATATTAATTATAGAGAAATAAATGCTATTACAATATAGAAAAGGTTTCATCTTCCCTAGATTGATTATATATTTGATTAATTTCATGGATCTCTATATTTTTGGATATTCTCTTTCATTCTGGACATCATTAATTATTTTTAAAAATGAAGATTTTCCAAATACAACATTTCGAACTAGGTATATATATTACATGTTTATTGTATTATTAGTTAGAATGAATAATATTCCATTAATTTTTATAGATATAATGATCTTCGTATTCAGGGAATATATTGAATAATTATTTTGGTATTTATTAATAATATCTTGGTATACCTAAAAGGTAAGAGGACCATGAGAACTAATAGCAGTCGGTTCTGAAGACTCTTAGAAGAAAAGAGTTATATGGGATGAATAGAAAGTGTGAATTTTGGATTAAAATAGTTTATTTCGTCTAACATATTGTCTATAAAGATCAAATCAAAGTTGATCTTGTTAGGACAAATGAAAATAAGAAATTTTCTACACTAAAAAATATAAGCAATGTACATAGATTCATTGGTTTAGTAGGTTACAATCAATGTTAATTTCATAAATTTTCTTGATTAGCTAACTCATAAACCAATATTAATTGAAAAGGGGTTAAGATTATTTGAATAAATTAATGTTAACAATTATTTAAAGAATTTAATAAGAGGGTATTGAACTCTTAAATCATGAATATACCATCAAGAAATGTTCTATTTGTGATTTATAGTGACACATCAAAGAAAATACTTGGATATGTCATTATAAAGAATGTAAGAGTAAATGAATATGCACCATGGTATTTAAAAACTTGTTAAAATAACTATCCAACTCATTATCTTAATTTATAATTCATAATCATTTCAAGGATTATTTAGATACAATGTCCCTATAGAGAATGATTTGAGATATATACAGATCAAAATATCTTGAAATATATATTCTCATAGAAATAACTAGACATGAGAAAAAGTTGATGTATTAATCGACTCATGGATTTTTATTGTTCAATACACTAAAAAAAAGGGATGAAATTAATGTAGAAGATTCATTGATCAGGAAGGATCATGGAGTTCAGAACAAAATGAGGAATGAAAATGATCATATGTTCATGGATCTTGTAAAAATTTATATTGGAATTATTATGGTAGGTGAAACATCATTATTTTTTCAAACAGTTCCGAAACCATCTATATTGGATATGAATAAAATTTTACATTCTGATGAAGACATGTTTTAATAGATAATTAATACTATGAATTATGGGATGATAGAATTCATCTTATATGAAGATTAATTATTAAAATTTCAGATGATGGATTGTGTTACCAAAACAACCGAGCTAATGAAGAAATAATTTGATGATTCTCATAGATCATATTTCTCGATACATGATAGTAGCACTAAGATGTTTAGATTTTTTGGAACATTTGTGGTGGGATAATATGAAGTAGGAAATTTTTGAATATGTATCAAGTCATTTAGCTTACTAATAGGAGAAGGATGAAAGGAAACATCCTAGAGGAGTCATGAAACCTTTAACTATTCCAACAATGAAATAAGATGACATTTATATAGATTTTGTCACTATATTAACATGTATTTCAACAATTAATGATGAAATATGGGTAATCATTGATTGACAAAAAAATCTTCACATTTACTTGTAATAAAATAGGTTTTCCCATTAGAAATTCTTTCAAGACTCTTAATAATGATTTCATAAGACATCACGGTGAACCTCATTAAATTGTGTAGGATCATGATCCATGATTTATATTGAACTATGGAAATGTATTCATAAATATTTATACATTGTGATTTATTTGATTATTTCTTATAACACTCAAACTGATTGACATTCTGAAATAATAATCCAAAATTTAGAAGACATGTTTAGATATTTTTCACTTCAAATTCATGGTATGTAGGATCAGTATTTACCTTTGGTAGAGTTTTCCAAAAATATTTGTTCTCGTTAATGAATTCAAATGGAATCATTTTAATCATTTTATGCAAAGAGATATCATACACCAGCTTGTTGGGATGAAGGTGGATAAAGGAATCTATAAGGATCATAACATAAGAAGGATATAATATAAAAGGTAATGTATATTCAAAAACATATCAAAAGTGTAACATTTACAAAAATGAGTTACGCCAATAACTGAATGATGGATTTGATGTTTCAAATGGAAGATCATTCCATCTTGATGGAATGTCTAGGGATGTGTGTTATATTTTTTGTAAAGAAATAGAAACAGAGACCTAGGTACAGTAGACCTTTTCAAATCATAGGGAGAATTGGAGTTGTGGATTATCATTTGGAAATGGTAAATTTCCTTTCTAATATTGAAATTGTGTCCCACATCTCCTTATTATGGATGTACATGCCAAAACCAATGGTTTTCCTCACATATGATGGTCAAAAATTAAAACATGACATATCTTACTCTGAATACCCTATCTAGGTTCTGCACTATTAATAATAGGTGTCGAGTAATCAGATGATACAACATGTTAAGTTACTTCTGAAAAATAAAAAATTTGATGAGGCGACATGGGAACTAGAGGAAATTATAATGAATAATTTTCGAAATCTTTTTATGAGGTGATATACTAAAATTTTAAAGGATGAATTTTTTTATTAGATAATGTAACACCCATATATTTTATGCTATGTCTCTTTTATAATTTAGCCTCATCTATAGTTTATTCTTCATGAAATAACGTGATTAAAACTGTAAAATACTATTAAATAAAAGAATTAGAGTAGTAATGTGGCCATTAAAAATAGTAATATGACAAATAGAATAGTTATATCACCTACGATAGAATAAATAAAATTTTGGTATCTTAAAAATGAGAATATCGTATATTTATATCATGGAAAATGTAAATAAATGTTATTAAAAAGATAAATTAATTGTATGTATTTTTTTGAAACAATGAAGGATTATTTAAAATTCCATAATTAATATATTTATTAAAATGAAATTTATATTCCTAGAATAAATTCAATAATTTATTTTATTCATATTAGATAATTTAATGATACCTTAATTATTATTTCAATGTTTTCTAAAACTAGTTATTCTTTTAATATCGGTATTTTTTGAATAAATGGTTAGATTATTTAAAAAAATAATTTTATAATATACAAAAAATAATTTTCATAAAATTTTTACCAATTTTAAATTCTACACATTAAAAAATATTATGTTGAATATTTGGGTATTTGTAAAATAGTTGAAATTTTGGTGAATAGTGAAATATGGTAATTTACGATATTTAACATTATAAGTAAATAAATGTATTATTGAGAAATGGATGACATATATATGAGGTATGCGCCCAATGGTTAGAAATAACATGCACTATTATCTATATTTAATCAAATTAACCAACATTATTTATATTATTGATCCAAAATATTAAACAAATGAGTAAAATAATAAAAAACACCCCTCCTATCCACTATAAATACCACCCCTCGCCACCTCTTCTATTCACACCTCAAAAGACATGAATATTTTTAAATTTATTCCTAATACATATCCCAAAACTATACCCCATGTTCTATTATACATATTATCACCTAAAAATACAAATTCAATGTTCTTAAAGAAGTTTCTCAAGGACAGGAATTCAAGAGGTAAAATCCCCTTTCATACTTTTAATTTTCATTTTATTTCATTTATTTTTCTATCCTTTATGTAAATCCTCTATACAAACATGAATTATAACTCCATTGTCTTATATATAATACAATTTTATTATGTTAATTTTATATTCACCTTCAAACATATTATCCTCTTCCTTTGTTATAAAAATGAAATCATTGTTCCTGAGGTGACAATTCACCACCTTCTAGAATAATGATTGTTTACTTTCTAATAACGCCTCCCAGAATGGTCATAAGACCATTGTAATGGTCAACAAATATTTCTAAATATAAATAACACCTTATTTATGGGTTTAGATCCAGAATATATAAAAAATGTAAATAAATAAAATAATACTAGTGTGTGATGATCGAAAAAGGAAAATATAATCTAAATAGTTTTCATTAAAATTTTAACTATTGAATAATACTAATATCTATAAAGAATGTTATATAAGACCATTTAATCTAACATATTTTCATTACTTTCAAATAATTTCTATTCATGAAAATTATTCCCATTTTACATGATTTTTCATACATGTATACAAGTGAATCAATAATTAAACACAAGGAAACGAACACCAACAAACGCCAAAATTGAATATAATAACTCATTAAAAATGAAAAAATAAACATGATAAAATTATTATCAATAAAAGTTTTGTTTATTATGTTCTAAATTAAATTATTAATGAAACTAATTTCATTATCTAGAACAGTAAGTATATTCATAGAACATATTCGGACATAAGGTATGGGATTCTACCCGAACATCCATTCTTCTTTTGGGTTAAACAATATATTATTTTACCATAATTTTAATTATTTATTATTTATATTTAATCCTTTAAAATTATTTTCATATACTCAAAAAAATTTAACTAGATCAATTATTCATTATTATATAGGGAATTAATGTTTAATAAGGTTCTCTTTTCAATTATTCATGATAAGCTAGTCCAATTTATGGGAACCTTCCAATTTCTTATCCATTGTCATGAACAATCCATATTATGTTTTAAGACAACAATATTTTTCAAAAATCACTATTTTTATTTTTAATACCAATGTTATCTATTTATTAGTTTTATATAAATAATTACACCTTGTCTTCATTAAATACACTTTTATATTTTCTCTCAAACTGCACTGAAGTGGCCCATTTCAATCATTTCTTAAAAACTATTTTGACATTTTTATGTAATGTTTTAAGAAAATATGAATAAAAAATTTCATTATACATTTCTCTTTAATTTTAAGATACACACATTTATAATTTAATTATTATGACAAATACAAATGATTTCCTAAAGAACTATTCTTTGCAA
Source organism: Viscum album (assembly GCA_963277665.1). NCBI lineage: Eukaryota > Viridiplantae > Streptophyta > Magnoliopsida > Santalales > Viscaceae > Viscum > Viscum album. Next base: position 1,544,247,283 of record OY728142.1, read on the forward strand.
AGTGAAAAAAGTATATTTCCTCAAGAATTCCTTATTGATTTTATTAGAGTACGTTCATATAAATGAAAACACTATATGAATTATTTTGATTAATTAGGATTTGTCTTCTATTATATCATCTAATATATGTTATTAAATCATTTATGATCATTTTGACTCTAGAGGTGCTATCTTGATACCATGCATCATATTTCTCAAAATGGTTAGTGATTATGTTTATGAATTGGTAATGTTATTCAAATTTAATATTTATATGTTTTTTATGTTTCACCCCATTAATATTAGGAATACATTAGGATTTTTATGTTTTAGTAGGGGAGAACTATATCCCCTCATTGCATCAGTAGGTATAATGAGACAAACTAGTTTGGGATTTGGATGAGGCCTTAAACATTTATATTGAGATCTCTTTGTGGAGGCATCAAAAATATCTTTTAGATGTCCAACAGTATTCTTATGGTCATTATGGTATAATTAATTGATTCTCAGTGATATTATTCAACTATTATAATATCCATCGATATGTTTCTTTATCATAGGATTATTTATATTGCATTATTCAATCATCTTAAATTCTATCCATATTATGCCCAAGATTAAGTTTTTATGGTATGTGTTTTCAGTTAATAACCTGTCCTTACGGTTTATATTTATGATTGCTTCCACTATATTACTTACCCTTTCTGAGAATATAAGATCATAATTTTTATTATTTTTTCCCATGATGTTACGATGTAAATTATGAACGGTATATAAGTATAATGTATGCGTTTATGTGTGTTTTTGATGGTGTTTCTATATTATTTTTTCTTTCAACTTTTAAATTTAACAATTATGTCTATATCTTGTTTTCAAAATCTACTAAAATATTCAGTACATTGGGAAATATATGTTTTTAATTTACAAATTTAATTATAGGATACTTATCTGAAATGATGAGAGAGGGAACACCATGTATCCTTAAAATCTCTTGCATATATTGTTTTCTGAGTTATTTAACCACATTGGTTAACCAGATAAAAATTAAATGAGGTGTTTCCATTAAATTATCAGCATCGTCAAAATATAAAAAACCAATTCATATTTCATGGTATTTTGACCGTAATTTTCATGGACACCTCTTCACATTTTTAAACTAGCATTAGATGATGGTATTGAAAACAAGAAGGTTTTAGATACTATTTTTTTAATTACGTTTCATCATTTTTACATATCATTATTTTGAAAAATAACTATTACATCACATTTCATTAACTTAAGTATAGCATAAAAATTATATCTCTTATTTTATTTTTTCTAATATTCATTTTGATCGTGATAATGACCATTACTTTATTATTTTTGGTAAGAGATGTAAAAAATTAAGACACTTTGTGCATTCCCTTTATGTCAAACATGTATCCACTCAAAAGGGGACCTATAGTACCACCCTCATTAGGTTTTTAGCCCTCATGTCCTAAACAGATATTTTTATTGAATATTTTATAATATCCAAAACTAGAACAACACATAAGTCCCATTTAATCATTTATATAAGAGCATTTTTTGGCCTTAGATCACCCATATAGTGTGTTGGTTGTGATATTTTTCTAACTATGATATCACACAGTTTTTTTGATATACCGCTTAGCCATCTAGAATTCATTTCAATATGAGTCCCTATTTTTAATTTTATTATTCATCCATTTTAATATCAGTTGTCTATAATGTTTTATTGTTTCCATATGATCTTATTTCATATCCCATATGTTATCATTATGGTCTACCATGAATTCACTATTCTCATTTCACCACATCTTCCTCGACATCCTTCGTTTATCTAGATTGATGGTGTCTTCACAAATTTTTCTTCTTCCACAAAAATACACTTTTAATTATTCTCTTTTGTGTTCGTCAGGATTTCATTTTATGGTTCTTAATTTCTTCATGATTTTGTTTTATTTTTTATATTCTAATTTTAATGTATTTTTTATTATTAGTAAATATTTTGATATTGTTATTATTCGTCGGGGTTTTCTACCATTTTTAATAGTCACTATTGTTTTCATATTTACCAACTATCAAAATTCAATAAAAGTGGGTGGAAAGTAAAAATTTTTATTTTCCAATGGTTGGTGAAGAGTCAACGTGGGTAAAAAATAATGGTGTGTAACGATTTTATATTAGAAAAATATAAATTCTGGGTCATTGAACCAAAATCATACAAAAATTATAGGTGATCTAACCACTGATGAGGAAATCAATGATGAGACTTTCTAACACAATTGTTTAATCCAATGTTTGTGAAATCCTACCCACATGTTATTTTTGTTTTTTATTATTAAGAGCCATGGAATAAGGTCCTATCATATTATCTCCCCTGGTTATTTCATTCATGTTATTATATGCATTATGAAAAAAACTCATCTACCTCCTTGAGGAGCTCTTACCAATTCTTATGTTCCATTGTAGTTTTAATAATACATTTTATTAATATTATTATTATTCATATTTTTTTGACTATTTTTACATGCTACTTTTTCATGGATTTAATTTTTCAAGGGCATTAGAGCTTCGAAGTGGATTCCCTTTTTATTAAAATTGTTTGTTCTTAGTATTTTATTCATTTGTAACATCAATATCTCACTAGTAATATTTATATTCATAATTTTTAAGAAAAAATTCTTCTAAAATTTATTGGTAAATAAAATTTACTCATCAATAAATTGATAAGTTGTACAATACCAAGCTAGGTATACATGGAGTTTATTTTCAATAATTTAGACTGACTGATCAGGATAGCATAAATGATATGTTTAATACATTCACCAATATTCCCAATAGTAATGTTTCATTTAGGGGGAATTTATGGAATGTGACTGTTATATAAAGAATACTTTACTCTCTACTTAAGATCCATAATTCAATAGTTTTTTCTAGTGATGAATGTAATTATTTTAATGAATATTCAATGGATGAGTTGATATGATTACTTGTTTAATATAAAATAGAAATGAGGAATGAAAATTCAGATGACCATGATATAAGGAACGGTATTGAATTTAAATCAAATATAAATGTTTTTTATAATTGTTTTAATTATATATTGTGCTAATGTCAAATGGATGAAATTTAAAATTTCACCAAAAGTGATTACAATTACAGGAATCGTAAGAGAGGCCTTAAGAATCAAAGCAAAAAAAATAATAAAAATCATACCATAACGTGTAGTAAAAGAGGTAAAAGTAGTAAAAATGATATATCCAAATTAATATTATATGATATCATGAAAAGGGGGAATATGAAATCATATATTCCAAAATTAATACAAGATGGAAAATACATGAAATACAATAAGGAACAAATAAAGGAATATCATGTATTATGGAGTTGTCTAGATGATTCAGAAGTATGTATTGATGGTTCTGAAAGTTGAAAAAAAATATTATAATATATATTTCATGGATAAAACTATAAATAAGGATGCCTACCTGGAGAGTTTCAATTTCACATAGTTTATGAACAATGGGTGATCAAGGATTATGACTGGTAAAATTACAAACGTCTATTATTTTACTTATTATGATGGAGACATTGTCCGCCCGAATGTCCCGAATTCCTTATTTTTATTTTTATTATATTCAATCCCCATTTTAAGGGTTGAAGGGGAACCCGTACATGACCCGTTGGACCAAGGCACAAGGCCCGACATGACCCGTAACACATGACCTGAAGGCCTAGAGGCATACCATGCCGAATACATGACTCGTAGGCCTAACCCACTAGAACTTCCCCTCCCTAGATTTAGAATCATTTATTTCCATTAGCTCCTCACCTGCATTGCTGATCGGCTAGAATTTCCATGTACAAAGCTACGCGGTGCCTGGTTCCAATGGCGGTTTCCATACGCTCTCATTTTTTCAATCCAGTTTTCTCTACTTTTGTTGAATGCTACTGTTGCTCTAATCCTCATCCAGGGCCTACTCTTTGTGAACTGGGCAACATCTTGGTCTTCAAGGGCCCGAAGGCCCTGTGGCCCGAAGGCCTTTGATGTATTGAAGGCCTTGAGACACGTAGACCCAAACCGGTGGCTCGAAAGCCCAAATTAGGTGAATAGTCCGGCTGCTACAATACCAAACAATTCCTGCTATAGTGTATGCTATAGTACTACTACCGTTCCTGCTACAGTACCTACTACATTACTGCTTTAGTTTTCAGAAATTCGCCTCCACCTGGTTTTTGAACTTGAGTCTCTTGGATGCCATGTAGAAGCCCTTACCACTTGGGTAAGGGCTCGTTGGAAATGGAGTCATTATAACATTTGATGAAAACCTTAAATTTATGGTTAATGGGTTATATATATATATAGGTATTTTAATTTCAATATAATTTCAAAAATTTATTTGTATAAGGAATAAAGACAAATATAATTATCAAATAAAAATATTTTGACGCTGGTCTGAGTGTAAAATTTAAGATAATAATCTATTTATTGTTAAGATAATATTGATTTATTATATGATAATAGAACAAATAAAATATATTATATTATTTTTTCATGACTGACATAATAGAGTGTATGGTTCTTATATTTTTTATATATAGATCAAATTCTATGACATGGAAGGTTGACAAATTTTCACCCCTAACAATTATACCAGATGTCTAAATATGAACTATTTCAGGAACATTTAAAATTTAGTACATGTAATTATTAAGTATGTGATTCTTGTCATAATGTTATGGAGAATAAAAAGTCATTTAGATATGTCAATGTAGTTAATACTACTATATTTTTGGAATTTATTCATGTTGTTCTTTTTAGACCCATGATAACAACTAGTTTAGATTCAAAAATAAATTAATTTTTTATTAAATATGACATAATTATATTTATATGCACAATTTCCAGGTTTCATTAGCAAAACAATAAACAAGTTTGTTACATTCTATATGAAAATTAAAAATATGAAAGGATATCTAATTTATTCTATTGGAAGTGAAAAATGAGTAGAGATTGTTAATATATAATTTGATAAAACTATATGAAACTAATGGGTTTCTTTTACATTTTTTACACCCCTTGAACTCTTAAATATAGAGGTGTTATAGAGATAAAAAATAAAACTATTGATGAAATGTAAAAAAATGATTAATTATTTCATCCTTCAGAAAAAAGTTTGGGATCAATTAGTTATCACTAATTTTTAAATATTAAATATATACTGAATTAGTCATTATTAAAGAAAACTTCCTATGAACTGTTTGAGAATAAGAAACCCCAAATTGGGTATTTAATAGTTTTTGGATATAATGTCCATATTTCAATTAATAAATATGGAAAAGAATATTTTTACACAAATATGTGATGGAGAGAAATATATAATATACACTAATAATTGTTTGGCATATATGATATATGATAATAAAAACATGTAAAAGAATGAATCTGTGCATGCCAATTTCATTGAAAATAATGAAAAAATAGTAATTATTCTATTAATACATTGAATATTTTAATGAATTTAAGTTTCATGAAGATAAAACTAAAAAAATAACTCATTAGTTGTGGGGGAGTATATCTCATTCCAATGTAATCATTTAGGTAAGAAAACTCACAATGATCACTCTTTAAAAAATGATTTAAGAAATTTTTTCTTGACAATTTCTATTAGGGAATCTATTTTGAATTTTTGTAATAATTCTTCCATTGTAGATTATTTTTTCCTATTAATATTAAATAATACACAAACAATTAAAACTAGATACATTTTATACATGATTAATTCAATAAAATTTATAGATATAATGTCTAGAATCTAGTTGAGTTACCTAATAAAATAATTTCTATAAGAAACAAATGGATTTTATTTAAATAAATAAGAGGTGGCAGGTAATTTAGTTCAAAATATGGCATGATTAGTTTCCCAAGATTAACCTCAAGAAGAAGAAATTGAATAAAAATGTTTATTTAAACAAAGTTACTAGAATCTAATCCATTTTTATTTAATCATATTTTTCATGTTTTAAAAATATTTTACTTTTTCAAATATATAAAAAAAATTCATTTTTAAATGTTGTAATTTTATAAAACACTTCTGTTAAATAACAACCATGATTTAAAAGTAATGAATTTAAAAATAAAATTTTTAAACTATGTAGAGTTATATATGGTCATAATAAATATCATTAATCTTGGTATGAATGAATATATCTATTTTTGATTCAAAGCGATTTTATTAAAGGTAATTTTGATCCAACCTTATTTATTAAAATTTCTTAAAATGATATACTGATTATAAAGAGTTATATTGATGATATGTTTTTTACAAATGATAAACTAATTAAATATTTCTTTAACATTAATGAAAATTTAATTTGATATGTGTTTACTAGGGGAATTAAAAATGTTTCTTGGTTTACAAATTAATCCAAGAAAGATGTTATTTCCATTGAAGATAATATGTATGAAAAATAAATTGTAAAAATGTTTGGGCATGATTATTGTAATTATATAAGAGATCTTATGAGAACAAATTCTATATTTGATACATATGAATCTATAATGGGTATTTTTTATATGTCATATATAGTAATGATAAGAATTATTTTTTATCTTACTTATTATAGGTCGTATATTATGCTTTTGTCTGTATATGTTCTTTATATCAATCAAACCCCAATGAAAGTCACTCTAATAGAATTTAATGAATAATTTGGTATTTAAAAGGTGTAGTGTGTGCTATATTTTTATATAATAACGTTATTATCATTAATATATTATCTTAATCTTATTATTAATTTTTTGGTTGCATAATTTACTTGAAAAGTTCTTCAACTATGCGACACTTTCTATAAAAACATAATTTATGGGATCTTGAAGAAACATCTATCAGTTTCTCTATCAACGGTTGAGTATGAATATATTCCTTATATTATTTTCTATTAAAAAGTATTTGGATTAGAAAATCGTATTCCTTTCATATTATCTTTGATAAAATTAATATATAATCTGAGAAAACTAGTGTTATTTTAATTACAAAATAACCTCTCAAAAAAAGTGTGTTTTACTTAGTTGGAAAATTAAATTAAATTAATTAAAGAACATGATTCTAACTATAATAATACTTTCATGAGTTTAGTCAAAAAATATATAAATAAAGTAATAAAAAATAATGTTAATGTAAATGGGGTTTTGTGACTTCCAAAACACAGATGAATGGTAAAATTCACAAGGAATCTTTTGCACAAAAATTCTCCAACTTTTTTATAGATCATAAGAAGGTTTTAAGAAACGATTAATAAGACAAAAAATATTTCATATTTGATATTTAAAGAATTATTTATTTCCCCTTGAGTTTATATCTTGTAGAAAGATGAAAACCATTAACTCTCATTAGTATTTGAACTACCCCTATAGATCATATTCTTTTCCTCATGTATTTTTCTTCCCTTCTGAAGGATAAATATTTATCTTACTTAAGGATATGAGTAGTGAAAACATACTCTGATACCAATTTTTGAATCTAAATATGTATGAATATAAAAAAATTACAATAGGGGTGATTTATATGTTTACAAAAATTCATTTTTAATCTTATGAAAAAAATTACTTAACAATGTTAAACAAATCAGATTCTCTAAACCCTCTACTGTAAGGTTAATTTAAAATACCTTGGGTCTGAAAAAGATGATCACTGTAATGAATTTGATATAGAAGATTACATTAATGAGATTATACATAAATTCATATATAATCTTAAATCAATTAATATACAATATATACTATATAATAATTGACAATTTATATGTATAAAAAATTAAAAAGGATTAAAAAACATGAAATATAACAAGTAGAGAAATTGAATTAAAATATTTCAACCCCATGGGATGTGTATATAGTGAATTAGGATCAAATTAAATGGATTTATACTTTCAAGAAATTTTTTCTTACTCACACCATGGTATACCCTTGATCCACGAAAGATCAGATGATGCTTTATCTTGCTATCGTCGTAAGCCCCCAATTAAGAAAGTAATCAATACCTCTTTCTTCTATCAGTTGGAGGCACTCGATTAAAGATTATGATGTAGTAATAAAATCATAAAGGGAAAACCTTAAAATATTTCTTTAGGTTTTACATTATCCTATAATATTTACGAACACTTAGAACTATAAATTTACAAGAGATCAAATCTATAGTATATGGGAACACACAATTTTCGAACTCACTATTCAAATGATGAAGTGATCCAATATTTATAGGATTTGAATGCAACGGTCATCTTGTCCTAAAACAGTAATAATTTTCATGATATTTTGTTGGGAACTATATAGCTAGAACTTACAAAGGTCATAAATTTACATATTAGATGACATCATTTTAGAATAGGGGAAAATATCATGATAAACATTGTTGTGTAACCAGACAAGAATATATGATATAATAATATTATAATAACTATAAGAAATTGTTTTATCTAAAAGTTTTTTAAAAATTTAAATAAGGAGATTCTTAAAATAATGACAATAGTATTTGATCATGTGTGAGAATCAGATTTTCAAAATTGTGAGATTCATATTCAAGATTCTGAGAGAATCAAAGTTGAAAATTCATGCGAATCAAATTTGAAATTATGTGAAAATCAAAATTGAGAAACCATGTAAATTAGATTCAAAGATCATGCCAATCAAAATTGAGAAACTGTTTGAATTTTATTTAAAATTCAATGTGAATCGGAATTGTGAAATTTTGTGAATCAAATTCAAAATTATATGCGAGTTAGATTTGATTAGACGTGTGAATCTGATTCTGAATTCTATGAGAATCATAATTGAAAACCACTATGAATATGATTAAATATTATGGATCATATTTATATTGATTCTAGTTTCTATTATTTATTATGAAAAATTATGTTATACCTAAGTGAAAATATTCATTGAAGAGATTAATAAAAAATTATTCTGATTATAATATGAAATTCAAGATATTATAGAACAATTATTTAATGAAATTCATAATTTTTTTAAAAGAAATCGGATTGTGTGATTTCCAGAACATGATGGTTTTTCAAAAAGTCATAAAGAAAGTTTTGACTCAACATTTATATATATATATATAATAAATTTTTGGAATTAGATTTACATTATTTATTTTGAAATGTGGAAAAGTGGTAATTAAGTAGTTTTCAATTATTTTGATATAAAATTTGTTAAAACCAGTCATACCATTTTTCAATAATTTAAGGAATTTATGGAAAATTGTAAAAATAGTAGTTATGGAACACTTAAGTGATACTATACTTAGCCTATTTTCTCACAACTATCCCACCCCTTCGGTGGTACAATGACGGGGTTATGTCAACTAATTTATGAATAATGAACTACATTGTAGTGGATATTTTTTCATTTAGCAGGGTTTTTTGTAACAATTGGTAAGACAATGGGATTTTTCCTACTCTATCACGTATAACAATTAAGGAAGATGTCCTAGTTATTTTCAAATGTACATGGGATTTTATCTTAAAGAAATATTTTTCTACCTTTTTGGTTGTATTTATTTCATGGTTATATTATTTTATGGAATATATTTATATCTTATATTGTTTCTATCTCTACTATATGTCTATAAGCTATTATTTTACATTATTTATAGAAAAATCATTCCATCTGGTTGTTTTTTGATAACTAGGATCTAGTTTCTAACTCATGGTGATCAGGAATACCGTTCTTTTTTGTGGAGGACTAGGTTGAGTACGAATATTGATGGTTTATCTCATCTAGTTCATTAAATATATTTATCATTGATGGAATGTTCATAAAATTCCTATTATTAGGACATTTGGTAGACAAGATATTAGATTTTCATGACATGGGAGGTTTGTTGTGTTGACTATCTAGAAAACTATTTCCATGATGATGCTCACGTTACCATAAAATGTTTGGATGTATGTCTATTATTTTTATTTTTAATTATAATATTAGTTTTTTATTATGGTTTTTATTTTTTGGACAAATATTTTTCTATTTCATATCATTTCTTCTATTTCGGTGTGTAGTATTTTGCCTATGAGATGTGTTCTGTGGGATCTAAAGAAGGGACATTCTAATGATCCTCAGTGGAATCTTCACCTCAATCAAATTTTTATTAAGGATATAATGGGGGAAGTTCATGTTCTCAATTAGAATGTTCTAAAAACTCAGAAAAAAGTTGTTTAAGTAGAACTATGAGGTGTAGGAGAACGTTATTGAACACATGAGTTCTTGTGAAATATATTTCCACCCATTAAATGTACGAATAATTCCCAGTAGTTGTAGGAAAATCTTGAAAATATTTATTTGATTTTATACATCTTGGATACAATAATGAATATCAAGGTGAAGTGAGTAAATTTCAAATATGAGGGTCCAAACAAGCAATGGTGGGATACCATGGTACTTGCGGATAGGTAAATTTTCATGGAATATAATGTTTTTATAAAACCCTTATTGTAGATGTTTATTCCAAAATTGATAATGATGATGATTTATGTAGAGATATTTTACTTATAGAAGAGATATGTTTGAGTATCTTTTTATTCAAATTGTTTTGTGAGGATGGGTTGTTTTGACCTAAAGGTTTTAAATAATCACTAGGAGAAGTCGTAAAAGTAAATACATGGTTTCTGACAAGATATTAGATCAAATGTATTTATAATAAAATTTTAGACCTCCACCGAGATATTAGATAAGTCTATAAACGTTAATATGAATATAGAAGTAATGGTTGGATATTTTCCCCCTCCACTTCCATAGAGACGAAGCTTCTCTAGCATGATGGGGAAGAATATTATATGACTTGATCATCATAGAGGTAGTGGAGGTAGATCTCAGTAGTATTCATCTTCAGTACATCCATATATAGCTATTATGAGTCCTATTATTTTATACCAGTATGGAAATGACATGCATGCTTGGAATTCTTGCCCTTCTCCACCAAATAAGTGTAATAGTTGTAGATATTATGGTCATCTGCAACGCTACAATCTGGTTATTTCTATTCCTCAATATGGTCTAGGATCATCTGTTCTGAAATATACAATGGGTATGTAACATGATTAAATGAAAATACGGATCTACCATTAGGCCTCATGATTGAAGCTTCTTCACATAATAGATGAGTGGTTGGTAGTGATAGATGTGGTCCTAGTGACACTAATACGTATCATCTTAATTTCATATTCTGTAGTAGTTTCAAAATTTGATTTATGTCCTTCCCACTCAATTTAATCTAGATCTTTTTTATATTATTAAACATAAAATGGATCCAATGTCCTTTATTATATACTTGTTAATTCCTCTTGGGAAGAGGAGTGATAATTGGTTTTACTGTTCTTCTAGTGTGATATCAACACTTTATGTAGATTTGGCCGAGGAGATTCTAATTCATCATATGTATTGGTTTTATGTCATCATCGTAATGGATTATCTTAACTATCATTATTTTGTTGTTGAATGTTATCACTAATATTTCCCATTTATTGTGGTTGGTGTGAGATCATATGTGTTTCAATGATATTGGGATCTTAGTTCTTGTTCTGTAGGACCTTCCTACCAAGATCTCATGTTTTTTTGTATAAAGTAACATTTTTACCTGATGAAATTTATTATGTTGTTGATACTACCATTATTGTTCACGAAATCCATAATGTTTCCCATGAAATTTCTCATGTCTTCATCTACCGAGGGAGGTAGAGATTACGATTGATGTGGTGCTGGGTATACAACTTGTTTTAATACCTTCTTATCTAATAGAACCAAAAAAGTTAAAAGAGATTAGGACTAAGTTGGATGATCAGGTGGTGAGGATATTTGTTCACCCTAGATTTTATCCTTTGGAAGACGGTGAGCTCTTTTCTATGAAGTAAAATGGATTATTTCATTTTTGTTTGTATTATTAAAATATGAACTAATAGTTATTTGTAAGTATTGGTTGCTTCATTTTGATCATTTTATTGATGATTTAAAGTGGTAAAATGTGTTTATGAACACTTATCTATAGTCATTTTATCATCATTTCATATTTTGATATAATGATATAACAAAGATGGATGTAAGGATTAGGTATTCACTTTAGGTATATCTTCATATGGTGTCTATTCAAAAATAAAACTCATATAATTTTTATGAATTTGATTAATTTTATATTATATGTGTATAAGAAAACATCTTTTTAGTGTTTATTGATGATATTTTGGTTTATTTGAGATCTAATCATGAGCATAAGTACCACTTGAATTTGGTTCATGAAATCCCGAGGAGTTACAATTTGTATAGGATGATTTTTAAATGATGCTTATGGATTCAATAAGTATTAATTTAGGTTAAATTAATTCTTTTAATGTATTATTAGTTGATCTAGAGAAGGTGAGTGCTGTTTTTTTAGGTGAAGAAACACAAAATGAAATTAAAACTTAAATCTCCCTTTGTCTTATAGGATACCACCAACTATTCATTATGTATTTCTCAAATTTGGAATCAACATTGGAAAATATTACAAGGAAAGGGGTAAAATTCATGTTTGATGCAATGTGTTTGTATTATTTTGATGATTTAAAAATACTTCTGAAATTATATCCTATTATGATTCTACATGGAACTCAGTAAGGTTTATTTAGTTTTCTATTATTATTCTGGAACTGGATGGGATATTTTCTAATAAAAGATGATCATGTGGCGTCTTATGACTCTTATCAACATTAAAAACATAATAAAAATCACCCCACTCGTGATTTAGGATAGTCCAAAGGTATGCATGCATAGAAATATTGGTGGAACTATCTTTATGGGTAGAGTTTAATAGTATTTTATAACCATAAGAGTTTGACCGCTATATTTTCTCAAAAATAAAATAATATCAGATAGAGGTAGTGGGTGGAATATTTTCATATGTTCGACTTCAACATCAAAAAAATCCACGAGGAAGGTGAATGTTGTCACCGATGATCTTCTCTAAAATTTTCTCTCACAATCATTATCAGAATTGATGGAATAGTGGAACCTTATAGGGGTTATTATATGTTGAATCTAAATGATTCTAAGGGTATTCCAGTTTTGTCTCTGTCTATTTTATTTTTATCATCATCTATTCATGAGTCTCTTCTACAGAGTCACAAGTAAGTTGGTATGTGAAAAGGAACTTGAGAAACCCTATATGGTCAAGATACCATTTCTTCTTGGTCTCTCTCATTAGATGGTATATGCTATTTTTTGAATTTTTTTAATATCCCATCATCAGTATAGAGATCAATTTTTTTGATTGTCATAGTTTTTCATGGAAAATTTATCTAAGAACTATGATGATTTATTATGACTTGGAATAGTGATTTTTGTGGCCAATTATAATGTGTGGAATTTCAGGTTTTTGTGTCCCACTATTAGACCTCAAAATAGATAAAGGTAGATCATATAAAACCTTCTAGTTTTCATAAACATCTTCTAGTGCTGATTTTGAAATGTGGTGAGGTACCCAATTATTTTGTTATTTAATTACCATAGACTCTTTGAGACATTAATGTTATCTTGGTGGTAATTTATTGGCTAAAAAAAGTCCGATCACTTCAATATGATTAAGGAGAACACTAATGTTCAATATATAGAAAATATGATTGAGATGAAAATTTTGAGATTACATGTTGTCCCTTCTTCAACTATTTTAGATAAGCATCCAGGGTTTTTGTTCGATGTTCTGGAGGAGCCTCTAAGAGGTGATGTTGATTCATGTTAGGTTGAGTACATCATATAATTCAAAGAATGAAAATTAGATATAGTATGTTATTCCAATAATGGAATATATTATTTGTTCTATTGTAATAGATTTTGGTAAATATTTTGATAAATATATGGAAATGTTTTTTTCTTATATAAATAATTATCAGTCTTCTATTAGAATGGATTGTTTTAAGGATTTTTATGGTCACAAATTAAAATATCCACTATTTTTTGAAGAGGATGGTGAGGAATAATTTGTGGGGATATAGATGGATCAAGATAATTCTTTGGGAATCAGGATATAAGCCACTATCTTGAATCATCTTAGAGTTAATAGAAACCTAGACAGATCAGTGATTTCATCCGTTCATGTATTTCCTAGGTGACAAATGGTTCTTGAATTATTGTCCTATGTTTGGACAACATAGATAAGAAAAAAATTTAAATTATTATCTATGATATGTTTTTCAATTTTAGGTTATCGATTATTATTGGATGTTTATATATCAGTTGGAATATGTGGTTTTGTTGATTGAAATTCATGATTTCATTTCAAATATCATAGATTTTGAAATAACATAATGATCCTTCTCAGAATATGGTAGGGGAATATATTGAGTAATAGATAAATTTATTTGTTATGGAGTACCCCATAGAGGTCATTTAATCTAAAATGAATGTCTTTCATGTAAATTCAATTACATTTGTTAGAGTGTTATAGAAAAATTAATTAGATTACAATTAGGAATGTGAGTGTGATTCATTGATGGAGTAGTTTCCTCACCCCTTTACCATGCATTATTCTTCCACGTGACTTTATAGGGAAGGAAATTACTGTTTTTGGGAGTTTTTAACATAAAATTACAAACATTCACGTTTTTTCCTTAAATTTACATTCATTCCTCTTTAATTTGGTGCATCTTGGGAATCCCAAGGAAGAGGATATTTTTTTTGGAAAATAAAATAAACTTTTAGGATGTACATTCTTATAAATTAATAGAGTCAAGTTATAAACATGTAATGGATTTTAGGGGTTAACACTAGGTTTATACAATGCTTATTTTAGTTTATATTTTTGTATAAATCTAATGTTTTAACAGTATTCTATGAATTTAATGGGAGTATATAATGTATAATGTTTTACAGGATTATGTTTCCAACTGAGTACACATTGAGAAAGATAACATGATGTTTGATGATTACGTGTCATGTAATGTAAAATATAGGGTTTTAGTAAAAAAATATATGATTGTTTCTTCCTACATGGACTCTATTGATTATACATGTAAAGGGGTTTTTCACCATGAAAATTTTATGAGTTTTAATTTTAGGATTTTACATGGTTTATGTTTATTTCAATTTTCTATAGCTCTCTCCTCACATGACCCTATACCTCTTCTCTAGTTATTTAGGGAACATACATTCATTCTGGATGGATTTTTTCAGCATTGTATCATCAAGTTTGTCCACAATGTCTCTTTAGGTGAGTAATAATTTCTACTTCTTCATTTAATTTGAGTGTGATATCTATTTTTAATTATCTTATTAGATCCATTGACATTTGGTGATGATTGTCTTGATTCATTTCTTGATCCACTGTGCAAACTCATTAAAGGTTCTGATTCCTTATTAGTTGAGGCGTACTGTGTATGTTTTCTTGACGTATTTTTTGATATTTCCAATTCACAAAACCATTAGTGAAATTTAATAAATTATAAGATATGTTGAATTTTTATAGGCCATCCACTACCATTGTGTGTTCTTCCTTCTTAGTGGTTTGTATTTTGATCATTTGCAAACTGAGTTTTCAGGTATCTGGTTTCGCCTCTTTCTGGTGTTGGTGAACCTCATTACTCTGATTTTTGATAAATTAATTATTAATTGAATTTGACTATTTATATGATTCAATTAGTGTATTTAGAAGTGATTTTTGGAAAATAAATTGTTCAACCCAAGTTATGACAACGAGAAATGGGTTTTCAAAGCATTGTGAAATGGTTTATGAGAAATGGTTTGTGAAATAGAGCACATGGGAAGCCTAGGATTATTAGGGGGAAGGTGTAGTGATAGAACACATCCATAATTGAGGGGTTTTATTACAGGGTTTTCCTATACTCCCTTGAAATTTTTAATGTGACTTGCTAGAACTATTGAGGGGTTTACTTTTTGGTGTGTTACTATAATCTCAAGATTCAATTCATAGGTCTAAATGTTTGATGAACACGTGATTATATGTGTTATCTATGATTATTCAAGTAATAATAATCTTTATTGAACTTTTGAATTAGGATATATGTACTTTTGGACAATTCGGAATGCTTTAGGCTTGTACTATTATGTTTATACTACCATGTATTTCATAATAAATTTTATGTATTCTTTGGTAAGATAAGAAATATCTATTTTAATATATGTATATGAAATTATATGAAAATAATTTTTCTTATTTATTTTAAATTTTTAAAAAGGGGAAATTAAATTTATTCCTTGATTTTTATGTTAAAACTATTAAATAATTATCATTCCTTGTTTTCTTTAATGTCAAGCATGCTTGGATTATTATATAGAGACTCATTTTAGAAAACATGGGTGAGACCCTACTGATTCTATTAGATCACACCCAGTACACACTAATGAATATGTATAGATCTAGTTATTTATTTTGATGTAGGGAGTGAAATAGAGCAATAGTTATGTTGAAATTTTTGTTCACTAAGTATTTGGGTAAATGATTTTGTGATGTTTGCAATTTTTACATGCTAACACATTGAGCTGTTATAGTAGTTGTTATAGTATTTTCAACCTTTATAGTTTCACTTGACTCTTAAAAGAATTGTTTCTATACATTCTAAATTGTATAATTAATATTGATTTGTATATTTTATATTATATATTTATGTATTCCTATTTTATCTCACGTATTCATGTGAATATTCAATATTGTTGCTTCAATTTGGGTGAAATCATTCAATTAGGTTGTTGTTTGTTTCTTGAGTACTTGTCGCCATCCTATAGGGATCGAGAATTCCTTTCAAGTACGTAGTGGATCAGTGTGGGTAATAGTTATTTGAATGTATCTAGGATAATTCATTATAATATATCATTTTCAATTATTTAAACGAAATAATTTTTTTATAATAATAAGAATTTTTTATTATTCACTGGAAAAATAATTTTTTAGAAAATTCTCAAAAACACATGCTAAGATAATCCTGAAATGTTTATTCAAAAAAATTAGTTGATCTTTTCAATTTATTTTTCTAAAAGTAAAAATATATAATTTATTAATTTGTTTTGCAAAAATAAAAATTATTTTTTCGGGAAACATTATTTCAGATACATATAAATACTTTACTAAAAATTAATTACTTATTTATGAATATTTTTAACTTCTAAAAACCATTATACATAATTTTAAAAATATTTTTATTCATATTCATAACACCAAATAAAATGACATGGGTATAAGATTAAATTATATAAATTAATATTAGTAGTATATCATAGTTTGTTAAAACTCCATGTTGGGTATAACATAATCTATAAAAGAAATTACTTTGTTTTAAAATAAAATTTATAAAATTTCCATTTCTTAAATATATGACAATTAAAAATATTTTTTTCCTCACAATTCATCACTATGATAAAAATATAATTTCATTTTTGCATCAACATATATGTCCCAACCCAATAGATTAAGAAAGAAACATCATATTCGACAGTGTATAAGACACCCAACACAAAACATAAAAGAGAATGTAAGAACATATCACATTCTGTTATAATTATTTTAAAATAAATTTAAAATCTTATATAACATTAAATGAATGGTTCGAGATGATTAAATTGTATTACATGCAACACTAAGTTTCGATTTTATTACATGTGACACCGAGATTAAATGAAATTTGACATACTATTAAAGTAATATTATTTTATATGATTTTATTAACCTATATATTGTAATATAAAGTAGGAATAAGATTAATTAAATAATTCAAATATATGTTTCAAACAATTATATAAATGGAATAATTTTGTGACCAATTAATTATAAATGAAAATAACAACAATTTAAAAATAGATAAAATAATTTTCTGACCAAATATTCTTCTATCCACAAACATGTTTCACATAAATATATTTAAAAATTAACTTTTGATGAATTATTATTCGGAAACATTTATATTATAAATTTTATAATATTTTAACTTTCATATAATGCATCTGGTAGACAATTGGTAACATTGAATCAAATTTTACACATAAAAACTGTATATTTCTAAATACATTATTTTCACATTGTGAACCCATATTTTAAAAATAAATATTCCCCTATAATAATACTTCTTTCTAAAAGAAATTATAATATTTAAATCATCATTTCAATATAATTTTGGATTTAATTATTCATAATTTTCTGAAATGAAAATTCATTCAATGAAAAGTGAAATGTGTTGGTTTCTATTAAGAATTGTCATTTCCATTAATCAATTTGAAGAAAAAAAATATTTTTGGATTCCTTCAAAAGTAGAAATATTTCAATTATATATCAATTTATATGATTTTTAAAATTTATAAAATTTTAATAAATTTAATATTTATTTTTTATATGGAAACTTTTTATCAATTTGAACCATTTGTCATTGGAAAACAAATTATTTCTCATGTTTAGATGATAGATTTTGAGCTCAAATTTTTACTTTTTTTGACAAAAATATTGAAAAATGGATTAATTATAGAGAATTAGTTCTATTTATATTATTTATAAAGTAATAATTAATTTTTTCCCATAATGAATAATAAAAACAATAAGAATTAATTACTATGATTAAGGAAAACATAGGTTTAACTTGGGGTTAATCTAAAAAGAATATAGATAAAATGAGATATAAAATTATTAAAAACCATTTATCTTGGACGTATTTGAGTCTTATATCCTATAAGTTTCTATAATAACCAATTATTTTTCCTTGATTAGAGTGAAAACTGTGGGTACACCATTTCATTCCGGGCATTGGAAGTGTGCCATTCACCTCACTAAAAAAAGGGAACCCACATTCATCTTCTCCTTATATAACCAAATGATTTATGTGGATACCATACATAATGATATTTATTCATCACCTAAATCTCCATATCCTATACTCATTGGTTAAATCATAAATCTAATCTGTGATGATTTTTGGATAATCCTAATGAAGTTGTTAAAATAGGAAGTAATGTATTGAAATATTCATTTTTGTTTTATTTCGTCTTCTAAATCCTTCAAATATATTCCATGTATGATTAAATAATAACACTAGTATCTAATATATACATATATTTTATTATATTCTTTATATAACCTATATCCATGTACGATTCAACAAAATGGGACATAAAATCATTATTCTTGCATACAGCGGATACCTACATCACAACCCATTGTTATTTGTTTTTTGTAACCATATTCCATAGATGGATATAAATATGAATTTAATATTAATATATTATATTAAATTAATTTTTATTCCTCTATAATTATAATAAAACATATACTTTATTACCTCCAAACTTGTTGGTGAATAAATACATCACTCAAGTGTATGGTACACTACTGTCCCACAAATCAATGTGAAATGTTCTTCATTTTTTTTATTTGAATGATAATAAGGATAAATTAAATGAATTTATATTATTAATGTATCATAATTAATATTACTTAATTATTTTATCTCATATACGTTCTAACTCTTTATTATGTGTGGGATATGATAATTTCATTCATGTGTATTTTAGACTTCTGTCTCATGGATCGATGTGATTATTTTTCAATAAAACATTACATGAATGATAAATAGGGTAAATGTATTGAATATATATAATCTATTTTAAATATAAACGAATATGTAATGTGGTTATATTTTTAACATTCTATAATATCCTCTATTGTGAAAATGAAAATAGTGTTCATGCGTAGGTATGACATACCATCTCAGTGGATGGTATATTTCATTTTCTATCACTCAATTTTATGGATTATTATATATAAATTTATAATTAAAATAAAATAAATTTATACCGGGAATAAAATTAATGATATGATTTATCCATTATCAATTTAAATGGAACTAAAATACCAAATCAAAACTTACAAGAAAAATGTAGTTATTACCCAAAGCAAGACTTTATCATATAATTAATAATAAACAAGTGATAAAATTTCATAAGTAAATAATATATTTTATGATATATATAATTATTTAACAATATATATATTTATAATATATTAATATTTTTTATAAATTATTTTCAATATTGTATGATGGATGTCAAGACTTAATCCAAGGGTTTCTTGTCCCACTATTACTTCTGTGAGACATACACCATATTCTCTACTTATTCAGATGTGTTCTTTTTATAATAATATTATTGATATAATATATCATGAAAAAATTTATATTTATCTGTTTTAAAGGTTCATAAGATGTTATGTCATTCACATGGCATATGATTCTAAAGTTACCAAGTTTGGTAAGGGTTTATTTCACAATGTCATTAGTATTGTGGATAGTTTTTATTTATGTATCTCATGGGGGAATAATTTGATATTTATATATTAAAATGAAAATATTTTCATTACCCATGTTTATTCATAATAATATTAATGCAATATTACCAATTTTACACTCCTTCAATCTTAAAATGGATGATAGTGTTTATTTGAAAATCCAACATTTTTTTTCATTTCTATCGTAAAATAGTTTTTATCAAAATCTAAATATTTTAAAGATATTAAAAAAATGGGATTTTATATTTTAAAAATTATTTATTCAAGAAATATTTACCCAATTTTACATTTAAATTATTTTTTAGTGGATTAATCATATCGTTTTCAAATTAAGGCCCATTTGAATTTTACTAAAATAGGAAAGGAATATTTGTTTAAAACTGTACTTAATGAATGAAGTTTCCCACAGTAAAGAACAATCAATTATTTGGGTATTTATTTTTAATTTTAAAATATTATTTTCAATGAAATATATTTACATTTTTTTTTTGATATTTTAGATGTTATGGTCATTTTCAATGTTTATAAATTATATTTCTCAAAAATGTTTTAATAGATATTTTCAAGGAATAACTATTAATTAATGATTAAAACCCATTATTAAACTCATTCTACACTGAGGATATGTTGTCATAAAACCATAATTATAATTTAATTGTATGTTTTATAATTAATTTAACATGTGCAGTTCAATTTTTTTAACATTAATCTTTTTACTTTAGATGTTTTAGGATTAAGTGTTTTTGAATTTGGTATGTATTAAAAGTCCATATATATGTTGTTAAATTAAGATGTACATATTTATTATGTTTTACCCCTTTAATAAGAGAAATGAATTGGAAATAGTATTTTATATGTTGGTTCAAGTTATAGATATTCCTTCCATGCATCAATAGGTTTCATGACACAAATCAGTTTTCAAATTAGATGGGTTTCTACCAACATAATTAAATTTTGATGTGAGTGGTCTTTATATTTTTAGATTTATGGAATTATGGGTTACAATAATATGAGGATAGTTATCGATTTCCATGTTACTAATCGATTAGTTAGAATATCAATTGATTTTTTGATTATTTATATTTCATTATTTTACCATCACTATTTTATTATTTATTGTTCTCCATTTATTGATTAAATAGAATCAGTTTCCATTATATCATTTTCCATACTGATTATGAATATTTATTCATGATATATTTATATATATGATTACCCTTAATTAGTATTTGATGAAATCCATTTCTTTTTTTTTCTAGGATACCAGGAGTAGTTTTATGATTGATATGAAGGGATATACTAAGGGTATCAATAAAAACATTGTGTGTATTTAATTTTTTATTTTTAGGGTGAATTTAAAATTAGTATCTTTTTAACGATGATTAAAAAAATATTATTCCCTTCAGTGTTTGATTCATCACACCTTATTCCAATTTAATAATGTCACAAGAAACTCTTGGCTAATAGGTTCATGATATTTACTGTTGTTATAACAAGAATTTTTGTAGAAACCTTCGGAACAAGATTTTAGAAAAGATAGATTATGAAATATAACCCTATAAAAAATTAAGGACATTTTTATGAATAGTATTACATATTAATGTTTTGGTAAGTATTTATTATATGTTTTTACATGATATATATGAATGTCAGCATAACACATATGGATCGATTCTAGAACATATGTACCTAGGGGTAATAACTCTAAAAAAGGCTCAGTGGGCTTGACTCAAGCATTACATATTTCGTGAAAACATACATTACAGTGAACATGTTTTCACTCCTTGGGGATATTATTGTGATAATTCATATTTTATTTACTAACTAGTATAAATTGTATGATTTTTATTCAACTTGAAATGTTTAACAAAGAAACCATGTTTATGAATGTGTTATAAGAAAAAAAGAAATTATTCAATTTATGTAATGTTTTTTACTTGTTATGGGATTATATATTATGCTTAAATAGGATATTATTGAATATATATTATTCCTTATTTTAGATATTATACTTACTGGAAGTAATGTTAACCATATAAATTCACTTAATCTAATGAGTACAAATAACAGTTTTCCAGATTGTCTAAAGAAAATATTTCGAAGGGAATAGTCTCTGAATCATTAAATACATATGAGTACATAGGTTTTTGTTATTTAATGACAGAGAAATAATTCCTTATATATTATGGAATCTAAAGGAATCAGAAGAATAAGGGAATGCAAGATAAAATGTTTTATAAGGGCATAAATAAAAAAAATGATTTCCCTTATGTGATAATTGTCGAATGAAATAATATGGTACTTGATTAATGGGAATGTCATTTTTATAAATGTTTTAAGACAAAGGAAACCATGTTACTTAATAAAATGGAATGAAAGAAATTTAAAATGGTCAATTCTTCATATATAAGTAGATGGGTAACTTTGAACGTGACTTCCACCAATATCAAGGGAAGATACCCCAAAAGAATGTAAGATATCATGGCCATTCTTATGATATTACCACAAACAATGTGGAATGATTAATGTTCCTATGTTTGGATTCAAGAATTATTGTATAAAATTAAATTATTATTGATATTATAGCCATAAAATCATCATAAGTATACGTCTTTCACTATAGGAGAATTTCATAAAGGATAAAAGTGAATTTCTGGAATGGTACCAAGGTTGATGAAAAGTGATTCAGGGACAAGTTGTCTTACTTGGAAGAAACATTATTAATAGAGTATGGACCTTAATAATTTCTTGATGTTTTAATTATAATGATATGTTTATGGCATGGTACTTGTGTCTTGATATGACCCACGCACATCAAGAAGCTAACCAGGTTGCTGATGTTCTGTCTAAAAGGTCCATTATGGAGGTTAGTTCTAGTTGGTCCTTCATCCAGCCCTTCTATTATGAAAATGTGGTTTCCAATGATAGAAATGGTGAATTGTACATAATAATTTTCAAGGACTCTTGATCTTGAGTTGTATTGTACTATTTACTATTTTTCTTAATAAATTTGTTGGGAGCAGGTTTCTGCCCGTCTCCTGAATCTTTTGGCTAAATGTACTTCAAACCAAACAATTCTTTTTGTATATTGATTTCTAAGAATAAAAAATGAAGTGATAATTGATCAATGAAACACCAAAGGATGAAATTTTACTTATGAAACTGAATTATTTCAAGTAATTATATTTTAAAATGTTCTCAGAATAAATATAAAAGGAATTACTAAACAATAAGAGATGGATATTGAAACAAAAAAATTATCATAATACATTCTTTTAAGATAAAAAAAATTTCTTGTCATCCATCATAGAATTATGAATTTATAGTCATTACATTTTGAAGTCTATTTACATTCATGTGAAAAGTGATCTATAACACTCTCCATAATTAGTTATGATGTTTTTTCCATATACATATCTTTACAATCTAATCATGTTCCCTTATTTTGAAACCTAGTATATATTATTCAGATGACATTCAAACATACCTACTTATATTATCAAGACGAAAATTTATTATCACTTATTCTAATATCAGGTTTCAAGTATGGTATTTTAAATTTTCAAACTGTTGATTACTAGGTTCAATATTAAATTGTGAGGACCAAATTTATTTATATTTGGTAGAATATAACACCCATATATTTTAAAAAAGCAACATCATAATGAATAGAGTTTATGACATGAAACACCATTCTTATAAACGAATGAAACACCCCGAGACATTGAGATAAATTAATTTCAAAATAAATATAACATTTTAGAAATATTTTAATGCACAAAAAACAGATTTTATACTGCATTAAATGAAAAAATGATTTTAGCTTACGTTACATTCAACACAAATATTAAATAAAACCTATGATATTATGATAATATTATTATTTAATATGATTCTTATCACCTAAACATTGGAATGTCTGTTATGAATAATAATAATTTATTTATGCCAAAATATTGTTTAATAATGTATTTAAAAACAATTTTTTTGTGAAAATTTATTTATAAATGAAAAGAACCATTTCAAAAAAATAAAATAATTTTCTAAAATCCTTTTTTGTGTACAAATATGTTTTACCACAATATAAATAAAAAAAAATCTTTTTTCAATTATTTTTATTAAATTTATATATTATATATTCAGTAAAATTTTAAAAATTCATATTATTTTATTATAGAAAATATATGAGAATAAATCTAATTTTACCCTTACAAATTGTATTTTTCTACAAAGGAGTTTTTCTTTTTTTGCACACATATTTTAAAATTAATTTTTCCAATTTTTTTAAAAATTTACCTTTTAAATCATCATTTAAAAATTCAATTCAGGGTAATTATTTATTATTCTCAAAAAATCTTATAGTTTCAGTAAATAATGAAAAATATAGGTTTTTATATATAATTTTCAGTTCATTTAGAGAATTTTAAAACATATAGATTATATTATGATAGACTTAAATGTAAAAAATAGTTCAATTGATAATATATTATTACAATATATATCATTGTATTTATTTTCATATTTAATTTTGGTATTAAATATTTTTAATCTTTTGGAACTTTTCTCTTTTGAAAATCACTTTTTGGAAACATTTGTTGGAATAATTTTAATTTACAATTTTCCACATATGTGAATGGAATTTAGAAAAATAGATTAAATATATGGAATAATATTAATTTATATTATCTAATAATTTTAACATTAATTTATACATTAATGAATAGTAAATATAATAAAATGTAATAATAGTGATTAAGGTGAAAATATGTTTATTAAGGGTTAAACAAAAAAGATAAGGTGTAAATAACATTGAAATATTTTTAAAACAAAATTTTCAAACATATTACTACCTTATAAATACTTCATATTGACAATGTTCAATTTTGGGCCTTTTAGAATGAGAAAAACACTTGTAAACCATTTTATTATCAAAAATTACAATTATACCACTAACCTTACTTTTAGAATGACACCCCAATTCTCTCCATTTCACACATAAATAACCATATAGTTCAGTTAAGACCTTCAAAAATGTCTTCCATACATACCACAATACATCCTAGAGATATTTGGGTGACTGTAGCTCTAATATTTAACAGATTTTGGTTAAACCTAATGAGGTTTTTGGAAGAAGAGATAATGTGTCTAAATAAGCATTTTGTGTTACATGTTTATCAAAATCCCTCAAATATTTTGAAAATATTATAAAATAAAAACAATTATAACTAATATATGAATTTATTTTATTATTTTAATGATATAAACTATATCTATAGACACATTATTCAAATGGGACCTGAAATTATCATTTCTGTTTATGGTGGACAACCACCTCGCGAACCGACGTTAGTCGTTTTCCATCACCATTTGTCAAGACTACATATATTGATGGATTTAATGTTAATATAAGATATTAATGAAATTATAATACCTTTTTAATTATAACACCACATATAAATTATTACCTACGAACTCATTGGAAAACAACAACATCGCTCAATTTTACATAAAATCACTTACTTGCGAAGTGATGCGATGTGTTTTTAATTTATGTTATAACTAGATGTAAATAAATATATATTCAACAAAAATATATAATATATCTACAAAATTATTATTCTAGATATATTATATCACATATTTTCTATTAAATTACATTATATAGGGGATATGATAACGTCGTCTGTTTGCACGATGAAATCTTGACTTGTGAAGCGATGTGATTTATTTTTCAACATTGCTTTTCATGGATGGTAATTATGTTTAAATTAATGATAAATTTGATATATATGAAATAAAAATGATTATCTAATGGTAAAATATAATTTACATTTCAATCATTTCATCCATCAAGAAAATAGAAACAACGATCATGTGAAAGTATGACTAACCGTATCCATGAAAAATTATTTAATTTTAAATATCTTACTATTATGTACTACTCTAAATACAATGAAAATTATTATATAAGAAATTTTTTTCATTTTTTGAAATTAGTTATATGGTTTAACAATTATGAAATTAATATTATCCAAATCATATGATCAAATTATACAAAATAACAAAGTAGTTAAAACCCAAATCATGAGACTAACAAGGAATTCTTAATAAAAGATTCATAAAATATAATATGTAAATTATATATGCTATGATATGTAGAATTATTATTATATAATATATGAATAATAAATTTATATATATATTATATTAGTATTGACATGGATTATTTATTTTGAAACATAAGGCGAGGGTTTACCATATAACTTTTATTTCATGAGTTATACACTAAATTCACACCTTATTACATTGTGTGGTGTATATAATTCCCATTAAGATATGTTATATAATGAATCTATTTATATTAATGATATTTAATTTTTTTTTCTTATCTTTTATTTCCTTAATGCGACTCATTATTAAAATGTTACTTAATTGGTAAGGGTTTATTTCACAATGTCATCATTATTTAGTATAATTTTTTAAGTCTACCTTGGAAGAACTATTTTATATTTGTTTCTTAAAAGTATTATATTTTCATCTCCCCTAGTAATCCATGATAATTTTATTGTAATATTTTTATTTTAAAATACTCCTTTACATTAAAGTATTGAAATTTTATTATGAAAATCATACATTATTTCAATCTTTGGTGAAAAACATTTTTGATCTAAATCCATTATTTATATAAATGTTTTCAAAATTATTTTTAATATTTTTAAAATGTTTTATTAAAAATATATTTATCTTTTTTACCTTTAAAAATATTTTTAAAGGAATCTCCATGTAATTTTCAAATACGGCCCATTTACCTTTCACCAAAAATTTTAAAGGATGAATTTTTCTAACATGTATGACATGAATTAAATACCTATAACCATGATTAATAAATGTTTTATATCTTATTTTCTAGGATTCTATGTTTATTTTCCAAAAAAAAAATTCAATTTTTTTGAACTATAATGTTTTAAATAGTATTTTTCAAGATATGAAGATTATTTTCCACATATATGTTTCCATGGATATTTTCATCGAATTTATATTTATCAATAATGAAAACCCTTATTAAACTATTTATACACTGTGGATTTGTTTTAAAATACCATAATTATTTTTCTGTTTGGATCTTTTATGATCAAATTTTTATAGGATGTAAATTTTTATAACCATTCTTCATTTTACTCTGGTTTTTTTATAATTATGTTTTTTTATTATGGGTATGTATTAACATATAGTATCCAATTTGATAAACATTAATGTTTATATTGATTGTGTTATAACAATTTCTTGTGAGGAGTGAATAAGTCATAGTATTTTAGGGGTGGGTTGTGGTTATAAATATCCCCTAGGCGCATCGACAAGTCTCATGAGTGAAATCACTTGGTATAATTAAATATATTTCCTTCAAAAAATTTAAACTATCTTATAAATTTTTTTGATAGATTCTAATTTTTTGAATTACGCATTCTTTTACTATTATATTATTTATTGATATCAATTTTATTAATTTATTAGTTATAATATTCATGTATATGTTTAATTATCATCAAGTTATTTGTATGGGTTTATCTGATCATCATTTATTTATACAATATTATTCTATATTTATTTATTTAATGGAACATGTTCTAGTTTCTTACTTTTTTATATTGATTATTCTTATTCAATCATATTAGATTCTATTATATGATTACCATTAGTGAGTATCTGTAACCCCGCAATATTTCATAGTAAGTAATTTTCTTTAATTCAATAGCTTTTGAATCACGCAACACTAAGTTCCACCGCACCATGACATACCAAAATTGCCATTCAAAAATAGTTATGAATATCATTTACTGAATTTTGTTTTTTTAAATATATAAACAAATTCAATTTTTCAGATAAAAGAAGAATTTTCTGAAATGTAATTTTACAACCTTTTAATGGAGAACCATTTTAAATCCAATATTTTACACATTTCTATTTTCAATTTGACGGAATAAATATCTTATTTATAATCGAGACATAATCATTATGTTTTGAAAAATATTTGATGTGTTTCTGATAACTTTCATATTTTGGTGAATAGTGAAAAACACTAAATTTTAATAGAAAACAATTTTTTTAATAAGAATAATTTAACATGTTAAATTATAAATTTGAAAGATTTGAAAGTATAATTAGATTATATTTTTTCCATTTAATCTAATGTTGGTCATCAGAATTAATTTCACTTTCAAATTATATAAAAAAAGTGTCAATCTTTTAATAGTTATTGTTTCTTAAAAATGCTATTTGTCTTGACAACGAAATATAAATTTTGAATTATTTAATACAACTTATATGTTTTGAATTTGGAAAATTAGAAATCATTTTTATTTTCATAATATCAAATATACCTTAGTCTGATGTTTTGAATTTTTTCTGAAAACTTTCAATTTTTGATGAATAGTGAAAAAAATATGGAGTTATAGTTTAAAACTGACATTTTATTTAAATAATTATTTATTATTTGTTATTTTTATTTTTACTAAAAATAGATATATAATACCTATATAATTTCAATGTAATTAATCAGAGTAGTTTCAAAATAAAATTAGATGTATAAATTTTTATTGAACTTTTTAACGTCTTTTACCCACCTTCTAGGATCATTTGAAAATTTAAATAAAACATAATTTTACCACTTCTATGAGTATAATTTCATATATCTAGGAGACATTGCTGATATCTGTAAGTAAATTGTGGATCAATAATATGAATATAATATTCGGTGAATAGTAATTTTTTACTTTTATTTACCACTGTTAAAAGTAAATAGGGTAATTAAGTGTAAAAGAGATATTATTATTACCCTAACTAGTGTCTTAATTATATTGGTTATGTTTAATTATACCAAAATCAACCATTGAAATAAAATATGATCCCTTAGGTCCACATGTATTAGATTTGGACATTTATTATTATTTAATTCAAAAAACAGTTCTAAGTGTTAAATTCAATGGTTAATTATTAATCATTTTTAATATAGAGATACACATAAGATAAATTATACTATCAAATTTAATTAGATATAAAAAAATATTTCCTATATAATGGTATTTTATTTATAATTTTTAGACCATAAATAAATAAATTTATATATGACGCAATGATGATGCAGTAAATACCTAATTAAGGAAATATTAAATTAATTGGTATTATAAATATAACAATAAATGTATTTTGATAATTTTTATAAATTAGGTGAATTATCTAGGTTAATATGACATATTAAAGTTGTTTAGATTTATTTATTTTTTGAATTAATAATATTGTTATGAATTTATAAAAAACATAATACCAAATAGTGTCAAAATTGACAAAAAAGCGTTTTTAAAACAAATATTATATTAATAATTTATATTATATTTATGAAAATATAATGTTTGGAATAAATACATATATAATGGTAGTTGTATCATTAATTAACCATTTGGGGTTCACTTGATGTTTATAGTAGGTAAGAATATAATATAAAAATAAAAAAGAGACATCGTAAATGTAAAACTATTTAACTGAGAGTTAAATCTAAAAGATAAAGTTAATATAGTGACCCAAAGCTGTCTAAAACCTATTTTTTGAGTGTTTTTCGACGCATACCTACCTTATCCTTTAAATAATTCATTTTGGAGCCATTATAAACCGATAATGATTTTATTATAAATAATATTTCTAACTATTCTTAAGGTGCCCCTCACCCCTCTTTTAAAAAGGCACTCCACCTTCTCTCTAATTCACACCTTCAAATACATTAGTCTCAGCCAAAACCTACCTAAATATAATCCCAAACCTCCTCCATTAAAACTAGTGGCCTTATTTTTGTCATAATTCCATCCTATGTAGCTCTATTGATCAAATCAAAAGGAATAACCTCTAGAAGAGGTAAATATTTCATCACCTCTTTCACGTTCCTTTCTTCTTCAACATCCTCTTTATTTGTTGTTTCCAAAATAAAATAATAACTCCAGTATCTTCAATACACTGTGATGTTATTATAAATATTGTACAACCATATTCATTATTCTCTCTATACTTTGAATGACATGTCACCATTCGTGTGTACGTACGACTTACTTTCTCCACATCGTTATGTAATTGTTATTCGATGCATTATTATTTGGATGGAAATAATAATGATCTGTAATTTGTGTAAATAATAAATATAAAATGATAATTATTACTTATATATGATATACCATCCAATTATATATTATTTTAATGTGAAAATATTGATATTGTCGCTTGTACATACGTACAGATTACAGTCTCCACAAACACGCTAAGATTCATTCCCCATTGTATCCATTCAAGAATAAATTTTATTTTATGATTAAAAATAATTTTTAAAGACTTAATATAATTCTGAATATGAATAAGATACATCCTATCTATAACAAACATTACTTATGTAACAAATAATATAAAGGAAAATGAATCAGTTAACACCAAAAACAACGATAATACAATGATATTATTAACAAAGCAATGTTAAGAGAACATATATGATATCATAATAATGTATATTATTATTGAATAATTTAATAACAATTATTTCACCATTATACATGAAGTTATCCTAGCCTCGACCAAGTAAAAGTACACGGTAAGGGTTAATTTCACAATATCTTTAATATCTGAGGTTTTTTATGTAAGTATCTACTTGGACATCTTTATCATCCACATCCATGTTTCCTAAAAATGTATTTCAAAAAAAAATTATTTTTTACTAGAAAATGGGTTAATGTAATTTATACCCTTATATTACCTTATTTGTTTTGGAAGGAATCATTCCGTAATTTTCTAAACAAGGTACATTTTGACCTTTTAGGCAAAATGAAGGTACGAATGTTTTTTAAACTTATACAGTGGGTGTGGCTATTCTCTGCCGTTATAACATCGTTGAAGCATCCCTTACAAGCTTATAAGAATATTTTAAAAATAAATGTTTTATTTATAATTATTTGACTGTTAAATTATTTCAAAATAGAATGAGAGATTTCCCACAAATAGTTTTGATTTCATCTATGTCAACATCCTTTGCTAAATTTTTCACATGTTTGAAGTTGATTTATTATGATACAGATCATCCATATTTTATTTTAGGTGTTGTGATATTTTTGACTGTAGATGATTTATTTTTATTCCATTCATGGTTTATTGTTAAAGTATTAACATTTTTTATGCTAGTTTTAATACGATTTTTTTATTATATTTCAACCTCTTCATAATATTAATGTATTAGACTAGTATGTTCCGTGTTGGGGACCTGTAAAAGTATGCCCTCTGGGTTAGGGTCCGGTTATAGTAGCCCTAAGGGTTGGAGTATAGTTAGAGAGGATCTTCGGGTTGGAGTCCGGTTACAGTGGATCTCCATATTGGACACCACTTATAGAGGCTGTCAGGGTTGGAGTCTGGTTGCAGAGGATCTCCAGGTTGGGGTCCGGTTATAGTTATCCCCTAGGTCCTAGGTCGAGGCCTTGACAAAGATATTAAAGTCCAAAATTATGCATTCCATCATTAGGATTGTGGCTAATTATATTTCATATGATTATTTGACCAATAGAACATCTATCTGGGTATGTAAATGGATTTTTTTTTTGATTAATATTTTCCATATTTTGATGAATTTAATGTTGAACATGCTTTTGTTTAAGTTTTATACATTTCCTTAAATTTTTATTTTTTTTATGAATGATTCCACTATATTTTTATCCTTACTGAGCATTTGATCCCACCCCTTCCAATGATTGATTTTTCCCAGGATGTGAAAAAGTATATTATGACTGACCTGTAGGGTTAGTTTATGGGATCACAGTGTTGTACATGGAAACAATGTTGTTTTAGATTTCAATTTTATGAGGTAATGTAAACATTATGAATGTATCAAGTACTTATAAAGCTACTAAACTAATTGGTCTTTCGAGAGATGATATTTTGTGATCATGCCAATGATATGTAATAATGTATTGACTCTAGGAATTTGGGGTCGGGGAGTTACAGTTGGTATCAGAGAAAATTTAGTACAACCCTTATAATCTAGATTAATATGAACTCTTATTAGAGAACATTACCTAAGATATACGTTGTGGATTAATATCTATGAACTTCCAAGAATTATGGTATTTTAGAGAATATATGGGTTTTCTATACAATACATCACTATCTAGATACGAGAAGGTAGAGGTGGATTTGGCATAGATGTACCTATATGTGAAAACACTGACAAGGAGTTTTGGGCTTCACCCGGGGTATCTTGGTACACGACAACGGACCCTGTTTCACTCTTGTTTATGACACTCTCAGGGTATATGCTTAGGATAAATCACATTTTCTTTATAAACCGATTTGAAGGATTTTAATATAAGATGAGAATAAATAGTTGTCGTTAATCCTAAGGTGTTTTAGATAGAATATAAGTTGTTATGATATTCTCTAAATTATTTTTTGACTCACACTAGGATTTCTTATGTTAGTTTATGGCTGGATTCCAAGGGAGACATAGTAATGTTTAACATGATGTACATAGAGGGAAAAAAAGAGGAAATAAGAAATAGAATAAAATATTGATTGGTGTAAAAGTTATCGTGTTCATGCAGAATCAGTTTTCCTAAAATAAGATCAATAATATATCTATTAACAAACCCCTGAACTCATCAAATAAGATATAAGCACAGAATGATAAGATCTCCAACAGTGGATACCATGGAGAAAAGAAAGCTCAATTTCCATTATGCGGGAAATATTGAAGGAGACACCTAGGGAAGTGTCTTAATGGAAAAAAGAAATCCTTTATGTATAGGAAAGGACATAAAGTAAATAACTTTCGAGGAAAAATGAAGAGTACTATGGAAGAAAATAAAAATTATCCCAAGAATCCATTTACTTTTATTTTCTATAAATGTAGGGGATCATGGAAATACCCTAGTGAATGCCCTATTATATAAGGTAACCCCTTGGTCATGGAAGAACCAATGTGGAAATAAATGGATGGTCAAATGTTTAAAAGTATTTGTACTCTTTGTTGATATAATTAATTTGGAAGAAATTTTTATTATATGTAAACCTGATGTTTATTATGTGAAAATGCTATTTTAGGAAGAATGGTGTTTCTTATTGGTGATATAATTATAAATAAACATTCATGTTTATATGATCCTTTAATTTGAGGCAATTAAATTTTATGAAATTTTTGGAGGAAAATGAGAGTCATGAGATAACATATGTGGTGAAATTTTTCTGTAGTTATTTTGAGGAATTTATCTCAATTTGGGAACATTATAAAATTTATTTTAAAAAAAGGATAACACGCAGACTGTGTGACAACCCATCATGTCGGACAAAGCTTCAAGAATTGAACCCATAAAGATGGTGCAATTGGGATTTATCACCTACCACTGGACTACGTGATGTCCCTGGTTAGTGTGACTAATTATTTTTAGTTAAATGATTTTATTGATCAATAATATGTTGATTTGGGATCTTATGTATTATCAAACAGATATCCTTAGTATAGTAAAATTATTTAGGGTTTAAGTGATAATTGTTATTTTGGACGAAATTCGCTCTGTTGGGAATACTATATTCCTATGGAAAATAGAATACTATGGGATTTCATTGGAGGAGTAATGGTGGATTTTTGTCTATGTTTGTATTGTGGAATTATAGTGATTTGGGTTATTTATGGAAATTATTGTCCTATCATAAAGAATATTTGATTAGGTTAATTACTTTAAAGCATGCTAATTTAAAATTATTCAATGTTATTTGGAAA
The DNA here is from genome assembly GCA_963277665.1 of Viscum album. NCBI lineage: Eukaryota > Viridiplantae > Streptophyta > Magnoliopsida > Santalales > Viscaceae > Viscum > Viscum album. The sequence continues at coordinate 1,544,281,360 of OY728142.1, forward strand.
TACAATTTAATGTGGAAGAATTCATAATAAAATTCATCTATGTTTTGTGTTTCAATATTAGTTTGGATTATATTGATGGACTTTTAGGACAATTTTTTTTGAAGGGTATTTATTGAACATTGGGTATTTATGGTCTAATTTTAGAAATTAAGTTAAATATTTATTTACCTAATGGATTATCCTTTTTGGGGATCATCTTATCTCTTACTACCCATTTTGGTTTTGGTTAATCTCTAAAGACAAGGAATATATATATATTATCCTTTTTGGATTATGTGATTCACTAGAAGTTGATTCTAGAGCATCAGGTGTAACCAACTCATCTTGAATACTCATCGTTTGAAAAAAAAATATTAGTTAGTGGATGAAACTCTACATAAAAAGTATGTCTAACTCTTTATGTTCTTAGTCAATCACATTAATAATATCCTCAACTTTATGAAAATGAACATAAAACAAAAAAAAATTATCTGTTTACTTTTTCTACTTAGAAACTAATAAACCGTTATCTCATCACAAGTTTGTGGTTTTCATGTTGTTAAAATTCTCCTAATCATGTTTCCTATCCCTCTCCATCAGAACATGACACTTAGTTTATCATCCATATCCATGATTTCCTACATCGAATCCTAGTATGGGTTATCTTAGGTGACATTTGTACTTCTCTTCCTTTCTTTTAAAGTGATAGTTTTATTGAATCTTTTTCCGATGTGGTACTTTCAATGAAGTTCCCAAGACCAAATTTAAAAATTAAGAGGATGCAATTTCAAAAATGGGGGAATAATGTAACACCCCAATATTTCATAGTATGTTATTTTCATTTATTCAATAGCTTTCGCTACACACAACATTGAGTTCGAGGACACCACGACTTACCAAACTAGACGTTGGAAAGTATTTATGAATTGTTTTAACTTAATATTGAATTTCATATAATCTATATAATTTTAGAATCCATATTATGTTTTTTTACATAATATAAGAACTAATTCAATTTTTTAGATAAAAGAAGTATTTTTTAAAAATGAAATTTTACCGCCTTTTAATGGTAAAACATTTTAAATCCAATATTTGAAACATTTATAAATTCAATTTGATGAAATAAACTTCTTATTTATAATTGGGACATAAAAATTTAGTTTTGATAAATTTTTGGTGTTTTTCTGATAACTTTCATATTTTATCTGAATACTGAAAAATACTAAATTTTAATTGAATAAAACAATTTTAATCAGAATAATTTATAGTGTTCAATTTTACATTTGAATGGATTTTAAGAATAATTAGATTATATTTTTTCTATTTAATCTAATTTTGGTCATTGAAATTAATTTCACATTGAAATTATAAAAAAAGTGTCAATCTTTTGATAGATATTTTTTTTAAAAACACGCTATTTGTTTTGACAATAGGAAATAATTTTAAAATAATTTATCCATCTTCTATTTTTTTAATTTGGTAAAATAGACATCATTTTTGAATTCGTAATATCAAATATGACATACACTGAATTTTTTATACTTTCCAAAAAAATTTCAATTTTTGATGAATATTGAAAGAAACATTGCGTTATAGTATAAAACCGACTTTTAATTTTAATAATTATTTATTTTATTTAAATTTATTTTCAGTTAAAATATATATATAATACCTATATAAGTTCAATATAAATCATTGGAGTCATTTTATAATAAAATTAGATGTATAAAAAAATTGAACTTTTTACCGTCTTTTACCCGCCTCCTAGGAGCATTGGGAAATTTACATAAAACATAATTTTACCACTTATGTGAGTTTAATTTCAAAAATCATTAAGACACGATTGATATTAGTAAGTAAAATGTTCTTCAATAAGATGAAAATAATTTTTGGTGAATAATAACTTTTCAGTTTTATTTACCACGGTTAATAGTATATTTGTTAATTAAAGGAAAAAAACGATATTATTATTACCCTAAAAAATGTCTATATTAAATTGGATTTTAATTCAACCAAAAAAACCATAGGAATAAAATTTTATCCTTTAGGTCCACTTGGATTAGATTAAGAAATTTATTATATTTTAAATTAAAGAAAAGTTAAAATTGTTAAATTCAATGTTTAGAACTTAACCATTTTTAATATAGGTTTACGCATAATATAAATTCATCTATAAATATTATTTATAAATATAAAATTATTTCCTACATAATGGTATTTTATTTATAAATTTTATATAATATATAATTAAATTTATTATTGACACAATGATGATGTAGTAATTTCTTAATTAATGAAATATGAAAATAATTGATATTATAAATATGAAAATAAATATAATTTGAGACTTCTTATGCATTACACTAATTTTATAGGTTAATATTACAAGTTAGGGTTGATTATATGAATTTTTTCGAAGAAATAATGTTGTTATGAATTTAGAAAAAAAACACTAATGTGTCTCAAATTTGACATAAAAGATTATTTAAAACAAATATTATATTTTTAATTTATATTCTATATTTAAAAATCTTAGGTTTATCCAAAAGACTTCAATAATGACATATGTATCATTAATGAACCACTTGGGTTTCTATTTATAGTTTATAGTATGTTTATTAACCATATAATATAATAATACAAAATAGTCATGGTAAATGTCAAACTATTTAACTAAGAGTTAAATCTAAAAGATAAAGTTAATATAGTGACCCAAACCTGTCTAAAACCTATTGGTAGATTGGTTTCCGACCCATCTCCACCCTAGACTTTAAATAATTTATTTTCAAGTCACTATTTATAGAAATATATTTTATTATAAAATAATACTTCTAGATTTTCCTAAGGTGCCTCTAACCCCTCGAATATAAGGGCAGTCCCCTGTCTCTCTAATTTACACCTTCAAAGCAATTAGGCTCATCTAAACCCTCCCCAATTCTCTTCCCAACCCTCCTCCCTTAATATTAGAGGCCTTAATTTATTCATAAATCCATCCTATGGATCCCATTTGATCAAAACAAAATGAATAACCCGAAAAAGATGTAAATATTTCATCACCTCTTTCAAGTTACTTTTTTCTTCCACCACCTCTTTCTTCGCGGTTTCCATTATTATACAACAAATACAGAATATTCTATATACATTGATGTTATTAATAATATGGTACAATCATATTCATTATTCTATCAATCCTTTTAATGACATGTCATCGTACATTTGTATATACGGCTTACCGTCTCCACGTCGTGGTGTAATTGTTATTCAATACATTATTATATGGATGGGTATAATAATGATGTCTAATTTGTGTAAATAATAAATATAACATGATAATGATTATTTATATATGATATAACATCCAATTATATATGATTTTAATATCAAAATAATGATATTGTCACTCGTGCGTACGTACAGATTACCATCTTCACAAACTCAATGAGATTCATTCCCCATCATATCCATTCAAGAATAATTTTCATTTGATGATAAAAAATAATTTTTAAAGACTTAATATCATTATTAATATGAATAAGATATATCATATCCATAACAAAAATTACTTACGCAACAAAGCATATTAAGGAAAACAAATCAATTAACACCCGAATCGACGATAATACGAAGATATTATTAACAAAGCAATGTTAAAAGATCATATATGATATAATATTATTGTATATGATACATGAAAAATTTAATAAAAATTATTTTACCATTATACAGGAGTTTAATCTACACTTTATCAAGGAAAATCACAAGTAATGGTTAATTTCACAATCTCTTTATTATCCGAAGATGTATTTACGTAAGTATCTACTGGGACCCCATTATCATCCACATCCATGTTCCTTAAAAATGTATTTCAAAACATTTTTACTATTTACTAGACAATGGGTTAAAGTAATTTATACCCTTATTTGACTTAATATTTTTTGGAAGGAATCATTCTGTCATTTTCCAAACAAAGTACATTACGACCTTTTTGACGAAATTAAGGTAAGAATTTTTTTAACTTATATGGCGGGTGCGGTTATTCTCTGTCATTATAACATTTTTGATTCATCCTTTACAAGCTAACAAAAATATTTTCTAAAGAAATGTTTTTTTATAATAATGTGAATCTTAAATGATTTCAAAATAGAAATAGATATTTTTTTTGAAAATAGTTTTGTTTTCATTTATGTCAACATCCTCTGATAAATTTTACACTTGTTTGAAGTTGATTTATTATTATAGAAATATTCCATATTTTATTTAAGGTTTTTTGGTATGTTTGAGTTTTGATGAGTTAAATTATTCCATTCATGGTTTATGGTTAATGTATTGACATTTTTTATGTTAGTTTTAAGAGGAATTTTTATGATTTATTTCAACCTATTCTTAAGATGAATTCAATGGACTAGTATGTACTAGGTTGGGGACCGATAAAAGTAATCCCTTTGGGTTAGGGTCTAGTTATAACAGACCCTATGGGTTGGAGTCGGTTACCAAGGATCTCTGGGTTGGATTTGAGATACAGAGGCTCTTTGGGTTGGAGTCCAGTTACAGAGGATCTCTGGGTTGGAGTCCAGTTACCGAGGCTCTCTGTGTTGGGATCCGGTTGTAGTAAGCCCCTAGGTAACGGCACGACTCCTTGACCCAAAAATTAATATTCTAAATTATGCAGTCCATCATTTTGAACGTGGCTATTGATATTTCATATGATTATTCTAATAGTAGAACATCCATCTGCGTAAGTAAATGACATTATTTTGATTATATTTTCCATATAGTGATGATTTTTATATTGAAAAGGATTTTGTTTTAGTTAAATAAATTGCCTTAAAATTTTATACTTTTTATGAAAGTTTCCACTATATTGTTATCCTTACTTAGAATTTGAGCTCACCCCTTTCTATGTTTTATTTTTCTCAAGATGCGAAGAAGTATATTATGACTAACCTTTAGGGATAGTCTATGAGATCTCAGTTTTTTACATGGAAACAATGTGGAGTTTGTTTTCTATTTTATGATGTAATGTTAGCCTTATGACTGTATCTAATATGTCCAAGGCTACTAATCTAATCGGTCTTTCTAGGCTTGATCTTTTGTGATCATTCCAATGATATGTAATAATGCACCGACTCTGGGCTTCTACTGTAGGGGCGTTACAGTATCTAATCTCACTCAATTATTATGTTTTATTTTAACCAGGATACCGGGATGTGTTTTAGTATTAAAATGCATGGATATTATATAGGGAAATATTTTGTTCTCAAATAAAAAACATTGAGTATTTTATGATTTATATTATAGTTTTGTATTTCATGTATGAATCTAGATTACAAAGAATAATAAAATATTTAAAAATTTAGCATCTGATTCTTATTATCTTATGAAAGTTTAATAAATTAACCACCAAATCCAGGATACATGGGATATGGTATTTAAAAGATAATATGTTTCCCACAAAATAGTATAAATTTTTTGGATTCTCCACAAAATTTTCACCATGTTATTTTTAATTTTTAACATTACTTTTTATCTATGATCAATAATAATCATAATCTATTCCTCATATAAAGGATCACTCTCCAGTAGTACAATTTTTGAGTTCAGTACATGTTATAAATCAGGTTTCTAAGTCCAAAGGAGAGATATATAGAACACATCATGAACCTATGAGTGGTTTTTTTGGATGTTACTAATGATAATCTATAGTCATGAGGAAATAAATAATTTCAAAGGGACTTATATATCTAAGGCATAGTTTCTATTTATTTTAAAAAATCATGACCCAATTACATTGAGATATTCATAGAATGACATTATCAAAAACATTAAATTCAAATTACATTGATGATAATAAATATAATTTTATTCTTCTTTGTTCCACCCTTATGAGTTTCTAGATATCTATAAGCTCTTCTACCATTTATTCCATTGGATCAAGTACCAATGGCTTAAATTCCAAATTCAACCCAACACAATAGAGTTCTACAGATTTGACAATAGAGGGATTCATAACCAGACATATTAATTATTTAGTGATATATATAGTTGTAAGAAAAATATATTCGAGTAAGGTGATGATCCCAAAAAAATTAAAATTAATAGAACATGATCTCAATATATCCCCTAGGGATATAATTTTTATTTAAAACTAATAAAGTAACCGAAGATGACATTCAGTGATGAAATTCAACTTTGTATCAAGAAATTTCTAATTACTTTTCCAGAAAACCAATGTGAACCTTGGATTCCAATCATGTAAAAAGGTATATTATACTCCATGAAACCATACCATATTATTTATGTATATCTCAAAAGATAATAATTTGTGTAATTTTAACTGATATTGCTAAATGTGTAATGACTTTGTAATCTGATTGACTACTACACATATAACATTATTCCATTTAATTTTTTGGTATTTCAAAAAAATATAAATATGGTTATGGCTTAACATTAATATTTTAGAATGGGTTATGGTTGTGACATCCAATTTGAATTTTTTGTCAGAGCTTTAACTTCTTGATATAACAAATATGTGAATACCATGGTCATATATTCCCCTAAAAAATTTCAAAACATAAAACCACTATAAAAAATAAATTCTTCAATACAACTAAAATATAAAAATAGATTTTTAATAAATTAAATTAATAAAAATATGTTTTATTTTTCACAAATGTTATCAAAAACCAATTTGTTAACACATAATTAATTATTTCCCAGGGCATTAATACACACAAATTTATATTGTCCATATAAATCATCAATTTATCCAATGAGCCACCATTTTCTTAATATTAGTGACCTATTAATAATTAACATTCCCTAATCAAGTGTCATCCACAAAATATCACATTTCCATTAAATAAAATTTCTATTTTATTAGTACAATTCAATATCTTCATTAAAATCCAAAACAAAAAATATATCTACAGAATAATCCATATATATTTAATGATTAATATAACATAACACATAAATTCCAATACATGAACACTTTAATAATTCATATTCATTATTAAAACACTAAATAGTAATCATTATCTTATAAGAAAATAAATCCTCACATTTACATGCCATTTTTTGTATGTTCACCATCAACCAAAATACCATTACTTTCAAAACCTAAGTGTTCACATTCTTCATAATTATCCCCAGCACATTGATTCTCATAATGAATATACATTTCATATTTAAAATATTCATCCATTGATGACTCCATAGGGAAAAAAATTATTGACATTTATTGTCCTTAATGAAAAATTCATTTTCCTGTTGAAATTAAATAATTTGTGGAATTTTTCAAAACACATAAAAGACAATCTCACCAAATTGAGATAATCACTTCTATGGTCCTTCCCGCATTCTTGAGAAATTTGGAAAATTTCCTTTTTTCCTCTTTAGTATCTACCTTGTAATCTTTCAGGAGACTATATACTTTACTTCACTGGTCAGTCCTATATTTGGATTAAATTTATGTTTTTAATCATATATAGTGATCAATAATAATAAATAATCACAATATATTTTATTACATTCATCATACCAATTGGATCCTCGTAAATATTGTTTCTATCACGTTCAATGTTAACCTAGTACATTATAGTTATAATGATTGAATAAAACTAAAATTCATTGTGTGGCCAAGAATATTCATATTGAGAAACCACATAATCATGAAAAATAGTTTAAATGATTTCTATATCATGAAATATTTTTTTTTTCAATCAATATATCCTTAGGTTTAACCTATGACATTCATAGTCATAATCTGTTAAAAAAATCATAATGATTCATAATGTGTTTTTCAATTTTCATTTCATATCCATTGGGAGGGTTATACTATGTTTCATGTAAGGAACATATTAATGAAATATGTAATGATCTGGTCCAGATCATGGTACCGTTTTTAGATTTATGACATGTAGTTAAAAACATTTATGATCCACATCCACTTATAGTATCTAGATAATGATGTAATTTATTAGAATCCATTCCCTCTGTCCTTCACTAAAACATTGAACCATTTTTCTATACATTGAATTCTTTTTATACAAATACTTATTAATATACCTGGGAATTCACTAAATATATCTCCTTATAGATTCCAATGATTAACTAAACATTTTTTCTAATTCTATGTTAACTGATTGAAACATCTCATACAAATATATTAAAACTTAATATATGAATATTATTTACATAACATAATTATCTACACCAGAACCATATAGGTCTAGTCAGTTTTAAACCTTTTATACATATAAAACTACTTAATATGTGATATAAATAATCTCCCAAAAATTCTATCATAATAAGATCCTTTCTTAGCAATTTTGTGGTTTATAACATTCTACATAACCCTGGGAAGGTAAACACAAAATTTGATATTAGATAATAATTATTGTAAAGAAAAGGAGGTATGAACATAACATGGGTCTCAAGGTATTATAGAAATTTTATAACATTTTAGAACCAAAACATAATTATAGTAGATATAAAAGATATGTTTTTTACCAATCATGGTAGTTCAGAAGACATTAATCAAATTGTAATCAAAGAACATATGCCCAGAAAACATTTTCTTTTTATCAGACATTGATTTTTTGAATACAAATAAGAGTATAAAATTATGAATTTTTATTGATAGAAACATGTTCACTAATTATTTAATGTAAATGAAATTAGGTCCACAAATAACCATTTGGAAAACAAATCCAAGTCAATGCATAATCATGTGAACATAAAATCACGTGAACACATAACATATTTATATCTTGAGCTATCAATAATTACACATTCAATTGGAGGGAGAAATAGGTCCCACCCATCATTGGCTGACATGTGGCCACAAACTATAGTTATAACATTACAACCTTTTTTGGTTATAATGTCACCAACATTCTTTGTAATAACATAACCACCATCCATGGTCATAATGTAATCACTATCATTGGTTTTAACATAACCATATTTAGTGGTTATAATGTAATCACTACCAAATAATAGAATCCAAGTATATGTCTTTAACATGATCATAATAAATTTATAAAATTAAAACCCATTAGAAGAGACAGGTTTCATAATAATTTCCTCACATTATTATCAATGGTAAATAAAAATGTTTAATAAAATATTAATTATTTTATGATAATTTAACATGTTGGAATGGAATGGGTTTCATAAAAATCATTATCATCATAAACATAACCCACAAAGAGAAATAATAAGGATGGTATCATTTGATTACACCCCCCAATAAATTCTAGTGTAACATAGAAGGATGTTATAAATTTCAGAATTTTTTATTGAAAGATAACACCGAAAATTTAATCATAAAAATAAAATATCTACTTTAAAAATAATATATTAAATTATATAATTTCAAATAAAATTTTTGAAATCATTTTATTTTAGAAAATCATGGAATCTTATAAAGGAATCATTAAATAATTGAGTTCTGGGGATATTGGAAAATCTAATAAAAAGGTAAGAAGTTTTATTTAAATAATTTATCATAATGAAATCAACAATTGAAAATAAAATAAATGAGTTAGTAAGAGATAAGTCATATTATTTAATAATCATAACCATAGTCAAATACCATCATTATAAACCATGATTTTGTAACATAAAAATATTAAAAATTATTTAATGTTCAAACAATAATTCCTATGAAATAAAGAACCGTATAAGGATATTTAAATCCAAAGAAAATTCATAACACCTAACATAAAATACATTAATGGGAAGTATATAAATCACATAAAAGAAACATTTGGTGAATAATTCATTTCTCTCATCGAAATAAAATTGAGATGAATATCCCATACCACATTGGATGTTTTGAATCATAAGACCAATTAAAGAATAAAATTAATATAAAAAAATCATAAAAATAATGATATAAATGATATATCATTTAAAATTTCCTCTTATATACAGTAAAACAAGTGATGAATATGGAATATGTGCCCATGAAATAAAAGTAAGACTAGAGATCTTATTCCTCAGGTCTAAAAATACATTGTACACATTAGGAACTCATTTTTATTAAAAATAGTTTGATTATAAATATATTACAGAGACATAATAATATTTATTAAACCATATATTATTTACTTGTTAACAATTATTAACCTTTTATTAAAAATTCAATGATTATATAATGTTTCGTGTAATAATTTATTTTGTCATGTATGTTTTGGTTCGATGTTTTTGGACATTTTACTTTTATCCTGGTAACGTAATATTAAAAAATTTAATCATGATTCAAACATCATATATCTTCATTGTGTATTAATTTTGGGTAATACATAAAGGATAGATATATAAAATTAATTACACCGTTCATGGAGACTGTAAGTTGTTTATACACATGACCACTCATTCCTTTTCCCAAACGTATGAAATGAATGGAAGGTAAATTATATATAAAAATAAATATTTATATTTATTTAATATATAAAATATATATTAACTAAATATATACTTATTAAAATCATTTAAAAAAATAATGTGGAAAGAACATCACATTTTTTTGGATGTGTTAGTCCAAACATACACATGAGTAGAGATATTATTTTCCATAGGGATATATGATAATAAGTTAGCTATGATATTAAAAATAAAACTTATTTTTATGTCATAAATATCACATATATACTTTAAATCTATCATTATATCCCTCTATGAAAGGAATTAATGTAAACCTAATTTTAATTGGTTTGTGAGGCGGTAGTATGCTATACATAGAATTGACGGTTTCATTAATATTTTGATGTAATATGATATGGATGTATGTTAAGAAATTAGAAAAATTCAATATAATTATATGGTAATAAATTTTTTAATTATATTAAAAAAATTTGATAATATAATAATTATGTGGAGAAAAAATAAAACAGAAACATATGTTTATGAATTTTACTACATTTTCATAGAACCACTTTATGCTCATTAATAAATCATTTTTAAGAGGGATTAAAAATATAAATAATTATTATATAAAGTAATAAGGTAATAAATAAATTTAATTGGATATGTATTTTCCTAACCTTTTTTTTTGGAAGTGTTCAATAGAGATGAAAGTGGGTTCACTTTTATAATTTAGAGTGATTACACAAATTGACTTATTTAAACGAAAAAGTTATATGTACATTTTAAAAATTAAAAAAGGAACCCAAATGGACTATTATATGTGGTCATATGAGATAAGGAAAAAATATGTGTAAAAATAGAATTTTTTAATGTTTTTATGTCATTTTACCCATTATCATTTTAGTTTAACCCCGAGTAAACTAGTTCTAACCATAACTGATATGATTAATTTTTACTCGTTTTACTGCTCCTTTTAATCAAATATTTAGGTCATCATATTTTAAAATAGTATGTATGATAATTAAAAATATTGATTAAAATTTACTAACATATATTCAATGAAGTAGAAGATGTTGTTTTAAAATATATCGACTGACTCGATGAAAAGGTTAAATTCCAAATAGAAACATTTGCTAAGTATTTAAAATTTAAATATATAAAATAAATATGAATTTAATTTATATTATATATATTGGATTACAAATAAAATCATTAAACTATTTTTAATTTTAAAACATTTTAGAACAATATGTAATTCTGTAAATTCTTTTAATTAAAATACAGTATTTAATAAAAAATGATATATTTCTCTAATCACATAAAAAGTATTATTTTTATAAAATTATTAACAATTAACCATATAACACATGTGAAATATTGATTCCAAAAATTTTGTTAATTTTTATAAATTTAGTTCCTAAAAGTATCATATATTGTTTTTATTATCTGTTCACCAAAAAAATGCATATCATTTTTTTGAGAAAAAATATTTTCAAACAATACAATGTCCTTACAAGAAATTAATTAGTTATATATAAATTAAAGAAATTATGAAAAAAAAATTAGTTAATTACATAAAAAACATATTCAAATTCATAACACTATATTTAATGGTATTTTTATAACATCCATGTAACACTGCAACCGCTCTAGGATGGACCCGCGACATTACTTGTGATATTGGCATGGATAGAAAAAATGTAAATACCTAAAGAATTATCAGTTCGGTAGTCTCTAATAAACTATATAGATATATGTAACTCAAATTACATTTGAAAAGGATACAAAATACAATACACAACAAAAACTAAAAACTACAACCACATGAACTCGATAAACAATCACCTCTTCTTCACCAATTGATTGAAAAAAATGAAAGGGGTGATCACAAACAATCAGTAATGGTTACAAATAGAAGATGCATGAAAACATTAATATGTGAATCATAATAAATCTGACATAATTAATATGTCATGGTGAATAAATGAAAAACACATGCCATTAATAAACTAAGAATGAAACCGAATTCCTAGATTTTGTCATAGTGAAAACCTCATGGATAATAAAATATGATAATGAATAAAGATAATGATTATTAATCTGGACATCATGTATCTGGCACATGAAACTATCATTCAATTAAAACACATTAGTTCTATGGATAGAAAACCTTTCGAATTTTGGAAGCAAACTCGAAGGGTTTGTTTCCAGATTGATTGGTCTCATGAGACCAACAGATACATCGAGGGGATAGAGTAGGCTCCACCAAACACTGAATGTCCAAATCATTATTTATACATTGATTCAATACAATAGAAATATTCCTTTTCAATATCCATGTAGAGTAGAGTATACAGATTCCTCGATATTTCCATAATTAAAATAACATTCCAAATAAACATCGTATGTGAAATGGTATTATGTTTAGTCATAAAACATATCCATGATATGAGATTATGGATATTTAATATAAATATAATTAAAAAAAATTTTATCTCAAATGGGCAGTTTGTACACCAAATAAATATTATTCAGTGCACAATACAATGTTAATCAGAACAAAATAGTAGTTGAGGCAAAGTCTCTTACACCAATGTAATTGGTCGAATCATTTGACCAGAACATAATAACCCACAAATGAATCATTGAATAACATGAATTTATTAGGAATCATGTTATTAACTATCAAATGTGAGAACAAATCTACCACATACAATAAATAAGTGGCAAACAATGAATGTCTCAAAGAAATGAATGTGATATGAGACACCCCTTACAAACATTTTGGCATGGTAACAAGTGTTATTGCGAGAGTGTAATGAGAGTTAAATGGGTATTACATAATTTATATGTCACAAGGGAATTATGGGGGAGGTGAGAAAACATACCCCTTCATTAGGAATTTTAAAAAAAGAGCACAACATAGGGAAGAATCTACAATATAATTGAGAGAGAGTATCCCTTACCTTATGCTCAAAGGTGTTCTTGATTGTTCTTAACGACCTGGATAATCAAATTTAGAATAATTAATTAATAATTAAGAAGCCTCATAAAAATTAAATTGATAATTTATGACCATATTATGTTCATTAATGTTATTTTTTATGGTTTTAGAGATCCAGTTTTATTGGTTTACTAGCATTTTCTATTTTGGTGTTTAGGATTTGTTCACTTGTATTCATGAATAGAAGTTCATTTAAAATATGGTTAAACAACCATAATTGTTAATATACATTATTATAGACACTAAAGATATATAAATGATCTTATAATGAATATTTTTATATACCATGAGGATGACTCATACGATGGGTTAAAATAAATGGTTGGATTTGGCTTGGCGGTTTTGTGCAAAATAAACTTGTTCTATATTATTCTACCATATCATGAATGTGTAATGATTCCAAAACAATAATCAAGATAAAATACATATATTATTACCTATTTAAACCATTAAAAATGTGTTATGAAATTTATTGAATATATTAATGAAAATTGAAAACCCATCTTCCTTGATTGTGATAAATTTACACATCTCGGATGGTTTTTTCATTTTTTGTATAAAAGGAGGGGGAAAGAAATATTATTATAAAATATTGCATCATAAAAATGAAAATAAATTACATATATGTTTCTATAATTATCATGGAATTTGGATGAGGGTAGGTGAGGAGGGAGAACAAAATAAGGGATCTTTGTAAAAGAAATTGAAGGAAAAGAGAAGGAAGGTTCACCTCTGGTGTACACCTCCTTGAGAATCTTTTTAAGGCATTTTTTTTTGCCTTTTGGGGAGACCAGAAAGTCTTGGACGTGGTTAGAGGTCTTGGTGAGGGAAATTTTTTGAATTTATGAAAGTCTTGAAACTTGAGTGGTGTGAGAGGACCATGGGGTGAGGGGTGGTTTATATAGTAGAGGGGAGAGATGTTTTCTTAATATTATAATCATTAATTTATTATTTCCTCTCAATAGACCCAATATTGATTGTTACATGAACAAGAAAATTAACATATGCAAGTGACTTCTAAAAATTATTCTTACATAATAATTTCATGATAAATGAGTCAATAAATTCGTTATTTAGCATTTATCGCAAATTATCACATTTTACTATTCATAAATAATATAAGTATTTCAGAAAAATCCCAAAAATTCACCCTAACCATTTATTGACATGTAATTCCAAAAATGATCTCTATTATTAAAAAAAATTCCAAATATGATTAATTAAATATTTAATTTCTATAATGATTAAATCAAAAAATATAAACACTTAAAATATTCAACTTTAATTTTAAGGTCCCTAAATTCATTTCTACATTCAAGGGAATGAATACCATTAATAAAAGTCATATTAACATTCATAAGTTTAATTTAATATTAATAAGGGTAGGTTAATATTTATAATTGTAGGTTACTATTCACCTTAAATTATGTTAATTCTATCAGACTCTAAATATCATCTAGAACACAACCGTTTGTGTAAGATTTTTAAAATTCAAATCGCAGAGTAAGAAAATTTATGTTTAATGGCTAGGATATGGATATATCCTATAAGTAACCTTGTTTTGTTCTATACAAGATCATTGAGTTGTGAGATATAAGCCATAACTATAATTTATTTATGATAAACATACCTTGAAGTGTTTGGAGTACTACATTATTCCCTCCTTCAGAAATTTCTTCCCAGACATTTTATGTATAAATCTCACCAAAATGTTGTGGGTGATTATTTTTCATAACAACCCCAGGTTCCCATTTTTCTTCCTCCATATTCTTGTTTCTCCAAAAGAAAATCCTTTACTAGAAAAGTTGGTTGATTTCTCAATACCTACTACCTTGGGTTCAGAATCCCAAAAGGCTTTTAACATTACGACAAATCTGGTTCCAATTCAATTTTTTCATTGGTGAGTACATGTGTTGGGTCTAGCATGTATTTATTCCACAATGAAAAATGGAACAAATCATGGATGTTGTAGAGATTTGCTGGCATTTCTAAATGTTAAGCTACTCCTCTGATTCTATTCAGAATTTAAAATGGTCTGATATACTTAGGGATCAGTTTCCCTTCCGTACAGATCCATAAGACACCTTTCCATGGTGATACTTTCAGAAAGACATGATCTCCCACCTGGAATTCCAAATCCTTTATCTTATTGTCAGCATAGCGCTTCTGTGTACTTTGGGATGCTTGAATATGGGCTTGGATTGTCTTCAGCTTTGTCTTGGTCTCTTCAACAATTTACAGGCCTATAAGTTTCCCCTATCCAACTTTATCCCAACATGTTGGATTTCGAAATCCCCTTTTATATAATGATTCATATGGATCCATTTTAATACTACAAAGGAAACTGTTGTTGTAGTAAAATTCCACCAAAGTCAAGTATTGATCCCACAAACCTTATAATTCAAAAGAGCATGAACTCATTATGTCTTCTAGAGTTTAAATACTCATTTCAGACAGTCCATCAGTCTAGGGGTTATAATCAGTACTCATATGAATAACATTATTCACTACCTTCTGGATACTTCTTCTATAATTTTGATGTAAACCAGGGATCCTGATCAGACACAATCGATTGAGATGCATCATTAAGTCTTAAAACTTCATTAATATAATGTTTTTCCAATCACTCAAGTGGAAAATCTTCTCTTATTGGAAGGAAATGTGATGATATTATGAGTAGATCAACAATTACCCATATTACATCCTTCTTTATAGGTGTTCTTGGTAGTCCGGTGACAAAATCTATTGTAATGTTATCCTACTTACACATATGAATAGGTAGAGGTTTCGTCACTCTCTTGGGATGTTTTCTCTCTATATTCACTTATTGACAAACAACACATCTTGACACGTAGTCCGCAATTTCTTACTTCATATTATCCCACCAAAAATATTCCTTCATATCTCTATACATCTTGTTTCTACCCGGGTTTATAGATAAATTTGAGCTATGAGCATCATCTAATAGTTCCCTTTTTATCTTAGCTACTGATGGAAGACATAACATCTTCCCAAATATCAAAACTCTTTCTTCATACACGAAGTCATTTAGTCTGCCATCCTTGACAACATTAATTTTTTTATGTGGACTCTCATCATCAGATTGAGTGTTTTTTATCTTCTCTAATAATGATGGTTTAGTAATCATTTGAAATAGGAAAGATGTTTCCCTTTCCTTAATAATTAGAGTATCAATCATTATTAGATCCAAAAAATATAGGATCTCTATCATTCCTCATTTGAGTAAATAGACCATGATATTTTCTGCTTAATGGATATGCCACCTTATTCACCTTTCCAGGGTGGTTTTATTTTTAACAATCGCAATATTTTTTTAACACATGTCATCTCCTAAGACAGATGTTGAGTTCTTTTTGTGTGAAAATTTATTTCAAACTCTTGTGGTCTGTATAAATATCACAACTCTCTCAGAAGAGATAATGTCTCCACATTTTCTGAGAAAAGATTTCGGCTGCTAACTCAGGATCATGAGTTGGATGATTTTTATCATGATTATTCAACTATCTTGATGAATAAGCAATAACTTTTTCATTTTTCATATGAAAGCAACGAAATCCATACATTGATTCATCACTATTTATCCAAAATCCTTCACTTCCTGATGGAAGAGTCAAAATGGGAGCATTAACCAATATTCATATCAATTCTTTGAAGCATTCTGTAAATTATTTTGCCCACACAAACTTAACTCCTTTACGTGTGAGCATGGTTAGCGTGTTATCTAGTTGGGAAAAATCATGAATGAAATTCTGATACTAACATACTAAGCCAATAAAATTGTGTACCATAGTTATTTTTTTGGTGTGGGATAGTCTTCGATTGCCTTTGTCTTCATAGGATCAACTAGGATTCCATACTTAAATACAATATGGCCTAGAAAAGAAACTAATTGAAGAGAGAATTTACACTTTCTAAACTTCCCATATAATTTATTTCTTCTAAGAGTTCTCACAATAACCCGCAAGTGATTCTCATGGTCTTCATATATTTTTGAGTATACGAGGATATCATTAATGAATACCACAAAACATTTCTCAAGATATTCCTTGAAAACTCTATTCATTAAATCCATTAAAACATAGGGTGCATTTTTCAGTCCCAAAGGCATCACTGTAAACTCGTAATGCCCATACTTGGTCCAAAATTCTGCCTTAAGAATATCTTCAAACTTCACATGAAACTAATTATATATGGATTAAAGGTCAATCTTGGATAAGTATTGAGATCTATGAAGTTGATCAAATAAATCATAAATATGGGGTAGAGTATACTAATTCTTTGTTGTAATAGCATTGATTTACCTATAATCAATGCAAAGACTCATGGATTCATCTTTTTTCTTGAAAAGGATGGCATGGGCTCCCTATGGAGAAACACCAGGCCGAATAAAAACTTTTTCTCTCAAATACTATAGTTATAACATTATCTCTACTAATTCAATAGTGGCCATTCTATAAGGAGTATTTGATATAGGTATTGAATTAGGATTTAAATCAACAAGGAACTCAACTTCCAGGTCTGGAGGATATCTAGGTAAATCCTCCAGAAATACATCAATTTACTCTTGTACTATGTGCACATCTTCAATTTGAATATTTCATTCCACACCCATAGATATTGGTTTATCTTCCAGTCAATGTATTGTATTCAGTAGAGCTACTAGGATGGATCTAGATAAGAATTTAGTGGAAAATATTTTTCCCTAAAGATAATGGATTCAACACCATTTTCAATAATTTTATCTTCTTTCCCCTTATAGTAAATCATCGCATCATAATTTCACATCCAATCCATACCACGAATTATATCAAATTCATTCATGGGTATGATGATAAGTTTAACATCTAAAGATCATTTTTGTGTCTGGAGGGGGACTAGTAAACATTCCTTTGTGGCAATGATACATCTCATCAAAGTTTTTATTGACAACTCTTTTATTAAATATAATTAGAAATATCTAATTTTCTTGGAAAACTGGGAAGATATAAATTAATGTGATGATCCAAAATCAAAAAAAGTGTTGGATAAGTTTGAGGAAATAATTAAAGTCCCTGCCACCACGTCATTAGAAATTTCAACCTCTGCAGTTGTAATTAAATAGGCTCTCCCTTATTCTCTTGGATTTTTCTAAGACATGTTTCTTTGTAGCTTATGACACTCATTTTCATATTGCCCCATCTCTCTGCAATTGTTGCATTGAATGTCATTGAATTGTTTATTCCCCTTGCATTCATCAGATTGATAATGATTTTCTCTGCATTTATAGTAGACTAACATGACTTTCAATCATTTCCAGAGATGATACTTTCCACAGTTCTCACATAATGGGAGCATATTTGTTCCCTTTCTCTTCTTTTGTGGTTGTCATTTTCCTTTGTTATCTTAGTACAACGTCTTATCTTGGTTTCCTTTGAAAATATCTGATCTAGAAAATTCATTCTCTATTTTGGTGGCGCTTGATACAATTTCATCATATGATGAAAATTGTTGAGAATTAATTACCCTTCGAAGACATGGCTTAAGACCTTCAATGAAATGATAAATCTTTTCAGCCTAGTCACATACGTAATCTACGCATACGTGGCCAGCCTTGTGAATGTAGCCTAATACTCTGCACCATTTTCTTCTTCCCTTTGCTTTATGCTATGAAATTTCTACTTCATTTCAGTTTGTTTCTCATGAAGGAAATATTTTTCAAAGAATATTTTCTGAAAATTCCTACATTACATATTTTCTATTTCTTCTTCCTCCATGGTATTCTGAATCAAGGAACACCATTGATCAACGTCTCCCATAAGAAAATATACTGAAAATACTGCATTTTCAACTTCATTGCATCTTAATTCCATGAATATATTTTCAAGAGAATTGATCCATTGCCCAGAAACAACTGGGTTTGTAGTCCTGCTTAAATATCTAGGCTTCTACCACATGAAAAAATCCATCACAGGTGTGGAATGGTTATTTGTTACAACCTGAGTAAGTTGTCCCAATATGGTCATGATCTGATTTTCTCCAACATTGACTATATTAACTTTCTCAGTTGGGAGATCCCTACCATGCCCATGTGTATTGATGAAAATTCTTCCATTAGATGCAATTTATAAATAGTCGGATACACTAGATTATTTTATGAATCTCAAATAGAATATCACTCAACATATATTGAAATTCTATGCATAGATAATCTTATAAACATGGTTTCTCTGAAGAAAAATTTACATTAAACTCCTTTATAATTTCTTGTAAAGAAAATGTGAATTATCCTAAGCATATCACCCATTAGTGTCATAACCAATAGTGCAGCAAGGACCGTTTTTGTGCACCAGTTCCCGTTAGAGTCTAGCTCAAAGTGGTGTTTTTAGGATTTACCCCTAGATACATCTATGCCAGAACCGCCTCTACCTACTCATATCTAGAAAAGGATGTATTTATTAAAATATCCGCATAATATATTCCTTACCAAAATACCAGGAAGTTCTTGTACGTTTATCCTAAAATACTACCTTAGGGATTTGTTCCATACTATACATTTCCTAATCCAGTTTCCATGGTTTTTACTAAACTTGCTCTGATACCAATTGTAACACCCTGACCCCTCTAGGTTGGACCTGGTGCATTAGTTATGATATTAGAATGTCTATAAGGAATGAAAATCTCGAAGGAATGATCATTTTATTAGTCTGGATGAAACTAGATACATATATGTAACTCAAATTACATTGGAAAAGGTTACACCATAAAATACAGGACAAAAACTAAAACTGCAACCACAGGAACCCAATAAACGATAACCTCTTCATCACCTATTGATGGAAAATAATGAAAGGGGTGAACTTAAACGCTCAGTAAGGGATACATATATCAGAAGCATGAATAAAATAATAATTGAACCATAATCAATATGACATAATCAATTTGGCATGGTGAATAAATCAAAAACTCACGCCATTAGTAAACTGAGAATGAAACTATATCCATAGATTTTGTCATATTGAAAACCTCATGGGTAGTAAAAACTAAGAATGAATACAAATAATGCTTATTAATTTTTAAATCATGTATATGTCACATGAAACGAAATAATTGTTAAAATAGTTTAGTTCTATGGCTATAAACCCTTCTGATTTTTGGAAACAAACTCGAACAGTTTTTTTCCAAAATGATTTGTCTCATGAGACCTAATAATGCATCGAGGGGCTATAGAGGGCCCCAACCTCTACTACATGTCCAAACAATTCTCTATACATTGATTCAATACTATATAAATATTCCTTTTCAATATTCATATAGATTAGAGTATACGGATTCATCATAATTTCCACAATTAAAATAACATTCCAAATAAACACCCTATGTGAAATGGTATACAGTTTAGACAGAAAACATATCCATAATATGAAATTATGGATATCTAATATAAATATAATTTCAAATGAAAAGTGATCTAAAATGGGCAGTAGATGCACCACATCAGGATTATCAGGTGGACAATACAAAGTTAGTCGGAACAATATAGTAGTAGAGAAAGAGTCTCTTACCATAATGAAATTGGTCGAATCATATGACCAGAACATAATAACCCTCAAATGAATCATTGAATAACATGAATATAACGAGGATAATGTTATTATATCTAAAATGGTAGTACACATGTACCACATACAAGAAATAATTGGCGAACAACGAAAATATCACAGAAATGAAAGTGATATAAGAAACCTGTTACCAACAATTTGGCATGGTAACAAGTGTTATTGTGAGGGATTAATGAGAGGTAAAAGGGTATTCCATTATTCATATGTCACAAGGGAAGTGTGGGGGTGGAGCTAAAACACACCCAATAATTAGGAATTTAAAATAATAGTGCACAACATAGGGGAGATTCTTGAACAAAAATTAGAGAGAGTATCCCTTACATAATGCTCGAAGGTGTTCTTGTTTGTTCTTAACGCCCTGAATATTCAAATTTAGCATAATTAATAAATAATTACAAAACCTCATCAGAATTTAATTGATTCTTCATGAAATTATTAGGTTTATGAATGGCCTTTTTGATGGTTTAAGATATTCAATTTTATTTTTTGGTAGTATTTACCTCTTTTTTCATGATCTCCTTACTAGTATTCACGAATGGAAGTTCTTTTGAAATATGGTTAAACATAAAGATTTATTAATATACATTCATAGTGAAATTAAAGAGATATAAATATTCTTATAATGATTATATTTTTATTACATGAGGGTGAATCATTTGATGAGTTAAAATAAACGCTTGGATTTATCTTGGCAGATTTACGCACAATAAACTTGTTTTGTATTATTATTACATATTAGTAACGTGTAAAGATTACAGAACAATAATCATGATAAAATACATATATTATGACCTGGTTCAACCATTTAAAATATTTCATCTCCATAATTGATGATATTAATTCAAATTGAAAAATAGTCTATCTTGAGTGTGATAAATTTACACATCTCGGGCGGTATTTGCATTTATTTTCTACAAGGAGGGAAAAAAGATAAATTTTGATGAAATATTGCATTATCGCAATGAAAATCAAGTACATGTAATGTAATGAAATTATCATGTCATTTGGATAAGGTGATATGATAAGTGAGAATGAAATAATGGATCTTTGTAAAAGAAATTGAATGAATAAAGAAGGAAGGTTCACCTCTTGAGTACTCCATGAGAATCTCTTTAAGGATTTTGTTTTTGGCCTTTTGGTGATCCGAGTAGGTCTTGAACATGGGTAGAGGGGTTGGGGGTGTATTTGGTGGAATTTAGGAATGGATTTAAGCATGAGTGGTATGGGATGAACATGAGGTGAGGGGTGTTTTATATAGTGGAGGGGAGAGATGTTTTCTTAATATTATAATCATTTATTTATTATTTCCTCTCATGACGACCAATAGTGATTATTCCAGTACCAAGACTAGTAATATATGCATGTGAATTCTAACCGATTGGGCTTACATCAGTAGATCATCAACAATGACTCAATAAATTCCATATTAAGCATTTATTGTAAATTATTGCATTTTACTATTCATAAAAAATTAAAGTATTTCAGAAAAATCCCAAAAATCCACCCTAACCATTTCTCGACGTATAGAATCCAAAAATGATGTCCATTTTTAAAAAATAATTTTATAAATATGATTAATTAAATATATAATTAAAATATTTACTTAAATGAAAAATATAAACAATTAAAATATTCATCTTCATTTTTATGGTGCCTAAAATAATTTATACATTCAACGGAATGGATACCAGTCATAAAATTCATATTAGTATTCCAAAAGGAAAATTACTATCCATAAGGGTAGGTATATTCATAAGGGTATGTTACTATTCACATAAAATTATTTTAATTCTATCAAACACACAATATAAATCTTGAACACAACTGTGTCTGTTAGATTTATAAAATTCAAATCGTAGAGTTAGAAAATTTATGTTTAATGTCAAGGTTATGGATATAACCTATAAATAACCACACTTTTTTCATATAGGCTCAGTAATTCATGAATTATAGGCCATAAAAAGAATGTATTTAAGAGAAACATTTTGTGATGTGTTTGGGGTGCTATAATACACATTTGAATAATAATATTAATATTACATAGTAGTTCACTAAAACATTGTGTTGTGTGTAATAGAAACTATAGAATAAAATTAATTTACTGGAAAATAAATATTTTATAATTAACATGGCTTTAAAATAAGAATAATTGGCATATCTTATAAATAATTATTACATTCACCATGGGAAAAAAATTCCATGATTAAGTGTTAAAAATATTATATGGAGACCTCCCTAATAAGGTATGTCAACCATATTCTCCTTATAAGGGGTTAGTTAAGTATGTTAGGACAAAATTCAAACAGAAAAACTAAAACATATATTCTACCTACTATGTACAAATCCCCATTCAAGGTACAACATAGAATGTAACAATATACCATCATATATATTCTACAATATATAAAATATTAATCATTTAATAAATGACCTTGAATTGAACAACATGGAATATAAAACCTTCCACTAGCTATGAATTAACACCAAAACAATTAAGAGAATGAGGAATAGGAAATAAATTACCAAAAATATTTTTCATGATCCGTCATACTTACATTAAACATACATATCATGGATGTGTCTCCACACTATTAATATAAAAAAACCCAACCTTTCCAATCAATTTAATTCATATTCCAATGATGGTAAGGACCTCACATCATAAATTCATTAATTCGATCTTCCAATATAATTCAAAATACGACACTTATATCCTACCGACAAACTATCTCTCATATGAACAAGAAATAATACATCATAATGATGTATATATATTTTAAATTCATACATGATATTATTCTAAGAGAAGAAATAAAAATCATTATATAAAGTGATATTTCCTACCAATAGTGGAACTAGAATGGATCAAAGGGAGGTTACAAAAATTCATGATCCATCAAAAATATTTCAATATAGAATGAATATTTAAAATATATCTAGGATGATATCTACAGATCTTATAATTGTGGATTAGGTCCCTGATTTATTCCATAAAATGAATTAGATTTATAATTAGTGTAAATAGATCATAACTCATTTGACAACCCAACTGAATCAACAATAAAATCACCCAAGATGATTGGAAGGGGATGACTATAGCACCATGGGAGATATATATAAGAAGTATGGGTTAAAACTATTTTGAATTTTTTTATGGTTAGTTAGATAATCAAAATTAGATGGAAGAGACCAAAATTCCCTCAATGATGCCCAATTTTGAGAACCAATGATGGGATAACGTGCCATTGCATAATGAAAACATTCAAACTCTTCCAACAGTTGAAAGAAGGTTTCCTCAAAAATGTATATCCGACAACAATCACCACCTTCTGGCTTGTGTCCTTGGTTCATCCACATTAAATCCCTCTAAGCCTCTATCTTATGAAAAAATAACATTGAGATCCCTTTGGTAGACAAATTCACCTCCATTTGAAAAAAGCATGATATTTCATTATTTAAAAAATATTTTCCTCAAATTTTTAGGTTGCTATATTTTAAATTTTTTATTGTTTTATCGTTATATTTTTCTATATTTTAGCATTATAGTTCTTACTTTGGTAATAGGTTTTTACATATGTAATATATATTTTGGAAAAAAATATAAGGTATCCCAGCACAAATCAAGTTAATGATATAAATAAAAATTTGTCTTTTATATAATTACATTTAATTTTAAATTAAAAAATTATTTATTTTAAAATTAAAACATTTAATATATGGAAACAAAATTATAGTAAAATTTTGATTTTAACATTAAGGGTTCTTAATCATATATATAATTTATTTCAAACTAAATTATTCATAATAAATCTATATATATGTATAAATATCATATAAAAGCCTAAATATATATTAGTTTTATTTGATTTATTTGAAAATATTCTACAACATTAATAAAATAATTCTCAAATGAGAAATATTTTATTATTATCACTGTAATTACCATTAATCTTAAAAAATCAGTCATGGTGACTAAAAATAAAGTTGAGCATATTAAACTCTATGAACATTTTTATCTCAGCTATGAAATCCATTTTCTTATATTTCATTTATATTAGAGATCAACTATTTATTTAATATAAGTGAAGAAAAATAATTTTTAGTGGGAAATACTATATAAGCTTCCAAAATGATTACCATTGGTTTTATAAATTCAAAATTATATTATAAAATGATTTAGTTATATATATATATATTATTACATAAAAATGGTTTCTAATATGACAGTTTTTCAAAACACACCATTTTCCAAAAATCGCCTGAAAATAGTTATTTGAAAATAAATTTCAATAACCCACACTAATTAACTATAAAAAGCCTAATTAAAAAATTGAAGTTTGTTTCAGATAAAATACATCCTAAAATTTATAAATTTTTCTTTTAATTGAGAATACAATATTTAAAAAAAATATTGAAAAAAAATATATTTTCACAACTATTAATGTTCCTAATTTTATATTTCAGGAATTTATAATTGATTTAATGAATTTAATTTTCATGGTAATTTCATATCATTAAATTTCTCTAAAAATATTCATCTAAAATCTTACATATCATTTTTATATGATTTGTGTGAAACAAGCTATCGATCCTATTGTTAACATAAAGAATTTATTCCAAAATCTCTGGTTGTTACATTCTCCCAAATTAAATAAATTGATTAAGTAGAATTTTAATTACCAATTAATAATAATAGTATCAAAAAGTATTTTATATATAATAATGACCCATGATATATGTAATATCCCCATATGGGTGCCACATGTCGGTGCCCCGAGCCAGTTCACTACATGACCTCATGCATTCCTTCTCATACACAAGATATTGTCAAGTAGCAGTGAGGGAATAATATAAAACATTTGGAGACTATACCCTATTTTTTAAAGCTGGGAAACATTGGAATTAAGTAAACAAAAACATAATGAGAGAATCAATTACAAGAACAAAACTAGTATCACTTGGTTTTCATAGGATAGAATGAAATACTCAAACAAAAATAGTAAACATGTCATTCTATATGTATGTCAACTGTAAATATTAAAAACCCAAATAAATAAATAGACTTGGATGACACCAAAAACAGTCTAAAATAAATCCATGTTCCCTCATCCATGAATTACCCCAACTCATCCATTAACATGATTTTATTTTCCTTATCAAGACAAATAATCATTTTGTCTATTTAGGTACTAATTATGTAACCTATGTATGGTGTGAGTACTACCCCGTAAGCCACCAACAATAGAATCTGAAATAATATATAGTCTATAGTATAGTATTAAGTTGTATAGTGAATAAAAAACATTTGATAAATTAAACAGTTTACATATTTAATTATTATTTATTTAGCCAAACGAATCCATTGGTTCATGATGACACCCAAACCAATAATACATGCTTCGTACCATTATATTTTTTAAACTATCCCCAATGATATCAATTATCACATAACTATTGGGTTTGTATTTATCATCTCATTTCAATTTTAATATCAGTTCTTCAATGAACTATAGTCAAAATCTAAAAAAATTTGCCTTCAACATGATTTCAGGAACCCCATGGGTATTTAATGTGTCAGTCCATGTACCATAACCCATGGTTATTTGGAGCCTCGCCACCTATCCCGTAAAATAATATTCACATCCATGAATTTGGTCCAAAAACATCATGTCTAGCACCTCATCAATTATTGAAGAATCGTTCCATTCCCTACCACCCATTTATCAATAATTGACTCATATATAACATATATCATATTCATCAAGTTTAATTATCATTGTCCCAATAATCAATATTATCACTGTGGTTTCCAATTCAATTTACCAAAAAATCCATTTTCATCACATTAGTTCACATTAAAAAATCACTCTTAAAAAATTTGATCATTATTCAATCATATAAACCATTAAAACATCATGGTTTAGCCCAAAATCCCTTCATTCATATTATCATTCATTTTATAAATAATTTCTATCATGAAATTCTGAATTCCCATTTACTAACAAATTATATGATCTCACAAGTTGGAGAATTTCCTAATCCCATTAATTTACTAAATAATTAATTAATTTAATTCAATATTAAATTTACAAACATTTAAATTGAAATTCCACAATATATACATGATAATTATGTTCAATAATGTGTAAATTCACATTTATAACACCTATCTCAAGATCATTGAAAAAATATAGCTCAATCGAAACACTTAATTAATGTAGAATGGTCTAAATTAATTATGGAATAAAATATCTATAACAATGCCTAGGTTTTGATCAACTCCCACTCTTACATATGTAAATATATTACGAAAATTCATTAGAAGAAGGTGGAATGGAAGGAAAAAAGGAATAATGATTACTAGGAATCAAACCCCATTGTCAAATTTTTCGAGATGATTAAATTACTTCAAAACAACTCAGAGTCACCTGAGGATTGAGAGAGGAAATGCTACACAAAATAATGGAACCAAAATTTATAGCACAACACATTTTAATTTGTTTCATGGGTAATTACATATAATTTAATTACATTTCATGTCATGTAATTAATTTCAATTGTTGACATAAAAACCCCATCATCCTAGGTGATTTTATATTAATTATAATATTACACGGTGTTTAATTGTAGTCTATGATGTTTTATAGTATTACACGATGTGTAAATTTCTTACAGCCATTTTTTCAACATAAAAATTATTCATAAAATATCTGATCACCTCCAAGTCCTTTGAACAAAATTAAACCCTCACCAAACATAAAACATTAGAGAAAAGTAAATATGAAACATACATGGAAATGGAATTTCATCTTATAATCTTCCCACCTTATTATAGTTCATCCTCGATATGTACTTTCAAGCTTCAATTGGATTCTGAAGTAAAAAACATATCTCCAAAATGAATGCATATCTATTTCTCTCTCCCATGTTTCCTCCTCAACATGACCATGATTACACAACACTCAAAACATTAGGATAGTATTTTCTCGTCTGAAAATAAAACTATAATCCATATCATGTAACTGATTTTCATCAAAGAATTCAAAAGTATTAATCTCAACATCATATACTTAGATCACATAAGAAGGGTTGAGGTGATATTTCTAAAGCATTGAATAATGAATAAAATCATGCATTGTATTGTACCTCTGTGGAAGAGAAAATTGGTATGACACTATCTTGATTCTCTCCCTAATTACAAAATTTCAAAAACAAATTATGAGATACAATATTCCCTATCACCAAATTATATTGTGACCGATTCATAGAAATATCATACGAATAACATTACATCCCACTATAAACTCAAGTGTTACTCGACATCTATGAGAATAAAAATTATTCATAATCTGAGTCATATACATTTACATATGAATTAGATAAATCCACATTATCATATTATTCATGAGAAATTATCTCAATAAATCAGAATTTTCAACCTCCCTCCTTCATAGAGGTAATATTCATGTCCTACCATAAATATCCTTACGTGGTTCAATATGAATAATTCCATGATAAATATTTTTATAGGTGAACTCTATGAGTGATTGGTGATTCCCCCAGGACATAATGAGGTCTAGGAAACATTCCATTAGAATATCCCCCAAAACATTTACATTGTGGTTTGAATACACATCTCTCTATGGGTGGATATCCATAATCATAAATTCATGTTTACCAAAAACCTTCATCAACCAATTCCATAAGCTTGAATTCAGACATCAGTCGCTATCTGAAACTATTCTCCATGGAACCCAAAGCAGATAGAATATCTCTAAAACATACTTTCCTACAACATAAATATCAAAAAAACCCTCTCATATATTTAATATTTGTTCTAGTTTTGTCAATCCATCCACAATCTCCCATAGAGCTCCATTCTTCCATGGTATCCTAGGAAAAACCACCAAAAATCCCAATGTGTCTTTATCCCACTACCATTATGTAAGCGATAACAATTTTAGTAAACAACCTAGTTTTTTAATCTCACCCTTGAAAAATAGACCAGAGAAGTATCATGTTAAGAGACTGTAAATATCATTTTTCATGCCCAAGGACCAAAAATGTCGATTTAGTTCATGATACATTTTGGTTCAACCCGGATGTACCACCCACATGGTGGCATGAAATTGATGCATCACCTTCTCCCATATATATGAAGGTACACGGACATCATTCTTGTCATAGAACATCTCATACACATCAGTGGTATAATTCGATGGTGACTCCCCACATTCAAGGATTTCCCACAATTATAGACACTCTAGATCTCGAAACTACATCATTATGATCCAACTCAAAATGTAGACACTACTGAAACTGATATAATTGTCATCCCATCATGGCTTCAAGAACCCCAACATGCATCATAGATTGTAAATTCATCATATTTCACTCATTAGTAAACTCGTAAACTTCTTTAGTTTGGGTTTTCCTACTCAAAGTGTTTGGACAATATTTCTGTTCATATACATATATGACATCTCAAAATAAAATGAGTACATTCACTCATCCCATATTCATTGAGGGATAGTAAAATCACATTTTTTATATAAATACATTAATATATTGTGATTAATATAGCACATAAACTTTTCAACCAATAGATAATGTCACCAACAAATCAAATAATATACACTACGGTTAACTAAATATCATGTGTAGGATTGTTTCATTAATGTGAAATAAAATTTTGTGATCTATACCCACAAAAAAATCCACCAGATCAATAATTCTTCATGACCAATCACAAATTCCTAAAAAAACATTTTATACTCCTCCCCTATATCATGTAGAATAATAACTATCATAATTTTCAAATTCCTCTTTAACTCATATAATCCATTCTCACATGATCTAGAACAATCAAACATTACTCCCTTTAGGGTAAATCCTAATATTGGGGCTTCTATATGGGAAATTTGATGGATGAAATTATAATAATGACCTTCAAATCAAATAAATCTATTGATGTCAATGAAACTATTGTGTTGCTCAAAAGAAACCAATACATGAAAATTCTATGGGTCCACTAACACACAATCCTCTGAGATGATGTGACCCAAGAAATATACCTTATGGATCTAGAATTAACACTTATATAGCTTGGAATATAGTTTATTATCTCTCAATGTACTCTGGATGATGTCATGATGTGGGTCATGATCATCAATAGTCTGGGTGTACACTGATATTTCAGGAAAAAAACAACCAGAAACTGATCCAAGATTGGGAGGATGATTCTTTTAATATAGTCCATAAACATAGCCTAAGAATTTTTTATCCCAAATAACATCACAAAAATATCATAACAGACACACCTTTTATAAAATCAGTTCATATTATATGAGAAGTTTAAACTCTCAATTGATGATATCCTAATCCCAAGACAATATTTGAGAAGACCCAAACATCAGTAAATAATTCATAGAGATCATTGATAAACTAGATAGGATACTAGATAATTATTATCATCTGGTTTAGATTTTTGTTGCATGAACATAATTCAAATGTTCCATCATAATTTATTGAAATTAAAACAGGATAACCACAAGGAAATGTACTTGGACAGATAATTATTTTATCCATCAACACTTCATTTTGAATCTTCGACTCTTGAATATATGTTAGTCCATTTTAATATACATTAATAAAAATGGTTCACCTCGTTGAATGAGAAAAATTGTAAATTGAACATCCCTATCAAGTGGTATCTCAGAGAAGTCATTAAGAAACACATCCTAAAAACTATCCCTTATAGGTGGGAAGACATCATGTTTCACACCCTAATCATCCAGCAACAAAATTAAATTAATTATGGTGATATCTCTTAGTTTTTAAGGAATTGGACCTACATGACCCTCATGGATATCCCACTCTCCATGATGATCATAAATCTAACCATCGGGATATGTCAAAGTTATTCTCATGTGGTAAAAATTTATGTTGGGTCAGTATGCTACCAATGTGTCCATTCCCACTACCATGTCAAATCTTTATAGTACAAGGATGTTGATATTCAAAAAAAATGATAATCTTCTACATTGAGATGATACACCTTGAAAAAGAATTTTCCTTTCAACCATACCCCAAAACCAATACCGATCATCATAACCCTGCTCACAATCTCTAATTCCAAAATGGACTAGTTAAAAAGTTGTGAATATATAAAAAATGATAGGAACCAGTATCAAATATGATAATAGAAAGTGTATAAACATCATGAGGAGTACATTTAATTGTTGATGGAATAGACTCATTATCCACTTGTATATTATGAATGACATGAAATAGTACATACCTCTCTTCACTATGATTCTGTTAGGGTAAACTAAGCTGCAACACTCGACTGATACGAGCGCCCTTTTCCAGATTTACCACACCCACAAACTCAACCACTCAGACAAGAAGTATTATAATTTCACTGAAAATATGGCATAAAGATCTCCTTTCTACACACTAGGTTTCCCAGTCTATTCAATAACTACTCAGTTATCATGGTATCATGAAAATACTTAGTAGATTTCCAATACCGATGTATATTCAGCACTATACTAGTGATTAGGAAAAATTATCTAAAAATATGTCACAACTTACTGAATTGGTTCATGGTTACTCAGGTATGGTCCTGAATAACAGATCCATCCCACATGCCACTCCACATATATATCCGGAGTGGAAATTCATGAAGATATACTTCCTACTATCCGAACAAGTACCTCATGGTCATCCAAAATATAACACATATCATCCATTAGAATACATCTTTATTTTAACCTCTAATATAAGATCCCAATTCACCACCTCATATAACTTATTCAGTCAAAAGTTATTAACATGAGACATAATCTTCTATTTAATCCCATAAAAATATCATTTCACTCTAGTAACCTAGTCTACAGCCATCAATGAAACAAATAACTGTAAATATATAATATTTATAGCATATTTTATCATTGAAATTACCCATTAGGTTTTCCTCATGAAAACTACTTCCCTTTCTATCATGGGTGTCTTAGGGTAAAAGTGATAAAAATTCTTCAAAAAGTCATTACAAAAAAAATTCCCCATATATCCATCCCATGTCTATATATCCCACCAATTATTTTCTTCATCTCATAAAATTTATGTATCTAGTTTTACTCAATTCTCAGTAGGAGTCTCTATGAGGTCATGGATCATTTGAATAGACTCAATCTGGAATATAAGAGTCTCAGATCCACCCTCTCTTGTAAAAGTCCTATGGTCCTGTAAATATAATTTCCATGTAATCTTAGACATACAATTTATAACCCACCCTAGTTATCTTTCCATAACCTAAATCAAACAGTAAAATGTCTCACACAACTATTATCTGACTTCTTCACACTACAGTATCAGATCCTCATGTTCAACTTGTGGTGGAAAATTTTAAACAATGTCCTCCTACCATCATCTCAATAAGTTTTATTGTGGGGACATAACACTCTAATTCCAAAAACATTTGTTATGGCACATAACATATCAATATCCCACATTAACTAGGGTATTTAATATTAATCCATAACAATTCATTTCACATTCCTCACTACAATGTCAATATTAAGGTCCTATCACTACCCTTAACCATCTCTCACATTGGTCATGAATCACATACGGTAAAAAAATCACAAATGAATTTATTCAATAATAATATATTTAATCCATTTCTTTAACAATATTTGTCATCATTAAATTTTTAACAATTCATGTTTGGAACATTTTTCATTTAAATTAAAAAAAATAAGAAAATCACTTTTCATTTGAACAATTTATCCTAAAGATTTATTTTCCATACATGAATAAATGGATGCATGACAAACTAATTATTGATTTCTTATAATGATTCATTCTAGAACATCTATCAGTCATTTCTAGGCCACAATGCAGATATCTTAGGAAGCAACCACATCACACAATATGTTTCTCACCCAAGGTGAAATAACATCTAACAATAACAATAAGAATCAATAACAACAATCCAACCAAAAGTATGTGGTTCTCAAATTTACATGGGATAAAAACTTCCATGAACAATCATTTGAATAAAGAATGACCCATTTTATTTTCATGTCTTCATTCCCAAAAGATTAATTAAAAAAATAGAAACATTCCCTTTGATACCACTTTTGAACAGTCTTGAACCAGGTGTCACATGTTGGTTCCCTATAATGATTCCCTACATGACCTCATGTTCTCTGTCGATTATTCTAAAGGATTCCTACTAGAAGCGCAGGTCTATGATTAAAATGGGTCATATATAACCTCTTTATTAAAGCATCACAGTAATAAATGTAATTAAATAATAACCAAACTACATATCCAATAAACAAAATAAAACTATAATCACATGATGACCAAGAAATTAAATAAAATACTCGAACACAAATAGTATTAATTTCATTCCATATATGTTTTAACTATTAATATGAATATCTGAATAAATAAAGACAAGATGAAAACACCCACATGGATCTAAAAATCATGTCTGGTTCCTTCATCCATGATCCATCCAAAATCCACTATCTAACAAAGAGATCTTTCATATATCATGTCATTCAACTATAAATTCTCTTCTAGTATCGATCAGGAAATCCTAATTTGGGTGTGATTATAACTAAGTAAGACACCACCAATGGTTTATAATTCAATATCAAATATATAATAGTGAATTAATTTGTATAAAAAATAATGTACACATGATAAAGTAAAAAAATATGCATATTCAATTTTTCATTAATTTACCACACAAATCTATAGGTTCATTAGGTCAACTGAATGAACAATAGTGACATCTGAACTATCCCCAATGGATATTATATATCACATAGCTCATGTATTTTCATTTATCATTTCATTTCAAAATTTATATCATGATAGCTTGGATGAGTAGTTTAATTCCGACGTTTTGGGCCTTGAAAATGATGTCTATAACCTCATGGGTATTTTAAGAATTAGTATGTCTCCCACATCCCTTGGGTATTAGGGTAACCATTCATTGTCCAATAAAATAATTATTACATGCATGAATTTGAGCATATAATATATTGTCTAGCACCCTGTGTGTATTTGAAACATCATTCCATACCCCAAAACCCATTTATCAATCAATCACATATATATCACATATATCATATTCATTATTTATAAAAATCATTAACCCTATTACCGAAATTCTGATCATTTTTACCATTTCAATTTAACAAACAATTACTGACCATCACATTAATTCACAAGAATAAATCATTATTAATAAATTATTCAATTTTAATTATAATATACATTAAACATTCATGTTAAATCCAAACATCCCTTAATTCCACTTATCAACCAATTTATATATATTTTAATAATCCAACTCCAAAATCTCATTTACTTACCAATTGTATGACCGTATCAATTTACCAAATTCATAATCTTGTTAAACAACTTACCAAATATTTAATTTAATTCTTGATTCAATTTCTTAACATGGAAATAAAAATTCCCTAATATATATATGAAATTTTAACTCAATTATAGAGGAATTTAAATTTATATAACCTAACTCATGATCTATGATGAACTCATTCCAAACCATAACCCCTCTATAGATGTAGAAGACTTGAAATTAACAATGATAGAAAGGATCTAGATCAACATCAGAGGTATTGATCAACCCAAACACCCACAACTACAAAATGGTTTCACTACTTCATTGAGAGATAAATTAATGGAAGGAAACCAAATAAAAAGGTATATCGGGAATCAAACACCATTATGCAATGATGGAAGATAATGAAATCACTCTCAACCAGCTATGAGTCACTCTAGGGT
This sequence comes from Viscum album, assembly GCA_963277665.1. Classification (NCBI taxonomy): domain Eukaryota; kingdom Viridiplantae; phylum Streptophyta; class Magnoliopsida; order Santalales; family Viscaceae; genus Viscum; species Viscum album. Next base: position 1,544,316,172 of record OY728142.1, read on the forward strand.
CAAGAGAAAGAAGGTTTCATGATAGAATAAAACCAAAATGAACAACATGAGACCTGTTAATTTATTGAACCTGGAAATTCATGGCCAATAATTCTATTATATGTAGTGTAATTATTTTTAATGTCTTATCAAGTAAAACCCATCACCTCGAGTGATTTTATCTTGATTTAAAAATTACATGGCATTAAACTATATTAAAAAGTTGGTAAATTTTCTACAAAACATTTTATGCCAAATTTTTTTTACATAAAATATAATACCACCTCCAAATCCATCAAAAAAAAATCAAACCCTTGTGAACGATACAACAATAGAGAAAAAAAAGTAACTGTACCCTAAAAATGAATGTGATCATAAAATATAGCCCATATTGTGAAATGAATCGTTCAACAATAGGTAATAATAGGTAACATATATTTCCCCTCATAATATGAATATATTAATACAATCATATATTTATTTGAAATAATACTCTATGGATTAGTATTAGATGATTTTAGAGACAACCCATAAAAATCATCCTCATTTAGACCCTATTTCCAATAAAATATTAAAACCAAAATTATTTAGATTAAATACTATATAATTAGAGTATATGATCACATGAATATGAAAACACAAAATTAAGGTGTCTTATTTAAAGATACATTCATTTAGTGCTATGAAAATTTCAAATCATATATGATGTAATTTTATCAAAATATAAATCATTCAATTTACCCTATGTTGTCCCTAGTAAATATTTAAATTTGATTCTCCAACATACCATAACTATGTGCTCAAATCCATTATAACCATTAACTATTGTGCATGATAAGTGGACCTAATCCTACATAAATAGTGACACACTCTAATGGGATATGCTTTGGTAAAATAAAAACATATTTTTAAAAAATTATGAAATGTTATATTATAGTACATTTTAATGAGGAGTTAGGTTATAGAACCTAATATAAAAATTTTTGTGGAAAACCTTACTTAAATTGAAGGAGTGATGGGTCATTCCAATTATAATAGTTAAGATGAAAGTATCGACGGTTGACAAAAAAATACCAAAAAATAATAACAACTTTTTTTTCATTAGTGTTTGAAATAATAAATAGTGATCTTAAAAACCCCATGGAATATATGTAATTAAAAATAATATCTTTAATAGATTCAAGAATAAGAATCTTGCAACCTAAATAAACTATAATATTTTACACTATTATAACTAAGTTGAGAAATTAGATAATTTTAATTGGTTATAAAATTTATGAGAATTATTTTATTATACATGTATTCAAAAATGAAATTGATATATATTGATTATAATTACAATAATAATAATTTAATAGAAAATGAATTGTTTTATGAGAACAATTTTTTTAAAATAAAATAGTTGTGTTGCTACGTATGAGCTTTTGATAAAATTAAATTTTTAAACATTAATAAGATATATTTCATAAAATGATATTATAATTTTAAATCAGAATTTCAAAATTAATATAGTGTATCTTTTGTTGATTTTTCAGAAAATATTCATTTTTAATGTATAGTGAAAAAATGAGTTTCATTAGAAAATTTCCTTTATATTAAATTATTTACACAGTTAAATTATATTTAAAATAGATTTAATGAAAAATTACTTCAGTTATCTTATAATAAAAACAATTTATTTGATTTTAATAAATTTCATATTTAATATTTTGATTAAAACCTTCCACACGTATTTGATTTTTTTATTTGACAACCTACTTTGTCCTCACGACCACTGGTATAATTTTTTTAAATTTTTTTTTATAATTTTTTGAATTTAATTTATAAAAATGGATTAAATATTATTAATCATAATAAATCATATTATATAATATGTACATGTTAATTATAACCAAAATAATGGGTGAAAAAAAAACATTAATTATCAAGCTGATGGTGAAAACTGATTTACCGGGGATTGAACTAAGAAGATAATGGCTAAAAAGTAATTCAAATCATTTCCAATAATGATTATATGCCAATATTTTGACCATATTACAACTATTGGTCTTAAATGGCCAATTATGGTTGATTTATTAATGATAAAAATGTGGTTTTAATTGATTCTTTTTAAAATTTCCATTTATTTCCTCCCTATCACTTATAACAGTCCACAACATATCATACCCTATTCACACCTCCAATCTAGATCCTTGACCCCAGAATCCTAGAGCCGACACATTACATTATTAAATTGGCATGATCACAATGAATGAAATCATGAAGGGATGATCTGTTTAGTTGTTCTGGAAAAACAAATTAAACATATGAAAGTCATTTTATATTGTGGATTGAAAATATTTCCTAGAAAAAATAAAATATCAACTTTATTGATACTCATTCAATAGATTACTATTTAAAAAAAGGTAGAAGTAAACATAATATGTGTGGGAATAAATTTTCATTAAAGGTATGTTTAGAGAATGTAATCATGAATAGATGAGAATTATCCATAAGGAAAAGAAATGGAACATGATACACTTTCTATTTAGAATACTGGATAAGGAATAACTGATATAAAAATATACAAAAATGAAAATAATTCCATTTAATCAATAATCTGAAAACAAAACATAACCATTGATATTATAAGTAATTAAATAATAAATTGAATAAAAATAATTGAATATATATTGATGGAATTCATAATGATGGATTTCTAAAATATACCATCGAGGAATCATGCTATGAATACAATATTCTCAATTATTTATCGAGGAATCTAATAAAGCCATGGAATCAAAAAAAGAATCTAATAAATGAATAAGGCCTCGACAAAAATAATATCTAGTTTGTTTCATTAAACCTATCGATGCATCGAGGGGTTATAGAGGGAACATCCCATCACATATAAAATCCAAATCATTCATTATATATAGAATAATAAATTTAAATCATGAACATTGTTCCTTATAAAATTTCTATATTGAGTAAAGCATATAGATTTATCCATATTCCCCCAATCAATCATATTAATTTCAAAGTAGGTATCATATGTCAAAATGCTATATTGTTTTCAAATATATAAAATTTGTGATAATTAATGTGTCTATTTAGGGAAAATTATTTTTCAATGATCAATGGAAAGTGAATAAATTAACGTGAAGTTAAGGACATGGAAAAATTCTTCAAGGGTAAAAATATCAATAATATCCCTAGCTAAAAAACTTAAACTATTTATATGGAGAATCAGAATGTTATCATTAAAAAATATCACCAGTGGAGGATATGTAAAATCATGGTTTGTTCATGTTGATGAAAGAAAATACCATTAAAATATAATTAAAACATTATTGAGGAAAATAACTTCTAAACCTTTTAAAGTGTCTCAATAAACATTGAAAAATTTGATTAATAAAGAATATGATGGAATAAAATTAATGGAATGTTTTTAATACCACATTTATAAAAATTTTCATGATATTATATATCAAAATTATTAGTAGATAACAAAAAGACTGTTGTATGTTTGTAATATGACATTTATCTCACAGATGTAAAAAGTGAGATGAAAATCACTTTCCTTGAGTTTGAATTGTCAAGATTGTTTCTATCATTATAAATAATAAAATTATGTTCATTATTTAATTTATTTCAAAACATTTTCATTATTATTATTAATTTAACATTTCTTTCTATAGTGTTTAATAAAACTATTAAATTATTTATATTTACAATGGGTGTTTTGACAAAACCGGTTCATGTGTCAAAAAACATCGATAGCTCAACTATAAATAAATAGTTATTTATTTAAATATATCAAAAATAATAATCAATAAATAATTATAAAATTTATTCATCAATTATACTTTATAAATACATCATGAAATTTGGTTATGAAATATTTACCAAAATTATAATCATTGAGACAGTTGGTCATTTGTACACATGAGTAACATTCCCATTTTTCAATGATCATTATAGAAAGAATGTAAAAAAAAATGTTATTAGTATATAATGATAATTATATCATAAATAACTTTTTATTTAATAATTTATATTGATATATTGAATTCTGTTAATGTAAATTAATAACATTATGTCGAGGAGGTTATAGTCTACACATTCATGAACAATGTTATCAATGATTTTAGTTTCTAAAATTATTAACAAAGAAAATCATATATTAAATTTTCCAAAATTTTGTATTTCATGAATAAAATATTTATTTATTTAATGTCACTTGTTTTTAATTAAAAAAAATATTTAATATATTCCATGCAATGTGTGAACATATCACATAACTTTGGGGAAGTGGTAGTTCAAGTGTCCATAAATAAAGTTATCATATTTATAAAAAAATGAATAAATATAGTTTTTCATTATATAAAAATTAAATAAGAATAAATAAATAATAAATATCATATATTTCACATAAAAAATAATTCTATAATAAATCCAAAACATGAGAGGGAGTAACAAAAATTGAACAATATCATTTCACTAGGCGGTAGTCCACCGTACACGCGAATGGTAATTATATTACCCATTTAATGGAAGTGTGCGTAGGTGTAGCTATAAATGTTAACGTAAAAACATATATGTATATTAAGGATAATGATATTTTTATATAATAATTTAATATGAAGAATTTAATTGGTTTAGAAAAAAAAAATAAAACGAAAGTTATCATTGAAGAATGTCACATCTTTTTTGGGTATCTCGTTTTTGTTTTCAACAAAGGGCATACAGGGTTGGATTTAATCCATACATTAGTACTCTAGTTTGAGGGGAGATATGTTGAGAGACTATTTTTTCATTTTTTTTGTAGAGAAAAAGTGGATTTAAAGTTGTGAATAATTGGATGAGTGAATAAATATTTTAGTGGAGGGGAAGTGGAATTAATATAAATAAATAAACATAACAAAATTGGGTGGTATCCATTAACCCATATTCCACAAAAATGGATAAATAATGGATTAAAGGTAATGTATTTTCTAGAAAAACCTCCCCCACCCAAAAAATAACATCATTTTTTAATTTTTTTTCCTTAACTTCCTTGTTTCCCAACTTTTACCATTTTGGGTTTTTATTAAATTTACTAGTTTTCTATCTTATTTAATAGAACAATTGATGATTAATTAAGTATTTATTTATTAGAAAATATAAATTTAATTATTTATAAATATTATATAAAATTTAATAAAAAAAATTACATGTGTGGTAAAAATAAATTTTAAAATAAGAGTATATAACACATAAAAAGACTAATTTAACCAGAAAAATGCTACTAATGTTTTTACACTTTAGGTGACAATGTGTCTATTGTAAAAGATTTTTTGGTCCATAAATAGATATTATTTGATATTTAATAACATTAAAAAATCATTTTTCAAAAGATAATATTTTTATTTATTTTAAATAATTTAATAAAATACTATTTTCTATAAATTAACATTAATATCAATTTTGAAATTATATATTTATTATTAATTTGAAAATGTCAAAATAATATTGGAATTATAATATATTATGTCAATTGATATGTATAATTATGTATCCATCTTCTATAATATTGGAACACTGTATGATCCCAAGATTTTATGGAGTTGACCCTAGCACGATTTCAAGTACTTCATTGTAATTATTTGGGAAACTTTTTTAGGTTTGTAACATGTGGTTTATTTTAGTGCTATATTGAGAAAAAATGAAATACAAAGGGTTGTACACATTTGTCACATGGTTATAGAAAACTATGCGATCCATCACAGGAGGCAGTGCAACCTCGAACAGTAGAGAATGTCAGGGTTATGACAAGGTTTGTCAATGATTTCACCTTATTAGGAGTAAACATGCTCCCCTGAAATAACGGGGGAACTGTTGGTACATGGTTATGGAAAATTGTTCATCATTGACTAGTATACCATTAACGAGAATTAATTAAACCCAAAAATAATTTTTAAATTACCTAAATCTCTTGAAACTCACCTATTTCTACCACCATTCGACCCTAATAGTAGATACTCGTTCATGGATATTTGTAGAGGGATACAATGGTCATACATCCTCTAATCTTCATGATTTCAATCCAATATCAAAGATCATATCCTATCTCTATAATATTATCATATCTTGTCACTTCTAATTCATCCTTCTTCATTATCTAATTTCTTTTGGTGGGAAGTAATATTATGTTTTTATATATCTAGATCATGATTTAGAACTTATAGATCCAGTCTCATGGGACTAGTTTAAAAATTAAAGATATCTTGATTAGTTTATCTTGATTTAGGGTTGTGAAATTCAGATCTATATCTACATTGTTGTTCCATTCAATTATTGTAGATACCCATTTAGCATTTATTTATTAGCGAATTGTGGTAAGTGGTCTAATATTCGTATGATATAGTTGTGGATTTCATACATGTATTAAAATTGTATAAATTTCATCATTCATTATCAATTTTTATTTCTAAATTGGATAAATAAATGTGGCCAATTGATTAACAAGTGTATTGTAGAAATAGATAATTAATTAGAGAATAAGTTATTAGATTGACAGGTTATCAAATTAGATAACTAATTGGGAAATGAATTGTCAGATTCAGGAATCGAGATTTAGAAAATGAATTGGGTAATGAATTGTGATATATGAAATTGGTTGAATTGAGATAATTAATTGTGATATTAATTATGTGATATTGAAATTATATATTGAGATAATTAATTGTGGAATTAATTATGAATGGTTGATATTGAGAATATAATAATTAATTATGGTATTAATTATGGTATTTGAGTTTGTGAATATTGATTAATTAGTCGTTAAATTAGCTAATGGGTTTTATGACGTAATTAAATAGTGAATTAATTATCGGTATTTATGTGATTAACTAATTATTTAATTAGTAATGGAATTTATGTTAACAATTAATTAAAAAATTAATTATGTGTTTATAAAAGAGAACATGGTCATTCTAATGTTTTTATGAATGATAACAAGGTAATTCAACTATGAATTATGGAATGGTTACATGGTCATTATATTTTGTTTATAAATGGTAACAAAATCATTCATGTATTAATTAAAGAATGGAAACATAGTCATTCTAATGTGTTTTGTAATGGTAACATGGTCATTCAAGTATGAATTACAAAATGGTAACATTTTCATTCTAAGGTGTGATGTGTGGATGGTAACATGGGTATTCAGGTATGAATTAAATAATGTTAACAAAGGTAATCTAAAATATTACATCAATTGTGAACAATTCAGGCCCCCGCATGAGTTGAACAAATTGTTGAGATATAACAACACATTTGAATACTTAGGGATATAACATGATATGAATTAGGTGTTCTTATATGATTTTACATAGGATGATTATTTTATAGAGCATGAGCCGGTGATGGCGTTGATGTACAGGTGTCCTCAAGAACCCTGGAGTTAACATGATCATGAAAATAATATATGAAAATCTGATAACTATTTACATTAAAATAGTACATATTTATTTATAGAAATTCATTCACTATTTTAATGGATTTGTTTTATACACCATCTGTGGTTTTCTATTATGCTTTACTCACACCCTACTCTGTCTTCATGATTAGTACCAAAGTAGAATTTATTGTTCTAGGATTGGTTAAGGGAAAAGACCCTAAGTAACATGGATGATTGAGGTTTAAGGTTGAATGATGCATAAGGCACGGTTTGGGACCCACTTGTGAGCCATTTATGTTTTTATTTATAGTTTTCATTTTAGAAACTAGACATCTACAATAGCATGGAATTTATTCTATATTAGTAGGATTTTGTATTTCCAACATTGATTATCATTTGACATTACATATTTTATGGTTATATATTCTTTGTATATTGTGTGATTATTTCTGTTGGTATATTACACTAATAAAAATGGTATACTCTCCCCAAGAATTTCTTTTTAGACCCTCAATGTTGGTCACTATCCTTTGACATATAGGGAGGAACTGTTGAGGTAATGTGACTGACTATCTCTGTGAATCAATGTAAGGAACCTAGAGTGGGGCATTACAAAGTGATGTCAAAGGGGTTTTAGTTTCTTTTCCCTTCTTTCACACTATTTTGGAATTGTATTTAACATAATAAGATGATTCGGGGCTTGGAAATAAGCTCATGCATGGGTGTTTCAAACTCATGTACATAAGAAAATCCAATTACTAATTTTTAAATTGATGTAATTTATATTTTTGTTACATTAGATTATTTTTTCATGTTGGGTGACACACTTGTTGTGTGGTGTGATTATTCCTTTTGATACTTTTTGGAAATCTACATATTGCAAGGAATGACATGATATTTTCATCTGCATTCATAATTATAAGCACCTCGGTTTATTTTTTGACACACATAATTTTCTTCATGCTTAGGAAAGTGAGTTTTTTGTATGTTGATGAACATAATCTATTTTTTCATATGAAATTGAACCGAAAAATGGTGTATAATAAGAATTGAAAATGCTAAAATGATAAAAAAAATGTGAATAAATAGAAATTTAATGGAATTTAAATAATGTGAATGATAATATCCCATGATAACCAATAACAATGTGTATGATAGTTATCGGTAGTGTTGGCGCCTCGATTTTGACCTCGTGGTGTCATTTGGAGAAAATAAATTTTTGACAAGTTATTATTTCCCCCTTATGTAAATGTAATAATTTTTTTTATTAATCCAAAGATGATTGTTTTTCATTGTAGAGATATAACTCAATGGAAACAAATTATTAGAGGATGATAAGAGGATATGTCTAGTAATTCTCTACATGTAGTGGGACTTGAGGCACTAATAGTGTCGGGCAAGGAAGAAGTGGAGTAGTTATGAAAAAACATCATTTTCTTTGTGTAATTCAATGGATGAGACGCAGGGTGGGTTGAAAAGGGAATAACTAACCCAATAATAGAGTTTTATTAGCATCTCCCTATTAATTTTAGTATTTAGGGTGAACATGAGGGAGATGAATTTTTGGATGAGTCCATAAGGATGATACATGACTATTTGGAAACTCCTACCGTGATGAGGGTCAAGTTAATTTCTTATATGTTACAAGGACCAGAAATGCATTTGTTTATGTCTGGGTGTGGATTTCTTAGACTGAAGGTCTGTTATTTAAGGTCTTATTAGAGAGTTTCTTGAAGCATATATATTCATAGATGGTGAGGTAAGAGAGAGTAGCAATGTTCTTGTGGCTGACTTAGGGGATCATGCTTGTGATTGATTATGCTAGATGAATTGACATCCTACAATGTTTTTCTCTATGATTGAAAAAAGATGAGATAGTTACATCATGACGCCCTTAGTAAAAACATAAGTGTGATATTGTGTCCCAATTTAACTTCTTTCTATTAAATATGCTTTCTATGGTGGTGGATCAGGCTCTCTTGATTTATGGGAAACATAATGAGGCTCGTATCGGTGGACATATAGTTTCCAATAGATCATCAAGAGGTGAGACTTTCAAAAGAATTAAGTTCTATTTTTAGAACATTACCCATGAAGGTTTATATATGAGTGGTTGGTTTTGAGTGTTGATTCCATGGGACCTTACTAGAGATATCTTCTATCAGTATGATAGGTCAGGCCACTATCTTTGACATTGTCTCCGATCAATAGTGGATTGTAGGTATTGAAACTATATGGGACATCTTTAGACAATATTTAGAAAAAAGAGATAGACAGTTATTTTGGGATCATCTAGACAGAACATGGATGTTTGAATGGGAAGTGTTTAACCATATTAGTCTTGCAGATATAATACTAATAGATGAGGAGGTAGTGGTAGTTGATGTGATGTTTCTGGGTAAGGGAACCCATATCAAAAAAAATTGTCCGACTCATGGGTGTCAGAATACATCATAATGCATAGGTACAAGACAACTACATGCAGTGCAACCTATAGTTTTGTATAGTGAGGTCAGGCCATTAGTAGTGAGAGTTTTTATTCCTGTATATTTCATATTATCTAGTTTTCTATTTGATACCGGTGCCTGTCATTCATTTATATCATCAAGCCACGTTAATGTTATGAACCTTATTTTTTTTGTTTTCTAATGTTATAATGATGATAGATAGACCATTGGGATTATGATGTAGAGACATCTATTTTTATAGAGGATGTTCTCTTGAGATCCGGGAGTATCTTTTTCTATAGGATCTTTATATCATTTACATCTACGATATTGACCTAATTTTGGGTATGAACATGATAGTCGTCTACAAAGATGACATTGCTTTTTTACAATAGGAAAGTGGAATTTATGTATGTAATCGAAGAAAAAAATATTCACTGTGCTGACTGGGATATCTAGGCAGGCCAAGTAGGTCAAAGCACTCAATAACTAGGAGAGCTCACAACCTAGGTTACTAGTATATTGCTAGTTGATGGGAGAGTAATTCATCATAGCATTCCTATATTGGTGGAATAGTTTCAGCATTTTTTTATAGAAGACTTTTCAATATTACCAGCAGATAGATATGTAGAATTCATTATTATGTTACTGTCAAGGGTGATCCAGTATCTACTATACCATACTTAATGGAACCGATAGAGTTTCAAGAGCTCAAGACTCAACGTTAGGAGTTATAGGATAAGAGTTTTATCTATCCAGGAATGTTTTCTTAGGGATCACTAGTTTTTATTGAAATGAAGGATAATATGACTATATGATTTTTTGTTTATTACCAAAAGTTGAATGCGATGAATGTAATGAATATGTATCCTCTTCCATTTATCAAATATCTATTTTAAAAGTTGATATGAGCTTTTGTTTTCTCAAATATTGAATTGAGATTGGGTTATCATCAACTAAGAGTTCTCACATATAATATATTTATGTCTTATTTAACAAGTAGGTATTTCTTATATTGGTTCACTATAATCCCATTTTTGTTAAAGAACCCACCATAAGTGGTTATGGACTTCATGAATATCATACTCAATCCTTACCAGGCTATGTTTGCAGTAGTTTTTTGGAAGATATTTTTGTGTAATCCATGACTCGTGACAATCATTCCCAATATCTTTCTATAGATTTTTTTACACTAAGAGAGTGTTCAATATATATCAATCTATCTAAGTGTCAATTATATATAGATAAGGTACACTTAATTAGAAAAGTCATCTCAGAGGAAATACTGACAGTGTACATAATGAATGTACAGGTGGTGGTTTCTGGGAGCATCCCAAGAATGTAAATGATATCCATTTATTTCTAAGGACATCCGGATATTATTGGAGATTAATCTAGGAATTTTTCAAATTAGCACTGTCGAATTCAGGGTTAACCAAAAATGGGATAAAGATTGAATGTTTAGAAGATTTTTATAAGGCCTTACATGTGTTTTATAATAACTCCACATTAGAACCAATTCTGATCCTACCAAATCAAGGTGAGAAGTACATGGTTTGTTGTGAAGATTCTAGGATTGAAATCATAGTTGTGTTGTTGTAGGGAGGTCATTTGGTGATGTATGGGTATCGCAAATGAGGTCACATGAATGGAAGTAACTTATACAGTAATTCAATGTAATGGTAGTGTATTATTCTCTCATTTATTGGGGTCACAATCTTTAGATCAAGAATATCACTATGTATATAAAATAATGGAGGTTTAGGTATATTATTTCATAGTTATATCTAAATATTCAGTAGTGGATATGGTTTTAGTATATAAAACCATTTTATTTTGAGTTACAATATTCACCAAAAATGGAAATATTATGGCTAACACTTTGATCAAGAAAACTCAAATTCAAATTGTTGAAGAGTCTAGAGCTATCTGGAAGATGATGGATTTATTTATTGATATTCCTCTGGTGGTTCTAGAGAATGAGTGAAATATGATTCTACTAACAGTTTTAGTGGAGTGTAAACTTTTTAGAAAAATCCAAGACATGTATTAGGAGGATCCGAAGTGTTTAAACTTTTGGGAATGAATTTATGGTGGGGAGTAACCATAAGATTGAATCCAATGAGAGGATAACATCATATATTTCATAAATCAGGTTGTTGTTCCTAAGAGCATGCAGGAGGTCTCATTCAAGAATTTCATACCAAGAGGTGGGAAGTACATCTTGGTTTGACAAAAAATGTACCATGAAATTCAACATATGTTTTGGTGGCCATGCATGAAATTGGAAATTGTAGGGTTCATGACATGATGATACACCTATCAACAGGTGAATATGGAGCATCAATGACCTGGATCTTTCCTATAGATGATATCCATTCGAGAGTGGAAGTGTAATGACATGAAAATGTACTTTTTGGGGGGTATTAAGAAGATTCCCTGGAAGAATGACACAATCTGGGTTATTATAGATCAAATGAATAATGATGCATTCTTCTTGTATATATGGGAGAATTTATTAGTGTATCGGCTGGAAGAATAGTTTGATTAAAAGATAGGCCATCATGATGGTGTTCTATAGACTATATTTTTTAATCATAACTCATGTTTCACTTCATTAGTATGGTTGGGAATTTAAAAACATCATTGTATTCATGTATTATTGAGCACATATTTTCACCCACAAACTTATATACAATCACAACATAATATACTCTTAAGGATATGTTTTTGGCATGTGTTCTAGACATTTATGGTTATTGGGAAAATAAATTAGATTTACTAAAATTTTCCTATAGCAATTATTCGGAAAATATACAATGGAATTATACAAGTCTTTTTATGGTAGTCCATTCAGGTCAAACCTATGTTTGATGGAGGTGGTGAGTTAGGGTTTTTGGGACTATGTCTTATAAAGGATATGTCAGATCACATTTAGTTGATTTAGAAACATATGGCTACATCTTAGAGTTGAAAAAAGTAATATGCTAATATATATATATATATATATATATATATATGACCCCTAGTGTTTACAAAGTATGATTTTGTATTCCAACAGGTGGTGGCCAGGTTAGGTTACCACAGGGCTTGTTGGCTCCCACATTGATTAGACTGTTTTGGTAATTTGAGAGAATGTGGTCAGTGGAATACAGAAGGGATCTTCAATAGATATATAGTACTATGTTTATGTTTTACATGTGTCACAACTATGTTGGTATATCCCTAACCCCTGTCATTTTATTGATGTGGATAATGATGATCCTGAGGTGGATTCAGGCATTGAAGAGAATCCGATACGTGTGTTGGATCATAGTGAGAACGTGTTTCAGTGAAAACCTATGCTAATAATTCATGCATTGTGGAAACATTGGTGTTTCTAAAGGAAAATTGGCAATGGAAAGAATAAATGGGGTCACGGTGGCACAATATTGTTTTCTTAGAATCACAGAGATACATTACAGTGCATCTTGAGAATGGGTTGTCCTATGCTGGGGAGATTATAATACCCCATCCTTTTTAGGAGTTGAATTGGGATTGATTTCTGCTACTCTTCTATCAATTTTTAGTACATTTTTTTAGGTTATAACTTGATATGTTTTGGGGTGTAATGTTAAGAAAATGTGATATAAAAAGGGTTTTTCATGTTTGGCTCACGGTTAAAGAAAATTGTATTCTCCATCCCAACAACCCATATAACCCTAGATAGTGGGGAAAGTCATGGTTGGTGAATGGGTTTTCAAGACATTCACCCTATTAAGAGTAACAGTGTACCCATAAAATAGAAGGATCATTATTGATGCACAGTAATGGAAAATTGTGTCTCCTTTCCCAATATACCATGTGCACTAATCATTTAAGCTGAAAAATTATTTTTTAAAATTCAGAAAAATCTCCAAAACTGAAATATTTTACCCATTATTTTACCCTATGATGTAGTAATTTTTTTAGAGATTTAGAGAGGGATTCCAAGGTCATACGACCTCCATACTTCATGATTTGAAGACCAAATCAATGTTCTTCTTGTCTCCCAGAAAGTGGATCATATCCAATTGATTTCATGTTCATCCTTATCCCATCTTTTTGTCTTTTTATTGGAAGTAATCTTCTTTTTTTCTATATTTAGATCTATATTTTTTTAATATATTTCTTGTATTGTGAATTTATTTTTATAATTAATGTTATCTTTATTTTATTATCTTGATTTAGGGTTTTGAGTTTCAGATATATCTATACATTATTGTGTTGCTCAATTTTTGGGGATCTATGTTGGCTTTTTATCTATCAGAGAATTGAGGTAAGGGTATAATGAACAACTTCCATATTTGAGAACATGATATGTGTATGAAAATTTTATAATTATAGTGTTATTTATAAATTTTAATTTATAAATTGGGTCAATTAATGTGTTTAATTGATTAATTGATATATCTTAGAAATAGAAAATAAGTTGAATAATATATTATAATATTTAGGAGATCTCCAATTAGATATATAATTGGGGGATTAATTATGACATTTAGTGATTATTATTTGGATAATTAATTTGGGGGATTAATTAGGATATTTTTAATTTGTTTCATTTAGATATTTAATTATTGGATTGACTATGTGACAATGATATTATATATTGTGATAATTAATTATTGAATTTGTTATGCATAATTCACATTGAGAATGAGATAGTTAATTGTGGGATTAATATAGGGGTTTGAGTTTTTTAATCATTATTAATTAGTTGTTAAATTAATTAATGCATTTGATGAAATAATTAAATGTTTTATTAATTAAGGGTAATTAGTTGATTACTAAATGTCAAATTAGTAATAAAATTTAGTTGAATAATTAATTTTATATTTATTTATTTATTTTTAATGGGAACATGGTTATTAGTGTGTGAATTAATTAATGGTAACATAATCATTCTAATGGGTTTGTGAATGGTAACATGGTCATTCAAGTGTGAAATATAGAATGGGAATATTGTCATTCAGTTTTGATTATGAATGGTAACAGGGTTATTAAAGAATTAATTAGAAAATGGTAACATGGGAAATATAATGTTTTTAAAAATGGTAACATGGTCATTAATGTATGATTTATAGAATTGGAACATTTTCATTCTTATTTGTAATGTATTGATGGTGACATGTGCATTCAAGTATGAATTAAATAATGGTAACTAAGGTAAACCGAGATATAGCCACACATGGGAATAATTCAAGCTCCAACATGATCTGAAGTAGGTATTGATATATGGTATAACCATTAAATAAATTGATAATCATCATGAGATGATGGAGTTAGTATTCTAAAATATAAATTAGGAGAAATTCAGACTCTGGCATGAGCCGATGTTGGCGTTGAGGTATGGGTTTATTCGGGAACCCTGGAGTTAAAGTGAATATGTAATGAATAAATGAGAATGTAATAAATATTTTCTTATACATTGTATTTATTTCATTAGAGAATGGAATTCACTATTTTAATGGATTATTTTAGAGGCCATTTGTGGTGGCCAATAACTTGTACTCACACTCTACTCAGGCCTACTTATTGGAACTCAAATAGAATTTATTATTTCAGTATAGGTTAAGGAAAAATGACCTACGTTGGATTGCTGATTTGAGGGTGGACATAGATAAGGGAACTAGATGTGGGTTGGGACCCTCTTGGGTGTCATAAGTGTCTTTATTTCTAATTTTTTTACAAACATAACATATACATTATCATGAAAGGATTTATACTTTATATTGATAATATATTTCTTTATTTTGTTAGCATTATATATATTTAGTTTCTTATGGTTATATTTGTGTCCTCTATTTTTGTTGATTTCTGTTGGTACATTAATCTAATCAAAGAGGGTAAAGTCTCCCCATGAATGACTTATCATACCCTCGCTACTAGTTTGTAGCCTCTGGCATATGGGGAGGTTCTCTTGACACCATGTGGCTAACCATCTCGTTGAACTAGAGTGTGGCTCCTGGTTTGGGACATTACAACGTGGTATCAAAGGGTTTTCTTCTTCTTTCCTTTTGTTAAATTTCATGGGAAAGGTAGATATGAGACTTGTATGATTTGAGGATTGAGAATGAGCTCATGCATGGGAGTATCAAACCCATGTGTGAAGGAAACCCCATGTACCCATGAAGAGATTGTGGTTTCTTCTATTTCTTCATACAATTCAATATTATGTCACCTCGTGTGACGCACTTGTTTTGTGGTGTGATTATTTCTTCTGATATTTTTTTAATTATTGAATCATGGCATGAAATGGCATGATAGTTCATTCTACCAACATCATTAAAGGAACTAGATATTGTTTTCAGACATCCATCATAGTAATCACACAAGAGAAAACTATTTTTCAGTATATTGGAAAACTTATACATCTTTTACATTCTTGTTAAATTGAACTGGAAATGGTAAAATGATGAAAAATGGTAAATAAAAATTGTGTAATGAAATGTGAATAATGGTAATGAGGATACCCTTATATAAACAATAAAATAGATTATGATGCTTAATGGTAGTGTTATCCCCTCATTTTTGACCACATAGATAGATTATAGGAAAAGTTATGTCGTGACATGTTATGATTTTATATTACCAAAATTTGATAATGTTGTTTTATTTGTCTCAATATTTTTGTTTGGAATATTAGCGATATTCTTCCATGGTGATACTTATTGAGAGATAGAAAGATGATAAAACATGTAATTCTCTACCATTATTTGGAACAGAGGCACCAATAGTGTCAAATAAGAATGAAAGGCAGATGTTCCAATAGAAAATTTCATGATTCATGCAATTCATGGGAAGAGAAACACAATAGGTTTAGTAGAGAATGTCTAACATGATGATTGTGATTCAGTTCCACCACCAATTTAATTTTACTATAGAGGGTGGAATTGATGTATCATAGTTCTTGGTTAAGTCCATTGAGATGATACATGACCACTTAGAGACTCATGTTTAGTGGTGGTTCATGTTTTCTACTTATATTCTATGATGACCAGGGAGTCGCTTGAGGGATGTTTAGGCCTAGACTCAACAGACAGATGGATTGTTTTTGAAGGACTTATTAGATTGGTTCTTGGAGAACATGTCTTCAGATACTTTAATGTATGAGATTAAACCAGACATCATGTGTATGACTTAGGGGAGAATGTTCTCGATTGATTATATGGGTTTCAATAGAGACATGCATCATCTTTCCCTAGCTTTGGCAGGAGATGATTCAACTATGGAAAAACCCTTTTAGGTTAGACTTAAGAGAGAGATTATTTCCTAGTTAACCTGTGTCATTTAAAGAATATTTATGATGTAATATAAAATAACTCATAGCTAAGGGGGAACTGAAGAAGGCATACAGTACTGAAAATATAATTTCTTCTAGATGATAGAGAGGCGAGACATGTGAGATATGAAATTAGTGTTACAATAACATCATCCAGCGTAGTGTAAATTTGAGTGGTAGGATAGGAGGGTTGATTTCATTATATTATTGGGGAGTGATCATCAATTAGTATGTTAGTTCATCCACTATCATCGATAATTACCCAATCCACCACTGGAGTGCATGTTTTTTGGAAAGATAGGACATATACATATGTTTTGTATGACTCAACAGTAGATGGTTAGTGATGGAATAGCTAGAGTAATTTAGGGTGTGGGAAGGAGATATTTTCCACCATATAATTCAAGATATTTGAGTTTAACTTGGATAGGAGGTGTTTATCTATGAATGATTCCCCATATTACTAGTATGGTGAAACCCAAGAGAGTCAAACTACATTCGAGAGATGAGGGGTGGGATAACATTATGTAAAGAAACCTA
This sequence comes from Viscum album, assembly GCA_963277665.1. Taxonomy (NCBI): domain Eukaryota; kingdom Viridiplantae; phylum Streptophyta; class Magnoliopsida; order Santalales; family Viscaceae; genus Viscum; species Viscum album. The sequence goes on from OY728142.1 coordinate 1,544,333,864, forward strand.
CACTTGTTGATATTAAGGAAAAATCATTGATAGTGAGATGTAATCTTCTTGTAGATTCTATATTAGCCAATGTTTTATTTGATACAGGTGCCTCTCATTCCATTACATCTGCAGTACACGGTAATGGGCTGATCAAAGAGGTGGAGTTTTTGAATGAAACAATGAAGATAGATACCATAGAGGGAGTACTTTCTATATACATCTAATTTTATAGTGTATTTTTCTTCTAGAATGTGAATTATCATTTTGTATGGGATCTCGGTATCCTTAACATGTCAGGATTTGAAGTAATTATGGGTATGAACTAGCTAGTCACATATCGATCCCTCCTTGATTGTTACCATATAAGAGTGGCCTTTTGTATACAATGGCTGAAAAATATATTCAATATAGTGAGTGGAATATATTGAACGACTGAGAAAATCCAATCACTATGCAACTGGGAAATCTTATAGCCCATGTTGTGAGTGAGTTGATGAGTGATTTTGGAGTAAAGCATGATATCTTACCACTAGTGTTTGATCAATTTCTAGATTTTTATATTAAAGACTTCTCCATATATCTTCTAGAGAGAGATGTAGAATTCAATATTTAGCTTATGTAGGGGGTTTAGAAAGTATATATTCCACCATAAAGAATGGAACCGATAGATATTCGAGAACTCAAGTCTCACCTAGAGTAATTTTAGGATGAGCGATTTTACCATTCGAGTATGTCAACTTGGGGATCACTAGTTTTGTTTTCAAAGAAGGCTTATAGGACTATATGCTTGTGTGTTGATTAATGAAATTTGAACTACATGACCATAATGAACCGGTATCCTCTTCCATTTATCGACTATCAATTTAGCCAATTTATAGGATCTTTTGTGTTCTCAATAATCAACATGTGATTAGTGTATCATAAAATGATATTTTAGATTTATGATATACCGATGACTTCTATAAGAAGAAGATATTGCCTATACGAGTTCATAATTACGTTGTTCAAGAGTAAAAATAAACCAACCATGTTTTTGGCCTTGATGAACATAATCATATATCTATACCTCGATCAGTTGGTAGTGGTGTTTGTGGAAGAAATATTTGTATAGTCCACGACTCATGAATATCCTTCCCAATACCATAAAATCTTCATGAGTACACTAAGAGAAAATGATATATACGTAAAGTTATATAAGTGTAAATTTTGGATCGATCATGTACAGTTCTTGGGACTCATCATCTCGAAGGAAGGTGTATAATTTGAATAATTTAAAGTAGATAAAATGTTTTATTTAGATCCACAGAAGAACGTATTCAGTATTCACAAATTTCAATGGTTGGACAAATATTTTAAAATATTCATCGCTGACCTTTACTATTTAAAAGTGTCTCTTTCTCACCTAACCACTATGGGGATAAATTTTGATTCACTATAATTTTGTAATAAGGTCTTACAAGTGTTGTATATTCACTTCAAATTAGCATCAATCATGATCCTACCTAGGCCAGGTGAGGAGTACATGGTGTATTGTGATGCATCTATGATTACACAATAAGCTGTGTTGGTGTAGGGAAATCAAGTTACGGATTGTGCATCTCAGAGTCTAAGGCCACATGAATGGAACTACTCCACACATGAATTCGATCTTGCTACATATTTTTATGATATGAAGTGTTAGAGACACTCTCTTTTCTGTGAGAACATGACTATGTATATTGATAATAAGAGATTAATGTATATAATTTTCCAACTAGATCTGAATCTATGGTAGTGGATGGTGGGTTGAGTATATGTAGTCCTTTGATTTTGAGATGGAATATATGTAGGAAAAATGAAAAAGTGTGGCTGAATTTTTGTGCTTGAAAACATAGACTCTGACGGTTCTTAAGTCTAGTGATGAGTAAAAGATATTGCATTGTTGGTTGAGATTCAAGAAGTTGTACCAGAGAACTAGAAACAGATGACTGCAATATCATTTTTATCAGGGTATAGACTTTTGAGATTGATCTGAGATAGGTATTATGGGGATCCTGGTTGTCGTACCTTGAGGTAATGTCTTGAAGGTGGTGCTTTATATTAGATAATAGGTGGGGATGATATCATCTATTTTATACATCAAGATTTTTTTGCTACGATCATGTGAGTGGAGATTATTTGAGAATTTCATGCTTCATAGTAGGTGGTACATCTAGGCGTGACCAAAATTTATGGTCACCTATGATGACATATTTGGTGGGCATGCATGAAAAAAGGAATAGCAGGGTTTGTGACATGATGTTACACCTGTCAACAGGTGAAGGTATAGAATCAATAACCGAAATATTTTCTAAGGTTGCTACCAATTATGTAGTGTAATTAGTGTTTTATTGCAATGGAAATTGTGGTGGGTCTTTTGAGGATTCAAAAGGATAAAGATTCACTCTAATTTATTGTGGATTGAATGATGAATGTAATGAATTTCATGACCATGTGGGAGATATTCTTAGTGGAGTAAGTAAGAGATTTGTATGTTTAGGAGATAGCAAGTATATACGGGGTGCGATAAACTACAGTTTCATAACATTGACTCACATTTCACTTAAAATTTCTAGAATTCCTTATAGAAATCACGTTGTATACATGTGTTATCGGTTATGACTTTTCACCCATAGATATATTCGAAGTCAGATCGTACTATACATGTTCTTCTGGATTTGCTGGGGGAACGTGTTCTACACATTGGTGGGACTTCAAAAAATAAATTTCCTTTATTTTTTTTATTATAACGAATGATTTCAGAAAAATATAAATATGGAAATACATGAGGATCCCTATTTTTTACCATAAAGATCACCCCTATGTCAGATGGAGGTAGGTGAATTAGAGTGTTGGGACCGAGTTGCATGTAATAGACATTATTAAAAATTTGGTGGATTTCGAAACAAATGGATATTCATTAGACATGAAAAAAATTATTTTAGAAGATTGATATGACCCCTATAGTTTTCATAGGGTGATCATGTATTCCATCACAGGTCTACATGGTTTGGTCACCAATGGAAATGGAGGCATGGAAAGTTGGCACCCAAGTTCATTGGACCTTTTGGGGTAGTGGAGGTAATCATGCTAGTGGAATACTAATTGGATATTTTAAATAAATATATTTATATACTTGATTACTTCAATGTTTCATAACTATGGTGTCATCACCATGACCCTTCTCATGATATCAATGTGGATGATGTTGATATTGAGGTTGATGTTTTATTTAAAGAGCATCTGATACGTCTGGTGGATTGTAGTGAGAATTTGTTGATGGGAAAGACCATGCCAATATTTGGTTCATTTTTTTATCATGGGAATAGATAGAAGGAAAAATTCTAAAGGAAATTCGAAATTAGTGATTATTGGCCCAATATTTTTGGCTCATAATCTTTGAGAATATTGGGTGTTAAGCTTTAGGATGAGCAGTTATAAGGAGGAAAGATTATAAGATCTCGACAATTTATGAATTTGAAACTGGAATGTTTTAAGGTAATAATTTTTCCTTATTTGTTTACTTTTTTTGTTATAATTAGTGGTGTTTTTAGTGTAAATTTTAGAGAAAATAAATGAAAAAGGGATGTGTATGGTTGGCTCACATTTATGGAAAACCATGAGCCCAATACCAGCAACCTGTGAAACCGTGTACAATGGGGAATTATGAGGTTGCCACAAGGTTTATAATGGTTTTTACCCTCTTAAGAGTATATGAGAACTCTAAAAAAATAGGTGAACAATCATCACATAGATAGGGTAATATATTTTCCCATGGTCATCAAACTATTTTAGGGAATTAATTAAGACTTAAAAATATTTTAAAAATTCCGCAAACCACAAAAATCACCTTTTTTCACCCCCATTCGACCCTAGGAATACATTCATGTTTTATATGATTTATAGAGGGATTAGATGGACATAAAATCTTTATTATTTAAAATTAAAACCACAAATTGATGATATTCTCGTTTCTTGATAAGTGGATCCTACCCTGATGATTTACCATTCATCATCCTTTCATATCTCATTATTTTTGTGGAAAGTGACATTCCGTTTTTCTATATCTAGTTATTGATTTGGTGAATCTAGATATAGGAATGTGGAACTAGTTTGAGATTTAAATAGATCTTAATTTTTTGATCTTGATTTCAGGTTTAGTGATTCTGATCCAGATCTACATTGTTGTGATGCAAAATTTTTAGGGATCTCCATTGGGTGTTTATCTATAAAAAAATTAAGTTCTTTGGTCTAATACTGAATTTTCATATTTATGAATATGATATGTGTGAGAAATGTATAATTTATACTGTTATTTGTAAATTTAAATTTCAAAATTTGGTTAATTTACATGGCATATCGAATATTTGAAGTATTGTAGAAATAGATTAATAATTTGAGAATTAATTATTATAATGATGGGTTGTCCAATAAGATAGTTAATTGGGGGATTATTTATGAGATATATGGATCTTGATTGAGATAAACAATTAGGAAATTAATTTTGAGATATTGATTTCATTTAATTGAGATAAATAATTGTCAGATAAATTATATGAGATTAATATTTTAGATTGATATAATTGATTTTGAAATTTTTTATAAAGAATTTATATTGGGAATGAGATAATTAATTTTGTAATTAATTATGTTATTTTAGGTTGATAATCTTGAATATTTGTTGTTAAATTAATTATAATTTTTATGATTTATTTATTTTACGAATTAATTAATGGAAATTAGTTGATTAACTAATTATAAAAATAGTAATGGAATTTTGATAATTGTTAATTTCTGAATTAATAATGTCTTTATAAATGGGAACATGGACATTCAAATTTGAATTAGTTAATGGGAACAATTTCCACCTAATGTGTTTATGAATGATAATCCAGCCATTCATGTGTGAATTGGAGAATGATAAAACTGTCATTATAATGTGATTATGAATGGTAACATGGTCATTCAAGTCTGAATTAATGAATGGAAACATGTTCATTATAGTGTTTTTATTAATGGAATACAATTCATTTAAATATGATTTAGATAATGGGAATATTGTCATTATATTGTGTGATATTTAAAAGATATCATGGACATTCATGTTGAAATTAATGAGTGGTAAAAAGGAACTCGAATATATGACTTCCATTAGGAATACATTGGACTCCGGCATGTGATGACTAATGTATTAAGATATGATATCACATTTGAATACCTCAAGATTTGGTATTAGATGAAGAAATTATTATGATTTTATATTTTTTATAAATAATTATTCCTCTAGAATGAGCCGATGAAAGCATTGAGGTATGGGTGTCCTCATAAACACTAGAATTAATATGATTGAGTAAATAATAAATGATAATATTATAAGTGTTCACTTATTTATTGTACATATTTTCTTATATAAATGTATACGCTATTTGATTGAATTTTTTAAAAATCATTGGTGGTGGCCAATTAAGTTTTACTCACACCCTAATATGTCTTCCTGATAACTACTCAAAGAGAAATTATCATGGTAGGATACATTAAGTGAAAATTATAAAACATACATTATCATCATCTGGTAGATTATGGGAAAATTCCCTATTTTAGATGGCTTATTTGGGGATGGATCTCGGATAAGGGAACTTGGCATAGTTCAGAATCTATGTGGGATTTATCAGAGTCTTTATTTTTAGATTTCATTTTACACACTTAAAACATATATTAGCATTGAATTATTTCAACTTTATTTGGATATTTTATTTCCTTTTTCAGTTATCATGTGATATTTGAATGTTTATGGCTACATACTCATCCACTATTTTTTTATATTATGGATGGTATATTAATTTGGTCAAAGAGGGTATAGTTTTCCAATGACTGACTTATTAGACCCCCGCTACTAGTCTGAAGCTACTTGTGTATGGGGAGGTGCGCTTGAGGTCATGTGAACAACTAGATCAGGGAACCATTATATGGATTCCAATTAGGGATGTTAAAAAACAATAATTATTTTAATTTACTATAATTTTATTGTTTTTCAGTCATTTGATTTATTTAATAAATAAATAAATAATCCATTCATTTGAATTTGTTAAGTGTTTAACGTAACTAATTCATCTTTAAAAATCATTACAAAATTATCAAGATAATTCCAACTCATTTACCTTTCAAAAATATTTTCTATGTCTGAAACTATGTAAATATTTCAATACTCCAATGCATTATAGCAATTAAAATAATGGAAGGTATATTTTTCCCTTCTCATTACATAACATATAATATGGGTCACCTTTATGAACATGTACCCCCACTAACACATAAAATTAGAACCAAAATTATTTAGGTATTTAATATGGGAAAACATTGGATTTGTGAAATATTACCTGGTTGTTTTGGATGTTAATACTAAGTTGTATAATTTTTTTAGGTTTTATTTTACCTTAATCACTATAATTAATTTTATTCCCCACCAAAATTATTTTTCGTAAAAAAATAATTTTGTATTTATTTTACGAAATAAAATATTCTAATTACAACGATGTATACCCATTTTGAAAAACTCATTCCATAGAAGTGATAAAATTTAATTTAGTTATAATCCTACAGACATAGAAAAAATGTGGTTTTTTAATGTTAAAATGATTAAAGGTTCATTATGTTTTTATGTATAATTATATATAAAAATTATTCAATGGACCAAAATTTGATTAATAGTTATATATATGACATAATTTTAATGTAAATAAATTAAAATATAATGTAACTTTTATAATTATTTAAATTAAAATGAAATTTTCAACTAAAATGTAGTCTTTTTAACTATTCATCAAAAAATTATTCTCAAAAAAATAACAAAAAACGTCCTTAAGATAATATTGACATTACTCATTCAAAATGTGTAGTTTATTTTTCAGCTTTAACTTTATAAAGATATAAAATTTTTGTATTTAAATAGGTGATAGATTAAATTACGTTAAAACTCAGTCATGCATATAGAAAACCCAACTCAGCTTTGTGTGTATAGTAAGGAACAAATTTGTGTTTAATATTTAGAAATATAACAAAAAATAAAATTAATTTTGTAATAAAATTATTATAATGTCTTTGGTTCAAACATTATAACCAACATAATTAAATTGTTTTCTAAAAATTTAATCTTTATTTCTGTAATAAAGGGATTGATGTTTCAAAATAATATTTTTAAAAATAGACATTTGAGATAGGTTTAATAACACATCTTCTTAATAAGAGGAAAAAATGTCAAGGTCACAAAAAAACGTGGATTTTTAATTGGGGAATATTAATGAATTCATGGACATTGAAGACAACTATGAATCTACAGTTTTAATTGGGAGTGATAGAGGACATGTTGTCCAAAAATTTTATGATCACATGTCTTTAAAATACATTTTTGAAAATGTTCATTGATATCGGAAAAATTTATGATAATAGGATGAAAAATTTGTGACCCTTTTCCTTGAGTTGAGTAATTATTTCACTCAATAAAAATATAAGTCAACATACTTAATTGTTATGATTCTAACTAATAAATACAATATTTTCCTTTGGTTGTTCATTTCACTATTTATACATCATCCTTTAAAACATGTTACATAATATGTTAAAGTAATATTTCAATTTCAAAAAACCTATCTAAAATTTCACATTAACCATATTATAAATTGTTAACATTTTTACCCTTATAAGTATTAATATTCAAAACATAAGAGTATATTCCATGGAAGATTGTATTATCAAATTTTATTTGTCGTTATCAATAATGATTATCTCAATATCAAGATCACTATTAGGGATATGATTCCTTATGCCATGTGTTTTCAATGAAATTCAACGTATCACTGGATCATTTTTATTATTCATCTCTACCATTAAACAGGTGATCTCAAATCCTTAAAGAAATAATACTTTACTAGAATATGTATATATTTCATAACTATTACAACTAGTACATTTTGGATAAACTAATGGTATGACTTAATTAATTAATCCAAATACAAGAACATTAATCATCCCATTTTGGTTATATCAATAACATAAACATGACTTTGTCCCCTTAGCTTCATCTTGCGTATATTATCATGGTTATTGGGAAATAAATTTTCATAAATCCACTATATCCCTATAGTTGATGCATTTATTATTTGAAAATAATTTCTTTCCCTTCCTATCATGAGCATGGTTCATTTTTTCCTATATATTAGAAGAAAACTCTATTAACTATTAAGCATGTACCCATGTGCTTCTATCCAAAAGTATCACATAATGCAAAATCATTCTTTCCCATTTTCACTTAATCCGCATTTTTCACTTATGTTCTCTTCTTATTTTGCATCACTTTGATTCCATATGAATCAGACAATTCATTCACTTTCTTTATAGCACATAAAACGTTTTAAATATATGAATAAATTGATTGAGACTCTAGTGCCTTTATGAGAATTGTATTAATCTATTCAATAAAAATTACAATATTTAATTCCATATTTATTTTGAATTCATTTTTAAACCTTGATATCCTTGTAAATATAGCTTCATACTCTACAAAAATATCATCATGTTACTTTCAAAAAATTAAATTTATCTTTGCCTTAATTATTTTCTATTGAGAGAAGTATTTATCGAAAAATGTATTATTAAATTTTTTATATTCCATGAATTCTATATTCTATTCCTCAATAGTATTTTGGATTAATGACCACTACTTATTTGCATCATCTTTTAAACAATACATTTTATGTGTGACCTTTTCATTTCCATGATATCCAAATTCTGAAAATATCTTCTCCAATGACTCAATCCATTACACATCTATAATTGAATTTATTTTCCCACTAATTTATGGGTTCATATATCACAAAATGTTATCCATCATATTAGTGTCTCATTGTGGGAATGATTTCTCTATATGGGGAAGTTAATGTTTCATTTATTAATGAATATTTTATAATCCATCCATAACATTTTACTTCCAATACCAGCTATATCAGATTCTTTTGCAAGGAAGCCTCTATATTAGCCATGATTATTGGTACCTTTATTCCTCCTAGGTTCCATCTATAAATAATGGAATATATATTATTACATTATAACATGATGAAATATATTTTTTAATCCCATAAGTAATGAGATATTTAATATAAATTTAGAAATTTATGCATACATAATTTTTTAATCATAACCAAGGCGTGTTTCGGACAATCTTGTTAACTTGTTCACAAGTTATAGTAATATAATATTTTCCATGATATATATCTTCTAAATATAGTTTCAAAGGATGGTATTGAACATACTTTGATACAAACTGTATCTTTTAAACCATGAATCCTTGTGCCAGTCCATTGCTTTATTATATTCGAATTATTTTAGGGAATAAAATATCAAAGGACTGATTAGTTTATTAGTTTTGGAAAACCAAATCACAAACATGTACCCCATTTTACATTGGGGATATAAAATATTTCATAATAAATGGAAAACATCATCTTTCATGAAAATCATTAAATGTATTCATTTTCATAACCTAGGGAAAAGAAACATAACAAGGGAGAGTTCAAATTATCATTAAGGCTAATGACATTGGAAGTAATCCTCAATCAATAAGAAAAATCAACGTGAATTGGTAAAAGAAACTAGAAACACATTCTATTAGACAACTTGATAATGTATAATGGATATATAATGGTTGAAAACTGAAACACATTCCATTTAATCAATAATATGATAATGACACACAACCATGGATATTCTAACTAAAAAATCAAATTGAATAACAATAAATGAAGTTATAATGATTGAATTTACAATGATCGATATCTAAATAATACCATCAATGATTTATTATTAGTTTCTAATACTCTCAAAACCAAATTCTAATAATCTAATACTGTTAAGGCTTCATGCCAATAATATAATAAATGGGTAAGGACTCATCTAAAACAATATATCTTTTGTATAATAAAATTGACAAATAAATCTATTATTTTGGGGCCCTCCCATCACATAGGAAATCTGATGCATTCTCAATATATCGAATAATGAATTTAAATCAAGGAAAATGTTCCTAATAAAATATCCAAATGGGGTAATGGATAAATATTTATCAATATTTCCCTACTAAATCTTATAATATTAAATGTTGGAAACTTATATTAATTTTTCTGTAGTTTATGCACTAGTAAAATCCACGATAAATAAGGTTGATATTTATTGTAAATTTATGATCAATGTTCAATCAAAACCAAAAAAAATTAAGGGGATGATAATGACTGTGAAATATGATTCAAGTAGGCAAATAAAATTTTTTCCTTGGATAAAATAATCATAAGCCTTCCAGAGGAAAAATAAGGATGGCATCAATAAAAAATACTTTTTTTATGTTGACTAATGTAAATACCATTAAAATATCATTAAAAAAATTCATGAAGAAAATAATCATTATACATTACAATGTTTTCCATGACACATTGAAAAAATTGAATCCTAAACCTATGGAGGAATTACATTAAATTAATATTTTTAATAACCTGACTTTAAATGAATTCATGATATAATATATCAAAAAGGTCATTTGATGCACCTAAAAAAGGAAGTAATTTATGATTATGAAAGTTAACTCCTTGATATAAAACGTGAGATGAAAATCCCTTACATTGAGTTTGAATTATATCATGTCTTATTATCATCCTAAATAAAAACAATATTTAAACTAGTTACTTTAGTGAGAATAATTTTAAAATTTAACATGACTTTTACCACACATACTATAATGTTTTATAAAACAAATTAATCAATATTTAAAAATTGGGTGTTTTACCAAATTCAGTTCAGGTGTCAAAAATGAATCTAGTAGGTCGACTATATTTAAAGGGGTCCTTATATAAACATATCAATACTAATAATCCTGAAATTATTATGTTATTAATAAATAAAATATAATTATAAAGTCAATAATGAAATGTTTTTATGAAAAATTATCCAACATTACAATCATACAGATTGTATGTTGTAAGTACATATGAGTAATGTTATCATTTTTCAATGATTGTGATGGAAATAATGTATGTAAATTTTATATTTCCAAAATTATAATTTTATCAAAAATAGCATGTTACTAAATAATATTTATTTATATATATAATTATTGTGATGTAAAAAGTATCACATCGCATCAAGCAGTTGGTAGTCCATAAGTCCACGAACGGTAATATCACATTTTTTGTGTGTGAAAGGGGTAATAAAGAAAATGATATTTTATATTTATAGAAATTTTATTATTTCATCAATATAATATATATTTCTTTTATTCCACAAATTTTAAATTAAACCTATCTTTAATACATTTCATGTAATGTGTGAACATATCACACTGCTTTGAGAAGAGGGTTGTACAAAATCCACAAACAAAGTTATCATATTTATGTATACTGGAAAGAATAATAATATGTGTTATATAAAAACCAAAAAAACATAAAATAATAATAATATCATATTTATCATATAGTAGAGTATTTACATAAATATTAACTACAATTATAGTTGGTAAAGGAAAAAATGAATGAGACCGTTTCGCGAGGCGGTAGTTTGTAGTACTGAAGAACTGTAATTTTGTTACCTGTATGAGGGATGTCTGTGTAGGTGTATGTTAAAACCATAAAATTTTATAATAAAAAAATATATAGTATAATTATATTATTATATAATCTTTTAATAATATGACGTTAATGGGTTTAGAAACAAATAAAATGAATGTGATCGCCGAAAAATGTTACCATTTTTCTAGGTAATTTTGTTTATTTTACAACAAAGGGATTCCATTGTTTCAATTATTTATAGTTTTAGGACACTAGGATTATGGAAGGGCTTTGAAAAATAATTTTTTCACTTTTGGATGTGATATGATGGCTTTAGTGGGGAGAGGAAGTGGGAGAGTGAATGACTTTTTATAGTGGTGTTGAAGTGACATTCATGTAGATATAAAAAGGTAATTACTATGGGGAGGTCCCCCTTACCTCATGTTCATCCAAAAAAACACAAATAATGGATTAATATGGAATTTGGGTTGATTAAAACCACCAAATAAAATAAGTGAATTTTTATATATTTGATCCTCAAATAATATGTTTCTCCACTATTGCAATTTTTATTTTCATTAAATATACTTGTTTTATATCCTAATTAATTTATACATTAAGAATAAATTAAAGTAAAATATATTATAAATTATATAAACAATTAATTATAAATATGATATATAATTTACTAAATAATAATCTCGCATGTGATGGATATTAATTTTAAAACAAGTGCATATAATTCTAAAAAACATAGCATTAAAACAAACTGCAATGATAAGTTTTTTGCTGTTTAGTGGTCAATATCTACATTAAAAAAGGAAATTAGTCTATATATAGACTATATTTTATATTTATTAACATTTAAAAATAAACATTTAGATGAACATATTTTAATTAATTTTTTAAAATATAATAAAATAACATTTATTACAAAATAACAGTAATATAGATTTTGATATTTTTTTATTTAATATTTATTTAAAAATAACAAGAAAAATATTATGGTTATAATATAATAAGTTTAAATATATGGGAAATTATAGACCTGTCTAGTAAAATTATGGAACCAAATATTTTATTAAATTTTCATTTATTATAATGTTATAGGCATCATTTATTTTATTTTATTATAAATAAAAAACAAGCATGTTAGAATTTTATAAGCGTTTCATGTAACTAATTCATCGTTAAATATAATGGATAAACATTAATCAAAAGAAATAATCTGTTACACTTCATTTTATTTTTTATAACCAAAAATATTTGGGTCCTTCCATACTCCAAATTTTAATTGGACTTAAAATCTATAAATGTACATTTTTATCCTTTTCTATACATAACATATTATATGGTCACTTCCCTTAAATGTGTCACAAAAATCTCATTATAGTCTAAAAAATAGTATATGGTATAAATATGTGTAAAAACAGTGTCATTATTAGTTTCTAGGTCATTTTGGTCGTTATGGTAATGTTTTAGTCACTTATTTATCTTAATTATTCCATAATCGATATAATTAATTTTATTCACATTTACTAATATTCAATAATTTTTATTATTATTTGGATTTAAATATTTTACTAAATAAAATAAATATTATGTATTTTTTCTAATTTAATTAATTAAAGTGATAATAATAAATTTAAATATGATCATGTAGATGTGGTCAGAAAGGGAGGTTTTAATGTGAAAATATCCAAAAGTTAATTATGTTTTTGAATGTTAATTAAATATAAAAATGATTCCAATGACATAAATTTTATTATTATATGTATAATTGATCATTGTTTAATATCAAACCACATTGAAATATAAATTAACATAAAAAATAATTTAATTTAAATGGTAGTTTTCGACTAAAATGTTGTATTTTTAACTGTTCATCAAATAGTGAAAAATTTCAGAAAAATATTAAAAATTCACCCTAATATTATCTTGATATTACTCAATAAAAAATGAAGTTTATTTTGATAAATAATGTTTATTAATGGGACAATATTTTGGTTTTAAATAGTTTCACCATTAACTGGTGTTATAACTCAGCCACATATGTAATTCAATCTAACTATGAGTTGTGTGTAGCATAAATGTAACATGGTGTTGTCTGAAAAGAATGATTAAAAAGTAATGTTATTATAGAATGAAAATATTATAGATTCATGAGGTTTCAGATATAAATCCATTTTTACTATCCACAACATAACATTTTAACATAAATACTACTATAATAACATCCTAGAGCCCTAGATCTTATCGAAATTTTATCCGAGGATGGGCCCCTCTACCCCATTAGGAACTGGACTATGCCTTTGGGTTGGCCACATTGGGCCTTATTGGGGACATATTGCATGCAGATGGGGAGGCCACCCCAATTCCTTGTTTCCCAACAACATGTTTGGCAGCCTTGTGAGCATAGCGATGCAGCTCTTAGTGATGAACCCAAGCTGATGGTTGATGATGATTTCCCCCCTTTTCAGAGTTTTGGAAGGGGGAGATGTTATTGTTCCACTACCTCTGATTTCCCAGGTGACTTTTATACCTTTATTTATCCCTAAGATTCACCATAAGTTCCCATCGATTTATTTAATCCCTAATGCTCTAGATCTTCATGCCGGTGATCCATAGCTCTTAGTTTCACTGTTGGAATTCATTGAGGATTTGAGTTTTTTGGATTTGACCCTGGTGGATTACATTAGTCATTAAAGGACTTTGGTTGTTGAGATTTACCGCTTTGAGTTTAGTAATTGGTACTTGCAATATTGAGAGGTTGTGGGTCTTCTTGATAAATACCACATGATGATACATTTTTCTTTAGAGGGATATTTAATATTTGGGTTGTCTATGCCACCTCACATATGAAACAAATGTGTGTTCTATCATCTCTTATGGTCCATTGATCTCTATTTAAATTGGGACCCACCCTCTTTCATGTCCTGAGTAAGTCCTCCTCATCATATAATGCCCTTTCAAAATCCAGAAATTAGTTTAATGTTAGGGAATTTGGTGGGTCGATTTATTTTTTTTGAATTTCAAAATTATTCTATGAGTCACCTGATCAATATGTGTTTTGTTTGTTGAGGTGGTTGTTTTGAAGTAGTCATTTTAATGGTTTTGTATTATGGTTGGTTAAGAGTTTTTGATAGAGGAAAGCTGATGTTTTTTATACTTGGGTTTATTATTTCTCGACTTGCTGTAAAATGAGTCATCTGGTTGATAAATGTCATTATGGAGCCATTAACCAGAGGATTTCTAGTCTGGTGAAGGGGATTGGTATGGTCTCTAGCCACATACCACCTGACATTGCCTCTAGTATGAGAATATTGGGTCATTTGGCTTTGATAAATATGCATGGGTACCTTCTGATTTAACAGTCACTATCATTTTTTAGGCAGAAGCAGGATCTTTTCTACGGGGATAGTGTGAATCATGTTGCTGTGGATGCAGGTTGTCTGGGAGACAATACTGGCTTGGTAGGTCCTCTAGGGAATTCACCGAATCATGGGAAAATTGGCTCTATCTAGCGTGATACCAGTAGGGAGGTTGATGGTCTGCTCAATGATATTTATGCTGGGTATCAAGAGAGTTAGATGCCCTTGACTTCAATCAGTGCATCAATGGTGCATGAGGTAGCCTATGATTGGAAAGCCACTGATGATGCTCAGCTATATCTAACTTTCGAGGTGTTTAATTCATTGTCTCAATCAAAGGTGGATTTAAGGTCCAAGTCACAACTTGTAACTACTTTCAAGAACAAGAACATGAGGTAATCTCTCATGTGGAGAAGGGTTATCCAATGAATGAAGGTACTAATAAACATATTTATTTATCATATTATAATGTGATAACTAGAGAAGGTTCAATGATGAAATATATACATTGTGGTCAGGATTTAGTGGATTTTGGTAGTCATGATTCTTTGGATCATCCACTATTTTTATCGATGATTTATTCTAACAGACAATATAAGCAGGACCAGAAATTGAGTGATGGTTACCAAAATGTGCTTATACATTGAAAATGGTGGGATGTCACTAATAGTGATAAGGAAAATCATAGTGTCGTGGTATGACCTTCTTATAGTTACATAGTTAAGGTTGGAAGGAAGAAGAAGTCCAGTAATGATGAAGTTATGTCTGCCCCATCAAGAAGAAGGCTGAGGAAAGACTTCTCTTATCTACTGAAGTCAGTATCCACTAGGTCTTCTACCAGGATATATACCAGGGTTATCACAGATTTGAAAAATGATTAAAAATATTCTAATTAGTTTATATCATTGAAAAAATATAACCATAAAAATATTTATTCCAATATCATGAATCAATATGAATGATCAGAGTGGGAATCAGCTATTATGGTGGAAGCAATCAATTATGGATGTGCTGATGGGTATGACTTTAATGATATTTAGTTTTCATTCTGAGTTTGTTGTTTTTTTTTCTGCACTTTTCTATTATCATAATAAATGTATAGAGGCTTTCCTCCGACTGAGATTTTTTGTTACATGTTATTATTTTAAATGAATAACCTATATACCTCCTATATTCTATCTGATAGGAAATGAAATTGTTGATAATGTTCAAGAAGGACTACCGATTCATGAACAAATATAATTTATTTTTCATCAACAACATTCAAGGCCAGATATAATTAAGGTTTTATAAATGTATAAGGTATTGATTTTATTATTATAATTTTTTATAAAAATATCACATTTACCTTCTTACATTATATTTTATTTAACATACGATAATATTTTTCATTTGTATATTGGACTATTTCCTTATAAAACAATGTGATTCTGTTTTCACTTATAAATAATAAGTATAAATTTGATTAATATATGTTATATATATGACACGAAATAACTGATGAATTACTATTATATCACCCACTTTCATACCCCTTCACACATTAAGGAAATGAAATTGTCAATCATTCATACATATTACTAATCATTTTGAGGAAGCAATGTGATTCCACTTCCATGTCGATCCATTTTGAATGGTAATAAAAAAAATTTATAATGAGAAAATATAATATTTATAAGATTAAAATAATTCATTAAATTATTTAGATACACAATATGTGGATGAATCAGAACATTCATGAAAAAACATGCATGATAAAAAAAGACAATAATCATATGAAATAATGAAAGAAATTAAATATTATTAATAAGAGGGTTGAACAATATTATGACGGGATAGTATTTGGTACTATATATAAGAATATTATTTTTTATAAAGTAATCACATGTATAAAACCATTATAAAAGAGGTTAAATCATATTCAACCAAAAGGATGTGTGAGGTAAGTGATTTCATCCCAATTTCTCTTCATTTAAGCATATTGCAATTTTATTCTCATTATTTCTTTTATATTGTCTCTATACTACCCCGTATACATGAAATATCATTATTCCGTCAAAATTTATGTTTATTTTAGTTTCAATTTAAATTATTTCATATAACTGTATTTTATAGGAAT
Source organism: Viscum album (assembly GCA_963277665.1). Classification (NCBI taxonomy): domain Eukaryota; kingdom Viridiplantae; phylum Streptophyta; class Magnoliopsida; order Santalales; family Viscaceae; genus Viscum; species Viscum album. The sequence goes on from OY728142.1 coordinate 1,544,350,939, forward strand.
TAATTATATGGTAATGAATCTCATAACTCACATTCTTTTCATTGTGTTATATTAGTTCATTTTTTTTAATTCACCAATTATATATATAATTATATTTTAGTACATTTTTCAATTAAACTTGTGTTATGTGTATCTAAATTTGATACACATAATTGATTCACTGGTTAATTCATGCATTAAAATTATGTTCTCTGTAAGGGTTTATTTCATAATCTCATTTTAATCTAGAATATTTTTACATGATTTTAAATTGAATTAAATTATTTTATAATTGTCTAAAAACCCATTAAATTTGGGTTTCCAATGTTTTTTTATTAAAATTAAACGAAATTTTACCGTATTACACTCTTTGGTACATAAAATGTTTAAGAGAATATTTTTTGTAAAATATGACATCATTTCACTCTTTATTATGAAATCATTCCAAAACCATGTTTTCTAAAAATGTATTCTATTTTATTGACATTCATAAAAATTATTCAATAGTTATATTTTTACCTATGTATTACTGTTTTTATGTAATATTTTTTTCATTTTCCATAAAATTATTTTCTGGATGTTACTAAAAAAGTGTATAGGATCCTTGTTTTAACATGGATGACTCTATATAATATACTGACATCATTAAAACGCAATGTTTCGTAGAATAATTTATATGTATCAAAGTATATTTTCATGGACATGTTTTTTATAAATTTTATGTGAAATAATAGTTTTCAAATATTAGTTTAAAAATGAAAAATAATTTTTCCAAAAGATTTTTTAAATAACTTTTTATCGTATTTACCTTATTGAATGAATAAAACCCTACATTTTATTTATAATCAACTAATGATAAATTACATTGATACTGACATAATTTTGATCACCAATACAACTCAGTCTCTTCTCTATTTCTAACACCATTAGAATTTTAGTGACTCTATTAGTAAGGCTTACAATCCCCAAAAAGAATCTTTCAGTTTCATAAACTCTCCGTTGTGTAATATAAAATGGAATCTATTTACCAAAAATTTTGGGTTTTTCATAAATATTCAAACTCTGTCTAGATGAGATCAAAAAAATGTTCTCTTAAGATGTGGGATATACTACAAATATGAGGTAGAGGCATATAATATTTTTTGTCCTATCGTTGCTTTATTTAAATCACACTATTATGGCCCTCACAGACGCCTATTGATGAAGACTAAATAATGCGTTTTAATTATATTAAATTGATTCTCCTTGATTTTTGTGACTCTTTCTCATGTGGAACCCTTCCTAGGTTGTTTTCTAGCCATTGGATAACCCTTTTTGTGTATCGATATAGTTTTAATATTTACCTTTGGACCCAAAACATTAATTTATCATAACATGTGTGTGTTATATAACATAGGATTAGGTTTTAAATTTATTTTATTATTTAGGACAAATCATAGAACATGTATTTGGTTTTTCTTTTTATTTTATATGTCCATATAATTTTTTTTGAGTCATTCCATGACATTCTTGGTATTAAATGTAGTTTTTGTGATTACACTGATAATGTTCTAGTTTTTGTTAATATTTTGATATGATTATTATTATGACATCTGGCTAGAATGAATAGAAAATATGTGGAATTAAATGATTATTTAAATGATGAAAATAATTAATGATTTCTCTGTTAGATATATATATCATGGTGTTATAAATATATATCTGGTTGGGGAGAGAAGGTGGATCTCGTATTAATGACCCAAAATTGGATTCTTTATACTCGATAGGTTACCATACTATACTCTTGAAAAGTGATGTTTTAGGCTCACCAGTCAAGGAATTTAACTAAGATTTTTCAATACTATTGGGGGATACTCGTTCCCTAAGTGGAAACTGAGGACATCCCTGGGGGGAAATTTGCTATGCCGAACCACAATGGATACTTGGTCTATTATGTGTATTACTAGGGACAAACTCATAGTTATCATACCGTGAGTGATACTTGTACTCATTTGGGGATTTCCATAGATGGTATCATGGAATTGAATTTAATTAAATGAGGGATTCAAAGGGAACCTAAATGATGGGCATAGACTCCACCACATAATTTTTAGTTTAAATATTAACCCTTGTGATTCATTTTTATAAAAAATATAGTTTTTCTCCATTATTTTTGATACCTCTATTATGACATTAGTTCAAAAATATTTACCCATGGATTTGACCCCAACCCTAAATATAATATTTGGTGATTCCCCCTATTGTGTTGTTGTGTAACTCAATAAATTCTATATATATTTTTCTTCTTCAGCTGGTATTCTTTCAGACACCCGACATAAGACAAAGAAGGTGGAACTGGATGTGTCTCCACTTATGAACCTGAACTAATTTTCTTTATTTTTCAATTATTTTAAACCATACATTATTTTACCTATAACACTACTATTTTTTACAGCATGAAGGGGATATTATTAGAAACTATGGGGGTATGCGTACTGATATTATATCCCACTCCCTATTCATGCAATATTTGGTACCCGAGTGAACATTATATATGAAGTTATCCATTTGGGGAATCATGTCGCTTCAAATGAATGATTTATTTTCTATTTCGGGAATATATATAGGGTAGGGGACTAGGACAATGCTTGGGTTGTTGTCTGGGTATTTTTATTTTGGTATTTTTTTCTGCATGCAATATATTCTTGTACCCATTACCACCAAACATTTATTATTAAATTTGGAATCAAACATCGGCATAAATTATTTGTTTTTGTGATTATTCATATTTTTTAGTTTATTTATTTTTTTGGGTCATTTATCTTCTTTTGTTACTATATTTTTTTAATATTACATCTACTGCTTGATGATATAATATTTTTTGATGTGTAATAACTTATCCTATTAGGTTATATTCTCTATACAGACTTAACCATGTCCCTTGCTCAAAGTCGACAACCTATGGAATTTTGGGATTTGATCTTGATGAATTGTGTCCCACCGTATCGATTCCCATTTAAGATGAATTCGGTGCGGGATGATACCGATCGAGTGTTTTTTCTCATATATTAGATAATCATGCCTAGATCATCACTAGAGAGATCATATCATTTGATCCTCATAGTGAAATGAAGGAAATATAAAAGGTAATTTTTTTATGATTGACAACCACCAATGAAAAAATTTTAAAATCCTAGGTATTTATTTCATCATACATTAAATAAATTAGAAATAAATTCAACTTGCATGATCATCACTCATGGTTAGGAGAAATTATTATTAATTTAGATTTTAATATATCACTAATCATTGTACACTTATGTTATGTCTCAAACCATTAATGGTTATTAGAGTGACCACATGTACACTTATAATTATGTAATTGATTCTTTATCCATACACAACCGTGGTTTAATTTTCATTTCATATTATTGGTAATTTAATAAGGATTGAATTAGAATTATTAGACATATTAATTAATTTAATTCAGTGATTAATTTAATTATAGGATTAATAATAGACAAAGAATTTCCATAGATTCCATTTGGATATGTAAATATTTTCCCAAAAAACATGGTTACATGGAATGTGTCTGGTGTACATGTTTTGTATCATTGACATTGTCCCTAGATGCATCAATTGGTTAATTAAAAATGATTTATTTATTGCAAATCGTTCATTGACCAAGCCTACATGAAACATGGAAAGTGGATACAAGTCGTGTAAATGTCTTGTACATGTCTTGTATTTTCTCCAAGTTAACATGCCAAATTCCAAAATATATGACATATACAAATAGATACTAATGAAAATGACATGTTGATGAAGTGTAAATTCCATGTAGTCTTTCATTATAGGATATAATTAAAAATGACATTAAAATGAAAATTTCCCCATTAAAATTTTGTTTTTTTAAATTTTCACAGTAATGTATGTTCGAAATTTTAATAATTGTTTTAAAGAATATTAAATCCTAAATTAATTTATAGTAACTAATATATAATTATTGTTTATTCTGTTTATTCGTGAATATCCAAAATGATAGGTATCTCTAGTTATGATTAGACGATCATTATGTTGAAATTGAATTAATTAATTAATTAATTAATTAGATAGTTAATGTACGTTCGTTTATCTTAGTCATGAGTAAATAATAAATAAATGATTTCTAGTTGGTTACAGTTTCATATTAATTGTATGTATAAATATTTATGAGCTTGATGAAGTCCTATGTATGTGATGGAATTTGTTTAAAGTAATTTATTTCCTATGTTTGTAGATATTTAATATTTAATTAGATGGTGGAATGTGAGTCATCTGTTCTTCCCTTATTATGTAGGACATGTGTGTTCAATAATATTTATGTAAGCCCTTTTATCCAATCAATTGTTTCCCCTCACCTATGTGTGAGTAATAAATAGATGTAATTAATGGATCATGGAATGGGTGTTGATTCGAGTCATGATGGAACTATGATAATTCCATCCCGATGTTACATAGATATACATAAGGAATGTTATAACTCATTCTATGGTTTAAGCATGCAGTTATTCCCCTATGACATTAATTTATTTAATGAGTTATCATTAATTCAAACCTTAGATAAGCTCCAGATTAGGTCATTTATATTATCTATTTATTTCATTCTATGAATTATAAATTTTATCTATGTAATACTACAATCACATAAATCAATGAATTAATATAAATATACAAAAATTAGGAAAACTAAATATGAATAAATGTTTTTTGAAAAATGGATAGTTAATCAAGTAACATACACATAATAGTAGCAGTACATGTAAAGGATAAAAAAGGAAAAATTTATTCATAAAAAAACTAAAATACCTCATCACGATATTAGGTCAGACTAATCCTACAATTATGTGATTCATAATGAAACCATTGAACTATGTGAAGGAAATGGAAAATGCATTGGCATATAATTTTGTTGTGGTAATATCATGAGTGTTTTTTATTGACATAATCAAAAATGTATTTATTTAAATATCCATTTTTTTCAATACCAAAGTGGAGTAAAGCGATAGGGAAATCCAATTTAGGATTCTGCATAGGGAAATCCACTTAATGGATCAAAAATTTCAATCCTACAGTTGGAATGAATTTCTACATATTTGTTATTCTAATGGTTTCTCTATCTAATGTCTATATCATTATGAAAAATTATTATCATTCCTTATACTATAATTTCATTGAAACTAAATGTTCTGAGTATAATATTGAGGGCTATTGGGACTTGTTAAAATAGTCTTATATTTAATGAACTTAATTAGTTTATTAATTATCTATCACATAATTTCTAATCAATAAAAATTACTATTAGTTTTAATTTTTTATTGTATACTAAAATGAATATAAAACCATCCACACTATCCCTACAATAAAAATTAGAGAATGGAGAACTCCTAACGGAATGTAACCACTAGGTGTGGTTAACATGCCTTCGAGTTATTCTATTCCACGAATAGAAATATTACAGGATAGAATCCTTAATGCTTCGCCCACTTACTAAGGAGGTGTGTGATGAAGAGTTACTTTTCTGTGAAAATCATTTGATCAACGCATTAGATATTCAATTTTGAAACTTACATCAATGTATAGTGTACTGATGATGTCTCAAAAAAATAATGTATATAGTATGCTAGAGAACATCTCTGGTATATACTAGGAGTGTGGTAGAATGTAATTGATTCATATTTTCAAGGTTATTTTCATATTAATTATGGAGGGTGTTCCCCTGGTGGGCCTCATGTTGTCACATAAATTGGCTAAATTGAGCAACAATGAAATATAGGTTTTAAACATCTTGGTGAATTGGGCTCTGTTATCATTCTAGAATCAAGAATTCATAGATTCTCTAGATTTATCTTGAATTTTAATATAAAAAAATTGAGACGTATTCTATATATTTTCCCACCGCTATCTATCATGTTGATCAGGATATGAAGCATGAATATCCTTCCATTCTTATGGGGGATAAACTAAAAGGGAAATCAATGAAATATGAGTCAAAATATTCTTCACACCCTTAGAAGAAGAGGTTGTTTAAGGGAAATTAATGAGAGTATGTTGTTGCCTATTTTTCATTTTTCATGAAGGGCCACTTACATTCATCCAATGATTGGCCAAGAGATGTTAGATCTATGAGAATCCAACAGTGCTAAAAGAGTTGTTATAGCCATCCGGGACTACCTCCTCTCATTGAAAATTGGAATAGTCTTGGTTTTAAATTGTTTATATTACTATCCTTCATCTATACAATACATTATTATCTATACATGATACCGATGGACATATTTTCAAATTTGGGGAAAATTTTCTTATTTTATAATGATTTATTTTTATGGTAATGCACATTTATATAATGTTATTATATTGTTGGATTACAGAAACTATGTATTGTAAATTGATATCGAAGATACATCACTTAACTCATACCACACCAAAAATTTGCATCACCCACATGGTCATGTAAAAGAAAAGAAATTTTATAAATTAAACATAGATGTAAATTTTTGTTCTTTTGAACTAAAACCACTTCGTGTTTTTCATGCATGTTTACATGAAATTCTGAAAAAATTCCATAATAAGTGTGAAAGGTGATAGGGATAAATAGATTCTTGAATTAGTTCCTATGGATATGTGGGACCATTTATTTTGGGGGAAAGGGGTGGGTACTCATAAATCATATAATTTTGTTGATGATTTTTGTATATATGGATATGTAATATTAATGAGCTATATGTCATATTCATTAGATAAATTAAAGTAATAGAAGAATGATGTTGGGAACCAGATTGATTAGAAGATGAATAAATGCTGGTTAGACCATGGTGGAGAATAACTTAATCAAGACTTCTTCTATTATTTAAAAGAGTTTAAGATATTATCTCAACTCACTCTAATTAATACATCATAATGGAATGATATATGCAAATGAGGAACCACAACATGATATACATGGTGAGATTAGTGATAAGAAATATGATTAATCTATTATCCTTTTGTTGTAAAGCATTACAATTAGCAGTATACTATCTTAATGTGGTACCAACTAAAGAAAAATATTGTATTCCATACCAATTATGGAATAACATGAAACTCGTTTCCTATTACATATATATTTGGGGTTTTGAATAAATTTTCTTGGATTCATCAGGTAAAAATATTTCACCCATTTCATAAACATTATCTTTATTGGATCACCTATTGATGTAATGGGATGATAACTATAACATCCATTAGACAAAAAGTTGTGGCTGAAAGATGTACCACATTTTATAAGGATGATATTATCTATAAAAGAGATATTATGAGTGACATTGAGTTAAATAATGTCTCTTATATTGATAAAATAGATTTGGAACAAGAAATTTTTTGACAAAGCCTAGATTAAAAAGAATTTATTACAGATATACAAATAATGCGTAAGTGTACTATTGAGATTAGATAAATAAAATTTTATTTATTTTAGTCAATCAGTATGGTGAATCATTATTAGTTGATAATAATAATACTATATCTAATAATGATTAATTATGTGTCAGAGATGTTTCCAGGAAGAAAGAGTCAATGAATTATGAAATGGATTCTATGTACCAAAACCATTTATGGATTTTGGTAGACCATCTAGTATATGTATAACGAGTTGGATTTAAAGGTGTATTCTAGAAGAGACAATAAATGGAAATGAAAATAAGTAACGATAAAACATGACTATTTGGTAAAGGGATTAAAGAGAATCATGGAATTGACTAAAATGAATACATTTTATGACTTTTAATTCTTAAAAACAACATACATCTGCCTATAATTGTGGATTTCCAAGATTATGACATTTGGAAAATGGATGTCAAAACCGCCTTCCATAATAGGACATTTCAATATGATGTATATATGAAAAAACAAGAAGTCTTTATGACACCAAGGGATAAAAAAATTTATTCAAGTTCCAAATATCCATTTATGGATTAATTATATCATCTGAGATATTTAACATTTATTTTGATGTGGCCATAATAGAATCCGGGTTCGTAAAGAGTGAATGATAGTTGTGTGTCTATAAACTAGTTATTCGTAGTTCATTTATTTTTTTAGATAGTTTATTTTTATGACATATTACTCATTAGATATTAAATAACAATATTTTATTTTATTAAGGCATTTTGAATAAATTATTCTATATGAAGGACTTGTGGGAAGCAACTTATATAAATTGTATCAATATTCTTCATAATAGATCCATGTGGTATCTTAAACTTTGTCAAAGTACAAACCATGATAAGATAATAAAGAGATTCGTAATTAAAATATTCTAGAGTGGATTGCCGGTAGCATCAAATGGAATTCATCTTTCTTGGAGAATGATTCCTCATACACATGAGGAAACAAATAGAATGGAAAAGATTCGACATGCCTCAACTATTGGGAACATCATTTATGTTATGTTATCTACTAGGCTAGATTTAACCTATTAATTATGTGAGAAAGAAAGATATAATGAAGATCTAGGTGAAAATAATTGGATGGTATTCAAGACTACCCTTATGTATTTGAGGCTTAACAAGTGTATTTTATCTATATATAGTGTAGATTTGGAACTACTCATCACAGGAAAAGAAGATTCTATATTCCTTATTGAATAAAATGACTTGAATTCACAAATGGGTTAAATATTCACATTGAATTAATGTGACTTGACAGGGAAGAGTTCAATAGAGGTTGAAGTTTTAGATGTCAAAGCAGGGTATGAGTATATCAGGGATTATAAGGAAGATAAAAAGTATTATGGATGTGATAATGTGTACAAGATCTTGAATTAGTACCTATAATTAATTATATTATCACACACCATTGTGATAATAATATATAAGTGGATCTTGAAAGAAGAGACAAGGTAAAAGATATAGATAAAGAACTTACTTTAGAAGTACCATCTTGTGGGGGATTTTTCTCAAAGAGGAAAAGTTGTAGGGAGTACTACTTCCATGGAAGAAAATGTAGTGGAAAACATTATTAATATGTGACTCAACTAAATCATGACTATCATGTGAGATGTAGTGTAATAAAGGTCAATGGAAGATGGCTCTTGACTGAATGGGAGTTTTTTTGGATATTATTCCCTAGGACCAAATGTTTTTAAATTGATGACATTTATATTTGATGGCTATAATCTTTATAGAAATTTTTATTACATATTGATCATTACTCTTTATTAAATTAACATAATAGGGACATAAAATAAAATTCTCAATGATAAGGTCATAGTTGTTCTATGATATAATGATAACATTGATGTCATATGATTATATTATTTAATAAATGTTTTTTGGTTGGATATATTACTATTTGAGACTAATACAATGTTGACTATTATGTGATATTTCACATAATGAGTTAATGATTTTTATAATGAATTTCCTGGATGGTAATCTATATTTATCAGATATTATAAAAAAAACCATCCAGTAGGCATTCATCTTCTTTTGGGGTCATCATATATTCCTATCTTTGACTATGTCTGATGGTCCATAGTCATTATGGTTATTATTAATTTATTTTACAATACACATACATAGATGTATTTCATATACCATGATGATAATAGTTCATTGACAATTTTGATTGATTGGGTGAATCATGAGTTTCATATAAATAATGGATAATTCAAGGAATGATTTTCCCATTCTACCATTATGGATATTAATATCTTCGCCATTTGGTTTGAATGGAACCATTACCCTGAATTCCATGGACATTTTGTAACATTGTTTTTATTTTAGATAGTGAAATAAATATATAATTATCATACAGGTTGGTGACATGGATGTGAAACCTGCTAGATGATATGTTGAGAAAAAATGGTTTATATTGCATGGTGACGCTTCATATATAGTTTTCATCATTCTGACATTAAGTTCCATCTCTTCGTTTCCTTTACCCATTGCAATATAGTAATCTTCATCTTTAGAAAATCCTGGACAATTCCCTTGAAAAGGATTACCAAACGGTAAAACACTAAGTATTTTTGTTGATGTCAATAAATTATATATTTATTCAATTATTAGAATAAATATTTTTATTTAGAATGAGGAATAATTTTATTCATGTGTTATAGATTTATAATATTAACGAGTTAAAATAATTATTTATTAATAAATAATTTATTTGATTACTTCAGCATACATAAAATATTAATTTGATAGATTCTTAATAAAATATCTATTTTCATTATTTTATTCATTTAATAAATGTATTTTTTCTATATTGGGAGAGAAATATTTATTTATGAAAAAACATTTATTTGGTTGTTTAATAAATTGTAGAGGAGTTCTAAATTACCATTATTTATTCATGTGAGAAGTATTAATTAAATATAATATTATATAATACCTGTTTCTGTGTACATTGTATAATTCCACAAAATAATAATAATGATATTATTATTATGTGAAATGGGTATTATAAATTTTTTTAAATGTTTTTTTATGTCTGGAATGAAGATAAATAACATTTTATCCTAAACCCTAATTCTATATAAAGTTTGTTAGTTTTAATGTATATTGTCTCTAAAAATTGAGAATAGGGAATTGTTATGCATAATGAATTCTCTCTTAACTCAACCTTCTCTCCCCCAATCAACAATGAGAATCACAATATATATTTATTCATGACTAATTAATGAGCAATAATAAACAAAAAATTCAAGGTACTAGATTCTATGTGCTTTCACCAGGTGATCGAGAAGTGTTTCTCAGAGATCATTAGAGCAGGTGTGGATCACCACATGAAGAATTATATACATGGATCCTCATGACACAACTAAGTCAATTTGAAAGGGTCTGTTCAAATGATCAACAATCATCAAATATTAAATTTCTTAAGACAATGTATTTCATTCTTCCAATATTAAATAAATTAAGCATAAATTTTACTTGAATGATCCCCACTCATGTTTTCAAGAAATTATTATTCAAATAAATTTTAATATATCACCTACTACCACATGATTTTGATTCACCATAAACCATCACCAATTACAATAACCACATTATTTTTCCACTTTTGTAGTCATTTAAGCATCAATATTATCATTAATTTACTCAAAATTCATTGCATCTCCCAAAATAACTCTTCTATTCTCATATGAAAGGGGAACATGTCCTTCAGTTCATTAATATGTATTCATTTTAATTGAAAAAATAAACTATACAATATTTACTTTCAATAATCTCTAATCTTGTTCAAAATTTTTTATACCAAATTATAAAGTCTAATAGCTTCATTTATAAGGATATTTCCAATTGAAATATCATGTTCTCAAGGTGACTATTTCTTCCACCATTTCATATTTATTTTAAAATTCCTCTTCAAGACAACTCCTAGACACCCTAATATAATGACCCTAATATAATTAAAATATAGTAATGATATTTTATTAATTTTTTAACCATTATTCAATCATTTACATCCACTTAAAAAAATAGATCATTTTTATGTGTGGGCCAAAAAATCCATAAAAAGTTGTTGTTTGTTTCCCATTACCTCATTTCATGGATGGTAAAAGATATGGATTTAGTGAATGAATTTTCTAAAATATTTTTATCAAATTTTAATTTGTTATATTCCTTCATTCCATCCAATTCATTGTGAAACAAAATCATTAATCATGCTTATATCTATACTTCCATCTCTATGAAACATGTATTTTATTTTTATCACTGACCAATATGGATGGTTCTAAGAATGAATTTAATGATGGGATGTGAAATTGATAATATTTCAATGCTACTTTAATTTTTATATAATCAATATAATTTGGAAAAATTTTCTCACTCATAAAATCATCATAAAAAACTCTAATTTGGGTCAGTTTAACAATCTATGTGAATGATGTTATGATTATTATATCTTAAATTTTTATGGAATTTTTTATAATGTAAATATAAAATCATAATAATTTATCCAAGTTGTTTTATTAATTATGGAAATTTTTTGTTTATATTTAATATATTTGTTAACATATCAAATATTGATCATTAAACACACAAAAAAATATCCATCGATATTTTTATTTTAAGACACAATGCCTTTTTCAATCAGAAAATTAAAATAAGATATTATGATCCTTTGAAAATATTACTTTAGTATCTTGGATTGTTTTGGAATGATGATATTATTTTAGTAATTATGAATCAATAATGTCATCACAATACTAGAATGAGATAATCATTCAATGTTTCTAATTTCCACTACTCAAATAAACTAAAATAAACTAGTATATTTTGAAGAAATAACTATAAATTATAAAAAAAATTTATTATATTATATTATTCTCTACAAACAAATTTAATTTCATCGATATCATGTAATATATTAAAAATAATGTATAAATGAAATATATTATAGATTACTATTATAACCTCATTATTAAGTTGGTTGAATGTGTATGAATAACCATATTAATATAATTAGTTCTAATTTTTTTCATAAATAAAATATATTGATAAATAGGTAATCGATTTATAGTAAATTCTTTAAAAGATAAAAAAATACCATTTCCTCAAAATTTATTTTCATTTCTTTTTCTAAAAAATTAATAAAATTTAATTACACAATTTTGATTAAATTTATATAAAAAATATAAAAATTATATAAATAATCATATAATATTTATATTAGAGTGATTGTGTGAGAATTTTTTGAAATGATTGATTTTTCAATGAATATTGAATGAATTGGTTTATATTGAGAACATCCATTTCATTGAAGGAATTTAAAAATTATCAAATTATTTTTTAATTTTCTTAAAATTGTCAGTAGATAAATTATATTATGAATAAAATGATTTAGGCCATTTAACTGAATTTTATGTTGATGATTTATTTAAAAACATTTTATTAAAATGAAAACCTTTTTCTAGAAAATCTTGTGTCATCAAATTTTTTTGTTTTAATTTTAATATAAATTAAAAAATTTTTTTACATAATTTAATAAAATAGATTAAATATTTGGAATAATAATAATAAATTTTAGATGATGTGATAATATTAAATTTTTGAAGTCGGGACATGTAACTGAGGTAAAAAATTCATTACCATAGTTAAGGATAAAACAGGTTTACCAATGGGGGTGGGGGGTTAAAAATTAATATATAGGTAATATTTAAAATTAAAATTGTATAAATGATATTTTATTTAATCATAAGAAAATTATTAATTCCCAAGTTATAGTTAATATACAATGGGGGATAATATTCATGGGTATGGTTTTAGTATATTATAATATTTTCAGAAATTGCAAGTCTGTCATCTCCCCAACTTATCAAAAGACACCCCTACATTATTTAATTTTACAAAAATGATAAATATATCGCGAGAAAACTAAAAAATATCTTAAAGATGGATATTTAATTCTTTATTGAATATTTTATTTCTAAATTACCATTCTAAGGGTCGTTATTCAAGGGTCTAAATAAGGCCAAACAATGAAGAGTTAATCTTATTACCCTACCTATTAAAATTTATTTCATGATCTAAATCATCTAAATTTTTTGAATTCAATGTAAAATAATATCATATGTTTCATAAATATACTGAAATGTTATAATTATAATGGATCCATAAATATTTACAATATATTTTATCAAGTGGTATGTGATAGAATTCATCATGCACATGTGTGTACTACCTCCTCCAAATAGAGATGTAATTAATGTTGCATCACCATACATTATATATGTTATTATGATGGTTTTAAATATTTTATATGATATTTATGACATATTTATCTTTTTGTAATTATAATATCACATCTCCATAATAACCCTTATGATCTATTCGAAAATGATAATGTCACTCATCAGTACGTGTGGACTACCACCTCTATGATGTGAAGGTAATTTTTTTCAATTTCTCTTTATAAGGATTGTAATGATGAAATAATAAATTAATATAAATGATATATCTGAAATAATTATGATTCATGATTCGCAATGTTTCATTTACCTTTTCTTTTTTCCCTCCGAAAAAACTTAAAACAACATTCATGCATGTGTACGGTATTCTATTTCAATGAATAGTATAATTCTTTTTTCTATCAATTCATTTTAAGGATGAATATATATAAATATAAATTATATACATGATATTTATTTCATAATTTTTTTTATATTTATTATGGATCAATGATTATAGTATAAGAAACATAATTATAGAACCAAAATTCTCTTGAATGACTAAATAGTTAACCCCTAGAAAAGATGATTATAAATAATAATTAAATATAAATTTGTGAGTAAATGATATTTATTGGATAATGTACAATATAATAATTATAAAAATGGTTTTTAATTGATTTATAATATATTTAAATTTATAATACATGATATTAAATAACTTATGGAGGAAATCAAACTTGATGTAATGGTTTATCATCTCAAATTGTCTTATTTGGGATTGATGTTATGTTATGAACATATCTACAAATATGTTATGTGTATAAAACTATTTTTACAAGTTATATCATTAATATACTTATTATAATGATATTAAAAATTCAATTGGTGTTATTATATCAATGGGATTTTGACTCAAAACATACAAACGAAGAAAGGTTTTCTCTTCTAAATTTTATTTTCAGGAGACAACATTCATATTAATCACTTCGTTATATCATGTAGTGTATATATTTATGCATTAAAAATATATATAATTGATTAATTAATATTAAATTTAATAATTTATTCAATTATTTTGTTTCTTTTGAGGGGTTATGATTCCAATGATAGGAAAATTGTAACACTTTTATATGACAATCACATTGTTTACCAGGATTTCATATGATTAAGTTTTAGAAGATGAACTATTATTATATAAATATATAGAAAATAATTAATTTTTTTATTATTATTTATTTATATCAGTTATATATTTTCCATCCATTTTCCTCTCCTATGTAACTCAAGAGGTTAAGATGATATTTTTAAGGAAAATAGATTTCATTTCTCTCTTCAATCAAATATTATACTTCATACATTTCCATGTTTTTATAAATATTTTATCATGGTTTTGTTATTATCTTATTAAAATATAATTCCATCATTACCCATGATTTAATTTTTTTTTAATACTTGAAAATGAATATTTTTTTCATTTTCAGAATGAGGTAATTTTGACTGTTTACTAAAAATGTGAATGGAAACTTTGTTCTAACATTCCAGGTAAGAAATGAATGTCCAATCATGATTACCAATCAATGAATTGAAACTTATATTAAATTTTTCCACTATTGTTTGCAATAATTATTTTTTACCATATTATTTTGGAAGATCGTTTTATATTCAACAGGCAATTGAAAATTTGAAAGTTAATTTTTGATAAGAAATATTCCACGTGAACATGTAAATGAATTTTAATTTATTTTAATAACAATAGATATTACTTTTTATTTTCTGGGGATATGATCCAAGGATATAATATTTATTATTTTTATATATTATTTTTTATTATGATAATGATATTCTTATGAACATAATTTCATTCCCATGGATTTTACAATATGAATAATGTTTTATGATCTAGCGGAACATATATGATTTTTTATAATCATGTGATCTTTGGAGAAAAAAATGATATTATAATGCAATGAATCTGGTAAATATGGATATATTATGAAATAATAAAGAATGGATTAGAGAGAATACAATTATGTTGGAGAATCTATCCAGCACGATTTTTTTGGGAGTAAACCCCCACTAAGGATATAATGAAATGTGATGTGAAGTCAATCCACAATGATTTTTTCATCTGTGAGTCCTACCATAATAAATAATTTTCTATTATTATGTGTATTCTATAAAATTATGTCTTGGCCAATATCATTATCTCACAAATCGTGTTCTATGATTACATTATGACCCATGTACGATGAATATCTAATAATTTCACATTAAATCGTTATTAAGAACTATGAAATTTATGATATGATTTTCAAATATTATGCTCATGTTTTTATTACCATTCTCTCATTTTATATTTATATTCCAATTGATATCGTTATTTTTTCTCATACTGTTCATCTAAATAGAACCATTATTTGTTTTCATTCCCCTTTGGAATATATATTGGTTTTACATATTACACATTGATGAAAGAATATCATTGATAATGAAATAATGGGAGATGTTGTATTTCTCTTATGTAAAAATTGACTATGTATCAATATTTCCAAATAAAATTGACATGTGTAGTTCTATAAGGTATGTTATTTTTATATAATAAATATTTATCAAATAAGTTGTGATATGTATGTATATTGAGTTTGAGTCTCAATCACTGGTAGTAGAGAACTGTTTACTTACCATTAGAAACTAGTTTGAGAAATAATTAGTAAGAACCCTTACATTAATCCCATGTATAAGGAATTTCGAATGATACAGTAGAAAACAGTGCACAGCTTTCATAGAATAATATCCATATCTAGATTCTACAAGTGGAAGAAGCTATGGCATAGATTCATCTTAGTGTAATAACCCTAAGAAGTGTTGGTTGAATATATCTCAACAATCGTTAAGGTACATGGTGTGTGTTACATTACAGTTCACCTAAATTTAAATTACCTAGTGATATTCTTAGCTAAACCTATGTTGTCATAGAATTAAATTATGGTCCCATTATTTAGACATCCAATGATTGATATTTTATGGATGATCACTATGATCAAAGACTCATAGTGGTCATGCTTACCATTATGGAATGAGTATGGGATTATAAATTGAATAATGAAATTGATGTGGTTTTAGCTATACTAAAATATTAAACAATCCAATTAATGAATATTTGTATGAACTAAAATATATTATGTACATTCAAAAGTAATAAAAATTCATATCCTCAGCGATTTGAAATTTAATTACCAATTAAAACCCCTTATGGTATGGTGATAACATAAATGTATATGACTCTTATTTGGTTGACTAATATAAGAATTTTCAATATAGGAATATTATTATTTTAAATATAGTTTAATTTAATGTTATCATAAACATGAATTATATTTGAATATATAAATCACATATCAATTTCTAATTAAGGGATGGCATATTTGATATTCTAAACCAACTTATGATCATCTCTTTGTTCACTGATAAATATAAACATGCAATGAAAAATAATTTTTTATACCTATATTCATTCAAATTAATTAATGGTGATTATCTAGGATGGTTGTGGAGAATCATAAAATTAAATATTTCCATATTGTGCAGATTTATATTGGCACATTTCAATATGAGTTTCGTAGTATTTAGACAAAATAGGAAGTTGGGTTTTTAATTTAACTCAAATATAGTTGTACACCAATTTCATTGTATCTATATTGAATGTCCCTGATTGAGTTATAGGAATTTAAGAAGAAACTATAGGTGAATCATGAAAATGGATTCATTTATATACGTTTTTCACCATAGGGTGAAACACTTCTTTTTATTCTATAAAGAAATATTGATAAATGCGACTATGGATTGCTTATTGATAACATAACAAGATAAATATCAACAACTAGTATCATATATAACATATTTATGACCTATTTGTTCAATTATATTGAAGTATATAATTATTAAATATTGACTTTCATTCTAGATATCATCAATTTAGGGTCAATGAGGAGATACCCACGATATTTTTCTATAATATGTATGGACCTTATGAATTTATATTAATTCCATTTGATTTGAATAATAACTATACTATATTCTGGGATTTAATGAATATAGAAATTATAGATTACCCTGATAGGTTTTTGGTTGTCTTTATTGATGATAATATTATATATTCAAAGAGAATTAGATTCCATGAAGATAATCTTAGAGTTATAATAAAGACCCAGAATAGGGATATTTTATATGGAAAAATTTATCTGCTTTGAATTCATGATAATAAATTTTTTTTAGGGTTATATATTTTAATATGTGGGTATATTTTATGATCCATCAATGAGATGATCTATTTAACATTAACCCAAGGTAACCATATTGACTGAGATAAAATATTTTCATAGACTAGAATGATATTATTGAATCATTATTTAAAATTTCTTGTTGATGTCTAATACATTCACCATGTTATAATATAAGTCATATAATATTTTTGAATATTTGAATTTGATGAAAAATATCATGAAATTGGAGATAAGGTTATTCAATGAAATGGTTATTACACTACAGTATGGTGGAGAAGTGTTTGAGATCTATATTGATACGTCAAAAAAGATATTTTGATACATACTTATTAAAAACAAAATTTTCATTTATTATGGGTCAAGATAATTGATGGTTAATTATAAAAATTTCCAACTCGTTATTTTGAGTTAGATATGGACATTTGTGACTGAAAGACATAGAATAATTATATTTACCAAGAAACAAGTAAATTATATACTGATCCTAAAATTATAATCAATATATTCAATCATAAGAAGTTGAATATATTATATATAGGTTTGATAGATTTGTTTAATGATTGTTACTAATCAATACATTACCAACTCAAGAAAGAAAACTATCCTACTTATTCGTTTAGCTGAAAGGATCATGATAGCTTGTTAATGAATAGTATCACAAAAGATTCATTATTTCTAAATTTACAAAGGATGAATCAGAAATATAGATTTTTGTGGAAAAATATTATCTTATTAAAATGATTGTACACACATTTATCCATGTAATGATTTATGAGACCAAAAATGAAGGTATTGAATTTCAAAATATTTTGAGATTTGTTCATGGGTTCATCATTGATATTTATTTAATGCTAAGAGTGATGTACTATAAATGTGACCCTTTAATAACATACATGAATAAAGATCTATTGTAAATAGATCATATCTCATCATTCATTATTTATCATGTTTTTATGAATATTTATAGAGATTTTAAAGAGTGTTTCTGGTAGTAAAACTTGAAGAGATATGTTTTAGACTACGTATCACAGTGCTTGGTCTGTTAGAAATTTATGTCTATGAGATATAATTATAAGGTGTATTATTGAAAAATATATTATAATGTAAATTTTAAATGAACACTGTTAATTTTTTTATAGAATTCCATAAAATGTATGAGAACCATAATTCAATTTGTGTTATAGTCTACCACCATATGAGTTTAGAACACTTCATTACTCATGTGAAATATTTTTTTCATGGTAAGTATGAAAAAATAAATTTTAAGAATGTGGTAAGTTTTCATGTACTATAACATTATATTTTAACTAATTGGGATCCACATATTTCCATGAACATCTTGTAATTTATTTAATAATTTTTTATTTAGATTTGTGTTTTGGTTCACCTTATCATCATCATATTGTTGTCTAATCTATGGGAACAATTCAGACCCTAGAGGATAGACTTATATATTGTTCTATGGATTTCTATGTTTTCTAGGTTCAATATTATCATCTAGTTGTGTTTTAATACCAAAATAAAATCCACTCAAGTATTCTGATGGATCTTTATGAAACCTTATTTGGATAGATATGTAGACTCCATCATTATGTGATGTTGTCAATGAAAAATAAATATTTGTTCCTATGATAGGTGAAGAAATGTAAGACAATATACGATCCATTAAACAACACATAATGGAAGCTCAATGATTATAGAAATTAATGTAGAAAATAAAAACTAAAATATTGAATTTTAAGTTAGTGAGAGGGTATACCTATGAATTTCTCCATGGAAGAATTTCATGAAATTTAGTAATAAGGGAATGTTTTTCCATTGGTATATTAGCCCCTTAAATATTCATAATTATGCAGGAACATTAGAATATCTCTTAGCACTTACCCTATACCTCTCTCATGTTCATGATGTGTTCTATGCATCACACATGGTATGTATACACTATATCACTCAAGTTTTCTAAAATAGATGTCTTACCAAAAAATATGATCCTTACATTGAAGAAAACCAAGTAGACATTTTGGATCTTTATGGTAAATTATATTGAAACAATACTAATGGAATGATAAAAGATCACTGGTGGAATCAGAAATGTATAGATGTAAAAATGGTACCTGAAGATGTGATGAGACACATACATTATTTTATAAGAGTGATGAGGTTTCTTAGATGATATTCATTAGAAATGGGTATAATGTAACACTATGAGATTTTCTAATAACGTTCTCTTTAAACAAATGTAATTATTTTGATATCTTATGATACATAAAAACCCCATTCAAAATGAACTATAATATAGTATATATTTACTAACAGACTATTAAAATGGAATAATTATTATTAATTATCCAAATTTCAATATTATTATTAATGTATTTATTTAAAGAAAATATATTCATAAATAAGTACAACATTTTTATTAAAGTCATTATATGCATAAAAAATATGATATTCCTAAAATATGATTTTTATGGAAGTTTTCAACAAATAATATTATTATTTTCTGAAACTATTTGAAAATTTATTTGTAAAAATAAAATTGACATTTCAAATATACATTTAAACATTTTCATATAGTGAATTATTGATAACTTTATAAAATTATTGATTTTTTATGTAAAGTGAAAATTCATATTTCGATTTAAAAAAAGATTCATTTAAGACAAATAAAAAGTTACATTTTAAAAAAAAAATTATTATTATAAATAGTTATATTATATTATAAATTATACAATTTTGGACATTGGCCTCACTTATTTGTTGACTGTTTATAAAAACTATCTTATACATGAAATTATTTTTAAGGAAGTTCTCTTTCCCTCATATTTTTCATGTAATATGTTAAATTAAATTATACCAATTATTTGATTTTTTTTTGAAAAATTTATTAAATATTTAGATTCAAAATAATATATATTCTATAAAATGGGTAACTTAACATTCGGTCATCATTAATAATAAGTTCGGAAAAACATTATTACCAAGGTTATTGCTAAAACAGCTTTACCAGGGTTATTAAACCAAGTGATATGGGTAATATTGTCAATTAAATTTATCTATATTCTATTTTATGAAAATATATTGACCTTATTATATCCCACATTCATATATCATTATTTTTAGACTGATTTGGAATGGGTATGGATTTATTATATTATAGTCCTTTTAGATTCTCCACACGTAACCTATTCCAAACATAATAAAGGACACACATACATTATCTACTTTGAAAAACTTTTATCCATCTATAATTACCTACCCAACTCTATTATATTCTAATATTACATAATGGAAAATTTGTGGTTCTTTTCATCATAAAACCACATTACAATGGTCCTTAAAACTTGACGAAATGGATGTCAATAAAATAATATCTAATTTTTTCACCCAATATATTTTAATTTATTAATTCTTATACCTTCTATGAATATTCCTTATGGTGATTCTAATGTTTAAATTCAAAACTTGTGATCATTAATTTTTTAAATCCCAACACACTGTCTGCATACTTGAATTTTCAAACATTATACATTCCCAATGTTTAGAATTTGTTTTCTGAAAATGTATAATAGATATATATAAATAGTGGTTTTAAAAAAGTGATAGATTAATTTAATAAAATACAATTCCACATATTTTAGTGTTTATAGATACTCTTAAGATTAGACATTTAGTAACAGTTGAGGTTTCTACTATTATATTTTCTTATCAACTGCTACATTTTATATCATAATAGTTTTCAATATGTTTTAAAATATTTCACCATTGTGTGTTGTAGAAGGGAGTATATCTATTTTCAAAGATGCTGGTATTAAATTATGATACTCTTGATAATGTAAGTCATAGTAGAGAACTACTTTTTGATGGTTCCAACTATGAGTCTTTGAGAGATATAATAAATAATTTTATAAACAATACTAGAGTTGATAAGTTTGTAATTATTATCATAAATTATGTCATTAAAGATGTAGTTTTTTGTTTACATATGATGATAATTTATATTATTATTTGAGTTATAAAGTTATAAATATATTATTATGTTCAATGAAATGAAATATATATAGTTATATTTCATATTGTGATGCTACTAATAGTATTTTGAAACAAATTGATGTAACTCACATTAGAATAACAAAATTTCTTGAAATAAGAAGAGATAAATCAAGATCTCATTATCAATAATTACATTTAATTACTTTAGATTATATTTAAATGATATATATGTTACTTAGGATGATTATGAAGAATTCAAATCATTGGGAGACAAAAATTTAATTGATGAATATTTGGTGGAGAGAACTCCTCACATTATGCAGAATAAGTGGGAATCTAAAATAATATACTTATATTATTTAATGAATGAAGATAATTTGGTCTTAGATGATTTTATTGTAACTCTCATGGAGTATGAGTGTGGACTAAAAATGGATGCTGAGAAAAATAAAAAGAAAAATGGTGGATTATCTTTATCTTCAAAATTTAAAATTTTAAATGAATGTAGATCACATAAGAACATTCACAAATCATGAAATTATTATTAAATAAACATTTAAATAGAATTTATATCTTATAATGAACATTATAATGAATTACCCAATTTTTCTAAAATTGTGAATAAGATAGTTAAAAAATGTTATTTATTATAAATACATGAAACCTTTTAATTATAGAAATGAGAAAAAAGACTCTTCTGAAATGATTTCATATGAATATAATGAAGCCATATAATATTAGGATATATTTTCATACTATTATGAATAACGATAATAATTATTGAATAATAATAACTTTTTATAAGAATAATGGGATGAAATGTTTGGAAGCCTATGACAAATTTAGTTCAAGTGGAGGAGATAATTATTCTATAAATTCTTCTAAAAATGTAATGATAATTAAATATTTCTGGGTTTAATTGCTAATATTATAAGGTAAAATAAATTATTCATAGAAAATGTGTCTTCTAACTCCATTAAAAATTTAACAATGATTGAAAAGTGTTCAAATTTTGAGGAGGAAATTTTTTGTTCATCTTTTGAATTTAAAATTTATTTTCCATTTGTTGTAGAAGATTTTTACCAGGCATTGAATATGTTTCTATATTTTATATGTTATAACAAAATAAGAATTTTATGGTTTATAATAACCATTAAGATGATAATGTAAGATATTCAAATAAGAATTCATGAATTTATATATATAGTTAAGAGATTTAAAATAATAAATTATATTTCGAAAAGGTATTTATTTCAAATAAATATTATAAGGGTATGGATTTGTTTACAAAGATAAATTATTAGATATTTAGTTTGAATAATAATTTATTAAATATTAATTCTAGTAATTAAAATATTGAAAAATATTAATGATAAATAAATCCTTGTATAAATATAATGGTGATATGTTTTAAATATTAAAAACATCATTTTCAAAACAACTCTTTTATTCTAAAAAATGATCCATCATGTAAAAAACATTTACAGTCTTGTCATTTTATGAAAAAATGTTATATAAATAAAATATAATCATTTAGGATTCATAAATTATATTTTATAAATATCTAAAAGAATATAAATACATAAATGCCGAATAGATTTGGATTCCTAAAATTTGATTAGATAAAAATGATAAACATAATAAATTTTTAGATCCAAAAATTACAATAATTTGTTTTTGTAAAGTAAAAATGGATCCAATAATAACAATATTTTACACATGTATAGTTTTTTATCCCATATTATTACTGGAAATAGGAAATTCTTTCATAAGATCATAATATTGAAATTATGTAATATAACATTTGGTTATAATTCTAAAGGTGAAATCTATGGTGCATGTAATATTTTTATTCTCGGAAAATAATTAATTTCAAATATGTTATTTGATTTATGATTTATTAAAAACCTTTTAGACATAAGAAAAATATGTGATGAAGGTGGCCTTCTAAACATTTGGGATGATAAATGTATTATTCAATGTTTGCAATGTAAATTCAATCTTTCTATCGATAATAATGATAATTTATATACAATAATCATAGATGGAATATAAAGACAAAATCATACATACCATATTGTAATTTAAGATTAATATTGGAAATGAGGTAGAAGAATAAGACAATCTAATGTTATGAAATAGAAAACATTTCATTTATGGTACATTCTATAAGTCGACCAGAGTGTAGTCTTAATTATTACAATGTTTTTATCAATGTCAAGTTGCAAAAAAGAAAGCTAATATATATTTTAGTGAGTTTTCAACATATGTTTATTAATAGTAAGAAAACAATTTTTTATTTGGTCTAATATAAGATTTACGTATTAAATTAAAATTCTATGAATATATTTTTGTTTATTACTAGATAAATATGATTGGGTTCATTTTCTATCAAAAATGTCAGAAGCCTTTCACTATATTAAATCCATTATAGACTTTTTAAAAAACCATAAAACAAAACGTTGGTAACTATTCTTATATATAATTGTAAATAACATAAAAATCATGAATATGAAACTTTTTAGGGAAAAATGTATAATAAATACCTTTCCATCACCTTGGACACCTATTCAAAATTGTGTAGTTGAAAAAATAAATAGATTTCATTTGAGTATTACTTAAACCATGATGAGTGAATAAATAATTATAAAAAAATTATGCATAAGATTCTAGTACTACTCACTATACTATAAATCAAATATTAATAATCGTTTTAAATAATAAAACTCATATTTATCAGTAGAAATGTATAAAAATAAATATTTCTTTATTAAATATTTTTGGAATCATATTATTTATTATGGACAATATAGATAGTTTTCATAAATTCCACAAAAAATCAAATGAAGGAATTATTTCCGTAGTTATTCTATAACTAGTATGGAATATAATAATGTTAAAAAAATAAAATTACAATTTTGGAAACTCTAAGTGTCAAATTTTATGTAACTCGTCCTTTTATTTTCAAAACACCTAAAACTATATGTTATTATTTTCTTTTATGTTTTTTAAAATTTTTTGGGAAATTATTCACCTAAAAAGAAAAATAAAATTCCATTTTTGGAATTTATAACAAATTAATTAATTTAATCAATTGTTATAATAATATAATTTAAAAACCCCAATTTTTATTAAAATTCTTATGAATAATATTAGTGATAATATCAGTAGTGATTTATCAAAACTAGTTAAGGCAATAAGTTATTTATGAAATGAAATTTAACATTATAAATGTTTATAATAGTTTTAGCATAAAACTATTGATTAGGATTTAGGTTATTAATATTGTATATAAAATATATATAATGATCATAATAAATTGGAGAGGAATAAATTTTGGAATTTTTTTGATAGACCAAAACATTCTTATCTATTTTGTGTTTAAAGGGGTTTTAATAAAAAATGTTAAAAAGATATTTTAATATTAATAAATAATGATATAATTTTTTGAAAAGGCTTATGATAAAATAGAATAAATATATTATGAAGAAAATTATGCTCCACTATCTAGATATCAATCTATTTTTTTTACGTCTAGAATATTCCAAATTTCAAATTTCACTCTTTTTTGGATAGATGTAATGTGTACTTTCATTAATGAATACATATAAGATGTTTTTTATATTAAAGTAACACATTGTTTTTATTAAAAAAAATATTTGGTTCATGTTTTTAGTCTTACTAAAAATTAATATAGATTTAAAAATCCATACATCCAAGTATGATATATTAAATTTATTTTTATTATAAAATAGTGTTGTAAATGGAGTTGAATAACCAACCCTTATTATTAGTATTTTAAATGATACCATCATTGTTATAATTTATTTCAATAAAATTATATCTAGATCAGCTCGAAAATAAACTTGTGATTCTATCACAGATCTTATAAAATATTAGCTTGCGAAGAGAATGATTGGTGAATTATGCTTTTTCCTTGGTTTTAAAATTTATAAAAAACTAGACACAAATTATATAACTCAAAAGAGGTTTATAAGATAGTTACATGAAAATTTTCGTTATGAAATACTTTGAGTTTCATTACTCTTTTTGGGATTTCAAATATATTGACCTATATGAATTTATGAAACAAGTTGATTAAAATATTTTTAGTGCAATTATTAGTAGTCTGCAATATACCTCATATACTCAAAAAGATTTAATGATTTCAATATGATTATGTAGTAGTTATGAATAAAATCTAATATATTCCCATATCAATTTTTTAAAATGTATTTATTATCATATTAAGGAAACTTTAGTTCGTGGTATCATTTATATTTTTGAAAAATATTTTGAATTTATTTTTTTAGCTTCACATTTTGATGGATGTAAAATAGCTAGATAATTTACTTCTTGATCATTCACTTCATATGACAAGATTTATTTTTATGGACAATAAAAAACAGCATTATGTAACACTTTCCACTACTGATGTAGAATATAAGTCATCTAAAATCAATTATAATGTCATATTTTTTATTCAATAGACCCTCACTGAGTTTGCAATGAGATTTTTGATACCACTAATTTCTATCGCTACAGATATTTCATAACATTGAAAACATCCTATAAAATAACTCATTTTGTAGAAACATAGATATAAGAAACAATTCCCTTTAGTATCAAAAGAAAAAGGGGGGATATAATATCTTATTTTATCAGAATATAATAATAAATTACAAATGTTTTTTAAAAAAATGTTAAATTTTGATAGATTAGAATTTTTTAAACAATAGATGGGAATTTTCAATATATTATGGTAATTTATATCGATATTTTTTTATAATATCCTTATATTAAAAATATACTTGAAATATGGGGATAGAATTCTATACTCTATTGCTTTTTATTTTTCAAAATTACCGTTTTTATTTTTTTGTAAGATATAGTGAGAATTTTATTAATGTTTTTATGATTAAAATTTTCTAAAAAAAATATCAGGTTAAGGTTACTCTAAAAATTTTATCGTACATTTATTATCTAAAAATGAGTATTTTTTCAATAAAATAATGAAAAACGTATAACTATACATTCATTCTTGATGAATGTCTAAAATTTTCATCCATGGGATAATTGTTTTATCTATAATAGAAAATATCGATTTTTACAGTCTATTTAAAATTATATCATAATTATTTTTTATACATAAATCAACATTTTATTTATAAAAAAATCACCACTTTATTATTGTTTTAAAAAAACCTCAAGTGTAAAAAAACATACTTTACCTTTCATGAAATCAACTCAATCATTGGATCTAAAATGGGATTCCTTTTAGTGGTTGGATTATTAGAAAATGAAACATCACCCGTATGGAACATATATTAAGGATTTGTGTATACCCTCATCAATTATATATTTTTATTTTATATATGATATTTTTAGCAATTTTTATGACTTCAGAACTAATTTTTGTTTCTTTTATTGGTTCAATATATCAATTTCATCAACATAACTTCCTCGTATGATCTTTCAAACGATATTCTAGTAAAATAAATACTAATTTAAATAATATGTGCTGAAATGTTAATATTCATTTATTAATATTGTTATTTTTATTTAGGGTTTATAATTTAATATCATTGTCAAATAATATTTTGATTATCATTTCCCAAAAAAATTAAAGCAAACTATATTATTCAATTGAGTTAAATACTAATGAAAATATGAAATTTATATCTTCTTCCATTTTTGAAGATTTATAGATGCATAATTTACAATAAATAATTGATTTTTAGAGTAAATTTTTATGGTGTAGATAATATAGTAACTCATAAGCTACAATAAAATTTCAAATGTTTTGACATATCTAAATACGAGACTTCATTTTTTCATCTTAAGAGTGAGTAATAATTGTTCATCATTTGTCTGTAGATAAAATTATCATGAGGATTTTTATGAAAATTTATCTCATAATAAGATAAATATAAATGGATACACAAAAGATGACATATATATTTTTTTGTAATATATTTACAATATAGGAAAATTCAACTGAGTAAAGTATTTTTTTACGCACATTGGAGCTGTTTGTTATGGAACTATTTGTATTAAAGATTTTTTTTCCATATTTAAAAAAATGTTTTTGGTGAAATCCATGGATTATTTGAATATGAAAAATAAATCCTACAATATGATTGAAAATTTATCATTCATTAGTAATGAAAAAATCAGTAATATATGGCTGAATTTTATCTATTCTATTAATCAATATTTTAAAAAATCAAACTAATCCATGATAGGTGTTTAAAATAATATGTTACAATAAAAAGTGTTTTAATAGAGAAAGGAAAGAGATTATTCAATTTCATTTACAATGATTAAATCTATGATTATTTCATGTGCGGAATTATCATCCATTATGAAGAATAAGGATTTATAGAAGCCTAATAATCCATTTTTGGATTAGATATGGTTAATTCAATGGAAGAATAAGAACAATTGTATATTAGTAGGTGATTATATGGGAAGAAGAAGATTTTTTGGGTAATTATCAGATAGTTATAATGTTTCTATTTTTGTTTGAGTTAATATAGGAAAATTTTGAATTTATTCCATAGTGAAAATATCTGTCAGTTTATAATCTATTTGTTGTAAAACCTATAGTTGATCATTATATTTAATATGATTTTAAAAAATAAGTATTTAGAAAATAAAATGTCCATTTAAAATGAAATGATAAAAGAATCTATAGTTTATGAATCATATTTTGAAGAAAATATTGACGTAGATGATTTGAATATTCCGAATATATGTGAATAAGGTAAGAGTATATGTCAAGAAGATATTGAAAAAGTATGGAAAACATATATAGAAGGTGAATAATAAGGTGAATAAAAATCAATTTTTTTATTTTAACATAAAATCATATGTGTATGAATGAAATATTTTTTTGATAGAGATAAATCATTATTAAAATAAAGAAATCAAAATTCAAAGACCATTGTTTTGTAAAATCCTAATTCTGCTAAATAAGTTATGGAAGTATATATTTCTGATAAAAAATTCAATTAAATAGGGAATAATATAAGGCTACAAGATCCACACATTGATAAATTACAGATGATTTACTCAATTATAAATACTCAATCCCTTGTACAATTAATCAATGAATTAAAAGGATGATGAACTATTTCAACAAGGTTATCAGGAAACATTAATATTCCATTAACCCATTCCATAATGAAAAATATCAACCTAAATACATCCAAGGGATAATATAATGTACATATAGTCATAATATTATTTAAATCATAATGGTGTCCATTATTTGAAATGAATCTCATTTTATATATATTAAAAAAATATGACGAAGAATAATGAAATCTGAAAAAATTAATGAGATGGATAACATATTATTATATATATATGAAATTATATAGTGAATAGCTTTAAGGAATGAGAAATTATTAAAAACCAAATTGGATTTTATTAAGAGATAAGAATTCAGATTTCAATAAAAATAGAACAGATGTATGCAATCTATTATCTCTTTATATAACTTATGATAATGATGTATAAGAATTAAAGAAAATGATTCTAGATCGAGAATAATGAGTTTCAGTGATTGTTCATGATAATATGTAGACGTAACATCTGTAAGAATAATATCATAATATTAAGGTAGAAAATATAACACTTCATGTTTTTAAGAAGATATAAATAATTTTACATCCTTGATTTTTGAGTAAAACTGGATTCATTGATATTTCATGAATATGAATGTAATTTTTAAGATGATTTAAAAGAATGAATAATATTTTAAATAATGTCTTGAAATATTTTTCAATTTACCTATATTATTTTTTGTAAATGTTTAAAATTAATTTTACCCTTTATCTTTTTGATGTATTATTTCCAATTTCATTAGGATAATATATTTTCATTCTTTTTTTTATAAATATTTGATCAATTTTTTGAAAAATATTCCATGATATATGTCTTCCTCTGAGATTGTTTGTACAAAATATTCAACTATATATTTTTTTCAAAATCATAAATTTTGGGAAGAAATGAGAAAAACTATTACATAAAAAAATTCTATAAAAGGATGTTAAAGAAAGGGAGAGATATCAAAAAATGGAGAAATATAAATAAATAAGAAAAAATGATGATGTTCTTAAATTTTTAATTCATGAGTTGTAATTATTTAATAATTTTTTTAAACATCATTTGTTTTCTAGTTATGAGTTATGTTTTGTAGTTTTCCAAAATGGGGAGATTATCGGGTTGAATTTTTACATTAATTTTTTTTAATTAAAAATATTATTTATAAATACTTTATTTTATAAAATTTAAAATTCTATAGTCTTTATAATGTTTTTTATAAAATATTCTATTTATACTGCTGTAAAGTATTTTATAAATTGGATGAAGCTATGGTTATGATTTCTACAATAACCAAAATAAATAGAACATAATTAATATAATATATAAAAACCAAATCAGATAGAACATTATAAATAAGATATGAATTTAATTTTTAAATCATAAGGATGACTTAAAGTCCAATCAGACGAAGTTATATAAAACCATTAAGACTATGTATAACATATCCCCACCAAATAAAGTTATATACAATGTACAAGATCGACTTATCAGATAGAGGAATATATTATATTCAAATGAAAATTTATAAATACATATAATAATAACTTTTAATATATTTCAATATCAAATAAAATAATACTAGTGGACAAAATATTTTATGAATTGTAACAGTGGTACATCAAAATCAACCATAGGATGAAGAAGATTTGTTGAATGCTATCATGTTAATATCATTTTGTCTGATTTCATTGAAACAACATTAAATAAATATAGAATATAACAATTTGATATCATATTATAAATAAAATCAATATTTTAAAAGAGGTGATTTTAAAAAATCATGATTTTATTGAATTTTTTATCCTAGGTGGTCAAAATCTATTCCAATCTAAGCTATAAAAAATTGATGTGAATATTTTTATAATAAAATTTTAAAATAAAATAATTAAATAATAATATATTAAAATATTTCTACAAAGAGATGTGATTTTTATATTAAATGAAAATTCCCAAAAATTTATGTGCTTTTAATTTTCTATCTGATCTTGTTTTTGATTAGGGGCTTCTTGGGGTAAAAAGATAGAGGTTATTCAGATATTTCAAATTAAGGTTTCATCGGTTTTGGGAAAACATTTCAACCAATATTTTTACGGAGAGATTCATACTATAAAAAAGATATAAAATTATTGATTAGTGAAAATTGTGGATTCCAAAAATTTAGGTAATGGACTTCATTATTTTTAAAGGTCAAATTATGGACCATTTTTTAATATTTTTTTATTTTTATTAATTTATTATAATTATTACATTTCAAGTTCTTACAAGTTTATAATTATTATATTAATTGAAATTAATGTGTATAAAATTGATTATAAACATCTATAAACTGTAATAATTTGAAAAGCTATCAATACTGTATATAAACACTAATAATTCGATGAAGTGTCTATCTGATAAATTCAAGTCAAGAGGTATGAAATAATTATTAGTTTTATATAATAAAATATAATCCCCATATTGTAGTGTTCCTAAATACACTTATCATACAACATGGTATTCATCAAAAAAATAATAAAATCAACATTCTAAAAATAAATAAATGATAATATTATTTTTGAATAAAAAATATCAACATATTATTTCAACAAATGGAATGATAGAGTATTGCTCATGCATACCTGTAGACTACAACATCCAAGTAATGATATAATTAATCATCAATTGTCATAATTAATTTATGGATATTTTGACATGTTTGAAACATATATATATTATATTTTTAGATTTATAATTATTTTTAAATTTTAATATCATATCTAACTAATTAAATTTCAATACATTAGAAAATGATTATGTTTCTCATGTATATCTACAAACTACTGTATCCATGAAAAAACATTGTTTTTTATTCATTTCCACTTTATATGTTTGAGATTAATGAAATATATAAAATATATATTTGATATACATTGTGTAATAATGATTTTGTAATATCAAATTAGTATTTACCTTTATTTCATTCCATAATTCAAAATGAAAAATATCCATTTATATATATAGTCTACCACCTCCAAGAATGATTTCATTCACTTTTAAGTCTCCAAAATTTATGTATGATTGTATATATATATATAATGAATATATATTATAAATATATCATGTTTAAAAATATTTATAATATGAAAACTCTAGTAATTTATAATGACCAAAATAACATAACTAACGTTTCCATTAAAAAATTATTAGTTAACACCCAGAAATACTAACATTAATTAATAATTACTAATATATTAGTGTTTAAAGATTCTATGTAGATCATACAATACACTCTAAGTTATTAAATTTTTCTATATTATACTTATATAAAATTTAAATTTTTTATATATTATTTTAGTGTGAATTTGAGACAATTACTGCTTGATGTAAGGGTTTATCATCTCAAATTGCCTTATTTTGGACTTATGTTGAAATATTAACATACATTATTTTATTTGGAATATATAATGACCATTATACATGTTATATCTCTAATATAGTTATTATAATTACATTTAATGTTTCAGTTGATGCTACTATTTTTAGGGACTTATAATTCTAGAGTAACCAAAGTAGTAAGGGTTTTTTGTCTAACTTTTGTTTCTGTGAGACATTTACCATTTTAGAAACTTGTTTCTTTCATGTGGTGTATACTCTACCATCCAGATATTATATATAATAAATAAACTATTATTCATTATATTTTATGTTTCATTAAATTTATATCTTTCATTGGTGTTATTGTTCAAAATATTGCAAAATAGTAAGGGTTTATGTTTTAATCACATTGTTTATCGAGTTTGTTTATGATTAAGTTTATGAAGAAGTAATTTCATGATAAAGTTATCAAGAATCTAATAAATCTTCAACTACATGGTTTATTTCTTGATATTACATGGTTTCCCATCATTTTCCACACTTTAAGAACACAAGCTATATAAATAATATTTTATGTAAAACAAATATAATTTCCCACTTAGGGAAAAACATTATTTTCTAAAATATACATGTTTTTAAATTTTTTCATGTATATTTTTTTTACATTGTTGTATATATTTATTTTCTAAAAAAATATATTTTTTATATTTGGTTTAAAATTAATCATATTGTATTTCTTCAATTGAGTTATTTTTTAATTTTTACTAAAAATGTTAAATGAATTATTATTTAAATATATAAGTAGTGAAAACAATTTCACACTACAATGAAAACTAATATAATTTATGGTATCCTTAAAATAATCCATGGTTCTCTTTAAATGTATTTTTGAATAATATTTTAGTACTTTACTTATTTTAATGATGTAATTAAAGAATCAAATTTTTATTTTATTCAGGTAGTAATATAATTTATGTTTTAAATTAATATTAATTTATGATAAAATAAGATTATTTTAATTATGATTTATTAGTGATGTGATCTATGATTCCATCTTTATTATTTCTCAGGATGTATTTTTATTATTATGATGACATGATTTTGAAACCTGGTACTTTTATATGGTTTATTCTATATTTTAAATGTTTTATGATATTATGGAACACATATGAATAGATAATGATTATGTAATGGGTGTCACATGAATTATATTTCTCTAAAATATGTAACGAATGTTAGATATCACATTATATAATTTGAATATGAATGTGGAGTGAATAAAATTTAGTAAGGGACTCAATCCCCCATGATAATATTGAGAGTAAAAATTTAGTAATGGTATAATCAAATAGGAAGTGACAAGACCCAACTAGGATTGTATTCTATATATCCATGACGAAGTAAATTATTTTATATACTTATTCGTATGCGAAAATTTTATTTTTTATACCGATGGAATACTATCATGGATCATGTTCATTGATTCATTTATATTCATGGTATGTAAACTACCATTTTCTATTCTATGAAACAAGATTATATAATTTAAAATGTAGTTTATGGTTATCAAATGAATATATCATGTTATTATTCACTAATTATCATGTTATATTTAATTGATCACTGATATCTCCATTTTCATCCCTTACTATTCATTTGAGATCACATATTCTTGTGTTTCCTTTCCCATGGTCAGTTTGAATGGTTTTATGTATGATAAGTATAATAAGGTTTCTAGTTATTAATAAATTAATGGGTGATAATATTTAAATATTATTAACAACATGATTATATATCTGTGTTTTTAATGACCAGATAACTATAAAGCTTTGGCAAGGATCGTAATGTTATGTCTTGAATAATTATCTTATAACATGATATTTTAATGTATGAATAGTATAATTATCTATATATGTTATGTTTATAAATGATAATATTTATCAATTGGGATCTTAAATAATTTATTATGTTTTTTATACTTATTATACATGATTATATTGTTTTTTAAAGTAAAAAGAAATCAAATTTTAGTTTCTTTTACTATTTATGAAATACATGATACATGTTTTATATTGTGAATAATTATTTATATAATAAGGTTTATTCAATTCCCTATTGATAAAGTATATATTTAATATCTGTTAATTTGTGATGAAAAATGTATTTAAGAGTAAACCACTTATTATTACTTTAATATTAATGTATTTCTTTTTTGGAAATTCATTTCACCTTCTTTGAGTTATACAATACAATATTTAACGTATTATAGATTATTTGGTCACATTATGATATTAGATTTCATCATGAGACATTTCATTTAATTTTATTTGGATTTACATTTCTACCCCATAATCCATATTCTATATGTCATTTTATTCATTAATGATTATATCCAACACGGAACTCATTAAATCAAAATTTATTTATTTTTTTAATACATGATACCTTCACCGTTTATCTTATATGTCTGAAAATTTATTATATTTATATCACATATTATATTCTATATTTTATATCCAGGTAAAATTATATTTGTAACTAAAAAAATATTTCTTAATGAACATCTTTCTCATTCAAGTGTGTTGTTTTTAAGAATAAATTGCCATCACCTCTTAAGAATTTTTTTTTCATATTCATGTTGGTTTATAAAAAAATATTTTACATTATTATTTATAAATCCAAATATATTTTTCCCCATGTGACGATAATATTTCCCATTTCCACGTTTCAAAGGTAAATTTTACTACCACTTTTTATATTGTAGGTTTTAAAAAAAGGTATTTCAAAACCATCAAAATGGATCCAATCATTTGAAAATTAAAAATTTTATCTTCCTTCCCACATTTTCCGGAAAAATTTATGTATATTCAAAGATATATTATTATATATTATTTCTAAATGTAAAATCTCTTAAAACATTAACTTCGCCTATTCAAAATTTAATTTAAAATGTAACAATAACTTATTATTTTATGATAATGTTAAAAGTGTTCTATAGAAACAAATTTTTAATTTAAATTCCATTTACCTATATAAATATAATCAATTAATTCAAATATAATTTATCTTTCTTGATTTAAAATATAGATTATATTTTTAAATATTATTTGTGGGTGACTGTTTTTTTATATTAACCATTCATATTAGTGAGTTCAATTTGGGTGATACCATCTAAATGTGTCAAAAAAACATTGTCCCCATTTTATCTTAATGATTTCAAAAGTGATTATTTTATTGTAGAAAATATATAAATGTATTAATAATTTTTAGGGTTGTACATCAACATTTAATTTATTGGAAATGTTGATATAAAATGAGATAAATGTGGTACATGATAGGATTTCAATGTATTCAAAGGGAATATAATAAGGTTTATTCAAGAAAATGGTTACATTAAATGAATTTCCCAAGACAAAGAAAAAATGATAGGATTTTTCCTACAAAATTCATTCGTGATAGGATTATTTGAAGCCTGTGTGTATCTGATAGTATTTTTCAAAAAAAACAGTATA
The DNA here is from genome assembly GCA_963277665.1 of Viscum album. Taxonomy (NCBI): domain Eukaryota; kingdom Viridiplantae; phylum Streptophyta; class Magnoliopsida; order Santalales; family Viscaceae; genus Viscum; species Viscum album. The sequence continues at coordinate 1,544,386,851 of OY728142.1, forward strand.
CATGTGGATTTTTCCATAAAATGGTACATGGTGGGATTTATCCAATGACATAGGGTATATAAGAAGATTAATCCTAAGACAAAGGGAACACGAGATAACTTATCCCAATCCAAAGGGTAGACTGGAGGTTTAGTATAGTAAAAACGGAACATGAGTTATTTGTTTTCCAATAAAAATGATATTAATAAGGATTTATCCCAATCTAAAGGGTACAAGAGATGGTTATCCTCATCCCAATGGTACATAGGATGATTATACCAATCAAAATGGTACATTGGATGATTATATCAGTCCCATAAATGTACAATATTTACTAGATGAACTTCATTATTTGGATAAAGTTATATTGGGTGGCCTTGATATATGGTTTCTATGTTTATGTTTATGTCACACAACTGGGTTTCCCTAGTACCACCATCCAATGTCCAGTGCAAAAACACTTTCATTAAACAATGTCTTTGAAACAATGTGTAATTAAACTTTCAATATTTTACAATATCACTATATGTTAAAAATTATATATCACATATAATTACATGATATCGTGAATTATAGTTTTATCATTTTCTAGGATCTACTAAAAAACAATTTATTTCTCAATACATGTACTCATTTCCCAATATTTAAAACACACTAGTTCCACTAGTGTACATTACCTTGGTAATTTCTATCTTTTTAGCCCAAGGAGATAAATCTTATAAAACCAATGTTCTCAAACACTCAATAATGGGAAACAAACGTGATGATAATAAAATCTCATAACTGAGTGAATGTTTTTTATATGAATACAATCATAACAGATAATAAATTTATTTTTAATAAAGTATATATCATATATAATAGTATAGGGAATGTTCTAATATAAAAATTATGTGAGATAAAATTATCACAATGGGAAATCTCATCATCATTTTATCATTGGTAATATCAAAATAATAAGAAAAAATCATAGCATGGGAGAAATATCTTATTAACTAGAATATTGAACAATACTTATTTCCCATAAGCCAATATAGTGAGATATAAATTCATATCGGGGAAAATATATACCATTGAATAATCATGAAAAAATATGGGACAATAATAATGATCACAAAGCATACTCATTGGAAAAACTAGGATATTGTGGTATAATAACTAGTATAGGTAACCATAGGATTATGAACATAGTTAACAACATCGGATTCCCACTCAATATTTTGATCATTTATAATAAGCATCTCGTTCACACTCAATATTCGTTATTTAAAATCTACATTTTATTCATACTAAATCATCAAAAAATAGTTATAATTCATCATTTTCATGATTAGTAATACGTATAAGGATAATACAAATCATGGTAACACTTAATCTTATTATGATTCATAATTCATATATACTTTTAACTACATCATGTGATATTGGAAATTTTTTATCATGTTACCTCTCCATCATCTAATAATTGCTAATGAGAATAACATTTTTTTTGATTTAAATTTCAAAAAAGAATCCTTGGAAGGATAAACTTATTTCAAATATATGAAATGAAAATATCTTGATGACTCTTACATTTTAAAAAAATCTCCCATAGAGGATAGTTAAAAAAAATAAAGGATTAAAAAATAATAATAATATGCATTGGAAAATTTGTAATCTAATCATAAAAAATTTAATATTATATCCTTCAAATAATATAATGGTTATAAAAAAATATCATTGTATGATAAAACAATTTTTCCAGTAAGGATGGAATTTTTTTTAACATCTGATAATACCTATGTTCAAAAATAAAATTATAAAAAGAAATAATAAAACATATCATTTAAAAGTGGTATTGAAAAATAGTAAGGTCACATTAATAATAACATATTTGGATTTCAAAAAATTCATGGAAAACATTTCTCATAGAAATGAACAATGAAATAGAAGAAACCCCTACTTTATAAGAGATGCGATTTTTTCCTCAAAACTAATGCAGAATTGTGAGAATGAAATTCATAAAAACATAATAATTGAGTTAAAAAATTAATTTTACCACAATTATCAAAACGAAATTTTCTTATAAGATAGATAATTTAATAATTTATCAAACATAGAAGAACGATTCACAATGAATAATATTTCACTCAAATAAAAGATATTTGAGTTATCTAAATTCATTATGGATGTCATAATTATTTAAGTATGAAACAATTAGAAAGTAGTTTATGTGGTGGAAATATATGTCCTAAATAATCAAATATTAAATTACAATTAATGTAATTCAATATAAAAATGTCCCAAATTTTAAGAAAATAAGTTTTAGAAGAATAATCATAACTCAATTAATGAGAAATGAGTTTTTTAACAACTATAAATGTATTATTAATATATTAATAATAGAGATACCATGTAATAGAATTTAAAATGTAATTAAAATAATTATTTTATTTTTACACAGTTGAAATATATAACTGTGTACACCATATAAAAAAATGATGATTAAATGTATTTAATATATCTAATATATTTTAAAGTGAGGAAAAGAAACCCTTACCATGTATTCTGGATTTTTCAAATACATTTTAAAATAAAATATAAATAAAATAATTATATTATTCACCTATGAATGAAATATTATTGTTTATATATACTTTTATACTATTGAATGATAATGATTTATTACAAATTTACCTCTAATTCATGATTGTTTTCATAATCTGACGTTAGTAATTCTAAATGATTCATGTATGCTATATAATGACCATATCAATACAAAAAAATTTAAAACTAATTTCATTATTACTATATTAATTAATAAATTTCAATTGATCACTTATACTGATTTTAAAATCACATGGATTATTCCATTACTTTTTTTGTTATTTTATATGAAATTAAAATTGGTGTTGACTTATTTGGAAAATTTAAGTGAAATTTTTTGATATTTTAACAATAATTTAAATACATAATATAAAATTTAAAAAAAATATTTTATTATAAAAATATAGTTATTGTTTTTATTTTCCATAGTCATTCATGAAGGTTTAGTAGTGTATTTTTGTATTGGTGGTAAAACTGAACCAAAAAATAGTATGATATAACTTGATGGTTGAGAATATATAATGAAGAGTATAATATAATTATGAACTCGATAAAAATATATTTATATTCTAATTTTTGGGTTTTTTTATCAAATTTTAATAGTCTTGAATATATACTAAAAATCCAAGAGAAGAACCACCAACATTATTTAGTGGAGGTTGTTGTTACAACATAAGAACTGTTAAAATCATCATTTATCAATAACTGATAGATGTTTCAAGAATATAATATTTTTTAAAAAATTAATTAACAATTAATTTGTATCATATTTATTCATAAATATTATTATTAAACCATTTATGAGATGTGGGGAAGAAGAAAGTAATGTGTTGTTTCTTGGAGGTGGTAGTCTTCCTATTTGAACGATCAACATTCTTTTTTTATAATTTTACTAGTATGATGAAATTATGTTTTTTTGAATAATATATTATTTTTAGATACACTAATAAAAATAATTTCATTATATTATTGAGGTTAGGGAAGGTTTGGTTGTGCGTTTTTATAATGAAAAAAGATAACGATTTGTGACACTCATGTTGGGACCATGAATTTTTGTTGGAATGTATTAACTAAATTTAATATGTTATGGAAATTATTTTATAGAATAGTGTTATGAATCAGATATAATATTATAGAATTATAGATATTTAAAACATTCAGGATAAAATTCAAAAGAATAATGGTGGATTGAAGATGTGGAAGTGATTTGGTTTAATGATTTAGGATAAGGGTAGTTTTTTTAGTATAAATTAGTTTTATATAATGTAATGTCACTATTCAGAGGTAAAATGTCCAAAAAAACTGTTCAATATAAATTTTATATAGTTATTATGTCTATAATACCTTCTTAAAATCAAATTTCGAAAACATGGAGTGGTTTACAACATTTTCTTTTTGTTGTCATAACTTTAACTGTAATTTACATTTAACTTGGGGATAATTTCTTATCCATGGAAATTAATTTTAAAGAATAAAAAAAAGTTATAATGTTATATAATTTTAACATGATATTCTAAAATATTGTGAAAATTTCAACTAATAATAATTATAATGGTGATAAATGTTAATTTTAGAATAAACCCACATGATATGTAAATAGAGTTTTATAAAAATAGTTTTTTGAAATTAAATTTATTTCAAGGTTAAAATTATACATGATATTACCTTTGATGAAATAAATTATTTTATTATAAAGTAAAGTAGAATTTTTTTATAATAAAATAAAAAATTAATTATACTATTGTACTATTTTATGTAATGAAAATACCGAAAAATGGTTTAAAATTGGGATAAAATGTAATATAAGTTCAAAAATTATACATTGGATTTATATATTCTAAATAATATTGTTCATAAATAGTTCTTATACTAAAATATTTTTTGACTAAAGTAAATGTTGTTATATAATTATATGTCATTCTAAATATTGATAAATTAATAAAACTAAAAAATTGAAAAAATATGTATTTTTCACTATTACAATATAAATTAATTATTCCAAAAAATACAAAAATTGCTCATAAGGTACTTTTGACATGAGAAATTGAAAATTGAATTTCAATATAGAAAATTAATATTAAATTGTCTTTTCATTTATCTTTTAAATGATTATATAATATACAAGTAAAGACAACATTTATTGAAAATAAACATTTTTAAATTCTCTGTTATTTTCAATTTTTTTCATTTTAAATTGATTAAAATATTATTATTTAGAATTTTTTTATTCATAAATTTTCATTATAAGTTTCTTCAAATATGTCATCATTCTTTTTATTCAAACATTTTTTGAGAAACAAGTGATCAAACATTTTATTAATTGATATAAATATTATATTCCCAAAATCATTGTCTGTTATATTCTCTATAAATTTAAATAAATTTCATTATCACAATTTGAATTACCACATACAATTGGAAATAAGGTTATTAAACTGATGGAGACACATCAAAATTTCATTTTTATTGTGATATCAACAAGTAGTGAAAATATATAATTTTCTATTTGAATAGTTCAATCATAAAATTGAGTTTTTATCTAATCATTTTAGATGAAAATCACTCAATATTGGATATCATAACTCCTAAAATATAATATTTTTTGATTATATTCCCTTTAAAAATAACTATGAATGGTTAATTTTCCACTTATGTTATGGTATTAGGTTTATATGTATGACATTAAAAAACAAAAAATAACCAATGTTGAAATAATAGAGTTCTAGGACGAAGAATGTATGAAAAAGTATTATATATTGAATTTTATGTGACTCTATAGTGTATATATTTTAGTTGAGAATTTACAATCATGTGATAATTTATTCTGATTCAATTGGATATAATTATAATCATTTTAGTTTAATTATTTAGATGGATATTGGACCATAAATATGATGTTATGAATGATATGTCTATAAAGTCATTATTTTTTCATTATAAGACATGAAAAAAATCTAGAAAAAATTGTAAAGCTATGATCTAAGGCAGATTGTGATTCCAGGGAATTGTGTTCCTAGAAATAATTATATATATATATTAAATATATTTTATAACCAACATTCATGGTTATATACCAATGTTATATATCAAAAATGAAATCTCATATTAATCATATGAATCCACATATAAATATCAAATGAATGTTTTACCCTATATATGGATTAAAATAGGATGCCCCAGGACATTCATATAAATTGACTGTTGGCTGGTACATTTAATTAATATAATTAATTATATTTATTTAATATAAATTAAATGACCAAATTCTATTTCCTCTATATATATATATGCCAATATGGAAGATCATTAGAAAAAACTCATAACCTCGTACTCATTGAGAAGAGGTTCCACTACTCTCTGTCATTGTAGAATTGAGATATGTGATAACGAGCTTCTTGTTCAAGGATAATCGAGACACAGCGAACCCAAAAAATCATTCTCTTTCATTAGTGAGTGTCTCTTTCATCAAGTGATTATCTATATTGAGGTAGTACTCATTAATTTTAGATTATCACCCATTTGAAAAAATTATTAACCATTATCATTCTTATTCTTTTGATATATATTATTTATAATCATTTTCATGCACCATGTATCAGATAAAATAATTTTATTCTATTAATCAATTTTGTACCATATTTCCCACCTGAGATATCTCGAATTGGATTTTTTGGAGAAAAAACACTTGGACAGTGGTTATTACAGATTTCATTCTTATCTTATTCCCCTAGAGTTTTTTGTGTGCTTGATTATAAGACTATGGAGACATAATTCCACTAATTTATTGTTTGACCAAGTATGACTGGACACTATGAGTGACAAAAATTTTTGGAAATTATATGAATTATTTAGGGATCGATCAGTATATGTTTCAGTGTATGGGTGACGATTTTAGTAGATTAGAACTCGGAAAATAAATGATGACGATGAGATACATACGAGGTGTGTGATAGAATATAATGGAAGGGGAGATACCAATTTCAATCCACTGAAGGTTTGGATTCACTTAATGGTATCATGTTAATTCTATTTGAGGTAGCCAATATGTATTATTCGATATTGCTGTCGTAGATTGGAGATGGGATGAAAATATCTTAATCTCTATGGAAAAAATGACTTCACTCCATTTAGATCAAAATAACACACTATTGATTTATATTAAATTAATTGTTATAGGATTTCATGATATTATAACTGTCACACACCATGGGGTTACCCCACATTCCATGTGACCTGGTGTTGGTGTCGTGGCATGTTCATTGGGAGTAATCAAAAAAGAAATGGATTTTAACATTCATTCTACCAAAACATGAATATGGTATTAGAACAGGGCCCAAAATACTATAGTAGAACCACATGTGGGAGGACACATCATGTATTAGAGTACATGGGCATTGGTTATATTACAAGAAAATTAGCATGAGAACATTCAAGATCATGGGTGGATACGTTATGTCATGTAGTCACCCCAGATGTTGTGTAGGGTGTCGTGGGAAGTAATTCATGTTCTAGGAATGAGACGACCATGCAACAGATCATGGCCACATGCTGTGTGGGTGCCATATATTTTTTGTACCCCTATTTTTTTGGATTATTCTACATTGCATATATCTGCCATTTCGGATATGAATTTGTACCATGTGCAGCTTATTCTGAGTAATTTGCTACATATATCAAGATAGTGGAATTCATTGTGGCCATTGGGATATGATGTGTAATGTTTCTAGAGTGAAGATTTTTTAGGTGATACTCGATGATGAAATTTATCATGAAGAATCATTAGACATATTAGAGTGTCACCCACCAGTCGTGAAAGGTATTGAGTCCACTTCCAATTATTATTGTGGAATAACCCTACTAGGTAGGGCATGGGTCCTCTACCAATAATCAGAGTGGAACCATCCTACTGAGTAGGAAATTGGTATTATATCTATTAGGGTGGGATCTTCTTATGGAATCAGGGAATGGTTACTTAAAAATTTGAGTGGCACACTACTACAATATCAAGGAATGGTTCCTCAACAATCACCATCATATTGGGACAATGCATTGGTCAATTACAAAATATTAGAGTTTCAAATTCCTAGTTAGAAGTTCAAGTTTCCTCTATCTACTATTAGAATGGAACATTTATATTAAGAAAGGAATAGTTCCACTATATACTAGTGTGACACTATAATGTTGTGTCAGTGCATGGGTCCTTGAATATTAGTGTTTCAATCTCTTATACACTTAGGTAATGATACCTCAACTGATCAAGTGTCACCACCATATTAAGAAGTTCATGTTTTTTCTACTGACTATCACTGTGGTAAGATACTGTTGGGTTTTCCTTGGGTCATCTATCTACTGTCTCAATTGTACCCCCTATCAGATATAGAATGGGTCCTCCACCTAATGAGTGGTACCCGTATCAAATATGTTTCATTTGTTATATCAACTATGTCGTACCACACCCATATATAATTAAGGTGTAGTTTTTATACCCTGAGATTTTCCCCATGATTGTTCATTATATTATTGAGGTGTGGTTACACATGGGTCCTTCATATGAATGAAAATAAATATTTTGGGCATCGTTGATGGACCTTTGGAATATTTGGAACTCTTTTATTATGTAGGGATATGAGATGGAGATCTTTTTTCTCTCTGGTTTGGGATTATTTTGTGGGGAATATATATATTGATACCCATGTTTGTAAATTTCATTTCTCTCTTTATATAGGTTGTTCTATATATTATTATCATGTCTCTTACATATACCCCTTTAGATTTCATGGCGTCCTATTGGGTGTGTTTATACTCACCCCATCATGGTATTTTCTCCCAAGTGTCGTGTGATATGAATATGACATACAAATTGATGATGATTATAGAGAATAATATGGATACCATGGTTTATATGCCTACATATGGTGTCTTTGTTTTATAGATTTAGAGCTAGGCTATCTCATTTTGTAGTTTGCTAGTTTTTTCTGGTAGGTGTATATTTTGGTTACACATGTATCTTTTCCCATTTACATTAAATATGATGTTTTCATACTCTTAAAAATCTACATAGGTTTTTACATGAATGATTTCTAATCCATATTTTACTATATTTTCTTTTATTCCACTACACTTATGTGTGTTTATGGTTTAGAACATTCATATAGGTACTTTAGTAAAATTAATCCCATATTATTTATGTCTTTGGGTGGTTGTTTCCAACCCTAGACCATACTGGTGGGATTGGAGTACTTTCAGATCGATCCCAATTGGGATGGGCCATGACTGATTAGTATTAGAGACTTCAATTCACGGAATCGATTTTTTACCCTTATGAATATTTTTTTGGTAATTTGGGATAGAGTGTCAATGAGTTTCCAGTACTAGTTTCAGGCTAATGAACCCAGTTTCGGTGCGAAAGAGCATGTATCTTGTCACCAGAACTATGACTACCTTCGTGTTTATTTGAAATAATGAAAAAAGTATGCATTAATGCTACATGAATTGTATAGGATTTATTCCTTTGAATATTATTCTTAAATGTGCTTCCTATATATATTTTCTCATCAAACCATGTTGTGTCATTACTAAAAATTTTAGATGTCTCTACAATGAAGGTCGGCTAGGAAATCAATTCTGGATTATGATGATGATCTGATGAGTTATGAGGAACAAACTCAAGGGACATCCCATGATATCCATTCTCTATGTGGATAGGCAGCATCACCCCCACATGTCGAGAAGAAAATCATACCTGCAGACTACGTTGACGATGATTGTAGGATTAGTGAACTCCCCTTAATCTATTTTCTAAGGATACTATGGTTCCATGGCGATCCATATACCTTATCAAAAAATATTATATTGGGATATTATTCAATGTATTCATATTTGTGTGGATCCTGACTGATTGGATGACTTTACTCACAATATTTACTCTTCGTATTGTAGAAATTGGTTCATGTGGAACCTTCAGATGATGAAATTATTCTAAGTACACATTGTCGGTTCCTAAGATATATATACCCTAGGATTCATGTTCTTAAAGTCTCCCTTTTCTGGTTTTTGAGGCAAAGACTTATCTATTAGTTTGGATATCTATCTTATATTGTACCCCTTTTAATGGTGTTCCTCATAGTAAGACCTATCAAGGAAGAAACATTCCATAAATAGATCCTTTGATGGAAATTTTTTTATGCGGATTCAGAAATTCAAGAAATAGTTACACTAACACCATTGAAATGTGTTCTTGCGATGTGATCTAAAACATTGCGGCTGGGTTTTCCCCATCTAAAAGAAAATATTATTTAGGTTTTGTGCTTGAGTTTCTATGAATTTTACGTTTGAGGTCTTTCTAATCTAATAATGTGTAAGAGAAATCCCTGGTTACGTTGAGTATGAGGGAAAGGTAATGGATAGCTTCATGTAGTAGGAACATGTGGCTCAGATACTTCGAGTGTGGTTCAAGGTACAACATTTGTATTGACTTATCAAGTTGTAGTTAGAGAACAAAGTCATAAGCCACGTTTTTTTACACTTATCCCTTATTTGAGACCAATAAATACCATTTGGATCTGTTTTGATGAATCTCGAGTTGGAAGATCCATTATTGGGAATTTTTAAACTGTTTTTATATGCGATTTGACCTGACTCTACAAAAGAAGAAATAGCCTTGAAAAAAATTCATAGTAGTTGTGGGATCCAATGTTGCTTTCTTCTGTATGGGATGTTTTGTTTACCATGCATTCTCAGATTATTTTTACCAGTGAGTGTGGTAGTGCATGCAGTTTGTCAGGATGGATTTTTCCTACAATAATAAGGAGTTTTCTATTGATGGGGTCATATGAGAACATTTTTATGGGGTTAGAACCAATTTTTTAGTTGGATAGTGTTACACTATATGTGGTTAATGTTATGAGATCTAAAATCCCTCCCATGATGGTGGATTATGGTGACATTCTAGGTTTACCACCCCATCATGAGATGGGCCTCTATATGTAATGAGACTATAGATGAAATGATGTTTATGCGACAACATTAGATGACCTCATGAGGATGTGATAGAATGTGGTGTAGTTGGATATCATTTATGGAAATGATTTGTAAAACCTAGTGTTCTCACATGGGTAGCCCAATGTTGTTCACTAGAGGGGATAATGAGTACTCAAGATAAGGTGGGGATCAATTTTTACTGAATTAATTAGATCTTGGGAAAGAGTATGAAACCCCAATAATAAATGAAACTCGCATGTCCTTAATGTATGTGTATGATCATGCAAGAAGTTTTAGTATGGATATAAGACAAGTTATGAGAGTACCAGTATCATAGGGATATCTCATGAAATCAGTTATGGATTCATGTATTTCTTGGAAGACTTCTCTAGGATTCCATCCCCTTTACCGACCATGGCATAGAAAGGGAAGCTGTTTAAATAGTCTAATATATTCCAAGGATCCATTGAGTATTTGAAGCATTGGATTAAAATTTGTTCTATTTTGAGGAAACAATAGGAGGGTGTGGAATATTTAGTGTATTGTGATACCTCTAAAGATGGAATCAGGTAAATTTTTATGTTTAGTCAAGAATTTGTATTATATGAGTTGAGGAAGTAGAGATCCCAAGAGAAGAACTATGAAACCCCTGACCTAGATCTGATAGTGTTAGTACTTGATCTAGGATATAAGGGCACTATATTCTGGGAGAGTTATTTTCTAATTACCCAGACCATCATATCTTTATGTATTTCTTCAAACAGAGAGACATAATCCTAAGGTAGAGGTTCTTCTGGGTGTCCTGAAAATAATAGAACATTGAGGTAGTCAATACTGTTATAAAGGGATATGTGGTAGTACATTCCCTTAGCAGGAATTCATAATTTCATTTGGTGTATAAGGGATATAAGAATTTTTCATCCTTTATGATGGCCCTTGTCGAGGAAGAGGGTGCATCATTTATTTAGTTGATGGTGTTGAATCCTCTTCTCTTTTAGCGTATAAATTATTCGTAGTAGGGATATATAATCTGTAAGTTCTTATGTGACTATATATCCTCATGATATTTTCTATATTGAGTTTATGAATGATGTAATCAAGTCATCATATTCTAGGGACTGATGGTCATCCTATTCACAATACAAGATGAGGTGATGAGAGAGTTGTAGGCTTCTCCTTTGGCAATAAATCCTGATGTATGGAATATGTATATATGCATTTAGTGGTAGCTTTAGTGGTATGGTATGAGAGGGAGTGTGGTGGAGTTTATCAATTGATGTCAATATTCCACTACATGAAGGTTGAGAACCAGGTTATATCAGGTTTATTACAGTCTCAAGATATCCCAGAGTGTAAATTTGATAAAATATCCATGGGAATCATTACAGGGATTCTACGCATTAATAGATCCCATGAAACCTTCTAGGTGATAGTTGAAAAATGTACATAGTTGTCCCAAATCCTTTCCATAATGGAGAAATGATCAGTGGGTATTTTGGGGAAGTTGTATATATGGTTTTCTTTTCAAATTAATTAGTTTCCATACTATATTTTCTCTGAAAAGGATATTTGGTTCACATCACATACATAAAGAGGCATATGTGAGGAATCTGGGACCTATATCGGGATGAGTACTAAAATTCACCCTACGATAGATGGGCTAAAGAATTTCACAATCTTGGTGTTTTAGGGTATGTTTTGGTGTTCAATCACATACATCAAATGAATCTATAAGGATAAACATCCATTGGAATGATTTTCATACAATAATAGATACCAATCTATAATAATCATGGAAACATTTGGGGCCCTATATGGGAAAATCAATATGTTACCCTTAAGCTAGAATAAGTTCATTAAGGTATCTCATTTTGGGGCAGAGATGGTAGAGGTGAAAATTATGAAGGTCTATGTATTTTGTGAGTGGAGGAGGACAACTCCTTGATGGTATAAATCATATGAAAATAAATGGAGTAGGACGTTGGAGATCAAACCTGGAGGAAAATTTTTCCAGTGAGTCTCCCCACAAAAAGGATTATTGTGATTTGGATGTGGAGGAAATATATCACCAATGACAATCATGATATTCTAGATATTTATGAGGGTTGTGGAGTTTTCAAAACCCTAAAACTACCCCCATAGGTATAGAGGGTGCATGACATCTTCCATGTATTGCAGTTGAGGAGATACATCCATGGCCCCATGAAATTTATTGAATATGTCTATATAGACATGGAGGAAAGAGCCACTTTGTAGAGAAATCATTGGCAATTGATGATCAATAGGATTGGAATATGTTTGTATTGACCATACTTTATTTTTTTAGTTTTGGATGCACAAAATCATGTAGGATATATTCAATGTGCTGATGAGAATGATTCGGGATATCTATCCAAGAATGTTTTTAATTTTTTTCTCTTCTTAGACAGTAGTGTTCAGGGAGGGAATAATATATTAGCGTTTTTCCTTTTAAGACAATAAAATATATCTTGAAATATTTGAGGAGCTAAGAATTGAGAAAAAACATTATTCCTAGGGAAAACATTCCCAAAGTTAATTTTACAAAAATATTAGATATATTTTATATCACTCAGAAAACATTTCATAAATAAAATGGGATATATCCAAAATTGAGTATCGATTTTAAAATATGATAAAAGTATTTAACTATAAATTTTAGGATTATACTTGGAGTTACTAAAAAAATTTCAATGTTGGATGTTTGGATAAGCCGACTGGTGGCGGTAATGTTTAATTAAAATAAGTAATTAAATTTTTTATGTTAAATTAAATGATCTATTTATATTTCTCCTATAATAACACTATAATATATGATTTCTAGAGTTTTAAGCATTACCTTTGGACCAATGAAATGTGGATCCACCAATCTCTATTGTTGGAGAGTTGAGATCTGGCAGTAATGAGCATCAAGATTAAGGGGAATCAAGATAAAACACAAACAAAAAATCATCTTCCTTTGAATGGGATCATGTTCTTCATCAAATAAATATCCAATATTGATGGATGAAATGTTATTTGATTATTATTCCCAATTTGATTAAAATAATGACCATGACCATTCTTAATCCTTTCATCTGGTTCAATTCTGAGACATTTCATGCATCCATGTATCAGATTCAAATTTTTAATTCGATTAATCAATGTTATTCCATGATTTTAAACTTGGATATATCTAATTTTATTAATTGGATAATAAATCATGTGAAATAAATATTTTACATCTATTTCTCTCCCCCCACCATTTTTCATGTTCTTCAACTTTGGACCACAGTGTCACAATTCCCCTATTTGGAGGTGGGACTGAGTGTGACCAGGTGGTAAAACACAATTTTATTGAGTATTTTGTTTTAAATAAATGTAATTATTTCCTCATATTGTGTTAAATGTGTTTATTTAAATTATATTTTGGATTAGATCATTCATCTAAAAATTTCATTACAATTCCAATTTTACCCTTTTTAGTTTACTGTATTACATCATCTATAAATATATTATAGTGAATTATATGAACATAAAATTTGGTAAATGTGTTCTTATGTTAATGGGATAAAACATTCATCTAATATATATGGGCTGGATCATGTATTTTGGTGATGGTACGGAATCAATATATTGGATACCACTTTAGTATTTGGGCCATAACATGTTCATATGTGATTGTAATGGAGCCAAATTTAGATACAAAAATCCCCAAAAAACCTAAAAAATCCCTAAAAACCCTAAAACCTAGAAAAAACCTAAAAACACTTAAACCCTATAATCCATAAAACCATAAATATACTTAAATACACAAAAATATCGAAATAAAACATAAAAACACTAAAAACCATGAAAGAACCCTATGAAAACCATAAAAACCAAAAGCACTTAATACCCCTAAAAACAATAAAAACCCTAAAAACCCTAAAAAACCTGATAACCTAAAAATCCTAAAAAATTCAAAAAAAACTAAAAAGATAAAAAAAATCTAAAATCCCATTAAAACCCAAATGAAAACTTAAAATCCTAAAAACACATAAACCCCATAAAAACCTAAAAATGATAAAAATAAAAAAACTAAAAAAGCTAAAAAACCCAAAAAAACTATATAACCCAAAAAACCACAAAACCCCTAAAAACCCATAAAAACCATAAAAACCCCAAAAAATTCAAAAATTTCTTAAACCCCTAAAAACATCAAACAAATACTAAAAAACCTTAAAAATAAAAAAACTAAAAATACATTAAAAGCCTAAAAAAATTTATGTAACATCTTGGATAAATCAAGAGTATTAAATTTTCATATTTATTAATATTTTTGAACAAAATAGTAATATTACATTAAATGGGATGCTATCTTTGATGGCGTACCCAATACACAATAACGAGTTTCTTTGAAATCTTACGTTGAATACTAATAATATAAGAATATTATTTTTAACGCCTAACCGTTGTAATGGTGGGAATGAAGAGAAATAACTACAAAATGATTATATACATTTTTCAAATATTTTTACTTTTATTCAATAAATGTTAGATTCTCAAAAATCGAATGAATCCAATTTTAAGCGTAAATATTCTAATATTCTTTAAAAGGAAGACTAACCTCCTTTTGTTGGAGAACCCTTTTTAAATCCAATTTTTGACAATTTTAT
Source organism: Viscum album (assembly GCA_963277665.1). NCBI lineage: Eukaryota > Viridiplantae > Streptophyta > Magnoliopsida > Santalales > Viscaceae > Viscum > Viscum album. Next base: position 1,544,402,051 of record OY728142.1, read on the forward strand.
ATGTTATATTTCACAAAATAAAATTCTTATTTTGAATCAGGACATCAAAATTTACTTTGAATAAGTTTTTGGTATTTTTCCGATAGAGTTCATTTTTAATTGAATAGTGTAAAATGTTGTATTTTAATTCAAAAACTCCTTCTAATATAATTTATTTATATGGATAGATTATCTTTTTAATTGGGATTAAAGTGTAATTAAAATATATCATTACCATTTAATCCAATGGTGGTAATTGGAAATAATTTCACTTTGAAATTCGACATAAACGAGTGTCAATCTATTGATAGATATTATTTCTTAAAAACATGTTATTTGTTTTGACAGTGGGAATTAATTATTTAATTAATTAATGCAACATATATTATTTGAATTTGGTAAAATAGACATAATTTTTTAATTTGTAATATCAAATATAGCTTAGGGTGAAATTTTGGTATTTTTCTGAAAAACTTCAATTTTTGATGAATAGTGAAACCACTAAGTGGCAGTTAAAAACTGATTTTTCATTTAAATGAAACCTTACCACTTATATGTTTTTATTTTCAAAAATCCGACATACATGGTTGTCATTAGGATTTAAAATTTGGTTCAATGGGATTAAAATAATTTTTTTTGTTAATAGTAACTTTTAAGTTTTATTAATCGCGATTAAATGTAACTAGTGTAATTTAATTTAAAGATAATGTTATAATAATCTGAAATGACCTTGACACATGTCCTGCCCCTATTTGATGAGTCATGGACGACCAAGATAATCCATGGGGAAACTTGGGGACCCCATGGATCCACTTGGGTAAGAAAATGACATTAATAACTTTTTATTTAAATGTAAAACAAATATGTCACAAACATGTATTATTTTACTAAAACAATTTTTACATGGGGTTATACAATTTATATTTTTGACTATAAATATTCATTAGAAATATAAAAAAATTTCCTACATCATAGTAATTTTTTATAATTTTTTGAAATTAATTATATTTATTTATTTGTGACACCATGATGATGCAGCGATTACCTCGTTAATGAACGCTTTAAATAAAATGAAAACATAATGTAAAATCTATAACATTCATTTTTCAAAAACCTATTGGATGGGTGTATTTAGAATCTTTATCACCTTATCCTCAAAATATATAATTGTGGGACCTTTGATATCCGAAATTCATTTTATAATAACGCAACGTTTCATGACTTTCCAAGAGTGCCCCTCCTCCCTTTTATAAAAGGCCCCCACCTCTACCTCCTTACCCACACCTCTCAAGCCATTGGCTCGGCCAAACTCTGATCAATTTATCTCTCAAAATCCCTCTCTTCATCCTCAAAGCATTCCCTAGGCAGAAATCTCTTCAAGAAACCCTTTTGGTTCAAATCAACGTGAGTTACCTGATTTAAAGAAATATAAAGAAATGAACAAGACAAGTCAGACTTGGGGTAAGGGATCCTACCTATCTCTTTCTTTTTAAGTACACTCATTTATGTTGTTTATTATATGCTCCTCTTTTTTTTGTTGGGTGATGTTCTTCTATATTCCTCTTACTATACTTTCTATCTTCATTTGATGAGAGACCCTATTTTATTTCATCAATCCATTTTTTTGGATGTTTTAAGTGGTGCAGTTAGGTTGCTGATTTTTCGTAAGGGATTTTTCATCTCACTTTTATCCCTGTGAGATTTATGCAACATTTTCCACTATTTCCCTTGAGTGGTGTATGTACTTCCCATTATTCTACTCTTTCTATAATTTACTTTCATTTATGATTATTTACATCAATGTTGTATATTCCTTATTTTATGGGGTGTACGTTTTGAAAGTTACCCAAGTCGGTAAGGGAACCTTTCACCCTCCTCTTTTTAAATAGACTTCTTTATGATATTTACTTTAAATGAAATATTCCTATGTTGGGATATGTTCTTCTATATCTTTATTGATGTAAATTTTATGTCCAGGTGATGAGATACCATTTTCTCTCTCATCAACTCATTTTATGAATTTTAAAGTGACGCCGTTAGGCTGTGGAATTCTTGCAAGGGAACTTCTTAACTCAATTTCATTCCTTTGGGTAAAACTTGTAATCCTTGAATATATTGTTCTATGAATATGTGTGAATGAACTAGGATTGTTTTATACATAATATCCACTTATATTTGGTGAATCCTTTTGTCATACAGAATTATGTAATTGATTTATCCTTAATCAAAGAATACCATATTTATAAGGGATTTCATCTCAATTTACATCTCCATTGAGACTTCATTGTGGTTATGCACCAATTCACTCTTATCCGGTGTATATACTGTCCTTTTACATATTATATCATGAATCCATTTATTCTCATGATATCAAAAATTTCTGATTAAATGTTAATCCACAATTATTAGTATTCAAGAGTCTCTAATTTTGTTAAAAAATCATTAACAATAAAATCATTTTTTAATTGTTTTAATGATTTATCATTATAAATATTTATCATTAAAGTCCATGTTTTAAAAATGGGTTTGAGTATTTATTTATATGGACATTAATGTTTTAGCATTATAATTCCATTAAAAGCTTCAACGTGGTACGGGACACTTTGATTCAAAAATTCTTTTTTAAAATGGTTTTTGAAAATGGATTGATTATTTAAATATCATAAAATTACTTCTTGTGATTGAAAATGAAATTATATTGGTGAAATGTTTATATTTGAAATATTTTATGTGTTATAATGGTACTTGTACATTTGACGGGTGGTTACGTGATAAACCATATGATGGTTGGTGACGTGAATACCAGGACGGGTAGTTACGTTATAACCTCCAATGAATTGGGTTTGGAAGTCAGCCGTATAGATATTCTATGTAGTGTTATGTGTGCAAGTCGACCGTATGGTTATTAAATTTAATTATTTTTATGTCCCAAGATACCATAATATGTTATGTGTTCCTTATATGGGTTTATGGTAATATTTTGGTTACAAAGGATAAGTAGTGATATTTTATCCATTGAAGAGTTTTTACTACATCATAATGGTGAAAAGTAATACCTTGATAAATTATTCATGGTTTAATTGTTGTTTTGGAAAAAATAATATTTTTCCTTCTTTGTGTATCCTTTACTGGGATTTTTATGCTCATCCCATGTTTTTTGAAATGTTTTTCACAGGACTTAAAGATGAATATGGTCAAAGATGGGATCAAGGAATGACATGCTATCTGAAACATGGAACTAGACACGTTTCTTTTTAAGAGTTTTTATTTTATGGAAACTCAGTAGAAGTTTCTAATTTTTAATATTTTGAGATGTAATAGTTATGTCCTAATTATCTAAAAATCCAAACCTAAAAAGATCCTCTATGTGAATTATTCATTTAATTCTTGATTTTGTAATGTCTTACGGCCGAGTCCTTATAGTTGGTATCAAAGGTCGGTTTAGATAACTTTAGAGGTTAGGGTATCCTTTAAACACAAGTGACATTACCATAATGGTTAGGATTTCAGAAAGGGTCATAGTTTTAGATAAAGTGAATGAGTTTAAGATAACATGAATAATTATATATTAGTATTATATGATTATTATAATGATATACTCACACTAATTTTTTTTAGTAAATGGATAGATCTAGAGTGAACCAATGTGACAATGGGTTTAAAGGAAACTGTTGTGGTTCTCTGATTAAGAGACAGGATGAAATAAGAGATTCAATGAGAAATCTTGTGGTTATTCTTAACCAACTATCTGGAGGCATGATTAACCACTTAATCCTTGGTGAGTTCTCTAATGCATCATGTACGAGATCACCAACTCGATGTGGAAGTTCAGGTAAAAATTATAAAGGTAACAATTAGGGTTTATATGATCCTTACTTTTGAGGTAATTATGGGTTATTATATATTATGATGGAAAATGAAAGGCATGGGGTAAAATTGTGGTTAAATTATTTTATGGTTATTTTTTATGATTTTATCTCTTTTTGAGGAATGTTTTGAGATTTATATAGTTTTGTAAAAAGGACAACACGTAGGCCATATGACAACCCGTCGCATTGGAAAAAGCTGTGGTAATTGAACCCACAACCAAAGTGTGACTGGTATTTATTTCCTACCACTGGACAACGTGAAGACCATAGTTAGTTTGAATAATTATTTTTTGTTAGTTGATTTTATGAATCCAGAATATATTGATTATGGGTTATTTATGGACAAATTGTTTATCGAATGGTCTTCATTGAACTTTGTGTTTTGTTGGACAAATTTTAGAGATTAAGAATAGATTTTCTTTTTAAAAAAGGATTATAATTTTGTGGATTATCTAATCTTGTTCTAACATTTTTTGTTTTGGTTAAGGTCTAAAGACATGGGAAATATATAGTTCCTTTTGTGGATTTGGTGATTCTCTACAAGTTTATTATTTCTCTCTTAATGTAAGCAAGTCATCCTAAATACTCAAATTTTGGAGAAAATATGAGTTTTTGTAAGAAATCTATTATGGGATGAGAGTTTACACGACAAGTAAGTTGGTTTCCATATGATTTAGTTAAGCTCATAAATAAATTCCCCAATGAAAAGTAAATTAAAAAAATTGTTGTCTGTTAACTTTTCCTACAGGGGAATCAAATACTGTTTAACCCGTCACAAGTTTGTGATTTTCTTGTTGTTAACGTTCTCCTAATCATGTTTCCTATCACTCTCCATCAGAACATGACCCTTTTTTCCCTTCTATGTCCATGTTTTCCTACATGTAATCCTAGTATGGGTTATCTCATGTGACCTTTATACTTCTCTTTCTTTTAAAGTGATAGTTTAATTTACTCTTGTCCCGATGTGGGACATTAAATGAAGTTTCCAAGACCAATTTTATAATTGCGAGGATGCAATTCCCAAAAGGGGGAAGGATGTCACATCCCAGGTAAATAAAGAATATTAAATTTTCATATTTATTAATATTTGTGAATAAAATATTATTATTACTTTAAAGGGGATGCTATGTTTGATGGTTTACCCAATACGTAACAACGAGTTTCCTTGAAATCTTACGTTGAACACTAATAATATAGTAATATTATTTTTAACGCCCAGCCGTTGTAATGGAGAGAATGAACAGAACTAACGACAAAATAATTATATATTTTTGTCAAATTTTTTTACTATTATTCGATAAATGTTAGATTCTTAAAAAGGAAATGAATCCAATTTTAAGTGTAAATATTCTAATATTCTTTAGAAGGTCGATTAAATGCCTTTTGATGAAGAACCCTTTTTAAATCCACTTTTGGAAAATTTTATATGTTATATTTAACAAAATAAAATTCTCCTTTAGAATTGGGACATCACAATTTACTTTGTATAAATTTTTGGTATTTTTCCGATAAAGTTCATTTTTTAATGAATAGTGTAAAATGTTGTATTTTAATTCAAAACCTCCTTTTAATCTAATTTATTTATATGGATAGATTATATTTCTAATTGGGATTAAAATTTACAAAAAATATATTTTTACCATTTAATCCAATGGTTTTAATTGGAATTAATTTCACTTTGAAATTGGACATAAACGAGTGTCAATCTTTTGATAGATATTGTTTCTTAAAAACACGTTATTTTTTTTGACAGTAGAAATTAATTATTAAATAATTTAATGAAACTAATATGTTTGTAATTTGGTAAAATATAAATCATTTTTGAATTCATAATATCAAATATAGCTTAGGGTGAATTTTTTTTATTTCTCTAAAAAACACAAATTTTTGATGAATAGTGAAACCACTAAGTGACGGTTTAAAAATTGATTTCTCATTTAAATGAAACTTTACCACTTATGTGATTAAATTTTCAAAAATGCAACATTGATTTTTGTCATTATGATGTGAAATTTGGTTCAATGGGATTAAATTAATTTTTTGGTGAATATTAACTTTTCTGTTTTATTAATCGCGATTAAAGGTAATTAGTGTGATTTAAGGTAAAGATAATGTTATAATAATATGAAATGACCTTGACACAAGTTATACCCTTATATAAAGAGTCATGGCCGACCAAGACAATCCATGGGTCAACTTCGGGACCCCATGGAGCCACTTGGGTAAGAAAATGACATTATTAACTTTTTATTTAAAGGTAAAATAAAAATGTCACAAACATTTATTATTTTACTAAAACAATTTTTAAATGGTGTTATACAAGTCATATTTTTGACAATAAATATTGATTGGAAAGATAAAATGATTTACTACATCATAGTAATTTTTTTATAACTTTTATACTTTAACAAAATTATTTTATTTAGGGCACCATGATGATGCAGTGATTACCACATTAATGAATGATTTAAATAAAATGAAAAGATAATGTAAAATCTATAACATAAACTTGTAAAAATCCTATTGGATGGGTGGATTTCGAAACCTTATCACCTTATCCTAGAAATATATCATTTTGGGACCTTTGATATCCGAAAATAATTTTATAATAAAGTAACTTTTCATGACATTCCAAGAGTGCCCCTCCTCCCTCTTATAAAAGGCCCTCACCTCTACCTCCTTACCCACAACTCTCAAGCCATTGGGTCGGCCTAAATATGATCATTTTATCACTCCACATCCTTCTCTTCATCCTATAATCATTCCATTAGGAATAAATCTTTTCAAGAAACCTGTTTGGTTCAAATAAAGGGTATTTACCCGATTTAAAGAAATATAAAGAAACGAACAAGACAAGTCGAACATGAGGTAAGGGATCCTACCTATCTCTTCCTTTTTAAATACTCTCTTTTATGTCGTTTATTTTATGCTCCTATTTATTATGTTGGGGGATGTTCTTTTATATTTCTCTTACTGTACTTTCTATTTTTATATGATGAGAGACCCAATTTGATTTCATCAATCCATTTTTTTGGAAGTTTTAAGTGGCGCTGTTAGGCTGCTGAGTTTTCGTACGGGATTTTTCATCTCACTTTTATTCCCGTGAGATTTATGAAACATTTGCCACTATTTCCTTTGAGTGGTGTATGTACTGCCCATTATTATACTCTTTGTGTAATATAATTTCATTTATTACTATTTACATTAATGTTGTATAGTACTTCTTTCATGGGTTGTACGTTTTGAAAGTTACCCAAGTCGGTAAAGGAACCTTTCACCCTCCTCTTTTTAAAAAGACTTCTTTATGCTATGTCATTTAATCTACATATTCTTATGGTAGGATATGTTCTTATATATCCTTATTGATGTAAATTTTATGTCCATGTAATGAGATACCATTTTCTCTCTCATCAACTCATTTTATGAATTTTAAAGTGACGCCGTTAGGCTGTCTAATTCTTATAAGGGAACTTCTTAACTCAATTTCAATCCTTTGGGTTAAACTTGTACTCCTTGAATATATCATTCTATGAATATGTATGAATGACATATGATTTTTTTACACTTCATATCCACTTATATTTGGTGTATCCTTTTGTCACACATAATTATGTAATTGATTAATCCTTAATTAAAGGATACCATCTTTATAAGGGATTTTATCTCAATTTACATCTCCATTGAGACTTCATTGTGGTTATGCACCAATTCACCTTTATATGGTGTATATACTGTCCTTTGACATATTATATCATGAATCCCTTTATTCTCATGAGAACATAATGTTCTTATTAAATGTTATTCCGCAATTATTTGTATTCAAGAGTCTCTCATATTGTTAAAAACTATTTAACAAAAATATCATTTTTAAATTTTTTAAAGATTTATCATTCTAAATATTTTTCATTAATGTCCATGTTTTAAAAATGGTTTTGAGTATTTATCTATATGGACATTGATGTTTTGAAATTATAATTCCATTAAAAGATTCAAAGTGGTATGGGACACTTTGATTCAAAAATCCTTTTTTAAATGGTTTTTAAAATGGATTGATTATTTCAATATCTTGAAATTACTTCATGTGATTGAAAATGAAATGTTATTGGTGAAATTTTTATATTTGAAATATTTTTTGTGTTATAATGGTAATTGGACATTTGATGGGTGGTTACGTGATAAACCATATGATTGGTGGTGTCATGAATACCAGGACGGGTGGTTACGTTATAACCTTTAATGCATTGGCTATGGAAGTCGGCCGTATGGCTATTCCATGTAGTGATATGTGTGGAAGTTGACCCTATGGTTGTACCATTTAATTATGTTTATGTCCCAAGTTACCTTTATATGTTATGTGATATTTATATGGGTTTATGGTAATCTTTTGGTTAAAAGGGATAAGTAGTGATCTTTTATTCAGTCTAGATTTCTTATTACTTCACAAAGGTGAAAAGTATTACTCTGATAAAGTATTCATGGTTTAATTGTTGATTGGAGAAAAATAACACTTTTCATTCTTTGGGTATTCTTTACTGGGATTTTTATGATCATCCCATGTTTTTTGAAATGTTTTCTACAGGACTTAAAGATGAATAGGGTCATGGATGGGAGTAGGGAAAGACATGTTATCTAAAAAATGGAACTAGACATGTTTCTTTTTAAGAGTTTTTATTTTATGGAAACTTAGTAGAAGTCTATACTTTGTAATCATTTGAGATTTAATAGTTATGTCCTAATTCTCTAAAACTCTAAACCTAAAAAGACCCTATATGTGAATTATTCATTTAATTCATGATTATGTAATGTTTTAAGGCTGGGTCCTTATAATTTAAACCATAAAAAACCTTAAAACCCTCAAAATTCTTAAAAATCATAAAAAAAATCCTAAAAAAACATAAAAAACCCAAAAAAACATAAAAACCATAAAATCCCTAAAAATTTAAAAACCCTAAAAACATAGAAAAATCCAAAAAAACCTAAAAAAACTAAGATCACTTAAAAAACCTAAAAATTTAAAAAACGTTAAAACCCCGTAAACCCATAAAGACCGTAAAAACGCTCAAAACCCTCAAAATCCCTAAATATCCAAATAACAATAAAACCCCTTAAAACCATTGAAACCGAAAAACCATAAAAACCACTAAAACAAAAAAATTCCATAAAAACCACTGAAACGCAAAAATTCCCTAAAAACCATAAAAAACAATAAAAACCAAAAAATTCCATAAATACCATAAAAACCACTAAAACACATATAAACTAATAAACCCCGAAAAACATTAAAAATTATAAAATCCCTTTAAACGCATAAAAATGTTAAAAACTATAAAAACCCCTAAAATTCCTAAAAATGAAAAAAACCCCCAAAAAATCCTAAAAAACCATACAAACCCCAAAATCCCTAAAACACTAAAGACCCCTAAAATCTATCAAAATCCCTAAAAATCTAAAAAACCATAAAAATCATAAAAACATTAAAAATAATTAAAAATGTAGAATATAATAAAATTATTGTAAACCATAAGAAAATAGTAAAAACATAAAACACTTAAAACCCCTAAATACCTAAAAAATTCTAAAAACTCGAAGAACCCCTAAAACCCCTAAGAACCCCAAAACCCTAAAAAAATTTAAGAACCTTAAAAAAACCCATATAAAGCCCTCAGAATCCCTAAAAATTTAAATACCACTACAAACCATGAAACCCCCTAGAAAAAAATTAAATTCCTCAAAATGATTAAAATCCGTAAAAATCTAAAAATGATAAGACCTTAAAAATCCTTAAATACCCTAAAAACCCCAAAATCGAGGAAAACCACTAAAAATATTTCAAACCACTAAAAACCAAAAAAACAATAAAACCACTAAAAACATTAAAACCCTTTTAAATACCTAAAACATTGAAAACAATATAAATCCTTGCAAACCCAAAAAACTCAAAAAATGTTACAAATTCAAAAAAAATTAAAAACAAAAAATACCCATAAAAACCTTAAAAACCCTTAAAAAATAAAAAACATAGAAAATACATAAAATATCTAAAACATAAACCCCCCAAAAACCATGAAAAACCCGAAGAAAAATATAAATATCAAAAAACATTTGAAAATATTATAAAACTAACAATTCAAACAACAATATAAACCCTAAACCCCCAAAACGTTAAAAACTCTAAACCAATAAAAACTCTAAAATTCCACAAAAAAATTTGAAGGCTCTCTAGAACCAAAAAATTAATCAAAATTCTAAAAATATTGGAATCCCTAAACAACTCAAAATCATCTAAAACCTCCAAACCCCCTAAAAATCCTAAAACCCATCAGAATCTCCACAAACCCGTAAAAATGATAAAAATCCAAAAAATTCCCTAATATCCCAAAAAATAACATAGAAAAACCAAGAAGCCCTGAAAAACCCTATAGAAAACTTAAAAATGAGAAAACAATTAAATCCCCCAAACACCAAATAAAACTAAAACCATAAAACCCTAAAAACCCAGAAAATCCCTAAAACCCCTAAAAATCACTAAAATCCCATAAAACCCAAAAAAATCATAAAAAACACTATATATCACTAAAATGTAAAAAACCCTTAAAACCTTCAATATCACTAAGAAAAAGATAAAAACATAAAAACTCTTAAAACCCTTATATAACATCCAAAAACCCCCCCAAACCCCCAAAACCCTAAAAACCCTAAAAGAACCTAATAACCCTTAATCCTCAAAAAAATATGAAAACCATTCAAATCCCTAAAATTGTTAAAAATTATAAAAAATATTAAGACCCCAAAAAACACATAAAAGTCCCTAACCCCTCCCCCCCCCCCAAACCCATAAAACCATAAAACCTCTAAACAACTAAAAAATCCCAAAAAACCCAAAAACAGATAAATATATTTAAAAAGTCCTAAAAAACCCTAAAAATGTAAAAATCCCTAAAAACTATAAAACCCCATAATAAAGCTTTAAAAAATTAAAACACACTTAAAAACCCTTAAAACAAAAAATAGAAAAAAACCCTAAAACCATAAATACCCCAAACCCCTCAAAATCCTTTAAAAACATCAAAAACCCATAAAAATCTTATAAAATACATAAAGACACCGAAAAATGTTAAAAACCCAAAATACCTGAAAAATACTAGGAAAATTTTAAAAAAACCCTAAAAACCCATAAAACATTGAAATAATAAATACTATAAAACCCTAAAAGGACCTTAAATACTTAAAAAACCCATAAAACTCATTAAAACCCTAAAATGCTAAAAAACCCCCAAAAAAATACCCCATAAAAACCACAAAACCTCTAAAAACACTATAACCCTCAAAAAACATTAAAATACTCTGAAAAACCTTAAAATCATCAAAACACCTCAACCCTAAAAACCCTCAAAACAATAAAAACCCTAAAAACACTTCAAAACCCTCAAAATCACTAAAATCCACAAAAAAAATAAAATTCCCTAAAAATACAATAAATTGTAAAAAACCCTAAAACCCTGGAAAATCCAAAAGAAACTCTTAAAAACTACAACACTTAATACCCCTAAAAACCAAAAATTGATTAAAACATTAAAAGACCCTAAAAACCATAAAACCCCTAAAAACAATAAAACCCCTAAAACCTAAAAAACCATAAAACAACCAAAATAATCCAAAAACCCATTTAAACCCCTAAATATTATAATTACCCTAGAAAACCTTATTAACCTCAAAAAACCATAGAAATCCATAAAATCCCATAAAACCCTTAAACACCTTAAAACCCCAAAAAACCATCAGAATCTCTAAAAACCATATAAATCCATAAAATCACATAAAATACATAAAAATTCATAGAAGCATAAAAAAACACATAAAATCCCTATTAGAACCTTTATAACCTAAAAATAAAGAGATCCACAAAAAAAATCCAAAAAATTCTAAAAATGAAAAATACCCCAAAAACACATAAAAACCTAAAAACTATAAAACCCCTAGAGCCTTAAAAATATTAGAAACCCTAAAATCCATAAAAACACTAAAACCCACTAAAAACTATAAAAACCCGTTAAACAACAAAAAATGGTAAAAAATCTAAAAAACATTTCAACCCATTGAAAATAAAAAAACCTATAATGGCCCTAAAAACAATGAATGCCATGAAAACCTAAAATCCCTTACACACCTCAAAATACCCAAATACCCTAAAAATCGGTAAAAATTAAGATAAATATCTAAAACTACATAAGAATATAAAAAACCTAAAATCCCAAAAAACCACTAAGAAAACCGGAATAACTAAAAACTCTTAAAACCCATAAAAATTATAAATACCCTAAAAATCCTAAAAACCCTAAAACCATAATAACCCCTAAAAAGATAAAATCCCCAAAAAATCCATAAAAACCCAAAAATCCCCCAAAAACTCTAAAAACCCATTAAACAACTAAAAACATTAAAAACACTTAAACCAATTAAATACCTAAATACTCAAAACCCTAAAAACCCAAAAACCCCCAACACACCAAAAAAATCTAAAAACTGTTAAAATCTTAAAAAATCCACATAAATCCTAAAAAATGTAAATAAGCCTAAAAACGCTGAAAATCATAATAAAAACATAAAACATAAATTAAAAAACACTTTAACGCATTAAAAACATAAAAATGATAAATAACCTAAAAATCCTAAAAAGACTAAAAAACCCCTAAAACCCCTCAAATTCTCAAAAAAACCACAAATAACCAAGTAATTCCCAAAAATATATAAAAACATTTAAAATGTAAAAATCTATAAAAACTGTACAAACAATAATAAAATCACAAAGAACAAAAAAACACTTTAAACCCCTAAAAAAATCTAAAATCCATGAGAACCCTAAAAATAAAAAAAACTCAAAAAATAAGAAAATATTTTAAAATGATAATAACTCTTAAATCCCATAAAACCCTTAAACCACTAAAAACTATAAAACACCATTAAAACACAAAAAAACATTTAAAATATCAATAAATTTAAACCCTAAAAAACCAAAAAACACTATGATCCCAAAAAACCCAATGAAACCCAAAAAAATATAAAAAATCTGCAAACCCATCAAAATCCCTAAAAACTATAACATCCATAAAAATCCAAACAACGGAAATAAAAATCCCTAAAAATATTATTCATTTAAAAACATAAAAACCCAAAGTAAATTTGAAATCCCTAAAAACACTTAAAAATAATAAAAATATAAAAAAGGTGAAAAACCAAAGAAACCCAAAAAAAACCAAAAACCCCATAAATTAAGATAAATATATAATAAATCTTGAAAAACCTAAAAACAACCAACAATACCTAAGAATATAAAATTTTGTAAAACCGATAAACCTTTAAAAAACCTTAAAATCCTAAAAACAATAAAACCACCTTATAACAAAAAAATGATAAATCACCTTAAAATTTATAAGAAGAACCTAAAAATCATAAAACCCCTCAAACCCATAAAAACCATACAATGGGAATTATGGATGTAGGGAGGCACATGATTTTGGAGGTGCTCTCTTGTGTAAAAGGTTTGAGTGTCTTGGTTCTATAGAGTTGGAGGGTGAGGCTACTGCAGAAGGGGCGGTGGAGGAGTAGGGGCGGTGGAGGAACATGGGGAGGTAGCTGATAACCATGATGAGATGGATGAAGTCAAGAAAATGGATAATAATGTGTGTTAGAGGGATGAGGTCAGTGATGGATTTTTCAGAGAACAATCTAGGAAAAAAACCTTCTATGGGATTGAGGGAGATGTTTGTGAGGGGGAAGCCAAGGGTTTTCAAGTGGACTTGGTCTCAGGTGTTGTGGTGTTGGCTAGAGCAGGGTTCTTGTGTCACTCCATGGATGTGGGGCATGCTTTAAGGCTTGGTGCAAAAGTTTATGATATGGGTGCATTAATCCAAATGCTACCAGAGCCATTGTCCAATTGTTATAGACATGGGTGTGAAGTGCTCGATTTTCCCAAGTATAAGGCCCTTGGTCATGGTGTGGGGGATGAGAAAGGGAGGATGTTCAGAGTTGCTTCAATGGCCCCAAGATGTGATATGCATGATGGTTCACAAGCTCAAAAGTATCGATCTGCTTTTTATTGTCTTAAAGATGAGTTGTTCTACAGAGACATGGATGGGCATGAGGGAGTTCATGCTACTCCGTTTCCTTGTGAAAATGAAATGGTTGATCAGTTGGGAGCTACTTTGTCCCAAATTATAAAAATTATGTTTTATAGAGTCCCTACAAATAATCTGGTTCATGTCATCCATAATGGGGATACCAATATGAAAAATTATAGTATTTAGTTGATCCTATACACTAGGATGGAGGGGAAATAGCTGAGTCCAAATCACATGAAACATACTCTGGGATTTCATAGCCTGTTGCGGTGTGGGGTTCTTACTGACTGTTCCCTTAACCAGAAATCCTCCTTCATCCCAGACCATGATATTTTCTACGAGGATAGTAGAAGGATGACTTACAATATGACCATGATCATTATGGAGAGGGACATTCTTGAGGATGCCATTCTATTTGGGAATGAAAATAATTCGATCAGGGTCTCATTAGATCCCCCTAAGAGGAAGTCAAGGAAGGACTACTCCACTTTTCCAGATACCGTGTCTTCAAGATCATCCTACAGATCGATTAAAAATACCTATGGTAGGGGAGGTCAGTCTGTCAAGGAGTAGTTGAATGTGGAATAAAAAAATCTCAAGGAGTTTTACACTACAATCCTCAAGCAATATGAATCGTCTGAATGGGATTCGATGGAGTCAGATGCTTCCTCTGGGTATGGTGCTGATGAAGATCTATCTGGGGATGGAGACGTTGATTTTTCATTCTCAATTTTTTCTCTTCTTTTTTTGGGGGTTTTTAGGATTTTTGGTGTCTTGGGGGTCTTGGGTTTTCAGCATGGGTCATTTGACCTCACCCTGCCCTTGTATGCTTTGATTTTCTTTTAAAAAATATTGGGGGCCCGGAATAGCCTGACCCTGTGCCTACCTTTCCAATGACCCAAGAAAATATCACAACCACTCAAACACTTAAAAATTTTAAAAAAACTCAAAAAACAATTAAAACATAAAACATTTAAAAATATCAAAAAATCAAAAAAATCATAATGACCCTACAAAACACTAAAAACCCTCAAAATTTCTAAATTCCGGAAAACCAAAAAAATAATGAAAAATAACAATAAATGTAAAACCCCACAAACCCAGTAATACCCCAAACAAAACCATAAAAATGTAACAAATAGTTAAAACCATAAAAAACCAAAAATTTGCTAAAAACGTTATAAACCCAAAAACCCAAAAATACCCTAGAACCCGAAAAAAATTAAAACCCATCAATCCCATAAAGACACTAAAACCTAAAAAAACTTCCAAATACCATAAAACCCAGAAAAAACACTTAAAAACTATAAAAAACCTTTAAAACTCAAAAAAACTCATAAACCCTTGAATGCACAAAAAACCCATAAAAACCTGATAACCCTAAAAAACCCTCAAATTCCTAAAACTCCCTAAATCAATTTAAAAACAATAAATTACTAAGAAAATCCTAAAAACTCATAAAACCCTATAAATACTAAAAATCCAAAAAAATACTAATAAAACCTTAAAACCTAAAAAACACTTAAAAAACCTGAAAACCAAAATAAAAACCAATAAAAACCCTGAAAACCCTAAAAACCCATAATAAACATTAAAACCTTAAAATCAATAATACCCGCTAAAAACACTAATACTACTTTAAACTCCTTAAAACATTAACATTGTAATAACAACAAAACCCTAAAAACTAAGAAAATACAGAAAACCCAGCAAAATAATAAAAACATAAAATTTGCGAAAAATCATCAAAATGCCTAAAACCCACAAAAAATCATAAAAATCATAAAAATCACTACAAACCCATAAATATATAAAAACCCTAAAACCCTAATAAAACCTTAACACCCTAAATACACATTAAAACTCTAAAATACTGAAAAAATAAAAAAAACACTAAAACTATAAAAACAGTAAAACCCCTAAACCCTTAAAAACCCAATAAAACTATAAAACCCACTAAAGAGTCTAAACACCCTTTAAACACAGAAAAAATTAAATAATTAAATAAAACATTAATTCTCCTAAAATGACTAAAAAATATCTGAAACCCACAAAACCAAAATAACCCCTAAAAACAAACAAAATCACTAAAAATAAAAAATATATATATAAAAATCCCTAAAAACATAAAAACCCATAAAAGCATAATATCCCACAAAGAAAACCATAAAAACCTAGAATTAATTAAAATCCCTAAAATAAATAAATAAAATGATAAATTCCTATAAAACCCAAAAATCCCTCAAAATCCCTAAAATCCAAAAAAACCCCTAAAAACCTAAAAATTAACTAAAAAATCAATAACCCGCAAAACCCTAAAAACAATAAAAAATCCAAAAGAAACCCCTCAAAACCATAAAATAAAAACCCTAAAAACCTAAAAAAATGCAAAAAAAAACTAAAAATTATAAAATCCCTAAACACCATTAAAACCTTAAAGACCTTATGAAACTAAAAACCTATAAAAAACCCAAAAAACCTTACAACAAAATCTATAAAACCATTAAACATATAAAACCGTTACAAACTCTAATAAATCATTAAAATGAAAAATACTTTGAAAAACCATAACACCAAAAAAACAATAAAACCCTAAGACCCCAAACCCCCCAAACCCCTCAAAATCCCAAAAAACCTAAACAACACAAAAAACATAAAAATCATTAAAATTCCCTAAAAACATAAAAAACATAAAAAATAGAAATACTATAAGAAAAAATAAAAAACAAAAAAACCCCCAAAAAAACTAAAACCAAATTATTCTAAAAACTCTAAATAAAATAAAATTTTTAAAACACATAAAATCCCCTAAAAATATTAACAACCCCTAAAACCCCTTAAATACCATAGAAAACTAAAGAAAACCCTAAAACCCCTTTAAACAACTAAAAATGTTAAAAACCTATATTATACCTTAAAAAATTAAAAAAACACTATTATAAACCGAAAATACAAAAAAAACCTAAAATCCCTAAAAATCCAATAAAACCCTAAATACCTTAAAAATATTTAAAATTGACTAAAAATATCTAAATAGGAAAAAACCCTAAAACAGAGAAATTAATAAAGGAAACCTTAAGTACTTAAATAACACTTAAAATTCTAACATACTAAAAAACGCAACGCCCCCCCCCCCCCCCTAAAAAATCAAAAAACCAAAAAAACAAAAAAAAAACCCCTAAACAGGTAAAATAAAAAACCAAAAAAACGCATAAAAATACATAAACATCCCTAAAAATCCTTGAAATCCTAAAAACCATAAAAACCAAAAAAACCCCTAATAAAACCTTAAAAACCTAACAACAAGTTAATTCCCAAAAAATTAAGAACAAATAGAAACCATAAAAATTATTAAAACACCTAAATCCATAAAATCATATAAACCACAAAAACCATAAAAACACCTAAAACCCTAAAATACTAAAAAAATTCTGAAGATCCATTAAACCCCTAAAAACATTACAAAAACTATAAAACCTCTTAAAACCCCATATAACTCAAAAAACCCAAAAAAATATAAATTATAATAAAAATACATAAAAACCTTATAAACCCTTAAAATATTTAAAACCCATAAAACCCAATAAAAATACAAAAAAATATATAAACATGACCAAAAATTTAAAAAACCTAAAGAATCCTAAAAAACTAAGAAAACCCAAACAAAATTAAAAAAGTTAAAACCCCTAAAAACCATAGAAGGATAAAAAGTAAAAAAACACTAAAATCCCAAAAAAATCATAAATATACCTAAAAAAAATAAAAACCATTAAAACAAATAAATACCTAAAAATACATAAAACATAAAAACCCTAAAACCCCTAATAAACCTTATGTAAATTTAAAACCTAAAAACACATAAAGCCCATAAAAAATCTAAAAGGCATGAAGAACACTAAAAATTAGAAAAAGACCTGTTACCCTAAAACCTTATAAAACCCCTAAATACAATAAAAATACTAAAATCCAATAAAAACTATAAAAACCATTAAAAACTCCAAAAAATATTTAATCCTCTAAAAAGTTGAAAAACTCTAAAAACTCGTTAAATCCCAAAAAAACTCAAAATATACTAAAAATACAAAAAACCCATAAAATACATAAGAAAACTAAAAACCTAAGACCAATAAAATCCCAAAAACCCTAAAAATAAATAAAAACATAAAAAAACAAAAAACCCATAAATTCTCTAAAAACAAAAGGAAAAAATAAAACCCCAAAACACCAAAGAAAACCTTAAAAACCTAAATAACAGTTTAAACCCCATAAAACATAAAAAATTATAAATTCCTTAAAACCTTTAAAAACCACTAAAAATCTAAAAATAGAAAAACCCTAAAAATTACCTAAAACCTCAAAAATCGTGAAAATCCAAAAAATCCCCAAAAATTCCCACAAATGTAAAAAATACAAAAGCCCCTTAAAACCATAAGAGAACCATAGGAACTAAAAACACATTAAACCCCTAAAAGTCCAAAAAAATGAAAAACCCCTAAGATATCTTAAAAACCCTAAAACACTAAAAAACCACATAACCCCCCTTTAGAAAATTAAAAGCACATTAAAACGATAAATCCAGTAAAATATCTAAAACACCAATAAACCCCTAAAAACATTAAAAACATAAATGCCCCTAGAAGTGAAATAAACCCTAAAATCAGAAAAAAATTAAATAAACCCTAAAACCATAAATTCTCCCAAAATCTATAACAACCCTAAAAACCATTAAAATCCAAAAAAAGTCATCAAAATATTTAAAAATGTAAAAATCCCTGAATACCCCTACGAATACCCTAAAAACCTAAAATAAAATAAAACCACAAAAAATTAATGAACAAAAAACCCCCAAAGACCCCTAAAACCCGATAAACCATAAAAACCATCAAAATCCCAAAAACCCTAAAAAACAGGAGAAATCAGTAAAAATTTATAAAAATGAAAAAACACAAAAACCCTAAAACCTATAATACAAAATTTAACCCTAAAAAACATGAACCCCCAAAACCAAAATGTTTATAAAATCCTTTAAAAATAGTAAAAGTCCCTAAAATACTCTAAAAATAATAAAACCCCATAAAACCGTAAAAATCATCAAAACTCTATAAAACCATAAAAATACCTAAAAATCATAAAAAACAAAAAATACCCTTAAAACAATAAAGCCAACATAATCTCTAAAAAACAAAAAAACCATAATAATTCATTAAAATCCCTATAAATTAAAAAATATATAAAAATCTGAAAACCCTAGAAGGACCCTAATAAATACATAAAAATGAAAAAACACCTAAAACACCAAGAAACCCAAAAAATTATATAAAACCTGAAAACCCTATAACCCTAAAAGTCCAATTTTTTTTTGAAAAACCTAAAATACCATAAACCCATAAAAACACTAAAAATCATAAAAACCCTTTAAACCCTTGAAATCACTAGATAAAACTCAAAACCATAAAAATAATTATAAATAAAAAAACCCCAAAAACCCAAAAACCCACACAAACTTTAAGAACATTAAAAATTCTATTAACCCTAAAAACCCTAAAAACCCTAATAAACCATAAAAATCTTAATATAGCTTCAAAAATATCACAAACCATAAAAATCCAAAAAACGCCTAATAAAACCTAAAAAACATAAAACATTTAAAACACCTCAAATCCTAAAAAAACTAAAAACATTCATAACCCTAAAAAACTGTCAAATTCCCTAAAAACTATAAAAACGCTAAAAATCCTAAAAAATACCTCAAATGACTAAAAAAATATAAAAACCCGAAAAAACCAAAATATATTTAATAAAACCATTAAAACACAAAAAAAATTCAAACCGTTAAATAACCTAACAATGATAGAAACACTAAAAACCCAAAAATTACCCTAAATACATAAAAACCCCTAAAAACCAATATAACATTAAAACCCATTTAAAAAACTAAAAATCCAATTGCCCTAAGGGGTTATCTTTAAATAACTTGAAGAACCTGAAATATATATGGTCGTGGTAGATTAAGTGATGCAATATAGAAGTAGGTTCTCCTTTGGTTTCATTTGGATTCCTTTATTGGATGATTCTTGGTTGATGGGGATCTTCGATGGATAGAATGTGGGTTCAAAATTTAGATTTTCTAAAGGGTTCCCATGGTTGATTGCAGATAGTAAAGGGTTTACATGTGGGTTTTTCCTTCTTCTTTCTTATTTTGGGCCTTATATCTTTGGTACTAAGGGTGATGGTCCAAGATTTTTATTTGAAGGAGTTCTTGCTCATTAACATTCATCCATGGAAGGATTATTTGAATGACATTGCTTCTAGTTAATCAGATTTTGGATGGTGTATATCAAACACTGGAACTCATGGTTCATCGAGATGATGGTATTTTGGTTTCCATTACTGGATAAGGGATGGGTGGGAAATTTATTTGGTCTATTTTTAGTTTTCTAACCATCTTCGCCAATTTTTTTATCGCAGTTTTGGAGTTTGATTGTGTGGGTTAGCATGGGTTTCATACCAGGGGAATGTGCACTTGATTTTGTTATCTTTTTCATACACTAAGATCATTGTTTTGTTTTGTGGTCAATTATTCTTCTAGTTGGAGGTGGGTATTTGGTTGATTAGTGGATTTTCATCATTAGTGGTTCAATGGATTTCAGGGTCTAGTTACAATTTTATTTCATCGATGGATTTGTTGAAGGTTCTGTCGGTGCTTTGTGGGCCACTGGTTTATCATCCAGCATCATTTTTTCTAGCATGTTGGGTAAAGGGATGGTTGTTTAGTCCACATGTATTTTGGCCATTGATGCTGGCTTTAAGGTCATCATGTTGATACAAATATCGGTAGGGTTTGGCGGCCTTTCTTGTGACATGTTCATGTGGGGCACCATGGTATTCATTTTAGTGTATGGTTTCTTTGACACTACTAGAATAAGGGTTTCTCCAAACACATATATAACAATATATTGCTTAAACCGTTTGTATATAATAGTTTTTCCAACGGTTTTCTTAAACTTTTGGTAAAACATGGTGCATGACACCCTTTTCCAACAGTTATAGTGAAGCATTGGTAAAGGGGTCTAACTTCCCCCTACCAATGGTTCTTGAAAATCATTGGTAAGGGTTTGCCCCAATATCCCCCTGTGGTCCTCCTCTCCCCCATTTGGACATAACCTAATTCACCTCTCCCTCGCAATCGATCACCTCTTTCACATTCAGACATCACCTCTCCCCAGCAATCAGAGCACCTCTCCCCCATTCAGACATCACTTCTCTCAAGTTCATCTAAATTCCTCCATCCGAACGGTTGGAATCTTGGCTTCCCCCATCCATGCTGCTGAATAATCATCTGAACCATCCCAAGTAAGGAATATTCTTAAGAGGTACCTTATTTTTATTATTATTTATCTCATATTTCAATTTAATGTTTTGATTTTTATGTGTATCTATTTTTTCAGTTTTTATTTAACTGAGAAAACCCTTTTAGATTTTTTCTCCAGAACCATAGAAAACCCTTTTATATTTTCTATTTTTAAGTTTAATTTATCATATAATTATATTAAAATGGTATATAAATTGACTGGATAGTTATAGACCTCTCGGTGGTCACCTACATGAATTGTATCTCACACATTGTTCGAGATTACATTGGGTACCTGGATAAACTTCCTGATTATATGTTTAGATAAGGGGAATCTCGATTTTAAAGATGCATGAATACTCACATGACATTGGATGGAGAATGTAGGAGATGATTGGGTTGTAGGTCAGAAAGCTAGGTTTAATTTTAGAATATATTGAGCCTATTTTATAGTACTACTTCCTACTAGTTACAACTATGTTTTTATTCCTGATACATGAAATACATTACCATTATTCAGTTTATGATTCCTTTATTAGTGGGTATTACTGATTTGGTTATTTTCATCAACTTCCAGTATTTTCCCATTATTATCTTTCTTGAAATTTTTAATTTATAAAATTATAATAGTGCAACATAGGTAATTAGGGAATTTCCTCCCCCATACATAGCAAAGGATCTCATTATTAGTAAATATCATTTGGAATTTTGTTAGATGTGCATGAGGCCATGTGGCCATCTGGGTTCAGGTCACTAATGTCTAGAATCCTTGTAAAGACCCATAAATTTTAAAGAAAATTATCTCTCTTTAATTCGTTGGGATTTTACGAGTACGTAGTCTCTAACAGCACCTGATTCTATGTCCCGGTTTGCTCGGAATCAATTTCCAATGTTTAGCTCGGATACGTTCAGTGAACGAATGAGCGGGTTTTTCTAACTTTTTAATCGGTGCTCGGAATCGAAATCTGAGGGCACTGATTAAACCATAGTGCCTGTAATTGCTTAAGAAGTCCTTTACTGGAGTTGCGTTTTCTTGGGAAGAGTTGTTTAAAAATGTGGTTTATGTGTAAAGTGAAATAAAATTGTGTTGCAAATTTTATTTCTCTTTCTTATGTGTAAGATCATAGGTTTGGGAGTTGGAGTGGGACCCATGGGTTTTTAACTTCCCATGAGAGGATTAATGGTGACGTGGGGCCCACACGAGCCCCCACATTTTCAAATTCCCTGACTCCTCTAAACCCCTTTTTAATTAAGTGACTCCTTCCCTCCTCAACTCCCACATCAATTCATGCCAACTAAACAATTAATTAATTTGACAACTTAAGATTAATTAATTAGGTGCATTTAGTTTTCAATTTTGGATTTTTGAAATGCATGGCATGAGTAATAAAATAAGAGGTGTCTTATTTTATTTGTGTTTAGCTTGTTGTGTTCAGTTTTTGGGGAGAGTTATAGTTTTTGAAGAGCTTCATCCTCCAGTAAAGAACTCCATCCTCTTCATTGAAGAACGCAAAGAACGCCAGCGCCAACCCCGACTTCCTTTTTCTCGACGATTGACGAAGCGACGTCGTCATCCCGCAACAATTTCTATGGAACAGTGGAACCTTCCATATCTTCGTCAAGTGATCAACCATAATGAATTGAAGTAGGGGTTGTTTCATCATTTAAGTATTATTATTTTAAAATTCATCATTATTTATTTGCCACTTGTTATCAAAATAATGGGAGGAGGTCGGACCACACAAACACGGCCGACCCTCCTCCCCTTTTGTTGTTGGTATTCATTGTGGTTTGGAACGGAGGCAATGCGGTGCGGTTGCACAGTGCGGGAACAACAGAACCGCAGCCGCAGAGGGATGCGGTGAAGGAGCAAGGCGCAATCGAGACGCACCGGTGAAGCCGAAGGTGGCCGCGGCTGTTCAGCAAGGGGGTGGTCGGACATCCGGCCTCCGGCGCTCCAGGAGGCAGGACCGGCAGGTCCCGAGTTGGCTCTCCGGCCGGCCATTACGGCTGGCTGATTCGTGAAATTTGGGGGTTTTAACCCCCGACCAGCAGACAAGGGCAGGCCCCACCATGAGGGGGCACCGTTTCGAGTCAGGGGGGCGGCGCCTTCCCCCCCTTCTATGCTGGGTCGGCTGCCCGCGCTGGGTTGGACCTCCCGTACTGGGCCGGACCACCCGTGTTGGGCCAGACCGCCCGAGCCAGGCCGGACCACCCACGTCGGGTCGGACCACTCGCGCCGGGCCGGACCGCCCGTGCCGGGCCCGACCGCCCGCGCCGGGCCCGACCGCCCGCGCCGGGCCGGACCCTCGTGACGGCCAGGCCGGACTTGGCTAATCAAGGCTGAACCTGGACCCGGGTTCGGTCGATCCGGTTCGAGCCGACCCAGGGGGTATTGGGCCGGGTCAGACCGGGCCCAAACCCCATATTTACAGACAGATCTATTCAAACGCCCATAACTTAGGCTACGTACCTCCGATCGATGCACTGTCAGTTGAGTTGGAATCCTTGGATCGAGACGGTCGTTTCAGTATTTTAAACTCAAGGTTTAGGAGAACTTTATGTTTTCCGGGTTGGTTCGAACACGAAACCAACCAGGCCCTCGGAGCGGAAACGCTTATAACATGATCTCCGGACGTCCGATCGACGTGTCGTCGACTTTGTTGGATTTCTCTTAGTGAGATGGTTCTTTTGGCTTAATCTGATCGAGGTTTGTATGCATCTGGTGTATGGATGGGTTGATTTTAGCTTAAAAACCAACCGGGCCCCTGGGACGAAAAGGCCAATAACTCTCAGACCGGGTGTCCGATTGACGCGCCGTCTGTCACGTTGAGTTCCTTTTGACGAGACGGAACGTTGTGATACATCAAATCTAGAATTTGTGATAGTTGATGTATCGACCCTTGGTTCGTAGAGCGGACCCTACTGTAATCGAGTGTGTTGCGTGCGGGAACCCTAGAGCTGGCTGCGACGAAGATGATGACTTCCGTACAAGGATCCTCTGTGGGTTCGACGAGGATGAATTCCGTACAAGGATCCTCTGTGCGTTCGATGAGGACGGATACTGTACTAGGATCCGCAGTGGGTTTGACGAGGAGAACTACCGTACTAGGATCCTATGTGGGTTCGACGAGGACGACTATGGTACTAGGATCCTCAGTGGGTTCAGCGAGGACGACTACCGTGCTGGAATCCTCTATGGGTTCGACGACGACATCTACCATACTGGGATCCTCCGTGGGTTCGACGATGACATCTACCATGCTAGGATCCTCCATGGGTTCAACGATGATGACTTCTATACTAGGATCCTCAGTGGGTTCAGCAGCATTGTCGACTGTACTTGTATCCTCTGTGGATTCGGCGGCGATGACTACTATACAAGGATCCTCTGTAGATTCGGCAGTGACGACTTATATAATAGAATCCTACTTGGGATCGTCTGAGGAAATGATTCAGAGGCTACATCTAATCATCTCCACCTCAATTCATAAGTAGTATACATGTGTGAGCTGAGTCTTGAATTTCAATCTTTATCTTCGATATGATTGTTTTGCTATCCTGTGTGGATTGGGTTGTACTTTCCAATGTGGATTGGATTGTACTTTCCTATGTAGACTGGGTTGAACATGGGATCGTGATTTGGAGAAGTACTATAATTGATGAATTAGGTATATGTATGAGCATATACCTAAGTAGAGTTGGTTGATACTTCATGATTGTATCTTTCATTTGTGGTTTAACCTTCATGGATTATGGGAGACCTTTCGGAGTCTCGGGGTCCCTACTGAGTATCATATACTCACCCCTACATGGGCTATGCCCACACTACGTTCTGTTGGATGCAGATGATGGAAAACGCAGATCAAGGTGGAGGCTCAATGAACTGGACGGTACCAGGAGGTGGATCACTGGACGGCACATACACGGAGCGGATGGCTGGAACCGAGGAGCTGAGGAGACTATCTAAACACAACCTTTAGGTGGGATTTCTAGTGGACGGCTCGGTGTTGCTACTTTACTTTTCTGCTATTGTATTCACTTTTAAGTTGTACTTTACTTTCAGTTGGGTTTGTATTCTGGCCCATTTACATTCCAGCACTTACTTTTGAACATAGTTTACTTAGTGTTTACTTCAGCTTGTGTACTCTATGGTGTTTTTTTCTTACATAATGTAAATGCCTTCTCTTATATCGGGATTTATGCCTTTGGTGCTAGTCGCCAGCCCCTATCCTAAGGAAGGTTGGCTTGGGGTAGTCACAACACGTGCCACGAGGACGGGTCGTGATAAATTTGTATCAGAGGAGTTCGGTTCTATTGCATAACTCAGGACTCTGATCTTTCTAATATGTGAAGAAATAGAGTTAAGGGTATTGACTGTGGTTATCAGTCTAGGGAGACCAGTGTTGGTGCGGTGGCCGACATATCCATACACCCAAACCCTAACTTATGATTTCCGAATCAGTGCACGAAATAATAGATTGCATGTCTGTTTCAAATTATTCTTTGTGATTAGGTGTGTCAGCTCACCATGTATACTGTATTGACAGTGGCGCACCTGTTTCTTTTTAGGATGGCCCCACGAAAGTAGCCAGCTAGGGTTCCAAGCATTGTGCGAGATGGCAGCACACCGAGCAACATGGCCTCGGCGCAGGGCCCCATTACAGCGGAGGCAACAATGGTACCTCTACCCGCTGAGCCACCGATGCCACCAGCCCCAGCTGTTGGGAGTGCACATTGCCTTAGTGCACTGCAAGAGTTTCAGCATCAGATACTGCCCAGGTTTCACGGAGAGATAGACCCTCAGACAACCGAGGATTGGCTGGAGGCTGCTGTTCACGTTTTCAGATTGGTAGGGACACTAGCTGACCTCATAGTGATCCTTGCGGCGAGTCTCCTACACGCGACAACAGGTATATAGTGGACCCTGATGCTCCATTTGCACAATGAGTCATATCTACTTTGGACGGACTTCGAGAGCCTCTTCTGCTCGGATTTCGTTCCAGCCACCCTCTGTGCAGTGTGCATTCAGGAGTTACTACAACTGCGGCAGGGCAGCATGACTGTGACCCAGTACTCGGCAATGTTTACTGATTTCTCGCGCTACTCAACATACATGGTACAAGACCAGTTCTTCAAAGCTCGGACCTTCGAACAGGGACTGGGGCATGAGATCAGGGCTTTGATGATCTCCCTCAACATCCCAACGTAGGCCGGGGTACTGGAGAGAGCCCTTCTAGTGGAGAGTTTTCTCGCTGAGCAGTCACCAACTGCAAGACCCTCTGAAGGATGACCCGCAGCGGAGTCTTCTGCAGCCGGAAGTAGACAGATGACGTAGAGGACCAAGTGGGCCAGACCATTAGATGATCAATCTTAGGATACATGATTGGTTGTGTGGGGCACACAAAATAGAGCAATCCACATGAGGAGCAGACAATGCTATGCATGCGGCGGACATGGTCACATGGGTCGAGACTGCCCGACCCGCCCAGCAGATGAGCAGTAGTCGGTAGAGGGACCTCCCAGGAAGGGGTTTTACCGTGGCGGTCCACAGGGAGCAGCCGGACGACGAAGAAGAGCTGGCCAAGAAGCAGGTGGTGGGCGATGCTTTGAGGCCCTACCACCACCACCACGAGGATGACCACCTCGACGGCAGGGAACCGGTAGATAGGGGAGAGCTCAGCTTCAGGAAACTGAGGCCTACGACCATGGAGCTCTGAGAGAAGATGGATAGACGTAGGTCTAGCTCCAGACATGGAGACTTTGTTCATGTTGCTTATAGATTTGTTGATGTTTTGTTTGTGTATTCTTTTTGTCTTTTTACCTTGAGTTGCACTAATAAAAGACACTAGTTCTTGTGATGTTTTCTTCCCTACCCTTTTTATGTAGTTGATACTGAGAGGTTCCGGATATAACTGTTGACATGACCCTCACATTCGAGACTCCTACTGGCGGAGACCTAGTGACCACACACTGATGCCGATAGTGTGACATGACCCTTGGAGGTGAGAGTAACAGTTGGATCTCTTGGTAGTAGCATTGAGACCTTACGACGTCATCCATTCTATGATATAGTACCATTCATGTCAGGATTGACTGTATTAGGAAAAGGACGTGGTTCATCCTGGGGATGAGACCAGATTTCTCTTCTCGGCAGAGGAGGAATCTCAGAAGCTCGTGTAGATCATTGACGAAGAAGGGTGGAGTTGAGTTCTTACAAATGGATAGTCTCACCCATTGTTCGTCGAGTAAACAGTTTATGGTTCTCACCAACTCAAAAGTCTGAGGTGTATCTTTTCTCAAAAGGAAACGAACCTGTGATAGAGGCGATGGCTTGAGCTCCTCCAGGACTATGATGTCGATTTAGTTTATACTCCTAGGAAGGGGATTTTTGTAGTGGATGCTCTTAGTAGGAGATCAGGCATTCATGTATTAGGAGTGGTGACACAACACCAGGCCGCGTTTTCAGATATTATTTGTGGATAGTGTTGGAGTGAGTATGTGTAGAACAATAAACAGTTCAGGCCACAACGGAGAAGGTCCAGGTCATCCAGGAGTGGATGAGGATAGCTCAAAGCCGAAATAAGTCTTATGTTGACCGGAGTCAGATACCACTAGAGTTCAAGGATGGCGACTACGTTTTCTTACGGGTCTCACCTTGACATGGATTACGATGATTTGGCAGGGGCGACAAGTTATCTATGTGCTTCATCAGACCATTATAGGTTATCAGCAGGATAGGCCACGTGGCTTATCACCAGTCTCTTCCACCTCAGTTGCACCGGGTGCACGACGTTTTCCACGTATCTCAGCTGAGGAGATACGTGCACGATCCGTCGCATATCATAGACTATGGGGATCTGGACATCGATGTCGGGGCGACCTTTTGCGGTGGTCCCGGTGGATATCAAATATCGACAGGAGTGGGTCCTACATGGGTGGTCGATTCCTCATTTGCGCATCAGGTTGCAGCACGAGAACCTCCAGGAGAGCACATGGGAGCGGGAGGCACAGATGCATGCTCAGTACCCTCATTTGTTTCCCTTGTTTGTGAAGTAACTTTACGAGAACGTAAAGACCTAAGGAGGGAGTAATTTAACGACCCGTAAATTTCAAGGAAAATTTATCTTCTTAAATTCTTTGGGATTTTACAAGTAAGCAGTCTCTGATGGCGCCTGATTCCGAGGCCTAGTGTGCCTAGAATGAATTTCTGATGTTTAGCTCGGGGACATTCAGTGAATGAACGAGTGGGTTTTTTAACTTTTTAACTGGTGCTCAGAATCAAAATCCGAGGTCAACGATGAAACCGCAACACCGATAATTTCTTAAGAAGACCATTACTGGATTTGCGTTCGCTCGGGAAGAGTTGTTTAAAAATGTGGTTTAAGTGTAATGCGAAATAAAATTGTGTTGCAAATATTATTTCTCTTTCCTAGGTGTTAGATCCTAGGTGTGGGAGTTAGAGTGGGACCCACGGGTTGTTAACATCCCATGAGAGGATTAAAGGTGTGGTGGGGCCCACATGAGCCCCCACCTTTCTAAATTCCCTAACTCCTCTAAACCACTTTTTTATTAAGTGAATCCTCCCCTCCTCACCTCCCACATTAATTTATACCAACAAAAAAATTAATTTATTTGAAAACTTAAGATTAATTAATTAGGTGTGTTAGGTTTTGGATTTTGGAATTTTGAAATGCATGGCTTGAGAAATAAAATAAGAGGTGTCTTATTTTATTTGGGATTAGATTGTTGTGTTGAGTTTTTGGGGATATTTCTAGTTTTTAAAGAGCTTCATCCTCCCACGAAGAACTATATACTCTTGGTTGAAGAACGTGACGAATGCTGGCCCCAACCCCGACATCCTTTTTCTCGACGATTGACGATGTGACGCCGTCATCCCTCGGCAACGTCTATGGAACAATGGATCTTTCCCTTTCTTCGTCAAGCGATTAACCATCGTGAATCGAGGTAGGGGTTGTTTCGACATTCAAGTATTATTGTTTTGATGTTCTTAGTTATTTATAGGCCCCTTGTTATCAAAATAATGGGAGGAGGTCAGGCCGCACAAACACGGCCGACCCTCCTCCCCTTTTGTTGTAGGTCTTCATTGTGGTTTGGAATGGAAACGATGTGGTGTTGTTGCACCACACGGGAACGAGAGAACCGTGGCTGGAGTGGGCCGCGACGAAGGAGCACGGTTCCAGTGAAGCTAAATGTGGTCGCGGCCAAGAGTGGGCCGCGGTGGAGGGTTGTGGTGCTTTCGTGTTGCGCCGGACAGGAGGAAGCTGTGGCCTTTGGCCATGGTGGTTCTGCAAGGGGGTGGCCGGACATCCGGCCTCCGGCGCTCAAGGAGGCGGGACCAGCCGGTCCCGCGACGGCTCTCCAGCCGACCGATTCAAGAAGTCCGGGGGTTGTAACCCCCGTCCATAAAACAATGGTGGGCCCCACCACGAGGTAGCTACCATTTCGAGTCAAGGGGGGCGGTGCCTTCCCCCCCCCCCCCCTCCCCCATTCCGCACTGGGTTGGCCTCCCGCGCTGGGTCGGACCGCCCGCGCTGGGCCGGACCGCCCGCGCCGGGCCGGAGCCTAGGGCCGGGTGGGAATGGGCCACATTCAACTGGGTCGGACCCAGAACCGGGTCAGGTCGACCCCGTTCGGGCCGACCCAGGGGGTATTGGGCCAGGTCGGACCGGGCCCAAACCCCCTATTTAAGGACAGATCCGTTCAACCGCCCATAATATGAGCTACAGACCTACGACCGACACTCTATCAGTTGTGTTGGAATCCATAGATCGAGGCGGTCATTTCGGTATATTGAAATCAAGGTTACAGAGAACGTTGGGTTCGGCCAGGTTGGTTCGAACACAAAACCAATCGGGCCCTCGAAGCGGAAACGCTTATAACTTGAGTTCCGGACGTCCGGTCAACGTGTCGTTGACTTTGTTGGATTCCTCTTAGTTAGATGGTTCTTTTGGCTTACACTGTTTGAGGTTTGGACACAGCTGGAGTACGGCCTGGTTGATTTTAGCTTAAAAACCAAATGGGCCCCTGGGATGAAAATGCCAATAACTCTCAGACCGGGCGTCCGATTGACGTGCCGTCTGTCACTTTGAGTTCCTTTCGACGAGATGGAACTTTGTGATACATCAACTCTAGACTTCATGGAAGTTGATGTATCAACCCTTGGATCTTGGAGAAGACCCTTTTGGAATCGAGCGTGCTGTGTGCGGGAACCCTAAAGCAGGTTGCGATGAAGATGACGACTTCCGTACAAGGATCCTATGTGGGTTCAACGAGAACGACATCCGTAAAAGGATCCTCTATGGGTTCGAAGAGGATGAATACCGTACTTGGATCTTCAGTGGGTATGACAATGATAACTACCATACTAGGATCCTCAGTGGGTTTGACGACGACTTATACCATACAGGGATCCTCCGTGGGTTCGACGACAACATCTACCATACTGGGATCCTCCATGGGTTCAATGACGATGACTTCTATACTAGGATCCTTTGTGGGTTCAGCAGCTTTGTTGACTGTACTTGGATCCACTGTGGATTCGGCGGTGATGACTACTATACTTGGATCCTCCGTGGATTCGGAAATGACGACTTCTATTCTAGAATCCTACATAGGATCGGCAGAGGAAATGATTCAGAGGCTACATCTAATCATCTCCACCTCTCTTCAGAAGTAGTCTACATGTGTGAGCTGAGTCTTGACTTTCAATATTTATTTCAAAATGATTGTTTTTATATCTTGTGTGTATTGGGTTGTGCTTTCCTGTGTGTATTGGATTGTACTTTCCTGTGTGGACTGGGTTGAACATTGGCTTGTGATTTGGAGTAGTACTGGAATTGATGACTTCGGTATATCTATGGGAATATACCTAATTAGAGTTTGTTGATACTTCGTGATTGTATCATTACTTTGTGGTTTATACTTCTTGGATTCTGGGAGACCTTTGGGAGTCTCGGGGTCCCTACTGATAATCATATACTCACCCCTGCATGGGCTATTCCCGCACTACATTGTGTTGGATTCAGATGGCGGGCAATGCTGATCGAGGTGGAGGATCGAGGAGCTGGATGGTACCTAGAGGTGGATCACTGGACGGGACGTACACCGAGTGTACGGATGGAGCCGAGAAGCTGAGGAGACTATATGTACCCACCCTTCATGTGGGATTTCTAGTGGATGGCTCAGTGTTGCTTCTTTACTTTTCTACTATTGTACTCTCTTTTCAGTTGTACTTTACTTTCAGTTGCGTTTGTATTCTGGCCCTTTTACTTTCCAGCACTTACTTTTGTACACAGTTTACTTAGTGTTTACATCAGCTTGCATACTCTATGGTTTTTTTCTTATATAAAGGCAATGCCTTCCCTTGTATCAGGATTGATGCCTTTGGTTCTAGTCACCAGCCCCTGGCCTATGGAAGGCAGGCATGGGGTAGTCACTGCACGGGCCTTGAGGAGGGGTCATGACAATCCTGGTTTGGGATGTTAGAATTCATGGATATCCTTATTATAGGTGTTTGTAATCAAATCCATACCTATAACAATTGAAGGACCCTCTCCAAAATCAATTGGGATATGATTCAATGAATACTCCCTACCGACCTATGATCTATGGCCTCAAACCTAGAATCCTTTAATCCATGGTTTAGGTGAAACTCGATGAGTCCATAACTAGTTTTGATGTGATCCTCATCCTACTCCTCATCATGATCTCCCTGAAGAAGTTAAAGTATAAAACTCATGTACTCCCAAGAAGAACCTTACGGATTAGGTATTCCTGGATCCACTTCCAATATCTTACTGGGCAATCATTTAATATAGGCATTAGAAATTCTGTATCTTATTTTCTTATATACACTGTATTTTGTTGTGTTTCATAATATGATTATCATATAGAGTAATGTTTAAGTTATGATTTTATATAAGGTAATCTATTTTCATTTACCTAAATATATTTTTGATTGAACTTCATTATTATTTAATTACTTTGAAATGACTTATTGAAATGTTTTTACAAAATGGATAGAAGTTGGATGTATGAAACTATTCTGATTTTAACTAGTATTCAAAATAATTTGAATAGATATTTAGATTTTTCATTTGAAAAGGCTTCTGATAGTGGTAGAATACACATCCCATGTTATGATTGTATTGGAATACCTTGGTTGAGTCGTGAAGCATTTAGCTATCATATAACAAAATATGTTTTCCAAACAAACTATTATGTGTTGTATCACAATGCAGAGAAAATGGAATCTAAAAATTTTGATGATCCAAATGATATGGATGAATTGGAGAGTTTGATATATGATCGATTTCCATTTATTCAGCATCATGAGAAGGAAAGGATGTCCAGCCAACAATATTTTGATACAAGCACACATGATGCATCCAATGAAAATTATGATGTTGATAGGGTGAGAAAATTGAATGAGGTTGTGACGAATCTTGTATATCGGCAATGTGGTCAAATGAAAAAGCTATAATTTGTAATCAGATTGTTTCATGGGAAAACTATGTATGAGATTTCAAATAATTCAATCGATTACATTCTTACCTTCAGCAAGGACTTACTTCCAGATGATGCAGATATTATCTCAAACCACAATACCGCAAGGAAGTTACGTGATGAACATGGATTTTCAAAAAAAATTCATGCTTTCCCGAATTATTCCAGCTTATTTTGGGAGGAAACTGCTGAAAAAAATGATTGTATCAAATGTGGAACCTCTCAATGGAAGCCAAAATTTGGTGGAACATGATCTCGTGTGCCACAAAAAGTAATGTGGAACTTTCCATTGATCCCCAGGTTACAGAACCTTTTCATGTTTGATGAAATATCAGTAAAAATTTGATGGCATGACACCAAGAGAAAAAAGAATAAAGAAGATTTGGTTCAGCATACAGAAGGATTTTAATGGTAGAGATTTGATACTCGATATCCTTAATTTCTATCTGATGTGTGTAATGTGAGACTAGGTTTTTCATGTGAAGGTTTTAATCCTTTTGGGGATATTCTTACTTCGCACAGCACATGGCCGGTTTTCATAAACATTTATAAACTTCCCCCATGGTTTTGTCTGAAAAAGCCTTACACTTTCGTGAGTATACTTATATCTGGCCCATCTGATCCCAGCATAGATATAAATGTATACATGTATCCTTTAATAAAAGTGTTGAAACTACTTTGGGATATTGGTGTGCCCACATATGATGCACGTTCGAAAGACATATTTCTGATATGTACTACGCTTATGTGGACGATCAATGATTTTCCTACTTATGAAATGATGTCTGGATGGAGCACCAAAGGAAAATTGTCATATCCTGTTTTCATGAAGAATAATATATCAAGAAGATTGAAATATCATCTTACTTTTAGTTTTATGGGATATTGAATATTTTTTCTAATGAACCATCCATATAAAAACAATCGTCGATGATTTGACAATACCATGGAGACTAATGATCCACCACAGTGTATGTCTGGAACTGATGTGATAAATGAATTAAAATATTTTTTTTATTCATTTGGTAATTTTGTAATGAAATCTTGATAGAGGAAAAACGTTTCCAATGATACTAGTTAAAATTGGTAGAAGGAGAGTATATTTATTGATTTATTATATTGGTCAACCAACTTGTCACTTCATTGCTTAGATGTAATGCACATTGAAAAGAATATATGTGAAATTTGATATCAATTATTCTAAATGTGAATGGGAAGACAAAATATGATTTACAATCTCGGCATGACTTGGTAGATAGGGGAGGAGACCAGAATTGCATCCTGTCTGTATCAGTAAAAATAAATGGTTAGTTCTATGTGCTACTTAGCTGATGAAACCAAATGAAAAAAATATATTTATAGAAGTGCTAGATACTATTAATTTTCTTGATGGGTATTCATGAAATATATCAAAACAGGTCAACAGAAAAGATTTGAAGCTGAAATCATTGAAGACTCATTATTATCATGTCCCTTTACATGAGTTGATTCCAATAGAAATCTGTCATATCTTGTCTAATAATGTAAGAGTCTCAGTTATTCGGTTGTGCTATTTGTCTAGATATCATTGTGCTAAGAAGTTTTCCAAATAATTCTTGCAAAAACTATTGGTAGAGACACCATTAATTTTGTGGGAGTTAGATAAAATATTCCTTCTATCATTTTTTACATGCATGTTGCATCTGACTGTCCATCGTCTAACCAAAATACTTCTTGGGGGACCTGTTTCATTCTGTTGGGTGAATGGAACTGAAAGAAACATGTACACCTTGAAATCATATGTTCGGAATATGAATTATCCTGAAGGTTCTATTGTGGACGGTTACTTGGATCCAGAATATATGTATTTCTGCTCAATGTATTTTTCTGATATTACTATGAGAATAAATAGACCAATGAGAAATAAATAAGAATATCATGATCAAATTTAACCCAGTTATCCATCACTTCCTCAAAGAGGAGGAATTCCAAGATCATACATTGATGACATTAAGACTTGAAGAGCGACAGATGGCACATCGCAGAGTGTTGTTCAATAGTGATTTTTCGTTGATTATATCAAGTAATTATGTTTTAAATATATCTCTTATCTTATCTCATGTAATTTTAAATATTTTTTAAACTATTATTATTTTTATCTACATGGAACATAACGAATTGATATATAGAAAGCACCATTCTTTATCTTTGAGAAGGAAAGATTCTTTGCATAGAAAATGGTTTTCTTCTTGCTTGAAACTGAAGGTAAAAATATTTCTGTAATAACTAAATAAAAAAAATATTTAATTAAGATTACTATTTTTTTATATTTCAGTTAGCGAGTTTGCATACAGACTATGTTTCTGAGGAAATATGTGCTTTGGATTTTGGTCCTAATACCATGGTTCATGCTAGTAAATCTCTTGTGATCAATGGATACAAATTTATTATCACTTAACGAGAAAGAAACATGAGAACACAGCATGATGGTGTCATGATAACTACCCCAACAGACTGTTATACCACTTCATCAGATAATAGACCTCATTCTGAAAATAGAGCTTATTTTGGAGTCTTGTATAAATTAATAAATTTGGATTATTACTCGCATGGTCAGGTCATGATGATGAAATGTCAATGGTTTGATTCAATGATGATCTAAGGAACATTTATTCATGATTGTGGATTTCCTGTTATTTACATGAATCGCACTCTTTCCACCGATGAACCATATGTATTGGAATCAATGGTGAAACATGTTTTATATGTCAATGATCATCGTCATCCTGCATTTAGTGTAATTATTGAATTAATTCCTAGACAAGTTTTTAGTGATGGTGATCATGAAGTTGCCACTATCCCTACTTCAATTGGATGAAATATATTTATTACTTTTGATGACTCTAATACCTCAATTGTCATAGTTGATTGTGAACCAGAAGATATGGTGGGAAATAAATAGAATCATATAGTCATGTTCTCACCTACTTGTTTCAGTTGCATCATTCAGAGTGTGTATCCTAGTACATACTTTCAAACCACCATAAATCTTCTATTTCTTTATGTTTTTTATCAGAATGGTTTACACATTAGTTATCTGATACTAATTACTTCCATATTTTTTTCATTGTAGGAAATGACACCCATTGAAGAGATACATCGGAAAAAGAAGATAGAAAATAATCATTACATGAAACAGATGGGTTTTCCTTTACTCATCCCTCTTGTGAGTATTTAATATCAAATATATATATTTCAATAACTTATAATATCATGTGTTTACTTTTGTGTTAAACTTTTTTTCAGGATCCACCCCCTAGACGAGAGATATATGATGAGGAGCCTGATATTTCTCCCAGTACAGAGGTTGGTTGTAGGAGCGGGGGTGGTTCCAGAGTTAGAAAATCATCTGGTGGACCCATTACTGAGGCCGGTGGTACGAGGGCTCATGGTTCAAGAGTTAGACGATCCACTGGTCGTACCCATTTAGACTATGACCCTACCACAGACATATATTCTACACCCCATTTTGATCCTGGTGTCTCTTTAGGGACACATGGGATATTTAGGACTCAGATGATTACACTACCATTTGGCCAGACGTCTGTTCCATCATCATTTTCTTATTTTTCATTATCTCCGAGCTAGTATATTCCACCTTTATCGACTCCTGCTCCAACATAGTATGTGGATGAGGAGCGTACATTGAGGGACACTCCAGCTGTATCGAATATTCCTTCAGCTTCGGCACATCTAGTGATTTCCATTGATCTGTCTACCATAGGTATCATTATATAACTCTAACAAATTATTATAACTAAATTTATTTTTATTATAAGTTGTACTGAATTTTTTTTTTCTTTAATAATAGATTAATCTACTGATAGAAGGCAGGGGAGGCGGCGTACTCTCTTGCGTATGGTATGGAACCACCTAACACATTTTATGGTGGAATACAATGATGGATAGATTATTGATAAATCTGGGCAGGAATGTCAGGGTTTTTCAGCGATGCTAGCCAAATACTCTAACATCATTCCGGTCATCCCTCTCTCTTAGAGACATCTTCAACCAGAAGTCAAGGATAATGGGTGGGCACAAATACAGGTAAAAAATCTATTGGAATTAATGTAGTATTTTGTTTGTCTTTATATGAATTAATCTATTGAGTGTCAGCTTTAGTTTAACTTCATCGATGGCGAAGGTGCACAACCAGCACATTTAAAGAATCTATAAGAGCTTTAGTGATATTATAAGCATGAACTATATGTTGGACGGTGTGATAGATTGGGCACGGATTTTGGGAAAGTACTTATCATGGATGACTTTTTGAAAGAGCAATATCACCAAATGATTATCCATTGGGCGATTGCCTAATTTAAGGTATTAATCCCATTTGAGGTATTTAAATTAAATTTTTCATATTTTTCATTAATATTATCTTATTTTATATTAAACATTATTTAGGAATCTTCTGAAAAAAAAACATTGATTCAAAGAAA
The DNA here is from genome assembly GCA_963277665.1 of Viscum album. Lineage (NCBI taxonomy): Eukaryota > Viridiplantae > Streptophyta > Magnoliopsida > Santalales > Viscaceae > Viscum > Viscum album. The sequence goes on from OY728142.1 coordinate 1,544,439,378, forward strand.
TACCTCTACACTTTGGGGTGCACTACTATGTCAGGTCATGAGAGGAAGCTATCAAAATATAGTTTTTTATAATTATTCTTTAGGACTTTCCCTTTTAATTTTTTCCTACATAAATTATGTGATTTATTGAATATTGAATATATGATTATATTTTCACTTTATATTGTTTTAATGTCATTAAGAATAAAAAATTTAATATTGAAGGAAGTCTCCCTCGAGTAAAATTGGTTTGCTTGAATAGAAGGCAAAAAAGATATAATTGTGGTTAATGATCCTACAAAATAAAAGATTATAAGTTTTAAATTGTTTATTTTAATGTTTAATATAAATTTTGAAATTTGATAATCTATTAATATTTTTAACAGGCTGCTTTAGTGGCCCATGATGCCCAAGAGCCTGACAATTTAGGGCCACACGATCATTTATATCAGGTTTTGGGAGATGAGGACTCTGGTCGAGTACGATGCCATCCTAGTAAGAATATAATCCTGACGAGGTATTGGTCCTTTCTTGGTATCCATTATAGTACCATCAGGTTGTAATATGTCAAAGAGCATGACAGATAGTCTTATAAAAGGGACATAGAGTTGGAAGAAAAGGTTCAAACGAGGGAGAAAGAATTTATGAAACTGATCAAAGCTTTATCTTCATCACTTCCACCAGAGGCTAGTGCAGCATGTTAAACTTATATGTTATCGATGGGTGAATTATCCAATGCACCAGGTGTCTGTTCTAGTGGCGGTCGAAATGATGACGTTCCTGGTGATGACGAGGATGCTGAAGAGGACGAGGGCGAGGATGAGGATGAGTATGAGGGTGAGGATGGTGCCAAGGGTGAGGATGGGGCTGAGGATGAGCATGGGGATGACGAAGAGGATAACAATGCAGATTGATATGGCGGCGAGGATGAGGTTGATGATGACAGTGCTGATTGTGATGGTGATCAAGGGAAGATTGATCCATTACATTTTTGAATTCTGTATAACTCTTTATTTTTGAACTTGTTTTTTCACTCTGGTATGGATATTTTTGAAATCAGTATAACTCTTTATTTTTGACCAAATATGGAATATTAATGGTGTTATAATGGTTTATGGGGCTTCTGGGGCTTGTTCGGAGCTCGGAACCCTGGTCGGCATAGAAAAAACTATGCCTCATGATCAGTAAAATATTTAAGTCCATACAACAAGAATTCTACCAACCATATAGGGATATATTTTAGAAGCAACGTGCATGATTTTCCCTAACCACGCACCATGGGATGAACATCATGCACAATGTCTATTTTATTATTATAAGATATTGTCAATGTTGTTGCACGATTTGCCTAACTAGCATAGGGAAAAATGACTAAACTTAATAAGATTGTGTTGATACTTTAGGAAAACGATCCATGAGTCATATGTGATGTTTAAGAGTAAACCCCACCTCAATATAAGGAAATGTGTGGCCGGTATCACTCAAAGTGGCTCTCTTTTGTTTAAAAAGGACACCCTTTAAGTAAAAACAACTACCATATAGAAAATTGACTAAACATATTTGGAATGTGTTGATACTTTAGTAAAACTATACATGGGTCATATGTGACGTGTACGACTCCACCCCGCGTCAATCCCTGACATGGTGTGGCCGGTACCACTCAAAGTGTCTCACTTTTATTTGAAATGGACAACATATAATGCGAAAACAACAACTGATATACGGAAAATGGACCGAACATATTTAGATTCTGTTAATACTTTAACACAACGATCCATGGGACATTTGTGATGTGTATGAGTCAATACTACATCAATACGAGACATGGTGCGGCTATTATCACTCAATGTGTCTCTCATTGATTTGAAATGGACAACATTTTAAGTGAAAACAACAAATGATATACGAAAATTAGACCAAACATATTTGGATTGTGTTGATACTTTAGTAAAATGATCCAATGGTCATTTGAGATGCGTACAAGACAACCTGGCTCAATCAAAGGAATAGTGTGGCCTGTATCACTCTAAATGTCTCTCTTTTTTTAAAAATTGACACCATTTTAAGTAAAAACAACTAGCATACGAATAACTGACCAAGCTTATTCGCATTGTCTTGACACTTTAACACAGTGATCCATGGGTCATTAGTGAGGTATAAAAGGAGACGACACATCATTTGGATGTGAAGTTTGCATGAAAAAGATGAATATGTGTTTTCTAGGTGTTTGGCGTGCTTGAAAAGCTTACGTGGGGATGCCAAAAAAATGTCGAATGACCTCGGAATGCCAAGAAATCAGACAACAACAAATGGTGGGTGAATTTTGAAATGGTAAGGTAGACTTCATGTTAATAAGTTGTTTCTTGTGATTTCGGTGGCTGAAAATGCACTATGTGTGTCGTAAATGGCCAAAAGATGTGTTTAATGGTCAAATGCATGCCGGATGACATCATAATGACTAGAAATCACCCGAAAACACCCTAATTATTATTTGTGAGGTGTACGAGGAGACGACACATCATTCAAACGTGTGGTTTGATAGGCATGACTAAATATGCATTTTTAGGTGATTGGCACGCTTGAAAAGCGTGCGTGGGGTGGTCAAAACTGGCCGAAGGACCTCGGAATTCCATGATATCTGATGACAATAAAGGGAGGATGAATTGTAAAATGGTCGGCTAGAAGACACGTCAATCGGAGGTGTCATGTGAACGTGGTGGCTGAAAACACCATCCGCATGTCGTAAATAGCCAAGACATGTGTTTAACGCTCCAATGCATACCGAATGACATCAGAATGACTTGAAATCACACGAAAACACCATATTTATTATTTGTGTGCTGTATGAGGAGACAACATGTCATTTGTATGTGCGTTTTTCACAACACAGTTGAATATGTGTTTTTAGTTGTTTAGTGTGATTGAAAAGCATGCATGGGGTGGTCAAAACCTGCAGAATGACTTCAAAATTCCATGAAATTGGATGTAAACAAATGGTGGGTGAATTTTGAAATGGATGGCTAGACTGCACATGAATTGGAGGTTTCGTGTGACCGCGGTGGCCAAAAACGCACTTTGCATGTCGTAAATGGCCAGAACATGTTTTGTACAGTCAAATGCATGCTGAATGACATCAGAACGACTCTAAATCACACTAAAACACCCTAATTTTTACTTCTAAGGTGTACAAGGAGACGAAACGTCATTACGACGCGTGGTTTGCACGGCACGACTAAATATGTGTTTTTTAGGTGTTTGGTGCACCTAAAAAGCATGCATGAGGTGGTCAATCCCAGCCGAAAAACCTCAAAATTCTATGAAATTAGACAAAAACAAAGGGTAGGCGTGTTTTAAAATGGTCGGCCAGACAACACATCAAACAGAGGTGTCATGTGATCGTAGTGGCCAAAAACATACTCTGCGTATTGTAAATGGAAAAAACATGTATTTAACCATTAAATACATATCCAACGACATAAGAATGACTTGAATACTCACAAAAACAACCTAATAATTATTCATGAGGTGTACAAAAAGGCGAAACATCATTCAGATGCAGGGTTTGTGCCGCATGACTGAATATGTGTTTTTAGGTGTTTAGCGCTCTTGAAAAGCATGCGTGGGGTGGTCAAAACTAGAACAACGTCCTCGAAATGCCATGAAATCTGACGAAAATAAAGGGTGGGTGAACTATAAAATGTTCGGCAAGATGGAATGTCAATCAGAGGTGTTGTGTGACTGCGATGGCTGAAAACGCACTCTGCATGTCGTAAATGGCCAAAACACACGTTTAATGGACAAATGCCTACCGAATGACATCAGAATGACTTGAAATCATATAAAACACCCTAATTATTATTCGTGAGGTGTACGTGGATAAAAAACATTATTTTGATGCTCGGTTTTCATGGCACAATTGAATATGTGATTTTTAGGTGTTTGGATCGATTAAAAACAATGCATGGGGTGGTCAAAAACGGCCGAAAGTTCTCGAAATTCAATGAAATCAGACGAATACAAATGGTGGGTGAATTGTAAAATGGTCAGCTAGAGGGTACACAATCTGAGGTTACATGTGACCGTTGTGGCCGAAAAGGCACTCTGTGTGTCGTAAATGGCCAAAACATGCGTTTAATGATTAAATGCATACCGAACAACATCAGAATGACATGAAATCACACAAAAACACTGTAATTATAATTCTTGAGGTGTATGAGGAGACAAAACCTCATTCAGTCATGTAGTTTTCACGACATGGCCTAGTGTGTGTTTTTTAGGTGTTTGGTGTGCTTGAAAAGCATGCGTGGGGTGGTCAAAATAGTTCCAACGACATCGGAATTCCATGAAATCAGATGAAAACAAAGGGTGTGTCAATTGTAAAATGTTTGGCCATACAACTCACCAATCGGAGGTGTCGTGTGATGGTGGTGGAAAAAATGCACTCTTCATGTTGTAAATAGACAAAACATGTCTTTTACGGTCAAATGCATGCCGAACAACATCATAATGACTTGAAATCACACGAAAACACCCTAATTATTATTCTTGAGGTGTACGAGGAGACGACATGTCATTTGGACGCACAATTTATGTGGCATGATTGAAAATGCGATTTTCAGTTGTATGGTACTCTTGAAAAGCATACTTGGGGTGTTCAAAACCGGCCGAATGGCCTCAGAATTCCATTAAATCAGACGACAACAAAGGGTGGGTGAATTGTGAAATGGTTGGCAAGAGGACACGTCAATCAGAGGTGTAATGTGACTGTGGTGGCTGAAAATGCACATTGCATGTCGTAAATGGACAAAACATGAATTTAGCAGTAAAATACATTCCCAGCAACATCTTAATGACTTGGAATCACAGCAAATCACCCTAATTATTATTTGTGAGGTGTAAGAAAGGATGACACGTAATTCTGAAGCGCGGTTTTCACGACACGAATGAATGTGTGTTTTTTATGTGTTTGGCGTGATTGAAAAGCGTGCATGGGGTTGTCAAAACAAGACAAAAAACCTCGGAATGCCATGAAATTGGACGAAAATAGTGGGTGGGTGAATTGTGAAATGGTTAGACAGACGACAAATCAATCAGAGGTGTCGTGTGACCGCGAGGGCTGAAAAAGCACACCACGTGTCGTGAATGGCCAAAACATGAATTTAACGGTCAAATGCATATCGAATGACATCTAAATGACTTGAAATCACACAAAAACACCCTGATTTTGATTCGTGATGTGTACGAGGAGACATGAATGTCATTCAGATGCACAGTTTCCACGGCACGACTGACTATGTGTTTTTTATGTGTTTGGCGTGCTTGAAAAGAGTGCGTGGGGCGGTCAAAACTGGCCGAACGTCCTCAGAATTCCATGAAATCAGATGAAAACAAAGGGTGGAAAAATTTTCAAATGTTCATCCAGACGACACGTCAATCCAAGGTGTCGTGTGACCGCGGTGGCTGAAAATATACTCTGCATGTCGTAAATGGCCAAAACATGCGTTTAACGGTCAAATGTATACAGACCAACTTCGGAATGATTTTAAATTACACGAAAACACCCTAATTATAATTTATGATGTGTATGAGTAGACAAAACAACATTCGGACACACGGTTTGATCCACACGGCTGAATATCTATTTTTTAGGTGTTTGGTGCATCTGAAAAGCGTGTGTGGGGTGGTCAAAACTGGTCGAACGACCTCAAAATGCCATGAAATCAGACGACAATAAAGGGTGGGTGAATAGTAAAATGGTCAGCCAGACGGTATGTCAATCAGAGGTGTCTTGTTACCGAGGTGGAAAAAAACACAATTCACGTGTCGTAAATGACCAAAACATGCATTTTACAGCAAAATACATAACGAATGACATCGAAATGAGTTGACATTACAAGAAAACACCCTAATTATTATTCTTGTGGTGTATAAAAATATGACCCATCATTCAGACGAGCAGTTTGCAAGGCACGACTAAATATTTGTTTTTTAGGTGTTTTGTGCGCTTGAAAACCGTACGTGGGGTGGTCAAAATTAGCCGAATGACCTCAGAATACCATGAAATCGGACAACAATAAAGAGTGGGTGAATTTTGAAATGTTCAGCCAGATCGTATGTCAATCGAAGGTGTCGTGTGACTGTGGTGTCCGAAAACACACACAACGTGTCGTAAATGGAAAAAACATGTGTTTTACGGTCAAATACATACCCAATGACATCAGAATGTCTTGAAAGCTCACGAAAACACCTTAATTAATATTCGTGAGGCGTAGGAAAGGAAGACACGTCATTCAGATGCACGGTTTGCACGGTGCAACTGAATATATTTTTTTAGGTGTTTGGCACGCTTGAAAAGCATGCATAGGGTGGTCAGAACTAGCCGAACGACCTTGGAATGCCATAAAATCAGACGAAAATAAAAGGTGGGTGAACTGTGAAATAGTAGGCCAGACGGCACATCAATCAGAGTTGTCGTGTGACTGCGATAGCAGAAAACACTATCTGCGTACCATAAATGGCGAAAACATGCATTTAACATTCAAATACATACCGAATGACCTCGAAATGACTTGAAATCACAAAAAAAAAACCCTAATTTTTATTCGTGAGGTTTACGAGAAGACGTCACGTCATTCAGACTTGCGTTTGTGGGGAAGGACTAAATATGTGTTTCTTAGATGTTTGGTGCGCTCGAAAAGCATGCGTGGGGTGGTCAAAACTAGCCGAACGACCTCAGAATTCCATGAAATCAGACAGTAATAAAGGGTGGGTGAATTGAAAAATAATCGGCCATACGACACATCAATGGGAGGTGTTGTGTTACTGTGGTGGCCGAAAACACACTTCGCATGTTGTAAATGGCCAAAACATGCATTTAACGGTCAAATGCATACCGAATGACCTCGTAATGACTTGAAATCACACGAAAACCTCCTAATTATTATTCATGAGGGGTATGAGGATACATCATGTCATTTGGACGTGTGTTTTCGCAACACGTCTGAATATGTGTTTTTTGGTGTTTGGGGCACTTGAAAAGCGTGCGTGGGGTGGTTAAAACTGGCCGAACGACATCAGAATGCCATGAAATCGGACGATAACAAAGGGTGGGTGAATTGTAAAATGGTTGGGTAGACAACAATCAACCGGAGGTGTTGTGTTACTATGGTGTCCGAAAACACACTCTATGTGTCGTAAATGACCAAAACAAGTGTTTATGGTCATGTACATACTGAATGATATCAGAATGACTTGAAATCACAGAAAACACACTAATTATTATTTTTGAGGTTTATGAAAAGAAGAAACGTCATTCAAATGTGTGGTTTTCATGGAATGGTAGAATATGTGTTTTATTGGTGTTTGGCGTGCTTGAAAAGCGTGTGTGGGGTGGTTAAAACTGGTCAAATGACCTAAGAATTCCATTAAATTGGACGACAACAAAGAGTGGGTTAATTTTGAAATGGTCGTCCAGACGACACATCAATCATATGTGTGTCATGTTACCACGGTGGCCGAAAACACACTCCGGGCAGCCCCGCCCCCAACAGAACCCCTCACCCTTGGATGGACCCCCACACCCCCGGGACAACCTCTCGACACTTGATAGCCCCCCAAATAACGGAAAGCCACCCCCCCCACCCCCGCCCACCAGAGTGCACCCCCTCACCCCGGACAACCCCCACCCCCATAACAACCCCCCCAACCCCCCCAAACAACCCCCTTACCCCAGATATCCCCCCACCCACCATATAGCCCCCTACTCACCTAGGACGGTCCACACCCCCAGGATAGCCCCCGCATCACCCTGACAACCCTCCCACCACCCAGACTATCCCACGCACCACCCGGATAGCCCCCCCAGATAACCCCCTACCTCAATTCAAGGCACGGTGTGACTGGTATCACTCAAACTGTCTCACTTTTGATTTAAGTGGACAACATTTTAAGTGAAAACAACAACTATCATACGGAAAATCTCCACAAGGATACCCATATATTCTTGAAATTAAGTGATAAAAAATAAAATATGGTCTATTGGTCATACGTTACTATAAAAAAATATTCATAAGGCATATATTAAAACACAATGGGTCATAGTATATATAGAAAAACATGAATTATATTAATAACGAGTCTTGACAACCCGTCATTAACATGCACCAACAATAATGTTCTACTTCTCAATCAGGGGTCGTTCATTCTATACAATACCATACAACAAATAAATATCATATAGTGATTTCATATGAAACCTATGAACACTCAGGTATACCATATAACAAATTTTTCAACAAGGCTACAGATAGATTCTTGAAAAATAAGTTTCAATGACTCATAAAAATACCCCAATGGTGAGGAATACATATGGTGACACCATAGACCCGTGGATCACCCCAGACCAATCCTCAAACAGTGGGTTCTAGGACCAAACCAAAGTCCCTTTAGGAACCCAATACCAAAGACTTAATTGAATATTCATACGTACTACCCAAGATGGGGATTCATCTCACATAACTCCCAGGAGAGAAAATTATAGTTAGCCACATACCCCCTTATTCTAATTTAAATATCTATGAAAAAAATGTATGTTATTTCAGTAACCCATCTCATATGTCGAGACTGCCCAATGATTCCCATTAACACATCAGAAACCATTTATACATGGAAACATAATCATTAGAGGAATATAAACATCCCATCTGCTTCCTATAACTCATCCTAGGTCTAAGAACATGGAAACTACCATTGTCTATCTTCTGGGTATCATGATCCTTGTCCATTCTACCCAAGTTTTTCTGTTGGTTTTAAGATACTCATCCCAAGACCATGACTAAACTTCCATGTGCTCCCTATAACATTTAGGTTTTTTCTCTTGTGTGTATTGGTGTTGTGGATTGAGTGACGAATGAATTATAAATTTTTAATACACTTATGTTTGTTGGTGTCATGGTTTTTGTGAGGAATGAATTCTAAATTTGCAATCTTCTTATGGGTGTTATTTCATTTCCAATTACATTTAGTCTTTTTCTCTTATGGGTGTTATTACATTTGATTTTCTAAATTTCACAATTTCAAAATTCAGGAATGAATTATATATTTTTAATACTTTGGATTGGGATTTTTTATTGGTGTTTTTGTAGGTCTGGAGAGGGGGAGGTGTGTTGCAATGTTGCTGTGGATTTGTAGGTCTGGATATGGGAGGGTGGCATGCAGCTGTGGAGTTGGGAAAATCTATACCAACGGTTTCCAAAAACATTGGTATAGATTCAATAGTATTAGTATACCAATGGTTTTTTTATAACCATTGGTATAGTTTTAGACCAACAGTTATAGAAAAATCATTGGTATAGCCTTAAGGCTTGCATTTACCCTCTATACCAATGGTTTCACAAATCGTTGGTATATGTTATAATTTAACACACATATTCCAATGGTATGTAGAAAACCATTGGTATACCTTCTATTTTTACACCTATAAAAATGGTTTTCATAGAACTATTGTTATAGGCCTATTGTCACGGCATACATGACCACAGTTGAGGGAATCATTTTTATACTATATACCAATAGTTTTTAGGCCTTTACCAATGGTTGTGAACCATTGGTAGAGTGTAAAATTCCAGTAGAGCTTATGGTGACAAGTTAGGTTTACCACCCCATCATGAGATGGTCCTCTATATTTAATGAGAATAGAGATGGAATGATGTTTATGCTACCATATTATATAACCTCATTGGGATGTGAGAGAATGTGGTGTGGTTGGATATCCTGTATGGTTAGGGATTTGTAATACCTAGTGTTATCACATGGGTTGCCCAATGTTGTTCTCCAGATAGGAGAATGGGTACTCTGGATAAGGTGGGGATCAATGATTCCTGAATTAATGGGATCTCGGGAAAGAGTATCCAACCTAAATAATAAATGACACCATAATGTATTTAATGTATGAGTAGGATAATGCATGAAACTTGAGTACAGATATAAGAGAATTTATGAGAGTACTAGTATCATAGGGATCTCTCATGAAGTCAGTTATGGATTCATGTTTTTTTGGGAAGACTTCTCTAGGATTCAATCCCCTTTACTGACCATGACACAGAAAAGGAAGATGTTTACATAGTCATATATATTCCCAGGATTTTTTGAGGATTTGAGGCTGTGGATTAAAATTTTGTCTACTTTGAGGAAACTATTGTAGGGTGTGGAATATCTAGTGTATTGTGAGATCTATGTGGATGGGATCAACTATATGTTTATGTTGAGTCGGGAATTTATCTTATATGGGTCGAGGAAGCTGTGACCCAAAGAGAAGAACTGTGGAACCCGTGACCTAGATCTGATTGTTTTAGTATTTGATATGAGGATATAAGGGCACTATCTTCTGGGCGAGTTCTTTTATTATTTCATAGAACATTAGATCCATATGTATTTCTTCACACAGAGAGACATAATCTTAAGGTAGAGGTTCTTGTGGGTGTCCCTGAAATAATAGTACATTGTGGTAGAAAATACTTTTATGAAGTGATATGTGGTAGTACATTCCCTGGGCCGGTATTCCAAGTTTTAATTGGTGTATAAGATATATAAGAAGTTTCCATCCTTTAAGTTGGCCCTTGTTTAGGAAGAGGGTTAATCATTTATTTAGTTGATGGTGTGGACTCCTCTGCTCTTTTAGCGTCTAAATGGTTCCCATTAGGGATATATCATCTGTAAGTTCGTATGTGACTAGATATCCTCATGATATTCACTACATTGATTTTATGAATTCATTAATCAAGTCATCATTTTCTAGGGACTGATGGTTGTCTTAGTCACAATACAAGATGTGGTGATGAGGGAGTTTTAGGCATATCCTTTGGCTATAAATCTCTATGTGTGGAATATGTATATATGAATTTAGTGGTAGCTTTAGTGGTATGGTATGAGAGAGAGTGTGGTGGAGTTCATCTATTGATGTCAATATTCTATTACGAAAGGGTTGAGAACCAAGTTATAGCAGGTTTATTAAAGTCCCAAGATATCCCAGAATGTAAATTTGATAAAATATCCCTGGGAATCATTATAGGGATTCTATGCATAAATAGAGGCCATGAAACCTTCTAGTTTATAGTTGAAAAACATACATAGATATCCCATATCATTTCTATAATGGAGAAAAGATCAGTGGGGAGTAGGGGTAGTTGTACGTATTGTTATTATTTCAAATTCATTGGGTTCCCTACAATATGTTTGTTGACAATGATGTGTGTTTCACATCACATATATAAATAAGAATATATGAGGAATCTGGGACTTTTATGGGAATGATTACAAACATTCCCGCAGCAATATATGGGGTAAAGAATTGCACTATCTAGGTGTTGCTTGGTTTGCTGAGGTGTTCCATTTCATACATTATATGGATCTATAAGGATAATTACCCATTGGAATCATTTTCATACAATAATAGATAACAATATATAATAATCATGGAAACATTTGAGGCCCTATACGGGAAAATGTATGTGTTACCATTAATCTTGAATAAGTTCATTAAGGTATCCCTTTTATAGCCAGAGATGGTAGATGTGAAAAACATGAAGGTCTATGTATTTTTTGAGTGGAGTAGGATAGCTATCTAATGATATAAATCATATGAAAATAAATGGAGAAGGACGTTGGAGATCAAACCTAAAAGAAATTTTTTCCAACGACTCTCCCTACAAGAAGGATTGTTGTGATTTGGATGTGGAGGAAATATATCACCAAGGTTCATCATGATATTCTATATATTGATGAGGTTTGGGGAGTTTTATGAACCCTCAAACTACCCCCATAGGTATAGAGGGTGCATGATGTCTTCTAAGTTTCTCAATTGAGGAGATACATCCATGTCCCCATGAAAGTTATTGAATATGTCTATATAGACATGGAGGACAAAGCCAATTTTTGGATAAATCATTTTTAATTTATGATCAATAGGATTGGAATATTTTGGATTGACCATCCATTAGTTTTTTAGTTTTGTAAGTACAAAATCATGTATGAGATATTCAATGTGCTGATGAGAATGATTCGGGATATCTATCCTAGGATGTTTTTAATTTTTTCCCTTCATGTACAAAATAATTCAAGGAGGGAATAATATATTGAACTTTATACCTTTTACGACATGAAAATATATCCTGAAATATTTATGCTGCTAGGAATTGAGAAAAAACATTATTCCTAGGATAGGGGTTCCAAAAAGTAATTTTTTAAAAATATTAGATATATTTTATATCACTCAGAAAACATTTCATAAATAAATTGGGATATATCCTAAATAGAGTATCAAGATAAAAATATGATACCACTATTCAACTAGAAATTTTAGGATTATCCTTGGACTTAATAAAATTGTGTCAATGTTGGATGTTTGGATAAACCGAATGGTGGAAGTTATGTTTAATTAAAATAAAAAATTAATTTTTTTATGTTAAATTAATTGAATTATTTGTATTTATCCTATTATAACACTATAAAATCTGATTGATAGAGTTTTATGCATAACCCTAGGACCAATGAAAGGTAGTTCCACCAATCTCTATTGTTGGAGAGTCGAGATCTGGCTGCAATGAGCATTAGGATTAAGGGGAATAAAGAGAAAAAAGCAAATCTTCTTCCTTTGATTGGGATCATGATCTTCATCGAATGACTATCAAACATTGAGGTAAGAAATTTCATTTGATTATTCTTCCCATTTGATTAAAATATTGACCATGATCATTTTAAATCCTTTCATCTGCTTCAATTCTGAGACATTTCATGCACCCATGTATCAGATTCGAATATTTAATTTCATTAATCAATGTTATTCAATGATTCAAACATAGTATATCTCCAATTTTATTCATTGGATAATAAATCATGGTAAATTAATATTTTACATCTGTTTCTCCCTCCCCACTATATTTCATGTTCTTCATATTTGGACCACGGTGTCAAACTTCCACTATTTTGAGGTGTGACTGAGTGCAATCAGGTTTTAAAACACAATATTATTGAGTATTTTTTTTAAATAAATGAAATTATTTCCTCAAAATGTGATAAATGTGTTTATTTACAACATATTTTGGATTATATCATTCATCTAAAAATTTCATGAAAATTCCAATTTTACCCTTTTGAGTTTACTGTATTACTTTCTCTATAAATATATTATAGTGAATTATATGAACATAAAATTTTGTAAATTTGTTCTAATGTTAATTGGATAAACATTAATCCAATATATAGAGGATGGATCATGTATTTTAGTGATGGTACGAAATCACTTGATTGGAAACCACTTCAGTATTTGGGTTATAACATGTTCATACATGTTTGGAATGGAACCAAATTAAGATACATGTTTGATGGAGGAAATTTTAACACATAAAAATCATTATGGATATAGGTTTCATGTGTTATGGTGGAAAGACATGATTTGTAATTTAGTCTAAATTATTTGGATGAATTTACCCATTCATTCATGAAACTTCCTTAAACCAATCCTCTCCTCCACTCTATAAATGATTTTTTATCATTTGGATGGGTTGGATAATCCCTTTGTGGATTTTGTTTTCCTAAGATATGTTCTGTCTTGAAAATTAAATTAACCATTGGATTAGATAAAAAAGTATTCTAGGATCTCCTCCAAAATGATCTTTTTTTTCTTTTTCTTTGTTGCAATTCTTCCCCTTGTAATAATCTACATTTTTTATTTCAATTCTTCTATTTTTTGAAATCCTGTTTTTTTATTTTCATCATATTTGGGACGAAAATCATGAATAAAATATAAATTGGGAAATACCAATTGAATAACTTTTAACATGACAAAAATTTCTATGATTAATATACCACCCTTGATAGAGTAGTTATTTTTTATAATCAATCTACCTCTTACCTTATTCATTCACTTATTTCGAATATATGACCTACATTAATTCACATAATATAATCTAAAAATTATTTTTCATAATTAAATGAAACTATGTAATAATGTGAATGGTTACTATAGAAACACAAGTGTTATGTAATTATTTCAAACAACTAGTGGTATTCACATTATTTTTCAATTTATTCTCTTCTTCTATTATTTCTTTCTTCTTTACCACATATGAATCCTTCTTCTTCTTTGGAGTTAATTTTTCTTTTTTTGACCATAAAATCAAACTTCTTATCTTTTCATTATGGTTAAATATTTATTAATTTTATTATTATTTGATTTATGACATGAACTAATAAAATGTACCACATAGATCTAGACCCAGGGATTTAATTTAGCTTTATGGATCAAATCACAGAATCTCAGTCTATGAGGATTTTTGAAATTCAACCAAATGGAGACTTCTCCTATTCTTAGAACATTTAAATAGAAATAAATTAATATTTAAACATAAAAGTAGAACCAATTGTTGAAAATAATTACAATTAACAAAATAGGATAATTTAGTAATTAGATTCACCTAATATTAAATATCAACCAAATGGTGTTGCATACACAAATATCGAATTGGAATTTGTGCTGAAATATTTGTTAATTAACCTTCTTTCAAAATTACATGTATTATATGGGGGTGATCCAAGAAATTATTTCAAAGAATTTAGTGTGGTATGGTAAACCCTAACATGAATAAATGTATCTGAAGATCAAATAAAACTATGATAGTTCTCGTTCAATGTAATATGTTTGTTTGATTTAAAACATCTTTTCTCATAGATATATTTTCTTGGATCAAAGGTCATTAAAATTTTTATTATAGATATCAAGAATCGTGAAATCCAAAGGGGAGTTAATGTATGAGTACTGAGAGTGGTTCAAGAAGACGTGTGAAAGTTACCCACATCATCAAATCAGTGAGGAACTATTTATCCATTTCTTTAATGAAGGACTTAGACCAATGGAAAGGAGCATGGTGGATATGATGGAAGGAGGGAAATTGGTTAAAAACCAGTTTTTTCTTGAGAATTGACTGATAATGTGGCACAAAATTCACAAAACTTTGGTATTCAATGTATACTATATGTTTGAGGAGTGCATCAGGAAATTCATTATTCTTTTGAAAATAATTTTTCTGATACTATGATGGATGAATTGAACACTATGATGGGACATATTTCATTGGCTCAAAATACATAACAACTCACACCGTATAGGGCTTAAAGAATTTTCATTGATATAGGTCACTCCACTGACTATTTCTCCGAATTAAAAGATATAGAATAATGTTCATCAATATTTTCTTAGATACAATATTATACGAAATGAAAACCAAATCCCTAGAAGAATTATGATTCCTTATCATGAATATACAACCACGAATGTAAATATCTATTTGACATGAGGAATGGATCTGGAAAACAACAAAGTCTCTCTTTTTAATAAAATTTCCAGGAGCCTACATATTACCCATGAGGTATTCAACAACCCCAAAATATATTTGAGGCTCTAGAGTTTAAAATTCAAAAATATGGAATTCTAAAAAAATAGGTTCTAAGGTTGATGTCCTTTTATTCAATTTTTTCTTAATTAATCAAATGAGATTAAGAGTCAATGCTTAGAGTTGAGATAGTTTAAGATACAAATGAATCATATTTCCACCACAATCCATGAATGGGTGAGTAAGAACTATATAAATGTTTCTTTCCATCCTACTCAAATACCATGGGGAATGTAATTGCATTCGCATTGAGATGAGGGAAGAAAATGACTGATACATTTACACCTATAATCCCACCATGACTCCATAAAACTCTGAATAAACCCCATTCAAGACCATATATTGAGAAACCCAAGGAGATAGACTAGGGTAAAGAAAAATATTGATGGTATTCCTCATAAAACTCTTCAATTTAAAATAGATTTTTAAACCATGAATATGGATGAATAAGAGATTCCAAAAAGAGGACTTCAACAAATTCAAGCACATTGAAAAAACATACAACCTATTGAGGCCATTAATAAACTCCAATGGAAAACCAAATTCTTAAAATAACTATGTACCAGTCTTAGTGGGATTCAGGGAAATGGGAGGATCAATAATGGAAGGAATGTGTCAGCACTCATTACAACAACTCAAGATATTCAAACAAAGTGCACTTATCAAGGGAAATTTATCATACCATGGATCATTGACAAGTTAAACTTTTAAATATACATGTAATTTTTAGAGTATCAATAAATGTGATTGTTCACTCTGTATTATCATGTTTATAGGTTGGTGAGTTGAATCCAATGATTTTATTGGTGTAATTTGGGAAAAGAGATACAATATATGCAGCATGAGTCATTGAGGATGCACTTTTCTGGGTAAGAGACATGATATTTCCATCTGATTTCAATGTGCATAACATGGAGAAAAATCTGGTAAATTCACATCATCCCATTATATTATGTAGTAGCTTCCACAAAACTAAAAAAAATATTCATAAAATTATTATCAGTACACTTTAAATGTTTTTTGAAGATGATGTTGTGATATTTAATGGCATGGACTCCATGAATTACCCCTCATAAGAAAATTATTATTTTTTCCTCTCATTTAGAACCACTAGGTAATAACTCTTTGGAATTATATTTTACTATCATTTGGAAGATTATGGAATCAGTTCATGATTTATTTCAGAGTGATCATTCACACCGATTACTAATGAAAAAACTCATTGGGATTTTATTTTTATGGGGATTCATATTCTAATATGGAACATGTTCACCTTGATCATGACATGGTTGTTGACAATGTTGATAGATTTAATTCATTATTAGCTCATTTTGAATATGATTATTCCGATACATGTGTTCATTGTTCGTATATTTTTGTTCCTTCAATTTATCTATCCATAAGACACCACTATCATTGGATCTGAATCCATTTCCATCAGATATCATATACTCATAATTGTTTAGTGGTGTGATTACATGTTATCATTTCTAAAATTCTACCTTTTGAACATGAATAAAAACCTGTGAATATATTTTGGGGGAACATTTGGGAAATTAGGAGTAACATTGATTAATTATCTTGTATTATCACATCTGTTTAAATATATAATATTATTTTGTAGGATAGGGAAAAATAATCATGAGTCCATAAATTTGATATAATATAACTATTAAAGAAGTTGTTAAAAAATAATTTGAGAAGATTCCCATGGATGTTTTAATTTAACCATTTTCATATTCCTAGTGGAAAAGTCCTCTTCATGTTTTTCCTAAGATAAGTGGTGCTACATTGGTTTGAAATGAGATAGAATAATTATTTTCAATGTGGGTCCAAAATAGTTGGAGTATGTGTATTGATAATAAGAAACTAAATGAATCCGATCAGAAGGAACATTTACCGTACCTTTATTAATAAAATGATCATGAGTCTATCTAGGAAAACAACCTATTGTTTATTTAATGTGATTTATGGAAATTTTTATGTTCTAAAATAATCGGAGGATCATGAGAAGATAATATTCAGTTGTCGATTCAATGCAGATGCCAACCAAAGGATTTCATTTAGACTTTTCAAGGCCCGTTTTTCCTTCTAGATATTCACATGGAGTATTTTCTCATATTTCATTGAGACAAACATGGAGTTATTTAGGGATGAGTTTAAATATTATGGATCATCATTTGAGAAATGTATCTTTTGGTTGGGAAATGTGTGGACACATTTTATTGAAAAGAATCCAGTTTTGAAAATTTCAAAGTTTAATTTTATTGTAGAGAATGGAGTTTTTATATGTCATGAAGTGTAAAAAAAATTAAGAGAGGTTGATAGATTTCAGGTAGATATTATTTCATCCTTAACATATTCTTCATGTGTGTGTGATGTTAGATCATTCCTATGGAATGCATGATTTTATTGATTCTTCATCTGCTATTTGAGTAAGACCACTCTACATTTTACTCTGTTACTTAAAATAGATATTAAAACCATTTTAAATTTATTGGGTAGGGTAACATTTGATGTTGTATTCAAGAATATAACCGCTCCACCGATCACACATCCCCTAAGGTGGGACCTTCCATTTCATCTTATGGTTTACGCATGAAACATCACTATTGGAAATTTCATAACATTGTGGGTTGTAGGAAAATCACATGTGAATGACTATGATACAAAGTCATAATAACCAACCCAAAAAAACTAAAAAAATGGAAAATGAGATTATTTCTATAATATTTTCTTTACATAAATTCCCTTCATATTTATTGGTCACTAAAGTAGTTTTTCCTTACTATGCATCACAGGGGTTCCTCTTAATGAAGCCAGATATGATTCCAAGGCATATAAGATGGATGGTCCTTCTTTACAAATTTGATATTGACATATAAGAAAATAAGGGGATATAAAAATTTGTGTCAGACCACATTGGTAGGATTAATCACACATTATTGGTTGACATCTTAGACTAGGTACCACATTGGGACACATTACCTGATGAGCATCTTTATTCCATCCAATGAATGAATCCCTAGTATGATGATAAATTTAACTACCTTGTTTCCTCTAGAATTCCAAATAACATAAAGAATCATCTAATAAAAAAATTATTGTGTGGGCTTAGATTTCATGTGGTTGATAATCCATACATATGGAATAAGTGTATAAATCATGTTATTAGAAGATCTGTGTCAAATCATTAGTTTGGATTTATAATATATTGTATTTATACTCTTTTTGTGGTATACACATTGGACCCAAACAAATAGAATGGAAATTAATATTCCCTCGGTTACATTATCCTAGCATATTCCAAGATGCTCATGTGTTTTGAATGTCATACTTACATTTCCAGTACATTAGAAATATTTTTATGACATATGACATACCACAACAAAACATTTTATTTTGAGAGATTTTTGATTTTTGGAATAATGATTTTATTTGTCGTCATCCAAGTTCATTTGTTTTTTATGAATTTTTTTTGTTGATTATGTGAGTAAATTGGTGGAGGTCAAGGCCACAAGGAATTATAATTCTCATGTTGTAGTGGATTTTTTCATTGTTTAAATTTTCTAAATGTTTTAAATAACAAATGATATAATCAGTTATTAGGGGACACACTTTTATAATTGGAATTTTGCTTCCCTCATTGATAATTATGCGGTTAAATTGAAAAATTCAACACTAAACCACCCCAAACAAATTTTCAGGATGATGTTTCAAATCAAGAGTTGAAACAAATTTTAGAGAAAATCAAGAAACTAAAAAGGAAGGATTTGAGTAATCTCTTAGATAATGTGTTCTGGTCTTATTGAATTGAATAAAAGAAAACCATTAGTGTGTCATTATTTTATATATTTTTGGAATGCATGTCTTCTCCCTATAGAGGTTGAACATTAGCGATATTGGGCTATAAAGTAATGAAATATGGATTTGGACCATGATTGAATTCAAAGGATGATTCAAAATAAATAGCTTGGGGAGATTTTTTTATCATCATATGAGAACACAAAGATCGACAAGGGAAGATCAAAATCATCTCATGAGAGAATGATCCAAAAATAGAGTTTCATGTATTAGAGATATTCAAACTCTATAGTTCACAGCTGAGGTCGAATCCCAGTAAGTAGAATTCATGATGGTTAAGCCATTAGGTTATATCGAACTTTTTCCCATGTGGTGAAACGGAGATCACCGAAGGGGACATAGTAAGGATATTTATAATAAATGGGAATCATTTTATGAAATAAATTGAGTAACTTTTTACTGATGTACTTGGTTTCATCACGTTACGTAACCCCATCATCACTTGAGAATATATTTATGTTCCAAGCCCCTTAAAATTGATATTAATTTTCATATTTTATATTATACATTTCATTTAAATATATCATCTCATAAGTTCAAATTGAGTAAAATGAAAAAATTTATGTATTAGGGCGGGAAAAACATTTTGGGGTAGCTTCTTTAGGATTTTCATTATTGTGTTTTGCTTCTGTTTTGTGTTTGGTTTTCTATTAGATTTTAAAAAAAAATAAAAGAAAATAATTTAATCAATAATAACATATCATGTTATAATCTCATTTACATGGGAATCATATTGAAAATTTTTGTTTTCAAAATCAATTGGTGGAATGATAATAATGAGAAATATTTCATTAGCAAGGGTTGAATTTAATAAAAATGTGACACATAAATGATATTATTGGTTGAGTCATTATAAAACCTTTTAGATTATGACATCATTATTTTTTATATTTTTTCACGGTAAATTATTTCTATGATTTCTACACCCAAATTTTCATGCAACCATAAACTTCTTAATTATTCATAATCAATTGAATTTATATCCATGTTTGGTAAAACAAATCCATCTTATATAAATTGTTGGTTCATATGTTTATTTATCTTATGATAAGTTTCATTGGTATATTGTAGTGAATTATGCATGTGTACCAGATATTTGATAGTTTTATGCCCACATAAAAGTCATAAAAAAATAAAAATATATATATTAAGAAATATATTAATATAGAGTTGAGTGATGAAATATAAAAAACGTTGGGATATCTACATCATGATCTTATTGTCTGAATTTATGGAATTTTTAAGTTAGTGGGTTTGGAAATTTGATTTCAATAGAATTTATAATTTTTTTTTATATTAAAATAGGAAAAAGGAAGTTTTTTTACATCACCTGGATATATTAAATAATGGGTCGAGATATGAAAATTATATGGTTTGTACGCACACACATAGGGAATTAATGGAATTGTGGATAAAAACATGTTTCTATATGATTAATTTCATCAATATAATTGAATTTTATTCTGATTAAATTTTTTATACAATGAATTTTAAATATACATATACTGACACTTTATGGGATTCTTACATTTACTATATTTCCATTATGGATTGAGAAATATGAACATGAATATCCTGTAACAATTTTCCGGATTACATGATTTTGATGTTTTTTCCAATAGTGAAAAGTGGTATTTGTGGGAGATTTGATAAAACAAAATTTTATTCAATCTTTTATGGAAAATAAATTACATAATTTCTGTACATTTTTTTTCAATGTGTTTATTTATAATATAATTATTATTAAATCAACCATTTCAAATTTTTTAAAAAATTTATGTTTTACCTTTATTGATTACTATAGTATTTGGTCAATTTATATTTTCCAATGAATTATTTGAACATGAAATTTTTTAAATATTTTCTAGACTTATGGGATACAGCTTTATTTATGGACATCCATGCTATATCATTCATTTGAGTGGAGTAAAAAGAAAACGAATTGAAAGATCAGATAGACTCGCTATATTGAACAACACATTAATATTTGGGCTATAACATCTTAATACAAACTTGGATTCTACCAAAATTTGGAGATAATATCAAGGAAAAAATTTCTAAAAAATAACCCTTCTATAAGGATATATGTTTCATGTGTTATGGAGGTTAAACATGTTGTACAATTTGGATAAAATTATTTGGGTGAATTTACACATTGACTCTTGAAAACCTCTTTAAACCTAGCCTCCCCCCTACCCTATAAGTTGGTGTTTTTATCATTTGGAGGAAGTTGGACATGACCTAGAGGATCAAGAATAATGTGTTGTTTTATTTAAAGTTTCCATTGGAGTAGGGAAGATATCATGATAGGATGTCCTCCATAATGATCTTATTTTCCTTTTCTTTTTTGTAATGTTTTTTTTCATGTAAAAAACACATTTTTTTATTCTTTAATTATCCTTTTGTCCAATTTTATTCCTCTCTACTCATCCAATTTGGTATAAAAGTCAATATTACAAATGAGGATGTGATTTGTGTAAATTTTGAGAGTCTAATATTAATTGGTAAGAAAAACCCCAGGGGAGAAATAAGTAGAGTTAAAATATAATCCCTAAACCCAAATAATACTTATTTAAAGAATGTATTTATTCCCTAATTTGCCTATAATAATAATCTTTCTTTATAATGAAAATTAAATTAGGGTTCTCTGATTGGATTTTCTGAATCTCTCCTTGGGTTTAATTCACATCTTCTTTGTGGAATAGTTTATTCTCATAGGGTTCGAGGGATAACGAATCAAGAGATCATAATTAATTGGATAATAATTTTAATTATAATTGTTAATAAGTAAGTGAATAGGTAGATTTATATCGAATAAATGTTCTAAAAAAATCAAATCATTTTTTTGTTTCACTTTCTCAATCTCACTTAATATTTTTAAAAACAATACAACCTTCTTCCTGCATACGTCTTATATATTTATAAATGGAAACCACCATGATTTTAATTAGTGTGTTTCTTACCTTTTATTTTATTTTCAAAATTCCATTAATATGTTTTTAAATTTACTTCCCCATCTGATATATGACCTTGGACATCCTCTCAGCTACACCGAAGAAGTAAAAAAATTACACATCATTTGAAAGTGCCCCTAACTTTGACTTTCATCATTCCCTGGAATCATGGAAGATTTTTGTAGGATGAATGGATAGAGGATTTTGGGATGGATGAGGAAGTTTTATTGGATTTTAGTGATGAATTAAGGTGATCTAAAATACAGAAAAGAATGATTTTGATGGGAGACGCACAAGGTGTGTGGCACACCACCGTTGATTGGTGGGAAAAAAAAATTTCCATTAGAGGTATGCAATCGATGAATGGTACCCTATAAATTTTATTTTAGGTTCCATAAATTGATAACTATATGTATAGTATGTATATGGGAGACATTGAAAATAAATATGAGTTTCTATGGGGTTTGAGACATTATAAGAATCACATGTTGTGTAGGATCCCCACATGCCATATGAACCTATGATGATAACATCACATGTACACTAGGAGGACATAGATATGGGAATGACCAGACACATGCCTTACACAACTATGGTACATGGGCACAAGATGAAGGACCACAGAATAACACCTTGCGAGAGGTTACAACATATACTAGATTATATAAGAATCAGAAATATTACATGGAAACATTAAAGGTAATTGTCATGATCTTAGGTGAATTACTAAAACCATGTATTCCACTTTCATTCCATGTATGGAATCATGGGTAGTAATCTGTGTACCATTATGGATACGACCATGAAGTAGAGTGGGACCACACCCCATGTGAGTTCCCAACACACTGTTTACCCCTTCTTCCATTTGAGGAAACTATACCTCTCAAATATTCTTTTTTTGGACAGATATTTTTTCTTATTATTAAAAAATACAGATTTTTTATCTATGATGAAATTTATGGTGGATTTCACATTGTCCTTTGGGATATGATGTGAGATGTTATAAGTGTGATTCCTCTTTAGGTTATGCTCAATAGCAGATATGATGAGTCCTCTACGTAACATATTTGCACCATCCAATGGTATTAGGGCATGGGTCCTAGACTATTAGAGGATAATCCTCATGTTGTATCAAAGAGTGGGTCCTCATCCGTTAGAGTGGATATCGCCTATTAGGACATATCATTTGTTCTCTACCAACTATTTCAGTTACCACCTCTTTTTGGTAATGTAATGAGTCTTCTACCAACTATCAGAGTGGAACCCTCATACTAGGCAAGGATTGTTCCTCTATCATTCATAGTTTAACCCTATCATGGTTTATGAGAATGGTTATTTGACTATTATAGTGGAACTATCTTGTGGTATTAGGGTATGAGTCCTTTATCAAATAATTCCACCACACACCACCCCCAGTAGTTAGTGTGTAAGGAGTATACCTTGTGATTGTGGCCCCTCGACTGTGAGATAGTGTAGTGAAGCTTGTATCAACATGGATCCCCCTTCAAAAGAATATGTGGGATGTTGGGAATTGCGGACAGACCATTCGATCTATTTAAACTCATTTTCTAGCGTGATGTATTAGTTGGCGATCCCATTTCCTTTTTTTCCTATTTTGTTGGCAATCAATTTTTTTCCATGAAGGATTTTTCTCCCTCTTGTTATGGGTTGATCACTTTATTACTATCATTTTTCTTACTACCCCCTTATATTACATGGTGTCCTTCTGGGTATGTTTATACTCACACATGTTTGGGTTTCTGCCAAATGTCTTGTATTATGAATATAATGGAAAGGTCTATGATGATTACATAGAAGCATAGGGATACCATAGTGCATTTGGTGATGTATGGTTGTTAACCCATTGTGATTCAGAGGTGGTCTCTCTCTACATTTACTTTTTAGTTTGATTGGGCTGGGATGTCATTCTATTTGGTTTTGTATCTTGGACATTTTACTTTTCACATTACACTATCATAGTCCTTTATTTATTAGAGGATGTTACATGTAGGATTATTTCTCTAGATATTAAATTCATTTATTTTATTTATCTACACTTTTCCATGAAGATGGTTAGTTCTATGTGTACTGGTAAATTAAGTAAATGCCTCACATATTAGTTATAAATTTCGGTACTTTTCACCAGCTCCTAGAATTTGGAGGTGGGATTGGGGTAATTTGGGCTGATCTCTATTAGGTTAGGTCACGAAAATTCCAAAAAGAACTTTTAATGAATCATATTAGGTTAAAACAAATATCCAACAAATGGAAAATAATAATAAATTTATACTCTATGAGAAATGAAAAGTCCTCCTATTTCTATGATATTGATCTCCCTATCTAAATAGAAAATATATTTTTAGTTTCTTATGGATAAATTATATTATTTCATTAAATAATGAAAAATTTTATTATGTGGGAAATTTTATTTTTGGGAAAAATATATCTCCTTGAAATTTTATAATATATACATTTTTCTAAATTAATATTGTATTTGATAGAATGTTTTGTATAAAAAAATGAAATAATATTTTAAGTGGCATATTAAATAATATATTATTAATAAAATTTATTAAATGTAAAACCATTAGTAATTAATTTTTTAAAAAAAATTTGAAAATAATTAAAAATAAGATGAATAACACATAATTTTTTAAAAATTCATTATTTCAAAAAATTATTTTTCCTTCATGAATAGAAATTTTATTTTAAATATAAATTTATAATTTTTATATGTTTAGTTTTAAAAATTTCATGAATTTATTTGAATTATCATACAAATTTTATCTTAGTGTGATATTGATTCAAATTTTATTAAGTAATTAATTTTTAAGTTAGTAGAGAAAATATTTTTTTAATAAAATTTTAAATTTTATAGATTTATCGATCAATGATAAATAAATCTAATTTAAAAAATAATACTAAAAATATATTTCTTGACTAAACATATTTATGTTAAAATATAATTTTTTTACATTCAAAAACCTCTGATTATATTTAGGTCTCCATTAACATTTTATTCTAATTTAATAATAGTTTCATGAATGTTTCCAATTGAGAAATTTTAGTTTAAAATTATTCTTTTGTTTTTTTTGAAATGAAAAATTATTATATTTATTTCATATTTCAAAAATTTATGTCATTAAAGTTAATAAAATTAATAGTTTTAAACAGAAAATAAATTTAAATCCGAATAACACACTTTTTCTTAAAACATTTTTTCAACATTATGATTGTTTATTCAAAAATGGAAATTTCTCGACCATATAAATTCTACTTAAAAAATTGAATTAAAATTTAAATGATAAATTTAAAATTATTTAATGAGTTTGTTCTTAAGTTTAGTCAATAAATTTATTTACCAATGAGAAAAATCTATTACCAAGGTATATGTATAATAGTTTATAGGATATACCTATATAAAAATTGAAAGGGCCATAAATCTCTCCAAGATTTCCCCAAAGTACTTTTCGGACAAGATACTAGGACCAATTAAAATATAAAATTCATATTTACCAATTTTTGATTCTCTGACCCCTGAATAGTTATATTTAACTATAGAAAGGTAATGAGTACTCCCAAAATTTCCATTCCCTCATATTATAAAATGGGAATAATTACAACCATTAATGTTACCATTATTAAATTGAATGTAATCCAAAAAATTTTACAATTTTTCAACATAGAATAATTTATAAATTTTTTAATCCTCTTGTCTCAATTAAATATCCCTAGACATCCATTTAAGGGGATAGATATATTTAGAATCTCAATTTCACTATATGACTATTTTTATCTCAATTTCGTTTTCAAATTAATATTTTTCTTCAAAACAATTTCTAGGAACACCAATATAATTAAAAAATTAGTTAAATATAGTTATATTTTATTTTATTTATATTGGAAAAATTATTAAATATATGTAATCTTTTATAAAAAAAACATTCATTGGGTATTTTTGTGGACTTTCACTGCCATGAAGTGACACTGTTCATTTTTCATAAATAAATTTCATCGCTGGTAAAAAATTTGTATTTGAGAAATTAATTTTCATAATATGTCATAATTATTAATCTGAAAAGAAAATTTTTAATATACCATCTTTCTACACAAATCCTTATGTAGTGAAATCATTCGTCAAGCATATTAGTGCACTACAACCTCTACGAATGAAGAATTTCATTTTTAATCACCAACCAACATGTATGGTTATATGAACTAATTTAATCACGGTAAATTAAATTCATTAAATTTTTAATTATATATATATTTCATAACAACATTATATAAAAATAAGACTTTTTTCAAAAAAACCATAATATCAAACTCTTATTTGAGTATGTTTTACAAATTGCATGAATGACGTTATGATTTTTATATCAAAAAAATGAATGTTATATAATGATTATATAATGTAATATTAATTTATTTCTGATATTTTAATTATTCCATAGTTTTTTGTCAATATTTAATTTATTTAGTAACATATCACCTTTCAATCATTAAACCCGCTGAAACTAGTTCTTCCAAATTTCCCTTTTCACACCCCACACCATTATCACTCATAAAATTAAAATTGTATATTATGTATTATTTAAATATATGATTTTATGGTATTGGATAATCTCAAAATGATGAAATATTTTTTTATTAAACTAGAATCAACAACATCAATACAAAACTAGTAAAAAAGTCCATCCTAGTTTCTGGCACCCAATGGTGATTTAATTTATATTATATGAATATATTTAAAACAAATATTTATAAAGAAGTTGGAAAATTTAAATATTCACGAATAAGGCTATGTAATATGTTATTTAAATGGTTATTTTAATTATATAATATTCAAAACATGTTATACTAATGAGGAATATAAGGTAACAATTTTATTTCCCATTATCAAATATATGATAAATGATTGATATTTCAGCCCATAATTTATTTTATATGTAGTATTCACTTCCATATTATATTTAATTAAAATTAACATCTTTCATTTCATGACATTTTAATTACCATTTTATGGTAATTGTAATGTATGAATAAAATTAAATAATCTTACTTTTTCAAAAGTAAATATATAATTTTTTATGTAAATTTTTATTTTTAAAGATAAATTAAATGAATTTGTTTTTATAAATAAATTATTGAGTGTTCTTTAAAAGATATTTATTATATATATTTTTTCTTTGTAAAATAACTTTTATTTTAATGATTAATATTCAAAATAATTTATGAAAAGAAAATATTTTTTTAAATAATTTTTTAAAGAGTTTTGAAAAATATAAAATTAGGATATTTATCATCATTTTTTAAATTTATTTACTGAAAAATAGAAAAAAAATTCTTTCATCTATGTCAATATCGTAAAGATTTATTTGTGTCATAATGGGTATACTTTTTATGCCACCATCCATCACGTTTGAATGGTTTTCTTATGGAATTTCTCAGGAAATGTTTTTATAAAACCTGTATTTTTTATATAGGTTAATTATGTGATGTTTGAAATAAAATGTTATCACCATCTCTTGAGGTCATTATTTATAAATTTATGGTTAATTATAATTAGTTTTTGTGTACCTATATAACCTATCATTGCATTGGATAATTTTTTAAATCTCATCTTATAATGATTATGAGTCTCAACTTGCAGAAGATTATATATGTTTATTGGATTAATCATAATCATGATATATATTAGATATATTCAAATAAATTAATTTGAACAATGTTTAGATTATCTAAATTAAAATTATTCTTTGTTAACATGATGTGGATTATCAACATTCAAAATATTTAGCTTGATCGTAATGCAGATTAGCTACATTCAGTTGATTATGTGTGAACATGATGTATTTAGATATGTTCATAGTGTTACAATTCCCTATTTTATTTATACTCTATTTTTCTATTTCATATGATTATGTGATTTTAATTGATCAGGATTATAAAATCATGTTTCAACAATCATTTTCTATGGTAGATGTCTATTTATTTGGGAATATATGTCCTTCTATCACAACTTATGGATGAACACTTATTTTTATGTATTCTGATCATACTAATGTAATATCATATTCTTATGATCGTTCCATTAATAAGACAATTTTGAGTTTTTCCAATATTATGTATTTTAAAATACCACTTTATTACGTTTTCATTCCCTATTTTATGAATATAATTATATCTTATGTTATACCTAGAAGTGTAACATACAATAGGGAGATCACAAATGCTATTAGATCAAACACTTAGTACGGGTAATACTCATCAATATTTCATCATGATTTAAATCATAAAAATATGAGAGAACATTGACCATATATAAATATCATAATACAAATAACATGTATAAATATTTGTGGTCTCTAATCCATAATCGTATGAAATGAATTCTCGGAAGATCGAACATATAATATAAAATAGGAGTGTAGAAACATGGGACATTGAACATGTTTCCACTGCCATTATCCTTGTAATATGATATAAAAATGTTGAAAAAATAATATGGATATATAGAATAATAAAAATCACAAAAAATAAAAACATACTATTTTATGTTTCATAACCCCCTCCCCTAAAAGGTACATATCCCACACTAACAATGAGAGAAGGGAGATAATAATGCCTGAATCCCACCTCCAATGGGCTAGGGGTTGAGGGTAAGAACTTAGGGAATATCATACAAAAAATTGGGAGGCATTAAATTTTTTTATTTTAAATGATTATAGATAAGATTGAAAAAACAAAAAGCCTTCTTTATAACAATATAAAGATATATCCCAAAAATTCATGTAATTCATCAAACTAGATAAATTGTAATAGAAAAGAAATGTACTAAAAGATCAACATGGAAGTGATAATGAAGCTCAAATAGCTCTTAAACAACCACAAGATTTTAATGTACATCATGGTCACCTTATTTCTCCTAATTTCTAGAAATATAGTGTATATATACCTCATTTGGTCACAATATGTATATTATGTAGGATCCTCCCTAAATACTTCTGTGAAAAGTATATGTAAATAATAATAATGATCAGTGAACACCAACTAAAGATAAACCATTACATAAAAATGATTTCATTATTCCTAGCCTCACTTTGGCTATCTCTTAGACAATTTTACATACATGGGAAAATATTGTATAAGAATCAAAAAAAGGTACCATGCTAACACTCCCACACAATTTTTTTACTCTTACCCATCATTGTACATCCAAGTCAATATTTTTCTATATGTAGACCAACCAGAAGAAAACTACTCTAAAATATCATATGTTGTATCTTTTGTATCATTTTATCTAACCATCACATATCATACAAACCATTCATCACATAATCTCATCATCCCATACAACATCTCTATATACTAACCATGTTGTTCCTATGATCCACCAGATAAAATAAGTATTGTGTTATACCTAATTCCACCGTAACCTAAATACATAGTAACAATAATAATAAAATGGATACATTATCCTGATATACATATCTTTTAAATGACCACAACAAAGTTAATCCCCTATATTCATATAGGAGAAAAAGAACCATCATGTATATAGGAACATAAAACTACAAGTAGAATTGAGTAGGGCTAGAGGGGGTAATAAACCTGTCATTCCACACCGACATTGATGTTGGGTAAACACTGTTATAGAGTCTAATGGGTTTAATTATTAAAACCAATTAAGGGTGGGATTTCATATTAAATCACATAACATACAAGATATTATTTAACAATCAACAGTTCTATAGGAATTAAACTATTCCAAGTCTTAACTTCCACTATCATATCATGAACACATATCTACCAACACTACTAACAACATATCCTACCAGAAAAAAATTAGTTTAGAATCAAATTTAATAAATTCATTCAACTTAAAATTTAATTTGAAATTAATTAATTCATTATAAATTAGTTAACATTTTTTCATTTATTTTTTAATTATCAACCACATGAATCCCATTCCCTCTAGGTATAATTCATCCAATTTGATGTTTAAAAATATTATCAAAATATTTAATTCATTAAAGAATCGACCATATGGGTTAGAAAAATTTATTAATCACTATGATTCAATAATTCGAAGTACCCATGTAAAAAACTTAATATTAAATAAAATACTTTTTACAAAAAACAAGAATAAACAAGATTCCATAAGAAGTGGTGAATGATATGATGGTAAATAAAAAACATCACCATCCAAACATTAAGGAAAATTATAAATATTTGAGAACAATACTTTTAACAAAAAAATAGGTAGCTTCATTATATTCTATCCATCAGGGTTCCATCCCTAGAACCAAAATGAATATCACCAACAATCCATCCCACCACCACTAGCATCAGCTGCTAAATCAATCTTCATCCTCCAAGCCAAAATCTCATCAAACCATCTACCATACCAAGATCACATCAGACACACAGTATGGATTAAATTATATATGAACACATGAAAATAATTAAACCAAATGGATATGTAATTTCTTACTATATTTCATAAAAACCGTGGTTTCAATATTTTACAAGAAAACAAGCATACTTAGCACTAAAAATTATAATTTTTCATGAAAAGAGATTATTTAACATATTGATTTAACCAATTCATTTATAATTTGTATCCACCTCATGAAACCTATAAAAAACCAACTTATGATTACTAGATTGGTCACCCAAGGTGGTATTCCACATGGTGAGGTATAAATAAATTATGGAACCATTTCTGTAATATAACCAAAATGAGACATAAAAAAAGTGTATAATGTGAAATAAATAGATACAACACGATCTATAAAATATATGAGAAATAAGATAAATAAAAGATATATGAATATAATATACCAAAAAATTCATGGTGACCACTAATGTCCACAAAACCATCCCTATAAGAAGGAAACCAAAGAATAGAGAACCTGATATGCAGTATTATGCCCTTCCCTTTCCCTATGTTTTGAAGAAACAAGGTCTAAAACCACCCAAAAGAAAATATTCGTTTGATCAAATATCACAGTAGGATAACACAAAAGTATATATACACATTCTAATATCAATAATGAACAAGTTATAGCACTAATAAGGTCTGGTTGATAATTAATTCACCTATATAAAACCATTTTTGAGAATTTATTTTGTATTCCTTTAATTCATACAATACTTACAAAACAGAAGCATATAATAGTTATAAAAGAACAAATGATAAATTAAACATGTGTGGAAATATCCAGGAAATGACCCACCATGTGATAAACTATGTATAAATGGTAAACCATTCCATTTGGGATCTAGAATATTAGAATACATACCAGATAAAATATAAGCCTAAAAACACAAAATGGTTCAAACTAATATCAAGTCAAATCATAGTCTTTTGATAAGATAAAATTAACCCTAAGAGTCACCACACAACCTATATTCATCTATAACTATTTATCCAGGCACCAAAGGTTCCATATTTTCCATGTTTATTCAAAACCATTTCCAAAACCATGGTCACTTTAATTATAATCCATTTTCACCAAATAAAAACAATTACAATGTGAAATCTAATGGAATAAAAAATAACATATAGTATTCCATTAATTATCAAAACATATAAAGATAATCCTACCTAAATAATGATTTAAGCATATATTATTTAAAAAATTTATATTGATAAAGAATGTGTCAACAATAAAAAGAAAAATTCCAATAAAAACTATAAAGGCCCTATATAAAACATTGATCGATTAGGAATCTAAGAAAACACATCCAACGACACCACCATTACCAAAGGAAATGTATAATTAGAAAACACTTACCATGAGATACTCAGTGAAACACTCATGATTACCAATCACTGAGAAAAATGATTGAGAAGGAGCATAGATTCCCAAAATCGTGTTGGAGAGATACTAAGTCTCATGATGGATGGATGTGACTGAATGAAACAAAAATATATGCGTAGTCTATTTAAAAACAAAAACCCTTATAATTCTGGACATGAAGTAATTTCATGATGTGAATTTCTTAATTAACAAACGATGCCACAAAACAAGTCATATTAGATTAAAAATGTCGATATTGATCAATTCAATATGTAAAGATAATTCACTTGTTGTACAAATTTCATGACATGAACCAATTCAAGAAATCTTCCCAACAACCAATACAATGTTTGAAACCCTCTTACTTTATGAATTCATTAAGTAGACATACAATTGTCTAGATTATACATAGAAGAAAAATCAAACAAAATTTTCCTCTATCATCAGGGAGAACCCCAAAAATCCTTTTAATAATTTATACTCAGAATCAATTAATTCAAAAAATATACATCCCAGATCACTAAGTCAATTTCCCCTTCAATGGATCTTCATTCTTAAGAATCCCACAATGCACCCAAAAAAGGGCATCGAAATAGAGAATGAAAGGAATTGCTGAAGGAAGATAGTAGGGTTTCATAATATCCCCTCAATAAACAATTTTTATCCCCTGACCGTAGACTGACATAAATTATGAAGAATGTTAGATCCTCAACAATTCATGTTCCCACATGTCTTGACTATGTTTTTAAGACTTCCACTATTTCCAAATCAACGAAATCTTATTACATTGTAACACATTGTCTTGGTGATCCATAATATAATATTATTTATATACCATTGTGATGTTGAGATAAATAAAAACACCCTCCAATTAAATTTCATGGGAATGATCTTGTTGATGCCACCACAGTTGGGGAACATGAAACACAATGTGGATGGATGCAAAACAAGATAGAAATTTCAAAAATTATTCTACATTTCCTAGTCATCTGATGATATCAAAGTGGACCATTAACCTCTTTTA
This sequence comes from Viscum album, assembly GCA_963277665.1. Classification (NCBI taxonomy): domain Eukaryota; kingdom Viridiplantae; phylum Streptophyta; class Magnoliopsida; order Santalales; family Viscaceae; genus Viscum; species Viscum album. The sequence goes on from OY728142.1 coordinate 1,544,472,454, forward strand.
CAATACAGCCATCAAACCCAAAAAATGATTTCTATAGAGAGATGATACATTACCAAATATCTGATCGCCGACCTCAAACTTCAGTGGCTTCATCTAATGGTCGAAATAATATTTTTGATTACACTCTAATGTGACTAATAACTTTTGAATCAAATATATCATCAATATTATGTACTAATAAAGTCTAAGCCCAACCATGGAACACTCTCCCACCCCTTCCCAACATACGGGATATCTACTTGGCCATCCATACAAATCCCTAAGTAGAACCATCCTGAACATGTCTAGATAAATATTGTTAGAGGAAAACTAAACGAATATAATATTTATTCCCCAGATATATTTAAAACAATCACTAATGAGTGGATAATATTTTCATGAACATTTATAGATATCTATGATATTTTATTTATCCAAGGTTGATATATTGTTATCAATTTAATCTGGGAACCCTTCACCTCATAAAATCATTTCCAAAACATGAATGTGAACCTTGGGTCCCTACTTGATATAACCATAGAGGGGACACCATAAACTCCTTGAATATACCAAATAAACCATTCCCCATGCTTCTCAATATGATTTGTGTCTTTCAGATATTGGAAATGAACTAATTTCATGATTCAATCAATGATCACACATATCTAATCCTTCCCAATAGGATTCCACGTAGAAATGTCAAACTTAAAGGAAATATCATCCCATTTTCGTATAGGAATTGGCATGGGATGTAACAAACCATCTGGCCTCTAGTGGTCCTCCTTATATCTCTATTTTATAAGACACCGTGATAAAAAATTCACAATTGATAATCTCATCCCAACCACCAAAACGATAATTTCAAATCACGATATATCTTTGACTTAGTTATATGTACAAAACAATAAGCATGGTGTCCACTATCTACCAACTCCTAGATCACTGAAATCAAAAAAACCGACCTTCAATGAAAGCATAATGCTACACTGGAAGACCATGAACAATCTCGATTGGTATCCCCACCATAATGTATTTTACAAAGGTTTTGGATGTTAGAATTAAACATATGATCGGGCCTTGCCCACTCTTTAAAGGGGTATTTTTCTATCATCGATCATAAACATTCCCTCCCAACAACTTCATTAACTTTCTAGATCAACTATGAAAATAAACTACTCAAACTTCACTCTTGAATGTATTCATTCTCTACTTATGGTGGATATTAACATCACATTGCATCTACGACTGCAATCCCATTAATAGGAGTATAAGAAATGTCAAAATAAAATGTATAATTTTATAGCACTTAGTGTATTTGTTTCATGTTAAGATACCTTTGAGTAAATATATATTTCAGGATATAATGATAATAATATACAATAAAATAATCTTCAAAGAGGAAGTGATGCCACATTTTGAGTGCATCTATAACAGCTTCTAGCTCAATATCATGTGTATGTTAGTTCTTCACATGAAGGAATAACGGTTAAGATCCACATGTAACCACTAATATCCCTTCCATCAAGATTCACTCTAAATATATTCCCAAAGAACTAAAAAAAATATAACATGAACCTAGTTTTACAAGAATCAAAAATAATATTGATGTTAATATAACCTCCATTTACTCAAATTATCTATAAAACATTTCATTCGACTCAATATTTACTCCCCAATTGTTTCATTTTTTCAATGAAGCTGAAATCATGGAGACGCCCCACCCAGAAATCCTGTATTAACCAATGAACCCCAAGAAGCTTCAAATATCTAAAATATTTATAGGATACCCCCGGTACATAACTATATATACCTATTACAGATCCACAAAGACACCCCTATCATGTATGAGCTGCCCTGGAAACACTGCTTCTTGAATCCAAAACTTGCCTTTTTAAATATTACCTTATATATGATATTCCATCAACATTATAAGAATAATATTTATATGATTTTTGTTATCATATTTTGAAATGTATTAAGACAAAATTCCATCCACAAACACCATAATGAAGGATTCCAAGAGTAGATACAAGGTGTGATTCATAAATTCCCCAAACACCAAATGAGTTCTAGTTATTCAGAATAGCATAAACCTATCCTTTAAACACCCATACCAAATCCAAATCTCTATATTTGGTATATCTACTTATTGGACTCTCACCAAGAGGTACCCTAACAGTATACCAATAATTTAATATTAACAATCCCAACTATGATAATTAAATACATCAGCAATCCGAGAATGTTATTTTTTCTCATTATGATCACCAGATTTATCAGTTGATAGTCAATGCAATGTTTAAGGCTCCTATATATCATATTCGAAACTAGGATGATCGATGGCCATAGTGGCATGTGTGGATGAATAAATCACCTATCCTCAATATCTATGAGATGTACCATTACTTCTGTATACTATGTGGTTGTTATTTGATAAGATTCAAAAGAAATGCGAATCATTCGAAGGAGCATGTCTATATTAAAAAAGACCTCCCTCAGTTGGGATAAATAAGAATAATCTTCCCAAAATACCTCTGGGTATGTACACACTTCTACTAGTATATTACTATCCATATATGGGGAAATAGATAAAATAAAAATCATACAATATTGGTATGATATTACCATAATAATAAGAAAAATAGCCCCAAACATTCCTGATCTAGAGTCCCACTCACCCTAAAAACATGAGTGACCCAATTAGAAGATAATAAATTAAACAAATTGGGATAATAGTATATCGAGGTAAAAATAGTTAAAATCTAATAGATACTAATAATCAAGACAAATATGTCAAGATCGAGCACTATGATGTCCCGATCCTCTTTCAATTTTGATATCATTCATGGATGCGTGGGACACATGAAACCCTGTTCGGAACTCATACCCAAATGCATGGAATGATCCAACATGTATGTAATAAGCTCATAAATAAATAGAAAATTTAATAGAGATTTATTGTTATAAAGGATTGGTATCACTTATATCAATCAAAACTACCACGATATAATAAAAAATAATCATCATGATTCTTAATATGGTTATGAATTCTTCATATAACTATTATGAATTATCCATCATATAAATATATTCAATATCATATTTTAAAAGACATTTATTAGCCCCATGAACTTCCCCCATAGATTCATCATAATTCCCAACACCCTTGGAAGCATCAGTAAAAACCTATGAGTCGTTGGTGAATATGGATCCATCCTTACATCCTTTGGACATCCTATGAAAAAAACATTTCATATATCCAAACGATCAATAAGGATGAAATGTTCTATGTCCCTATAACCAAATAGACTCAGTCTGGATAGGACTCTAACACTGAAAGGAAAAAATCCATTGTTTTCCAGATAAATCCCCCAAACTAGCCTTGATGAAAAATTGAAACCTTTTTACTTCCCTTTCAAGGAAGAAGGTATACCCTGGCTTACGATAGTAGCAACTGAAGATCCTTCCAAACCTATATTTCTAGTAAGGTCAGCCTCATCTAAAACCACCAGATAAAATGCATCCAAAAAATCATAAGGATTAGAAGAACAAACATCATCCAAAGAGCCGCACTCGATCCCAACTCAAACCTCTGATCCTATATGTAATAATTTTTTAAATGATTAAATTCTAGATGTATCAGCTCAGTAATATTGGTGGAATACTATATAATGGTATTCTACACTTTCTATAAGGATATAAAATTTCAGGTCTTCAACACTTGTAATATTTCATAATCAAACTATAGGTTGGATATTTTCTTGAACGAAGTGCAAGTAATATCATCGGTCAAATTATCTTGCAAAATATATTCCCATCAAATTTTCTTGATCTCGCAACATTATATGTTGTAAATGCCACCACAGAGTTTTTATGACTTATTAATAAGTTAAAGATCCTTTCAAAAATCTCAAGAAAATCCTTATATTAATAGGGCCCACTATCACCCTGGAATATGGGTGGTTGATGCCTGGTGAATCCAAAGTCATGATCCAGCATATATCCCTGCTTTCTGACGCCTACCTGACCAAATGTATGAATGGGGAAAGTTAATGTTTTGACCAATTAAGCATCCACAATAGGGATTTCATGTGGAACCTATCTCATTGCTTCCTCACTAATATTTAAATGGGATATTTTATGAGATATTGTCTACAAATCATGATGAAAAAACCAATATGTTATGTGCATATTGATAAATCATAGGAACAACTTCAGGTATTTATAAAAAATCATTAAAACCATACAATTTTAATGTAATTTTGAATTATAAAAATGAAAGAAGACGCCTTAAGAAAATATCAGGTCCATTTAAATAAACATACCATATAGATTTTTCAAATGAAATCAATCACCAAGTCTAAAAAATGGTAAAAACATTATGACCACAAATTGTAACTCAAGTTTAGCCACAGATGTGAACATTCTAGGAAATCCCTATACATAAAAAAAGAATTATGATGGTCCTAACATTGATATACCATAGTCATGTAACCAAACAGAGGCCGTCTAAACACACATAATGATAAGCATGCATGTGTTTCCAATTTGAAGGTAACCTACCCTAGTTGACCTGATAGGTCACCCAAGGTGGTCTAACATAGGAAGAAGTATAACCAAGAAAAAAGAAAAAAGTATTTAAAATAACAAAAAAATACATACAAAGGCATAAAAACATGAATAAAGACACAAAAATATCCAAATAATATAATCCAATCATATTATACTAGAAAAGCATGACTATATAATTCCAAATGGTGTATATGTGACCTTCTTCCCCCCCCCCAAATTTCAATTTGAAGAAAATAGATGAAAAGAGAACCTCACATTCAACATGACACCATATACTTACCCCGTGTCCTAAAAAACATGTCCTACAATAATCCAATGTAAAAATTGCAGTGTCATCACAGAGACTTATAACATACAAGTAATGAATTTCTAAAAGTTATAAAATAAAGAATTCATAGTTTTTGGATTTAAAAAATCTACTTTAAAACGAATTTTCATTAATAAAACCATATGTAAATCATTACTTTGTTTTTGTTAAATCATAACATATATTCCAAATCATGGAATATAACAATTTTAACTGAAAAACTAGTAAATTAATAATATTGGAAAATTTATATGAAATAATCTATAATTAGATAACATGGTATAAAAGATAATGTACACCATCTGGTCTCTAGACTATGTAAATATAGTCTAGACATAAAAAATGCTAAAATATACACAAGTTTGTTCAAATTGATATCGAGTCATGCTACATTATTTTGATATCACGAATGTAAACCCTAGATGCAACCTACACACTAGGGCCACATATGTATCTTTCAAGACAAACCCTATACTTCCCAATGGTCCATGTTTATTCAAAACCATTCCCAAAACCATGATAAGATTTTATTAAAACCATTATTCACCAATTGAAAACTATTCCAATTAACAAAAAAAAGAAACAGATCCAAAATAAAATATAGAAATCAAAGAACTAGAAACACTATCATAGATCCATTTACCTTAAGAATGATGGAATCCTACAAACCATTGATAATAACAATTGAGAAACCATGGAGTGACCCTTGAAATATAAGGAATGATACGTAACTACAATTGAAGGATATAAAAAAACAATATATAATGAATTAGAAAATAAATTTCAGTCAACATCATCACATTGACCAAAGTAAATAAAAAATTAAATTACACATACTCAAAGAGACACACATCAATAACCATGATGACCAAACACTAAAATAATGATATGTAATGATATGAGATAACTAAATTAATCTAAGAGATCTTGTAGGTCTTGGGAAGGAAGGATGTGGATGAATTAAAATAAAAATAGATTTTCATCACATTTAAAAATGATAACCCCATGTAATTTACAATGTTAATCCCATTTTCGAAAATGAATTTATTAATTAACAAAAGATTCTAAAATATACATATCCTTGGATTAAAAAGTTAATATTTTTTTCAATTCACGACATGAACATGATTCACGATGTGTTAACCATTCCCTCCTTGAACCAATTCACAAAATATTCTCAGAAACCAATATAGGATCTGTAACCATTTAGCATCATGGTTTATTCATACTGATAAAAAAAATCAATAAATCTACATGAAATCCCAAACTAGAAATGGTGTTCACTGAGCTCAAGGAGAAACCCCCAAAGCCACTAACCCATTTATACCCATACTCTATTGATTCTAATAATCAGGCATCCTCAAACATTTGGAAAATTTGACCTCAAAATAAACTCCATTCTGAATAATACCCCAATTCAAAAAAATTAAAAGGTAAAAAAATAAAAGAATGCCTAAATGAAATTGATAGGGTGTTATAGAACCTATATAATTGGATATTAAATAGTAACACCGTGAGAATTTTAAGAGTATCATTTTTTATTGGAATGCATCACACACCACACAAATAATAGAGTTAAATATAATAACACAATACATTTCATTATATTTAATATTTTAAAAATTCAATCTATTCCATAGCTTGTAATGCACGCCAAACGGAGTCAGATTTGGTAACATGCAACAATGAGTTTCTTCGACACCTTGTGTCACATGAAAGACCTGGTTTCACCAAATACTATTAATATGTTTATTTAAATGCAATATTATCACCAAGAAATTAAATTTTATGTCACTAATAGGAAGAAATAAATAATTTAATTATATTTTTGAATTCATTTTTACCAAATAATTATTAATGAATATGAAAACCAATTGAATATAATTTAACTCCTTTATAAATTATTATTTCTATACCTCAAAGAAATTTTATCACAATAGAATAAATAAATTAATATTATTTGATAGTATTAATGGTGTTTATATACTATACTTCTTAAAAATTTATCCAGTATATTATATAGGAATAATATAATAATAAATATAATTTTATGCATAAAAATATATATTTTCCTAAAGGTAGTTGTAAAACCTTCTAATGGGGAAAATTTTAGTTAAAAATAATTTATGAATTATTTGAAAATTTTATTTGAATAAATACTGACTCTGTAAATAGAAATTTCAAAATTATCTTTGGGTGATTTTTTTGTATTATCCTGAGATGATTCATTTTTATAAATAGAAAAAAAAATACTGAATATAAATTGGTAAATACCTCATTGTTTATACAATTTATAATGTTAAATTATATTATTAATTAGTTTTAATGTGAATATAGATAAATTATAAAAATATTAATCCAATATAGGTCATTTGAATCATTTTCACATTGATTTTTGATATAATATAATTGTGAAATTTTGATCATTTTCACATTTAAACTCAGATTTTTTGCTGCGTCTCCATGATTAATTTTAAGAAATATTTTTCCCCCTATGTATGTTTAAATTTGAAATATAGATTCCATATTTTTAATAATAACACATTATAATTTATTACAATATTAATAAAATTTTTTGACAAACAATATTATTGAAAATAGTTAAAATTAATAGTAGTGATTGAGATAAAAATGAGTTAACTTAGTTGTTAAACAAAGAATATAGAGTGTAATTACGACCCAAATGAAATAAAAACCCCCCATTTTATTGACATGTTGATACCTTAACCCTTCATTAATGGATTGTTTCATTATTAAATCATTATTTTGTAAAAATGTTTGTAAGATTATCTTCATTTCAAAATAATCAAATTGTATGGTCTCTATCACTTATAAAATGCCTCACCCTATCCTCTCCACTTATAAAATTAAAAACTCTAAGAATAATCAGTGAAAAGACAAATTCAATACAAAAACAACATCCCATTATTCTTGATTCCATATCTATTTTATAAATCCAACTATGGAAGGCATTAGTGCAAGCCTAAGGATGATACCCAAAGTAGAGGAAATGTTTTTCAAAATCCTTTTTTATTTTATTTCCTTCTCCACTGCATTCAATTATTATTATATCATTTTTATATATAAACCTATGTATCTTAAATATGATTATATTCTTTTATGTTATGGGTTTGACCTAAAAACACATATATTTACATCTAATTGGTTACAAAATCATCATTCGTGTGTACAACGAATGGCTGCCTTGTGAAATGAAGTCTTTCCTTTTTTCTGTTACCACCTTTTCAGGTTGAAAAAAATGATGGATTTGTATTTTTTATATTTAATATATGATATATATGATGTTATAACATTTATTTAACTAATATATTATATATAAATTAATATTATCCAATTTGTGGGAATATGATAATGTCACCCATGTATACAATGGACTACCACCTCCTGAAGCATTGTGATGCATTCACCTTTTACATGGAAAGTATTAAAGAATGGATTAATAATCATATGTAATACATATTTTGTTATATTGATTCAATAATGATAATATATATAAATATATATCAACTAATTATCTTAAATTTTATTTTATGGGAAAATAGAAACGACGTTTATGCGTAAAAATGACCAACTTTTTCCATAAACTATGTATTTTATTTACTATCATTAAATATTACAGATCACTATCAATTAATATAAATATAATATATATGGTATTGATATGATCATCATTATAATTCATATGATACAACTAAATAATATTTGCAATAACTAGATAGTTTATAAAAAACAATGAATGAGAACATAAGGAATTTAGCACATGAAATAATGAAAATATTGAATGATTTGTAGCAAATAAGAGATGAGATGTTATGAAAAGTACATATATGATTTAATAAATTGAAGTATGGTTTTTTAATATATTAATAAAATTATAATAACCATTATAAATGAGTTTAAATAGTTCTCAACCAACACTATGTTTAGGGTATGTAATTTTATAACAATTTATATTCATTCGAGTATTATTTGTTATTATGCATCAATTAACTTTTATGTGCTGTATATACTACCCATAAAACATGAAATATCATGATTTAATAATTTTTCAGGGTATTTTATGTATCTATTTGAATTTTCTCATCCATGTTTATTTAATTAAAAATTATGATGTGGTAAAATTTATTCTAAAATCTCACATTCTATTATGATTGTTAACATCATTTGAACAAAATCACGTTCTTATAATAATTTATCATTAGAAGTTTTAATTATATTAAATGTACATGTTATTATATAATAGATATTATTATTCCCTAAAGTGTATCAATTTCTTACATATGGTGTACACATTGAAATTTAATTTCTATATAGTGGGAAATAACGATGAATATGTATTAGTTACTCAATATAGTTATTTAATGATTAAGAATTATTAAATTTATTATTAAATATTTGAAAATTATTTGGACATGAAAAATGGGTTTCTCCATGTTTATTATTTCCCAGTTATGAATCGATAGTCCGATGAGATGAATTTGATTGAAGAATTAGATCATTTTTACCCAATAAGTTTTGAAATGTCTTTACAATAGATCTTGATAATAAAGGTTTCATGTTCCTAGTAAACATGACATCCAATAATTAATAATTTTTCAATGTTTATAATTCAATTATTATTATCCATGATATTTTCATTATGAAAAAAATATATTGATACATTTCATGATCAACTTATTTATTAGATGAAATGTTTTTAAAGTTCTTTACCTTTCCCATATCTATTATTCATTACTAAATCAAGATATATTACACTATAGATAATCCTTATGAATCATTTGATATCAGCATTATTATTTTCATTCCCTAGGATATGAATAAGATTTCACTGGATGAATTTCCAAGGATGCAATTTATTTTATTTTATTTATTTATTAGGTTTTATTTTCTATTCCCAATAAAAAATTGGAATCGTGTTTATATATGGTTCCCGAAAACAATAAAGATGATCATTATTTAAGGATTTTCATCCATGAAATCATGAAAATTTAATAATTTCAGGCATTATCATTATGAATCTTGGGGCGAGGTCAGTAAAGTTTGTTTTAGAAAAATTTTAGTTGTGGCCATGGAAATTAGATTTAAGAAACCCTAGATTAGGTAACGTGAACCTATGATGGAAATTCAGGATATATATTTAAAATAAGATTAATGATTTTGGATTTTGAATTATGTTTCATAATGATATTATCTAATATAGTGTATTACCATATTTCTAAATGGTGTCTGGAAGAAGGATCAAGAACTATATTAATGCCTAAAATCCAAAGGGTAAGAATAATCATTTCATTGAGGGTTTTATGATTCTGTTTTTTGGGGAAGTTGATTCTCATACATTATCAAAATATTAGGATATAATACGTTGTATAAAATGTTAGTAAAAAAATTCTCCATTTATTTTGGCTTCAAAAAAATCAAGTGAAGAAGAGAATGAAAGATAAAAAGGAATATCAATGGAAGAAGGTAGAGAAAGATTTTACCACATGTGATAATTGCGGAAGGAAACAGCACAATATTTTCATAAGAGGAAAATTTATTTTTATTTTGTGTGGATAAAAAGTTAATCATGGTTGTTATTTTAAGTGAGAGAATTATTTTCTCAATGATATTGGACACTATGTAAATGAATTGTCCTTGTGTCAAGGGAATATACCTCTGAATAAGTGAAGGGCTCAATTTTATGCTTATCATATTGATTTTACTGAATATGAATGATTATTTGATCATGTTTGGATCAAAGAATTATTTTATTTGTGTATTTTATCAATGGATTACTAGTCATGAGTACCACAAAATATATAAGTATTGTACTATCGTACTATTTAATTAAGGATTTGAGGACCCATGTTGAATGGTACTGATAACTACGAAAAATGATTTAGTGACATGTATATATTAATGGAAAATATATTATTAATGGAAATAAAAACCATAATTTTTTTTCTAATGTTGTGATAATGGAGATTAGGAAATGATATTATTGACCATGATAATGTAAAATGGATAATACTGACCACCTTGGAACTGATTGATGATTTATTAGAAATATTGTTATGCTATCATTAATATAGTATAAAACATTTTGGATTTATGTAAGATATCCAATAACCTATGTTTTATATAAGTAATAATGAATTGTGTTGTTTTTCTGAAATGGTTGATGGTAATTCATGTGATTTCCTTGTTTTAAGAGAATACATAATAATTGTATTCACATGATTTGTACATAATGATTAAGAGCCACATTATATTTTCTGGGTAATAAAATTTTTATTTAATAACATTCATTAAAATGTTTATCAGCAAAATGTTTGGTGAGATTGAAGGTTAACTATTTATGGGATGAATTTTAGGGAACTTAAGGTGTTATTGGACCATTTTTTAGAATCATGTATATTTTAGTAAATGTAGAAGGAATTTCATGTAAATATTTTATGAATTATATGATCTATTAAAGTTTAATTTTAGTACATATCATATAAAAGTTAATTTTTGGAAATTCATTATGTGGAGTAATTGATGAATTAAAAATTGATGAAATAAAAAATTGGACGATTATTTTTTATGAAATATAAATGTATCAATTACATTTCCCTGTATTCTTATAGTGAAAATAAATTCCTCAACTCTAGGAAAATGGGTATTGAAACAAGAATTTAATAATAATAATTTCATTTATATTGAGTTAAATTTCATTTAATTCAAATTTTTTTTGAGACCCTCAACTTTCCATCAAACATTAAATTGTTTTTATAAATGACATAAATCAATCTCAATAAATGAATACATTTTTCCTCCATTTCCATATCTTCACATTACACTAATTTCCTACTACATGGAAACCAATTTATTGTTATTCCATGTAACCTTTACACATCGCATTGTATCTGATTAGGAGGTTTTTTAGTATCCCATATTATTATTTGTTTTTTAATCCATGATATTTCCAAACATCAAACCCTGGAATAGTTATATCATGGTTAAATTGTGGGTACACAATATATTTAAGGTGGGGAGAATGTAACACCCTAAATTTTTTAAATGAATAAAAATTAATTCAATAGCGTGTATAACACAGAACAAAATTAATTGAATGGAATACAACACACTAATGATATAGGATATATTTACTATTTAAAATAAATAATGACTATTCTTTATCTTTCAATTCACATAATACTGAGTCAACTTGTGTCAAATGAAACAATTACTTTCTTCGATAACTTGCATTTGAGGCATGGCTGAGTTTTACTAAATAAAATTAATATTATTATTTAGAATGAAAGTTATATTATTGAAATAAAATATTAAGTAATTAAAATAATTAAATTACTTAATAAAATATATTTTTAAATTCATTGGATAAGAATTTCATAGAAATTAATATAAATACCCTTTTAATATAAAAGATATCAATTTAAAAATACCATTTTATATGCCAAAGCCATTTTATTTTGATAAATTAAATTAATTATTATTAGTGGATGTAATTAATGGAATTTAAATATTATAATTTTTTTAAAAAAAATTAATCCAACATATTTCATATGAAAATGATTAGATTAAATCTAATTTCATTCATTCAAAAATGTGTTTTTTAATGGTAGGTTTTCCACCTTTTAATGGTAAAATTGTCTTAAAACTAAATTTGTACAAATTTATAATTTCTTTTAAAAATAATAATATATTATTAATTCATAATTTAATAATTATATTATGTTACATTTTTTCTTGAGAAGTTTAATTTTATGATGAATAGTTAAAAATAATGGATTTTAATCAGAAGATGTATTTTCATTTAAGAAAATTATAATGATAAATTATATTTTGAAACGGTTTTAAAGCCCCAATATTTCAATTATCATCATACTAATCTAATTAATGTTATTTTATTCATTTTAATATTGAATTCTTATATAAAATCATCATAAATATTTGAATAATTTAATATTAAAACCCCCCTTTTCACCACATCTGTGGTAGTAATTTTAAAGTAAATTGTTCCAAAAATGTGAGTTTTTTTTAAAAAAAATAGATTGAATATTTCTCATAATAATAATTCATAATTTATAAAAATTAACACTAAATTTTATTGGAAAACTATTAATGTAAAATGTATAAAAACAATTACAATTAATTTGGGGAAAACGAGTTTACAAAGTATTCAAACATAGAATATAAGGCGTAAAAATTACCCAAACCATTTCAAAAACCCATTTAATTTCCATATTCATAACTTTAACCTTAATTAATCCAATTTTTTTCATTATTAAATCATGTTTTAAAAAAAACAATGGTACACCTGATTTGTATTCAAAAATACCATGTGTGTCCTCTCCCTCACTTATAAAAGGACTCCCCATATCCACTTCAATTCACAACTTAAAACCATATATTTTAGTACACAACCTAAAAAGTTAACTCCCGAACATACCTTCCGGAATTTTATAGGCTTTATGTTGGGAAAATTCATCATTGGAAGGCATTAGTGTAAACCTAATGAGGATTCCAAAAGAAGATGTAATGTTCTTATAGATGAATGTTTATTTCATTTCCATCCCCACCTCCTTCTGCTATCATTATACCAATATTATCTGATTAAATTGTTATCCTATATATAATAATATTTTTTTATGTTTTTGTTCTTTCCTATAACTTCACACTAATGCATCAAATGGGTTACAAAATCATCGTTTTCATGTGTGACAAACTACCTCCTAACAAACTGATATCATTTGGTTTTACATTCCCACCTTTTATGAGAGAGAATAATTATGTATTTATAGTGTATATATTCTACAAGTGATATTTACTACATTATTATTATAATGGAATTAATATATCCCATATTCATTCACAATTTCCATATTTGGGATTACTATAATGATTCTCATGTTTACGACGAACTACGTTCTCGCAAAGCGATGTGAGGTGTTCATGATTTACATAGAATGAATTAAGTATGAGTTTAAAAATAACATGTGATATATATTACATAAATATGATACTATATTGATAATATATGTATATATATATCATTTAGTAAACATTCACGCAATGTGACTAGAAAATGGAATTGGTGTTAATGCCTATGTACGACCTACTATCAGCACGAATGATGTGTTTCTTTTTTTAACATTAAATCATATGGATAACTATAAATTAATTTCAAATAAATATATATTGTAATTCCCTGAGCCTAGTTACCCAGAGTCGATGCATTATTTTATAACATAGGCATGATTCGTGGAATCATGTCCTGAAAGACAGATTAGTTTAGTAGCCTTGGAAGTACTAGATACATTCATAAGTTTTACATTACTTAATGAAATAAAAACATCAAAAAACATTTTTCTCTTTTTGAACAGACTTATATACATATAATATCTCTGCAGTTCAGCCATTAAATTCTTCTTCACATCCTGGGAAAAATAAAACATATAAAGGGGTGAGTTCAGTTGCTCAGAATGTATAACAATATAGAAATAATGTTAATAAATAAGCCAAAACATATATGGAAATTTATAAGACTAAAAAAATAATTTTAAACTTATACTTCATCATAATATGTAAAATATATATCAAAATAATTCTATTTATTTGTTCACATTGATATTATACTATTCAAACAAACACATCCAATATCAATAGCCACTTTTATAATGATGGAATGCATAATGCCAGACTACATAACCACATTGTCAAGGCATTATGCCAACACTCCAAATAATATTTTGTCAAGGCTTTCTTCCAAGACACTAGAATGTTTAATCTGACCTACCGATGCATCGAGGAGCCATAGCGAGATCCACTCGTCAGTTACTAATTCCAATTCATTTTTCATATAAAAGGATTTAAATATAACATAATCATTCATATTAAAACTAGAATATAAATTGTCAATACATTATCTATAAACCATAAATGGTATAAAAATAACACATCCACATTCAAACATATCACAAAACCTTCAATATATTATGTAATATATTTATCAAAATAAATCAACTATGAACAAGTTTAAAATTCATTAAAGGATGTTGACATACATAAATTAAAAACTATTTGAAAGAAATAATACTTTTGATTTTAAGATCATTTAAAAGAAAAAAATTATTTTTGAAATATTATTATACGAGTTTAAGGTATGCTTTTAAGGTGTTATAATGACGTAAAATTTCCACACCCTCTGTATAAGTTTTAAAAAATATTTTTTCATTATTTTTGTCTAAAAGGTCATAAAGTGCCTTGTTTGGAAAATGACAGAAAGATTACTTTCAAAAAAATATATTATAAAATAATGGTATAAATGAATTTTACCCATATTATAGTAAATATAAGAAAATTGAATTACATTTTTATGAAAACAAATATGTGGTTGATAAAGAGGTCCTAATAGATACTTACGTGAAAACAACCTTAGATAATAAACAGATTTTGAAATTAACCCTTACCATGTACTTTTACTTGGTCGAGGGTATGTTAACATCCTTTATAATAGTTAAATCATTTTTATTAAATTATAAAATAATCATATAAAAAAATATTATATCATATATGATCTTCTAATATTTCATTGATAATAAAAATTTAGTATTATCGTCGTTTAGGGTGTTAACATATTCATTTTCCATTACATGCCTAGTTATGTAAGCCATGTTTTTTATGAATAGGTTTTATATGATTCATATTCAGAATTATATTATGTCAATAAATGTTATTTTTAATCATAAATTGAAAATTATTCTTGAATGATTACGATGGAGAACCGAATCTCATCGCATTCTTGGAGATGGTAATCCATACGTACGCACGAGTGACAATATTATTCATTTGATTTTTAAATCATATGTAAATTGATATTATATTATATATAAATAATCATTAATATGTTATATATATTTTATTTACATAAATTATACATCATTATTATACCCATCCAAAAAAATAATGAATTGAATAACAACTACACCATTACGTGGAGACGTAAGTCGTACATACGCACGTGTGGTGACTTTTTCATTCATATGATGGATAGAATAATGGATATGGTTGTACGAATTTTATAATAACATCACAATATATATAAGATACTGGATTTATTATAATTTAATGGAAACAACAAGTAATGAGGAAGTTGATGATGAAAATAACATGAAAGAGGTTACTAAATATTTACCTCTTCTTTGGGTTCTTCTGTTTGATTCGATCAAATAGGATCCATAAGTTGGCATTCTAACCAAATTAAGGCCTTTAGGATTAAGGGTGGAAAACTGAGGGGATATTTGGGTAGGGGATAGACATTCCAAGTTGAATTGGAGGTATTAATTTGAGATAAGGGGGTTTTCACTTTTATAAGAGAGGTGAGGGTCACTTTTGGAAAATCTTGAAAAATTATTTTATAATTAAATAATTTTCGGTTTCTAATGGCTCCAAAATGATCTATTTCAAAGATAAGGTGGGGATAGGTCGAAAACCTATTGAAAAATAGGTTTTATACCGGTTTGGGTCCTCATATTAACCTTATCTTCTAGATTTAACTCTTAGTTAAATAGTTTGACTTTACCATGTCTCTTTGTATTTTTATATTGCATGGTTACTAAACTTACTATAATCTTCCAAGAGAACCCCAATTGGTTCAATAATGATACAAATATCATTATATAAGTTCTTTGTCTGAGCATTATATTTTTAAGAATATTATATCAATTAATAATATAATATTTGTTTTTAAAACTTTTTATGTCAATTTTGACACTATTTGGTATTTTCTTTTTTTTAAAGTCATAACAGCATGATTACTTCAAAAATAATTCATTTTATCAATCCTAACATATCATATTAACCTAAAAAATAAGTGGAATTAATCTAAAGACTCAAATTATATTTATTTTGATATTTATAATATCAAGTATTTTAATCATTAATTAATAAGGTAATTACTACATCATCGTTGTGTCATAACTAAATTTAATTATTAAATGTATAAAAAAAATAAATAAAATATAATTATGTAGTAAATATATTTATCATTCTAAGGACTATTTTTATATTAATTTATCTAATGTGTGACCCTATATTAATAATGTTTTAGTTATGAAAACATGCATTTAACACTTTTAACTCTTCTTTAAATAAAATAATAATAAATGTTGTAATCAAATCTTACTAAATCTAAAGGATCATATTTTATTCCTAATGTTTTTTTTGGTCTAATTACACTTATCCAATCGAATTTGGAAATGTGTTAGAGTAATAATAATATCATGTTTACCTTTAATTACCGTATTTACTTATAACCACGGTAAATAAAAGTTAAAAGTTATTATTCACCAAAAAATATTTTCATCTTATTGAACCACATTTTACTTACTGATATCAACCATGTCTCTCAAATTTTTGAAATTCAATTCATAGAAGCGGTAAAAATATGTATTATGAAAATTTTCAAATGCTCCTAGGAGGTGGGTAAAATACGGTTAAAAGTTCAATACACTTTATATATATATAAACATATTATACAATGAATCTAATAAATTAAATTGAAATTATATTGTTATTATGTATCTATTTTGACCTAAAATAAATTTAAATAATATAAATAATTATTTAAATAAAAAATTAGGTTTTAACTAATAACATAGTGTTCTCGCTATTTATAAAAAATTGAATGTTTTCAGAAAAATACAAAAAATTCATCCTAAGCTAATTTTGATATTAAAAATACAAAAAATGAAGTCCATTTTGAATGATAAAATTTATTAAATTTCAAAAAGTTGGTATTACTTTTAATAGAAACTAGTTTGATTGGTCATGGGGTGTTTAAAACTCCAAGTAGCGTACAATGCGAGCTACTACATTATCCAATGGGAAACGTACTGTAGAATCTTGGGGTGTTATATTCTTCCCTCCATAAAACAATTTCATCCTCAAAATTTCGAGAATATCTATACATAAAAAGACTCATGTGGTTCTTCATTATATGTTCCTCGGTTTCCCATGTCGCCTCTTCCATCTTATTGTGTCTCTATAGAACTTTTACCAGACGAGTTTTCAGGTTTCTCAACACTTGTTATCTGGTATCCAGAATCTTAATAGGCTCTTCAAAATAAGATATATTAGGTTCTAGTTTAGTTTTTTCATAGGTGAGTAGATCTATTGGGTTAGGAATGTATTTTCTCAACAGTGATACGTGGAACACATTGTAAACATTAGATAGACTTGGCGGCATTGAGAAATAGTAAGATACATGCCCAATTCGTTCTAGAATTTCAAAAGGTCTGATGTACCCGGGACACAATTTATACATCTTATCGAAAAATATAACTCCCTTAAATAGAGATACCATTAATAAATCATAATCTCCTTCATGAAATTCAAAATCTTTCCATATGTTATCGACATAGCTCTTCTGCCTACTTTGAGCTGCTTTGATGTGGGTTTGGATTACCTACACCTTTTCCATCATTTCCTCATCAAGTTCTGGGCCTACGAGTTTTCATTCACAAACATCATCCCAACAAGATAGTGTGTGACATTTCTTTATATACAATGCTTCATATGGTTCCAACTAAATTCATGAATGTATTATATTGTTATAGGAACACTCTAGAGAATATTAATTTTGATCCCACATACCTTCAAAGTCTTGTGAGAATTTTCTCAACATACCTTCTATGGTTTGAATATTTTGTTTTTGATTGTCCATCAGTTTGATGGTTGTAGGTAGTGCTCAAAAGATGTTCAGTATCCAGGGCTTTATGAAGACTTTTCCAAAATCATGATGTAAAATGAGGATCATAATCAGAAACAATTGATAAGGGTACTTAATGAAGTCTTACAACTTCATTAATATATAGTCTTTCTAGACATTCAAGTGTTAAATCTTGTCTTATAGAAATAAAATGTTTTTGAATTGGTAAGACGATAAAAAATGACCCATATTGCATCATTCCTTCTAGGAGTCTTTAGTAGCCTAATGAAAAAAGTCATTGTAATATCATCCAATTTCCAGTCAGGTATGGGAAGTGGATCCATAAATCCTCTTGGATCTTGTCTTCCAGCTTCCTCTTGTTTACAAACAATAAATCTTGACACAAAATTTGAAATATCTCTCTTCTTTTTGTCCCACCAAAAATGTTCCTTTAAATATATATACATCTTTGTGCTACTAGGGTTTATAAAGAAATTAGATCTATGATAATCATCCAAAAATTCCTTTTTTAGATCAGGTATATTAGGAACACAATGTCTCTAACCAAATTTCCAAATCCAATCTTCATATGTGAAATTGAACAATCTCACATCATTCAGAGCATTAATTTTCTTTTGAAACTCTTCATCAGCAGCCTAAGAACTTTTTATCCTTTCTAGTAAAGATAGTTTGAATCCATTTGAAAAATCATTGATGTTTCACCATCCATGGTTTTTACCATACCCATCATTACCATATCTATGTACACAGGATCCTTTCCAACTCTCATCTTGTTCAAAACATCATGATTCATTCTGATCAAAGCATCTTCCACCTTATTTTCTATCCTTGGGTGGTAGTGTATAGTGCAATCATAATATTTTAGTAGTTAAATCTGCCGCCTTTTCCTTATGTTTAGTTCCTTCTCTAAGAAAATATAATTCAAACTCTTATGATCAGTATATATCTCAAATTTTTCGCCATAGAGTTTGTGTCTTCATATCTTCAAAGAAAATATTATAGCTACTAACTCAAGATCATGATTATTATAGTTTTGTTTGTGAGGTTTTACCTATGGTTATGCATAGGAAATAACTCTATAATTTTTCATATGTACACAATGAATTCCTTTCTTGAAGCATCACTATAAATAACAAACCCATAATTCTATGATGGTAGAGTCATTATAAGAGCATCAACAAATATTCACTCCTGTTATTCAAAAAATTATTCACACTCTTTTGTCAAAGAAAATTTAACCCCTTTACTTGTGATCTTGGTTAATGGGATTTTGAATTAGGCAAAATTCTGGAAGAAACGTCGATAATAACATACTAATCCAATAAAACTGTGTACCTCAGTTATACATGTCTACACTAGACATTCTTGGATTGGCCTTGTCTAAGAAGGATCATCATATATTCCATAATTACCGATAATATGGTAGAGAAAATAAATCTCATGAATCTAAAAATAACATTTTCTAAACATTCAATATAATTCATTTCTTCTAAGAGTCTTGAGAATAATACGGAAATGATGTTCATAATCTTCGTAGCTTTTGTAGTATACCAATATATCATCAATAAATACCACTAATAATTTATCATGATATTCTTTGAAAACTCAGTTCATTAGATCCATGAAAATAGAGGGTGAATTTGTCAATCCAAAAGGCATTAATGTAAACTAGTAATGCCCGTACCTAGTTCGAAATGCTATCTTCAGAATGTCTTCCTTTTTTATGCACAACTGATGGTATTCTGATTGAAGTTCAATATTTGAAAAATATTGAGATCCATAAATTTGTTAAAATAAGTCATCAATGTGAGGTAGGGGATACTTTTTCCTTTTTTTTTATAGCATTGATCTTCCTGTAGTCAATGAACAACCTCAAACATATATCTTTCTTGTAAACAAAATGGACAATAGTAATGAAAAAATTCCCTATACCCACGGTTTGAAAATATGGGTATAGCCAGTGAAACCGTGGGTATAGGGTATAACCATGGTTTTGTTAACTGTGGGATCCCGAGGTTTCAGGATTTCCCTATACCCAAGGTTTTGTAGAAATCGTGGGTATAACCCACTCAAATTTCATATTACCCATGGTTCTGGTAAACTGTCTGTTACGTCTATACCCATGATTTATAGAACCGTGGGTACACATTTTTACAACACAAATTCTATACCCACTATTAAGTGAACCATGGGTATATAATGTTTTCTTACAACACACACACCCACGGTTCAATGACAGTAGGTATAGATAAATTCGCAGAAGCATATATACCCACAGTTCTTTAATCTGATGTTATAGAGTGTTTAACAATAAAACATCAGCTGCCCACCTTGGAAAGCCCATAGACAACACATGGACACCCATTACCACTCCCCCTATAGCCCCTCCTTTCACCCTAGACAACCCCCCCCCCCTCCACGGCACACCCCCCACTCTCCCACTATACAGAACCCCCTTGCACCCCCCTATAGAAATAGCAATAGCCCACCATGGACACCCCCTGGCCACCCACCTTGGACATCCCCTAGACACCACATGGAATCCCCCTAGACACCCCCACTCCACCTACAGTAACTCCCTTTCCCATGGATATACCCCCCCAGCACACCCATCCCCCCTTGCACACCCCTCACTCTCCCCCTAGACAGAACCCCTATGCACACCCCCCCAAGAAATAGTAGCTTCCCGCCATGGACACCCCCATGGGACACCCACCCCTAGACCCCCCTAGACATCCACACTGGACACCCACCCTTTGACACCCCCTGCCCTCCTGGACACCCCACTGGACCCCCCTGGACCCCCTAGACACCCCCATGGACACCCATGGACTCCCCCACTAGACCCCCCCCCCCCCCCTTGACAACCCCCCTGGACACCCACCCCCCCTCTGATAGACAACCCCTAGACACCCCCTCAGCCCCCTAAACACCCCCTCCCCCTGCACCCCACACCCCCTTACACCTTCACCCTCACAACCCCCTACCCCCTTCACCCCAACTACCCCCCAACCTTCACCCCCACTGACCCAACCCCTCACCACAACCCCTTACACCTAGCCCCCCTCCCCCCAATCCCATACACCCATCCCTCAGCCTCCTGCACTAAGCCCACCCTCCATGCAACTAACCACCACCCCTGTGAAACAATAGAAACCCAAATGCAAAAACAATTGAACCCCAATGCATTGTTTTGTCCTATTAATACATAAGTAGATCTGGACAAAGTGTTCAATGATGGAAAAAGTTCTCATCAAAAAAGTCCAAAATAAATTCTTAGTGACAAAGAATCACAATCATTATTCTCTTATTGAAGACAAAGAATGTCTAGGAGAGGATGCAAAAAAACATCCTTACTGTACTATGTTGCTACAGTAACCCGCAATTAGCAGTTTGTTGCACAGTACATAAGATGATTCCAAGTATACTAAGACGTCAATTTTAAACATGTAAAAAAAATATTTATTTCTTAAATTGGAAGCCACAATTCATGGTCCATCACTATAATCTAGAATTACCACATCAACTAGTTGCATCATTAATCCTAGTTGTTTTCTATCCCATCCTCTTAACTTCTTCTTGATGCCAGGAATTCAAAGGAATTGGGAATAATAACATTTAATTAATGAGTCCCTTTAAAACGATCATCCAGGTCTATGCCCAGTGTTCTCTCTACCTTATCTGTCATGGGAGTCTCAAAAGATGAAACCCAATGACTATCCCTGGAAGAATTATTGTCACTAGTAGACTACTTGTATGACAAGGTTGTAGAATTCCCAACCCATTCTACATTAAGTGAAGGGGTTAAGGAAATGTAATCATTGTTTTTTCCACCCTTAACAGTAGTAGAGGTCTGAGTCCGAAAAGCAGGTGATCCAAGAACTAGGGTAACAGTGGTACTAGTTAGTGGTGGATTGGATCATCCAAGTCCATCAGAGTGCTTCAAGGTAGAAGAAATCACAAAATCCAAAATATGGACATTGAATAAGTCACAACTCACTATATTTTCAGTTGGACACACATTGTCCATATGAGAGGTACATGAAGGAGTGTTTCATAAAGTGTGAAACGAGGCCATATCAGAATTACATCCCTCTACAGAACAACGTTCCATCATTGGTACTGATTTTACACTACAAACAATAGCTACTTGAGGTAGAGATTCACCAACTATCTTATTGGAATACAAAGTAGCCAATGAAATACTAGAAATACAGTTTCCCAATTTAGGGTAAGAGGATAAAGAAACCATGTTACAAGGTTTTCTCTTGGATTTACCTTAAGTGAAATTCACTATCCTTGACTTACCTTTTGGTTTCAATGAAGAAATCATTCATTGCTCTTTCTAGTAATTGGAATCCACCTCATTTTTTGCATCATATTCCTTTTCATCATTACTATGATCAGATGCTTCTCCATGATGTTCATCAAAGATAACCCTTTATAGAGAATGGTTAAATGAAATTTCCTCATAGGTTGGATGAAACTCCTCTACTATATCATCCCAAAATATAGTATATTTCACCTTCTCTTGAATAAGAGGAATAAGGCCACTAACCTCTCTACGAGGGGAAACTAATTCAAGAACATGACCACCCAAAGGGTGGATTGTTGGAACCACGGATTAATTGGTTGGATGTGTGGAAAATATATGATGTACGAATGATTTATGTTTGATTAAAGAGCTATGGTCCTTTTCACAAATAATGGCATGAAGATCTATTGGATGAAGATGTGTTGAAGATGTGTTGAAGATGTGTTGAAGATGTGTGAAAGATGTGTCGAAGATGTGTTAACATGATGAATATGTCTTGAAAGAGGACTGAGGGAGAAGGTATGCACAGAAGAATTTCCTCATGAAATAAAATTCATGATTGTATATATTGATATGTGTTTGGAGCATGAATGAAAGTTGATATAGGTGGGAAATTGGATGTAGATCATGTTCACTGGGGGAATTAAATAGGTGGATGATATATTAAAATAGTAATGGACCTTTATATATGAAATTTGGAACTACTTTGAAATAAATGAATGATGGAGAAATTTTTAACTAGCATAGTAGGATGAGGATACACAACATTTCAATGGCCTGTATAAATATTTTAGCACAGGGAGTCAGAAGAATCCATGAAGCTGTTATAGAATGGGGACTATGGCTTTAGGTGTGGGAAAGCAATCTAACAGGCAGTTTTTATGAGGAAAAACATGCATCAAGTTAATGAAACTCTTTCATGGATCAGATGGTTACATGAATTAAGTTTTCGGGTCTCATGAAAACGATGTTTGTAATGGAAATTTTGGGTAATATAGATTCCATATTATTCAGAGTCTTAAATGAAGAATACAGTGTTGCGATATTCGAGATTAGATCTTAAGGAACGTTTTTAATGAAGACTCAGCTGACCGGGTTCTTAAATGAGAATTTTTAAATAATTATTCAATTGTAAATATTCTCAAGGAGTTTGAAAGGAGAGATTGAATGTGGATATTCACATATTTTAGTAGTTCACATATTTGACCCCGATAAAGGTTTTCACGCCTCTAAAACTAGAGTATAAAGAAGGAAAATAGGAATCCATCTTTAATATGTGTTATGCGGCACTCCCTTTGGTGTCTCTAACAAAATATTAATTACCCTGGTTTTAGGCACAATATGTTTGAAAGATGAAAGTCTTATAAGGGGCATATAGTTTTATCCTATAGAAATTTACATGTAAATCTAGAGAACCCAATTATCAAGATGTATTACCAGCCCTTTTCCAATTGAATTTAAGTCCCAAGAAAAAAACTGAGTGGGGTGGCTCTATGAAGGAATGATATCTTCATAGAAGAACTAGTTGGAAGATTTACCTTATTTCTAATATTGTATCTGTGAACGAAGGTATCATAAGACAACATCAAGTATTTCTTTTGGGTATATTTTTGTATTTATGGTTGCGTGGAACTCCACGCAGGGTATCTGAAAATGGAATAACTACCTTTCCCCTAATTGTTATCTACTAAGAAGTCTTGAGCCCTTCCATGAGGTCAATGAAGGTTCTACTGGGAATTTCAAACCAAACTATCTAGTGTATGATTGAGTATTCGTATCACCATGGTATTTCAATAGTTTCATTAGTATGGAGTCTAATCATAAAATCCTACAATGTACAGTAGTTCCTGATCTGATATTACATTATCAAATTCGTTATGAATGTGAATTTCTATTTATTAGTCCCAACACATTATCATTTCACCACCTTTTATACCCATAACATTTTCAAAATAAATATATATTGCATTGTATCCAATATCATCTCATTATAAATTCCAATTTCCTCAAGAATTATTCATGGGAAAGCACAATTCATTCGTAGATGTTCTCAATCACCCTCTAATTATACTTATTTCCATGGACTTCCCATGGTTCGAACATAGACTCTGATATAGGAATACTAGGATGGACTAAGATGGATAGGCTATGCCCATGGGCAGAAACAAGTTTCTAGGAATCATAAAATCACCACCCAGGAATGATTTGACCACCATAACAATTAATTAAAACAACAGTAGAAAATAAATAAAATTTGGCATGACTCGTCCTTATGTCGGACATCTATGCTGATTGAAAAAAGAATTAACAGAACAAACATGGTAAAATTAGACAAAAATGAAACAGGCTATTAATCCCTCAACTACCCCAATCTCCCTTCCCTACAAAGAAAACCACATAGCCACCACAAGTGCCCTTCTGGTCCCCTTTTCAGAATATATGTACCCTTTATTTTTAGAAAGCGTAAAAGGATAAAGTGGCCAATACAATAAAGAAAAAAAAATAAAAACTCAACTACAACATACCTGTCGCATGTGATTAATCTAGTCACTGCCCAACATATAAGAACCAAAATACCTAATTGGTCCAATAATGTTCCTACAAGAAAGGGGGAAACAGATCCAAGTTTCAAAATGATATTTTCAAATAGCATAGTCTTATTAATTAAGAATCACTCTTTATATTAATAGTATATAATCAGTTTTTCTAATGATTAAAATTAGTTCTGATTTTTTTGATACAAGTTTGTTTGGGAAATTTTCATTAGATTTATTTTATCTTGTTTTTATTTATATTAGTTTATAAAATTTCATTCATTTGGGTTCGAATCAACTAAGTTTGATTACATTTGGTTTATATTAGTTTGGTTTAGTTTAGTTTACTTCATGTAAGTTGGAGCCATATTGGTTTCAATTCATTATATTTGGTCCAATTTGATTCATCATTTGAAATATCTGATTATTTTAAGTTAGTTATGTTTGACTTGGTCCAATTTAGTTTCATTCATTTTTTCTATTTGAATTCTATTTTCTAGATTTTGATCATTCAGATCTATTTTGGTTGTTCTGATTTACATTTATTCTAGTAAGGTTTGGTTAGTTTGTAAATGTTTTTCTAAAAAATGTTCATTATAGTTTTTGTATTCTATCCATTATGGATCAAGTTACATTGATTCAATTTTGATTCAATTCAATAAGTTTGGTTCTACTCGATTCATGTTGGGTTAGTATGGGTTTATGCATGTCAGTTCTATTTGGAGAGGTACATGTGTGGTTTCTTTTGGTTAGTTTTTTTCATGGTAATTATGTCACACACAATAATATATTTTATATAACATCTAATATATTATTAATCACTACAAATGAATATCAATCAATATCGAGGCAGAGGTAGAGGCGGAGGCGGGGGCGGGATATGGAATGTAACTGGTCATGTTGCAAAGGACTCTATGACATTCCTACCAAGAAAAATGGAATAGTTTAAGAATAATAAGCAAGAAAATAAGTTTTATTTCACATTTTTGTGCATTCACTAAAATAGGATCCACACAATATCACTGTATGAAAACACAAATCAAAATCAAATATAAAAAGGCTTAATCAATTGTTTATTTTTTATCTTTCTCACTAATATACATCAAGATATAATATTTGATCAGAAATTTCAGCAGGGAAGCTAGGAACACCTTGTATGGCCACTTCATACACATTAAACAAACGTGTTTGTATAGGTATGCATACCACTCTAACAGAGGAAATCTAGCCGCCTACAAAACATATATTTAAAATGGAGAGCTATGGTCATCTCTAACATTTATACAAGGGAATCACTAATAATTTACCCTATAAACCATATAACATCTTATTATACCACATAAAAGTTTCCATGAAATGTAGAAGATAGTGTTTGGAGGTAAATCTATAATTTTGAGAAAGAAATAACCAAAAAATCACACATACCATGAAGGTTGAGATGGAGATGGAGGATAAGAGGTGGAGGCCGGGAGGTCGAGCCAATGGTATAGGCAGACGTCAAAAGGTTGAGGCAGTGGCCTATGATGAGAGGTCAATCTGGAGGCAGATGCCGGGAGGTCGATGTAGAGGTGGAGGCTGGGATGTCCAGGCAGCGGCCGAGAGGTCAAGGCGGTGGCAGGGAGGTTGAGGTGGAGGCGGGGAGGGGTGGGGAGGCTGGAGCTCATAGGAGGGGATGAGGTCTCACAGAAGTGGGAGGGGGAGAAGGATCCCAAGTGATTTTGGATGTGTAAGGGAATATACCCATGGGTTTTTAAACAACTGTGGCTATAGGTCGGATGACATACTCTATACCCATGGTTTAGAGAAACCATTGGTATATAACCATTATTTTATATTCCATTTCTATTATGAATAATCAGATGTAATAAAATAACTTATGGATCATAAAATAGTGAGGAACATATGGGTGACTTCATGAAATATTTATGTGGGAAGGGTATATTATAAAGGAACTCAACAACATGATCCAAAATTAGTTGTATTTTCGATTATATCCAATGAAAAAAATGCAGTGGTATAAAATGCAGTGGTATACATACATCCTCATGTATCTATAATAGATCAATATAATTTACAGAAATGTGGATGTATGGGAGGGGGTGTTGCATTGCAGTCAGGGGGGTGGGCTAGGGGAGGGGCAGCTACAAGCAGGGGAGGGGCTACTGCATGTATGGTGGGGGGGGGGGGGCTGCAGGCAGGGGACAAGTCGGGGGAGGGGGCAGGTAGCTGCAGACATTTCATGGGGATGGGAGAAGGAGGTGATTGGGTGGGGTTTATTGCATGTCGGGGGATGGGGCGGATGCTGTAGGTAGGGTCTGGGAGGAGATGGGCTCTAGGTATGGGGGCAGCTGCACCTAGGTTATGGGGCTGGGGGGCTATAGGCAGTCACGGGGGAGAGGGCAGGTGGGAGGGGGAAGGCAGTGCATGGGGGTGGGAGTAGTTATTCCCAACATTTTTATAGAGGTTAATTTATAATCAAATAGGTTACACCTCCATTGAAATTTGAAATTATTCACCCGTAGAATTCTCTAATCAACTGAGGATTTCACTCACTTAGCCATCCAATCTTGTACACATTTCAATCTATTGAAATACTGGTATTTATATAATCCATAAAAATTAAAAAGACTAATTTTGGTCAAAATCATAGGTTGAGGGTTCCTCCTCCTACTATTCAAATAACAAAAAAGTTAACTACAAAACATATAACATATGTTGAGTGATATTTTGATGTATTTATGAAAACATCACAATCCAAGCATTTTCATAACATCATATCGTTACATAATCACCAACTACATTTTTATTCATCATGAAATACTTTGAAGCATCTCCATGTCCACTGATGTCACCCAAAACTATATAGCATAGGCATAGACACACCATCTATTACAAGAAATACCTTTCAGGTATTTGTATAAAAATATAAATTTTTATTCCCAAAAAACACCAGGATAGTATGGAACAACATGTTATCTCAATACCCATGATATATGGGGAAATAATGAATCATAGGAATCTATATATTATCGAATAATTAGATATAAAATTCCATAAAAAAAATTGACCGCAGAAAACAACAATATGTAATTCTTCAAAGAAACCAAATTTGCAAATATGTAATGAGAACCAAAATTCTAGAACCTCATTAAACCCATTAGTTTCACTCTATCTATGGAAGATATAACCGGGGACTTCAACCTCATTAATGGAATGGTTAATTGATTGATAGAGTAAAACCTCAATGGATGGAGGAGGGAAACCCAAAACAGGATGGAATATATGAAATATATGTATCATATAAAGGACCATAAAAATTCTTGAGTATGTATCTAGGGTAATATTGTACCCAATTTTAACTGTATAGTACTACACCCTAAGAGAGAATGGAGTTTACAATCTATGGATGGAGGATTTTATCCAGATAAATAAGGGAATACATAACCGTCTCAATCATGTAGGGATCATTACTTTGCATATGTATTCCACTAATGGAGTACCAAATCCTACTTTCACTCTAAATACATAGTATCATCTCAATAAATCTATGATACACAATCCACATTAAACACCTCATAAATTGTCTTGAATTACAAAGAGGATCATTCCAATGCATTTTATGTGAAAAATTCCTATAAATAAACTATTAGTTTGTTTAATTGTAACACCTAGGTGATAAGATGTGAGAGGCACTATAGAAAAGAAAATGCATTACCTGTACTTTCCTCTAATTGTCACAGATCAGAGGCCCGAGATCCTTAATATTTTATTTTTTATAGGTAATTTCCTTTTTACCTAGATTGAATGGGACCTTACATGGCCCATATTCCGAAAGGCGCAGGTACCTAATACATGAGAAGAAGTCTTAAATAATATTATAAAAAGAGAATCCCCCAACCTAGTTATGATTTATGGTGCTCCAAAACTCCAAAATTCCATGACCAATTAGAATGAAATGCCCTATATAGAAATTCAATGTTCACGGTACTGATGTCCAATGCCATACCCTCTCCCCTACCAATCTAATTATATTTACTGGTGGTTATTACTACTATGTACCTCTTCAAGGATCTACAACCGACTATCTGACCATATCTTTCTATTCCACTCCTTTCATAGTTTCCATGACATCACACCATCTTTCTGCTTCTCATAATCCCCACTGTGTTGGGGACCATCACAGCGGTCTTCACCCCCAGTATCTGTAATCTCGTGGCTAAGATTCACCTTTTAATGCTACAAATGTTGTCACCACCTATCTACTAACTATACCCCCACTACACCATAGACCTTCATCATCACTGATGTTGTGAGAAGTCCACCACACCCACACTGACGTAAAACCATGACCCATTACCCAAGTGCTAAAAAACACCTACCATGGTAGTACCTTCCTCTTCCAATGATGTCCATTTTCTTGTCTATAGGTACAATGTCAATTAAATGCACCAAGAATCACACCCTAAAATATGTGTTTACAAGGACTCAAACATGGTCTTATGGTTGTATGTATACATAGATTCTTAAACCACTAGGCTATAACCCCATAATCTCTCTAAATTTCATGTGTATCATAATAGAAAAACTATATTTGTAAGAATATAGACTGATTATGTTTTTATGACCTACATAGAATTTTCCACTAATTGACATTGAATGTGATACACTATTGTTATCTGAATGTATTTTTTTACCAAATTAAACATGTAATAGTAATTATGTGTTCTTAAAATATATACATTATATAAAAAAGTCAGTGTAAGAGGTTAATTAGAGAATGTTTCCTCCCCAATAGTCACAAAAATTATAGCTAAGTAGATATTTGTGCATGTACTCCCATATGACCTAGATTTACAAACCGGATTTTATATCTCAATATATATGGTTTATTGAGAATTTATGCACACTATGTGGTATTTATATCTACCATGAAACCCAATCCACTGACTAGTATGAGGCATGACATGTGATTTGATGACTATATGTCATGTGATCATGTTTTTTAGCATATAAATCTATATCCACCATATAATCTATTGTATCTTTTTCTACCATTGCTACCTCTTAGTCTAGACTCACATCTTTTCATCCTCCCCATTTTATTCTCGATGTTATGGAATAAAATATATGAATAATTCGGATTTAAGGATATACTCTTATAGATTATTGATGATGGGAATGTGAATTTTTGTAAACCCTCAACATTGGTGAGTTGTGTAACTAATAATCAATCAAAGGATGAATTTTAGAGGATGGAGATTCTCAATAGATACCATTGTAAATAAAATTAATTGACTACTATGAAATATTACATTCAAATTCATGATTTACACAAGGCACAACCAAATTATCTAGTTGTCAGCCCCCATTCCCTCATTGAAGTCAATGGTAAAACATCATCATCTCAATCATATAATATTCTATGCAAATAACATCAGTAAAAGAAGGCATAGAAAGAAGAGAATTTGTGGGAACACAAACCATTCTAATCTATCATGGACTTTTTACCTCCATCGCTTTTGGAATAGGCACTACCACACCGAATGAAACATTATATAATGAGGATTCAATGTGACGATATTTTGATTATATTAAATTTCTTGATACATTCACAAATGAAAAAGTCTCATAAAAACATGTGTTCTATATTCATAATGATTGACACATAAATCACCAAGCCCCCCCCCCCATTAAATTGTTCCAAATAATGAGAGGAGAATAAACCAACCTCAAATGGCGGTAGATGAACCAAGATGAACCCAACAACTTTTTCAAATGCCAAAACACTAGATGGACCCAAGAGAACCAGGATATTCCCTAGAAACAAGGATCAAAGTTAGAATATTACAACTAAAAAACCCATAGGGTTTGGACAAATGAAACCAGGAAACAAGTGAGAGGAAAATCTAATAAATTAAATAATTAAATATGGATAATGCATACCATGAATTACCGACCAATGACCCACAAGAAGTTCAAGAGAGATGGTGGAAAGAGAGGTATATGTGAGAGGGTGATGTCGCGTGGGGTTTTCGGTCATGGGGGGTGTCGCACGCGTCTAGAAAGCATTTGGGGGTTGGGGGAGGTCACATGAGAAGAGGGAGCTGAGAGGGGTGGGAGTACGTCATCGGAGGAGAGGGAGCTGAGAGGGGCTAGGGGACTTCGCTGAAGGAGTGGGAGCTGAGAGTGGATGGGGGACGTCACTGAGAGCTCAATTTTAAGGAGGGAAGGGAAGGTTTCATGAGGGAGGTGCCCAAAAGAAATGAAAAATGATGTGTGGAAGCCCAATAAAATTGAGGGATTATAGAAATTTATTTTTTTGGTTTTAACAGAACATTGAGAATAGATTAGAATATATCACTTATAACCATGGTTTTTCAAAACCGTGGTTATAGATGCGTGGGGAGAGACCTAATTTCTAGTAATGTAGGGGATCCCCATGGAGAAACACGTTGGAGAATAAATCCATTATTACTCAATTCCTCTAGTTGTGTATTTAGTTACACAGTGGCCATTATATAAGGGGTATTTGATATGGGTCTTGAACCAGGAATTAAATCAATGGAAAACACAATTTCTCATTCTGGAGGATGTTTAGGTAAATCCTCTGAAAACACATCAACATATTATTGCAAAATAGGTATGTCCTCTATATGAACATTAATTTCCTCACCCATAGTTATTTCATTACCTTCCTACCCAATAAATGAATTGAGTAGAGCTATTGGGGGTGGATCTAGATAAGAATAGGGTGGTGACGTTTCGGATCTAATGTCAAGGTACTCTTTATCAACATCGAAAATTGTAACCTCATTCTTATTAAAATAAATTTTCGCATCATGATCCGAAATCCAATCCATTCAAAGGATTATATCATATTCATTCAAGGGTATGATGATGAGATCTGCAGATAAAAAACATTTATATGCCCTAATGGGAACAGATTCAACAAACTTTTTTGTAATGATACTTCACTTAGGTGCTTTGACTGAAAACTCCCTTGTTATGTCAAATTTAATATATCTAATTTTCATAGAAAACTAGTTAGATATGAAACAATACAATCATCCAGAATCAAATAAATCATTGGCCCAACATGCTTAAACTATTAAATTACCTACCACCACGCCTTTCGGAGCTTCAACCGTATCAGTAGTCATCGCATAAGCTTGAACTTGATCTCTTGGCCTTTTCTATGGTATGTTCCCTTGGATCATAGGACATTCATCTGTATAATGTCACTTTTCTCTAAAATTGTAGCATTCAATATTGACAGCCTCTTTCTTCCCCTTCCAATCACAAGCTTGGTGGCATTTTTTACCACACTTGTAACAGACTCTCATTCCATTTAGCTAACTACCAGTGTGTTTCTTCAGACATTTATTGCAGGATGGATATCCAAATTTTCCTTTCTTTCACATATTTCCATTTACAATTTTTTTAATAGATCTCTTCTTCTCTAGCTTTGAATTAATTTCTTAGGACATACAGAATTCTATTTTTGTTTTGATAGCACATGATACAATATCTTTGTACGATGAGAATGATTGTGAGACTAATTATCCATGGAGAAAGGGTTTTAACCCATCAAATAATCGATCATTATTACTACTTTGGTTGTGTATATAATCTTCTGTATTCCTCGATAACCTTGTAAAGTTATCTTCATACATTGCGACATTCTCATCCTCCTTTTGTGTAAGGCTAAAAAAAATTCTTTCCATATCTTATTGATGGTCACGTGGAATGTATTTGTATAATAAAAGCAATTTAAACTCCCTCCATTATATATTTGATACTTATTCATCTTCCTTTGTGTTTTTAATCAATGACCACCATTGATCTGCATCTCCAATGAGGCGATAAACTATCCTAAAAACTTTTTCCCTTTTGCTACTCCCCAGAGAATGGAATATTTTCTCTAAGGAACTAATTCATTGTTAAGCTAAAAATGGATTTTTAGTCCCATTAAATGTAGGTTTTTGTTTCCTCATGATGCAATATAAGATTGATTCTCCACGTTTTGGATTGGGGTGCTCTATAAAAAATGTTTATTATTCATAACATGGTGTATTGTCCTAGTATGGTGATAAACTGATCATCACCAATTGCATCACCAGCTCCACTATAATTATCTTGAGTAGGAGGGAAATACCTAAATGGATTACGTGCGTCAGTACAGTTTCCATTCCTTCTACTAGGAGCAATATCTAAATAATGGTATACACTAGATTAGATTATGAATCACAATACATAATCGTAAATTTGTAATATATTCAAATAAATTGAACCGTTTATGGATGTAATCCATAATACAAAAAAAAATTCTTTGAAGAGGTATATACCTATAAATCCTTCATAATGGTTTATAAATAAAATGTAAATTATCCTAAGATTATCCCCCGAGACATTTCTAACCAAGAGTGCAGCAAGGCCCGTTGTCGTGCACCAGTTCTCGTTCGAGTCTAGCTAAAAGATGTGTTTTCAGGTTTTACCCCTTGGTACATCTGTGCAAGAGACGCCTCTACCTGATCGTATCCAGAAAGGGATGTGTTTCTTGGAAAACTCACAAAATATCCACATTAAAAAAATTCTAGAATGTTCTTCTATACTAATCCTCAAATTCTATCTTAGGGAAGTGTTATCTAATTAGAGTTTTTCTAAATCTAGCATCCGAGGTTTGTACTAAAATTTCTCTAATTCCAACTATAACGACCTGACCCCAGTTATCTATAGGTACTACATTATTACATAACATTTTCATGAAACAAGGAATCATTTCCCGAAATACCGGTCAGTATAGTTGCATTGAAATTACTAGATACATTCAAAAGTTTAACATTACATCTTGAAATAAAAACATCAGCAATAGTTTTTCCATTTTTAAAACACTTATATCAATATCATATCCCTACAGGTCAACCATAAATCACTTCATCACATCTCGGGAAAAAAAATATTGAAAGTGTTGAGCTCAGATTCTCATTAAGAATAAAAATATAGCGGTAATTTTCATAAATTAGCATAAAAATCTAAGGCAATATATAAGACTAAAACAAAATAATTTTAAACATAAACATCATCATGATATGAAAAATAAAAATCCAAATATTTCTATATACTTATTTAGGTGGATATTTTACTAGTCTAATAATCACATGCAATATCAATAACCACTTTAATAATGATGTAATGAAAAATGCCTGACTTTATAACAACATAGTTCATGCCTTGTGCCAAGAGTAAAAATATGATTTTGTCAATGCATTTTGCCATGAGACAAGTTTGTATCATGATATGTACTAATGCATCAAGGAGATATAGCAGGCTCCACCTGTCACTTACTATGTCCAATGAATTCCTCATATGAAAAAGATAAAACATAACATATAAATTCATATTAAAACTAGCATTCAAAATGTCAATAATTTATACATAAACCATGAATGGTATAAAAATAACACATCCGTAGTCAAAAATATCCCAAAAACTTCATTATAATATGGAAAATTTGTATCATAATAAATCAACTTCAAACAAGTTTAAAATACATCAAACGATGTTGATATAGATGAAATGAAATTTATTTGAAAGAATACCTCTTTCTATTTTAAAACCATTTAAATGAATAAATTAATTTTTGATATATTCATATAATCTTGTAAGGAAATATTCGATGTTGTTATAATAACATAAAATAGATGCGCCCACCGTTTAATTTAAAAAAAATTTGTTCCTTAATTTTTTCCAAAAAGTGATAAGGTGCCTTATTTGGAAAATGACAGAAAGATTCCTTTCAAAAACATATATGGTCAAATAAAGGTATAATAGACTTTACCCTATAGTATTCTAAATGGTAAAAATGTTTTGAATTACATTTTTATGAAAACATGGATTTGGATGATAAAGCGGTCCCATTAGATACTTACGTAAAAACAACCTCGAATAATAAAGAGATTGTTAAATTAACAATTAACTTGTACTTTTCCTAGTTAAAGGGTATGTTAACCTCTTGTATAATATTTAATTGATTATTATTAACTTATACCATAACCATATACATAAATATTATATCATATATGATCTTATAATATTGCGTTGATAATAATCTTTTAGTATTATCGTCATTTCTGGTGTTGACTGATTCATTTTCCTTTATATGATTTATTACGTAATCCATGTTTGTTATGAATCAAATTTATATGATTCATGTATAGAATGATATTATTTTAATTAAAATTATTTTGAATCATAAAATTAAAATTATTCTTGAATGATTAAGAAGGGGAAATGAATCTCATCATGTTCGTGGAGACAATAATCTGTACGTACGCACGAGCGACAATATGATTCTTTTGATATTATAATAGTATTTAAATAGATTATATATAATATATAAAGAATAATTGACATGTTATATTTCTTATTTACATCAATTATACGTCATTATTATACTGATCCAAAAAAATAATGTATTGAATAACAACTACACCACGGCATGGAGACGGTAAGTTATACGTACACACGTATTTTGACCTTTTCATTCATATGATGTATATAATAATATATATGGTTGTAATATTTTAATAAAAATATCATAGTATATATAACATTCTGTTTTTATTATTTTAGAATGGAAATAACTAAGAAAGAAGAAGTGTATGAATAAAATAACATGAAAGAGGTGATGAAATATTTACCTCTTCTTTGTGTTCTATCTTTTGATATGATCAAAAGGGGTCGATAGGTTTACTTTATTTCCAAAGGAAGGCATATAATATGAATAGAGGGTATTTGAGAGGATATTTTGGTAGGTTTTGGTTGATCCAAATGTCTTTGGAGGTGTGATTTGAGATAATGGGTTGTTCCCTTTCTTAAGAGAGGTGAGGGCCTCTTTAGGAAAAGCTTGAAATATTATTTTATAATAAAATAATTTTCGGTTTATAAAGGATAAAAAATGATTTTTTTTAAATATATGGTGGGTATGGGTCACAAAAAATTCATAAAATTGGTTTTAGATAGGTTTGGGTCATCATATTAACCTTATCGTTTAGATTTAACTCTTAGTTAAATAGTTTGACATTTACCATGTCTCTATTTTTATATTATATAGTTAATAAACTTACTATAAACTTCAAGAGAACCCCATGTGGTTAATTAATGATAAATATATCTTTAAATAAGTCCTTTGGTCTATCCTTAGATTTATAGGAATATTATATCAATTAATAATATAATATTTGTTTTTAACACTCTTTTATGTGAATTCTGACACTCTTTTGTATTTTGTTGTTTTAAGTTATAAGAACATGATTACTTCAAACAAAATTCATTAAATCAACCATAAGATTTCATATTAACCCACAAAATTAGTTTAATTAATCAGAGGTATCAATATTAGATTTATTTTGATATTTGTATTATAAATTATTTTAATCTTTCATTGATAAGGTAATTATTGCATCATCCTTGGGTTATAAATACATTTAACAATTAAATGTCTAAAAAATTTAAATAAAATAAAATTATGTATAAAATCATTGTCTATTTTTAATGAATATTTATATTCTAATTTTTCTTATGTATAACCCTATATTAAAAATTTACTTGTTATGAAAACACGAGTTTAACACTTTTAACCCTTCTTTAAATAAAATAATAATCAATGTTCTAATCTAATCCAAGTGGACCTAAAGGATAATATTTTATTCCTAACGTTTTTTTGATCGAATTTCACTTATCTAAAAGAATTAGAAAATACTTTCAGATAATAATAATATCATTTTTTACTTTAATTAACCTATTTACTATTAACCATGGTAAATAAAAGGTAAAAGTTACTATTCCTAAAAAAATTATTTTCATGTTCTTGAAACACATTTTAATTACTGATATCAACCATGTCTCTTGGATTTTTGAAATTAAATACACAAAAGTGGTAAAATTATGTTTTATGAAAATTTGCAAATGCTCCTAGAAGGTGGGTAAATGACGGTAAAAAGATCAATAAAATTTTTATATATCTAAACTTTTTATAAAATGACCCCAATTAATAACAATGAACTTATATAGATATTATGTATTTATGTTGACATAAAATAAATTTAACTAATATAAATAATTATTTAATTAAAAAGTCAGTTTTAACCCATAACATCATGTTTTTTACTATTCATCAAAAATTGAATTTGTTCAGAAAATTACAAAAAATCACCATAACCTAATTTTGATATTCCATATGAAAAAATGAAGTTTGTTTTGAATGGTAATGTTTATATAATTTCAAAAATTGGATATTACTATTTATTATGGCTAGTTTGATTGGTTGTGGTGTGTTTAAAACCACAAGTTGCATATAACGCAAGCAACTGCATTATTCAAAGGGAAACATACCATAGAAGCTTGGGGTGTTACATATACGGTATAATTATCATGATTATTATGTGGGATATGATATAATTAAATAATATTCTTGTGTACTAGAATGTTCATAAAAAAGTACTAATGTGAAAAGAAAGAAATTAACACTAGAAACAATGATAAATAAAGAATGGTTATTAACAAATTGGTGACAATATGTTAGAATAATAAAATATAAGATATAATAAATTCTATTATGGTTCATATATAATTTAATAACATGAAAAACCCATTATACAATAGGTTAACGAGTGTTCAACAAAAATAATCCGATGGAAAGGGATTTAATTGAAATTGACATTCCATTAAGACTTATTTATCATCATGAAACAATTAAAACTTATTTGTTGTTTATAAAACCATTTGAAATTTAATATAATGATTAATTAATAATTAATTATATTTTATAATTCAATTTGAATGATTACATATAAGTGGATTTCACTTCAAAATTACCTTGTGGTAATGATATTGTTAAATCTCACTTTCATTTCTGATTCTTAATTTTGATATGAAGAAATCAATTCCTTTTTCAAATTTAACATTATACATTTCAATACTCTAAAATATCCATATTATTTTAATATGGATATTATTATTTCCCAAACCTTATAAAATTTATTATATACAGTGAAAACATTGAATGTTATTTTGTATATCTATATAAATTTTGATAAATACTTATTATATACTCAACACAAAAATTTTATGCTAAGTCACGTTATTAAATAAATTATACAATATTCAAGGAATTATCTAGACATGAATACTTATATGTGTAACAGTTAACGATGTACCGTTTATGCATCGGTAGTCTCATGAGACAAATCTGTTGTCCAAATCAGATGTGTTTTTACCTAGTATTTTTTATGTTATCTTGAGAATAGATCATGATAGTAAATGTTACATGTGACTAGGAAACATAAAATCCACTAATTAAGTATTTCTAACATTCATATTTCATGAATTATTATCCATGTTGTTTTGTTATGTTTTATGTTTTATTTTCAATACCCAATTTATATTAG
The DNA here is from genome assembly GCA_963277665.1 of Viscum album. Classification (NCBI taxonomy): domain Eukaryota; kingdom Viridiplantae; phylum Streptophyta; class Magnoliopsida; order Santalales; family Viscaceae; genus Viscum; species Viscum album. The sequence goes on from OY728142.1 coordinate 1,544,511,344, forward strand.
GTATCATGTATATCTATGGTTCTCCAGGAAATTTATATATATTGGTCTTTAATGATTTCATTCCCTATAATCATGCAAATTTATTAATTTAATGAATAGACTCTCGGATTCTTGGGTTAGTGTATTTAAAAAAAATTAATAACTTTTTATAAATGAACTAAATAAAAACAAAATGATTCAAAAAAAATATAGAATAAAAAATCCATTAACATTTATATTTATTATTATTATTATTATTATTAATTTCTATTTTCATATATCTTTTCAAAATACCTTTATATATGGAAGGAAAAGTTCTATTAAACATTCTTTATGAATAATTTCATTTCCATAAAATTATAAATCTCATTGCATTCAATAAACATGCCAATTTAATTATTTATCCATGAATATTATAAAATATAAATTCAAAAATATTTACAACAAATTATACTTCTAAATTGAAGCATAAATCTACAATAATGATTTTATAAACAGATATATATATATACATATAACAATATCAAGTAAAATAAAAATGTTAAATGTTATTATGGTATTTGATCATTGAAACCATAAACCATTTATTTTCATTAATCCAGTTTATTATATCATATATTTAATTCCACCATCGCACAAAAAGATAAATAATAATTAGATTATGAATAAATATAAAATAATTAGTGAAAACTTGAATCCCCAACTTCAATAATTTCAATGTTATTAAATGATAGTGAAACAAAAATCAAGAAATTACGATCCCCTCCCCCATAAAGAATCAAAAAATCCATTAGAGTTCCAACCACAACAATTTGTAAAATCATTAATAATCATTATATGATAAAATGAGATCACTCAACATAGAATAAAATATAAAAATGTATGAAAAAATGGTCATAGAAAACTAAAAGTGAAAGATGGAATCCTTAAATCCAATCAGCGTATATTGAACATTAGAATCCATGGGACAATCCCTATAAGAAAATATTCCAAAATCTTTTAATAAGAACCCATGTCCACATCGATATGGGAGATAATTAGATGGTTTCTCAGAAAATATATGTTAAAACTATATCTATTGGCATACTTCAAATCCTAGATTCATGGTGTGAAGAGGTCATTCAAATTCTAAATGGCCAATGTTTTATGAATCCCCGAACAAAAGTAACTACCATCCTATAAACCTAGATAAATTCTATTCTTGAACTTAAATTTTATTTCATGAGTGTTTTGGTAATGATCCATTGAATTAGTTCCTCCAACCTTTTATGTACTCAAACAATTGTTCACATCAAGAACCACAGCATATGAAATTACCTTCTTATGATATCAATTCCAATTCATGATACAGAATAAATTCTTAGATCATGAACTTCAATTGAAATCATTAATTTATCCTATAACCATATTTCATCTACCATGCTATAGAAAACCTACCCCATCATTTCTGAAAAAACATGGGAGCCATGAACACAATGTGTTATAAGATAGAAGGATATGATCTATTCAGTCCTATACCTTTCAAAAAAATGCCTCCCTTGATAGATTAAAACTTAACACAAAGAGAATGAAAAGAAAACATGGTCTTCTAAATAGAAACCTACTGATATACCTCCCAATAATCGAATCATAATAGGAGAAAAAACCTCACGGATATGAGAAATGTGAAAAACTAAATACCCCAACTACCATCTCCTAAAAACTCTCTTGGGATAGATACCTCCCTAAAAAATGTAATGATATAAAAATAATTTATGAAAATAAAACCATCTCATAAATTTAATAAAGGTCAAAACCCCAAAATGTGTATCACTAGATAAAGAAAACTAAATATCAAACAACAACAGATAATAATGAAGCACTTTTTACTCCTATTACTAGGTACTCTCATCCATTACACCATGTCTCTATAAGACACATACCAATGAAAAGAAATTACCATATAACACTTTTTCATGGTGGCATTATATCTCAATGGAACACTCATTGAAGGTCTTATTATCATCAATGTTAATATTTTCCATTAAATTATTTTATAATTTTTATAAAATCATTATATATTCAAAAAAATATTTTTGAAAACAATATATAAAAAAATATTACTTTTAGAAGTATGTTTTTTCTGAAATAATTGTTCTTTGATGAAATATGATGATTTTGTTTCTCAATTAAGACATCCATTAAACCCAATTTTCAAAAATCATGAATTCATTAAGAAATTAATCATTTTATTTCTAAAATCTAACAAATATAATTTATATTTTTAATTAATTACATTTTGAAATATTTTTTAAAACATTTTAAAAATATTTAATGAAGCATTCATAATGAAAATTTTTAATTCAAAAAGAGAAACCATAAAAAATTATTTATAATATGATTTTATCTTTGGCATAAAAGAAGAGATTTCTGTCACTTTGAAATGTCATTTTTTAAAAGGAGCACCATAAAACCTTGAGTTTAAAATTGAAAAGAAAATACCACAATTAATGATAATTGATAATATGATATATTCTACTCTTAATATACATACCATTTAAATGATGTTATGATTTTAAACAAAACAAGTCACAAAGGAATTAAATTGATAGGTTACACCATTATGTTAAATAATTTTTATCCAAATGCACTCTATCCTCCTATTTAATAATAATGAATATCTTAATAAATTATTTATGAAACTAATTAACATATATTAACTTTTATATACTTCATTTATAATCATCTATTTTAATAAATTCTCTAGTTTTAGTTTATTTTTCAACACCGGGTGTTATGAATTTTGACAGAATATTTTTATACTAGTTTCAGAATGGTGATACTGATGATTATTTATTTATAAAAGGTTAATCATTATAATATTAATCTACATAAATGAGCCACATATTTTAAATGATTTATGTTATATCATTTTTAGTTGGTGAATGATAATGGTATGGTTTGTGAAAATGGAAATCAAGAACAAATTGTTCCAGAATGATTAATGAATTAAAGATCATATATATTAATAAATATAATAAAAAATAGCAAAACCTATTTATAATAACTTCAAAATCATAAATAAATTTTTATTACTTTTTTATTAGCGATTTATAGCATCATTTAATCATTCATGAAAAAAAATGTTACAACATTTGCATTATTGGTAAAATCGACACAAACAAGAGCATGTTATTATGATATAATGAGTATGGAAAATTTTTTATATGTTGTTAATATATCTTTAAAAATTGTTAAAAATTTCATAAATACCATTTTCTCTTACTGAATTATATAAATAAAAATCTAAGTTGGGTGGTGAGGGAAAACAAAATTCATTATTAATGATGGTTGTAATCCACATGTATGCATTATTAATGATTCTGTTGTTTAAGAAATTTGAATGAATAAAGGTTTATAATAAAGTAAAAATTCATAAAAATAATTGTCACATGATAGAAATATTAATTGTTTAAATATTTCTTTGATACCATCCATGAATGGTAGGGATGATAAACAAACCACATTGTGTAGAGACCCGAAGCTTAACGTATATGAACATTACATTACTTTTGGGGAATACTTAGTACAAAAAAAACACACACACAAGGATCGTAATAGTTTAGTGTCTTTGGAAACTCGGAACGTAATCTTCTAAGCGTGGTGAAAGATCTTCAATATCTCCCATAAAGATCATCCTTTTTTTTACCTAAAACCATTCTTTATATCCTGGGGAAAATAAAACATAAAAGGGTGAGCTCAAAAGCTAAGTAAGGGTAAACAAAAGAAAAATCAATCACATCATATTCATAAGAACATAACTTTTGGAAATCTTATCCTGCAAAAGAGAGAGCATAATTTCATAACATGGGATAAATCATAGTAGTAGAAATGAAATCCCAATAATCATAACATAAAACATGAAACTTTGTTGCATACACACATAATCATAGAGAATCATTTCTTGTTAGTCAAGACTCATTGCCAAGACTATCTTAGTGGACAAAGTCCCTTTCTGAATCGAGTCACCCTCGTTTCAGTCCTGTTTCACTGAACCGGTATAACCTACCATTCCAGCCATGTCTATCTAATGAGATATAAAATCTTTACCCAATGCATTGGAGGAAGATATGGGTCCCACCCATCTCATAATGATACCATTCTTATGTGTGCCACAAAATCATAAATCATACATCATTACATAACCCATGTAATAAAAATGGGAATCTTAAACATCATGACATCATAAAACAATTCATATATGATAAAGGAATTCATAAAAATAATTCCATCACAACATAATCAAATCAATGTAATAATAGGGATAAAAACAGAGCCCTTTATTATCTTAGATGGAAAATAATTTTGATAAAACACTTGAACTCTATTCTTGAGGAAAATATCCTTTCTTATTCAAAAACATTTTTCCTTTCATAACATGTCATACAACTTTAAAATAAAAGAAGTTGATTAAAAATAAACTTGAAAACTTGTAAAGGAAGATTCTTGGAAATAATGTTTTAAAAATCCATTCATGCCGTATAAGTTAAAAAAAACATTCTTCGTACTTTTGTCAGAAAAGTCAAAACGTACCTCGTTCGAAAAAAACGACAAAAGATTCCTTTCATATTCTTTACTAAAAACTCACCAATGGGTAAAATTGGAATTAAACTATTGTAAGTGGATGGAAACAATATTACATATTGAGGGAACATGGATGTGGATGATAAAATACACCCCAGTAAATACTTACGAATAAACAATCTCGGATAAAAATGAGATTGTGATATTTCCCTTACCTTAGGTCCGACTTGCTTTGTAAGTGTCCGAACCTCCTGTATAATGATTTAAATCATGTTATTGACTTATTACAGAATAATATTCATTGTTATAATATCATATATGGTCCACTTATGACTTTATATTACCCGTTCTTTTGTAAATTCATGTTAAAGTAGCGTTTTGGGTAAAATCATCTCATTTGTCGTTCGTGTTTTTAACTTGTAATTATTCATATGATTACTTGGATCCTGATTACTTATATCCAGAATGTAAAACATGATTTATATATAATATATATTCAGAATATACATATATATAATATATTGATAAATGGAATGAGATACACCGTTCATGGAGACGGTAGTCCGTACGTACGCATGAACGCTGTTTTCGTTTCCTTATTGAATTGAATGGAATTAAGTAGATGAAATACATATAATTATAAATAAATCCAGTATCATAATTATGTAATATATTTCATTAGTACTTATTATATATACATTATAATCATTCATGAATGGTTAATCACTGAGAATGAATCTCATCGCGTCGTGGAGACGGTAGTCCGTACGTACGCACGAGCGATGATATCGTTCCCATGGTCGTGGAATTGTGTTGAAGTGTTTGTATAAAATTTCAGTATCAATATCACTTTATAATAATCATATATAGTTACTCATTAAACCATTATACCCATCCAATTAATGTGGTGGCGGAAAATAGATTACACCACGGCGTGGAGACGGTATTCCGTACGTACGCACGCGCGGTGATTTCCTTTTTCCGTAGGATGGATAGAAGGTTAATTAGAGTTGTTTAATATTTATAATAACATATCAGTATGTAATTAATACTGATGTTATTACTTTATCATGAAACAAATAAAGAAGAAGAATTTGAAGAAGAAAGAAATTGAAAAGATCAGTAATGGATATTACCTCTTCTTTGAAACGCCTCTTTGAATCCTCCACTTAGGGAACTAAGATTGGTCTTTCAAGAATACCAGGACCTCTATGATTATTATAGGGAAGTGGAGAAGGGATTTTGGCAGGGGTTTGCCGATCTTGAGTGCTCAAATTGGTGTGAGGAGGAGGGGGAGGAGGTGTCCTTTTATAAGGGAGGAGAGGGGCACCTTAGGAATATCTCAAAATATTAATTTATATTAAAGTCAAAATCGGTTTATAATGGTTCCAAAGGGTATTATTTAGAAGCTAAAGTGGGGATGGGTCGAAAGCCTATCAACCAATAGTATTTAAACATGTTTAGGTTATTATTTTAACCTTATCAATTAGATTTAACTCTAAGTTAAATAATTTAGCTTTTACCGTGACTTTTTGTTTTCTTACATTATATGGTTAATACACTTACTATAACATGCCAAACGAACCCCAAGTTGTTTATTATTAATATATATATCTTTATCTAAGTCATTTGGCCGAACCTTAGATTTCTATGAATAAAATAACAATTAATAATATAATATTTGATTTAAAAACTATTTTGTGTCAATTTTGACACTATTTGATATATGATTTTTGTGAAAGTCATAACAGAATTATATGTTCGAACCAAGTTGATTAACTCAACACTAATATATCATAGGAACCTAGAAAATTATTGGAATTCATAAAATGTCTTAAATTACACTTATTTTGGTATTTATAACATCAATTATGTCAATATTTCTTTAATAAGATAATTACTGCATCATCTTTGTGTCATAAATAAATTAAATTATTTGACTTCTAAAAATTACAAATAAAATACCATTATGTAGGGAATCGTTTTATATTTCTAATGAATATTTACAATATAATTTATATTATGTATAACCCTATATTAAAAATGTTTTAGTAAATAAACTTTGATTTTAACTCTTTTAACTCTTTTTTGAATTAAATAATAATAAATGTCCTAATCTAATCCAAGTGGTCCTAAATGATAATATTTTACACTTAAGGTTGTTTTTGGTCGAGATACACTTGTCCAATAGGATTAGGACATGTGTTAGGGTAATATTAATATCATTGTTACCCTTAATTACCCTATTTACTTTTAACCGTGGTAAATAAAAGTAAAAAGTTACTATTCACCAAAAATTATTTTCATCTCATTGAACCACATTTTACTTACTGACATCAACCGTGTCTCTCAGATTTTTGAAATTCCATTCACAGAAGCGGTAAAATTAAGTTTTATGAAAAATTCAGTTTTTTTAACTACCACTTAGTATTTTCACTATTCATCAAAAATTGATGTTTTTCAGAACAATGCCAAAATTTCATCCTAAGCTATATTTCATATTCCAAATTCAAAAATGATTTCTATTTTACCAAATTCATAACATAGAAGTTGCATTAATTAATTTTATAATTAAATCCTGCTGTTAAAACAAATAGCGTGTTTTTAAGAAACAATATCTATCAAAAGATTGACACTTGTTTATGTCTGGTTTAAATGTGAAATTACATCCAATTACCAAAATTGTATTAAATTGTAAAAATATATTCTAAATATACTTTAAAACCAGTAAAATTAATAATTTATCACTATTAATTATTTTGATTAAAAAAGTTGTTTTTAATTATAATTTAGTAATTTTAACTATTCATCAGAATATGAAAGTTATCCGAAAAGTACAAAAATTTCACCTTAGGCTAAATTCGATACTCCGAATCCAAAAATGAAGTCCATTTTGAGAGCTAAAATTTCTAAAATTTTAAAATGTGGTTATTACTATTCATAACGGCTAGTTATAATAATATTTTAATAGCATATCGTAGTTTAGTGAAACTCGGTATTGCGTGCTACACACGCTATCGAGGAAGGTCGTGATTGTCTGTACTGCAAGGTAAGTCAAGGATGTGCGTTGTGCAGGCTCCTTTTGGTGTAGCGTATAACACAAGACATTAATAAAATTAAAAAGAATATTTTTCATAAAATCTTGGGCTGTTACATTCTACCCCCCTTAAAAAGAATTTCGCCCTCGAAATTCGTCGGGGTTATAAATGGTTTACTATTCGAAAGTTTCTTTAATAGAAACCCACATCGTAAAAAAAGAATACCACAACTTGGCTTTAAAAACTAAAGTATGAAATGTAACGATTACCCAAATAAACTAATCACTGGGTTTCCACATAGGTGAAAATATGGATATGGAAGAGAAATCTAACCATCATGTTCTGATGGGGAGTGGTAGAGAACATGGCTATGGAAAAGCCAGCAATCACAATGCCATAAATTTGTGACAATCTAAGGTACCATCTGATTCATCAGATATAAGATCACTAGGACAACATTTTTGGTTTTCAAGATCATTTCCCTAAAGTTGAAAATTTGAATTAGAAAAAATACTTACTTTATTTTGGTACAATCTCACTGTTGTTCGTGCCTTGAACAATTTCCACTTCATCTCTTAAATAAATGAAGTTGAATTTGTTATTCGTGAAGTGTTAGCAGATCATGTGATAGAATGACGGGTCATTCCATCTGTCTCAAACAAAAGGTTAGCAAAAATTATATACATAAGTCGATATATAGTGAGATTAATCATATATGGTTCCTAAAATGGACTTATACTTCATATATCATACTGCTTAATATAATAAAACTAGTTTATACTAAACAGGGACTTCCTATAGGCCAGTGGTAGGTGATAAAGGCCAGTCGCACTTCGATTGTGGGTTCGATTTCCACAGCCTTGTCCGACGCGATGGGTTGTCGCCCGTCCTGCAGGTTGTCCTTTTTCTAAAACTATATTACTATAACATCCCATCAATAATATCGAAAAAACTTTTATCCTTAAACAATCCTAACTTATGTACATCATAATCCATTCCAATCTTTAGGCTTATCCATAATACTGCCGTCCACTCTCATAACATAGTGAAAACGATTACCAGAGATTTAACACCATCGTCGATCCCAATATATCATAAGATATGTTTTGTTGGTCACATTCCAAGCATTCAAAGTCCTTAGTCATGTATTCTCTTGAATACCTTAGTGAAAACATGAATGTAGTTAAAAGTTAACACTTTCCACATACCAAAATCCTCAAAATTCTATATACTCAAACCATGATATCACTTAGTCCTTATATCAATCATGAGCTCATGAATACTGTTAAACATTTCGTTTTCTGGTTTTCCCTTCATTATGCGTATATCATCTTATTTCCAAAAATATCTCAATTACTTTGAATACCACATTAGACCAATACATAAATATTCCAATACTTTATGATACAACATTGTATTGGAATCCCATTACATAAACACTTAATCATTCCACCACATCGTTGTCATATTCAACATCGCCAATAGTGATCGCATGTGACTTCCCTTTGTCCTTTGCCTTCAGTGGTTGCTCATGTTGATCATCACTAACCCTTGGATTAGGGCATTTATTAGCATAATGCCCTATTTCCTTGCACCTGAAGCATTGAAGTGTTGGTGGTGCGTTCTATGCAGTGTTTGCTTTATTCATATCATTAGAAACCCTTTTTCCATTACATTGACACTCAGCTGCTCGATGACCTTCTTTTCCACACTTAAAACATTTTCTAGTCCCTTTAAGACAATCTCCACCATTCTTCTTTCCACACTTTGTGCATAAGGAAACATTCATCTTCCTTTCACCATTATTCCGAGATTTCTCCTTGAACCCCATCTTTCGTTTCTTGTCAAAACCATGAGATGGATATGTAACACCAACATCCATTTCTACCTTGATAGCACAACGCACAATTTCTTCATAGCTACTGAAGTCTCTTATAGCTAATGCCCTTCGAAGACTTGGTTTTAAGCCACTGAAAAATTGATCAACTTTACTTTCAGGTTGGATGATAATGTCAGATGCATACCTTGCAAGTCTTGTAAATTTCGATTCGTATATACCAACAGATTCATCATCCTTTTTCTTTAGTTCAAGAAACTCTTTCTCCATATTTTTTTGAAGAATACGAGGGAAGTACTTACTGAAAAACAAGTTCTTGAACTCGTCCCATTCCATGGACTCAATTTCATCTCTTTTCCTCGTATTCTTGATAAGATTCCACCATTGATCAGCTTCACCTTCAAACGATATACTGCTAAGATGACTTTATCATGTTCAGAACATTGAAGAACTGGAAATTTCTTTTCTGTGGTACTGATCCATTGTTCAGCAACAAGTGGATCAGAAGACCCACTGAAAGAAGGTGGACGTTGCCTCATGAAGGACTCAATAGAATATTGTTCCCTTCTCTGCTCATTTGTAAGTCCAGAATGATTCAAAGCTTGTGTAAGTATAGAAATAAGATTTTTCACTCCATCTCCCATAACATTTGTTTGTTCAGGAGGACAATCATTGCATTGTCCATTGCATTGATCAACACGGTTCCTTCGGGTTCCAGCCATCATCTAAAACCCAAAAAGAATAGTGTGAGAGGCAAAAATCATGCTAGGGAAAACAGCATAATAAAGGGGGAGTACCTTCAATATCTAACATCTTAGGTTTAATTTTATGATCGTTAGCGTAATTCTAGTACTATAACCTATACGTATACTTAACCTTTGGGACATCCCTAGACATACCTTAGAAATATCTCTAGGGATCTCACTAACGTATTCGCATCCTAGTTTCCAATGGTTGACTAAACCTTTCCTCTGATACCAACTGTAGAGACACGATGCTTAACGTACATGAACATTACATTACTTTTGCGGAATACTTAGAACATAAAAAAACACACACACAAGGATCGTAATAGTTTAGTGTCTTTGGAAACTCGGAACGTAATCTTCTAATCGTGGTGAATGATCTTCAATATCTCCCATAAATATCTCCCCTTTTTTACCTAAAACCTTTCTTTATATCCTGGGGAAAAGAAAACATAAAAGGGTGAGCTCAAAAGCTCATTAAGGGTAAACAAAAGAACAATCAATCACATCATATTCATAAGAACATAACTTTTGGAAATCTTATCCTGCAAAAGAGAGAGCATAATTTCATAACATGGGATAAATCATAGTAGTGAAATGAAATCCCAATAATCATAACTTAAAACATGAAACATTGTGGCATACACACATAATCATAGAGAATCATTTCTTGTTAGTCAAGACTCATTGTCAAGACTATCTTAGTGGACAAAGTCCCTTTCTGAATCAAGTCACCCTCGTTTCAGTCCTGTTTCACTGAACCGGTATAGCCTACCATTCCATCCATGTCTATCTCATGAGATATAAAATCCTTACCCAATGCATTGGAGGGATATATAGGTCCCACCAATCTCATAATGATACCATTCTTATGTGTGCCACAAAATCATAAATCATACATCATTACATAACCCATGTAATAAAAATGGGAATCTTAAACATCATGACATCATAAAACAATTCATATATGATAAAGGAATTCATAAAAATAATTCCATCACAACATAATCAAATCAATGTAATAATAGGGATAAAAACATAACTCTTTATTATCTTAGATGGAAAATAATTTTGATAAAACACTTGAACTCCATTCTTGAGGAAAATATCCTTTCTTCTTCAAAAACATTTTTCCTTTCAAAACATGTCATACGACTTTAAAATAAAAGAAGTTTATTAAAAATAAACTTGAAAACTTGTAAAGGAAGCTTCTTGGAAATAATGTTTTAAAAATCCATTCATGTCGTATAAGTAAAAAAAACATTCTTCGTAATTTTGTCGGAAAAGTCAAGAAGTACCTCGTACGAAAAAAACGACAAAAGATTCCTTTCATATTCTTTACTAAAAACTCACCTAAGGGTAAAATAGGATTTAAACTATTGTAAGTGGATGGAAAAAATATTACATATTGAGGGAACATGGATGTGGATGATAAAATACACCCCAGTAAATACTTACGAATAATCAATCTCGGATAAAAATGAGATTGTGATATTTCCCTTACCATAGGTCCGACTTGCATTGTAAGTGTCCAAACCTCCTGTATAATGATTTAAATCATGTTATTGACTTATTACAGAATCCTATTAATTGTTATTATATCATATATGGTCCACTTATGACTTTATATTACCCTTTCTTTTGTAAATTCATGTTAAAGTAGCGTTTTAGGTAAAATCGTCTCATTTGTCGTTCGTGTTTTTAACTTGTAATTATTCATATGATTACTTGGATCATGATTACTTATATCCAGAATTTAAAACATGATTTATATATAATATATATTCAGAATATACATATATATATAATATATTGATAAATGGAATGAGACACACCGTTCATGGAGACGGTAGTCCGTACGTACGCATGAACGCTGTTTTCGTTTCCTTATTGAATTGAATGGAATTAAATAGATGACATACATATAAATATAAATAAATCCAGTATCATTATTATGTCATATATTTCATTAGTACTTATTATATATACTTTATAATCATTCGTGAATGGTTAATCATTGAGAATGAATCTCATCGCGTCGTTGAGACGGTAGTCCGTACGTACGCATGAGCGATGATATCATTCCCATGGTCGTGGAATTGTGTTGAAGTGTTTGTATACTATTTTAGTATCAATATCAATTTATAATAATCATATATAGTTACTCATTAAACCATTATACCCATCCAATTAATGTGGTGGCGGAAAATAGATTACACCACGGTGTGGAGACGGTATTCCGTACGTACGCACGCGCGGTGATTTCCTTTTTCCGTAGGACGGATAGAAGGTTAATTAGATTTGTTTCATATTTATAATAACATATCAGTATGTAAGTAATACTTATGTTATTACTTTATCATGAAACAACTAAAGAAGAAGAAGTTGAAGAAGAAAGAAATTGAAAAGATCGGTAATGGATATTACCTCTTCTTTGAAACGCCTCTTTGAATCCTCCACTTAGGGAACTAAGATTGGTCTTTATAGAAGACCAGGACCTCTATGATTATTCTAGGGAAGTGGAGAAGATATTTTGGCAGGGTTTGGCCGAGCTTGAGTGCTCAAATCGGTGTGAGGAGGAGGGGGAGGAGGTGTCCTTTTATAAGGGAGGAGAGGGGCACCTTAGGAATATCTCAAAATATTATTTTATATTAAAGTGAAAATCGGTTTATAATGGTTCCAAAGGGTCTTATTTAGAAACTAAAGTGGGGATGGGTCGAAATCCTATCAACCAATAGGATTTAGACAGGTTTAGGTTATTATTTTGACCTTATCAATTAGATTTAACTCTAAGTTAAATAATTTAACTTTTACCGTGACTTTTTGTTTTCTTACATTATATGGTTAATACACTTACTATAACATGCCAAACGAACCCCAAGTTGTTTATTATTAATATATATATCCTTATATAAGTCATTGGGCCGAACCTTAGATTTTTAGGAATAAAATAACAATTAATAATATAATATTTGATTTAAAAACTATTTTGTGTCAATTTTGACACTATTTGATATATGATTTTTGTGAAAGTCATAACAGAATTATATGTTCGAACCAAGTTGATTAAATCAAAACTAATATATCATAGTAAGCTAGAAAATTATTGGAATTCATAAAAAGTCTTAAATTACACTTATTTTGGAATTTATAACATCAATTATGTCAATATTTCTTTAATAAGATAATTACTGCATCATCATTGTGTCATGAATATATTAAATTATTTGATTTCTAAAAATTACAAATAAAATACCATTATGTAGGGAATCGTTTTATATTTCTAATGAATATTTAAAATTAAATTTATATTATTTATAACCCTATATTAATAATGTTTTAGTAAATAAACTTTGATTTTAACACTTTTAACTCTTCTTTGAATTAAATAATAATAAATGTCCTAATCTAATCCAAGTGGGCCTAAATGATAATATTTTACACTTAAGGTTGTTTTTGGTCGAGATACAATTGTCCAATAGGATTATCACATGTGTTAGGGTAATATTAATATCATTGTTACCCTTAATTAGCCTATTTACTTTTAACCGTGGTAAATAAAAGTAAAAAGTTACTATTCACCAAATATTATTTTCATCTCATTGAACCACATTTTACTTACTGGCATCAACCGTGTCTCTCGGATTTTTGAAATTCCATTCACAGAAGCGGTAAAATTATGTTTTATGAAAAATTCAGTTTTTTTAACTACCACTTAGTAGTTTCACTATTCATAAAAAATTGATGTTTTTCAGAACAATGCCAAAATTTCATCCTAAGCTATATTTCATATTCCAAATTCAAAAATGAAGTCTATTTTACCAAATTCATAACATATAAGTTTCATTAATTAATTTTATAATTAAATCCCGCTGTTAAAACAAATAGCGTGTTTTTAAGAAACAATATCTATCAAAATATTGACACTTGTTTATGTCTGGTTTAAATGTGAAATTACATCCAATGACCAACATTGTATTAAATTGTAAAAATATATTCTAAATATACTTTAAAACCACTCAAATTAATAAATTATCACTATTAATTATTTTGATTAAAAAATTTGTTCTTAATTATAATTTATTAATTTTCACTATTCATCAGAATATGAAAGTTATCCGAAAATTACCAAAGTTTCACCTTAGGCTAAATTCGGTACTCCGAATCCAAAAATGAAGTCCATTTTGAGAGCTAAAATATATAAAATTTTAAAAGGTGGTTATTACTATTCAGAACGGCTAGTTATAATAATATTTTAATAGCATATCGTTGTTTAGTGAAACTCGGTATTGCGTACTACACACGTTATCGAGGAAGGTCGCGATTGCGTGTAATGCAAGGAAAGTCAAGGATGTGTGTTGTGCAAGCTCCTTTTGGTGTAGCGTACAACACAAGACATTAATAAAATTAAAAAGAATATTTTTCAGAAAATCTTGGGCTGTTACACATTGATTCTTGTAGGTAGTAGTATATAAGTATGCACAATCAATGTTGCTTTTACTTTGATAATAGATGTAATGGACTGAATAAACATATATCCATCAATATAATAACATTATATAATATTATTAATAATTTTTTCATTAAATTACTGTGTTTACAATAATTTTTGAAGAGAATGATTAAAAAGTAAAAGCTAATGAGTATGAAATATGGACATTGAAAACCTTAGCTTTTTCATGGGAATATACTTGGAATTGGAGACCTTGTACTATCAATTTGTGTTAGAAGTCTTATATTACTAGGTGAGAGTTTTATAGGAGAAAAAATAAATGTTTTTTTGAATGAAATTATATGGGATTGGTGTGATATGAAGGGATGTAATTCTTCCATTTTTACAATTGAAGATAATGATAGTATTTAGAGTGCCTGTTACATTTCAATAATTGAATGTCACTATTACAGGTTCAACCGTATTAAAAAATATCTATACGAAGACTGCAAAATTATTTTTTCTATTATAATATACATAACTCACTTGGGAGAAAACATGATGTGATTGAATAATTTTAACTTTTACATTTTTGACTTTTATGCTAATACACTTTTACATTGGTAATAAATTTTTAATAGTGTTAATTAATGTTAATGAAAAAAATTAAAAATAAACATAATAGATGACGTTACAATTATTATTTAATACTAAATAAATATCAAGTAAAATTTCTATGATTAGATAAAGATGATTTAAGTATAAAATAACATATCATGTAAAATAGATTATAGAACAAGTGTGTTTTCATGAAAATCAATTATGTATATGTTAAATTAATTAATACTATAAAATTTGATAACATAAATAGGTTTATAATTTAAGAAATAAAATTTTATTCTTTAAAATCAATAAAAACAATTATTTTAGAATAAAATTTATTAATTAATATGAAATACTTAATTTTTTTTAAAATTGGAATAAAAGGGTACATATATTTAAAAAATTTAACATTGTTTTTCAATGCCAAAAATTATATGACAATGTATATAACATGAAACATTATATGTATCTTTACCAATTCAAATTTTTCATTATCATCTTGGACTTTTTAATATATTGGTAATTTTATAAAATATACAATTTTTGTAAAACCTGTATTTTTCACTTTTCACACAAAAAATATTATTATAGACAAATATAAAAAAATGCTATGTTAATTTTTGAATGTTTAATCCAAAAAAATATGTTTATTTAGAAGAATAAAATATAAAAATATAATAAATTACTTTTAAAATGACTATTCAATATATAAAGAAAAGTTTCCTATATTGGAAAAAATAACTTTTAAGATTTTATGTTTTCTAAATCAAATTTCAAACTCATATCTAATTGTTTATAATATTTTTTATTTATTAGGGTTTTAATATAACATTATTAATATCATTAATCTAATATGTTGTGTCTCATTTTTTTTGTGTTTTCATTGGAACAGACTGTGTAAAATATTACTAATTTTGAGAAAAAAATATTCCAGAATCTCAAGGTGTTAGATTATGTGCACTTACATGAATTATATGCACATAATTTCAATTATAAATCACTAATGAAACTAACCAGGTATATCTACTAAGAACACATGGTTTATGGTAAATATTTCAACCCACATCTCGTATAGATATTATTACATAATTTTAAACATAAATATTTAATAACCACTACACAAGGATTGAGAGGGATAGTGTCCAAATAAATTTAAGTTCAAAATACATCAAAATTATACTAAAACAAAACATTATTTTTTATTCATTATAATTATCTATGATACCCCTTTTCCCTAAATCTTCTATAGGTTGACCTGAGGAATATATAAAAAATGGGAATGATAAAACTCCCAAAAGGTGACGAAACCTGATAGAGATGCATACCATATAAATGAAATAATATAACATTATATAATACAGAGAAAGGTAAATCAATGATCACACAGAGTAATTACATTATTATATAGGATAGAAAATGTCATCCATAATAATAATGTGGAAGTAACTTAGAACACAACATAATCAAAAGCCAATCATAACCACCAAGAGAACAAAACACTGTGGATAGAGTCCCATATTGGATTAGGTTTACACTATAATCAAAGATGTATCACCTAGTTATTCACAAAAATTACCCAATTAATTTTAGTTTTATCGATTAAAACACACAATAACATGTATATTTATATGTGTACCACATAATGAAACCAATCATAAGGCATAAGCATGATGAAAACCCATGGAAATGAATTGGTTACATATTCAAGTTGTATAGAATAGAAAAACACAATATCACAAAGAAGTACATGAAATAAGGTATTAAATATAACTTTGAATTATATATATATATATAATCATAGTATATTAAAACGAATCCCATGTGAATTGAACACATAAAAAAGATTCAAGAGATAATTTTTTAAATATTCCATTTAAATTGTGGTTTATGAATAAAGGTAATGAATAATTAATAGGGGTAAAGGAATAATAATTTCAATTAAACAAGAAAAATAGTAAAATGGTTTTACATAAAAAATGAATATTTTTAGAAACCTTGTAATGTATAAAAAACTTATGGAGTGATACTTATAGTGATATATGAAATTGACATGTCCCCATTAATCGGATCACCTTGATGAATGAAATTGATAATGTAACATTTAAAACACATATATACCTATCATAAAAAAGATTAATAAAACTAGTTATTTTTTTGGTCAAATTAATTGAATATGTAATTACTAAAAATGAATAATATACTGAGAAAGTAAAATAATTTGATAGAAATTATAACTTGATGAAAATATACTGGTTTTGAGAGATCACTTATCCTACGTCTATATTCCTTCTTAGAATTCTACTAACATTAAGAATAATAAAATTAGATTCATTATTTAATTGATTCATAATCATAAAATCTATATTTTATTTAATATATTTATATTATTTTAATTTATAAATATTTTATTGAGATGTGAAATTTAATTTATTAATTATGTGGGTGCACATTTCATGGTTCCATGGTCAATAAGTTGTGGAAAATTATAGAATTTATTTAGAAATGGATAAATAATACATGAAGTCAGATTTATATGAGTTAATATGTTTCTATAAGTTACAAAAATTCTCAATATGATATTATATTCACAAATAACCATAGTCTGGATAGTATAGGTTTTATAGCTACTTGGTTGGTTTCATTTAGGTTGGGTTTTATAATGATGAGGAAATTATTAGGTTTTCATTATGAAAATTTATATATATATATATATTCAATAGTGGGAAATAAATAACATATAAATATTAAGATCATTTTCAAATATATTAAATTAATTTAAATCTTCCATGATGGCTGTAATGTCAAACAAAAACTTATCATCAATGATTAGGATAAATCACCCATAATATGGACATTATTTCATTATTTTTAAATTACAAAAGATGAGGGGAATATTATATAGGTATAATAACAATATATTATACTAAAACTGTTGATGTTATCATTCCATCTGGGATAATATGGTCTAAAAGTAGTATGGGATGAAAATAATTTAAAATGCTCCATTGAGAGTGTTATCTTCTATATTGTACATCTACTATTGGGATTCTACTTAACAAACCTTAAGATAGATATTTTATAGCTGAAAAATTAATCTTGGGATATGGGAAGAGATTTTAGGAGATAGTTATATATAGTTTTTTTATCTCAGGGTGTATCATTTTTTAGAAGTATCGGTGGATATGAGAGGTATTTATAAAGGGATGTGAGGAGTGTTTTTTAATATAGTAATCATTATTTTATTATATTCTTAGGACTATCAATAATGATGAATCATGGGGCAAAATATAGTAAGTTTTCATGTGAAATATTGGTGATGGTTTCTTTCATCATCCCATATCAAATTATGTTTGTATTTAATATTTACAATAAAATAAAATATATTTCCATAATTAACTATTCTCACAAAATTCTACTAATTTTGAAGAAGAATTGAAATTAGACCAAAGAATTTTTTATAATGTGGAATCCAAAAATTATTCGATAAGTACTTTGAATATAATTTTTAAATATAATTAATATTTATTTATAAAATACTGATTTCTATAATGTGATCAATTTTATAAATCCTTTAAATTTATACTTAAGTCCTCGTTAACTTATTATAAAATTATAACGTCTTATAATATTATTTTATAATCCCATTTGTTGAAAATAAATTTTTTTTAAAATTTTATTATTTATCATTATAATGAAAATAATGCATACATATTTTCCGAAAACATAACCATTTTTTGATCATTTAAAAAACATTTATTTAATCGTATAATGAAAAGAAATTATTATTTTCATTATATATGATAAATATATATTATAATACAATTAGATCACTGATATTACTATTTTAATGGACAGGTTACAATTCCAAATGACTGGATTACTATTCCAATAGCCAATGTATTATTCTAATTGTATGATTTTTGATTGTCATATGGGTTCAAAACATTTAAAAAATACCTATTATTTTATCCAATAAACATTGAATTATATATTATCTAAAGGTTTGTATTTCACTCCGGAAATGGATGTTAAATTTATAATACATTGTTTAATTTCTACTATATTTTTTTGAGAAGGATAATTCTTGTGGATTGAATATATCATAATTTTCCAATTTTGTAACATTTTTTTACGATTATATGGTTGTGAATTTTAATGAGGATATTCATACTCTATATGTAATGTTAATGGAAATATAATAAAATATTTATTGTTGTCATTATGTCTTATGTGATTTATATAAAACTACATTATTGAATTATATAAATATAAGGTGAATTCTATTGAATGAATTATGGGTTATTTCCATGTAATTTATAGAATGATATATATAAACACATAAAATATATCTTTTATCCATAGAATTGGATTATTCCTAAAATTTAGTTTTTCTATAATAATTTGAGCTAATAGGCTATCGTAATTTGATATCAAGACCCACATTATATAATTTTCTATAAAATCATTTTTATATTAATACTAACATTTATTGACTACCATGAGTTAATAGGAAATGTTATTACAAATTATAATAAAAAATTTATTTCTCTTTGTATATAAATCAAATCCATTCCCAAAAACATCATTAAATTCATCAATATGAATAATTATTATGACTTGGATGTATAGTAATCCTAAAAACCTTGACGGATATTCATACATCTTTGATATGATAATGATACCATTAGATAATTTTATTTTTAATTCAATAAATAATAATTATAGAAATAATTCACTATATGAACTTTCTAAAAATCTACAGGGGAGAGTAGTTAGAATCACATAATTATCATGATTCCCCTTAATAGTGATATTTTATTTTGATTTCATTTCTTTCAATTCTCTATGTGGTTTTTTGTTTCAATTCCCCTCTTAGTCACCTTGATTAGTGAAATATTTTCTATAGTTCCAATGTTTATCACATCAAAATAATCGAACTACTAGTGGAAAGAAAGTAAGAACCTTTTTTTTCATCTGTGTTAATTGGTGTATTTATTTTTTCCTTTGTATTATGTTTATTGATTCTATCCTTTACAATTGGTAAAACAGATTCAAGTTAAATAGAGACATTATCATGGGGGTCTCTTCTAGAACATATAAAATAATGTAAGATAGATCATTCTTTCATCATAATTTCCATCACATGATATTTTTTGAAACTACATACCTATCTTATTTGGTTTTTTAGAGGTTCAGAAAAACTCATGTAGTTAATCATTAATCAAGATAGTTTGATCAAAATAACCCTATGTTTTTCAATTATATATTATACACCACATAGTATATTATTGGGAAAATTTATATATTTACAATCACATCCATTATTAACATGCTTACTCCAATTTCAATCCTCTTAAAAAAAACCACAAATAGTTGATCATGAGTGATAAATATTTACATAATAAGGATATAATGGTAAAAAATCTCTAATTTTTTTCTTATAAAAATAATTACATATTATTTCAGTAAAATCTAAATCACTCTTGGTTCAATCTTTTTTTCTTCTTATTTTGTGTTCTTTTATATTTTTTAATTGAATTCATTCACATAATAAATCAATTGAAATAAATTTTAATGGTAATTTTATTAACCATAGAATATACCCCAATGATGTTTTTCAAGTTATGCAATCATAGGGTAACTCATCATTTAAGAGAGTGAATATTTATTTAATATTAAATCACACTTTTCTAGGGTATTTACCCCATGGTTATAGGTTCAATAAGAGCGTCCAAATATAAATATCTAGACAAGGATGTAATATCTAGGATAACCACACAATATATTCATTACCTAAACATAATTATGTTATCCTATGATTTATCATATATGATAGACATATCACTAGGGTATTTAGCAGTGATCTCGAATCATAAACATCAAAATTATCTAAAATATTCCTTAAAAAACTAAACCCTAATTTGATACCATCTATAAAGACCCAATCTTGACATATCATTATTTTACCCAGTTTTTATAAGTTAATCAATGTATCTCATAAATAATAATATAATCCAAATAATAGTTTTATACTTTCTTTTAAGAACAATAATATCGAAAAAATATTTTACCAACCAAGAGAACATTTCAAAATAATAAAACCACACAAGACTCCCTTATAGAGATTCTATAAACATCACTGATCCTTATAACCTTAGGATGAGAAACATAAGAGAAGGGGAAGCTAAAAAAATTGATATGGGAAAATGTCTTCAAAATTTCAAAAATGATTTGATCAAAATAATATTATGAAATATGATCAAGGAAGAAGTTTCTTATTAAAAATAACATGGTGAAATATGAGTTTTCAGTTGCCCGTGATAATAAGAAATATAGTATCAATAGAAAATACATATAACATGGAATTATAGTATAGAAACATGAGATAATAAACATTATCCATGGGGAAAAATCATAGGCATATGGTATAAAGATATGGAAAAATAGAGTAAGGAACTATATAAAAACAAATTGACTTAAAATCATTACAAAGTTGTTTATGAATCAAATCCTTTTAATCGATTACATTTTGGATTGATCACTTCATTTTTTAACCCATTTTGACTCAATCATTATATCTCACACCCCATTAGTGACTCATTTATCATAACTCATGGTCCATTATTAACACGATTATCATAAATTTTATTCTATTGTTGACTCAAATATTACAACCCACGGTCAATTTTTAACTCCTGTATCACAAATCATGTTCCATTGTTTACTTAGGTATCATAACTCGCATTGAATTATTTACATGATTATTAGAACATGTGGTCAATTATTGACCCATGTATCATAACATAAGGCCCGTTATATACATAAGTATCAGAACTGATGGTCCATTTTTATCTGATAAGATATAAAACAGCAAATGAAGCATTTGAAGGCATTAACGGACCTAACCAATCTCATTGATTTGTTATACCCAAAAACCCATTAGTATTGACTACCCCATAGACATATCAAAGCTTTATTAAATATAAATCATCACTTGTATTTATCAAACACAAATCATCTTATGGATTTAGAATCCCCAAACCATCTAATGGATTAATCATGTCCAAATAATCTCATGCCTTTATCTAAACGAAACTATCTAATAATGGTAATCCATAAACATTTCTCACACATACAAAATCAATAAAATATCACAACCTCAATATCCTATGGAATGAAAATAGAATTTTTATCATTTCAATGTTGTATCAAATAATGTTAAATCAACAAAATATTGGTCATTAATGTAACAACCAGAATACAATAACCCAAAGTCATTGATTACATTTTTATCTTTTCAAAAGATATTATGGATCTCACTATATAGGGTTGATTAGTTTGGTCATCTAAAAGAAATATATAAAAACATAATTTTAGTATTAAATTTGAAACATAAAATACATATATTAGAAATATTCTTACATCCCTTATATTATTTATACTATATTTCATTATATCATGGGTAATGGAGATAAAATAAAGGGTCATTAATGACACTGAAAATGTGATACTTATAGTAGAATATATAATTATTAAATAAGGTATCATAATTACGGAATGTCATTTAATTTTAATAAAATTCTCTTTAATCAATAACTTTATCGCAAAATTCATCCATGTATAATATCAATTCATTAATATAAAGGATAATAAAAAATAGACTCTCAAAAGAGAAAATACGTTATATTGGTTGTGAATATCCTATACATCATTAAATATATTAACATCAAGACCTTGTGTCATGATTTTTTAATTGATGTGTAGGTATACACTAAAACCCCATTTAGTTTTTACAAATTATACATCTTATAAAACTTCTATTTTGTTGATGTTTTATTTAAAAAAATCCCTACTCATAACTATATATCCATTGAATTCATCATACATAAAATGTAGTGACCATGATCCCATTAGCCTAGTGAAAGTGGATTCTTTAGTACATTTTCATAAGATTAAAGGAATCACATTCGGAAAAATAGAATAGAATAATAGTATTAGTAAACGTGATACGTAATTTAGTCCCACATTACATTTCAATGCAAAAATTTAAAACATAACATTTCGTTAAGAATATAATTGTTCCCTTTACCATATCCGTTCACCTAAAACATTGTACACTTTATGGTATTATAAGGAAATGAAATAAAATATGGGTGAGGTCAAATTATCATCAGTGTTTATTAGAGAGGAATCTATCCTAAATAAATAATGAATAAAAAATATGGAATGGTAAATAACTAAACACATATTCTATTTAATTATAACATGTATATCATAATTTGATAAGGGATAATAAATATAGGAAGGTATATAACAAAAAAACATTTCATTTAATCAATAAAATTATATTGGAATGCATAAATAGATAATATCATTACGAATGTCACATAGAAAATAATATAATAGCTAATCTATATGGCATGTAAAATTATATAAAACACATTCTATTTCTTCTCCATTTTTATTTAAATTAATTATTTTTAAGTAATGGTGGGAAACTAATAGAGTACATGAAACCAAAAGAATCATCAAACCCCAATTGATAAATCCTAGTCCTTCCAAATAAAATTTAGACTGTTGGAATGTTTAAATATACATAATTTAAACTAGATAAAAGTTACCTACATATATTGATTATTCATCATAAAATCTTCAAATTAAAATGTCATATGTTTCCATGTCCATATGTGTTCTGCCAATATTTTCTTCCCCTCAATGAAGCCACATATCAAAATTGACCTATAATGGTCATTCAAATAGTCTATGAGCATCCCCATTAGAAATATTTATCCTAAAAGACTACAATATCTTCATATTAATTCGAATTAAGGAGAATCTCTTAAAGAAATAATTCCTCAGATCCTCCTAGTCGGTATGATTTTAAGAAATAAAATTTAAGAATAGATTTTTCTCTAGGATGATTTCCATATCAACCTGAGATTCTATCACAAATTATTAATTCATTTTTTATCACATTTATCCTCATACACCATATAATTGGAGGTTTTAGATTTATTTCCCTCAATACCTATCTCTTTAATAACATCATCAACCTATTTGGAACCGACATGCCATGGATCTATCCAATTATTTTTTTTTGCCTGAATATCTGTTAACAACGGATTTATATATGATGGTGTAGTCCTTGTAAGGACTTTATTACTTCCACTTACTGATTAGAAAATTACCAGAGAGAAGGTTTCTCTTCTTTCCTTTTATTAACCTCGACCCAACACTCATAGCCATGTGGGGGTCCAGTTCATGGTCTTATATTTTCTTCCATCCAGATTCCTTATCCATCATATAAGAATCCTCAGGGGTCCTTGTTCATTCCAACTTTTTCAATTTTAGAGAAATGTGTTCCATACCTTTGGATAAATGTCATCCTTATCAACCATACTAAAGAAGAAAAATGATTTTGAATTTTCAATGATCATGTAATGTTTTGTAGGACTGGGGACTTCTACCTTAGAGGGATTGTATTCTGACTATGGGGGCTATATTGAATGGAGAAGCTTGGCTTCATGCCAATTTTCCATCCCTATAAATCATACCATTTTAGATAAAATATTCCTTTTTTAGGGGATGATCTATAGTCACATGGTACCTTTGATTTATAACAATAAACAACCAAATACATTTCAATCTATAAATGATATATTCAATCCCTATATTAACACCCATAGTACCCAAAAAATTTTGTAGAGAATCTATGTGGATGAACTCCCCACTCTGTGAATGATCAACTAAGGGGCCAATGAGATCAGTCCCTCTTAGTTTGGGGAAAAAACACCACCAATGTTATTCTCCGCATATCTCCAGCATGAAGAGAAAAATTTCTCCATTCATAAAAATGAAAATAAGAAATTCGTACAAGTCTAAAACACCTATAATAATTTTTGTTGAAATTACTCCCCAACTAAGATACACACCCACACAACCAGAGGATTTGAGTCATATAAATAGAGTCATAAACACATGGATATTGGATGAAAAATAGGGTTGGTTTAGGAGTCTCAGAACAAAAAAAATGTCTAATAAAATTCACTAGCATGATGATTATATAAGGGTTTTAGAAATGATGTGGGAATTTGGGGATTATTTCACACATGGGAATTGTTGTCACATCCCACATTAAGTGAAAATAATAGGATAATATAAAGCGTTGTAAATGTAACTCATTTAAATACTGTGGATATCTAGACCATGCTGCATTCAAATAATTTATTTATAAATAATTAACCTTGTTATCCAACTAATAGAGAATTTTAACATCCTATTCTTTCTAAAGAACCAAATATCCAAACAAATATATATATATATATATATATTATATGTATTACACAATAAAAATATTCATGAAAAACAGTAATTTTATAAAGATAAATTTATTTTTCAATGATCAAAGGTATGTGACTATTTTAAGGGAATGATAGTGACTATAGAAATGCATCAAGAATGATAATATCAATACATTCCTAGTCAAAATGGTCACAAACCATCCAAATAATGAATGTGTATTATATCAATAAAATATATACCCATTGGAGTAATAATGAGTGAATGTTTCTGTTTATGAATAGATATAACATAAAAATATATTTTAAAACATTCTTGAATAAAATATCCTTTTAATTATGAAAATAAATTTTCTAAAAAAATACAACAAAATATTTTGAAAATAACATTTTAAAATTATATGGAATGGTTTATTAATTGATTTGTCATGATATGAGTAATTTTCAGACAAATTGTGTATTTTAAAACAATGATACCTTCCATAATATCAGCAAAATCCAAATTTTATTGTTTTGAAAATTACATGAATATTCTTATAATTTTTTTATGAAAATTAAAAATGGGTAAAAATGAAACGGATAAATCATTAAAAAATGACTGAAAATTCTTATTCTTTTTAAAAAATTATGTGCTAAGAAAATAAATTCTAATAAAATAGAGAAATGAAGTTGGATTTTCATAGAAAAATTTTCATAATCATGTTAATTACCAAATAGTGTATAAATATTACTATTACATAAAAAATCATGAACCAAAAGATAATAAAATAAAATTCATTTTTTAATAAATATTCATATAATTTTATCTATCTAAATTTTAAATTGAATAATCAATCTCCATTATAATAATAATATTAAATAAACACTTACAACAATCATAATGTTGATGTGAGGATTAATTAATTAATCAATTCTCTGTATCAAAAATAAATCCACATAAATCAAGTGGAAATAAAAAATAAGAGAATCAAATTTTATTTCACGTATAATAATATAATATTAGAGATTATAATTAATTAATTTAACCCAATGAAAATAAATTAACTTTGTAAATTCTTTTAAACTTATTAAATTCTAATTAAAATCAATGTTGATGTAATAATAAAATTGAAAACTCAAAATAAAAGGAATTATTTTATAATCAAAATATTTAATGTAATAGGATATGTATATTATCCTGCAACATGTTATAATCTCATAAATAAACCATATTAATATTTAAAATATAATATATGATCCTTTTATAATAATTTATCACCAGTTTTGTCATAATCATTCTTTATATTCATCGTTTTCAGTGTTATTACCCATATTTTCAAATTCATTCTTTAAGAAGAATGTTATGAATCTTGGGTATATTTTATAGTAATATCATATAATTAATAATAATATGGAAATAATTATCATATTTATACATAAATTATAATTTTAAAACCAATCATGAAATTTTGTTATGATAAACGTATAATTTTACGAGCATAGTGATTGTTGGTTCTACGCACGCAAGAGTAAAATTTCCGTTTTCTAATGATCATTTTAGAAAGTTGGTAAGTAATATTTTTATCTTCTAAAATGATCATAATAAAATGAAAAAATACTATTTATATTTATATACAAATATATAGTATCCATGTTGTGAGGTGATGAAAAGAGAATCACATCAGTTCGTGAAGTTGATACTCTAGACGTACACAAAAATGTAAAAATATTATAGTGAGTAAAAGGAAGGATATAAAATGATTTATAATCATGTAAGAAATGATATATGTTTAATATATATAATAATCATGAAATTTATATCATGATTATTAATTAAATTTATTCTTATTACCTTCTATGTAAAGTGTTAGTGAAAACCGGATCACATTGATTTGTGATGTGGTAGTTCAACATACACATGGGTGATGTTATTTTATCCCCTACAGAATAGAAATTAAAAATAATTAATTATATAATTAATCTAAAATTATAAAAAAAAATTAATATATCACACACACATATATATATGTTATATCATTCATAATAATCAACTATAAGACTTGTAATGGGAAAAAATGAATAGAATCTTTTTGCGATGAGGTAGTCATCCATACACATGAAAGATTATTTCATAACCCATCTCAAAAAATTGTGGATCGTTTTAGATCATGAAAATATCATTTGACTATATTAGAATATAGAATATATATTAGTTTTATATTATATATTTTTAATAATAATTTAATGAGGTGTATGAAGAAAAAAATGGATAGTTTGGAATTTTACATCTACTCCGACTACTTCTTTATGAATAAAGCTAAAGTATTAATAGAATTCATTTCTGAAAAAACCAGTGATTAAATGAAGATTTTATGGAATATGGTATGTTATTTTTATCAGGTACTGTTTCTTCTAAAATGGATTTATGGTTTGAAGATGAGATTATAGAGGGCGGGGGTCTTTATGTGGGGTGAGCAACACACTTGTAATATGTAAAAAGATAACGGTGTACCCCCAATTTTCACATTAAATAAGGGTTTAAAATTGATTTTTATAATGAATTAAACATGATAATGTCAAAATATAGTAATAATATATATTTTATAAAAGTTATTATCTAATTTAGAACTTATATTCCTTGTTTAACCACCCAGTAAAAATATTTTTACTTTATCCAAAGAAAATATTTTTTATTATATTTTTACTATTATTTATTGTAAATTATTAATTTGAAATTATCTAATAATATATATATTATTATTATATGAAATATCTATTACATTTTATTAAATTCCATTTATATAATTGAGAAAATAAAATTAAAATTTAGTTATGTAGACGAAATGCGAAAAATGTATTTCAAATATAAAATGTTCTAAGGTTTATAAGGTTCTAATATAAAATTTCAATATAAAAATGATTCATGTTACCTAAATTGGTATATATGATATATAATTAAACAAACATGAAATTAAAAAAAAATTCAAAAAATAATTTTATTTTATAAATAATCTAAATCAAATGAATTTTATCAATTAATATTCTGTACTATATATTATTCATTGAAAAATGAAAAATTTAATTAATAAAAACAATTCTCCCCAAGATAATTTTATCATTATGAATTCAAAATTATTTTTAATTTTAAAAATTAAGATTCAAATAGTTTTAGTAATTAGTTTATAATTTTGTTCACTATTAGAGACTAACTTCGTTTAAAAAAAATTTCTCAGAAAAAATTTCTTTTGATTTTAAATGATAAAATTTTCATTTATAATAAAAATAAAATAATAATATTCAAAATTTATTTATTACTATTAATAACTCTAATTTAATGGTTATTTAATAATTTTATTCTATGTTTGGTTTTTTTGACACGGGGTTACATGTTCTTCAATCTATCGAAGAGATAAAATTTGAATAAATATTTTTTGTGGCTTATATATGCTCTATTTTTCATGTCATGTATTATATGATAAAAAATATAATTAATTTAAAATATATTTTTCAATCATGATACCCACCTTAAATAAATTTCATCATCAAAAGTTAAACATTATCTTAATAATCAATGGTTTGATAGATGGAAATACCATTGTTGAAAATTCTACATAATAAAATGGTTAATAAAATATCATATTAACATGAAATATATGTAATTAAATATGTCAAATGGAATATCACATAATTTTAATTCTATGTAGGATTATGTTATTGGAACTAAAGAGTTCTACATAGAAGAAAATCATAATTATATTTTTAGTGTGATATTGGTAATTGATCATAAGAAAGTGAACAATCAGTATAAATTTGAAGTCCTAGAACCTTAAATATGTGATGATTAAGAAATATTATCTTATTCATCATTTATATATGTCATTACATAATAAATAATAATGATATTTTGAAAAATTTTACATAATTCTTTCACTTTACATGGAAATATAATTACATGATACATTTCAGTTTCATAAACAAATTTTCATTTATTGGTTATTCTTCAATAAATTTCTAATTCACTTATTACTAAATAAAACTAATATCCAAAGATTATTATTTGTACATAAATCAATGAAAATAAATTTTAACTAATCCAAAGGCCCATAAAATATTTTCATATCATTCAATATATGTCCTATAATTTTACTTATCCAATATCGATTGTAGAAGTTATCCAATATTATACATTATTTGTATACCTAAATTGTAACACCACTTGTTGATCATTAAAATTTATTTTCCAAATAATTTAACTAAAATAAATTTAATGTTATCCAGGAAATCATTTAGGCTACTTGTAAGAACTAAACCCTATTCATCCTTCAGTTTTTGGTTAATGCCCTATGACATTACTAGACATTACATATTTTTACTCAGCATATGGTTGGTAATTTTTGTAAAACCATATTAATATAAATCTTATAACCTTCTTCAATGACTAGTAACCCATAAGTACATCAATATCAAATATAACAATAAACCCAAAGGGTACCAATTCCTTTAAACTTATGGGTATAAAAAGTAAGGGTGTTCTTTGTTAAATAAATGTTTTAGTAAAATATGTACAAAATGAATGGATTTTATTCCCATAATGGTTTTCCAAAATATCATTAATCATGGTATAAATGCATAACATACAACCTAAAAGGGGGTTCTAAGTCTGGTAAATTATGATAAACCTTAAACTCATTATCCCATGGTTGTAACCATAAATCATAGGTTAATGAAGATAGATACGCTTCTAAAATTTAAAACAATCCTTTGATGATTCATGGTATTTATGAAAAAAATAAAATTAGTAAAATAATATACAAATTATTTATTTTATATCAACACAAAAATACATCATCGATATTATTTCAACATATATCATTTAGTATTTTAGGTGTTAACAAAATTATGGTGGAATTGACTTAGATAATTACTGGGTTTACCACATTTAATAAAACAGATTAAAAATGGATCCATAAGTTGATAATTATTTCCATCCCTCATAATTGTTCAATTTTTCTCAAAAATTATTTACTTTATTCCATTATTTTCCATATATAATTCATTTAAACATTATTTTGAGAAACATACATGGGTGTTTCTTTCCAAAATTTCTAAAATGATGGATATCAAGCCTTCATTCTTTCATAGTCTCGAATACATGATCTCTTAGAAAACTATATCATTTTTTGTTTGGTGAGTCTTAGAGTTGGTTACGGTATATGTTGTTTATCATATTTCAGGATAACATATTCAGAATAATCATGATATATTTCACTCCTATAAACATCCCATTTAGTTTCCTATAGTAACCACATTGTTCTAAATGTTCAATTTTTACACGATTATTTTATATTATATCCATTGAACAAAAAAATAATTATGGGAGAAACAATAATCGTAGTTGGAAAACAATATAATTGTTCATAGGATGTTCAAATATTAACATCATATTTTAAATCTTATACACCATAGAATAAACCTAGCTCACTCATTATTATAATCTATTTAAATCCAACATATTTTTTTGTAAATAAAATTTGTAATATGTTAATAATATACCATGAGTGCGTAAAACTAGGTTCATAGAATAGATGATTTTCATACACCATGTGATGATTATGTCAATCCCAATATAGCCTTTTTACAGTTATAACCCTTATGTACTTATGTTATGGAACCACGTCTATTTTTAGAATCTTGAAAGAGATGTATGTCTAGGAAAACCATATAATATCTACCATAAAAAAATTAGGATTTTCCTTAATACTTATCCCTAATGTCTATCATAGGGATATGATGCCTAATCTATGTTTTTCTAAATCTGGTTGCCAATGTGTCTACTAAACATCCACTGATAACAAATGTTATCAACCCTACTATAGTAAACTGAATCTAGCTTTATTATTATTACATAGGCACAATATACAAGGAATATAATCCCAATGTAATGAATAGTTTAGTAGTCTAGGTAAACTAGATACATATTAGAGTCCCATATTACATTATAGAAAAAAAATTACATGAATTTTTTTAGGAAGCAACATTATTCACTATAGAATATTCATCCGCACATGTAAATGTACAAATCATGGTATCTTGGGGAAATGAAAAAAATGGATGCTATTAAATGTTTAGTATGGTTCTAAGTACAGTGGAAGGTATCATGAATAAATCATTAATAATCATTATGTAATGATAAATAAGAAGAATACAAATTTCATGGAATTAATGGCCTTAAAATAAAAATTAGATAATGATTAATCTATATATAATGGTATCTAACTAAAAAAACATTCCATTTAACCAATAAACTAAGAGTTAAATATATCCATAGATAATATCATTATGAAAATATAACAGATAATAAGATAAGGCAAAATAAATTTGGACTGGTAAATAACTGAAAACAAATTCCATTTAATCAATAATAATATTTTGAAATGCATCCAAAGATACTATAATTTCAAAAATATCATTGATAATAAGTTATAAATTTATAATATAGGAAATTCTTAATTATTGGACTTCAGGATATCATGCATCATGATAACTCTAACATTAAGACCATTCATAATACAACTTTAAACTAAATGAATAAACTCATTTAATTGATGCTTATCGATTTTCCATGTAAGATCACTGATTCAATTATGGGTTATATAATTCCAAGCCCCACAAATCAATATATGTCCAAATGATTCCTCGCTAATCAAAGAATCTATTTATTTTATGAAAAATATTCCTTTTAATAAAATATGAATATTGGCTAATAAATAATGGTTTATAAATTTTATCATATATTAAAAAATTACCTTCAATGTAGAAAAATTTATGAAAAAAAATGATTCACTATTTATGAAATAATCCAAACCATGATAAATAATAAGGATATTATTGAGAAATTTAATGTCTAGTGATCACATTTGTTTGAGTACTTCAAGGGAAGGTTAGTGACTACAAAAAGTGATTCAAGAAATTAAATATCAATTAATAACTTTTTCAAAATGATATAACTATCCTTATAATTAATAAAGACAATATGAATATAATATATAAACATTAGACTAAGAATAAATGGTGGTTTTCATTGATTAATAGAAATACCAAAAAAATATATTTTTAAATATTTTTGATTAAAATTTAATTTTAATTTGGAAAATAACTTCATAAATATAAAATTCTAAAAAATATAATTGGAATTAATTCCTTTAAAAAAAAGTAATCATATAATTGATTTAATAAATCATTAAGTCATCCTGACTGTAGAAATATTTGTACATGCATAATATATTAAAACTATTATTCCTTTAACATTTTCCTTAAAATTCCACTATTCATTGTCTAAAAAAAGGAATAATACTTTTAAAAAACCATAAGTAATTAAATTGGAAAAAAATTTATTTAATAAAAAAATTTATTTATAAAAGAAAATTTTTAAAAGCATTATTAGAAAATTGGGCTTCCGAAGAATACATTTTTTCGGCCAAAGAGAGAAATGAATTTAAATTTTCTTAGAAATAATTTCCAATCATTTTATTTCTAGAAGTAGTAAAAAATATTCTAAAATAACATTAATATTTCATGAATATACATGTTATATATTAAATAAATGGAATTATTAAGAAATAAATAAATAAAATACTTTAAAAAAATGAATAATAAATAATCTCAATTAGAAAGAGATTGTGAAATTAAACATTAAAATAATCATAAAATTGATGTATGTATTAATCAATGAATAAATTATCATTATCAAATGTATATAAAAGTTTTTAAATAAAAAAAGTATCCTTATTTTCCCCAAATTAAATAAATTATGTGTATAACATTACATAAAGCCTCAATGAACGTAAATTGAGACGATGTCCCTTATCTCATGCTTCTTTTTGGATGAAGGTGAATTAAAATCATATGTAGTGGTTTTAAAATTTTTATTAACTTATAATATATTAATATTAATATTTATAATATCATATATAATCCATTTATAAAATATCATCACCTCTTAATTAATTTTTTTTTCATTTTTTCATGTTTTTAGGTTTAAAATTTATTAATTTCTCATTCTTTCTTTTTCATGAATATTCAAAATATTATGTATATAATATAGTGCCCTAATATAAAAAATAATAATTAATAAATAATTATCATTTTTATAACATAATTATATTAATAATACCAATCATGAAATATGGTTTTTAGAAATGTAATATGTTACGATCATTGCGATTGTAGACCATACGTATGCATAAGAAACATTTTTATTTATGAACAATAATAATGGAAAGTCAGAATGTAATATTTTATCATTAAATATTGGAAAAATAACAAATATATCCTAATATTTATTTAAATATATTTATATATATCAACCATGTGGTGGGGTGATGAAAAGATAGTCAATCACTTTGTGAAGATGGTAGCCCACTTGTACGTAAATAATATTATCATATTTTCGTACGTGAAAAAGGTATGAATGAAAGTTATATATTATCATTTTGGGATAATAAATATTTTCTTATTATAATAATTATTTCTTTTTTATAACATTTATTCGTTAACATCATCTTTATTAGCTTCCATGTAATGAGTTAGTGAAAAACGTATCATATCGCATCACGAGGCGATAGTCCATTGTACACATGACTGGCCTTATAATATTGTAAATGGAATAGAAATTAAAAAAATTATTTATATGATATAATTACTCCATATGAATAATTATGTTATATATATCATATATTTATTTTTTATCAATCATCATACTAAACCGTGACAAGTGGTAACGGAAAATCTGTCGACATCAGTTTACGAAGCACTAGTCTGTTGAACACATGAATAATGATTTCCTAACCCATTTGATAAATGTGGGGATGGTTTTTGTCATGAACATATCATAACAACTTCAATATATGAGTAATAGTTTGATGTTTTTATATAATATTGTTTTAATATTTATTGAATGATGTGGAGGAAGAAATAAAATAAAATTCATAGTTAATAATTTTACCTCATCTTAGACAACCTCTTCATGATTATACCTATAGTTTTCATATAATTGAATTATAAGAAAACAAGGAACCTATGATAAGTTGTGATGTTTCTAAGTGATTCGGGTAGGTTTTGAAAGAACCAAAATAGTCTCATGGTCTGAAAAAGAGAGGGTAGGTAGTGACCTTTTATAAGTGTTGTGAGTGGCACACATGTCATTATTTAAACGAAAAAGGTGTACCCTCGTTTTCCACATAATTTTTTTCCCAAATGGAGTATTATATTTTCTTATAAAAATTTATGTCTAAATTTTTTCATAAAATATATTTTAGAAAATGTTTTATGTTATTTTGAACCATATATTTTGAGTTTAACTGCCAGTAAACCCATATTACCTTCACCCGGGTAAAATGTTTAATATTTTTACTATTCATTAAGGAATTTTATTTGGAAATTTTATATAATAAAAATTATTATGATTCTAAATATTTATCCCAATTATCCAATTTGATCTCACAACAGCTGTAACATCTAATTCAAAATGAATCATTTAGAATTGACAAGAATGTTTTTTAAGGAGAAAATTCTCAAAATTATACATGTTTTTTATATAAAAAATAAAATTAAAAATGTTTGTAATAAACTAAAATGAATTAATAGATATAAATTTTAAAATTTATAAATTATAATAAAATTCAAATAATTTAACATAATAAATAATTTAAACTGAATGGATGGTTCCAATTAAAAGGAGGTATTTTTTATTATTCATTAAAAATTAAATTATTTAAAAAAATCAAAAATAAAATCACTAAAATATAATTTTGATATTCTGATTTAAAAAAACAATTTAATTATAAAAAAATATATATATTATTAATAAAAATTAATTTTAGATTATGTACTTAAGCGAACAAACTATCTTTTATAAAATTAAAATTGTTAAAAAGAATATATTTTTCTTGAAATTATTCATACTTTATATATAATCTATACATAACCATAATTTTCATAACTCAGTTAGTAATATTAATACTATTAAATTTATGGGTATCATATAAGAGTATAATATAATATTGTTTATTTTGACCCAAGGGTTTCATGTTCCACATGCTATTGAAAGAATTAAATTTGATGAAATTTCTTTCATGGGTTGTTTAATTTTAGTGTTTTTTGTCAAAAAAATCTATAAAAAATAATTTTATATTATAAAAATATCTATGTTTTATCATTTAATGTGACTATTATTAAATAAAGAAGATTCTTTATTATGAAATGTATATATTGAAAAAACAATAAACCATATAAACATTTTCAAAATTAATCAAGTGAAATTATATTGAAAACACCCTAAATATAAATGGAAAATATTATTGAGAAATTATCACATCCATGATAAAAAGAATATGAACATTTAGAATAAATGTAATTTCAAATGGAAAATGACCGATATAATGTTTTTGTTTCAAGAAAAATTTAATGAACAAATACGTAATATTATATACATCATGAATATATATTTATATTGTATATCCTATTTAGTATTAGAGATGAAATATATTACGTCGCATTAAAATTACCTCATGAATTATTTTAACATCATTGATAATAAATATTGGTTTATTATAACTACATATGAAAAATATATTAATATATATAATATAATATGATATAAATTTATAATATCTTATCACTTGTCTTCCAATAGTCATTCCTTATTACAATTATTTAGGAATTTTTTTAGATTGTTTTTCATTTATGCTTTGAATCATTGGTTTTAATAATTTCAGCTATCACATGATTAAATCATATATATAATATTATTATTGAATATAATATCATCTATATTCAAAATATTTATATTCATATTCATCTATAAAATGAAGAGTTAGAAAAATGAATTACTCCCTCATGGAGACTTTAGGTCGTACATACAAATGAACATTGTATAATTTTTTTGACCGATGGAATGAATGAATGGTAAAAAATAATTCAATGTTATAGGATAACTTTTATATAATAAATATCTTATAAATTCATTATATATATCTTTATTACCGTCTATTTGCACTAAAAATGAAAAACTTATCACATCTACTTGTGGATGTGGTACTAAATTCATACACACAAGGGGCGTTATCATTTTCCAATGGATTGGAAAGTATGTAATTATTCCTTATATTATAATTAAAAAATCATAGTTATTTAGAAATTAATATAAATAAATAAATATATATATATATTAGTTATATTTGTATTACCATTCGTGTAATGTGGTGATGAAAAATGAATTACACCGCTATATAGAGATATTAAGTCATACGTTCTCACGAACAAGGTCTTTACTTTTAATAAGATGTAAGAGAGTTGGAATTATTTTTACCATGATCATGATAACACATAATTATAATTATTATAATGGATTTATTATTTCAGTGTGGTTATAAAACCTTAACTGGAAGTAGAAAAATAACTCAATTTGAAAGGGTTGGGTACAAGGATTCTCTCTTCTCCCATATAATTCCTTTAAATCTATCCTAACAAGAAATTTTATGGCCAATAAGAACATACCGAACAACTAAAACATGTAAAAGGATGTTGATAATATTATTATTTTTGGTTTTTCCTACCTATATGGGTCATTTTTATGTAAAGAAAATAAAGAAGGTCTTTCTTTTATAAGTTATGAGAGTGACATTCTTGGTATTTTATAATGGGTTAAATTAATATAAATTATTTGATTATGTGAATATTGGTCAAATTTAATATAATAATAATATAATAATAGGATGATTCTAAATAATGGAGGCCTATATATTTTGGGCATGTTTTTGGTTATTTTTTGACCTTGATCTTTTAGTTTTAACCCCCAAATTATCCCATTAGACAGTTACCGTAACTGTAATGTTTTCTACACATTAAGAGTAATTAATGTCACCATAAAAGGAAAAAAGATCCATTTAATGACCATTGTTGTCATTTTAAACCATATCCTATTAAATTTACAAATAATAATATATTTTTAAAATTTTAGATCATTTTAAAAACTATCAAATATTATAAAATACCATCATTTTCATTTTCAACATTATCATTTTCATAAATTTTATAATGATCAAAATCAAATTAATATCTAACCAAGTTACCATAAATTCTAAAAATAGATGGTAGTGGTCTTAATACCCTCTTCTAATAGGATAAAATCAACTTTTAGGGTCTTTTTTGGTCTTTATCATATTATTATTGACATTAACTACTTGATTTACTCTTCTTGTGGTAATAATTATAAATTATGGTTACTATTCATAATGACAGAAAATTAATGGGACTTATTTATCAAATTTGGACCCCTTAATTCTAGGAATAGAATCCATTTTTTTGGATTCAATTTATTTAATCAGATGAAATTGTTTTATAATTAATTAAAAAGGCAATGACTTTTTTTTTGAAAAATGTCTCTTTTGAATGAAAATGTATTTATACTAATTTGAATCATAAAATTGAATCCTATGAACATAATTGAATTATTAATAATATATTAAAATTAATTTTACTTTGGAACCATTTTAAAAAAACACATCTTTGTTAATTTAAAAAATAAAAATACAATTTTCAATGCAAATATGAATTTTCAGTATTCATAAGAAAATGATTATTTTCAAGAAAATACCAAACTCCCGCCCTTATATAATTTTTACTTGTTTTTTTTTAATTCGGTTCATTTTTTATAATTAATTTTTTTAAATTGGGATAAATTAATTGTAATTAACACACACAAAAAAAATTATTCCATTTTTTGATGAAAATATATTTTTGATGTATAAAATGATTTTACTCTAACACTAGTACATATTTATTGTTAATTAATATATTAAATAAAGCCTTTATGTATATTTATATTTTTTTACCCATATTCATATATGCTAACTCAACATAAAGGTTATCATTGTAATTTTATATTTTGTGGTTCTTTTATATGATGTTTTGTATGATGTATACTCTATCATACATAATTTTATATTTGAAATATCATGGTGAAAAATTCTCCCATATTTAATTAATTTTTTTTTAAAAAAAAATTGAACATTTTATTTGTAATCAACGCTTTAAAATTTAATAAATTACTTTTGCAATACAAAACATTTAAAATGAGTTAATAATATTATTAATAAAAATTGGGAAATGAAAATACGATGGTCAGATTGGATAACACAAAACAAGGTTCCCAAATTGTAGAACATTGGTAGAAAATAAAATTTTTGACGTTAAGTGGAAAACTAATGCCCAATAAAAAATATTAAATGATAGATAGTATGGATGTTATAACATTAATGAACACAAACCCATAAAATTATTATGAGTGGAAAGACAGTCAATCCAATATATATTTTTGTAATAGTATATTTTTTTCAATACCTTATTCCTAGAGTTGAGGAATGCAATTGACAATTTTTAAATAACTTATGGAAATATACATTAAATATTTCTAAGAACAATTCCATCCATTAGTTTCACTTAAATCAATTTCTACTTCATCTGTTACTCAAAGAAAATAATATTCAAGATGAATTTTTTATGCCGAAAGAACTAAAAATAACATCCAAAGAATTAAAATAACCATCAAAGAATGAAAGGTTATTCCTCCTATCAATATTTATTTTACAGTCATTCCCTGACTATTCAAATATATTTATTTTATTATTTTATCTTGCTTTGAATTTTATTGGTGAGGTTTGGGCTGAGTCTCAGTTATAATTTTTTTTTCAAATAAATTAATGTATTGCACCTAACATTTTTTGATACACAATCAGATCATAGTCAAAATTGGGTAGCTTCCCCCAGGTCACCATGTAGCATGCCCTATGTTAAAAAAATTAAATAGAAATTAATAACATGAGTAATAAAATTATATAAAAATTAAAATAAAACAATAATACAAATTATGAAGTTTTAATAATAACAAGAACAATAATAAAATTTAATAATATTATTAAAATAATTATTGTTAATATTTTGTTATGTTATAATTATTATTGTTAATATTTTTAATATAATAATAATAATTATTATTATTATTATTAGGATTATGTTACTTTTTTAGGGTTTCACGTTATTTATTTCATCTTTTCTATTTTTTATTTTTTTTCATCATTCCTTACTCTCCTCTCCAACTACCCTATATATCTCATCATACCACTATGCACTAAACCATAATGTGCACATTTCATCCATTGATTCCCCCTTTTTTACTATATATCCCTACTCTGGTGACCTCTTCAGGCCACTCTCGCACCGCCATATTCCCCTTACATCAACTTACATCACCCCTTCTCTCAAACAGACCCTTGTTCATAACACCCCTTATAATAAAATCTTATCTAACACAATAATCCCCTTTGGGTGTGACATTCGTTGACCCTATTAGCGTATAGCTCCCATCCAGAAGCCTCCCCCTCATGCGTTCTACCCCTAGTAATATTCTTCCAAATTTTCATAGGGTTTTGGGTTCAATACGGAAAGGGTTCCATTTGGTTAAAATCTAATATTGATATTATTTATTTGGTCTCTTGAATTAGGGTTCAATTTGGGTGTTTTGTTGTGTGGTTGAGGTTTGGTTAAAGGTTCACATATAATTCTAGGGATATTGACATGAAATATATGTGATTCCATGTATAAGCATTATGTGATGAATTTATTTATTTTTGAATAATTATTTTGGAAAGTTCATTGCTTATTGTGTGTGGTGAGAAAGTGAGTTTTTGTAGGATTTATTATGAGATTGATTTTAATGTGTCATGTTTATATGAAAGGGGATGTTTTTTTATAAACACTTATTGTGTCAATTGGTAGTATTCAATACATTGTGAAATTAGTTTTTTAAATATTAAAAGGGTTTTCTATTATGTTTTGGAATGGTCTTGATGCGCACTTAATAAAAAATGGGGATTTTGAGGGGTTTTGTGTGTAAATCCACATGATACTATTTTTAATTTCATTATAAATATTTTTATTGGTTTGTTAAATTATATAAAAAGGTGTAAAACATGTTGGGATACTATTTTGTAATTCGTATGATGTTAAAATTGAATTTGGAAGTGAATGTTATATTATATGACTATGAAACATGATTTAGCATGAAAGTGAATTCTTAGGTACCTAGGTGGGAAGACGGTAAATAGTATAGTAGATTATTCTAAAGTGGTTCATTTCAGGATTTTCTAGAAGGATTGATGCCATGACACTAACTATATAATTGTGATGATTGGAGAACACTAAAATTTTGGATGTTGACCCTCTCTAGTAAATCTTATAAGAGAAGACTGTTGGACATGGTTTCTATACCACATTTCACTAAAAATTGAGTCACCTAGTTTAACACTGTAATCTAGTACTACATGTATTTCTCATGACTTTTTATCATTAGTTATATCACACTTACCGTCGTCATAAGCTATGTCGTGTTTGTAATTTCAGGATCATGTTTTATTTCCGAAAAATATATTTCCTCTTTAAAATTTTGTTATTAAAATCTATTTCTAATTCAATGTATATTATCCTAAAATAATACAATATTTTCATTTTTATGAAAACCTTCAAGATATTTTTCCTATAATTTTTATATCATGGAATGTTTTCTTGGGTGGTATCCTGTTGGGCATTATCTCACACCCAATTTACACCATTAGGTGATAGTATAATTGGTACTATGTGATATATGAAAGGGTGAATCATATGTAGATGATGGTTTGGGATGGTACATATCATTCACGGGAGGGGTTATGGAGAGTACTTGAAAGTGGTGTCCTCTTTCCATGTAGTGTTCTTTGGGTTGGTTTTTGTAGTACTTTCATATGGTAGTTTTTGGATTTTGGTCTCTTTTTATTAGTAACCATATTATTTTTGCATGAAGATTGTAACTCATATCTGGATTTTGTTGAATGAGTTATTGGTTAGGATTCATAGTTCCTATTTTCATAAATTGTTAATTGTTTTACTATTATATGTTTGGGTACATCATTCACAGTTGTTTTTATTGATTATCGGGCACTTGGGTCTTCCTGTGGGTATTGGAAATGTTATTCGAGCCTTGACACAAACTGATTCCTACACCAATTCAGATGATGACTAGGTCTGGTTCATTATTAAATGGTATTATAGGATTGTTAATCTCATTGAGTTATTTTAATTTGGATGAATCTTGTTAGACATGAGCTAGGACTTTCGAGGATTGGAATTCTGATTGCGAGTTGGATTCCTGCCTAGTAAATCTTTTGATATACCTCTTGTTCCCATCTGATATTGGGATATTTTTTGAATTCTCTTCTAGGTGGGACATGAAATTGATAGAAAATACATTTCAACTAGCTAAAGGTGAAGTTGTTTTTGGATATTTCTGGTCGTGACAAGATTGATTTAATAAGATTTGAATTTATTGTAAATTTTTTCCAAACTATTGTAGTAATTAATTTTCTTTTGTTTTATGATTTTTAACAATTATTATTGCATAGAGTGTTCTTTTCCACCCACTAGAGTAATCCCAAAAGAGTAATCCCTCACTACTCAAACAAAATTTGGAGGACGTTTTGGTCCGGGTTGTTCAGGACGTGGAATAGGGAGCATCTCCTGCTCCTGGTCTTCCTCAAGTCGGAGAAGATTAATCAAATATGAGGAAAAAAGCCCATGAGTTTCTCCAGTACAATACCCCTGCTTTTTGAGGCTACACTGTGCCTCTGGAAGTAGAGGAGTGGAATGAGAATATCGTTCTCATGTATGAATATCTTCATACTCCAAAAAACGTTAGAGTGAAATGTCCCTCACTCTTTCTCGATTGTCCCAGTCGAATGAGGTGGGACATAGTTCTTCATTCCAGGAAGCATAAGAAGATGACTAGGAAGGACTTAAAGTAAATATTTAATGACCAGAACTGTCTTGATGTCATGGTTTGTTCTAGATCTCAGGAGATCATGAATCTTGTATAGGGGGACCTGATGGTGATATATTATGTGTACCTCTTTTCTCAGTTTGTTCGATATGCGCATACAATAGTCTCTACTGAGCATATGAAGTCTTAGAGGATATAAAGGGGTTTTTGATTGGAGATCTATTCTTAGGTATTCCAATTTATGCAGATGGGTTATGTTTATATAGTTGATCAAGATCGAATGGTGTGTATTGACCAGAAGAGAGGGTCTTGTTCTTATGGGGCTATGTTAGTATTGGGAGAATGCAGTTCATATAAGAAGAATATGAATTAAGGTGAGTAGGGGAATATGGGAGGAAGTAGTTTAGTCCATCCATCTAGTATGACATCGTCTGTGGCTTCTGGTATAGGGTCTGTTGTGTGACATCAGTGTTGGAGGGTTGCTCATGCCTGACCTACATGTACTAATCCTCATATTCCTTGTCATTGATGTGAATTTATTTGAATCTTATAGTGTTTTTTCAAGTC
Organism: Viscum album; assembly: GCA_963277665.1. Classification (NCBI taxonomy): domain Eukaryota; kingdom Viridiplantae; phylum Streptophyta; class Magnoliopsida; order Santalales; family Viscaceae; genus Viscum; species Viscum album. The sequence continues at coordinate 1,544,554,253 of OY728142.1, forward strand.
CACATGCCAATTTACGAGAGATGAAGGATATATAGACTTTAGGGGAGTGTAATTTCATTTGGATCCATCCAAAATGGTGTTATCTCAGTTTCGTGTTACTGGAGAAAGGAACGAGTCACCTTCTCGGTAGCTCAATATTAGGTAAGTGCCATAGCCAAGAAGTCATTCATCGGTTGGGACATGGCATCATCATGCCATGGATCAGGCACCAGCTAAATCAGATGCAAGACCTTTGAAAATTTGTGGTACCATCTTCATTGCATCTTCTATAGAAGTTGTTTTATTTGATACTGGTGCATCAGTTTTATTTCTCTATTATCGTGTTGTGTATCTACTAAGCATACAAATTGAGATGATGTATTTATCAATGTATTTGGTAACAAAATTAAGAATGATGAAGGACCAAGGTCTTCGGTTTCCATCTTCTGTGCTCTCTGTGTTTGTGGTTGAGATGGAGTGTGACTTCTTGGTCATGGGTATGGACTTTTTTATGTAATCCTCAGCATGAATTAACTGGTTCACTTTTAAGAACATATATATTTATATAGGATATGGGTGATTTTTAGGGAACCTGATGGGAGTCCTAAAGTGTTTATTGGGGAATGGGATCCTCAGTTAGGTTATGCGGGACCAATACATCCATATTTAAGAAATAATGTTTTTTCAATTATCATTTATCTCACTAGTGGAAGATTGTGGTGATCAAAGGGGAAGATTACCTTCTGTAGTGGATGATTTCTAGAGGATTATCAGATGATTTTCCAATATTAACCCCAGAGTGGGATGTAGAGTTATCAATTTAATTTGTACAGGGAACACAACAAATATATATTCTCTCATATCGATTTCCCTTCACCGAATTGAATGAATTAAAGATACAGCTAGACAATATAGAATCTGAATTGCTCAATCTCTTAAGTGTCTCTCCTTGGGTATCTCTTCTTCTATTAATGAAGAATGATGATAGATCTCTCTGATTGCGCAACAATTATCAAAAGATGAAGGTGGTTACAATTAAGAATATATACCATTTTCCCTGAATTGAAGAGGTGTTTGACCAGATGGACGGGTAAAGTGATTTTCCAAGATAGACTTTTGTTCTCTTTATGAACATGTCAGGTTGAGAGAAGCATACATCTTGTAGATGGATTTCTGATGAAGGTACCACCATTCTGAGTATTTGTTCTTGCCTTTTATATTGAAAAACTCTCCAGTAGGTTTTTTTCTACTCATGAATAATGTGTTAGACTAGTATATTGAAACCATTTTTTTGGTAATAATAAGAAACATCCTATTGAACATTGGATTTGAGGAAGAGCATGAGCTTCATTTTTAGATTATATCATCCACCCTATGGGATCATCTCCTTTGTGTGTAATTTTCAAAGATCTCCATTTATATTTTTGACTGTATTGTTTTTTAGACACGTGATTTCAGATTAAGGGGTTTAAATGGACCTTGAGAAGATCAGTGTGGTTGTGTTATGTGAACAACCAATGAATGTGTTTGAGATCAAGAGTTTTCTTGGTCTTGCACTTTATTCGAGTTGATTTGTTGAGGATTTATCATGGTTTTCTTCCTCTATGAACAAACTCACCCAGCAATGGGTGATGTTTGAATGGATCCCAAAATATCAGATGAATTTTGAGGAGTTGAAGTAGTGGTTCAAGAACACACTTCTGTTGATATTTCTAGAGTTAGGGACGAGATACATGGTTTACTATGAGTCTCTAGGGATGTGCCTTGGGAGTGTTCCCATGAAAGATAATTATGTATGGGTTTAAGGTTCACACTAACTCTGACCACCTGAGAAGTATTTACCCAACCCAAGACATAAAGTTAGCAGTTGGGATGCATGCCCAGAAAAAATAGAGTCGGTAACTTTTTTGGGAGAAATTATTTGTCTATTCTGACTAAAAAACATATCCTACATCTTATCCAAAAAAAATTGAACTTGAGGAACCATCGTTGGATAAATAAATTTTCAGGGTTCATTTTTAAAATCATTTATACCCTGAGAAAGGGTAATGTGGTGGCTGATTCCTTGAAAAGAAATGTGAAACAACAGACTTTGAGAAATTCTAGTGTTGAATGAAACATGATGGATCTCTTTTCCCAGATGCATTTGGGGACCAAGGAGCACAACCAAGGTGTGTTCTTGGGATGAATTTAGTTGACCTTTTCTCATATAGAATTTATTTGGTGGGAGCAGCCTGGTGATAAGCTATCCCAGCAGTCCATGAAGTTCCATGACGGTGGGGAGACATCATGTGTTGGGTCTTCAACTCCAGAGGGGATCTTGTGATTTAAGTTATTTTTCATGGTTCTTTTGACTCTATAGAAGGTGGTAACACAAGATATCCACCTATCCATGTCCTTCATTCATCATGGATATACCAAAATTTATTCTGATTGGTTTCAATACTTCTTGTGGTCATGTATGAGATGGGACATAGCTAATTTTTTATTGAGGTGTTATTAATGTCTGTGGGTAAAAAAAGAGCATCATGGGCCCTCTAGTTTGCTTCAACCATTGTCCATTTTTACCTAGAAGTGGGATGAGGTCACCATGGAATTAATTTTCATCTTACCTTGTACAACCCATGGTATGAATTAAATATGGGTGGTGATTGATCATGTGCCCAAATTAGAAAACTTTATTCCGATCAGAGATTCAAAGAGGGTGGATGTGTTGGACTGTCTCTATGTTCACCAAGGGATAATACTTCATGGTGTTCCGTTAATGATTGTTTTGGACAGAGACCCAAAATTTAACTCTAAATTATGGGAAGGCCTCTATAGAGAATTTTTTTTAGATCAAAATTAATATGGTATACCATCCTCTAAAGGATGGACAGATAGAATAGGAAAATCTAATTATAGAAGAAATGCTTTGTGCATGTGTTTCCATTTTCAGAGGATCATGGGATATCCATTTAGGATTGGCTTAGTTATCTTATAATAAGAGTTTCTAATCCTAATTTATAATTGATCCTTTTGAGGAACTCTATGGTTGGGCATGTCAGTCTCTTATATGTTGGATTGTGGTAAGAGAGACCTCACATTTGGTACCGTGCCTTATGCATTAGATATTTAAAAATGTCAAGTTCATCAGCAAGTGGTTATTGACATATCATATTTTCCAAAAATGTAATTTTGATTAGAGAAATCAACATATTTTGTTTTATGTGGGTTATTGTGTGTTCTTCAAAGTGGCCCCTCATTAGGGCCATCATCATTTCGCAAAGTAAGTAAAGCTAATTCTGATGTATGTTGTACCTTTTGAAATCAGTGAGTTAAGTAAAAAATTGGTATACAAGTAAGCTTTAACTCCTTAATTAATGTTGATTCACGACATGTTTCACATTTCCAATGTGAATAAGAATAATCCAAATCATCCCCTGTGTTGAATTTGGAATAGATGGAGATAGATCCCAATTTATTTATATATGAAAGACCAATGTAGGTAGTGGATTCCCAAGAGAAGGTTTATCATCGTAAGTCTATTTTGTTAGATCATATCATTTGGTAGCATGAGATTGATGTGCCTTGTACATGATAATGAAATACATTGGTTGAGCATGTGTATCTATTTTTATTATGTGATCAGGCATCAAGATTACTTTACGAGGGTAGAAAGTTTTGGTGGTTGGGAGAATATTCACACCCTGACTCTTGAAATATTTTTTTATTATTTTACCTCTCTTTGAATTTTATTATAGTGGATCGGGCTGAGTCTCAGTTGGAATTTGGTGTTTTTTATAAATGAATGTTTTGTGTTTGACAGCATTTGACACAATGGCAGAGGAGGGTCAAAGACATCTTTCTTTTCCTAGGTCTCTATGCGGCCTACCTGGTGTTCATAAAAAAAATTTCTCTTGAAATTAGGAAGATGAGTAATCAAATTGAATAAGAATAATAATTAAAAAATTTATTATTATTTTTTAAAAATAATAATAATGATAAAATAATTTAATAATATTGTTAATATTATTATTGTTTATATTTTTTTAAGTTCTTATTATTATTATTATTATTTTAAATAATATTGGTTTTATTATAATAATATAAAATATTTCTATTTTTATTTTCATTATTATAATTAGGATTTCATTTTTTATTTAGGGTTCCAATTTTTTTATTTCCTCCTTTATATTTTTTATTTCGTTTTTTTCTTCTTTACATACTCTCCTCTTCCTCTCACATCACGATCTCACCGCTCCCGTATACACCAAACTGAAATTTTCATGTGCAAGAACCCAATTCTTATCTTTGAGGAACGAGGTTCTTCATTTCTTTTTTCCTTTAGTGTTTTTTAGAAAACAAGGAAAATGGAGAAAAATCCCAAATATTAGAAGTACATGCCGTGTACTTTTCCACAGGTCATGTACTTATGGCAGTGTGTAATGAGTACACAGGGCGTGTGGAAATGTTGGTGATGAAGGGTGTAGGAACTAACTACACGTCGTGTAATGGACTTTTACACACCGTGTAGTCAGACGGCATATGAATAGTAAGGCGGTGGCCAACTGTGTGACAACACACACCTTGTACTCAAGAAGACACGCTGTGTAGTCATGTTGGCAGGTGAACAGTTCCACGCTGGTGGGAAGCCGCCATAGGAACAATTTAAAAATGGAAAGTACACGCCGTGTACTTTAGAGTACACGCCATGTAGTTTTTTTCAGCATAAAATAGGCAGTAGCCACCTCATTTGGAAGAGGAGGCAATTGAGCCGTTTTGGAGCCAAAGGAGGAGGCCAGAGCTTCAGAGGTCTACCAGGCGCACATAGGGAATCCATTTCCACCTCAGATGATCTCATTGGAACCGTACGGGTGGGTTCTCCCTTCTCCAGGAGTAGTTCTCACCAATTCTTCCTCATATGTAAGTTATTTACATTTGAACGCATTGTCTTTTACATGAGATATACCTCATTCTAGGACGATTCGTGGGTCAACGTTCACATATAACGTTAGTTGGCGTATAAGGTAGGTGGCTTGGTGTTTATTTTTCCAAATGCTATTTGTTTTGTGAGTTTTTGAGCTACGAACCCATGTTGGGGTGTCGTGAGGCTGAGGCTGTGGCTAATTTAACTACCTAGAACTGTAAAGGTAATTAAATAATGTTGTAAAACTGCTGTTCGAGATCACTTCTTGGATCCAGGACCGTTCCTAGGGGTGTGTTCTTCTATTTATCCATTTGTCCAGGATACTTGAGGGTATTCCATGTTTAATTATGCAGTACTTTTTCCTTGAGAGGATTTTTTTTTTAAATTTCATGCTTATATGTTGGACACGACCCGGTTGCTTATGTATGAGGTCGGTGTTTTAGTATAGCCTGAGGGAGTGACTGTATTTAGCCCAAGGGAATTATTCTATTAGCCTGAGGGTGAGATTATGATCACCTGAGGGTTTCTTTTCAGTTTGGACTAAGGGCGATATTCTAATTCGCCTGAGGGCGAGATTCTATATAGCCTGAGGGCGTGGTTTTACTATATTAGCCAGAGGGTGAGATTCTGGTTGGCCTGAGGGTGTGGTTCTGTTGAGGAAAGAATATTATTAAATTAAATGGATTAAATTAATAATAAAACTGAAATATAATTGTTAAGGTTGGTTACATATGAATAAGACTTTTTTATTGCATTTTACTACTGCACATTGTTGCATGTCTACACATAGTTGAGCACGGCCCATTGGTGGGTTCCTACTTGGAATTATTTCTCACACACTATTTCGTCATGTATTTCGGCCCAAACTGATTACATATCTGTAGGTGTAGATAAGGGAAAGGGCCCTTATACAGGTACTTGATTGTTATTGGGGTGTATGAGAGCATGGGACCGAGAGTTGGCTCATGATGATGCGGGTTGTTCTGTTCGGCTTTATGTACTTGTATTTTAGTTGTAATGTATTTTATTGCAGTGTAACATGTTTTGGCTATTTCCATAGAATAGTGACATATTGCATCATCATATATATATATGACTTCTGTTTTCCCTTTTTGGTCATCAGTTATCCATTTCAATTATATATATATTGTTGTTGCTTCCGCTAATGATGTATGTTTTATTTCATTCCATTGCGCTGCACTTTGACAAATGAGGGCGTAGATTTCCCACTATCAGACATGGGCCCTCGCTCCTAGTCAGCAGCCTCTGGAATTTGCGGAAATGCTCTTGAGGTCACGTGGCGAACCGAGTTCCGGGCACCCGTTGAGTGGAAACCGGGGCTGGGACGTTAAAAAGTGGTATCAGAGGGGCACGTTTCTTTTTTTTTTACAAACTATTTGGAGCCTTAGTCAGGGATAGGACGGAAATGGTAGTTGGTAATAAGCTATGCCCGTGCGTAGCTAACCCATGTACATGGGAAGTCCAATTTACCTCATGTTGCAATATTACTAATTTTTCAATTTGCAGTTGATTTGATTTCACTGTTGGGTGACGCTCTTGTGATTGTGTTGTTTATATTTTATATATGGGTTCTATTTAGTTGCAACCCGATGAGATGAGAGTATTCCGTCACATGAATCATATAGGCACATGTTAGAAATCACATTCCATTCATAGTTCCAGGACATGTAGGTGCATTAGAAATTGCATGTTGTTGTGATAGTTGTTGTGCTAGAAAAGCATGTTGTTGTGATAGCTGCTCTGATAAAATACATGTTGCATGATAGGGTATTTTTATTTGACCCTATTTATATAATGGACGCCAAACTTTGGTTTTTCGGGAGTATGGGCCCTCGTTGACCAAAATTTGGTGGATCATTGGGTGTTTACCGTATTTCATAACAGAGATAAGATGTCAAACATTGATTCGTTGGGAGTATGGGCCCTCACAGATCATAATTTGACACTTAGGTGTTGTTTTTCAGTATTTTCAGGGTTTCAGGGATGTTTCTGAGGCATACTGTCTGGAAACCCAGTATACACGTCGTGTATTATCTTAAACACACCGTGTACGTTCTTCTATTCAGGAAGAAAAAAACTTTTTGGGTACAAGCCGTGTACCCTATGTACACGCCTTGTAGTCTCGTCTCGTGTCACAAACCATGTTGGAAGTGACATAGGGATGGGATGCCCTTGGGTTGCTCATGCCGTGTAGCTTCTGTACATGCCGTGTAGTCTCTTTCCATGTCACAAACTGTGTGGGCGGTGACACAGGGTAGGGAAAGGATTGGTTAAAACACACCGTGTAATCTATGTACACATCGTGTAGTGTTGACCCGGAGTCCAGTTGTGTAACTAAACACACAGGTCAGGGAACTCTTTTCTTGAACACATCTTGTCAATGATGTACACGTCGTGTAGTGTAATCTATATGTCCGGCTGTGTAACTAACAACACGAGACGCGCGAAGCTCGTCTAGCACACGTCGTGTACCTGTGGGACACGCCGTGTAGTCTTTTCCGAGGAAAGACCGTGTGGACTTAGCTGTGTGGCTAGGAAACGAGATGGTGTACACACTGTGTGTGGGTGTAACACGCTGTGTAGTGTTAATCCAAGTAGTCGGCAGTGTCACAAACAACACGGGCAGTTGGAAAATGACACCATACATGCTGTGCAGTAAGTATACACGCCGTGTAGTTTTGTTCAAACAGGAGTAGTGTGGCTTAGCCGTGTAGAAGGACCCGGGGATGGGAAGGGAATTCAATGACATGTCGTGTAGTCATTATACACACCGTATAGTCTTGTTTTGAAAATTTGGAATGCCTGCTACCTCATGTTCCCTTTTGGGTTTCTTTGTTCTTGGTCTTTAATAATCTTGTTCTAAGGAATGCATTTGACCTTGTAGTGTCCTTCCACCAAGACGACCACACGTTATTCGCCAGGAGAGCATTGATGACTATACTCCAGAGATGGTGCGACATGGGTGACCAGTTGATCCCCCGGCAGGGCCAGATGTGGTGCCGGCTTTTATACCAGACACAGGCACAGAGACGCAGTTCCGTGAAGTCTTTATGCGGTTCATGCAGACCTTTCAGGGACACCACCGACTACCACATCTATGGATAAGCTTACTCTTATCTTCCTGTAGCAGCATCCACCTACGTTTTCAGGGGATGGCGGACCACAGGCTACAGAGTCTTGGTTGGGGTCGATGCAGACTATTTTCGAGCATCATGAGATGGCTCCATGGTGGAGGGTCAATCTTGCGACTTTTATGCTGTGTGATTCCGCTAAGAGGTGGGGGGATGTTACCACCCAGTCATAGCATCACAGAGACATGGCGTGGGAATATTTTTAACCAGAATTCTATGACTTATTTTTTCCAGAGACACTGAGAGCAGATAGAGCTCGAGAGTTCATGAATCTTCCGCAGGGCGCTATGTCGGTGATGGACTATTCTGCTCATTTCACTGAGCTTCAGCGTTTTTCACCATTACTGGTGGGTGATGAGACGTTGACAGCCAAAATCTTAGTGGATGGTCTTCAGTATGAAATCCGAGCACCGGTGAATGTTTTTAGGTTTCCTATTGTAAACACTATTGTGAACCAGGCACTAATTTTAGAGAGGAACCTGCAGGAAGCTAATGGTGTGGGCCTGGGCGGTTCATCAACTGTTACTGGTACTATTTATACTGGTAATAGGAAGAGACATATGAACTTCTCTCAGGGTGTAAGTACCCGCCATGTAGTTTCATCAGGTGGCCCAATCAGGTGATACCAGTGTGGAAAAGAGGGGGTTTAAAAGACCGCAGTGTCCACGAGACCTCGTGGAGTGTCGAGCTTGCGGCAGGATGGGTCATCTGCAGTGCTTTTGCAGGAATTTTCCATCAGTGGCTAGTGAGAGGGGTTCTGTGCAGACTCTGCGTGCGAGAATAAGACCAGCATATTCTCACCAGTCAGGGAATTGGAATACGTCAGGGCGTGCGGTCTGAGAAGGTGGTCGTGGTCGTGGTATCCAGACACCAAGATCTCAGAGGCAGTAGGGTTGTACAGCTCAGGGTAGCCTGGCTGTATCGCAGGGCCACGACATAGGGCATGCATATACAGTGCAACAGACCCAGAAGGAGCAGGATCCCTGACCTTTTACTGTTAGAGGTACTATTCTAGTAGCTTCTGTATTATCTTCTGTACTTTTTTATATGGTTTCTACACATAGTTTTATATGTGTTCCACTTGTGGAGAGCCTTGGGCTCTATTTTTATTCTTCTTCTGATATCATGACCTAGACACTCCGTTGGGGACTAGAACGGATGGTGTGTGTCAGTGCAGGGAGTGCCCCCTTGAGGTTGGTGGGTGTCACTTCCTTTGGGACCACTATGTCTTAGATATGAAGAGCTATGATGTCATTCTCATGATGGACTGGTTGGTTCTCTTTCGAGCCATTGTAGACTGCTATCAAGTTATGGTGTGTTTTACGTCACCCGAGGGCAGAGAGTTTCTATACAAGGGTGAATGGGATGTTCGGGCGAGTCGAGCTGGACCAGAGCATCGTGGTTAAGGTGGAGTCACAGCCCAGATTGTGAGTTTATATCTGGATGATCAAGAGACTTTTCAGACAGATTTCCCTCTAGTGGTTGATCATTTTAGGGATGTATTCCCGGATGACTTTTCAGGTCATCCTCCAGAGCGAGAGGAGGACTTCTCTATTGAGCTTGTGCCAGGAGAAGCATCGGTGTCCATTCCTCCCTATAGGATGGCCACGCCTGAGTTGCCAGAGCTTAAGGGGCAGTTAGAGGAGCAATAGGAAAAGGGTTTTATCTCACCCAGTACTTCTCTTTGGGGTTCTCCAACCCTTTTTGCGAATAAGGAGGATGGTACCATCAGACTCTGTGTGGATTATCGGAAGGTGAATGGGTTGATGTTTAAGAATTGATATCCCTTGCTAAGGATTGATGATCTTTTTTATCAACTTCATGGAGCACGAGTGTTCTCGAAGATTGACATGAGGCCAAAATATCACCAGCTGTGCATGAGACCATCGGATATACTGCTTACAGCTTTTCAGATCCGATAATGTCTGTATGAGTACTTGGTTATGCCGTATGGACTCACGAACATGCCAGCAGTTTTCATGGCTCTGATTAATCATCTTTTCCATCCTTATCTAGACTCTATTGTGGTAGTATTCGTGGACGAAATCTTGGTGTACTCTCACACTCGACACGACCATGCCACCCATCCTGAGATCGTATTGAGTACACTGAGAGAGCATCGGCTGTATGCTATGCTCTCGAAGTGGCACTTTTTGATGGACCAGATTCACGTCCTAGGTCATATCATCTCAGAGGTAGGAGTTTCAGTAGACCCAGAGAAGTTGAGAGTAGTAGTTTCCTGGGAGTAGCCTAAGAACGTGTTTGAGATACAATGTTTCTTAGGGCTGGCTGGTTACTACAGATGCTTCGTATAGGAATTCTCCCACTTAGAAATTCTGTTGATGGGTTTGACTAAGAAGAGTGTCAAGTTAGTTTGGTCGGATTCTTGCAAGATAGCCTTTCAGGACCTGAATGGAAGGTTCAAATCAGCACCAATCCTAATACTCCCATAGCAGGGGAAGAGCTATACAGTTTACTATGACGCATCAGGTATTGGGCTGGGAGCAGTGTTAATGCAGGGCGATCGAGTTGTTGCATATATTTCTCGACAGTTGACGCCACATGTGAGTAATTACACAACGCATGATCTCAAGTTGGCTGCAGTTGTGCATGCGTTACGCTCTTGGAGGCATTATCTACTGGGAGAATATTTTGTGGTTTTCATCGACCAAAAAAGTCTCTAGTATATTTTTACTCAGTGTGACTTGAATCTGAGGCAGCGAAGGTGGGTCGAATACCCTCATTCCTTTGATTTTGAGATTTCCTACACACCTAGTAAAGGTAATTTAGTGGCTGATTCCCTGAGCATGATGATTCAGATACAGGCTATGCAAGATGCCACTGATGAATGGCAGCTTTTGGCTACGTTCTCTGAGATTATTTTGAGGTGCAAGACAGTCAGGGGAATACTTATATTTCATCATTAGCTGTGACTTCTACCCTCCTAGATAGAGAGAGGATGAGACATATACCTGATTTAGAAGGCCTAGTTCTACAGAAGTCAGTTGCAAGTGAGGACCCTCCTCCTTATTCGACGGTAGGAGATGATGATGTTTTTCATTTCTATGGATGAGTATGGGTTCCAGGGGATATACGCGAGGAGATGATGTGGGAGTTTCATGATTCAGCCAGGGAAGTTTATCCCAGGGTTACCAAGATGTACCGTGATGTGAGATGTAAGTATTGGTCGCCCGTTATGAAGAGAGATGTAGCTGGTTTTGTTACGAGGTGTTCCACATGTCAGTAGGTGAAGGCTGAGCATTAGAGGCCAGTCGGACTGTTACAGTAGTTACCCATTCCGCAGTGGAAATGGGATGATGTCGCGATGGATTTCATGACTAGTTTTCTGAGGTCACCTTGAGGCAATGATGTCGTGTGGGTTGTTGTGTACAGACTCACGAAGGTAGCTCGCTTTTTGCCGATTAAGGAGACCTTCGGTGTTGACAAGCTCAGAATTTTTTATATCCGAGAGATCGTACATCTTCATGGGGTCCCTTGTTCTATCTTTTTAGATAGGGACGCCCACTTCAAGTCTCATTTCTAGCAGAGTTTTTAGAGGGCACTGGGTACACAAGTGCTTCTGATCACAACATACCACCCTCAGACCGATGGCCAGTTAGAGCGTACGATTCATGTGCTAGAGGACATGATGTGTGCATGCGTCCTAGACATTGTGGGCTCTTGGGAGAAGCATATACCCTTAGTCGAGTTTGCCTATAACAATAGTTTTCAGGAAACAATCGAGATGGCACCTTACGAGGCTTTATATGGTAGGCCATGCCTATCACATTTGTGCTGGTTAGAAGTAGGTGAGGTAGCTTTACTGGGACCACGTCTCATGCAGGATACTTCTAAGTAGGTCCAGTTGATTTAGAATCAGATGGCTACCGCACAGTCTCGTCAGAAATGTTATGTTGATCGCCGTAGGCGACCATTGGAGTTCGTGGTCGGAGATTTGGTTTTCTTTCATGTTTTTCTGAGGCTGTGACACAGGAAGATTAGGAGACATGGTAAACTTTCACCGAGGTATGTGGGCCATTTGAGATTCTGGAGAGAGTTGGGATGGATGCCTACCGGTTACAGTTACCGCAGTGGTACCGATCCATGCCTGACGTCTTCCATGTATCTCAGTTGCGCCGCTATCATTCTGACCTGTCTCACGTCTTTCAGCCGGGGAGGTTGAGATGGAGGTGGATGTGTCCTTCAAGGAGCATCTGATTCATATCGTTGACAGGAGCATGAAGGTTCTCTAAGGCTGGTTAGTTCCTCTCGTACAGGTGCTATGGCAGCATGAACGAGTGCAGGACGAAACCGAGGAGTGGGAGACTGACGTACGTGCTGAGGGGCCAGAGCTGTTCTGAGCTTTATCTTCACCACCCATGGATGGGAAATTCGGGGACGAATTTATTTTAGGGGGGAAGTTTGTAAGAAACTGGTTCTTATCTTTGAGGTATAGGTTTCTTCTTTTCTCTTTTTCTTTAGTTTTTTTGAGAAAATAAGAGAAATTGGAGAAAATCCCAAATTTTGGATGTACACGCCCTGTACTTTTCCACACACCGTGTACTTCTGGACATGTGGAATGAGCACACAGGGCGTGTGGCTATGTCTGTGATGAAGGGTGTAGGAACTGACTACACGCCATGTAGTGGTCTTTTACAAACTATGTAGTTAGTCGGTAGGCGAATAGTAAGGTGGTGGTCATATATGTGACAGCACACACCATGTACTCAAGAAGACACGTCGTGTAGTCATGTCGGCAGGTGAACAGTGCCACGCTGGTAGGAAGCTACCAGAGGAACAATTTAAAAATGGAAAGTACAAGCCGTGTACTTGAGAGTACATGTCGTGTAGTTTGTTTTTTAGGCTTAAAACAGGAATTATCATCCTTATTTTGTAGATGAGACATTTGAGCCATTTTGGATCCAAAGGAAGAGGTCGGAGCTTCGGAGATCCGCTGGGCGCACATTGGGAATCTATTTCCACCTCAGATGATCTCATTGGAACCGCACGAGTGGGTTCTCCCTTATCCTGGAGTTGTTCTCACCAATTATTCCTTGTATGTATGTTATTTACGTTTGAACGTTTTTTCTTTTACCTCAGATCTACCTCGTTCTAGGACAATTCATGGGTAGACGTTCGCGTATAACGTTCGTTGGTGTATAAGGTAGGTGGCTTGGTGTTTATTTTTACAACTGTTGTGTGTTTTGTGAGTTTGTGAGCTATGAACCAATGTTAGGGTGTTTTGAGGCTGAGGCTATGGATAATTTAACTACCTAGAACTATATAGGTAATTATATAAAGTTGAAAAAATGTTGTTTGGGATCGCTGCTTGGATCCAGGACCATCTCGAGGGGTGTGTTCCTCTATTTCTCCGTTTGGCTAGGTTACCTGAGGGTATGCCATGTTTAATTAGGAATTACTTTTTCCTTGAGAGGAATTGTTTTTAAATTGCATGTTTATATGTTGGGCACGACCCGATTTCTTATGCTTGAGGGTGGTGTTTTACTATAGACTGAGGGTGTGGCTGTATTTAGCCTGAGGGCATGGTTCTATTATCCTGAAGGCGAGATTATGATCACCTCATGGTTTCGTTTCAGTTTGGCCTGAGGGAGAAATTTCATTCGCCTGAGGGCAATGCCTGAGGGAGAGATTCTGTATTGCCTGATGGCGTCGTTTTACTGTATTATCCTGAGGGCGAGATTCTGGTTGGCCTAAGGGCGTGGTTCTGTTGATAAGAGAATATTATTAAATTAAATGGATAAAATGAATAATAAAATAGCAATATAACTGGTAAGGTTGGTTACTTATGATTACTACTTTTTTTATTCAATTTTCCTACTACACACTATTTCATGTCTACACAAAGTTGAGCACGATCCTTTTGTGGGTGTCTACTTGGAATTGTTTCTCACACCCTGTTTGCGTCCTATATTTTGGACCAAAAATATTACGTTTCTACAGGTGTAGATAAGGGAAAGGGACCTTATATAGGTACTTGATTGGTGCCATGGTGTAGGAGAGTAAGGGACCGAGCATTGGCTCGTGATACTGTGGGCTGTTCTGTTCTTCTTTCTGTACTTATATTTCTATTGTAATGTATTGTATTGCAGTGTAACATGTTTTGGCAGTTTTCATAGAATAGTGACATGATGCATCTTCATATATATATATATATGACTGTTATTTTCCCTTTTTGGTTATCTGTTATCCATTTCAGTTATATATATACTATTTTTTCTTTCACTATTGATGTATGTTTTATTTCATTCCGTTGTGCTGCACTTCGACAAATGAAGGCTTGGTTTCCCCACTATCAGACCTGGGCCCTTGCTGCTAGTCAGTAGCCTCTGGAGTTTGGGTAAATGTGCTTGAGGTCACGTGGAGAACAGGATTAGGGGCACCCGTTGAGTGGCACCCGGGGCCGGGACGTTACATCGTGCTTCTTCCTTGCTTTCACCACTATTTTTCTCATCATCCCTACTTCTGTAAACTCCCTCTTGTATCCCTCACACAGCTCGTCTCCCCTCGCACCACCCTACTTCCCTCATGTCGTCCTCACATCACCCCTTATCTTAGTTGGACACTATCTGACGAGACCCCTTCCAGCAAAACCTTCTTCAGCGTGACCATCCCCTACTGGTGCAATTTCGGGAGATCCCCCTTATAATGTGTCTCGCCTTCAGTGGCCTCCACTCATGCATTCTACCCTTGGTTATCATCTTTTCACTTTTCTTACGGGTTCCTGTTCTCCACTTCTAGGGTTCCATTTTATTTCTTGTCCAATCATTATATTATAGTTTTAGTGTCAATAATTTGGGCTCTAGAGGGTTTTCCTGTGGTGCGGTTGAGGTGTAGTTAAAGGTTCACAAATATATTGGGGGATTTTGACATCAATAGTAGATGGTTTCATGTGTATGCATTATATGATTTATTAGTTTTCATTGACTGATTATTTTAGCATGGTCCTTGTTTAGTATATGTTGTTTGAAAGTGATTTTTGGTAGGATGTGATATGAATTTGATTTTAATGTGGAATTTTTATATGAAATGGAGTTTTTTTGTTTAAAAACTTATTATATCACTTAAAAGTGTTTTAAATATTGTGAATTTGGTTTATTAGATATTACAGTGGATACATAGTATGTTTTGGTTTGGTGTTGGTGTACACTTAATTCAAAAAAGGTAATTTGAGTGCGTTTTTTGTGTAAAGTCGTGTGATGATTTTTGAATTTTCATATAAACTTTGAAAATTGTTCATTAAATTATATAAATGGTGTGAAACATTATTTAGATTGTTTGGGATTGTTTAGGATGTTAAAATGGAATGTGGATATGAAAGTGATATTATATGACATGTGCAACCTGATTTAGCACAAAAGGGGAACCCTAGGTTTGTAGGTGGGATTTCTAGGACTAGTACAATAAATGATTCAGAAGATGTTCATTCTATTTTTTTTCAAGAATTATTGATACTAAAATAGTAACTAAACAATTATTATGATTAGAGAATAGAAAAATTTCAGATGTTTCACCTCTCTTGTGGTTTGTGAAAGAGAACATTGTTTGTCTTGGTTTTTTGAACGAGTTTTTGTCACCATTCATGTTGTAGTTTTGAGAATTTGGTCAAAATTTGGTAGTAGACCTTTTTAATTTTTCAATTTACAGTTTAAATCAAATCTAGGTTTTACTGATGAAATTTTTGATTTTTATTCTCAGTTCCAATTATCTTAAATTGTTAATTGTTTTACACTTTTACTTTAATCTAATTTGTTTCCATGTGTTTTTATTAATACATGAGAACTTGTGCTATGTCATGGGGATCAGTAATTCCATTTTGGGCTTTCCACAGAATGGTTCTAGTTCTAGTTTATATGGAGGCCCGACGTTCTTCATGAAATTTTCATAACCAAAATGGTTTTCAAATTTAACTTTTAGTACATTAATCTCTAAAACAACATGAAAAAGACACAAATTTCAACTTAATACATTTTATAAACATTTAAAATATAAGAATAATATGATATATTACCGGCCAAATTTAAAAAAATATTCGATCAATCAATTATTATTATACAACATTATATTTGTAATTTTTGTCACATACCAAACTTATGAATACATTGATATAACATCCTCTTAAGAAACCAATAACCTGAAGCACTATAAAACATAAATGAAAACATAATTGTTTTTTTATAATAACTCTATCATTGTTATTTATATCCATTAAATAAAAAAATCTATTAAAATCAATCATAAATTTGTTTTTCATAAAATAATATAATATTTTCATGATCTCCAATACCATCCATTTTATTTTTTTAATGTCAATATTTTCATTATCCTAACTGAACATTAATAACTCAACATTTTGGAAACATTGAGTGTTATTTTTCCCATATTCAAGTATTGGAAAAAAATATTCCCTTACCACTAAACTAATTTTCAAGGTTATTAGTACCATAAAAAATTTACTTTCAAATCAATCTGGAAAAACTACTATAGCTGAATCCTTAAATGTTTTATGATTCCAATCACCAAAATGTATTTTATAAATAGAATTAATGAATCCAAATACTCAAAAATATTTATAATTCCATTTTAGCTATAGTAATATCATTTGAATGGACTTCACATCTTCTATTATCATGTGGTAAGTTCCCATGATGATTGGGGAACTAATTTGAATAATTCCATATCCCTTTACAATTGAATCATTGGATAGAAGTTCATACTTTTATTCTATTACTATCATTTACCATATGAACCTTATATCCTCACATAAAAAACCACCCATACCCTTCAATAATAATCTCAAGTGTTTCAGTCTATAATTTTTTTATGTTGTATACTGCTTCATTCCCATCATCCCCATTGATGATTTTCCTTTTTCATAATTCTATTTCGACCTCTTCATATAATGATTTCCCTCGAAGATATAATATCAATAATAAATTTTCGACTTCACAATATATCTTGATATTATATCATCATGTGATGAAAATATTATGGATAATATTTAACATCAGAGGCTTGAAAAAATAAATAAAATAAATAGTCAATCATTATATTAAGGTTTGGTACATAGTGTAATGACATCCTGGATAATATTTTGAAGTTATCCTCATATTATAGAAAAAAACATTTCTATTTTTCCATTTATGTGATGAAAAACCTCTCCATTTTAGTTTTTGGTAATTCTTTTTTTAAGGTTGGGTCTGAAGCCTCATTAATTATAAAAGGAAAGAAAATACCTCTTTAACTAGGTAGAGGGAGACCCATTACATAGCCTAAAGGCTCGGTGGGAATTTATCCCATTACATGGCCCATATATCCAATTTTTTGGCCCAAATCTCATTCTGTGAATAGTACTACTATAGTACCAGCACTACTATAGTACCGCACAATACCCTCCACTGCTACAGTACCATGTTGCCATTATAGTGACATGTCGCCACTATAGTTCCCATCATTGATATTGTGCCGCCACTGATATAGTGCTCTACAGTACTACTACAGTGCTTGCACCCAATTGGTTTTGAACCCCCATTTTTCATGTAGGATTAAGTGGTGCTTACCAATAAGAAAAATAATAATCTACAAGAACAAATCATTGGAATATCTTTTTGAGAGATTTAATATATTCCTCACCTACCAATGTATTGATAGTTCTATAAAAATATGATGGGTTTTCTCTTTTAATGTGGTCTATCATAGAAAAATCATTCTATAGAGAAATAGTTTTTTGCAACTCAAAAAGGTTATTCAACTTAACCAGAGTAAGAATCCCTAATATAGACAATATATACTTATTTCAAACACTATATGTATTAGTTTACTCATAAGTACAATCTCTACCTTGGCTATTAGGGTTGATTTTCATTCATCCATTAGTCATCATCACTGAGTAATTATAAACACTCTATTAGGACATAATAATCATGAATATTGAGATGAAAAACAAATTCCATGTGATACTGAATTTTTAAAAATACTTTTGAGTAATTTCAAAATTCTCATATTAGAAATGTTTATTTGAAGTCATATTCCCAGTGGTTGTAGTAAACTTCCTCTATTTTCAAGTATAACTCCCTGAATCCAATAACTAAAATCTCATGTCTAGTTAACTACTTGGGTAAATTATATAATTGTTCTCACCACATAGTATCTATCAACATATAAGTATTAATTAAATAGATAAAAACATGACTCCAGTATTACATTCAAAATATAAAATACATAGCATTATAAATATTCATGCATACTTTATATTATTTATAATGTCCTTATTTATAAGATGGTGAAATGAAAAAATTATGGTTGAGCTAATATGCTCAGTAATAGTTATAAACAGTGTATGAAAACATCATTAAATATATACCGATCAATATTATATGTTAAATGTCTAAAAAAACATTCCCTTTGAACAATAACCAGAGAAAGAAATTCATATGGGTACATTATCAATGCAATAATCCCACTGAGAATAATTACTATATTATCAATGAAGGAAAAAATTAATATTCAATTTCATGATATCATATATAATTATATCTATTAGTATCATCACAATGCACCACCAAAATTTAATCTATGCGTAGGTATCCAATAAAACCCCCCATTTAATTTTTCCAACTGACCCATATCATAATATTATCAATTCATTGAGGCAAAATTTATTTCGTGGAACAACATGTCACTAAATTTAAAATAAACTTATCATATATTTATGGATAAATTTAATTAATATGAAAAGGACCTTATAAAAAAATCATACTGAATAAATAATTCAAATATCAATATTAACCTAGTGATTCAAATATCATTCAATGTAAATCCCTATATGTATAAATTATATATGGTTTAGTATATAACTATATATAATATATAATTAATATGTCATATAGAATAAATACATTTACCAATTATAAACGATCACCTAAAATTGATTGTATCTATATAATGATATATATACAAAAATAACTGGAGATAAAATATGTCCATAAATTCTTCTAATATATAGGTTCTGTACAAAAATAATATCATTTAGAAAAAGTTAATAAAATGGAATTAAAATAAAAATTTAATAAATAATATTAATAATAAAACCATTAAAAATTTTAGACAAAGATAAATTTAGTAAAATGATTATGGAGTAGGGAAATCAAATTAATGGAGTTTATATTAAAATAAAAATTCCTTTTAACATTTAATAAAAGGTATTTGAAAATAAATTTTCAAGAAAAATATAGAAAGATAACATTTAAACCATTAAAAAAAGAAGAGACAGAATAAAATTTTCTTATTAAGTCATTTTAGTAATAGAAAACAATTTTTTATAACGACTTTGAAAAATATCTCCATGGAGGAATAATATAATAGATAAAAAAAGAAAGAAGATCGAGTTTTATATAACACATTTTATTTCATGATTAAAATTAAAAAGAGTATGTAATTTGGAATAAAATATATTATCTCCCTATATATTCATTTTTTAATTAAATATATAGATATTATAAAGGATATATTATAATATTAATTTAATAAAAAGGTATTAAAAATAATGGGATTGTGAAATAAATCCCCACCTCTATGGAAAATATCACATTTTCACCCATTGAAATAATATAATTATAATGAACTAATAAAAATAATGAATAAATATGTTTTGAATATATATAGTTGAAATGGTTACTATATTATCCACATAAAAATATATTGGTCTATATTTCAAAATATGTATAATTAAAGTGGAAATTGGGATGAAATACCTTACCTCATATTCCACATACTTCTTATGTTCTATTAAACTCCAGTAAAATAAATTTATTTTTATTATAATTTCATAATAGAACCATATAGAAATATCTTATATCATATATGATCCATTTATTTCATTTTATCACATGTTTGGTAATAATTAAATATTTTAATCATTATTTCATTTGTAAACATCTTTCAATTTCATGTATGATCTTATTTCATAATTTTAGTACCTACATCATGCTCTTGGATTATTCATATATATAATTTTATTCATAATATAGATATAAAATATATTTAAAACACTGTTATTTCAATTCATCCATAAATATTAAATATAGAAAAATTAATTCCACCATTCTGGGATAAAGTAGGTCATAAGTACGCATGAACACTATTTTCAATTTTCGATAGAAGGAAAGAATGAAATAAAATATAAATTCATAGTTATAAGATCATTTTATATCAAATATATTTTTCATATTCATTATTTTTATCCTTATTACTATCTCTGTAATGTTTCAATGAAAAAAATCATATCGTTACATGGAGGGGTAATTCAACACATATGGCCGAGTTATGCTATTGTTTTTCAACTGATTAAAAGTTATGAAGTGATATGTGATATTATAATTCAATAATAATAATTATACAATTAATATAATATGTATAACTTTTTTATATATTTATTACCATCCTTGTAATGTGGTGATGGAAAAAAATTACAAAACCATATAGTGATGGTAATCTTTACCTGTATATTAGGCACATTTTATGTTATCATATGATAAAAAAGAATTTTTATATGGTTGTCCCTATATTATAATAAAATCTCCATATATTTATGATAAAATATTTTTTTGATGGTTATATCCCAATATGATAATGTATATAAAGAAATAAATATTTAAGATTAAGTATGGATGATTGTCCCTTCTCTATAAACATCCTTTAGATATCATATTATGGCCCCGAGGGTTTGTCTCATTGAAGATCCAAAACCTATAAATTTTGTATAAGGTTGTTTTTATGACTTTTATGATTTGGTTTTTCAATCTATAAAACTTGAAATTAAGTAATTAAAAGATAGATAGTTTTAATTGTATAAGTATGGGGGGAAGTTATTGAAATATATTAAATTATTAAATTAATATATATTATTACGTATCTAAATTTGGACGAATTTGATATAATTAGAATATAATCTAAGTATTACACTTTATCATATCATGAAGTGAAATCCATTTATGTTTTTGTTATGTTTTCAGCATTGTCTTTAATTTTTAACCCTTATTAACCCTTTTGACACATATGTAAAATTTATGTTTTCAATAATAAATGGGACATGAATGTTACATTAAATGCAAAAATGACCCATAAATAGAACACATATAATGGTTTGAACCATAAACTTATCATGTTTCTTAATATAGGATTATTTTACAAATCATTTAAGGAAATATTATTTACTATAAAATATCATTAGTTTCCCTCTTATCATTCTTCATTTAATTTGACATTAAATACATCATGAAAAAAGGAAAAAATATAATTTAATCCTTTAATATATCAAAATAGTATTATCTATTTATATAAAATGCATGGACCATAACTTTTAATCCATTTTTTATTTCTATTAATATTTTTAAAATCCATAATTTTAGTTTTATATTAATTGAATAAATATTGTTTCATTGTTTCATAAGAATTAAGGATAATTGAAAATCTATCGACAATTAAAATAAATTTTTACAATGAAATTAACTCATTAATATTTTATATAATATTTTATAAACTAAAATAAGTATTATTTATCCATACCAAATAATATCATAGACATTAATAGTAAGAAAGTTATTTATTTGGCATTGTCTTTTACAAAAATATTATAAAGCTCAATATCAAAAAAATGTGTCGGATGTTTTAATAATGATTGAAAAATTGATGGTAATTTATTAACTAAACTTATAATATTGGTTAACAACACGTTTTACATTCATTTTTAGTCATCATCATATTACTTTTAACATTATTTAACTAATTTTCTCTTAGTGTGGGGATAATTATTTCAATTATTAACATTCATAGTGACAAAAAGGGATCTATTTACCAAATTTAGTCCTCATAATTCAAAATATTGAAGAAATTATTTATTATTTAATTATATTTAGTGGCACAAATTTAGTTATGAATATATTAAAAAAAGGTAGAGAAAAATAGTTTTTTCAAAAAAATCCCATTTTTGTATGAATGTGTATTAATTATATATAAAAATTGAAAATTGATTCCAATGAACTTAATTGAAATTTTCTTAATATATTATAGCTACTTTTATTTTTAATATACATTTAAATAATGTGGTACTTTGTAATTTCATGAAATAAAAATACAGTTTTCAATTAAATTCACTATTTTTTAGTATTCAACGAAAAAATATTAATTTTAGAAAAATACCAAAAATGTGAACTTATTTAATTTTTATATTAATATTTAAAAATCATTGTTCACATTATAATATATTATTTATAAAATTGGTAGAAAATATTTTTATTTCCAATAAATAGATTGAAAAATAAAATCAATTTTTAAGAATTTTTTTTGATTAATAAAAAGAATTAACTAAAAAAAGTAGATATTTATTATTAAAAAACATTATATAAAACGATTCTAAATATTTTAGTAGTATTTTAACCCCAATTAAATTTTTATAATTCAATGACTATGTTATAATGGTCATATAATTTTTCATTATTCTTTTAAACATGGTGATGTGTGTTGTATACTCTATAATACAAAGTGTTCTTTTTAAACTCCAATGGAATTACGTTTACCAAAAAATTAAATCACCAAAAACAAGATTTCCTAATAGACTTTATAATTTTTTTCTAAAAATGTACACCATATAACTTCTATCTATTGAATATAATGACAAAAATGTATGTGACATGACAATTAGATAAATAATTTTTAAAAACAAGAATAAATATCCACTTTTTTAATACAGGAAAACTCATTAAAATTTTTTTCGTAAACTCAAATACTTTTTTCGTGAGAATTTTTTTAAAATTACTCTTCAATACCAAATTTGTTTTTAGATAAATAAATTTATAGAAACTATTTTTTAAAAAATATTATTTGAGAATACATAGAAGCAATGAAGTATTATTTCAAAAAAAAAAGATTACTAAAAAATCATTTTTAACAATTCATAATTCATTTAGAAATTGAAATTTTAAACTTTAGAAATATCTAAGAACTTGTATAATAAAAAAACATTTTAATCATTCACATCATATCATTTTCCAAAAATATAAAACTTTATAAACCACATTTTTTAAATTTTTTCACTTGTATACAGATTAGTATATTTTGTTTCTGTCATTATGTCATATGAAATTTTTAAAGTTTATTTTCTATAAGTACCATGTTGATAGGGTTTATTCATAAACATTAGTTCCAATATCATCATCAAAATATAATACAAGACACTATTATAATTGGGTTTACATGATTAATCATATACCATTTCTATTTCAAAATGATAAATATATGTTTTTTGTAAAAAAAATTGATAGACATGTTTTGAAATTTTTATTGATTAAAAGGTGATATATTAATAAATATCATAAATAACTATAAAATATTTCTCTAATGATAAATAAATTCAATAAATTATTAAAACCCGATATTATCTTTCAATTATTTTCTTAAGTCATCTATGAACTAAAAATTATAACATCTTCCTCATAAGTGGAAAAATCGAATAATGGAATGCTTTTTATTACGATTTAATGAGTAAGGAACTGATTTTATATTTAGTTTATATAAGTTTTATAGAAGAAAACCCATATCCTAGATATAATTTCCATTCATTAAATCTATTATTAAAAAAATATTTTAATGGTGGTGATGGAAATGGAAATTCTCCATTCATGGATGTGGTAATGTGCATTTACACATGAGTAACAATTCTATTTATCAAGAAATTTGAGCGAATAATGGTGTATTATCCACAAAATTTCCACTCATTAATTTTTTACCAAAACATATTTCAAATAATAATGAATATAATAAAATTCTATCATACATCATGTTGTTAATTAAAAAACGTCCCACACAATATTTTGTGAAAACAAATTCCAATAATAAATGTTGTGGAAAAAAAATTAATCTATATTATATGAATAAATGAATTCCAAAAATTCATGATATGAAATACTATAAATTATTTTAAATATGATTTTAGAAAAAAAAATCTAGTACAATATTTTATGAAAACAATTCCCACACTTCATGTTGTGTAAATAAATCAAACTTTATATTCTGTTAACAATCAAAATGACCCTGGTAAATGTTGTGAACTAAAAAATGTACATCCTTAAAATATTTATTTCATGATATATTAATCCATAAAAATATATTTTTGTGTGATATATATCCACACCCATCACATAACAATCATATATTCATATTTTATCTACTAGAACATGAAAACATTAATATTTTAAACACAACATAATCTACCCATGGAAAAGAGTTGAGTTTCCAGAAAAATATGTCTAGAAAATTCCATAATACATCAATAAATATATTTATTATGGTGAATTTAAAATTTACCTAGTGAAATATATTTACCATTAATGATGTTTTCATTTATGTAATATTATATTTTAGGATTTTTAGATAATTTTCTTAGAAACATAGATGGGGTATCCACTTTTTGAAAGGTAGAAAAATCTGTAAATATGGTTTCATTAAAATTAAAAACCTTAAATTAATTAAATATTTAATTTTTTTTTGGATACGTTAAACCATGAATTAAAAAACTAATATAATAAGAAAATTATTCATCTAAAAACATTTTTTCATAAGATATAATAATTCTTGAAATAACATTTCTTAAAACTGAAGCCATTGAAATCTATTTTAAATTTAACAATTCCTTTTAAAAATAAAAAAACTATCATCATAAAAATATATGAATGCTATATTTTAATTTTAAAATCATCAATTGTAAAAATTATTTTAATTTTTAATTTTTAAACAAGTAAATTAATACAATGATGTTTCTTCATAAGGATTAAAATTATTTTTAATAATGGAACACTTTTATGGGGTTGAAATTAATTTTTGGAGGAAGATATGAATTAAAAAGTATCATTTTACTATATGCAATGATAAATTTTAAAATAGAATAATGTTTTGGTAGAAATAAATAATATAAATTGTATTTGAAGAAGAATCAATATGACTATGTGAGGAGATTTTTTTAAACAAAAATCCATTCAAAGATGTATATTTTGAATTAAAATCAAATTAAATAACGAAAAAAATGTGCATCTTCAAAACCCATGAATTATAATAATATTTTAAATTTAATTCATTACAGATTAATATAACCATATTTAGCATTATCGTGTTCTAAAATAATAATTATGTATTAATAAATTAAATTTGATATAAAGAACCCCTTACTTTAAATATCACTTACCCAAACGTGGTCTAATATCTCACATAATAAATATCTTAATAAATTATTTGATAAAATAACTAATATTTATTTCCTTTTTATGTTTTATTTATAATCCTATGACATAAATACATTCAAAGGTGTTAGTTTATTTTTCATCATCAATAGTTATAAATTATGATTTCTTGTTTTTTTAAGTTCTTAAATGGAGATGAAGATTATAATTTACTTATATAATATTCATCATTCATATATTAAAAAAGATAATATAATCATTATATTTCAATGATTCATTATATTTAATTTTCATTTTATGAATGGTAAAGGTATAGTTGTGAAAATGGAAATCATGAAGAACTTGTTTCTATAGTATATTGAATGAACGGTGATATATTAATAAAAATATTAAATATTAGTAACAAATATATAGAATCATTAACAATTATTATATACATTTTATTAAATTATATTACCATTATATAACATTCCTTAATCCTTCATGATGTAACATTACAAATATGATCACATTGTGGTAAAATTTACTTAAACGAGTAAGTGTTATATTAGTTTAATTATTAATGGATTGTTTTTATATAATGTTAATATAAAATTTACTGAAATTTATATGTTTAATAAATAAAATTTAGAATCATTTAATACATTCTTATAACCATTTATTATTTTTGGTGATGAAAAATCACGGTTTTCATTCATCGAGGTGTTTGTCAAAACATATTCATGATTAGCGATTCCATTTATCCATGAGTTAGACAGAATAATTGTGTATGATAAATTATCATTTATGAACAATAAATTTGAGTTATTAAACATATTATTTCATAATATATATTATTCTTAACATCCATGAATGTAATATATGAAAAATTAACCACCCCATTTCATTGTGGTTGTAGCCCGAATGTGTATTTGATTGATGTTGCTTTATTTTTCCATAGTGGATGGAAATTATTGAATAATTATAGATATATTAATTTAATAACATTATATTATATTAATAATACTCGTTTATATTATATATTTTTTCTAAAATATGTTTTTTAGAATGAATTAGAAGAAAATTCTACGGGGTATGAAATAATCACATTGAGTGATCACAATTTCTCTGTAAAATGTTTTAGAAATAGTGGAATCATGATATCTAATTGAAAATAATGTATCATTAAAATTAGGTAATATTATATATAGATAAATATATAATATATTCATTATGAAATTTAATGTTATTTGTGTGGGTAAACTAGTGCAATTATTCTCTTTTTGAAGATGATAAAAATGGTATTTTTTGGAGTTCCCATTAATTTTCAATAATGGAATGTTATTATTCATGTGTAAAATGATATAATAGTGATAAATATAAAAATGGGATAGTTATTTCCCATATTAACCATTCTAAGGAAAAAATTTAGAAAATTTAGAGTGCTTACCCCCTTTTGAGTTTTAACATTTACCATAATGTGTATTTACCTTGGTAATAAATTTTTATCCTCTGCAAATAACTGAAAATGTAAAAATATAAAAATATAGTCACCATGTAAATTTTAAATATTGAATAAATCATTGAAAATAATTTTATTTAATAAATATTATATTTTTTGGAAATTTCAATTTTATAATAAATAGACACAATTAAAAGAAACAGTTATTAGTAAAAGTGTATTCGTAAGAATAGAATATATGTGAAGGTCACAATTATTAATTTCATTAACATCCTTGAAGAATTATTTTTATTGAAAAACAAAATTAGGAATTATTTCACCCAAATTTATATGAAAATAAAAAAATGAATATATATATATATATATGACTAATTATAAGATTTTTCTTTAACAATTTCGAACAAAGGCAGTGATACATCTAATTCAAAAAAATCCATAATCGATGTTTTTGATCCTCGAATAACCTATCTATAAAATATGATGACCATTATCTATATGTTCTACTTGGGAAAACATCAATTGGATATTAACTATAAACCTAATTCTTGATTACTATGAAATGCTTTATATCATTTTGGAAATGTTCTCTTTTATGTACTGGTTTCTCGTCACCATAAGATATGTGAATGGTGTGAGCTAAACAAGAATAGTAATATCCCACTATGTGTTCTATAAATATTATTTGATAAAAAATACAATATAATCATTTTAAATTGAAAAATGTAATGATACACAATTTTTACATAGTTCAATATAAAATATGTAAATTTCCCATTTTCAAGAGTTCATAAAAATATCATATAATCTATATTAAATGTAATTAAAAACAACCAAGTTAAAATTTACCAGGAATTAATCGAAGAATAATATACATGTAATTCATAATAGAAAGTACCACAAGGATAACATAGCTTATGGATAGCATGGATTCTCATAAAATGATCAAGCATTAGTAGTTCACACTAATAATTTCCTCAACATGATGTCCAAAGGTGTATAAAAATTTCATAATGTATAATGCCATCATATAGTTCCTTTTAATCCTATCCCTACCATTAAGAACTAAGGATTTGAGGAATACACTGATGTGTAATTCCCATATCAATCAAGGAAGCATGACAATGAATAAACCCCAATTATGTACTATAGGATTCCATGGTCTAATAATATTAAATCCCATAAAATGTTAATATCATATTTCAATAATCAATTCGCAAACACATTTCCACACTAATACCATATTATAATATTTAATTTATCAAAAAAAACCAATGGTTCTTTCAAATCAACCTCCTATTTATAAATTTAATGGGTAATTCCATTTTATATCGAAACAATCCATATAAAAATTTCATTAAATGAATATTTACTCCATTAGTACTTTATAAATCATGTTACGTATAGCAGATCGTATTTAATTCATAATTATAATACATTAAATGAAACCATCCACCTCAACCACAATGTATTCAAATAATTCCCAAGGATCCACACAAAAAAGGATAAACATGTAATCTATGAAATAAAAGAGAACCAAAAACCATAAATTCCCAATTAAGAATGTCCAATTCATCAATTTATTGTATATTAGAAATGAGTGGAATCACTTACCATAATTATTTTAGAATAATTCACTAAAATGTGGCGATATGGACAATAATTATAAATTATTTTTTGAATATATATAAAAGCCAAATAAATCATTTCATGTCCCTTATATCATACCTTACCAATCCAAATATAAGGATTCATTAAAGAAAAAATGTGGGTATTTAAAATAAAAATTTTGAATAAACACTTAACATAATAAATATTGATCCAATTACATAGGATCCAAAAAAATGACCATCGAAAGGGAAAAAATCCATAGAATCTACAAAAAAGGTCTCTGATGATGAGTTTCTAACACACGAGAAAAAAAATCTAATAAATAGTGTATCATGTAATAAAATAAAAAATCTATAAACTGATTCATCTCACATGGTTTGGGTATAGGGTTTGGTAAACTATTTTCCAATTGTTATCCAGAATATGTGCTATTGGAGAAGCATCAGGGTGCGGTTGCACCATATAGGAAACTATTTTCCAATAATTAAAATTGACTCTCCAAAATGTTTCCTGATTTGAGGGTAATTTTTATATGTTTTCACTAACTATGAACCTATCCACGAATCCTCCTCTAGATCTATAAAACTGATGCATGGTTTCCTTATATAAACTGCATGGTTTTCCCAAAAAAAAATTCTAACCATTTATATAATAAAAAACTACAAAAATTAAAAAATTTAACCATCTATTACCAAAGACAATCCCAAACAATGGATGTTAAAAAATGATATATGTACCTAAATTTTAATTCACTATTGGACAATTATCCTCACGAAGTCACTTTCTACCACAATAAAGTAAAGTTAAATTCGTTTTTTGATAACATAGATGAGTGAATTGCTCCCCCACCAATGAATGCCACCCATAAATATCATAAGATTACATTTCATTCCTCTATAATAATATAAACAATAGAATTAAATTTTTTGCATGATTTTTTTATAGGATCAACAATTTTCCTCAGTTCCTCAAACATAGACACATTTAGTTATAGTAAATCTCCTCCCAAATCAAGAAGTTAGATGGATCCAAATGATACTTCATATACTAAGATATTTGGAAAAAAACTTAATAGTATTAAATTGATATTTTAATTCTAAGAAATATCCCACCTTCCCAGTCATCTAAATATAATCAAATAGTATATCATATCTTACAGATAATTTATCACTCTTCTAGAGTAGAAGGTTACCAAATAGTTCTCATTATTTTAGGAATACATGGTCACAAAATGAGAATTTGAAAAGAAAATTTTGAAGGTTCACATATGAATTAGGTTAAATCTAGACCATTTTTAAACATTGACGTATAAATTGGATCTTCAACAACATATCATATAAAATACTATGTCACAAAATAAATTACTCACCCACATATGAATAATACAGAAGATATTTACAAGGGTGACCATATAGATATTTCAACATTTGAATTATTATAGATGGGTGGTAATTATTTTAAAATGTAAACATAAATATTCCCAAATTACTATCCCAAATCCTAAAAAATATTGAATTCTTGTAGGGATCATATACTTAGGGTTCTATGTATCATGATTTTTTAGGATATATGTCTAATAATGAAAATATATTCTCAATTTGACTTGGTTCTTTATTGACCGCAACATGTTTGTATCATGAACATCACAATTTGGGCAATGAGAAGTATCAATACCTTGAAAATATAAATTAATATTTTTCATGGAAGACTTAAAAAAGGATTGTAGGTTAAATGTTTTACAATAATAGATCGAGAATCAGTTTATAAGGTCATATATTCTTGGTAATTTTTCATTCATTTAAATTTTTTTCAAAGTATCATACTTTTTTCTTCTGTGAATTTTTTTCCATCCATGGATATCTACCAAGAATGATCAACCAAGGGTTATGTGGTATTTTTAGTTTCCATCAATGGGAGCTATATTGAATGGATAAAAGAGGCGTCATGGGTGGGGGTTTGTACACATGTGCACATGTAAAAGGAGATGAGATGTGCCATGGGTCGACAACATTGAATTGGAGCATGCCAGCATGGGTTAAATACAATGATAGTATAGAGATGTCTAGAGTGTTTTATTCTAGTAGGTTGAAGGCTCATTATATATTATTATTAATGACCTAGACTAAGTGCAATTATGATGTTCAAAAATGGAATGACATGTGATACAACTCATTTATTAAAAAAATAGTTTTCAAATCTATACAGTGAAAACTATTTCATCTTTTCATCCATTTATCATATTTAACCTTTCTTATTCATAGTATTATTTTTAAGTAACATAAAATTTGACATATAACTTTATGGCACTCGAGTAATTGATTTCCTTTATCAAAACTATGAAATCTGAATCATGGTCAATGTCTCATTCCCATACATCCGACATTATATTGCAAGAACATGACATTTAAAAAAAGATAATAAATTATAAGCTAAACCACTAGATGAATATTCATTGTCATGTTAGTTTCATTATATCAAAATACCATGCCCTATCACATAAATCGATCCCATGATGTAGTATGGATCATGTGAATCACTTGTTCACTCATCCACTGAATATGAAAAATGGTATCATCTTTTACCTTCACCCTTAAATGGTTTTTCTACATATAACCTTGCGATACTATGTGAAAATTCAAAGGATTTGATATAGTCATGAGATGATCAACTGATTCGATCACGTAGACCGTGTGAATCCATTGCAATACATGATGTTTATCATATTATTAAGTGATGATGATCACATGAAGATGTAATAAAATCATCATGTATTCACATGAAAAATTTTGTACCTCCCTCCATTAGAACCATCCATTATATATAGCCTCTCATCATCTGAATTCTTTATTTTTTTCAGCCCATTTCCTACTGACATGTCATGTGATACGAAAAGTTGATAATGTGAAGGCCTAATAGGAAATCAGAAGAAGACATCAATGTCAATCATTAGAATACCTCAAGACCATTATGTAATGTGACTAATTGGTTAGGTGTCTACCTTATCATCATGTGATTAGAATTATAACTTAGTGTTTTGGTGACTTAAAGATAACCCCCCCTCACCACTGAATCATGTTGGTGAACTTTGCGACTTAACAATGGAAAGATGAAATACTAATGGATTAATTGTCATATAAAAACCCCTACAATTTTCATTAAAAATTGATGTCCTAAGGGAAAGAGAGATATATCAGAGTAAATATTGTAGAAAATGAAAAGTAACAAAAATGTTTCTCAATTTCATTATTATGATGTCTCTATGAAATCGAGAGACCCCAATAAAGGATCCCATATAATGGCACTATTTTGGGGTTAAATGATGAATATAACAACATGAAATACCAATTAAAAAACAGTTGGTCATGGTAATACTTCATGTGACACCACTTTATATTTTACTATCCATAGCATGAAATCATTATTCATATAGAGGGATAGGTTTTGACCTGAAAGTCCCTAGATGTGATAGTCATTTTTGAGACTCTCTGTTGTTGGAATCAATCATATGACTACCTTATGATGATGTGATTGTATGAATCTATAATGTTCTCATTATTTCATTACATGATGACCCCTAGATGTTCCGAACATCTCCCAAAAAAACTCAGTGACATTCTAAAAATATTTTTGACTCCTCATCACATGACACCTATACGAGTCGCATGATGAATAAAACATGATGATACAACATTATGTTAACCATTGGTCTCATTACTCCTTCATGTGAACCCCCTGAATTACGCAATCCATTAAATGAAAATATTATTCATGTAAAGGAATATCCTTTTACATGAAAATCATGGACATGCAAGAAATATTCATGAGACGCCATCACATGAAATTTTCATCATACTCCTTTGAGATGACATGGTCTCATACCCTCTCAGTAGTCTCATGATGACACAACATGATGCCCCTGGACATGTTAATATTTTTATAGAGAGACCCTTGTAAATTTCAACCTGATAAATCTATCCTAGAAAATGTTCTTGATACCCTATCAGGTAACTCCCTTAAAATCAAACTGTCACATGACTCCTCACAAGTATCGTGATATCATCATGTTAAATCACATTGAATTTCATCCTTTATATAAAGTAACCCTCAATTTTTTACCCTCTTTAGGTAAAATTCATCAATGTTAAGAAGACACTCATAGACATGTAATTATTATTTGTTGGATGCACATGATAAATTTCTGTCTGATCCCCTATCCATGAACAAGTAGAAAATAACCTCATTATTGTGTGGATTATTTCTAATATACCAGGGTTACAAAATAATGAAATTTTATTCCTGTTACTCTCTTGAAATTGGTTTTTTTTTCATGAAAAAAATTAATAAAACTTTTTTGGACACCATATATCATCATCAGTCAGAGAATAAATAATGAATATTTTTTTATTCTTATATTATATGATAAATAATTTTGTGATACTGTTTCTGAAAATTTTGTCAGGGCACGTGAATTCATCCATTTAGGGGGACACTTAGATTATTTCCCTACATTCCCAATTTGGAAAGGCTTGTGGCATCTATAGCATAATCTGGGATGTTTTTTCCTTGATCAAAACGGGATGATGTGATGTAAGTTTCTCCTTCTGTGGATTCCTCCCTGGAACTCTTCTCCTAGTCCGAGTCACCCTCAAATATTAAGACGTTGTTCGTGAACCCATTCCTTGTTCCATGTCTTCATCGACACCGGTTAATTACACTACTTCTTTCACGAAATTGTTTCCGATGCTTTTTATGGGGCCCGCGCATCTATTTGTGGAGGACGCGCAGCTGTTGCCTCACATTTCTGCATTCCCAAGGCTGGAGGCATCCTCTCCTTATTCTAGGACGTCTACTCCTTGATCGAAACTAGATGATGGGATGTCTATTCTTTCTTTTGGGTATTCCTCCTTGGACCAAGTTACCTAGTCTGGGTCTCCCTTATAGATTTAATACGTTTTTCGTGAAACTCTTCCTAGTTCCATATCTTCATGGATCCGAGTTAATTACAGTGCTTTTGTTGGGACAATCCAAGGGGTCTGGTCAGGGTAGCAACCTTCAGTGAGGGGAGTAGTCACGTTGGGCATCAATGGCATGTCTGGACTCTGGGACACTGGTGCGTCTGTATCCTATCCTTTATTATAGGGCTTCTCAAGGGCACAGAATCCTGAGTCATCCCACATCAAATGTGGGCATTCATATGCCATGGTCATGTATATGAGGTTTTCCTCAACCTCCCATTTTTAACACAAGGTATGCGACAATTTTATCGTCTAGCCATGCTGGATCAGACTAATCAGAACACTGATTAGAGTGGAGTAGATGAGTACTACCCCTGGAGGGAACACTGATGTTGGGGCCAACGTGTGGTCAACCACCCAGATATTGTCGAGGGGAATAGGGTATGAGGCAGAATGATCCCACTGGGATGTGGAGGCTCGGGTAAGAATTAGGATGGATGATGGAGTGGTTGAATGGGGTGTATGCTGAATAGGATGGAAACACCATGAGGATGATGATTGTTTTGGTCTTGAGACTCGAAGAGGATTGCTACGTATCCCCATGGAAGGGAATCAATGTATACGTAGTTCATCTGAAGACGGATTACCACTGATTGGGGTTCCAAAGGATTACCTATGGATGGATTGATAATGTCTTACCACTTTTTGGACTTACAATAACATACCACTGATTGGAGTGTCAATGAATTACTGTTGAATGAAGAACAAAAAGGGGAATACAGTTTAACATCATGTAGGATCGGGGCTGACCGACATGAAGTGGTCAGTACTATTGGTAGTTGGGCTTGAACCTCTAGGAGGCTTCCTATGTACCCTTCCTTGTCAAGGATCAATTTCAACATATTTCGGGTGGGGTAGGAGTCGTTGAACCGACCTGAATAAGGACAAGGTGTGCAGTTGGATGGCAGGCCTGAACCTCAAGAAGGCCTCCTACAAACCTTTCCTTGGCAAGGATCAAAGACCATGTAGTTTGTGATATGGGGTCTTAGTGAACTGACGTAAAGGGGGTCAAAGCAACCAATGGGTGGTGGGCTTGGACCTATGAGAGGATTTCTATGTACCTTCACTTAGCAAGGATCAAATACCACATTGTTCAGATGTGGTGTTGAGCTTAAAATCTAGGTTTCCTAGGGTGTGGTGTACTGGCGTGAAGATGGTCAGAATGACTTGGGTGGGGGTGTTGAACCTTGTGGAGGTTTCCTAGGTACCTTGCCTTGGCAAGGATCAAAGACCACGTTGTTCAATGTTGTGTTGGGGGGCTTACACTCCAAGATTCCCAAGGTGTCATGGTTGATGATTAATCTAAGCCCACGTGGGTCATGCTCGGTGAGAGAAATAAGAGTCAGCAAAGACCTGACGATCATGTCACAAAAGGTGGGTCTGTGGGAAGTGTTGTGGGGATTACACGTAGTTAACCACCCAATGATGAAACAGAGGCATACAAATGGTTTGTATCCCAGAGACGGAATAGGGGCATACGCTTTGGTCCATAACAGCAAAGAGGTTGGGACATACTCCAGGATGGAGGCCCGAGTGGTGACAAAGCCCAGCGGGAGAGGGATTTTGCACTGATGAAAGGAGGAGCCCCATTCCCCCCCCCCCCCCACACCCTTTTCCAGCCTTTGGCACTGGAAAAGGAAGGAAGAGAAGGGGTACTTCCTCCCGTAAGAAAGGCTAGGGACTTACACAATGGTGGTTTCCCTTTCCCCGCATAGGATTACTCGGTGGAAGTCATTGTTTAACGTCATTTGCTGAAGACGATGGTGCTTGGAAGTTCAAAAACCTGCAACTCGGATGAGGTGGGTTCACTCTGCACCCCTAGGACTTGCATAACTGATACCCTCTTCACCTTGGTGAAGAGAGGGGACATGCCATGCGATAACTGGGGGGTATCATGGAGCAAACTATTGGAGGGTCCATGTTAGCGTGGATATGCAAAAAAGAAATATCCATTAGCATGCCTATGTGATGAAGCAAGATGTGAAGCAATGCAATGGGTGGTATCGTCTAGGGGACATTGATGTTAATTCGTGTGAACCTACAAGGTTTCACGGGAAATTAGTATATAGAGAAGGTTCTTTGGGAGCGGGAGGCACCCGAAAATGATGTCCAGAAGAGGGACATCATGAGCGCATAAGTCGGGAGTCTTACGCGTTAAAGGGGATGTTTGCACGAAAAGTGGCAGCCCGGTGTGAAAATGAGAAGAATTCATGAAAAAGGTCTAGGCAGGTTCACAATTCATGTGCATGCATGAAAAAGGATGGGTCCGCGTGCAATAATGTTGCAGGCGTGCAAAGGGCAGAGCTGGCGCGCAAAAGGAATTATGCACCGAAGAACAGATCATGGTCAATTTGATAGAATTGCACGTGGGGGAAGAGGCTTGATATGATTCGGACAAGGATTAATCTTGAGTGGTCACGCGGAATGGCGGACCCCCGGGCGACCTAGCACGAAACATTCAGTACCAGAGAGCCATCTTTTTTGCGCGCATGATAGAGGAGTTTCACACTGGTCAGATGGTTTACATTCTTCGGCTTGGTAATCGAAGGGGTGGTCGTCTATTTATAGGCTCTCAGGATCACATGTCCATACAAAAACAAGTCGTCATGAAATATTGCATGCCGGGCGTCGGGAGTGTGAAAATCGACCGCACGGGGACGTGGCGGGAAAAATTTCCACGCCCGCTCAGAAAACTATCTCAAATCCCAATGATTTTCGTGTGGGACATATTTTTTTCATGCGCCTTAGAATATTTGTCATGATGCCCCTCTGGGCCGCCCGAATGGATCGCCGATTCCTAATATTGCTTCACTTTGTACCATATGAACCATCCCATTCCTTTGAGGATTTTTCGGCATCTTCAAATGCCCCCCCCCCCCTCAGAATCATATTGGAAAGGGATCAAAAAGGTCATATTCTGAGGGAAGTTCCGATATTCAGGACTCATTGGGGCCGACGTGGGCTTAATATCAGAGCAACGCGAAAAACCGAGACGGAACGTGCAATATTCATTACCTGCACACATGGAAACCACTCTACACACCTATAAAATACCCCATAGTTTCCCCCATTCTTTATGGATTTTCTTACACGATAAGATAGGAGCTCTGGAGTGTAAAAAAATTTCTCTGCCAGCGTGAAAAAAATGATCCAGTTGGTCATAATTCACCTAGTTCACTCATCGGTTTACGCACCAACCTAGGATATTCCACGCCAAATTATGATTTTTCATGCCGACCGTTGATTTTTCACACCTTCCACTAATTTTCCACGTCGGCCACTAGTTTTTCGGACCATTCTCTTATTTTTCGTGCCAGTCTCTGTTTTTTCACACATACATCTCAAAACCATGCCGGTAAGAGATGGTCGCCAATCGGGCTGAAGCTGAGAGGGAATCTACATCCACTACTTGAATGGATGAGATAGTCGTCAATCCTGAGGTTTATGTCACCCGAAAGAATTGTATCCAACAACCATACTCTCTTCAACATGTTATCCCCAATGCAGAAGGAGTATGAACTCTCTTCCAACCAACCGATATGGGACTTCGGTATCTAGGATGAGGTACAGGTGCCAAGGTTTGAGGTCGACACACAGTGGTCATCGGTGACACTTGATGATGACCAACACTTGTATAACACCATATAAAATGGAAATCCTATCAGAGAAAGCAGGAACAAGGACATTTATGTCCTAAATCCTAGAATCCGGACTATCTCGGGGAGTCACCATGTCGTGGAAAATTATCTGGGCCTTTACGCAAGAACCTTCTGTCAGATTGTTAATGATGAGACCAAAGGATAATTGTAGGATTGGGATCTATGGACTGATTGCAATGTCACCAGATAATGGGACTGGGTTTATTGGGGTTTTCAGACATGCAACTAGTTTCGGGCCGAACTGAGGCACATCGGTTTGTTCGAGGCGGTGTGGACATCATAGTTTCACTTCTATCGTCAGCCTGAGATCGGGACATAGCTATTTACTTGATGGTCCCCTGATACCAATACCTTCCATCATCATCATGGAGAAGTTGGCATCAGCCTTTGGGATATTAATTACATCTCGGGTATCCCTTTGGATGGGAACCCGTACGATGAATTCTTCCCGATTAGAAACACCCAAGGGGATGGGTCACGAACCCCTATGTTGACATGACACCTATTGGAGCTGGATAAGGAGAGGATGGGGGTCAAGTATTTCTTGATTGAAATTTCATACATGAAATGGTTTAGCTTGTTCCTATAAATAGATCCATAGGTCAAGATGCTGGGGCAAGGGATACGGTGACTGACCACGACATAGAGGAGTAAAAACGGATCGTACTGGAGGATCCTAGAGGTGGGGGACTATCAGTCATGGGGAATATATATAAATGAGAGTCAGGACCCCAACATCTAATAAGCCGAGTTTCTTTCCTCATTCCTAAGTGTGTGGCTCTTACTAGAGAGGGATGTAGGTATGGGAGTTCATCCTGCAACTCTGGTGACGGTCGACATCATGGCCTCCAATAAAAGTTTCAATAAGGGAGTCCCCGTGTTGGCTTGTCTGTACGCCATTTTGGGATGCATTTCGATAGGAGGGTCATAGAAGAGGACTTGTGGCCTCTTCCAAATCTTTAATGGATGGGTCACGGCTCATTGTGGTGGGTGTACCTTCCCGAACGTCATTATTCCGCTATGTAATGGCTTGCGACCTTCCTTTATGAACATCATCAGGGTCATACCGTTGATACTCAATGAGGGGGGAGTACGGATCAAGATCAAAAATCATGCCAACATCGCTTTCTGCCCATTCCCCACCCCGAATGGCTAGATGATTGATAACGGGAAAGGCTCACTAGAGAAAAGAGAATACTTCCAAAGCATCAGAGGTGGGGTGTTCATGGCCTAGATTGATGGGAGGATCTTTTTTGATCCCTGCATGCTGTCGAGGTTATCCAGGCAGTTCGGCTGCCTCCAGCAGATGCTGAGGAAGGTGTACACAATTGTTTGGGAAGAGAGGCACCCCTGTGTTCTTTGCCAAATGTGGTTGATGTTCACAGCCCAGGGCTCTGGCGACATCATTACCTTTACCCCCACTGGAGGTGACACTGGCCTCTCAACCAAATATAACAAACACTGGGCAATAGAGTACCCTGAGGGGATTTTGAGTATTTGAGTTCAGAAAATCAATGTAGCTAGTGTAGAACCCGGGTGGCGAGAGATCAGGCAGGGTGTTGTGAGGGAACAATGGTCTGAAGCACATTAGGCTGTTGTGCCCGCACAGGCTGGGACATAAGTGGCGGGGACGTCGAATGGTGTGGTCATGCCCTCATTGCCTAGGGAGAGAAGAGATCATGAAGTGGACAGGGAGCTTCCCTGGAAGCTGATAAGGTATCTGCGTCAACCTTCCAGTGACGCAATCTTCCCGGATTTTTGGTCAGCCTATATGACCTTGCGACAATCGATGACTACTGATGTTCTTTGGAAAAATATTATGCGAGACGGAATGCAGCTACCAATGTTTAGACTCATTCGGATTGTAGAAAAAGTTAACATTCACTGTCGGCATACATATCTGACGGCCATGGATGTGTATTCACACCAACATGGTTAGTGCGAGGAGCCATCATTCCTAGTGTATGTGAGGCTCGACCAGGTGCATGATCTGGAAAAGATGATGTCAGAGGATAACATCAGCTGTGATGAGCTAGAGGGAAGTAATAAAGAAGAGGAGGAAGAAGGAGAAGGTGAAGGAGAGGGTGAAGAAGATGAGGATCCTGAAGTTGGAGGGTATCAATGAGCGTCCCATCAATGTGGTCTCTGAGAGAGTGGCGAGATCGTCGGCTCTGATGTGGATATAACTGAACTGCTTGAGGTACATCTCATCCATTATTTGTCTTTTCCCCTCATCATATTTTGAATCCCTCAATTAGATCTCCTTACCTTGTTCAGGAGAATATGGGCGCTGACCAAGGGTCTCTATACAAAAAGGTGCAGCCGCCCGTAGAACAAGGTGGTGAGTAGACTTCAATTATTGAGCTGACGAGTGATGAGGGACCCCTATAATGGCAGCTCATGTAGTGGCTAGAACACTGGAGGTTAATTCTTTTCGATCTTGTAAGTTTATTACCACAACACCAGTATTCACTGTCAGAGGGATCATTTGATCAGGTTATTCATTGTTTGTGTGTTAATCACAGCCTTGGAAGCTCGTCGGGTTGCCAAACCCGAGTCACCCACCATTGATTCAACTGCAAATGTGTCATCCCATTTAAGACACACTTCTCAAAATGAGCTGTCTCCGGCACTCGATGAGAAGAGAGCGGTGGATATCAGCAGTACTCACATCAGGGCGGGGCCGGAAGTCGTTGAGGGAGCTACCGAGACTGAGGCGAGAGGGGACGATCACTCAGGCATTGAAGAGCATAACCCCTTGGGAGGGGCGCCTGAAGAAGTCCCTGATGTAGGTATTTTGGCTGCATTTCCTGACTATTGGACAACAGACCCCGAGGAGATTGACGATTCAAACTCAGAGGTAGTAGAGGAGAGCCAAGTGATGCTACGCAAAGGGTGGAAGTGCATAAAGCTCTTTCTTGGTCATCCCTAGATAGAATGGATTAAATGGTTGGGATCACTCAAAACCTTGTTGTTCCTCCTCTGTGATGGAGGGGTGGATGCTGAATGCCTTTATTCGACATTCCATGACTACATGGCCGAGAATCAGTGCAAGAGCAGCCGGCTCTCTGACGTTTCCCAGTGTCGGGAGGGGTCAGAGAGTCCCCAAGCATTCATCAAGGCAGAACAAGAGGTCTGATGCCTTGAAGAATAGGTAAGGGAAATGAGATATTCATTTAAAACTGTTCTGAGCTTGTAGAGTAGTTGATGTCCCATCTGGAATATTCCCAAGAGCAACTAATGGAAGTGGGTCACCAAATAATTGGACATCAATCTGAATAGGTGCGAGCATGGGCTAGGGTCAGTGGACTGTGCTCTGCGGTTGTTGATGAATAAAGAGTCCTCATGGGGTGGGAAGCAATCATGGTTTCCACCATCCAAAAGGTATCGGCGCTGGAATGATCCATCCTAGAAGCTAACACTTAAGGGTAATGTTTTGGATGAACTCATAAACTCACTTCTCCTTAATACTTATTATTCTGAACTGTATGTGTGGATAAATTTATATACTTTTCCATTTTTTTAATGCATTCAACCACAATCTTGGAATAAATTGCAATCCATTCCTAAGCTCACATGGGTCGCACCCAATGTGAGAAACAAGGGATGTTCCTATTATTACTTCGTTTGA
Source organism: Viscum album (assembly GCA_963277665.1). Classification (NCBI taxonomy): domain Eukaryota; kingdom Viridiplantae; phylum Streptophyta; class Magnoliopsida; order Santalales; family Viscaceae; genus Viscum; species Viscum album. Next base: position 1,544,594,896 of record OY728142.1, read on the forward strand.
TCGTGGGAGCGTCAACCAAGCTCCAGGATTTCGAGATTCCAACAACCAATCTGGATTCCCGAGAAGAGAAGAGGGCGGCCGGAATAAGGAAGAGGGCCTCAAAATAATCCACATATCTTCTTCCTAGTGTGCTATATTGAATGAGAGGGGTAACACCAGGGGCATTAGAATCAATCCCAACATAGGGGAATGAAAAATGTAATCATTATACCCCATATTCAGAACACTGAAGGGGTGGCGTGATAATAATGGACAACTGGTGAACATGTTCAAATCACAGTCTCCATATTCTATTAGCATGAATGGTGATGAAAAAAGAAAGTCAATCGCTGACCATGTTCGATACATGGGTCCTGACTCCAAATGTCATCCATTAGCCTTCCGGAACGTTTTCCCAAGATAGTAGGAGAGCCATAGGCCAAGCATCCATACATTTAGGGGGTTACCATAGACGTGAAAGAGGACAAGGGTCCAAATAAGGGGCACAAAAAGCATGGAATGTGGAGTGATTGTTTTTTCGAACAGAATTTAACACTCATGAAATTACACCACCACGGTGAAATCACATTAGATGGGAGCATATGTCAGATCATGGATAATTGCTTCCTTTAGATAGGACCTATTTGGAGATGGAAATTTCACTTCCCAATGTCATCATCGGGAATCCCAAACTTGTTTAGGGCAAAGCTGCAGTTACATGGATCCCCACAAGGGGTCAGGCTAGGGGGCCGGAAATGAGGAGGAAAAGGATTTATGATTCCCGGGGTTAGACCCGAAGAGAAATGCCTGAGCATCTATACAAATCCTATGAGGATGGGAATCAATTAATTAGTAGTTCTAAGAGGGGTCTTAGTTTATGGTCTTAGACCTTGGATCAAGGATTGGTACGGGATGTAACATGGTAAGGTGATTGTGAAACTCGACGTGAATGAGGACATAATTCCAGATTACCATGTGTTCCTTGGGGAAGTTTTTAGGTCAAGGGACCAAACAAGAATGTTAGGATGGGCCCATGGGGGATGTACCCAGGCACTCCTACATATCTCATGAGAATGAGAATCAAGCCATACGTAGTTCTAAGGGATTTCATGGTGAGGCACCAGTGCCAGGGATAAAAGGGTGTGCGGGTTTGGCCCTCGCACTAAAAGAAGAACCATTTGATAAATCTTGTTTTTCATTTAAGGTGAATGTAGGTTTTTTTGTGAAGAATCAAGACTAGGATAAAGTCCCGGTATTGCCACAAGAATCAAGACAAAGGAAGGCATTGAAAAATGGTATGGAGTTTGACCTATACCAAACATGATGTCCCTTGAGAGAGGACATCACAATGCACTCTCGTTTTTCATCGTGTGGCCAGGATGATATTGAACCAGTTTAAGGTCATGAGATAGGACCAACCATGTGTTCTTACATCATGCGACACAGAAATAGTAGAAATGAGGCTAAAAGGGGGAATTTGAGTGGTGTAATAAACACACCTGTCGTGAATGACATGATCCCATACCACACCATATGCAATTCTGAGAATGAATCCTCGGGTCAAGAGGTCAAAAGTGGTAAAAGGGTAGGAAGTAGGGGAGGTGGGATCTCAGTTAAGCTGGACCTGAATTCAAGATACATGAGTGTTCCTACGTATCCCATGAGGATGGGAATCATGCAATATGTACTTCTTGAAGGTGACTTTTAGCCTCATGCTGGAAAACATATAGTTTAATGTCATGCAGGACAATAGGTAGGAGGGAATAGATCCTAGTAGGGTGCGTGTGTGGCGTGACTCTTAGAAAACTGACGTGAATGAGGGAAAAACCCTTACAAGCCACACTTTGCAGCCGTATAAGGGTGAGGTTCCAAAAAGGAAGAGTAAATGAGATAAATTAACAGAACTGAGTTGGACCCGAAGGTGAGATGTCTTGGTGTTCCCACATATCCCATTATATGGGAATCATGCTATAAGTTGTTCTATAGAGGAAAAATACAAAAATATCTTAGTTTAAGATCTTAGAACATAAACTATGGAGAGGAAGGTTTATCAAAAATAAGTGTAGACCATAACCCGATCCTTAATCCTACGTGAGTCAAACTCATTATAGAAAACAAGGGTAGGTAAGGAATTTGAAATATGTGGAATACATGAAATGCGGAAATTAGTGGATCCCCAAATGATTGCCTTATCGTGGCTTTTTCCTCCTAACATGCGGAAGCGCACTGAGGCATTGTACCAAGAGTTTTGAAGATTTACTTGGACATGAGGAGGTGGAGAAGGATGTGAATCATGTAACCCACATTTTGGGCTTAATGGGGTTGGCGTGACGATGGAGGATAACTATTTATTGTGTTCAAATCACAAAATCCATATCGCATTAGCCAGAAATGGGGAAAACAAATGAGCATCGACCGCTGACCATATTCTCAATGATGGACTTGTATCGATTTGTTTCCCAGAACCCTTGAGTATGTTTTCCCGTAATGGTATGAGGTCCCTTGTGCCGAGAATCCAAGCCATTTGGGGGTCCATTTCGGTGTGAAAGGTGAAGGAATCTCAAATGGAGGATAACTCAATGCCTAATAAATGGGTGAGAGCATGTCCGAGTAGAGTTTGTCATTCCATGGACTAAACCAGAGTACCCTTAGGCACATTGGTGAGTCACCGAAGAGGGCCAAGGGGATCATCTTAAGATCAGCCTATTTGAAAATATGAGGATAGCACAAGGGGATGGAAAACGCTCAGGTGGAGGAGGTAAATGGCACGGTCGTTACAACACCCATCGTTAGTGAGAACATAATCTCATACCGCACCATATGTACCTTTATCTGAAGGAATGTATGACAAAGGGATGAAATGAGAGTGATATTTATAAATGATGGGGCTGGACCCGAAGTCTAGATGTTTGGGTGATCCTACATATCCCATGAGGATGGGAATCAAGCCACACGTAGTTCCTGATGGGAATAATATATAGTTTATCGTCATATAGTAGGGATGCAAATGGGTAAGATATTCCACATACAAGAGGCATACGGTGCAGATAATAACCCGTAAAGACCTGTAAAATTCAAGGGAAATTTTTTCATAATTTTCTTTGGAATTTTACAAGAGCGCGGTTTCTGACAGCACCTGATTCCGAGGCCCGGAGTGCCCGGAATCAATTTCCGAAGATTGGCTCGGGTACGTTCAGTGAACGAACGAGCGGGAAATTCTAACTTTTGATCCGGTGCTCGGAATTGAAATCCGAGGACACCGATGAACTCGCAGCGCCGATATTCGCTTAAGGAGACCTTTTCCGAGGTTGCGTTTATTTCGGGTTGAGAGTTAGTTTTTGGGAGTTTAGAACAAGTTAAATAAAAATTGTGGATTACAAATTTTTATTTAAACTTGTTGGTTATCTTCTCTCAAAGGAAGTTAGGGGTGGGACCCACACCCACTTAACCTCCCTTGAGAAGATTAAGTGTGGTGGGGCCCACACGAAACCCAACCTTCCATCTTCTCTCAAACTCCCTTTAACCCCTCTTTAAATGACAAGACAATTGTTATTTAATTTTGGAGTTATCTTATTTGAATTTCAAACCTTTGAAATTCAATTTGTTAAGTTTGTGAATAAAATAAGCTCTTATCTTATTTTGTTGGGTTAGAACTCTTTAGCCATCTTGAGAGGATTTGAGAGTTTTTCCTTCTTCTTCAAACTTTGACGAAGAACTCTCAAGCTCCGACGAAGAACGCCGCTCCTCTCTTCTTCGTCTTCCGTGTCAACGAAAGGGAACGCCGCTTCCTTCTCGGACTTCCTTCGTCGGCATACGAAGATTCGCCAACGACGTACCTCTTCGGACGTACCTCTTCGTCATCGGATTTTACGAATGATTACCACGACGCCCGACCTCCGCGACGTTGTCTTCCGCAGGTCGTTGACAATCTTCGAACTTGAACCCAAGGTAGGGGTTGTTATTATTCGTTTATTTATTTATCCTTGTTCGTGGTTCTAGCATGACTAACGTGAGGATTTTCTTTATGTGTTATCATTTAACGTGAGGGGGCCATACTGCATGAACACGGCCGAACCCCCTCATTTGTTCTTGATAATTTATCCTGCGATTGATACAAGATTGCATGGTGCCGTCGCACCACGTAGTTTTTCGCACGATTAAATTGCGCGGCGCCGTCGCGCCGCACTGTGGAAGGATCATCAAGAACGCGACGCCGTCGCGCCGCGTTGAAGGGAATCGAAGGCGTGGCAGAGGGGTGCGGTGCCGTCGCACCGCGCCGGACGACGAACACCGCGGCTGGTTCCAGTCCGCGGCGGGACGAGAAGACCGGCGGCCGGGCCGCCGGCGTCGGAAGCCGGAAAGGGGACCGGTTTTCCGGTCCCGTTGAAGAAAAACCGGCCGGCAGATGGTCGGCCGGAAGGTCAAAGGCCGGGGGAATTTAATTCCCCCGGCCAGCTCTAAACCCCCCCCCCCATTTATGAGGGGGGGGGGGGGGTTTCTTTGAGGGGGGGCAGCCGGCCCCCCGGTTTTCTTCAAAGAAGGCCCCCCCACGAGGGGGGGCGGTTTCCAAATGGCGCGGCTAAAAGCCGCGCCGCCATTCCAATCAAGCGGGGGCCCTGCCCCCCGCGTGCTGCCACCATGCGGCGCCAGGCCGCCACGCCGCCGCGCCACCTGGTCGCCCTGCCGCCGGCTGGCTGGCCGGGCCGGGTCGGGCCGACCCACGGGGGGTCGGGCTGGGTCGGCCCGGACCCGGACCCCCATTTTTCGAGACAGTTTCGGTCTTTTGGCCATAACATGAGCCACAGACCTCCGATCGATTAACCATCTGCGGAAACGCGATCCTTGGATCGATACGGTCGTTTCAGTATATCGCACTCAAAGTTTCGGAACACTTTGAGTTCGGCCGGGTTGGTTCGTTCACGAAACCAACCGGGCCTTCGGAGCGGAAACGCTCATATCTTGAGCTACGGACGTCCAATTGACGTGTCGTCAGATTTGTTGTGTTTCTCTTAGTGAGACAGATCTTTTGGAATACTCCGCCCGAGGTTTGGACACAGGTGGAGTACGGTCGGGTTGGTTTTGCCTTAAAAACCAACCGGGCCCCGGGGACGAAAATGCCAATAACTCTCAGACCGGGCGTTCGATCGACGCACCGTCTGTTGCGTTGAGTTCCTGTTGACGATACGGAACTTTTGGATACATCAACTCTGGACTTTGTGACAGTTGATGAATCAGCCTCTCGGCTCGTGGAGTGGACCCTCCGAACGAGCTTGCTGTGTGCGGGAACCCTAGTGCTGGCTGCGACTGTGACTACTACTGCTACTACTACTGCTACTGCTACTGCTACTATGACTGCGACGACGACAGTATAGAGATCCTGTGTGGATTCGACGACGAGGACTACAGCACTCAGCGATCCTACGTGGATCAGTGCGACAGGTCCTGTGTGGGCCCGATCCTGTGGGGGTCCGATCCTGTGTGGGCCCGATCCTGTGGGGGTCCGATCCTGTGTGGGTCCTTGCGCTCAGCGGTCCTGTGTGAACCAGTGCCTACAGGTCCTATGTGGGCCCGATCCTATGTGGGTCTTTTGCGGGGGTTAGTTACCTATCGATCCTTCGTGGGTCTGACGACTTAGATGGATCAGAGATCATCTTGATCGTCCTTTGAAGAAGTATACCTGTGTGAGCTGAATCTTGTTGCTTTTCCTGTGTGGATTGAGTTGTGCTATCCTGTGTGGATTACGTTTTTGCTTTCCTGTGTGGAATACGTTTACTTTCCTGTGTGGACTGAGTTGTACTTGGGCTCGGAGGTTGGAGCGTATTTGAAATTGATGACTTAGGTATATGTATGGGCATATACCTAAGCAGTGTCGGTTGTTACTTCGTGATTGTACCTTTCTTTGTGGTTTATCTTTTGTGGATTTTGAGAGACCTTCAGGGGTCTCGGGGTCCCTACTGAGTAGCTTATACTCACCCCTGCATGGGCTTTGCCCGCACTACGTTGTGTTGGTTGCAGACGACGGACAGCGTTGATCTTGGCTGAGGCTTGCAGAGCAGGACGGTACCTAGAGGTGGACCACTGGGCGGAACGTGCTCAGAGCGGACGGTGGGACCCGTGGAGCAGTGGAGCTATCTGTACCCACCCTTCAGGTGGGATTTCCAGTGGAAAGCTCGGTGTAGCGGCTTTTACTTTTTAGTTGTTGTTTTCCCTTTCGAGTTGTACTTTACTTTCAGCTTGGGTTTGTATACTGGCCCATTTACTTTTCCGCACCTTCAGTTGTACTCTGCTCTTGCTTAGTGTTTACTTTCCGTTTGCTTACTCTGTGGTGTTTGTTTACTTTACAAAGGAAATGCCTTCCCTTTTTACCGGGATTTACGCCTTGGTGGTAGTCGCCAGCCCCTGGCCTATGGAAGGCGGGCTTGGGGTAGTCACGGCACGGACCCCGAGGGCGGGTCGTGGCAAATTGGTATCAGAGGAGTTCGGTTCTACCGCGAACTCTGATCTTTTCTATGTGAAGCAATAATGTTTAGCGTATTGAGTGTGGTTATCAGTCCAGGGAGTCCAGTGTTTGTGCGGCGGCCGACGTATCCGTACACCAGGACCCTGACTTCTGATTTCCGACTTAATGCATGAAAACATTGATTGCGTGTGTGTTTCAAAGTTTTCTTTGTGATTACTTATATCAGCTCACCAGGTATACTGTTCTGACCGTGGCGCACCTGTTTCCTTTTCAGGATGGCCCCACGACGGCAGCCAGCTAGGGTTCCGAGAGTCGAGCGTGACGACAGTCCACTGAGTGACGAGGCCTCGGTGCAGGGCCCTTTGTCAGCAGTGGGACCAGCGGTAGCACTACCCGTCGAGCCCCCGATGCTTCCAGCACCAGCCGCTGACGATGCACGTCGCGTCAGCGCACTGCATGAGTTTGAGCGCCAGCGACCGCCCAGGTTTCGCGGGGAGATGGATCCCCAGGCAGCCGAGGACTGGCTGGAGGCAGTAGTACGTGTGTTTAGGCTAGTGAGGACACCAGCAGACCTCATGGTGATCCTCGCTGCGAGCCTACTACACGCAGCAGCAGGACGATGGTGGAGCTTGATGCTCCAGGTGCACGATGAGGAATCTCTTCTATGGACGGACTTTGAGAGCCTCTTCCGCTCGGAGTTCGTCCCAGCCACCCTTCGTGCGGTGCGTATCCAGGAGCTTCTTCATCTGTGGCAGGGCAGCATGACGGTCGCTCAGTACTCAGCGAGATTTACTGATCTCTCGCGCTACTCGACCGACCTGGTACGGGACCCATTCTTACGGGCCCGGACCTTCGAGCAGGGTTTGAGACACGAGATCCGGGCATCGCTGATCTCCTCAGCATACCGACTCAGACATGAGTACTAGAGCGGGCCCTTCTGATCGAGAGCTTCCTTGCTGAGTCTACACCAGCACAGCGACCCACCGTAGGGCGGCACGTGGCAGAGTCATCAGCAGCAGGCAGTCGATGGATGACTCAGGGGTCCATGCAGACCAGACCTTCGGGCAGATGACCTCAGGACACTGGCTCAGCAGTACAGAGCACACAGCGTGGAACTAGTCTTTCAAGAGGCAGACAGTGCTACTCGTGCGGCGGGCAGGGCCACATGGCTCGTGACTGCCCGACCCGCCGTGCCGAGGAGCAGCAGTCGGTTGAGGGACCACCAAGGCAGAGGCAGAGGGTCGACCATGGTGGTCCGCAGGGAGGAGGCGGACAAGGCAGAGGAGCTATACGAGCAGCAGGTGGTGGACGACGCTTTGAGGCTCTGCCACCACCACCACCAGGAGGTCCACCCCGACCACATGGAGCTGGCGGGCAGTGACAGGCACAGCTCCAGGAAGCAGAGGCCTACGACCACGGCGCACCCGAGATGATTCGAGGTACTATCTTTGTCTATTCCACCCTTGCTGCAGTTCTTATAGACACAGGAGCGAGTCACTCTTTCATAGCCGCTTCCCTTGTTCGGAGCTCGGAGATTTCGACAGAGCCGTTGGCTCGATCCCTATGGCTAGAGACTCCTACGAGAGTAGACTCGACGATTACACACTGGTGCCGGCAGTGTGAGCTTACTCTAGGAGGCGAGAGCTTCGGCTGGGATCTTCTTGTAGCAGCATCGAGGCCTTACGACGTCATCTTGGGCATGGATTGGCTGTCTACGGTCCATGCACAGATTGCCAGTTTTAGGCGCATGGTGTGATGTGTACGCACCGAAGGGAGCAGGTTCACCTTCACCGGCGAGAAGGGAGCCTTAAAAGCACAGGATGGACTTCCGCGGAGGAGAGGACAACCCATCACTCATCAGATGGCTAGCCTCATCCTTGGAGCAGTTGACGTGCGGAGTCCTGGTTTTCCTGCAGTGGTGGATCAGTTTGCGGATGTTTTTCCCGACGACGTTCCAGGGCTACCTCCTCGTAGAGAGGCAGACTTTTATATTGACTTGTACCCTGGGACAGCCCCGATATCCACTCCAGCATATCGGATGGCCCCCGCCGAGCTTCGAGAGCTACGGGTACATTTGGAGGACTTGCAGGGCAAGGGGTTCATCCGACCCAGTGTTTCACCCTGGGCATCCCCGATATTGTTCGCCAAGAAGGCGAACGGGAGCTTGCGACTTTGTGTTGACTATCGTCGCCTGAACCAGGTGATAGTGAGGAACAAGTATCCGCTACCGAGGATTGATGACCTCTTTGATCAGCTCAAGGGAGCACGGTGGTTCTCGATGATAGACCTCAGGTCAGGCTATCATCAGCCTAGAGTCAGAGATGAGGATGTGCAGAAGACGGCCTTTAGATGTCGGTATGGCCACTATGAGTTCTTGGTTATGACTTTCGGTGTAACCAATGCTCCAGCAGTGTTCATTGCTCTCATGAACAGGATCTTTCAGCCATACCTCGATCGGTTTGTCGTGGTCTTCATCGACGACATTCTGATTTACTCTACTACAGAGGAGGAGCACGCCTATCACATACGAGTTGTACTAGACACACTCCGAGAGCACCAGCTTTATGGTAAGCTCTCGAAGTGCCAGTTCTGGATACGTGAGGTCCACTTCTTGGGACACGTTATCTCTGAGGCGGGAGTTGCAGTGGATCCCGCGAAGATTGAGGCTGTGTTAGCATGGGAGCCACCCAGGAGCGTGACTGAGGTTCGGAGTTTCTTGGGACTAGCTGGATACTATCGGAGATTCGTGCCAGACTTCTCTAGAGTTGCGGCACCACTCACAGAATTGACGAAGAAGGGGAAACCCTTCGTGTGGTCAGACTGATGTCAGCAGAACTTCCAGGAGTTGAGGCAGAGATTGACTAGCGCACCTATCTTGAGGTTTCCCGAGGAGGGAGTAGGGTACGTAGTTTACTGCGATGCATCAGGGACCGGACACAGATGTGTTCTGATACAGGAGCAGGCAGTGATCGCCTATGGATCACGTCAGTTGAGGACGCATGAGAAGAACTACGCTACCCAAGACCTGGAGTTAGCAGTAGTGGTCTTCGCTCTGAAGACATGGCGACACTATCTGATGGGCGAGCGCTTCACAGTCTTTTACGATCATCAGAGTCTCAGGTATATCTTCTCGCAGAAGGACCTGAACCTCAGACAGTGGCGATGGCTTGAGTTCCTCCAGGACTATGACTTTGAGATAGTCTATACTCCAGGGAAGGGGAACGTAGTAGCTGATGCCCTCAGTAGGAGGACGGGCATTCAGCTACTTGAGGAGGCAACAGAGCAGCTAGCCTCTTTGAAGATATCCTTCGTGGATAGAGATGGAGCAGCCTTCCTCCAGTCTCTCACAGTCACCCCTCCACTACTGCAGCGGGTCAGAAAGGCACAGCGTGAGGATGCTGACTGTGAGACACGGCGTGCACAGATATCCTCGGGATAGACACCTGATGGTTTCTCCCTTGGAGCAGAGCACGACATTCTTTTCAGAGGACGTACCATGGTACCAGTCGCTTTGCGAGAGGAGGTGCTGAGAGAGTTTCACACTTCTCCTTTGGCGGTGTACCAGGACCTCAGACGACAGCACTGGGGGCCGGGCATGAAGAAGGCTGTAGCAGAGTTCGTTTCTCGATGCCTCACCTGCCAACAGGTGAAGGCAGAGCATCAGGTACCAGCAGGCTTGGTACAGCCCTTAGAGGTCCCGTAGTGGATGTGGGATGGCATATCTATGGACTTCGTGACTGGACTTCCACGCACTTCCAGAGGTCACGACTCCATATGGGTGATTGTTGACCGACTCACCAAGTCGGCACACTTCTTACCCATCAGATAGCATGGCTCAGTGGAGAGCTTGGGACGTCTCTACGTTCAGGAGATTGTGTGGCTCCACGGTGTGCCATCATCTATCGTCTCCGATCGAGATGCTCGCTTCACTTCCCGGCTTTGGAAGGGGTTGCAGGAGGCGTTCGGGACGCAGCTATGTCTGAGCACAGCCTTTCACCCTCAGATGGATGGTCAGACAGAGAGGACCATTTAGACTCTCGAGGACATGCTCCGCGCATGTGTCCTCGACTTTGGTCGTAGCTGGGAGGACCACCTACCGTTGGTGGAGTTTGCGTACAACAACCGCTACCACTCCACCATCGGTATGGAACCGTATGAGGCATTGTACGACCGACCTTGTAGATCTCCATTGTGCTGGACAGACCCTGGGGAGTCAGCACTTGTGGGACCGAAGATGGTCCAGGCCATGACAGAGAAGGTCCAGGTCATCCAGGAGCGGATGAGGACAGCTCAGAGCCGGCAGAAGTCATATGCTGACAGGAGGCGGAGGCCACTGGAGTTCGAGGATGGCGACCATGTCTTCTTGCGGGTCTAACCTCGACGTGGTATTCGGAGATTTGGCCGAGGCGGAAAGTTATCTCTGCGCTTCATCGGACCCATCCAGGTCCTCAGAAGGATTGGTGAGGTGGCTTATCGCCTAGCTCTACCACCTCATTTGCACCGGGTGCACGACGTCTTCCACGTGTCTCAGCTGAGGAGATACGTGCACGACCCGACACACATCATTGACCATGGGGAGCTTGACGTTGACGATGGGGAGACTTTTACGGAGGTCCCGGTGGAGATAGAGGATCGACAGGAGCGGGTCCTGCGTGGGTGATCGATTCCTCTTGTGCGCATCAGATGGCAGCACGAGAATCTCTAGGAGAGCACATGGGAGCGGGAGGCTCAGATGCGTGCTCAGTACCCTCATTTGTTTCCCTAGTTTTTGATGTATCTTTACGGGGACGTAAAGCCCCGAGGTGGGAGTAATGTAAAGACCCGTAAAATTCAAGGGAAATTTTTTCTAAATTTTCTTTGGAATTTTACAAGAGCGCGGTTTCTGACGGCACCTGATTCTGAGGCCCGGAGTGCCCGAAATCAATTTCCGAAGTTTGGCTCGGGTACGTTCAGTGAACGAACGAGCGGGAAATTCTAACTTTTGATCCGGTGCTCGAAATTGAAATCTGAGGACACCGATGAACTCGCAGCGCCGATATTCGCTTAAGGAGACCTTTTCCGAGGTTGCGTTTATTTCGGGTTGAGAGTTAGTTTTTGGGAGTTTAGAACAAGTTAAATAAAAATTGTGGATTACAAATTTTTATTTAAACTTGTTGGTTATCTTCTCTCAAAGGAAGTTAGGGGTGGGACCCACACCCACTTAACCTCCCTTGAGAGGATTAAGTGTGGTGGGGCCCACACGAAACCCAACCTTCCATCTTCTCTCAAACTCCCTTTAACCCCTCTTTAAATGACATGACAATTGTTATTTAATTTTGGAGTTATCTTATTTGAATTTCAAACCTTTGAAATTCAATTTGTTAAGTTTGTGAATAAAATAAGCTCTTATCTTATTTTTTTGGGTTAGAACACTTTAGCCATCTTGAGAGGATTTGAGAGTTTTTCCTTCTTCTTCAAACTTTGACGAAGAACGCTCAAGCTCCGACGAAGAATGCCGCTCCTCTCTTCTTCGTCTTCCGTGTCAACGAAAGGGAACGCCGCTTCCTTCTCGGACTTCCTTCATCGGCATACGAAGATTCGCCAACGACGTACCTCTTCGGGCGTACCTCTTCTTCATCGGATTTGACGAACGATTACCGCGACGCCCGACCTCCGCGACGTTGTCTTCGGCGGGTCGTTGACAATATTCGAACTTGAACCCAAGGTAGGGGTTGTTATTATTCGTTTATTTATTTATCCTTGTTCGTGGTTCTAGAATGACTAACATGATGATTTTCTTTATGTGTTATCATTTAACGTGAGGGGGCCGAACCGCATGAACACGGCCGAACCCCCTCCTTTGTTCTGGATAATTTATCCTGCGATTGATACAAGATGGTGTGGTGCCGTCGCAGCACGTTGTTTTTCGCACGATTAAATTGCGCGGCGCCGTCGCGCCGCACCGTGGAAGGATCATCAAGAACGCGACACCGTCGCGCCGCGTCGAAGGGAATCGAAGGCGTGGCAGACGGGCGCGGTGCCATCGCACCGCGCCGGACGACGAACACCGCGGCCGGTTCCGGGCCGCGACGGGATGAGAATACCGGCGGCCGGGCCGCCGGCGTCGGAAGCCGGAAAGGGGACCAGTTTTCCGGTCCCGTTGAAGAAAAACCGGCCGGCAGATGGCCGGCCGGAAGGTCAAAGGCCGGGGGAATTTAATTCCCCCGGCCAGATCTAAAACACCCCCCCCCCATTTATGAGTGGGGGCGGTTTCTTTGAGGGGGGGCGGTTTCTTTGAGGGGGGGTATCCGGCCCCCCGGTTTTCTTCAAAGCAGGCCCCCCCCATGAGAGGGGGCGGTTTCCAAATGGCGCGGCTAAAAGCCGCGCCGCCATTCCAATCAAGCGGGGGCCCTGCCCCCCGCGTGCTGCCACCATGCAGCGCCAGGCCGCCGTGCCGCCAGGCCGCTGCCCCTCCGCGCCGCCGCGCCGCCGGCCGGCCGGCCGGGCCGGGTTGGATCCGGGTCGGGCCGACCCAGGGGGGGTCGGGCCGGGTCGGCCCGGACCCGGACCCCCCGTTTTCGAGACAGTTTCGGTCTTTTGGCCATAACATGAGCCACAGACCTCCGATCGACGAACCGTCTACGGCAACGCGATCCTTGGATAGAGACAGTTGTTTCGGTATATCGCACTCAAAGTTTCGGAACACTTTGAGTTCGGCCGGGTTGGTTCGTTCACGAAACCAACCGGGCCTTCGGAGCGGAAACACTCATATCTTGAGCTACGGACGTCCGATTGACGTGTCGTCAGCTTTGTTGTGTTCCTCTTAGTGAGACGGATCTTTTGGCATACTCCGCCCGAGGTTTGGACGCAGGTGGAGTATGGTCGGGTTGGTTTTGCCTTAAAAACCAACCGGGCCCCGGGGACAAAAATGCCAATAACTCTCAGACCAGGCGTCCGATCAACGCGCCGTCTGTTGCGTTGAGTTCCTGTTGATGATACAGAACTTTTGGATACATCATCTCAGGACTTTGTGATAGTTGATGAATCAGCCTCTCGGCTCGCGGAGCGGACCCTCCGAACGAGCTTGCTATGTGCGGGAACCCTAGTGCTGGCTGCGACTGTGACTACTACTGCTACTACTACTGCTACTGCTACTGCTACTGTGACTGCGACAATGACAGTACAGAGATCCTGTGTGGATTCGACGACGACTACTACAACACTCAGCGATCCTACGTGGTTCAGTGCTACAGGTCCTGTGTGGGCCCGATCCTGTGTGGGTCCGATCCTGTGTGGGTCCTTGCGCTCAGCGGTCCTGTGTGAACCAGCGCCTACAGGTCCTATGTGAGCCTGATCCTGTGTGGGTCTTTTGTGGGGGTTAGTTAGCTATCGATCCTTCGTGGGTCCGACGACATAGATGGATCAGAGATCATCTTGATCTTCCTTTGAAGAAGTATACCTGTGTGAGCTGAATCATGTTGCTTTTCCTGTGTGGATTGAGTTGTGCTATCCTGTATGGATTACGTTTTTTATTTCCTGTGTGGAATACGTTTACTTTCTTGTGTGGACTGAGTTGTACTTGGGCTCGGATGTTGGAGTGTATTTGAAATTGATGACTTAGGTATATGTATGGGCATATACCTAAGCACTGTCAGTTGTTACTTCGTGATTGTACCTTTCTTTGTGGTTTATCCTTTGTGGATTTTGAGAGACCTTCAGGGGTCTCGGGGTCCCTACTGAGTAGCTTATACTCACCCCTGCACGGGCATTGCCCGCACTACATTGTGTTGGTTGCAGACGACGGACATCGTTGATCTTGGCTGAGGCTTGCAGAGCAGAACGGTACCTGGAGGTGGACCACTGGGCAGAACGTGCTCGGAGCGGACGGCGGGACCCGTGGAGCAGTGGAGCTATCTGTACCCACCCTTCAGGTGGGATTTCCAGTGGACAGCTCGGTGTAGCGGCTTTTACTTTTCAGTTGTTGTTTTCTCTTTCGAGTTGTACTTTACTTTCAGCTTGGGTTTGTATACTGGCCCATTTACTTTTCCGCACCTTCAGTTGTACTCTGCTCTTGCTTAGTGTTTACTTTCCGCTTTCTTACTCTGTGGTGTTTGTTTACTTTACAAAGGCAATGCCTTCCCTTTTTACCGGGATTTACGCCTTGGTGCTAGTCGCCAGCCCCTGGCCTATGGAAGGCGGGCTTGGGGTAGTCACGGCACGGACCCCGAGGGCGGGTCGTGACATAACCTGAAATGAATGAGGAAATAATCCCATTCCACACCATACACTACGAGTAAGAACTTGTGTTGGGGCCTGAGAAGGCCAAGGGGCCAGAAAAGGCTGAGGCCTGATGTTGGGCCTTGGTCACAAAGGCCAGACCTATTTTCAGTTTAACGTCTTGTTGTGAGGATGAGGAAAGGGGCATGAAACCCCAAACGAGGGAGGTGTACGGCATGGTGAGTAACCCGACGTGAATGAAGACATAATCACATACCACACCATACACTCCCCATAAGAGGGAGCCTGTGTCGGGGGCCCGATATTGGTCCAGTGAATCACGACAGGGCTAGTTCTCGTGGAATGGATGATAACAGAAGGAAAGTATGTCTCAAGAGGATATGAGTGGAAATGGAGAAATAGACCGATTTGAATGATGACATGAGTCTGCTCCACACCACACAAACCTAAATGAGAACATGGGCCAGGGTCCAGAAAGAGCCAAGGGGCCGGAAAAGGCCAAGGGTCCAAAGCCCAGGCCTCTCGACCCATGGTATCCATATGAACTCTTGTGTGGTTACCTCTTCATTACAGCTCCTAATCCCACTTGAGCAGTGCTCAGTGTAGGAAACAAGGATCCAGATTTAGCTCTCCCTTCTATATAAGGGTCTAGTAGCTGGCATCACCTGAAGGGAGTTCGTCACTTGGATATACAATGGGGAGAATGAAGAACTACACTTGGTATATAGGACAACTTCGTGTGGCCCTGATGACAAAGGATATCAGTTGACCATATTTGAAACACAACGTCCTTATAGTGACCTGGAATAGGAAGGAAAAATGAGCATCGACTAATGATAGTATTCGCAACATGGGACTTGTATCAAATTGTTTCTCCGCATACTTGAGGGCATTGGACCGAAGTGGTAGGAGAGCACTTGGGCCTAACTTTCCAACCGTTCAGGGGCCCTTCTCGATGGGAAGGATGATGGAGTCCCAGTCAAAGGAGTGAGTGAAGCATAGCTGTACCCATACATTTTAAAGTCATGCTGGGTGGTGAAAGGGGAAGACAACTTTGGGGAGTGAGACATATGGTGGGATCGAGATGATCTCGATGTGTATTGAGGCAAAAAATCTACACCACACCATTTGTCTTGACCCGAGGGGAGATTCTAGCATTTGGGCTAGGCCAATAGACAAAATTTCCAGGTGTTCCTATGTATCCCATAAGGATGAGAATCAAGCCGTATGTAGTTCGTGAAGGACATGCAGTTTAATGTCATGTGGTGATGACGTGGGAGGATAAAATAATGGGGAGAGGGTGCATGGTGCGACAATTCTAATACTAGCATGAGTGGGGATAAGGAATACTACACCATATCATGCATGGATCCTCTAGGAGAAATATACCAAGAGGGAATAGTCAAAGAGAGGAGTTTGGGATTGGGCTCAAGAAGAAATGCTTGAGTGTTCCTACGTATCCCATGCAGATGTGACTCAAGCCACATGTAGTTCTGAAGATGTAGTTTAACATCATGTAGGAAGACACATAGTTTAAAGTCATGTAGGACTGGACAGTATAAGGTCATGTTGTACTAAACAGTTTAGGGTCATGCAGGACATCCAGTTTAAGGTCGTGCAGGACCATAGGCCCAGGCTATGTATTGCTTGAGGAACTTTGCATTGTTGGGAGGAGTTATATTCTATCCTTCCCTGGTCACAGAGGAGTGTGCTCCATTAGGGTAAAACCTGTGGATTATTTAAGTTCCATCCCATTTGGGCACCAAATTGGGTGGTTTCTTGCTAGGGATCATGGGCATCCAGAGGGCAAATACCAAGGTGCCTAGTAGGAGAGAGCAGAGGCGAACCTTTTTGTTGAAGGCTCTAACTATTTTATGTTGATGCCTTTCAAGATTGTGTAGGGCCTAAAGCCTATTTTCGTCATGTTATTTCATTTCTGCCAGACGAATTTCAGCTACCTCATCTGGTGCTTGCTGGTTATAGTCTGCCATGTGTGACCAAGGCAGCTAGATCTCAATGGGCAAGATGGCCTCTGCTCCATATACAAAGGAATACGGGGTCACCTGGTTAGAATTACGAGTCATCATTCGATAGGCCCAGAAAGCATTGGGGAGATTTTCTAGCCAACTCTTCCTATTCTGACCAACCATTTTTTGCAAGATGTTAGAGGGGGACTTGTTGAACGCCTCAATCTGCCCATTTTCTTGTGTGTGGTAGTGGGATGTATGGCTTGAACGGATGTTGTACTTGGTGTACAACTTCTTCAAATCAGATGCTCGGAAGTTGGTGTCGTTTTCGGTGAGGATAGAATGAGGGACTCCAAACTGGTAGATGAAATTGGAGCTCATGAAGTCGATGATAGAATGGGCCTTGACCTCCTTGAGTGGAACTACTTCCACTCACATAATTAAGAAATCTGTGGTGGCTAGGATGAACCTACAATGGAGAGCTGTCACCAGTGGATATGGTCCCACGACATTGAGTCCCCACACAGAAAACGTCCAAGAGTACTTGGTGTATTGGAGAGGATTTGGCGGCCGATTCAAGAAGTTAGCATTAATTTGGAACGCATGACATCTCTTGGATAACTCGATGAAATCTGGGATCATGGAGGGTCATAAGTACCCTAGTCTCTGGATCTGATGGGATAACTTCGGCCCTTTATTTTTAGCCCTACATGAACCGGTGTGAACCTCCTACATGACCAAAGAAATATCGACTCCTTTGATGCAACAGAGGAGAACACCATAAAACCCGCACTTGTAGAGAATCTAATCATGTTTGGAAACACTCTGGAGGGGAAACTATATTGTGCAGCATCAGATTCGCTTGCGCTCAAACCGATCATCCGAGGGGTATCTATTTTCGAGATACTCAACAATTGGGGCTCTCCAGTAGGGGGTTGATTCAACCACTGCATCTGAGGAACCAAAGGGTCATGACGTGGAGGCTTCGGTGGTATTATGGCTTACTTGTAGGTCGTCGTAATCATCTTGAGTGATAGGATCAAGGACTCTCTATTGTGCCACGTGTATAATCAGATCAACCTTCTTGGGATCTATAAGTGATGAAGCTAGTCCGGATAGGGCATCAGTTCGACCATTCTGAGATTGATGGAAATGAGAATATTTTAGCCGAGAGGGAAACTGGGCCATTAGTTGGAGGGTGCGCTCCAACAATGGTACGATTTCTGGTTTCTGACGACGTAGTCACTGTGGATTTTCTTGATGACTAGTTCAGAATCCCCTTTCACATGAGAATGTGGTGCATTGGTCTCATGGACCAGTTCAAGGACAGTAACAAGAGCATGATACTCTGCTTCATTTTTGGTGCATCCTTCCAAAAATGGGAATGAGTACAATAGAATGTCTTGTGACGGGGTAATAAAGGCAATACACAGGCCTACTGTGTTGAGTCTAGAATCATTGATTCTCCTGTCGGTGGGGATCCGAGAGGCACCATTAAAGTGCATCTTCCAACATGGGATGACATGATCTACTGAGTGGATTGCCTTTTCAGGAAAATCTAGGTCCATGGACCGGTCAACAAGAGCTGGATGGGAAGCAAGGAAGTCTGCCAATGCATGTCCCTTAATAGATTTCTGAGGGACAAACCTGATGTCCAAGTGCTGGAGGATTACAGCCCACTGTGCTAGATGGCAGGACAACGTGGGGCATTTCACGATGTACCTTAGTGGGTCTACTTGAGACACTAGCTTTACCTCATGTTTCTTCAAGTAATATGACAATTTCTATACTAAAAATACCAGCACAAGGCAGCTCTTTTCGATGGGGGATTATCTGGTATCTGATTTGATGAGTACATGATTGAGGTAGTAGAGACTATTCTCCATCCCCTTATTGTTCTTCTGGGTGAGAAGGGCACCCATAGATTTTTCCAGGGCAGTCATGTACAGGATCAGTGGTTTTCAGGGGATGGGTGGCATCAGGACTGGAGGTTGGAGCAGGTACGTCTTTATTTCCACGAACGTGGTCTAACACTCTTAATCCCATATGTAGGCAGAACCTTTCTTCACAAGATGAGAAACAGGCATAGATGTGCTGACCATATTGAGAATTAATCGGCATATGTCAGATAAGTGGCCTATAAAACCATAATGATCCTGAATATTTCTCGGTGGAGACATCTGGCTGATGACCTTGATCTTCTGTAGGTCGATCGTGAAGCCACATTACCTTACAAAAAACCCAATGATCTTTCCAGAGGTGACCCCGATGGCACACTTCAATGGGTTCATCTTCGGTTTGCAGGAATGGAGGAAGATGAACACTTTCCCAAGGTCCTTGAGATGGTCCTAGAGTTGGCGAGATTTGAATACTATATCGTCCACATAACATTCCAAAAATTTCATAAAGATTGGCTTGAATATGCGATGCATGTCCTTCTGATAGGTGGAACCTGCATTCTTTAAGCCGAATGACATAACCTAGCAATAGAAAGTACCTTGGGGTGCAAAAAATGCTGGGGACTCCAAGTCATCAGAGGCCATTCGAATATGGTTATACCCATATTTACCATCCATGAAAGAGAGGGATTGGAACCAATCTGTATCATTGATCAATAGTTCTATCAATCTAAGGGGAAAATCATCCTTTGGACAGTGGCGGTTGAGATCGCAGAAGTCGATGCATACCTTAATCTGTCTGTTCTTCTTTAGGACTTGCACAATGTTTTCTAGACACTTTTGGTATTGGACATTCGTGATGAAGTTGTCATTGATGATCTTGTCAACTTCGTCCCCGACCATGGCACTGTGAGAAGGGTGCATCATTCTGGGAGGCTACTTGAACCAGTGAGGATTTTTCGGAAGACCAAGGCGGTGGACGACTACCTGAGGATATAGTCCTAGAATTTCATCGTAGCTCCAGGTGAATACATAACGATGTTGTTTCAGGAAATCCACATATCGTTGTTTTTTCACGTGGGGAAAGGTGGCCCTGAACAATGTGGGTCTCAGATCTCCCATGGTACCAAGGCTCACTAGTACCAGTTCATCGACTGTGGTGGAGATTCCCTCTTCAAATGTAGGGGTACCACCCTCAAATTCCTCTTCTTCGATTCTAGAGGTGGGATCCCTGGTGGGAGGATGCCTCCTTTGGGTCGGAATATCTTGACGGGAGGCTGGTACCAGCCTGATCAGCTGTGGTCACTGCATCAGGAGATTCTGGTACTACTGAAACCATAACGATAAAGGTTGACGACCCAATCCCATCTGGTCTTCAACCCAAGTGGCCACTCTTGATGATATCAAAGTAATAGTGGGGCATTGGCTTGAGCGGGTTAATTCCATCTTGGTGAAACAAACATGTATGATTCACTGTTGGTGCCATGGGGCGGACATCCCGATATCGTATGGGGGTAGGGGGCTCTAGGGTCACTTGAGCCTGGTTTGTGTAGGAGTACGAGGTGATCTTTCATCATCTCTTAGACATGGGAATATGTTTATCACTGGTGACAAAGATAACCAAACATTTCCCCATCAATGCATTCTATGTACGCCCACTCGAACATTAAGGTAGTACTTGAGGCACTGATGATATGAAAAAGAAATGGATATATGCATGTGGAGCCACACACTACCCATCAATTCATTCTAATTAGTGTCATGTGAAACAACCATGAAGTTAGTGTTGGCAACTAATCCACTAAACAGGGTCTTGAAGAGGATATTTCTGAATGGTGTCAATTCCTTCCTATCGTAATAGTGACTTTTCAGGTCAGAGGGACTCATATCATCCTTGGACATCCCCATATTTAATAATTTCTGAGTCAGGATTTGGTTGATCACAGAGCCTGGGTCGACCAGACAGTGATGAACCTCCATACCATTAAACTAGCCGGTGATGTACAATTATAGAATGTTCCCATGTATGGGTGAGCCTTTACCTTCTCTTGAGAATAAGATATTTCTTGGACTTCAACATACTCTAACGCCTCAGCATGGAAGGCTTCTTTGATTGTTATCACCGTCTCGAACAAGTCGGGGATTCTTAAAGACTCAGTGAGGGCTTCACGCATATCTGTAAACAGGAGAAGGGCCTCAAGGATGGTGAGCCTTGCCAGAATACTTGCAATATGTTTGAGGACATCATAATACAATGCCAAGTGTTAACATTGTCTCATAGGAGGTCACTCTGTGACAAGAGTTATGGTGCGCCCTACTGGCAGGATTGGGGGATAACTTTTGTTGGGAATATCACGCTACTCACTATTCTAATTCTGTGGAGTGACCATTAAATAAGGGCCCGATGACTGAGACCGGTCCATAGCAGAGCACAGCAGATCACGATGCTATTGAGGTGTCTCCGACTGATCAAGTAGCAAAAATGGTGGCATATGTAGATATGATGACACTATATGAGAAGGCTACGTGTGTTGTGATATGCATGGGGAATGCTTCCTGGTTTCGGTATCACTCATAGCCTATCGAGATATAATAACCAAGGAACTACTATGACCCATATTTCTATGGCTCCATCGACGCTGAAGACGACCGAGAACATTGGGATGATTTGTCTGGCGCTACTCGCTGTCAAAAATCATGTTGGGGTTTACTAGCTCTACGATGTTAACCATGTTGTTCCCTTTACTGTCACATGAAGACTCATCCAGAAATATGTTGATTCTTGGAGGGGATTTAAATCTATGTGGACATGATGTCTCCAATAGTATGAGATGAAGACGACATCGGTAGGGGGATTTTTGTCCATTGTGAAGTCGATTCTTTCATTTCTAGGAATAGGGAAACTGATCTATTGATGTAGAGGTACTGGATATGGGTGATGTGGCATCTTTTGATGGTTCATGTTCATTCAGAAGTTCATGGATAATACCATGGTCAAGAGAAACAACCTTACAAGCCATCCAGTTGTCAAACATTTGGGAATCACAGTAAAAAACCAGATGCCACTCACCTACATTATCACTTCTCTTATCAGGATTCATTAATAGACATTCCACATGTTCTGGAGAAGAGCCCAAACTAACAATGTTTTTGTCATCTGGGTATTGATGCTATTCCTTAAACATATAGCACTATTGAAGGGTGTGCCTCAGGATTTAGTGATAGGGACATCATTTGGGGTGAACAATGGGACCCGCCTCTTCTGGCCTCCTATATTCAAGAAACGTACAATTCCCTATTCCAAAGCACGTTGGAAATAGTCTGCGACCTGGGCCTCATTAAATGAATATCTCTGGTTTCTCCTATCTATGAATGGGGCCCTGGGAGCATGACAATAATGAGGGGCTGGAGGATTATGTCATGGAGGCGGAGCATGGCTATCTCGCTAGGGCAGTGGCAGTGCATTACGCTAGGGCCCCTACTAATTTTGAGGTGATCGTAGTTGGGCCAAAGGATGTGGCTGTGGTGGAGGTCCTATGCAAGGCTGTTGAGGAGTCTCCACTAATAAAAACTCCAATTTCATGGGTCCTCTAACTATGACACCATGGCGGGCTTAGACATAGCAGACCTTCTCGAGGGAATCGTAGGTGGAAACATGTGTTCCTTCATGGAATACTATAAGGCTTCATCTAGGCACTAGTCCTTATCAGAGAAGTATCAGCATCCCCCGACCCAGTTTTGGGTGATCCAAGAAGGTACGAGTTCCATCATGACATTCCACAGACATATCTTTAGCCGTTTCTCCAATGTTAGTGTCATGTTAAGGGTGTATGTGTGCCCTTTACACCAGGAAAAATATATGCGATAAGCTCATCAGGCCTTTTATTGCACTAGAATAGGTCCGCAATAGTAGTTTTTTAGTGGTGGAACTGAACTGGTAATTAAATTTCCAATCAGGCTATTTATCCAATGGGTAGCTAGTTATACCAAACAAATGTTGGCCCTTCCAATTACTGTACGACTCATTGGAGTGTGGCTGCTTCCTACTGCTCAGGGGTTCCCATCATGGGTCCACTCCTGGAAATGAAGTTGGCCAGACACTGTAGCGGGTCACCAGTCCCATTAAAGGGGGAGAATATGGGATTTTTAAAACCCATGGGTGCTGTTATATCATCCACCCACACCGTATACGACTTTCCATCATGCAGGATAGACACTTATCACATCTCCAATGCCTCGAGGAGGGAAATGAGAACATCTATGCGATGAACTGGGTAGGGGTTCCTGTATTGACGGGGATACCTGACCACCAGTGTGTTGGAAGGATCTCCAATGTGATAAGCAGGCCTAGCGGCTCATGCAGCGGCTGGTGGGATGACCTTCAGAACAGCTGGGGGACATGAGCTGGGTCCCGAGGGTTGTCACGTCGCTCAGGTGGATTTGTAGACACATATTGCTCCCTCTTTCTATAGGTTTCCACCTCAACCCTATTTGTGTGGGTAGGATGGTCGGGATCACCTTGAGTCATTTCATCAAGGGGATGTTGTGCATTCCCCTACTGCCCCGAACGAGGTTCTACGTAGTCTGGTCATTGCTTAATGGAACACTCTACAAGGTGGTTGTTAGTTCCTCGAGGCTAAATACCCTGAAAGGGGGGTGAATCAAGGTATGCCTAATTTTAAAAAAAAAAGTCAGTTCTGATCTTGTTTTTCTGTTAATAAAAACACTATTCTTTCTCTTTCTTGATGCACAATAAAATCCGAATGTAAAGTAAGGAAAGGACACAACAATTTTTACTTGGTTCACCTGTAAGGGCTATGTACAAGTAGCATATGCCTACAAGTTGTCGGTCATACCAAATTCCACTAAACTTCACTAGTAGTGGATTACAAAGTTCGTAAACAATAACTCTATCCCATGATCACTGCCTTTACAAGGATTAGGGCCAGCTCACTTCTTTCCCAAGGGTCACTCCCTACTTCTCTCTCTTTCCCTCACTATTTCTGGGGAAGATCACCTTCTTCCTCTTCTATTGCTCACTGCTCTCGAAAGGATCCACTCATAGTTTATAGACTTGTAGGTCTCTTCATTATCTCTAATGAATACATCCTTTGTTTTATGTGGATGCTCTATTGAAGTCTAACTTTCACCAGTAGATGAATTTCTCATTCCACCGAAGGTATCGGGAAAACTTCTAACTTCCACACAGCCCTGAATAACCGCCGTGAATCAACCTTACATGGCGCACAGGTCTAACCCAGCATTCTAGTCACAAATGGCGTGCAAGTCCACCTCAGACACTTGCACAACACAAGATTATTCATCTCCAAACTTGCGCGACACACATCCCTTTATGCCCATACCAAAATTGGTGCACAACAAAAAAAACGTTCCCTTCTTCAAACATGGCGCGCAAGTCCTAATTGCGCGACACACCACCACTTGCGCGATCACCACACCTGCATGATGGGATTTATGATTTCTCAAAGTGTTGAACTCAGTTTTAAATGAGGATGGGTGGTCCTATATTTATAGGCATTTGGTCAACATACACGACGGCATGCAAGTCACCCCTAGGTGTGCAAGTCTACAGTGAAAGTCTCTTCCTCTACAAGTCACTTGCACGATCCACTTCCAATCCTGCGCGACCCTCTATTCTTTTCCATATTTTGAAGTTATAATCTTGAAAAACATATATCGCTCATGTTTCTAATCCTCCTGGGTACCGGTGTGAAAGTAAATTCATGGCGCGCAGGTCACTTGCATGACCAACCCAAAACTTGCGCGACCCTTAACCCTTTTACCTTTATCCATGTTCAAATCTTGAAATACACTAGGCTCAATAATTTCTTCTCATTCAAGTACACGGAGCATAATTCTCTTTGCCACCTTGTATCTATTCTTTTTGTACCGCCTCCAGATCATCAATTCCTTTATCGAAGATCTTGAATCAAACATTTATCATTAACCACATCTCTTAAAATCGATATATTACCATGAAACCCCCTTTGTCAACAAATTTCTATGTCATTGTTTTCTTTGTCAACAATCACAAAACAAATGTTCACTTTGTCAACAAACAAAATAACCTCCAAAATGATTCAATGATGCCTTGAGATATTTTTTCCCAACAATATCTCCCTTGGGGTTTGTTGACAACTCTTCTATAAAAAGATACATCGTTAATTATTCAGCCATCATTCGCCTATTGCGATTATGATAGCAATCAAGGATTTACTCAACACATACTCTAATCCCACATGAGTAATTCTCAAAATGAGAAACAAGAGAAAATGAAATGTTGATCAATGAATCACTTTATCTCATACACCCATTTTTGACACCAACTTGGTACAAATTTTTAACAAACTAATACCAATTTTTGGAGATATTCTTCCAACACCACTCTTCTTATTTTATCACGATCCTCAGTTGTGGTGATATCTATTCTTTGATCGATCACCTATAGTATCATCAAATTTAATACTCTCCCCATTTCTCATTGCTCTCCCCCTATCTCGCTGCTCCACCTATCAGCTTCTCCCCGTATCAATCAAGATTTATCAAATTGCCACACTATCTCCCCCTTGAATAATCACTATTTCTCCCCCTTTGTCAATGAACCCAATGGCCACTCATTTGCAGTCTGTAACCGAGTAGAGAAAAAATCAGCACATTTAGGGAAACACACATCATACCTTGGGGATAGGGGGTGGTCACACATCCACACTCTTTTAAGTGCGGGGAGTCGACTGAACTCCTAGAGCCAATAGATGACTCTCAAAAGCTTCCTTGGGTAAGGCCTTTGTCAGAATGTATGCAACCTATAGATCTGTAGAAACATACTCCAATTTCATGATTCCCTACTCAACCATCTGCTTGATAAAATGATACTTTATCTCAAAATTCTTTTTCCTTGAATGATGGGCTGGATTTTTGCTCAAATTGATATCACTTGAGTTATCACACTGGATTCTGATTAGAGACTTCACTTCAACTCCCTTGTCTTCAAGCTGTTGCTTCATCCACAATAACTGTGTGCATCCTTAAGTGGCCATAAAATACTCAGCCTCCTCGGTGCTCAATGAAATGCATTCTTGATTTATGCTTAGCCAAGAAATACAAAATCAATCAAGATAGAATGCACCTCTTGACGTTGATTTTATGTCATATGATGATCCGGCCCAATCTGCATCTGTGTATCCCAATAACACTGATTGAGATATGTCATTATATATCAGACCAAAATCCAAGGTTCCATTGATATATAGAATTATTCTTTTCACTGCAAGCATGTGGGTTTCCGTGGGATTACATTGATATCTTGCTGCTTGGAAAGTGGCGAAAACAATATCTGACCTTTTTCTATCAAATACAACAAACATCCAATAATTTTCCTGTATTTTGTGATATAAACTGCTTTTACATCCTCATCTTTGGATAATTTCATCCGGGTAGCAACCAATATATTCATCTCCTTGGAATTATCGATGCCAAATCTTCTCAAAACCTACGTGGCATATTAGGATTGAGAAATGAATGTTCCATTCCTTCTTTGTGACACATGTAGACCAAGGAAAAATGTTAGCTCTCCAATCATTGATATTTCAAACTCATTTTTCATGAATTCAGAAAAAATGTATGCATTGAGCTTCATCTAATCCACCAAATATTATGTCATCGACATACACTAGCACCATCATCCTTTGATTACTAACATTGTTGAAATAGAGATTGTAATCAACTCCCCTAGACTGGAAACCAAGATTCTTCAAGTACTGATCAAGCCTTGTGCACCATGCTCTTGGTGCTTGTTTCATCCCATACAATGCCTTCTTTAGCCTGTAAACATTGTTCTCATCCTCATGATTGAGAGAAAAATCTGGCTACTCAATATACACCTACTCTTCCAGAACTCCATTCAAGAATATAGATTTGACATCCATCTGAAACACTTTGAACATTCTTTTCACTACTATTGCCAAAAATAATTTGATTGTCTCCAGCTTAGAAACTGGTGTAAATGTCTCGTCAACATCTATTCCCTTTAACTGGGAGTATTCCTTGCACACTAGTGGTGATTTGTACCAAATAACTTTGCCATATTCATTCATCATGTTGCAATAGACTCATTTAGACCTGATGACATTCTTATCTATTGGCCTCGAAACAATCTCCCATATCTGGTTATTCTCAATCTGATCAAGCTCTTCATTCATATCCTGAACCCAGTTTTCATCTTCAGCTGCATCAGAAAAATATTTCGGCTCCACATGAGATAAAAACGATGTTTTCAGTAATTATTTTATTTTTCGAGATTGGACTGGAACTATCTGATCACCAATGATATTATGCCTATCAATTTCAGCTCGACTCTTTGGATTTTTTGTAGTCACATACTTGACACTTTATTGATAATCTTCAGTATCTTCTTCGGAGTCAGCCTCTTCCACTTCTGCTCCCCATGTGTTTCTTACATCACCATCACATTCATCCAAAAACTGTTCACTGGGTCATTGACTATTCTGTTCATTTTCAACAATAGTGACATTATTGCTCTCAATAATTTTTCCCAGCCTTTTGTTGAAACATTTATACTCTTTTCTTTTCCATAAGTAGCCAATGAATATCCCCTCATCTCCTCATGACACAAATTTTGTGTGATTTTCATTGTTTAGAATAAAACACTTGCTCCCAAAGATTTGAAAGTATTTCAATGTTGTCTTCTTTCTATACCACATTTCATACGGAGTCTTCCATTACTTTGGACACAATAAAGACCTATTATAAATATAGACCTATGTCAAAACTGATTCCTTCCAAAATTTCTGTGGTATGTCCTTTTCAATAAGAATCCTTCTAGCCATGTTTTTGATGATCTGATTTCTCCTCTCAACTACTCGATTCTATTGGGGAGTTCTCACGGATGAAATTTGATTCCTTATCCCGTATTTCTTTATATATTCTTCATCTTGACTGTTTGTGAATTCTAAACCATTATCATTACGAAACTTCAAAATTTTATACCCAAGCATCCTTTCTGATTCCCTCCTATACTACTTTATACAACTGAACACTTCTGTCTTATGGGTAATGAAAAATACCCAGGCCATTCTGGTTTAATCATCAATGAATAGAACATAGTACCTTTTCCCATTTATATATCGTGATGATATAGGTCCACATACATCAGCATGCACCAATTCGAGCACTCTAGTTCATTTATATACCTTTGGCATGTATGTCTTTCGAATGATCTTCCATAGTTGGCAAGCATCACATTTATGAGTGCGATCACATGATTGTTTGGGAAGGTCTCTAGTAGTATCACACATTACCAGATCTTCCATGGATGGTTGGAATAGATGACCAAGTAGCTTATTCCATAGCTGGTTTTCTTCCTCTCTGGATAAAAGGCATGTATCTTCTTCCCCACCTGTAAGGTAAATATTTCCCTTTGTCCTTTTTCCCTGTAGAAAAACTGCTCCATCTTTTCCTTTCATGACACACATCTTCTTGGTAAATCGGATAGAATTCCCAGAGTCACATAGTTGACTGACACTGAGCAAATTATGACTAAGACCTTCTACTACCAAGACAGCAGCACGTCTCATTTCTTTACCCCCAAACATGGATTTTCCTGAGCCAAATATATTCAGGTCTTCATCGTTTCCAAACATGAAAACTCATTCTTTGACATATTTTATACCTGTAAGAAGATCCTTTTTGCTCGTCATGTGAGATGTGCAACCACTATCAAGGATCCATACACCAGAGCGATCTGATTCATTAAGGGAAATTTCTGCCACCACAACCTTCACAATTTGATTCTTCTTGGTCCATACTTTTTCCATTACACTCAGCATGGATTGAGACATCTGTTCTTTCAAAGAGTATGATGGACCAACTTCATCTTGCAAGACCAAAAATCTATTCTGCATTTTTAACACACCTGTTGGTTTATTGATCTGCTATTTGTAAATATTTTGATTCTTCTTCGGCACATTTCACTGTATGTTCGAAGTGCATTACCTAGCCATGTGCCCAAATCCTCCACACCAAAAACAGTTTCCTTCAAAATATATTCTAGAAAACCATTCTCTCTTTGGATTCCACCTCTTTTCTCGTTCCCTTCAATATATCTTGTCTATAGAACACACATACTTTGAATGTCCCATCTTTCCACAACAATAACACTTGATATAAGGTGCATTACTTTGTGTTACATCAGCACAATGAGTTTCCCATTAGTATCTTTGAATATTATGATTCTGCTTTGGTCCCAAATCAACCTTCAATCTTGGGATGGGTGCTTGCGGTCTGGCTTCAATTGCCATAGAATTTTTCTTCGGATCAAGCCCCAAATCAGCCTTAATGTTTGAGCTCAATTGTTGCTTCTTTTCGGCTGAACTGAGAGGATCCTCTTTCATCTTTTCAGTCTTCAGAATGATCTTCTTTCCCAAGAATGTATTGGGAATCATGGGTTTTTCCTGGCCATTAACTTTTCTCCATAGAATGAAAACTTCTTCTTCAAGATCTTCGATACGCTTGACGTGATCTTTCACTTTTCTTTTGAAGACATCTATCTACCTTTTCTATTATTCAATCTTGAGCTTATACTCACTAACTGATTCTGAGTTCTCTAGTGTTGATAACATTAGTTTTTCAATTTCATCCATCAACTCAGACATATCTTCTTCATGTTGCTGCAAATAGATTTTGGCATAAAAAAAAACTTTATTGGATTTCTTTTTTTTTTGGCTCTCCAAATATCTATCTCCTAAAGAGATACTTCCAATTCAGATTCTATATCAACTCTACCTTCAACTTCTTATTCTTCTTCTCCAGTGTCAGTTTCATCCTTTTCCTGAGTACTACCGACGACTAACACCATAGCATTTTCTCCTCGATCTATTCAGTTTTCTATTTCCTCAACCTCTTCAACCTCATACTCATATGAACTGCCTATTTCTTGTGAAAGAAGATTCTTCTTCTTGAATAAATTTCTCTTGAACTGCTTCTTCCCATTCACCTTGGCTGAAGATTTCTTTTTAGTAATTTCAATATCATCATCATCATTTTCTTCTTGAAACTTTTTGGGGGCATATTTTTGTGAGATGTCCAACCTTTTCACATCTAAAGCATTCAATAGGTAGTTTACCTTTGAAATTTCCTATTCCTATTTGAATATTTGAAGAGTGGAATGACATTACCTCATCTTTATCTTCTTCCTCCTGAGAATCTTCAATGGTGAGCTTAATCATTGCCTTAAATGGCACCTTTTTGGATTTCCCCTTTTCCACAGTGTCATTATCATCATATATCATTTCATATGCAACAAGGGTGTTTTGAAGGTTATCCAATGGCTATTCTTTTGGGACATTAACTTCCAAAACTAAAAATTTTAGATTGAACCGAGGTGTAAGTTTTCTCATGATGTGCTTCACAATTTTTATATATTTGATAATTTCACCAATACCTCACATGTCTTCTACCACAACATTTACCCTGCCAAAGAATGCATCAACAAACTCTCTCAGGATCATTTTCAGATCTTCATACTTGTTCCACAAGGTAGAATACCCTAAGAGGGGGGTTAATTATTTTATGACTAATTTAATAAAATGCCTTTTTTGATCTTGTTTTTCTATTAAGAAAAAATAATCCTCCCCCTTTTTCCTATTGCAAAATACAAAAAGAAAGTAAATCAAGAGCATGACACAACAATTTTCACTTGGTTCCCTGCTAAGGACTACGTCCAAGGAGCATACGCTGACAGGTTGTCGGTCATACCAAATTCCACCAAACTTCACTTATTGTGGATTTCTTGGTTTGGGCACAATAACTCTATCCCAGTCTCAATACCTTTACAAGGTTTAGGGTCAGATCACTACTTTCCCATGGTTCACTCCCTATTTCTCTCTCTCTAG
Source organism: Viscum album (assembly GCA_963277665.1). Lineage (NCBI taxonomy): Eukaryota > Viridiplantae > Streptophyta > Magnoliopsida > Santalales > Viscaceae > Viscum > Viscum album. The sequence continues at coordinate 1,544,625,347 of OY728142.1, forward strand.
CTCACTACTAGTGGAGAGGATCACATTCTTCCTCTTCCATTGCTCACTGCTCTGGAAAGGATCTACTCACAACTTATAGACTTGTAGGTCTCTTCATTATCTCTAATGAATACATCCTATGTTGTATGTGGATTCTCTGTTGAAGTCCAACATTAACCCGTAGATGCATTTATCTTTGCACCGATGGTATCAAGAAAACTTTTTACTTCCACATAGCCCTGAATATCTTCTGTGAATCAACCTTACATGGTGCTCAGGTCTAACCCAGCACGCTAGTCTCGGCGTGCAAGTCACAATTCGCATGCAAGTCCACATCAGACACTTGCATGGCACAATATTCTTCAACTCCAAACATGCATGACACACTTCCTTTTATGCCCAAACCAATATTGGCACCCAAAAAACAACAATCACCCTTATTCAAATCTGGAGCGCAATTCCTACTTGCACGACACACCACCACTTGAGCGACCACCACACCTGCGTGACATGAGCTCTGATTTTTATAAGTGTTTAACTCCATTTGAAATGAGGAGGGGTGGCCCTGTATTTAGAAGAATTTGGTTAACCTATGCGGTTGCACACAAGTGACCCCTCAGCGCACAAGTCTCAGCAAGTATGTCTCTTCCCCTTCATGCCACTTGCGTGACCCACTTCCATACTTGGGAAAAACTCTTTACTTTTCCATATTTTGATGTTTTAATCGTGAAAAACATATGGCGCGCAAGATTCCAATCCTTCTAGGTACTAGCACGCAAGTCAATTCACGACGCGCAAGTCACTTGTGCATCCAAACCAACACTTGCGTGACCCTTATCCCTCTACCATTTTCCATGTTCTGATCTTGAAAAAAACTAGGCAGGCATGTTTCCACTCATTCAAGTACATGGAACGCAAGTCTCTTTTCCAAACCCACTTATCTCCATTTGTCGATTTGTAGTCCGAAAAATTTGGAAAACACTGGAAAATGGTGCCACCTTGTATCTGTTCTTTTTGTACCTCCTCAAGATCATTCATTCCATTGTCTAAGTTCATGAATCAAACAATGATCATTAACCACAACTCCTGAACTCGAAATTCTACCATGAAATCACCTTTTTAAAAAAATTGGTATGTAATGCTTTGCTTTTTCAATAATTACAACACAGATGTTCAATTTGTCAACAAACACAATCACCTAAAAAAATGCTTCAATGATGCCATGAGGGATTTTTTCCCAACCGAGGTCATCAACCATCTTTTTATGATCTACAATCTTTTGATGCTATGTGGATATTTCAGGATCATCCCCTAACATTTGAACTGGTCTAAATGGGTCAGAGTTTTTTATGGCTCTATGGTGATCCTTACCCTTATTGAGATTTTGGTTGAGGACTAATGCCTCATTGGGTATAGGACAACCCATTAGATTTCACTACTAGTGAGTTACCCTTCTTAATCGGTCTATAAGTTGTGGGACTCCCCAATGGGTATTTTTTCCCCAAGGAGTTATTCTTCGACCACTTTCTCTAATAGATCAACCATGTTAACCGCGAATCTACCTGGAGGCATATCCTCGATATTTCATAGAAATTCGGGCTAGTGCAGGATGGAGCTAAAGTGGAGGGCTGTGTACTGCCCTCATCCATGGATCTACATGTGGGAGGAGGCCTCCTTGATAATTCAATGGAGAACTGTACAGATTTGGATTCATCGTTGTTGGAGGGTTTTATGGCAGCCTAGTGACTCAAGGTTCTAGGCCACGAGGAGTGCATTCAAATCAACCATACATCATGGTTGGATGATTTCATTGAAATGTGATTGGATTCTTGGGTAAGCCATCTGAATATGAAAAAAAATTATGTGGATCTACCACTGGTTCTAGAAAAAGCATCCAAATTCCCCATGGGTGAGTGATTTCGGTGCACTGATGTTCGCTGTCGTGACCTCCCAAAACATCTCCTAGAAATGGTCTCCTAAAATAATGTCCCACAAGATCCTCCACATGGATTCTGGGTCTGGATCTTTATTTCCCCACTCATCAACTAGAGGAGGCTGGGAATCCAGTAGCAGCACTGAAGAAGACCCCAGAGATGGTAGGCTGGCTGGTGGAGAATATGGTGAGTGAGCTGACAAAGCACTGCATCTCGGGCTATCCTCTGAAGAGTTTAGTGACTTGGCTGCCATATCATGTCAAGACGGGCTGCTGACCATAGTTTATAGTTAAGATAAAAGACTACTTCTAGTGGACTATGTTGTTTCTAATTTACCAGTGGACTACTAAAAAAACTCTCTATGATCTCTGATCGAGGTAAGGAATACGCCAGGTGATGATGGTGGCGATTGAATGACCAGACCCTAGGGGGAAACCAGATCCTTGTAATCCTGTATGTAACAGTGGAGGGAGGCAGGGATCTAGTGGAACTCACAATCCAGATGTCTGATGTTCATATGCCTTGTTCCTATACAGGACCATGACATAGAGGATTTAGTTGAGGTTTTCATTACTAAGTCATATTCTTCCTCAGAATATGAAAAGAAGATAGGTTTAATCTCAGTCTGAATCTTCACAGCATTATTTTTTTGGCTGTGATGACCTTCCTTCGTGCCCTGGTTGGATTTCTGGGATAGGTAGATTTCTGTCTTACAGAGGTCCTTCGGTAGAAATGATGCTGGGGCGGAGAGGACTTCCTCTAGAGTGAGCTGGTGTGAAAGGAGCGCCATGGAAGATGACAAAGGGAACATGGAGAGAACCTTCATTTCCACTAACTGATTTGTGGAGAGAATCTCCATAGGAAGTTCTAAAGCTGGTAGGACCTTCTCTGGAGCTAGTAAGAGCATTGCAATAACCTCCATGCATATTTTTTAATGGTAGTGCCAGTGCATGGAGTGTTCTCATACTGGTCAAGCTGAAAATGGGTAGGAAATCCATGTTGGGTTCCAATAAAATGAGGCTAACCCTCACTTCTCTGATTGATGGGGTGAGGAGGACCTTCATCGGCTGCTATAAGAACATGGAGGATGCCCCAATGCTTGATATTGATAGAATGTGTAACATATCTACACCAACGGCCTATGGTTGGAGTAACGACACCATATTTGATGTCATGAGCATTGGAGTGGCTTATGTACATAGTGTCACTATCGTGGGGGTGTTCCTTAATCAGATTGATAGTGTCCATGGGTGGACCTCCATGCTGAGCATGGAAGCAAGAAGGACCCACATTCTCGATGGTCGTGGTACTGGGAGGACCTCTATACTAGGTTCCATTGTCTTGAGTCAGCCTATGGCGGGAGCTACCAGTGTCTGAAACTAAGAGAGTCCACCCAGGTTTCCCATGGGCTGATTGGGGCCTCAATCCGGGTGGGGTTTATGAGTGTCCCTGATCAGAATAGACAGTGAACTGATGGTATACATCAGTGGTAGTACAAGCCACAGTAGTGGCTGAAATTGATTCCTATTGGGGGGGTGTCCTCCTCATCCGGTGCTCGACGCTGGAATCGGGTCACCCAGACTAGGGCCAAAGGTGTAGGTGCATAGCTTACCTCCTCTTCAGCTCATGGGGCTGTGTGGCAGTGCTACTACGACCTAGTGGGGGCCCTCTATGGGAGCCCCTATAACGAGATCACATCCATACAAGCTCAGACATCCCCAACCACATTACGTAGGGGAGGGAGTGAACGAAGCATTCCAGGGAGAGGCTCCTAAAACAGTTATGTGTCGGAGTGGGGAACAATGGCTCCCTGTGCAGCCTATTGGTGCGGTAGGGGTGATGAGGTGCAGATTCCTCTTAATCCTGGAGGGCCATATCCTGAGATGGGATAATCCCATCCTCATAGTATCGACAGAAGAGGCCGTTTTATCCCCCTTTGCTGAATTAATTCATATGAAAAGATGGGGAGTGGTCCCCCAACAATTTTGAACATTGAGACTACCACAGAAGTGGTGGAGTGACATGGTACTACTGCGTTGAAATTTCCCCTTCCCCTGTGTCGGTGGAGAGGCACTGATTGGTTTCCTGACATGGCATCTTGGGTCCAGAAAGGCAGGTAGATTAAACCATTACTACTGCATCTAGGAAATCGACTCCCAGTGCCCCAGCACCATTCCTTCTTACATATATGTTAATAAGGATCCATATTGACAATTTTGCAGATCGAGATGTCCAATTATTAACTTCCACAACTTCTGGTTTCACACCAGGCCCACTATTTTCATAGTTGGACCTAGTGCTGGATAATTGGATCTGGTGACACGGTAGTCTACAGATGCCTCAGACTCTTCTAATATCCACAATTGAGGTGAAGAAATTCAATTTGGGTTCACTATATCTATTTCGGATGCTTTCTCTATGGCATGCGCATCGGTCTATTTTGAAGGATGTTCTGATTGTTTCCCCACACTCCCACATTCCCAAGGCAGGCAACATCAGTCACATATTTCAGGACAATTTCTCCTTGATTGAAACAGGATGATGGGATGTCGGTTCCACCTTCCACAAATTCCTCCTCAGAACTCATCACTTTGTCTAGGTATCCCTAATATATTAAGATGTTTTTCATAAAACTCTTCCCAGTACCAGTTCTTCATGGACAGCAGATAATTACACTACTTCTATCAGGACATTCCAAGGGGCCTAGTCAGGGCAACAACCTTCGGTTGGGGGAGTAGTCATGTTCGACATCACTGGCATGTCTGGATGTTGTAACACTGGCACATCTGGGTTTCTTCCCTTTATGATAGGTCTCTTGAGGGTTTGGAAGCCTAATGCATCACACATCTATTGTCAGGAATTATATTCAATAGGCATATCTCTAAGGTTTTCCTCATCTTACCATGCCTAACATGGGGTATTCCATGAGTTTAATGTCTAGAAGAGACATATCAAACATATTAGAAAATTGACTTGAGTGGATCCGATGGGTGTAACCCCTGGAGGGAACACAGATGCTGGAAGCAGTGATAATGTGGGTGACATGATTTCACCAGGATGTGGCATCTCAGGTAAGAAACATGATGGAATTTGGTTGTTGAGAATAGATGGATATTGAGATAGAGCTGACATGAGGGAGTTGGTGGATTTAGGCATGAGCCTCTAAGAGACATCCTATGTATCCCCATGGTAAGTAATCAAAGTCCGCGTAGTTCAGTGATGTGATGGGACATCTATGGAGGTGACCCGTATGGATGGGACATGGAAGAAGTGGAACCTCACGAGTGTGGAATCAACTTACCGAAACACATAGACTCAAGGGAAATACCAAGATGAGACATGTGTGATGGGCTCTAACCTCATATAGGCTTCATAAATACATTTCCTTGGAAAGGGTAAATGTCTGTGTTTTATAAGATGAGGCATGGAATTAGGGTGTGTATAGGGGATAATGACTCGATGAAATGCTTGGACAAACGTGTGGTTTGAAGCCCGAGGTTTTTCTAACACTCGAGGGATTACTAGGGATGTACGTCACAAAAAAGGGAAAAAATGGATTACCATACATTAGGGAACGTGGAAAATTACTGTCGATTGGTGTTAAAAATGGCTAACTGCTGATTGGGGATGACAACGTCTTACCGCAGATTGGGGTGATAGCAGATTACTACTGATTGGGGGACAATTTGGTGTCATGTGGGAAATAGGGGCATACATTTTAGCCTCATGCAGGATGGGGGTGGACCGACATGATGTATTCGGGACCAATTGGAGTTGGTGAGCCAATGGGAATGGGGGTCAAGACTAATGGTTATTGGGATTATACCTCAGGGAGGCTTCCTACATACCTTGCCTTAGCAAGGATCAAAGTCCACATTGTTCGGGTAGTGTTGGTGAACTGACATGAACTTGTCAGTAAAAATGGTTTTTGGGATTGAATTTCAGTGATGCTTTTTATGTACCTTTCTGTGGCATGGATCAAAGTTCACGTAGTTCGGGATCTGTTGGTTAACAGATGGGAAGTGGTCAGGGCCAAAGGTGGTTGGGATTGAACCTCATGGAGGCTTCCTACGTACCTTTCCTTGGCAAGGATCAAATTCAATGTAGATTGGGAAGTTGTGGTGAACCGATGTGAAGTGGTCCGGATCAATGGATATTTTTCTTGAACCCTAGAGAGGATTTCTTCAGACCTTGCCTGGGAAAGGATCAAAGTCCAGGCAGTTTGAATAGTGTTGGGATATACACTCTATGGTGGACTAGAGAGGATGTAATGGTCAATGCTTACTGTAAGCCCGCATTAGTCATGCTTGGTGTGAGAAACAAGAGGTAGAAAAGACTTAGAAATCACGTTGTGAAATATGAATTTGTGGTAGGATAAGTGGGGATTACTCATGGTTAGTGGCCCAAAAAGGAATCAGAGACTTATGTGTGGTTTTCGGACCAAGTAGGAAATAAGGGATTACACATGGTTCACATCCAAGGGAGAAGGAGATTGGAAATTACTCCAGGATGGAGGCCTGGGTGGCGACAATCCCCAATGGGAGAGGGATTTGGCATGAACGAGAGGATGGTTCCAGTGCCCATTCGCCCCACTGGTCTTTGGAAATGAAGAATAAATGGGGATTAGAGGTGCTACCTTCTAGAAGAAAGGCTAGGCTCTTACCCTAAGATGGTTTCCCATCACCACAGACTGATGCCGCTCCAGTAAAGAGGATCTTATTTCATGTGAGTAAGAGCTCACTACCATAGAGACGAGTGGTCATAGAGAATTCATGAGATAGGTCACCCAATGTATGCTTCATGGGGAGGTGTAACAGTTTAACATCATGTGCTGAGGATGCTGGCACTTGAGAGTTTAACGTCCTGTAACTTAGACAAAGTGGGTTCACACCAAACCCCATGGCCTTACATAACTGGCATGATTTAACCGTTGGTGAAGGGAGGGAACCGACAATATCGTGGGGAGGGGGTGTCGTGGAGTGATCTATTGAGGGGACAACATTAGCATGGCTATGTGAAAAAGAAATGTCCATTATAGTGCCTATGAGAAGAAGCATAATGCGAAGTAATGCAACATCAAGCATCACCTAAGGGACATTATGGCATCTTCATACTATCTTGTAGGGATGTATAGGAAAGGGTTGTGTAAAGAATTTAGTTATATAATGCGGTGTTTTTTCAAGAGGATGGGCTTCAGGAAGTGACTAGTCTCCATGAAGATGATGATCTTCATGAAGAGACAGGTCTTTGTGAAGATGATGCACCTCACAATGGGAAAGTACCACTAGGAGAAGAGGGGATCTGTGAGGGTAAAAAAATCACAAATAGGAGAGTCTTTGTGAAAGGACAAGGCTTTGAAAAGTTCTATAGCTAAGGGAGTAGGGATCCAACTTTTCAAATACCTCTTAATTTTGGGAGAATTTAGTAAAGGTTTTACGCTTCACGAAACCTCAAGTAGCTCGAAGGGGATCCTTCATCTACGAAGGACATGGGATCTTGTAAAGGGATTCTCACCCATAGGTGGAGGTTGAAAAGAAAGAAAAGGGTGATGGATCGAAAAGTCCAACTTCCTTTGGGAATCCATGTCAAAGCTTTGTGAAGGTCTACGTGAAACAAGAAGGTGAAAAGTCTGAGTAAAAATGGTTTGGGAGAGGGGGTGTGCCTTCTATTTATAGGGAAACCTAAGATCTGGGGGTGCTGATCTTGCCGCAGAGCCACACAACGCCGCAGAATGGAGTGGCCACCCATAGTGGGCCTCGAGGAGGGGTGAGATGCCATGAAGGGCTCAGTGGATGGGGCTGACACCGAGCGCCACACGCAAGACCGAATAACGCACAGGGTCTACTGCAGGCTAGGACTCTCATTCGGCAGGGGCATTGTAGAGCCGCTCATAGAACCATATGTGGGGACACAACTTTAACCCCATTGAGGGATTCACGCTGGGCATTTTTGATATAGGTTGAGGCCTCGTCTTGACCAATTCAAGGGGGATTTTTCCAATCGTATGGTTGAGTTTGTGGGATAAGTTGGGTAGATGTGTGTTTTTTGGTGACCATGGATACTAGGGCATCTAACTTAGGGTCATTCCATCAATATTCCAATTATCCCAGCTCATGGGACCAAATCCTTTGATGATTCTATCATCCACCATCATCCATAATTCGATTATATGTGTATTATTTCTCATAAATCTTCGTATATATAATTCTAGGAAAAATAATCATATTCCAAATAAGTAAGGTACTAATATTCATTAGTATTAAATTCTTTTCTCACTAATCATCACGTTAAACGAAAAATTAACTATGAGGACTTTGATTCTTGTTATGAATAGGACAAGTAGGATTCCATCCTAAAGAATGACCTCTATATCCAATATCAAAACTCTCTCATATATGTCCTCAAAATATGTTGTTAAATTTCATGATATATTCCAAACTAAAATATAAAGATTGTGATTCATGTTTTGAATAATATACATAGGGTTTCATCTAACGTCCCCTATTCCACAATATAATATTCAAGAGGTATGTAATAAAATACCAATGAAACTTCAGTGTGTAATACTGGTAAGAGTTAAATATTACATTATAATAAAATGTGTCCAATATTCTACAATCTCATGTTTCTTACACTAATAATAACTTGCATGATCTTAGAATAAAATGATTATTGTGCAACAATTTTCATGTAAATTCCCCAAGAATGGGACTCCATATAGATGTTTCTAAGACTATATATTCTCCACATCTATAGGGACGTATTCTTGATGAAATATAATATGGAAGACAAATATTCATTATTACATCTCAATACCACTACTATCACACCTTCTACAATAAAGAAATACAACAAACTACATGGGTCATGATTCTTTATTTCACATGATAGGTCAGATTCCTATTACATGTTCGATTGGAATTCTAAAACACTAACCTCATCCTTTGATGGTAAAAAACTATAGAGTGTTGTTGACACTCCTTTCCGTCATAGAGTCTAAATGAATGAAAAGGGATATACATTGAACAAAGAAGATTCATCTTTTGAACAAATATCAGTAATTCACAAAGGAAGGAAGAATATGAACATTGCGCAAAGCTCGCGCAAGTTCTAAAATGGTCGTGCAAATATACTTGCGCGTCGATGTTGGTCGTGCAAGTGACTTGCGCGCCGATGTTGGTCGTGCAAGTGACTTGTGCGACATAAGTGATAACCCCCCGGTAACCGCCCAGGGGCTTCTCTTGCCTATAAATAGACCTTGTGGGACCCCCATTCGGAGAGGATATTTTTCCAGAAACTCAGATTGAAGATCCCGACGCCCAAGTCTCTTTTCAATGCTTCTGGAACACTTCTAAGGTAATTTCTTACCTAGAACGGAAGATCTAAAGAGAGGGAGGAAGGCCTAAGTGTTGAAACTCATCAACACTTGTGCGCCTGAGTGGCCAGCCCTTAAGGGAAGTGGTCACACTTGCGCGCTACCTTACTCCTTTGCTGGAACTTGCGTGTCCCTTTTCTGGATGAACCTCAAGAGGATTCTAAAGGCTTTTATAAATATTTGCTCAGGTATTTCAAATTCTGGTTGACCATTGCGCAAATACACCATGTGTCGCGCAGGTATACCTGCACGACCAATACTTGCGCGCCCACGCAGTACTTGCGCGTCTTCCAAGACTAACACACCCCTTTCTTTTTGGGTGCCCATCTTGCCCATTTTTACCCCTCTTAAGCCATTACACCCTTCCGATTCAAGATTCAGTCTTTAAGACACTCTTCAAAACCATTTATGGCATGATTTCTTGATTTGACATCCTTATCTGAAAGGAATTCTGTGGAATATCTCTCAATACCTTGTGATATAAATATCATTATGTCACTAAATATGGAGAGTTCATTCATTCAAACCGCATCCTTTAAGATGAGATAATCTTTAACCTGGGTCACCTTTTTAGGAATAATTCCCAGTCATAAGTCCTCTAATTTGGGCATCCTTCTTAGAAGTAATCCCCAAACCTTAATCCTTAACATGGGCCTCAAATTCAGGAATAAGTCCTAGTCATAATCCCTTAACCTGGGTCTCCTTTTCAGGAATAAGTCCCAGTCATAATTTTGGGCTTCCTTTTCAGGAGTAAGCCCCAAGTCCCCTAACCTGGGCATCCTTTTTTAGGAATAAGTCCCAGTCATATATTTTGGGCTTCCTTTTCAGGAGTAAGCCTCAAATCCCTTAATTTCTCTTTAACCAGTCTTAATTTACGTTTGATCTGGGATTCCTTCTTAGGAGTAAAACCCAGTTATCAATCCTCTCCTAATTTTGGTTTCCTTTTCAGGAATAATTCCCAAGTTAGAGTACTCAAATCTCCATGAAGCACATATACCTTTATGGACCCTATTCCTGGATTTTCTCCCTGAAGTAAATCCTAACCTTCATTTATCTGGGCAGTCATACATACATAAGCCCCAAAACATTTCTTATGATTACATCTTTTATGGTCCAATTGTCTATTTTATTACCAATAACTCTTGTTTCTCACACCAAGCATGACTCACGTGAGCTTAGAGGGTAAAAGTAATTATGAAATACTGCTTTGAGCCATCAATCATAAACATCATACTCCATTATATGAACTATGTGGGTTTTGATTCCTTTTCCAATACAAAGGATATATAGGTAGCCCATCTACGGGTTCGATCCTAACTCTGAAATAATTCATGTCCTTCTGAATGACAATAAACTTCAAGTGCCCCACTGAGTGGCTTTAAAACCATCCTGGTCATCATAATGACCAAGAGACTTTTATAAAAATGTTTTGAAGGATACCATTGACCAAGAATCTATAAATAAATATAGATGATTCTCTATTGATGAAGAACCTCAAATACATATAAAAGATTCTCTAAGTTTCTTACATGTTTAATCATTGATTGTCAAAACTGATGGAAAGCTCATTTTATACTTGGTAATGTAATAAGGATTCATGAACATAACTTAAATCTATAAATAGAGTCCCTGGAATAGACAATAATTCCCCTCAAAAAGGTGTGATGAGTCCGACCTCCCATCCTCTCGACCAATGCAAATTCCTAAGCCTCGTCAGTTCACAAGATAATGAGCACCTACCTTTGGAAAGTAGGTCCAAATAGATGTGGAATGATTGGATGTTTCCGGTTCTACGAACAAACCCGTTAGAAACCGATCAGAACATTTGAATCTCCAATCCAGGAGGTCATCCCCGAATTCCGAGGGAAACAAAAAATGGTGAACCCAACGTGAATCCTTAACCAAGTTAAAATGATATTTTACCTATTTGTTAAGACCCTATTTTAAACTCAATAAGAGGGCTAACAAAAACAATCATTGACATGTGTGCTCATCCAAAGGATGATGTAGCTGAATATATCTTGATTACATCTGTTATATCAAACAGGAACTCTTTTCCAAGATCTTCTGTATTTCCATAATGGATGCTCTCAAAATCACACCTGTGAATACTGCTGCTGCAAATACCACTGCTACTATTCCTACTGGATCGTCATCCACTCTAAGGATGACATCAGCTACTCAGCGTGTTCAACGCTGGGTATCAAATGCGCTGGTTAAGGAGTACCGTCAACACGGTTCCATCCCAACTCTGGAGGCTGCCCGACAGGCCCTCCAAGTGAACAACTCACACAGGTCGTCTGGACAACGACGACCAGTGATCAAGAGGCAGGCGGTGCTGACTACTGTCTCCAACCGTTTTGGGTTGTTATCCCCAGAATGCAATTTCCATTCGCTCCCTTACTATGAGGAAGTGAATGAGCAGGTCCCTCGGGGCCTTAATTCAAAAAGACAAGAGTCCTTCCCGAGGGATCCCATTAAAAATCACTGCCAGACTCGTGCGGTAGTGCGACCTCAATATGATGAGGGTACCGACTCCAGGCATTCGGCTCAGGTTCCTCAAACCCGAGCAGGCAAGACGAACCGCCAGAGACGGAATCCAGTTAACAATGGGCAGGTTTTCATCCCTGCCATCTCCGGAGAAGTCTACCAACCTATCATGGCGGCGAACAATAAGCAGGCACACACACCTGTCCGTTTTAATTCCGCTGTCCAGCAGACTCGTCTGGCAGCATCAATCCAATCCCGCCAGGCAATTCTGGTGGAGTAATATAGGTAGGAACATACACCTGCTTATACATCATCAGTTAGTCAGGAGGATCGCCTGACTACATATGATAGATCTTGTCAACCGCTTTTGGCGAAGTGTAATCAGCAGGCACATACACCTACTAGTACTAATCAATCCTACCAACAGTCTCTCTTGGTAGCACACATAGAAGTCAGTCGGAAAGATCCAACGGCAAACAGGAGGCAGACTCGATTCTCTACCTCCACACATGAGTACTTTCAGGATTCACTGATAGGAAAAGGAGGACATGAGCCATCACATACACCTACTCCAAGCTCGGAATGGACGTATATCACGGTTTCGTCACCTGAAGTCACCAAGCATATTTTGTCAATGGTGAAAGAGCAGAAGAAAATTCCTGCTCATTTTCTGGATGCTTGCCAGGATATCATAACAGCTTCAGCATCATCTCAGGGAAGGACACATAAATCTATCCCCAGTAGTGGAGTGACACATCAATGATTCACTCCAGAACAGACACACACATCTGTTCTAGTCCAAGAGGGTTATGGGGCATACTCCCCCATATCATACGGACAACCAAGTCAGGCACATACACCTGATTTGAGTGGAGATCGTCAGCCTAACCTGACCATCTTTCCTGATCAGGCACATACACCTGCTCAGAGCAACCACTTTCATCAACAAGTGGTTTCCAAAGTGAGTATGAAGGCATCTATGAAAAAGATCCACCCAGTACAGTTAGGAGATCAAAGGCCAATCTGTAACAAGGCCTTGCTCGATGCTGGAGTTCTTGAAGCCCTCAGACATTTATCTGTTGGAATTCAAGATTCTACTCCCTTAGTTCCCAATAACGGGAACATTAATTCCGAAGGTCTTCAACAGACACTTCCTCATGAAGGCTTGCTTCATCAAAATTCGGTCAATCTTGAAGTTTCGTCTTCAGATGAGAGCCACAGAAACCCTCTGTGTGGTCAGAAGACTAAGGAGAAAGAGATATCATCTTTTGTTGTAACCCATTATGGTGGTCCTCCCCATGATGATGAATTTTGCTGCGAAAGTCCTCTCCGCAGTAGTGATTCACATTGCCTGGAAAATACTCCAGCGGACAATGTAGTGCCGAGAAAGCCCTCTTATCTTGAGGCACTTGCAAATGCAAAACCAGTCATGTATGATGCTTTATCGCTAGCAAGTGAAATACTTTCTCAATGAAAATATATCCTAGGGTGTAGGTAATTCTCCGAACCACCCCTAAGTCATGCATCTTCTAGTTTGATCAATGATCTCTCTACCAATCTTGTTGAATCCGATGAAGCAAAAAAGGAAACACCAACTATGGTCAGTACAGGTAGAAGAATCTTCATTTAATGATGAAGAGGAAATGCTGAACATTCAGAAAAAACTGGCGAAAAATGAGGTACCAGTCATGTTTTGGCCTTTGGCTGACTCCCAGTATGACGTTCCAAAGATGTTGATGGATGATGGAATCCATGATATTCGTCTCAACATATGGAAAAATCTTTGTCAATTGAAGAAGAAGGTATTATCTTATGATGAATATGAAAATCATTTTAAGATAATAGAAGGGATACAATGTCAGATTGATTTGGCATCTCTATCAGTCTCTCGGTATGCGAAGGATGAAAAGCAACAGAGAACCCTTCAACCTTCATGCCTTGGTGCACTAAGAAAATTGCGTCAGTTAATTGCCAATGCTCCATCTGGTGTTCATATCAGAGGATGGGGTGTTCATGGAGCACTACATTTCACAGTGCTTTCCAGTCAGCAAAGCCCGCCGAAAATGGTCTCATGCAATGTTATTGCCCATGGCCAGCCACAGTCAATGGGCTTTGTTCGTAATCAAAAGCTTGCTCAAGAACAGTCTTCAAGTGGTTCCTCTCAAAATCAAGCATATAGAGAAAAAGTTGTTGAATTTCTTCTACATCAAGCAGGCAAGAATATTGCACAAGCCTCTCGTATAGAGCAAACACATCATCAAATGACAGAAGTTTCGGAAATCATCCAACGGTCTGTTAAACCATGTGATAAAAGTGGATATCGGTTTATGCATCCAGCTAATTTCCAAACTAAGATTCGCAAGATCCAGAGAGATTTTAAGAAGGTATCAGACATAGTTTTTCAAGAGTCACCCCAGATTTTTAGACTGGGGACTCCTTTAACCCAACCCTCAGAGTCAACAAATGGGATTCGAGGAGTTGAGCGAAAGCAGCAGGAACATCCCCAGTTTACGAGACTAGGGACTCTTTCAAATCATCAATCCCCTTCTCAGAGAATATCAGTCTTTTCTCGATTGGGGAAGAAGCCCCAAGAGGAACGAAGAGCCAAATTATCTGGATATTCCCTCCAAATTATAGCTCGTTAAGAAGTTCCTAACGGATTAAATCAATAAAAGGCAATGTATCATCAAATACATGAAAGAAGACAATATCACAGAAATGTTGATAGAAGAGATATTATGCATTATGCATCAATTAATGTCAACAATGTCGTTGTTGCTAATCCACCAGGGGAGACTCACTCAGGGGACTCAGATGAAGAGCATCCTGCTTAAGAAAATGTACGCGCCGATACAAATGAAGAAGGTGTGCGTACACAAAGTCAAAGGATTACTTAGAACCTTGGTAATCCACTTCCTTATCTCCAAAAAGTATCCAACAAAGGGAGGGGAAAGAATCAGGTTACATATCCTTCCTCTGGAGAAGGTCAATCGCTCTTATTAGAGCAAAGGTTTGCACAAAAGGAGGGAGAAATGGAAGAATTAAGAAGGTTGAATGCAGAACTACATCAGAGTAGTCTTCTTCTTAAGAATGCTGAAGTTAGACAGCCGAAGGAATTTTTTGCAGCTACTGAGATGGATCAAGAATATCCTCCTTTATCAGTACACCCTCATAGGTCTAATCCTATGGGTTAAATGCAACAACGGTTGGTAGTGCTACCGTCAGTTGTAGCACCAATCACCATGTCTGTCCAAGCACCATTCATTGCACCTACCCAAGACCAAATTCAACCTGATGTTTCTGAAAAGTTAATAAATACTATTGAGTCATTAACAGCTCAGTTAGAAACTATGGAACGGAAACAGGTGCAAGTTCAACCAGAAAAGAAAGTTTACCCTGAATGGGTAGATTCATTTTCTCCTCCATCCAGTTTTGGAAACCCTGTTTTCCCTACTTTCAATGGATCAGGCGACCCTTAACAACATTTGATGCATTACGTATCTTGTTGTGATCCTATGATGGGAACTCCAGATCAGCAAGAAGCAGTGAAATTCAAATGCTTTATGTGAACCTTGCAAGGACCAGCTTTTGTCTGGTATACAGGCTTGCTATCCCGGTCAATTATCAGATGGGAGGATCATCGCCAAAAATTCCTTCTTCAGTTTAGATCAAGATTGCCAAAAAAAGACAGTTTTTATCTTAAAAACTGCAAGAAAAGTGAGAATGAAAGAGTCTCTGATTTCATTTCTCGCTGGAAGGGATTAAAATATTCCCTGAGCTTAGCACTTCCTCAGGAAGAGCTATTTCCTATCTGTGTGGCAAATTTGCGTGATGAATTACGCAGACCATTGATCCCTGTGAAATACACAGGAGGGTTTCGAGACCTTACTTCAATCGCTCAGCAGATTGAAGATTCCCTTATACAGGCTAAGGCTAAATCTCGTGTAATTCCATTAGCTCCAGGAAAGAGAATGGGTAAAGCGGAAATTGCTACAGTTATGCTTAAACAAGTGCCTGTACCTATTTCTACTTCAAAAACTTCATCTTCTCAAAGGGCTCCGCCTCCTGAACACCAAAAACAAAGGCCATTTCGTCCAATTAATCAAAGAGATCAACGACGAAAACAATTTGAGGATTGGAAGAGTAAAACACACTCTTTCCAAAATGAGAAAGTTCTTGGTTACTTCATTTCAGCTCTGGAAAATAATTTGGTTCAATTACCAATACCCAAGAGGCCAAACAAAGAAGGAGATGAAGACCGTCCCAATTATTGTCCCTTTCATCAAATGTTGGGGCATCCCATCCAGGAGTGTTTTGTCTTTAAAAACCTCCTGCAAAAGATGGTCGGCTTGGGACAAGTCAAGTTGAAAGGTTCTTCGACTCAGGTAGCATGTGTTACTGCTACAGTTCCAGAGGAGGAAGGTGAATGGAAAGTCGTCAAAAGAAAAAAGGCACAGAATTATGATGATTGGATGGTCAGAAAGACAATCAATTGGACTCATGCCATTTTGCGAACACAATTAAAGAAACCAATTGTGTCTTCTGCCATGAAAATTGTGGTAAAAACCTCATCGTCAGAGGGAAAGTCCTCAATGAAACGGCTTGATTCAAAGAAGGAAAAAGAATCAGAAGAAGATGAGTATGTGTCAAAGCCTAAATTGTCTTTGACTCTGGCAGACTTTATGTCATCTACTTCAAAGCCACGGGCACCGCCCCATCAAACGGAACAGCCTAAACAGGCTAGTCAGGCAGAGTCTTTATTAGACGAAGAGTTAATCTTCGGTTCTGTTAATATGATTCAATTAACAGATCCTTATTCAAGTCATAATTTCAATTTTGATGAGCCTGAATTCCCTGTATCAAATAAGGGAATCCGAGGAAGTTCCTGAGGTTCAGGATACAGGGGAAGACGTGGATCTTTCCAAAGCCACTACTCCAATTGTACCCCGGCTAGCACTGTGTATGCAGCAGAAACTCGTGGTAGAGCCCTTTAGCAAGCTCAAAAAGAACAAGCAAGTTCTCTTGCTAATAGACAACTTAGTCTAGGCACAGTTATTTTAGAAGACCGATTGAAGGTTACATCTTCTTTATCTCAGCAAGTAAATGGATCTAATCGGTCTAATCTTCCAAAACCAAGGATGTTTCCAACTTCTATCCCAATACAAGATGCATTAGCTTCCAAAACATCTGCTTCCAAGGTACCTGTTAAACGGTATATTCCTGTTGGGAAACACAGACCTCTTGATCAAAAGTATGATATATTGAAACACTTGGCCCAAGTACCAGCCAAGTTATCAATTTTGGATGCTTTGAATCTATCAAAAGATCTTCAGGAAGCACTCATTGAAGCTTTGTCAAGTCCTTAAGAATTTGAAGCTGAAATAGCTGCAGCTGAAGTCTATCACATAGAGAATAATCCTGCAGAATTCCATGCAGTGATATCTTTTACTGATAAATATTAAGATGATGTTGTGCATGGGCACATAAAACCTCTGTACTTATCTGGAAAAGTTAATGGTGTAGATATCTGAAGAGTTTTCATTGACAATGGTTCAGGAGTCAACCTCATGCCCATTCGTACACTTTGTCGATTGGGCCTTACGGAATCTGATTTATCTCCTTCTACCATGATGTTACAAGGATATGATAAAAATGAACAAGAACCACTGGGTGAAGTGACACTCAGAACTCAGTTTGGAGATCTTGTATCCAATTCAGATTTCATGATTGTGGATCAAGACTCAGCTTTCAACGTCTTGCTTGGAAGACCCTGGCTACATCAGCATGCGGCTATCCCTTCATCATACCATCAATGACTCAAATACTTTTTCAATGGTCAAGTTGGATCATTGTATGGTGATAAGGCCTCGTTCAAGACATGTGAGTCTCAATACATTGAGGCACAATTTTATCACATGAAGGGAAGAGAGAAATCTACAATAAAAGAAATTACCAAAGTTAATGCGCTATATGGTTTGGAGAAGATTCCAATAAATCCATTTACACATGTGAGTACAGATTATGTGTTACCTATCAGTCAAATTGAAAAAATATGACCAAATCAAAATACTCATATGGAAAGATCCATAATGTCAATTACGGCAATTGAGCCAGACAACATGGGAGAAATTGGTAACCTACCAAACAGTGATGAAAGCATAAGTGGTGATGTTTTCATTTCATCTACTGATATCCAACAGGTTTATACTTTGCCAATCAGGCCAGAAGAAGTTATAGCAACATCGGAGGTGAATATTGATGTCAATTCTCATTCCATCATCTCCTCTTTATTGAATCCCAATTAAGGCCCTTTATCATCAATAGGGTCGGAAATGGAAGCTTCTTCTTCAAAATGTGCAAATTTTGACATCTCTTCTGATCATGAAAATTCCGTTTTGTCATCTACTATGCAAGTAGAAACGGAAGAAATAGAACATGATGAAGAGGAAGAAGAAGATCTTAGAGATGCTCCTCCAGCATTTGAAGAGGGTATCTCTACCCCTGTGGATGAACTCAGAGAAATAAATTTGTGTAAAGAAAAAAATCCACGCCCCACTTTAATTAGTGTGGCCATGACCCTTGAAGAGAAAGAGATTTGTATTTCTTTTCTAAATCAAAATAAAGACATTTTTGCTTGGAACTATATGGAAATGCCTAGGCTTGATCCTGATGTTTCTACTCATCATTTGGGTTTACCAAAATAACATCTAGGATTTAAGTAAGCTGCAAGAAGAACACACCCAACTTATGCTTCCAAAATTGAAGCTGAAGTGGATAAGCTGATCAAAGCTAACATCGTAAGAGAAGTTCAATTTCCCAAGTGGTTGGATAATATTTTCCATGCAACATGACACTAAACTGTGCAGCACCAGTTCGTCCTTGCTATATGACGTTAAACGATACAGTAATGGTCCAGCATGACATTAAACTGCACAGTCCCCCTTTTGTCCGATATGACTTTAAACTGTATTGTCCCCGCAACATGACATTAAACTGTGCAGAACCAGTTTTTCCTTGCTATACGACGTTAAACTATACAGCAACGGTCTATGCACAAGACCCTAAACTATTTGAAAGGCCCTTACATCCATCACGACGTTAAACTACATAATCATCAAAGGTCTTCTATGACCTTAAACTATACTTATGTCCATCATGACATTAAACTGTATTGTCCCCATCGTCCTAACTACATGACGCTAAACTGTACAGAAATTCCTTGATACGTCCTACATGACATTAAACTGTATTTTGACCCTGCAACATGACACTAAACTGTGTAGCACTAGTTCGTCCTTGCTATGTGACGTTAAACTATACAGCAATGGTCTAGTATGACCTTAAACTCCTCCTTGGTCCAATATGACCTTAAACTATTCACAAGATGTCCCTGCAACATGACACTAAATTGTGCAGCGCCAGTTCGTCCGTGCTATATGACGTTAAACTATACAGCAATGGTCCAGTATGACCTTAAACTGCAACTTCATCCCACACGACGTAAAACTGTGAAAAAGTTCCCTAAAAGGTCCTGTATGACTTCTAACTACACCATGGTCTTGTATGACTTTAAACTACACCATCCACGGTCTATGAATATGACCTTAAACTATTCTCACTTTTGTCCAACATGACGCTAAGCTGTACTGTTTTTTTCATCCTACATGACGTTAAACTATGAAAAAAATCCCCAATGCGTCCAACACGACGTTAAAATGATACACTAATCTGTCCTCACTACATGACATTAAAATGCACAGTCCCCCTTTCGTCCAATATGACGTTAAACTGTATTGTCCCCGCAACATGACATTAAACTGTGCAGCACCAGTTTTTCCTTGCTATACGACGTTAAACTATACAGCAACGGTCCATGCATAAGACCCTAAACTATTGGAAAGGCCCTTACGTCCAGCACGACGTAAACTACATAATAATCAAAGGTCCTGTATGACCTTGAACTATACATATGTCCATCTTGACATTAAACTGTATTGTCCTCATCGTCCTAACTACATGACGCTAAACTGTAAAGAAATTCCTTGATACGTCCTACATGACATTAAACTGTATTTTGTCCCTGCTACATGACACTAAACTGTGCAGCACCAATAGTCCTAACTGTAAGACGTTAAACTGCATAGTCCCTTCATATTGTCCCTGCTACATGACATTAAACTATGCATCATTAAGGTTGTTTCTACCTCTTGTTTCTCACAACGAGTATGACTCACGTGATCTTAGAGCAAACCCCAACCATAACACTCTCTTTGGGCCGCTAACCATGTGTAAGTCCCAACATCATTTTTTTAGGGTCGTTGTCCCCAATAACAACTTGATTATTAATTCATTATTTAATTGAACTGCGCAGACTTTGATCCTTGCCTTCCAGGCTGGGTACGTAGGCAACCTCCTAAGGTTCAAGCCCAAAATCAATCACTTCACATCGGTCTACCTCCATCTCATATGATGTTGATTCGTGAAACCGCCCCTAGAATCAATATCTTTACATTGGTTCACATTAATCCTTGTTATACGACATTAAATTATACAACACTTTTGTCCAGTATGACAATAAACTAAAATACTCTTTGTTTTCCTCATTTGAGAGGGAACTATTATTTACATTGATTTTTTCAATCATGTTTCATTTCAAAAGACTACGTGCATACATGGCAATGCTTAAACTTTTTTATCTCGGGTTAAACCATCATTGTACTAAAGTCCCTTTTCACCCTTCACATGTACGAACCAAATTTGTACAAAGGGTATTTCTAGAACAACGTGGGCTTAATTACCATCCTTATGGGATACGTAAGAACATTCGAGTATCCCTCAAATCCAGCCCCAAGTCTTTTGGGCCTAACCCCAAATTTCACTTTCAGTCCCTTGTCTGAAAAGTCCTCATGAAAACACACACTGTGTATTCATCATTATGGTATGAACTCTATGACCCTAAACTAAGATCTCTCATCCTTTCGTCCTTCATGACGTTAAACTGCATTTCATGAACTACGTATGGCTTGATTCTCATTCTTATGAGATACGTAGTGAAGTCAAAAATTTCAATTCAAGACCCACCCACAACATGCTTATGGTTATCATTGACCTATGTATTTCTATATACATTGGACAACACCCATATTTTTGTGTTATAATCCTAACCTTAAATATTTTTAGATCTTCATACCCCTTTTCATGACTTTTCGTCACAAAAATGTCAAACTTCTGAGAATTCTTTTGCCTGACTATGCAGCACGTGCCCATAGGTGGCCTTTGCATAAACACTCCACATAACAGACTTGTCAGCCGAAGGATACTGTTTATTTGACTATGCAGCCAATGCCCTTAGGTGGCCCTGCATAATTCAACCCCCTAACGGGTTAGTTAAATGATGGTAACTTCATTCTTGGGATGAATGCCTCTTTTGTCCTTATTTGTCTTAAACAACGGTATGTAGGGATCTGCAACAAAATAGCCATCCTTAACATATTTGTCTCATATCCTTTTTCATGATCTGAATGTATTCAAGTCTATAGTTTATTCTTCTTCCCTACGTTTGGGTCAGACTTTCGTAGGAGCGATATTCATCCAGTTCTTCGATAATATTGTCTGGAAATATCTTCTCCATATTCAAGTACCTCTTTCCATACAGAAAACTCTATAATTTGGAAATTTTGAATCTCCATAAACTTTCACTGACTTTTAGCACTAGGAAAGTAAAATTCTGAGAGTTCTTTTTCCTGACCATGCAGCACGCGCCCATAGGTGGCCTTGCATAAACAGTCTACATAACAGACTTGTTATCCAAAAGATACTATTTTATTTAACTATGCAGCCAATGCCCTTAGGTGGACCTGCATAATTCAACCCCCTAACGGGTTTTGTTTAAATAATAGTAACTTCACCTTTGGAAAATTACTTCTTCTGATGACATTTAACTATTTTTCATATCATTCCGCAGATTCAAATATTCGTAAGCCATAGTTTACATATTTTCTCTCATACTTGAGTATGGTAATATGTTTTCAGATGAATTTTCAAGGAATTGTGTCAGTTCTAATCCATTTTGGTCAAAGCTATTTCGACCATAAACATTATCCCCTTTATGTCCGACATGCATGAAATTAAACTGCAATATTTCTTATTTCTTCTCACCTCAGAGTCAAATCCTATTTTCTCTCCGGATCCATCTCTGAGGGGGGACTTCTATTGACGCTCCTTTCCGTCACAGAGTCTAAATGAATTAATAGGGAAATACCTTGAACAAAGAAGATTCATCCTTTGAACAAAAATCAATAATTGACAAAGGAAGGAAGAAGAAGAACATTGCGCAAAGGTCGCTCAAGTTCTAAAATGGTCGCGCAAGTATACTTGCGTGCCAATGTTGGTCGTGCAAGTGACTTGCGCGCCGATGTTAGTCATGCAAGTGAATTGCGTAACCTAAGTGATAACTGCCCGGTAACAGCCCGGGGACTTCTCCTGCCTATAAATAGACCCTGTGGGCCCCCCATTCGGAGAGGATCTTTTTTCAGAAACTCGGATTGACGCTCCCGAAGCCCAAGTCTCTTTTCAATGCTTCCAGAACACTTCTAAGGTAATTTCTTACCTAAAAAAAGATCTAAAGAGAGGGAGGAAGGCTTAAGTGTTGAAACTCATCAACAATTGTGCGCCTGAGTGGCCAGTCCTTAAGGGAAGTGGTCACACTTGCGCGCCGCCTTACTCCTTCGCTGGAACTTGTGCGTCCCTTTTCTAGAAGAACCTCAAGAGGATTCTGAAGGCTTTTATAAAATTCGCTCAAGTATTTCAAATGCTGGTTGACCATCGCGCAAATACACCATGTGTCGCGCAGGTATACCTGCGCGACCAATACTTGTGCACCCATGCAGTACTTTTGCGTCTTCCAAGACATACACACCCCTTTATTTTTGGGTGCCCATCTTGCCCATTTTTACCCCTCTTAAGCCATTACACCTTTCCTATTCAAGATTCAGTCTTCAAGAAACTCTTCACAACCATTTATGGCATGATTTCTTGATTTGACTTCCATATCTGAAAAGAATTTTGTGGAATATCTCTCAAAACCTAGTGATTTAAATATCCTTATGTCACAAAATATGGAGAGTTCATTCATTAAAACCTCATCCTTTAAGATGATAGAATCCTTAACCTGGGTCTCCTTTTCAGGAATAATTCCCAGTCATAAGTCCTCTAATTTGGGCATCCTTCTTAGAAGTAAGCCCCAAACCATAATTCTTAACCTGGGCCTCCTTTTCAGGAATAAGTCCTAGTCATAATCCCTTTACCTGGGTCTCCTTTTCAGGAATAAGTCCCAGTCATAATTTTGGGCTTCCTTTTCAGGAGTAAGCCCCATGTCCCCTAACATGGGCCACCTTTTTTAGGAATAAGTCCCAGTCATAAATTTTGGGCTTCCTTTTCAGGAGTAAGCCCTAAATCCCTTAATTTCTCTTTAACCAGTTCTAATTTACGTTTGATCTGGGATTCCTTCACAGGAGTAAAACCCAGTTATCAATCATCTCCTAATTTGGGTTTCCTTTTTAGGAATAAGTCCCAAGTTAGAGTATTCAAATCTCCATGAAGCACATATACCTTTATGGACCCTATTCCTGGATTTTCTCCCTGAAGTAAATCCTAACCTTCATTTATCTGGGCAGTCATACATACATAAGCCCCAAACCATTTTTTATGATTACATATTTCATGGTACAATTGTCTATTTTATTACCAATACCTCTTTTTTCTCACATTGAGCATGACTCACGTGAGCATAGAGGGTAAAAGTAATTATGACATCCTGCTTTGATCCATCAATCATAAACATCATACTCCCTTATTCGAACTACGTGGGTTCTGATTCCTTTTCCAATACAAAGGATACTTATGTAGCCCATCTACGGGTTTGATCCCAACTCTGAAATAATTCATGTCCTTCTGAATGACAATAAACTTCAAGTGCCCCACTGAGTGGCTTTAAAACCAGCCTGGTCATCATAATGACCAAGAGACTTTTATACAAATTTTTTAAAGGATACCATTGACCAAGAATCTCTAAATAAATATAGATGATTCTCTATTGATGAAGAACCTCAAATACATATAAAAGATTCTATAAGTTTCTTACATGTTTAATCATTGATTGTCAAAACTGAAGGAAAGATCATTTTATACTTGGTAATGTAATAAGGATTCATGAACATAACTTAAATCTATAAAGAGAGTCCCGGAATAGACAATAATTCCCCACAAAAAGGTGTGATGAGTCAGACCTCCCATCCTCTCGACCAATGCAAATTCCTAATCCTCATCAGTTCACAAGCTAATGAGTGCTTACCTTTGGAAAGTAGGTCCAAATGGATGTGGAATCATTGGATGTTTCCGATTCTACGAACAAACCCATTAGAAACTGATCGGAACGTTTGAATCTCCCATCCCGGAGGTCATCCCCGAATTTCGAGGGAAACAAGTGCCTGGATATGGATATAAACTATAGAATCATAAATAAATAATAAATTAATGGATGTCTATGATAAACATACTTTTTCTCATCAATATATTGTTTTGATAAAATCTTTGGTATGTGTGTAACTTTTCTCGTATCAAGGCTCGAGAAGGATTCAAAAACATATATTAAATCTATAAGGGAGACCTAGAGTTGGTAGTAATTCAACAAAATAATGTATGATGAGCATGGATGCCAATCCTTTTGACTAATGGGAATTCCTATAATCTTCTACAAAAGTAGACATAAGACTCCCTAATTTTGGATGAGTATGTTCTTTTTGAAAAAAATTTAGATCCCATTCATCCAAAATCATTTGATACATCCCATAGGGGTTAATATAGATCACTCACTGATGATATAAATTAACCTCAACTTTATGGGAAACTATCCAATCCATGATAATGATAACATCAATGATATTTGGGTCGGAAACCATAAAATACCATAATATCCCAATATCAAAGATTGATAAAGACCACATTGGTAATCAAAATCAATAATAAATTTTCATTTAAAAGGAAATGTTTAGTTTTTTAAAAAACATAAATAGTTATGACATCTTTTTAAAATAAACAAAACTTTTTTACTTACTTTAATAATATGGACCATATTAAATAGACCGGGTGATATATATGATGCAATATATATTATACCTATAACTATCACTAGGCCTAGATAAACATACTCTAGAAAATCCTATAATATGAAAAATTGAAAACTCTATATACTTACAGCCTCATCAATATATACTTAAATTCATCTAGTTTCACCATTATCTTCATTGGATCAGTTGAACTAGAGAAATAATGAGGCGAATAAAAACCTCTGCAAATGACCATAACAACTATAAGTATTATTGGTTTTAAATGGATCCAAACAATATTTATCAGTTTTCCCTTTCTTACCACACTAATAATAAGTTAATGGAACACTCCTATATACCAATATCTCCAACTCTATACACTTTTAACAACTTCATCAAATTTTTATGTGATCCATTAATGACTAACTATGGTAGAAAAGTATGTCTATCCAAACATGACATGACAACTCTATCAATTTATTTTATAAATTATCTATATACCACCTCTTCAAAAATGAAATGGTTTGTTATAAATCCATAGGTATAATGTATGGTCAAAACCTATCTATAATCGTTGAGCCTTCAACTTTTCAATTTTCACACCTATGAGATATAACATTGACATGTTTGGGAAAATAGTGAGTGTACTCTGTCAAAGTGAATTCAAAGTTAAAAATTGAGAAAATCACTAAAAAACTCACCATATTCTTGGATTCTAGTCACATGTACTAAAAAAGATTTATTTGGAGTCTTTCTACTCTAATCCCTCATGTTGCATAATTGGGACCCCCACGTCCTACAAAATCTTACAGTGTCCCGTATAAATGAAGGCAGTATAGTTAACCATAGAAAATAATAGTGTCTAAAATTAGTCATAGATATAATCTATCCTATAGAACTAGTACTAATACTTTTGAGGGTTATTTTTTTAAATAAATTTACAGAGGATTATAGAATTTAATTCTTGTGTGTGATCATTGTCTCATCCATTTTCATTTTTCCCTTTCATATCCTATATTTGAGTAGGAGTTACATTATGATCCACTATGTGAGATGTCCATGCATTCAAATCAGTGTGGTTCATATCAATTTTATGGGTCCATCATCAGAATCATCTTTTGTGACCTCCATTGGAAAATGGGTATGTCTTCAAGGAGGCATGGTACTATATTATGAGTTGAATAGTGTCTATAAAATAAGGAATAAATTAATTCTTGATTTAGGAGAAAATAATTATAGAACATAGGTCAAATCAAAAATCAATGATAGATGCAGACATACCAAAACCCATGGGAAACTTCTATATTATTTGGATGAGGTAGGACAAGGTACTCAATCGAAACATTACCGTTAAAACCAGAAAATTTCATCTTCTTTCTATAAAACAACTTAGACAAGAAATATTGGCATTAAACAATATTAGATACCAAATTTCATAAATAAAACCTAGAATACCCATCATTATAGTTTCCATATCGACATACAATAAGTCCTGAAGGGTGTTTTCGCTCCCCATGGGCTCTTTACAATCACAAGGGGATTAAAAAACCTTTGGGAACTAATTATCCAACCAATATATAAATAATTAACATAATATATATTAATAATGAAATAAGAAATATAAGAATACACTATTAACAAATTCCATCCAATTTAATGATAAATCAAAGGAATAAAATTCCAATAGAAAGGTGCAGGATCCATGAATAACCAAAGTACAGAAGACAATAACCATTATCTCAATGATTTTTTTTCTGAAACCTCCCACTAGATCACCACCAGAAACCGAATCCTAAAAAACCATGAAAATATTTAGCTCATTTGAAAGCCTTATCTTTCCTAAAATAGAAAAGATATGTTCTAGAAGCACCAATGGGTAGGATTAGGGTTTAATACAAACTATCATTGTTGAATCCCATCATGTATTCTAAAAAATTCTATTGAAAATAAAAATAGGCACATTTCAATAGAAGAGAGGTCATGAATCATAATTTTTAAACAATCCAGTATATAAAATTAAAATTCACCCTTTCCCATAATTAATAATCAATTTATAATAAAACATATCCAAAATCACATTAAATAATTTTTTTATAATTATTAAATCATGAATTATAAATAAATGTCAATAAAATAACAATGTAAAGTACCCATAGGATAATTTATGATAAATGTATATATATTTCTTATATAATAATAAATCAAGACTACTGCACACTAAACATTACTTCGAATGATGAAAAAATGAGATGATTAATGATTCTTTTTCTAATTCCACCAAATTTTCCCATATAAATGAGTCCTTGAAATAATTACATAAGGGGAAGAGGAATTCCCTGATGTGTAATTCCCCCTATAATTCATGGAAATAGGTCCATAAAAAAGTCCACATATATAACCTTGTTTCCCATGTAAGAAACATTTCAAATTAATTTCAAATTGAATATGACATTTAAATATTCAATAAATTACCATTTTCACACAAAAAATTATTTGAAATCAATTTTAACAAAAAAACCAATGATTCCTTGAAATTAACCTTTTTTACATAATAAAAAAGATGAGAACAATTTTATATTAAGAAAAACAATATAAAAGTATTAATAAATTGTTGATCATTCCATTAAAATTTTAAAAATAATGTTAGAGATAGGAAGGCTTTTATAGTCCATAAAATAATGACTTTAAATGAAATGAACCCCTAAACTATGTGATATTCCAAAAATTCAATTGGATTCACACACTAATGGAGAACTAAGGAATCTTGGAAACAAAAGAGAAACAGAAACACTGAATTCAAAATTAATAGACTCAAATTAATATATTTTTGGATAAAAGTAAATGGTAGAAATTACATACCAGAAGGATTCCCAAAGAATGGACAATGAAAAATGAATATACATATAATAATTACCAATTTCAAGAGAAAATTATAAGAAACCTCATTATAAAATGTTTTAACCATTATATCTAGCCAAAAAAACACTAATAAAGAGTTTTATTCAAGATAAAAATAGTGGATGTTGATGAATACTGAAGAATTGACACATATGTTGAGTAATATTGATTTAAAACCCAACGATCTATCATAATTGATCGTCAATAGAAATGAATCTACAAAATCTCCAACTGTAGTCTTCAAGGTCATGATCCAAATTCCCAAAAGAGAAAATCGACCAATAATAAGTGTATGGAGACATGAAATGAACATATTTATTTTTTTATTTTCATCAAATGGTTTTTCAACACAATTTGGAAAACCATGTGTCAACAATGATATATTCATGTGTCCCATGTTTCAATGATTGAGGTGATGTTTTTATGGTTTGTAATGACCATGAAAAAAACCATGCTCTATCCCATAGAACTCCAAAATATATTTAATGGTATACTAGGTGGTTAAAAATGGGTTTCCCAAATCATCATTATAATAATGTTCAAGCCCATAAAACACTATGTACAGAAATAGTTTTCATGGGAAACCCCATGACAATACCAAATAAATAGAATCTAAAGAAAGTATATTAATAACTAAATGTTATATCTGGATCATAAAATATAAATGGATGAGTTTAAGAATAAGATATCTTCCCAAATATTTGTTAAATAGGAAATTGTAATGATCTTATATAAATTATATATCTTACTTGACATTGGAATGTTTGTGTTGTTGTGGAAAAAATGTTCCTTAGAGTCATCACCAAACAAAAGTGTAAATGAGTATCAACGATAATATTCCCTCGAGTGCGTAATGAGTGGGTTTTGGAAATCACACCGAGATTGAAACTTAAAAGGGATGGTATTATTTCTATTATATTCAAATTATAAACAATTAGGATGACGTTATTATATTTTTGAATTTTCATATTGAATTTTTAAAATCCCAATAAATGGAATCCTAAATTAAAATATAATTTAATTATATAAAAATTAATTCTAATGTGATGATTTTGCATAGTTACACATTTTTGGTTGAGTTTTTTTTAATTACATTATGATTCTAACATTGATCAATAATGATCATTTCTATTGGTTTTATAAATGGTTGGAGCCAAAATGAACCATGTTAATAGTGGATATGATATATAACATAGTATTTTCCCTAATAATAAATAAAGTGAGGAAAAATCTAAAATTGAAAATCATGTGGTTATCCTCTCCCAAAATTCTCAAGTTATGATTTAGAAATTTAGTTTTTTTTATATCTGAACAGACTAAATTAGAGATAGATGGAGTTTCATTGAATATTATATGAATAATATAATTAATAAATGAATATTAAACATCCATATTATAAAAATTTTGAGAATAGAAACCTTTGGGAATGTCTTAATGGAACTAGAAGATGTTTTTCTATGTTATAGGAAGGCATTAAATTGAAGAAAAATGATGATATTAATGAACATAATAGAGAAAAATAATATTCATCATAAGGATATACTATAATTTTTATGTTTTAGATGTGATTAATTTGGTAAAAATGAAAACTAGTGGAACAATCTTAGGGATTAATATAAAAACAAACACCAACAACGTCCCAAAACATAGTAATAACTTAATTCTTCTATAAATAAAATTATTAAAGTGGAAAATGAGAATAAAGTGATTCCATTTGTGATTTACCTTGGATTTGTATCTATATTATCTCTAGTACATTTACCCAAATATTATATGGTTAATTAAAAATAAAGGACTCATAATGGTATCATTATTATATCCAATGATTATTAATTTACAAAAAATGTTTCTTTTGTTATAAATCATCTAAGTCTTAATCATTAATCCCTTAAGAATAATTTTAAATCTACACTTAATAAATATATAAATTACCAATATAGGGATATCAGATTTAAAACCAACCATAGATCATATATTAGTGGAATTATGACTATGATATCTATTGAAAAAGAATTAAATTATTGGTTTCTTGATATCTAATCATGATGATTTTTTAGATCAAAAGATTTTATATTAACTCTTTACTATGATTGATATATTTTGAGAAAAAAAGATATATTTAGTATTTATATTTATATCACTCTAAAAATTATTTCACAATTCATGTCAGTCTCTTAAATATCATTAGTTTATTACAATATCATGTGATAATTAATGTTTATATAATTTAATGTCTGGGGATATTGTAACTCCAGAATATTTGTGGAATGCATTTTTTTCATTAAATTAATATTATCATTCATAGCTTGTTTAAAATAGAGTGAAGAACTATAATTTGAAATTTCAGATTGAATGAATAAAATAATAATAATTTTATAATAATTAAACCACGAGTAAATAAAATTATTTTTATAAATTTTCAATGAATAGAAGTTAGTATAAAGAAAACTTAATGTTTTAAATGATCATTTTCATTCAATATATGTATGTTTTTATATATTTTACATTCAATTAAAAGTTAAATTAATAAATTTTAGAAATTTAATTTTATAAAATGATTGAATATTTTTAATTTATCATTTATGAAGTACTTTATGGTGGAATTTTTATATTTTTTTGCATAAGTAATTATTATATGAATAGAGGAAATTATTTTTTATTAAAAATATAAATTTTATGAGATTATCAACATATGAGAATGTCCTAGATGTTTATAAGATATTATAACAGTATAAAAAGAAATATATGGATAAAAACAATATATTTTAAAATAATATTTTTATGTAAGGAATTTTTTTCTTAAATTTACTAAATAAGTAATATTTTATTCTAATTTAAAAATAGTTTTCATTATTTTCTATTAATTAAAATATTTTCTGGAAATATTATGTTATTTATTTGATTTTATTATAATTTTTTATTTATTTTGGGTAATATAGAAAAATTTATTTCATTATAGTAAAAAATATTGATAATTTTTACTTACACATAAAATTTGAGCAAAAAAACAGTATTTATAAAATAATATTTTACATGTTTTGTATTATAAATCTAAAAATAACATTTCTCAACCTTGGAAATTTCATTTAATAAGATGATTTTCAAATTTTTAATAAACATGTTCAAATAATTTAAAAAGTTAATTTTTAATTATGGTCATCAAATTTTGTTAACAATGATACACATTTATTTCTAATTTAAAAATTTATTAGGTTGATAGTTAAAATTTAAAAATAAACAGCATCAAATTACAACAAGTTGTCTAAAAATGTATTATTTCAGAGTAGGATTGGTATAATAACTATATTTATATTATATTTTATACTTTTGGAACCTTTTATCCTTGGATAGTAACGTTCCATTATTGAACGCTAATGGGTACTACAAAAATTACCCTCTCTTAACATTTAAAACATAAGCACTAACACTCATTAATTAAACCCAAATTACATTCAAAATCATCAAAAAACATTGCACTTTTTATTTTAAAAGAAGAATATATCATGTTTATAAAACTATTGTCTCATTTACATAACTTATATCATCGATTATCATGAATATATTTGTAAGATATCACAAGTTCTCAATATGAGTATTTATTACACGATGAAATTTATTATTAATATTTATATTTGAAACATCTTCTTGATGCCATAATATAATTAAAAAAATGTTATTAATATAATTAAAGGTTATTGTTGAGTCAATAAGTTTTCCTTATGTATTTTCCATTCCTTCATGTTTGGGGAGAATGTTGAGTCAATAAGGATTCCTTATGACTTTACCAATTCTCATGTTTTGAAAATCACAAACACCTTATCTCAAGGAAAATTTCATTTTACCCTGTGTTTTTCATTCATAAAGAAAAATTTCATTCCCCAAAAAAGTTTTATCCATACCATGTTTTTTATTGTTCATTATCTTGTCTAAGTGTAAAATTCGGTTTCATATCTAAAACCTTTGAATCATATAATACTTAGATAAAGAGAATTCTGTTTTCAGGATCCAAATTTAGAATCCGAGTTCTATGAATTGAGACTCCGAACTCTTATGAGTTCTGACTTCGAATTCTAATGAATTTAGAATCTACACTTTGTAAGTTCAGACTCTGAATTCAAATAGATTTAGACTCCAAACTTTGTAAGTTCTGACTTAGAATTCTCATGAATTATGACTCCGATCATTGTGTGTTCTGACTCCAAATTCTCATGAACTCCAACTCCGAACATTATATGCTCAGGTTTAGAAATCTTATTAATACAGATTCTGAATTTCCTTTAAATTCAGATTCCATAATTCTATAGTGTTCAGGTTTTTAATTCCATAGAAAACTGAATCCAAATAACCTTGTATTGTAGACACCAAATATGCTTTTATTAAACTCTGAACATTTATTTTCATAAATTCTGAATATTTGACTTTGGTTATGAAGCAATATTTTTTCTTAAACTTGTTTTTTTATAAAACAATGTCATACATTCAGTTAATAACTAAACATTGTTTGAGGGACACGTGTACAGGTCGCTCTAAAATTCTAGGAAAAATATGATCATTAGAGGAGGGAGACGACCGTTGGAGGTGTGCGTATAAATAGAATCTCATTTGGAAGAGATCAATATTATTTTATGAATCTAGTGATCACATGTTATTGAAGTTATTTCTAGAGAGAGACTCTCATGCTTATTGCATACTAAATGTCTTGTTTAGATTTTCTTCATGCAACTTCGAATACTGCTGATTACATTCGAGGACTTCCTGGTATAAGAAGATAGAGGTGCCGACTACCTGAAGTTCAAGTACATCCTGGTTGATGAAGACAGAGGTGTCGACTACCTTGACGTTGAGGTATTGCAGGGATATCAAGATAGACTCCGATATTCGTATCAATGGATTACCCTAGTGTGGGTAAGACTGACTTTCTTGAAATTATAAATCAACGGACCTTTATCCATTGTTGTTGGATACCCTTTTCTTTTGTTTAAAATATTGATTACTTGTTACTTGGTTTGTTTCAATTTTTTCACTGCTTTTTTATTGTTAAGGTAAGTATCACTATCTTATACATCCTAATACTTGTATACTCTGCTTTAGTAATATTCTATACACTTTAAGGTAGAATATTTATCTTTTTAAACATCCATTAAGTTTCATTATTCGGAACCATATTTTCCAGAATCACTTTCTTGGAATCATATTTCCAGAATCTAAAAAGTGTGTAAAAGTAGAGGTTTTGTGAATTTCCTTGTTTAACCTTGTTAAAAATTATCATCTTTTAATGTTCCAAAGGAATTTATAAAGTATACAATTCACCCCTATTGAATTTTGATCATTATTAGATACTTCATTCAGTATCTATATTATTTAGATCCTTCATTTGGTATTATATAGTATATCATACTTTATATACCATCTCAACAATTGGTATCAGAGAAGGTCTCTGAAATACTTATATTCACATATAATTTTTCCTTTCTCAATTTTTCATTTTTCAGCTTTTTCCTTGCTGAGGAATATTTTCCTTGTTTACTTATCCTTACTACTAACATGTTTGTGTAGAGACAGTTTTCTTTAAGATGGCAGGAATCAATGTTGGTTCCATTGACAACAAAAATCCTACAAGACCACCTATTTTTGATGGGAATGACTATGAATATTTGAGAGATCGCATGAAGAGACTTATTATCAACACTGAAGTGGACAATTTTTTTATGCATATTGGAGGATAAAAATCCCTCACAAGGATGTTAGTACTTTCCCAAATCAAGAAAAGCATGATTATCTACTTAATTTCAAGGTACGCAATACATTTCATTGTTCCATGAATATAAATATATATAGCCAAATTTTATCTTTTGAAGCATAAAATTGTATTTGGAAGAAACATGAAGTTACACACTTTGGAACTTCAAAATTTATTGAAACTAAAAGATCCATGCTCAACATTGAATATCATGATTTTTTATTTCTTTACGGAGAACCCATAACTAAGGTGCAACAGAGATTTATGATTATCATTAATAGTTTACAATCCATGGGTGAGAAAGGATTAGATGATGAAGTTCTTGTATAAAAGATCATACACATCATACCTAATGAATAGGCATCCAAGAGAATTGCTATTCATGAAAATAGAAAGGTTACTCTGATTAATCTTGATGAACATTTTGGAACTCTTCTTCAACATGAGACTAGAATGAATAGTGATGCTAATAATATAAAGAATAATATTGGAAATGTCAATGTTGATTTTACTACAACTTCAAATAATTTGAAATCGAAGACTCCTGAGAGAGTTACAAGATCAAATCTAAGAAGGTAATTATACAATCTGAATCTAGTTGAAGTGAATCTTCTGAAAATGAACTATCCAGTCTTGCTCGAAGGATGAAAAAGATAGTTGGATAGAAGAACTTTCAATCCAGATATATGAAGAAAGAAAGGAAAGATAAGAATGATTCAGAAGTTACTTGTTATGAATGCAAGAGAGCTAGTCATATAAGACCTTATTGTACTATGTATAAGAGAAAAGAAACAAAGAAAAAGCATTGTGAGAGAAATAGAAAGTAGTACTACAAGGCTAAATCTAAGAATTTCTTGAAAGCTAATGACACCTGGGGTGCTAGTAGTGGGGACTCTTCTGATGAATCATCAGATTATGAATATTCTAAAATGAATAATCCTTGTTTAATAACCAGACAACCTATTGACAATCATTTCTTAATAGATAAGGCACACAATGATAAATCAATGACCAATGTTTCTTTGAATGAAAATTATAATAATGAAAAATACTATGAATCTTCGGATGAAGAATCCTCTTCAAATGAAGATGATTCTTTACCATCCTATGAATATGTTTCTTGGTTTTCTAAGCTTCATGAGATTGAGAATTCTAAAGTCATCATGAATCTTAATAAGGAAAATTTTAGTGTTTCTATACTTACTAAGGAAATATCATATCTTTCTAAATATCTTGATAAGAAAATCCTTGATTTTGAAAGTATTTAAATAACCATAGGGGAGTAAATTATGAGAAGGATAAAAATTCTAGGGATCTAGAAAATGTAATTTCTAAGAAAAATGCTTCCAAGCCTAACTCTAGTTATAACGTTAATGTTTTTGAAGACAAGAACATAGTCATCAGACTGAAATATGAAATTTTTTCTTTAAGGATGTGTTTTTCAAACATTACCTTAGGTAAAGAAAATATTAATAAGGTGTATTCTCAAATCTGACTTTTATGGAATAATTATGGATTTGGTTATACATGTTCTAATCCAATTTTTAGTTACAATTATTTTTGTTCCTCAAAGTGCTCATTTCGGCACTAAGTGTCAGTGTGGTAGAAACTAGGAAAAAAATTGTTCCCTACAAAAAAACTAGTCTTTAGGATTTCCTAAAGCCTATATTTCTATGAAAATGTGGGTGCATAAAATTTTTCTTTCTAAAATTTCAGGATCCAAGAAAACTTGGGTTCCGAAAGTCTATCTCTTTTGTTTTCATAAAAATAGTGAAAGTACAAACAGAAATACATGGTACAAGGATAGTGTATGTTCTTGGCATATTACTGGTAACAAAAACTACTTTGAAAATATTATCATGATGAAAGGAGGAAAATTAACATTTGTAGATAATTCTTAGGCAGAAATTATTGGTTTAGGTAACATCATTCTTCTTGTAAAAACATTGATTTCGAATGTTTTTTTGTTAAGGGTCTTAAGTTTAACGTCATTAGCATAATTCAATTATGTGATTAAGGTTACCTTGTAAATTTTAGTAATGACAAGTGATTAGTACACAATTCCTTGGGAGAATTTATTCTTTCTACCCATAGGAAAAAGAATATATACACACTAAACATAGAAGGCCTAAGGAGCCATGACATACCTTGCCTTTGTGCAATGGAAGGCAATTCTTGGTTGTGGTATAGAAGGTTAGGACACTATAAACATAGAAACCTATGCAAAATCTCAGGAAATAGATTATTTAAGGATATACCAGGGCTTATATTTGATTATTAAAAAGATTTTGATCCTTGTAAATGTGGAAAGCATCATAAATCAAGTTTTAAATTAGTCGGTGAAGTCTCAACTACTGATGCATTACAGTTAATACATATAAATATTTTTGTTCCAACAAAAACTAGAAATATTAGAGGAATGTATTATGTATTTGTTTTAGTTAATGATAACACTAGATTTATGTGGGTCTATTTTATAACAAATAAATATGAAGTTTTTTTTCAAAATTTTTATAACCCAAGTGAAAAATGAGAAAAACCTTCCATTGATAACTATTCATAGTGATCATGGAGGATAATTTCCAAATTCTGATTTTGAAACGTTTTGTTGTAGAAAAGGAATTACTCATAACCTTTTAGAACCTTGAACACCTCAACGAAATGTTGTTGTTGAAAGAGGAAATATAATTATTCAAGAGATAACGATAACCATGATGAGTGAATATTTTATAGCCAATCATTTTTGGGATAAAGCCGTATGTACTCTTTATTATACTATATGTTGTGTTTTGATTAGACCTTTTCTTAATAAAACCCCTTACTAGTTATGTAATGGTAGAAAACCTAGACATTCCTACGTCTAGGTTTTTGATTGCAAGGTATTCATTTTGAATACTAAAGATAATTTACATAAATTTGCACCAAAATCTGATGAAGGAATTTTCTTAGGTTACACCAAAACTTCTAAGTGTTATAGAGTTTTCAATAAGAACACTTGTACTGTTGGATATACAATACATGTTAAATTTGATGAAACCGATCCCTTAATTTTTAGACAACCCCAACCTATATCTTTGGATCTGTTTTAAAAAACTGATTATCATCCTTTGTTAGAAGATTCTTTTGATATGGAAGATTCCAAAGACAATGTCACTAGAGCATTTACCCCATAATATTTCTTACTCTATGTTGATGAATAGGTTTTACAAAACCCAAATCAGTTGTTTCTAAAGAATCATCCTAGTGATTGTATCATTGGTGATGCGAATAAACCTGTAAGCACTAGAAGGGCCTTAAGAAATGATGTAGAATGTCTATCATTTCGTTCCCAATTAGTACCAAATAGCACTGATGATTCTTTATGTGGTAATGATTTGATAAAATCTATGCAAGATGAGATAAATTAATTATAAAGAAATAATGTCTGGTCCTTGGTTGAAAGTCCTATGGAATCTTCTGTTATTGGTGTAAAATGGGTCATCTGAAATAAGTGTGATGAAAATGGAATCATAGTATGACATAAAGATAGATTGGTTTCTCAAGTCTATAATCAACAAGACGGAATAGACTGTGATGAATCCTATTCTCTAGTAGCTAGAATTGAATCTATTTGTATTTTACTTGCCTTTACAACTTTCTTCAATTTCAAACATTTTAATAAGGATGTGAAATGTGCTTTCCTTAATTGTTATGTTAAAGAGGATGATTTTTTGAACAACATCTTGGTTTTGAAGATACAAAAAATCCTAAACATGTTTTTAAACTGACCAAAGCATTGTATGGACTTATGCAAGCCCCTCAAGCATTGTATGATAGACATATATTATTTTTGCATCAAAATAATTACATTATGGGAATTTCCTATCCAACCATTTTTATATAGAATGTTAAGAAAAATGTTTTGATTTTTCAAATCTATGTTGATGACATTATATTTGGTTCAACTCACAAATCTTTAACAGATTCCTTTACGGATCTAATGAAATATGAGTTTGAAATGAGCATGATGGGTGAGTTAACATTTTTCCTTGGTTTTCAAATTTCTCAAAAACTGGATGGAATCTATATATCCCAACATATTTATATTAATTATCTTCTTAAAAAGTTTGTATTTGACAACACTATGAGTATAAGTACTCCCATTGGTACCTCAAATTCAGTTGGTCTTGATGAAGCTGGGAAACCAATAGATCAAACATCTTTTAGAGGTGTGATAGGAAGTATACTTTAGTTAAGAGATATTCATCCAGACTTAATATTTCTTGTATGATTTTGTGAAAGATATCAATCTAATCCTAAGGAATCTCATTTAAAGGCAATAAAAATAATTTTTCTCTACATAAAGGGAACCACGTATTTAGGAATTGTTTATACATCTGTAAATGATTCTGTTATAAAAACTTTTTCGAATGCTGACATTAGTGGAAGAAGAATGAATTTAAAAAGTACATCTGAAACTTGTCATTTCTTAGGAGATTCATTAGTTTCTTGGTCATGAAAGAAGCAACAATTAGTTGCACTTTCCACTAATGAATCTGAATATATAGCAGCTGGATGTTGTTGAGCTCATGTTTTGTGGATGCAACACACACTCACAGACTATGATATGAGTTTTACTAAAACAAAAAATTTTTGTGATAAAAATAGTTCCATTGAATTATGAAAAAACCCTACACATCACTCTCATGAAAAACACATATATATTAGGCATCACTTTCATAGGGATCACATGCAAAAAGGATATGTCATTCCTCAATTCATCGGAATGCAAGATCAACTTGCTGATATTTTCACAAAATATTTACCATCTGATAGATTTGAATACATTAAACAGATGTTAGGAATGCCAACCATAAGTAATCATCTTTTTTAACATCCTATTCAAATAAATCTTCTTACTGTAAGAAACACTTTTACTTATGGGGAGTACATTGGTTTGGAATATTTTCTAAAATTCTCGTAATGAAGTTTTTCAAAAAACAATTCATAATGAATATTTTCAAAAAAATCATAATGGAATTTTTTTCATATTCTAATTTTTTTCGTAGTTTAAAAATTTTCATATTGAATATTTTCTTAATCAAATGTTTAGTAATAGTGATTTTTGTACACAAAATTATCATTATGAATATTTCGTACTCAATGTTTTTGTAATGGAGATTTATCTACTCCAATTTTTTCTTAATGATGTTTTTCGTTTTCAAATTTTTTGTTATCAAAATTATTTGGGATTTAATTTTCATCAAGAATTTGTTTTCCTCAACAAAAATAAACATCCTGTAAATCCTAATGGAATGTTTCATTTCATGATTTTTCATAATCATCTGTTATTTTCTGGTATTTTCAGTTGGTTTTTAAATTTTTTGGATACAATTTTCCTTAAATATGAATGTTTTTATCAAAACCTCAAAAGATCAGATTCTATCAAATTTTCCTAGTGGGTATCATATTAACTGTCAAATATGATCAGAAATATTTTCAGCCATTGTATTTAGTTTGTAAGATGAATCATCAATTCTAAAAACTATAAAATGGACCCTAGAAAGGGTTGTCCCACATCGATCTCAAGCCCTCGCATGCTAATGTTCTGACCCTCAACATAAGCCCATTCCGAACTTCTCATATTTTTCTCATTTTCAAATGTATATAGATGAATCCTCTCAGAAAGATATGTCAAATATCAAGCCAGTTCTAGAGTATCAGGTGTATAGAGAAAGTTTGGTGCATCTGATCTTCTTCACTAATTATGATTCAATCATTTATAAGAACATCAAATTGAATGGATGAGAGATTGTTTGCATATCGAGGCCAGGGGCCCAATAATTGGTATATCAGGATTTTCTTATTGAGTTTTATTAATTAGTTAGTTTCTTCAAGGATGAAGGAAGAGTTATGTTTTCCTTCAATATATATAGAAAGACTTTTTCTTCTTTCATATACTAAGGTAGCTAGTTTGATTGGAGTTATGTATGAAGGAGAAGCAGAATTTTGGTCTCATATGTTGCCGAATGTTCAAGGAAGATTTGAAAAGGTGAAAGCTATGGAGTGTCTAGGTCTTATAGATGTCAAGACTCTAAATATTTATCATCTCTCTAAAATTAATAGGATCTTTGAATTTGGGTTCATGGATTTATCATTCTGAGAAAATGTTACAAGGAAACATTTAAAAAGAGTTACATGTACATCCTTGATTTTCTGGTGAACCTAAGGAAGGTCAATTTGGTTAATCATATTATCATTACGATTGAGAATATTAAGAATAGAAACCTGAATGCTTAGATAATCATTTATCCAGATATTCATTCTAATTTGAATGTTCAGTGTCTAGAATCATTCAAAATTCCTTGCAGTTCAAAGAGAAGGAATTTCAAAGTCATGCTAGTTTGTGATGATATATTGAAGAGGATGAACATTGGTCTTTCTAATGACTCTGGATAATTTTATGACCGACCAGTGGAAGAATCTGAAGCTATTCCAAAGAAAAAATAAGTGCATGAACCATCGAGAAAGAGAGGAAAGAAGAAGAAGTTGAAGGAAGTAGAAGAGGAAGAGAAAACTCGAAAAGCTAAGGAATCCCAATCCACACCTCCAAAACCTAAGAAACAAAAATAATATCCAGATGAGGTTGTAGAAAAATGGAGGGAGGATAAGAAAAATAAGAAAGTAGGGGAGCCAAGTTTTGGTTTCGATCCTGCTAAATCCAAATCCTTAAAGGAGAAGACACCAGATAATATTGAGAAGCAATCTAAAGAAAAGGAACAAATGAATAAGATGATCGATACTGAAATTGTTAAATCCCTTCGGATGGATACTGACAAAGCATCAAGGAATATCCCAGTAACAAAACCATTCATGGTATATGATTTACCTGAGACCCCAGGGAAGAAGTTTTTCACTCTATAAAAATTCCAAGAAAAATTTGTTGAAGTAGAAAAAGTTATGGAAGTAGTGGATGAAGAAGAAAGTAGGGGTGAAACAAAAGATCTCTACAAGAATGTTTAAGACTTCAATTAGAAAGAAAGTCCATCCGAGAAATTTTAAATCCGAACATCAGAAGAAGAATCTTCAAATCATGATACAACTAGGAATGATTAGAAAGAAGAGGATGAAAAAGATGAAGATAAAGTGAACAAGCTGTATGAGGAAGAAAGTTTTAATCATCATTTTATTCATCATGAAGATGCTGAGGTAGGAGCAGATAAGGAGAAGATAAATAAAGATAGAATTGTTCATCTGTCTGATAGTGAACATGAATCTCAGTATGAGGAATCCATTCCGAGAATTGATAAGGGAAAAAATGTGGTTTTTGAAACATCTGCTGAAACTATTGTGAGGAATAAGGAAGTTGGTGGATCTTCAAAGAGGAAACATGCTGAGTTAGAGAAAGAGCCCTCACCAAGGAAAGTCTCAGATTCAGAATAATCATCTGTAGGACATGTTTTTTTTGTGCAGTCATTGATGAAACTTGTTGGGACCATTTGTATTTTCCCAATCATAGACTCTAGATGCCAGATGCTTCAACACACAGTAAATCAGAAATTAGATTCAGTGTCCGTAGTGATGGAAAAGTGTGTCAAGCATGAGGATGATTTCAATAATTTATTCATTAACTGTGATTCCTACAAAATTTCTTGTAAGAAAAAGGTTACCTGGTCAAATAATATAGTTGAAGACATGAGTGAACTTGATGAATTCCAAAATGGTGTTAAGGAGGCGTTTGATATCGAATACGCTAAGATAAAATATCTTATAAATTTTTTTGAAGAAAAGTTAACTTTGGAACTAAATTTTCGGATTCCAGAAGTGAAGTATCTGAATGGGAAATTTTATTCTATTGCCCAAAGCAGAAAGAGAGAAAGAGATCTTCATATTGAGATAGAAGAATAGCTTGTCAAGAAGGAAAAAATTATGAAGGCTCAGGCAGAGGCTCTTCAGTCTCAGGAAGAAAGAATAAAGGCGTTAGAGAATAAAGTTGGGTATCAGGATCAGCTTCTTAAGCAAGCATAAGAAGATCATAAAGAGCTCAAAAGATAGATACTATAGTCAAGAAGTTGATGTCGAAGGAAAAGGAAGGATAACTTTGCTGCAATCCGATAAATTTTTGTGATTTTCTTCCTTGTATAAATTCTTTCTAATCATAATGAAATTTTTGATTACTTTTCTTTTGGATGTGTTGTACTAATATTTCAGGTACCATAATTTTTTTCCGTTCCTTCAAATTATTTCTAAAAATCACAAAGGTGGAGAGAGGAAAACGAATACTAATTAAAGAATAAATATCCCTAAGTAAGAGAGAGTTTATCTAAGAGGGAGTTTTCATTACAGAGATTTTCATAATCAAGATAATGAAAACTCTCATTCTAGAAATTTAGAATATGATCCTTAGTGTTCCATAGAAAAATGGGGAGTTAGTCGTATTTATCATTCCCTATATGATTAGGGAGATATGTTTCAGTTATAAAGTATAGAAATTTTTTTCTAAGTCCTTATTTTCTTTTTCGTATGGATGTTTGTGCTTTCCTTCCCCATGGAAATTTATCGATACCATGA
Organism: Viscum album; assembly: GCA_963277665.1. NCBI lineage: Eukaryota > Viridiplantae > Streptophyta > Magnoliopsida > Santalales > Viscaceae > Viscum > Viscum album. Next base: position 1,544,667,419 of record OY728142.1, read on the forward strand.
TTTTCATTGTTCATTATCTTGTCCAAGTGTAAAATTTGGTTTCATATCAAAAACCTCAGAATCATATAATACTTAGATAAAGAGAATTCTATTTTTAGGATCTGAATTCAGACTCCGAGTTCTCTAAATTGAGACTCCGAACACTTATGAGTTCTGACTAAGAAATCTAATGAATTCAGACTCCAAACATTGTATGTTCAGACTCCAATTTCTAATGAATTAAGACTCCTTCTATGTATGTTTTGACTCTGAATTCTAATGAATTATAACTCTGAACATTGTCAGTTCTGACTCTGAACTATCATGGACTCTGACTCCGAACATTGTAAGTTCAGATTCCGAATTATTATGAATCCAGATTCGGAATTTCCCTGAAATTTAGACTCTCGAATTACATAGAGATTATGTTCTTAATTCCTTAGAAAATAGAATCCGAATATCCTTGTATTATAGACACCTAATATGTTTTCGGTTAAACTCTGATCTTTTATTTTCTCACATTCCGAATATTTGATTTTGGTTATGTAACAATATTTTTTCGTACAATTTTTTTTCTTATGAAATGATTTCATGCATTCTATTAATAACTAATCATTGCTTGAGTGAAAATTGTACAGGTCCCTCTAAAATTGAAAGAAAAATATGACTGTTGGAGGAGAGAGCCAACCGTTGGAGTTGTGACTATAAATAAGAGCTCATTTGAAAGAGCACAATATTGTTCTATGAATCTAGTGATCACATGTTGTTGAAGTGATTTTTGGAGAGAGACCTCATTCTTAGTGCATACTAAACGTCTTGTTTAAATTTTCATCGTGATAATCCAAATGTTGTTGATTTCATTCATAGACTTATAAGGATATGAAGACGGAGGTGCAGACTACCTTAAAGTTCGAGGACTTCTTTACTGAGGAAGACATAGGTGATGACTACATTGATGTCAAGGTCATGTGGGGATAGAAATATAGACTCTGATATTCGTATCAAGGGTTTACCCTGGTGTGGGTAAGACAGACTTTATTGAAAGTATAAATCAAGGGAACTTTATCCAAGGTATATGGATAAACTTGTATTTGGGTTGAAAGATTTATTACTTGTTACATGGTTTTTTTCATGTTTTCCACTACATTTTGATTGTTGAGGAAAGTATAACAATCTTATACTTCCTTATACTTTTATACTCTAATTTAGTATTAGTCTATACACATTAAGGTAGAATCTTTATCTTTATAAAATTTCGTTATGTTTCATTTTTCGGAACCATCTTTTCTGGAATCACTTTATCCGTATCATATTTCAGGAATCTAGAAAGTGTGTAAAACTATAGGTTTTATGAGTTACCTTTATTAACCTTTTTAAAAAAAATTATCTTTAAACGTTCCAAAGAATTTCTAAAGTATACAACTCACCCCCTCTTGTATTTTGAGCATTATAATATACTTCATTCGGTATCTATATTATTTCGATCCTACATTTGGTATTATAGAGTAAATCATACTCCACATACCATATCAACAGTTATTATATTAATTTATCCCTTATTATTTAGTAATTTTCTTCTATTATGAAAAAACAAACAATGCTTGTCGTGTGTACATTTGGACTACGACCTCCATGAAGCGATTTGGTTCATTTTTTATCACTGAATATGAAAAATAGAAACATGTATATATTTGATGAATGTATATATTTACTATTAAAAAATTAGAAGTCTAAAATGATAATTTATCAAATATATGTTCATTATATCCCACTTTTTGAAAAATAAATGCGTTAATCGTGTGTACTTGCGAATTATCACCTTCATGAATGATAAATTAAATTTTTAATCACACCCATTCTAGGATGATTATAATAACGAATTAATGATGGAATATGATATTTATTTATATTTTTAATATTATTTAAAATTTATACAAGCATTATATAATTATATTCTTGTAGTTATTAAAGCATTATAACATTGCACTATTTTGGTATGTTCTACCACCAATGTAAATAATGATGTAATATTTATTTTATTAGAGAAATAAGAATATAATATAATGATAATATCATGTATTAGTAATTAATTTTTTATTTTTTTAAAACTTTTAATTGTTTTATTTACAGTTATTATATTTATTAATATATCACCTTTCGATCATTCAATAATCAAAAATTATTTTTTGCAATTTCATTTTTCTCAAATCATACATTTATCATCTCTAAATGAATTTAAAATATTATTTATAATAAATAAAAAAATGATTCCATTATATTAGGAAATCTAGGTTTGAATAAATTTGAACCAATACACAAGAATTTACCTCATCAGTATAGTACATGTAAAAAATAACTAATCCAAATTTCTCAAGATCCAATGATAGAAATAAACTATAATAGGAAAATATATTTTTAATGAAAATTTATATAATAAATGATTAAAATATTATATATATGAATAAAAATTATGTCATTTATTGATATAGTTATTTTAATTATTTGAGGAGATATTGCATGTTCCTGTAAGTGGGAAAAACGTTACAAGGTTATTTGTGATAAATTTAATTTATTTAGACGTATTTGTTATTTCTCACCATGAATATTTGGACATGTTATTATTACAACCTATGAAATTTATTTTAACATATTCATTAATTCATATGGTGTTATGGTCTATATTGTTTTCATTATTTAAATGGTTTTGGATTAAATTGATACAATGTTTATAAGTTTCCTTGTTAACAGAACTCCCTTCATTGAGTTTGAATATGTATTCATGAACGTTTTCCTACCATTTATTGTTGCTTAGACCATAATATTTTATTTCATGATACATCCTCATCATCTCCATGGAGAATTATTTTTTATTTAAAAAATTTATCTTGATGAAATTCTATCTTCAAATTATATCATTGTCGAGAATAAATATAAACCTATTAAATTGTGATATCTCATACATTACGTTATTTAAAATTCCTATAATTATTATCCTTTAAAATTTGAAATATATTTAGTTTTATATTATGTGGAATTCATAATTACTTTATCCTAAATTTTAAATAATGTTTTTAATCTCTTATTGATGTGGTTTTTCTATAATGGAATTATAATATGATTTAAAAAAGGATTTCCATCATTTTAAAAATAAATTATTATATATTAAAATCCAAATTATTTTTTATTAAAAATTAACTGAATTCATATATATATTATTAAAAAATAATTTTAAAAGAAAATTCTTTCCCAATTTTTTTACATCCCCCTATAGAAATTGTTAAGTCCTTTAAGGAAATTTTTTGACAATTCTTATTAAAGAAAAAAAGTTCTCAAAATGTTTATAAATAATATGATAGAACATTCTGAAATATATATAATTGATTACTGACATATCTTTTTTATATTGGTTTCTAAAATCCTACTAATCAATTTCTCATATATTACATTTATCAAAATTAAATTTATATGCGACCACAAAATTCATCACATAAACCCAATAAATAAGTATTACCATTTTTTAAAAAATCACAACAAATTTAACATTTTATATCCAAAGTAATACTTTAAAATAATTATATTTATCACGAATAACATTTAAATTATTCATTTGAAATAAAATTCTGTAGTGATTGAATTTTGGATATACACCATTTTAATTTTTGTGTCAATTTTGGTGAAACAATATAGAAATATTATGAAACCCATTGAACATTACATGGTTATTTTATGTTATGATTACTGATTATTTTCAATTGGATCATATATGTAACTAGTATTGATTTGTGTTATCCTACATCACCCAATAAATTGTTTTTTTTGGTTTTTTGTCTCATGAGAAAAAATGGGTTCTAAGGATTGAAACTCAAGTAAATAATTGACAATATGTTAGATTCTTAGATGAATAATGGAATTCAATTTGTGGTACTAAAGCTAATAGTGTACCATCTATTATGATAATTGAATCACTAAAGGGAAGTGAGTTATGGTTATCAATACATAATAGATCCCAAGATGTAAATCACGAGCCATTATGTAATTAGTAATAGAATTTTGATACCTAAACCATAATATAATGATTCATGAAGAATATTTTCATTCCAAATATCATCATAATGATTTTTCATATAATTGGTTCATCATGATATGATTATACCCTAAGGATCTAGATTGTTATCTCTCTTTTTTTCGCTATCTTTTTCCATACTATATGTTTTCTTATATTAGATTACTTTTCATACTATCATGAATTTTTGATATATTATATTTTAAATAGATTTTTTCACAAGATAGTTCACCCTTGATAATGTATTATTATATTCAAATTATAAAATTCTAAAAAAAAAGTTTTCCCTCTTTAATGAGTGAGTGAGATCACCCTTTTTCTATGTTTTAATTCCATAGGATAAGACGATATGTATGAAATATGATAAGTAATGAAGGGGTTCATGTTTATAAAAAATTTATTTTTCTGATACATGTTTTTAGAATAATGAAATGGAACCTGAAGAGTAATTAAAAAAAATTTATTCTACATTAAATAATATAAAAATGAAGAACATTTGGAGATGAATGAATAACAACACATCTATTTTAAAACTTTTCTATAATATCCAGGATTACTCACCTTGGTATCAAAAATATATAATAAATAACTAATATAATTTTAAATAATAATTATTAATTTTGTTTATAGAATGTTATAAGCATTAAAATAGTTTTGGAATATGTAATTAATAATATCATATTTATTATATAGTATCTTAAAGAATGTGATAGATAATGGGAATGTAAGGCAAGGGCTTCTTTGTCTTATTTTCAAATTCATGTGGAATGCATAATATTTTTTACTAAAATATATATTATATGATGTATTCACTAACTTTTCTCCATCACGTATAATTAATATATTTAATTTCATGATTTTTAAATTTTTATTTCATTGAAACCATTTTATTCTTATATATCCATTAACGAACATGTTTCTATAAACACAATTATCATTAATTGTTTAATGATAGTTAGTATTTCACCTATCCTATATAACATAGCCATATTATTCTATTTTATATTATAATGTGTATTTTTCTCTATGTTTTCTTGGGATTTACATTTCTACTAAATCGATCCCATTCTAAATGTCTACTGTTTCATGAATTATGAAAATCAAAAGGGATTTGATTTACTAAAATTTCCAACAAATGAGTTAAAATGAGATACATTTTGAATCAATATTCAATGTTTGATAAACTATTATTTGATATTCGGCTTCCTCTAAAATCCATACCTTCTTTTTAAAAGAAAAATAAATACCAAGTTTTACATTTCATTTATTTTGGTATTGAAAATGGTTTTCATAATATTTTTATATCAATGTTTTGTATTGATATCTTGTGATTGAAAGGTGTAAATTTTATGTTTCCTTTATGCATGTTTTATGTGATACGATTATGTTATGGTTCTTGGGCATTATTATGAAGACGGGTGGTTCAGTGATAAACTACGGGCGGGTGAGACCAATAGAGCTCTCCAATGCATTGGGTAACGTGAATGAGTGACACATTAAGGTTTCTCCAAAGAAATTTAGGGAATATACTGTGGTGGGTATTCCAAACATAACCAAGAGGGTTACTCCCTATGTAAGAATGTTATGAATGCCTCAAGTTACCTTTTATGTCTTATGATTTATATGATTTATTCATGATTTTATGAGGTATGATAAAGTGCCTATATTTTATGGGTAAAGTATGATTTCATTCTTATGTATATATGAACTCATGTTTCCTTTCCATATTTTTTATAACCCTTACTGAGCTTTTTATGCTCATCCCAAGTTTTTTGAAATGTTTTTCACAGGTCAAGGGAAAGGTACATGATATGATGATAGTGTCAAGGAAGTTTCATGAAAGAGTCCATGATTTATTTGCAATATGTTCTGTTGATGGGAAAAAATGAATACTATCTTTATGTAACCACTTTGTTTAAATGTAGAATGTAATGCAAGTTTAATGATCTAATTCTCTAAAACTCTAAACCTGAAAAGATCCTCAATGTGTAATCCTACAATAACTCAAGATTAAGTAATGTTTAGGGCTGGGGCCTTATACTATATCCATTGAAATCAATATTATTGCATATTATTTTCAAATTTTAATTTTTTTTAAAATGTATTCAATTCACTTTTTCTAATCCTTTCTGTCATTTAAGGATCACATATTGGATACTCTAAGGGATATTGGAAATGTTTTCATAATGTGTTCACTTACCCTTCATGAAATATTTTTACATTTTTCATCGATCCAATATTTAAATCAAATTTAAAAATTTAATACTTTTTCAAAAAACTATTATTTTTTCTTTAAAGAAATTGATGACCAATGTGACATTAAAATTATAATTTACGGAAAATATAATGTGTTTCCTAGAATAACTATTTTAATTTTTCTCTACCTTTTTAAATTAATCTATAAAATATTATTCCATTATAATAACTTTTAATGAATCATACTCTAAATATCCTTTTGAAAGATCCTTTTTGGTTATTTAATTTTTGGTATAAACCATTCATATTCCCCTGAAAAATTTATGTGATACCTCTTAAAAATGTTAGGGAAACCATTTTTCTTTAGATTTTTTCTTTAAGATGCATCAAAGTTTTCTTCTATAGTGTAACACATTTGTATGGATTAATTATGGGTGGGAACTACATCACCCTAAAATGTGTTTATTATGTTTATGTATCACGATATCATAATGGAACATGATAGTATTTATCTAAAGACTAAGGGTACATGAGAATATTTCTCCAAAACAAAAGAGTAAACACGAGTTATGTTTCTAATCATAAGGGTATACATGAGGAGTTATCCTAAAACAAAGTGTAAATTGGATGATATATACCAATAAATTGGGTATTTGTGAGGATTTTCTCTAATATAAAGGCCACATGAGACAATTTACCCCATGATAATTTTTACACTAGATTATTTAACCCAATCCAATTTAAAGACATGTTGATTAATCCCACGAAAAAGGGTACACTTGAGGATATTTCTAATTAAAAATGGTAGATAGGAGAAATTATACTATAAAAAATGTTACAATAGAGGATTATCGGAATCCCAAGGTTATATTGGATGATTATTTGAAGACCAGGGGTATATTGGAGGATTATAAAAATATCATTAAGGAATAAATTTTATTTTCAAAACCCAATTATTTAATGGATATCATAGAGGTAATACATGTCATATTATTTTCATTCTTATGTTTATGTATCACTCTTATGCCATAATCCTATTACAATGATTATAATACGTGAATCATGTTTACAACCTAAAAATTCCACAACAACTTCTATAATAAATTATTTTATTTTAGGCTTCACGTACTTCTATCATGACTTTGGAATAACCATATTGTTTCATTCCATTTTCAATAAAAACATCTCTCTAATGCTATGTTTTTATATCATTTTTATTGTCTAATCTTTGATTACTTGTTGGTGAGTTAATTTAAGTTACTACTCATTCAATCTAACACATTTCTTATATTTTCACTGTAACAAACCGAGATTTCATGAGAATTATTATTTTTGTTTTCATTGATGTCCCGTGTTGTACGCTACACTAAAATTAGCCTGTGATATATGCAACACCATGTTTTCTTGCAGTATACGACACACTATTATTGGCTCATGTCACACATAATTTCAAGTTCGTTTTGTAGAAACTATTCTATGCAACATTATGTATAGATTTTGTTTAATGTATAAATGAAATAAGTTTTGATTATGTTATACGCAACACCAAACGGATCTTTCACTACACGCAACCCTAACATGGATTGCATTAAACGCAATAAATACCTTCCTTGATAGCGTGTGTAGTACGCAATACCGAGTTTCACTAAATGAGATATTATCATAATATTATTATGAACTAGCCGTTATGAATAGTAATACCCAATTTTTAGAATTTTATAAATTATATCTTACAAAATGGACTTCATTTTTGGATTCAGAATATCAAAATTAGCCTAGGGTGAATTTTTGGTCTTTTTCTGAAAACTTTCAATTTTTGATGAACAGTGAAAACAATGGGTTACTATTTAAAAACCGACTTTTTATTTAAATAATTATTTATTTGATTAAAATTTATTTTAGGTAAAAATTGATACATAATACCAATATAAGTTCAATGTAATTCATTTGAGTCATTTTATAATAATTTTAGATATATAAAAATTGTATTGAACTTTTCACAGTCTTTTACCCACCTCCTAAGAGGTTATACAATTGTTCATAAAATTTAATTTTACCACTTCTGTGAGTTGAATTTCGAAAATCCGAGAGACACGGTTAATATCAAGTAGTAAAATTTGGTTCAATAAGATAAAATTAATTTTTGTGAATAGTAACTTTTTACTTTTATTTACCATGGTTAAAAGTAAATAGAGTAATTCAAGGTTAAATGAATATTATAATAATTATAAATTACCTTAACACTCATAAAAACCTTATTGGATGAGTAATGGCCTTCTATTTCCATCCTTGGGTCGATTTTGAGACACCATGGAGCCACTTATGAAAGACAATGACATATTAGATTAATTAATTTAATGTAAAGACAAAATTGGCATTAACAAAAATCGTTTTGTAATTTATTTTTATACGGGGCTATAAAAATTATATTTTAAACTATAAATATTAATTGGAAATAAAAAACGATTCTCTACATGTTGGTATTTTTTTTAAAATTTTTAGACATCAAATAAATTAAATTATTTAAGACACAATAATGATGTTGTATTTACCTCATTAATAAATGATTTAAATAAATTAGATTATAATGATTAAAATATTATCCAAAACATGTCCAATTATGATTGGATGATTTTATTTCGAATATGAGTTATCTTAGATTCTACAGTAATGTGTTTTGGACCTCTTGAAACCGAATATAAGTTTATAATAAAATAATGTTTTCACACTTTCCTAAAGAGCCCCTCCTCTCCCTTATAAAAGGAGACCACTTCTATGCAATTTCTCACAACTCTCAAGCCTTTTGGATCCTCCAAACTCTACCCAATTAAGCTCCCTACATCCCTATCCTCCCCTAGAAGGATTACCTTAGGCAGGAGACACTCCATGAATTTCTTTTGGTTCAAACCAAAGGAAGTTACCCAAATTAAAGGTAACTGTTTCTCTTAAATTGTTTCCGTTTATTCTACCTCTCCAACCCCTAAACTCATTTTAATCCTTTCTTTTGTAATAAAAAAAGTATCCTAAGTGTACTAGGATGTTTTTGTGAGAATTATTCTAACTAAACTTACACACACCTCCATCTAATGCTTGAAGAACATGATGTTTCTGTGGATGGAAAACTAACGCCTCACGAAATGATGATTGTTCGATTTTCTCCTACCGCCTCTCATGGTGGCCATTATGATGGAACTGTATTTATATATGATATATATTATGTTTATGATTTACTTATTGTTATTTACTTCCAAATTGTTTCAAGCCTTTATGGTTTCCATAGTTAGTAAATACGATAATCTCATTTGAGGAAGTGTGGACTACCGCCCCCTCAAAGTGATGTGATTCGTTAATACCTTATGTGGGATGTATAAAAGATGTGTTAAATGATATTATATATGATATTATACTAGAATTATAATATAACTATGTTTCATTATGTTTTAATTCCATTAAAATAAGAAATAGAGATGAAAGTAGCGTTCATGTGTACGTACGACTTACCGTCTCCATGAACGGTACATTTCATTTCTTAACAACATATGTTATGTACTATTATAAATACATGTATATTCTAGATATAAAATGAATATATATGATATATAAATCATGATTTACATTCTTGAAGAAAGTAAATCATTATATAAGTAATAATAATATCTAGAACAACAAGTCCAAACACGTGTGATAAGTAAGATGATTTTTCCCAAAATGTTGCATTAACATGGGATTTAAGAAGAACAGGTAAAATAAAGTCATAAGTGAACGATATATGATATAATAACAATTAATATGATTATTTAATAAGTCAATTTCATTATTTAAATCATTATATATGTGGTTAGGATACGTACGAAGTATATCAGACCTAAGGTAAGGGAAAATCTCACAATCTCATTTTTATCTGAGATTTTTTATACTTTGGTATTTATTAGGGTGTATTTTATCATCCACATATATGTTTCCTCAATATGTAATATTATTTCTATCCTCCAAAATTTTTTAAAATCCAATTTTACCCTTCTCTATGTTTTTATTAAAAGATATGAATGGAATCTTTTGTCTTTTTTCATACAAGGTACTTTTTGACTTTTCTGGCTAAAGTACGAGAAGAATGTTTTTTAACTTATATGGAATGAATGGATTTTTACAGTTTTATAATACCTTATTTTCATAAATAGTACTATAAATGATTTCATGGTTATTTCAAATAAAATCCTTTTCTTTTAAAATTGTGTGACATTTTGTGAAAAGAAAATGATTTTAAAAAAGAAAGGATATTTTCCTCAAGAATTCATTTCATGTGATTTATCAAAATAATTTTCCATCTAAGATGACATTATTTCATATGTGTATGTTTAAAGTATAATGTTACAATGATTTACATGGTTTCATTTTTCTAATTATTAAATGATATCCATTTGTTTTATATGGATTATGTTATTATGGGATGATATTTATGAAACCCATTTTATTCTTCGGGTTATGATGAATGATTTATGTTTATTTTGTGGCACAAGTAAGAATGATTTAAATATGAGACGGGTGGGACCTATATCTCACTCCAATGCTTTTGGTAAAGATTTTCATCTCATGAGATAGACATCGCTGAAACGGAAAGTAAATCCAGTTCAGAAATACAGGGCTGGAACGACATGTAAAACCGGTTCAGTAAGGGACTTTGTCCACTAAGGTGGTCTTGGAAGCAATGCCTTGGCTACTATGGAAATCATATCACGTGATTAATGGTTTTCTACAATTACATGTTTTATTCTCATGCTATTTTATCATGATTAATGTTTGTTTATGATCTATGCCTTATGTAATTCCATGTTTTATGTCATTGCCCATGATTTTGATGTTTAAACATTATGTACATGTTATTAAGTTCAAATGTATATGATTTGTTTTATATAATCCATTCTTACCCTTACTGAGCATTTGAGCACACCCTTTATATGTTTTCTTTTCCCCAGGATTTAAAGAAAGGTTTTCGGTAAGAAAACCAAAAAGGGGAAGATCATTGTGGGAGATATTGAAGATCTTTCACCACGATTAGAAGATTACGTTCCGAGTTTCCCAAGACACTAAACTATTACGGTCCTTGGGTGTCTTTTCATGTTATGTATTAATAATTCCTCAAAATTAATGTAATGTCCATGTACGTCAAGCTTCGGGTCTCTACAGTTGGTATTAGAGGAAAGGTCTACTCAACCTTTGGAAACTAGGATGCGAGAACTTTAGTGAGTTCCCTAAAGATATTTCTACGGTATGTCTAGGGATGTCCCTAAGGTGAAGTATATGTATAGGTTATAGTCCTAGAATTATGGTAAAGATATTAGAATTAAACCTAAAATGTTAGATATCGAAGGTAATCCCCCTTTATTATGTTGATTTCCCTAGCATGATCCTTGCCTCTCACACTATTCTTTTTTGGTTTTAGACGATGGATGGACCCCGAAGGAACCGTGTTGATCAATGTAATGGACAATGAAATGATTGTCCTCCTGAACAAACCAATGTTATGGGAGATAGAGTTAAAAATCTTATTTCTATACTTACACAATCTATGAATCATTCTGGACTTCCGAATGAGCAGAGAAGGGAACAATATTCTATTGAGTACTTCATGAGGAAACACCCACCTTATTTCAATGGGTCTTCTAATCCACTAGTTACTGAACAATGGATTAGTACCATTGAAAAGACAATTTCCATACTTCACTATTCAGAGCATGAAAAATTCATTTTGGCTATTTAATATTTAAAAGGTGAAGTAGACAAGTGGTGGACTCTAATTAACAAAAAAATTACCCGAGATAAAATTGAATCCATGGAATGGGATGAGTTCAAGAACTTATTTTTTCAATAATTACATACCTCGTATTCTTCGAAAAAAGATGGAAATGGATTTCCTTGAGCTTAAGAAAAAGGATGATGAATCTGTTGGTATATACGAAGAAAATTTTACAATGCTTGCAGGTATGCATCTGGCTTTATCATCCAACCTAAAAGTAAAGTTGATTGATTCTTCAGTGGCTTAAAACCAAATCTTAGAAGGGTATTAGCTATAAGAGACTTTAGTAGATATGAAGAAAATGTCCGTTGTTCTATCAAGGTAGAAATTGAAGTTGGTGTTACATATCCATCTCATGGTTTGTACAAGAAACAAAATATGGAGTTCAAGGAGAAATCTCAGAAAAATGGTGAAAAGAAGATAAATTTTTCTTTATGCACAAAGTGTGGAAATAAGTATGGTGGAGATTGTATTAAAGGGAATAGAAATTTTTTTTAAGTGTAGAAAATAAAATCATCGAGCAGCTGAGTGTCGAAGTAATAGAAAAAGGGTTTCTAATGATGTGAATAAAGAAAAGACTGCAGAGAACGCATAACCAACACTTCAATGCTTCAAGTGCAATGAAATGGGGCATTATGCTAATCAATTTCCTAATCCAAGGGTTAATGGTGATCTACATGAGCAACCACTTAAAGCAAAGGACAAAGGGAAGTCACATGCGATCACTATTGGTGATTTTGAATATGACAACGATGTGGTGGAATGATTAAGTGTTTATATAATGGGATTCCAAAATAATGCTGTATACAGTATCATAGAATATTGGAATATTTATGTATTGGTCTATTATGGTTTTCAATAGTTTTATGGTACCAGTAACCATTGAATGTGATTGAGACATTTTTGGATATAAGATGATATGCGCATAATGAAGGGATAAGGAGAAAAATGAAATTTTGACAATATTAATGAGATCATTACTGATATCAGGAAAAAGTTATATCATGGTTTAGGTATATAGAATTTTTGGATTTTGGTATGTGGAAGAGTTAAATTTTGACAACATTCATGTTTTCACTAAGATTCAATGGGTATTCATTTTTCAAGAGAATACATGATTACAGTATTGACATGTTTGGAATGTGAACAAAAAGATATATCGGGGATAAATGATGGTCTTAACATGCTCGATAGATGAAATTTCTAGTAATTGTTTTCTTTATACTATAATCTTGGACCGAAGTATTGAAATGGATTACGTTGGACATAATTTAGTATTGCTTAAGGATAGAACTTTTCCTGATATTATTGATGGAATGTCATAATGATGTAATTTTTAAAAAAAGGACAACCTGCAGAATGGGCGACAACCCGTCGCGTTGGACAAGGCTATGAGAATCGAACCCACAACCGATGTTCGACTGGACTTTATCCCCTACCACTGGCCTACAGGAAGTCCCTGGTTTGTAAAAACAAGTTTTATTATATTAAGTAGTATGATAAATGAAGTATAAGTCCATTTTTGGAATCATATACAATTAACCTCTCCATTGATAGACTTATGTATATAACTTTTTCTAACATTATGTTTGAGACAGATGGAATGACCTATAACTCTATCGCATGATCCACTAAGAATTCATAGAAAACAAATTCATCTTCATTTTTTTAAGATATGAAGTGGAAATTGTTCAAGACATGAACAAAAATGATATTATAGCAAAATCACGTAATAATTTCTCTTAAATTCAATGATTCTTAAACATTATGGAAATTATCTTGGAAGCAAAAAATGTTTTCCTAGTACTCTTATATCTGATTAATCAAATGGTACCTTAGATCCTCAAAATTTTATGTCTTTATGATTGTTGTATTTTTCCTAGCCATATTCTCTACCACTCTCTATCAGAACATGATGGTTAGATTTCTCTTCTATATCAATATTTTTCACCTATGTTCTCCTATGTGGAAACATAGTGATAAGATAATTTAGGTAACCATTACATATGATAAATTTGTTTATAAAATTATGATTTAGTATTACTTTTTACGATGTGGGTTTCTACTAAAGAAACTTTCATGTAGAAATCCATTTATAACCCCGACGAATTTCGAGGGCGAAATTCGTTTTAAGGGGGGTAGAATGTAACAACCCGAGATTTTATGAAAATGATTCTTTTTAATTTCATTGATGGCTTGTGTTGTACGCTACACCAAAAATATCTTGTGATATCCGCAACACCGTATTTACTTGCAGTATATGCAACACTATTCTTGGCTCGTGTTACACACAATTTCATGTTCGTTTTAAAGAAACTATTCTACGTAACATTATGTATAGATTTTTTTAATGTATAAATGAAATAAGTTTTGATTATGTTATATTCAACACCAAACAGAGATTTCACTACACACATCCCTAACATTGCTTGCATTACATGCAATAAAGACCTTCCTTGATAGCGTGTGTAGTACACAATACCGAGTTTCACTAAACGAGATATTATTATAATATTATTATGAACTAGCCATTATGAATAGTAATACCCAATTTTTTGGAATTTTATAAATTTTATCTTTCAAAATGGACTTCATTTTTGGATTTGGAATATTGAAATTATCCTAGGGTGAATTTGTGGTATTTTTCTGAAAACATTCAATTTTTGATGAACAGTGAAAACAATGGGTTACTATTTAAAAACAGACTTATTATTTAAATAATTAATTATTTTATTTAAATTTATTTTAGATAAAAATTGTTACATAATTCCTATATAAGTTCAATTTAATTCATTTGAGTCATTTTATAATAATTTTTGATATATAAAAAGTGTATTGAACTTTTCACCGTCTTTTACCCACCTCCTAGGAGGTTTTGCAATTGTTCATAAAACTTAATTTTAACGCTTCTGTGAGTTGAATTTCTAAAATCTAAGAGACATAATTAATATAAAAGAGTAAAATGTGGTTCAATAACATAAAAATATTTTTTTTTGAATAGTAACTTTTTACATTTATTTACCATGGATATAAGTAAATAGGGTAATTCAAGGTTAAAAGAATATTATAATAATTTAAAATTACCATAACACTTGTCCAAACCTTATTGGATGAGTAATGGCTGACCATGGGAATCCCTGGGTAGATTTTGGGACACCATGGAGCCACTTATGAAAGACAATGACACATTGGATTAATTAATTTAATGTAAAGACAAATTTGGCATTAACAAAAATCGTTTAGTAATTAATTTTTATATGGAGCTATATAAATTATATTTTAAACTATAAATATTAAATGGAAAGATAAAAAGATTACCTACATGTTGGTATTTTTTTATAATTTTTAGACATCATATAAATTAAATTATTTATGACACAATAATGATGCAGTATTTACCTCATTAATAAATGATTTAAATAAATTAGATTATAATCATTAAAATATTATGCAAAACATGTAAAATTGTAATTGGATGATTTTATATCTTATATGAGCCATCTTATCTTCGACATTAATTTGTTTTGGACCACTTGAAACCGAAGATAATTTTATAATAAAATAATGTTTTCACGCATTCCTAAAGAGCCCCCCCTCTCCCTTATAATAGGAGACAACTTCTATGCAATTCATCACACATCTCAAGACTTTTGGATCATCCAAAATCTGATCAATTAAGCTCCCTACATCCCTATACTCCCCCTATAATCATTACCTTAGGTAGAAGGAACTCCAAGAATTACTTTGGTTCAATCCAAAGAAAGTTACCGAAATTAATGGTAACATGTTCTCTTAAATTGGTTTCATTTATTCTACTTATCCAACCCCTAAACTCCATTTAATCATTTATTTTGTAGGAAAACAAGTATGTTTAATATAATAGTATGTTTGTATGAAATGTATTCTAACTACACTTACACACACCTCCATCTAATGGATGAAGAACATAATGTTTCTATGGATGGAAAACTAACGCCTCACGAAATGATGATTGTTCGATTTTCTCCTACAGCCTCTCATGGTGGCCATTATGATGGCACTGTATTTATATATGATATATATTATGTTTATGATTTACATATTATTCTTTACATCCCAATTATTTCAATCTTTAATGGTGTCCATAGTGGGTACATACGATATTCTCATTTGAGGAAGTGCGGACTACCGCCCCCTCAAAGTGATGTGATTCGTTAATACCTTATGTGGGATGTATATAAGATGTGGTTAATGATATTATATATGATATTATACTGGAATTATAATATAAATATGTATAATTATGTTTTAATTCTATTAAAACATGAAATAGAAATGAAAGTAGCATTCATGCGTACGTACGACTTACCGTCTCCATGAACGGTGCATTTAATTTCCTACATCCATTTGTTATGTATTATTATAAATACATGTATATTCTGGATATATAATGAATATATATTATATATAAATCATTATTTACATTCTTTAAGTACGTTAATCATGATATAAGTAATAATAACATCAAGAACAACAAGTCCAAACACGTACGATAAATAAGATGATTTTACCCAAAACGTTGCTTTAACATGGGATTTACAACAACACAGTTATTATAAATTCATAAGTGAACCATATATGATATCATAACAATGAATATTATTAGGTTATAACTCAATTAAATTATTTAAATCGTCACACAGGAGGTTCGGATACGTACAAATCATATCATACCTAAGGTAAGGGAAAATCTCACAATATAATTTTTATTCGAGATTGTTTATACATTGGTATTTACTGGGGTGTATTTTTTCATCCAAATCCATGTTTACTCAATATATAATATTATTTATGTCCTCCTATAATTTTTTAAATCCAATTTTACCCTTCAATGTGTTTTTAGTAAAAGATATGAAAGGAATATTTTGTCATATTTTGTACAAGGTACTTTTTGACTTTTCCAGCAAAAGTACGAGAAGAATGTTTATTAACTTATACGGAATGAACAGATTTTTATGGTTTTATAAAGCCTTATTTTCATAAAGAATACTCTTCAAGATTTCATGGTTATTTTCAATAAAATCTTTTTCTTTTAAAATTGAGTGACATTTTGTGAAAAGAAAATGATTTTAAAAAAGAAAGGATATTTTCCTCAAGAATTCATTTCAAGTGATGTATCAAAATCATTTTCCATCTAAGATGACATTATTTCATATGTGTATGTTTAATGTATAATTTATATATGATTTACATGGTTTAATTTGTTTTATGATGAAATGATATCCATTTGTTTTATATAGATTATGTTATGATGGGATGATATTTATGAAACCCATTTTATTCTTTGGGTTATAACGAATGATTTATGTTTATTTTGTGGCACAAGTAAGAATGATTTCAATATGAGACGGCTGGAAAATATATCTCCCTACAATTAATTGGGTAAAGATGTATATCTCATGGTATATACATGGATGAAACGACAAGTAAATCCAGTTCAATAATATAGGGCTGGAACGACAAATAAACCCGAATTAGTAAGGGACTTTGTCCACTAAGATGGTCTTGGCAGCAATGCCATAGATACTATGGAAATAATATCATGTTCTTAATGGTTTTCCATAATTACATGTTTTATTCCCGTGCTATTTTATCATGATTTATTCTTCTTTATGATCTATTACTTATGTACTGTCATGTTTAATGTCACTGCCCATGATTTTGATGTTTGTACACTATGTACATGTTTTTATGTTCAAATGTATATGATTTGTTTTATATTATCCATGCTTGCCCTTAATAATCATTTTAGCTCACACTTTATATGTTTTATTTTCCCAAGTATCTAAAGAATGGTTTTAGATAAGAAAACCAAAAAGGGGAAGATCTTTATGGGAGATATTGAAGATCTTTCACCATGATTAGAGGACTACGTTCCGAGTTTCCAAAGACACTAAACTATTACAGTCCTTGTGTGTCTGTTGTTGTTATGTATTAATAATTTCACAAAAGTAATGCAATGTTCATGTACATCATGCTTTGGGTCTCTATATTCACTCCCCGTATTATATAGATCATTGTACCTAGGATATATCTAGAATTGGATATAGTTATGTAATAATATGGGAAAATTTTCAATTATTTTATAAAATAACACACATATATATATATATATAAACATAATCGTCCAATATATAATACATTGTATTAATATTAACTTGTAATGAGTTAATTAAGAGAAGAAAATATAAAAATGGCCATAGACAACACATGATTATTGAAGGATTGGTTTATTAGGTTCAGTAATTTTATAGTTATACAAAACAAGTCCTTTGTTAAAATAACGTTTTCATTGGTGAATAAATTTATATATTCATTTTTTTATTCATATAATAATTTCTATTTATATTATTAAGAATTATAATAATATTATTTATGAATTTGGGTGGAAGTAGGATCCAAAAAATGATGACGTCGAAGTTATGTACCTAAGAACTCAAAAAGAGTCATATTTGGGATAATTAGATTTATATTCATACTGAGGATAATTATATGGATATCTTATTTGATGATATATATTATGTTTCTATGGATTGCATATTTTATTCCATGGGATAATGATCATTAAAATTATGAGGACATAATTTAATTTATGTGGGGTTACTCCATGAAATTTAAGAACATATATATATATATATATTCTAAAATAATATTATGTTCATTTATATGGTATACATGAAACATACAACTAATATGAGTTTTGGAATATTTATTATTAATTATATTTAATAATAATAAAACTTCTAGAATGTAAATAATATAATAATGAATTATTAAATTCATATAAAATATATATAATGGAACATAACATACTAAAAATTTATTTCACAATAAAATCAATATTTAATTTAAATATTATAAATTTTCACTAAAACCTATATTTATGTATTTATTAATTAAGATTTTATAAAAGAAAATATATTTTTGAATTCAATATATAAAAATTATCATAAGGGGAATGTTTAATATTTATATCTAAAAATGGAATATTATTTCATAATTGAAAATACAATCTCAACTGAAATTGTAAATTTCATGATTTTAAAAATCTCAAGTTCCGACCTTGATTCATCCATTTCTTGGTTTCTCCAAATAACCATTACTACTCATGTCACCGAATTTCTCAATATTTTCTCTCTAGTGTCAGGAATCTTGATTGGATCAACACTGTAATAAAAAATAGGTTCCATCTCAATTTATTCATAAGTGAGTACATTCATTGGTTATCGAATTTACATAATTACAATGATATATGGAACACATTTTGAACATTAAACATACACGGTGAAATTTATAATTGGTAAATTGTAGCTTAAATAAATTCCATAATCTCAAATGGTCTAATATACCTACGACTCAATTTCATTTTGTTACCAAACCTTATACCACCAATCATAGGGAATAATTTCAAAAAGACAAGATATCCAACTTGAAATATCAAATATCTTCGTCAGGTTGCCTCTATAACAATTTTTCCATCATTTTATTTCTTTAATATGAACCTAATAAGTATTTACATTTTTAATTGTTTCAATATTAAGTTTTCGGCTTGTAAGTTTCCTCTCACAAACATTATCCCAAAATGATGGAGTACGACATCTCTTCCATTGACTGCTACATACGGAACCATTTAAATACTATATTGGATACTATTATTGTAGGAAAATTATAAAAAAGGTATATAAGGATCCCAAATACATTGAAAGTCAATTTTTCATGAACATAACCTATCTTCTAATTTTTTAATATTTTTATCAAACTATCCATCATTTCGAGGGTTATAAGTTATATGCAAAAGAATCTCAGTATCCAATGCCTTTTTAGGACCCTTACAATTTTTTTATGTGAAACAAGGATCTAAATCATACCCAATCAAAAGAAGAGTACCATTAATTAATAATAAATCATAAATATCGAGTCTTGATTGGAAATAAATAGGTAAATATTATCTTATATAAATAAAATGTTCTGATTTTGTAATAAAATCATTAATAAACCATGTCATATCATTCATTCTTGGGGTACTTGGTAATCTAGTGATGAAGTCCATAGTAACATCATCCCACTTCTACATAGGAATATCTAGAGGATTCATGATTCCTCTATGAAACTTTCACTAAAACCTATCTTCTTTAAAAACTAAACATCTTGATACATATTCATCAATTTCCTTCTTTATAGTAACCCAAAAAATTTCCTTCAAATATCTATAAATCATGGAACAACTAGGTTGTATAGAAAACATTGAGCATTGAGAATATTATAATAGTCACCCATTTATCATAGGTATTGATGCAACATGTAACCACTTTCAAAATTTCAGATCCCCATCCTCATACACAAAGTATGATAATCTTCCATATTTAATTGATTTAACTTTCTATTTCAAATTATCATCATCATATTGATAAATTTATATCTTCGCGAGTAATGATGGTTTGAAAAATTATTTAAAAGATGAGGGATGTTTCTACATCATTTATAATTCCCATTTCCATATTTTTTAAATCTATGAATATATGATCATTATTAATCATCATTTTTGTTAGAAGTCCTAAATATATTCTATATAAAGCATTTTATCCTTTATTTTCTTTTTCTGTGTGGTAGTGTATTAAAAAATCATAATATTTTAGTAACTCGAGCCATCATATTTTCCTTATTTTGAGTGATTTCTATGTAAATATGTATTTAAAAATATTTTATTCCCTATATATCACACAAATTTCTCCATAGATATAGTTTCTCCATATATTCTGAGAAATGATTATTGCTAATACCTCAAGATTATGATTTTTTTCCTGAGTCTTCAACTTCTTTGATTCATATCAAATAACTCTATCATTTTTCATAAGTAAATAATCATGTAACGTCCTCGATCCATAACTATATATAGAAACCAATAATTTCATGATTTTAGGTTCAACATCATAGAATTGACTAATCTTCTCTTAAATTATCCAAAACATTCTTAACATTCTTTTTTCCAGATGAACATAACCCCTTTATGTGTGATCTTCATTAACGGGTTATCCAATCTAGAAAAATTATTTTTTTTAGTCCAATAATAACCTACTAAACCAATAAAAATATGTACATTAGTTATGTTCATTAGTTTTTTCTATTCTTGTATTACCATTGTCTTTTTTAGGATCCATTGTGATTCCATTCATAATGAAAATATCTAAAAAATTAAACTTTCTGAGGATCGAATTCATACTAGCTAGAATTTTCAAATAAATATTTCTTTATGAGTGTCTAAAGAATGATATACATGTTATTATCAGGTGCTCCAAATATTTTAGAGTACACTAGAATATAATCAATTAATATTATAACAAAATAGTCAGATATTCTTTAAATACATAGTTTATTGGATCAATGAAAATAGAGTGTGTGTTATTCAATCCAAAATGGAATTATTGTGAACTCATAATGTCCATTCATTTTATGAAATGCTATCTTTAGAACATCTTCCTTTCTTACTCACAAAAGAAGATACCGAAAATGAAGATCAATATCCAAGGAATACTATTCTCTACAAACTTGATCAAATAAAATAACAATGAGTGGAATATGATACCTTGTCATAATTGTAATATAATTTATTTCTCTTTAATTAATTCATAGCCTCAAGGATCTATCTTTGTTATTCACAAACAGAACACGAGATCCCTATGGGGAGACACTAGGGAAAATAAATCCCATTATTACTCAAATACAATAGTTATTTCTTAATTTCCTATAATTCTATAGTGGAAATTATATAATGAGTCATTGACATTGGTCTTACATCAAGGTTTAAATCAATGGTAAAAAAAATTGCACTCTGGGTGGTGTCCATGTATATATTTAAAAAATAAATCAATGTCTTCCCAAAAAATTAAAGATCCTAAATTTGAAGATTACATTCCTCATTCCTAGTTGATGTTTTCTAATCCTCCCCAAGAATTCCATTTAGCAGAGCTACTGGGTGTGTATTGATATTACAAATCTAGTGGTGTTTGTACTCTAAAGATAAGGGGTTCAACATATTCTTAAAAAATTATAATTTCCTTCTTCTAATAATATATTTTTACAAAATATTTTTAAATACATTCTGTAACTAATATTATATAAAATTACAAAATAGTTATGATGATATGGTCATAAAATAAATCATTTGTATGTCCTATAATGCAGACTGAAGGATATATTCTTATTCCAACAAGACCTCACATAGGGGTTTTCCCAGAAAAATCCTTATTTAATCAAAATTGAAATGTCATATTTTCATTGAAACATGGGTAATTATTAAATAGTTTTATTAAAATTAAACAAATAATGTATTTTATAAATTAGAATTTTGGATTAAAAAACTTTACACAAAATCATCAGGAACTTCTACTTCAGCTATACAGGTCACATAATTTTAGCCATCTCCCCTTGGCCACTTCTATAAGAAGATTACCATGATGCTTGGGTCATTAATTTGAATAATACACTATTTCATTACTGTTTAATAATTGAACATCATTGATTTATTTCTTCCCCTTACATTCATTAACTCATTGACCCTCTTCATCACACATAGAAAAAAATCAAATCCCTTTCAAGTATTTACTATGATGATTACATCCATAATATTCATATAATGGGTATTTCATCATTTCCCTATTATTAATTGAAACATATATATTTACATAGTTATCAGATAAACTTTTGTTCTCTTGATTTCTACAGAACATATAGTATTTAGAATATTCATTCTCTGTTTTTATGTTACATAATAAAAATTCATCACATGAGGAATATTTTTAATAAGCCAGTGCCCAAAAGAGATTTGGGTTAAGACCATCAATAAAATGATCTATCATGTTTTCTAAATAATGAATCTAATAAATTGCATACCTAGCTAGCCTTTTGATGGTCTTATACTCTACAAAACACTCCTCTACATTTTATTTAAGAAAAATGTAACTTATCTCCATTTTAATTCACTTATTAGGAGGGATATATTTTTTTATGAGTGATTCGTTAAATTTTCTCAATTACATGACTTCACTTTCATCTTTCTCTATATTATTATGGATCAATGAACACCATTGATTCGAATATACCTCATGAAAATAAATTTCGTATAATAAATTTTCATTTTCGTTGCATCCTAATTATAGAAATATATTTTCTAGAGACATGATCCCCTACTTATCTACCACTAGATTAGTAGACCCTCTAAAGGAAGGGGGATTTTGATATATGAAACAATACTAAATAGGTGTAGTGTGTTTGTTCTTCCAAACCTAAGTAATATGTACATAAATTGTCATGATCTTCAATGGTCGAACACTAACTATATTTACATGCTTAGTAGGGATATACCTACATTATCTGTAGGTATTGAATCTATTTCTTCCAAAAGACAGCATCACTAAATAATAGAACTCAATAAGTAAGATCATAATTATAATTAGTATTGACCCAAAAATTTTCATCAATTAATTATTATAATTTATTTTTTTTACTTAACATGTAGTTTCAAAGGATTCTACTAAACATTCTTTGATAAAAACAGTAATAAACCCAAACCTAGTACCTCAATGTTGGTGGTTAATTTATTACAATGGCATAGATAAAAAATATAACATTAACAAAAATTGATTATCTTGTTATTTTTAAAGAACTATATTTATATGGTTCACTTATTATATTTATAATTAATGATAGTACATTGAAATTAAAAATAAACAGCTTCGTTGAAACATATACAAAGACTTAATCATCGTAACATGTAGAAAGAAAAAAGTGTGGGCTCAAATTCTCAATAAGGGTAACATGATTGAATAATTAGTGAATCTATTTAAATAATTCATAGTTATTGTGGAACAAAAAATAATTGATTAAAAATAATCCTCTGTTGTAATATGAATGTAAATGAAACCATATATTTCTTCATTGTGAATATATCATTGAAATTAATAATAGAATATTGAATGGTGAAAACGATTATTTTTTTAGACTTCATGTATATGGAAAATAAATGATTATATGATTAATAATGCTTAGGTATGTGGTTAGAAACATGTTTTATTTTTCTTAGAAACCAATACAAAGGGTTTTCTCCGAACTATTTTGTCACATTAGACATATAGATGCATCCAGGGGATATCTAAACTCATTACCCACCCATAACTATATGTCCATATAATTATTCTTACATAGATTCATTTCACGAACAATATGATTTATAAAAATATCTATATTGTGTAGAAAATATAGATTTATTAATACTCCCATATTAAAACAACGATGACATTGTATGTAAATATCGAATATAACTAAGAAAATAAATCATAACCCTAAAACATTAAATATGTATATTTAGTGAAATAATTAATGATTTATAATCATGAAAAAAGGATGTATGCATGGACAACACACAAGGAATAAGTGTCGAATAATCCATTACAAAATGAAATATCCTAATGGTGTCTATAAAGTAATTTTTTTAACTCTTAATATGACAATAGTACTAAAAATAAGCAAATATCATAATAACTTATTTCCAATTTAATTGAAATAAATATAAAAATAGTGTTTAACAATCTTGAGAATTGATCCACATTATTTCTGTTTAATGGAAAATATTAAAGTGTCTTTAAAAGAGACAAAATAATATTTTCTTACAAAATAATGGAAATAAAAAAATAGGTTTTTTATTAAAATAATAATTTTGTAAAAATATTTTTGGTTTAATAAGTATTGTGCATTTCACATGAAAATGTGTAAGTAATTTGGAAGTTCCCTTAAATCAGGCAACTTTATCAGAAGTAATTGAAAAAGGAAAAGTTATAAAACATGTATTTCCCCATAAAATAAAGAATAATTGATATATGTGTATATTTTTGAGACATAAACACAGAATATTATATGATTTAATAATAATAAAAAATAATTACATTAGTGTAATGATATAAAAACTATGACCCAAAGGGAAACTAGTTGTTCATAAAGGATCCCTTACCTTATGATCAAAATTGATTTTTACTTGATAATATTATCTTGGATAATGAAAATTGGGTTATTAATAATTTATTTCAAATCCCTTTAAAAATGTATTTTATTTAGAATAATTTTACTAATATCATTTATGGATTTCTGGAAGAGTAATAATATTCAATTTTGTTATTCCTGTGTGATTTGTCCTCAGTTTTCATGATTGAATCATTTGTATACATGTATCAAGGATCATGTAAAATGATAATATTTATCTAGAATTAAATTTATATGTTATTAATGAACTTAAAAAATATTTTATGGTTTCATATATAATTGTTTTCTATATATGAGGATGATTCATTAGATATAACGTTATTGATAAATGAATGATATATTTTGGCTGTTTTTCATTCATCACAAGCTAGTTTTGAATTATTATTTAATATTACAAATATATAATTTTTATAGAGATGTAAATAATTTTTAACAGACATATTATAATTATTTTATTTTTAAAAATGGTTGTATGAGCATCTGTGAAGGATGAATTGAAAGGCGAAAACTCATCAACCATGAGGGTGGTAAATCGGCACCTCAGAGACAATGTTTTCAATTTTTAGAATAAAAATAGAAGAGAATATAATTTATGATCAACATAACATTAAGATTATAATATTCCACTATATTTATTAGACTAGAGTTATTAGGTCCTTTTCATATCCTAGTTGGTTGATGGATAATAAAATAAAATAAATTGAATGAGAGAGAGGGAATGTTTTACCTCTTGATCATTTTCTCCTTTAGAAAATCTTTAAGGGGCTTGAATGTAGTATTTTGGTGAGGTCATAAATTCAAGACATAGGGAAGAGGATTGGGAGAGTTATTGGGAAGAATATTTTTATGCTTCAAAGCTTAAAAGGTGTGTGGAAAAGAGGCTGAGAGGGTTGATATTAATATTGGGTGAATGAGGTGATTTTTATTTTATTCATTATTTATTATTGTTTTCAAAATAATAAAAATAGTGTTGATTATTAAGAATAAATAATGTAACTATAGCATGAATGTTCAAAAAATATGTTTCTTAAATCATTTATATATCATCAATTACACAATAATTCAACTATTTAGCTAATAACCCAAATTATCATAGTTCACTATTCAAAAAATTCAACCATTGTAGAAAAATAAAAATGAATATCATCATAACCAAATTTTGGCAAGTAGAATTCAAAAACAGACTCCATTTTTTGAAAATAATTTACTAAATGTGGTAAATTAGTTTTATTAAAATCATCATTTATTTTAAAAATAATGATTTTAAATTTATACTAGATTTATGACACAGTAAAGAAAATTTTGGTCTCATAAAATTATCTTATAATCACAAGACAAGAAACATATTAATTATTTAATTCATTATGGGAAATTTATTTTTATTAAAAAAAATAATATTAATTAAAAAATTAAATAAATATTTATCACTTACAAAAATACCAACAATTAATTTATCATTTTGAAAATTTTACTTACTTATATCATGATAAAATTATAAAATATTTTCATTTATAAGATTTCAAATTTTAATTTATTATTTCATAAGTGAGGATACTATTCTTTTGGAAAGGTACTATTATTTATGGTCAAATTTCTATTATAAAAGTCTTGTTGATATTTAATATTATATAACAGTTTGTTTGGGCTACATAATAGAATTTTCTTTTAAGGTCCATTCCATTGTGAAAATTGTGGTGTTTGAAGTGTTCTAGTTTTTTTAATTGTGACATAGGACCGGTGACTCACTAAACCCTAGCTCACCCAATGGTGACTCACCAAATGCTACATCACCCAAACAGTGACTCGTCCAATGGGAATATACCCAATGGTGACTCGTCGAGTGGTGCCCCGCACCAGTAACTCACCTATAGTGCCTCAAAACGATGACTCTCAATGGTGGGTTGCAATGGAAGGTCTTCAATAGTGCCTCACACCAAGGATTCACAATGGTAAATCTCTAGAGGTGACTCCAAACTGTGACTCGTCCACCAATAGCTTGTCAAACAGTGACTTATCCACTGATAGATATTCCACCAGTGACATAAAATAGTGAGTTTTCTAGAAGTATCTCATCTAGTGGTGAGTCATCCACTGGTGACACATGGGGGTGACTCACCCAACAATGAGTCATTTCTGACAGTTTTTTAAATTTATAGTTTTTATCAGATTTCTGGTTTCATCAATCAAATATTTTATATGATCTAGAATTATTTTAAGTCCATTTTATTCTTTTTTAAAGTACGTAAGATACACATGAAAATTCTTAACACTTAAAAGGATATTATATAGTCAAAACATGTGTTCATGATTGTGAATTAGGTTTAAAATATTTTGAAACCATTTATTTAATTGATATAGGATCTGGCCTTTATAAAGCTGAAATACATTCACCCTGGTGTGTTTCTATTTTCTCTTGATACAGTACATCCCCAAAACATTTCTTCCCTAATAACCCATGCATCTACGTTATAGTTTTCGGTATATGGTTTTCCTATGGATTTTTCCTACTCAATGCGCTCCCCCTATTTTAGTGAAACCATTAAAATGATGATCATTTAATTTTTGAAGGTAGTTTTCCTTCATCCCTATTATTTTTGTATCATGCAGTGTGGGTGTATGGATATACTCTAGTGGAATATAACAAGATACCTACCTCGTACAGATAACTAAACTAATTTAAATATCAACTTTTTGTGCTTGGAAAAGTATTGTATGATCTTATTTGTCATTTTTTGATGTTATCATTGTATGGGATATATTCCTATAAAAAATCATGGTAGTTGGGGGTCCTTGGTTTCACACAGAATTTATATGAATGTGTGTTGGTATGATTCTATTTAATCAAATGCATGAAATATCTTAACCCGGAATATTCACAAAAGATAAATGGATTCACCTAGATTGTAAGGTTTATGTGATAACACCATAAATTATGTGGAATTTACTATTGGATTCCCTATAAAATCTGGAAGAATTTCTTTCTCTGTTATGTGTTATACCCTGTTTCTTCACATGATGGTTTGTTTTGGGTTGTCTTTGGTGACATGGTGAAGGGAATATGAGTGTGTTGTGGTATGTGGGGGTAGTGGATGATATTTTACATAGAGTTGGGTTGGGATTATAGTAATGATACATATGGTTTTTCAGTGTGTCTACAATGGGTATAGTTATATAGTGGGTTCGAATAATGGTTATGGTGTAGTTGTTAAGTAAGGATATAAAAAGGAGATGTGGGGGTAAATTGGCAGTGATGTGGGAATATTCGAAAGAATGTAATTGGTAGTTGTATGTTGATGATTTATGTGTGTTGGTTATTGTTTTCTATGAATTAATTATATTTCATGGGGAAGTATAGAACTAAAATGGTATATCTATTCTTGGAGTAATATGGAAGAAATTGTTTACTTGGAATGGAATTTAGAATTTGAATAGCCAAATAATTAATGATAACATGCTAGAACTTAATGAAAAAATATGTTGTTAATATGGGATTATTCAATATTCGTGAAATTTGTTAAGAAGCTAAATGTGGATTGAACATGTATTGTGACTATTCGATTGTTTTTTTCTTGTACGATGATATTATTATTTCATTTGGTTGGTTCTATAACATATACCCAAGTATTAATGGAATTAATAATGTATGTTATTGACTTGAAATGGATAATTTTGATGATGAATTTGTTTATGGATTTTATTTTTTCACTTATTGATTTTATGTACAAACTAAATGAATGGTGCTGTGAATTGGGTATGTGTCTTGTTGTGCAGTTTTTTATTTAGAGGTGGAAGTAGATGTGGTGGATTGTTAGGTGGGTGTTTTTTTGGAAACCCCTAGGTTTGGATGAGTTTTCGGTATATATATATGTGTGTGTGTGTGTCTGTATTCTCTTTGTGATTTCTATATCCACCTCACCCTAGTTGAGCACTATGTTTTGAAAACCCCTATTGTTATGGAGGAGGGTTTCCTTTGCCAACATCCAGATTGGAGGATGGATGGTGGTTTATTTCCCTTCCTAGCTCCCCCTTTTAGGATCCCGTAGCCCTATAATTGTCAGGTAGGTTGTGGTGATATTGTGAGGCCAATGTGTCTGCAGGAGAGCTATTCTTTCCCAAGGGTCAATATGATGAGATGTGTTGTGATTTCCTAGGTGACTTCGAGATGAGTTGTGGTTGTGGATAAGGAGTTCGTGGTCAATATATGGTATCGTTGTGGACTAGGTGTTTGTGAGGAGATTTTTTTTTTCTGTGTTTTCGGGACAATATTTTATTCCTAGGTTTGTGTGGGTGGTTTGTTACATATGGATTATGGAAGTGTGTGGAAGTGACATGACATTCGCCATTAGGGTTTGAGAATTAAACTAGTGGGAAGTGGTGATGGGTACACAAACATAAATGTGTTTACTATAATACTATACATGGATGAGGTATTTGGGGAGTGAGCCTTGTTGAGTTTTTTATTTTTGTTAGTGTACCTGTTTAAGTGTTGTTTGGTTCCACTACATTCACATAGGTGCATTAAATTTCCCTTTCCACATGTACATAAGAGACTTTAGTTTTTCCCTACTGAGTATAATTTTATTATCACCCAATGTATATGAAATCTATTTTCATGTTTCAAATAAGTCATTTTGGATAGTGTTAGATGTTTTTTTGGACATTTGTAGCTTTTTCATGTCTCAGCCTTAGCCTTTATTCTTTTGGTCTTTTATAAGCAGAGTTTTATACGTATCAATTTTTATTTATACATGAATTTCTAAAATTTTTGGATTAATTTTATATAAGTCATTGAGTTATATTTGGATAAACCATATTATATCCAAATATTGTTTTATTATAAAGGTAATAGCCTACTATATTTTGATATATTTGAACCCTTGGTGATAGTCACCAACTCGGGACCTAATGGAGGCGGGACTTGGGGGTCATTATCTATCTATCTCTATTCCAATCTCATGAGGGGCATCATTGTGGTAGGGAATGATAACAAAAATTTATCATATCCTAATGGTTGAGAGATAATATGGTGTTCGATGTTAGGCATGGTGAGGATTTTTGGGTTGGTAGGGAAAAGTGTTGGGTGATTTTGGTGCACTACATAGGGATTGGGGGATTGACTAGAACATCAGATTTTAGGGACCTCGTGATCCGATTAAAGGACTCTAATCCTACTGAACGACTAAATGAGGATACACTGATTGCATGGTAGATACACTTGTAATGATACATTCATCATGATGACTTGTGTTCTAATTTTTTTGGGTTTATTTAGGTGAAATTTAATTTAATTATATGAATCATGACATTTAATTCTTATTTATATAACATTTCCCATTATTTTATTCCATGAAAAAATATTTAATTATTGGGTGAATCATTCTTAAATCAAAGTGGAAAGAGTAATTTCATCGATAAATGGATTGAATTGTTTGTGTAAAACCGTTTTTAGGCTTCACTGTATTGTTTCTTCTCTTATAATTTCATGATTCATGAAAAATTGTCTTTTTATTCCCTAGAAATATATATATATATAGATATCTTGTTTTCCAAATGTTTGAAATTGTTAGAGAAGCATGCTTCATATATTTTTTATGTGATGAACTCTCTAAATTTTAGAAACCCTTATGAATCATGTTACCTTGAAGTAGCTTTTACACTGGCATGATCAAATAAATAATTATTTTTTAAATCATGTTTAAATGTATTAATTTCCCCATGTGAGTGAATATTCAATGAATTATCTTTACATTTTTAATTTATCATAACCATGTTTTGTTGACTCATTGTAATTTGTTTATTTAAATGTTTATAATATGCAGATCTTAAAATTTAACATATTACTTATTTAAAATTCCTTTGAATTTTGATACCGTGAAATGAATAAATTTCACTGTATTTGGATTGATTGCAGTTTTACAGTACTGATTTAACTATTTGTTGTTAAATGTGTTAGGGTATAAATTATTTTGACATTTATATATAAACTTAGTGATATTATAAGCAAGACTATTGGTAAATTTTTGAGATGTAAAAACAATTTTTATAATTAGAATTAATAGTTTATGACTGATAAATACATTTATGTACTAAAATAGCCTTATATAAGATGTTACCTTAGAGTAGATTGTTATGGGAAGAATGAATAATGTTGAAATCATTGGTGTTGATACTAAGGATATTCTAGTATGATATTCTTGTCCATATATAATGTTTGATATGTTACATTTAAATTTGTGAGTATAATCATGTTATCCTTATATAATCATGTTTTCTTGAACAAAAAAATGATTTAATGATATTTATCCTGATCATGATAACACATAAAAGATTGAAATGAATCATTTATAGTTTTAATTTTATTGTTATAAAATATTTTATACTTTAATGACTATGAGAGTATGTGGTTTATAAAAGGTGTTTTGTAAATTGAACATAAGAAAATAGCATGTATAATTTTTCAATGGAAGTTGTAAGTGTATTTCCTTGATAATAATATGATCCCAGAAAATCATGGTCAACCATATTAAACATGGTGTGTGATATAACATGTATATGAATTTATCATTAAAATGGTTCATGTTGGATTTATTTTAATGCAATATATGATGTTTCACTAGTGTTTTTTTCGGTTTTTTTATTATCATTGCATCTATGTGTTGTTATGCCATGTAAAAAATTTTATTTGTTAGAAACTTTGTTTATATTGTGATTGTTGTAGTCTATGAGACCCTTTGATAGGACTTCTTGATTAATATCACCATTTCTTAAGAGTTTAATCACTTGAATATATAAAATTAACTAATTTTCTATGGAAAATTTTAAATTGTGTAATTGTACCAATGAGAAATAATAACTTGACATAATGTATTCCCCTAAATAGTTTTAAAAGATGATATTAATTGCTGCTATGTAGGGTTGTTCTTATTAATTTTTATTGTGTTATGTATGATTAAAATTCATCAAAATCAGGCTGATGGGAAGACATGGTCCATAATTTAAACTTGTTATAGCTTTATGTGATTGAAACCATGTGGGTGAGTGATTGTCACATAATGTGTAAAATATCTCAACATGAGATATGGGGATCATCAATTTCTATGATTGGGGATTTTTTGTGATGAGAATTATGATAGTTTATTTGGGCAGTGTGGAGAATAATAATGAGAATGTTGTTATGTGAAAAAAGGTATTTTCCAATGTATCGTAAAGTGGTGAAGTGATGTGGTTGCATGAAATCATAGTGCATGTTTTTGTTAGTTGGTGAGTTTAGAATTTGAACAGATATAGAATTAATGATAACAGGTAGGAATTTTATGAAAAAATGTGTTGTTAATATGGGATTATTAAATATTCGTGAAATATTTTAACCAAAAAAATGTGCACTAAATTGTAATTGTGACTTATGGCTTGTGTTCTACTTATATGGGGTTCTTCATATGAAATGTGGTCCGTTTTTCTATATCTGTCCAAGTATTAGTGGAATTAATAATATATATGAATGAATTCAAATGGATATTTTTAATGATTAAATGGACGATGGGTTGTATTTTTTCACTTATTGTTGTTATGTAAAAAGAAACTGGTTGTGAGTATGAATTGTGTTCCTGTCTTATTGTGTCGTTGTGCATTTAAAGGAGGGAGAAAAGGCGGGGTCTCGTGAGTTCGTTATTTTTTTGGACACCCATTTTTTAGGCCGAGCGGTTGTTATATATATATATATTTATTTATATATATATATATATATATATCCTTTGTGATTTCTATTAGCACCCAACCCTAGTTGAGCACTATGTGCTAAACACCCCCATTTTCATGGGGGAGGGTGTCCTTTCCAAGCACCCCATTGGGAGGATGGATGTCTTGTTATTGGCTCGTCCCAGATCCATTTTCTATGAATTGGTAACACAAGAATATTTAGGTTGGTTGTAGTGAGGTTGTGAGGCCCAGGTTTATACAGGTGTGGTATGATTTTCCAAGGGTCTATGGGATGAGATGTGGTGTACTTTCTCATGTGTTATCAGGATGAGGTGTGGTTGTGGCCCAGGTGTTTGCGAGCAGAATGTGGTATAGTTGTGGCCCATGTGACTTTTGTTTGAACGTTCTTAGCATATTTTCCTAGGTTTCAAGACTATATATAAGGCCCTAGTGTTTGTGTGCTGGTTGTGTTAGGGGATTGTGGAAGAGTGTGGAAGCCTTAGGATTTTTATCTTTAGGCTATGATAATTTAACTAGAGGAAAGTGTTGTGGGGTAACCAAACATCGATAAACATTATATTGTGTTATTATACATCGAAGTATTAGTTGGGGATCTAAAATTGGTGATGTTCACATTTTGGTTAGAATACAAGTTTAGGTTTTATTTAGTTATACTACATTCAGATAGGTGAATTATTATTCTCTTTCCACTTTTTTGTGAGAGACATTGGGTTTTTCATACTACATACTCTTTTATGATCACCCTACATATATGAAAATAGCTTTTAGATTTCAAGGAGGATGTTGTGGAATCTGATGGATGTTTCTCATTCGGACTTTTTGAGTTGTTTAAATGTCATCTCATTATCCATTAATCTTTTTTATTATCATTTGGAGAATTTAAGATGGACAATTTTGTATTTATACATGCATTTTGGAATGGTTTGGCTTAATTTAAAATATTTCATTGTGTTGTTTTGGGATAAAATATCTTATATCAAGACCATGTTTTCTTATTAATGTTAATGCCTACCATATTTTGAGATCTTTATACCCTTGGTTCTAGTTGTCAACCCATGGCCTACAGGATACCAGACTATTGGGTCAATATATATATCTCTCTATTTCTATATATATAGGGTTATCCTTGGAGGGAGGGGGTCATGACATAATGGTATTGGAGGCTTACGGTTGAGAGATATTATAAAGTTGAATGTTAGGTACAATAAAGATTTTATGGGTTTGTAAGGACATAGTGTCCGATAATATTGGTGGGTGACTTAAGTCAGGGAGGACGTGCAATGACATGTGATTTTTAATCCACTATTATATAATGAAAGGGATATGAGACTAATAGACAACTAAATGAGTCAACACTAATTTTAGGGTAGATATCCTAATAAAGGTACATTAATCATAATTAATCGTGTTCTTATTTTAATAGGTAGATTTTTTGAATTTAAAATGAATTAACTGATTCATGATTTTTTATGCAAATTTCACTGACTTTTCCCATTATTTTATTTCTCTTTAAACTCATTAATTTTTTGGTAAATAATTATTATAACCTAGAGGTAAGTGTAATGTGATAGAAAACCAACTTGAATTGTTTTTGTAAAACCTTATTAAAGTCTGAATGTGTTTTTTCCTCTCCTATTAAAACATGATTCTTGTTAAATTTTATTTTTATTCACTTAATATAAATTTATAACATTCCATATAATTTTCACAATGTTTGAAGTTATCAGAGAAACATGCTTAGTGTATTTTCTTTTGATCAACTGTTTATATTTTGGAAACCATAATGAATCATGCTACCTTGACATAGATTCAACACTAAAATGAAAACATAAATAATTAATTTAAATCTTTCCTAGATGTATTAATTTCCCAATGTGAGTAAACATGACATGCAATTTCATTAAAATTTTAAATTATCAGAAACATGTGTTGTTGAATTGTTATAAAATTTATCTTTAGTTATTTAAATTTTAATATTCCTAAAAATCTGCGTACTAGTTATTTAAAATTCCATTGAATTTTTAGTCATTTGATAAGAATAATATTCTCATTATTTTTCTTTATTTCAATTCTATTGTGTTGATATAACTATATATTCTGAGCACGTGTTAGGGTAGATATTATTGTGAAATTTATATATAAACTTCAGAAATTGATAAGAATATCAATTGGAGACTTCCCAAGACATAAAAACTTCTCTAATTATTAGAATAACTATTTTAGTATAGATATTAACTTTTAGTGTTTTAAATTACCTTACCTCATCTGTTATGTAATGAGTAGTTTATTATGGGAAGCGTGCCTAAATTTGAAATTGTTTGTGTGGAAACTATGTAAATTCTACAATGAGATACTTGTGAATATAGCATATTTGATATGTTACATTTAAATATATATGCTGAATAACAATATCCTTATATAAGAATGTTTTCTTGAACTGAAAAATGATTATATGACGTTTATCTCGAGCATGAAAATACATAAATGATAGAAATACAACACTAGTAGTTTTAATTTGATTGTTAGAAAAAAAAATTACATTAAAAATTATTAGTCCAAGTATTTTATGAAATGTAGTTTTTTAATTAAACAGAGGAAGATATCATGTAGAATTTTTCAAAGCAAGTTGAAATGTTATTTGTTTTATATTATATGATCCTATAAAATCTTGTTTAACCATATTAAACTTGGGGTGTTATATAAAATGTGTACTGTTTTACCTTTAACATGGTTTCATTTGAAAGCTATTTAAATGCAATACATGATGTTTAACTAGTTTTGTTTGGGGTTTCATTATTATCAATTCATTGATGCGTTTCTATGCCTTGAGAAAAATATAATTTGTTCCCAAACATTGCTTGTTATATTAATATTGTAGATTTTGAGACCCTTGATATGACATCTAGATTTAACTCACATTGTCTTAAAAGGTTAATCACTTATATATAGATAATTAACTCATTTCCCATGGAAATTTCATATTTTCATAAAAGTACCTACGTGAAATCATTAGATGAAATAATGTCAGCCCCTAAACAGTTCTGAAAGATGCTTGGTGTTGCTGATATGTGTAGTTGTTCTTGTTTTGTTACATTATGTGATGTGCGATTAAAATTTTTTAAGAACGTTATAATTGGAATAATTGATCCCTCAAGATTCATTATATATTTACACAATTATAACTCTATGGGTGGGTCAGTGCTTCCTAAAGTGGATAATATCTCGACATAGGATACTGAATTCTTAGATATATGTTCTTGGGGATTTTTTAGGATGATAATGGTGATATTTGGTAGGGGTAGTGTGTGGGATAATATGTATAAGTTGGTTCTATAAAAAAGGGTACTTTATCATGTACAATAATGTGGTATATTGTTGTGGTTTCATGAAACCCTGGTGGAATATGTTTTTAGTTAGTGAGTTTGGGGGTAGTGGTATTGTAATTTAGTAGTGGTGATGTGTGGTGGATGATATATAAATTTAACATAAATTTTTTACATGTATTTTTGTTGTTATGTTATTATGATAAGGAAATGCCTCAATAGAAGTAAAAAGGATTAATCCCTTAAAGTCGACAATAAAATAAAATGGTTGTTTAGGGAATCTTGAAAGAAATGAAGATAGGATTTCCTACCATGGGTAATCTATATTTATAAATGATGTGATGAGATTGATTGACTGTTATATTTTTTTGCTGGGTTTATTTTGATTTATTATACGTTGATAAAATTTTTCTTGTCCTCAACCAAATGATTAGAGGATAAATTATTTCCCGCATCATGACACATTATATAACGACATGTTTTGAAACCATGTGGGTGATTTAGTGAAACCCAAAGAAAAAAATATTATGGTGTAGTGGATGGTTTTATATTATTTTTATTATTCTAGTAGAGATCTGTAAGTTAATATGCATTTTTTTGGAAGATCAATACTATTATAAACTCTTACAAGTAATGGATTGCACCTCTAAAAAATATAAATAGGAATGTTAAAGCCATTACTATTTCTTCATAAGAATTTTCCTATAAAATAATTAATTGATGAAAAACATAGATGAATTTTGAATATGGATAATCTGGTACATTAAAACTCAATTAATATTGATGATGCATGTCATATGTTAATTAGAATTTTATAAATTTGCTATTAAATTCTGCTAATATTAACTTTCTAAAGAGCATGATAGATTTTTGTGAGTTGATCAAAATAAATTTTGTGAAATAATGAAACCTTCCAATTTACATAAGTTTTCTTGGAAAATATATTAGAGAAAAAAAATTGTTTTACAGAATTTGATGAAAGTGTTTCCACAAAGATCATGTCGATAAATACCAGGTACAAAAAGGATTCAGAATTTGAGTTTTGACTCAAAATGACTTTTTTAGCTTACTGAGTTTTTTGTAACACCCCAAGACATTATAAAATTTTCATTTATAAATAATATTATTTTTATTTCATTATTTTCTTTTACAAAAAGACATTTTATGCATACACAACACACAACAATGATTTGTCTTGTGTTACACGGAAGACCTAGTTTTATAGAAGAACAATACATTAATAAATTATTATTATTTAGTAGGATATATAACCTAGCCATTAAATAAGATATTATAAATAGTATAAAATAGATATTGAATTTTATATATCCTAGATAATTTTAATATTCATCTCATATGTTTCTTCAATATAATAAAATAATAATTTCCATTTTTCTAATTAAAGAAGTATTTTTCAAAAAAAATTATAGATTTACAACCTTTTAATGGTGAACCATTTTAAAAAAAATATTTGACACTTTTATATAAATAATTTGAAAAAATAAACTACCTCCTTAGATGGGGGATCGAACAAATTAGTTTGGATAAATTTTTGGTGTTTTTCTGATAACGTTCATATTTTGATTAATAGTGAAAAATAGTAAATTACAATTGAAAAAAAATTATTAATTGTAATTTATTATGTTAACTTATAAAATTTGAATGGTTTCAAATTTTAGTTAGATTATATTTTTATCATTAAAATAATCCAGGTCATTGGGATTAATTTTTCACTAAAATTAGATATAAAAAGATTTAAATCTTTTGATGGTTTTTACTTTTGAAAAACTTGTTTTCTCATTTTAATAATGAAGAATAATTTTAAATTAATTTCTAAAACCTACGTGTTTTGAATTTATAATAATTTAATCCATAAATCGAATCAAAAGGTTCAATATTTGAATATAGGTACCTTTTATGTTTTTATATTAAGAATTAAAAATTCAGTAATTATTTTTATTTACCATGGTTAAGGATAAATTAGGTAAATAATGATAAAAATAAAGTTATAATAATATAAAACTACCCTAACACCTGTCATACTATTATTGGATGAGTTATGGGAGATAAAAATAATCTTTCAGCATAATTTTTGGCTTTTGGGATCCATTTGGCTGTGATGATGACATGTTATAATAATTAATTTAAGGTAAGTCGAAATTTAACATAAACATGTAGCATTTTAATGAAAAAATTTTAATATGGGGTTGTATAATAGATATATTTCACTATAAACAGTCATAATAAATCAAAAATTATTTACAAAATAATGTTATTTTATTTAAAAAAATTAGATATTAAATAAATTTATTTAATTATGACACAATAATGATGCAATGATTACCTTATTAATGAATGATTGAAATAAGTGATATTATTGATATTAAAATAAATTTAAATAGTAATTAGTTATTCAATAAAAAAAATTTGGATAACATTTACATGTTAGCGATGATTTAATATTTTTTTAATTTAATAATGTTTTTATGACTTTAATAATAATAAATTACTAAATAATGTCAAAGCTGACAAAAATGATTTTTTTAAACAAAGTATATTTTAATGAATTATATAATTTTAATATCAATATAATATTATTCAAAATGGAATATATAGTTTTTAAAATTTCATTAATGGTCCACTAGAGGTTTTATTATCATTCTATAGTAACTATAATAACTATATAGTATAAAAATACAAGAAGACAATGTAAGAGTAAACATATTTAACTAAGGGTTAGTGACAAAAGATAAGGTTAATTTCATGATCAAAACATTCCAAAAACCTATTTGATGAAATTTTATAGGCCCATAAACAAATTATATTATAAATAAATTATGGTGGAGATATTATATATATAAAATAAATTTTATTTAAATTAATATGTCAAGATTTTCCTAAACTTCCCTTAACCTCTTTTAAAAAAAGGCACTTCAATTTATCTTAAATTCACAACTCCAAATCCCATTGGCATAGTGAAACCCTATTCAATTATTCTCCCAACTTACCTCAATTCATAATAGGGGAAAAACATTTGTAGAAAAAAACATAAAGAGTCAATTTGTGCAAATCAAAAATACACACCCAAATAAGAGGCATTCGTTTTATCTCTTCTTTCAAAGTTATTTTATTCTTCTACATCCTATTTAAATGTTTTTAATTATAAAAGTAATAAGTACTGTATAATAAATATTTTTAGTTTTTTTTATAATCATGGGACAATAATATTCACCATTTCATCCGTCCCCCGTATCAGAATATGACCATGTGTGCCTACAGACGACATATCATCTCCACACCGTTGTGTAGTTTTTTATTAAACATTACATTATTTTTATGGGTTGGATGATTAGAATAATAGAAATAAATAAATAATATGTAAATATTATAATTTTTTATAATTAATATACCTTTTATATCTATATCATTTAAACATTAAATGAATGATATCATCGCTCATTCGTACAAATGACCTACATTCTACATGATGCGATAAGATTCATTCACCACATTAACCATTAAAGAATGATTATAAACATCATATGAAAAGTAAATATAATATTTATGTACTTTATATCACTATTTATTTAACTAAAATATAACCTATGCATAAGAAAAATGACTTACTTAACAAAACATTCATAGGAAAACAAAGCAGTTAACACCCGAAAAAATGATAAAGCTGAAATCTTATGAACAAAATAAGATAAGTGGGTAGTATATCATATCATAAAAATTTTATTGTACTAGTATATTTTATTAAAAAACATTATGTATTATATAGGAGGTTAACACACCCTTGACTAAAGGAAATTACAATGTAAGGGTTAATTTCACAGTCTCATTATTATCTGAGATTGATTATACATAAGTATCTAATGGGACATATTTATCATCCACATCCAATTTTCATATACATGTATTTAAAAATAAAATTTATATTCCTACAATACATTTTAAAGTCATCTATACCATTTTTTGACTTTTCATAACATTTTTATAATGTAATCTTTCAATTATTTTGGAAACTTTGTACTATATGACATTTTTGAAAAATTAAGGAAATTTTTTTTAACATATACTATGAAATTTTCTATTGTACGTCATTATGATGAACTGACATTATGAATATTCCATTAAATTATTACTAGGTTTTTTAAAGGGATGTTTTTCTTTCATAATTATGTCGTCTTTCAAATGATTTCAAAGTAGAAATTGGATATTTCTAAAAGCTTTTTGATGATTTTTTATCACTATCATCTATGTCAACATCCATTATTGGATTTTATACTTAATTATGATTTATATTTTTTGAAATAAACATCCATATTATATTTAAGGTTTTATGATACATTTGACTATGCATGTTCTATTTTGAAATCATTCACAGCTTATGGTTTATGTTTTGAAATTTTATATTATAGTTTTAATATGAATGTTTATGTTAGTTATTTTTTACCCCTTTAATAAGAGCAAAACATTAGAATTTATAAGTGTCGGGAACGGCCCTATATATCCCCTTGATGCATCGGTAGGTATCATGAGAAAATTATATTTGGGTTTTGGCTATTGCCATACCAAATTATGTATGCTGTCTCGGCCAAAGCCTTGACGGTGTGTTTATGATTCCCCAAATTATGTAATCCATCATTATAAGGATAGTTATTACATGTTATTATTAGACTAGTAGAATATCCAGGTTAAATTTTACATAAAATTATTTGATATATTCTATGAATATTATAATGAATATTATGTTTAAAAGGCTTGTGTTTTAGTTTTATACATTTCCGTAAATGGTTATGCTTATTTATAGTAGCTTCTACAATATTCGTTATCCTTACTAAGTATATTCTCTCACCCCATTCATGAAATTAATTTTTTTCATAGGATATGAATAATTATATTATGATTTACCTATATGTATAGCCTAAGGGATATTAGAATTTTTAAAGGGGATACTATGTTGTATATCATTTCATGACGTATTGTAAAACTAATATTTGACTTTTGTGTTTCAAAGGAAACAAAATGAATTGGTCATTTAGGACATGATTAAATAAAAATATTCCAATTTAATTGATAATTTACGGACACTAGGAAATTGGTTTTGGGGTGTTACAATTTGTATTAGAGTAAGTTTAGTATAAACCTAGTAAACTAGATTTAGAAAACAACCTTGATTAGGGAATATTACCATGAGGTAGAATTTTAGGATAATTATAAAATAAATTCCTAGAATTTTGGTAATATAGATATTATATGTGTATTCCTAGAAAATACATCCCTATCTGGATACTACAAGAGGATGTGGTTCTGGATTATAGTACCCTGGGGTAAAAACATCGACAAGGTGTTCCGAGAATGACTTGGGGTAACCAAGAACATGACAAAGGGCCTTACTACGCACCAGGTTTGACACTCCTATAGGATATTATAAGGATAATTCACATTTTATTAAAATACTATTATGAAGTTTTTATGATTTACTATTTCCTCAAGAAACCCGTGTTTATGATTATGGATTAGATATTCATAATGTTTCCAATTTATGCAAAGTATTTTACTTGTTGGGAATTATGCATTATGACACATATCCTAATCTAGTTTATGCCATTGATTATAAATTGTTCCTAGTGGAAGGAATGTAATTTTAGTTAATACATGTAACCCATATAAATATTTCCATCCCACTAATGATAATGAGAGTGTATTAGGTGACACAACTGTTGCTGAACCGCTTGTAACCACACTAAGATCAATAACTCATGTTATGAATAATAACCTTACCTTTATGGATCATAGTAATCCAAAATTTGGAGGATCAATATTATATATCATAATTTGACAAAATCCTAAAACATTCAATAGGACTACAAGTCAATTATTAGTTGATCAGTGGATATGTTCTTTCAAGAAACTATTTATTACTTTGGGAATTAATGAAATGGATATGGTTGTAATCTAAATTTATCTTCTCTTAGGATATGTGGATCAATGGTGGTAATTAATTCAAAATACATATGATGAGGAAATATAATATTTGGAATGGAGGGAGTTAAAAAAATTATTAGAAAAATATATTCCACATGAATAGCGAGCTCATATGGAAAGGAAATTTTTGAGTGTGACAAAAAAAGAGGATGAGAATGTTACAATGTACGAGAATAGCATCACAAGGTTATCATGGAATTATAAAAACTAAATATGTTACCTAATAAGTATGAGTGATTTATTATTTGATGGGTTAAAACCATTTGTTCGAACAGAATAGGTCTCACAATCCTTCTCATCATATGAAGATATATTCTCTTATAATGTCAAGGTGAAAAACGAATTCTCCAAGTTTTATGAAATTAATGTGATGAAAGAAAAGAATATATCCATAGTGCAATATATGGATAAATATAATTAGGTAATGAAGGATTTTCCCTCATGTGATAATTTTTGGAAGAATTCCAGGGTACTATCCTGAAATGAATGAGAGTTTGTTACAATTGTGGAGAAATCGTCACCAAACTCGTGATTGTAAGGAAAAGAAAGTATCTGTAGATATAAAATGCTATAATTTCAAAGATGTGGGAAATTATGTAATTGATTTCCAAAATCATCAAGGAAATATGGCTCAGAATCAGATAATAGAGCAAGGTCATGCTTACGGTGTTACTACAGTCAATATGGAATTATTTAAGAATTTATGGTTTTGGATTCAAGAATAATATTATAATATTTTGGATTGTGTGGTAGTACTTATTCATTATGGATTTGTATGAATGAATAATTTTATAATGTATTTTGAGGATATGAATATATCTTTCAATAATTGATACATTATATATTTTTTGAGGAATCTGATGGTAAAATTTATTATGGAAATTTAGGAATGTTTTTAGACTGTTATTTTGAACATAAGTATTTTAGAAATTTCCTATGGTTGGAATGAATTAATATATACATTTGATTGTATTTTTAAGGTTAAAATATTTAATTTTGGTTATTTCTGGAATTTTATAAAATTATAGTTTGAGAAAAATGAAAACCCCATATGTCAGGAAAAAACCTGTCTCGTCTGACAAGGCTGCAGTAATCAAACACACAACTAAAGTGTGATAAGGATTTATTTCCTACCATTGGCCGACAAGAAGTCTGAACATACTATAACATTGTTTTATTAATTTAAATGTTATAAATTTATAATCAGAACCTTATACGATTAAGATAAACGAAATATTTTTGAGTTTATGTATCTTTTGAAGAGAAAGATGAGTTTGTGTTAAGAATTTGTTAAATGATGAAACTTTGCATGCCAAATAAGTATGCTACATTGTGTTCTTAGTTCATGAAGTAAATTAATTTTATAATAGAGGTCTCATTAATCCATTTTTCAATTTTGGATTCCAAAAATAATGTTTTTTGATGTCAAACCCCTAGTTTTCAATCCTGAGTACAAATTGTGAGGATGCAATTTATTTGAGGAGTGGTGAATGTAACACCCCAACACTAAACAATATTATCATTTCTAAATAAAATTAATTTTATTTATTTATTTATTTTTATTCAATTCTATTTTAATATTACATTACACATAATAAGGATTTGTCTTGTGTTGCACATAAGACCCAGTTTTACCAAACAAAAGTATATTAATAAAATATTATTATTTAATATGATATATTACCTAGCCATTAAATTCTAGGTTATGAATAGTATTAAACACAATTTTATTTTTATATATTCTATATAATATTAATTTTAAACTCATATGTTTCTTAGATATTACATAATGGAAAAATATTGTGTTTTAATAAAAGATGTATTATTAAAAAAATGCAGTTTTAATGAATTTTAATGGAGAACCGTTTTTAAATAAAATATTTGAAATTTATAAATATTAAATCTTAAAAAATAATCTTCTAATTTAAAATTCAGACCTAATAATTTATTTTCGATAAATTATTGGTGTTTTTCTGGGAACTTTTATATTCTGATGAATATTGAAAAAAACTATATTTTAATTGAAAACTCATTTTTAACCAATATGATTTACTACATTAAATTAAAAATTTGAATATATTAATGTGTAATTAGATTAAATTTTTATCCTATAACATAATTTAGGTTATTGTAAATATTTTCACATTAAAATTAGTTATAAAATCTTGTAAATATTTTATGGTTTTTAATTTTTTAAAAACACATTTTCTTGTTTTGAAAGTGGAGATTAATTTTAATTTATTTACTGAAACATCTGTGTTTTGAATTTGAAAAAAAATAAATTCAATATTTGGAGTAATAAGTTCAAAATTATGAAATTAGGTTACTTTTTTT
Organism: Viscum album; assembly: GCA_963277665.1. Classification (NCBI taxonomy): domain Eukaryota; kingdom Viridiplantae; phylum Streptophyta; class Magnoliopsida; order Santalales; family Viscaceae; genus Viscum; species Viscum album. The sequence continues at coordinate 1,544,711,889 of OY728142.1, forward strand.
TGGGACATTATGAATAATAACATCAGTAATTATTTTTATTTAACACTGTTTAAGGGAAACATATGTAAATAAGGGTAAAAATAAAATTATAATAATATAAAACTATACTAGAACGTGTATTAATATTATTTTATGAGTTATTGGCAACCAAAATGTATATATGATGTTTTTTTCTATTTGAGTGCCACTAGGGTTTGATAATGACATTCTATAATAATTATTTTAATGTAAAGAGAAATATAACCTAAACATGAATCATTTTACTAATAAAATTTTAATACATGGTAATATAACTAGTCACTGAAACTATAAAAATTCATTGGAAATATAATTATATTTCTTAAATCATGGTATTTTATTATTAATTTTAATACATTAAATAAATAATTAAATTTATGACACAATTATGATGTAGTGATTACCTTGTTAGTGAATGATTACAATAAATCATATTATCAATACTAAAATAAAAATAGTTTGAGATTTCAATACCATCCCCAGTTTTTTTGATAACATTGTCCTTATTGGGATTTATTAATTCTTTTTTTTCAATGTAATCAATTTGTTATGAATTTAAAAAAGTCAACAAATAAACTGTGTCAAAATTGACATAGAAGAGTTTTTGAAACAAGCACTATTATATTAAATTATATAATAATCTTAAAAAAATGAGTTTTCTCCAACTAACTTATATAGTGTTACAAATTAAATTAATGATCTAATTTTGGTTCTCTAATAATTCTAGAGTTACTGTATTAACCGTATTGTATAAAAATAAAAGAAGACACGATAAGAGTTATCTTATTTAGCTAAGGGTTGAAGAAAAAATAAATGGTTAACATTGTGACCAAAACAAGTCTAAAACCTATTGGTTGAGATTATTTCGACCCAAAATAATCTTTTACTCGATATAAATCACATGGGAGCTATTATAAACTAAAAATAAATTTTTAATAAATTAATATCTCATGATTTTCCTAGATTTTACCTCACCTATCTTATAAAAGGATACTTCTCTTTCTATTTAATTCACATATCCAATTATCATTTGGTCAGAAAAAACCTTCCCAATAATTTTACCATCTTCCCACACTTAATATTACAGTCAAACCTTATGAAATAAAATAATCATATGGAGTCCTTCTGTGGAAATCAAAAGGAAACAGCTGAAGGAGAGGTAATTATTTTATCGCTTCTTTCAATGTTCTTTTATTCTTCTACAACCACTTTTTATGTTGTCTCCATAAAAGGTTAAAAAATATAGTATCATCCATATATTTAAATGTTATTATAATCATGGTACAACCATATTCATCCTTTTATCCATTGAAAAAACAATAATATCACCATGCGTGCATACGTACGGCTTATGGTCTCCACACTATGGTGTAATTTTCTATTCAATATTACAATATTTTGATGGTAATAATGATGAGTATAAAAGACAAAAATAATTAGTATTACATTATTATGATTCTATATAATTAATATAAAATCCATTTCCATATCATTTATCCATTAAATGAATGATATCGTCGCTCATAGGTACCTACGAACTACTGTTCCACGACATTACGAGATTTATTCTCCACAATAACCTTTCAAAAATGATTATAAAAATCATATGATAAGTAAATATAATTTTTATAAACATAATATGATTATATATTTCATTAAAATATAACATGTGCATAAGAAACATGACATAGTTAACAAAACATGCATAGGAAGAAAAAGAATTTAACACCTAAAATAATGGAAATACCAAAATATTATTAACAAAACGAGATAAGAGGATCATATATGTTATAAAAAATATTTATATAGTCCTAGAATAATTTATTAAGAGACAATAACCATTATATATGAGTATAACACACCCTCGACTAAAGGAACTTACAATTTAAGGGTTATTTTCAGAATCTCATTACTATCCCAGATTTTTTATACATTAGTATCTACAGAGATATATTTTTAATCCACATCCATGTTTCCTATAAATGAATTTAAAAATAATAATTACATTTCTAGAATATTGTTGAATGTCATTTATACCCATGCATGTCTTTTTATAAATCATTTTTGAAGGAATCTTTCAATTGTTCTCAATATGTTGAAATATGTGACCTTCTTGACAAATTTACGAAAGAATGTTTTTTTAACATATACAGAGTGAGCGGCTATTTTCCTCCATTATGATGCCTTAACATTTTGAATTTTCCCTTAAAATCATACTAGTTTATTTTGAAAGGAATTATTTTCATTTATAATAACATAGGATTTTAAATGATTTAAAAATAAAAAAGTATATATCTAAAATACTTTTAATGATTTTTTTATTTAACATTCATATATGTCAATATCATTGGTTTGATTATAATTAATTAATGATAATATTTAAAGATACAATCTTCCATGATAAATTTATGGTTTTGTGATATGTTTTTCTATAGATGTGATTTTAATTAATATTCCTAGATTATTATTTATATATTGACATTTAATATGATAGTTTTAATATGAATGTTTATATTGGTTTTGTTTTACCCCTTTCAAAAGTGGAATGCTTAAGAATTTTTAACTGTCAGGCAGGGCATGCTATATCTCCTAGATTTATTTGTATGCCTCATGATACAATTATATTTTTTAGGCAATTGTATTACCAAATTTTTTATAGTGTCTTGGCAGAAGCCTCGACGATGTTTAGAAGATGTCTGAAATTATGTATTCCTTCTTCACATGAATATTTATTAAATGTGATTATTTTACTAGTATAATATTTATGTGGATAGTTACGTGGAATTATTTTATTTATTCATGTCACGACCCCCTCCCACCAAAGATGCCCCTCCTGAGCTGGAAATGGTGAAAGTGAGATAATGACCCCCGAGTCCCGCCTCCAGTAGGCCCCGGGTTGGTGACTAGCACCAAGGGTATGATTTTTCAAAAATATAGGAGGCATTACCCTTTTTATTATTATTAGGATCAGGAAATAGGATAAGTCAACCACCGAAAATGAAAAGAACAAGTGTAAAGAAATAAACCCAAACCAAGACCACATGAATGTCAAACAATTTTATAACAAGGTACAAGTACAAGAAAGCTCAAAGTACAATACCAAAAGAAACAAGCGTACAACAACTGCAACAACTCCAACTGCCCGACTAGTAGGGTCCCGCGACGGCCCTGGTAGTCCTCCTAGAAACCTGAAAGTAAACGTATGGTGATCATACAAGTATAAATAGTAGGGAAACCTAAAGCTCTCATGCACAAGTGGGGAGACATCCTAATGTCCTGTGAGAACAACAGAAGAATCCTAGAAAGGAATTCTATCCACCCAACCTCACCAGCCACACTCACCAAAAACACAATCACAATAGGTAGTAGTATATAAGAACAAGAGTATTGGGTACCCCGCACCATATCCCTTTAGTTAGATGCTCATCCTAACGACAAACTTCCTGACGCTGCCACACTCTCCCCACCCGCACACACCTGGGCCTCACCCCCACGTATCCCCCCTACACACACCTGGGCCACACAACCACGTATCCCTCCCGGACACACCTTGGTCTCACAACCACGTATCCCGCCCGTACACACTTGGACATCACAACCACGTATCCCGCCTTCACACACCTGCACCTCATCTCGAAGATTCTTGGGAAACAGTAGAACCTGCCCGAAGAGTCATGGGCTAAATCCACCCCAATCGAAACCTACCCGAAGAGTCTTATGTGTATGTACTTCTCAAGCCATCACAGCCTAGGGGAGAAGGAGCAGGATGGAGCTAGTAACTAAGGGAAAACACCCTATCCCATTAAATGGGAGTGTTCGACACTATGTTCTCAACCTGGGTGGGGTGCGATAAGACACACAAAATACAGATATATATATATATACCAACCACATAGCCCAACCTATAGATTCTAAATAGAGAAACTGAGCACATGCCTCGGCATTGCTACTACGAAACATGAATACAACAAACAACCCCAAACCCATTTAGGTTTTCACGTTTCAACAGAAGTATATTATTTAGGTCCATAACTACTTGGAAACTATAAACAACCAACTACATCAATCGTTCGTAAAGCATATCCCTTCCATCCACAAATCATGATAGGAAAACACAAGCAACACAACCAATCCCTTCTTATTATCCAAACATCCCCATTGATTATTAAACCCATTTCATTACCACTCCCCACCATTCATTAACTCTTCCAATTTTATTTATTATTCATAACTCATAGTCCATTCACATTTAAACCCATCCCTGCAGCCCCGCTTCCAACTGCCATAACCACAACCGCACCGAAACCCGTACATCAATATCCCTTTAATACCATTTATCGCAGCCCCGCTGCCCATTACTAACACAACATTCACACCAACCCAAATCAAAGTCAACAGTAGCCCCGCTGCTCACCCTATCCACAACAACCCACAAAACACCCCCATCACATGCCACACATCCAAGCCAACACCCACATGTTCATTATTCCATTTTGTTTAACCGGGGTGATCACACAAGGGTTCCAGATTTTAACCAGAAACTTTGCGTGATTAACCAATTTCAACATTCCAAAACGTTTCCTTCCATTATAAAATCCAGAAGGAGAGGGAAACATTTAATTGCGTAAGAAAAGGCCCCCCAACAACCATGATTTACAGTAGGCAGTAGCTCATTCAATTCACAACATAATACCACATGATATAAAGTAACAGCAATCACAAACATCCCAACCCCGTTATATAAGGCAGATATTATCTTGATTAAACTGGTTCAAAAGTGTATCACGTAAACAAGAGAACAACCAACCCGCTTGATGCATAAATTAGAGAGACAAAGGTAAGATCCCTACCTCAATAGGTTCTGATCACTGCGCTCCCCCAGATCAACTTTAGGAGAATTCCGTCGGCGTCCGTCACTTCTGTCGGGTCCCGGAAAAACCTTCTCGGGTGGATGTCCGAAATGAAAGGCTGAAGGAAAGACAATGAATAGAGGATTATAAGTTCCGCCTCATCATTATGATCTCGTGGCTGCTGACGGATCGTAAATCGGAGCTCGGACGAAGAAGTTATGGAAGAAAGAGCTTTCGAGTCTCTTGGGAGAACTCTGCTCATAGGAAAGGGGAGGAGAGGAGTGAGTTGAAAGGAGGTGGGGACCCCTCCTTTTATAGGTGAGAAAATCAAAATTATACGGTGTGTACTTTATGGTACACAGCATGTACTCGGTTATTTCACACGGTCTCCATGCGGTTTCTAACACGGCTCCGTGACCATTGATTGGTCAACACACAGTTTGAGGGTAACACACACTCGGAGAAAGACTACATGGCATATAGTTTAAACACAGGGCGTTTACTCATTTATTGCATACAACAAGGACACAACTCTAACATGGTACACAACCATTGACTAGTAATTCATACGCGAGGAAGGACTACACGGCGTGTAGTACTAGACACACGGCGTGCACCCATGATTCTACACAGTAAGGACATGGCCTTCAACACGGGGTATACCCGGCAAGGTGGTACACGGCATGTAGTTACACTACACGGCGTGTAATAATTTACTTCACATGGTGAGGACATGGTCTGCGACATGTGGTATACCCAGAATGGGGGGTACATGGTGTTTACTCAAACTACACGGCGTGTAGTTTCAAAATTCTTGAAAGTGTGGGAAAAGTCCATTTTACCCTCTAGAACACTTCAAGACCTTCTTTTTGACAAAGGAATGGGCCGGAGAGGTCCGTACCATTACATCAAATACCTCTTAAAACATTCTCGTCCCCGAGAATTCAAACACCAACCTAGATTAAACCCAACAAGATACCTCTTAGGGTTCTCGTTATAACAGGAACCCAACCAACAACCCTAATCATATGTGTTAGGAAATCCTTCTCATATGTCGAGATATTATCCACTTTAGGCGGCCCTGAATCACCTGCACGAGTTTAATCGCATCATCATTAATGCATCTCAATTATGAATTGGGTCTTCCCACTTTCATACATGAGGATTTTTCAACTCGCACTACCCCCAACACCACACAACCAACACACTACCCGAACACGTGGGTTTGGGAAATTCCTTCTCCTATGTCGAGATATTATCTGATTTAGGTGGCACTGACTCATCCACATGGGTTCAATCACATCTGCATTAATGTGTCTCGATTAAGGGTCATGTTTTTTCCCTTTCCCACACATCCGGACATGTTACACATTACCGGGGAACACAGAGACAAAAGGTCCACAACCGACAAGCCAAGCATTCCATAAATCAAAGGTACAGAGTATAAAATCAACACAATCCTCGGAAAAACAAGGGAAACACAAGTCGAAACAACTCCAAGTACTGAGCGTGCATCTGGTTCTCCTGCTCCCAAGTGCCCTCCTTGAGGCCACCATGCCTCCACAACACACGAACCAACAGAATGGTTCGTCCACGGAGCACCTTCTCTTTACGATCATCTATCTTGACTGGTCGTTCCTCGAAGGTCACGTCGTCTCCCATATCTAACTATCCCTAGTCGATAACATGGGAGTCGTCGTGTATGTACCAACGAAGCTGGGAGATGTGGAAGACGTCATGAAACTTCTCCAACTGAGGTGGCAAGGCCAGCTGATATGCCCCCTTGCTGACTCGTCTCAGCACCTCAAAAGGTCCGATGAACCTAGGTGAGAGATTTCTCCCTTTCCAAAACCTCCGCTGCCCCCGTCGAGGGGTATCCTTCAAGAACACATGATCTCCCACCTCGAACTCCAAGGTCCTCCTCCGAAGATCATCATAAGACTTCTGTCGGTCCTGAGTCACTTTCATCCTCTCACGTACAAGATGGACTTTCTCTAGGGTGCTCTAAACTACCTCTGGCCCAAGAGCACCTGCCTCACCAACCTCTGTCCAGAAAATGGGTGAACGACATGGCCTTCCATACAAAGCCTCAAACGTTGTCGTGCTAATAGTATAGTGGAAGATGTTGTTGTAGGATAACTCTACTAAAGGAAAGTGTCGTACCCATGATCCTCTGAAATCTAGAATGCATGATCGTAGCATGTCCTCCAATGTCTGGATAGTCCACTCTATCTTCCCGTTGGTCTGGGGGTGGAAAGTAGTGGTAAGGCGTAGCTGGGTGCCAAAAGCATGTTGTAACCCCCTACAGACTCGTGAGGTAAACCGAGTATCCCGATCTGAGATGATAGTATTTGGAACTCCATGTGAACATAGCACCTCGTCTACGTACCTCTGTGATAAGGTACTCACCGGGCCTGACTCCTTAATTGCTAAGAAGTGAGCTGATTTCGTCAATCGATCCACCACTACCCAGATAACATCATAACCACCCTGAACTCTTGGAAGTCCTGTGACGTAGTCCATTGAGATTTCATCCCACTTCCACTCGGGGACATCTCAAGGATTCAACAAACCACTGGGAACATGGTGTTCAGCCTTCACTAGCTGACACACTAGGCATTTAGCCACAAACTCCGCCACTTCCGATTTCACCTCGGGCCACCAAAACTGTTCCCTTAGGACTTGGTACATTTTTAAAACTCCTGGATGTATCGCCAAGGCTGAGCTATAGAACTCACAGAGAACTCCCTCACACATCGCCTCTAGAACAAACAACCTTCCATAGAAAATCATCTGATGTCGGCTATCCTCCGTCCATCCTTCTAGAGAGTTGCCCTGATCGACATGATCCCGCATCACTTCCGCCTCAGAGTCCCCCCACTGAGACTCTTCCACCTGCTGTAACAAGGAGGACTGCATCATCATCTGAAAAAAACAGCCTCTAACACCTTCTACCCTAGCATCCAAGTGCAAGGCAGCCAACTCTCCCATCACCTTCCAAGAATCAGTGGATTCTCAAACTACTTCCTGATGAAAATTCCGGCTCAGGTCATCAACCATAATGTTTCCCTTACCTTTAGTGTAAGAGATCACAAAGTCATTGTCATGGAGAAACTCGACCCATCTTCATTGTCATAGGTTCAGGTCACGTTGGGAGAAGATATAACATAGGCTCTTGTGATCTGAGAAGACCACAATGCGCTCCCCAAAGAGGTAATGTTGCCAAATCTTCAGCACGAACACTACTGCTGCAAGATCTATATCATGGGTGGCATAGTTACGCTCATGAGGGCGTAACTACCTTGACCCATAACAGATCACTCCCTTCTTCTGTATCAGCACGGACCCCAGGCCAAGGCCAGATGCATCACAAAACACTTCATACAACAACCCTTCCTCTGGAAACCGGAGTACGAGAGCACTGACCGACTTCTCCTTCAGGTAGTCAAAATCTTTCTAACACTGCGCGCTCCATAGGAAGACCTAGTTCTTCCTAGTCAAAGCTGTCAATGGAGTAGCAACTAGAGCGAAGTCTAAATCGAAACTCCGATAGTAACCTGCTACCCCCAGGAAACTACGAACTTCTGCCATGCTCTTGGGTGCTGCCCAAGAAACAACTGCCTCCACCTTCGACGGGTCCACCGACGCTCCATTTTGAGACACTACGTGCCCCTGGAAGTGTACCTCTTATGTCAATAACATACACTTCGAAAATTTCCCGTAATGCCGGTGGTGTCGAAGGACTTCCAAGACTACCCTAAGATGCTCAATGTTCTCCTCCTAAGATCTTGAGTAGATAAGGATGTCATCGATAAACACAATGACGAATCGGTCCAAAAACGATCGGAAGGCAAAGTTCATAAGTCCCATGAACACAACCAGTGCATTCTTATCTCCAAACGACATCACTACAAACTCGAAGTTCCCATACCTGCACCTGAAAGCCGTCTCCGAGATGTCATTGTCCTTTACCCTCAGCTGATGATATCCAGATTATAGATCAATCTAGGAAAACCAACCTGCTCCCCTCAGTTAGTCGAAGATATCATCTATCCTTGGAAGGGGGTAACAGTTCTTGATCGTTACCTGGTTCAACCTTCGGTAGTCTATGCATTGCCTGAGACCACCATCTGCCTTCTTCACGAACAAAACTGGAGCACCCCATGGCGATATGCTGGGTCAAACAAAACCCTTCTCCATCAGATCATCAATCTAAATCCGCAACTCCAACAACTCCAAAGGTGCCATCCGATAAGGGGCCATCGAAATAGGACGGGCACCAGGGTGTATGTCTATCCCAAAATCAACTTCACATCGGGGGGTAGAATCACTACCTCCTTGGGAAAAACATTGAGGAACTCCCCAACAACCTCTGGGACATCCATCATCTCTGTATCAGGTGGAAACACTGATAGCCCGCCTCACAAAGAATAGAGAGGCTCCACACTCCAGCTTCCTTCCTGATAGCTCCTCTCACCAACAAAAGATATGCGCTACCCATCCAGGTCTGAGAACACAACTTTTCTCCGGAAGCAGTCGATAACGAAACTAACAAAAAACAACCAGTCGATGCATTAGATGACATCGTATGGCTGCATCTGTAATAGAAGAAGTTCCCCACCTGATCTATCTGGTCCCAACGTTAGCCCACATCCTCGGAAAACATATGATACGCTGGTCTGGCCTCCAACTGGTGTAATTAGCATCAGTGGTATGGAAAGTATCTCTACATCTCGCCCCAAATCATTTGCTAGACCAGGTGCAACAAAGTAGTGTGAAGCTCCCGAATCGAACATTGCAGAAACAAGAGTGTTGAACAAACAAATCGTACCTCGCACCACCTCTGGTCTTGCTGGATCTGTCATCCCTGCTGCGTGCAACTCTCCACGCCCAGCTCCTCTGCATCTCTGATGTCGTCCACCTCCCCGACCATGCCCTATTCGAGGTCCCTGAGGAGCACCCTCAGGACGGCCTCCTCACTCAAAGTCTGCCCTCGAAGAATCATGGTCATGCTGCTGCTGAAAGGGCCTCGCTGGAAACTGGTGTGGCTGATGTTGGCGCTGAACCTGCCCACCTCCACCGTACTGAGCTCGGGTCGGGCACCGACTCTGAACATTCCTGAAACCTCCAAAAGAAAAACACTTCGGTCCTGGCCTCATGAAAAACGGATGAGGACCCGATGATCTGAACTGGAACTATCGGGGCCTGCTTCCCACTGGCCTGAACCTGGAAGGTCCCGTCGTAGGAGACCTGCTATTGGCTGCTTTCCCCTTCAATGAGCTTGGATGGTTCCCCTCTCGGGGTGCACCTCCCAGTGAGTGCATCCTCTCTACAACCTATGCTTTCTTCTGTACCTCCATGTATGTCAGAAGGGTGAAGGGGGTGACAACATACTGGAGCGAAGGACGAAGCGCCTCCTCCAAACGTCTCGCCCATGACTCCTCATCCAGAAAGAGATCTGGAGAAAAGCGCCGGAGATCCTTGAACTTGATCCCCAGCTCTCATACTGACATACTCCCCTGCTGAAGGGAGAGTAACTCTAGTCGCTTCTCCGCCTTGATCATAGATGAAAGGAATTCCACTCAGAATTCCTTCTCAAAGTCAGCCCATGGAACCTCTACCTCTATCCTCTCTCCAAGTTAGAGCATCCACCACTGCCGTGCTGCACCTCTCAGCTGACTGGCATCTAGGAGAACCCAGTACTCCCTTGGAGTACGGATCAAGGTAAAAGAGATCCCTAGATCCTCAAGCCACCCCTCCATCTTCATATCCGAAGTACTACCCTAGTACTTTTTGAGGGTTTGCCGCTGGAAAGAATGGATATTCTTCTGACACTGGCTATCTTACTCCTCTCGGTCAATCCTCAACTGATCGACCACTTGAATATACTGGGCCTCGACCGTCTGAGCCACCCGGGTATGACGTCTAGGTGTCATAGCTGTACGTTAAACAAGGATCACCTAAGCCCAAGTAGTAAAGAAAACTCAAGGTTTTATTTTTATCATTTTATTGCAATTTCATTCCCAAAAACACCCAAATCAAGTAATACCCAATAATGATGATGCATGTACCTTCCCTAGGGTCCTACCATGAAATCAATGTAGTCTCACTTGGTCATTCGGTAGGTTCAGAGTCCTTGCATCAGATCACAGGGGGCCCTAAAATCACGTGTCCTAGCCAGTCTTCCCTAGCCTATGTCATGCACCAAGATTAACCAATATTGTTACAATACTATCCCATGCAATCTTCATTGTGCCTAAATGCAGACTCCATCCTATCTCTCAACCACCACCTCTGATACCACTCTGTCATGACCCCCTCCCACCAAAGATGCACCTCCTGAGCTGGCAATGGTGAAAGAGAGTTAATGACCCCAGTGTCCTTCCTCCAGTAGGCCCCAGGTTGGCGACTAGCACCAAGGGTATGAGTTTTCACAAATATGGGAGGCGTTACCCTTTTTATTATTATTAGGATCAGGAAATAGGATAAGTCAACCAACAAAAAGGAAAAGAACAAGTGTAAAGCAATAAACCCAAACCAAGCCCACATGCATGTCAAACAATTTTATATCAAGGTACAAGTAAAAGAATGCTCAAAGTACAATACCAAAAGAAACAAGTGTAAAAAAACTGCAAAAACTCCTACTGTCCGACTAGTAGGGTCCCGCACGGCCCTGGTAGTCCTCCTAGAAACCTGAATGTAAATGTAGGGTGAGCATACATGTATACTCAGTAGGGAAACCTAAATATCTCGTGCACAAGTGGGGAGACGTCCTAATATCCCGTGAGAATAACAGAAGAAACCTAGCAAGGAATTCTATCCACCCAACCTGACCAGCCACACTCACCAAAAACACAATCACAACATGTAGTAGCATACAAGAACAAGAGTATTGGGTACCCTGCACCATTTCCCTTTAGTTAGCTTCTCTTCCTAACGGCAAACGTCCTGAAGCTGCCACACTCTCCCCACCCGCACACACCTGGGCCACACCACCACGTATCCCACCCGCACACACCTGGGCCTCACAACCACGTATCCCGCCCGGACACACCTAGGCCTCACAGCCACGTATCCCGCCCACATATACTTGGGCCTCACAACCATGTATCCCGCCCGCACACACTTGGGACTCATCCCAAAGATTCTTAGGAAATAGTAGAACCTGCCCGAAGAGTCTCGGGCTAAAGCCACCCCAATCAAAACCTACCCAAAGAGTCTTACTTGTATGGTCTCCTCAATCCATCACAGCCTAGGGGAGAATCAGCAGGAGGGAGCTAGTAACTAAGCGAAAAACACCCTCTCCCATGAAATGGGAGTGTTCGGCACTAAGTTCTCAACATGGGTGGGGTGCGATAAAACACAAAAGATACAGATATATATATATACAAACCACACAGCCCAACGTATGGATTCTAAACAGAGAAACTGAGCACGTGCCTCGACACTTCTACTACAAAGCATGCATACAACAAACAACCCCAACCCCATTTAGGTTTTCACATTTCAAAAGAAGTATTTTATTTAGTTTCTTAACTACTGGGAAACTATCCACAACCAACCACATCAATCGTTCGTAAAGCATATCCCGGACATCCACAAATCAAGTTATGAAAACACAAGCAACACAACCAATCCCTTTTTATTAGCCAAACAGCCCCATAGATTATTAAACCTGTTTCATTACCACACCCCACCATTCATTAAATCTTTCACTTTTATTTATTATTCACAACTCATAGTCCGTTCTCATTTAAATCCATCCCTTCAGCCACACTGCCAACTTCGATAACCACAACCGCACCGAAACCCATACATCAATATCCCTTTAATACCATTTATCGCAGACCTACTGCCCGTTACTAACACAAAATTCACACCAACCCACAACCAAGTAAATCACAGCCCCACTACTCACCTTATCCACAACAACCCACAATACACCCCCATCACATGCCACGCATCCAAGCCAACACCCACATGTTCATTATTCCATTTTGTTTAACCGGGGTGATCACACAAGGGTTCTAGATTATAAACAGCCAACTTTACGTTATTAACCAATTTACACATTCCACAAAGTTTCCATCCATAAGAAAATCTAGAAGGAGAGGGAAACATTTAATTGCGTAAGTAAAGTCCCCCAACGACCATGAGTTTCAGTAGGTAGCAACTCATTCAATTCTCAACATAATACCACAGGATATAAAGTAACAGCAATCACAAACATCCCAACCTCGTTATATAATCCAGTTATTATCTTGATTAAACCGGTTCAAAAGTGTATCACGTAAACAAGAGAACACCCACCCCGCATAATGCAGAAATTAGCGAGACAAAGGTAAGATCCCTACCTCAAATGGTTCTGATCACAGCGCTCCCTCGGATTAATTTTAGAAGAAGTCCGTCAGCATCCGTCACTTCTGTCGGGTCCCGGAAAAACCTCCTTGGGTGGAAGTCGGAAAGGAAAGTGCAAAACAAAGACAACGGACCCAGGCTTGGAAGATCTGTCTTGTATTTACAATCTTGTGGCCGCTGAAGAATCGTAAATCGTAGCTCGGACGAAGAAGTTATTGAAGAAAGAGCCTTCGAGTCTCTTGGGAGAACTCTGCTTAGAGGAAAGGGGAGGAGAGGAGTGAGTTGAATGGAGGAGGGGACCCCTCCTTTTATAGGCGAGAGAAGAAAAATTACATGGCATGTACTTTATGGTACACGATGTGTACTTGGTTATTTAACACGGTCTCCATGTGGCTTCCAATACGGCTCTGTGGCCATTGACTGGTCAATACACAGTTTGACGGTAACACATACGGGGAGAAAGACTACACGGCGTGTAGTTTAGACACACGCAGTTACTCATTTATTGCATATAGCAAGGACATAGCTCCAACATAGTACATGGCCATTGACTGGTAACGCGTAGGTGGGGAAGGACTATACGGCGTGTACTATTGGACACACGGTGTGCACCCATTATTCCACACAGCAATGACATGACCTTCAACACGGGGTATACCTGGAAAGGTGGTACATGGCGTGTAGTCACACTACGCGGAATGTTCTCATTTACTTCAAACAACGAGGAGACGGTTAGAGACACGAGGTATACCCGAAAAGGGGGGTATATGGCGTTTACTCAAACTACACGGCGTGTAGTTTAAAAATTCCGGAAAGTGTGGGAGAAGTCCAATTTACCCTCCAGAACACTTCTTGACCTTCTTTTTGACAAAGGAATGGGCCGAAGAGGTCCAGGCCATTACAATTCATGCCATATTATGCTGAATATTGTGTTTAAAAGTCTTTTGTCTTTGTTTTATACCTTTCCTTAAAAGCATATGCTTATTTATGACAGCTTCTGTGAGACTTTTTATCCTTACTAAGAATCTGAGCTCACCCCTTTCTAGGGATTCGTTTTTCCTAGGATGAAGAAAAGTTTATTAGGATTTATCACAATGGATAGTCTAAAGGAAATGAGATATATCAAAGGGAATACTGTATTTTTTCATTTCAAGATATAATGTAAAACGTATGTTTGAGTCCAGTATTTCACGAGCTAATAAACTGATATATCACTTGGGACTTGATTCATTTTGATGATGCCTATTAAAAATATAATGCACCGGCTCTGAGCAACTAGGGTTGGGTCATTATAGTTTAAAAAAAGGTTTTAGTAGACATGATTAATCAAATATTTCATGTTTTAAATGGTTTGAATTTATATTTTTTATCGATTAGATGATAAAGAAAATTATGTATTGATATTAATGAAACTATATGTATAAGAGAATTAACTAATGTAAATGGGTTAAAGTAATGTGAAGTAAATATTTTAGAATTTGATACATTCATTGTAGTCAATATGGTTTTTTTATTGATATGAATTTCAGACTGAAAATATTCTACCTATATATGTATCCTAGTTCTGTTTGAGATGTATCTCCCCCAGAATTTTTTTTAAAGGTATTATGTAGGTTTACACTTCTTTTCCCTTGTTATTGTTGTGTTTTAAATATATTGAAAATCATGATAGGTATCTCATGGGTTTGTTGGACCACCATTCACTTTCCTTACAGTTATTTTCGATTTTCATGTATGACCCATTCCCTTGGATAGCGCGTTGGGGAGGCATGTTGCCCTGGTGGGTGTTATTCGATTCTTATGTTGTGCAAGGATGTCTATTAATGGGTTTTGGGTGTTTGGAGAAACAACTATTGTTATTGAAATTCTTCTATATGTAATAAGATTCAAGAAAGGTATCTCATAGGTGGCTATTAAGATCCATTTTCTCTTTTGGGATTTGTTTAAAATTTTATAGGGAGAGAATAGTTTTAAAGGTTTCTGATTTAATAGCTCAGACCTCACCAGACTATTACATTTTGAAAATAATGTTTTTGAAGTGTTACAGGAGGTTACAGTGACTCATTTCAAGAGTTTTATGAAAATTCCAGTTTTCATAATGGTGAGTCACGACCAGTGACTCCCTAAAAGGTATCTCACAGAATTTTGACTCATCAATTTCTTCTCACCCAATGGTGACTCACCAAACAGTAGATTTCCCAATAGTGACTCACTGAGAAGTTCCCTCTATCGGTGAGTCACCATCGGTTCCTTGTACTGGTGACTCTCAATGGTAAGTCATAATAGTTGGTCACCAATGGTGCCTGACACTGAAGAATAGAAATGGTAGGTCTCCATCGATGACTCTCAACGGTGACTCATCCAGTAGTAGCACACTGAACAATTACTCATCCCCCAATTTCCCATCCACCAGTGACTCACGATAGTGAGTCATCCAGTGGTAGATCATCCTACAGTGATTCATTCTTCAGTGACTCACCAACCAGTTACTCATGATGGTGACTCACCCAATAATAGGAAATTTATGATAGTTTTTCAATTTTTTATTTTTTTCTAGTTTTCCAGTTTTCCCCATTTATATTTTATTGGAAATAAAATGTGTTTAAAACCATATTTTAGTGTTTTTGAAGATGTTTCAAAGGGTATAAAACATATAATTAAATTCCAAATTCTTTGGATGCTTCTATATAGTAAAAACATGTAGTATTAATCATGATATGGATTTAAAAGATTTTAAAACTTTTCTATATGTAGATATAGGATCCTATATTTATAAATTCGAGATCCTTTAACCCTTGTGAACTTTCCTTTTCTCTTGATACCAGACGTCCCCATAACCCTTATTCGCTAAGGATTTAGTCCTTTTTGTTTTAGTCATCGATCTGAAATTTTCCAATGTAGTTTTCCTGCTACATGTGCTCCTTGTTATATTGACAGTAAGATAATGTTGATCGCTTCTTCTTGAAGTAGTTTTTCCTTCATCCCTCTAATTTGTGTATCATGCGGGGTGGGTGTATTGATGTCCACTTATGAAAGACAACCAGATTCAAATTTAAAATAGATAATTCAATTGGGTTAAAGATCAATATGTTGGGTAGAGAAAAGTGATGTATGTTCTTCTTTGTTGTTTCTCAGATATTTTGATTGTCTGGGATATATATTGTTTTAAATTTATGGATATGGGGGTCCAGGGTTTCCCATAGAATGTTCATAAATTCATGTTGGTATAATTTTGTTAAAAAATTCATGGAAAAATTTAACAATGAATATTATGCTAAAATAAATAGGTATCCCAAGAATATATGGTTTATGGGATAACACCTATAATTATGTGGAATTGAATAAGATATTCCATAAAAAATCTGGAAGCTTGTCTTGATATGTTATGTGTTGTAACTTATTTTGTGTTATTATTTTGTGATGTGGTTTGGATTCGGTTACATGGTGAGGGAATATAATTATGTTGTGTTATGTGGGGGTAATAGATGATATATTTTATGTAGTGGGGATGTTATTTTTGACATGGTACATAAGGTTTTATAGTGGGGATACAATGGGTATGGTCATACAGGTTGGATGTAGGATGACTATAGTGTTGTTGTGCAACAAGGATGGAAAAAGGGGATGTGGCTGTAAATAGGCATTAATGTGGTATTATTGGAAAAAAGGTAATGGGTTCATGTGTGGTACTAATTTATGATTGTTAGTTAATGTTTTTTGTTCACTAAATATAGTTATTGAAGATGTATGGTATTAAAATGGTATATTTATTCTTGGGAGGAATCTATAATAAATTGATTATATGAAATGGAATGTGGAATTTGTAAAGATAAATAATGAATGATATAATTTAAGAATTTAATGAAAAAAAGTGTTGTTAATATGGTATTATTCGATATTCGTAAAATATCTTAAGCGGATAAATGTGGATGAAATGTGTAATGTGGCATGTGGCCTGTGTTATACATGCATAGTGTTGTGCTTATGGCTTGTGGTTGGTTCTGTAATGGTTAAAAAATTATTAATGTAATTAATATTGCATGTTAATTACTTAAAATATATATGTTTAATGATTACATTGG
Source organism: Viscum album (assembly GCA_963277665.1). Lineage (NCBI taxonomy): Eukaryota > Viridiplantae > Streptophyta > Magnoliopsida > Santalales > Viscaceae > Viscum > Viscum album. The sequence continues at coordinate 1,544,729,197 of OY728142.1, forward strand.
CGTTGGGTTGTATTGTTTAACTTGTTAAGGAAATATAAAAACTAACTGGTGTGGGGTATTAATTGAGTGCATGGATTGTTGTGTAGTTTTTCATTAAAATGTGTCATCAAAGGTGGTGGATTGTGAGTTGGTTTTTTGATTGGAAACCCATATGTTGGGATGAGTGTTTAGTATATATATATATATATATATATATATGATATCATTGTGATTTTTATATGCACCCACCCTAGTTGGGCACTATGTTCTGAACACCGCCATTCTTATGGTGGAGGGTTTCCATTTCCACCATCTCAATTGGAGTATGGATGGATGGTTATTGGGTCTTCTATGGTCCCTATTCTAGGAATTGGTAGCCTAAGACTCTTCAAATAGGTTTTTGTGCGGTTTTGAGGCCCAGGTGTCTATGGGAGAGGTGAGCTTTTTTATGTGTCTATGGGATGAAATGCAATGTGCATTCCCATGTGTCTTTGGGATGAAGGGTGGTTGTGGAAAAGGTGTCAAAGGGTGGGATGTGGTATGATAGTGGCCTAGGTGTCTGTAGGTGAGATATAGTGAGCATCATTTTTTGAGGTTGCATTAATAGCTCTGAGGACCCGTTGTGTATGGGCGGGTTGTGACATGGGGATTGTGGAAGATTGTGGAAGAATTGGGACATTATACATTATTGTATAATAATTTAACTAGTGGGAAGTGGTCCAGGTTACCCAAACATTGATTTCATTACTATATTATATTACATGTACGTATTATTTGGTGAGTAAGCATTGGTGAGGTTGGGATTTTTTTAGCATAACTATTTTGGTTCTGTTTTCTTCTACTAATTTCATAAAGATTCATTTATATTATCATTCCCCATGTGTATGAAGGACATTTATCCCCTACTAATTATACATTTATACACACCCTATGTATATGAAGATAGATTTTAGGTTTTTTGGAGGACTTTGTGGACTATGTTGGATGTTTCTAGTCTAGAATTTTGGAGTTGGTTTTGTGTCACTACCTTAGCCTTTATTCTTTTGGTCTTTCATTTGGATACTTTTATATGTAGAATTTATTATTTATACATGCATTCTGTAATGGGTTGGCATCATTTTATATATGCCATGGAGTTGTTTAGTGATAAACCATATTATCTTCCAATCTTGTTTTATTATAAAGGGTAATTTGTACCATATTGTTAGATCTTTGAACCCTTGGTGCTAGTTGCCATCCCAGGGCATATTGGAGGTGGGACTCAGGGGACATTCTCTCTCTCTTCCATGCCAGTTATGGAGGGGCATATTTGGATGGAGGAAGTCGTGAAAGGATCAGTGTTGCATGTAATATATGCTATTGAGTAAATTGTCTTTATTAAATAATAAACATAGAATAAATAATGTTGTGTTATAATAAAACTATTTATCTTTAACATGGAAAATGTGTAATTTATTTTTAGAACATAAGTGACATTTTTTTACAAATATAAAAATTGGTTTTTATATTTTATTTTGATTAATCATTTATATTTAATAATTATTCTATAGAATAATATTAGAGACACAAATTTCCTTTTATAATCTACGAATTTATGTTTAAGAATTTGGTAGAATTTTTTAACTAACACATTTATTTTAAACATAAAACCCCAATTTTTCGACAGATTGTTTTTACACAACAAGTTTGTTTATTAAAAAATTGAAATTTATAAATCTTTTTAATTTTATTATAAAAAATTAATTTAAAAATTTATATCATGATTATATAATTATATATTAATTTTATTTATAATTTTTATCATTAAATTTAATTGCCAATATTGAAATCTTATTAGTAATGGGAAAGTACACTGTAGTAAAATATAAAAAACTAAAATAGAATAGATTGTATATTACTCCATAGGATCATCGTAATGAATTTTAGAGTGAAAAGGATACCTAATAAACTTATTCACATCATATTTCCCTCTTATGAAACCTTTTCCCCCTGAATAGTATCATTTTATTATTGAAAATTAATGGGCACTCCGGATATTTACCCTCCTCTTCACATATAAAACTGGAACACTATAACCCATTAATTAAAAAAATATTCATTAAAAATGTATAATTAAAATTTGATATTATTCACTTCCTAAAACTATATCTCACTTTTTAGGCCTCTTATCATAATTATATATCCCAAGGCCTCGTTTTCTAAATATATTTGCAAGAAAAACCTCTTATTATAAGCATGAGTATATATTATTACATTATATTTTCTACTTAATAATCCTCATTCATATATATTGTAAATAAAAAATATAATTAATAAAACATTTTTGATATATTTAAATATAATTATAATAATTTTGTCCATAATTTTACAATCCATTAAATCATTTATGAAAAGGAAAACAACATAGATATGGTGTATGTGCTAACAACCGCCTCCACGATGCATTAATGATTATTCTCAATTACCACCCATCGTTGTCGAAAAAAGTATATATTTCAATAATAAATATTTAATAATTATTTTTATGTAATGAAAATTTATTATATACCTTTATTCCCTCCCATTAATTGGGAAATGATCTTGTTAATCATGCATACATGTGGACTACCATCTCCATGATAGATGTATTTAATTTTTTGTGAACAACCTACATTGATTTTTCTATGAATGAATATAGTGACTGTAAATTTTTTATATATAGTATTTTGTCTTCTTTAAATTTAGTATTCACATTAAATAAAATAATTTCATAGTCTATAAATCATTATTTCACACTATCTTTTGAATATTTTTAACACCTATGTGAATAAGGCTATGATGTTTATATCATGAATTATTATGGAATATTATATAATGGTAATATAAATTAATAATAATTTATTAAATATTTTATAATTATTTTATAATAGTTTTATTTTTTTAATTTAATTATTAATATATCATTTTTGATAATTAAACTTGCTGAAACTAGTGCTTTTAAATTTTTATTTTCAAACTATATTGTTGTCTTTCTCCAAATGAAAAAGTGATATGATTAATATTTATTTCAACATGAATGTAGTGTCTTGAAAAAATTGGGTATTTGTGACAAATAAGAATCTGCATTTCCATTACAAAACTAATATGAAACAAATCATCGAAGAATCTAGCATCTTATGATGAAATAAATCTATAATAAACTAATATAGGTATAATAGATGGTTATAAATTTAATTTATAAATATAAATATTTTTGAAAAAGGTCAAAAAATAAGAAATTTTGAAAGTTATTTTTATTATTAATGTGGTAATAACGCATTTGAGTATATATGAATAAGAGATTAGGATTTCCCTGTTTTATTTTCCAATCCGTGAAACATGTTTGATAGTGTACACAACCATTTCATTTATAAACTAGATTAACTATACTACTTCATTTAAATGAAATGAATCTATTTAAATTCAGGATATTTGAATTTTTGTTTCATGGGGATCGATGGATTCTTATGTTACCAATAACATACTCTTTTTTTATACTCAAGTCTCATTCATTGAGTTATGATGGTTATTCATTAACATATTATATATATGTTCGTAAAATTATTCCTTATTATTTTATCACTTTTTAATTTTATCTTTTTTATAGGAATTTATTTTTAGAACACTAAAAAATATTTTTAAATATCTATTTCATCAAAAATTATGTTATCCGTGAGGAAATTTGTTAACGCAAATTTATATTCATTGTGTTAAAATGAGATACATTGAGAACCCTTATTGTATGTTAGAAAATATTTATATTTCAAATTTCATAAGATTTTTTCCGTTTTCACTGTCAAGAATATGATTTTATTAACTACAGAATGTTTTCTCAATGATTATCAATCAAATCAAGTTTTTTTAATTTTAACAAAAAATATCATCTAATTTAATGACAATTTTTTCACCCATCATCATGTTTTTTATTAATAATATTTATTTTCTGGATTATTTTGAATTCAAAATATGTGTTCATCCATGTTTAATTATTAATTTACATTTAAATTTTTCATTGGAATGTTTCACTAAATCTTTTTATGATGATGGATTTTGATAATGAAAATTTAGAATATTCAAAATATTTTACATCCTTTACAAAAAAATTTATTACCATCCCCTCGACATTATATATTGATAAAATTTAAATATTATAAAAAAATTATTATTTAATATTATGTTTAATATTATTAGATTTTATTCACTTCCACTTTTTGAAAAGTATTTATCATAGTGAACATTTTTATGCTAAAGATGAATGTTTTTTATAAAAAACACATATATGATTTCACTACAATTTTCAACTTCATCTCTAGTGGATATATTTACTCAGAAATTATTTTAATGAATCACCCAATAAATGAACATTTTAAATAATTTTTTGTGTGATTTAATTTTTCATATCAATATTTTGTATTCTTGAAATCAACGACGGTGATAAAATATATAAATGTTATGTAAACAATTTTTTTGTCTATTGTTTTTTAATGATATGATGATTTTTTTATTTCATCTGAAACACATATGTATAGATGAATTATGTGTAGGTTTTGGAATCACCCTTCATGGAATTCATAATTTTTAAATCTAATGAGCTCAAATGGATAATAAAATAGATTTATTACAAAACAAATATCATATTAAATGATTAATCCCAAAAAAAAGGTGTTAGGAGGATTTATCCCAAGATAAAGGGTTTACAAGATGATTTTACCCCAGAAAATGCATATATTGTAGGATTATACAATTTACAAGGGAATAAGAGAGGATTTACCCCAACCCAATTGGTACATTAGAGGATTTAGACCCAGAAAAATTGTTTGTGTAAAGAATTATACCTATTAAAATAGTACAGGAGTGGATTATCCAGAAACAAAGTGTACATGTGAGGATCAATCCATATTTAAAGGGTGCATAAGATGATCTATTCTATGATAAAGGATAAATTAAAGTATTTATCCCAAGATAAACGGTATATGATATGATTTATCTACTGTAAAATGGTATATAAGAAGCTAATTGTATGCCTAAGGGTAAACTACAGAATTATCCCAATTGAAAAATGTACACATGAGGATTATGTCAAAACCGATAAGGTAAATATGTGATTAAACCAATCCCACTACGTGGTTAATTTTATTAAATTAAGACCCGACATATGATTCATATTCATATGTTTATTCCACATAACTAAGGTTCCCCAAACCCATACTCTTGAGGGTGGTGCTAAAACATATTCTTTAAAAAATGGATTTGATACAATGTGGGATGAAATAATCATTAATTTACAACATTAAAATAATTTCAAAAATAATCACATAATCATAGAAATTGATGAATTAGTATATTTAGTGATAAAATATATAAAAAGAATTTATTTTACTATACTTGAAATCTTTTTTATATTTACAAACCCTACTAGATCTGCTTATAAACATCTTCATGTTTATAAACATCTTTGTATCATAGAGAATGAAAAACTATAAAAGTGGTGATATAAAATTCTTAGTAAGTGTAAACATAAGATTTTATAACAATAGATCATAATTAATATTAAAAATAGTATATGGATATATTCTGGATATGTAATAACATTATTTATAACAATTCATACATAATAGATAACAACATAAGGTATGAAACCACATAATAATGGGGTGCCTTAAAATAATAACTAATATAAAACTCATCAATGTGTCATCAATTATCATATCATAATCATATAATAAAATATGATTGGGGGTATCTTTTTAAAAATTATTGTGAATAATGAGAGTTGTATATAATCTACGATGGCTGGATACTTAATGTCAAAGGAAAAAATATATACCCCGGTATAAGATAATGAGAAAATTAAATAAACAATATGATCCAAAAATAATAATTAGTTTCATAAAACATATCTATATGGAATAAAATTTCCTATACAGAAGAAAAAAATTATGAATATTTCTAACCACATTGAGTTCACAATCAATCATGTGAATGTAGATAATCAATATTTAGTTCACATGAAATATTGTGTGTATTTAAAATCATCATATTGTTCCAGATTAATCTTTAAAATCTAGATATAGTACTTTTTTAAAGGTAAATCATATTAATGTTGCTAAAATGGATCATGTTCACCCTGATTCATGGGAATGTAGATAATTGGCATCATGTTCATGAAAAATAATGTGAACTTAGATAATCTACATCATGATCCAACTCAATATTGAGAACACCACTAACATGTATCATATTCTAACTCATTATTTGGAATATATCTAATATATATTGTTTTCAAGAAAAATAATTTAAAGGTAGCTTGTTTGTTTCATGTTCACACTCAATACCACAGACATATACAATCTGTATCATTTCCACACTCAATCTTGTGAATATCGCTAATCTACATCATATCCATTTTCAAAATAATTATATTAGGATGTATAAAAAATTAACCAATTCATTGGAGGGAGATATTGTATCCCACAATTTAATCAATGAAACTTACGTGTGCAACATAAATACAACTATGTTTCACATTGTAAATAATCCATGGAAATAAATATGTGGTTTCAAACATTTATATATCGTATCATGAAAATTAAACTCATGAATGTAAATTTTTGATACCAAAAATTAAATCACCTAAAATGTGTATTTTCTAAAAAAATTTATTTTTTAATTCCTATAAAATAATTTTCAATAAAATAAAGAATCTATAGATAAATATAAATCTATAGTGAATGTAAAAAAATAGTTTTCAAAAAATTTATTATATATTTGGTCAAAAATATGACATCATGGTCACATTAAAAATTTATTCTCAGAAAGGTCACATTTTAGAATATTATATAATAAATTTTGATATTAAAAATTTGGAATGAAATATCCTACTAAAAAAATAAAAAATATTTTTTTTAAAAAATGGAAACATTATGAAAAATAATAATTTTCAAAGATAATCAATAATAAATGGGAAATTAAAAACTCATCTAGTTTTTTAAATGTGAAGTGAAAACTATCGGAAACATTTATATTTGAAAATAAACATTAATAATAGATACTTTGTATGTTCCAAAAAAAATCCAAGGTTTGTTTTTTTTTAATTTTTATTATTATCTAATTTAAATATTTTTCGAAATACTACATGACAATATAGGATGATCAAAAAAATATTCCCCTATTTCTAAAGGTAAATCATCTTCAATTATTATTTATTTTATATATCATTTATAGAGACAAAAATACCAAGATATGTTTATTAGTTTTTCCCTTGTACTTTTGGTTTATTTACTAATTCCCCCCCCCCCTCATCTACGAGGACACATATTCCATATTTCTATGGATTTTATTTTTTTGTTGTGGATTTTTAAGATCGAATCAAATTTAAATGTTCAATAAAAGGATATCCATGAAAATATTGTAGGTGGTATAAGAATTATTACCCATTTTCTTGTTTGTTTTAATGCATATATAGTAATGAAATATCACAGATGTGTTATCTATTTTGTTCCATCATTTTATAAAACTATTTTAGACTGTAATAAAAAACATGTTCCCTTTAAATATCTCTCTGGGATGGTTAAGGGATACAATAATAGATTTAATACAACCCATATCATGTTCCAAATTATTTTATTTTTTAATAGGGGTTTTAATAGTTAAATGGTTATTTTACAAGGTTATCAATGATAGTCTTATTACATGGATTTTTCGTTTTGTAAAAGGGATTAATTGTAATAAATTAGAAATGTAATTCATTATGTCATTTAATGAATTTTTGGGTTAATGGTGAATTTAACTAGTTTAAATGGTTTAATAGTTTATTTTTAATTTAATGTTTATTATATATGAATTAATAATGAAATTGAATAGAAATGGAATTGTATTAAAATAATTCAAGTATGACAACATTTTATTAATAATGACTGTTTAAATGGAGAATATCATTAAATATTTTTTTATAAACTAATGTATTTGGAACCATGAAATATGGTAAATGATTTAATGGTTTTGAAGTAGTGTACTTGAATTTTACCTCCTATTTTTAAGATATGGATGAGATTATATTCCACACCTATTATTTGGAAATAGCGGAAATGATACTCTATATCTATGGCCCCGTTATGGTTATCATGTTTCTACACATATGTGGGTTGGAAATGGGGTACATGATGGTCAACACCCATAGTTTAGAAAATGATTGTCATGGTTATCTAAGGAAAAAAAGTAATGAATTTATAAAAACCCATTACCTCTTATATGATTAATAGATTAACCTATGATTGTGGTTATGATGATTGATATCGGCTGATTTAGTTTAGATGTATTTGGTATCACCTTAGACACAATGGACTGTATGTTATTAAATAAAGATTTATTCTTCAAACATAATACATTTTTCCCTGTTTATTATTCCATTGCACTTATTTATACATTATTGGTTTCATAGGTTATTAAAATAGACACCGATGGTTGTGTATTATTGGAAAGTTGTCACCGCCAAATTATTATTCCATTGGTAACAGATCATACTTCATACATTCACATCCAAAAGGTTAGAACACTGATTATGGATGGATTATATAGGAATGTAGGGGTTGAATCTTAGATTATGTGATAATTCTTGATTTCAAGACCCATTTTTTGGATGAAAATTTTAGTTTTTCATTTCAATTTACTTTTTCACATAAGATTATCATGACATGACATGATTATTACAGTATCTTGTGGGTACTAACACACTATCAGGAATTAGTTTTGTTAATGTGTAGATTTTTTATTACTATTTATTATTATTTATTATTACTTATATTTTTAATTACTATAATAAATAGGAGAGTGTGGAATTACATTTCTCTATATACCTCCTGCTAACAGACATCCTCTGGCATATGGGAATGCATTCATGATGTCATTTGGGTAACCAAGTTAGCTAATAATTAGAGTTAATTGGTCTTATATGTAATAATGTTTTGTTATATCCATAATGTTTCTATTTTGTTACTATTTGGGTAAGTTTACACATGAATCTATGATGTTTCAGGTCAAAGTAGTGAGGTCGTACATGAGGGTAGATTTCCATTGTATTGTGAGGGGAATCATCTATTCATGGGATTATTATTTTTTAGTTAACTGATTACATTTTATTTTTTATTACACCTTTGGTGAAACACTTCCTGTGTAGTGTTACAATGTTTTATGATTTTACTCATGAATTGATATGTTACAAGATTGTGTATGATTTCACCATTTCAAGTACTTATGGAATCATGTGACTATAATTATATTGGGAACACCTGAAAAATCATGTAATTATTTGTTATTTTTTAATTGAGAAATGGATTTTGGTAAATAATATTTATTTACATTTATATTATGGTTAAAATTAAGTAATACGTAAATAAATTGTTTGAATTTTATTATATCAAAATATAATAACCAATTAAATGTTGTTAAAAATAATGATTATAAAATAGAATATTCGATTTTTCATGAGTTATCCAATGTGCCATGATATGATGGTTTTGGTGTAGTAATAATTTTGTGGGAATTTTCAATTGGATGGTGTGTAAGAATTACCATGATTATGAATTGTTTCAACCCTTTAGTATGACCATGTAGACAAAATATTGTGGTATTGAAAATGATCATTTGTAATTGTAGAGTATCAACTCCAAAATTAAATTTATTGGTAGGGAAACTAGGGGATATTTTTGAGAATGCACCATCAATTATTGAATTAGAGCCTAGTAGGAACTAGGTGGTTGGATGGAACAATAGTTGAATGAGAAATGAAATTAAATAATGTAGTTTATAGTGAAATACCCAAGGTGAGTTTCACTATCTATTTTTGACTAGAAAATGTAGTTATTGTTACAAAACCCTCTGATATTAACTGAACAATGTAATAATGAGGTTCTTAGTCCAATATTATGTCTTTGTAAATGTTTCTAGACCACATGGAAAATCCTTCATATAAGATATATGATTTGGACACTTAAATGTTGTGGGGACCAATGGAGAACAGGTGGGATATTTAGGACTAGTATGATACTATTTGGGATATGGATAAAAAGAAATTTTGGGTTATATTATTAGGAAAGATTACCAAGGGACCCTGAGACATGAGATATTCATTGTGTTTGTTTATTTGGAATATAAGAAGATACCAGTGATAGATTATGTATGTTTCTAAATTGAGATTTAAGATTAAATTAAAAAAATATGAAGAGATTATGTGGATATGTATAGGTGATTTTAGGATGGACATAGATGTGATATTAAGTGATAGGTAAATAATTTTTATCTATAGTTTTTACTATGGTGGAGAATAAGTTTCTTATTAAAAAAGGGAACCTAAAGGAGTCCTCTTGTGGTGGGATGGGAGTTTTAGTTGGGTGATATAGTAGTATATACCGGAATTATAGAAATAATTGTTATAAAAACCATTATCATGGAAGCGATGGGTAGGGTTTCTAGGTTAGTGGATCAGCATCACCTGATAGTGGAAGGAGGTCTGTTATTAGTGTAGAAATCCTAGTCACTTGTGATGATAATGTCTTCAGCACACCATGTAATGCTGCACTTTCTAAATGATAGGATATCTATCAATGTTATATATGAACCTTTGGCATATAACATGTGATGCATGACCTAGGATGATACAGACCACAATGATGGGATATTCTACCCTATATCAATCTAGAAGGGTTTTTTCAACAAATCATATGATTCAGGGTGTTGGATGAGGTAATCCTAGACAGGAATGTCTATATAAATAGTGTAGTGCAGTGCAATATTCTCAAATGTGAGTTGAGGGGAAAAGGATTAGTAAATTGCGTATAGTTGAGTTAGTATTAATTGATAGTAAGGTTGGGTAGTTGATCATGGGAGATCTGATTATTTGGGATTCTATACTTTCTAGTTAATTATTTTACACAAGATAATCACATTATTTTATATACTTTTGGTTATTGAATTGTATTGGCCCCATCATGTAATTATTAAATGGGGTTATGTCGATAGAATTAATGTTAGAGGTACCAACTAAGTGTTTCTATCATTTATTATAGTGTACTTTCGAGGTTGGTATGTAATTTATCCTTTGGGATTATTTTATGCTTTAGATTTTAGGTATTGAATTGATTAGGTTATTTTCCTGGCCAATTTATTACTATGATCAGATTTAACATTACCATTGGAATGGTGATGTTCACATACCATGATGTTAACATTTATGTTTATCATGTTGAATGTGATATCAATGTATTCCATGCGGGGTTATTCCTTTAGCTGTTTTATGAGATCAAAAACCATATTTAGAGTCTTATAATTGAATATGAGGGAATAAAAATATTCAATCCTATACTGTATTAGTTTATAGAAAATTTTACATTTGATTTTTCAATATTGATTCCAAAGAGATATTGAGTATAACATCGATTTGGTAGCTAGGTATTTAGTGGTTTTCATTACCCCTAATAGAATGGTACTAGCCGAGCTCCAAGATCTAAAGACTTAGTAAGTGGAACTGAAGGAAATGGGGTTATCTTGGTCGAGGACATTTACCCTAGGTTCTATAGTTCAATTTTCAATGAAGGAAGATTAATAATTTAACTACTGTGTTAATTTATAATATTCTAAAACAATTTATGACTATAGACACACATTTTCTTCAATTTATTTCTGATATTTTCTACTAGTTGAGGGGTGCATTTGTATTTTAAACGATTATTTTGAGGAAAATATAATATAACATCATAATTATACTATATAATATATCGTAGACTACATTAAGAAGTATATATAACTTTTTAAAACTCTTCATGATGCTATTTTGGGTGAAAATATCTCCGAATGACTTTAGGGACATTATTAATAAAATATTTTTCTAGTTTATGGATCATTTTATGGTTTCCATTGTTGATTAAATATTAGTGTGAACATATAATATAGAAGATCATTCCCAAAATTATGATATCATGCCTATGGAACTAAGATACAATCCCTTATAATATAATATAACCAACATTTACTTTTTAATTAACAACATGAATTTATCTCAAGAATATTTTATTCATCTAATTATTTTTAATTTTTTCGGTTTTCTTAAAATGTATTTCTATGGACTTTTATCATCTATCTACACTAATATTTATTTTAACCAATAGGGTTGTAATGTTTTAGTGGTATAGGGAATGTAAAAATACTTTTGACAAGATGAAGTGGAATATGACCATAGGTTTGAATCGTAAGTCAAATGAATCAGGTAATCAATTTAATCTCTATTTTGATGCATCTAGAATTGATATTTGTCCATTATTGAATTAAGTAGACTAAGATGTGGAATTGGATCATGTCACTTGAGGCCACATGAAAAGAAATACTCTACAAACAATATCAAGTTTGCCGCATTAGTTCATGCAATAAATTTTTGGTATCCTTATCTTCTCGGTGAATGGTTTTATCTATATACTATCTATAAGAAAGTTGAATATGACTTTTTCATCCTAGGAAATATCTAAAATAATTCATATTTTTTGAGTACATGATTTTTTTTATTTTTATCTAACCTAAATGTTGAGATATGGAAATAGTGTTGATGAATTTTTAAGTTAAACAAAATAGATTCTAGAAGTTTTGGAGCCACATTAATAATATAATATGTTGTACTTGTTCACTGAGAGTCATATATTTTTTCATGTGGAGTGGCAATTGAAAAAACTCACATCATTATGAATAATATAATCTCTTATCATCTGGATCAAGATGTGGCAGTATGATTATCTAGAGTTCCTGGTGTTGAGAAAATATTTTAATGGTGGGTAGGTACGCAATGATTAGACCACCAATGAAAATGAGTTTATCCATGTTTAGTTAAAATTTTAAGTTATTATTGATTTGTGGGAGGATTATATGTGTTTATTTAATGAAATTATGTGGGATGTGCAACATGGTTTGTCCAAAATGTACAATTATTATTTTAGATAGTATTGGTTTCTAGGAAAATAATATGAGATTGTAGGTTTGTTTATGTGATACAACACCTATAAATAAGTGAATATAGAGAATCATTATATTAGTTGTGTATTACTTCTCTTTCACATTCAGTAATATAATTTTAATGATGTTACTATAGATTTTCAGATGGGCCTACCGAGGGTTCTGTGGAAGAGTGATGTGATATGGGTTTTTTTTGGACCAATCAACAAAGGAAACCCATTTCATATTGATTGAAAATAATTTCACAATTTATTGGCTGGGTAACCAATAAATTTTTTGATATAGTATGTTGTTTTTAGGTACCACAGAGTATTATTTAAAATAGTGATACATGTTTTTTTCATTGTTTTGGAAAGGAAAAAAAAGGTAATTTGGTACTCATGTAATTTTGTGGACAACCTTTCATTAACATATGGATGATAAATATGATAAGATTATCCAGATATTTGAGGAAATAATGAGATATTGTGTCATAGATTTTAGAGTAACATGGGATAATCAGTTAGTGTTTTATGAGTTTTAATATAAAATAATTTATAAGGATACTATTCCTAAGGAACCATATATGGAACTATATGGTAGGTCATGTGAATCACCATTGTGTTGGAAGGTGGTTGGAGAAATAGTGTTGTTGGTCCATAGTTTTTGTACACGAGATATCTAAGGATACCTACTTGATTCAAAATCATATGGGTTTATCCTATAGTATATAGAATTTATAAACTTATTGACACTTCCATCCCCTCATGTTTTTAGGTGGGTGATACTGTATTCCCACATGTATCTTTGAGATTATGCGACTTTGGAATTCAAATGTATTATATGTTTTTTCTAGGGTGTACCGGGCCATTCGATAGTGTTGATATGATCAGAATAGTAATGTGTTTATTGAATCATCATAATAAGTATATTGTTACTCATGAAATGTTACATGTGTCAAATCTTGTTCAGTATCACCCCAACCCTTATCATGTAATTGGTACTGACGAATCGTGGTGATCCCAATACATTAATTGTGGAGGATGAAATTTTTGTTATGTCTAAATCGTCAAAAAATGATAACGGTAATACATTTACATTAGTATGACTGCATGGATATCATTCAAATGTTTAGGTAGATACATTTGAGAGGGTATGTAATATTCCGGCCTACTAGTCTAAACTCATTAACTCGAGGGGTTAGTGATGTCGAGTATTATAGCTTGATGAAGAGTAGTATTATGGTGGTGAGGTTATAAGATACTACCATTACCAATATACATTTTATTTTAATTGTAGTCAATATATATTTTGAATGGATCTGGTAATTCCTCCATGTTACTATAGATGGTTTAGGGAGTAGTTTAAGGATCAAGACATGACATAGTATAAAATTGTGGATTATAACACATGGGATATCATTAGCACAAGGTTAGTGTTAACCATTGACCCTATATAATTACACAAGACTTCCATACATAGATATTGAATTCTTTTATATGAATATTAATTACATTTTATTATAACATTCCCAAGGATTCTAAAGGTATAGTAACTTTGGTAACATGAACACATACAAAACTTTTCCATAAGTGAGCTATGTCGTGTCATAATACCTTCATCATATCTATTTCCATTCTTAGACATATCATATATAATACATTGTCTTCCAATCCTAGGAATATTAAACATAAAAAGGATGAGGTTATATTCTCTGTAAGGTTAAACAAGGGCGATATCAATATAACCTAGGAATATGGGTATGATAACATTAAAATAACATATAAAAAACATTTCATCCATATCTTAGATCATATAAATGTGTCATGAAATACATCATGTCTATTCTGAAGACATGAATCATAATGGAATCAAATAATTTGTTCAATGAGATCATCTCATATCAAAAAGACATATATTTTTAACATATATGAAATCATAAAAAATATTATGGCAAGGCCTTTCAGGGTGACATTCATAACATGCTAGGCTTATGATAACCACCTATGTACCTACGTTGGGATTGGGATAATATTTCGTATACACACTTTATGGCTTGGGATAACCTCTTGTTTTCCATATTTTTTTCATGGGATAAATTTTATTATACCCTATATCATGATTGGAATAACCTCATGCATACCTATTGAGCTTATATATCATTAATCATTACCCAATAAATTTTAGGGATATAGAAAACCAACCCATCACATGATAGAAATCATAAATATGTGTTCCGAAAGATCATGACTCAATAATAATACCATAACATTTAAAAGAATGGTTTCATAATCATTTTATTATTTAATCAATGAATAACATAAGGTGGACAATGATTTTTATAAGAATGTTACAATGGTATAGTCTATTGATGTGAATGTAGATTCATAAAAATCATATCATCATAAAATTAAAACATTCAATTAATGTGTAATAAAGGTATCCTTGGTTCATATCCCCAGTAAAACATAAGTAAAATCAAAGGATGCCATCTTATTTGAAAATTAATTTTAAAATAAAAAAACATTGAAAGATTCTTAAAGAAAATTACAACTCATTGAAAATATTATTTTTAAAATTAAAAAAAACATAAAATATTTCGAAAATAATATTATATGAAAATAAAATAGAAATTTTATAAAGGATTCTTCAAAAAATAACAGTCATAATGGTTGAAATTTTTTTCGTGCTATAACATCCCAAAATAGGAGCCACTAAAACAGTGCCATGATATTTTGGGTCACATTTACTCAAGCACAGCACCATGTACACCAAGGGATGAAAAATAGTATCAATGGTCGAAGGTGGTACATTGGGGATACTATACCATCATAACTATATTCACACATTAGTGTAATAAATTGACATAAAAATAATGAATGATTAATAAATGGTAACTAGAATAGCTAAACTAAACCATATAGATGATAATAAAAACCCATCAATATAAATATATACTATCATGTACAATATGATGTAATGTAATATATCCAAATCCAAAGTAATAGGTGGAATTAGAAATTCATCCATCATGGAACTTGTATATCAACAGAACCAAGAATACCAAAATACTATCTCTAGATAGCCTAAAAATCCATAGATCAAAATGGTTCATCCCTTCTACTATGATATAACCAATCATGAATTTTAAAAATAATTCTTTCCACTATCCCTACCTTATTCCAGATTATCTACCTAGGTACTGTTGTTGGTGTGGATTTGGTGTGATAATAAACTCGATATGACACCACTATGGATGTCTATAAGAAATCAAGATAGTGAAAATAAACTATAATCATGTGTAGGAACAACTGTTAAAGGGTAATTTAATAAGAGTATTACCAGTCTGTGGAATAAAATGTAGTAGAAAAATGATAAACAAATGAGAATTGATATATGTAATGTATCAAAAATAGGTAGTAACTAGTTCAACATCATCCATATATGATAATAGTAAACAACCTACATAGGTCTTATACCAAGTTTTATAATAAGGGGGACCTATATAAAAAGATGTAATGTCTAATGTAAGGCATAGGTTCCATACCTTGATCCTCCTCAATAGTTCGGTACTATAATAACCATATATAGGTGTCACAGGTTCCATACCCTGATACTATTTCCAGTTCCATACTATGATTTCCTAGGTTCCTTTCCATTATAAAAATTCGGCGCCATACCGAAATGTACATTTTCCATACCAAATATTGTAGTTGTTGAACTATGATAAACATCGGTACAATACATTAATTTTCATAGGTTCTATACCTAAAGAATAGTTTCCACACCTTAATAATCATATCTTCCAGATCTCAAGAATAAGTTAGATTTATACAGAGATGTAACAGCTTAATGAACATAATATAATAAAAGATTATATCCATCTTAGATTCCACACCCATTTACATTTTATACATAATCAACAATTTAAACATTGTAATTTCATTTTATTTCCTAGAATATAAGGCATAATCATCTCTGACTAACTCATTTAACTCATAGAGGATCCCACTAATAGGATGGAAAAATCATACAATAAAATTGGTGGTTAAACATAGGTAATATTAGATAACACACGACATGGGTGGTTCAGGATGAGGTTGAAGTCCTCTAAACATGATTTGGTGCAATAAAAAAGACCCCAATTTGAATAAAAATTCATTTTGACTTACCATTTAATTTAGGAATAGAACACAAAAAAGTATGGCTTGAGGAATAAAGATGACATGAAAATAGTATAACAACCATATGAGAATTATATACACCTCTAACCTTAAGCCTATGGTAGAACAATAATACATTTTAGGCTATTTATTTGGGAAAATTTTTATGAAAATGTAAAGATAATAAAACTATCAGTGGCGATCTATTTTGATAGACAACGTCACAAATGGAGGAAATAAATATGATTAACATAAAATCCTAGTTTTATGATCAAAATGGATATTCGAACAATTGGTGGATCTATGAGATAGAGATGTGAGGGAATCATTATAAAATAAGTGGTCCATAAACACGTTTTTAAAAACTGACCTATGGCATTTACACAACCTATAAAATCTACATGTATTTGAATATTCAGGTGTTCCTTCTCGGAAAAACCCATTACCCACCATGAAAAGGATCTATCAAGACTAATACAAATCATGTATTTAAACAGAAATCATTAATTTAGATTTCATCTCGTATCCAACCTCTATATAATAGTCCTTCAAAATACAAAATTACCATCCCTAGGGAACGATTTCTAGGATAATACAATTGTTAACCTCAACAAGGGTTTAATTGAAACATTAAAGTAACTACACTTGATTGGAAAAAATTATCTTCCATTCTCCCCACCCAATTAAAACAACTCATTTTAGTGTTTCCCATATAAGGGTGGTACAACATCAACTAATAATATCTTAATCTATAGAGCATGTACATTAGCCTCATGCCCTAATGTATCATCATATTTGTATCCATTATTCTATAGGATGCATACTAAAGGAATTGTGCCACCTCATATATCCTTCATGATCCAGTACATAGTAGATATTTGATTCTACTCAATGGATGCATATAACTCCAACTCAACCTCATCCAGTTGAATGATTTGTGATGAATATGAATATTATTTGTTATATTATGAAACGTGGATGGAATAGTTCATATTATGGTACCTTATAGGTAAAGTAAAACTGATATTCTATCATCCTAACTATATCCAAAAACATTAATGGTCAAAAAAACTAAGGTGAAATATTCTATTTTAGTCTAAACCATCAATGCCTCATTATTGTTGATAAATATTTGATTATTCGACCCCTGACCTCAAGCTCTAGTGGTCAGTGATGAAAACTGGAATCTGTCTTCTTTCTACACTATGATATAGTCATTTGTCTCCTAATCCAAAAACAAGCTCTAATATATCAAAAATGTGATCATGTTCAGGTACTTTTTCATCACCTTCTTCTAACCAACATAAAGCGGATGACATTTCTACCATATTAGGCCTCATAGGGAGCTATATGTTTCTTCTCATGAATTATTTTATTATTGTAAAACTCAACATGTTAAATATAATTTTACAAAAAACATCAAATTCATAGTTGCATGATCATAGTTTCTCCTCTAAAACATGTATCATCAGTTTTCACTAATCTTCAGTCTCATGGTGAAAGGATGTGCTCAAAAGTAATCCCATACCCAAATATCACTGTAACCCTTACCAGAACCACAATTTAAAATAATTATGGATATCATAAAAGATCGTGAGTGGTACCCATGTAGACATATAATATCATAGTCATGCAAAATCCATATATCATTCACTGAGAAGGCCTCGCTGATATGTTAAAAGTGATAGACCTTCATGTGAATGTTGATAATAATCCATAAAAAATCACCACCTTGAGGAGAGATCAGTAAAATATTCGCAAAATAGAACATGAAAATCATCCCATTTCCACTCAATAATGGGAAATGGATATATAATCCTTGATGGATGCTGGAGTTCTACCTTCACCTACTAACAAGAGGAAAACTAGGGAAAAAATGAACGATCTCCCATTTCATAATACTCCACCAATAGTCATGACAACGATCATGATACATCATCCTAAGAGGATGATTTACCACCCATGTAGAGTAATGATACTCTATCAACAACTCCTTTCAAATGCACATCGAAAACCAGATTCCTTTATGAATGTGTAAGAAACCATCCTCGTCAATGATCCATAACATTGGGGGATCATCACCTAAAATAATATCCCCTATGACTAAGCCCCCATGATATGATAACTTCCACATATTCACTATTACTATAAGTGAATGTGTAACTAATAATGATATGAGAATAAAATACCCATGACAGTCCTGAACCTCAAATTTCAACTCAGGAAATAGGGACATAAGCTACCCCTTGTCATTGTCCTCTCAAACTACATGTTTTTCAGTCCTCCTGCTCAGAGAATCCACTGTACAATTTCATTTCCCATTCATAAATGAATGATCAATGTCAAATGGTTTTAGATATCTAACCCTCATTCTCATTCTATGATTTATCTCAAATGGTGTAAATATATATATCCATCGATTTTATGGTCTATAAACACCACAAAACACTTCCCTAGAAAGTACTTCCTACAACACATTAGGTTTGAACAACAACTACTATTTGAAAGTTTTGTGTTGGTAAGTTATCTCATGTGTTCTCAACTTTCGATACTCATATTCCACAACTCAACCATCCTACATAATAATTTCTCCTAGAACTACAACTAATGTATCATTATAGACTGTATAGATTCTTCAAAACTCCAGTAGAATCAATATCAATGCTAATTTTAATATCCCTTTCATCTTTTTAATGGAAATTTCCTAGTTTTCAAACAATAAAAACATCTCACCCACAATTTTCAAGCCCATAATAGGTTCTTCTAGACATGAAAATTCTTGTACAAAGCACCTATAATATATAGCATGTCCTATGAAACTAGTTTTCTCGAAAACAAATTAGTATTATTTTAGGTAACTACACCAATCACCTTCTCTGTGTCAACATATAATTTTTCCTTTGAGATAATATAACCCTTGAAAAACACTTTATTGATCCATAAGTATAATTTTTCGAGAATAGCATATATATGGTTCTCTCTTTGTTTGTTGAGAACGATATCAGGATTATTTTCATGGTCGATTTGAGGACTAGAGCACTACAAGATTTCATCAAAAAATACTAGCATAGATGAATTTAAAAAATGAGTTGACAACTACATACATACAATCCATAAAGAAAAAGGTGTATTCATGAGATCAAATGACATAAGCAGATAATCAAAATTACAATACCATTTTTGAATGTTGAATGCGTAATATATAACGTTTGAACAAGTACCTAGTAATAGCCTAAACTGAAATAAATATATAATAATACACTAGATCCTCAGATAATATCCACAATTGAAACTATATGAGGAAATGTATATAAGTACATCATAGTATGTTGATTAAATTTTCTGTAATACACAAAAGACTACAGGATCCATTTTAATTATTTGTAAAAAAGAACAAGTTAACCCCATTAGCAGTACTGGGATATATAAAATCATTTTTGTTTATGTCGTACAATTGTCTCCTGAGCTCTTAGGACTCTGCATTGGCTATTCCTTAAGGAGTAGTGTACACCGGTGTAGCTCATGTAACTATCTAAATAGAGAACCCCCACTCTCACTCATGATTAAATCTCAAGATTTATTTGGAATATAATCCCTAAAATGATTTAATATAGGTTAGAATTCCACCTCATGTAAAACCTATTCATTCATATAAATGATAGAAAATTGGGTCGTGTTCCCACTCAATGTACAATTATCTATTCTTTATCTATCTACTTGGACATCCCAATCAACCAAAGGAACATAATAACCACCATATGGTAATGTAAAAAAATACCCTCTGGTCTTAGAAATCCTCATTAGGTTGATAAGGAACTAACTACTTCATTTCAAGACTGTAATCAATTAAATTAATCACATAGAAAATTATATTCCATAAAAAATGATAGCCTCATATCACAATGCGGCACTCACTACATCATAGTACACTCTTAAAATGTATACCCAATGGTGCTTTAAGGGTTATCACTATTTACAAATAATTAATTTCAATTTTGAGGTATCCCACTATAGTATCATATAAAAAATAATTTGTAGCCCATGTGTCAAAAAATAGATACCAGAGTTGATGATATTAAAATAGAACCTTGAAAAGTAATGTTTTCATTACTATTCTCCCCAATAACATGTTTCACTATGTAAGCATGGAATTTTTCACAATCATGAGATACAAAAAAACTTCTCTGAGAAGTCCTTACATGCTGATACATTATAACCATTTTATGCCTCCCCTAACAATGGCCAACTCCTATACCAGATCCTTTAACAGTAATCCATCATCCCTCTAGTGGTCGAGTTAATGATCCAACATTACGAAAAGAAGTTTTCATTCATCCTCTCTCACTAGATACTAGATGGTTCATTCTGTAGCATAATTGTAAATGGCATATCCTACAGCAGGATGATAACTCAATTAGGCCCCTCTCACACAGAGGGTTCATGTTCCTGTACTTTAGGCACTGATTATTGACCACAAAACTATAATTATACATTTTCACAAGTTGTTTATTTTATACGAGGTGTTAAAGAAACACTTTTTTCCACTGGATACTCCACTACTCGGTCGAGAATCTCATCCACTATGATATATACATCAAAGATCCCTCAGGTTAACATTGTTCATAAGATCCTAGTTCACCATATCAAACATGGTAGTCAATCAAAAAAAATTAACCTTAGAACAAATATAATTCCTAATCTTATCTACAAAATTCCTCTCTTTGACAAGCACATCCACATTATAGATAGAAATAAAGCATTAGAGCTCCATAAATCAGACATAGTAATCCATAATAGAAATATAACCCTACTAAATGTACTTGAAATCCCTTGAAGGAGAAGTCATATGGACTAATTGAATAAATAGTCATGCAATCTAGATTAAAAATTTACCAAAATCATTTTTTGGTACTGACCATCTTGGTTATGAATTTCAGAACATTGTATGAAAAATCATGAAAGCATATATTTAGGGATACTCACTATATTCTTAGGAGGTGTCTAATGGTTCTTGAAGATAGATAAGACAATCAAATGCTAAAACTACATATCCTAGGTGCCACACTCCCCTAAAAAAGTCGGTCGATTCTACTATAGAATCTCCCACATCAACTCTCTCATATAAGCGGAAGGTAGTGGATATTCATGTATAGTATTTATAAGACATATGAATTATCTAAAAACCATGAATCATCACTTATATTGGGTAAAACTAAGGGTTCCTCAGTTGGAACAACTGGTTGTAAAACTAGTATCTCAGGGACCACCATATCTGGAGCATGGTAATCACAACCCTCCTTGAGCATGAATCAAGGATGTCGTGGTGACATAACTCTAAATATTCTTTTAATAGGGATATCATTAAATTATAAAAAGGATAAATTAAAATGTCTTAGAATAGTATATGTATGATACATTCATATATAAGATTCATACCCCAATTCGTGCACCGAAATCTATGTTCAGGTAGTAAGAATAATTATAAACGACATAATAGACAATGCCTACTTCTGACTACTTCGGTCTAGAATAGGTTCTTCCCTATGTTTCACTTTATGATTCGAGGAATATGAACTATAAATTAAATGTTTTTGAGGGAAAAAACATTTCATTTTCAATTGGAATCCCCATTTAGCAGTGACCATTTTAAATTTAAGACTTAACAAATTATCATTTACATAATAGACCATTTAGCAAAAGTACCATTCCAAATTTATACATGTACTTAAATTATATATTATAATGGAAATCCATATAACTGTATAAAAAACCTCACATTCAATAATAGAATGTAATAGGTAATGTAAGATTATTTAACTGGATAAATCATGCCTACAAAAATATTAAGTCACATGCACACTTTAGATTATAAATGACATTTATTTATTTCGAACCACATAATGTTTTGGACTATGAATCCTTGGATATATCGATCAAACAAGAAATAATTTTTTAGGAAATGTTACACCATTATCCTATACAAAAAAACACTATATAGATTTATTCATTCACAATAATAACCAATTATCTTATATCATTATTTATATAGAAACATTAATTACATAGAATATTTTTCAATCAATTAAAATACAACACTTATCATGCGATCATGCAATTGACCATACATTTCATTAAATACTAGGCTAATAAGGTGTATAAAATGATTATTTTCCAATTATTATATGTCATATTGGGAAAAGTATTAAATTAAATCTAAAATCATAATTACAAAAACATCACATATTATATATGTCACACAATTGTGAATCCGGGCAACTGGAATTGGAATAATCTAGAACATTAACTCCAATCCAATGCAATTTTGAATTTCTATTGTACATTGGATACTTACACATATGCATAGCCGAATTAAAAAAATCCATACAAATTCTTCTTTCTTTTCTACCATATCAAATAATTTTGAAATGAAATGAATCCTCTTAGACCAGTTTGTAGCAACGCAACCAGGGATCCACTAAAACATTTCCATAAGCTGGTGTGTCATAGGGACTCATGGGAACCTCCCCATATTCCAGAGGGTTCTAACAAGCAGTGAGGGTCTAATTTGGTACAATGGTGAAACTATATCATCATAACTAGATTTATATAATATTGTAAATAATGAATTTGAAAACAATAGAATCATAACAAATAGTATCTATAATAGTGGAAGTAAAACTTCCAGATTATAATAAACACCCATTAGTAGAAATATCTCGTACCATTGACAATATGATATAAGGTCATGTCTCTAAATAAAAAGTAAATTGAATGATTTAAACATGAATACCTTACAAAATATGTATATCAAAATAACCAATAAGGATAAAATAAAATCTCCAGAGAGCATCCTGAGTAATAGCTCAATTTAGTTCTTCCCACATAACATGATATTAACAATCAAGCATTATCAACTGAGAACAAACCAATGTCTCTACTTATATCCATATAGTTAGAATAGATACTAAAATCAGTATGTATCCATCAACAATGTCTATAACAAATCGTGCCAGAGAAAATGAAAAATAATTCTGTGAAGGTATAACATGTAAGTAGTAATTTAAGATAATTATAACTAGTGGGTGGAAAAAAATTAAAAACATGATTAAAATGAGACTCACTATTTATAAAGTATCATCATATATTAGAAACCATATCGGCATGATCTAAATGTGATATGTGTGAAAACCCAACATTGGTTAGGTCCCATGGTTTATAACTAGGTAAAAATATTTTCCAAGATATAAATGTATACGAAAGTCAACGGTTCCATACATAAATCTTCCTCAATGGTTCCAAAACATAATAATCATACAAAGGGGATACATGTACCATTACATAACACCCTAGTTGGTTTCATACAATGATTTATAGGTGACATAATTTTCTAATAAGTTGGTTCCATACATCAAAAAATCTTCAATTTCATACCAAGCTTTAACAACATCGTGAAAATAATTTAATAAAAATTATTTCCATTTTAGTTTCCACACCAACTTAAAATTAAATGTTTCTTAACCATTAAATCACTTTAATGTCATTTAGTTAGATATAAAAAATTATTTATCATCTCAGACTAAATAATTAAACTCAATAAGATCCCAAAATAAGTATGGAAAAATCATACACCCAAATTGGGGTTTTGAAAATCGTTCGATTAGATAACAAACGACATGTGTGTCTCAAGTTCTGGTTGACAATGTCAAACCATGATTATGTGCTACAAAGTTACCAAAATTAGAGGTAATAATAATTCTATGTATTTTCATTTAATTTAAAAATAAATGAGTAATGTTCTTCCATACTTCACAATAGTGATATTCAAATAGAGAAAAAAATCATCGAAAACATATATAACACATTCCTTAAGAAAGTGGTAGAACACTCTACCTATATCATACTTAGTTTTAGTCTATTTTGGTGAAAAATAATAAGACATGTCAATGCTTGGTGGTGATCCAAAGTGATAGATGGTGCCAAAAAATGGGCAGTAGTTGGATGACCAACTTCAAATCATAGAATTAGGAAGAAATAGAGCATTAAATGGAAAAAGGGGTTGTATAAGAGAGATGTGAGGGCTTCTATCAAAAATAATTTTTCATGTATCCTTTATTAAAAAACCAACCCAAGGCCATTACAGGACATGTAAGTATTACATATTGTAAAGTGTTCTGGTTTTTCCATCAAGGTAAAAACCATTACAGTCCATGAACTGTTTCAGGTCATTCCAATATATTTTGTAAACCCAATACTCTACATTTACTTAAATATATCTCATGTATTTGGCATGCATCTAAGCATCAACCCTCGTTGAAACCTACCTTCCTAAAAAATGTCATGCCCAAGGGTGTTGGTTTTGGGATAAGAAAAGACACAATTTAAATAATGTGATAATAAAAAATTTTAAAGGAACCACACAACAAAAAAATAAATTTGATCATATAGATATTTTAAATTTAAAAATAATAATTCATTCTACATTTCCAATAACATTAAAAAAAATGGTTTGGAAAAAAACATTAATATTACTTTAAAATTTTATAATATTAAATATTGGATATTTTTTTAATTATTAATTCATCTAATGTAAAAAATTCTTAAAAATGTTTTTACAAGTCATTTTTTGGCAGAAAAATGTTTATCAATCAATGAGAGATGAAAATATGGGTTTTCTTAAAAACATCATTTTAATGACATGAGTACATAAGAGGAATAAAATGAAGGGAATCATGTATTATCTATAAATAACTATATAAGAATAAGTTTTATGATTCCATTAAGATATATTTCATAATATTTTACAATTTGAATCATAATCATAATCAATCTCTATAAATAATGAGATTGTAACATTAAACTCTTACAACTTTCATAATATTGAATCTTAATCCCCATGGTTGAATAAAATTAAAAGTAACATAAAATATAATTAAAATACTAATATTAATTATATTACATGTCAATGAGGAAGTATATACACGTCATAGAAGAAGATATGTTCATGACATAGCATCGATATACAAAGAGGCATTTTTATAGAAAAAAGCCTTACTGCTTTAGTAACTATTAATCCATAAACAACATGAAAGAGAGAACCTAAATAGTTTTTTTAAATACAAATTATTTTATTTAAAATAATCTTAATAAAAATATTTATGAGTTATATACACCACCTAAAATAAATAGGGGTGAATATGGCCTCGGTCTCATAGAATTTAAAAAGTGAGACTGAAATCTGTTACCGTAAGTCTTGACTCCATTCATACATGATCAAAAATCAGGTAAAATAATTATAATTTTGTTATATATATATAGTAGAACAATTATAATATATATATATATATCATTATATATATGTTTTTTTGAACTTTAATTACCTATTTATTAATAATTCCATGTTAATGTCACGTTTCGGGCAACACCATCTTTGTTTTTCAACTATGTTTGGATTTTTTAATTTTTTATTCTAAATTTTATCATGTTTACCACATCTAAAAAAAGTTAAAATAATATAAATATCATATATATTCATTATAATTTTGTTAAATGATCCATAAAATGCAGAGAATGAAAATTGAAATACACCATTCCCAGATGCAATAAGAAGTAGAAACACTTGATCATTTTTTCCATTTCCCAAATAGTAATATTAAAAAAATTTATATAATATATTAACATTATAGAATAATTATTATATGATATTTATCAAATTTTTCATCTAAACCATACTTATTACCTTCCATGTAAACTGTTTTCAAATCACATTACTTTGCGAGGTACTAGTTCGTTGTACACATAAATGACATTATTCTATTCCCAATGGATAATAATTAAAAAGTAATATGAAATAAAATTATTAAATAAGTATTATAATATCATATATATGATATGTTAACAAAAAATATATCATTATATCTTACTGTGATATGTGGTAATGGAAAAATGATTGAAATTAGTTCGTGAGGAGGTGGTCAACTGTACCCATGATTGACGATTTAAAAAACCATTTTGTGGAAAATTATAAGGTTATTGTACATTCCATTAAAATTAAAAAATATTAGTATATAGAATATAATATTTTTTTATATAATTATTAAAAAATATTTTTTTAAATTTGTTTTAGTAAGAGATTAAAAACGTTCAATGAAGAATATAACCTCTTCAACAAGTAACCTCCTTTGGTCTCCAAGAAAATCCTATATAAGTAAGATTTTTGGAAAGGATTTTTATAGAATTATATGACTAAATTAAATAATTTATTATTATTGATATATCTAGAATTTTTTTTAATCTGTGAGGAGGAAGGGAGAGAGAGTTCCCATTTATAAGTGAGGTGACTGGCAGAATTGTAATTTTGAAAAAAAAATTGGTGTTCCCATATTTCTCAAATGAAAAGGATCTAAAATAGACCATTAAAAATTGTAGAATGGAGAAGGTAAAAATACATCCATATACCAATTTTTCAAAACTTTTGGGTCATTCTTAACACTTATCATTTTAGTTTAGCCCATGTTAAACCAATTTTATACTTTTACAACGATAATTAATGATTACAATTTCTACTATTAATTATATAGAAAATTATATATGGAAATATTTGGTAATATAAATTATAATTATTCAAAATCTGGAATCCATTTTTTAAAATTTCATTCTAGGATTTCGGAAAATTTAATATCAAATTAATCTGATGGATCTAATGAGAAATTTATTTTTTAAAAAGAAAATGTTCCAAAGAATAAATAGTTATTATAAAAAAATTAAACAAGAAATTTATTCCAAAAAATTTAATTTAATTTAGATATATATTATTTAAATATTTTTAATTTAAAACCATCTTAAAATAATTTGGATGATTAAAAATGTTTTTAAGGAAATATAAAATCATAATAAACCCCGATATATTTTATTACACATCAAAAAATTCATCTACATATAAAAATTTCAAAAAATATATTGATTATAATTTTGAATTTATTATTTTAAAAATGAAAATAATATTTCAAAATAAATTTTTTAAATGTTTCATAATTTTTATAAAATTAATTTTGAAATGGTTAAAAAATGTTTTTTTATAAAAATACAGTTTCTCAAAATAAAATTAGATTTATTTTTATTTGATTCGAGAAAACACATAAAATAAATGTGTAGAATTTTATTGAATATATAATATATAAAATTTATTAAAATAATTAATGAAAAAAAATTTCATTTAATTATTAATGTAGAGCACATTTTATATCATAAAACTAGTTTTTTGAATGATATTTTGATTATTTTTAAATTGATTTTATTTACATTTATAGTTATTTTATCACCATATAATTAATTTTATAAACATTTTTCAAAAATATATTTTCGCTATTCAGATAATAATACTAGAAAATTCCATTTTATTGGATATGTGATAACTTCCATATTAAATTAAAATATTTTCATAGTATGTCATGTTTCATTTAAACACATTGTGGTTTGTAAGACAATAATAACTCATTGTTTTTTATTAAAAGAATATACATTATTTTGCATGTAACAAAAAATATTAAAATTATTAAAATTATTTGAAAATTAAATGAGTTAACAAATGTTCTTATGTGTCACATTCTACCCCCTTAAAATCAGTCTCTCTCTTGAAATTCAACACCTTAGTAATAACAACAAAAAATATTTTTCCCCATTAAATCATTAGGTTCCCATGCAAAATCCTTTAGATGGTGGATTTTACAGAAAACATTAACTAGGTGAGTGGTCTTGTTTCATAGAATTTTATCTGTATGATCTTGAATATCCAATAGTTATTTCTCAAAAGAATGATTATTCTATATTGGTATGACCTTTGAATTCAATTCATGTGATGGAAAAGGTAAGAACATACATAAAAGAGATACATCGAACACGTAATCAACCTTAGAGAGGTTAAGGGGAAGCACCAAATGATGTTATATTTTCTAGAATTTATCAAGTATATTGATGATACTCGGCTACCTAGGTGTAAATTTCCATTCTTTTATACAATGATAAATTCATTGAAACAACTTCTTAGTAACATTGAATTCTATATTTTTTAGATGATTTTCATCATAACCTTTACAAAGAGTTTTTTATTTTCATATGTTTTATTCATGGGAAATTAAATTCTCTACCATTTCATCATGAAGATCAGGTCCCAATAGCCTTTTAATGCAACTTCATTCCAATATGTTAAATGTAAAACATAATATGAATGTTAAAATTTTTATTTAATTTATAATTTATTCAATTAATTAAAATCATTCAAAGAAGTGTTTTTTTATCAATTTATAACATGTTTGTTTTCATAAAAATCTTATTTAAAATAAATATTTCATTTTTTTAAAAATAATTTTTATTTTGATATATACATAATTAGCCACAAAATAATTCCATTTAAATATATATCAAAATTGTAAATTGTAATAATTTATTTAATCCCATTAATACCCTTTATTCCAATAGCTATTTTATCTCCACCATATAAAATAATAATATTGTAATATAATGTCTCACTTCATTTAAACTTGGTTTTGCATGTAATGAAAGATAATAATATTGTTGTATATAACATAAAATAAACTCATTATTATGTGTAACAAAAAATATACAAAATATTAAATTTATTATAAAAATATATTTCATAATAATCTAGGGGTGTTACACCCTATCATTGCAAAATGGTTTATGGGTGATCAATATTTTTCAAACAATGTGACGGGGCCTCAAAACTATATGGGTTGGTTGAAGATTCAATCTCACAATTTTTTTAGAATTTATGGACCCATATAGTTGGCCTAGAAAACTGCACGACATATGATTACCTAAGATAGAGGAGGTATTATTTTTTGTGAATGCTTTGAAAATGTATGACCCTAATGAAAGAATGAAATTTTAAATTTTTACCTCCTGATATTATATCAATATCACCTGATTTTCTCTACCAATTGACTGTCAACTGACATCTGTGTGCTATAGACTCTTCCACCTCATCCAAGGGAGATCCATATTTAATTAAATGGTATTTTATGTGACAACTATTATGGTTTGATGGAGTGAGTATGTGTATAAGTACAATTCCAATTTTTTTTGTGGGTGATTCACTAATTAGTAATCCTTCTTATTCTGTGTATCATATGTCCAATTTGTATTGATTTATCTTTTCTTAAATAATAATAGCTAAAATAATTATCTAGGTTTGGAATAACGGATATCTAAAAAGATACAGTAAGTGTTTTATGAGATATTACTCATTTTTATGATATTTTTTAAGTGTATTGTGTCAATACATAACAAAACTTTGATGCATGTTTTTTCATTTTTTAACCAAATGGTTTTGAACATAAATATGATTTCATAGATCATTCTAGGATCTCCTCCAGATGGTTTATGACTTCGATACTGGATTTATGGACCCCCAAAGAAGTGTTCCAAATTCTAGGAAATAAAAAATGTTGTTTTAAATGGTGAAATGTATGTTTTATAATGTTAACCGATTTATTCTTGTTTAAAGGCATGTTATTTTTTAAAAAATAATTAATAAGAATAAATTTGCGATGAATAGTGTTATAAATGATATAATTTAAGGGATAATAGTTTTTATGGCATGCTTAGTATAATGGTTTAAATGGTTATTTAATGGTTATTATATATGAATAAATGATGAAATAGTTTAATTTTGGTTTTGTATTTATTGATCTAGGGTATGATAAACCATAGTGAGTAATGATTGTTCAAAAAGAGTATCCTAGTTATCTTATGTGTTAAAAATTCAAGTATGTTAAACTATGTCAAATTGTACATGGTGTATTGGTTTTGAAATTCTGGACATAATGCTCCACACCTATGGTTTTGAAATATTATACACGACTCTCTAAAAAAATGGTTTGTAAATTGTGGACATGATTCCCCTCACATATGGAATTGAAATAGAGGACATGGAACTATGTATTTGTGGCATGAATATAGTGTAAAAGACGCTTCACACCCATATGAGGTAAATTTTGGACATGATTCTATGAGGATCAAATAACTAAATAGATGAAAACCCCTTTCCGTTTACTCGATAAATTTATTAAACAATTATTATAGTTTAAATTAACAAAATTGGACTATGCCAGTTTAGGTGGCATGGGTGTCCCCATAAGACCAAATGATAAGTGGTTATAAAATATTAGTTTATTAATAAAATATATTTTAATTTACAATAATATTTATTTCTACATTACACTTCCTCATACAATGCTAATCAAACTGTTATGACTTTTGACATTGTCAGTTTTGGCTAAATGATTTATAATAAAACCCTTCCCGGGACAACATAGGTGTTTGAAAAGAATTAATGGTAGTATGACATGATAAGGATAATGTTCTAATGATAGTTGGTTGATTTTATATGTTATAGGATTGAGATTTAATAAGGATATAATGCTTGATTTCAAGTTATAATTTATTGACATTAATCTGCTATTTTCCTTTTGGGTTTTATTTGGCATGTGAGATTATCATGACATGACATGTTTATTACAATTTTTTGGATAATTCATAGTTTTGGGAATAGTATATGTGAAGTGTTCTTATTATTTGTTATTATAAATTGTTTTTTCTTCCATTTCTTTACTTTTAAAATGAGGGTACAGTTTCGTTAAATTTCTCTAATGAACATCATTATTGGTAATCAACTTATTCCTTATGGGCAGTTCTACCCACTACAAAAAAATGGGTACGTTATAGGGGGTTATTTTTTACCTTTTAAGGGGTTATAACCCCTTATAAATATATTAGTAGCGTTTGTGATCAATCGCCGCTCATGTGGCTGCCTACTTCCCTTATGGGCGGTTTTGAGCAAGAGCTACAAAAGTCATCGTAACTTTAGAGGCGATCACATTAGAGTGGGTTTCATCCCCCTCTAATATTGGAATAAATCCATCACTACACCAATCACCGCTAGTTCAGAGGAAATATGGGAGGTTTGAACCACCCCTAATAAGGGTGTTAAATTAGGGGCAGTTTTGAAATCCACCCCTAATTGTTTTTAGCTCTTTTTCTTTTAGGGATCGCTCCATTCCCCCTAGTCCCGCCCTGCACTTCCTCCTGCTCCCAGCGAGCCATCCCTTATGTCTCGTGCCCCCTACAGATCCTTCATATCCCTCCCACTCTTGGCTCTCCCTTTGGTTCCCACATATGCCCTCCCAGCCCAATGCCCCTCTCCAGTTCTCGCATCCCTCCCCAGTCCCACTCCACTTACAAAACCCTCTAGTTTCCAGCATCCCCCCTTCCCTAGTCTCACTCCCTCACAACACCTTCTGATTCCCATATTCCACCACCTTCCTGCTGCCACACTACTAATTAATTCATTTCAATCCAATTAATTCCTTTCCCACGTGAAAAGGAAATCCCTGGGAATCGTACCTGTACAGCGCAACAGTCTCATCGCAATAAACCCCCTAATAACCACTTAGGGAAACATATTTTGTTATATGAAATACACATTATTGTATTTATATATATTTCACTCTTTATTATAATAAATATTAATAGCATAATATATTTACATACATTTAAATAATATTATATTTTATTTACTATCTTTATATATATATATATATGTAAATATTTAAAAATTATATTATATATTTATATATCACCTTAATATATTACACAAGTATATATGTATATATTGTACATACTTTTGTGTGTGTGATATGTCAATAATAATATTAATTATTATTATTCTTATTACATATATTTTTTAATCTATTAATATTATATATTTGTTTTATAAATATTATACTTTAATTTTATTATTTATATGTAATATATATTATATTAAAAATATTTAAAATGTATATTTATGTATATTGTTAATATTATTAAATACATATATTATATATATATATATAATTTAAATAATATATATAAGTATTTACCTGTATATTTATATAAGGTCTTTAAAAATATATTTATATAATGTATTTCAATACATATATTTATTATTAATTATATTAATAAATATATTTATTTGTATAAACAGTATAATATTTTATAAAATTTATATATTATTATTATTATCTGAAATATACTTTATTAAAATATTAATATTATATGTATTTAATAGTATACTATATATAATTAATATTTTATTATATAAAATTAATATTATATTATATATAATTATTATGAATACAATATATAGTCAATATTATATGTAATACAATTGTATATTATATATAGTTAATATGAATATTATATATAATCAATATTATATGAAATAAAATTTGTCGAAAAATATACATAATATTAGATGAAATACAATTTTATATTATATTCAATCAATATTATATGAAATTAAATTTATAAAAATATTTATATAATGAGTTTCAATACATACATTTTTTATGTACATTAATATATATTAGTGTTTCAATAAATATAAATTAATTTAGATTTATTTGTATTTGTTTTTTTCATAAAATATTAATTATATAAAATATACATGCATAAACCTATTATAATAATAATAATATTTATTTTTTATTATAATATAATTTTTAAAAACTAAAATCTTTTGTATTTATATGATATATTTTTTAGATAAATCTTATTTATGTATATATTTATATAATATGAGAATTCTTTTATATTATAATTAATTAATACTATATAAAATAAAACATATACAAATAAATATATATTAATTTAACAAATATTGTACAATTTTATTTATGTATAAATATAAATACAATTAAATACAATCATATAAATATTTTATATGATATATTCATTTAATATATTTAAATACATTTATATATTTTGTTTTAATTATATATTTATATATATACAATGGATGTTTCTTTTTTTAAACTATGGGGGTTCACAACACCTTTATTCAATTAAATTATAGGGGGTTTTGAACCCCCTTTAAAATAAAGACATTAGAGAGGGTTTTGGTCCCCTTCTAAATTAAATACATTAGGGGGTTTTCGAACCCCTTCTAAATTAATGAAATTAGTGGGGGTTTTGAACCCCCTCTAATTGAAATAAATTTGAGGGGGTTTATCACCCCCTCTAATTTAAGGACATTAAAAGATGTTTTGAACACCCTTTAATTAATGAAATTATAGGGGGGGTTTGAATCCCCTGAACTTTATGATATTATATGGTGCAGAAAACCCCCTCTAATTTAATATATCAATGGGTGTATTGAACCACATTTAAAATCTAAATAGATATTAAAAAATAATTTTTAAAAATTTATAAGGGGTTCAAAAACCCCTGCAATTTAAGAAATTAAGGGGCTCCATGAATAAGCCCATATATATATTAAGATTAGTGCAAGTTTTACATAACCCCTCACTCATGTTTTTAGAAAATGAATTTAGAGGGGGTTCATAACCCCCTATTAATTCGATGATTATTGGGGGTTGTGAAGAACCCCCTATAATGTTAGAGAAAATTAATTTAAAAGGGTTTGTGCACAACCCATTCTAAATAACCCCCTATAATGTACTATTTTCTTGTAGTGACCTAATGTGGTGTGGAAAATCAGGTTAGATACAAGTCTGAGTGATATGGGAAGGGATGTTATATCATTGAAATGAAAAAAATTATTACTAACAATATTTGGGGTGTACAATAATACTTTTTTATTTTGAGAGGTTTAAAAATATTTTTAATATATTGAAATTATTTTTTTATAAACCAAGAACTAAAAATAATGAAGTAAAATAATCTATTGAAATTTTGAAAGGGATAATATAACGTTCAAGGTGGTAAAAGTATATTTATATTTCAAATGAGAAAGAAAAATATTTTGGTGAATAATGAACCTGGAAATATACAGAGAATAATTATTAAAAGTGATGATATTTTTTTATAAATGTATGTCAGACCAATAAGAATAAAATTGAATGTGAAAGCATCATTTATTAAAAGAAATTAAATCATATTAAAATGTTGATATATCCTTATTAATAGGATAAATATGAACATATTAAACATAGGAAAATGATTCTCATGTAAAAATATTATTACTAAAAGAAATGAAGTTTGAGTTAACTAAATCACATCGGATGTCATAATTCAACAACAAAAAGTCCTTTAAAATTGGATTTTTTTGGAAAACTTTTAATTCCTATTAATTAAAGATTATATACCAAATAATAAAATATCAAAGACGAATTTTCAAATTTATATGAAATTTATTTAAGAATAATAATAATAACTCAAATAATGAGAATTGACTTTTCAAAAAAAACCATGTTATAGTAATGTTACTATATGAATGATAGGGTAACTATGAAATGGGATAAAATAATCTAACTAATGAAATTTATTATTATTGGTGGAAAAATTGTACTTAAGAAACAATATAAATGAAATGATATTTCATAATATCAAAATGAATCATGGATTTGTAATTTAGAAAAAGAACCCCTTATGTTCTTCTCCTACTTAGTCAAACACACTCTAACCTCAAAAATAATTAATACAACTAAAATAATCACCAATTTTATAATATATTTATAACTATACACTTACAATATTATCAATAATAAATAATTAATATACATTTACTATTATGTTATGTTCTTATTTCGTAATCTAATGTTTGTTACATAATTCTTTTATATATGCAATATAAAGTCAATATTGAGACCAATTACTTTCTACTAAGCTCAATTTTAATATATATTTTAAGTTAATTTAATATATCACTTATATAGATTTATAATTAATATATATTATTTAAATAATAATAATTGTGTTCCGTGAAATAGAATCTGTGCAAGTAAATTTGGGAAATTTCAGCGATCAAAGATGATATTTAAATAATAAGATAAATAATTTATATAACATTGAAATAACCATAAAAAATAAATATTTTATTATTTACATATAATTATTTAGTATTTAATTTTCTATATACATTAATGATAGAGTTTTATTACATCGTTCATGTATGTCGTCAAACCATCCCAAATAAGAACACACTTTTACTCTATTGGTGAGTATGGTTAAAGAGATTTATAATGTCACTATATTATAAGAATAATTTTTTAGATTATTATTTGTAATTGTATAATTTTTATTATGTTTCTTATAAAAATAAAATATAAGGTGATAAAAGAAAAAGGTTACTACATAGAGGCAGTTTTCTACACAAACACATTGTTAATGTTGTCATTTATCAAAAAATGATAAGAGGTGTGGATTGAATATAAATTAATTTTTTTCATTTTTAAATTAATTATTTGGGAAAATATTTATTTTTAGATGACCACATTAAAACCATTCACACAGTTTGTGATGAAAAATGGAAGACATCGTTTCGTGGAGGGGTAGTCTGAATGTAGGCATGATCAACATTATTTTATTTTTCTATGTTTTTGGTCATTGATAAATAATTTTTTTTCAATTAATATAATAATTTTTTCAGAGTTATATTTTTATTGATTTTATTATATTAAAACCTTTAGAATATGGTTTTATGTGAAATGTTAAGAGGTAAATGTGAAGGATTATGCAATAATCTGATTGGGACCTTAAAATTCACTTGAACAAATCCATGGAAATAAAGAGATTATGATGGATTATTGAGAAAATTTGCTTGTAAAACTAATATAATATTATAATACGATATAAATAGATGTTTTTTAGGTTGAATTTCTATATAATTAGTGTTGAATTAATCAGTGATATGTTCAAATCTTAAAAGTGTTGAAAATGATAATTTTGGGAGTACTCTTTACGTTTCAATAATATAATGTTATTTTTCATCGGTCAAAGGTTCCAAAAGTGGAAAATATGAATTAGATATATTTATTGGTCATGTATTATTCTCTACCAATCATTTGGGATAAAAATAATACTGATTTATGTATTTTTCCTTTTACCATTTTAAATTTTATCATAACTTACTTTTAACTTTGTAATAATTTTTTAATCATGCAAATTAATTTAAATGAAAAAAATTAAAAAATTAAAAAATAATTAATTTGATGTTTTTTTAAATATTTTGAAATAATATTATAATATTTTATATTTATGTGTGTGAAATTTTAAATTTGGAATAAACTCTTATAACATGAAAAAGTAGTTGTTTCTAAACTGTGTTTTTATTATTAAAATTTATTTATAGGTGAATTTTATATTTGTTATTAAATTATATTTAATAAAACACTCTAATATATAACAATTAAATGTCATGTGTCTTTAAAATCATTTAAACATGGTTTTTACCAGTGAAATTTTTTATGAAAGGAAAAGATAGAAAATCATTTTACATTCGATTTTTTTTACATAATTTATATAATTAATGATATTTTATTAAATTTAAAAATAATATTTCATAATACGTAGTTCTACTAATTAAATAAATTATTAATCTAATTAATGATTTTATAAACTTTGATAAAGTTTTCATATATTGATCGATTAATAAAACATTCAATATTGTAAAAATCTAGTTTTTAGTATTGATATAGAAATAAATTATTTCAGAAAAATGTCAAAATATAAACCAAATCAAATTTTGCATTGTGAATTAAAAAATAAATTTTATATTAATTAATTAAAATTAAAAAATTCTGAATATTTTTATTTCAAATGAAAAACTAATATATAATGAAAATTGGTTTTATAAAAAAATATATCTCTTAAAACATTCAATTTCCTTAATACTATTATTTATCCAATTATAATTTGCTAATTTTTTTATTGAAATTGGTATTTGGTATTATTTAATTTTAATAATAATTACTAAAAATATTTCATGAGTCATTTTAGTTCAATATTTTATAAAAATATAGTTATCATACATTATATTAATTCAGATAAAAACATATATTATAATATATTATGGTCCAACATTCCCACCTCCATTAAATAAATTGCATATTTACAAATTTAATATTTACTTAATTGGGAAATTATTATTATGTAACTGATGGAGAGATCGAAAAATATAAATTTTATAGTTATATCAATAAACATATGAAATATAACTTTTCCATAAAAATAATTCAATCCTAACATAGAGTTTTAATCCAATTTGGTTTTCAAGAAAACCCCTCGGGATTGGTTATCATATCTTTCATAATGGAATTATTTTTGAATAAATGATCACTAAAAACATAATGTGGATTTTATTTCTTAATTACGTTAAGGAATTAGGTTAACATGTATGATCGAACATAACATAATATAACCTATGTTAAACTAAGTGTTATAAGATGAACTAAATAAGATGTTGTATCATAGTTTGAATTTATGGTGTTAGTGGAAAAGAAATATAAGGATTGTAATTTCAAATTCATATTACCATTTTCCCAAATTCTATTGGATATTATCACAATTAGTTTTATTATAGTGTTGTTTGGAATATGTATCATGAATATAAACATGATAAAGGTATGTCCCTACAAACTCTTGATGAAGAATATTTATGATAGATTATTGATATAAAAGAAAACCCCCAATATATTCTTACTAGGAAAGAAATGACCCATCTTCTAGTATATAGGATTTAGTGGTTGATATCATAGAAAAGTTATGTATTGTGTTTCTAATGGATATCATTTATTATTTCAATAGTGAATCTTAATTTAAATTGGGATTATGATTTTTATTTTCAGGGAGAATATAAAGCATGATATTTTGGAAACTATTTTTTTCTTAATTAATAATACACTAGATAGATCATTTTACACACAAAATGAAACTAATATGAGATGTGAAAAATTAGATTAATATTATTTTGAATATTTAATGATAATAAAATATATATAATATAAAAAATATTATAATGAACAAGAAACAAAATTAAAATTTGATTAAAAACACCTAATATTTTTAGGTAATTTTTTTGATAATAGTAGTTTTCCTTTAGATAATGTTATTTATTTAAAATCCAAAATTATAAAATTTAAAATTTAAATTTGGAAAAAATAACATCACATTCAGGGTAATAATTTTAGAATTATTTTATGGTGTTATTTCTTGTTTTTTTGGAAATAATTTTTTTTATGAATGGATTAAAATATATTTATTAACAAACTCATAGATTCTCATACATTATTAAAATATAAGAAATACGAATGAATTTTTAAAATGACGTAGTGTATTAATATTTTTCATAATTATCAATCCTATTTATTTTAGAAATATATTTTTTATTTTACGAATCATATGTTTAATTTTTAGCTTTTTAGCAACATTTTAGTCAAATTTATAGTCACTTTCTAGTCATTTATTTTAATTAACATTTTTTCTACAAAAATATAGATTTTATTTAAAAGGAATCAAACCATTGTTTATTATTTAATAAATCAATTTTTCGTTTATGTTATAAATTATTACTTTTAACATTAAAATTAATTTAAATCATAAAATCACATTTTTTGGAAAACATTTCTATCTTATTAAGGACTTATTTTCTAAAATTAAATAATCCAATCATTATAAATTTTATTTGATAAAATGATTTCATATCATTATGTCAACTTTGTTACGTTATGTAATTAAGTATTTTTTTCATTAAAATTAATTATCAAGGATAAACATTTATTTAGAAGGTAAACGTATATTACAGTATAAGTTAAATATGTTAAAAGAAAGGGTCTTAAATCACAAAATGATTTATCCAAAATGATTAGAGGATTGTATATTTTTAATGGCTCTATCATCCATGTTCAATTACATTGTCAAAATCTAGTGTTTGGGGTATTATTGGAGGAATCAGTGGAACATTTCAAGTGTGCGTGAATGTTAGAGTTTTTTCATTAGCTAGTTAAGAATTGGGGGGTTGTGGCGGTAGCTCAACATCAGTGATTCAGGGTGTTGGTAGGTCTTTTCATTAACATGTCCATGAATCAGTTAGTCAATTAGTTAGTAGGTCAGGCTTTGATAGCACTGTGTTGGTGTGTTAGGGTGTATGTAGGTTGATGTGTTGGTAGGTCGAGGTGTCTATAGGCTGGGTGTTAGTGAGTCAGTCATTAGTGACTTGTGTCGGTGACTTGATGTTGGTGAGTCACATCAGTTTCTCCGTGTTACTATCTCATCTATCAATGATCTAGGTCTTAGTGAATCATTGTGAGTGACTCTTTGTAGGTGACTCATCCATCAGTGACTCATTCCTAGTTTTTTTACTAGTTTTTCTAGTTCACATATCTTACGTTTTATTTGAAATAAATCAAGTTTAAAACCTTTTTTTCAGAATTTATTAATGTGATTAAATTGATATTTATTATATATTTAATATTATAACACACTTGGGATTTTAAATTTCCAAACTGCGTAATTTTGATCATGGTCTGACATTAAATTACTTTTGAAACAATCCTTCCATTGATATAAGAACTTTCTCTTCTAAGCTAAGATCTCTTCCTTGTGTATTTCCTTTTTCTAGATACCAAGAATCCCCAAAACCATTTTCTCTCTTGGTGTCTTGTGTTCTTTTGTGGCCCTAATCTTTAGTTTTCCATTGGGGTCCTTTATGCTGCTCGTGCCACCCTCTATTTTTCGCACAAGGATGAATTTTTGATCATCTGTTGTATGAATTAGTGATTCCTTCGTCTCTCTTTCCCTTATGCATCGTACACGGTGGGTGTAATGATATCTTTTTATAGTTACGAAATTTGAAACCAATTTAACAAAGATAAAAAGAAATAATAAATAAGGCGTTGATTATTTGCTGATGATGATCCCCTTGTCTTATATATTATCCTCGATCAATGTAATAAATTATACTGGTTGTATTCTTCTAAAAATCATGGTCATTGGTGGTCTCTAATTGTGAACATGTATTATTTTGGAATCACTACAATAAGAATTAGAATCTGGTTAATAACATATATTTAGTTAAATAATTGGATTCCCATGATCGAACCATTTATTTTATAACCCCTATTTTATCAAGTGGGATTACTGCACGAGTGTTTACAAACCATTAATAATCCTTACCTTGTTGGTGTGGTTTTGTTCGGTGTGTTGTTATATTCAGTCTCATCTCTATTCTCGTAGTGTGGTGTTGTGTCTGAGAGTGTGGTTGTGAGAAAGGGGGTGTAAGGGTGGGGAAACAGATTCTCATGTTGAGAGATTGGTTGATTTGGGAATAGATGAACTTGTAATGCAGTGGGAAAACATATGGGAAGTGGTTGGGTTGTAGGTCTGCAGGACTGGGTTGTGTCATGTACAAATTTATGGGTGTGTTGGGGAATGATGTCTTTATGCAGTTAGGAGACCTAGAGTTGTTTTGATTTGGTGTTTTAGGGGTTTTTTTGAGAGTATAGACATGGTGGAATTACATTGAAGAATAATGGTGGTAGTGTTTGAATGAGTGTCGAGAAAGGGGGATTGTGTAGTGGGACTGAAATCTGGTTGTGTTTTGTTCATTTTCATAAATTGTTTTTAGAATGTATTCCTTTACATTGGCTCTTCATTCCTTGTTTGGATTTGGAAGTGATTGGTATTGTTTCTTTGCCTAATAACTTTTAATTTTTTGATGTTTTCTGGGTAGGAATGGAATAAATAAATGAATAAATTGAAAATTCGGAATGAAAATTGGTTAAATTAATTGGCTAAGGGTAATTTTCAAGATGTGTACTATAGAGAATCAGTGTTCATTTATCGACTTATGGATGTGGCGGTCCTTCATGGTGGAATATGCAAGGAGGGCTGGAAGCAATGGTAGTTTTGGTATGGGATATTTATTGTTTTGAAAACCCTTAGGTTAGGCTGAGTGTTTTTTACTTATATATATACATATAGTTCATTGTGATTTCCAAACTCACCCCACTCGGGTTGAGAACTATGTACCAAAAACCCCCATTGTTATGGGTTTTGGTGGTCTTTCCCAATATCCCGATGGGAGGGTGGATAGATAGTTATTGGCTCTTCTCTAATACCTCTTTGAGGCATTAGTATCCATTAACTCTTCGGGCTTCTTATGTTGTGGTTGTGAGGCCATGCTTTATGTGAGTGAGGTTTCTTCCAAAGTGTTTTCGGGGTGAGTTGTGTGGTGATTCCTTGGTGTCTTTGGAATGGGGTTGTAGTTTTTGGCCAAGGTGTTTATAGAAAATATGTGATGTGGTATGTGGACTAGGTGTGTGCCGGCAAGTTGTGACATTGGGGCTTGTGAAAGAGTGTGGTAGCATCTGGAGGTTCTCCATTAGGGAGAGATATTATCAAGTGGGAAGTGGTGTGGGGCACGAAAATATAGTTTTGTGTACTAATTTACTTTATTTAACTTATGTTATTTGGTGGGCATGCATTGGTGAGGTTGGGGTGGATAGTATACCTTGTTAAGTGATTTTTAGTTTCTGTTGTTTTCGCATATGGGAAATTCTATAATTTTCCCTCTTCTACATGGGTGACTCATGGTATTCCCTATTAATTTTACTTGTATTCTCATCTTATATATATATAATGGTATTTAGGTTTATTAGGAGACTATGTGAACCGTGTTTTACCTCACTTTATCAGATGTTGAGGATAGTTTTGTGTCACTGTATAGTTTTATTTTGGTACTTACTTTGGATTTTTTCATGTAATTCATGCAGTTTTACATTAAACATGCATGTGGGGTGGAATTGGGTTTCATTATATATTCTTGTGTGTGTGTGTGCATCATGGAGTTGTCTTACATTGATAGATATTATCTCCCAATCTCGGTTACTATAAAATTCTAATGCGCCCCATTTTTGTGAGATTTATATAACCTTGGTGATAGTCACCACCTCGGGGCCTATTGAAGGCAGGAGTTAGAGTTATTACCTCTCCATCATATTGAGTAAAGAAGGTCTCAAAATCTTTTAATCCATTCCCTCATATTAAATATTTTTTGTAATGATAGACTGGTATCATGGGATGATGGTTTGGATATATGATGGGGTTATGAGTAATAAACAGTGAGGATTGAATGTGTTGGTGGGGAAATAGAGTAAGGTGATCTTGGTATGTGACATAGGAAAGGTAATTACGTCAAGGACATGGGATTTTAAGTCCCATCATGACTCGATTCAAGGAATCTGATATTAATAAACAACCATGTGAGTCTACAATGATTGTTTGGTATAGATCCTTCAGAAAGTACATCTATCATGATGACTTGTGTTCTAGTTTTTTGGGTGTTTTTGGGAAATTAAAAAAATCAAAGAGTCAGAAAGAATATGAAATTGTTTCCACACTACTAAGTCATTGTATTTTCTTACCTTTCATCTATGGAAATTGGAAATCGTCCAGGAGTCATTCATACAGTTGAGGCTCAACATGGCTATATGGCTGATCGGTAAAAGTTTGAACCAGAGGAGAAGGACAGTTAGTGGTATAAGATTCTTGGTGGTTTCCATGGGTAAACTCTAAAAAAGTATGATGGTAGTGACAAAGACATAGAGATAGAGAGTTGGATCAAGGTTCTGGTGACCACTTTCAGCTTGATCTGGGCTCT
The DNA here is from genome assembly GCA_963277665.1 of Viscum album. Taxonomy (NCBI): domain Eukaryota; kingdom Viridiplantae; phylum Streptophyta; class Magnoliopsida; order Santalales; family Viscaceae; genus Viscum; species Viscum album. The sequence continues at coordinate 1,544,772,784 of OY728142.1, forward strand.
GATAAAGTATTGGGTTCCTTACGTAGTGAGCCAGATGAGGGGAGCGGAGTGTCAGTTGTGGATGCTTTACATTGGGTAAATGGAGGAGACCTATTTTTTATGGGATGTTAATAAGAAGTAATTCTAAGAGGAATTCCTTTATTTTATGATGAACGATGACAAGTGACCAAATATACTCTCCCTCCAGCAGCAGAGTGTGTCAGTATGGAATTTTGGCATCATGTTCAATGATATCCTTCTCTATTACCCCTATATATTTCCAAATGATGAGTCACAACAAGATGATTAGAGGGGGCCATTTGTCCTTATCATGGGTTTGTGGTTACTCTATTCACCCTACCAAGATTCATAGAGGTTCATAAGAAGGCTAAGGTGGTGAAAAATATTCACTCATGAGGGGGTATATCTGGGGGAGCCATCCGAGTTCTTCAATGTGGATGGTTTTCATTATTAGTTCTCTGATGTCAGGACCTTCCTGGTTTCAGTCAGCGGGGAGCGGACCCCATCAGTTTCAATTCTGACCCTCCATTACTCGCCCTTTTCCTAGGTTCCTAGGGCCTAGGTGTCTTTTCTAATGAGGTTGTGGGAGCCTTCAGAGTTAGTTTGATGTCCATGATTAGTTAGGTGAAGGTGGGGAGGTCCATCACCAGCCTTAACAACAGTTGGTAGCCATGCCATTTTAGTAGTAGGGATAGTAGGCTCCTTCTCTACAAAGGGGAGATTTATTGGGGAGAGGATGACCTAAGTGTGATCCATATTAAACATAAACCAACATGGTTGGGGAGGTTTCCAATAGTAGAGGGGCCGATGAGCTGGGTGTGGTTAGGTTTGCACAGTATAAACAACTACATTAGTAGGTGTAGATATCGTTCAAGGTACAATCAATGTGATTAGTACTCTTTTTTTCACCTTGTTTTATTTTGTATCTTTACAATCTTTCATTTCACCCCATATTGACCATGAATTGGGAGTAAATTTAGAAATACATTCCAATTCTAGGGTGTTGAGTTTGTTAGTCGAAGGTCTGAAGAGATTGTTTGATGTTTTACGGGGATGTAGACAGGTGTGAGGGCTGGATCAGTCCAGTGGGGATCTATTTCTTCTACAGATGCATCCATACGAATTCACCATTGGTATTTACTGGTTTTTTTGTTGCATGTTGTTATCGACTACTACTGGAGAAGATTCATATTTTCGAAAAATGAAAGTCCACCATGCAGCTTCTCATTGGTGAGCGGATCTATCAGGTGGGAATCCAACCTATGGAGCCTCTCCTTTATTTGTTATCTAAGCTCTCAGTTGGATTGATGTATTCTGAGTGCGTGGTGGTTCCTGGTGTTTTCAAAGAGTTTCTGTATTTTTTCCCTGAGGTGTTTTTGACTCTACCACCTTTATGTGATGTTTATATTGAGATAGACTTAGAACCTGGTGTTAGTCCAATTTCTATGTCTCATAATCAGTTGGAACCATCTGAGTTGTGGGAGTAGTGAATCCATATAGACAATGTGATGAATAAGGGTTTTATGTTACCCATTGAGTCCTTGTGGTGTGCTCCGGTCTTGTTTGTGAAGGAAGAAGATTGTGGTCAAAAACTGTGTGTAGATTACTAGACGTTAAATCAAGTATCACTCAAGCACCATTACGCTTTACCAAGGATAGATTCTCATTTTGACTAGCTGATGTGAGAAAGTTGGTTTTCTATGATCTATCGGTGGTCTCGATATCACAAGTTGAGGGTGATGGAGGTTGAAATCCCAAAGACTTATATCAAGTGAAGTTATGGGATCTTTGAGTTTATGGTTATGCCATTCAATGTTAAAATTAACCAGCCATGTTTGTGGGGATTCTGAACTCAGTACATCAAGAGTGCCTAGACTGGATCATTGTCATTGTGATCGATGATATCCTGGTCTACACAAGGTCATAGGAGGAGCATACCGATCATCTCAAAACTATCCTAATGGTCTTTCGACACAATCAGAAATATTGAAATCATTCCATGTGAATTTTTTGTACATGAGAGGTCCACTTACATGGGAATTTGGTGTCTATGTAGGGTGTAGTAGTGGACTCATTAAAAATATAGGAAGTTAGTTCAGGGGATTCACCCAATAATGTGGTAGAGTATTGTGGTTTTATCTATTAGGCATGCTACTACTGTAAATTTGTAACTTATTTCACTAAAGTTTCTTCTCAATTAAAAGATATGAATAGAAAAGAACATAATTTTCTGTGGATCAATCACGTATAGGTAGCATTATTCTGTATTAATCGGAATATTGTTGACGATTCCACAAGCTGGAAGACTTAAATTTAGGTGGTTCATGAATCTACGGATTCCTGGAGAGCAATGGAAGAGTTTTCATTCTTACAAAAAGATGTAAGAATAGACGGTAGTATTGGACATATTTTAGATTATGGTTCAGTCATCTCTATGTTGATAGGTGGAGGATTCTCTGTGGGGAGAGTCAGAAGCAGAAGTAATGCGTGATCAATTTGGTAGGGGTGATGCTCCGGAGGGATAGTCGGAGGATGGTCAAGATCATATGATGTTCCATGGGTAGTTGTTCATCCAAGTGGAAGTGTGTGGGGGAGTTCTATATGAGTTTCATATCTCACCCCTAGTATTACACCCAAGGATTTACAAAATGTACCATTTCTTGTGGAAATAGTTATAGTGGTCCTGGATGAAGTGGGAAGTGGTAGTGTTTGTGGAAAAGTACTTGGTGTCTCAACCATTTATGGCTACCCACTATGTTACTAGTTGTTTGTTGTGGCCTCTAGATATCCCTGAGTAGAATTTGGATGAAATATCAATGGATTTTTTCATTGTATTGCCCAGGTATTAGGGAGGATGCGATGAAATCTAGTTAGTAGTGAATCGGTTTATGAAATCCGATAACTTCTTAGAATTAAACATTTCCACCATAGTGTATTCTGTAGCATAGAGGTGTTTGGACGAGCTGATGCAGCTTCTTGGATATCTTTGTTCCATAATTTCAAATAGGGATACATTTTTTACGTTGCAAGTATTGGGGGGTCTGCACCATTCCTTTGGAAATTAGTTACACCGTGACACTTTTTTCCACCCTCAAACGGATGGTAAAATTTTGAGGACAACCATACATTTTATGTCATGTTGCGGGCATGTTTTCTAGACTATTTTGGGTCTTGGGTGTGAAATTTTCCCTTCTTATAGTCAACATAAAATAATATCTATTACACTTCCATTGGAATGACTCCATTAAATGCAGTATATAGAAGTCCTTATTGTTCACCCTTGTGCTAGATTGATGTTGTGGAGGAAATGTTTCTTAGTCCAAGCATAGTACATATTATGATATGGAAGTTTCAACTTGTGTAGGAGGGGATAAAGTAAGAACAGTACATAAAAAAGTCATATGACGATCATAAGACAAGGCCTATGGTGTTCGTGATTGGAGACCACGTGTTCTTGAAGGATTCCCCTAGACGTGGGAAGTAAAGGATAGGTACATAGAGTAAGCTTTCTATTAGGTTAATTGGACCTTTATAGGTTTTTAAAAAAGTTAGAGATCTTACATACTAGTTGGCATTTCCACCGTAGTTGAGAAGGAACCACAATGTCTTTCATGTCACCCAACATCATCTGTAGCTACATAATGACTCTCTGGTCCTTGATTATGGGGGGTTGTAAATTGGGGATGACACAATGTTCATGGATTGGCCAATAGAGACCCCAAATCATCAAGATATGGTTATTTTTGGATGTATCATTCCCTTGGTTTGTTTTTTGTGGAGGCATGATGGAATGGAAGAAAATACATGCGACTGAGAGATGCAAATGCATTCCCAGTACCAAGAGTTTTTTTGAGTTTTTTATTTGTTTTGATGTATGATGTATTGATGTAACCTTGTTTTTTATAATATGGGTTTCTTCCATGTATCCTAGTTTCTGATAATGTCCTAACATGTGAAATGGTGGATACCTAACTCCAAATCATGATGCATTAATTGAAAAGTCATTTAACATATGCGGGTGAGTCAGTGCCAACCAGTGCAGATAGTATCTTGACATGGAAGAAGTAATTCCATAATTACTATATTCTAATTGGTGTTTCTTGTGTGGATAATCTTTTGGATGGTTAGGTTAGTAGTTTTGGGTATATTGTTTCTTGGATGTTGAGGTTTCACTCCATCTTTAAAACAACATAATGTGGTTGATCCCTGAGAGGTATCTTATGTTGTGGTTGTTTAGACCCCTCTTTTATTTAGGGTTGATTTTAAATTCTTGAGGGTGAGAATATTTTGAAAGGTTTATTATGTAAGATACTGGAAATTTTTGGCCTATTAATCTATCAATATCAAAAGATAATGGGGTTCTCGGATGTAATTGTGGGACTTCCAAGACTTCCAAAAAATCTATTTTTTTCATCTGTGAGTCAACTTTGGGGAGTCACATTGGTAGCATAGCATCAGTGATTCAAGGTGTTGGTAGGATGAGGCATCGGTAGGTTCAGCCATCTATAGTTCAGGCATCGGTATCTTAGTTTCAGTGATTCAGGTCGTTGGTAGTTCGAGGCATTAGTAGGTTAAGGCATTGGTAGGTTGAGGTGTCAATAGGTTAGGTGTTGATGAATCAGGAATCGGTGAGTAGTGTTAGTGATTTTATTCATTGAGTCACATTAGTGGATAAATGTCGGTGACTCATTCATCAATGATTCATGACTTTTTGGCACATTATCGGTGTATCATTGTTGATGACTCTCCTATTATTTACTCATTTCTAGTTTATTTCCAAATTTTGTCTATTTCACCCCTTTTATGTTTTATTTAACATAAATCAAGTTTAAAACTTAGTTTGATCATTTATAATGGTTTATGAAAGGTTATTAATTATATATTTAATATACTAATGCTCCTGGGGTGTTGGAATAGAAAAAACATGTAATCTGGATATTGATCCAAATTTTAATGAGTTTTGAAAATGTCCATTTTTTGATATGGGATCTTTCACTTCTATTCTAAGATCTCTTACTTGTGTGTTTCTTTTTTTGGATACCAATCATCCCAATAATGGTTCTTCCTGTTTTAGTTTCATATTATGTTGTGGGCTTTAGATTCAGTTTTCCCATGGAGTCATTCATGCTGCTCGTCCAGCCTCTGTTTTGGGAACATCTATGGATTATTCAGTGTCTATTATTCCATGTAGGGATTAATTCCTATTACTTTTAATTGTACATCATGTGGGATGGGTGTACTAATATATTCTTGAGGATACGAAGGTTGAATATCGTCTAACGAAGAAAATAAGAAGTAAAATTAATGGGCTGGGTGTACGTTGATGATGATTTCATTGTTTTATATGTTATCCTTGATCCATGTTGTGAATTATATGGGTTCTATTAATTTGTAAAATTTTTCCATTGGTGGTATCTATTTAGGAACCTATATGATTTCTAAATCAGTAATATAAGAATTTTAATCTAGTTAATAACATATATTCTGTTAAAAAATGGATTCCCCGGGATCAAACCAATTCTTTGATAACCCAAATTTAATGAAGAGGAATTATAGAACAAGCATTTTATAAATATGAATAAACCTTTCCTTGTTGTTGTGCTTTTTTGGGATATGTATTATTCTGTTCGGCCTTATGTTGGTGCTAGTAGTGTGGTTCTGTGGTTGGGAGTGTGGTTGTTAACATAGAGTGGTATGGGTGGTGCAAGGGAATCTCAGGTTGAGAGATTGGTTAATTGTGGAATTGAAGAACATTTTATGAAGTGGGAATTCATTTGGGTTGTGGTTGGGTTGTAGGGATTCAGGACTATGTTTTTTCATTTTCATGTTGATGGGTGTTCTTGGGCATGGTATTTTTATTCATGGGTGATATATCGTAGGTTTGGAAGATGTGGTTCGAGGGGTTTACTTGTTGAGATGATTGACATGGGGACATTAAATTGAATAATAATGCTGTTAGTGGATGTATAGGTGTCCAAGAATAAAGAGTGTGTAGTGTTACTTCACACTGGTTGAGTTTTTTAGTATATATGAATGATTGTAATAATTGATTCCTTTACCTTGGACCTTAATTTTTTTTGGTTTTGTAAGTGGTTGGTATGGTTGCTTCACCTTATACTATTTTCAGTGGTTGGTATTTACCCAGGTAGGGATGGAATAAATGAATAAATAATTTTATAATTTTGAATGAAATTTGGTTAAATTAATTGGTTTGGGGTTTGTGTCTAGTTGTGTTTTGTAGTGAAGTAGTTTTTATTTATCGACTTATGGAAGTGACAATCGTCTCTGGTGATATGTTTATGTTAGGTTGGATGTGAAGGAATTATTTATCTGGGATGGATGTTTTTTCGAAAACCTATAGGTTGGGTTTAGTGTTTGGTACCAATATTTGTATAATTGTAGTTCCTTGTGATTTCTATATGCACCCCACTCATTTTGAGAACTACTTGTAGAAAACCTTGATCGTTATGGGGGAGAGTTATCGTTCCAAATATCCTGGTGGAATGATGAATGTTTGGTCACTAGATCGCCTCTGCTCCCACTTCTAGGAATTGGTAGCCATAGAATCTTCAGGTAGGTTGTGGTGTGGTTGTGATGTCTAGGTGTCTATAGGTGTGGTGTGCTTCCTTGGTGTCTTTGGGATGACTTGTGTGGTGAATCACATGTATCTTGGGGATGGGGTTTTTGTTTGTGGCCCAAATGTTTGTGGGAATGATGTGATACGATATGTTTCCCACAATTGTGTTTGAAGGTTGTGATAGTGGGGCTTGTGGAAGAGCGTGGTAACATCAGAATATTCACCCTCAAGAATGAGAAGTTAACTAGTGGGATGTGGTGCGGGGTACCCAAATATTGATGTGATTTCAACATTACATTACTTGACTTATATTATTTTACATGGGTTACATGGTGAGGTTGGGGTAGTTAGTTTACATTGTTAGGTGCTTTTTTGTTTCTCTTGTTTTCTAATAGGGTAATTAGTATTCTCCCCCACCTATGCATAGTTGACATTGGGTTTTACCTATTGAGTATACATGTACTCTCACCCTATATATATTTAACTGTTTTTAGGTTTTAGAGAGAATAAATGGACTTTTATCGACCTTAATAGCTCTGATATTGTGGATGTTTTTTTCGCTGGATAGTTTTATTTTGGTATTTACATTAGAGTTTTCCATGTATTTCAAGCAGGTTAACATTAATCATTCATCTGAGGTGGATTTTGGTTTCATTATATATATATATATATATATATATATATATATATATATCTTTGTGTGTCTTGGAGTTGTTTGAGGTTGATAATTATTATCTCCTGATCATGGTTACTATAAAAAGAATAATCCCTTCCATTTTTGTGAGGTTTTTATACACCTGTTTTTGGTCGCCTCCTCAGGTCCAATGGGAGGTGGGAATCAGTGGTTATTATATCTCATTCACCATGAGGAAGGAAGGTCTCATTATCTTAATATCCCATCCCACATCTTGAATAAGGCAGGTCGTGACAAAATTTCTCCAAATAACTATCTCATGTTCTTATTTTACGCATTAAGATTCTTTTACCCTTCAATAGTGACATTCCATTATTAAAATGGAATGGGTACTCACAAAATTACTCTTCAATTCAGTTTTAATATTATAAAACATTCACCCATCCATTCACCTTTTATTCTATAAAGCCTCTCCCATGTATTTAAGACTCTAGTCACAATTATATTTCTAATTCCTCTATTTATAAAGAGATTTATATGTTAAATATTAAGATCTCAATATGATTATTTTTTAATAATTTGTATTATCTTCTTAATCTTACACTTCTAAACATATTCATGACCCAACAATATAATTATGCCAATATTATTAATAAATTTTAATAATATTCTATTAATATTGAAACCATCATTCAATCATTTCTATCCTTTAAGAAAAACAATGACTCATAGATCTTATGCATGAGTTGGCCACAACCACCACGAAGCGATGTAGTTCATTTTTTATTACTGCCTACCAAAATTTGTAATGATATTATATTTGACGAATGAATATTTTGAATATTTCATAATTATTTGATTAAATAATAATTTACCAAATATTTCATGGAATCCAATTCAATAAAAATGGCATCATTAATCGTGAATATGTGTGGACTACCACCTATATAAATTAAAAAAGTAATTTTCCATCACCATTTTAAATGATTAGTTCTTAGAATGAATTTGATAAAAAATATTACATATATGACATGTCTATGATTATATAATGATAACATTAAAATTATATACAAATGCATCCCTACACATAAAATTATTTCAACTAGACCTTTCTTAGTTCTGTTTTAATAGTTGTATGATCGACATTATCATTTTAATACCATGATATATTATTTAATTTCTTATATGGTAATATTATTTCAAAATAAATCATTTAATTTTTTTGAAACCATCCTTGTTGATGTAATATATTTTTAATATATTTATTAATATATCACATATCAATCATTAATAAACGTTGAAAAGAGTTGTTCACTATTTTAATTTTTAGAAACTATATCCTTATCAGTCAAAAAAATAATAAAATGGGAGACAATGAATCATTAAAAATCATGATTCTAGTGTATTTTATAACGTAGGAATGATTCTTTTTTTTTCAGAATCTAGAATATCTAATTACATTAAAAAAATAGTATAAAATAAACAATTAGAGTTTCTAGTATCCAATAAGAAAAATAAACTCTAATCAAATAATATATTAGTAATGAAAATTTATAAATTAAGTGTATAAATAGAAATATTTAGGAATAATGTTATGTAATAAGTTATTTATATAGCTATTTTTAATATACTGTTTTATATAATTGTCTCGAGTAAGATGTAATACATGGTTAGGGAATCATTGTAACTTATTCAAAACTATAAGAAATTTTTGATATTGTGGACAATAATTTATTTTATATTGTTTATTAGGTAGAATATTTATTATATTATAATTAATATATTTTTTATATGATATTTTAATATCCATTTCATTATAACCCTATAATTCCAACATTTTAATTACCTTATGTGTTTTTGGAAACCGAAATATTATTTATTGAATTATGAAAATTCATCTAGAACATAGTCATTCTTATTTGTCTAAATTTTTCACTTTAATTTTATCATGTGGTATTTTATATTTTTCAAGATTTTAATGTTCTGACACATAAAATTGATTCCAATCTCCTCTTTTTCCAGAATTATAATATCCACATGATATTTTGTAAACTCATATTTTCTTTCTTTGTGTAAAAATTAACCCCTTGTGAGTAATTGTTCTATGTTCGAAAAAATTTACTATTTCATATTTCATTCGGTATTTTATCTTTTCATTTGAGTAAATTAATGTTTTAAAATACAATATTTTTCTTACAAATTATAATCTCACAAAATTTCAACAGTTTTATTAAAAGACACGTCTCTTTTAGAAATGATTTACCATCCATTCCAATGTTATACAAAGAAATATTTTACATTATAATTTTGAAATAAAAAAATGTATTTAATCAAGTTATATTAATATTTTTATTATATTAATATTTACAGGGATCCTTGTAAATCTTTTTCTAATTTGTGTTATAAAAAAATGTGATGTAAAATTTTAAAAATATTTTCCATCATTTAAAAAATAAATATTTTATCTTCAAATTCACATTATCATTAGGAATAAATTATTTATTTTTGAAGTAGCATAATTTATTCGTTTTAAAAAATTATCTTTCTACCAAGATTTAAATTCACCTTTTCAGAAAATAATTTTAAATGTGATCATAAAATAATCATTAAAACCAAATCAAAATTTATTTTCCAAAAATATATTTGCAGCTTCCTTCATTATAATACAATTATTCTTTATACTAATTCACTTTTGTGTTTTTAAATATTTTTTCATATGTTTCTATCTCATGATAATTTTTAAAATAAAAAGAAAAAATTATTTTATTTATCGAATGAAAAAGTTTTTTAATTTATTTCCTGATTTTAAATAGAGATTTAAAAGGAATATATTTTTAATAAATCATAAATTTTATTAAATTTGTCTTCTTAAATAAATTATTGGTTTAAAATGATAATCATTAAAAAATGTAAAGAATATAAATTTTATTAATTGAATATTTTGGTGAGTTTTCAAGAATTTCAAAAAGGGTCATTTAACCATGTTTTTTATAATAATTTATTTAAATACATATTTTTTTGTTTTTAATGAATTTTAATATCCTTTAATATTTTTTATGTTACACTATGTATAATTTTTTAAGTTACCATTAATTTTCATTAACTAGGTCGTTATTGATTTTTGTCTGAATATTTTACATGGAACATATCACTTTTCCATAGTTAAATTACGTGAGGTTTGAAATATGAATGTTTTTATACTCTCAAGGAACTTATCATATTGGAATATAAATTTTTATCAGAGGGTTCCAATATCACCCTCCAATGCAAGGGATAATATTTATACCTAATGATTGAAGAATTTCTATTTTGAAAATTTTAGGGGTTATATACAAGTTTATGATTTTTTTGAACATGATGTATATTAGAAATGTTAACAAGATTTAGTGTGAATAAAATTTTTATTTGATATGTTCACCTGATATAGTGTGAATATTATTTTGATTATATATATTCACAAGATTTAGTTTGAAATAATGAAAATTAGAAATGTTATCTTGATTTAGTGTAAAGTGAATATAGTTATCTTTGTTGAAAATTTAACAATTTCGTTTAAATGTTCCCATTCCATATTTTATTTTTATATACTTCTAGTATTCTATTTTTATAATTTTTATATTATCATGTCTGTACAAAATTATTCCATTTTTAATGTTATTTCATTTAACATTACTTTTCCTTCTATATTATCATATCTAAATCACATTTTTTTAATAAAATTATTCTACCCCGCTCATGTTTTCTTATATCTTTTTGATAAAACCCTTGATGAAATATTATGGAAAATGTACCATACTGATTGTTTGAGAACACCCATATATTATGATTTAATTCACTATAAAAATAATAATATATGTATAAATTATCTGAATTATAACGATGAAACACAAGAAGGGGACGACTCAAATAATGTTATTTCAAATTATCATTAAGGTTAAAACACATCAACTTATCATCAGAGGTGAGATCATAACAATTTTATAAAACACATGTAGTGTATAAATATCTTATTAAAAATTATATTAATTAATACATTTTTTCCATATTCCTAGATATCATGAAATGTAAAATAAAAATTAAAAACATATATAATTTCAAAATAATGTGAAATTATTAGAAAATAAACATGATCCATGGGGAAACTAATATTAATATGTTATAAATATATAGAAATACATAATCAGGAACTATGAAAAAAAAATATTATATGAAATCATCACATTTTGGTTCAATTATCAAAATCATGTTAACCATTACATATTCTCTCAAAAATTACATCCAATAAACCATTATAAAATGATCATCCTAGCATGGTTCCCATTAGTGACTCAACTATCAGAACTCATGCTCCATTATTAACATATGTATCACAACATGAATTCCATTATTACTTCTTATATTATAACTCATGGGCGATTATTGACTTGAGTATCACAACACACCATCCATTAATGAATTGAGCATGACTACACAATATTTAATATTGATTCGAGTATCATAATAAACATTTAAGTAGTCAATAGGGTGTCATATCTCAAGAACCATTTTGTCTCATGAGATGTAAAACTATAACCAATTCATATAGTAGATTTAACAAACCTAAAACATGTCATCAATTTATCATATGAAAACTATATTAGGGTTTTATAGGAACCAAAATATATCATTCCCTTACAAAACCCAATCATTAATAGGTATTTAACAAATTCATACTATCTTAGGGATTCATTGGACACAAATATCTCATTAATTGATTTTACCCAAATAGTCTCAAGGATTTATTATACCGAAACTATCACATAATATTTATCCATGGACCTATGTGTTGCAAAAAAAATGATTTCTATTAAATTCATATAAACTCATAAAAATTTTTACAAACTCATAAATAATTAATAACTCATAAAAATGATTTCTCTTAAATGAAATGATTTTATCCTAATAAAATAAAGGAATCATTACCATTTAAAATATTTATACTATTTTGTAAATACATATCTTATTTTAAAAAATGTAAATTGAAAAACATTGTAATTTTTTTTCTTAAGTATAAATGACATTAAAATCCCTTTATAAAAATACATATTTTCTATAAAAATGAATATATTTATCTATTTAATTATTATAATATTTCTATATAATTTTATTATCTACTAGAGATAAATTAATTTGGAAAAACATTAATAATATTGAATTTAATATTCATAAATAATAATTCTTATATAGTGAGAGAAACCATAATAGTGTTTTTTAAAGAGAATTTTACTTTCCACATAAAATAATAATATATACTCACCTTAAAAATTAATTTTTCAAAAGGAAAATTCATAAAATATTATTTTGTTTAAAATTTACATTCAATAATAGTTCATAGAAAAGATAAAAATTATTTCTATTGAGAATATGATGTTTTAGATTAAAAAATGATTTATAAATTTTGGGAAACCATTAAAATACCATTCATCAAAAACCCACATTGTAAAAAGGGTTTATGAAAATTAATATTAAATAGAACATAAGATAAAAGAGAAGGTCATGTGAGATACAACATTTTTAGTTTTCCAAATATATTTTAAATCACTATTTTGAATGTAAAATATGGTCATGGAAGTAAAATAATTGTTAATTTGATTTGTAATTATTTATATTAATGTCATATTTTATTGGGTATTAAATTCATTGAGGTATAATATATGTATCCAAATATTAATTTTCCACTAATAGAATTATTATTTTAAATTTTAAATCAAGGGTTGGATGAAACCAACCCTTGAAGAATTAATTTCACAATAGAACATTTTAACTCAAATAAACACATTTTAAATTATCATTATCCTTTATTTCATATGAATAATTTTAATATAAAAAACTCTTAAGATAAATTGGTCAAAAGTGAACATAAAATATAATTAATAGAAAATAATTCATGATATAATATATTTAGTGGTTATTATACATTATATATAAATTAATTTATGTGAATAAAAGAATTATGTCCCAATAAAAACAATTCATACAGAACACCCTTACATTTAATCCCCCATAAATGAATGTGTGCTATCATCAATTATAAAAAACATAAATATCATTACAAATTAGATAAGAAACAAATTATGATTACATATATACATTTACATTCTTCATTTATAATCATGTACTATAAATACATTCACTGGTTTTATTTTACATTTTATCATTAGGTGTTGGAAATTTTTATTGGTTGTTTTTATAAATGTTTTGTAATAATGATAATGAGGATTATTAATATATTAAAGTTTAAAAATTATCATATTACTCAAATACTAGTGAAATTGTGTTTCAATTTTCCATTATATAACATTATAATATTTTGATGATAATGTTATGGTTTGTGAACATTGAAATTGGGAAGAAATTTTTTCAGGATGTTTAACAAATTTAAGGTTTTATATATTAATAAATATTGTATATATTAATGATGAAATTCCAAAATTATTAAAATATCATAAATATATTATTATTAAATGTTATTTAGAATACATACCAATATTTAATAAATCAATATAAAAATATTATAACATCATTCAAATAGGTGGTAACATTTACCCAAACAAGATCATTATATAATAATTTAATGAGTACAGATATGTTATTATATAATGATTATATGAATTTTAAAGAGGAATATAAATTTTATAAATATATGTTGACTTATTTAAATTCTTTCTAAAAACATCCATTTAGGTAAGTTATGAAAACTGAAATTCATCATTTTTTGGAGGCGGTAGCCCCATTGTACGCATGATTAAATATTCTATTTCTCATACAATGGGATGTAGTGAATGTATTAAATTAAATAAAATTTTGGAATCACAATTTTAACCTATGAGACATATTTATTAATAAAATACATCCTTTTTTACCATCCATTATAGGTAGTGATGAAAAATGAACCACATCGCATTATGGAGGAAGTAGACTACACATACGAATGATCAATGTTGTTTTTAATGGATATAAAAAATTAAAAAAATGTGGATAAATTAATATAATAACATATATAACATTAATAATAATATTTTCAATATTTTAGAATATCAATATTATTATTATAATTAAAATATTGAGAGGAAAAACAGATGATGTTGAAAATTCTCACATTGAGAACTTGACATTTCGCATTGAAATCTCCTTGGAAACACAACACTTAAGACATAAAATTTATACGATATGCCTATGGAATGTATAGATACTTCTATGTTGAGATTCATTCTAGATTGTAATGATGAAATTAAACTAATTGACTATGGCATGAGGGGCTGGATTATTTCCCACATTAAAAGTAAAGAGAAGGGTAATTTTTGTACTACCCATTATATTTCGATAATGGAATGTTACTAATCAAGGGTTTAAGGTTATAAATTTTTAAATATGTAGTTTAGATATTAATTGGGATAATAATACTCCAAAAATTTGTAATATTGAAAATTTGAGTGATCTAATGCTCTTTTTTTACCTTTTCAATATTTCACTAAATGTACATTTACATTGGTAATAAAATTTTAAACATGGTAATTAATTTTAAAGGGGATAAATAAAAATTAACATATTATATGCCTTTAACAAGATGATTTATATTTTAAAAATAATTTTATCAATTTAAATTTGTAAGGTTTATAAAATATAATTATACTCTAAAATTGTGTAATGTTCATTTTTTCTGAAATAGTTTTTCAAAGATTACCATTTTTGTGTAGGATAATATTATCAACCATATTAACTTCAGTGACATGAATTGGATTATTATAATTTTTTAGATGAAGTAAATCTAAAATGGATTTTTACCATAAAATTATCTAATAAAATATAATAGATCGATTTTTTAAAATTGGAATAAAATTTCACATAAATTATAAATAATAAAAATAGGTTTATAAGAACAAAATAAATATTAAAATGTAATTTTTTACACCATGAATAAATTATAATATTATTAATTTTATTTTAAATATTTTACTCCATGGTCAAATATATATAAATTCATAAAATTGATAACTTAAAAACATTATTTTTTAAGAAAAATAAATTTTTTTACAATTCACTTAAAAATATGTTATTAAGAAAAATCCCAAAAATATATCATTAGGATAATCTTGGAATGTGGAAATAAAGAAATTACATTATTATTAAAATGAAAATTATATTATTATAAAAAATTATTAATAATGAATATGAAACATAAAAAGAAAATCTTATTTTATTGAAAAATTACCTATTAAAATATTTTTATTTATTAATAAAATTTCAAATGAATTTATTGCATATTAAATTTTTTTATTTATTTTATGTTTTCTTTTTATTAATTTTTATTAATAATATAAATCTAATATGTTTTCACTAATTTTAATTTAATGTTGTGTCTTAAAGTAGCTATTGAACATAAAAATAATGTAGACAAATTTTGTTTTCAAAATATCTAGGTTTTCTATTCCCCCCATATAAAAATTAATTGGTCCCAATTTTAATTATCACATGATATCAATACAAACTAAGGTATTAAATTTATATAAAATATTAATGATATATACATTGACCCAAGCTTACTAAATATATTATTATATTATTTTTTACATAAATATCCAATAGACATAACATAAGGAATGAAATGATTATTGTATTTGGAAGACTAGGTTCATAATACATAGAAATGATACTAATATAGAATATATTTCTTTAATTCTCAGTAATAATTTCAATTATCACTTTGATCTCCTAAAAAATCATATGATAACTTAATTAATTTATTTACAAAATTGGTTAGCTAAAATTTATTATGTGGATAGACAAGATAATAAAGCAAAACATATCAATCAAATGACATAACATGATTTCATAAAAGGAAAGAAATACCAACGATTGCATGGATAAATGATATGATAATATTGGTAATATAAGATCCAGTTATCATTTAAATATAGAATAAACGTTGAACATTCGATAAACATAAGTCAAGACTTATAGCTAATAGAACATCGCATAGTGGACATAGTACCGACATGGATCAGGTCTACCACCTCATCATGTACATTTCATATCATGGTAAATAATCAATAAACAATTAATTAGTGTGAAATTTATGATCTCTCATAATAAAATGTAAATGCATATTTTTACTACATAAGGAAGTAAAATAGAAGGAATGAAAATTTTATAAAAATTCTATGGAAATGTGCTAACTAATCATGTCATTAATCATAGTCAAATAGATTATCAAAATACATTCCAAGAAATAATGAGATAAATCATACTTTGATGTTAATAGATAAATAAAAATCATATAACATAAAATTTAAATCAAATTGAATTAAATAAATAAAAATGAGTGGAGATATATTATTTAAAATATTTATATAAGCAAGGTTTTAGGAAAAAATTAAAAGAATAATTAAAAAGGGATGAAGAATAATAATTTATGTAAAACTAAAAATGAATTAAACAGGTTTTTTATATCTAAAATGTTGTGTTTTTATAGTTAATTTATTTTTAAAAACATTATACATTGGTTTATATTAAATGATTTATAAATAGAAAGGTTCCCTTTAATTGGATATACTTTATGAACAAAATTGAGTACGGAGGTTTTAAAACATATATATGAAAATAAAGTATTAATGAGTTAAACTATGTAAATATATTTTGGACATATATATCAATATTATTGAAAATTTAAATAATAATAATATAGATTTTTATTTAAGTAATGAGGGATAACACATAACCTAAATAAAATAGTGTTGTTTTGAGAGATCCCTTAACTTAGGTCCATAGTCATTATTAACTTTAACATATAATATTTAATAATAAAATTATGTTTATTATTAAAATATTCAATTTATATTTTATTTACTATCATTTTATTATCTTCATTTATAGGTATTTAACTATTATATCGAATTTTATTTCACTATTATGAGGGTGTTCATTTCCTAGTTCTAAGGACGGATCATTTGTGGATAATATTAATAGTTGTTATATATTGGTTAAATTTCCCCATAAGTTTGATTTAATGGATTTAATATCTTCTATATGTTCAAAAATATAAACAATTATATTCACAAATAATCATTATAAGAGAGTGTATGATTTAAATCTAAATGATTAGTTAATTTAGAAGGCCTTTCTGGCCATACTAAACTTATTGTTCTTAATTTAGTATTAAAGATATATATCAATTAAAAAATTAAATATAATATAATACACATTTTTATTTAATTTATTTCTCTTTTATGATAATTTAAATATTACATGACGGTTATAACGGACAAAATGCATTATCGACTAAGGGGGTGAACCAATCATAATACGGACAACATTTTTGTTTTTTGAATATTATAATATAAGAGGGGGTTTATTCCATAGATATAATATCATCTAATTATATTAATGATAATGATTTTATCATACTATTATGGATAAGAATTTTACGAGGAGGTAAAATATTAAAATACTTAAATTCAACATAGTTGATAATGTTACCTTCTCATTTGTATGAATCATATTTGGCTTCCACATAAGGAACATTTAGTTTGGGATTTAGAGAAAAAAACAATTTATGAATGCATGGAGAGATATTAGGAGTGTTTTTTGAGGAGTATTTTCAATCACAAGGAATAGAATGTTTCAGGAGAAGGGGTAGTGAGGGGAGGTATTTATAGGGGAGATGAGGGTTTTTAAAATATAATATTCATCTATTTATTTTTTATCAATAATATAAATAGTAGTAAATATTGTTCATCAATATAGTAATATGTGAATTTTATATCATGATAATGAGTTCATATATCATCCCACATGAAATAAATCATGTATTTTTATATTAAATTAAAATAAAATATTGTTTTTATTCTAATATATAATAACATTAACTATTTTATAAAAATAACCATAATTAACCCTAACCATTTTTAAATGTATATATCTCAAAATTGATATCCATTTTATGAAAATAATTTTATAAATATGAGAAATTTAATTTTAAAATAAAATCATTACTTATATAATTTGAAATTTCAATATGATGATCAATTTTATGTCCCTTTGAAAAGTAACTTATGATATCCCAAAACTACAATATAATTATAATACAAGTTAGTATTATTTTATAAACCCATTTTATGAATATAATGTTTTTTTAAATTTTTATATTCATTTCATAAATCAAAATAAAACATATATGATTAACAAAAATTCAAACACCTTTTTGTCAATTGAATAAAATAGATTTATGGATATCAACACCTTAATTTTCCATATTTTTATTTATAGGATATATAAATATTATTTTTCAATTACATTGGTTATATTACTATCAAAATCGTTTGTTTACTATTCCTAATTATTTGAATAGTAATCAATCTTTCATATTACTATTCAAATAGTCAGATTTGTAATAGTCGTATTGTTTATGTAACTTTTGTTTATTAATCACCATTCATCTATAGTTAATTAAATTTTTTTTCACTCACTGATACATATTTGCTCTAAAAATGATATTTTCATTTCAAATGTTGTATGTCTTTCCTGTAGTGTTTTTCATGATCATGATCATCTTAGTGGATTGAGTATATCCAAATTTTCATATTCTAGTTATCACATTCTCTTATATTGTCCCATTATACTGATTTTAATTTTTATTAGTATATTAATACTCTAAATGTATTTTTCAAGTCAATATAATAAATTTTTTATATTTTTATTTATGTGTTTCATGTGACTTATATAGTAAAATAGTACTAAATAGGATGCATAAACAGAATGGAAATTCCATTGAATGTGTTCTGGGTCAAAATAATATAACTTCTATATTTATACAGTTAATATTGGAAATATATATGTTTCTTTCAAAATAGTAATGTTCTTAAAATTGAGTTTCTATCCAACCATTTAATCGATGATCTTATCATGATTTGGATTTAAGATTCACATTATATTATTCCTTTATAAAGGGTGTTCATAATCATCCACGTTTTGATATACTGCTATAAATTTATGAGAAATGTGATTTTTTATTCTAATTAAAAAAAATTACTTCTTAATATATAAATCAAATCCTTTTCTGAAGGGAACATTGAATTTATCTATTTAATAATTAATAAGTACTAGATGCACTATAATCCAGTAAAATATGATGCATATTTATACAGATTTGATATAATTATGATAACATTAGGATCATTTTAATTATAATTCAATAACTTATAGCAAGTGACTGATTACATGATAATAGACATCATTAAATCATGATTTCAAAACATATAATATCACATAAATATTATTATAACATTTAATAGTGTTCCTCTCATTGTCTATTCTTTATTTATATGTTCTATAAGGTTATTGGTGTTATTCATAATTTGAATACCTCATATTAGTCAACTAGTTTCCATAAAAACAAAATTCCTCAAATATAAATCATCAAACTACTAGAGGATCAATAAGAAGAACATTATTTTCATCATTTTTTTAACTTTTATATTCATGATTTCTCAGTTTTTTATTGGATGATTACATCCTCTACCATATATAAGTTATATTATAGTTTTTTTGTGACGTTCCCCAGGGTTTCTCTCCCAAAAATTTTGACATAATGAAAAATGGATCTTCTTTCATACATCAAATCCATCACATGATCATATATAAAACGTTATCATAATATTTTTTTGGTATGCTTGGATGTCCAGTGAGAATCGAGTTATTAATCATAAGACAAGGTTTTTGGGTGAGGATAAATACATGATTTTCAACACCATATTATATCCCACGTACTTTTTTGTTAGAACAATTACTATATTATCCATTGTGTAAATTATTATCAGGGTTCCTCATAGATCAATTCATTTAAAAAAACCAATAATACATTATCATTATTGATCAATATTAATATCATAAAGAAATTGTGAGAAAATGAACCATGAAATGTGGTACTCTTTAAAACCATCACATTATCATTTATTAAAAATAAAAATAAAACAAGATTCAATATAAATTTCATCAGGTGGAATTCTGTTATATTCAAAAACTAAATTACTTATCATTATAAATCATTTATAACAGTTTTAAAAGGGAATTAATTTAATCAAGGAATAACCCTCTGGACTCTTTATCATGGTGTGTTTTCTTAGGCCCACTCATTGTGCTCTATGATGAATATTGGGTTTATTCTCAGTTGATAATTTTTAGGTTGATTACCCTATGGTGCATCTTTACTATAGGTATGTATACTATCCTATATCAAAAAAATATTTGATTTCTATGATAATTAAAAAATCTCTACATTACCAAAACATCAATATTTTATCCTTGGTTTAAACTGATCCCATGGGTTTTCAAAAAATATATTATAATGAACCATATAGGGATAACATCCAACACAATGCCTGACCTGGAACATCAAAATGCCCAAAGGGAGTTCCTGACCCCCTTGTGATGGAAACTATTTTATTATCCTCATAGGAATTTATATAAGAAAATTATCATCCAAATAAATGATAAATGATATCGGAACAAATAAATATAGGATCTAAAATAAAAAACCAATCCAAATTGGTCAGGATCAACTACCACGATCCTACCCGATTTTATATACATACAAAGCATTAAAATTTTGAATATAATATGAAAAATTGAAACAAAAATAATGGAAAACAATATAACCACCAACCTACTTAAGATGATATTTCTCCATATCTATGCAACCATGAGTTTCTCACGACGACCGAAATCACCCCACATCGGTCTTGATAAATGCAACTGAATCCAACTAGAAACATTGAACCTGGAACATATATGTGTGGGCTAAAAATCATAGAAATTCAGAAATAGCTGCTGAGACAATGAAATTTGTTTCAAAATGAAATTTATCAACTCATGTATGAAAATAAATCTAGAATTATTGATTTTGACATAAATAGTATCTAAATAAAAAACTATATATACATATTTCAAACACTTCTCTTTAATTTCAAAAAAACAAACTCACATGATTTAATAATTAAGAAACTATCTTAAGATATTTCAAAAACACAAACACACATTATTAATATTTATCAAAATGAACGCACATATTTTAGTTTAATGAAAATGGTTGCTAGAAATTGTTTCACTAGATAAAGAAACATCAAAACCATAATACTCATTTGGAAATCCATATTAATTATCCCACATAATAATATTTAAAATAAAATGAATTTTCTAAACATCTATTTAAAATAAATTTTCAAAATTGAATTACCCAACACATACACACATGATATAAAAACCAAATAATTTACACCACACATATTATACATATGATATAACAAAGAAAAGATTCATAAGAATTAAATTATGTCAAAAAATACAAAATTTACTAGATAATAATCCCCTGAATAAATATATCACCAAAAAATTGAAGTGGTCGTTGTATATACCCTTAATTCATACAATGCGAAGAATATATTCATATATGGGTATATCCACACATGAAGCTACTATCGGTCTATGTTTTATATTGAAAACAAGTAATCTATTTATCCTACAAAAGCATCATTATGACGAAAAATAACATCTTATCCCTTTTAATTAGCATTACTATCGGAAAACTAGAGTTGTGTGAACCAACTAGAATAACATCTAGGTCTTCCAGTCAGTACTCATTTTCCCATGACTAATATAGGATATAAGGCATAATAACAAATGATCCAAGTCAATGACGGATGGAATAACCAAAACTACTCTCACCAATATCACCCAATGATTAAAATCCCAAAATATAAAGAATACACCATTGAAATATAAAATATATTTCAATTCAAGTGAATAAAAAGAATTACATTGTGATAATAAACCCATTAACGGGGTCTAAAAACATCTGGACATCATGTTTTCTCTCACATTTTCCACTTAATAAAAATTACCCACCAGGACATTAACAGAGAAACATATTTCCAAATTCCAAGGCACTTTTTTACATTTCATAAAAAAATTGAAAAAAAAGAATGGTAAATTATTGGAAATCACCTAATCATTCAAAAAATTTTAATGTCATCGTTTGAAAATGGACATCTACTATGAAAATTATTAAAGAGAAATGGGCCACCCATTTCCATCAACACACTTCAAAAATCAAATATGGTGTTCCTCACATGGGGTAAACCCTAAACATATTTCAAATAATTATTTGAAATCCAAATGAAAACTCGTTTTGAAAATCATTTTTGAGGTCAATACAATATACCATAATTAAATTCCATTAAAAATGTTGTTTTAACTAATTGAATACTAAAATAATTCCAAAACACATTTAATAATAATGAAAAAATTTATAAAATCCATATTTTTTTTTACACAAAATCATTATACCATCAATCATTCCATTTCAAAGATGAATCCTTAGAATTCAAAGTGAAGAAAATTTATTATGTGATTAAAACAATATAAAACAGTTTAAAATCACTAGAAGGTTTAAATATATAATCATACATTCATAATAATGGGATTTTGAAATAATGAGATGAACAAGAATACCAAATTTAATAAAGTTATTAGTTTCATCCATCTCAATGAATGATTTCGGAGATTAATTATTTCGCAACAAGTCTAGTTCAATGGAAACCACAACAATGAGGATTGAAATGTTTTATATTCAACACAGAAATTAAAAAAAACATTAAATCCCCTTAGGGCCTAAAAGCATCCACATGTGAACTATAGTGTATTGGGGAAACTAAAACTATGGTAAATGATAGGTAGAAGTGAAGAATAAGAAAAAAGGGGGAGAAATACCTTACATCCACATTGAATGAAACCATGGATGTATAATAATTAAAGGAGTAAGAGGTTATAACTCTTCCAAATGATCATAAGTTTTGGTCAACAAAAAAGAGGTAAATAGGGGTGAAAGACTATTGAAACCAAAAGGATAAGTTTAGAAAAAATTAAAATTTTAATACCTAGATAGGTCATACTATTTGAACATATGATCTACCAAATAAGACCCAAATTAATTGATAGCCACTACAGAGGTCAACCCATACCTTATAATGGTTACTCCTTGTGTGTGTCATGATGTACGAAAAGTTTTATTCTCAACCTTGACACTTCCATCATCTCACTTGGGTTATGGGGATCTTTGCGTGATTTAGAACACTAGGGATAATCCTTGAAAATATCCATGAAAAAATAATGTTCCACAACATAGTTGTCTCATGGTTTAATAAACCATGAAAAATTAATATTCCACATAACATACATACCTAATAACTTTCAAGGGAACCACGTAGTTTGAAATAACAGTGTTGGATAAAAATTATATTCCAAAAAATTCTCCAAAAACATGAATTTTTGGACCACAAATAATTGAAACTCAAAACAACTCAATCAATGAAAAAATAACAAAAGAAATCAATGTGGAATTGAATAAAGGGTATAAATAACTACCCACCATTCCATTTTTCTCCCATATAAATCCCATGGTTGAAAAGGAGAAGTAGTAACAAATGGAAATACTAAGAATAAAATAACCCAAAGGAACCAATAAAAATGTATCGACATCAAAACCCACAACTATGATCCCCAAAATGATCAAATTGATCAACCACAATTTTTCTAAAATCCTCCAAGAGTACCCAAATGATAACCATGATCTATAACACCAAAAAATCATTATAGATATAACACAGTATCCCTACCATTTAGAGTTCCACCAACATGGTCTCCCCACCATTTATTGTTCTTCTAACAAGGTGGTACAAACGAAATAATTTAGAGAGATGTAACCTCAAACAACCATGATGTGATTAGAGAAACAAACTATCTACCAAGTTATTTAAAAACACAACAGAAAGAAGAAAATGACATGATTATCAAGAGTATGACATGATCTATCACATCGTTTCATAATAGATGTGGATAAATTATTGTAATGAAAATTACCCCACACTATGAATCCTAAATGACCACTACTATACAATATATAGTACACAAAACATAAAAATTTGATCAACCACCCTTGTCACCCAATCACGCACCAAAGGAATCTCTCACGTCCAAATAAATGAAACATAAATTAGATAATAAAAAAACAAGGAAAAAGTAAACTCTTAATAATTTCTACCAAATAAACGAGTCTTAAAAAATAAAACTCACAATAATCCATAAAGCACCCAAGAGTGTGGGAGAGGGAGGGGTATAATTCCATAGAAAAAAAATAAATTCCATAAGTGGCCTCCAAAAAATATCCATAAGATTCAAACCACCACAACTATAGGGCCTAAAGCAAACCCCCATGATTGAAATTTTGCTAGGGAAGGACTCCAAAGAATACCTCCACAAATGAATAAATCTTGATACCTCTTTTAAAATACCAACGTACTAAAATTCAGAAGATGACACAAATGGACACAAGTGAGGATAACCCATGTAACCTAATTAATAGAAGGCTTATAATTCCTTGTTTTAGATAACTAGAAGAACATGATAGAAATTATATTCCCACGAGGAATACATTTTGATTAAATCATTGGATCATCTTGATTCTACCCCTCACTCACCGGGTTATCATTAAGGACAACATGCTTCTGAAAACCACTAGTCAGAACAAAGGTATTCCCACTATTGGATTTCTAGTATAGTCATTTTCCATTAGAATGGACTCATTGAGGACCTCCTAAAATTGGTAAAGAGTAGATGCATGTATATTTGAACCAATATATGGGTGAATAGCACCCTTAATATAATAATCATTCTCAACACCACTTATAACCATATTTGGATATCAGAAAAAAACCTCACAAGGGGATCATCATAATCATTCAATGATTAGTTAGGCTGATAGAGGCTGATAATATAAATGGATTTAAAAGATTTACCACCGTAGGAATGGGCCAAATAGAAAATTTAATCCAGAAAATGTCCAAAGGCATACCTTCCTATAGAAAACGAGGAATAATTGACTCCCACCCAAATTAGAAATAATTAAAATGAAATATCTCAATGGATATCTCACATGAATCTTCAACTGTCCTAAGAGAATCAAGGATCACCTTGATTTATTCCAAAAAACCACACTACATCTATTAATCCCTAATCCTAACTTATAACTATTGAATATTGATCTATAAATTTTGAAATGGGCTCTAACGTGATACAATGGTCCACGTCCACTACTACACATGTTGCATGTTTATACATTAGAACTAAAGAAATCATTTAGACCATTCTTGGAGGGAAATAAAAACAATAAAGGACTAAAACATCATTAATCCATGTCTCAAAATAGAAACCAAAATATGAATAAATATCCATACCATGATCCCTAAAAAGATGTAAAATAAATTCATACAAAAAACTTTTCTTTTCAAACCATAATTTTCAGCAAGTAATTTGAAATAACCCACTACCATGGTATTACTCAAAAAAATCCAAATAAAAATTAAAAACAAAACACACCTTGGTGTAACACCCACAATTCCAAAAAAAGGCATGTCAACAAAACTTCTTAAAATCAAATTCAGTTTTGAAAATAAAGAACATAATAAATGACCCTAAAACAAATTTGACAATTGAAAACATCATTCAAATTTTTTAAAAAATATAACTAATTTTCCCCATGAATCCATAAAACTAGTTTTAAAAATTTTAATCAACTAAATCCCTTCATATTCCAAAATAGTGTTTTAAAACCATTCACAATCTAGCACTGCACAATATTTTAGCTAGGATCACAATACACACAACCAAAAAGAATTGCAGAAAACACTTTATTAAACCTCTAAAAAATGAAATCTGCCATTTTATGAATATTTAATTATGATCAGTAAACACATGAAAATGGGGGTAGAAATTATTTTGTTAAAACATTGGCCACATGGTCAAGGAAAAATAGAATAAATTTGGAACCATACTCTTTAAAGGAGGTAGAATCTACTACACAAGTACAAAATAGTTTCCCAAGTTGTATGGTCCAACCACACAACCCAAATCCTTCTCTCATTCTACCTGAAAACTATAGAATGATCCCCAATATTAATCACATAATCAAATAAGATCATACTTCTATTCACATTAAAATATATCAATAGTGACTCAAAGCAACCCCAGATCCATAATTCAAAATCGATCTTCCCCTGGTATCATGAGGATCATGATGATGAATTAATGGATAGACTCTTCCCAAAAAAACCAATCATGATCCAACAACCATAATAATATTTCTACAAGTAAATATCCAAATTAAAAGGCTATACAAAAGATATTAATCTTCTTAAAAAATAAAACATGATCTTTATTTAATGCCATTTTGTAACAAACCATGTTGGTCTTCCATCCAAACTAGAACCCGGACACACCCTTCATATGTCCTGGAGGGTGTTCCCAGTCATCATGGACTAAAAACTAGTTCTTGTAATAAAAAGAATAACATTGTGAATTATTTATCAAAAATAAGATAGAAATGAAAATGGAAGAAAAGAGTACATAATACATAAAACCAACAAAATTAAAAGGTCATAAAAAACTACCACAGTCCAAAAAAAATTCATATATATAAGAATAATCCAAATAAAAGCACTAAATTGAAGAACATGAACACAAAAAAATTAAAAACAATATAACAACTGACATACACAATTTTACTCAAAACCATCTCCATGAAACCTCGGTTTCTCATGAAACCCCAATAGACACAACATCTTATATGACAAACAAAACTGAATCCATGTAGTATCATATATCCATAAATAACTTTTCATGGGATCACTATCCCCATAGATCACCAAAAAACCACTAAAACAAGAAAATATTTTTTATAACAATATTCATCAATGCTATTTTAAAAATAAATATATAAATTAGTAAATTCCAATATAGAGTATAGAAATAAAAAATATATCCATAAAGAATAGTCAAACACTTGAAATAAATCCAAAATTATAAGACATTTCAAAATCATGAACCCAATGTTAAAATCTCAAGAAATAAAACATCTTATTTTATTTAAATGAAAATTGTATCCATAAATTGCTTCACCTATAAGAGACCCTTTGAAAAAAAATTATTTTGAAAAACGCTATAGATCACCCACACAAAAGTGTTTAAATTTACAATAATTTTCCATCATCATTAGAATAATAATTTATAATGAATATGACTTAAAACACACACACATGTTATACACAAAAACATTGGAACCATACATCAGAAGGGAGACATTAAATATAACATGAAAAGGTGACATAATAATGAATGTATGGGAAATGATGCAACAAGAATTGGGTAGATCTTCTCTCAATAAATACCTCACTAAAAAATTAAAAATTATTATGGGCAGTAACCTAGATTCCTAATGTGCCAAGTGCTTCTTACCATATATGGATACATCCAACCATTAACCATATATCATCCAACACAAATACTTGAATCCAAATCATCCCAATATCCCCCAAAAGCTTCATTATCATGAAAACACCCATCCGTAACCACATACCTATAATTACTAGAGAGAATCTTGTGGCACATTATCTAACTAGTAGTATAGTCCAAATATTACACATAGTAACCAGATTTTCATAATCAATAGAAAACATTTGGAATAATAACTGATGATCTAGGTCTCACACATAAGGAAGAATAACATGAACCTTATCCCCTTACACATAATGATGAAAATCCCCATAAATACAAAAATATCCCCATGAAAAAATGATAAAATTCCCACAGAAGGGGTGAAAAAAAAGAATCAATTTATGAAAATAAACTCAAAATGCGGTATATGAACAAGAGTTTTGCATGGATTGTCTCAAATTCACCATTATAAAACCAATTCTCCTACTAGGCCATTAACATTAAAACACAACTCATAATGCCAAGACACTATTTGTATTTTATAAAATAACCATTACAGACACAATTTGGATGATATTTTAAATAAACATTTCATTAAACTCATAAAATAAATCCACAAACAAGGGTATTTGAAATTACAAGGATCGAATAACAACTTAGAAGGGGGGGGGGGTGAATCCTTTTCTTAACTTTTTATAAGTTTCAAAAATTTAAAAAACATATCCCTTGAAACCTGTTATAATTTATTTATTTATCTACCTTTAGCAAGAAACTCATGAATGCGTGAAAGGTAAAGCAATAATGGAACACAAGATTGACAAGGTTTGGTCTCAATAAGAGAACCTACATCCTTGTCATCGCCACTCTCATGGGTTTATAGAAATCCACTATAATATAGAAGTGAATACAACTTATGCCAAATCCGGTTAGAAACCTTATATCTCTCATTAGGAATGATTATACTGACTCCTGTCATTTTAAAATACTTTTCATAAATAACAAATGAGACAAACATGTGAATAAGAACATTGTTGATGCTGCCACACAAATTATCACTCAGAATATTTAGTTAGGTTTTCTTTAATCTGGTTTTCTGAAACTGGTCTTCTCAGCAAGTTGATGATGGTTCTGATTTCCTTCTCCTAAAACTCAAGAAAAATTCTTTAATATAATTATGATCTTCTTAGAAATTTAATGATGGTTCTAATTTCCTTCTTCTAAAAACACAAGAAAACATCTTCAAGATAATTTGGATCTTCATAGAAAGGTATGAAGATTCTAGTTCTCTTCTTCTCAAACACTAAAGAAAACTTCTTCAAGATTGTGGGAACTTTTCACTTTGATTTATCTAGTGCTTCATCTTTTCCGTGTGTGTAAAAAAAATTCACGAGTGAATAATCTAAGCACATAAATTGAGGGTACTCAGAAAATAAAGGTGGGAATATAGAAAATATTTCCTGCTCCTAAAAATATCAAAAACTATACAAATTTCGTGCATTTAATCTTTAATCTATTAATTCTTCAAATCTACCTTTATTTCTCTGAGATTTACGCAAAGTTAACATTCATGTTTTACTTCTTGAAATTATAATATCTTTTTTAAAATGATACAGAGGGATCCTGGTTATGATTTTATCAGAAACATGATTAGAAATCATTTTCTGAATTGTGCTAAAATTATGTTCCCAATTATGCAGAAATCAGGTTTTGAATTTTTCAGAAATTAGGTTCAGAATTATTAATAAATCTTCTTCCGAATTATGAAAAATTCAGGTTCTAAATATAGGTTTTAGTCTTGATGATCATAAATCGGGTTCGGGATTTCGTAGGAATCAGGTTTTGAAATCAGTTTCTGGTTTGCTGGATCCGAAATCATGTTATGATTTTCTCAAGAATCAGGTTTCGAAATCAAGTTTTGGTTTTGAGGTTCAGAAATCAGGTTCCAGTTTTCTCAAGAATAGGTTTCTAAAATCATGTTCTGGTTTTCAAGTTCTGAAATCAGGTCTTGGTTTTCTCAGGAATCAGGTTCCAAAATCAGGTTCTAGTTTTCAGGATCAGAAAACATGCTCTAGTTTTCTCATGAATTAGGTTCCAAAAACATGCTCTGGTTTTCATATTCATAAAACAGGATCTACTTTCCTCAGGAATCAGGATCTGAAAACAAGTTCTAATTTTCATGTTTAGAAAACTGTTTCTAGTTTTCTCAGGAATCAGGTTCCAAAAATATTTTATCATTTTCAGGTTCAAAAATCAGTTTCTGTTTGTTTCATGAATCAAGTTTTGAAATTAGGTTATGGTTTTTAGGTTCAGAAAAGAGGTTATGAAATTTTTTAAAAAAATTCTGAGAGAAAATTTTCAAACATCTCCACCATTTACTAAATAAATTTTATCATGAAACATTTAATGATAAGTGAGAACTTAAAGATCAGAAATTCATCAACCAGTTTAGTTTAGAAAGTTTCACACACTTTATTAACTTATGACTTCTTATTCTTCAACAACATCCTCTTTTTGAAAATCATCAACAACCAGTCACTTCAACATTCTATAGCTCAAAAACATTCTTCACCAAAATAATTATGTAAAAAAATAAAAAAACATTGTTAAAACAAAACACGACAAAGGTTTATAAATACCCCCCTTTGGATTTTTTGGAAATCGTTATTAACAATTTATCTCTTCTAAAAAATTTTACATCTCAAGTTCTTCATCTTTACCAAATCATAGCCTTTCTCAAA
This sequence comes from Viscum album, assembly GCA_963277665.1. NCBI lineage: Eukaryota > Viridiplantae > Streptophyta > Magnoliopsida > Santalales > Viscaceae > Viscum > Viscum album. The sequence goes on from OY728142.1 coordinate 1,544,803,091, forward strand.
AATAGAGTGTCCAAACACCACACTACTAGATAAAGTAATTTTTGAAAAGGATTTTCATCACTCAGGGACAAGCATATTATGTGTCCATGAAAGGATAAACTTCACCTTACTCAAACGCCCCCCCCCCCCTCAACATTTATCTTTCTCTTTCTCACTTTTATTTTCCTCTCTCATTTTTTTCACTCTCCCCCATTATATGACAACCACTGCATCAGATTCATAAATGAATGAAAATTAAACATTTTTACTAACTCTACCTCTTTTTAAACATAATCTAAACCATAGTGGGGGAAACATCCTTACGAGTTTTAATATGTAGTGGGAGGAGGCTCAACATGGAGTTGCAACCTTAGTTAAAAAAACATTTCCTTTGACATGGTTTTGGTAAAAATATCAACAATCAGATACTTTGTTGAAATATATTCCATAAATACATCTCCAGCAGTAGATTTTTCTTTTAAAAAATGATATTTTATATCAATCTGTTTTGATCTTGAATGATGAATAGGATTATTAAAAAGACCAATATCACTTTGATTATCATATAGTATCTTCAATTCTTTAGAAACGTTCACTGTCAAATCATCCATCTAAACCTTCATTCACATCATTTGAGTATAAGACTGAGTAGCTCAACATATTCAGATTCAATTTTGCTTAATGTTACTGAATTATTTTTCTTATTGTTCTAACTCAAACATCATTCCCCTATGAAAATTTTTCCTCCTGATGTTGATTTTTTATCATTACAATCACTATCCCAATTTGCATCAGTATAACTAGGAAACATTATCTCATAGTTTCTATTGTAAAACAACCCATGTGAATTTGTTCCTTTGTCATATCTCATAATCATCATAACTAATAACATGTGTGATTCTATTGGATGACTTTGATATCCGGAACAGAGAGTCACATCATAAGAAATATCTTGCCTTAAAGGTGTAAGATAAAGAAGACAACATATCAACTTTAGAAAGTCATTCTTATTCACAATGTTACCTAATTCATCATTTCTATACTTTTTGATCACTGAGATGGGTGTTGAAATATATTTTTATTCTTCCATCCCAATCAACTTTAAAAATTCCATGGCATACTTTTCATGGGATAAGAGAATGTAGTTTTATTATTATTGAACTTGTAAGCCAAGGAAGAATGTTAATTCTCCCAACGTTGACATTTCAAAATTTTTCTTCTTCTCTTTAGGAAACTCTTCACAAACCTTTTGTTCATCTCCAACAAAAATTATATCATACACATAAATGATTACAATTAATATTCCTGATTCATCATCTTTAATATACATGTTGCTATCAACCCTTCCTTTTGAGAAATTCATTTTTTCAAAGAAATGACCGGCTTTGAATACCATGCTCATAGAGATAATTTCAGCTCATAAAAGGCTTTATTAAATTTTAAAACATTGTTTTCATCCTCATAAATTAAAAACCCAAAAGGTTGTTCGATGTAAACTTCTTCCTCAATCTCACCATTTAAAAAATACCACTTTACATCCATCTAATAAACCTTTAAATTCTGATGAGTAGCCACTGAAAGAAACATTACAATATTTTCCAACCTTTAAATAGGGGGAAAGGTTTCATCAAAACCCACACCTTCCTTCTGTGCATATCCTTTACAAACAATCCTTTCTTTGATTCATGTACCTTCTCCATTCTCATTCAATTTATTTCTGTAAACCCACTAGGTTACAATAACACTCTTATTTTCTATCCTTAGAACAAGTTCCCATGTTTCATTCTTCTCAGTCTGATCTAGTTCTTCATTCATAGCATCCACTATTATTTATGTTGAAAAGATTCTGAAACTGATACTGGTTCAACTTTTGAGATAATGGACGAATGGTTTTCTAATTTTAATATCCTTCTAGTATGAATTGAAGCCTTCTGATCCCCAATTATATTTTCAGATTCAACATGTTCTCATAAGGTAAAAAATCTATCATTTATTTTTCCAATATCATCTTCTTCCCCAAGTGACTCATCTGAGTTACGTCCACTATTGAGGGTATTCTCTAAATTATCTTCCTCATTATTCATAAAAAATTTTGTGAAGGAACATTGATTTTCAATTACCTTTACATCATATGAGTCCACAAAATTCTATAAACATTTGTTCTAGCATTTGTAACTTCTTCCATTTTGTGAATAACTCATAAATATTCCTTCTTCAGCATTCTCATCAAACATTCTTATGTCAAGATTTTTTATTTTCAGCAATCATGGACTTCCAAAAAAATTGAATTATTTAAACAATGGTTTTTTGTTATACCACATCCTGTAAGGAGTAATGTTAGTTTCTAGACTCAACAAGAATCAATTTTGAACATATACGGCTGTGCTAATAGCTTCTCTCTAAAAGAATTTTGAATTTTTGTATTCTGATAAAATACATCATCCCATTTCCACCAAGCTTCTATTCTTCCATTCTGCTAATCCATTTTGTTGTGGAGTATAAGGATCATTATACTAATTTTGGAAACCATTATTCCTTAGATAAGTTTCAAAATCATTGATTTTTATTTCGGTACCATTGTATGTTCTAAATTTTATTATGGAAGATCCCAATTCTTTCTCAATATCTCTTCTAAAAAATTTAAGCATTTCAATAGCCTCTAACTTAGGCTTCATAAACATGACGTTTATTATCCAACTGAAATCATCAATAAAAGTGATAATGTATAAATCTTCTTTTTTTCATTGATGTCTCATTAGACCACACAGATTAGGATGAATATTGTCAAGTGGTTTGTTAGATTGAATATAACCCTTTTATGACTTTTGTTAGTCATCTTTACATTTTGACAAGTAATACAAACATCTTCATATCTTTATTTCAGTTCAAGAAAATTCCAAACAACATCAACATTAGAAGGCGTACTCATCTTATTTTACCTAAGGTGGCCAAGTCTTAGGTGCCACAACATGGTTTTATCTTCAACACTCAAATAAAAAGAGTTATTTGATTCTCCAATTTGAAAGAGATTCAAACTGTTTCTTTATACTACTGTAATCACTTTTCCATTTTATATACTTTTGATGATAAAAGAGTCCTTTTTGAAGATAACATCTTTTTTATCATCACAATGTTGACTTACACTATGTAAGTTATGTTTTATCCCATAAACAAGAAATACTTCCTTAGATTTTACTTTCTATACTTCAATCTTTGCCATTCTGATTCGCTTAATTATTAAGGAACAATCATTGCCAAAAGTAACGGCTCCACCATCATGAATTTTAACATGGTTCAGGATTTTTATATCACCTTTCATGTGTGAAGAACAACCACTATTAAAAATCCATGGTTTATTCCTCTTACTTGCTTTCAAATCTTTCTCAACAATAAAGGCTCTCTCATTAACCCTATTGTTTTCAGCTTTCATTACATTATTATCATAAGAAACATGTTCTAGAATGAGTGTCATACATATTTCAACATTATGAATAGACTTATCACATCTTCCACAAAAATCTTCCAAACATTCCATTGGATTCTTTGTTGGAATTTTTCTAAAATCATGAGAATTCACATTTTCATCTTTTTGTGAGTTTGGAAAGTTATACATTCTTCTTTCACTTTTCTCAAACATTATTCTGGGTAATAATAAATTGTGCCAATCATTATAAGTTATGTTCCAAAATTATCCACATCACCAACAATAGCCCTCAAATCATTATTTTCTATTAAACAATGATCTTTTTTTAGAAAAATTGTTGATATTGATAACTTCTTTCAGCTCTAGAAAACTCAGGATGTAGGCCATCTCTTATTTTGAGTGAGTTTTCTACTTTAGTTAGATTGATAGGTTTCTCACATCTTTTCTCCAAAAAATATTTACTAATATTTTTCCATTACCTGAAATGTTAGAAGAATCAAATAAAAAATTATTATTGGTAAGAGAAGACTTGACCAGATTCTCATGGTAATCCTTGGAAGTCTCAACCATTTCTTCAGTGGCTTGGTTGATGTTTTCATTCATCTTATATAGGGTATTTTCGGACTCAATAACTTTTGATTTAAACTTCTTTTCCTCTTCGTATTTTGTTTCCAGCTTCATGCTAAGATCTTCAATATTCTTTCTATATTCAGCAATAATATGTTTTTAACATAGAATTTCATGAATGTATTCATCTTCTTACTTGGTGAAATCATTACTTTAATCATGAACTTCATCATGATTCTTCTTTATCACAGGAATTTCATTCTTGAGATATTTGTTTTTCTCAATACATATAAGAAGATCAGATCTTAGCTGATAATCTCACTATGATTCTTCCCCACCTTCTTCACTCTTTGAGGAATCATTTTTTCTCAAATTTTGCAATGATGGTTCTGAATCTTTCTTTACATTCATCTTCTGAGGAATCCTTTTCAGTTGATTTTGATTCAACCTTCTTTCTCAACAAACATATTTTCTTTCCAAAAAACATCTTCTTGATTATTTAGAAGTCTTTTGTTCTTTTTCATTCTTATTATACTTTTTCCATTGAGGATTCTCATCAGAAACATCATGATATTCTCTAACATTCTTCTTAGGGAAATTCATAGAATGTTTCCTACTCCACCACACTCAAAACATTTTAGAAGAAGTTTTCCTCTATAGTTTTATCTTATTCTACGATAGTACTTGGATATAAGAGACATGATTTTTTCATTCAACTTTTCATCTTCCTTATCATCAGACTCACAAGGACCAGCTTTATCATCATATTTAATTTTAATCATTCTCATAGCTTCAGAACCCATTTCATCTTTCATATTCTCTTATAAATAATGGATATTTCCTCGTTGCATAATAAACAATATAGTTATGCAGTTCATAAAGAGATAAATGATCCTTATCTTCTAATGCTGAAATTTTTGAATCAAACATGTCTAGAATGTTTCTCATAAGTTTCTTCAAAATTGTTGATTCCTCTCAAAAAAATCCAATCCCCTCGATGTTGCAGAAAATTTCATTTACTCTATTAAAGTATTAATCAATTGTTTCTTCATCTCTCATTCTAATGTCTTCATAATTACTATGACAGATATATAGATTTTCCTCCCTAACATTATTATTCCCTTCAAAAACACTCTGAATCTTGTCCAACATAATCTTGAAAGATTTATGACCCATCACATTTTGATAAACATTTCCTAATAAGGAAATAAGGATTGAATTTCTTTCCTTTCCATTAACATCTATGTTCTTTTTATCTGTAGATTTCATGGTTACATCATTCTCAATAGGGAAAAACCAATAGTGGTAGCATCAACAACTTCAATTCCAATAGATAGAAGATAAAGAATCATCCCAGTTATCCGTCCATAATAATTCTTCCCATTCAATATAGTATCTTACCTAATATTTATAAAATTGATATTATCCATGATAATGATTCAACAAGGGAACCTACCTATGATACCACTTTACGTTCTAATGATTGAATAATAAATGAGAAGGGGGGTTCAATCAGTTTTTCAACTTTTTATATGTTTCAAATCATTAATAAACTTAACCCCTGCAATGTGTTATAATTTATTTCCTAATTAACCTTTAGCAAAAAACTCAAGCATTCATGAAAGGTAATGAAAGAAAGGAACACATGATTTACATGGTTCGGCCTCAATAAGGGAACTTACTTCCTTGCCCCAGCCACACTCGTGGGTCTATGGAAATCCACTATAATAAAGAAGGGAATACAACTTGTGCCAACTCACGTTACACACCTTCTATCTCTCGATATAAAATATTATACTAACTCCTGTCAGTTTACAATTATATTCTTAAAGAAAAAATTAGATAAACACACGAATAATGACAATATTTAAGCCGTTCCACAAATTCACACTTCGAATATTTAGTCTGGCTTTCTTGAATCAGGTTTTCTAAAACCGGTCTTCTCAGCAAGGTGATTATGGTTATCATTTCCATTTTCTAAAAACTCATGAAATATTCTTCATTATAATTTTAATATTCTTACCAAGGTAATTATGGTTCCATTTACTTTCTACTAGAAACTCATGAAAAATTCTTCAAGATAAATCTCATCTTCTTAGAAAGGTAATAATATTCTGAATCACCTCATCAAAAACACTCAAGAAAATTTCTTCAAGATGGGTTGAACTATTCACTTTGAATACTCAAGCACTCCGTCTTTTTCCCATGTGTAAAAAAATTTCAGAACAGATTATCTGAGAACATATTTATAGGCAACACAAAAAAATGTTGGGAATCATGAAAATCATTCCTACCTCTTCAAATAACAAAAACTCTACAAATAACTTGCATTTAACCTTTAATCATTGACATCTTCAAATCTTCTTAAATTTCATTAATATTTACGCAATGTTGAAATTCAGGTTTTCTTTCTTGAAATCATCATATCTTTTTCAGAATGATAAAGATGAAACTTGATTCTTATTTTCTCATAAACATGATCAGAAATTAGGTTCCAAATTTTGAAAAAATTATGTTCGGAATTATGTAGAAACCAGGTTCTAAATTGTTCAGAGATTAGGTTCTGAATTTCTCAAAAATCAGGTTCCAAATTGTGCCGAATTCAGGTTCCGAATTCAGGTTCTGGTATTCAAGTTCAGAAATCAATTTCTCATTTTCATAAGAATCAGGTTCCGAAATCAGTTTCTGGTTATCAGGATCAGAAATTAGGTTCCAGTTTTTTCAAGATTCAGGTTCCGAAAACAGGTTCAGGTTTTCATTTTCAGAAATTTGTTTCTATATTTCTCATGAATCAGGTTTAGAAATTAGGTTCTGGTTTTCAGGTTTAGAAATCAGGTTGTTGTTTTCTCAGTAATCAGGTTATGAAATCAGGTTCTAGTTTTCTGATTTGGAAAACATGTTCTGGATTTATCAGGAATCTTGTTCTGAAAACAGGTTTTGGTATTCAGGTTCCGAAAATAGGATCTGGTTTTCTCCGGAATCAGGTTCTCAAAACAGGTTCTAGTTTTCATGATCAGAAAATAGATTCTAGTTTTCTCAGGAATAAGGTTTCGTAAATAGGTTCTTGTTTTCAGGTTCAGAAGTCAAGTTTTGGTTTTTTGATAAATCGGGTTACGAAATCATGTTCTATTTTTCAGGTTTAGAAAATAGGTTTCAAATTTTATCATAATTTTTCGTAGAGAAAATTTTCAACCCTCTCACCAATTTCATCAATAGATATTATCACGAAACTTTTCATGATTTGTGAGAAATTAAAGAACAGAAAAACATTGACTGACTTAGTTTATAATTTTTGAGACACTTTCTCAACTTCTGACATATTATTCGTCAACAACATCCCCTTTACAAAAATAATCAACTACCGACAACTTCAACAATCTGTAACTCAAAAACAATCTCCAACAAAATAATTAGTTTTCAACAAATGAAAAGCATTGTTAAAACGAAACACCACAATTGTTCCTCATTATTCCACTTTAAAACCCTAAATATGTCCATGGAATGCCCATTTCATTCAGAAAATTTCTATAAACTAATAGAAAACTCTTTAAATGGGGTAAAACAAACACATATTTAAAGTCACTATTTGATATAAAAATAAAAATAAAGACTTCACAAGTAATTTTAAGACCAAAACATCCTCTCAAAATATCCCTTTAAAACATTATTTTCACTCATTGAAAATTGAATCTAGGTAACCAAACATCGAATAACATGATCTTGTTAACAATGTCCATATAGTCATTTCATAAATTTTTATCACCTTAAAACATTCCATTTAAAACATGAAGGCGTTTAATTCCCATGAAAAACCATATATAGCATACTCAAACCATTATTAAATGGTATAAAATCACTACAAGGCTTCAATATATAATGATACCTTCATAAAAATGGAATTTATAAACCACAAAAAAACCATGAATTCAAAAATAAAATAAATTCATAGTAACACCAACCACACAGAGATTAGAATCAAGAAAAACACTTTGGAACATGTTTCCGTCAATGGTGACCACTCAAACATTGATAGAAATGATTTTTACTAAACCTAGACAAAAACACATTAAATCAACTCGAAATTGTAATATTGGACAATTAAATTATAATATTCATGATGAAGAATAAAACCTTATGAAAAGTGATGTATAAGGGATGAATAAGTAAATAAACGAAAAAATACATCAAAATTAGTAAGAAAAGGCCAAAAATTGAAATAATCAAAGGAAAAAGAGGTTTGATCTTCTTTAAGACGTATTAATGGTTAGAAAACATTAATATGTGGAAATGTGGATGAAATAAAATTAAAATATCAAAGTGTAATTTTGTTAAGACTCAAAATTTTAATACCAGGTTATGCTGAATAGTTTGGTCACATGGTCTGCCAATCTGTTTTCCAACCATGCACTAGCCACTGCATAGGTTTAAAAACCCCTCAGGTGGTTAATATATGGGTACTATGTAGTTTGGAAAAATTATGTGCCTCTCCCATAGAACTCCCAAAGAACCATATGGTTTTTGTAGAGCTCCAAACTGTTTTATATCTTTTCAAATCCAAAAACAATTGATCGATAAAAAATGTAGATCCAACCACACATTCACTGAATGGTTTAACAAACTATGTGAAAGTTGTGCACCACACCACATACCCATTTGGGAACCCTAATATCATTTAATGGTTTGAGATAACTATTTGGGTTAACTATTTTTTTTTGAAAATTTCCTCCAAAAATATTAATGTTTATCCCACAACAAACTGAAATTCAAAACCTATTCATGGAATGAAAAAATAAAAAACAACACCACGAAACAGGGGTGTCAAATTTATCTAATCAAACTCCCATAAAATACGTTAAAAAATTCATAAAAAATAACTAATCTATACTCTGATACAAACTATTATTCCCCAAGAAAAAAAATATATTTATTTGAAATCATTTTCATAAGTTATTAATTAAATCTCAAAAGGAATCTCACAATCGAAAAAAATGGAAGGTTTTGTAACACCCCTACCATTAACAGTATTCTTCTTTTTAAATAATTCATTAACATTCACTACACGCAACACCAGGTATGAGAACACCAAGAAAAATCAAACTAGACATTTTAAAAATGGATATTAAAAGTATTAAACACATTTTTATTTTATATATATCCCATAAAATTTTACCATTCATCTTATGTGTTTCTTTGAAATAATATAAGAAAAAGTTCAATATTCAGATAAAAGAAGTATTTTTTCCAAATATTCAATTTTACCACCTTTTAATGGAGAATATTTTTTGAAACTAATATTTTACAATTTTTTTATTTTCAATTTTACAAAATAAACATCTTCTTTATAATCTAGACATGAAAATTTATTTTGGATATAGTTTTGATGGTTTTATAATAACATTCATATTGTTATTAATAGTGAAAATACAGCATTTTAATCCAAACTGATTTTTATTTTAAATTATTTATATAGATAGAATATACTTTTTATTTGTTTTGATGTATAATTGTATTATTTTATAATATTTAAATCCAATTTTTATCGTCGGATGTAATTTTACATTTAAAATGGCCAGAAACACATTCCAATATTTCGATAGTTTTTACTTCTTAAAAAATGCATTCTAGTTTTGAAAATAGTGATTAATTTTAAAATAATTATTGAAATATGAGTGCTTTGAATTTTGAAAACATTATTCCATATTTTTATTCATAAGTTCCAAATTAGGGAAATGCGTTCATTTTATATTTGGGAATTATGAATAATATCTTCAGGAATAATTTTTACTTACCATGTTTAAAAGTAAATTTCAACGAATAAAGGTAAAAATAATTTTTTAATAAAATACAAAAATTTAGTCAATAAGGATTACTTATAAATTTTCCATTACTTTATGTTTTGAAAACCACAAACACTTTATCATACAACAAATTATCTTTCCCTAATGATTATTAATTAAGGATAATTTCCCTTCCTTAAGGAAATTTTTATCCTTACCTTAGTTTTCATTTCCTAGTTTTATAACCTCTCAAAAAGATGTTCATTTTAATAATAAAGAAAAAAATTGGATTCTTATCTAAAACCTCAGAATCTCATCATTCCAAAGATATAGATTATTTTGTTTTCAGTCTCATAATTCTCTAAAATTCAGACTCCGAATTCTCTGAAATCTAGACTCCGAATTCTCTGAAATTTAGACTTTGAATTCCCTATAATTAAAATTCTGAGTTCTCTAAAATTCAGATTCCAAAATCTTCAAAATTATTACTTAAAATTATTTAGAATTCATAATCCGAATTCGTCATAATTTTGGCTCCAAATTCCTCATAATTCAGTATATGAATTTTCTAGAATTCAGATTCCAAATTATTCAGAATTTAGACTCCTAATTCCTCAGAATTCTGACATTGAATTTCATAGAATTCAGACTCCGAATTCATTTCAATTCAGACTCAAGAATCTATATAATTACGATTCTTAATTCTTTGATAGAAAAAATACAAATATCAATGTTTCTTAGAGTCTGATTGTCATTATTATTAGACAATGAATTATATTTTTCCATAGAATCTGGATATTCATATTTGGTAATGCTAGTCCATTTTCTATACACATTATTTTGTAAATATGAAATAATGTCGTAAATTTTTTTTCTAACAAACAATTGGTTGAAAGACATGTGTACAGGTCCCTACAAAATTTGACGAAGAATATGACCATTGGAGGAGGGAGTTGGCTATTGATGTTTTTCTTATAAGTAGGAGATAATTTAACATGCTCATTATATTTCATTCAATGATCCTAAAGATTATTTGTTTTGATGTTTTGAAGATATTTCTACAAGGATAAATAATCCCATGGTTTTTGCGTTTCATGAACATATTGTTCAATCGTGGACATTTTATTCATAATTCTACATGTGACATTGATTATTGTTGAGTAAAATCGAGGAATTCCAGGGATAGGAAAATAGAGGTACCAACTTCCTTAACGTTCCTGGTCATGTGGGGATAGCAAGATAGATTCTGATATTTCTATCGACGGATTTCCCTAGTGTGGGTTAAATAAAATTTCATGAATGTATAAATCAAGGGACCTTTATCCATGTTTTTTGGATAACCTACACTTTTGGTTAAAATATTTCATACGGGTTACTTGTTTTTGTTTCTATTTTGATTTCGGATGTATTTTGAAAAAAGAAGAATGTTTAAATTTCTTATATGTTCATGTACTTTAATTAACCTGATAAATAAGATTCTTTACACTATATGGTTGAATATTCCATTAAGAAACTTTTTATTATCTTTAATTTTCAGATTCATCTTATTGAAACCTAAGAAATTTTGTTTCGTAGAACCAAAAAATTCTTTTTGAATTTAAACTATATAATGTTGTTAATCATAGTTTTCATTAAGGTTAAAAATGAATGTTTTTAAACTTACAATTCACCCACTCCTGTATTTGAGCATCAATATAAACTATTTTGATCCTAAAATTGGTATCATAGTGATGTCTCTGATATAACATCCTTCCTTTTTATTACATAATATTTCATTACATTTTAAAAACAGAGGATCTTTAAAGTCTAGTGTCTTAGAAATCAGGAACATAAAACATGATAACAACATAAAACATTCTTCTAAACCAATTGTAAGGATTATTCATTGTTCTTTATATGTTCATTATAAAAACTCATAACCTGGGAGCATACATCAATGGAAAGGGTGAGCAGAAGTCGTAGTAAGGAAAACAAGAGAAACATTTTACTTGTGAACTTGAGATACATCAATAATGTCATGATAAATAAATTTAAGGCACGAGAAAGAGATCATGAATCATATCATAATAAAAATAACATTTTTCATTAAATGAATATGTGGATACAAAATTTAAGATAGAAAATCATTTACATATCACCAAGGTCCATCCCCATGGTGTCAATAGAAAATTACCAAGGTTATTCACCAAGGTATTGTTAAAATGGTCATCTCTAGAGATTAAGTCTTTACTCAATGCATTAGAACACTATCAGGGTGCACCCTTATTTTTTCTTTATAATCTTGTGAGACACATATATAATCATCAAACCTTTCATAAATATCTCATATAGCATAAAAGAAATGGGTTTTATTTTATAGTCATAACGTTTTAAAAACTGATTTAAAGACATCATCTTTATGTCACTTTACAGCCACGGAAATGGAATGTGGGATTCATGTATATATATCCCAGAATTATAATATAACATGTTGATATATTTCTTAATACCCCTATTGAAGAAATATCTTTGAGTATTCCCTTAATACAATAAATAATCTTTAGAAAAAGAGAGAGACATTTTGAGATGAAAATTCTGCAGCATAATGTCTATGTTACAGGGTTTTAGAAAATATTGAATGTATAGGGGACATGGGTCACCCACTAATAAATGATATATAAAACAGTAGAGAGACAGAATATAACTTATATAAGAAAATTTTAATGAAATTTTAAAGGCATACCATATGAAATGAAAAACATGGAAGAAAAAAAATAAGATTTCTCTTATGACAATTCGGCAGCCTAACGACGTCACTTAAAACATAAAAAAATGAATTGATGAGATAAAATAGGGTATCTAATAATATGAACATAAATAAAAACATTATTGACATATAAGATCATTCTCCAACATAAGAAAATGATATTTAATGAAATGATATGAAAATAGAACATGAAAATTGAGATGGGTGGAACAATCCCTTACAAAAATTCGGCAGCGTAACAACACCAATTAAACATTCATGAAATGAAATGATGAGAGTAAGAGGGGATATATCATCATATGATCAGGAAATTCTCCATAATAGGAATATAAGAGAACATACCCTAACATAATAAAATGGGTATTAAATGAAATGACATACAAAAAAGTACAAGAAAATAAAGTGAGAGGTAGGATCCCTTACCTTGAAGAGTAACTTCATAATCATGAAGGTAGGAACCTTGGGAGGCTTGGGGGAACCTTGGGAGGAATCCTTGGGAGGTACATAGACCAGAACGTATTTTTGGAGGATTTGGAAAATTAAATTAATGAGGGAACGTCTTGGTATTTATAGGAGAAGTGAGGGGACAAAGCATTAATTGCTAAGGGACACCTCATCGGTGGTATTGGAAAAACCATGGGCTTTACCATGGTATTTTCCCATGGTATTGGCCAATTTGGACATCTAATACCGTATATTAATATTAATAAGTGTACCAGAATTATTTCAAAATTATTACATCCTTAATGATGCCATTAAACACCCGAAACTCAAAAACTGTATTTTCATTATTCACCAAAAATTCAACTTTCTCAGAGAAATACCAAAATTTCCCCATAACCAAATGTCGATACTCTGATTTAAAAAATGAACTCCATTTTATGAATATAATTTTATAAATATTTTTAATTTAAATTTTAAATAAATACACTATTCACTGAAAATTCAACTATTTTAGAAAAATCCCAAAAATTCACCATAACCAAAGATCAATGCTCTGATTTCAAAAATGAACTCCATTTTATGAAAATAATTTTAAAAATAATTTTAATTTAGTTTTTTAAATAAAAAGCACTATTCTCCTTAAAAAAATAATACTTAAACAATAATTTTTGAAACAGTTATTTACCAATTTTATTTTATCACATTACTTAATCTAGGTGCCTAAATTGTATTAATACTTTCTTAAGTGATGTTACTTAAAACATTTTGTCACATTACTAATCATAAGTAGAAAATACCTATTCATAATTTACAATTCATTAAAAATTAAGTTGATCTTATTAGACTCTAAATTTCTTAGTGAACATAACAATAGAAGACTATTTTTTGAAAATAATTACACATTTTTAATTATTTAGGGTTTACATTAATATTTTTAAAATATCCTTTTTCTAAAATTCATCAATAATATGCATAGTATATTTATCTGGACATTTGAAAATTCATAGACATCATTATAAGAAGAAATCAAAATTTTTATTTAAATCAATGGATTACACAAGGCAGTTGCGGTCCTGTTACATAGACCCTTAAAACACCAGCATAGGACTTAAGAGTAAGGGGTGTTATGGTGATAAAATCGTGGGGCGCCTCGGCCAACATTGCCCGAGTAGTGATTTATTTCAGCTTGAACTTCCTGAAAAGGCCATTCCGTTCCAGCTTCACATGATGATGTTTGTCTTGGGTTTAGTGTAGAGCAAATCCCAAAGGTGCTACCTCCTTCCCGAGTTCTATCATATGGCCTTCGATCAGCCCGAGACTACTGGATGGTGCCATCGAATCATTATTCTATATTAATTAATCAAGATCACTAGTATTTATAGACAATAATCACAACATTTTGTTTCCAATGGTCTTATTGACCAACAGTCATATAACAATCTAAACCCAGTGGTCTTATTTTAATTATACTCATATTATTAAATAAAATTGTTTTTTTGAGTATAAAATAAAATAACACACAATGTTAGGAAAAAAAATTCATTCAAAATTTCGAGTCATTAAAATCTTCTCCCCTTAAGAAATTGCGTCCTCACAATTTTAAAATTGGGCTTGGAAATTTCTTTTAATGACCCACATCGCAAAAGAGTCAGTAAAACTATTACTTTAAAAGAAAGATAGGGAAGTACAAAGGTCATCCGAGTTAACTCATACTAGGATTAAATGTAGGAAAACATGGATATGGAAGAAAAAATAAAGGGTCATGTTCTGATGGAGTGTGATAGAAAACATGATTAAGAGAAAATTAACCACAGAAAGATAAAAAACATAAGATGTATTAAACAGTCTTTGATTACCCAGAAGGAAACGTAAACCAACAACGGTTTTATTTTACATTGCTTTTCTTAATTTTGAGAAATTCATTTACTACATAGAATAAAATCATAAGGAAATATATTTACCTTCAGGTAGAGCTTCATCCCTTAATAATTTTCCACCAAGACTAATCTTCTCTCCTAACAATTTGCATGCAAAATGACTTGGTCTAATCAAAAGCACAAGAATCATCTTTTAGAGAATCACATAATCCATAAAAGAATAACTATATTTTCCCTTGTCATTAGTCATCAACTAAAACTAAAATGGTTAGTATGAGATCATATAATCCCCAAAAAGGATAATCCTATATAAAAAGAAATATGCCTATTAATCTCCAAAATTCAACAAAAGTACCCACAGTTCTAGAAAGACCATTCAATATACAACCATACTTAAAATTCATCAGAATAATCCAAACTAATATTGTAACCCAAAACTCAAAAGGATATAATCACATATTATTCCCCAATAAATCTAAACATTTATCACTAAATAACATCGACTACTATTAAATACTCATACTAAAGTGTAATTAACATATTCACATGTTCTCTATGATAGGTTCATAATTTTCCAGAAATAACCCAAATCACCATATGTCCACATTAAATACATAAATTCCTACAAAAAAATTCAACCATTCCTCCCCAAATTAAATCCTTTTGTATTTTCTTTCCCTTAGGCATATAATACTCCAAATGAGAAAACATCGTCCAAAATAACCTTTATAATTTAATAACATAATCGTTTTCATATACAAAGGATATAAATTTTATAAAACATAAGTTTCCAAAATAAACTTTTTCTTGATCCATAAAAATAACAAGTTCATTAGTATGTCCGAAGGGCATAACAACAAACTAATTGTGCCCATATATTGATTGGAAGGATGTTTTGGAATATCCTCATTCTTCACCCTGAATTGATGATAACCAAAATGATGATCAATCTTATAGAAGAATTGAGTCCCACGAAGATGGTCAAATAATTCATCAATTCTTGGAAGAGAGTATTTGTTATTTACTGTGATCTTATTCAGTTCTCTATAACCAATGTATAGCTACATCGATCCATCCTTATTCTTCAGTAAGTGAACTGGTGCTCCCCAAGGAGACACACTAGGTCGGATATACCCATTATCCAAAATATCTCATAGTTGTTTCTTTAATTCCTCTAGCTTGAAATTTTCCATCCTATAGGGGGTCTTTGCAATCAGATGAGATCCAGGTATTAGTTCAATGGTGAAATCTACCTCTATTTCTAGGGGAGGTCTGAGTAACTCCTTAGGAAATACATCAACATATTCCTAGATGATGGGTAAATTTTCTAAAATAATTAATCCTTCATGAGAAACTAATTTCATTTATGAATCTTTTTCTAACAATGATTTTATGTCTTTAAACTTCATCCTTAGAAAAATTATATTTTTCTATAATTATTTCATAAAGATCCATTAAAATATTGCGATTAACCAAACATATCTCATGGGTGTGTCATAACCAAGAGTGAGGAAAGGCTGGTTGTCATGTACCAGTTCCCATTCGAGTCTAGATCAAAGCGGTGTTTTCGGGTTTTACCCCTATGTACATTTGTGTCAGAGAAACCTCTACCTGCTCGTATCCAGACAGGGATGTATTTGCTTGATAAACCACTTACTTAATACTCACCAAAATACGAGGAAGATTTCCTATATTTAAACATTTCTATAGGGTTCTTCCTAAACTTTTCAAATCCTAAAATCCTTAATGAACTAAACAATCCTTCGATACCAACTATAACATCCCACCTCTTTATTACACAACATTTCATTTCATTTTACAAACATAGGATCTTTAAAGTCCAGTGTCTTGGAAATCCGGAACATAAAACATGATAAAAAAATAAAACATTATTTTAAACCACTTTTAGGGCTTCTTAATTGTTCATCATAAGTTCATCATAGCATCTCATAACCTCAGAGCATACATCAAAGGAAAGGGTGAGCAGAAGGCCCAGTAAGGGAAACAAGAGAAATGTTTTACATGTGAGCTTTAGATACATTAATAAAGTCATGATAAATAACATTAAGGCATGAGAAAGAGATCATGAGGAAAATCATAATAAAAATAACGTGTTTCATAACATGAAGGTGTGGCTACAACATTTAACATATACAATCATTTCCATATCACTAAGGTCCATCCCCAAGGTGTCATTAAAAAATTACCAAGTTTATTCACCAAGGTATCGTTAAAATGGTCATCTCTGTAGATTAAGTCATTACCCAATGCATTGGAGAGCTATCAGGGCACACCCTTAATTTGTCTTTATTATCATGTGATCAAAATATCTCATAATAAAAATTTTTATAAATATCCCATATAGACTAAATGAAATGGGTTTCATTTCATAATCATAACGTTTTAAAAACTGATTTAAAGACATGATCTTTATGTCACTTTAAAACCACAGAAAAGGAAAGAGGGTTTCATGTATGTAAATACCAGAATTGAAATAGTAGATTTTGATATATATGTGAATACCCCTATATAAGAAATATATTTAAGTATTCACTTAATAAAATAATATAATTTGAGAAAAAGAGAGAGACATTTTGAGACGAAAATTCTACAGCATAACGACTATATTACAGGGTTTTAGAAAATATTGAAATGATAGGGGACATGGGCCACACAATAATAAATGATCCATAAAAAAGTAGGGGGTAGAATATAAAGGATATAAGAACATGGTAATGAAAATTGAAAGACATATCATATGAAATGAAAAACATGGAAGAAAAAAATTAGATTTCTCCTATGAAAATTCGGCAGCCTAACGACGTCACTTAAAACGTCAAAAAAATGAATTGATGAGATAAAATAGGGTATCTCATCATATGAACATAAAAAGTACAGTATCATAGATATAGAAGATCATAACCCAACATAAGAGAATGAACTTGAAATAAATGACATGAAAATAGAACTTGATAAATGAGAAGGGTGGAAGAATCCCTTAAAAAAATTCGGAAACCCAACTGCTCCACTTAAACATTCATAAAATGAAATGATGAGAGTAAGAGGGGATCTCTTATCATATGGTCATGAAATATTCGGTAATAGAAATATAAAAAAACATCCCCCAACATAATAACATGGGGCTTAAATAAAATGACATACAAAAGAGTACTTGAAAAGAAAGAGAGAGGTAAGATCCATTATCTTGAAGAGTAACTTCAAAATATTGATGGTAGGGTCCTTGGGAGGCTTGAGGGAACCTTGGAAGGACTCCTTAGGAGGTAAAGAGTCCATAAATTCATTGGGAGGATTTCAAAAATGAAATGAATGAGTGAAAGACTTGGTATTTATATGAGAAGTGAGGGGACAAAGCATTAATTGCCAAGGGACACCTGATCAGCGGTATTGGCAAAACCATGGGCATGCCCAAGGTATTGGACACATGGGACACCTGATACCTTATCTTTCTATTCATAAGTCAAACATAATTATTTCATAATTATTACATCCTTAATGAAGTCATTAAACACCCAAAACTCAAATATTGTATTTTCACTATTCACAAAAAATTCAACTATCTCAGAAAAATCCCAAATTTTAACCTTAAAAAAATATCGATTCTCTGATTTAAAAAATGGACCCCATTTTATGAATATAATTTTCTAAATATTTATAATTTAATTTATAAATAAATACAGTATTTACTAAAAATTCAATTGTTTCAGAAAATCCCAAAAATTCACCTTAACCAAATATCAATGCTCTGATTTCAAAAATAAAATCCATTTTATGAAAATATTTTTATAAATATTTTTAATTTAATTTTTTAAATAAAAAACACTATTCACCCGAAAAAACTAATACTTATACAATAATTTCTAAAACAATAATTTACCTATTTTATTGAATAACATTACTTAATCAAGGTGACTAAATAGTATTAATACTATCATAAGTGATGTTACTTAAACCATTTGGTCACATTAATAATCATAAGCATAAAATTTCTCTTCATAATTTACTATGAATCTAAAATTATGTTGATCTTATTAGACTCTAAATTTATTACAGAACATAACTGTAGAAGACTATTTTTTGAATATCATTTCACATTATTAGTTATTTAAGGTTTACATAAATATTTTAAAAATATATTTTTTCTAAAATTCATCAATAATGTGCATACTATATTTATCCTGACATTTGAAAATTCACAAACTTCAACATACGAAGAAATAAATTTTTTTATTTAAATCAAAGGATTACTGAAGGTAGTTACGGTCACGTTACATAGCCCCTTATAACACCAGTATAGGACCTATGTTTAAGGTGTGTTGTGGTGATAGAATATTGGAGTGGCTCGGCCAATATTTACTGAGTAGTGATTTCTATCAGCTTGAACTTCTCACGATGGCAATTCCATTCCAGTTTCACACGATGAAGTTCGGCATGGGTTTGGTCTAGAGAAAGCCCCAATGATGGTACCTCCTTCCCAAGTTCTATCAGATGGGATTCGATTGGCTCGAGACTACTGGATGGGGACATCAAAACTTTTTTCTATATTAATTAATCAAGATCACTTGTATTTATAGATAATAATCACACCATTTAGATTCCAATTGTCTTATTGAACAATGTTCATAAAACAATCGAAACCCAACATTGTTATTTTAATTATACTCATTTTATTAAATGAAATAGTTTTGTTGAGTATAAAATAAAATAACACACAAAGTTAAGAAACATAATTTATTCAAAATTTTGGGTCGTTACATCTTAAATACATATACTCAAATATATGTTTTCTTGATCAAATTTTCATTGTTCTAAATTTATCTTTATTAGATTTTCTTGTTCATGTATTTCATAAATTTTTTTATCTTACAATAGTAAATTTTCCTATTAACATTATTCTGGGACAAATATTTTCTTAAAAAATTGTAGGTATGAATATTGATTCCACTGACAAACTTATTCCTACCAGACCACCAATTTATTATGAAAATGATTATGAGTACTTGAGAGAGAGAATGAGGACTTTTGTCATTAAAAATGAATTTTACACTTTTTTATGCTCACTAGGTATTAAATATTAATGAAAAGGAAGTCAAAACCTTCACCAATAAATAAAAATCAAAATATGAAATTAATTAAATGGTACCCAATACATTACTGTGTTCTATGTCCAATAAAATATATAGTCAAATATCTTTTGTGAGCTTCCAACTATATCTGGAAGAAATGTGAAGTTACACATTTTTGGACTTCTAAAGTGATAAAAACTAGATGAGCAATGTTAAGACAAAAATATCATGGATCTATGTTTCACTATGGAGAACAAGTTTTGAAATCGCAACAAATATTTATATCCATTGTAAACATTATTCAATATATGGTAGAAAAATGATTAGATGGTGAAATTCTTGTGTACAAGATTATATTTATTATGCCCATAGTGTGGGAATCAGAAAGGACAACCATTTATGAGAATTAGAGTGATTACAATATTACTCTTGATGAACTTTTTGGAACTCTTTTTCAATAGAAGACTAGAATGAAAATAGATGATGATATGAATAAGAAATAAATAGAAATGTAAGTGTAATTTTTACTACTACTAAATTCAATACCCTAGAAAGTGTCACAAGATCTAAGTATAAGAATTTCACTATTATAACTGAGTTTTGTTAATATGAAAATTATGAAAATGAATTAGCTGATCTTATTCAAATGATGAACAACATAATGGAAAAGAAAGAATTTATGTATATATATAAGAATAAAAGAATAAAAAACTAGAAAGACTCATAAGTTACTTGATATGAATGTAATAGGTTTAGACGCATTAGGCAATATTCTCCCATGATTAAAAGAAATGATATATAGGAAAATCATTTTGAGAGGAATAGAAAAAAATATTAAAAAACTAAAACAAAGAATGTCTTGAAGGCTCTTGATTCATGGAGCACTAGTGGTGGTGACTATTATTATAAATCCAAAATGTATAAATCTTCTAGTCATAAGAATCATGGTCTACTATCCAAAATACCCATTGAAAATCATTGTCTAATGGCGGAGGTAGACAATGACATATCTATCACGAATATATATATGAATTCAGATTATACTGATGATAAAAATTATAACTAATCAGAAGAATGATCTTATTTTAATGAATATAACTCTTTTCCTTTTTATAAAGAAGTATCTATTTTTTCCGAAATTCATGAAAATGACAATTTTAAAATAAAATAGAGTTGGAGAAAGAAAATTCTTGAATTTTTGTTTTAACTAAAGAAGTATCAGATCATTCTAGGGATCTTGATCATAAAAATAGTTATTTAAATACAATTTCTAAAACATTTAAGGATGTTATTTCATTTAAGGATAAAAATTCTAAGGATCATGAAGATTTTATTTCTATGAAAAAATTTTAAGGGCTAACCCAATTTCTAAAAATAATGACATTGAGGGTAAAAAATTTATTATTAATCTAAAGTCTGGTGTTTGTTACTTTTGTAAATTCATGTTGAACATTACCTCTTGTAAAGAAAACATTGACTAGATGTACACTCAAATTCATCCTTTATAGAATAGTGACATGTGTATAGGTCCCTTTGAAAATCAAGGAAGAATATGACCATTTTAGGAGGGTGCTGACCGTTGAAGTTATGCCTATAAATAGGAGGTCATTGGAATGAGCTCATTATCTATCATTCCAAGATCATAGATATTACATTAAATAATACTTATAAGTGATTTCCATAGAGATAAACACTATCTTGCTTTTTTTTCATGAACATATTGTTCAGTCGTGAACATATTTTTCAGATTGCTCCGTGCGACTCTGATTCTTGCCTATTAAAGTCGAGGTTTTCTAGAGATAAGAAGACATAAGTGCCTACTACCATAAAGATAAAATTCATGAAATGATAGAAATATAGATTTGGATATTTCTATCGATACCTTATCCTGGTGTGGGTATGACATACTTTCTTGAAAGTAAAAAATCAAGCGACCTTTATCTAATTTGTTGAATAACTTAATTTTGGTTTAAAATATTTCTTACTAGTAAATCTTTTTATTTCATTTTTTATTTGTGCTGTATTTTGAAAAAATAAGAATGTATACCTTTTTTATACTTTCTATTACTTTACTTACTCTGATTAATAAGATTCTATTCGCTTTAAGGTAGAATGTTTCTCTAAAAAAATAGTTCATAATTTTCATTTACGGATTCGTATATTCGGAAACTAAGAATGTTTGTTTTGTTGAACTAAAATAGTATTTTTAAAATTTACCTTGTTTATCATTGATAAAAATAGTTTTCCTCAATGTTAAAAATGAATGTTTTTAAATATACAATTCACCCCCTCTTGTATTTGAGTATCTACAAACACTATTTCAATCTTACAAAAACTACTCAAAAACATATCATAATCAAATTAGATGACTCATGGGTGACCAAAAAAATCCTTTGGACATATTACTAGAATTTTTGAGCCACTTGGGTGGGATAATGACATGTTATAATTATTAATTTAATGTAAAGAGAAATATAAAATAAACATTTTTAATTTTATTAAAAAAAATTAATATGGGGATATTTTATAGATATCTTTGACTATAAATATTAATTAGAAATATAAGATTATTTACTAAATCATTGTATTTCATTTTTAATTTTTAGACAATAAATAAATAAATTTATTAATAACCCAATAATGATGCAGTGATGTCCTTTTTAATGAATGATTGAAATAAATGATACTATAAATATGAAAATAAATGTAATTTTATCTTTTTTATGCCATCTGCGAACTTTTTGGATAAAATTCATATGATAGGGATATTTTAATTAATTTTTTGAAGGAATAAAGTTGCCATGAACTTAAAAATAATAAATTACTAAATAGTGTATTAGGTCCACTATGTCGAATACACTGATAGGGGTGTGAATTAGGATATGAGAAATTAAAACATTCTCCATTTTGGATCATGTTACATTGTTCAAAAAAAACTCAAATCTCTCTTCATACCATATCAATATACAAATAGATAAGAAATCATGCAAAGTACACAATGATTTTTTACTTGGTTCACCCTCATTGGGCTACATCAAAAAAGCATACAATGAAATTTTTCTGACGTGCCAAATTCACTAAGGATCACTGCAAATAATGAGTAAAATGTTTGGATAAGTCTTCTATGTCCGAACTCCCTACCTTTATAAGGTTTAGGGTTTGATCACTACATTCCCAAGGGTTGATCTCTATGAATTATTCTCTAGCTCACTGCTAGTGGAAAGGGTCATCATTTTCATCTTCCTTCACTCACTGCTCTTGGAATGGAATCCATCCATAGCTTATGGAATTGTAGGTCAAACACAGTTTATGGACATGTAGGTCCATTATTTTGCATGAATTAATGCATCCTCGAATATAGGTAGATTCTCTGTTTATGTTCTGCTATCACTCTTTGATGATTTCAGCCTTTCCAAGTACTGCTAGGTAATGGAAAATACTTTCACAAATTTATTTGAAGCTCCCAAAAGATTCATTATTAAAATTGAGAACCACCACCCTCTCCCACGTACTATGAACTGTGATTGGTATGTGGGACACCTTCTTCGTGTACCACCACCGCTTCTATGAATCACCCTTCATCAGTGGACTTCCACCTCCTTCACGATCATGTACCGCTACCGCAAACCGATTCCGTAAACCTCCTCTATGTAAACCCTCATGTCCATACACTGTTTTATATTCGCAGATTGTCTTCACGTCCATATACTGGACCACACCATCCATGTATCACTTACAGAATTCTCCCTCTTGCTTACTAGATATTCCTCCTCCGTGTACCAAACTTCCTTTGCAGGTCAAGAATCCATTTAAACACCTTCAACGCAAACCACATTTGGACATTGATGATATCCTAGAGAAAAATATGATTTCTAATGATGTTTAATTTCCACAATAATCATTGGGATTAGAGATTATTATATAGTTAATGAAATTTGGAAATTCTTCTAATCTATGATTTACAAAATATTCAATTCAACCATCACTCCTTACTGATCATTTTGTCGATGTGAACCGCAAGCCACCCGCGAACCGCTTTTCCATGCCATTCGCATACTAAATTTTCTCTTATGCGGTCAATAATCTCATCCAAGGAAAATAAATCCATTTACCTCATCACCTTCCACCACAAACCATGTATAGTTTCACAAACCACACCCTCATACTGTTTCCACCAATCAATGTATCATTCTCAGAACATGGTATGCAACTATTGAATTGTGGTAAGTGGTTCTCACCCTTTTCCTGTTTTCATCAACATTCCTCATAAAATTAACTCATATGAAGAAAACCATCCTATTCTAACATCAAACCCCTGTTTTTGAGGCCTAAATATTTGGCAAACACTGGGAAACTGTGTCACCTTAAAAACCTATCTTTGGAAAAAACAAATCATATTCACTTGCGGTCATCAAGATTTTTCAACAAATAGAACCATACCCTAAACATACCTGGAGGATTCCTTGAGGGATTTTTCCCAACAGACTCCCCCTTTGTGTTTTTTTACAACTCTTCTCAAAATAATTCCTCAACACTTTCAAACCATATTAAAAAATCTTCTAGCTTCAACCACCATTCGCTTCACATGATGAGAATAGTGATCAAGGATTTAATCAACATATACTCTAAACCCACATGAGAAATTCTTGGTGTGAGAAACAAGATCATAATCCAATGTTAATCAATGAACGACTTCATTTCTTATCACCAATTGTTCATACCTTATTGATACCAATGCACTGCAGTCATCATTATCCTCAGATTTCTTGATATATGATATTTGATCGATCACTTATATTATCATCAAATTTAATGATCCCCTATATTATATCTCTTCCAAACAACTTCTTCTCATCTTCAATTCCCATATATCACTGATTCACTTAACATCTTTCCCCCATCTATTTTCTCCCCTTGAAGTCACACATTCTCTAACTTTTTCAATGAACCTGAATGGCACTTCAAGATTGTCTTCAAAATGGTAAAGAACACATATCATCACCCTAGGTAATGACACATCATACCTCAGGGAGAGGGGGACCAATATCCACACATTTTCATGTGTGGGATTTTGATTGGACTCCTTGAGCAATTCGATGCCTCTAAAATTCTTCATTGGGTAAGGCCTTTGTAAGAATATTTGCAACCTTTTGTTCTCTTAGTACATACTCCATCCTCACTGGCCTTCTCTATACCTTCTCCTTGATAAAATGAAATTTTATTTCAATTTTCCTTGTCCTTGTGTGATGGACTAGATATTTTCTAGGATTTATAACACTTAAATTATCACAATGTATTCAGATCGGAAATTTGACTTCAATTCCATTATCTTCAAGTTGTTGCATCATCCATAGTAGTTGCGTACAAGTATGAGTAGCTACAATGTATTCAGATTATGTGGTGATTTATGAAATTAAATCATTTTTGTTTCTTAAACATGAAATACACAACCCTACATGATAAAAGGAACCTCCTGTGTTGATTTCCAATCATGTTCTGAACATTCCTAATCTGCATTTGTATACCCCAATCACTCTGGCTGAGATTTGTCATTATACGTTAGGCCAAAATAAACTATTCTTTGATATACTAAATAATTATTTTTACTATAATCATGAGGATATCCTTGGTATTTCATTGGTACCTGGCTTCTTGGGATGTGGAAGATACAATATCAGTATTTTTAGCTGTCAGGTACAATAGACTTCCCCTGATTTGCTTATATTCCATGATATTGACTGCCTTGCCTTCATCATCTAGTCAAAATTTCACATAGGTAGAAACCAGAGTCTTCATCTCTTTGGAATTATCCATTTAAAACCTTTTCAGAACCTTTTTATCATATTTATATTGATAAATAAAAGTTCCATTACTTCCTTGGGTCACTTGTAAGCCATAAAATAATGTCATTTCACCAATCACCGACATTTCAAACACGCTTTTCATTATTTCTGAAAACTTTCAGCATTGTGCTTCATCTGATCAATCAAATATTACATTATCGACACAAACTAGGACCATCATTCATTGACTATTTATATTTTTCTAATATGGATTGTAATCAACTCCACCACACAGGAAAACCGAGATTCTTTAGAAAATGACCAAGCCTTGAATACAATTCTCTTGGTGCTTCCTTCAAACCATACAAATCCTTCTTCAGCCGTCAAACTATGTTCTCATCTTCATGAATATGGAAACCATCAGGTTTATCATTGTAGAATTCTTCTTCTTGAACTCCATTAAAAATGTTGACTTGAAATCCATCTAAAAAACATTATACTTTTTATTCATAGCAATGGACATGAATAATCTAATTGTCTCTAGCCTTGCAACAGGTGATAATTTTTCATCCACATCTATAACCTCTATATGGGTGGACCCTTTGTACTCATGTCATGCTTTGTTTCGAATCACAACACCTTCTTCATTATTTTGTTTTGAAAAAGACTCAATTTTTCCCAATGAAATTCTTGTCTTCTGGTCACGATTTTTTTTCCATGTTTTATTATTCACAGTTTGGTCAAGATATTCCTTCATTTCCTGAACTAAATTCTCATCTCTACTTTCTGCATCAAATCATTTAGGATCTACATGTGATAAGTATGATGCTTGCTGTAGAGAATTCATCTTTCTTGTCAAAATCTGTGTTATCTGATCATCAATTATGTTCTGCCTATAAATTTCATTTCTTTTTGCTAGTTTATGGGAGGAAAATGATTTATTCTCAGCATCTATGCCTTCTTTTGAATCATTCTCTAGAGATAGAGAGTATGCTAATCTCTTTATATCTTAATGTATATCCTCCTATGTTTGATCATATTTTTTCTAAATATTCACTTCATTATCTATTAATGTTACATCAAGACTTTCAACTATCTTTCTCAACTGCTTACTGAAGAATTTATATGATTTGATTTTATCTGAGTAGCCATGAAATATCCCTTTATCCCCCACATGATTCAAGCTTCCTATGTTTATCTTTATTATGAATGAAACATTTAATTTTTATTAATAGATATTGATTTAATGACAGATTATTTACATACTATACATCATATGGAGTCTTCTCCTCTTTTGGAAAATGTAATGCTCTATTTGAAGTGTATACTACATTCATCACTTCTTCCTTCCAAAATTTGTCCATAAGGTCTTTCTCAATGATCATTGTTCTGCCCATGTTGTTGACAATTCAATTTATTCTTTCAACAACTCCATTCTTTTATGGGGTTATAAATGCTGAAAATTGATGCCTTATCCAATGTTTTATGATATAATCATCCATATGGATGTTTGAAAACACTATTTCTTTATTTATTAGAATTGTTCAGATTTTCTGAATAAGTTTATTTTCACATTCCTATCGATATCTTGTAATGAAACTAATCACCTTAGCCTTGTGGGTGCTTTTTGAAACACATCCCATTATTCTATAGTGATTAATGAATAGAACATAATATCTCAACCCGTTAATAGACCTTGGTGAAATTGGCACACACACATCAATATGCACCAACTCAAGAAGTCTCATTTACTTTTTCTGCTTCTTCTTATATGTATTTCGAATGATCTTCCACTGTTGGTATGCATCGATCATATGAGTACGATCACGTGATTATATTGGGAGATTTAGAGATATATCCTACATAACCAGATCTTCCACATAATCTTGTATTATGTGTCCAAAACGCATAAGACATTACTTTATTCGTCATCCTTGGATAGAATGAAAATATCTTCTCCTCTGCTCACGAGGTTATCTTCCCTTTTGTATGCATTCCTTGTAACACAACATCACCATAATTTTTCCTTTATGATACATAATTTAATGGAAAAACTTTTTTCATATCCTTAGTGGCACAATTTACTATCACTATGCTTGTTGTGACTAAGACCCTTAACAACCAATACATCTTCTGATCTTATGTATTTTACTCCAAACATGGATTTTCCAAAACCAAAAATTTTCAGGACTTCATCATTACCAAATCTTATAACACCTTCTTTATCATACTTGATTACAATTTATAGATTCATTTTTCTCGTAATATGGTAAGTGCATCAACCATAAATTATCTATATCACTGTGTGATCTGATGCATTGAACACAATTTTTGCAACCACAGCTTTCACAATCCTTTTCTTTTTTACACATGTATTTGACTTCATACCCAACATGGAATGATTATATTGATCTTCCACAAAATATGACATACTAGATTCATCCTATAGAGCTTCAAATCGATTTTAAATATCAGCTCTCTTGAAGAAACATTTGGATGTATTTAAGGAACAAATCCAATCATCCTATGCACATTCCTCTACATTTTTTATGTGAAATATCTTGCCATATGTCTGAGTCCTATACACATAATACAATTAACATCAAATGATGACTTGTAATTTTAGGCTCTGTGTGCCCACCTCTTTTGGTATTGTTCCCTTTTTTACCTATTTTCAATGGAACATACATCTTGAGAGTTCCACATCTTACCAAAACTATAGCATATTATGTGAGGTACCTTCCTATGTAGTAATAATGCACCTATATTAGTTCCCTAGGTTCTCTGAATCTTCTGAGTCTGCTTCATACCCAAATCACTATTCAATCTTGGAGTGGGTTCTTGTGGTCTTACATTTACCATAACTGTTTATTTTAGATCAAACCCCATACTGGCCTTATTATTCAGTGTAGATTTGTTCATCTTTTCTAATGGACCACTCTATTCAAATATCATCTTCTCGGATTCGTTTATGATCTTATTTCCTAGCAGTTTCACCATAAATTTAATTGTTTGACATAGATTGACAACTTATTCTTCTATTTGTTCAATAAATTTGATTTGATCATGTCTAGGTTTATTAAAACTATATATTTCAATTTTCAATTCATTAATTTTTAGTTTGTACTCAACCACCTTTTTTGAGCATTCTGGCATTGAATACCTCATCTTGTCAATTTCTTCATTCAGCTCAGAAGTCTCTTCTTCTTTCTACTTCATAAAGAGTTTGGATTCATGAAAGACTATTTTTATATTTCTTCATCTTGGATCTCAATATATCTAACTCTTCATTGAATGCTTTTAATTTACCCATAATATCAACTATTCCTTCAATATCCCCTTCTTGATTATCACTTTCTTCTCTTTTTAATGAATTCTGGAAAACTGCTACTAAATAATATATTTTTTTGATCATTATAGTCCTCCGACTCTTCTTCCTAAGTCTCTTCTGAACACTCATTCTATTTTAAAATAAGAATCTTATTTTTAATGATTATTCACCATGTACGTCTCCTCTCTTTCTCATTTTAGGAGTACATATTTTGGGGAATTTCAACATTTTCTTCATTTTCATCATCAAACTTCTTAGGAAACATTGCTGCAAAAAAGTCCAATCTTTCTGCATCGAAAGCAAGAAAATGGAAGTTTACCTTTGAAATTATATTTTCCTTTTTGAATATTAGAGGAGTAAAAGGATAGGACATCATCCATATTGTCCTCATCGCGACTATATTCAATAGAGATATTTTTTATGGCCTTGAATGCCACTTCTTTATACTTATCCTTTCCCACTACATCTTTATCATCATTTCTCATTTCGTACGATACAAGGGTAATAGTAAGTTATCTAGTGTCAGCTCTTTTCAGTCTTTTTCATCCAATAATGAGACTTTCGGATTGAATCATAGTGTAAGTTTCCTCAATATATATTTCACAATATATATATCTTCAAATATTTCTCCAAGACCCTACATATCTTCCACAATAATATTTATCCTATTGAATAATGCATAAACAGTATCATTTGGACCAATTCTAATATCCACATACTTGTTCCATAGAACATGCAGCTTTGATTCATGGAATTTTGAGTAACCCTCTTAAACATTCAACAATTGCTCCCAAATTTCATCTGATGTTTTCAAGGACATAACCTTCGTATAAATTTCATTTGATTTGGATTATTCTAAATCATTTATCCCTTTCGAATCAGCATCAAATTCTCTTCTTTCAGCTTCTGAAAAAGTGGAACTATTAATGTTAGCTGATATTCCATTCATAGTTATTGTGAAGACATCCATCCCTACTGATCAGAAGTAGTAATGCATATGATTCTACCATAGTTGAAAATTATTTCCATAAAATATCATAATTCCATTATGATTGACCACCTCCCTTTCTTCTTCATGAGAGAGAACCACTGACATTTAACCATTCACTATGATACCAATTGTTAGGTTCACTAGGTCAAATACCCTGAGAGGTGGGGTGAATCATTATATGGGAGATTAAAACCTTCCCCTTTTTGGATATTGTTTCTTTGATAGACAAAACTCAACTCTCTCTTCCTCCCATATAAATATATGAATAGATATGAAATTACTCACAAGGAATAATTATTTTTTCTTAGTTCACCCTCATTGGGCTATGTCCATGGATCGTACAATGATATTGTGCTGATGTACCAAATTTACTAAGTATCACTGCTAATAATGAGTACAATGTTCGGGATAGATCATCTATGCCCAGGATCAATAGCTTTACAAGGTTTAGGTTCTACACACTATATTACCAAGGGTCACTCCCTATGCCTCTTTCTCTAGCTCACTTAAAATAGAAAGGGACATCATCTTACTCTAACATATTTTAATTCTCTAGGAATGAAATCCACTCACAATTTATGGACTAGTAGGTCAAACACAATTTATGTACACGTAGGTCCATTATTTTTCATGAATACTTACATCATAAACTATAGGTTGATCCTCTGTTGAGGTTCTGTTTTCACAAGTAGAATAATTCCACCTTATTGAGTATTACTGGGTATCGTAAAATACTTTCAAAGGATTCTTTGAATCTTCCAAAATCTTCCTTGTGAAAATCACAATCCACATTCCTATACCATGTAATGAGTACCAGGTTTGGCACGCGGGACATCTTCTTCACATACCATCACCACCACCGTGAGTCTCCCATCTTCCGTAGACTATCTCCTCTTTCGTGATCGTGTACATCTACTGCATACCGATTCCATAAACCTCATCTATGACACCCCTCCTATCCACAATTTTTTCTCTGTTATCGTACTATCTTCACTTATGCATACTAGATCTCTCCCTCCATGTATCACTTGCGGAATTCTCCCCCTCATATTCTAAAAATTCCTCCTCCTCATACCGAGACAACTCCTTCCATGTATCCGACTTCCTCCTTTGTGTACTAGACATCATTTGCGAGTTAATAAACCCCACAAACATCTTAAGCGCAAAACACTTTCAGACATTTCTGAATTCCTTAAGAAAAATATGCTTTATAATGATTGTCAATCTCCCCAATAATCGGTGGGATCAACAATTATTATATAGGCAATGATATCCTTAAAATCCTTTAATCCAAGACTTACCAAATATTTGATTCTGCCTCCACCGATTACCGATCCTTCTGCCACCAAAAACTGCAAGCCACCCATGAAAAGTTATTCCACGCTGTCTGCATACAACATGTTCTCTTATGCAGTCAATCATCTCCGCTGATGACAATACCTCTACATACCACATCTCCATTCACCGTGAACCATTTTCAGTTTCACAAACTGCACTCATGTTCTGCTTCCACTGATCTATGATCCAATCCCAGAACATGGTATGTGGCCCATTTATTATGGTATGCGGTTCTCACCCTTTGCTGATTGTTTTCAACATTATTCATACAATTAACTCCTATGATGAAATAATTCCTTTTCTAACATCAAACTCTCAGTTTTGAGACCCAAAAATTTGGAAAACACCAAGAAATTGTGCCACCTTAAATAATTGTCATAAAAAAACAATCATACTCACTTGCGGTCATCTGGAATAGTGAAAAACACAACCATACCCAAAACATAACAAGACGACTCCTTTAGGGAGTTTTTCCAATCATAGTGTTAAAATTGACATAAATTATTTTAAAAATAAACAATATTTCATTAAATTATATAATAGTAATAAAAATATAATATTCAGCCAACTAACATAGATTATATTAAAATATTCATTAATAATCCACTAGACATTCTCTTCAAATTTTATAGAAACTATACAAATCATATAATATAAAAATATATGATGACATGTTAAGAGTTAACATATAAATCTCAGGGTTAAAGCCCAATGATAAGGTAAATTTTTTGACCTAAACTTGTCTAAAACCAATTGGTTGAGAGTATTTAGGCCCATCCACATCTTATCATTGATATAAATCTCTTTTTATGTATTATAAATAGAAAATAAATTGTTTAAAAATTAATATTTCATGCATTTCCTAAAGTGTTCCTCAACTCTCTTATTAAATCGAACATCTCCTTATCTTTAATTCACACCTCCAATGCCCTAAGGATCAGCCAAACCCTTCTCACATATACTCCCAACCTTTATCAATGGTATCTTCTTATTCAATTACTTTTTTATATGTTTTCTCCATACCAATGTAATAAATCATGTATCATCCATATATGGATAAATTATTATAATAATGGAACAACCATATTCATCTTTTAAGCCATCATATAAAAATAACATCACAATGTGTGCATACGTACGACATACCCTCTACACACTATGGTGTAATTTTTTATTCTACATTACTTTATTAGGATGGGTATTATGATGAGTATAATAGTAATAATAAATTAATATGATATGATTGTGATACTGTATAACTAATATAACATGCAATGACATATCATTTAACAATTAATGTAATGATATCGTCCCTTGTGCGTACATACAACCTACCATCTCCATGATGCGATAAAATTCATTCTCCACATTAATCATTCCAGAATGATTATACACATTATATGATAAGAAAATATTATATTAATTAACATAATATCATTATGGATTGGAATAAAATATATACTATTCATATTAAACAAGACAAACTTGACAAAAAATGCATTTGAAAATAAAGAATATAACACAAGAAATAACAGTAATACTAAAATATTATTTACAAAATGAAATATGAGGATCATATATGATATAATAAATATATATGTGGTCCTTTTATAATGTCATAATTTTTTTAACAATTATACAGGAGGATAACTCACCCTACACTAAAGTAAATTATAAGGTAAGGGTTAAATTCACAATCTCACTATTATCCATGATTGTTTATATGTAAGTATCTACTGGGACATATTTGTCATCCACATATTTATTTTTTAAAATTGTATCTAAAAATTGTATTTCAATTCCTATAATTTTGTTGAAATTCCTTTATACCCATTTTTTAAATTTTATAAAGGGTTTTTAAGAGAATCATTTTATCATTTTCCAAAAAGAGGTACTATATGACCTTTTAAAAATATTAAGGAAAAAATGTTTTTTATCATAGATGGCACATGCAACTATTTTCCAATGTTATGATGCCTTTACTTCTTAATGATTACCTTACCATCTTATAATGCTATTTTCAGAGGAAATTTTTTCTATTATAATTATGCGGGCTATAAATTGATTTCAAAATAAAATGGGGTATTTCTAAAAGAGTTTTAATGATTTTGTTAGATCACTTACTTCTATGTCAACATCATTTGTTGAGATATATGTTTAATTATTTTTAATGTATTATGATATAATATAAAATATTATATTGATTGTTTTATGATATGTTTGACTATGAATGTGCTATTTTGGTATCATTCATAGCTTATGATTTAGGCATTGACATTGTATATGACATTTTTAATATGAATGTTTCTATTTTTTTATAGTCAACCCATTTCATAACAGGAATGAATTGGACATTGTAATTATAGGTAAAACCCTCTATATCCCCTTGATGCCTCGATATGTTACATGAGACAATTATGTTTGGTTTTTCGCTAATGTATTATGCTATTATGTATGGTTTCTTGGCCGAAGTGTTGACAGTGTGTTTATGATGTCTCACATTATCTATTCCCTCTTTATAAGGTCAGTTATTACATGTCATTATTCAACTAGTAGAATATCCATGTTCATGTTTATATGTTAATGTATGATTAATTTTTTCCATATCATGGTCAAGTTTATTTTTAAAAGGATTTTTTTTAATTTTATATTGTGCCTTAAACTTTTTCAATTTTTTATGATAGATTTCGATGAATTATATACCCTTGGTGAGTATCTATGATGACCCTATTATTATGATTAATTTACCATAATATGTGGCTGTACATTATTAATGACTTATAAGGATAATTAAAGGGAATAAGAACGTTTTGAAATGATTTTTATTTTATTTTCTAACATTTCAAGATGTAATGTGAAAATGTATGCTTGTATCCAGTTTTTCTGAGTCTACTAAAACTTTCGGTCCTTCAGGATTTGATTTTTTTGTGATCATAAAAATGTAATAAATAATGCAACAACTCTGGGAAACTGTGTTCAGGGCGGTACAATAGACATAATAGGAAGTTTAGTACAAACCATGGAGACTAGATTCTGAAAACATATTTGATTATAGAAAATTTCCATAAGATAGACATTGAGAATATGTATAAAATAACATCCTTTAATTTTGTTAATGAATAGATTATGTTTTTATTACATGAAAATACATCCATGTTAGGATACTACAAGTGGACATGGTTCTAGAATAGATAATCATATTTGTAATAACTCTAACATGGTGTTATAGGATTGACTCAGGGTAACCTAGTACCATAAAATGGCCCTTATTCCGCACCTGATTTGACACTCCTAGGGGATATTCTATAGATAATTAAAATTTACTTTACAAACCATTATGAAGGATTTATGATTCAATACATCCCAAAAGAAACAATTTTTATGATTATGATATTAGATATGCGTAAATATTCAATTAATGTTGAGAATTTATCTATCTTATAGATTATAAATTACCATATTATCTAACCTTGTTTATCTCGTCATTTAGAAATGGAACCCAGTAAAAGGAATGGTAACTACAAAAATACGCATGATCTAAAAAGTAATAATGATCATATCATTCATGGCCCAAAGAAAAAATTTGGAACGGAAATAATCTCTTAAGAATTCTCATCATATAAAGAAATAGTATCATGTGATAATAAGATAAGTAAAAAAAATTGTATGTCTTATGTATTTGAAGATAAGCATGATAAGAAGAGTATGGTAGAGAAAAATAGGGATAAATTGAAGAAGGTAATGATGGATCTTCCCACATGTGATAATTGTGGAAAGAATCACCTTGTTAAATGCTTGAAGGGAGAGGAGGTTTGCTAAAAGTGTGGAGAAAAAGTAAACTAAGTACGTGATTGCAAGGGTAATAAAAAAAATTTAAAATATAAAACGATTCAGTTATAAGGATTTGTGACACTATTTGAATCCATGTCCCAATAATCATTGTATACCCCAAATGATCTTATTGGATAATAATAATGATAGGATACTAAAACTGATGCAGTTGAATGATTATGATGCTTATGTTGTTATTGAAGAATTGTTTTATTTGAGTATTGTATTAACGGTGTACTAGTTATAATAAGTATGATAATAAATAATTATTTTATGATAGTACTATCTCATTAAATATTTGAGATTTTATTGTACCATGTAATGTGACACAGTTGAATGTAAATTTTTTTTGAAAATATATGGTTCAAGGAAAGATATCTTTTAATACGATTCTGATACAAATGTAATGATTTTTGAATAATGATATGATTGATTTGGATAATGTATATTTGATATTTTTGACTACCTTTGAGCTTATTAATGGGTTGTTAATTCCATCATTATTGGAGTTCACAACATTTTTTTTATTTAGGGAGTATATCTAATATTATATGTTTTAAAATTTATTCTGTTAATTTACAGAATTTCTATGTTTTAAGAGAATACGTGATGAAGTTATTCACATTCTTGTTATGTGACAAAAAGAATTTACATTATCTAATGTGACCTACTTTATAAATATTTGGACTGTGAGTTTGGAGCGAAGTATTTTCAATAATCCTAAATATTAGAATGAATTAAATTTGATATTGGATAGTATAATTTCTTCTTAGAATATTTATTAATATTATTTATGGAATATTATATTAATATTTTTTTATGAAAAGGAAAACATGTATGTCGGGTGAAAACTCGTCGCAACGGACACGGCTGTTGGAATCAAACCCACAACCGAACTACGACAAGGCTTTATCGAATAACACTAGACTATAAGAAGTCCCTGGTCAATATAACATTTTTTATATTAAAAATATCAGAAAATTTTGAGAACATTATATTATTAAGATAAATATAATATTTTTTTAGTTTTATTATCTTTTGAGGAGAAATATGATTCCTTGTTAGGAATTAGTTAAAGGATAAAACTCTATATGTCAGTTAAGTATTTTTCCTTTTTTTCTTATTCAATGAATAAAAATAATTATTCAAAACAAGGGAAAGGATCATAAAACCAAAAAAATATTCTATTTTTTAGATGGATCAAATTTTACCTTTGATCAACACATATTCATATCTTTCCAGTTGTTAACTTTCTCCAAACAATGTTCCTTATCACTCTCAATAAAATGTTGATGGTTAAAATTTCATTCATGTCTATGTTTTCTTACATGGGACCTTAGTATTTTTTTTCTCTAAAAACCTACATATTTCTCTTTTTATTATAAAATATTTGTCTCAAAAATCCAATTTTAAATGTGGGATTTAAATATTTGTATTTGAATATGTCAAACCCCTACTTTTAAAACACATGTTTTGTAGTACCCCCAGTTTCTGGTATGTAACCGTCTATTGATGATTTTAATGGTTTTAAAGTTAAGGGTGATGATGGGAGATTCAGATGATCTTTAAATGAAATTTTGAGGCAAAGGGGAAGTTGTATGGGTGGCACACAGGTTGTCTAAACCATGCGGCCAAACCGTGCGTAGTAGGACTTGGAGGTAGTAGCTTCCACACAGGTGTCACACGGTTTGTCTAACCATGTGGCCAAACCATGCATCGAGTGTCTTCTAAAGTAATGTCTAATGCATGGTTTGTGCATGGTTTGTCTAACAGTGTGGGAAAACTGTGCGGCCACTTAAATGAGATCCTATAAAAGTGGATCTCACACGTTTATGCCCCTGTGTTCTTTGTTTTTTCTCCTAAGCAGCCCTAACTCGGGATTTTTTTCTCCTACGGTCAGAGAAGGTTCTCCTATTATTCTAGAGGTGATCCAAAGGCTTATCTTGGTGAATCGAAGATAGATTCTTGAGTTATGTGATCTTTTTTCATCGTTCTTGATCAGTTTCTTAGATCTACAAAGATCAACATCTCCTTTTCTCTCGGTTTCTTAGATCTACATCTGTTATCGGTAGATCGTAGTGTGTGGATGAAAAATATGATGATATTTGGACTTGATCTTTCTAGGAGAAGAGATCTAAGGGATGTTTTTAGTGAATTGACCCAGGTTTCTTGAGCGTTCTTCGACCGTTGTGGTTTTCATCAAATCCATTTCAGTAGGTGGATTTACCCTCGACTCCTTTTATTAGAATCAATAGGATTGGATTCAAATTGGTTTGCTTGAATAAATTAGATTGTAAAAATCATGGATGAAATTTTTTTAGTGATGATTTATGGTTTTGTTGAAATTGTGAAATCTTGGTGTGTTATTGTACAAAGTGATTTGGATTCATGAATTTAAAATGATCATTTTAAAATATGGATTTTAGGAAATCGTAAATGGATTGATTAAAAATGGGTTTTCAATAAAAAGGTTATTTTATTAAAATGGATTGAGATTAAAATGACTTTGATGGAATTAGTTTTCAATAAAAAGGCAGTTTTAATGAAATGGTTTGAATTGGTTGAACACAATTGGTAGTTGACATGATGGTTGTGTGTGTTGAAGGGTACGTGGGACAGATGAGGGTTAGGGGTCTCTCCAATTAGTTTTGGGATAGATAAGGGTTAGGTCTCTCCCCCGTCTAACATTCATATTGCATTTAGGTTGTATAAGGGTTAGGGGTCTCCCCCGTCAAGCATTCATGTGAATTTGGGTAAGATAAGTTTAAGAAGTCTCCCCCATCATGGTTTTGTTGAATAAGGGATATGGAATCACCCCTCTTCTTGGTATCATTCATGGTTGGTTTCATAGGTTTGTGGAATGGTTTGGGTGTGCCAAAAAGGGATCTTGTGAAATGGTTCTAAAGCTTTTTTGGTTATTTTTATGGAAGAATAACTTGTTGAAAATTGATTTCAATTTCTATTGAAATTCCTTTGGTTATGAATGGTTTTGGAAACTTGTTTATATTTAGGTATATACAACTTTTTTGAAAAAAAAGTTTCATATAAACCGTTTTTATATAAATTGTGATAACCCTTATATCCTAGTGAAGGGAGAAGAAAATTCATTAAGGAAAACCTACTGAGTTTTATACTCACCCCTACTTCGGCACATTGGTTATTTTGCAGATGTCGTATTCCAGGAAACATGTAATGTTAAAGCATCTTATTTCTAGTGGATTGTGGTGATGATTGGGAGATTTTGTGGTGCTTGGATCTTCCAGAGCATGGAGTTGTAATGTCTTTTGAGGGTCTTCATTTTTTATCCACTGTATACTTTGATTCTTAGTTTGGTCATCTGCTGTTGTGTACCATGATGTTGTTTTATATGAATGAAGTGTTTATTTTCCTTTCAATTTTTCAATGCATCTTATAATGATTTTTTTTGTAATGGTTAGTTTATGGGTCATTTCATGAAGGGTAAATCATCCCCAAACTTAAATATAAAACCCTTTGGGATTTATTTCTAGCCTTTGTAATCATGGGGATATTTCTTAAGGCCTAGTAATGACCAGTTTTACTCTCAATCCAATGAGAATTGGTGGGTCATTACAAATGGTATCATCTTGCTTGGTTCTTTCCTAACAAGTGGTCATGAATATTCTTGTTTTTGGAGTTGAAATTATTATTTTTAATTCCCTGGGTTGGAATCCTAGATAGGAGTTGGATTGTTGGAACTTGAAAGGTATAGCATAAAAGGACGTAGCTAACCCGTTTATGCTTCACTTCAAGTTACCTGGGTGTTAGGTACCTATGTGTTTTGGATACACTTCTAGAATCTTGGGAAATCACATTGTTATGGGTTTATCCAATGAGATGAGCATGAAATGCATTGTAGAGGAATGAATTCCCACTTGGATTGCAAATCTCTTTGTGAGGAATGATTTATGGTTTTTTCATGGTGCGACTTTTTGAAAAAATAATGCATAGATTGTTTTCAACTGATAGATTTTGAAAACCGAATATTTGGTGTATTTTAAAAATTGGTTGATATTCAAAAGCATATTGAATGTTTTAAAAAATTATTGACCAAGGGAAAATGGATGTTTTGGAAAACAATGTTGTGATAGTTAATGTGATAGAATTTGAAATGCTAGGCCATCATTTGGTAGAGAGTGAGATTGACGGGGTTTGTTGTTGGTTTAGAAAATGGAATCGGGTAGGCGTCGTAGAGACCAACCGGAGGTGACCGATGAGAACATGGTTGCACCTCTTCCCCAAGTGAACCAGATGTTAGTCCAAATCATAGTGAAAGGTTTCTAGGATGTGGGAAGTGTGAATAGAGCATAAGAGACAACACATGTTTCTTATGCGGCTCAGTTTTAAAAGATGGATCCACCTGTCTTTAGGGGTGATTTCGACTCGAAAAGGGAAGAGGCGTGATAGTCCAGAATGAGAAGAATTTACGAATTCTTGGGGATGCAGGTAGAGTTGAATGTAAATCTAGAAACTTATAGGATATATGATCTTGCACTTCAGTTGTTGGATTTGGTAGTCTAAGTGGTAATAGAGCAGGGTATGACATGGAAATGCTTTGAGGAATTGTTTAATAAATAATTGTACCCACATAAATTCAAAATTCAGCGCAAAACGATTTCTTCAGTCTGAAGAAAGAGCATATGTCTGTGAAAGATTATGAAACAATGTTTATGAGCTTAGTTTTTTTTCATCCAAGGGGTTGGGTAGCACGTCGTTGAAGGAAAGGATCTTTGAAGCGGGGATAAGTCAAGAGATCCACATCAAAATGGTTGTGTTGTGTATCGATTATCACATAGAGATAGTGAATCTAGCATCAGTGGATTAATGATAATTGATGGGATCTTCAAGAAGAGGAAGCATGGTGGTACCCTTGAATAATAGTGGGGTCATCAGTTTTGATACTCCAAAATCCTCTTAGCAAAAGAGAATGTCAAGTATTAGTGTGTAGATAATGTGCTATAACTGTTAATGGAGTTGAGTGGAAATGGGACTTCTCTATGTTGGATATGTATGTATCTGATGTAATTTGGGGTATGGATTGGT
Organism: Viscum album; assembly: GCA_963277665.1. Lineage (NCBI taxonomy): Eukaryota > Viridiplantae > Streptophyta > Magnoliopsida > Santalales > Viscaceae > Viscum > Viscum album. Next base: position 1,544,843,324 of record OY728142.1, read on the forward strand.
TGATAATATTTAAGGCTCACATCAAATGTTATAAGAAAACAATTAGTTTCAAGACTGAGTACGGAATCAACCATCTCTTCATAGGAGAGGGGATGATAAAGAAAGGTGCAAAGAGCTTGTTGGAACCAATAGTGGGAGCGATATTTTACCAATTGGTAGTTTTGAATTTGGCATCAATAGAAGAGATTGAGGAAAATAGTTTTCCAACTGTTGTGGATCAATTTCCAGATGTCTTTCCCAATAACTTCTCAGGGTTTCCACCTCTAAGGGATGTGGAATTTACAATTGATCTCTATCTGGGGACTAGTCCTATTTCCCTTCCCTCTTATAGGATGGTACCGACAGAGTTACAGGGATTGAAAGTGCAGTTAGAGGATCTGTAGAGAAAGGGTTTCATTTGACCAAGTACTTCTCCATGGGTAGCACCAGTGTTGTTTATGAAGAAGTCAGATGGAACTCTTAGGCTGTGTGTTGTTTATCGTAAGCTTAACCAAGTTATGATAAATAATAGATATCCACTTACACGCATTGATGATTTGTTTGATTTATTAAGGGGAACTATGTGGTTCTCCAAGATTTACTTGTGATCTAGATATCACCAAATGTGAGTTCGGAATGAGGATATTCCAAAGACAACTTTCAGAAGTAGATATGGCCACTAGAAATATGTAGTCATGCATTTAGGTTTAACGAATAAACCAACAGTATTCATGGATATGATGAATCCAATATTTCAGAAATATGTGAATTGTTTTGTTATGGTGATTGTGGATGATATTTTGTTCTACTAAAAAACAAGGGATGATCTTGAGGTGCACATGGAAATAGTGTTACAAATCTAGAGAGATCATCATTTTTATTCCAAATTATAAAAGTGTTATTTTTGGATATGGGATGTATGTTTCCTTGGCCATGTAATTTCTAAGAAAGGGGTTTTTATTGATCCTGAAAAGATAGATGTCGTTATCTCTTGGCAACCATCGAAGAATTTGTTCAAGATATGCAGTTTTCTTAGTCTACCTGGTTACCACTGACACTTTGTGTGTGATTTCTCATGACTAGCTTCACCAATGATAGCTCTAACAAAGAATAATGCTCTTTTCCTATTAATGGAAGAATGTCAGAAATACTTTCAGGAACTAAAAGGTCGTCTTAAATCGGCACCCATCTTGATATTTCTTGAATCTGGGTAGGGGTATGTGGTGTATTGTGATGCTTTGAGACTAGGGATGGGTTGTGTACTCATGAAAAAAAGAACACCTGGTTTCTAATGGTTCAAGGCAGTTGAGGGTGCAAAGGAAAAATTACCAAACCCATGATTTGGAGTTAGCTGCAGTCGTCCATGATTTGAAAACATAGAGACATTATCTCTTTGGTGAGAAATTTACAGTGATTACAGATCAAAAAATCTTGAAAAACATTTTCTCACAGTGAGATTTGAATCTCATGAAATGAAGATGGATGGAGTATCTCCATATGTTTGAATTTGACATGATGTACACACTCGAGAATGGAAATTTGGTGGAAAATGCATTGAGTAGAATGTAATATGATCATTTGGAAAAAGAAGCTTCAAATAAATGGTAGTTTATGTCGGTCTTAACCGACATGCATGTGGAATGTGAAGACCAAGGTGATGTTTCTTTTTTATTTTCAGCTACAGTTATTCTAGATTTTGTAAAGATGATCAAAGAAGCATATACATCTGATGCAGAATGTCTGGTTGTAAGTTCTAAACTCAATGGTGGGGACACCATTGATGGATGGGAACTTGATGGGGGTTCAGTTTTTTGTTTTAGATATCACACGATTTTACCTATGGTTTGTCAAGATCAAATCCTTCATGCTTACCACCATTCCAGATGGGTTGTACATCCAAGTACACAAAATATGTACACGGTGTTGAAGGCGCAGTTTTGGTTAAGCGGCATGAAACGGAAGGTGGATGAGTTTGTCTCATGGTGCTTAACTTGTCAGCAAGTTAAAGCAGGGCATTACAGACCAGCTGGTATGTTACAATATTTATCTATCCTAGTGTGGAAATGGGATCAAATAGTAGGGGATTTTTTTTCAGGTCTTCCAAGAATGGTCTAGAAACACAATGATATTTGGGTGATTGTGGAATGTCTAACCAAGTCAGCCCATTTCATCCCTATTCGTGAAACCAATACTTTGGAAGACCATTCAATAATTAATATTAAATAATTGGTTTAGAGGCATGGAGTACCAATGTCTATAGTCTCAGATAGAGATCTGAGGTTGACATCTTGTTTCTGGAAATCATTACAGCAAGCCCTCAGAACTCAATTGACAATGAGCATGGCGTATCATCCCCAGACGGATGGGAAATCTGAGTGCACAATAAAAATGTTGGACGAAATTTTGTGGGCTTATGTAATGGATTTTGGTGGCTCATGGGAGGAGCATATACCCTTAGTGGAGTTCTCATACAATAACACATATAGAGCCTGATACGCATGGCTATGTTTGAAGCATTGTATAGGCTTCCTTGTCGTTCTCCACTATGCTGGGTGGATATAGGTGAAACTTAACTAGTCGGTCCAAGCCTTGTCCATGAAAAAACAGAGAAGATCCAGTTGATTAGAAAGAGGATGGGGACAGCTCATAGTCATCATAAATCTTATACAGATCACCGTCAAAGACTGTTGTTGTTTGTTGTGGGTGATCATGCCTCCTTTATGATCTCTACAATGATTGGACGCCGTTGTTTCGGAAAGCAGGGAATGTTATATCCTAGATACATTGGCCCTTTGGAGACACTAGAATGGGTTGGAGAGGTGGCATATCGGTTGGCCTTACCACCACAGTTCAGTTTGTTGCATAATGTGTTCCATGTATCTCAGTTGAAAATGTATTAACCTAATCCTGAACATGTGATCAGAAGGGATCACATTTATCTAGACCTAGATACATCGTTGATAAATATCCCAGATTTTGGATAGGCAAGAGAATGTCTTGCGGGGTAAAATAATCGGTCCAGTACGGGTTTTATGGTGGTATAGTCAGATTCAGGAAGAGACATTGGAACGTGAGAAGGAAATGAAAGTGCAGGGGCTGGATATCTTTCATTTGGGTGATGGTTTTCTACATTATTAGGATGGAAAGTCAATGGTTTGGGAGAATTTAGTACCCCCGGTTTCTGGTATGTAATAATTTCCTGATGATTTTAATGGTTTTAAAGTTAAGGGTGTTGATGGGAGAGTTGAGAGAACTTTAAATGATGATTTGAGGCAAAGGGGAAGTCGCACGGGCGGCCCCCGGGTTGTCTAAACTGTGTGGCCAAACCATGCGTAGTTGGTCTTGGAGGCAGTAGCTTTCGTAGGGGAGGCTCACAGTTTGTCTAAACGTATGGTGAAACCTTTCATGGATTGTCTTTCAAGGCAGTTTCTAGTACATGGTTAGTACACAGTTTGTTTAACTGTACAGGAGTACCATGTGGCCTCTTAAATGAGATCCTATAATGGTGGATCTCACGCCTTTTTGCCTATATGTGCCTCATTGTGCCTATTATGTTTCCCTAACTCGGTATTTTTCTTCTCATAAGGTCAAATAAGGTTCTCCCGTCATTTTGAAGGCGATCCAAAGGCTTCTCTTGGTGAATCGATGTTAGATTCTTGAGGTATGTGATCATTTTCATCGTTCTTGATCAGTTTCTTAGATCTAATTAGATCTACTTCTCATCTTCTCTCAGTATCTTAGATATAAATCTATTATGGGTAGATCTATGTGTTTGGATTCCAAATATGATGATATTTGGTCTTTCTCTTGGCAGGAGAAGAGATATAATGTGGGATTTTTGAGAATCGACCCAGGTTTCTTGAGCATTCTTCTACAGTTGTCGTTTTCGTCAAAACCATTGAGGTAGGTGGTTTCACTCTCAAATACTCTTGTTAGAATCAATTATCTTTGTTTCAAATTGGTTTGTTTGAATGTATTTGATTGTGAGAAGAATGGAATAAATCTTTTTTAGTGATGATTTATGGTTTTGTTGAAATTGTGAAATCTTGGTGATTTGTTGTGCAAAGGGATTTGGCTTCTTGAATTTAAAATGATGATTTTAAATTATGGATTTTCTGAAATCATAAATGGTTTGATGAGAAATGGGTTTTAAAAAAAAGGGTGTTTTATTGAAATGGTTTTATATTGAAATGACATTGATTGAATTGGTTTTCAATAAAAATGTATTTTTAATGAAATGGTTTTAATTGATTGAACACACTTGGTAGTTGACATGATGGTTGTGTTTGTTGAAGGGTATGTGGGAAGGATGAGGGTAAGTGATCTTCCCCATCAGTATTGAAATAGATAAGGGTTAGGTCTCTCCCCTATAAAACATTCATATTGCATTTAGGATAGATAAAGGGTAGGAATCTCCCCCATCAGTGTTGGGATGGATAAGGGTTAAGGCTCTCCCATGTCAATAATTCATGTGCATTTGGGTTGGATGAGGGTAAGAAGTCTCCCCCATCATGGTTGGTATGGATAAGGGTTAGTTCTTACCCCCTATTCCAGCTAGTATGCATGGTTGGTTGCATGGGTTTGTGAAATGGTTTGGGTGTTCCAAAAAGGGATCTTGTGAAATGGCACTAAAGCTTGTTTGGTTATTTGTTTTGGAAAAATAACTTGATAGAAAATTGGTTTCAATTTCTCTTGAAATTCCTTTGGTTGTGAAAGGTTTTAGAAACTTGTTTATACTATGTTATAAACTTCTTTTGTGAAAAAAAGTTTTATATAAACTATTTTTATATATATGTGGATAACTATTCTATCCTAGTGGCGTGAGTAGGGAAGTCATTGGGGAAAACCTATTGAGTTTTATACTCACCCCATCTTTGGCACATTGGTGATTTTGCAGATGTTGTGTTCTAGGACACAAGTAAAGGTAACACATCTTATTGATAGTGTCATGTGGTGATGGTTGGGAGATGTTGTGGATCTTGTAGCTTGTGGAGCATGGAGTGGTAGCGGTTTTTGAGAGTCTTGAATTGTTCATCCGCTGTGTACTTTGATTCTTAGTTTGGTCTCTTTCTGTTGTGTACCATGATGTAGTTTGATATGAATGAAGTGTTTATTGGTCATTCATTTGTTCATGCATCATATAGTGAGTGTTTGGTTATTCTTGGTTTATGGGTTATTTCATAAATGGTAAATCATCCCCCAACTTATATTTGAAACCCTTCGACATTTATTTCCAGCCTTTGGCGTCATGGGGATGTCGCTTAAGGCCTATAAATGACTCATTGTACTCTCATGCCAATGATAATTGGTGGGTCCTTACATGGTTAATTTTAAAAGATGCACTTTAATGAATTAGGGGAGAATGTAACACCCCAAGCTTCCATGGTACACATATTTTTAGATAATTTAATAGCTTTCTCTACACAAAACACTGAGTTTGAGCACACCACGACGAACTAAACTAAATATTTGAACTAATTATATGAATAATATTAACCATATTTTACATTTTATATATATCCCATATAATTTTAAAATTCAAATTATTTTTTTCTTAGACATAATACAAGGACAAATGTAGTTTTTCATATTAAAGTAGGATTCTTTCAAAAAATGCAGTTTTACTGCCTTTTAATAGTGAACCATTTGTAATTCAAATATTTGAAACTTATATATTAAATTTGATACAAAAACCATATTCATTATAAGTGGGACATAAAAATTTTGTTAGGATAATTTTTTTTCTGTTTACTTTCAAATTTTAATGAAAATTGAAAAATACTCCATTTTAATACAAAAAATATTTTTCCTCTAAATTATTTATATAGGTAGATTATATTTTCAATTTAATTTAAGGAGTAATTTTATTATTTTTTTTCATTTAATACTATTTTGATCATTTTAATTACCTTCACATTGAAATTGGTTAAAACACAAGTCAATCTGTTGATAGTTTTTTCTTTTAGTAATCATGATTTCATGTTTTGACAACAATAATTATTTTTAAATTAATTAATGGAACTTAGGTGTTTTTAATTTGGAAAAATGTATTCAATATTTGGAATCAAAAGGTCCAAATTATGTAAATAGGTCTATTTTATTTTTGAGAATTATAAATAGTAACTTTAGTAATTATTTTTATTTTCCAGGGTTAAACGGTAAATTCTGTGAATAAAGGTAAAAATAATATTATAATAATGTAAATATATCATAACAGGTGTAATAATCTTATTTTAGTATTCATGGGGTCCAAAAATATATGTAGGCTGAATTTTTTGGTATTTGGGAGCCACTTTATTGTGATAATGAAATGTTTTAATAATTAATTTTATGTAAAGCGAAATAAATCATAAACAAGTTTATTTTTACTAACATAATTTTAATTTGGGGCTATTTAAATGTAAAATTTGACTATAAAAATTAATTATAAATATATTAATATTTACTAAATCTTGGTGTTTTAGTTATAATTTATAGATTCTGAATAAATAACATTATTTTTAACACAATAATGTTGTAGTGAATACCATATTAATCAATGATTGAAATAAATGATATTATAAGTATTAAAATTAATGTAATTTGAAATTTTTGATTCCTTAAAAGAATTATTTTGATAAATTATATATGGTAGGTATGAGTTAATGATTTTTTAAAAAGTAATTATGTATTTATCACTTTAATAATATCTAATTACCAAATAGTTTCAAAATTGACATAAATGAGTTTTTAAAATAAACACTATTTTATTAAATGATATTATAGTAATAAAAATAGAAGATTTTTTAAAATGACTTAGATAGTGTTAAAAATTTTCATTAATGAGTCAATTGATGTTCTCTTGTTATTTTATAGTGACTATATTAACCATATTGTTTAAAAATACGAGAATACATGGTAAGAGTTATCTTATATTACTAAGGGTTATATCCAAAATATATCGTTACATTTGTGACCTAAAAGTTTCTAAACCCTATTGGATGAGTTTACATAGACTCATCCCCAAATTAGTATCTAAATTATTTTATTTTTATCTATTATAAACCAAAAAAAAATTTATAAATTAATAATTCATGCTTTTCTTAATGTCCTTTTCACCTCTATTATAAAAGGGGATTATCCTTCTATTTTATTCATACCTCCAAATCCATTTGGATCATCCAAATCCAACCCAAATATTCTCCCTAACTCCATAACATAATCCTAGACACTAGCATTTTGTAATAAATGCAACTTAGGGAGTACCTTTGTGGAAATCAAAAGCTGACTCCTAAAGAAGAGTTAACTGTTTTATCTCCTCTTTCAAAGTTATTTTCTTCTTCTACTTCTTATTTAATGTTGTTTCCCTACCAAAGTAATAAATAAAGTATCATACATATAATGATATGTAATTATAATAATAGGACAATCATATTCCTCATTTTATCCATCCTATGAACAAAAATATCACCATCTGTTCATACGTATGACTTACGATCTCCACATCATGGTGTAATTTTTGATTCAACATTACATTATTTGGATGGATATAATGATTAGTATAATTGAAATAAATAATGAATATGAAATTATTTTGATTATTTATAATTAATATATTTTTGTGTTCTGTATCATTTATCCGTTAGATGAATGATATCATCGCTCGTGCATATGTATGTCGTACCGTCTCCAAGATGTTATGAGATTAATTCTCCATATTAACAATTATATAATGATTAAAAACGTAATATGATAATTGGATATGATATTTATGGTCAAAATATATTTATTAATTTTAATAAAATATATCCTATGAATAAGAAATAAGACTTACAAAACAAAACATGCATAAGAAAACAAAGCAGATAACAGCCGAAATAATGGTAGTATTGAAATATTATTAACTAAATTAGACAAGAGGATCATATAAGATATAATATTATGTATATCTTCCTCATATAATTTAAGAACATTTTAACTGTTATTCAGGATCCTAACTCACCCTAGACGAATGGAAAGTATATAGATAGGTTTAATTTTGCAATCCCTTTTTTATCTGAGATTGTTTATATGTATGTATCTACTGGGATATATGTATGATCCACATCCACGTTTTTTATACATGTATTTCAAAATAATATTTTTATTTGTAGAATATTTTCTACTGTGATTTATTACAATGATTTCGTTTTTATAAAATATTTTTAAATGAATCTTTCACCCTATTTCCAAATGAGGTACTATATGTCATTTTCAACAAATTAAGGAAAGAATGTTTTTTAACATGTACGGTGCGAGTGGTTGTTTTTAGCTATCAGGTAGTCTTCATATTTTGTAGATTCCCTTACAATATTACTCTATTATTTTCAAAGGAAATGTCTTTTTATGATAACGTAGGATTTCAAATGATTTCATATTTAAATCTAATATTTCTAAATAATATTTACTTATTTTGTTAAATCACTTTTATCTATGTGATCATCCATTAAAGGATATTATGATTAATGATGGTTTTTATATTTTGATACAATATTCTATATTTTATTGGAGGTTTTATGATTTGATTGACTATGGGTGTGCTATTTTGATATCATTCATAGCATATGGTTTAATAAATGACATTTCATATACTAGTTTTAATATGAATATTTATATTACTTATGGTTTACCCCATTCATACAAGGAAGGCATTAGACATTGTCTGTATCGACTTGGGCCCATTATAGCCCCTCAATTCATCGCTATGTTTCATGAAAAAAATTATGTTTTGGATTTGGATAGTTTCTTAAAATATTTGGTATAGTGTCTTGGCTGAAGCCTTGAGGGACTGTTTAAGATGTCCCAAGTTATGTATTCCCTCTTTATAAGGTTATTGGTTACATGTTATTATTCTACTAGTAGAATAACCATGTGAATTTTTATATGGTATTGTTTGATTTAGTTATGCCATATCATTATGAAATTTATGTCTAAGAGGTTGTTGTTTTCATTTTACATTTTTACATAAATGTTTATACTATGATAGGTTTCACTAAGTTATTTACCCTTTCTAAGCATCTGAGCTCAGCCCATTCTTAAGATTAATTTTCCAAACGATGTGACGATATACATTATGAATGATTTGTGTGGATGAGGAAAGGGAATAATAATGTTTTCAAAGAAGTTTTTATGTTCTCTCTCATTTCAAGATGTACTGTAAAACATATGTTTATATGTTGTATTTACAATGATACTAAACCAATCAGTCCGTCAAGATTTTATTTTCTTGTGATCATGGAAATGTAATAAACAATTCACCAGCTTCGAGAAATGGGGTTTGGGACATTACAGATATTATGTCACTTAATAACAATGAAATATGAAACATACATTATAAAACATGTGAAAATTACTCCATAATCAAACAACACTAGTCTACCTTCTAAACTTCTCATATTTTACACTCATTTTCATTAACGGGGGAAGTGAAAAATAAAAAAAGGGTGAGCTAAAACTATATATATGTTTAAAACTCATCAATATGTCATGAAGGTGTTAATATTAAGCATATAAGAAAACATATATAGGGGATAAATATATTAAAAATATTAAAATATAATTTTTTTCTATATTGCGTAAAAGAAATAGATTTAATCTCAAAAGATAATACATATAATAAAATATAGTTGTGCAAAAACATGAGATAATAAACATTATCAATTGGGAATAATAAATGGTATATAATATAAAGATGTGTAAATCATAATAATGAACTATATCCCAAAAAAATATAGGAAATCATTACATAGTGTTTTAGGTAGAAATATACTATAACATAATACATGGTGGGTCATGAATTACATCATGTGGACCATTCTAGCTCAAGAATCATAAATCATAGAATATCAGTGACTCCAGTATAAAAAATCATAATAATTTATTAACTGAATTATCAAAACTCATGGTCCATTATTTAATCATGCATAAAAAATAAAAATATATTATTTACTCACGTATCAAAACCCATGTTCATTTTTTAGTTGTGTAACATAACTCACCTTCATTTATAGACACATGTATCACAAATTACAACCAATTTTCATATGATGATATATAAGACCATAAATAATGAATTTTAGGTAATTATAATAACCAAATCAGCACATGGATTTTTCTCACCCAAACCATCATTGGTATTTATCATACCCAAACTATCTCAAGGGTTTATCAGACCAAACACATCACATGGATTTATTATAACCTACATTTCTAATGATAATCATGTGTTAAAATAATTTGGAAAACCATTTTAGAATCATTTAATGGTATTTTCTTAAAGTAAATTTATAATATGTTGCGTTAAATAGTAAATTGGTTTATAAATAATATTTGTTTTAAATGCAGAACTTATTATTAGTTTGATTAGTCATTTTTTAAATTTAAATGTTATAACATTGGAAACATAATTTTAAAATAATCATATATATTAAAGAAGTAAAAAAAAGAAATAATTTTTCCTAAAGTTAATATAGAGTGGAATATAAAACATTTTTTTTGAAAGAATGAAGACCCATTTAAATATTTATAAATATAATAGCATAAAACACACATAATAAAATTTTTAAGTGTATATAAATTTTAAAATAAGATCAGTCAAAAATAAGGGTCAAATGTTGTAATACATAATTTGGTTTCCAAATATAAATTATATCATCGAATGGAAGCGAACATATGGAGATTTATGAAATGTAATCATTAATGTGAATAGAAATTTTTATTAATTATTTTTTACTTTTATGGTTAATAAAAACCTCAAGGTGAGGTATTTGAATAAAAAAATTAATTTTATATAGGGAAAAGTAGAATGCCGAATATTTAATCTATGGGTGGATGAAATAGATAATGCATTAAACAAGTTCAATATGAAACATTATAACTCAAAGAAAGATGTTTTGGGTTAATTATATCCTTTAGGAATTAATAAATGTATTAATAAAAACAATTTAAAATAATTTGTTCAAAATTGAACTTAAATAACATTAATAATATATAATTATTGGTATAATATATCTAATAGTTATTATGGACAACATTTATATGAAATTAGGTTTGTAAAAAATCATGTTTCATTAAATGGAAATTAAGAAAGGCACCCTTACCATTTATTCCTACTTACACAAACATGATCGAACCTCATATATAATAATCCTAATTTTAATAACCACAAAATTTGAATAATTTTTCATATCTATATCCTTTTTTAGAAATAATTTGTAATTATTCTCTATGTATATATTAGTTAGTCATATTTTGTTTCCATTATTGAGTTATAGGAAATATATATCTTTTATTTTATACGAGCAATGTAGTAAAGGGTTTATTCTTACATATTAGATAAAGTGCCATTATTATAAGATAATAAAAGATAAATTTAACATGGTGTTTTAATGATATTTTACATCCCATTTTCATTTTGTGAATGATAGATGTATGGTTTGGGAAAAAGATAATTTTGAGGAAGTAGTTTAAAATTTTTAAATAAAATAATGGAGATACATTAATAAATATATTAAAATTATGTAATAAAATTTAATAATGATAGAAAATATTAAAAATTTATTATTTGTTGAACTAATTATTTTATAATATTCCTTATCTATTCATGAATAAATATAACATCATATTTTTAATAGGTGATATAATTGACCACAACATGGGAATGTTATAATGAATTCCTGAGTTAAGAATTGTTTTTATATGAAATTAATATATTTTATAAAAAAAGATGAAAATATAATATAAATATAATTATACATCATTTAATTCATTATTAATACTATTCATGAATAGTAGTGATTAATATTTAAATTTATCATCTATGGAGGTGATAGTGTGAACATAAAAATGATTAATTTATTCCAATTATCAACAAAAATCATTGAATGAATATATATGATAAAATAATTACATGGTTCATGTTATTAAAAATTAAAAATCCCCTATTAACTATGTGAAAAAAAATCCCCACAATATATGTTCTGAATAAATAATATTTCCATACAATCAATTATGATATAATATATTAATTTTAATTTTTCTTAAACAAATGTTCCAAAGATATAATTATTTTCATATAAATGTACCAAACCATTATATTTTGATCCAAATAATTCCCAATATATAGTGTTTGAAACATTTCCATGATATGTATTGTGAACAAAAAAATTCTTACAGCTTATGTTTTGAAAGAATATTTTCACACAATATAGTGTGAAGAAAAATATGATTATAGTTAATATATTTAATAGAAAATATATTATCAATTTACATAATTTTATATTGTTATATAAATACTTAATTAATGCATTGGATGGGGATATATGACCCCACATATCACTTAAAAATCATATATACAAATATTTTCTATTAAAATATGAAATCATTAAGACATTATGCACCCCTACTAAAACTGTGAAATGGGTTGGGATTCATTAAAAACATTAATGAAGCATTCTATAATACATAAATAAAAATAATTTTGACAATATCTTGGAAATATCACCATTAAATCAAAAGGACCCTCAGTGATGATTTCATTGATGAAAAATATCTTTTATGAGATAAGTCCTATGAAAAATAAGATGGGATAAATGCTTTTAAAAAATCATGATAGCTCAATAATAAGAGTATAATTAAATTAAAATAATATTCCTTTGTATAAAAATTAAAGATCAATCAGTTAATAACACAAGAGGGTTTTTAATACATGGAAATTTATATGAGAATTATTATTTTAAAAAATATCTTTGGGAAGAAAAAGAAATAATAAAAAAAATATTTTCATAGAATACATGCCTGTAAATTACAATTAAAAATAAAAAAATTTATATAAATAAAAAATTCACTTTTGCAAAATTTTGGAGTATTTTATTTTAATTTAAAATCATTCAGGATTGAATGTCATTTGGAACCCCATTTTAAAACATGGAAATGAATTTAATTATGTTTTTTATGATGAAAATTATTCATAAAACATTAATACATGTTCAAGTAATAAACTAAATAGAGACGAATAATTGTATCAAAATGATAAAATTTCATTGAGAGAAATATAAAGTAAAATAAAAAAATCATAGAAAAAAAACAATAATATAAAATATAAGTTCCAAAGGAAGCATTATAAATTAATGAAGGGAGTTGATTTACGAAAAAAAACTTTTAACATTGGTATGTTTTCAATAAAAATATATTTTAATAAAGAACATGATATAGCTGAACATAAGCCTCAACCTAGTTAGTGGGCACTCGTCATGTGAATCCACGAGTCCTGGGGTTTAATCCAAGAAGTTGCATATTTGTTTAGTTACAATTACATAACTGCAACAGGTATTATTCAGTTATGTAACAACATATACTATTCACTATTGAGCCACTGGTTTTTTCATGGAGTCCTTAAGGCCTTTAATCCAGCCAAGGGTTTCTGGTCAGTTAAGGATTTTGGGCCACCTCAAGGCCATAGTGCCACCTAAAGTCCTTTGAGACACCTCATTCAGATAATAAAGTGAAGACTCCACTAGATTTACAAAATGAACTAGCTCTAGATGGGGACTCATAGTAGGCAGTTTCACTAGGTCAAATTTATCAAAATTTGGAAGATTAAGAGGGTATGACAATTTTCATCAAGACCAGGCATGTGTGGCTATATAAATGTATTGCTACCTGAATAAGAAATGAGAATGTGGGAAGATATCCTCATGTTCTAGACAATTGGTAGGGTAATTTAGAATTATTCTTATCTGGTATGAATTCTTATAAGACCTTTATGACATGTATTCTGCTAATCCTAGAGGCCTTGTATGGGTTCCCCTTAAACCGTTGAGATTGGGATTATCAAAAAATTAAGGCCTTCAAGAAATGCGGTCTACATAACATTATATAGCTCATAATAAAACAGTAATTACATAAATAAATATGATAAAATATAATCATAATGTAGTAATCATAGCACATTTAAATATATCTTAGTGTATAATAAGAATTATGTCATAAGAAATTAATTTTGAGACAAAGAACTCCTTACCTTAAATCTATTAATTCTGAACATGCTCTAACGGAATGTATAATACTCATTAATATATTTGTAAATTTCTTAATAACCACGTCATATATATTTACATTTGTATACTTCATTTATAATATTAAAAAATTAATATATTCTTCAGTTATAGTCTATTTTTCATCATTGGGTGTTAGAAATTCCTGTTTCTTATCGTCATAAAAGATCTCTAATGGAGTTGAATATTATTATTTGTAGACAAAAGTTTTATCAATCCTGTTATACTCATAACATTAGATTCATTGTTTTTAAATGATTTATGATATCTCATTTTCATTTGGGGAACGATTATGGTATGCTCTATAAAAAATGGAAAGCATACTAAATTATTTCAGTAGTTTAACGATCAAAAGTTGCTATATGAATAAATATATAAAATATTAATAAATAATTATTGATTAATTTAAAAAAATTAAATACATTATCATTTCATGATATTAATTATATTAAATATCATTATTTATTCATAATGTAAACAATATAACAGTGTACACATCATTGGTAAATTCGACCCAAAAGGAGAATTTCATAGTGGATTAGTGAGTGACGAAATGTTTTTAAATAATGATAATATACAATTTATATAAGAATATACATATCATAATAATAATTCTCAATTAATTAATTAATTTTTAGAAAATACATTTATGTTAGTGGTGAAGAATTAAATTCAACATTTGTGGGGGTGTTAGTCCACACATTTTAACAATTGAATATTTAATTTCTCAATGAATTTGATGCGATAATTTTATATCATAAATTACCATTAAAAATTATAATTACGAATAAAAAAAATAATATTTATTTAAATGAATTTTTTAACAACAATGAATGTGGTAATGAAAAACAAACTCCGACATCTTGCGGTGGTGGTATTCTGCATGCACACATGATCAATGTTATAATTTTTTTCTTAGTGGATAGAAAACATTTAATATTTGTTGACTTGATAATATAATAAAATATTTTATTTTAATAATAATTTTATAATTATATTTGGATCCTATAAGATATTTTTAATATAATTATTAATAATAAAATTTTAAGGAGTAAGAAATACTCATGATGATAATTGAAGATTTCTTTTTGAAATATATATAGAAATATAGGCCTTAGGGTATCGAATTGCGACCAGAAGCTTAAGAAAATTATAGTGAACTCTATGAGGATAAAATTATAATATTATAAGGGTAAAATTATAATTTATTTCTGGGGAATGATGAATCGTAAGGGGTCTAATTTAATATGTGATGAAAAGTATTATTTTTGGAGTACCAAATACTTTTCAACAATAGAAGGATTCTATTCAACACTCAAAGGTTATTAAAGTGAAAAAAAGTATTTTTAGATAGTTATTATAGAAATTATACTCTGCAATACTCAGTTAAGATACAATATGGAAAAATTTATAAATTTTTTATATTAATTTTTTTTATATTTTTTACAATTATTCTTTTACCTCGGTGACAAATTATTAATAACGGTAATTAATTATAATGAGAAATATAAAAAATAACCTTATTACATAATTTGATAACGATGATTTAAAATTTAAAAATATTTTTATCCAATATAATTCTTATTTTCTATAAATTTTATTTTTGGAATAAGTGCAGGTGATGTGTCAAAACATTGTTTAGAAAAATTTTATTTTTAATCCAACAAATTTATGTGTGGATTAAAATTAGCAATTGTATTGACATAGAAAAAATAAAATGGATTTTTATAGTTTATGTAAATTTGTTTATTATTTATAATAAAAAAATTGTTTTAAGATAAAATATTTTAATTAAATGATTATAAACGAAAAAAAATTTATAATTGGAATAATATCATAATTATATTCTAAAAATTCACCATAGGTTTTATTAATAGAAAATACTATTTTAAATTATATAGATATATTAAAAATAATTAAATATTTATCAGGTTATTGAAATTATATTCTACTACTAATATCTAAAATGTCAGTAAATTTACAATTTTGGTAAAAACTATATTTTTCTCTATTCACTTGAAAAACAATTACTTCCAAAAAATATGAAAAATCCTTCGTAATATACGATTTACGGGATTATTCATGAAAATAATTTAATTTTTCCGATTTAAATTTTTTAAATTTTCAAAATTTTTATTTAATTTAAAATATTATATAAAGAGAATAAATGATTTTATTAGAAAAATCCATTTTTAAAAAACAACCATTCTAAATCCTATTTTGTGTGAATTTATAATTGATTAAAATAATTTCATTTAAAAATATATATTATTTGAATTAAATTTTACTAAAATTATTCTCCTAATATTTTATGAATCATTTTCTTTTAGTGTTGCATATAATTCTCTAAAATTATAAAATAAAAACATTTTATTCAATAACATGTATGACATACAACACCAAACTTGTAAGGGAATATAATATCCTAAAAAATTATAACATATTTAGTATGTTAAAAAAAATAACCCATGCTATAGACATGAAATAGAGTTATTTTACATAACACGTAACAATGAGTTATTTTAGTGGCATGTGTTACACACAAGACTGTGTCTTACCAAAGAACAATATATTAATAAAAAATGTTATTTAATATAACAATACATAACCTCTCTATAAAATTATATGTTACACATATATCTAAAAAATATATTAAAATATATTTTTTTCACAAATGTAAAATGAATTTATTGGTTACAAATAATTTAGAAATAAATATAATAACCAATAAAATATAAAAAAGAATGTTTTTATAGAAAACTATTAAAATTCCCACAAAGATATTTTATCCTAATAAATTAATTTAATTAATCATAGTTAGTATTATTGATTAAATATGTATTTATTATATTAAAAATAATAATTTTTATCTCAATCCCAATTATTTTATTGGCATAAGATAAGAATAAATCATGTTTTATGCTTAAAAATTATATTTTCTTATCCCACTTTTACAGCCTTTTAATGGGGAAACTATTTAAAATACTATTTTTGAAAATTTTATAAATGTTTTATGTAAAAATAGAATTCATTTTTTATATCTAAACATAAAAACTATTTTAGGATTAATTTTATGGTATTTTTTGTGATGTTTCATTTTTTGATGAATATTCAAAAATACATGAGTTTATATAAAAATTGTTTTTTCAAATAATTAATTCTTAATTTTAAACTATATTTTTCATTATTTTTAATGTTATATTATAAAAAATATTTCCATTTAGGTCATTATAATCAATTTCACATTGAAATTTTATATAAAAACTTATCAACATTTTGATCAAATTTACTTCACAAACCCACTTTGTCATCTAATATCTGTGATTAAATATAAATTATATTATGACAAAGAACTGATTAGAATATCGAAAAAAGGGTTAAATATTTTAATTAGTATAATTTATAATTTTTTAGAATGTTTACTTAGTTTTTGACCAAAAATATTAGTGAAAGTGATTAAAATTAATTATAGTGATTAAGAGAAAAATTAGTTGTTCAATGCACTATACTATAATCTTATAGAAAAAAATTACGTAAATTTTTAAAATAAATTCATTTTATGACCATATTTATACCCCATACTCCATTTTCTTAAATTGAATTTATTTTTGGAACCACGATTTATAATGAAAACATCGATGGAATTCCTTGTTCAAAAAGTTTACACGAATGCCACTTCTCTTCCACTGTAAAATCGCACCCACCGCTCCCTCTTAATCAGACCTCTCAAAAAAAATTGGCACAAAAAAAATTATAATGTAGCTACTATAATTTCTTAGTCTCATCCCAGAATCATCCCTTTCAGATGAATTCCATCTATGGGATCACATTGATGCAAAACAGAAGGTGTTTTCCAAAGAAGAGGTAACATCCTTCCTCAAACTCTTTTGTTTTATTATCATTCTACACCCACTGAACTAATATTATTCCATGATTATATAAAAAAAATTATCCTATATATAATGATATTTTTCAATTTATTGGATCAATCAAAACTTACACAAATATCAATCTAAAGGTTTACAAACTTAACGTTTTTGTGTGTGATGAACTACCTCCTCACAAAACAATGTCATTGGGTTTTCCATTACCAACTCTCATGAATGAGAATTATGATTAAAACAAAAATTATATAATATATATATAATATTAATAATTTAATTAGGATTTTATATTTCTTATATGACACACCTTTATGCTTTCTATTTTGTGGGAATGTGATGACATCGTTTTGGAAAGTGTGTACTACCGCTTCCTCAAAGCGAAGAGATTCATTCACACAATACATGGAATGACTAATAGATTGTTTTAATAAATCTATGTAAAATTTATGACATATATATGATACTTGGGATTATAGTATAAAAATATATATATATCATTTAGTTTTCATTCTTTTAAAATTCAACAAGGAAATGATTGTAGTTTTCATGCCTATAGATGGAAGGACATCTCTATAAACGGTGTATTTAATTTGCTACATCCAATCATTATGGATTATTATAAATATATTAATACTATATATATATATATGATATTTACATAATTTTTAATGATCTCGATATTGTAAAATCGTGATCAACTTAATAAGATCAATGAGTAACAATTCAAAACATACACAAAAAACTAGGCAAATAACACAAAAAATAGTTAAACCAATGAATTATTATTAAAAAATAGGTAATAAGATGTTATATGATGTTAATATATGATATTATTGATATAATTATAGTAATTATATAATTTTATAACATGATTTAAACCATTAGAAATGATGTTAAATGATATTCACCATAATGGAAACACAAGGTTATGGATTTTCATCTCACTTTTTAAATTGGTGATCTAAATGTCATTTTCACCACATAATTATTTTTGATTTGTAACTACTTACTATTTTGACATATTATATCATGAATTATTTTATATTCATGTAATTTTAAACTTTTTTTAGTTTTAATACTTATTTTGGATTATGATTCAATGATTCAAAGTGGTATGGTACACATTGGAATGATTAATGATTATTTTCATCAAGAATAATATTAATGATCTCCAAATGATATTGAAATTTTTTGAGAAATTGTTTAGTTCTATGCACCTAAACTCTTATATATTGTGTATATTCTTCCAATTGGACATATATTTACATTATTTATTCATTATTCATTAAACTTTTGAGTTTCAAAATGAATTTTTTCTTCTAAGGTATTTGAATTAACCATTATGATGAGGAAAATAATTTCGTAACCCAATTTAAACATTTTGGTTATATTACATCCCCATTATTATTATTGTTCTCTAATAATTATAATACCGACATTTTAAAATAAATTTTTTTATTTATAATTACTTTATGTAGATTTCCATTTGACACACATAATTTATTCATTGATTGAGTCTATCATCATTATTTTTGTCTTTTCAAGGGTTTACAACACAATCTCACTTTATTCATGTTTTTTAACATGAATTTCAATGGGGAGAAATTATTTGATAAGTTTATAAAAATTCACTTTAATATTATTCTCCAATTCCTATTCATATCCTTTTTCTTTTAATTGTAACATATTCCAGTCTATGGTACACAAAATGATTGAGAATTGTTTTTACTAAAACTCGACATTACTTATCACTTTATTTGGATAACCTATTTTCTCCTAAAAACCCTATTTTATAAAAAGAGGTAAAACCTTTTGTACCATTCCAATTTTTTTCTATAAAATTTACCCTTTTTCTATAATAAAAGTTTCCAAAATAATATTCTTGTATATTTCTGAACAAATAAATTCCTATATCCTTTTTACATGAAAAAAAGAATGTTATTTTTTCCTTGAATTAAATGTATGGATTTACCCTCCGTCATTTATTCAAGACATCCTTTGATTTCATAAATGTATAATTTTAATAAAAAAATTTTTAAAGTAATTATCGAATGATATTCAATTTTTAAAAAATAAATTATGTATTTCCTCAAGAATGATTTCAAAATATCTTTTTTGTTATTTCTATTCAAAACAACAACCCTGTATTTTTACTCCACATGGGATATTATGTATTTGTACAATAATTATTATTCCTCTAGATAGTTTTTAATTCATTTATACAAGGATAGCATTTGTATTAACATCCTTTATTCTGTTGTCATTATCCATGAAATATTCAATTTCATATAATCATTAGACATTTAATTTTCCATAATTATCTATATCTTTTTTCATGGATATGTATATTTCCAAATATATATATCCTTTTACATATGGTGTTTACTTTGACATTTGTTTTCTTTTCTAGGGAAATATTTATAAATCAGAATTCTTTATTCGATGGGAATATTGTATAAGTCATATTGTTTACTAATTAAATCTATTATTTTATATGAGGAATAATTTTGATATACAGTGATGGGTGGAACACGGATATTATATAACCCCTCAATTAATCAATATATTCTGATGGGGTAAATTAGTAATGACAATTAAAAAGGCTTACACCTATAGTTTTAAACAATCCTGTGAGATTTATTGATAGTATCAGTTTGTATGTTCCATAGATATGCCGTCAAATAATTAATCATTGCCTTTATTTTCACTAAATTTTTACTTATCCATTAGATTTTTTATGATTTATCGATTAATGAATTAAATTCCAATATTGTGGATTGAATGGTCTATTTTTTCAGTTTCTTATTTTTTAATAATAATTATTCCTTATCCAGTTATTTTAAATGTCATGTGTTTTTTGTTATTTACCTAACTATATGTATTATGCTCAATTATTAATTATTAATTCCCCTGTACATTACCTTTACTGAACATTAGAGATCACCCCAATTTTATATCCTTTCCAAAAAAATATAATAAGTATACAAATAATGATATGAAAGGATAATCTAGATATAATAAAGTTATTATACTCAAAATAAAAATTATATATTTATTGATTAGTTTATTTATTTTTAATACAAAACTAATGTATGTATCTAGTTTACCAAAACTACTAAACTCTTCACATCATTGGGATTTTAATCCCTGTAATAATTACAATTTAATAGTTTCATGACAATGGCTCTTGGATTTCTAAGGTCATGTTGCAATAGCTGGTTTTAGAAAATGTTTATTCAAAACACTAGGAACTAGATTTAGGAAAACATAGATTATAAAACATACCCCTATGGTAGAAATTGACAATATGTATTGAAAAAAAACTGTAAAATTTTTGTAATGTAGAGATTATTTTATAATTCCAATAAATATATCCCTTTAAAGATACTACATGTGGATGTGGTTCTAGAACAAATGTACCTAGAGTCAAAAACAATGATATGGTGCATCAATCCTAACTCGAGTATAACCTGGAACATGACAATGGGCCTTACTACACACGTGGTTTGACACCCGTTGAAATTTTCTTATAATAATTCATATTTTATTTAGAAACCATTATAAATGATTTTAATTGATAATAAATACAAATAACCAATGTTAAAATCTAGACTAAGTACCTATGAGAAAGTAATTGGACAAAGCATTTATATATTCAATTTTTTTAAGAACATTAGCTAAAATGAATATTTAATTATTTAATTTCAATTAGGTCCATCATACATTTTGGAAAAATTATAGAAATTATACTAATATGGTTTTAAAAAAATGAAAACCTATATATCATGTGACGACCCATAAAATCTAGCATGACCACAGTACTTGGTCCCTTGAATAAGGAAGACAAGGCTTTAACACCAACCACATACGTATGAAATTTCGTTGCTAATATATCACTGTTTCTATTTGAACAATTTAATGAATAAATATTAATAGTGAACTAGTTGTATCACCTTTAATGTTTAGAGATTAATATATGAACAATTTTTTCATTAGAGAATATTTATGAAAAAATACATAAACTTTTCACTCTTTATGGGGCTTATGATCCATTAAAAGTTTATTTTAGTTCTTTGGGAATCAAAGTAAATTTTTGGATATCCATTTGAAAATATAATGGATGAATTCGAAATTGATCGTTAAAAAAACAATTTTTGATGGATTTTTTATATAAATATGTTATATAAGTACATCTCCTAATTTTTTAGGCACTAAAGAAATTTATAAATTTATAAAAAGGATAGTAAAACAAAAAAAAAATTCATAATACCTTCGTTTTAATTGCACCTATCGTCTTTTGATTCATCACAGATTTATGTACTTGAGGCCCTCAACATTCCATTGATCACTCACTTTTTTAACCAATTAACTAAATGATTTTATATAAATATTTACAATTTCTCTCCATGTACATATCTCCACTTTCCACTAATGTTCTCATACTTAGTGACCCATTTATATCTTAGTCTATGTAGCTATTGTACTTCTCATTCTGTCTTTTCTAAAAGATGTTTTATGAACCCTTATCAGGATGTAGGATTTTAAAATAGGAAATATCAAACAATATATTACAAATAATTGATTTAAATTATTATGACATGATTTAGTTAATGTGGGGTGAATATAACGCAACAAAATCTTAAAATAAGAACATTATATTTGATAGCATGTATGACATGAAACACTAAGACCATAAGGGAAAATAATAACCCGAAACATTATATAATCAAAAAAAATTATACTATATATAATATTTTCATTAAATTAACCTCCTATGTTTCTTTCAATGCACGGGATAATGATTTAGTGTACATCTCACACAACAAAAATTTTCTTCAATGTCTTTCGATTCGCGCAAGACCATGTTTTACCGAATAACAATAAATATTTGAATCCTTAATATTCAATATAACATTATTTATCCTTGCCAACAAAATATATATACTATGAATAATATTATCTAAATTATAAAAATGTATTGTTTAAAAAAATATAAATTTATTTCATTGGTTACAAATTAATCATAAATTAATATAAGAACTAATTGAATATAAAGGGTATGTTAATATAGAAAATTAATTTTTCCCTCATAAAGATATTTAATAATAATAAATTATGTTACATAATATTATTGAGTTATTATAATTTAATATATATATATATATAAAATATTCAATAAAATATTTTTTGATATTTATCCAGTAGATTTGATAGGCATAAGAGTGGAATAAATATAGTTTTATACTGAAAAATGGAAATTTTCTAAAGGAACTTTTATAGACTTTTAATGGAAGAACTATTTTGATTAAATTTCTTAGAACTTTTATAAATATTATTTTTAAAAAATAATGTTTTTTTAATATATACAATAAAATTAAATTAGGGTGATTTTTTCCATTTTTTGGGAATTTACTATTTTTTGATTGATAATGAATAATAAATAATTTTAAATCAATATACATTTTCATCTCATTTATTTATATATATATATAGTAATTTTAATTGAATTAATAGTAAAATTAGATCAATTATAAAAAAATAAATTCAATTTTATTAATTTAATTAAATTTCACTTTGAAAATGTATTTGAAAACATAGAAAACTTTTGAAAATTTTTACTTTACAAACACTCTTTGTCATCCCATATATGAGATTAAATTTAAATAATTTATTCAAGATATGTGATTGGATTTTAAAAAAATGGACCTCAAATTTTCATTCAGAATAATAATTATTTTATAATATTATCAACTTAATTTTTGACCAAAAGTATTAGTGAAAGTGGTTAATCTTAATTACATTGATTAAGATAAAATTTGTTTCAAAAGGGACTACATCATAATTTTAAGGGAAAATGATGACCTAGAATCATCTCCAAATTCAATTTTGCGGACATATTTCAACACTACACTCCATTTGATCAAATTGTGTTCATTTTTAGATCAATTATTATAGAAAAAACTGGGTCGTAATTCCCTTTTCAATAATTTAAAAGAATACCACTCCACATTAACTATAATAAGGCACTCACCACTCTCTCTTCCTCACACCTCTCAAGACATATTGTATTAAACATGATATACATGAATAACCCCTAAAAATATCTCCCCTAAACCTAGATTCATACCTTGGGGAAATAATCCTTCCAAGGAATCCATTTGTTGAAATATTAATGGAGATTCCCAAATAAGTGGCAGCATCCTTCATCAAGCACATTTGATTCTTTTTCATTCTAAACCCCTCAAATAATAATATTCCATGATTATATTATAATACCACTATAAAAAATTTAATTATCTAATTTTATTTATATTTTTTCCACCTACTCTTCAACACACTTATTTCTAATGGGTAATGAACTTTCAGTTTATGTGTCTATAAAACTACATCATAATAAAATGATATCATTCATTTTTTCCTTTAGCACCTTTCATGGCAGGGAACTATGAGGAAAAATATATTTATATATGATAAACATAATATTTATAATTTATTTATACCTATGGAATTCTTATATAAAATATCTTTATTCTTTCCATTTTGTGGTAATATTATAACATCATTTATCGAAGTGTGGTCTACTACCTTCTCCAAGCGATGTGATTCATTCATGCTATACATTTAATTTATAAAGGATAGTTATAATAAAAATTTAACATATCTGAAATATATATTATAATGGATTTATAATATAAATATACATATCTATCATATAGTTTTCATTATTTTAAAATATGATAAGGAAATCAATGTATCATTCCTGAGTACCTACGACCTATCGTGCCCATAAAAAATGCTTTCAAATTTTATTTACAAACATTATGGATTATTTTAAATATATATGTAATTTATATATATTATAATTATATCATGGTATACATAATGTATATTATGAAATTAATATGGACTTAATAAGAACAACAATTAACAAGTCAAAATATACTAAAAAAATTGTGCAATTAACACCAAAAATAGGGAAAATAATGAATGATTATTAACATAAAAGTAATCTGATGTTATAATATGTTAATATATGATGTTATAGATATAAATATGGGGTTTATTATGTTATTAACTTGTTTTAAACCTTTATAAATTAATTTAAGGATGTTTATCTATAATTAAAGACAAGTTAAGTAATTTTCATATCAATTTTTATATTTATTAGATAAATATCCATTTCAAAAATTACTTTTATGTGTGGTGGATCTACTTACTCATTTGATATATTAAATAATTAATTGTTTAAAATATATGGTATTCAAATAATTTATTTAATTTTACTCTTTGGGAGGCTTATGTTTCAAATATTTCAACGTGGTATTGGACACGATCGAATTATTAATGATATTTTTCCTCATGAATACTTTTAATGATCATTCAATGGAATATAAAATGTTTCAGAAATTAATTATTTTTTTTGCTCCTAATTTTTTTTATATGGTGTATATACTAACCATTATACATATTATATCATGATTACTTAACTATCTATGATATTTTGAGTTTCAATTTTAATTTTTTCTTATAAAGAGATTTGAATTAATCATTTATAAGAGGAAAAAATTTCCTTACCCAATTTCATTATTTTGGTTGTATTTCTTCCTCATGGTCATTAGTATTCTAATAATATGGGTTTAATCAGATTTTACTATATTTTTTATACATAAATATTTTTTATATGGATTTAAATTTTAAAAACATAATATATTCATTTTATGAGTCTAACATCATCATTATTGTCTTTACAAGGGTTTAGTGAAAAAAATAATTTTACTCGAGATTGTTTACACATGAATTCCCATTTGAGTAAATTATTTGAAAATTATTTAAATAACCACTTCATTTTCATCTTCTCTATTGTTTCATGTCTTATTTCATGTAATAGTACTATTTTCCACTATTTGGTACATGAAATGTTTTAGAAAATGTTTTTTCATAAAACCATACATTATTTATCTCATTAATTAGAGTACATTTATTCATCTACAACTGTACATTATAAAAATATATTAAAAAAAATTGTTTTCCATTCATAATTTATTTAATTAATTGATTTTTACACTTTTTTCCCTATACCATGATATACAAAGGAATATTTTTTCACTTTTCAAAAATGCATTTTTCTTACATTTTATCTGCAAAAGTGTATGTTATTTTTACCTCATACTGAATGTATAGATTTAACCATCACCATTTCATCGATTTATCCATTAAATGTATAAAAGATTAATTTTCAAAAGAATATTTTTTTAAATTTATTTTCAATGAAATGGTTTTTTAAAAAAAATTCAAAATAAAAATAATACTTTCTTTAAAAAATATTTCTATATATAATTTATCATATTCATATTAATCAATGATTACAACCAATTATATATACTCCCTATAGGATATGCTATATTTATACCAACCGTATTCTTAATTTATATAGTTTATGATTTATTTGTTCAATGATAGTATTCACATTCGACTGCTTGATTCTATTGTAAGTACCTTTTAAATATTCAATTTCTTATTATCATAAGACACTGAATTTATCCTAATTATCCATATAATTTATCATGGATAATTTTATTACCTATAATGTATATAAGTTTACATATAGTGTTCAGTTTAACATTTATTTTAATTTTTAATGAAATATTGATAAAACCATTTTCTTTACTATATATGGATGTTTGATAAGGAATATTTTTTATTAAAAAAACCAGTTCTTCTCTATGGAAAATTCATTGGAAATATATTTATGGGTGGGGCCTAGATTTTATATACACTCTTAACGCATTAGCATGTTCCCATCAGAAAAATTAATTATGCAAATTAAACTCGTTTCTACATATTGATTTGAACCATATTTTGAATGGTCTTGAGGGTATTGGATTTCATGTTCCTCAGATATGATGCCCAATAATTAATCATTGCCTCAATTTAGAATTAGTTATTATTTATCCATGAGATTTTTAATTGATATATCTTTGGATGCATTTCATTCTTATTTCATTGTATAAATATCATGTATTTATAGTTTCTTACATATTTATATTGATTATTCGATATTCATTTATTTTAAATGGAATGTATTTTTAGTTATTTACCTCACCATATTGATTATGATCAGTTATTAAACATTTTTATGGTATAATTATCCCTTACTGATATTTTGATCTCAACCTTATTCTATTTCATTTCTTAGAAATACAAGAAGTATACTATGAAATATATGCATGTATAAACTGGATGGAATACATTTATTATTCTCGAAAAGAAAAAATTATGTTGTAGTTAGTGTATTAATTTCTAATAAAAGAATCTTGTACGTATTTGGTTTACCTAGACTACTAAAACCATAATTCCTTCTGGATTAGATTTTTTGTAATCATTCTAATGTAATAGCATCATGACACATGATCAAGGATTTATGGGTTCTGGTCGCAACATTGCATGTGTACTAATATATCCAAAATAGTTTTAATTTATAAAATATATCTATAGAAACTTCAAAATATGATTTCACTCTATGCACCCCACTTAAATAATTTTTATTCTCTCGATTTTAATTAATTCTCACTAATTTATTAGTAATGTGTATTCAAAAAATTATCATGACATGAGATATAACTTCTAGGTATATATCACATGAATGACATAGGAACCATATATTTTCCCCTCAAAATAGTTATATCCAATTTTTGTGTTCTTCTCCATCAATTTGATCCAACCGTCTATTATTATTTTCATTCAAGATGCACATTATATTTTTTTTTTTCTGCATGATAGTAATAATCATTTCATTGATATTATATTATATGTTGATATGAAATATGATAAAATTAGACAAAATTATTTTTTTATTGTTATATTTTCTTTTGTTATAGGGATTCATTTTTTGTATACCTTTATTCCTACCCAATTTTTGAGAAATTGAATCATTAATCGTGCATACATACAGACTACCCCTTACACGAATGATGAGTTTTATTTTTGATAACAACCATTCATGGATGGTTCTAAGAATTAATTTAATTATGGTAAATAGTATTTATTAATTGTTTATGATTCTATAAATATAATAAAAACAAGTCTATATTCATCATATCATAATGAAATCCCTTATTTTCATTGTTTTACAACTTACGAAAATGATTCTATATTATATTTTTAATGGATGAATAAGGAATATAAATTAATGATAATATCATGTATTAATAAATTATTTATGGTATTTTAATAATTAATCAATTAAAACATTTATTAATATTCAAAATTTAGATCATTTAACATGATCATACTCATTCATCAAAATTTCATGTTTCCAAAACATACATTTATCTTGATCCATATGAAAATGGGATATGATAAATTATTAAAACATTAATATTCTATTATCAAAGATTATCTAGAAATGATTAACAATGATCCAATAAGTAATAATCGACCATGTCACCATGATACTTGAACATAATAAAAAATAGAAATTTATTTAGATGAAATGATAGAAAATAAACCACATATGAATAATATATTTATAAATTATAGATAAAAAAGATTATTCAATATTTTATATTATTTAAAAAATTTATGATTTGGGTGATTAATAAATATCTATTTATTGTACAACAATGTGGTTGTTTTTGAGTTTTCAATAATTCAATTAAAGGTGTCATGTAATAAAAATTCTATTCCTTAATAAATATTTTATCATTTTAAACACAACATATTTTAGATGGTGGAAACACCAAATATTGAATTTGTATAAAAAATTTATATAATTCATGGGATTTGAATATTTGTATCATTTTATTTCCATTAATGGATTTCGTTTCAATGGATTCATTATTTTTAATGATATTTTTAAACTCAACCACATACATTATTATAGAATTATTCTTCTTGAACTTATTTTTCCATGCTCATATTCCTCCACCATAGGATTTTATATTATAATACATCACAATCATCAAACGGGAGAGTAAATTATCAATTCAATTAATTTAACATGATGAATTTCTTCCTCAATATA
Source organism: Viscum album (assembly GCA_963277665.1). Lineage (NCBI taxonomy): Eukaryota > Viridiplantae > Streptophyta > Magnoliopsida > Santalales > Viscaceae > Viscum > Viscum album. The sequence goes on from OY728142.1 coordinate 1,544,872,282, forward strand.
TATATCATCATTTACAATATTTCTCATCCTATTTAATGATATAATCCTCATATTAACCATATATTCCTTTCTCTATAATTTTTTCCTTTATAATTTTAAACCTAATCATGGTATATCCCATGTGACATTCAAAATTAAATTTTCTTCTATTTAAAAGGTATTTTTGTTACTCTTTTTATGATGTCGCCTTTACAAAAATGTATTTCAATAAAATAATAAGGTTTTACATCTTTAAAAATAAATTATTTACCTCTGTAACACATTTATTTTTGATATAATATATTTTATCTCAATGACCTTTTATTGATGTTTCTTTTTTAATTTAAATGTTTTCAAAGTATTCATATCACCTTATAAAAACCATTATATATTTTCAAGGATCCTTTTTCAAATTTTCTTTTTTTTCAATAAATATTTAAAAATGTTTACAAAACACTTTATTGAGTCAATTATTTCATTTTCATTTAGTCGTTATTTAAATTTATTCCAATTATTTATTTCAATTAACTAATTTTTAATTTCAAAAAATTTACCTATATCAATATGACATTTCATGGTGATCCATAACATCATCACTTATGTCAAAGGTAAAACTGTTATATAAAAATTAGTTTACAATTTTGTTATTCATTTCCAATTAATCTTAAAAGTAATAATTTCAATGGAATTTATTTTTCATGAATCAACCTCCAAATGATCTTATGAAATAATCTTTGGGGTGATTTAGTTTTGGTATTATTTATTTTCGTGCTTTAGATAAATTTTGGTCATATCATCTCAAAATATTTGGAAATAAATTTTTTATTATATTGTTTCTTTATAAAGTAACGAATTATTAATTTGAAATTGAAACAAAATAAAATAATGACTGATGGGATGGGTTCCATATCACCAAATAATGTATCATATATGGTTTTATGTCTTGTGAGGCAAAAATGTGTTATAGGTAATGCTACATGATTCAATAGTGGACTATGATTTATGATACCTGTGTCAATAAAAGATTGATTTTTTATAATAAATTCAATTATACACCAAAAGTTGTGATACTCATTTCAGTAGAAAATCTCTTGTAATGAAAGTAGAGTAAACAATGGGCTACCAGTTGTGATACACAAGTTGAAATGGGTTCCATGAAGTAATTATTGATCCACCATGTAATGGTTCATGGGATATTGATACAAAAACCAATATACAGTGATATTCTATTATTATTTTTATGCCATGGTTTTTTATTATATTTATACACATATGTTTTTGGTTTTCCAATGATTATTTTCAATGTATTGTGTTTATTATCTCACATTTCCACATTAATTTTCAACGGTATATGTTTTTTCATTTGAGATTACATTCCCTTCTATGAATACGTATAGAAAAGAAATATTTTTTATTGTTTTATTATTATTAGTATATGTATCCACTAGTCATTTTTTATATTATTCTAATGATTTAACAAATAATGAAATATTTTTGATTTTTTCAAATATTATGTGAATGAGCTCACCCATTTCTTACACTTCCATTACCAATGTTAAAAAGATAATAATAATTTAAAATAAGTCATGAAGAGCTTATAGTGTTGTTTCATTATAGAGAAATTTTATAATTAACCATCATAAATATCCTCTCAAACTAGAAACCGACCATATCTGTCGCATATCCGAAGGGAGTTCATATTCTATATGGGTTGGACACTAGCACCCGAGTATCAAATAACAATAATGAAGAATGATTTCTCACAAACTGAAGCTAAAAAAATGGAACATATATAAATCATAGAAAACATTGGTGAAGATAAATATATTATGAAACTAAATCCTAAAAGTAGAATATAAAAAAAATCAATAGTATAAAAAATATCTATTTATAGATACAACCACAAAGGACATCCAGAATAGGAAAATAAACTAATCCATGTATGAATGTGGGAAGACTCCCACAATCTCACCAATGGCTACCCACCTCAGTTGACAACACACCTCATCACCTGACAATGGATCCTTGAATTTACAAACATCGAAATACATAACTTGTTCTATGTACCACTGAATGGATACACAGTGTCTGAGCTAACATTATTAGTAGGATCTCACCTTGATGTTTCAAATCAAGTCTCTAAAGTACAATCAATGAATTCTCAACATTAATAAAAAATACGATATAATAATAGTTTAATAATTTTTATATCATAATAATGAAAAAACAAATAAATTTAACCATTTTCCACATTTTCAATGAAAATTGGTAAATCAATTACAAATCATTTCATAACCACGTATCTAAAAATATTTAACATTTCAAAACAAATCATATATAACATATCATATCTAATACATGTGAGTAAAAAAATTAATTATCAAAAGAAAAATCATAGGTAACATCACACAAGGGATTACACTAGGTAAAGATATCCAAGACACTCATACATAATATAGACAATGATGTATGAATCAATCCTCTATACATAATAATCAATTCAATGGTATAGAGGAACACCAATCCATGTGAACCCAAAACATATCTAACATGTTCTATGAACAATATGATGATGTTGAAGATGAAATCCCCATTCGAAAACATATTGATAGTGGGTGAGACCTATTAATATATCTTCCTCCTTACTGTCAAATTATTCCCTTGTGCTCTATTTTCCAAACCATTTCATCAAACAAATCATTGAGAACCATTTCATAAAAACCATTTCTTAATAATTTGTATAAAATTTCCCATATACGAAAAACTAAGATAAACGCATATTTTATAATAACCAATTTCCAATCACAAAAGTAAAAGTTGGAATAAAATTATATTTCATTTAATGAATCAATTTTCCAAAATAGTTGTATTGATGTTCACCGACACTGGTTTGAGATGGACACCTACCTCAATCTTTAGTTCAAACATGCCTGCAAGTGAATGCACAATAAGAAGGAATTAAACAATAAAAAAAGTGACCCTAGAAACAATCTACACATATCATAATTGAATCAACTAAATAAATTTGTCTTTAGAGAATATGTAATGATACATACCTTAAGAATGCACACCACTGCACCACAATCCACAATGATTTTTCCCTAATACAAGATCTCATAGTAGATCAATAATGGGATTTGAAGAATCATCACCACATGTCAATGGAACAGATAACACAAGACAGAAAACTACTATGATTAGATCAATGATTAATCAAAATGGGTTAATCACTTGGATAGATGTAATCAGACCGCAAGGGTGATCAATCATAGAAAGAATCAATTTGTATTGAACATTGGCTCCAAAAATCACTTGAGAAGTTCTCTATGTCAAGTGAAGTGAGTGCTATAGAAGAGTAAAATATATATATATATATATATAGAACCCTAAAATCCGAATCAAAGACATATATATGATATGTAATACACATTTATCACATACAAAAAACCCACTTTTCTATTTTTTCAAAACTGATATTTTGATATTACACATCATCTCGACCTCTCATGTAAGTTAATCCATTATTAATATATAAATAGTTTAATAATTATATCTATAAACCATGTTCCCATTTAATAACCCATTTACATGAAATGTAATCTCTATGAACATATTTGGAAATCCATATTATTAATCATAAACCACAAACCAACTCAAGCTTTCTTAGAACATGGGGATAACTCTTAAAATCCCCTAAACAATTTCTACCCAGACTCATCAATTAATAAAAATATAAATCCCTAAAAATAATTTATTTTTTAAGAAAAAATGTCCTCAATTCTTGATAGTACTCAAACACACAAAATTAATGTGGAAAAATTAAAAAAAAATATAATTACATGAAATTATGTCACAGGATCTTACAATGACACCACTGTAATACATTCCATCCTTAAGAAGTCATGTAGAAGAATTAGCTCCAGTAAAGAGGTTAGGAAAGTACATTTTCATTTGTGACTCACAGTCCTACGTCTCATGAGAATATGATCCATACATTTATAACACTCTAACTGATGGAACATACATCCCACACATGACATTCACATTAGATTTAATTATCTAAACTGGCTAGTAAATAATAGAAATATCTTTCTATAAATAAATATAATCTCAACTCAAAATAGGATTTCAGATAGGATGATATTTCTTGAGATATAATATGTAGAAAATATCTGGAATGTTTATCAATAGAACTGTTAATGCCACTCATAATGAACCTTTCTAAGCCGCTTGATGACATCATATGATCCAAGATACCTTGAAGCCTGAGGATGACGCTATGAATCCCCTTATTATTTATATTGACACTACATTATTAATAGATACAAATGTATATCTGAAATCCTTTTTTACATCTCATGGACTATACTACGTCAAAAAAGAGAGTCCTCACCCACCAATTACCAACAAATGGGAGATCTACATGGTTGATTATAAAACACCATGAAATAATCCATTCTGATTGATGAATTATAACTATTATTGTATGAAAACTAAATTAGTACTATATGGATATCATCTGAACATCCAAAATTCAATACACATGCACTATGAATATCTTCCATTATTTGAATAGCGTGAACCATTTTACTATCATTCTATGGAAAATTGGTTGCATTCAATCTTACCTGAGTCCCTGTCAATTCTTGGAGAGTAATCTGGAATCTGAAATTAGTCCTTTTAACCCTCTATAAAAAAATTATATATGATACCACATATAACCCCAAAATTTCATTCTCATTAAACATAAAAAAGTATTCATAATATTTATTGTATTTAATATGAATAAAATTAGATTAATTTCTCTTTAAATCAATCCCAATATAGATATAACTCTTCTCATGAGGATTATATGGTAATACAAAAATTATTACATGGCTACCTCATACAATTTTCAAACTATCACTAGAATATGCTTGTGTGAACTCGAACATTTTAGATACTATGCCTTAATCTTTTGGATGATTTAAGAGTAGGAAAAAAATCCGTAAAATGATTTTTTGTACTCAAAGAGTAGAATCATTGTCTCATGTCAGGATAAAACATAATAGTTATCAAATGAACATCCCATGATGAAATATAATGTTAAAAAAATATATCTCTTCTTAGATGTTGGGATAAAAATATATCTCTAAAACATAGAATAACTTCTAAATAAAGAGACTAACCAAAAACCGTCTCATTACAATATAGGGTTTATTGAATTCCCTTAAAAATGATATCAAACTAGATTATATTTAAAATGGTCTAATATAGAGGTGATTTTATTTGAGAACTAGTCAAACCCATTCTTAAAACATCCTTTTGAGCATCAAAATGAAAATGAGATAAAATCCCTAGAAGGTACCACACTTCCTTAAATTCAGAAATATATTGTGATGGAAAATTACTACTAAGATCATATACAACAATATTCATATTCCCTGGGGTGTAGGTGATGTAAATGTTCAAAGTCTGATGGTATTCAAATCATTTCATCTCTCTAAATTTATTTTATTTCTGTGAAAAGATATAACTCTAACTCTTAAGGTTATAAAAGACTGTGAACTTTTCCTCAAAAATTAATGCCACCAACAATTAGGTTCATCGATAGTCATGTTAACGTAAATATCAAGAGTGGGTTACATATTATCATGTGTTATATGTTGGGAAAAACTTTTGGTCACAACACGGTCATCCTGAATAAATACATAACCCAAACTATTTCCATTAGTAACACAGAAAACTACATACCCTTTACTGGGATCAAGTAAAATAAAAATATGAAATTCTATAAAAAATAAATAATGAACTTTAAAATAATAATAGAATATTGAATACCATGTGAATTTTACCATTTTTCAGTTAAGATCATCAAAAAGTAACAACAACATCAAGAAATCGATGGCGAACCATATAAAGTATCTAGTTCAACCAAGATTTCTCCAAATCTCGAAATCATTATGTGGTTAATCCATTAAGAAAGATGAATTACCCTTATTAATATCAACTAATAATCCATTTTCATAAATCATTTTCCTTAATAATTTCACATGTTGATTCCAAAAATTTCATTTTGAAATATTAAAAAAAAATAGTGAATCCTTAAGATTTGTAGAACTAATCTTAGATTGTGCTCATTATCATTCATGGATCTTGAATAAACCAAAATATTATCTATAATCACAACAAAAAATTTGTTAATATATTTATGGAATGGCCTATTCCTCACGTCTTTAAAAACTAAAGGAGAATTAGTCGGACCGAATAGAATCCCAATACAATAATATTGGAAATACCTTCTCTTGATGTTATATTAAGTATATCACACTTTCAAACTCTAAGATGATGATAACCAAACATAAGTTCAATAATTAAAATAAACTTCCCCTTTATCATGTTAATCAAATAATCCACAAGAGAAAATGAATAATGGTTCGTAATTTTTACATGGTTCAACTATTGATAGTCCACATACAATTTAAGTGAGCCATCTACTTTCTTAGAAAATATAATCAGGGATGTGAAACAATATGGTGTAAAAACATTCTCCCTTATATCATCTAGTTGAAAATTGAGATCTTCAAATATATACAGGTTCTATATAATAATAAGGTATTGATAAAAATTGGGTACCTAGAACCATGTCATTATGAACCTCAACCTCCCCCTCAAGATAAATAATAGAGATATCAACTCTGAATAGATTAGGAATATACTAAGAAATATCTGGATGATCAACAATAAAAGAAATACCAATCAAGATCAACTACAACATCATATAAAATAATCTTAATCTCTAGAAGAGAAGGTCCAACATGACCATACCATAGATCTTACTCTACCTGAAACACCTATGATCTCCCATTGACAACATGAAATATAACATGCTGGTGGAAAAATAAAACATATCTATGTCAAGAAGAATTAAATTAATTATTAACTTTTCATCATGTATCGATAGTGCTCAATATAGAAAAAAACCCTTTCTCTTTGCAATTCCCAAGAGGATTCTCTATCTATATATAAAATGAAATGAGTTTCATTGGAAGGTTAATAATTTCAACAATAAAATATGACATAAATGATTTGGAAGAACTAGTATCATATAAAGTACCCAATACTAAATATTCTATAAATATGGTACCTCTCATTGTTGTGGGAACTGTATCTTACTCCTTAATAGAAACATCAAATGTCTGTAGTTTTTTCACTATTGAGGCATTTGGATAGAGTCATATAGTGTTTTTGGAATCTTTATATGTTGTAGTAGACTTTAGAGCTGACAATTCAAGGCCATATTGATTTGTATACAAAAACATATAAAAAATATTTAGATGGCCATAAGTTCCACAATAGCTTCACATCCTTATAGGTGATAGAAATAATTATTGGTGTGTCCAACCTTATCACACTGATATCAAGTTTGAGGCACACTACTATCTATTTTGTGTTATATAGAATATGTATTGTTTTGAGAACCTCCTCTACCACTCCTAAGATGATCCTACCAATTCTCATTTTATCCTTGTGTGCCACCAATGATTTCACTAAGTGGATGATAATGGAAATAATATCCAAAATTTTTACCATATTCAGTTCATCTATCATTTCCATATCCACTATCTTAACTAAGTCAGATACATCAAAATGAGTACCTATTATTTTATATCCGTTCACAAACCTAGTCGTTACTTCTGGCCTTTTAGATGGTAATTATTTAAATCCTCTGGTAAAAAATGATGTAGCATAGAAAATAGGTTGGTGTATGTAGATGATGAATGCTCTATTTAATATAAATAGAGGAGCTCTAGACACTTCTCAAACATTAGAAACATTTGAAAAAACTTACTAGAATAAGATAGTCTTAAAACACTTCTAGTCCAATACTACATACTCATTCACATGTACCATGGAATCCCACCAACAATATGAAAGAAACTCGTGTATAAATGAATATAATTTCACCTTGATGATCTAAGATGTATCCAAGACTTCAATCATCTGATTAATCATTTAAATCTAGTCCTCCCCCTCTTTAAGTTATTTTATTATGATTAAATTTTTAAGGATTCTCATCAATGAAGTCCCATGATCATTCTATTTCATTAATAGGTCCTAGATGTACCTCAACGACTTCGTTATGAGCTTCTGGTATATTCTAATCTGTGGTGCTAATATCCACCATGATATCATTGATAATGTAATGATCCCTCTGAGGATTCCCTTGAGAAGCATCTACTTCACCCTATAATAGAACTCAAGAAAAACATATATACAATGTCCTAGTATATCATAAAAATACATCTCATGCATTTTTTTGTAATATTTAATACAGTATGAAAGCATACCATAAGTGACTATATTAGTTTAGTGCCTCTAGAAACATAGAAATGTACAACTATTCGATAAGTAAACTAAATCATTGCCGACTGGGTTTTTCATAACTAAAACCCCTCTTAGACACATAATACGTAATACATATATTCATAACATGGGTAACTAAAACATAAAAAAGTTTGATATTGGATTCTCATTTAGGATAAGAAAATGATATTCTTATTAAATACAAGAACCTAATTATATGAGAATAAGATAATAACATTTAAAAACAACACCCTTCATGTCAAAAATGGTAATCATGAGCCATGGAATAAATATTGGATGTTCATAAGACAAAAATCATAAGGGAATAAAAAAATTAGATAAGAGAGAATAACATTGGTATAAGACAAGAATTGTTTTAACATAAATAATCAAAGAATATCATCTCCATATTGGCCAAGAGCCACAACCATGTCTACTATAGAGGGAAAATACTTTTACTATATTAAGTTCACTACTTGTTCCATCCTTTTATTATTATACCAATTTCACTCAAAATTTATTGCCCTGTATAATTGTACTAGTTTCATGCCCCATTCCACCCATGTCTGTATCATGAGATATATAAATCTTTACCAAATGAATTGGAGGGAGATATATGTCCCACCCATATCCAAATAAAATCCATATTAATGTTTTCCACATGACCCTAAACCGTAATCATATCACAACCCCTAAAATTAAATGGGTATCATAAAAAATTAATCATATATTAACCTATAAAAAGTATACCAGTTTCTTAATTATTTAATCGTAGCATAACCTATGAAAAAAGTGGGTTTCATAATAATATAACCCCAAAAAATAGAAATGATCATAATAAATATAATGCCATATGAACATAAAACATTCAGGAATAGAAAAATAATGGTATACTTATATCATATCCCATATAAGGTATGGGTAATTCCAAAAGATTTTATCATTGATTGAAAATAATTTTAAAAGATCATTTAAAACATTTCTTGAGAAAAAGATCATTTCCACTTAGAGAAACTTATTTAAAACCATAAATAAATTTTGTAAACCTTTTTACTTTGAAAATTTCTATAAATACATTTAATGAAATAATTGAAATGAATTTAAAAAAAAGAACATTGAAAAAATGTTCAAAATAATTTGACATCAAAATTATCTTAAAATATCATTGTAAAACATTTTTGAAACATTTTTAGAAAACATTATTCTGAATGAATATATATTTTCGACAAAAAAAGAAATTAAGTATTCTTTTAAAAAAGAATTTTAATAATTATATTCAGTAAAAAAGTGTTGGAAAAATGATACCGTTGCAAGAATATATCATGAATAACTAAAGGATATGAATATTCATAAGATTTTTTACGATATAGATCATAATATTTCATCAATGAAAGTATAATCATACATAATCCTGATAAATGATGAGATTGTATCAATAAAATCTTACCGCTTTAGTAATTTGGTTTTATAAATACATAGAGAAATAATATAAAATGAAACTCAAAATATCATGATCATGAAAATATTAATTATATTACCTATCAAAGGGGATTTATATTCACCTCATGAAGTAATATAAGTTCCTAACCAAACATATATCTCAAAGAAAGTAAATTGTGAGAAAACATCGCTTACCACTTTTCTAACGATTTAAACATAAACCCAATGAAATATATATTCTAAAATGTATTTTTAAATAATTATATGTATCATATAATAATTATAACATATATCCATAGGTATTATACACCCTAAATACAAAAAATATGTTGTAATCAAGTCTTGTGTCTCATAGAAATTAAAATTAAAACGAAAATACAATACGTTTAAAAAAAAATAATAAATCATATTTCCTTTGAAAGAAAAACACATATTGAATAATTAATTATCATGAAATTAGTTATATTCATGATATTTCATTTCATATGTAGTATATAATTCACAAAACATATAATTACTTGTTAATATATAATTATTCTATCGGAAATAAAAGTGAGACTAGATATCCCCTTACCTTACATCATTCCATATATTATACCATATATGATCTTCTTATGATTTTGGATTAAATGTTTAATTCCAATTCTATGTTAATGTTATGTTTTGGGTAATAACCCCTTTATTTTTAATATATTTTTTAGTTTTATATATTTATGATCCTCTTCATTTAGACAATATTTAATCATATATAAATTGATATCGATGATATTAATATCATATACATTCTTTATATATATATATATATATATTATAATATATAGAATTTGGAAATAGGAAATGAAATGAACCATTAATGGAGAGGGTCGGTCAAACGTACATATGAATGTTATATACATTTTTTATTGATTAAAGAATTAGAATTATTACTGATATTTTTAGTCTATGATAATTTTAATTTCATATATATCACATATGTTTATTTAAAACATCATTAATAAATTAATGTAAGTTGTGAACAAATGACAAAGCTTCGTGAGGTAGTAGTCCACCGTACCCACAAACATCATTATCATATTCCAAAAAATGAAAATAATGATGTTACACATGATATAGAAATTAGAGAATCATAATAACATAATAAAAATGATAAATATTAGATCTAAATAGAATGTCTATTATATCTCTAAATCATGATAGGTTGAAATGGGAAAAATGAAAGACATTTGTTCATTTACCGGTAGTCTACCGGACACATGAACGATGATTCATAACTAATTTGACGGAAGTGAGATTGTTTCTTGGTCATTACTATAAAATAAAAATAACATTAATATATTGAAGATAAAAATTTCATTATATAACCTTGATATAAAAATAATTTTATAATTTTGTTCAAAAAAATAAAACAAAAACATTCATTGATAAACGTTACCTCTTCATTAGGTATCTCCTTTTGTTTTTTACCAAAAGACTTATGTTGTTCGCTTTATTCAAATTATAAAATTTGTATATTTTGAGGAGGGAAGTGGACAATTTATTTGGGATGGGATTATCTGATACAATTTTTTTAATGTTTGAAATGAGGAGTAGATGTGTTGGCCATTTATAAGTGAGGAAGATGACACACTTGGATATTTTTATAAGAAGTTAGGTGATAACAATTTTTTACCTAAAACTGGTCTAAAATAAAAAACAATCGATAAATTAAAGATTAAAGTCCAAATATGTCAAAATAATGGGTTTTTAAGAAGTTTATAAGTCATTTATGACCCTTTAATTTTTTCTTCCTGTCATATAACTCATTTTTATCTTTATCACCATGATAAATTTTAATTATTTTTAATAATTGTTTTTGAAAAATAAATTAAGTTTGACTTATTAAAAATTAAAAATTATTATTATTAAGATCATAGAATCCATTTTATTAAAATTCAACTAATTTATGTGGTGGAAATTAATATAAAATTAACCTACTGATGGGACGAAACAGCGGGTTTTAAAAATAAAAATTTATAAAATTCAAAAATGTATTTATATCCAATTTCAACGTGGAAATGATTTTGATAACCTAAATTGGATTTATTTATGTATAGTTAACCTTATTATTCATTAAAACTTGTTAAAAGTTTTATTATACGATATAAAAAATTAGATGAAAAGGATGTTTTTAATTAAAATTCAGAATTCTTCACTATTCATCCAAAAATGAAATATTTTTAAAAAATTATGAAATTCACCCCAATAGAATTTTGATATTATGAATTCAAAAACACAGTTACTCTTATTGCATTAAATTTCTAAAAGTTTAAAAAATTAATTGTATTACCAGTCACCCAATGACATAAAACTATGTTCTATTAAGAAAGTTGTACTTTCAAAACCTATAATGACTTTACTGTTATTTTAAATTTTATTATCAATATGTTTTCTTGAAATAAAAACATTATAAATCATTTTTAGAAATTATTTATTTCACTTGATAATATTAAAATTAATCTATATGTTATAATAGTCATGTTCAAATACCTATATTATTAATATAGCATTATTTGTTCTGAAATCAACATTGTGATTAACACAAGATAATATGGTGTTTCATAGTGCCCTAAAATAACACGGTGTTTTGTATAATGTAATATTAACTAGGTATATTTTTCATTGAGATCAATTAATTAATTTCTTTATTTGAAAAGAAATTGTACCCAAAAACATGGGGTGTTACATTCTACCCCAATTACAAGAACTTTTCCAATAAAAATCATTAATACGGTAAAAAATAAGTATAATTCTACCACATCAAATAATCATGTTCCCATATAGCTTTAAAAAAATGTTGGTTTAACAAAAATACATTTACATGGTTAGTGTGCCAGATTTGTAGAACATTCTCTGTATGCCTAGAATATCCAATGGTTGTTCTTTATAAGATATGCCTTTATCAAGCGGTATGAACTCAGATTTTAGTACATGTGTTGGATAAAGTATGTACTTACTAGGGAGATAGACATGGAACATTTCTTGTACTTCAGAGTGTTTTGGTGTACACTCTATGTGATAGTATTCCATCCTGATATGATCAGGAATTTCAAATGGAACGTTAAACTTAGGGTATAGTTTCTCAGTCATCATGAATCTCATAACCTTGTTCCTTTAAAAATTATTAGAATCAACTTATCACCAACATAAAATTCTAGATCATGATAGAAATTATCAGCATATCTTTTTTTTTGACTCTAATCTTATTTCATATGTTTCTGAATGGATCTAACCCTCTGGGCTATTTTATCAACTATCTTGGGTACCAATATATTTCTTTCTCCAACATAATTATATAGCATTATAGCTATACATTTCATTCCATATAGTGCTTCATAAAGAGAAACATTAATTCTTGAGTGAAACCAATTATTGTAAGAAAAATCAACTAGAGAAATGTGTTGATCCCAAACACCTTTGACAACAAAATAACATGACCAAAAAAATCATTTTGAATTTTTATTGTTCTTTAATAATGACAATCAATTTGAGGATGATATCTTGAGGTAAATCCCATATCTGTTTCAAGATCTAGTGGAATACATCAACAAAACATTGATGTAAAACATGGATACTTATTAAATACAATAGAATGTGGTACACCAAGAGTCTTTACTACCTCTTTAATGTATATCCTGACATGATGATCCATATATAATACTTATTTTATATCATTGACATGTGAAGACTTATTAAGGTGATCAGCTTCAACATATGTAGAATTATTTCTTTTAGACATTTTTGCGGGTCCAATGACAAAATATATTGTGATTTTATCCCATTTCTATTCTGGTATGGATAATGGGAGAAAAATACCCTTATATATTTTTTCTATCTATCCTAAATTGATGGAATACCATGATTCATGATATAATGTCTACAATATTTCTCTTCATGTCATACCACCATAACTATTCCTTCACATCCCTATACATCTCCGTACTTCCTTGATGAATAGAGAGTGAATAACAATAAGTTTCCATTAACTTATCCTTTTTCAAATCTATTATATATAGAATGAATTCATGGTTCTTGAACCTTATAATTCCATTATTGTCATGGTTAAACTCGAGAATATTTCTAACCTTCTTTTGCAACTCTACATCATCCATCTTCTCCCCTTTAATATTCTCATGGATAGGTTTTTTGACATTAAATTAAACAAGATATGATCTTTTACCATCCATTACGATTTCCATATTCATCCTTTTCTAATCCAAAAATATTTGTCCTTTTGTGATCATCACCACAGATAATATAGAATGATCTTTTAGACTCAAAACATCGGTAACCCATTTCTCTTTTATAGGGTGTTAATATATTAATATGTCATAATCATTAATCAACTCTAACCATCATATTTAGCACATATTCAACTCCTTATGTTTTATTATAAACTTCATACTTATGTGATCGATATATATAACAATTTTCACTATAAATACAACTCTTTTATATCATTAATGAAAAAATTATCACGACTAACTCCAAAGAAAGATATTGATAACTCCTATCATTAACATTTAGTTATCGTGATGAATAATAAATACCCATGAAATGTTTAAAGAAAAAATAGCAATCCCTTCTTGTATACATCACAATAGAGTATAAAAACTTCTCCACTATAGGGTAATGTATGTATACGTGTGTTGAATAACATTCCATTCAGTACATTATAATTTTCCAAACATTCATTTTATCATAAGACTGTTGACGCAATCCAAGTAAATTTTGTACGAGGAATAGATAATTGTGATAAATTACCCACAAACAATTGATAAAATCTACATATAGAACATGAATTTGTTTATTAGTCACTATGGTTGGTCAAGTCCCAAATTCAATTTCTATTATATGCAATGGATCTACTTATATTCCATCTATGTAGATTTTATGATGCAAAAATGAATCCTTTTGTATAAAAATTCAAACATTTTAAATTATTTATATAGTTTAACCTTCAATTATATAATTATTAAATTTATGAATTGATCTTCACACACTTCATTTAACTTTGAGTAGATATGAATTCAATCAATAAATACCAACACAAACTGATCAAGGTAATATTTGAAGACTCTATTGATTAATTACATGAAGATAGAAGGAGAGGTAGATAATGATGAACCCGATTTCGGGAGATTGATATAACCCTAATGCTCAATGATCCTTCATTGATGTGGTTTCATGATGAACTACACGGATCCCTATGCCTCAGATTAATGATGTTTTGGTGCATTACCCTTTCATTTATACAACAAATTTTCATTACCATGGAGATCCTAAAATTTAATTCTCAACATTATTGGTAAGGATGCTTGCATCAGAATAGAAATTTGTTCTTTTTTGGAACTTTTCTAAGAATAAATTATATTTAAAATTCATGATTCAATCTGTTGAAGCCATTGGCTTCATGGGTTTTTACTCATCCAATTTTGTGTTTCGTTTCCCTTTTGAGGCTGATTATTATTGCTTATGGGAGAGCCGATCTTGGGTTTTTAGGGGATGTATTATTAGGATATTTAAGTCGAAAAAATATAAGAAACTCTATATTGAATCTCCCATTGTTTGGGTTTTGAATGGATTCCCTGGTCTCCCACTTCATTTTTTCACAAAAATTTCCATTTTTCTGATCTCCATGCAAATTGTAAACCCAATTAAGGTGGTGTCAGTGATGATGAATCTTTCACACCCCTCAATATATAAAGTTTGTGTAGAAATTAATGTCTCTATGGCTCTGCCTTCCCAGATTTGGATTCAGAATGATGATTCTAGTTTTTTCTAGGACATCAACATTGTAAAAATACTCGATTACTTTCATTCATGTCTTAAAATTGGGCATTACTTGAATGATTGTTCTCATATCTCATGTCCTGAGGTTAGATAATGCATCATGAAAAAAGGAAAACTGAAACATGTCCAGGATGAAATCATGGGTTTTCAGCCAGGTAGTGATGGCACTTCTAGTGAGGGAAACACTACTAGAGAGATTAATATAGATTAGAACAAGAAGTGTATGTCTATTGCTGAATATCCTTTACAACCTGAATGTCAATATTTTTGAAATATTGGATTGTCTAAAGTTGTAGATTCCTTTGTTCCTATCGCAAGTGGTTCCAATGTCCCCACAATTTAGATGGATGAATAGAAGAATACCATTAAGTCTCATGACACTAAAGACAAACTCTCTCATTCCATGGACTTTTCTAGGGAGGATGAGTAACATAAAATTAAAATGGAGGAATCATGTCATAAATCATGTTCCTGGAAGGTAAAAAAACAAATGATAGATGTTGAAGGTTTGAATACCCCAAACTCTAAAAAAATAAGCATAGATACTACAACAATATTGAAAGAATAATTTTTAAAGGATCTGTAGACACCTCTAAGAAGGTCAACATTCAATATTAATCAACACAAACTATGTAATACCATTCAATTTTTTCATGAGGAATGAGGAGGAATTTGATGAACGAAACAAGTACTGTGTTTTTAGAGAATCGTACATGATTGAAGAGCATGTCAGAGAGGATGTTGACTCGTGGATGAATGTTTCAAATAATATTACACAACAAAAAATATTTTAATAAATAAATTCTTTAGGATAAATATATTGAAATCAAAATTAAAAGTTTCTTGATAATGATAGATGAATTCAAGTGAAATACTAATTTCAATTTTTGGGACATTCCCTGGAAATTATTGTTTCTTTTACTTGATTTCCCTTTTTGGTCTCCTAAGTGGTACCTATTTTTGTTCTTTGAGTTTCTGTTTTCTGGGGTAATGGTGGTTCTGTTATATGAAGAATCTGGATGTGAGTTGAATAATGTTAATTTATGGATGATGGTTGGTTGATCTTGATTAGATGTTGTTTGTGAATGATGATGAGGTTTAAGGTGGCAATCTTATTGGGTTACTTCTATGTTAATCACTTGGTGATTTTTTGTTGGTTGTTATCAAAGTACTTTTTGTTGGAATATTTATGCATTGGGTATTTTTCTACAAGATATTTGGTGATTTTATGTTCGGGTTTTCATAGATGTTTGCTTCTGATCAACTCATAATTTTTGTCTTGCATGGGTACTTTAATTTTAATTTTGTTTTTTAAGAAATGCACACCTGTTTCTCATAGAATATTGATCAATATCAGGGAGACTCGAGTCTATCTCTTGTAATTTATTCTTTTTCTTGTTCACTATATTACATTAATTACGGATATACCCTCAATTCCTTGTTCGTGTATGTTTTTTACACCTAGTTATTGTACTATTTCAATTAAATTTAATAAATTATTTTGGAGCATGAATTGGGTGATCAATTCCTGTCACCATTCATCTTAAAAAATTACATGTAGATATTTTGGGCATTTGTAGGACCAAATGTAATCACTATATTATCATAGTGTTCATTCATTGAATTAAATGTTTTGATCGGTATATCCTCCACATAAAACATAAATTGATGATATCCATATAAATGGTTAATCATGGAGAAGTATTCAGATCCACACAATTGAACAAACACTTCACCAATACATTTAAGAGGATACACATTCTTTATCACGATCTTTTTCAACTCCTAATAATCAATGCAGAGTACCATCAATCCATTTATATTTTTTAATAAAATAATAATTTTACCGCAAGGTGACTATCATTGTTGTATGTGTAACATCCCCAAATGATGCAGGTTTAAATGACTAAAGGATATGACTCATGTTAATAAGGATAACCTTATTTTTTGAGAGCCTTCCTTATTAGAGCTCCACATTTAAGCGTTCTTGGCCTGGAGTGGTGATCAGGATGGGTGACCATTTGGGATGTTTCCCAGGGTGTGTGTCAATGGGAAAAACACACTAGAAAGGACATGTGTTGTCCTGTGGGGATAATCATTAGTCAGACGACCTTTTCAGCCATGTTGGTGGGCCCCTAGGTGGGGACCACATGTCTGTGGGGCAACTGGTGGTGAGCCCGGGCACGACTGCCTTTTTAAGGCGGGGTGTCTATGTTGTCCCCAGGTCCCATTTGTCACATTTTGTATCAGAGGTGGTTCCCAGCCTTTTGTGAGGTGCATTTCCTGGGTTAAGATGTATGGCTCACAACAAGGCTAGTGTGCTATAAAGAGGGGGTGATTGTGACTTCTCCAAATGATGCTTGTTTAAATGATTAAATTATATGACTCATGTCAACAAGATGCACCTTCCTTTTTGGGAGCCTGCCTGATTAGAACTCCACATATTAGCGTGTTTAGACTAAGTAGTGATCAGGATGGGTGACCTTCTATGATGTTTTAAATGGTGTGTGTGAGTGAGGAAAAACACACTAGAAAGGACAAGTGTAGGCCTATGGGGATAATCATTATTCAGATTACCCATTCAAGCATGTGGTTGGGCCCCTGAGTGGGGACCACGTGTCTATGGGAAACTGGTGGTGAGCTAGGACCTGATGGTCATGTTAAGGCAGGGTGTCTATGCTGTCACCAAGACCTAGTTGTCTTAGTATGAATCCATTTTCAATCATTTATTTTATATACATCTTTAATTCATACAAACCAATTGAGGTCGTTCTCTAGGGTTTCATTTAAATTGGTGTGGAACTCAGTATGGGTCCAATTGAGGTCACAACTTTACGTTTTGATCGATGAATAATAAATTCTTCGAGAAATACATCAATAAATTCCTAAACAATAGGAATGAAATAGATTTCATGTTACTTTACATCCATCTAAGATAAAAACACTATATTAATGGGAAATAATTCTCTTATATTTTATGTGATCTTCGTTGAATGTTTATCATTATCATCACATTAATAGGTGATTATTGGATTTATGGAATATCAAATGTTATATCCATTCCTCTACAATTGATATGTGATTTAGTTAGAGAAATTAAATTCATGGTTAAGATTATATCTAATTAAACCCTACGAATTATGAAAAGATGAGAAGTAATAAAGATTCCACCAACATAAACTATTGAGGAACCATATACTTGAGATATGATCATCATACCATTTCTGGTTTTCACTAATAAATATTTAGCTAGTAATTTTGGTGGCATCTTGATACCATTATAAAATTATTTTGAAATGAAAGAATGGGTGGAGATAGTGTCAAATAAGAAATTTACAATTATAGAGTAAATGTAAATAGTAGTTGTCACCATGTTATTATCACACACCTTATCCAAAATAGTGATCGCATGAGACATCCCCTTGTCCCTCATCTTAAGACGTTACTAATGTCGATCATTATCATTAACCATTAGGTTTGGTAATTGGTTATAATAATTCCCATTCTTCTTACACTTAATGAAATTACATGGGAAGTTCATTATATGCATCATTTTCTATATTTTCTGTAACACCCCTAGGATTTATAAATAAATTTAATATATAATGAATTCAACATTGATAATTTTTCAAACAAAACATTTTTATAACATAGCCACTAAACATAATTTACCCTCATTTGTGATTTGAATTATGAAATACTGACATAAAACATTGTGTTCAATAAGATATTTAGAGTCTAATATGGACAACTCACTTTTTATTGAATATTATCTCGAGAATTATAAACATTAATGTAAAATTATGAATATTAATTATGACCTTATGAATACTAATTTCATCCTTATGAATAGTAACCTCACTTGTGAAAGTATAAATAAAATTTAGAACCTTGTAAATGAAATAGAATTAATAATTAAGTGCTGGTATTTTTATTGTGAAAAATGAATCTTTATTTGGAATTTAATAATTAATAAATTTAAATAAAATAAGATTTATTTTTATATAACATATTCCTAATTAAATATAATGTTTTTCTAAAATTTTAGGATAATTTAATAAGAATTTAGTTATTTTTAATGTTGTTATAAAATCAGTTTTAATTTTAATCGCTAAATTTTATTTAGTAAATGTTGAATTTTTATAAAAATTAAAATTCTCACATTTATTAAAATATTTTGATAAAATAGATTCAATTTTTTCATTATTCATTCTGAAAAATGGATATGGTTTTTTTTGTGGGTTTCTAGGAAATAATTGAATTTCTTTGAATAGTAAAATAAAATATTTTAATGTATATATACATTTCATGTTAAATAAACTATTACATGAATCATGGAATATTTAAGAAATAATTATTTCAAAATAACATTCCCCTACTACTATTTTTGGTTATATGAATCAAACAGTAGGGCCTTAATTGAGAAAAATAATAAAATAATGAATAAGATATTCAAAATCCACCCCTCTCCTCCGCTTTAAAAACCACCCCCACTACCTCTTCAATTCACACCTCTAAGCCTTATAGATTATAAATGTTCTGAACAAATACAATTTCATTGTCTCTACCCACATCTAGGTTCTCTTGGTTTTTCCAAATTACCAGAACCCCTTCCCTTAAGAAGGTTCTCAGGGATGATAATTCAATAGGTAAACCCTCTCCCCTATTCGTTTAATTTCATATTCAATTTTTTTATATTAATATCCTTTCCTAACCTCATATGTCCAATTGATCATGATAACTCAACTATAACAATTATAATATAATGATATCATGTTAATGGAAGACTCATAATAAAACTCCTTACTCTCTCTCACTCTCTTCTATTTTAAAAATGAAATCATCATCTGGGAGATGCCCATTTACAACCATCATGGATGAAACACCTTCCTTATTAAATTTCTACTTAAATAACAGTCATTAAACCATTTTTATGTTTGAGACAAAATATGATATATATAATATAACATATTTAATTATATGTAACCAATATATATAATAATATTAATTAATATGACAAAACTAATCTGTAATAATCATAATACTACCAAAATAATCTAAATTATTATCCTTAACGTTTCATCTAATAATTCATCCTCATACTATTTAAGAAAAGGAATTATATGACCAATTTAACTATCTAATGTTCTTTAATACCTTATAAAATCAATTTTATAGAATTATATCCATTTGACATGAAATCTACTACTAATAAACAAGAGAACAAATTATGCAAGCAAAGAAAACAGACACTATGGAATGACAAAATTAAATCTTATAACATATCAATATGAACATAAATGATATTAATAAGACTATAATGAATAAAATATATTCTTATAAGGATATTAATTAAATAATTATTGTATTTAATTTAATTTTCCAAAACATTAAGGTCATGTTCATAATACGTTCATGCATAAGGTAAGAGTTTTTTCATCTCATATCCATTTTTTGAGATATTACTTATTCACCATTATTTATTGTTTATGCTGTATGTATACATCACATTATTGTATCATATCATGAATATTATTATTTTAATGGTATTAAATGTTTCATTTTATGGTTTTTAATATTGGATCATATGATTCGATTTATTACAAAGTGGTAAGGGATTCTACCAGAACCCCTATTTTTCCATCAGGTTACTCATTCCCAACCATTATTCAAACATAATTATTATTTATTTACATACTTACTTTATATATTTCCTAAATTACATTTCTAATTATTTTACTCATATATCCATATCATATTATCCTTCTTTATGGGGTTATAAACCTTTTAAAATTGTTCCCTTCTCAATTCGTCTCGCTAAGAAATCTTGATTCAATGGATATTCTAGAATTCATACCAATTTAAATGTGCACTATATAATATATTTTAATCCAAAATTATTTTTTTAAAAACAAAAAATTCATAAAGAAAAACATTCATGGTTCATTTTTTTTATGAAAACAAATATGGAATTACTCTTGAAAATATCTTTAATATTTTCTAAAAACCACAAAAAATATTTATAAATATTCTTTGAAATATATTTTTACATGATTTTACATCAATAAGAAAATAATTATGCCAAAAATATAATTTCAATTTCTTTCCCTTTTAATTTCGTGTATAGACAGGTTTACAATCAAATTTCCAGACAAATAAATGGGAATTTCCAAAAGTATTATTCTTTAAGAAGTTAAAAAGGAATTTTCACATCTCACTTTAACTTTTAGGAGATATATTCCTTGTTAACCAATTATCTCATGATTTTATTGTATTACAACCCTTTTTATATAACATATCAAGAGTATACTTATTCTTATCAAATTCTAAAGGAATATGATTAGAATGTTTCAACGTGCAATGAGAAAATTTGAAAAGTTTAAGGATTGTTTCCTATGTGATTGTTAAATGGTCTCATTTAAAAGTATCTACATCTATGTCAACATCTTATTTTGAATCTTGTACATCATTAAGTTTTCCTATTATGATATAATCAACAATATTTTTTTATTGTTTCAGATTAGTTGGATATGGATGTTTTATCTTGATACTATTCACCATATTACTCTAAATAGATAGTGTTTATCTTTAATTATAGTTAAAGATTATTTAAATTTCATATGTTAGATTGAATTTGAATTTATATATTCATTATTTTCTCCCCATTAAAACATGGAATTTATTGGACATAATAAATGATGGATGGGTCCATCTATAACTCCTCGATGCATCGGTAGGTATCATGAGACAAACTAGTTTGGGTTTTCACCTATTTATATATAAAATTGTCACGAGGCCTTGGATAAATGTTTATGATGTCTCCCATTATAAATTCCCTCATTCTATAAAAATTAATTTATATTCAATGTGATTATTATACTAGTAGAATACTCATGGTTATGTTTTATTAGCTTATTATTAATTCAACTCTTATTCCTTCATTGTTATAATGAAACTTATTTTCTTAAAGGCATGAATTTTTTATATTTCACCATGCCTAATGTTTATGTTTATGAAATATTCCACTGTATGGATTACCCTTACTAATAATCTATTCTCACCCATTTCTTTTGTTATATTTTTTCCTATGTTTCGAGGAAGTATATTATAATTGAATTTCAAGGACAACCTAGAATTTTTGAATGTTTCTAATGGGTATATATAATGTATTTAATTTTAAATTATTATGTTGAAATTATCTGTGTATCTTGTTTTCCTAAACTACTATACTATTCAGTCCTTCAAGATCTTATTCTATGTAATAATTCTAATGTAATAAAATAATGCACCGACTGTGGGCTTCTAGGTTCGGGGAGTTACAGTTGGTATCAGAAAAATAGATTTTGAAAATTTGAGGATATTCTTATAACCTAGAAAAATAGATTCGAAAACATTGATTAGGGAACAAAACCCTAAGATAAAATTTGTGGATATGCTTATAACAACATCCAAGAATTTCAGAAAGAAAGAGATTATGTGGATCTTCCTAGAAACTTTATCCAGTTATGGATGCTATAATTGGACATCGATCTAGAACAGTTATACCACAGAGTAACAACTCCGACAATGTGTTCTATTATTGACTTGGCGTAGCCATGTACATAATAATGGGCCGTATTGCGCACCTGGTTTGATACTCTAATGGGGTATTATTAGGAAAAATCCCATTTATTTTACCCTCAATTATGAAGGATTTATTCCCCCAATGTAATCAAAGTATATGTTTATAGGATTTACAATTAATAAGTTTATGTTATAAGTTATACCATGATTATATTTATAGAAATTTCATAATTTTTCTAGCTAGTATAGTATATGGAACTTATTATAAATTGCACATAGTAGAAGAAATTAGAACCTCACCAATCCATGTGATGCAATGATTAAAAAGGATTATATCTCTGATAGTCTTAAGCCATTATTTTATAGTAATATAGTCTCCATAGTATGCTCATCATATGACGAAATGATATCATGTGTTAAAAATATGTATAAATAATTCTCTGAGTACTATATATTTTAAGGTAATAAAGAGAATAAGATGATGGTAGAGAAAAATATGGATAAAGGGAAAAAGGGAATGAATGGTATTTCTAGCATGTGATAACTGATAAAAGAATCACCCTAGAAAATTCTTGAAATGAATGAAATTGTATTATATGTGTGGAAAAAAATGACACCATGTTCATGATTGCGATGGTAAGAAAACATTTTCCAATGTACAATGATTCAACTGTAACGAAGGGAGACACTATGTGAACCAATGTCTCAAGAATCAAAGGGTGATTCCCCAAATGATGTTACTGGATAATGATCAATTTATAATACTACCACATATGAAGGGAAATTATTAATATTTCTACACCAGAATCATGTCATTTGAATATTTTATCATAAATTTACTAGTTAAAATAATTATGGAATATATGAGGATTTTTGTAGTACTTTTTATTTTAGGATTTGAGACAATAAGTTGAATGGTACCAGGAAAATACATGTAGTGGAAGGCTAAACATTTTTTATAAAACATTATTGAGGGAAAGACAATGGAAAATATATTTTTGATGTTGAGATAATGATAAAGAAATGATTGATTTGGATAAGTGTTGAATATCATGTAACTAATTATTGACTTTTAAATTAGTGGTCTATGCTATCATTGATGGATTTTACCACACTTTAGAAATATAGAATATATCCAACATCATTTTTAAGGTTGAATGCATGTTTTTATAAGGTTTTATGGTAATTATACTTATTACCATATTTCAAGAGGACACATGATGAGGTTTTTAACATGTTTGGAATGTGAGAGTGTAGATCATCTTAATGATGACAAAATTAAAATAAGGATGCTGATCTATTGATTAGGATGGATCATGGAATTTTAAACAAAATGAGGACTACCAAGGACCTCATGTACATGGATCATGAAATAATGTATATGGGAATTATCAAGGATGGTTGTTATAATATTTAGGAAGAAAGGGAAACTTAGCCCGAGGTACATTAGTCCTTTTGAAATTCTAATGATAATTAGAGATGCAGAATATAAATTAGGAATAATGAATATCCTTTATAAGGTGGACAATGTGTTCCACATCTCTTTGTTATGAAAGTATATTCCATACAAACCATGTAATCACTACAGAAGGAATATAATTGGAACCTGACTAAACCTATTGTGAAGAGCCTATCTGGATTATAGGCACTAAAAAACATGTTGGGAGGAATTAGATGACTTGGCTAATAAATGTACTTTGGAAAATCATAAAATTGAAGAGGCAATGAGGGATCCTGATGAACATATCATAAAAAATACCAAAATCTTTTTAAAAGGTAAAATTCTTGAATTTCAAGGATGAAATATTTGTTTGGGGAGAAGAATGTAACACCCCAAAGATTTAAAAATTAATTTTATATAGAATTAAAGAAACAAAAGGGCATTATGAAATAACACATTGTTATAACATAGTCCATAATCATAATTTATCCGCCCCTATTTTTTGAATTTTAAGAAACTACCATGCACTGTTGCGTTCAGTAAAATATTTACAATCTGAAATGGTTAAATAAATTTTTTTTGGTGAATAATATTTTAACCCTTATAAATAGTAATGTAAAATTATTATTAGTAATCTTACCCTTATGAATGGTAATGTGACCCTTATGAATAGTATCCTCTTTTTTCAAGGTATAAGTAAAATTTAGGCACTTTTTAAAATAAATACAATTAGTAATTAAGTGTTTGTATTTTTATTGTGAATAATAAAATTGTAATTATTATTTAATGAATAATAAATTAATTTAAAAGAAAATTAATTTTCATATAATATATTTCTTAATCAATATGATTTCCAATTATTTTAGAATAATATATTAAAAATTTATTTAATTTTTTGGGTTTCATAAAATCAGTTTTAATTTTAAAGGCTTCATTTTTCAAGAAAATGATAATTTTATGTAAAAATAAAATTTCTCTTATTTAGATTATTATTTTGATAAAATATAGTTTTTTTATTCAACATTTTGAAAAATAGTTTTGGGGATGTTTTGTAATTTTTTAGTAATATTTGAAATTTAAGTGAATAGTGATGTGTAGTATTTTACTATATGTATAAATTACATGTTAAATACATTACTACATGCATCATGGATGATTTTTGAAAACAATACATATAACTCACATGAACCAATTACTTTTTTGGCTAACAATAATCAACCAATATTGCCTATATTGAGAAAAATAATCAAATAATGAATAAAAATATTCAAAAATCACTCCTCTCCTCCACTATAAAACCTCCCCTAAATCCCTATTATCCTCACTCCACTATTCCTTGAACCATATCATTGTTCTACCCAAATACTCTTCCCTATTCTCTCCTCAAATCTCCGAATGGTTGGTATTTCAGAAATACCAAAACCCCTTCCCTTAAAGGGGTTCTCAATGATGATAATTCAATCCGAAAAACCTCTCTCTTTTTCTCTTAATTTTATTTTCAATTTATTTTATATTCTAATCTTCTCCCTACCTACCCTATCTAAATTTTCGTGAAAACTCAAGTATCAGCTATATACTAAAATTAAATCAACTTATTATAAGACCTGTCTTCAATCTCCTTACTCTCTCTATTCTATTTTAAAAATGAAATCATTGTCTGTGAAGTTCCAATTTATAACCTTTAAATACGACGAACCTTCGTTCTTCAATGTCTCCTTCACTGCATGTCATTTAGTCATGTGTTTTTGAGAAAAACAATAATACATGTATTATAAACCATTTGATATTCTGGAACTAATATATGAACATAATAGTAATTCATATGAAAAAACTAGTTCGTAAAGAGGAAAACCGATAATGAAAAGCAAGGAAATAAACACTCCAGAACGACAGAATTAAATCTTATAACAGATAAATAATGACATAAATGAACATAATAAAAATATTATGAATAAAATATATATAGATATGGTTCTTAATTAATTATTTAATGGATTCAATTTTATTATCCAAGATGCTAAGGACAAGTTCTGAATCTGTTCGGATATAAGGTTAGGGTTTTCTCATCTCACATCAATTTTTGTGAGATATTACTTATTAGACACAATTTCTTGTGTATGGAGTATTTATACTACTCATTTTTGTATCATATAAATAATATATCTTTGTTAATGGTATTAAATGTTTTTAAGGGTTATTAATATTTCGGCGTTTGATTCAATTGATTACAATGTGGTAAGGGGTTCTACCGGAACACCCATTTTTTCCTTCAAGTTTCTCTTTCTCTACAATTACTCGAATGTAATGCTTCATTATTTATTTATATTTCTCATAAATTATGTGTATATTTTTCAATCTCAAATATCCATATTAGATCAACCTTATATTAAGGGGATATAAATCATTTAAAATGGTTCCTTTCTCAACTCTTTCCAATAAGCTAGCCTGATTCAAGGAACATATCAAATTCATAACCATTTACAAGTGCACTATATAATCTATTTTATGTCATAACTATTTTTTTAAATAACACATTTTATGATGAAAAAATATTTTATTTCAGTTTTTGTTTTAAGAAAAAAAACATTACCTTCTACTTTATAATCTCTTTAATGTTTTACTTAATCCACAGAAAAATATTTCTAAATATTCATTAAAAACTCATTTTACATTATTTCTATATAGTGGGAAAAATTTATTCCTAAAATAAAATTTCAATTTCATTCACTTTTACTATCTTGTATATGAAATTTTAAAATTTGATTTCTTGACAAATAAAAATGAATTCTACTTTTTCCCATCCCCCTCCGCACAAGGTGTACCCCTCCTGGGCCAGCAATGTGAGAAGGGAGATAGTAGCCCCCGAGTTCTACAGCCATTAGGCCGCAGTTTAGATACAAGAACTGAGGGTATAGTAAACACAAAAATGTGATGAATTTTCCTCTAAGATAACACATGAGAAAGAGAGAGATAAGACAAACACCAACCAACTCTAACATAGACAGAAATATAAAATAAATCCCAACTACACATAGGTAATGTCATGAAAAACTACCGCAACTATAGGGGGAACAAAATGTACCAAATTTAAGTAAAGAAAGCAACAAACATGAAACATGATCATCTCCTACCACCCCAAGATAGTAGTGTTTAGCATAATCTTTATACTTCTCCATGTCACCTGTAAAAACAGTTTATATATACATAGGGTGAGTATAAAAGTATACATAGTAGGATCCTCTGTGAAGACTCTCATGAAAAATTAATGAAAACATGCTAAAGGAATGTGAGAATTAAGTGAAACTAACTCATCACCTAAACAGGTGTACTATGTTCCCAGCCTCACCCTGGATACTTTCACCATATATCACACAGAAGAGTATATAATACAATAAAGAATATCAAGGGTAACCCACTACTACTCCCCACTAGTTTTTCACTTTTCCCCTACATCACGTGTCATATGCATCTATCTTCAACAAGTATTACCCGCAGACACCTGGGCGAAGCACCACAACATGCACCTCGTGCATCACAACCACCACGTTCATATAACATAAGTAACCATGTAGTTTCCCGGGGGCACCAGAACTTTCATAAAATATATCATACATTGTGTATTAAACCTCAAGCCATTATAGACCATAAACTGAGTATGGATCCCCATGACATTATAGAATATACAGGTTACACCTCTAGTAGTCCATATGAAACTATATCATGTATATATGTGTCTGAATAACCACAATCCGTTACATCTCTCTACATACATATATGGGGAAAACTAACCATTCTGACTACCAGTACATATAACTACCAAAAGAAGGGAACAGGGCCAAAGTGGATAGTCAACCATTCATCCACCCC
Organism: Viscum album; assembly: GCA_963277665.1. Lineage (NCBI taxonomy): Eukaryota > Viridiplantae > Streptophyta > Magnoliopsida > Santalales > Viscaceae > Viscum > Viscum album. The sequence goes on from OY728142.1 coordinate 1,544,900,747, forward strand.
CAAGAATGATGATGAAAATATCCCCCAAGGGCTCAGAATCCACAGGGTGACAGGTTCCCTAACTGATGGGGTAGAGTTGCATGTAAAAACTCAAAATTAAAAATATAACATACCTCACAACCACATTATTTGCATAACCTTGTCTTAGACACTACTATAGAAATTGTCTCTCGGACTCCCAGTTATGACTATTAAGACTATGTGTCCTATAATCACACAAACATTTATTAGATTTATTATTTTAAATTATTCACTTTTTATATGTTTCAATTTAGATTAATTAAATCATTAAACATTAATTAACCATTATAAATTATAAATTACATTTTTTTATCATCACACCCAAAGTCCATTGTTCCATGGAATTGAAACCTCAACATAGTGTCTTAGATAGCTGCAAACCCATGGGATAAAATCACTTATTCTATTATTTATTAACATTATTATTATGTTCCCATATTCCTAGGATTTCTAAAAATAATATTATAAACTCATAAACAGAATGGGGTCAACATGGTGGGTATTTGAACTACCCATCATGTCTTTTCCACATATACCAAGAGCGTAGAACCATCCTCCCTCAAGGAGATGAACATGGACATAAAATGGCATACCCTACACGTCTTCACCCCTTTCTAGAAGAAGGATAATAAAAACCAGCTTCCTTGAGGATTGGGGAAAGAAATGTAGATAAACAACCAAAAAGAGTAATCATGCATCCAAACATTCACATCCTACCCAGTTCACCATCTATGATGTCCTCCTCGACACCCACATGCATAAAGTGATGACATTCGCCACTCTAGGCAACAACTTCTAATACAAACAATGGGAAACCCTGCCCCCTCATATCATAATAGCCATCCAGGATCACATCACAACACAAGAAAAAGGAAAACCATCATATAAAATGGGATCTTGGACCTCAAACATAGAATCCAACCTTTAAACATAATGATCACTCAAGGATCAAAAGCACAAGGAATATGGCCTTTCAAGATAGAGGTTAACTTAGAACCGTATGAGTAAATAACTATTTATTAAACAATCAGTTATTCAATCCATCTGGAAATAACCAATATATTATTTTTTGGTTCCAAATACTTGAAAACCTAAATAGTAAGCTATTAAAAATAATTAATCATGCTTACTACGTTACTTCGATCAACATCAATTTACAACAACAACCAGATTCATTTATATGCCTCTTTATCATTGAAATATAATTAAAATTAACCCTATTTTATGTTCTTTAACAATTTAAATCATGAACGATAAGATAAAAAAGGAAGCATTGATATCACACTATCTAGAAAAACATGCCGCAATGACATATGAATGATATCAATTTATTTATACTGTTAAAATATTTATTATGTCAATTATATTGTGATCCAATTGGATAAAATATCATAACTCTACATAAAGGAATAGCTAAGAAATTAATCCTCTTCCTTAAAAGGTTCTTGAAGTTCTTTATATTAGAATTATCAACACATTGGATTATGATCACCTCCCCTGTGAAAACTACATCCACCTAAGGACACCGCGACCTGACAACACAAACTGACACCAAAGAAAACTCTATCAGAATCCTGGAGATCACATGACATAACATGGAAAAGGGGAACATGAGTAGATGAATCGAAAAATACAAATGAATCGAGGTAGATCATACCTTCTATCGATGATGGATTGACACTTGCTTCTTGCACCAGAATAGGGGGTGCGCATGCCGCAGGAAGAAAAATCAAGGGAAATGATCCAAGGGTTATGGTTTGATAACACTGATTTTATGGGAAAGAGAAACGATTTGAGAATCACATACCAGTGAACATGAATTTATAACTAGTGGGGAATATATCTCATCACTTTACAAAGATTTATAGAGCATCCATTTAGGATACGCTGAATTTTCCATTAAAAATGGATCGCATTAAACCACACGGTTTGACAATGTAAATGCATAATGATCCTTAGGAAAATTAATATAGGAATTATAGGATCTTAATCGTCCTCAAATCCTATAAAACAGGGCCTTTAATGCATTTATTGTCAATGAAAATGTTAAAGGGGTGAAACTGTTGGAAGCTGGAAACATTGTACACCTACAGATCCTAGAAACACATTACACCTACCAATCCTGGAATCATTGTACACATAACGATGCTAGAAACACTGTACACCTATGGATGTTGGAAAAACTATACACCTTCCAATGATGGAAACATTGTACACCAACCGATCCTAAAAACATTGTACACCTATCGATCTTGGAAACACTATACACATACCCATCCTAGAAACATTTCACTCCTTCCGATCCAGGAAGCATTGTACACCTACCAATCCTGGAAACATTATACACCTACTGATCCTAGAAAAAAAATTACATTACTGGAAATTGGGAAAGTGTTAGGGATAAGTCACTTGGACCACCCAAAACACCTAACCAGATTTCAGAAAAAGATTGGACCATAGAGGTTCGGGACATTACATCAGATACCTATCAAAACATTCTCATCCTCAAGAATTCCAAACTGAACTAAAAATAAACGGAATATGGGTCCATACAACCACCCATTAAGATACGTCTCAAAATAGAGCAATCCATAATAAGAAACAAAATAACCCGATCACTTAAACACAAAAGGTCCACAACCACAAAGAGAACATTGTCACATGAAAATAGATAAAATTCAAAAAATGTGGGGTACTAAGAACATATTTGAAACTTAAATTCTCATGTACTCCCCTCCATGCCAACGTTTTCCACAAGAAATGGACCAAGGGGATAGAATGCATGCACACCACCTTCTCTTTGCGATCATGGATCTCTACAGGCCACTCCTCGAAGGTTTCATCATCCAAAACATTGATCTCTTCCCAATTGATGATTTGAGACTCATCATTAAGATAACGATGGAGTTGTGAAAAAATGAAAAATATGATGTATTAGGCTCATCTGTGGGGGAAGATCTACTCGATATCCCCAAACTCCAACACGATCCTACACCTAGAAAAGGCCAAAAAACTGGGGATACAACTTACTACCATGATCAAACCATCACTTCCCACAATGGGGATTCACCTTATGAAACAGGTGATCCAAAACATCAACCTACAAAGGTCTCCTACTTTGATGATCAATTTATTTTTTATGATCTTTTGTTGTCTTCATCCTCTCATGAATCACCTGAACCAACTATGTCATATTCTACACTAGTTCCGGTCTGAGAAGTGATAACTCTTTGTCCCCAATCCAGCACAATGGAGAATGGAAAGGTCGTCCATACAAGGATTTAAATGGAACCATAATGATGGTGGAGTGAAAAAAAAATTCAATTGAACTTCAGTAAGGATAATTGCCTCATCCATGACCTTGGAAAATCCCTGACAAAAGATAGCAACATGTGTTCTGGAGTCTTGATTTTTTGTTATGTCTGACCATCAGTCTGTGGATGAAAAGAAGCTCTAAGGAATACCAATAAACAAAAATCATGCTGGAGACCTCTCTATACCCTAGTGTTAAAACAAGGATCTTGATCAGAAATGATCATCATCAAGACTCTGTGGAATCTTACAACCTCATCCAGATAATTCATCAATAAAAACTCCTCTGATCTTGAATCCATGATCACTATAATGTGGGATGATTTCATTAAATGATCCACTACCACCCAAATAGCATCAATCCATCCCTGAGATCATGATTAACCAGTAACAATGACCATTGAGGTGTCATACCACTTCCACTAAGGAATATATAACGACTTCAGAAACCCATTGGGTAGACGGTGCTCAGCCTTCACCTTCTGAAAGATCAATTATCGAGAAACAAACTCTACAAGAGCACGATTCAGAACACACCACTAAAACTGACTCCTTAAGGCTCGGTGCATCTTTTTCATTCCTGGATTTACCATTAAGGGTGAACTATGGAAAAATATAAGAACCATCTCACACATATCTAAATAAATAAAAATCCTACATTGATACAACATTTTGTGTTTTTCATCCTCAGCAAAATCATTCGGGGCCTCTCCACAAACAACATGGTATCTCCAGACCTCCACATCTAGATCCCCCAACTGGGAATCTTCCACCTATGATAAAGCTAATATTTTCACATATTTTATACTTTAATTTAATTTTTATAAACCCACAATAGTTGTATTTATTGGGAAATTGTTACTTATTTAGGTTTTTGTGTTATTTTGAGCCGAAATGCAGAAATGGCCTAATTCTGTATTTTTAACAGATTTTTATCATAGGGGTATTTTGGTCATTCCATATAAAATATATTTCCAAACATTGTGATTAGAATTTTTTTTGAACCATTATTTTATTTACTTCAACTTTGTCGTCAAGACTATAGGCTGAATAGATATTCTAGAGTCCATAAAAAATCAATGAAGTGAACAGTTTTGTCGGGCGGACTACATGGACCCCAATTTAGTAATAGAACCATATTTCGGAAAAAACACATCCAAATGATGGTATTTCACCTGGATATGACAGAGGACTCCCAAACAAGTCTCCAAATTGAATTTAAAGCCGTTTGGAATCCTTTATGATGGCCGTTGAGTGATAGAATTTTGAAGGAAACTTCCAGGAAGCTTCATCCAGAGAAAGTGATGTTCAATAGAAATATCCTAACTCCTCCAAGACGTGTCCAATGAATCTAAAATTTGTAGGGAGGATGGAAAACACGTTTATGAACAATATGTATGAAGAGGTCCACACGTGAATCAGCCAATTAATGAGTCGAAAACGCGTCATCTTTATGATGATGAAATCAGCCTACAAAATGAGAGGAGCTCCTACCTCTCAATACATTCCATTATTTCCCAAAACCATTCTAGGGACATCTGGAACAGAGGGAGCTGAGTTAGAGATTATACTCTGGATAATAGGAGTTCAATTGATAATTATTCCATGATGTGCTAAACTCCAAGTAGTGGTGGGCGGCGACGGTCTGAGGACATTTACCCCCTTTGAGTTTGTGGTTTTTATTGTAAACTCTTTTCATTTACATAATCCTAGAATTTTATTGCATGATTTAATGAGGTATCTTCTCTCTTTTTTTCATTTTATTATATTTTTTTCTATGAATTTTTATCAACTTATGATTGTAAAATAGTTTTCTTGTTGTTTAAATTTTTTTGGGCGAGGTCTCCCCATTGATCACAACATGTTCAACTGGTTTCAATTGCTTGGAGGTCTTTGGGAAATTGGATCACATTCATGAGTGGATAAACACCCATATTTTAGGTCTTGATATGGTTTCTGGTCAATATAGGTGTATAACTTGTGGTCTTGAGTTATACATTGGATAATTTAATCAGAAGAAAATTTTCAACAATGATAAAGGGAATTTATGAAGATCTAAGCTTGTCCACTGCTTCCTTCTTTAGTTTGTTTTCTCAGTTCGGTTTTATTTGGATTTATAATCTATATTTATTAATACATAATGAATTTATTAGTTTAGTTTGTTTCAATCCAACCCCATATATATTATATAGGTTAGTTTTATATTATTTATTTTATAATAGTGACAATAGGAAGACAGTGCTTTGCAAGCAGCCTCCTTGTGATCGACCATAGGTTGTGCCACTATGATACACTCTTAGGAAAATAAGAATTTAATTGAGTAGGGTAAAGAGACTTGAAACACCTACCATCAATTTGACGCCGTTTTCGGGGAGGCCAAAAGCTTGTACATATTGTTTTTCAAAAAAAATATAAAAACAATTTCATTTCATATTATTCTTTAGGACATAGATTATTCTAGAAATTTTTCATATGCATGGCCTATTACTGACATATATAGCAAGAATGAATTTTTTGAAATTAAAATTTCTGAAAATTCACAACAATTGCATGAAACATCCTTGATAATTCAAGAGAATTCAAGAATTCCGGAAAAGACAAGAAAGATAGTGGCATCGTTGGCCGCCCAATTTGAGGAAGTAAAAGTCTTATGGATGGAACAACAATAAAGACAAGCTGAGGAGAATGAAAATATTGTTCCACATAAATTTAATTAAGATGTTGATGAGGTTGAAGAAAAATATGAGGACCCACTTCCCTTTCCAACAAATGAGTTCCCAACTGCCTTGCTTGGGGAAAAGGGTTCTAAAGATGAAATTTATGAGGGAGTTTTAAATTAGGATCATTTATTTCATTCAAATTTCATTAATTCATAATTTAAATATAATATCCCATATTCATAATTTTTAGATTCAGAATCACAATTGGAGGATCTGGATGAAGAAGAAGAAGAATTTCCTATTATTGAGGAGAGAATGGAGGTGTCTGTCGAGTTATGCATTGGTGAATTTGAGGATGATGACACAAAAGAAGAAATCATTGAAGAAAAAATTTATGATCTTCAACCAGAAGAGAAGACACTTCATATTCTTCTATTTTCAACACCGGTGGACAACAATCCTCCAGATAACAAAAACAGGGAGCACTCCTACATCCTTTTCCCTCCCCCTCTTAATCTCAAATTCTATTTTCCCTCTCTTATAGGGGTTGGGGATATTTTTCTTTTATTTGGAGGGCCTCACTTCGAGAATCCAAATATGGATGTCGGGAGAAATAATTTGCGGTGGTTTCTAAGTAAGAAACCCCATCCACCTTCGGATTGGGGTTTACCTGCTGCAACTGCCTGACTAGGGGAAGTAGAAACCTAGCACCCGCTTGGGGGTAAAACCAAGCATTATACCTTCCCTTTCACCTTTCTATTTTTTTCCAATTCATTTATTTATTTATTGATTTATAGGAAGATGTTGTTCCAACGATGAGCTAAACTCAATGGTGCTACTAAAAAAATAAATTCAGGTTGTTTCTTTCCTTCTATTTAGTTTTTTCATCCCTTGTTTATATTTTGTCAATCTAAAATGAAGGGTAGTGAAATTTAAGTATGGGGGGCTGTCAACCTGCTTAGTTGTTTATGTGTGCTTTCATTTTTTCATTTTTTTAGTAACCTTGAGGTTTAATGATAATTTTGATCACATTTCACGAATTGATTTATTTTGATAAAATTGAAATGATTTATTTTAAAACGTATTTAAAATTATTGTTGATGTTAATTTTTTTCCCTTAAATTGGATTTTCAATAATTTTTATGAGTTTAACTATTTTTTGAAATCCATGGCGCTGAAACACTGACTCAAAATATTTTTCTCGTCCTGTGAGGTATTCTAAAACACTTTAACATATACTTTCTAATACCCACACTTTCTTGAGGGAAACTTTGATTTTTTGAGAGAACCATAATTTGTGATTTTTCTCTTTCGAATCATTGGATTTCATTGAATGTTTTTAATATGATTGAGGCACTACTTTGGCTAGCCACATATTTTCCTAAAACCTACCTTTATATTTATCCTTCATTATCCCTTCGATTCTATGAATTTCCTTATAGGTTTAAGCCACAATACAAGCTAATTTATCCTTACCTACCCATTCTCTTGGTATTCTTGCATGGATAATTCATGTTTGAGTGTGGGGGAAGGGCCTTTCGTGTGCGTTCATTGGGAATTGTTTCATTTATGGGTATTGTGCGGTATGCCTCACCATTTTGGGAAAAGAAATAATTTGTAATAATTCATAATCTCATTATGATTCATTTGTTTCATTTAGTTCTCCTTAAGAAAAAAAATAAAATAAAAGTTGTGCCTTTCTAGAGCTTAAAAAAATATAAAAAAGGGAAAATAAAGTTGTGCCTTTCTAGAGCTTTACAAAAAAAGGGGGAGAACTTGGATTGTATAATACCTTGAAATCATTGATTGTCCCATGTAACATGTAAAATAAATTGGGGTTGTGTTTTGTTTCAAATTCTCAAGGTGGATTGAGTGAGGAAATTTCTGGGTTTTCACTTGATTATTCATGCATTGTAGCTAAGAGTCAAACCTTCTCTTTCTAGCCTTGAAATTTTAAATCATTTACCCACCAACCCAATGCCACAGAGTCATTTGAACCGTTGATGAATGTACTCATGATTGAATTCATTTTTATGTTTCACGCTGTGGAGAAATGAGAATTGTCACAAGCCTTTGGTGATACAGGCAATTTCCAAGTATGAGCATAACTCCAGAATTTATTTCTCTTGAGTGAAGAGTGACATAAAATTCAATGCGAGGTAGGTTGTGATTGATCCATGGATGGGTTTATGAGGTTGAAAAAATTTAAATTTTTGGAATGAAAATAAAAGGAAATTTTTTTTCATAGAAGAGACATGATGAAATTCGGTTTTTGATAAAATCATGGATGTTTTCTCATTTTTGATTGTTGTGTGAATTTTGATTTGAATATATGATAATTGCTCAAGAGTACAATGCTTAAGTGTGGGGGATTTATGAAGCTAACATTTTCACATATTTTATACTATAATTTAATGTTTATAAACCCACAATAGTGTTATTTAATGGGAAATTGTTACATATTTAGGTTTTGGTGTTATTTTGAGCCTAAATGCAAAAATGCCCTAATTCTGTATTTTTAACATATTTTAATCATAGGGGTATTTTGGTCATTCCTTATAAAATATATTTCAAAATTTTGAGATTATAATTTTTTTAACCCTTATTTTATTTACTTCAACTTTGACTTCAAGACCAGGGGCTGAATCGATATTCTAGAGGCCGTAAAAATCAATGAAGTGAAAGATTTTGTCGGGCGGACTGCGTGGACCCCACATTAGTAATAGAACCATATTTCGGCCTAAAAACCTCCAAATGATGGGATTTCACCTGTATATGACAGAGGAATCCCAAAATCGCCTCCAAAATGAATTTCAAGACGTTTCAAATCCTTTATGATGGCCGTTGAAGGATAGAATTGTGAAGGAAAACTTCCAGGAAGCTTCATCACGAGAAAGCGATGTTCAATAGAAAAATCATAAATTCTCCACGACATGTCCAATGAATCTGAAATTTGGAGGGCAGACAGAAAAAACCTTTATGAACAATATTTATGAAGAGGTCCATGCGTGAATCAGCCAATTAATGTGTCGAAAACGCGACAACTTTATAATGATGAAATCTGCCTATAACGGGAGAGGAGCTCCTACCTCTCAAGACATTCCATTCTTTCCCAAAACCATTTTGGGGACGTCTGGACTAGGGGGAGATGAGTTATAGATTCCATTATAGAGAAGAGGAGTTCAAATGATAATTAAGAAATGATAGGCTAAACTCCAAGTAGTGGTGGGCGGCGACGGTCCGAGGACATTTACCCCTTTTGAGTTTTTGGTTTTTATTGTAAACTCTTTTCATTTAAATAATCCTAGAATTTTTATTCATGATTGAATGAGTTATCTTCTCTCTTGTTTTCATTTTCTTCTATTTATTTCTATGAATTTTTATCAAATTATGATTGTAAAATAGTTTTCTTTTTGTTTAAATTTCTTTGGGCGAGGTCTCCCCATTGCTCACAACATGTTCAACTGGTTTTAATTGCTTCGAGGTCTTCGGGCAATTGGATCACATTCATGAGTGGATAAACCCCCATATTTGAGGTCTTGATATGGTTTCTGGTCAATATAGGTGTATAAATTGAGGTTTTTAGTTATACATTGGATAATTTAATTAGAAGAAAATTGTCAACAATGATAAGGGGAATGTCTGAAGATCTATGCTTGTCCACTACTTCCTTCTCTAGTTTGTTTTCTCAGTTCATATTTTATTGGATTTATAATCTCTAATTATTAATACATTATGAATTTATTAGTTTAGTTTGTTTCAATCCACCCCATATATATTATATAGGTCAGTTTTATATTATTTATTTTATAATAGTGACAATAGGAAGACATTGTGTTGTAAGTGTCCTCCTTGTGATCGACCATAGGTTGTGCCACTATGGTACACTCTTAAGAAAATAATAATTTAATTGAGTAGGGTAAAGAGACTTGAAACACCTACCATCAATTTGGAAACGTTGTTAGAGAGGCCAAAAGCTTGTACACATTTTTTTTCAAAAAAAAACAAAAAAAATATAAAAAACAATTTCATTTCATATTATTTTTTAGGACATGGATTATTCTAGAAATTATTCATATGCATGGCCTATAACTGACATGTATAGCAAGAAGGAATTTTTTAAATTCAAATTTCTGAAAATTCACAGCAATTTCAAGAAACTTCCGTGATAATTCAGAGAATTCAAGAATGCTAGAAAGGGAAAGCAAGATGGTGGCATCGCTGGCCGCCAAATTTGAGGAAGTAAAAGTCTTATAGATGGAACAACAACAAAGACAAGCTGCGGATAATGAAAATCTATTTCCACCTATATTTAATGAAGATGTTGATGAGGTTGATGAAAAACTTGAGGACCCACTTCCCTTTCCAACAAATGAGTTCCCAACTACCTTGCTTGAGGAAAAGGGTTCTAAAGATGAAATTTCTGAGGGAGTTTTAAATTCGGAGCATTCATTTCATTCAAATTTCATTAATTCGGAATTTAAATCTAATATCCCTTATTCTGAATTTGTAGATCCAGCATCACTACTGCAGGATCTGGATGAAGAATAAGAATAAGTTCCTCTTGTTGAGGAGAGAATGGAGGTGCCTGTCGAGTTATGCATTGGTGCATTTGAGGATGATGGCACAAAAGAAGAAATCATTGAAAAACCAATTTACGAACTTGAACCAGAAGAGAAGCCACTTCCTATTCTTCTATTTTCAACACCGGTGGACAACAGTCCTTTAGATTACAAAAACAGGGAGAACTCCTACATCCTTTTCCCTCCCCCGATTAATCTCAAATTCTATTTTCCATCTCTTATAGGGGTTGGGGATATTTTTCTTTTCTTTGGGGGTTCTCACTTCGATAATCCACATATGGATGTCGGGAGAAATAATTTGTGGCGGTTTCTATGCAAAAAACCCCATCCACCTTCGGATTAGGGTTAACCTGCTACAACCGCCTGACTAGGGGAAGTAAACACCTAACACCCTCTTGGGGGTCAAACCATGAATTATCCCTTCCCTTTAACCTTTATATTTTTTTTATAATTCGTTTATTTATTTATTGCTTTATAGGAAGAAGTGGTGCCAACTTGGAGCTTAACTTAATGGTGCTGCTAAAAAAAATAAAGTTAGGTTTTTTATTTCCTTCTATTTAGTTTTATCTTCCCATATTTATATTTTTTCAAGCTAAAATGAAGCGTAGTGATATTTATGTGTGGGGGGAGTGTCAACCTGCTTAGTTTTTTTTGTGTGCTTTCATTTTTTTCATTTTTATAAGAACCTTGAGCTTTAATGATATTTTTGATCACATTTTACACATTAATTTATTATGATAATATTGAAATGATTTTTATTAAAAAATTATTTAAAATGATTGTTGATGTGAACTTTTTTCCTTAAATTGGATTTTCAATCATTTTTATGAGTTTAACTAATTTTTGAAATCCATGGCCCTGAAACACTGACTCAAAATATTTTTCTCATCCTGTGAGGTATTCTAAAACACTTTTACATATTCTTTCTAATACCGACACTTTATTGAGGGAAAAATGGATTTTTTGTGAGAACCATAATTAGTGATTTTTCTCTTTCGAAGCATTGGATTTCATTGAATGTTTTTAATATTATTGAGTCACTACTTTGGCTAGCCACATATTATCATGAGACCTACCTTTACATTTATCCTTCATTAGCCCTTAGATTCCATGAATTTACTTATAGGTTTAATCCACAATAAAAGCTAATTTATCCTTACGTACCCATTCTCTTGGTATTGTTTCATGGATATTTCAAGTTAGATTGTGGGGGAAGGGCCTTTCGTGTGCGGTCATTGGGAATTGTATCATTTATGGGTATTGTGCGGTATGCCTCAACATTTTTGGAAAATAAATAATTGGTAATGAGTTATAATCTCATTATTATCCATTTTTTTCATTCAGTTATCCTTCAAAAAAGATAATAAAATAAAATCTATGCCATTCTGGAGCTTAAAAAAATATATAAAAAAGGAAAATAAAGCACTGCCGTTCTGGAGCTTTACAAAAAATGAGGGAGAAATTGTATGATATAATACCTTGAAATCGTGTATTGACTCATGTACCATGTATAATAAATTTGGGTGGTGTTTTCTTTCAGATTCTAAAGGTGGATTGAGTGAGGAATTTTATGGGTTTTCACTTGATTATTCATGCATTGTAGCTAACAATCAAACCTTCTCTTTCTAGCCTTAAAATTTTAAATAATTTACCCACCAACCCAAAGACACAAAGTCATTTGAACCATTGATGAAATCCCTCATGATTGAATTCATTTTTATGTTTCATGCTGTGGAGAAATGTGAATTGTCACAAGCCTATGGTGATACATGCAATTTCCAAGTACGAGCATAACTCCAGAATTTGTTTCTCTTGAGTGAAGAGTGACATAAAATTCAATGCTAGCTAGGTTGTGATTGATCCATGGATGGATTTATGAGGTTTAAAAAATTTAAATTTTTGGAATGAAAATAAAAGGAAATTGTTTTTCATAGAATAGACATGATGAAATTTGGTTTTTGATAAAATCATGGATGTTTTCTAATTTTTGATTGTTGTGTGAATTTTGATTTCAATATATGATAATTGCTCAAGAGTGCACTGATAAAGTGTGGGGGATTGATGAAGCTAATAGTCTCACATATTTTATACTGTAATGTAATATTTATAAACCCACAATAGTGTTATTTTATGGGAAATTGTTACATATTTAGGTTTTGGTGTTATTTTGACCCTAAATGCAGAAATGGCCTAATTCTGTATTTTTAACAGATTTTTGTCACAGGGGTATTTTGGCCATTCCTTATAAAATATATTACCAAATTTTGTGATTCTACTTTTTTTAACCAATATTTTATTTACTTCAACTTTGTCTTCAGGACTAGGGGCTGAATCGATATTCTAGAGGCCGTAAAAAATAAATTTATTGAAAGCTTTTGTCGGGCAGACTATGTAGACCCCACTTTAGTAATAGAACAATATTTCGGCCTAAACACCTCCAAGGGATTGGATTTCACATGGATATGACAGAGGACTCATAAACACGTATCCAAAATGAATTTCAAGACGTTTCGAATCCTTTATGATGGTCATTGAGTGATAGAATTGTGAAGGAAACTTCCAGGAAGCTTCATCCAGAGAAAGCGATGCTCAATAGAAAAATCATAACTCTTCCAAGACGTGTCCAATGAATCTGAAATTTGGAGGGCGGACGGAAAACACATTTTTGAAAAATATTTATGAAGATTTCCACGCATTCATCAGCCAATTAATTGGTCGAAAACACAACAACTTTATGATGATGAAATATGCCTATAAAAGGAGAGGAGCTCCTACCTCTCAAGACATTCCATTCTTTCACAAAACCATTCTGGGGACGTCTATACCAGAGGGAGCTGAGTTGGAGATTCCATTCTGGAGAAGTGGAGTTTAATTGATAATTAATCCATGATGGGATAAACTCCAAATAGTGGTGGGCAGCGACGCTCCGAGGACATTTACCCCTTTTTAGTTTGTGGTTTTTATTGTAAACTCTATTTATTTAAATAATCCAAGAATTTGTTTGCCTGATTGAATGAGGTATCAACTCTCTTGTTTTAATTTTATTCTATTTTTTATATTAATTTTTATCAACTTATGATTGTAAAATAGTTTTCTTGTTGTTTAAATTTCTTTGGGCGAGGTCTCCCCATTGATCACAACATGTTCAACTGGTTTCAATTGCATGGAGGTATTTGGGCAATTGGATCAAATTCATGATTGGATAAACACCCATATTTGAGGTCTTGATATGGTTTTTGGTCAATATAGGTGTATAACTTGAGGTCATGAGTTATACATTGGATAATTTAATTAGAAGAAAATTGTCAACAATGATAAAGGGAATGTCTGAAGATCTAAGCTTGTCCACTGCTTCTTTCTCTAGTTTGTTTTCTTAGTTCAGTTTTCTTTGGATTTATAATCTATAATTATTAATACATTATGAATTTATTAGTTTAGTTTTTTTTCAATCCACCCCCATATATATTATATAGGTTAGTTTTATATTATTTATTTTATAATAGTGACAATAGGAAGGCAGTGTGTTGCAAGCGGCCTCCTTGTGATCGACCCTAGGTTCTACCACTATGGTACACTCTTAGAAAAATAAGAATTTAATTGAGTAGGGTAAAGCGACTTAAAAACCATACCATAAATTTGGCACTGTTTCTGGGGAGGCCAAAAGCTTGTACACATTGTTTTTCAAAAAAACAAAATAAATATAAAAAACAATTTCATTTCATATTATTCATTAGGACATGGATTATTCTAGAAATTTTTCATATGCTTGTCCTATTACTGAAATGTATAGAAAGAAGTAATTTTTTGAAATTAAAATTTCTGAAAATGCACAACAATTGAATGAAACTTCCTTGATAATTCAAGAGAATTCAAGAATGCTGGAAAAGGCAAGCAAGTTGGTGGCATCGTTGGCCGCCCAATTTGAGTAAGTAAAAGTCTTATGGATGGAACAACAACAAAGACAAGGTGAGGAGAATGAAAATATTATTCCACCTAAATTTAATTAATATGTTGATGCGGTTGAAGAAAAACTTGAGGACCCACTTCCCTTTCCAACAAATGAGTTCCCAGCTGCCTTGCTTGAGGAAAAGGGTTCTAAAGATGAAATTTCTTAGGGAGTTTTAAATTCAGAGCATTCATTTCATTCAAATTTTATTAATTCGGAATTTAAATCTAATATCCCTTATTCTGAATTTGTAGATTCAGTATCACTACTACAGGATCTGGATGAAGAAGAAGAAGAAGGTCCTCTTGTTGAGGAGAGAATGGAGGTGCCTGTCGAGTTATGCATTGGTGCATTTGAGGATGATGGAACAAAAGAAGAAATCATTGAAGAACCAATTTACGAACTTGAACCAGAATAGAAGCCACTTCCTATTCATATATTTTCAACACCGGTGGACAACACTCCTCCAGATTAAAAAAAACAGGGAGCACTCCTACATCCTTTTCCCTCCCCCTCTTAATCTCAAATTCTATTTTCCATCTCTTATAGTGGTTAGGGATATTTTTCTTTTCATTGGGGGTTCTCACTTCGGAAATCCACATATGGATGTCGGGAGAAATAATTTTTGGTGGTTTCTAAGCAAGAAACCCTATCCACCTTCGGATTGGGGTTAACCTACTGCAACCACCTGACTAGGGCAGTAAAAACCTAGCACCCACTTGGGGGTCAAACCAAGAATTATCACTTCCCGTTCACCTTTCTATTTCATTTCTAATTCATTTATTTATTTATTGATTTATAGGAAGAAGTGGTGCCAACTTGGAGCATAACTCAATGGTGCTGCTAAAAAAATAAAGTCAGGTTGTTTCTTTCCTTCTATTTAGTTTTTTCTTCCCTTATTTATATTTTGTCAAGCTAAAATGAAGGGTAGTGAAATTTAAGTGTGGGAGGAGTGTCAACCTGCTTAGTTGTTTTTGTGTGCTTTCATTTTTTTCATTTTTTAGGAACGTTGAGATTTAATGATAATTCTGATCACATTTCACACATTAATTGTTTTGATAAAATTGAAATAAATTTTTTTTAAAAAAAGGATTTTAAATAATTGTTGATGTGATCTGTTTTTCCTTAAATTGGATTTTCAATCATTTTTATGAGTTTAACTAATTTTTGAAATCCATGGCCCTGAAACACTGACTCAAAATATGTTTCTAGTCCTGTGAGGTATTCTAAAACACTTTTACATATTCGTTATAATACCCAAACTTTCTTGCGGGAAACTTGGATTTTTTTGAGAACTATAATTTGTGATTTTTCTCTTTTGAAGCTTTGGATTTCATTGAATGTTTTTAATATGATTGAGGAACTACTTTGGCTAGCCATATATTATCCTGGGACATACCTTTACATTTATCCTTCATTAGACCTTAGATGACATGAATTTCCTTATAGGTTTAAGCCACAATACAAGCTAATTTATCTTTAACTACCCATTCTCTTGTTATTGTTGCATGGATATTTCAAGTTTGAGTGTGGGGGAAGGGCCATTCGTGTGCGTTCATTGGGATTTGTTTCATTTAGGGGTATTGTGCAGTATGCCTCAACATTTTGGGCAAAGAAACAATTGGTAATGAGTCATAATCTCATTATTCATCATTTGTTTAATTCAGTTCTCCTTCAGAAAAAAATAACAAAATAAAAGTTGTGCCTTTCTGGAGCATAAAAAAATATATAAAAAAACGAAAATAAAGTTGTGCCATTCTAGAGCTTTACAAAAAAGGGGGAGAACTTGGATGATATAATACATTGAAATAATTGATTAGTTAATGTACCATGTAAAATAAATTGGGGTGATGTTTTGTTTCACATTCTCAAGGTGGATTGAGTGAGGAATTTTTAGAGTTTTCACTTGATTATTCATGAATTGTAGCTAAGAGTCAAACCTTTTCTTTCTAGCCTTGAAATTTTAAATCTTTTACACACCAACCCAAAGCCACAGAGTAATTTGAACCATGAATGAAAGCCGTCATGATTGAATTCATTTTTATGTTTTGTTCTATGGAGAAATGAGAATTGTCACAAGCCTATAGTGATACATGTAATTTCCATGTATAAGCATAACTCCAGAATTTATTTCTCTTGAGTGAAGCGTGACATAAAATTCAATGCGAGGTAGGTTGTGATTGAGCCATGGATGGATTTATGTGGTTGAAAAAATTTAAATTTATGGAATGGACATAAAAGGAAATTGTTTTTCATATAAGATACATGATGAAATTTGGTTTTTGATTAAATCATTGATGTTTTCCCATTTTTGATTGTTGTGTGAATTTTGATTTTAATATATGATAATTGCTCAGGAGTGCAATGATTAAGTGTGGGGGATTGATGAAGCTAATATTTTCACATATTATATACTGTAATTTAATGTTTATAAACCCAAAATAGTGTTATTTAATGGGCAATTGTTACATATTTAGGTTTTGGTGTCATTTTGAGCCTAAATGCAGAAATGGCCTAAATCTGTATTTTTAACAAATTTTTATCACAGGGGTATTTTGGTTATTCCTTATAAAATATATTTCCAAATTTTGTGATTCGATTTTTTTTGAACCCTTATTTTATTTACTTCAACTTTGTCTTCATGACTAGGTGCGAAATCAAAATTCTAGAGGCCGTAAAAAATCAATGAAGTGAAAGATTTTGTCAGGAGGACTACGTGGACCCCACTTTTTTAATAGAACCATATTTCGGCCTAAACACCTCCAAATTATGGGATTCAACATGTATATGACATAGGACTCCACAACGAATCTCAAAAATGAATGTAAAGCCGTTTGGAATCCTTTGTAATGGTCGTTGAGTGATAGAATTGTGATGGAAACTTCCAGGAAGCTTCATCCAGAGAAAGAGATGTTCAATAGAAAACTCATAACTCCTCCAAAACGTGTCCCATGAATCTGAAATTTGGAGGGTGGACGGAAAACACATTTATGAACAATATTAATGAAGAGGTCCACGCCTGGATCAGCCAATTAAGGGGTCTAAAATTCGACAACTTTATGATGATGAAATCTTCCTATAAATGGAGAGGAGCTTCTACCTCTCAAGACATTCCATTCTTTCCCAAAACCATTCTGGGGATGTCTAGACCAGAGGGAGATGAGTTAGAGATTCCATTCTGTAGAAGATGATTTCAATTGATAATTAAGCCATGATGGGCTAAACTCCAAGCAGTGGTGGGCGGCAACGGTCCGAGGACATTTACCCCTTTTGAGTTTGTGTTTTTTATTGTAAACTATTTTCATTTAAATAATCCTAGAATTTGTTTGTATGACTGAATGATGTATCTTCTCTCTTGTTTTCATTTTCTTCTATTCTTTTCTATGAATTTTTATCAACTTATGATTGTAAAATAGTTTTCTTTTTGTTTAAATTTCTTTGGGCGACGTCTCCCTATTGATCACAACATGTTCAGCTGGTTTCAATTGCTGGAGGTCTTTGGGCAATTGGATCACATTCATGAGTGGATAAACACCCATATTTGAGGAATTGATATGGTTTCTAGTCAATATAGGTGTATAACATGAGGTCTCGAGTTATACATTGGATAATTTAATTTGAAGAAAATTGTCAACAATGATAATGGGAATGTCTGAAGATCTAAGCTTGTCCACTGCTTCCTTATCTAGTTTGTTTTCTCAGTTCGGTTTTCTTTGGATTTATAATTTTTAATTATTAATACATTAGGAATTTATTAGATAAATATTATTAAATCCCCCCCATATATATTATATTGGTTAGTTTTATATTATTTATTTTATAATAGTGATAATAGGAAGATAGTGTGTTGTAAGCGGCCTCCTTGTGATCGACCCTAGGTTATGCCACTATGATAAACTCTTAGGAAAATAAGAATTGAATTGAGTAGGGTAAAGTGACATGAATCCCATACCATCAACCTTTTTCACCATAGATGATTTCAATGTCATTTGAAAAAGAAATCATCTCCCCAAACTTCACCCATTTTAATATTTAAGGCTGAAAGTTCTTCCATTTCTCTCTAGGAATCACTAGATTCATGCACTACGTCCATGTGTTACTTTCTACTCAATTAATTAGCTACAAAATTCCCCTTTCAAGGAGTATACAGTATTTTAAAGTCACATTCCTGTAAGAACACCATCCACTGACACCGCCACAATTTCAAGCCATGTTGGGAGAAAACAAATATCATGCTCTTATGATTAGTGAAACCCACAAAACTCTCACCAATGAGGTAATTTATCCAAAACATTAGAGAAAACAACATTAATGAAAACTCAAGATCATGGGTGGTATAGTTACATTCATGGGGATTCAACTTCTGATACCCATAAGAAACAAGTGATCTCTACTACATCAGAACACTACCTAACCACAGTTGAGAAGCATCATAGAAAGAATCAAACTGAACACCCTCTACTGGAAGACAATGAGCTACAACACTTACACACCTCTCTTTCAGATAATCCAAATCTTCTTGACACTGATTAGTCCACCTTAATGCCTGATCCAACCTAGTAAATACTGTTTGAGGAGTCGCAACCCAAGAGAAATTATCTATGATCCTAATGTAGTAGCATGTGAGAACAAGAAAACTTCTCACCTCTACCAATATATTAGGGTATTTCATAGTCACAACGTACTTTATCTTCAATGGATCCATAGCTAATACCTATTGAGAAACCTCATTCCCCAATAAACGAACTTCTTGAGCCAAAAAATGACCCTTTGATAACATCTCAAACCATTGTTGTTGAAGAACTCCCAAAACGGCGTATAGATGCACTATATTCTCTTCCTCAGATTTGGAGTACACAAGGATGTCATCGATTAAAACTACCACAAAATTATCCTAGAACTCATGAAACACAGTGTTAATCAATCCCATGAACATAGATGGATAATTTTTCACACCGAACAACATTATAATGAAGCCATAATTCCCATGAAGACAACAAAAAACATTCGTCGGGATATCCTTATCTTTTGCAGGCATCTGATTATATCCTAACCACAAGTTGATCTTCGTGAACCATAATTCACCCTTCAGTTGATTGAATAATTAATTAATATGTGGAAGAGGATAGATATTCTTCACTGACACTTTGTTTAAGCGATGATAATCGATACACAACCACAAACATCCATCATCCATCTTCATGAACAAAACTAGTGCATCACACAGTCACACACTCGGCATAACAAAACCACATTTTAACATATGATCAAGAAATAAACACATCGCATGTAACTCGGAAGGGGCCATCCAATACAGATACATATGGATAAGAGATTCTTCTAGTTGGCGCTAAATCCCAAACTCGATCTCTCATCAAAGGGGTAATGCTCAAAATTCTTCTAGAAAGGAATCAGGAAAATATTCGATAAACCTAGATAACTCCAAATAGTGAGCCTCTAATGAACTATTCATTATCTCATCCATTAATGGTGATATGTACTGAAACCGCCTCTCACCCATTCGAGGGTATCTCTCTCCAGAAAACAACACTGACTCTCCATCAACATCGAATAACACGATCTAACTCCAAATTAAATCCACAATATCATACAACGAAGACAACTAATCCATTCTGAGGATGACATCATATCGTTGTATCCATAAAAATAGGAAATCTCCCCAAGTGAAGAGTTTCCCCATCACTACCACATAGTCTCAATATACTTCATAAAAGTCAGTTCGACCTACAATAGGCATAGTCAATGCCAAGGGAACTGGAAGCCTCTCTACATCATGTCTCAAAGATGAACAAGGGTAGGTGATATAAATGATTGTGTCACTTCTACATCAAAGAAGGAATACATCTAATTAGAAACAAGAAAAGGGTAACTTTAATGACATTTGGCTCACCTAGTACTGGAAGCTCTAAATAATGATTCTAACCAAGACCTCCTCCATGACCCCTCTGACCCTGACGACGAACACCACCATGGTCATGCTCTGCTATCTAAGGAAAGGAAGCATTACAGGGTTGTCCTCGGCCTTCCCCATCTACTCTCTTCTGATGCAATGCTATTGTGACCTACTATTGCTGCCTCAGATGGAACTACCTCAACAGAGGAACCTGGAATGAAACAACGGATGCATGATGACCACTCTAAATGGTTAGTCACTCTTGTTTTTGATGACCACATACTCCACCAGAAAATTAATTCTTGATGCCTTGGGAATATGCATGAGAGCTTCCATCCTAGGAGAAATGATATGATGAGGGATGGGACTTACCCCCGGCCGAACAGAAACTCTTTTTCCAAGAAAACCGAGTAACCAAGAGTGTAGCTCTACTTCGTGAGGAATCAAGAAGCCCCCCCCCCTATAGTGATGATCTGGTTTTAGAAAATGTCCTCTGAATGACTTCTTCCCACACCATCACCTCAAGATATGTCTTCAGCATAAAGGAGGTGACTTGGAACTGGATCTCTAGATGCATATCCTCCCCAAAATTTCTCATCCAATCCTCCTCATCTACCAACGGCTTTGAAGAATATTGGTAAATGGTTCCTATAATGGATTCCAAACTCTCACACACTACATATTCCCTGTAAAAGGTTATTAAACTCATGGCAACTAGATTCCTTCCCGGTTGACGAATTAAACTTGTCTTTGAACATGTTTTGGAACTCCTCCCACAAGATCTACAACTCATTGCAATCCCAGGGAAACAAGAACCACCACTACCCCACAGCTTGACACAAAATCCTCACAACCAATGACACCCAGTGCAGCATTTGATCTCGGATCAAACTGAAGGCTATCTCAACCTCCTCAAACAAGTATTCCATGTCTACATCTGAAAAGGAGCCCTCCTACTTTTAGACTAGGGTGTTGAAACTCACGTAGTGTCCTCCTCCAAGTTTCATCATCATCAATCTCTACCCTGCAGTAGTCTTCTAGAGAAACCAACTAAACATATTCTATGTGAAGCTGATGAGGACGTAGACTTGGAGACATACCTGTAAAATAAATAATATTAAGAGATCCTATACCTGGAATATGGAAGACTCAACAGTAATTAAATAATTTTTTTATTATATTCATTTTATGTTAACCTATCCCAAGATCTACCAATTTAGATACGAGAAAGAATAATAAAGATTCATGATCGCATCATAAGTCTCATTGATGCAACCTGTATCACCACATTTAGTAGCCGCTATAAACATAAAGGATTATACATTAGATCATAAGGGGCCTTAAATGCATATGTGTCAACCATTCTCCAGTGTTTACATCACATCGAAAACATAACTGACACCGTTGTAGTAAAAACCCAATAAACCTCACCTATTCATAAAAGAATACTCCATATTATCCCTCAACTATACCTTTGATACCACTATGTCACAACCCCTCCCCACATGGTGTACCCCTACTGGGATGGTAATGTTATAAGGAAGATAGTGACCCCCAGAGTCTCGCCTCCAGTAATCCCCAGGTTAGAGACTAGCACCGATGTTATAGTAAAAATACAAATGGGAGGCATTACCCTCTAAGAGAACAGATGTGAAAGAGAAGTATAAGATAGACACCCACCAAATCCAAATTATACTATAATATAAAATAAATCCTAAGAACATATATGTAATGTGATGCAAAACTACTATAAATTGAAGGGGAAACTGCAAGTACCAAAGGAAACTAAAAACAGTAGTGACCATGAAGCCCAAACACCTCATGAAATCCCAAGATAGTGGTAATAAGCTTGATCTCCAACCATCTCCATATGACCTAAAAACAATTTTTATATACATTGGTTGAGTATAATAGTATACCCAGTAGGATCCTCCCTAAAGCATCTCGTATGAAAGTAAAGAAACCATGATAAATCAAAGTGAGTAACAAGTGAAACTAAATCATTAACTAAAAAGGTATAATATGTTCCATGCATCACCATGGATACTCTCACCAATTATCTCAAACAATAGTATATAACATAATAATGAATATCAAGGGTTTCCCCTACCACTTTTCGACTGCTTTTCAACTTTTCCACTGCATCGAAATCCCTAATCACATATCTTTAAAAAGGCTTGACCGCATACACCTTGGTGAATCCCCATAACATAAATATCGTGTAGTAAAACCACCATGTAACATAACCAAATTAACCCGGTAGCATTCAGGAGAAACCCCAACATTCATAATGTGTATCATATATCAGGTATTAAACATAAAACCATTATTACCAATAAACCGAGTAAGAATCCTCAAGCCATCGTAGCCTATATATGTTACACCTATTATAGTCCATAAGAAAATATATACACAATAAATGTGTGTGAATAACTATAATACATAATATAACTCTACACACATATATATGGAAAACTAACCACTATTCCTACAATCAAAAGTAACTACCAAGAATATATAGTGGGGCCAAAGGGGCTAGTAAGCAATGCAACCTCCCATTGGGATGTTGGGGAGACCACCACCCCCCCATGGCTCAAAATCCATGGGGTGTCAACTTCCCTAACTAAAGGGGTGGAGTAGCTTATAAAAATGAAAAGGTATAGAATATAATATATCTCACAGCCACACTATGGTCATAACATAGTCATAGAATCAACTCCATCTAACGTCTCTCGGACTCCTGGTTGTCAATTAAAAGACTATGCATCCTACAATCACACAACCATTTAAATCAATTTATTATATTACATCATTCAATTTTTTTAAGATTAACATTACATTAATTAAATCCTTAAGAATTAATTATCCAATATCAATTCCATATTACATTTCAATAGAAACACACCTTAAGTCCACTGTTCCTTGAAATTTTATCCTCTGCATTGCATCCCAGCAAGCTCCAACCCTATGTGATAACATAATTTATTAATTCATTTATTAAAATAATTATTACATTCCCATCTTCCCAGTAATTCTGGTAAAACATTCTATGCTACTAAACATAATGGGAATCAACATGGTGTGTAGTAGAACTATCCGTTATGTCTTTTCAACCTATATAAAGAGAGTAGACCCATTCTCCCTCAAGGAGATAAGACATGAAAGCACGTGGCATACCCCACATGACTTTTCACATTTATGGAAGGACGGTAGGAGGAAAAGGCTACCTTGAGACATGGAGAAGGTAAATATAGATAAACATCCAATAAGATTAATCAAGAATCCAAACATTCACAAACAAATCATATCATCATCCCTAGTGTCCTCCCCGACACCCACAGGTATAAAATGATGCATCTCGCCACTCTAGGCATCAACTAATAAAACAACCAATTGTCCTCCCTGCTCCCACATATCAAAATAGTTATCTAGGCTCCAATCACAACAAAAGAAGTAAGGAAAAAATCATATCAACTGGGATCATCTCCCATAAACAATGAATAGAACATTCAAACATAATAAGCACTTAGGGCTCTAATGAATAGGGAACATGGCCTTAAAAGTAGGAGGGTAAATCATAACCCTACCATGAATTATATTTTTTATCATATAGTCATTTATTTAATCCATAAAGAATTAGAAGATTTTTTATTTGGGGTTCCAACTATACAAAACCTAAATAGTTAACTATCAAAAATAATTAAACATGCTTACTACATTAGTTTGATTAAAAAAAAATTCATCAACAACAACCATACTCATTAACCCGCCCCTTTATCATTGAATAAAAATTTCAATTAATCCAACTTTACAATATTTAATAGTTTCCATCATGAAAAATAAGATAGGCAAAGGAAGCATTGATATTACACTATCTAGCCAAACAAGAGGCATTAAAATATGATTGATATCAATTTATTTTTCTAGATCAAATATTTATTATTCCAATTACATTGATCTCTAGTGGGATAAAACATAAAACCTCTATAGTTTCACAAAAAATAATAGTGAGTAATTGAATCTCATACTTAAAATGGTTCTTAACGTTCTTTATATGATAACCATCAACACATCGTATTATGATCACCTCCCTTGTGACCAAAACATCAACCCGATGATGTTGAGGCACAATAACAGCAACCGAAACCCAAGAAAACTCCATTAGAATCCAAGAGATCTAATTCCATAACAAGGAAAGGAGAAACCAGAGAATAAGTATTATAGAAAGCACAATAATAGAGGAAGATCATACATTCTTTTGATGACGGATTGAAAAAATATGGTTGCACAAAAATTGGTGGTACGCATATAGGAGGATGAAAATTCATGGGGAAATGATCAATGGATTAAGGTTTTATTGCACCTCTACTATGGGAAGAAGGAAATGTTCGAGAATCTCACACCCGGGAATAAGAAGTTATGACAAGGGGGGAATATATCTCATCCCTTTATAACATATATGAAGTACCAGTTTATGATTTGATGGAATTTTCATTAAAAGAGGATCAGATTAAACCATGTGGTTTGACAAAGTAAATGCTTATCAAGACAATGGAAAATTAAAATAGAAGGTATGGACATTGAATCATCATTAAATACCTTTAAAAAGGTCATGAAAGCATTTAACAATAAAAAAATTTCAAAGGGGGAAAATGTGGGAATATGGAAACATTGTACACCTACCAATTTCAGAAACACTATACACCTACCAAGCCTAGAAACTTTGTATACCAATCGAGGCTTGAAGTTAGTATACACCTCCTGATGTTGGAAAAATTATACACCTATCGATCCTAAAAACATTGTAAACCTAATGATTCAAGAATCACTATACTCCTTTCGATCCTGGAAACATTTTACACCTACCGATCCTGGAAACACATTACACATACATATCCATGAAACACTATACACATACAGATCATAGAAACAATATACACCTACCAATCGTAGAAACATTGTACCCCTACCGATCCTGGAAAAAGTGTTCACAAAACTATAAATTTAGAAATGTGATGGGGAAAAGTCACCTAGACCTCCCAGAAAACCTCAAATACCAGATTTTAGCAAAGGAATACACCAAAGATGTATGGTAAATTATGTTTTTTCAAATGTAAAAATGATTTTTCTCATCTCACGTTATATTTTTATATATATATTCATCATTCAAAAATTATTACTTGCATGTGGTGTATGTAATTATTTTTTGTATATCATATTAACAACCTCCATATTTTCATGATATTCTAAGGGATTATGATTTGAATATTTCAAGGTGGAATGGGATATTTTGGAATGTTTGATGATTATTTCATCATGAATTTTTTAGTGCTCTCATTTAAATGTACTTTCATCTATGTCAACATAATTTTTTGAATTTTTTACTTCATTAAGGTATAATAATATGATATCATCTACAACATGTTTTAGATTTTATCTGATTTATTTGACTATTGGGGTGTTATCTTGATACCATTTACCATATTACTCTAAATGGTTAGTGTTTATGATTAATGGTTCGGTATGGTTTATTACATTTTATATGTTAGTATCAATAGGAATGTATATGTTGATTATGTTAACCTCTTTGATATGAGTAATTAATTGAACATAGTAAGTGATGTTTGGGGCCCACTATAGCCCCTGGATGCATCGGTAGGTCTCACGAGACAAACTAGTTTGGGATCATACACATTTAGGAATCGCTTTGGCATGAGACCATGGAAGAATGGTTATGATGATCTTAATTATGAATTCTCTCATTACGATACTATAATTGATAGTCCATGTTGTTTCTAAAAAAGTATAATACTCCTAGTTATGTTTTATTATGATATTATCTATTCATCTCTAGTTCCATCAATGTTATAATCAAGATTAATTTTTTACTGGGATGCGTTTTTAGTTTTTCACCATGATTAATGTTTGTGTTTATGAATTCTTCCACTGTATTTCTTATCCACAATGAGAATCTATGATAACCACATTATTATGTTTTATTTTACCCTAGGATGCGATGAAATGTTTTCTGAATGAATATTAGGGATAATGTAAGAGTTGTGTATGTTTCCAATGGAAATTTTATAATGTATTTCATTTAAATTTGTAATGTTGAACTAATGTATGTATCTTGTTTTTTCAAAATGAAAAAACTATTCGGTCTATAAAGAATTGATTCATTATAATGATTCCAATGTAATGAAATAATTCACTATATCTGGGCATCAGGTGTTAAGGCATTATAGTTGGTATTAGAAAATGTTTAGTAGAAACCATAGAGATTGGATGTAGAAAAAATAGATTAATGATCAAATCCCTAATATAGACATTTAAGATAAACATACAAGAACATAATATAAATATGGTAAGGAATAAATCATGTGGATATTCCTAGAAAATATATCCAAGTCTGAATACAACATGTAGACATAATTCTAGAACAAATGTATATAACAGTAACAACTTTGATATGGATTTCTGGGGTTGACTCGAGGTGACCTAGTACATGACAATAGGCCTGCTACACACCTATTTTGGAACTCCTATGGGATATTATTATGGTCATTTACATTTATTTTACCCTACATTAGGAAGGATTTATTTCCCCAAAGTAACAAAAGTATATTGTTTTAGGATTTATGATTCATAAGTTTATTTTATATTCTATAACATGATTAGATTTATAAAAATTTCATAATTTTATTAGCTAATATAATATATGTAACTGAACAGAAATGGAAGTCATAAGAAAGAATTAAAACTTTTCTAATGCACATGATGTAATGAGTAAGAAGGATCATGTCTCTCACAGTCCTAAGAAATCATTTCAATGGAAGATATTTTCCCTAGTATCCTCATAATATAAGGAAATAATATCATATGTTAACTAGTTGTGTAAATAATTCACTGAGTCCTATAGCTTTGAACGGATGAAATATAATAATATGATATAATAGAAAAATATTATTATAGGAAAGAAGTTAAAGAAGATTTTTCACATGTTTGATAATTGTGGAAAGAATCAACCTAGAAAATGTTTGAATGGAATGAGAGTTTATTATAAGCATTGAGAAAAAGGACACCATTTTCCACATTGTAAGGGTAAAAAACTGGTTTGTAATGTACAACACTTTAACAAGATTTAGATGAGACACTATGTGAATATATTTCCCAAACGTCAAATAAGTATACCTTAAATGATGTTACTGGATAATGATCGTGTTACGATACTGTCGTTGTTAAAGTGAAATGATTATTATGCCTAGTCAAGAATCATGTTATTTGAATATTTTATAATAAATGTACTGGTTATAAGAATTATGGAATATACAATTATTGTAATATAGTACTTTTTATTTAAGTATTTGATACCATAAGTATAATGGTACCAAGAAAAAATATTTAGTTGAAAGTTAACCATTTTGGAAAAACCATGATTTAGGGAAAGACAAAAGTAAATATATTCCTAATATTGAGATAATTATGTACAAATTATTGATTTGTATAAGTGCTAACTACATTGGAACTGATTAATGAATTTTAGAGATGTGTTCTATGCTATCATTCATGGAGTTTATAATAATTTGGATATAAGTAATATATTTAATTTCATATGTAAGGATAAATTCATGCTTCTAATGAAATTTTATGGTAATTGTAGTTATTTCCATTTTTCAAGCGGAAACATGATGAAGTTATTCACATGATTGGAATTTGAAAATTTAGAGCAACATCATGTGCCTTAATGGAGTATAATGTAGCTGATTCATTGATTTGGATGGATCATGGAGTTCTAAAAATGATAATTTCCAAGGAACTCATGTACATGGATCTAGCTAGTATGTATATGGTAATTATCAAGGAAGTGTGTTAAACGGTTTAAGAAGAAAGGATAAAATTTTCCCAGGAACATTAGTCATTTTTAAATTATAAAGAGAATTGGAGTTGTGGTTATCATTTGGAAAAGAAGACACGCCTTTAAATGGTATGCAATGTTCTCCATGTCTCTTTGTTAAGGAATTACACGGCCGACCTTGTACATATACTCATTGTTGAAGGAATAGAATTGGAATCTGACTTATCATTCTTGTGAAGAGACTATCTGAATTGTGGATGCTAAAGAACATTTTTTGGAGGAATTAGAAAACTCATCTGATAAAGGTCCTTTGGAAAATTCAAAAAAAATTAAGAGGCGGAGAGGTAGTCTTAGGAACTTATCATGAAGAACTACACAAATATTTTTATGATGTAACATTCTTGAATTTGGAGGGAAAAATTTCTATATAGGGGGAAAATGTATCACCCCAAGGATTTGAAAATAAATTTAATATATAATTCTTGAAACATTGAGTCTTTATGAAACTGCACTTTGTTATAACATAGCCAATAAACATAATTTTTCCACTTCTGTGACTTGAATTTCATAAATAAGACATACACAATAGCATTTAATAAGATATTTTTAGTCTCATAGGGTCATATCATATTTTTGTGGATAGTAACTTCACTCATAGGAATAGTAATGTGCCATTATGAATGGTAATTATACCCTTATATATAGTCATATAACCCTTACAAATAGTATCATCACCCATGAATGTATAGATAAATTTTAGGCACCATGTAAATGAAATGGAATTAATAATACTGTTTTGGTATTTTTCTTGTGAATAAAAAATATTTATTTAAAATATTAAAATTAAATGATTTATTCAAAAGAAAATAAATTTTCAGAAAATATTTCCCTAAATCAATATTTATTTATGGGTTTTTGAATAATTTAATGGGACCGTAGTAAATTTTTACAGTGTTATAAAATCTGTTTTCATTTTAAATACAATTTTTTTGACTAAATGGAGATTTTAAATAAAAATTGATTATCTAATATTTGGAAGATTATTTTTATTAAATGGATTCCATTTTATTATTTTATGTGTCTAAAATGGTTATGGTGAATTTTTTTTGAATTTTTTTAAATTATAAGAATTTTTATTTAATAGTAAAATACTATAGTTTATTATATATATATAAATTAATTTCCCAATACACTATTCCAGGAATCATTGATGACTTAAGAAACCATTAGTTCAAAATCACATGCATCTATTACTATTTTTAGTTTCAATAATCAATTACTATTTTTTGTATTGAGAAAAATAATAAAACATAGAATAAGATATTCAAAAATCACTCATCTCCACCACTATAAAAACCACCCTTCACTACCAATTCTCTTCACTCAAATATTCCTTAATGCATATCAATGTTCTTCCCAAAAACTCTTCCCTAGTCTATCCTTAAGTGCAACAGCTCTCGGTCTTTCCAGAAGAACAAAAACCCTTCCATTAAAGAGGTTCTCAAGGGGGATATTTCAAGAGGAAAACCCTCTCCCTTTTTCTTTTATTTTCAATTTCTATTTTTTATATTTTTTTATCTCTTCGCATTTTCTATCCAAATTATCATGATATATCTACTATAATATATATATTTTCATCCATGTGGTCCTGCACGATTCGGTGGGGGCATCGAAACTGGAGCCTATGTGGAGGGTTCCTTATGTGTGACTGAATCCGCTTCATCTATTTCCATTATTTTCTCAATGGATTATGGGGCCACTCAAGAAATAAGATTAGTCTATTACAAGGAGTCTTATATCCATTGTGCAATGGTAGAGAAGTCTCTAAATCCACTAGTGTACTTCACTATGATGAGTGGAGTTATCAACTCATCTTGATGATTATCAATGCACATGGAGAGCCTATCATCCTCGGGGAGTTGCCAGTTTGTGGAATATGTCAGGACCTTTCATCTAGAAATGAATTCTGAGACACTTTTATTATCTCACTTCTTGTAATGCATGAGATCAATTAGCATCATCTTGGGCAGCGTCGAACTGAACTAGAATAGAAATCATCACCAGAGGCCTTCCCATCCTCTAATTGAGTTGGATGGCAGGCTAGTATATCACAAAAAAGATGAGACCTGTAGGGTTCGTATGAATCACCTATGTTTTATGGATTCTTGTTACTATTTTGTGCCCATCATGGTATCACAGTAAGTTTCACAGTGCATAAAATGTTGTTTCGATTCCCCTGATCCATTTAATATTGAGAATATAGGGTTCCCAACATTTTACAACGGTGGAACATTACTCACCCACTTAGGGTAGGGTTTTCTCTATGGTTGTGTTGGAGAGAACTACCACTCCATAGACTCTATTCGAGCTGCTAGCTTCTTAACGATATTTAAAATCCATTGATTCAAGTATTTTCGTGTTTGAACATGATCTGGTGCGGTAGTGTCCAAGACTGGGTGTGCCGGTGTAGCTGGAATTTGGGGTTGATACCTATCTAGGGGTATCATTTGTTGGTTTAACTGGAGATATTTCAGCTGCCTTCCTAGTGGGTGGAAGTCTTGATGTCCTTCCAAGGCTAGGTTTAATGGTCCTCCAAAATTGGATTCATTCATCGGAATGAGTTCATGTGTTATCAACACCACTTCTGAAGCACTTTCTGACGTTCTACGGGGGGAACACATCTGACGAGATAGCTCCCTCGATGTAGCTCGACATTAATACACCCGAGCTCTTTCATTTCATCATCCTTCATAGAAAAACATTCCTCGAGAGTGAGGGATTCCTTCAAATGAGGAGGATGTGGTGGGTCATAAATGACATTGGATTTATTTTTCCCCTTTTTGGAGTTTCGTTGGGGAGGTAAAGTCGGTTTGACTAAGGGGGCACCCAGATTCAGGACCGCCCACTAGTTCTGGGTACGCACACCATCAGTCTCAGTGTGGGATGCATCTGGGAGGGAACCATATTCCGTCACAACATCTCCCACTATGTCATTTATTGTGATATTCATGGGGTTGATGTTTACCTAATTCACTAAGGCATACCGCAGGGGGGTGTACCTAGTGATAAATGGTAGGTAGGCCTACTTTCCCATTGCTGGACTCTATCATTCCATTCTATGGTTTTCTTCATGTTTCATTGAGAATGTTGACCCGAAGGGAGCCCTTGTCTGGCCTCCTAACACGCTGTTGTCTTAGAGAGAGTGAACCATAGGAAGGGGGGAATGGGTAACTCCCTTTCCAATCATTCTTATGAGACAATGGAATAAATTTGTCTATTTTTTGGGGTATTGTGGTTAAAATTTCCCCAACACTGGGGGCTGGGGTTGTTCCCATTCAACTTTTTATGCGAGATTTTTAGGGATTTTTTGGTATTACGGGGGAATTCTTATTTAAATATGCCTCTAACCTATATGTAATGAGGTTGTTCTCATATCACGGTGGTAGTCACTTCTATTTCCACACATTCAATTTCATGTACTCTTTCATGGGTGTGAGCCGAGTATGTAATTGGGATTACACTGATTCTATGGCCTTTTGAATTCATGGGAACTAGTTGCAGGTTGGCTTCCCTAAGGCAGGAATCCTGTTGGATGCTCCTGGTCTCCTTAGTCATAAGCTTTTCAATGGATTGATCCCTATGGAACTAATTTTTTAAAACTTACTTCGGGCATGTTTTTGTTGAGTATTCCATTTTCACTGATCATGGGATTCACATGATTTTTTCTTATGGGTGATGACAGAACATGATATAATTTCTAATTGGGCCTGCTAAACGAGGTGTGGGGTGAAGTGAAAACCTCTATGTTGTCCCCATCCTCAAATGTGAACACCATTTGGGGTGTTACAATGAGGCATTGAAATTTTTGTAGTGCATTGAAGAAATCCATTTCATGTTTTTTTCTTTCGCCTTTCTAATTGGGGATAACTTGCGGATGGGAGGGATTACTGTTTGATTAGACGATGAATCTCCCTTATCGTGTAGACATGATCTGTGTACCCTTCATTGGGTAGTAATTATTCTTTCATCATTTGAGGAGCCGTCCATATGTTGAGGAATATTTCATGTGTGCATTCCCCCAAAAACTCTACTAGTATTCCAAAGTTAAAAGTGGTCATAGGAAAATACATCACTGACATATTGTCCCTAGACAATTGAATTATCAAAAAAACATATCATACTGATTCTCTTCCATAGGTGCCTCTACATGGTATGCCCAGCTCATCAACTTCTTAATAATTTTTTTCCAAGGAATGAAATTGGTGGGAGCCTTATTGATTTTCATACGACATGGGGGTGTCTCGGAAGATGAGCTTGGCCCCAAGACATCATATGGTTGAGAATGAATATCAATCATTTTATATGAAGTTTCTGGTGTGTCTGACTCCTTTCTAAGTGCGTCAGAATATGAGGGCTTTCTCGTATTTGTTTTGGCATGGGGAGGACCTTCCTACAAGAATTAATCATGATTGCATGGAGGAATTTCACAATTGGTACTGTAATGACGAGGAATACTACTGAAACTCTATTCCTTCACATATGAAATGACTTTTCAAGGTATAACCTAGGGAGGAACTCTATGGAGGGCCGTTTCAAGGGTAGGACCTACTTGCTACTTGTTATCACTGAGGGGAGGGCCTCCACAATAAATGTCATTGAGAGAAGGGACTTCAAAATGACCATCATCATGGTGAGGACTACCATCATGACTTGATACCTAGTTGCAGGGAGAATTTCTTCAGTGTATATCCTTGGGGGGGCCTTCAAGATATACTGCAATGAGATGAGTACTTTATTGTAGCTTTATGTTACAATGGGGAGGACCTTCATCAAAACTATCACTATGGGGAAGTTCTTGGAAATGACTTCCATTATGGAGAGGAATACCTTCATGACATGATTTCTAATAATAGAGAGAAGAATATCTGTAGTATATACCCCAGAGATGACCATCAGGGAGGACAACCGAAAAGAGAGGGCCTTCTTCTTGTCTGATCTTCAAGTCGAGGGGAGGGATACCCCAATGCAGATCATGAGATAGGATCTCGAGATCTATCATTATTGACCCACAAAGTGAGCCACCGAGGCTGGTTTATGGAGGACCTTCAGAGATGTTAGTAGTGACATTGCGGGGAGGACCTTCGCAACTGATGATGCCACTATCATAATTTTGTAGTCGAAGGACAATGTATTTTCCCTTTGTTGATATATTTTTGAGGGCATTAAGAACCCCTGCTTCCAACAGAGAATGGTCTTCTATGTGCTCCACATTTTTCGGTTTCCTTTGGTGCATATCATATTGGGGAGATCTCTTGCAGTTAACCAGGGCCATCAGCTATTGGTAATGGCCTTTATATATGGGTGTCTATCTTGTTGGGTCCTGTGATATCTTCAGGATATGTAAATGGGAAAATTGAGTTTTGGAAAGAATATATGACTGCAATGGAGTGGCCACCACATTGGGGTAGCATCCCCCAGTTGGAAAAGATATTTTTTTCTTTATTCGGTTGTCCATATGTCATGAGATATTTTTGTCGACCCTCCTAGACTAGAGAAAGGATGCATAACTACTCCATAGTGACTAACTTATTTGGATAATGGGTCATTCTATTCGAGGAAACCGGGTCGTGGGACCGATTTCTCGCCTTTTCCACCAATTCAATGATATGTTGGAATGATTGGAGGATATGGTCTTGATTCGAAATTTGATATCCATAATTATCAAGATGTGCTAGGATAAAATTTTAATGGAATGGGTATGAATTCCCATTCCAATATCAGGGCAACAGTTTATGCCAGCTCCGGTCCTCAATGAGTTTCTAGTAGAGACTGGCAGTTGTCCTGTAATGGGAATGAAAAACAAGTCTATCACCATTTATCTTCTCTGGTTTCCATTTTATTTGACTGGTAATCTTCATATTCACAAGTGAGGATTTTTTTTCCGCTCATTTTTTGTTGTATTTGTCTCATGTGCTTTGTATGAATCTGCAGGAATTGGACTCTATTCATATTTTTCTGCCTCTCTATTTAGATGGCGTCCATAGAATGCATCATTAGGTATATGTGCCTACGTATAGCCTACTTCTTCACTATTATGAAGGTGAACATGGAATCCATCAGTAAGTGTTTGTGCTTGCGTATAGCTGGTTGCTGCCCAATTTTGAGGGTGGGAATGTTGTGAGTTGCAGATATCTACATCTACATGTATCCCTCCACTTTGTCTATATAATAGGACTAGAAAGAACTACTAGGAATGTGCATGTGCTCATATTCTGCCACCATTTTTCTATGGTGGGATTTAGTGGAGAGGGAAGATTTGCGTGTCTTCTCGTTGAACACTGCCACTTTAGTATGCCAATGATTTTCCTCAAGAAACAGGGTGATAGATTATTCTTGTTAATATATTCCCCCCCCCCCATTTGTGGGAATCCTGAGGGGCCCGGTTCTCTTGTACATTGGTAGGTGCCCTCGGTATAAGGTCCTCTTGAATGAGGGGAGGCCTGGTCATCTGGTGACAGCGGCGACGCTCTCTGGAGGGGTCCGTGAGTAGGACCCCTATGAAGTTAAGATGAATTCATCATCATTGAATTCATTTCACTCCCTATGGTAAGGTAGGTAGTCAATATCACATTCTAGGGACAGGATCCCGAAATGGTTTGAGAAGGCCATAGGGGTTGCCTGGTGATGGGGTGCTGGTAGCGGGTGAAGAGGCGGATTGAAGACCTTTGCAGACTGTAGGGATTTCTTTGTGGACTCCATTGTGGGGAGAGTACCATTAAAGTTTTACTATTTGATTTGTGTACTGGATATCGAGTGTTGAAGATGCTGGGTAGGTGAGGGGGTCATGCTCTTTATTGAGGCCCTGGACAGTAGCAGCATCACCGATGTTCATGTCTTCATGGGTATTTGGGATGTCATTGGGATTGATGGTCACTCATTGGGAACCTAAAATATACATATATGACATATAGACCACAAAACAGCATCAAAGTATAATTCTTATAAACATATACATATTTGGTGATTCATCTTTCCCCCCTTCCCCTTTTCTTTTTTTGTGGGGCGAAGGGGCTTGAGTGGGGTGAGACTGCTAACTTGGATAAGGATTCTCCTTTGGTTCACCATTTTTTTCTGCCACTAAGGATTTACGTTTACACATACCAGGGCAAAAAAAATGTTCTGATGTCCAGTATCCTTTTTTCTTTTATCATTTGGATTGAACCTCCAACATTGTTAAGGTTTCTCGCCTGGCTCCCCATTTTTAATTCCTCCTCCGGGTCGGCATATTTACATGCAGTATGGATATGGTACGATGAGGATTATCACCTATCCCTTTTCTAATAGACATGTTCTCGTCGAATTTAGTCTTCCTTTGTTTTGACCCATGCAACATCATTATCCTTTAAATAATGTTGAATTAAACCTGCCTGAACTACTAGTCCTCTAGGGAGATTGTGTGGGGGTCAAGTACTCATGAAACCCATACTTCTCAGATGTAACATCCTCGGATGGTCTCTAATGAGTTTATTTGTGGTGACATGAATGCCCAATGGCTCTGGTATCTAGGATTCATGGTCATTATTTCCAAAGGCATGCACTCATCGGTTCAAACTTGGCCAACGACACATAAGGACTCCATTGGTCGAGAGGATAGGAGGTCAGACTCACCACACCCTTCAAAGGTACGTTTGTTTCATGTTTTGTGACCCTCTTATAGATTTATGTCGTGTTCATATGTTCAATAATTCATGGTTTATTCCTGAATAGTGTTTCCACGGACTACCCTTGGACTGAAAAACTGTCATAATAATTCATATATTTGATGCTACAGAAGTGATCATGACTTGTGCCATATTATAAGTTTCTTGAGAGTTTATATTCATCCACGAGGGAAATAAGGTGACTTGATGTATGGATCGAGACCACAAGGAGGGTGTCCTACATATCCTTGAGAAAGGAATCAAAACCCATGTAGTTCGGATTGTGTGTGGATTACGCATGGGGGCTACCCATTTGAGGAGGCATGGTTGGGTGGACCCTTTATAGATGGTCACCCTTTTGAGCTTGGGCCTTCTTGTAGGCTTCCTACGTATCCTGATTTTATCCAGAATCATAGTTCCCATAGTTCATAAGGTTTGTGGATGTTGTAAAATTCAAAAACCTTTAAACCCACTTGATTCATGCCTAATGTGAGAAATATGGGGATTTGAAAGATTCAACAATGCACATGCATCGTCCCCTATTGGTGCAGGAGGGAAAGCCCGTAGTGGAAGAGGTCGGGACAACAGTGGGTGAGGGTAGAAAGTAATGAATCTTTCCATGTGAGTTAGAATTAAAAAACATGTGGCCTGGCCCTAGAATACTGGGGGCTTGCGACAATGGGAGGGCCCCATATCACGTTCTAGGAAGTGGAGGAGTTTCGTCCTCTTCAACAGGGGAGTGAACATTACCCCTTCAACTGATCACTTTTCCACATTGAATGGAAAATCATGTGATCACTCGTAGTCCTAAGAATAGGGAGGTTCACGTTGACATCCCACGGTGGGGCTCTTGGTTACCATGGTAATTTATCCTTATAGGAATTCCTATAGCTTGCACCTTTTGGGGAGGGCATCCATGACTCCTCTTACCCTAGGTTTGTAGACTCAATGGGGTGTGTTGATGCACCCGATGGTCTGCTCATATAGGTCCGGTGGAATTGGAGAAGGTTTTTTCCAGATGTCGGAGGATTGGTTAGCAGAGGGACCATGGTGGACGGGACGGTAGTGGAGGGGTGAGGTCAGAACCGGTGGGAACAATACCAGAAACCATCCCATTCTATGTACTTACTTTTTATGCAGAATGGCGGAGGCTCTGCATACCATTATGGTATGAGGGAAGCAGTTTTGTCCGCGTACCAAAGCGGTACATAGACATGAGTATAGGAAACTGCGTAACCTAGTGGTATGAAACCCATCATGCCACTACGGGTTCCATCCACATACTGACACAGTACACGGCTGTAGGTTTTGTGCGCATAGTGGTAAGCTAGGTAGAGGACCATATTAAAGGGGTGTTTTGGGGATCATCATTCATGGGGAGTTCATCCTCAAAAATACCTTGGTTTTTGGTTCATCAGTTCAGTTCAGGGTTCCATTATTATTATTCAATTCCCCTATTTATGGTTTATGACCGACTGTACCGATGGAGGATGGGTTCGTAGCTCGTGCTTCACCGATGAAGCAGGACAAAAGACAACATAAAACCTATAAGTCTACCTCATGCTTTCGTTATCAGTCCTTCTCTACATCCTTCTCTCACTGTTTGTACTTCTACTATGATCATTTTATAGAGAATCAAAGTGATCATATCTTTTGATAATGAAACACCATTTGTGGAGTCCCATTGAATTAACATCCTGACTCACAAAAGACTCAGTGAACTGGGGTTTGTGGAGGTTTTGGTCCATGATAATGGTTCACAGAACACTTTTTGTTTGATTCGTCCACTAACTGATGTGTTTAGGGTATGGTACGCGGACTGGCCTTACGTGCACAATGACTTCGATTGATGTGGTTAGCAGTTTCTCTTTCTTGATGGCCATCACCTCACAGGCCAGTGGTTCGCAGACCGTCTCGCATACATGGCGGTTTACGATCCAACTTCTCCACGTAGCATTCCTAGGGATGGTATATGGGTCTTGTAAAAACCATGAAACATGAATTAAATCAAGTTCATTCAACTCAATTGCAACTTAATTTTACTCTCTTCACCTTCATAGCCTTGTAAAAGTACATTATTTCTTATGAAAAGCGATTGTGTGGGGGGAGGGGGGTTCTCATATTTGCGGAATTTTCAAGACTGTACAGAGGAACAATCGAGAAAGCTGATCCAAAGAAAATTTATCTCAAATAGAAATACAATGGGGAGTTTTTTCCAGCTGATCAATAATAATCCAAATCAAATTTTAAACTCAATATGTCCTAGGTTGTCCCACCACTATGTCCATTGAATTTTATCACATTTACACTCTATCACTACAAGTGGTTGAATCGTCCCCTTCGGTAACTACCTACCTACATTAACCTGTTAAAATTTCAACAATTTCATGGTAAAATATAAAAGGTCTCTTTTCTTTCTATCCCACCAATAAAACTACTAAAGGTCTCTGTACATCTCTGTACTACCCGGATGAACTGAAAATGTAGAACTATGAGCTTCAAACAACAAATCATTCTTCAACTATGGATCACAAGGATATCATTCTGTTGGCACCTCTCCTCTTAAGCTTCCCGGTTTCTTCTACATAAAACCAATCCAGACAAAAATATCATAGTCAAAGTAACATAGTAATATTTAAATATTATATCATTTTAAATTAACCAATAATTAAAAATAATTTTTTTAATCTACTAACACCATTATAACCTCTAATGTTATCTAAACCATCCTCTGATACCAACTATATAGACCCGACCTTATTATATTAGATAATGTTATATTTTATTCAATAACTAACATCATTTTATATTGAGGATCTTTTAATGTTTACTATTATATAGATTTGGGATATAACACATACATGATATTTCATGTTTATATAGAGTGGATACCCCAAAAACAGTATCCATTTATTAAAAAATATAAAACTTCTCAAATATAAAATGTTTTCTTTGAAAAATCATCATAAATTTTAACACGGATTCCTCCATTGACTTAAACATCCTTATTACCTATGAATGTAATTTAAAAACATGCCATGAAAAAAAAAGTCTTAGTAAGGGATATAAAATAAATGAAATAAAACATTAGTCCACGAATACTTGTAACTTATGAAATCATATTAAAAAAAGACATACTTGTTACCCATATAAACATACATTATGAAACCTAAGAGTTCAATTAGAATTCAAAAAAAAAATATAGAACATAAAAATCCAAAAAGGTATCTTGGTGGACTACATAAATAATATTTTAACCATCTTGGCTACCTTAAAATTTGTAATTGTCTTGGATACCTTACAATTTTTTTAACCATCATTGTTACACTTAGAGTAACCATACATCTGACCTCCATCTTACACATACACAATGAATTTTATGGAAATATAGGTCCCACCATTAGTCATAAACAATGAACAAGAACCTGAACATAATCCTAAAACATGAATAATATTACAAAAACATTGTATATTAATTTCATAATGTAGAATATTAAAATAGGGTTTTAAAAGAAGAGTCCCTTACATATATCATATAATTTAGGTGACAATTAATAGAATTTATTGAACATGTATACACATTTAAAACAAATAATTAAACATTATATAAACAGAATCCATCTTAAAATGCTTTTTAATACAATATAAATATTGAAGTAGAATGTTAACCCAATTAATGGAAATCGAGTTATGAATTCCATTAGAGATCTCATATAATTGAATTATACATTATATAGTAGATGGAACATGAATATACAATGTAAATACACATAATTAGACATATTATAAAACAAATTCATCACATAAACAATTTTAATACCATATAAATAATGAAATAGAATGTTAACCCAAATAATGGAAATCGGATTATGAATTCCCTTACCTTAGGTTTTTATTACATAAAACTTGATTAATAATACTGTATAATGGTTAAAAGAGTGTTATTAATATCTCAAAAATATATATTCATTTTATAACTCCTTATATAATCATTTTACAACTTCATTTCACCATTTAATTATCAGTATTTTGATCCTTCCACTATTTTTGGTGCGTTCTTTACATGACTTCCTTGGCTGATTTGTATTGGATTCTCACATCGTACTGAAATGAAATTCGAGAAGTGGAATTAAATGGTATTTATATGTTTTTAAAATATATAATGATACCATAAATTATTATTTTTATCATATATGATTATGTATATTTATATAAACCATTAACGACATTTGTTTAAATCATTTTTTGTTGTTTCTCAATAAACATAAACTTGTATCTTTATATAATTTAATTAAATGATTAGAAGTTCATTACAGAACATGAAATTGGTTACATAATACAATTTACGTTATTTTTAAAAAATTAAAATGGTTTGATGATCATATTTGAATTAAGTACTGGAAATTTAAAAATACATCGTCTATGATTTTGGTAAATCGGACCATTACAGATAGTGTTTTTATTTTTAGAAAAGAGGGATAGGAGAGGAAGAAAGATGATAAATATTTTACATGAACTTGAAAATATACATAAAATATATGATTATGTAGATTTCATAACTCATGTATAAGTGTATGTAAAGAGAGTATATGAAAATAATGTAATTGGAAAGAAAACACAAGCAAAAGGAAGATGACTCTTACATCTTGATCTCTTCTACTGGAGATCCTCCTTCAGCCCTTTAATTTTTTGATTTTGGTGAGAATACAAGATCATGGAAATGGTAAAGATATTTGGGTTGTGGATTTAAAAGAACAATGAAAATTATCAAGGCTTTAGAGGTGTGATAGGAAGATCAGAATGATAGTGGATTTTATATTGGAGGATAGGAGGGATTTGACATTATTATGATAATTATTTTTATAATTTCTCTCTAGACTATGAATAGTCTTGATTAATGTGATATAAAATAGTAAAAATACATGTGTGTTTTAATCTATCGGTATTACATCATCCTTGAATCACCTACGATGCATTAAAATAAGTATATTACATTTTTCGTAATTTATAATATTCCTCTATTCATAAAAAATTCAAGCATTTCAGAAAAATCCAAACACTACACAAGAACAATTTTTTGACCTGTAGAATTAAATAATGAAATCCATTTTATTAAAATATTTTTATGAATATTATTAATTTAATTTTAAAATAATATCCTAATTTATTCAAAAATTGCAATTTTAAACATATAACTCATTTTTTATCACCTTAAAAAAGTAATCATGTTTTCATTATCTTAATGAATTAAGAAAATAATATAATAATAAAATTTACAATTCATTATAGTTATATTACTATTAATTTTAATATTCATAAGGGTGTGTTACTAATCACTAGAAATCACGTTGGTTCCATTATACATCAAATAACATAGTTATCACAATTCTGGATGACCATTTTTCAAAATTGAAAACATTGATGTAGAAAAATTATTTTTAAAGGATACATATAAATATCCACTTAAAAAAATTTCATCCTTTTCAATTTATATTTAAAAACTTGTGGTGTTATATATATAAATTTCATCATATAATTATATATGAAAAGAAGAAGGTTTCAATAGAATATAACACATGGAAGTGAAATGGGATTCATAAATTTCATTTCATCAAAACATAAACCATTCAGATAAAAAATATGAATGATACCCCTAGACAATATCACTTGTAAAGAATTAGTACCCCCAACAGATTTAATATTATATTGAAATTAATTATGTATCAGTAATTTATAAATTTACTGAAGAAAATATCCATTCCTCTTAAAATATTGTTTTAAGATATAATCCCTCTTTTAAAAACTTTTTCTTTGAAAATAACCATGATTACATATAACTGTATATTTCAAAATAATTTAAAACTTTTTTTAAAAAATAAACATTTTTAATATAAATTTACATGATAATGATCATAAAATATCATTAGAAAAATAAAAAACCATTTTTAGAAAACATTTTTTTTCTAGAGAACATGTTTCCTATCGAAGAGAGAAACAATGCCTGATTTCCTAAAACCATTTTATTAATTATAATAAGTAAAAAATAGAGGAAATTTATTATAGTTACATGAATATACAATGAATTACTATAGATGAATAAATTTCATGTGAATTCATTATAAATGGATCACAATATTTCTTCAATGGAATTATAATCATAAATAATCAGAAAAATTGATGTGATTGTTGCAAAAATCATTGACCACTTTTTTACTTTTGAATCATTAAACCATGAATAGAAAAACTAAAATGAAAATAAAATATAATTTTTATCAAAAAATATATGATATTACTTTTCAAAAAGGTTTTATATTCAAATAATAAAAGACTATTGGGGTATAACACAACATACATATAAAAGAAGGGAAATTGAGACAACAATACCCTTATAACATTGTTAAAGATTTGACCACAATCCCCATGAAATATAAACCCTCAAATGGATATTTAAATCCCAATAATTATCATCATAGTAAATATTAAATTCATACATGATAATTATATAGACTAAATAAAGGAAAAAGATGGTGAACAAGGTTTATGTCTCACGGAAAACAAAAGTGAGACAAATATCCTTGACTAATTGAGTATCATTTCAATGATAGTCCTAATGAAATAATAATATAAAATAGAAAATTAATATTCCTTAAATAGGTTGTTTTCATCATATATAATTTATTTTTTAGTATATTCACTTGATAAAACAATCGAGATTATAAAGAGGATTAAATCTCCTTTAAATAAATGTCAGAGTAAAACATTTTTTACCTTAAGTTTGGAATATTATTACACTTATTATATCCTACTTTATATTAAATTTATGTTTATTATAAATATTTTAAAGAAACATATATAATAATATCACCCCATATAGGGTTTTAATGGGATATTTTATTACCTATTTAGTGACAATTCCATGTTAATGTTTCATTTTGGGTAATAATTGCATTAATTTTTTTATATGTTTTGGTTTTAAATATTTTCAGTCCTATTACCTTAAGAATGAATTAATAATTTAAATAATTATAACCATGATATATATATATATAATATTATGTTTAAATTTATTTATAATAAACTATAAAATATGGATATAGGAAATGAAATACACCATTCATGGAGACAGTAGGTTGTACGTATGGAGGAATGTTTTTTCTATTTTATTATTGGATTGAAAGAAAGAAAACTATAAAAGATATTTTAATTATAGAAATATTTTTATTTCATATATATAACATATTTTTATTTTACTCATCCTAAATACATTCCATGTAATGCACTAATGAATCACATTAGTTCGTGAGGTAATCTTTCGTCACACACTGAATGATGTTATCATATACACAAAAAATGGAAATACTTAAGGTATGTATCGAAAAACAATTATCAAATTGTAATAAAATATTAAAAACCATTATTATCATATTTAAATATTATGTTCATCATTATTCCCAACTGTAATAGTAGGTAATGGGAAAATTGAACGACATCGATTCGCCAGATGGTAGTATATTGTATACACGAATGATGATTTGTAACCAATTTAATTAATGTTTTTGAGGTTGTAGGTCATACCATTAAAATAAAAAATCTCATTATAATTAATATACCAAGTATTTTACAAAATATTGATATAAAATTAAATTTATTGGTCTGTGAAAGATATAAAAAATCGTCATTGATGAATGTTACATCATCTTCGTGTATGACCTTTTGGTTTTCACCAAGGGAAATCCTTGGCAGGATTTCTACCAAAAGTATGGATTATTGGTTCATAGAAGGGAAATTAATATATTATTTGGGCATGAATTTGGAAAACCATTTTTTATGGAGTAAATTGGGAAGGAATGGTGGTGGCATTTTATAATCGAGGAAGACGAGACACATGGTATTTTTTGAAAATAAGTTTTGTGTACCAAAATTTTTATATTAAAATTTCTTCAATAAAAAAATTACATTAGGTAAAATTAGAAATATTTCCATTAAATTGGTTTTGTACAATCATCATGGTCATTTTACCCTTTTGTTTAATTTTTCATCCCTTGGTAAAGAAA
Source organism: Viscum album (assembly GCA_963277665.1). Classification (NCBI taxonomy): domain Eukaryota; kingdom Viridiplantae; phylum Streptophyta; class Magnoliopsida; order Santalales; family Viscaceae; genus Viscum; species Viscum album. The sequence goes on from OY728142.1 coordinate 1,544,944,792, forward strand.
TGTTTCTCCTCATCTATATAGATAATTTTAACTACTGTTAATAATCATTTTGAAAACACATTATATTTTCCATAATTTAAATTAAAAGTATTCATATAAAAAATATGGAATCCATTTTGAATGAAATTAAAATCACATAAGTGGTAGAAATTAATTTAATGATAAAACCACATACAATTCAAGCAAATGGGTTTTTAAGGTTAAAATGTTCAAAAGGTTGAAATGTTTTTATATCGATTTTAAATGAGAATTTGATTACAACGACCTGAATTAGATTTATATAATTATGATATCAATAATTTTAACTTAGAAAAAATTTAATATATAATATAACTATATAAATAAGTTAAATGAATATGCATTTTCAAATTAAAATTCAGTATTTTCCACTATTCATTAAAAAATGAAATATTTCAGAAAAAATTCAAAAAACTCACCCAAAGATAAATGTGTCATTACCAATTAATTAAATTAATTTTATGTTATCATATTAAATTTATATAATTTTAAAAAAATATTCTTATTGTTATTCATAGAATTTTATAAAAAGTCATTCTTTTCAAAAAATAGTATTTTCAAAACATATAAAGACTTTACAAAAAAAATTAAGAATTTCATTATAAATATGATTTATTCAAATAAAAAAATGATATATTTTGTTTAAGAATTAATTATTAATATTTTTATTAATAAGTTTCATATATTCATTATGAAAATCGTTTCTAAATAACTATATTAACAATCTAACTTTGTTTGGTTAATATTTAATGGTTATTGTAATGAAAGATAAATTAAAGTTGTGTGTAGAGAAATATTTTCTAAATGTTGCATATAATGAATGATTAAATTGGTGTAGCCAGAATCATAATACATCAATGAAATTTTATTTATTCAAAAAAATTCATAGAAACTCTGGGTATTACTTTATCAATGGCATGCTGAAGCGCATTGAAAGAAAATATAAGATCAAAAAATAGAAAAATGTTAGTTAAAAGTAGAAATACCATTTAAAAAAATTAAATTAACTCCATGAACCAAAAATAAGAGTCACGCATCCCCGCATCCCATGGTAACTTGAGTCTCATCACCTCAAGACTTGCTCGAACACTCACTATAATATACCTATCAAGATCCAATAAAAATATGTTTAGTCTCACAACCATCCCTAGAAAAGGACTCTTGAAGAGATACCACCTTTTATTCTAATTTAGGTTGTACTGAACAAAACCCCCTCTCGAATTAGTACGAGAAATTTTTTTACCACACTTGATGGGTATTCCTGATTCCCATGGGATGAAAACTATCACCTGAGAATCAAACAAAAATCAGAGGGTATTATTTCTCCTAAACTGACGAGAATACATGGAACATTTACACACATGATAAAATAGTTGAAAAGATAAATGTATTCAATAAATGAAAAAAATAGCACGAACCAAAAAACTCAAGAGTAAAAATAATCTCCATGTACATGTCGAACCATAATGGACTCAGAAAACTGAAACTATAACTAATCCATGTGATAGAATGGGAATAGTCATACCTTCTCACCAACCAATGAAAATCTCAACTAATAGAAAACATCACTGCCTCATTGATCTGCCTTTGTGTTCCCTACATCGAAATATATATCAAGGTCAATGCACTGTAGAAGGGGTATACATGTTGTGATCTAAAAAAATTAGTAGAATCTCACCTAGTTGTTATTTATAATGTCTATGAACAATAAATAAATCATTCTAAAATTTAATAAAAAAATACATGATAAATTTTTAACTGTTTCTATATAAAAATCATAGAAAAAATTAAATTTTACTTTTTCAAAAATATTGAACAAAATTTGTCAATTAGATTCAAATACATTCATAACCTTATATCCCAAAAAATATATCATGTCAAAACAAATCATGAATCACATATCATAAAAAATATATGGCAAGAAAATAAAATATTATAAGATAAAATAAGTACCACATGTTACATCACACTAAGGATCACACTAGTCTAGGATAACTAGGAAACTCGAAACTAATATATAAAATTGCATATCCATCAAGATATTAGACATATGAATCGATCTATAAAGATAATATGAACCCCCCAAATTTTGAGCCACCAAATAGGTCTATAATGGTAGTAGAATGAAATGATTTTGGAGAAGAATACATACCCATGGATTCCATGTGATCTGTTTTACAAACCAGTTTATCTTACCATTTCTATCAAACCATTATTTGAAAACAATTTCAAAAACTGACTTGAAAATTATTTGAAAACAATATTATATTTACCAAATCTAGGTGAAATCAATATTTTATAAAAAAACCAATTCCACACACATACAAAAAATCAAGAATATCATGCATTTCATTTAATATTACAATTTATCAAAAATAAGAGCAACATAGTTCACCAAAATGGGTAGAAATGGATCCAGCTACCTCAGAGATGGGGTTTCCCACACCTACAATAGAAAACAACTTAATAAAGGATTCCAAAATGACAACACATGCCCTAAATCCACTGTACACATCTCTGAATTTATTCAATTAAACAAAAGTCCCAACGGGGAAGGGAAAATAACACATAACTCAAGAACACACAACCAAAATATTTAATATAATATGGATTGGCCGCCAAAACATGATAAAATATTGATATATAATGTATAAATTGGAAACATCGCCACAATCAATGGATCTGATAATAGAATTCAATGTTTCTACTACAATTACAAAAATAATGAAGAATAAATGATTAATCACGTAGACAGATGCAATCCAATAAAAATGGTGATCAATCACCAAATGTATAAATATTGATCAAATAGAGGCCCACAAAATCACAGAATCAGGGATCATGGTAAATAGTAAAGAGTGATTTGTAAGAATGGATGAAACATCAATCGATGCAGCACCATAAAAATTGACCACTTGATAGTTTCATGATGTCTAATCTATAAAAGCATTTCATAATATATAAGGATCACATATGATGAATAATTTGTCATATTTTTATTAAAACATGAACATTTTATATTACATATCCTATAACCCCTTTAATACATTTAATTTAAAACTGATGGGCCCGTAAAGGGCTCTCGCTCTCGCTCTAGGTTTTCTCTCGCCGCCGCAGGCTCCTCCGCTGCGGATGGCGCGAAGACCCTCCTCGAGCAAGGTGGGTTGGAGGAAGATTCCTGTTGCTGTGGAGTGCGATTCATGGATTCCCTCTGGCTGTAGAGATGCACTATGGATGTCGGTGGTTTCTGGTTCAGTTCTGCGGGTGTAAGACCGGTCTCCGTCGACGGCATACTCTTTGGAGCGCTCCTAGTTCTGTTCTCTGCAGCTCGCGGTTGTCCCCCGGTGAGTCTCTCAGCGTTTTAAGTCTGCGATCATGTGTCCGCGGTTTGGGGGTTCTGACTCTTCCCAGGTGAGTTCGGGGGGCTCTGTTGTGTCTGATGTGGTCGATCTAGTCGGTGGCGGCGGGATCTTTGGCTTCATGGGATTGCTCGTGGTGTTTTTCGTTCGTGGTTTGTTTCGGTGCTTGGTGAATCCTTTTCTGTCTTTGTCGATCTGGTTTTGTTTAGTTCATTTTAGGGTTTTCTATTCCCTGATGGATTGGGTGCTCTGCCCTCTGTATGGCGGTGGTGTTGTGTGGTTTGTGTGGTTCATCGTGGTTTTGCGCATGGATGGTTTTTGGAGGGGTTGTGAGGCTGTTGGACCCGTCAAGGTCGACGACAACGGTGTCAGATTGGTCTTTTCCGGCGACCGGTGGGATACTAGGCAGGTGACGGCGACGGCGGTCTGGACGACGTCGATGGTGATGTGTTTCTTCTATGGCGGTGAGTTCAGAGAGAATGCCGGTGTTGGTGCTCCGGCGACGACGGTGAGAAGCGTTGATGTCTGTGGTAGTTCTGAGAAGCTTGATAATGATGGTGACTGGTGGATTTTTTCGACGTCGGCCGGATTTGCGGTGGGTGAGCGGTTTCCACGCTACGCGGTTCGAGGCGGCTCATGGATCATGCCGAAATGATGGCGTTTGATGCGCTGACTGGATAGTGGAAAGCGGGTGAAGTTTGGGTTTCTTTATTTTTGAAAATTTCGGTTTTTGGTGTAATGGTTTGGTTTGTAATTGACTATGTTTGGTGGGGACTTTTGATTGGGTTTGGGCAAGATGTTCGCCCTCATCCATCTCCTTATTTACTACACTTTTTATTTCTTTTAATAAATGGTCAGAGGTTATTCCTCTGGCTGAACTTTCCTGGTATCCTATAACCCCTTTACACACCATGTAATATCCCATCACATAGTATAAAACCTAGATTCATACATAAAAAAATGCCAAACCAACTAGATGTTCTCTAATCTTAGAGAGAATCCCATAAATCTATTAACACATTTACACATAGACTCCATTAATTATAAAACATATATACATATACATTAGGTCTCTTTTCTCAACAAATATTCTCCATCCTTAGGATTCCCACGACACACCAAATTAACATGGAAGACAATACAAGAGAAGAGAATTACCCAAAGGCATATAATGAGATGTAAATTTTTTTGACGAGTATCTTAATAAATGATTCATTTTTATATAATACACAAATACACTAATCCTTATGTTCATTTTATTGTTTTATTATTTGATAGATTATACTTTTAAATTATTGAATTTTTTAATGATAAAAATTGGTTCATCTCGTAATGTATCAAATCTAATGTTTAAAAAATGCAATTATAGAACTATATTTGAAATTTTTGGTCTTGGGATCCTCAATTGGTTTTATTGCAGGGTTTAGTTTTTTGAGGAGTAGTTTATTTTTTTGGTGCTAAGGATTAGTTAACAATAGTAAATACTATATAGATTTGTATGAGGTGTGAGTTTAACCATAGGATAACAACATAATATTTTTGTGAAGTATAGATTATGTAATTCTCTAGGAAATTATATCCTAATATTGATAGTGGGAGTGTTTAGGGATCATATGAATATAGGGGTAATCACTCAGTGAAATTATGGTTCAGTATCTACAAACGTTTCACTATGTTTCATGATGAGTGGGTCTATGATTGATAACATAGCTAGAAACTCTTAAGTATTTAAATTGGTCTATAAAATTCCCCTCACGATCCATTATAAATGAATTATTTTGTATTTGAATTCAATTAATGAATATAAGTGATCCTAACCTAATGAAAAACATGTTCATCAAATATTGGATTATAATGAATTGAATGATAATGATTTGGTGTCACATTTAAAAATAGTTCAATGTTGATTTTTTCATAATTACCTTATGATGTTAATAGTTTAAACTCATTATGAAATATATTGGTCAATAAAATGTACATATCTAAGAGAAAAAATATAAAAATGGACATGATTGGCAATATAATAATTTCCCAAATAAGAGTACAAAGATAGTAGTACATAAAATTTTCATTGATAACATTATTCTCACTGAACAATTGAACACAAAAAAGAGTACAATTATAGAGTTTCATAAAAACTTTTGTGATGATGATAATAAATAATATAAGATTCAATTTCCATAATGTCCAAATTAAGGGATTTGATAACTAGGGGGATAAATCTAATTATGTAAAATATGGTTCATCTATGGTAATAGATTATATCAAGTAAAAAGTAACCGAGGAAATAAATATCAGTAAAAAATGGTGATAATTAATGTTTTTCATAAGGATGCACTATATATTTTATGTTTTAGATGTAAATAATCTTGGAAAAATTAAAACTACTATAATAACACAGGATATTAAGATGAAAACAAACACCAATAACTTCTCATACCATGAGCAAAAGAAAAATCGTATTAAAATACTATTAATATAGTGGTTAATAATAACTATGTGATTTTAGGTATTTTACACTTTGTATTTGAGCATGTATTATTTCGTATAAGCTTAAAAAATATTTTATATATTGGATTATAAATAAATTAATCAAGGTGGTATCATTATTATATATAATATTTATGAATATTCATTATGTATTTTCAGATTATACTATATTCTAGTTTAGAAAATTCTCAGATAAATTTTTTATCATCACATATATATTATATTAATTAAAATGATATAGAAATAAAATTTAAATCCAACCTAATATAATATATGTTTGTGCCAAAATAGGTGTATATGATTCCATTGAAAAGAGAAAATACACTCTCAAGAGGCTGCCTCACAAATCCTATTAACGGAGACCCCGAACATCGTGCCATTCGTGGAGCCCCACAACACCGCGGTCAGCGCGAAGCTCCCTCCTTTACGAAAGCTACTGCGGATCAAAGAGGCAGGAAGCTTCATGATAAGAAACACATTTTATTATCCTCCTTAGAGAAAATAGGTGGGAGGCTCTGCAATCTGAATGATGTTTGTGAAGCCATCGAACAGAAAAGAGGTGGGAAGCTCCGCGATTACATCAGAGCACCACGTGGCTTCGCGTAGAGCGATCCTTGCATCACGCCGCCTCTTTCCTAAAGATACCGAGATCCCCTCAAGCCTAAGGGATGTATCGTCCAACCTTTCACCTTCCTGAATCTCAAATCGTGAGTCACTTGCTGCTCTACAAAAAATGACCTCTTTGAGGTACTTTAACTATGTGAAGTGCCTTTCCATTGACTTATACACAACCCCTATTCAAATAGGGATTCCCTTCACAAAGCCTATGGGCCTTCTCATTGGAAGGAGATCCCTCAGGGGTCTCAGGTCTTGGAAAAACACATGGGCTTCACGAAGTACCTTCCATGGAAATGTGAACCACATGCTAAGATAGGGTCACTTTGCTCTGTGAGGCACACTGCTTCGCGGTGTCATACCTTAGAAATAACCCTTTCCGTGTGAAGCCCTACTGCGCAAGAGACTTTCTACTTCATGGACCACCCTCCACAAGAACATATTCTCTATTCCTAGGCTATGGAACCCCACATCACGAAGCAAACACCTTTACGAATCCCCTCAACAACATGGAGAACCAGTGCTTCATGAGACCTCTTTCGGTGAACCCCTTCGCTCCACAAACGCTTTTCCCAAACAACCCCCAGGTCTATAAAATTGGATTTCAATGATCCTTGGGTGGTTCTATAAATTCCATTCTATAGCCTTATGCTTATTCTCATAGTCAGGCTATGGGATATTACTTCTTCTCATCGTCAGGAAAGCGTCGACCCCTTAGTGGATCACTCCACGACACCCCCTCACAACGACATTACTGATGTCTTCCCTTCCCCAAGGTGGGATCGTATCAGTTATGTAACTCCTAGGGGTGCAGAGTGAACCAGACTTATCTGAGATGCAATATGTTAAACAGATAAGAACCATCATCCTCAGCACATGACTTCAAACTATGGACTCACCTCGTGCCTTTTACGCAGGGTGCCCCACCTCGTACATTTTCCACTCCTACAATTCTCTATAGGTGTGAGATCTTCCTCACATGGAATGATATCCTCTTTGTTAGAGCGGGGTCTTCCCGTGAGGAAGGGAAACCTCCTCAGTGTAAGACACTAGCCTCTCTTTCTGGAGGTATCATTCATGCTCCTCTAGTCTTCTATGGTACAAAATACCATATGATATATAGGAATATGGACCTTCTTTCTCCCATACCTCTCCCTCTAAGATTTGTCTCCGGTGGGCCTCCACCCAGGAGTAATTCCCAATCCCCATATCCCATGGCTGTCCACCACACATATGCCCATGTTTTAACTTTAGGCTGCCAAGTACATGTAAGTTCCATTCCACTTCTTAGGGACACAACTTTCATGACCTGATCATTAGTTCTCTGATGTCTCTTGTTTCTCACACCAAGCATGACTCACGTGGGATTAGAGTAATCATCGACCACGACATCCTCTCTAGTTTATCTTAGTGTGTAAGCCCCTAACCATCCCTAACTTCATGTAATTTGATCTATGTTTCCTAGGCATGATATGTAAGAAGCCTACCTGAAGTTAAATCCCAATACCTACATGTTCGGACCCATTCATGTTGGTTCAAATTCGTACACATGACGTTAAACTGAATCCACCATCCCAAACTATGTAGACTTTGATATCTGTCTCTTAGGCAGGGTATATAAGAAGCCACCCTAAGGTTCAATCCAAATACCTACCTGTCCTGACCCATTCACATCAGTTCACCTTCACCCCACAGGACATTAAACCGTATCCATTATCCCAAAATGTGGATTTTGATCAATATTTCCTAGGCAGGGTACATAGAAAGCCTCCTTGAGGCTCAAGTCCAACACATTCATTGGTTCCGACCCCTTCACATCATTTCCCCTTCATCCCACACGACGTTAAACTGTATCCACTGTCCAAAACTATGTGTACATTGATCGTTATCTCCTAGGAGAGGTACGTATGAGGCCTCCCAGAGGTTAGACCCCCACACCCATTGGTCCTGAACACTTCACGTAGGTTTATCCTTATCCCACATAACGTTAAATTATACGACCAATTTTTTTTCTATCATGATGCTAAACTGTATACTTTCGAAATATGTGGGTTTTATCTCTGTCTCCATAGCAAGGTACATATGAATCCTTAACGAGGATCAATCTTAATCAGCGATTAGCCATTGTACCCTATTCAGCGGTAATCCATTGTACACCAAGCAACAGTAACCATTGTACCCCACACAGCGGTAAAACGTTGTGCATCCCAACTAGTGGTAAGCCATTATAAGCCCCACATGATGGTAATTCATTGTAAGATGAACTATGTGGACTAAGATTTACTTCTATAGAGATCCGTAGGAAGCCTTGCTGATGTTCAAGCCCATCACAGATGTCCCTTCATTGTCTCTCCCTTTAGTCTATCTATGTGAGGAAGGTCATGACCTAACCCAGAATATACACTTCCTATAGATCCCATCCATGCATTCATTCTCACAGGCCGTCTCTTTAGGTGTCCCATCTCCCCACCGAACTACGTAGACATTGATTCCCTTTCACGGGGATATGTATCAAGTCTCTTCAAGGCTCAAAACTAACTTTATTGTATCCCTCGCATGGGTTCCATCTCACCCTCCATCTGCTCTCAACAAACCATATCTTTCTTGATTTTTACCCGAGCTGCCACATCCTGGTGAGATCATGTCACCCAATTTCTCACTGCTCGAAATAGTAATCGGGTAACTAACCACGTGTTAGCCCTAGATTCAGTGATCCCTCCAGGGATTACAGCCATCTGACCAACTTCTATCAGTGTTCTGATCAGTTTGATCTATCTTATCTAGATAGTAAAATCATGGCATACCCAGTGATAAACATGGGATGCTGAGGAAGAACAAAAATACATGCCTATAACATATAATTCCTCGCACTCAACATGGGATACCTCAGGATTTGAATCCCTCGAGAAGCCCTACCATAAGGGGATGAAAGCCTGACACATTAGTGTTCCAATGTACAGAAATTCCAGCAACGTCCAAAAAGAAAACTCCCATGACATAGGTTTTCTATCCTAACTAGATCCCTTGGAATGTCTTGAAAAAAGCAGCATTATTAACTAGTATCAATGAAGACATTACATAGGAAAGAGTTTCATGAACTATGTCTTCAATATTTAAGGGAGACCCGGACAAGGAAACAAGTTACGAGGAGGCTTCCACGGAAGGACGAGCTGACATTCCATCATCCTATTTCGATCAAAGAGAAAATATCCATGAATAAGCAATGGATATTTCCCACCTTTGGAAACCAGGAATGTGGGAAAACAATCAGCGCATCCTCCGAGAGATGGATGTGTTCCCCCACAGAAGCATCAGAAAAAATATATTATTTAATGGATGAATATATTATCGATTAGAAAAATAATTATATTATATGAGTGATTATATAAAATCACAATGGATGTTTATCTTTTTTTTTGAGAATAACTCAATATTAGGTTTGACCTATTCTGATGTAATTTGATATATTTCATACATTTTCGAGATAAATAAAAAATATATATCAGGATTCATGTTTATTTAATAGGTGTCCTTATTTATTTTCACTAATAAGTGATACTTACATTTTTCAAGATGAAAAGTTTGTGGTTAATGATTCACCCTTATTTTCTAGATAATATTACTTATCTAAATTTATGCAATGATTGATTACTTATTTGACATGTAATACTGAACTAAAATGGGATTTTTCTTACTAAATGAATATTATTCGGAAAATTAATTAATAATAGAAACAATATTAAATAAAATTATTATAATCAATTTTAAATTCATAAAAATAGTTTCTTAAACAATAAAATTTTTCATAAGTCATTTTTCAATTAAAGTGGTATTATTTGTATACTATATTTTTATAATAAAATATATATTTTATAAATTTCAAAAAATAAAATTTACAAAATTTAATTCATTTTTTAATTCATCATGTCAAAATTAGCTTAGGTTGAATTTCAGTGTGTTTTCTAAAATAATTAAAAGTTATATTAATAGTAAAAATATACATTTTACGAAAACTGTTTCTTTAAAAACCCCACCAACATAAGCTAGAGAAAAATACATTTATAATGCATTCAAACTGATTTTATATTTATTTCAGGAGTTACAAATTTATTTTAATATATTATTTTGTCAAAAAAAGTATTTTTAATTTTAGAACATATGTAACACATTATTATAATTTTAAAATAGTTTTAAGTCAGTTAATATAAATATTTTTTTTATACTCGGTTATGTATGTTTTTTACACTATAAATAATTTAATTTTTTTCTTAATTTTCAAATTTTTTCTATAGATGTTAATAACATTAAAAATTTTAATATACAAATATATTTGAAGCCTAAAAAAATATCTATAAGAAAAATTTTAATTATTATGTGCCTTGATAATAAAATTACAATTTGTCACCCTTGGAAAAATTATTTGATAAAATAAATAATGAATTGGAAATAAATATTTTATTATTGACTAATAAACTTTTTTTAGTCATTAAAATTTATTAAAATTATTCAAAATTTATGGCTATGGTAAATGTATATTAAGGTAACAGTTAAAAAGGTAAAATTAAAATCCATAATTCACAAAATTTATTCTCCAAAATGAGTGGTGTAGATGATATTTTGAAGAATTAAAATATTTAAATCATATTTTTCAATTTTCCAACTGTTTATCATTTAATACATACATTCCATTATTTTATAGTAAATGATACTCCAAAAATTTCCCTTACATTCACTCATAAAACAGGAATAGATAAAAAATTTCATTCATGCCCCATTTATTTTAATTTCATCGTTAATATATGTATTTTTAATCTTTATATAAAACATTGTCATGTTAATAAGGTTTCAGTATCGATTATAATGCATAATCATTACTTTTACAATGATATTCCCAAGAGAAATCTTAAGTTCTCCAGGTGAGTATTTCATATCCCTTAAAATTTTCTTAATAATATATCCCTCAAAAAAATATTATACATATCCTAATATAATGAAACTAGTATTTTTTAAATGATTTAGATTTATTATATAAATTTTTAACCATTTTTCAATCTTTTTAACCGCTACTGAAAAACAAAATTAATCGTGTATACCTGAGAACTACCACCTCCCCGATGAAATGTGGTTCATTTTTCATCACAAAAACTCATGAATGATTAAAGGGATATATTTCAGGAATTAATATGTTAAATATTTTATAATTATTATTCGTAAATTATAATTTATTATATATATATATTCATTGTATATCATTTGATGTTAAATATGATTATTAATCCTTTTAATGTTCGGACTAGAACCTCCATGAATGATGAATTTAACTTATCATCACCACCATTCATGGATGGTTTTAATAACAACCATAATTTTGTTATGTAAAATTTATGAAATTTTTTAGAATATTTTAAATTTATACTATCATTATATTAAAAAATTCCTTACCCATTAAAACATTTCAATAATGCCATGTTTGCGTAGGATTTTACACCAATGAGATTGATGTTATAATATTTTATTTCTTAATTATTTTTTAATATTATAAACTATTAATAACTATAAATTATTATTTATAAATTATTTTAAAAAAATCTATAATTTTATTATTGATATTTAATATATTAATAAATTTATCACCTTTCTATAGATAAACAGGATGAAGATAGTTGTGTCATGTTTTTACTTCTTAATAAGTTTATTTTACCATATCCTTGTAATAATTATGGTTTTAGAATCTGTATCATGTTATTTCCTTAAATGTGTTTCGATTCAAATGATACAATTATAGTTGGGGTCATTGTGAAATCAACTCCCTATATATAGTTCAATTTCTTCTTGATTGGAATATTTAATCTATGTTTAGTTGTCGCCACCCTATGATTTTATTTTATGGTAATTTCCTTTAATATTTGGGAAAAAATATTTTTTAATTAAATGATTTGACATTTATTAATTTATATATAAAACTTTATATCATTTTTAGAATAACTATCATCCTCTTTAATGATTCTAACACATCCTTGACTATATGTCTTATTCCTTAAAAGTTCTCCTTTATAATTATAAATAAAATATTGGGTTATCAAATGTTTTCATCCTAATTATGATAATTTCTTTTAAAAATTAATTTATGATACCCATTTTATGATGTGGTTTTTCAACAATGTTATTTCATAATGATTTTGAAAAAAAAATCTATCATTTCCGAAGAATTTTTTTATCTTCCACTCCACATTTATTTTTGATAACCTTTATGACCTTTCAAATAGATATTAATAATGATTCTTATTAAATTCAAATGTTTTATAATTTTTTTACAACACCTTCATGAAACATAATTGTTTTTTAGATACTTCTTTTTGAAGATATTTCTTAAAACCGTTAATGTTATAAAAATGATTTTACATCACTTATTTAATTTAATTCTGTGTTTTATAGGGAATTATCATTGAGAATAAATTATTATTATTGATTTTGATATAAAATTTTTTATATTTTAAAATCTTTACATTTATGAAAGTTACTCTTCATTGTGAATTGTAATTTTATCACTTACACAAAAGTTAAAATTGTTACATAATAAATCATTTACAATTTTGAAATGTGATTCAAATTTATCTATAGTGGTATTAATTTGGACGAATTTATTTCCCCGGATTCAGCTTATAAATTTATTTTTGAAAAACTATTTTGGTTTGATTGAATTTTGGTTAAGAGCCATTGATATTATTGAGGTAATTTTAGGTGATACCATGTGTAAATATCCAAATACCCATTATTGTTTACAACGGTTATTTATACTGTGATAAATTCTTATTTTCAATTGGAACACATATGTATAGATGATTGATAGGTGAGGTCCTATATCACCCTCTAATGTATTGGTTATTATTTAATAACTCATGAGATAGAAATAGGCTATGTTTTCTGATACATGGGTAAAAAATCGACCATGAGTTGTGATAATTGAGTTAATAATGGATAATGGATTGTGATAATTGGGTCAATAATATACCTTTAGTTATGATACTTGAGTCAAAAATGGGCCAAAAGTAATGATTTTTCAGCCATAATGGTCCCCATACAGTAATGACTTAGGAACATTGTAATGGGTCATCTGATGATTCCAACACCTGAACCACTATTTAATGAATCCCTATGATCATGTTTCTAAATCATTTCCATATTATATTTTTCACATAATTATTTCAATTTAGATATTTTTATTTCCCATGGATATTACTTGTCATATCATGTTTCAAAACTATTATTACATAGTATATTTTTTCTCATTTCATATTAAATTTTCTTATATAATGGTTTATAGGAAAATCATAATCATGCATTTTCCTTTTAATAATATATTTCTCCCATGTTCATGTCTACTTATATTCATATCATCTAAACCGTAATGAAATGTTGTTGATATTTTTAATTGATAACCATATTAGCTCGGTGCATTCTTATGTATTCATTACCAAGGATAAAAGTTATTTATAACATTTGAGAAGTATAGTACTGATTCATGTTCATTGAATGTTACATTATCACATAATTTAATTTTAAATATTTAAACGGGATAAAAGGAATCATTCAAAAATAATTGTTATCTTGAATAATCTTGGAAAGATTAACTTTGGGAGAAGAGTGAATAATAACACCACTATTATGAAACTCGTTCAAAATTTCCATTACTAATCACTATAAAATTGAAACTATAATGAACTAACTAATATATATATATATATAGAATAATTATAAATTATGTTTATTAGATATTATATTTGTATATATATTATTTTAATAAGTGATTAAAGATCATATTGTAATATATTGGGTGGTTAGAGAATGTATCACCAAAATAGATTACAAAGTAATGTTTTCTCTATTTCATTTATAAATCCAGTAGACATCTTTTATATTTCATACAATAAATTTTTTTTGTATGTATTATTCACTGCCCTATTTCCTTAATGTATGATTTATATATTTTATTTCTTCATATTTGAATTAAAATGTCCTATTAACCCAATTACTATTACATTAATATTAAATAATCTGTTTTTGGAAACTCAATTATCATTCAATGATTTATGATAGTTATTATTGAATTAATTCTATAAAATATTTCTAAATTAGTTAGATTAATATTCACGTGTTATTTAGTATTTTTTTGTATATATTCATTTCTACACATAAATCCCATTAACATTGTCTGTTGGTTGATGATGTATTATATTCATAATGGATTTGGTTAACAAAAATTTCGATTACTTGACTTAAAATGTGATACCTTGACTATCATTCTTATCTGATTGATAAATTATTTTATTTCCAATTCTATTTGGAATCTTCTCTTTTATTAGTGCATAAAATTATATTTTCAATGAAAATATATTTTCATGACAAATTTATTTCCTCTAAAATTTTAAGGTTTTTAATAAAAATATTTCATATTCATTTAAGATAGTGTTTCATATATCTCAATGTATATTACTCTCATAAAAATATCATTCTTATTTTGAGATCCAAATATGTTCTCAATCAAGTGACCTTAAAATTATCCATTACCACATTTCATAGGTAAATTTTCTTACCAATAATTATGATGGGGGTTTTCAATAAATGTATTTTATAATATTCAAACTCTCTTACATCCTTTAAAAATAAGCATTTTATCCTCCATTGCACAATCGAATTTATAAATTTTATGGGTTTTCAAGATATATAATTGATAATAACATATAAAATTAAACATTTTAATAAAAACAATTTACACTATTTAAAATCATTGTATCATTTTAAAGGATCCATTATTGAATATTTTTTGGGTCTGGTAAACATTTTCAATATAAATTCAATATTCCATTTTGAAACCAATATATATTTTTCACTTATCATCTATTGAAATATCCATTTAATATAAAACATTTTCCAAATGTTTTATCTTAAATGTATAAAAAATAATTTTAAAAGTGTCAGTTACAATATCTCTTACTTTAAAACAATCATTTTCTAAAATGACACTTCCATGATTATACAATTATTTTCCCTTTATATACATACTATATATTTCCTATGAAATAATTCATAATGAATAACCATATAAATGGTTTTATTGAATAATATTTTTTAATAAATGAGTTTTAAGTATAAATATTTCACATTGGTGAGGATAAATTTTGAGGTACCGTTTCAAAATGTCGTGAAATCCATTTTCTTTTCCAAGGGATCTAATTAATGCAAAAAATGATTTTTTATGGTGGAAACACATGTATCCATGAATTATGGGATGTGGAATATATCAACGTTTGATTAATTGGTATAGTTTTTATCTCATGATCTCAAAAGGGAACACTAGAAAAATCATCCCAAGACCAAGGGTACATGGGATAAATTTTCTGAAAGATACAGGGTACAATAGATGATTAATCCTAATAAAAATGGTTTAATAGAAGATTGTTCCCTTTCAAAAGTGTACATCGGGGGATTTATCACAAACTAAAGGATATAAAATAGGATTTATCTCAGTCTAAACGTTTTATGATACGATTTAAATCTAGATAAAGGGTAAATAAAGGGATCTCCCCCAGAGGAAGAGGGTACAAAAAAAGGTTTTTCCAATGAAAAGGGTTAAAATAAGGATTTACCAAAATCTAAATGGTATATATGATGATTTATCACAATCTAAATGGGTACAGGATAGAATTATATGAAGCCTAAGGGAACACTAGAGTGTTATCTCATTTTTATATATACATAGTAGTATTATCCAAAGACCATGAAGGGAAAAAGGTATTTACCCTAAGCCTATGTTTCGATGAAAATATTTGTGGAATTACTTATCAAATGATTCATATGTGAAATTTTATGCGACACACTAATGCTAAAATATGGTGCCTATGATTATGATCCCTGACTCATGTTTAATATATCTTGAATCCCCAATGTTTTATTGTGTATGTTTTTAAAATGATATTACATATCATTCTATAATGACTTGTCGAAAACTATTAAAGGTCTATTTCCTATTTAATAATATATTTCTCCCATTATCATGTTTTCCTTCATATTTATGATCCAACTAGTCATTACTTGATGATTTGATATTTTATAATACTGACCATTTTATATCACACATTTATCATTTTTCCCTTAACCAGTTAATAAAGATATGCAATGCCTCGTATATTTCTATAATAGGATCAATTATAGTTCTAATATCTAGAAATTTTCACAAGTATTGTAAAATTAGTTTCTTTAGTAACTATTCATCAAAGATAGTATACATTCAATTTTTTGAATTGTTTAATGGGTTAGGTTAGGGAAACAAATAAGAAAACAACCCTATAAAAAAAGCTTGAATTGAAGGAGTAATTGGTCATTATTATTATATTAATACTTTATAGATGTTATCATAGTTTGAAAATATGTTTTCATTGGAGAATACATATTTGGATTCAATTTTTTTAATTTGATCATTTAAAAAAATTTATTTGACATTATTAAAACCCTTTGGGTTAGAAATAATATATTGAAAATGATTCATAAAATATATTACCCTAATAATTATAAAATTTGAATATTTTGTATTAGTCATTTCCAATCCTTAGCAAGGATAGTTCGGTGAATATCTCAGTAGAAGATATATCTCTAAATTTTTATGGACCCCTAAGAATATTATTTTAGCGAAAGAAATTTTATGTTTTCTGAATGAAATTTATTTTGGGGGATAATTTAACAACCCAATAAGTTTGGAATATTTATATATATTCAAAAATACTATTTTATAAAGCTTTTTTCACAAATAACATTGAAAAAAATGATCCCTGATATATAAAAGGAATATTATAAATAAAATATAAAATTACAAAAATGTATTTGTTGAATTATTAACTTTTAATGAGTTTCCACATTATGATATATATATGTATATATTATTTTAAAAAAATTACTTTGTTCATTATTTGAGTAAATAATTTATTTACTAAAAAAAATTATTATGAGTTCTAATTTTTATTTAAGATAATTAATTATGATTTGTTAAGTAATATATTTAATTTAATTATATATTTTTTTATTAATGTAAATTTTATTATCGGTTTAAAAAAATTATTAATAAGAAAAAAATTTAGTTCAAAATGTTATTTACTTTTAAAAAACAATTTTATATTATAATTTACGAATTTATTTACTCGTTAACCTATAAAATTTCAAAATTTGAATATAATATAAGGGAAATAATATCTATATTAACAATTATATTATTATCTTAGGATAAATGTTTTGGGGTTTTTTTAAAGTATTAATTTTTAGTGAATTGTGAAAAAACTTGTTTTTTCCAAAATTGAAAATATTATTAATATTCCAATATAAAAGTATGCACTATAATTTTATAAAAACTTTTAATTTATTAAAGAATTATTTAAGGGCTAAAGATACTGATCTTAAATTTTTTGGAGACTTATAAAACCAATGATTAATTTTTTGAACGTAACTAACATTTCATTCAAATTAAAACCTTTTTAGTGTTTTATTTTAATTAAAAAATTTATGGTTTTATTTATTTATGGATTTATTTGAAAGAAAATAATTATTTTTTAAACAATAGAAAATTAAAATTTTTATATTATAATAGATAATTTTAAATTGTTTATAATTTCCAAAAAAATAAATTCCCTTTTACTAAAAATGTATTCACACATTATGCATATTTCTTCTAATAATAACATTTATCGCCATTACTTTTCATTGTGATAAAATAACTTTAAAAGTACAAATCAAAATTTTAAATTTATTTATTATGTTCATTTTTAATATCTTCTTGAAAAATTATTTACGATGGTTACAAATATTTTAACATTGATGATGTAAATTTGGGTAAAATTAAACAACGTAAAAAGAAAAAATCCTTCAAAAAATTCTAGGATGTTTAAAAAAATAGTTGTGGAAAATATTTTAAGAGTAATTAATATATCCACTCTATAATTTTCTCTTTTCTAACTTGTGACCATTTAATAGTAAAATTACATTATATAAAATTGTTAGTTAGTAAGAAAATTTCCCTTACATCTACTTATAAAAGGGGAAAACATCCACCCTTTCGATGAAAAATTTATTGATTACACATTCGTGCATAAAATCTTAAATTTTTCTACTAAAATTTTTACCCCTCATCTTATTATCCCTCTGGTCTCAATAATATATCCAAATGCCTCTAATTTCCAAGCTATTACCAATATAGATCTTATGTTCACTATATGAGTCCTTCTAACTCTTTATGAGAGACAATAATACATCGATCATGTGTATGTACAGATTAATACATGAATGATATGATGTGGTCCTTTCCTCATAAGTAGATTTTATGGATGGTGAAAAGGACAAATGTTATTAATAATTACATTTAATATGTATAAATTATAATTATGAAATGATAATTTTTCTTATAAATTCATTACAAACCATTTTTTGCTGAATTGAATTGTTAATCATTCGTATGTGTGGGATACCATCTCCAAGAATGAAGAATTTTCTTTATCATTAACACCATTCATTAATTGATATGATAATTATTTTAGTGAATTTTAATTATATTAATGAAATGTTTATGAATCTATAATAGTTATATAAACAATATATAAATTTTTTTCCCATCCTCGTTAATTTATTATAACATTCTCCCATTTGGGTTGGTTTTACCCCAAACTATAATGATGCTATAATATTTATTTCATGAATGAATTAGGATAATTATACACTATTAATATTATTAAATAATAATTTAGATTATATATTTTATTTTTTATGAAAAAAACTTATTGATATTTGATATGTTTATTATTTTAGTACACATTTATAATTAAACATGCTAAAACTAGTTCTTCACAATTTCCTTTTTCCCTAACAATGCTTAATTAATTCAGAAAATAAAAATTTTAAAAGGTGAAAAAAAGAAAAAAAAATTATTTTAGTGTATTTTATTATCTTGGAATTATATTTTTTGATGTAATTAGTATGAAATGACAATGTCACTATGTGACTTTTTAAAAAAATCAAATTTTCTTAAGGACCTATCATGGAAAAAATCTATAACTGATTAATAAATTTTTAATATATTACTATAAAATATTTTGTAAAAGATTGTAGATTGGAAATGGTTTATGAGTTCGGTTTATAAGATATTTATTTTTATTATACAGGAGGATATTGTTTGATTTGGAAAACATGACTAACTTTTAAGTGTGTTCTAGCACAATTTTCATTGTAAGAGAAAATTTTATTTTATACCCCCAATCTCATTTAAAGGAATTTTATAATGCCAATTTTATTTATAATATCATTTATTTTATTTTATGCCCTATACATGATGTTTAATTTTAATCCCTCTCTTTCAAGGGGATTTTATTATTAGTGTTTTTCTTAAGCTGTAAAGGATATTGATAACTAAAAACATATTTATTTGAGATATAATATTTAACATGAACATATTTATTCAATTATTGGTTTCTTCACCTGAAAATTATTAAATATACTATTCTACCTATATTTTGGAGAAAATAATCATTATATTCAAATATTTTAGCTTGATGAATTAATTCCACATAAAATTGTGACATTGTTTAAAATAATTATCATTCACTTTAATGATAATTTCTCTCCTATGTTCATATTTTCACTCGTGTCTAATGTTATAAATTCTATATCAGATCCTATATTTTTTCATCTCTAATGACCGCCAAATTTATAATCTACTATATTAAAAATGATGTTTTCACTACTTTAATGATATGGGTTGAAAAACAAGTGCATTTCAAAATATTAAAAATCATTTAAAAAATTTCATAAAAAAGTGTTTTATCTTCTACTATAAATTCTATTAAAAAAAATTTATAATTTCAATATTATGTTATTGAATATTATTTTTAAAATTTTAATTCTCAAAAATATTTCACATAACCATTTAGAAACATTTATGTCTTTTTCAAGGATTCATTATTAAATATTTTTTAGAGTAAGTTAATTAAAATTTATAAATTTCATACTTTTTCCCTTTTCATAGATTCATTACTGATATATATCTTTAAGATATATTTTTAAAATTATTTCTTTTAAATTTTTGAAATATTATTTTTCAAAATTTATGGATAATTTGTTTTCCAAAAACATCAAGTCATTATTTGTAAAGATTCATCATCGTTTCAATATAGTTTTATTATCTAACTCCAAATTATTTAGGTTATATAGATTTATTATATAGGAATAAATTTATAATTAACATTTTAAAAAAAAATTTGGTTATTGAATTTTTTGGTTTCAGTAGAGAAAATATAGATATTAAATTATGAGATTCCATTTTGATTTGATATGGAACCCATTTTCATTCATTGTGTTATAAAATTTATGATATTGGTTTGATCTGCCATTTGGTACCCATGTGTGTGAATGATTATTATAATCAGGTTTTCATCCAATAACACCCAGATATAAGTTTTTTGGAATAAGTCTTTATGAAATTTTATGCCCAATAAATCTTTGAGATGTTTTTGGTCTATTATATTTTAAAGGCAGTTTCCATTTATGAAATCCCAATGATAGTTTAGGTTTAATATATAACACCCACACCCAATCAACAAGGTATAAGCTAGTAGGTGTCCATGACTTCTTGCATGCCTCCCCATATGATAATTGTTGTGAATAATGTCAAGGGCCTATAGAATGGTATGGGGACACTATGCCCTCAATACCATTCAATGATTATTATATATAAATATCTTGATAGAGTTAATCTATAAATAATGAATTAAATAATAACCATTAGAGTATAAACATAAATAAATAGATCCCATGCAGTACTAGTATGGAAGTACAGATATAAAACCCAAATAAATAAATATTATTTAATGTACAATATGTATGAAAAACAAAACCAGAAGCCATAAATACCCACTAAAAACTTTATCCTAGGTGATCTTCTCCTCCTTCCAATTTGACAAACCTTCCACCACATTTCCTTTTCCAATTATATTATCCCCGAGCATTGAATGTACAATGAACTAAAATTCATAATTATTGTCTGATTACAAGACATATTAAGTCCCCAAAAACATAATTGACAAAATCTTATAACAGATAAAAGTCAATTTCATTAATGTAATCAAGGTATACATATAAAACCAATATATAAAGTCACACTAAAAAATAGGTTGGGTTCTTAAATAATGACTCAACATACATCATCTAAATTAAAGAAAGACCATATATCAACTCATTATCACATCCCCTGTCCCCGATAAGGGTTTTCCAAAAACATGGATGACACATATCTTCTTCATGGTACAGTTTAATTCATGTCAGCCTCATTCCTAAAAAATCCAACTCAATAGATATTTCACAAGGATTGACTTGAGGAATCATCTATATAAGATAAAATAAATCCATAAATTATACAAGATGAAAACGACTGATTAAACATCCATTCTAGTCATGTAGTATCATTATATGAACTATTTATATGAAATAAACACAAGAAAAATTAAATGATATACATGGAATCCTCCTAAGATCATTCATCATAAATAGTTTTCTCAAGGTTATACTAGAATACGAAAAATAATTCTAATAACATGTATGAAGCATTTTATTGAAGTAATGGGAATCCTACCACAAGTGAAAAAATGAATATCAAGTAAGGTTCCTCATCCAATCCTAAAAGAGGAACCGGATCCCACAAAGATACTCAATAGAAAATGGTCTTGGCCTAAGAACTGTGATGTTGAAAAATCCATAAATATTGATTCTAATTCTAATAATGATCATCAAGACCCTCATTAGATATAGAAAAAACAATTATATTTGACCGAAAAAACAATTACCTAATTGATTTTAATTAGTGAGTAAAGGATTAAATTGGTCATGATCAAAGGACATATTAGTGTGAACAACATAATATAATTCTTGTTCAGCATCAAGAAGATGATTGGGAAGGAGAAAAGAGATGCCATAATTACCTGGAGATAGAATATGCTTTAGGAATGAAGGAATGAAATGAATTAAAAAAATAAATTATCGATTAAGGAATTAAATTTTCTAAAACTGAATAAGCACATTTCATGAATTTAGGATTCATATAATGAAATTTTATATTTTCCAATACATAGTTAGACAATTTCCTTATCATAAAATTCAAAATCACATTCACTTCATAAATTTACCATTAACAACATGAATATATTTCTTATCCTAATTCCAGATTCATGGATTCTTCCACGAATCCATTAACATCACGAATATATATTCAGTGTGTCAACCTTTCATATAGAAAAAATTTCCAACCATGAAAACATTTCATTATCCAAACACCCCTTATAAGCCTCAATACATTTAATTACACACTCAACATATGAAAAAAACCAAAAAAATGTATTAACTTATTTTTTAGAAATCTAGAAGTCTCCCCTTTAATGAATACTCATCCTTGAAGAGTTTCCATAGAGGTATTATTGAACAATGTGTTCCACTACACCTGAATATCTTCCTCCCGCACCAAATTCTCTTTGAAAAAATGTCTAGGATCCCATATGAATTGAACAATGGGAAAGGTATTTCCCTGAATCATTATTTCATATTGTAAAACAATCTGAATAGAATATTCCACATATGAGGAATACTGCTCTATTTCAATTGACTCATATTTTAAACACGAACAATATTGGGATGTTATATTTATGAGTTTTAGACATGGAATACGTTATGCAATAATTGATACCTTAGATGATGTTCCAACCAATAATACATTGTTCTAATGCATTCTTTAGTATCAAATTCCCTTAATTATTGTTGTGGAAATGTCCATTACCTATTGATATGTTATTTCCCAACTAGGTAGACAACTGCAAGAAGACATAGTTGACCATGAAGAACTTCATGGGTCATATAATTCTGTAAACTTAAGACAATTGGGTGTTATGTGTTATAAAAATTAGTTTCTAAATCAAATACTACGTCTCGGATGTTTTAGGTACAAAACAAGGCCCAAAGCTGAATATTAACTGACCTCAAACCAATAGTGTTGTGGATTAAATGTCCTCTCATATAAAGCCTCAAAAATATCCATATTAATTTTATATTATAATTTTTGGTAGTATAAGAATCCTAAAAATCCATATTATAATCATATGAACCTAAAAAATATAGAATACACATTTGAATTATATCCTCTAAAGTTTATATTGTTCCTTCGAACAACCCATTAGTCTATACACTAATGGTCGATGTTATATTAAATTAAATTCCCATATAGATTTATAAACATTTAAAAAAAAGATCTGGACTTTGAATATCTATAAGATTCTATGGTTAATGAAATTCCCTTACCATTCATGATCTCTTGAATATATATATTTCATAATTTATCCAATGACTGTGACAACAATATTGGTATGAAATGATCCACCTCAGTTTCCTATTGGCCCACTACCAAATCCACATCATTTCCTCTTATGTTATTTGGATAAAATATAAAAAATTGCATAGTTATCTCATCTAACTTCCATACATGCATTGAAGGTGGTTGGATCAACCCTCTAGGTCATTTATTTTCATCCTTGTCTCATTGAAAAGTAAAACTACATGTGAAAAAACAATTATTATCTCTATTAATTCTAGGAAACTTGAATATCCTTTTTAAATCAGGCTATATCTTGGTTGAATTCCAGTTGCACCAGCCATTATTAAGCATGATAACTCTCAAAATCTCATATCTTCTGAAAGAAGGAATCATCAACCCCCTATGAACCAAGTTCTATCTCTGTATTTACAAATCCAAACATTAAATATAACATCTATTTTAAACCTCTTAATCATCTCCCACATTAAAGATCAAAATCCTAACTATACTCTACCCACTCTACCAATGTAGATGTGATCACTAAATTTACACAAACTAAATATCCTTGACCCTTATTTATTATCATCTTCCAGTCTTCCAATAAATCTATGAGTATAAATTTAGATTTTTACATTCATTCACCAAATTCCAATATTTTTATACCCATCATATCTTCAAATAAATTTCCATCGTCGGATTATATACATTGTTGATGTTGAATGTTTTCAAATACTATAACTAACTCATTTAATGAAAATTTTGTCCACACTAGAATATTGTATTTTATAAACTCTTCTTATCTTTATACATAAGAAATATTTACTGAAGATGTATTTTCATAATCATTTTAGTGTATTAACTACCACCACTAACATAAAATCTTGATTATCATTCTTACGTTCATGTGATCACATTAGAAGAAGCCTGTAATAGACTACCATGTAACCATTCACTAGAACTGTTCCAAATATAATTACTGATGGATTGTAGTGAATAACATAAAAAATATATATTCTTAAGAGGAATTAGTATAAGAGTATATTTTAACATATTTAATATCTTAATGAATAGTTCTTCACACTAACCTATCTAATTGTGAATGAAACCCTTTTTTCGTGAGAGTGGCCTTGGTTGCTTCTAAGTGGGATATTTCCAAAAGAAGTACCTTTTTTACCTAACCAATCTTGGAAAACACCAAACATATAACACATTTCTCTATAATTATTAATACATAACTATATCAATCATCTCTAAACCAAATGATATACATTCTTGTGAGACCATGTTCCCAGGAAATCACACCTCTAGTATCCAAAAGTGGAACTTCTACCAATTGGTGTAAAACTGATGATCCTATATTAATCCACATGGTTTCTATCAATATATCATTTGATTCTAATTACATGGAATAAATAAGGATGTCACTAATGTATATAAGGATGAAAAAAATTAAGTACAACTGAGAAATATTGTTCATAGAATCCATGAAAAAGATGGAGAACTCAATGACCCAAAAGAAAACTCATAGAACTTCTTAAATTAATTATATGGGATGTATTCCACTCTAAACATAAGGTTATGGTATTCAACGAAAGAAAAATATTATAAAATAGCTATTCTTATAACAACCCTACTTTTTATTACACGTAAACATAATTTATTACATAATATTTTCACTTGATACAACATAGATAATAGAGTGGTCGCTTGAATTTGGGGCTTAGGAACATTATGTAAGGACTTAAAACATGTAACACAAAATCATTATTGAAAACTTCCTTTATATGACCACTACATTCCCTCACACATCGAATTACATGAGATATCATTAAGATATGCATAAAAAAGGGTGAGATATAAAGCACGTTATGAGAGTAAACAAAGAATAACATGAAGAATACAGTACATGTTAGGAAATAGGCATATCAATTGAGAATGAGAGAAACATGAACATAAATACATGATATAACTTGATTATCATAACATGGAAATGTGGAAACAAAAATAAATTGGTATTAGCATGATCCTAGAATTATTGCACATGTATCATGGGTAAACCCTCATTAAACATGAATTAGAATGAGTAAACCATCATTTCTCTTGACATATCATGATACTAATATTTACCCAATGCATTAGAATGCTATCTAGGCACACCCTTCTTAATCAATTAATTTCATTCATAAGTGTGCGACATGAATCATATAACATGGATTCTTTAAAAATAATGGATTATTTCAATATATATGAATTTATAATTTATACATGAAACTCTATAATCAGTATTTAAAGGTTAATAAAGGTGAATACCCATGATAGATTAATTGACAAGGTATTCACTACATAATAGTTTTGTTTTGGAAAATCGGGGTGAAATTTCGATAGAATAACGACACGACATAAGATTCCATAAAATTGGTCGATGATAGACAAAGGGGTATCTCATCTTGTGTACAGTAAATGGAATGTAATGGGGTATAATAGAAAAATTTCCCAACATATGTAATAGAATTTAGATTCATAATAAAAGCTAATTTCTTGAATGTAAATGATAAGATAGAAATTCCTTACAAACATTCAGCAAGGTCACAAGTGTACATGGGTGGAATTAATGAGAGAGAAATAGGTATCTCATTCTTAAAACATAAGGAGGATATTATGGTAAGGTGATAAATCTTACTCCAACATTTATAATTGGATATAAAATTGAATAACAATATTAAGAAACGTGGATAAAATGAAAATGGAAGGAATCCCTTAATGAATGGTTGATCCCAAATGCTTGAGAGATACTTGAGAGAGGCTTCTTGAGAGCTTGAGGCACATTAGAAGGATTATAGAGAGAAAAGGGAAGAGGTTGATTGAGCTCCAAAGGCTTTTCTTGAAGAGGAAGTTGGATCTTGGGTTGGGTTGTACAGAAACGAGAGGGAATTCTTTATTATTTCGGTTTTGGCCCCCATATATTAATCTAATCAAGACCAAAAACCGTCCAATGGTTTTTGAAAATGGTTTTGTCTAAAGGAGACTGGAAAACAGTATTTTATAAGGCCAAAGGCCGAAATTCTAAATAAATTAGATTTTCTTATGTGGAAGTGAGTCACACTCTCCGGAAAATTAATTTAAAAAGTTAAAATGTTTTATAAATCATGGATGGTCTGCTGAGGCTTCATAACATAGATAAAACAAACCTAAAATCAAATTATTTTAATTTTAAAACATATATTGCCCCAAAAACGCATTTATATTATTTTATTCCAACACTATTTTGTCATTATGACGTCATAAAACACATTATATAGTTAAATGATATTTAATTTTTACCCAAAAATTCGACTGTCTCAGAAAATTATGAAAAATTCACCATTGGATAATTTTGATGTCCTCATTCCAAAAATACTACACATTTAATCAAAAAAATATTATAAATAGGTAAATTTTTTACTTTTAAAATAAAAACCAACATTTATCGACAATTCAAGGGTTTTGATAAAAATGGATTTCAAAATATAATAAAAATCACAACTGTATTAATAAAAATTATATGATAATTTATATTTAATAAAAAATAACTTGGTAATAATATTTTATTTAAAAGTTATTTAATTAAAAAAATCCATTAATTCATCAAAATAGATTCCTTAATTTAATATTAACTAAAATATTATTGGTGCTTTAAAAAATATTTACAAAGTAACAATAATAAAATAAAGGCATATTCATTATTTTATAAAAAAAATATTTCACACAATAATATTTCTATGGTATTATTATCTAAACCCTTATAACACCATCATAAGATCGAAGGGTAAGGTTTTCGATGGTGACATACTCTTGGGGTGGCTCGGATAACATCGCCCGGGTGGTAATCTCTATAAACTTCTGCTTCTCCCATAGGAGGTTCTGCTCAAGCTTAACATGTTGAAGCTCAGCTTGGGTTTGGGAAAGATCAAATACCAATGATACAACCTCATTTACCACCTCCAATAAATGGGATTTTAATGTGTAAGTCTAATGGATGAGGTCATCGCTTGCTTTTTCTGAGTAAATTGGATTTGTTAAAGCCCTATATTTATACTATTATTGTGATCATTGTTCAATGGTTATATTAGCAATGGTAAAAATTCATAATGGTATTTTAAAATCCAAAAACATAAAACCAAGGAAGGTCATATTTTATATAAGTATCTTACATAATAATACATTTAAGAGGAATATTCATAGATAAAAGTTTCAGTCATTACAAAATTCCTACCATAAGAAATTTATCCCTCAAACTTTCTTTTTCCCACACTCAAACAGATGTGGGTAACTCTACTTCATTACTTCTTCCAATTTCCACGTTTCATCCTCAAACGTGTGGTTTTTCCCCAACACCTTGATGGGTGGAATTGTATTATTTTATAGAATATTTTCCCTAGGAACTAAGATCTTCCCCGGATTCTCTAAAAATGAGTTGTCATTATCCAATGGTCCCTCTTTTGGATTGAGTTGATACGATTGTTCGGGTATCTACTTCTTCAAGAGTGGAACATGATATACATCATGTACTTGAGATAGATTTGATGAGAGAGATATTCTATAGGCCACTGCTTTAAAGAGATCATGGATCTCAAAAAGGGTGGATGTACCTTGAACTGCGTTGTCCCTTCTTCCCAAATCTTATAACCCTCTTCCTCAAGGATATTTAGAGGAATATCATGTCTCTAACATCAAACACTAGGTATCATCATGGATTATCTGTATAAATAATTTATTGAATCTGAGCAGTTTAATGTGTTGCTGGATTGTATTACCTTTCTCCACCATTTCATCAACAATTTCTAGACCTAAGAGTTTTCTCTTCCCAAATTCACCCCAACATTCAACTTTTCTACACCTCTTCCTATAGAGGTCTTTATAAAGAGATGATTAATTGAAAACTGTTGTTGTAAGAGAACTCAAATAGAGGAATATGTCGATCCCATCCTCCTTTAAAGTCCATTGAGAATGCTCTCAACATGTCCTCATGTTTTTGGATTGTCCACTCGGATTGGAAATCAGATTGAAGATGATAAGCCATATTGATGTTCAGCTTAGTATTCAGATCATGTTGAACACTCTTCCAGAACATAGAGTTGAATATTGGATCTTGAATGAATACATTCGAAAGTGGTATTCCCTGAAACATTACCACAACTCTCATGTTTATATTTTCTAGTTGATAAAATGATAAATCCTCTCAAATTGTAATAAAGTGTGCAGTATTTGTAAGACGATCCACAAAAACCTAGATAGAATTGTTTCCTATAGATGTCTTAGGAAGTCCGGTGACAAATTCCATGGTGATGTTCTCCCATTTCCATATTGGTATGGGTAATGGTTGTGTCGTCCCCTAAAACATATACCTCTTAGCCTTCACTTACTGACAAACTAGGAACTTTCATGTATACTCAGTGATATCCTTTTTCGTGTTATCCCACCAATAGTAATCCCATAAACATCGATACATATTTGTGTTCCTGGGTAAATCCACAAATTTGAACTATGTGAATCATCCAAAAGTTCATTCATTAACTCCAGATATGATGGGACACATATTCTTGACCCAAATCTTACTTTTCCTTCTTCATTGACATTGAACTGCAAGTATTTCCCTTTTTCAATAGTTTTCACCTTCTTCTAAATTCCCACATCATCCTTTTGAGAATTATTTATCATCCCAAAAGAGACTGTTGAGCAGTCAATTGGGAAGGGATTGATGCTATTACCTTATTTATGATTCCCATGTCCATATTAATCAAATCTTATAAGATAAAATCCTTTTCAATTATCATCAATGATAGATTTGATGTGTCCATTCTACTTATAGCATCTAGAACCTTGTTCCCTTTCTTAGTGTTATAATTAATTGAGAAATCATAGTCTTTGATCATCTATAGCCATCTTCTTTGGCTCATGTTCGACTATTTCTATGTGAATATATAATTGAGGCTTTTTTGGTGCATATATATTTTACACTTCTCCCTAAAAAGGTAATGCCACAAAATTTTTAAATCATATATTACTGAAGCCATCTCTAGATCATCTGTTGATTATTTCTGCTCATGTACATTCAATTTCAATGAATAATAGGAAATTACTTTTTAAATTTTCCTCAACACACAATTCATACCCTTCTTCGAAGCATCACTAAATACACCAAAAAATGCTATCCACTTGTGGGTAATGTGATCACGA
Organism: Viscum album; assembly: GCA_963277665.1. Taxonomy (NCBI): domain Eukaryota; kingdom Viridiplantae; phylum Streptophyta; class Magnoliopsida; order Santalales; family Viscaceae; genus Viscum; species Viscum album. Next base: position 1,544,974,876 of record OY728142.1, read on the forward strand.
GTGTGGTGATAATCCACCCTTTCAACTCATTGATTCTCTCTTCATATTCATCACTCCACGAAAAAATTACTCCCTTCTGAGTTATCTTGTTAAGATGGTTTTACAATAATGAAAATTTTATCAAAAATTAGTGAAAATATCCGGCTAACCCCAGGAAGCTATGGATAGCTCTTACTGGTGATGGCCTTGTCCATCCATCAACTGCAGCTATCTTGTAGGATCAATAAATATCCCATTGTGTCTGATGATATGAACTAGGAATGAGACCACCTTCAACCAAAAATCACACTTGTTTTACTTTTCATAGCTCTTCTCATTTTTCAAGGTCTCTATTATAGTTCTTAGATGCTCCTCTTGATCCTCATTCATTTTGGAGTATATTATAATATCTTTTATGAATACTACAACATATTTTTTAAGAAAATCTATAGAGAATATATTCATCATGACAATGAAGATTTCTGGAGATTTATTGAGTATGAAAGGCATTAGTATGAATTCATTATTCAGGTACCTTGTATGAAAAGTAGTCTTGGGATATCCTCCTTCTTCACCCTTACATGGTAATATCTCGAACAAAAATCCACCTTGAAAAAGTATTGTGCTTCATGTAACTGATTGAACAATTCATAAATTCATGGTACATGGTTATTTTTCTTTATAGTGATTTTTTTGAGCTCCCGATAATCAAGGAAAAGGCACATTGACTCATCCTTCTTCTTGATGAAGAGTACTTGTGAACACCATGGTGAAACACATGGATGTATAAACCCTTTATCCAGATTATTAGGTACCTGTTTCTTTATCTCTTTAAGATCCACAACCTCTATTCTATAAGGATTCTTGGATATTAGAAATTCCCTAGGTATAAGATCAATTGATAATTCAACATCAATTCTAGGTTGAAGACTATGAAATTAATTTTGAAACACTTCAGTGAATTCCCTTAAAATAATAATTTCTTCATTGATGGATTCTACCTTAGACTCAATAATCGGAGCTAGATACTCATGCTTATAGGGCAGTAATATCCATGCTTGACAAGATGGTGCTAATGAAGATTTATCTTCCTACAGTCACTTGTAATGAATTAGGGGTTGATTCCCCATATAGAGAGTGATTTCTCTCTCTTGTCAATTTATGTTGGCTCTATATAAGGAAATATAATCCATGCTATGAATTGCATCAATTCGCACTAGAGAGAGTATGATGATGTTCACAATAAAGTTCAATCCATAGATTATGACCAAGGAGGAGTTATATTTAGGTGATTCAATGATTCCCCATTTTCTATTCTCATCGACATCATTACTTCCATGATTTGAGGGGGTTTTGGGATTGTTCTACAAAACATTCGAGATATAATAGAATTCATATAACCAAAATCAAAATTTATGTTTTTTATTATTGAATAAATAACTAGATTACATTTCACCACTTTGATGTCAGGGTTCACTTCAGCGGTAGTGATAGAAAAATATCAACCTTTCTACTTTGGAGAATGTTGGTTTCCTCTAAGAAACCTTGGATTAGGGAACTAATTTGTAAGGTGACATGGTTCATTGTAGTTGATGCAATGAAAAATGCTTCGAGGTTTGAACGGATCATTCCTCTCCTCTATTACAGCCACAAGTTTTTCTTGTCGACTGTTAATGAATAGGTTCCCTTCTCTTGCAAACATAAATCATTTCCTCACCCTCTTTAAAAAATTTCTAGCGTGCTTCATTCCTCACCATTGGAATGCAGGGTGATGGATTTTTTTAGCACTGTTGGATTTATCCATTGGGCCACCAGAATTGAATTCCATCATATGCTTTTTATCCCCATCATACCCCTGATATTTTTCGATCTCTATTTTGACTTTCAGGGAACATGACACAATTTTTCCATTGCACTCGAAGTCACAGAATACTAGGGTTTTTTTGATTTTTAGGTTTCAACCCACCAAAGAAGTGGTCATCCATGATTTCAGGGGTAAAAACAAAGCTAGAGGGTTATTGTGGAAGCCTTGTTATGTTTTCCACATAAGCTATAATGGATTTTTCATCTTTTTTCTTGAGGGAAAGGAAGTCCCTTTCCATCTTATACGATATTGTTCCCGAAAAATATTTATTAAAAAACATCATCCGAAAATTCTTCCATTCTAATGCCTTGATCTACTCACCAGGCATTTTTTTTATTAGTGACCACCATTTATTGGATTTACCCTCTATAAGATAAGATGTCATAATATCCTTCTTTTTTTCATAACATTGAAATATGGAGAAGATCCACTCAATGGATTGGATCCATTGTTCCAAAATTGAGGTATCTGATGATCTATTAAATATAGGAGGTCTTTTCTCATGATGCTCTTAATTGTAACTTTTTCATTCTCGGGGGGGGGGGGGGGGGGTTGAATGTTGCAATTCACCCAAGTTTCTATTAAAATATGAAGATAAATAATATTGCATCCTCATAATGTTTTTTATTTCCACTCTCATTGGATTGTGCTTCTTATTAGAACTGTCATCGCATTGATCAACGCATCTATTGTTATAAAAAGTCCTCCTATTACCATCCATTAGCTAGAATAATATAAATATTAGGGGTAACTCAAAAAGGGTAATCCAAAGGACAAAAATTATTACTTATAAATAAATTTCATTTCTATAACTTATGAATCTAGAGTCTTCAAACTATTTTATCCATGATCTAATTCCAAACATTTATTCCTAAGGGAATTATTTTTATTACCTTAACAATGGTTCATACTAAACTTTTGAATTTTCCAAAGTGTATCTTATGGGATTGTCATATCCAAGACTTATTCAAGGCCCATTGTCATGTACAAGGATACCCTGTGTAAAGCCCAAAACTCATAGTCATAGTTTTCACTCCTAGGTACATCTGTGCAAGATCCGCCTCTACCATCTCGTATCCAGACATGGATGTATTTTCTTGATAACCCACATACCCAATACTCACCAAAACAAAGGGATGTTTTAATTATACTTAGTCTAATCCCTAAGTATTTTACAATGGTTTTATAATCATAATACCAAAAATAACAAAACCTATCATCGGATAACAACTATAACAACCCTGCTTTTTATTACATACTTAAACGTGATTTATTACAGAAAATAATGACTTGATAAAACATAGAATATTGATATTTCTATTGTATTTGGAACTTAAGAAAATTAAATAACTAAGTTAAACATGAGACACAACATCTTTATTGAAAACTACCATTACATGACCATTAGATTCCCTCATAAATAACATTTCATGAGATAACCTGAGTACATGCATAAAAGTGGTTGAGTTGTAAAGCTTATTAAGGGTGAAAACAATTAATAAAATGAATAATAGAGTACATTTTAGGAAATAGGCATATCAAAGGATCATTAGAGAAACATTAACATAAAGCCATGATATAACATGATTATCATAACATGGAAATGTGGCAACAACACTTAAAATTGCATTAGCATGATCCATGGCTCATTGTATATGGTGAATTAGTAAACCATAATTTTACTTGAATTAGAATGAGTATAACTTCATTTAAATTTATATATCATGATAATCATATTTACCCAATGCTTTGGAGAGATATAAAGGTGCACCATTCTTAATCATTTCATTTCTTGTGTAAGTGTGTCATATGGATCATATAACAAGGATTTATTAAATATCATCTCTTATTCCATGATAAATGAATGTGGAATTACTAAATTAAAATCTATAATCAATATGTAAATTTTCATAAAATTTAATACCTTTGATAGATAAATGGGAATGGTATTCAATACACAATTACTTCGGCTTGGAAAATCGCTGTACAATTTCGATATCATAATGACGTGACATATGAGTTCATAAAAATGTTTGATGAGAGATAAATGGGTATCTCATAATATTTACATGAACTGGACAGTAATTTAGTCATATGGATACATTTCCAAACATATTTAATGGAATATATATTTGTAATACAAGATAATATCTTGAATTTAAATTAGAAGAGATAAATTCCTTATTGAATTTTAGCATGGTAATAGGTGTACATGGGAGGTATTAATGAGAGAGGAAGTTGTATATAATCATTAAAAAATAAGTAGAGATGTATGTGGGAGGTTATAAATCATACCCACAACATTTATGATTGGAAATAAAAAGGAATAACCATATTAATAGACATGGATAAAATGAGAAAGGAAGGAACCCATTACAAGGATGTGTGATCTCAAATGCTTGGGAGAGGCCTAAGAGAGGCTTCTTAGGATCTTGAGGTACCTTGGGAGGATTCTAGAGGGAGGGGGAATAGGTTCATCTATCTCCAATGGAATCAAGTGAAGAAGAAGTTGGATCTTGGGTGGGTTTATATAGGAAAAGAGATTGAATTCTTTATTATTTAAGTTTTGGCTACCATACATTAAACTAATCAAAACCACAAACCAAACCATGGTTTTTTCACATGGTTTCTTCCAAAGGGGAGTGTATAACATTATTTTATAATTTAAATGGAATAAATTCTTAAAATAGTAGGCTTTCTTATGTGGAGGTGAGTCACACTGTCACCAAAATTAATTTAAAATGTAAAAATGTTTTATAAGTCTTGGATGCTCCACTATGGATTTGTAAAAAAGATAAAACAGTCTTATAATCACATTATTTTAATGGTAAAACTTTTATTATCAGAAAGACCCATTTATATTATTTTTTACATCTCTATTTGGTCATTATTATGTCCAAAAACATATTATATAATTAAATGATATTTTATTTTTACCCAAAAAATAGATGGTCTAAAAAAATTATGAAAAATTCACCCTTGGATAATTTAAACATCATTGTAACACCCCGACCCTAGTTACCTAGAGTCGGTGCATTATTACATAACATTGGAATGATCACGAGAAAGATCAAGTCTCGAAAGACCGATTAGTTTAGTAGCCTTGGAATAACTAGATACATCCATAATTTTTTACATTTCATCATAAAAAAACATCTTGTCTTCATATCCCCTCATACTATCCCTGCAGGTCATTCATAAATTACTTCTTCATAATCCTGGGAAAAATAAAACATTAAAAGGGGTGAGCTCAGATGCTCAGTAAGGATAACATTATAGCAGAAGCTTTCATAAATAAGCATAAACACTTAAGGCAATTTATAACTAAAACAAAAGCCTTTTAAACTTGAACTTCAGCATAAAATCGGCAAAGGTAAAATGAAATAATGCCATTTACTTACTCACATGGATATTCTACTGGTCGAATGATCACATGCAATATCAATAACCACTTTCATAATGATGGAATGCATAATGCCAGACTATCATAACCACATAGCCAAGGCCTCGTGCCAAGACTACAAATAAGATTTTGCCAAGGCCTTGTTCCAAGACACTAGTTTGTCTCATGAGACCTACCGATGCATCGAGGAGCTATAGCGGGCTCCACCCATCACTTATTAAGTCCAATGAATTCCTCATATGAACATGTTTATACATAACTTAAACATTCGTAATAAAACTAGCATACGAAATGTCAATACTTTTACCACAAACCATGAATGGTATAAAAACAGCACATCCACAGTCAAACATAACTCATTCGATACAATATGGATGATTTTATTGTATCACATTAACCTCAATCAAGAATAATGAAGGATGTTGACATAGATTAAAATAATCATCAAAAATATTTGAGAGAAATATCCCCCTTTTCTTGAAAACATTTAAAATTCACACTATTTGTCAAGAAGCCATTTAAAAGTAGATTTTTGAATCAAAGTGTCCCATACCACTTTGAAACTTTTTAAAAGGAGTTTTTATTTCTAAACTTTAATGTCCATATAAATCCTTAAAACCATTTTTCAAACATGGACATTACTGAGAAAGGTTTAGATGAATAAGTCTTTAAAACATTTAAAAATGGTATTTTAGTTAGAGATTCTAACCAAAAGAGACACTTGAATACAAATAATTGAGGTAATAAAAACTTTGTAATATCATGAGAATAAAGGGAATCATGATATTCTATGTCAAAGTACATTATATACACCACATAAAAGTGATTTGGTGTATATCATCAAAGAAGTCTCAATGGAATGTAAATTGAGATGAAATCTCTCATAAAGGTTGTATCCTTAGGTTAAGGATAAATCAATGACATAATTATGTGTGACAAATATAAATACACTAAATATGATTTAATATTCAGTGTAAAACAATCAAAGGACATTCACACATATTCTTGTAAAAACAATACCAACGAATTGGATGTTTAACTCAACAAATGGAGAATGAGTTAAAATTACTCTTATCAAATCCATATCAATGACTTGAGAATTACCAATGGAGTGATTATGTGTATCAAACATATATCCGCAGGAAGGGGAGTGGGAATTATGACATAATCAAATGAATAGTTATTCCACACATAATCTTGGGGTAATATAATCAATGAAATATGTGTAAAGCCAAATGAGTGGAAATTGAAATTTCAAATTCCCTTATCGATTAGGTAACTTACGAAACATACACCCATGAAAGAAGTATCATAACATTATGATGTAAATACCCATAATTTAAATTATATTACACAATGAATACAATCATGGGATGTACACCACATGCAATAATTATGTGGTGAACAATGGAAATCTCACGGAATTGAAAGTGAGATAGGAAAATCCCTTACTTTGTAATTTTTCCTTAGTCGATGGTAGGTTTACCTCCTGTATAATGGTGAAATAATTGTTATTGAATAATACAAGAATCATTTACTTTAATATGATATCATATATGATCTTTTAACATTGATTTGTTAATAATATCTTAGAATTATCGTCATTTCGGGTGTTAACGGGTTCATTTTACTTTATATTCTTTGTTATGTGAGCCATATTCGTTATTAATGGGATGTATATTATTCATATCCAGAATGATATAAAGTCCTTAGATACTATTTTTAAATCATAAAATTATAATTATACTTGAATGGATATGATGGACAATGAATCTTATCGCGTTCGTGGAGACGGTAGTCCGCACGTACGCACAAACGCTACTTCCATTTAATTTTTCATTTTAAAAGAATTGAATCCAAATGATACATAGGTATATTATTATTCCAGTATAATATAATATTTTATATATGTTACTTAAGTTCATTAACACCATCCTTTATACATTCCATGTGTGGTATGAACGAGTCATATCATTTTAAGGGGGCGGTAGTCCGCACTTCCTCAAATGAAATTATCGTATGTATATACAACATGAAACGAATAAGGATATGAAATAAAATGGAATTACAGAAGCTTATATATAAAATATATATCATTTATATCATATTTAATTACAGTTCCATCATAATGGCCACCATGAGAGGCGGTAAGATGTATTTGAACAATCATCGTTTCGTGAGGCGTTAGTTTTCCATCCACAGAAACATTATGTTCATCATCCATTAGATGGAGTTGTGTGTATGTGTAGTTTAATACATCTTATAAAAACATCCTAGTATATTGTGGATACTGGTGTTGTTACAAAATAAAGTAAATAAAAAGAGTTTGGGGGTTGGAGAAGCAAAATAAATGAAAATAATTTAAGAGAAATCGTTACCTTTAATTTAGGTAACTCACTTTGGATGGAACCAAAGGACTTCTTGAAATGCTTTCTGCCTAAGGGGAAGCTTCAAGGAGAAGGAGAGGGATGTGGGGAGCTTAGTTGGGTAGAGTTTGGACGAGCCAAGTGGCTTGAGAGGTGTGAGAAATGAGTAGAAGTGGTCTCCTTTTATAAGGGAGAAGAGGGGCTCTTTAGGAAAGAGTGAAAGTATTACTTTATAATATAGTTATATTCGGTTTATAATGGTCCAAAAATTATTGAGGTCGAAGATAAGATGACGCATATTCTAAATAACATCAACCAATAAGAATTGGATAGGTTTTAGATAATATTTTAATCATTATAATCTTATTTATTTAAATGATTTATTAATGAGGTAAACATTGCATCATTATTGTGTCATTAATAATTTAAATTATTTTATGTCTAAAAATTATAAATAAACTCTCATTATGTAGGAAATCTTTTTAGCTTTCTAATGAATATTTATAATCGAAAATCCAACATGTATAACCCTATGTAAAAATTGTTCTTCTAAAAGATGTAAGCTTATGCCATTTTTATTTTTATTTTAACTTTATTAATATAAAGTGTCCCTACCACATACAAGTGGCTCCAAGGGGTCCCCAAATTGACCCAAGGATTATCATGGTCGGGTATGTGTCTACCAATAAGGTTAGGACACGTTTTAGGGTAATTTTGTATTATTATAATATTATTTTTTAACCCTTATTTACCGGATTTACCCTTAACCATGGTAAATAAAATATTTACCACAGTAATTATTCAAAATGTCTAAAAATAAAAGTTACCTATTTACACAATTTGGACATCCTGATTCCAAATATGGAATCCATTTTTCTAAATTCAAAACACAGAAGTGGCAGAAATTAATTTAAAATTAATTCCCGCTGTCAAAACAAAAAGCGTGTTTTTAAGAGGTAATAACTATCAAAAGATTGACACTTGTTTATGTTCGGTTTAAATGTAAAATTATGTCCAATGACCAACATTATATTAAATGGTAAAAATATATTCTAAATATACTTTAAAACCACTCAAATTCACAATTTATCACTATTAATTAATTTGATTAAAAAAGTTGTTTTTAATTAAAATTTATAATTTTCACTATTCATCAAAATATAAAAGTTATCCGAAAAGTACCAAAATTTCAGCCTAGGCTAATTTCAATATTCCGAATCCAAAAATGAAGTCCATTTTGAAATATAAAATATATATGATTTCAAAAAGTAGGTATTACTATTCACAACGGCTAGTTTAATTAGTTGTGGTGTGTGTTAGAACTCGAGGTTGCGTACAACACATGCTATCGCATTATTCGAAGGGAAACATACCGTGGAAGCTTGGGGTGTTACATTCTCCCCTCCTTCAATAAATTGCGTCCTCGATATTTTTAAAATTTTGCTTGGGAATATAATGGAAAGTCCCACATCGGAAAAAGAGTCAATAAAACTATCACTTTAAAAGAAAGAAAGAGAGGTATAAGGGTCATCCAAGATAACCCATACTAGGATTCCATGTAAGAAAACATGGATATGGATGATAAACTAAGTGTCAAGTTCTGATGGAGAGGGATAGAAATCATGATCAGGAGAAAGTTAACAGTGAGAAAACCACAAACTTGTGTTGGGACAAACGACCATTAGTCTCCTAGTAGGAAAGTAAACGGACAACATTTTTTTTAAGTTACATTACATAAGGAAGAGTAATTAATTTATGATATTGACTAAGAACATTATGAGATATACTTACATTTTAAGTATATTTTCATTCTTTAATAAATTTCCACAACTAACTCAAATTTTTTTTAAATGATGATTATTCAAGAAGACTTGGTCACACTGGAAGAGCTAGAATAAACTTCTATAGAATCACATGATCCTTGCAAGATAACCCATATATTTACATTGTCTTTGAAGATTAATCAAAACCAAAATGGTTAGTGAATGATCTAATGATCCCCCAAAAGGATATTCATTGCACTAATCTTAATTTCTAAAATTAAACCAACAATACCCCAAAGTTAAATAGATACCATTCAATAACCAATTGTCCTTAAAATCCTTTAATATAATCCAAACTAATATTGAAACCCAAAACATAGAAGAATTTGATTATGTAGTCTCCCATGTTACATTTTATCTCCAAATGACATCAAATACTCTTAAAGTCACATACTTAAAAGTAATTAACATTATCACATATTCTCTGTTATAGGTTAATCATTTCCATAAATAACCCAAATCACTATAAATCAACAATAAAAACGTAGATAAAAATCCACCATTACTCTACAAATGAAACCCCATTGTATTCTATTTTCCTTGGGCATATAGTGTTCCCAACAAAGCGAACATCTTCCAAAATAACATTTATCACTTAATCACCAAATCATTTTCCTATACCAAGGGTATTCATTTGATAAGACATAAGAACCCAAATCATCTTATTATTGATCAATAAAATCATTTAACAAAAAAAAATAGTCACACTAACCAGGGACATCACGTAGTCCAGTGGTAGGCGATAAATCCCAATCGCACTTTGGTTGTGGGTTCGATTCCCACAAATTTGTCCGACGCGACGGGTTGTCACACGGTCTACGTGTTGTCCTTTTTCAAAAACAATATTTTATAATATTACCAAAATGAGAGAAATTCCTCAAAATAACATAATTTAACCATAAATGTTATATCATACTTTTCATTTTCATCCCAAATTATAATAACTTATCATTTTCTCAAACCCCAATGATCATATAAAACCAAATGGTTATTTATACCTATCCACAAGAGAAGAGACAATTCTTCCTCAAAAATCATTCTCACATGGCAAACTGCGGGGTTACAAATACAAGAGAAAATTATTCCAAAGTAAACCCATCAACAAGTAGTGCTAATTTTTCTCCAACCATTTATTTCCACATAGCTTCTTCTTTGACCAAGAAAATATCCTATAGAATAGGACATTCACTCGGGTAATGGCCAGGTCCCCTACATTTACGGCAAATGACTGTAAATGGACTCTTGGGACCATTTTTATCTTCTTCCATAGTACTCTTCATTTTTCTTCGGCAATTCTTCACTTTATGTCCTTCTTTCCTGCACGTAAAACATTTCATTGTCCCATTGAGACACTTTCCTGGGTGTCTCTTTCCACATTTCCTGCATGATGAAAATTGAGGGTTCTTTTCTCCATGGTCTCCATTGCTGGAGCTCTTATCATTTATCACCTTTCTCTTCCTTGTTGAGTCTGGGAGTTGGTTAATATATATGTTGTTGATCATATTTTTGGAAAACTGATTTGGCATAAAGACGATATCTTTTACGCCTATCAACATTCCATTTTGTTGCTCATTGCCACCACCGTTCCCACCTTGTACATCATTCTCAAAGTCACTATGACTTCCTTGGAATCCAGCCATTGACTAAAACCAGAAAGCATTATGTGAGTAATAGTAGTCGTAAAATCATTTAGAGATTAAAATGTCACCATATTCTCAATTTGAAACATATTAGGATTAACCAAGTTCATTTACTCTCTTCTTATGTATATATTACTTAAATTGGTTTGTAAAGAAAATGTAAATTATCCTAATCATATCCCCCGGGAGTGTCGTAACCAAGAGTGCAGCAGGGCCCGTTGTCGTGCACCAGTTCCCGTTCGAGTCTAGCTCAAATCGGTGTTTTCGGGTTTTACCCCTAGGTACATCTATGCCAGAGCCGCCTCTACCTGCTCGTATCCAGACAGGGATGTATTGCTCGGAAATCTCACAAAATCTCTACAATACCAAAATTCTAGGAAGTTCTTTTATACTAATCCTCAAAGTTCATCTTAGGTCTACGTGCTCTAATCAAAGTTTATCTAAATATAGCTTCCAAGGTTTGTACTAAACTTCCTCTGATACCAACTGTAACACCCCGACCCTAGTTACCAAGAGTCGGTGCATTATTACATAACATTGGCATGATCACGAGAAAGATCAAGTCTCGAAAGACCGATTAGTTTAGTAGCCTTGGAATAACTAGATACATCCATAAATTTTTACATTTCATCATAAAAAAACATCTTGTCTTCATATCCCCTCATACTATCCCTGCAGGTCATTCATAAATTACTTCTTCATAATCCTGGGAAAAATAAAACATTAAAAGGGGTGAGCTCAGATGCTCAGTAAGGATAACATTATAGCAGAAGCTTTCATAAATAAGCATAAACACTTAAGGCAATTTATAACTAAAACAAAAGCCTTTTAAACTTGAACTTCAGCATAAAAATGGCAAAGGTAAAATGAAATAATGCCATTTAGTTACTCACATGGATATTCTACTGGTCGAATGATCACATGCAATATCAATAACCACTTTCATAATGATGGAATGCATAATGCCAGACTATCATAACCACATAGCCAAGTCCTCGTGCCAAGACTACAAATACGATTTTGCCAAGGCCTTGTGCCAAGACACTAGTTTGTCTCATGAGACCTACCGATGCATCGAGGAGCTATAGCGGGCTCCACCCGTCACTTATTAAGTCCAATGCATTCCTCATATGAACATGTTTAAACAAAACATAAACATTCGTAATAAAACTAGCATACGAAATGTCAATACTTTTACCACAAACCATGAATGGTATAAAAACAGCACATCCACAGTCAAACATAACTCATTCGATACAATATGGAAGATTGTATTGTATCACATTAACCTCAATCAAGAATAATGAAGGATGTTGACATAGATTAAAATAATCATCAAAAATATTTGAGAGAAATATCCCCCTTTTCTTGAAAACATTTAAAATTCACACTATTTGTCAAGAAGCCATTTAAAAGTAGATTTTTGAATCAAAGTGTCCCATACCACTTTGAAACTTTTTAAAAGGAGTTTTGATTTCTAAACTTTAATTTCCATATAAATCCTTAAAACCATTTTTCAAACATGGACATTACTGAGAAAGGTTTAGATGAATAAGTCTTTAAAACATTTAAAAATGGTATTTTAGTTAGAGATTCTAACCAAAAGAGACACTTGAATACAAATAATTGAGGTAATAAAAACTTTGTAATATCATGAGAATAAAGGGAATCATGATATTCTATGTCAAAGTACATTATATACACCACATAAAAGTGATTTGGTGTATATCATCAAAGAAGTCTCAATGGAATGTAAATTGAGATGAAATCTCTCATAAAGGTTGTATCCTTAGGTTAAGGATAAATCAATGACATAATTATGTGTGACAAATATAAATACACTAAATATGATTTAATATTCAGTGTAAAACAATCAAAGGACATTCACACATATTCTTGTAAAAACAATACCAACGAATTGGATGTTTAACTCAACAAATGGAGAATGAGTTAAAATTACTCTTATCAAATCCATATCAATGACTTGAGAATTACCAATGGAGTGATTATGTGTATAAAACTTATATCCACAGGAAGGGGAGTAGAAATTATGACATAATCAAATGAATAGTGATTCCACACATAATCTTGGGGTAATATAATCAATGAAATATGTGTAAAGCCAAATGAGTGGAAATTGAAATTTCAAATTCCCTTATCGATTAGGTAAATTACGAAACATACACCCATGAAAGAAGTATCATAACATGATGATGTAAATACCCATAAATTAAATTATATTACACAATGAATACAATCATGGGCAGTACACCACATGCAATAATTAAGTGGTGAACAATGGAAATCTCACGGAATTGAAAGTGAGATAAGAAAATCCCTTACTTTGTAATTTTTCCTTGGTTGATGGTAGGTTTACCTCCTGTATAATGGTGAAATAATTGTTATTGAATAATACAAGAATCATTTACTTTAATATGATATCATATATGATCTTTTAACATTGATTTGTTAATAATATCTTAGAATTATCGTCATTTCGGGTGTTAACGGGTTCATTTTACTTTATATTCTTTGTTATGTGAGCCATATTCGTTATTAATGGGATGTATATTATTCATATCCAGAATGATATAAAGTCCTTAGATACTATTTTTAAATCATCAAATTATAATTATACTTGAATGGATATGATGGACAATGAATCTCATCGCGTTCGTGGAGACGGTAGTCCGCACGTACGCACAAACGCTACTTCCATTTAATTTTTCATTTTAAAAGAATTGAATCCAAATGATACATAGGTATATTATTATTCCAGTATAATATAATATTTTATATATGTTACTTAAGTTCATTAACACCATCTTTTATACGTTCCATGTGTGGTATGAACGAGTCATATCATTTTAAGGGGGTGGTAGTCCGCACTTCCTCAAATGAAATTATCGTATGTATATACAACATGAAACGAATAAGGATATGAAATAAAATGGAATTACAGAAGCTTATATATAAAATATATATCATTAATATCATATTTAATTACAGTTCCATCATAATGGCCACCATGAGAGGCAGTAAGATGTATTTGAACAATCATCGTTTCGTGAGGCGTTAGTTTGCCATCCACAGAAACATTATGTTCATCATCCATTAGATGGAGTTGTGTGTATGTGTAGTTGAATACTTCTTATAAAAACATCCTATTATATTGTGGATACTGGTGTTGTTACAAAAGAAAGGAAATAAAAAGAGTTTGGGGGTTGGAGAAGCAAAATAAATGAAAATAATTTAAGAGAAATCGTTACCTTTAATTTAGGTAACTCACTTTGGTTGGAACCAAAGGACTTCTTGAAATGCTTCCTGCCTAAGGTGAAGCTTCAAGGAGGAGGAGAGGTATGTGGGGAGCTTAGTTGGGCAGAGTTTGGACGAGCCAAGTGGCTTGAGAGGTGTGAGGAATGAGTAGAAGTGGTCTCCTTTTATAAGGGAGAAGAGGGGCTCTTTAGGAAAGAGTGAAAGAATTACTTTATAATATAGTTATATTCGGTTTATAATGGTCCAAAAATCATTGAGGTCGAAGATAAGATGACTCATATTCTAAATAACATCAACCAATAAGAATTGGACAGGTTTTAGATAATATTTTAATCATTATAATCTTATTTATTTAAATGATTTATTAATGAGGTAAACATTGCATCATTATTGTGTCATTAATAATTTAAATTATTTTATGTCTAAAAATTATAAATAAAATATAATTATGTAGGAAATCTTTTTATCTTTCTAATGAATATTTATAATCGAAAATCCAACATGTATAACCCTATGTAAAAATTGTTCTTCTAAAAGATGTAAGCGTATGCCATTTTTATTTTTATTTTAACTTTATTAATATAAAGTGTCCCTACCACATACAAGTGGCTCCAAGGGGTCCCCAAATTGACCCAAGGATGATCATGGTCTGGTATGTGTCCACCAATAAGGTTAGGACACGTTTTAGGGTAATTTTGTATTATTATAATATTATTTTTTAACCCTTATTTACCAGATTTACCCTTAACCATGGTAAATAAAATATTTACCACAGTAATTATTCAAAATGTCTAAAAATAAAAGTTACCTATTTACACAATTTGGACATCCTGATTCCAAATATGGAATCCATTTTTCTAAATTCAAAACACAGAAGTGGCAGAAATTAATTTAAAATTAATTCCCGCTGTCAAAACAAAAAGCGTGTTTTTAAGAGGTAATAACTATCAAAAGATTGACACTTGTTTATGTTCGGTTTAATTGTAAAATTATGTCCAATGACCAAAATTATATTAAATGGTAAAATATATTCTAAATATACTTTAAAACCACTCAAATTCACAATTTATCACTATTAATTATTCTGATTAAAAAAGTTGTTTTTAATTAAAATTTAGTAATTTTCACTATTCATCAAAATATAAATGTTATCCGAAAAGTACCAAAATTTCAGCCTAGGCTAATTTCAATATTCCGAATCCAAAAATGAAGTACATTTTGAAATATAAAATATATATGATTTCAAAAAGTAGATATTACTATTCACAACGGCTAGTTTAATTAGTTGTGGTGTGTGTTAGAACTCGAGGTTGCGTACAACACATGCTATCGCATTATTCGAAGGGAAACGTACCGTGGAAGCTTGGGGTGTTACATCATGATTCAAAACATAATTACCATTTTATCTAATTTTTTTTTAAATATTTGAATTTTTTGATTTTAAATTAAAAATCGACATTTAACAATAATTCATGGGTTTTGATAAAAATGGATTTCAAACCTTAATAAAAATCACAATTGTAATCATAATAATTATAAGATAATTTATTTTTAACAAAAATTACCTTAGAAACAATATTTTATTAAATTAATATTTAATTAAAAATCCATTTATTCGACAAAATAGATTTTATAATTGAATATTAAGTAAAAATACTATTTTTCCTTTAAAAACTATTTACAACGTAGAAATAATAAAATGAATGTATATTCATTATTTTATACAAAAAAATAATTCACATAATCATAGTGCTAGGGACTTGTTAAATAACCCCTTATAATGCACGCATAAAACAAAAGGGTAAGGTGTACGATGGTGACATGATCTTGGGTGGTTCAGAAAAAATCGCTCAGGTGGTATTCATAACCAACTTCCACATCTCCCATAGGTGGATCCACTAGAACTTAACATGTTCATGTTCGGCTTGGGCTTGGTCAAGAGAAAATCCCAATGATGCCTCCTCCATTCCATGATCTGACCAATGGGCTTTGTACGGGGCAAATCTACTGGATGAGGTCATCGCTTCCTTTGTCTGAGTAAATTTGATTTGTTAATGCCCTATATTTATACTAATCATGTGATCACTATTAAATGTATATATTAAAAATGGAAAATATTCATAACGGTATTTTGAAATCCAAAAACATATAACAATGGGAGTGTATCTTTTATAAAACTATTTTACATAATAAGACATTTAAGAGTTATTGTCATTGATAAATGTTTGGGTCATTAACATTATCCCCTTGACAAATCAAATAAATCATATATGCTTGAATAAATGTGTCTAATTTTTAATATTAGATGATTTGTCTCCTAGTATTCCATATGAAGCATAAGAGGACAATTTTACTTCTTAGTGAACAACATCAAAGTACCAAAAGAGTAATTTCTTCATCTAATGAAACATTTTGGTACAAAAACAACCATTTTCACCTTGACATTTTTAAACTTTATTGATTCCATGAGATATGGTGTAATCAATTTGGGTCATGCATTATATACCAACTAAATCTCAAATTATGTTCCCATGTGTGGAGGTAACCCTGAGAAGTACTCATAAAACATATCATAGTATATGTCTACAAAAGGAGGATAATAGGTCAGAGTCACCACCAGATCCAGTAAGAAGATTGTACTAGAAATATTTACTATAAATAATTCCATTATATTATTGTTTTTTCCCACTCAAAATTTCTCAAAATATCATTCACTGGTTAGTTTAAACGTTATTCCCTTATGTGATGAAAAGTTTAGTCATCTATTATAACAATAGATATGTTCTTGGGAATTTGAAAACTTTCAAAGGAAAATTATTTCATCAGAACATTTCAACTCCATAATATTGATTTTCCAAACATGAATAATACTAGAAAAAAACCATTATACAATATGGAAATATATAAATGTGATCTAATTTCGTAACCATGGATATATTGATAGATAAATCTTATAAGATAATGTAATATTTCAATCCAGACCAAAAACTATATGATCTAATATTAATGAATTGGAATATCTTATGGAAAATAAAGGAAATAATTGATTAGAATAAGTCAGGTGCATACATTGTACTATGAAAGGTCTCTCTCTACCATCTGTTGAAGCCATGGAAACTACTTATGCCCATCCAACAACCATTCCATGACACCCTTAAGGCTCACGAGTCACATAGTTCACTAAAATTTTTTATTTTTCACATTTTTTTAGGTAAATTTCATAAATTATAAGTGAAAATAATGAAACCCCAATCAAAAATCTAATTCAGATTCCCTATCATTTCAAAAGGGTAAAACTATTGAGGTAAATGGAAACCTCCTTGAGAAGGTGTCCCTTAGTCAGATAAATACAACATCTCATAAATTCACTCCCATGATATGGAGCTGAAAAATGCTCTGATCTTCAATGACAATCGACCACCTCCCTAGAATCTATACTCTAACATCCTCTTAATTATGGTACAATGGTAAACATGTACTATTCTGGAAAAGGTACATATATTTATACTGATTGCAGGAAGGCGACATGTCAACATGACTCCCAGAATTCCCTTCATATTTTCAATTCCATAATAATTGTTTTTGTATCCCTATTCACCAAGAAGTTCATAACCTATAATTTTTGATTTGGGGAAAGAGAATCTAAAATTTCCTATAATTATCCACCTTATTCCACACCAGAATTCATGTGATGAGGATGAACTCCATAAATCATAATGAATGGGAAGACACTATTATAGACAATTTGTATAGTTCCATGAACTATTGAGTATCATCAAGTTTTAGTGCATTAAAAAATAATTTCTTAAAGAATACATTTTTTATTGTCACAGATGTCATCCATACCAATCTACCAGCCAACATCATGGAATCTTAAGGTCATTTAGTAATGAATTGAATCATCAGTTTCAATATATTAAACATAAAGTATTATGGGGTCTCTACAAGGTCGAATGTCCTCTCAATAACCAATATATAGTCCTCCCAATATTGAGGGATTCTATTTCTGTAAAAGTAGTAGGGGTTATGGGGTTGAATCTCATGTGTTGACTCGAAAATTGTAGTCCTTCCCATATTGGATCATCTACCCTAAATAGGTACCAACATAATTATATCTAGTTGGACAAGTTATTTTTCATTAACTTTATTTTCAATTAATGGAGAATTCTCAACTGTATCCTCTTTCACAAGTAGTAGGGAAATTTACTATAAAAGAAATATATAGGGAAAACTTTCTATAATTTCTAGAGACACATTAGTGAAATATAAAATATTAAAAATAATTACTATTGAAAAATGTTTATTAATAGTTCTCATTCACACAAAAGGGTTTAGAAAAAAATTCAACCTAAGAAGATATCTACAATAACATGTTATAATCCAAAAAACAACTGAAAACCTAATCCAAGCCCCCAACACTTGAAGATTACACACATCAAAACATATACACCCCATAATATAATAAAACATTTCAAATAAATAATTAAATAAATACTGAAAAAATCCATATATAATAATTTCATCATGCTTTTATTTATTTGGGATTGATCTAAATAAAGGAATTTTTAAACATGTAATGTAAACATACATGTCGAGAATGTTTCCTGAAAATTTTAAATTCATATAAATCAACATATAAAAATAATTTTTATAACCCATGGTGAATTTAATCAATGGTAACATGAATAAAAAAACCATATTACCTACATAATGGAAACTCAAAGGTCAATTACTCTGTATTGGACAGACACTAACATAGTTCCCTTGCCTAATTCTCAGTAGTCCTATATAATATATATCTCATACCAACTCTATGAAAATAGATGGAAAATATTAGAAAAAATTGGGCCTATGATTCCATTCAATAATACCCCCATCAAAACTGATTGGATTGACCCAGGGTTTCCACATGACTTTATGTGCATCATCTCATACACTAGAGTTTCCTGAATACCAGAGAGGTGCAATAGAATGGAATAGGATGTCTATTGCCTTAGTACCAATTCAACATCCGAATATATAAATTTAGAGGTAATAATAATCAATTAATAAATAATTAATCAATAATCCTTTGATTAGAAGTATATTCAAATATAACCCCACTCTAGTAGCATGGAATACCAGATTGGAAAAATAAAACTAACAAAAAGTATTCAATGTATGTTAACCTATTAAAATAAAAGTAGATGATTTTTTATTATTTTCTAAAATATATAATGTTTTATATGATTCCCCCTACCAAACTACCCAACCATACACAATAGGGACCATTCCCTTTACCGGATCCCTGAGAATGAAATGTACAGGTGAACCGAAAATCCCTAAAATTGTGTTTATAAATGACTATGTATACCCCAAAAATGAAAATATTTTTAGTTCATAACACATAAATGTTAATGTAATGAATATAAACATTGTAAAAATATTATAAAAAAATATCACTCAAGTTTCAAACATATTTATAGCCCTTAGAGACTAGTGATACCTACATTAGGTCCTTTTCAGAAGGCACATAAGATGTATGCCTAAAACATCACCCTTAAAGAAATAAATTTTCTAAAAATATGAAAAAAACAACCTTCACTAGGGGATCATCCAATGAATTATGACCTCATGACTAAAAAATACCTCATAAGTAACAATCCCATAGGATTGATGTCAAGACCAGGAAATTTCAAGGAAAAGTTTTTCTTAATTTCCTGGGAATTTTACACGAACAGAGTTTCTGATAGCACCTGATTCTGAGGCCCGGTGTGCCCAGAATCAATTTCCGAAGTTAGTCTCGGGTACTTTCAGTGAACGAACGAGTGGGTTTTTCTAAATTTTAATCTAGTGCACGGAATCAAAATCCAAGGGCACCGATGAACTCGCAGCACCGGTATTTGCATAAGTAGACTTTTAACGTAGGTTCGTTTTTTCGGGGAAAGAATTTAAATTTTGGGGTTTAAGGAAGAAATAAATAAAATTGTGTACAATTTTATTTTTTTTATTCAAGGAAGTTAAAATCTACCATGGGAAGTTGGTGGTGGGTTCCACAACCACCCAACTTCCCATGTGTGAATATGTGGTAGGTGGGGCCCACACCCACCTAACCTCCCATGGGAGAGTTTAGTGTGATGGGGCCCACACGAGACCATAACCTCTTGAACTTCTTATAAGACTCCTTAAACTCCCTTGCACTTAATGTGCGAACTCCCCTTAATTCTCATTAACACCTCTTGTGTTTATGTGTATAACTTCTCACCTTCCTAACTCCCTTTAATTATTGGGGAACTCCTTCTCTCCCTCTCCCCCTCTTTATTTCATGCCAACTCACGTTAAATTAATTGACTAAACCTATTCAATTAATTTAACTAAAGAGTTTAAATTTTATATTTGAAAATCTTGGCATGTTGTAATAATATAAGAGTAAGTCTTATTTTTTTTGTTGTTGGGATTGTTGGGTGGGAGATCCTTTGTGAGAAGAAGAAGAAGAAGAAGAAAAAAGATAATAGAATTCCTCCTCGTCGAAGAACGACGCTTCCTTAACGAAGAACGACACCCTTCCTCAATGAAGAACGAGACACCGACCGTGGAGACCGGCGCCAACAACAACGTTCTTCTTCTTCTTATGACGCCGATAGAATCGATACCTTTCTACCGCGGCGTTCAACATCCGCGACTCGATGACGGGTGACGTCAATTTCGAGGTAGGAGATTAATTCGTGGTTGTTATTAAACCTATGTTTGTTTCTTCATAAAACAAAGAGTGCAGATCAACTCAATATTTAGATGATCCGCGAAAGAGTATGTAGGGTTTTGGATTTGTGTTCATGTTTATTCTTTTCCGTCAAATTTCAATTCCTTTAGCCTCTTGGTATCTGATTAACGGTAGGAGGCCGGACCGCACGAACACAACCGACCCTCCACCCCCTTTTGTATTTGATTTCATTGCGGCTCGAACGAAGGAGGCGTGGTGCAACGACACTGTGCGGAAACAAAGCCAAACAAGGAAAGAAGCGCGGCACTGTCACGTCGTGCCGTAGAGGCCAAACGAAACTGCATCCGGAGTTGGGGCCAAAGAGGCGATTCGAAAACTCCGAAGATTGTTTTATTAACATGCGGATTGACATGTGATGACGAAAAGGGCTGCAGAGGTGATTTGAATCCATCACAGTAAAGATCGGGACCCGGGAAGACCACTGGCGAAGACGGCAGGTGAAACGGACCACCAGAGCGCGTCCAGTTGTCTGAGGAAGACGGCAGCGGCGCACCCCACCAGCGTGGCGGTGCCGTCGGAACAGAACCGTCGCGGCTCAGCCGCGGCGGGGGGCCAAACCGGAACTTCTTAGCCATTCCGGAGGTAGGGCGGTGCGGCTTAATGCCACGCTGGTTTTCTTTCAACCGGGGGCCTGTAACCCCCCGCACCCCCTGGCCACGCGGGCACTGCGCTCACTGGGTCGGGCCGCGCCCTAACGGGCTGACCTAGGCGGTATCGGGCTGGGTCGGACCGGGCCCAATCTCCCAAATTTTGGACAGATCCGTTCAAACGCCCATAACATGGGCTATGAACCTTCGATCGATGCACCGTCAGTTGAGATGTGATCCTTGGATCGAGACAGCCGTTTTGGTATACTACACTCAAGGTTTCAGAGAACTTTGGGTACTACCGGGTTGGTTCCAACCCGAACCCAACCGGGCACGCGGAGCGGAAACGCTTATAACATGAGCACCGGACGTCCGATTGATGTGCCGTTGACTTTTTTGGATTCTTCTTGATGAGATGGAACTTTTGGCACACTTCTCCTGATTTTTGGTCGTAGTTGGATATTGGCTGGTTTGGATGGAACCCGAAATCCAACCGGGCACTTGGAACGGAAAAGTTGATAACTTTCATACCAGATGTCCATTTGAAAAACCGTCAGCGGCAATGGTGATCACATTGAGAAATGGTACCTATGATTATACCCTATAGGAGTTTCGGGTAGAGTTGAGATATGTCCGAGTTGGTTCTCACATGAAACCAAACGGTCCCCTGGGGCTGAAAGCCTAGTAACTCATAGACCAAGAATCTGATTGATGCGCCGTCTGTTGCAATGAGACCCCTATGACGAGGTGGTACATTGAGATACTTCTTCATGGATCATTTTGATACTTGAGGTATCAAACAATAGCTCATGGAGCGGACCCTACAAGAGATGCGCGTACAGAGTACGGATACCATGTAGCTGGCTGAGACATGATGACTGCTTGTTCGATTCGATTCGGAGTGACTTGCATAGCATAGTGGGGAGCACTACATTGTGAGTTGGCAGAACCATGGCAGAGAAGCACTACTTTGTGAGGTAGCAGACCCGTGGTACTCGACAGGAGGAGTACCTCTGTAGGCTATGAGGGGGAGCACTACTCAGTGATGTGGCAGACCCATGGCAGAGGAGCACTACATTGTTAGGTGGTAGACCCGCGGTACTCGACATGAGGAGTATCTCAACCGTATTAGGTTAGTGAGCAGTACCTTAGAGTCATGACAGGAACACTGTACTCGTGAGAGACGGAGCTCTTCAGCAGTTACGGTTTTGATAATTAAAATCCCGGTTTGAGCTGAGTCAATGACCTTTCTTTTTCCTCATGATTGAGATGGGTTACTTGATAACATAGGTACATGTATGGGCATATAACTAAGTAGAGGTTATCTGTTGAGATCTTTCTTTGTGGTTATCCATGCTGGATTTAGTGAGACCTTGAGGGTCTCAGGGTTCCTACTGAGTATCGTTACATTCACCCCTGTATGGGTTATGCCCGCACCTCGTGGTGCTGGATGCAGACGATGGGAAGTGCTGACAGAGTCTGTATGTTCGAGGACAGGATGGTACCCGGAGGTGGACCTCATGACGAGTCAGTATCCAGATGTGGACTTCATGATGAGAGGATTCTCGGAGGAGGTTGACGGGCGAGAGTTTTGTGGAGGATATCTGTACATACCCTTCAGGTAGGATATGTGGTGGATGATCCAGGAGTTACGCTATCTATACCTACCCTTCTAGTAGGATCTAAAGTCGACAAACTAAGAGTGTTTTCTATTCTTTCAGATGCTTGTCTATTCGGTTGTACTTTCTTTTAGTTGTAGCTGTACATTCGATTAGGATTGTATTCTGGCCCATTTACTTTTCAGCACTTTCTTTTGTACTTAGTTTATTACTTCTACTTGTACTCTGTAGTGTTTAATTTACTTTTATAAATAGAATACCTTCCCAGTTATTGGGATTTACACATTTGGTGCTAGTCGACAGCCCCTATCCTATGGAATGTGGGCATGGGGTAGTAACAAAACGGGCCCCAAGGACGGGTCGTGACAAATTGGTATCAGAGAAGTTGGTTCTACCGCAGAACTTATAACTCTGATATTTTCTTTATGTGAAGCAATAGTGTTATGGGTACCGAGTGTGGTTTTCAGTTCAAGGAGTCCAGTGTTGGTGCGGGCGGCCGAAGTATCCATACACTAGGACCTTGACAACTGATTTCCAACTTTGTGCATGAAAACACTTATTGCGTGTGTGTTTCCAAAAGTTTTTAAAAATCAACTCATACCAGGTCAGCTCACCAGGTTTAATCGTTTGACCGTGTCACATTTGTTTCTTTCAGGATGCCTCCCCACGAACGACTAGCTAGAGCCCCGAGAGATGTACGTATTGACAGCCTGCCGAGCGACGAGGCCTTAGTACAGGGCCTTATCCCAGTTGTGGCACCAACGGAGGCACCATCGGTAATACCACCCGTTGGGCAACCGATGCCACCAGCCCCAATAGCAGAGAGCGCACGTCGCTTGAGCGCACTGCATGAGTTCCAGTGCCAGAGGCCACCGAGGTTCATGGGAGAGACAGACCCACAGGCAGCTGAGGATTGGCTGGTGGCAGTAATTACCTAAATAATTAAATATTAAACTATTTATATTATAAATACCCAAATAAATGTAATTTGAGACTTTTTATGAATTCAAAAACTTTTATAGGTTAATATTACATATTAATATTGATTTAATTATCTTTTTTCCAACTAATCATTCTGTTATGATTTTCACAATAATAAATTATCAAATAGTTTCAAAATTGAAAAAAATTAGTTTTTAAAACATATATTATATTATTAATTGTTATAATACTTCTAAAAATCTATGGTTAGGCCAAATGACATATATAAGGTTATATATATTAATAATGAACCACTGGGGGTTTTTTTGGCTTGTTATTGTATGTTTATTTACCATATATTTTATGAAAACAAGAAGACACGGTAAAAGTTAAATTATTTAACATAGAGTTAAATCTAAATGATTAGGTTACAATAGTAATGTAAACATTTCTAAAACCTATTTGTTGAGAGGATGTAGACCCATCCCTACATTAGATTTGAAATAAATCAATTTGGAGCTATTAGAAACCGAATATGACCTTATTATAAAATAATATTTTAAGTGTTTCCAAAGGTGCCCCTCTCCTCCCTTATAAAAAGGGCACCACTTCCCTCTTATCTTCACACCCTTTTGATCCTCGATGCTCAGCCAACCCATGAAAATTTCCCTTCTCATTTTCCCTATATACATTATAGAGGTTCTGGTCTCCTCGAAAGACTAATCATAGTTCCTTAAGAGGATGTTAAGAAGAGGCACGTCAAAGAAGAGGTAATATCCTTTATCGATTCTTTCCAATTTATTTCTTCTTATAATTATTATAATTTATTTGTATCATCATAAATTAATAACATCAGTATCACTCACATACTGATATGCTATTATAAATATGAAATAACCTCATTTCACCTTCTATCCATCCTACGGAAAACGAATTCACTGTGCGTGCGTACGTACGGAACATCGTCTCCACGCCGTGGTGTAATTTGTTTTTCCAACACCACCTTACATGGATGGGTATAATGGTGTAAAGAATAAATATATATATTTATTATAACATCATAATTATTCTGAGATATTATATCATCCACTCCAATTCAATTCAATAATTATGGGAACGATATCATCGCCCGTGCGTACGTACGGATTACCGTCTCCACGACGTGATGAGATTCATTCTCCATGTTAACCATTATAGAATGATTATAAAGTATATATAATGAATAATAATGAAACATATTATATGATAAAGATAATTTATTTACGTGTATTTATATATATATGTCCTCTACTTACTTCTATTCAAGTCAATAAGGAAAGGAAAACAACGTTCATGCGTACGTATGGCCTACCATCTCCCTGAATGGTCTGTTTCATTTCATTTATCTATCTATTATATATATATATACTGAATATATTTGATATATAAATCATTTTTTTCATTATGGATGTAAGTAAATCATGATATAAGTAATAATAATATCAAGAACAAAAAGTCCAAACACGCATGATAAATGAAACGATTTTACCCAAAACGCTACTTTAACATGGAATTGACAAATGAACGGGTAATATAAATACCTAAGTGAACCATATATGATATAATAACAATGAATATGATTCCTTAATAAGACGATGATATTATTTAAATCATTATACAAAATTTTCGGATACATACAAAGCATATCGGCAATAAGGTAATTGATAACATTGAAAATATCATTTTTATCCGAGATTGCTTATATGTAAGTATTTACAGGGGTTATATTTTTAATCCATGTCCATAAAATTTTTTTCATATAGTTTTTAATATTCTTCCATGTATGTTTAAAGCCATGTTTAATCACCTTTGACTTTTACTTTGGAATCATTCTTTTGTTTACCATATATGGTACTTTGTTTCTTTTCAGACAAAAGTATGAGGAGAATGTTTTTTCAACTTATATGGATTGAACGGATTTTTACGGTTTCATAACGACTTATTTCAATGAAGTTCCTCTAGAAAATTTAATGAATATTTTCAAAAAAATCCTTTTCTTTTAAATTTCCATGGCATTTCGTGAAAGAAAATGATTTCCAAGAAGAAAGGATATTTTCCTAAAGAATTCATTTCAAGTGTTTTATCAATACAATTTTCCATATAAGATTGAATTATTCCATATGTGAATTTTTCAATTATAATTTATCTATGATTTACATGGTTTCACTTTTCTTATGATGAAATGATATCCATTTTTTTGTATGGATTATGTTATGATGGGATGATGTTTATGAAACCCATTTTATACGTCGGGTAATGATGAATGATTTATGTTCATGTTGTGGCAAAAGTAAGAATTATTACATTATGAGATGGGTGGTACCTATATATACCTCCAATGAATTGGGTAAAGATTTATATATCATGAGATATATATGCCTGGAACGACAAGTTAAACTGTTTTAGTAATACAGCACAGGAATGAGGAGTGAACTCGATTTAGAAAGGGAATTTTTCCACTAAGATGGTCTTCGAAGCAATACCATGGATACTATGGAATTCATAAAATGTAATTAATTGTTTCCACAATTACATGTTTTATTCCCATGCTATTTTATCATGATTAATGTTTTTTATTATCTATGCCTTACGTACTGCCATGTTTTATGTCATTGCTCAAGATTTTGGTGTTTAAACATTATGCTCATGTTTTTATGTTCAAATGAATATGAATTATTTTATTTTGTCCATGCATACCCTTAATAATAATTTTACCTCACCCTTTATATTTTTTCTTTTCCCCCGGATTTAATGAACGGTTTTAGGTAAGAAAACAAAAGGGGAAGATCTTTATGGGAGATGTTGAAGATCTTTCACCACAATTAGAAGATTTTGTTCCGAGTTTCCAAAGTCACTAAAATATTACGGTACTTAAGTTTTGGTTTTTATTATGTATAAAGTATTCTGAAAAAGTAATGTAATGTCCATGTATATCAAGCTTTGGGTCTCTACAGTTGGTATTAGAGGAAAGGATTAGTTAACCTTTGGAAACTAGGATGAGAAAAATTTAGTGATATCCCTAGAAATATTTCTATGTTATGTCTAGGGATGTCCCTAAGGTTAAGTATAAGTATATGTTATAGTCCTATAATTATGGTTACAATCTTAAAATTTAACCTAAGATGTTAGATATTAAGGTATTCCCCTTTATTATGTTGTCTTACCTAGAATGATTTTTGTCTCTCACACTATTCTTTTTGGGTTTTAGACGATGGCTGGAACCCGAATGAACCATGTTGATCAATGAAATGGACAATGTAATCATTGTCCTCCTCAACAAAAAAATGTGATGGGGGATGGAGTGAAAAATCTTATTGCTATACTTACATCGCCTATGAATCATTCTGGATTTCCAAATGATCAGAGAAGGGAACAATATTCTATTGAGTCCTTTATGAGGCAACGTCCACCTTCTTTCAATGGGTCTTCTGATCCACTTGTTGTTGAACAATGGATTAGTATCATTAAAAAGATATTTTATATACATCGTTTTTCAGAACATGAAAAAGTCATTATGGTTGTTTACAGGTTAGAAGGTGAAGCAGACCAGTGGTGGACTCTAATTCAGAATAAAAGGTCCCAAGATGAAATTGAATCCACGGAATGGGATGAGTTCAAGAACTTTTTTTCGATAAGTACTTCCCTCATATTCATCGAACAAAAATGGAAAAGGGGTTCCTTGAGCATAATCAGAAGGATGATGAATTTGTTGGTATATACGAAGTGAATTTTACAAGACTTGCAAGGTATGAATCTGGTTTTATCATCCAACCTGAAAGTAAAGTTGATCCATTTATCAGTTGCTTAAAACCAAGTCTTTGAAGGGCATTAGCTATAAGAGACTTCAGTAGATATGAATAAATTGTTCATTGTGCTATCAAGGTAGAACTAGAAGTTGGTGTAACATATCCATCTCATGGTTTTGACAAGAAACGAAAGATGGAGTTCAAGGAGAAATCTCAGAATAACGGTGAAAATAAGATGAATGTTTCTTTATGCTCAAAGTGTGGAAATAATCATGGTGGATATTGTCTTAAAGCGACTATAAAATTTTTAAAGTGTGGAAAAGAAGGTCATCGAGTAGGTGAGTGTCGAAGTAATGGAAAAAAGGTTTCTAATGATGTGATTAAAGAAAATACTATAGAGAATTCACCACCAGCACTTCAATGATTCAAGTGCAATTTAATGGGGCATTATGCTAATCACTTCCCTAATCCAAGGGTTAATGATGATCAATGTGAGAAACCTCTTAATGAAAAAGGATAAAGGTAAGCCACATGTGATCACTATTTCTAATTTTGAGTATGAAAATAATGTTTTGTAATGATTAAGTGTTTATTTAATAGGATTTAAAAATAGTATCATGGAATCTCATTTATGGCATCGTGGAATTTTGGAATATCTATGTATTGGTTTTAAATAATTATATGGTACCTGTAACCATGAAAAGTGATTGGAATATTTTTAGAAAAAAGATGATATGTGCATAATAAAGGGGGAAATAAAAAAATGAAATGAGATCATGACTGATATAAGGAAAAATTTATATCATGGTTTGAGTATATAGAAATATTGGGATTTTGGTTTGTGGAAAGTGTAAAATTTTGACAGCATTCATGTTTTCACTAAGGGTCAATGTGTATTCATTTTATCAAGAGAATATATGATTAAGGTATTCACATGTTTGTAATTTGACCAATAATATATATTTTATGATATATGGGAGACAAATGGTGGTATTCACATGCTCGACTGATGACATTTCTAGTTATTGTTTTCTTTATACTATGAGCTTGGACAGAAGTATTTTGGATAAGAAAAAAGATTGTAATGGATTATGTTGGACATAAGTCAGTATTGTTTAAGGGTAGAACAACTTTAAATATTAATTATGTAATGTTATAATAATGTAGTTTCATAAAAAGTACAACCTACAGGACCGACGACAACCCGTGGCGTCAGACAAGGGTTTGGGAATCGAACCCATAATCGAAGTGCGACATGCCTTTATCAACTACCACTGGACTACAGGAAGTCCCTGGTTAGTAGGAACATGTTTTATTTTATTAATCAGTATGATAGATGAAGTATAAGTTCATTTTTGGAATCATATACGATTAATCTCACCATAGATGGACTTATGTATATTTAATAACTTATGCTATCCATTTTGTGATATGAACAGATGGGATGACTTATCATTCTATCACATGATCTACTAACACTTCATGAATGAAATATTAAACCCCATTTCTTTAAATATATATAAAGTGGAAATTGTTCTTGGAATGACCAATGATGATATTACAATGAAATCAAGTAAGTATTTCTCCTTACGTAAAAGTTCATCCATATTAGGGAAATGATCTTGAAAACCAAAAATGTTGTCCTACTACTCTCATATCTGATTAATCAGATGGTACCTTAGATCATCACAAATTTACGGCTTTGGGATTGTTGGCATTTTCATAGCCATGTTCTCTACCACATTCCATCAGAACATGATGATTAGATTTCTCTTCAATATCCATATTTTCACCTATATACTCCTATGTGGGAACCCAAGGGATGAGTTACTTTGGGTATCTGTTTTGTTTCTAACTTTCCTTTTTAAAATGATGATTTATTATTCCTTTTTACGATTTGGGTTTATCTGAATTAAACTTTCAAGTAGTAAATTATTTATATCCCCAACGAATTTCGAGGGTGAAATTCATTTTAAGGGGGGTAGAATGTAACACCGCGAGATTTTATGAAAAATATTATTTTTAATTTCTTTGATGTCTTGTGTTATACGCTACATCAAAAGGAGCTTTCACTACAAGCATCCCTGATTTGGCATGAATTACACGCAATCACAACCTTCCACGATAGCATGTGTCGTACGCAATACCGAGTTTCCCTAAACAATGATATGTTATATAAACTAGCCGTTATGAATAGTAATACCCACTTTTGAAATTTTATAAATTTTATCTTTAGAAATGGACTTCATATTTGGATTCAAAATGTCGAAATTAGCCTGGGGTGAATTTTTGGTATTTTTCTGAAAACATTCAATTTTTGATGAATAGTGAAAACACTAAGTTACTATTTAAAAACCATCTTTTTATTAAAATAATTATTTATTTATTAAAAATTTATTTTATGTCAAAATTGATACATAATACCAATATATGTTCAATTTAATTCATTTGAGTCATTTTATAATAATTTTAGATATATAAAAATTTTATTGATCTTATCACCGTCTTTTACACACCTACTTGGCGAATTTGAAAATTTAAATAAAACATAATTTTACCACTTCTGTTAGTGGAATTTTGAAAATCTGAGAGACACGCTTAATATCATAGAGTAAAATGTTGTTTAAAAAGGTAAAACTAATTTTTTGTGAATAGTAACATTTACTTTTATTTACCATGGTTAAAATTAAATAAGGGAATCAAGGGTTAAAATATTATTACTATTGCCCTAAAAATGTACAAATTATATTGGATAAGTTTAATTTGACCAAAATCAACCTTTGGAATAAAATATTACCCTTTAGTTCCACTTGGATTGGATTAAGACATTTATTATTATTTTATTTAAAGAAGAGTTAAAATGGTTAAAATCAATGTTTAATAACTAAAACATTTTTAATATAGGGTTATACATAAGATAAATTCGACTATAAATATTCATTATAAAGATAAAAAGATTTCCTACCTAATGGTATTTTATTTAAAATTTTTAGACATTAAATAAGTAAATTTATTTATGACACAATGGTGATGTAGTAATTACCTAAATAATAAAATATTTAAATAATTGATATTATAAATATCCAAATACAGGTAATTTGAGACTTTTTATGAATTTAACTACTTTTATATGATAATATTACATGTTAGTATTGATTTAATTATATTTGTTCGAACTAATAATTCTGTTATGATTTTCACAAAAATCAATTATCAAATAGTGTCAAAATTGACATAAAATAGTTTGTTAAACAAATATTATATTATTAATTGTTATAATATTCTTTAAAATTTAAGGTTCAGAAAAATGACTTGGATATGGTTATATATATTAATAATAAACCACTTGGGGTTCTTTTGGCTTGTTATAGTATGTTTATTAACCACATAGTGTAAGAAAACAAGAAGACACGGTAAAAGTTAAATTATTTAACATAGAGTTAAATCTAAACGATACGTTTAAAATAGTAAGCTAAACTTTCCTAAAACATATTGGATGAGATTATGTAGACCAATACCCAATTTAACTTCTAAATAAACTTATTTGGATCTATTACAAACTGAATATGGCTTTATTATAAAATAATATTTTATGTTTTTCCAAAGGTGTCCCTCTCTTCCCATATAAAAAGTGCACCCCTTCCCTCTTCTCTTCACACACTTTTGAGCCTTGAAGCTCGGCCAGCCCATTCCATTTCCCTTATAATTTTCCCTAGAAACATTATAAAGGTTTTGGTCTCTTCAAAAGACCATTCCTTGTGCCATAAGAGGAGGTTAATAAGAGGTGTGTCAATGAAGAGGTAATATCCGTTATCGATTC
Organism: Viscum album; assembly: GCA_963277665.1. Lineage (NCBI taxonomy): Eukaryota > Viridiplantae > Streptophyta > Magnoliopsida > Santalales > Viscaceae > Viscum > Viscum album. Next base: position 1,545,006,719 of record OY728142.1, read on the forward strand.
TTTCCCATTTATTTCATCTTCTTATTCTTATTATTTCTTTGTTTCATCATAAATTAATAACATAAGTATCACTCAAATTATGATATGTTGTTATAAATATGATACATCCTCATTTCATCTTCTATCCATCCTACAGAAAATGAAATCCCTGCGTGTTCGTACGTACAGAATACAGTCTCCACACCGTGGTGTAATATGTTTTTCCAACACCAACTTACATGGATGGGTATAATGGTGTAAATAATAACTATATATAGTTATTATAACATCATAATTATTCTGAGATATTATATCATCCACTCCAATTAAATTCAATAATTATGGGAACAATATCATCGCTCGTGCGTACGTACGGATTACCGTCTCCACGACATGATGAGATTCATTCTCCATGTTAACCATTCAAGAATGATTATAAATTATATATAATGAATAATAATGAAATATATTATTTGATAGAGATAATTTATTTATGTATATATATATATAGATGTCATCTACTTACTTACATTCATGTCAATAAGGAATGGAAAACATCGTCCATGCGTATGTACTGCCTACCGTCTCCATGAACGGTGTGTTTCATTTCATTTATCTATCTGTTATATATATATAATGAATATATTTGATATATAAATCATGTTTTACATTCTGGAAGTAATTATATAATCATATAAGTAATAATAATATCATGAATAACAAGTCCAAACACATACAATAAATGAAACCATTTTACCCAAAATGCTACTTTAACATGGAATTGTCAAATGGACGGGTAATATAAATACCTAAGTGAACCATATATGAAATAATAATAATGAATATGATTCTTTAATAAGTAAATGAAATTATTTACATCATTATACAGGAGGTTCAGATACATACGAAGCATATCAGACATAAGGCAAGGGATAACTTTGCAAATCTCATTTTTAACAGCGATTGCTTATACGTAAGTATTTACTAGGGTTATATTTTTCATCCATGTCCATAAATTGTTTTTCATAAAGTGTTTAATATTCTTCCATGTATGTTTAAAGTCATTTTTATCCCTCTTTGACTTTTACTTTGGAATCATTCTTTTGTTTACCATGCGTGGTACTTTTTTACTTTTTCGACAAAAGTACGAGGAGAATAGTTTTTTAACTTATACTGCATGAACGGATTTTTACGGTTTCATAATGACTTATTTAAATGAATATTACTCTAAAAATTTAATTTATATTTTCAAAAAAATATTTTTTCTAAAATTTCACGGCATTTCATTAAAATAAAATGATTTTGAAGAAGAAAGGATATTTTCTTCATGAATTCATTTCAAGTGTTTTATCAAAACCATTTTCCATATATGATGGAATTATTACATATGAGAATGTTTCAAGTATAATTTCTCTCTGATTTACATGGTTTCACTTTTCTTTTGATGAAATGATATCCATTTTTTTGTATGGATTATGTTAGGATGGGATGATGTTTATGAAACCCATTTTATACTTTGGTTAATGATGAATGATTTATGTTCATGTTGTGTCACAAGTAATAATGATTTAATTATGAGATGGATGGGACCTATATATCCATATAATGCATTGGGTAAAGATTTATATCTCATCAGATAGACATGGCTAGAACGGCAAGTTAAACCGGTTCAGTAATACATGACATGAACGAGGAGTGGACACGATTCAAAAAGGGACTTTGTCCACTATGATGGTCTTAGAAGCAATGCCTTGGATACTATGGAAATCATAACACATGCTTAATGATTTCCACAATTACATGTTTTATTCCCAAGATATTTTATCATGATAAATGTTTCTTTGTGATCTATTCCTTACGTACTTCCCTATTTTATGTCATTGCTCAAGATTTTGATGTTTAGACATTATGTTCATGTTTTTATGTTCAAATGTATATTATTTGTTTTATTTTATCCATGCATACCCTTACTGAGAATTTGAGATCACCCTTTATATGTTTTATTGTCCCCAGGATTTATAGAAAGGTATTAGGTAAGAAAACAAAAGGGTAAGATCTTTATGGGAGATGTTGAAGATATTTCACCAAGATTAGAAGATTATGTTCCGAGTTTCCAAAGACACTAAACTATTAAGGTTCTTAAGTGTTGGTTATTATTATGTATAAATTATTCTGAAAATCTAATTTAATGTCCATTAATGTCATGCTTTGGGTATCTACATTATGTTCATGAAGACTGGGGTTCTCATCCCTTAGAATGTCAAACCTATTTATTTTCAAAGGATTCTATATGGTTTGGCAGGAATCTTCTAATGACAAACCATGAGGCTTGGGGGATCTCATTCAATTGTCTTGGGGGCCATCACAAGAGTTTTTAAGTTTTTGGAAAGAGACTATTTAAGAATTTTCATGGGTGATGTACCATGTGTGGAGCCTTCACAATATTTGGTAGGTTTTTTTGGAAGGGAATTTTTAAGACTTTCCACAGGCGATGTGCCATGTGTAGGGCCTTCAAGTGACTTTGAAATGGTTATATTATTGTGAACTTTTGTGAGGCTTCAGGAATATTTGACCATCCTATACGTCATTTATTTCATGGGGAAAATAATATCCATATTCAGGAATTTTCACCTTTGTGATTTTGTCCTTTGATAATTTTCCAGGAATAAACAAATGAGGCCCCCCCCCCAGGAGCAATGTTTGTGGGGACAATGACTCAGTTCTATGGAAAACTAATTCCTGCTAGAGCTTTTGATGATTTCATGGACCAAGGATTCAGGTGATGTTTTCTAAACCTGATGACCTATGGTATTATACTAAATTCCAATATATAGGGTGGAGTAGAAGAAAATTCATCCCACCAGCTACCTATTCTTAGATATCTCCCATTGTTTCTTCTATAGGATGTCCTTGTCGTGAACCCTAATCTTGAATCCTGTCTGAAAGCCTTCGTCACGAACCCATTATAATAAACTCTTGATCAAGTCTATTTTATGATCAGACACTTCACCGCCTCAACCAAAAACTATTATTCGATAATTGTTCATACATCAGCTCTGAGGGGCGTGGTCAACTCGAGTGGTTTCTAGATATTCATTGACATAATCATTACTGGATTTTTGAATCGCGTGACCATTTTCAAGTCACGTGATTGTGAGTCTTCAGGGTGGAATGTGATTCACATGATTTTATTTAGGCATTATGGGCCCCACAAGTCCTCTGGAGGTCAGGTAGTTTGTGAATTCTATTTTTGTATCTCAAATACCTTACTATGCCATCTGATTATAATGATTTCTTTGACGCGGTTCATTCATTATTTTTATAAATAATTTTCAAATTCATTATTTGAAGTGTCTCACATAATTTTTTTTATATGGAATACAATTCTCATCAACCTGCTAACAAGAAGATGAAGATGGATCTAAGAGAGGCAATTGATCGCTGTGATTATATGGTTGCGAGCATTGACCATACATGTCTTTTTTCAGTTGGGTCATATCAATAAAGACTAGAAATAATTATGGGATCAAAATTCTTAAATTTTCCACATTAGGATATCGTTCCACTTTATGGGTTTGGTATTAGAAGTGATACGTCCATCAATTCACCAAAGTCATTTCTTATACCCTATTTTGGGATTCAAAGGTCTCAAAATACTCAATGAACCAAAATTTCTCTAGGAGACACATTATCTATAATATTAACTATGAGGATGGTCATCTACTAACATTCATACCGATAGATGTTCACAGGACTAATCATGTATCTGGTCGGGACATCCATATGTATCACTCGATAATGCAACAATCATCCACTGATCAGATGTATGGATGGACCTCTAATTGGGACATCCACTCGAGGTGGGGGGCGGGGGTCTTTAGACTGGGCTAGGGATGGACCATCTAGGTTCAATATATTATTTCGAAACATTCCATGGATCTGAAGAAATTTGGGAAATATGTAGCTATCTTGATATAATAGAGATCATAATATTGAAATAAGAGTTTGATGGTGGAGTTGTTCAGCAGTTTGAGCAGGGATAATAATGTCTTCCACCTCACACACGTCGGAGTGTGAATTAGTCCTTTTTATATGGTATAGATTAGTGGTGTTCCTATCCTTGGAAATATGTATGATGAATTATTTCTTCCCCAATATTCATTGGATGATGTAACGAAAACACCCCATTTAACTTGAGAGATGATTATGTAAGTTGAGGGGACTCGGCTGAATATGGTTCTTCAAAGATGGGATGAATATATTTTTAAGAAGACCCATTATGATCTATATATAATGAAGTTGAAGGATTATATTATAAAGGATTCCCATAGGGCGTTAGGTGGTTACTGTCCTATCATTGACGATAGATAGTTCAGAGACTGCTGATGAGTGGTTGTCCCTAGTGTTTTCCAATTGGTTCTACTAGATGGATTTTTTTGCAATGTACCTGAGCAAGTACTTTCTTCAATGAAAGAGAATGGGGGTGCCAGAGTCTCCACTTTTGTAATTGTGACTATGATGGATGGAGAAGATTTTGTCAGACTACTTATTCATCCTTTTAAAAATATTTATTGCCTCCTATATCATGTTTATAAGGGATAATATCCCTACATAATCTTGTCCCCCCATCTAGGTGTTATGGGGTTGGATGGGGGATCATCTTAGTGGTTATGAATATATAAAAATTCGAGACATCCCAAACACTAACTTCATACAATAACTACAGTGTATTAATGGGGTAAGAAATATTGTTTTGAATTATTGGGATGTCAACGATTCTGTGAAATTTCATAAATGTTTCTCCTTGAGTATATTGGTTCTTTTGCCAATAGGATGTTTTCTCGATAATTGTAAGGATAGAAATTGGCATCATGATTTTATAATATCTTTTCATGAGGGGTTTATTTCTACCTATATTGATGGGGAGCTAATTTGTGAATTTTATGCACCATGATGGTTTAGCAGCCAATTTTTTTGTGTCCAATCAAGGTGCCCTAACATTGTCCAAGTTATAGATGAGAATCACACGATGGTTGCTCTCCCATTTTTGATGATGTTCAATAAATTTAAATCTGGAGCATAAATATGACTTCCCCCTCCTGATGTATCCATTGCCTTATCCCATGGTTATGAAGATATTTTGATTCACTCATATACAAATGTGAAATCATCCAGTTTGGTGAGTGAGGATTTCCATCCCTAAGTAGTTGAATACAATCCCATGTCTTAGAAGAAGTTGTCCTCCAAGTAGTCAGATGCTCTGGTATCACCACAGACTGTGGTTAAATGATACCCATTTCCGATAGAGGAATATACAACAATGGATACAAGGGATTTATGGGACTTCATGTTTCCAATCTCATCTTCACAATGTGTGATTTTGAACGAGAAGTACAATTTGGATTCCCATGGGGGAATACTGGTCCCCTCAGAGGTGATTTTGGATGGTTTTGATTACATCACTGCACCTCATCTATTTACCCTTGAATATCATAAAAGGGAAGTGATGGGACTCCTTGGTTGTACTGAATATGTTTGGGTGAGTTCCTAGGGTCTGATAGTTTATTGCAGAAGAGTCCACCAAACGTTCCTTCAAAGCCTACATCTAATTGCTATGGACAATCAGGGTTACCCAATTATCAAGGAAGTGGTGATTCCATGTCAACTGGGTCTCTTATGATTCCACAGTTTCATTGACACCATGAAGAAATAATTAATATGTATGGAAGTAGGAGGAGGTTGCTGAAGATCACTTGACCCAACCGTACCCTGAATAAACTCCCTGTGTTAGGGTTGTGGGTGATGAATTCGAAGGTGACTGGGGAGCTGGTGATAAAGGATCCCTAGGACAACAGGCTCAAATGAGGGTGTTGATTTCCACTTCTAAGTTGATAGATCCAAATTCAACACCCATTGAACACCCTTCTACAAAAAAAGAAAAAGAATAATATTCTGTCTGAATTATCCAACCATTCTCCTATGGAACACCCAATTTAAATGGAAATTTAATTCTCCTCTTTATGATATATTATTTTTGTGGTTCATTCATTATTTTAAAAGAATTTTCATGTCCCCAAAAATCCTGTTTATAATAGAATTTTCATGTTAATTAGGATACATATGAGAATTTAGTGGCTCTGGTGGATCTGCCACTACTAGACCCAATCCATCAAGGAGTAGATATGACCGAGGGCCCCATTCAACTAGGTTTTCTTATAGTTTCATATGATTCGACCACTATTCTATCATATGCAATGATGATAGAGGATTTTTCGGAGGGTATTGATTTAGGTAGTTATCCATCCACTATATTATCTAGTGTGGAGGAAATATTTAGAGAAGGCAATGGCTTTTAACAAGGTCAGACTCTTTTTTTTACTCATGCCATTCTTTTTAACATTGATTTGTACTCCCATAGTACTAAAATGTGAAAAGTAAGGCTCTTCTATAGACATGTTCCTAGATTTAGTGTGAAACCAATCATCACCAGAAGGGGTTTCATCTTCTCATATTGTTGGAGCAGAGGTAGTAGATCATTCTATTGATGTGACCAAAAATGCATGTTTTTAATCATAGTCACGCCCTATAGTATTTGGAAGCACCCAATGATTTTTCATGTAACTGACACTAGTGGAAATAATGGATTTAATGTCAGTGTAATAACATCGTTTTTTATAAACCGTAACCAATAATATGTGCGGGAACTTATTGGCATCGATTTTCTGTAAACCAGACACCAAAACCAATATTCAATGATATTTCGCATCTGTTTTGTAAAAACTAATGCAGAAAATCAAAAAAATTGTTTTGGGGTCTGTTTTTAAGAAAACTAACACCGGGAAAGAAAATTAGTGTCAGTTTTGAAGGAATCAGACACTATAAGTTCAATTTTTAGCGTCGGTTTTGGAGAAAACCGATGCTGAAATTAAAAAACCCATATATTTTCAGCATTGGATTAGCTAAAAACAAACGCCATAAATAAAAAAAAGGATTATGGTTGTCCATTTTTCTCAGAATCGATGTCGAAATATTTTTTTTCCGGTGTCGGATTTTCTCAAAACCATGGCTGAAAGACTTTTAAAACTAATCGGGGTCACAAAACCCTCATTTTTTAGATCATTGAAATCAAAACCTACGGTACCGTCTTCGACTCACGAACACATTCGAAGCCCGATTTGTGATCTTGGATGACTATTGTTGATGAATTTATTCCATTTTCATGATTTTTGGTTTGCATTCTTCATTATCCTCTCTTGATTTATCTTTCATTGTTTATTTCATCTTCCATAAGCCTATTTTAGGATACGTTTAATGGTAGTTTGATTTTAGTTGTTTTATCATTTTTTATTATTATTATCATTGTTGTTATAGATTTTGCAGTGTTTATTTTTATAAGTCATAATACAAAACATAGTTTGGATTGAGGATCTCTATTGATGTTAAACTCCATATTTTGTATTCTTTTTTTAATTTTGAAGATAAATTATTTATCATTTAATTTTGTTATTGATTTTATTCAATTATTAGTTTATATTCTATTTTAAATGTGTAAAGACAAGGTAAAATATTCTATGATAATTTTTTTAAATATCCTGTCATCAAATTGAATCTTTTTACATTGACTCAAACCAGATTTCTCCCAATTCACTTACTACATCCTTTAAATTAATGCAATCTTCAATACTTTTGACACATGCAACGTCAAAATAAGTCAACAACTATGTAAAATGAACTAATAAATTTTAGAATAATGATATTATAATTAAATTATAATATAAATATAACACAGATGTATATAATATGAAAATAAAATGTTTACTATTTGTAAATGTGTTTCATATCAGATGTTTTCAATCTAATTATAAAGTCTTTTTTTAAATTTGTTTTTGTTTACAATTTATCTGATAGATATTTAAATGTTTATATTTTTTAATATATTCAAAAATTATATTGTGATATCAGGTATCTTAGGGATCCTAATTAGATTATTTACGAAGAACCACTAGTGAATATAAAAAAAGAGTTGATAATTTTTTTGTATTTTCTAAATGACATCTTCAAAACAATGATTTGATTATTTATCCATGTGTGAAGTTTGTAAATATAATAATGTTAAACTCTAGATAAATAAAGGATCATCTCATTTGTTATGGTTTTAGCCTTAATTATACATGTTGGATCTGGCATAGTGAATGAACTAAAAACTCAACATCCAACATTGATAACGATATTCATAATGAGACAGAGGATCCTATTGAAGAATTAATTCATGATTTAGTTGTTGAAACCATCATAAAACACCAACTATTGAACAATTTTATGGAGATTCTGAGAAACCATTATTCCCATGTTGTAGTAAATATAATGTGTTATCAGCATTTTTGAGATTAGTTATCTTAAAAGAAAAAAATGGGTGGAGTGATAAAATTTGGTTCAGTTTACTTGATCATTTAAATAAGATACTTCTAGAAGGAAACGAGCTTCCATATTCCAATTATGAGACGATGAAAATATTACTCCCAATGGGATTGGGATATAAAAAGATACATGCTTTCCCGAATGATTGTGTTCTGCATAGTAAAGAAAATGAATATTTATCAAGTTATCCTATATGTGGGAAATCACTCTATAAAAAAGATGAGAAAGTTAACTCAGATTCATTCTCATGTGATGTCATTTGACATCATGAAAACTAAATTTTTTCATTCAAATGATATCATCCAATATTTTTTTCATACAATTCTAATAATTCAATTCTGATTTATTTTTATGTATGAGAATCAAAACCTCTGCTAAATAAATTTGGTACCTTCTAATAATTCCTCGTTTGAATCATCTATTAGAAAATTAAATTGATGAAAAATGGTTAATATGGTATTCAAATGAGTGCATATCTAATGGAAAATTATGTCACCCTACTGATTAAACATAGTGGACGAGTTTTGATAAAACAAGTCATGATTTTGAAAGTGAAGTTTGAAATCTTAGAATGGGATTGTGTACTGATGGAATGAATCCATATCGGAGACTCAGTAGCCAACATAGTTCATATCCTCTTTTTCTGGTAGTCTAAAATTTTCCCCACATCTATGTTTTAATAAAAAACATCTTATTATGAGCTTGATGATTTATGGACCAAAATAACCGGGAAATGATATTTATATTTATCTTTCACCATTGATTGATGACTTGAAACTGATATGGGAGGAAGGTGTTAAAGTTTTCAATGCAACAAAAAAGTGTATTTTCTATTGTGTTCTTTGATAATGTTCACTATAAACAACTTTCTTGTATATAGAAACTTATCTGAATATAGTCTTAAGGGACATAAATCATGTCCAATTATTGATGAACTAACTACATATTATCAACTGCAGAATGGAAGAAAGAAAGTGAACATGGGACATCGAAGATTTTGGGGAATTGATCATCCATATCGTAGATTAAAAAAATTATTTAATAGTTTACAAAAATATAACCTTTCCCCTCGACCATTTTCTATTGAAGAATACTATGATATGGTGAAAGATATTTATTCAACATTTGGAAAGAGAATATGTTCTAGTTTTCAAAAACATATCTAGAAGAAGCAGTCTATTTTCTTCAACCTACATTATTTGTGATTTTTAGAGATAAAACATAACATTCATGTTATGGCGGTTAAGAAAAACATATGCGATAGTTTGATAGGAACTTTTTTAGACATAAATGAAAAGAAAAAAATGGATTTCAAGCTATATTGGACTTGATATTAATGATAATAAGTTTGGAGTTAGATCCCACTGTGAAAGGGAACAGAACATATTTACCTATGGCTTGTCATACATTAAGAATGATTGAAAAGATGAATTTTTGTTAGTTTCATAATGTTATTAAATAACCCAGTAGATTTTCTTCAAATGTAAATAATTTGGTTTTCTTGAAGGATAGTAAATTAATAGGAATAAAATATCATGATTTCCATGTTTTGTGCAACAACTTCTACTAGTAGCAGTGCATAGAGTATTCCTGACAGCTGTCAGAAAGAATATCATAAAGTTATGTAATTTCTTCAATTCCCTTTATAGCCACATATTTTAGATGTGTTGTATAATGATGCAACTCTTATTATTTTTCAACTAGAAATGTTTTTGCCACCCACATTTTTAGATATAATGGTTCATATGCAGTTTCATTTTGTGCATGAGATAAAAATATGTGGGCCTTGTTATTTAATAAGGATGTGTCCTTTTGAAAGAAATATGAATATTTTGAATGGATTTGTTAATAATCCTTATCGACCAGAGGCCTCTATTGTTCAGAAATATGTATTAGATTAGTTGATTGAATTATGTACTGATTATTTGTATGAGGTGGAGCATATTGGTCTCCCTATATCTTGACATATGACAGTTGATAGTGAATGTAGGGAGGTTCGAGGCTTAAAGGTAATGTTCATTCCACGTGATGAAGTTATGTACGCATATTTATATAGTTTAAACAATGTAGATGTGGTTCAATCATATATATCCTAACATATTGCTGAATTAAAGTTATGATATTAGAAAAGAAACGAAAAGTGGTTGATGATTGAGCATAAGAAGACATTTGTTTCATTGTTTAAAGAGAAAGTCACCACAGATATACATGCATCAAAAACATTGAAGTTGTTAGTAAGGGGACCATCTTTAAAAGTGATTACATGGTCTAGTTTTGATATCAATGACTGCACATTTTACACAGAAAACATGGATGACAGGAGTACTGTTCAGAATAGTTGTGTGATGGTTTTTGCTGGAGTAGTGTATTTTTTTGAGTTTCAAAGCTAAAAACACAACTTCTGCATCAACATCATATATTGGAGTTCTTGAAGACATATGGGAAATTGATTCTATTAAATTTTGAGTCAATATTTTTATGTGTAATTGGGTTGATATTAATAGTGATTTGAAACAGGATGAATATGGGTTTTTACTTGCTAATTTGAAAATATTTAATTACAATGAGGAACCATTTATCATGGTGACACATGGAAAACAAGTATTTTATGTCATTAATCTATTGAAGGGTTATTTGTTAGTTGTTTTTCAAGGAAAAAAATACCATTTGGGTTATGAGGATGATGCTGATGATGTTAGTGATTTGCAGGAGCCTTATTCATCTGTTACACACATTCCAAATGATAACATTGAGTATAAGACATGCATAGTGTATGTAGTACGTAATGATCATGATGAAGGAATGTGGGAAAACAATAAATTAGTCTCTTAATTTTTCTAGTAAATATTTATATTTTGTTTCCATTTTTGAAACTTACAAATGCATGCCTCTTTTTTACATATTTATTTTTGTCTTCCTTGTTTTTAATTATTCAGTTCTCTAATGATATATAGGTACACAAAATTTCATTACACTTTCTAGTAGAAATGTCAGATACCGATAGAGAGGAACAATTGCTGATGTATATTTATTTGTACATAATATTACATATTTAGTAATATACTTATTTAATGAAATAAATCTATTAATTTAAAATAAAATTACAGGACATCTAATGCTTCCTCAGCGGAGGAGACATCTCTTGTTACTACTAAAAAATAATGTTCTCAAGACCAAAACTATCTCTTACTCGGGATGATGAAAAAGTACGCATCCTTTTTTATAATGATAATAATGTATTTGGCCCAAATTCAGTTCAATTTTTCCGTTATATAGGGATTTAGAGCCGTTGTAGGATTAGTATTTTATATCCTGATAGGAAGTCAGTGGGCAAGATGGTGAAGTAACAGCTTTGGGAGGTCGTGATGGTAAAATATCATAATTGATCTCTTTTATCTCATTATATGAATTTATATATTATAAATGACATATTGAATTTATTAAATTACAGATGACATTAAATTTTGAGGAAACCAATGTAATTAAGAAAAGACATCTCTCTTTAGTGGTGGTTTGATGGTGATATTTTAAAACCAAACTGTCAAAATATTATGTTTTTGGATAGAGAAGGTTTGAAAAACCTTGTCTTAAGTATTCATTTATAGATGAAGATAAATGGAAGTCATTTGTTGATAGTATTCAGGAAGATAAATTCCATGTATGGTAATTATTTTATATTTTAAAGTTTACGATATATTTTTATTATTACTTAGTAGTTTATTTTTATATAAAAGGCCTCCAGGAGATCTCATCCGAAGATCCAGTTGAGAAATATATACCCTCAGAATTTATCACATGGAGGGTATTCATATTTCCAGTAGAAATTGATTGAAGAAAAATTTGAATCATTAGGAGCTCGATCAAGTAGTGGTTCAGAAGAGGTCCAGTTTGGTCTTCCATGTCCTCCCACTCACCATGAGATATTGAAACGAGCAAAAATAAGGAAAAATAAACATTATATTATAGAGGAATATTAGTAAGTGGCTTATAGAATTGTGTGTAAATATTATTTATTTATTTAAAAATTTTCTATTTTATAAATTATATGCACTAATATAACATTTTTATTTTTCATTAAAATATGAACTTCATGAGAAAGATACATATGGATATTTTTTCCTTGAGGGTAGTATGGACATTCATGCCACTATTTTAGGAATGGCAGAACACCCAAGATGTGTTAGAGGATATCTGTTGGGTGTTAGTATTCAAAAGGTTTTTGGTAAGTGTAAGAAATCAAGAGACCCCAAAATAGAATCCATAAAAGAAGAGCTGAAAGATATGAAACAATAAATTGGTGATTTAATTCAAGCTATAGTGTAGAAGGATTTAATAGAACACCTGCAAAGATAGTCACAGTCTGCACACCCTTCCCAAGTATATTATTTATTTGTCATCAATTTTTCTATTTTTTAAATTACAAACACTAATATAAATTTTCAATTTTCAGCCTTCTCAGCCTACTCACCCAGGCTACCCTTCCCCTTATGATTACCCTGCCCCATCTATTCAACCTTTCATGGTATATTATTTTATTTTTCATCAATTTTTCTTTTTTATAAATTATTAACAATAATATAACGTTTTCGTTTTTTATCCTTCTAAGCCTACTCACGTGGACTACCCTGCCCCATCTGCTTAACCTGCCCTGTCTGTGCAACCATTTGAGGTATATTATTTTATTTTATTCAATTTTTCTTATTTTATAAATTAAAAATAGTAATATACCTTATTCATTTTTATACCTTCTCAACCTTCTTACTCAGACTACCCTACCCCACCTGCTTACTTTGAGCCTCCACCTCATCCCACAGATCAAGCCTTATATTGTGAGTTGTTTGCAAGAGATCCTCATGTACATATTGTTGTGCTAGGACACAAGTATTTTTTGGGGGACTCGGTACATCATCAGCCATTCCAGGTGGGTAAGGTTAGATATTAGTACATGATATTATAGATCCTACTAATCTACTGCCATTTCCCACTGTGGAGATCACTAGTGTTATGGAATGTATGGGCCATTTTTTACTTTGGACAACTGTACTTATACATTATATAACACATGAGGTATGCGTCTTTTAAATATTTATTAAAAATGGTTAAAAATTACTTATAATGATTTCTGGAATTTAGCTTATTTAGGAATAGTTGAAAAAAAATAATCTAAACAAATGAAACAAAATGTTCAGGGACACTCTGATGTAGATACTTCTAATATTTCTTATAGGTTATAAATATTATATGAGACCTCTTCCTCCTTTAATTATATCTATGAGTTTTGGATGACTCCCGATATATGTGGAAGAAATTATCAATTGACATTAATGATAGAATATATCATGTATTTAGTTAATTTTTAAGAGATTGGGCTGAGTGTGGTGCAATTATATTCCAAGTAAATTGACGTTTGAATTACAATTTCATTAATAATTATTTTTAAATTGATTGAATATATTATCATTTTAAATTAGTTATCTATACAAGTTTATTTTACAAAATAAATGTACATGAATTTACAATTTTGTAGATCCAGAGTACATTTCCTAGGAAGTCAAACATATGAAGAATGATGAAAGAGTTCAATATATATCCGAGATATTATCACATATAGATATTCAGTGCGGGTTTTTTCCATTTCTTAATATGTAAGAACATAAAAAAATTATTAACTAATGATAATTATAATATCATTAGTTGTGAAATTTATTTATTGTAGGGGGTAATGGATGTTAGGCATATTTTTCCCTAGTGAATGCACTATATATTGGATTTTCTCTTTAAATGGAACAGTTCCTAAACTATTTTAACACTTATTAAACTGGTATGTTTTTTTTATTTTTTATAAGCTCATTATGTTTAATTTTTATTGTTTAGACATTTATTATCTGTTCATATCTATAAAAATGCAGTTCATGGAAAATTTTTATCAAGGAATACATGTTAGTAAAGAAAATAAATAAAATCAAACATGTGGAAGTACGGGTAATTAGTTTTTATATTATATTTTTTATGAATTTTTGTTATATATTGGATTTTATTATCAGTTAAATGTTTTATAACTGTGTTGTCATCATCAAAATAGACATGTTGAATGTGGTTATTATATTCTATGATTCATGTATGAGATTATAAAAACTGAGGAAACTACTTATTTTCATAAGGCTAGTTGTATAACTGTTTTTATATATTTTCTGCCATATTATTCAATTTTTTAATTTCATATCATTCAATATTATTATAGGCATTCATTAATTCAAAGTCTTATTCAAAATCTATTATGACCCTTATTCAAACAACTTTTTAAAACTCTTTCTTATGTATGATTAAGATTTTACATATGTATGTTATAATATTTATAAATAATAATTTATATGGGTTCAAAAATCTAACTCTTTTTATTTATTAAGTGTTTGAACCTACTAATAATCAAATGAATGTTTTAAAAATTAAAAAACAATGAGCATTCCGTAAATTTCAAGTACGTGTATTTTAATTCAACATTATTTTGAAAGTGTAATATTCTGATGTTTCTAAAAACAGTTTAACATTCAGAGTTGTTTTTTTATGCTTGGTATATGAAAGAATAAATAATCAATAAACCATGTGATGAGAGGTTATTAACTATTCAAGCTGACATGAACCCATTTCATACCTACATCAACTCCTTTCCAAAAGTACAAAAAGACATTAGAAGTGATGAAGAACAATCCAAAAGTGCATTAATCATATTACGTGGTATCCTTAATGCATTGAGTATTGAGTCTGGCCACAATGATGACGAGTGAACATGTACTTGATATCCACATGGCATCAAATTCTTTCATGGTTCTTGGCATCAATAATGAATAGAATTTTAGGTCTAGCCACATGGCTAAAATAATTACATTGTAATCATTGTCTCAAAATCATTGAGTTCTCTCAAGTGCCTATGCAATGTCTTTGTCGAATTTTTTATAAAATTTATTGATGAATTGATATTTAACCGGAATCCATGTAAATTATGTAGTAACTCAAATGTATTTTCATTGTTATCAAAGAATAGTTGGGCATTACGAGAAATATAAATGTTAGTGTTGTGGGACTTGAAAATGTCACTAAATTTCTTGACGTCATTGATTGGAGATACATGTATTTTAATTCTACATTAAAATACCAATGTGTAGATACTTTTTCTGATTAACTATATAAAATCATGTAAGTTATCAGTTTTTATTAAATGAATAATATTTGATTAATTATATTTGTATATGTTGTTTTTTATAAGGGTTTTGATTTTTTGGAAATGTAATTTTATCTATTTTTTAAAAATAATTTAACTTACATCGACAAATATTTTTAAAACTGACACAGATTTTTTTAATAAAATCAAATTTTGGTGTCGGTTTTAGATAATATCGACACCAAAACTCTTAATGAAATTATTTTCGGCTTCGGTTTTCCAATAACCGATGCCGAAAAACTTATTTTTTACGCCGCATTAATATACGTATATCTAAAAATGACATCAAAAAACAAAAAAAAATGACATCAATTCGTGTTTTTTCAATAGTACAACATAATCTTTCATTCTTTATTATAACACCCACACCTCAGAGTTCATAGGATTTTGTTTCTTCCCTTATCGGAGTTACATCAATTCAATCTGCCATTTTAGAGGCAGATTCTCTCCTCTAATCCCCAAAGGACATGGAAAAACCATTTATTTGGGTGATCTTGTTCTAAAATATGTTCATGTATCTAAGAGAAACCTAGATCCTAGAACTTGATATAAAACACCATATAAATAAATGTTTTAAAATATGTGTAGGGAGATTTTTATTTTATTGTCAGAAACCACATTGGAGGAGTTAAAATACTAATAGGGTCATATCTGATTCATGTTTCCCACCCCTGGATATGACAACTTTGAGATTTCTCCCCCCATTATCGGATGAATGACGTAATATTCATAAGTGAATAGAATAGGGCCCTTGAATTTAGTGTATTTTATACTGAAGCTTCCTCTTCAGCCATGAAGGATTGGAGTGAATCTATGAATGAAGCTACTCAATGAGAAATGGAGGTCGCTACTCACTAGGATACAAGCAATGTTGGGAAGTATCATATTGGAAATCTATTGTTTTAAATAGATCACCATAAGAAAATGTTATCCTAGTTTCAATATTCATTCTAGAAAAAGGAAAATACCATTCTTTAGTAGAAAGGATTTTTTATGTGGCATAGAAGTCCAGGCTTGATGGTGTTGCCAAATCAGAGGAGCTATAACATGCTGTCGAGTAGAGAATAAATCTTTTGATCAATTATGCCAATATGTGGCTTGATTGGAGAAAATAATTTCTGATCATAAAGACTCTTATTTTCATGATCTATAATGGAATTACATTTTTTCAACCACACTTTTTCTCGTATATTCATTTTAGAGGCTTTGGTATGTGGAGATACCTCCTTTTATATGGTATAAATGAATTGGTTTTCTGGACTTTATATGATGTCATCCTTCTTTGCTACATCTATTATTTGGATATAGTTTTGTTATTTTTATGTATATTTTAATTTATCATTATACCCATCCCTTCTTTTATGATGATTGTGATTTACTACTTAGAATTGAATTATGAGATTCTAAAAGATCTTGTTTTAGAGATTCTTCTTAATTCCCACCAACATGAGATCCTGTGTTGGTAATCTATTTCAAAAATCTTCCAATTACACATTCTAGAGATGGATAATAGATGCATCCCAAAGGGCGACTGATAAATAAAAATCAAAATATAATAGGTTTCACTAGAGGATATTTATGTTTCTATTTTCATATGATGAGCCTTTCATGATTTGGTAGAATGAATTGTTGTCACTCTTTAGATTAATTTCTTTTAGCTCGAACCAAGTATTGCTTTAGTTTAGAGACTTTTATATCGGAAAAAATATTTATTTATTTTGGAGAATTTTATATCGAACCATTTGTTGAAATATGTTAGGGTCATTTAGCATAGATATAATATTCATTTTGTTTAGCATATTTTAGATTGGACCACCTATTTCTTTAGTTTAGGTTATTATATCTCAAAACTAATATTGTTTTAGATTTGGGTTTTTTAGAGCGGATCATATATTTTGTTATTTAATGGTATTTTAACTCAGACCTTTGTTTCTTTAGTTTTATCCCTTTTCTCTCAGACCACTATTACGTTAGTTTAAAGCCTTTTATCTTAGACCATCTGTTAGAGCATGGGATACAATATAGACAATCCAGAGTGACATAAAACACACTGAAGTTTTGAATCCTACCTTGGTGATTTTGAGGATCAATAGGATTGGAATTTCCTTTTTTCATAGTGAAATTATTGGTTAATAGCCATAAGAACATATTCCTGATCCATGGGATTGTATGCACAGTCAACAAAATTGTTCCCATGAAGCCGGGTATCATATCCAAGTGCTATAAAAGATCTATAGAGGTAATATTAATGAGGTTGGAATACTAGAAGTACAAAAATCTCTAGGGTAGTTGGGGTATGAATGAAATAAATCAGAACCTGGGAGTTTGATTCTTTGAATATGAGTTTGTTCAGACATTTTCGGTATTCCCCTTTCAATTATAAAATTTTTGGTTCCTTTGTAGTGTTTCAAAGGCTCAAAACGATCAGAGATCCTTTTTGGCATGGAGAAGATGAATTCAGTTCGTGGGTCAGGTAACTAATACAATGGTAGCATGTCCATGAAAATTCGATATCCACTTCTTTTTGAGTGATATGGATGATTTTGGATTACCTAAACATCTAGATTATGATGTTGGATATGGGATGTAAGCTATACATGAAGGGTTCTGGCACCCTAGGGAACCTATATCATAATATGATGCTTGATCTCTATTCCATGTGGTTTTGAATCATAATATGTGGGCCATTAAATTCTAGGAAATGATGTTTCTCGATGTATCTTTGAGAAAGGATATGATACAATGTGACGTAACACTAGGGATATTGAATCTGATTTGATTGTTTGGTATAGAGATAGAAAATCACAATATCGAGTGCTTGAGTTAAGAAAATGGTATGGTATAGTCATACATGGTGTGGTTTAGATACACATGGGTGTTGAGTGCTATCATGATGGTTTCGGGTCTCACGATAATTTTATTTACTTTTTATGAGTGACAGATTTGGTGGATGTCCATATGAGTATATACAAGAGCTATGGGGTTTCATGAATTGTAATGAAAGGGGTCCTTGAATCCATATATCATTTCCATTTCCATTGAAGGATATGATGATTCAACGCACCCAAACTCATGATGTGTGTTTTGCAGAAGGCATTCAATCCCTGGAGGGTTAAAATTCGCTAAACATTGTTTCACCGCATAGTGAACATATTCGAATTGTGAGGAGATGTGAAAACTATTTCACTATATTTTCCATTACCAGTGGGTACAACGGGCATATCCTGACATTGAATAGGGTTACAGACCCTATGATCTTTTCAACTATTATGTTTTCATCCTATTTTTTATCAATATGGATGATGTGTTTTGTGGGAGGAGTGTTGAATTTTTCTTAATCCACCTAATTCTCTAACATATTTTGGGTCTCTTCAGTTGGTAGTTTATAGTCTTGGATTTGGACCACTTTGTGAAAGAGTTTATGTTCATACAACTTGGATTAATGAACAAATAGTTTAGGGTAATTTATTCAATATTCGTAATATAAAGGATGTGACACAAGAGTCTAATTAGGATACCTAGGGTTAAGAACAATCCAACATATTCTCAACAATGGACAGAAAATGACATAAATCTTTGCTCAAGTTAATTAGTTCATGATTAATGATATGGGAGGGTCATACATGGAGTGGTTTAGACACACTCGGGTATTGAGTTTGGTCATGAGGACATCAGGGATCATGAGAATTGTAATGTCCGTTTTCATAGTAACATATTTGGTTTATGGTCATATAAACATACGCATGTTCGATGGGCATGAATTCATAGTCATTAAAAGGGTCCTTGAATATTGGTATCCTTCACAAGGTCTATGGATGGTTGATAGTGTCCTGATATACTCAATACCTGATGTGTGGTATATGGATTTGAGGTTATTATAAAGGATGTTGAAGCACCCAATACTCTGGTTGACTGAGCGAAGTCTCTTGCGGTCCTCAATGAGGAGTGAAAAAAGGAAGACTATATACACGATTTATTGTCATGTAGTGGGGATGTGTTATCATCTATGTTGTTTAATGTCATGTGGTAAAGAAATCATGTAATATAGTTTAATGATATTTGTTAAGGACATTATTCTTTGTATTAAAATGTCATATGGTAAAGATATTATTCTATGTAGTTTAACATCATGTGGTATGGATGTGCTTCAGTGTAGTTTAACATCATGTGGTAGGACATCAGAACAGATGTGAAAGGCAGTGACGTTGAAGCTTGTCCAAAATAGCATAACATGGGCATAAAAACATATCCCATGAAAATGAAAATCTTGCTTCAAGTATTTTTGGATGGCCATGTAATTTAATTTCTTTGGGTGAGGGAAACATATCATAGATTAATGTCGTATTGTAGGGTCATATACATGAAGTTTAGGTCATTTGAATTGGAATGCAATGGGATTTTCCTAATGTGGGAGTTTGTGGAATGGATCCATGATGTTATATGACGTGATTGAGGACCAAAGAGGACTCAACGACACCACAAATCATTCCATGAAGACACAAGCCAAAGGGCCCAAAAGGATGATGGTTGTGGCTAGGATGAAATAAAAAATTTCTATGAATAACTATGTATCTCATGATAATTTGAATAAATCCCGATATAGTTCCAAAAAATGAAATAAATTACGTAGTTCTGGCCCATACGTCGATGTGGCCATTATTTATGTTGATTGTTGCAACTAGGCCTATTATGGAGATCCAAGTATCACTATATAACTTGTATGGGAAGGAAAAAAGATACACATAGTTCTCAAAGATCCATATAGTTTAAAATCACTTGGTGAGGATGAATTTAGATCCAAATGAATTGGTGGAAACATCATGGTTATTCCCCATAATAAAATCCTTGGGATCACTACGTTCCTCATGGGGATGAGAATCAAAACATGTTTAGTTCTAGTAGGACTGTGTAGTTTAATTTTGTGTAGTAAAGACATTGACAATGCACTTTAACATCATGTGGTGATGAATTATGAAAGGAATTTTATGGATATTCACTCAACACCATAATGGATTTTTTGTGTGCCAGTATGCCTTGCTTGTGAGGGTAAGTCCCTCTGTAATTCGTATGCTCATGTGAGCTATGCTAAGTGTGAGAAAAAGGTGAAGAACTACTTCCCCTACAGTATAGAGAAAAAATAGGTGTATAACACATTCACATTTCATAATATAGTGGATGGACCATGATTTACGATCATAGAATCCCAACATTTCTCATTAGGGATAATAATCATGCCATATGTTATTCTGAAAAAACCATGCCTGTTATTATCATGTGGAAAATATATTTACCATGTTTCTTAATGTCATCCAACAAGGATGTGATATTCCATGAATTTTACCATCATGAATTGAGGATTAATTAATAGTCATTCTTTGATGTGGATGCCCATTTTCTTAAAAATTTTCACTAATTATTTCTTGAGATATCATGCTACCCATCCATGGGGTCCATCAAATAGGTTCAACACTGATAGGACTTATGTTTGATGTAAGGTCCTTCCCACATGGGATACAATTTTGGGTGCATCATTCCTACTGACATCGGGGTTCTCAGAGTGAACAAAAGTTCTCCCAGATTGAATGAATGAAGGTGAACCTTTTTATTCAAAACATGTTAAATCATATTTCAGCGGACTTCAAGGTAGTGCAGCATACAAAACCTCTTATCATCCTATCAATCCATCTAATCCAGACGTTTATGTGATTCTTCATCATCTTAGAGTTGTTTTCATCTAGGTATTTAGTTTGAGGGTAGATAAAACTATTTTGGAAACACTTCCTCGACCTCTTACAACAATGATTAGGTTGTTTTTTATTTAGTAGTACACGTTGTGGTACAATTTTCCAACAACTCATAGAGGAGTTTATCTGGAAAAGAATTATTATCCTTGTTAACCATATTATAGATTATGTTTGACATTGAATTATTTAAGGACTATATCTATCCATTTTCTACTACATGATAGCAGGATAAGTGATCGGACTAAATTTTGTACTCCAAGTAATGCTTCTTCAACTCCCTGGAATAAAAGATGGATCCGTCGTGTGTCAATATTGTGTGAGGGGATCTAAACATTGTGATGATATGATACTTCATGAAGATGATGATAATCTTCATTCAGACTTATTTTTGTGTCATCTACTTATATCATTTGGAAAAATAATTTGGCACCAGTATGTATTTACTTATAATTAATAGAGGTGGTAGAGGGATATGGATCCTCAAAATCCATCCCACAAATAGAAAATAGACAAGATTATTTGGTGATATATAGAAATTCCAGGGGATGATGATTAATGTTTTCATGGATATGGAATGAATGAAATTTCATGGTGAATTCCACAAAATCTTGTAACATGTATTTCTAGTAATATCTCACCCTTTTGATTAGATGGGAGATCATAGTTCTAGATCGAAGGGTTCTGAAAGTGCCTACATGTTCTCCCTCCATGACGGTGATAAATTATCCATCTCATATGAAATTGTGGATAATTCCATCAAATCCATGATTTTTTACTATTTTTTTATCATTTGGGAAATCATGAAGAGTGATATTCTTTACCCAGTGCTGAATATGTTCCCTTATGTAACGTTCTGTTGGGAGAGTCCCATATCAAGGATAGACTACTATGAACTCCATCCATCCTGGGGTGGTTGTTAGTTAATCATGATCTGGGATAGTGTTGTCCTAGTTTATCACTTCTATATCACATACATAAATTGATGACACCATTATTCGATGTGTAATATGCAGGGTTTCTTATTCCTGGTAAAGGTAGGCTAGAACAACAGGTGTATTGGCTGGTGCATCAACACGATAATTTTGCGATCGAGGATATAATGTAGTGTGGGATCAAAGGGGAAGTCCACCATTATTCTCGTGATGTAGCCACTGATGGGGTCCATTTTATCATTTTTATGGAAAATTCCCTATTGACCAGCTTTGAAACTAAATCTAAATTTCAATTGATGTTCACGTAGTCTATGTACAGTTTAAGGGATAGTTTCAATATAGCTATAAGGTCTTGTTATTCATTTTATCTATGTGCATAGCATTCGAATAGTGAGATAGATTAAAGAAAAACCAATCTATCTGGGAAGAAAAATACAATCCTTAGACCAATCCAATTGATTTATTAATTCTCTATTCTGAAACAGATAGGACTCTAGGTGGTGCTATAAAATTACATCTCCCATGTTGAGGAAGTGTCTTGTGCATAAACAAAAACTTCGTTGGGGGTCTCGGTGTCTTCTTATGTCTTTTCTAGGGAAAAGTGTACATCAATGAAATCATCCAGGAATTTCCCATTCACTGAATTTTTTATATACGAATGGAATGTCATATTATAGTAGGATAACCACCCATTGAGCAAAGCATCTAGTCAACATTGGGCGAAAAGGTTTTATTCGAACAGTTCAATATGAGAGGCTAGGTGTACCTTGGGGTAATTCAAGTAGTACCTCATGTTTTTCACAATATAGATGAGTGAGAGGCAATTCATTTCAACATCAAAGTATCGATTCTTAGTACCTAGCATGGTCTTGCTAGGTTAGTATATACTATTCTCAATTCATGAATCATTTTTTTCAAGAGGACGAAACCCAAAGAGAATTGCATGGAGGCCGTATATATGATGAGTTGACTCCCTTCCTTTGGAGGCATTAAAACCAGTGGGTAAATAAAGTATTTATTAATAATTTTTACATTATTTTTTCCATTATTAAGATACTCTCTTCTCCATTATCCTCATGAAGGGGATAAATTTTCCAGAAAGGATGAATATGAATCACCGAAGGTATGTGAGGTTCCCTGGGTGTCCTCTTATTTCTTTCAATTCTTTTTGTGGGTGACATTACTAAGATAGAATTAGTCTTCTTTGGGTCTACCTTGATTCCATAGAGATGTACCACAAATTAAAGGAAAATGGTTTATATTACCCCAAAAAAACATTTTAGAATATTCATCATTAAAATATGATATTTTACCTTGTGAAATATTTATCAAAGATCATTGATGTGATCACATCATGATAAGGATTTACCAACCTATTCATTGATAAAAATACCAATATATCCTCCACAATAAGGGATTGAAGATGAGATAAATGGTGTGATAATATGTGGAACACACATTCTTTAATCCAATGGTCAGGAACTGATAATAAAAAATACCGTGACGTTCTCTAAATGTATTTTCTTCTTCATCCTTGGGGGAAATCCTAATTTGATTGTAAACTAAGTACCCATCCCTAAAGGAAAGGGCCTGGAAGTCAAGAGTTTCACCGATAAAGATTTTTGTGATCAGTAATGGGAAATAATCCTTTTGGAAATTCCTATTAAGGTCTCTAAAGTCATGGAAGACCCTAATCTACCCAATCTAAATCATCATGATAAGGATTAAGTTTGCAAGCCATCTCGGTTATTTCCCTTTTTGGGAAAATTTGTGTTTGAAAAACACGTCGAATTTGCCTCTACATTTGTGGGATGTGTACACCCTCTTGGCTAATTTCATGAATCCCCAATGCTCATCGGGTAGTCCTTGATGATGTGTTGCCACATCTTGATTCAGAAAGAGAATTTCTATATAATTTCATGTGAAGAAATTAATGTGATTCTTTATAAATGTGAATTACATCACTTTCCCTTTGAGGGGAATGGATAAACTAATCAAGGTTGGTCGTGGGTCTTTTTCTAGCCCCATATTAATACATCTGAGCTCATCAATGGTTGTAGTTACAACTTCCTCAAAGGATGGAGGGGAATTTATGAGACCACCCTCATCCATTTCTGAGTCTTTGAAGATGTATTCGGGTAAAGATGGATGTCTTGAGGCTCTTTGTCAGTTTTTGTGTGAGGGTGTCCATTAGAAGAGATATCATCATTCCCATCTGTCAAGGTTGTTGTATATAGATGATGGAGATGATTATTGCGAAGGAAAATAGAGTTTTGGACTTATAGGATCAGATCTTATAGCTCGACCATGTTTATGGGGGTCACATAATCATCCTCAAGGATGCTTTAAGGATTTATAAGGGTGGTCCCAGAGCCCTTAGGAGCTATAACCCTTAAATAATCAACCACTATCGGTTTCTTTCCTCCATTCTTTTAGAAATATGATTCAATATATATGGATATGTATTCATTAAAGGAGGAGTTATCACCATACAGTATTCTAACCATTCCATTGATGGTGTATTTCATAAATTTATGGAATGTTGATAGTACCACCATGTGGCTCTGAAATCAGGGTCTTTCGAGAAGGACATTATATTTGGTATCCTACTGGATAACTATTAACTCAACATCAGATGTGATCTCCCAAAATTGGGAATCAATTTGGATCTTCCCTATAAATCTCTACTCCCTCTTTTCATATCCTTGGATTGTCAAATTTATAGGGGATAATCCCAATTCAATATAACCTAGTCGTTGGAGGGTCTAGATTGTAATAAAATTGATCCTTGATCCATTATCGATCAGAACCCTTTTGAATTTGAAATTATTGCATATATATGAAACATATATGGGTCTGATGTTCCCTTGGATAGACTCCTCCTGATCATGGTTAGTAAATGAGATGGTAACATTACATCCTTAGGACAAAGTTTCCACTCAATATACCTTGGATTCATTGACTTCTTTCTCAAATTCCCGGGAAATCAGGTGGGCTTCAACAAGTGCATCCTTTAGTTATTCTGAAAGATAGTGTGAATCAAGGACTAAGAGATTGGATGGGAATGAAAATAGAAATTTCAAAATGTCATAATTTTTCACCAATGTTTTTAGATACACAATATGGGCTTGATCTAGGGAATGTGGTTCAAGAGGTGGAGAATATGAGGTAGATGGACCTGCTTCTTGTACCAAGGTTGAGAAAAAAAATTATACCATCGGTGCAGTTTTCACTAACCTACCCCATTGTATTGGTTGAATGGATTGAAACATTGATAGGTGGTCATGAAATAAAAATTGATCCAGGCTACTGTTGGAGGGCTCGAAGTCACATCCTCACCTTTTTTTAGCGTTTTGGAGTTCCCTCCCTCGAGTCTCGACTGAATATATGTCCTCCAAGGGACATGAATGAAATATTGAGTCTGATAACATCCATGATGCACCCTATAACCTTATCTCTAGTTCAATAACCCACCCATTCCTTAGTTATATATAGTAAACCCATATTTAGGGGAATACACAACATCAGATAAGGGGACTGTAAAGTGTATTATGTCGATAAAATAAATGATGAGCTCCTCATCTGATGAGGATTCCTTTTCATGTGGTGGAACCCATCTTTTTTATGCCGCATGGAAGAAATAAGTGGGGGTTAATGCCTATATTAGAGGAGAATATGACTCTTCCATTTCTATTTAATTATTCCACTAGTGGTCACACACACCTTCGGTATGTGCATGTAACTCTTACTTCAAGGGTGTTGGGTTTGCAGCTATTATATTCAGTTATTCTCTCAAACTGGCATGGGCTCAATCAACAGTCTTCCAAACCATCGAATTGTGAAATTTCTACACATGTTTGGTCGTATCCTTCTTCCAATCATCATATTTTTCTGGTTGGAGAATGGTTATTCAAGGAACTTTCTCAATGAATGTATCCTACACCACTTTTTTGGAATTGATCATGCATTGAAGGAAGTATTTATAGACTAAACAATTCAAGAGATTATGACATAGCCTTTTGTAGAAAGGGAATTAATTAGTTCGTTCGGTGAGTTAGACCTCAATGGGATTCCTGGGTTGCAGAAGTGTTGGCAGGTTATTGTGTATGGATTCTAATAAATAGCCAGATACCTATTCCTTCTAGAAGGAGTACACCTTATTCATCTATTCTTCAAATACATGATGACCCTGATTTTATTGTTCTCATAGATGAGGGAGATTATATAGTTTATCTACTCTATATGAGGTTCTGGGTAGTTTGGGGCTTACCTGGGAATCTAGATAGGTGTCGTTGTTGGATTGAGAGTGACAACTGCATCTTCTGTTTTTGTCTGCCATTTTCCCTGTGTAGAAAACATGAGTCAAGCTTTGGATCAGGTCTGTAGAATAAACTCCTCTAGGAATTGGGATGTTTTATCAAATTTGAATAATCCACTTGGATATTTCATTGGGATCCAAGTCATCTGTAACTCATCCCTAATATTTTCATGATAGATATACAATATTATCTCTTGCGAGAGAGGGGTGATGATTGATTAGGTCAAACCATCCCACCTTGCTATGAAATCAGACACCCTCTTATATTCATTATGTTTTCACTATGTCTAGTGGATGGTATTTGTATTCATTATTGTAGAACTAAATTGGTAAATTAATTGATGATGAAGGAATTTCTATTAGGACACATAAACTGCTGACATACCATTATACTAAATGATGGCTGGCCTTGTCAGAGTCTGTACAAAACACCACATCTTGGTTGCCCCCTCTTGACCTAGATGGACCCATCATTGTCCCGCATCAGAACACGAAGTGTGTGATATGCTACTTGAAATCTCCATCATTTTCAAAGGTTGAAAATATAGTATTTATATAGCTGGGAGGAGGTTTGGTATCATCAAAATATTCGGGATAAGGCATCACAGGCACATGCCTCCCTTCCATGGATTCCATTCAAGTAGCCAATGACTCTATGTCATTATAGAGCTCTAGCGGAACCACTAATTGGACTATCTACCAACCATGGGGATCTAGTAGGAGTTGATTAAGTGGCTCCATTTTTATCTCCTACAAATTTTCATTTCATCCTAGGACTGAACGATTATCCTGATGGGGGATTGGTTTTTTCCACAATGGAGGGAAGTCACGATCATTTTCCACATCCTCATGTATGAGTGATGCCTTAGTGGACCAAGATACAATATTATATTCAGAATCTTCCATTTATTATGGACTAGTTGTTTGATGGATAACATATAACTCTTCTTGTAGATGATACACTGTATGAATGTTTTTCCTATGTGACTCCTCATTATGTTGCCGAAGAGCTTATACATCACCCTCATATTTTGAAAATCTTTCCTCTAGAGAAAGAACCTCACCCCTCATGGGAGTAATATATATTTGGTAGTATATTTCCCCTTAGAATCATTCTATCATGGAGGTGGGAACCAAGTATTTGGAATTTCCATGTTTTGGTTTCATCTCTAGTTCTAGGTGTGTGAGGCCTTATTGGGTGCATTCAAGTCACCCACCTCCCCAGTTGTTTTTTTTGTGTCACAACCCTCTATATTTTCATCATGATAAATATCTTAAATTTAGATAGTGTCAATATTCATTGTGAAATATCAAAAAATGGTGGTCATTCCATTACATTAGATGTGAGAGGATGATTCTACATAGCCTCCATCATGGTCTTTATTCAAAACATTGCCCTTATTGGGATGTTATTGGATTGCTACCATAGAGAGGATTAACTATCCTTACTGCACATTCAACCTGATTTAGTCTATAAACATTGCTGATGATGGAGTTTCTGGTCTGGGTCGCCAAACAGGCCCCAACCAACATAGATGTGTCTCAAAGTATGTGGGATTTCGATCATTGATTCATTTCATCCAATTTGGAGAGGAATGATCCCCTCTACAGTGGTCGTTATGAAGACAATTCCTGCATCCATATGGGTTGGTGGTGATTCAAGGCCATATTTGGAATTGATTATTCAAATTATAATGGATCCAATAGCTCTAGTTGGGGATTTGACAACTCTAGGGAAGAACATGCAGATATAAATTTCCCCAGCCCAGCAAGATGGGCTTGACTTGGGGTAACTGATGATGTTTCCAAGGTCCTCCTAGGGGATGATGAAACTATGGATTGTGATTGGGATATAAATACCCCAATCCCATTAGGATGGGGTTCTCTTACATCTTCTTCCAATGTGTCCAAAATTGTCTAGGAAATTGATGATCTGAGATTTGGAGGTGGTGGGAGATATTCCCCTGGACCGACAGGCTAGGTTTTCTCATCAATGGATAATACCACAATTGTAATAGCATCCCACTTGATGTGGTTAAATTGTACTCACATTGGTGGTGGTTGTGATGGTGACCCATGATGAAAATTATTTCTCATAGGAAGTTGTCTTGGTGATTGAAACATTGGTCTCCATGTTTGAAATGTCTTCTTATTTTTACGAGTGGCCTAGTTTGATGTCTTGTTGGTTATCCTCCCACTGTGTTTGTAATGTCTAGGAACTATTTTAGAAAATTAATTCTATTATAATGACCAACTATCCCGATCATTTCCCAATCCATTGATCTCTCAAGAGGGTATGACATTGAAGGATTCCATATCTAAAAGGATATATCATTCCAAGTGAGCAGTAATGTGTAAAACTCTATAATATCACCATCCTTCAATATTCATGCATTATTTGGCTTCAAAGATCATCGTTTGTGGAGTTGTGATGCATTAGAGGCAAGCGCGTTGCATATTTTTCCCATGCTTTTTTGGTTTTGGATCTCGGGCCATAGGGATAATAGACAATTCTCGATGACAACAAATTATATTGATCGTCTAGAGGGGACACTCATATCTTAGATAAAGGATATGTTGATCCCTCAGTTTCTGATGAGTGGACCACATATTATTACATATATAAGGAATGAAATCCATCTCTATATCCTCTGGGATCTCATAGTTTGTGATTGTGAGGGTCCAGATCCTGATGGGGATCCTTTTTCTAGATAACTCTCCCCATGTGTAATTGTTATCCTCCTCTTCATCAAACACATGCTCCTCTATATGATCAAACCATAGAGGATCGAAAATATTGTCTCCTACTGATGGGAATGGGGTGCTGCTGGATGTTGATGTGGGGAACTATATACATTTGACCCTAATGATTTGAGAACCTCTCTTTATCATGTTTTCAGAGTTTGGAACACTTCTCCATACGGTGGTGTTCAGACAAGGGGAGGACTACCTTATCCATGGAAGATATCACCATGGGGAAATTGACCACAATGAATGTTAGGAGTTGAGTTCCTTTTATCCTTCTCCACACTACCACGAGGAGGAATAATATGTCAATGAGCTACATCTTCTTACTCTTTAATGAAATAGATGAAGGAACCTTTTAGTTTTGATAATGATTCTCGAAAAACATAAAGGACATTGGTATTGATCATATTAGAGATATGTTACATGTTCTACATTGGGGTTGAATTATGCCAACCTGCATTTTGGAGTTGGTTAGGGGTATGTGCCTACTATATGATAGTTACTAGAACATGTATATAACAATCTATTGTGGAAGGTATAATATCATTCTACTAATAATATTAATCAATATGTCACTGATTTGTATAATTATTTACATGAATGTGAGACTTTACTGAGGCATGTGCCATAAATAGTTGGTGAACCTCAGTCAGGATAGGATTATGAGCTCGATCATGATCTTTTACGATTTCTCTCTAGTCTTTGTTGGACGTAATATAATCCTACCCCGAGGTGAATTACACTATCAACTGGTTGGCCACGACTGTATTAGGAATTTGAGCCCAGTTAAAATATGCATTCCCCATAGGAATATTCCTATAGACATCCATAAGGGAAGATGAAATTTGATCCTTCCCTTGTGTAGCCAAGGAATGAGAGTGGAAGAGTCATTCATCGTCAGAAGTAGGAATATTATATTGACTTCAATGATCTATTAAAATATGATGGATTTCTCCATTAATAGGAATATTATCTTATCTTGAAGATTTTTCTATTTCCACTTAGTCATCCTTAGCTGTAGATATGATATATGTCTAATCAAAGGCATTTGGAGTATGCTATCAGACATATTCAACAGAAATGTGACCCTATCCTGAGGCATGTGCATCTATCACTTGGTTTTATTTGGTTTGAATGGGGATATGATCTTAATTTGATGTCTCTCCCATCATTAGTGTACCCCAATAATCCCCCCATGTGGGAAAAAGAGTTTTCTTGATAAGGTACAAATACATTTTTGAGATGATCAGTGTGTTGTGATGTATTTGATATTGGGATATGGGTATGCGCATGTCCCTTCATCTGAAACAATTCCATAATATTTTGGTGGTGTTCTTAAGCTACTAGTAAAATTTTCTGGAATTTTATCCATGTTTGTGTGGGGATATTAGTCTGCAAGTTTTTTGTCTCTATGATAAACATGTATTTGTCTTCTATTGATGAAGGGATATGAAACCACATATCTCCTCCAAGTGCCATCATTGTATAGTGATGATATTTTTATATGGGAGTAGTAATACGAGCATCCCCGTGACATTATGCTCAAATATGCCCGATGACATGTTTAGAGAAAGTAAGGATATGAGCCTTCGGGCTAGTCCCTACCCGAGTATGTAGGCAGTCATTGTTAGTACGAGAGGGGATATGTTCCATCTCCTGGATATCTAATACCTTTTACCTCTAGTGATTTTTTCTTACATCCTGTGCATGAATGCCATAGAGCACAATGTATTGGATGGTATCCTCATCTAGAGGATGAGGGGTATTGCAGAAGAATGATGGCAACAATAGTTAATAGGAGCCATCCTGGGAGGCTCTAGAACCTAAAGGTAACTATATCCATTTTCGTGGTTATCCTTTCTTAGATACTAAAGGTGGAGGTTATCACACTCTAGGTATAAGCTCTGGAAACTGTTGGTTGTGGCGATGAGAGCCACAGGTTTAGTAGAAGCCTCCCACTGGTGATGCGGGTTCACCGACTGTTGCATCCGGCAGACATCACAAGAAGCCTCCATGTTTGGGATAGTACCATTTTGGCACACTTGAACATTCATATTCACAATCTGATGTTGGATTCATTGTGTAGGTGAGATTATTTTATGATCTAAAAAAGATAGAGTTCCAGATGATTTGACAAAATGAATTTTTCTTGAGGACAACATCCACAAAAATCGGGTTGTTGAAGCAGTATCTTCAATTTATCAAATGAAAAATAAAAAGGATATTGATTAGTGTTGTATTATAGGCCTAATATTCTATAATATATATTTATTTTAACTCATTTTTTCTTTTATTACATATCCATCCATTCCACTTGTTTTTTCCTATCAAAATGAGGATGGCCTTATGATAACTCTAGATACATAGGATCATTGGTAATGGTATTTTGGTCAAATTTTTTTGTCTGTATAGGGTTTACAAAACAATGTGTCTTAACGCATTATAACCCAATTTTTCTATCATTATTGAGATTCATATCTGTTCTATAATTTATTTTGCATATAGTGGAATATTAATGGCCTGATGAAAAATAAATTATCATTATTTCATTTGTGAGTTACATGTTGGTACTATCATTTATGTTTCATTTTTTTAATGTGAACTCTAGAGTCATATTTCACTTTATGGATTGATTGATGAGAATTTTATGACCTCCCTTAATCACATACTTTGGGACCACCATTTATTTTTTCTTCTGTAGAAACTTTCAATGGTTCGTTTATCTATAGAGTGGTACAGACCTGCTTGCTAAAGGTTGATGGTCATCTATGTTTTCAGGCACATCAACTATTGGGGACACTCATTGGTTGATATGATGAGATTTTGTTCTCATCATACCATTATTGGGGAGTTATTTCCTACCTCGTGACACTCTTATACATTTAATATATGTTCATGAATATCTTCCTAATCCTAATGGAGGACTAGTTACCTTGGGAAAATGGTTTATTAGTTAAAATTTAATCCATATAATGAAGGGGTATTGTTGAGGGATCCATTTTTATGTATCATATGTTCATCATCTATTTCTCTAATTCCAAATTGATTATTTATGTGTTCTAACCATATAACCATTTTCTTTAGAATGACTTCCATATGAATAGGTGGTAGATATTTAGAGGAGTGGATTAATCCATTATGAGGCGTCTAACTTGTCATGAATGTTGCAGGAATCCAAACACACAATGTTCATTGAGTTTATTAGGAATATCACCAAGGTATATACCCTTATATGATGGGTAATCATTCAGGATTCCTAATGAGAATTTCATTCATACCTCCATATAACCACAGAGTTATGTTACGTTTGAGAATCAAGGGTGATAGATTATCTACCACATGATGTGTATGTATGAGACATTCCTAATGGGATCATACCTGGGGTGTTTGTTATAATTCTTGGTCTCTAAGAAGGTGTCCTATGTATCCTCAATATGAAAAGAATCACAGTCGTTGTAGTTTGGTTGATGTATGAGACATACATAATGAGTATTCCCTATACCATGGAGTATTATGATGCCTAATTAGATGTTTGTGAGATCCCCCTAATCCCACATGAGCTACGCTCAGTGTGATAATAAAGGGGGAGAAAATTATTAGACTCACGGTGTATATATATGGGACTTGTGTATTTGGAAAGTCCTAGAGGATGTTTGGTATAGAGATCGATTTTTGGGATGGTGTTATACGTATCCCAATTCTGAATGGAATCTGAGTAATCATAGTTCATATAATGTCATACTTATACACTATGGAATCCATATATCATTATAGGGGTATATAGGGAAAATGATATAACAATTTCAACACCCTATGCCCTTGTGATACACTCTCGTTTGTGATAAACATGTTATAATAAGTAATCAATTTTATCTCCCTGTATAGGGGACTGATATGCTAGTCCCTCCATGGATAATCAAAATGATGTTCGGACCTTAGAGGTAGGTGGCCTATGTATCTTAAATACATAATAAATGAGATACATCGTACTTCCCTTTCAGTCAATGGATACACACTAAGGATACCCTATAGATATCGTATTACACGTTGATGAAATATAGTATTTTCAAATCCTAGGATGCACAGAGAGCCATTAAATGAATAGAAATAACACACTAATAAAGTCTTGTGTGTTCCAGTGTGGCATAGTTTGAGGGGTGTTTCATATCTTAGATTCCACCTCATGGATTGACCACGTGACCTAGCCGACATATCTGGAGGGTGTTGTGAGTGTCAGATGACATGAAAATAGGGTGTCAGAGAGTCTTGGTTGTCATGTCTATATGCTTTTGTGAGACTCAGATGAAAAAATAGCATGCCATTATATGAGTTAGATGATGTGTCTGAGGGATATCACTTTCCTGGGGTGATGATCCTAGTGGTCCACAAGATCAAAATGGTATATGTGGGAGAGTTGTGTGACTTGTCCTCATATGTATGGAGTATCCCTCATGTACCATATGAAATTACGAAGGGGTTTCATGAAATATGGGCAACATGTCATGGTGCTCTCGTGTGTCTCATGACGACACATGTGAAGTGCATGAGGGTAAGATATCATGTATTTCACTTAATCCTTCTACCATTTGTCATTGCTCTAACTCTTCTTTTTTAAATTCCTTGGTTTCATTCAGTGTCATTCTTATTGAGTCTTGCATGAACTGGTAGGCTTTTGGAATGGTCTGCACATAACCTATATGATATCCTTCACATGATATATGAATGATCACATGTATTGATTTATACCTTTTGGATGACTACTATAACAATCCACAGATGTATTACCTCAGGGAAAGCTGGTTGATCACATGATTTCAATGAGAAGTATGTAGAAGTTATGAGTCAAATACTATAGATTCTAAGGAGTCAAGATCAAAACCCTTTATTCATGTTGTATAAGGGAATTCATAGGCCTCTCCAATATGGGTACACAATGGTTTGTGCGGTGTATCTGGCGCGAGTCCAAACTGGAGCAGGCGATGTGGCCTAGTGCCATACGGTTTCAGGAGTCTCTTCCATGAACTACTTCATGCGTGTCTCCTAATATTTATCTATCAAGACTCTCTTACTTTATCAAATTATTGATTATTATTAGATATTTGTTTGATCATGCAGACATGTAAAACTAACATCATGTTTTCATGTTGACATGTCCAATGGTTCTTGTGGGATACAAGTGTCTATGAGAAGACGCTTGTGAGACGATCGCTTACATGTCCTAGGGTCTTGTGGGAAAACATTTCAGATCCACTGGGCACATATCACTCCTTTCAGAAACCATGAGTACCTATGGCTTCCACCATTTTGATCCCCCTTTTTTATGTAACAATGGTTGAAATTTAAGCAATATTTCATGTGTTTTGTTGAGGTTATTTCTTCTATCACCTAGAGAATGATAATTTGACCAATATGGAAAGCATGGGGGTGCACCATCATTCCATTTCCTAAAGATGAGGATTAGAAGACAAAGGGATTCTATGAGATAGGATGGGAATTTCACCAATGGCTCGTGGTGCATTATTGGTCATTAGGTGCGTGTCACATGTCTTTCAGTGACTGTTAACCCCTCTCGCCACCACCTTTTTAGACCCTTATTTATTTTACAAACTGCAAGGATCAAGATATTTTTTTCATGTAGTATCTATGGTTTTTACACAATTTTTGGCTGATGTCGTGTGTCACCAATATGGTTCATATGGATATTGTGAAAGCATGTAGTGGATAGGTATATCTGCCTATCCATATAGGTCCACATGTTTTCTAAGACAAGTCTAAGGACTTCAGTGTGGCGAGGATGAAAATCTAGATGGCTTCTGTGAGGTCTTTTGGTGTATCGCGGATTTCTTGGTGTGTGTATTGCCTATCCTTCATTGGACAAGAACATTTCTCTCTTCATCCCCTTTATCATTTATGTTTTTTATGAAGAAGGCTCAGAGGTTAGGAGAGAGTTCATAAATAACACAAAGTGATTTTATTCTACCCAATAATGATTTGGTGCATGAGATTGATGACCACATGGGGTATCTTCCATTATAATATCAACCCTATTTATTTTTTATGAATTTTGGGTGGTTTTTCCGGAACATTCCCATGAAAAACCATACAACATGGGGGCACACATTCGATTGTTTGGGGAGAATCCCATGAGTAGGAAGGTTTTTTGATGGGGGTCCATCGAACTTCTCATATGTGATCCACCATGCATGGGGCCTTAGCATGACCTTGAAATTGTAATGTGATTGTGATTATTTTAGAGGCTTCGTGAACCTATGACCACGCACTTCTTCCTTGATTTTGTGGGAAAAATAATATCTATTTTCAGGTATTTCATCCATTGTGATTTTACTACTGCTTATTTAGCAGGATTCAACAAATGGATGTGTATTATGACTACATGATTCATTACCATCTATGAATTGAATATATTTTTCCTGATTCTTTAGATCAATATTATATTTAATAATTAAACATTCTATTTTTAGAGCATGATCCTTTGGTAAATGTTATAATGAATGTTGTCCTATATATTAGGAATGTGTTAACTTACACTATATTGATTCATGAGTCCTTGATGTAACCTTTTCTACACACAATTAAGAAATCTTATAAGGAAGAATGTGTTTTGAGGGAATATATTGAATATGTTAGTTAGGGTAAGTTTCTAGAGTTTTCTATTGACGATGAAGGAGATATCAGATTCAGAAAAATAATATATGTTGCATGTTATTCCCATTTGAATTTATAATTATTGCGTGAATATAATATTTAAAATTTTCTATTTATCTCGTTATTATTAATATGTATAGAACCTTTTAGGAGGAGTACATTTTATATTGTATGAAAACAGGTACTACTGACATTAACATAAAATTTTCTACTCGTCAATATTTTAATGAAGCATGATAATTACCATTGAGTATGCTACATCATATTCAAATGCTAAAATGGACATTGGAATACACATACATATATATATATATATATATATATGGATTTCATGGTGGAATTTATAATGACATAGAATTGTAATAATGAAACTTTGGTTGTTGTTGATCATTTATCTTAATCATGTAATTTCATTTTTTAGAGATAATATATCTTTTAATCATTCATATCAACAGTATCTCATGGAAAAATTCACGGTATAAGGAATTATATTTCCATTGTATCTAATCATGATACCAGATTCACCATTAGTTTTTGGAAATGTCTTCAGCATATTTTTGGTATTGATTTCAATTTAAATCCCTCCTCTTATTCTCAATATAACAGAAAATAAGATTTAATGACCCATACATTGGAATAAATGGTTGAAGAATCTTCAATAGTTTATAAGGGATGTTGGGATCAGTTTCCTTTACTAGTTTAATTTTCTTGTTGTGTGTGTTTTCATTGTAGTAAACTGATGAATCATTTTGATGAATTATATTGAATTTTTTTTTAACATATTCTTCTTGGGATAAAGTACGTGAATGATTTTTTTTATTTTTAAAATTAGAAGATGAAATAGTTGATAATGTGAATATCATTTAGGAGAATCTGTGGATGAATTCGAGTAGGGTGAAATTTTATACAGACAACTAGAGAAATAACCTTTCATTCTAGGTTGACTATATTGTTTTTATTAAAGTAAATCCATGAAAAAGTGTAGTTTATTTTGGTAAATATTGGAAGAAAAGTACATAATTTGTTATAATATATGAAATCATGATGATTTGATGTTATGTTCCATATTATCTAGCCTTTCCTATATGATTAAATTAGTTACATTACATATTTCATGTTTCCTTCTTAACGAAATATGTGTCATACACATCAAATATCTAAATTCATAAATTATTATAATTGGAAGTTAAATATTATTACGAAGAATTGAAAAGTCATATTTGAAACCATTGAGAGTAGGTTTTATGGAATAAATAGATTCACCAGGTTAAGGTTTTTTTGGAAAACCTTATGTTCAAATTAAAAACATGGAAATCTCGAAATGATATAATGGAAAAATATCTCCACATATTTAAATATTAAATAAACCATAAAGGAAGAATTTTATAATG
This sequence comes from Viscum album, assembly GCA_963277665.1. Lineage (NCBI taxonomy): Eukaryota > Viridiplantae > Streptophyta > Magnoliopsida > Santalales > Viscaceae > Viscum > Viscum album. Next base: position 1,545,044,134 of record OY728142.1, read on the forward strand.
GGGGTGGATGTGATTTCCTAGGTAGTAATAAAATTAAATAAATTTTATTCTTTATTAATTTAATTGTTCAATAGATTGATATTTAGTATAATAATATTAAGTTATTTTTCATTAAATAAATATATTTTCTTATAAATTATTTTTATTAAATATTTTATATTTTATTACATAAAGGAAAAATTTATATTTTTTAATGTTTTTATTTGAAAAAATAAACTTCACTTTTCAATTCATCTTGTAAAAAATTTCTTTTTTTGAATTTTTTATAATTTTTAAAATCGTTTTTTTTTCAATGAATAGTAAAATTAAAAAAATTTATTTAAATTTGAAATTTCAATTAAAGAATTTAAAAATATCCATTAAATTTTATAATTTTTATAAACTAAAATTAATTAATTTATATTATTTATAATTCAATTCATTTCATTGAAATAATTTTATTTCTTATATTTTGTATGAATAATTTGAAACCTAAGATAAATTATTTTCAATAAAAAGTTTTCATGTCACAGTTTTTTGGTTTTAATATTAAATTAAATTATTCCACATATAAGAATTTAATTTGATAAAATATATTCCATATTTTTTATCATAAGTCATAATATTATTTAATAAGTAATACATAATTAATTTTCAATGCGACTTGGATAAATAATAAAAAATAGGTTACAACAATTGAGATTAAAACATGTTTTCTATGGGTAAACTAAAGTGATTTGTAAAAAAGTGAAATATAAATTATTTAAATACTATTAGATGTATATATTTAAGTCCCATAACATGTTATCTTGGGAATTTCTCATTAAATACATTGTTCTTGGGTAAGACATTAAAAAATAACTTTTTAAAAATTCCATGTGACTCATCTCCCATGCTTATAAAACGGATACCTCTCTTCAATTTTACAAACATCAAGAAACATTTGTTATATATATATATATATTAATACCTTAATAAAAAACACAAATCCTAGAGTTATAATATTTTTTAGAATACTAATCGTTGAGGGATTATGGTTTAAATAATAGGTGTTTGTCTGAAGAAGATGTATATCTTTTCACTGAATAATTTAGATCAATTTCTACTTCTAACTCCTCAAAAATTTATCAAAACAAAATTATATAATAACTCCATAATATAAAATGTAAATATATTTTATTTTTTCTATTAAATAACTTTTATATATCTCATCTTCTATCAACTCTATAATGAATCCCTCGTTTGTATGTACGAAAGACCACTTCCCCCAGAACTAATGTTATTAATTTTCCATCACTACATATAGTAGCTTGTTATATTTAATAATTTCAGGTATTTATATGATCCTTGTGACATAATTATCATTATATATATAATATATGACATTTTTCATATATTAATTTCCATTACAAACACATAACATCATTCTGGTGTGTCTATCAATTACCACCTCTACCACAAAATGTGATTCATTTTTAATCACCCCACTAGATGGATTGTATATATAAGTTTATATAAAGAGATAATATAATATTTATGATATTATTATTATATTGATATAAAATAATCATTACCGTATTTCCATCATCTTCATTAAAAATGGATATATTATACATGCACACATACCACCTACAGTTTCCATTATTGTAACATAATTCATTTTTCATTACTACCAATAATTACTTGCATTAGAAGTAAAATTATTGTATAAATTATGTTATTATTTCATTATTATTGTTCTGGATATTGTATAATAATTACATCCTTTAACAATGTCATCCAAACAAGGCAATTTTGATATTATGAACCGAATGACCTTAAAATGTCAGACGTAAACTTAACTAATGTAGTAACAAAATAACATATGGTAATAAATGATAAAAATAAGACAAAGATCATGGATTAATAATGAATAGATTTCATAAGAAATTAAATAAATAATATAATTTTTTATTCTTGAATTAGAAAACATACGTCGGTAGATGTTTTATATGATAAATGATTTCTAGTCTCAATTCCCTTTCTATGAGCCCTACACTATTTTCACAACTTGTTCTATTATTTTGGGAATTTTAACTTCTTTATGGATATATATTATCATTATCATCAAAAATTATTTTATTTTTCAAATCTCTTACATGTTCTCTTATTCAACACCATTTTTGATTCAAATGTTATGAAATTCGTAAGTGACACTTTTCCAAAAAAAAATAATTTTAAATATTTTAATGATAACTTTTACAAATACTTTTCATCCTTTTTCTTATTCACAATATTATATCATAGAATTATTTATATGATCATAAATGAATTATAAATGTCATTTTATGTCTCTTTTTTATCTCTGCCAAAGATTATTTTAATGGAATCATTTAATATATTTTATGAAGAATGATTTGACAAAAAAGAACAATTAATATTTAATTTTTGCATATAAAAATTAAATAAATTTTAACAATTCAACACCAATTATTCTATATTGTGATTCATTTATAGTATTACAAGTTTTCATTCATAAAAAATGACTTTTTTTATATTTTTAGATAATGAGAATGGGGTTTAAAATAAAAAATATCTAAAAATGATATGTGTATGGGTTAAAAGTATATTTTTATGAGTTTGATAATGAAAACACAAGATTATATGTTTTTATATTTTTTATAGTCTGATGTCACTATTTATAGTATGGTGATCCTAGTATTTCCCTCCAATTTATTTGTTACTGATTATTTTCTCCTTATAATTTTGTTTGAAGTTGAATGTATTAGTTATTCCACTCATAATGGATTTATGAAGATGATCTCTAAATAAAAATTCAGGAACTTTATATGCCTGATAATGAATTTTCTTAGAAATATTTTTATTTCATAGGGTAAGGTATGAATATTTTGTTTTAATGAAATTATTTCTTCATTTAATGATAAAAAGGTATGTTTTTTTTTAAAACAATTCTCAGGGATTATCATGTTTTTTCAAATTCCCCAATGATTATGATTTTATCCATATGTTTTCATTTAAAGTGTCTTATGAAAATATTTTTTCTGTAAACCTAATTTATAGAGAATAAAAATTTTTAATTGATCTCGATATTTATTATGTTAATGATAACTATTTTATGATTAAATTCATCTTAAATAGTATAACAAGTTTCTTTTATCACTTTTATATGTCCATTATAGTTATTTCTGAAATTCCATGTTTTCAAATACTTTTCAAAATATATAAGGATGATTAGGAAACATTATTTTATAATGTTTAAAATCATGGATTTTTTCCATGAATTGATTTTTTTTTCATTTTCTATGTTTTTTAACATGGTAAAAAAATTACATATTAAGATAAATAAAAATCATGTAATGTATTTATTTACTATGTAATTGTTATAACATAATTCAATAAAACTATATTCCTAAAATTATGATTGGGGTGTAATAAAATGATTTTAATTTTTAAAAAAAATTATGGTTTGAATAAGGATATGTTTTTTATATCTAACCAAGGTTTAAATTTCAATAAAAATGTGTATATCACAATGAAGTCATCTATTAATTTTTTAATGGCCATGAATTAATTTATATCTATGATTCAATAAGAATGATAACGTTTTTTTAAATAAAAACCGGAAGGATAGACAATATTTTATTAAAATATGGAAGCCCTTCATAAGTTAAGGATGAAAATCATGGGGATAATATTATTACATAAGATTGTAGAATAAATATAATCATACAAATCATATGTCAAGGATACTAACTAATACATTTAATAAAGAGTATTTTTGGTTTAATCACTCATGTACCATCTTCAGCTTGGGATAATCATCTTCTTTAACCATTTTCTTTGGATAATCATTCACTATTACCTTCTTATTTTGATTAATCCTCCCATGTTCCCTAATAATTGGGATATATCCTCTTATTTTCCCTTTATATTGAGATAATTCCCCATTTTTACCCTTTGGTTTGGAATAAATCATCCCATGTACCATTTTGATTAGTATAAATACTCATGTATAACCTTTTCAGATCACTAGATGTAATAGATACCACTAAATTAAATTAATATATAAGGCCCCACTATTTAATATCTATATATATGTGATGAAATCTAAAACAATCAACCATAACATTGTAAAGAACCATTGGAAATATAATTTCATTCAAGTAATTTCTAAATGGTATCACCTAAATTAACCTCATTAATGGAAATTGTTTATTTCTAAAATTTTATCACCCAAAATAGTATTTTATATGTAAATTTAAAAGTTGATTCATGAAAAATATTTTTTATGTAATTAATGCCTTTATAGATAAAAATTAAATTGTACTAAAATTATATAATATTTTTATAAGAAAACACATATATCTCTAGTGTAAAAGAAACACATAAGGATCCTTTGAAAATTACACTTTTTAAAAATTTTGATTTTAATTTCCGAGAAATATTATTTGATAATTATACTTGAAAATAAATAAATTTTCCAAAAATATGAAATGATAACACATTAAAATTATTTACTTTTTAAAATAATCCTTAATGATAGATCCATGAAATTGAAACAATAGTTAAAAGATTGTAAAGGATGAAATTTGGAGAAAAATTACATTTTAAAAATAAAAATAATAAAAATATAATTTAAATTATATTAATTTTATCAAAATGTATGGGGATTTAAATATAATGAGTTTTATTTAGATTTAATGAAAAACCATTTCTATATTTTCAAATACCTATATAGAAAACCTCCATCATAAAAATAGTTATTAAATATCATTTCTAGAAGATTGGAAGGAAAATATAGAGTAAACATGGGTAAACAAAATTTTGGGATTCAAGATAAATAAGGAATCCATGTTTTGTAATTATGATTACAGAAATAGATAGATAATGTTCTTTATTGTAGATAAATTTTTTCTTAAATGTAGAACTTTTATGATGGTAATTCATAAATAACAATCATAACTCAATAAAGGATATTTGATTTGAAAAAAAAAACCCTCTATGGAAATGTTAACATAATAATAAGAACAAAAACATTGGGTTACCATGAAATAGAAATGAAAAAATATCATGGAATGATTAATATTCATTATACATTAAGTCAATAATATATTTAATACCACATATACGATAAATGGTGGTGTGAAATATCAAACATGCCTTATGGATTTTAAAACGAGACAATGAAATACTTACCTTGTTCCCCCTCTTACTATAATGTTATATGCTCCTATATATAATAAACATTACTACCCCAATAAATTATTATATAATTGTTTTTAAATATAATTTCATTTATAAAAATCATATATAACCATTTTGCAATAACGTATTGGTGATTTATATTTTATTTTAATCATCAGACACTAGAAACTATAATATGATGTTTAATTGTATTTTTTTGTAATGGCGTTGTAGATTATTGTTTTCTTTTAAAAAATATCAATATTCATAAATTTTGTAGGATAGTATAATTCATATATAAAGGATTTATGATTTACTATATTCATTTTCTAATGATAATAATATGGTTTTTTTAATATAAATTTTGATGAAATTGTATCAAAATATATAATGGTCGAAGAACGATATACTAAAAAATATACTAAATATAAATAAGAAATTAAAAAATTATTAAAAAACTGAAATAAATCACCATTACAAGATAGCATCAATATATTATATTTCTTATTCATTCATGAAATACATATTAATACATCATTTTCAATGCTTTCAAAACTAACCCATATGAAGGTGTGCAACAACGATTTTCTGAGAAGTGGTATATTTTACTATAATCTTATTATAAAATATACAGAAACATAAATATTTCATTAATATCACATAGCTACCTTAAATTTATTATTATAACTTAGAAGGTATGGTGGTGAAGGAAAATGAAATTCTTTGTTAGTGGTGGTGGTGGTCTTCACACATGCATGATTAACGATTCCATGTCTCAATGAAAGGGATATAATGAATGTAATAGATAAATTATTATTTATAAAAAATAATTGTGACATAGAATGAATATTAATTACTATAATCTATAATTATTTCCAACTATTAATGGAAGTGATAAAAATTTAACCACATCAATTTAAAGAGGTGGTAGTCCACTTGTACACATTATTTTTGATGTTTTTTATTAATGATTTGAATGATTATAATAAATGTAACACCCTATGTATTCATGAGTTATTTTTATGAATAAATTAGATTTCATTAATGGTTTTGGTTACATATAACAATTAGTTTAACAAAACAATGATATATTAATAAAATGTTAGTTATAATCTAGACGTTAAACATAGAGATTTGTATAGTAACAAAAAAATTTAAAATATTTTGTGTAGCGGTTTTATATAAACAATTATGATAAAAATATATATAATTTTTGGTAATGCCTTTATATGTATCAAGTGTACTATTTTTCAACAAAATTTCTTTCAATGTGTTTTTTGTGTAAATAATAAAATTATTATTTTACCCTTAAAAATATGATAAAATAATTTTATTTTTTTAATTAAATATTTAAGAATTATATTATGATGATGTCTATATCTTTCTCTCAAAATGTTTATTTCTTTATTAATAGTGGAAAAAATAATAATTTTTAATTACAATTAAGACATTAATTAAACTTATTTCTAATGTAAAATTATATTTTAAATTGAACTAAAATTATAATTAGGCCAAATAGTTAATATTAAACTAATTTAGTCAATTGGAATTATTTTAAAATTTAATTTATATATAAATACATTTTAAACTTTTGAGCATATTCAATTTAAAAACCCACTTTCTCATCACATATGTCGGATAAAATTAAAATTAAAATTTTCTAATATTGTGAATTGAATTAGGAAAAATGAATTCCATATTTGGGATCATAGTTAAGTGTAATGACTAATATATTCAACTTAAGTTTTGACTAAATTAACTAGTGAATGTATTAAAAATTAATTACTGCAATTATTTAAAACATATGTTTAACGGGGGTTAAACATGAATAATAATAGTTAAAATGAACTAATATATTATCTTAATTTATGATAATGATTTATTAGACCATGGACATAAAATTATATGAAAAATAAAAATTTATTACCACATTTCTCTGAATATGACCCACATAATTAGTTATGTTAAAAAAATACAAAATGAATGCATTTATAAATTTTAATATTAGAAAAGTTTTGGGATTCAAGGTATAACAACATATTTTTTCATATAAGAATTGTTTTTTAATATAAATGTTATTTCTTAACATAATAATTTATTTTTAATTTTCATAGATGAAATAATTATATTTAATTCTTAGGAAACTTTAATGTCATAATTATTTAGTTTATAATAAAATACAATATATAACACGTAAAAGATTAAAAGTGGAGTGAATTTAATTATTTATTATGTTCGATTATTTATATTGATAAATATATCAATGTTATATAATTGTAGAAACAAAATATTATAATTCAATCATTATATTTATATTTTCAAAATTGAAATTAAATGAATAATGGAAAAATTAACATTAAATTTATTTTTTGAAAAATTATATTTAACTAAATGTTTTCAAATTACTAAACATCCTAACATCTAGAGATTGATTTTTAAATATTAATAAATATCATATATTGTATATTAATGGACCAATTTTTCTATTATAACTACTATATTTCCTGTTAATTAGTAAAAAAATAGTTTACAGGTATGGTTAAAGAAGTGTTTTTGAAGGATATATACAGTTTTGTTAAAATTAAATTCCAACACACATCAGATTTATATTTAATAAATTATGAATCTTGTTTATAATAAGATATTAAAAATTATCTTGTAATTATCACTATAATTTATTCTGAAATTATAATATACGAAGACTATAAAACAATATACAACTGTGAAAACAATTGAAAGAAGGAAACATATATGTTAATGAATGAAATGTTTAAAACATGTATTTTATTGTGTGGTGTAGGGTTTTCTTCAATAATAACATCCATAAAAAAATTTAATTAACATTTTTTGGGACACTTTAGGTAATCTTTAACTCTTAATACGAAATCTATTTGAGTATATAAAAGAATGTCACTTATCATCAACTATATAAGGGAACTCAGACTCCCAACTTCTTCACAGCTCTCACGACATTTATATCAACAAATATATACCCATATCACTTCATAAATTTCATAAAATCATTATATAATAATTATTTTTTAATTAAATCTAGGAAAAGATATATTTAGTGCAAACATAATAAGGATACCCGATGAAAAAATAATTTTTATCAACAAGTTTTTTTGTTTTATTTATTTCTCCAACCGCACTAATTATATTATTTCCATCATTATATAATATCCTAAGTATATTACATATATATATTTGTTATGTTTATGTCCTACAACATCACACACTTCCAAAAAATGGGTTATGCAATTATCATTCAAGTGTACGGTGGACTACCATCTCACGAACAGATGTCGTACATTTTTCCATTAACACTATTCAAAGATGGGAATAATGATAGACTAATTATTTATATAAAATATTTATGATATTTATGATTTTATTATCAAACTATTATATTTATATGAAACATACATTCATTTCATCCATTTTTTATAATAAGATAATGTCGTTCATGGGTACAGTGGACTACCACCTCACAAAGCGAAGTTATTCATTCACACTATACACAGAATACATTAAAGAAGAATTCAAAAAACATATGTCATATATATTACACGATAATGAAACTATAATGATAATATGTATATATATATCATATTATTTTTTTGTTCAATATTATTAGAAAATGGAAACAACATTCATGTGTACGTATGACCTAATATCTCCATTAATTGTGTATTTCATTTTCTAGCACAAAATATTAATGATTACTATTAATATATATTTATTTAATATATATGATATTTATATCAATTATTACATTCATTATATGATTAAACCCTGATCGATCAAATAGTAATAAAAATTATATAAAAAATATGTAAAAAACATAGTGGTTATTACCCGAAAAGTAACACTACTATGGAATTATTAAAATATTGTCAATAAAATGTAATAAAAATGTAATATATGTTATGATATATATAACTATATTTCATTAATATAATTTTAATAAACTTATATTTATTATACTAGATGGTTTTATGTGAATGAAGTAATTGAATACATAAAGTAAGAGATTTTCATATATCTTTTTAATTCCCCAATACACATTTCATATTCACCAACATTTTCTTTTAAATGATTTTTATATTTTCCATGAATGAATATTATGTTTATAATCATAAAAAATATTTGGTTTTACATAAAAATTTGATGATATCTCTGAAATGGGGTTTCCATTTCAAAATTTAACAAACCTGTAAGCGATATTAATCTCAATTCTCCTTTTTTGAGAAGTGTGTTGTAGTATACACATATATTCATTCATGAGGGGTATATACTTCCTCATGGAAATGTTATATCATGAATAAAATTATTTTCATGGTATTTTAAGTTTCATTTAAGGTCATTATTCTATGGGATATACAATTCATAGATACCAAAGTGGTAATGATTTTATGTTAGGATCTCTTTGTTTATTGAGATATTTTATGATTTTGATTATAATGATGAAATATTATAATATATCTCTCAAAATGATTTTCAATTTTTTTATCCACTAGTTATTTCAGGAGAACAAATTTCATGGGAAGAAATTTCATCACACTTATTTTACTCTCTTTATGTACTAATCAGTTCAAAAGAATGTTTTCTTTTTAAAAAGTCATATTTTCGATCGATTACTCCTTTTCTTACAAAACCAGATTTTCTAAAAATGTTTTCCAAATAAATTTTAATGTTATTTTAATCACATATTGGAGGGAACTTTTTTTTGAAAAAAATTATCCTTTAAGAACAATATTTCATGGTTTTCCGGGATTCCTTTATATATTTAAACAGATCTTTTCAATGAAAGTATTTTAAAAATGTTTTCTGTTATAGAATGTTAATTAAATGATTTTGAAATATTACATTATATGTTTTGAAAGTAATTTTCAATGAACAAGGGATTAAAATTTTTTATTCTTTAAATAGTGTTTTACAAATAAGAATGATTATTTTTATGAATAATGGTTTCCAAATGATCCTTTAAATGAAAATCCATATAAAATAACTTATGTTTGTGTTTCTTATTCCATTATGGGAACATGATCCAGGATCACCGATAATATTATTTATATAAATGGTTTACATTTTGATGGCATGATATTTATAAAACCTGTTTCCCTTCCATCAGTTATACCATGATGAACTAAATATGAATCCTTTTTCTTTTCATGGGTTACTCTATGAAAAAATGATTATAAAATATGTCTATTTTTCACATGTTATCATTTGATGGAATTTTTATAACATCCATTGAATTTAATTGGTTATTATATGATAATTGTTTATAATATTCGAGACAAAAGATGTGTGATTTCTTTATGTGATGGGTGTGGCCTATATCTTCCTCCAATCAATTTGGTGAATCATTATTTATTATGAGATAAAAGTAGAATCAATTTGACAGGCCTGATCCACAATAGGAAATATGTGATTCTTACTTCATAATGGGAAACAGGTTCATCCTGATCAATAATAGGAACACGTTCATCCTAATCAACTATGGGAAATGGGTTCATCATTATGCACTATGTATATGGTCTTGGTAGTTAACATTTACACATGAAATTGTTTAGTTTCTATATTTATGATGTTAAAACACTTTTATGACATGCACTATGGTTCATAATTTATTTATGATGATTTATCATGATTGTTGGTCATGTTTTCAAAAAATGGAAAAAATTAATGCAATGAATCATGATCACGATCTATGATAGTTTGTGTATAATATACATATGTTATTATCATTACCACATATCATTATTTTTATCACATTATTTCTTGTGATAAGTGATTTTTATATGTAACATTTACCCTTACTAAGCATCTGATCTCACCCTTTCATATGTTTCTTCTGCCCTTGTTATGATCAAAGGTTTTATGTATTCTATGTTAATTAATAGAACTAAATGTGAAGATCATTATGAGAAAAATTGAAATTTGTTACCAATATTAAAATATTTTTTCAATGTTTCCAATGGAACTAGTCTTTTTTCCCTCAATCCTATGTTCATGTTTTTTAATGAATATTAGAAAAATTACGTAATATCCAAGTTTGATAGGATTGGGTCACTATATTAATAGTAACATGATTAATAAAATAGAAAAAATAAAAATAATAATAGTTTTTGGGTTACATTATTATGAATAAATGTTTTATAGAATAAAATTATTAAGAATAAATAGTTGATTAATATTAAATACGCACATTGATAACTTGAGCTCTCTCATGGAAATCTCTGTAGAAATAGGTTACATATGAAATATAATTGATGATTAAGGCTTATTAAAATGAGAGATTCATTGGGAATAAGGAAAATGTAATTTTTTAGAATGATTGTTTGTGGAATAAGGCTTTCTTGGATGAGTGAATGTGTGCCCCTTTTATAAGTGGAGAGAAGTGTAATTTTGGGAGTATCGACTACTTTTAAATAATGGAATGTTACTATTTAATTATCAAAGGTTACAATCCTCAAATATATGAAGAATATATAGTAATTGTTACAATTATACTCTAAAATAATCATTTTTAATACTTCATGAAGTTATTTAAGGTCATATTATTTTCATAGATTTTGAATTTTCCCCCTTCTAATTTTACATTGGTAATAAATTTAAAAAACATTAAATATTTTTAACTACCAAAATTATTAAAGAAGAATTTACAGAATTTGATAATTCAATTTTAAAATTTCCAAATAATTCAATAAAATAATATATCTTAGAAATATAAAATTTAATTTTACAATAAAATCCCATTACATGTAAAAACAGGTTTTATAAAGTGTTTTATTGTTAATAAGATTTATGTGAAGGATAAAATATTCAATGTTGTTAACTACCATTGATTAAATGATTTATTATAAAATAAATAAAACTTTTTTTACTTTAAATTCAATACCAAATTTCATTTTACCAGTTAAAATATTACTAAAATGAAAATAGAGAATGTTTTTTTTAATTTCATTAAAATTTTACCTATGTCCTAGAAACTAAAGATATGTTTTATGAATTCAAAATAATATTTTCAAATTTAATATTATTACCATATTAAAAAATTATTTAAAGAAATTAATGGATCTATTAACCTAAATTTATCTCTAATAAATCAAAAAATTCATATTTTTTTACAATTTTCTTAAATTTTATTTTCACTATTCATTAGAAAATCAGTAATTTTAGAAAACACATATAATACCCTTAGTCTAGTTTAAAAATTTAGAGTTAAAAAATGAATTTAATTTTGTAAAATTAATATTATTTCATGTTTATATTTATATTTTCATTTTTAATTCAATACATATATGTATAAATAAAAATACTTTGATTGAATAATTCCTTTTAAAACATTATATGATCTTAAAAATATTTCTGGGCATATAAATATTTCTCGAAAATTTTTTATTTCATATTAGTTTTATAATTTTTAAATTATTTTACTAATAAAGAATTTCAGTATTTATTTATTTTGGAATTATTAGTGGTTCAAACTATTGAACATATTAATAATTTTGTATATGTATATTTCAAAATATCTGGGGTTTTCATTCACCCATTCTTAAATATATTTCCTCCCCAAAATTATAATTATTTATTAATAACCGAATAATCTAACGGATCCATATGAAATTAAAAAGTTATATTTTTCTGAGATATCACCCTCATTAACCATAGTAATCCTATGAAAAAAGTTATCACAAATAATTATTCTTTAGGAGTTCTTAGGGATATAAATTTCATAGAATCATTTTCATGATTCAATATTTTACTAAAACTGAAATATTTTTCGACTATATTTAATAATATTATACTAAAGCGTCATATGAATCAGGAAAATCAATCATGAGATGTATTCAATGTTTACTCTATTATTTCAACCATTTTTTTGTTTTAACTATGATATTATTGAGGAAACCAATAACTATTTTACTATAAATTTGTTGTCTATACTAATAATTTTATTAGTTTATATTACCAAAATCACCATAAAATTCAAATATAATTAAATAATTTATATTGGTTTGTAAATATAATATGATTAAAGCATGTCCCATATGTGTGTATTGCAATGTGTGCATTATTTGGCACACCCATCTTGAACCAAAGTGAAGATTGATTTGATACTCAAAATAATTCTGCGTGATATCCCATAGTTGGATTTGTTCCACATTCATATATATATTCCAGGATAGTGTTTGTGATATAATTTCTCGAAGAACCACATTCTTAAAACGTATTCAACATATTCAGATATTTCCATATTGTTAGACTTATCCTCTGTCTGATCACTGAACATCTCTAATAATAATCCTCAAATGTAACTGAACTATTCTTAAAAACCCAAAAACATTCCTAATATTGTATATAATGACCAAAGAAAATGTATCGTTACATTACATAATTTCCATTATATAATCATTATAAATAAAAAATAAGTATCCAATCACAAGAAGATAAGGTTTAGTGTCCTCGAGGATAAGCTACATAATATAATTATTTTATGATACTTGTAAATATTTCTCCATATTTGTGCCATGCTAAATCAACTTCATCATTTCTCATAATAAATACACAATATTATAACCTTTGGAAAGAAAATATAATCAGTGGATAATCTAAAATGTACAATAATTGAAAATAACTCATCAATATGTAATATTGGGTTCGATCATAAGAATGAAAGCAAAAATGGGCATCGGAGAAATATAATTTTAAAAATAAAATAGTATTATAATAATAGTCCATAAGTCTTGATATAAATAAATTCAATCTCAAATGAATAAACATATAAAATAGGAGTAGCATGTAGAATCAGGATACTTTAAACGAGATTCACATAATAAAATCCTAGGAATAATATTTTGACATAGGAGTGAATAATTATCATATGTATTGAAAACGTATATAACAAATACCCACTAATAGATTAATCAAAATTTATGCCTCATCTAACCACTACTGTGCTCTATTGGTCTTTGGATTATCCTCCCATGTATCCCTGGCTTTGGGATAATCCCTCTATATATATGTTTGCATGGGATAAAACCTCCAATGTACCATTTGGTTTGGGGTAAATCAATCTATGTACCCTCTTTATTAGAATAAATACTTTTCTATACCCTTTACCCTGATATTTATCGTCTTTTGTTCCCTTTTCCATGTGATAAATACTTCCACGTACACTTTTTATTGGGAAATATATTCATATTAAACATTTTTATTTTAATAAATCATCCCTTTATCCCATTATCTTGGGTTAAATCCTCTTTTGTCGCCCTTGGTTTAAGGTAAAACCCTCATGTACCATTTATCTTGGTATTAATTCTCATGTGTAATCTTTGTATTGGGAAAATTCCTTTCATATTCTATTTAGAGGTTCTGAAATATTAACATTACTGATGAAATAAATAGAGAAAAATTACACCGACCATAAATATCTATATTTTTTTGTGCCAACTAAAAACAATCATTCTTCACATTACAATGAATATGTGGAAATCTAATGGGTTTCTTAGAATTTCAAATGGTATCATTCAAAGTTTTCGTAAGAATGTAAATTGTTGAAAATTTACAATAAATTCCCAAAAGAAGGTATTTTAAAAAAAATTAAATTGTGATTCTATAAAAAATAATTTCCAAGGAAATAAAGAGTTTAGATGTAAATAGTTACTGATGGTGAAATCATATAATATTTTCAAAAAAATATTCTTTTTTTCATTGGAATATAATATTGAGTTATGTTCACAATGAAAATTCATTTTCTAAAAGGCCACATTAGATAAAATGAATAGAATTATTTTTAAAAATAAATATTTAATAATTATCCTTGAAATAACTTAAATGTTTCAAAATGATGAAGTGAATTTTTTTTAAAGATTTTACTTTTTAAATAAATCTTCAATAATAGCACCTTGATATAGACATAAAATATTTAAAATTATAAATATATATCTTTATAAAAAATTTACTATTGAAAAAAAATTCTTAATAAAATATAATTGTATTGAAATTTTGAAATTAAAAAGAAATTTGAAGTAGAATATAAAAAAATTTATTTTAAAAATATGAATACTTTTATAATATTTTGAAATTCATTTTTTGATAACTAATATTAAAAAAAGGTAGTAAAAAATAATTTTTAAAATATGAGAGAAAATATTTTTGGGATACATGAATAAAAAAATATTTTTATGGAATAATTGTAAATGAAATTTTTTTTAAAATAGTTAATATCGAAATGGAGGAAAATTTTATTTAAAGGATATTATATTTTCTCTTTAAATATTAAACTTTTATAGGGTGGAATTTCATCTAGAAGTAAAATTAGAGTTCAAAAGTCTTATTTACATAGGCTAAAAATATAAAATAAAATATTAAATATTAAATAGTTTAATTTATAAATCATATAAAGATGATTCCCAAGTAATATCAATTTAACTTTAATATAAGAAATTTGAGTTATTCAAACTCCTTATTTATTTCAAAATTCATGAAACAAGAAATATTTAGACAGGGTTTTATATGAAATAGATATAAATAACATTAAATTTAAAATTAAATACCATATAATATAGTCAAATAGTATACAATTCCATATTCATATTTAATAATTTATAAAAGAACAATTATAATTCAATGATTGATAATTGGGTTAAAAAAATTGTTAATACAATGGTAACATACAATTCAATATAATATATCAGGGTTACAATGAAATGGAAATTAATATATAATAAATTGAAAATTATTTACATTTTATAATTTAAATAGGGATGCTAATACTCCATATCATAGAAATGATGGTCTTCAATATCAGACATGTCTCACGAATTTGAAAATGAGATAACGAAATTCATACTTTATAATCTAGATTACTCTATAAGGATCCAATATCAAATCTAATGTATATAACTATATTAATATATTATTAAATAACTTTTTTCTTATATATTTATAATTATAATATTCTTTTATAACCATTTATTTCCAATATATTGGTTTATTATGGTTTATGTTAATCCTCACGCCTTAAAAATTCGAATTGATTATTTTCTAATTGTTTTTCAGCAGCATTATAAATTTCATATTAACAAAAATTTATTCATTCCCAGATTATTGAAGATATTCTAATAAATTTGTTCCTAATATTCATCACATAAAATTTTCATTTTTTGAATACTAATGATATGTTTTATGAGAAATGATATTGGGAAAATCTAATTTCAACAAGTTTAATGGTCAAAAGGTTAATATTAATAAATTTACAAAATATTTATAAAGATATTATATGACCCCTAAAACAAATTATTATTAATATTAATATTATTATGTGATATAATCACTATATAATATTCCCCAATCATTTAATAAATTATTATTATAAGATCATTCTCATTGGTAGTAATACTGACCTAAACAGGGCCGTATTAAAAGGACATAATGTGTAAGGAAATGTTTTTATATAATGTTGATATAACTATAAATGAATTATAAAATATCATAATTTTAGTTTACCTTTATTAAATAAATTCTTACAACCATCAATTTAGTTTGGTGATGAGAAATTAATTTCACCATTCATAGAGCTACTATTTTTCTATTACACAAGATAAATGTTTCCATTTTGCAATGAGTTGAATACAAATAAGATATATGATAAATTATTATCTTAGAATAATAATTTTTACATATGAAGCAATAATAATTCCACAAAATCTATAAGATTTACAAAAGATTTAATGGAAATATTTTAAAATGAACTACATCAATTTGTTTATATGGTATCCTGTACATACGCACGATCGATAGTCCTAATTTTCTATATGGTTGAAAATGAGTTTACAATTGTTGTTCCATTAATATAGTAACAAAATATAATATTAATAATACTAGTTTTATTACATTTTTTTCAATAATATGAATGGGTGTGGAATATTATGTTGAAAATGCTATGAAGTAAGAAATACTCACATCGAGAACATGAAATATATATGAAGAATATTCTTGGTAATAGAGTAGTTGGTTGAAGAAATGTGATATGTAGGATTTTAAAATTTTTATAGGAATCATGTATGATAAAACCTTATAGTTTAATGATTAAATTAAATATATTAATTGTAGACTGGAGTTGTGGAAGTGTTCCCCTTTTATTAGTGAAGGAAAGGGTAATTTCGGGAGAACCTATTACATTAAAATAATGGAATGACAATACTAATGGTCAATGGTTAAAAAATAGTGAAATATGATTGGGTTATAATTATTGGTCCTATTAACCCTCCTTCACTCAATTTTTAATGATATGTTTGATTTATTTCCTTTAGTTGTTTAATGTTTTTGACCTATACAATATTGTACATTTAATTTGTTAAAAAAACATAAAATTGGTAGTAAACATTATTGAATAAATTTAAAATTAAAATATTATATAATTTAAAAATTCTAAATTGTTTTTAAAAAAATAATGATTTCTTATAAAATTTCTAATTTTTAGATATTTTAAATTTAAAATAAAAGCACATTATGTGTAAAAAAAGTATTGTGAAGAAGTTTGTTTCTAAGTTTAGTGTTTAGGTGTATCTCAATGGTTATAATGATATTAACATCCATGTAATAAATTTTTAAATTTTAAATAAATTTAAATATATTTTCTTAAAAATAATTTCAAAAATACATTTTAGCATTAAAATGTCCAATTAATTAAAATGTGTCAAAAATATTTTTAAATTGTAGAAAAATGTTACTTTTGTTATAAAAATTTAAAATATTTTTTTAATTCAAACTAATATTTTAAAATAAATATTTTTAGTCATTGATTAAATTTTTAATCAATTAAAATGATTTGTAAACTTCAATTCCTGATCATATATTGACAACGTAATAAAAAACAATTTCAAAAAAACA
Source organism: Viscum album (assembly GCA_963277665.1). NCBI lineage: Eukaryota > Viridiplantae > Streptophyta > Magnoliopsida > Santalales > Viscaceae > Viscum > Viscum album. The sequence goes on from OY728142.1 coordinate 1,545,062,203, forward strand.
TGTATTTTTCGACATTCACTTAAAAAATTATTTAAATAACCCCAGTAATTCACCTTCGGATAATTTTTATATAATGAATTAAAATATAACATTACTTTTTTTAAAAACTATTATTATATTTTTATTTTAAGGATAAGTAGAATGAATATAGAATAAATTAATTTTATTATAAAATTACTTTTTTATCAATTATGTGCTCTTGAGAAAAAAAATCTGCATTTTGTAAATGGTTAATGTATTTTCCCTATTTAAAATCTTCAACATAGGTCATAAATCCTACCCTAGTGAGATAATTATATAATTATTTTAATATATATTAAATGTTTTAATATAACCATCATATATCATTTAAAAATTCTTAAAAATGTAAAAAATACTATTAAAGGTCAATAAATAAATTTTTAGAAGAATCCATATATGGTGGTGATGAAAATATAAAATTTTAATTTATGGATGATATATTATAGATGTAGGAATGAGATAAAAATTTCATTTCTCAATTAATTTTATGTAATTAAATTATTAGATAAATTATCATTTAAATATCACAATTTTCTCATATTCAATATATTCATTCCATAAATCTATCCTTATTACAAACCGTGAGCAGTGGTAATTGAAAACAAACTATATCAAATTTTAGTGCTGTTAGAATACATGTATTAAAAAATATATGTTATTATGGGTTTTGTATAGGATGAAAATGATTTAATTGTTACAACCTGACGTTTTAAAAGAAGAACATTATGATCGGTATAGTATACATAACGCAACACTGAGATTAAATAACCATGAAATATTATTATTTAATTATGAACTTGAAATCCTATTCATTTAATTGGTGCTTATTAATATGAAAAATAAACATATAAAAGATATATATGTAAAGGTCCTAATAAATACAAATGTTCTTTGTAAATTCATATTATTTTTCAAAATATGTTCTATTCAAAAATTAGTTTTATTAATTTTTTGAAAATTTTAATATTTAATTATTACCCCATTTTGAAACTATATTTTTAAATATAAAATTATATATTTGAAATAAAAATTTAATAATTATCTTATAGATATTTTTTGATAATTTTAGTAATATATTGATTTTACAATAAATACTAAAAATATTTTTTTTAATATGTATTTTTCAATCATGTATATAATAATTTACATTTATTTTAAATAATTTAAAATTATAATTTGTTACTTTACATTATTATCAATTAGCTTATTTTCATTTTATACATGTTTATGGTGGAATTTGGTATAAAAATAATTTTTTACTTAAAAAGGCATTTTTTTGAAAAATATGTTTTTTCAGAAGTTCCTATTTTTTATCATTAGATATACTCATAATGTTTTTAAAAAACTAATTTGAAAAAATTTATTCCATATTTAGAATTAGTATGTATACATTTTTTAAATATATCGCCTTCATTTATGGGCAATATGGATTTTTATAGATGTAAAATTTATCACCTCGATAAAGGTCAAATATAGTTATCCATGGAGTGTTAAAGTCATAATTTTTCATCATATTATTATTTTATGAAGTAAATTTCTACCTTATAAACATTGGTTCTAAATTTATTTTTTATGAGAATCGTGTCCCTGAAAATGATATAAATAATATTTCTCGCAAAGAAAAATATAAAATTTCACTCACATACTTTTAGATATCTCTTATGTGTTCACATAGTGATAAAATATATTTGAGAATGTATGTTATTTTTTATTATAAGGATAATAAAATTTTGTTAATGATGGTAATATTTTTATTTTTAATGATTATGGAATTTCCCAAAATTCTTATGAAAATTTGTTTGAGTATTTTTAGAATAAATTTAAAAATAAATAAATGAATAGAAAAATATTAAAATTAATATAATTGGTCATAATATAGTTTATCAAAAAAAATTATAGATGAATATATCATATTTTGGTTGTATTAAAAGATTAAATTAAAATTCTATCTCTGTATTTTTTTCTTTAATTTCAAATTAAATAATCAGTTTCAAAAATAAAATTATCAATTTCATATAAAAATAATATCTAATTAAACTACGTACAAAATATTCAAATCATGAAATCATACTAGGGGGTAAATTCATGGTCTAAAATTTCATACAATTTTCATTTATAAGAAAATATTTTCCTTATAAGTAAAATTATAACCATTTAAGTGTGAAATATGATGATACTATTATTATTTTTAACATATGTTAACTAGGGGTTCAAACAAAATGTTATGGTTTAAAATACCTGTTAGACCTATAAATTTTTTATTACAAATATTTCAACAATATCCAAAATTATGTATTAATATATATCTATTTTTAATAATTTTTATTCTGAATGACTTTATTAAATTTTAATCTTCATGAAATTCAATGAGTGAACATCCCCTCCCTTATAAAAAAGACACACCTTTCTTTTCGTATTAACAATATTTTGAGAAAACCAGAACAAATATTAATTTTTTATTTCTCTTATAAAAATAGATATATATTTAGGTTAATTATTTTCTTCCCAAAATAACAACCCAATGTTCTATAAGAATGAATCTGGAGGAGCCTTCCAAAAGTTCTGAAAATCATCTTACCCAACCAATTTTAATTTATTTATTCTTCTAAATCCACAGAATATCTCAAAAATATCATAAAATATTTAAATTATATTTTATTAAAAATACTAATTTTTCTTTGTGAAAATTAAACCACTATTATCTTTCATCTTTACTATCAAATGGTAAGTGAATGTATCACTCATTCATATGTACAGCTTAACCTCTCCACATAGATATCCAATTAAATTTCGATAACCATACATTATGGGTGGGTATTATGAAGAATTAAATGTTTATATATGATATTTATGACATAGTTATTATTTTTTTATTGAAATATCATATAAACATTCTTACCTTCAAATCTGTTGCAAAACATTAATGTCTCTCATGCATACAAGTGGACTAGAACCACCATGCAATGATTTAATACAATTTTCATTTCCTATTATCAAGGATAGTAATAGGGATATAATTAATGAATATATATAATATATATATCATTTTAATGATTAAATAATATTTAATTACAAATTACTTATTACTCATTCCATCTATTGAGATTTTAAAACAACATTCTTTCATCATTATGTCCTACCATCTCCATTAACGATGTAACTTGTTTTTAAATAAAAAATATTTTATAATGATTATGAGTATTTATATAAAAAAATATTATATAATATATATATCATGATTAAAATTTTGGTCATAATATAATCTTGATCATCACAGAAATACCGAAACAACCAAACCAAAACATACATAAAAAGAATAATTTGCCTCCCTAAATAGAGATTTTGATATAGAATTACAAATAAAAATGAAATAAAAGGAATTAATTTAATAAAATATGTTGTGATATATATTATTATTATTTAAAATATTGATAATAAATATATATTTTTTATACATGAGGTTATTATATAAAAAATGAATTTTTGGCCTTTGATAAGTTCTCTTCTTCCCAAATTATCTTTTTTGAGACATGTTTTTTTCACACCTATATCATTTCATGAACTATATCTACTAAACATTTTAGATTTTATAAAATGAATCTCTTAATATTAATTTCATTTAATTTTTAGTCTTAATTTATTTCATTCATGGAAGTTATGATTTTAATTTTATCAGACAGGTTTGTTTTTTAGTCACAATATTGTCTGCATCAGTGATTGTTTTATTTTTTTTCGTCATGGGGGAAATATTGGAAAATCCAATATTAAAGCTTATATGTTATATCATAATTTATTTAATGTTTTCAATTATAATCTTTCCTATTATTATTTTCTCATTAATTACTCAAGATACCAAAATTATTTTTTTATTGAAACCTGATATTGTTTTTGAAATCGTTTGAGAATATTTCTTCATATATATAAATTATCCATTAAATTTTTAAAAGAAATTATTTGATATTATAAATTTATTTATTAGATAAAAATGTACCCATTTATTTCTTTTTTTAAAAATCAAATGAATCTTATCATCGTTTACTAAATATTTCACTTTTGGACATCTTACTAAAAATGTGAAATGGATTTTTGTTTGCATACACACAACCCGAATTAAACATCCCAATGTGAAGACCAATAAATTAATTAAATAATAATTTTTAATTTTGAATGGATCCATTGTATTATAATTATTTCCCTGATATTGGGAAACATTTTATATTATAAAACATGATTTCAAAATGAAAATGTCATTTTCCCAAGAAAATTTGCAGTGATATTTTTAAATTATTTTCATATAAATAGACCACCATTATTGAATAATATTCTATATCAGGGATGTACTCCAATGATACAAACCATAATATTTCTATTGATGGATTATGATCATTATTAGTAGGAAATGTATTGAAATTAATTATTCTTGTTCTCCCAATATGGATAGTTATTTATTTTTAACGAATGTTGATTATTTTGTATTGTATATTTATTTGATGAATGAATTGTAAATATTAAGTTATGGGTGAGGAAAATAATTAAATATCCCATCAATTCATCAGTACCTATCCTAAGAAAAAAATATTGGGTATTGTGTTAAGGGATTAACCATTTATATATATGTATTTCCATGAGGCCATGATGATATTTTATGATGCCTAATCAGAATGACTAAATTGTATGTTTTAGATGTCTAACAATGCCCATTCATCATATTGAAATTATTTTTCTATTTCTATGTGATTATTTTAATAGTTATGATATCCAAGGATAATATTTGACTTCATGTGGTTATTATCATTATTTATTCATTCTATATTATTCCTTATTGATATGTTTTCATGCTGGATTCCATTGTTTATTACCCTTATTGAGTATCTGAACTCACCCTTTTTTACATTCCCTCAGATACTAGGATGTCTAATTTTATTGATATTAAAGTATATGTTAGAAAGAATAAAGATATTCCCATATAAAAAATTGTATTTTTAGGAAATAAAATTTATGTGTCATTCAATTCTTTATCTAGTTTACCATGTTTAACAGCATAAAAAATATTAGTCTTAAAGGATAAATATTAATTCCCAAGTAAAATGGGGAACCATTCATTTCAAAAGATATCATTGTTATAACTACATAGTAAACATTTACATTATTATAGTAGTGTTTTGGATGGGTGAAATCCAAAAATGTTTCACAGGGTTTTTATCAGTGAGGAAAAACCCAAAAAAAATGTGTTGTACTATTGGGATAGCCAATAGATTGATACGTGAACCTAGTGGGTAACATATTATGATATTATGGAAAGGACATAGACGTATTAATGGAGACCCATGGGGTCTAATGACCAGGTTCATGGAATATGGATGATTGGGTAATGAAAAATTGTATGAGATTCAATACATATTTGGGAATGAACTGGAATTTCCTAGGTTTGTGTTTTGGGTTCCACAATGATGTTTTAGTTCATTAAAGGGGTGCAGAGTGTAACATCCCCAGAAAAGTGGGTCTTAAAATAATAAATATTACTAATCATGTCACCAATATTTTTTTATGTATAGTCATTAGTATAATAATTGACCTCACTAGGTAATAACCTATGAGGGTCTAGTAAGGAAACTAATATATTATAAGAGAACCAAGGGGATAGATGACTAGGTTGGTGTCCATGGTGGATTGGGTAATGAATCCAAGACTACCGAACTATGTAGTCCTTTCATATGTGTTCCCATGAATCTAAATCAATTTTAATAAAGTAACCACTGAATCGAGGCTATTAGGGTTGGGGTAATTATTGTTTTTATTAGATTATCATTAGTAAAGTCCTTGGGAAATATATTTATAAAAACATTGATTTGGTAAAATTATCCAATTTTCTATTTAATAATATTTCTATGTTTAGAATAACATCATAATTTTTTGTTAAGGTATATTTTATGTGGATTTATAGTAAATAAATCTCATTCTACATACAACAATTAGGTGTGGTTTTGTCATAAATTCTTTGTGGATTAATAAACCTAGAAAAATATAGTAATGTATATCTTAATCTTTATTCTAGTTCATCGTGATTGAACCCATACATCACACCTGGTTTGAAACTACTAGGGTATATTCAAGGGTTAATTTATATTTTTTTTAAAAACATTACAATAGATTTGAATGTGATAATATTATTTTGAGAATATTCTCAATGACACCATGTTTTTGATTTTGTGATCAGTTATGAATAAATATTAAAATTATGTATAGTTTTTAACTATTTTTAAAAATTATACATTATTTTCCAAAATTTAATGAAATAATATAGTGTCTTCTATTGTTTAGAAATACAAACTTCTAGAAGGAATATAAATAATATCAATACACATAATCAATGTTGATATTTCCATCATGAAAAAATTATCATGAATTTTGTTGGATGTAATAATATTAGAAATATATTAAGATTGATGATAAAAGTAATGAGTGATAACCTTTCCAATATAGAACAAAATATTTCTCCATTTCAAGATTTCTTGGTGTTGTACCTTTTCTTATATAAGAATACTCCATCCTTTAATGGAATTAGAAAACCATTGGTAGAATAACATAGGATAATTTCATTAGAGACTATTTTTTTCTTTGATATGTAATGAATAGGATATGTTTTTTAATTTTTATTGTTTAAATGGAGATTTTTATCGATTCTATTTGTTGGTTTAATATGAAAATGAATATAAGGGGATAGAGTAAATAAATTGAAAAAAAATTCGGAAAAATTATTCAGAACTAACATTCCTAATGGTAAATAAGCTTATATAGAAATTAAATTCCTCATTTCATGACAAAATTAAGGGGAATGTGTTATTGAGGATGAGGAAATTTTTTTCTTATTAGAAAGTCATAATATGGACTATATATGTATTTCCAAAAGTTATAAAAATCAATTTTTTGATTTGATTATTCCAAGCCTCCGAAGGGAAATGGGTTCCTAGAAACATTCTTCGTATGATGATACTATTTCATGTTCCATAATAACAGATAAATAATTCTCCAATCCATATGGTATAGAATGAAATCAGGATAAAAATGGGACACTTATGAACATAAGAAAAAATAAAATGAGGTTTCGGAAAAAAAATTAAATGATGGAACTTAACTAATTTTATAATTACAGAATGAAAAATTAGAGAACATACATGAATATAATGGGGGAATTATTTATGTGTAGAGAGATTGGATATAATGAAATATAATAAAATACTAATAATTAATCTTCTAATGTTCAGTGTTAGAATGTTAATGAGGTGGTCCTTGACATAAACGAATACAACAAGCATCATAGGAATATACCCAAGAAGAATATATGTCATCAATATCAATAACATGATTTACTAAAATTAAAGACTAAATAAATTATGTTTTTATATTAGGTAAAATTTTTATAAATTCATTCTTTATTAAATTTATGATCTATATGTGCCTTTTTATTTTCCATAGATATAAAATCATCCATTGACACACTTGTAACACTTGAGCCTCTATTATTGTATGTGATAATTTTATCATTATAAAATTATAAAAACACAATTTATTATATTATATGGAAAAAATATTTCTGTTTTATTGGATGAATATTGATTTTTAACTTATAAGGTCAATATAATCCTAGAATGAATTTTATATATTTTCACTTCGAAATAATCTGTTATGAATAATGAAAAATATGGTATTTATAATTATCCCGATTTAATTTTATTAATATTTAATAATATATATAAATAATAGTTTATTATATATCATTTTTATAGAAACTAATATAAGAACACATCGATTTATAAAGGGTTATTTTTTCGAAACCGTTTTTTATGAAACAGGTTTTTTAAGGCATAAAGTCAAAAATTTCAATTAATTTAAATAATATGAGAAATGGAATGATTGAAATTAAATTGTCATATTATATATTTATATATGAATTTTAATCCTACCAATATTGAATAATTTTTATATAGGTCACATTATTTTATAGTAAAATTAATAATTTATTTCAGGAAACCAAGTTATTGTCTTGATTCACGGGATTGTTTCTAAAATAGATTTTACCAAATTTGAGATCTTAATTTGATAAAATGTATTCAATATTTTTAAAATATACAATTGATATAATTTAATTGTTTTATCTTGAATTTTAACATATTTAATAGTAAAATTACTGAACAAATTTATAAAGGTTAACGTTAAAACATTGTTTTGTGCGTTACATTCCTTTGTGTTAATTTTAATTTTACACACACAAAGAAATTTTACATAGATGCATTATAATTTATATTTAGAATTACTGGGTAAAGATTATTTTATAATTATAATTTTAAATTATTATTAAAAGAAAAATTACCATGGAAAAAAACTAGTTACCATGGAGAGTACATACATAGTAAACGTGAGTACCCTTTGAGGTAATGGAAATAAAATTTTTAAAACATTTTTATTTTTAGGGTGTGGGGTTTTTATCAATCATAATCTACCCAATCCTTTTTTTCAATTTTTTTATGAACATGGGTTGAGAGTGACTTCCCATTACTGAATAATTTTGGGTATTTACAGACATTTCACTCCATTTATAATATTAAATAGAACTCCATATCTTAAAATATTCACATAAAACAATATATAAAAATCAACCATAACCTACCAAGATTAGCATAAAAATAATTATGTACCTTTTAAATCATTTTCTCTTCTCGAAACTCCAGCACTTGGTCCCTTAATAAGATATCTAATGGTTGTTCTTCTAAGTGAAGTTAATTTTATTCAACAAGAAATTTCTTTTTCTGAATTATATTCCACATTAAATTATGTGTTATCATTTCCAATATACTAAAATATATTCTACCATATTTTTAGATTTTATTATCTTTGTGGAATAATATTTATCAATCTTTTCATTAATAAAATTTGAGACAAAATCATCGCTCATTTATACAATGCTCAACCGCCTCGCAAACCAATGTATTTTTTTTACCATCACCAAAACTCATGGATAGTAAAATTGATGTAAGTAATGAATATATTTTATTTTTATGAAATGATTAAAATTATATAAAATTAATATCTCAATAACTTCCTAACCCATTATCGTATTAGGTTAAAGATATTGAAGATCGTACGTACGTACAACCTACCATATCCACGATGTAGTGACATACATTTTCTATTCCCAAGTATGAATAATGGTTCTAAAAAGATATCTAATAAAAAAATTATATCTGTTGAATTAATTTAACTCTGGTGATTTTGGATCTATATCCTATTCACAAGAACCATTAAATCAATGATAGAAAAAGCATAAAAAAATTATTTGACACCAGAAGTAATGGTAATAATGAAATATTATTAATGAACAGGGGTATTATGTTATAATAAGATCATATATGATATCATATATATTAATATGTGTTTTTTATAAAGTAAAAACATTATTAAAACAATTATATTTTACGTTAAATCATGTTCAACTAAATTTATGAGAGAGGTATGGGATTTCATCTAAACATCCACACTATTGTGACATTTTTGATATCATGGACCAATTTTTTCCTATGTGGTGTATATATTTCCACATTGACTTATTTAAAATGAATTAATATTTTTTAATGTTTATTAAATTTTCAATTTAATTATATCCTTTCAAGGGATTATGATTTCATTGTTACAAAGAGTTAACAATCTATTTTTCAATGTCATCATTTCTCGGATTGCAATTATTTTCATTAAAGTAATCTTATCATTTATCTTTCTTAAGATCATGTAATTTTATATATTCTAGATATAGAAAAAGGTTCCTAATATTCTTCCAACATTTGTTTTCTCTAGTACGTTAACTATATATAGAATGTTTTAAAATAAAAACCTTTTTTATTTTTCAATAAAGGAGACACATTTTTCTTCCATGTTTTTGTTTTTTAGAATTTATTTACTAATGATATTTTATTTACTAAAATAATTTTTAATTTAAATTAAATAGATCATTTAATTTTAAAAATGATTTTAGAGGATAATTTCTACACTTTTCAAAAAGGGATGTTGTGTATGTTCATTACAAAAAGTCAAATGAATTTTTTTAATGTTATATGGTGATACTAGAATTCAACGCCATAGTGACCATTTTAAGAATTTCATATTAATATGTATGCTTTAATTGGTAGTTAAATTAAGACTATTTTATTAATGATTATTTTAATTCTTTACTTCCATTCCATTTATTCATTAAAAGTACATGATTTTCTTACAAAACCAATATACCTGACTAACCAATGGTCACCAGTCATCTCTGGATTATTTTTGGGGTTGTTAAATTTCTCATTAGATAATGACATACTAGGGATAATTTTCCATTGGAAATTAATTTTCCATAACTATAAATATTCTTTATCATAGATATTCTTATTTCATATGACTTATAAAATTTTTACTTGTGATTACTTACGTTGAAATCCATTTGATAGATCAAGGAAATGTCGATATTATGTATTCATTATTCAGTAAAAACATTTATTGATATGTCAAGTTGATCCTAAATTAAATCGATGATTGAAATTATGATGACTGAATTATAGATTGAGTGATATGTGTAAAAAAATTATATATGCCCTTGATGAGCCTATTGGGTTATAAAAATATCATGTTGTTAAATTAAATGAAATTTTACCCATAGTTTTAAACTATCTTAGTTAGAGATATTGTAATTATATATTTCATGATATCTAAGATCATATAGTACAATATTATTCATTTCCTTAATTTATAATTTAGATATTATTTTACGTGACAATAATATATTGATATTATCCCTGAATTAGACTCAAGATGTTTTGATTATTCATATTTCATTTTTGAACATCATTTATTCCATCTATATTACATGTCCTGCTTAATTTATTGATGAAATGGATTCAATTTTTTTGTTATTTTATATTTTATATTTCAAATACTGTATTTATTCATGATAGAATTGTCTTTTATGTCATAATTTAGAATTTTATCATATCCTTATTTTCATTCCATTCCCAAGGATATGTAGAAGAATAATTTAGAGGTGTTCAAGGATTTTGAATGTTTTTCATTAATATATTTTATCATTTACTCCAAAAAGATGTGTATCATGTATTAATATGGCTCTCTAACACTAATAAAATGGTTGGTCATTTGGGATTTTATCCCATGTATTTAATCTAAGGTTGTAAACAAACCATGGGATATTAGTATAGTGACCCTAAATTTTTATACATTAACATTTAATTATTTTAATGAAATACATATATTACAGAAAAACTCCCAAATACCATATTATCCTACTTCCTTGAGAGATGTGGAAACATAAAAACTGGTACATTAATGAGACACATTATCTTCAAAAAGGTTCTTCAGGATGTGAACCCTTCATAGAAACATAATAATTCACTCATATATTCATAATATGGGGAAGGAAATAGAAAAATGGGTGATCTTAGATACTTAGTAAGGTTAAATAAGGGAGATAGATATGTATAAATATGAGATTATGTGAATTATATCTATATCATAACATTTTTATATCATTCCCTACATGTCAAATATGATAAACGTAGATCATGGCATAAATATTGGTAATTCATAAGCCATAAATCTTAAGGGAATCAAGATCTTGATCCTCAAAATAAAAAAAAAAATAAGAAATGGAATTTCATAATGCACATAAAAATATAATATCATTATATATAGGTCAAGACATATTTATATATGTTCCTAGGTCATTAAATGGGAACTACAACTAATGGGAGGGAAACAACATCACCCCCAATCACAGTCCTCTCCATATATGGGATCATCTTTCCCCATAATCCTATATTCAATCAGGTTTCATAATCCTTCCATAGTGTATGAATCCCATCATTATCTTGTGAGATAAAAATATTTACCAAATTTATTAGAGTGATATATTGGTTTCACCCATCACATAATGAAATCATACATATGTGGGCCAAAAGATCAAAGAGAATAATGTCATAACCCCTGAAATGAAATGGGTATTATAAAAAAGTAATCATAACATATCTTTTAGAAAAAAGAGATAGGGATCATAATAATTTCCTCAAAATAATAACTCAAGAAAATAAGGGGGTCTCATAAAAATATAACCCATGAATAATAAATTTGTCTCATAATCATGTATCACATGAAATAGAAACGTGTTTTATATACACCATGCCATGAAAACATTAACCATTTAGATAAAAAATATGAATGTAATATTTGGATCATGTCCCCAGAAAGTAATGTGTAACACCAATGGATGTCATATTATATAGAAATTATTTTTTAAATATCATTTAAAAACATTTCATTAGGTAAATGTCCTTTATTATTTAAAAAATTCATTTTTAAAAGTAAAACCATTTAAAAAAATTCATTGAAATAATCTTGAAAATACTAAATAATGATTTAAAACATTTTTAAAATAATTTCTTTGAAAATAATTCCCAAAAATGTTGATAAATATTGAAAATATTTTGAAAACCATTTCTTTGACTAAACATTAAAAACTTATAAAAAGAGTAAGAAAATTTATTGAAATAATTTCTTTTAAAACACATTGAAAAAATATATATGATTATTTGAAAACCATTATCAATTTATAAAATAATTTTTCCTTGAAAATTAAAAAATGATCATCTTTAAATCATTTCAAAAACATGGTTTTTGAAATTCATGGCATGTTCCTCAAATAAAAACAATTGAGGAAAAACTACCTTTTAGATTTCTTAACATTTGAAAAATAAACCATATGAAATATAGATCATAAAATTCATATTTAAATATCCATATATACATATTGATAAAATTGATATAATATATTTATGGGTATTTCATACAATATAAAATATAAAAGAGTGGTGAAGAAGGCATAAATCTCCCTGAAATAAAACTGAGACTAGAAATCCCCTTACCTTATGTATTGACTCTTATAGTACTCATAATAAACTGTTGCATAATAAATTTATGCTTATTATAAATATTTTATCGGAAATATTATTATATCAAATACAATATATTTCTTTTTATCACCTACTTATTAACACTTCCACATAATGTTACATTTCAGATATTATCGACAATGTTCTGCACATGTGTCTTAATTTGTTATATTTTTGGACCTCAAACATATACCATGACATCCAGAATGTATAAAATTATATAAATATAATTTAGATTCAGAATATATTTATTTATAATAATCTATTAATAATATAAAAATGAAGTGGAATACAATGTTTATGGGGACAGTATGTCATACATACACCTAAACATTGTTTCAATTTAATTATCATATTGAAAGAAAGAAATTAAATAAAATATATGTTAATATTTATAATAATTCCTTTATAATGTTTATATCATATATATAATTTAGTTTTACTTAACCCATCCACAAAACATTCCCAGTATATTTTGAAGGGATCACATCTCGTTGAGGAGGCAATTTTCCTCACATCCCCCAATAAAATTATCATATTTACTAAAAATAGATATCATAATGTAGGTTTTATATAATGATTAAAGAAAAAAATATAAATCCTAAATATCATATACATATATGTATATATATATATTACATATATTACATATTTTTCATCATAATTCATAAGAGTGAGAGGTGGAAAAGGAAAAATGAACAACATCGTTTCATGAGGCGATAGTTCACCGTACACAAGAACTGTAAGTTCTATACCCATTGGATGGAAGTGTGTGTGACTCTAGGTATTACCATTATAATAAATATATATCAATTAATTAGGTATATTACATTTATTAAATAATCATGGTAGAATAATCTTTTATCACGTGGAGAATGAAAATAAAATAAAAGAGCATGTGAATGGATGTTACCTCTTCTTTGGGTTACTCTTTCTGATTATCACCATATAGATTCCATAAATGGATTTATACCTTATGGATGCTTATAGTTTTATGTTAGGGATGTTGGGATGATATTTAAGAAGTTTTTTTCTATATAAATGGCTTGGTAGATGCGAATAATTTGGACGGGTGAGTGCGTTTTTATAGTAGAGTGGAGTGGCACTGTTGTAAATTATTGAAAATAGAATTCCATCCTCATTCTCCTTCTAACAGGTTTTTCCCATAATTGTACCAATATGATAAAAGGGATTATTGGATGTAAATATAGACATATCATAGTTTTTTGACAAGTTTCTATGTCATTTTGGGCCTTATGATTATTCTTTAGTTCTTTCATAAGATAATTTTTTCTTAAGCACAATAATTAATTTTAGTCACTTTCACTTATATTTTTTGACAAAAAATAAGTTGAAATTATTTTTAATTATAAAGTATTATTTTAAATAATATGGAATAAATTTACCCAAATAAAAATCATAAAAGTGGATGAAATTATTCTAAAATTAATCAAACATACATGACGGGACACAATGTTTTTTTAGAAAAAAAAGTGTAAATATTTGGGATGTTTTTATATGCAATTTCAATGGTAAATTGGTTATTATGGAAAAATTGGATTAATTTATGTAATATTGGTCTCATTATCCTGAAAAAAATTAAAATATAAATAAAAAATATAATTAAGTAATATTAAAATGCGTTTTGGAATTAAAATGTAGTATTTGTCACTATTCAACAAAAAACGATGTTTTTTTTGAATAATTTGTAAATTTCACCCTAAGATAATTTAGTCACTCTTAATTCAGGAATTATTTTAATTTTTCATAATAACCATTTGGAAAATATATTAAATTAATTGTATTACTATTCATATAAGGATAAAAAAATAAATTTCATTTGGAGGAAATAGTATTTTTCAAATATATAATGACTTTAACAATATTAAATGTTTGGATATCAATATGATCTATTTATATAAAACCATTTTAAATAACAGAAAAAAAATATTAATTACAATTCATATAAATACATTTAATTTAGAGGTTATAACTATATTGTTTATATAATTATAACAATAAAAGGATGTTTCAAATAAACTCGGTGTTGTCTATAATGCATCCTAAGTCGATGTTTCATGTAGTGAACGATTATCATAGTGTAGAGTATAGTAATACTTTAACATATTTTAGAATAAAACACATTAAATCAATGAAAATTAATTTGTTCAAATAAAAGGGTCACAAAAAACATGTAGGGATGCATTATGCCTGTAATAAAATGAATTTATCCATTGAAATTAATCATTCTGATACAAGAAAATTTGGGTATTTATGCCTTATCAAATATTAAATATCCCACATATATTCATCTATTTGGTTATTTCACTAAAAAACATTGACCAAGTATGTGGTCTTCTTTCATAGATCATTTTGTGTATAATATAGAATTGTATCTTCTAGTTCTTTGTATGAAATATCATGCTCCAACGATATGACCACTAGGTTTAGTACATGTGAAGGGACCGGTATGTACTTCCTTTGGAGAAAAACATGGAAGACATCATGTAATTTAGAGGGATTTATAAGATGTTACAATTGATAGGATACCATTCTTAGAAGATTAATAATCTAAAATGTACCGATATACTTAGGGAATAGTTTCCATTTCTTCTCAAACCTAAAAAACATTTTCTTTGAAAATAATTTGAGAATCACATTCTAAAAATCCTCAAATTTTATATCACACAAATGGTTATGAGCCAAACATTTCTATCGACTTTATGCTACCATGATATGTTATTGAGTGGTTATAACTTTCTTATCCATTTCTCTAGCTATATTAGGTTTTAATAGCTTTCTTTCCCCAACTACATCCTAGTACATTGGAGACTTAAATTTCATACCATATATTTATTCATAAGGAGCTTTCTGAAAGCTTTCCTAAAAGATATTGTTATATGAGAACTCAACTATAGGAAGGTGTTGGTACCAACTAACATTGGAATTTAATGATCAAGATCTCACAAATCCTATAATGTTTTAACTTTTCTATAAAACTGACCATCCATAAAAGTATGATAAGAAGGGCTGAAACTCAATTCTATATGATGTAATTACATAACACTTCACTAGAAATTGAGGAAATCCTTAGATCTCAATCAGATATAACAGAATGTGGTACTCTAAGAAACATTAAAACTTCTTTAATGTATATCCTGGAAAGATGATCTAGAGAGAAATCTGATCTAATAGATATGATGTTTTCTTGACTTAGTAAATTTACTACCTACTATATATCATTAAACCCTTTATCGGTTTTTGGGATTCCAACAAATAAATCCAAAGTAATTTTATCCCATTTCGATTATGGTATGGGTAAAGGATTAAACAACCCCTTAGAAATTATCCTTTCCATCTTAAATTGCTGGCATACCAGTCATCGACATAAAAACTCAGTGAAATCCATATTTATGCTATCTCACTAGAAATATTATATCAGTTCTCCTAAAATTTTCATACTTCCTATAGGAATAGGTAATGAAAAACTCTGACATTTCTATAATTTATTCTTATTTAAATATATTATAGACCAGACAAATACACATTTCATAAACCTCATTATTTCATCCTAATTGAGGTTAAACTCTATAAAATTTATAACCTTCTTTTGCAGCTCTTTATCTTACTTGAACACCTCTTTGATCATTACTTGGATAAAGAGACAAACATTCAATTTAGAAATATATTATTTTCCCCCTTCATTCATGATTTCATGGTTATTCCTTTTAAAACCCATAAATATTAGGAATTTTTTATCCTCATCATGGATAAGCTAGGTTTGTCTATTTGACTCAAATTATCGACCACCTTTTTCTCTTTCCAATGGTGGTAATCTACTGAAAAACCATAATACCTTATCAGATCTAACCATCCTCTCTACAATGTGTTTAACTCATTATTTGGGAATATATATTAAAAAAATCTTATGATCGATATATATATCACAACTTTTTCCACAATGAAAATGCATATATATCAATAATAAAAATATTACAGATTCTAAATCTAAATCATGAGTTGGGTAATTTTTTTCATCAATCATCAACTGACTTGTGGTATAGTATGTAACCATGTTATTATAAATAATAACACATATCAATCCATTATTAGATGCATCACTATATATTAAAATCCCCTCTCCACTCTAGGGTAATATATATAAAGAATGTCATACTAACCTTCTCTTCAATTACTTGTAATTTTCTACATATTCATCATTCCAAAGGAACATGGAACCCTTACATGTTAACCTGGTTAGTAGATTATATAGTGATTAGAAATTATTCACAAATTGTATATAATATCCATCTAAACCTAGACAAAAATGGATCTCATTCACAATGGTTAGTCTAGGAAAAAATTCAACATCCTCTGTCATTTATGGATCTACTACGGTACAATCTCTTTGGAATTTGTGACCAAAAAATGAAACCATTTGCAGATAAAATTCACACATAATAAATTTACCAAAAATATTATCCTTCCAATGGTACATTAGTACAATTCTCATGAAGTATTCAGGATATTCCTTTTTCTTTTAATAGATAAGAACTTATTCTTTAAATACTACCACTAAATGATAGAGGATATATTTAAGGACTACATTTATCTAATCCTTAAATATAATAGGGGAATATGTAAGACAAAATGAAATCGCTGTATATTTATATTGTGAATACCTTATACATAATTTCATTATTGGTAAATCATACTTCTTGAAATTCAATTTATGATATCTATAATGAAGTTCAATCTAGGAAACGTGTTGATCTCTATATAGTTGACCAAAAAAATCATCAATACACTGAATAAGAATGTTTTCCAAATCGTGATAATGTACAAATATTGATAATCTATGTATGATCACATTGATTCATCTTTATTTTTCATTGAAGAATGGTAAAACCCAATGTGACACCCATGTTCGAATGAATCCATTATCAAGGATATCATGGAATTTATTCTTCAATTGCTACAACCCAATTGTATCCACTCTACAGGGAGTCGTTTAAATTTGTGTGGAAAAAGGTATGAGTTCTATAGAGAAATAAAATTCCCATTTTTTGGATATATAGGGATCTATTATTATAATACATCCAAAAATTCTCAAATTGTATGAATCTCATCGATGTGATCTCTTCCCCAAGAATTTAAATTAAATATTCCATCTAAATGAGAATTATGGCACATAAATTGGGTGTAATAACTATAGGATGTTCATACATATCTTCACACTAATATACGATCATAGGATTGCTTCAAATATATAGTGTAACTTCTTTTCCTCAAAAATTATTATGGGATTCATACAGAGAAATCCAATCCATTCATAAGATGACATCAATTTCAACCAAGTGATGATTGAAAATATTTGAAAGAATTACATTCATATAAACATCAATTGAAGAAGAATAATAGACTTGATATGGAGCCATCATTCCATAGAATTTTTAAAAATAATTCCACAACTATTCATTTGGTGGAATCTTAATACCATTAGAGAATCCTTTACATATGAATGATTGGGTATATCTAGAATCAAATAAGACATTATCATTTTTAGATTGGATGATAAGTGTACTTTTCACTATTTCATTATCACATCCCCATTAGTAACATCAATTCCATGAGATTTCTCCTTATGCCATAGTTTGAGAGGTTTTTTAATACTATTCATCATCACCAACTATTTGGTTTGGTAAATAGTAAGCATAATTCCCATCTTCCATACACACGAAGCACTGAAGTGTGGGAGGTACATTCTTTGCATCTTTTCCTCTATTTTCAACATTAGCCAACTTATTCCCATCGGTTTGGAAACAAATATCCTAATGGAAATCCCTTATTCACATAAAACAGTTATTATACCGCATATTACAATTCCCAACAAGCTTATTTCCCCATATATATCATAATTTTGGTCTCATCTTCTTCCCTTTATAGTTTTTAGATTTTCCTTTGAATTATATTTTCCTTTTCATGTTAAAACCATGAGAATGATACATAACCTATAATGAAATAATTTTTTTTCAATTTAAATCACATTATTAATTTTTTTTCATTTATTGCAATCATTTAAAATAACATTAAGAATACAACACTAGATTTAAAAATAAATTATGATTGAATTATGATGTATTTCTAGAAGTTTCATAAAATATTAAGATGAAATACTTACTTGAAAATTTAAATATAAATGTGAACCTTAGGAATTCTAAACTATGTAATAGAATAGTAACCTCGCCTATGAATTTATAAGTAAAATTTAAGCATCTTATAAATTAAAATATTATACAATTATATCGTAGTTTCAGTAAGTAAATGTTTTAAAAATGATAAATTCATTGTTAGTATTTTTGTAGGGAGTAAATATTTAATTAAAATTATATAATTAATATAATTATTTGAAAGAAAATTTATTCATAAATTAATATTATATTGCCTTATTATTATAATGTTATTTTATGAGACCTTAATTAATATTTTAACAATTTATAAAATTAGTTATGATATTAAAATTGGCATTTTAAGTAAAAGATATTCTATTTAAAAATTATTTTTCACATATTTAGAAAATAATTTTCAAAAAATGGATTTCATTTCTAAATAAATCACATCAAAAAATGGTTAGATTTTATTTTATGTATTTTTCTAAAATAGTGAATTTTTTTATAATTGTAAAATATGATAATTTGAATTATATATAAAATATAACTAAAATACACTATTCCTTTTGTCATTGGTGATGTGAGAACCATAATATCAAACTCCCATTATTTATTTAAAATAATTTGTTTTAATGAGGAATC
This sequence comes from Viscum album, assembly GCA_963277665.1. Lineage (NCBI taxonomy): Eukaryota > Viridiplantae > Streptophyta > Magnoliopsida > Santalales > Viscaceae > Viscum > Viscum album. The sequence continues at coordinate 1,545,082,025 of OY728142.1, forward strand.
TATTCCTATCCTTGACCCAAAATAATAAATTAATTACTAATTACAAAACACCTCTCTCATCCACTATAAATACCATCCCTTTCCACCAGTTCTTCTCACACATTTGAATATTTTAACCAGTTCTACGTTCGTCCCAATACAATTTCCAATAAGATTTCCCATTTCTTTGTTCTCTTGGTATCATCAAATACCAAAACATTTTCCCTAAAAAATTATCAAGGAGGAGACATTCAAGCGGTAAATTCTTATTTTTTTATTTAATTTCATTTCATGTTTTTTCCATTTATTAATTCTATCCCCACCACCACATATTCAGTTGGAATGAAAAATATTGTATATTTTTATAATGAAATTTTATTATGAAAATTTAAAAAATCATCTTCAAATCTATTATTTTTTTCCTTCTATTTTGAAAATAAAATTATCGTCTGTAGTTTGTCAATTTACCACCACTGTGGATAATACATTTTCATTTTTAATTGTAACATTATGCTATAGTAATAGAATCATTTTTATAGATAAAAATGATTATAATATATGAATTACATTAAATTTTGTGTTCTTTATAAAACGTATATACATAATATTAAATCATAAAACAAATATAATTGATGATGATAAAAAAATGCCAAAATAATCTAAATGATAATCACAAACCAAATATCCAAAGATTCACCCTCCCAAAAAATTATAAAAATGAATACTATATCCATTTAATATTTTCAATTCTCATTAATCACATTTGAATTCAATTCTTCATATATATTATCATTTTACATGAACATTCATACACTAATACAACAGTACTGATAATGAAAAAAAAATGAACAGTCCCAACTGATGTAATTGAATGCAATAACCCATAAAAAACCCATAAGTGAACATAAAAAAATTAACAAATATATTAAATATATAATAGGTTTTATTATTATTAATTAATGAATATAATTTTATTATAATGGTAATCCAAAACAAGTGGAAAATAGTTTCAGACAAAATCTAATAGATTATATCTGAATTACATATTCGCTTTTAGGATATTATTTCTATCTATTTACACATTCATAATAATTATTAATTTTTAAAATCATATAAATTTTGTGTATATGATCCAAACTCATGTATCCATATTAGTTCGTTTTTCATTGATTGGTGAATATATATCATTATAAGGTTCCTTCTTATGACTTCATGATAAGAATAACCGAATCAAGGGAATTTCGGTATTTCTTAACAATTTTCAAGTGATCTCCCTAATCTAAATTAGGGAACAATTATTTTTATAAAATAAATAATTATAATTTGATAAACTATCTTGGATCATTTATGTTTTAAAAATAAATTTTATTTTCCCCATTAAATGCTCTTGGATATTTTCCTTAAACCTCACTGAAATTTTTAATTACTAATGTATCTTAAACATAAGTTTTAAATGTTTTCACATGAATTTGAAATCACTTACCATGATATATTTCTATTTTCCAATATTAATGTCTATATATGATTTAAATATTTTGTTTCATGTACACCATTGTGAAATCCCATTATATAATTCTTTTTGATATGATTATGATACCTAATTCTCTCTCTAGGTATCCCTAATGTTTATTTTTGATTATTTATGTATGAATCATCATGTGGTGTACATATTATAGAATATATTATGATGGGTGCACCCAGATTGAAATCCAATTCATTCAGTAATGATTTGTTTTGTGAGATGTCATGTTGGGACAGAGAGTCAACCTGATTCCTTTATAGGAATTGGTCCACCATGTCTTGGTAGCTTTAATTGACTCAAGTTTATGTCAGGTTATATGTTTTTCCATATTCATATGAATATATTATTATATGATCCCATGAAATACATGTTATTATTCATTATTATTATTAATTTGTTTGCCTTTATGTTATCATGTTTTGTCTCTTAACCCATGTGCTATGTCTATTCCTTTGCTTATTCCCTTACTGGTATTTTACCTCATCCATGTTTTTCATGTATTCAAAAGGTTATCCTGTGCTGATGTAAGATCTCAATTGAAATATATGATCTCATAATGAATACTTAGTAAAAGATGTTATTATTTTTGTTTTTATATTTTCATGTAATGTATCTAATCATAAAAGTACGTTACATTTTACAATACAAAGTTTAATTGGGAGGTTTATTTTGATTACAATCATGTAAGAATACGTGTAAAATGATAGGCCCTATATAGTTGGTATTAGTGGAATGGTCTAGTTAATTTTTGAGATTATGTCTAGAGAACTTTAGTAAGAACCCTTAGGATAATTCTATCACCATGGATATGCTATTTTGAAACTTATTCTTTCACAAATTTAGAAATAATTTTTATATAATAGTTTATCCTTCTATTTTAAATGTTATAATTTTTTATTACCATTAACTGATAAGTCAATACCCCTTATCGTACTCTATTTTTTTCCATTAATGAATGGATATATAATTACTCAAGCCAAAAATAAATGTTGTAAGTAATGTGTTGATTTCCCTAATGATATGAAAAATATGATTGGAAAGGGTTCTCAAAACATCATTTCATCACATGTCAAACTAGATAAAGTTATGAATAATAACTTGGATCATTTTGAATATCCTACTTCTACCAAGAGAGATAATGTTTCATTCAAATCCATCATGTGAAAAATGAATCTCATGATTAGTGTATATTATAATCCCAAAGACATTGAACAATGGATTATCTGAATTGATAAGAAAGTTTCTGTCCTTAATTTCTTAAAAGAAGATAAAGATGTGCTAGAAATATAACATTTTATGGGGAAATTGATTAGTGGTAAAAAATGATCAAGAACACCAACTCCAATTATAAAATCTATTCCACTAAATGGGATTAATTAACGAAAATATTTTTCAATAAATATTTTCCCCAAACACAACATCTTATTATTGAAAGGGAGTTCCTCAAATTACTGTAAAGTGAAAATTAGTCTATTTGGGAATATGAGCAAAAATAATAAGAATTGTTTGATACGCGATAGGAATTGTGATAAACAACAAAAGTATTTTGGATCACTTTTTTATTGAACTAAATATGATTATATAACAACTTTTGGTTATTAGATACTTCAATAGTTATGATGATATTATTTATTTCTACCTTACGGTTTAAATGATGATCATCGACACTCAGTGGTCTTGTGGTCCAACTTAAAATTATGAGAAAAATCAAGTTCAATATGGGTGGATAAATAGATAAATCTCATGATTAAATGAAGACCCAACATTCCATGTGTCCATAGAGTTAGAAGGAGTATCCTCGAAACAGCTTAAGTGGAAGAAGATATGATTCAATAATGAAAGAGAAGGGAATATGGATAATAACTATTGAAGGTATATGAAGAATACCACTAAAAGTGATGAATAAATGATGGTTTAGATCGAAATATATGATGTAGTGTATTTTTTCAAATGCAAGGAACATGGGAATTATGAAATCCATTTCTTATGCCAAGGGTTGTTGGAGGTAATCCCTACCACCAACCTCCAAGGTGGTAAGGAAGGGAATATTCTATCACTACTACAATGGTAGAGCCTAAAAATAATGTTGTAAATGGTACTCTTGATTTTCATTCAAGAATATATAATTTAATATTTTATTCATTTACTATTCATTCTTTTATATATTCCAATTTTAGTATAACTATTGAGTCACCACCTCAAAATTGAGAGGCGGAGTTATATGTTATAACAAAAAATTTGGAAGTTATTTTATTCCAATGTTTATAAATCCTACCCAATTAATGTTTGTGGACAAGATCTCACAAAAAAAATTTAAACTCCATTTGGTAGTGTTTAATTCTACAATGGGCATAGACTGGATATAATTATATAAAGACAAAATAAACTATCATGAAAGATATATAACTCTTGAAATCTTAAAGAATCCACCAATTCTGTAAAAGTGAAAGGAGGAGGATCAATATCATTCAAAAACATCCTATCAATTGTGGAAATTTTTTCCTTATGATAAATAATATTATGCTCAAATGTGTAAGTTAATTGGGACAATCATGCTCTAATACATTCCCACCAATAGGTATTACACTCGTGTATTCCCCAAATAATTTCTTATTCTTCCTCATAATCAATTGGTTGAGTTTTTAATTGAACATATTCATGTATCCCTATTTATATCAAAGAAAACTTATAGGATGTCCACCATTAATATAGAATATCAAAAGATGTAGTCATAGGAGAATCTAGACAAGGGTTTTATACTCCCAGGTGCTTCACCAGATGGTTCACTGGTCCTCTTTGACAGGAAGAATAATAGATCAATGTGCCTAGGAATTAATTATTGTGAGCTCAAAAAAATCACACCAATGAACAAGTATCACCTTCCATGGATATCTTCCTTATTTGATCAACTATGTGGCACTATATATTTCATTATGTTGTTTATTTGGTCAAGATATCACCAATTAATGGTTGAGAGGGAAGATAATCCCATGACTCCCTTTCAAACAATTTATGGACACAATGAGTTATTAGTGATAGCTTTCGGACTCACTAATGCTCTAGTAACTTTCATGGACATATTGAATAGTGTTTCTAGATATTACCTTGAAATGCTTGTGGTATTATTTATTGATGATATATTAATATACTCCAAATACAATGAGGAATATAAGTATTATTTGAATATTGTGCTAAGAAATTGTGAGCTTCGAAACACTTTGAAAGGAACAATAAACATGAGTTCTGGATAGAGGAGGTATCATTCAAGGGGCTTGATATCACCACAAAAGGAATATATGTAGACCCCTCAAATACAATGGAAATCAAATAATGGACTAGAAGAACATATGGAATGGATATATATTGTTTCAATTTTTCTAGTTGGGTATTACCAGTGATTTGTTAAAAACATCTCACAATTATCAAACACACTATCCAAGTTAAATTGAAAGGGAGGAAAATTTTCCGGACTATTGAATGTGAAGAGTGGTTAAAAGAGTTGAAATATAGTCATATCACTGTACCATTGCTCACACTTCCAACTTGTGGGGAACTCATTATGGTGTAAAATGATGCTTAAAAAGGGTCTTGGTTGTGTACTAGTAAAAAATTATATATTGATAGACTACACCTCCAGGATGTTGAAAATTTCTAAATCAAATATCACACACATGATTTTGAGCTGGCAGTTGAGATATTTTCCTTAAAAATATTGAAGCATTATCTCTATGGTGAGACATGTGAAAAATGTACTTGTTATAAGATCCTCAAAAATATATTCACACCGAATGAGCTTAACATTCACCAATGAAGATTGTAAGAGTTCATAATGGATTATGAATTCTGGATCCACTAACATCCTCATATGTAGTATAAGGTATTGGTTACTCTAAGTAGAAAGGATCATGCATCTTTATCAATGTTTATAATTGAGAAGGGTAAAATCTTAGTATATTTCCAAATGGTGGACATGTAAATAATTAAGGTAGGGTCATATTCAATCCTTTTTCAAATGATTCCTCTAAAGTCCCTCAAGGGGGAATTAAATTATACTTAAAGAAAAGATGAAAAAATTCAGAACAAGGTTGAAGAAATCATAATTGATTAATATTTAGAGTTAAAAATGGATTAGGAAGGGGTCATGAGATTTGGTTATTGAATATGGGTACCATATAATCCCTAGACAAAGAAGGAGCTTCAAAAAAACTCATATATTTTAACATTCTCTAATAACCTAGGGAAAACAAATGTTAATTGTGATCTCTGAGAGAACTATTTCTGGGACAATATGAAGAAGGAATCGATGAATATGTAGAATTTTTTTTAGTATGGCAACAAGTGAAGGGTAAATGGAAACACTCTATAGGGTTGATGAAATCATTATCCATGCCATCATGTAAGATGTATAACATTACCGTGGATATTTTCAATGGACACCCAAAGTCATCATGAAGAAATAATGCTATATGGATTGTTGTGGATCATCTTATAAATATATCTCAATTTATCAATATTTAAGAGGAATTATCACTCAATCAACATGCTCTTATAAACATCAATTTAGTGGTAAGGATGAATGGAGAACCACTATCAATTTTATCCAATCAAGATTCTAGATTTATGTACAGATTTTGGAAAAGTATCTAACATGATCTAATCATCGAGATTAACTTCAGTATGACACCACATCATAGAAATGATGGCCAATCTGAGTGGGCTATTCAGGAAAAAAATACATATTGAGATCATATTGTATGGATTTCAAGGAATTATGGGACAAAAATTTACCTTTGGCTGAGTTCTACCGAAATAATATTTTCCCTTGTGGAGTCAAAATTGATCCATATGAACCCCTTTTTGGGAAATATGAATAAAACTGACATGCTAGGATATGTTTCGTGAGTGTATGCTACTAATTCCTGAAATGGTCGAAGAAATGGTTGAAAATGTGATAACAATTCAGCAAAAAATCAAGGAATACCAATGTAAATAGAAGAGATATAAGGATAATCTTCTATGATACCTTTATTTTATATATGGATATATGGTATTCCTATAAATATATCCATGGAAGAGGTTAATGTGTTTTGGGAAGAAGGGAAATCTATATCCTAGAAACATCAGTCCCTTAAATATTCTTGATCGTGAGAAAACTATGTCCTATAAGATAGCACTTCCACAAACCATGTATCAAGTATGTGAAATATTTCATGTATTCCTCTTGAAGAAATACATACTGGATCACTAACTTGTACTGCATTTAAAGGTGGTGCAGTTCGAGAATGATCTCTCTTATGGGGAGAAGCCATTGAAGATATTGGATCGTGGAGATAAATCTATACGCAACAACACTACTCACCCTAAATAATTACTATTTTGGAACTATATGTATGAAGAGGAAACATGAGAACCTATTTAAGATATTAGGGATAAGTACCCACACCTATTCAAAGAATTGAATGTAAAATGAAATATTTAGGGTGAAATTTTATACAGGGGAAGAATGTAACTACCCAAATTTTTATCAATGGTGATTACATTCTTATAATAAAATCAAAATGTCTAATCACATAAAATAACATAAATATCACAATAAAAAATTATAAAATATGGATGAATGAAATAAGTGGAGTTTTTATAAGTTAAGCAACCTATAAAGATGAAATAGTAACTTGGCCATTTTAATAGTAACATAAACAATATGAATTGTAGAATTTATAATATAGTAGAAGCCTCACCTTGGAATTTATAAACCAAATTTAGATATCTTATAAATGATAATTTGATATAATTAAATTATAGTTTATGTAAGTAAATGTTTTGAAAATGGTAAATTAAGAGATTTTATTTTTTCATGTTTTAAAAATTTAGTAACATTATTATAAATAATATAATGATTTTAAATAAAATTTATTTACAATATATATATTCATTAAATAATATCTTTTTGCCTCATTATTATTATATAATTTTATGTGACGTTAAATAATTTTTCATATTGTTATAAAATGAGTAATAATTTTAAAATTGGTATTTGTATAGTAAACGTAGATTTAAAAAAAAATTAAAATTATCATAAATATAAAATAAATTTCATAAAAAAAATTCATTTATGATTTTTAATCATTGAAAAATTGTTGTGTTGATTTGTTTTCTAAAATAGTTGAATATTTATGAATATTAAAATACGATAATTAACAGTGTATATACATTATATGTTAAATATAGTATTCGTTGAGTCATTGATGATGTAATCACCATAATATAAAACTAACCATTCATTATTTTAATATATTTAATGATAATACTCAAACCATTCATTTTATTTACGAAAACTAATAAAATAATGAGAAAACACCCATCTCTGCCACTATAAATAATATAAATCACCACCTCTTCTCCTTGCGCCATTCTAGATATGCACCCTATCCATGATCTAATAAATACACTTTCCATTCACATCTCCCACTTACATGAGATCTTGGTCTCATAAAAAGTCTAAAACCATTTCCCTGTTGATGTCCACAGGGGGGGATAAATTCATGATTTAAATTACTCTTTTATTTTCTTTTAATTTATTTTCATGTTCTATTATTTCCATATTTCTCTCCCCCCTCCACTTATTCAAATAAAATGATAACTCCATTAACTTTTATATATAATAATGGTATTATATTAATGTAATAATTCATCTTTAAATATCTTTGTTTTTAATTTTATTCTAACAATGAAATTACGATTCATGGTGTGTTCATGTACCGCCACCATGGAGAATGTGTATTCATTTTTCATTACCATAGTTGAGGCTTGTCATTAAACCATTTTGTTGTTAAAAAAATTTATAATTTATTTATTACATCCTTTCTTATGTTATAGAACTACCATATATACATAATATTAAATAATAAAACAAATATAGTTTGTGATAATCAATATCCTCAAAAATAATATAAACAATTATCACTAAAGTCATATCTAATGATTAATACTAACCATAAATTTAGAAATGAAATATATTCCTATTTAATATTATATATTTTTATAATAACATAAAACCTCAAATTGGGATATATATTCTCATTTTACATGAACATACATACTCTTATTCAAGTTAATTTATCATGAAAACCATGATAAAAAACACTTTCTCTAAAAAGGAATTCCCATGTGTGGACTTTTCAAACCCTCCAAAAAAGGAAACTCGCATCCTTAGGAAGAGGTCACACCGAAAAAATCCCCATCTGGGAAGGATTTGTTGCCACCTAAGATAGAAGAGCATCTCTAAGGGATACAACATGGTCGGTGATGGTTCGCTAAGAAATATTTCATCACGGGGGGGGGGGGGGGGGTTGCACCTCATTTTTCCCATCCATCATAAATTGGGTGACCCGGGAAGGTGAGTGGATCCCAAGGGAGAGGTTCGCCCCAAACGTGTACCCCCAAGATTTGGAGCTTGTACCTCCCAAAGAAGGTTGTTGTTGTACCTATGTCTTTAACCACTACGCCACCGCCAAAGCAGCATGAAAACAAACACTCTTGAATGATGAAATTGAAAAATATAACAAATTAAAAAATCCATTAGTGAACATAATAAAAATTAATAAATAAACTTAATTTATAATATGTTTTTGAATTATTAATTATTTAATCTAATTTAATTTTTTAGTAGATTAATTACAAGTGCATAACCATTTCATATATAAGGTAATATATTCTTTAAGAACCTCCATTTACCTTTGGGTTGTGATCTATTTCTCTTTACGATAATATAATTAAACATTATTTCTATCTACATATTATAATGATTTTTATATGATAGAAACTCATGTATCTAGATGATTTCTATAATTTTCTGATCATAAACATATCATAATCTAGTAAATTGTTCAAAAATTTACATCCTTAAATTCCCAAAAAAAAATCAATTTAATGTTTTATAAAATTAGATAAAAATGTATACATATCATACCAAACGTATAGAAAGTGGGTACTTCTAAAATATTATCTATATCTTCTATAATATAATATTTTTTTAAAAAACATTTAATATTTTCATTAAAAATATTCACAATATTCATCTTGACATATTCATTTCTCTTAACCATCTTTAACCCTCTGTAAATCATTTTTAAAAATGGGATGAGAAAAAAATATCAGTAAGGGTAATTAAAATAAACAAATAAAATTTAATTCCATAAAAAATTTTAAATATAAAGAAATCATTTTCCCAAAGATATTATTCTCACACTTAAATTAATATATATTTACATTGCGAAAACCAGATATTCTCATAAAATGTAAAGAACATAAATAAAACATTAATTATGGTAAAATAGACAACTAATTAAATAATATTGTATCCCGCATTAATGAAATATTATTTGTAACCATCAAAACAACATTACAATATAAACCACGTCGAATCCTTAGGTTGTAGCCATAATAGTTACACATGGAGTAACCATATTGTCAACCTCCATTATAAACAAACCCAACACATTGGATGGAGATATAGGTCCAACCCTACCTCATAAAAAATTCCCAACAATCATAATATAATCATAAAACAATAATATTTTTTTAATAAATACATTCAATTTGAATTGTGTAGAAAAAGAAATTTAAAAGAGGGTTTTAATGAATAGTCCCTTACCTTGGGTTCATCTTACATCAAACGTGATCAAACTCATATATAGCATTTTAAAGAGTTTTATTTATATATTACAGGTCTATATTCAAATCTATATTACCATATATTTTCTATAATAACTATACACCTTTTTGATGATAATATTTTGTTATTTTTATTATTTCAGGTGCCTTTATTTCATGGTTTTAATGGTTGATTTGTTAAGGAATTTATTTTTGGATGGATGAAAAAAACATTAAAACAAAATGGTGTTAATATGTTTCTATAATTAAAAAAATATACCATATATAATTTTTTCCGATATGAGGATGATTCATTTGATAGAAAATTAATGAAATTTACTAAATTAATTTTTGATGTTTGTACATATATCATGAACTTAAATCATTATTTTTAATATCATGATTATATATTGGTTCCATTACATTTTATAACTTATAATTTGTATAATAAATATTTATTTAACCATAATAATGGTTTTATAAATAGAAATTAAAATAAAATCACATCATCCATGATGATGGTAAATAGAGAAAACACATATAATGTTTTCATTTTTTAGAATAAGAAGACCAGAGGTAAAGATTGATGATGTATAGTATATTAAAAAATAAACTTATGTTATATTTATGATATCAAAGTTATCATGTCACTTGAATGAGGTGGGGTGAGGATTTAAAAAGAGAATAAAATTGATTGAAAAGAAAATAAAATGAAATGAAAGAGGATTTTACCTCTTGAGATTCTTCTCCTTGAGAATGTACTTAAGGCCATGGGTTTTTGACTTTTGGTGATACCAGTAATTCATGGACATGTGTAATAGGTATAAGAATAAAATTGGGAAGAAATTAAACATGATTATAATCTTTGGAGGTTTGAGAGGAAGTGGTGTTGAGGGGTGGTATTTATAGTAGATGTGATGGGTGTTTTATGATTATTTTATTCAATAGATTATTAACATAGATGATGACCATGAATAGTTTCAAAATTATCACTAAATATATTAATATAATGAATGGTATTTCTATATTTTTTTGATTACATTAGATATTACTCAAGGAATAGATTATTTAAATTAAGTGTATATATACTATAAATTATCGTACTTTACTATTCACAAAAATTCAAATATTTTAGAAAAAAATCCAAATAATTAAACATACCTATTTATTTACATTAAAAATTCAATAATGAACTCAATTTTATGAAAATAAATTTCTAAATATAAAAATTTTAATGTTTAATTAAAATCATAATTGATTAAAAAAATAACAATTTTAAACATTTGACTGATTTTACAACACATAGAAAAATTAAATAAAGTCTTATAAGATTATATTATAATCATAAGACAAAAAAAATTAATTTATGAATCTATTTTATGAATATATGATTTTCAATACATTATATTAATTATAAAAATATTATTAAACTTTTATGTTTCATAAAAAATACCAACTCATAATTTATCATTTTTATAAACTTTATTTACATATTCTATGATATAAATGTATCATATCTACACTTATAAGATACAAAACCTATATTTATACTCCCATAAGAGAGATTTATATTCTCTTAGTATAGATTCGTTAATTTCAATAAATATCACTTATTTCATTACAAATTTATAAATAATGTAAATATTTAATTCTATAATAGAAGAAATATATTTTATAATTACATAGTTAATTAAATTATCCCCAAATTATTGAAATTTCATCCATTCATTTTTTATTAATCATGCGATGATTACCTTTCCTTAGAGATTTTTTATATTCTAATGTTTCTTCTTTAACCATGTGGTTTATGTAAAAAATCATAACCTTTTGAACTACCTAATTCTGAAATACATGTTATCTATGACCAAAAATATGAATAGGCTTCTCTTCATATAAAAGGTTCTTTTCCTACAAGGCTACATATGGGCTAAAAACATGAAATGAATATGGAACATTCTTTATTAACATCGAAACATTAAAAAACCTTGTGTACTTGAGATAAACTCAAAGGAAAATATACATAGTAGGAAACAAGTGCAACTTCATCTATGAATTAAAAAGGTCTAGTGAACAATAGAATTATATTTCTTTTGTTCCAAAATGCATAACATCTTTCTATGGATATATTTCTTGAAAAAAAGATCACCTACCTAAAATGGAAATTCATTCCCCTTATAATATGCATAATTTTTTTTCTTACACTAGTTGTACTCATGTGTTGCCAGATCATCTTCACTTTCATATACACTCACTCTAAATATCATGGTCCCATCAATATCATTTCTGCAAAATTATCCCAAAATTCGGGATTCCTACACAAATTTCCATGTAATGCTTCAGAATATTCCATCTATATCCTTTAATGAAACTAGTATCATATAAAAACTCAACAATATAATGTTATTGATCTTAAATTACCTATAAATCCATTGAATAAGAACACACAATATCTATATTTCCTAAATAGTTCGGTTAGCCTATCCATCATATTGAGGATGAAAGATTATGAAGATATTTAATTCTATTCCCAACAACTTCTAAAGGTGTTTCCAAAAAATATTAGTGAATCATAGATATTGGTTAGATATAATGTATATATGATCTCTATGAAACCTAAAAGAAACATTTAGGTATAATCTAGAAAGTTGTTCTTGAGAATGAGTGTCTTGAATATGAAGAAAAAGTATATATTTAGTCATCTAATAAATAATTACCTGATCCAAATTGTTACCTTGAGATGTATTTGGTATTCCCACCAAGAAATATATGGATGTATTTTCTCATTTCCATTATGGAACTGGTAATGGTTAAAGAATACACATTTGTTGTTATCACTCCTCTTTAAACTATTAACAAGTCAAACGTTTCCTTTTAAAATAATTAATATCTTTTTTCATTCTATCCCACCATCAATTATCATGAACCTCTATGTACATCTCAGTGCTTCCAAGATGAACTGAAAACGGAGATCTATAGGCTTAACATAACATCTGTTTTTTAAAATGTGAATCACAGTGCACACATAATCTCGATCCAAATTTAAACATTCAATATGTATCAATATTAAAATTTATTCACATACAATTTTTCACCAATTCTAAATATTCCTATAACTCATCGTCTTTTTTCAATGATTGATTTATTATGTTTGACATAGATGAATTCACTAAAACTTGAAACAATATAGTGTAATTTCATGCACCATAATCTTCGAAGGAAAATATTATCAATTCAAAAACCAAGGGGGCAAATTCCAAAATGTAACAAATTTAATGATGCATGATAATTTCAACATAAGGCAGTCACCACTTTTTTTCTTATGTAGGATGGTAATTGATCATGCAATAATAATCCTATATCTATTTAATCAATGTTCTTTACCTCACAATCAATTCCTTCTGATTGAATATATACTTCATACATTTATGGTCAGTATATATTTTAGATTTGGCTCTATATAAATGATGCAAACATGAGAATTCAAAAATATCCTCTTCAGTTCCTAAAAAACCATCAAATTATTTTTTCCAAATATATTTAACCCCTTTATGTGTTTACATAATAATAGGAAAAGAAAATGATGTAATTTCTTTAAGAATCATTAGTAATAAACTTATATTCCATGAAAACTACAAATCTATAAAACATTTGTAGGTCCTATCTAGTCATCAACCACTTTTGTTCTTGTGGGATCAACTCTTATGCTGTTTATATTTACAATGTTCTAAACAAAAGAAATTAGTTGCATTAAAAAATCTAATTTCTAAAATTTCACATATAAATTCTTTTCTTTGAGAGTTTACATGAAATGTGTTTGATGTTTTTAATGATCGTCATATCTTTTTAAAAAAATATCATCCATAAAAAATTACAAACTTATCAAAATATTCATGGAATATTCTATTAATAAGATACATTAATACTACACAATCATTTTTCAAACCAATGGGCATTACCATAAACACATTATGCAGATACCTAGTGTTTAATGTAGTTTTTAGGATGCCATCCTCCTTCATCTTAACCTGATGGTACCACAATATCAAGACAATCATGGAAAAATACTAATCTCTTTAAAGATAATAAAACTAGTTATTGATATGAGGAAATAGATACTTATTCATAATAGAAAATTTATTCAAATATCTATAAAAAAATGAATTGTCTCATGGATCAATAATTATTTATAACAAATAATCAGGATCACCCCTTGATGAGGTGCTAGGACGAATGAAACCATTATCAAGAAACTCCGATTATGTCCTTTTAAATTCATGATGTCCCACATGATTCATTATATAACGGGGTTTTGATATTTTGTTATCATGAGGAACTAAGACTATTGTAAATCCAAATTCACAATCAGGTATAAAACCAGGAAACTCATTGGGAAACAACCAGGTATTCATTTACTAATATCTCACCATTTATCTTATCAGTTCTTTTTTTATAAAAAATACTTCCAGTATAACTTAAATTTTTGTATTTTTAAGAGTTTCTCATCTTCTAGACATGTTATCAATGGTATGGTATTATTATTGTATACTAAATTATACTCTTTCTGAAAAAAATTATTTAGCTCTAAAATTAATCATTGCATGGAAAACAGAAATCCATTCCATTCCTAAAGTAACATCAAACTCCGGTAAGGGAATAAATATAGGGTATAAAGGTATTGTTTTTCCATAGATAAAAACAGAATGATTCTTATAATTCTTTTTTAGAGGTAATATATTGTTATAACCCACATTCACCAAGATGAGGGAAGGGACATCGATCATCTAGACCATTCCTTTATCAAGTTGAAGAGTAGACAATGACCCCCCTAAACCTACCTTCAATAGGTCCCGGAGTCGATACTATCCCCAAGGGTATATAATAAAACAAAAAATAGAAGGCATTACCCTTTTTATTTAGTAGTATCGGGAGATAATATATTAAATCCCAAACAACACCAAAACTAAGGTTAAAGGTAATGCCAAAACAAACTATTCCCATATGCATGTTCCAAAAGTAAGTTCTATAAATGTAAAAGAAAAATCCAAAGGAATGTACCAAATGAAAGAAAAAAAACAACATCAACTATCCCAACATCTGAACTATTATAGTCCCGAACGATCAATGAAGACCTCCTGGAAACCTGAAAGAAATTTTATATACTTAGGGTGAGTATACAAGAATACTCAGTCAAGAAAACCAAAATCTTTCGTGCACAAGTGTGGTGGAATTCTAATGCCCCGTGAGAAAAAGAGATAACCTATGCACCTGGAATGGAAAATATCACCCTAAACCTCACCAAGGAACACTCCCCTAATAACTCGAGTCAAGTTATGAAATAGTAAAAACACATCGATGTTTGGGTACCCCGCACCACTTTTTCATGGGTTATTGAAGACATTCTACACATTAGACCTCCCCCTCCATTCTCACTACAGTCCCTCTACCATCCCCCATCCACACACACTTATGCTTCCACACCCAAAAATCCCTCCCACAAACACCTGAGTCACAACAACCACATGTAACCATGCTCACATACACCTAGGCCCGAACAATTACCACCACGCATGAAGACACCTGGAACTCATCCCGAAGGCACTTGGGAAACCACCTTCCCGCGCACACCTAGGCCAACCACGTCAGTGTATCCTACCTAAAGAATCATGGAATATAATGGACATCAGTTCGTCACATCATACCCGAAGATACATTTCATACTCGGGAAATGGAGAAAAAAAGGAGCGAATAACCAACCACTAATAAAAGTATTGGAAAAAACATCATCCCCCATAAAATTGGGTTGTTGGGCACGAAGTTCTCAACATGGGTAGGGTGAAATTAAGAAACATAAAAAAATAAATTATAAATATAGGTAGAAAGAACTCATCCCATCCAAGGGGTTCCCAAACATGCCCCTATACAAACACCCTCGTTACTATCCATTTATAAGAAGCACCACAGCCCCAACCATGTAACAACTTATTCCTGGGAACCAATTACCCATTGAACACATTATTGTTCTCATAATCATGTGATTCCATTTTGATAATTCTTCATTACCTAAAAACAAACAATAATATCCACAATAAAAGGAAGGAAAAATAGCTAGGAAGCAATTTAATCATTCAATCCCATTTCTCTTGTAAAGTCACAACAATAAAAGGGGCCCCTAAGATACCTCAAAGTATGGGAACCAAACCAAGCCCCAACATACAACCCACATGGCCTTAGGTCCACAAACCAATAACTGCTCAATAGAGGATCCCATCCCCATCCATGTCACCTCACAAGCATCAACCATAAACATCTCCAGAATAGAGCTAGAGAGTTTTCAAATTTGAATATTGCATTCATTTAGTTCTGTATTTTTGTTTGGTTAACCGGGGTGATCACACAAGGATTCTTATTCATTGGGAATCCATTTAATCAACTGAGTTTACATGATTTAATAGTTTCTATGTTACAACCATTCAATCACATAAATATCACATAAAAAAGAGGTTTGTTGGTGCACATGAAAGGACTGCCAACAACCATGATTTTTGGTGGACAAAAGCCCATAAAATTCACAACATACAAGTAAAGGTAAAAGAGTACCGCAACATCATCAAACACACCCCTTCATTCTTTAAAACCATTTATTATATTCTTTATGGTTAGGTTTTATCCAACAACAAAATAACATTATCATACCCACACCGTGTGATGCACAATAAAGAGATACGAAGGAATAAACCTACTTGGATGATCAATGATCGATGTTTTTCCCATCAGGCCAATAACTGTGATGTGCAACTTATAGAGGAGGAGACTCCAAAGACTCCAAGAATGAGTAGGAAGGGGTCCAGCATAGGCCCACCACTATACTTGGGAAAAGGGACTCCAAAAAAACCAAGTAAAGAAAGAAACTATCCATGAAAAGGAAATAAATAATTCTAGTGAGATAAAAAGGATAGATCCTGGAGTTACAACATATGAAAATCTTAAACTCCTTTAAAGGCAGATCATGATTTCACCCTTCGGTTTGATGGATACACATGATGGATTTAATTTTTTATTTAATAATTCTTTTCAGAGGGGTGGTAAAAATAGTTTTGCACTGAATTATTTAAATTAAAAATAGAAAATAGTCTTTTGAGGGTCTTCCCACACTTAGGGAATTTAAAACTTTGTTTTTTTCCACTAAAAATGTACTTGATCCACTTTAAAAATGTTATAAGTCGTAAAAGTGGTGTTACAAGAAGAACTGGAGAAGGGAAACCCGAAACCCTTATGTGGCTGATCAGTGACACTGATTGGTGAACCCGATCGGTGGAGTGGATCGGGTGAAGCTGATTGGGTGAAGTTGATCTTGTAAAGCTGATCTGTAAATCTGATCCCGTGAAGCTGATCTTGTAAAGTTGATCTGTGAAACTGATTTGGTAATAAAGATCTATAAAACTGAGTGGGTGAAACGGATCTGTGAAACCGATCAATGAAACGGATTTGGTGAAACCGATCTGTGAAACTGATTCGGTGAAACGGATCTGTGAAACCAATTCGGTGAAACTGATCTAGGAAACCAATTTGGTGAACCTGATATGTGAAATTTTTTTGGTGAAACTAATATGTGAAACCGGTTTGGGTGAAACCGATCTGTGAAACCGATTTGGTGAAACAAATCTGGGAAACCTATTTGGTGGAACAGATTTGTGAAACTGATCTGTGAAACCTAGTAGGTGAAAAAGATCTGTAAAACCAATTTGGTGAAACTGATCTATGGAAATCATTTGTTGAAACTGATATGTGAAACCGATTTAGTGAAACCAATCTGTGAAACTAATTCGGTGAAATGGATCTGTGAAACTAATTTGGTGAAACTGATCTATGAAACCAATTTGGTGAAACTGATATGTGAAACCAATTTTGTGAAACTAATCTGGGAAACTGATTTGGTGAAACTGATATGTGAAACCGATTGGGTGAAACCGATATGTGAAACTGATTTTGTGAAACTGATCCTTGAAACAAATTTGGTGAAACCAATCCCTGAAACAGATTTGGTGAAACTATGTGAAACCAATTGGAACTGATCTATGAAGCTGATTAGTGAAGATGATCAGTGAAGTTGATCTGTAAAACTAATCTGTGAATCAGATGAGTGAAGCTAATTAGGGAAACTGATCTATCAAAAAGATGGGTGGGACTGATCGATAAGTCCAGGACATCCTTACACATAGAATTTGGCCAAGTAATGGACTAGGAGGGTCTGGGCCATTACATCAGATACCTCTCAAAATTATTCTCACCCTCGAGAATATAAGAGTAACCCAAACAACCACTCCATAAGATACCTCTAAGGGAGAAAACACCCCAAACAGCCATATGAAACCAAGGGATCAAATTGTACTCACACAATGATCTGGGATTTCTTCCTTCCATGTAAGGATAATATAGTCTTTGGGCGGCACTGACTCTCCTGCATGGGTTTAATCACATTTGCACTAATGTGTCTTGATTAAGAATCAGGTTGTCCCTTCCCCACATATCAGAACCCTTCATAAATATTCATAAGGTTAGGAAACAAAACATATCATAAACCAACTAGGTCCTCATTACATCATAGTGGGTAACAAAAACAAGAACAAAAAGGAAAGCTCAAAACAGTAACTCAAAACATCTTTTGGTATTGGTCGCGCATTTGTGAATCTCACACCCAAGTACTCTCCTTGAGGCCACCGTGCCTCCACAACACACGAACAAAAGTGATGGTTCCTCCACGAAGCACTTTCT
Source organism: Viscum album (assembly GCA_963277665.1). Taxonomy (NCBI): domain Eukaryota; kingdom Viridiplantae; phylum Streptophyta; class Magnoliopsida; order Santalales; family Viscaceae; genus Viscum; species Viscum album. The sequence continues at coordinate 1,545,100,950 of OY728142.1, forward strand.
CCTTTTGATCTTTAGTCCTCACTAGTGGCAACACGAACGTAGAATCGTCCACTATATAAAACTCTCCCTAGTCAAGGACATGCGAGTCATTGTGTAGATATCGATGATGCTAGGAGACGTAGAAAACAACGTGGATCCTTTCCAACTGAGGTGTAAATGACAGCTGATATGACACCTCACTGAATCACCCCAACACTTTCAAAGGCCTAATGATCCTATGAGAGATCTTCCTCCTTTTTCTGAAACATCTCTGCCCACGTTGAGGGCCAAACATCAAGAACACATGGTCTCCATCCTCAAACACCAAGGGACCCCTCCAATGATTGGAATATGACTTCTTCCAGTCATGGGATGCTTTCATCATCTCACACACAAGTTAATCCTTATCTGTTGTGATCTTCACTACCTCTGGGCCAAGAACACCTACCTCCCCAACCCAGGTCCAATGCATGGGAGAACAACACATCCTCTCGTACAAGGCTTTAAATAGTTCCATTACAATTGTAGAGTGACATCTATTATTGTAGGAAACCCCAACTAAAGAAAAAATGTTGTTCCCATGATCCCCCAATGTCCAAAACACATGCCCGTAGGATATCCCCCATAGACTGGATGGTTTTCTCTATCTACCCATCTATCTAGGGGTGGAAAGATGTGCTAAGGTGTAGCTGTGTGCCAAAATCATGCTACAATCCCCTAAAGACTCGTGAGGTAAACCGTGAATCCCTATCTGAGACCATGGAACTTGTAACTCCATGCAACCACACCACATCATCCATTTATCTCCATGCTAAGTTATCCACCACACTTGACTCCTTGATCGACATGAAGTGAGCTGGTTTCATGAACAAGTCTACCACTACCCAGATAGCATCACTGCCTCCTTAAACCATGGGTAGTCCTATGATGAAATCCATTAAGATGTCATACCACTTCTACTCGGGGACATTTAAAGGCTGCAACAAACCTCCTCGGACACGGTATACAACCTTCACATGTGGACACACCAAGCACCATGCCACGGCCTCTACCACTTCTCGTTAAACCCCGGGCCACCAAAACTGTTCCCTCAGGCCTTAGTACATCTTGGAAACATCTGGGAGTACTACAATAAGTGAGTTATGGAACTCATAGAGAACTTCTTCATGCATCGCCTCTGGTAAAAAAAACTTCCCTCAGAAAATAATCTGATTCCGACCATCCTCCGACCACCCTTCCAGTGCATTTCCTTGGTTAACATGTTCATGAATCACATCACTCTCTTTGTCTCCCCACTGAGACTCACCAACCTACTGCAATAGAGAGGGTTGTAATATCATCTGGAATAGACAACCTTTACCACCATCCATCCTTATATCTAGGTGTAGGGCAGCCAACTCATCCATTACCTTCAAAGCATCCAAAGATTCCTGAACAACTTCCCTCCATAACTTCCTACTCAAGGCATCAGCCACAATGTACCCCTTTCCATTAGTGAAATAAATCTCAAAGTTGTATTCCTGAAGAAACTCCAACCGCCTTTTTGGTTGCATTTTTATGTCCCTCTAGGTAAATATATTCTTCAAAATCTTGAGATCTGTGAACACCACAAAGTACTCCTTGATGAGGAAATGTCACCACAACATCAATGCGAACACTACTACTGTAAGCTCTTATTCATGAGTGGAATAGTTATGCTCATGAGGACGTAATATCCTAGACCCATAAGATATCACTCCTTGTTTCTGCATCAGTACACACACTATGCCAATTTTAGAAGCATCTCAAAATACTTCATACAATACCCCTTAATCTGGAAACCTGAGAACTAGAGTGCTGACCAACCTTTCCTTAAGATAGCTGAAAGCTTCCCCTCACTTCTCACTCTATACGAAGTCCTAGTTCCTTCTAGTCTATGTTTTCAAAGGAGATGCATCCCAAGATAAGTCAGGTATGATCCTCTGATAATAGACTGCCCGGCCCAAAAAACTACGAACCTATGACACATTCTTGGGTACTTCATAAGAAACAACTGCTTCAACCTTTTATGGATCAACCCTAACCCTTTCTGAGACACCACATGTTTATGTAAATGCACTTATCATGTCATGAACATGCACTTAGAATATTTACCATAGTGCTGGTGATGTAGATGGATTTCCAAGACCATCCCGAGGTTCTTAATATGTTCCTTCTCTTATATTGATTAGATTAGAATGAAATTGATTAAAGGAATGATGAACCAGTACATAAACATGGGGAAAACAGAGTTCATGATCCCCAGGAACACGGCTTGTGAATTCATAACACTGAATGACTTGACTAAAATCTCAAAGTGCCCATACCTGGTTTTGAAAGTAGTCTTCAGAATATCACTATCCTTCACCCTTGACTGGTGATACCTAAACCACAGATCAATCTTAGAGAACCAACCTACTCCCCCGAACTGGTCAATGAGATCTTCTATCCTCAAGAGAGAGAAATAGTTCTTGGTATTTACCTGATTCAGTCTCCGGTAGTCTACGCACAACCTGAGACCACCATATTCCTTCATTGCGAATAGGATCGGAGCACCCCATGGTGACACTCTAGGTCTGACAAAACACTTCTTCATCAGATCATCATTCTGAATCCAAAACACTTGAAACTCTGAGGGCACCATCTGATAAGGGTCCATCAAAATCGTACCGGCACCAGGCTCTATGTCTATCCCGAAATCAACTTCATGTCGAGAGGGTAGAGTCACAACCTCCTCGGGAAAAAAGACCAGGAACATTCTGACAACTTACAGAACATCCATCATCTTTTCATCCACTAATTCTACCGAAAGCACGTCCAACATTAAAATAAGATGCTCCACACACCGTCTTCCTACATAACATCTCTATTCACCAACAAAAGCCACACATTTTCCATCCTCACCAGATAACATGACTCTTCTTCGAAAGATGTCGATAATAGCATGCATAAAAAACAGCCAGTCGGTTCCTATGACGACATCATATGGATGAATTTATTGCAAAAGGATATCCCCACTGGACTGAGGCGGCCCCAACATAAGTGTATATCCTCGATAAACATAAAACAGAGAGGTATGCCCCCCCAACTGGTGTACTCAGCACCAGGGGCATAGAGAATCTGTCTATGTCTAGTCCCAAGGCAAGGGCTAGACTGGGTATAACAAAAGAGTGTGATGATCTGGAATCAAACAAGGCATAGGAAAGAGTGATTAATAAGATGATCATACCTTGAACAACTCCAGACCCGATTGGAGATGTTGCCTCTATGGCATGCAACTTCCCACTCCCAGCTCCTCTGCACCTCAGTTGTCGGCCGCCTCCCTGACCACACCCTAGCCGAGGTCCATGAGGAGCACACTAGGGTCATCCTTTTCCTGCCACGTCTGCTCTCAGAGGTGCGGGAACTCGTTGTCTCTACTAAGGCTGCAAAATAGGTCTTGCTAAAAAATACTGCTACTGAGGTGGGCGCTGAACCTTCCCACCCCCACAATACTTCACTCTATCCAGACACTGATTTTGAAGGCTCCCAAGGACTCTACAAATGAATCACTTTGATTATGGGCCCCCGAGGAAAGGGAGAGGACCGTGAGATCAAAACTAGAACTATTGGGGCCTGCTCCCCACTTGTCGAAACCTAGAAGGCCCTAACGTTGGAGGCATACTGCGGATGACCTTCCCCTTTGTTGAGCCCAACTAGATCAACTCTCGCAGCACACCTCCCATTGTGTGCATTCTTTCTACCACTTCAGCCTTCTTCTGAACCTCATTGTATGTCATTATGGTGAATGGTGTAGCAGCATACTAAAGAGAAGGTCCGAGTGCTTCCTCTAAACTTCTAGCCCGAGACTCCTCATTCGAAAAAAGTTATGGAGAAAAATAAATGAGATCCTTGAACCTGATTCCCAGCTCCCTCACTGACATTCTCCCATACTGAAGGGAGAGTGACTCCTGCATCTTCTCAGCCTTCATCGTGGAAGAGATTAATTCCGCCAGGAAATCCCTCTCAAAGTCAGCCGACAAAACATCAGCCTCCCTCTTCTCCCCAAGATAGAGAGTCCACCATTGAAATGCAGATCCCTGCATCTTGATTACATAAAGACGAACCCAGTACTCTGTTAGTGCCCAGATCAATATGAAAGATATTACCAGATCCTAGACACCACTCTCGGTCTCCATGTCTGAGATTTTGCCCTCGTAGTTCATGGGGTGCTGCCACTGAAAGGAACGAAGTTTACTTTTCCACTATCCATCCTCCTCCTCTTGGTCAGCCGTATATTGATAACCCAAATTAGTCTCCTGGTCCTTGATCTCCTGCACTACTCGTCTTCATCATCCAGGTTCCATAGCTGCAAGGTATACAAGGAATTCCTAAGCTTGAGTAGTGTGGAATATTGCTTTTAAATTTTCCTTAAACATTTTATTCATTTCAATTCGATGAACACACAAGACCCATAAGAACACAATTAATTATGATGAATGTTCCATTCTTAGGGTCTCTACTCCTCAATCAGTCTAGCCTCACTTAGTCGTTTGGTATGTCCTGAGTCCTTGCATCAGATCACAGGGGGCCCTAAAATCTCGTGTCCTTGCCTGTCTTCCCTGGCCTATTTCACACACCATGATTCCCTTACACTATTTCCCTACAATCCCAGGTAATCCTCACTGTGCCTAACCCCAAGCTCCATTATATCTCTAAAACCACTCTGATACCATTCTTTCACGACCCGCCTTCACCAACATGAGGGAAGGGACAACAGATCTCCAGACCCATCCTTCCTCATGATAAAGGAGAGATAATGAACCTTAAAACCCACATTCAATTGGTCCTGGAGTGGCGAATAGCGCAAAGGGTATAGAGTCACACACAAAATGGAAGGCATTACCCTTTTTATTTAGTAGTATTGGGAGATAAGATAGTAAATCCCAAACAACCCAAAACTAGGGGTAGAGGTAAAGTGAAAACAATCCATTCCCTTGTGCATGTTCCAAAAGTAAGTGTTATAAATGTTAAATGAAAATAAATTCAGCAACAAAAACTATCCAAACATCCGAACTAGTACGGTCCTTCGTAATCCCCAAAGTTCACATAGAAACCTAAAATCATTTTAATATATGTAGGGTGAGTATACAGTTATACTCATTTGGGAAAACCAAAGGCTCTCATGCACACATGGGGAGGTATTCTAATGCCCCATGAGGAAAAGAGATAACCAATGAACCTAGCAGGGAATCTATACACCCAAAACTCACCAAGGAACACTCCCCTAATAACTCAAGTTAAGTAAATTTATTTGAAAAACACATCGATGTTTGGGTACCCACGCCACTTTTCCATTGGTTGTTGAAGACATACAACAAGTTAGACCCCCCTCACCATTCTCACCATAGTCCCACTGCCACCCCCCATCCACACACACCTGGGCTACCACAACCACACATCCCACCTGCAAACACATGGGCCATAACAACCACATGGAACCATGCCCACATAAACCTAGGCCAGAACAGTTACCACCACAACCGAAGACACTAGGGCTTCATCCAGAAGGAACTTAGGAAACCACCTGCCTGCACACACCTGGGCCAACAAACTCAGCGTACCCTGCCCAAATAATCTTCAGTTATAATGGACTTATGGCCATCACAGCCTACCCGAAGTTTCTTGGCCTACCTGGGAAATGGAGATGAAAATGAGCTAATAACTAGCCACTCGTAGAACTATTGTGAAAAAAACCTCCCCCATAAAATTTGGGTGTTCGACACGAAGTGCTCAACTTCGGTGGGGAGTGAATAAAAAACATAAAAACCAAATTATACTTATAGGTAACAAGAACTCATCCTAGCCAAGGGGTTCCAAAACCAACCCCTATACAAACACCCTCGTTACTACTCATTTATAAGAAGCACCATATCTACAACCATGTAACAACTCATTCTTGGAACCCAATTTCTTTTTGAACCCATTATTTTTCTCATAATAATGTAATTCCATTTAGATAATACTTCACTACTAGGAAAAACAAGCATTTCCAGAAGCCAATGAAGTAAAAACAGCCAAGAAGCAATTTAATAATTCACACCAGTTTCTCTTGTAAAGTCACAAAAACAAAATGGATCTTTTAGATACCTCAAAGTTCTAGAACCAAACCAAGCACCAACATACCGCCCAACATGGAATTATTTCCAAAAAACAATAACTGCTAAATAGGGGATCTGATCCCCATCCATGTCACATCATAAGAATAAACCTTAATCTTTTACAGAACAGAGCGAGGAAGTTTTTAAATTTGAATATGCCATTCATTTAGTTCCATCATTCTGTTTGGTTAACCGGGGTGATCACACAAGCATTCTTATTCATTGGGAATCCATTTAATCAACTGATTTTACATGATTTATCATTTTCCTTGTTACATCCATTCAATCAAATAAATATCCAGAAAATAGAGGTTAGTTAGTGTGTAATAATGGGCCACCAACAACCATAATTTTTAGTGGACATAAGCCAATACAATTCACAACATATAAGTAAAGGTAAAAGAGTACTGCAAAATCATCAAACACACCCCTTCATTATTTAAAACCATTTTTTATATTCATTAAGGTATTCTTCCATCTATCCAGATAGGAACATTATCATACCCTCCTCGCATGATTCATAGTAAAGAGAGAATAAGGAAGAACCCTGTGTGGATGACCAACGATCAATTTTTTTCTCCTCGTTCTAATAACTGCGATGCGCGATTTGTAAGGGATGAAACTCTGAGGACTCTAAGAATGAGAAGGAAGGGATCTAGTATAGGTACACCACTAGCCTCAGGAAAGGGGACTCCAAATGCACCAAGGAAAGAAAGAAACTGGCCATGAAGAAGAAGAAATAATTCTAGTTAGACAAATAGTTGAGATCCTGGAGTTATGGCTTATAAAAATATTGAATTACATTAAAGGAGGATCAAGGTTTTACCATGTGGTATCATGGTTACACACAATGTAATACATTTTTTACTTAATAATTCTCATTATAGGGGTGGAAAAAACATTTATGTACTAAATGATTTCATTTTAGCAGAGACAAACGATCTGTTGAGGTTCTCCCCTCTCCTAGGAAATTTAAAACATTGTTTTTGGTGATAAAAATGACCTTGATCCACCTTAAAATTGTTATAAGACATAAAAGTGGCATTACAGGATGAACTGGGGAAGGAAACCCTGACACCACTTTGTGGCCGATTGGTGAGACTGGTCGGTGAAAGTGATCAGTGGTGCTAATTGGGTGAATTGTATCCTGTAAAGCTGATCCTATGAAGCTGATCAATGAAGCTGATCCCATGAATCTAATCCTGTGAAGCTAGTCTGTGAAATCGATTTGGTGCAACTAATCTGTGAAACCAATTGGGTGAAACCGGTATATGAAACCAATCAGTGAAACTAATTTGGTGAAACTGATTTGTGAAACCAATATGGTGAAACAGATTTGTGAAACTGATTTGGTGAAACCGATCTGTCAAATCGATTTGGTGAAACCGATTCAGTGAAACTACTATCTGGAACCGATTTGGTGAAACTGATCTATGCCATTGATTTATTGAAACTGATCTGTGAAACTTATTTGGGGAAACTGATATGAGAAACTGATTTAGTGAAACTGATTTGTGAAACCAATTTTTTGAAACCGATCTGTGAAACTGATTTGGTGAAACTGATCTATGAAACCAATTTGGTGAAATTGATCTGTGAAATAGATTTTTTGAAATGGATTTGTGAACCCAATTTGGTGAAACCTATCTATGAAACCGATTTGGTGAAACAGATTCGTGAAACTGATTAGGTGAATCCAATATGTGAATCTAATTGGGGGAAAATTATCCGTGAAATTGATTAGTGAATCTGATTTATGAAGCTGATTTATGAAGATGATCAGTAAACCTAATCAGTGAATCTAATTTGTGAAATTGATCTGCAAAGCTGATGAGTGACAGAGATGAGTGAAGCTGGTGAGTGAATTTTATCTATAAAACAGATGGGTGGGACTGATTGATAACTCCAGGACACCCCAATACTTATAATTTGGCAATGTAATGGACTAGGAGGGTCTGGTCCCTTCCATATATCCCCATGGTCATTAAATGATAAACTTTGGTTTCGTTTTTTGAGGTTAAATTTCTAATTTTGAAGAATGTTTCCCAAAAATAAAGGAATTTTTAGACCCCATATCAAACAAAACGTTATAAAAATATGTATAATAAACAAAGCATCAGATACCATGTCATTGTATTTCCCAACATATGTCGAGGTAGTCTCAAAGGATTTCATTGCATCATTCTTAATGTAATTTGGATCTTACGATCATTCAGATCTTTCTTCTAGAAGGTATTTTAATAATTTTCCATCTCAACAAATTTAAAACATGTTATAGTTTTCTTATCAGAATTAATCATAAAATAATTTTCGTTACACTCTCAATCCAAATTTCCAAACTTATCATATCTAAAAGACATCCCGGTTTTGTTAAGGCATTCCCATGTGTACTTTTCAACACACTTGTCACAAATTGGAAACTCTACTTTCTTACCTTCATATTCTATTAATTGATTTGTTCCCATTTACATCCATTTATACCTTTTCTTCTGACTATTTTTATAGTGAAAATAAAAATCTAAAACTCTACTTCAACACTCTCACTACATCGGATGAGTTTCTCGTAACTTTGAGTTCGTAATAGGCCAATGTTCTTCAATAATGTGTCCTCAATCCTGAGAAAAAATTCATGATTTTAATATAATGATTCCAACAAAGATTTGATTTATAAATTTCCATATAAGTGGTGTTTAAATAAACAAACCCAATAAATATTACTCTTATTATTTTAATTGAATTAATTCCATTAAATCCTAAGTCGAACCACCATATGAATATATTTCTCCTAGAAAAAATTCATAAATTAAACACATTCCAAGGCATCAATCTTAATGAGATTCTTGATATTATGGACCATTTACCACCACTAATCCACTTGACATTTAAAATGATAAATGGAAAGACTTACCTTTTGATAATATAAACATCCCATAACATCGAATATATAGTCATGGTTTTTAATCAACACTTTATCCACCACTGGACAAGAGGATCCACTAAAAGTAAGAGGGTGTTTCCACATAAAATGTTCTACTATCTTCATATTCCTTTGTGGTAGTTCTAGTGGTTCTCTTTCATAGATTCCACTAGTATTTATATCAAACATTGGTTGAACAATTAATGTCACAAATTACTAAGCTTCAATCCCTATAATTCTAGGATTTGAATTAGAAAACATATCATCATATCAATGCCTTCTAACATTTTCTTTCTTGTTTCTTCTGTAAAAATCCATTCTTAGCAGAAATATCATAGACGAAGAAACATGAAAATATTGAAATTCTATATCCATTAAATATAAGTTAATTTTTTTGAGTATTCTATTAATATCATATGAACACCAAATTTTATCTAAATCATTTTCTGATACCAACTATAAGGATTTAACTTTTTTTACTTTATATAATCTAGTAAACTATTTTAGAAATCACTTCCATACACTCCCAATGATATTTTAGGTTTACAGTTTTATAAAATTTTGACATAACACAAACATATAATCCATTATTCATACAAATTGGGTATTACTAAAATAGTATCAATTTCTACTTTAATTCAAATGTTTTTGAAAAAACATTAAAGGGCTTTAAGAAAAATATTCTCAATATTTGTCTTGGATAATTATTTTCAATTATCTGTCCCTAAACCCTATGAATGTTTTTTAAAAATGATATGATCACAACGGCTCAGTAAGGGACATAAATAAGAAATAAACTCATTAGTCCAAGAATACTTTTAATAATATGATATCACTTCCCCAATGATATACTTCTCACCATGAAAGTATAATATTCTTTGTGAAAAAATTAGATTTCTATAAATAAGATAGAACATAAATAAGACCGTAAAGGTAACTTAGGAAATTAAATACATAATATTATAACCATAAGGGATACCATGTGGTTTTTAACCCTCATAGATACTGTAAAATGTAACCCATATGGCTACCTTATAGTGTAACCATCACAGTTACACTTGTAGTAACCATACTATCAACCACCACCACAAGCATACCCAATGAATTAGAGGGTGATATAAATCCAAACCGTCATAATAAATATCTTCCAAGAACCATAAATATCCAAATAAAAATATTACTTTCATCCTATAAACATTCATTTTGAATTTTGTAAAAATAGATAGCTAAAATAGGAATTTAAAGAAAAGTCCCTTACCTCGGGTTTGTCTTACAGAAAACATGTTGAAACATCTAATATAATTATTTATAAGGTGTTATTAATATATTAAAGAACTATATTATTATATATAAAACATTATATGACATTTTAATAAAAACATTTCACCCATTTAATGATAATATTTTGTTATTTTCATGGTTTTATGTGTGTTTATTTCATGGTTTCCATGGTTGGATCATTATGGATTTTCTTATTGAATTGATGAAAGACTCCATAAGTTTAATGAAATGGTGGTAATATGTTTACATAAAACTAAAATAAACCGTATATCATTATTTTTATAGTAATATGATTCATTAGATAAAACATTAATGAAAATAAATTGATTTATGTTTTCGGTTTTTACAACCATCACGAAAGTATATAATTTTATTTAATATTGTGATTATATATTGGTTCCATAAAATTATATAAATTATAATGTGTATTGTAAAATAAGACTTAATTATAATAATGGTTTTATTACCAAAATGTATGTCAGTAAAATAAATTGAAAACACATCTTTCATGAGTATTTTAAATTTACATATCATAAACAATGTTTTCGTTATTTTAGAATAAGAGGAGAAGAGGATAGGATTGATGATGATATTACATTAAAATAATAAAGTTATAGTATATATAATATATTGGAGTTATCATATCACTTTAATTAGTGTATTTGAGGATAAAAAAGGAAATAAATGATATTCAAAATAAAATAAAATAAAATGAAAGAGGATTTTTCTTCTAGAACTTCTTCTCTTTCAAAACCTCTTTAAAGACCTTGGTTTGAAACATATGGTGAGAAGAGTAGGTATGTAACATGAATAAGAGTCTTGGTAAGGTAATTTGGATGAAATTAAAAATGATACAAGTATTTGGATGCGTGAGGAAAGGAGGTGGCGAGGGGTGGTTTTTATTATAGAGGATAAGGGTGTTTTTTATTATTTTATATATTACATTGTTATTTTTTCTAAAGACAATGAATGGTTGGAGAATTATCAATAAATATAAAAAAATAATTAATAATATTCTTATATTATAGTGATAATATCAGTGATTAAACATGTAATAGGGTATTTAATATATAATTAATATATACCGTAAATTACCGTATTTTACTATTCACAATAAATTCAACAATTTTAGAAAAATTCCAAAAATTCCCCTTAACAATTTTTTACATGTATAACTGAAAAATGTTCATTTAATGAAAATATTTTTCTAAATATGAGAAATTTATTTATTTTTAATTAAGTTCATCATTTATTCATAAAATATCGATTTTAAAATTATAACTTATTTTATAACACATTGAAAATTTAAATAAGGTCTCCTAAAATTATATTATAATCATAAGAAAACAAAAAAATTAATTTTTGAATATATTTTAGAATGATATTTTTTAATTCATTACATTAATTATTATATAATAGAAAAACAATTTTGTTTTATAAAATACCAACAATTATTTTATCATTTTGAAAACATTTATTTACATATTCCATGATATAAATATATCACATTGTCACTTATAAGAAACATGAAATTTATTTATAATATCATAGGTCAGGTTAATATTCTACTAGTATATATATTTTTTTTCTAGGAATGTCAATTATTTCTTTTTAAAATTTATAATGAATTTAAATATTTAAATTTAGAATGAAAACAATTTTTTTATGTAACTCGGTTATTACATGTTCTTACTTCTTTTATGGGAAATTATATTTTTTTAATAAGGTTCCCTTCTTAATTATTTTTGATAAGAAAATCTAAATCAAGAAAACCTCTTGATTTTTCACCCATTTTCATGTTCTCTCCCATGTCTGATTAATAAACTATTACATATTTAAAAATCAATAATTTTGATATGAAAAACTATCATGGTTTATTTCTTGTTTTATTCAAACAATTATACATTTTTCTATTTCAGAACTCTTTAATATTTTCCATAAATAACACTAAATTTTTTATTTCTAATGATTCATAAAAATTATTTTTATATCTATTCACTTAAATTTTACATCACTTATTATGATTAATACATATTTTTTAATTAAAAATGTGCATGTTTTATATAAATTATTTTTTTCATGGACACCATTATGATATTTCCTTATTTTATGCCTTTTGATATGATTGTGATACCCAATTCTTGATGTGGGTACCCCATATTTTTATCTTTGATCCCTTTTGTATGAATATTCATGTGCCACACATATTTATGAACTGGTTATGATGGGTGCTCTTAGAGAATGATCCAATGCATTCGGTAATGTTTCATCTAATGATACATCATGTTGGGATAGTGAGTAAACTTAATTCCTTTATGATATCTTGTTCACCGGGTCTTGGTAGTTATCCTTGAATCATGTTTATGTCATATTATATGATTTTTTCACATTCCTAAGATTCCATAATTTTATTATCCATGTTACAGAAGTTATTATTTATACCTTTATTCATGTTCCACGCCTTTTAGGTTACCATGATATGTATTCTAACCCATATGATATGTTTATTTCGATGTTAATTCACTTAATGTACATTTTCATCTCATCCCTTTTGTTCAGGTATTCCCCCAGATATCATATAAAGATATTATAGTTCAATGGATGTTCAGAGATCATTATGGTGATTAAATAGAATAAGTTTTTTAGTTTGGTTTTAATGTTTTCAAATTATGTTCCCAATCATCTAAACATGCAATAATTTATAATCCCCAGTTAAATAAAAATTATAGTTATGACTCAAATAATATTATAATATGTTAATAATCATAGGTCCACTATATAACTTCATCCACCATTCCAAATTTCATGTCACAATAAATAATATCTCTGTAGTTACTAAAGTCTCTTATGGAAAAAGCCCATATATTACTTGGATTTTTCTCGTTGAAGAACTTGCCACTTTAATATTAGATTGGATGCTAATTCCAATAGTTTACCTCATAAGACTAGTGAAATTAGCTATGTAGGTACCAACATATTCATTATCCCTTTTCATAAACTCAATGGACTCATTTTCCATCATAATAAAAAGAACACAAAAAATTTACTTATTTAATTGTATGTTCTCAACTCATCCTAGTCCACATATTCAATTTCATTATGTTTTATTGTGTTGTTGATTAGAGTCCACCACTAGTATGCTGCACCTTCCAACTTATAATTAACTAGAATGAAATCATCATCTTTTGAACATTGTATAATGGAGAATATATTTTCAGTGGTATATATCCAATGTTCAACAATAAGTGGTTCAAAATACTATATGAAATTTAGTGGAGTTTATCTCAATAAGGACTCAATAAAACACTTTTCCATCGTATTATTGTTTCCATGATCAATATAATTCATATCTTGAGTTATTTGTGTGACCATAATTAAGATATTTTTCATTGATGCACCAATATAACTCAAATAATCAGGAGTATGATAATTTAATTGTATATTGTAGTAACCATTAATATAGATCTTTTAGGTAATATCCTCAGATTTATTTAAAAAACCATATAATTTAGAATAGTTTTCATTGCGAGAAACCACTAAATCATGAAAAAACATATACATCATGTCTAAATTATGAAACTATCCTTAATCTATGACACCCTAGTATTACCTTAGGTCATTCATAGACAAATTAATTTTAAATCATTCATAATGGTTTGTGAAGAGATTGTGAATTTCCAAATAATAACCATCACGACCATTGAACTAGGTTCATAGTGAGTCCAGTTATCATGTACTAGGTTGCGCTTGAGATATGCACAATACACCTTGTAAGAGTATTTTATCAATTGTATATCTATACAACTAATTACACTTATAGAATCTATATAGGGATGAATTTCTTGAAACCACTCTCTCTCTCCTATATAAAAATTCTAGGAAATATTCCTATACTTATACATATTATTAGACTTATCCTTTGAAATATATATTGAGTTGTCAATAATTTATTCTCATTCAATATTACACTCGATAAAAAAACATTTTCTTATATACCTACTATAGCAACCGTATATTTTCATACATGTCCATTACTTTAATTGTACATAATACATAAAAATTTACACAAATAGACACCCAAAGAAAATGTTGTCCTAGTTATTTTTAATAAATGGAAACATAAACAATGGGAGAGACACACCACCGTCCCGAGATTCAGTTCATTCCTTGTTTGGGATCTGGTATCCCCATCATCCAATAGTAGAATAGGTTTCCACATCTTCCCATTATGGATAAGGATTCCCCTATTCCCATTGTGAGTCTAGTTTCCCCATCATCCCATCGTGGATAAAGCCCACTGAATAGAATCGCATCATTGTCTTATGAGATATAAATCATTACCCAATGCATAAGAGAGAGATATAGGTCCCACCCCTCTCATAATGAAATCATAGATATATGATCATTAACATCATAAATAATCATTTCATAACCCATGAAATTAAATGGGTGTCATAAACCCGTAATAATATCATAACATGTGGAAAAGAAGAAATTTTTCTTAATAATTTCATCAAAACCATTGAACTGGGTTTCATAGACATATAAGATGTGATGAAGATTCTAGTTTTCTAATCACTAACCCATGAAAGAGAAATAGGTTTCAAAATAACCATTCCATCAAAACATAAACCATTCAATGAAATAATATGAATGTATCCTTTGGATAATTTACCCAGAAAGTAATAATTAACTCCAATGGATGTCATCAAAGATGGAAAATAATTTGAGATATCATTTAAATACATTTCTTGATGAAAATATCCTTTGATCTTTATGTATTTCCATAAAATAACTATTTTATAAACATTTTAATTGAAAATAAAATTTAAAACTTATGAAGAAATATTTCATATGTTTTGAAAACTATTTCATTGAAAAAACATTGAATACATATGGATAAATCATTAAAATGTTTTAAAATCCATTTCATTTAGAACACTATGAAAACTAATAATGAAATCCGGAAAATTTTTGTAAACCTGTTTCTTTTAAACCACGATAAAAACCAATAAATGATTCATTGAAAACCACAAAAATTTTAAAACCATTTTTCCTAGAAAATGCAAAAACAAATTTATCCTTAAAACTTTTTTCAAAATATTCTTGAAAATATGGTTTCTGAAATTCATGGAATGTGCCTCAAAGAATGAAAATTTAGAAAAAATAGCTTTATTGATTTAGTACATTTTGAAAAATAAACCCCAAGAATAAGTGATAAAAAATTTTCATGTAAATACAATTATATTTATGGATATTAATAATGGAATATATTCATTGGAAATATATACAAAATAAAAAAATTATTGAGTTGTGAATAAGACATTAATCTTACAGAAATAAAACTGAGCCTATATATCCCCAAACCTAATTTATTGACTCTTATTGTACTCATAAATATACTTTATAATAAATATATGTTTATTATAAATATATTATGAAACCATATTCTTATATCTAAAACATATATATCTCTATACCACCTTATTATAAACACATTCATGTTAAGGTTACGTTTTAGGTAATATCTTCTTTGTTCATCCCATGTGTCTTTATTTTTATATTTTTTTCCCTTATACTTATATGATGATTGATATAATTATAAACAAGATATTTTTATCATGTAAATTCAGTATATATTTTTTTATAATAATCTATTATTGAAATAATTAAGAAATGGAACACACCATTCATGGAGACTGTAGGTCGTACGTATGCATGTCTGCTGCTTCTTTTTAATTTTCATATTGAGATAAAGTTAGTAAATAACATGTTTGTTTGTATGTATCTATAACAATAACATTAAAATTATTATTTGATATAAATTATATATGTTTTAATTACCCATCCATTACACATTCCTAGTAGAGTGTAAATGATTCACATCCCTTTGAGGATGTGGTAGACCACAATTTAACAAAAAAATTTTCACAGAATGTATATAATGAAGGTATCTTTTATATAATAATGAAAAAATCATTATTAAATACTAAATATCATACATATAAAATATATATTCCAACACAATTTTTAACCATTAGATGTGGTGATGGAAAAATTAACAACTTCATTTCTTGAGGCAATAGTTCTCCATACAGAAGAATGGTAAGTTTTTTTACCATTAGATGGATGTGTGTCAATGTATATGTAAAGACATAAAAACATCTCATTATACTTAGTATTATGAATATTTTATATAATAATTGAATACTAATATTATATTTTGGAATAAAAATAAAACAAAATAGCTTGATAAAGGATGTTGCCTCTTCTTTGGGTAACTCCTTTTGGTTTTCACCAAAGGGATTCCTTGGATGATGTTATGTACAAAGTGAGTATTATAAGATTAATTCAGTGATTTATTGGGATATTTATGAAGAGTTTTTCTAAAATAATGGTATTTTGGTATGTGAATAATTTTTAGGGGTGAGTGCCTTTATTTAGTAGGTGAGTAGTGTCATTATTGTAAATTTTTTAAATTGGAATTTCACCCATGTTTTTTCGATGATATGTGGATCCAATAATGGTCAAAATTAAAAAATAGATTATATAGGGTATAAATATAGATATAAAAAGGAATATTTATAATTTTCTAGAACATTTTAGGCCTTATGATTAAAATTTATTCAATTGTTAAGTTAATTTTTCACATCATCGTGGTAATTTATTTTAATCACATTCACTAATATTTGTGGTAAAAACCAATTTTTACCTTTTTAAACTGTATATATTATTATTATTTCAAATACCAAATCAAATTTTCAAAATTAAAATCACATAAATGGTAGAAATTAATTTGAAATTAATCCCCTAGACGTGTTGTGAGAGGGGTTTTTTAAGAAAAAATGTTTTAAAAAATGGAATGTTATCGTATCCAATTTCAATGTGAAATTGATTAAAATGAAATAAATTGGAATAATTGATGTAAAATTGATCTTATTGTAGTTTAAAAAAAGATAAAAATATAATTTTAATATATAAATATTTTAAAATGAAGAAAAATTTTGAATAAAAATGTAGTACTTTTCACTATTCAAAAAAATGATGCTTTTTAGAAAAATCCAAAAAATTATCCATCAAGAAAATTAATAAATTTTCAATTCAAAAATAATGTTTGTTTTAGAAAATTTTATTTATAAAATTTTAAAAAATTAATTTTATTATTGTTCCCAGAAGTACATAAAAATATTATTATTTATGAAAATAGTATTTTCAAACATATAAAGACATTACCAATATTACATGTTTTATTATTAATATACTTTACTTACATAAAGCACTATAAATATTATTTACAATTATGTAATTAATATTAACATCACTAGCTTAATGGGTAGGTTAAAATAGTATCATTTAGAAATGTTTAACAATAAAATGAAGTTTTGTAAAAACTTGTTGTTTCGTGTAACACAACCCAAGTAGTTTTACTTGTAGTGAATCCTTATATTGATGTAGATTATAAATAATATTTTTAAATTTTTTGTGAAATGCATTACATTATTGATAACTAATTTATTCAAAAAAAGTTTCATAAAAATTCATTGTGTTACATTCAATTTGTATCATAACATGTTTAGTTGAAACCTTATGGACTAGGATTATGATAAAATATTTTATGAAACATAACACTATAATTAAATTGAATAATATTTAAAATAGTGGAATAATTTTGTAATTTTTTAATGAGGATAATTTTTGTGTTTTCCTATAAATGTATCCCTTTATTGATAATGTTTTTCTAGCATAATTTTATTAATGGGTAATAACTCTAAAAATTGTTTATTCATCATTGACACAATAAAACAAGGTGAATGAAAATTGGATTTACTATGAAATAGGTTTTACACTCCCTTAGGATATTATTTTCATATCTTATATAATTATTAAAAACAATTATGAGTGATTTGAAAACATTTTAAATATATAAAATAAAAGAAACCATGCATATGATTTCAGGATTAAAAAAATAATGATCAATTTAATATAAGTCTTGCAACAGATAAATAATTATATGTAATAAATTTAAATTTATAATGCCATTATCTAATTTATCATAACTCATTTTTTATAAATGTAATCTGAATGAAAGAATGGTATCAACAAACATGGTTAATTTAAAAATCACCCTAATGAGAAACAAAATACAACTAGTATTTTAACTGAGTATATCATTTCTATATTAGGGATTTACAATTAGGTTATAAAAAACCTCATTTCTTAAATATAGAGACATGTTGTTCAATATAGTGACACTTAAATGTTATATCTTTTTATGTGATAGATTCCACCCCTCATTTAGTATGACTGCTAATACAATAGAAGTTGGTCAGTTTATTATTTCCTTTGAATAATTATTTCTATCCATGGAAAATAATGAATAATAAAATGTTATACTTGAATTATATTATATCAAGGGTGATTTTGATAAATTTTATTAATTGAAAAATAATATTGAGGTAAACGATGAAATAAAACACATGGATTATTGAGATTTTAAATAAACATTGTTGATAAATCTTTACCTCATGAGAAATGAAATAAATGAAGATAATTTTCCATAAATTAAATAAAAAGTAATAATGAAGTGTTTTTTAGTATGAGGAAACATTTACCAGACCAAATAATTATTTTAATAATTGAATATAGAATATAAAATACCTGATTTTCCATTTACATGAATGTATTAATCTATGTATCTGAAGGTCGATTGTTTCACAAAAAAATATTATTATTTAATGAAATAGTTTTATGCTCCTTCAAAAGATAGAATGAATTTTATAGAACATATATATGAAAGGGGAATCTAGGTAATAATTGTTCTTGTGATCACTATGAAAATGGTGTCATATCATTTAAGAACAAAATGAATTAATATCTATCATGTGAAAATTTATAGTTGCAATATCCTAGAAAATATTTGTAGGGAATGGAATTTTGTTACATGTGTGGAGAAAAGGATCATATAACTAAAAAATACTAGAAAAATATTATGATTTATATGTATTGAACTATAATTAAATGTTCAATTATTTACACTAATTTACCAATCATTAAGGGAACATATTGAAAACGTTTTTAGGGGAGATGGATAAACTTATTAAATCACTTTAGAAATGGTGGAAGTAATAAATTACGTCATCACAAGTACCATAATCATAGCTTAAAATTTATACAATGCATTATTTAATTATTATTCTTTAATGTCAATTATATTTTTCCTTTTTTATAAGAAAATTATATACTTCCTATAACTATAATAAAGGTATTTTCAATCAAAATTTTTCATTAAAGGCTCAGTACAAAAACAATGGGTCAAGAAATCCCCACCACAACACAAAAAACGTGAACTATTGCTAAAAATTATTTTAAAAAATATGTTCTTCATAGATAAAATCTATGGTGTGGATTATATTTAAAATTTTGATGCTAACATATTATTTCAAGTAGATTAATATTATGATTCATGAAAAATATGATTAATTGCATAACATTGAAAAATTTAAATCAACATCAAATACATGTTTATCTCCGCACCGATTAGCACTTCTTAATTTGATTCATATGGAAGATGATTAACCATGATACCAATATAAATAAGGTAATCCTAAAATTGATTATGTACCTATTATATCAAAATAAATTATATTTTTCCTTGGGGAATTACTCGAATATCCACATGTGTGTGAAATTGAATTTTCCATTGATTTAATATAAGATGCATGAACAATGTTAAAGGATCATTATAGAATAGACACAATCGAATTAATGGAGTTGAAAAAACACCTAGAGGAGAGATTTGATACTGGATTTATACATCCTTATATTTCACCATGGATATCCCATGTTCATTTCCTTAATAAGAATGATGGATTCATGAGGTTATAGATTTATTATAGGGAAATAAATAATATGAAGAACAATAATAGGTTACATCATCATCACATTGATGACATATTTTAGCAACTTCAAAGACATTAATACTTTAACATTATTAACATTCATTTTGGGTGTCATCAGTATTGTATAAAGAACAAAAATTCAAAATATATTTTCTAAATTAGGTTTTGAAATTATGAGTTTATGTAACTTCTATTTTGATTGACATTTACACAGTCAGTTTTTATGGATATAATGAATAATGACTTCAATAAATATCATGATAATTTAATTTTATTACTAATTAATGATATCATTGTGTATTTTATGATATATAAAAATGAGAGTTTCACTTTTATATCAATCTTGAGACTTATAGAAGAAAATATTTATATGATAAATTTAAATAGTGTGAAATATGGCTTCGGGATGTTTCTTTTCTGGGCCATGTTATCTGTAAGGATACATTCACATTTGTTCATAAAATGAAAATGTATGTATAATAATTTCATGCACTAATGAACATAATTGAGGTATGTAGTTTTATTATTTTTTAAGGTTAAAATAATTGAATTTTTTAGATTTTTTTCCTATTTGACAACACATTAACCAAGGTTACACATAAAGGGCTTATGTTTATATAAACAAATATGAAGAATATTTTGTTAAATTGAAGGAAATATTGGTAAATTTTCTGATGTGAACTGTACTATTGAGAAATGATGGATTTTTCTATAAATGGTGATACATTAAAGACGATAACGGGTTGTGTCCTAATATAAATTGAAAAGGTTATTGAATATGAATCGAGGATGTTTTACATTCATGAACAAAATTTCCAAACCCATTATCATGCATTATTAGTTTGAATCATCTCATACAATATGTGGAGTTATTTTCTCTATGGTGAAAGATGTGAAATACACAAAGACCATAAGAGACTAAAATATTTATCTAGAAAGATAAAAAATATATCAATATGTGGTAAAGGAAATGGATCAAGAAACTCCATTATTATTATTGTTCAACAAAAACCCACTTATGGAATTAAAATATGGTATTAGATGAATTCGGAAGGAAAGATCATGGATTTCTAACCCAAATGAGGATTTAGATAGATTTTATGTTCATCGAACAAATATATATGGATATTGGAATTACTAAGGAATTAGATACCTACCAACATTTTTAAATAAGTACAAAAGAATTTTTATTATAAAATTTAAAATTATTCAATCTGATGGCGATAATATTTAGAATAAAATTAAATATGTGAATGATGCAATATTATAAGACATCATTTGTGAAGCTAGAATTATAAAACATGGAAATAGATAATGTTTTTAATATATAATTTAGATTGAAAGGGTTTTTTTTGGATGATTTACATTGCTCTCATTTCTCTATACACCCTCACAACACCAATATGTACATGAATTTGAGGGAACATTATTTGTGGGACATAATTAAGAATAAAATTACAAAATATATAACAGGACGCATTGTTTATCTAGAAGAATAGACTGAGAGACAACACCTTATTGGATAAGTGTAACATCATCCTATTCATTTGTGAAAATGTGAGGACATTACTTTATCCATTTTCACTGGATTATAAAATAATCCTTGAAGGTATCATAAATTTTGAGATATTGTTGATCACTTTACCAAACTGGCACATTTATTTTCAATAAGTTAATATTTTCATGTTTATTTTCTTGAATGACTCCATATTAATGGTGCTCTAATACATTATGGTGCACCTCTATCAATTGTGTCTGATCATTATCTCCAATTTATATCATAATTCTATAGGATTCCTTAGAGGGCTCTTGATAAAGAGATTCATATGAGAACCACCTATAATCCTCATACTGATGGACACTCTAAAGGACTATTCCAATATTGGAAAACATGTTGAGGTTATGATAACTTTACTTTCATGGTATTTGGGTACAATATTTATCACTGGTAGATTTTTATTTTAAAAATTGTAATCATTCATGTATTCCAATTGTTTCATATGAATCATTAAATTGAAATAGATATTGAATTGCATATTTTTTGGATGTGGTTATTGAAAGGAAACTTTTTGATCTATAATATTTAAGGTGAAACTGAATATTGTAAGGACTATTCCAAATCGTATTAATGAATATCAGTGGAGGAAAAAGTTTTTATATGATAACCAAAGGAAATATCTAAAATTTTTGGTATGATATCAGGTTTTCTTTAAATTATCTTCATAGAAGGGTGTTATAAGTTTCAAAAAAAAGGACATTGATCCCCAGGTATGTCAGTCCCCATAAAATTTGGAAAGGAAATGAGTTATTTCATAATGATTTTAAATTCCATCAAGAATCTCTAATGTACATGTTGTGTTCCATATATCCTTTTTAGGTAACTATATTCCACACCCAAATCATGTTCTCACCTTGGAATAAATAGAATTATAACCCAATCTATATTATTAAGAAAATATTATCTATATTATTGATATCAAAGAACAAATCTCAAAAAGTCAAATGAATTGACTAGAAAAGGTACATTGGAGAATTAATAAAATGGAGGAAGAAACATGGGAACTATTATATATAATGATGAAGAACCACCCTCATTTTGTAGAAAGTAATATCTATTAAATCTTCATGTACATTGAGGGAATAAGTGAAAATTAAACCTCAATTAATTAATGGGAAAATTATATTTTAATATAACAATATAAAAATAATATATATATATTACAGAACACAAAAATTTTAATTTTATAGGATTAATATTGATTTTGTTGATATTAGGACAAAATAATCCTATAATGATTTTTTCACTTTTTCTCTTAAATGTAAGGTGTAAAGAAAAATGGAAAATGTAGTTTTTAACGCATACCCATTTTATTCATAATAATATTTAATTATACAAATAATTAAAAAATTTAAATATAAATTTTATATAAATAAAAATATGATGATTTTGGCGTAAAAGGGATAATTTTCCATAAAATATTTTATTGAGAAATATTTTCTTTGAAGAAAAGAAACAACACCTATCAATTTTACATAATTAAAAAAATAGGTATTCAGGATTTATTTAAATTTTTTATATATTAAGTATATTAATTAATTAATTTATGTTCATAAAATTATGATTACTAATCATATTGTTAATAGAAATTCATTTTAGGCTTCAAAATGTATTTCTTGAAAACATATTATCAACCTTATTTGTGGGTTTTACAAACTAAATTTTATAATAGTTATGATTTGA
Organism: Viscum album; assembly: GCA_963277665.1. Classification (NCBI taxonomy): domain Eukaryota; kingdom Viridiplantae; phylum Streptophyta; class Magnoliopsida; order Santalales; family Viscaceae; genus Viscum; species Viscum album. The sequence goes on from OY728142.1 coordinate 1,545,124,425, forward strand.
ATTTGTTAAAATATATTAAAATTTTGGATTTATTATAATTAATATTATATAATATGTAAAATTTAATTTGGGTCATAATGTATAGCGTAGCTAATAAAAGTTAATTATTATGGTTATTGTTAAAATGAGTTTTTGTGCATTACATGAGTTTGTGATAAAATAAATTTTCTAAAGAATAATTTTTTCATTGATTAATTGGATTAATTTTTTTTAATATTTAGGTAAAAATATTATTATGAGGAACAATTTATTTTAAAATTAATAGATTGTAACATCCTAGGTAAATAAAGAAAAATATGTTTTCATATTTATTAATATTCGAGAATTAAATATTAATTTTACTTTCAATGGGTTGCTATGTTCGTTAGCGTACCCGATACGCAACAACGAGTTTCTTTGAAATCTTATGTTTCATACTAGTAATATAAAAATATTATTTTAAATGGTAGTTAACACATATACTTTGTATTGGCGGGAATGAATATAAATAACTAAAATATGATTATATATGTTTGTTAAATGTTTTTACATTTATCCAATAAAAGATAAAGGATTAAAATAAAAAAAGAATTCAATTTTAGGCATAAATACTCTAATATTCACTAAAAGGTCGACTTATCACCTTTTGATGGAGAACCCTCTTTAAATATAGATTTGGTCACTCATATACATTTTATTGGACCAAATAAAATTATTCTTTAGAATCAGGACATCAAAATTTACTTTGTGTAAATTTTTGGTATTTTTTCGATAAAGTTCATTTTTAGTGAATAGTTAAAAATGTTGCATTTTAATTAAAAAACACTTTTTAATATGATTTATTTATATTATTAGATTATCTTTTGAATTTGATTTAATGTGAAATTAGAATATATTTTTACCATTTAATCCAATGGTGGTTATTGGAATTAATTTCACTTTGAAATTTGACTTAAACAAGTGTCAATCTTTTGATAGATATTGCTTCTTAAAAACTCGCTATTTGTTTTGACAGCAGGAATTAATAATTAAAATAATTAATGCATCTTATATGTTTTGAATATTTTAAAATAGACATCATTTTCTAATTCAGAATATCAAATATAGCTTAGGGTAAATTTTTGGTATTTTTCTGAAAAACATCAATTTTTTATGAATAGTGAAACCACTAAGTGGTAGTTAAAAACTGATTTGTCATTTAAATGAATATTTACCACTTCAGTGAATTGATTTTCAAAAATAAAAACATACATTGATTTCATTAGGAAGTAAAATGTCATGACACGACCCTACCCAGCCTCGAGCCGCAATTACCCCAAGCCCGCCTCCATAGGCCAGGGGCTGGCGACCAGCGCCGAAGGCACAACAACTCGGGGAGGCCCTTGCCTAAGCACTTGTACACACACATGCAGCACACTCAATGAAAAAGTGCAGAGTAAAAGAAAAGACAAGTAATGAAAAAGGGGAACTGCTATAAATAAACCACAGGAGTGCATCGACCACTAGACAGTACAGGGTACAAGCTAAAAAGAAAAGGGGAAAAACACGCGCCCAACCAAAACAAGTGCCAAAACCCGGCAAAAGGTAAACCAAAAGAAACCGCTGATAGGTCTTCCACCTGAAACCCGGCCACGACCACCGCATGCGGTCCAAGCTCCCAAGCTCCTACGCTTCACTGAAGTCACACTCTACCTGTTCGTCATCTGCAAGGGCACACCAAGTGCGGGCAAAGCCCAAGCAGGGGTGAGTATAAAAATACTCAGTAGGATACACCGAAGGCTCGAGGGAGCAGAAAAGGAGGTACCGAAGGGTGAGCAGTAGATCGAACATTGAGAAGTGAAAAAGTACAACAGAGAGTGCAGTAAAGAGCCCAGCTCAACCCAACAAGAGGAAGGAAGGTAGACTCGTCCAGACACAAGGAGCTGGAAACGGTGAGAAGAAGATCTTCCCATCGAGTCTTCGCTACCTATAGCAGGAGAGTAGACTCATCCAACCAAGAGAAGCTAGACACGGAAAGCACATGGCATACCCCACGCGTCTTCGCCTTTCCTGGAAGGAGAGTAGCCAGAACCCAAGGAGTGGGTACCAGAAGAAGGTATATACATATCCTTATGCTCAGTGAGAATCCCAAACAATGTTGTAAGGGAATCTCCGTCCCGTAGCTCAGCCCAAGAAAAGAGTAGCCAACAGTCCCAGAAGTAACCCCATCATCGATGCCCAGCATCCCGCACGTCTGCCCTGAACCGCAAGCCAAGGGGGCCAGTCACCGCACCTTGATACTATCCTCTTTGGGCGGCACTGACTCGCCCGCAAGTTTTTAGATCGCGTCGCAAGAACGCATCTCAGTGGGGAAAGTGCCCCTCGTACTTGAGAGTTCTAGGAAAGTAAAACCACACCTCATCACTACCCTGCAGTCGAGAGGTCTCCTCAAAGTCAAGCCGTTCCATCACCGACCCGTACAACCACGGGTCCCGCTCCGGTAATCACGGAGGAAAGCCTCAGACTAGCCTAGTCGAGAGGACTGAGTCTGGAATGCCAACCGGTGTCCCCACTGCCCAGCCCTGCTGAAGGGTAATTCATAACCAGATATCAGGTGACCCACAGCCCAGCCCCGCTAGAGGGTAGACCCTAACACATCATCCGGCGACCCACTGCCCAGCCCTGCTAGAGGGTAGACCTTAATACATCATCAGGCGACCCACTGCCCAGCCCTACTGGAGGGTAGACCTGGAACTAGACGACAGGTGACCCACTGCCCAGCCCGACTGGAGGGTAGACCCTAAGAGGTCGTCGGGTGACCCACTGCCCAGTCTCTGCTGGAGGTTAGACCCTAAGAGAATCAGGTGACCCACTGCCTAGTCTCTGCTGAAGGGTAGACCCTAGAAGTCAGCGAGCAACCCACTGCCCAGCCCTGCTTGAGGGTAACCCCCAGGAAGTCGATGAGTAACACACTGCCGAGCCCCGCTGGAGTTTAAAACTCATAACCGCTCTGCCCATCTCTACAGGAGGGTACAACACTGGCCAACCGAACACGGAGTGGGTGTCGCACAACCACCCAACTCAAGAACAACTCTCCCAAAAGAGGTGCAGCATCTGCTCCAGCACTAGGTGTCACTAGCACCGCTACCGGCCAATCCATCGAGAACGAAACCAGGGGGAGACCACTCAACCATGCTGGTCAACAAACGAGCACATAGCCAGGGGATGAACTCCACCCTGCTGGTCAAACAAACACACAGAGGGACCATCTACTCCGTGAGAGGTCCAAGTACGTGAAGCAGAAGACATCATGCACTTGGGGCCCACACGATGTGTCGCCCCAAGTCAAACCCCAACCAAGCGCACAAACAGTCTCAGGTACGAACCACACGTACCCCCAAGCGCTCTCGTATACTCCCTGAGTATACCTCGTTCTAGCCCAAAGGTTATTGTGCCCATGACACCTAGCATCAACGTGAAGGATTGATGTAACAACTCCACCTCAAAGGCCCACGCACGGCCAGCCACATCTCGTGAACCATTTACATCAATCTCCCAAGAGTGCGCGATCAAACGCCAAGGGTCCGCTACAAACAAGGTAGGGTAAACTGCCACTAGAGAACCTTCCATGCTTCTGATGTTAATAAGATTGCGCAAGAGGCTCCGCACGGCCAAATGGATCACACTGTTGTAATTCTCGCGGAAAAACACACGAGATCGACTACTTACTCGGCTGAAATAGTCAATCGGTGAAAAAGTGTCTATTCACCGTAACTAAGCCCGTGTGGGGCCCACCCCAAGATCCCGAAACTGAACCAACGGATCACACCACTGCGATCCCCTCATAAAAACACACGGGATTGAGTACTCAATCGCCCAAAATGGACATCCGGTAAAAAGAGTACTATTCACCGTAGCCGGGTCGGGTGGGACCCACACCAGGTCCCCGAAAAAGGCGGGTGAATTGCACCATCGCAATCCCCTCGGAAAAACATCCAGAATCAACTGCTCAAACACCCCAAACAGATGTCGGGTGAAAAAGTAGTGTTTCACCGTAATACGTGCGAACTAGGCCCCGTGGGGCACACACCTCATCTCCAACCCGAATGCATTGGAAAGCTTCTCAAAAATCCCGCACGAGGACTGGGATCATGCTGCCACTGATGGCGCGTCAATCGGACATCCCAAATGAGAGTTAGGTCCGATGCAAGAATAATTAATTAATTAAATAATTAATTAATTATTCACATTGTGTTTCGTGCCGCAGAGCAACAAAACCAACCCGCAAAGGTTATGAACCACATTGGAAGTACCGTCTCAGCCTCAGGATTACATCGCCTCCGACGGCGCGCCAAACGGACATATGGCTCGCGAGCCACGTCCGTCGCAATTTGAATAATAAATTAATATTACTAACTTAAAGCTCTCCGGTCACCCGTCATCGGACACGGAAACCAAAAGTCCCGAAACACAACTTAAAGATAGCGCCTCGTCGATACGGACTCATCGCCGCAGACGACGTGTCAAACGGACGCGCCGTTTGAAAGATATGGCCCCCCAAAATGCAAGGGGCCCAAAGGGGCCGGTCCGGACCGGTCCAGACCGCCAGCCCGGTCCAGACCGCCGCGGCCCGCTGGCCGCGGCTCATTCACATTGCATCGGACCCCTCGGGTCCGGTTCTTCCCAGCAGACCAGCCAGAAGGCCGGTCTTCTTCTTCTCCCGCAGGACCCGGTTTCGGTGGGTCCTTTTCCACGCCGCATGCACGAGGCACGGCGACTCGGGTTCCTCTACTGAGGGCGATGGGCCGAAGCCACGCCGCGGCCGCCTAATCCCTGATCCGCCGACGGCCGCACCCAGCTCCTCCAAAGCCGCCCGACGCCACCCGCCGTCCGCGAACCCAGCCGCTGCCGACCGCCGCCCGCGCCAGGAGCCACTGCGCGCCGCCGCCTCAGCCCCTGTTGCTCCGCCGCTGGACCTCGCCGGAGAACCCAAAACCGCCGGAAACTTCAAAAACCCGCAAAGTTCGGCGGACGTCTTCAGGGTCCTCGGAACTCGGTTTTACAAACCAAGACAAGCGATGGAGAGAAAATAAAATCTACTACGCGTTTATGGGCTTTGATTCGACGATCGAATGGCAATCGACACATATAATTGAGGTTGAAAGATGGTTCAGTAATTAAAACGCAAACAAAGACTTCCTACATGCAGGGGCGTTGCCCGAAGCTTCACGGGCGATCCACCGCCGCGCCGTCTCCTTGCCAGAGTTGCCTCGCCGAAGTGGAGGAGGAGGAAGAGGGAGGCAGGGGAGCCTGCGCCAGGGATTGAACAAGGGAGGGGGACGAGGTTTGGTTTAAGTAGGAAAATAATTAATTTAAAACTTTAATTAATTTAAACTCCCAATTTAACCTGCGTCTGAAAAGCTTGACGGGGTCGAGGTTAAGCCTACCCTAGGCTATGAACCACGCTATGAGTGTAACGGTGGTCTCATAATTTTATTCTGAGACCCCGTTCAAAAGTTATTAAACTTAGCACCCGAGGCCACCAAATTACGAAAACACCCCTGGGCCATTTTTCACAGACGGGCCGTACCCGCAAAACTTATACCCCTCCTAGGGTAAACAACATGCTCCAAAATCAACAGTGCCCTCGGTTTTCCAATTCGAGCCACTGTTTATGATATACTAGCATTTCTCCATTAAACGAATAAATTAATTTATTAGTTTATCCGTTTAACCTTCCGGAAGCGAGCGAGGGGTCCAAACATCCCGCGTTGACATGTTTTATGTCGTTCCTCGGGTAAGCACCGCATTCCGGACCCATCTGTACACTCTGATCTCTGATCCGGAACTCCGTTTAGGAGTTATCCCATTTATTTGGCGTTTCTAGTGTGAACGCACTGAAAATTTAATTCCGGCCACTCCGGGGCTCGGAATCGGACGCCGTCTGAAGGTTCTTCTCTGGAATATCATCAATAATATTTCAAAGTCTTTCTCAGAAAAAATTGGGTTCTTACATCATTCCTTAATTCAATCTTTTCATCCCCGAAAAGCAAAACTAGGGAGCAACACAGGGTACAAAGCCCACACCTGGCTTTCCCATACCCAGAAGAACCCACACATAGCTCTGTGTCACTGCACACAGACCAAAGGATTGATCTGTTCATGCGATGTTGGCCCATGCTGAAGTCGTGCACCCACTCCAGACTTTGGGCTTAGGGACAGTCGGTAGGGTACCTCCCCATCCCTTTGCACGGTTTGAAACGGCCCGAAGGCCCACGGGGGTAGCTCACCTCCCCGGTCCAACCTCTACGTCGCACGCCACCACTGGAATCACAGCCCGCACCTGAAACAAGGCCCGGTGATTCCCTCATTCAGAATATTCGTATGGTGAAACACCTAAGGATATCTGGTCATGCACGGTTCCACAGTCGATGCTCTCTTACACGCTCAAAATGCGAAAGAGTCAACACCGTCGACTAAAGGAAAAGGTCTCATGCCTTTTTCCGTACCAAAACAGGGTCACACCCGACGCCCTGCGTCACCCTAGTAACACATCAAACAAGGAGCCGGGAGGAAAGCAGATCACACGCAGAGTCTAACAATTCTACTGCAAAAAGTAGAAGAGTCGCAAGGGGTACCTCTCACCATCCCATGCTCTGTAGGATCGTAGACATCCAAAGATCGCAGCCGTCCGTGGTCCCCAACTGCCAGCTCTCGGAGCCTGACGTGGACCGCATAGTGGTGATGGGGAGATCTCGTAACGTCGTCCCCCACCTCCATCTCCTCCCGCTCCTCTTCTAGAACCACCTCTCGGGCCACTACTCCGATCACGGCACTGCCTCTGCCGTGGTGGTGCGCCTGCTGCCTGCCCGAAGCTCTCAGCAACTCGGGTCGGGCAGTCTCGTGCCAAGTGACCTCTCCCATCACAAGAATAGCACCGAATCTCTCTGGGCTCCACTGGTGCCCTTCGGCACCACTGTGGTGTACGACCACGGCCCGGGATCCACTCACGGAAGGGTATCCTCGGCTAAGGCCCTATGCCATTTCGCCATAGTGGTATACGACCATGTCTCCGAAACCAGCAGTGGGAAGGCCACCTGCATCGAGGTCCTGTCCTCCGGTGCCTGCTAGCTATGGCAGACGTCCCGGCTCCATCGCGCCCACTGCCACTACCAACCGCAAAACATGACAGGAAGCCCTCTATCACCAGCGTCTGCTCTAGCACCCCGACATAAGTGGAAATGCCTAAGGGTACTATGACAGCACAAATCTCTCAGCAGAGACCATGCTCAAACTTCCACGCTCAGAGGTCGTCCTCATGGACCAAGTCCGGGTAAAAGCCTGCACGGTCTACAAAACTAGTCGCGTACTTGGCCACCATCATCCCACCCTACTAAAACTGCAGGAGCTCCTGAATCCGAACGGAGCACAAGCAGGAGGGTAAAAACTTCTCACGGAGCAACAACTGAATGTCGTCCAATGAAAATGATGACTCGTCAAGAAAATGAGTCACCAGACTCCACCAACTCAAAGCTGCCCCACGAAAAAGGTTGACTTCCAAATCCACTCTCTTATCTGTCGGTGTCTGCACAAGCCTGAAAAGGCAAACCACTGTCTCGAGCCAAACCTCTGATGCCTGAGGGTCTGGCTCACCACTAAACCTCAGCGGTCCCTGCTGCTGGAACTCACGGAGCGTGCTCAACCTGTGCTCAAGCTCAGCCTACTCTGCTGAAATTGTCTGCTGCTCAACAGGTGGGGGTGCTGCTACCGGCCCACCCAGAAAAAGGGGCTCGCATGATGGGTTCTGGACTGTGGCCTCATAGTTCACACGGTCGTCATCACGCACCCAATGCTGGTATCCTGGCTGGCTATCATTGCGGAGACATCCTGAATATTATCAAGGAGTGCCGCGGTCAGATGAGCATATATGTATATACCAACAACAACAACGATGGGGAGCTGACTCAAGAAGGACGGTCAAGACTCGGTCCTATGTGATGCACAAACAAATTTCCCTGCAACAAGCGTCTCAGCATGACGAGCCGACAAGATGGTTATCAAGGTCCTCGTGAATGGATACGTCGGTTGCCGCACCATCACTGGACTCCCTGGCCTGGGAGCCACTCTCGAGACACGTTGACACTGTTGCCCTAAATCCCAACCAATTCCTCTTTTAGGGACGCCCGAACATCGTCCCAAGGAACGAACCACCTTTGATACCACTTTGTCACGACCCGACCCTACCTGGCCCCGAGCTGCAACTACCCCAAGCCCGCCTCCATAGGCCAGGGGCTGGTGACCTGTGCCGAAGGCACAAAAACTCAGGGAGGCCTTCTCCTAAGAAGATGTACACACACACGCAGAACACTCAATGCAAATGTGCAGAGTAAAAGAAAAGACAAGTAATGAAAAAGGGAAACTGCTATAAATAAACCACCAGAGTGCATCGACCACTAAACAGTACAGGGTACAAGCTGAAAAGAAAAGGTGAAGAATACACGCCCAACCAAAACAAGTGCCACAACCTGGCAATAGGTAAACCAAAAGAAACAGCTAACGGGTCTCCCACCTGAAACTCGGCCATGACCACCGCACGCGGTCCAAGCTCCCAAGCTTCTACGCTCCACTGAAGTCACGCTCCACCTGTCTGTTGACTGCAAGGGCACACCAAGTGTGGGAAAAGACCAAGCAGGGATGAGTATAAAAATACTTAGTAGGATACCTCTAAGGCTCGAGGGAGCAACAAAGGAGGTACTGAAGGGTGAGTAGTAGAGAAAACAGGGAGAAGTAAAAGAGTACAACATAGAGTGCAGTAAAGAGTCTAGCTCATCCCAACAAGAGGAAGGAAGGTAGACTCGTCCAGACACAAGGAGCTGGAAACGGTGAGAAGACGAACATCCCGTCGAGTCTTCGCTACCTATAGCAGGAGAGTAGACTCGTCCAACCATGAAAATCTAGACACGAAAAGAATGTGGCATACCCCGTGCGTCATTGCCTTTCCTGGAAGGAGAGTAGCCATAACCCAAGGAGTGGGTACCAGAACGAGGTATATACATATCCTTATGCTCAGCGAGAAGCCCGAAAAACGTCGTAAGGGGATCTCCGTCCTGTAGCTCAGCCCAAGAAAAGAGTATCCAAAAGTCCCAGAAGTAACCCCATCATCGATGCCCAGCATCCTGCACGTCTGCCCTGAACCGCAAGCCAAAGGGCCCAGTCACTGCACTTTGATACTATCCGCTTTGGGCGACACTGACTCGCCTGCACGATTTTAGGTCGTGTCGCAAGAACGCGTCTCTGTGGGGAAATCGCCCCTCGTACTTGAGAGTTCTAGGAAAGTCAAACCACACCTCATCACTGCCCTATAGTCGAGAGGTCTCCTCAAAGTCAAGCCGTTCCATCACCGACCCGTACAACCAAGGGTCCCGCTCCGGTAATCACGGAGGAAAGCCTCAGACTATCCTAGTCGTGAGGACTGAGTCTGGAATGCCAACCAGTGTCCCCACTGCCCAGCCCTGCTGAAGGGTAATTCATAACCAGATATCAGGTGACCCACAGCCCAGCCCCGCTGGAGGGTAGACCCTAACACATCATTTGGCGACCCACTGCCCAGCCCTGCTGGAGGGTAGACCTTAATACATCATCAGGCGACCCACTGCCCAGGCTTGGTGGAGGGTAGACCTGGAATAAGTTGACAGTTGACCCACTGCCCAGCCATACTAGAGGGTAGACCTGGAACTAGATGACGGGCGACCCACTGCCCAGCCCTGCTGGAGGGTAGACCCTCAGAGGTCATTGGGTGACCCACTGCCCAGTCTCTGCTGGAGGGTAGACCCTAAGAGCATCAGTTGACCCACTACCCAGTCTCTGCTGAAGGGTAGACCCAAGAAGTCATAGAGCAACCCACTGCTCAGCCCTGCTGGAGGGTAACCCTGAGGAAGTCAATGAGTAACCCACTGCCCAGCCCCGCTGGAGGGTAAAACTCAGAACCGCTCTGCCTATATCTACAGGAGGGTACAACACTGGCCAACCGAACATGGAGTGGGTGTCGCGCAACCACCCAACTCCAGAACAACTCTCCCAAAAGAGGTGCAGTGTCTGCTCCAGCATTGGGTTTCACTAGCACCGCTACCGGCCAATCCATAGAGAACGAAATTAGGGGGAGACCGCTCAACCCTACTGGTCAACAAACGAGCACAGAGCCAGGGGAAGAACTCCACCCTGCTCGTCAAACAAACACACAGAGGGACCCTCTACTCCGTGAGAGGTCCAATTATGTGAATCAGAACACAACACGCACTTGGGGCCCACACGACGTGTGGCCCCAAGTCAAACCCCCACCAAGCGCACAAACAGTCTCAGGTACGAACCACACATACCCCCAAGCGCTCTCGTATGCTCTCTGAGTATACCTCGTTCTATCCCAAAGGTTATCGTTCCCACGGATCCTAGCGTCAACGCGAAGGCGTGACGTAACAAATCCACCTCAAAGGCCCAGGCACGGCCAGCCACATCTCGTGAACCATTTACATCACTCTCCCAAGAGTGCGCGATCACACACCAAAGGTCCACTACAAACAAGGTAGGGAAAACTACCGCTAGAGCACCTTCCATGCTTCCGCTATTAATAAGATCGCGCAAGAAGCTCCGCACGGCCAAACAGATCACACTGTTGTAATTCTCGCGGATAAACACACGAGATCGACTACTTACTCGCCTGAAACGGTCAACCGGTGAAAAAGGTACTATTCACCGTAACTAAGCCTGTGTGGGGCCCACCCCAAGATCCTGAAACTGAACCAACGGATCACGACACTGCGATCCCCTCGGAAAAACACACGGGATTGAGTACTCAATCGCCCAAAACGGACATCCGGTAAAAAGGGTACTATTCACTGTAGCTGGGTCGGGTGGGACCCACACCACATCCCCGAAAAAGTGCGGGCGAACTGCACCATCACAATCCCCTCGGAAAAACATCCAGAATCGACTACTCAAACACCCCAAATAGATGTTGGGTGACAAAGTAGTGTTTCACTGTAATACGTGCGAACTAGGCCCCGTGGGGCCCGCACCTCGTCTCCAACCCGAATTCATTGAAAAGCATCTCAAAAAGTCCGCACGAGGACTGGGATCATGCTACCGCTGACTGTGCGTCAATCGGACATCCCAAACAGGAGTTAGGTCCGACACAAGAATAATTAATTAATTATTCACATTGCGTTTCGTGCCGCAGAACAACGAAACCAACCCGAAAAGGTTCCGAACCACATTGGTAGTACCGTCTTAGCCTCAGGGACACAGCGCCTCCGACGGCGCACCAAACAGACGTCTGGCTCACGAGCCACGTCCGTCGCAACTTCAATAATAAATTAATATTATTAACTTAAAGCTCTCAGGTCACCCATCTTCGGACACGGAAACCAAAAGTCCTGAAACACAACTTAAAGAAAGTGCCTCGTCGATACAGACTCATCTCCGCAGACGGCGCGTCAAACGGACGCGCCTTTTAAACGATATGGCCCCCCGAAATGCAAGGGGCCCAAAAGGGCCGGTCCGGACCAGTCCAGACCGCCGCGGCCCGCTGGCCGCGGCTCATTCACATTGCACCGGACCCCTCGGGTCCGGTTCTTCCCAGCATACTGGCCAGAATTCCGGTCTTCTTCTTCTCCCGTAGGACCCGCGTTCGGCGGGTCCTTGTCCACGCCGCACGCCCGAGGCATGGTGCCTCGGGTTCCTCTGCTGAGGGCGATGGGCCGTAGCCGCGCCGCGGCCGCCTCGTCCCCGATCCGCCGCCGGCTGCACCCGGCTCCTCCGAAGCCGCCCGACGCCGCTCGCCATCCGCGAACCCAGCCGCTGCCGACCGCCGCCCGCGCAAGGAGCCACTGCGCGCCGCCGCCTGAGCCCCTGCCGCACCGCCGCTGGACCTCGCTGGAGAACCCGAAACCGCCGGAAACTTCAAAAACCCGCAAAGTTCGGCGGACGTCTGCGGGGTCCTCGGAACTCGGTTTTACAAACCGAGACAAGCGATGGAGAGGAAATAAAATCTACTACACGTTTATGGGCTTTGATTCGACGATCGAATGGCAATACACATATATAATTGAGGTTGAAAGATGGTTCGGAAATTAAAATGCAAACAAAGACTTCCTACATGCAGGGGCGTTGCCCGAATCTTCACGGGCGATCCGCCGCCACGCCGTCTCCATGCCAGAGTTGCCTCGCCAGAGTGGAGGAGGAGGAAGAGGGAGGCAGGGGAGCCTGCGCCAGGGAGTGAACAAGGGAGGGGGAAGAGGTTTGGTTTAAGTAGGAAAATAATTATTTAAAAACTTTAATTAATTAAAACTCCCAATTTAACCTGCGTCTGAAACGCTTGACAGGGTCGAGGTTAAGAATCCCCTAGGCTAAGAACCACGCTCTTACCGTAACAGTGGTCTCAGAATTTTATTCTGAGACCCCGTTTAAAAGTTATTAAACTTAGCGCCCGAGGCCGCCAAATTACGAAAACGCCCCTGGGGCCATTTTTCACAGACGGGTCGTGCCCGCAAAACTTATACACCTTCTAGGGTAAACGGCACGCTCCAAACACAACAGTTCCCTCGAGTTTTCAATCCGAGCAACCGTTTAAGATATACTAGCATTTCGCCATTAAACGAATAAATTAATTTATTATTTTATCCGTTTAACCTTCCGGAAGTGAGCGAGGGGTCCAAACATCCCGCACTGACATGTTTTATATCGTTCCTAGGGTAAACACCCCATTCCGGACCCATCCGTACACTCCGATCTCTGATACGGAACTCCTTTTATATGTTATCCCATTTATTTGGCGTTTCCAGTGTGAACGCACTAAAAATTTAATTCCGGCCACTCCGGGGCTCGGAATCGCACGCCCTCTGAAGGTGCTGCTCTGGAATATAATCAAGATTATTCCAAAGTCTTTCTCATCAAAAACCAGGTTCTTACATAAAATGTGGTTCAATGGGATTAAAATAATTTTTTTGTGAATAGTAACTTTTCAGTTTTATTAATCACGATTAAAGGTAATTAGTGTAATTTAAGGTAAAAATAAGCTTATAATAATTTTAAATTACCTTGAAACATGTCCTACCATTATTTTATGTGTCATGGACGACCAAAACAATCCATGAGTCAACTTGGGTACCCCATGGAGCCACTTGGGTAAGAAAATGACATTAACAACTTTTTATTTAAAGCCAAAATAAAAATGTCACAAACATGTATTATTATACTAAAACAAGTTTTACATGGGGTTATACAAGTCATATTTTTTACTATAAATATTCATTAGAAATGAAAAAATATTTCCTATATCATGATATTTTATTTATAATATTTAGATATTAAATAAATTAAATTATTTATGACTCCATGATGATGCCGCGATTACTTCATTATTTAACGATTTAAATAAAACGAGAAGATAATGTAAAATATAAGACTTACACTTGTCAAAAACCTATTTTATGGGTGTATTTCGAACCCTTATCACCTTAGCCTCTAAATATATCCTTTTGGGACCATTAAAATCTGGAAATCATTTTATAATAAAGTAACATTTTTTACTTTCCTAGAGAGCCCCTCCTCTCTCTTATAAAAGGCCCCCACCTCTACCACCATACCCACACCTCTAGAGACATTAGATCGGCCAATCTCTGCTCATTTTATCTATCCACATCCCTCTCCTCATCCTATAATCCTTACCTTAGTCATAAATCACATCAAGAAACTCTTTTGGTTCAAACCAAATGGAGTTACCCAATTTAAAGGTAATGTCTTCTCTTATGACATTTTGTTTTATTTTTCTTCTCCAACACCCTAAACAATTTATATTATTTATTTCATAACAAAAACAGTATCTAAAATATTCTATTATTTTTTTATGATATGTATTCTAGCTACACATACACACACCTCCGTCTAATGGTTAAAGAACATACTGTTTCTGTGGTTGATGAATTTCTGCCTCACGAAACGATGATTGTTCAATCATCTTTTAACACCTTTCATGGTGGAAATTAATATGTCACACTATTTATATATTATATATATTATTTTGTTTCCTTATGCTTCTGTATTTTTCATTTATGGCATAACGTTATGGTTTCCATTAAGGGTAAACACGATAATTTCATTTTAGGAAGTGCGGACTACCGCCCCCTCAAAGTGATTTGATTAGTTAATGCCATATGTGGGATGTGTGAAGGATGGAGTTAATGATATTATATATGATAGTACACTGGAATTATAATATACCTTTATATAATTATCATTTCACTCCATTAAATATGAAATAGAAATGAAAGTAGCATTCATGTGTACGTACGGCTTACCGTCTCCATGAACGGTGCATTTCATTTCGTAACTCTAAATGTTATGTACTATTATAATTAAATGTATATGCTAGATATATATGATATATATGATATCCAAATCATTAATATCATTCTAGATATAATGAACCATTGACCACATGAACAACATATGATTGTAAGAAGTCCATTTTTGATATTAGCACCAAATATTGAAAAAATGAACTTTATTAACATAAATTATTTAATAATGTTTATAACATGGAAATATGTTATATAAAGGGAATAATAAACTTGAAAAAGATTCTTAAGCAATTAGAAATTATCTTTAGTTTATTATTCGGGAGATTACAGAGCAATCGAGTCATGTCGGACACGAGGTAAGGGACTTCGTCTCAATCTCTTTTCATTCAGGCATATTTTGTTCAAATAAATTTTTTCTTCTATACGGTATATAAACCCATTTGAATTTTAATTTTATACAAAAGGATGTTTTTTCTATGATGTGTTTTACTAAATGAAAAAAATGAATGTTTATTTTAATGTACGCGGTGACAACAACCTTTTCCACCACCGTGAGTATTATTTGGCCATTGGCTTCCTCAACAATCCATAATGTTTTTAAATGAAATAAACACCATATACGCTTTTTTGTATTTTGGTATTGGAAATGGTTTTTTATAATGGATTTGTTATGTCAATATATTTAAGTGATATATTTCGATCAAAATGTGGAAATGTTTTCTTTCCATTATATTTGTTTTAAGTCTTATGAGTTTATAATGGTACATGGAAATTTGATAGGTGGTTACGTGATAAACCATATAACGGGTGGTTCCATGAATTCCAGGATAGGTGGTTATGTTATAACCTCCAATCCATTGGTTATGGAAGTCAGTCATGTGGCTATTCCATTTAGTGATATGTGTGGAAGACAATCGTATGGTTATTCCATTTAAGTATGTTCGTGTCCCAAGTTATATTTATATGTTATGTGTTTTTTATATGGGTTTTATGGTAATATTTTGGTTAAAAAAGGGTATTTAATGATCTTTTATTCAGTGAAGAGTTTTTAATACTTCATAAAGGTGAAAAGTATTACTTTGAAAAAGTATTCATGGTATACTTGTTGTTTTGAAAAACAAACAGTTTTCCTTAATTGTGTATCCCATACTGAGCTTTTTATGCTCATCCTAAGTTTTTTTGAAATGTTTTTCACATGACATAATGTGGAATACAGTCAAGGATGGGATCAAGGAAAAGACATGTTGTCTTAAACATGGAACTATACATGACTCTTTTTTTTGGAGAATTCATGTTTTGTAAAAAAAGAAAACTATGTAGAAGTGTCTACTTTGTTAAATTTTGAGATGTAATAGTTATGTCATAATTCTCTAAAACTCTAAACCAGAAAAGGTCCTAAATGTGATTTATTCATTTAATTCAATATTATGTAATGTTTATGGCCCGAGCCATATATTTGGTATCAGAGGTGGGTTTAGACAACATTAGGAGTTATAAAATTGTTAAATTTATAAATTAATTTATGGTATGATTGAAATGATATAGCATATAAATATTACCATGTTGCTTCGCCTAAGATATTTTTGTGTTCAGAATGGTTTTATACAGGGGAAATAAGGCAGCTATGTTGGGATGGCATCAAGAGGAATACAACCTTCCAAATCATAAACATGAGATGGTCGGAATTGGAACTGAACAATTTGTTGCAGTGATGGAATAATTGGCTCAGGATATAAATGGTGGTGTTATCGATACACGATATCATCCTAATCAAGCACAGAGAAACATGTTAGTGGTGAAACATTTCATAAGGAAACATCCCCCACCATTCATAGGATCAAATGACCTTGTACTAGAAGAAGGGTGGATTAAAGCACTGGAGACGATTTTTGATGTCATGGGGTGTTCGGAACATCAAAAGGTTAGTCTTGTTGTTTACTGTTTTGAAGGTTAAGAAGATCAGTGGTGGTTGATGATAAAAAATATCAGGAATAGTGATGAGATTAATGATCTTCACTGGGATGAATTCAAAGGTATGTTTATTGAGAAATATTTTCCTAAGGTGGTTTGTCTTAGGATGGAAAAACAATTCCTTCAATTGAGGCAGGAGGATGACTCAGTGGCTGCTTATAAAGAAAAGTTCACTCGACTAGGAAGGTATGCTACAAATTTCATACGAGATCTTCACATAAAAATCAACCGTTTTTTCTCAAAGTTAAATCCAATGTATTGAAGGGATTTAACTTCTCATGAGTTCAAAAGTTATGAGAAACTTGTTCGATGTGTAGAGAAGGTGGAAATGGAGTTTGCCGATGATCAGGTGTTCTATGACAAAAAACAGAATAAGAGGTACAGTTGGCTGGAAAAGGGGAGGAATTCATCAATGAATAAAGGAGGTAAGAAAACCAAATATCCATCCAATGAGAAGTGTGGTAAAATGAATCCTGGAGAATTTTTATCCATGTCTGGAATGTGCTTTCGGTGTAGTAAGTCTGGTCATATTGCTCGGAACTGTATGGAAGATGATCAAGAAGACAATGAAAAGACAGCGGTAATATGTTTTAAGTGTAATGAAATTGGTCATTATGCAAGTGAGTGTCTAACGAAGAACTCAACTGGGGGAAAGCATCCAGACTACAAGCAGAAAGGGGTGGTGAAATCCTTTGCAACTACATCAGCAGATATTGGGCCATCGAATAAAGTAGTATCAGGTACACTGTTTGTTTTTTCAGAGTATGACAATGTGTTATTTGATTCAGGGACTACACATTCATTCTTTTCTGAGAAGTTTTCTAGTAAATTGGCAATTCCATCTCAAGAATGAGTCCTTAACTTATCGTAAAAACACCCATAGGGAACATTGAGACAAAAAGAAATTATAAGAACCTTCCTATCCTTGTGTGCAGAAAGAATCTACCTGCAAACGTTATTGTTTTGACTCTAGTAGAGTTTTATGTTATTCTGGGAATTGATTGGCTTTTTGATTATCATGCTAATATTGACTTCAGAGCTAAAGAGGTTTATTTTCAGAAATATTTTTAGTTTTTGTACAAGAATGAACCCTTTCTTTTGATAACATATCTGGATGTTTAGAAACTAGTAAAAGATAGAAATGAATGTTACCTTGCACATATTGTTAAAAATAAAGGAACTATTCAGATTAATGATGTGCCAGTGGTAAATGAGTATCTTGATATTTTTCTTTATGAGTTTCCTGGTATTATTCATGATCAGGAAGTTGAATTTACTATTGACTTAATTCCTAATTCTAAGACAATTTCATTACCCCCTTATCTAATGGCTCAAGTTGAACATTTAGAGTTAAAGAAGAAATTGGAGGAGTTATTAGATAAATGTTTCATTCGACCAAGAACATCAACATGGGGTCCTCCTATCTTGTTTGTTAAAAGGAATGATGGTTTATTGAGACTTTGTATTGATTATATAGCGTTGAATAATATCACTATTAAGAAGAAGTATCCTTTGCCTCATATAAATGATTTGTTTGATCAGCTCCAGGGAGCTCAGTATTTTTCAATGATTGACTTGAGGTCGGGGTACCATTAGTTGAAATTAAAAGAAGAAGACATTCTAAAGACTGCGTTTCGTACTAGATGTGGCCATTATGAATTTTTAGTTATGCCTTTTGGGTTAACCAATGCACCTTCTATATTCATGGACCTTATGAATAGAATTTTCCATGACTTCTTGGATAATATTGTGGTTGTTTTCATTGATGATATTTTAGTGTTTTATAAAATTAAAGAGGAGCATGAAATTCATTTATGTGTTATCATGAAAACCTTAAAAGAAAATAAAACGTATGTAAAATTCATCAACTATGATTTTTGGATACAACAAATTTCTTTCCTTGCTCACATTGTTTCAAATAAGGGCATAACTATTGATCCTGCTAAAACAAAAGTTGTTGAAGAATATCCAAGACCAACAAATGTAACTGATATTCATAGTTTTATTGGTTTGGAAGGATACTGCCGATGGTTTGTTGAAAATGATTCACGGTTACCTATTCCAATGACAAAGCTAACTCGGAAGGGTGTTAAGGTTATCTGGACAAAAGAATTTGATGATTGTTTTCAAGAGTTGAAAAGATGATTGGTGAATACTCCTGTTTTGAAACATCCTTCCAGGATTGGTGAGTTTGGTATCTACAGTGATTATTCATTGAAAGGACTTGGTAGTGTCTTAATGCAGAATGATCAGGTAATATATTATGCTTCACATTAGTTGAAAACTCATGAAGTAAATTATCCTACACATGATTTGGAACTAGCTGCTATTGTTTTTGCACTAAAAATTTTGAGACATCATTTTTATGGATTAAAGTGTGAAGTATATACTGATCACAAAAGTTTAAAGTATATATTCACTCAGAAATAATTGAACATGAGACAGAGGAGATGGATAGAATTAATCAAGGATTACGATTGTACAATTCATTATCATCCTAGAAAATCAAATAAAGTAGCTGATGCTTTGAGTTGAAAAAGTAATGCTTCATTAACCATACTACATTTGGAATGAGATCCTTTAGTTTTTGATTTAATGAACTTTGGCATAGAAGTTGTTCGTGTAGTAAGTTCTTCTGTTTTGTTTCTGGTGTCAGTGAGATCATCTCTATTAGACAGAATTAAGCAAGTGCAGAAGAAAGAAAATGGGTTGCAGAAAAAGGTAGAGCTGGTTAAGAAGGGTAAGTTTCTTGAATTTAACACTAATAACGATTGTGTTTTGAGGTTTGGGAAGAGATTATGTGTGCCTTGTGATTCACAGCTGAAGAATGAGTTGTTATGTGAGGTTCATAGTCTCCCGTTTTCAGTTCACCATGGCAGTACTAAGATGTACAGAGATCTGCGGGAGTATAACTGGTGGGATGGAATGAAAAGAGATATTTCTGATTTTACTGTGAAGTGTTTGACTTGTTTGCAGGTTAATGTAGAGCGGAATTTACCGAAAGGGATGCTTCAATCATTACCGGTGCTAGAGTGGAAATGGGAAAATATATCCATGGACATTTTTGTTGGATTACCGAAGACATCTCAAGGTAATAATGTAATCTAGGTTATTGTTGATCAATTGACTAAATCTGCTCATTTCCTACCTATTTGAGATACTTTGTCTCAAGATCAACTTGCTCGGTTATATGTTAAAGAGATAGTCAGGTTGCAAGGTGTTCACTTGTCCATTGTATCTGATCGTGATCCCAGGATTACTTCTATCTTTTGGAAAGGCCTTCAAAAGTCATTAGGTATTGAATTAAATTTTAGTACAACTTTTCATCCTCTATCAGATGGGAAGTCAGAATGAACAATTCAGACTTTGGAGGATATTATAAGTTCTTGCTCGATGGATTATCAGGGAATTTGGTACCAACATGTCTCTTTGGTTGAGTTTTCTTATAATAACAGTTTTCATTACAGTATACCACTACTGGAAAACTAACCTTTACCAACAGTTTGGAACAATTGGTATAGGCCTCCAAACCGTTGGTATAGCCTATACGAATGGTTTGGAGAACCGTAGCCAAGTATGCCGTTGGGATAGGTCTATACAATGGTTTTCCAAAAACCGTTGGTATAGACCTATACCAACGGTTTTGGAAACCGTTGGTATAGGTAATATGAAATCTATACCAATGGTAATGGAGCCGTTGGTATATAAATTCTGAAAATAAAACATCCACTGGGATTTGATCCCAGGACCCCTCGTTTATAATCGAACGACTTAACCACTAATCTAACATCACTTTTGTAAACATAATTTCATAAATATATATATGTATTATCATAATTATTTAAAATTTTTATTTATATAATGTTCTCGGTTAGTAGGTCTGGAAAAAAATTAAGGAACCTATCCCAACAGTTTTGGTGAACCGTTGAGAAAGGTCACTCTTTCCCAACGGTTTTGGTGAACCGTTGGGAAGGAGGCTCAAAACACATCCTTTCCCAACGGTTTTGGTGAACCATTGGGAAAGGTCACTCTTTCCCAATGGTTTTGGTGAACCGTTGGGAAAGAGGCTCAAAACACACCCTTTCCCAACGGTTTGCCAAACCATTGGGAAAGGTGGGGAAATCTTTGGCTTTCCCAACGGTTTTGGTGAACCGTTGAGAAATGGTAGCTATACCAACGGTTTTTACAAACAGTTGGTATAGAAGTGTTGGGAAAGATCATCTTTCCAGTAGTGTACAGATGGCTCCGTTAGAAGCATTATTTGGGAATCAATGTCGAACCCCAGCTTTTTGGGACGAAGTAGGTGAAAGGAAGTTGATAGGACCAGAATTGGTAGAAGAGTTGGCAGAAAAATTTCAGCTGATACCGAAACACATGAGAACAGCTCAGATAAGGAAGAAAATTTATGCAGACAACAGGAAGAAGGATCACTCTTTTGAGGTAGGGGATCATGTATTCCTCATTGTTTCACCATGGAAATGTGTGATGTGATTTTGTAAGAAAGGAAAGTTGAGTCAAAGGTTCATTGGACCATATAAAATTCTGGAGAGAGTTGGATCAGTTTCTTACCGAGTGTCTTTACCTCCGATTTTATCTCAGGTACACAATTTTTTTCATGTTTCGACGTTGGGAAAGTATATTCCATATCCATCTCATGTTTTGAGTCCATAGGTTGTTCAGTTGGAAGAGAATCTCTCTTATGATGAACAATCATTCCAGATTCTTGACCGTAGAGAGAAAGTGTTGCGAAATAAGGTAATTTATCAGGTGGAGGTTTTATGGAAAAACCATATGGTTGAAGAGGCATTGTGGGAATCTGAAAATTCTATGAGGGATAAATACCCCCACATATTTTGATAGGTGAATAAAATTGCGAAGAAGAAATTCTCAAAAGGGGGGATGGATATAACATCCCAGGTAATTAAAGAATAATAAATTTTCATATTTATTAATATTTTCTAATTAAATATTAATTTTATTTTAAAGGTGTTTCTATGTTTGATAGCATTACAGATACACAACGACGAGTTTCTATTAAATCTTACGTTGCACACTAGTAATATAATAATAATATTTTAAATGCTAGTTAACACATAGTCATTTTATTGGCGGTAATGAATATAAATAACTAAAATATGATAATACATGTTTTTTAAATGTTTTTACATTTATCTAATAAAATATATTGGCTTAAAATAAGAAAATAATTCAATTTTAGGTATAGATACTCAAATATTCACTAAAAGGTCGACTTGTCACCTTTTGATGGACAAACGTCATTAAATATCATTTTGGTCACTCATATACATTTTATTGGACATGATAAAATTCTTCTTTATAATCGGGACATCCAAATTTACTTTGTGTAAATTTTTGGTATTTTTCTGATAAAGTTCATTTTTTAATGAATAGTGAAAAATGTTGTTTTTTAATTCAAAACCAATTTTTAATATCATTTATTTATATGATTAGATTATCTTTTGAAATTGTTTTAAAGTTAAAATTAAAATATATTTTTTCCATTTAATCCAATGGTGGTCATTGGAATTAATTTCACTTTGAAATTGTACTTAAACAAGTGTCAATCGTTTGATAGATATTGATTCTTAAAAACTAGATATTTGTTTTGAAAGAAGTAATTAATTATTAAATTAATTAATGAAACTTATATGTTTTGAATTATGTAAAATAGACATCATTTTTGAATTCGGAATATCAAATATAGCTGAGGGTGAATTTTTGGTGTTTTTCAAAAAAAAACTTCAATTTTTGATGTATAGTGAAACCACTAAGTGGTAGTTTAAAAACTGATTTTTCTTTTAAATGAAACTTTACCACTATTGTGAATTGAATTTCAAAAATCTTACATACATGGTTTTCATTACAAAGTAAAATTTGGTTCAATGTGATTAAAAATATTTTTTGGTGAATAGTAACTTTTAAGTTTTATTAATCGCGATTAAAGGTAATTAGTGTAATATAAGGTAAAAATAATGTTATAATAATATGAAATTATCTCTACACATGTCTTACCCTTATTTTATGTGTCATGGAAGACCAAAACATTCCATGGGTCAACTTGGGGACCCCATGGAGCCACTTGGGTAATAAAATGACATTAATAACTATTTATTTAAAGTTAAAATAAAAATGACACATTCATGTATTTTTCTACTAAAACAATTTTTAAATGGGGTTATACAAGTCCAAATTTTGACTATAAATATTAATTAGAAATATAAAATGATTTCCTACATCATGATATTATTTTTATAATTTTTATACATTAAATAAATTAAATTATTTATGACGCCATGATGATTCTGTGATTACCTCATTATTTTAAGATTTAAATAAAATGAAAAGATAATGTAAAATCTAAGAATTAAACTTGTCAAAAACCTATTAAATGGGTGGATTTCGAACCCTTATCACCTTATCCTCTAAATATATCCTTTTAAGACATTTAAAATCCAAAAAAAATTATAAAAAAGTAACATTTTATAACATTCCAAGAGTGCCCCTCCTCCCTCTTATAAAATTACCACATCTCTACCACCTTACCCACACCTCTCAAGCCATTGGATCAGCCAGGATCTGCAAAATTTATCTCTCCACTTCCCACTTCTAATCCTACAAGCCTTAACATGGGCATAAATCTATTCAAGAAACCCTTTTAGTTCAAACAAAAGGGAGTTACCCGATTTAAAGGTAATGTCTTATCTTATGAACTTTTGTTTTATTTTGCATCTCCAACCCCATAAACTGTTTGTATTACATTATTTTGTAATAAAACCAGTATCTACAATATATAAGGATTTTTTTATGAGGTGTATTCGAGCTACATTTAGACACATCTGCATCTAATGGTTAAAGAACATACTGTTTCTTTGGTTGGCGAATTTATGCCTCATGAAACGATGATTGTTCAATATTCTTTTAACACCTTTCATGGTGGCCATTAAGATGAAACTCTATTTATATATGATATATATTATGTTTATTTTTCACTTATTCTCATGTATTTTTCATTTATGGGATATCTTTTGGGTTTCCATTATGGGTAAACACGATAATTTCATTTTAGGAAGTGCAGACTACCGCCCCCTCAAAGTGATTTGATTCATTAATGCCATATGTGGGACGTATAAAGGATATAGTTAACGTTATTATATATCATATTATACTGGAATTATAATATACCATTATATCATTCTGATTTCACTCCATTAAATATGAAATATAAATAAAAGTAGTGTTCATGTGTACGTACGGCTTACCGTCTCCATGAATGATGCATTTCATTTATTACCTCTAAATGCAATGTACTATTATAAATACATGTATATTATGGATATATATTATATATATTATATCCAAATCATGAATATCATTCTGGATATAATGAACCTTTGACCACATGAACAACATGTGATTGTAAGAAGTCCATTTTTGACTTAAGCACCAAATATCGACAAAACAAACTTTATTAGCATAATTATTTAATAATGTTTATAACATGGAAAAAAGTTATATAAAAGGAATAATAAACATGAAAAAGGTTTTTAATAAAGTATAAATTAACTTTAGTTTATTATTCAGGAGATTAAAGAGAAATCAAGTCACGTCGAACACGAGTTAAGGGACATCACCTCAATCTTCTTTCATTGAGCCATATTTTGTTCTAATTCAAGACTTTCTTTTATACGGAGTATAAACCCCTTTTACTTTTAATTTTATAAAAATGGAATCTTTTTCTACAAATAATTTTACTAAACGACAAAAAGAAAGGTTTATTTTATTGTACGCGGTGACAATGACCTTTTCTGCCGCCGCGAGTATTATTTGGTCTTTGGCTTCCTCAACACGCTGTAATGTTTTTAAATGAAATAAATAACATATACTCTTTTATATATTATAGTATTGGAAATGGTTTTTTATAATGGATTTTTTATGTCAATATATTTATGTTATATATTGCAATCAAAATGAGGAAATGTTTTCTTTCCATTATATTTATTTTATGTCTTATGATTTTATAATGGTACTTGGACATTTGATGGGTGGTTACGTGATAAACAATATGATAGGTGGTGCCGTGAATAACAGGTCAGGTGGTTACGTTATAACCTCCAAAGTATTGGGAATGTTAGTAGGCCATATGGCTATTCCATTTAGTGATATGTGTGGAAGTCGACCGTATGGTTATTTCATTTAAGTATGTTTATGTCCCAAGTTACATTTATATGTTATGTGTTCTTTTTATGGGTTTTATGGTAATATTTTGGTTACAAAAGGGTATGTAATGATCTTTTATTTAGTGAAGAGTTCTTACTACTTCATAAAGGGTAAAAGTATTACTTTGATAAAGTATTCATGGTTTACTTGTTGTTTTGAAAAACTAACATTTTTCATTATTTGTGTATCCCTTTCTGAGATTTTTATGCTCGTCCCATGTTTTGTTTTGAAATGTTTTTCATAGGAAATAATGTGGAATAGGATAAAGTGTGGGATCAAGAAAAAGTCATGCTATCTTAAACATGGAACTATACATGACTCATTTTTTTCAATAGTTTATGTTTTGTAAAAAAATGGAAACTATGTAGAAGTGTCTACTTTGTGAACTTTTGAAATGTAATAGTTATGTCCTAATTCTCTAAAAATCTAAACTTGAAAAGGTACTCAATGTGAATTATTCATTTAAATCAATATAAAGTAATGTTTATGGTCGGGGCCTTATATAGATAAATTATCTTGGTTAAAAAAACTAGTTATTGTGGTCAAAACTAAAATAGTCAAAGTGTGTGACCATGGAGGTCTAGAAAATTACATAATTAAAACATATTCTATTTACTGTTAGAGGATTAATTTTATTTTATCATCTATACAATCCATTACTTATAAATTTTATATAATCATTGGTTTATAGAGACTTTCTATTATTGAATAGTTTTGGGTATTTACATAAATGTTACCCTCTTCAATTATAAAATAGAACTCCCTCACCTCACCTATTTACACATATCCAGAAATTTACCTCCAAAATTAACATTAAAAAACTATCTGTAAAATCTTTATGCATGTTTTATAGGTTTCTATCTTTCCACAACACAAACACAGTGGTTATTTATAAAATATATAGAGAATATTTTTATAAGGAAATGTAATTGTCTTCATTAAGATTTTAGTTTTTTTACTTCATATACACCATTATTTATTCCCTAAGAAATAAAATATTATAAATCCAATATCCTCTACATATTTAGATGTTATTATGTATACATAATTATATTTATCAGTCTCTAACCACATCAAATGGGAAGTATTATAATCGCTCGTGTGTACATCAGATAACATCCTCTCGAACTGATGTAATTTTTTTCCATCACCAAATCATACTAATTGAAATAAAGAATATATATGATACATTTGACATGACATAAATTACTAATAAATAATATATTATTAACATCCTTACCCTTTATCAAATTAAGTGGTTAATATCATTGCTCGCATGTGCGTATGACATACCTTCTCTACAAAGTGTTGTCATTTGTTTTTGATGTCCAAAATTCAATAATGCATATAATGAGATATATAATGAAAAAAATGAGATATCAATAACAATAATATAAATCTTGATATGATTTATCTTTTTTCAATTCATATTAATAAAATAATAAATAACAAAACATGTATGACAAAAAAATCATTTAACACCTGAATCAATTGTTGTAATGAAATATTATTTATGAATGAGTGTAAATTTTTTATAAGACGATAATATAAAATCTTATATGTAAAAATATGTTTCTGAAACAAAATTATAATTCTAATAAACCCATTTTTTATATAGTTAAATTATTTTTAACTAATGGGAAGTGTAATATAATGGATTTCATCTCAATTCCCAACCAATCAAGACAAATTTCGTATTACTCTTTTACAAACATTTATGTGGTATATATAATTTCCCACTAATTTAATTAAAGTGAATAAATGTTTTATAAAAATTATTAATGTTTTAATTCAATTCTATCCTTTAATAGGGTCATACTTTAAATGTTGTGAAGGAACTAAGAATCTATTTTACAATCTCAATTTATTTCGGAATATTTTTATTTTCAATAAAGGAAACTTATCATTTATTTTTCATAATATCTCTTTATTTTTTAATCCAATTAATATTTAAGAAGCTTCAAAATTTTGTTCGGAATTTCCCTTCTTCTGTACTAGAATCAATAAAATAAATTTACAGTTTTCATTTTTTCTGTTAATGATAATTTTACTTCCATGTTCATGTTTTCAAAATTTATTAACTAAATGTATTTTTATTTACTAATATCATTTATTAAGTAAAATTTATGTTATCCTTAAAATTTTATAAAAAATGAACTTTTATTCTATTTTTTGAAATAGAATTTTTTTAAAATCATTACAACAAGACAAAATGAATGTTTTTCCATGTATATAGTGACAACCGGTTTCCCCACCACAACAATAATTTTAAGAATTTCAACTTCTTATACAAGTTTTAAATTGGTTTAAAATAAATAATATTTTATGAAATATTATTTAAATATTTCAATTACATTCCCTTAATTCTTCCAAAGAATATATATTATTTGAAAAACATATATTACCAATAAACTGATTATCACTTCTCATCTCTTGATTAATTTTATTGTTTTTATCCTTATCTTGAGACAACAACTTCTTTATGATCAATTTTCACTAAAATTATATTTCCCATAAATATGAATATTTGGTATAATTGATTGTATTATTTCTTAAGGTGTATCTAATTTCTAAAAGCAATTATTTACTATCAATTTATTTTATTTAATATGATTTTTTCAATATAGATATTGATATATAAGGAATATTTTTTGGGTACTAAATCTATAATTTAATATATATAAAGATTGAATTTTACATATAGTGAAGGTTCAATATTAGAATTATATAGACCCTGATGCATGAATAGGTCTCATGAGACACATTATTATAATATTTTAATTTAATATTAAAATATGGAATTAATTTTCAAATGATAAGAACACATTATTATAATATTTTAATTTAAAAATAAATAGTAAAAACATGATGAAAACATATTTTTAGAAAAATGATCTTTTAAAGTATTGAATTATTTTATACTATATTCAAGTATTAAATTTATATAAAAACAATAATTGTATTATTTTATATAAAATTGAACTAATTGGATTTTGAAACTAATATAATTTAAATTTAATTTATTAATACATTAAAATGAAATAATATCTTCAATAAAAATCAGTAATTTTAACTATTCGTTGAAAAATCGATCTTTTGAGAATATTTTAAAATATTAGATTTTTTTTTTGAAATTATAATTTAATAAACGAATTTAAATTTATAAAATACATTTTATAAATTTTTTGGAAATTAGATTTAATTTTTCGTCACAAAAATCTATAAAACCCATTTCTGAAAAAAAAACTTGTTTTGAAGAACAAAATGACCTTAATAAAACATTAGTGCTTATTTAATAAGAACTAATCTATAAGTTTTAATTGATTAGTAACATTATAAATATTTATTTATTTTTTCAATACAATTCATTACCTTGAATTTAATGTCTATGTTATAACAGTCACATTGAAATAATAATATTTTGTGTTTCATTTAGGATCAATTTTGAATTTAATTTATGATATTAAAGATAGTTTTTTAATATATTGTATAGTTACATTCACCACATTTATAAAACATCATCCTTAAATGTTATAATTGATATGAATAATTAGTTTTTTTCATATAGAAAACATTTTTGTTAAATATTAAATTATAAAAAAATTTAACAAAACATCCTCCTAAAAAGAGGAAAAGGGAATTTTGATGGTCATCTGGAATTATATTAAATTTGGTTAAAAAATATGAGAACATTGGTGGGAAGTGAAAATATATACATGAAATAAATGTGTGTTATCCAATTAATAGTGGAGATTGATCAAGATCATTTATCCCGATAATGTAACTGATTTAGAGAAAGTTAACGTCTAAAAAATTGTAAATCAATGTGGTGTTAAAACGAATATCAATTCCTAGAAAAAACTAAAAGGATAATATTATTCTCTAAATAACATCTTCTAATAAATGAGGAATTATTTTCCAATCTATTTAAACAACATTAGGAAATATACACATAAGACTACTAGAATCTGATCATTCAATCATTATCATTCAAAAAGTTATATTTTTCTCCAAAAGGTGAATTTATTTATATACGTGGATCTGTAAAAAAAATGTAAAACATCACATAAATTTAAAATAAATTTTAAAAATATATTCATATTTTTTTTAGAAATTAAAAAAAATAGTTAGCACACTATACAATAATTAATAAAATTTGTAAACTATCATATGATGAAATAAAATATTAAACATTGCAACCTGAACAATAACACCCAACGTTCAACATTGATAATTAAATAAATAACAATCTATTAAATTCAACAAAATATTTTTAATGTATAATGAAACCTTAAAATCAAAATTATTTGGTAATAATTTTTTTAGATATTAATTTAATATTTATCTCACATAAACAATACTCACCCCATAAGTCATATACCCAAAAAATAAATATGAACCAATCATATAATATACACGATATGATATTTATTTTTATAAATGACATGAATCACTATAAATCCAAATTAAAATCATATATTCTTCCAAAATAAAATTAAACTATTATTCCTGAAATAAAATACAACATTGTTTTTTACCATAATCAGGTGACTTTCACCAATTTTATAGTGGTATTCTTACATAATGAATATATACACCTTATATACCATAGTTATTATTACGATAAAATATTTTTTCCTAAATTCTAATAACACACAATTACATCAATATCAATGATCACATTACCCATAAATATTATTAATAATGTTAAACCTATTTCCACCAAAATGTAAGGACATTCTGCCTCAAATTATATATCATGTTAATCCTATGGGTTATGGTTCTACCTCTGAGGTGGCATGTTTTGGGGTAGTGTGTAAATGGTATGATGAGGATTTTTACTCTTCCCTTTTCCAATATACATGTCCTTATTGAATTTAGAATTCCTTTTGTTTTGACCAGTTCGACATCATTATCCTTTAAAGGTGGTGGAATTAACCCTGCAAGAAATGTTGGTCCCAGCTGGTGATTTCGTGGTGTTCAAAAACTCATGAAATTCATTCTTCTCATATGTATATTACTCAAATAGTCTCCAAAGGTTTATTTGTGGGGATATGAATTCCAAATGACATTGGTATCCATGATTCATGCACTTGCATTCCAAATGTTGGTGCTCGTCAGCTAACAATTTGGCCAACGACACTTAAGGACTCTCTTGGTTGATAGGATTGAAGGTTATGCTCACCCCACACTTCCAGTTGAGGATTGTTTCATGTTCCAGTACTCTCTTATAGATTTAAGTTGGTTTCATATATTAGTGATTTCTTGGTTCTTTCATGAAGAGTGTGTCCATGGGCTACCCTTGTTTTGAAAAATCATCATAAGCATACATATATTTGATTTTACGGAGGTAGTGTTTACTTGAGCTATATTATAAGGTTATCTAGAGTTTATCATCAACTAGGGGGGACAGAAGGTTACAAGATGTTGGGATCAAGCCCATAAGGATGGTGTCCTACATATCCTTGGGAGAGGAATCATAACCCTCGTAGTTTGGAATGTGTGGGGCTTACACATAGAATATTCCCATTTGACGGGACATGACTGGGAGGACCCTTTTAGAGGGGCACCATTTTGAGCTCGGGCCTTCATGTATGCATCCTACGTATCCTATTTTGATCAGTAATTAGATTTCTCAAAGTTCATAATGTGTTTATTTTTTAATATTTACAGACCTTTTAGAAATTTGAGTCATGCTCGGTTAGAGAAACAAGAGGTTTTGAAAGATTCAAAAATGAACACGCCTCCTCCACTGATGGTGGGGGACGGAGACCCCATAGAGGAAGAGGTCGGGGAGATGGTGGGAGAGGAAGTGGAGCAATGAACCTTTCCATATGAGATGGAATTAAAGGTTATGCGGCCCGAACATGAATGATTGGGGACTTACCTGAGTGGGAGGGCCGAGGAGCATGTTATGGTAAGGGTAGGAGTATCATCCTCATCAAATGGGGGAGAAAACATAACCTCTTTGAGTGATCACTATACCTCATTGATTGGAATGGAAATTGATCAACCATAATCCGTATAACATGGAGGTTCTCATCGGTTCCCCAAGGATGGGCTCCTGGTTACCATGGGAATGTAGCTCACATGAATTCCTGAAACCCGCACCTTTGTGGGGAGGAACTTCGTGACTCCTCTTACCATGGGTATGTAGACTCAATGGACATGCTGATGCACTCGATGGTATGATAATATGCATCTGGAGGATTTGTAGGATGCATTGGCCTAATTCCAGAGGACTGGTTAGCGAAGGGACCATA
Source organism: Viscum album (assembly GCA_963277665.1). Classification (NCBI taxonomy): domain Eukaryota; kingdom Viridiplantae; phylum Streptophyta; class Magnoliopsida; order Santalales; family Viscaceae; genus Viscum; species Viscum album. The sequence continues at coordinate 1,545,155,209 of OY728142.1, forward strand.
GAGAACTTGACAATAGTGCAGGTGAGGTTGGATCCAGTGGGAACCACACACAAAAACTCCCCATACCGCATACTAGGTTTTTATGTGGGATGGTGGAGGCACAACATACCATACTGGTTTGCAGGAAGAGGGGATGTCCGCGTACCGAAGTGTTACGCATGCATGGGTATTGTCCACTGCATACCAAAGTGGTACATAGCTCACCATACCACTTTAGGTTGTATCTGTATACCGATTTCGTATGTGGCATTATGTTCTGACTGCATAGTGGTATGCTATATGGATCCCTATACTAGAGGAGGGTCTAAGGGATAATCATTCATAGAGTGGTGATCATCGAGAAATCGTTGGTTCGCGGACCACAAGTTAGGTTCGTGGTTCTATTACTATTACTCAATTCCCCTGTTTTATGGTTCGTGACCAGCTATACCCGTGGAGGAGTGGTTTGTGGTTCGTGCTTCTCTGATTAAAAAAGACAGAATCTTGAGTGCAACTTCTAAGCCTCCTTAACGATTTCTTCAGATGTACTTATCTCTATTTTTATCCCTCTTTCTATGTCTCCTTCCATAATACTATTGTGCTCTTTTTATTGTGAATAGGAACAATCATATCTATTGGTAACATGAAATATTGTGAGGAGTACCATTGAATAAATACCATGAACTACAGAAGACTCCATCAACTGGGGTTTCTAGAGGCCTTGGTTCGCGATAATGTTTTGTGGAATGCTGCCCATTCTCTTTGTCCGCAAACTAATTTGTTCATGGTTTGGTACACAGACTATATGTACATGCACAAATCCTTCAGCAACATGGTTCAATGTTTTCCTTGCAATCTTTCTATCACCTCGCAGGCTAGTGGTTCGTGGATCATTCAGCATACATGGTAGTTTGTGGTTCTATTGGTCCATGTTCTTTCCTAGTGATGGTACACATGGGACTTAAAAATCATGAAAACGTGGATTCCTTCAAGTTCCATCAAATAATTAAAACACCAATTCAGTCCCTTTTCCTAAATAGACTTGTTCAAACCCTGGTTTCCTTCTGAAAATAATTTTTAGGGGTATTTTCATACCTTGGAAGAATTTTCAAGACCATAAAAATTCCCCCCATTGGAATGGTGTCTGTTTGAAATGAAAGGGGGAATATTTTAATGTAGAAGCGGTCCAGAACGAAAAATGGCCCATGGTAGAATAGATACACAAGGTTAGAGGGGACCAAACCTATATATTGGGGACCATTTCATTTTTCTTTTACTGTTTCTCATGGAGAAATGGAGTCTTTATTTTCTCAGCCTCTATTCCTCTCGTGTACCGAGATCCTTGCAAAAATCTTGTTCGGGAACTACCATGTATGTTCCATGAACCAATTTCCTTATTGTTTCTTCATTATCCCATCATATTTTTGGATTTTTCAAACTGAACTGTATAATTTTCCTACTTGAAATCCAAATAATGCTTGAAATAATTCTACGTAGCTATCTTGTTCGCATACCGAACATGGATCATTGTACTGAACTTCAAAAACTATTAATATAGACTTAAATTTTAATCCTCAACTTCTGAACGTGAACATAACGAAGACCGAGGTTCACGTTTTATTCATTCTGTGAACCATTATGTTCGATGCCCAATGGTTTCTCAAGTCAGTTCCTCATGGTTCATTCACATACCATCGTTGAATATGGTGAACTGCATCTGCGTACCACATATGAGGGTGGAGTAGCCTTCACGTGTCATGTTTTGCGTGGAATGCTCCTTCTACGTACCATATCAAAGAACATCACACTAAACCTTTTGAGGACATTTCATATTTCTTTTATCAATTTTTTACATAGCCATTAAAAAAATTAATATTGTATGGACTACTCATCAGTTTCTAGTTCTTCATGTGTCGGCTACAAAGGTCGATTCACAGGCTGTAGATGAATCGATGAAGACAAGGGAAATCATGGTGAGGAATAGAGATGATCATATTTGAACCCACATATTTCCACATGAAAGCTTCCTAATAGGATTTTTGGTGCCAGATATCTTAGCTTATCTATTCTCCATACAGTTGCCACTTTATAGCTTTGGTCTTCCCACCGACGTGCCTCTATGGTTGGCTAACCCCGATATCCCTTTCATCGATGTGGAGGTACCTCATGGTCATGACCGTGCCAAAAATTCCCCAATATATAATTAATCGCCACCCAATTTCATTAGAACTTCGTCATACTGCGAGGGTTGACATGAACAGAGGGAAACTGCAAGGGCTACGACAGTGTCCCGAGACTGGATGCTCAAGAATACACATCAATCAATAACATCTCTCGAGTTAATCCTAGGAGTGGATGGATAACCATGTGTGATCTGTAGGCCGGAGGATGTCTCTCTGATGAATGGTCCAAGAACTTCTAGGTGCATCAGACCTATCTGGAGTCCCCTGACCAGTTTGGGGTAGTGGGATTATACCACGAATCATGGGTCTCGCAGTTTACAATCATTTCTCCTGGTGAAATCCTTTTGTAATTGCTAATCCACTGGTGATAAATAACCAAAACCTTCCACCTACTACATAGGAAGGTGGGAATTACTCTTTTGGATATCTACCTTCATGGGGGTCTCCCCATCATTGGAGAAATGTATGACAGGTTCCTCCTGGCAATTGCCACATGGAACAAAACTGATCATGTGTATCCCTGGACAAGAAGCTTACAGGTCATGGAAGATGGATAACTATATCATCCCCTCGAGGCTTGTTCCCCCATCCCATTGGAAGCAAGGAAAAGGCTATTATTGTATCCAAATGGGCCCAATTAGGGGGATCACCTCATTCAAACTCATCCAACAAGCCAGTCCTGCCTAACTCTAGGGTAATATTGTGGTACCCTTGAAGTGGGGTGAAATACCACATTGGGATATGAGCTTCGGTCAAACGTCTCTCCTACTCTTTGATCGGATGGTTTATTTTCCATGTTTTTAAGTGGATGGATCTTCCCGTCTGGAGATGTATATACTGGGGTTCGAGCCTACACTTTAATGATGGTGGCCATGCTGGAAGAGGGTCGTCCAATTTATTTGGTCCTTGCTACCCTTTCCTGGATTTATGAATTGTTGGGACCGATATAGGATGGAAGGCCATTGCATCATCTCAGTAGATTGTTCCAATTCTTATACTGGTGGATGGAAGAACACTACCACTATTATGAATACCAACATACAACCAGGGTTCCCTATTTTAACTTCTATCCTACTCTTCTCAACATTTCTGATGTTCTTCCCAGGACTTGGTGTGTTACAAATGTGGTTAGGCTGTTGAATGGAACCTCTCATTTCTTTTTTTCACTTCCTTCTACCCCTCAAAGAACATTAATAGGTGACATGGGTGTTTCCATGGATGAATGATCTTACCTCTTCATCCTTCTAGACGGGATGCTCACTTCCCGTATAGACCGAGTATTCATTTGCGAGCCATAACTCCCCTAAAAGTATTCCTGGGATGTTGGATGCCATTAGCGTAGTGTAATGCTTCCGGACATTCATTTATGCAGATAATCTCATCATGTGGTTATCCAGAAATTTAGGCTTATGATGATGCTTGAAGGGGCTGATAGGGGATTATCCTTCCTAACATGATAAATCCCACCATTCTCTCGATGGAGTATTCCCTGCTATGGGTAGTTTGTTACCTTGGAGGGATGCTAAAAGAACCTGTTCTGCTGGTTAATAATCCCTTGAACATTTCTTACCGTATTCCTTCCTCAATGACAATGCAACACATTCATTCCATACATACCATTTCAAAGGGAAATGATTCAGACTACTCCAATTTTTTGAATCATTCCCAAGATCTTAATGGTACTAGCACTAGCCTTGCATCACCGATCATCTCGGAGATCGTGAATTTTTTTTATGTATTCAACTCATGTGGTTGGGAAATCTGAGGGAAAAGAGAGCCTCCCATATTGGGTACCCTTCCTTAGGTAACTCTCCACTCAAATGGTGACACTTCCTGCTTACATACATGTGGCATCAAGGAGGATAAATGTACTAGAGTTGTGGCAAAGCACTAGGAAATGTGAAGAGTTGCATGGGCCCATCTATGATCCCTTACCGCAGAGATTCCCCTGGCCAATTTTGCTGAAGAGACTGAAAATTTTCAACATTTATTCACTGATCTTTGTTGTGGAGGGTTTTATTATCCCATCATACACCTCCTTATTTACCAAATAAACATTTCCCCAGAAGACATTGCCTCCTGTAAGGGAATGCTTCCCCGGTTCAATTCTTCCCATCACCTGGCGGTGATCGTCCAAGATATATTATAATAATTTGATCATCTGACACCTAAGGACGTGAAGGTTCATGATTTGGCAGTGACCCAACATGAGGATATACATGACTACGAATACCATATCGCTATATAAAGGGGACAACTGGACACCTTGTGCACCAATTATGAAGGTTTATAAAAGAAGGGGTGGGACATTAATGAAATTCTAGAGGAGGTGTGTCTGATGGTAAAAGATGAAATAGAGGAAAGAACTTACTTGAAATAGACTACCAAAGTCCTTCAGAAATCACACGCCATCCTTTTGGAAAGGGTAAACTAGGCCCTGTTTTAGTTCTCTCCCAAATTACAATATATACTTTTTTTAATACTTGGAGAGAATTTGAATTGGGGATGTTCCTCCATTTTTTCTAAAACCAGTGGAATATATTTGGCTTTTAAATATTTTTTCTCCATCTCTTCTCTTCAACATCATTTCAATCAGGAATTAGTTGTAAACCATGACTTGAAATTAAAAAACTTATATAATCAAATCAATCTCTAAATTTTTTATTTTCCTGAGGCAAGGGACTCAATGAGCGTAGTTTGACTATTGCTGAGGTTTTATGGACCACCTCATGAATTTTAATTCCTTTTTCATTATAACCCTTATTATCTCTTAAACCTACTTGACATGGGACTAGTGAGTATAACTTTGATTTTTCTTAGGTCGTACTTTGTGAATTTTCAACCTAACAAGATTTACACCTTTTCAGATTTCTCAATGTTTTTCCGTCTTTTTTTGATTGACAGATACTTGACTCTTTATTTTTTCTAGAGGATAGGTTTTGGAGATTTTTCCTCATGTAAGTATGGAATCTTTTTCTCTGGATGTTCACTATCCTACCAATCGAAATTTCTACTGATGTTTTCATTTGAAGATTTTACCATACATAACCTGGTAGAGCCTTGACTCAGGACTGTTAATCGAGAATTTTTTAATATCCATCAATCATAGATTAAGGATTTTTTGACCCTTAATTTGTGGATTTTAGACATGCATGAGGCTCAAGAACCACTTTATCCTTATATATTTAGAAAATTACACTCCTAGGGATGAATTTTCCTTTGATTTATATCCATTTATAGGGGAGGCATATACAAATCAAACAGATCATGATATGCACAATCAAGAAATGTTGACTGCATAATATTTTCCTTCCATCTATGATGTTCTGATAGGATTTTCAACATTTTTATTTATATTCAAACAGGGAGCCATAGTGGGTGGGTGGCCCAAGGAGTGGTGTCTGAAGACATTAGGGACATCCATGTCGGCTTTGAGTGGGAAACTATTCCCACATGTTTAATTCTAGCCTGATGGAGATCTGGTGAATGATAATGTCAATTAATAGTCTTTTTAAGGTTAGGGGAACTTATGAAGAAAGAAGTACATAATCTTTTATCCAATATTCTTCCAAATCTGGGGGTGTGAGAAGACATTAATTCATTTGATCCTATTAAGGTTGTAAAGTACTCTCTAATGGTTGAATTTTCCTTTGATTGACGACCATTTTTTTGGGTGATGTATGCAGAGCCACTGGGGAATGATATACATAGTCAAGATAGAGTGTCTTCCAGACACTATCCCTCTATATCCAATGTCTATTGATTATTATGGAGATTGGGATTTTTCTGAAAATGGTATGAGAGTTTCAATGAAGGTGCCCAAGAGAATCTAAAAGGGTAATTTTAACTAATCTTCTTTAGGGAAACACTGAAGTGTGTGGGGAAACTATTCATTTTGAATGTGGATCATCTTCATGAATATTAATTGGATTTTATTAGAATCATACAAAGAGACCCGAGATGAATCAGGCATGTATGTTCTGATATATCCAGGATATATGTAAGGAGGAATGTTTAAACCAAGACATTAAGGTCCCTTGAATCAGGATGGATGAGAAAAGTCTTGGAAGTCATTGGGATTACTGAGATAGGAGAGGAATATCCTAGGGATGAATATTCCTTTGATTGATGGCCATTTTTTGGGCAACAAATGCATATCCACAAGGTCATTATATGAATAGTCAAGGAAAGGTTTTCAAAGGATGTTGGCCTTCCAACCTAGATGGCCTTGGAGGGTTACGGGGATTCAAAATCACTCAATTAAAGGATTTTAGAATATGGTAGGAGTGTATCTGAACATATTGGGGAAATTTGGGCTGCGATTTACTCATGGAATCAGGTGTCCCTTATGTTGATCTGACTGATACATAGAGTGAGGCCTTCCATTCACCTTTGGGATATTTGGTTATTTAACATCACATGGTCAGGACATATGGTTCCTCCCAGGGTAGGGAATTGTGACATTCCTTTTAGGGTTGTGATTCTAAGATCAAATTCCAGGACTTTTTTCCCATAATTCCAAGGTGGATCTATCAGTGAAATCTCTAAGCTCACGTGATCCATGTTCGGTGTGAGAAACAATGTTTTACAAGGATTCCATGTCATTTCTTAGGAAAAAAAAATCAGAATTAGAGAGAAATTTTGGGCTTAGACCACTTTTATGCGGCTTAACGTCATACAACAGGGATGATTTTGGCCTAACCGTTTAACGTCGCACAGTGAGTACCAGATTCCATACAGTTTAGATTTTGGTACTGTGGATGATTTTGTTTTCATAAAGATCTTCAATGGTTTTAGGTTAATTACAATCCGGATGTTTTAATCAATCCTTAGTTTTGAGTGACGATAGATGGTGTAAACCATAGTCCCGGGGGAACATGATTCATGAGGGATGACATGGGGCTTGGAAGCCATGAAATAAGAGAGGACTCTCTCAGGGATGAATTGTCATTTTATTGAAAGCCATTTTTGTGGGAAATGTATGTAGATCCGCTAGGGCATGATATGCAGAGTCAAACAAAGGTGTCCACAAAATATTGTCCTTTCAACTTAGAAGGCCTTGAATGATTATAGGGATCCATGTTTTCCTGAGTCATGGAGTGTGCAAATGGAAAATTTTTGCCCAGGAATGTGAGAATACTTAGACCATGATTAACTGTGAACTATTTGGAACCTCCAAATAGTTCTAACCCATATGAATAGGTGGATGTAGGATTGTTTGACTTCTCATGACTGAGAGGAATGTGCAAAATCATATTGAAGACTCAGATACACATAACCCTTGAATCATTTAGTAGTTTATTGTCATGTGAATGGACATTTCATATAATTCTCATATAAGTCATACCTATGTGTGGGGGAAAAAGAATTTTTTCCTGGTGGCTAGGCTAGGATGCCAAATCCGAGCATCAATACGTATCCTTCAATGGAAGTAATCATGTTGTATATATTTATAAATGTTCCCTACAAGTATTTTCTCGATGTGTTAGGGACACTTAGGGGAATTTTTTTTACTTGATATTCGTGTCATGCCTATCATATTCCCCTATGATTTTTTGCATAAGAGAATCCTCACCACCGATCCTTAGCTCATGTGAGTTCTACTCGATGTGAGAAACAAGGAGTGCTCACAAAGTATCATTCGCATGTGTGGGGTGGTACATGATATAATGGGGGAATTTTCTTTTTCTCCTTTCTGGTGAGGCTGGGCCAAGATCAAGGATCGAGGGGTAGCTACATATCCTACGAGGGTAGGAATTAGGCCACACATAGATCTGTGTGTACCCTATACTAATTTGGCTCGATCCAAAGGGTAAGGGTTCCTTCGTTCTACCCATCATGGTTGGTATGTCTACCGTGTTTCCCTATAGATGACATTCATAAGAGAATCTCTACCACCAATCCTATGCTTGTGGGAGTTGTATTTGATGTTAGAAACAATGAGTGATAATGGATTCCTCTATGAATATGGGTATATAGGGAGTGTGATGGATGAATTTTTATAGATGGGGGCTAGGCTAGGATTGAGGTTCGTGGCTTCTCTATGTATTATATGAGGTCCGGAATCAAGACGCATATAGTTCTATAAGAGATCATTCCATTTATAATCATGAGATTATGATGTTTTATGCTACATAGTTTAACATCATAAGACAAGGAATTGAGTGATAGTTTAATGTCATGTTTTAAGGAAAAGTTCCATACAGTCAAACATCTTGTGGAAAGGATGATGGGTAATATTTTATGGTCTTATAGTTTAGACCATGGAATTGGAGGGTATTTCATCTCATATTTTAGGGTCATATAGCTTAAACCATAGCATTTGGGGGCGTTTTTACTAATAGTATAGGGCCATAGAGCTTGGACCATAGCATTTGGGGGAATTTTTACTCATTCTATGGGATCATAGATCTTGAACCATAACATGTGGAAGATGAATCATAGTTTAGGGTCATAGAGTTTGGACCATAACATGGGTGTGCTATGACTCATAGTTTAGGGTTGTAGATTTTGGACCATAACATAGGGGGCTATGACTCATAGTTTAGGATTTTAGAGTTTGGACTATAACATAGAGGGGATATGACTCATTGTCTAGGTTCATAGAGTTTATACCATATCATGGGGGGATACACGAAGCACTTATTGAAGAACTTATCATTTCTAGGAGTCATGATGAGTTGTTCGTCCATTTATATCAGGGCATATGCTCCATTGGAATAAAACTTATGTACAACATATGGTCTTTCCCACATTGGTTCATGGTTTGGGGGATTCTTCAAGATTATCATCGGGTTTTTCATGACTAACACCATTTCTCCATCGAGGAATGGTCAAAGGATAAACTTTTTGTTGAAGTCTTGTGCAATTCGGTTTTGGTAGATTTCCAAATGGTGCAGTGCATACAACTTTTTCTCATCTAGTTATTCCAACTAATCAAATCATCTTTATGATTTCGTATCTATTTAAAGATGATCGTAAATGGGAAAATGAAGATATGGTACTTGGATTTAGATAGGAAATCCCACTTCTACCCCATATACTATTGATAATGTGGTTGCCTGGGTGGGAGTGCGGGTCGACGTCTACTAAGCCCATATAGCATGAAGGAGCACGTCTGGCCTCGATTTCTTATCCTTATCATCCATGTTTTGAAGTATGTTGGATATGGTGTTACTAAAAGCCTTTATCTGACCATTTTCCTTCGTATGGTAATGGGAAAAATAGTTTTATTTTATTCCATACTCCTTGTACAGCTTTTCCACCTCAACAGAGTAGAATTTGGTGTCATTGTCCATTAGTATTGTATAAGGGACACCAAATCTGGTGATTATGTTTTCCATCACAAATATTATGATTTTTTTCACCATGATATCCTTAAGGGTATGACTTCGGACCATTTGGAAAAGAAGTAAGTAGCCATGAGTATGAACTTGAATTGTCTGTTTGTGGCAGGAGGATTTGGTCCCACAACATCCATCCCCCAGGAGAAGAATGGCCAGGAGTACATAGCTGTATGAAGTAACTCAGGGGGCGTTGTATGATATTAGCATGAACATGGATGTAATGCCACTACATAGTCAATATAGAATGATCATGTATCATGGTGGGTCAGTAATACCAAAGCCTACAAATTTGATGAGAGAGTTTGGTTTTTGACTGGTGTGCTCTACAAGTTCTGGTAGGCACTCAATTAATGATGGTAACTGTTTCTTCTCCATCAATTCACCTGAGAAGTTTTCCATCAAGGACTCATTTGTAGAGGAACTTTTCTTGGTTTAACCCATTGTATATGACAAATCTGACTATCGTATTTGGAACTTCTATTTTCCATCATTATTTGGTGGGAGCTTCTCATGGAGAAGGTAATTATTAATCAGTGAAATAAAACTGGTATTATGACCAGAAGGCTTGGGAATAGGACTAATTTGATCAATTTCCTCAGTATTGCACTGGATGAATGACAAGGCCATATAACGGTGAGCAGTGATAATGACTATTTGATCCAGATCGGGATCGAACAAGGTTGTGATGCATTATCCAAAGTGTCGACTTGAGAATTTTTTGACTGAGGGAGATAAGTCAATGTTGGTTCTGATGGGAATTCTTCCATCAGTGGTCTAACCATGATTATCAAAAGAACCAATACCTATTTCTTGATACATAGTCACCATTTACCTATTAGATGACTAGATCTCAATAAATCATTATTTTTAGGTGATTGGCTTGCAATTGGAGTGACAATTCTAGGCCTTCAATGAGGGCCTGATACTCCGCCTCATTGTTCGTACACCCTTCTAAAAGTAGGAAAGAGTAAGGAAAGATGTAATTTTCTGAGGATATTAATTTAACTCCCAACCCTACTTTGTTGAGCTTGGGATCCTCCATCATTTACCATTTCAGGTCTATGGAACCACCATCAAAGATCACTTCCAAGGCATGGGGGTCCTCTTGGACAAAAAACACTTCTTCAACTAGATGTTCAGCATCCAATGGTGCATTTTCTTCTGAGGGGTAATCTGATACGAAATCATCTAATACCTAGGATTTGATGGCCTTCTATGGAACTTACCTTATGTAGAACTAATATAGGATGAACACCCATCATGATAGGTGCCCATTTATCATGCGATAGTTGAGGATATATTTGTGTGGTTTGGAGTGGGAGACCAGGTGGACTTGTGATGCTTTAGGTAATTTCTGAGCTTGTTAACATCTAAGATTATGTCTAAGCAATTATTTCAATCATTGAATACAGAATTTTAACATCAATCATTATTCAGCTGAGGTAGTAGAGTTTTTTCTCACTATTGGCATCATTCTACTGTGTGAGGAAGGTGCCTAATGACCATTCCAGGGAAGTTACGTACAAAATGAGTGGTCTCCCCTCGATCAGTGGCATGAGAATGGGTGGAAATATGAGGTATATTTTATGATTTTTGAATGATTATTGGAAATCATTATCCCACTCATATGTGACTCATTTCTCCATGAGCCTGGTGAAAGGGAAATATTTAACTGGATGTTTTTCGATGAATTATTGAATATAGGGGACATTCCCCAGGAGACCACTCAACATGGTGAGGTTGCGAGGTGGGGGCATGCCATGTATGGATTTTTCCATCTCAATGTTGACTTCGATTCCACATTGGTGTACAATGAAGACGAGGAATTTTCCCAAGGTAATGCCAAAGGCTCACGTAAGTGGATTCATCTTTAAACAGAGATGTCACAATTTGTTGAAGAAATTTTCAAGATCAACCTGGTGGTTAGAGAGTTTTTATGATTTAACCACCAAGTCGTCGACATGTTAGTCGATGAGTTTTATTAAGAATGGATTGAAGATGTGGTGCATGGAAAAATATTATGTGGGGCTAACAATCTTTAGACCAAATGGAATCACTTTATAATAGAACACTCCTCAAGGGGCCTAAGAGTAATATCTTCTTAGTCTCCTTGGTCCATCTGAATTTTATTGAATCTGGAATTGTCATCCATTAAGTATACAGCTTTTTATCCTGTTGTTTCATCAATCAACAATTTAATGAATTTTACCAAGAAGATGTCTTTTGGGAAATTCCAATTTAGGTCCCTGAAGTCAATGCATATTCTAATCTACCCATTATTCTTTTTGACAAGAAGAATGATCGCCACCTAGATCAGATATGGGACCTCCCGTATGAATTTAGATTTGATTGGATTGTCATTTCTTGCCTCTATTTTAGTAGCATGCGTCGATTGGGTCCTTTTGGCTACCTACTTATATACTCGATTATCTTCTAGTAAGCCCATATGATGGGTGGTGATTTCCAGATTGAGGCCCAACATCTCTTTGTAATTCTAGACAAACACGTTTCAATTCTTCTTTAATATGGATGTATATGCCTCTTGTTCCTTGAGTTTCATTTCTAGAGTGATCAAAGTGGGTCCGGGGTCATTTTTTGTGCCCATATTTATCTCCTTAAGTTTATTGATTATTGTGGGAACACCTTATTTGAATCCATGAAGAGCATACGTGAGGTCTTATTTCTCTTTTTCTTCTCCATCATCTTCATCACCTTCATCATCTTCTTCTTCTGATGGAGAATTTTTTTTTTGAGAGTAACAATTCGATGTTGGAAGTAAAATCATATGTTTCCTTAGTGTGTGAGGCAAGGGTAGTTTGATGTCCAAAGTGTGGTGTAGAAGTATCTTCGATAGGGGTTTTCCAAACAACATGTGAGTCATCCTGCTTTTCTGTGGCTTTGAACATAGTGGTATTAATAATGACCATGTTGACAACTGAGTCTGTATCTGGACATGTAATTACGCATTCAACTTGGTTGATGGGTAGTATGTACTCTTCCACAATTTTCTGGAGTTGGTCGGCATGAGCCATATCCAATCCATTCGGGGCAATGATCCAATCAAAATCATCATCCAAAAGATGTTTATATTCTGACTCATAGCACTTGACATTTATATAATGTGACTCACAAAATTAAACAGGGATTTATCAGTGTGCAACATCCCATTTTCCCCATTAGTGAAATATTTGATGCTTTAATGGTATGAGGACAGGATTACAGCATGCTGATGAAGCCAAGGGCTCCCTAACAGGATGTTGAAGGAAATAATTTTCCACACCACCAGGAACTCAAAATATGATATGAGATCTCTGAGCCAAGTTTTAAGCTTCATTCTTCACAATGGTATCCTCTCACATTTGTCGTATCCCAATAGAGTTGTAGTGTAGGGTTTCAAGCTATCTTCATAATTTCACAGCCGATGAAGCATTTGTAATGGGAGGAGGTTAACTCTAGAGCTATTAGTGATAAAGATGTTACGAACATTTATTCCATTTATCTTTCCAATCACATATAAGGGTTTGATGTTCCCTTTAATTACGGTGTCTTCATCCCTATATGTGAAGAAGATAACTACACGATATTCTTCAGGACTTGTCATCGTTCGATATAATTCTATCACGGCTACTTTGGCCTTGAACTTTTGGGGACTTAGCAAGGCTTTGATGAGTGCCTCCCTCATATCTACAAAAGGCTAAATGCATCCAGGATTTACAGGTGTGCAGGTATTGAAGACAACTACTTCAAAATATCATATCTCTTCTCTAAAGGATAGTTTTTATCTTCTTTCGGTGACTAATTTATATACAAATTAGGGGTTTTAGATTTGGAATTAGATGGTTCGACCTCTGTAGCAGGGGATGATAGTGAAGTCGTCCTTTCCACATTTGGCTGAACTATTCCACCTATATACCTTGGGTGATTTTTTATTTGTCCTTCCCCTACTGAATATTCCCAGAAAAATGGGGTTAGATTTCATTATACAGGGGAGTGGGATCATTCAGGTTTTATTTGTGTCTGTCAGAAGGTCCTTCCTTGTGTTTCTGCAATTTTAACGGCCTGACTTAGGGAGTAATAGTGAATTTGACTCCTTCTTTAATCATACATTCTAGGAATCCTCTATCCTATGAGGCCTCTTCCTCTATCTCTTTGGTTGGGCATATGGAATTTGGGTTCGCATCCATAGTCTTCATCATAGAAGGGGTCCATCAAGTGAATGAAGTTAATGGAGCTGAATATCAGCTATTGATATGACAATATTTCTGTCTGATCGTCTCCTTCAGATGGTGCCGTTTGGTGGGGCGGTGCACGTTGTACCATTTGGAAGGGTGGTACCCATTGTACAAAAACTATTGGCATAAAATCCAAATGTTTCAATACCAACATTGGAATTGTTTTCATCGTATCCTTTTGCTTTGGTTTTCTACCTTTCCAGTCTGTAGAGGACTGAGTGGATGAGGATGATGGGTGTGCTTTATTGGGAGTTTTTTAGGGAACCTTTGGTTGTTTCAACTATGCCTGGAGGATTCCATGGAATCAGTTGATGGTATTTCAGTCATCCAGTTGTTGATTGATTTCTCTTTCTTACTGGATATTTTTAATTCCTATTCATCTCTTGAATCTGATGTGAAATCATATGCCACCTGTGCTAGTGGGGGCCCAACATTACATTCATAGTATCCACCATCTTTTCCAAGAGATCCTTGAAAACAAAGAACCACTAGATTGTATTTCCCAATATTCGATGATACTGGAAATAATTTGGATAGTAAACGAGAACTACATGATCTTCTCACATTGGTTGTAGAAACCAGAGAAAATTGAAATTCATGGCGGATATGAAATAGTCATGTACATGGTTTTCATGGAAAGCATACACTTTATTTCTTTGTTTGTATAACTAATTTATTTTAGCACATTGTCGTTCATATTGATGTGGTGGGGGTGGTTGTTGGCATCTAGGGGGTCTCGCACAGGTGGGTGGGGGCCTCCAAATTGGGGCTGGTGTCGGGGGTGGCTAAAGTGTGATGGAATCCACTTCATCTTTTCCCATTCCTTTCCCTATGGATGATGGGGACATTTGGGACATGAGGTTGGTCCATTTCAGGTAGTCTTCTATCCATTTGGAAATGTAAGAGAAGTCTCTAAATCTATTGGTTTATTTCATTGGGATGAGCGAAGTCCACAATTCATCCAGAAGGATATCAATGCACATTAAGAGAATTTTATCCTAGGGGAGTGGATGATTAATGGGATATTTCAAGACCTTCCATCTCAAAATGAAATCTGAGGATCGTTCATTATCTCGTTGTTTACAGTTCATGAGGTCACTGACCATCGTCCTGAGCCGCGTCGAGTTGAAAAAGAAGAGAAACTGTCAACATAGGTCCTTCAAATCTATAATTGAATTGGCTGGTAGGTTAGTATACCACACAAATGCTGATCCCTATAGGGTTCGTAAGAAGCACCTGAGTTTTACAGCTTCTTACTATTCTAGGGTTCCAATATTGGGGTCAAAAAAAGAGTACTAGTGCATCAAATACTATTTCAGGTCCCCCTAACCATTGAATACTTGGAATACGGGGTTCCCGAAGTCTGGTGGTGGCAGAACATTTCTCATCGACTCGATGTTGGGTTTGTTCTATGGCTGTATCGGAGCTCCCCAGTCTTCTATGGATTATAGTCTAGCTGTTAGCCTCTCGATAGTGCTTAAGAGCCCTTGATCCATATACTATCTGGATTAAGTTTTGGATGGTGTAGTAGGGGCGAATATTGGGTGGGCCGCTGTAGCTGGAATTTGGGGTTGATACCAAGCTGGGGGAATCATTCATGAGTTTACCTAGATATATTTCAGTTTTACTCTGAGTTGGGATAATTCTTGATGTCTTTTGTTACTAGGTTAAACGGTCCTCTGATCTTGGATTTATCCATCGAGATAAGTTCCTGTAGCATTGGCACCTCTTCTGAGATCACATGCTGATGTTCTTTAGGGGGAACACATCCGGTGAGATAAATCCCTCGACGAAGCTCGACATTAATTCTTCTGATCTCTTTTTTTTCATACTACTTCTTGGTGAAACTCTATTCAAGAGTGAGAGATTATTTCTCATGGGGAGGAGAGGGGGGTCATAGACGACCATGGAGTTATTTTTCTCCATGTTGTAGTTATTTGGTGGATGTAATGTCGCATTGACCGAGGGGGCACCCAGATATATGACCACCCTCTGGTTCTTAGTATGCACACCAATAGGCTCGATGTGGGATTCCACTAGGAGGGAACAATATTCCTTTATGTCATATCCCCCAGCTTCATTTCCAATGAGATCTATTTGGTTGATGTTTTCCATGTTCAGTAAGGCGTACCGTATTGGGGGATGGTATACCCGGTGCCGAATGGTAGGAAGGCATCCTGTGCCCTTTTCTGGACATCCGTTTTCCATTCGACTATGTTCTTTGGGTTTCCTAGTGATGGTTGAACTGCAGGGAGCCCTGGTCTGACCTCGTAACACAACTTTGTCTCAGAGGGTTTGAACCAAGGGATGGGGTTGAACTAGTAACTCCTCTATCCATCGTTCTTCTTAGATGGTGGAATAAAGATGTCCGTTGTGTGTGGTTTTTGAGGCAAAAATTCCCCCATCCATGGGGGATGGGGTAGTTCCCATTTGCATGTTGATGCGTTACGGTCTAGATTTGTGGGTCTTATGGGTGAATTTGGATTTAAAAATTCCCCCAACCCTATGGTCAGGGGTTGTTCTCGTATCATGGTGGTATCCGCTATTATTTCTACCGTTTCAATTTCATGTACTCCCACTTTGTCGTGAGTTGAGTATGAAATTTTGACTCCATGGTGTCTATGGGATTTTTATGACATGGGAACTACTTTCTAGAAGGCATCCCAGAGGTGGAAAGCATGTTGGATGTTCATAGTCTCTGGACCCAGAAGCATTTCAATGGCTAGGACACTTTGTCCCCAATGATTTTTAGAGTTAATCCCGGATGGTTTTTGTTTAGTATCCCATAATCTATTAGAAGGGGTTTCACATAATGTTTTCCTTTGGGTGATGAAATTACAAGATGTAATTTCTAATTGGGCTTACTGAATAGGATTTGGGGTGAAGTGCAATGCTCCATGTTCTCCTAGTCTCCGAATGTGAACTCCATCCATGGAATTAAAATGATGCAACGGAATTTATGCATTGAATAGAGGCAAGCCTGTTCAAGGTTTTTATTTCACCATTCTGATTGGGGATGAATTTCCAACGGGAGGGCTTCCAGGTAGATCAGACGGTGAAGCTCCTCTATAGTGCTGACATGGTCTGTGTACCCTTCATATTGTATGAATTTTTATTTAATCATTTGAAGAGTCATACATATGTTGAGGTTAATGTCATGTGTGCATTCCCTCAAAAATTCTCCCAGTATGACGAGGTGAGAAGTGTCTGTAGGATAATACATCACTGGTATATTATCCCTAGTTAGTTGTCTTCTCACATGAAACATATCATGCTATTGTTATTTTGGAGGCTCTTCTAGTTGATATGCCCAGCTCGATTGCTTCTTAATAATTTTGTTCCATGAAATTGGGATGGTGGGAGCCTTATTGATTTGAGGACACTGTAGGGATTTCTCAGAAGATGGGCATGTAACCAGGCCATCCTCTGGTTGAGAAATAATGTCACTCATTTTTGAAAGAGTTCCTGATGTGTCTGACTCATTTCCAAGTTCCTCATCATATGAGGGATTTCTCATATTTTCATTAAAAAGGGGAGGTCTTTCTTGACAATATGAAGTTTGGTTGCTGGGAGGACCTTCACAATTGGGGTTTCAATGGTGATGACTACTATTGCAACTTGATTCCTGACCGTATGCAATTTATTTGCGATGTATACCCTTGGGAGGATCTCTAGGGCAGGCTATATCATGAGGAGGGCCTTCTTGCTGCTTGATGTTTCAGATGGGAGGACCTTTATAGCCACTATAATTGCGGGAAGGGCCTTCACAATAAATTTCATCATGGAGAAGAATACTTTCATAACTTGATACCCAGCTGCAAGGAGAATTTTTGTACTGTAAACCATGGTTAGGGCCTTTAGGATGTATTGAAATGAGGGGAGGGACTTCTCGTTACTTGGAGTAACTAGGGGGAGGATATTCACAACACATGTAATTGTGGAGAGGGCTTTCGCAATGACTGTCATCATGGAGAGGGCTGCCATCATGATTTCAGACATGGATGTAGAGAGAATCTATGCAGTGTACACCTTGGGGAGGGCCTTCAAGATGTAATTAAAAGAGGGGAGGACCTTCTCATTGATTTGTGTTACTATCAGGAGGATATTCACAACAACTATCTATTGAGGGAGGGCCTTGTTAGTGACTATCATCAAAGCGAGTACTACCATAATGAATTGACATCAAACTACTGGGAGAATTGTACCCGTAGTGTATACCCTGTGGAGGACCATTGGGGTGGATAATAGAAAGGGGAGGACATTCCAGCTGTCTGATATTCAGGTCGAGGGGAGGGATACCCCAAAGCGCATAATGTTATATGCCCTCATGGTCGATCATTCTTGGCTCACTGTGTGAGCCTTCATGGGTGCTCTATGGTGGGCTTCAGATCTTCTGGTAGCGACATTGTGGGGAGGACCTTCACGACTACAACATCCACTTTCATAATTTTGTAATGGAATGATAGTGTCTTGGGCCTTTGTTGATATATTTTTGAGTGTGTTAAGAACCCCACCTTCCTACAGAGTAGGGTCATGTATGGTCTCCTCATTTTCTAGTTGACATTGGCACACTTCATTCATGGGTTCTCTAATGCGGGTAATTGGGGCCATTTGCAGCTTGTAATTGACTTCATACATGAATCCCTATCTTGTTGGATCATGTGATTTCATCGATATATGCCGATAGGAATCTTGAGTTTTGGAAGTGATATATGCATGCCAAGGGTATCCACCATGTTGTACTGGCGCCCCCATTTGGAAAGGGTATTTGTTTGTGATCCTGTTGTTTGTATATCATGGAATATTAGCGTCGACCCTTCTGGACTGAAGAAGGGATGCATAAATACTCTAAAGTGACTAACTAATTTTTTGAGTGAGTCATCCCATTTGAGGAAACCGAGTCTTGGGCTCGATTTCTCGCATTTTTTGATGAAATGATATCTTGGCATGTTTGGAGGATATGATATGGAATCAACATCTGTTCTTCCGTCATTTATTGGATATTTTGAGATATATCTTTAGATGGAATGGGTATAATGGACCATTCTGATATCGGAGTAGGAGATTGTGTCGGCTCAGGTCCTCCATGACTAGCCGGTAGATACTAGCAGTTGTCCTGTGCTGGGACAGAGGAATGAGTTTGTTAGTTGTTAACTTCTATTGTTGATATTTTATTTGACTAGTGGTCTTCATGTTTACAAGAAATGATTTTCAACTACTCTATTGCCCCTATATTTGTCTCACAGGATTTTTTTTGCATCCATAAGAATTTTACTCTACTCATAATTGGTTGTCGACCTATTTAGATGGTGGTCATGGAATGCATCAGGAGGTCTTTATGAATTCATAAAGGTAGTTAATGAAATTTTCTGATGGCAGTCTTGTTTTGCATTGGTAGATATCTATATCTGTCTGTATCATCTTTCTTTGTATACATGGCGGGACAAACAAGCACTAGTCGGAATGTGCATGTGATGGAATTTTTCCACCATATTTCCAAGGTAGGCTTTAGTGGATATGGAAGAGTATCTCTTCTTCCCATTAAACGATGACATATCAGTACGAAGGAAATGCTCCTTAGGAACCATGGTGATGGTGTGTTCTTAGTTACATATTCACCTCCCTCTGCAGGTAAGCCTAGGGGCCTAGGTCTCCTAGACATTGGATGGTGCCCTTGACATAAGGTCCTCATCTGTAAGAGAAGGCCTGGTCATTCAGTGTCAGTGGTGATGCTCTCTAGTGGGGGTCCAAGGGTAGAAACCCTATGCTATTTTGATGAATTCATTCACATTGAAATAATCCGACTCCCTATGGTAAAGCTGGTACTCATTATCACATTCTGGGGATAGGCTCCCAAATCATTTTGAGATGACCATCGGGGCTTCCTTACGCTAGGGTACCAGCCACGACTGAAGAGGCGGCTGGTAGACCATTGCAGAATGGAGAGATTATCATGTGGCCTCCAGCATGAGGGTAGTACAATTTTAATATTATTATTTCATCAGGTTATTGGATACCCATCATTTAATAAAATGGGTAGGTGATGGGGGTCATGCTCTTCATTGAGGCCCCTGCCGCCTACGAGAATGATGAGGTGTGTGTCTGCATGTCTCATTGGGATATCATTTGGATGGAAGGTCGCTCTGCAAGAACCTAAAATATACATATATGACATAAAAACACAAATCAACATCAAAGTATCATTACATTAACCATAATATTATTTTGTGATTCATCTTGTCCCCCTTGTCCATGTATTTTTTTGATGTGGGGCGAAGGGGCCTGATTGGGGTGAGACCGCCAACTTGGTTTATAATTCATGTCAGGTTCACCATTTTTGTTTCACCTATGAGGTGGCATGATTTGTGAATATCCGTGTGAACAAAATGGTCTAACGTGCAGTATTATTTTTTCTATTATCATTTGGGTAGAACCGACACCATGGTTAAAGATTCACTTCAGGTTCACCATTTCGGTTCCACCTTCGAGTTGGTATGTTGTGGGGTAGTGTGTAAATGGTATGATGAGGATCATCAACCTTGCCTTTTACAATAGACAAGTTCTTGTCGAATTCATTATTCCTTTTGTTTTTCCTCATTCGGCATCATTATATTTTCAAAAAGGATGAATTAAATTTACGATAACTGTTAGTCCCAACATGCGATAGCGTGGGGATCAAGTATTCAATAAATCAGTCATTCTAGGGTATAACTTCCTCATATGGTCTCCAATGGGTTTATTCATAGAGCCAAGAACAACCAATGGCCCTAGTATCCATGATTCATGAACCAGATTTCCAAGGCAGGCACTCGTCGACAGACGATTTGGCCAACAACACTTAAGGACAACACTGGTTGAGAGGATGGGAGGTCAGTCTCGTTGCACCCTTCTGGGGGAGGATTGTTTCATGTTCAGATAATATCTTATAGATTTATGTCCTATTTATATGTTTGGGAATCCATGGCTCATTCCTGAAGTGTGTTTCTGTGGGCTACCCATGGTTTGCAATATCATCGTAATCATGCATAAATTTGATGATACAGAGGTGATACTGACTTGGACCATATTATAAGGCACTCTAGAGTTTATCGTAATCCAGGGGGGATGGAAGGTGAATTGACGCTGGGATCGGTCCCCCAATGAGGCTATCATATTTATCCTTGGGAGAGGAATCAGAAGACTTGTAGTTCAAAATGTGCGGGGATTACACATAGAAGTTTCCCATTTGACGGGACATGATTCCATGTACCTTTTGGAAAATAACCCCTTTCTGATCGGGCCCTCTGGTATGCATCATATGTATCCAGTTTTTATCAGGAATCAGAGTTTTTGTAGTTTAGATGGTGTGGTTATTTTATTCTTCAAAACCCTTTATGCCCATGTTAGTCATGCTTGGTGTGATAAACAAGTGTATTTGAACAATTCAACAAAGAACACGCCTTCTCCCCTTTTGGTGGGGGGGGGGAGAGCCCGTGGCAGAAGAGGCATGGGTGATGGTGGGTGAGTGGGTGGAGCAATGAACCATTCCATGTGAGATGGAAAGAAAGTTCATGTGGCCCGAACTAAGAATATTTGGGACTTACCTCAGTGGGAGGGCCCCCGAGCATGTTCTAGGAAGGGAGGGGATTCATTTTTTTCAATGTGGGGAGCGAACATAACCCCTTCGACTGATCACTATCCCTTATAGGGTGGAAGAGAATGTGATCACCCTTAATCCCAAGAACATAGAGGTTCATATAGGTGTCACAAGATTGGGCTCTGGGTTTCCATGGGAATGTAGCCTCACATACATTCCCGAATCCTGCAACTTTGTTGGGAGGGACTATGTTACTCCACTTACAGTGGGGTTGTAGACTCAATTGGGAACATTGATGCACTCAGTGGTATGATCATACAGGTCTGGTGGCATTAGATGCGGCGTTAGCATTATTTCATAGGACTGGTTCATGGAGGGACCAAAGAGTACTGGATGGTAGTGGAGGAGTGAGGTTGAAACTGGTGGAAAAAACACCTGAAATCCCTCAATTCCACATACTATTTTTTTATACGGGGGGGGGGGGGGGGGGGGGGTGCTCTGCATACCATAGTCATATACGGGAAGATGGTTCGTCTGGATAACGATGTGGTATGCAGTCATGGGTATCATCCACCACTTACCAAAGTGGGATGCGGCTCACCGTGCCACTTTGGGTTATATTTATGTACTGATTTTGTACATGACACCGAGTTCAGTCCGCGTAGAGGTATGCTACATGGAGCACCGTACTGGAGGAGTTAATGGTGGATCGTCATTCGATGGGAGTTAATCTTTTCATTATCAGTTCTATTATTATTATTATTATTCAATTCCCTTGTTTTTTGGTTTTCTGGAAGATGTACTTGTGGAGGAGTGATTCGTGGTTTGTGCTTCACTGATGAAACAAGACAATGTAGGAGTGAATTCATTAAGTCTCCCTCAAGATTTCATCGTTTTTCCTTCTCTCTATTAGTCTCCCTCTCTCTATGTCTCCTTCTATAATTATACTATGATCCTTTTATAGAGAATCAAAATGATCGTATCTATTAGGAACATGACATAGTTCGTGGAAGTCTATTAAAGAAATACCATGATGCATGGAAGAAACGGCCAACCAGTGTTTGTGGAGGCTTTGGTTGACAAAAATGGTTTGTGAAACACTGCGTGTTTGCTTCGTCTATGAACTAATGGGTTCTAGGTTTGGTAGGCAGACTACCTTTATGCGCATAACTACTTTAGTGACATAGTTCAATTTTTTCCATGCTCAATGGTAATTATATCGGGGGCTAGTGAATCGCTAATCATTCTACATACCTAGCGGTTTGCGGTATAACTGTTCAACGTTCCTTCCCTGGTGATGGTACGCATGGAACTTAAAAACCTTGAAAATATTAATTGCTTCAAGTTACGTCAAAGAATTGAAACTCAATTTGAGAATCTTTACCTTGATAGACTTATAAAAGCACATGATTCCTTCTGCGAAATGTTCATG
This sequence comes from Viscum album, assembly GCA_963277665.1. NCBI lineage: Eukaryota > Viridiplantae > Streptophyta > Magnoliopsida > Santalales > Viscaceae > Viscum > Viscum album. Next base: position 1,545,177,957 of record OY728142.1, read on the forward strand.
GGGGTATTTCTTTCCCTTATCTGAATTTTTAAGACCCTATAGTTAAATATACCTCAAACAAAAAATAAATGTGTGAGAAATTCCATTAATAACAATAATATCCAAAAACATAAAAAATCAATGGGGTATTAATGTTTTTAAACTTATGACTACACTTATATCATAATTTGTAAATTATTATATGTAGAAACCACAACCTTTAAAAAAATTCTCAATCTTTTGATGATGAATATTCATCTCAATACTCAATATTTCAATACTAAAATAAATTATATAAATAATTCCATATCATTCATCAATAAGAAAACATATACGAAGATATAATATAGACCTTTTGTATTCCTTTTTTAGTTTACTCATATTTAATTATAATCTCATTAGGAATTGAAAAACATTTGTTTTCATGTTATTTATAATCCTGTTCATGAGATTTCCCCATTGGATATTGATTCTCATTATAACCACTCTCCCTAAATTTAAAATGATCAACTAATTCCTTAGGAATAACATTCTTTTCCATCATAGTGTTTATTGAATTGTTCATTTCCCTTTCTATATTATTTATTCATACCCTCTTAAACAATATGAAATACATTTTATGGTTATTTAAAAAAAAATTATAGGTTATTATACTGACATTATTGAAACATAGTTCATTTAATATTTGTAATTTTATGGTCTCTATAATCTTATATTCCATAGAGGTTGAAGTGGATAATCATAACTCATTATAGTTTTCTATGAATTACCATATCATTTTTCACAATTTCGGCCATTTTGAAAAAAAATCCTTCCTAAACATTCTGAATTTTCCATCACATACATTTTTAATTTGGTTCAATATGAATCCAACCATTTACTAATATTAAAATGGTTAGTGTGAGAATATAAATATAATCATAATAAAAAATCATTTGAGGAGGGAAAATATTTAGATATCTTTAACTATGTTTTTTTTAAACTCATTATAGAATATTGTAATAATACATATATAAAAAACTCATACATTATAAGTGAACAATTAGACGTAATATTATTTTTCTTCACAGTATAATTTATTTTAAAATGAAAAAGAACTTCCTTTCATAAAAAAATTGCATGAATTTTGAATTTAATTCTTATATGTTCTTAGCCAAACATATACTCAATAGAAAATTTATAAAAAGTTTATATTTTAACAAAAATATTAGTATGGGATGTAAAAATATTAAATAAACCATTTAGTCTATTTTAATACAATTATATCATAGTTGTAAACCTCCTTTAACATGAATATACTTTGATCTCATAAAATGATTTTCCTAGTCATGAAAACTATTTTACTTCCCAGACACATTCATAAAACACATTATAATAAAAATTAATAAAATCATAATTCGAAGGGTTTAGCATAAAAAATGAGAACCGAGGCATTATATTTTCTTAAAAACATACCTTGTTACCCCAATAGGTAATCATTTTTCCTTTAAAAATAATTATCTTACGTTTTAAAATAACATTATTTCCATGAACATGCATTAGAAATAATAAAAAATTCATTTAGGTTCTGTGGGAAATCATTGACATAGAAACATTACATATCCATTATATGAACCATTGTGTTTGGAATAACCATATAGCTAACTGCTAAGATAATTCATTAGTGAACATAGTCATTTTCAAGTCAATTTGACCACTATCTAGGATTAAACATCTTATAATATATAGTGGGATAACCCATCATATATAATTTCACTATACCACTGTTAATAATATCAATTTACTGTATCAAGAATAAAAAACTTTAAAAAACTCTTTTAAACCCATATGAAAGTATTTTATTAGAAATAAAAATACACTTATTTCATAAAACCCCTTTTTAATTACCAAAAAAAATACATGTTTTTTTGACGAAAACATGTTTTCTTATGAATGAATCAACACATTAAATAACCTTGATAATGTAATAAAAAATCACTTTCACCATATTTGTTAAAATAGGACATTCCTTTGAATCTATTGAAAAAAAGTAAAACATTCCATAAAAATATTTCATTTTTAAACCATTGAAATAATGTATCATTAACTTACACTTATACTTTTTATTTCAAACATAATTAAATTCATAAAATAATTCCAAAAAAATGGACATTGTAGATAAATTTTATGAAATAAATCATTATAACATTTAAAAATAATTTTTAGGTCAAAGTGTCCCTTGCCTCATGTACGACTCATCGCGTATACTATTTTTCATTGAAAATAATTAAATTTTCTTAATTATCTCCATTTATATTATCTTTTTTAATTTTTATTTTTACTTTAACAATGTTATAATTAATTATATAATTATTTAATTTAATGTCTCTCTTTTTGATGAAATTCATCTCAAATGTCAAAGTTGAAATTTGTAGGATGATTGAGGTCAAAGATTTCATCATTTCATCATCTCCAGAATAATAATAATGAGATAATTATCATTTTATTAAATAAATTATAATTTTAAAAATAATCATTAATTATGGTTATTAAAAAATTAACTACTTTATAATAATTGAGATGGATGGTCGTACATACACCAAAGTGGCGTTTTGATTTTCCAATTATCATTATGGAAATAAGATAAGCATTATTTTATCATTATCGGATGATATGAACATAATAAATAAAATATTTTTTATTTAGATACACATAAATATTTTCCATGTCATGTGGTGATGAAGATATAATTTTAATTCTTTGTGGGGGTTGTAATCCACACATACGCACAAGCGAGGTTAGATTTTAAAAAAAATGTAAGAGTAAGAAATTTAATGATAAATTTACTTGTCACAATTACAAAAATACAATAAATATAATATATATAAATTAATTTCATTATTATAACCATCTATTATAGGAGGTGATGTTAAAATCAATTTATCGGTTCATGAGGTGGTAGTTCACTGCACACAAGAATGGTGATTTCATTTCCATTTTTTTATAGAATATGACATTGATATTGGTTATTCCATTAAAATAACAATATATATATATATATATATATATTGTGGATATTAATGTTATAAATTCAATATGTATCAATAAGAATTAAAATTAAGTGAATAAAAAATAAAAAATTATCGGTTAAGAATTATACCTCTTATTCAAAAAAGCTATGTTTCTTTGCCCATGAAGAAATCAATTGTTGATATTATTCAGTAAATAATATTTCTAGGATTTTCAGATGAATGGGAGGAAGGGATTTGTAATGATAGTTTCTAATAAAAAAGTTTCTTTATGTGTGAAGAAATTCCAAGAGTAGGTTACCATTTATAGGAGAGAGGAGGGGAACTCATGGAATTTCATAACATATTCACTTTGATTAAATTGATTTTATTATCCAAATGGATAAAAATTAAAAAATATATATGCTAATTTTATGATGAGCCAAAATTGTTGCACAAATAAAATTTGGAATATTTAGGATCATATTTGAAAACACTTCATTCTGTTTCCACCAACATTAATCATATTGAAAATTACATTGATATCAGTATTATTACTCTTAATGGGTTAGCATAGTTACAATAAACCTAATACAGAACCCTAATTGACAGTGGTTGATGTCATAATTTATATACCACTAACTTCATAGATGATAATTTCATTATTAGTTTTAAATAATTTAATAATATATTATTTACTATAAAATAGTATTAATACCAATTTTGGAACTATTCATTGCATATGACTTTAAAAACTACAAGTCAATAATTGAAATAGAATCCAAAGCATCCAAGCCTCTATAATATGTATGTTTTATTTAAAAAAACATTTACCCTAGAATTTCAAATAAATAAAAAAAATAATATTTAGTTAATATTTATTTTTATTTTCTGTTAATTGAATAATTAATATATCAATATTACAAATGATTTTAAGGTAATTATTGTAAATACCCAGGCATTGATAGAATAATTTGTTTTTTAATTAATTAGTGTTCTCAAATTATAATAATTACTATTAATGAGATATTTTAATGAATTTAATATGTCATATAATAAAAAAAATTAAAATCCATCAAATAAGTTTGAAAGGATTATGATAAGGATAATCCAAATTTATAGCCAAAAATAGATATTTTTATAAAAATTAATTTTTCCAAATTTTAAAAGTCCATAAATTTTAAAAATAATTTTTGACACTTTTGTAGATTTTATTGGAATAAATAAAAATTAATTTATTAAATATTAATATCAAAATTATCATAGGGTGAAATATTTAAATTTTTTGGAGAAGATTCATTTTTTTGGATAGTGAAAAATACTGGATTATTATTGGAAACTACCGTTTCATCAATTTTTTATAATTGTATAAACTATTTTTTAAATTGGTTTTAAAGTATAAATAGACTGGTTATTAATCAATCCATCCAAATTAGGCCATTAGATTAAATTTCACATTGTAATTGGGTTAAATATTATACTTTTTAACTTGTTCACTTTAAAAATACTCATTATGGTTGCGTCTGCAGCATTAATATTAAATGTAATTTTTTTATTAAGTGAGTTTCATTTTGTAGAACGGATTAAATATTCCTAATCATATGGTCTTAATTATTTATAAATATCATTTATATTTATATTTATAAAATTTGACCATGGTAAAAAGAAAATTTTATCATATTATAGGTAAGATAATGTGTCATGTTAAAGTTTTAATGTAAACGCCCAAAAAATCTAATATATGAAAATTTTAATTGGTTATTGATGTATTTATAGGAAATAACCATCCATAATAATATTAATTATTATCCAAATATATTGAATTTAATTACAAATCAATGTGGTTAGATTTATATATAGAAAAAAATTATTTAATCACATATAACCACCCCTCTTTAAGTAAAAATATCACCCATAACCTATCCATTTCTCTTCAAAGGCATTGAATCTCTACAAATATCTGAAAAAAACCCTTTCCTAATTACTCTCCCCAAGTCCAATTTCTAAAGGTATGAACAAACTACCCAATCCAATGTCTTAAAGGATATTCTCATGGAGGTTATATATAATAGGTAATTGTTTCAGAGCACTAATCTTATTTAGTTTTCTTAATCGACATTATATTATCCACATTCATACATAGATGAATGATAAATCCAGAATCATTTATATATATATATATAATATTATTATCTTTATTATAGAATATGTTATATTCGTCCTTTTTACTAACCCTTATTATTTAATGAAATGAAAGCATTGTTAAAATTATGGAGGTTAACTATATCTATGTATAATGATTTTCATTTTCCATTACCACCATCATAAGTAGTCATAAAAATATATCGATATTTATATAAATTTTTTCAGAATAAAGAGGTATTTTATTTAGATAATAAATTGCGGATTCATCCCCAACCATTTAAAAATAATCAAACAAGTTTGTGGTGTTTAGTGAAACTGCCAAAATAAACTAATGAAATTTCATTCACATTTTATCAAAATAATCGTCATCATAAAACAATGAAAAATTATATATTTGACAATTCATACTTCTACAAATTCATTAATACCAATTTATTCCAATTTTAGTTTTTAATCCTTTGTATTAAAATCCAAAATTATTTATAAATAAACTGATCATGAAGGCACCCAAATTCAAGAAAATAATGAAATATTATTAATGAAAGTGTCATAAAATGTTACGAAACCATAACATAAGGTATTATTAATATGAAATTAGTTATTTTGTGAGTTAATAAAACTGTTTTAACCATTAAATATTACTATATACCACATTTTAATGAATTCAAAAGTAATGTAAGGTAATTCTTAACTAAATTTCCATTCTTTGAGTTAAACTGATAATTATTTACTTTTTCGTACTCATCTTATGTGAGAAATTAAATTTTAAAATCTTATATTTTATTTACACTCTTTTATGTACAATTATAGTTAATATGAATAAATAATTCATTTCATTGACACTCACATCAATGATATGACATTTCTAAGCGACATTGTTATAATAATAGTCTTCAAATGTACCTTTAAAAAAATAATTTTTTTATATAGATGTATTGAAAATAATTTTCCACTTTAATGTAACTATAATATTTATTATATTACACTTAATATTTCTACGATTACATTCAAATAATTTTTTCCCATTTTATGTGCACATTTTTTTCAAAATGTGTGGTTTCAAAAGAAGAAGATCAATTTCTTCATAGTGTTATTTTTGGGTGAAATCATTAATGATTTAATATTATTATATGGTTCATGGTAATTTTTTATATTTATGGGTGGTTACATGATAAAAAAATGATATTTGGTTACATGATAATTTTATAAATAGCAATTACATGATAAAACGATGAAGGGTGGTTACGTTATAACCTCTTATGCATTTGGTACACCAATAATGGAGGTTGGATATATAGGTGACTCAATTTAGTTAGATTTAAAATGATTTTTTATGTTCACTACTAATATATTAGATTTATAATATTTAATTTTATTAAAAGCAGTTGATTTTCAAAAGGTAAGATATTAAACTTTTTGAAAAATGATTCCTTTAATCAAATACAAATTAATGATTTTTATATGATTATATGGATTTTGAATGGGATAACTGTTTCAGTTCCATTATTTCCTATACTCGTATTTTGTGATCATCTCTTTTTTTAAATGTCTTTCACATTATTTAATGAAGAATATAGATATAGAGGATATTATTCGAAAAATAGTGATTTTACATGAAGAGAAAACATGTTAAAGTCTTTTGTTTTATAGATGAAATAAATGATATGAATATGTTTCCACTTGTAATGTATGGGATTCCCATATTTGAGTTAAAAATTATTCTATATAACTCTAAACATAAAATATCCTTATGATTTTAATAATGTGAACTCTAGTTTTAAATAACTATAATATGTAATATTTATTTTTTAGGTCCATACAGATGAGATCACAGAACAATTTAGATAACATTAAAGGTTAAAATAATATAAATATAATACCCATAAATTATATTTAATTTATGGTCATGATATGATATTTTATTTTTATATTACCATGATTTTTTATTTAATATTTGTTTCTTGAAATTGTTTTTCACAGAGGAATCCGAGAAGTTGTGTTGAGAAGGAATAAAATGAAAAACATCCTTGAAAATTAGTATATAGAGATACATATAATCAGGATATAATTGTTTTTTACTATGAAAACTTCATTGAAATTAGATATAAATGGTTGTGTTAACCATTAAAAGAAATATATGGATAAACAACATAAGAATATATTAGTAGTGGAGCATTTTTTATGAAAAATATTCTATATTTCAGTGGGTCCTCAGATCCAATGGTAGCTGAATGACTAATCAATTCCATTGAAAATTTATTCAATTTCAAGGTTTGTTTGGAATACCAAATGGTAACATTATTCATTAATAATTTTGAATGTGAATCCAATAAATGAGGGTATCTCATTAATAATACCACATAGAAATATGATCATCATTTTATGGAATGGGATGGGTTTAAGAGCCTTTTTCTAGATATTTATTTTATAAAAATCATCAAATCAGAATAAATAAATAATTACAGGAAATATGGATAAAAGATGATGATTATATAGATATATATCTATCAAATTTTACACTACTATCCCAGTAATTTTTTCTTAGGAATTTAGAGTAAAATTTATTGATTTAACTCATTTATGAAACTAATTATACAAAGTGGTTAAGATTAAGGAGTGTTTAAAAGAAATGAGAAACATGTTTATTGTGTTTAAAAATTTGATATGGGGTTTTTTGAAATATATTTTCTAGTTATGACAATAATAAAAAGTGGTATGGTTGGTAGGAATTTAGGAATAATTCATCAATGAAATTTGGAGGTAAGAAAATCAATTTCCCCTCTTGTAAAAAGAGTGCTAAGAAGAACCTAGTGGAATGACTCTTAGAATATAGGAAATGATTTACATGGTGAAATTTGGGTCACATAGATTTTGACTCTATGTTTATCTACCATAAAAATAATTACAATTTGATGGTAAGATTCTTTAATATCAATGATTTGGGACATTATTATAATATGTGTCAAACATGTAGTCACTCGGGGGGGGGGGGGGTAATCGTGATCAGAAATAGAATGGTTTAGAAGAATAGTTTTCTACAACTACACTTGATTTTAGCCTATAAAATGTATTAGTGTAACTTATGTTACTTGTGTATTCAAATTATGTAAATACCTTAATTTTTTATGGGTCATTTCATTCAGTCACTTTAGGTAAATTTTCTACAAATTGGGAATATTACAAAATGAATGTATGATATAGCTTTTGGAGATAACTCTAGGTGGAATTAATTTCAGAAACCATTATATATAAGATTATTTTAATTATTGTTAGTAAAATTTTATTTCCAATAAATCATGTTGAACTACCCATAGTGGAGTTTGATATTATTTTTTATATAGATTCTCTTTCTATATATCATGAAAAAATATATTGAAAAACTAGAAATTTATTCTCTAATGACATCATACCATTAATAACCAACCAATTAGATGATAAATATATTATAAATGGATTTTAATGTTACATATCACAAGTCATTGAAGAAAATAAAACTATCCAGATAAGTGATGTTCTTTTTACGAATGTATACAAAGATTCATTTTGAGATGAACTTTATGGTGTTAATATTTATCGAGAGGCTGAGTTTACTATTAACTTATTACCTGATTATAATCCTATTTCAAAATCCCTTATCAAATAAAACAGGTAGAAATTTTGGAACTGAAAATGAAATTTAAAGAGTGTGTATATAATGGATTTAATCAACTCATAACATAACCATGGGCGGTTTGTGTTTTGTTTACTAAAAATATTTATTGGTCAATGAGACATTGTATACATTATAGATCTTTGAATAATATATTTGTTAATAAATAATAAAGTTTACCTCATATATATCATCTATTAAATTAGCTCTAGATAGTGAATTACTTTTCATATATTGATATTAGGTTGGGGTATTATCAGTTGAATATGAAGTAAGAAGATATTCTAAAAAATAAATTTCAAAATATATATGGTCATTCTGATTTCATAGTTATTCACATTGGGTTAAAAAATTCCCATATTGTATTTCTAGATCTTATGAATAGAGTCTTCCTAGAATATTTCGATATGTTTATGGTTGTCTCTATCTTTGATAGTTTCATTTATTAAAAAAGATATAAGGATCATGGAAAACGTCAAAGGATTTTTCTTTAACCCAATAAATAGAATAATTCATGTTAAAAATTTATCATATCGGAATTTTGTTTACAACATATTTATTTTCATGGGAACATTGTATATAAAAATGAAATTTCAGTTGGTCCCCCCAAAATAAAAGTGGGTTATGAATGGAAAAGGCCAAAAAATATTTCTGATATTCCATGTTTTATTCCATTATCAGGCTATTTCTAATAGTTTTTTGAATACTTTTTTAGGGTTATCTAACTCACTAAGAAAATTAACATGAAAAAGAGATATTGTTCATTTTTTTGGAATTTCATGATCTGTTTATAATTTAATGAATAATGGATGTTACTGAATGGTATGCTTTAAACTTTTTCTACACCAGAGTGTAAATGGGAAACATTTTTTATGATTTTCATAGTGGGATTACCAAGCACTTTTCTAGGTAACAATGTGATTTGGGTTATTGTTGATTGATTGGATGAATCTTTTCATTTCCTTCATATTAATGATACTATGTCTTTAGATAAACCTTATCCAATGTAAATCAAGGATAGTTTCATGTTAAATGATGTTTGTATCTTCATTTTATTAAAGAATTATCATATTTTCACATATAATTTTCAGAAAGGTTTTCATAATTCGATGGGTACTAAATTAAATTTCATCACTTCTTTTCATTCTCATTCTAATGGAAATTCTAAGTGAAATTTTTAGACCCAGTTGGATATATATAAATATTTCTAAATGGATTACTAGGGAATTTGGTATAAAAATATTTATTGGGTTAGTTTTCTTATAATTACAATATTCATTCAAATATAAAAATGTCAGATTTTGAGGAATTTTATGGATATTGGTGATGAATTCCAAATTTTTGGGATGAAGTAGGAGAAAATTGATATTTTTGGACCAGAATTGGTATAGGTAATGGTTGAGAAAGTGATAATAATTCACCAACACATGATGTTATCATGGAAGATGAAAAAATATTTTGTATATAATAAAATGAAATATCTTATATTCGAGGTGGTTGATTATTTATTTCATAAAGTATATACATGGATAAGTGTTTTGTGCTTTTGTATGGAAGGAATATTGAGTCCGTGATTCATTAGATCACATGAAATCTAAACTAATGTTTGATCAGTTTTCCACTGAGAGGATTTGCATCTGTGTTTATCCCACTACACAGTGTTTGTCATGTTTTAATGTTGTAAACATGTTTGACAAATTCACCGCATGTTTTGATCCCTAAATTATTTCTATTGGAGGAGAACCATTAATTTGAGGAACAACTAGTTCATATTCCTTATCATAGAGCTAAAGTATTATAAAATAATTAAATTCACTATGTTATGGTTTTTTAGAGAAACAATATTTTTGAAGTAGAAACATTTGAATCTAAAAATCATATGATCAAAAAGTATTCCCAAAAATTTATTAAGTGAATAAACTTGTGAAAATGAAATTTCCAGAAGTGGGGGTGAATTTAACAACATAGATAAATATATAATAATTTTTATTCAAATTTATTAGAATTCCTTAATTAAATTTATTAAAACTAGTGAAACCAAGAAACAAACACATTCAAAACCATGAAATTAACAAAATATTATTAATGAAAGGATTATATGTTGTTATTAAATCATCAAATGAGGAATTATAAATAATAATAGTGTTATTTAATGTGAAAATAAAATAACTATTTCATTATATCTGATTTTATAACATTTTTTATAGAATTTTAATGCTTGGTAAGGGAATTCATAAACCAAATTCCATTGTTTAGGTTAAACTTCTACTTCTTGATTTTTTTCATGCTTATCCAATGTGTGAAGTTAATTTTGAATATATGTTGCATAATTTAGACTTGTATTAAATTTATTTTAAATTTAATACACATAATCAATGCATTTGATTAATTTTAAATTCAACGATATGATATTTTTAAGTGACATTATATTAAAAATCCTCTATTTACCTTCTTTTTTAAAAAATAACTTTTTTATTAAATATATATAATGAACTAAAAAATATTCTTTCATGTCTATTTAATAATTTTTAGATTACCATATATGTTTATATGGTAGCTTTCAAGGATTTTTTTGCCATTTTTCATGAACAATTTTTTCAAAATGATTGATTTCATAATGAAAATATCATTTTGTTTGAGGGTTTCTTTGTGAGGAAATCATTAATGATTTATGATTATGTTTTGGTTCATGGGAATTATTTATATTGGTGGGTGGTTACATGATATCCCAATTTATGACGGTGATATAATAAACTAATGATGGTTGGTTATAGGATAAACCAATGATGGGTGGTTCTGTGATAAAACAATGATTGTTGGTCACGTTATAACAACCTATGCACTGGGTACTCTAGAGTTTTAAGTAATACTTATTGGTTAATCCATTTATTGAGATGTAAAATGATTTTCCAAATTACCTATTTATATTTTCAATTATTGATAATTAGTTTTCATGAAAAATTATTGATTTTCAAATTTTAATATATTGATCTTTTTGAAAATATTATTCATTTTAAAAATTAAAAGGAATTTTTTTTAAATTTTATTATAGATTTTGATTGGGGTAATGACTTCTTATCCATTATGTCATTTACTGATCATTTTATATACATACCATGTTTTAAAATGGTATTGACATGATTTAAGGGAGAATAGAGACATGTATGAGATCCTGGGAAAAATTAGGAAGATTTTACATAATGAAAAACATGTTAAAGACATGTGTTTTTTGGAATAAATGGATAATATTAATATTCTTCTACATTACATGTCTAGTTTTATCACATATGAGTCAGTTTTAATTCTCTATTACTCCAAACCAAAATGATCTTTAGGATTTTAATAATGCGTATTCTAGTTCAAAGTCACTTGAATAAGTTCAGTTTAAGGTCAGGTCCTTATGGTTAGTTATTCAATAAAAATAAAAAATTAATTACCTTGATGAAAATAAATCATTTTTATTTCAATTGAATGTTTATAATAAAAAAATCTTGCATTTTTTATAATTTCAAAATTTTAATGATAATAAAACAAATAGAATGAAATTTTTGACATTGATTATATTAAATAATATAGAAAGTGAAAATCATGATCAAATGGTCCAATGAAACCATATATTTTAATGTTTAACGTTTAAAAATTATAAAATCATCTAATTAAATTAATTCATTTTTTATGGTCATTATTATATCCATATCATTTTAATTTTAACCCTAACTACCCTATTTATTTATTACCATGGTTACAAAAATTACAAATATTTTTACTCATAATAAATAGGTATTATTTACCAAATTAAAACCCACTGATTCCAAATATATTATTAATTTTCGAAATCAAAGTCAAAAAAGTTGAACAATTTAACATAAAATTAAATTGAAAAAATGTAATGAAAAATAGTTTTTCATAAAAATTCCACTTTTATGTATAAGATATTATTATACTAAATTCAAGTACAAAATTAATTAAAAAACCCATAATTGTATTATTTTAATTACAAATTAAATAATAAAATTTTAAATAAATTCAAAATATAATTTTTCTTTACACATACATTAAAATAAATTTTTTTTATAAAAATATGAATTTTTCACTATTCATTGATTTTTTTGAAATTTCTAAATAAATTTACCCTATGATAAGGTCACAAAGTTTATAATTTTTGTAAAAACATAATATTTTAATATTCACTCATAATACCTTATTTTAGATGAATCCAAAAATCATTTTATGATTATTTTAATATATGGAATTCAAAAATTAATTTCTTCTTTTATGATTTTAATAATAAAATTAATAAATATATATTTAAAATTAAATTGTAATGAATACAATGAAAATCTACATTTATAAAAAATTATTTTTAAAAACATAATTTCTTCATAAAAAGATTTTTAATTCATTTCGAAAATGAGTAAAATCATTTTTATTTATTATAATCTTATTAATTCTTAAATGTAATTAATAATAAATATTTAATGACTATTTCTAGTTCATTGTTGTGTGTGGGTAATGCTATAAAACATTATATTGTTTTATGGAGAGAAATATATATTCAAAATTTTCAAGGTTTTACATTCTCCACCTAAAATAAACTTCTCCCTCAAAATATTAATTATCATTACAAACAAAATAAACTAATCGATCCATAAGAGTATCAAGATATATATTACACAAAGATATACACATCACTATACATGATAATAATATGAAATTATTAATCCAAATTAGGATTTATTAGGATTTCATAGGGAAATACCTTTCACATCATCATTTTCATGATATTGTTTCCCAAAATATTCCACCGCCCTAAATTTTATGACATTTTTCAATTAAATAATAATAAATGAACTTATAAATAAGAATTCACAATATTAAGATTTATTCTAAATTTACTCATATTCAGAAAACATACCTTTATCATCCACAAGATGAAAATGTTATATGACATATCATTGAAAAAATATTATTCAATTATCGTGGATTATTACCGAATAGTTAAATATAAACAAATTAGTAGGAATATACTCCATCTCTATGATACTTTTGGGAAACAAAAAATCAAAATTTATTAATACCAATTGATGAAAAATAACTAAAACTAAGTAAAATATTTGTAATAGATGGTTATAAAAGAATTTGATAAGTTTTAATAGATATTAAAATGGTATTAAATTATATTGTTAATAGATTTGTGTTTATTCTGATGGTACCAGGTGCAACAGAATCATGGCGGTTATGAGGGCCGAACATGGCCTTTTCCATAATCGATGACCAATCTGGCATCAATATAATGATAAATGCCAATATCGATGGATTTAAATGAAATATTTTGAAAAAGATAAGAATAGAGATGAATCTGAGAAAGTGGATCTTTCACATCATGTTTATAGTTAATTTAATAATTTTTTATTAAATTAAATACCCGAGCCTTCAGTACTTTCTTCGTTGATAGTCATTTAACATCAGGAATGACATTTCCATATTTCCTTTATTGCACTTTCTAGGATCCAAAGTAGAATACCTCTAGTGGTGATCCACATTTGCTGCAATGGTCTCCAGTCAATGCCACTCATTATCCAGTAGCTAGTGTGATGGAACAAAGGTCATGTGTCAGTCATTCTGTATTACTCGTTTTTGTCCTTAATGAAATTATCTCTTTCATGATATGTAGAGATGAGAGTAGTCAAGAGAGAAAAAATTTGGCTCAACAGTTCCAATTTCATCAGGGTTTGGCACAATTGGTGTAATTGCCTATTAATCAACATGGGGTTTTAGTTAAAATATTTATTTGTGAAATAAAAATTAAATCCAATTATAACTATTAGAGAAAACCCATTCCAGATAATAACAATAACAGTACCATTATTTGGGGTGGCTAACATTCTCAAAATGGAATCATAAATGAAATCTCATTCTAGATAATGAAAATAGTATTATTATTAGATCTTGTACTAAGTGGATAAGAAATATTTACCAACTTGTAATTAATTAATTTATCAATGGACATGGTCTTCTTCCATTCAAACTCCACTTCCATTTATTTAACACCCGAATAAAATATTTTATTCTCATAAATAAAAATTTTTATTTAAAAACTATTAATTACATATTTATTAAATATTGAATAAAATAGATAACAATATTTTATTCACAAACTAGTGAATAAATATTTATTTAATTTATGTGATAATATTAACATGAATTGAATTATTCCTCAGTCTTGAGAATATTATTTATTCCATTAATTAAATTCAAATATAATTTAATTGAGACCACCATAAACACTTAGTTTGTGAGCCTCTAGGATTCAATCTCATTGGAATTAGGTGGGATTTCCTAATGTCTATGATTTCTATCTAGAACCAGGTCATGGAAACCAAGAAAAAGAACTTAACGTCGTAAGGAAGACATCCTCATAAAAACACACACTGTGTAATATAATCCCTTTGTCAGAATATCTCATCAAGAAGGATTCATGATAGTGTCATCAACATATATGCTTGATGCATCATTCCTTAACTACCTGAAATAAACTATTTGTTAAACCAATGCCATATAATTTAGGTTTATGGTTCTATTTCAATAAAAGTTCCAAGATATCAAATTCTATAATTGGAAGGGAAAATTCCTTCCTTGATTTATACATTAATAATGTTTCATTCATGATGTGTCCAACGTACCCAACATCCCAACAATATTTGGAATAACAGTTTTCAAAATCAACTCTATGTGCCTGATTCATGACATTTACTAATGATAATACTAATGTGTGAGGACCATTACATACACTCATATAAAGGAATAACTGATGACACCAACACATGTAGAATTCTTTCTGGTGGATCTATTCTCATAATCTCTTGTCTTTGAGATTACCAAGGGAACGATTAATGAGAATCAGTCTCATATACTTACTAGTACTCTCACTTGACATCATGTATACTATGTGTCCCATTTTAGTATTTCATCCAACCATAGAACTAAATTTTTGAATATTTTCCTAGCACTTCAAGGTTATCATCATAACAGGGAACTCCTATGACCTTCTTAATGTGACAAATACACTAGGACATTATTACATTATAGTCACGAATAACATTAATAAATATATAATAATATGCTTACTATTTAAATTCAATAAATATTTATCTAATATATATTAAAACTGTTGGTTATATGACCCGAACTCCATCAAACCCCCAAATAGTCTAGATCTAACTTATTAAGTCAAGGAATTAGTCAATGGGTCAGTCACATTGTCCGCCATTAAAATACCGCTCACTAAAACTTCACCTCTCTGAGAAAAATCCATCCATATAGTATATGTCCATAGTATGTACTTCGTCCACATATGTGACGTTGTCTCTTTTGTGGGATCTACTACTATAGTATTTTCACAAAAAAATATTGATGGTATCATTATTTATTGGTACCACATACAACTAATAGATGAAACTCCACATCCAAACTAATTTTATAGATTCTTTAGAATCTGTTATACTCTCGGACTCAACTGTAGAATCCCCAACCACACCTTTCTTTTAACACTTCCAGCTCAGGGCACCTTCATTCAATGTGAAGATATATCTCATTTACGACTACATTTCATCTTGATCATTCTATAAAACTAGCATCTTTATATCCTATAGTGACTAGTTCTTAATCTCCTCCATAAAACAAGAACATATCTTTAGTAAAAATTAGATACATATGGATATTCTTAACCACCATCCAATGGAGGTCACCTAGATCATCTTGATATCTTTCTACCACACTCAATGTATACGTGACATCGAGCCTGTACATATTACAACATATATGACTAACCTAATAACTGATGTGTATGGAATCATTTCCATAATAATTCTTTCCTCATGCATATGGGGAAACATTTTGTTGGAATGAAAAATTCCATGTGACAGTGGAAAAAAACACCCTCTTGGATTTTTTCATCCTGAGTATCTTAGGTATCGTAACAATGTATATACATTGAATTAGGCCCAGAAATATCTTTGAACTATCACAATGGATCTTGATCACAAGAAAATATGATGCCACATCCAAGTCCTTCATGGATAAAAATTTATTCAAGCATGCCTTAACATACTGAAAGACTGTTATTTTGTTTTAAATAAGTAATATGTCATCAACAAATACTATTAAGAAAATTATTTCACTCCCACTAATGTTTTTAGACATAATCATCAGATTCGTTCTTTATATCAATATAATTCTATTATGGATTCAGTGAAATGAATGTTCCATGACATAGATTCTTTCTTTAATCCATAAACGTATCTTTGAAACTTTCAAATATTATTTACATCATTTGGTGTCACAAACCATTTAGTTCTATCTTATAGACATATTATTGAAGGTTACTATTACGGAAAAATGTTTTGAGATCCATTTTACAAATATCATAGTCCTGGTAAGCGGTAATGGATAATATAATTATGATGGATTTTAGAATTCCAGCTTCTGATAATGGTTCAATATAGTCTATTAATTGATTCTATTGAAAAAAAATTTGTAACCATTCATGCCAAATTGGTACTGACTTTTCATTCTATGTTAACTTTCGTTTTGAATAACCATTTTTAACATACATTCATTACATCTATGAGAGGATCCACCAAAATACAAATTTGATTTTGGTGCTTGGACTCCATTTCAAATTTCATGTCTTCTTTCCACATCACAACATCTGTTCCACTTAATATGTCATTGTAGGTTAGAGGATCATTATTATCAACTAATAACGATTCACCATCCTCAGTAACTAGAAACACATAGCATTCTAGTTCTATAAGCTCTATTGTAATCTTATGTTGTATATGTGTCTATGGAACAAATATTTCTTCCATGGGGCACTGTTGAATCTGATCATGTAACAACTCTTGTGTACCTTGACCTCAACTTCATCGAACTATATCTCACTCCCATTATTTGTTTTTGAGATTTCCTCCCTATCAAGGAATATGTTATATCTTTCTACAATAACATTTTTGTCTGAGGGGTCATATAGGTAATATCCCCTTGTTTCCTAGATGTACCATATAAAGGTACACATTTTTCCTTAGATTGAGGGTCTGTTTCTAGAAGTGTCCTTAAAAATGATTCACATCCTCACACATGTAAATTTTATATCATGTATTTTCTTTTACTCTAATGCCTATATTGAATGTCATTTATCTATTTAGTTGTTACTTGGATTAGTGTGTTTTCTATTGTTTTTTAATGTATATCCCCAAAAGGATAATATAAGAATTTATTGACTCATCATTGATCTCACCATGCCCCAAAATTTTGGTTCCTCATTTTATTTTCACAAGTCAACTATGGAGTGTATGGAGGTGTGAGTTGGTATGGGATCCCAAACACCCGTAAGAAATCAATGAATTATTTATTAAGATATTCTCCACCTCAGTCTGAGTTGAGTTTCTTAATTTTTTTTACCAATGTGGTTGTCAAATTCATTCTTGTATTCCTTGAACTAATAAAATGATTACTACTTATAACTCATTAAGAATATATATCCATATCTACTAAAATCATTATTAAAAGTTATGAAGTATTAGTATCCACCCCTTTCTTGAACTAGAATGTCACGAAGGTGTCAAAACCATTCTAAGAAGTAACTGCTGGTGTAGATGTTGTAATTGTCTAGTATTTATCATATGGATATTGTGGTTGATAAGTTTTTAATATTTATTTTATAATTAAAAGATCAGATAATTAGTAATTTCTTGAATAAATTTTATAAGAAATACCAAATTATTTACATTAACTCTCCCATTATTTTTTCAATTCCAAATGGGCCTCACCATTGAACTTGGAATGTCTAGTTTCTCGGATATTCTAGTGGAAATGATCAATATTATACTCTGCATAACAGCCAAATGGTTTCATCACATAATTTAAAGGTACTTAGGTATGCAAGACACTGCAAACTATGGGATTTCAGCTCCTTGATTCGTTGAGTAGACTCCATAATCTTGAAATCCTAACTTGGATTTCCTCAACACTTGCCTCTAAATTTAAACAATGTTTACAAAAGGATAACCCTCCTGATGTAAAAAGGTTCAGTCAACCTAAAGATTTAAAAAGAGCGTCCTGTATAAAAGTAAGTGTCCCAATAAGGGTTGGTCAGACAAATAGTTTTGTTGGGACTTTCCCTTATTTAATTAACGAATGGCTTAGTGTGACTAAATATTTTATTGAGTGATTTTAATTTTTATGCATAAATTGTATTATTATCTTTATCAAATTCTTATTACTATTATGTAGAACTTACTTAAGGGATTAACCATGTCATGATAATATTTATGCATAATCCTTTTTTATTTTAGTTCTATCTGGGATTCTTGTTAATTCCTTATTTATGTAGTCGCGACAACACATCCATAATGATAAACCATTAAACTGACAAGAATAAAATCTTGTAGAGGGAATGATCATCAACTTTTCTAATGGTTACTCTATCAAGTGATTGATAAATTAACCACTGACATAGGGGAAAACACCTTGAACCATTTATAGTTCATGTCTACAGATTTCCACATGTCTACCTTATCATCTCTATGGATTGGTTTTGCCTCGTCTTATTACATGAACAACCTCCATATGCTTGGGAGATCCATCCATTAAATATTATTTTTAACTCACATGTAGGTGAGGGGTAACAAGGGGGTTTACATAAACGAAACCATGGGCACACAAGCTCAACATATTAATGAAATAATGAATTTAGACCACCAAATTAATTTAAAATAAATTAAAAGAAAACTAATCACATAAAATGGCCTAGCCATATAAGGCCCTGACCTTAAACCATACTTAATCTTGAGTTATTACAAGATTACACGTTGAGGATCTTTTCAGGTTTAGAGTTTTAGAGAATTAGATCATAAAAACATGCATTACATTCCACATCTAAACAAATTGGTTACATAAAGATAGTATTCATTTTTCCCATCAACGGAAACATATTTAAAATAAAACATGGATTCTTTCTTGACACTTCTTTACACTATCATCATATCATGTACCTTTTCCTTGACCTGTGAAAACATTTCAAAAAAACTTGGGATGAGTATAAAAAGCTTAGTATGGGATATAAAAATATGGAAACGAAACATCAGTTCATATATACATAAAAATGAAATCATACTTTACCCATAAAACATACGAACTTTAACATACCTCATCAAATCATGAATAAATAATAGAAATCATAAGACATAAAGGTAAATTGAGGCATTCATAACATTCTTACATAGGGAGTAACACTCTTGGTTACGTTTGGAATACCCACCACAGTATATTCCCTAAATCTCTTTGGAGAAACCTTAACATTTCACTCCTTCACGTTACCCAATGCATTGGAGAGCTATATCGGGCTCACCCGCCCTTAGTTTATCACGGAACCACCCGTCTTAATAATAATGCCCAAGAACCACAACATAATCGTATCACATAAAACATGCATAAAGGACACATAACATTTCCGCCTTTAGATCACAAGATATCAATACAAAACATTGATATAAAAACCATTATGAAAACCATTTTCAATACCAAAATAAAATAAAAGTAAAACATGGTATTTATTTTTCTTTTAAAAAGATGGTACGGCTTGTAGAGGAAGCCGGAACTCAAATAATGGTCACGGCGGCGGAGAGGTCCTTGTCGCCGCATATGTATGACAAAAACATTCCCTTTTGTAATTTAGTAAAATGCCTGATATAAAAAGATTCCTTTTGGATAAACTTAAATTTCAAAGGAGTTTATATACCTTATAAATGAAGGCTGTGTATAAAACAAAATATGCCTCAATGAAAGGAGATTGCGACGAAGTCCCATACCTCAGGTCCGACATGACTCGTTCATTCTTTAATCTCTTGAATAATAAACATGAGTTAATTTCTACATATTTAAGAACTTTTTTCATGTTCATTATTCCTTTTATATCACTTATTTCCATGTCATGAACACTATGTAATTATTTATGTTAATAACGGTCCTTTTGACGATCATTGGTACTTGAGTCAAAAATAAACCCTTTATAATTACAAGTTGTCCATGTATCCATTATATCCAGAATGGTATTAAAGATGTAGATATAATATATATCATATATACCCAGTACATTCATGCATTTATAATATTACATAACATTTAGAGGTAAGACATGAAAGCCACCGTTCATGGAGACGGTAAGCCGTACGTACGCATGAACGCTGCTTCCATTTCTATTTCGTATTTTATGAAATGAAATCATAATGATATAAAGTTATATTATAATTATAGTGTAATATCATATATAATATCATAACTCCATCCTTTATACGTCCCACTTATGGTATTAACGAATCAAATCACTTTGAGGGGGAGGTAGTCCGCACTTCCTTTAATGAAGATATCATGTTTACCCATAATGGAAACCATATAGGTATGCCCAAAATGAAAAATAAAGAATCTTAAGGAAAATATAAACATATTATATATCATATATACATATAGTGTCATCTTAATGGCCACCTTTGAAGGTGTTAGAAGAATGTTGAACAATCATCGTTTTGGTGGCAGAAATTCGCCATCCACGGAAACAATATGTTCTTTAACCATTAGATGTAGGTGTGTGTAAGTGAATCTCGAATTCTTCTTATAAAAACATCCTAGTATATTTAATATACTAGATTTTTTACAAAAAAAATTAATAAAAAGAGTTTAGGAGGTTGGAGAAGCAAAATAAAACAAAAGAACACAAGTGAAGACATTACCTTAAAGTCGGGTAACTCCCATTGGTTTGAGCTCAAAGGATTCATTGGGAAGACTTATGCCCAAAGTGAGGCTTCAAGGAGTAATATAGGGATGTGGATAGACAAAATGGGCAGGGGATGGCCGAGCCAAAGGCTTTGGATGTGTGGGTAAGGAGGTAGAGGTGGGGGCCTTTTATAAGAGGAGAGGAGGGGCACTCTTGGAACGTAAGGAAATGCTACTTTATTTTAGAATGAGTTTCAGATTTTAATGGTCCCACATTGATGTGTGTCTAGGATAAGGTAATAAGGTTTCGAAATCCACCCATCGAATAGGTTTTGGACATGTTTAGATCTTAGATTTTACATTATCTTTCCATTTTATTTAAATCATTAAATAATGAGGTCATCGCTGCATCATCATGATGTCATAAATAATTTAATTTATTTAATGTATAAAAATTATAAAAAAACTAAAATGATGTAGGAAATATTTTTATATTTTCAATGAATATTTATAGTAAAAAATCTGACTTATATAACCCCACTTAAAAATTGTTTTAGTAAAACAACTCATGTTTGTGTCATTTTAATTTTAACATTAAATAAAAAGATATTAATGTCATTTTCCTACTAAAGTGGATCCGTGGGGTCCCCAAGTTGACCCATGGCTTGTCATGGTCGGCCATGACACATCCAATAAGGGTAGTACATGTGTCTAGGTATTTTCATTTTATTATAATATCATTTTTTCCTTAAATTGCACTAATTACCTCTAATCGCGATTAAGAACTTAAAAGTTACTATTCACCAAAAAATTATTTTAATCTCATTGAACCACTTTTTACTTCTTAATGAAAACCATGTATGTCGGATTTTTGAAAATAAAATAACAGAAGTAGAAAATTTTCTTTTAAACGAAAAATCAGTTTCTTTAACTACCACTTAGTGATTTCACTATTCATAAAAAATTTATGTTTTTCAGAAAAATACCAAAACATCACCCTAAGCTATATTTGATATTCTGAATTAAAACATGATGTCTATTTTACAAAAATAAAATCATATAAGTTACATTAATTAATTTAATAATTAATTCCCGCTGTCATGATAAATAGCGTGTTTTTATGAAACAATAAGTATCAAAAGATTGACACCAGTTTAAGTCCAATTTCAAAGTAAAATTGATTCCAATGACCACTATTGGATTAAATGGTAAAAATATATTCTAATTTCACTTCAAAAACAATTAATAAGATAATCTAATCATATTAATAAATTATATTAAAAAGAGGTTTTGAATTAAAATACAACATTTTTCACAATTCATTAAAAAATGAACTTTATCGGAAAAATACCAAAAATTCACACAAAGTAAATTTTGATGTCCCAATCATAAAGAATAAGTTTATTTTGACAAACATAGCTTATCAAATTGTCAAAAGATAGATTTAAAAATGGTTTTCCATCAAAAGGTAGTAAAACAATCTTTTAAAAATATTAGTGTATTCCATGCTTAAGATTGGATTTATTCTCAATTTAAGCCTCTAAAACACTATCTAATTCACCAATAGACATAGATAAAAATATATATTATTCATTACTTATTTGAGATGTTACATCCTTCCCCCCATTAGAAAATTGCGTCCCCGCAATTTATTTACTTATCGAATAAATGGGGGTACTTATCCCTCATTGCGTTTTTAGATTCCCATGTTGCCTCTTCCATCATTTGGTTTTTCCACAAAACCTTTACCTGATTAATGACCTTATTCTATAACACTTACTCCCTATGTTCAAGAATCTGGACCGGTTGTTCCTTATAAGATAGGTTCTCTTCCAGCTGAACAACCTCTGGACTCAAAACATGAGATGGATCTGGCATGTACTTTCTCAGCATCGAAACAAGAAAAACATTGTGTACCTGAGATAAACTCGGAGGTAAAGCCACTTGGTAAGAAACTGATCCAACTCTCTCCATAATTTCATATGGTCCAATGAACCATGGACTCAGCTTTCCTTTCTTACCAAATCGCATCACAGTTTTCCATGGGGAGACTTTG
Source organism: Viscum album (assembly GCA_963277665.1). Classification (NCBI taxonomy): domain Eukaryota; kingdom Viridiplantae; phylum Streptophyta; class Magnoliopsida; order Santalales; family Viscaceae; genus Viscum; species Viscum album. The sequence continues at coordinate 1,545,201,544 of OY728142.1, forward strand.
AGAAAAACATGATCACCTACCTCAAAAGATAGATCCTTCCTCTTTTTGTCCGCATAACACTTCTGCCTACTCTGAGCTGTTCTCATGTGTTTCTGTATCAGCTGAACTTTTTCTACCAACTCTTCTACCAATTCTGGTCCCATCAGCTTTCTTTCACCCACTTCATCCCAAAAAGATGGAGTTTAACACCGCTTCTCATATAACGCCTCAAATGGTGCCATCTGTATACTAGAATGAAAACTGTTATTATATAATAATTCAGCCAAATAAAGTTGTTGGTACCAACTTCCCTAATAATCCATGGAGGAAGAACGTAGCATATCCTCCAATTTTTTAGTTGTTCGTTCTGACTGCCCATCTGATTGAGGATGAAAAGCTGTACTAAAATTTAATTCAGTACCCAACGACTTCTGATGGCCTTTCCAAAAGTTAGAAGTGAACCTGGGATCACGGTCAGACACAATGGAGAGGGGAAATCCATGTAACATGACTATCTCATTAAGATACAAACGGGAAGGTTGATCTAGGGAAAAAGTATCTCATATAGAAAGGAAATGAGCAGATTTAGTCTAGCGATCAACAATAACCCAGATTGAATTATTACCTCGAGGGGTCTTCGGCAATCCCACAATGAAGTCGGTGGATATATTCTCCCATTTCTATTATGGCACTGGTAAAGGCTGAAGTATCCCATTCAGTAACTGCCGCACTGCTTTAACCTGTTGACTTATCAAACACATCACAATAAAATAAGCAATATCACTTTTCATTCCATCCCACCAGTAATACTCCCGCATATCTCTGTACATCTTAGTACAGCTAGGATGAACTGAAAATGGAGAACTATGAGCTTCACATAACAACTCTCCTTTCAACTGTGAATCACAAGGCACACACAATCTCTTCCCAAATCTCAAAATGCAATCATTATCAATGTTGAATTCAAGCAACTTACCTTTCTGAACCAGCTCTACCTTTTTCTGCAACTCACTGTCTTGCTTCTGTGCTTGCTTGATTCTGTCTGATAGAGAAGATTTCACTAATACCTGAAACAAAATAGAAGAACATCCTACACCAACAACTTCTATGCAAAAGTTCATCAAATCCTTAACCAAAGGATCATGTTCCAAACACAACATTGCTAATGAAGCATTACTTTTTCGACTCAAAGCATCAACCACTTTATTTTCGTTTCCCGGATGGTAATGAATTGTACAATCATAATCCTTGATTTATTCTAGCCATATTCTCTATCTCATGTTCAATTATTTCTGAGTGAATACATACTTTAAACTTTTGTGACCGGTATATATTTCACACTTTACTCCATACAAATGATGCCTTTAAATTTTTAAAGCAAAAACAACAGAAGCTAATTCAGATCATGTGTAGGGTAATTTACCTCATGAGTTTTCAACTGTCATGAATCATAAGCAATTACTTGATCATTCTGCATTAGGACACAACCGAGTCCTTTCAATGAAGCATCACTATAGATAACAAACTCCCCATTCCTGGAAGGTAGTGCCAAAATAGGAGAATTCACCAATCTTCTTTTCAATTACTGAAAACAATCATCACATTATTTTGTCCAGAAAAACATAACACCCTTCCGAGTTAGCTTAGTCATTGGACTAGATAACCGTGAAAAATTTCTAACAAACCTTCGGTAATAGCCTGCCAAACAAAGGAAACTATGAATATCTGTTACATTTGTTGGTCTTGGCCATTCTTCAACAACATTTGTTTTTGCAGGATCAACGGTTATCCCATCTTTAGAAACAATGTGACCAAGGAAAGAAATTTGTTGCAACCATAACTCACACTTTCTGAATTTCCCATACAATTTCATTTGTTTTAAGGTTTGAAAAATAACCCTTAAATATTTCTTTCATGCTCTTATTTACTTTTATAAAATACCAAAATATCATCAATGAAACCCACCACAATCTTATCCAAGAACTCATGGAAAATTATATTCATTAAGTCCATGAATACAGCAGGTACATTGGTTAGCCCAAAAGGCATTACTAAAAATCCACAATGGCCATATCTTGTATGAAATGCAGTCTTCGGAACATCTACTTCCTTTATCTTCAGCTGATGGTACCTCGATCTCAGGTCAATCTTTGAAAAAAAACAAAGCTCCCCGGAGCTGATCAAACAAATCATCGATATGAGGAAAATGATATTTTTTCTTAATAGTGATGTTATTCAAGGATCTATAATCAATGCAAAGTCTCATAGAACCATCTTTCATTTTTAAAAATAAAACAGGAGAACCCCATGGGGATGTGCTAGGTCAAATGAAACCTTTCTCTAATAAATCTTGCAATTGCTCCTTCAACTCTAAAAGTTCAATTTGAGCCATTCGATAAGGGGGTTTTGAAATTGGATTAGCATTAGGAACTAAGTCAACATTAAAATCAAATTCCCGATCTGGTATTATTCCAGACAACTCATCCGGAAAAACATCAGGATACTCATTTACCACTGGCACATCAGTAATCTAAACAGTTCCCTTGTTTTCCACAATATGTACCAAGGTAACATTCATTTCCATATTTTACAAGTTTCTCGGCCTCTTGATAAGTTACCAACAGTAAGGGTTCATTCTTGTACACAAACAGAAAGTCTTTCTAAAAAGAATTTTCTTTAGCTCTACAGTCAATCTTAGCATGGTAAATAGAGAGACAATCCATACCTAGGATAACATCAAACTCTACTAGAGGTAGAACAATAAGGTTTGGAAGCAGGTTCTTTCTACAGTTAAAGATAAGAAGATTCTTATAAATTCTTTTTGCCTCAACATTTCCCCCAGGTGTTTTTAACACAAGTTTAGGAGTCATTTCTTGAGATGGTATTCCCATTTTACTAGAGAAGATTTTAGAGATGAAAGAATGTGTGGACCCCGAATCAAACAACACACTGGAATAATCTGAAAAGACAAAGTACCAGATACAACTTCATTTGATGGCCCGACATCTTCTGAAGTAGTTGCAAAGGATTTCACCACCCATTTCTGCTTGTAGTCTAACTGCTTCCCATCACTCAAGCTCTTTGTCGGACACTCGATTGCATAGTGACCCATCTCATTTCACTTAAAACAGTTCACTAACTATAAATCAAATTTGGACTTACCATCACCTTGATCATTTTCAGTGCAATCACGAGCCTTATGTCCCATCTTACCACATCGGTATCACTTTCCAGAATTCAAAAGACATTCCCCAGCATGCTTTTTACCACATTTATGACAAACTGGAAACTTAGTTTTCACACCATCAGACTTTTTTGAAGAATTATTCCCTTTCTCCTGCCACCTCGGTCTCTTCTTCTGCTGGTTGTTATAGAACACTTGATCATCGTAAAACTCCATTTCCACCTTCTCAGCACATTGATCATGCTTTTCATAACTTTTATACTCACTAGAAGATAATTATTTTCGATATATTGGTTTTAATCCAAACTAAAAAAGATTGATTTTACTATCAATGTCTCAGATAAAATTTGGAGCATACCTTGCCAATCGAGTGAACCTCTCTTCATAGGCAGCCAACTGAGTCTTCCTCTTGCCTCAATTCCAAGAATTGTTTTTCCATCCTAAGTCGAACAACCTAAGGAAAATACTTCTCAAGAAACATAACTTTGAATTCATACCAGTCAAGAGCATCAACCTCATCATCGTCCGTGATATTTTTAACCATCGACCACCACTGATCTGCCTCACCCTCCAAACGATAAATAGCAAGACTAACCTTTCAATTTTCGGAACACCCCATGACATCAAAAATCTTCTCCAGTGCTTTAATCCACCCTTCATCTATCATAGGGTCAGATGATCCTCTGAATGATGGGGGATATTGCCTCATGAAATGTTCCACCACTGACATGTTCCTCTTCAGTTGATCTGGCTCATCTCGTGCATGGATACCACCATCATTTTTCGCTTGAGTCAACTGCGCCATTACTGCAAAAAACTATTCAGTTACAATTCCAACAATCTCAAGATGCTGATTCGGATGGTTATTTCCTTCTGTATGCCTTCCTAGCACTGCTTCCCTGTTTCCTCTGCGGAAAACCATTCTGAACAAACATGTCTTATATGAAGCAACATGGTAATCTTCAAATGCTATATCATTTTAAAAAAACATATTTTTGGATAATCATTTAATAGAATTATAACTCCTAAAGTTATCTAAACAGGCCTCTGATACCAACTATAAGGCCCCACCCTTAAACCTTACTTAATCTTGAGTTATTACAAGATTACACATTGCGGATCTTTTCAGTTTTAGAGTTTTAGAGAATTAGATCATAAAAACATGCATTACATTCGACATTTAAACAAAGTGGTTAAATAAAGATAGTATTCATTTTTACCATCAACAGAAACATATTGAAAATAAAACATGGATTATTTCTTGACACTTCTTGACACTAGAATCATATCATGTACCTTTCTCTTGACGTGTGAAAAATTTTCAAAAAAACATTGGATGAGCATAAAAAGCTCAGTATGGGATATAAAAATATGGAAAGGAAACATGAGTTCATATATACATAAGAATGAAATCATACTTTACCGATAAAACATAAGCACTTTAACATACCTCATCAAATCATGAATAAATCATAGAAATCATAAGACATAAAGGTAACTTGAGGCATTCATAACATTCTTACATAGTGAGTAACCCTCTTGGTTACGTTTGGAATACCCACCACAGTATATTCCCTAAATAACTTCATAGAAACCTTAATGTTTCACTCTTCGGGTTACCCAATGCATTGGAGAGCTATATCGGGCTCACCCACCCGTAGTTTATCACGGAACCACCCGTCTTCATAATAATGCACAAGAACCACAACATAATCGTATCACATAAAACATTCATAAAAAAACAAAACATTTCCACCTTTCAATCATAAGATATCAATAAAAAACATTTATATAAAAACCATTATGAAAACCATTTTAAATACCAAAATAAAAGAAAAGTAAAACATGGTATTTATTTTTCTTTTAAGAAGAAGGTATGGCTTGCAGAGGAAGACGAAACTCAAATAATGGTCACGGAGGCGGAGAAGTAGTTGTCGCCACATACGTACGACAAAAACATTCCATTTTGTTGTTTAGTAAAAAGCCTCATATAAAAATATTTCTTTTGGATAAACGTAAAAGTCAAAGTGGTTTATACACCGTATAAAAGAAGGTTGTGTATAAAAAAAAATATGCCTCAATGAAAGGAGATTGAGACAAAGTCCCATACCTTGGGTCTGACTTGACTCGGTCGTTCTTTAATCTCATGAATAATAAACTTGAGTTAATTTATACTTGTTTAAGAACATTTTCAAAGTTCATTATTCCTTTTAAATCACTTATTCCCATGTCATGAACACTATGTAATTATTTAAGTTAATAACAGTTATTTTAAAGATCATTAGTACCCGACTCAAAAATAAACCCTTTATAGTTACAAGTTTTTCATGTATCCATTATATCCAGAATGGTATTCATGATTTAGATATCATATATATCATATATATCTAGTACATGCATGCATTTATAATATTACATAACATTTAGAGGCAAGAAATGAAAGGCACCGTTCATGGAGACGGTAAGCCGTACGTACGCATTAACGCTGCTTCCATTTCTATTTCATATTTTATGAAATGGAATCATATTGATATAAAGGTATATTATAATTCTAGTGTAATATAATATATAATATCATAACTCCATCCTTTGTACATCCCACATATGGTATTAACGAATCAAATCACTTTGAGGGGGCGGTAGTCCGCACTTCCTTAAATGAAGATATCACGTTTACCCATAATGGACACCATAAAGGTATGCCCAAAATAAAAAATATAGTAGCTTAATAAAAACATAAACATATTATATATCATATATAAATATAGTGTCATCTTAATGGCAACCTTTGAATGTGTTATAAGAATGCTGAACAATCATCGTTTCGGGAGGTAGAAATTCGCCATCCACGGAAACAGTATGTTCTTTAACCATTAGATGTAGGTGTGTGTAAGTTAAGATCAAATACTTCATATAAAAACATCATAGTATATTGAAGATACTGGATTTGGTACAAAAGAAATGAATAAAAAGAGTTTAGGGGGTTGGACAAGCAAAATAAAACAAAAGAACACAAGTGAAGATAGTACCTTAAAATCAGGTAACTCCCTTTGGTTTGATCTCAAAGGCTTCCTTGGAAAGACTTCTGAAAAATGTGAGGCTACAAGGAGTATTATAGGGAAGTTCAGAGACAAAATGGGTAGGGTTTGGCCAAACCAAAGGCTTTTAAAGTGTAGGTAAGGAGGTAGAGGTGGGGGCCTTTTATAAGAGGAGAGGAGGGGCACTCTTGGAATGTAAGGAAATGTTACTTTATTTTAGAATGAGTTTAGGATTTTAATGGTACTACATTGATGTTTTTCGAGGATAAGGTGATAAGGTTTAGAAATACACCCATCCAATAGGTTTTGGACATTTTTAGATCTTTGAATTTACATTATATTTCCATTTTATTAAAATCGTTAAATAATGAGGTCATCGGTGCATCATCATGATGTCATTGATAATTTAATTTATGTAATCTCCAAAAATTATAAAACAAATACTATGATGTAGGAGATCTTTTTATCTTTCCAATGAATATTTATAGTATAAAATCTGACTTGTATTACCCCACTTAAAATATGTTTTAGTAAAACAACTCATGTTTGTGTCATTTTAATTTTAACATTAAATAAAAAGATATTAATGTCATTTTCCTACCAAAGTGGCTCCATGGGGTCCCCAAGATGACCCATGGCTTTTCTGGGTCGTCCATGACACATCCAATAAGGGTATTACATGTTTCTAGGTATTTTCATTTTATTATAATATCATTTTTTCTTAAATCGCACTAATTACCTCTAATCGCGATTAACAACTTAAAAGTTACTATTCACAGAAAAATTAATTTAATCTCATTGAACCACATATTAATTCTTAATGAAAACCATGTATGTTGGTTTTTTGAAAATAAAATCTCATAAGTGGTAAAGTTTCATTTAAACGAAAAATTAGTTTCTTTAACTACCACTTAGTGGTTTCACTATTCATCAAAAATTGAAGTTTTTCGGAAAAATACCAAAACGTCACCCTAAGCTATATTTGATATTCTGAATTCAAAAATGATGTCTATTTTACAAAATTAAAATCAAATAAATTAAATTAATTAATTTAATAATTAATTCCCGCTGTCATGACAAATAGCGTGTTTTTAAGAAACAATAAGTATCAATAGATTGACAACAGTTTAAGTCCAATTTAAAAGTGAAATTGATTCCAATGACCACCATTGGATTAAATGGTAAAAATATATTCTAATTTCACTTCAAAACCAATTCAAAAGATAATCAAATCATATAAATAAATTAGATTAAAAAGAGGTTTTGAATCAGAATACATCATTTTTCACTATTCATTAAAAAAATGAAGTTTATCGGAAAAATACCAAAAATTCACACAAAGTAAATTTTGATGTCCCAATACTAAAAAATAAGTTTATTTTGACAAACAAAGCTTAAAAATTGTCAAAATATATATTTAATAAGGGTTTCTATCAAAATGAATAAAAATAATCTTTTAAAAATATTCGTGTATTCAATGCTTAAGATTGGATTTATTCTCATTTTAAGACTCTAAAAATCTATCTAATTCACTAATAGGCATAGATAAAAATATCTACTATTAATTAACTACTTGAGATGTTACAAGATAGGATTATGAGCATCCACATACATGCAAAGAATTATGTATTTAAGAAAAGTATAATTACATTATTTACCTATTCTTATTAAGATAAATCACGCTTGAATTGATTAATTATTATTTATAATTAATAAACCCTTTTATCATAATATTTTTCCATATTTATAGGAGATTATGAATCATAAAATTGGAGGTAACATGTTGAAGATCCGTTTGAATCTAAATGATAAGTAATTCTTAACATTACACAAAAATTAAAGTTAAAATTCTGTATGATTTTGTAATGTACAAGGTGTGTTGTTTCGACTACATGGAATGTACTACTAACATCATATTATCCAAATTACATGAATAGGGACTTGGAGTGCGAGGAATACTTTATAAATATTGGAGTACACAACATGTCCATGGGCCCACCCGACATGTTTTCTCTAGTTGACATGCTTACCTATTGTATATTCCATATATGGGATACACAGGATGTCCCTTGACTTGAAGAAACTACACACCATGTCTTGTGGGCCCCATGACATGTAATCAGACTTACTGCGTGCCAGTATATCCTTGTCAACATGAGGTGTAATAATCAACTACACCACATGATATTAATGCACACATCATTATTAATTGATGAATTTCCCTTGATTCACTGAACCTAACTACACGGTGTTTAATCTAGATTACACTATGTGTATGGTATATTACACAAAATTTATCACCTAACACATAGTTTGTACTATCGTGTTCCCCAGAAAAAATCATCGGTGCCTCCTGTTGATATACTATTTTTAATTTTTATCAAAATATTATTTGATTCTGGTTCATCTAAGAGATTCAAAAAAAAAGAATAATAGATATCAAAATTTAGATTATAGGAACAATTTAATATGAATTGAAAAAATAAATTTTTAAAGTGTTAGTAATTAATGAATAATTTAAATAATTAGAAATAATGATAAGCCCACTCTGATACCAATTGAAGGATCTAGGCGTAGTGGAAGCATGGCTATTTGAAGAGACCATAATTTCTTTTTTCCATAATCGATTACCAATATGGGATCAATACAGCAATGACTTACAGTATCAACAAATTAAAATCAATGATTGAGACAAAGAGAATAATAGTTCTAGATCTAATAAAGAGGTTCATCTAAATAATATCTATAATTAATTTAATGATTTCTAAAGAAATAAAATTCCTAGGTCTTTGGTACTTTCCTCAATGATGATCTTTGATCACCAGGAATGACCCTTCTGGATTTCCTTCATGGCGCTTGCTTAGATCCAATGTATAATACCTCTAGCAGTGATCCAAATATTCTCAGTGGTCTCTGATAAACTCCACTTTTTCTTCAGGTGCTATCATGGTTGAACAAATTTCTCGCATCAATCATTGTGGATCTCTCGTTATTTGGTATTAAATAACTTCTCCCATTCTATAGAGGGAGAGATGAGAGGATTCGAGAGAGGAAAATTTTTTGTCAATAATTCTCAATTCACCAGGGTTTGGATTAATATATTAACCTTATTATTAGTAAAAATGTGGTTTTAGTTACAATATTTAATTACAAAATAGAAATTAAATGCAATTATAATTTTTAGAGAAATCCCAGGACACATAATCACAATAATTTCAGCATTATTTTTTTGGGATCCTACTTGCACGAAACAAAACCATAAACGAAATCATGTGCCCCCTAATGATTAAAATATTATTATTATCCATTATGCCAACTGGATAAATATTATTTACCAACATAAAATTAATTAATTTATCAATGGACATGGTCTTGGTTTGTCCAAAATCCACTTCCATTTATTGAATAATCAAATAATATATTTTATTCCCTTAATTAAATATTTTTATTTAAAAACTAGTAAATAAATAATTTATATGTTCAATAAAATAAAAAAATATATTTTATTCACAATAAAATGAATAAATATTTTTTTAATTTATGAAATAATTTTAACCTGATTAAAATTATTCCTCCATTCTGAATATAATATTTATTCCATTAATTAAATTGAAATAGAATTTATCCTATACCATTGGAATCAATTAGTGTGTGACTCTCAAGGATTATTTATTGATGGAATTAAATAGTCTTTTATAAAGTCCAAGATTACTATCTAGAAATGGGTTAAGGCACCCATGAAATAGAATATAAAGTCACAATGACGAAATTCATATATGAACACTCACTGTGTAATTTAGTAAATTTTTTACAATATCTCATCAAGAAGGTTTCGAGATTGTTTTATCAACCTATATTCTAGATATGTCATTCTTTATCTACCTAAAATATACCCATCATTACACCACGATAATGGAATTTAGCGCAATGGTTCTATTTTATTCAAAGGGTCCAGAAATCAACTTCCATAAATGGAATGAATAAATCCTCTTCCAAATTATTGATTAATAACATGTCATTCGTGATGCCCCAACAAACCCAACATCCCTCCAACAGATAGCGGGTAATTTTTCTTCATCAAATACAAATACCCGAGTCATGACACATAATAAAGATAATCATAATGTATAAGGACTAATATGCATGCTAGAAGATAGGAATATTTGATAGTACCGAAACAACGAGAGTTCTTACTGGCGAGTCTGTCCTCAAAATCTCATGTCATAAATATTCCCAATAGAAAACATCATGAGAATAAGTCTTATCTTTTTATGAGTACTCTCACTTGGAATTATATATAATATGTGTCCCGTAATAGTACGTCATCCAACCACAGAACTATATTTAAGAATATTTTTTTTTCACTTCAAGATTCTCTTCATAGAGGGGAACATCTATAACCGTATTAATGCGATAAATAATCCTGGAAATTATTACATTATAGTCATGTAGTACGATGAAAAATATTCAATATGATTTTTAATGATTAAATATATTAAATATTCATGTAATAATTCTACACGAAGACTGTTCTAGGACACCAACTCCAACATATTATACATGTGTTTAGAAAACATTAGAGTTAGTAGGAACACAAGGTAAGGGTACTTCATTATAATTTCTTTCGTTGGAATAATTTTTTTATTCACCTAATTATATTTAAATTGTGTGTATATTTTCTATTGGATATATCATTTCATGAATTATCTATTATTTATGATATTTTAAGTTCAATTTCAATCCATCTCTTCTATGGTATCTTTATTAAACTATTTTTTAATATATAAGGTATATTGATAAATATATTCTTACACTATAAGGTTTTATATTAACATATATCCTTCTATATATAGAATATGATACTTTTCATTAAAATTTTCCTCATAAATGAATTTCCTTACAATAAATGTATGAAATGTTTAGGAATAATTATCACTAACATTAATGTTGATTTTTTATTCAATTTCTAAATTTTAACATCCTACAAATGATATTATTCATATTTAGAAACCTAATTATGTGTTATATCATGTGGACATAATTTTTCTCTTATCCTATTTTAAAATTTATACTTTACTAACTCTTATTATAATGTTTATTTTTAAAAAATATAATTTATAATATTCAAAACGGTTTTCATCCATTCAAATTATAATTTTTTATCATCCGATTCACATTATCTTTAGAAATTAATAATTTATTTTCAAATATATATTATTAAATATTTTATAAAATCATTTTATCATTATTTTTAAATTCAGCTTTTCAAAAATTACTTTACAATGTAATAATAAATTATTTATTTAATCCTATGATAAAATAATTTTTAAAAATATATTTGTTGATTTTTCTCACTGTCTGGACATTCTTAATTAGAATGATTTAAATCCATGTTTTTAAAATTGATTTCCAGTTGATTTTAAATGTTCATTATTATTAAATGAACATAAAATATTCTTCTAAAGGTAATTTATGATTATAAAATTTACCCTGTATTTTTTTTGAATTTTTAATGGCTTGTATTTTAAGGAATGAATTCATTAGTGTTTTTATGCATCCTCAAATAATTTTTTAAAAAACATATTTATTTTTTTCAAAAATCAAAAACAAATTTCTCTATTAATGTTTATTTTTTAAATGTTTTATAATTTACAAATTATTTTATATCAAAGAAATCATTTTTAGGATGATTTCTTGAATTTTATAGAGGGTATTTTTTTCAAATTTATTTATGTAATAATAGTTTCACTTAAATTTTCATATGTTACCAAAAAATATATATCTTATCTGAAGTTATATTTAATAAATCACCTTTAAAATTTAGTTATGAATTAATATTTTGATGTTATTGAATTTATGGTAACAACCAGTTTACTATGGATTTCATGTTACATGACACCATTTGGAAATGAAATGAAACCCATTTTTTCCATGGGTTCATTGACATAAGATATTGGATTGATTTAATTAATTTTAGTCATGTGTAAGGATTATAATTATAAGAAAGTATGGGATTGATAAATATATGAAGTGATTTAGGTTTGATAAATCCAGAGACTATTTGGGTCTAATAAATCCCTTTGATGGTTTCGGTCTAATAATTTCATGAGATAGTTTTTGTTCAATAAATTTCTATGATATTTTGGGTTTGATAAATACTTGAGATAGATTGGGTATGATAAATTACAATAATATAATCGATCTGATAAATCCTTGAGATTGTTCAAATATGATAAGTACAAGAGATGATTTTGTTATGATAAATCCTTGAGATGGTTTCAGTCCTACAAAGTCCTTGGACAAAATTGTTATAGATTTGTTCTGATAAAACATATAGACAGTTTGGGATTTATAATGCCTTATACTGGTTTATGAGAAATACAGCCCTAAATTGTTTTGGTCTATTAAATCTATCCACTTGCATGGAAAAATAATTTGCTATTAATAAGAAATAATTGGAAATGTGTATTAATGCACGATCTGTTATGATAAACTAGTTTAGATTCCTAATCAACAGTGTTATGATTCTATTGGTTATTTGTGTTCTAATGTTCTATGCCACATACACAATATTATACTCCATAGATCATTATTGTTACTCCATAATTTTATTTTATGGTGAATCTCTATTCAATTTTTATTACATCTGTCACTATATATACTTATGAAAGAATAATATTATTATAAATTCTTCTATGTAAGATATTTTCTATTAATACTTAATTTTCATATTCTTATAATCTAAAAGATATTGATATATTTCTTATATTTTCTATTTTTGATAATATGAGCTTACCAATTTTATATTTTTTCATTCCACCAACTAAAAATGTTGGAATAACTTATGTTATGTATATAAGGGGTTATACTATAGTTTGATTAGGTATAAATTTTTTAGAGCATCATATATGTGGTTCTTATATAGATTATCCATTAAGATAATAAACCTTAAATTCGATAACCATACCTAGGATAATGGGACTCAGGTGAATCCCTAATATAATGAAACAAATATTATTAAAAAATTTAATGTTATTATAATAATTTATCAACCATTATTGAATCACTTCACACTTATAATAATAATAATAATAAAACATATATCATGTGTAATTGTAGTTTACCACCGCCAAAAAACAAAGTTAGTTTTTTCAGGATCACCTCCTATGTCTAGTGAAATAGATATATTTGATAATGTAATATGTTTTATATTTCCAAATTATAATTATAAAATGTTAACTTGTTAAATATCTTTATTCCAGCCTTTTTTTGACAAATTTTATCTATAATTATTCATACTTACAAAAAATTTCCTCAATGAATGTTGAGGTTCATTTTTAATAAGTACCCTTCATGAAAGGTAATAAGAACAAAATTTATTATATTAAATGATATTTATAAAAATCTATTTATTTGGAAAAAAATTAAATTTAAATTATTTAAAAATTTATCCTCATTCATTTAATAATTTTAACATTCTCTTGTGCAGGGTTGTTTTACCACCTATGAGTAAAATATAATAATATTTATATCATTAATGAATAAGGAATATTATATCAGAATAATAGCATGTAATAATGAATTATAAAGTAATTTTTAAAATATTTATATTTTTTATAAAAAATTAATATATTTATTAACATATCAATACTCTATCATTAACCACACTAAAATTGTCTCATCACAATTTAAAATTTCATAATCCATAAATTTATTGTTCAACAAATGAAAATTGGATATGATGAATTGTTACAACACTATGTTTCTAGTTTAATGTATTATCTCGAAATGATGAACATTGATCTAATAAGTATGAATCGATCCAATCATTGTTGTAATTTTACAAAACTAATAATTGAAATTTCTTAAGACCCGGTGATGGAAACAAACCATATTTGAATAATATAATTTTAAGGGATGGTTATAAATGTAGTGAATAAATGATTATACATACGAAAAAGTACATGAGTAAAGGATATCAATTTTTTTATTGTTTCATTCAAAGAAATACAATATCTAATTTAACTATAATGATATTTAATTATATGGAATGACGGAGAACAATTTTCAAATAAAAATTAAATGTTCCTTATGTTCCTAAAAATGAAAATATGATTTATATATTCAAATTAATATATTAGAAAAAATATTTTTAACCCTTAAAAAATATTTAATCAATAAAATGTATTATAAATTTCATTGTCTTTCAAAAATTTTTATAACATCATAAAATTATCAATTTTAATAAATACTATATTTTTACCATTCAAATATAAATCCACAATTTCATAAATATATCAAAACCCCATCATGAGATAATTCCAAAATGATGAATGGAAAAATAAATTTAGTTTTATAAAATTAAAATTTTAGTCATTAAATATTTATCATTTAAATGAAAATATAATATATAAAGAAAAACATCTTTTAATTAAATAATAGATTTTAAATCATTATGATTTCTTTATAAAATTTCATATTCATTTATAATGGATTACAATTATTTTATTTACTAGTGGTTTTATTGGTCATAAATTTTATTACCAATATTCATCTAATATGGTGTGGATCATTTTCATTTGGTGTTTCAGGAGGAAAAAGTTATCAAACTTTTTAATAGCTGATGAATAAGAATAAAGAAAAAATAGTGAATTTAAATATGTCAGATGATTATAAATGATTTTTATAAAATCAAATATATTTGAATGTGGATAATAACTAATTTATTAAGATATTTTTTTTTATTATACAGGAGGTTGTAACTCGTTTGGTGAATCGGGATTTAGGTTAAAGGTCCTTTATTTCAATTTCCATTCTTTGAGAAATGCATTCATTACGTACCTAAAATCATCTAAATGGTGTGTGTAAAGAATATTGGATATATATAATAATTAAGTATCATTTATTAATCATATTTGATGTTAAATATCAAGAGAAATCTTTCAAAGAATTTTTATTTAAATGAATCTGATTACATAAAATATATTGGTAAATAAAAATATTATTCTTTGAGTCATATTGCTTCATGTTTAACTTCACTATTCTATTATTGGTATCTTACATCCCAAGGTTTTGTATTAATATTTATCATTATCTCAAGGTAAAATGAATAAATTTATTCAAATTATTCATATAATTGTGTTTTTACCATTCAAAATGACATTTATAAAAAATGACATTCTCTATAAAAATTATTTTTCTTCCACGTCAGTATTTTTATATGACCTAATTTTTCATGTATAAATATTGATTTGGTGTATTGTAAATCCTAATACTTTTAATAGTTTTTGGGTGAAATTAATGTTTATTTTTGAACTTCCATATGTTTCTAATCATCCTACCATGGGTTCCCCATATATTGTATGGATGTTTTGGTGAAAAGTATGGTTACTTCATGACTTGGGGCAACCATGAGCCCATTTCCAGATTTAAAACCAAAATTTGTTTCTTTTATAAATCCTTCTTTTTTCTACATTTTTTTGTAATCCCAATTCCCACATGTCCTCCACTAAATTATTAATATAAAAATATACATTTAGACCCCATATTAATTCATAATAATTTTGTATTTTGGTTTTTTATTCAGGTATTGGGCAAGCCAGTTAGCCCATTTGTATTTTTAAAATAACTATTTTGTTTATTTTAAATTTTCTTCATTTCTAAAATTTATAGTTGGTTAAACATCCCAAAAGGATCCCTAATTATTTTATATCTTCTAGAGGCACCTCCCCCGTCGTTCTCTTTCGTTTTGGCCTCTTTCTGGGTGATTTCACACCAAAGGTTGTGGTTCTTCTTGATTTCTTCATCAAATCTTTCTCCTTTATCTTCCATCTTCCTTATTGATTATGTTTTCATTGGATTTATCTTCTCACATGGTCATTGTAAACCTAGGGTTATGTATTCCATTAATTTTTTAAGGGATGTGGGTTTTTGTTTTGGTCCGGTCTGCATAGATCTATTGTTTTGGATCCCGCGAAGGGTGTTTTCAGGTGTGAGTCTCCCCTCCTCCAGGGTTTTGAGGTCGGTTATCCGAAGACCTTTCATTTATTAATTAGTATTTGACATTTTTTATTTTATCAACTTATATACATGTTTATTATTTCTTTTTATCTTTTGATGAATTACTTGGTGCGAAAAAAGCTTATTATGCATTGTACTGATTTAAATGGAGTTGTTTTGTTATAAAAATACATGCCACATGTTCAGATAAATGTTCCAATAGTTTCACATATTCATTGTGATTTTCACCACTTTTTTTAACCATTATAATAAATTTTTGGGTTGTAAATTTCTATTTTTATCCCTTTGGGTGTTAAATAGAAGTTGTTTTGCTAAATATTGCACGCCTAGTCTTCAGAAAAGTGCCTTGTTGGCCTTTGTCTGCTAAATGAGATATAGAATAAGTTTTTTTAATTTATTAAAATTTTTTAATCATGAAATTTTATATTATGGTGTCCATTATGTCAATTAGAATTTTTTTTGTTTTTATAATGATACAGCTGTTCATTTTTGACACCTTTTGTCATGAGTTTCCGATAAGAGGCTCGTTCGACATTCTTATGAAAATGGTTGAGCATAAATTTGTATCATAAATGTTATAAAATGTTTATGTAAATGTTTTTTAATGGTGTGTTTACACCTATTTATGAAAATTGACATTTGTAACTTTTTTATATGTTGTGTAGGTAAAATGATTAATGTTATTTTTGTAATTTCTCTTTAAAAAAATGATTTTATTGTATATTCCATGTTGTACCAATTTGGGTCATTTTATGATTCGTGAAATTGATTTATTAAATATTTTTGGTCTTTATAATCTGGTTTGGTATGGAATTGGTGATCATTTGGCCTAGAATGTTCATATTCAAATGGAATTAATGTGAAAAGCTTTGTTAAACTTCTTGAAATTGTATTGTGATAATTTTATATGGTTTATTGAGTTACACGAAGGGAGAAAAACAAGTTTATCCATAAATTTTGTTTGTGTGTGTGACTAGAAAATGTGTTTTATGTTTAAATGGAAGTTAATATCATGTTGAACTTATTTAATCAAAAATATGGAAACCCATGTATCTAGTTGGGCAGATGTGTACTAGTATACTAGTGATCTGGAGTTGTTTGGTCCCTCTTTCACATTGGATGTTTCACAAAAAAACACTAACTAAAATATTATGATGATTTTGTGCACCACTAGATTATGGGTATGTTCCCAACTAGTGGATCATTCATGAGATCATATATTTTTTATCGTTACTTTTCACCGAGATACGAGCTACCTGTGTCCCCTAGCTAGCCATTTCCTGGGGGTGTTCTCATGACTTGTGCTCATTGGATATATTGTATTCACTTTCATCATATGGTGAATTTTCTTTCAAAATTCAGTATCATGTGTGTCTTATTTAATGTTGTATGTTCTTTAAAGAAGCTCTCTTGAAAACCGTTTTTACGTTGAAGTTACATCTCTTTGAAATTGCTTACTAGCATTTATTATTTATGAAAACATGAAATCAATTTTATTTTGAAATATTTTTAGCATGTAACTTTGTATGGAAATTTTTTTTTATATATTTTTTTTCAAATGTGAAATTTATGTTTTCTTAATTTTAAAGGAACTGAATTGGAAATATAATATCGGGATAACCTACTATGTTTTAATACTCATGAATACAGTCTTATTTTTTTAGTCCTTGTGCATCTTTTATCTTGATTTGTATCACCTTGGTTGATTTGTGATCATTCTGTTAGATGGTGACCAGAGGGGTTAAATGGAGGCAGTTGGTTGTCATGTTTGGTCAGTTGAGTATTTGGTTTAATTTCACTTTCACTTTCATGTGAGAATAATGTTCAGTTCAACATTTATATAAATTTATATTAGACTGTTCATTTCATTCAACTATTTATTTAATTTTTCATACTTGGGATAAATAATTCCATTTTCATTCTAATGATGCCCTTTGTTCTGGTCGCCATCCTGGGAGGATCAAGAACGCCTCTCAGGGCATGATGCAGAGAGGCCTGGGTGACTAGTTCAGGGTTGACCTGGGCTAGTTCATGACAAAATGATATCATAGGAAGTCATCTCTTAGCAGAACATGTTTTTTAGAGTTACTTATTTATTTGTTGGATGTCATCATAGATAGAGTTGGATTTTTGGAACAGGAGTGGTTGGTCCAGGAAGAGCATTGCAAACTCTTTCTTGTTCTGATCCTTGAGTGTTCATGGGAAATCCATTTTTGTGAGTTTATTTGGTTCTTAAGGATTTTTTGGTGATTGGGAGACAACTAGAGGAGTTTAATAATGGCCTCAATGGGCTTTCAAGTCCTAGAATGACATGTGGGAATGAGGGATGGTCCTAAAATTGTTCCCCATGTTAGCGGTTTGTTTGAACTAAGACCTCTAACCATATTGTCAAGTCACCCAGTGACACTAGTTCACATTTTTGGGTCTCTTTGACCATTAATGAATTCTCAATTAGGTTATGAAAATAATTTTGTGATAGTTTTGGAATATTGTTTTCAATTATTAATATAATAAGGTTTTTGAGAATGTTAGAGTTTTGTGGAAAGAATATTAGGGGAGAAATTGGAATGATTTAACTGTACCTAATTTCCTTAATCTAAACATATGGTTTATTTAAATAAAATGGTTGGAAGGAATGAATTATTTTAAGATGATGTTGAATATTGGTTTAAAATAGGATATTTTGGGCTGTTTAATAGTATTTAAATATGACGAATTGGTTTTGAGAATTGTTTTTGAGTAGTTTTTGTTTTTTTAAAAAGGTTTTTAGCCTTTAGGACTATCGGATTAAGGAAAGAGACCTTGATGAATTTTTTAAAAGTGATATGTGATGTTTTAAAGGAATAGTTGTTTTGGTAGTTGTTTTAATAAACATAAAATGGGTTCTAAATAAAATGTTTCATGAAAAAATGGATTTTGTGGAGAAGCTGGAAAAAATTTTGAATAATGGGAGAGGATTTGATGGAGACCTATGGGGTTTATTTTTAATGCTTGGTAAAATGGATTGATGTGTGTAAATATGAAATTTTTTTTGACTTGGTTTTTATTGTGCCTATGGAAGGTAAGTGTTTTTTGAAATGGGATTTAATTTTTGGATTCTAAAGTGAGGATGTTGGTTTTAGTCTTTGGTACTTTCATGGGTGCTAACATGCATGGATTTGTATAAATATATTGACGGATTCCCATTATGGCATAGTGGTTGGGTGCCCAGGGTGGCACGGTAATGTGTATGTGAATGAGACTTGATGAAACAATATATATGAATGTGAAAATCCACCAAGTTAGTGTTTTATTAAATTGTGTTTTAAAATGAAAATTTGTTTTGATTTAGTAAATTTGTGTTTATGTCAGTTTCTTGATCATGTTTTAGTAGTGTGGTTTGTTTTTTATTCTTCCTTATAATCTGGAAGCGATACTCATAGTGTGTCATGATATGGGATGTAGTTGGTGGATCAGTTTTTGACCATTGTTTAGTGGGTTTCTATGGACTTGATGCATGTTTTGATGTGTCCATGGATGGTTCTCCATTGGCATGCCTTCTATTTGATTAGCCTAAGGATTCATTTCAATCATTAAATCCACCAATTCGGATGATGCCTCAACTCATTTGATGAAATAGAGAGGTGTTTGGGATTGATTTAATGGTTTTCCCTATTTTGATAATTATTTTTAATATAGTAGTTGTGTTTAGTGATGTTGATGTGTTTTGTCGCATTCCAGTCCCATTATTATCCTTGTTCAGAGTGAGAGAGAATGGTGTTATGTATCTATGAGTTCCTATTTATATGATGGCCTGTTGTTGAGAAAGTGAGTTTCATGCGGTTTTGTAATCATTATCTTATGTATATGGTTCAACAGATGCCTAAAACATCAGGTCTATATCCATTATCCATTTATTGTAGCTTTTCAGAATGTTAATAAATAAATAGAGTTGTGGTGATCTCAACAAAGAACCTTCCTTCACCGATGTTGTAAGGCAGTATCTACTTTTTTAGTGTGGTTTCTCATCACTGTGACTTTCGTTTATTCACAGAGTGCATGGTGGACTAACCCCTCATGCAATTTCTATGGTTAAACCATTCTGGATGTGAGATTTCAGTTAGTTTTTTTATTGTGGAACCAGAATGTGAATTTGGTGTGGTCTTTTATTATATCTGTCCATATGTGAAGAGTGGTGGGTGGTTTTCAGTTTTGGTTTCAACAGTACAATCATTAGGCCCCTTCCCTCCCCTCCTAATGTGGTGGTGGTTTTTTGTCCATTCACAATTTTTTTGTATAAATTATTTTCCCATCCATTTGGGAGTGATCAGTATAAATGATCGTCCTGTGTTTTCTTATCTTTGGTTGGTAGGCCTATGTAAGAGAGTTTTGGCTGGCCTCTAGGGGGAGGCCCAATTCTAGATAATGTGTAATTATTGTTTTGTCACTGTTTGATGGTTCTTAATGGTGAGGATTCTATTCTATCCTCCCTTGAAATCATTGTATTTCATGATGTTATATTCTTTGGGGTGTACATTGGGATATTTTTGATAAGTCCCAACAATATAGTCTTGGATTAGTTGTGCATGAGGGGCTTGATGCTTCCATCCATTCTTGGGAAGTGGTTGTGAGATTTCGTTTTAAATAGGGAAAGAGGCCTATGTTCCATTTTGGGGGTTGAAATTTACTTGGATTAAGAGGCCGAATTGTATTTTTGAGTAACCCTTAGGTTCTGATCAGTCATCTATAATGTGTTATGGATTTCATGGGGTGACATGCTTTAATGGTGGGGGGAATTTCCACAACTATTTTTTCATGTCTTGGTTTTGATTTAGTGTGATGGAAATCATGATCCCTTTTAGGGGTTCTAGGTATGATGAATGTTGATTTTTTAACTTCCATCTATTTATAATCATCTTACCATGGGTTCCCCATATCTTGATTGGAGGTTTTTGGAGAAAAGGGTTGTTACGTCAAGATTTGAGCCAACTATGATCCCATTTCGAGATTGAAAAAAAAAATTCATGTATAAATGACTGATTTTTCAACATTTTCACTCATTTAACCTCAAAAATGGACTCCCCTGACCTATCAAAACCACCATATACATTTGGACTCCATATTAATTCATAATCATGTAGGATTTCCGTTATTTATTCACGTATTGTGACAGTCCGTGAGACCATTTCCGGTTTTAAAAAATATTCTTTTTAATTTATATTTTATTCATTTTTAAACATTTTTAGTGATTCCACCTCCCAAAAGGATCCCTATAATTTTGATATTGATCATAGGGACCTCCCTTTTAGTTATCTTCATATTTGTGCATCATTTTGGGTGATTTCTCATCAAAAGTTTGTTGTTCTTTTGAGCTTCATCATCAAATATTCTTCCTTTCTCTTCACTCATCCTTCTTCTTTAATTTTTTATTGGGTTTCTCTTCTACTCAGGTCATTATAATCCAATTTTTATTTTTTCTCATTATTTTATTTGGTGTTTTTTTCTTTAGGGCTGGTATTCAAGGATATATGGCTTTTGAACAGGCGAGGGGTGTTTTCGGGTGTGGGTCTTCTTTCCACCAGGGTTTTGAGGTAGGTTCTCCCAATAACATGACATTATAATTTAAGTTTCGTATTTTTATTTCTATTATCACTATATATATATATATATATATGTTTTTATTACTTTTTATCCTTTGGTTGAATTATTTTTTGTGAAAACTTGTTATTTATTCCATGAATTGTGTAAAATGGAGTGGTTTCATCATAATAGTGCACACCACTTGTTCTGATAAATGTTTATTGGATTTATAAAATTAATTGTGATAGTAATGAACTTGTTTAGATACTATAATCAATTTTTGTCTTGAAAATTTTTCTTTTTACCACATTGGGTGCTAAATTGAAGTTGTTTTGATAAATGTTGCACACCTAGTCTTTGAAAAAGTGCTTGGTTGGACTTTTTATGCTAAATGTGATATAAAGTAACTTGTTTGAAAAGTATGGGAATCATGTAATGTGTAATTTGGGTGTCCTTTAATGGATTTAAAAAGTGGTTTTGGTTTGATAATGAGATGGAATTTGATTTTTGACACATTTTGGCATGAGTAGCCAGTAAGAGGCTCGTTCGAAAATCTTTTGAAAAAGGTTGAGCTTAAATGTTAATTCAAAATGTTTTAAAATGTTTCAATAAATGTTATTCTGCTGCTAATGGTCTATATAATCCAATTTATGAAACATTAAATTTGTAACATTCTTATATGTCGGGTTGGTAAAATGATTAAAGTCGTAATCAAAATATCTCTTTTAAAAAAGGGATTTACATGTGTATTCCTTGTTGTACCATTTGGGTTCATTTTGAGATTCCAAAAAATTGATTAAGTGTAGGAAAAAATCCTTCATGGTATCATTGAATCATTTTTGAGGTGATTTTTTTTGTTGAAAAAGTGGGCCTCCATGTTGTGTTTTTTGAAAAAGCAATCCATGACATACAAATTTGTTGGAAAAGGGGATTTTATGATGGCATGTCGAGTTCAAGGGTTGTTGTTAACAATCCATGATTGATTCAAGAACATCAACAAAGGAATTTTCGATCTTGAGGCATTTCAAAAACAACAGATAAAAGGTGGCTCCATATGTTTCGGAGGCTTGTAAACTTTTGCGCCATATGTTTTTCAAGATCAGCACATCATAATATGGTAAAGGAAAAAGGTGCTCTCAAGTTTTGGGTTTGGTCATGCAAGTGACTAGCCCACAGAGACTAGGGCAGCTGGACTTATTCACCGAGAGGAGACTTGTGCGCCATCGCTCACGGTGTCCAGATACCTATAAATATAGGTCGACCCCTCCTCATTCGGTAGAGTGTTCAAAACATAGATAAAATCAGATCTCTCATCATGAAAGTGTTGTGGACGTGCAAGTGGTGGTGTGGTCATGCATTTATAATGTTATTCAGAAGTTACACACGAGTTGATAGTTGAACTTCCAAAGTGGTTTGGGTGAGAACGGGTGTAAGTTGCCTATGTTTTGAGTTGAAGAAGGGGGTGTCATGCAGGTGGTTTGGTGACAGTTTCACGCCAGGATTTGAAGAAGCGTGACATTTGATAGTTGAGCGCCAAAATTGGTTTGGGAGTAAAAGGGTGTGGGTCACGGAAGTTTGTAGTTGAAGAAGCGAGTGTCTTGCAAGTGGTTGAGGTGAAATCTCGCAATGGTTTGAATTTTTTCACTGAAACTTGCATGCCGGTTTGGAGATGCGTGCCATGTATGTTAGAAGCACACCCATATTTTTAGGTTTTTACGAAAGCTGGATGATTTCATCATACCTTCGGTGCAATGTGAGATTCATCAACGAGTGAATGTTAGACTTCAACAGGGAATCTAAATACAATATAGGATGTATTCATTTCTGATAATGAAGGGATCTATAGGTCTATAAACTATGAGTGGATCCTTTCTAGAGCTGTGAGAAATGGAAGTGGAAGAAGGTGATCCTCTCCACCGGAAGTGAGCCAAAGAGAGAGAAATAGGGAGTGATCATTGGGAAAGTAGTGAGATGACCCTAAAAATTATAAAGGCAGTGAGATTGGGAATAAAAGTGATATATCCTAAACATTTTAAACAACAATGTTTTTTTAGTGTATTTGGTACATTTGCACATCGTCGGTGTATGCTTCTTGGACGTAGCCCAGTGAGGGTGAACCAAATAAAAATTATTGTGTCCTGTGCATTCCTCAGTTTTTTTATACTTTTCTACAAGAACGAGAGAGAAGAGTGTCTTCCTTAACAGCGAGACAAGATCAATATGGGATGTTGTTTTAATATGTCATACCCTGATTCACCCCCTGTTAGGGTATCTATCCTAGTAAACCTAACATTTAGTAAATTTATTTGGGGATGCGAAATCTAGATTCTTATTTAATTTGGGAGAGTTTTTCATAGAGAGCGCATTTTAAAATGGAATACATTTGAAAAATATTTGATAAACTTCTTGAAATTGTTTTTTGAAATATTTAGAGGGTTTATTGTGTTACACAATGGGTGAAAACATGTTTAGATAGTCTATGGATGTGTGTGATGAGAAAGGGTCTTTTTAGGGGTAAATGGAATTTCATAGCATGTTGATCTTGTTTCAGCATGAAGAGGGAAACCTGAGTATCTATGTGGGTGGACGTATACTAGTATGCAAGTGATCTGGAGTGGATTTCTCCCTATTTCACATAGAATTTTTGATGATGACAACACTAACTAAACTATTATGATGATGTTGGAGACCACTAGGTTATGTTTATGTTCCTTACTAGTGGCTCGTGCATGAGAACATATATTTTTTAGTGTTAATTTTCTCCATGATATAAGGTACTTGGGGCCCACAGCTAGCTAGTGGTGAGGGGTGTTCTCAGGACTTGTTCTCATTGGATATATTGTATTCACAGTAAAATATAGTGACTTTGGTTGGGAGATTAAGTAGAATTATTTTTATTTAATTTTGTACATTATTCAAAGTAGATCTCTTGAAATAAAATTTATCTTTGAAGTTTCATCTCATTGAAATTGTTTATTATATTTTTTTATTGATGAGAACATGCATTCATTTTTATTTTGTAATTTTCTTATCATGGAAAATTTTATGGAAAAAATATTTTTTTATAATTTATTTCAAAATTGAAATTGATGTTTCATTTTTTAAAGGTAGTGTATTGGTAATCTAATATGGGGCTTACATACAGAGTTTTAATACTCACATCTATTGTCTTCTTCTATTTTTTTCCCTTATCATGGTTTTATCCTATGTATGATCACCATGGGAATCGTGACATCATCGTGTTGGATCCTGACCAGTTGGGTCGCATGGACTTGGTTAGTTGTCATGTGTGGTCATTTGAGTTGTTGTTTTAGTTTTACATTCACATTCATGTTGGAATATTTTTCTGTACAACATTTATATAAATGTATATTGGGATGTCTATTTCATTCTATTATTTATTTAATTGTTTATATTTGGGATATATTGTTCCATTTTTACACTACTGATGACCTTGGTGATTGTCTTCATCCTGAGCGAATTAGGAACGCCTCACAGAACCTGTGCTGAGTGTCAAGGGTGAGCGGTATGAGGTGGACCCAGGCTAGTTCTTGAAATTTTTCCTTCACAATAACAATATATTTCTTATTTAGAAACCATTTTTTTATCTCAAGAAACAATCAATTTTCATTCTCCTCCTTTAAAAGGTAATTTTTATTAACCCTTTTTTGCAATGAATTTTTTTCCAAAAAATGTATTTTAATGGTTCTAAATCTTTTAAAAATAAAATATTGTATAATAAAAATAATTTTAAATTTACAAATAATTTATTACTTTTAAAATATATATTATTATATATTAATTTTTGTGTAAATTTATTTGATTTTTTAGTTTGGAATTTCAAAAATAACTTTTCAATTTGATCGTTACATTTTCTTTTACTCAAATGATAAATGAATTTTATAAAAATATATTTTAATATCTCTATGAATACATGATAATTATTATTTATGAATATTATTTTACATATAATATTTTCATTTTTATTTTTTATCTTGATTTTTGATTACAATGTTTAATATTTTAATTATAAGCTAAAAACATTAGGGTAAATTTTAAAAAAGTATAAATATAAAAATCTCCAATCATGCTGAGTTTCCACTAAAATGAATAATGGAGAGAATTAAAGTAACAATTACTATCTCCACATTATATTTTTCAATTTATAACCACTTTTTCTTGAATAGTAACATTCAATTATTGAAAACATAATGGGTTCTGCCAAAAATTAAACTCCATTCATTTTTAAAAGGGGATCAATTCCAACCCTTCCTCACACATATATCCCTTTTTATATCATCTATAAATTTTGAAATTTATATTATTTTATAAGCCTTTATAATTTTAATATGAATTTAGTCTAAAATAGATGTCTTTGTGCCTCTATTTCCCTGGAGATTTCTATGAGTAATATTTAGTTCTGAACATGAGGATTTATACTCTTTAACTGCTTCTTATTAATATTTAAATTTGATAAATAATACATTATCCTAAATATAATTATATGAATATTATTAATATAATAAAATGTTATTAAAATAATTAAATAACCATTAACCAGTCCTTTTCATTGTATAAGAAAAGAAAAAAACTATCATTGAGTGTGCGTATGTACTACCGCCAATGTAAAATGATGTGGTTTGTTTCTCATACCCACCTCTAATGTTAGATGAAAATAATATATTTTATGAATTAATATATTTAATATATAAAAATTATAAATTTTAAGTGATTTATATCATATACATTCATTCTATCCGTATTTGTATGGAATTGAATCTTTTATTGTGTGCACATGGGGACTATGGACTCTAAAAACAAAATATTGAAAGTATCATCACCACGATACCTCGATAGTTTTAATAATTATTTTAATAAAAATAAATTATAGTTACACAAATTTTATGATTCTATACATGTTATATTAAGATAATTGAATGACATATTGTTCGCATTTATTAATTATAACACGCTCCAGTTTGTGATAGTTTAGGACCTATGAGAATGACATTATATTATTTTTTTCCATGAAGGATTAATTATTTTTTCACAATGATAATATAATTTAATAATAATTTATTTATTATAAATTAATTATTCTAGAAAGTTATTATATATATTTAATAATATTATTAATATATCAACTTTTGATAATTGATCAAGTCAAAACCAGTTCTCCGAAATTTATTTTCCTCAAACAACAATATTATTATCCCCCAAATCTAAATAAAATATGATTAATCATTGGAAAATTAGGATTATAATATCTTTTATTTCTTGCGAATAATGAAAATTGAACCAATAATTATGACTTGACCCCATATCTTAATTACTTGTAGAGAGAAAAGAATCAAGCTTTTCTAAGACTCGGTTATCGAAAAAAACATTAATTAAGTAACATATTGAATGAATATTGGTATAAAATAATTATATAATAGGTTATAGATATTAAAATGGTTTTGAATAAAGTGATGACTAATTTTTATTATTATATTGGATTTTAGATCACGTTCAAGTATACAAAAATACAATATAAGGGGTTCTTTGTTTGAAATTTATTTCCATGAGAAAATTTCCTATTTTTCACTAGGAAATCATTAAAATATTTTTATTAATATGTAAGGAATTTATCATACCATATACAAGTAATTGATGTGGTTTTAAGATACATATATAGTTATTTATTAAATTATATTTTAAATCAATGAATTCCAAATTTGTAAGGGTCTTTGTAAACTCAACTCTCTCAGTTTGGCTAAAAATATACTACTATAAGTAATTTTGTTCATATTCTACTGACTGAAAAATAATATTTAATTTAATATTAATTTCGATTCCAATATTGGGAGAATGTATATTTATTCAATTATTTTAACTTTATGAATTTATTCCAAAAAATTTATATCATTGTTATGATTAATTATCATATTCTAAATTGAAGGTTACATATCCTTTCCTATATTTTCTTTCCCACCAATGTTGACCTTAATAATTAGAATCTTCATTCTGTTTTATCAAGTAAAATTCATATTTTACATATAATATTTAAAGAAGTTCACTTTTAGAGATATTAATTTCTAATAAATGTATTTTTACATTTAAAAATGATTTTTATGTTTTTTAAATAAAAAGTTTTATATTCCACAATAAATTATATCTAAAAAGTATAAAATAACTTCTAAGGAATCATTATGGAAATTTATTTGGAAATATAAAAGTATTCAAAAGATTTTACTTCAATTTTTTTTAAAAAAATTAATTAGTTTAATAACTTCACCATTATGGAGAATGAAAATAACCTTTTCAAAAATCTATTTTATAGTTTCTTTCACCATCATGAGAATCATTATTTATGAATCTTCAATCCTATTTTTAGATATGGTATTTCATCTGATTTTAATTATTAATTATTTTTAATAGAAAATGATATATATTTTTACTTTTTAAATGGAAAATATATTATTTTTTAAAAAAAATTTAAAATGGATATAAAAGGAATGCTTTTTAATGAAATCGTCATTGTTTTTATGTATTCTCAAAATATTATTTTGAAAATATATTTCTATTAAAAAAATTACTTTCTGGAAAATAACATATTTCACATTTTAATTTTTATATTTTATATCCAACTCATTTTTTGTTGTTTTAGAGGAATAATTATTTAGTTATTTCAAAGAATTTTTTAAAAGGGCTATTTCATCATGTTTTTCAAAGTGATACATAAATAAATTTGAATGGGTTTTCTTCAAAATTTGAAATAGTAATTAATGTTCCTTATGCTACACTATAAATAATTTTAAGTCACTATACTATATCATTCTTTGGATGGCTTGCATAATTTTCTAGAAATGTTTTTTGTGATACCCATATCATTTTTTTGTTAATTATTTTATTAACTAAATGAAATGTGTTCATTTTCCATTTGAATACAAATATATGTATAGTTATTATTTATTTTAGTGGTCCAGTTTCACTATACAATGAGTCAATTAATCTATTATGTCTCATGAGATAAAAATTATTTGTGATTTATAATACTTGAGTGAATAATGAACTATGGATTATGATAATAAATCCAAAAATAGATCCTGAGTTCTGATAATTGATTCAGTAATGGACCATGATTTATGATATATTATTTAATAATGGAAAATTATTCATCATAAAAAATTCAGTAATAGTGTATATGTTTTTATTGTCAAGGGAGTAATGAATTTTGAGTAATAATACATTTGTCAATAA
Organism: Viscum album; assembly: GCA_963277665.1. Classification (NCBI taxonomy): domain Eukaryota; kingdom Viridiplantae; phylum Streptophyta; class Magnoliopsida; order Santalales; family Viscaceae; genus Viscum; species Viscum album. Next base: position 1,545,230,566 of record OY728142.1, read on the forward strand.
TGGGTTGTGAGTTATGTTGTTGGAGTCAAAATGGTTTGAAGGATGTAATAATTGATCCATTATGTAATGGGTTACATAATTTTGATATATTAATAGATATGTAATGACTTACTAGGATATTACTTCTATAATAATTCCTTATTATGTCACCTTACATCTTTATATCATAGACCTTTGATTTTACCTCATGGATAATGATTATTATACCATGTTTTCACAGCATTTTGTCATGGTATTATTTCATTTGAATATACATGAACTTCTACCATGAATTGTATGAATTTAATATCATTAGAGGTTATTTTTTATGGTATATTTCTCCCTTAGTAATTTTTTCTCATATCCTTTTTATATAACTGTCTTTAAAATTTTGATTATTTTTCCTTTATTGGGTGTTTGAGCTCACCCCTGGTAATATTTTCATTACCCTTGTTATGAATATCATAATAAATTATTTAGAATATATATGGGTTTTTTTTGATGTCATGAAAAATGATCACAGGGTTTGTAAAATTATTTTTCTATGAAATTGGTTCTCAAATACACTAATCCTTTAATTATTGGGATTTTTATATTATTCTGAGATGTAATAATTAACATATAGAAATGATGTAAATTAATAATATGATTAAGATGGGATACTATAGTTTTTATATATGTATATTCGGTCTATTTTTGAAGATTAATTTAGTTTATTTTATGAATTATTATTAGAAAACATTTGTGAAAACCATTAGGATATATATATAGGTTATGTTTAAGAATAATATTAATGAAAAATGTTTTGATAAATTAGATATTATATAGTTCCCCTAATAATTACATATATATATTGATCATTTGAAGTGGAATTAGATGTGGAATTAATTCAACAAGAGGTAAAATCCATAAAAAATATTTGTTGGTTTTAACCTCAATCTTCACTCAATGTACGATGAGTGGGAATAATACAGCACACGAGGTTGGACACTCTAGAGTGATATGATATGGTTAATAGTAATATACATATGAACCATTTTGGAGGATTTGGGATCATAATTATTTTAGGATATAGAACCTACAAAAATATTAAAATCAGAATTCTAGGATAATCAAAAGGTGATATACATTGACCAATTACGGCTAATAATTTAAAATAATTATTATTGGTTGACATGATAGTGACATATGAGAAGAAATATTTCGATTTAATTTTCTTATTCATATAATAATTTACTGTATTATTATTGTATATTACCAAAATAATTTTTGTTTCATGGTTTCACTAAATCATAAAAACAATGTTGTGAGAGGTATGTACCTATGAACTCTTAATAAACAATATTTGGGATAAATAGTTTCTATTACATACCAAGGATAGTAATGTGGACATATCACGAGAAGCTATATCCTAATTTTTTTATAAATACCTTAGCTTCTCCCTTTAGTGAATGAAAATGAAAATTATAAAGATGCAATTTATTTATTGGAGGAAAATGTAACACACAAAGATTGTAGAATATATTTTTCCTAAATTAATACAATGTTAGAATGTTTATTTCACCCACAACATTGAACTAAAATTAGAGACAAGTAATAATTTGATTTTTACTAACACTTTTCAAGAATCATAAAACATATAGTAAATAATAATATTATACTATATTATATATTAATACAAAATAGGATCAATAATAGTTAATTTTTATAAAGGAACTATCAAATTAATGCATTATTTAACTATATAGCTTATTTACAATTTACAGAAAATTTTATAAAATTTCAAGTTTATACATTTGAAATTAATGATCATTTATGGATTCATCAAATAAATATTATCCTATGAGTTGTTTTTTATATTTTTATAAAATAATTATAATTTTATTGAATAGAAAAATATAATTATTTTAAAAAATTATAAATTTTATGAATTTATCAATATATGTACAAGGAAAAATAAATTATAAAAACTTTTAATTTTTTAAATATTTATTAAATTAGTGATAATTATTATTTTAAAATGTTTTTTAAATATAAATAACTTAAGATTAATTTTCTTAACTTTAGTAACATTTTATTCCAACTTAAATGTATTTTTTGAAATTTTATTTTATGATTTCCTTTAGTAAATTTCAGATTTTTATTCATTTTAATTAAAAAATAATTTTATTTATTTTGTAATAAACCATTTTAGTTATTGGATATTTTTACCATCACAAATATACAAAAATTTATTAATTTTGATAATAATATAATAATTGTTCGGATAAATATTATTACGTGTTATGTGCATTTCATATAAAATTTTCAATTCCCATTATCTGAAATTTTATTTGAAAAAATTATTTTTCAAATTTTAAATAATCATGTTAAATTGATTAATAAGGAATTTTTTTTAATTTAAAACTTATTACCAAGGTTAAGTATTTATAACCAAGGTAAATGAACATTAGGTTAAAAGATAAAAAGTAAAAAACCCTTCAGTCTGTAAATGTTTCCTTCAAAATTATCATTGGAGAAGATAATAGGAAATATAAATATATTTGATTCATATTTTTTATATTGGAATCTTTTTTACATAAATATTAGGATTCCATTTTTGAAAATTTATGGCTACTCCCAAAATTTGACTTCTCTTCACATTTAGATACGTTAATATTTCACACATTCATTCCACTATTGTTTTCATAATATTTAATCCAAAAAATTTCATTTTCCCCCAAAAATATATTCTAACATTTTTAATAATCTTGTCTCAATTATTTATTCTAGGATCTCAATTTCCAATGTGATTTATCTAAAAAAATTAATTTCTCAAGATGAATTGTTCTTACTCCTTTTCCATTTATTCTTAATATTTATCTTCTTAACAACTACTAGAAACCCTAATATAAGAAACAAAATATTATTAATATTCTAAAATGTTATTATGTTAATTTAATAACAGTTATTGAGTCCATTAAATATATTATGAAAAATAAAAAACATCAATCATGGACACGTGTGAACTACCACCTCAACAAAAAATATGTGTCGATTTCCCATCCCCCCCACTCGTGAATGATAACATGGATTTTTTGACGAAATATAATTATTCCTATTTGATAATTTTATATTTGAAATATAAATTTTTCTTATACCTCAATTCCATACCATTTTGGAGAAATTGGATTTTTAATCGGCTGCATGTGTGTGGATACCGCCTCTACGAATGAAAAATTACATTACCTATCACCAAAACATATTATATTTTTGTAAGTATTAATTAAATTAATTAAATTATATTCATATAATTTTTCTTCCTCTATGAAAATTATATTAAAATTATATAAAAACACATCCTTAATCATTAAATCAATAAAACACACTCTATTTTGGGTCAGTTTTACTACAAATGATAATGATTTTATAGTATGTATTTCGTGAAGGGTTGTGGAATCTTATATAATAGTATTATTATGTAAAAATAATTTATTTTAGTTGTTTTCATGATTTTTTTATTTTCTTATATCTAATAGATTTATTAATATATCAAATTTTTATAATTAAACATGCCAAAGTGGTTCGTTTTAATTTTCCTTTTCGTTAAACTTACCATTATAATTATCCAAGTTAATATGGGCTTTGATGATTTAGAAAAATATAATTATTATAAAATCATGAATTATATAAGAATGGTGAAGTTCAAACCAATAATTAATAATAAACCCCATAATTATAGTATTTGAAGGAAAAAATTATCAATTTTTCTCAGACCTGATGGTGGCAATAAACAATAATTGTGTAACATATTAAAAAAAATGGTAATAAAATAAGAGTATAAATATTATAAGATATTAAAAAATTTATAAATTAGGTTATTATGAAGATTATGTTTATTATATATGTGGTTAGACTATCATTTATTGAGAGAGAATACAAGATAATGGGTCATTTGTCTCAAATTTAATTACCCAAGACAAATATGTTATTGTTCACCATGAACGAATTTATTTGGTGTGATTACTTATTAATGAATTGTATTTTATAAAATTAATTTAATTTATGGGGTATGAGTATCCATAATATTTTCTTTCATTAAAAATATTTCAATTCAAATGATACTAAGGTTTTATGTGTCTTTATCAACTCAATTCCATTTGTTAGTTGGCATGCTTCTTATTGACCTTCCTCTTCTAACATTGGATGATTTTTTCAAACAATTTTATTTTATCATACTTTTCATTCCTCTATGAGGGGAATCAATTTATAATTGATATGTTTTACCTTGAACAATTTCCTCCTAAATAATTATATAATTGTGGAGAATAATTTATATCCTCTTAAACGACAGTTTCCCCTACTATATATTTCCTAGAATCATAAATATTATTCATTTTAATTGAAAACGTTATTATTTTTTATCTACTGTGACCTTTATATTTATTTTCTTATATTTTAAAATTTATTTTTATAAACATTTTATGAAGTAGAATTCTGGAAAATTACTTCAAGATATTTTGATAAATCATCCGTCCAAAATAAAATGTTTAATAAAAAAATCCTAATTTCATCAAAACCCAATTTCGATCATTATAAGGTTAAATTATTGAATGATTACTTTAAAAGTATTTTTTTCAAAATTTTAATCTTTAATTTTCTTTAACGTTACATTAATAAGTGACCTATAAAATTTTCTTTTACGAGTACTGAAAACAAGTTTAATAAAAAAAACTTTAACTATTTTTTCCATTTTATAGAGAATGTTTATTTTTGAAGAATCCATTAAATTTTGTAAAATGGTTTTAAAAATGATTATAAATAATAATTATTTTTAAAAGTAAATGTACTTATTATAAAATTTTTCAAAACTAATATTTTGAATTTAAAAGAAATATATTTATTTCAGAACTGATTTTATTGACATTGTTTTTTAAATAAGTCTTCATTTTTTATATCATATCAAAAAATTTAAAACATAATTATTTAAAAAATTGATTTGAATAATTTAGGTTTTTATAGTTATATTTAAAAATACCCAATCTAAATGTGATAAATTTTATATATAGTGTTTTAGAAAAGTATTCAAGAATTCCAAAAAAGGAAAAACTATTTTTTTAGTGTGATATATCTAATAATTTTAAATATGTTTTTTAAATATATATCAGAATACCTTGATGTTTATTATGTTATATTGGGGATATTTTTAATCCACCGACAATTTTATTTCTCGTAATGTCTTATGGAAAGTTCTAAGAATGATTTTAATGAAACCTTCCACTTCTCATGGTGTAAATACGTGATGTTTGAAATATGTTTTTTTTCATCTAATATTGTCAAGAAAATAACTGTATTGATTATTATAAATGTGAGGGGTCATATATAACCCTATAATGAATTGGTTAATCTTTTATATACCATGAGATAAAAAAATTTCATGAGTAGTGATATAATATTAAATAATAAACTAGCGGTTTTGATAATCGAGTCAACAAAGGATCATGAGTTTGGATTATTGAATAAATAATAGATAAGGATTTGTGATACTAAAGTAAATAAGTTAAATTGTGTTGTGATATTAAAGTAAATAATGGATCAAAAGGTGTGATACTCAAGTCAATGATCGACCATGAGTCATGGTAATCAAGTCATTAATTGAAAACGAGTTGCAATGTTGACAATATAATTAGACCCAAGAAGTATTTATTGATTCATCATTTATTCAATTTAAGGATTTTTATTCATGAACCACAATTTTAATATTTATGATGATTCTATTTATTCTATATTTATTATTTTTCCAACATTGTTATGAATTAAATGTATGATTATTCCACATAGATCATGTTATTTATCTCATGTTTCCTCACTCTTTTAAATTATTATATGATTGTTAATTTGATATAACATGTCTTCATCCCATGAATTATGGGACACTTATACAGTTCCACAATTTTTAAATAAAATATGTCTAACGTGGGTCACTATATTTTGTATCAAATCATATATCAGTTATTCTTTGGGGGTTCATGTATTAATTTTGGGCGGTATTATAACATGATTTTAGTGAAAAACCTAGTTATATTTCTATGTTATAATTTTAAGCATTAGATAATAATTTTTTAAAAAGTCATGTATTTTATGGTCCATTTATAAATTAAACCCCTAGCTAGATAATAGAAGGTGGATGTGGTTTTGGAAAAAATATTTCGAGAGGTAATCAGAATGAAAATGTTTAGTTGAGTACAAACTCTATGTTCACTCACTAGTAAGATAAGTGTTAATATGAAAACTCACAAAGATAGAAGTTGTCAGTGGATATTGTGTGGTTGATTAAACTATATTTTTGAACCTTTATAATGTATATAAATGTTAAAACATGACAAAATATATTTCCAGATATGTTAAAGAACATAATAAAAAAATAACCATAAAAGAATTAGGTAAATTTAAAATTGTGAATGGTTCACCAATTATATCATAGGCAAACCGAAAGTATCTTATATTGAAATAAAGGAGGAAATGGATGGGATATATTTATATGTTTTTTAATATTCGTCTAATATTTTTCACTAATTTGAATGAAAATTCTAAAAAAAATTAATTTTAGAATTTTTTTAGATACAGGATCCTGAAAAAATGATATTAAATATATTTCCCAAAGACCTATTAAAGAATAATATTTTGGATAAATTGTATCCTAGTCCTATCATAAATAGTGAGGCAAATAAATATGTTGAATAAATATGTCGAATAAATATATTCTATTTATTATGCATCTCTTAGTTTTTTATTTTATTGAATGATATTTATAATTATGATGATTCAATTAATTTTGGGCAGATATAATGTAATAACCCAAATTTTTTGAATATATATATTCCCTAAATTAATATTAGTAATGACACTGTACTCCAAAAAATCAAAAAACATAAAATAGAAATTAAATATTTATTAACATGAATATTTAAGACTATTATATCTTCAAATATATGTAAAATATTTCAATCAATTATAAAATTCATATAAAATTTTTATAAGAAAAATTAATTTTTTCAAATAATAATTTTTCAATAAATGGATTATATATACATTTATATATAATATTTTCCTCTTTACTAAAAATGTATAAATTTTAAATGTTTAAGTACAAAAAATATAATTTATTTTTTGAATTCCAAATACAAAAATTTTTAAAACTTTATTTTTTGATATTTCTAAAATAATATATTTATTTGTTAATAGGGAAAAATATGGTTTTTATAAAAATTATAATTTATATATATATATATATATCAATATATGAGAAAGAAAAATAATTTTATTATACCTTTAATTTATTACATAGTTTTATAATTATAATAAATATTTATTTTCACTTCAAAAACCTAGTTTTATGTTTTATATTTTATGTAACATTTAATTCCATTTTTAAGATATTATTTAGTATTTTCTTTGAATTAATTATTTTTTTGGTAAAATTCATTTTTATAATGATTTAAAATAAAAAAATTATAATAATACAAAATATTTCATGTGTGTTAAAAAATTTATAATTTTAACATACATTTATATTTTAATATTAAAAACTATTTTTATTAACTATTATTAGAACATTAGGTTTTCTTATTCTAAAATTAAAATTTCACAAACATAGAAATTTTATTTAAGAACATTATATTATATTTTTAAGAGACTATTTTTAAATTATGTAATAAGGAAATTTTTAATTTTGGTCATTAAAATTAATAACCAAGTAATTGTACATTAATGAAAAATTTTAAAAGGAAAAAGAAAAATCCATATATGACTAAAAAATGTATAAAATATTAGTGATGGAGTGAAGTAAACAACTAAAACTAAATCCAATTAATGATGTATACTATTTTAATCATTAACTCTTTAATATTATGATTCCATTACTCAAAAGTAATAGGTACCCCCAAAATCACCCTTCTATTAACTTTTAAAATGGGAAAGCTTCTACCCTTCATGGAACATTATTTCATTATAATTTCATCTAAAAATATTATATTTCGCTACTCCAATAATCATATTTCATCTTTATAATACTTTAGTCTTAATTTTATATCATTTTCCATTTTTTTAAGGATACGATAATGATAATCTACATAGTCTAAATGCGGGTATTACTTAATCCTCTACATTTTCAACTAAAATTTTCAGTACCAAACCAATCCTATCCATAGTATTATAATGAAATTACTCTCATTAGACTAACATAATGTTATTATATTAATTTAAAACTCTTATTTAATCATTCCAATCCATTTGAAAAAATAAAATAACATTGATCATTCATTTTTGTGGACTACCGTCTCCACGAAGTGGTATGGATTTTTTTTCACCACCGCATTAGAAAGATAGTTCCATGATTGAATTTGATGAATTAATTTGTTTAATATTTTTAAATTAAAACTCTAAAATTTTATGGTATGATGTACAATCATTCCATTCAATTTTTTGGGAAATGGAATCGTCAATTATGAATAACTGTGGACTATTGTCTCCATAAATGATGAATTTTATAGGTCATTGCCGCCTATCATTTATTGTTCTAGAATATAATTTAATGATTAAAATTATATTTGTAACATTTGAAATATTTTTTAAAGGTTTTATTCATATTATATAATAAAATTCATTATTCTTGAAATCATTAAACACTATAAAAAATGGTATCTTCAATTTATTAATTACATTAATGAAAATTTCCATCGCAAATATGCCCAAATAAAGGGGATTTTTTTGAATTAATTCACATTAAGAATTATATTTGGTAGAAATATTCTTTAAAATACAAGAAAATCAGTTGATAAGGATAATATTGATTTATTTTAATACACATCATTATTGTCCATCATTCTGGAAGTTTTTGTGATGGGTAATAAAGTCCATCACAAAAAATTTAAATGACATTTATCATTCTCAGTAGTTTAAAATCCATCACTAATAACCATTGCAAATAATAAAAATTTAAAAACATGAAACATTATGTTTTCCTTCCCCTACCCAAATCTCTCTACCACCTTTTTGTAGTGCATCTTTTACAGTTGGACCCCCATTAAAAATCCTCCATTTCACTAAAGTTTATTTATATCTTGGTTTGAATCATATTATTAATTAATCATATTATTTCATATTAGTTTTTTGGTGATTTTTTTAATGTTATATTTTTTTTTAAAACCCTAGGTAAAAAAATATAACTTATTTTATGGTTTATTTTTTATTTAGGGTTACTATAAATTTATTACTCCATTTTTGGTGTCCATCGGGTCAACATGAGATAATATAATAGATTTGAGAATTTTTCCTATTATTTATGATTAATATTTAATATATTTTTATATTTGGAATTTTAGTTTACAAATTATTTATTATTTCATGTTTTTATTAAAAATATGTATATTATGGAAATTATTTAGAGATATCTGATTTTGATAGAGTTTACTTAAATCTATTTAATTGGTCATTTTAATTTCATGATTTTGGTGATCTGATTTTTGGTCATGGTTTAATGACCCAAATTATTATAAGTTTTTATTTTTTCTAAAACCAAATTAATATAATTACCAATATAAATATGATATATATCTTGGAAATTGACTCATTAAATACACTTTTCACTATTTTTTTCCAATATAATTTGTTCAATGATTAAAAATAAAATTATACTAGTACGAAAATATAAATAATGATCATAATAACACAAAACATTACCAATAAACATAAATTCATCTCTCTAAAATTTAATGTCGTTGTTATATAAATAGACAATCCATTAAAAAAATAAAAATCTAATGGGTTTTATTCCATAAATATCATCCAAAATATATTTAATCAAAGTACATTACCATTACATTAAACCTAAAAAGTGTTTTTTATAACAAATAACAAATAATAAAAGTTAATATATATCTTACCAAAACATTAAGATGTTTCTATTTATTTATCCTCAATGTCTATCATAGTGTTTTGTTCCTTAATATATGTTTTCCTAAATCTAGTTCTCATGGATTCTACTAAACATCCTCTGATAAAAACTATTGTGCCTCCACCCTAGTTTTCCTAGAGGAAGTGTCAACTACCATTACAATGGAATGATTATAGGGAATGAAAACCTAAAGGACCCATGATTTTATTAGTCTTGGTAAACCATATATATACATAAGCCAAGTATTAAAATTATATACACTAATTAGAACATATTTTTTATCTTTCAAGGGTAACTTTATTCCCGTATAGAATATTCCATAATATCAATCTTATGGGAATAAAGTTACCCTTAAAAGATAAAAAATATGTTTTAATCTTATTAATCTTTTATCATTCAAGGGTAACTTTTTTCCCATATAGAATATTCCAAAATATCAATCTTTTTAAACTTCATAGCATCCAAGGGAAGGGAAAAAATAAGGGTGATATAAAATTCTCATTAAAGGTTATGTATATTTAAATAAATAATGAATCAATGAGTATAATGAATATGGAAAGTTAATAACTGGACACACATGTCCTATAGTCAATAAATTAATAGAGAGTACATAAGGAGTATGAAAAGGGAAATAACTTCAAACACATTCTATTTATTGGAATAGATATGTCATATTAAATATATAAAATTATATAACTAAAAAATATGTTATTTGTTCAATAAATTGAGAATGAAATAAATCAATAGTTTTCTTCATAGTGAGCATCCCATGGATAATAGGAAATGAATTAAAATGTAGGAAATGGTTAATTATTAGACACTCTGTTTTCTAGGTACATGATTCCTTTAAATTCATGTACTTTTTCAAGATATTTTAAAACATATTGGATGAATACCCTACTAAGTATATCCAACTGACTCAACCAATGTGACTACTAATTCATCGAGGGGATATCTATAATTGGGTACCACCAATTTCATGTATGTCCAAATAATTACTCATATAATGAGTAATAAATTTAATTCATGTTCAATGTTCCTTAAAAAATATATATATTGAATAAAACATATGGATTTATCAATATTTCCCTAGTTGATCAATTTACATCCAAGTAAACATTCTTATGTAAAAATGGTATACCAATTAGGTAATGAACATGTATATTACAAATAAGAGGGACTATTAGGGGAATTTAAATTTACAATGATCATAATAATGTGAATATTTTATGTGTACTATAAAACAAAATTGTTGGAACGAATTTCAGTAATATCCCAGTCCAAATAAATCAAAACCCACCCAGAGGAAGAATAATGTTATTATCAATACAACATATCCTATGTAGATTAGAAATAAATGGTTATTGTCATTGATTAATGTAAGAATAATTAATATATATTTCAAAAATATTATTCATGAACATATTATGTTCATTTTGAAATTTTATTTGAAAATCATTTAATTCAAAATATGGGTTTCTAGAATAAAATTGGTTCTATGACTAAAGACAAAAATATAGTAAGGGTTACTTAAAAATATGTTCTAATAAACTTTTAGTACAAATTATTCGAAATATTGTGATATTACTAGAAAAGGTTCACTAATAGTCAGAGGAGAATATAATAAAAGGGTTTATTGAACAATAATCATATAAATTCCTTTAATGTTATATCTAGATGGATAAATGTTGATTAAAATGATAATGTGAAATAAACCATTAAAATTATCATAACATTGAAGTTAGAATGAATCAATGAATCGATTATGTGTATCAAATATAAGTACACATATAATGTAAAGATATCAATATATTCTCAATGTCAGTGTACAGATAGTCATAGAATATTAATGATAGTGAGGATATAATATAACCCAATGAAAAGAAATTGACTTATGAAATTTATTTACCACTTCGTAACATTGTGTGCAAATCACCTTAGATTAAATTATTCAAATTAAAACTCAAAATTCCATGAATAATTAATTATTCATCATATTTAATGTAAATGGGTTAGTATATGCACTATATAAAATAAAAATCATGAAAAACTTTACAATATGCCTTTCTGAAATAAAGTAAAGACAAAAATCCCTAAACATTTTGTAGCTTTTGAATCATAATCCCAATGAATGAAATGAAATAAAATGAAAAATAAAATGAAAATAATATAATTTTTTCTTTATATAAAATAAAATAGGAGCAATATAAAGAATAGACAAAATAAATAAGTGATGAAAATGGTGTATTCCTAACTATGGAAAAGTGAGATATGAACCCCTTTCTTTATGTTTCCTTTTGGGTTTACATCGTATTACATTCTATATAATGGTTTTAAAAATGTCACTAACATATAACAAAACCCTAATAATATATATAATATCAAATATTAACTTCTTATAATATCTTATTACCATTTTGTTAAGCATCATTCATTATTTTCACTATTTTGGGTGTTAATTTTGAAGTTTTTCATGTATGTTTTGATTTTTATTTTTTCATATTATGTAGATCATGAATTAATCATATCTATAATGAAATAAATGATTTAATAATAATATATATTCAGTATATATGTATTTATAAAAATCAATAAAATATGGAGATAGGATATGAAATGCATAGTTCATGGAGACAGTAGGTCATACATAAAAATGAACGCTACTTTCATTTTCTCATCATATTTGAATGATTAAAAAAGTAAATAATATATATATATATATATATATTTTAATTAATGTTTCATATTTATTTCAAATCTCACTTAGTTTTATTAAATCCATCCTTCATGCAATCCATGTAAGGTTTCAACAAATCACATAACACTATGGAGGCACTAGTCCACACATTCACAAACGATGTTATCATATTCCCATAAAATGGAAGGAATGTAGGTATGGTTACATAAATTGTTCAAAAATAATATATCAATTTTAAAGATTATATATAATATATAAACTATAAATCAAATATTATTTCCAAACATAAAAGGTGGTAAATAAAAGATCGAACGACATCATTTCATGAGGTGGTAGTTCGTCGTACACGTGAACGATGATTGTGTATCCCATTTGATAGATGTGTTTGGAAGTGTACATAAAAATATTATCAAAACAAACTCTATTTTGTTTTTGGATAGTTTTGTTATAATATAATAATTATTCAAACATAATTTAATGGGTGTAGAAATAAATGAAACAAAAGTGATCAATGACGAGAGTTTCCACTTTTTCAGGAAAGTACTTTTTGTTTATACCAAAAGACTTTCATCGATTTTTTTCACCAAAGTGAGTCTTATAGGATGAGGGTATAGAATTTTATATCTTATTTGGAAGGGTTTATATAATCGAAATGGCTTGAGATATGTGAATAATTTAGATTTGTGGGCGCCTTTTTTTGGATGAGTGGCATTCTTATAAATTTTTTAAAGATGGAATTACACCCACGTCTTTCCCATGTCAAGTGGATCCAATAGTGGGTAAAACCCAATAAAAGGTACGATATATTAGAAATATTTATATCCATTGGATTTTATAATGTTTTAAATTTTATTTTGTCCCTTAGTTTTAAGTTATAGTCACTCATAAGATAATTTCACTAGATTGTTGTAGTTCAAATTAATTAAATTCACTAATATTTTTGGTGGGAGAATAAATCATGTTAAATTTTTTCTTTACACTATTTCTATGATCATTTTTTCATCATATGTTTCCCAATAAAATTATCCTAGAGATTGAAATCCGGTTTTGTTTATAAATATGGGACACCCATGGAGAAGGGGGGTATAATTGGGGCTCCTATCATTGACTATCCAAACAAGTGGATAGTAGAGGAAAAAATATGAGGAGTGTATAATTGTGAATGTACTATATACATTTTAAATTGGAATGGGAAGTAATTTAATGCAATATTTAATCGATCATGTTCAACTCTAGTAGGTATGTAAATATGTTAAATGTTATGAATTGTCACCCCTCCCCTCTCATGGTTTCACTCCATTGTCACATTACAGTCCTTAAGCACCTCTAATAATGAATAATTGAATGTAGGGATATAAATTTTTGGGATTGTAATTGGGTGGGACAGTTATTGGGATGCCCAATATTTCAAATGCCATGAAGGTTCTTCAAATAATAAAATCTTCATCCTAACTTTATTCTGGTAGTTTTGAATGTGACACAGAAATATTTATTAGTTAGTTTGAAAATGGATGATGATCTTGATGTGTGTGATTTCTTGTGCTTGGCATATAGTTCCATTCCAATTAATTCCTAAAACTATGATATGGTTTCACCTAATACTAGTGATGAGTGGGGTGATCTCCCTTAGTTTAAATAATTTATAAAAAAATTCAACATTCGGATATAGTGGATACAAAACAATGTGATTCCAATTAATGATGTGCTTAATGGAAAGGTTTTTCACTTAGCATAGATAGTATCCTACTAACTGTTGTAATATTCGAAAACCAATTGGAATCTCTTTTATCATGGTGAGTGGGATTGAATGTTGTCTGGTGTGCTAGGTGAACTTAGTGGATTCTCTATGGTGGAAACAGATCCAGTTTTTAGACATCATCTGTTGGTGTTTCATTATTTCTATCATGAATAAATAATAGAAGAGATCTCATGAACTTTTTATGGTTTCTTATTTTTTTTTCATTTTGAATGTTAGGTACTAGTATCCCCATAATAATTCTTGGTGGTCTGGTCGGATTTTGGCCTTGATGGCTAAATTCCTCATCATGGATCTCATCTATATTATGAAGTATGAATACTATGAAACTTATATCAGTAACTATTTGACTATATGACATACATTAGTGTCACTTAGTCCTCATCCTATGGGGAAGTGGGTGAAATGGATTCCCCACTCCTATTGCCTCAAAATCATTATTGATGAATCTTCTATCCAGGGATACCTGTCGTGGGGTGATACCTTTGATCTGATAGGCTCAATTGTTTTTTCATTCAACAAATTATATAGGACTGATAATTATTTCATGGTGGATGAAAATTCCATTCTCCCTGGCCTTTAATAGTTCCATAAAAAAGACATCCCCCTTACCTTAGTGAAAACCCATTCAAATATCAAATCAAACTCCCTAAAATTTCTATCTTTTACCTCATCAATATCATTTATTTGATCCAACAATTCATGTCCCTCAGGACAAATTAAATGGTGCACCCCTACACATGGCATGAAGGAAATTGAGTGGTCGACTTCTTGGATTCCAATTCTTCACAGTATTATGACCTCATGGAGTTCTATGTTATTGGAACTCTTGTACTAGGTGGTGGTGACATTGTTATTATAGTATCTCTTTGCCTTGTTTCAAAACACCTTAAATATTTTCTATTTAAATCTCCCTTTTTGTAATAAAGCACTAATTTTATTGTGGAGTTTAAAAACCCCAAAAAATTTAAAAAATTAAAATTTTTTATTTCTCACAATACATAAAAAATGAAACATCATAAAAAATAAAATAAATCAACCTATGATAATTATTATGTTCTACTTTCAAAAATGATGTTTATTTTGATTTACATGAATTATAATTTTGTAAATTCTTTTTGACATATATGTGCACCATTAAAAGGAATAAGAACTTCTTTTTTGGAAAAATGAATTTTTTTGCAAAGAACAACATTTATTCTTATCTTTAATTTATCATATATGTTATATGAATTTCTAAAATATTTGGTCTAATAATATATGTACATATTTCATTAATAACATTCACTAATTGTAATTAATTAAATTTATTATGATGAACCGCCACTGGAATTTAATAATTGTTCTTATAATAATATCAACATTATATTACCTTGTTTCTTATATTAATTTGTAATTAATTTGTAACCAATGATTTATATCAAATATATTCATATGTTAGTTATTCAAATTCATGACTACTAATTTAATAACTTGCTTATGTGTTGTTATATTAAATGATAATATTTTAATAATATATTATTCTTAAGTAAAACGAAGTATTTCTTGTAACACAAGCTATAAAAGAAAGTCCATGTTGAGTACGATGAAAGAAACACAATATTGTGTTCATTTTTTGTAATGTAATATATTAAATTTATTTAAAATATTAAATCTTCCAGAAATTAGGAAGAGTTTATATTCCATTCTACATTTTTTGTTGTGTGTCCTAGATTCTATTGAATAAATGTTAATCCTTTAGAATTTTTGTGTTGTTAAAATAACATAATTCTAACTTCATGAGTAGATTTGAGTTGTGGATTATATATCTATACATGGATACTTAGACATTTGGTCTCTCATAAAGAATCTTATGAGGATAATGTGAAGAAACATATGAATTTGTGACGATTACACTAGTTACGTGTAATTATGAATGGTGGATCGTGATCTTTCAATATATACCAATCTCATATCATTTTTACCAAATAACTCCATTTTCATCTAAGAGTACAAAATGAATTATAATGACAGGAAACCCTTTATTACCTTTAGGAAAATTTGTTTCCATAAAATAAGAATTAGAAGTAGAATAATTAATTCTTATTGATTACAAGTTGAAATAAAACATTAAATCATTAGTGGTATGATTAATAACAATGTCACCTTAGCAACTATCATCTGTTAAAATAGTATGATTTTCAAACAGAATGTTATTTTCATCACATATTATGAGATTAATCTATGGATGTTTAAATGTAATGAACTAATTTTAACAATATACTAATCACATCATCATCATGTATATTCATTAGTTGTATGTGGTTTTTCTTTTATATATCGTGGGAATTAAATAGATTATGAATTTCAAATATGTGTATTAAAATTCCATAACATTGTAAAAATAGAAATATTAAAATATGAAATGTGTACATTCCATGTTGATGTAATGTCTGGTTCCTATTTTAGTGTGGAGAAGAATTCAAATTCAAATTTCCATGATTAATGATTAAAGATGATCTTTTTTTATGTATTTAAAAAACATTTATCTTAGGTGCTCATTAGATAAAAAGTATCATTATTCCATGTTTATGAGTGACTGTTTTGTGGTGATTAATACTCAACCATGTTTAGTAATACATGAATCATTGGTAAAACTAGATTCATTTAAAATGTATAACTTATATACATAGTTGTGTAAGGATAATAATTTTTCAATAAAAACTAACTAGTTGTCAAGGATAATCCCAGAATGGTTTTAGATACTTCTTATTTAAAAACCTTATGTATTATTGACACTTTTATACACATTGTTTTGAAAAAATAATTCTTTATAAAATAAATGTCAGTCATAATGCTTTCGGAATTAGATCATCTAGAGAGAGTAAACCATTCCATGAGTAAGATAGTTTTATGTATACATGAAAAGGTTAATTTATGTATTTAAGGACTTTGAAGTGCGAAAAATTCATGGTCTGGATATATAAATTTCATCGGGTTGGAAGGTCGAAGAGTGTATTGACCAAACACTCATCGATCAATATAATGTATCATGGAATCATTCCTAAATGCACATTAACTTATTCACATATTGACATTGATGAATGTAAAGAGGCTCGATGATGAGTCATACATGCTAGAATTGATCAATTAAATTCAGTATAGAGTAATTCCAAAGTGCAAATTCCATTATACACATCAAAGTAATGATATATGTACAAGGGAGGATCAATGTTAAAACTCATGCACTATAGATACTTCTATTTTTTATGTCATGCATCCCAAATAATTGTGGCATCCCATATACATATTCCTTATATTATTAGAAATGGATATCATATGAGTTCTAGTATGATATAAATCAATTTTCATAATAACATGTGTTTATATAGAAATATCATGTTGGGGATATTAAACAACCAAAATCAAGAAAAAAAAATTTACATATAATGTAGTCGTCCAAATGTCTATTAGGATATTGAAAAAATCCCTATGATAGAATAGTTAAAAAACTGCAATAATATATTTCTATAAAAGGGTAAACATCTCTATTTGAGATAATTGTTGAATGATTGACATAGATTTGTTCAATTCTATTGATGCAAACATAGTTGATATAGGAACAAATCTCACAAGTGATTATTGAAAGTCAATATTCTAGAGTTACATACAGTGATGAAGAGTGAAACAATGGTAGTGGTTTTATATTCTGCGTGTTTTATGGGACATTATTCATCAAGAATAATGAATCCTAAAATCTGAAAGTTTTTATATATTATCTATTATCTAAAAGTTCAATTAAAATTCAATAATGAATTCTATGTATCAAAGTATATGTGGAATATTAATTTGAATACTATGGTGGGTATTCAAGTGGAACTATATATTGAGGGTAAAAAAAGTGTCCCAATAATTTTCGATTGGTATTACCAAGTCCTTATTCTTAAATCCATTAGAATTTTACTTGTTCTAGTTTCTATGACCATATTATTGGGTATTGGATTTAAAGACCACTAAGAAAGGAAGGCATCTATATAATGTAACTGTAAAGGGAGGGTGATATCACAAAATAGAAATATGGATATAAGTTACTAAAATACAGTTTAGGTGTACGGTTTTCAAATAGATAATTGAATATTAATTTTGAATGAATCATTTCCAAGTTCTACCAATGGTTAGTGTGGGATTAATTATTATCAATGTAAAATATATTTTTTAATATATAAGAAAACTATTGTTGTTACAGTTAGTTTGGACTATAACAAAATAAATACTTCAAAGATTATCTGGAAGTAGAAACAAAATTTCTAGGGAATGATAAATGGTGGGGTAGTTTTAGTTGTTGCATGGAACTAGTCAACTATATATATATATTTTATTTAGAATAAAAGTTGGAGAAATTTGAGAGATAATTGTTTCTAGTGTCACATGTCATGAATACCTCCAAGAATACATGTGCATAACATATGAGGATATTAATTTGTTATGTTGAATTCATATTATTCTACGATGGATCAATAAGATATCCCATTACATGTACATGAAATGTTATTTCGAACATTAAATTTATGGTAGGAAAATATCAGTTTGGTCTAGGAGAACTATATAGGAAGTAGTCCAAACTATCTGATTATACATGAGCACATACAAAATATATTTATTGAGATTGTTGAGAGGCAGTGATAATGGTTTTAAGGGGAAAAACATGTCTTCGTTATATTAAAATGACCTAATATCATTATCTGGATAAGGTGATAATAACTACATGATCATATAAGCCAGTGGAAGCAAAATCTATGAAATACAGAGTACATTGATGTTATAATTGAATATATAGAAGTAATATAAAATTTCAAAAATCATTCTTCTTATTCTATGAATGTAATTTTTATACTCCTATTACATGAAAATATTTCATGTTTTTTATAGTGTACAAAATGGGAAATATGCAGGGATAAAAACTCTTGAGATGTTTTACTCAAGAAGATAATGTCATGAATAGGAAAAATTCCTCAGAGTGGATTAGTAGAATACCCATAAACTAGAGATGTGACTTATTAGAGATATGAACCTAATCATGTGAGTACTAACAAGGATGGTTAGATATACTGATATATTGAAAGTGGTAGTGTTGTAAAATTGGGTTATATAAACACAACATTATTAGTACTTTTGATTACAATTCATTATTCAAGGTGAGATATGCATAAAATATACTTAACATTATAGTGTATAAATTTCTATGTCTAATATTTTTACGGTAATTTCCATAGATTTGTTTTCATATAAGAATTCTATAGTATATCACAAGATATAATGAGAACCTCAAGATACTGTGGCATTAATTTTATGTACATTTTCTATGGTCTATATACATCATACTTACTTGACATAGTTTATATATGAATATTATGAGTTGGTGTCTCATAATAATTGAGACCTCATCCGATGAAGTTCGTACATGGTCATGTCTTGTATGTCAGATAATGAGGAAAACCACTACAATAAGAACACCACATGTTTTGGGTGTGATTGCCAATTCTGGTCTACAAACATGTG
Source organism: Viscum album (assembly GCA_963277665.1). Lineage (NCBI taxonomy): Eukaryota > Viridiplantae > Streptophyta > Magnoliopsida > Santalales > Viscaceae > Viscum > Viscum album. The sequence goes on from OY728142.1 coordinate 1,545,250,471, forward strand.
TATGGGTCTACTAGATTGTGATCATTATCAATGTGTTCCATTTGATTACATAAATTGATGCAAGGAAACAACTATGGGAATGATGCCATGGTAATATAGTTTGTTCTGGGTGTGAAATAAGTGGTATGAAATTGGTTGAATGATCCAAATAGAATCTATCATTTCCAAGTTGATGTAGTGATATTTCAGGCCGAGTTTATCATGATGGTATTACAATATTTAAATCCATTTCCATCGTAGTCAAAGATAAGTCCATCAAGTTATTTCAAAAATAATAATTTAAGGAAATAATGATGACACAAGTGTGAGTTTGGCATTATGATATATCATATGAAAATGATATTGTATTTTACATTAAGAGCATGTGGGTCAGTTGTTGTATCTATTACTAATTCTTATTTCTTTAGGTTCCATGGTGGTTTTCTAAATTCAACTCTCAGTTTGTGATTTTTTTAAGTACAATTATATTATGGTTATAGTGTGTCACAAAAAATAGTGAATTCAACATTCTTCAATATTATCATAAATAGATATATAGTGCATGGTGAGAACCACCATGGGGTCTGATATTTGTCCAAGGTTTATCAATCATTGTTAAATAAATTAATTAATCATTATTTTAGTTTAAAATAATTTAGTTTAATTTATTTAATAAAAGTATTTATAGCGGATTATGTAAATACATGAGATAAAATTATATGAACGAATGCTATATTTAATATTCATTTTTCATTTAATATCACTAAGAATTATAAGTTGAGTTAAAAACTCGGGTGTACCATGTAATATATTTAATATATATAACAGGTTTCATATAAACTAAAAATAATATAAATGATATAGTTAGTTCAAAATGATAATTTATACATTACTTATTTAAGTGGATGATAGATATACAGGGGTTGGGAATCCAAATCAGTTTTTTACATCCATTATTTAATTAAAGTATGGGATCATTTTATTTTGGGAAATGTAACTCATTTTATAACATATTAAGAGATCATATATCCTCTACATATATCCATGAGAGAGAAATAAACTTTTCAAGAAATCTATCAAAAGATGCCTTCGAGAATCATATGAATAGAGTCTATGTGATTGTCATGATGTCAAACGATTTTTCATAGAACCATGATAGAACTCGTAATTTTATGATCTAAATTCACAAAGATTCATGATGTGTTTTATAGAATCTAAAGGGTTTTCTAATTGGAACCTTTGAGGAATGATCACAACCGATGAGATTTAGTCTAACATGATTCCAGGTTAAACGAAATTCACATTTGATTAATTTATTTTTGAGATTATTTAATTCAAAATATATTATTGGAAATATACCAGGGCTCAGATCACTAGAGATGATGAAATTACATCGCTTCAGTGATGAATGTTTTTTTAAATTCTTGGCCCACCATCTTCTTCTACACAATCTAATTCTTTCAATAGGTTGGTCCAAAAATTTTGTTATAGATATCTGAAAATGAATATGTGTTCAAATGACTTCATCTTACATTATGTTGATTAAGAATATTTAGTAAATTTTACAACATGTGGATAATTGAGATAAAAGGCAAAAAATAAGTAAATTCCATAATATTTGGGTAATAGTTGAGGTATTTTAAATTGCCCCTCTTTTAAAATGTTTATTTATGTATCCCTACAAATATTTATTGATTACATTGAATAAATCAAATATTTTCTCAAATAAAATATTAAATCATCATTGTGATGGTGATTTATGGAAAAACATTGTAAGAAGCACCCATATTTTTATTCCAAACCATGTAACAAAAGTTTCAAGCATTATGATATCAATTTTTTTCTACTTGGTTCTTACAACAGTCAATATTCTTATCGGCATATTTTCATTATTTTGTAAAACATAAATATTTTTATGTAGATGAAGTAACCATTTATATATATATATATATTTGGAGTTAATAATTCCAATAAATCTAAAGAATTATTTCAATATTTACTTAGAGACATTAATTGATTAGTTAATGTATTTATTGAAGAACACTGTAACAACATTTGATATTTATTTATATCCTAAAATTAAACTAAAGGATTCCATATTGTTGATGATGAGTAGCTTTCCAGAATATTTTATATTATATAGAAGGACTAAACTTTGTATAAAATCATATCTATACTACATAGGTGAAAATGAAGTGTTTATTCATGGTAATGGGAGAAAATATATTTAATTTGACAATCATCATTGATTTATTCCTATCAATCACCCTGTTTGAAGGAACCAAAATTATTTTACAAATGGAAGATTTGATAGAGAGAATACTCCAATAGATCTATCTTTTTTTCATAAAATCCATCTTCTCTACATTACATCATGATACATTGAGACCTACCATAAATGAGAAAGAAAATAAATGGTTTTAGGAGATACAAATATTGGATAATGGAGATTATTTTTTTGGTACATTCTGTATTCATCCAATTTTTTGGTTCCTCAAATGGTATATGTATTTCTTATTAAAATCAATTTTTTTAATTAAATATTTTATACCATGTTGGATACACCTCATAATACCAATGATAATGTGAAGTCACAGTCAGATCATTCCTAATTTTTCATACATCATGCTGGTAAATTATTTGAAGATGAATGATCACATGATTTAAGGAATACATAAGTAGATTATGAACATTATAACAAAAGTCACATATTATTTTAACAATTGATTAAATATTTAAGGTCACTATATGGTTATGCTTCTTGTTTTATTTTTTACATCGTAAACAAGCATATTAACGGGTAAAAAGGTCTTGACTTCTATGTCATAATGAAAACATTACTACCGATTAGTATAGAGGGATATTGAATTATTACATCTCAGGTGTGTTGTCCAAAATATCATATTTCACCCAAGATATTTTTTCATCAATGTCATATTATGATGCATTGAGTATTCTACAATACTACTTGTTTTTTATTTTATATAAATTGGATAAATAATTTATTCTTAGAATATTTGACTGAATGGAATATTTAACATTTACCTTTCCAAATAATTCTAAATGTAGATGTATAGTACAATTCTGATAGATATAATTTTCATAGAAATATATTCAAAAATAAAATATGAATGTATGTAATAATCATCAGTAGAATGAAAAAGTTTAGAAGTTTACTCCTAAGAATAAATTTTGAATATATTATCTTCTAATTTTAAAAGAAAATATCCTTCTATATATAACTAGAAGGATTACAATGAGACCAAATGGTGATGATGTCACAAACTGTCATTTGTCTATTCTTATTCATCTCACGATTGATTTGGAGATTATCATGAATGATGGATTTTAGATGAATATTTATGCATATATGATACATATATTCTACTAAATTGCCATGATATGACATGATTTGTGTAGTAAGTAGTAATTTTTATAATTAGTTATATATTTTTATAACAGATAACTTTATTTACATTATTATTTTTGTAGACTATATGATAACCAAATGGAATTTGTTTTGAAAATTATATCTACTTATCTTGGACAAAGTCATCAATGTAATTTTTTATATTGGTTTCACAGAATGTTAAGATAAGATTATTTTGAGGGAACATTAAATATGTTTTAAAATTATTTCTATTATTAATATCTTTTAATGATTACAAGAAACAAAAACCAAAAAATAAAATTGATTAATGATAAAGAGTACTCAAAAACCATCCTTACAAATTGGGAAAATTTAATAATGGGTATTCTGTTATTGTAATATGATTCTATAAACAAAACTATTTTGAATAAATAAAATAAATTAAAAATGATGTTTGTTTTAAAGGATATAAATATTAAAATGTAGAGTTTTCTTTTATGTAATGTTTGATGAAATAATTGATTTGTGTTAATTGGGATGAAATTATGTAACAATTTTTGAATTACATTGGATTGATACTAATTAATTGTTGTGAGTTCATCCATAGAATGGAGTCATTAAAATTAAATATAATAGTCTTATTGCTTCAAATGACTGATTTATGTGGCAAAATCAATAACATCATGTTTATTATGAATATTATTGTGATTTTTTCAAAGATTTGAATGAAATTTGGTGTGTAATAAAAATGAAATCTTAGCAAAATCTGTTTATTGAAAATAAAAATGGTTTTTTGGATTTGAAACATATAATAAATATTCATGTCACAACAAAATATTTATCTATTATCTAACGTGATATAAATATCGATGATGAAACGACCCTTTTTGGGGTCATTGGTTTGGAAAATATTGTTGAAAGAATAAGGGATGATTAAACTAAAAGTAATATTGATGTTGACGACTCTGAAGATGTGGAAGAATAAATTTTCCTCGATTAATATATGGAACAATATGATGATTGATGAATTTATATTCAGATATTTATTTATTTATTTATTCATGTCATTATTAAAAATTATTTAAAGTTATGATGTTTTTTTGGTTGGACCTACAGATATATTATGTGCATTGATGGATGCCATTAATCATTATTTTGTTTATATTTTATATCTTTATTGAAAAATATAGATTATTATTAATATGATATTCTTCATGGTTTTTTTTGTTTTTTATATTTGATATCTTTATTAACAAATATTAATCGATTAAATTATATGGTATTTATTTATATGAAATTATTATATTATGGTATTTTTTGGTTTATTATATTTGATATATGTATTTATAATAATTTATATGTAAAATTATTTAGTTTTTTTGTTTATTTGTTTTTATATTTTATATTTATATTAAATATTTCTTACAAGTAAGATTATTTATTTTAGATAGCGGGATTTTCTTTATATGATCTATTTCATTCTCTTATTGATGATAGACTTCCTGCTGATGAGCCGAGTCATTCGAATACATAGAATGATACACCTAATAAGAGGGTCCATGGTATTTATAAATTAAATACTTTCAACCTTGATCAAGAGAGAAACCAATATAATTTTTTTGATACTAATTTATGGAGGTATGTTAAATTATTTAATATATTAATGTTAAATTATGTTTTTGTATTAATTTTTTAATAATATTATTTTTATTTTTTTTATTTGTGTTATTTTTCATACTTTTCTATTGGGTTGGATGGAGTGATTATATTAAAAAATTCTTATCCATGGTAGTAGTGGGACCATGTTCTCATTTTCAAATTTTATAATATTTTTGACTACTGCATTGTGCATTATTAAATGATATATCCTTTTTAAAATTTACATCATTACTGAACAATTTTTAGCTTTCCTAGAGAATATATTGAATTATAATGATGATATTTTGATATATCATTTTCTTAGAAAATGTGATATTTTTATACATAAACATTTTTCCATTTCTTACACAACCTGAGAAAGTGTGCTAGGGATAGAGATTCTAAAACTCTTTTCAACTAGTCTTGCATATCATATCAAGTTGATTGTATATATGCTTAGTTATGGGATGTATTATAATCTTACATTCTATGAGAGAATTTTAAGGGGATTACATCACTTTTATTTCAGATTTTTGGGAGGTATATGGTCACACTGAGGGTAATAAGTCATACATTTTTCATACATTAATGAAGTATGGTAAGTAATACTATTTATTAATTTATATATACTTTAAAAATAAATTTCATTCTATATTATAAAATCCTATACAGACCCCTTTATTATTTAGAGTTAAGTGCTTACAATAATATGGGCGTATATCTATATGTAGAAAAACATGTAGGTAACTAATAGTGCTTTATTGTGGTTAGAAATTTTCATTAAAAAAGTAATTCATATTAATTTTATTATTATCCAAATTTATAATTATATTTTATTGAATCATATGAGCCTGCAAATCCCCATTCATGAGTGTTTGAATGTAAGAAAGAATCAGTTGTCACTATTGAGTTATATTTTAATGAGGAGAATGGATATATGTGTCATTTCATGGTGTATAGAATGTTTGGGTGATTGGTATGGGTTCAAAAATAACACCAAAAGGTTATTATGGTACTTATGTGATGTAATCTGTCATATAGAAGCGATATTAAGGATATTCACCTACACCAGCTGAAACATATGGGGAGTGGTTGAGGGATCATGATGAAATGACATAATAGATACATATGAGGGAACAAGAGAATTATGATGATTATTAGAGAGATGAGTATAGGTTGTAGTATATGTGATATATTGCATGTCGAATATGTATGAAGTTTCCTCCCCAGATAATTTGAGTGATCCTACTTCACCTGATACTAGTTGATGCTTGAAGAATTTTTATAACTATTTTGTATGTTTTGGTGATAAAAATATTATTTGATAAATAATATATATTTTTATGTTTGTTTTAATTATTTTTATTTATTTTTAATTCAATTGAATAATCATGAATTTTTTTTAAAAAAAATTATTTCATTATTTCTATTTTTTAGTTTTAAAATTATTATTAATTGTAACAGCTCATTATATCCTTCACAATTTGGTTTTTATAAAATAACGGATTAATGTGGGAAAAAATATACCATAGAAAATATTTTTATTTGTATTGGTCCCATGGTAATTTATTAAATTATAAATGTGTGGTCATTATTTCTAATAGACAAATTCACTATAAAAACACTAAATATTTTTGATGGGAAATCATATGTAAACATAATTTTGATTCCATTTTTTGTAATAGGTCATTATCAAAGGACTCCCATAAAAAAATTCATTTTTCAAATGGTAGTCTGTTGTTATTGAGTTTCCTAAAAAATGTAAATCTCCAATATTGTTATAACACACTCACCTTTGGGTTTTTTCCACAATAACGAATGATTTTATAATGTTTCTATATTGAATTAATAAATAATTTTATATGATGGTAATATCCTGTAATTTTAAAATATTATAGATTTTTTACTTATTATATAATGGTGTAATTTATATTTATTATATATATATATATATTAATATATCACATTTTTATTATTAAACTAGATGCAATTTGTTCTTTAAAATACCTATTTTCTAAAACAATATATTTATCATAAAAAAATGAAAATAGGATATTATGGTTCATTGAAAAAAATTGATTATAGTATCATGGATAATCTAGGAATTATCAAAATTTTGTTCACAGACATGAATGATCAATTTCATTACAATACAACTACGAATCAAGAAATTTATGTTTCTACCATATAATGGTGGAAAAAAATAATCAAATAATATCTTTATAATAAATTTTTACAAAGTTTGTTTATAAATGTGAATACATATAAACATGTTTTCTCAAAAAGTTTTTAAATTATTTATGTTTTTCATACCAGAGGTAAGATCATGTTTGTCCAGGAGAGGCCACAAGGAATGTTTTTCTTAGTCTCATTTTTAAATCCATGAGGTAGTATTGATAATTCACACCATTCATTATTTTATATTATGTATTCATTATATTATTTTCTCTAATTATAATGAATTCATTTTATGTTATTTGAATTTTCATTTCATGGAAATCCTTTTTTACTTTTGTTACCATTAATGTATTTTTTATTAAACTGAATTTTCATTAATTGAAATTTTAGGGTTCCTATGAAACATATTCCATATAAATTAACAACTTTTTTCACAATGATTTTTTTATTTTCAATTTTGTATTTTCTATGGTTATTTATATTTCTACCTCATAAACCTAGGTCAAAATGCCTTTTACTTCATGAATTATGATAACCATAAGGTATTTTTAACTAAAATTTTATTCCTTTGAGTTAAAATATGAATCATTGAGCATCAATCCACTATATATTATATGTTATTATATTCATAAATTCTTAAGATATTTCCACATTCATTTTCTATAAAATAATGTCATTTTTGAAATATTTTTTCTTGATAAGTTACTTCCTCATAAAATGGAAAACAATTATGAAAAAAACCCATCTCTTTAAAAATATGTTTTCCCCCACCTCTTTATTCATTATTCAAAAGAAAATTCATTTTTTTATTCAAATATGTTTTTACCCAAATATCAATACTATTTTAAGATACCAATTTTCATATAAATGTCATTCTACTTATTTTAAGGATGTGGGTTTTCAAAAACATAATTTAAAATTATTCTAAATGGTTTTCTATCCTTTCAAAAATAAAATTTTTTATCTTTAAATTTACATTCCGTTCTCTGACATTTTCATATCTCTAAATATGTATTATAGAAGAGTGTATTTATAAGTATATTTTTTAAATATATTCATCTCTTTAAAAACATTAGGTGATTTCCAAGGATCCATTATTGATGATTATTTTGAAAAATATAAATCGTTCCAAGATATTTTCCCGTCACATTTTTGAAATAATTAATACTCTTTTAAGGATCCACTATTGAAAGTAAGTTTTAAATTTGAATTAATCTTTAAAACTTTTAACATTGCGATTTTAAAAATAACACTCTAAATGGAAGATAACTTCAACTTTTTCACAGAAACTAATATTTGTTTCTATAAACATTTTTATGATTTCACAACCATTTTCCTCATTATATCTATAGGTTATATATGCATGGAAATTAATTTACATGAAACACCCACCAAAGTTAATACTATTCTTCCTTATATATACATATAAAATTAGACAGAATGGATATCATATTTTATATCAACATGTTTATATAATGTACTAAGTATAATTTTATGTTTTCCCAAAAGTATGATTTCTATGAATAATTTTAATGATATGATAACAGTAAAAGGGTTATTTCAAGTGAGTTTTTTATTAATATTAATTTTTTATCAATTAAATTAAAATATTCTATTATATATAATGACATTGATGTAATTTTGACACATAATTACAAATATATTATCACTCATAAAATTAGTAATTAATTTTTATAAGATTAATAAAACATAATGGTGAAAACATAATTATTTTAAATAGAATAGTTTTTATAGATATCCAATTTTTTAGATTATATTTTTTATTTTATATTTTTTAAAAATGTATAATATTATATATTGATTAAATTTATATTAACCAGATCATCATTTGGATGAATTATATTTTTAATAAAATATATAGTACATTAGTAATAATTAGTTACCATTGTAACAACAAAAATGATAAAATGTTTAAAAAATAGTATTAAAATGTTTGAAACACATTCAAAACATGTGTTGAAATGGGTGGTAGAGCATTTTATGAACATGTCAAACCCCATAGTCTATTATTTCTCACTTTTCATAAATTTATGGTCTCAATTAAAGAGGGAAAATATCCTATTTACCCTCATATTATAGGATAAATGATTTTTTCTACAACTAATTGCATTTAAATGTGTTGTACAATATTTAATGGATATATCATATCTTTAATTTTATTTTATTCATAGGTTTAGAAGACTAATTTCAATCAATATCATTCCAATTTATCTTATTAAAATGTTTCCCAATCCATAAAAGAGATATATAACTCGGAACATCTTTCTTTATGATTTAATTTTTAATGATGAATATATTTCTTCTATGGTTTATTTCTTCCACCCTATCGTTTTATATTAAATAATCTCCCTCTCCCAATATAAAAATATATTTTTATTCAAATATTAAACCTCAATTAATTTATTCCCCATAAAAAAATAGAATTTTGATGAATAATTTTTATTCTATTTAATAATGATTTTTTCCATGTTCATATTTTACCATCCTTACAATGATATTATTTATATTTGGAAATATTATTATATTTTATCACATTTGAATTTAGTTTTTTTCATTTCCTATTTTCAATTACATGTTATATTAACCATTTTTATAATGTTTTTTAAATGTATTTATTCCAAATATTTATAAGTTTTTTCATCCAATCAAAATAAAATACTATATCTTTCATACCACATTCTCATTAGAAAGAATTTATGTCTTTTGAAATATAATTTATTTAATACTATCATTAAATATTTTTCCCTTATTTTTTCTCATTATATTTTTGAATATTAAATTTCAAATTGAAAATAAATTATTCTTTGATTATAAGTAAATGAATTTTATAAAAACACTTTTAATTTATCTCACTCTATGAAAATTTAAATTTATAATGTCCCTTTATATTTTTGAATGATTCTTTATAAATGGTTTTAACTCTTTATGATTTTGAAAATAAAAATAAATATTCTCTTAAACAAGACATTTTATTTGAAAATTAATTCTTGGATTATATAAATTATTTTTAAAGTATTGTATTTTTTACAATTAATTATTTAGTGTTTTTATATATTCCAAATCATTAAATTTCAAAACATTTTTATTGTGTAATTTTTTTAAAAAATATTTATTATTTAAAAGTGTAATTTTTAAAATGTTTTATTGATGACCAATGTATTTTATTTTGAATAAAACATTTATATGTGTTCTGAATAAATTCCAAAATGTATATATTATATTTTTTTCAAATTAAATTATCTGATAGAAATTTCTCATAGATTTTCTTCTTTAAACTCAAAATTTATTTAACCTCACAATAATTTCAAGAGAGGTCTCTAGCTCACTATTATGTACTATTTTGCTCTTATTTTGATCATACATTGGTAGGGTTTTCATTGGGGTTGTATCATGTGAATTTGGAGAATCTTGTAATCCCATGGGGGCTATGCATGATTGGTGGACGGTTAAGGAAAAAAATGTGGTTTTCCCCAAGAAAATGTGAGCCCCTTTTTATCCATAGTAGGTCATCCACATTTTGAAAAAACCATTTCTCCACCCTCACCAAATAGTGAACCTTCATATAGAGTGGATTTGAATGCTTTGAGCATGGGTTTTCACAGTTTTCCACCCACCAAGGAGTGGTTGTTCACCCCATATAGTTAGGGTGCATGGTTATTGATCATCGTTTGTCAAACTGTGAACCCTAGCTAAGAAACTATTATCATGGTGCTTTAATCAATAAAATTTATTTAAAAATTCATGAACCCTTTTTTTATATCCATAATCACTTAATTTTGACCTTATCTATATTCCATCATATTTAGGGGCTCCCGAGATGATTCCATGTCTCCTCAAACCACTTTTGGGTAGAATGGAAGATCCAATAGAAGCATCAAACTCTCTTCTGGTGTGTGATCTTTTTTCATTTAGATTTATCTCATGCTCATCATTCCTTAACATTGGATAGGGATTATTTTTACTCTATTTTAAATGATTTATATCTTGTTTTCGATGGATCAAGTTTCAATGGATCTTTGACTTAGGTTTTTTCCATAGATCTGTTCCTATTATAGAAACCTGGACATGATTTACACTGATCTATTCCCAAAGACCATTATTTCACATGAACTCAAGCGCGTTTACTTAAACACCGGTGGTTTCCAACTAGCAGAGAAGGCCTTGGATGTGTCTTTGGAGAAGAAATGCCTTTATAGATCTAGTATGCATAATGGTCAAAAATATAATAGAAGTAGAATGAACATATTTATACAAGAAGATATAAACAGATATAAAGGAATAATAATATAAGAATAAGAAAAAAACTAGCCAAAGAAGATAATTAATAATAATCATAGAATGTCATCAATCTACACAAAAATTAGAGTGCATGTGGACATGGGTACAAGAATATACTAAATTATATACATAACTAGAAATAATATTAAAAAACTACAAAAAATGTTCTCATATATAGTCTTGGTCCTCAACCCCAAAATCTTTATCCTAAATAGAAAGAAATCAGCTTTCCAGAACATAATTTTTTCCCTCTTTCAATACTTGTGAAAAAAATTCTACTCAGGTACCAAACGATTCCCAAGAAGGGTGTGATAATTAAATCATTATAGGCCAATATCCACATTTTCTAGACACTTATATTCTGTTCCGTAAATAGGTAACAATGTTCTTAATATAATAAATGTGTAATAATAAATAAATAAGCATATAAAAATTGGTCCAAGTTCCTAAGTGGAAAATCGTCCCATGAAACATGATTCACCATTTGTTGGATGTCCGAACCTGGTACCTATACAATGTATATATATATACATGGTCAAAAGGTATATGAGGATACTCAAGGATATTCACCCCCCATGCATTTTCTTATGATTGGGGTCTACTATACATTTCATCACATATGTATTATTATAAGATGTATAGAAACATCTGAAGTTCATTATCTTATAGAAATAGAAGAAACAATGATATCACAAGAAATTACCCACTTCAATCAATATATTCAATTCATATAATCCATCAAATTTAGTGGTGGAGTCATGTGCATATCCAATACAATATAAAGAGAATCCCAATTATCACAATGAGAAAATACAATGTAATCCAATACCCCCAATCTTTTACAAGGTGACTTATAATTAATCTAATGTATCACTTGAGGTGTAGTAACTTTGATTCAGTCAATGGTATCTCGCACTGGGGACTGAGTATTACCCACGGAATGGAGTAGTGATATATCCAATGTGTCCATCCCTAATCTCTCTATGAGGGAGCCAGTATAACCCAAGAATATAATAAACAAACATGGAATCTCATTCCTTGTTAACCAAATCATATCCCCTAATGCATCGGGTCATATTCCTAATGAACATAGTGAGTCCATACATGAGTTCTTTACATGAAATCCACATTCTACCCCAGCCCATATAAAATGAACCATTTAGACTTGAACATCACCAGAATAGAAATATATCACATGGAAAGACATATATATTCATGCTATCAAATAGGCATCATGATACATAATCTATTCAATCTATGAAATTAATAAAATCTAGGACATCGATAGGGCATAAGACATTTAGAAGAATATTATTTCATGCCTTTGGGAATGTTCACTATGAATTAAGAGATAATTATATAGAGTAATCATTCATTTCATCACTTTTAATCAATGAAATCTTAGATGCACAAGATATGATGCTTTTCCAATAATTTCATTTCTTTCAACGAAATTATAGCACTCAATTCATACTATTATCTCTGGTAGAAATAATTAAGCATAGAATATGATATAATTTCATAATAAACATGATAAACATAAATTTATGAAAATTTATATAACATAAGGAAAGATTTTAATACACTCATAAGTAATTAAATGTAAGTAATGTGATTAAAAAAGTAAAATTCATGTATTCCCAAGGTATATGGCCCTACAAATGGTCCATTCAAGTATAATTAATCTTAGGAATGTCCAATAATAATTGTCTCATTGTTCATTCCTTGACTATAATTCGTTTAAAAAGTTTATAAAATTAATCCATAGTGTGATAAAACCCAATTCCTGAGACATTTTAGGCCAAATAAGATAGAATACCCAAAGGGGTGGCCAAATACATGGCTGACAACCTATTTATGGGTTTTACATAAGATAATGTCACAAAAAGTACAAGATAAACCATTCAGATAAATTTAATATTCTATAACAAGGAATTTTAGTAAGGACCCGGCTAGCAGCACAATGGTGCGATGCCAACGAAAAATTAAATTCATGGGAAAAGGATTAGACTCCCTATCTCGTGGTATAAGTACTCCCCATGTCTAGAAATATGTCTTTATTCGACCTAAAATTTAAGAAGTTGATATATTCAAAAAACTACCTAATAAGGGTATTGATCCATCAAACAAATATAATGTAACAAATTATGATAGAAACATGAAATAGATGAGTTTAAGTAATAGAGCTTATGGAGAGGTTTCATGTTCTCTCGAAGGTGATGATATTTATGAAGAATTGAAAGATAAATACCCCCCCCCCCCCAAATAAGATGATAAGTGAGTTCGTGCATATAGAGGAGATAAATAAATCATGTGAAATGAGGAGGGAGTAAGAAAATAGGGTTAAAACATTAATGAAGGGAAAACATGTAATTTCTCTCTTGTTTTTTCACTGGGCATGATATAGATGTACCATTTGGATAAATCATTCACCAACTGTGTGAAACATTCTACTTCACAAGGCATATTTCATGGGAATGATAGAAGGATTGACTAAACATGTGAAACTATTCATTTTCCCAATATATATGATTTGCAACCTCCCACTTGGGTGTGCATCCTCAGTCACATGGTCGTAGAAAAACTATACATACTAGCCTATTTTCTATATTTTTATTGCTTCAGGCTGCAAAAAATCCATATATTCCCCTCTTTGGACATCCATTAACTTCCTATGCTTCAAATTTCGGTACATTTTATGGAATAAACAAAATAAATAATGGTTTTTAATTTTAGAGAGAGTTGGGGAATTACAAAATCCCCCCATAAAACAACTTGTCCTCGAGTTTCCCTTCCGGAGGGGTTAAGAACAACTTATGAGAAATTACATTTTCACTAGGCTCATACATAGTCATCCTAATAACATGTCTTGTCTTGAATATGTCTGTTATTTCATAGCATCCAAAATAAAGGAACTATCCTTCCTTAGATAACCTTCATGCTATGATCAATGATAAGACTAAGATGCTCCTCCAATTACGCATCCACCTCAAGATCGATATCATAATGATTAACTGATTAAGACATACCTAGATAATACTATTGAAAATGAGACATGTGGAATAATTAATTCATGGAATAATAACTTTTAGGTAATAGTAACCAATAGGCTACTCTCATAAATCTCTCTAGAGACTCAAAAGGCCTGACATATCTTGATGATAACATGACCAATCTCTTTATTTGTTTATGACCAAAATGAGGTGATACATGATGAAATACCAGATGTCCCACCTAGAACTCAAGAGGTTTATATCGATGATTGTTATAAGTCTCTATCCTCAATAGAGATGTATCCATACACTTCTAAATCATGTGAACTTGTTCAGATGTCTGATAAACGAGATGAGAACCTAGTAGACTTGCATCTCCTATTTCAAGACAACATATGGGTGAACAACAATATCTACAATAGACATAATTATATGGAGAAATCTTAATTGTTTCTTGAAAGAATTTATATTAGACTAACACAACCAAAGGAATGTTATTTTACCATCATCTTCCAAAATAAAGGATATAGGCCCTGATAATATCCTCAAACACTCAAACAATCATCTTGGACATCCCATCATTCTAAGGGTGATATGCAATACTCAAAATCAAATCTGAACCCAATTCCTTCTAAAACCCCGTCTAGAATGACGATGTGAATAAGGAATATTGATCTAAAATGAATGATTGGGGAATTCCCTGATGTCAAAATATCTACTATATTTAAAGCCTTCAAAGATCAACAACATAGAATTATGCTCGTATTAGTATGAACTACGTGACTTTGGTCAACCGATTAATGATCAAACATACTATATCACATATTCGATTAGATCATAGAAATCCTATCTCCGAATACATGGTGATGTAATTTCATATCAAATCAGTAATGGAAAGAGGATTTATAACTTCATTAGGTCGCCCGTCTTATAACTTCACCTGCTAAAAGGTGGAACACCGGGTGTTGAAGCCTGCTTATGACTCTTCATATCTGGCCACCGGTACTAGAGACAGATGTCTCGGTACCCCTTTGAAATCCCAAGATGAATTGTCCAAATAGAGGCATGATATTACTTCATGACCTTTTCTTATATAACTGAAGTCACCCCTATATGTCCATGGAATAGATGGGCCTCGATACCATCAAACAACCCAACTATGAGGTGAGTTATATCCTGTGACACTTTCCCTCAAGAAAAGTTCCTCTCATTCATAAAACTCCCATAATAGAAAATCACATGAGAAGATAAGATGTTACTAAAAAAAGATAAAACTATTTTACCAATTTATTCATTAACATATATATGAAATGTATAAAACAAATCCATCATCTTTCACTCACTAATGGATTCTTAAACAGCTTCTGTCTCTATTTTTGGCTCAAGGCATTAACAAGGACATTACCTTTTCTAGATGTATAATCATGATCAATGTTGAATGACTGCAGTTCTTCCACCCACCCGTGCTTCCTCATATTCAAGTCCCTCTGAGTGGAGATATATTTCATGTTTTTTGGATCTGTGCAAACAGAAAAATCTATCGCTCAATAGGTAGTGCCCCCAATAATGAATTGAATGAACAAAGGATACTAGATCAAGGGATTTAATATGATTGGCCAGCTCATGATACCTCTAATGATATGATCTATAAGGCATGACATGATCACCTAGTATCTGAACTGTGTCCAATCTGATTACCAAGGCTTTACAATAGATTTTATAACTTCTTCCCAGCTCAGGAAGAATCAGAATCGACTTTGAAGTGGTTCTTTTATTTTAACTACAAAACATATTTCTCACAAGCTTGAGACCATACGAAATGGACACCCATCTTAGTCAAGGTCGTATGACACACTGATAAGAAATATAATTCCAAAATGAATCACTTGTAGTAGAAATAAATCCCTTAGAATCTGCATGGTTTGAACACATTCTTGGTATGCTCTCAGGAGACCATGGTGCTCAGCATATTAGGTTCAACAAATACACCTTCCCCTGATATGATATGACCCAAAATATGTGAACCTTGATGATCGAAAAGTTGAATTTAATAACATTCACATATAGTTTGTCCTCTCTCAATGTACTCAGCCCGATATCAAGATCGTTTTCATGGTTGTGTTTGGAGTGTGAATAAACCCTAATTTCATCTACAAGGACTACAATTAAGGAATCATGTTACGGGTGGAAATACCAATTTATCAAATCCATAAATAAATATTGTATATTCATCAGACTAGAAAACAGAAAATAATAGTCATACACGGAGTACCTACTTTGGAACGATGTACATTGTATATCTGATGCTCTCACAAGATCCTAATGATTGCCCAACTATAAATCAATCCTAATAAAAAATGATGCTCCTAGTACATGGTCGAAAAGGCATTCTATAATAATAAATGGATAAAGGTTCTTCATCATTTGATTGTTCACCTTTCATCAATCCATGCACAATCTGAGCATTCAATCTACCTTCTTGTAGAAAAGGGGAGGTGAACCCCGTGGTAAATGTGTTGTGTTTGATAAAATACATAGCCTCAAAGAATAAAATATTTCTCGTAAGTTCTAGGGGTTGTGTAGGTTCTATCCTATATTGTGGAATGGAAACTAGTGACAGACCTAGAAAATTCTTGATGGTGAAAAAAACCTCTCTCATAAAAGTAAATTGGACAAATAATCTAGGAGGATATCCCAAAGGTGATGTAAAACTAAAGGGAATTCTATTAGTCGCTACTCATGATCACTCGTAAAGATACATTTTATCTGAGTTTTCCCTCTTCAATAACTAGTTTTATTTGTTCTATCATGATCTACATAGATATCCTGTTCAAATTTTTATGTACACATATCCATATGGTGATTTGAAAGACAATATATGATGATAGAAATCCACATGGTCCTGATAAAGCACTAGCCAATCCATGTAGAGAATAAAGTCAATTTCGGAAATTTTGAGGATAAATAAATTATAGATGAAATGATACCCAACTATTTCATGGGGGAACTCCTAAAATGATGTATTCGCTTTTCTCTAACCACTATTGTGTTATCAAGAGACATAACTCCATAAAAGTACTTGATTGGAAGACAAAGACTCCAGAGACACAACAGATATAAAGGAGTGTGGTGCACCTTTATCAAAAAGGAGATAAATATCATATAGGTTACAATAATAGTCCCACTAATTATATATAGAATTTTACTCTACTCCTCTTGTTATGGATTCCCTATATAAAAAAGTAATGAATCTTGTCCCTGAAATGCTACCAGATTGGCTTGAGCAGATCCACTCTGCTATTGCTAATGGTCCGACCCCTAATAGCCTCAGCCATGACCAATTTTACTTTAGACTGATGAGAATATAGAAGGAAAACATCTATCCTAAAGTGGCGTCATAGATCATGTTCTAGATTGAGGTGCTGGTACGGATCCCCTACCAACAGATGTCAGAGGAATAGAACATCAAATGCATTAAAGATGACCTATCCTTCCACAAGATTGAAATTCCATCAGGTTAGTCAAGCAATGAATATTTTCATTTCCTATACTACCACAATGGTGACATTTATAGAGCTATGAATATATGTCAAATGGGTGGAACCAACCCCATGTGAACCCTCTAATCAAGGATTCTGACTGCTAGAAGATACATCAACATGTCTCAAAACCTTACCGCCCATGCTCAGAGGACTAGCTTCTCTAAGATTTCATTCTATAATAATTTCCTGGTTAAAAATCTTTTACATGGAATTCAAAGAGAATATGTACACCTGCGAGTGGACAACATTCCCAAGACTGCCCTTAATGTGACTTAAAATGATGAACTCATCATCATTCATAGATTGAGAAAAGCGCTAATGATCGGTGAATGGAGTTAAATACAAAAGCACAGTCATAGATCCCTACTAAAGATGCATTATTTCTTAGGCTCGATCCACTATCAATATTTATAGAAAGAAGTGATAATATAAATCTATTAGGAATTCCTTCGAAACCATGTCTCTTTAACCTTCTGAATATGAAAAGACAACCCAAAAATTCATAGTAGAGTCATGAAGCATATAGGTTTCATGATTTACCCTCATCTCTAGATGTGAATAAATATGTTTGAAGATAGATTTTATAGCTTCTATGCATGACTCCGTAGCATGTGGAATGTCATCCAATAAGAAGTTAAGAGGATACTACTACGAAAAGAGTTGTGTAAGATCTTCTATTGTTGGTGCATGGTTGGGAACACCCTAAATAGTTTGAATGAACCTAAGAAAACTATCCCTAAATGAGTCATCGACACCCAGTGGAAGAACAACAATAAGTTCCTTTGGTGGCACTATAGGAGGTACTACATGTGGCTTGGGGTGTACCACCTCTAGAGGATTCTCATCACTACACTCTTGGTATACTACATTAATATTTTACAATTGAATATCTCAACAATTTCAAAGAGTGCACATCATAAAATATTCACACAAAAGACTGGGAAAGAAGATGAATAAGAATTAAGAATGGGAAGGAGTATGTCCTCCAAAAACATGTCACATAAGATAATGATAGTGATAAAGAGGAATTCTAAATGGAATTACCTTGAGCATAACTCCTTGATAGCCTTCTCTAAGACCATGGTTTAAATAAGAATGAAAGATACCTTCGAAGGATCCAAAGAGACTCAACCCACTTCCCATTTCCATGGTAAGGTTGATTTATTTTTAAAATTTTGTGTTGTATTTATTTTATTTAATCACGTAGTTTCATTCAGACAGAGGATTAATGAGTAGTTAACCCATGTGATGGGGAAAACCCTATACCCATGGTGGGATTGTTGTTCATGATGTTTTAAGTTATAATTGAATATTATTCCACCGTGGGTGATTCACATGATGTGTGATGTTATTGTGTGTGATGATTTTACTCATGGACTAGTATGGAATGAAGGTTTAGTATGAATGCATCATTTTATGGGTGTAGGAATTTTGGGAGTTTTATCATGGTATTATTACATAACAAATAATGTTGCTAGATTTTTGGGTAGGAAAATTGTTTTTCCTTCTTCATTAATTTAAAAAAATGGTGTCTGGTGATCAGTATATATTGGATAAAATTTGTTAAATGTGTAAATTTGAAATGGTTAAAAAAATATTTCTAGTGTAAAGTTATGTTATGAAAGTTTTTTAACCTATATTATCCATGGGATATGATAGTGATGGTGAGGGTAGTGATAGTGACTCAATTTTATCCATGTGGTGATTTATTAGGGATGATAGAATATGAATTTATTTGAATTCCAATTATATATATTTGTTATTGATGTGTTCTATGTCAAATTATATGTATTTGGTTTTGTTGATACATGTCATTGTGACAATAGTTGTTTATTGGATGACCGGAAGAAATGGCTACGAATGTTTATCTAGCAATAGGAGAAGATGACTCAAAATTTCATTATGATGGATCAAGGGTGAATTCTCATGATAAATTAAAATTATCTATATAATTCATGGAGAGTGTCCTGAAGTGGGATATAGGGAATTTTTTTGATCTGAAATGATATTTTAAATTGAATCAACCTCCAACCTTTACCAAAAAGGGTGGATCCGAGGTAGATGAGTTATGGACTAAATTGATCTAGAAAATTATTATCCATTTAGAGAATCATATATAGAAGTGTGTTAGGTTTAATTCATATATTTTGTTAGGCCAGGAATAACATTATTCGGATTATCATATTCATGGTGACACGTTGTATGGAATGGTATGGATGGACTTCTGGGAGATGATCTTGGAGCACATTTACCCAAAGACACTGATGTTGGAGAGGGAGCAAGAATTTATGCAGTTAACCCAGGGCAGTGTTTTTATGATGGACTTGGCTGGTCACCCCACTAATGTGTACCACTTTTTTCTTGCATTGGATGGATATAATGAAATTGTGGAGAGACATTTTAATGATAGAATTATATGTGATATTAAGCCATATGTTTTTATCCTTGAGTTGAAGAAGATTATTGAGGTACTGAATCCAAATCTCATTTATAATGGGAACCAGAATAAGGATTCATGGAGATGGAATTTGTTACCTTCTAGAAAAATAGTAGGTATGACTTCTAAGTATAGGAATAATCAATATAATAATGTTAAATAGGGAAGTGGAAAGACGTGTGGCTAGAGTTATGTATCAGTTACCCAGAGTGGTAATTGAGTGTAATACCATCAGTATTTTAGGGCAGATCACTTTCATAGCTAGTTTCCCTGACCACTGGTGGTGTTTTAAGCTTATGGATAGAAGGGTAATGTACAATGGTTCATTAGAAACCAAAAATATATGGGTATTGATGGAGGATCATGGTTGAATTAGAGTATCGGAAGGGGGTTTTCTACCTATTTATATTTAGGAAGTTGGATCTCTACTAGTGGTGGAATTTGGGCGGCTGATGTGGTACTTTTGGGAAAGTGTGTTTGTGTAAGTAGAGTATACCAACTCATGCGAGTCAAAAAATCAGAGGGGATATGTGAGGGATAGTTGAATTCATTACATCTTGTACATATGCATAAAGAGGATGGTCCATTGATAGTGATACGTACTATTATTATATATTCTATGATTTCTATATCTTTTCATTCTATAGGATACTCACATTATTTTTAATCTACTCAACATTTGAATGGTTTGAGTATGATAGTGGAGTTTGTGAGTGGGGTTATGTTGATCGACACACCCCTAGGTTTATAGCCAAGGGACATCTGTTTGTCGATGGGATGATATCTTGAGTATGGTTAGTAACATTTATTTTGGGAACATTACATACATTACATTTTAGGTATTCACTTTGTTTGGGGTTTGGACAAGCCGGTATCATACCGATCCATATAGTTTGTTATAGTATAAGGGTAGCCTTTAAATCTCATAAGATTAATATTTCTGTTCTTTTTGAATAATGGATATCGAGAAAAATCAAACATGGCCAGTTTATCAGAAATAAAGGGATATCACTACCGATGTTTCAAATAATTTTTTGATGATCGGGGGGGTGTAAATACAGATTTATTTCAACCCATAGTGGACCAATTTCATGATGCATTCATATGAATTCTAGAGGTATTTGACCTATGAAATATATTGAGTTTTCAATTTAGATAATACTTATAGTTGTAACAGTTTTCCTTACACCAAACTGAATGGCACCAATAGAGCTACATGAACCTTAGACTCAGCCTGAATAATTGATGAATAAGATATTTATCAATCTATGTTCGTCTCCTTGGGATTCTCCAGTGATTTTTTCTAATAAGGCTAATTTGATTATATAGTTATGTGTACATTATCAGATGTGGAATGAGATTATAGGTAAGAATATGTATCCTCTTATTTGTATCAATAATAACTATTTTTAGTTTAGAGCTGTTTTTCTAATATTTAAGAATGATTTGTGGCCAATATGAGTTTTCTATTATGTCATTCCGGTCTATGAGAACACTAACTATGTTTATGGACTTTCTAAACTAAATCATCCATTAATAAATGGATAAATTTTTATGATTTTTATGACATCTTAGTGGACTCCAGGATTCATGATGATCATTCCAAACATCTAAAAATATTTTTGAGTATAGTGAGAGACTATCATTTATACACTATGAAATATAAGTGTCAATTCTGGATCATCAATGTACATCTATTTCCCCACAAAACCTCCGAGGAAGCTATTTCTATGGACCTATAGAAAATTTAGAATTTTTTTAATGGGAGTAGCCCAATAATGGTTTTGATATCAAAATTAATTTGGTTTTGGTGGGCTATTATCAGAGGTTTATTAAGGGATTTTTTGGTAGTCCAACTTTCATGATTGAGCAAGAAGGGTATCCAGTTTTAATGTTCTGGGGCATGTGATAATTACTTCCTTGAGTTTAATAATAATTTTGAAAATACACCAATTTTGATCCTAACTAATACGGGTGAGGGGTATAAATTGTTCTACAATACATTCGGAGTCCGACTTAGAGAAGTATTGATGAAGGAGGATCTATTTCTGGTGTATGGTTCATGATAGTTGAAGCCACATGAATAGAATTAACTAGTCATGATCTCAAGAAAGATGCAGTGTGGTTTTCCATGATTTTTTGCATCATTAAGGAATAACACTACTCATGATTACAAGATTACTATGGTTAATTAGTAATGATAGTTGAAAAAACATCAATTTAATTCCTTAATATTTTTACCTTAAAACTGGGTACTTCTACAGTGTATTTATTGATCACATAGTCTTATCCTTATCCACTCTGCCTCTTTTGAGGTAGATTCCCATAACATTTCAGGCATCACTTACATAGTGTCCCCTCTCCCTATAGTTTAAACAATGAATAATATTGTTTTATTTATTCCATTTACATTATTTATCACGACATAACTTATATCCACAATAAAAACAAACTCCCACCCCTTTATGAATTTCCCATGATGATTATTTCAATAGTTCTCACAAGATGGGACTTTCTTTATTCACTTCTCTTATTTGATGCATTATTTTTATTGTTCTCATTGGACCACATATTTTTTTGATATTTCTTATAAATATAGGATCTATATAATTGCTAGTCAGTTTTTATGGCACTGAAAACTATTTAATCATGTGATGATATTTTTGAAGATATAATACCTTTTAGGGAATTTTCTTAATCTCTTGAGAAAAATGGTCAATACTGAACTATATGATGTGTATATAATCAATATAACACATGTCCACACTAATTATGGTAGCTTCATTCTCAAAAAAAACTTCCTCCTTCCTTTTTTATTAAGCTAATTAATTTAATCTTCATTTTGGTTTGTTTTTCATGAGAGAAATATTTTTTAATGAATGTATTGTTAAAACATTTCCATTCCATGAGTTTTATTTTCCATTATTCCCTAGCATTGTGGATAAAAAACCACCATTGATTAGTATATTCATTGAGGAAATACACTACCAATGAAACATTTTCCTTTTAATTGCATCCCAAGGCCAAATATAACTTCTCAGCAGACATAATACAATGATATACTACCATTATATTAGTAGTCCCTTTAAATAATGTGTTCTTCTATCACATGAATTGATCCAACATATTATAATGACATTTTGAAAAAATTTGATGCTCTATTAAATCATTATTACTTTTGATAACCTGATTATGTTTTCATAGTATATCCTTGATATTCTCAGTTATAATACACATTTTATTTTATTTCACAATAGGGAAATCTCAACATTGTCCTTTAGTATTAATACCCATATTCATTCCACAAACCACTTCTAAACAATGGAATATACAAGATTAGATCAAAGAAATTAAATTTTAAATTACTATGTATAGTTCTAAAAAATAATAATAATTAAGATAAATTAAAAATTTATTCATTTTTAATCTTAGAATCATAAATTTTCTTTCTTGGGGGTTATCTTTTTTTCAAATCCTTTGCAATGGTTTTTAAATAAAATTTGAATTATCTAATGTATATCGCATGAGTGTGTGAATGATAGTTTATAGTAAGGATAAATATTGTGTACTAGGTAATGCTAAAGTAATTTAGAATGTGCCCTTGTTAGAGTGATTACCCATAGGTACATATGTTCCAAAATCATGTCCACTTGTAGTATAAAGCTAAAATTGTATTGCTAGAAAAAAAAAGCAGTATCTTCCTTACACAAATTTTATGATTACCGTGTATACTTATAATCCATGTCCATAAGTGGTTTATTTTACCAAATCTATTTTTCCTTAATTTATTTTCCATGTTTCTAAAAAATTTACTTTAATAGAAATTATAACAACCCCAACTCCAACAACATGGATTCAATCCATACCTTATATCATTGGAATAGTTACAAATAGTTTGATTGAAAAGGGTTGATCAGTTTACCAGTTTAGAAGATCCACATTTATATAAATGATACCTGTTTTACAAAAAAACTATTACACAACACTAAATCCAATGCTCAACATCATTGAAACTAATTCAAATTATTCATCATTCTAAATTTCAGAAATGAACAAATAAGGGTGGGCTCAAAATTTCTTATAAGGGTTACATATAGTGGAATCTATCATTATTAAAAAAACAGTATTCATTATAGGAATATAAAAAAATTAAACCATCATTTAATTAATAAATAAATCATGAAATATGGAATAGTCTATATGAAAAGATAACCAACGTAACACACATTCCATTAAATCAATAAACTGAAAATAAAATTAAAAATAGATAATATCAATTCAAAACTATCATGTATAGTAATAATAAATAAATTATCAATGAAGTCCATACTTAATTTCATGATGGTATGATCTTCGGAATCACGATACCTCTACTATCAGGACTAATGAAAAGAATTTTTAAAACTATGAATAAAAACCCATATGATTTGGCCAACTATTTTGTCTTATAAGACCAATCAATGCATCATGGTGCTATCTAGAATTGGGTCCCAACCATAAATACTGATAATAATTATTCTTCATATATTGAATAATTGATCTAATTCTTTAATCATTTTGTTTTATCATAAAATATCATTATTGATTAAAGGATAAAGATTTAACAATATTTCCCATTTTAACCAAATATCATTCAATGTAAATTTCATATGTAAAACAATATATGGTTTAAAAAATAAAAATATCCATAAAACAAAAATATAGATATTTAACAGAAATTTAGTGTCTAATGAATTTTATCACATGGAAATCATTGCTTCAAGATAATGTATATAGTCATAAAAAAGTGATATTGTGTGTTGAGTTTTTACTTCTTTTAAAATATTTTTACATTAAAAATTTTAAGAATAAATTTTAAAAGAAATATAATTAATCATGAATAAGAAGTTATTCATGAAAAATTAATCAATTTTGTTGTATAAACAACACAGAAATCTGAATAGGTGAATATTAAAAATTATTTCTCAATTAAGTTAAAGTTGATATTACATTCCTTACCTCAATATTTTCATTAGTTACACAAGATAAAAACTCACTTATATTAGTTTTAAAAATTTCATTAATTTTTAATATGTCCATAATTATATTTATAATATCATACATGATCCTACTATAATATTCTACCCCATGTTAGTAAATAATCTTTCATTATTTTAATTATTTCTAGTGTTAATTTCCTTGTTTTCATATTTATTATTCGTCATGAATGTTTCAGTTTTTGGACATAGTATATAAATCCATAATCACTGGAATGATAATAATTTTGAAATTCTTAAAATTAATCATTATATACATTATTAGAACCATTATTGAATGCTTTTTTGGGAAAATCAGTCACATATATTCATGGAAATGATAGTTCGTACACATGTATGAGGGATGATATCATTCCCTAACGGGTGAATGGGTAAGGATATATATAATATATTAATATTATATAGTTTCTATGAATTCATATATGACACATATATTCCATAAATTTATCCTTATTATATTTCATGTAAAACATATTTTAAAAACACATCACATCACTACACGAGACAGTAGTCCTTCAAACACACGAGCAAAATTATGGAATTTTAAATCAAATTGAATGTCGGAATTTATATATTAAATTATATTTCTAAAAAAACTAAAATATCATAAATATTATATTTATAAGTTAATAATTACATTAGATCCAATAATTATATGTTTTGATGGAAATTTGTTTCCATAGGTTTTTGATTTAGTATCTCATTGTACAATCAATCAATGAATCTGTTTCCAATTTGCTGAAAAAGGAGATTGATAAAGGTTCTTCCATGTATATAATAACATATCATTATATGGTATATATTTTCATTACATTATTAGCACGACTTAATAAAATTTTATTGAGATAGAAGAATAAATAAAAAATGAATTTTTATGAATTTTACCTCTTTATCTAACGAACTCTTTAGGTTTTCACAAAAATAATTAAAGGATAGATTAATTAAATAAAAATGGATATATGAGGTAGGTAGGGGATTAATTAACTATTTTAGGTAGGTTTTGGTCAAAATAGATTTCATTTATGTGTTAATTGGGGAGGAGAGTGAGTGGTATTTTATAAGTCGAGGAGAGAATATACAAGGATGTTATAAAAATAATAAGTTAAACCATCATTTTTATCCTATCACAAGCCTCCAAAATGGGTTATTTTTTGGATCATTAAAGGTTATAAGGTAAATATAGTTTCATAAAAAGGAATTTTATTTTATTTATTGTGATTTAAACCATTATCATTTTTATATTATCCCCACGGTAGATCTGATTTCCTTAACTGTGTAATTAATTTTTACTGATTTTACAATTCATAATGGATTAAAATAAATGTGAAATTTTGAGAAAATATAAATTATTCTGATTATAAATTATGAATACATTTATTTATATTAAAATCATAGAAGTGTAAGAATATAATTTAAATTATAATAAAATATTGGTTGAAAAGAGGGTTTCCAAAAGGAAAATTATCAAAATTATTAAAGGTCTTAATATAAAATATTAGAGTGACATAAATTACACATAACTATATTGTATTTATTATAATATAATATAACTAATTGTACCATGAAAACTACATAAAATATAATTTAACACTGTCAATAATTTAAATTAAGAATTTTTCAATAATATTCAGTATTTTTCACTATTTATACAAAGATGATAATTTATTGAAAAAATACCAAAAAATCACCCTAATATAATTTTTATATATTTATTAAAAATATTATTTTTATATTAACATGTATATATTCTTATAGTGGAAAAAATAAATATTAAATTATGTGTTAAAACACCACTAAACTAAATTTTAAACAAATATAGTTTTTTTCAAAAGTATTTCTATTATCATTAAAATGATTCTATTTAATTTCAAATAAATTTGTATCCATAATTTTCATAGTTTAATTAATATTATTCATAAATTTTAACTCATTTTCCAGGTTTAAATGTTTGCGTTTAAATAATATTTTAATGATTAATGTTTTTTATGAGTGGTGTTTTGTTTATCTCAAGCTATCATAGAGATTGAATTTATTAGAAAGGAAATAAATAAAAATGTCTCATGGTGTTGAAAATGTTATATATCACCTTCGTTACCTCTCAATCTTTAGGAAATAAAAATAATGGCCATGTTTTTTATGGACTAGTTCCTCTTTTAAATAACATTTTTTCATTTATATTTTCTATCATTATACAAAAAAATCATTTTTTTAACTGAAAAAAACATCTAAATAATATCACTAATATTCAATAACAATGATTATATACAAAATTATTACCATTAAAACCCATCATGTTATATTTTTTTTCTCGTTATGATCAGTTAAACAATCAACATGAATGATTCTAAAAAACACTATCATGGATGACAATGGGAACATAGATACATTTATTATTTTAAGCTAAATTGTGAGTGATTTTTTTACATATTTCTGAAATTGATATATTCATAATTTAACTTATTAGTCAAATGTCATATTTGATCACTAATATTACCTAAATAATATGACACCAATTCTATTTTCATATAACATAAATAAGTTACTTATGGAATGAAAAAAGTTATATATAAATCAAAATAAGTTATTTATTAAAATAACTAAATTGAAATAGAAATTATTAACATAGTGTCACATAATGGGTATTAATATTAGAGTATTAAATCATAGGTTAATCAATTATAAATACTAACATCAAATGATATTAAATAAACCATTAATAATTTTTAATGATATAGTAAATAGTTATAATTTAATAGTGTGAAAGTTTATAGATATGAATATTGTTTTGAAATATGTTATTAAGAGAGATTTTCTTCTTATATATGAGCATAAATTTTGTTAATAAAATATTGAATACCAGGTATGTATTTCTATGAATCATATTGAAAATAATGAGATATAAGTTCCCATATCTATTTGGTCCAACCCATTGGTGAGATCTCGTGGCTAGTGCATCTTAGTGGAGACGTGGAAGTGGACTGGAGAGATTTGGATGAAATATGTTTAGAGGAGGGATATTACACACCATGTAATCCATATATGGAATCTATGTTCAGTTCATGACGTGTGATGATATGGCTTTTGATATGTAAGTATTCAGGGTTAAATATTAAAAAAAACTAATTTTTTAGTGAAATAGAAACCCTAGAGATTATACAATATGAAAGTGGATTACACATCATATAAACCCCAAATAATTCTTACCTTTAAAATATTTTTCCACTGTTTTTTATCTATTAACCCAATAAATAATGACTCTCAACACCACAGTCCAGGAGATCAAGCATCCCTCCCTTCATTGCATCGATATTCCATCAATGGAGATCGACCATTAGCCTTATTTCATTGATATGTGTTGATCCAATGTGTGTTATTTATTAAGTTTCTATACATTTATCCCACTTTGATCTCATTTTCTCCTATATATTCTTTCCATACTATGTCATTTAATATCCATTGTTTTTTTGGGATTTCCCTTGGGTTTTTAGCATAGTTGTTTTAGGGTACCTTTGGGTGGATGCACTTTTTGTGGGATAGGTGATCAGTGATTCACAATGTGTTCCATTATCTGGTGAAGAGAATTAGAAAATTTAGAGGTTGGGGATTCATTTATTTTCATACATTCTTTCTACGAAATTTTTAATTGATCATTAATTATCTCTTTGTATGAAAACAAAGTTAACCTAATAAATATTGAAGTGTATTAAAGAAATTTGTCACAATTTTATATTTTTATTGTTGTTTCGTTATGAAATGATAGTGGTTTTCCTAATGATTTTCAATAATGTGTGATATATGTTTCTTTTATTATTAGAATGTTATTATTATTAGTGTATCATGTTAAAATTTTAAAGAACGTAATTATATTATTAATTGATAAATAATTGTCTTAAGAATAATTAATGATGTATGTTTATAATTTATCGGTAAATTTACCTAAATGACAATAAAATTGATGCAATGTGGGAGTTTAATTGGAATTGATAAATAAAAAAACTCATTAATATGATTTCGGATGATAATAATTGAAAATTCATGATAGGTGAGAATGGTACTTCTCGATGTTTGTGGAAACAATAATAAATCCTAAGAGAATGTTTTCCCTTTTCTAGACTGTAATAGAATGATGCCTAAGTTTTCCAATAGTAGGAACCTATTAATAAATTAATCAGTTAATTAAAGAATGAATAATAACTAGTTGTGTGATAAATGTGTTTTCCAGGGCCTGAGTTTCCAATTTGATTAATAAGGATGGATGCCTTGTTTGGGGTACCAGTTGCCCCATTTTTTTCTTGTTTGTTTTCAAATGATTGTAATGTGATTTGGATGTGAGCCTTTTGATATGATCTTGGTAAGGATGATCCTAGAGTGGTGTGGCGTGATATGGTGTGGGGTTTGGGGGGACCTGATGTGATTCTGGAAAAGATGAGCCTAGGATGGATGACATGATCTATGGGAAGGGAGGGATACCATATGTGGTAAGGGATGACACCTATATTGGTGAAATGCATCAGTATATGAATGTGGGTGTTGAAAACTTAATTAGAGGTGATCGAACATTGTAATTATCAGCATATCTGTTGTTGATATATTGATAACCGGTTTGCTTGATTTAATTCGATTAATAGTTAATTGTCAGGTTTCTTTTTTATCTACATCCCTTTCCTACTTCTAGAGGTTACTGGTGATTCTTGATTTAATGTTTCTCCTTAGTGGTAGATTAAGAGGGTTTTACTAGTGTACATGTATATAGAAAAATATTAATAATGCATAAATTTTTAACCTGTGTGGTTAGCTGATGTTGGAATGAAAATTCTAAAAATATGTTCACTTGGATAAATCACGTCCTTGTCTTGTATTATGCCTTGAGGGAATGGAATTAACACTAATGATTAATTAAATTTAATTTAGAAGAAGGTTAATGGTTAATTAATGTATAATTAATTAATTAATGGAATTAATTAAAAAAATAAAGAATTAATTGATGTTACTCTATTATATACTTGTATACTTATAGGATACCCTATCTTAATAGTGGGAGTTGAGAATTCGAGGGACATTAATTACAGTTGATTATAAGACTAGGATATTCCCATAGTATGGTTGAGAGATATATCATGTCATGAATATTTTTTGACATCATATGTTTCCCCTCCCATGTTTTTACCATTACATACACCCAATAGACTATGGGAGGGAGTTTTCCCAAACATCTTGGTGGGTGGATGGGTGTTGACTAGCCCCTCTATCCATAGTATCTTTTCATGGTGTCTACATGTGCTGGTATATGTACTAATTAGTTTTAACTTATATGTGTGTAGTGGGATGCGATGGATTATGTTTATTTTACAGCCATTTATTTTTAGATATAGTATGTAGTGGATTGTTATATGTATGATGTTTATGTGATGTGATGGATTCGGCTACTTACTCAATGTATGGGTCGTAATGGTTTGAGATATAATTATGACTTTTTGATATATGTAATATTGTTTGTGGTGGATCTGAGAAACTTCATAGTTAGTATATGTGAATATGTGACATTGGATCGTGTGGTTATGTGATTCATTAGGCGGATTTGGTAGGGCCTTGCTGATGTGTTTTTAGTATGGGATACTTTTGGAGAGAGATGCTCTGGTTATACGATGTTGGGGAAGAAATAAAAACCAATGGGGATATTGGAGCGGTGTACCCATGATGTTTTATTACGGTATTTTATGCTCTCCTATATGAGATACATGTTGATACATAACTATGGAAGGGATGGGAACCTAGTATACCTATATAGGTGATGAGTTAGTTTTACTATTGTTTTCATAACTTTAGCATGATTTATTTATCTATTTCATGAGAGGTGTTGGGAAGGATCATATAGAATATAATGTTACCATCCCCATAGATATATATTAACTATTTTTTATGTAAGCTAGAGAATGTTTGATTTTAGGTGGGATATTACTAGGTCAAGGTTTTGTAGTTGTTGTTTTGACTTCACGGTCACTTATGTCCTAACTTTTTTACTTTTAGTTATCCTTTCTGCCGTTTTGGTACTATATGAAATTGTATATATTCACTGGGAATTTTTTAATATGTGTATATATAAATATGTATAAAAATGTTCTATTTTTTGTATCCTTCTTATCCCACTTTTCATCATATTTCAATTAGAGGGTAATGCCTCCCTTAGGCATGTTTATTATACCGTTAGTGCTAGTATCTATCTTTCAGTCCACTGAAGTTGGGAATATGGCTAGTCACTATCTCTCCCCCCTAATTTCAGTATATTCTTTGGGAGGGTTAAAATCATGAAATTTTATATAGGTGACTAGTGATCATTTACAGGTACTATTTCCCTCATTTTATTTATTTTTTTTGGGTTACTTCTTGAGGTGTTTTTTTGGTGAAATATGAGAATATTGGAAGGAGGAGAGCCAGTGCATGGTTCTTGCACAATTTTCTGAAACATTGCACAGTAGCCTAGAAAACTATGAAAACTAGGTAGTGGGATTTGAATGAGTACCATATTTGTTTCTAAACTATTCAACCCATTACGAGAAACCATTCCCACCTAGAAAAGGTGTACGATTTTAGAAACTATCCACCCCAGACCAGAAAAATGTGTTCCAGTTTTCGTCATCCAAGAAAATGGAATTAAAATTCCCAACCCCCCCCCCCACCCCAATTATATCCCCTTACCAGCCCTATATTGACCGTTATCATTCTCTATCATTTTTTGGAGGCTTTCATATGGATTCTAAGACCTTCCTACATCTGTTCTAGGTGAATAAAAGGGAGGATTTAAGATCTCCACCCATCCCAGTAAGTAATCCTAATCATGATACGCTTCCCATATCTTTACCTTTATTCTCCCATCCAAGAATGGATTTTTCCTCTATTAATGATGGATATAGACCTATAAATTATTTTATATAACAAATAAAAATATTGGATCTAGGAATTGAATAATGATCTTGTTCTTCATTGAGATTATTGTTATTCCACTTGATTTGGTATATCTGTTCGCATGTGTTCACCACCAGTTTTGAGGTAGGTGGTCCCTATTAGAATCTATAAGACAACATTTCAATTATTTTTTTCAAATTTTTGAATTTCTATTGGAATATTGTAAAATTATTTCCTTAAATTTAATTAAATTATATGGTTAATAATTAATTATGGGATTATGGAATTGGGGATATTTGATTTTATTACTTTGAAATAATTAATGTTTTGATTTAATTATGGGAATATTGGGATATTTGAATTATAATAATGTATATCTAAATTATTTATTAAGAAATTGGTATAGCAGGATTTGATTAATTAATTTTTTCATTAATTAATGGTTATTGTTATGTTTAGTTAATTGATTGAATTGGATTAATTAATTAATTAATTAATTAATTTGATTTTTTTAATTAATTGGGGAATTAATTAATTGGATTGATGTGATTAATTACATGTCTATTCAATTAGTGGAAGGATTGGAATATTTATTTGTTACATAATATTAATTAATTATAGAATTAATTAATGGGTCATTATGGTACATGTGATATTATGATATATGTGATATTTTAAAATGGTGATATATGTGAATTGAGACAATGAATGGAAAAAATAGTATTCATATGTGAATTAAAAAAATTAATTTTGAAAATGGAATTTAGATATGAATACAGACAATGAATGGTAAAAACGGTATTGAAATTTGAATTAATTCAATGAATGGTAACAATGTTATTCAGATGTGAATTGAGACAATTAATGATAACAATAGAATTCATGTGTGAATTGAGATAATGAATGGTAGAATTTTCATTTTGATATGTATTGATATGTTAAATGGTAAAAATGGAATTCAGATATGTGATATCCCATTAGGATAGTTTACACATTAGCATGGGATGAATCATATATTGATAGTTTGAGTGTCCTCAAAAAACTAAGGGTTATGTGGTTAATTAAAGAGTAATTGAATAAATATAAACTATTTAAATTATTGATTTTATTTATTATTTATAGAACTGTATAAACTACTTGATTTGATATTGTTCTAGACACTGGTTGTGGTGGCCTACTAAGTTGTAATCACTCCCTACTCAGTATACCTAATCATTACCTGAATATATTTCAATGTTGTAGGACTGGTTATGGGAAACGGACATATGCTAGATGGCGATATGCGAAGGAGCATAGGTGTGGGAACCAGATGTGGTTTGGGACCCACATGGGAGTTATTAGTGTATTTAATATTATGGTTTCATTTTGACATAGGGAATATACTTTGTCATGATATATATTTTTTTTTTGTTTTGATATTGTATTTCATGTTTTTGTTATCTTCTGATACTAGTATTATTATAGTTATATTTTATCATTTTGTATTATTTATTGATTTTAGTTATGGTATTACTTTGATAAAGAGGGTATAGTCTACCCATTATCGATATCATCCCTTATCTACTAATTAGTTTCCTCTAGCATATAGGGAGGCATAGCTTAAAAAATGTAGTGAAACATATTACGGCATCAGTTCATGGTATCTAGGTTGGGATATTACAATGTTCTATCAAATGGTTTTATTTCCATTTATTTTTTATTTTTTCTTAGTATTTGGGAAGGTATACTAGAGAATATGATTATTCAATCCATGGGTAAGAAAACATTCATAGGAGTAGCTAACCCATATAAGAGGGTAAAAGCTAAATACCTAAGGAGGAATTGTTGTTATTTATGTTTGGTGTTCTAGTTGATGTTATTTTACCTCGAGTGATTCAATTGTTGTGTGATGTGATTATTTTCGATGATATTTTTTTTCATATTTGACTCATAGCCTAGAATGTAATAAGAGTTGTGTATGCATGCATCATTCAAAAAGTCAGGATTATTTTGTAACATGCAACATTTTTGAAACATAAGGGAAT
The DNA here is from genome assembly GCA_963277665.1 of Viscum album. Taxonomy (NCBI): domain Eukaryota; kingdom Viridiplantae; phylum Streptophyta; class Magnoliopsida; order Santalales; family Viscaceae; genus Viscum; species Viscum album. Next base: position 1,545,284,870 of record OY728142.1, read on the forward strand.
AGAATGTTCGGGTTAGTTATTGAAATTGAAATTCTTTCATATTATGGAATAAATTAAGTGGATAATGTTACTAAATATGAAATTAGGAATTATACAAATAATTAATAATTAAATAAATGGTAATCTATTAAAACTTCAGTTATGAGAATATTATTACCCATATTAACCATGACCTTGATATAGGATGGTTAAGGGTAGTAATAGAGCATCTTTTTTACCATGTTGTGACGTATAGTTAAAAGACGGGTTGTTCCTTTTGTGAGTTTCCAATTACTTAATGTGTTATATGTGTGTTATGTGTCTTGATATTTGTGTTTGTCATTATAGATTCATTCCTTCACAATGATGCCTATTTATTGGAATACATGAGGATATATATAGAGATTCTCATCTATTAGTGGAACGTGAGGCACTGGTAGAGCCAAGTGAGGAAGTCGAAGATTATTTCCAAGAGATCATTTATGAATTTATGAAATTCATGGAAAGAGACCCATGTTGGGCTGTCATGATAATATATGATATTTCACATGATTTTATTTTATAAAACCATTCAATGAGTAATGGAGAGGGTAGACTAGTAGTCTCACTATTTTGGATTTATTCCATCCAGAATATATATGAACATTTAGAGACTCCTTCGGATAATTGGTTCATGTTGTCCTATTAAATTTTCCAAGGATTCGAAAAGGTTTGGTGGAAATTCCAGAATAGAAGAGAGAAGGGAGAGAGGATGGCTTCAAATAAATTTTTTGGATAAGAACCTAGTGCATGTTTTTCTAAAGACGATGAGGGATGAGAGAGATGATGAGTTCATATTGTTGACTCTAGGGTGAGTATTTGTGGCGGAATACATTGGTCTCTTTATAGACTTTCAGTGCTTCTCTTCAATGCTTCTTGGTGATGAGACAGCTATGATAGGACATTTCCAGGATAAACTTAATTGTAATATGATGTCGAAAGTTAACCTATTCTAATTAAATAATATTGATGAGGGGGTGGATCTGGATCTCATAGTTGAGTAGAACCAAAGGGAGGCTTCAATTTTTGGAAATGTTGTTACTTTTGAAAGATCAAGTGGTATATATTCTGGGAGAACAAATCATCTCTATAAGACAATTATCTAGGGGATGGTAGAAATAGTTGATATGGTGAAGGATCAGTTACACTAGATCATTCCTGGATTGTCTGCCAATAGTAAAATAGGCTTAGAAAAAATCATAGAAACTACCCCAGTCCACTAGTAGAATGTTGGTTTCTTAGAAGTATGGGAAATATAAATAAGTTCATCTAGAATCCACAATAGATTGGTATTTATAAAGGAGATAGAAATAACCAGAGTGTGGGAAGGTGATCATCTGCACCATATCAATCTTAGAGATAGAGTTCTATTGGATATGATGGTAGATGTAGTTGATTAAGATATTTTGGGAATTATCACCTATATCATTACAACAATGAATCTCAAGGATATCATCCTACATCATAGGGATGAACTGTATTATGGTTACATGCAATTTAGCCTACACTGGTGGATTGGGATCCTGATCCACTGATTGTGAGATGTACTATTTGTGTATCTTTTATATTGTCTAGTTCATTATATGATATTCCTTCATCTCATTGTTTTATATCTGCATAAATTGAAGAAAAAAATTCTTGGAGGCGGCATTTGTGAGTGGTGATATGATAATAGATACACCTTCGGGGGTACGACCAAGGCATATCTGTTTGAGAAAAGGGATTTCACTGAATATCAGGGGGTATCATTTTACATGGGATATATTCATCATTAATATATCAATATTTGATCTAATTTTTTATGGTATTTTTAGTACCATACCAAGCCCTAATATATTTTTATCATTGGATAGTGACTTTTACATCTCATAAGGGTGAAAATTACATTTATTATGGGGAATAGAATATCTAGGTAAGCTATGAAAGACCAGTTCACCAGCAACAAGGGAAGATCACTACCCAGGTGTCTAGAGTATTTCTAAATAATGAAGGTGTGAGGTATGATTTCATTTTACCAGTAGAGGACAAGTTTTACAATGTACTTTCTAAAGAATTATTTTGGACTTCACTTAAGGGAGATATAGAATTTACTATTGAGCTCATTCTAGGGTATGATCCACTTTCTATTCCCCCATATATAATGTCACAAAAATATCTATAAGAGCTCTAGAATCAACTTGTGGAGTTGCAGTATAATTGATTAAACCATCCGATTACATCGCATTTGGGGTCTCTAGTATTATTTTCAATGAATGATGATGAAACTATAAGTTTCTGTGTGTAGTATCATATGTTGAACTAGATGACTGAATAAATGGCATCCTCTTTGACATATTGATAGTCTATTTTACCAGTTGAGGGGAGCTTAGTTGTTCTCCAAAATTTATTTCAGATCAAGGTATTGTCAGTTGAGAGTTTGAAAATCTGATATAATGTGGACTTATTTTAAAAGTAGGCATGTCATGTATGTATTAATTATAAATTAGTTTGTGTTGACTAGTGAACGAGTACTGTTTTTTTCCTTGATGAACAAAATCTTACATTAATACCTATATTAGTTTGTGGTTCTGTTTTTGGATGACATGTTGGTGTAATCCAATACTCCCGATGATCATTACCATAATCTTGACACCATCCTGATTATACTGAGAGAGAATCAGCTATATTGAAAGTAATCTATGTATACATTTTGGAATCATTACATACAATTCTTGAAACACAGCATCCTAGAGGATGGATTTTCATTGGACCCATAGAATGTTCAGGTGATGGTTTCTTTGTTAAAGCACACAAACGTTTTCAATTTCTACAAATTTTTTTGGTTATCAGGATATTATCCGAGATTCGTTATGGACTCTTCCCGATTGGCATCACCGCTTTCATACATGAACAAGAATGGGATATTGTTTGAATGTTCAAAATCATTATAAAATACATTCTAGGATTTGAAGAAGCACTTGACAGTGACACCAATATTGATCCTAAATGAGATTATTGATGACAATATTGTGTATTACATCTCTTTGGGAAAAGGAATTAGAGAGGTTTTGATATGTGGATATTGTATTGTGGCATATGGGTCTTGGATATTGAGGTCACATGACTGGAACTGCTTGATCCATGACCTCAAGCTGGCATCTTTTGTTTATGCTATAAAGTGTTGACAGATCTATCTATTAAAAATAAAGTTAATTGTGTATATGGATCTCATGATCTTGAAGTATATATTTTCATTATGGGATTTTAATCTTATAAAGTGAAAATTGGTTTAGTATATGTAGTATTTTTATATTTATCTATTGTATATCCCCAGGAAGAAAAATAGTGTGGATGACACTTTCGGTAGAAAAACACAGAAACAAGAGGTTCAGAAGTCTGTTGTTGAGTGAAAGACAATAACCGTGATAGATAAGATGCATGTTATAGTTCATGATTGTTAAGAATATATGAATATCATATCATATTTAGTGTATTATACACATTTGGAGCCAATTTTTGGATAGAATGTATGAGGATTCGAAATGATTGTCCTTCAAGGATATCCTTGAAGGTGGGGATTCACCTTCCGATTGGAGAGTAGATGAGTATGAGATTATCTATGTCCGGAACTATGTTTTTGTTCTTAATACTCAGTGGGAATAGATAATGACAAAATTTCAATCCAAAAAGTGTGTGGTGTATCTACAAGTGACAAAAATGTATTGTGACCTATAGTGATAGTTTTAGTGGTTAGGCATTAATAAGAAGATTGGAGAGTTTGTGACATTATGATACACCAGTCAATAGGTGAAGGCTATGAATAATTGACATGGTGGTAAACTACAATCATTTTCCATTATATAATGGATGTGTGATGATGTTAACATGTACATTTTCAATGGTCACTTGAGGATTCAATAGTAGAATGATGATATTTGGGTGGTTGTGTACCAAATAAGAATATTAAAAAATTTATTTCATATACAAGATTCTTTATTAGTGGGCATGTTGGGAGACTTGTACATTCGAGGAATGTTCTATCTTCATGGGATTTACTGGACTATTATTACAAACTGTGACCCAAATTTTATTTCACTCTTTTTTAAGGGCTTGCAAAGGCTTCTTGAACCACTTTTTTTTGTGTACAAATTTCCACCCAAAATAGAATGGAAGTCAAAGTGTATGATACGGTTCTTGAGGATATGTTTCAATCATGTGACCTATAATTAATTGGATGTTAGAAGAAGAAACTATATTTTGGGGAGTTGATCTTTAACAACTACTATCATATAACTATATAAGTGGCACCATATGGGGATCATTATGGTAGTCCAAAAATATAACCTCTATGTTGGATAGTGGTAGATGAGTAAGATTTATTGGGACAAAGTCTCATGGAGGAGAAGTCAGAGATGATTCATCTAATTTGGAAATTTATATATGTGGATCAAAGTAGACAGAATCTATATGATGATAGATTTGGATGACCCCTAGATTGTTATGTGGGAGGTCGTGTATTCCTTCAGTTGTCGTCTAGATTGGTTCACCGTAGGATATAGAGACAGAGAAAGTTGGAACCTAGGTTTGTTAAATATTTTTGATTTTCTTGAGAGAATATGGCCAATGGTGTAACAATTTTATCTTCTAAAATTGTACAGTGATATGTATGACAGCTTCTATGTGCTATAACATCAATGATATCACCCCAACCCTTATCATGTGGTCAATGTGGATGTTTTTGAGCTAGATATAGAAGCGTACTTTGAGAAGCATATGATATGTGTGTTAGATGACAGTGAGAAAATTTTGCAGGGAAGGAATCTATCAATAGTTTGTGTATTGGGGAAACATGGGTTTGTTCAGGAGAAAACATGGGAGGGAGATAAAGATATAGGGGCTCTATGGCCAGATAATTTTGGCTCATAATCTTAGATATTCATGGGTGTAAATATCATGGATGAGTTGTTATAAGGTGGGGTGATTATAAAATTCTAACAATTTTGGTTATATATATGTCTCATTTTTTAGGTTCTCTTTTCCCATGATTTGAGTTCTTTTGGATGGGGTGATTTCATGGGGATGTTTTGGTTTAAATTTGGGTGGTTTATAAAGAGGAGAGATAGTGTATAGTCAGTACATGATTTTCCCAAACCGTGTGCCCCATACCAACAATACATGTTGACCTAGGTGGAGGGGATTTGCATGGATGGTGCATTGTTTGGTAAAATTTGGTCCCTATTAGAAGAATCTATGCACCCCCCTGAAGAGGTTCATGGCTATGGTGAATTGATTGAAAAAATGTGTGACCCTACCTTGGATATCGTTCTTCGGTTTTAATTCACATACAAATTTGAATCAAAATTATCGACCCCCCCATATTCACACCTAGTCAGCCCTAACACAACCCAAAATATTGTCTCTTGTTTTTAAGTTTTCAAATGGTTATAATCCTTAATAAGTGTTATTATTAGTGAATTGAAGGGCGTATTGAAGATATGCACCTCTCAAAGTATGTGATCCTCATCCGTATTGGTTTTCTATATCGTTATCGTTCTTCTCTTATCCTTGAAAGAATGTTTTCCTTTACTCTTGATGGATCTATATATAGGTTTTATTTGATGTAATCCATTTATGTCTTGGATCCAGATATTGAATCAAGATCTCATCCTTTGTCATGATTGGTATTGTTCTTCCGGATTGAGGATACCTATCAGCTTGCGTTCGTCATTAATTTTGAGGTAGGTGTTCTGTATTAAAATTTAAATTTATTTATTTCAATTACATTTATGTACTTTTATAATTTTTATTATATAAATCGAAATTGAGTTCTTTAAATATAATTAATTGATTTAGTAAAATAATTAATTAATGGATTTTGGAATTTTTGGTATTGAATTGATTGATTGAAAACAATTTATTTTTGAATTAATTATATGGATATTGGATGTTTGGAATTAGAATAATTATTTTTATAATTATTTATGTTGATTTTGGGATTGTGGAATCAGATTAATTAATTCTTGAATTAGTCAATGGTGATAGTTCCTATTAGGAAATATATTGAAATATATTTTTAATATTTTAAATAATTAAATGAATAGATTTCATTAATTAATTGGTTAATTAATTAATGGGATACATTTGATTCATTATTATTTGAATAAATAAATTCAATTAAGTGAATATGCAATTGTTACATTAACATAATTAATTATTGAATTAATCTGTGATTTTTTCTACTATATGTGATTTTTTGATATATGTGATATTGTAGTATGGATAAATGTGTGATGGTGTGGTTTCTAGTCAATATAACCTAATCAGTATTTAATTTACCTAAAAATTCGCCATAGTGTCATACCCTAGGGTCAATCACAAGGAGGCCACCTACAAGAAACAATTTTTCTACTCTCACTGTTATAAACTGTCTAATATAAAACTATAATACTAATATAAATGGTGGTATTGAAATTCCTTAAATATTAATATATATATATAAATATTCAATTCAAAATAGAATGATGATATTAATAAAGGAATAATAAACTATTATTAGGAGATTATTATTCTTGAAATAATTATTTAAATAAATTTTTGGTATTCAATTCAGTGTAGTAATCAAGACCTATCACACTACAACTTCTCATTTGAAATGTCATTAACAAATACTGAGACCTCTGAATATAGGGTAATTATCATCTTTAATACAACTTGGATACCTCTTCATTTACCATCATAATAATTTCCATTCTCCATCATATAGTTAACACAAATAGTGAATGGAAGGATAATGTCAATGAGAAGAAAAAACCTAGGGGTAGAGAAAACATGGATAATGCTCAACATAAAAAATTTAAACGCCAATAAAATTCCTAGAATAAAAAAAGGAGTTAAGAAAATGAAGCATAATAAACTCATTCAAAAAACTGTTCCATCTCCCAAATAATCAATTAGGTTAGTTCTCAATTATTAGTGATGCTTAGATGGGAACAACAGTGGGAGAAAAATGTAAAATAAAATAAATATGGTAATATGAAAAATTAAAAAAAACATGAAGAAACACTTAAATAATATATATTTAAAATATTAAAAATAATTACATATTTTAAACTCCATCATAACCTTTGAAAATGGATATATCATGAATTTAGGGAAGGGATACATATTTATAGGGAGTGGGAGTGAAGAAATTCTCTCTAAAAGACATCTCCAAATGTTTCCCTATGGATGTACAATTTGATGGAATAATATGTATCAGGTGTCTTCATGAAATATGTAACATAATAACTCATCCATTAACCTTAAAACTATCATCATTAGGGACACTATAAAAAGGATTTATGGTTGATTTATAAGGATAAATTAATTCTATCCTTACGACTCATCATATTCCACTTATTGAAATTATTATGAAATAATTACAATAAAACCTATAGATTCCCACTTTCGCACCATAAATAAATTTTTTAAATAAATCCTTTCATGTGTCTCCACAAACAAAAAAGAGTTTGAACACTTAGTTCCAAATATATGAACTACTTATTGAATGGGACCATTTCATCTCGAAAATTCCTTTAATATTCCACTTGTTTGGAGACTTTAAATAATTTTTTAATGAGAGTAATTTGACATGAAAATAATCAAGGAAACACCTCCTTGATTTCAATTTCATATAAAAGTGGAATCATAGAAATTTTGACACATTAAACAAGAATTACTCTTAAATTATGGAGATAGGGTCCACTATATTGGACAGAACAACTTTAAACAAATAATGATTATTTTGGGCCTTTATATATATGAATCTTGATTGATCCATATCAAAATTATGTATCCAACAAATATATTAACCTTGATAAATTAATCTCAAATATTGGACCAGTAATTAAATATTTTTTCCCGAAATACAATTGTGTTGGAAAACTATTAAAACTCCATAATTGTGAAATGTTTTCCTTTAAGCAAAAAATAGCTCAAAAATTAAAAATTTCATTATTTTACATTAAATTACAATATGTTGTGATTATAAAAATTGAATTGAAATATTAAAAATGGGAAAATTTTATCTTCATCAATCCCCCACTAATAAATAATTCACTCCTTAGAATTCATCATATATTCAAATTAAAATTCATAGATAAATTAAAAATGATAAAACATCTATTATCTTATGAAAATAAAAATTTCATCATGTATCTTATATAAAAAAAATTCCCTATAATTTTAATTCTTAATATTTAAATTTTCTTAACCTCAAAAACCCATCCATGACCCTATCACAACTTTCCTCACATTGAATATTCTCTTCACTGAAGATAAATTGGACTAGAATTTATTCTCATATAGGGAAAATATTTGAATCACCATTGGTTGTGAATGTTATCATCTCTTCACAACATTGAAAATTAAAATGAATTAAATAATGAGGAACTTCCCAGGGGAATTCTATGCCATTGTGTTTGTGGGAAAATGATTAAAAAAATTATGACTTAAATTAGGTGGTTTGAATCATAAGTTCAATACATGAATAATTATGTTAAAACATTGTATGAACCTCACTCAAATACACTTGAGAATGTGAAACATAAAAAAGTATTACTTGTTTTCATGGGACATGAGCCAATCAATGATTGAAAATAATGATATCATCCAATTTCTTCTATTTTTTAAATTTTATTAAACCTATTTAAAGGGTAAAATTTTTTATTCCATTTATTTTTTTTACATTGAGGATGAGTTGAAAATTGAATAAAAATAATGAATGAAAATTCAGGCCCTTGATTTTTGAGATGTACAAGATTCATTAAAAAATATATAATTTTGAATTCACGTTCATGTCCATTTTTTCATTTTTTTAAAACCGAATGAATGAAATGAAATATAAGGAAATTAGGAATCAGGCACAATTCTATCGTTCTCCACATCCCATAATGTTGAAAAACACCTGAGTTCATCCAAAATTAAAACGTAACCCAAATAAATCACACAAAAGTCCCTCCCCCAACACTCAAACATTAAATATCCATGAAAAACACTAAGAGTGTGGGTGGGTAAAGAAAAATAGGCTAGAAATTTGGCATAAACCTATAAGGTAATTCATGAAATATAAGGGATGAAAATGGATAAATGTAAAGGTGGTTCTCTAGTTAATATGTATCTAGCCAATGTAGTGCCACAATAATATCAATAACATTCTAGGAAATCCAATGCTTTGAAAGATAAAAACCAAACAATCTAGTTCAAAGACAAAACCACAGACTCTTTCAAGAAAGTATGGGAATTAAAAGTTGTTACAAAGTAGTTTAGAATAACTCATAAACCGAAAAAAAATATTTTATGTCAATGTATTCGGGGAATGTATTTTAGATATTATTTAAACTCATAAAAATTATTGAATAAACAAATTATTGGAAAATTATTCACATAAAAATCATTTAAAATCCATTTTTCCCTAAAAAGATTTTAATTTTATCATAATCAATTGATGTGTGAAAATGATCCAAATTATTAATTGAAGATAAATAATAATAATAACAAGAAAAATTAAATAATCTACATGAATTTTAATCCACCCCCACAGATAGATTTAACTTCCCCCATTTCATCTCAAAAAAATATAAGGGCAGAAAAACAGAAGAGATATAAACATATGACCTGACTTAATTTTCTAGTGGATTATTTGAGATAATATCCTCTATACTTCCCTTAAACCTATAAATTAGGAAATAATTAATAAAATATTAAAATTAATGAAAAAAATATAATTTAAAAGAAAGGGGATAATGCCTAGTTTGACCCCCTGGTAGGTGCTAAGTTTTCACAGCCCCCAGTCAGGCAGTTCCAATAGTTTAACCCGAATCCGAATGTGGATGGGGTTTCATGCATAGAAAAACCAAATTTTATGTCTCCCATAATCCATCAGTAAATTATAGGAGTGATAACCCAAAAAACAAATATCCCCAAACCCAAGATAAGATGAAGGAGAAATTTTGAGATCAATAGGGGGATAGAAAATAATAAAGGGGTGCTCCATGTTTAGCTCATATAAATGAGTTTTGGATACTTATGGTGTATAAAGTATAATAGTATGTGACATATACTATGGTTTTGTTTTATCAAATTCTTTTTCTAGGATGTTTTCTTTTGTGTCATCATCTTTATTTGAACCAGTGTAGAACTCGACATGCTCCACCGTTCTCTCATCAACACATAGATATTATTATTCTTCAACATCCATTTTTTTCAATAGTGGTTATTAACTGACAAAATAAAAATATGGGATATCATTTTTAAATTGATAATATATAATATTTTCATAAAGATAATGTTCAGGTATTAAATCTCCCTCAAAAGATTTATCTTCAAACTTATTTTTCTCAAATAAGGGAGTTGGAGACTCATTTTTTGGAGAGGGAATTGGATTATCATGTATAGATTCAACCTTAATAATGTATTATTTAATGGTAGGAGGAGAAAAAAATTCACCATATATTTGCATTGTTTTCATTGCATCCATAATACTTTAACAACTTTATCTTCAGTAGCTTAGAATCAAACCATCATGCTTTATTTTTCATGATTATTGGAATTCTCATGAACCGTCAAGGAATTTTGTTCTATTTGAATCTTCAATATATCTTCCATATAAATCTCACCATCACAGTTTTCAACAAAAAATTAATTATTCTAATCACAAAAAAATCTATATTGAATAAGGAAATGAATGATATGCAATTATTTTTTTTGGTTTTTGAAATATTTGATTTTTAATGGTTTTAGAAAAAATATCGTCTATAAGCACTTTGTCTCCTAGGAAATAGTTCCAAATTGATGTTGGTGGTTTTATATATTTTACCTAACCTAATATTTTATTTGCCTAATAATTCACCATAGTGTCACACCCTTAGGTCAATCACAAGGAGGCCACTTACAACTCTTTATTTATCTATTGTTGCATTTAAAAACAACTAATACAATACAATAATAGTAACATAAATGTAGGGGATTGAAATGAATAAAATATAAATAATATATATATATTCATTTAAATATAGAATTATGTTAGTAATAAAGGAATAATAAATTTTTCTTAGGAGTTTATGTTTTTTGAAATAATTTAGTAAAAGAATTCTCAATATCTAATTCATTGTATTGATAAACACCTGTCAAATTACACCTTCTCATTTGAAATGTCATTAACTCATTCTAAAACCTCTATGTACATGTTAATTCACTTTTTTAATACAACTTAGAGGCCTTATCATTGACCTTTACAATCAATTCAATGCTCCACTGTATGCATGCAACAAATATCCAAGTGAATGATAATGAAAAATGAGAATATGAACCTAGGGGTAGAGAAAATGAGGATACCTCTCACTATAACTAATTTAACAACCACCTAAATTCCACAAATCAAATAAATATATAATAAAATGAAGCACACTAAACTCATTCAAAACATTATTTTCTACCTCAAACATGTGCTATGGTTAGTTATCTATTTTTTTGGAGTTGATAAGGGAACAACTATGGATGATAAATGTAAAATAGAATAAATTGTTAAATTAGGGAAATGAATAGAATAATAAGAAAAGATAAAATGATATATATTCAGAATATTAAAAGCCATTACAAATGGTGAACTCTATTTTAGCCCCTAAAAATGGATATATAATGAAATGGGTGAGGGGATACATATTTATATGATGTGAGGGTGAAGAAATTCACTCCAAAAACCCATCCAAATGTTTCTATGTGGATGTACTATTTAATGGAAGAATATGTACAAGGTTTGATCATGAAATGCATTCTATTTTATATATTTCATTAACCCTCAAATTTTCATCGTCAGGAGCTATGGGGAAAAGGATTTATGGATAATTTAATATGATAAATTAATTTTATACATGTGACTCACCATATTCTAGTTCTTCATATTCCCATGATATAATATCCTTTCATCCTGAAGATACATGAATTCGATCCTTAATAAAAATTGTTCAAAATTCCTTTTTTGTCTCTCCAAACAATTTCAAAAAAATTTGGAAAATGGTTATGATGATATGAATTATTTACTGAATTCAATCATTTCATCATGAAAAGAAATTTCATATTCTACTTGTTTGGATCATTTAAGTAATATTTTAATGTGACTATTTTGTCTTGAAACTCATAAATCATGCGCCTCCTTGAATCTTATTTCATCTCTAGCTAGAATAAATGAATTTGGACATGTTAAACCATAGTTTTTCCCCAGTTCAGGAGGATTCGTACACTCTATTGGATAGTACAAATTTTGAACAAATAATTATTTATTTGGGAATTTATATTTAATAATCATGTCTTGGCCCTGTTGAACAACATGTACCCCATGAATATAGGAACCCTAAAAAAATTATCACATAATTTTTCTCAATAATGAAATATTTATACCCAATATACAGATTTGATGGAAAACTGTTTCAATTCAATATTTTTGCAATGTTTTCATTTAAGCATTAAATAACAAAAATACCTTAAATTGTAATAGTTTCCCATTAAATAGTATTATGGTGGGATTATAAAAATTGAATTACAGTATTAAAACATGAAAATGGTATCTTTATCAATATTTTAATATAGAAAATGAATGGTAATAGTTGAATTAAAATTTGAATTGAGATAATGAATAGTAACATTGTCACTTAGATTTGAATTGAGATAATGAATAGGAATAATGGAATTTATATATGGATTTAGAAAAAGATTGGTAATAATTAAATTCATATGTGAATTGAGAAAATGAATGGTAAAAATGGAATTTAGATGTGAATGGAGATATTGAATGATAACATTGGAATTCATATATGAATAGAGATAATGAAAAGTAATAATGAAACTCAGATATATGATACCACCATGGGATTGTTAAGACTCCATCATGGGCCAAATAAGGTATTGATAGTTCTTGTGTCCTTGAGAACTAGTGGGTTATATGGTTAAAAAAAGAGTAATTCAATAGATATAAAATATTTTAATTTATTTATATTAATTATTCTTTATACAACTACATACACAGTTTTGAATGGATATTATTTTAGACATTGATAGTGGTTTCATACAGATTAGTAATCACCCCTACAAGGGATTCTTAATTAGTACAAGAAGAGATTTTGTGGTCTTAGGACAGGTTAATGGAAAACTCTAGATGTTAAAAGGATGATTTGGGATGGATCATGGAAAAGTGAAAGATTCATAGTTCTGGACATTCTTGGGAGATATCATTGTATTTACTTTCAGGGTTGAATTTTGATAAATATAATGTAATTTGGCATAGAATATCTATAGTTTAGTTTTGATATTGTATTTCTAGTTTGGTTTATCATTTCGAACTAATATTATTCAGTTTATGTTATATCATTTGATATATTTTTAATTTCATTATGTTGTGGTATTACACAGATAATGTGGGTATATTCTCACTATGATTTATATATGACCGTCACAATAAGATGATATTATTTTACATCTAGGGTGGAGTGAATGAGGTCACATAAAGAACTGGATCGAGGCACCAGTGTGTGGAACATGGGTTAGGATATTATAAGAGGGTTCGTGACATAGTGGTATCAAAGGTCTAGTTTTGAGGGATATGATGGAGTTTGGATGTAGGCAAAGGTGAGGTTTCACGGATTGGTAGGGAAATAATATTAGCAATGTATAATAAGTTATGTAAAAATGGTATACGAACTAAGACAGAAGTACTTTGGGCCTTGTTTGATCTAATGCATGACCATTTATATTTACAAATAATAATAAACAAAATGATACTGGTTTCAGGGTAAAAACCTAGAAAAGGATCATGCATCATTCCAATTTTCACCTTTAATTGAAATGGGTAGACCATGTTATAGGTTAAAAACATAACAAGATAATTAATTAATTAATTAATGATAGATATTCTATGTTTCTAGTTTAGGTGCTCAATTATTTTTCTCTTTTTCTAGGAATGGATCAAATTTAATGTCCCTAATAGGAGCATAAGAAATATTTTCAAAAAGATGTGCGAGTAGATCACAACATATTGGTGGTCGATGATGTTGACTCCTAGACGATGACACTCCTAGATTTTAATTTCCAGAGTCTGTAGATGTTTTAGGGATTTTTTTAGATGAAGTCATGGACAAATGGTTTGAGGAGGTTGAGAAAGATTTGTGTTCAGTCTATGCTTGGAAGGAGCACTGGGTTTCATTGGTTGTGACCATTTTATATAGAGAAGCAAGTTAGTAGTGGTTGTTCTTACATAAGGATAATGAGGATTCATTAGTCCCGTGGGATATGTATTGAGACTATATTAGAGTTGGGTTTCTTTCTTGGACTATACATATGGCCAATCCCCATGAGTGAAACGCCTATCAGTTGGGTATCTACAACATACAATAGTGTGAGATCTATTTCGATACCCTTCTATGATATTCATATGGATTATTTCTAGATGAAGAGGTTAGTGTGAGGCATTATAAGCAGGGTTTTCACTCATATATATATCTATAGGTTAGCCATTGAATACAGAAGTCACATCATGCAGTGTTTGTGAGAGAAAAAATTATAGATAGGTTACTACCCATAATCAGATCTTCAAGAGAGGGGGATCATTAGGATTCCTCTCAAAGAAGAGTAGTTACCCTAGGTTCCCATTTTTCATGACATAAGTGTTATTGGTTAGGTGGGTGTAGGCCCCCTCCCTCATTATATAATTTAACTGTGTTTATAGTATCTTAGAAATATTCCAAAGGAATAGTCTCTGATTTTACATTCAGAAGAAGATGTCATCCGTTGAAATAGTTGTTACCATATTGAGTAGTTAGATTGTGTCAGGTAATCCACTCCATGTTAAAAAAATTAGATAGTTTTGGTCAAGGTATCAATAGCATGGTGTTCCTTTTTTGGGATCATCAGAGATGATATGGTCCTGGTAAAGTAAATCTATGGTACATTCCTCCTCATCAGAGATAATATTGTAGCCCAGAAGGTGGTTTTTATCTGGTACAATTTGGATATAGAGAATGTCGTGGTCATATTCATACTCAATCATTTCCATTTCCAGGCGATCCCTAAATCTTTTGACGTACCCATTGCTTGTTTTATACTTGTTTCTATACTCTGTTTGATTCCTAAAGGATTCACTCATTTATATCTCCTACCCTCTTCAATTCTTTGAGACTCGGGGTAGAGAGGCATTCTGTTCTTTTTGTGTCGACTACACTAGTAGGAGGTTGAGATGACATTTATGAAGTATGTAGAAAAATGGAGCTAGGGATGGGGTGGTAAAACTCTTGGGGATATTTTTATGTTTTTGAAAACATCCATATGAAATCATCTGTAGCATGGATTAGTTTAATTTGGTGTGGTATATCCAATATTTCATTATGAGATAGGTTGTTTTCATTGTTGATTATGGAGATATAGTAGTGTTTGTTAGAGAGTGAGACTATTAGCTCTGTAAGAGGTGTACTTATTCCTAATTGTATTTATTAGACATATTGATGTTGAGTTCATAAAAGGTTCTGATGATAGTGTTTCCTTGGTTTTTGGATGAGTACCTTTATTCCATTCTAGATGAGGTTGTAGCATTGCACCCTCTATGGGAGAATGATTTTTGGATCGAGCTACATCTAGGAGTGTCTCTTATCACGAATTCTCTATATATGATGAGGAATTTCATGTTTCAATATCTATGATTAATGCTCGATGATCTATTGTAGTGGGATTTGGTTCATTCGAGTGTGTCAACTTGGGGAGCGCCTGTTTTTTCATGAATAAGGATGATAGAATTTTTTGGATTTATATAAATTATTGTCTCTTAAGCCATGTGACTGTTAAGAACCAATGTCCTCTTCTACCGATTGATTATTTATATTAACTGTTTAAGGGATAAAGTTGGTTTTCATATATGTATTTTTAGTCTAGATATCATCAGATGCGGTTAAAGAATGAGGATGGACATAATAATAATTATATTTTTCGTCATGGAATATATGTGTTCATTGTGATGTTGTTTGGTGTGATGAATGATCCAAATGTGTTCATGGGGTTGATTAAATTAGTGTTCTGAGAGTTTCTAGATATGTTCATAGTGGTATTCATCGATAATATACTTCTGTAATCTACATCCAAGGAGGATCATGTAGAGCATCTATGTGGAATTATGGGTGTCTTTCATTATGAGATGTTTTTTTGATGTTTTCGAAGTGTGAGTTATGAGATTGTGAAGTCCATTTTTTGGGACATGTATTGTCCCAATAAGTATTAGTTGTGGATCCATAATAGATATTAGTATTTGGGTCCAAGGACTCCCCAAATAAAATGGAACATTTTTGGAGATTAATTGGTCATACTCGATATTATATGAGGTTTTTCATAGATTTATCTCAGGTATCAACCCCTCTGAAAGCATTAACATGAAAAGTCTTGTAATTCATGTGGAGTGAACAATTCCAATAAGATTTTGAGTGCCTGAAATAAATGTTTTTTAATGCTATAATTCCTTATTGCGGTAAGTGGAAGTGTCCCATCTATGGAATTCGATGGTGGAGGTGTGAAGAGACTGAGATGTTTTTGGAAATTCCATTGATGGTTGGTGTGAGGATAGACATCAGTACATGTTGATTTACTAAAATATTTTCATTTCTTATGTTAGTTGTTATATTTTTCTCTAGGAGATCCATATTTCCCCTTTCATAGTACATCCTGACATGATCAATATGTATCGATATTTAAGTGGTCTTTTTTGTTGTCCTAGGTTGATGTATGCATGTGTAGAGTTTCATTCTTGTTGTTTGTCATGCCTTAAGCTGATGGTTGAACACAGTGTCACCACTGGTTTTCTCTAGCAATTATATATTCCCCAGTTTAAGTGGGAATACATCCCTTTAGGTGTTATTACCAGTTCATCATGATGTATGTAAGTCAATGATGTTATATGATTAATAGTGGATAATTTGACTAAATTATCCCACTTTATAGTGGTTATTGATTCGATCTCAGTTATGTTTTTTCAGAGGTGGTACCTGGAGGGGGTGGTGAAACTCCATAGGTTCCAAAGGAAAATAATCTCTAGTTGAGATCTACTTTTTAACTCTATTGTTTGGAGAGTTATCTAGTGTACTTTTTTTCTTAGTAGTTCCTTAACAGTAATTTTTATCCTTAGAATGATGTTAAAATATATAAAAAACACTTAAAATCTTGGATAAATGTTGAAATCATGTTTCCAATCTTTTGGATGTTTTCTTATGATTCACTATCCATTTGAAATTTTTTCATTCAATAATATTCTCCACTCAACCATTGGCACGACGCCGTTTTATACATTGTGCAATTGACCCTTCCATTCTCCACTATGCTTGACTGGGGGTGGAGAGATAAAAATTATCATGATATAACTCGTATATAAAAGTATAAATATGGTATATGTAATTTGTGATAGGATAAAGGAAGTACAAGATTATCACAAATACTATGACGATCATAGGAGGAGACCTTTGTAGTATTATGTCGGAGGTCACGTGTTCTAGAAGGTGACTCTTTATCATGGACAATTGAGTTTTGGTCATGGGAGTAAATTTTCTCCCTATTGGGGAAATATTGGAGTTTTTTTATCTTATTATAGATGTTTCAAATCAAATACCACTTCCCCCACATATGATCAAGACAAACTATGTTTTTTACATTTCATAGCTCCATAATTATCTTTATGATGACTCTCATGTCATCGACTGGGTAAATATTAATGTTTAAAATGATGAGACCTTCATGGTGTAGCCTATGGATATACATGATAGCTTTGAGTATGTGTTTTGTGGGAATTCTATTCCTTTAGGTTAGGTATTATGGTTGGAATAGTGGCATGGAGGATAGTACATGGGAACATGATTCACAAATGCAAGCTTAGGACCTTCGGCTATTTTATATTTATCTCTTCTCATATAACATTATTCTTTTTTCAGTGGACCTTTCTAGTTTGTGATACAGTTTACTATTTGATTATTTTTTATTTAATCCCAACAGAGAGGTATCTCTCATGATATATTGTTCAGGATCTATTTTTGGCTATTGTGTGGTCTTTTAATTGTTCCTTAGATGAGGTGGTTGAGCTCCTGTGGTGGAGGGATCTTTGAGAGGTATCTCCTGGGGTGGTTTTTTGGACAACCCCTTTTAGTTTTCTCTCTAGCTTTGTTTTGGATTCTTAAGGATGACAATTTTTTAGCCGTAACTAATATACAGGACTAAATTCATTTTCTCAAACCCTTTGCGAGTTCTCAATGCTAGTGGATCATAGAGGAGGCATAGAAGTGATCTAGAGGATTTTGTCAATAAGATGCTGAAGGAAGAGAAATTACGCATTGTGTAATCCTCACACGATGTTTATGTGTAGTTTATTACATGTGTAGGGATAGTTCACAATTTTTAGTTTATTAGGGATAAATAATAAAAAAGAGTGGAGTTTATTGGTTAAAACTGAACTCCAATTATTAGATCTCAGTAAAGGGGAGTACACATTCTCTAAATCCATGATGTTGTGTGTATTTAAATTTTTCAACCACTTATTTTTTTCCTTCCCCATTGAAAATAATCTCCCTCTCCCTTATTCTAGATGATTCAATAGCCCTCCCTTCAGCACATTGTTGTTCTTTTAATGACGATCGATCCTTAGTCTTTCTCCTTCGTTCCATGGTGATTCATGGAGCGTTCCTTATTCAATTTTTTTGTTTTCTCTTAGTATAATCACATTTACTTTAGTATATTTATACCATGATATGTTGTTTTGTCTCCATTGTTTATAATGGGTCTTCTTTTGGTTTTTGTTGGTGTGGTTTGTTAGAATGTCTTCAAATGGATGAAGTTATTGTGGGATAGGTGATCATTGATTTGAAACATGGTATGTTCTCATTTGAAGAACATTGAAATAATTTTAGGTATAAGTTTTATTTATTATATTAATTAATGTATATGAATTTTTAAATTTATCATGCTTTATCCCTTTTGATCACAATGAAATTAACCTAATATATATTGAAATAGATTAAATAAATTGGTCACAATTCCATATTTCTGATGTTTTTTCATTCTATCCAGAGAGCACATTTACTCATGATTTTAAGATACTATGATATCTATTCATTTATTTGTGAGATCGTTATAATTTTTTATGTATCATGATGAAATTGGTAAATAATGTAAAGCTAGAATAAATTGATAACTAATTGGATTAAGAATAATTGATGAGATATGTTGGTAATATTGTGGTGATTGTAATTTTATGATAATAAAATTGACGCAATGTGAATGATTAATTGGAGTTGATAAATAATGTGATCCATTTTTCATGGTTTTTGTATATAATAATATAAAAGTCATCTTAATTGATAATGGTTCTTATCGTGGATTATTGAAACTAGAATAAAAAACAGGAGCATGTTTTCATTTTTTAACTACAATATATTAATGCATTAGGTTTCCCATTGTTGGAACGTGTTAATAATAAAATAAGATAATTTTGGATGGAATAAGAACCAATTGTGCAATAATGGTGTCTTTTTTTTGAGTTTCCCATTTTTTGATAAGGGTCGATTCCTTGTTTTGAGTGCTCAATTTCCCTATTGTTTTCTTGCTTGTTTCCTAGTACTTATGATGTGCTCTAGATAGGAGCATTGTGATACGAGCCTGTTAAGGATGATCCTTGGGATATGGGGTGTGATATGTGGCTTGGAGGCCATAATGTGATGTGGGCATGGGATGGCTGTGCCCGGGATGGATGACGGGATATATGGGTAGAGAGGACTAGATGATGGGGAAAAAGATGATGCATGGGTTGGAGAGATGCATCAGTATATGTTTGTGGGAGGTGGGGATGGAACCTGAGATGATCAAACAAGTTAGTACTGGTCTTACCCACTATTGAGATGTAGAGAGATGTTACACTTTATTTAATCACATTAATGGTCGATTGTTGGGTTTCTTATTTTATTTTCATTCCATTCCCCACTACTTGAGGTAGATAAAGGTGATTTATTGTAATTTCTTCTTGGTGGTAGATTAAGAATGTTTTTTTAGAGTACCTGGATATTAAATAATACAAATAGTGAATAAAATTTTCACCCATAGTTTTTTTTGATGTTGGGATGAAAATGATATATAGTTTTTAATATTGATAAAACAATTATTTGGCTTGGATTATGCATTGATGGCATGGAATTTCCTGGGATGATTAATACAATGAAATTTTTAATAATGTTAGTGGATAATTAAATTAAAATGAATTAATTTAAGAAGGAATTAAAAATGACAAAAGAAGTAATTACTTTATTACTTTTATATTCATGTGTTCTTATAGGATATCTGGTCTTAAGTGTGGTAGTTGGGAGTTCGAGTGACGTTTGCATCAGTTGTGTCAAAGACTTGGTTATTCCCACCATGTTTTTTTGAGATATATTATAGAATTTTTTTATTTCATATTCTTCTCCACCCATTATAGTTAGGGAAACTGACACCTTGTGAACATTAGGACGATGTTTTCCCCAAAATCTTGGTGAAACGATATATGATAGACTTCCACCACTTGCCCCACTCTATTTTTCTAGAAGTTACATGTGCTCATATACAAAATTGTAGGATTCCCCACATATTTGTGTAGATGGTTTTTATTTCTTGGGGATACTTAACACATATATATAACTAGAAATATTTTATAGAGTAATATTATAAGTATGAAGGGTATAGGTTTTGGTGGAATTTGTTACGTACTCGGTGTTTGGCCTCCAATGGACTAAGGTATAATACCCGATGATGGATATAAATCATAGGGGATGCAATGTCTCTTGAAAAATACTTAGTTACTATATGTGGATATGTGATATGGGATGGTATGGTTATCTGATACACAAGGTTCATGTGGTGTTTCCATGATCAGGTGTTTTAGGTCCAACATACGTTGTGAGAGAGATTCTCAGTACATATGATGTTGGGGGAAGAGTGGAAAACTAGGGGGAAGTGGGAGAAAGGTACCCATGATGTTTTATTACCATATTATATGTTCAATTTTATGCAGTACATGGTGAGAGTTATATATGGTAAGGATTGGAACCAAATATGCATGTTTAGGTGATGATTTGGATTCACTATTTTTTAATATGCTTTAGCATTATTACGTTGTCTTTTCTATGAATGGATCTAGGGAAGATATTTTTGAGTATAATTTTATACTCACCCTATATGTATATATATATAAACTATTGTTAGTTCATCCATTATATGTTAGTGATGGTGATGGATATTACTATTTCGATGTTTAGTATGAGTTGTTTGCGATTTGTGTTCACTGTTGTCATTACCTTTGGCACTTGTAGTTCCCCTTTCATTTGTTTTATAATTTTATGGAATTTCATCTATGAGTTTGTGTTATATATATATATATTCCTAAGTAGGATGTGGTTTTTGTATCCTTCTTATCTCTATCTTCTTCATCATTCTCTCTTCAGGTAACACATCGCTTATTCATGTTTACTATACCCTCATTCCATGTGTCCCACTAGGGGCCTATAAGAGTTAGTAAATGGGTAGTCCCCATATCCCTCACCAAATTTTGGAATATTTATGTGGAGGGTACATTACTAGAGAAATATTTTGTAACAGGATAACCTAGTTCAGGCCATAATGTCACCCATCGTGGCCTTTTAGAAGGCCTGAAGTGTGTTATCGATCACCATAGGTTGGTGATAAGAGCTTGGAAGTCATAAATAAATTAGGAATTATTTTAACAACAAAAAAACAAATAATAAAATATAATCAATAATAGTATCATATAATATGTCTTAAATACATCATATGATAAAAAACAAAACAATAACTATGAAATCTAACAACTAGATAACAATGTCTATCTAAACAATGTTAAAGATAATCATCATCAAAACAGATTCGACACATGGGTCCACCTCCATGTGACAATATGTTACAAGTACCCCAACTCACTAGAATTCAACATAATATATTAGAGAAGTCCTCTATTATAATTTATTCCAATTACCAATATACTTTAAAACAAAGAGTATAAACACCCAAAGGCATATGTATGTTGTGATCCAAAAAAGATGAGTTAGATAATACCACAAATTTAAAAAATTCTATATATATTAATCCACTAATTATTGAATATAACATTCCAAAAAATCATTTCTCAATATAAAATAGTCTTTTGTTCTTCCTTTAAATAATATTCAATATTCTAGTAGGAAAACAATATGTAGAAAACTTATCCGTGTGGAAAAAGAAGTGAAAAATCCAAACTTTCATTATTTGATATCTATATTATGTGGGTAAATAAGAATATAAAAAAATACCTCGTTATATATCGATAAATAACAATTGGTAAATCTACCATACGAGGTTTAATAAAACAAATACACACAATTGAACAATGGTATATATATGCGAATAGTAACATCTAGGATCCTTTTTCATTCATTATAGGTACACACTAAAAACTATGGATACTTGGGAATATGCCTCATTCATGGATTACTCTAATTGAGTTTTCATATGTTTATTTTCCCCCCATACATCATCCTGCCACAATGTTCTATTGATAATAATTTTTTGTTAGGAAAACCAAACCCACATTTCATAAAATATTTCCTATAGTAATTTCAAACTACCTCCATGATTGATAATCATATTCAATTAAGGACTATATTTGAACCATTTTATCAAACATATCATGTGTATTAAATCTTGTTTTAAAATAAATAAAATTTTAAAAAAACATTCCACTCTCACAAATTATTGTGGTTATAACTCATCGATAGAAAAAATTCAATTTCATAAATAAAAAACTATAGAGAGTGACACAAGAACATAAGAATTTCAGGGGATGGACTATAATATAAAGACATCCAACTTTCTAATAGAGAAAACAATGTATCCTTTGAGACTAGATACGAGAAAGTAATATATTATGTGCTCAAAATCATAGATTCAAGATAAACCCAATTAATTTATCATCCAAACCTCTTGATTAGGAGTCAAATTCTAATATAATTTCAATGATACATGGGTACGAGAGATCAATTGAATATTTAGGGAAATGTGGATAAACAAATAGAATATGTGTAGAATCTTTTCCTCAGCTATGCAACTACTTTCGATATCAGAATGAAATTCATGACATCATTGGTCTGCATGGAATACGATTTTTGAGACTATTGGTAATATTTCACTATTGTTCTTACATTCAACATCCTGCACAGGTCTGTTCAATTTTTATAATTTCTTTGACAGAATTATTTCTCTTCATTTGGTGTAGTGGGAATGATATACATTGTTATGGGAATTATTTAAGCTTGAATCTTCTTCTGTAGTAGGTCCTTGATGTTAATAAAGAAACAAATTTTGTAAGAATAGGATACTTAGAAATTATTATACCAAACTTTAATACTATGAGAAATTTTCCTTTCCCATGTAACTCCAAACATACTATGGATTTGATTGAGATATTTTCATCACATTCTCTTCCTCATTAGATTAAAATAAATATGGTTGGTGACTCTAAATTAACCCAAGTCCCTTGGGGTGTGGTCCTATTTTTCAAGATTATTGGAAAAATAGAATGGGTTGTTTTTATGGCTCATGTGGTCTAAATTATTCTCTTAATGTAGAGATTATAGGAATTATTCATGCTATCAAGTTACAAAAAATAAATTTTTGGCATAATATTTGGTTGGAAAGATAATCATTAACTCTTTTATAGGTCATTAGAAATGGTGAATTCAATATTTCCTAGAGACATGCACTAAAATGGAAGGAGTACAAGAATACAATTATGAGTCTGAACTTCAATGTCACACATGTTTTTTGGAGGCCAACATAGTTGTTGATGTGCTTGCTAATTTGGGTTTTGGTGTGAATCTCACTTGGTCAGAGGTGCTCATGGTTTCTTTGATTTATTTCAATGACTATGATTGTAAAAAGTCCCCACACATTCGATACTTATATTTTTCATCTTAAATAAATACCATATCATTTTGTTAAAAGAAGAATTTTTAAAAAATAAAGGATAAATTAAAATTTTCTTGGAGATCCATCTATATTTTCATGGAGGAGTGGGGTCAGTCCAATAAGGTATTAAGAAGAGGTTAGAGTTATAAATGTCCAATCGAATGAAGGTAATTTCCCATTTTAGAAATTTTATATCTTTTCACATGGTTACGATTCATGTTTTCATAGATTTTTTGATAACCATAGAAAAACAAATTCCCTTTAAAATGAATCCTAATAGTAACATGGGAATAACGACATTGTTTTAAAAACCATGTGCAAGATGTAAGCTAGCCTCTAGACACAAACCAAAACAATATCATAGTTTTCTATAGTAATAATTTTAGAAAAAACATAAATAAAACATGAATATTTAATCCATAAAATATCGATCCATCCTATATGGTTACTACAACCTCACTAAAAACATTGTGTAGGCCTTTCACCTAGCCTAATTTAACCAAATATCAAAATTATCAACCCTCATCTCTTGAAAGCCTTTGAACCTCAGAATAGCTATACCAAGATCAAAATTAAACATGTATATGACCTAGAGGGGATCATAATTCTACCCACATGAAACATTAATTCACCAATAAACTGTGTGGATTTTGGGCTCTCAAAGAGGTTAAGAAAAAACGTATCACTAGTGATTCAATCCCCAAACCACATGGTTATCTAATCTGAAAGACAAAAATATATGATG
This sequence comes from Viscum album, assembly GCA_963277665.1. NCBI lineage: Eukaryota > Viridiplantae > Streptophyta > Magnoliopsida > Santalales > Viscaceae > Viscum > Viscum album. The sequence goes on from OY728142.1 coordinate 1,545,309,645, forward strand.
GAAGTGAAATTTTTTCTCATGTAACACCTTATCTTAGAGATCTATAATCCCACCTCGTTGGTCAACAACTCATGTATTGGGATCAATATCAATATACTCAAACTCAATAACCAGGGATGGGTTTTATTGATACATTCTAACTTAGGAGACTATAAAAACAATGTGAATAAGTGTCAATCCATTTGAAAATTTCTATTGACAATCTATATTTTAATTTCATTTTGAAATCTCTAAAGCACAAAAAACACACATTATTAACTCACCCTACTTTTCCAAATGATGATGTCACTAATGTGGTGAAATCCATAAAAATACCCAATCACCTTCCAGAACCAATAATAAACAAACATAGTGTCCAGTATTACATCTTCAGTGGTTTATAACTATTTCTATCTTTTTTTTGAGATAAAGACATCATTCTTGAGATCCATAAAAAATACATATTCCAACCAGAGTCAATTCACCTACCATTTCTTTACAAAAGAATACTCATATGGTTTCCCATATAATAGTTCAATGTTAATCATTTATTAAATGACTAAAACCCATTAATATTGGAAATATTTAATTAGTGAAGATGTTAAACAAAAAATTTAGTGAAATCTAGAACATACTCATTAGTTTTACCCTCAAGATTTAGTTAATTAAACTAATAAAATATACATATATGGATAGAAAATGATGATGAATTTAATTTATGAAAAATGAAATTTATCACTCACGTCATGAATTAAGATATTAAGAATGAATACATTTCAAAAAATATAATTATAGGAACTCTATGGATCCTCAAATATCCTTGTAAATCTAATCATTAAAGAACATCAACCATAACCATCTCTTTGACAGGAAAAATTGAATTTTATTTCATTAATCAATTTTTGATTACCCAAATCATATCTTCTTCCATATTAGGATTTATTGGTAGATCAATTATAAGGTACAGGGGTCCTCTATAAAACCTTTTTAATATAATGGTTAAAGTTATATCAAACCAATAGGCAAGTGGTGTCTCGCTTCACATTTCTCGTAGACAGGGATATGTGATTTAAATTTTTGAATAAAATGTCTTGTAAAAGGATATTTACATTGATTTTAATTAATAATATATAGTTGTAGCCCATATTTCATGAATAAACTAGACAAATAACCATAATTAATGAACCCCTCAATACCAGAACCGTTATCTACCTTCAATGATACATACCACCCTTAAAATATTTAAAAAAAAGAAACCCAATGTATCCCCACCACAAACAGTTTTATCAAAAATAATTATACTGGAATATGTTGGTTTACTGATCCCATTCTGATAATACAAATAAGAACCACCTTTCTCACAAGATGAGACAATAATCTCATCAAAAGAATAATTACAACCATCTAATTTTTTGAAAATAACATCATTAAAGTACTCTCTATATTTATTTCCCCATATCATGTATTAGTATTTCAATAATCAGGTAATCTTTGAGAAAAAATATAAATTCCAGAGTGTAGAAAATATCAAAATTAATGATATTTAATCCGATAACCATGTAATTGAATCATGGGATTAGATTCATGTAGGTAAAGGTAAATATTAGGATATTATAATCTGAATTTATCCAAAACTTATCTCTAAAAGGATAGTGTCAACAAGTTATGAGAAGCATGTAAAACATTTATTAACTCATGATCCCATAGAGATAGATTATTTACATGAATAAATAATTGAAAAAAATTCATAATTCATCACCCATATTGTCAACATTAAGACATATCCCAACTCCTTTAAATTAGATTCACAATAACATCATCAATACTGACCATGGCTTAGAATGAATCGACAATGGGGATAATTTTAACCTCACTTTCGGTATTTTAATGGATTACTAGGTTTAGTATTATCCAATAAAAGGATATTTTGATGATAGATACCGAACAAGTTTCTCCCAACCATTTCTATTTTTCTAAAATGATGTAAAAAAAGAAACTACATTGATACAATAGATCATGAACATGTTATCTATGGTTACACATTCCATACAAAGGTATCCCAAATTTTCTCCATTCCTAACCATATAAAACAAACATTCTCTCAAAATATTCATCCAACCAAGTGAAAAATATTGTAAGCTTATGAAAAAGCATCGTCCCTAAGAAAAATTCAAATGATCATTTGGTAAAACCTACCACCTTGGTCATTAGGATGGAAGAATCCAAAACTCCATATCCTCTACGTATAACATAACTAAGATATATTTAAAATAAAAACATGCCTCAATAAGAAAATTTAACGTCCATCCCCTCATAATTAGCTTGAGAAGCAGTAAGGACATTACTTGGACTTAAGTGTCTTCCCCAAGATGTCAAAGTCTAGAAATAAATTCTAAGGGTTTCATTACTAGATGGGGGATGATTTTTGATTTGGAAATAAAACAGAAGAACTAAACATTCCAAAACCAAAAACTACTGAATGATTCATTATACCATTTTTAAAAAAATAATAAAAATACCATTTTTACAAATACTAATCTAAACAAAGTACCATAGTATAATAGAAATAATATCATATTAAAAAGTAGAAGACAAAGCACACGGAATCAAAGACCTAACTACATGCTCCAACTCAAACTCCATTCCCATTAATCATGAATCACAACAAAAGAAGTGTTGTTATTAACCATTATCTACATATTGATAGAAAATATCTACAAATTCACCAATGTAAAAAATAATTTGTGGGTAATGATACTCATAAGGCTTTCCATAAATGACTTCTCTACTCACACCACATGGATAAAACATGTCTGAATATTTATATAAAACAATTTATATAAAAAAGTATCATAATTCATATAAAAGTGAATATTTTTTTAACCAAAAAAAATTCCCATGAAAATAGAAAAAAAAATTCATTTAACCATTTATCGATTTCCGTTTTGGCATAACCCATTCAACTTCACATAGCCACACATAGACACTTCTCAGCCATATAAACATGTTGTCACAGTATATGGTGGAACTACACGTACATACTCCATACCTTTGATAGTGGTACTTTCGTGACCATTATCCATCACATTCCTTCCAAGCATAACCATTTAATCCAACCAAATACCAATAAAAACATTTTCTACCCAATTAATTTATTTCAATGAAACTGAACTTTTATTAAATATAATAATAATAAATAATTTCAAAAAACCAATCCTTTTATTGAAATTCCTTTATATAAAAACTCATACCATTAAATCTAGAAATTTATTAAAAAACACTTCCATCAATCAAAACAAAATAAAAATTTTAAAATCATCATTTTAAAATCATTTCATCAAACTCACCTTTTCCAAAACACCCAATTTGGAACAATGCCATAAACCATCACCATAGAACATTTCCATCAATAAATGTCACAAAAATTTCCCAAAAAATAATAAATTTTAAATTAATAGGTCCACTACTATCAAGAGGAGTTGATAGTGAAGCCACATACCTCAAGAATTATGGTGAAAATGGACAATTGCATAAAACCACCCACAAAACCAGGATGAATTTCTAAAGTCCCAGCTTAGATCGCTCCCCCTATCACCCATAAGGAGAAATATAAGCATTACTATAATAAATAAATATAGATATATCAAAAGAGATACTAGATATAAAAAACTGATAGGGGTAGGGATATAGATCTATGAAAAAACATAAAAAACAACCAAAAATGATTACTTGTTATGGTAAACGGGCTTCAACACACTAATAAACACATTTGGATCACTTCCAAATCAATGGGGAAGGGATTAAAAGCATTTGGGAGTAATATAAATATAGAAAAACATAATGGCTAAAATCTATACTCAACCTAGATACACTTTTTTTTATCTAGTTTTTATACCAGGTGTGGTTAGTTGCATATTTAGGCAAACAATGTGCTAACAATGCAATAGCCTCTATCTCAAGGAGAACATATCATGGTTTCCCACACAATTAGAAAAACCATCAACCAAATTTGGAAATGTTTTTTATCCCACATTGTGTGGTTTCCCCTAGAACAACACATGATTTGGACAAACTGTGCACCTACCTATGAGCCTTCCTGTTAGCCATTTTCTCACTATATAATGTTTCTTGAATGAATTTCATGTATTTTTTAAATCATTATCAAACATCTCACATGTAGAAAATCACCCAATATTCCAAATGGTCTCTAAACCCTAACACACATCACACAAACACTTTATATACATAAAATTCCATAATTAATGGTCACTTACTTGAAACTAGGGGTGATATATTTTCTACACCATTTTCCATTACATCCCCAAAAAAGTATAAAACAATCATTAAACTAAAATATTTTGGTCCATTACTCTTTTATTCTTTTCTATCATTCACAACATTCTTACTCAGTCTAATAATGTTTCCAAAAAATCCTCTCTAGTCTGATGTTTTTCCCATGAACGAATTTGTCTTACCTATCCATAATCTATATTGGCACATGCACCAACAAATCATCCATATATAGGTCATAGTGATCACATCAAATAACATTGTCTACATCTAGATGATACATTTCCTACTCAGATACATGAAACTCATTATGCACAAAACTGAAACATAGTGTCAAAGACAAAAAATATTCAACATCACTAATCTGTTCAAGTATCTCAAAAGAGATTGTTTGTCGAGAAGATAAATTTCCCTTCTTTCCAAAAATGATTATTTCCAAGACTGGATGATATTACTAAGAATACATTATCACTTATCTCAAATGAAAATGTCCATCAATGATTATCCACATATGATTTTTGATGAATCAGAGCAGTCTCGGTCTATTTATTAGTCAACTAAATCTTCTCTATTGTTTCTTGGACAATGCATGGCCCAATAACTGATGTCAAACTTATTTCAATCAAAAAAATTGTATAATGACATATATTATATACAATTAATCAAAATGATGCATATATAAGGAGGATTTCTAGATTTTGTTATATTATAACACTACCAATGGTATGTGATCATCCCATAAGCGACCAAAATCCAATAGACAAGATTATAGCATGTCTTTAAAATATTTTATCGCCCTTTAAAATTCACCATCCACCTGAAGATAAAACATTTTACTCATAGTTAACGAATTCACAAGGCCTTTTTGTAAGTATTTTTAAAAATAATATGTAAAACTCAGATTTTCATCTAATACTATCAAAACTAGTACACCATGTCTTTTTACAAATTCATGAATATAGATTTTAAACATATTATTAATTGTATGATATTCAAGAATAGGGAAATTTTGGGATGACTTGGGGAGATGATACATTTTCTCCCAAATTTAATCATATTTCCAAACTAGTCTTCGGAGACCTATTACAAATTATAAGGATATCTGCACCCATTTCCAAAAAAGAATTAGAAAATGCTACAACAAACCTACTAGTCACTAATGTTTTTATTTATCCTACTGATAAGTTAATAATATTGAAGAAAACCCACCCACCTTGTTTTTCATTCCAACCCACCAAAATTGTGCATTCAACTCCTTATAAATCATTCATATTCCTAGGTGAACAACCCATCTCTAATTCTAGTAAGTGTTAAGGATTTGTTCTTGAAAATCGAGGAAACATCCATCCGACTATTGAATAACGAAACGTAACTCTCATATACCCTCTTTCCCCCGATGGTCTCCCCACCATTGAGTTTTGACCTCATCACAACACATTCGGAATTGGATGTCTGTCCCCTAGTTTATCATCTATACCAAATCTGGAACAAACAAAACAAGAATGAAAAATACATCTTCACCTCAACTTCACATTCCAAGAGAATGTCATCTATCACTAACATTAGATTTCATGGTCTGAAGCTTCTTCTTCCAACAGAGCATATGACTTACTATTTAATCTATCCACCACTTTATTGAATTTTCCTAGCCTATAAATCATTTAAAAGTCAAAAATTTAGGGATAATCCATCCATATACATTGAAATAGGGTCAAATACCTTTTGGTAAAAAATATCGTTTCAAGCTCCTGTTATCTGTAAACACAGAAAATTTCTCAGAAAATATGTGATGACACCAAATATTGAAAGCATGGACTATGCTAGCTGAATCCAAATCATGAAATCTCTAGTTCAGCTCATGTAATGACAAATTCATTGATCTATAATAAACAACATGGTCTCCATTCATGACAAAAAAATCTTTACCCTTCTCTTTAAGAATCACAACACACCACATACCCGTGTCCAGATTCTAGAAAAATCAATATTGGTGCTGGTGTAATGTGAAAATTTAGATATTGAAAAACCTTCTAACATTTATCATTCCATTTGAATAGAAAATAAGACTTTGTAAAAGTTGTCATTGGTGAGTCCAATCATGAAAATTATTGAACAAAGGGTCGATAATAACCAGCTAGAAAAAGAAAAATACATATCTCAAGGAAATTATTTTGATGTTACCAAGAGATAATAAATTCTATATTTTTGTATCCAATTAAATGACTACATTAAAAATTACATGGACATGTAAATGTACATATTTTATCCAAAAATAACACATTGATAATTTTGTATAAAAATGATGATCTGTCAGGAAATATTTCCATGTGTTTCTAATTCTCATCCATTATACTTGAAGACACGAGTATATCATCCACAAACAAACCAAAAAATAATCTAGATATCTCTGAAATATATGTTTTACCAATTCCCTAAATATCACTATTTAATTATTATAACTTAAAGCGATTTCCACATATTCATAATTCTCATATCTTCACATAAAAACTATCTTCAAAGAATTATTATTTCGAACTCGCAATTGTCGATATCCTGATCACAATTCAATCATAAAGAACCACTTATCTCCCCTTAATTGATCTAAAATATAATAAATTTGGGGATGTGAATAGAAATTATATATCGTAACTTTTTTGAGCTTACTATTATTTACACACAACTGAAAAGTTCAATCCAACTTTTGGACAAACAAGACTGCTGCTGCCCATGGAGAAGTTCTAGGCTGAATGAACACTTTTTCTTTCCATCTTTTCCAATTGCACTTTTAGTTCCTATAATTCTGTCAGTACCATAAAATAAAATTGGAGGAATATATAAATGTTCCTTAGAATGATATCAATTGTAAATTCAATATCTTTTTGTGGGTGGAAACACTAAGATGTTTTTAGGAAAAACATTAAAAAACTGATCAATGAATGCCAGAAAACTACATTTCTCGATCTCTTCCACGGATTCCAAAGTAAAAAAGTTCAAACTGGTATGATATTTTTACAACTTGTAGTTTATACAATCATGTTTCACATTCCATTATTTTACGGTTTCCATGAATGATATTCTCGATGTCATTCTCAATCACAAAACTGGCCCTTCTATTATAACAATCGATGTGAGCCTTGAATGTGGTAAACTAATCCATACAAAGGATTATTTCATAGATATCCATTTACAAAATATGGGAATACCATATCATCTCTAATCATTCAATAGTTATATAACATTCCCTATAAAAAATTCCTTCACATTATCTTTGACCATGCAGAGTTTGGATTTTCAACACCGAAGGAATCATCTCAAAATTTAAACTCAAAAAATCAATATCATGAGAATCAATTAAGGAATGGGATAAAACCATATCAAATAAATCTATCATAAGGGTATAATTAAAAATAATTCTACCTCTCACCATCAATGGTATAGACTAATCATCAATAATATTCATGGTTGACACTATATAATTTCTTACTCTCCATACTTTGTTCCTTATTTCCCTATTGATATTTCCCATACTGAGTAGTCATGTTATTCTTAGAATAACAATGTATAACTCTGTTTTTTCAAAGAATTATTTTTCATTTAGCCTATTCTTATAAAATAATATGATTTCTATAAGACTTGATAAGTGTCTCAAACAACCGTCCTCAGAGCACTACAACAACAGAACTAAAGATTCCCCTTATGATTGACATTATTCTATATAATATATTGTTTTGTGCACTCTAACATCATGGGGTCCATGTAACCACTTTGTTAAAATCATGGATTTTTCATGGGTCCTCGAGAAATATTTACGAATCCAAATATATGATTCTATCCTATTCTCATACCTTGGAAATAGGTTTCCCACTTCTAGTTTCTTCAAGAATTAGAGTTCCCACCAATTACTCTAGGTATCAACATAATACCTCCCCATTTTTCTCTAATGTTTTCCCTTTTATAAACCATATACATGTTGACCATATCTATGTAATATATAATATAGAGTACAATACTCTTTAAGGGAATGCCCTGCCTCATCCCCGATTCAAAGATATGTGCCTTTAAGGATGCATTAGAAACAAATTCTGGTTAAAAGCATACTAAATTCCTTAATTTATCCACATACTCTGTCACTAGGAGGATCTATTATTTTGAGATAAATAAATCTATTGTTCTTTCAATTATGAATATATGTGGGTAGAATTGTTTTATAAACAATTATGAAAAATTATCCCAAATAATGCCTTTTCCTAGTTCATCCTAAAGAGTTAATTCCATAAAATGGAATGCACGATACACCAAAAAGATCCCCCCAGCTTGACATTCAACTATTCTTGTGTTCTATGTAAATCAAAGATCTAATTGATGCTTTTCGGTCAAACATATTCTATTTTTGGGTCTAAATCACCCTGATAGATTAGTGAATTCAACTTCTGGATCTGAAAGGAATGATTCACTTTCCATGTTCTACCCCTCATGTTCCCTCCTTCCATATCCAGAGTATCCTGAACTATACTCTGAAACAACTATTGATTCACCTGTGGCTCCATCACAACAATATTCCCAGCAGCTTCCTCTGGTTAGTTTCTACAATGCCAACTGGGGCCATTTTCTGTAATGGAATCAAATTCTATAGGTCTCACTCTCTCATAACTTATGTCTTAAAAATTTCTAATTATACCACATAACAACTATAAATGAAATTATTTCCAAAATATACCATTTCAATGTTCCACCATTTTTGAAAAATTTCAAGTTGGTTTTAAAAATAAAATTAATTTCAAAATATCAAAACTATACTCTATTCAAAATCCTGTATTTGAATCTAATTTCTGTATTTTCCGAAAAACAAAAAATTACACTAAATCATTACTAAAAATGATATATTCACTCCTAGTTGGAAGTCATTTTTCTAATTCATGTCATGCTCATCTCATTAGCTAAAACCATGACAATGAGTTTCCAATTAATTTATGTGTCTCCAAAATACTTATATACCCAACTCAATGGTAAAAAGAATATTAATATAAAAATTGTTAGCTATATATTTTAATTCTATACATTTCATGTCCTAAAAATCCTACTTCTTTGTTCCATAACAACTCAAGGAATAAACAAGAATGAATTTCAACTCCATGATAGACAGAACTACTGACCACTTGTTAATTGAACCAGTTGATACAAATTGTTTCACAATGATATTTGGAAGGACCAAAAATGATACCACTTGTAACATCATGCCCCACCTCAATATCATGAGAAGGAAGAAGAACATTACATGGCATTAAGTGAAATTCCCATGATTCCAAAGGCTTGAAATAACTGACAAGGGATTCAATAAGAGATAGCATAAAGTTTTCCATTTGAAATAAAAAAACCCAACTAAACATACAGCAACCAAAATCCAGTATAAGATGCGTGATTATAATTTTCAAAACTCATAACAATAATATTGATATCAAACCCAAACTACAAAAAAATACCAAAGTGAAAGAAAAATAATATTATTGTATAAAGGGGAAGACAAAACTCAAATACTCCAAGACCTAATTAATTTCTCTAACTCCAACTTCATGAACAAGAATCATGAATAACTAATAAATAAGTGTGATGATTTACCATTTCTTGTATATCTATACACAACATCTTCAAAATCAATAAGTTGTAAAAGCAGGGGTGAGTAATGAAAATCATTATTCTATCACCAAATGACATCCCTAATCACTCCACTAGGGTAAAACATGTTTGCACACTTAAATAAAACACTTCATGTAAATAAAATTAACATTATTTATATAAGATAAAATATTTTTTAAACCAAAATGGTTTTTGAAGAAAACTACCAAGAAATCCATTTTACCGTTTGTCGATTTCCACATTTCCATAACCAATTACAGTTAACACAACCACCTACACACACATCTTATACCCAAATTCCTAGTGTTACCATTAATTGCAGAATGTCACCACTTTTGTCCATCCTATTGATTAAGGTAATTTGATGACCATTATTCAACCCATTAAATACATTCTTAAAAATTTAATCCAATAACATTATAATACAAAATGTTCCAAATCAATTCAATAATTTCAATAAAAATCCACTTTTATTAAAAAACCATAACAATGAACCATATCAATAAAACCAACCGTTTTATTTCATGCCTTTTTTTCTAGAAATCTATTCAAATACAACCACAATTTTTTTCAAAGTACATTCCAATGAGTCAAAACAAAATAAAAATATTAAAATCGTTATTTTAAAATGATGGTACAAAACTCAACTTATCCCAAATACCTAATTTTTCACAATACCATAATCCATCCTAAAAAAGATTCCTATAATCAATTCCACCTAAATTTTACAACCAACTTTAAACAAAACAATAAATTTTAAATTATTTCTTCCATTACTAGAAAATAGATTTTAGAGTGATTCCACCTATCTCGGGATTTATTGTGAAAATTAACAACAACACGAAAATACCCAAAATCTAGGATGAATCTCCATAAACCTGTCTGATATGTTTGTCCATATCATCCAAAATACCAAATATAAACATGATTGGAATAAAAATGTTGTATATATACACATTGGGAATATATTTAGGAAATCAAGAGAGGGAGGTATTTAAATTTATAAAATGACAAAAAAACCACACAAACAATGACTTGCTATAGGAATCAGGCGTCAATGCACAATAAAACTCCTATAGATCACTTCCAAATCAATAGGGAAGGGTACCATATCCTTTAAGAGAAAGAATTTTCAACTCATGGATGAAATGGTGCCAAAAATGGGGGTTAATGGGTAATCATAACATACATCCACTTTTTGTGGATCTTGTCTTTAAATTGTGCACATTTAGTCATAGGGTTAGACAAACCATGACCTGACAATGTGTAAACATATATCTCAAAGAACACCACACATGGTTGGACCACATGTTTAGACAAATAGTGTGACCACTATGCAAAATTTCATTGTACCAATTTTCAAAATTTACCCTAGGCGGCAACATGATTTGTAAAGAGAATGAGGAAACATATCTACCTTAACCTTCACCCCTATATCACTAGGAATGGTTTCCTATAGGAGGTTCATGGTTTCCAAAAACCATGATCAAGCCATTCACCAATTGAAAATTCCCAAAAAAAATCCCAAGGGTTTCTCAATCCTCCTAAACATGAACTAAACAATTAATATACTCAGTGTACATAAATAAAGGGATGAATTCTTTAATATAGGTGTGATTTATAAATAACATGGATCAAGTATTGGTTTATTATATTTCACTCATAGTAACATGGGTTTAGATGAGTCACCCTCATGGATCAAATGATCCAGCCAACTACATGGATTGATATTATGGATTCTTTATCACATCTCATAACTAAAACAAATCTAGTTACCTATGCAAACACCTATGGATTTATATTTATTTAACACCAATCCAAAAAATAGTGTATATTTTTACAAAAAATATAACCTAGAATAAAGTTTCACATGGTGATTTGAAAGAATGATGCCTGAAGAAACTCCAGATGGATACCTCACTTAACAAAATATCCCTAATATGATATCTAATATAATAAATAAATTATTATATATCCATACCTATAAAACACAAAAACCATAGAGTGAGATACCATTGAAATCATAAATAAAATAATAGGATGCAATCAAGATTATGCCCTTGGTAAATAACACTATAAATCAAATATGATCATTCTATACTAACTGGACTACACATAAATATATATTCCATTTTTATGTTATGATATAAAAAATATCAAGAGGGAGTATTACACTCATCACTCTATTTGGATCATATGAAAAAATTAGATAAAATGAAGATAAAAAACACGATGAAAGTATATTTCTTAATATAATGTCCTTTCCAAAAAACATAGTTATGTAATAAATTATTAACACTATTTGAATACATTTCCATTAAGTAATATTACATGAATCCTACACACAATAAATATTCATGCCAAAAATCAAAATAAAAAAATAATGTAGAAAAACTCAAAAATATTTAAAAACAATCAAAGTTAATGATAATAAATTTATTTCAAAAATTGTCATTTTTAAAACCAACAAAGATATTTTAAAATGGGTTATATAAAAAAAATATCATAAGAAAAAAATCATTAATATAAAAGGAAATCCAAATGGGAAACATTTTAGGACCCCTTAATTATAAAACAAATCCGGTTACGTTTCAAGATAATGCATTAAAAATGATTCACATTCATTTTTTATTGTATTATGTGTGTTTATAATTATTTCAAGGAAACATCATTTGATGGAATAAAAATAACTTTTCTCAATAGCTAGATTCTAATTTTGTATTATCGTTCCAATTTCAAAACATTATTTTCTTTTTTAAATTACATGTTGAAAACTCTAACTAGTTTTTGATTAAATCAAAATAAACTTGACCCTCAATGGATTTATAATAAATAACTATTTACTTTAAAATATTTCACCCTAATTAAATACATGCTTTAAATTTGTAATATTCACACATATAGAACATTAATAGGTTTCAAAACCACAACATTAATGGGTTTTGAAAATTAAATAACCATATTTGAAAACCTAATATTGAAACTAAAAATTATTTTGTTTAGAAGAACCAATTATTCAAATTTAAAATAAAACTCAATATATACAAAATGAATTATTAATATAAAAAGTTTTTATTATATGCACATACAAAAATATCATTTCATAACAATCAATCAAACAAATTTTTTATATCAACATATCTTATGAACAATATTGAATATTTTCACATTAATTAGATTCACTGAATGAATCAAAGAATCATGGGTTCTAAAAAATTTAAAAAAAATTATGTAGAGTCATGATAATACAATCCACATAGTTAATGGATTCATTCCAAGCATTCAAAAACTTACATAATGATTCCAAAATCAATTTTTTAGTCACCGCATGGGTTGTTGAGATCCCAAGATGACTTCCCAAGATGATTCCTCTTACCATTTACTCCATAAATAAAAAACGCCCATAAAACCAATACATGAAAATGAGGATCATAGCTCATCATATCAAACCATGAGTCATATAAATCATCAAATTTACTTGAAACTCCCAAATCCATGGATTCTAAAATGGTATCATGGAATGTGTTGATCAAGATCCTAAAAAATATATACTCATTAAGACCAAATATTTCCTAGATCCAGTCTACCATACCCCCAAACAAATCGTAGGTAGCATCATTTCACTTTTGGTTGGGTTAAACACCTCTAATTTAATTTTGAACTAATGTAACCCAAGATAAAAAATAATTATTTCTAAATTGGAATTCCATGTGACTCTAAGTGCAATACCAATCACCACATGCTAGAAAAAATAACATGTACATAATAAAAATAAAATTGGGATTGATTTCACCATCCAAAAAAATATATGATCATATTGAATATATTAAATTATAAATATTGGTATCCAAAATAAATTTTTATTTCAAAACAACCCAAATATACTGTTAACATCCATTAACTACATAACAATGTCTAAATAAACAAACTAAAATACCATTAACATAGAACCTGATGTATCCATTGGGTCTATCTCCATGTGATAATAATTATGCATCCTAACAACCCACCAAAAGTTGAAATGATTATGGAGATTTTTCCCATGTATGTCGCTCTTCATATTTCATGTATGTTGGAAAAACAATGTCCATATACACCCAAAGGTGTAGGTGTGATGAGAGGAAAATTTGACATATGGGATGTCACTATGAATAATTAGATAACTAATAAAAATATTCATGCTTGGATAAATATATCAATTTGATATATAATAATGTCAAATAAATACCCATGTAATCTATCTAGAAAGTGTTAAATGTAAATTCACAAGATGAGGGTGTACAAATCTCTGACACATAATGAAATGCTAACTGACGTAAGTGAATCCACATCTATAGGATCTAAAATCACAGATAATGGATACCCACTAGTTAATTTGGAATCATTGGAACCTACCCATGTGATAGCTTAATCCCTTAAGGTTTGTGTATGTTTAGTTTTCCACACTATCCTGAGCTTCCAAAATGTGTAATATACCATCATTACGTATCATGAAGACCAGACCTAAATTTAAAAAAAAACAACATCTATAATAATTCCACATTAATTACCTGTTTTAAAATAAAATTTAACATTTAAACACATCAATAAGGGATTTTATCAGACACATCATGTGTATAAAATTTAGTTCTGATAGAAAGTTCATTTGAAAAAAACATTCTTTTTATTCAAAATATCAATGAAATATATCATGAATATAAAACACTAAATTAAATATATTAAAACCAATATTGGTAATCACAATAACCCATGCACATAAATTTATTGAACATATAATAGAGACATGTACCTCCCCAATGAACAGAATGATGTCTACATTGAAATTGGTGATGGGAAACAAATAGAAATTATTCTAATAACCATATATCAAATATAAAAACAATTAATCCTCCATAAAATCAATTAGATCTTAAAATAAAATCCCATTAAGGTTCCAAAAACACAAGTGGGAGAGATATGAAGATAGAATATAGAGAAATGATGAGAAACTAGAAAAATTAAGAACATGACTCAAAGAGATCCAACCAAGTCAACCTATGAATACCATGTAATCAAGGGGTGAATACCATGGATAATCATAGAGGACATATTTTTTTTGCTAATGTTGGATTTAAATGGGATTATATTTAAATTCAACCATATAAATACAATTACTTTTAAAATTTTAAGATGTTTGGATCGGGTTTCACGCTTATGAAACATGTTTAGAAAAATTATCCTCTAACTAAGAGGTAGAAATGTCCTTTGAATACTATGTGGTATGGTTTCATATAATAGCTGCATGGTTTGATAAACCTTGGGTAATACATTTCATATCCTCTATAACCAAACACAAATAACTATACGGGTTGTATCGACAATGATACAGTTTTAGAAACCATGTTTCAACAATGAAAATTACATATAGATCATATAGATATATCTCACACAGTTACGATATAGTTACTAATAACAGTGTATAGAACATGCATCTAGAATATTTCCCCAAAATATTTAATTCCTTAACATGTGACACATTAATTCCAATAGAACCAAAGAATATTTAAAAACTCACAAAATTAATCATACATATGACTTGTAGGTAAGCACATGTTTTATATTATAGTACATCATTTATTTTGGAATATCTACTATAATTATAATTTATTGAGTTACTATGGGTATTCTTGAATATATTCCAAATATTTTTGGAAAATTATGGTCTTTAATTTTATCACATGGAAATTTCATTTTATTTTTACTGATTTATATTTCTACCACATAAAAATATTCTTTAAATGACTCTTTCCTAAATATTTAAGACATCCGTAAGATATTTCTTCAACTATAATTTCCTTTCATTTAGATAAAATTAGATACCATGAGAATCATTCTTCTATGTTTGATAAAGATATTATTTTCAATTTCATAAGATATTTATTCTTTTCTCTCTCAGTAAAACGAAGTTATTATCTAAAAGTGGTTTCATTATTAATTTCATTCAAAAAAAAGTGAAGCATTTTTAAAAAGAAAATATTGTCTTATTTATAGATATTTCATCACAAGTATCCATGTTTTTAATTCCCAAAATTATTTTCCTTTACATTATGAAATCTAACTATGTTTTTACTAATGGAACATTATATTATTATAAAATTAATTTTTAGTGGTAAATTTTACTACCAATTTTTACAGTATGGGTTTTATATGATGGTATATAAAAATATTCAAATGTTTTTCAATAATTTCAAAATAATATACTTTATATTAAACATTAAATTTATTTCTGATGACCTTTTTACTATACAAAGATATATTATTAAATTTTCATTTTAAAGTTAATTGTTTTAAAAAACAACTTCACCTTCTTCAATCCTATGTGAAATTTTTAAGGATCTATTATTGAAGGTTTTTTAAATTAAATTTATTAAAAATGTTTTCATATACCCTTTTAAAAACCATTGGGTAATTTTCAAGGCTCCTGTATTGATATTTTCTTCTAAAAGTATTGCATTTTAAAAAAAACCAATTTACGTTATTAGAAAATACATTTATATTAACAGTAAATTATTATTTTATTCCAATAATAAAATTGTTTTATAACAAATAATTTAAAATTTCTACTAAATTTTTATATTTATAAATATTGATATATTTCATTGGAAATTATTTTTTATTAATATCCATCTAATTTTTCTTTCGAAAAACTCTTTTTGGTTGACTGCAACTCGAGTATCAACCATTCACCTTCTTGGCGTAAATTTTGGTGATACCATAGAGAAGTTTTACAAAACCCATTTTCCATAAATTGGTTATTAATAATATAAATAATTATTATTTTCATGTGTCACACATTTCAACCATGGATTTTCAATTACTTTCATTGGTTCAAATACGCTTTCGGTTCTCAGTTTTCTCTTGGTTTTCAGGTGTTCGGGGTATTAAATTATGGTGTGTCATGTTTTCTTGATCTATGAACATAGTATAAGGCTTATAGGATGGTAATTGGCCTCCTATGTTTTCAAATTTATGGTGTTAGGTTGTGGTTTTTGGAGTTGGATTAGTGACACTCCTAGTGACACCTCTTGTGGGGTATCTTGTCTGGGTGGTTTTTACCCTTGAGCTGGATGAGTCTTGGGGTAAAAATGTGGTTTTATTTTGGGTATTATATTCACCTAACCTTGTAATATATTTCCCCACTTGGTTTTTACATTATACCCCCTTGAATTTGGAATATTATGGGTGGTTTTTGGGAGCCCAAAATAGTCTGCATGATCTGGCCACACAGTTTACTAAACTGTGCATGGATATCGTTCATGGGTGTCCAGTTCATTAATTTTTTTTATTGATTTTCCAACATTTCATTTCTATAATAAACCCAAATCTTCCCCATTATTCCCCATTTCATGACCTACTTCTATGGAAGGCCTATATGCTCCCTCAATCTCCTATGGAACCCATCTTTGAGGGGTTTTGGTGGGGAAACTTATAGATTATTCAACGTTAGTGATTTAGACTTTGTTTCTTCCATCTTCCTTTGGTATTATATTCTCTTTCATGAATTTACTCGTGACCTGACGTTATGTTTCAAACCATGGATTTGATTTTGTTTCTTTTTGGTGAAATCATAAGGTTTTATGTTTCTCTTCACTTCATTTAGGTACGACGGTGGTGCGCTTGATGTATCACCCCAAGATTTAAGGATTTTGACTCAAAAGGTAGGTGATTCCATGTTAAAATAATTAATGATGAGTTATCTTTCTTGTTTTTTTAATTTATCATGTTTCTAATATTTTTTGTGTGGTGTGAAAACCATTTTTGGTTGCGATGGTAACAAATTTTGCATTAAAGTTGCATTTTTTCTTGAAGTGTGTATTTTTCAAATGTAACTCATGTGTTTACTCTTATGGTATATTTATAAAATGAAGATGATATTTATTATTTGTTGAATTGGGCTGAAAATTCTGGTTTGGTAATGTTTTTGTGTCATGTGGGACCCAAAATGGGGGTTTGGAATGGGTGTTAGGTGTAAAACAATGTTTCACCCCTTGAATGTGTTTTTTGGAAATATTTGTTTTTCAGATGTACCCTTTGTGGTATTATTTGGGGAAATTTTGAAGCACATGAGAATGGATTGATAAATTTTGAAATGGATATCAATTATTCTTCGGTAGGGTCTTGGTGTGATTTTTTCCTTGAAATATAGTTTTCAAATGGGTGTGGTTTGCAAGGCATAGTAACACCCCTTGGGATTGTTTTATTAAAATTGTAAATGTTTTATTGGGTTAAAAAATGTGGGAGAAGGTTGTATATGTACTGTTTGGTTAGTTTGTTCACCTAATGTGAGTTTTTGAAAGTTAATGTGGTGATTTATTATGTCAAACATTTTTAGAATGTTTTACAAAGGGAAGAAATGTTTTATCAAATGGAAAGATAGGTGTGAAACATGTTTGTTCGCTGTTTTGTGTGAGTGTGATGTGAAAAATGGATTCTAATTATGAAAAGGGTTTTATGTAATATGTGAGTGGGATGTTACGTGATGTTTTTCATCTTGGGAAAGATTTTATAAAGTTGTTAAAGGATTTATTGAATTGTGAAAGATATGAAAAAGGTGTGTGGGATATTTTGTTATGAGTTTGATTTTAAAATCAATTTGAATAAAGAGGGATGATGTAGCTTGTGTTATATACATGTGGCATTTTTGGGGAATTTGTGATGTGGAGGAGATATTTTCATGTGCAAATTTTATTTCATGACTAGTTTAACTGGTTTGAGCACATGTGGGAAACCTGGGTATCTAGTTGGGTGGATGTGTACTAGTATGCTAGTGATCCCGTGGAGTTTGGCCCTAGTTTCACATAGCTTGTTAGAAACATAAAACCCAAAATAAATTATGATTGTGATGATGAATATTATCATGTGGGATCACTAGGTTTCGGGTATTTTCATACTGGTTTCTCGTGTGCACGAGAATGGATATTGTGATGGTTACTCTCAATGAGATACATGGTTCCTAGAACCCACATCGAGCTAGTGCCTAGGAGTTATTTTCCCATTTATTGTACTCATTAGTTACATTGTTCTTACCATTGGCATACAGTATGGTTATATGGATTATTAATTACTGTAGGAATTATTTTTTAAATGTGTTGATTTTTTAAAATATCCAACTTAAAAAAAAATTATTTAAAGTATCATCTTTTTGGAAAATTGTTACTAGAACTTCATGTAATGAAAAATTTTATTTTTTTAATATTTGAATGTTTATAAAATTAAATCTCTTAGTGGTGGAATCCTACTAGGCTTTGGCTCAAACCCAACTGACACCATTGGGTGTAAGTATACTTCGTTATTTATTTCGCATTTTTGGGTACAGCTTTCGTGCCAACAGTTCTGGTTTCGAGCATTCCTTCATAATGTTGTGTTGTAGAGATAGATTGAGGGTGGTGCCTATTTCCATAAATATTTTTCATGGCATGTTATTTTGGTTTTGTTAAATTTTTTTACTCTTTGATTAATGTTATAAATTGTATACTTCAATTCTGAATTATTATAAATGTTGGTTTTGTTTGAAAAATCCATATTTGTTGTATTGGATTTGTTTTTTGTTTCACAATATTAAATATGGGTAAATAATTTCCAACCATCATCTTATGATACCCAGGAACTTGAGCCACCCCATGGAGATTGGGAATTTCCTTAATTCCATGTCGTGAGCTGGGTTTAGTGCTAGGTTTGATGGTGATGAGATTCAGATAGTGACAACACACATTTATAGTTCAATTTAGATTAAGATCCAATATTTCCCTTCAAATAATTTTTAAATATTATATATCATTATCATAAAAGGATATATGGATGTATTTATCACAATCCAAATGGAATGTGGGAGATGTCATTCTAAAGATTTCATAAAAGCATTTATTTAGAGAAAATGAATACACAATTGAATTTATCCCGTGATAATTGTTAAATGGGAGAATTTATCCCAAGACAAAGGGTTCAAATGAGGATTTATATGATGATGAAGGTCATATAAAAGGATTTATCCCATTCCAAATGATAAATAAGGGGATTTATCCCATGAAATGGGAACATATTAGGTTCTTTACTTTGAAAAAACATACATTAAAGGAATTTTCCATAACCAAGGATACACTAGAGGGTTATACCAATCTTCAGTTTACACATAGAGTATTATCCCAAACCAAATGGTACCTAGGAGGATCATACCAATTCTAAAGGGTACACGAGATGATTTATACCAATCAAAATTTTACATGGGTTGATTATCCCAATCCTAAGGGTGTACAAGAATATTATATTAATCGAAATGGTACCTAGGTGCCATATGCCAAGCCTAAGAAGGTATAAATGTGAATATAACTACACCATTACATAATTAACATCATTAAGGGTATCCTTGACTCAATATTTCAATTCATATGTTTATTAGACACTCTTATATCATAATCTTATGCCAATTATTATCCTTGAATCATGTTCAATGTCTCATGATTTTGAATAATTTTTCCATAGTGTATGTTTTTTCATTTGAGAGTAAATTTAATTATTTACTAATATATGGAAAACATATAGTTATTCATTTTAATTTTAAAAATATATCAATCCCATTAACGTTTTTTCAAAAATAATTTTAATTTAAACCTTGATCACATGTTGATTAATTTTTCCCATAACGATCATTTGAGAACTCTATTTTTTTAAGTTTCATGACCATTATTAATGATAATAATAACCCATTTGTTCTATGAAACAAATATATCCAATATCATAGCATGAATATACCATGGAATGGATATGGTTTTCATATCACTAAAAAATAGTATTATATAATTTGAAATAAAAATTTGATTGGTAGATACCAAAAATTCATTCACCACAGAGGATATTTTCATAAATTCATATAGTAGGTGACTTATAAAACATAAATACATAATATTAAGATCCTTTAGGAAAAAATATCAAATATAACTGAAAATATAATCATATATACAAATTTTAAAATTAAAAAAGAAATATAACTTTCAAATATGATCGAAAACTCCATTAAACTGTTTTCCTAAAAACCAAAGTACATTGCTCTTGGTGGTATATTTTAAAATTTCCCATTAAAACCAAGATAATTTCATATAAAAAATTTTATAAACTAAACAAGTATTCTAAAAAAAGCAATTTGGAAGAAATATAAACACTAATTAATTATTAAAAAAAACATGCCTTTATGTAATGTTTAAAAAATAAAAAATTTATTTTCAAATTGACCTTTAACTTTTCAATAATTTTTCTTTTTATATTAAAAATAAGAAAATCAAATTAATTTTTCAAAAAAAAATTAAAACATATAATTGAATATTTAAAAATATTAACTCTCATATGATGCGATAATGTGTAAATATTTTTTTAGAAATTGATGTAATTGTTGGAGTAAAAGAAAAAGTCCAAGTCACCTAACTATGTAATTTTTTTAAAGGTAAACTGATAAAATCCATAAAAATTTACATCATAATTAATCTATAATAATTGATATCTTAAAATAAATAATGTATTTCAAATGTGAATTTTTATTGGAGGATAAAACATTTTGTTTCTAAATGATGGAAAATGTGTCGAATTTTTTAAAATACCATTTTTGAAAACCAACATATTAAAAAGGCTTAACCTATCATACTTCTAAAAAGAGGAGAAAATAAGAATTAATTTCCCTAGAGATAAAACATTATTAAGTTTCCAAATATAATGTTTATAATTAGCGATAATTAAAAATATTTACATTGATGAAAAACTATCGTCAAATGGAATGAGAATTATTACGAACAATTCCATACTTTAATGGGGAATAAATACATCAAGGTAAAATATTTGAATTAAAAGAATCATATTAAAATGATATATGGATAACATTATATATAAAATTATGGGAATAAATAAACCAAGAAATTAAAAAAAAATCATGATGAAAAATTATCACCCAATCAATGATGTTTTGAGTTTCAAATATCCATTAAAACCACCTTGAAAGATGGGTATTAAAATTGAACTTCAAATTTCATGAATACAATATAATTGATTAAATGATATATATAATACTCTATATACACAGTTCTAAAATAAAATTATAGGTATATAAAAATATGTATCAAATAATGGAAATTTTTATGATATTGTTTCACTTTTGTATTTTTGCTAACTCAAATGCGCAACAACCTTATTCAAAACATAAGATTTATTTTTTAAATATAAATAGCAGAAAGATTCCTTATGATATTACTAAGAATATGTATTATTGATCATAATACATAAATTTAAAATGGTTATCAAAAATATAAAATATATATCTATATATTTAATATCTATTAGTTAGAAATAATAATTTTAATATTCGGTCATGAAATGCGTAAAAATACGTTTTTAGAGAAACATCATTTTTAAGCTTAAAATATATATGTTAGATAATATTATCAATTATACTGAATTTAATAAGATAAAATTTAATTATTATTAAAATAATTTATATGGAATTCAAATCATTATATAACTGAATTTTACTAAAATAAAGTTTGATTAAATGAAAAGAACAAAATAGTTTCTTTTAATGCAATATATTACTTAAGTAAGTAAACTATTAATCCTTGGATTTATAAATTAGTAATAATATTTAAAATGTGTAGTTTTACCAATTAATTACATATTTTATCACGGAAGATTTCATGTTATTTTCTATTTGATACTTAAAATTTTATTTAGTAATAAACTCTACAATATTAGTGAAACTATATTTTTCAGAAATCGCTTCAAAATTTAAATTTTCACAAATATCACTAAAAATAATATAATATAATTTAACATAATGAATTAAAAAATTATGTTAATTTTAACAAAAATTATAAAATAAAAAAATTACCATTAAAATGAAAATAAAATATAAAAAGAAAAAATATTTGTTTGAGAGATTCCCTTATAAAACTTTTATTGTTCTTAATTTTATTTTTATGCTTTTTTAATTTGCTAAAATATATTTATTTTTTATGGGATTCTTTAATTTTTAAATTTTATTCAGAATAAATATTTCTTGATAATTAATTTTATTCTGTTATATATGGATAATTCTATTACATATAGTACTAAATACGAAAACACATTTTCTGAAATCTTGGGAAATTACATTCTTTCTTATTAGTAACTTGTATCCTCAAAATTGTAAGAATCATTCACTAATTGTTGAATTTAAGTGATCCAATATAAACTCAGTATAAATCACTTATTGAGATATCTACGTCACAATAAATGATAAGACTTAAAAATAGTTATCCTAAATACTCTTCTTAATGAGTTCCAAGTGACATACCATTCACAGGTTCATTTCCATGATTCTGTTTATAGCCAAATATTTCAACCATAATGGGTAGGTTAATTTCCAATAATCATAAGATGTATTCTGTAATGAATCATTAATTTATAACTATCATACATTTAGTTCAACTATGACATAATTGGAAGAACCTGTCACTCCTTTAGATTGAACAAGGTTCTCTAGGAAACATTTTGATTCGGATCTCTAACATAAATCATCCTAAAAATAAAATATGTTAATTTTTTATATTTGATTTTTAATAGTAATTGATTAACAAAATAATATCCCCTAGGATTCAGAAGACAAGTGTGTAGTATAAGGCCCACTCATCATAGACTAGGGAGTATATTGAGTTGACACGAAACAAGCCTTTTCAAAGTGATTATCTAATGATAAATCTATTATATTTCCCCAACCAATTTATAGTATCTGTAAATATATTTAATTTCTAGTAGTACCAAATCATCTATAATTTTCTAAAACATTGGGATGTTATAAAATACTTATATCTTATATCTTAGAATTATCTTTTTTGTTTTCACAAAGGCAGTATATTTCAAATCTGAAAAATTATAATACTAATCCCCAAAAATAACTAAACCCTTATATGATACCGACTAGGGTACCAGATACAAGAACTCAAGGGTTTGATTCTAAAAAACCATAATTAAACATTACCTTTGATATTAAGTGAGACGAACCTATCCTTATTTTACAACATTATAATTAGTCCATCATTACATCTCATAATAATGACAATGTACCATAAAAGGATGGTTTTTTGTCATTGGGGATCATCTATATAAGAATCATATTTTATGATACATATAGACATTTCAATACAATCATTCTATAATATACCACCATATAGGATTACCATATATTCTACTTTTCTTATTAATATAGGTAATGAAACTATAACTAAGGGGTGATATCAAATTCTCAATAACTGATAAAATCAACAACATTTTTTATGGATTTTATCATACGCATGTGGGAAAACATAAGAATCATGGAAATATTATATTAAAAAACATTTAATAAAAATAGATCCATATTTCTACAATTTAGGGTATGTAACATCAAATTAATAAATATATACTGTGACATAAGAGTGTGAGATAACAATCCTGATCCATGGTGCATAACCATACAAATTTAATATATAATTGTGGCACAAATGTAAGTATAGAAATCATTATAAAGTGGATTAAAAATTACAACATATTTCCAATTTTGAATCAATAATCACTACATATTTATGAATATTTCATCATGATATGTAACGGTTTACCCTATGCATTTGAAGGATTTTATGGATCGAACTCGTCACAAGGAATTATTCAACCCAAACCATCAATGGGATTTATCATACCTAAACCATCTTAGGTATTTATCTGAACTAAAAATCTCTAGTAATTATTGGACCGAGACAATATCAGGGACTAATAGAACCCAAAAAATCTCAATGATTTATCATACTCAATCTATCTCAAAAACATATCTATCATAAACCCGCTCTGAGATTTATAACATGTAAACCATCATAGTGCTTTATAAGACCCGAATGATCTTAATGATTTATCCAACACTAACCGTATCAAGAATTTATAGGACCCAAGCCCTCTCATAATGATAATCCATACACAAATTTTCTACACAAACAATCAATCCAATATCATAAATATAATAACCAATGGAACTAAAACTTGTTTATATCATTTCAGAATGGTATCATACAAGGAGAAATGAAATATAATTAAATCATTACCGAAAAATAATTCACCCAAAATGAGCATTTAAAAAAGGAATTTTTAATTTGATTCATAAATCATATCTCCATATCCAAGATATAGAGATGTTAAAAATGAAAATGGATGTGAAGTAAAATAATGTCGTAATAGAAGGACATGTTATCTCAATAGAAGAAACTCCTACCATGGAAAAAGGTGTAGAAACATGATATAACAAACAAAAAAAAATTGGTTAACATAAGAATATATCAACGAATTATGTCATTACAATATTTAAATGGAATCATAACATTTTTAAAATAGAAAACTGAAAAAACTTCATATGAAATCTTAGGGTCAAAGCTAATCTACATCATGTTCATTCTCAATCATGTGAACATAGGAAACATGAATCATGTGCACACTATATCTTCTGAATGTAAAAAATCATCATCACGTTCATAATAAATATTGTGAACTTATCTTGTCCACATCATGTACAAAATAAATCTTTTGAAGGTAGGCAATCCACATCTTGTTAATCCTAAATCCTATGGATGTAGCTAATCCAAATAATTATCACAATAAAATCATTATATTAGTAGGAATAAAAAATTAACCAATTAATTTAATATTGATATAAGACTCCATAAATTAATAATAATTATCTACACAATTTTTTGTATCTGATAATACAAAATTATTCTCTCTTTTACCGTATAATTAACCAACGAAAAAAGATGGGTTTTATTAAAAATGTTCTAAAAACATTCATCAATCCATCTAATGTAAGAAGATGGATTTTGGAATAAAAACATAACCCCAATATAATAAAAGTATTTAAAATGATGTTCGAATTTATGTGAAATCACTATTTTGGTTTTTTAGATAATTTACTTTGAAAAACATGAAGATACATCTCTTTTTGAAATGCATGAAAACTCTTAAATAAGTATTGTTAAAAAAATGATTAAAAAAAATTCCAATTATTATCCATAAAAATAAAAATAGGTTTTTGGAAATCAAATTTTATAAAATAGTGGGTGTTTTATAAAACAAAAGAATAATTTATTGAAAATACCAACCTTTGACATCTCTTTCAAAATCTAGATTTCTATTTAAAATAAATTATTAATTTTGAATGGTTAGAAGAACTTTTTGTAATATTTTCATATAAATTTCCACTAAACCAAAAAAACAACTTAGGTTGTAAAACTATTTTTGAATAGTTTAAATTAAATATAGTATTATCCCAATATTAAAAACATATGAAGATATAAAAATTAAAAAGGAAAACGTTTTGGGGGAATATTGATCAAAA
Organism: Viscum album; assembly: GCA_963277665.1. Classification (NCBI taxonomy): domain Eukaryota; kingdom Viridiplantae; phylum Streptophyta; class Magnoliopsida; order Santalales; family Viscaceae; genus Viscum; species Viscum album. Next base: position 1,545,335,956 of record OY728142.1, read on the forward strand.
AAGAGAGTAGAAACCCATCAATAACAATGATGATATTTTTTCCATTCAAATTTTTTTCTTTTTGGGGAAAAAACATTGCGAAAGTATATTTGAGTTTAAAATAGATATTTTATCTATATATATTAGTTTAAATATATTATATATATAAACAAAAATAATTTATCTAACATTGAATTATGATGATCAAGGAATAATATTTTGACTTGCATAAAGGATATTTGAGTTAACCAAATCCCTTAAAAATATCATTATTCATGAAACAAGATGAATTTAGTAAGGGCTTTATTTGGATTAATTGTAAATACCACTAATAATAATATAAAATAACTCAAAATAAAATCAAAAATCAAATTTATTCCATGTTATAAGAAAACAGTTCAAGAAAAACAATTATAACTCTGTGAATGAGTATTGAGTTTCAAAAAAAATCTTCTGAAAATTGAAATGGAAGAATAATTGGGCTTCTATGAAATGAAAATTAAAATATAATTAAATTATATATATTCACCATACCTGAATCCAATGGGATAGTGAATACAATATATAGAAAAATGGTGTTGCATAATATGAGACTACTATAATGGATTTTAAAATTAGACAAAGAAAAAGTAATCTTAAATTCCCGCAAACATGAACATCCAGTAACATCATGTATAAAAAAATTAACAATGTTACTAACCTATTGGATAAAATTATTAATATTTTTTACAATTTATTCAATTTTAATATAACCTCCTATTGGAAATATAATAATAATTTATAATTAATATTTATCATGGGGTCTTAAAAAATATTGATTGTTTATTTTGTACAATTACCACAACGAGGGGGTTGATTATTAATTATCGGTTAATAGTTCATAATTCACATATAGAATATGATACAATGATAGTGTTATTTAAATTATTCACTATACATCATTTTAAATTTTAAAATGCTTAATGTATGGTTTGATAAAATGAAAATTATAATGATCTTATTTCTGCATGATTAGTGGTTAAAAGGATATATATTAATAAATTAATTAAATATAAATTATACCATTCTATATTTATTTAAAAATATTAAATAAATTAGAATTACTTGTGTCACCACCCCCTCCCCACATAGTGTACCCCTCCTGGGCCGGCAATGTGAGAAGGGAGATAATGACCCCCGAGTCCCGCCTCAAGTAGGCCCCGGGTTGGCGACTAGCACCGAGGGTATAATACCCACACAAATGGGAGGCATTACCCTATAAGAGAACACATGCAGAAGAGAGAGATAGAATAGACTCCAACCAACTCCAACTCATAACTGAAATATAAAAGAAACCCAAGTACATATATGAAATGTCATGAAAAAGTACTACAACTGAAAGGGAAAACTAAAAGTACCCAAAAGAAAGTAAAACGGTAGTGACCACAAGCCCGAACAGCTCCCCCTCCAACAGCAAGCTAGTAGTAACCAGCTTGATCTCCAACCTGCTCCAAGTGACCTGAAAAACAGTTTATATATATACATAGGGTGAGTATAACAGTATACTCAGTAGGATCCTCCCCAAGCCTCTCATGCAAAAGTAAAGAAAGCATGATAAAGCCCAGTGAACAACAAGTGAAACTAACTCGTTACCTAAACAGGTATACTACGTTCCCAACCTCACCATGGCTACTCTCACCAAGTAACGCATACAAGAATATAGAATATAGTAAAGAATATCAAGGGTACCCCACTACCACTTCCCCACTGGTTTGCCGCTTTGCCCCAACGACATACGTCTTGTGCATCTCTCTCCAAAGGCTTGCCCGTAGACACCTGGGCTAAGCACCACACCGTCCTCACAACCAAAAGTAACCAGGTAGTTTCCGGGAGCCAACACAGCCCGCATAACGTGTATCATACATCGGGTATAATACCTTAAGCCATTACAGACCATACTCCGAGTAAGGATCCTCAAGCCATCATAGCCTATACACATTACACCTATTGTAGTCCATATGTTACTATATCCAGAATATGTGTGTGTGAATAACCACAAGCTATTACAGCCCTCTACACACATATATGGGGTAACTAACCGTTGTGCCTCATGACACAAGTATCTACCAAGAGAAGAGAGCAGGGCCAAAGGGGGTAGTCGGCCATTCAACCTCCCATCAGAATGTTGGGGAAAACACCTCCCCAGGGCTCAGAATCCCCGGGGTGTCAGTTTCCCTTACCGATAGGGTGGATTAGCGTATAGAAACACAAAAAGTATAGAATATATATATAACTCACAACAACACTATGGGCATTACCTAGTCATATGCACAACTGCAGCTAACGTCTCTCAGACTCCAGGCTCCTACTTCTAAGACTAGGTATTCTATAAGCACACAACCATTTGAAGAGATTTATTAGATTCCTCCATTCTCATTTTATCAGTTCCACTATACGTTAATTAATTCTTTAAACATTAATTAACCATGAGCAATTTACCACATTAAACAAAATTGGCATCACATTCAAAAACTGCTCCTTTTTAGGATTCACATCACTATTAAATTCTAGTTTCTCCATACCCGTGGATTATCACCATTTAAACAAACTTTCATTTCAGAATTACTTTTCCATAATCTCAGGCATTCTATAAAAACATCCTATGCTACTAAACACAAAGGGGCTCAACACGGCGAGTAGATATACTACCCGTCGAGTCTTTGCCGCCTATTACAAGAGCATAGACCCATCCTCCATCGAGAGGCTAAACACGGAAAGCACGTGGTATACCCCGTGTGTCTTCACCTACTTCGGAAAGAGGGTAAGCAATACCAGCTACCTTGAGCAGTGGGGAAAAGTAATGCAAATAAACAACCAAACCAAACCACCAAAATCAAACCATCACATTCATCTCATACCATCATCCTTGGTGTCCTCCCCGACACCCACATGCGTAAACCGATGTATCTCGCCACCCTAGGCGTCATCCGCCACAACCACAAGTCCTCATACCTCCACATATCACAACAGCCATCCAGGATCACATCAAATCACAAGAAGCAAGAAATCAAAGATCACAAAATGGGCTCTCGGCCCTTAAACAAGGCATTCAGCCTTCATACAAAATGAGCACTCAGAGCCCCAAACCACAAGGCATTCAGCCTTACAAGCAAGCGGGTAACTTAGAACCCTTTTGAAATTATCGAACTAATAGTTCTTTAATCCATCTTGAGTTAACAGATTCATTAACATGCCTCTTTCTCTTTAGCCAATTATTTATCAAATAATTCTGGCTTTACGTTATTTATCAATTTCCATCATGAATGAGTATCTAATTAAAGAAAATCATAGATATCACTCTATCTAGGAAAACATGAGGCAAACTGTTATCACAGTACAAAGAAACAACATGCGATCAACCAATTCTTTTAATCCGGTTCAAGTATTTAATTAGTTCAATTTCATTGTGATACAAAGGGTTAAATCAATCTAATTCTACAGTTGCACATAAACAATTAGAGAAACCTTGAATCCCCTACCTCGAGGAGTTCTTGACGTCCTTTATCCACACAACGGGTCATAGTCCTCTTCTCCTCACGACAGCTGCATCCACCGGAGGATGCCACGGTACGACAGTACAAACCAACCCCAAGAAAACCCATTAGAACCATGGATATTACATGCTAATATGGAAGGGAGAACAAGAAAAGGTGATCCCTGAAGGAACGATGATAAAACATACCTTGTATGGAAGAACGATCGACACAAGTTGGTTGCATCAAAGAGAGAGGAACTGATCCGAGTAACGTTTGATTGTGAAACTCCTACGGGAATGATTGCAAGGTTCTGGCGTCTCGTAGATGAGAACCAGGAGGAAGAACAGCGAAGAATGATATCTCGTTCCCTTTAAAAAATAAATTAGAGAGGCGATGGTTTAAGATCCGATTTATTCTCCATTAAAAACGAATCGCATTAACCCACGCAGTTTGACCATGTAAAAACATCCTGGCCTTAGGAATAATTAATATAGGATTTATGGCCTTTGAATCGGCCTTAAAGTCCTTAAAATAAGGTTTTAAAAGTATTTTACGTCAAAGAAAACGTCAAATTTGCGAGCTGGAAACATTGTTCACATACTCAAAATTTGGCAAAGGAAAGAAAAGCTCACCGTTAGACCTCACCATTCTGGAAACACTGTTCAAGTCTATAGTTGGAAGGTCAAAGTCAAGAGGTTACCGTTCTGGAATCACTGTTCAAGTCTACAGTTGGAAGGTCACAGTCAGAAGGTTATCGTTCTGGAAACATTGTTCAAGTCTACAGTTGTAAGGTCACAGTTAGAAGGTTACTATTCTGGAAACACTATTCAAGTCTACAGTTGGAAGGTCACAGTTAGAAGGTTACCGTTCTGGAAACACTGTTCAAGTCTACAGTTGGAAGGTCACAGTTAGAAGGTTACCATTCTGGAAACACTTTTCATGTCTACAGTTGGAAGGTCACAGTCAGAAGGTTACCGTTCTGGAAACACTATTCAAGTCTACTGTTGGAAGGTCATAGTCAGAAGGTTACCGTTCTGGAAACACTGTTCAAGTCTAAAGTTGGAAGGTCACAGTTAGAAGGTTACTATTCTGGAAACACTGTTCACAGAACTGGAAATTCGGCAAAGTGTTGGGGATAAGTCACCTTGACCTTCCGGAACACCTCCAACACCACATTTTCACAAAGTAATGGACCAGGGATGTCCGGGCCATTACATTAGATACCTCTCAAAACATTCTCGTCCTTGAGAATTAAAAACCAACCCAGAAGAAAAGAGGGGTCCGAACAACCACCCCATAAGATACCTCTCAGTGGAAAACCACCATGAGTTGTTCAAAAGATGGAACAAAACTACGACATCCGAGAGTATGGAAACAAACAATCCATAACCAAAAAATTCAAACATAACATCACATCAAAGGTACATAAATAAAACATGAAAGGTATAACCATAAAGGAAACGTCATTACATGAAAAGTGTTAAACATTAAACAACTCTGGGTACTGAGCACGTATCTGTGACTCACGCTCCTAGGTACTCTCCTCCATGCCACCGTGTCGCCACGAGACACGAACTAAGGGGATTGAACGCCCATGAAACACATTCTCCTTGTGGTCTTGGATCTCCACAGGTCGCTCCTCGAAGGTTGCATCATCATCAATATCGATCTCTCCCCAATCGATAACATGAGATTCATCATGAAGATAATGACGAAGTTGTGATACATGGAAAATATCATGTATCCGACTCATCTGAGGGGGAAGTGCTACTCAATATTCCACAGCTCCAACACGAGCCAACACCTCAAAAGGCCCAACAAACCGGGGAGAAATCTTACTTCCACGACCAAACCTTTGCGGCCCACGACGGGGAGTCACCTTTAGAAACACATGATCCCCAATATTAAACTCTAAGGGTCTCGTTAATTGATCAGCATACGATTTCTGACGATCCTGTGTTGTCTTTATCTTCTCACGAATAACCTGAACCATCTCTATTGTATTCTGCACTAGTTCTGGTCCGAGAATTGCTCACTCTCCGACCCCAGTCCAGCACAACGGAGAACGGCATGGCCGGCCATACAAGGCTTCAAAAGGCACCATAAAGATGGTCGAGTGAGAACTATTATTGTAAGCGAACTCTACCAAGGGTAAGTGCTTCACCCATGAACCTCCAAAATCAAGAACACAATAGCGCAACATGTCTTTAAGAGTCTGGATGGTTCGCTCTGTCTGACCATCTGTTTGTGGATGAAAAGCAGTGCTAAGGCATAACTGAGAACCAAAAGCATGTTGGAGACCCATCCACACCCTAGAGGTAAAATTTGGATCTCGATTAGAAATTATCGTCCTAGGGACTCCGTGAAGCCTCACCACCTCCTCCAGATACTGCCTCGACAAAACTTCCACTGAGCTCGACTCCTTGATCGCTATGAAGTGGGATGATTTTGTTAAACGATCCACTACCACCCATATAGAATCATGTCCTCCCGGAGCCCGAGGTAAACCTGTAACAAAGTCAATTGAGATGTCCTCCCACTTCCACTGAGGAATCTCTAAGTGCTGGAGAAGACCACCAGGAACACGGTGTTCGGCCTTCACCTTCTGGCAGAGTAAACATCGAGACACACATTCTGCAACTGTACGCTTCAGCCCAGGCCACCAAAACTGACTCCTCAAGGATCGGTACATCTTTGTCACACCAGGATGTACATCCAAGGGTGAACTATGGAACTCTCGGAGAACCGTCTCGCGCATCGCCAAGGGAACAAAAATCCTGTCATGATACAACACACGGTGTTGTTCAACCTCCGAACAACCATCAGGGTCCTCACCACATACAACTCTGTCCCTCTAAACTTCCACTTCTAGGTCACCCAACTGAGACTCTTCCACCTTCTGCATTAGTGATGACTGCACCGTCATCTGGAAAAGACAACCTCTACCCCCAACTTCTCCCATATCAAGATGCAAAGCTGCTAGCTCTTCCATCACTCTCCAGGAATCACCAGATTCACGCACAACATCATTACGTATCTTTCGGCTTAGTGCGTCATCTACAACATTCCCTTTTCTAGGTGTATACGATATTTCAAAGTCGTATTCCTGCAAGAACTCCATCCACCGACGCTGCCTCAAGTTCAAGTCACGTTGGGAGAAAACATACCTCAAAATCTTATGATCGGTGAAAACCACAAAGTGCTCACCAATGAGGTAATGTCTCCACAACTTCAGAGAAAACACCACGGCTACCAACTCAATGTCATGGGTGGAATAGTTGCATTCATGGGGACGCAACTGCTGAGACCCATAAGAAACAACTGACCTTTGCTGCATGAGAACACAGCCTAGCCCCAGATGTGAAGCATCACAGAAAACATCAAGCTGGACTCCCTCCGCTGGAAGACAACGGACTGGAGCACTTAACAACTTCTCCATTAGATACTCGAAAGCTGTATGAAACTGATCAGTCCATATGAACGCTTGATCCTTCCTGGTCAAAGCTGTCAGAGGAGTCGCAACTCAAGAGAAATTGGCTACAAAACTCATATAATAGCCTGCGAGACCAAGGAATCTTCGCACCTCTGACATGGTCTTGGGGGCTGGCCAAGACACCACTACTTCTATCTTCGAAGGATCCACAGCTACTCCCTGTTGGGACACAACATGTCCCATGAAACGAACTTCTCGAGCCCAGAACTCACACTTGGACAACTTTCCAAACAACTGATGTTGGCGAAGATCTCCCAAAACGGATCGTAGATGCTCTGCATGCTCCACTTCAGATGTGGAGTACACAAGGATGTCGTCGATGAAAACCACAACAAACTTGTCCAAGAATTCAAAGAACACAGCATTCATCAACCCCATGAAAACAGCTGGAGCATTCGTCATGCCGAATGGCATTACAACAAACTCATAATGCCCATGATGACAGTGGAAAGAAGTCTTCGGGATATCATCATCCTTTACATGCATCTGATGATATCATGACCGCAAGTCTATCATTGAGAACCAACTTGCACCCTTAAGTTGATCGAATAGGTCATCAATCCGCAGGAGAGGATAGCGGTTCTTTATTTTCACTTTGTTTAACCGACAATAATCGACACACAACTGCAAACTGCCATCAGCCTTTTTCACAAACAAAACTGGTGCACCCCATGGTGACACACTTGGCCGAACAAAACCACACTGCAACAGACTGTCGAGCTGAATACGTAGCTCTCGTAACTCAGAAGGGGCCATCCTATACGGAGACATAGAGATAGGAGACGCTCCTGGCTGTAGCTCGATCCCAAACTCAATTTCTCGTCGAGGGGGTAAGGATACAACCTCTTCTGGAAAGACGTCAGGGTACTCCTCTACGACCCTAGGAAACGCCAAATGTTGAACCACTGAAGATCTCAGTGTCATCCCAGCCATCACAGATGATAAGGATGGAACTCGTCTATGACTCATCCAAGGATCTCTCTCACCAACAAACACCACTTTCTCTCCATCTTCATCAAAGAAAACGACCTTCGTCCTGTAGCAATCCATAACAGCCTGTACCGAATACAACTAATCCATGCCAAGTATGACATCATATGGTTGTATTCGCAAACATAGGAAATCTTTCCAAGAGCGGTGTTGCCCCAACACTAGCTCACAGTCTCTACATACTTCAAACAAGTCGGCTCAACCTCCAACTGGCATAGTCAATGCCAAGGGCACTGGAAGCCTCTCTACCTCAAGTCCCAAAGCATGGACAAGGGTAGGTGATATGAAGGAGTGTGTTGCTCCTGAATCAAACAAGGAATACACCAAGGTAGAAAACAAGCAAAGGGTGCCTCGAACGACATCTGGCTCGCCTGGGGCTGGTAATGCTAGAGCATGAAGCTGACCACGACCTCCTCCATGGCCTCTCTGACCCTGATGACGACCACCACCACGGCCGCGCTCTGCTCTCTGAGGACGGGGAGCGTCATGGGGCTATCCTCTACCTGCTCCATCTACCCTTTGGTCATCTAAAGCTGGTTCAACCTGCTGCTGTTGCCTCGGCTGAAACTGCCTCAACGGAGGAACCTGGAGTGGAGCGCCTGGTGCACGATGACTGCTCTGAAAAGTCGGGCACTCCCGCTGCTGATGACCATGACCACCACAAGAAAAACAAGCGCTTGATCCCTTGGCATAGGCCTGAGAGTTGCTGCCTCCGGAGAAACGAGATGGGAAGGACTGGGACCTACCCCCAGGTGAACGGAAACTCTTCTGTCCTGAAAACCGGGAACCCCGGACCACAACTCTACTTCGCGAGGAATCATGATGATTCCCCTCTCGTGATGATCCAGTCCTAGCCAAAGTCCTCTCAACAACCTCTGCCCTCGCCAGCACCTCAAGATATGTCTTCAACATAAATGGGGTGACCTGGCGTTGGATCTATGAATTCAAAGACTCCTCGAAATGCCTCACCATGGCCTCATCATCTGGTAACAGGTCTGAAGAATATCGTAGAAGGTTCCTGAAACGGATTCCAAACACTCAAACACTGGAGCTCCCCTGTCGAAGGGTAAGAAGCTCCTGGCGACTAGATGCCTTCGCAGTCGAAGAATGAAACTCGACTCTAAACCTATCTCGAAACTCCTCCCATGAGATTGATGACTCCTCGCGATCACCGAGGAACAAGAACCACCACAGCCTCGCTGCTCCACGCAGCATCATCACAACCAAGGACACCCAGTGTTCCTTCCGAGCACGAATCGAACTAAAGCCTATCTCGATCTCCTCCAACCAGTCTTCTGTGACTTCATCTGAAACGGATCCCTCATACTTTTATAGACTCTGGCGCTGAAACTCTCGAAGTGTCTTCCTCCAAATGTCATCGTCGTCAACCTCTACTCGGCGGCGTTCTGCTGGAACAGCCTGCTGGGCATCTTCTGCGTAAACCTGACGAGGACGTCGACCTGGAGCCATACCTGTAAAATAACCACTGTTAGAACTCCTAATCCTGGAATATAGAAGACTCACATTAATTAATTAATTGTTTTGTTTTATTTATTTTAGGTTACCTATCCCAAGGTCTACCCATTCAAACACATGCGGAAAGAATAATGATGCATGATCCCTTCCTAGGTCTCTACCCTGCAACCGGTATCACTTTGTTTAGTAGCCATCGTAAGCTTAAAGTTCCGTGAAACAGATCATAGGGGGTCCTAAACGCCTATGTCTCTGCCGGTCTCCAGTGTATACCCCACTTTCTAAACATGAATGACACTGTTTCCCTACCATCCCATGCATCCTCACCTGTGCCTAAAACTCCAAACTCCATGCTATCCCTCAACCAGAGCCTCTGATTTCACTCTGTCACGACCCCCTCCCCACAAAGTGTACCCCTCCTGGGCCGACAATGTGAGAAGGGAGATAATGACCCCCGATTCCTGCCTCCAGTAGGCCCCGGGTTGGAGACTAGAACTGAGGGTATAATACACACACAAATGGGAGGCATTACCCTATAAGAGAACACATACAGAAGAGAGAGATAGAATAGACTCCAACCAACTCCAACTCATAACTGAAATATAAAAGAAACCCAACTACATATATCAAATGTCATGCAAAAGTACTACAACTGAAAGGGAAAACTAAAAGTACCCAAAAGAAAGTAAAACGACAGTGACCAGAAGCCCGAACAGCTCCCCCTCCAACTGCAAGCTAGTAGTAGCCAACTTGATCTCCAACCTGCTCCAAGTGACCTGAAAAACAGTTTATATATATACATAGGGTGAGTATAACAGTATACTCAGTAGGATCCTCCCCAAGCCTCTAGTGAAAAAGTAAAGAAAGTATGCTAAAGCCCATTGAACAAAAAGTGAAACTAACTCGTTACCTAAACAGGTATACTAAGTTCCCAACCTCACCATGGCTATTCTCACCAAGTAACGCAAACAAGAATATATCATATAGTAAAGAATATCAAGGGTACCCCGCTACCACTTCCCCACTAATTTGCCGCTTTTCCCCAACAACATACGTCCTGTGCATCTCTCTCCAAAGGCTTGCCCGCAGACACCTGGGCTAAGCACCACACCGTCCTCACAAACAAAGTAACCAGGTAGTTTCTGGGAGCCACCACAGCCTGCATAATGTGTATCATACATCGGGTATAATACCTCAAGCCATTACAGCCCATACTCCGAGTAAGGATCCTCAAGCCATCATAGCCTATACACATTACACCTATAGTAGTCCATAGGATACTATATCCAGAATATATGTGTGTGAATAACCACAAGCCATTACAGCCCTCTACACACATATATGGGGTAACTAACCGTTGTGCCTCATGGCACAAGTATCTACCAAGAGAAGAGAGCATGGAAAAAGGGGGTAGTCAGCCATTCAACCTCCCATCAGAATGTTGGGGAAAACACCTCCCCAGGGCTCAGAATCCCCAGGGTGTCAGTTGCCCTTACCAATAGGGTGGAGTAGCGTATAGAAACACAAAAAGTACAGAATATATATATAACTCACAACCACACTATGGGAATTACCTAGTTATAGGCACAACTGTAGCTAACATCTCTCAGACTCCAGGCTGCTACTTCTAAGACTAGGTATCCTATAAGCACACAACCATTTGAAGAGCTTTATTAGTTTACTCCATTCTCATTTTATCAGTTCCACTGTACGTTAATTAATTCTTTAAACATTAATTAACCATGAGCAATTTACCACACTAAACAAAATTGGCATCACATTCAAAAACTGCTCCTTTCTAGGATTCACATCACTATTAAATTCTAGTTTCTCCATCCCCGTGGATAATCACCATTTAAACAACCATTCATTTCAGAATTACTTTTCCATAATCTCAGGCATTCTACAAAAACATCCTATGCTACTAAACCCAAAGGGGCTCAACACGGCGAGTAGATATACTACCCATCGAGTCTTTGCCGCCTATAGCAAGAGCATAGACCCATCCTCCATCGAGAGGCTACACACAGAAAGCACGTGGCATACCCTGCGTCTCTTCGCCTCCTTCGGAAAAAGGGTAAGCAATAACAGCTGCCTTGAGGAGTGGGGAAAAGTAAAGCAGATAAACAACCAAACCAAACCACCAACATCAAACCATCACATTCATCTCATACCATCATCCTTGGTGTCCTCCCCGACACTCACATGCGTAAACCGATGCATCTCGCCACACAAGGCGTCATCCGCCACAACCACAAGTCCTCATACCTCCACATATCACAACAGCCATCAATTCTCACATCAAATCACAAGCAGCAGGAAATCAAAGATCACAAAATGGGCTCTCGGCCCTTTAACAAGGCATTCAGCCTTCATACAAAATGAGCACTCAGAGCTCCAAACCATAAGGCATTCAGCCTTACAAGCAAGCGGGTAACTGAGAACCCTTTTGAAATTTTCGAACTAGTAGTTCTTTAATCCATCTTGAGTTAACAGATTCATTAACATGCCTCTTTATCTTTATCCAATTATTTATCAAATAATTCCGGCTTTACGTTCTTTATCAGTTTCTATCATGAACGAGTATCTAATTAAAGAAAATCATAGATATCACTCTATCGAGGAAAACATGAGGCAAACCGTTATCACGGTACAAAGCAACAACATGCGATCAACCAATTCTTTTAATCCGATTCAAGTATTTAATTAGTTCAATTTCATTGTGATCCAAAGGTTTAAATCATGCTAATTCTACAGTTGCACATAAAAAATTAGAGAAGCCATGAATCCCCTACCTCGAAGAGTTCTTGACGTCCTTTTTCCACACAACGGGTCATAGTACTCTTCTCCTCACGACAGTTGTATCCACCGGAGGATTCCACGGTACGACAGTACCAACCAACCCCAAGAAAACCCATTAGAACCATGGATATTACATGCTAATATGGAAGGGAGAACAAGAGAAGGTGATCCCCGAAGGAACGATGATAAAACATGCCTTATATGGAAGAATGATCGCCACAACTTGGTTGCATCAAATAGAACGGAACTGATCCGAGTAACATTTGATTGTGAAACTCCTACGGGAATGATTGCAAGGTTCTGGAATCTCGTAGATGAGAACCAGTAGGAAGAACAACGAAGAATGATATCTCGTTCCCTTTAAAAAAATAAATTAGAGAGGTGACGGTTTAAGATCCGATTTATTCTGCATTAAAAACGGATCGCATTAACCCACGCGTATTGACCAAGTAAAAACATCCCGGCCTTAGGAATAATTAATATAGGATTTATGGCCTTTGAATCGGCCGTAAAGTCCTTAAAATAAGGTTTTAAAAGTATTTTACGTCAAAGAAAACGTCAAATTTGCGAAGCTGGAAACACTGTTCACATACTCAAAATTTGGAAAAGGAAAGAAAAGGTCACCGTTAGACCTCACCATTCTGGGAACAATGTTCAAGTCTACATTTGGATGGTCAAAGTCAAAAGGTTACCGTTCTGGAAACACTGTTCAAGTCTACAGTTGAAGGTCAAAGTCAGAAGGTTACCGTTCTGAAAACACTGTTAAAGTCTACAGTTGTAAGGTCACAGTTAGAAGGTTACTATTCTGGAAACACTATTCAAGTCTACAGTTGGAAGGTCATAGTGAGAAGGTTACCGTTCTGGAAACTCTGTTCAAGTCTACAGTTGGAAGGTCACAGTTAGAAGGTTACCGTTCTGGAAACACTGTTCAAATCTATAGTTGGAAGGTCACAGTCAGAAGGTTGCCGTTCTGGAAACACTGTTCAAGTCTACAGTTGGAAGGTCACAGTCAGAAGGTTACCATTCTGGAAACACTATTCAAGTCTACAGTTGGAAGGTCATAGTTAGAAGGTTACTGTTCTGGAAACATTGTTCACAGAACTGGAAATTCGGCAAAGTGTTGGGGATAAGTCACCTTGACCTTCAGGAACACCTCCAACACCACATTTTCACAAAGTAATGGACCAGGGAGGTCCTGGCCATTACAACTTGATTTTACCATTGTATATCATTTCTTAATCATTAATTATTTTTTTATTTCGGCATTATTCACATATTAATATAATCAACGCAAATAAGAGTGTGTTATAATATATATACATGTAAGTGAATGTTTTTATATAGTATAAATATAAAATTTAGAGAAGATAAAAAATGTCATAAATATCACTTGGCATCATTAATTTAATTATTATAACCAACCACGTATGTGGTGATGTTAATTTAAATCCATCATTTATGGAGGTGATAGTCTACATGTATGCCTTATTAACATTATCATTTCTCATTGAACGAGACAGAATGAAGGTAAATAATAAATTATAATTTATGAATAATTATTATGAAATATTCAACATATTATTTAGTTAATTATGTCATTTTTAACAATAAGGGGAGTTTTTAATAATAAACGGCATCACTCTTTGGTGGTGGAAGTCCACTCTTATTCATGATTGATGTTATATTGTTTTTAGAGGACAAAAAGGATCATATAATGGTTTATAAATTAATATAGTAAAATTATTTTATATGAGTATGAGATTTATCATTATATTAGGGTGTCTAAAATAGGTTTTTAGATGAATATTAAGAATAAAATACTACATTTTATGTAATACTCATATTGAGATCTTAAGATTACCCATTGATGTGTTATTTGAAATAGAGGCCTCAGAGTATCTAATTGACACAATAACATTATGAAATTTATATTTGATACAAGAAGGTGAAAATGGAAAATTTTTACAATTAAATTATATGAAAAAAGGTTGTCATGAAGAGGTAGAAGATTTCCTCTTTTATAAGTGAAGAGAAGGTTAATTTTGGAAGAACCTATTACATTTGTATAATATAATGTTAATATTCATGGGAGAAACATAAAGAAGTCTAAAATATATAGTGGATATAGTTTTTAGTCCTATTACCCACTCCAATATTCAATATTTCTAAAATAGGGATTCATTTCTGGTATTAGTTTTTTACTTTTATAACTTTTAAACTAATATACTTTAAACTTGGTAATATTTTTTAAACAATGTATTTAATTTTTATGAAAAAAATTAAATTAAGGCTCTATTAAAAAATATAATAATTAAGATCATAAATTATGAAATTATTTTTCAAAATGAAATGTTTAATTGTGAGATAAATTAATTTTATAATAAACACATATAACATGTAAATTTTGATTTTTTTAAAAAATTGTGCTTTTAGACATAAAAACAATTTGCAGTTCAAAATGAGAATTTTAATTAACCAGTATTATATATATATTCTATTCTTAAACAAAAAAAATTATTAAAATAAATATAAAACCCAATTTTTCAATAATAAATTTTAATAAAATGAAATAAATGAAAAATATTTTTAAATGTGAATAAAATGATATAATGTTTTTGAAATTATTTATAGGATTTATATGTTCAAAGTTATAATTTAAAATATTTATTTTAATAGTTAAATAAATATTTAATAAATTATATTATATTATAAACATCTAGGACCTTTTCATCTACTAATAATGTCTTCCAATTTAAAACTTTACTAAAACAATATTTTTCAATACACACATAAAAATTCATTATTTTAAAAAAATCATACAAAATCACCCCAATATAATTTTCATATTCTGAATTCAAAAATGAAGTTCATTTAAAAAATTTAAAACTGTAAAATATAAGAAATTTTTTATTTTTCATGATACTTCAATTTATATAAATAATAACTTCTTTTATTGAAAAATGAGTTTTAAAATATTATGTGTTTTTTATCCTATTTTTAATGTTGAATATACATTAATATCATATTATTTATTTAATTATGGTTTTATTATTTATATATTTTCATAAAACTAAATACATTATCTTTCATTTTAGTTTTTTTGTTGCATGTGGAGTAAGATATGAGACATAGTATTATTTTAGAGAAAAAAGTATCTTCCATAATAGTGTGGTGTTATATTCTCCTTCTATTAATTAAATTGCATCCTCACAAATTTAATTATAACTTACTAGTGAAACTAAAAAAGGGTATCCAAAATATTTACTTTACACATGATATAATTTTAGAGATATATTAAAAAATTATGAAAGATATCTTTTTCTGTCAGAATGGGTCACTCCTAATATTAATATTCTCTATAATAATTTGATCTAGGAAACCATCATGATTGTGTATTATGACTCATATAATATAATTATTCTTACAAGATACATCATAGTAATAAAAACACTGATAAATGATCATAGGTTAGAAGGAAATTCGTTTTCCCTATCATAGTAATTAATATAGTGTTAGTGTGAAGATAGAAAAATCTTGTAAATGAATAATTATTAATATATGGATGTTCCATAATCCCATAAACCATAATCATGATTCAAACACCTTAGATATAAAAATGATATTAATAGTTTATATTTCATTAAGACATACATGATATAAAATAGCTTAAAATCTATAATGAAGAACACCTAACACCACTTAATTATCAGTATACACTTTAATAGTGTTCTCTTCATAGTATTTTATTTTTTACCATGATCTATGAGGCTATCAATACCTATAATCCTTACTAGAACATATATTTTGGAATATATCTTTATAAGTCCAAAACACAGTGTACATTAATTATTAATTTTTATTCTTGTATAGTAATTGGAACTCTAATACCTTTCATTGAATTAGTCACCTTCTTATTCTAAAATTGGAAATCACGATTTTGATGGGTAAACCTTCCACACACGAAATATTTTATTTTCATACTGATAAATTCCATTGGGAGATTAATCTCACATATTCTATAAGAATGAAATTTAATCTTATTTATTTAATCATCTTCATCACTTTAACATCATGAGACTATATACTACTCAACATTAGAGTGTTTTAGAGTTTGAAAAGTCTCATTTTTTAATCCCAACCTAGCTTAGTTGACTGAAAATAATGTAATGACTCTAAACACTAGATTCAACCAGATTTGGTTACTCATTAGAACAAAACCACCTTTTTTCACTACTAGAAATGGGGACCTTCCCAACGGTTCAAAACTATTTGGAAAGGTTGCAGAACCGTTGGTATAACATATACCAATAGTTCTACAAACCATGCGGATGTAAGCCGTTGGGAAAACATATCCCAACAGTTTACAAAGAACCTTTGGTATAGGTTAGTAAAATTAACCCATGCCAACGGTTTAACCAAACCGTGGGCATATGTTTTACAAACAGTTTACACTAAGACGTTGGAAAAAGTGGTGAAAATAAACTCTTTACCAACAGTTTAGAACCGTTGGGAGTGGTTTTTTCCAACGGTTCTCTTTGAACCGTTGGCAAGAAAAATCCATAGTAAGCTTTCCCAACGGTTTGTAAACCGTTGGTAAAGGCTTATTACAAGCCTATACCAATGGTTTCAAACCGTTGGCATAGGCGTGCTGTGCAAATTGCACAGCAGCCCGCAATTTACACAGCAGGCTCCAATTTTGCAAACCAGCCTTCAATTTTGCACACCAACCTCCATTCTGCTCCTTTTCAATTACTATACCTGCAATAAAAAACTAATACATACATATAGAGAACAAATTCATACATATTTATCATATAATGCATTCTTGAACTATACAGAAGCATAATTATATCAAAATTCATAATGTAATTATAAACATACATAATTGATTTAGAATTCAATTTAAAATTTAGATTAAAATTATATGTGGAATCCTGAATTCAATTCATAATTGAATACATACATAATTTAATTATCAATTATCAATAAAATACATAAAAAACTGAATAACTATTAACAGAATCTGAATATGTTTGTTTATATTTTCGTATAACAGTTGTTATTACTAAAAATGATGTCCATTTTAAACAAAATACACACACATTGAGTGGTGTCGGCCACACCATGTCTTTAATTGAAGCGGGGTTGACTCGTACACGTTATATATGACCCATGGATCGTTTTCCTAAAGTATCAACATATTCTGAAAGCATTTGGTTGGTTTTACATATGCTAGTTATTTTTTTCACTTAAAATGTTGATCATCAGAAAAAAACTGAGACACTTTGACTGGTGCCTCCCACACCAGGCCTCGGATTGAGGCGAGGTTGACTTGTAAACATCACATATGAACCAAGTATCTTTTTCCTAAAGTTTCAACAGAATCTGAATGTATTTGGTCAGTTTTCCGTATGTCATTTATTGTTTTCACTTAAAAAGAATTCTATTTTAAATAAAAGAGAGAAAATTTGAGTGGTTCCATCCACACCATGCCTCGAATTAAGGGTTATTTGACTCATACACATCACAAATGACCCATCAATCGTTGTGATAAAGGTTCGACACAATCCGAATGCGTTTTGTTGGTTTTCCATATGTCAGTTGTTGTTTCACATAAAATGAAGTCCATTTTAAAATAATGAGACACACTTTGAGTGGTTTCGGCCACACCGCACCTCGGTCTGAGGTTGGGTGGACTCATGCACGTCATATATTAACCATGGATCGTTGTTCTAAAGTATCAACACAATCAGAATCTGTTTGCTCAGTTTTTCGTATGTACTTAAAATGTTGTCCATTTTAAAAAAAAGAGACACGTAGAGTGATCCCGGCCACACTATGACTCGGATTGAGGTGTGGTTGACTCTCACACGTCACATGTGACACATGGATAGTTTTCCTAAAGTTTCAATAGAATATGAATGTGTTTGGTTGGTTTACCGTAGTTCAGTTGTTGTTTTCAATTAAAATGATGTCCATTTTAAACTATAGAGAGACACTTTAAGTGGTTCTGGCCACTCCATGCCTCATATTGAGGATGGGTTGACACATACACGTCACATATGACCCGTGGATCATTCTCATAAAGATTCAATGGAAACCAAATGCTTTTGGTCGGGTTTCCTTATGTACTTAAAATGTTGTCTATTTTAAACAAAAGAGAGACACTTAGAGTGATCCCGACCACACCATGCCTCAGATTAGGGCGGGGTTGACTCATACACATTACATATTACCCATGGATCGTTTTCCTAAAGCATCAACACATTTCGAATGAATTTAGTCATCTTTTCATATGTCAGTTGTTGTTTTCACTTAAAATGATGTCCATTTTAAACAAAAGAGATACACTATGAATGGTTTCGGCCACACCACATCTTGGATTGAGGCGGGGTTGACTCGTACATGTCACATATGACCCATGTATTTTTGTGCTAGAATATCGACACAATCATAATCCGTTTGTTCGGTTTTCCAAATTCAAGTAGTAGTTTTCACTTAAAATGAAGTCAATTTTAAACAAAAGATAGACACTTTGAGAGGTGACTGCCACACTGCATCTCAGATTGAGGCAGGATTCATTCGTACCCATTACATATGACCCATGTATTGTTCTCCTAATGTTTCAACGGAAACTGAATTCGTTTGTTCGGTTTTCCATATGTACATACAATGTTGTCCATTTTAAACAAAAGAGAGACAGTTAGAGTGATCCCGGCCACACCGTGCCTCAGATTAAGGAGGGGTTGACTCGTACACGTCACATATGACCCATGGAACGTTTTCCTAAGGTATCAACACATTTCGAATTCATTTGGTCAGTTTTTCGTATGTCAGTTGACGTTTTCACTTAAAATGAAGTCCATTTTAAACCAAAGAGAGACACTTTAGGTGGTGTCGGCCATACCACGTCTCGGATTGATGTGGGGTTGACTCTTACACGTTAAATATTACCCATGGATTGTTTTGATAGAGTATCGGCACAATAAGAATTCGTTTGGTCGGTTTTCCGTATGCTAGTTGTTGTTTTCAATTAAAATGAAGTCAATTTTAAACAAAAGAGAGACTCTTTGAGTGGTGTCGGCCACACCAAACCTTTTATTGAGGCGAGGTTGACTGTTACACATCAAATATGACCCATGGTTCGTTATACTAATGTTCAAACAGAAACCGAATGCGTTTGGTCAGTTTTCCATATGTACATAAAATGTTGTCCATTTTAAACAAAAGAGATACTCTTATACTGATCTCGGACACACCGCGACTCGGATTGAGCCCAGGATGACCCGTACATGTCACATATGAATCATGTATCATTTTGATAAATTATCAATATATTCCGAATGCGTTTGGTCGGTTTTCCCTATGTCAGATGTACTTTTCACTTATAATCCTGTCCATTTTGTACAAAAGAGACACAATTAGAGTGGTGTCGGCCACACCGTGTCTCGGGTTTAAATGGGGTTGACTCATACACGTCTCAAATTACCCATGAATCATTTTCCTAATGTATCAACACAATCTGAATCCATTTGGTCAGTTTTCCTAATGCTAGTTGTTTTTTTCACTTAAAATTAAGTCAATTTTAAACAAAAGACAGACAATTTGAGTTGTGTTAGCCACACCGCATCTCAAATTGTGGTGAGATTGATTTTTACACAACACATATGACCCATGCATAATTCTACTAAATTCTAAATGGAAACTGAATGTGTTTGCTCATTTTTCCATATGTACTTAAAAGGTTGTCCACATTAAACAAAAGAGACACTTAGAGTGATCCCGTCCACATCGTGCCTTGGATTAAAGCGGGGTTGACTCGTACATGTCACATATGACCCAAGGATCATTTTCCTAAAGCATCAACACATTTCGAATGCATTTGGTCAATTTTTCGTATGTCAGTTGTTGTTTTCAGTTAAAATGATGTAAATTTTAAACAAAAGAGGTACATTATGAATGGTGTCGGCCAGACTGTCACGACCCCCTTCCATCAAAGATGCCCCTCTTGAGCTGGCAATGGTGAAAGGGAGATAATGACCCCCGAGTCCCGCCTCCAGTAGGCCCCGGGGTGGCGACTAGCACCAAGGGTATGAGTTTACACAAATATGGGAGGCATTACCCTTTTTATTATTTTGGATCGGGAAATAGGACAAATCAACCACCAAAAAGAGAAAAGAACAAGGTGATGAAAAGAAACCCAAACCAGTCCCATATGAATGTATAAATAAACTGAAATAGGTACAAGTACAAATAAGCTTAATGTACAATGAGTACAGTACCAAAAGAAAAACAAGAAAACAGCAACTGCACAGCTTCCACAGCTTGACTAGTAGGGTCCCGCACAGCCCTGGTAGTCCTCCTGAAAACCTGAAACAACGTAGGGTGAGCATACAAGTATACTCAGTATAGATCCTAAAGCTCTCGTGCACAAGTGGGGAGACACCCTAAGGTCCCGTGAGAAAACATAAGAACCAGAAACTAACAAGGAAAAACTATCCACCCAGCCTCACTGGTCACACTCACCAAGTAAGACAAACAAGTTTAGTATATATATAGAACAAAATTATTGGGTACCCCGCACCATTTCCCACTTAATTAGATGCTGCTCTTCCTAACGGCAAACGTCCTCACGCTACCACACTCTTCCCGCCCGCACACACCTGGGCCAAACCACGCATCCCGCCCGCACACACCTGGGCCTCACAACCACGCATCTCGCCCGCACACACCTGGGCCACAACCACTAACCCGCCCGCAGACACCTGGGCCTCATCCCGAAGGTTCTTGGGAACGGTAAGCCTGCCCGAAGAGTCTTGGGATAAAGGTCGCCTCAATCCATCACAGCCTCCGAGACCTACCCGAAGAGTCTTGGGTGTAAGGTCACCTCAAGCCATCATAGCCTATGGAAGAAGGAGCAGGAAGGAGCTAGTAACTAAGGGGGAACACCCTCTCCCATAAAATGGGAGTGTTCGGCACTAGGTGCTTGACATGGGTGTGGTGCGACAAAACACAAAGATACAATTATATATATACATATACCAAACACATAGCCCAACCTATGGCTTCTTAAAAAGAGGAACTAAGCATGTGCCTCAGCACTGCTAGCACGAAGCATGCATCAACAACCAAACAATCATCCCCCAACCCCATTTAGGTTTTCATGTTTCATGAAATGGTTTAACAAATTATTACTACTGGGCAACTATCATCCAGACCAAACCTTTCAGAAACATATCCCTGCCATCCACAACCAAGGTTAGGTAAAACGCAAGCAACCACATGCCATTTCATTTACAAAAGATTATCACAACCATACAACATTCCATCATTCATTTGTTTCAAAGTTCCACACATAAAACCCTTTCCACACACAAAACATTTCCGCATTTGAAAACACCTTTTACTTCCAAAACACTTTTCATAATCAAAACACCATTCATAAATAAAGGCATTTTCCACAAACAACCACTTCGCATTTCAACCCCATCGTTTACAAAAACATTTCCCACAAAACAACCAAACCACCAACATGTTCATTATTCCAATTTTGTTCAACCGGGGTGATCACACAAGGTTTTCATTCTCATTTAATCAGCTAGATTTTACGTGCTTATCCATTTTCCATGTTTTAACAAAACCAACCACAAACAATTCAGATATCAATTGCGCATGCAAAGGCCACCAACGGCCTTGATTTTCAGTAGGCAAAGGCCTTTCAATCAAAAATCACAATCAAAAGATAAAGAAACTGGAAGGAAATAGAAACAGCACAAAAACCCCAAACCCTTTTTTATCCGGTTATTATCTTTATTTAAAGTTCAAATTAATTCCATGGAACAAAAGAAAAATATCCCACCCCGCATGTTGCACCAAATATAGAGACGAAGGTAAACCCCTACCTCAAAAGGTCCCGATCACGTCGCATCCGACGACGTTCTTCGGTGTCCTCCACCTTCGCCAAACCCGACAAACGCCTCCTAGGATGGAAGATGGAGAAGGAAGGCCAAAAGGAAAGGTGACAAGTCTAGGCTTAGAAGCTTCTTCTCGTCGCTACGATCCTGTGGCCGCTGACGGATCGTAATTCGGCGCTCGGACAAAGAAGTTAGAGGAGGAATACTTCTCGGTTGTCCAAGAGCGTCGTCATGCGACAAAGAAGCGATCGATATGGAAGATAAAACATGACCTCGTTCTTATATAGGCAACGAATAGGTAAAATAGTATGCAGTGTGTATTGATGAATACACGGTGTGACTATACACCCGTTACGTGTTTTGATTGGTTAACACGTCACGCGGTTTCCACGCGTTTTAATAATAATGATAATTCTATCAATATGTGGTGTTTCGTTGACCCGAGGCATGAGTCATAAAAGTATCTCATTAATGGTCTTAAAATGACCGTCATAACTTCATGGTTACGCTGTCGCTGACGGATCGTCAATCTGATACCGTATGAGAGAGATACGTTGGATACAAGATCCCGTAATAATAAAAATATTAAATCTATTAATTCATGAGCGTTTCGGGTACCCAATCTGAAAACCCGAAAAAGACATCCAATATTGGACTCATAATTTTCGTCTCGTAGTCAGGGTCGCACTACCACTGACGGTTCGTGAAACCGAGGTCGCACGAAGAAGTTACGGACAAAAAAGTGTTTTATCAACAAAATTAATAATAACAATATTTTATTATTATTATTAATCAATTATTTATTTATTTTTCATAACTCCAAAAGCAATCGCGTTTTGGAGTCTTCATGGGCGCTATAATTAAGTACCAATTCCTCCTTTTTCATTTATTTGTCTTTTAATTTTATTTCTCTTATTATTATTTTTTGTTTCTCTCTCCAATCTATTTTTTTCATTTCATGATTCTCTCCCACCACCAAAAGTGGCGCCTCCCATTTCTTTTACTCCATGTGGAACGCCCCAAACTCCATTCTAACTTCAACTTTATTATTTAATAAAATTAATAAAAATAACACCCATAATTAATGTACTAATTTAATCCCATTAAATTAGTTTACCATTGTTATTAAGTTAAAACCATTCCATTTAATTAAATTCAAATAATTTAATTTACTAACCAAAAATTAAACCCATTTAATTTAATTTACCAATCACACACATATTTCTGTCACCTTTATCATTATTATTTAATTCAATAGTAATAAATCCTCTTTCAATTTCATCAACGGGTCCCCATCATTAACATTAATAATTATTATTATTATTGACGCCCATTATTTTCATATAATTACTCCATATATCCCATAACATTATATTCACGCATGGTTGGGAACCCCATTCACGTGCCTCTTCAAGTTATTATTATTATAACAAATTATTATATAATAATACCCTTTTAATGTTATTAACACAATTCCAACTTTAATTGTGGAGAACCGCACAACGCCTCCTGTACAAGGTCACACCCATGCACCCCATGCATTTCATTCCTTTATAATTTATTACATGAGCCTCGTTTATTGTAATTTATTCCTTATATAACTTCTTCCATGCGCCTCCCATTATTTTATTAAATATATTCGATTTTATTTCATATATTTTACAATGATTAAATTAAAACCATTTTATCTAATTAACACCAAATATTTTCACGCCACCATTATCAATTATTATTATAAAAAAATTATTATTACAACACGTGTCGTGTTTGACCACATCAAATTTTTTTACAAAGAAATGGACCGGAGAGGTCTGGGCCATTACACCAGATACCTCTCAAAACATTCTCGTCCTCGAGAATTAAAACCAACCCATAAAAGGGGGAAAGGTCTGGACAACCACCCCTCAAGATACCTCTCAGGCCTCTTGTCATAACAAGAAACAACCGACAACCCTAATTATGTGAGTTAGGAATTCCCTCTCCTATGTCGAGATATTATCCGCTTTAGGCGGCACTGACTCGCCTGCACGGGTTTAATCGCATCTGCATTAATGCCTCTCGATTAAGGACTGAGCCTTCCCACTTCCATATATTAGGATTTTCCAACTTACACTGCCCCCCAACACCATACAAAACATCAATAAATTTCCCAAACACATGGCTTGAGGAATTCCTTCTCCCATGTCGAGATATTATCCGCTTTAGGCGGCACTGACTCTCCTGCTTGGGTTTAATCACATCCACATTAATGCATCTTGATTAGGGATCAGGTCCTCCTCTCCCCACATGTTATGACTCTTCACACACATTTAAAGGAAAGAGGGAAACAACTTAGCATTATAAATTCATGAAAAAAAAGTTCCAGGCCCAAAGCATGGGCGAGAATGAGTTTCAACAAAGGAGTGTGATGATCTTGAATTTAAACAAAACATAAATGAGAGCATTTAAGTAAAACCGGAAACATCTCTCTTGATCTCTGGCCTTGCTAGGGTTGCCACTTCTATTGCATGAAACTGTCTGTGTCCCACTCCTCTGTCGTTCTGTTGACGTCCAGGTGCCACAGTTGTTCGGTAAACAGAGAACGCCTAATCCCAAGTAGAAATGAAAAACTCAAAGTTTTAATTTATCATTTTATTTCAATTTCTTTCCCAGAACACCCAAATCAAGTAAAACACAAACATTATGATGCATGTACCTTCCCTAGTGTCTCTACCCTGCAATCAATATAGTCTCACTTGGTCGTTCGGTAGGCTCAGAGTCCTTGCATTGGATCACGGGGGGCCCTAAAATCCCGTGTCCTAGCCGGTCTTCCCTGGCCTATGTCACGCACCAAGATTAACGAACACTGTTTCCCTACCATCCCATGCAATCCTCACTGTGCCTAACTCCAGACTCCATCCTATCACTCAACCATCAGCTCTGATACCATTCTGTTACGACCCCCTTCCATCGAAGATGCCCCTCCTGAGCTGGCAATGGTGAAAGGGAGATAATGACCCCCCAAGTCCCGCCTCCAGTAGGCCCCGGGGTGGCGACTAGCACCAAGGGTATGAGTTTACACAAATATGGGAGGCGTTACCCTTTTTATTATTTTGGATCGGGAAATAGGACAAGTCAACCACCAAAAAGAGAAAAGAACAAGGTGCTGAAAAGAAACCCAAACTAGTCCCATATGCATGTATAAATAAACTGAAACAGGTACAAGTACAAATAAGCTTAATGTACAAGTGAGTACAGTACCAAAAGAAAAACAAGAAAACAACAACTACACAGCTCCCACTACTTGACTAGTAGGGTCCCGCACAGCCCTGGTAGTCCTCCTGAAAACCTGAAACAACGTAGGGTGAGCATACAAGTATACTCAGTAGAGTTCCTAAAGCTCTCGTGCACAAGTGGAGAGACACCCTAAGGTCCCGTGAGAAAACAGAAGAACCAGAAACTAACAAGGAAAAACTATCCACCCAGCCTCACTGGTCACACTCACCAAGTAACACAAACAAGTTTAGTATATATATAGAACAAAAGTATTGGGTACCCCGCACCATTTCCCACTTAATTAGATGCTGCTCTTCCTAACGGAAAACGTCCTGACGCTACCACACTCTTCCCGCCCGCACACACCTGGGCCAAACCACGCATCCCGCCCGCACACACCTAGGCCTCACAACCACGAATCTCGCCCGCACACAACTGGGCCACAACCACTAACCCGCCCGCAGACACCTGGGCCTCATCCCGAATGTTCTTGGGAATGGTAAGCCTTCCTGAAGAGTCATGGGCTAAAGGTCGGCTCAAGCCATCACAGCCTCCGAGAAGTTAGAGGAGGAATACTTCTCGATTGTCCAAGAGCGTCGTCGTGCGACAAAGAAGCGATCGATATGGAAGATAAAACATGACCTCGTTCTTATATAGGCAACGAATAGGTAAAACATTATGTAGCGTGTATTTATGAATACACAGTGTGACTGTACACCCATTACGTGTTTTGATTGGTTAACACGTCACGCGGTTTCCACGCATTTTAATAATAATGATAATTCTATCAATTTGTGGTGTTTCGTTTACCCGAGGCATGAGTCATAAAAGTAGCTCATTAATGGTCTTAAAATGACCGTCATAACTTCAGGGTTACGCTGTCGCTGACGGATCGTCAATCTGATACTGTATAAGGGAGATACGTTGGATACAAGATCCCGTAATAATAACAATATTAAATCTATTAATTCATGAGCGTTTCGGGTACCCAATCCGAAAACCCGAAAAAGACATCCAATATTGGACTCATAATTTTCGTCTCGTAGTCAGGGTCGCACTGCCACTGATGATTCGTGAAACCGAGGTCGCACGAAGAAGTTACAGACAAAAAAGTGTTTTATCAACAAAATTAATAATAACAATATTTTATTATTATTATTAATCAATTATTTATTTATTTTTCATAACTCCAAAAGCAATCACGTTTTGGAGTCTTCATGGGCGCTATAATTAAGAACCAATTCCTCCTGTTTCATTTATTTGTCTTTTAATTTTATTTCTCTTATTATTATTTTTTGTTTCTCTCTCCAATTCTATTTTTTTCTTTCATGATTCTCTCCCACCACCAAAAGTGGCGCCTCCCATTTCTTTTACTTCATGTGGAATGCCCCAAACTCCATTCTCACATCAACTTTATTATTTAATAAAATTAATAATAATAACACCCATAATTAATGTACTAATTTAATCCCATTAAATTAGTTTACCATGGTTATTAAGTTAAAACCATTCCATTTAATTAAATTCAAATAATTTAATTTGCTAACCAAAAATTAAACCCATTTAATTTAATTTACCAATCAAACACATATTTCTGTCACCTTTATCATTATTATTTAATTCAATAGTAATAAATCCTCTTTCAATTTCATCAACGGGTCCCCATCATTAAATTTAATAATTATTATTATTATTGACGCCCAATATTTTCATATAATTACTCCATATATCCCATAACATTATATTCACGCATGGTTGGGAACCCCATTCAGGTGCCTCTTCACGTTATTATTATTATAACAAATTATTATATAATAATACCCTTTTAATGTAATTAACACAATTCCAACTTTAATTGTGGAGAACCGCACAACGCCTCTTGTACAAGGTCACACCCATGCACCCCATGCATTTCATTCCTTTATAATTTATTACATGAGCCTCATTTATTGTAATTTATTCTTTTATAACATACTCCATGCGCCTCCCATCATTTTATTAAAAAAATTCGATTTTATTTCCTATATTTTACATTGATTAAATTAAAACCATTTTATCTAATTAACACCAAATATTTTCACGCCACCATTATCAATTATTATTATAAAAAAAATTATTATTACAACACGTGTCGTGTTTGACCACATCAAATTTCTTTACAAAGAAATGGACCGGAGAGGTCTGAGCCATTACATAGACCGTGTCTCGGATTGAGGCGAGGTTGACTCGTACACGTGACATATGACCCAGGTATTGTTGTGATAGAGTATCAACACAATCAGAATCTGTTTGGTCGGTTTTCCATATGCTAGTTGTTCTTTTAACTTAAAATGAAGTCAATTTTAAACAAAAGAGACACTTTTAGTGGTGTCGGCCACACCACACCTCTAATTGTGGTGAGGTTGAATTGTACACATCACATATGACCCATGGTTCATTCTAATAAAGTTCTAATGGAAACCAAATGCGTTTGGTCTGTTTTCGTTGTGTACTTAAAATGTTTTCCATTTTAAACAATAGAGAGACACCTAGACTGATCCCGGCCACACCGTGACTCGGATTGAGCCCGGATTGGCCCGTACATGTCACATATGACTCATGGATGGTTGTGATAAATTATCAACAGTTTCCTAATGCGTTTGGTCGGTTTTCTGTATGCCAGTTGTTCTTTTAACTTATAATCATGTCCATTTTAATCAAAAGAGACACAGTTGGAGTGGTGCTGGCCACACCGCATCTCAGATTTAAACGGGGTTGACTCATACATGTTCCAAATCACCCATGAATCATTTTCCTAAAGTACCAATAAAATCCGAATGCATTTGGTCGGTTTTTTGTATGCCAGTTGATGTTTTTCACTTAAAATGATGTCCTTTTGAAAAATAAGACATACACTTTGAGTGGTGCCGGCCACACCGCATCTCAGATTGAGGCGGGGTTGATTCCTATACGTCACATATGACCCATGGATTTTTGTGCTAAAGTTTCAACACAATCCAATTGTGTTTGGTCAGTTTTTCGTATGTCAGTTTTTCTTTTCACTTATAATCATGTCCATTTTAACCAAAAGAGAGACACTGTGAATCGTGTTGGCCACACCGCATCTCGGATTGAGGCGGGGTTGACTCTTTCACGTCATATATGAACCATGGATCGTTGTGCTAAACTATTGACACAATCTAAATGCGTTTTGGTCAGTTTTCCATATGCCAGTTCATGTTTTTGACTTAAATTGATGTCCTTTTGAAACAAAAGATAGACACTTTGAGTGGTTCCAGCCACACCAAATCTTCGATTGTAGCGGGGTTGATTCATACACGTCACATATGTCCCATGGATCGTTCTCCTAATGTTTCAATGGAAACCAAATGTGTTTGTTCATTTTCCCATATGTACATAAAATGTTGTCCTTTTTAAACAAAGGGGAGAAACTTAGACTGATCACGGCCACACCATGCCTCGGATTGCGCCCAGGTTGGATCTTACACGTCACATATAACCCATGGATCGTTGTGATAAATTATCAATAGAATATGAATGCGTTTGGTTGGTTTTTCGTATGCCAGTTGTTCTTTTCACTTATAATCCTGTACATTTTGAACAAAAGAGTGACACTGTGAATGGTGTTGGCCACACCGCCTCCCGGATTGATGCGGGATTACTCATACTCGTCATATATGACCCATGGATCGTTGTTCTAAAGTATCGACACAATCTGAATGCATTTGGTCAGTTTTCCGTATTCGAGTTGATGTTTTTCACTTAATATGATGTCCTCTTGAAACAAAAGACAGACACTTTGAGTGGTGTCGGCCACACCGCATCTGCGATTGCGGCGGGGTTGACTCATACAGGTCACATATGACCCATGTATCATTCTCCAAATGTTTCAATGGAAACAAAATTCATTTGTTCAGTTTTTCATATTTACTTAAAATGTTGTCCATTTTAAATAATCGGGAGACACTTAGACTGATCCCAGCCTCACCGTGCCTTGGATTGAGCCCGGGTTTTCTCGTACACATCACATAAAACCCATGGATTGTTGTGATAAATTATCAGTAGAATTAGAATGCATTTGGTCAGTTTTCCATATGCCACTTGTTCTTTTCACTTATAATCTTGTCCATTTTAAACAACAGAGACAATGTTAGAGTGGTATGTCATGCCCAATGAATACATCTCTTTTATAACATACCAAGAATCTATGATATTGATTGGATGTGTAGATGTGATTTACATTAATTATCATTATGAAAATAAATAAAATTTATATTATAGATTTTATAGTAGTAAATATAATCAAAGAGGGTGGGGGGCTGTCCGGGGGGCTGTCCGGTGGGTGTCTGGGGGGCTGTCTAGGGACCAGGGATGGTGGGGGGGGGAGGGGATGTGCGGGGAGCTGTGCAGGGGGTGTTCGGGGGGTTTTTCTGCGGTCCAAGGAGGAGGGTGGGGGCGCTGTTCGGGGGGCTGTCTGGGGGGCTATCCGGGGGCTGTCTGTGGTCCAGGGAGGAGGGGGGGGGGGGGGGGGGGCTGTCCGGGGGGATATCCTGGGACCAAGGGGATGGTGGGGGGCTATTCAGGGGGCTGTCTGAAGGGCTGTCCGTTGTCCAAGAAGGATTGTTCGGGGTTGTCCATGGTCGAGGAAGTAGGGGTGTTCCCAAACACACAACCACTAAAAGACAACAACATCCATGAAAACAGATAATGTATAAAACTAACTCAACTTCAATACTATACTACGAGTCTAGAAAAAACAACAACTAGAATAGATTAAATATAAAATCTCAGTAATATTAGTTAGAAATGTAATGGATCAATTTATCCCACATCACCATCATCATCATCCTCGTCCTCATCCCCATCATTGTCCTCTCCCTCCTTAGCTCCCTCCTACTCACCCTCACCCTCCTCCATGCCATCGCCACCCACCTCACCCTCCTCCTCTCCCTCCTCATCCGCATCAGACTCCTTGCCATCAACATCGTCAAAATGGACATCTTCCTGACCACCACTAGAACTGCCACCTAGTGCACCATATATAGAACGCATTGACACCATATATTAATCAATAGCTAGGATGACCTCTGCTGGAAGTGTTGGATGTATAACTTCAATTAATTTCATAAACGCACTGTTTTCCCAAGCAGACTGTTCTGCCATCTCTGTGGCCCTTTTCTCAGCCTGTTCTTCCTATTCCCTAATGTTCTGCAGCTCAGTGACAATACATCTCATACCTGAGGATGGCCAATACCTCGTCGGGGCTATCCTAGGTCGGCAGCATACTCTTCCAGGATGTCCCTCTCCCAACACATGATGTAAGTGATCTGGTGGCCCAAAATTGTCTAGTTCATGGTCATCAAGGGCCTATAAATTATCCTATTAAAAATATAAATATATCATTAAGTTAAAAAATAGATATTAAAATATAAATTCAACTGATTAAAACTTACAATCTGCTGCTGAGTCGCTTCGGTGATGGCACTTCCATCCTTTTTCCATCTACTCGAGAAAAACAGTTTGCTCGAGGCACACATCCTTCAATATTTTGTATTTTCTTCTATAATGACATTGAAAACTAATGTTTTATGAAAACATTAGCAAACTATTAAACAATTGAGGAAACAAAATATAGTGTAAGTCGTAAATAATACTTATAAACAATTGGCATATCTGCTTCCTCTCATGATCAAGCATCGTAGTGCATCCTAGTGTGTGGAGGTATTTTTTTGCATCAATGTTCTTTTTTATTTTTTCCAGAAGATTCCTAAATAAAATTAGAAAATTCAATAGATAGTATTAATGCAAAACATGAATGTTATTATTTAAATACCTCAAATTTAATTAATACCTTAAACTCGGTACTCGTCCAATGAGTAATCATCTGACGATACTGCTCTATAGGACAATCATCCACCACTGTTACCACCTCTAACTCAGTGCCTACTCTAGAAACCCAGCCAATATACAACTCATGCTTATAGGCTCTCCAAAGCTCAACTAAATCCTTTAGACGTTCCGATCGTGCACCCTCATCATCGGGAAAATTAAATCAAATCTGACATCAAAATATTAATTCACTTAAATACAAAAATAATACATGGCATTAAATAGAAAATATTTTTTACCCATATCTCTTCCCAAGATATATCCTTGACCTCATGTGGGAAATGTCTCCATGATAGCGGGCTGACGGGAATGATGTCAGAGTATTTGGCAACCGTCGCCAAAAAACTCCGACATTGATGCCCTATTTTCTCAACCATTTGGTTTCTTCATTATAATCCACCATAACCTGTGTGTGGCGGTTCCACACCGAACGCATGTGTGTACACCCCCACCCACGCCTCTTGTCAGTAGATGTATCTGTTAGGAAAGAAAATAAAATATTTTATCAAAACATATTATAATGAAGATAAATTTTGCTATAAAAATTTGTTAGGGTTCTATAAATATACCTGTGTAGGTCTGATCGCTGAGCGCCACTGGATCTACAGAAACTGATGAAACACCCTGTGGTGGAACAGGAGTCGAAGATGATGGAATATAGAAGTTCGAAAAGATATAAGTAGAAGGAAAAGAAAATGGTACAATTGTCTGACCGAATTATGACTAGAGAGTGGGAATCATCAAGGGATGTGAAAAGGATAGGCCAGAAGATTCAGAAGGTAGTGAAAACAAGGGAGGCCTAAATATCCCGTGTGTCCCTAATGACACATTGGGATCCGAATGTGGGAAGCATGACATGTCAGTGGGAGGGGCAGGGTCTAGTCGTGTACGCGTAGCTGCACGTCCACCTCTGGTACGTACCCTCCCCGTACCACCGGCCTAAGTACTAGGACTAGTACTAGGCTCCTCGTCGAATAACTGTCGACGTATAGGTGGATCCTACAAAAATGTTTACAAAAAAATTAATGACATGACATTATATATTCTTTAAATATATCAATTTGAAAAAAAAGTACTCACTATAGGCACTGATGATGGAATTCCCAACTCCTTCATTCGACGAATGTTCTCCATCATTTTTTTCCTTCATCTCTTTTCAATTGGCTTCATTTCCTACTTTTGAAAAAAAATATGTAATTAATTAGAAAAGGGAAACTAATGCGTAGCCCAAAAATCTTATATTGGCCAAGAAGGACACATAATATACATCGTACAATGAGAACCATATTTAATTGACCCTAAAGTTATATTAGTACAGTCATCTTGGGGGAAATGTAATATATGATCCTGGTTATCCAATGAATTCAAAAGCTCGCATTTCAAATTTTGGACACTATCTAAGGTATGAAATCATGTGAGGATGGGTTTACATAATTCAATTTCTTACATCCTAGTGAGAATGAAGGCTTGAATTAATGACTTGAGTTCACTGATTAAATGAGGGTAGTGGTTGCATACGCTGTGTCAACAGAATGATTAAATAAGGGTAGATGTTGCATACACTGTGCATGGTGGGGGAGTCTCAACCGATTTAAAAACTAAAATAAATTCCCATCATAGGTAACAATAAGAAACAAAACCATCAAAAGAAACTCCAAATAAAAAAAGACTAAAAACATCAATCATTTCAATAATTCACTACTATGAAAGGTTTATCCACATGTTTAGAAGTAATTATATATCTTAATCATGAACCACCTCTATAGCTCCTAGTTTTCACCAATAAACATAAGGTTAATATCTCAAAATATCTTTAAAACAACTCATTAATATGCTCAAAACATAAATATAATCTTGAACCAACCATGGAATCTCTTTCACAACACATTCTCACACACCAGTTATCTCATGTGTTACTAAATACCAAACATAGTCACATAGTGTACTACAACAAATTACATTACAGAAGCCTTATTGAAAATTTCATTTTAATAAAACACTTTCCTCAACGAATTTTAAGGAAATAATTCATAAAAACTTTTCTAAAAATTATTAAACACATATAAATAAATTGCTAAGTAACAATTAATTATAATATGGAAAAAAATCATAAAAACATATTCTTAGAAAATCTAGAATCCAACGACAATGAATTTGAGATGCTTCTTCTTCGATGGAGGGTTAAGGATTTAATTAATTAAATGTATTGGAATGGATAAAGTCTAGATTAAATAAAAAACAAAAAAATGATATACACATCCAAATCAAAACATGAAACTAAAATATGAGATGAATAACAGAAAAAACAAGGTAGCACTTAAATATTTTATTTGTATGAAGAATAGAATAACTGATTTAAGACGATTTGGATGTATTTTGATAGGTTCAGATGGGGGAAGTCGCAAGAGCAGCGGATCCGTGGACAGTATTAGGGTTCTGTCGCGAATGGGGGAGAGAGCGGCCGATTGTGCATTTGGGGAAATGATTTCCCAACAGTTTTTAAACACCGTTGGGAAAGGGGTGTCCAACAGACCCTTTACCAACGGTTTAAACAAACCGTTGTTAATGGGGGGCCATTTCCTGACGGTTCTTGTTATCTTGGACACCCATTTTCCAACAGTTATCTTGAACCGTTGGGAAAGGGTGCCTTGGACACCCCTTTCCCAATGGTTTTTGTTAACTTTTGGGAAACGGTTTCTTTACCAACAATTTTTTTACACCATTTGTAAAGAAGAGTTGGGGAAACATGAGTTTCTAGTACTGTTCATTTTATTCAATATTATCTTGATTTATCCTTTCTCTATCAATTACATGAATAAGGATATTAAAGATAAAAATATTCAGTTCTTTATGCCTTTAAAAACGAAAACTGTTAACTAAAATGGGGTAAATAATAACTAAAATATATACCCAAACATAAAAATTTCAAGGTTTTAATCTTGTTTATTCATTTCATTTCTCCATTATCATAAGTTTATTATTTGGGATTTGATTGAAATAATTGATCACTAAGTGAATAGTGAAACATACATATCTTTCCAAAAAATTGTAAATTTTTTGATGCAATAAATGTATTAGAAATCCCTAAATGGTTAAAATCATCCTAATTAGTTAGATATTAATTCAATGAGAGTAAATAATTATTTTTAAAAATTATTTTGAATCTTTAAAGCCTATGATTAATTTTTCACACATAAGTGGCGTTTTTTTCAAATTTAAAATTTATTTTCAGCCTTTTCATTTAATTAATAATTTTATGATAAAATTGAGTTATAGTTTTTTTGAAATCACTGAAAACATTATTATCTATAAAATTAATTCATTATTAAGATAAAATTTAATAACATCGATAATTATAACCCACATAAAATAGTATTCTTAAAAAATATTTAAAAACAAATCATTAGGGGTTCTTATTCAAGAATTAACTATTAGAAACACTAAAAAATTTATTTGAATTTTTGTTAGAATATAAAATAATAATTTTAAAATTATATAATAATTTAATTATAATTTTTTATTTAAAATTTATAACAATGTTTAAAAAGTTATTCCCATGATAAATATACTTGAGGGTAAAAGATAAAAAAGTAAGAAATTTAAGGATTTATATCAATCCATGTTGTCTAAAAAAGGGGTAGTGGAGAGGAAATTTGGTGAATAACTATATTATATTTATATTTTATTCTTTTGGGACTTTTTAACCTTGAATAGTGACAAATATTTTTTGAAAAGGAAATGACCCTCACAAAATTACCCTTCTTTCTACTTATAAAAGGGAAATTTTTCAACCCCTTCATAGAACACTTATTCTTTTTAATTACATCCTAATACTATAAAAATTTTATCTAAATAGAGTATTATAAAATTTTCAAATGACCCTATACTAAATTAGATATCCTAAGGAATCCATTTCAATGTATATTTCCAAGCGATATTCCATGCACTCAATATGAACATTTATTACTCCTTAGTAATATCGTCTTAATATTTAGCTTAAAAAATAATTATATCTAAATTAATATAATTAAATTAATATTAATAATATAAATTAATCATATAATATTAATATTTGTACCTTAATGTCATCCTTTATATTTTTTTGAAAAATAAAACAACAATGATTGTGCGTATGTGCGGACCATGAACACCACGAAGTGATATAGTTTGTTTCTCATTACTACGTCTCATGTTGGTAAGAAGGATATAAATTTGGAATTAATATATTTAATATTCAAAAAAAAAATATTATTTTGAAGTGATAATTTTTCATATATCTTTATTACATACCATTCATTGAGAAATAAAATCATTAATAATTTGTGTTGTGGACTACCGCCTTTATGTATAAAAAATTCCATTCTTCCTCACCACAAAAAATGGTCCATTATAATAATGAATTTAATTCAGGTATATAATTTTTATGACCTATTTAATATCATTTAGATGTTATATTAACATTATAATAAAACTTTATGTACTTATAAAATCATTATGACATGCACTCATTTGAGACATTCATTCCACCTAAGTAAAAAATAATACATTTTTTATGTCATGATTATTAAGTAATTTTATATAATGTGACAATAATTCAGGAAAAAAAATTAATTATTATGTATTTTTTTTATGGATAATTAATTAATTTATTAATATGTAACTTTTCGACTGTTAAACATGTCGAATATAGTTATTTCGAATTTCCATTTTCAAAAATAATAAATTTTTTCACTCACTTAAAAAATGGAGATAATGATACATTGAAACCCAATCGTTATAGTATTACTAATAATATATAAATTATGTGATTTTTCATTATAAAAAATAATTGGAAATTCTGTTATAGAATTACAACAAAACAAGTAATTGGAGATTCTAGAGTTTAATTCTAAAAATTATCCATAATCGAGGAATATATTTTTAATTAATGTTAAAAAATGATGTCTATAATTATAAATATATATAAATGGGGTTATTCAATAAGTAATTAAAATAGTTATTTTTTTATACACACACAGTTATACCTTGTCTGTTTAAGAAGGAAAAAATGTAAGGGTTTTTATGTATCATTTTCAAATACATGAGACATATTTGACATTGAACATCATAATTTATTTTATATAGTGTATTCACTACCCTATTTTATTCATTTACATTTAATTAAATTCAATATATCATTTTTTATTTCCCATTTCATGGTAACCCCCTTATTATTATGTCACCATTAATATAAGTGTTTTTTCAAAACTGGGATCTCAATCATTGAGTTATGGTGTTCCATCCCAATATTTTCACATATTTTTGGGAAAATTATGCACATTGATTTTATCATGTAGTATAACTATTCAATTTTTTGGGATTAATACTTCTTCTATATAATCCTCTTTACAAATATCTCTAACTTCATATGTTATGATTTCTAAAATGGATTTTGTTAACTCAAATTTACATTCTTTTAGTAAAAATATGTTTTAATGAGAATAATTCTAATTAGTTTTATAAATTAATCTATTTCATTTTTTATTAAGATATTTAAACATTCATATCTATGGAAAATGAGTTTGATAACTCACCAAATTATTTCTCAATGAATGTTTTTCATAAAGGTGAATCATTTAATATAAAAAACATATCTTATCTGCATTAAAGATAGTTTTCCCTCCTTCTCAAAGTTCGTTATTATAAAAAGTTGATTTACATTCAAATATTAATATCCATGTAAATGTTTACACATGTGACCCTTCTATTTTACATTATCAGTTTTCAATCATAAATATTACTCTCTCTTTTTTCAATGTTTATTTTTTATAATTGTATTTTAAAATATTGAAATTTTTTTCCATCCTTTTATTATAAAATGTATTATATTCCACTCCAGATTAATTTTTGATAACAATTATGTTTTTAAATATATATTGGTTGATATTATATCTAGTTTTTTTAAAATTATATAAATTTTCAATTTTTATTATTTCTTTAGAAAATGACTTTATCTTCTTATTTGACACCAATGATAAATGAATTTTCTAAAAACTATTTTCTCATTTCACTATAATATTAAACATTATCAATAAATGATATATTTTATTAGAAATTACTTTTCATGAATCACAATTTAAAATTTGTTTTGAAACTCTTTTTGGGGAATTGAATTTTGTGTATTAACCATTTACATTTTAGAGGTTAATTTTTTTATACCATCTAGAAGTGTTATTATATATATTTTTGTTTCCATTAGTTATTGATGATGTGATGACTTATTCTATTAAATTGTAACATATATGTATGGATACATTATTTGTGGTTTCATACAACTGCCTTAAATTCATTGTTTAAGATTATAACTCATTAGATCAAAATGATACACATTAGGATTTATCCTATTCCAAAGGTGGCCAAGGAAGATTTTTCCCACACTAATGGGTACACAAGATTATTTATCTCATTATAAATGACACAAATGATGATTTACCAAAATATATAAAGGTTCATCTAAATTTATATCATAAAAATGAAATTATGATGAGATCTTTGATATTGTGAAATTACTACCCAATGAATTGGTTTCAACGTACTCATGTATTTCATGGGGTTTCAAAATATATGTCATGTTTTTTAATTATATGTATCTAGATTAAAAGGATATCATGTTTTGAAGGATCGTTATCTACTCATCTCCCTTTATTTAGTTAGAATGATTCTTTTCTTAAAAAATTCATCAATTTTGGGTAGCATTCACTGTATGATTTTATTTCATTGTTATTTCTCCTCCTATATATGGGGAGTGAATTTTTAATTAATATATGTTTCCATAATTAATTTCATTCTAAAAAATTATATCATTCTCGATAATAATTCCCTTCCACCCTAATAATAATTTCCCTTTGATTTCGGTAATTTTTTTCCTACCAATGTTCTCTATTATAATTTGAAACCAAATTATGTGTCATCTCAAGTTACTATGATAATAAAATTCCAATTTTTGAAAAGGTATTAGTTATTACTCTTTTTTTCATTTGGGTTATTAATAAATTAATATAAATTAGTAAAATATTTTTAGTCCTTTAAAAATAAAATTTTTTCTATTCCACTCCACATTCTCATTATAAATATTTTGTATCATTTAAAATCTCTATTATTGAATAATATTTTCTAATAAACTGTTCTCAAATTTTTTAACTTCACCATTATGAGAATGAAATTTCAAAGTTAACATAAATTATTCTTTAACAACAAATATACAAGCGTTTTCTAAAAAATATTTGTCAGTTTCTCTCACCATCTAAGCATTCTTCTTTTTTAATATTCCTTTCAACATTTTTAAATGATTGTTTAATCAAAAGTGTCCCTTAATGAATATTAAAGGAAAATAAAATATTATTATATTTTTATAAAATAAATGTTAATATTTTAAAATGTATTCTTTATTTTTTCAGCAATTTTAAAGGCCTTTGTTTTTTAGAAAAAAAAATATTTTCCATTTTTAATGAAACTCTTGATATAAAATTTGTCTCATAAAATCGTTTTATTTATTTTAAATATTAATTATTAAACTTTGTTATTTAGAAGAAATTATTTTTCCTTAATGAAAATATTTTGTGGAGGGTTAATGAATTTTGATAAAATAATTCTTAGTGTTTCTCAATATCATTCATCTAAAAACCTAAAAATTGTGTTTTTCATCTATATAAACATCCTTTGATTTGCCTTATTATAGAATAGGTATATGTTATTTATCACCTTATGTATTATTTAAATATATTTAATGACTAATATTATTAGAATATTTCTCATGAAACTCAACTCATATATATGGGTTTTTAAATGAATCTTGAAATATGAATGTTTTGATGTTATATTGGGAAAAGAATATAAAGACATTTGTAATTTATGTTATGGGTCCTATATAACATTATAACGATTTTTTTAATGTTTTATAACTTATTAAATTCAGATTTTTAATGTGAACATGATGCAAACTGGAATCATTTGTAGGGTTTCTCTTGAACCCTATTCAGATTAAAAACTATCACATGATTTAACGTGAACAAAAAAAGATTAGCTATGTTCATATGATTGAGTGTGAAAATGATGGAAATTAGCTATGTTAAAATATTAGGTGTAAACATGATGTATATTATCTTCCTTTAAAATATTTATCTTCAACATGATGAATATTAGAGACATTCGAGTGATTGAGTTAGAACTCAAAATGGTCATCTATGTTCACAATGGTATGATTTCTAATACTTATGAATAGGATAACATTCTATGTGATAATCTTATGTTTTCCCAATATATAATGTTTATTATATCATGTTTTCATACTCTTTTTCCAATTCATATATTAAATCATTTTATTTCACATATCCACTAATCATGACTTAGGTACAACTCTTGTTATTCTATGTGATTTTTAAAAGATATTTATCTAAATCTCGTATTTTATCATAATCTAATGATCTAAACCTAGATGAAATATTTTTTTAAAAAAAATTCCATAGATTTGTGTGAAAATTTATGATATTTAAAGATTAAATTTAAGAAATATTGAAAAATAAACACAGGTTCAACTAACATTGAATCAGAATTACTATTTAAGGAATATGTTTTTAACACCATATCTTGGAGTGGAAAAACGGAAACGTATATTTTTTCCAAAGTAGATTTTATTTTTGTTGTTTGTTAGTTTACCTATTTTTGGGGATTATAATTATAGAACATTACTATAAACCATAGAGATAATTCTATTCGATAATTCAAAGGGATGGTTTTAAGAATAAGATATCATCTGCTGATTTCAGTAAAGTATATAAATTATGGACCCCATAAAAATTAAATACATGTGATGTAAAGACCCGTAATTTCCATGTAACTTGTTTTAATTAAGTGGAATTTTATGAGTTCACAAAAATTAACGGCGCATGATTCTATGTTCCGGTTTGCCCGGCATCAATTTCAAGAGGTTTTGTTCAGTTACGTTAAGTAAACGTACAAGTGGGTTTTTATAACATTTGAACCGGTGCTCAGAATTGAAATCGAAGGTCACTGTTGAACTCGTAGCCCTGCTATTCTCTTAAGAATACTTTTACCTCGACGGTAGTTGGTCGAGGGAGGACGATAGATTTTGGGTTTTCATGGGAATAAAAAAATAGAATAAACACATGTATTATTTTATTTTAATCTGTTATAGCCTCCCAAGATGAATTTGGAGGTTGGGACCAGCACACCTTAACCTCCGATGAGAGTTTTTGTGGT
This sequence comes from Viscum album, assembly GCA_963277665.1. Lineage (NCBI taxonomy): Eukaryota > Viridiplantae > Streptophyta > Magnoliopsida > Santalales > Viscaceae > Viscum > Viscum album. Next base: position 1,545,376,524 of record OY728142.1, read on the forward strand.
CGGGCCCACCTGAACCTAACCTCCCACAAGAGGTTACCATGTGGGGACTACTCGGGACTGAAACTCCAAATTAAATGAGGAAAACCACTCAACTCCTTCATAAATGAAGGAGTGTTTCTTAACCTCCTATAACCTATTAATGGTTCCACCACCCCCCTTCTTAAGTGTGCTAACTCTTCTAAATTAATTATGTCAAATCCTCCTCAGAAATTTGTTGATCCAATGCTTTCAATTAATTTATTAACCCATTTGAATATTATGCCACCAATTTAATAGGATATTATAATCTTTCATCTTTGGTTGGAATATTATTTTGGGTGGAATTGGGGGAGAGGAGGAACATAGGGAGAAGTCTCTCCAACGAATAAATTCCTACATGAAAAATTCTCTAAAAAAGCACCTTCGACTTATTCCTCAGAATCACCTTTTAGAGGAAACTGAAGTGGTACATAATAGATGACCGACCCTCCCTCCTCATAATCTTCAACAAATCGACGCACGATCTCGGGATTGGAAGTGTGCGGCGGATGCGACGAACGAAAACAACTCCGTATTCTTCCCATGACTCTATTGATGAACAACTATCAAGGTAGGAGTTTTATTTGAATTTGATATTATTCTTTTAAATCATCCCTTCTAAAGCAACGAATATTTGTTGATGTCTTTCCTTATAGTTTGGGATTTTTTTGTGGGAGGATATGGGGTGTTGGATTTATTTTTCTTCAATATTATTTTCTTGTTAATTCCTTGTAATTTAAGAAAGAATTAATCCACTTGAAACTACCCTAAACGCAGAGGATTTGGGCCCATCTAACATGGTCCAACCCCTCCATCGTTTTTATTTGTGATCTTTTTCATTATGGAGACAAGGCAAAGAGATGACGAATGCAATGAAGGAAATGGTCATGCTACCCATGGCCTCTGCGAAACACGTCGCACCCCCATCATGCTACCCTGGACGCACCCTCCTCCTGATCGAACTGGCTGAACCGGTCTTGACCAGCCTGTCCACCGGAAAAACCAGATCTGCTACCCCGGGCCGAACCGCGAAGCCCTCCCGGCCGCCCGTGTCTCATGTTCGAGCCGGCCTCCCGCGCACCCAAAACTCCTCTGTCTGCATGTCTCGCACACCCCGTGGATCCGTGCACCACATGTCGTCATTGGCCGAACTGGTCCTGACCTCCCGGACTAAGCCGCCTGAGCCATTCCCCTCTCGGTGCCAGGCTGAGCAAGCCTCCCATGCCCCTCGCGGAGCCCCGACCGAGCCTGACTCCCTCGCCCATCACGGCGCAGCGGCCAAGCCGGCCTCCCACGCCCCTCGTTGTGCCGCAGCTAAGCCAGCCTCCCACACCCCTCGTCGTGCCCCGGCTGAACTGACCTGCACCCTCACGGTGCCATGGCTGAACTGGCCCTCGCAGCACCTCCGGGCCAAACTGCCCTCGCGCCGACCCGTGGCCAGTCCGCGCCCTCACGACTGGTCTGCGCTCTCATGGCCCTCCGCGTCCCCTCAAGGCCTACTAGGCTGGTCCCAATGGGCAGAGATGAACCTAATGGGCAGGCCTGCATAATGGTCCAGGTCGACCCAGACCGGGCTGGCCAAGAATGAGTCGGGTTGGGTCGGTCGGACCGGGTCGGACCGGACCCAGGCCCACAACAACCCTTTACGTTCTTTTGTCCATATCTTTGGCACTGGGTGTTTGTTTGACGAAACATCAGTGGCCATGGTATTCTTGGACCATGACAGTCTATTTGAGTATAACCCACTAGAGTTTGTGGTATAGTTGATATACGGTCAGGTTGGATCACGCATGAATCCAACCGGGGCCCCGGGACTAAAAGGGTAATAACTCACAGACTGGGCATCTGATTGACACACCATCTATATTGGTAAGACCTCTAGGACATGGCGGACCTTTGAGAATATTGTATGTGGGACTACATGATAGTTGGAGTTTTGACAAGTCGCTCATGGACCAAATCCTTCCAAAGGCGAGCAGACATAGTGTGGAGACCTAGTAGTTGGGAAAGACTTGACGACAGCTGACCGATTGACTCAAAGTGAATTAACTATCCCAGTGGGGTGTGCCTTGGTGTCACGGTAGACCCACATCAGAGGAGCGCTTGGTTATGGTGGCATACCCACGATACTCGATAGGAGGATTACCTCTGCAGGCTATTAGGGGGTGCGCCTGGTTGTGGCGGCAGACCCACGGTGGAGAGTGCCTTGGTGATACAGCAGACCCACTGTACTCGACAGGAGGAGTACCTCAGCAGTTCAAGGTTAGTGGAAAGTGCCTTGGTGTCGTGGCAAGCCCGAGGAGGATTTCTTTATCAACTATGATTTTGATAATGTGAATAAAAATCCCGGTAGAGCTGAGTCAGTAACTTTTGTGTTTTCCTCATGATTTAGATGGATTACTTTATAACTTAGTTATATGTATGGGCATATACCTATGTGGGGTTATCTGTTGATTTCATACTTTATGTTTTGTCCTTGTTGGATTTTGTGAGACCTTGAGGGACTTAGGGTCCCTACTGAGTATCGTTATACTCACCCCTGCATGGGTTATGCCCACACCCCATTGTACTGGATGCAGATGACGGACATCGCTGACTGAGGATGAGAGTACCAAGATTAGATGGTGCCCTGGGGTGGACCTTACGGCGTGTCGGTATACAGAGGATACAGATGTACGTGGAGTATTGAGGAGGCTATCTATAACTACCCTTCAAGTAGGAACCTCGGTGGAAGACCCAGTGGTATTTTGTCTTTTCTAATGTTGTGCTTTTTGTTTCGTGTACTTTACAGTTGGTCATGTATTTTCGGCCCCTTTTTACATTCAAAACCCATTGGTAATATAGTTTTACTTAGTGTTTTGTTTCCATCTTATTCTCTGTTGTGTGTGTTTACATGTTATAAAGGAAATTCATTCCCAGTTTATGGGAATTACATCTTTGGTTCTAGTCTCCGGCCCCTGGCCTATGGAAGGCGGGCACGGGGTAGTCACGACATGGGCCCCGGGGTACGGGTTGTGAAAAATCGGTATCAGAGGAGTTGGTTCTACCGCATAACTTAGGACTCTGATATTTTCTGTGAAGAAATATTGTTATTTGTAGTGAGTGTGGTTTTCCCTTCAGGTAGTCCAATATTGGTGTGTCGGCTGACGTATCCATACACTAGGACCTTGAATTCTGATTTCCAACTCAGTACATAAAAACCCTGATTACGCGTGTGTTTTCAAAGGTTTTCTTTATGTCAGCTCAACTAGGTGAGATTACCAAGTATAATTTATTACTATGTTGCATCTCTTTCATTTAGAATTCCTCCCTACAGATGATCAGCAAGAGACCTGTGCGTTTTACTCACAGATAGCCCACCGAGTGACGAGGCCTCCCTGTAGGGCCCCATTCCAATGGAGGCACCAGCGGTATGTTACCCATTGGGCCACCGATGCCACTAGACCTAGCATCAGATGATGAACGCCTCTTGAGCATGTTGCATGAGTTCTAGCGCTAGAAGCTACATAGGTTCATGGGAGATATAGACCAACAAGTGATTGAGGATTGGATGGAGGTTGTGGGGAGAGTTTTCTGACTAGTTAGGACACTAACCGACCTCGTGGTAATTCTTGCTGCCATCCTTATATAGGTAGCAGTGTGCAGATGGTGGATCTTGATTCTCTAGGTTCATGATGGGATGACTCTACTCTGGGAAGACTTTGACAGCCTGTTTCGGACAGAGTTTGTTCCAGCGACTCTACGTACAGTGCACATACAAGAGCTAGTTCATCTGCAGTAGGGAATCATGACTGTAGCTCAATACTCAGTGAGGATCACTAACCTCTCATGGTACTCGACCGATATTATGTGGGTCCCCCTCTTCAGGTCCTGGACCGTCAATCAGTGGCTCAGACGAGAGATCAGAGCTCTGATGATCTTACTCAGCATCCCGACGTAGGCAAGGGTGCTAGACAGAGCCCTCATGGTTGAGAGGTTTATTTCTGAGTAGTCTCCAGTAGTGAGATCCACCACCAGTCAACAAAAAATGGTGTCTTCTGTATCTAGCAGCAGACATATGATGCAGAGGTATAAGAGGACCAGACCTACAGGTGGACGACCACATGAATCAGGATCGGTTGTGTGGGGCACTAAAGACAGAGGCAGACACACCAGGACCGGGCAGTATTACTCATGCAACAGGCAGGGTCATATTGCTTGTGACTATCAGAACCACCGTTCGGATGATCAGAAGACGGTCAAAGGACCACACAGGCAGAGACATAGATTCGATCGAGGTGGTCCACAAGGAGCAAGAGGACGTGGCAGAGAAGCTGTTCATGCACCTGGCAGTGGATGACATTTTGAGGTGTTACCACCACCACCTCTAGGAGGTCCTCCCTGACCAGAGGTAGTAGGTTTACATTGGAGATCTCAACTCTAGGAAGCTGGGGAATATGATCTTGGCACTCCTGATATGATTCAATGTATGATATGTGTCTACTCTACCATAGCTACAGTACTTATAGACACGGGTGTCAGTCACACTTTCATGGCCACGACCCTCTTTCAGAGCTTAGAGATTCTGACTGAGCCATTGGCTTCATCCTTATGGCTAGAGACTCCTACGAGAGCGGACTCGACTAATATGCACTGGTGCCGATAGTATGGGATTACTCTAGGAAGAAAGAGCTTCGGTTGGGATCTCCTAGTAGTGGCGTTGAGGTCGTAATACGTCATCATGGGTATAGACTAGTTATCTACAGTTCATTCTTAGATAGACTATATTAGGTGCAATGTGTGGTGTGTTCGCATGGATGGGAGAAGTTTTAACTTCACCGAAAAGATGGGAGCCTACGCACCACTGAATGCATTTACTCGGAGGAGAGTGAAAGTGATCACTCATCAGTTGGCTAGTCTTACCCTCAGAGCAGTTGAATTGGAGAGTCTGAGATATCTTGCAGTGGTGGACGAGTACATGGATGTTTTCCCTGATGATTTCCCAGGTCTACCTCCTCATAGAGAGGTGGAATTTTACATTGACGTGTACCCCAGGATGGCACAAATATCTACACCATTATATCAGATGGATCCCATGGTGATTCACAAGTTGTGAGTACAGATAGAGGACTTGCAGGGGAAGGGATTCATCAGGCCCAGTGTTTCTCACTAGATAACCCTGATTATGTTCTCCAAGAATGTAGATGGGAGCTTGAGGCTGTGTTTTGACTACCGGCACCTAATCCAGGTGACAGTGAATAACAAGTACCCACTCTTGAGGATTGACGACCTCTTTGATCAGCTAAATGGAGCACAATGGTCCTCGAAGATATACCTCATATCAGGCTATCACCAACTTAGAGTACGATACAGGGATGTGTCGAGGAAATCCTTCAGATTTTGGTATGACCACTACAAGTTCGATGTTATTCCATTCAGCGTAACCAAGACTCCAACAGTGTTCATGGGACTCATGAACATGATCTTTTATCCATACCTCAATCTCTTTTTCGTAGTCTTCATCGACCAAATTCTGATATACTCAACTACTGATGTGGAGCACGCCTATCACATTCAGGTAGTACTGGACACAATCTGAGAGAACCATCTTTATGGTATGCTCCCAAAGTGCCAGTTTTGGATCCAATAGGTTCACTTTCTGGGTCATCTCATCTCGGAGGCTGTAGTTGTAGTGGATCCATGGAATATTGCATAGGTACTTGCTTGGGAGCCACCCAAGAGTGTGATAGTGGTACAGATTTTCCTGAGATTGGTTGGATACTACCGGAAGTTTGTACCAGACTTCTCCAGAGTTGCATCACCACTATTAGTCTTGACAAAAAAGTGGAAACCCTTTGTGTGTTCAGAGAGATGCCAGAAGTTCTTTCCGGAGATAAGGAAGAGGCTGACTAGTGCCCCCATCTTGAGGCTTCCAGAGGAAGGAGTAGGTTTCATAGTATACTGTAACACATCAGGGAGCGGACACAGTTGTGTCCGAATGCAGGAGGGATCTGTGATCGCTTATGGTTCTTGTCATCTGAGACAACATGATAATAACTACTCTACCCATGACCTGGATCTAGCAGTAGTGGTCTTCTCCTTGAAGACATGGTGACATAATTTGATGGGCGAGCGTTTTACCAAGTACTCTGATCACATGACTCTCAGGTATATCTTCTCTCAGAAGGATATAAACCTGAGACAGTGGTGTTGGCTTGAGTTCCACCAGGACTGTGACTTTATGATAGTCTATACTCCTGGTATGTGGAACATTGTTGCAGATGCACCCAGCAAGAGATCTAGTATACAACTACTAGGAGAGGTGATAGAGCAGCAGGCTGCTTTATAGATACCCTTTTTGGATAGATATAGAGAATAGTTCCTTCATTCTCTTACAGTCACTCCCCCACTTCTTCATTGAGTCAGGGAGGTGCAACATGGGGATGCTGACTGTGAGACATGACGTGCTCAGATATCCACCGAGTATGCACATAATGGATTTTTGAAGGCGGGGAGCATGTCCTCCTCTTCAGAGGATGTACTATGGTCCCAATGTCACTTTAGAAGGAAGTGTTGAGGGAGTTCCACACATCCCCCTATAGTTTTATCCAGGAGTGGTGATTATGTACCAGGATCTCCGATGATAGCACTGGTGGCTAAGAATGAAGAAAGTAGTTGGAGAGTTTCTTTCTCGGTGCCTCACTTGTCAACAAGTGAAGGTGGAGCATTAGGTACCAGCAGGCTTGGTTTAGCCTTTAGAGGTCCCAGAGTGGAAGTATGATGGTATATCCGTAGATTTAGTGATTGGGAATCCATGTACATCTAGAGTTCATTACACGATTTGGGTGATCATCGACCGACTAACCAAGTCGGCCCACTTCATACCAATCATAGAGCAGGGTTCAGAAGAGATCATGGGATTCCTTTATGTGCAAGAGATTGTGCAGCTACATAGAGTACCTTCGACGATTGTCTTTGATCATGATGCATGCTTTACATCCCAGCTATGGAAGGGGTTGCATGAATCTTTCGGGACACAACTTCGTTTGAGCACCGCCTTCCATCCCTAGAAGGATGGTCAGACTTAGAGGACCATTCAGACCCTAGAGGAAATGTTCCGTGCTTTTGTTCTCGACATTGGTCGCAGTTGGGAGGACTACTTACCTTTGGTGGAGTTTGCATTCAACAACATTTATCACTCCACCATTAGAATGGAACCAATCTAGGCGTTGTACGGGCGACCTTGCAGATCACCTTTGTGATGGCCTGACCCAGGGGAGTCAGCACTAGTGTAACTAGAGATGGTACCGGCTACCACAGAGAAGGTGTAGATCATCTAGGAGAAGATGAAGACTGCACAGAGCAGGTAGAAGTAGTATGCTGATAGGAGACGGAGAACTCTGGAGTTTGAGGATGGCGACCACGTCTGTCTATGGGTCTCACCCTGACGAGGTCTATAGAGATTTGGCTGAGGTGGAAAGTTATCCCTAAGACTCATCAGACCTTTTTAGGTCCTTAGTAGAGTTTGAGAGGTGGCATACCGCTACGCTCTTCCACATTAGTTGCACCGGGTTCAAGATGACTTCCACATATCCCAGCTAAGGATATATATGCACAACCCTTCTCACATAATCGACTATGGAGAGTTGGACATAGAAGATGGGGTGACTTTTACAGAGGTTCCAGTTAAGATTGTGGATCAACAGTAATGATTCCTTCATGGATGGTCGTTATCTTTGGTTTGCGTTTGCTGGTAGCAAGGGAACTTCTAGAAGAGCACGTGGGAGCGGGAGGCTCAGATGTGTTCTCGGTACCCCTACTTTTTTCCTTAGTATGAGTTGTGGATTATATGGATATAGAGCCCTGAGGTGGGGAGAATTTAAAGACCCAGAATTTCCATATAATTTTTTTTAATTAAATGGGAATTTATGAGTCTGTGAAAATTGACGGCACGTGATTCTGAGGCCCGGTGTTCCCGAAATCAATTCCGAAAGTTTTGTTCGGGTACGTTTAATAAACATATGAGCCGGTTTCTATATCTTTTGAACCGGTTCTCAGAATTGAAATCTAAGGGAACCATTGAACTCGAAGCGCTGGTATTAGATTAAGAAGAAATTCACCTCAATGACAGTTGGTCGAGTGAGAAAGATGGTTTTCAGGTTTTCATGGGAATAATAAAATAAAATAAACCCATGTTTTATTTTATTTTTATCTGTTATAACCACCCATGTGGATATTGGCCGTGGGGACCCCCACACCTTATCATCCCATGAGAGGTTATGGTGGTGGGGCCCACCCAAACTTAACCTCCCACGAGAGGCTAAGATGTAGGGACCACCCAGGTCCAAACCCCCCAATTAAATGAGGTAAACCACTCAAATCCCTCAAAAATGAGGGAGAGTCTCTTGACCACCTCTACCCAATTAATGATACAACCACCTTCCTTATTAAGTGTGCCAACTCCCCTAAATTAATTATTCCAAATCATCTTCATCAATTAATTGATCCAACGCTTTCAATTAATTGATTACCCCATTTGATTATTATTCCAATGATTTAATAGGATATTGTAATCTTTTATCATTGGTTGGCATTTGATTTTTGGTGGAATTGGGGGAGAGGGGGAAAATAGTTAAAAGGATCTCCAACGAAGAAAATCCTCCATGAAGAACACCGGAAACGAGTGTCTTCGACTTCGTCCTCAGAAGCACCGTACGGTGGAAACCGACGTTGGACATCTTCGACGACCAACCCTTCCTCCTCATCATTGTCAATGAACCAACGCAGGAGCTTGGGATTGGAAGTGTGAGGCAGACTCGATGAACAATGAAAACATTGTCTTCTTCCCCATGACTTCATCAACGAACTACAATCATGGTAGGGGTTTTATTTGAATTTGATATTGTTCCATTAATCCTTCCCTTAAATAGAAAAGAATCATTGTGGATGTTTTTCATTATGGGTTGGAAATTGTTTTGGCAGGAAGATGTGGGGTGTTGGATTAATTTTTCATCTATCTTCTATTCTTGTTAATTATTTGTAATTAAAGAAAGAATAAATCCACTTTCTACCACCATAAACGCGGAGGGTGTGGGCCCAACCAACATGGCATGACCCCTTCGTCGTTCTTGTTTGTGATGTTCTTTGGATTGTAGATGCGACGACGAGACGATGAATATGACGAAGGCAATGGATGCGCTACATGCGGCCTCACCGACCCGCACTGCCCACCGGCTGTGCTGCCCGCCAGCCGAATCGACTAAGCTGCACAGTGCCCCAGCTGGATTGATCATGGTCATGCAGCGCCCTGGTCGTACCACCCTGGTCGCGCCCTCCACTCGACCGTACTAGCTGAACTGGTCCGAGCCGCCCTGTCTGCCGGTGGAACCGTCTCCGCCGCCTCGAGCCGAACCGCAGCGCCCTCCTGGCCGTCTGCATATCCCAACCATGCCAGCATCCCACGGGCCCACGGATCCACCGTCCATGTGCCCAGCACACCTCACCTCTCTACGTTCCCCACGCCACCACTGGCTGAATTGGCCCCGGCCTCCCGGGCTGATCCATCCAATTCACGCCCCTGGTGGTGCCCGGGTGAGTTGGCCTCCCACGTCCCTCACGAAGCTCAGGCCGGGCAGACCTCCCACACCCCATGCGGCACCTCGGCTGATCCGGCCTCCCGTGCCCTGACCGAACTGGCCTCCCTCACCCCTTGCAGTGCCCCGACCGAAACGTCCCATGCCCTCGTAGCACCCCGGCCGAACATACCCTCATTGCGCCTCCGATCTGAATTTACCTCACACCAACCCATGGCCGGTCTACGCCCTTGCAACTGGTCCGCGCTCTCCCAGCCCGCTGGGCTGGGCCTAGAGGGTCGGGCAGAACATAACTGACTGGCCCAACTAATATGCTGGTCCAGAACCAACGGGTCAGTCCGGGGCGACCCAGAAAGGGTTGGCCCAGACTTTGTCGGGCCTAGTCAGACCTCCTGGGTCAGACTGGACCCGGTCCCACTACGATCTTTTATGTTCTTTTGGCCATATCTTTGGCATTGGGCATTCATTTGACGAACCATCAGCGGCCGTGGTAATCCTGGAGCACGATGGTCCCTTTGAGAATAACCCACGACAGTTTCGGGTATATTTGAGATACGGTCAAGTCGGAATGAGCACGAATCCAGTCGGGCCCCAAGGACTAAAATGACAATAACTCATAGACTAGGCGTCTGATTGATGCTCTGTCTATTGCGTTAAGACCTCTATGATGTGGAGGACCTTTGAGATACATCTACATGGGACTTTGTGATAGTTGGAGTTTTGACCAGTAGCTCATGGAGTGGATCCTTCCAGAGACGAGTGGACAGAGGGCAGAGACCTAGTAGCTGGATGAGACTTGATGACTACTAACCGATTGACTCAAAATTACTTGACTAGCCCAGTGGGAAGCACCTTGCTTTCGTGGTAGACCCACGACAGAGGAGAGCCTGGTTGCAGTTGAAGACCTGTGGTACTCGACAGGAGGAGTACCTCTACAAGATATTAGGGGGAGCACCAAGTTGTGGTGGAAGACCCATGGTTGGGAGTGCCTCAGTGACGCAGCAGACCCACGGTACTCGACACGAGGAGTAACTCAGAAGTCCAAGGAAAGTGGGAAGTGACTTGGTGTCACGGCATGCCCACTATACTCGATAGAGGAGGAGTTCTCTAGGAGTCGTGGTTTCGATAATGTGACTAAAAATCCTAGTTGAGCTGAGTCAGTAACTTTTGTGTTTCCTCATGATTGTGATGGATAACTTGATTACTCCGATATATGTATCGCCATATACCTAAGTGGGGTTACTTATTTATTTCATACTTTGTGGTTTATCCTTGTTGGTTTTTATAAGACCTTAAGGGTCTCGAGGTTCCTACTGGGTATCGATATACTCACCCCTGTGTGGGATATGCATGCACCTTGCTGTGTTGGTTGCAGACGACAGATACTGCTGACTGAGGCTGACAGTAATAGGATTAGACGGTACACGGAGGTGGACCTTACGGCGTGTTAGTACAAATAGGAGAAAGATGGATGTGGAGTGTTGAGGAGGTGATATGTACCTACAATTCAGGAAGGAACCTTAGAGGATGACCATGTGGTAGTTTTTATTATATTCAGTTGTTCTTTTAGTTTCTTGTACATTGTAATTGGGCTTGTATTTCCATCCCCTTTTTACTTTTGGAAAAATATTGCTATATATTTTTACTTAGTGTTTTTTCTAGCTTGTTCTCTGTTGTGTGTGTTTACTAGTTATAAAGGCAATTCCTTCCCAGTTTTAGGGAATTAAGCCTTTGGTGCTTGTCTCCAGCCCTTGGCCTATAGAAGGCGAGTTTGGGGTAGTCACAGCATGGACCCTGGGGGATGGGTCGTGACATGTGAGGATATATTAATGTCGATGCATCTGCTGTAAAGTTACACCTCTGAATAATAACCCAAAAATTTATGGTTGAGAATGAACTTATTCTTCACTCTGGTGCATGAAATGTAAGACTAATATTAAAAACATGGATAAACACTTTTAGGGGTAATACTTTGGTTAATAAAATTATCATTATAAACTAATATTAAGGATTTAAATATATTGTAAATTAATAGTGTTGTCTGTTAGGATAACCTGATTTGAAATTGATTATAGAATACATTAGTAAATGATATGGTTTGATTATTTGTTCTAATTATATCATTGTTGAACATAATGTTTTAGAGGATGAAATGAATGTGTTTTTGTACAATATATATTTTGGATTATTTTTTTATATACATAAGATCATTAACAATGATTTTATTGCACCCTTTTATAACACATTATTGTATTATTCTATTGGAAATAAAACCATGAAAATGAATATGTGAAAGGTATGTCCATATTAGCCCCTGAAGAATCATATTTGGGATAAATAAATTCCCAATTATACTATGAACAGTGAGGCATATTTCTCATAAGAATGTGTATCTTGAGATTTTTAGGTATCCATTATATTTTGTTTTAGCAATCAAATCATTCAAACATTTAATCAAAATAAAATATTGGTGTCAAGTAATAATTATAAAAAAAAGAGTTCAGTTGATTATACAGTTAAAAGATTTAACAACTCACCATATGCAACTCGTGATAGATCACAAGCTCTAGATATTGGTTCTATATATCAATCTCTGATTTCAACTAAGTAAAATGTATAAACAAACCTTTTTATCCATGGATTCTGAATATTTTATTGTGTTTTTCTCCCAGTGAAGTTGACTACTTGGCCATAATACTGCTTGATGTTCCAATCATGAGCTGTCTGGGGGCCTAACACGATACCCACCACAAATTACCTTGAATTTAGCTAGCCTTTTTTCCAATCATTAACAATGTTTTTGAACAAATTGGATGCAAACTCCAACGAAATCCCATTGAACAACACTCTTCATTAATCTTATAGCCATAACACAAAATCTTTGTCTTTTGGCAGGTAATCCCTACAGGAAAACTCATGGATCTTAGGGCCCGGGTGATAATCATGCTTATGGAGAATTCTCTTGTGCTTCTCTAAAGAATTCTTTTCTTTCAGTGTCAGTTCTCGGTCTTTTTCTCATTATTTTCTCTTCTAAGTCATTAATCGGATGCTTCTTATTATTATTATTATTCCCATTCCTCTCCTCTCACATATTGTTTCCTTCATATTCTTTTTCTTATTATTTTATATTTCTATGTTAGATAAAGTATTTGATATGAAACAACAAACTAAAATTATTTGGGAAATATTAGATGAATATTACTAAGAATATTTATTCATAATAATACCTATAGTAAATAAAAATATTTTAATCTATTAGAAATTATGAAAGATATTATAAAAAACACCTAATGGTTTAAAAGTTATCTTTTCAAAAAAATTACGGATTATATTTTCATTTAAAATATACATTTATAAAATTTATATATTTAAATTTAAAATAAAATTCATTATTTATTTAATAGTATCCTTATATATTAGTGTGAATTTTTAGTGTTTTTCTAAAATTATTATTATTTATATAAATAGTTAAATATATTGTTTATAGAAAAAATCTAAATTTTAAAACATTGTCAATATATGAGAAAAAAATATGTTTATAGAAAATTTTAATTTATTAACGATTTATTTCTGTATTAAAATGATTTCATAATATTATTTTGAACTTATTATATCTTTATTTAAATTTACTACATAAAAAACATTTAATTTTAATTTAAAAAAATTGATCATTTTAACTAAACTATTTCATGGTAAATTGATATTTTTTATTAATTTTAATGAAATAAAAATTATATATTTTTACAATTAACAAATTTATTTCATAAAAATAAATAAAATGATTATTTTAAGCTACACACAATTCTTATTTGTAAAAACAATCTTTTTATAAAAATTGTTTCCTTGCATTTTTTTCATTTATTCTAAAACTGACACTTCTAACCAATATAAATTTTATTTGATGAAATTATTTTAAAATTTAAAATTACTTTGTTAAATTATTTAATAAAACTTGTCTTTAATTTTTTCATTAATATATATTATCAAGGATAAAAAGTATTAACTAGGTAAAAGTATATTAGGTTAAAAGATAAAAAAGTAAAATTAATGAACACTTAAAACAATCCATGTTGTCAAGATAACGAGTGGTGGATAGTATTCTATGACAAAAAACTATCCCAAATTCATATTTTCTACTTTTAGAATTTTTCCCCAAGAATAGTAATATTATATTGTTAAAATTAATCGGTGTCCCAAAATAACCCTTCTATTCAGTTATATAAGGGGAACACAAACACTACATCTAAATTATCTAATTCTTTATATCTTCATACTAAACTATAAAATTTTGACCTCCTATAATCCTCTGACAATTACATACGTCTATAGACGTAATTATATAGCCTAATTCCCAATGTGAGTAATTTTTTCTCCATAGACTTTCATTCATAATATATTCCTTTGAAAATTAAAATAAGAACCCTTATATAATTACACATATAATATTTTAACTCTATAAATCCATTATATTAATTGATAAATAATTATTTAATCCTTTCAATACGAAAATTGAAACAACACAACATCGATCTTTTTTATGTTCAACATGCTTCCTCGGTGGAACGATGTAAATCGTTTTACAATACAGTATGAACTAAGTTTTATAAAGGATTTATTTCATGAATAAAATTTTTTATTATGAGAATATTATATTTATAAAATTTTATCTTATCATATATCTTCATAAAATATTTTTTTGATAATTTGAATCATCAATCATGAATTATACAGACTACAACATCCATATATGATGAATTTCATTTATAAAATCCAATCTACATGAATGGTTATATGAATGAATTTAGTAAAATTAAATAATACATAAAGAATGAATAATATTATATGAATCATATTTTAAAATTATATAAAAACATTTAGTTACCCATTAAATCCTTATATAATGCCCTTTATTGTATGAATGATTGGTGTTAGTAATTATTTCACGTTAAGGAAATGGTAATCAATTTAACTCATGAGCTTAAAACGGTACATGGGTGTATTTATCCTAATACCATGCATAAATTTGAGGATTTATCATATTCTAGATGTTACAGGGGAATATTTATACAAACCTAATGTTTATATTGGAGGATTTATCCCAAGATATAGTGGAACATCTATGTTCCTTTCTTGAAAAAATAAATTTTCATAGAATCATAGATATAGTGTGATTATAGCCTAATGAATGTATCCTACCATATTTATGTAATTAATATAATTTGAAGATCCACATAATTTTGTTTAATTTCATTAAATTCTAAGGATACCAATGGTTTAATGATCTTTGAAAACTCATCTCTTTTTATTGTGTTAGAATGATTCTATGTAATCTTCCTCTTCCATGTTTGGTTACTTCCACCCTAATATTTTTTTCTTGGTATTTTTAATTCATATCTATAGATATTTACTTTTTAACTAAAATAGTTTTTATTACAAAATTTCTTCTTCAAAAATCATACCATTGTTTAGAATAATTCTCATCCTCTTTAACAAAAGCTTCCCCATCTGTTTCCACATTTTTCAATCCCACCGAATTTCATCTTTATGTTTGGATTCCAAATTAAAATTTATGTAATATTTTATTTATTTTTCAGAAATAATCTTTTAATAATCAATTTTTATTATTATTTTTATAATTTGGGTTTTGAATAATTGAATTTCAAATTATTAATAATTTTTTCCATCAATTCAAAATATAATTCTTTATCTACCACTGCTCAATATATTTTAAATTTGTTGTCATCATAAAACTATATTATTGAAGAATATTTTTTGATATAAATATTTTCAATGTTTTTCAATTGACCTTTTCAAAAACTATATCTTATAGTTATTTTATCCAATTGTTTTATTTTAAATATAACTGGGCTTTCCAAAAACTTATTTTTGGTTTATGTCATCATCTAAAAAATATTTTTTATGAATCTGAATGTCCTTGTTTGTAAAAATATTTTCAATTTTTGTTATCTATTTATGATCGTGAATATAAAATTAAATATTCTAATATTTTCAAAAATTACTTTTTTAGGAATTATTTCTCCATAAATGTATTTTAAAGGCATATGTTTTTTCGAATGAATTATTCAGTGGTTTTGAAAGAAATTAGAATTTATAATAATTTTATTTTGAAAATACATTAACTGTTTTTAATGTATAATATTTTAATGGTTTTTTCATACTCATATTTTTTCATTTAAAATAAAAATATATATATATTCAATCATTTCGAAAAGGGTTTTTTCTTTTTGTTTTTTAAGGAAATTTTTCCAAGGTCCTCAAAATGTTGTTCTTAATCCATGTGATCATTATCTGATGTTAGTTATATTACACAAGTGATTGTTTTTTACACCTTCCATCATCATTCACTATTTGAATTATGAAATTTTGTAGAAATGTTTCCTAGGAAACCCCTTTTTCCATGGGTTAACAGAGTGATTCTTAAACTACAAATGTTTTCATGTTCTCTTGGAATAAAGATGTATGAATGATTATTATTGATGAGTGGTGTCCAATATTACCCACCAATGAAATATTTAATATTTTATAGCTCATAATCAAAATATATTTAGTGTGAAAAAATGTGTATTGACTTTCAATAAAAGATTATTTTTTATCTAATAAAGAACTGAAATATCATAAATTTTCTAAATCTCTAAGATGGATTGTGTATAATACATCTTAGAGATAGTTTGGGTCCAATTAATACCTAGAACATTTTAGGTCTATTAATGCCCTTAAATGATTTCAGTACTATTTTATATCTTTATGGGATAATGAAGGTGGAATAATTTGGTTTTTTACATCTAAAAATAGAGAATATACATGGATTGGTCATAATAAATATGGTGGGTATGATTACTACTTCTCACAATATAATTTTATCAAGTTCTTATATTATATGCCTTTTTTATGCATCATATTTCATAATTATTATATATCTGTTTATTTCTAATATTCCATGTTATATATTTGTTAATTTTAGTTTATATGGCCTTCAATAAATAACTATTGAAAACAAATATTGTTCCATTTTATTTTAACAATATATTTCTCCCTTTAACATGTATATCATGATCTAAAACATGATAACATTTTGATTTGTTGTCCCTTATTGATAATATGAGCTCACCCCATTCTAATGTTTCATTTCCACTTGTTATAAAGAAGAGTATAACTTTTGAGGATTATAAAAGGGAGAATAGTGTCATTCAATTATGGAGAAATGTTAATAAGTATCATAAAATAAATTTTTTATCTTTAAATACACAACACCTTCTATTCATGGGATAATGTAATGATGTTTAACTACAATGATTAAATTTTATGATTATATAGATATCCATTATAAGTCATCTCATTATTTATTATATTTAATGTATTAATTAATGTTTTTTCGCTCAAGATCTTAGAGTATGGGTATGGGAACTAGATTTTGTATCAAATAGTGGTTTAGTTATTTTAATTTAGAATTTAAGGGATTAGTATAAGAACACATTAGTGAAAACCACTAGGATAAGTCTATGTTATAAGTCAATGTATATTATATAATCATAATGTTTCGGTATAGTTGAAACTATGTGGTTTCCATTGAAAATTACCTCCCTATCATGATACTAGAAATTGTATGTGGTTGTATTATAGATATACCTAGGGTTAATCATTCTTAAATTTTTTATTTGAGTATCCACTAAAAATTCACTTCAGAACAACATTAGTGGGGATTAGAATATACACTAGGATAGACACACTTGGTGGATATTATTTGTTAATTTCACATTTTCCTTAGAAACAATTATAAAATATTTCTTTTGAGAATACATTGGGGAGAAATGCTAATAATTATGAATGAACCAATAAAAAAATATTATGTTTAACTAATATTCATACATATTGAGCTCAAAGAATATTATAACTTGATAGTCACATAAAGTGATACATGTAAAGTATAAATTTGCATAAATTTTTTTATGACAATTCCATTATGATGATGTTGTTGGTTAATCATGATTAACAAATTTGGTATAATATATGGATAAATATTTAAAGTAACAAGTTAATAATAGATGTGATAGAAAATAAAGTAATTTTCTAAGGAGAATACTAATGGTATAAAATAAAGGGTTTAAAATCATGTGGTTATGATCAGAGAACTATATCAAATTATTATAAACAATATTATTAGATCGAACATTTTGAACACACAAAAGAATAAAAGTATGTAGTTTCATAAAAGATCAGGTGATAATGATAATAATGGATAGAAGAATTATCTTCCAACACCTGATAAATATTGAAAGAAGTACCCAAGGTAATGTCTCAGAGGAATAAGAAGGTGTTTTAAGTATATAAGGATTTGTCATTGATGTGATGATTATCAAGATGGGGTGAATAATACAATCAATTAAATGAAGGTGAATAATTTCCAATATATAAAGTATTTGATGTTTTGGAATTGTGAAAATATATTCCCCAACCCAAGAGAAATTGATGACAATAAACATCATCAAGCATCCAAATTAATGAACCAAGGGGAGACTATGTTATCCATAATATTTAATATAGGCCATGGAAAATAAGTGTGAAGGGTACTCTAACCCTCCACTCCAGATGTTTTTTATATCCAATTAGAATATAGATTTAATGACTCTAGTACACAAAGGGACTTCACTAATAAAATTAAATCACCACACTAAATAATTTATTACAATTAATCATAAGAAAATTCTCAATATAATATTATTATATTTCATGTTTAGGTGTGTGTGTGTGTGTGAATATTATTATTTTGAGATGATTTTTGGAATGGAATAACCATACCCACATAAACACTATAATAATTTACAAAATAGGGAAATCAAATTTCAATCCATCTTATGATCATATATTAGTTCAAGGATAACCATGAGATCAATTGTAATACTAATTCTACTATAAGAGTTATGATACCAAATCATGATTGTTTTATAGCTCAAATGATCAATGAAACCAATAATATTAATAATGATATATTATAAGGGAAAATATCAGTTTCTTATGTTTTTAATGTAGGTATATCTCTTGGAATTATATATAGGGGATTGTATAACTTTTAGATATTCTTTTTTTAGAGATTGAAAACTAAAATTTTGAGGATTATTTTTATTTAATTGCGGAGAATGCAGCAAACCACATGATTTTGGAATATATGTATTTTCTAAAAAATACAATATTTGATAAATTACTCCATGAGAAACATAAAAAATATTGTAAATATTTATTTTTATGAATATTTAATAATAATAAAACAAATAATAAATAGAAATATTTTAATAAGTAATATAATTCATACGAAATATTATAAAGAACACATAATGTTTTAAAAATCAATTTTCCATTAAAGTATTATTTTTTTATATGTTGAATTTTTATTTAAAATATAAATTTATAAATAATATAATTTAAAATTGAACAATTTATATTAATATTTTAGTTCTACATATCAGAATAAGAATAAGGTGAATTTTTAAATTTTCTCAAAAGTATTGGATTTTTTTGTGAATATTTAGAAAATAGTACTTTACCTAATACTATCATTTTTTGAAAGTATAATTCGATAATTTTAAATTAAAATTACTTAAAATATTTTTTAAATAAAAACATATATTTATCAAATTAAATAAATCATTTAAAAATAGTATGGTAAATTTATAAAACCCATGTTTAACGTTGTGGAATCATGATTTATATTATACTCTAAAAACTGTTTTTTACTCGCTTATATTAAAAATATATATTCGTCATGTTTACAAAAAAATATGATAAAAAATCATATATTATATCAACATGTTCATATAACTGAATAATTTCATTTTCATTTTAGTCCTAAACATATGATTCCTAAAATCAATGTTAATGACCATATTAATATAAAATGGGTTAGTTTTAAAAAAATTATATTAATGTTGTATAATTTTATCATATAAGATTAAATACTATATTTATATAAAATCTAAGATATCAATTTTTCAAATGTATACTAATATTTTTTAACTTATGTAATTCGTACTTAGTATTATATAAATTAACACAACAACTATTTGGGAAGGCGACACACTTCCTAGTTTTTTCCTCTAAGCTCCTGACTTCACCTCTCACTCTTAGGTTTTCTCTCCCTCCCTAGAAGTGCCTGAATAATGTATTCTACTTATCTTTCCTCTCCTAACTTATGGTTCTCTTATCCACCACTTCTTCCTGGATTCTCCCTCTTCGGGTGTTTGCTCTAGGTTTTTATATCTATATTTTCTCTTCTCTCCACGTTTGTTCTCTCTAGTCCTATGAGGTTTTTCATTATCATACCTCCCAATCCTACTCTATCGCTAAGGACAATTGATCTGAAAACTATCTTGTTTAAAATCACTGGTTTCCTTTACTCTTCATTTGGAAGCGCCAATTTCAGATGAAATGAAAACAATCAGGATGACTGAAATCTGTCTCTCTGGTTTAGTGGAGAAAACATAGGAGATAAATGGTAGTCCTGGAAATGGGGAGAAATTCATTTCTCTTTCATCCTGTATTTCCAAAGATTTTGAATCATCCCAAAATCGGGTTAATTCCGATGGAAACTTTCCCCCCGTTGTTGAATTTTTTTTTAATTTCTCATTTTATCACTCTTTGACTATATAAATACATGATTCATGCCTTTTATTTCTTAACACTGCCACATCATTCTCATTCAACCTAACGTCGTCTAGTTTCTCAGTTGATGCATCAATCTTCTGCTGATATTTGTGGCCCCATTATCCTTCAGGTTTTTTATCATAACTAGGTGATATTAATATTGTAAATATATTTTTTATAAATAATAGTATATCAAATGAAATACATTAGAGGGGTGGAAGATAATATTTTATATAAAATTTCAGTAATTGATTTTCAATAGTTATAATTCAATTATTTTTTAATGATAACTTATGTGTTAGATAAGTCAATTATCAAAAAATATATAAAAATATTATATATTAATTTTTATGAAATAATTTGATTAATATAAATGATTATACATTTTAAATGGTGATTAGAATCATGAAAATTAAGATATTAATAGAATAAATAATGATATTGGATTTATATAGTTTATAATAGGTTACACAGATTTACTGTTAAGTTATAGTATAATATTTATGATTTATAAAAATAAGTAAAAATATTAATAGTTTATATAAATAAGTTGTTACTAATTTTTAATTAATAAATATTTTGAATTAATAATTTGGAATGAATAAATCAATTGAATTATTAATTATTTTGAATTAATAGTCTCAAATTTATAATTTTGAATTTATAATTTTCATTACCTTGAATTGATATTTTTGAATTAATAATGTATATAAATAATTTTTCTTATCTATAATTGAATTTTTATAATTTCAAAATTTGTATTAATATATGTTTTTATTATAATGTTTACCTAATTTTTGATATATGAAATATAAAGATTGATTAAACTCAAAATTATTTTTTTATATTTTCTACAAAAAATGTAATAAAAATACATTTTTATGGTTATTTTTGTCATTTAACATAAATTGTGAACATTTTTCCGACATGGTGGTAGGTGTGATTATTGTTAGACCTAATATATATTTATTTTGGATATTGTGAAAGCATTACCTATAATCTTGTGTATATGATTTATATTTTATCAAAGGTTATTTGTGTAATTTTCACAAAAACCGTTTCTTTTATTTTCTTTTAAAAATTGTCACCTAACATGAGGGGAAGAAATGATAATCATTTCTTTTCTTTTACTAAAATTCATATCCAAACTAAATGGAGGGAAACCAAAATGTTTCCATTCATTCTGTTTTATTTTATGAATTAGGAAATTATTTCTTTTCTTTTACTAAGACATGGACAAACATAGTGTTATTGGTTTGGGATTGTGGTGGTGGATATAGTGTTTTAAGGATTTTTCTCTTAGTATCATCCTCTATTCTATCGGCATCTCTTTGGGTTATATTTTGGGTTTCAATATAAAATACTTATTAGGTTTTAAATCCATATTATTATCACATTCAGTGTTTTTTACTTCATTCTAGGGTTTCAATTTTGTTCTTGAAGTTATGCTATATCAATGAGTTTGGCTGCCCGTTTCTCTACTCTGGAACCTGGTCTCTACCTGTCCCACAAAGGAGGATTTCACAGTGGTCTCCCCGGTGCTCTTGGACGTGAGTTCGAGTGGTTTGGTGTCTCGTGGAGACTTCATCATCATAGGTCATGCAAGGATTATGGTGACATATACATGGTTCATCTTTCTGGTTGGAGGTGTTTCGTCGTTTATGTGTTGCTCGGTGGTTGTCGTTGGCTATGGTACGTAACTCTTTAGGCGGCTCACATGTTTTTAATGGACCTGTGGGTTATTTTAAAATATTTTTTATGGGTTTTTGTGGCCATCATAGATTTCATCAATGGATTTTATGATTTGGTTATGAAAGAGATTGGCATTTCATGGTGTGTTACATGTGCATCCTTTATGCTACTATTTCAAATGGACTCGTTGATGTGGGATGACTACGGAGTTGACATTGAGGACCATGCTAGGGGTGGCAATGAATACATTCTCAAAAGTGTTCTTGGCTTTTGTATAGTGGACAATGATGAGAAAAGGTATTCATTATGATGGCGGTACATGATGGGAAGATGATGATGTTGTTGGAAGGACAAGGGTGATGAGATGTGTTAAGGTGGGTGATGTTTCGCTCGTGCTTTGATGTGTGAATTTTTTTGAATTTGTATATTTATGTTTCATGGTCTTTTTATATGTATGTTTTGGCACACCATCTGTTTTGTGATTTTTGTATTTTTTGTTATTTGTATCTAGAATCTGGTATTTGATAGGTTTCATCTTTACCAAAAATAGGGTCTAGAAAATGAAAACATATTTGGTGGATTCATTAATATTATATAATCTTATGAACAGTTAATGGTGAAGACTACATTTTCAACAAATATTTTTATATATTAATGTCTTTAATACAAAATTTTTTTTGTTTATATATTTAGCTATATTAAATGGGTATACTATATAGGTTTATCGCACCCATATTTTTTAAAAAGGGTTACCTTATATTTTAAATAATATTTAAATCACATAGTTATAAAATAGATTCCAAGGTAGAAAAAAAATAGTAAATTTTTTTAATCTATAATAAAATGGCTTTAAAAATATTTAAACCATGATTTAATATCAGTGTTAGAGGTTTGATAAAACATTTCACACCCCACATTCCATTATTTTTCACTTTTTGAGCCATTGAAACTTGAATAGTGGTGTACCATTATGAAAAATAATTGGTATTCTCAAAGGTCCCCCTTTTCACATATAAAAGGGTATCACTACCACCACATAATGTTACAACCATCCCATTAAATTTAATCTTTAGATAATGTCAATTTTTTACCTCCTAGAACCCCAACCCATGATAATAAGCCACCAAAATCAATTATGTTTCTTAATGCCTATGTTTTTAGGGGCCTTCAATGTGAAAAGTTGAGTTCTCAACATGAGTATTTCATACTTCTTCTCTATTAATTCTTAATATTCAACTTAAAAACATATTCTATGAAACATAATATAATTTAACAAGGATTTTGAACATAAATTAATGACATTATACTAATTTATCAACCACTAATCTATCATTTCCATTCTCTGATATACAAAACAACATTGATCTTGCATACACGATGAATACTGCCAACATGAATCATTGGAATTAAATTTAAAACACTTAATATCATCGATGCTAAAAAGGATATATTTGATAAATAAATACAATTAATAAGTCACAATTGTTATTCTGAAGTGCTACTTTATCATATATCTTGATTTTAACCCATTCATTGAGAAATAGAGTCATTAATCTTGTGTATATATAGAATAATTCTTCTATAAATGATGAATTTCACTTATTGTCTGCATCAAATATTTTTTGATATAAGAATGAATATAATTAAGGTTAATGATATATATAAATTTTTTAATCTTCAATAAAATTTGTAATATTATATAGAAAAATATTTACTTACTCATTTAATCATTAAAAACACTCAAATTTGGGTCTTTTTTACCGTATACATGAACAATGTTATAATATTTATATCATAAATGATTATGGAATATTATATAAATATAAAATCATGTAATAATAATATATTTATTAATTTTTTATTTATTTAATATATGTGTAATATATATTTACTATATTTATTAATATATCACTTTTCGATCGCTAAACACGCCCAAAATGGTACATCAAAATTTTCATTCTCGTAAACCATCACTTTATTATTCCCCAAATTAAAATGAAAAATAGTTAATAATTGGAAATAATGTTTATAATGACAAGATAAATCTTAAAATGATGATATTTTTGTGAAAAATAAGATTCCACAATGACATTAAAAGAATATTATAAAGAAAAAAATTAGAGATTCTAGCATCTAATTATAAAAATAAAAAATAAATTATTAATATTATTGTGATGAATTTTTATAGATTAGATTTTTATATTATGATATATATGGATAATTTTATGGAATAATTTATAAATATACTTATGTTTACTATACATGTGGTTGGAAAGATATTGAGTGAGATGGAATATAAGAAAGAAGTAAATATTTCTAAAATTTAATTTCCTATTAAATATTTCACATTACACATCATAATATATTTGATAAGATATGATTACTTCATAATATATTTATTTGAACATATATATGAGACTCTTTGTGTTTGAAGATCTATATCATGTTCTTTCTTTAAATGGACATCATTTCAAAAGATGTTAATGTTATATGGATCTTTGTCAACTCATCTAACAATATATAGTTATAATGATTCCCCTTAAACCTAGTAATTTATCAATTGGTTTATTACAAAACTAAATTTGATTTTATTTTAAATTATCATCTGATCTAGGGAAAATGAAATTTTAATGTGACCTATAAATATTTCATTTACATGTACAGTAAAGAAAATTCTATAAACATAGATATAATTTCTCCCCCTATTTAAGAAATATTTTTTATGAATATTTCATTCAATGTTTCAAAATATTTTTCTAAAGGATTTGAAATATTCATGATTTTAAAAATAAAATGAAATATTCATTGATATGAAAATTTTCATATAAACTATATTTATTTATTATTAACAAATTGTTGTCAATGACTTTTTTTTCTACGAAATAATTATTTATTTTTTAGATACAAATTTATAACATAATTGTTTATTAAAACCATTTTTAATTGTTAATTTTCGAAATATTTAATAAGGTAAATTTTTTTAGTTATAAAGAAACCATTTTTAAGGTGATATCACCAATTATAAAATGTGGAAATTTCCTATTATTTCTAGAAGTGGTTTATATGATAATAATTCTTCGTAAATATTCCATGTTATCCCCAAAGGATATAATTCTTATTGAGTTATGTTTTATGGATCACCTTTTTAATTCCATTATGAATGATAATTCTTTTTGGTGATGGATTTCTTGGTAAAAACTAGTATACTTTTTATTTCATGTTATGAAATAACATTATGAAATGAGAAAAAAATCTTCATATTCCAATGGGTTCTTCCGGTTACTATATTTTTTTTTGTAGAAAAAATCTATAAGAATTATCAATATGAGACTGTTAGAGTCTAATAATTACCTAACATCATTTAGTTCCAATAAAACCTTATTGTGGTTTAGGTGTGATAAATCCATTATAATATTGGTCACAATAAAGCCTCAAGTTTGTTTCCATTCATTAAATACCTATAATGTACTAGGTAATGTTTTTTTATCTCATTATATAATGAAATGGGAACTTATATGGATATTTTCATAAACATAAAGGGTCTATATAATAATATTTTTTTATAACATACATGTTTGGAATTATTATATATTATTTCCATATGATTTTTTCATGTATTTATGATAGGTTCGTTAATTATACATCACAAAAAATTATTACTACATCTTTATTTCTCACTTCATACAATGGTAAATGTGTTATCATTTGATTTTATGTGTCCATTTAGGATCCCATATAGAAAAATCATATTGATTTATTTTATTATAATAATATATTTCTCCCATAATCATGTTTTATCATCATCTAAACCTTGATGGAATAATGATTATTTTTCCATTGCAGCATGTTTGATGGGATTTTGAAAATTCCTTTACATGCCGTTAAATATATGATGTTTTAGTACACCAATATATTCCTCACATAATATTAAAAATATATTATTTAAATCATTCATGATGTGAAAATATTTTTTATGATGTATAACCCCTCATAGAGTAAATACTTGCATGACTTGTACCCAACGACACTTACAAATCATGTAACCTCGTTACATGGTGTGAAATAATCGTGCATCCTGCAGAAAACATTGGTTAAAGCTAAGATTCCAATAAATATAATACCACAACATTATAGGTATCCAAACAATTATATTTCAACCCTCAATAGAAAATGGGAAAAAGGCTGAACTATGACTTGGTCAATGACATACGTGAATGATGGGTAATGGGATGTTACAAACTCCCCTCCTTAATGACTTTCCATCCTCAAGAAGTCGTGTGGACAATGTAATACCTGGAAAAAGATGAGGACACTACTCTATCATCAACAACTCAAGTTCCAAGGTCTCGTGATAATTTTATCCTTGTTGTCTTAGAACTCTGACAAATAGAATCGACTTTCCACATAAGAAATTATCTTGAGAGTCAAAAATCTCAACTAGTTTCCATAGAATAGAAACAACATAATATAACTCAATTTATTCCCACCTCGGAATGTGAGAAAGATCAGGGTGATACATCTTGAGCTGATTCATGTAGAAAGAATCCTAGAGACCCATCAACTGAACTCGAAATGCTAACTAAAATGCAAGTTGTATGAGTAGCTCAGGGACCTAAAACATTATAACATATCTTAGAGGCAACTTTTTCTATTATCCATTTCGATGGTGACCCAATCAAGGTGAATATTTTAATAAAAAATGTTCAACAATGAAATACATCTTAGTATGATGTCTTTTATAATCCTACAATTTCTATCGAATTTGGAATGAAATCAAATTTCGATGTACATCTTGAATCTTTTCTAATGTCTTATAGACCAAACATGGTCCAACTAAAGAAACTTTTCCCACCTCCACCCAACAAATTGGGGACTTACATTGATGAACATACAATGCCTGAAAAGGAATATTCTTATCGATGACTCATAAAAATTGTTATAAACAATAACATCTTGTCCTAGATTGTTGTCCCATGATCCAATAAATTCAAGAGAACAGAAATGAAATATATCATCTAGGAATGACTGTCTGTATGTGGATGGTAAGATGTGATCAAATTGAACAGAGTTAACATTTCTTCTTGGAGACTCCCCTAGAATATCAAGGTAAAACTGGGATCCATATCAGAAACAATGGATGAAGGAATACCATGTAACCTTGCAATCACGTGCACATACAACATACCCTAATATTAAACCATAGCGGTATCCTTGATCGGAATGAAATGAGAATAATTCGTTAACCAATAAACAACCACTCCAATGACATTATTCCATTATGTTTTCTTTGGTAATACAATAATGTAATCTAGGAACACCCCATCCCATTTTTATATCGGCACCAGAAGTGCCAAAATTAAACTAGAATGATTCAAGTTCTAAGGATTTATCTGTCAGCACGTGTAATAACGAGACACATAATCTGAAATTTCATGCTACATACTCAACCACGAGAATCTTAGCCTCATGTCATAATACATATTTGTATCCCCTAGATGAAAATCCCTTGAATAGATATAAAAATTAAACAATGATAAACTCCTCATGGATGTTAGGAAGACAACCTAATTGCCAAAGAGAAGTATACCATCTAAAATGAGAGACCAACCAGAAATGATCTCCACATTATAAAGGATTTTTCAATCTTTACTATACTCAAAATTATACAAATGACTCTACAAGATAGTCTCCATGAGGGATCAGGATAACTGAACACTGGTCAGAAGCGTACCCTAAACATCCTCCTGATCATCTAGGTGAAACTGAGGAAAAATCCCATAGTGTTTCTACCCCTCCTTCAACTATATAACAACCTATGTTGTTACATTCTGTATAATATCATATATGATGACATTTCCATTCCCCAAGGTGTAGGTGATATCAAATACAAATTTTTTAAGGTATTCTACACATCATCTATAAAGGATATTCATGTCCTTTTGAGAAAAGATATACCTCAAACTCTTATTATGAGAGAATACTGTGAACCTTTCCACAAAGACAGTGTCTTAAACATTTAACCATATTCATGACTACAATAATCACTAAATATTGAGTAAGGTAATTATTTTCATGTCGTTGAATCTGATTAGATACATAAGCTACCATATGGTCATCATTCATATGCACACAACCCAAACCCACACTAAATGCATCACAATACACAATAGATCCTTTAACAGGATTATGTGAGATCAAAATAGTATATGATGTCATAATTCATTTTGTTTCATTTAAATGAGATATAAACTTCGCATCCCTATTGAATTTCACCGCTTTTCTAGTAAGAGCATCCAAAGGTGATGACAACATAGAGAAATCCTTAAAAAACTGTCAGTAGTTCATCCAACCTCTTCCCTCCTCTCTCTAGAATCATACCAAGGTGCCCCAAGATCCCAAGAAGCCTCTCTCTAGCCTCTCTTAATCCATTGGATGCACACTTCCATGTAAGTGTTTTTCCTCCCTTCTCATTTTCATCCAAAAGTCATTAAATTGTTATTCCCTTTTAATTTCATTTATAAATTTTGCGGTATGGTTTTAAACCTTCCCCATACTACCCTATTTATGTTTGAATAATGGGTGACCCCTTTCTCTTTCATTAAATGCCTCCCATGTACTCCCGCTACTATGTCGAAATTCGGAATGGAATTTCTCCCTCCTCATTTAAATTCAAGAAATTATTTTGTATCATGAATCTAAATTCAATTACATTTTGTTGGGAAATGTATATATATGACCCCATTATTTTCAATGTATGGTAAATATGATGAGACACCTCATTCTCTCTCCTCAACCATTTTTATGAGTTCATATGTCACACTGTTATGCTGCCAAAATTCCACTGCGCTTTTCCAAGCCAAAGTCATTTTGTAGTGAATACCATGAAAATTTCTCTATCAAGTGTATTCACCTTTATGCACATTTCATTATTGTTTAAAGAGATTCATGTATGTATTCCACATTTTTTTTCGTGGAATAAATCATTATGTTAAATGATTCAATGTTTTATGATCCATGTGCCACACTTCTGAATGAAATGAAATGTTTATGAATGGTGCACACTGATATCCCTCCAATGCATTGGGTAAAGTATAATATCATTATATTTCATGTGAAATGGGTGTTTACTCATGATAATTCAAGTGAAATAATTTTTTACTCATAATTCATGTGCAATGAGGGTTTACTCATGCTCCATGTTTAATGAGCCTTGACTCATGCTAATTCCATGTTAAGTGTTGTTGAAACATTTCCATATTATGATTGTAAGGCTTTATCATTCCTTTATGTTTATGCTTCACTTGTGCTATATTGATATACCTATTTTATAACATGTATTGAATTCCTCATGTTATTCCATGATTATTCCCTTTCTGTTGTTTATAGTTCACTCTTTTCTTATGCATGTCCTTAGGTTATCCCATGCAATGATAAGTATGAGAGATTGTAGTGGTCATGTAAGAGAACTTTTAAATAAAGATGTTTTATTTCATGTTTAATGTTTATATATTATAATACTAATCCAAAAATACACTATACCTCTTGATCATATATGTTGTATCAAGTGAAGTTTATATAATAAATCACGTTTATCTGTGAAATAAAAGTAGGGTTGTCATAGTTGGTATCAGATGATAGGTTTAGTTATTTTTGGGATAAGGATTTGAAAACCCTAGTAAAGCCTTAGAGACAAGACAAATTATATTAAAAACATATCTATGTTTTTGTGAGTATTGAGTAAGTGCTTTATCAAGAAAATACATCACTGTCTGGATACATGCAGGTAGAGGCAGCTTTGGCAGAGATGTATCCTTGTTGTAAAACCTTAAAACACTTCTTTGAGCTAGAATCAAATAAGAACTGGTGCACGACAACAAGACTTACTTCACTCTTCATTACAAAACTCCTGAGGGATATACTTTGGTAAATTCACAAGCTTATTATGAACCATTATTAAGGGGAAAATTCCCCTAAGAATATAGGGTAGAAAGTAGATCATGCGTAACATAGACTGAATCAAATAGATTCATATGTTATGGAAATAAAAGTTATTTATAAGTCATTAGGTTTACCTTGTATTACCCTTTATGTGTTACCCCTAACATTTCTTTTATTCCAGCCAATGGGCAGTAATAAGAGGAATCAAGATAACAACCGATATAAAGATCAATGTGATGACTGTACTAATTTGATGCCCAATCCAATGGGAGTTGGAAACGCAAACATTGTCATGATTCTCTCTTAGATAACTGAAGATTTAAATATAATATTGGGTCAAATAGAACATTCAACCCCCACCCCCATGAATGAACCATTCTCTATCGAATTCTTAATGAGATAAATGCCTCATACATTTAATGTATCATCTGATCCCTCAATCGCTGAGCAATGGATTAAATCCATTAAAAAGATCTTATCTATACTTCAATGTTCTAAACAATTGAAATTTCTCCTAGATTGTTAATGTATAGAGGGTGAAGCTAATCAATGGTGGACATTGATCAAAAATATGATGCCTGAGGAGGAGATCGAGGCGTTGGAATGGAAGGATTTCCGGAATATGTTTTTCAATAAATATTTTCCGCACACCGTCGAGATTTAGATGAAAAGGGACTTCCTACCGTAAAGAAGAATGATGAAAAATATGTCAGAGCGTACGAGGAAAACATCACAAGGCTTGTGTAATACACTTATGGCTTTGTCGTTACCCCCAAATGTATGTTTTACCACATTTTTGGTGGGCTGAAAGCCAGCCTGTGAAAAGTACTGGTGATCAGTGACTTTGAAAACTATGAGGAAATACTCTGATGTGCCCTCATGGTATAAGTGTAGATTGGATAATCTCAGGGGTATCATGGGGATAAAAAGCATAAGTTGGACTTCAATGTTGGCATTCCGATGGATAAATCAAATGGTTCTAAGAAGATCCAGCACCCCACTTGTCATAGGCGGGGAAAGAAGCACCCCAGAAATTGCATAAAGAGGATGAGGAAATGCTTCACGTGTGGAAGAGAAGGGCACCTAGCTTTTAACTATTGGCAAGAAAGACCCACATTTGCGACATAGGAGAGGAATGCTCTGTTCAAACCTCAAGGCATGGTTCATTGCTAAAACTTCAAAGAACCATAGCATCACACAAATTAGTTCCCTATGCCAAGGGTTTTTTGAGGCAACCAACATCTTCCAAGGTAGCAAGGGCAAGCTTTTTTCCATCACTACAGCTGAAATGAACCCCAAAAAATGTGGTGATAGGTACGCTCTTTATTCATTCAAGAACATCGAACATACATTTTGATTCAAGGTCTATGCATTCTTTAATATCCCGAATGTTTAGTAGAACAATCCAAACCCCACCACAAATCATGGAAGTGAAGATTTCTGTGAGTATGTCAACCGGGGAAATCATTTCATCCTTGGAATATAACTCCTCCCTTGTCATAATCTGTGGATTAAACATCAAGGTGAACCTCATCACACTCCCTCTCGTGTAATTTGATTCGATTCATGGAATGGATTAGCTTTCCTTATACAGAGCCAACATATATTGTCGAGAGAGGGAAATCACCCTCCACGTGGATAATCTACCAACAATTCTATAAAATTTCAAGGAGGAATATGAATCTTCTTTAGCTCCATCATTTCAAGTGTGGATATTACTGCCCTATGAGCACTCATTACTGGCTCAGATGATTGATTACAGGGAAGCAACCATTCTTGAATACATTCCTATTATGAGGGAATTCACTGAAGTGTTTCTTGAAGATTTTTCTGGTCATCCTCTTAGAAGAGATGTTGAATTATCAATTGATCTTATACCTTGGGAATTGAAAATATCTAAGACTCCTTATAGAATGGTTGTTTTAGAGCATGAGTTGCTGAAAAAAAAACTACAGGAGACTATGGATAATGTATTTATATTCCCAAGTTATTCACCATGGGTTGAATCAGTCATCTTCACCAAGAAGAAGGAAGGGTCAATGCACCTTTTAATCGATAATTGTGAGCTCAACAAAATCATGATAAAGAACAAGTACAATATCCCTCCAATTGATGCCTTGTTCGATCAGCTGTGTGGAGCACAATACTTATCTAAGGTGTATTTGTGGTCGGGATAATATCACGTATGGGTGAAAAAGGAAGATATCCCCAAGACTACTTTTTGTACAAGATACAGGTATTATGAATTCATTTTAAGGCGTTTTAGACTCACTAATGTTCCAAAAATCTTCATGGACATGATGAATAGTGTCTTTAAATATTATCTTGACATATTTGTGGTAATCTTTATCGATGATACTCTGATATACTCCAAAACCAAGGAGGATCATGAGGAGAATCTAAGAACTGTACTATAAACCTTGCTGAAGGAGAAGATCTATGAAAAGTCAGAAAGTGTGAGTTCTAGTTGAAGAATGTCACATTTCTAGGCCATATCATCACAAGCAATGGGATATCTGTAGATCCCTCCAAAACAGATGCAATTGGGGGATTTCTGAGGCCAACATTGGTAACAGATATCCATAGCTTCTTGGGGTTATTTGGATATTATAGACGATTTGTGATAAATTTCTCATGATTTTCCAACCCTCTTACCAAGATAACTCGGAACGGAGTGAAGTTTTCATGGAGTGATGAATGCAAAAAATTATTCAAGGAGTTAAAAATGAGGCTTATCACTGTGTCGGTGCTCACTTTACCCACAAGTGGAGAACTTTTGTGGTATTCCGTGATTCTTAGAAGAAGGGAATGGGATGTGTGGTGATGAAAAATGACAATGTCATCACCTATGGTTCAAGGAAATTGAATGTTCATGAACAGAACTATCCAACACATGTCCTCGAATTGAATGAAGTGATCTTCGCTTTGAAAATTTGGTGGAATTATATATTTGGGTAGAAGTCTGAAATATATACGGACCACAAAATCCTCAAGTATATATTCAAATAGAAAGAGTTGAAAATGGACCAAGGAAGATGGTTATAGCTGATCAACGACTATGACTTCTCAATCCATTACCACCTTGGGAAAGAGAACAAGGTGGTGGATGCCTTAAGTAGAAAGGAACCAGCAATTCTTTCATTGATGGGAAATGAAAAGGATCTAATCTTCATATATTTGATGAAGATGGACATGGAAATCATAAACAATGTAAAATCATCAATCCTTTAACAAATTATTGCTCAATTGTCACTTCTGTAAAGGTATAAGGATGCTCAAAAGGATGATGTAGGAATTCAGGAAAAAGTGGAAGCTATTGGTAGAGGGATATCCTCAGAGTTAAATGTTAATGAAGAAGGAATTGTGAGATTTGGGAAAATACTATTTGTTCCATCAAGTCCAGAGATGAATAAAGAACTTTTGGATAAGGAAAACTGTTCAAATTTCCCTATTCACCCAGGAAACACAAAGATGTATCGAGATCTCCGAGAGAATTATTGTTGGGATAATATAAAGCAGGAGATCGCTGAATATACATCAATGAGCCTGGTGTGTAAGAAATTGAAGGGAAAGAGGAAGAAGTATAAGGGGATGATGTATCCATTTCCCATACCAGAATGGAAATGAGAGAACATTACCAAGGTATTTGTCACCAGAATTCTGAAGATATCCAAAGGTAACAATGCAATCTGGGTTGTTGTGGATTGTCTTACAAAGGATGCACCCTTCATTTCTATTCAGAAGAATTTATCATTGGATCAACTAGAATGGATATATATCAGAGAAGTGGTAAGAATTCATGGAGTAACACTATCTATTATGTCCGATAGAGATCCCAAATTCACCTCTATGTTTTGGAAGAGTCTTCAACATGCTCTGAATATAGTACAGAAAATCAGTATGGCCTGTCATCCTCAAACTGATTGCCAATCCGAGCAGAAAATCCCAACATGTGAGGGCATGTTGATAGTGTGCTCAATGGACTTTAAAAAAGGAAGAGATCAACATCTTCCTCTGCTTGAGTTCTATTGTAATAACAGTTTGCACTCAAGTATCCAAATGGAACCATATGAAGCCCTTTATGGGAAAAGGTGCAGAACATCCATATGTTTGGATGAGGTCGGTGAGCGTAAGCTACTCGGACCTACAATGGTCAAAGAAATGGTGAAGATGGTTAAAACCATTCAGTATCATATCAAGGTAGCCCAGAGTTGACATAAGAGTTATGAAGATAACCATCGATGAGACCTTGAGTTTAAAGTGGGAGACATGGTATTTCTATGCATATCTCCATGGAAGAAGGTCATGAGGTTTGGAAAGAAAGGGATGTTAAGTCCAAGGTACATCGACCCTATCGAGATTCATGATCATGTCGGGGTTGTGGCCTATCGGCAAGCACATCCACCTATCATGGACAAATTACATGATGTCGTTCATGTATCCCTCTTAAAGAAGTACAAACCGGACCCTTTACATGTACTCTCTTCTTAGGTGGAACAGTTAGAGGATGGTCTTTCTTGTGAGGAGAAACCAATGAAGATCTTAGAACATAAGGAAAAATTTCTATGAAATAAGGCATTGACACTCTTCATAGTGTTGTGGTAAAACAAAAAGTTGGAGGAATAGATGTTGGAATCGGAGGAAATGAAGAATCAACGTTACCCACTTCTGTTTTAGTATGAGAAAACGAAATTTTTATGGTGAAATTTATTAAGGGGGAAGACTGTGATGAACCATACTTTAATTAATAGGAATCCCTCTTGATCTAATTAAATTTCTCTTTATGAAAAATGTTTATATAAAATGTCAACTTATTTGGTTTTATGTTAAGAATTGTGACCATTGCTAAAATAGTCATTGAACAATGATCAAATGATTAGTATAAATATAGGTATTTAACAAATCCAATTTACTCAAAACAAGGAAGAGATCACCTCATCTAGTAGACGTGCCCCATACGAATCCCATTTGTCAGTGCTCATAAAGGAGGTGGCATCATTGGGATTTGTTCTTGACCTATCTCAATCCAATCTTGAACAAGTTAATCATATGTGGAACCGCCTACAAGGGAAGTGGAAGATGATAGAGATTACCACCCGAGCAATGTTATCTGAGCCACCCCAAGAGTCTATCACCATCGCACACCTCCCTCTTCAGTCTTATGCAGGTGTTTTAAGGGGTTATTTAACAATAACCTAGTACTATAGTTATGTACATTATTTTTTCATATAATAATAAAGGTACTTTTATTTTATTAGTGTTACCTTGTAAATAGTTTTTAAATCACAAATAGTATTTTTAGTTAATGTCCATCTAAGAAATATATTTTGATGAATTAATGGATTTATGAATTAAATATTATTTTAATAAAATATTATTATTATTATTAAATTAATTTTTATGAAATATAAATTATCTTATAATTTTATGAATGCAATTTTAAATTTTATTAAGGTTTCAAATCCAACTTTTTTCAGAATACGTGAATTTTCGATAAATGTCGATTTTTTATTTTGAAATTGAAAATTAACATATTTATAAAATTATTTAGATAAAATGAATATTATTTCTGGAATCAGGATGTTGAAAATTTCCAATGTTAAATGTTTCATAATTTTCTTAGACAGTCATATTTTTGGGTAAAAATTAAATATCGTTTAAATACAAAATTTGTTTTATAACATCATAATGACCCAATAGTGATGTTATAAAATACTATATTCATTATTTTAGGACAATATGTGTTTTAGCATTAAAATAATATGATTTTTTGTTTATTTTACTTATTTTAAAAAAGCATTAGAGGACCCTTCAAGACTTATTAAACCATTTGTCTTTTTAAATTGTTTTCTTTGCGAGTGTGAATATATTCCACATAAGCAACCCCATTATTTTAAGAATTTAGGACTCTAGAATTATAACATATTGTTTTAAACATCCCTTTTCCAAAAATACATGGGAAAAAACCATGGTTTGGCTTTTGTTTCAGATTACATTAACGTGAGGCGTCCCAAACCAAAATAATAAAGAATTCCATCATCCTTCCAATATAACCCCACCCATTCTCCCACTTCCTCCTCACTCAAATCCATTGGAGTTCTTCAAAAATCTTCACTCCTCTTTGTAGAATCCTCCCAAGGTGCCCCAAGCTCCCAATAAGCCTCTCTCAATCCTTTGGATGCACACTTCCAAGTAAGGGGTTTCTCCTTTCTTATTTAATTCCAATATTCTTTAAAATATTATACCCTTTTAATTTAATTTGTAAATGTTTCGGAATGGTTTCTCACCTCCCCCATACTTCCTTATTTCCTTTTTAATGATGGTATACCCCTTTTTCTCTCATTAAATGCCTCCCATGCACACACGTTACTATGCTGAAATTCTAAAATGAATTTCTCTCTCATCATTCAGATTCAATCAATTTTTTTGTATCATAAATCTAAATTCCATTAATTTTTTTGGGAAATGTATATATATGAATAAATTACTTTCCATGTCATGTAAATATGATTATATTCCCATTTCTCTCTCATAATTTTTTTTATGAGTTCCTATGTCACACAGTTATGCTGCCGAAATTGCACCGTGCTTTTCTAAGACAAAGTCATTGTGTAGTGAATAACATTCCCATTTCTCTATCCTGGTATGCACATTTAAATATTGTTTAAATAGTTTCATGTATGTATTACAAATTTTTTTCGTGGAATAAATGATTATGTTGATTTATTTAATGTTTTACGATCCATGTTGCACACTTATGCATGAAATGAAGTGTTTAAGTAGGGTGTTCCCTGATAGCACTCCAATTCATTGGGTAAAGTATAGTATCATTATATGTCCTGTGAAATTGTTTTATACTCAATCTAATTCATGCGAAATTAGGGTTTACTCATGCTTCAATTTCAAAGAGGGTTTAAACAGGCTCCATGTGCAATGAACCTTGGCTCACTTTAATTCCATGTTAAATGTTGTTACCACATTTCCATGTTATGATTGTCATGCTTTATCATACCTTTATGTTTATGCTTCAATTGCGCTATATTGATATGACTATTGACTAAAATGTATTTTATTCCTCATGTTATGCCATGATTATTCCTTTACTGTGCTTTATAGCTCACCATTTTCTTATGCTTGTCCTCAGGTTATCCCATGCAATTATAAGTACAAGGGAGTGGTCATGTAATGGATGTTTTCAATAAAGATGTTTTATTTCATGTTTTATGTTGTTATGTAACTATTTTAAGCTACAAAGACAATATGCCTCTCAATATTCTATGTTGTATCAAGTGAAATTTATGTAATAAATCATGTTTAAGTTGGAAATAAAAGCTGGGTTGGCATACACCCACTTCTTATGCTATTCCCTTAAACCATCAAGTGGTGTCAGAGTCATCACACATTATTTTATAATTATTTGTAATTTATTTAATTTTTTTTGTTAAAATTAAATTCTATAATTTTTTCATAATTCAATAGTTTATAAAATGGGATCATCTAAATTCATATTTCCTTGAATAGGATGAGGAAAACGAATAACACTTAAGGATCTAATCTAGTAGTGCCTAGATTTCTAGATTCAAAAGTGTGATACAAAATGTGTGACAGTAAATTATATGTCATGTACCTATGGTCAACTCACATAATTCATGATTCAGGTTAATCATAGGTCATCATGTGAATCAATACTAGATATTTTTATATGTTACATATTGAAAAACATTTTGTATTATGGATTTATTAAGATTACAAGGAATATATATAGTCTGCATGTCAAGTAACACCACATATTTTGGATTCTTCATATGCCCTAGTAAGCCTTTTGGTTAGCAGAAAACTGTAGGGAATATCATTTATTGATAACAAGATGATTAGTGCAGAAAAATGAATAATTTGTGGAATTTAGTTTGTTTATACTTTTCATGGAACGTGATTCAACCCACAGAAGGAATATGATGGGATTTTTGGTATTTTTGTGGGTAAACACATGGGACAATTTTTGTGGGACATATCTAAATGATGTGTAACTTGTTATACATTTTGCCTACCATGATTCATCTAAACAATGTATAAATAATTTGATTTATGGAATGTAACGTGGGTTGAAACAATTAAAACTAAAAGAAATGTAATTCTAAGAACTACCAAATGTGTAATGATATTCATACACACCACGTACTTCACATGAATCTCTATAATTGCATAGAAAGTATATTTGGTCGTGTCGTGTAGTTATAAAAAATACCCACATGACCCATGTAACTGAAAAATGTTTATATCCCATCATAATTTAAAACAAATATATTATATTTTAGTTTATAGTATATAAAAAGGACTACACATGATGTAAGTAAAATGGAAAGTAATGTAACTGTATTGATTAGGTAAGTATTGAATACCCAAAATGGATTTAATATGATATATGAGGTACCTAAAATGTGTCCAACTAAGTACACAATATCTAGAAAATATTTTTTTAATTAAAATTAAAAGAATTTATTTTCTTTGAAATAATATATATTTGGAATCCTAATATATCTCAAGGGACATTATGATTGAATATTAATATACATGATTAGTTTATTAGTTGACTAAATTGTTAATTGTAATAAATTTTTCATAATTAGTATGAATTTAAATGAATGATGTCATGTCTAAATTAATATAAATTAATGATCTGATTGATAATTATCTTGAAAACCTTATTAATGTGTTGGATTTATGTATTTGCATTAATTATTTATTTTATGGGTTTTTGTGATAATATATTATTCTATTAAATATGGTGATATGAACATAATCTATCCCTACTTAATAACAGATTCTTTAATGCTATACTATTTTATGTGTCCATGGATTATTTAATGTAACCCAAAACCTTCAGTTCCCCTCACTCATGTGTCATTAATCATATTTAAATGATGGATCTTCTAACGAGCGAATAAGACATTGGACCTGATCATAGGTAAATCCAACTAAGAAGATGTATAAGATAATTGACAAATGTTTCCACTCAATCCAAGGATTATCTCAAGGACTTATTTCCCATGAGGTCGTGTTTGGTTTATCGATGCTTTCTATACCAACTAGAAGATAAAATTTCATGACCATGTCATATATTTGATTTATTCTATTAGTTCATGGTTATTTATTTATTTTTGAGATTCATGGTTTATTTGATGATTAAATGTGGTCGCATAACTAAACAAAATATTAAAACGAACTATGATAAAATAAAATACTATAATTGTGATTTAATTATTTTATCAAGATTTTTAATTAATTTTGTAAATATAACATAACATTGAGTATAATTTAATGAACAAAACATTGATTATTTATTTATAAGTTAAACAATATATTTAAATTGACATATTTATTATGTAAAAACCTTCCACCACATGATTTATAATGAAACAATAGTTCAAGTTACTTATTTATCACTCAAAAGTGTGCTTTGAATTATCAAGGAGAACTAATGAAATACTCAGGAAGACATAATCTCTTTAAAATCAGTTTTATTTTTCTTAAAAATACATAGAATAAATTTGTGGTAAGAGGTAAGAAAATATGTGTATAAAAATTCATGATTAGAGAGTCCAAACAACAAAAATGTATTTACTAGTTAATATAGTTGTAAAGTGAAGTCTACCAAAATAACTATGAATAATATATTAAGGACTCCACCATGGTTATTTTAATGGTAATATGGATCATTTTTACTAGAATATCTGAGTGACTAGAAATTCCAAATCCAATTGTGATGGCTATTGATATTTGATAAAATATTTGAATAATGGTTGATTTATTAATTACATTCATCATAATAATAAATCAAGACCAAGAAATTATAACCTAATTTTATTAATTTTATGAAAAAAATCAATAACAGAAACACTATAAAAAATTTGGGGTTTATAAAATTTCACCAACATTGCCAATTTACAAGAGCATTAGTTGTTTTGTCATATTACCCTAAAACAATAAATGAAAATTTGTTTGATGGAATCCATTCTTCTTAACCAAAAACCATTATGGTTGAGTGAGGGTGATAAGGATCTATATATAAGAAACATGTAGAATATTAAGTTTTTAATTTCACCATACCTACAACTACTTTTATATAGTTGTAGAGGATCTACACAAAAGTAATATTGAGGAACATTTTTCTATTAATTTTATGATGTTGTAAGGAATTTATAGATATATGGGGATAAACCATAATGGAAGTGATGCATTACCCATGATAAACCTTCTCTAATAAGATGAAAAATGAGAACTACAGTATATAGTTAGATGATATTTTCAATATGTTATTCAATATTAAACCAAAAGATGAATAACTATATAGTTATCTTGTGTTCTATATGATAAAGTATATCAACAATTTAGCGAATTTAAGAATTCAAATGGACGAAAAAGTTTATATGAATTTCATATTATCATTCATACCACATGGAAAATCAATATTTATCCCGGACTATAGAATTAATATAATGAGGAAGAAGCTTGGGAATATTTGGAGTTTGCTTGGCCATGTTGATAATTATTTTTGGTATTATTTTTCCTTAAGCCTTATTATGATCAAAGAGATGAAAAAGGTTTAAAAACCCAATGATAAATTTAGATTCAATGTTTATTATACGACTTCCATCAAACTAAATAATGATTTAGAGTGAGATTATTGAACATGAGGTTATCTAAATAACATGTGGCAGGAGAGTTCCGTAGAAGATTAATCTCAATGAATTGTTGGATATTCAAAATGAAGCTTATCATTTTTATATATTCAACACTATATATAATATTTCTAATTCTAACATTAGGTGTTAAATACAATATGGGACTCCCATATTAGTTTCCAAATACAAAAACATTAAAACATCAAAAACATTATAAAAATTCATGTAAATCATAAATTTTTTTATAGGGACTCACAAATAGATATATTAACGCAAAATAAAACATCAATATTTTCAGGTGGATTAATTATCATATAACTGTTGTTTATTATTAATAATTAAAAAAATATTTAGCGTATTGTGTGATATAAAAAAACTAAATCCTTATATCATATTTACAATTTTTAGTTTTATCCTATATCATATTTAATATATATTTTATTCATAATTAAATCATAAATATTCAACATAGGTCGTTTACATTGAATATAAAATATAAAATATAAAAAATACCTAGTTATTTAAAGATAAATATTTTTCAAGTGAAACTAAAATTAAATATCACATATACACAAAAGTGGTTGTTTAAAATCCATGGAGATAATACTCATATGTATTTTGACATGATTACTCAAAAAAATTATCAAGTAAGACCTTTAAGAATGAATGGTCATAACTCTAAAAATATTATGTAATTAGCTCTCAATTATATATGTGAACTAAACTAATTATATTATAGAGAAAAAATCATATACTTAATGAGATTAAATTATTAAATTTTTGTAATGTAAAATGGATTAGTAAATACTTACAATAAAATATAGAAGACCCTATGTAAGGGTTAGACTGAAAATATCTTTAAAAATAATTCACAGATCTTTCAACTATAGATGAAGGAAATTAATAAACTCACATTACCTGACATATAACAGTTTGATAGTGGTAATAAAAATATTATTTATGATACGTCTTTTAAGTATTTCATGTATTCTATAATTTCATTCAGGAAATGATCACAAATAACAATTTTAGTAATTTTAAATTTGACAACTACATTGACGAATGTATATTAAATAAGTTATAATACAAAACAAATAAATTATATAATTTATTTTTTAGATTTTGATGGGAAAATTTTGTTAAAACCAATTTTAGAAACAAATTTACATTAAAAAACATTTATCACATCCCAGTTATTTATCATAAATGTTCATTAGGAAATAATTATCCCTAAGATGGCTAGGACATAGTTAGGTGATTGAATATATTTATATAAAAGGGATTTTCCTATGTTTTGAGATGTTGGGAAAAAGATATACTTTAAAAAATTCAATGATCTAGATAAACATGAAATTCCTTAAGAACACATAACTCTTCAAGAAATATAAGGAGTAGTTGTTCCAGGGACACATACTGTGTAAGAAATATAAAACCAAATAAAAGGTATTATCTTTAATATTTTCATGTTTTATTATTATATAAGAATAATGAATAGTTATTTGACAAAGAATAAATAAATGAACAAATTATAAAATTGGATAGTTTATATAAATTTAGAAATATATTCCACATACAAAAATTAAATTTATTATTTCCCCAGTTATCAATAAATTTTTTGGTGGGTATCCACAAATAAATTTGACATGGATGGTAAAGTTTCTATCTAAATGTAATTATTATTTTATGAATATTTCAAGTGAATCTAAGTGACATTTTTCAAAATAACCTTCTTCCCCATTCATTGATAAAATATCCAATATAATTAAACATACTGGAGTAGTATTTTATTATCATGGAATTTGAAAAATGGATGAAAATACCACCTACCAAAATAATAATCTTGTAGAAAATGATTATATGAAAAAATGTATAGTATGGTGTTACTAAAAATTTCCAATGATTCATAGAATATTCATAGATCTATTTATGGGTTTAATAATGCATAAGGATCAAGGAATATTAATTTTTATGAATTCTTAAAAGTGTTTTGTTTTAATTATAAGTAATGTGATCCATGTGTCCTAAAGTGGTTAGTGGGAGTAATAGAGTTTTCCAAGTTAAATATTTTGGTAACATTTGGAAAATCATTTTTGTTTAATATAGTAAAATAATACATAGTTTATAGTATTACTGAAATATTGAATTCAAGTAGAAAAAAGGTATTTAGCAAATAATATCTATTGAAATTATCTAATATGGTCACATTTTTATACTTGTAATATATATTTGGAAATGTTATAAAAAATAAACAGTGGAATAATTCAAGAGAAAATTGTTTCCTCTATTGCATGGTGAAAAATAATTCCATGATGATGTTTCAATGAATATAAGGATATTATTATGATGAATAAAATAAAATATTCTTAAGTGTTTGAACCTATCACATATTCCAAGTTATGAATAGAGATTTGATGCTGATTATGAATTGATTATATTTGTAAAATATCAATTTTAACGAAGTGAACTGGATGAGGTAGTTTTGAATACTATCTAACTATTCTTTGTAATGTAATAAGTTTAAGTTCGTTGTAATTATATATATGGGAATTATTTCTATCAATGGGATACCATAAAATGTATTTCTACATAAAAATTGAAAATTTTAATATAAAGAATAATTAAATAATAACTAATAGCCTATTAAAGATATTGGTAGCCCAATCTAAATGAAAATATTAGGTCCTGGCCTCTATTACATGTTAAGAAGTTATCTAAGTTGTGATTTTATATAGTTATTTAATTTATATCAATAAATTACAATACATTAATAATATATATTATAATAGTGTTGCAGAGTAGATTTTTGTCATGAAGTCAAGTTATTTAAAGAGGATAAAAAAGTAAATACATTGGGGTATCACCAATTATGGTTTTAGTTATAAATAATTGAGTTCAAGACAAGAAAAGTAGTCAAATAATAACGAGCAAGGCCGAGAAACTATAGCAATACCACCTCAATAAGCATGTTTATCATGTAAGTTCTAAGAAGTTATTCGATCGAATTTGAATCATGTATAATTTGGAGACATATGGGGTTATTTCCCTATAAATAACTAGAAATTTAATCTCAATTACTATAATATCAATAAATATCTAATCATATAATGATTTTTTATACATAACATTAATTATATGATATATTTATGTTATTTGTCAGGTAAAATTTATAGAAGTTCCCCTCTATAAATGAAAAGAGAAATTTCAATGAAAGTATACTAAAATCTTATTCCCTATGGTCTATATATCATCTATCTTAATGGGAACATCTTATGTTTGACTAACTAGTTTGTTAGGATCATAATACATTGAATCTTATTCCTTCTGATTTCAAACTTGGTAATGTCAAAGAATGTAGTTCATGATGGTAGAGTTGATAATAAGACTCCAAATTCCTACGTGTCTTTATATGTTCTTAATTTTTAATGGGTGTGTTTGTCCTAATACATGAGATTGTTATTAATTCATATAAGGAATCACATACTTTGATGTTGGGAATAATATTATTGTGAAAAAATTCTCACAAAAATGTAGAATATTCCAGTTGCATCATATGTGATAGATAACTAATTGAATTGTTCAAGAAATGATTCTTACCTTACATATTAATGGAAGAAGATATCTCTATTCCACCTATTAAAATGTAAATTTATAATTAAATTCATGGTCATGCTACGTCATTTATGAATTCATTGAAAAATTTCAAATAAAGATAAATAAATCATGTATTGTGATGGTATAAGTATTCATCTTTCTACATCTAATTTTGGTGGAAACAGAGATTATATTACACTACAAATTATTTAGAACGTTTTTCTGTTTTGAAATAAAAATTTTTGTCATGGAAAAGCCCAAATACCATTGTACCCTAATATCTAAGCTGACAGTGGCATGGCCCGAAGGGTTTTCCTGATCCCCATGTGTCGGAGACTAGAAACTAACATAATACAAGATAAAATTCAAAAGTAACTTGACACATAAAAAGTGGAAGATAAAGATACATATCAATATATCATAACTCAAAAGGGAGATAATACTATAATCCAAATATATATATCAAAAACCCAAAACAATACATCATTGATGTACACAAAGAAAAAAACAGTACACTCAATGTCCCCATGGACACATCACTTAAAGCCTCGA
This sequence comes from Viscum album, assembly GCA_963277665.1. Lineage (NCBI taxonomy): Eukaryota > Viridiplantae > Streptophyta > Magnoliopsida > Santalales > Viscaceae > Viscum > Viscum album. The sequence continues at coordinate 1,545,421,225 of OY728142.1, forward strand.
AGGATCCTGAATATCCCCCTCCTCCAAAAGGAACCTACCATTTACCTAGACCTTGAGGGATAAAATCTAAAAATACTGGAATGAAAATTTAAGTTTTAATATGTAAATCACAATAGGTTCCCAAAAATTATTCTATAAAAATATACCATAATGTTAAACCAAAACCAGATTTCAACTTTAATTAAAACATTCATGTAAATACATATTCATATTGAAAAAAAAATGAAATTAATTTTTGAATGATGGAAAACATTCCAAAAATGTATTAAAAAAATTATATAAAATAGTTTATATAAATCACTAGACATGATTCAAATAGTTTCAAAATCAATGCAATTAATAACCAAAAAGTCTATAATAAGAATCAAGTCATCTTCCCTGAGGTGTGATATTTTATAGTTATAATATCCTGATACTATTATATCAATACTTAGGGAAATATGTGTACACATATCACTTTTTATATAACCAAATAGGACTCATCAACATCTTATTGGGGATAATATTTCCTTAATAATTTTTTATAATTTTCATCATCAATATATTGTTAGGTAATTATCATCCTAGCATACATTCCCCAAATAACCCACTAAATAATCAGGATTACATGTGATTAATGGATTAATTTATTTAAAAATTTCAAACCATTTCATTTCAAATCATCCATCATTCATAATTAAATTTCCCACATATCAATTTCAAAAACCAGTTGACATTCTAAACCAAAACGTGGGTTTTTTCTCAGTTCAAGCCTTTCAAAAAACAAAAACCTATACTATGAATTTTAAAGATATATACATTTTCTAAAATCAATCCCAAAATTTTTTTCAATTTCCATAAATTTAAATATATCCCTCAATTTCCAATTCCAATGTAATTTAGGGGTCTTTTAGAATTTTCATGAAAAATACAATCAAATTTAAAATTTTCATCAAATTAGTTTTTTAAAAATGAATTAAAATAAATTTAATGAATAAGAAATTTAATCATTAATAAATTAACCATTATTAAATGGAAGAACCTATCTTTTACAAAAAATAACAACACTCACAATTGAGAATACCTAGAGAAAAAGAATACATAGATGATCTACGAACTCAACTTGGAATGGTGATTCAATTAAATGATGTTTAGATCCCTCAAAAATGTGATTATATATAAAAATGTATTTATGAAAGAAAAATAGAGTAGAAGATAAAATAATATCTCTTACAAAGAGATATGACCTCAAACCAATATGATGATCAATGACCAAACGGTTGATCCATAGGGACTGATGATCTTAAAAACCACCTAGGGATGGATCTACCTTGAGAGGGATGGGTGGTGGGTTGAATAAAATGGAAATAATCCAATCCACCTAGATTAGAATGTCTTAATAGGTGAATACATGATTTTTATTCCTTTCATTTCATGATATAATGGAAAATAAAATTATATTAAAAAATATGAATCCTTTTTTTATAAACCCTATTTTACCATTTCACCTTATTAAAAAAAATCATGAACTATTCCCTGAGAAACATACACTATGAGTAATCAAATTGCATGATGTGTAATTTCCATTTTTACAGTGATTTTCCCAGTTCCTAAAAAATCCTAAATGGAAATAAAGGAAGCTTAAACTAAGGATAATGAAAAACATAGAATGTAACAGGGTGTTACAACCTCTATAAAAACACATTCTCTTCCCATAAACCCTATCACGTATTTTCCATATCAAAATGGTGAGGTCACTACTCTCTCATTAATGCCACAAACTCTCATGTCCCTTGTGAATCTAAACCATTATTACACAACACATGTACTAAATGTATCATCCTTTGATGACATATATTTTCCTCATAATCAACTATCTTGACTGAATGCGTAGTCGTGGACAAATTATGGTCAAAATTAATATCACTATTGATCAAAAAAATAGATGGATCAGTATGCTATTTCTGAACCTAAGATACATGGAACATTTTATATGTCAATGTAAACAATTTTGGAAGATTTAAATGGCATGTCACTATCTCCACCATCTCAACAGCATCAAAAGGTCCTAAAAATTGAAGAGAAATTTCATTTGACTTCCAAAGACATTAAATAACAAAATGCTGTGAAACTTCCAAGATTACCTTTTTTCCAACTAAAAACTCATTCATTCTAAGATAACTATCATCAAAATGTTTATACCATATTTAAGACATTAATAAATTCTTACAAATCAACTGAACAATTTTGTTTTCCATAGAATCCAGCTTGGTCCATCTCAGATACATTCACAGATCTTGAACCATCACAATAATGATTTTGAAGGCCATCCATAAAAGTCCCTATAAGGGTCCGTATTTATCACATATGAGTAACTATTGTTATAAGAAAACTCAACCAGTCCCAAATGATCGTCCAATGATCCACCAAAATCAATAACACATGTATGAATAATATACTCGTGAATCAGTATAACTCTCTCTATCTAGCCACCTATCTACATATGGTATGTAATACTCTAACAAAACTACTATCCTAAATCATCTTAATGGTCACTCTATAATTTTTATGTAAAATTGGATACCCTATCAGAGACTATAAAAGATGTAACTATTTGAAAATGTACCATCCCTCTCATATAGATATTTCCCATCTCGTTTATTTTGGTTATATCATGAATGGGTAAAATATGAGTTGATTTGGTTAGCATATCGGTCAAAACAAATATCACATTATTCTTTATCTAGGTACATAGAATCAGTAACCAAAAATCCATAGATATCTTATCCCACTTCCACGTCATCACTAGAAGATGATGAACAAAATTGAAGGATTTTTATTCTCATCTTTGACCTGTTGGAAATTATTTCATTGTGAAACAAATTCTGCAATTTATTGTCTAATTCTAGATGATCAGAATCATCGACGCATATAATAGATAATTTTTCCATGTTATGGTTGTATATATGAGATGTAATTATGGAAATCCTCTATCACAACTTTGCACATATGAAATATAACAATAGTCTAATTATGCAAAAAATATCCTTCATGGAAAATGTGCACTCAACAATGGTTTCCCCACTGTAAAGAGATTCTCTAATTACCAAATACTCTTCTTAAAGATTTTATTTCAGAAAAATCATCCTAGGAATCAGGGATGTAAACTTAACACTAGCCAAAACAATCTAAACCCCCAATTTCGAATCACCTCTATGAAATTATGAAAAAAATTCTTCAATTTACATTGTTCTAATGATTACTTGACATATTGATTTAGTTGTTTCCTGCTCAAAGAATCAACAATGATATTCTATTTTCATTGGGTATAGGTGTTTGAAAAATAAAAAATATTATATGTAATCCACTCAATACCTCTGGTAGATATTCAAATATTTTTTAGATATGATATATCTCAATCTATTTTGGTTGGAATACATGGTAAAACATTCTTTAAAAGGTTAATGCCACCAACTCTTAAGTTCATGAATCATGAATTAGAGTTAAATATCAGGGGTTGGATGGTTCTTCTCAGGTATCATAGGATACCAAGATTTATAGGCTACCACATGATCACCCTATATAATACTACATCCTAAAATATAACATGATGCATCATATAATACCACATAGCCCTACCTTCCATAAAAAAGAGTCAAGACTAGTTGAAAATTCAAAATATGTTTTATATAAATCTAATAACTATGAATATTTTCCTTCCAAAAAAAATTAATCCCTTTCGAGTAAGAGATCCATCAGAGAATCCAACAATGATAAATCCTTCATGAAATGCCTATAAAACCCCACTAAACCCTAGAATCTATGAATCTAAAAGATATTACATTGTTCCCCCCATGTCATCACATCTTTCAACTGTTAATGATCAACCAAGATACCGTTTTCTAACACCACATGTCCCAATAAATTCACTCCAATAATATATAAGTCACTTTTGGATAACATGGAATAATAATAGATATTTATCAAAAAAATATAAAACTACTCTTAGATGATGTACATGATCCTCCATGGATATAGAGTAAACCATGATTTAATTAACAAATACTAACATGAATGTATCAAGATTCTCATGGAATAATTTTTTAATAAAATCCATATAGACCACATGAGTATTGGATATACGAAATTCATTGAAAAGATACTCATAATGGGAATAATTCATCTGAAAGGCCATAATATAAATTTTAGATTCTTATCTTCTCAACTGGTGATAAATAAATAAAAGATTAGTCTTTTAAAACCACTTTCCCCTTTTAACTAGTCAAACAGATCATCATTCTATGCAAATGGATACTTGTACATAAATGTATATAGGTTGAGTTTCTAGTAATCAACTCATAGGTAAGTTGTTCTACCAAATTTCATAGAAAAGAGAAGATGCACAACCTAAGGGGTCACACATGGGTGTATAATTTATTCCTAAAAACGATTACCCAACATAATCTTCAACTATTTCATTTTAGATGGTTACATTTTGAAAAAAAATTATATACTGGTTGAGTACTTGGATCTATCTCAATAAGGAACTCCACCTCCATTAATGATGTAAAACCAATGTATTCGTAGGAAAAACATAGGGAAACATGATGAATACTAGATGAATATCACCACTAAAATATCATTTCTCTAGAGAAAATCCATGCATAGATATTACATTCCACATCTAAGTATAATAATGATGCCTATACATGACCTCAGGTCCCATTATCCTGAAATTATACAACAAACGCCATTAAGGACAATAAAATTGAGCCTTCTAAGATAGAAATGAATTCTTTGTTTATTGAGGATGATCCAATCCATCCTAAAATTGACATAATGAGGTTTCATGTCATGAATTAGAAATTCCCAACCAAAATCAATCACTAAAAAGGAGAAACCAAAAGAAATAAAGTGTCTACCATGATCTCTCTTCATTTAAAGTGGTGTAGTAATATCAATTACACATGAAACAATATGTATAGGGGGGTTAATAAATTTCACATTATGAGTCAATATGAATGAATAAAATGGACCAGTATCAAATAATGAAGTCACAAAAGATGAAACTATTGTGATGGTACCTCTCATAGTCACTAAACCTGTATCTTCTTCCTATAGAGACTCTTCCACTATGTGATGAATATTAATTCCAAATTCTTATGGATGGTACCCCACAGATCATGAAACATCTAATTTCACTATAGTAAAATTTGGTGTTAACGATCATGTTCCACTATGTGGGGAGGATAAGATATAACATAACTTTTAAAACTATCCTGATCATCTACCATAGCTATATATATTAGGTGCCTTAGTGAAAAATCATTTATAATCCACATGATTTTCGCAAAAGAAGAATATAAAAGGGATTATTCATGGAATTAAAAGATTAATAGATGTACACTACTTTTGAGAAACACAATGAGAACCATCTCACTTTGTAATACCTTAATGGGAAATCATAAAACTTCCACTATAAGAAAATAGAACTCTTGAAAACTTTTATATAACATCCATGTCTAGATCAACCATAAAAGCCTTATCCAACACTTTATTTTAAGAAGAATAATTTAGAAGGAAAGACTAAGAATGAATATAATATATGATTCCAATATCAAACCATTAATTCTTATTATTAATCTCATTAGACATAATCTCAAGTAAAAATGAACAATATCATTGAATAAGTTCTCATATTCTATCATGTTTTTTTTTAGTCTTCTGAAGTATTAAAAACTCCATAGCTCTATATAGCACCATAAACTAGGGATCGAAATGGATAGTGAAAAGAAATAAAAATTACTTTCACTCTAAAACCATATTCTTGTTTATAGTCAACATTTAGTCCCACCGTCTACTTCTATATCCATCCATCATGAAGGTGGAACATTTCCCCTAAATAAATTTATGAATTTACATAAACACGAATGGAAGCCGTATTTCTATCATCCTATCATTTTCACGTGAGAATCCTTATATCCTTGGAACAATAGTTGATTATGGAAAAGGAACTATAGGGTGTAACATTAGGATTCATCCCACTATGGATCGAAAACTAGATCATGGATGGGAATGGGTGAAGGTTCCTATTTGAGTGCATAGATATCATGAATAAAAACCTCAACCAGATTCTGGACCACCGAAGAATTTTCTCATAATGGTTCATCAATATATTTTACTAGATATTATTGACCCATATTTTTGGAGGTCTGATTCAACACAACATCAACAAAAAAAAATTATTAATTTATAAGATTACACTCATCCATACTCGAAAAAGATAAACAGGAAAATTTAACCCAGTGGATATGAAAATAAGATTTTTATTTCAACCTATCCATGAAAAAATTAAGTAAATGAATTGAATTATTCCTCAATTTTGTATTCCTAAACCACCCATGGGGACATGGGTCTCACTACGATGAGTGTTAGACTGGAAGTCCCACACAGATACCTCCTATGTCCCAACATGATACTTCAAAATACAAACTAACATTAAGGAAATGTCCTCAACATGCACATTTGGTACAGATTTTTTCATGAACCATTCCAGATACCAAGGCACCCTAATACCCGAGTCAATATTGACATTGCCTTATGGGAATCCCTGATCACCATGGGTTAGAGACAAGAAATTTCAATTATACAAAATAAAAGTGGGAAATAAATTGCCCTACAAATAATGAATGATAAATATAAATATCTTTATTCACTAAACACAAATGGGAGATAGTACCGAAAACCAAATAAATATGTCAAAAAACCCAAACCAGTACAATTACAATGTACTCAAAAGAATAAGAGATAAACTCAACATCCAAAAGGACACATCACTCTAAGACACGATGGATCATGAACATCCCCCTTCCCCATGGGATGCTTTCCCTCTACTCAGACCTAGAGGATGAAAATCATTAAATTCCCGACAGAAATGGTGGGGTGTGAGCTATAAATCTTTGTATGGTATCACCATGTGTTCCACAACAATATTCGATAATAGTAAACTAGATCATTCTTTCAATTTTAATAAAAAATGAATCGAAGTACATTGGAATATTTAAAACAAAACATGCCTTAATACATTATAATGGAATACATTACAAATATTGCTTAAATAAATATTTTATATGAAATATTTTAAATAAATCATTAGTAATGAGTAAAACAATTTCCCAATCAATTTAATATATAATTAACATATTAATAATAATAACCATGGTAGTATCCCTTATGGGACTATAGTTTCTAGTAATATGATCATACTATTATTATATTAGCAATCATTGAAAATTGTGTACACACATCCCTCAGGATTAGGATGAATAGGGCCCATCAACATCCGGTTAGGGATAATATCATCCTAAATATATTTTTTATAGTTTTCGTTGTTAATATGTTGCTAGGTAATTACTATACTATCATGATTTTCACAAATAAACCACTGTCTATCTATGATATCATGTTCTCAATCAATAAATTGAATTGTGGAAAATCGGTTCTTTTAAAAAAGAAAATCATTTAAAATTAAATATCCCACTTTTAATTTTTAAAATTATAATTATCCCTCAAAACAAACAAACTGGTTTATCACCCATTCATGAATTGTAAAAAAACCAATAATAGTTTTTTTAAACATAATTTAAGTAATTTTCCTAAAATAAATCCATAAGTCATTTCAAAATTTCAATCAATTTAAAAAATGTCTCAATGTCCAATTCCATTATAATTTGGCATTTTCCCAAAATATCATGCCAAATTAAATAAAAAATTAAATTTGAAACATATTAGATATTCGAAAATCTATTTAAATCAATTTTAAAAAATAATAAATTCTTGGTTTAATCAATTGGCCAATATTAAATAGAACCACCTGCCTATTATCATAAAAAACCGCAATCATATTGGATAATAACAATGAAAATATAAGGATATGAAGATCTAGGAATTTAACATAAATTGAAAATATATTAAAATAAAGTTTAAATCCATCATACATGTGATGATATTTCAAAAATTTATCGAATACAAAAATAGGGAGGACAACAAACCGGAATATGGATTTTGTAATGAGATGCACCACAACCAACACAATGATCAATAGGTCAACAAATGATGTGAAGTGACTTAACATCTCCATAAATACCTAATCATAGTTCTAGGTCAAGATGGAAAGGTTGTTGTATGAAAAAATTAAAATAATCTATTCCACCATGTTTAACATGTTTGGCGAATGGAAAACATGGGCATGTATTCTTTTCATGTCGTGTAATCTTGTGACATGAAAAAAAAATTTTAAAAAGTTTGGGTTTTTCTTTTAAAACAAAATTTTACCATTTAACATCATGAAATATATTATTTAAATATTCCTTAAAAAAATTTCATGAAATTTAATCAAATTAGAAAATATGTAAATCCATGCAGTTTTTATTTCCCCTACATCCCACAAAAAAAATATCAAATGAAAATAAATGAATCCAAAATAATTGACAATGGACACCATAGAAGGTAACTGGGTGTCACATTCTTTCACTATGGGTTCCTTAACAAGTTATTAGCGGTCAATCTTGGGCTTTAGGTAAGTTCACCTAATTCCCCATAGAAATACACTTATAATATCAAAAAATTAGTTCACCCAGAATCCCATTATATTATGTTGAATTTAATATTAATAATAAAATATATACTCATCTTCGAGAATAACAATTAATTAAGTATTACTAATTGAAAATATTCAAATATGAGATCCTAATGATTCGAATATGGGGATCCAATTAAATATCTTGTTTAATCTCTTGTTTGTTATTAGAAATTAAATATAAAATACTTATTTATAACCTAATTTAGTGAATAGATTACTATAAATTTTTTAATTACATGAATATTAAAATATAAATTTATTCATTAATTTCATAGTATAATATTTATTCTATAATAACTGAATAATATTTTTGTGAATAACGATTTTATTATTCAATTATCAATAATTCATGTTGGAGGATTAATGGGTTGATTTAATTTCTTTATTGAATTGATATATGTTTTTTAATATCATTGAAATAAAAATGTATTTCTTTATTTTAGGAATTATATTAAAATAAGTGAAGTCAAGGTGATATAATAATAAAATTATTATTACTATTTTATATGAGGATTTCATAGAGAAAACAAATTTATAGAGTTCAATTTTGTAATTATTTATTATTTAACACACAAAAAATCTTAGTTATATCATTTTATCAATAATTAAATTTTTATATAATGGAAAATATCTATTTATTTCTCTCAATCCCTAGATATATTCTTCCTCCAATCTCCATCTCATGAACATAGAGAGAACAAGATATCCCCTTCTAATCATCAGCAGTGAATGACTTCAAAATAGTTTTTTCTACCACAATAGCAAATAGAGATTCATGGTAATCATCTATATAATTATGTATCATGTGTGTATTCAAATATAATATTCCTCATTAGGATTATTATCAATAATTATGAAAACATAAGTTCTATAATGAAAATTGCTCTATAAGAATTTCATGTTTGAGGTAATTATTGAGTAAAATTAATTATCAAATAAATTTTATTGATCTTAAACATAATATTAAGGGGGTTTTTAGGTTATTCACATTTATCAATTTAAACCAATGAAAAAATACCAACTAGGAACCTTATAAACACCTTTTTTATATGCTAAAACCTTCATAACAAATGACTTTTTTATTATATTTGTGATCTTAGTTTATTGAAGTGTTAAAAATATGGAATAAGCACCTATTGAGACATTGTAGGGTGTGGATGAGTTTTATCTATGTTATAAGGGAATATAGTATATTTTTTTATGTTTACCATAGAACATGAGAGGTAGTGTTTGGCCCTATTCAAGGGCATGAAATTCAATTTCACAGGTTGTGACCTATAAGCTGTTCTTATGAGTTATATATGGAATATGGGGTGGGAAGTTGATTAGTTTCTTTTCAAAATTTGGGTCATCATGCTTCATAATGATTATTAGATTTGTCATGGTTGAAATGTTGGGTTGTATAGGATACCCTCTATTAGAATTCGAGGTGATCGTGTGTGTGTCTATGTGAGTGTCAGACTATAGACAATGGCTTCCATTATTTTATTATTATTTTTACACTAACCATGGTTTTATGTTGTATTAACTCCCTCTCATAGTGGGAATGTAGGGTATGATTTGTGATATAATATTTGGCATAGTACCCTACCCTATGTGAGAGAGTTGTTGTTGTAGTTTGATTTTGGACTCTACCCTAAGAGAAATGTTAGTAGTTAGGATGTGATATAAGAGAATACTCTAATGAAAAGGTTTGTGATTAGAATATCATATATTATCATAGCTTGAGTTAGGGTGTGGTAGTTAGGATATGTTATAGGTCCATACCCTGAGTGAGACAGAATTGTTTAGGATGTGATATGGGACCCTACATTAAGTTTGGGGGTTGAGGTTAAGATATGGTATAAGACCTTACCATGAGTGAGAAGGTGGTAGTACGATATATGGCATGAGATTTTTCCTAAAATCATATGCTTTGTGTGAGGGTAGTGGTACGTGATTGGATACGACATCATGACATGAAACAAGACCCTACCCTAAGTGAGAGGGTAAAGGTCATGACTCAAATTCAAGACCCTAAAATGATCTATAAGGTATGGGATGGGAAGTTAGTATAATGTTATTAAATATATTCAAGAATTAGTTGAAGTAGGTGAGGATGGGAAGCAAGGTGAATTGGTTAGTACATGGTGAACTAAATATTTTTTATACATTATGTATATTTATTCATGATTTATTTTAAATGCATTCATACCCATTATATGATGTTGTGTATGAGGGGAACATGGTGAAACCTTTCTAGGTTTTATGATCAAACTTTGCATAAGAGCTCTGTTTCATGTCTAGATGTTATGATTTTATTTTCTGGTGAAATGTATTATAGAGAAATAGCTAGAGTAGTTTGATGAATGTTTTGAGACAGGTTTGAGGAGGTACATAGTTTTTTTTTACTTTCCTCTATTTTTTAATTAGTTATAGTGGTTGTCCTAGTATGAGAAACTTGTTATTGTTGATTGGATCCATGTTTCATTGTTTTTTTATTATAATTACGAAAAATAATTTAATTTTTATTATTTTTATAATTAATCAAACCCATATCATTTATATGATTTTGATTTTTAATAAAAACATTATTATTTATATCTTAATCATTAGTCTCATTTTTATTATTAATTAAGTATTATTATTTTTCATATTACTTACATTTAATTATTCATTGATAATATTTTTTATTATTCCTGATCATTCACTATTTTTATTTTATTCTTGTACCATTATAATATTAATCTCACATTAGTGATGAAAATGTGTCTACTTTCAAGAATCATCTTAATTATTCACTTGGATAAAAAAAATGTCTTTCTCTATAATGCCCTAGCCTTAAACCGTACTTAATCTTGAGTTATTACAAGATTTCACATTGAGGATCTTTTCAGGTTTAGAGTTTTAGAGAATTAGATCATAAAACTTTCATTACAATATACATATAAACAAAGTGGTTACATAAAGATATTATTCTTCATTTCCATCAATGGAAATATATTTAAAATCAAACCTGTATTATTTCTTGACACTTCCTTCACACTATCATCATATCAGGTACCTTTCCCTTGACTTGTGAAAAAAATTTCAAAAAACTTGGGATGAGCATAAAAAGCTCAGTAAGGGATATAGAAATATGGAAAGGAAACATGGGTACATATATACATAAGAATGAGATCATACTTTACCCATTAAACATAAGCACTTTAACATACCTCATCAAATCATGAATAAATCATAGAAATCATAAGACGTTAAGGTAACTTGAGGCATTCATAACATTCTTACGTAGGGAGTAACCCTCTTGGTTACGTTTGGAATACCCATCACAGTATATTCCCTAAATCTCTTCGGATAAACCTTAACGTTTCACTCCTTCACGTTACGCAATGCATTGGATAGATATTTCGGGCTCACCCTCCCTTAGTTAATCATGGAACCACCCGTCTTCATAATAATGCCCAAGAACCTCAACATAATCGTATCAAATAATGCATGCATAAAGGAAACATAACATTTACACCTTTCAATCACAAGATATAAATAAAACACATTGATATAAAAACATTATGAAAACCATTTTAAATACCAAAATAAATGAAAAGTAAATCATGGTATTTATTTTTCTTTTAAAAAGAAGGTATGGCTTGTAGAGGAAGTCAAAACTCAAATAATGGTCATGGCGGCGAAAAAGTCATTGTCTCCGCATACATACGACAAAAACATTCCCTTTTGTCATTTAGTAAACGCTTCGTATAAAAATGATTTCTTTTGAATAAATGTAAAATTCAAAGGGGTTTATACACCGTATAAAAGAAGGTTGTGTATAAAACAAAATATGCCTCAATGAAAGAAGATTGAGACGAATTCCCATACCTCGAGTCCAACATGACTCGATCATTCTTTAATGTCCTGAATAATAAACTTGAGTTAATTTCTACTTGCTTAAGAACCTTTTTGAAGTTCATTATTCCTTTTATATCACTTATTTCCATGTCATGAACACTATGTAATTATTTAAGTTAATAACGGTCGTTTTAACGATCATTGTTACTTGAGTCAAAAATAAACCCTTTATAATTACATGTTGTTCATGTATCCATTATATCCAGAATTATAATCATGTTGTATATATCATATATATCCAGTATATACATGCATTTATAATATTACATAATCATTTAGAGGTAAGAAATGAAATTCACCGTTCATGGAGACGGTAAGCCGTACGTACACATGAACGCTACTTTCATTTCTATTTCATATTTTATAGAATGGAATCATAATTATATAAAGTTATATTATAATTACAGTATAATATCATATATAATATCATAGTTCCATCCTTTATATGTCCTACATATGGTATTTAACGAATCAAATCACTTTGGGGGGGGGGGCGGTAGTCCGCACTTCCTTAAATGAAGATATCGCGTTTACCCATAATGGAAACCATAAAGGTATTCCCAAAATGAAAAATACAGAAGCTTAAGGAAAACATAAATATATTATATATCATATATAAATATAGTGAAATCTTAATGGCCACCTCTGAAGGAGTTAAAGGAATGTTGAACAATCATCGTTTCGGGAGGCATAAATTCACCATCCATGGAAACAGTATGTTCTTTAACCATTAGATGTAGGTGTGTGTAATTGTAGCTTGAATCCTTCCTATAACAACATCCTAGTATACTGAGGATACTGGAGATTTTACAAAAGAAATGAATAAAAAGAGTTTAGGGGGTTGGAGAAGCAAAATAAAACAAAACGACTCATGTGAATACCTTACCTTAATATCGGGTAACTCCCTTTGGATTGAGCTCAAAGGCTTCCTTGGGAAGACTTCTACCCAAAGTGAGGATTCGAGGAGTAATAGAGGGAAGTGGAGAGACAAAATGGTCAGGGGTTGTCTGAGCCAAAGGCTTTGGGAGTGTGGGTAAGGAGGTAGAGGTGGGGGCCTTTTATAAGAGGAGAGGAGGGGCACCCTTGCAAAGTAAAGATAAGTTACATTATTTTAAAAAGAGTTTCGGATTCAAAAGGCCCCACATTGATATTATTCTAGGGTAAGATGATAAGGGTTCGAAATCCACCCATACAATAGGTTTTGGACATGTGTAGGTCATAGATTTTATATTATCTTCTAATTTTATTTAAATCCTTTATCAATGAGGTAATGCCTGCATCATCATGATGTCATAAATAATTTAATTTATTTAAAGTCAAAAAATTATAAAAAAAATTCTTTGATGTAGGAAATCTTTTTATATTTCCAATGAATTTTTATAATCAATAATATGACGTGTATAACACCATGTAAATTTTTTTTAGTAAAACATCTCATGTTTGTGTCATTTTTACTTTAACATTTAATAAAAAGTTATTTATGTCATTTCCCAACAAAAGTGGCTCCATGGGGTCCCCAAGTTGACCCATGGCTTGTCTTGGTCGTCAATGACACATCAAATAAGGTTAGGACATTTGTCTAGGTCATTTCATATTAATAAAGCATTATTTTTACCTTAAACTACACTAATTACCACTAATCGCGATTAAAAACTTAATAAGTTACTATTCACCAAAAAATTATTTTAATCTCATTGAACCACATTTTACTTCTTAATTACAACCATGTATGTCGGATTTTTGAAATTCAAAACACAAAGGTGGTAAAATTTCATTTAAACAAAAAAATCAGTTTTTATAAGTACCACTTAGTGGTTTCACTATTCATCAAAAATTGAAGTTTTTCAGAAAAATACCAAAAATTCACCCTAAGCTATATTTGATATTCCAAATTCAAAAATGATGTCTATTTTACAAAATTAAAATCATATAAGTTACATTAATTAATTTAATAATAAATTCCCGCTGTCATGACAAATTGCGTGTTTTTATGAAGCAATAAGTATCAAAAGATTGATACCAGTTTAAGTCCAATTTCAATGTGAAATTGATTTCAATGACCACCATTGGATTAAATGGTAAAAATATATTCTAACTTCCCTTCAAAACCAATTCAAAAGATAATATAATCATATAATTAAATTAGATTAGAAATAAGTTTTGATGTAAAATGCAGTAGTTTTCACTATTCATTAAAAAAATGAACATTGTCAGAAAAATACCAAAAATTCACACAAAGTAAATTTTGATGTCCCAATCATAAAGAATAAGTTTATTTTGACAAACATAGCTTATAAAATTGTCAAAATATAGATTCAAAAATGATTTTCCATCAAAATGCAGTAAAATAATCTCTTAAAAATAATATTGTATTCCATTCTTAAGATTGGATATATTTTTATTTTAAGCCTCTAAAACACTATCTAATTCATTAATAGACAGAGATAAAAATATCTATTATTCATTACTTACTTGGGATGTTACTTCCTTCCCCCCTTTAGAAAACTACGTCCCTACAATTTATTTATTTATCAAATAAATGGGGGTACTTATCCCTCATTGTATTTTCAGATTCCCATGTTGCCTCTTCCATCATGTGGTTTTTCCAAAAAACCTTTACCTGATCAATCACCTTATTCCGTAACACTTGCTCCATGTGGTCAAGAATATGGACCAGTTGTTCCTCATAAGATAGGTTCTCTTCTAGCTGAACTACCTCTGGACTCAAAACATGAGATGGATCTGACATATACTTTCTCAACATCGAAACATGAAAACCATTGTGTACCTGAGATAAACTAGGAGGTAAAGCCACCCGGTATGCAACTGATCCAACTCTCTCCAGAAATTCATATGGTCCAATAATCCTTGGACTCAGCTTTCCTTTCTTACCAAATCTCATCACACTTTTCCAATGAGAAACCTTGAGAAAAACATGATCACCTACCTCGAAAGATAGATCCTTCCTCTGGTTATCTGCATAACTCTTCTGCCTGCTCTGAGCTGTTCTCATGTGCTTCTGAATCAGTTGAACTTTTTCTACCATCTCTTCTACCAATTCTGGTCCCATCAACTTCCTTTCACCCACTTCATCCCAGAAATCTAGAGTTCGACACCGCTTCCCATATAACGCGTCAAATGGTGCCATCTGTATACTAGAATGAAAACTGTTATTATATGAAAATTCAACCAAAGAAAGATGTTGGTCCCAACTTCCCTGATAATCCATTGAACAAGCTCGTAGCATATCCTCCAAGGTCTGAATTGTTCATTCCGACTGCCCATCTGATTGAGGATGAAAATATGTACTAAAATTTAATTCAGTACCCAATGACTTCTGAAGGCCTTTCCAAAAGTTAGAACTGAACCTGGGATCATGGTCAGATACAATGGAGAGGGAAACTCCATGTAACCTTACTATCTCTTTAATATACAAACGGGAAAGTTGATCTAGGGAAAAATTATCTCGTATAGCAAAGAAATGAGCAGATTTGGTCAAGCGATCAACAATAACCCAAATTGCATTATTACCTCGAGGGGTCTTCGGCAATACCACAACGAAGTCCATGGATATATTCTCCCATTTCCACTCTGGAAGTGGTAAAGGTTGAAGCATCCCTTTCGGTAACTTCCGCTCTGCTTTAACCTGCTGACAAGTCAAAAACTTCACAGTAAAATCAGCAATATCTCTTTTCATTCCATCCCACCAGTGATACTCCTAAAGATCCCTATACATCTTAGTACTGCCAAGATGAACTGAAAACAGAGAACTATGAGCTTCACATAACAACTCTCTCTTCAACTGTGAATCACAATGCACACACAATCTCTTCCCAAATCTCAAAACACAATCATTATCATTGTTGAATTCAGTCAACTTACCTTTCTGAACTAGCTCTACCATTTTTTGCAACTCACTGTCTTGCTTCTGTTCTTGATTGATTCTATCTGATAGAGATGATCTCACTAATACCTGAAACAAAACAGAAGAACATCCTGCACCAAAAACTTCTATTCCAAATTTCATCAAATCCTTAACCAAAGGATCACGTTCCAAACGCAACATGGTTAATGAAGCATTAATTTTTCAACTCAAAGCATCGGCCACTTTATTTGCTTTTACCGGATGGTAATGAATTGTACAATCATAATCCTTGATTAATTCTAGCCATCTCCTCTGTCTCATGTTCAATTATTTCTAAGTTAATATATACTTTAATCTTTTTTGATCGGTATATATTTCACACTTTACTCCATATAAATGATGCCTCAAAATTTTTAAAGCAAAAACAACAGCAGCTAATTCCAAATCATGTGTAGGGTAATTTACCTCATGAGTTTTCAACTGACGTGAAGCATAAGCAATTACCTGATCATTCTGCATTAGGACACAACCAAGTCCTTTCAATTAAGCATCACTGTATATAACAAACTCACCATTCCTGGAAGGTAGTGCCAAAACTAGAGCATTCACCAATCTTCTTTTCAATTCATGAAAACAATCATCACATTCTTTTGTCCAGATAAACTTAACACCCTTCTGAGTTAGCTTAGTCATTGGACTAGATAACCGTGAAAAATTTCTAACAAACCTTCGGTAATAGCCTGAAAAACCAAGGAAGCTACGAATCTCAGTTACATTTGTGGGTCTTGGCCAGTGTTCCACAAATTTTTTTTAGCATGATCAACAGTTATGCCATCTTTTGAAACAATGTGACCAAGGAAAAAAATTTGTTGCAACCAAAACTCACACTTTCTGAATTTTCCATACAGTTTTTTTAAGGTTTTCAAGATAACCCTTAAATGTATTTCATGCTCTTCTTTACTTTTAGAAAACACCAAAATATCACCAATGAAAACCACTGCAAACTTATCCAAGAACTGATGGAAAATTCTATTCATTAGGTCCATTAATACAGCAGGTGCATTGGTTAGACCAAAAGGCATTACTACAAATTCATAATGTCCATATCTTGTACGGAACACGGTCTTCAGAATATCTGCCTCCTTTACCTTCAGATGATGGTACCCCGATCTTAGGTCAATCTTTGAAAAAAACTGAGCTCCTTGGAGCTGATCAAACAAATCATCGATATGAGGCAAAGGATATTTGTTCTTAATAGTGATATTATTCAAGGCCATATAATCAATGCAATGTCTCATTGAACCATCTTTCTTTTTAACAAATAAAATAGGATCACCCCATAGTGATGTGCTAGATCGAATGAAACCTTTCTCTAATAAATCTTGAAATTGCTCCTTCAACTCTAAAAGTTCAATTTGAGCCATTCGATAAGGGGGTTTTGAAATTGGTTTAGCATCAGGAACTAAGTCAATAGTAAACTCAACTTCCCGATCTGGTATTATTACAGGAAACTCATCAGGAAAAACATCAAGATACTCATTTACCACTGGCACATCATTAATCTGAACAGTTCCTTTATTTCCTAGGATGTGTGCAAGGTAACATTCATTCCCATCTTTTACAAGTTTCTTGGCCTCTTGATAAGTTATCAACAGTAAGGGTTCATTGTTGTACACAAACTGAAAGTATTTCTGAAAAAGAAACTTCTTTAGCTCTACAGTCAATATTAGCATGGTAAATAGAGAGACAATCCATACCCAGGATAAAATCAAACTCTACTAGAGGTAAAATAATAAGGTTTGCAAGTAGGTTCTTTCCTCGGATAAGGATAGGAAGATTCTTATAAATTCTTTTTGCCTCAACATTTCCCCCACGTGTTTTTACCACAAGTTCATGAGTCATTTCTTGAGATGGTATTCCCATTTTACTAGAAAATGATTCAGAGATGAAAGAATGTGTAGTCCCCGAATCAAACAACACACTGGCATAATCTGAAAAAATAAACAAAGTACCTGATACGACTTCATTTGATGGCCCGACGTCTGCTGAAGTAGTTGCAAAGGATATCACCACCCCTTTCTGCTTGTAGTCTAACTAATTCAAATCACTCAAGCTCTTTGTCGGAGACTCGTTTGCATAGTGACCCATCTCATTGCACTTATAACATTTCACTAACTGTAAATCAAATTTGGTCTTACCATCATGCTGATCTTTTTCAGTACAATCACGAGCCTTATGTCCCATCATACCACATCGGTTGCACTTTCCAAAATTCAGAAGACATTCCCTAGCATGCCTTTTTCCACATTTATCACAAAATGGAAACTTAGTTTTCTTTCCATCAGACTTTTTTGAAGAATTCTTACCTTTCTCCTTCCACCTCAGCCTCTTCTTCTACTGGTTTTTATAGAACACTTGGTCATCGGAAAACTCCATTTCCACCTTCTTAGCATATCGAACAAGCTTTTCATAACTTTTAAACTCACGAGAATCTAATGCCCTTCGATATTTTGGCTTTAATCATGAGTAAAAACGATTGATTTTACTATCAATGTCTCGGATAAAATTTGGATCATACCTTGCCAATCGAGTGAGCCTTTCTTCATAGGTAGCCACTGAGTCTTCCTCTTGCCTCAATTCAAAGAATTGATTTTCCATCCTAAGTCGAACAGCCTTAGGAAAATACTTCTCAAGAAACATACCTTTGAAATCCTCCCAGTCGAGAGCATCAATCTCATCAGCGTCCCTGATATTTTTAACCATAGACCACCACTGATCTGCCTCACCCTCCAAACGGTAAATATAAAGACTAAAATTTTGATTTTCTGACCACCCCATGACATAAAAAATCTTCTCCAGTGCTTTAATCCACCCTTCAGCTAACACAGGGTCAGATGATCCTCTGAATGATGGGGGATGTTGCCTCATGAAATGCTCAACCACTAACATGTTCCTCTGTGGTTGATCTGGCTGATCTGATTCATGGATACCACAACCATTTATAGCCTGAGTCAACTGTGCCATCACTACAACAAACTGTTCAGTTCCAATTCTGACCATCTCGAGATGCTGATTCAGAAGGTTATTTCCTTCTGTATGCCTTCCTAGCACTGCTTCCCTGTTTCCTCTGCGGAAAACCATTCTAAAAAAATATGTCTTAGATGAAGCAACATGGTAATCTTCAAATGCTATATCATTTCAAAAAAAATATTTTTGGATAATCATTTAATAGAATTCTAACTCCTAAAGTTATCTAAACCGACCTCTGATACCAACTATAAGGCCCCAACCATAAACCTCACTTAATCTTGGTTTATTACAAGATTACACATTGAGGATCTTTTTAGGTTTAGTGTTTTAGAGAATTAGATCATAAAACTTGCATTACATTCGACATATAAACAAAGTGGTTACATAAAGATATTATTCTTCATTTCCATCAATGGAAACATATTTAAAATAAAACATGGATTCTTTCTTGACACTTACTTGACACTATCATCATATCATGTACCTTTCCCTTGACCTGTGAAAAACATTTCAAAAAACTTGGGATGAGCATAAAACGCTCAGTAAGGGATATAAAAATATGGAAAGGAAACATTGGTACATATATACATAAGAATGAGATCATACTTTACCCATAAAACCTATGCACTTTAACATACCTCATCAAATCATGAATAAATCATAGAAATCAGAAGACATAAAGGTAACTTGAGTCATTCATAACATTCTTACATAGGGATTAACCCTCTTCGTTACATTTGGAATACCCACCATATTATATTCCCTATATATCTTCAGAGAAACCTTAACGTTTCACTCCTTCAAGTTACCCAATGCATTAGAGACCTATATCGGGATCACTTGCCCTTAGTTTATCACGGAACCACCCGTCTTCATAATAATGCCCAAGAACCTCAACATAATCGTATCACATAAAACATGCATAAAGGAAACATAACATTTCCACCTTTCAATCACAAGATATCAATAAAACAAATTGATATAAAAACATTATTAAAACCATTTTAAATACCAAAAGAAAAGAAAAGTAAATAATGGTATTTATTTTTCTTTTAAAAAGAAGGTGTGGCTTGTAGAGGAAGCCGAAACTCAAATAATGGTCACGGCGGCGGAGAAGTCGTTGTCTCCACATACGTACAACAAAAACATTCCCTTTTGTCATTTAGTAAATGCTTCGTATAAAAAAGATTTATTTTGAATAAACGTAAAAGGCAAAGGGGTTTATACACTTTATAAAAGAAGGTTGTGTATAAAACAAAATATGCCTCAATGAAATGAGATTGAGATAAAATCCCATACCTCGGGTCCAACTTTACTCAATCGTTCTTTAATGTCCTAAATAATAAACTTGAGTAAATTTCTACTTTCTTAAGAACCTTTTTTATGTTCATTATTCCTTTTATATCACTTATTTCCATGTCATGAACACTATGTAATTACTTAAGTTAATAACGGTCGTTTTAATGATCATTGGTACTTAAGTCAAAAATAAACCCTTTTTAATTACATGTTGTTCATGTATCCATTATATCCATAATTATAATCATGATGTATATATAATATATATCCAGTATATACATGAATTTATAATATTACATAATCATTTAGAGGTAAGAAATGAAATTCACCGTTCATGGAGACGGTAAGCCGTACGTACACATGAACGCTAATTTCATTTCTATTTCGTATTTTATAGAATGGAATCATAATGATATAAAGGTTTATTATAATTACAGTATAATATCATATATAATATCACGGTTCCATCCTTTATACGTCCCACATATGGTATTTAACGAATCAAATCACTTTGAGGGGGCGATAGTCCGCACTTCCTTAAATGAAGATATCGCGTTTTCCCATAATGGAAACCATAAAGGTATGCCCAAAATGAAAAATACCTAAGCTTAAGGAAAACATAAACATATTATATATCATATATAAATATAGTGACATCTTAATGGCCACCTTTGAAGGTGTTAAAGGAATGTTGAACAACCATCATTTCGAGAGGCATAAATTCATCATCCACGGAAACAGTATGTTCTTTAACCATTAGATGTAGGTGTGTGTAAGTGTAGCTTGAATCATTCATATAAAAACATCCTAGTATATTGAATATACTGTAGTTGTTACAAAATAAATGAATAAAAAGAGTTTAGCGGGTTGGAGAAGCAAAATAAAACAAAAGGACTCAAGTGAATACATTACCTTAAAATCGGGTAACTCCCTTTGGTTTGAGCTCAAAGACTTCCTTGGGAAGACTTCATCCAAAAGTGAGGCTTCAAGGAGTATGAAAGGGAAGCGGAGAGACAAAATGGGAAGGTTTTGGCCGAGCCAAAGCCTTTGGGAGTGTTGGTAAGGAGGTAGAGGTGGGGGCCTTTTATAAGAGGAGAGGAGGGGAACTCTTGGAAAGTAAAGATAAGTTACTTTATTTTAAAAAGAGTTTCGGATTCAAAAGGTCTCGAATTGATATAATTCGAGGGTAAGGTGATAAGGGTTCTAAATCCACCCATCCAATAGGTTTTGGACATGTGTAGGTCATAGATTTTACATTATCTTCTCAATTTATTTAAATCCTTTATTAATGAGGTAATCACTGCATCATCATGATGTCATAAATAATTTAATTTATTTAAATTCAAAAAATTATAAAAAAATACTATGATGTAGGCAATATTTTTAGATTTCCAATGAATATTTATAATCAAAAATATGAATTGTATAACCCCATGTAAAAATTGTTTTAGTAAAACATCTCATGTTTGTGTCATTTTTACTTTAACATTTAATAAAAAGTTATTTATGTCATTTCCCAACCAAAGTGGCTCCATGGGGTCCCCAAGTTGACCCATGGCTTTTCTTGGTCGGCCATGACACAGTCAATAATATTAGGACATGTGTCTAGGTCATTTCATATTATTAAAGCATTATTTTTACCTTAAACTACACTAATTACCAATAATCGCGATTAAAAACATAATAAGTTACTATTAAAAAAAATTTAATCTCATTGAACCACATTTTACTTCTTAATGACAACCATGTATGTAGGATTTTAGAAATTCAAAACAAAAAGGTGGTAAATTTTCATTTAAACAAAAAAATTAGTTTTTGTAAGTACCACTTAGTGGTTTCACTATTCATCAAAAATTGAAGTTTTTCAGAAAAATACCAAAACTTCACCCTAAGATATATTTGATATTCTAAATTCAAAAATGATGTCTATTTTAAAAAATTCAAATCATATAAGTTACATTAATTAATTTAACAATTAATTCCCGTTTTCATGATAAATAGCGTGTTTTTATGAAACAATAAGTATCAAAAGATTGACACCAGTTTAAGTCCAATTTCAATGTGAAATTGATTCCAATGACCACCATTGGATTAAATGGTAAAAATATATTCTAATTTCACTTCAAAACAAATTCAAAAGATAATATAATCATATAAATAAATTATATTAAAAAGCAGTTTTGATGTAAAATGCAGTATTTTTCACTATTCATTAAAAAAATGAACATTGTCAGAAAAATACCAAAAATTCACACAAAGTAAATTTTGATGTCCCAATCATAAAGAATAAGTTTATTTTGAAAAACATAGCTTATAAAATTGTCAAAATATAGATTCAAAAATGGTTTGCCATCAAAAGTCAGTAAAACAATCTCTTAAAAATATTATTGTATTCCATGATTAAGATTGGATTTATTTTCATTTTAAGCCTCTAAAACACTATATAATTCATTAATAGACATATATAAAATTATCTATTATTAATTAATTACTTGGGATGTTACATTCTCAATGTAAATGATCTATTTATTGTCCTTTAACACAACATTTTTGGATAATGCAATGTTTTACCACCCAATTTTGGTAATCATCCCCACATTTGGAACCCCTTGTTTGGAGTGAAATTCCAGAATAATCCTCCAGTTTTGAAACTTCTGTATTGAATTAACATTTGTAATAAAAAATCATTTGGAAACGTACATTTAGAATGAACCTAATATTTAGACATGTTTGTTTCAAATATACCTAACATTTGAGATCATCACATTGGTGAAATACCTAACAACCTTATTAATATTGTGAATTATACAGACTCTAGATGTTATTACACATCGTTTTAGTCATTATTAAATTTTGTTGAAGTTTATATTTTCTAAATTATATTAGTATCACTTGTTGAATGTATCACCATGGAGTTATCTAATAACTTTTGTAATGTAAATATATTAAATCCTTGAATATTGATTTGCATGTCTTAATAATTTATTGTTTCATAATATCATTGTTTTTTCGTCATAACATGATATTAATTCTTCATAATTAAGGTGTCTTTTGTGGTGGATAGATAAAATATTTATCTTCATCTAATTAAACTTCTATGATATCTAAAAATTTCATTTTGATGTTTGAAAAGTTGATCTAAGTCTCATAGACAATTATGTAATTCTAAAGCATCCATATTATGATGGATATTAATTTTAAAGGATGTCTTATGAAACAAACGATTGATTAATGAGTTTCATGATCTATTATAATGATCTTGAAGTAGTCTAAATAAATATATTTAAGACTGAATGATGAATAAGATGTATTGAGATCGAA
The DNA here is from genome assembly GCA_963277665.1 of Viscum album. Lineage (NCBI taxonomy): Eukaryota > Viridiplantae > Streptophyta > Magnoliopsida > Santalales > Viscaceae > Viscum > Viscum album. Next base: position 1,545,445,248 of record OY728142.1, read on the forward strand.
AAAGCAGATTTAATCTTATGATATAATCATGATTTCAATTTTAGGGATATTACAAGTGATTTATTTTGCAAATCAAATCAAATGTGCCGAAATAAGTGTAGATTTATATTTCTGAAACTTTATTCAAATGTAAAATTTAATTATCTACTTGATTTTTGGAGGATCTATTATGGGATTATTATTGAATCATTCAATCAGATATTTATGGAAATTAAAATTCGAAAATATATTGAATTTTTATAACATTTTCAATTATCATATGATTTTTTCAAATTATCATATATATTAATTTCAATAATATATTTATGTTCCATTTAAATATTTTAATTATGAAATATTATTACTGATAATTTTTTTATTATCTATCAAATAAATATTTTTTATAATTAAATAGAAATGCGACAATAATAGATATATTTATAGATTACCTTTGATTGAGTTTTTTTTTGAATTATTGAATACGTAGATGTAGTCTGCAATTGATTGAAAAGATCTATTTTGTATTCAAAATAATGATAATGGTGGTGTAGCTAATAGCATTATTCAATGGAGATATTATTATCATAAAAAAATAATTGTATTATAATTTTGTTATTGTTTTGTTCATTCAATGAATAATGCATACATTTATGAAAGATATATTGGATGTTGTTGTGATTTGTTGAAGACAAAATTGACTGTCCATTTTAAGGGAAACTATGAGATGAGGTTTCATAAAAATTATATAAGTATTTTACGTTATTAATGTTTATATTTATTATAATCAGTAATTGGGGGTCTGATAGGTTCATGGAAAATCTATGAAGGTTCCCTGTAATAGAACTTGAAATGTTTTAAACTTTAAACAGTAACATCCCAAAATTTTATAAATAATTTTTTTGTGATTTAATTTAATACACAATTATATATTATTTTTATATAATAACATTAATTTCTATGGAATATTATATCCTATATAATTTAAAAAAAATGATGAATAATAATCATTGATAATATATCCACTGAAAAGTGGTCATATTATTATTATAAATATAGGGTTTTGAAACATCCAATAGACATGGAAAATAGAAGGGATCACCTTAACCAGCCGGATCATACCCAATAAAGCCCATTTATCAGATATTATATGGAAGAAAACTTCACTGGCCTATTCTCTTTACCAATACCATGTCATGATCCAATAACTAAAGAACAAGTGAAACAATTTACGGGAAGAGTTTAAGCTCAACAGAATCAAGGCCCATAAAATGTATGTTGAACCACCCCATAAAATTCTCAACATCACTCACTATACCCTCAATGATTTCGAGGTTGTAATAATGGGATATATATCAATACTGTAAATATATGAATTTTTTTATTTTATATAATAATGCATATATTTACTTCTTATCATCGTTAATTTATACATTGCCTTGAAGTTGTTACAAAAAATGTATTTTTTTGTAAAATGAAATTTCAATTAAGTTATTCCATTTCAATGATTTCATGGATTTTTAAATTAAATAATCTATTAGTATAAAAATAATGTAAAACAACATTTATAAAAATTAATTTTTAATATAATTTTAATGATGTTAAATGTAATATTTATATGGGTTCCAAAACTATTATTATCGGAAAAATAGAATTTCTCCAATAAATGTTTATTATTGTCTTAAAAGTGAAAATTTTCATATTTAAAAAATTATTTTGATATAATAAATACAATTTTTTGGGAGTCAACATGGTGAAATTATCAGATAGTGAATTCTTGATAAATTTTTAAAGCTGTTTAATTTTTAGGTAAAAATTAAATATATTATAAATATATAATGTATATTATGACATCATAAGAAAAAAAAGGGATGTGATAAACTCAATAAAGGGTATCCATGGTAGAATATATGCTTTAAATTTAAAAAAATTTGTTTTTAGGTGATTTTATTAAATTTTTAAATCCTTTATGAATCATCCCAATCCTATATTTTATTTAATGCTTTAAAAATAAATTTATAATGAGAATGACTCAATTCTACATCATCAAGTGTAATATTTTATTGAATTCAGACATGTGACATATTGAATTAATAAAACCAGTCTTATTTTTATGTAATCAAGTGAATAATGTAGGAGAATGTTTTTTTAATTTATTATATAGAATCCAAACCTTAGTTTGGGAAATAATACTCCCCTCTATTTTGCAATATAAATACTTCAAATATAAAATTCATCTTCACAAAAAAACCCAAAATCATGTCATTTATATACCCTCCTCTCTTTTTATTCCACCCAAGGATCCCCCATGATCTGAGGAATATCCTCCCAAGGTTTTGGAATCAACCTCTCATGTAAGGGTTCCTCTCATTCTCCTCTTTATTAAGGAACCATATTTATGTAATACGCATGGTATTCTTATTAATATTGATGGGATATGGTCTGAAACATCCATTTGGTATGAATTATGACATCGAAGAGATTTGTGACCCATTTCACTCGCATTAATCCATCACAAGATACATTATGTTTCCATAATATGCTGGTGACATTATCCTGTTACTTTCCGAGGAAATGTTTTTATTCAAGAACACTACATGTATTATGAATTCAAAATCCAAAACGTTCAGGTTTGATTATGTTATAAAAAATCCCACATAATTTACTTTTTTCTTCTATGTTATTAGTGACCCATTTATCTCCCATTAATTTTTCTTATGAATCCTTACGTATTGTCGTTAGGCTTCCAAAGTGTCACTCAAATTTTCCATGCCAAACATTTGTAAACTGTATTCCCATACATATTTTCACTCAATTTTTTCACAATTTTGTAACTATAAGTAATTTATTTGGTACTTCCGTTAATGTAACCCAAAATCCATATTCAGTGTATCAAATGTAAAGAAATAGGTTCTTTTGTTATAAGATCTATGTGGAACACATATTCATGTACATGATATGTTTATCATGTGTGCTTTTAGGGAGAGTTCCAATTAATATTTTAATGTGTAAGTCTTATGAAATTCCATGTATGATTAATGAGTAGTTATCCTATGCATATTATGTTATGATTTATTTTTGGTTGACCTCGAAATATACTAATGATGTTATATTTATATTGTTTCTCACATTACCAAGTTTCCTTAACGTTATCATCATATATCATGCCTCATAATCCCTATTTCTTATTTTAACCCAATTTATGGCCCATTTAAATTCCTATTTTCTTACATGTAATAATTTCTTCATGTTATTATTTATTAATTACATTACTAGGCTTTTTAGATTTAACCATTCTTATGTATTCCCTCAGGTTATCCCACGTAGTTTTAAGAATGATGAAATATTTTTATCATGTTAAGGATGTTTTAAACACTGTAAATGTAACCCCATATTATTTTATTATATAATGTGCCTAATTAATGATACACACTATGATTCTAATTATTATGGGTTTTATTAATTATATTATTGTGTAATAAATCAGAACATAATGTGTAATAAAAAAGGGAAGTCATTATTCAAATGAAAGGAATGTCTTGTTATTTTTTGGATTAGGATTAGATTAATATAGAAAAATAATTAAGTAAAATACTATATATAGGAAAACAACCCTATGTTTTTGTAAAGTATATAGTCATAGGTTTCTAGGAAAACACATCTATTTATTAATTACAAAAGTTGATGCGGCTTTATCGAAGTGGTTCCTATGGGTAATAATCCCGAAAAGTGTGTATTGAGAAATAATTGATCATCACATTGTGCATAAAAATGGTCTTTTCTATACACCTAAATTGACACATTCAGGGGATATGATATGGAAAATTCAAAATATTATTAAGTTACATTATTAATGGAAAAAATATCCAACACGATTATATTTTAGACAATAGATAATTAATAAAATATATTGAATCCTAAATACTCATAAGTTAAGGAATTAATATCATTTATAAATTATCACTTTAATGATGTTGACTTTTTGATTCATGTGTCTAATATGTTAAATGTACACATCACTATTTTTCAATTCATTTTAGCCTACATATAGAAATATGAGGAACCATGTAAACAACTAATGTAAAGATAAATGTGATGATTATTGAAAACAGATGCTTAACATGATGGGATATCAAGTTACACATCATGGGATTATTCCAAACTAGCTATGAAAAAATAATATTACCAACCTACACAAAGACAAATTCCCAAACAAATCAAATAATAATAGGAATAAATATCAAAGATGTTTATTTCCTAAAGGTTATAAATTAAAGTAGAACCAAATTTCTTTCTAAAAAAATATAGAAAGAGGTCCCAAAGAAATTTTACATTGGAACTGGGAGATTGTTAAATTGTGGAAAGATAGGTAATAAAGTATCAAATTATCAATGTAAAAATTAATAACATGAAAGGTTGGAATAAATATCAATATAAGGTACCATATACAATTATTTTTTATAATCTTTTTGAAGGTAGGAATCGTCAAAGTCAATGCTCTATTCAAGGTGCTACTAAGAAATATGAGCACAAAAAATGTCTAAGAACTTGGGAACATGGTAAATCATATTATGTGATGACCATGATTTCTTAATTTTGTATATCTTGAAATTTATATTATTTTATCTCATGTTTTATTTTAATTATTTTCTTTCTAGTATCTCTTTTATGTTTTTTGCAAACATCAAGTCACCGCCTGAATTGATTTTATATCATCGATAAAAAACATATATGATTATTGTAGCATGTGTTGATGTTTTTTTATTTTTTTCCAGAAAAATTATCAATCGCATTATTGTGTAATATGATTTTATACATGCTATTGAATGATTTTCCTCTTATAAATCTGATATAAATTAATTGGAGAAGTAATTCATCCTCTATTACTTGAATCACACTTTGATTCTATGCAAATGAAAGGAGGAAGATGACTATTTTCTAGTATCATCATCTATAGATGTGATATTATTACCCAATAAGAAAGAGTATCTAGGTCAAATTATTCATATTAAGGAAAAATCAACCCTGAATACATTCCCATTGTGAGAGAATACTCCTACAAGTTTCCAAAAGAATTTCGTGGCCTCCCTCGTAATCCAGTCACTGTGTTCAGAATAAAATGTTTAACTGGACTGAGTAACATCCTAGAGAATGTTACTACAATAAATAATATATATGAGGAACCATAAAAGATTGAGTAAATAAACAAATGGATTAGGCCAATATATATTACATATATTTAAAATTTCCATTGAATGATTTGGTATTATTGATGATTTGTATAAAATTTTTCTTTATTTTCAAATTCTATAACCAAGATAACTTGGAAGGGAGTCAAAATATTCTATAATAATGAATTTGAAAATATGTTCAAGGAGTTTAAAAAGAGTATGATCATTTCACTTGTACTTACATAACCTACAAGTGGGGAACATTTCATTGTGTACACTGATGCTTCAAAGAGAGGATTGGTTTGTGTACTAATTTATAATTACATTGTGATATATTATATCTCAAGGAAATTGAAATATCATGAACAAAAAAAAACAACAAATGAAATGGAGTAGGTTGTACCAATCTTCTTCTTGAAAATCTGGTGGCATTATCTCATTGGGAGTGATTGTAAAATATAGAAGGATCGTAAGAGGCTCAAGTATATATTCACATAGATAGTGATGAATATGCACCAACAAAGATGGTTAGAGTTGATTTAAGACTATTATTTCTCAATCCACTATTATCATGGGAATGAAACTAAAGTGGAATATGACCTATATAGAAAGGACCCCAATATATTTTCATTGACGGGAATGGAAAGGATTTTATCTTCCTAAAACATCAAAGGGTGAAAATTAAAATTATAAATGACAGAATATCATAAATCCTTTCAGAAATTATTATTCAACCATCCCTCCAGTAAAAGATAAAGGATCCTCAATGAGATGATGTGGAAATTTGGAATAATTTGGAATCTTTAGAAAAAGTGAAATCCTTAGAGATCAAAATTAATGAATAAGTAATTTATCAATTTTTGTCATGAATATATATACCATAAAATCTTGATCTAAAGTAATATATATTGGATGGTGCACATAGATCAACCTTCTCAATCCATCCACTGATAATGAATATGTATTGACATATCTGATATCACTATTTTGGGGAAAATTTTTTGAAGGAGATCATAGAATATACACCAAGCTATATTTTACGTCAAAAAATTCATTTTTGAAAGAAAAAATTACAAGGGGATGTTGAATCCATTACCCATACCTATATAGAAATGAGAAAAAATATCCACAATATTTTTCACAGGTCCCCTAGTGAAATCCATAGGAAATAAGGTTATATGGTTTGTGTTGGATCATCTTACAAAGACAACACACTTTACTGTAATTAGAGAGTACTTCTCACTCAATAAAAATAAAAGGATACACATTATAGTAGTGGTGATTCTAAAATTTACACCATTAAAAATTATATCAGATCGAGTTAAAATATTTACCTCTTGGTTCTATAAGATTCTCTTATATTCTCTAAATACTTAGTTGAACTTCAGCATGACATATCACCCTAAATCTAATGAAGAATATAATATAACTATCCAAAAACTCTAGTAAATGTTGGGATAATTCATGATTGAATTAAAGTGAGGGTAGAATTGACATATTACTTTGTTTCAGTTCTCATACAATAAAATTTTACACTCAACAATCCAATTGAATCCCTAAGAATCCTATTACATGAAGTGGTTCAGAACACCTATATGTTAAAAAATATCAGTGAGACCCAGTGCTTGAAGTTATAGATTTTGTATTCTTCTATATATCTCCTTAGAATAATGTAATGATATTGTAGAAGAAGATAATAAATACTTAATGATACACCAGTCCCTTTGAGATCATTGATATCCTCGATGTGGTGACCTGTCAATTAGCACTCCAACCTAAACTATATCATGTTCATGATGTGTTCCATGTATCCTTCTTATAGAATTACATATCGAACACATCACATGTTCAAAATAGTGATGTTCTACTATTGGAGAATGATCTTTCATATGAAGAGAATCCAGTAAATATCTTATACATGGAGACAATGTTCTAAAATATAATACAATTCCTCTGGTCAATTTACTATGGAGAAAATAAAAGATTCCATAAATGATTTGTGAAGCAGAGGAGGTGATGATACTCAATTATCCTCATCTATTTTATTATATGAAATGTAAATTTTGAGGGATTTTTTTGGAGGGTATGGTTTTAATGACCAAAACCTCTATAAATAATATTGCATTTATGATTTAATTCAATTCTTTATTATGTATTATGAATATATAAATAACAAGAACTTATTTGTAATATTATATCCTATCAAATTTAATAAATCTTTAAGAATCATAATTATTGACTATATTTCTCCTCTATAGTGATCATATGATTGTCATAAATAATGGACTTTGATAAATACAATTGATATACAAAACGGAAGTGATGGCCTCAACTAGTGGAAGTACACCCTCTAAAACACAATTATTATATATTTTTAGGGATATAGAATCATTAGGATTTTCCCTTTACAGTGCCCAAGATATGCTCAAACAACTAATTAATGATATAAAGCATTTATACAAGATGTTAAACCTCCTCATAATCACGACCTAAACTGTGAAGGTCAAACTATCTCATGAAAATATCCCCATGACGCACCATACCCTCATAGAATTTGATCATGTTATAAAGGGTTATGTATGAATACCCTAATAATATAAATAATTATATTTTTTATACTACGAAGTATATTTATTTCTTATTATAGTTACTTTTAAAATTTATTTGTTTTTGATACAACAAACCATAAATTGATTTTTTCCATAATACGAAATTTCAACTAAGATATTCTTTTTAGATAAAATAATGAATTTTTTATAAAATAATATATTAATAAAATAATAAAATGAAATGTTATTTATTAAATATAAATGAAAGTATAATTTTTTATGTTGTCAAATATAATTGTTATACGGTTTTGAAAACTACTATAATAAATAAAGTTATTTCTCAATAAATATTGATTATTATTTTAAATGAAAAAAATTCAAATATATAGAAAATTATTTTTATAAAATAAATATTATATTTTAGTAATCATTTAAAAAATTATATGACAATAATTTTTTATAATTTTTTGAGACATTCAAATTTTGAAGAAAAAATTAAATATGGTATAAATATATGGTGTGTATTAGTAAGTGATCCAAAACAGATGTAATAAATGATACAAAGGGTATCCATGGACAAATATATTTTCTTCTATAAAATAATTTTTTTTAGGATATTTTATTAATTTTATATTTTCTTCATGTATCCTAGAAAACCATTATTTTATTTTATGGTTTTAAAATAAATTCTTTATTAACATTACTCACTTCCACACCACTATTTTTAATATGTTGTAGATTTCGGAATATGAATATATAAATTAAATTAAACCACCCCTTTTTTGAAGAAAAAATGAGAAAAAAACAAAGGAATGTTTGTGGTTTTTATTATTTTTTATTTGGAGTCCAAACCCTATGTTTGGAATATATTAAATAAATCATCTCTATTTTCGTATATGATTCCTCCCAGAATCAGATTAACCTACACTCAAAAACCATTAAACACGTCCTTAATCTTACCTTACCTCTCTATAGACCACCCATGGTACCCACACCCTCTTATAAAAGTCCTCTCAATCTTTTGGAATCACCTTCTCAATGTACCATATCCTCTCGTTCTCCTCTTTATTCCAACACCATATTTATGTAATAAACCTTGTCTCCCAATTCCTAAAAATGTAATATTACCTTATACAGCCCAATAACTAAAATTATTATTTTTAAGTGATGATTAACCCCTTTAACTCTCATTAATACCTCCCATTATTCATTATATTCCCCTACTATGCTACCGAAATTATCCTATGATTTTCCCATGTGAAACTTTTATACAAGCACACTCATTTCCTTATGGCTTAAACATCTGAAATTTTCATGTTTTATTATTTTCATAAATATCTCTCATAGTATTATTTTTTCATCAAATTATGTAGAGGCCCATTTATTTCTCATTAAATGATGTTATGAATTCATAAGCACCATCATTATGCATCCATAATTTAACCTCAATATTCTATTAATACCATTTATGAAGTGTATAATCGTACACATTTTCACTCAATGGTATTCATCATGTAGTATAAATACTTCATTTATTGGGTATTTCCATGTATATAACCCACTATCCTTAATGGGTAATGTTTCAGTCTCATTAGATTCCATGTATGGTGCACGAGAGGTTTTATAATACACGTTCTGCTAGTTTTCAACCTTGTCCTATTCTTATGATGTCTTTTTAATGTTTCTTCCTAATTTCCATGTTTCTTTTATGTTATACTGACATTTCATTCCTCATTGTTCATATTTATGATTCTCACCCTTTTTATGCTCTATTGAAAAGCCTAATTTCTAACATGAAATACTCTCTTAATGTGATTGTTTGTTTATTCACATATTGGGATTGATATCTCATTCCTTTATTATGTATGTACACAAATTTTCCAATGTATTTTAAAGAATTATGGATTATTATAATCATGTTAAATATGTTTTCAATAATTATTATGTACCCCATATTTTATAGTGTTGTGTAATGTACCTAATTACCAAAAGACACTAGTATTCTATATATTATTTTATATTAAGTATATTATTATGTTGTAAATTATTAATCAATGTGTAATAGATACATAGGGATGTATATAAATGACCTGAACATAATATTTTATGTTTCTAGATAAAAAAACATTTTTAGTAAAATTCACCAAGCTCTCCTAGAGAGTGTCTATGGAGTGAAATTTGCGATATTTATTCCCTAAAATTCTATGCATCATTATTCTATTACTTTATTTTTATTTATTTCCTTTTATTATATGATATTAATATATAAGAAAAATATACTATTATTTAATGTGGGATTATTTAATTTTTTCAATATTTTTTGGAGGACACAAATCACCCCCACCCCCTCTTCGGTCTTCGTCATATTCATTCTAGACCAACAAGTGGTATTAGAGGAAAGGCTTTGTTTATAGAAATATTTGCATATAGACTATTATTTCTACCTAATACCAATATGTAGTATAATAGGAAGAAAATATTTTAGAAATTATTTAATATTTATTTTTTCCTCTACAATAATGAGTTAAATATCTAGATGAAGAATATTATCAATGGTTGATTTCAGAATAGGTGTATCATTAGTTTTTTCTCCTTACTTCAATGGTGATAATTATAGTTACTAGAACACTACAATGATTATATTTTTAAAGAATAAAATATTGATAATGTATTTGAAGTCTTTAAAATAATAATATATTCCTCAAGTTGAATATTAACAATGGTGTGCACATAATGTATCTAATTGTGTCATTAATTCAAGGGTTATTAATGCTATTATTTTTTATTAGAAACTATTTAATAGAATTTATTTTCTTAGTGTGCTATATATTGTTTAATGTGGAAAATCATTTCATTTTCATATTTGATAAAAAATAATATTCAATAAGAGTTTCACAATAAGTACAAGTATAAATTTAATACATTTTGGATGTTGGTTGATAAAATAACCCCTTAGATGAATGGGAGACTAAAAAAAAATTCAATTTTATGTTTTCCTTAGATACTCTATTTATAGATTTTGAATAGGAATTAAATGTAAATAGTGTTTTACCTTATAAGTGGAATGTAATATATACTTTTATTCAAAATTTATCACCTATTAAGTATATAAAGGAAAATAATTGATTGGAACCTTAATGATGTATGGATTTGATGATCATATTACTATAAAAAAGAAATAATCTACACCAAATATTTTCATGGATTCATAATTTAATTATAATTTTTGTTTTTGGGTAAAATTAATTAGTTATCATATATTTATATATAATTTTTAATGATATAGAAAAACATAAAGGATAAAATAAAAAACAATAAACAGAAGTAGTTCAGATTCTATAAACAAAAAAAGGTAGTTCATTTTAGTAATTACATCCTTATACTTATGGATCAATGTAAAATCTCTTGTAAATGAAGTTACATGAAATCCATTAGGGTTACATGGAGTGAATATAGATATTCATGGGATGATTCAACTTCAAAATCTTGATCTAATCATCAAACACAAAATGAAAGTTGTTTTCTTATGGATCCTTCTAGTGAGGTACATTCATCTTGCTCCAATAATTGTAATTATGAAAACATTTCTTTTAGAAAAATTATTGAATATTTTTACATACATGAAGATAAATTTGAATCATTAAATTAAGATCATTTAAATATCATAAAACCTTATGATTTTATTTTTTGCTGAAAAATAAGAGTTTTTTAGACAGATTTGAAATTTATGTTTAGGTTTTTTTGATAGTTCATGAGCATTTCAAGATAATAAAATTAATGCATAATTATCTGAATATGATAGCTTAATATAAGTTTCTATTATGTTTAATGCAAAAATGAATTATTTTGATCAAATTTTAATTAAGAATATAATTTAAAAAGGAATTATTGGTATTTTATGTAATTTTGGAATGTATAAATTTTATAGTATTTATTTATCCCAGTATTAAAAAATCAACCTTAAAATTAGATGTTTTCATTTTTAAATGAATAAAATTAATGCTAATCAATTATATTTCATAAATCATCAACTTTTCTATGTCAATAATTTTTATTATTTGAAATAATTTTCTAATATTAATTTTTTAATTTTTGCTCAAAATAAAAATTTTCTATTACACTAATATTTTGTTGCAAACACTAAAAAACCCAAAATCATAGAGGAAACAAAAGTGAATTTTGGTTGATATATTATATGTAATGATGGTGTAATTAAGTTTTTTAATTATTTGGTTTTTTGAAATATTATTTTATTCTTATCTTGGTAGAAATCATGAATATAATTTAAATGAAAATATTAATGGAGGTGAAATGGATAAAATCAAAGAATAACTATATTTCTATATTAATTTTAAAATTTTAGTTCCAACCATCATACATGAACACTAATATTTTATATGCTACTATATTGTCCTCAAATATTTTAATTTTACTATTCCGAATGTACTTAAATTTCGTGTATTAAATATATACCCTAATTACTTAAATATCGTTTTATTATTCCGTGAAATTAATTTTAAAAGGTTTTATGGATCATTGTATTTAATTTTTTTACTTAGGGGGAAGTCAAAAAAATTATTATTTTATTATTTTTATCATTTTAAATTTTTTAAAACTAACAATCATATTTCAAGTAGAAAATTAATTCAATGTATTATCTTTTTTATGATTAAATTAAATTTTAAGTATATATTGAAATGTATTTTATAAATACATATAGTGTTATATGATAAATTTTTTTAACAATGTTTATTATATATATATATTTATTTATTTATAAAAAACTATTTTCATTGTATCAATATTATTTCATTAATAAAATAAATAGAAAATTATTGATTTTCTAGTAAGAATGTCATTATTTTTTGTTGTTTTCTCCACTAATATGTTCCATTATTTCACATAAAAAAAATTCTATATTATTATACGAAATTATTGATTTTTTTATATATTTGTATAATGTGACAATTTTATTATTTATAAATTCTTTTAATGTTATGTATTTAATTCTTTAAATATGTGTTATTTTAATTTCATAAATTTCCATAATATTGATGCTTAATTTATAGGGGTGAAATTATATTAAATATTAATCATGTTCTTGAATGTTCCATTTTTATGACATAGATTTAAACTTTTATCCATTTATTTTATTTCATTTCAGATACATTATTATTCCATGAAAATTACTTCATGTGTTTTATGACTCCTTGATATTAAATGTTTTTATAAGTAAGATTATCTTAAATATGAGTATTTGTTATGGATTTCAAATAGGCATATTTTTTCATATTTTATAATGTGTTCACATTATTTATCATTACATTATTTATTTTGAACCGTCAATATCTTAATTTTTTTTCATTACAAAAAGACATATAATTTATTTTATATGATTGGGTTCTGAATTTATCAAAAAGGGGAAGAATGTTTCTAGGATCTTGGACACATTATTTATTTCTATAATTAATAAATCTCATATTACTTATCATACAATTATCATTAATAAAACCCATGACCTTTATATTATTTTTATAACTAAAACCTCCTAATTATTTATATTTCAATAATTATTACAATTATTATTTAATATTTTTTATTCTTTAGGATATTATTTAATTTTAATTATTCAATCATAATATTATTTATCATTATTGATTGTTCATTATTTTATTTTATTGTTTTATAATTATATTATTTCTCACACTTTTGGGTGAATTTTGTTTCAAAGTGTAGATAGAGTCTTATTTATTCATTTGGATAAAGAATAAATTTTTTATAGTAAATGACATGTATGATTGTCTTGAACCCCATCTTTGTGGTGAAAGTTATGCTTCAAAACCTCACATTAGTAATCATACTCATGTTTGGAAATCCACATTTTAAATTTACATTTGGAGTGAACCCTAATTTTGGAAAATCATTTTTGAAATAAAATTTTAAAATTAATTTCATTTTTGGAAGCTTATATTTAGAATTATATTATCATTATCAATTGTAGAATTGGAATACACCTAACACTCATGATCTTCATGTTGGTGATGCACATCACATCATTAGTAATTCAATGAATTTTTTCAGAGTTAATAAGGTATAAAGAATCATTGCATTCATGAATAAGGTTTCATCATGATAATATTTTAAAAATTATTTTAATATTAATTTTAGAGTATATCATTGTGAAATTATATATTATCTTTTAAAAGTTAATTATACTGAATCCTTAGGTATTTATCTACATAGATTATGCATTTCTAGTTTTATTAGATATTGGTTTTTATATCATAACATAAAATGAAGGACCAAAAATTATGTTATTTTTATAATATTGGATTTATACTAAGATTATATAAATTTAATCAAATTAAAAGGATTTCTGAAAAGGAAATTTGGGTTATCAATAAATGTTCAATGTCTCATAAATAAATATTTAATTCTGTAGTATATTAATTATGTTCGGTAATTATTATTTATGATTTTTCAAAAACTAGGTCATCTTGATTTTATTCTCGATATATTGTAAATCCCTTGAACTAATATAAAAAAAATCTTGTGGAGAAGTTGTTAAATCAAATGTTTTGAGGTTATAAATATTGACTTGATGTTTTGATATCAACTTGGTAATTTTATTTTTAAGTTTCTATTGATATTATTTTATAAAAAGGTTTAATGTGTAGATATAAGAGTACAGATATTTTTTATAAACATTATTCAAATATGAAATATTAATATCCACTTAATTTATAGAGTATTGATTATTGAACTGGTATTTAATTAGTAAACCATATTGTAATATAAATTAAAATTAGAAATATTGAACTATTATAAGTATGTTAATTATCACAAGATTTGGGAAAATTATATTGGATATTATTTTGACGAATATTTTGAAGTTCAAATGGAATATTTATATTCCTAAAAATTTGTTTTTATTAATTTTATTATCTTTTGAATTTATTTTATTTTAGATTAAATATAAATTATATAATTATAGAGAAAATTTTTAAATCTTTTTGACTCGATTATTTTTAAGATTTTTTATACTGATTCATAATATGAAACCACTTGTATGTTTTATTATATATTTAGAATAAATATTAGGTTGATGAAACAAATAGCAGGACACAATAATGAAACTCTTGATAGAATAAAAATAAATATATTACTATTTTTTGTAGTTTCTATCATTTGAATAACGATGAATACATTCATTAATGATAAATTTGTTATTGAAGTGCTTTATTGATGTTAAAATCATCTATTGGTTTCAAAGGTAACTATGAGCTAAAGTTATTCAAAAAGTCTACATATCAAATACTTTCTTGAAGTATTGGGTTCTTGTACTCAATATTTGGTTGATCATTGTCTTATTAGATTAAGATATCGAGGATTCATATGAATGATAGTATCTTGTTGTATGGATTCAATTTTCAACAATCAGTTATTTATGTCTCTGGATAAAATGAACTTTTTAGTGAAAATCCCATAGCTCATGGAGAGAGAATTGGTAGAGTAGACTAGTGGATCATTGTTCCATTAGCCATTATACATCGTTCTATCCTCCTCATTGATTTATTTATTCTATATAATGTTAGACAATATTAAGAGAGAGGGACTTGATAAATTCATTTTAATAAGTATTATTTAAAAAATTATAATTTTTAAAATACACAATTCACCCCTCCCCCCTCATATGTCTTTATTGTCATCATTTCAGACCAACAGTTGAATGTTTTCATAAAAGGCCTGGGAGCCATTTTTTATACCACATTGTTGGTTATTTATGATTAATGGTTAGACTATTTTTTAATCACCTGTTCTTAATCAATTTTTTATGTTTTTCAATTTTTATTTTATATTATGTGATGGTACAAAGTGTGTAGTCTCCCCAATTTTAATAGACCATCCCAACATGTCAAAAACCTATTTTATATGTAGAGGAACACTAGATGACTTATTTAAGATCATATATGATATCTTATAGTAAATTATAGTATGTTCATTACATTTAATTTATTAAAAATAGTTTTTGATGTGTGCTAGAGTATGAATTATTTTTAGCTAAACTTGAGTAATCTTGAACTTACCTCTCTATAAGTATTGTCTTCATGTTTTCCCAATTTTCTTGATAAAGTTACTTATATAATTTTTTAATAATCTAAATTTCCAATCTTCCTTATGATATATTTTATAATTTTTTAGATAATTCAGTTTTTTCTCATGTTTTTAAAGAGGTACTATTTTTAATATAAAATATTTAAATATTTTTATATGTATATAATAGTAAATTTATTATTTAAAGAGAAGTGGTTTTTTTTTCACTTTGGATAACTATTTTAAAATGGTGATTTTAAAGAATTTTTTTGAGATAATTAGAACCCATTTTTTTATTCATCAATTCAGTTTTAAGGTAGTTAAAATAACATCTTTCAAATAATGGATAGAAAGGCGTTGAAATTATTTTATATATATATAAAATTGGAATATATTTACCATGATAATAATTTATGTCCTAGGTGTTATCTAAAAAAGAAATTTTTTGTTTCAAAATGACTTTTTTTCTTAAGGATCCTACTTGTATTTCAAGAATTTATCATAGTTTATCAATAACATTATAAAAATTATTTATTTTGAACTTGTTTAAATTAATTAGAACTGAAAATTTTTTATTTTTAAATTGTATTTTTAATTTGAGGTTTCTTTCATCTATTGGATTTATCAATTAGAAATTATAATAAAATATTTTATATTTTTTAAAATTATAATATGAATGTATTTTTTTCATTTCTTATTTATTTTATTGGAAATATTTTTATTACACATTTTTTATGTGTTGTGGGTTTTTAAAATACTATTCTTGATTAATTAATATATTTTATGTTATTATGTTTCAATAAATTTAATGAAAACATATAATATATGGAATTCCTTTAGTATATTCTTATTATCATGAATTGGGTGATTTAATCATTTTTTATCATAAATATAATTTTACTAGAGTAATGATAAGTTTGAATTTTATTGATTTTGAACAAAAATATTAGAGTTATAATAAAATTTATTTTATAATGTGTTGATTGGTTGTATTAAACTTCATATGTTGCATAATTCAGTGGAATGTATATAATTATACTTCTATATTATTTGAGAAATTTGAAATCTTGTTTTCATTATGTCATATTTTTAAATATTATAATATCTTTTAAGATAATAAAATTAACCATTATTTAAATTTCAAGGTACTTATATTATGAATTGAATTATGAATAACCTAATATGTATAAATGAGGTATATAGGGTTGTAGGGAAGACGTGACATATAATTATGTTATATTTTACTAATAAATTATCATGCTTAATTAAATATGTAATATGCTAGTTATTTTATTACTGATTTACTTGTAATTTATTGGAGTCTTATTTAGAATATAATTTCCATTTAAAGATGTAATTTTAACATGATAACTATGTTTATTGAAAATAATATTTATTTATTTAATTTTTCTGACCTAATTTGGGTATCTAGAATATACAGTGTGTCTTCATTTGTATTTTATGAAATCTAAGCTACGTAAAATTGTTGGTTTTAATTATTTATTCAAACTTATAATTATTTGGTTTATTTTTTACAAACTCACGTCCTTATAGTCTATATGATGAATGAGATATAAATCACTAGATTAAATTTAAATATTAGTTAAAATATAAATCATGGGTGAAATGATATCATGATTATATGGATTATGACAAAATAATCAATTTTTTCATTTTGTTTATCTCATGTGTTTTGTTAAATTATTGATTGTAGGTGTTATTTTGTAAGAGTTGGTTTTCAAAAAACATTTATAATGATAATTATATATTAGAGATAATAGATTTCGGGTTGATATTTTTTATCTTGAAGACTATGATGGATGGAGACACTATTATTTTTTACATAAAATTAAATTATTTTATACTGTTGTAAAATTAAATGATAAATTGTTACTATTTTTCTATCCCAATATTATGAGATGATTATTAGGAATGCAATACCCAATAGTGGGAATTCTGTAATGAACCACATGATTTAGATTCACTATTTATTTAATTTTAATAATTTAATTTATTACTTGATTGATTATGATTCGTTAGAGAGTTTAAATTGGAATGATTTGTGTTATAAGAGGATTGATGAGAGTGTTGGTGCTGGCATAACACCAGGTACTTGGTGAATGGGTACTAAGTGCCTAGTCGACTCTTGTGACTAGGATGGTTCTAATATACCCATTGGGTATCTAGTGTAACTATACTATGTACCAGGTATTGTTATTTATTATTTGTTTTAATTTAATTGTTAAAATTTAATTCTTTTCATTGAATTATAATGTTAATAAAAAATTTATTAGTTCTTTAGATTCATTTTAATTTTATAGCTCCTCTCATGAGATACTCACTTAACTCTCTTTCAACCAATATAATTATTAATCTATGATGTATCTAGACTATATTCATTATATTATGAGATCAATTATTTAGTAAATAATGTATACACTATCTCTATTTTGTAATTTTTATTTGATTTTTGTCATTAGAGAACAAGAATTTAGGATTTTTCACTTATCAATTTTTATATTTCCTTTTATAAATTTTAATTACATATATATAGTTTTAGTATAATTAATATATAGTAAATTCAAGTTAGTAAACTAATAAATCATTCTAAATTTATCATATTTATAAATACATCATCTGAACCCATTAACTATTAATCAATATTGTTTTAAAATCCATCATGTTATTTTGTATTGCTTCTATTCTGCATTGAGAGTTGGTGTAACACATGTTTTTATTCATAACACCTTTCTTAAAATCATGTTATTATCATGTATGGGAAAAAACTACACTGAATATAGTAAAAATGAATTTTAAAACATTTAATATAACTAATATATGATTTCCTAGTAGTAAAATGAAATAAATTGTCTTAGATTGAAAATTAAAAGTTTCATGACTACGATTATCACAATGTATATTCAATGAATCTATTACATTATCCATTGTGTATTGGCTATGTTTATTTACCATGAAACCATGAAAATGTTTAGAAAATAATTGTGATATTATTTTTATGATTATGACTTTCCCATGAAAATTGATTATAACTTCCATGTGGTATGATTATATTACTACTAATTTGATAATTCAGGTCCTAGATTGTGGATATTTCGCAATACATTATTGAGTTCCTCGATGATGAGGCAACAGTTTAGCGTGGGTACCCCAGAGATCCATTGACATGGGTACCCCATCTGTTGGTTATAATAATGTATTTATATAGGGATATGACTATGTAATCCCATTATGGAACATGATGTTCCCTAACATCTATTTATATATCATGATGGTTATTTTGGTACAGTACATGGCCTGGCCCAACCTCTAATAGCGGAAAATGGATACTTATTTTCTTCATAGCCATGAATTATAAATTTTTAAACATATCAATTAATATTCAATAATTTATAGATTATTTATTTTTGGTATTCAAAAAGGATAGAGGATGGTACAATTGGGTTCCTTAGTGTCTTGTTCAGCACCTCAAATTCTGCATTTATAAAGTATTATATTTTTTATTTCTTCACATATATTAAAAAAATTAATTTTGTACTATGACAACCCAATTTTTAGTTCTTATACTCATAACATATTTTGTTAAAATATTTTAATATTTGTTATTGATTTCATTATAAGTACAATTTACTCACACCCAACACATTTCCCACATGGATTCATGTAGACCTTGTTCAATATATTCCAATCAATGCT
Organism: Viscum album; assembly: GCA_963277665.1. Taxonomy (NCBI): domain Eukaryota; kingdom Viridiplantae; phylum Streptophyta; class Magnoliopsida; order Santalales; family Viscaceae; genus Viscum; species Viscum album. The sequence goes on from OY728142.1 coordinate 1,545,464,752, forward strand.
ATAATACTGGACAATGGTGGTTGAAAGAAATTATAGTAGGTAATCACATTGACCTTATTGAGACATTAAATAATTAACCTATATATGGAAGTCATGGTTTTATTTAGCCTTTTTTATATGAATTATCCTATAAATGGGACTCCCTTTTTAAATACTACGTGTATAATTTTTGAATGGATTGTGTATATTTCATTTAAGACTATTTTGTAAAGATATTATGCATTGGTTCCTCTGTATTATATATATATGGAACTAAATAAAGATATATATTTAAACATATACTTATATTTAGGAACAATTATTGTCCCTAAAATATTTTAACCCTGATGGATAGGTTCATATTTTCTTATGTATTTCTCCAACATAGGTTATACTGAACTTCATTTAGCATCCTACAATGGACACGTTTATTTTTTTTAAGAGGGAAATTGCATACCCCATGGTTTTTAAAATCATCAATTTATTTTTATGAATACCTTTTATAGTTGGTCATTATACCGAAGGTTATTGGGAGACTTGGTCTAGATTCTATTCAGGTATCCAAGTCAAGTTTATTACACACCCAAATTACCCTTTGAACTCAAGGAGTTGGAATATATGTTGGATATATTTGAGAATTCTGTCATAATAGGTTTATATTTATTATATATATTGAAAAGTTCAATTCATTCATGATTATTCATAGGCATATTTCATGGAATAAATATGGTTAAATTAAATTAATAAATATTAACTTGGGGGAAACATTATTATCTAAAAAATTATTTAACGGTGTTATATGAAGATATTTTTTAAATATAGTAATGTTGAATATTTTATTTCACTAGATTTCGTGTGGAAAATATTTTTTATTGATAATATAATAAAAAATATACTACAATTTTTTTAATGACTAGCATTATTAATTGATAAATTAAATAGATTAAAATCTTGTCATATATTTTAATGATATAAAATTAATTGGATAAATTGTGAAATTCTAAAATACATGATTTTATAAGTAAAGATATTTTTTTATTGGGATTAATATTTGATGAATCTATTGGTTATCACTCAAGGTAATGGGTATAATATTTTATCTTTAAATGAAGTAGAAATATTGGTGGGGGATTTTATACAACAAATCAATAAAAAATAAAGTAGTATGATGTTTTTACATAAGAAAATATACATTCATTTTGAATTATGATGATCTAGTACCAATGAAAGTGATGTAAATTTATTACTAAAATTTCATCAAAATTTAGACAGAGAAATATTGTTCTAAAAAAGGACATAATCTAATGCTACCCATAATAAGTTGTTAAAAAATGTCTATGGCTTTTTTAAATAAGATAATATCGGGAAAATAGTAATTTCTTCAATGAATGGTTAATTTATACTTTTGAAAGATGATTAATGGGTGAAAATGAATGTATAAAATTCACTACATGTATTGTTACAATATTAATTATTATTTTTGGACATCCAATCTCATCTTAGTTGAAATGAAACTAATGGATTTTCGAGCTCTGAAAACATTAAACTCTTATATAAACCGTACTAACTAAATGATGTTATTATAGTTGAAAACGTTTGAGGATATATGAAGTTCTTTAAAATAAAATAATGACATTTATATGTAAAAAAATTAAAATTATATACTCAAGTCTGGGATTTAAATAAGAATTAATATTATTATTACCCTCTTGTATGAATATTATTCAATGTAAATTATTGATTTTTTTATGTTCTTAATGTACATCCTTATAAATTTTTGGATATTGAAGGTGTGGAACTACATCATTTTTTATTTAATATCTAGGTTTTAAAACTCTACAGTGAATAATGCTCTTTTTAGTAAACAATTGCATCATAATTTAAACTGTGATTCTTTAAATAAGTCTAGATAAAGATATAAATAATTTGGATTACTTGTGGAATAACATTCTACACATTGCAAAATTATTATATAATTCTTTATATATTATTCTCCCTAAAAGAAATAAATTTTTAACACTCTAAAATGATATTCCTTATGTTGAAATAAAATTTGTGGGACCTTATCAGATTTATACATGGGAGAATGTGTAATGGGGTAATAAAATGATACATTTATAATCAATACTAAATACGGATAAATATTAATTTAGTATTAAAATTAATCCCTATTACCAATACCAAACATTTTTATTTAAATTTATAATATTTTATTTTCATAATGTTTCCGAAATTAGTATTAATGATTGATTAGTTATGAATTAATTTAACAAGATGGTTGACAAGGTATGTTCATAATGGATTTAATGTAATCCCCAAATGTTATGTATAAATTAATATTATATTAGATTGGGTAGTGGGATCCTTATTTTAAAACACTAATGTAGACTATGGGTATGTGTGTATAGTAAAAAATTTGAATTACATGGTTAGAATTTATTGGGGATAATATATTATTATTATTTTTAATATTCACTTTAACTTGTAATATCTAGGGAATATTTTGGTTTAATTTATTGGTTATATATAATTAAACATTTATAATTTATAAAAACATATATCATCTATCCCTTACCTCTTTCCTCCACGGACAAAATGGATAGCAATTAGGATGAAGAAATTTATTGTTAGAACATGAGTTCTAAAGGGTTTAAACAAATAACAGGGGAAAAATAAAATAAAAACGAGTCTTATGTATTAAAAATTATGAGATGTTCTTTATAATAGAAGAAAAAAATATAAATAATAAAAAATAATAACATATCAATTGATTTTGATGTGTGTAGAATTTTAGAAGATCAGATTTTAAAGAATGACCAATTATCTAAAAAATATTGAGTTAATGAAATATATTATATCATGATAATATCTTTCAAAAATAAATTGATTTAGTTAGTTATCCTTGAAATTATTTCCTATAATTTTATTTTGTAAATTGTTTTATCATTGTTTAAATAAATTGGCATGATTATATGATAATATTAAAAAAAAAATTGGGTGGGGGGGGATATAATAAAATAAATGGAAACTTTTTCCGCAACCTTTTTTGTGCATTTAATTTTATAATAATGATAATTATATTAGAATTATGGGATGAATTTTAATTTTATTAATGAATTCATGTTTCTTTATTTTAATATTGTGAGGAATTTAACAATATTTCTATATTTAAAATATATCTTATATAAACAATGGGATCTACTTGATTCTGTATTTCTATTGTGATGAGTATGAATCATTTATCTACATCAGGAAGGTGGTCAATAATCCCAATGTATATAAAATTATAGCTCTATATAAAATAAAAAAATAGCGATAAAAATATGGATTTTAAATGTGCAAAACCAATAATATATTCAATTCATGACATGTACATATTTTTTCATCAATCATACCAAAAAAACTATAAACTAACTCAAATAAATTAATTAAAATTAGAGTATATTTTTTATAATATTTATATCTATTTACAAGGTAATAAAAGATCTAAATTCCATGTGATCAGGTAATATATAAAATAATCTCATTTAATGAATATTAAAAGTGATAATAGTTTATTTCATAGACATATACCACAATATGTGTTGCTAGTAATAACGAAGGACTAAAAACTACATGTATATATCATATTGTTTGATTATATTTCTAGAATAATTAAAAATACTTATGAAATTCAATGAAATGATGAAAAATGTTACATAAATTTATATAAGAACCCGGTAATTAGTAATAAAGAAAACATGGGGAATTATAGGGGGATTCCAGGAGATTAGTGAACAAACCTAAATAAAATATAGTCTAGAGAAACAACATGATTATATATTGGTTAAGGATTGAAGGTTTTCGTTATATAATTATTTCCCATTGATTATTACTACACACATATATATTACTGATCTAGAAATATGTTATGGGTTTATTTTTATATCAACGATTTTGGACTATAGTTGTTACATAATATTTTTACGAGAAGGTCTCAGAAATTGATTCTGAGACCAACAACAAACAAAATATTGAAATAATGGAAGATTATTCACGAAGGAAGGATAAATATGGGGTTGATATCACACCTTATATTAGTGAAATGAATATTATTAATCTCCTCATTATGGTTGAATGATAAGGATGATTTCCCTATTCAACTTCATGTTTGGATAGTTTATCATCCACACTGTTAAATTCCATGTATATATAAGATACAAATAAATATTCAGGTGTCCATGAAATTCTTTCCAATACTTATAGATAATCTGACGAACCTGAGTAGATTTACATTTTATAATGTAAATCACTTGTCTGATGTCTCTTTCAATTCATATCTTTTCCCAATAAAATTACCAAGAATATGTAATAGTATAAATGAACACTCATAGATCGTCTTCAAGGGTAATGTGTGTACCTATTTATTACTATAAATATCCATTAATGTTGACTCTAATGCTTTGAAAAATATAACCACATCCTAATTGGAAAAATGAACCATTTGAAACACTATCAAAATAGGCTTTAGTAAATGTTGGTAGAGGCAGGATCCATGTTATAAAATTATACTGAAATGGTTTTAAGGAATTCACTTGACTCTAAGTAAATTAAGTATGATAGGATCATAAGATGTGTTATCTATATAGATAACATTAATCTTATATATAATTTTTTTATCCATGAGAATACCATTTACTAAAAACATTTTGGGGAAACCTAATCTCATTAAATACAATGTTAATCTAGAGTTATAGATAATGTGTAACACTGAATTAATCATATAGAAATGGATGTTCTGAAACTGGTTGCTTATATCTAGTTAGGTATATTAGTTATTTTGGTGTCAATACCATCCCATGTTTTTTTCTTATAGTAGAAATGGTATTCCAAGTGTTATAATTTTAACATTGAAAATTCATAGTCCAAAGAGAGTTTATTTCATTATTTATAGTCATTAGGTGAGTGTGAGAAATTGGAGACAAGTTGTTGTCTAATGATCTATATTCTGTTATTCATACACACTATATTGGACCATATATTTTCTAAGATTATATTTCATGAAGATAAAATAAAAGATTTCCAAAAAAACCTCCTCCATATGGGGGATTATCTCTTATTTCAAACTGATAAGGATGGAATAATTTTTGGTTGAGAATTTCCAACCAAAAGGTCACCACAAGGACTTATCCACTATCTCCTAATCAAATTATATGATATCCCACTTAATATAAACCATAATGATGTTCTTCACTAGCTCAAGTTGTTAATGATAATATTTTATGGTAAGACCACTAATATTAATAAGGGATAAGTGATCTCAAAATTAGGGGATCCAAGACAATTGGAATTCAAAATTATACATTGTTGGTGTTTTATATAATATAATGAGTGTGTAACAAGATTTTATAATGTTAATCACTAAATACTAGTAAAACCAAGGATCCCAAATAAAACAGGTACCCCAATTAATTCTGTTAATATATATTCTTTTGATTAAGAGTGATTAATCTTGATTAAAGTTAAAAAATCCAGAAAAAAATTACCCATGAGGGCCTTGTTATAAAATATAATGTCTTTAATTCCTATCCATGCCATGTTAGTGGGCATACTTTATTTTTATTAACTCATGGAAACCATTTTAATTTTAGAAATTCATCTAGAAGATGAAAAATTCATGATTTGGGTGTCCAAATATATAATCAATTAACATGCGAATTTATATATATTGATTGAGTTATCATCCATATAGGTTAAAAAAATTTAATAATTAAATTATTCCTACCTATTATAAGAATTTACCCCTCCAACATGTGGGTTATGATTAGATCTTATTATATATATTTATTGTACCTATGCTTGACTCTCCCAAAAAAGTGGGTGAGAATAAGTTAGTTGAAGGATATTTCCCATTCATCCACCACTGAGAAATATGTGGTATATATCTTCCATCATACAAATATTAATTTCTCAAAGACAACCACTAAATTCTTCCAAGAGAAGGATTTTCCAAATACCTATTCATGTTAAGAGAAAAAATCATTAATAATGTTTAGGGTGCTTAGAAAAAGGGGACATCATCTGTGTTAATATATGAGTAGTGATACACACGTACTTGGGATCCATTATAGTACTATTTTACCCTTGTAAAATATCTTTAAGATTAAATTTTTTAGTTAAACCTTATTCAATCCATTGTGTTGCGAAGAAAGGGGGCGAGTTATAAAGAATATTTTTTACTAGGTCCCTATATATTAGTGATTGCTAAACTAATTATGGGTGTATATTATTATTCTTGGAACCTAATTAATTACTCTTTGTTAATTGAATATTTTTTCCTAGATTGGGGGTGTCATACTAATGACGAACATATTAATTACGCATCATAAAGATGGATATTGATCATTAAGGGTTGATAGTACCAAAGGTGAATTTGAAACTTGTGATCATAGACCATATAACTCATTATACATAGTGATATGTATCCATAATCAAATGGGTATGGTCATTCGTGAAAATGAAAAGAAAATTATTGGGCATTAAATTTCCATTCTATGCTGTTTGGTTCATTGAGAGAGTTTTCATATATTTATAATTTTTATAAAGGATCTTGTATTTTAGGAAGTGGAATTAAAATGATTTTAAAAATTAAGGAAGTAATAAATTTTTTTTTAAATTTATATTATAAATTAGTTGGTTGTTTAATTAAATTATTTAATAAAGGAGGATTTATTTAGGTCTATGAAAATATATAACTTTTTAATTTAATTTTTTTTCAATATTTTAATTAGGAGTTATATATTAACCATTATAAAACATATTAAACCTATGTTTAAATATGTGAATTTACATTTATAACATTGTAACTAATCATTTCAAACTATTTACATTGGTAATTATATATAAATGTATATATATATATGTATGTATATTTTAATTTGTTAATCATATACAGGTGTGTATATTTTTATGTATATGAACACAAACACAGAGAGATATATATATTTAGGTAAATATATTTTTTTTTGTATATATATATATCATTATATATATTTATAGTCTCGTGTGTGGTGAATATATATATATCATGATGTGGAAAAAATGGTACTAAAAATATATTAGGGATTAAATTTTAAAAAATATGAAATGGCTTGTGAAAAAACATGGTAATGAATAAAATTAACAATGGAATGAGGAGAGATATAATAATATATTATTATAATTAATAAATAATTTAAACGTTTTAAAGTGGGAGAATGTCTGGGTGACATTATAAACAAATGAATAAAGACATTATGGTTAACAATGGGGGAATAATGGAGAAAATAACTGATAAGATAGGATAAATTATAGTGAGAGAAATTTAAAATTAAAATACCCATGATGAGGGAATGATGGAATAATGAGGATGAATAAGGGGAAGGTTAAATCATGAGAGGGTTATCATGTTTCTCTGTTCACTTTTATCCAATCACACTCAAATACTTTTAAACCCTCATTATTTCATATCACCCTCAATAAAAATCAAATTCATGTGATGTTAGTACAGTTGGGTTTTTCTAAATGAGTACATAGAAACACCCCTGTTTTTATCATTGTAATCACGTTTTTATTTCATTATTCAATTAAACTAAAATTTTTTATTTTAATTTTTGATGATGGAGAATTATACGATTAGAGCATTCTATCAGGATTTGGGAACATTCTTTCTCATCATTGTTGGATATTTAAATCATGGTAGGGTATTTGAAATGTATCCTTAATTTATAAAAGGAATGTGTATGATTAATATTCACTAGAGATCATTATTGATATGAATGCGATTAACCATAATTTGATAAAAATTTGGAAAGTTATCACTGATGGAATATTATATTATTATCTATAAAATCCAATGTTTAAAAATGAAATGAAGATACTGAAATATTGGAAATGTATTATCATATTAATATTATAAATAGGGATGATTATATCGTGATGAAACTATATTTAAATATTTAATTAAGATAAATTCATATTTCATGTTTCAATAAAATAATTACTTTCAATATATTACAGCATGACTCAAAAAAATTATTATCTATTTAAAATTATAATCACATGCTATAGATTTGTGATTTCTTTGAAAATATCAAAACATGTGATTGTTAAATATTTTACTCAGGAAATTATAATCACTTATAATGATTATAATTTTTCTTCATCAAATAATATTTTTCATATGTTATGGCTGGATATGATAATAGGTATTTTTATTAGAAGAATCGAAAATAAATAACACCATATTGTAGAATAAGTATAATTTTTGTGGAAATTATTCAGTAGAGATAAAGAGATAATTTCATTTAATTATATAATTAATATTTTATAAAATATAAAAAATTAATTTAATTGTAACATCCTTGATATTTTTATAAAAAGTATTTTTTTAGATAATTATATATTATTATATTCTTGTGTTATACACAACATTGTCGTAGCATGTGTTTCATGCACCACTGAGTTTCTACGAAACATAATTTTATTTATATAATTATTTAAATAAATAAACTATAACCAATAAATTATAAGTCCAGGTATGAATAGGACTAACTAAATGTTAAAATTATAGATTACACATGTATAACTTCTGAGAAATTAAAAGGAACCCATCTTCTAAAAAATTATTTAAACACCTGCAATTTTTTTTATAAAAAAAATAACATAAAACATAATTCTTATTAGAGTATATTAATGATATCTATAAATATATATATATATATTATTCAGTCAAATTTTCAACATTCATCTAATGTTTTCTATTGGAATTATAGAAAAATAAATTGTGTTTTAGGATTAAAAATTGTATTATTCTAAAAGTAGTTTTACTGAATTTTAAGGTTAATATATATTAAAAATACATTTTGATTCTTTTAAAAATTATAATTAAAAAAATAAACTTATTATTTGAAATAGGGATATAATAATTTAGTTTGGTTTGATTTTTTTTCTGATAATCTTCTTGTTTAGATGAATAGTACAAAATTCTAAATATTAAATGGAAACACCTTTTTCTTCTTAATAATTTAATTCGATAAATTATATTTTTTATTTTTTTTAAATTGTAATTACATTAATTTTATGTTATTTAAAATAAATTTTGTCATTTTAATCAATTTAACATAAATTTTTTTTGTATAAAACCATTTCAATCATTCGAACTTTTTTGCATTAAAAACTGATTTCCGTTTCCCATATATGGTGTTTATTTTAAATTATTTTTATCCACATATGTGTTTTAAATATTTAAAAATGTATTCCATATTTGAAATTAAAGGGTGAAAATTTATTAAATAGTTCCATTTATTCTTTTCCAATATGAATAGTAACTTTGGTAATTTGTGTTACCCTATTAAAGGGTAAATTGGTTAATTAAGTTTAAAATAAATTGATAATTAATATTAAATGAACGTAAATCATATCAAAATATTATTTGAGAAATTTAATTCAACCATTAACACCTATGGTTTGAGTTTTTTATTTAATAAACACTTTACCATTTAAATGACCAAGATATCATTAAAATTATAGAGTAACAAAATTACACACTCTTAATTATAATAAATATAATATTTTTAATATGTTTTTAAATATAAGATATTATAAAATATAAATAATATTTTGAAATATTAATTTTTTTATCTATATCATAGAAATTAATTTTAAAATTGTAGCAAAAAAATAATTACACAATAATGATGTTGTAATTATTTAACTAATGAAACAATCAACTAAATGAAATTATAAATATTAAAATAAAAATAATGTGACCTAATAATGGTGATCCATAAATTCTATAGATTAGTATGATATATTAGGGGTTTACAAAATCAATTGTTTTGAAGCTAGATTTTTATATTGATTTTCTTAAATACATTGTAATGAATATTGCCTAAATTGACACTAATGATATTTTTTGAAAATAATATTTTATAAATTTGATAAAAATCATCAATATTAAAAATAAAGACAAATAGGATTAATTATTTGATAAAATATCATAATTTACCCATGTATGGTTCAATTTTCACCTTATATTTAAAAAAAATAAACACCTTAATGGTGAAATATTTTTTATTATTGTTAAAATTCAAATCGGTTAACCAATGGTTAATCAAAATGACAAGGTTTAAAATAACATAATAATATGTGTAATTTTTTTATTACCCTATACCACATTATATTCAAATACCTTTCCATTTAGAGATATGTTTATTGAGATTAAATTTATTAAAAATTAATCTTTTGATAAATTACAAAGGTGCCCCTCAACTTCATTATAAAAAGTCACATCATAATTTCCTTTCAACACATTTATTCTTCTATGTATAACTAAATTTTCAGAATTTTATTTTCCAATTCCGTAGAAAATCTATAGAGGTTATGGAATTCCTAAAGCACTGATACTAGAGTCCTTTAGAGGAGATATAAAAGAGTTGTTTCGATGAGGTGGTAATCACTCTAACCAATCACTCACCTTTTATATTATTCTATACCTCTTAAAGATATATGATATATATCATAAAAGAATTAATTAATAATTCTAAATATTCGTAAATGTTTTTAGTATTATTAACACATCAATATATGCCTCCTTTTCCATTTATCAATGAGTGAATGTATCATTCATGTGTATGTACAGCTTACTATCTCAACCAAGCAATAAAATTAATTTTCCATTGAAATATTTTATGAATTATAATTTTGATGGTTTTAATGTTTATATATGATATTAATGAAATAATTATACTTTTTGAATGATAATATCATATCTATTTTCTTAACATCTTATCTTTTAGAAATGATAATTTCGCTCGTGCATAGATATGACTGAACACATCTATAATGCGATGTAATTTTTTTTCATTTTTATTTTACATGGATGGAAATAAGAATGATTTATATATATATTATATATGTATCAAAATAAATATTCAGAAAATTATTCAACCACGACCGATGTATACATATTGAGTCTACCAAACAAAAACATTCATGAAAAATTAAGCAGATGTTACCAACAACATTAGTTTTAATTATTTATAAATGGATGACAAGATGATAAAAACGAATAAATAATGGAATGATTAATATATAGTTATGGATTATATATGTAAAAATACATAATAATTATAAACGTGGTTTGAACATGAAGAAGTAAAAGTGATACTTGAGGTAAGGTATTTTCTTCTCACTTTTATTTCAATGGGAAACATGCCTTTTACACAAATTGTTTATTTATTAGGTTATATACTTACTATGAATGTATTTTATGAGTATTATCCTAAAATTTTCGTATTTATATATCCATATAATTTTATTTCTTTTATGGGGCATAAAATTCTAAAAATCACAATGTGGTAAGGGTTTATTTCAAAATCTCATCAATATTTGGGATGGATTCATTTTAAGTCTCTATTGTGGAATATTAACCAGACATATCCATATTTTCTAAAAATGAATTAAGAATTTTTTTACAATTCTATTATGTATTTTATAATTCATTTTTAACCATTTTTATTTTTTTTGAAAATGATTTGAAAATAATATTTTTTTCATATCCTAAACAATGCTCTTTGTGACGTTTCTAAAACAAATATTGAATGAATGTTTTTTAAACATATATAGTATGAGTAGCCTTTTTAGTCATCATGAAATCATAATTACATTAATATTCTATTAAAATCATATATTGTTAATTTCAATTAATATTATATCCTTTAAAATTGTGCAACAGTATGTAGAATGAATTTTTATTGGAACAAATATTTTTATCAGGAATTATTTCTCATGATCTTCGGAAAATCTTTTTTTCAAATCTAATATGACATTATTTGATGTTACGTTTTATTTAATATTGATATAACCAAATGATAAAATTCTTATCATTCATATTAATGGTTTTTTATTACTGTGAAATTATATTTATGAAACATTTTTATTTTCCATGAGTTATGTAAGGATGATGTTTTTTATAAAACAAATTTCTTTATAGGGATTTGTATATGATGAATTATTTGTGATCCTACGACACACATATATATAATTTTCAATAATTTATGGGTGGGACCTATACCTCCCTCCATTTTATTGGGTAATGAATTATATATCATGTGATAGTTAGGGAAAACTAGTTAATGAGCTTAATTTGTGTTGTGAATCCAGTTGATGCGCTTGATATGTTATTAGAAAAATGAGATAAGGCTCTATGCAAGAGTCTTGGAAGTTAATTTTGAAATAATTAATTGTTTTCTATATATATTAGGATGTCACAGACATTTATTAATCGGTATTATTTTTCATTATTCTGTTATGTTAAAGTTTAATTATCACGATTCAGGTCTTCTAAAATGGTATTGTATTATTCCATGACTCATGTTTATGATCCCTAAAAGGTTAGTTGTGAAATTATATTGTTATTCCCATGATCACATACCCATATATCTTATATTATTATTCCATAAGATAATAAATTAATATATTCCATGTTTATTCTTGCAGAGCATCTAATCTCACCCATTACTTATGTTTCTTTTCCACAATATATAAAGAATGGTTTTGAGTGTGATATGATAAAAAGTTTTCTAATTATCATAAATTAATTGAAAATATATGTGTCAAAAATATGAACTAGTTGTTAAGGATCCCATGTTTAAAAATTCACTATATCATTACGATCATTAGGTGTGTAGTTATATAATGTATTCAATATTCATCTAAAAATATATAATATCTGTGAATGAAAAGCTTCAGTTATTATAGTTGGTATAAACGTATGGATTTATCTAAAAATTGGAAACTATAATTTTAAAACCTTAGTAAGATCCCTAAGGATGAGACTACGTATAGGTTAGAAACCTACAGTTTTTATAATGATAATTAATAACCCGGGATTAAACCTAGGGCATCGTAAATTTAAATTTTTTACATAATTTCCCTTGATTATGTGGTTCCCCCACTCTAAATGGTTTTTCAGACACAATACTCTCAAGTTTTAGTCAATGTACGGAACCTGAAGGTACCATGATAATAATAAATGTGAAGGTCAATGAAAATATTGTCCTCTTAAGCAACTGATCGTAATAAGAGTAAGAATGAAAAAATCATGCTTTTATTCCCACGAAATATTTTTATGTTATGAATCATGATGGACATTCAATTGATAAAATATGGGAACTGCACTATATTTAGTCCTTCATGATGTAGATTCCACCATCATTGAGTGGTTCCTTTTATCCAATAGTGGATTAGAAAAGGATTAGTACCATGAAAAAATTTATTTTACATTCTCAAATATTGATAACATGAGAAATTCATTTTGGTTTTCAATCATTTTGACGTTGAATCTAATAAATGGTGGAATCCTATCAACAATATGAAGGAATGAGGTAGAATTGAATCCTTTAAATGGGATCTATTAAAGAACATATTTTTCAATAATGACATTCCTCGTATTCTTTGTAACAAAATGGAGAAGGAGTTCATTGAGCTAGAGAAAAAGGATAAAGAATCCAGTATTTAATATGAGGAAAATTATTCAAGACTTGAAATTTATACTTTTGGTATTATCATATATCATAAAACTAATCTTTACTGATTCTTTAGTGGCTTAAAAACAAGTATGTAAAGGGAGTTATCTATAAGAGACATCACTATATATGAATAAATTGTTTTATGTGAACTGAAAGTCAAAATGTAAAATGGGGATACCCACTATTTCTATAGTTCTCATATGAAAATAAGGATATAGTCTCATGAAAACTCGAATAATTCATATATTTGAATTAAATTCTACCCACATACATTCCAAAAATGTGGTAAGAATCATCATGGAAATTGTTTGAATGGGACTGTGAAATTATTTAAATATTTAAAGGTAAGACATAAATTTCATGAATTTCTAAGGCTATAAATTGGATGGTTAATTCAATGGAGGAAAAGAGGATCCCAACTAATGAACCACCAAGACTTTATTTCTACAATTGTAAAGGAAATTTGCATTATGATAACTAGTGCATAAATAGGAGGATTAATGATGATGGTCTTCATCAATAACCTCTTAAATCTGAAAATAACTGTAAACCTCATATCTCACTATTAGTGACGTGGATTATGAAAATAGAGTGGTGGAATAATTGATTTTTTATGTATTTTAATTCATGAATAATATTGTAGAAGTACATAAATGGTATTAAGGAGTAATTAAATACATAATTATTGGTATATTATATTCTTCCATATGTATTTTAAATAATATTTTTATGGTACTTATAACCATGAAATGTAATTTATTTGGTAAGGTAATATTGGAAGGTAAATATAACCCTTAATTTGTGCATGGTGATGGGAATGATAAATAAAGTGTTATTTTTTGGGATAAAATAATTGTGTTAGTATTGATAACCTGGTTATATATAATTTGGAAAGGTGGAATATTATATCACGGATTGAGTTTATTGAATTCTGTGATTTACGATATGAGGAAAGAGATAATTTTTGAAAGCATGAATGCTTTCACATAGGATTTATAGTAATTCACATTATTTCAATGTTTCAAGAAAATTCTTGATAGTGGTCCTCACATGTTTGGTATGTGGTAATTTAGAGCTACAACATGTTTTTAGGAATAAATTATATATTTAGTGTACTTATTTATAAAGCCTAGGATTTTAATCTTTTGAAAGGTTCATAAGGTTAACTATTTATGAGTATTTCAATGCTGAAATTTAGATAATGTTTTTGAGATTAATGTTTATTTATATAAATATTTTTAAATTTTGGATCACATGTTCAATCCATTTTTTTGTGATTATAACTAGAGAAATAATTATTGAGTTATCATCCCATTATGTATGTTATTATCCACTAGTTCTTTAGGCATTATAATTTCAGCTTAATCATTTCTTGGAGTAAGAGATAGAGAAAAAATTGATCATGGAACAACTATAGAGTTATATTGTTCTTATGATATGAAATAAAGTAATTATATCTTCACATAGAATGTTTTTATAAATATTTATCCTATTATTATAATATTTTATAATATCAATGACCTTTTCCAATCATATTTGGCATACGGTCTTATGGCCATTATCATTTTCTTAAACATGATCTTTATCACATTCCATCAAAACTGTATAGTATGTTATACATTATTTTTCGAAATTTTCATATGGTGCTTATATTTTTCTATGTGTAATCCTATATTTAAGTTAGTTTTGATCACTGTCTACTTTCCAACATTATTTTTTTTTAAAATGTTTTGTACTAATTTTCACGATGTGAGTTTCAATTAAAGTAACACTTATGTATTAAGACATTGATGACCCCAAATAATTTTTTGGGATAAATAAATTTAAAGAGTTTTATAGTGTAAAACCCCAAGATTTGTATGAAATTTATGTTTTTAAATAATTTTATTTCATTGATGTCTTGTATTACACGCATCACCAGATTAACTTGCATTCAGCACCACACTAACTTTCTAAAAACCAAAATTTTATTATTATAATTAAATAAATAAATAAATTATAAAATATTAATTATAATCTATAGTATTAATTATGACTAAATTAATTATGAATGTCTTGTTTAAAAATGAAAACATTTCCAAAATTAAAAAGAAATATTTTTTCTGAATAAGTTTTTAAAAGTGAACAAGTGTGTTTAGTAAAAATAAAACTAAAAAAACAATTTATGTATTATATTATGGATATATATATATATTAAACATAATTTATAAAATTCATCTTGAGTGTCTTCTAGACATGATATAAAAATAAATTCCACTTTATACATAAAACATTATTTTTATAAAAGATGTTTTATCACCCTTCAATAGAGACCATGTTTTAAAAAAACATTTCTAACACTTTTACAAATTTTAATTAACAAAAAAATAATTCTTATTTGAAATCGGGATATAAGAATTTAATTTGGTTTATTTTTTCATGTATTTTTGGTATGTTTCTTGTTTTGATGAATAGTGAAAATACATAGTTTTAATTGAAAAAAATAAATTTTTCAGAAATAGTTCATCTTGTTAAATTATATTTCTAATTTGTTTTATATAATAATATGATCAATTTTATATCATTTCATAAAATTGAGGTCAGTTTAATCAATTTTACGTAGAATTTTTATTTCAAAACATTTCAAAATTTCAAATGTTTTCACTTTTGAAAAACAAATTTTCTCACCCCACCCCCTACATTATTAATTGTATATATTTTTTTCCCTCTTTTGGGTTATTCATTTTTCAAAAATTGATTCCATGATTTTAATTAGATGTTAAATATTTATATAATAGGTATATTTTATTTTTTTCCAATATAAATAATAACATTGGTAATTTGTGTTACCATAATAAAGAGAAAATTGGGTAATTTAGGTTAAACATATTGTGATTTGGACTAATATATGATGCAAACACTT
This sequence comes from Viscum album, assembly GCA_963277665.1. Classification (NCBI taxonomy): domain Eukaryota; kingdom Viridiplantae; phylum Streptophyta; class Magnoliopsida; order Santalales; family Viscaceae; genus Viscum; species Viscum album. Next base: position 1,545,481,183 of record OY728142.1, read on the forward strand.
TTCAAAATTTTATTGGATAATGATAATTTAACCCTTAACCCCTAATTTTTAAAATTCAATTATTTTATGAACACTTTCTCGTGAAAATGACATTTATATTATTAAAAACAAAGTGATTGACAAAATGTCACACTATTACTTTAAATAAGTTTAATATTTTTAATATGATGGTAAATAAGTGATATGATATAATATAGATATCATTTTACAATATCAAATATTTATCTATTTCATGAAAATTTATTTTTATTTTTTAGTGAAGAAATAATCACCATAAGTAATTACACAATAATGATACAGAAATTATTAAATAATGAAATAATCAATTATAATATATTAAAAATATTAAAAAAATATAATTTTACATAATTTAGTTGCCACATGAATTTCAATTTTATTATGATATAATATGGGTGTATTAAATTACTTGGATTGAAATTATTTTAATGTATTTATTTTCTTAATTTTAATGCAATTCATATTGTTAAAATTAACAATAATGATATTATATGAAGATAATATTTTGTTAAATTAGTTAAAAATACTAAATAATGAATAAGGGGATAAATTATGATCTAAAATATCACAATATTACCATTTTTGGTTTTATTGACACTTTATAATCCAAAATATAAAACTTTTAATACTGAAAAAGATATCAGCACAATTTAAATTAAAATAGGTTAACAAAGGGTTAATCAAATTTATAAGGTTTAAATTTACAATAAAATGTGCATAAAATCAAGTATATGATGATATTATGACCTTTTACCACATTATATTTGAATACCGTTCCATTTAGATGTATCTGGTTTGATAGTAAATTTATTATAAATTAATTTTTTTTTGAAATTCCAAAAGTCCCCCTCACCTACTTATAAAATAAAACCCCCTCCCTCATATAACTTCACCACATTGAGTCATATATAAAAACCAAAATCTAAAAAAAACTATTCGAAAATTTTCTAGCGACATTCTAGAGGTGTGTTAATTCCTGAAGGACCATCTCTAGAGTCCTTTATATGAGATCCAAAGGAACTATTATGAAGAAGATGTAATAGCTCTACCCAATAACACTCTTTTTCTACTCTTCTATAAATACTATAAATAAATAATATATATACCATAAAATAAAAACTTTATCAGCATCAATATTCTTAAATTTTTTTATAATTCTTAATAAATCATTTTGCAATCCATTTCCCATTAAAGAAGGTGTGAATGTTTCACTAGTGGGTATATATGGCTTACCATATCCACGTAATGATAAAAATAATTTTCCATAACCGTATTATATCAATTTTAACTGTGTTGGATTTAATTTTTATATATGATATTTATGACATAGATATATTTCTATAATGATAATATGATATTTACCATTTTATCACCTTATCTTTTGGGAATGGATAACAGCGCTCATGCGTATGTATGGATTACCATTTCCACAAGGCGATGTAATTTTTTTCATATATATTTAACATGGATGATAATAATGATGCATTATTTGCATATATATGATATATGTTACATCATCATTATTCTTTAACTTAATTTATCATTATCATTATATAAGGACCGAGACTTGGAAATTGAAACATGCTTGGAAAACAAAGAAGATATCACCTAAAATATTTATTTCATTTATTAATTAACAGGTGAAAAGATGTTATAAACAAAAATATATGTTTTATTGTCATATTATTATATAATAAATATATATTAAATCTATATTAGTTAAACAGGAGGTTTTAATATGAACATGGAATGAATAGACATGAGGTAAGAGGTTTTCATATCACTTTTATTTCTATGGGACACATGGATTGAAAACTACTTGTTTCATTATTATGATGTATATATAGCTCATGAATTTAATTTATGGTTATTTTCTAGAAAATTAAGTTATTTTTATTTCCATATTTTTTTATTTCTCGCATTGGGTATATTATTCATCTGATCACAATGTGGTAACGGTTTATTTCACAATCTCATCAATATTTGGGATGTTTTTATTTTCATTATTTATTGGGAAATATTAATGTTCCATTCCCATGTTTCCTAAAAAAATTGGTAATATTTTTATAATTATCCTATCGATGTTTAAATTCATTTTTATATATTTTTACGTTTTTACAAAAGATCTTGAAAATTAATTTTTTGTTTATTTTGAAAAAGGATTCATTAAGACATTTCTAAATATATATATGGAAGGAAATTTTTTTTAATTAAATGGTATGATAATGCTACCCACTCTAATGAATAATTAATTACATGAAGCTTAATTTAAAATATTATATGTTTACTTCCAAATAAAAATCTAACATTATAATTTTTCAACTCATAAAAAATTGCTTCACATAAGAAATGATATGTTTCCCATAAAGTTTCTCAAGTGATCTTTCAAAATTATTTTTTTACATCTATGATGACATTATTTGATATTAATCATTATTTACGATGAATATGACCCAATGAAATCATTATTGTACATTAAATAAATTTTTTATGTTTACGATGTCTTGATATTTATGAAACGAGTATAATTTCTGAGTTATGTTATAATTAAGTGTTTATGAAACTCATTATATTACATGGGTTTTGATAGGATTAATTATTTATGGTCTTATTAATCACATATATATTGTTTTAAAAAAATTATTGATGGAAAAGATGTCTCCCTCCAATTAATTTGGTAATGAGTTATTTCTGATGAGATAGTTAGTAAATCCAAGTGGATGAGATTGATCATTGAGGGGAAACAAGTCAATGTTCCTGATCCATTATGGGAAACAACTGATAGGGCCTTATATGAGAGTCATAGTAGCTAACATTGATATATGAAATGGTTTCCTATACTTTGGATGATTACAGACACTAGAATTTAACTTATGTTTCAGGACTGAGTTATGATGAAGTATAATATCTAATATTCTTGTCTTTTGAAATGTTATTATTTAATGTTATGACTTCTGTTTATGATCCACAAAATGTTTCATATGAAAGTTGTACTTTATTCTCAATATAACATGCCCATATTTATTATCTTATTATTTCATAAGATAATAAATAGAATGCATCCTTGCTTAACCTTAACAAGAATCTATGATCACCCTACTATTATGTATTCTTCCAAAGGATATGAATAAATTATTTATGTGTGATATGATAAAAACAGATCTAATTATGATAAAATATGTTGGAGACGATATAGACATATATTTAACCAGTTGTTTATATTTCCAATTTTACATTGTCACTAAACCATTTCGATCCCCTATTGTGTATTAGTATAATGTAATGAATATTCATATAAAAAGATATAATTTATATGTATGAAAATATTGGGTTATTTTATTTAAAGTTTTAAATTAGAAAAATAAAATTTGTGATTATTATTTTATAACTCTGAATATTAGAAAATTGAAATGGTGATTTCTATGTTTCATCTTATTTTTATTCTTTCTCTAAAGATTATTATTTCAGGCATAGAACATTATTAATTATTAGAGATGATTATTTCATGTTTGTAATGAATCATTGAAATGAGAATATTATTGCATGTGGGAATATTAATTTTGATGTTTGAAATATTTTATATGTGTGAACGCATTCCTTGAAATATAACTTATTTTAATTCTAATTTACTATATAGTGTGTTATGTTTTTTTATAGTTTTTTACGTATTGTTGATACTATTGGACATGAAATAATAATGTAAATCTAGTAAAAAAATTTATGATACAAAATCATTGTACAAATAAATTTATTAATTTTTTTTGATATATAAAAAAGAATATAAGGTGGGATAATAGATTAAATAAATATTATTTATCATTAATAAAATTTATTGATAGAGAATATATGATTTAAATTTTTTTATCAGTTAATTAAATATAATAATTATAATTTAATGTTTTCTTATAATATTACTTTTGGGATGAGCGATCCCTTTAGTATTTGACAAAGTCTAAGATTACATGTTTTATTTGAACATGTTTTCCTTAAAATTCTCTCTGGAATATTAAATTTTGGTAATAATTTTGGCTCTATAGATTTAGAGCCTTAATATGATTAAATGGAAAAATTATGTGTTTGGAATATTTAATGACAAAAGGTTGGGTATTCCTAAGTCAATGATGATTATGTGGGGAGACGGTTATGGGGGAAAAAATTCATGGGGTAAAATATGTGATATTATGTGTAATATGGTGAGAAACTAGGAAGTCCTGATGAGTTCATAGTGGGATTTCTCATCTATATTAATATTTCCCACATGATGCATGCTTTATGGTTGATGGCCCGAAGTTATTTATTTGATAGGTTTCCAACTAAAAAACATAGATTATGTTATTCACTGCAAGTCCATATTATAATTGGTACCTAATGATGATTCCATGATTTTTTTTATTATTTATGAATGATAATGAGTTTAAAATAAATCATGTTTTTATAGTTATTTTTGATCATGATGATATTCTTTATAATACATGAAAATAACTACTAGTGTTGCCTTAACATAGTTCATAATATTAAAATTTAAATCATCCAAATGATCTTGGTAATAATTATTTAGTTTTTAATTAAATAAATGAATCTTGATTCTTATATGATTATAAGATACATAGACCATGGATGTGGTATCCCTTAGTTATAAGAGACATTGGGGGCTGAAGAATCTAAGGCTATGTGGTTTACCATTTTTTGTCTGTGAGTTATATATATCCTATAGGTTTCTCGGATTTTAGATGCTACTCCACCATTTTAAATAGGGATAAGGATACCTAGTTGAATCGAGAAGGGTGTTTGTCTCAATATATTTATTCGTGAGGAATGGATGGATGAAGAACCATGATTCCCCTCCATCATGTCCACGAAGTATTATAATACTACTATCCATGGTGGATACTTTTACCATATATGTGTGTAGAGGGATGTAAAGTATTTTGGTTATTAGGCACACATATACCTCCATATATAGTATCCTATGTGTTATTATTGTCATGTTTTTATGGTTTGAGATGGATTTATATATAATCCATGACATATGGGTTTTGGTTGATCCAGGAAACTACTCAGTTACTATATAGAGTTGTAGATAGGTATGATGAGAAGATGTGATTCGATAGGTGTATCACATGTGGTGAGAAAATCTAATGCCTTGGTAGGCATGAGATGATACACTTACCTAGGTCTCTTTTGATTGGATTATTTTTAGAGAGAGACAGATAAGTAAGTTCAATATTGGGGTAGAGCATAAAACTATGTGTATGAGGTATTTAGGTACCTTATTTTACTATTATATTTTATATTAAATTATTAAATATAGGTAATACATGGTGAGTGAGTTTTGGGGATGATGGTAAAAATAATTGTTAACATATTTTGGTGGTGATTGGGTTTCACTTGTTTATTCATTATTATTTAGTATGCTTATTTCACATTTTTAATGAGAGTTTTCTGGGAGGATCATACATAGTTTAAATTTTATCCTCATGATACATACAAACATATATATAATGTAATTTTTACGAAAATATGGGTATTTGGAGATTGAGATGGAAATTACAAGTTCTAGTAGTTCTTTATGAGCTATTAGAGATCCATGGTCATAGTCGGGATTAGTTGCAGTTTTTTTATCTCATTCATATTTTATTACATTAATGTATTGGATTTTCATATTTATTTATTATCATTCATAGTATTTTTTTTATTCATCACATATCTCTTACTTCTCAAAATTTATGTGTGTAGTGCCTTTTATGTGTGTGTAATTATATACATGTGGTGCTTGTTTCTAGCCCATGGGATATTTAGAGGTGGGCTTCATGCAACATTGTTTCCCATTCTCTATTTTTCACCAAGGATGGGTATCATCAGAGGGAGGTTGTCCTGACAGAATGGTGAAAAATTTAATTATTAAGATAAATGTTATTGTTTAGAGTGACAACTGGTGATGAAGTATGGGTTTGAAGGGAAAAAATGCATTTTTGTCTTATTACAAGTTGTAAACATTGGTGTCATCTATAAAATGGGATTTTACGCACACATATGATTTGATGCAAGGACCCTCATGCTTACCAGACATGAACTAGAAAGTGATTCTATTTTTACGATAGATACCTAGTGAAGTATATTGAAAAATGCTTATGTATGACTAAGTTCCAATGGGGAAGATAATGGAAAAAAAATTTAAAGGTAAATTGATTAAACATAAGAAATATTTTTCTAGGGTTGTGATCCCCTAAAATTTAATATTTTTAAGATTTTATCCAGGTAGACATCCCCACCTTGTTAAATACCAATAATTTTATAATATTTTTCAATATATCACCAAAGAGAAGAGGATGATAATGAAAATTATATGAGGAGGACACTCAGAATTTTCCAGATCCATATTATAATAAATTCTAAGGTCTCAATTTCGGATCAGGTGATAGAGGTTTGGGGGGAATAGGTGGTTATAATCATTATTTTGTATCATTATTGGAGAATAACTAAGATTTATTAGTTAAGATGATGTTATGTATGATTTCCAGACCCTTAGAATGTGTAAATGGAATCATACACCTTCACTAGATTGAAACCCACCCATTAAATCCATGAGACATGATTGTTTATACCTATTCTTCCTTTAGTTACCAACCCACATATATTTCCCTCAAATATATTATGTATGTCTAATTCATCGGATCTTGTGTTAAGAGGGATATTTGGTTTGGGTATGTTGTTTATATAACCACATCATATCATCTTATAACTCCCTCATTGATCATTTTCTTGGGATGAGGGGAGGGTTCACTATTTACTCACTCCTCAGGTTCATGTTTTGTATGGGGGAATGTTTTTTCATCATTATGGGCATTTTATACTCTTCTTTAGTGATCGTTATGGGTGATATCCGGTATAATAAGAGGGGTTCTTATAAAAAATACATTTTTTGATAAATATATTATTCCCTCATTCAGTGTGATATGACAGATGGTTCTGGGAAAGATAATGGTGTCTATTTACAATTAAAAAAAATTTATCAGAAAGAATTTTTTTTCTATTATGTGAATTAACTTATTGAATGTTGTGTATTTTGAATGTGAACCTATTTATAATTTGGTTTGTTATATGTGTGGTTATATTCCTGTAACATAATATTCTCCTATTTTGTATACATATTTAATGGTCTTAAGCATATGAGGAAAGGGGACACTAGAACTATCATGAGGACTTATATGAAAAATAATATTAAAATTGTCTGATCATGTCAGTACCTCCCAAATAAGACAATATCTAGTTGTGGTGAATGGGTTACATTATTTATTATGCTTCAAAAGATAGTTAATTTGAGGTGAGTCATTATGTATTTTTAGAAATTTTCTGAGGTAATTGAAATTGAAACATTAAATCCTTTATAGTTTTTTCGTGAGAGGGTTTCTATTCTATAAAGTTTTGTAAACGAACTTGTAGAATTTAAATGGAAGGTAAAGTATATTCTACCAATATCATATTTTTTAGTGATGTATCTATCATGTTAAATTTTGTAGTTTAATTCACAATTTATTTATACTGATGTTATATTTCTTTATAGAATGGTTGTCAATAATAGTTTAACAAAAAAATTATGAAAACCAATAACTTGTCCATATATATGAATTTTCAAAGAGATAATCCTAAAAATAGAATGTTAAATATCATTCTTTAAATGATTAAAATTTCAGAAAATTTTATTTTGTTTAACATTAAACATTCCCATTATTTAAATTTCATCGATAGTGAATAATTAAATTCATTGATGGATGATCAATTTACATAGTAATATAATCTTTTATCTGAGTAGTTTTTTAATAAATAAATAATTATATAAAATGAGATATTTTTTAGTAAAATTTTTTCTCAAACAAACTATTATAGTTTTCCTAGGAAAGATGTGTTTTTTATAAATTATTTTTTAATATTTATTTTTTGTTTTTCCATAAATAGGATTCTTCAAAAACCCATTATCATGAATAATGATTAAAAATATGTTTTTCATTTCAATGTTACCTAACTAAATAGACTTTTAAAAAAATAATCATTTTCAAAGGATTTCATCAGTTTGATTTTGAATTTTTTTATAATGTGAAATATTTTGATATGTGTCTTAAAATTATTAATCATTTTGAATTCATGTTTATGTTTTGAAATCCATAACTAGATAAACGTAATAGATTTATGTGAGTAATATATCATTGACTATAAATAAATTTTCATGAATGAAAAATTATATACTCTTGCTCATGATATGTTATGGATGATATATTCAGATTTTTAATGATTAAATTCATATTATGATAAATAAAAATAAACCAAGAATAGTATTATATTTGTTGACATGCCTCTATAAAGATGTTTAATTGAAATATATAAAAATATTTTCTTTTATATGGCATTCTAAGTTTCTTGTTTAAATATTTTGTTGTTAATACAAATGAGGTTGTCACCTCATGTTGTATCATATCATATTAATGTTTCTTTAATTTGATATTCATTTCTTGTGGGTTTTGTTTCGGTTATCTGTGTGTTATGTAATGTTATTTTTTAATCTTACTTGGTGATGAGGGTCATATATGTCTACTCATTATTCCAAATTTTACTCATGATGGGTTTTTAACTCTTTATTTTACCTCATGTGGATATATGAGATTGATTATGCTGTTGATCCAATGTATCATTAATGGAATTGTTCTTAATTTGAGTGGTCTCTCCCCTAAGAGATTGTTCTAAAAATTATTTTAAAATGTTGTGTAACACTACTATTTGACCCTCTACAATTGTTTTTATATTCATAATATAAGGAGAACCTTGAGCGGTATCTTGTGGGGTTCTTTATTTATTCCCCATTCCTTCCCTCTTCCTCTCAGTTTTGTTTTAATTCTTGAGCATGTTAGTTATTTTAGATTTATCTGACGTAAAGGCTCATAAAATTATTGATCCTTCATTTTTTATTTTTCTGTTCCAGGTTGTTTGGGATCAATTTCATAACTTTAGAGGTTATTTTTAAATGTAATTTTAATTTTTAAGATGGTTTTAATTTTCTTAATAATTATTGGTCTATATTATATATTTTAGAATTTTTATTTCAAAAACATATTTGGATGTATTCTTAACAGGATTTAATTTAATTTAATTTATTTATTTGTATGTAATTGTATAATTTTTTTAATATAAATCTATTTTTTGGGATTTAAATTATATGTGATGTATTAAACATTATAAAACATATTATACACATGTCCAAATATTTATATTTACTTGTATAATCTAGTAAAAACAATTTACAAATATGTGTTTCTTGAATGTTGTATATATATATATGTATATACATATATGTTTTTATAAGTATATTTGTATATATATGTAAATATGTATATAGGTATATATGTGTATATATATATATATCTGTATATATGTATATATGTATATATGTATATGTGTATATGTGTATATATGTATGGATGTGTATATGTATGTATGTATGTATGATTATATATATATGTATATATATTTTTTATACATGTACATGTGTGTATAATATAGTATATAAACACTAAAAACACACACACACAGAGATATATATATATTTTTGTGTTTGTGTGTGTTTATTGTGTATACATGTCACTATTTAATATAGTTTGTGGTATGTTGAATATATATTTATAAATATAACTATGTAGAAAAAAAGACAAAAAAAAATCAGTGATTAACATTTAAAAAATATGACAATTCTTGTATTAAAAAATGAAATTAATATAATTAATATGTAAATTAAGAAATAGATAATGTAAAATTATAATATATAACAAATAATTGAAATGATAAAAAGAGGGATAAAGTGGTTGAAAGTATTAGAAAATAAAGAGGAAATAGAATGCACTGAATAAGGGAGGAATAATAGAGAAAATAAAAAACAAATAAGTTAAATAGAATATAGATAAATTAAAAATTAAAATAATCCTGAATAGGGGAGGTGCTAATTATGAGGAAAAATATAGTGAAGGATAAAATATGATAAGGTTGTGGAATTTCTCTCTTATTTTCTCTAATTTATCTCTAATATTTTTTCATCTTCCCTATTTTATCTCACCATCAATACTAATATTATCGGTGTTCTATTAATATCGTTGGTTTTGTCTTAGTGTGTAGAAGTTAATCCCCTATTTTCATTTCAAAGGCATTGACTTATTATTTCATCATTTATTAAAATTAAAATTATATATTCTTATTATCGCAGATGGTGAATCATATGAATATATAATCATTACATGCCTTTAGAACATTGTTTCTCTATTTTTCTAGGTCGACAAATTAATGAAGTGGTTTTGAAAATTCTCTTTAATTTATATTAAACAAGTGTTAAATTAGCATAATTTAAACTCCTCTTTTTAGGGGAGTGTGATTAACCATAATTAGATAAAAATATGGAAAATAATCGCATGATGTAATATTATAGGATAATTTAGAAATTTAAATGTTTATGATGAAATAAATAAATTCAAAATGTTATTAAAATATTATCAAATAATTATTAATAAAAGTTATAATTATCCCATTATAAAATTTTCCTAAAATATTTATTTGAGAGAAATTAATATTTCATGTTGCATATAAATTATTCCTTGAGAAATATTACAGCATGTTTTGGAGGAAATAGTCTTTCTTAAATTGATCGTCAGAGTCCATAAATTTATTATTTTTAAAAAAATATCAATTCATGGGGTTCTTAAATAATATTTAGTTTAAATTATTATCTTATGTCGGATTAATAATTTTTCTTCTAAAAATAATTATTAATATTTGTTATTTCATTACTTGAAAATTTTTAAATTGTTATGTAGCATAGTAACTAAATAATTTCTTGTTATAGAAAAATGATAATAATAATATAGATTCTTGAAGGGAGAGAAAGAGATAATTTAATTTCATTGTCTAATTAATATTTGATAAAATAAAAATAATATCATTCCATGGTGTAATACTCGGTATATAATATTTATTAGATTTATTTTATAATTATTTATATTAGGAAAATTAAATGTAAATTGCACATGTGATATTATTATTATTCTTTTTCAAATCAAAATTATTGCATCTATAGAAATTAATTTATTCTTAGAGATTATTGTTACCTGATTCTAATAAATACTTGATATTGAGATATTACCAAACGTGGGAATATTGGTACTCATATTTGAAATATTTCGAATGTGTGCTTGCATAATTTTAAGATTTATATTATTCTACCATTGAAACTTACAAAATATTGTGTTATATATTATTATAGTGGTTAAGAACGGTTTATTATTTGAAATATTAAATAAAAACTTAAATCCAATAATGATTTATTTATAATAAAACAGGCATGCTGAAATAACTATCCTCAGGTTAGAGAATATATGAAAAAGTGTATATGGTGGGATGCTAAATTGAATAAATAATATATAATGTTAGTAATTTTTATGGTACGTACTAAAGGGATTTACAAATTATTAGTTAGATATTTAAAGAATCTACTTTGAATTTAATCTTTCCTTCAGACAATGATTATGGGATGAGTGATCCCATCATTCTTGGAAAAATTTAGGATTCCTCATTTCATTTATCCCTGGTTTACATAAAATTATATGTGGAAGAATATATTTAATATGTATTGATTATCTATATATCTAGAACCTTTGTATGATTAAATAATTACATGATGTGGTAAGTATGTTTGATGACTATTGTGGAGTGATTCATGAGGTTCTGATAATGGAACATGGTGACAATTATGATGATAATATATATATAGGATTGTTTGATTTGACAGTATGTACAATCTTATGGCTCACTGGTTAGTAAGCATAAATTCAAAGTGGTTCATACTCATCGTTCATCATATTTATCTCTCGAGGCATTCTTGATGGTCAATGGTTAGATTTTAATTATATAACGTGTTTCTATATATATAACATAGTTGACGTTATGCACTATGAGTGCATCATATAAGTGGTATCATATTTTTTTTGGGGTCAGACAAGACAAAAAACTGCCCTCATTCTAAAACATAAACTGTCAATGACATCAGAAATCAAATTCAAGCGGATTATACTCATCATAATCCCAATCAGACTCATCATCGAAGGGACTGAAAGAATTAACTCTAGCCTTTCTTCCACTGGATATGGATCTAGTCACCATAGTGGGCTTCAAATGTGAGTAGTCCTTCCTTGGCCGGGACTTTGTCATTGAGGGCGAAAATCCTTCAATAACAACTGATTTTCCTTTAACAGCGTCTCAATATGAAAATTTATTGGGAGAACCATCATTCTCTATGTCAGACCATTTTCCCGCAATATTCATTGTGCTCCACTGCTTGTTGAGTTCCTCAATAATCTGTGAGCCTGCATCCGAAGATTTGAAAGAATCCATGTCAGGGTTCATGATAAAAGAATCATCCTTTACCTGTGTTTCGGCATCATTTTCCTGAGTGGAGTCCACCAAGACTGCATCTAATTTGTACTCTTCATGTGCAGATGGGGATGCATAGGAGTCATAGTCCCCGCTGGTTTGTCAACAGGTCCCTGGAACTCCACGAAATGGCCACAGACGTCATACTGATTCACAATATTAAGATCAGAACAATCTGCTGGAAGAATTTTTTCAGCCACAACCTGCTGTGAATCCTCAAAGGTGCACCAATCCTCCTGCTGAGATTGGGTAGCCTGCAGCTGTGTTGGACCAGACCCATTTACTTCATTGGCATCACCCAATTTTCTAGTTTCTGGAAAAGCTTCTCCATCTTTATACTGTATTTTATACAGTTTCTTACATACCTTATGGTTATGACCCTTAATAGAGCAATAAGAGCAGATATCATTTCTAAAATAGTTCCTCTTTTGATGTCCAATGGTTTGACATTCCACACAAAATTGAGGTAAATTTTCATACTTAGTCTGCAGATTAATATCATCCGCAGATGTAGAAAGAACAAATTGCTCAACCAAGTCAGCATTTAGATCAATTTCAACAAGAATCCTAGCAAAGTAGCCATACATGGCCATTTCTGTGGCTCTATCCATTTTAATGGGAACACCCACACCCGAAGCAATGTCAAACAGTATACGAGGGTGCCAAAAAATCTAGTTTAAGCCAAGAATTTTGATCCATACCTGGACCCTGGTGTTCTTGATAGAAAATGGGTTAAATTGGACATTCCATTCCTGAATGGTATCCATTCCCGGTTTCAGAGAGATGGATCAAAATCCCCAAACCCTGTGTTTCAGATCTTCGTTTGGGAAGATGATATGGAAGAAACCTCTCCCCATAGGAATGCATCAATATTCCGAGAAACCCCAAACCAAAATATTGATGAATGATAATGAGTTCAATAATGATCGAGGTTGGTTCAAGTTTATTTATAATTATGACACCATTCTTCAGAATATAGAAAAATAATTACTAGTGTTGTTGGGGAATGGTTTTAAAGAATAAAATATTAATCAAATAAATAACAATGCTAATAATCAATTAATTTAATATATCTTGATGAATTTATAATTATTTTATACCTAGACCTTGGTGATGGAATTTGGGAGTCATGTATGACATTAGTGTAGAATTAGTCTATTGATAGGTGGTTTCCCATAGTGTGATTGTAATATATATATATATATATATTGTATGTTTTTTTATGTAACAAACTAACATAACCATTCATGTATGGTGAATGACACACATCAGAATCTGGGATGGTGTTTTCCCTAACATCGAGGTTGGGGAAGAATAGATGAGATACTACCCCTCTTTTTCCACACTTTTCTCCTTGTAAAATTATTGTACTGGTATGTTGGATGGTTATTTTGAACATATATGTGTGTATAGGGTTTAAATTTCTTATGTTTATTTAAAACACATCAATCTCTAGATATAGTATCCTATAAATTATGATAGGTACAATGTTTATGGTTTTTTATGTCTTGAGACATAATATTTTACTTACTGCATATCGTTTCTCTCAAAAAATACTCATTTACAATATGGAGATGTGGCATAGGATAGTGATATTATTTGTAACATGTATTTCAATGAATGTGATAAGATTAAATAATTTACGGGATGAATTAGTTGATAACTTTTTCCCATGTGTCTTTGGATTGGAATATTTTTTATGAGAGATGGATATGGATATGTGTCGTTGGGGTAGTGTGGCAAACCATTGGAGAAGTTGTGGTTGGGTGCCTTCATTTGATATTTTTTAGTATTATATTATTACATGTATGTGATTCATGGTGAGAAATCCATGGTGAAGATTTTGAAAATAATACTAAACTTTTTTAGTTGGTGAGTTAGTTTAACTTCTTTATTCAATACTCTATAGTATACTTCTTTATTCTTTTCACAATATGTTTAAAAGAGGATTCTATGAAGTATTTATGTTATATTGACACTACATATATATAAATTTATTTTCAGGTTTACTAGGGCTGTTAGAGAATGAAATTTACATTAATACATCAAGGTGTACATAAGGATTAGTTAGAGCATAAAGGTCACCACCAAGTATTTTTTTTAGTTTTTTTAGTATTCTTAATTATATGTCATTACATTAATGTATTGGGATCTATTATTTATTTATTATCATAAAGAGTTGTTTGGTAGTATTTCTCAACATATATCTTAAATATATTTTAATTTTAATGGAAATTTCTACCCGGTATTTGTGTTTATAGTCCCACGATGATTTTCCAAAACCCATAGCCTATTAGAGGTAGACTCTGGGCATCATTATCTCTCTTTTTCCTTTTACTTATAGGAGGGATACCTTTTGAGGGATTGGGTCATGAAAATACTAACTTGGTAATCATATGTGTCTTGGAAAAGTTCTTAGGTGTGACTTGCTTTATATATGTATTAATCTAGTAATTAAAATAATTAATTATATGATCTCTAAACAATATCTGAATTTTCATAACATTATCTCAAAATAATGTTTTCCATGTATTTTAATTGATCATTAGTTTACTCCATTCATTGTATTTTTTTAACGGACTAGTGTCTTTCATTTTAGTAACATCATATTCAATATATATTAATAAATCTTTTTCTTTTTACATTTTTTTATACAATTAGTTATTTTGAAAATATTATTTTTCACTTATGAAATATTATTTGGTGTTGGAAATTTTTCAGTCTAGATTTTGAAAATAATAACATAAAATATTGAAAAGAATTTGTAATAAAATTTAAAAACATCAATCACATAAAAAATATCTTTTATTGTATTATTTTGAATTTTCTTGAATATTCTATGCATGATTTGTTTTCTAGATTCTTGTGAAAATATTACAAAAAAATAGCTCGATATAGTGCTTTAAAAAAATAATGAGAAATTATTTTTCTTTAATTTTGATACAATACACCTTATTTTGATGGAAAATATTATTTTAGGACATAAGATATTCAATTATGGAATCTATTTTGATCAAAAAATTATCAATTTCATAAAAAAAATTATTATATCCCATAGAATTATAAAGGATCTCGAGTTTTCTTTGAATTTGCTGTATTTATTTAATATTAATCAACTATTTTTTTAAAATTTTAATTCTCATATACACTTACAATCAATGTACATTTCATTATTATTTGATGATATCAATGAGGAATCCTTTTAATAGAATAATAATAAAATTATGGTTACTCTAATAAAGAATCCATAAAATTGGGAGTCATTATACTTATTTGTGTATGAAAAATATGATTATGAACTAGTAACCATAGTTATATAGGGTGTTCATAAATTTATACCTGATATCAACGTGGATATTTAGACATTAATATATCTAAAACTAAATAAAAATATAACAATGAAAGAAATGTTGATGGGGATCATTGATATCTATCATTTTTTGGTTTATATTTTAACTTATAAGGCGGTGGTCTATATAGATTAGGCGAATAAAAAATATTTTATGAATTGAAAGGTTAAAATTTTGTTCCTAATAATGTTTAAATAAATTTTCAATGATTTTGAAATTGAAATTAATGAAAAAATATTTTTTAATTTCATTTTTAGTCAATTATCATGACTATAGGAGATGGATAATAATTATATAATGTTAGTGAATGATATAAAATTATAAGGGCAGTAACACATCTTTAGTGAATTAAATACAATTTCATGATCTGATGACATATAAAAATATTTTGAAACTATGATTCTATATTCATACTTTAGATAAAAAAATGTGATTCTTATCGGATGTAGAGAAGTATTTTTTTAGTTAATCCACTATTTTTCAATTAGTGTGACAGAAACATAATAATATCTTATGTGCCTAATTATATGGTAAAGCCTATTTTATTCTTCATCATTCATCATGAATCAAATCATATTATATCATTCAATGAAAATATTAGAAAAATATTTAATATTAGATTCATTTGGAATAGTATTCTTAAATATTATATTAATTATTTGGTTTTATTTTACTACTACCAAACATCCAATAATATTATCAATTGTAATAATATCATATAAAAACTATTATTTTGAATTTTGGATTTGATATATGTGAAATCTACCTCATTTCAACCTCTCTATACTATTTTACACATATATAATATTTTTATAACTATTTTAATTTCTGAAATGGGTATAATATATTGAAAAAAAATAAAAAGATGATGGTTTAGATGATGTTTCTAAAATGAAAATCTATTCTTAGATTGTATATATCAATTGCAATCATGATATTGAGGAATACATTTAATTTTTAATTTTATTATACAATTATTGGAAAAATATTTACTCCATTATAAAAAAATTTATACCACCAATTAAATAGTGGGAAAGTTGTTTTTAAAAATATAATAAATAAATAAAATATATGAAATGAATATGAATTCCTCTTGAATGGATTGGTCAACAAAACTTCATTATTTTATATGGTAATTCCCAAAAATACCATTACTTTATTAAAGATATATTATTTTTAATTTGTGTATGTGAATCTTTGTTACTTACTTTTTGAGTACGAATACAATTTATATTGTGTTTTCAAATCTTACAAAATATATCTACATAAAATAGAAGAATGTTTTTTACTGAATTATAAAATGTTATATAGATCCAATGAAATGAATTCAAGATTTAAATTATCTAAAATTAGTTTGAAATAGTGAAATTATAATCATATCCAATAATGTGTGTTAAATTATGGTGTTCAATGGGAATATTCACTACTAATTGAGTATTTCTATAGAAAGTATTGAAGATTCATAATTATTTTGATTAACCTTTTATAGTTGATAAAAAATTATTAGAGATCTATTTTAAACCCTATTGAATGAGATTCATCTTATCCATATATTTTTAATGAAGAATAAAATGTATTTCAATATATAGAAGAAAATTAAACTAATAAAAAGTAGGAACCCATGGATTATTCTTCACAAACCATAAATAGTTTCATTTATTTTATATTATTGTGAGAGAATTATCTTTTGGGGTCATAGATTAGGAAATTATATAATGGATCATTCTTTTATTCATTGATTGTTTTAGTATCTATTCTAAGTGAGCTAAAAATCCAGTTCAAATTGAAGGAGGAAAAAAGGAGTTGAACAAAGAATAAAATTTTTTGCATAGGGAAAAAATCCATCATGGAAAATATATATAAATATACATTGTTTTCCCCTAATATATCACATTAAAACTTACATGAGTTTTTAACAAACATGGGACTCCCATATTATCCCATTAAATTTTTAAACAAGCCACACACTAAAATAAAATTACTACCATTTTTTTAAAAAAATATAGTAGTTTATAACAAACCATAGAATTATGAATAAATAACTTTGGATTCTTTTGAACAATTTATAATCAATGATGAAATATTACCTTTTTATGTGATTTTACATATTTTACTAATATCAATAATATTCATTTACAACTTAATATCAACTTATTCCACACTCTTGTAGGCTATCTATATTTTTTATAAACTGAAATCATATTTTCCACGAAAAACCATCAAAACTGATATGCATGTGGATCAAAATACATTATTTTTTGTGATGATATGTTTTTATAAAAAATAATATATGATTATTTAATAATTATAAATATATATATGTTACATATTTAATATATATATATATATGAACACATATTTAAAAGGTGTAAAAATACCCCAATCCTATACATTAGGATTATTTATCATGTTCTAGTCGGTGATACAATTATGAGATATGATATCCATCATCGAATTCCTCACATGAGATAATCCATCCCATATTAATTTCCTAACTATGTAAACACCTCCTGAATCTAACAAGATTTATCCATATCTATACTTTTTCCTCACCCACCAAACATAAAACTTATGACTA
This sequence comes from Viscum album, assembly GCA_963277665.1. NCBI lineage: Eukaryota > Viridiplantae > Streptophyta > Magnoliopsida > Santalales > Viscaceae > Viscum > Viscum album. The sequence continues at coordinate 1,545,499,591 of OY728142.1, forward strand.
TGAAAATTTCTTGTGATGTTCCTAAACGACATGAGAGTATCATCAATATATGATATCTATGAATGAGTTTTACAATTGTTTTATCATGTTATAATATTAGTTTTCATGATGAAAATGGTTGAGATGAACATGTTTTCCAAAAAGTATCTGCTTAATGTAAGTTTATATTATTCATAAAAGATATCCTCACTTGTGTGTGTGTGTTACTATGTATAGATCAAAAATGGATATTTTTTTTCTTTTTGTATTCCATATATAAAATATTTCATAGAAAAACTCCCTATTGAAAAAATAAATTTTAGGCTATTATGGTCTGATCTCTAAACCAATCGGATACCATTCCGAGACTGAAATGATTATGTGTGACATATATAGATGTGTGTGTGTGTGTGTAATTGTGTCTTGTTTTGGGTGTTCATATTCATATATACACATTATATATATTTATATATATACACTCATATGTGTTTATATAAACACACAACCTCACACAAATTTTTCTATAATAGTCATTTGATTATATTATCTATATAATATTTTTATATAAGTAATATGTATTGTTTTTATACATATATTTATATATAAATATTTACACTATACTTGTTCATTAGTTTAGCGTGTCCCATTCATGAATGAAATAATAAACCCTTTTATTAGTCAGTCTTGGATGGAAATACCTTGTCCTAAAACATTTACTAATTAAGGATTGAAAAATAGCATGATTAAAGGGGTGTTTCAATTTTTTCCCCCTTATTATTTCAGTATTTCAATAATATTATGATACATAATTTTTAAATATTATTATAGTTAATTTTAAATATTAAATTAATAAAAACATTATTTTAAAAACAATTTCAATATTATTTATCTTAATCAAACCTATAGCATTGTATATTGGTCCACTTATAAAATCGTGACCCCAATCCTATTATGAATAACTCATTAAAATTAGTCTTGTTTAATAATCTAGGAAAAAATTTGATCCAATTAGACCTTCTTATCAGGTTGGGCCTAATTTGGTGGGTTGATTTCCAAACCCATATATAAGTATAATATATATATATATACACATATTTTTCCTATTTTTTGAATTATATAGAATGAATATAAATAAAAAATTGATGGATACTCATGATATGAATATATATTAAGAAAATGGTGTCAATGATTTCAACAAAATTGCAATAAATTATGCAAATAAACGTTATACAAATATGTGTTTCTATCTATATTTTTTTTATTCAGTAGAAATTGTCTATAATAATTGGTATAATGATTCTGTTATGGAAATTATAATATGTTTAAAATATGAATTAAACAATTAAATGAATTAAATATGTCTAATGGTGTGATAGACTTGTATGGTTTGGGGCTTTAGAGCATTTAATAGGATTTCATTCTATAGGGACTTTGATCCTTTAATAATAAAATGGGGCTATTTAATATTAGGCCTTTAATCCATATAAGGGTTCCATATCAACCCATAATATCGGGCATGAAACAAAATAAAAATATAATTTGAGAGAAAATAAAATAAAAATTTATAAATTATATGATATAGGAACAAGTGAATAAAATATTATACATTTTATTGATAAATGAAAACAGTGGCTAAAGATAAATAGAGTTATTAAAAAATTGTTTGGGTGATTAGAGAAATTTGGGAACAAGCCATTGTATTATAGTTATAAGATATAAAGACATTATAAAAAGTATAAAAAAATATAACCTAAAATGATAAAAAGTATTTATTTTCACTAGTTTTATAAAATTACTTTCTCTATAAAGGTATGTGATTCCATGTGACAATGAGCCTCTTCATTCATGATATGAAGAAAAATGAGCAATATTTTCCTTAGAAATAAGTTATTATAATATAAATTTTTTCAATTATAATTTAATATTATATAATAATATATTATAAATCTATTTAACTACCAATGTTTTAAATAATAAATATATGTTTGATGACATATATGACATGCAACACTAATCCTAAACAAACCATGAAATATTATTATTCAAGTATTATTATTATTAACTAAAACATAAATTGGTGGGTATGATAATAATTAAATTATTTATAAAATATTTAGAAATATCCTCAAAAATATAAATTTATTGATAAAAATTTATGAAATAGTAACTCAGTTTTTTAATTAAGATATTTTATTCTTCAAAAAATAAATTTTATTTAAAAATTATTTTTATTTATTTTTGTGAGAAAATATTATAATTAATTTATAACAAATTTATAAAAATTATTGGATTAAGTAAATTCATATTTTAAATAGTTATATCAAAATTAACTTATAGTGATTTTTTGTATATTTCTTAAATGATATATTTTTTTGTTAACAGTGAATTTTTCTTATTTTTCAAATATTTTCTTATATTTTCATTAAATAAACTAATTTAAAATTACAATAATATTTTTTATGTAGTATAATAGTGAAATATTAATAATTTGGATTATTATAATCTAATTAGTATCATTTTAGTAGGAAAGTTTCAGAATTTTCGAATTATTTTATTTTTATTCTTAAAACATATTTTTGGAATAAGGATAATTTTATACTTAATATTACAACTTTAAATTATATATATCTTAATTTAAATTCATATATAAATTATTATTACGTATAGAGTTAATAAAAAGTTTTGTTTTGCTAGAAAATTTCATTTTTTTAAAATGTGTCTTTTGATAAATTCTATGTGTTTGTTTTTAAATTAATTTCAACCAATTATATTAATTTAATATAATATAATATATTAAATATTTAAAAAAAATATTTGATAATTTAAGAATAATTTTATATCACAATTAATAATAATAACCATAAAAATTAATTGCATATGTTACAGTTAAAATGGACTTTTACACATTACATGCGCATGTTTTAAAATTAATTTTCCAAAAAGATATCATTTTCATTTATAAAATTTAAATAATATTTAGAATCATTGGGTATAATATATATATTATAATTCAAATTTAATTTTTATTCTTAAAGGATAAATCGTCATTGAAAAAACTAGTTATTGTGTTGAAAACTAAAATGGTATGATAAATTAACGATAAATGTAATGGAAGTAACATGTTTAAAACTTCTTTTTTTTATGTTTGAATTTGTGTTTTCCATCATATTTCCTCCACTACATTATTTATCTATTTTTGTGAAATTTTTCGTGGGAGTGACTTCCAATAATTCAACTTTTTAGGGTATTTATTAAAATTGCACTCCATCTCACTTAAGAGATGAAACAACCTTTCCAGTTTTCATCACACATAGAAATAATTTATAATCATAAATTCCTACTCAAATATCTTCCATACTCCCCTTCCCACATCATAGAGTTCATGGGTTTATTAAAAAACTATCCTTTGAAGGATTTTTCTGTGAATTTAAAGAGGTCATCCGAAGAAGATGTATCGTTATTAGCCGAGAGTTTTGTTTTATTTCTTCTTCCACATCCTTAAAATAATATTCAAAATCGATTTTATAATAAAATATTTATATAACCCATACTGATATTTTATTATGTTAATTTCATAACCTACATTCACCTCATCTTCTATCAAATGTGAAACAATACCATCGTTTGTGTGTATGGTGGACTACCGCCTCATAAACTGATGTAAATTATTTTCCATCATAATCATTAATGAATAATTTAATAATGGACTTAATTTATAAATATTTTATTCATCACATTTATATAATTTTGTAAAATTATTATTTACTATTCATTCTAACCTTTCAATGTAGTTCATACGCACTTGTTAGACCGAAAAGTACTTTTTATTATTATTATTGCCTAAGCACAAAAAAATAAAGAACCTCCCCTCAAGGAGGTCTAAAGTGGTGGAGTCCAAGGGAGTCACCTTGCACCACAGTAAAGCACTCAAGGGGAAGGGATTTCAAACTATCAAATATAACAAGTGGCTCCTCCTATCTGCCCAAGCGGGCGAGGGCATCAGCCGCAAAGTTAGACTCCCTCCAACTGTGGTGAATAATCTGGCCTTGATTAGTTTCTGTCTTGCACCTACGAATGAGATAAATCAAGTCCCACGGAATGCAGTGACCTCCCTAAAGCATCCTCACTAGAGACTCAGAATCAGACTCCACCTCTGACACTTGCATCCCTCTCCGCTGCATACCAACAAGCCAGAAAGAAGTGCCTGAACCTCCGCACCCAATGAATTACCCGGACCATAAAAGGCACTAAACGCCATTAGCACTTGTTGATTACAACATCCAAGAGAAGATGTGATTAGTATTTTATTACCATAACATATCGATGGAATATGGAACTATATTAAAAAAAATATGATACTTGTGATATAATAATCATTATATAAATAAAAATAAAAAATACCTTCTTTCTATCCTAGTCATTGAAAAATTGAAACGTTAGTCATACTAATGTATGTCCTTCCATCTCCATTATTGTAACGCCAATCATTTTTCATAAAAACAATTGATGTTTGGTTTTGAAACTATAATTGAAATATAAAACTGATAATTTTTTCATGATTATTATTCTTTATATTATTTAATAATGAATTCTTTACTATACTCAACCTATCAATATCATTTTACATATACGAACCAAATATAATCCAAATGTCTGACGTGAATCTAATTTATTAATTAAATAAATATATCATGGTGATAAATAAATAATATGTAAATAAAAATAAAAAATAATATTAATAATTAAATTATTTAACATGGGTATTTTATTTAGGGAGATAAATTGAATATGTGGCGAGTGAATATTTGGGTAAGGGATTCTATCCCAATTTGATTTCAAGGGGGCATATTTTAATAATATGGACTAATTTATTTTATATTGTGAATATAATTCCATTTTACATCATATATCTTGAATAATTAATAATTTATGTTCTTTAAGTTTCAATTAGAATTATTTCCCCAAGGTAATTTTACTTGATGGTTACCAAGTGGTAAGAAGTTTCTTAATTAAATTTTTATTCCTTGTGTTATACTCTACTTCATTAACTATGTTTTTCCAATAATTTCTGTTAAATGACCTCTAATTTGTTTATATTTTTTATCAATTTTAATGTGGATTTAAATTTGTATAACATAATAAATTCCTTTATTAATTCTCTCTTAAATATTAATATCATTGTTAAATATTTCATCTCAATTTTCACTCTATTGATCCATATTTGGTATTTTGCACCTATCTATTTTTATGTGGGGAATCTACAAAAAATTTGGTAATTTATTTAATTAATGATTTTATATTCTTGGTATTTAATGTTTCATTTGATTTCATTTGTTCCATGTGGGTTATGATTCCAAATTTAACAATGTTATAAGAGTGTATTTCCCTAATATTATCATCATACATGATTATTAATGTTTAAGTCTATAAAGGGGAAATTATTTTATCTCTATATAGAAATATGAACTAAATTATTCTAATGAGGTTAATTTTTTATATTATATAAATTAAATAAAATTTATACTCTTTAATAAACCAATATATTTAAATCATGTTTTGAAGGAAGCCAGATGTGTTTCTATACTCATTTGGGAATCTTTTTCTTCTATATCCTTATTTTCTTGAAAAAATTAAAGAATATTTTTAATCTTCCCCAGTGATTTATGGAAGAAGTTTTTAAACATGACTAAATTTTTTAAAAAAAATTAAAAGTAATATTCTTATAATTTGTTTTATTATGGTACTTTTTTCCTATTTAACAAAATAAGTAAAGGAAATATTTTCTTAACGTACTCATCATGAATGTACTTTCCCCACCATCATGACCACTCATTTATTTGAATATTACTTTACAAATATCAATTCTTATTTTTAAATAAACTTTTTCAAAAAAACTTATAAATTCTAATATTCTAAAGATGTTATTTCAATGTGGAAAGGGTATTTTCCTCATTAATTATTACATGTCATATTTTATATATGTTTTCACCTATAATAACACCATTTTATATTACATATTTCTCAGAAATCATTATGTATGGCTCTTACATTTATATAAATATACATATACATTACTTTCATGCGGTAATACATACCTTATGTTCATTTGAAAAATTCATTCCTCATAAAAACTCCTTTGATTATAACATGAGGAAATAATATGAAACCCATATACTTCGAGTGAAAATCCATATGTTCATTCCTTATTATTTATTTCCTGTTTATGGTACACATAATCACATACATGTTATAATTTGTTCACCTTGATTGTGATATAGTGGATTTAGCAATGGTGTGACTTGTGAGATGATATTTATGGGATTAGAAAGTAAAACTAATCCATTATCGGGCTTTTCCCACCATGTGATATTTTATAACTAGGAAGACTTGACTTAAGATTATGTCATGTTATAATTTTCTTCCACAATTATTATATTTATATGATCTTATGATATCATGTTCATTATGTTATGATCCAATGTGATTATCCATGATCCATATCTTTTATTGTATCATGTTATTCCTCAGTGTAATTTTAACTCTTTTAGTGGGATTCATATCTCAACCATTTATTTTATGAGCTCTCGAGGTAATCCTATACATTTTCAGTAGGACAAAGGATTTTGGGTTCTCACTTAGGAGAATAAAAAAAATAAAGATGTCATGTTTTGGTTTCTTTTTATATTTTATGTAATTACTCTTCTAAATACATTAGACATTGTGATATTAGGTTTTTAATTACTAGATATTTATGTTTATAAGTCATCTAATAATACATGTAAAAGCCATGGATTTCAATAGTTTTTATCAAAGCAATTTATAGTAATTTTCGGAATTGGGATTTAATAACAATATTAAAATGTCAAGGGATAAGTTTATGTATATTATAAAAACTAAATTTTTGGTAAACAAGAGATTATGTGGTTTTCCTAAAAATACATCCATTCTATAAACTACATGTTGATGTGGTTTTTCTCTGATTCCATAGGGGGTAATATCCCCCAAAAGGTAGGTTGAGTGTGTCTCAATCTTCATTTTGATGCACAATGATTGTTCCCGTTATAAGAAGTTTGAAACTCTAGAGGGATATTCTTTCATTAATGAAAATTTTCATTATTAACTATTATAAGAGAATAAAACCTATTGAAACATATGATAATCCATAGTGATATTGCAAAAACCTAAATTTTTTTGGTTGATAATTCTATGTTTGATAATATGTGTTAATGAATATATTCCCATTTTTATGTTTTGATCAATGGAATTATAATATGATTAAGAGTATTTTGGGTGAAGAATATCTTAATATTAACCTTTTATTAGGTATGGGATTTTTAAAAAATTATTATTTCAGGAAGGATGCAATTAATTTTTTTGGAAAATAAGTTAAAATATATTAACAAAATTTTAGGATTCTATTATCATTATTGGTTTGGTAATTATGTGTTATTAAAATTTGGGAACATATGCTTTATCGATTACCATGGGATTGAAATGTGATTCAATGATTAAGTTATTAAGTTTGTTTTGAAATAATATCTCCTTTTCAAGTTCCTTATATGATTATGGTAAATAGAATATTATAGGACAATATTTGATGAATAAAGGATGAATTATATAATTTAATTATATATTATTCTAATGTGTATTTATGGTGATTCAGGAAATTTAAGGAAAATATTAGAATCTCTCAGAGGTTATATGATTCTGACATACATAATTTTGGTATGATACATTAAGAGTGATTAATTTTATTATAGAAAAACATAAAATGTATCTAGAAAGAATATGTTAAAAAATAATTATAATATTTTGGTTTCAATCCTATTATAGAATATTTTTATGAATTTTAATGATAATTATTTTTTAAATTATCTAAGTAAACATTTGTGTTATTTTGAGGCTTTATAGATTAATCATGTGAAGATTTATTCATTTTCGTAATTATCTTACATTTTGATAAACATTTCTGTCTCTGTTAATTTTTAAAGATCTGAGGAAAATATTTTTATCCTTTTTTAATATTATTTTATCAATTTTAACTTTATTTTAGTGATTCATTCTAAAAAATTCATATGTAATACTCATCTTTTGGAGAAAAAGATTAGACTGTGGTGGAAATTGATTGCATGATAAAATTTTCATTATTATGAAATTAGGTTTTCCTCATGTTCTTAGTCAATAATGAAAGTAATTATAAAACTATAAGGAATCGTGAAATGAAAATTTTATACTATTACCTTTATCTTAGAGGGATCAATATTTGTTTTCACTGCTCTTTGGTTTAGGGTTTTATGGTCAACATCTTTTTATTAATCATTAATTTTCTTATTATCAATGATATCTATCACTCTCCATAATTATATGGACATAATGTCTTTTAACCATGTCTATATTTTAACATCCCTCTAATTTAAATATATTTAGAAGTTGAGTTATGTGTTATTGTAGTTGACCTACATATTTATCTACCCTTTATTCAAGAGGATGTTTTACTAACTCTTTTTGCATTATGGGATTAAAAAATAATAGAATTAATTTTTTACAACCATTTTTTAATAATATTGAGTAAAAATTTCTAGGAAACAAATTATAAAAATGTAAAATTATATAATACCACGATATTTTGAAAGTAAAACTATGTTCAGTAGCATATACACCATAAAACACCAATCCTAAAGGAACAAAGAAATATTATTATTTAAATGTAAACATTAAAACCTAGATGTTAAATTAAAAGGTATGTAAATGATTTAATAATTATTAAATTAAATATAAAGATATTAATTTATATAAATTTATTGATAAAGTCTTATTAAATAATCATTCAATTATTAATGATCACATATTATTCTTCAAAAATTTTATTTTCATCAAAAATTATTTTGATTTATTTTTATGATAAAATATTATAATAAATTTGAAGAAAATTTTGGAAATGTATTTGGAAATGTTAAATTTAATTTCCAAAAATCAATATTGAAATTAAAATTGGGTAAAATTTAATGATTTTTCTAAAATTATTGATTTCTTAGTGAATTGTGAAAATTAGATATTTTTCTAATAATGACATATATTTTCATTAAATCAAGAAATTTAAAACACTAATAATATTCTTTGTATGGTAATAAATCTAAATATAATTCTATTTTATTGAAATAATATAATTAAATTCATTTTATTTAGTATTTTTCATGATTTTGGAATGTGATTCATTATTCTTGAAAACAATGTCTTCTACAAACACTTTTTATGTGCATAATGTTTATACATTTTAATTAATGAAAATAACCTCTAGTAAGGAAATATTAATATAAACTGTATATTATATATACATATACATATATATATATATTCAAATTCATATAATGATTATTTCAAGCCATCTGGTTATTATTAGATTAAATTATGATTGTGAAAATTTATTTTTTAAGAACCATCTTTCGACACATTTTATGAGTTTATTTTTAAATTGAATTAATTTAATACTAAAATATTTATTTGGTAAAATGGATTATATATATGGAATCATCTATATTAATATAATGAATCAAATTCAACATAATTTTTAACCTAATGAATATTAAAAAAAAATTAAAAAATTAATTAATTTGGTTATGGATAAAATGTTATTTTACACATTACATGCACTTGTGTCAAAGCTAATTTTCACACACATAGGATTTTTATTTGATTAATTTTATTTTATATGTACAAATATTTTATACAAATTATCTATTAAGGATAATTTTATTTTTAGTCTTAAAGGATAAATTACCTTAGTACAAACTTGTTTACGTGGTGAATACTAAAATGGTTAAAGAGAGTAACCATAAAGGTAAAGGGAATAACATGTTTAAAAAAATGTTGATCCTTTATGATGGATTGGTGGACCAGACATATCTTCACTAAACTCAATTATTTATCAATTTTTTATAATCTTCTCTTGAGAGTTACATCCCAATGTTGAATAGTTTTGGGTATTTTCAAAAACATTACAACTTCTCACTTATAAAAAGGATATTCTTCTCAAATTCTCTTAACACATAAAAATTCATTTTTTTAGAAATGAAATATGAAAATACCTTCCTTACTCCCATTTCAACATTTTATAGACCATTTTTTTCGAAACCCCTTATTGGAATTATTTTAGTAAAAAACTAAATAGTTTGTTTGATAAAGAAGTATTATTCTTAAAAATCTTTTTGTTTTATCTTTCTTCCACCACCTTATAATCTCATTAATCCATCAAGATTTAATAACCTTCATATATAAAGAAAAATGGAGGTATTATATTGTAAATGTCATAACCTATGTCTATATCCTCTTCTATTAAATGGGATATTACAAAATCATTCGTGTGTACAATGGACTACCGCCCAAAAAACCCTTGTAATTTCTTTTCCAACATATTTAAAAACAACTATTTTAGAGGACGGATTTAAGGTATATATATTATCTTCAAGAAATATTTATCATTTTGGAAAATTTATATATCATCTAATTTAATAACATTCAATTCATTAAAATATGATAATGTCATTTGTGTGCATGTGTGTATTTCCACATCGATAAAGTGATGTTATTAATTCTTCAAGAAATCCTCACATGGATGATATAAATAAATATATTTAAATAAATAACATCATATATATGATATAATTATCATTATGAAAATCTAAATATATTTTTTTTCCATTCCATCATTAATACTGGAAAATTGAAATGTTAATCATTGGTTGTTATGACATGTCATATCTGTGATTGTAATTAAATATGACATTATAATAAAAAATTAAAGTAATAATAAATGTGGGAATATTTCTTAATAAAGTAAATAATTTAAATTAGTTTATTATTTATGAAGATAAAGTATGTATTTGACGAGTTTAACTGAAGGAAGGGATTTCCATATCAATTTCCTTTCATTGAGGAAAATTATAATGTTATGAGAAATTTTATTTTACAAGGTGTATATAATTTAATTTTACTTGATATATGTTTAATCAAACATAATTCATTTATTTTTAATTTTCTTTTAAATTTATTTCTTTTAAGATGGTTCATCTTGAAAGCAACAATGTTGTAATGTGGGTCTTAACAAAATTTTCATTATTTGGGTCATATTTATACTTAATTTACTATGCTATTCCATGATTATGAGTGAAATTACTTATTATTTTATTATATTTGAAATTATTTTAGGTAGATTTTAATTTCATAAACATAATCAATTCTATTGGGTGGATTGATTATCTCTAGAGGGGCTAAATTGAGTGCCCAATAAAATATTCTATCTAAAATAGATTATTTTTAAATCCCCTAAATGTTTAATCACATCCCAATTAATAAAAATATGTTTTATTCTATATAAATCAATATTTATATAGATTTCTATAATATTGATTATGTCTCAGATGAATAATATAAAATATTATTTGATCCTTTGAAATTAGTTTACATAATCAAAATACAATATGAACCCAAATTATGATAAATTTTCAAAGTATATATTGTGTTTACCATTAAAATAATTTTATGTTTTAAAGGATAAATATTGTAAAAAATTTAAAAAACACAATCGAAATAATGAATAGAAGTGGTTTAGTCTCATGTCGAGACTGTTTCCTTTCCACTCGGTGATCACCCACCACCAAGAAAATTATATTCAATAATCACAATGATCAAAATTATAGACCAGGTATTACAATATTTAACACTATATTTGTCACACATGACCTCTTATATAGTTATATGTGATAGAAAGAACAAAAATTCCACACAAGGACCTCTACCACTCTTATATGTTGGACTAACAAATATAATGGGGGTTTGATGAGATATTGAGTATCTTCCAGTTTAACATAGGAGAACATGTAAATATATAAAACAAAGTATAGAACACACTGCTCAAAAGTAATAAAACAATAAATAACACAAATCAATAAATAAGAGTAGAGTTTATAAGATCTTGGTTCATTTCAATACAGTTTGTAAATCTTGATTTGATTCAAAGGTGATGTTTGAGTCGGGTTCTCTTGAAATATTCATAAAAATATAGTGTCATAGGCTCTTGTTATCTAAATAAAGGTGAGTATAAAATGTGAATGTGTAGTTATGCTTCGCAGCTGAATTCTTTCATCTGGTTAACTCCAAGTGTGTTCAGGAAGTTAAATCTCCCAGCTTCTCATTTTACCACAATATATATTTTCCTCAATATGTATGCATCTCTTTGTGTATCTCTGATTCACGAGGGAGTATACTGAACTTATATCATCAATAATATCAATTTTAATATATGGAACAACTGATACCTCATACTGTAGAGCCTGACACACTCTTTCATTATCCATGTCCATTATTCAAGATAAAATCATTAAAAAATAAATATCATTAATTTCAACAACAAAATCCATTAGAATAAAATGATTCAAATTTCAAATTAACGAAAAAATATAATCAGTGTATTAGACTAGTGATGTCTCACTAACAGAATTATACTGGCAGTATGACACTCGGGGTGACTTTTATAGTGTCAACTTTACACTTTGATGGACCTATCTCGACTAGTGGTGTCTGTTCTGGTGGTGTGAGGTCTGATGATGTCTGGAATTGTGGTGTCTCAAACATAAAAAAATTTTGGGTTGAGAAAATGATGGCGTCGGTGCTTCATTTGGTGGTATCTCATTCTTAGAAAAAATTGTGTTCTGGTGGCATGTGATCATAATGACGTGTCGACTGATGGTTTTTTAGACATTTTAAATTTTTTAGACCAATGGTAAGACAGTATATTAGTGTGATATCCTATAGCTATCTCATACATAATGATATTTTAATTCTTGGAGTGAGTCATGGACAATGGTAGTTTGGGATGGTGGTACCAACCTCAATAGTGTCTCATCCATATTCACTTTCATTGCATATCTCAAAATGTGAAATTATTATATAAAACACGAAACTAAATAATATCATTAGAATCATGATTAAGTGATCATTAAAACTATGATTCCAATAATCATCCAATTTTTTATGATCACAAATCATGGAATCAAATGTAATACAAATGATTAAATATAATATTCAAGGTAATATAAATCAGATCATAGCATGCCTAGTAAGTATATATAGTATTAATGAAAAAAAATAAATGTAAGTATCAATGATATGTAGCATGAATATAATGACTAAAAATATAGAGTATCAAAGATAATATTGAATCAATACCGTAATAATTCATAAATTCCATAAGTTTTCCAATATTCCATTAAGTCTCCCCTATTCAGGTATATCAAAAAGGTAAATAAAATCATTATAAAAACAATAATAATAGAATATTTAAATATAGAGGAATTTAAAATTATTTCCAAAAATTCATTACATCCCCAATCCAATCAAATAAAAAATGTCTAATCCAAAAAAAGGTTCAATGATTAGTATAGGAGTCTATTGTTTCTTTCCCTTTAGCATAGGATTGTTCTTGCTCCTTATCTGAGGTCGCAGGGTCATCTACATGAAAAATAGAAGGAACATGAGTTGAGAGCCCAGCTATAGTCTGAGGATGATATTTTAAAATCACAACTAGAGTATGTTTTATTAATTATTGATAAGGATAGATTGTAAATGGATGAAAATGGGTAGGAAAAGTTGATAAAGGGTCTATAGAAACTCAGGGTATGAGATATTGTTGATGATTAATTGGGAAAACTTCTTTAGAAATAACTTCTTTTATATGAACATGAAGAAATAACTTCATGAAAGTGATGAAATCCCAGATTATCTGGCCACAACTTTCTATCATACAAAATAAATATGCATTCGCTTCCATTATATGATTCAACATTATGGTCATCATATTCGAGTTGTTTGACTTGTTCTTCTAGAACATGAGTCATAAGAGGATTTATTAATTTTTTAGCCAAGAAATTGAAATTAGAATCTATGGCATGCATGTTTTAGATCCAAGAGATACAGTACATGAGGTAAATGATAATTTTCCCTCTGTTATCATTCATATCATTAGCTTAATTCATGATCATCATATTACCATGCTCCGTTCCTAGCTCAAACTACCTTATAATTTCTAAAGGAATAATAGTTTCTCCACTAGAGGTACCACTGTAGGAATCTACAACTTTAACTATTACAATATATCAGATGACATCAAAATCAGGAACCTGAGGTGGAGGAGTGGTAGCATCATAATTATAAAAAAAGGTATCTTTAAGGCTTTTAAGGATAGCATTCAGAGAATCATAATACTCAGAAACCATTACTACAATCATAGACTTGGTAGATTCCAGTTCACCCCTTAGCCACTTATTCTAAATATCTATCACATAAATGTGATGCATCATAATTTGGTGGATATGTTGAATAAATAACTCATATATTTAATTTTCATCATTTTTATAGATGAAATTATCTTCAGAAGGATGATTAATTATTTTTAATGAAAAATAATACATTGATAACATACCTAAAGAATCCAAGTCACCTTTAGTGACTATATCAATTATTATAGAAGTATATGATAGAGTATATCTAGGTGTAGGGGTTTTGACAGAAGTGAGATTTACAAAAATCCTACTAAATCTACTTGAAAAATCAAGGATCCCTTATGATCACATTCATATTGAACATTAGTTCTATCAATCCATGGTGTCTTTTTTTTAATTTCCCCCATTCTACAAAAATGGGATCAACCAATATTCTAGATACCTCATAAAAAATTGGATATTTTGTAGAAGGGGACACAATAGTTGGTACAACCATTATTGTCTGAATATGTATGGGAACATCTAAACTTTTTACAGTAGCACTACCAGACTCTAGTTCTAACTATGTACAAAAAATATTTACATCTATCTTATGAACATATTATTTAAGAACTACATCAGTGGATTTACATTCCATATTCTTAACCATGTGATAATTATAAAAATTTAAATCAAATAACTATTCATCTCAAAATGTTTCTAAAAATGGCCCCATTTCCTCTTTCATCTATATGCTATACTACGGTAACTATAATGCCTAACTATTCCATAACTACAGAATCTAAAATTGTTTGACCATTAGAAAAATAACTAACCCTAACTTCCTCAACATTTGTGACATCAAGAAAAATTTCCATAGATTAGGATTTTTCCCTTTCACCAAATTCATCTATAAGCTCATAAGTCATGTCCACTTCCTTTCTTTTGATTCGGACTCTAGAACCACTTTGGTTAGAGTCTTCATCATCACTTCCTTTATCATATTCTTCTTCCTTTTTATCATCATTATCATCACCATCATCATAATCATCAGTGGGCTTATAAATGTTATAGTTCTCCTCTTTTGAGACCTCATTCTCTTCTTCGTCACTCATAACCAATTCGGAGGTGGACTAGGAGATCCAAAGGTAATGGGAAAATATTTAAGAGTTAAATTAGGTTCATTCCCTACATCCAAAAATCATTAAATTTATACTTATTCAACAAAATATTCTTCGTTATCCTCATTTAATTATTGCACTATATATTCATTCTATAGTATGGGATCATCATCATCTTTGGGTATGGTTGGGTGATCAATTATATAAAACTCAACATAGAAAATTTCAGAATCTTCTAACCATTATTTTGTCCATAGGTTCTAGCTAATCATAATTCTTTAAAAATTATAATGTGTAATAACAATATAGCACAATAAATTCATGAACCTTTATCATTATGTACTCAGTCGTTGGCCTCTAACATGGAAAAAATAATCTTCGGGTAGAACAAAGAATTAGATATTGAGTATTTTCTGGTCATTTTAGACATATTATCCATAAGGTATCTAAAAATATTGATCTCTCATCCTTATATCATCATAGGGAGAATATACAAATCCAGGTACCTTAGGTTTTTAAAATCACACTTCTTCAGTAAAATCATGTGCTGTGAAAACTAAAAAAGAATCCAACATTATCCATACAACTAAGATGTAATATTCCTTTGGGATGTGCCATATCCTATTATCACTACAAGACCACCCTTATACATGAATAGATCCCTAGATTCCTTAATGCTATCTTTTTATTCATTATAAACTCTATCATGAGAAACACATAAAAACTAATCGCATTTTCATGTTAAAATACCAAAAACATTTCCTTTCACATGACTTCTGATTCAATTGGCACTAGCTTCATTAAAATAAATGTTTACATTTTGATAAATCTCATAAAAAATATTCATGTAGAAATGTACTTAATGTGATGAAAACCCTTTAAACCAACCATGTTCCTGATGAACATTGAGTAACATAGACATACTAGACAATATCCACTTCGATTCAACTTCCTTTTCTAGCACAACAACTTGGCTGGAAAGCTCTGGGTTAACTGGTGAAACTATAGCAACATGACTCAATCTTTTGATTCTTTGAATATTTATACAACTAAAAATAATGATTTAATATTATCATTCATATCAATTCAGCTTGGTTGTTTCAGGCTAGTAGAGGAACTTAAAATAGAGAAGCAAAATGGTTGCACATATCTCGAGAGAGATTCGAGTGTATCTCATGGGGCTCATAGAACATTTTAAATAAAAATTACGGTACTTCAATTTCATTTTTAATTTTAGGTACTATAAAAATTAATTAATAATTGAAATTGAAATTGGAATCTGTGGAAAAACACACAAGGACATGAAATGAAAATGTCCTAAAAATCCAATGGTATGGTAAGCCAACAGCATGACAAGCCAATGGAATGATAGTAAAATGTGTATAAACACAACAGTATGACAATTAAAACTACATCTCCTTGAAAATTCATGTTAGCAAAATTGATTATTCCTAACTCATTTTTGATATAATTCATTCCTTCATAACTCAACGACTTAATAAAAATATCAGTTCACTGATGTTTTTTTTTCAATATAGTCATGAGTGATATCCCCTTTTAAAAATGTTCTCTCCAAAAGTGATGTCTTATATCAATATGATTTTTCCTATAACGTGAAACAAGATTATCAAAAAATCTTAACACCAATTATCAGAATAAATGGGGTCATTTTAAAATTGATATCCATATTTTTGTAGAGTGTCTTTCATCCAAATAATTTGTGCACAACAACTTTCTGCAACTAAGAACTCATCATAAGAAGTAGACAGTATGAAAAAACCTATTTTTACCACATCATGATTCTATAGACTTTTTTAAAAATTAACGTTCCCTATAGGTTCTTTTCCAATCTAACAAAAATCCGATAAAATCATTATCACAATAACTTACTAAATCAAATTTGTGTCCCCTTGGGTAAAAAATCCTAAATTGGTTGAATACTTGAGGTATTTGAAATTAATTTAACTACAATAAGGTGTGACACTATGGGGTTTACTTGAAAAAGAGCACACAAAAACAACCTGTCGATAATATATGGTCATCTATTTGTCAAGTGGATATGACATCAAATCATAGCTTTGTAACTTGTTTGATAAACTAGTTTTCCAGCTTCATCAAGATCATACATAAAATTTCTACTCATATAAGTATCAATACTCTTAGTGACATCAATGTTAAAACGTTTTAGAATATTTTTATTAAATTTAAATTATTTCAAAAAATTTCTTCTTTATTTAAAATATCTGAAATCCATGAAATAATTTGAATTGACACATAAAACTCATTTCAAATTCATTTGGAATCATTTTAGAAATGTTAGTTCAACATGAATGTTTTGAAGATAAAAAATGAATATCCTCAATATATATTTTTACTACTAATACATATTTTTAAATTCACATTGTTAAATGATTATGATCAGTTATTCCCTTTGAAAACATTTTGAAATAGGAAAATTGTTTATCTTGTCATACCAAGATCTAAAAGATTATTTTAAACCGTATAAATTTTAGTGAAATATTAAAAAAATTAATTAGAAAATTAGTTTTTTTAAAACTTGGGGGTTGATCAACAAAAAAAATCATCAACTATAAATCCACTTATGAATGAACACTTGACATCCATTCAGTAAAGTTTCAAATCAAAATGTGTCGCATAAGAAAGTATGATTATTAAGGATTCACATCTTGCTATCGGTGAAAATATTTCCTTATAGTCAATTCTGTCTTCCTGATTATAATCTTATTCGAAAATTATAAACTCATTTCAAACTATGGTTCTTAAATCATGACATTTATTCCTAAACACCCATTTTGTTATAATATTCTGGGTTTCATTAGGTTTATATAAAAGTTTCAACTATGTGTTTCTTTTTAAATGATTCAATTCTTTTTGAATAGATATTTCCTAAAATTGATAATTAATAACTTCATATATTTTTTTAGTCTTATGTTGAGATAAAAAATCTTGGTGATCAACCTGATTTCTTATAGAATATCTAGATTGTGGTCTTTTATTTAGATCATTTACAAAATAATCTAAAGGATTTTACCATATATTTCTAACAACTCTAGAGAATTTTTTATTGGTCACTTTTGGATTTTCATTTTCAGGGTCTCAAAATTTTGGACACTTATCAGAACTGGATGATTTCCCTACTTATTTGATAGTATAGTCTTGAGGTTTAGAATTAAAATTCTAAGAGGATAAATCATCCTTACGATTTCAAAAAGAGTTCTCAGGCTCATCAGTATCAGTCTCGTTGAATTTGGCATGCAATAATTATTATATATTTTTGGTCTTCTTATTGAAAACCCTATAATCCTATCTAAGGATTGAATAACCAAGGAAAATTCCTTTACCACTTTTGGAAGAATTTTTTTCCATATTATCCTTAGTGTTATGAATATATAGTTGTCAACCAAAAACACTAATGTAATAATAATTATATTTCCTTTTATTCTCTATCTCTTAAAGGGTATTATTAAATATATTCCTGATGAAAACTATATTAATTATATTGACGGTTGTATATAAAGATTATGGGAAAAAATGATAGGTAGGTTATACTCATTTAACCTACTGTGGGATATCTTTTCTAAGGGTCTATTTCTATTTTAAAAAATTCCATTCGGATTTGGTTTCCTAGGAGTACATGAGTTATAAGGATATCAATTTTTTGAGAAAAAATGATTCAAAATCATGATTTTCAAAGTCGCATCCAAGGTCACTCCTTATGTTCTTAATCCTATGTCCACTAAGATATTTTACTAACATAATATAATTAGTAATGTGAGATAAGAATTCATGTTTGTGAGCTAGAAAATACACCCAATTTTAACTTTAGAAATCATCTATAATATCATAGTCATAGTGCATCCCTTTAAGGAATGAAACTCTACAAGGCCCAGACAAATCCATGTAAATAAACTCCAGAGGCTGAGAAGTTCGTAATTCCTTCATTACATTAAATGAAATATTGTGCTATTTCCCTTTTTATAGGTGTTGCAGACTTTATTAGTTGTGAACTCAAGCATAGGTAGATCCCTAAATAATGCTTTCCAAGTTAGCTTCCTAATAGAGTGAATGTTTCAATGTCATAGTCTCCATTTCAAAAACCAAGTCTATTTGTCAATGAAAATTAAGAAGAAAAATTAGAAATTAAATAATTACATTCAACAAAATAAATATTATAATTCCAAATAGTAGTAAAAATTATAGAAATATTATAATAAAAAACATTTCATTCATCATTCTCAAAAAAAACTTATAAAACATTGTAAAAACTGAGAAATGCTGTGAAGAATATACTTTAAACCATCAACATATAAAACATTAAATATTAAAAAAAATCTTACCAATATAGCCTAGGCCAATGTTATTTCTTTCTTCATTGACACCAATAGAGAGATGTACATCTTAAACATTTATGATAATCTTAAATAAAGAATAATATTCTCTCATATTTCCTGAACATCCAATTTCTATGTATAATAGACTTATACCAGATGTCTTCATATTTTTTTTACAAAAAAAACAAGATTTAAAAAAGAAATATATTCTGTACACAACTCTATTTGGGTCCAGAAATGTCAATAATCAAGGGTTTATGAACGAAAATTTTTCAAATGGTTTTACAATAATCATATTTTTTAACATATAGAAATAGCATCCTTGTGAGTGATTTATGTTCACCTGCTATATGATAAACATTTTTTCCATGATTTTTGTGAGTGTATCTATACCATTTTAAAAAAATTCAATGAATGTCTTTATTTGATCATCTTACTATTTAAATTTCTTATTTTCTTTGAGAATTTGATCATTTTTATCTTTTTATATAGATAGTTTATATTTTTTTAATCATTGTAAGAGAATGCTACATTTTTATACTTCTAGATTTATCCTTTAATTCATCAAAGGTATTCCATATCATGTTGATGTATTTAAAAAATACTTTATTGAACATATTACAACCACCATGATGTTCTTTTTCACAATTATAAAATAGTTATATAGAAAAAATATCAGTAATAATAAGTAAATCAAGTACCTAACTGGATTTAGTAAAAAAAATGCATGTTTACTCTATATGGTTTATTTTTAGGTCATGCATCTATGTACCTAGATCTATCCTCCAAGGAACCCCATATTTCATTCATGGAGTTTTTTTATCTCTTGTCCTTATCCTCATATTTATTTTTTTACTTTAGATTTTTATAATCAAATTTTATGTGACCTTCCCTCATGTATTTAGAAAACAAAACTTCATTTGATTATGAAACTTTCTTAAAATATTTCTTCCAATTTCCTAGTTTTTCATACATGCCTTTATAATTTCATTTTTTTTATAAACTCTTTATTTTAGAAAAATTTTCTAAATCTTTTGTCTAATTGAGACATCTTCTCATCATTATCAGTGGGTGATTCACAATCACTTGAACTATGAACTTATACCTTTTTTTGTTTTTCTATTTTTTTCTATGTGTAGTAGTCTTGAAAGAAACTAACTTTTCTTAGCCTTTGTATCCTCTTAAAAGTTTACCTTCAATTCTTCTTGATACATCATAAGTTTTCCAATCAATCCTTCATTGGTAGTTTACTTATTTCCTATGATTATCATATTGAAAATTATTTTCCACTCCATCATTCTAGTAGGCATCTGAGAAATCGCATGATCTTATCCTTATCTGATAAAGATTTTCCAAAAGATATAATTTAATTAAAATTCTCATTAAACCTGAGATACACATCCAAAATGGGTTCATCATGTTTCATTTTAAAATTATCATATTTAATAGTATATGTATTAATCTCCATCTATTTATCATTTTATATTCCCTCATGGTAAATATATAGAGTGTCCAAAATATCAAATTCATTTTTATAAGAATAATCTGTATTAAATTCCTTATTACATAAAGGATATTAAAGTAAATTCATTTCTATATAATTATAGTTATAATTTAGCTTTTTTGTATTATTCCATGTTTTTTATTAGATAATCTAGTATAACCTATTTTTAATCTAGAGAAGACTAGATATCAAAACCAATACGTTGTATATGGATTTTTATTTTAATCTTCCATTGATTGTAATTTGTTCCATTGAAAAGGGAATTCTTGTTTTTAGTAGAAAGTTCTTGTCGAGATTCCATTTTAATGAAAAAAATTTAGAAATGACAGAAATTATGATCTTTACTATGTAACTAAAATCATAGTTAAAATTATGTGAAAATAATTAATACCAAATAATGAAAAATTCCTTTGATACCAAATGTTTTTCAGAGTGAGTATCTCAAGAGGGCAGAATTGGGTTCCCAAAGAAATTATCTAAATTGTTTTATTTTTAAATCCCACAAATTCTTAAGCATATCCCAATTTATCAAAATAAGTAGTATTATAATGATCTCAATATTTATATAGATTTATATATGATTTATTGGGTCTTAGATGAATAATATACTACATTATTTGATTCTTCGAAATTGGTTTAGTTGATTGAAATACTATATGAACATAAATTATGATAAACAATCAAAGTATATATTTTTTTACCATTAAATAAAATTAATTTCATAGTGGAAATAATATCAAATAAAATTAAAATACATAGTGGAATGAATGATTACAAGATATTCAGTCTAATGTAAATACATACTTCTCTCCACATGGTGATCACCCACAACACCGAATGTTATATAAAATAAATATAATGATCTATAACTAGGATGAGGTTTTACAACAATTGACATTTTCCAGGTCACAAATGAACTCTTATATATTTTTTCATGAAAGTAAGACTAAAGAGGACACACAAGGACCTCAATAAATCTTATCTGTAGGAGTAACAAATATAAAAGTGGTTTTAGAAGATTTTGAGTATCTTTATGATTAGAATAGGAGACAGTGTGCATAAGTAAAATAGAGTATTTAAAATATTGCTCAAATTTAATAAAATAAAAAACATAAGAGATCAATCTATAAGTGTCATGATTAGTATTTCTTTGTCGCTTGAAATGCAGCTTATGAATCTTGATTTGATTTAGTTTTGAATCATAAGTGGGGTTCTCTTGAATAGAATCCTTAAATAGAGTGGTGTGGACTCTTGTACTCTTAATGATGGTATGCATCAAATGTGAATTTGTAGTTCAATTTCACAGTCAAATATTTGTTTTATGTGTTCTTTAAGTGTGTTTTGACAGTTCAATATTTCTTCTTCACATTTCACCACATCATGTATCTCCTTCAGAATTTATGTATCTCTTTGTATATCTCTAATTCATAAGAGAGTGTCATGCACTTTTATTAGTATAAAGAGAAAGAAAAATATCATGAACAACAACTACTTAGTAATATATAACCTGATAGTCTCTTTAACGATCTCTGTTGACCATTTATGAGAAAATAAAAAAAATATTAAATTTCATTAACATAAATTAATGTAGATGTTAGAATAATATGATTCAAAATGATAACTTAATGAAATATAAAATATTTGTCTGATACTAGAGATGTCTTAATAAGAGTATGATTCTAGAATTATGACACTCATGGTGACATATAATAAGCCAAATTTCTGTTATGCTGGCGGAATCTCTAAAAGTTGTGTCAGGTCTAGTGGTGTGAGGACTGATAGTGTCTAGTATGGTGGTGCATTAGACATAGCTGAAATTGTATGATGTCAATTGTGATTCATGTGGTAGTATCTCATACTTATCAAAATTTGTGTTCTGGCCGCATGACAGCCTTACGGTGTGCCGACTGACGGTGTCTCAGAATTTTTTAAAATTTTAGTCCAACGATTATACATTCTGGTGGTGTGATATCCTGGAGGCATCTCATACTTAGCAATATCTTGATGCTGGCGGTGATTCATGGACAAATGTGTCTCAAGTCGGTGGTTCCATCCTTTATGATGTCACATCCATATTCATTTCCATTTCCTATATAATAATGTAATATTCTTATAGAAAATATAAAACTCATTAATATTATTAGAATCATTTTTTTAATCATTAATTCCAGGAGATCAACAAATTCATTGATTAATTATCACTACAATAGTATGATATTTTTTATAAATTTTGTTTTAGTTTCACCTCTATTAAAATATATTTTGTTTTATGCACATACCTATTTCAATAAGGTGTATCTACTTCCCCATTTTGTTGTTATATAATGAATACCATTATATTAATTTTATTGAATTTTTTATTTTAATTTATTTCTTCAATGGGGGATATGATTCAAAGTATACCATATTGTTAAAATTATATGTCACAAATCTAATCATTATTTAGTATTATTTCTTTTATGTTTATGATGGGTGAATTATTTAATCTTCAAATATTAAAACAAAAAAAATCTTCTCCTATGTTTATTTCAAGAATCTATAATTTTTTTTTAAATTCCAATCACAAAGTAATCAAGATATTAAAATAATGATTTATATTAAATTTAGTTCATTTCAACTATTTAATGAATATTTTTCTTCCATATCCATTTTTTATAACATTTTAAGGAAGATTTTTAATATTCTATAATGGTTTATTAAATAAATTTTCACCCATGTTTTACAATTTAAAAATGGATTAAAATTTGTATTCTTTTCATTTTCCAAACATTTTAATATTTGACTTTTTATGGAAAATGTGAGTGAAATAACTATTTTAAATTACATAGAATGAATGGAATTTTCCCACTAACACAACTGATTATTTCATTGAATATTTATTTAAAATTTCTCATGGTTATTTTCAAAGAAAATTTATTATATAATATTTTTGAAATTAATATATTTCAAAGTGAAAAGAGTATTTTCATGATTAATTATTACATATAATTTTTAAGACATATTTTAATCAATGATGAAAACCTTTGATAATATGGATTATTTATAAAATAATTAAACGCGTCTCTTATGATGGTCAATCATAGTGTCTTTCCATGCTTGACACTAGCAGCCAATCTCTGCAGAAACGGGATGTGGAGGAGGGTTTCCCAAAAGTTCACATTTCTATAAAATGGGGGGATTGTCTCGATATTGACAAGGAAAATGATGATGGAAAGGTCCATGATTCCGACTGTGATGTCATCCATGCTGCGGATAAAAAGGTGTTAGAGAATGAGGAAGTGTTGACAGCCCCACCATGAAGAAGGTCGAAGAGGGATTATGCTTATCCGCCAAAGCCAATGCCCACAAGGTCTTTTGTTGGGATGGAAGGATGGGTTTTGAAATATTCTACGTCATTTCTCTCTTTGGATAAGCTGAATATTAGAATGAAGTACAACAATTTTTTGAAGAACTATGATAGTTTAGAGTGGGAATCAGCTAATGCAGAGAAAGCAATCTACAATGGGTATGGTGACAGGTCTGACTACTGTGATCTGTCAATGTCCTTTCACTTTATTGTTTTCTATTGTTTTAATATTTTTTTATTTAATAAATGGTCAGAGGATTTACGTCTAACTGAGCCTTTCAAGTAATTTTACGTGTCTATTTAATATATACCTATCTTATTGTTCCCTCCTTTTATGGGGTAATACATTCTTTATGATCATTTTTAAAAATTTATTTTACAAATCTCTTTTGATTACAACTTGAGGAGAGATTATGAGACATATTTCTTTACATGGGAAATAATTATGATTATACCCATTGATTGATATAGATTTTGTGGAAAATATAGGACATTAGAAATTATGATGTATTCTCCCATATAGTACTCTGATGCATTAGGTAAACATTTCATATCATGAGATCTTATTTATGGGATTATGGAGTAATCCTAGTCCATTATAAACTTTATCCACCATGTTATATTATCTAAGAATCTAGTCTTGAATAATATTTTTGTCATGTAATTTTCTTCACATTTCTTATTTTGATATGATCTTATGATATATATTTATTTTTATTATTCTCCCTTCTGATTATCTATTAGGATTTCCTTTCTTGATAACATGTTTTCCCCACTACCATGTTTACTCCATTACTAGGATTTATGGATCACCCATTTCTTCTATTTATTCCCCATGTTACACTAAACTATTTCACAATATAAATGAGGTTTCAGAGCTCATTGAGAAGAATAAAAAATAATGACGTTGTGTTTTAGTTAATTTTGATCTTTTATATACCTAGTCTTCCCAAGACAGTTGGCCTTGTGATAAATATGTTTTAATTGTTTAATTGTTCTACATGAAATACAGGTACTAATATGTTTAAAATGATTGTGTCACTTTAACAAAAATATAATTTTTTCCTGTAAAATTAATCATAATACAAAAAACTAAATAATGATTATAAAAATTTGTGAATCGCCTTAGAATCATTTTGGGATGTCAATGAATGTCTGAATGATCAAATACAAAAATATAGTTGATCTGGTACCAAAAAAAATTAATTTAGGACGGATAATATCAACACAATATAGATGGTTAGTAGGGTAAAAATTAAAAGGTGCATCAAAAATTTGAGAATGTATCATGAAATAAACATGTTTTGATATCTAGATATGGAAATAATTATCCTAGTTTATAAAAAACACAAAATATATTGATTACTATTTTGTTAATTTAAATCTTAAGACAATTTTTATGTTTCATGCATATGTATATAATGTTCATCTATGATATTTTAAGTCTTGAACATCCTAATAATTATATAATAATAAATTTATCTCCACTTGATGAAGATTTTATTAATATAATTGATACACATTTTATGGTCTAAGATGGTAAAAATAAAGAAATTTTCATATTCAGATTAAATTTGTTCAGTTTGATAAATAACATTTTTTCATTGGGTAATTATTTCATGTATGATATTAATGCAATGTTAGGGTATCATATGTGTGGAGATTGTACATGGTCATTTTTATTTAAACATAGTGTGGATATTAATTTTCAAGGATATTATAGGTTATAACCAAAACTATAGACAAAATTGGGAAATATTTATAATGCATCTCTTATTATCCATTAATATGGCATAAAAATTCTGAAAGGTTGATTATTTTTCTATTTCTGATGATCCAGTCACTAAAAACATTCTAACACATAGATAAAAAAAGTGTACATATTTCTATTAGCTAATTTTATAAAATAGTTTGTATGTGATGAATTTAATTGATGTCATGCATATTAATAAAAATTAAAGAGATGATATCATTGGAAAGATACTAAATATAAAATAGAAACCTATTATTTGACCAAAAGTTGTTTTAATATCATTAACATGAATATTGGAGAAGATTTAGAATTATTTTATTCGTGGAGGTAAAATTTTTTTCCTGTGGAGGCTCACACTCTTTCTAGTGAATTTATATTTTATTTTCAAAAATATTTCAATATTATAATAGTCCTAGATGAGTAGTCCACAAACATCAAAAATATCGTCATAATAACTAACCAAAGGTTAACTGGTTTAAAAACCTATGAATTTTCTATTTGATTCATGATTTTTTAGCAAGGAAAATATATTTTATATATCAGTCAAAAAAATTAACACACAATATCTGAGATATAGTGATATTTTAAATCAATATCTAGATTACATATTTAAACATAATTATTATAAAAAATGGAAAATATAATTTTTATCACTTTTGATGAATGGATATGTTTTTTTCACTTCATCAAGAAATTATATTATAATATACATGATATATTATAGAGTTAGGCATATTTAACATTTTGTTTCTAAAAATTTTAGATGGATCTACATTAATTAACATTAAATGGATATATGAAATGGTAACATTACAAAATTATTCTATCAAAAATGTTTTTTAGAGTGTTATATTATAAAAAAAATTAATTTAATACTATATATCAATCTGATGTGGATAAAATGGGTCTTAAAAATTCATGATACATTGAAGGTGAAGGAATTTTAGGTATACATGTTGTTATAATACTCATTACAGATTAGGATCAATATAACCACTATGTTTTGAATAATTATATAGAGGTTTATCTGTATGTTAATCCACACAAGTAAATTCATAGGAATTGTAATAAAATAAATTTTTTAAATATGCACATAAAATTAAAAAAAATGGTCCTATAAATAAAAATTCAACCACAGTAATTTAGGAAAAATCATGTTTATAATTAGTGTAAATTCATTGGAGGATAATCCTTTCATTATGAAATAACAAATATTTTATTTTTTCACAATGGATATAATGTATTATATATTATGAGTAACCATATAGTGGGAATTTGGATAATTTATAGATTTTATCACATTTCAACCATTAATGAAATGGTGATCACGGTAAAACACATCTTTCCAGTCACTGTGGAGTTATATATATTATATGTGTTGTTCCATCCGGATCGATTCACCATACTGAGGGGTGGGGGAAAAAATTAGTCTGATCTAATTATTATTCAATTAAAACCAATTCCCCTCTCTTAACATAATGAATATTCAAGGAATGGATCACACTTTACATTTATCTACTTACCATCTATTTCCAAACTTGTATAGATAAACAAGAATAAACACAAGTAAGGCACATAGAAATTTGATAAAGGTGTTTTCATCTTATGTCGATGAATATATTCCCAATGCATTGTGGTTGTTATCCCCCCGCACGTGAATTATCTCTTATTATCAAGAATAATCTCAGGAAAGGGTATATCATAGATCATGTTGTTCTGATACTAACCGAGTTATATGCAAGCACTAATTTTGGGGTTTTATGAATTTGGAACTAACCAATCCATCTACTGAAAATGATATATTTTTTAACTCTTATTTGACATGTGATCAGTGGTCTCTTAGTTTTCACCCATTCTGAAACAAATTTCTAGATAAGATGGATATTTATGAGGAGTAAATTTTCTATCCAGACATTAATTGATGGAAGGATATGGTGTAGTAGTGTGACCAATGTTCATATTTTTGGATATAGGATTATTGGATGTTGGTATTTAGATGATGGGAAATTGGAACTTATCCCTTGATAATATATATGTAATATGGTTATATATATATAAATTACATGTGTCTATTTAATTCATTGATGGACACATATGGAAATTTCCTAGTAGTTTTTTGAGAAATGGAATATGTAAGTGTCATTATGGTGAATAAAGAATCTTTATTTTCATGATTTTTGGAAAATTGAATTTTGAATATCAAAATACAAATTGAAGGTGGTAAACATAATTGACCTAGTGTATGGATGATATTGTAGTTAAAATATGTGTAAACTTATCCCAATAATGATTATAAGGTGGTGGTGTCCATATTCCCTTGGTGGGAAATACTGTTTTAGTATGGTTAAATTACTTGTGATTTTACAATAATCTCCCTATATAATCCAATTATTATTCATAAATAAAAGTTAATCATGATCCCCCCATGGGTAAAGACTATGTATGAACTATATAAAATCTTTTGATGTTCTTTTCCCCTTCTAATAATTTTCATAGTGAAGTTCCTATGAGGTTTATTTGTAATTTTTTCATTCTGCACGGTGTCATTAGTGTGGCGCATCTTCTAGGTTATATCACATCATATATGTATCTTTTTTTAATACTTTTCTCTATCATGTATGTTTTATAATAATAACATTTTTTGGTTTTACTCAACCTTGAAATATGCATAAAAATGGTATTATAGCTTTTTTGGTAATGTTTTGAAGGACCCAAATCTAGTGATGGTGATTCAAAGCTTGATTTAGCAACATTATTTCCCCATTCACCTTATAAGAACATTAAAGTAATCAATTATTAATCCTTATAATATGTTTGTGATTTATTTGGGTTTCAATGTCCATGTAATTGATGGTTTTATAATAAGGTTAGGTTGGGGTGAGGATTTTTATAGAATATATTTTTATATTTGGAGGATGTAGATATTGGATAATTAACTACATATTTATCTTGATATTTTGTTGATCGGTACAACACCATAAGTTTTTATGATGTAATAATTATAAATTATAGATAAGAAATTATTAGGTTTGATCTAGATATAATTAGCTCAAAATGTGTCTTGTAATATTTGGAAGGGTTATAATTCTTTAGATGTAATGAATAGTGTGATTGAAATGCGTGAGAAGACAAATAATGAATAAGGAGTTACTTTTGAGGTTGTTATTCAATATGATTATTTCATATGGAATATTACTGACATTTTAAATTAATGACTTCAAACTGATTCAAATTCTATTTGAGTTAGTAAATGTGGACATTAATGATCTACAATGGTTTTTTTAATAATTTTATCACTCAGGGAATCATGGGATGTAGTGGTGATTGTGGTTGATAAATCAAGAAGGAAATTTGACTCAGTAGTTGCTGATTTTAAAGATATTATGATTAATAAATAAATAAATCATAAGGAGTTACTTTAATAATCTATAAGTAAATATATTTTGATAGGAATATTATGTTCTTTAACCCATAAAGGATAATAAAAATGAAATGGAAGAAAAAGATAGAGTAGATCATTGGATATGGGACCCACATAGTGGGATTTTGGAACTAAATGTCAACAGAATAAATATTTTCATGAGTGAAAGGTAAACTCAAAAATATATAATTTCATAACTGTATCCCCAAAACCAATATTGAAATGTATAAGAGGTATATTGTAGAGTGAGGATAGCTTACCCATGAAATGGATCATAGGCTCACTAAAATCCATTCTCACAACATCTGATCGATGAAGTATGAATAATTAAACATTAAGAAGATTTAAAAAGTTGAATATTATGGATAGTAAATATATCAATATTGTGGGAATGTTTGATATTTCTATCAGTATAAGGAACTCGTGTTTTCCAGAGAATCAAGCCATGTGACACATACTGAGATAAAGAAGAATTTAATTTCCATTGGATTGATAGAGGATACAAGTTTTTGTAAAACATTTTTGGATGAATCGCATATAATGGAATTTGGTTCCATTGTGGTATCATGTGTAGCGAAAGAAATAATATTGTACCACATTAATGTTTTGTATAGATTAATAAATTCTTTGATGATAACTTCTTAAAACTTATGGAATAAATTTCTCAGTCACTCGAGTGATAAGGGGGTGAATGTCATGGCCAAAAATGGAAAGTTAATGACCAGAAACATGGAGAATATAATTCAAGAATAGTTATTCATTAGAAATAAAAAGACATTTTCATTCAAAATATAAGGAAAGGAACAAGGCAATTGGATGTTACTGTAAGTGCATATGTATTTATTGGGTTCAGATCTGATTCATTCTCATAGAGGATCATTTTCTTATATAACTATAATAAATTATGTGACATGAAATGTGTGGGTGTTCATTCTCAAGAAAAATTTCTATGTATATGGATTTTTTTTTCAATAGGGATCTGTAGTGGGAAATGTGGCTGGATTCAGACTAATGTTTTTAATATTTGATAAGGGTGGAGAGTATGAAACAAATGGGTTCTGAAGGTTCTATAGGATGAATATTATATAGTTTGAGAATTCTATACTACGTACTCTAGAATATATTATATTCATGGTGAGTATTAATCATATTTTAGGAAAAAAGATGAGAGACTTTCTGATTCCAAAATGGTTCTTCAAGTTGTCTATGGTAGAATTTCTCAACATTGCAACCTATACAATGAATAAGAGGAAATAATATCCATTGGGTCCAGAAAAACATGATTCTATTGGAGTGAATGAAATTTTGAGCATACCCATCTCAATTTATTTAGTTAACTATACAATGTTCACATTGATTCAAATGAGAGCAAAAAACTACAGGATATGTCTCGAGATTGATACTTTTATGGTATAGCATCAAAGTGTTATTTTTTATTCTGGGATAATAATTCTCAAATATTTTTTAGATGTGGAAATTTTATATTCAATGATGGAATATTTTGGGAAGATAAAAAGTAATAATAAATTACAGTTAATGTCAACAAATTTTCAGAATATTACATTTGAATGAATGTTTGTATAAATGTTATAGATGTTCTTGAATATTAGAGTAGTATATTAGTCCCATGAATTGTAAATATATTTTTGGAATTTTCTAGAATGAGTTCAAGATATGGTATTGATTACCAGGGCAGATGTACCAAAAATCCTGAAAAGTGTGGATGCATAGGGGATAGATCATGAAGGATAAGTTCTAGAGGAAGTAGTTTTATAAGGAATGGTTCTGAAAAGTAAACTATAGAGATATTTTAGGGTTAGTCACTCATAGAAAATATATGTAATTGATCAAAATTAATTTATTTTAATTGGAAATTCATAACCCAAGGGAATGGGATATGTTGTAATTATTGAGGAATTGAATTAGCCTATGTTACTCGTGATGGTTGTGATAAATTTCCAATATGTGGTTGACACATAAAAGATAACAATAAGGCATGTTCGGAAGAATGTTATTAAGAATAAGTGGATTTATCAAATAAAAGTGGAAGAAAATAATAGATTATGGTACAAGGAAAGTATTATCATGAAGGTGTTTAATTAGATATTAGGTGTTTATTTTTTTATCTATTTATAAGTATCTAAACACATGATAATTTGAATGTTAGTATGTATGTTCTTTGGATGGAATTTACGAAGGGAATTTGGACATGAAGACCTCTTTTCTTCATAGGTATTTATATGATTTTAGTTACAAAGATCATAAATAAGGATTCATGGATAAATGAAACTTAAATAGTGAGTAAATGTTTAAATGAGGAATTCACATATTGAAGAAATAATAAAGCTAGTGGAACTAAAATTTTAATACCATCATAGTGGAAAAAAACATCGTCCAAATATTTGATATTTAGTTCCAAGATTCAATGGACTAAAACAATAGAGGTGATATAAAAATATATAAGACCACTATGGGTTATGAATTAAATTTTAGAGGCACGGTCATGAATTTGATTTTGAAGCATTAAGTTATTTTTACAATTTACATTATAGAATCATAGTACTTTTAATTAATAGGATATAAGAAGTATATGGCTTGGATGATGTGGTGTTAGAAGATCATGTAATTTAGCATGAATTTTGAACATTATTTTGTGATTCACAAAGAAAAATCCACCTATCCATGAATTTAATGTTCCATTCAATGATAAAGTATAATCGTTTGAAATATTTATTTATCTAGAATTGTTTTATGGATAAATTCTTGGATATATATAAGATTAATAGATTCCATAACCTATAATATATGTTGATAAGGTCATCATCTAGGATGTTATGAGGTGGTTTTTCACCTAACTCAGGATTGGATGATTGAAATCATGTGGGGAGAACCTTGCAGTTATAAATCAAGTTTGACTAATGGAAAGAGGTTGGAAGACACTTCTAGAAGAATTGGTGATGAATGTTGGAAAAAATTCTAACATGACCTTAAATATCATATCAAATATCTTATGTGATAACATAGGTACATTTCCAGGTGTTTCAATTTGAATGATTATATGTATAACCCTGAAAAACATTCACGTCCCATGGAATATATTACATAATGTATCAAATATATTACATATCATAGTTTGAGCCTTCTATTTTTCAAATCAAAGGCCTCATTCACTTGGAATATATTACGTATCATGAAATATCAAACATATTCTCTAATGCATCATTTTTATAATCCAAAATATTTTATTTATCATAGTGAATTAATCCCTTAGATGCATTTAAGTTTGATCCTACGAGATATCCTATATATAAACAATATTTCTTCATTTTCTATATTTATGTATTCCCTATAAAAAATATACTTCATAAACACCAATAATCCTATATATCAGTATTTGATTTTTTCCTTTGTCATATTATTTTATGATCCTCAGAGTATATAACCCATATTCTATGGACAAATTTAATATATTGGTTTAAGATAATTATTTTTTTTATTTCAGTATACACCTATGATATATCTTATTTATGAAGTAAATATAGTATGTATCACTTAACGATATATTACATTGCATTATTTGACATCTCTATGAGATATTACCTATTTTAATGGTATTTAACACATCATATTAAAATATGTTACACATCATTAGGTATGAATGTATCCATTTTCAAATTATTTATTGGTGATATATTCACAGTTTCTTGTACTTTTTTATAAAAACTCAAATTCGTTATGTTGAAACACTATACTTATTTAAAAACATCACAAAGCTTCCATATTTTTTCTCTATAAATTTCAACAAAAATCTATAAAATATCAATAATTGTACTACCTATAATAATACACACTATGAATTTTGGAACTAACCAAACTATCCTGAATATTTTCTTTTCATAATAATTATATTATGGAACTCCAAACATCATTGAGAATTATCTAGATATTATATTATGTTTCACTCAAAAAATTCAATTACAATACACTGATTCCTAATTCAACTCTACATGTTCATCCTATTCCAAGTGTATTTCGGTATAAAATGTAGGCTTTATGCATAATGATCACAAAGACTATTCTTCATATCTAGCTTCCCAAAAACACTATTTCATTGAATTTTATAGATATATGTCATGACATTAATAAAACCCATGTATAATTGAAAAAACTTATCAATTCTTTAAAAAAATTGTTCATAAAAATATCATGTAGAAAAAACCATAAACCATCAAACATATTTTTCCAATAATTCATGAATCTCATCTTTTTATTCTATCTTATATTGATTCAATCAGCTATTCCATGTTAATAAATTTAAAAAACAAGAACAATGAAATATCTTATTTCATCATTGAATAAATATTGTAGATCACTATCAAGATCAAGTCAGTCCAAAGTCTGAATGTGTTTCTTACATCTTCATCCCTTATTCACATTTCAATATATAAATAAACCCTTCATTAATGTCCTTCCAAGCGTCTATTCCCAATACATATTGAAATTAACATGATTGACTTCATTCTTATCGATAATAAATAAAACATAACACCGAGTTGGTCCAACAATTTGTGTTATATTTGAATAATAAATACATACCAAAAATTCACATATTATGAATTAATTTTTGTGTCAAAGATAATTTATTTACTACCTCATAACTCAATGAAACCTAATGATTAACATTTATGGGATCTAAAAGGTGGTGTAAAATTTACATCTCATTGAAGAGAACAAAAATGAAAACCTCATGAGATTATATTCTTGGAAAATTTTATTAAATTAATACGTTGAGGAAGAAAAATTTTAACACCCCAATCTTCCACGGTATGTTTCCATTATAATAATATAATAGCTTGTATTGTACGCAACATCGAGTTCAAACACACCACCACCAATCTAAATAGCCATTATAAATAGTAATACCCACCTTTTAAAATTTTATAAATTTTATCTTTTAAAATTGGCTTCATTTTTGAATTCAGAATATCGAAATTAGCTTAGGGTGATTTTTTTTTATTTTTAAGAAAACATTAAATTTTTGATGAATAGTGTAAAACATTGTGTTAGTAGTTAAAATGACTTTTTATATAAACAATTATGTATATTATTTAAATTTATTTCAACTCAAAATTGATACATAATACCTATATAAGTTAAATATAAATCATTAGAGTCATTTTATTATAAGTTTAGATATATAAAATTTTTATTGAACTTTTAATAGTCTTTTACCCACCACCAATGTGCATTTGAAAATTTGAAGAAAATGTCATTTTTCTGCTTCTGTGAGTTGAGTTTAAAATATCTGAGATACATGATTAATATCATCAAGTAAAATATTGTTTAATAAGTTCAAAATAATTTTTGGCGTATAGTTACTTTTATCTTTTATTTACCATGGTTAAAAGTAAATAGTGTAATTAAAGGTAAAAATATTTTATTATTATGCTAAAACATATCCTAATTATATTGGATAAGTTTAATTCGACCAAAAACAAACATAGAAATAAAATATGATCCTTTAGGTTCACATGGATTATATTAGGACATTTATGATTATTTTATTTAATGAAGATTTGAAAGTTATAAACTCATGTTTTCATAACGAAAGCATTTTTAATATTTGGATATACATAGGATAAAATCGGCTATAAATATTCATTTGAAATATAAAAATCATTCCTACATAATTTTATTTTTTTTTAATTTTTATACATTAAATAATTAAATTTATTTATGACAGAATGATGATGCATTAGTTGCCTTATTAATGAGTGATTAAAATAATTGATTTTATAAATAACCAAATAAATATAATTTTATACTTTTGTTAATTTAAACTAATTTTATAGGTTAATATGACATTTTAGGGTTGGTTATAAGAATTTTTTTCAATGTAATCATGCTGATAGTATTTTAACAAAAACAATATACCAAAGTGTGTCAAAATTGACATAAAAGAGTTTTAAAAACAAATATTATATTATTAATTGATATAATATTCTTAAAAATCTAAGGCTCCGAAAAAGGACTTATATAATTATAGGTGCATCATTAATGAACCACTTGGGGTTTGATTGGATGTTTATAGTATGTTTATTAAACATATAATATAAAAATACAAAAAGACATGTTAAATGTCAAACTATTTAACTAAGAGTAAAATATTAATGATAAGGTTAATATGATTACCCAAACGTGTCTAAAACCAATTGGTTGAAAGGTTTTTGACCCATCCTTACCTTAGCCTTAAAATAATTCATTTTGTAGATATTAGAAACTGAAACTTATTTTATTGTAAAATAATATTTCAAGCTTTTCCTAAAGTGACCCTCACCTCTCTTATAAAAGGGAAATTCACCTTCTCTTAATTTCACTCCTCCAAAGACATTTTTCATATCCAACCCATACCCAAATATCCTCTAAACTATCCTACCTTAATCCTAGAAGCCACTCTTTGGTAAAAAATACAACATATGGAGCCCTTTTGATCAAATCAAAAGGAAGACATCGAAGAAGAGGTAAATATTTCACTACCTCTTTAAAGTTATTTTCTTCTTCCACTTCCTCTTTATTTATTGTTTCCATTATAAAATAATAAATCCAGTATCTCCTATATATTTTTATTTTATTATAAAAATGGTACAACCATATCAATTATTCTACTCATCATATTAATGACTAATTCACCATGCTTGTGTACGTACGATATACTGCCTCCACGTGGAGGTGTAGTTGTTATTCAATTCATTATTTTTTTGTATGAGTATAATAATGAAGTGTAGTTGGTGTAAATAATAAATACAACATGTTAATGATTCTGTATAGATGATATACCATCTATTTACATATGATTTTCATATCAAAAGAATGATATTGTCGCTCATGCGTGCGTACGTATTACCGTCTCCACGAACACGATGAGATTCATTTACACATCATAATCATTCAAGAATAATTTTCATTTTATCATTAAAAATAATGTTTATGAACATATTATCATTCTGTATATTAATAAAATACATCTTATCCATAACAATCATGGCAAACTTAACTAAGCATATAAAGGAAAATAAATTAGTTAACACCTGAAATAACGATAATACTAAAATATTATTAACAAAGCAATATTTGAAGATCATATATGATATAATATTTATGTATATGGCTCTTGTATAATTTAATAACAATGATTTACCTATTGAACAAGATGTTAACATACCCTCTATCTAGGAAAAGTACCAGGTAAGGGTTAATTCTACAATCTCTTCATTATCTGACTTTGTTTATAAGTAATTATCTAATGGGACATCTTTATCATCAACATCTATGTTTCATAAAATGTTTTTCAAAACATTTTTAATATTTCTTAGACTTTGGGTTAAATTAATTTATACCATTTTTTGAATTTTTATAAGATGTATATAATGGAATCTTTCCGTCTTTTTCCAAACAAGGTACATTACAGCCTTTTCGAAAAAAATTAAGGAATGAATGTTTTTTTAACTTATACAGCAGGTGCAACTATTTTGAACCATTATAACACCTTAGAATATTACCTTAAAATCTTATAATAATATTTCCAAAATAAATTTTTTCTTTTAAATGGTTTTAAAATATAATGAGTTATTTCTTTAAAATAGTATTTATTTCATCTACGTCAACATCTTTTGATTGATTTTAAACTTGTTCGACGTTGATTTATTATGATACAAATCTTCCATATTGTATTGAAGGTTTTGTGATAAGTTTAAATATGGATGTGTTATTTTTATACCATTCATGGTTTATGGATAATGTATTTACATTTCACATGATTGTTTTAATACGAATGTTTATGATATGTTTAAACCTTTTCATATGAGGAATGCCCTGAATTTAGTAAGTGACGGGTGGAGCCTGCTATATCTCCCCGATGCATCAGTAGGTCTCATGATACAAACTACTTTCTTGGCATGAGGCCTTGACAAAATCTTCTTTGTAGTATTGACGCAAGGCCATGACTGTGTGGTTATGAAGTCTGACATTATGAATTCCATCATTATGAAAGTGTCTATTGATATTGAATGCGATTATTTGAATATTAGAATATCCATGTGAGTAAGTAAATGGAATTATATGGATTTATATTTTCCATATTATGATGAATTTTAGGTATAAATGTCTTTTTTTTAGTGTTATACATTTCCTTAAATGTTTATACTTATTTATGAATGTTTCAGCTATATATTTATCCTTACTGAGCATCTGAGCTCACCACTTTCTTTGTTTTATTTTTCCAAGTATGTAAAGAATTATATTATGACTGACTTGTTGAGATTGTCTAAGGGATATGACTAGGGTCAATGGAAACCATTCTTTGTTGTTTACATTTTATAATGTAATGTAAAACTTATGAATATATCTAGTTATTTCAAATATTCTAAACTAATCTGTCTTCTGAGACTTGATCTTTTGTTATCTTGTCAGTGTTATGTAATAATGCACCCACTCTGGGTAATTGGGGTTGGGAAATTATTGTTGGTATCAGGGGATGTTTGGTACAAACTGTGGAAACTAGATTTAGTTAAACTCTGATTAGCGAACATTACCCTAAGATAAACATTGAGGATTAGTATAGAAGAACTTCCTAGAATTTTGGTAATGTACATATTTTGTGAGTATTCCAAGAAATTTATCCCTTTTTGGATACGAGAAGGTAGAGGCAGCTAAAGAAAAGATGTACCTAGGGGTAAACCCCAAAAACACCACTTTGAGATGGACTCGAATGGGAACTGGTGCACTACAACGAGACTTGATGCACTCTTGGTTACAATACTCCCGGGGGAAATTTTTAGGATAATTCACATTTTTTAGAAACCATAATAAAGGATTTATGAGTATATACCTACACAGAGAAAACATTTTTATATATGGAGCCTAGTGGAATGAATGAAAACTTTATCAACGCACGTAATCCATGTAGGTATGGACCTACAAATCAATATTGTTATTGTGTATATGGGGATGCAACTGGTTTTGATCATCTTATCACCATATTGGGACAACTCACACAGGTTATGAATAATAACCCTACCCATAAAGAGAACCCTAATCCACAACGTGGATGGTCAATGTTAGATTTCTTCATAAGGAAACCACCACCACTATTCAATTGGACTACAAATCCATTTGTAGCCATGAAATGGAAAATTTTCTTAGAAAATATAGTTTATTCCTTAGGAAGTAGCAAAAGTGAAAAAGTTTCCATGATAGTTTATAACCACATGGGAGATGCAGATCAATGGTTGTCATTGATTCAAAACACAAAGGAATTTTAGGAAGTGTCAAATATAGAATAGAGGGGGTTTGAAGTGATTTTCTTAGAAAAATACTTTCCTCCTAACCATCGAGCGAATATGGAAAAGAAATTTTTGATTCTGAGACAAAAGGAAGATGAGAATGTCGCAATGTAGGAATCGAACATTAGAAGTTTAACAAGGCATATATCAAATTATATACATAACACATGTAGTAAGATTGCTTGATTCTTTTAAGGGATAAAACCATTTCTCCATCGAGCATTACTCTCAAAATCCTTCATATCATATGAAGATATATTATCATGTCCCATCAAGAAAGAAAACTAATTGTACAATTTTAACGAACTTAAAGCAAATCAAGAGAAGAAGAGATCTGCTAAGCACTATAGAAATAGAAATAAGGGGAATAAAGTAAAAGTTGAATATCCATCATGCACGAAATGTGGGAAGAAACACCCCGGTACTTTTCTGAAGGCAATGGGAGTCTGTTACAAGTGTGGTGAAAAATGGCACCAAACTCGTGATTGCAAGGGGAATAAAGAGGTAGTCAATGTTGAATGTTTCATTTGTATAGAAAGGGGTAATTATGCATATTAATTTCTTATGTGTGAGGGAAACTTAACTTACAAAAGGTCAAGGGAGAATGGCGAAGCTTATGTGATCACTACTGCTGAGGTTGAAGCTCCGAAAGACATGGTTCCAGGTTATTTAATGGTTTTCTCAAGTTTATCCAGGGATTTATTTGATTCTAGATCATCAAATTGTTTCATATCTTCCCTTTTTTCTATGAAAATTTGATATTTTCAATTTGAATTAACAGAAGAGTTGTCAGTGAAAACACCTAAGGGATGTATCTTCACAAAAAATATTTATGAATCAGTTCCCATTATGGAATATAAATGTTCTTTATCTACTGATATCAACGTCATAACCATGGTTGAATTTGATATAATCCTCATAATGAATTGGATTTCAGACCATAATGTGAAAATTTAATGTAAGAAGAAGGAGGTTACAATTTTCGAGGATGATAAAGAGTACCTTATCTTTTGAGAAAAAATGTCACCACCTAATTCTTATCAAGATCCACTCCCATTAGCTCTACTAAATTGAATTATGGGAGAAGAAGAAGATGAAATAATTATGGGTGAGGAAAATAACGTTAAAATATATGACATAACTATTTTCACAAAAACATTGATGTGTTTCTAGAGGATTTACCTTGACATCCTCCAGATAAAAAAATTTATTTTTCCATTGATTTAATTCCTAGTTCAAAGCCCATATCGAATACCCCTTATAGAATGGCCACTGTGGAACTAGTGGAACTAAAGAAAAAACTAGAGTAATGGAGTAATAAAGGATTTATTAACCCTAGTGTTTCTCTATCGGGATCCCATGTCCTTTTTGTTAACAATAAAGATGGATCTATGAGTTTGTTCATTAACTACAGGGAGATCAATTCTATAACAATAATGAACAAGTATATTTTACCTCACATTGATGATTTATTTGATTAACATCATGGTGCTCAATATTTTTTGAAGATTGAACTTCGATCTGGATACCATTAGTTGTGCGTAAAGAAGGAAGGAATTCTGAAGATAGCATTTCGAAATAGGTATGGGCATTACAAGTTTACAATAATGCCTTTTGGATTGAATAATGCACCCTATATTATAATGGATCTAATGAACAGAGTTTTCAATGAATGTATTGATGAATTTGTAGTAATTTTTATTAATGATATCTTGGTATACTCTAAAAGATATGAATATCATGAAAATAACATGCTCATTATCCTAAAAGCTCTTAGATGAAATTAATTATATTGTTAGTTTAGAAAGTGTGAATTCTGGCTTCATAAGATTTCATTTCATGGCCATATTGTCTCTAAGGATGGAATATTTGTTGATCCTTCTAAGAAAAAGGAAATCCAAGAATGGAAAAAACCAACAAGTATAACATAGGTACATAGTTTTATTGGTTTCACAGGCTATTAATGACGTTTCGTCTAGAATTTTTCCCGATTGTAAAACTCATTAACCATGCTCACACATAAAGGGGTTTAATTTTTTTGGAAAAAAGAGTGTGAAGAATATTTTTGATGAACTAATTAGAATATTATTCAATTATCCTATATTGACTCTACCATCATTGAATGATGGGTTTCATATTTATAGTGATTCTTCAAAAAAAGGACTTTGTTGTGTCCTTTTGCAGAATGGTAGAGTTATTGCATATGCATCACGATGGCTAAAAATTAATTAAAACAACTATCCTACTCATGATATTGAGTTATCAGCTGTAATATTTTCTTTGAATATATGAATACATTATCTCTATGGTGAAAAATGTGAGATATATACCGATGAAATGAGTTTAAAGTATATTTTCTCACAGATGGAACTCAACATGAGACAAACACGATGGACTGGACTACTTAGGGATTATGATTGAACTATACACTACCACCCAGGGAAGGAAAATAACGTGGCAGATTCTTTGAGCTGAAAGGATCATGGAGTTTTGAACAATATAAGAGTTGAAAAGGAACCTATATACACGGATCTAGTAATGATCGGTATGAGAATAAACATGGGAGGTGAAACATCGATGCTTTTTAAAAGAGTTTCCAAACCATCATTACTCGAAAGAATAAAAGGTTCTCAGACTATTGATGAGGAGTTTTAAAATAAAATTAGATCTATGAACAATGGAATATTGATCAAACTCATATATGAAGATGGGATTTTGAAATTTGGGAAGAGACTTTGTGTTCCTGATATACCTGATCTGAAAATGGAATTTTTGGATGATGTTCATAGCTTCAATTTTTCTATACAACCTGGTATCACTAAGATGTATAGATATTTGAAGGAACATTTTTTGTGGGACAAATGAAGAGGGAGATTGATGATTTTGTGTCCAGATGTATGGTTTTTCAACAAGTGAAAGCTGAAAGACAACATCCAAGAGGGGTCAAGAAACCTCTTCCCATACCTGAGTAGAAATGGGATGATATTACAAAGGACTTCATCATGGGGTTACCAAATACTCCTGTAAGGAACAATGCACTATGGGTCATTGTTGATCATCTTACCAAGTGAGTACATTTTATGTTATAAGAGGAGATTTATCACTTGAACATCTAGAAATATTATATGTTAATGAAGTTATAAGACTTCATGAAGTACCTCTATCAATTGTTTCTGATCGTGATCCTCATTTTATATCAAGATTATGGAATAGTCTTCTGAAATCCATGGATATTGAACATTATTTGAGCATTGCCTACCACCCTCAAACTGGTGGACAATTAGAATGGACAATTCAAACCTTATAAGACATGTTGAGATCTTGCTCACATGACATTCAAGGTATGTGGGATCAATATTTACCTCTCGTAAAATTTTCCTATAATAATAGCTTCCATTAAAGTATTCTGAAAGCCCCTTATGAACCATTATAAGGAAAGATATATTGCACACCATCTTATTGGAATGGTCTTGGTGAAAAAAAACTTGTAGGCCCAGAACTTATTGAGTAAATGATGGAAAAGGTGAAGGTAATACAAACCCACATCAAAGACGCTCAAAGAAGAAGAGCTATTCTAATAACCGAAGGATGGATTTGGAATTTCGGGTAGGAGATCATGTTTTCTTGAAGGTATCTCTATGATAGGGAGATATATGATTCAGTAAGAAGGGTAAATTGAGTCCCTAGTATATCAGACCTTTCAAAATTCTAGAATGAATTGGGGTTGTATCCTACCGTTATGAAATGTCATGAAGTCTCTCCAAAGTTCACGATGTGTTCTATGTATCACTGTTGAGAAAATATATTCCTAACCCGATGCATGTACTCACCTATGAGGAAATTGAATTGGAACCTGATCTGTCTTATTGTGAAGAGCCTATTAAGATTCTAGGTACCATAGAATAAGTGTTGAGAAACTGGACAACTCGTCCCGTAAAAGTACAATGGAGAATTATAAGGAGGAAGAGGTGACGTGGGAACCTAAGGAATATATGATAAATAACCACCTATATATTTTTGTATGGTAGTTTTATAGATATTTTGAGGATGAAATTATTTGAATGAGGGAAGAATGTAACACTCCAAGCTTCTATGGTACGTTTCCCATTAAATAATACAATAGCTTATGTTATACACAACTTTGAGTTCAAACACACCACAACCAATCAATCTAGCCATTATGAATAGTAATACCCCCTTTTTTAAATTTTAAAAATTTTATCTTACAAAATTGTCTTCATTTTTGAATTTGGAATACCAAAATTAACTTAGCATGAATTTTTCGTATTTTTATAAAAACTTTCAATTTTTTGTGAATAGTGAAAAACAATGTTTTATTTGTTAAAACCGACTTTTTATGTAAATTGCTATTTTTATTATTTAAATTTATTTTAGGCCAAAATAGATACATAATAATTATATATTTTCAATTTAATTCATGGGATTGATTTTATAATATGTTTAGATATATAAAAATTTTATTTAACTTTTTACCATCTTTTACCAACCACCAAGGAGCATTTGAAAATTTGCATAAAACATAATTTTACCACTTTTGTGTGTTTAATTTCAAAAGTCCGAGAGAAATAGTTAATATTAGTAAATAAAATTTGGTTCAATAAGATGAAAATAATGTTTGGTTAATAAGAACTTTTATCTTTTATTTACCACTGTTAAAAGTAAATAAGGTAATTAAAAGTAAAATTGATATTATTATTACCCTGAAACATATCCAAATTCTATTGTATAAGTGTAATTTGGCCAAAAAAACCTTAAAATAAAATATGATCCTTTAGGTCCACATGGATTAGATTAGGACATTGATTATTATTTTATTTAAAGAAGAGCTAAAAGTATTAATCTCATGTTTTCATAACTAAAACATTTTTAATATAGTGTTATACATAAGAAAAATTCCACTATAAATATTCATTATAAATATAAAAATATTTCCTATATAACTTTATTTTATTTATAATTTTTGGACATTAAATAATTAAATTTATTTTAGACGCAATGATGATGCAATAATTACCTTATTAATGAAAGATTATAATAATTAATATTATAAATAACCAAATAAATATAATTTGAGACTTTTTAAGAATTCCAAAAAAATTATAGGTTAATATGACTTTTTAGGGTTGATTAAGTGATTTTTATTTGGATGTAATCATGCTGTTATAACTTTAACCAATACAAAATACCAAATAGTGTCATAAATTATATAAATGAGTTTTAAAAAAAATATTATATTATTAACTGATATAATATTCTTAAAAATCTACAGTTCATCCAATGGACTAATATAATGAGATTTTTTTGATTAATTACCCACTTGGAGTT
This sequence comes from Viscum album, assembly GCA_963277665.1. Classification (NCBI taxonomy): domain Eukaryota; kingdom Viridiplantae; phylum Streptophyta; class Magnoliopsida; order Santalales; family Viscaceae; genus Viscum; species Viscum album. The sequence continues at coordinate 1,545,544,009 of OY728142.1, forward strand.
CATTAAAATGTTTATAGTATGTTAATTAACCATATAATATAAAAATATATAGAGAAATGGTAAATGTCAAACTATTTAACTAATAGTTAAATCTAAAAATTAAGGTTATTATGATGACCCTAACCTATCTAAAACCAATTTCCTGAGTGTTTTTAGATCCATCCCCACCATATAATTAAATGAAAATATTTTTGAGCTATTAGAAACCGAAAATTATTTTATTATAAAATAATATTTCAAGGGTTTCCTAAAGTGACCCTCACCTCTCTTAAAAAAGGTCACTTCCCATTCTCTTAATTTCAAACCTAAATGAAATTTGGATCGGCCAACCCCTACCCAAATATCCTCTCAACTATCCTCCATTTATTCAATAGGCCTTAGTTTGGTCAGAAATCTGTCCTAAGGAGCCCATTAGATCAAATCAAAAGGATGAACTTGAAGAAGAGGTAAATATTTCATCACCTCTTTTAAGTTATTTTATTCTTCCACTTCCCATTTCTTTTTTGTTTCCATTCTAAAATGTTAACTCCAGTTTCTTCGATATAATATGATGTTATTAAAAAAATGGGACAACCATATCCATTATTCTATCCATCATATGAATGACAAAGTAACCATACGTGCGTACGTACGGCTTACCGTCTCCACGTGGTGGTGTAGTGGTTATTCACTACATTATTTTTTGGATGGGAATAATTATGATATATAAATGATGTATATAATAAGTATAAAATGTTAATTATTATTTATATATGATATACTATTTATTTACATAATATTTTAATATCAAAATAATGATATTTTTGCTCGTGCGTACGTATATATTGTCATCTCCACGAACGAGATGAGATTCATTTCCCCATCATAATCATTCAAGAATAATTTTCATTTTATGATTCAAAATAATGGTTAATAACATAATATCATTATATATATGAATCAAATATATCCTATTCATAACAAACATGGATTACGTAACCATGAATATAAAGAAAAACAAATCAATTGACACCTGAAACGACGAAAATACTAAAATATTATTAATGAAGAAATATTAAAAGACCATATATTATATCATATTAATATATATATTTATTTTATAATTTAAGAACAATTATATAACTATTATACATGAGTTTAAAATAACCTTTACCATGAAAAAGTACAAGGTAAGGGTTAATTCTACAATCTCTTCATTATCCAAGGTTGTTTATACGTAATTATCTGTTGGGACCTCTTTATCATATCCATCAATGTTTCCTAAAATGTATTTGAAAACATTTTTACTATTTCTTATACTATGGGTAAAATTAATTTACACCCTTTAATGAAATTTTATAAGATTTTTATAAATTAATGTTTCCATCATTTTTCCAAATAAGGTACTTTATGACCTTTTTGACAAAATTAGGGAAATAATTTTTTTAACTTATATGGGGGGAATGTCAATTTTACATCATTATAAAACCTTCAAAGCTACCCATAAAAGCTTATAAGAACATTTCCAAAATAAATTTTTTCATTAATTTTTTTTAAAATAGAAAGTGGTAGTTATTTCAAATAGTTTTCAATTCATCTATTTCAACATACTTTGATGGATTTTAAACATGTTTGATGTTGATTATTTCTGATACAAATATTACATATTGTATTGAAGGTTTTGTAATATGTTTTACTATGGATGTGTTATTGTTATACCATTCATGATTTACGGATAATGTATTTACATTTCTTATACTAGTTTTTATACGAATGTTTATGTTATTTTTAAACCTTTTCATATGAGGAATGAAATGGACACAGTAAGTGACTGGTGGAGCCTGCTATAGCTCCTCAACACATCAGTAGGTCTCATGAGACAAACTATTGTCTTTCCCCATGGTCTGATGAAAATCTTATTTGTAGTCTAGGCACAAGGCCTTAAATATGTGGTTATGAAGTCCCGCATTATGCATTCCATCATTATGAAAATGGCTATAGATATTTCATGAGATTATTTGAGTAGTTAAATATCCTTGTGAGTAAGTAAATGGAAGTATTTTGATTTATATTTTCTATATTATGATGATGTTTAAGTTTAAGAAGATTTTTTTATTCTTATATGTTGCCTTAAGTTTTTATTCTTTTTTTGTGAAAGTTTCCATTGTATTGTTATCATTACAATTCATTTGAGATCACCCCTTTCTAAGTTTTATTATTCCCAGGATGGGAGGAAGTATATTATGATTGACCTGTAAGGATAGTCTAAGAGAAATGACTGTAGTCAATAGATACAATGTTGTTGTGGTTTTCATTTTATAATGTAACGTAAAATTTATGAATGTATATAGTTCTTCCAAGGATAATAAACTAATCAATCTTTCAAGAAATGATATTTTGAGATCATACCAATGTTATGTAATAATGCACCAACTCTGGGTAATTGGGGTCGGGGCGTTACAAAATTATATTGTGTGGATTGAATATATTCAATATATCTCCAATAAAAATTCATTCAATTATAGTTATATATGATTTAGTATAAAATTAAATATCCAAATGTAAATTTAAAACTGATATAATGTGGTTTTTATAGTCAAGGAAAATATTTTAGAACCACTTTGGTAAACCTTTGTTACACTATCTATTATACTTTCTCTTTAAAATGACATAGAATATTGAAATTTTTTCTTAAAAGAGAATTTTTTGAATAGAATGCTACAAATTTATTTTGATATTTAGGGTTCATATAAAGCGTCATAAATATTTCAAATAAATTATTTAATATAAATTTATAATAGTTTTTATGGTAATTCCAACCCTCAATTACTAGGGATATATTCAAGGTTCGTATCCTAATAAACATTGGATTCATATTTTATGAATTAAGAAGAATTAAAATTAGATAAATTATATCTAATTTAATTTTTTTGCATTAAATTGATTAACTATTTAATTTCTCAAATATGTTTTGTTAAAACAAATTATGGGGTCAAATAATAAGAAACATACAACAAACCTATCGTACACATAATATAAAATAATAATGGGGTATGTATTAAATGAGAAAAAATTTATATTTACATAGAATTTATAATAATTGTTTTTAAACATAATACAAAATATATGAATATAACTCTATTAAAAGTTATATTGATTGATAAATGTTGGTTACTCCCTCCATCCCATGTCAGATGTTGTGGATATCCTCTCATGATAAGAACATATGTTGACTTATAAATTATAATTTAAAATAAAAATATATAATGAATGGATAATTATAAAATAAAAGAAGTTATTTATTTTTTATACATTGATACATATTAATGACAATAATGGTTTTTTTATTTGGAAAAGACATGTGTGGATTGATCTATAAAAGGTGAGAAGAAACTGCATATTATTTATTTTCATAATTTAGAACAGTATGAAATTTCTAAATGGGTAGGTTTTTGAGTATAATAGGGATAAATCATTAAGAACGGATTCTCATAGGTGTATTCAGATATGAAATTATAGCCACTAAATACTATCTTAATACCTTATTGAATTAATAAAATAGTAAAAAAATTATATATATATATATGTGAAATAATATGAACTACTAATGAAATTAAAAGATATTTTAATACACCAACAATAATATATACATTAATTAAAAACTATAGTAAAACCCATGAGTTTGAAGGCGGTTCTGTTTGAAATTTCCAAACAGACATAGAGAAATGATTTTTCACCAAAAAATATAAAACACACGTATCAAAAAATAGTATGGATAAATTAATTTTATTAAATATTTGTGATGAAATTGAATATGAACTATATAAATTAACACCATACACAATTTTTTCTAAGAGGTATAATAAAAAAATTTCTAGGTCAGGGGATCAATACACTTCTCAGATAACCAATTTAACAGCCCGAAAAAAAAATTTAGGTCTGAGATAGATCACCACTTGACCTGATTCACACGTCACCCTAATAAAGAGTCTACCAACTAGTGGTGAGGACCTAAATATAATCATGTGGGGAATAATCCTTATATTTTATTTTTTACACCTCATAACCAACTTGAAACATAAATAAATAACCACATATCATTATAGGGTAATCTAAACTAATATTTTCAGACAATAAAAAATGGCATTCATGTCATCAAAGATAAACCAAAAGAACCCCAATGTGGGTTTTCAACTAATGTAGGATGTCATTATTAAATAACTAATTACACTAAAAATATAGGCTTATGTCTATTTAGTCATTTACCCTATCCTCCATGCTCCCACTGCTTAACATCACGATACATGGACCTTCCCGTAATTGAATCTTCTACAATAAAATCTGCATGACCAACATGAATCTCTTGTGGTTATAAGTATATGTTTAGTATGACACTACCAATGCATTAATAAAAATATCACATTAATGAATAATATTTTATTCCTCAATAATAAGTTAAATTCTTAAATAATCATTCAGGTGTCGATCAATCATGTGATAATAAATCTTCTACGGACCCTAGATCTTCCTACTTCATCATTACATTAGAATAAAAGATACGTATGGTTTCATGAATCTAATAATAGGTAATAAATCCAAAATAATTATCAAAACATTCCATAAGGATCTCATTCCTCAATTTAAGCCACATTTCTATCATTCCCTTCCAACTGTCTCAGGTTGGGCTAGAAGGGAATCATACCCTACCTACTAATCTATGTTCATGCCTCTATTCTGGTATTATCAACCATATTTCATTCAAGGACCCACAATAATCATAACAAATTACATCATGTCTTCCCACCTCTAATGGGTTAACCAATCCTTGATGGTTAAACCTATCACATATTAAAATATAGTAAAAGTAATGTTTTTATATGTAATACATACATTACCATACAATGAAAATCCTATCCTGGAACAAAACATCAAATCAAGAAATTTATCATGGGAAACATACATATAAAAATGTATATCAAATTAATAAGATTTCCCATAGTCCCCAAAAACACACATATAAATTGCATATAAGGAAAAGGTCACATGGATAAACATGAACCATCATGCATCTCATACATACAAATTCAAAAAAAATACCCTAATGGAAATAACTGTGTACCATAACCATATCTATTCTCAATACCAATAATTTACACCATGATCAAGCCTTCACATCATAAATCCTTAGAAAAATCCTTAATTCATCAATTGAGGATTCTAAAACATATTTCTATAATGAACAACACGACAAGGAATAGAAATGTGTTGGAAAAAACTATGGAAAACCACCATCAAAAAAGGATCCATATCTATTCAATGGAGAAAGAATTTCCCTCTATAGATCAGGGATTTGATCAAAACATGATCTTATAATTCTAATTCATATAACATAGTAATTCATATGTATAATAATAATATCCAAGATTAATGATATATTCAAGTAGAAAAAGGTGTTTTGAACTATATTTTCTTAGACATATCCCATTGAATCAACCAGATTCATTAGATCTTCAAAAATCCATTCATTTTAATTAAATAAGGGTCGATATAATAGAGAAATATAAACAAATCTAGATACATGAGGTAAATTATAGGGTATAGATCCCTTATTATTTCACCTAGATCCCAATATATTTTTGGTGGTAATCCCCGAGCAGGTCAGTTGGACCATGAATAGCCAATGGCCACAACCTCTACCACCGGCTTTCCAGGGGTATCTACAAAGGTGTAGAGCCTCTATAAATTCTATAATCTGGATAGTGGTGATTAACTAGTAAATTTTTGGCACTATAGTAGCATTTATTTGGTAGTTCAAGCCTTATTATTCTTATAAATATGTCAACTGGTCTCTAAAACCTATAATATGAAATTATAGCATGGAAAATTCAATTAATTATAAACCAAAAATAGAATAAATAATTACATCAAATTTGCAGATGTTAAAAATATTTTTTAAAATTTTAATTGGGTTTAATGTTAAAAACCTAAAACACATTCTAAATACTGAAAAAATTCTATCAAACTATCATTAAATATGATAAAAATGTGCATGTAATCATTTTAAAATTATAGGATCGGACTCACATCATATTGATGTACATTGTTGTTCAAATACCTTACTTTGAACTTTACTAGGTTACAAGTGTTATATAAGTTAGAAAATTTGTTTTATGTTTAAATATAAACAAAATATAATTGATTGTGGTGAAACACATTTATCATATATTAATTTCTTTCTCATATGATAAACCTCATATCATTATGAAGTATTGTGTGGTCAGAATGACTGAAATAGTTTTTCCCACTGTAAAAGATATATTCTACTTAAAACACATGTGACATGATCAAATACGTTCAAATGATGTTAAATTGTCGTGAAATTAGAGTAAATTAATCCATGATTTAGTTGTGACAATATTGAATGAATAATATGTAATTTTACAAGGATTGGATTGAAAATAAAAAATGTGTTTTTTTAATTTATAATTGTTATTTAAGTTAAAAGTGCATGTTTTGTTCCCCAAACTAATAAACCATTCTTGTATTTCTATGAAAAAATATAAAAATGATAATGATTCAATTTTTCATTTAAAGTAATGTTTCAAACAATATATTGACAGGTTTTGTGTTCATCCTAATCAAAACCAGAGGTTTCTATTGTAAATGTATTATAAATGATAACAATGTGTGTTACATGAAAAAAAAGAAATCATATGATATAAAATAATAAAATAATAATAGAGATTTATATTTGTTACATAACTATAGGAATTAATATCATGTCTTTATTTCATGATGTACATGTAACTACATAAAGTTAAATTTTTTATTTTAAATTTTTATCCAATTTAAAATGATAAAAAATGTGGTCACTACAAAAAAAGATATCACTTATAGGCATAAAACTCTAGAAAATTGTCCATTGATTCCTTTTTAACATGTAATGGTATGAATTATAATATTATCACTCATAATATGCTCAAAACCAAAAAAACCTTATATTATAGGGAAATTATATAATTATAATTTTAAATTCTTTTTGTTACATCTAGAAATTAATCGCATGATATTTTGATGTCTGGTATGGCTAAAATTATTAAATTTTTTGGTTTTCCATTTTAAAAATGTTATATTTGTCAAATACAAGTGTAATGTACTAAAAATTGAGAAAATAATCTAAAATTATAATGGAACACTAGAAAAATAATATTTAATTTATCTTTTAGAATTATGGAACATATGAAACATAATTCTAATGTATGGATTGTTCTGAATGATGATGTAGCACCCCCGGTTTCAGGTAGGTTTCCTTTTTTTATGATTTTTTATGTTTTTAAAATGAATGGAATGAGTTGGGAAGAGGTTGGGAGTGTTTGGAATGGTTTTCGATGTGTTGAAAGGCTTTTAAAGGGGTGCACGGTTTGAGCACTGTTAGTGGAAGCCATGCGGGTTCCCCCGGAAACCGTGTGGACCCCTGTTCTGGAGATAGTAGGCCTCACACGGCCTATGCACAGTTTGACAAACTATGTGAGGAAACCATGCAGACCCTGCTTCTCGAGGCAGTGTCATGCACAAAGTTAGCGCACGGTCTTCCAAACCGTGTGGGCTAACCGTGAGGCCACTTAAAGGTAGGGTTATAAGTTCTAAGGTCTCTTGGGATTGCCTCATTTCACTCCAAATCTTCTCCCACTCAAGCCTCACTCATGATTTTCGGTTCTGAAGGGTTATTGGGGCTCTCCCACACGTTTTTGAAGCGATCCAAAGGGGTTTCAAGGTGGTTTCTTCTGGGTAAGTCTCTTCTCTTGGTTTTCTTTTGTTTTCCTCCAGATCTACATCCCTCTCTTTCCTGGTTTTCTAGATCTACACATGTTTGGTGTGTATATAGTGTTGGGGTTGCCCTAAATGATAATTTTAAGGATTTTTATGGTTATGGAAGGTGATTTTGAGAGGGTTTGGTGGTACGTTCTCCGGATTGGAGGTGCGGTTGTTTGTGGGTCATTTTCTCGGGAACCCAAAAGGTAGGGGATTCTCTCTCGACTCCACTTGGTTAGAACTTGTTGTTCCATGTTACAATTAATTTTTTGATTAAAATTAATTGTGTGTTTATGTTCTAATATGGTTGGAAATCCATTTGGGGGTTTTTGGGAAATAGGGGTTTTCTGGTGAAATGTTCTTGTTGTGGATTTTAAAATGGGAATTTTAAAATGGAATGCTATGATTGATTTTTGAATTTACTGATGGAAATGGTATTCAATAAAAATCTTGTTTTATAGAAATGGGGTTTGGCATGGAAAAAATGGTTTTTCAATAAATGGGTGATTTATTGAAGTGAATTGACATGTAATGGAATGGGTTGATTACATGATGTTGTTGTGACTTTAGTGGGTTATATGATTGGTTTTTATTGGTTGGATGTTGTGTGGAAGTGGTGAGAAGTACAAATTTTAAAAGGGGATGGATAGTGGATGTAAGGGCCACCATCTAAGGATAAGTGTATGGGAAGATCCACTAGTTGTAAATGGATGAAACGGGTGGGACTGAAGCTCCATCGTTATGATTTTTTGTTGAGCAATGATTTTCAAGTTGGAAATTGTGGTGTTAGGGTGTAATGATGGAATGGTTTGTGGATTATTATTTTTCATTCCTTTGGTTTCTTTGGTTGGGTGTGATGGCTTGGTAAGATCATGGTTGGCTCATGGTAGTGGTTTCACTTGAGATTATTTTATATAAACTATTTCATATAAATGTGCTAATGATTTTATCCTTGTGGCATGTGTAGGGAAGCCATTTGGGGAAATCCTACTGAGTTTTAGTACTCACCCCCTTGTTTGGCACTCTTGTGTCATAGTAGATGTTGTGTACCATGAAATTGGAAAAGGTAAGGCATCTCCCTCCTTTAGTGGAGCATTGTGATCCCTTGGTAGAGCTTGGAGCTTGGAGCATGGCGTGGAGCAGTGGTGGTTTCATGGCTTGTGGTGTTTGGTTTCTTAGTTTCCATAGTGTACTCTGATGTTGTGTGGACGTATCTCGTTATATTGGTTTTGAGTTTTTTTGTGGAACAACTTGGTTGTCTTTTGGGAATGCATGTCTGGTAATAGAATTGATATGCATCATATGGTGGATATTTGTGGATGATTGGTTGGTTTTGTCTTAAGGGAAAATCATTCCCCAACTTGATCATGAATCCCATAGCATTTATTTCCAGCCATTGGCACCCTGAGAACGCCGATTAAGTCCATGTATCCCTCACCGCCTCCTCAATCCAATGAGGTAGGGGCGGGGTGTTACAAGTGGTATCAGTTTGTTTGGTCCTTTGGATTTGATTCTCGGATTTGGTGTTGACATTCATTGTGGTATACTCCATGATTCGGGATGGTAGCAAGGCGTTCGAATTTCAGAACATAGAATTTATAGCATAAAAGGATGTAGCTAAACCTTTTATGCTGAAATTCAAGTTACCAGGGAGTTGGGTACATAAGTGTTTTGGTGACACTTATAGGCATTAGATATCTCATGGTTGTGGGTGTAGACAATGAGATGAGCATGACATGCATGGTAGAAATGAATTCCTTCTAGGATGCATGTTTCATTGGGGTATAATGATTTATGATGTGATATGAATATGTGAAATTGTAAATTCAATAAATTCGTATTTTGAAAATGGTTTGGTTTTCAAAATGGTGAAACATGTAACATGTGAAAAAATGTGAACTATTTGAATGCCTTGTTATGATAGTGTTGTGTAATGTGATTTGAAATGGGATTTAGTGATGTCTATGGAAGTAAGACTCATGGTTGTTTGTTTTTTGTTGATAGAAATGGCACCGAGTAGGCGTCGTAGAGACGAACCGGAGGAGGTTGCTGAGAATGTGGTAGCACCTGAGCCTCAGGTGAACCAGATGTTAATGAAAATCATAGTGAAATATTTCCATGTTGTGGGAAGTGGAAATAGAGTGGATGAACCAAGGCATATGGATCATGCGGTTCAGTTTCAAAAGTAGAATCCACCCATCTTCAGTGGTGATTCAGAGCTGGAAAGGGCAGAAGTATGGTTGAATAGAATGAACAAGATCTTTCAGTTCTTGGGAAAGCCGGTAGAGCTGAAAGTGATGTTGGCAACGTATATGTTGGAAGATCATGCCCTTCAGTGGTGGGAGTTTGTAGTCCAATCGGGGATGGAATAGGGTATGATGTGGGAAGGTTTTGATGAATTGTTTAACAAACAATTCTACCCACATAAGTTTAGAATTCAGCATACGACTGATTTCTTCAGTTTGAAGCAAGAACTGATGTCACTGATAGAGTATGAAGCTATGTTCAAGAACATAGTGCGGTTTGCACCCATGGTGGTGGGTAGCATGTTGTTGAAGGCAAGGATCTTTGAAGCAGGGTTAATGAAATAAATCCATTCAATGATAGTGGTGTTGTTTATAGATGATTACACGGAGACGGTGAATAGAGCCTCAGTGGCTGAGCGGGATCTGTTGGGCGCTTCGGGCAAGGGAAACATGGTGGTACCCATGGTGAATAGTGGGAACTCTAACACTGGGTTCACGTGAAGGAGGGAAACTTATTCTCAGGGTGGGAATATGACATATTTTCCGACGACATGATCTATAAATCTTCCTCCAAATACAAAGAGAAATCCATGATATTTTCAGTGCGGTTTGACGAGCCACATCAAGCGAGAGTGTACAGCACAGCCTCGAGCATGTCATAATTATAAGATGATGGGGAATCTGGAGCATTGTTTTCCGAATGATTCGAGGCCCGGTGTGCATGACACTCCTTAGGGATCACAGATGTCGTATGCTTCGATTGGACGAGGACTGTTGAACACCCCTCGTCAGTAGAGTAACGTGGGTCATAGTGATTCTAGGAATACAACGATGCCTCAGCAGAGAAATAAAGAGAAGAGTGTGGAAATCAAACATGGGTTCGGATCTAAGCAGGTTGTGTTGGATGATCAGTCAAGACCATCCATGGTGCAAGGTACTGTTATTTTAAATTCTACCTTGATGCAAGTGTTGTTTGATACTGGTGATTCACATTCTTTTATTGTTGAACGTGTGGTTTATTGGTTGGGTTTAAGGGTAGAAATGATGCCCTCGGTTTTGAAACATCCAACTCCTCTAGGTCGAAGAGAGTGTCGAGCCTTCTTGTGTAGAGAAAGTTGTTTCATTGTGGGTGAGGTTGAGATAGTGTGGAATTTCTCAATGCTTGAGATGGATGGTTATGATGTAATCCGTGGAATAGATTGGTGGGTGGCTTTCAAGGCCCACATCGATTATGATGCGTGAACAGTGGCTTTTACGACACATGATGGCATTGGAAATATATTTAGAGGAGGGAAGCATGAAAGGCAGGGTGTAATTACTTTGTTGGAACTAGTAGTGGGTACGTTATCATATCAGTTGGAATTTTTGTCATTGGAATCGATAAAGCATGTTGAGAAGACTATTCCTCTGGTAGTGGTGGATCAGTTCTTGGATGTTTTTTCTTAGAATTCTTTGGGTTACCTCCCGTAAGAGAAGTGGAGTTTACAACTGATCTCCTTCTGGGGACCAGTCTTATATCTCTTCCGTCTTATCGGATGGCACCAGCTGAATTTTGAGAATTGAAAATCTAGTTGGAAGAGTTAGAAAACAAAGTGTTTATCCTTCTAGCACGTCTCCGTGTTAAGCGCTGGTGTTGTTTGTGAAAAATGTGGATGGAACCTTGAGGCTATGTGTTGATTATCAGATACTTAACCAAGTTACGATAAAGAATAGATATCCACTTCCATGAATTAATGATTTGATTGACCAGTTGAGGGGAGCTTAGTGGTTCTCCAAGATCGACCTGAGGACGGGAAATCATCAATTGTGGGTGAGGAAGGAGGATATTTCTAAAATAGCTTTCAAAAGATTATATGGCCATTATGAATATGTGTTTATGCCCTTTGGTCTAAGGAATGCACTAGTAGTGTTTATGGCATTGATGAATCAGATATTTCAGAGATATTTGGATTCATTTGTAGTGGTGTTTGTCGACGATATTCTGGTGTATTCAAAGACAAGGGTGGAGCATGAGCATCACTTGGTGATAGTGTTGGGTAGCTTGAGTGATCATCGGTTGTATGACAAATTGTCAATGTGTGACTTTTTGATACAAGAATTTTGTTTTCTTGGCCATGTGATTTCTGAATGGTGTGTTTTAGTGGATCCAGAAAAGATAGAGGTTGTTATCTCATGGCAACCGTCAAAGAATGTGTTTGAGATACGGATTTTTCTTGGTCTAGCTAGGTATTATCAGCGTTTTGTTCATGATTTTTCATGTTTGGATTCGCCAATGATAACTTTTACAAGAAAGAATTTTCCATTCCAGTGGAATGATTAGTGTCAGCAGTGTTTTGAAGAGCTAAAGGGTCGTCTTACGTTAGCACCAATCATGGTTTTTCAAAATCAGGAAAAGGGTATGTGGTGTATTGTGATGCATTGGGATCCGTGTTGGGGTGCGTTTTCATGGAAGGGAATCATGTGGTTGCATATGGCTCATGGTAGTTGAGAGTGAATGAGAAGAACTACACAACTCATGATTTGGAGTTGGCAGTACTGGTCCATGCTTTGAGAGTGTAGCGTCATTATCTCTTAAGTGAGAAAATCATGGTATATACGTATCTTAAGATCTTGAAGAATATTTTCTCACAAAGGTATTTGAACTTGAGGCAAAGGAGATGGATGGAATATCTTCAGATGTTTGATTTTGACTTAATGTACACACCTGGTAAATAAAATTCGGTGGCAAATACATTAAGTAGAAAATCATATGCTCAGTTGGTGATAATAGAATTGGACCAGTTGCAGTTACTGTCGGTTATAGATGATATGTGGTTGGAATGTCATGACCCGGGCGATAGAGCGGCCTTCTCTCTGGTTTTGATTATTCCTGACTTTAATGGCTTGGTTAGAGAGGCACCGATATCTAATTCTCATTGTGTGACCATGGGGTTGATGCTCAATGGTGGGGAGACCATTGAGGTTTGGCAACTGAATGAATATTCAGTGATTTGTTTTCAAAATTAGATGGTTGTACCAGTTTCTTTTCAAGATGATCTTCTCAGGGCGTATCATCATTCTAGGTGGGTTGTTCATCTTGGATTTCAGAAAATGTATAAATTCCTGAAGGCATAGTTCTGGTGTGCTGGTATGAAAAGAAGTGTGGCTGAGTTTGTATTGATATTCTTGACTTGTCAGCAAGTCAAGGAAGATCATCAGAGGCTAGCATGAATGTTGCAGTCTTTACCAATCCCTATTTAGAAGTGGGAGTAGATAGCGATGGATTTTGTCACAGGTCTCCCACGAATGGTCAATAAGCACTCATCCTGATTCGTGAATCTCATACGGTGGAGGATCTCTCCAAAATCTATATCCGGGAGGTGGTAAAGAGGCATGGTGTTCCAGTTTCAATTGTATAAAATAGATATCCAAGGATTACATGTCGTTTTTTGGAAATCCTTACAGCAAGCCCTTTGAACACAGTTGACGATGAGTACGACGTATCACCCTCAGACGGATGGTCAATCCGAGAGGACGATGCAAACTCTGGAGGACATGTTGTTGACTTTTTTCATGGATTTTGGTTGCTCGTGGGAGGATCACTTGTCTTTGGTTGAGTTCTTATACAATAACAGCTATCAGGCATCAATATAGATGGCTCTATTTGAAGCATTGTATGGTCAGTCGTGTCGTTCTCCACTATGTTGGGAGGAAACGGGTGATTCTTAGATGGTTGTATAGAGCCTTGTCCTGGAGACTATGGAGAAGATAAATTTGATCTGGAAGAGAATAGAGATGGATCAGAGTCGTCAGAAATCGTATGCAGATCATCGTCGATGGCCATTTTCGTTCCAGGTGAGTGATCATGTGTTCTTAAGGATCTCTCCAAGGATGGGACAACGTTGTTTTGGGAAGTATGAAAAATTATCTCTGAGGTATATTGGGCCTTTTTAAATTCATGAACCAGTTAGTGAGGTAGCCTATCATTTGTGTTTTCCACCATGGTTTAGTGCGATGAACAATGTGTTTCATGTGTCACAGTTGAAAAAGTATCAGCCGGACCGTGACCATGTCATTCGATGGGTTCATTATGAGCTAGAACCGGTTTCTTTGTTGGTGCACATGCTAGTGCGGGTTGTTGATAGGAAAGAAAAAGTATTGAATGGTAAAATCATTGGTTTTGTTTGAGTTTTATGGTAACATGGTCATATTCAAGTTGAGACTTAGGGGGCGGGAGAAAGAGATGATCAAGCAGTGGCCTGAGCTCTTTCGGCAAAGGGCGGGTTCAACACTTTTCGGGAACAAAAATTCCAATGGTGGGGAGAATGTATCACCCCCCGGTTTGAGTTATATGGCCTTTTTTAGGCTTATTTATGTGTTTAATGTGAATGGAATGTTTTGGGAAGATATTGGGAGAGTTTGGAATGGTTTTGGATGTGTTTATAGGCTTTTAAAGGGGTGCACGGTTTGAGAACTATTAGTGGAAATCATGCGGGTTCCCCAGGAAACCGTACAGACCCTTGTTCTCGAGACAATAGGCCTCGCACAACCTGCGCATGGTTTTCCAAACTGTGCGAGGAAACTATGGATACCCTGGCTCTCGAGGCAGTGGCGAGCGCACGGTTAGAGCATGGTGTGCCAACCCGTGCGGGCAAACCGTGCGACCACTTAAAGATAGGGTTATAAGTTCTGGGCTCACTCGGGATTGCCTCATTTCCCTGCAAATCTTCTCCCACTCGAGCCTCATTCGGGATTTTCCATTCTCAGGGTTTGGTGGGGCTCTCCCACACATTTTGGAATCGATTCGAAGGGTTTTTAAGGTGGTTTCTCCCAGTTAAGTCTCTTCTATTGGTTTCCTTGTGTTTTCCTCTAGATCTACATCCCTCTCTTTCTTGGTTTTCTTGATCTACACTTGTTGTGTGTTGATTTACAGGTTGGGATTCCTTGGATGTTAATTTTAAGGATTTTAATGGTTAGGGAAGGTGATTTTGAGAGGTTTCGGTGGTGCGTTCGCCGGATTGGAGGTGCGGTTGTTTGTGGGTCATTTTCATGAGAACCCTAAACATAGGTGGCTTCTATCTCGACTCCACTTAGTTAGAACTAGTGGTTCCATGTTACAATTAATTTTTTGATTAAAATTAATTGTGTGCTGATGTGAGAATTTGGTTGGAAATCCATTTGGGGGATTTTGGGAAAAAGGGGTTTTGTGGTGAAATGTTCTGGTTGTGGATTATAAAATGGGAATTTAAAATCGGAATGATATGATTGATTTGTGAAATTATTGATGTAAATGGTATTCAATAAAAAGTTTGTTTAATTGGAATGGTGTTTTTCATTGAAAAAAATGGCTTTTCATCAAATGGGTTATTTATTGAAGTGAACTGACATGTAATGGAATTGGTTGATTACATGATTTTTTTGTGGCTTTAATGGGTTATATGCTTGGTTGTGATTGGTTGGGATGTTGTGAGGAAGTGTCAAGAATTACCACTTTAAAAAGGGGATGGATAGGGGATAGAAGGGACACCATATAAGGATAAGTGGATAGGAAGAGACAATAGCTGTAAATGGATGAAATGGGTGGGACAAAAGCTCCATTGTTATGCTTGTTTGTTGAGCATTTCTTTTCAAGTTGGAAATTGTGGTGTTAGTGTGTCATAATGGAATGGTTTGTTTCTTGTTTCTTGGCTTCCCTTTGGTTGCTTGGGTTGGGTGTGATGGCTTGGTAAGATCATGGTTGGCTCATGGTAATGGTTTCACCTGTGATTATTTTATATAAACTGTTTTATATAAATGTGCTAACGGTTTTTTCCTAGTGGTGTGTGTAGGGAAGTCATTTGGGGAAATCCTTCTGAGTTTTAGTACTCACCCCCTGCTTTCCCATTGTGGTGTCTTTATAGATGTTGTGTACCATGATGTGGGAAAAGGTAAGGCATCTCCTTCCTTTAGAAGTGCATTGTGATCCCTTGGTAGAATCTTGGAGCTTGGAGCTTGGCATGGAGTTGTGGTTGTGTCATGGCTAGTGGTGTTTGGTTGTTTAGTTTCTGCAGTGTACTCTGATGTTGTGTGGACATGTCTCATTATATTGGTTTTGAGTTGTGTTGTGGAACAACTTGGTTGCCTTTTGAGAATTCATGGTTGGGTAATGGAATTGTTATGAATCATATGGTGGTTGTTAGTGGATGGTTGGTTGGTTTTGTCTTAAGGGAAAATCGTTCCCCAACTTGATCTTGAAGCCCTTAGCATATATTTCCAGCCATTTAGAGCCCTAGGAACGTCGCTTAAGGCCAAGTAGCCCTCACTGCCTCCTCAATCCAATGAGGTAGAGGCGGGGTGTTACAGATGAAGTTACATGTTATTAATATAAATGTGATATTTTAGTTAAAATCATATATCACCCATATAAATGTATGAAAACATGTGAATATTGTCATGAATATATAATAACTATATATTTTATTTATTTTGGGCTAATAATTATGAATCATAAATCACTATGATTTTTGGTGAGATTGTAATGGCTGAAATTTTTTTTCTCAAGTTTTTGTGTTAACTAAGAAAATAACGCATTTGAGATGCCTCAAACCAAGGTAATGATCATTAATTGTTTTGAAACTATATGAGAATTATATTTAATTAATTTTATACATCTTATATTGAGTAAAGGAACACTCGGATGTGTAGGGTTGTTAGAATAAATTTTAGTGCATTATTTCATGTAAATAATTTCATTTAAACTAAAAAAGATCATTACATGCACAAAACTAAGAAAACTAGGAAAACATGGAAAACTAGGAAAATGATATACATGAATAATAAAAATTCAGTGAAATATAAATTTACTCATTTTTTACCTAAGGAAAAAAAATATAATTCTTACGCATGGTTTTCTTAGAATGGCTGAAGATAAGTTTTTAAATTTTTATAGTGATATTGTAGTTAAAAATTCACATCACATTTCTAAAACTAAAAAAATTGGATTCAATTTTAGTGGAATGATATATAATCCATTGATTCATTTTTCATAAATGTTAATGAATATTACACCATTATTATTCATTTATTATAATAATGGAATGTATTTTTTTCATTTTAAAAGTTTTACCTTATTTAAAAGCATGTGTCATATTCTCAAAAGTGATAAAACGATATTAAAATGTTGTAAAACACTATCAAACTGATCATTGATTCATATATTACCAATATTAGTGAAACATAATCATAATTATGCATGGTATAATTTACATGAAGAAAATTCCCTTAATTTTATAAATTCATTCTTATTTTAAAAAATATATCACATTCTCAAAACTGATAAAATAATCACGATTTATTTTGAAATAATGGGAAAAAAATCTTTGATTCATTTCTAAAATGAAAAAATGAAAAAAAAAATTCATTATGATAAATAGTGTGGATAAAAATAAAGAAAATATATTGTTCTTAATTATACAAGAAGTAGTTTAGTAAAAAAATATATATAACATTCTTAAAAAAATCAAACATGCTAAGGCTGTCTAGAAACTTAAGAGAAATAACCTTAGAATAATTTTTCTTAAGAATAATAAAAATATAATAATTTATCTGAGTGATGTTGTAAAAACTAAATAATTTGTGTTCTCTCAATTTAAAAGTGATATTTTTGTTAGGAATGTGTGCCACATTCTAAAATATTAGGAAATGATCTTGGTTTTTAGTTACACTCAGCCAAAAAGATCATAAACTTATTCATTATTCTACAAAAGTTTTTTTATACAAGTTAGTTGGGTATTAATTTGTAATATATTCATTAAATTTTAGTTATATTTAAATTCATTTAAGTACTAATATTTAAAAACATATTTTTTATTGTTTATTATATATAATTTTTTTCAAATATTTTAATAATATGTCAGAGATATGTAAAAATTCAAAATATTTCTGTTGATTCAGAAATATGTTTTTTTATATGGTTTTGAAATTATTAAATTATACAATTAATTTAAATGAAATATTTTTAACAATAATAGGTAAATTAAAATTGTAAAATATTACCCATTTAATATAATATATATTTTTTACTTGAATTTTTTAATTTGATATTCATTGGGTTTTTTGAATATTAGCTGCTCTAAAAAGTCATTATCATAATAAAGAGGTTAATTTCTCAATGATTTTTTCAAAATGAGAATGGTCAGAAAATTTATTTGGATAAGTGGTGTAAAAGACTTCTTAGCACTGATAAGGTTCTCTTCTAGAACCAATATAATAAATTTGTGTATCCATGTTAAAAAAACATGTCACAAGTCATCGGAAACCATGAAAAAATGATCTTGTTCTTAATTGTTTACAATAATCATCTTTACCAAACCTCTAAACAATACCCAAAAAATATAATTTAAAATTCTGTTTTATATATTGGGGAGTCCATTATACTTTCTTAACCAATGCAATTTAATTACCATGTTATCCAAATAACATATAAACAATAGAAAAATATGGCTATAATGTAATTTTTACATCGATTTCCCTTTATTATTTTTATATAGAACCATATACCTAAATCTTTCCACCATATAAATTTCAGTGTCTCTAATTTTACCTTTCAATATAAGTCTTCTAACCATTCCTTAATCCAAAATTCCTTTTATAATAGTGTTTCAAAAAAACTATATCAATCCCTTTACTAAACCATTAATACACCTAATATTCATTGACATAAATATTTCAAACCCATTTATTTCTTATTTTAATAAAACCCCTACCCATGAATAATAAAATCAATTTATAAAATAATTTTTTCCCATTATATTGAATAATAATCTCTCCCCAAATAACAGTTGATCCATAACAGAAAATATTCAATCATATGATTAGATCTTATAAAATATTGAAAACCAAAAGTATAATTTTTATTACAAAGTATTGAAATAATATGGTTAATAAACTAAAAAAACACACAAGTCAAACAAAACGATTTATAATAAAAAATTCACGAAAATTGTTATCACCCAAAATCAACTAATCTGATTATCCATCACTGAATCAAAAAATATATATATTTTATGATGCCTTAGTTAAGAAACTATGAATCAAAATATACAAAATGACCAAATCCATATTATTTAACCATCCTATATCCATTATAAAAAACATTCTAATACAAAAATTATTTCAATTTTAAAAAATTATAATATTTTTTTAAAAAATGAAATGATTATAAAACCCAATGGATCAATTAATTTCACAATTGCATTCTACACTTGAAATTAGTCTTCCAAAGGTAAATCATCTGAAAATATTCCTAAATATCTAATGTAAAAATATATGTCTCTAATAATATTTTATTTTTTATTCAAATCATCTTATTTTCACTTATCACCTCAAAAATAATAATTATAAAATAAAAACCAAAACATATATCCCTGATCACTAACACCAATTTCAAAATCATCATTTTCATCCAAAATTGGGAGCTATAATTACTAGTCCCATATTAATTTATAATTAATTACAATAATCAAATGATGAAATGTATGAAAATCTCATCCAGTAAGAGATAATCTCTACTCAAGTTAACAGTAACACCTCACACTAACAATCCAAAGGCTAGTCGACCAACCTATTCTTAGAAAATTTAACTTACACATGAAAACATTCATCAATAAATTCAAACATAAATATGTACATATATACATATATAAATATATATAAAAAAATATATCAACAAACTACCTCTATCCACTCCCTATAATTAAATTAATATATCACATCGGTATTGATTATTATAGTTTAAAATGAAACAAAATCAGGATACAATTTGTGATCTCAATGGTTGTAAAATGATCAAGATATGGTTGTTAACTCAATTAAATAATAATTTTTTTATGAGTTCGTTTTGTAAGTACATAAATCCAATTAGAACACTCAATAGTGGAATGGAGATATACATATTGATTTCTAACATTATAGGTCCCTACAAACATATTCACTAATCATACCACTATTTTTCCAATTATAACCATCAAGAGGGGGTGAATTTAAAAAAATTAATAACTTCTAAAATTTTACTCTTTTCAACAAAGTAATGTTTTGAAGATATGATGTTCAAAAAAATTCAAAGTAAAAATTTTAAACACATTTCGAATAAATGATCCATAAGATAAAAACCTTCCAAATGATTTAAATATAAATTAAATAAGAACAATAATGAAAAAATAATAATGTAAAATGATTCAATTGAGTTCCAAATAACAATCCGAAATATCCGTAAAATATTTTATTAAAATAATTTCTTTTTAGTTCACATACATAGTGAACTTCACTTTTAATCTAATGTGGTAAGTGGATCTACCCCTAGTAAGTAGACATAAAACATTTTAAAATGAAACATCATAGTCATAGAGATATTAAGAAAAAAGATCTATCACCAGAATTCTTTGACCAATGATCTAAAGAAAAGCATCATACCCATTACTTCTTCAAATAGAAAGATCAACAACACCATGTCCTTATACTCTATATTTCGTTTATTATATAGTTATGAAACTAAAAAAATAAAAAAAACAAACAATAATCATTCACAAAGATCACTCACTATGATGGAAGCACTTAAATGACAATAAACATCAAATGAAGGATCACTATTACAGAGAGAATTATCATCTCTTAGATGTTAGATCTTGATGTTTTCTGTGTCTCATAATTAAAGCATTGGTTCTATGTTTATAGATGTTTATTGTAAAAAATATTTAGTGATCTTACAGATTAATTATTTTCAATTTAGTTACTTTGTTATTGCCTTATCATGTCCCTATATTTATATAATGGTTCATATCATTCTATAATATGTTGTAAAATGATTATAATTCCAAATGAGTTATCCTAATATGAAGGTTTCATAAATAAAAAATATAAAAAAAATTGGGTTAACCAAATGTTAAGTTAACATTAATAAAATAAAATGTATTTTTCTTTATCAATATAAAAAACTAGATGATTTATTTTTAATTAAGTAAATCGATGTCAATAGTTTTAACAAGAATCATAAAAAACACTATGGGAAACTAAGTTGAATTTTCAAGGCCTAATCTGTGTATTTAAACTAATATGATTATAATAATCACAAATCTATAAAAATATACTCTTAAATATCATAATAGAGTCCTCATACCTAAAATATATAGAGTCATACTTATACCCCCATTGTGTCCAACAACCTAGCCAACTCAAAGAGAATGTATCTAAAATCATTACTCTTGGGATTACACCCACTTAAAATAAATTTCATTAAAAAGTGGAATATTTAAGGAATTTTGAAAAATTATATTTTATTTACCATTGCATTGTTACGTAAAGACCCAAAATAAATTTTGATAATATATTTATAAACTGTAATATTTTAATTAGGTGGAAGATGAATGAAATTATCATATAGGATATCTCATCATAATATTTTAAAATTTTATTGTAGTATTAAAAAGATAAAATAAGTTTACTTCACTAATTTATTCATTAATTATTGGTCTCATTATTTCAAAAAAAAATTGGTATCCATAATCAACGAGGTTATATATTTCTATATTATGAGGATAATGAAAAAATAATTCTCAATTGGAAGGATCATTATATTTTACAATAGAAAGATTTTATCATTATAATCATAACATACCTAATAGTTGGCTACCTACCACTCCAAAACCCTCTCCCACTATTAATTATTATGCGTTAAATGTATAATATCTAATGAAATCCTTAGTGTACCAAACAAATAGTGTTACTTTTATTTTTCAAAATATATGGATTCTTTTACGATAGAAACAAATACCAACCCTAATGATACACTTCTCATACCTACTACTTCAGTAATGAATGATTAATTATTTATAGTGTATTTTTTATTTTAAAAAACAATGAATTAGTGAAAAGAATATAATGAATCATTCTTATAATCTTAAACGATGATATTAGAAATGGAGTTTCCCTCTAGGTTAATAAATTTTTATTTATTCCTTTACAAAAATAAAAATAATATCAATCAAAAAATAAATGTATCCCATGATGTTATAATCAAAAAATATTAATTTACCTAGGTGGTTGTGTAGATTAAATAATATTGAATATTAAATTATCCGTATAAATTGAATTGATAAATAGGGGTCTATGAATTGAACTAAACTAATACGTGTTCAATATAGTATTAATATTTACATTGATAGTAAAATAACACTCAAAAATTTCATTCTAACCTATATTTTGGTATTTATAATACTTTCACTTTGAGAGTTTACTCTGACTTATTTCATGAGAGAATTTATGTATCACTATTGACGATGATTTCATTTTTTATTTATTAAAAACTTTCTCATTGATGGATGTGTGGTTATTTGTAGATGATTTGGAACAAAATGAATGAAAAATTATAAGTAATCAATGTTAATTATATGGTTTTACCATGAACATGATATAAGTAATTTGATAAAAATGAATTTTGAATAAATCAGTGAAAGATGACATTGAAAGTATTTTTTCACATATATGCTTACCAGTATACCCATAGGGAATTATAATAGTTATAGTCCATTATCATTATACTATGGTTTAATACATAAATTTATAGGTTGACTATGACGATGTTTTTAGTGAATCATATGATGAATTAAAGTTACACCACATTTTTTTGTTGAAAAAATATTCATTTTAGATCCTATGGTATTAATAAAAATAACTTGTTCCCAAGAAACTTGAGAATGAATACCACAATGATATAAATATATATTTGGATTAAAAGAGAATTAAAGCATATAAAAATTTATTTTTCCATGTATATTAAATGAATATAAATATATATTCTTGAAATGGATTACGAAAATAATATGACTTACAAACAAATATTATCATAGATCCTGAATTTGTCGAACATTAGAAACACTAGACCTCGAAAAATACCAAAAAATCATTTTGAATTTATAATAACAAATAAATGATATGAGTAACTTATTGATGGATGAAAAAACATTGAAATGTTCAATCAAACTCACTAGTGACAATTTTATTATGGATTAAAAAATTTAGGGAAAGTTATGTTGTGAAAAATATCTACATTTGGTGATGCTAAGGGAAGAAAGTGAAAGACATATCAAATTTTTGAAACACATCTATAGTCATCATGTACTTAAAATTTGTGATCATAAACCTACCCAATTACTTAATCCTATGTATAATATGATTAAAATTTATAATTTAGGAGTGTAACTATAAGGCACCATAAATTATCTACTTGATAAAAAAGAGTGTTTGAAAATTTTAAAAACGCACATGTCATGTTAATTTTTTCCCTATTTATCTAAAGTCATCATTTTCTTCTTCCTTGATCCAATTAACTATTCATTGATAGGAATAATTATTTTAGAGTTTCTATTTTTTACCATTGATTCATCCTCCACATAGTTTTATTTTTTCCCATCAAAGGTTAAACATTCGGTATCAAGGCATTTATATTCTTGGAGATATTATTCTATTATTCAAAATGGAATCCATAGAGGATACATATAATAGAAAAATAGGGTTTGTAATCTTTAATATGGGATAACATACACATGAAATGATAAGAAATAGTATTTAAATTGATAGGATGGATTATAATGTGTTACCCTCATCCCTCCTAATGAAATAGTTGACATGTGTTATAAGACTAGTGATACAAAATGGTATTTTCAAAACAAACATTGATATTAATATTGGATATAATAAAGAAAATAAGTTAAATTTTTTTAAAAAATACCCATTTTTTGGACATTTAAATGGGTGTGATGAGTCATATGATAATTCATTATTTAAATGAATGAAATGGATTTTTAATTTGATGATATTGATTTTGTATTGATGATTCCTCCATGTTTTATAAATTGATAATAATTGTCCTAATTTTTTTAAAAAAATAATTATGATTGATTTTATGTTGATTTTTCTGTTAAAAAGGCCAAAAATTTCTTCATATAGTAGGAAATTAGTATGGGTTTAGCCTTGGGGGTGAATGTCAAATATGAAAATTTTACTATATTCAATGCTTCAAAATGGTTTAATTATATTAAAACTAATAACACTCATGAATTTGAAATTTAATTAGATAATCATGTAACAATTTTTATGAGTTTATTTTATCATATTCAAAATATATTCATTGAGACAAATCTTGTGGGATCAAATATTGTGTGTGTGAGAAAAATATATAATTTCTGAAATCAAATATGGTCATGAATCAAGATTCTCAACCCAAAGTACCTTTAATATATCCAATGAACCATTTAAGAGAGAATGTAAAATTTTATAAAAAAAATTGATTCTCTTCAGGTTACTTATGTAAAGTGTGAACAACCCAAAAACATCACCAAAATGTGTCTCACTATACTAATAATTAAATTTAAATGGAATGAGAACATTAAATATGTCTAGTGGGGGAGTAATGATGAAAAAGAATCAATGGTTGATGTTTCATACAATGTAAGAAAAAGAGGAAATACATAGATATTTTAAATTTGGTACATATTACAGATGGACCGTAAAAAAAATATTAAATCATATATAAAGATATGATAATGAAGAAAATATTTCTAATAATAACAGATCAATCAATAAAAAAGGGATGTGAAGCACAAAAATTATAGAAGAGAAGTTTGAATTCGATGGTGGTCTTTTTATTGATGGATTGGCATATAATATTTTATGTTTAAATCAACAATGGGATAAATGAAATAAAATGATATTTTGAATAATAGATTCATCATAATGATAATAAATAATTGAAGAACACATTATAAATGATTATTTTATAAGCTGGAATCTATTGAAATTTTTCAATGATTAAAATAGTATTCTAAGGGGAATGAATTAGGTCAATGATATTTTTTACAGATGAGTTACCCGTTTTGATAAAAATAGCATGTATAAGCTTGTTTAATATGGGTATTTGAGAAATATACTAAAGCAAAATCATTAAATAATCATAAAATATGTTGTTTTTCATAAAAGAATGATCGTTAACATGGGATCGATGGTGTTGGGGATCAAAACTCATAACCTTTTGGGTTAAAATACATGGATTTTTATTGTTTCATGAGAATGAAATTAACTACTGAAGATAAGTATTTTCTTAATTGTATTTATAATTTTACTCACATGACTTCTTTCATGTAAATATGAAGATATTGTGTGGTTGAATCTCCTTTAATGGTGTGATAAAAATCATAATGATTTTTCTATTTGAAGATTACGATCTGATAATAGATCCAAATATAATAAGGGATAATTTGAGCGAGATATAGTGAATAATTTAAAAATTAATGAATTATGTTCATCATAAATATCCAAATAAAAGATTTACTAAATAGAGGTGTCAAGGTTTTCAAGATATTAGAATAACTATGTTTTTGAAGCATGGAACTTCAAAAATATTTTAATGAAAACCCACAATAATTGCCATCTATATTCTACATAAATGCTTACAAAACCCAAATTCAATGAATACAACAGATGAAGTGTTTCTTTGAAGAAAATTTATTTTATAATATTTATAGTATTTAGTAGAAAATATTACATTATAATAGAAGGAATATATTTGTGAAAGTTTGGTGAAAGATCCAATATGTGGCTATTTCTTATATATAAACTTTGGTGAAAGGAGTTATATTTCTAGTAAGTCAAAAGCTATTTTTTTCATTTGATATAAATGTGAAAATATGTTTCTGAAGATGATGTTACTTATTTAAGTTTGAGTTGTTGGTGTTGTATAAGAATTATTCATTATAAAGGTAAAACAAGTATCTTTATTAGCATTAATAATCCTTCATTCTGAGTTACTGATGGAGAAAAAGAAATTTCACTTCTAAATTCAAAACTTTCTTTACATATATTAAATTTTCCTACATCATTAAGATACCCATCATCCAAAATGTGGATGTACAAAGGATATATTTATACATTATTATATGATGGACCAGGTCCTCTATTACTAGATAGAATTTATTGATGTTATCAGATAATGATATATATATTCCAACACATAAATATCAATGATATGGATTTATAAATTTTAATCTATGGAGTAGAGAATATAAAATGGCTGAAAACAATTCAATTTATAGGATGATTGGATGGAATATTTAGAGATTCTTAGATTGATCAATGTAATCCTTTAATGATGCATTATATGGAATTTTATAAACTGATTAGATGAATGTATGTGAGCTTTAGTTTCAAAGTACAAAAACATTTTATAGGAATATCCACATAAAATTTTTGTGGGATAATTTTGAAAGAATTATCAGTTATAGTGTATAATTTCTATGTTACCAGATGGATGAAACATGAGAAGAACACTATATATAGATATCATTGATACTATAACAGATTAATATTCATTTGGAATACATCAAAAGCTCTATTGGATAGATTATTTCATGTCAAAAATGGATGGTGTTCTAATGCATTAGGTAGAGTTGTGGAAATTAAACTGATTATGTTTTTTGTAATGATTTCTTCAGAGAACATTCATTGGATAAAATCATATTTATTATTACAATAACATTGTAATGACATAAACAATGATGATTTTAAGTTGATTGTTTAATTATTTTAAAAATCCACAGAAATGGACGTTTTTAGAGGTCCCCTGACTTTGAGATAAGTATTTTTTTGGTAGTTTTCTAACACAAAAAGGATTGAGGAAGCCTCAGGATGACTCTGTAAAATTTGAGAGGTGTCCATATAAATTCAGGTGAGTGACATGTCTAAATATCTAATTTGGGAGAATATGAAAAATATTTTTGGGTACACAAATATTCTACATGATATTGTGTCTATCACTATTTTTACACAAAAAAGAGTCCATTAAATAGAGTTTTGTGAGAATAGTGTGAGTTAACAATAAATTTTTTTACCCAGTTGAAGAAAATTTTCATCAGATCATGTTTCAATTGATGAATTAAGAGGTGCATCAGACTGATTTCCCATATATGAAGAATAATGATGAATGGGAGTTGTCAAATGAGTTTATAGTAACATTAAAATGAATCATCGGATTTATTTTAGTCAATCGGAGTTTCTCTAAATGAATGTTCCTAGAATAGACCACAATAGATATAATTTAATTCATTTTTTTACTACAAGATAGAGAAATTCTAGATGGGGAAATTAAGACATAAAATAGAAATCATAAAGAATGGATTCAAATAAGAATGATTCTTACTGAGGTAAATTTCTGGCCAATGTTCTATTATGGTGATATTGAGATATCCATGGAATTCCATAATCAGGAAAATGTTTCAATATGTAACATCCTGGATTCTTTTCTTAAGGTTTTTACCTTTGGAATTTAATTATAACTTATTGGTTTTTCCCTATTGTCTGTGCCTAATAAGGTCTCCAGATTTTAGGGGGTATGTAGGTATTTTTCGGATTCTAGAGGATTTATTATCTGAGAAAATTTATCATTTGTATGGTTATTAGAAACCATGATCCCAGGACACATGGTTTAAGGAACCTATGCATGTATTTTTAGTGTATATCTAAGGATTCATGGTTTTCCCTAACTATGCGACCTAGGTCTCACGCCTATATGGGGATCTACATATTTTAGAAGAGGAGAACATAAATTTTTTTTAACGGTCTTATAAATTGTTCATATGAACCGTGTGAGGGGTCTTGGATTATAGAGGTGCACATGACTGGCACAATGTTTGGACAACCATGAACCCTTGTTTTAAAGTAAAAAAATATTTTACCCATATTTTTCTTAAAACCAAAATCCATATACTACTTTTAATTTCATTTTAAATGGAGGATCTATTTCTCCCATTAAATTTCCTCCCAGTAGGAATTAATTTGGTTTTATCATCTAGAATTTAATTAGTGATTCATTTATCTTGTTGTATCTACACCCGTATGTTCAATATTTTACTTGTGCCTTTTGACATTTTTCATCGTATCAATAGAGTTATTTTGGAGTAAAGTGATAAACCTTATATTTGAGATATTCATCCATTCATATTTTTTCTTATAATCAATGTCATGTTATAAGTTGATCTAGATTAGTTTACTACCATGGATTTTTGGTAGGTGTCATATACCTTTTACAATAATGTTTAGTTGTTTTATATTGAGTTTTCATTGTGAAAAATTTCGGAATTTATGGGAACATAATACAATAAATTTAATACCTTGAATAAATATTTGGATGCATGGTAGGTTTCCCACATAGTACCATGTGATGGATGGAGGTTTTCAACCTCATCTAGGACCAAACATGAGGTATTCTTGTGTATCTTCTCTATGATATATGACCCCAATGGATGTGTGTGTGTGAGAGAGAGAGAGAGCTCTCCGTCATAGTGGAAGATATTTTAAGTTAAAATATATATTAGCAGAGGGTTTATTACTATATTCTAGAGAATTACATGATATTAAATTGACTAAATTGATTAAATTGAACATTTGGAAATGAATTTAATGAACTCATGGCCTGTGAATAGTTTTAAAATGTAATATCAAATAGAATAATGATAAAGGGTGTACTTAATGAATGGACCTTATTTTCCATATGTTAATGTTTTGAATACCATGGAAATTTCTATTATATGGAACTTAAACATCATCATATTCAATGGAAATTTATACTCCTTAGATTAAAGATTAAATAATATTCCATGGACATTTATACTCCATGTATCTAGATTATATTAAATTACTTGTACATTACTACTCCTTATTTACAGTTTTGAGCCTGAAGCTTGTTTATATAGAATTGTCCACTATGTAATACTTAGATATTTCTATTCTTGGAATATAGGTCACAAATTCCGGATACCAGATTTCTCAATATATGCCACAGTGGATGTTTATCATTATTTACAGGTATCCTAGGTTAACGATTTCTTATTTATAGTGGTCCTTTTTAAAATGAACAATATAATTTGTGAATGTATCACTCTTGGATATTTATTTATATCACTGTTTTATAATGAAAACATCTTCTTCTTAAATAATCATATTTGAATCATTATATAAACTATTGGTGTTTTCCTACTTAGTGTTATATCATACCTTTATTGGTACATCATTGGATACTCGGACAGACATCACGGTTTCTAGTAGGGATTGGGGAAAACACTAGTTTTATGATTTCTTATGGATTATTCTAAGAGTAGGGGAGCACATGACCGAGCTATGCTCATGATTCTATCAGGAGAAAGTTATTTTTAGTCTTTTATAATTTAGATTTTTTGTTTTTTATTGGATTCTTATTTTCAATTATTAATTAAAATTTTTATAGAGATAAGTAATACACTATTTTTTATATGACACTACCTTGGAATAGTTTATTATTATTAATTCAGTATATTTGATTCTTTAGATTTTGTTTCCTGTTATATCATATTATTTTTCTATTTATGGATACAATTACACTATTATGATACAGTCTAATTATTATGGTAATGTCTCCCCACTATACCACCTTAGGCCCTCTTTACATGTCGACAGCCTCTAGAAAATGGGATGTGTTCTCTAGGTCCATGTGACCTACCATATCGAAGTATCATTTACTGGCTCTCATGTTGGGATATTGAAAATTGGTATTTCATCTCCTTTTCTTGCCATACTATTTTTAGAAAATAGATATGATATTAGGAACATATTGGATCTTGGTTATATGTAATAACTATCAGTAGGTAACCCATGTTTGTGGTTATTTCCAAGTATCTAGGAATAAGGAATTGTTATTCTAATTTTTACCTATTAATAAGGATCTTATTACACCATTGGGTGATAAAAATGAAATATGATGTTATTGTTTGTATTATTGAGTAATTTCATGTTATAATTGGACTAATATACCAAGTAATAATTTGTTACGCAATCATTTTATGCACCTTATATGAATCACAATCCATTTATATACCATTTAATGATGGATGCATTTATTGACATAATGAAATTTATTATGTGTGCCTTGTGTTACCTAATATTCATTGGTTAAAAAATTTTACAGGATAATTAGAAACACAATTTGTTATTTGAGTTCTTATAGTAACCATTACATTATATTTCTTCATAGTCTACAGTAGACACCCTTATCAGTCAGTTATGTTACACTAAATCATATACAATTGGTCGCATGGACTGGAACATGTTTGTGTTTGGATTAAATTAATTACACCCTTTGGTGTAAAAAATATATGGTTCTTCATGGACGATAAGTGATGAACCATTTGTTTTAAAAATTTAATGATAATTTGTAATATAAATTCACATTTCAATGAAATGTAATTCTAAAATGGAAATTTTTCTTATAAATGATGTTTCAAATCCCAATTGATTGTCCAAATATCAGGACTGGTGCTAAATACATAGAAGATGATCCAAACCCTAATTTAGGGAGATGGTAGTTGGAAGTGTCTCTAGTATTTGTTAAATTGTTCCTTTTACCCAATCTGGGATTTATGAGCAGAAATAGGGTTGTGGTTTATTTATAGGATTCCTTGTACATGTCCTATTTTTATATTTGTGATATGATTGTTGCCAAATATTTTTTGAGGCTTGAGTTTGGATTCATAATGACATGCCACAATATTGACCACTAGACATGCTTTATGATAATGGAAACTAACATGCTCTAGATGTGGTGGAATCTGAGCCTCCAGTTGAACCTCATGCAATTCCACTTGTAGGAACACCCATTTTCATAATATGGGTGTCGATGACCATTTCCAAGTGAGTTTCTCACACTTTATGTAGACTGTGTATGGATCCCTATAGCCTAACTTATCTATGGATGATCTGATGTGTAGGTTCTAGTAGAAACATCAACACTTGGTGGAAAAATAAGAATACTACACCCCCCACAAATAAAGACATATTTAAAATCTAAATATTACATTGGGAAAACTAATAGTGAGTAAATAATGAAAAACATAAAATTTTTTGTTAACATGATCCCCTAGAATCATCCCATCCCTGAATAAAACTATTCTGAAGAAACATATAGTTAGTAATACAATATTAATTTTGGAAACAATGTTGAATGACTTTTAAAATTGATGTTAATGATGAAGAGAAATGATGATTGTATATTTATAGGGAAATATGGTCATCATCATTCATATTTTTCTACTAATACAGTTGAACAAAGTTACTCAATAAAAGTGTTGGTCATTATTATTGTTGGTTACATCGACACATTTAAATGATCAGCGATATTATTTTATATGAAAAATTATATTATTTTTAGTGAATAAAAAAATATTCTATTGAAATATTATTTATTTTTATGTTGATTTCATGAAATAATCCTCCAAATAAAATTTTCTAGGCTAATATATTATAATGATTTATTAAGTAGTTTTTATAATGGTGAGAATGTTTCTTATTCTATAAAGTTGATAAATTTAAATAAAAGTGATATTTATTTTAAAATATAAATTATAACATTTATAGAATTATATTGATAAATTAATCTTTAAATTTTAACTCATCAAATTAAAGTTACCTTAGGGAATTTTTTTGCAATTTTATAAATAAGATAATTTTTTGGTTGACTAGTGAAAACAATATTTTGTATTACTATTAAAAATGAATTATTATATGATCATGATTTAAAGATTATTAACCATTATTTTTTCTAAAAATATATTTATGGAATGAAATAATATGAAATTTTTTACAGTTCTAAACAAATTCTAAATATTTTTAAAAACCATGATCATAACATTTAAAAACAATTTTTATACATTATATGGGTATCAAATTTTAATTTATTTTTACCAAATTTATAAACTGAATCAAGAAAAATGGATTGATTATTTGGATTCATAAGATCTAAATTATGTATTATGGTAATTTTCATTTTATTAAATAAAAAAATATATTGTGGTAACAAAATATTTACCATAGTATTGTAAAATTAATGTAGCACATAAACGATAAAAGGTAAATGCATAAAATACATAAAAAATAAAACATTAAATGGGTGTTTCATGTGTTTATAAAACATAAAAATTCTTTAAAACATTAATATCATCCACATTCATTTTAATTAATTCTAGCCAAATGTGGTTGGATCTAATAAAAAATAATCATAATTTAATCACATAAAAATACCCTTATTCATGTTCAAATTCCACTACTCACCACCCCCATTCTCATCATAATACTTGATGCTCATAAAATATCAAATTAAAACTCTCTTACCCACTCTCCACACATAAAATTACTTCTTGTCTCACCTAATGACCAATTTTATGTTCTTTATGGGGTCCTTTAAGGATGTTATATTCCAAAATATACTTTCACAAACCCATGTCATAATTTACATTCCGCATCAACCATCTCCTCACATCCTTAACCCATCAGGGTACTATAACATAAATATCAACAATATACTAGAATTTTATATTTATAATGTAAAACATTATATCCAGCCATTTTTATTGTGTTCTCTTATATAATGAAATGAAATCATTTTCCAACTAATGGTTGTTAACTGTCTCCATCAATATAGAGTTTTTTTATCATTTATACCTTCACTGACGTTCATAACACTATTAGTATGATTAAATAATATTGTAATAGGAATATTTTACCATATTTCATGTTCTTTGGAACCAATATATAGACTAAATGTTAAATAAAATGAAACTAAATCACAATGGATGGAAAAATCAAAATAATAAACTTAACATTTGTCGTTAACAGTTTTTTCAAAACAGTCATCCACATGTTTGAAAACAAAATGATATATGAAACATTTTAGAATTTTGGAATTGAATTAATACAATTTCATTTCACATCTGTTGTTTTATTTCTATTTGACAAGAATATCCATACTTAGAAAAAAAATGAACCGACCAGGAAACCATTAAACCATGAAACAAATGCTTCTGGAATGACAAAATTTCTCTTTATCAAAAACCGAAATTATAATAAATAAACTTAATAAAATAAAATATTGATAAAATATTGATGGAAAAGATTATTAGTAATGTAATTAATTAATTTATTTTAATTATTCGTGACATTAACTGTAAGTACATAACATATTCATACATAATGTATCGGATCTTCCCTAGCCTCTAAATTTATTATGGGTTATGTTTTCTCTCTCGTTGACGTAATTTTACTATTCGTATTTCTTATATACATATCCTTTATTATGTATGTATATACCACACAAATTTATGTATCTCAATTTATCATCCTATGATTATAATTACATGTTTTATAAGGTTACCTTCTCAATTCCTCTCGATAAATAAACCTGATTAATGGGATCATTTAATTTTTTTACCAATTTTAAAGTACACTCCATACACTATTTCAATTATCCAATATTTTTCTTCAGGAACTCAATTAATTACGAAAAAACTATTTTATTTCATTTATGGTTTTATGGAAATAATTATAACTTTGTCTGAATCAAAAATTCATTATTCTTTTCCCTAAAACGGTACTTAAGTGCCACATTTATAATGTTTCGTAGTCACTCTCTTCTTTGTTTTCAAATCATTTGGAATGAATTATTCATGATATATTCTAATTATTCATTTGTGAATGGAAAATATTGATTTAAATCCCATATTTATATACACCATTGTTTTATACCCCTTCAGTTATTTCTTATGACATTATAATGAAACCCATTTGTTTCCATGGGTAACCCATATGTTTATTCCTTATGTTTGATTCTTTTTTTGGAATGAAAATTTCATTATGATTGCACCCATATAGCACTCAATTACATTGGTAAGTGTTTTAGTATCATGATACATTTTGTATGGGATTAAGGGGTAAACTTCATCCATAATTTCACATTCTCAACCATTTTAAATAGTCATGGAAGTTATCCGTAACTCATGTCATTGTACTGTTATATGTTTCTGCCATGTTTCTATGATTCCATGATCACATGTTACATATTTTTTTATTCCATTTTTTTATTCATTATTCATGAATTTTATTTTATCACGTTATTACATCTAACTCATGTTCTATAGTTGAATTCCATGATTTTTACATTGTTGGGTATTATAGATCACCCATTTTTATGTTTCCCCTCCTTAAAAAGGAATATAAATGAAGGGGATTAATATATTGAAGTTATATTTTTGGAGAATCATTGTGGAAAAATAAGTACTATAAAATGTTTTTAGATTTAATTGCAACTGGTTCCCAAAGACACTAAACATTTTATATTGTTTTATTTTTTAATTTATGTGCAGTAATAAAATATATGAATGTTTAATGCATAATCAATTAGTGAATATTTGTGGCATCTTAGGTGGGGTGTTTTAAACTAGGATGATATGCTTTGAGATATAGTTTCGATAGAGTCACAATCCAACATTGGTGAAAATAGTTTTCCTATTACTATGATAGCTGAACGGCCTAGTGATTTTATATATCTAAATGAGGATATGATTACTTTTGAGGAGTATTCATCTCAATTCATAGATCATAAATGATTCATGTCTATGTATCATGCTAATGAGCAGATGATGGTGAGATGTTCCGATAAAGGATTCAGACATTCCATTCAATCACAGGTGAATTATTTCTTTTAAATTATATAAAATATATAGATAATTATGTATTGATTAATGAGTATAACCATAGAGATACTAGAGGCCTATTTAAGGGTATATAAAATTATTAACCTAGTGGTTCAGTGTTTGGGGCATCTAGAAGGAAGTGGCATTTTGATACTTTTTAGGAGGGGAATACTTTCCGGGGATTGAGTGTTGGTAAATAAATTTTGTAAAGAGTATTGAATCCTAAAACTCGTGAAGATATAATGTTATAGAGACATAGTTGAGTAATGAGTTATTGTTCTTATCGAGCATATAAAAAGGTTTTGAATGACCATTCCTCCAGTGTTCATTGGGATATGGTTGAAAATGACTCTAGGTTCGGGATATTTCATAGTGACATGGTTCAGTACAAATATAATTAGTACGACCTAAATTGGAGGAGTAGAGCATCGGGTCATCTATAGTGGTATGTATGATCTTAC
Organism: Viscum album; assembly: GCA_963277665.1. Classification (NCBI taxonomy): domain Eukaryota; kingdom Viridiplantae; phylum Streptophyta; class Magnoliopsida; order Santalales; family Viscaceae; genus Viscum; species Viscum album. The sequence continues at coordinate 1,545,579,064 of OY728142.1, forward strand.
TATCCCAAATCTAGTATCTGGTATGTTTGATTTAATTCTTTCCCATATCTTTATATCATTTCCTTTTTTGGAGAATCTAGTTCTATTTTTTATGTTTTATGATGGAGTTATCACACACTATACTCCAATAGGGATTAGATTGGAGAGTGTATACAAGTGCATGGAGGTCCCCCTTGAGGTAGGTGGGTGCCACTTCTTATGGAGTATCTTTTTCCATGATACAACTGGGTTTGATTTCATTCTTAGGATGAATTGGTTGGTTCCATTTCAGGTGTCCATTTATTTATAATGTTGTAGGGTGAACTTCTCATTACTATAGAGTAGGGTTTTATTCCCAAGGGTTAATTTTTTCATTAAGAAGTTAGAGTTATAATAAAGAAACGTGTGATGGGTATGATAAAATACTAGATTTATAGATTATATCTGGTTGATCTGGGATCGTGTTAGATAGGTTTCCCATAATCGTTTGATCATTTTATAGATGATTTTCGGAATCAATTTTCTTATTTACATCCTAAGAGAGAGGTGGATTTTTCATTCAAACTAGTTCTAATAGTTTCACTAGTATCCACTCCACCTTGAAGGATGGATATTATGGAGTTGCGTGAGTTAAATATGTAGCTACTAGATTTTTAAGCGAAGGGGTATATCTAACCTAGTACTTCACTATGGGGTTTTTGGGTCCATTTTTTCAAAAATGTGGAAAGAACCCTCAGGTTGTGTTCAAATTACCAAAAAATTATCAATTTTATGTTTAAGAACCAGTATCCCTTTCCTTAAATTGATGATATATTTAACCATATCTGATGAGATTGGGTGCTTTAAAATATTTATCATTTATCTAATAATCATCAGTCGTGTGTTTGACCTTTAGATGTACCTTTTACATATTTTTATAGAATGTATGGTATGTAAGAGTATTTGGTCATGTTGTTCGGTCTCATGAACATTTTAAGAGTTTTTATGGAACTGATGAACTTAGTTTTATATCCTTATATACATTAAATTATAGTGAAATTTTTGAATGCTATCTTGGTGCATTCTCACACTCGACATGACCATTAAAACATCATGAGATCGTATTGTGTACACTAAGAGATAATTAGTTTTATGCTATGATCACAAAGTGACACTTCTGGATGATAATATTCACTTCTTGGATTATATTATCTTAGATAAAAGAGTATCAGTTGACCTAGAGATGGTGAGATCTACGATTTTCTAAGATTATCCCCATAATATCTTTGATAAAAGGATCTTCTTAGGTGTATATAGATATTACGTGAATTTTTTACAATACATATCATTATTAGAATAACCTCTAATGGTTGTTAATAATATTGTTATGTTGTATTTATGGTATGATAACTTTGAGTAAAACTATCAGGATCTGAAAGGGAGACTGAATTTAGTTCCAGTCTTGATTATACAAAATCCACATAGATGATTTATGTTATATTTTGATGCCTCAGGTATCGGGCTTTCAGAAGTTCTGATGCAATAGGAGGGATTCATGGAATATGGATCTCATTAGTTGAGGCCACATGAGAATAAATATGAGTCACAAGATCTAAATTAAATCATTGTGTACATGCCTTGTTCAATTAGAGGATTTATTTACTCGGATTAGATTTTGTTGTGTACACAAGCCACAAAATCACCACACAAATATTTACACAAAGTGACATGAATCTCAGGAAAGGAAGGTGGGTCGAATACCTTCCATCCTTTGACTTTGAGATTGATTACATGCCCATGAAGAGTAATTTTGTGGCTGATGCACTGAGTAGGAGGACTCAGATACATGCAGTTCATAAACCAGTAGCGAGTGGAAGCTAATGGACTTTTTTTCAGATATTCACATGTAAGTGCATGATAGTCACAATAAAACTATTATATGATCTATTATAATGACTTAAACACTTTTTTATAGGATGATAATTATATAGTTACAATATTTTGAGGCATTAGTCCAACGGGAGAGCATGGTAGGTGAAGACCTCCCCCCTAGTTGGACCTTTGTAAAAGATAAAATTCTATGTATGCGTAGGTATTTCTGTGTTCTAATATACATACATGAAGACATAATGACAGAATTTAATACCTTACATTGGGATATTCATCCATGTGTCACCAATAATTATCGTGACATACTCCACCAATACTAGTGTATAGGGATGAAATGAGAGATTGTTGGTTTTTTCTCATGGAGTTCCACCTATCTTAGGTGGAAAAAAGAAATCCAGTGACCAGCTAGGATCTTGTTGCAGTTATTAATTCCATAGTGGATATTGGATTATTTGGTGATGGATTTCATGAATGAGTTGTTATGGAATCCTCAAGGAAGTGATTTTGTATGAGGTTTTTTGTGGAATGGCACATTAAATTCACCCATTTCCTTCTTATATGGAATAACTTATCAGTAGAAAATCATCTAGTATTTTTTATCTTTAAGATGGTTTGCCTTAATTGGGTTCCTCATACAATTGTATTGGATTGGGATTACTAGTTTACAACATGATTTTGGAAAGGTTTATAGAGTTCACTCTATACATTGGTTCTTTTGAGTATGGCATATCTCCCTTAGACTATTGGTCGGTCAGATCACATTATACAGGTTAGAGAGGAAAATCTTAGAGAATGCATCCTCGACATTGGGAGTTCATGTCAGAGTCATATATGCCTAGTTTAATTTACCTATAACAATTAATATCATGGGACTATAACGATATGTCTTTATAAGTCTTTTTACCATATTCCTTGCTGATCATATTTCTGTGGATTGTAAGTGGGAGAGGCATCACTGAGTGAACCACATCTCATTCAAGAGACTTCGGAGCATGTTCAATTGATCACAATGATGATAACTACAACATACTATAGACAGAAATCCTATGATGATAGCTTTTGATGACCTCTAGAGTTTGAGGTTTGGGATTCTGTGTTTTTTGTATCTCACTAAGGTTGGGTATCATACAGATTGAAAGATATAAAAATAATTAAACATGATATATCCATTCCATCTAGATTTTGGATAGAGTTGAGCTAATATGGAATTGTATATAGTTACCTAAGAGGTACCGATCCATGAACTAAATCTTCCAGGTATCTCAGCTACATCATTATTACTCTGAGTCATCCCATACTCTTCGTCTTGATGAGGTTGAGTTGTAGGTAAATGCATCCATCAAGAAGCATCCTATACCTATTATTTATCAATATAGAAGTCTCTCTTAGGTCATTCATATCCACTAGTATGTGTGTTATGACAACACCACTATCTATAGGATGAGACTTGGGGGTGGGAGACTGACATATGTTTCTAGTGGCTGGATTTGTTCTCATACGATGGTTAAAGACCCCTGGAAGAGAAATTTGGGAAGAAAATATTTATAGTGGGAATATTTTAGGATCCATAATTTGTTCATTTAGATAATAATCTTTTGAATTAATGTTAAATTTTATAATTTTAACCTAATGTGAGTGGCTAATGAGGTCACATGATTGTTGAGGTTTTTTAGGCTTTCTCACAGCCCAAACACTGATTTTTTGGATAAAAAAACTAGGCCACAAGGTTAATGTAAATAATACAACCCAGACCACAAAATTTGAGAAAGATTTGTAGTTCTTTTTAGTGCATAGTAGATGATTCATAGTTTACCCAAAATGTGTGACCTAGTAAAGATTTTTGTGCATAGAATCTACAGTTTTTTGTATAGGATAATATCATGGTTTGCACATGGTTTCCGAAATTGTGTTCCTAAACTATACAAGGGTGGTAAAGAGGCATAGAGGTTTTCGCCATTGAAAAAAGGTTTTTCCATCCATGAGAACCTGTTTTTAAAGGGGTAAAATTACTATTTTCCCTTAATTTTCCTGAAACCTAAATCCCTCATACCTCTTTAGTTCTATAATAAAGGGGTATTCATTTTTTCCCATTAAATATCAACTTCCAATCAATTGATTTTTTTCATTAGTTAGATATTAATTAGTAATTGTTTTATCTTTATGGATCTATTTTTGTATGATCTATTATTCTATTACACCTTTCATCATTTGTCTTCATATAGTTGGAGATATTTTGGTGAAATTTATTATGCCATGTTAATAGTATATTCATCCAATCATTATTTTTATTCTAATCCATGTCGAGTTCTGAGCTGATAATTTGTGAGTGTTCTACCACAAACATGTGGTAGAAGGTCTATACCTTTTCCAAAAAAGTATAATTGTTTGGGAAATTCTCATAATAATATTACTACAAAAATAACCCAAGGAACATGATTAAGAAATAATTTCGGTGGATAAATTTTAAGAATATTGAGAAAATCAAAAAAGGGTTAATAAACCCAGATGAGATTAGGGCATATAAAATTAAATGGGTAAACTATTAAATGAAATATAATTTATTTAATAAACAATTGCGGGATATGTGAATATTAATATGGAAAAAATATAACTTATTGGAAAATGTTATAAAAAGGAATGAGTTCATTAGAATTATAGAAGATATTAAATGTCATTATAGATATTTTAGCTAATAAATAAGAATATTTTCATAAAATTCATTAATATTTTCTTAAAAAATAGATAATTAAAAAATAATAGAGAATTATTCACCAAATATTTTTAGGATCAATGGGAATCTTCCCATGATGGTGAAAAGAAGCGTTTTCATAAGTATGCCATTTCTATACACAAAAAAATCTCAATTTGATTTTATTTATATTAATTTTGTAGTTATGAATGTTCATATTGAATCATCATGGTCTAATAATGTTAGTGAAAACCATATTTCACTAAGAAAGAGTATAATACATAAATAATGTAATTACATGAAATAAGGGTCACACAATTCATGCATAGTAAAAATAATAATCTTTATATAAATAGTATAATCATTTATAATGATCACAGTCTAAAAGGAAATAATTTTCGTTATGTTTTCAGGAATAAAGAATTATAAACATTTTATAGCAAGTATCTATCAGTAAAGTGTTATAAATTATGTGGGAGATATGATTAGTATAGGAGAACAAGACTTCCGTGAAATTTTAAAGAGGATAATATAATGTCCAAAATGATTAGAATGTTAAAAAATCTAGCAAACTATATGAGAATCATAATAAATTTGAGTAAGGAAATGAGCTCTAGAAAGTTAAGAATGTAATGAAAGAGTGTCAGGTTATTTAGATAGATCAATTCGGTAAGTCGAGGAATATGGAGGAAGAACATTAATACATCGATTAAAAATTTCAGAAATTGGATTTAAAAGATGATTAAAATACTAAAAACCTGTTTTAATAGATGGTGGTTTGAAGATTCTGAATAAGTGAAATAAGTGTGACAAATATATATATTTTACTAAAAACTATTTTACTATATTTCATATTAATAACAAATAATTCAATTCATTTAAAAAACTCAAGGTAATAGATATACTAGAGAAGTTGGAAGAATGATTATATCATTATCTAAAGATTTTATATATGAAAAAAATCAATTAAAAAAATCTATGAAGACATTTCATAATGAATAAAGTAAACCCATTTATAAATTTAAAAGGTGAATATGTATATTCTGGGAGAAGTCTCTCGGTCTTATCAATACATCTAAGTAACACTAAGGTTTATCCTCATTCTAAATATAATTCTGTATTTGTAATTACATGTAATGAATTTATTTTGAAGAGGGAATGAAATGTATCATGTACTATAATATTTTTATAGTAATAAGACAAAACCATCATGGTAACATCAGAATCACCATGGTGAAGAATATAGAGCTACCCTTAAGTGGGAAGATAAATGTAAGGTATGATTATCACAATTTACATAAAAATAAGGTTATGATGTTACGAAATATGACATATTATATGAGTTTTGCTTATAATCTCGAATATGTTTGATATTTTTATTAATATTGGTGTGGGTATTTTCTAAACAAACTTACTCAACTTGTCCATAATATAAAGATGATCGATTCATATTGGGTAAAGTATCATAATGAATAAATTTTAGAGAAAACATTAATAACCAAGATTATAAACTCTCATTTTATATACTAGGTTCACCCAAGTAGAAATATATTTGATTACTTAAAGGCTATTTCATTTAAGATGAATTAATATTAGTTTTCCCTCTATTGTTTTTTTCATGATATTGAGAGTAAATAAGATACTTTATGATGATATATATGTTACCATTTTTATTTTATTGTCAATAACATGGTGAAAGAAAATATGGGGAGAAATTAATTGCAAACAATATACGAGGAAGAATGTATTGGGCACACATATTGTCCTTAAAGACGTTTCATGTTTTTAGGGATATAGAAAAAAACAAAGAGGAGGATAATTTAAGTCTAAAGTGTTTTTTGTTTAATTTATTGTAAATTACTCTATATGTGATTGGATAACAAGTGATTTGGTTATGTTTGAATTATAGGATTTGTATAGGAAACGTTTCATATGGTTTTTATAGCTGTTTATTTATTAGGGTTAAGAAAAATTCAATTTTATTTAAATAAGTCAAATAATAATGTTTCATAAAAAATAATATGATTAACTGATGATATTCAGGTCACCAACATCATTAAGATACACATTATCCAATTTTAGGTTATAATCAAATTGGATTCATAAATTGTTACTATATTGAAACATATTTTTATTATGATATTGAACAAACTAATGTTATCAAACCAAGATTAATGTTGAAAAACATCCAATTTTTAAATATATTAATGTCGGACGATTTATCTATAGTGTAGTGACTATACAATTTTAAGAACCTAAACATTTATAGAGACATATAAAACTCTTTTAAATTTTTTCATTTACCTTGAATTGAGTATTTTTCAATGGGGTTTTATTTCATGGAGTTTTTGGGAGAATTTCGAAATAAATGGGAGGAGATGGGGAAAATAGTGTGCCCCTATGTAGGAAACTATGCACAGAAATTAATTAACATTGAAAATTAATTATAAAATTTTCTGAACCACACTATTTAACCCCAAATAAACTTGAATTCATCCATAGTTCCTCATTTACGTTTTTGTGCCTCTCCATATAAATTTCATCCCCTCCCAACCTCTGTTATTCCCGAATCATTTCCCAGATCAAGGGATGATTCCCTCTCAGTAAGTGGATATTTCTCTCGTTCATCCCTCACTCTTTCTCTATCCATTCCACATTCTTTTAATGATGTAATCCACTATATTGTGTATATCTATGTTTATTTGGAGAGATCTAGTTATTGGGATATTAGCCTTCAAAAAAATGAGGTAGGCGATCTGATATTCTTTTCCAATAGTTTTTATTTTGATTAAGTTTTAGAAATTGTATAATTTCTAGTGTTCTTTTGCAATATGAATTCATAATTGGGTAAATTAATGTTACCAATTGATTAATTGATTTAATGTTAAAATTGATAATTAATTTTGGATTTACTCGTGAGACTAAGGGTTTTCTTAATTTTGATAAATAATTTGGGATTTGATTTTGAGATTTAGAGGCTGTTCATTTAGATAATAAATTGAGGGATTAATTCTGTGATTTACAAATTTGTGATATAATTCCAACTGATTAGTTGGATAAATTGTTGAAATTTATGACTAATTAGGGAGTTCATTACGAGACTAAGGGGATGATCATTTAGATATTTAATAAGAGAATTATATATGAGATTTAGGGGCTGTCCAATTAGATAATTAGTTGAGGGATTAATTGTGACATTTTGGAATTCTGAATTAGATATTGGTTAATTGATTTAATTGGATTATTGTTGAAATTGATTACTAATTGGTGATTTAATTATATGATTACGGTCTTTTACCCATCCATAATTAAATGGAAAATTAATTTTGAGAATCAGGGAATTCTCAATTAGATAATTAATGGGAGGATTAATTATGATATTCACGGATTTGTGATTTACATAATGACCAATTTATTTAATTGGATTATTAATGAAATAAATGAATAATTAAAGAGTTGATTATATGACTAAGGGGTTACCTTTTAGATAGTTAATTGGGGAATTAATTTTTTGGTTTAAGTGATGTCTATTTATAAAATTAATAAGAGGATTAGTTATGAGATATGGGGATATGTGATTTAAATAATTAATCAAGGGATTAATTAAGAGATATTGAGATAATGGGTTTAAGATAATTAATTTATGAATTAATTCTGTTATGTCTATATATATGAGTTGATATTATTAATGGTTATTTAATTATCAAATATCTAGAAATATGTGTGGATACAAGTAATGATAATTTAATTATGAGATGAAAATATATATGAGTCGAGATAACTAATTAATGAATTAATTATGAAATATAAGGGTATACAAATTCAGATTATTAATTTTTAAATAATTATGAGAAACATATATTTTATATTTGAAGAATTTATTGTTGAATTAATTATGGATACTGAGATGTGGATATTGACTAATTTATTGATGAATTAATTAATATAATTAGCTTGATTAATTAATCAAGGAATTAATTAAAGATAATTATATGATAAAATATGTTTTTAATTAGTAATGAGATTGAAATGATTAAAAATTTAACAAATTAATTAATTTTATTCATGAGATTATTTAAATAAAGATTAATTACAGGAATTAATTTTATTATTTAATGGTGGAATTTAATAATGGGATTGGTGGGATTGATTAATTAATTGTGGAATTAATTAATGGGATTGATAAACACTATCAATTGGTGAATTAATTGAATTTACTAGAGTGATTAATTATTTGATTTATTAATAAATGTATTTTATGTGACTAATTAATTATTGAAATAATTTGTCATAACCCATCCCCTAGGTCTTGTGTCATGACAACCCCAAGCTCACCTTCCATAGGCTAGGGGCATGGGAACAGCACCGAAAGGCATATTCGCTAAAATGGGAAGGTATTTCCTTTATAAACTAAAAACTCACATAAACTAAGAAAAGATCCAGAAACAAGCATAAAGTAAACTAGATAGTAAACTTGGTGTGTATTGAAATTAAAGGGGCCACAATACATGCCCAACTAGAAAGTACATGAAAAACCGAAAAGTAAAAGTAAAACTGAGTATAGATCCTATGACACCTTCCAAGGAACCTACCTGAAGGGTATGTATAGTTCTCGAACGACCATCTGTACGGATCACCTCATCAATGGTCCAACTCTGAGAAGTCTCCAGTCCAGGTACCTTCGTCCTTAGTCACCGTCTTCCATCATCTACACCAGACACAACAAGGTATGGGTGAAGCCCGTGCAGGGGTGAGTATAATAATACTTAGTAAGAACCCCGAGATCCCCGAAGGTCTTTCAAATCCAAAAATGCTAAACCAAAAAACATTGAAACAACTGTTAACCCTACGTAGGTATATGCCTATACATGTACATAAGTAAACAGAATACAACCCCCTCACATAGGAGGGACCAAAACCACATAGGTATATCCACGAAGGTCGGAGTACCACACAGGCACACCATGAAGATATAAGACTCAGCTCAAACTAGGTATACAACTCTAGGAAATAGGATTATGATGCTGAGCAACATAGGATCACTATGAAAGCTGTTATCCATCCACATTATTCTCTTTGGAAAATAACAAGTAATATTTCTAGTCACAACGTCGAACACATCGGCTACTGGAGAACTCATTCTCTATGGAGTACAGTGGGTCTGCCGCATCAAACAGAGGCACTTCCCTCTAACCTTGGACATCTATGGTACCCCTCATATTGAGTACTATGGGTCTTCCGCATCACACTGAGGCGCTCCCCACCATGGGTCTACCGCATCACACATAGAAACTCCCCCTCGTATCCAACTGAGGTACTTCTCCTGTTGAGTACCGTGGGTATGCAGTATCAAACTGAGGTTCTCCCCACCGTGGGTCTTTTACGTCACACAGAGGATCTCCCCACTACTCCTTTTGAGTCACTCCGAGTCTAAATGATCAGCAGTCATCAAGTCTCATCCATTCATAGGGTTCGGTACGTAGAGTGCTTAGGAGGACCGCTCCTCAAGCCATTGGTCATACCTGAACCACCCCCGAAGTTCCACAAAGAAGTATCCCAAAGTTTATTTATGTCATAAGGGACCCAACACAATAGATTTCTCACAAATCATATGCTCGTTTTGTAAGTTATTAGCATTTCCGCACTGGGGGTCCAGTTGGATACAGGTTACGATTCATCCTGGCCATACTACAACCTTATCCAATACTCAAGTGGAGTATACCATTAGGACCATCTCAATCCAAGGATTCTGGTGCGTAGACGGTTCATCAAACGGACGCTCGGTTCACATGTTATGGACACAAAGGTAAAACTGGGTCCAAATGGGCTCGGGTCTTGTCCGACCCTATTGGACCAGCCCGGCCCAACCCAGATTGGGCCCACACAAACTGGTTTTGGTCAAAACGGTATGATTTGGGTCTAGATCAGTTGGCCAGGGATGTGGTGGGCCTGCTCGACCCACAAAGGGGGCGGCCAGACTTGACCTACTAGGCATGGCCCAGCCCACTGGCACGGCCTGGTGGTGCGGCCCACTAGTGTTTCTTACTGGAAAGGCCCACTTGCACGGGTCAGTGGTCTGGTCCTCCCATGCAGGCACTGATGGAGAAGGCTCCCCCTTCTGTTCTGAATGTAAATAGGAAGCCTCTTTAGGCACTACCAAGTTACTGCAGGACCTGAGTGGGTCCCGCAGAACCGCAACGGTCGGTCGAATGCTAGCCTCCACCCTCCCCACTGCGGCCAACAGGCGGTGACTTTCTCATCAGCTGAGGACACGGACACATGCCGCCCTTCCTTCCACATGATCGGTCAGGTGTCTGCTGAAGCCTCCTTCGGTGAGCCATTGCGGCTTCGTTCCATGCCTGAAAAATAAAATTATCACATATTTTCAATCCTTGGGTTGAGGGATCCATGTCCATATGTAGTTATCAACATACTATTGTGTTTCCAGTGTCATTAAATATTTGGCATTGAAGAACGCAAGAACAACGCGTGGAGAATCGAAGATTAGAGGCAAAGTATATGTGTGGGATGATGGTCGTATCGTCATTGTGAAACCAGAATATGAAGAATTGATAAATAAATTCAATCATATATAAATAGATCTCCTACCTCAATTTTTCTATGGAGGTTGAATTACGATGAATATGAAGTCGTTGAAGATTGACCTCGGCATTCGTCACGCCCGCAAGTCACTCCATCGTTGCTTCCTCGTTCTTCGATTTTGGAAGTCGTTCTTCATTGGAGGATCTTCTTTATAGGAGAAATATATTCCTAACTCTCCAAATACTTCCTCTATTTTTCTAATCCATTTCGTGTGATATATAGGGTTGAAAATTATATAATATTAAGCAATAATTTAATTAATGTTTGTACATTAATTAAATTAATTTGGCACATTTAATTTGAAGAAAGGGAAGACTTTAAAGTTTATTAATTAATTCCGAATTAATGAATCCTATTAGTTAAGGTGGAAGGTTGTTACACATATTGTGTAACTAAGAATTTAATGCCCAGCATTAAATTCCCAACCACCCTCATGTGGTCCCCACCTTCATGTTTCTAATTGGTGGTTTAAATTTCAAAAATAAAATAAAGCATGTTTATTTTATTTTCTCCCATGAAAAGTCCGAAAAATAATTTCCACCCTCGACCTACTATGGCCAAGGTGAATGTCTACCTAAGAGAATATCAGTGTTGTGAGTTCAATTGTGCTCTCAAATTTCAATTCTAGGTAACTATTCAAGCATTATAAAATTCCGCTCACGCGTTTACTAAACGAACCCGAAAAAAAAAGTTCATAAAATTATTAATTGTCACCCTCGACACACGCCAGTCGAGGTTAGGATATGCCTAAGTGAAACATGTCCCAAAAAACCCAACAATACTCTCGGATTTCTGATCCACGCTACCTTTTAAAATTTATGAACTTTACAATAAAATAATTTTCACTTAATTATTTTATTTACGGCCAAAAACTAACTTTCACTGCTGGCATGCACCGAAAAAAGTTAGTATCTGCCTAAATAAAGAATACCCTCATGAGTTCTATGGTGGTATAAAATTTCTAATCTAATATACCATTAGTGAGTTATAATCCTTTGGAAAATAAAATAATTTTTTTAATTTTTTTATTTTGAGTTTTGTCGTTATCGGGTTTTCTCACAGGTGGTCCGCACCGACTATCCTTATGTCATGCCTAGGGTAAAACCACCATCTTAAACACAACGGTGCCCTCATATTTTAAATATAGGAAGCCGTTTATGAGTTATTCAACTTTTTCATGAACACTACTTTCATGCATTAATTAAATCTTAACAAAACTTCGACAGATCATACCGGGCACTCCGGGCCTCAGAATCGAGCGCCGTTAGATTTTGCAGTCTCAAAATAATTCTAGATAATTAAATAATGTATACAGAAATTCTGGGAATTTACATTCTCCCCACCATAAGGCTTTGAGTCCTCGAAAGCCATAATATAGACTAAGGAATAAAAGGTAGGTACTAAATATAAAATAGAGCCTCTCACTCCCATTGTTTTCTCCTGGAGGTTCTCATGCTTCCAGAGAACACGCACCAGAGGTATCGTCTGGTCACGAAGGACCCACTCTTGTCGATCATCAATCTCTACTGGAACCTCTATAAATGTCACCCCATCGTTTGATTCTATCCCACCATGGTCGATAACATAAAATGGATCATGGACGTATCTCCTCATCTGTGACACATGGATAATATTATGCACTCGTTTCATTTGGGGAAAGATATAGATGGTACACCACCTTGCCCAATATGCTAAGAATATTGAGAGGATAGATGAACCTCAGATATAACTTGTCGCCCCAGCCAAATCTCTCAAATATTGTCAAGGTGATACCCATAGGAAGACATGATCTCTCTCCTATTGCCGGAATTAGTCTTTTACCAGCTCTGAGTGGTTTTCACTTGCTAACAAGTGAGGCATCATGATACAAACTCTTCCACTGCTTCCTTCATACCTGCAAATCAGTACAGATGTCGGAGGTCCTGGTACATCTTCACCACTCCTAGATGTACCGCTAAAGGGGATATATGGATATACCTTAACACCTCCTCCCTAAGTGTCAATGTTACCATGGTTCATCCTTTGAAAAGGATGAAGGGCTCCCCACCTTCAAAAAATCCTTCAGGAGACCATACTGAGGATATTTGAGGATGTCGGTCCTCACAGTCAACATTTCAATCTATGCCTCTCGAATTCGCTAAAGAATTGGGGGAGTGAAATTCATAGACTGGAGGTAAGATGATCCATCTCTATCCATGAAGGATATCTGCAGCATGATTAGCTGATCTGACGCCTTACTTGGTAGCTGCTGACTAAACCTCATGTTGAGTGTGTCTGCTATCACATTAACCTTCTGAGGAGTAAATTCTATCATAAATTCATCATCGTGGATGAACTCTATCCATTTCCTCTATCTCTAGTTCAGGTGCATCAGAGAGAAGATATACCTAAGACTCTTATGATTAGAGTATACTCAGAAACGTCCACCCATCATGTAATGTCTCCATATCTTTAAGGAGAAGACTGATGCTGCTAACTTTTGGTCATGGGTAGTGTAGTTCTGCTCGTTAGTCTCTATCTCAGCTCCTAAAAGCTCTGCTGAAACTTTTCCCTCCAAAGGAATGGATCCCCCTTCTTCTTCAGGCTGACAAGGGTTCCACTACCTTGGAGAAGTCTGGTTCAAAACTCGGGTAGTACCCATCCCAAGAAAAAGTCCCTCTCCCTTCAGTGAGGTAAACATGGAAACATCTTTTGAAAGAATGTCCCCAAACTCTTCCACTTCTACCAAAAACTCAAGACTTCTACTGTAATGAGGATAAGGTTGGTCGAATAAATAGTAATTGGACACACCATCCTATACAAGAGTTTATCATGTGCTTCTCAGGTTTCCTTTTTTCCATACCATGGAAACCCCCATTCCAACATTGTAGATAAACAACAACCTTTTTTCCTAATACAGTCAATATGAGTATGAACTCTAGATGCCCAGTCCATACCCAATCTAACGTCGTAAGGCCTCGACACTACCACCAAGATGTTCTAACTAAAACTCCCATATCAAGGGTCATATCACACCATCGGCATATGTGTGATTATCGAGACTCCTCCCAAAGGATTCTCTAGATGTGAGGGTAAACTCAACAGTTTAACTGGAAACTCTAGGTCTTGGACAAAATTCATGGAAGGAAGGAATTATCGGTACCTATGTCTATTGATACGGAAGCTATTAGTAGACACAGATCGTACTTCGAATCATTCCTAGATCCCTTGGGTCACACTTCTTACCACATGTAGCTACTCCATTTCCCTTTCCTCCAGCTCCCTAAGCCTGGTGGAAACCACATTGGGGGTGGTTGTAACATGTCGAAATGTACACCACATCATGCTTTGATCCTAGCTCTGCTTCCATGTCTACATCCTTACAGATTCTTCTGTCCCTATCACATCCTCTTCCAGAAACATTTTACATGCCCAAGTCTCTAAGACTGGTGCCGGTTTCATACTTTCCCTCTGCTAACATTCACTGGCTATATTCGCTCATCCCAAAAACATTAAACCAAAAAGGTTCTCTCCAAAAACATAACATAGTTTGGAATGCATAGAGGAATAGTGCTGGCTTGGATGTCCTTAAATACAACTCGCTTGGGTGTCTGAGCCCCAAAGTATTGATCGTATTGTATTCATCAAGTTCCAGGAATGGTCGGTCCACCTCATTGAATACTCAGATACCGACATGTTGTTCTACCAAATATGTAGAAGCTCTAGGTAACTCTCACCCAACACCTCATTCCAGTCTTAAGATGCATGTGAGTCAGGATCACCTCAGAACATGATTGGTATCTGATGTTGAAACACGTGTAAGGCACTACGCCTACATGTGTCCTCAAACGGAACCGCCCATTGTAACTGCTAGCCAATGTGCAGTGATATAAATGTGAAACTACCTAAAGGTATCATCTCAGGAAACAGTCCATATACCGAAGCCTAATAAATATCTTCTCTACTAGTGTCACAACTAGGTGGAAAACTATAGACATAGCTTCCACCCAGTCCTCACATTCATGGAAATCTATCTCGCCTAAAAACCATGGATTCCTCTGTCATTGGAACTCATACAACATGCTCAGTCAGCATGCATCATCCGCCAGTGCGGCTGGTCGTAACTACTTCCCAACAATTGGTGGTGATTCTAGTACATGACACAAAGGTGCCAAAAAGTAAGAGGGGCCTACATCGGAACCTCATTGCTTGGTGGGCCGTCATCATGTCCTCTCAAAGGAATCACAGATGGTTGTCTATGTGACGGCATCCGAATAAGTAATAGATGTTACATGGTCATTAAGTTATGCCTGGTGAGCTGACTCTAAGGAAATGAAATTGAAAAAACCCATTTGAAAAAGACATGCAATCAGTGTTTTCGGGCACTGAGTTAGAAATAAAAATTCACAGTCCTGGTGTATGGATATGTCGGCCACTGCAACAACACTGGACTCCCCAAACTGAAAACCACACTCATAACACATAACACTATTTCCATGGATAAAATATCTGAGTCCTAGTTCTTTGGTAGAATAGCTATCCTCTGATACCAATTTTTCACGACCCGTCCCATGAGGCTCGTTTTGTGACTACCCCAAGACCGCCTTCCATAGGCCCGGGGTTGGCGAAAAGCAACAGAAGGTTTATTCCCTAAAACGAAAAGGAGTTGACTTTATAAACTAAAAACACACACAAACCATGCACACATCCAGATACAAGCACAAAGTAAACTATATAGTAAATGTGGTGTGTAAAGAATTTAAAGGGGCCAGAATACAAGCCCAACTAAAAAGTACAAGTAAAACGGGAAAGTAAAACTAAAACTGAGTACATATCCTATGAACACCCACTAAGGATCTTATGTGAAGTTGAGGTACAGTTCTCTATTTATCATCTCTATGTATCACCTCATTAGTGGTACACCTCTGAACAGTCTCCAGTCCAGGTACCCCCATCCTCATTCAATGATGCTCGTCGTTTGCACAAGACACCAAAAGGTGCAGGCGAAGCCCATGTAGGGGTGAGTATAACAATACTCAGTAGGAACCCCAAGTCCCCAAAAGATCTCTCAAATCCACAAAGGATAAACCAAAAAACATAGAAACAACTATCAGCCATATAGAGGTATATGAACATACATATACCTAAGTTAACAGAATATACCCACCTCACACTAAAGAGAAGAATACCACACAAGTCGTTCCATGAAGGCGGGAGTACCACAAATGTATCACCCCAAAGATAAAGTACCACACATGAACACCATGAAGATAAAAGACTCTACTAAAACCAGGTATACAACTCTGAGAAACATGATTGTGATGCTGACCCACACATTACCACTATGAAAACTGATAGCCAACCATAGGATTCTCTTGGGATAATAACGAGTAACATACCTTGTCAAAATGTCGAACAGCTCAGCTACTAGAGAACTCCTCCACTATGGAGTACAGAATCTCTGCCGCATCACACATATTCACTTCCCACTAACCTCGTACTACTACGTTACCCCTCCTGTCAAGTATCGTGGGTCTATCACACCACACATATGTGCTCCCCATCGTGGGTCTGTCAGGTCACATAGAGGCACTCCCCCTCGTGGCTAGCTGAGGTACTCCTCCTGTCGATTACCATGGGGTTTCCACATCATCGAGAGGCGATCCCCACTTTCTAACAGGTTTGTCACATAGGGGCACTCCCCACTAGGTCGTTCGAGTCACTCTGACTCGAAACAGTCTGTAGTCGTTAAGTCTCATCCAATCGTAGTGTTCTGTACGTAACACGCTTGATAAAACTACACCCGAAGACATCAGTCATACCTCAACCACCCCAAAGATCCATAAAGAAGTATCCCAAAGGTCTGCCACATCATAAAAGACCTAACACAATAGACATCACATCAATTGGACGCCTGGTCTGTATGTTATTCGCATTTCCGCTCCAGGGGGTCAGTACGATTCAGGGTCCGATCCAACCCGTCTGTACTACAACTATATCCAAAACTAAGGTGGAGTAAGACCATCTCGATCCAAGGATTCTGGTGCCATATATGGTTCTTCAGACAAACACATGGTTCATATTTTGGGGCCCCAAAGGCATAACTGGGTCCAAATGGTCCCGGGTCTGGTCTGACCCGGTCGGACCAACCCGGCCCGACCTTACCTAGGCTAACCCGAACTAGTTTGGTTCAACTCGGTCTGATTAGGGTCCGACCCAGTTTTCATGGGTTGTGGTGGGCCCGACAATAGGTTCGTGGTCCTGCCCAGCCCTGCCCATTGGGTGGGGCCCGCTGGTGCGGCCCGGAGGCATGGCCTAGTCGCACACCCCGCTGGCATGGTTCGCCCAATCTGGCACCGAAGGGGAAGAATCCACCATCTATTCTAAATGGAAACGGGCATCGCCTTTAGGCACTGCCAATTCATCGGGGGACCTGAGTGGGTCCCTCCAAACCACAATGGTCGGTCGATGTTCTGATTGGTCCTCCTCCCAGTGGAGCGGTCACATGCTACAACTCCACCATAGCTGGCCGCTCTTTGGCCTCTATTGTGGTCAAGTGTACGTAGCCTCCTTCTCCTCCGGTGGTGCGGATGTGTGCCGCAACTCCACAATGTGACTGATAGGATGTCGGCCACCACCCTGCCCTACGCGGCCGACGGGCTATGACATCACCATCATCTGACAGTGTAGACGTGCACCGCCCTTCTTTCCTCACGACCGTCCGGGTGTCGGCCACTGCCTCCATCCTCGAGCCATTGCAACTTTGTTCTATGTTCGAAAAATAAAACGCGCGCATATTCATGATCCTTGGGTCAAGGGCTCTGCGTCCATATGTCGCTCTCAACAAAATATTGTGTTTCCAGTGTCATTAAATATTTTTTGTTGATGAACGTATGAAACATTTGCGAAGAATCAATGATAAAAGGCAAGGTATATGCGTGGGATGATGGCCGTGGTAGTTTGTCAATCGTCGTTGTGAAAAAAAAATATGAAGAATTGATAAAGAAATTAAAATATATATATAAATAAATCCCCTACCCCAATTTTCTGATGGATGTGGCACAAGTAAGAAGATGAAGTCATCGAAGATTGACCTCGGCGTCTG
Organism: Viscum album; assembly: GCA_963277665.1. Taxonomy (NCBI): domain Eukaryota; kingdom Viridiplantae; phylum Streptophyta; class Magnoliopsida; order Santalales; family Viscaceae; genus Viscum; species Viscum album. Next base: position 1,545,597,288 of record OY728142.1, read on the forward strand.
TCACCCCTTCAAGATGCTCTAAGATCAGTTCCTCGTTCTTCGATTCTAGAATTCATTATTTGTTGGAGGATCTCATTTGTTATAGAAAGGTCTTTCCAAATCTCCAAAGATCTCCTATCCTCTTCCAATCCATTTCTCGTGAGATTTGTGGTTCTAAATTATATAATCTTAAAAATAATTTCCATAATTTTTTTACATTAATTAAATTAAGTTGGCACATTTAATTTGTAGAAATCCAAGAGTTTAAAGTTCATTCATTAATTCTGAATTAATGAATCATATTAATTAAGGTAGAATGTGGTTTCACGTCATGTGTAACTTAGAATTTAATGACCATCATTAAAAGCCCAACCACCCTCGTGTGGTCCCCACCTTCATTTTTCTAATGGGTGGTTTAAATTTCAAAAATAAAATAAAGCATGTTTATTTTATTTTCTCCAACGAAAATGTCCAAAAACAAATTTTCACCCTTGACTTACTATAGTCTTTTGGTTGAGGTGAAGTTCTACATAATAAAATATCAGCGATTTGGGTCTAACGGTGCACTCGTATTTGAATTTCGAGCACTAATTCAAAAGTTACAAAATAAAAATCGCGCGTTTACTGAACGTACCTAAAAAAAAGTTCTGAAAAATATTAAAATTCACCCTCGACCCATGCTAGTCGAGGTTAGGCTCTGCCTAAGTGAAATATTCCCCAAAAAACCCAAAGTAACTCTCGGATTTTCAATCTGAGTTATCGTTTAGATGTTATAGATTTTGTAATAAAATAATTGTCACTCAATTATTTTATTTATGGCCAAAAACAAACATTCATTGGTGGTCTGCGATGACAAAAGTTTTTATCTTCATAAATAAATCATATGCTCACAAGTTCAATGGTGGTCTTATATTCTTAATCTGAGCTACCGTTTTTGAGTTATAAGAATTTGAAAAATGAGATAATTTATTTTATTATTTTATTAACAGTTATGTCATTATCATGTTTTCTCACAGGAGGCCCACTCCGACTAAACTGAAGTCGCACCTAGCGTAAACCTACCATCCTGAACGCAATGATGCCCTTGAATTACTAATCTAAGAAACTGTTTATGTGTTACCCCACTTTTTTGAGAAAACTGATTACGTGCGTTAATCAATTCTTATCAAAACTTCGACATATCATTTCGGGCACTCCGGGCCTCGGAATCCCGCACCGTCAGATTTTACGGTCTCAAAATAATTATATATAATTAAAATAATTAAACAAAAATCCCTAGAAAAGAAATTATTAATATTAATAATGAGATTAATTATTATTTTAATTAACTAGACTTATTGATGTGGTTAGATAATTTATGATTTAACAAAAAAAAATTATGTGATTCATTAAATGTTGAATTAACTAGAGAAGTTGATGTGATTATGTAGTTGTTTAATTAACTATAAAATATGAAATGATTATTTAATTGTTTAATTTATTAATATTATTTATGTGATTGTTTAATCATTGAGTTAACTAATATAAGTATTATGTTTAACTAGTTTTTGAATTAGTAATTTCATTATTGTGGATAATTAATTTTTAAATTTATAATGTGTTATTTAATGGTATCAAGGTCAATCAATTGTTTGATTTAATGAATGGTAACATGGTCATTCATTTTTGTGAAATAATGAATAGTAAAATTGTAATTCAATTGTGTGATTTAATGATTGATAACATGGTAATTAATTTGAGATATAAGAATTGTAACATGGATGTTGAGAGATGTGGTATCCCTTAGGGATAGTTCAAATTCTAGCATGGGACGAAGCACGTATTGAGGTTCAAGTGTCTCCCGGATCCCGAGGATTTATGTGCTTAAATATAGAATATTTAACAATGTGATAAACTATTTATTTATGCATTATAAATATTCTTTCTAAAATTGCATGCAATATTTTATATGGTAATTTCTTTAGACACTTTTGGTGGTGGCCTATTAAGATTTACTCGAACCCTACACAAGGTGCCTAATTAGTTCCCAAATAGAATTGTTTTTCTGGAAATGTTATGGGGAAATTCCCTCTATTATATGGATTTGTAAGGTGGATGCATAAATGAGGGAGCCGAGCATGGTTCAGACCCACTTAAGAGTTTTGAGAATCTTAAAAATTGGGTTTTCAATTGACACTTCGAACACACATATCATGGAGTATCTACTATTCAGTTTTGATTCTTTAATTTTATTTTTTATTATCATGTGTCATTGGTTTTTTCTACGGTAATATGTATGCTTCCTCTATTGTTTATTTATTTCATCTAGTGTACTACAATGATTTAATAAAAAATAGGGTATTGTCTACCCCTGATAGAATTACATGTCCCTCACTGCTAGTCAGCAAACTCTAGTATATGGGGAGGTGCACATGGGATCGTGTTGTGAACTATCTGAGGGAATTTCTATGTGCAAACCTAGTTGGGATATTACAAAGTGGTATCATAGGCCTTTATTCTTCTCTTCTTCTTTTTTCTTACTCTTTGTGAAAGGTGTACATGAGACTATAAAGAATCTGAGATTGGTTATGAGCTCATGCATGGGAGTAGCTACCCCATTTATGGGGTAGACCCCAAGTACCCATGGAGGGATTGTTATTTTTACTATTTGATTTTATAGTTTAATATTATTTATCCTTTGTTGACACACCTGTTTTGTGATGTTGTTTTTTAGATGGGTTGAGATTGACTTGTGGACCTAAATGGAATGAGTGTTGAGTCTGGTTGTATCATTCTAATAACTTGTTATTATTTTGTGAGCATTCATAATTTCAGTAATGTGTGGGAAAATGGGTTATGAGAATGTTTTTGAAATTGAAATATTTTTCCTTGGTTGTGAAATTTAACTAAAAATAGTGCCTAAAATAAAATTGAGACTGATTTTGAATTGATTATAGATGGGAATAAATTAGTGTCTAACTGAGAAACATTAATAATGATAATGTGTTTACCCTTCTTAACTAGGACCAAGGTTTAGAATTGTTGACTGTAGTGGTAGTTCCTCGGTTTTGACTATTTTTAAGAAAATGGAGGAAATACTTGATATTGTTTTGTGTAAATCCCTCTTGATAATTGAGTTAATGTTGTAAAATGAGAATCCTTTGTTGGGTTTAAATGACCCTTTATGTGGCTGGTCTAAATAGTGATAATGGCCTTATTTGAGATATCAGATGGGATTTGTGTGAGGGATCGTCTAGTTCGGTATAGTGTGGTGAGATGTTGGTGGTTGGTAATACCAGGACCTTAGAGAGTTTAAGGAGTTTTTGAAATGGGAGGTCTAATTAGTGATGGATGATTGGTGGTGGTATTCCTTGACTCCTTCATAGTGTTATTTTAATTAGTAATGATCATGTACCCTACCTTGACATCATCTCAGGTAGAATAAAGAATCTATGGATTTACTCCTAGATATAGAATTTTTATATGTATGATATGGATCCCTTGGAGGTTTTTCTTATGAATCAGTTTGTGTGTAGAGATGGATGGTGCGAGTTATGCCATCGGTAGTGTATGGATGATGTTTATATGAGGGCTGATAGGTTGATGAGTACTATGGGCCAATGGTTGTGGTGGATGAGTTACATTAAAATGAAATGTTAACAAATCTAAAAAGGTGGGGAGCGATGCATTAGAATTATGTGAATCGAGTGAGACCATGGGTTGGATGTGGTGGCCTCAAATGCCAATGTAGAACCAGTAAGGTGCATGTTTAAATTTCTTAGAGAAAGGCTGGGAGAGCCTAGGAGGTGGTGTATGTATGTTCTTCCTATGAAATATTAGATGTTAAGACTGAGTTCTAATTGAATGGTGTTTTGTGGTAGTTGGGAACATTAAATAAGGAAATGTGTTGGGAATGTAAATGATCATGATATTGAGACTGACATTTCATTAAGGATAATTTGATGCATGTATTGGATTACAATGACAAGGTGTTGCGGAGAATGACTGTGTTGCGAGTCCATGTATTGTGGAAGCATGGTCATGTATTGGAAAAATATTAGGAGAGAGAAATGGATGTGAGGTCTCAGTAGCCCGATATTTTTGTATTAGAACCTTAGGGAAGCTTGGGATTGCAGTAAAAGGATGGGCTGTTATAATGTGGGGAGATTGTAAGAACCAGAACTTTTTTGGTGACATATAGAACACATTTAGAGGTATTACTTTTCACTTAATTAAGTAATTTTCATTTGGGTTTTATATTTTGGATTATTTTGGAGAATTTTGAAAATACAATTGGGAGTTGATGGGGTAGATAGTGTTCCCCTATATTGGAAACTGCGTGCGGGAATTAATTAAGTGAAAAAATTAATTATAAATTCCCCCCCCCCCTGAATGATCATAAATAGACTGAAATTAGTTCATAGGTTCTCATTCACATTTTTGGAGCTCCAAATATGAATTCCATCCCCTGCTGACCTCCGTTCGTTGCGAATCGAAATCTGAATTGAAGGACGCTGCTCTCCTGGAAAGTTGATTCTTCTCCCATTCTTCCCTCATTAATCCTCTGTGAATTCCACTTAATTTTCATGATTTAAGATTATTTATTACATATATCTATGTCTATTTGGTGAGATCTATCCATTGGGAAGTTAGTCATTAAAAAATTGAGGTAGGTGGTCTAGTATTCTTTTCCCAAAAGTTGTGTTTTTATTAAGTGTATGCAATTTTTGAATTACTAGCATTCTTTAGCAATTTAAATTCCTAAATTGGGTTAATTAATGTGACCAATTAATTAATTAGTTTATTGTTTAAATTGATTATTAGTTGGGGATTTAATCATGACACTATGGTGCTTCTCATTTTGATAATTAATTTGGAAATTAATTATAATATTTATATGGTGTCCAAATAGATAATTAATTTAGGAATTAATTCCGAGGATTAGGAATTAGTGATTTCGATAATGAAAAATTGATTAATTGGATAAATTGTTTAAATTTATGACAAATTGGGAATTTTATTATGAGACTAAGGGTTTGATCATTTTGATAATTAATTAGTGAAATAATTATGATATTTATGGGCCATCCAATTAGTTAATTAATTGAGAAATTGATTGCGAGATTTGAGAATATTCATTTAGATCATGGATAGTTTATTTAATTTGATGATTATTGAAATTGTTGATAATTATGGATTTAATAATCGAATTAAGGTGATGAACATTTACATAATTAATTGGGAAACTATTTCTGAGAATTAGGGGCTTCTTAGATAGATAATTAATGGGAGGATTAATTGTGATATTTAGTGATTTTGGATTTAGATAACAACCAATTGATTTAATTGGATTATTTTTAAAATATATAACTAATAGGAGAGTTGATTATGAGAATAAGGGTATACTGATTTAGATAGATAATTGGGGAATTAATTTTATGTTTTAGGTGATACCCATTTAGATAATTAATGGGTAGATTAGTTATGATATTAAGCAATATGCGATTTAGATAATTAATCGAAGAATTAATTAAGATATACCGGTATGATTGGATTAAGATAATCAATTGATGAATTAATAATGTTATTTCTACATATATGAGTTGATATAATTATTATTAGGTTAATTATGAGATATCTAGATATATTAGTTGAGATGATTAATGATATATTAATTATGAGATGAGTAGATATATGATTTGAGATAATTAATTAACGAATTAATTATTACATATAATGGTAAATGAATTGATATTACTAAATGTATAATTAATTATGTGATACTCTAAATTTATAATTGAATAATTAATTATTTAATTAATTATGGATAATGGTATGTGGATATTGACTCATTAATTAATTAATTAATTAATTAATAGAATAAACATGCATAATTAATCGGGGAATTATTTAAGCGTAATGTTGTGATAAAATAATTGTTTAATTAGTAATGAGATTGTGATTATTATTTAATTTTAGAATTAATTAGTGAGAATATTTGTAATAGTTAATTGATGATTAATTAAGGGGTGTAATTTTATTATTTAAACGTTGAATTAAATACTGACATTGATGCGAGTGATAAATTAATTATAGAATTAATTAATGGGATTGAAAATAAAAATTAATTGGTTATTTAATTGAATGTGTTAGAGTGATTAATTAATTTTTTTGATTAATTAATCGTATGATTACTTAATTTTTTGATTAATTAATTATCAAATTAGTTAATATTGTTCATAATGTTATTTAATTATTCAATTAACTGGAGTTAATGATGTGATTAGTTAATTGATGAATTTACTATATTTTTTTATGTGATTAGTTAATTATTGAATTAACTAGAGTAGATGAGGTTATTATTTAATTTTTGAATTAAGTATTGATATTGATGTGATTAATTAATCATTGAATTGATTAATGTTATGGATGTGATTAGTTAATTGTTGAGTTAATCAATAGATTTTTTGTGTTTATCGAATTATTGAACTAGTAATGTAATTGCTGTGGATAATTCATTGTAGAATTATTTATGTGTTGTTGAATGGTAACATGATCATTAAATTGTGTTATTTAATGAATAGTAACATGGTTATTCATTATTGTGAAATAAATTATTGTAACATGGTCATAAAATTTTGTGATTTAATGAATGGTAACATGTTCATTAATTTGTGAAATGGGAATTGTTACATGCACATTAAGACACGTGGTATCCCTCGAAGATAGATTAAATTTTGCAATCGGAAAAATCAGGTATTGTGGTTCAAGTGTATAAAATAACCAATGTTTTATGTTTTTAATTATAGAATATTTAATAATGTGATAAACTATTTATTTAGTTATTATAAATATTCTTATTATAATTACATACACTATTGTTTACAGGAATTATTTTAGAATCTTTTGGTGGTGGCTATCTAAGTTATACTCACTCCTGACACAGGCTGCCTGATCGGTACCCAAAAAGTCATTGTGTTTTCTGGACAGTTTATAGGAAAGTATCTATGTTAGATGGATGGGTTTCGATGGATCATATATTAGGGATTTGGATGTGGTTTCGACCCACCTAGGAGTTTTTGGTGTCATTACATTTGTGTTTTCATTTGACACTTGCCACATATATATCATGGAATATCTATTATTCAGTTTTGATTCTGTATTTCTAGTTTTGTTAATCTTGTGTCCTTGGTTTTTTCTATGGTAATATATATTATTTATCTATTTTTAATTTATTTCCGCAGGTGTATTACTCTGATAAAAGAAAAAAAGGCATTGTCTCCCCAAGAATAACTTACGAGACCCTCGCTGCTAGTTGGCAGCCTCTAGAAAATAGGGAGGAAAACTTGAGGTCACGTAGGGAACTGGACTGGGGAACCGGTGCATGGAACATGGGATGATATGTTACAAAAATTGTTATGATACAAATTCTAGTTATAGGATGATCAGACATAGATGTTAGAGAAGTTCATATCAGTCATAGGAATTTGATGACGCTACATTGGATGAAAATGTAGTATGTGGTTGGACGAAGATATTTGAAATTTAGTTACAATGTATAGAGAGAATTTTCACAGAGATCATGAGGAATTCTATATAGTAGGAATCCAAAATAAATGCCATATTGAGGATAAGTTTTATTTCTTATCTAGTAGGGGAAACTCAAGTAGAGTAGTGGATATAGAAATATATGATGCTACAATAGATGAAATTTTACTATTAAAACACCTAAAATATCTATAGGATAGAGTAATATGATTATATATAATGTATGGAGGTGTATTGGTCATAGTTTTGTGAAGTTAAAAAATAAATATGTTCTTAATAAATTCAGTGAGTAGACAATCATTGAGTGATCTTTTACAGGACTGATATAAACATTGTAATTTCCTCAATAATGACAATGCTATGTTGTTCATTAAATTATTTTTCCATTAACATGGTTATGTAAGTTTTAATATGTTACCTAAATCCGTGTTTAGGATGTTTGAGCAATTTTTCAATCACTCAAACTTTTCAAGAGGAATCAAAAATATTATTGAATATTTTAGAACCATCTAACAAAACTGAATTAATTGGGAAGTTTAAATTTATTATTTATGATAATTGGGAGAATACTTTTGGTATCATGACATTTTTTTGAGGAGTGAACCAATATAAATTGATAAATGTGTATTATAATTGTGGGGAACATAGTTCATAAGCATAAACAAGATAAAGTGTTGAAGTTTTGGGAACAAAATATTAGTACCTGATTAGATTTTCAACATGATTGATTAATATTTACATCATATGGAGTTTCATTGAATGATGTAACGGGTTCATCAGATTGAGTATCATAGGATAAATAATAGAAAAGATTGTAATCTTCTGATTGATTTTTAAACATTTTAAGAAGGACCGTCCAACTATGTTTTGTAAGATTGATGTTTAGTAGATCAAGGTGTATCAGATAGATCACGTTGGATAGAAGTTCATTTACAATATATGTATTGGATTTAGTCAAATGAGAAGGAGATTTTGTACCATCAGATGGATGGAATACCATACAATGTTTGACTGGACACAGTATTTCTAAGGAATATTTTTGAACAGTGATTTATAACGGTGACATTGAGATATCCATGTCTTTCCATGATAAGGAATAATTTTTTATACCAAATAATAATTAAGATAGTTTTTTAATTACTTGAAGATTTTATATTGGCATAAGTGATCCAATATTTTTATGGATAAATTGCATCTAAATATGAAACTATTTCTATATTATATTAGAATAGAAGAAGTTTTATTATGTACATGTGTATAGAACAAGGTTTATAAAATGATTCTTCATTGGGTAAAAACAAGATGGTAAAGCAGAAACATGAAAGAAATTAGAGTGATACGAAAAATTGAAGTAGAATATTTTCTTACTTGTGTGTAGAACTATGGTTAGTTGGAGGAATGATTACTGGGATGTTGACATAGTTACTATCTATGCATCTGTTATTATGAAATAATTAGTAAAATAATACATGGTGTATTATATTTATAACACCCTGATATTTTTTGAAATTTATTTTTCAAATTTATTTAACATTTTTGGTATTTTTCATTTCACACAATATTGATTATATATTTTGTTATACAAAAAAAAATATGGCTTACTTGAGTTATACACAAAAGCCAAGTCAAGGTTCAACTATACAAAAAACCATAGATTATATTTCAATATATGAATAATTACTCTTGGATTTTGTTATACACATTGTCGAATTCTTGAAATAGCTTTTCTTACACACAAGAAATTGTTTTACAAAACAACAGTGTATTATTAAAACATTAATATTTAATATAATAAGATATAACCTATAAATTAAATAAGGATTAATTGATATTATTATAATATTTATGAAAATATATTATTTATATGATTAATTAATTTGGTTTCCAGATAAATTTTAAAAAATATATACATACTATTTTATTATAATGAAAATAGTTTTATACTCCCAAAGTCGTTTTAGCTTAATAAATTTAATTATTTAAAATAAGTGAATGAAATTAATTAATTATATTTTTTATATATTACATAAATTATTTTTTATATTCATAAAATAGATTTATAGGAATATGATAATATCAGACCTAATTTTACACATAAAACATTATATTTTTCAAAAGGCTTATTTTACCGCCTTTTAATGGAAAACCATTTTTAAATATAAATTTTTAATCATATAGAATTCTAAAACTAAAAATTAGAATTATTGTTTGAATTAGTGAAAGAAAAATTTACTTTGTATGAATTTTTTTAATTCTTCTAAGAAACACAATTTTTGTATGAATTGTGGAAAATACTGTATTTCAGTTCATAACTCTATTTATTTCTACATTATTTATACAGTTAATGTATATATTAAATTTGTTTATTTGTACATAAATCAATCCAATTTTGTTCATTTTAGTCAATTTTAAATTGAAATTAGATATAAAACATTTTAAACTCTGGAACATTTCACTTTAATGACCCACTGATTCATTTTTTCTATAGGATTGATTTTTTATGTAATTTTATCCCTTACATGAATTGAATTAGGTAAAAGAGATTCTGTTTTTTAATCAATAGGTAAAAAACATTATGGTGAGTTAAACTTTTTGTTATAAAAATTTTACCATTGGAAAAAAATTATTTACTACAGTATAAGTAAAAAATGTAACATGTTAAATATAAAAAGGAAAATGGATTAATATGCATAAAAAATACAAAATTTAAAGGTTTTAAGGTGTTAATTGAACATATACACCCTCTAAAATATTCATTTCCAAAAACTAATTTAAATTAATTCAACCTCAAAATGGTTGGCTTTAAATATAAAATATTCATTTTTTAATCATGTAAACCCACCACTACTAAAGTATAAATACCACCCAATTTCAACCCACAAAGCCTTATAGATCCTCATAACTCATCCCAAACCACTCATCCTCACACTCCACATGTATAAGTTATTATGATCTAATAAAATTACCAAATCTAAGCTCTTCAATGGTCTCTCATGGATGTGATATTCAAGAGGTAATGTTCGCAAAGCACCTATCTTAATTTCTCTTGTTTTTCTAATTCTCCTTAACCACTTCATTGGCTAATGAATGAAAACTACATAATCAGTAATAAAATTTATTTTTATGTTTCTAATGTAATATATCATTTCCATTTCATTAATCATGTCCTCTTATTCAAATAAATGAAATTATTGTCCATGTTTTTCCAGTTAATCGCCTCCTGGAATAATTTTTTTGTTCTTTTTTCTTTACCATCATCATTGTAAAATTAAAACAATTTTTAGGTATAAATAATATTTAATTTGTATATTATAACATATTTTATATTATTTTACTAATTTATTCTCAAAAAAGTATATAAAATGAACCTTCTTCACGGTGATCGGAAAAACCCGCCAAAATAAACCAAATTTTTATCATAAACATTTTATCAAAGGAATCATCCACATGTGAGAAATAAAAATGATATATTAGACATTTTTTTCTAATTGAACTACATTAGTATTATTTTATTTAACTTCTATATTTTTAATCTCATTTCATAATAATATCCATAACTTTACATAAATGAACTGATCATGTAACCATGAAACGAACACACCCGAAACAATGAAAAGAATGAAATATTATTAATGAATGTATTGTAAGATGTTATAAAAGGATCATATAAGGTATTATAAATATGAATATATTTCTATAATAATTAAATATAATTATTTACAACATTATATAGGAGTTTAAAGTTTGCTACCTTAATGGGAAGCGTAGGTTAATGGGTTTCTTAACTCAATTTTCACTCATTGGGTTTTACACATTCTTCATTAATTATATCGTGCTAGGAATATGTTTGAAATCAATGTTTATTCAGTTATGTTTTAATTTTTTATTACCTTTGTGTTGATATACTATTTATATGTATAATAACACCATTGATTTATTTTTATGCCCTTGATATGAACATTGTAAGGGAATATCATCTCACATTTTATTTCTATGAGATACATTCCTTATTCACCGCTTATTTATATTTTTAGGTGCACATAATTCCCATGAATGTATTATATGAATTTTATAATTTAATTTATGGATATTCACATGTCAATTTTATGATATCTATTTCATGGGATTTTATGGTTCAAAAGTAACCAAATGTATAAGATTGTATTCTCTCAATTTTTCTTCTTTGAGGAACATCTTTTATTACACACTTAAATTATTTTACAAAGAGTATATACTACCATTTGACATGTTATACTAGGAATATACTTATTTTTATTATATTTTATTGTCTTATATGTTATTATTTCAGGGGAATTATGATTCAAATGTTTCAAATTGTTATGGGACAAGTTGAAGTGTTTGAAGATTATTCTCCTCAAGAAATATTTTTAATTGATAACTTCTACACATTTTCAAGGAAAAATATACTAAAATTTTTGTTTATGTTTTAAAGTGTTTTTTAAAATTTTAATTTATATGTTTTAAATACTATTTTCATGTAAAATGGCTTTCAAAAAATGTTTTAGGTACTGAAAGTTGTTTTTTTAATGAAAAATGGGTAATTTCACATTCACATTATATTCCAAGATAGTTTATATGAAATAATTAATGGGGGTATATTTAACAGCCTTGTTCATGTTCCCTAAAAAAATTCCAAAATATTTTTATTATTTTTCTAAAAATTTTTAAGTTATTTTTAACAATTTTTGATTTTTTATTAAATGAGTTAAAAGGAATATTTTGTTATTTTAATAATGAGTTACTTTTTAAATTTTTTAAAAAAATTCAGAGAATAATTTTTTTATCTTATACAACATGGAAATAGTTTAATTCTTTTATGAATCCTTAATTCGATGAAGCATCCCTTAAAATATAACAAGATTATTTTTAATGAATGTTTTTTTTAAAATATTGCAGCATTTCAAAAAACAAATTTTTTTTCAAAGAATAAAGGATATTTCCTCATGAATAGTTTTCAATAGTTATTTAAAAATAATTTTCCCTATAATACCATGTTATTTTATTTTTTTATGTCTTACTATGTTTATGAAAAAATGAATCAATTCTTATTATTTCTTTGAATGATGTCTGTTTGTGATGGATTTGTACTTATGAATTTTCATTCATTTCCATGAGTTACATTATAATGAATTGTTTTATGAAACTCATTTATTTTCATGGTTTAGGAATTTTTTTGTTCTTATTTCACAAATAAGTATGATTTACTTAGCATAAGAAAAGAACAACCCCAATTTTATATATAAACCACTATATTTTCCCAAATGGTAAATATACTTCCATTTGATGGAATGGACATTTAAAATAAATTTTTTGACACTATTAGTTTTTTTATATGAAAGAAATATAATTTTTATTTGAAATATGTCTATATAATTTTACATTAGATGAATGTTTTCTACTTTCTGAAAAACATCATTTTTGGATGAACAATGAAAAGTAGAGCATTTTAAATCAAATATACATTTTTGTATACCTTATTTATATTGTTAAATTATATTTTAATTTTCTTTAGGGGATAATTATTTCAATTATATTAAAATAATTCCAATTTATATCATTGGAATGAATTTGAAATCTAAATTTTATATAAAACATTTTAAACTATTGAACATTTCACTTTAAGAAAATGCTTATTCATTATCTCTACATGATAAATTTTCAATCTCATTTTTTCTATTACGTGAATTGAATTAGAGAAAATGGATTCCATTTCAGTATTCACACATTAATAATTAGTATTTATGGTCTATTTATTTTTAGGCGTAAAAATGTTACCTTGGTAAAAAAATTATATATCACGGTATAGGTAAATAATAAAACATGTTAATGTTAAAAAGTGTAAATTATTAAAATAGCTAAAAACTAAAAAGTTTAAAGGCTTTTTGAGATTTCTATTGACCCTATAAATCCCCAATAATATTAATTTCTTGTCCAATTCTTTGAATTTAATGCCACGTCAAATGGTTGTCTTTAAATATAAAATATTCATTATTTAATCACCTAAATCCACCTCTCCTTAAGTACAAATACCACACCTCAACACCCAATTTCATCCAAAAAATCATTATATATCCATATATATATTCCAAAATCTATCCTACTCACTCTCACCACATCAAATTTCATCTGTTCTAACCAAAATAAAAAATCCAACCTGGCCAAGTTTATCTTAAGGAGGTGATATTTAGGAGGTAATTTTCCAAATTTACCTCTCTTAATTTATTTTATTTTTCTACATTGTAGTCTCATATTTAAACCATAAATTCATGATAAATCAAGAAAATTTTATATAGTATTGTTTTAAGTTTCTAATGGAATATAATATATCCATTCTTTTTCTGATCTCCTCTAATTTAATGAAACAAATTTATTAGAAAAGTTGGAATAGTTAATCGCCTCTATGAAATTTCTTTTGTTATTTTACCTTCACAAACTCAATGGATTATTTTAAATATATTTTTATGATTAAATAATATTTTTATATGTATATTATAAGATATTTCATATTGTATAACTAATATATACTCATAATATTAAATTAAATGAAACTAGTTCATGGTGTTTGGAAAAACCCACCAAAATAAACTAAACATTTATCATTAACATTTTGTCTATTGAATCATCCGAATGTGTAAAATAAAAATGATATATGAGACAACATATACTTATAGAAGTAAATTAACACTATTTAATTCCACTACTAGTGTTTTAATGTCATTTAACAATAACATCCATACTTTTTCACAAATGAACAGATTATGAAATAATGAGACGAATGCCCCCTGAAACAACGAAAATAACGAAATATTATTAATGAATATGTTGTAATATGTCATAAAAGGATAATATAATGTATTATAAATATTAATATGGTTATATAATAATTTAATAACATTCTTTAAACCATTATTCAAGAGATTAAATAAATATACACAACAGGTAAGCATAAGCTAAGGGGTTTCTAAACTCAATTTCCACTCATTGGGTTTTACGATTAATTCATTGATTGTATTATATTACAATTATGTGTGATATAACTGTATATTTATTTATATTGTAATTTTGACTTTACTTTATTTTTATATTCCATTGCTACATGTAATCAACCATTAATAAATTCTTACATCAGTGATATGATCTTTTAAGGGAATATTGTCTCGCTTTTTATTTCTAAGAGATACATGTGTTATTAACTACTAATTTATTTTTTGTATTTTATATAATAACAATGAATTTATTATATAAAATTTTTATTTCAATTTTTGTGTATTTACATTTCCATTTTTTGATCTCTATTTCATGGGGTTTTAAGGTTTAAAAGCTACCTGTTGAGTAAGGTAGTTTTTTTTTCAATGTGCCTTCTTTGAGACACAAGTTTTGTTATGAACATATATTATTTTAAAAGGTTCATATACATCCATTTTCCTTGTTATATCAATAATATCATTCATTTAACGATATTTAATTCTTCTTTTAAGATTATTATTTCATGGGTATTTTGATTCAAATGTTTCAAAGTGGTATGGGAGACTTTGAAATGTTTGAAGATTATTCTCCGCAAGAAATGTTTTTCAACGACCACTTTTCCTCTTTTTCAGGGAAAATGATTCTAAATAATTATTTTGTTAATTGTTATTTAAAATATTTATTTATATATTTTCCATTATATATTTAGTGAATGTTTTTTTTTAAAAAGTTATTTTTCAGAAAAGCATTTTTTAAATAAAAATGATAAATTTCAAAATTTCAATACATTCTAAGATTGTTTGTATGTAATTATATACTATTTTATATTTATCATCCATTTCCAAGTCTCATTAAAAAAAATTCCTGAATACTTTTTCAATTCTTCTCAAATTTCATAAATTCATTTTTACTAATGTATTAATTTTTATTAAACATATTGAAAGGAATATTTTTTTCATTTTCCAAACAAGGTTATTTTTCAATTATTCAGAAAGAGTAATAGGGGAATGCATTTTAACTTATACGATATAAATAAATTTTTATTATTTCAAGATTAATTAAATCATGGAATCTTACCTTACAATCTTACATGTTTACTTTCAAGAAAAATGATATCTATAAAAATTGTGCGGCATTTCAGGTAAAGAATATATTTTCATTAAAAAGGATATTTTCCTCAAGATTAGTTTTTTAGAAGTTCATTGAAAATTGATTTCGATCATAAATAATGATATTTTGTTAAACATATGTTTTATTGTGTATATGAACCAATGATATCATTATTAGTCCTTATTTGAATGGTTTATGTTTATGATGGATTTGTACTTAAAAATTTTATTTCTTTTTAATGAGTTGTACTATAATAAATTTTTTTATGAGACACATTTATTTTCGAGGATTATGAATTATTTATGTTCTTGTGGAACACATATTTATGATTTAATAATGGCCTGGTTGGTACCTATATATCTCTCTAATGAATTGGGTATACATTTATATCTTATAAGATATACATAAAATAACATTTCTTCCAAAATGGTTATGGGGGTGATCCATGATTTCCAAGATAGTTATGGGAGTAAACCCTGACTAAAATGATTGTTATGGTAATAGACCATGAAAACCAATATGCCATGGTAAGTGAAAACAATACTACCAATATATCATTATTAGTGATACCTTGACTACTATAGAAATAATTATGTTATTCTTATGTGTCTACCATAGTTCAATTTTTTATTCCTATTTTATGCTATCGTGGTTCATATTCTTCATTTCCTTATTATCCATATATTACAAACATCCAATATTTATGTTACAACTCATTAATATGATCTTTTGATATACCAAGTATGATATTCAAATATATAGATTATGTAATCACACCCTTATTATCTTGTTATGGATATATATCTTCCTAGTTTACCCTTACTGAGCATCTGAGTTCTCCCTTTTCTCTTGTTTCTTTTCCCAAAGTTATAAAGAAATGGTTTAGGTAGGATTACTAAAGATTATTTTCATGGTGGGAAAAATTTAATATCTTCCACTATACTAGAATTTTTTAATGATTCTAAGGGAACTAAACTAACATTTGCTTCTAGGAATTGTTTTGTGTAATGTATTAAGTATTGAGAAAAGGTGATGTGTTGGTCGGAGTGGATACTCAAGAGGGGGGTGAATTGAGTTCCAATTAAAATTTATGTTAAAAATATTCCTTTTAAAATACCCCAATTTAAAAACAAAGTTAAACTGTAGTGAACTTATACAGAGTGTAAATGTTCAATTAGTTTCTCAAAGAATGATTAGGTCTCAGTTAATTTAATCTGAAAATTAAAATGACTTCTGAAACTAACTTAATGGTTTACAATAAGTATAAACACTATCTAATTTAACTATCAATGTAACTTTAAAAAAATTATATTTCAAAGTAGTTAGCAGTGGAGTATGGAATATATATATTATACTTATGACTTAAACTAAAATGCACAGAAGATGTAACCAAGAGGTTAAGTCTCAAGCCAAGACTTAGTCTTCTCAAATAATTTATATAAATTGATCCACACCCTGGATCGGGGTAAACAACAGTGAACACATTGTCTAGGTAAAAATACCTCTACCAGAGTTCTACGTGGGAAAACAAAAAACAGCTCACAGTTGTCCAAGTCTTACTCGACCTCTACCACAATCCACAGTGGGATACAAGGAGTTATAGAATTTGAATGAGGATCTGAGAATCCTCCAGCTTCGCTTAGGAGACAGTGTGTGTATAAAATAAACAGGGTACACACACTAGTCGAAAATTTAAATGAAAGAATCACTAAAGAATGTATGACGGAGTTTAGAAAATCATTAGTGACTGGAAGTGCAGCTATGGACTCGTTTTATTGGTCAGAAAAGCTTCTGAGTCCTTCTCAGGTTTTTGTATGAAAAAATAGAGTGTCATTTTCTTCGTTGGTTCCAGGTTCAGCTTATCAGCCTGAGTTCATGAAGTTTTATTTGTAGTTCTTCACTCAGGGTGCAGCTTGTATACTCCTCTAGGAATCAATTTCTTCGTGTATGTCCAGTGTTCATGGAGTATGGATGTAGCCTTGTATGAATGCACAACGTTTGAATTCTGTTAGAGCCTTTTTCTTTTTCACCCTTTGTGTGTCTTCTTAGTTCCTTGATTCTTGTTGTATGCACACCCCATGTTCGCTTCTATGTTCCACTCTTTCAGCTAGGTATTTATCTTCCCTTTTATAGATTTTAGCTCCGGCAAATGGGAATGATTAACTTTTGCATGGGTACTAGGTACGATTCCCTGAAATGGCAACAGAAATCATTAAATATCATTAACTAGATTAAAAACATAAAATGTAACCATTAGCTTAATAAATAAATAGTATTGAGAGTATAGAGTTTGACTGGTTGTTCAATCATTAGTAGCTTCCTGTTGGTAGGCATGTACAATGATCTTTGTGTAACAGTGACCTTCCATCGGTAGCTCTTTGAACATGTATCGATATCTCTTTTTATCGGCAGCACTTGGTGTTTGTATCAGTAGCTCTTGGTGTTTGTATCAGTAGAGCTTGGTGTTTGTATCGGCAGCTCTTTTCATCACTAGCTCTTGGTGTTTGTATCGGTAGCTCTAACTCTGTGTATCGGTTGCTCTGTTTAGTCCAGTGATTATGTGTATCGGTAGACTTATGTACATCGGTAGCTCCATTCTGTACTATCGGAAGACTTAACTCTATATCGATAGCTTGTTCTATGCTTACCGATGGACCTGTACATATCAGTAGCTCTGTGTATCAGTGACGAGATTATCGGTGTCTGTCTATCGGTAGGCTAAGTACCAGTTGCTCTGTATCAGTAGCTATATGCAGATCAATAACTAACACTTATATATTCTATGCAAAACATATATTATTGGGTTAGAATTACTTCAAAACTCATACAAACAGGGATAAACATTGATTAACATATTTCAAGGATTATTTTAATATTATTTTCATCTTGATAAAATGTCATAGATTTAGTGAATTAGAATATAGATAAACATTAATTGGGATTATCAAAGTATGTGAGAGAATAGTTGGGATTATCAAATTAGGTGAGGTAATAGTTGGGATTATCAAAATAGGTGAGGTCAAAAAACTCCCCCTTTCTAATAATCACAACTTATGATATTATAGTTTTTAAATAATTAGTAGTTGTATCATAGGATATATCATTAAATGTAATTATCTCAGAGAAAACAGTATGGTACAGAACATAGTGTATCAGAGGTATAATTAAATGCAATGATATCAGAGTGGAAAAGCATGGTAGCTTTTCTTTAGATAATATTGCTCCCCCTTTGTAGATATTTATCACTCTGTGATACTTAGATAAAAAATATTTCTCCCCATTTGTGATAATCAAAAAGTGGGAAACAAGAAATAGAGAAAGGAACACAATTCGAAATAAAGGAAATCCAATTATATTAAAATTTACAAAAAGGTAAATAGATAGAAAACAAAAAACAAGGCATTACTATCAAACATTTGAGCCACTATTTCAATCCACATACTCAATTTGAGATTTTCCCTTTGGTTCGGAAGAGGATTCTGACTGTGTGGAGGCTAGTGATGGCATAGGAATTCTATAAATGATCATTATAGGTTGAGCCACTGAAACTGATCTTGTTCTGTACTGAGGAGTTCTTTGAGTAATCATAGGCTTGAGGCTTTGAATGGCTTGAGCAGAAGTCAGCTAAATAAGATTAGTAGAGGCAGAGGCAAGTAAACTAGGAGGTACAATCACTATCCTAGCATCAACATGCAGGAAAGCCAGAAAAATATTTCTGAAATCCATAATTATTCCTCCTCCTCTATCCATGGGAGATATGAAGTCATCCTTGTTCTCCATGAATTTTTCCAAGGATGGAGTCAACTCCTTTAGTTTGCTGACTTGCTCTCTGAAGGCTTGATTGACAAGAGGTAACTTCAGGTTTTCCAACATAAGTATGAAATGATTTTTGAGTTGATGCTTAGTGTAAATCTTTTGGAAATATGAGTCCACCTTATCTTTTACTTCTTTTTGAGAGGTAGATGCTTCTCACATATAGTCTTGGACTATATTCATTATTTCTCTAGCTGAATCTCTAGTATAAAACACAACTTTTCTCAGGTCAGATGAGTCCACAGAGCCACTGGTTGATGCTGAACCAAGATCCTCCTTCATCATAGCTCGAAATTGATCCATATCCACTGAAGATCTAGAAGTAATAGAACCAATAGATAAGGTTCATGTTTCCTTGAAGTTCTTGGTCTAACCAATAATAAGATTTTGGACTTGGGAATCCTGGGTTTTATTATGATCTTTCATGGAGGTTTTAAAACCTTTAACCACTGAAACCATCTGGAATACAACACATTTGACATAGGCTAAGTCCTTGTCTACTTGAGATTTGGAACTTATGTAAGAGTCCAAAGAGATAACCAATATCTTTAGAGCATCAACATCAGCTTTTCATCTAGAAACTTGAGTCTGGAAGTCTGTAACTTCTTCCACTATTTCATCCACAAAGGTTGACAAATTACAACCGAGAGAAAGTTAAAAATATTTTTCCAAATTACTCATTTCTTCAACAAATCAGTGATTCAAATCAACAACAGAAGCACTAAAGGACTCTTTCAGCTAATCCTTTAAGGATACAAGATCAGCTCTGGTGATCATTTTAGCAGGAGCAGTCATATCAGATTCTCTTTCAGATGTTATGATGACCACTGAGTCATTCATAATCGATTGGATTATTGACATAAGTGAATATTACATCTTCGTTGTCTCTTCCACAAAACATTCTGTAAGCTTTTTCTTCAAAATATTCAGGTCATTCATTCTAACCACATCTTCAGGTAGCAATTCAGACTCAACATCATAAATGAATTTTGGTCTATTTACAGATGGCACATTATCAGAATCGGGATTATATAATACACAGACCACAAAACCTGGGTCTTCAGTCCAGTCCTCAATATCAACAGCCACTGACACACTTCCAAGCATGGTTTGATGCGCCCCCACAATGGGTGCAGTCTATTTTACAGCAAGGTAACTCTAAGCAGGTCTTTCTTTCTGAGGATAATATTATATAATTAATATTATCTCTGTAACAACTGGAGGGTCCTCTCGATTAGGTACAACGTCTTCCATTTCTCCTACTACAACCTCAGTAGGCACAACTAAGCTTCCAATTAATGGACTCGAACTTAAAGAGGCAGAATCAGAAGCTTCAGATTCATTCTCCTTTTATTCGCTATGCTCAGGGGAAAGATGGTCTCCCTCATCAGTAGGAGTCTCTTCTTCTACTAAGATTTCCTTTTATAAAGATACAATTTCAGTAGCAGGACTTAGAGGCAAGTCATGATCTCTTCCATCATTCATAGAAGTTTCTTCTTCTTCAGTCTCATCATTGTACTCAGGTTCATCTTCATCAGGTCCTAGACCTGGATCCCTCACATACATAGGTCTTGAAGATTGACCCACAGGATTAAATTTATCATATACCTTATTGTCATCATTAACCCACTCTCCTTTCCATGGGTTCCAATTTATCTTCGTGTATTTGAAAACTATGGTTATGATACAAAAATTATTCCTTACTACAACTGTCTCATCTTGAGACTCAGCTACCACTTTCACTTTGATCATCCCTGATATCAACTTGGAAAATAATAGTGAATTTGTATTTTATTTTGGTCTTGTCATGTATTTTATTTGGATCATTAGAAATCTATATAGATTCCCTTTTACACAATGTCTCATGAGATGGAGGAGATAGATATCCTGATATCTTAATTTCGAAAAGTCTCTTCTCCTTGGTATTTAGACATGCTGAACAAATTTGAACATCAATCTGTTCTCTCCATCCATTTCAGCAGCCACTACTTGTCTTTGATTTCCATCACTGGTGAGCTCCTCCACGGCAGTCTCATAATCGAATATCTTACTTGTAGTTTCCATAGCTTTCGAGACATATCCAGATACTCCTTCATGCGGAACCATCAATAATTCATCCCACTCAACGGATGAAAAGGATATCTCTTTTCCATTCACAAAAGAAGTCACACGGTTTTCATTTTTAGATTTCTCAAAGATTAAAAAATCATAAAACTGTTTCACTAGATTTGGATAGTAGGGACCATTGTTGTTCGAAAAACAATCTACCCACTTTTAATCTTCCAACACTTCGAGCACTAATGATTTGCTAGGCACCAACCATTCCACACATATCTCTTTTTCAATCACAATAACTCTATTCTATAAATGTGGACTCAATGGTCGCCTACCTTACCTAGTTCTTCCCACACTACCACTTGATTCTGGCTTGAACTTTTCCTTCTTTTCTTTCGGGTCATCAGAGTCATATATGATGGTAGGAAGTTTGGTTTTTTCTATCACTGGTTCGAGGGATTTATGTTTTTGGAGAGATTCAGGAGCTAAGATTTGAGGGTAAGGATTTGATTCTTGGTTGATTTATAAGTACCTAGACATATTTTATATAATTTAGGAATCATAAAATAAATAAATAAAATGAAATAAAATAAAAATGATTCAGATTCTGGTGGCAGAGAGAAGTTAAAAATAGTGCACTCATCGATATAGTTTATCGGTGAGAATTCCTTTCAGTGAGTTTACATCGGTGAGGTATTGAATCGGTGATGTATTCACATCGGTGAGGTTACATCAGTGAGGTTACATCAGTGAGGTTACATCGGTGAGGTTCCATCGGTGAGGTTACATCGGTGAGGTTACATCGGGGAGATAGCTACCGATCAAGGTTAATCATTCCTAACTCATGTCTAATGTAACTTAACCTATCCAAACCCAAAGGTTTGGTGAAAATGTCATCTAATTGATGTTAGTACCAATAAATTCAAAAGTAATATCACCCTTTTGGTAATGATCTCTCAAGAAATGGTGCCTTACATCAATGTGTTTGGTCCTAGAGTGAGATACAGGGTTCTTCGAAATGCTTATTGCTCTATTGTTGTCACAGTTGATAGAAACATGCTTAAAATCATATCCATAGTCCAAAAGAGTGTGTTTCATCCACATAATTTGTGTAAAGCAACTACTAGCAGCTATATACTCTGCCTCAGTAGTTGACAAACCTGCAGAATTTTGTTTCCTACCACACCAAGATACTATGGATTTTCCCAATAAATGACATGTTCAAGATTTCCTTTTTCGATCCAACTAGCAACCAGCAAAGTCAACATTTCAATAACTCATTAACTCAGAAGATTTTCCTTTTGGGTAAAATAATCCTAAGTTCACAGTGTCTTTAAGATACTTAAAAATTCTTTTAACATCAAGTAAATGAGATTCTTTTGGATTACCGTGAAATCTTGCACACATACATACACTAAATATAATATCTGGTCGAATAGCAGTAAGGTAAAGTAATCTTCCAATCATACCTCTGTAATGGGTTTGATCCACTAGTTTCCTAGCTTCATCTGTGTTCAATTTACAGACTGTATTCATAAGAGTATCACATTCCTTAATACTATCAAAACCAAAATGTTTTAAAAGATCCTTTGTATATTACATTGATCTAAAATAATACCATTTTCATTTTAGAAAACATGAAATATAAGAAACTATTTAAGTTCTCCCATTAAACTCATTTCAAATTCATTTTTCATACTCTTTGAAAAATGAGTACATAAGGAATGTTTAGAAGATCCAAAAATAATATCATCAACATAGATTTGAACTATTAAAACATTTTTAGAAATTATTTTAATAAAAAGAGTTGGGTCATCAATCACTTTTGTAATACTTTTTGAAATAATAAAATTACTAAGCCTATCATACCATGCTCTTGGAGCTTGTTTTAAACACTATAAAGATTTAGATAGTTCGATACCTTGATTTGGAAAATGAGGATTAGTAAATCCAGTTGGTTTTTAAACAAAAACATCTTCAATAATAAAGCCATTTAGAAGAGAACATTTGACATATATTTGATATAACTTGAAATTCAGATGATCAGCATAGGCAAGTAGAATTCTAGTAGCTTATAATCTAGCTACAGGGGAAAAGGTTTCCTCATAGTCTATACCTTCTTCTTGACTATATCCTTGTGCAACTAACCTAGCTTTATTTCTAACTATGTTTCCAGGATCATCAAATTTATTTCTAGAAACCCATTTAGTGCATATTGTCAAACTGTCCTTGGGTCTGTCAACTAATTACCAAACTTTGTTTCTTTCAAATTGATTTAACTCTTCTTACATAGACATTACCCAAAACTCATCATTGATTGAATCATTGAAATTTTTAGATTCTAGCTATAAAAGAAAATCTTGATGTTCAACCTGGTTTCTTAGAGAAGCTTTAGTTTGTGTCCCTATATCAAGATTACTTACAACAGCATCTAAAGGATGATTCTTTAGAATATTAGTTAATCTAGTAAAGGTATGAATAGAAATTTCAGGTTCTTCTAAAGGTTCAGGTTCAACAGAAGAAGATTCTAGAATATGTCCAGAACTGGATATTTTTACAGCAGGTTCTTTAGATTTATCAATAAGGTCCAGAACAGTGAAATCTTCTTTAAAATTTTCAAGAGAGGTTTTAGGCTCATGTGGATCAGTTTCATCAAGCATGATGTGAACAGATTCTTCCACATAGTTGGTTCTTTTTTTAAAAACTCTATAGGCTATTCTAGTTAATGAACAACCAAGAAAAATTCCTTCATCACACTTAGAAGCAAACTTTTCAAGATTATCCTTTGTATTAAGAATAAAAACATTGCAGCTAAAGACTCTGAAGTAACTAACTTTAGGATTTCTATTATTCCATAATTCATAAGGGGTATTCTTGAGAACAGGTCTAATCAAGACTCTACTAATAATATATCAAGTTGTATTAATAGCTTCAACCTAAAATTAAATAGGCAGGTCATACTCAATAAGCATGGTTTTTGCTATTTCTTAAAGGGTTCTGTTCCTTCTTTCTACTACACCATCTGCTGAGGTGTCCTAGGGGAAGAAAAGGTATGACTATAGCCATTATGTGAGAAATAAAATTCAAACTATTGATTTTCAAACTCATGTCCATGATCACTTCTCAGGGTTTTAATATTAATTCCAATAAGGTTTTCTACAGACGTGGAGTATTTAATAAAGAACAAGATTCTCTTTTTTGAGCTAAGACGTATACCAAAGTATATCTAGAAAAGTCATCTACTAGGACATAGACATAGTGCTTCCCATTTAAACTAGAAACTCTAGAAGGTCCAATCAAGTCCATGTGAACCAACTCAAAAGGTTTAGAAGTTGAGACTTCTTTCTTTGATTTAAAAGAAACGTTATATTGCTTTCCCTTTTGACAGGGATTACAAAATTTGTCATTTGGGAATTCAAGTTTGGGTAGGTCTGTAAATAAGTTCATCCTAGTCAATTTTGCAAGTGAATAAATGTTTCAGTGTCCTAATCTTCTGTGTCATAGCCAAGTCTCTCTATAAAAAGCATTTAGGGAAATAATATTTTTCTTAGCTAAACAATTCAGATCAACAGCATAAAAATTTTCATTTCTTAATGCATAAAACACTAAAACATTTTTAGAATTATAAATATTTCAGGAATCATTTTCTAACTTCACATTAAATCCATCTTCACATAATTGAGAAATACTTAAAATATTGTATTTAAGTCAATCAACAAATAAAACATTAGAAATCAAAACTGAATCAGTGTTACCAATCTGGCCTAGGCCGATGATTTTTCCTTTAGAATTATCACCAAAGGTTACATGGACTCCATCAAATTTATTAAGCTTTCAAAGCAAGAATAATTTCTAGACATGTTCCTTGAACATACACTATCCAAGTACCATACCATCTTGTGATAACCCTTCAAACATGTCTCCTACAAAACAGATTTAAAAAGAAAATGATTTTGGTACCCAGATCTTCTTGGTTCCAGAAAGGTTATCAATCAAAGCTTTAGGTACCCAGATTTATCTTATGGATCTCATATAATTTACATAATCAATAGGTTTTGAAAGATAAACAATATTTGATATATAACCATACATGTAACTAGTTGAAGCATATGAATTTACAGAACAAGAACAAGTAGAATTTTGTCCAGACATAGGAATAAATCGAGTTTTAGTGAACAATCTTTTTCCAGGTTGGTATCACAAACCAGTAGTGTATTTTGGTGCAACATTCTTTCCTAAAATTTGAGTTAGTGTATCCTTTCTATTTGATAATTTTTCTATGTCATTTCTAAGTTTTTTATTTGAAATTTACAATTCTGTAATTTCTTTTAACAGTTGAGCATTATTTTACTCATTTATATCAAAGGCAGATTTAACATTTGTAGTGAGAGAATGATGTTTCTTTGGTGACATATATTTGTCCTTAAGTTCATTGCATGTTTCTTATAGAATGTTACAATATTAAAACAGTTCCTCACTAGACATGTTTTCAGATTTAGAATCTATTCCAGAATAATAAGCATTCAGTATAGGGGAAACAGGTAGCTCAGAGGTGTTGGTCATGAAGCACATGTTGGCACGATTCTTTTTAGAATCAGAAACATCATATTCATTTGTGTTGTCTTCTTCCTATAGAACTTCTTAAATATCCTTGCTATTTGAGCCATCTCAGCATCTCTATCTAAATCTGAATCTTCACTGGTTGAACTTTCAGTAGGTACATTTATTTTTCCCATGTCTTTTCTCTTTGAAGTAGTAGACTTGAAAGCCACGGATTTTCTATTTGGTTCAACAACATCTTCATTGTTTACCTTGAGTTCTTCCTCATACATCATTAATTTACCAATAATCTCTTTAACAGGCAGAGCTCCAATGTCACATGATTCTATTATTTAAACAGAAGTGCATCTCCATCTTTCTGGTAGACATCTTAAGATTCTCATTATTTGTTCCTTTGCAGGAACATCATTTCCAGGAGAGCTCATAGTATTGACAATCTCATTGAACCTAAGATACATGTCAGAAATAGTTTCATCAGTTTTGATTTTAAAATTATCATATTTAATAGTATATGTATTTAATCTCATTTCTTTAACATTGGGTATTCCTTCATGAGGAACACCCAATGTATCCCATATTTTATAAGCAGTTTTGCGGGCATATATTCTATTTAACACTTCATCTCCTAAAGCACAATACAACGCACTTATAGCATTACAATTATTATTGTAAGAAGTCTTTTTAGGTTCATCCCAAGTTGTTCTATCAGATTCTGGAATATTATATTGAGATTCTATAGCAGTCCATATATCAAAACCCCTAATCTCTAAATGAATTTTCATCTTAAGTTTCCACTGGGCATAGTTGGTACCATTGAAGAAAGGTTACCTGTTGGTAGTAGCACCTTCTACTCTATTATCCATTGCAATATTTAAGAGAATTATTTTACAGAGATAAAATTTAGAACTAACAGAAATTTAAGACCATTAAATATGCAACTAAAATCACAGTTGAAAAACAGAATGTTTTGAAAACTTGTATCAATAAAAACAACCCTCTGATACCAAATATTGGTCAGAGTGGATACTCAAGAGGGGGGTGAATTGAGTTCCAATTAAAAATCCTGTTAAAATATTTCTTTTAAAATCCACCTATTTAAAAACAATGTAAAACTTTAGTGAATTTATAAAGAGTGTAAATGTTCAATTAGTTTCTCAAAGACTGATTAGGTCTCAGTTAATTTAATCTGAAGATTAAATTGACTTTTGAAACTAACTTACTGGTTTATAATAAATATAAACACTTGATAATTTAAATATAAAATTAACATTAAAACAAATTATATTTCAAAGTACTTAGCAGCGGAATATGGAATATATATATTATTCATATGACTTCAACTAAAATGCACAGCAAATGTAACCAAAAGGTTCAGTCTCAAGCCGAGACTTAGTCCTCCCAAATAATTTATATAAATTGATCCACATCCTAGATCGGGGTAAACAACAGTGAACACACTGTCTAGGTACAAAGACATCTACCACAGTTCTACGTGGGAAAACAAACAACAGCTCACATTTGTCCAAGTCTTACTCGACCTATCCTCTATCCATTGTGGGATACAAGGCGTTATAGATTTTGAATAAGGATTTGAGAATCCTCCAGCTTATCTTAGGAGATAGTGTGTGTGTAAAATAAATAGGGTACACACACTTCTCAAAAATGTAAAAGAAAGAATCAGTAAAGAAATTATGAATGAGTTTAGAAAAGCTTTAGTGATTGGCGTTGCAGCTTTTGACTCGTTTGATTGGTCAGAAAAGCTTATGAGTCCTTCTCTGGATTTTATCTGAAAAAACAGAGTGTCGTTTTATTCCTTGGTTCCAGGTTCAGCTTATCAGCCTTAGTGCATGAAGTGTTTATTGTAGTTCTTCACTCAGGGTGCAGCTTGTGTTCTCCTCTATGAATCAATTGCTTTATGTATGTCAAGTGTTCTTGGAGTATGAATGTAGCCTTGTATGAATGCACAATGTTTGAATGTTGTTAGAGCCTTTTTCTTTTTCACCCTGTGTGCATCTTCTTAGTTCCTTGATTCTTGATGTATGCACACCCCGTGTTCGCTTCTGTGTTCCACTCTATCAGCTAGGCCTTTATCTTCCCTTTTATAGTGTTCAGCTCTGACAAATGGGAGTGATTACCTTTTTCATGGTTACTAGATACGGTTCCCTGACATAGCAATAGATATCATTAAATATCATTAACTGCATTAAAAACATCAAATGTAGCTGTTAGCTTAATAAATAAATAGTATTGAGAGTATAGATTTTGACTGGTTGGTCAATCATTAGTAGCTTCCTATTGGTATACGTGTACAGTGAGCTTTGTGTAGCGGTTCCCTTCCATCGGTATCTCTTTGAACTTATATCGGTAGCTCTTTGAACATGTATTGGTAGCTCTTTCTATCGGTAGCTCTTGGAGTTTGTATCGGTAGCTCTTGGTGTTTCTATCGGTAGCTCTTACTATGTGTCTCGGTAGTCCTGTGATTATGTGTATCGGTAGACTTATGTACATCGGTATCTCCATTTTGTACTATCGGAACAGTTAACTCTTTATCTGTAGCTTGTTCTATGCTTACTAGTGGACCTATAAATATCAATAGCTCTGCGTATCAGTGACTATATTATCAGTGACTCTATCTATCGGTATACTAAGTCTATCGGTATACTAAGTATTGGTAGCTCTGTATCAGTAGATATATGCAGATCCGAAACTAACACTTATCTGATCTATGCAAAACATATCTGATTGGGTTTGAATTACTTCAAAACTCATACAAACAGGGATAAACATTGATTAACATTTTTCAAGGATTATTTTAATAGTATTACCATCTTGTTAGAATGTCATAGATTGAGTGAATTAGAATATAGATAAACAATAATTGGGATTATCAATGTATGTGAGAGCATAGTTGGGATTATCAAAGTAGGTGAGATCATAGTAGGGGTTATCAAAATAGGTGAGGTCAACATGATGTAAGTTCCATATGAAAAAATATTAGGTCATTATAATATAAACAACATGGAAAAAATATGTCTATTTATAAAACCTTATAAATATCATGTGTTCACATCTCTCTTTATATTACCAAATAATAAGTGGGGTTGAGAAATAAATTTGAGTGGATTGTAACTATATTAAGTTTTATTGGTTGACATTTTCAGAATATTTCGAAAAATAAATTGATCATTGATTAACCCCTCCCCCTCCCAATGACTATAAACTGATTTGTGGAAATCAAGGTGTATCATATCATATTTCTCTATTATATATCCATCTATCTAAGTGGATTTATAATAGAAATTAAATACACATCCAGGGACTTCCAGTATTATATGGTAGAAACTACAATATTTGGAAGAACATGGATCTATATTATATTCTATATATTATCCTAGAAAAAATACATCCTATAATAGTGGAATTACCACTATTTAATTTGGTTTGAGTGATATCTTTGGATAATAAAAATTTGGATATTGATGGAAAAGATCATAATTATATTCTGTTGGATCTCTTAAAAAATGTCTAAAAAATTAATAAGGAGTTTCCAATTGACAAATAAATATGACATAAGTTGAGAAGTAACTATGAAGGAAATTATAATTTTAATAAAGATAACATTGAAACATATATGTGTTGGTAGAAAAATGTAAATACTGTTAAAGAAGAAAGTAATAATAAAAACATTAAAATATAAAATAATATTTTATATAATATCAAAGGTTTTGATGAGAATATGGAAAATTATATTACAATTAAGAAACTAATGAGAAAATTTCCGTATAGATATGATTATAAGGATTCATCCTTATAATATCAAGAAGATTTATCTTAAGTTGAAATTTAGAATATTGTCATGGTATAGGAGATGAAGAAATAAATAGCCTTTCATAAAAAGGAAAAATAATAAATAAATTTCAAATAGTTATTCAAAGGGAATTTTATTGGTAAAGAAATAGAATAAGAATCCAGAGATTTATATGTTGAGGACGAAGAATGATACTTCAAAAAAATAATATCCTTTTCTTATAAGAGATAAAAATAGGGAAACGGTTGGAAAAATATAAATTTTCCTTTAAATGTTGAAATTGTAATGATGGTGGTAATTTTGCAGAAAGATTTCCCTAGGATGATATTAATGATTATGAGTTGGAATTAGAGGATAATATTTATCAGAAACAAAATTATTATAAACACAATAAAAATTGTCCTACAAATATAATGAAAATATTTTAGAGAAGAATAGAGGATGAGGATGTCTCATCTAGTAATGAAACAGATTTTTATGTAATCATATTAACTATTAATAGAAGTGAAATAACTTCATTGTGTAGAAATTCTGGTGGAGATGATATAAAAAATCTTGAGTGGATTCCAAAATTAAATTTGGAACTTTCCCTAAATCAAATTGCACAAATCAAAAAGCAAATGAAAAAAGGTGAATAAATCATTTAACTTGGTACCTTTGAATATTGTTGAGACAATAAAAAGCGGTAATAAACTTAATTTGATTATAAATAATATAATAAAATATGGTTATATTGAAAAGAAAAGAAAATTTTGTGATGAAACATATGTTGGGGAGGAAAATATCTACATGTTAGAAATAGAAATTATTGAAGAATTAAGAATAACATGATAAAGTTAGCATAATTTAAGAATATGTTAAATGTTTTTAAAAAAATTTATTTATGAAAAAATATTAGTTGTCTGAAACACACACAAAAATTCTTATAGTGGATATTCATTTATCCAATATTGGATAGTACTTCTCTAAATATGTTTATGTTACCGGTGAATCTTCTAAAGATAGTGAAAAATGGTCTACATAAGCATGTTATTTCTATTATGATAAATTCAAAATATAAATATTCTTTTAAAAATTGTGACATTGAATTCAATGGTAGAAGTATCTTAGACCAATAATTATTGGGGAAAAACACCTTCCACAACAAAATAATAGAATATTTTACAAATGTTTCCTATAAATAATGCTTCTCATTCTTTTTAATGATCCAACAATAACAATATGACAACCCAGGTAATTATTACACATTAATTAATGATTTATTAATTAAGAATACACTTAATAAAATCTAAAATATTGGTTATCGTTGTTGTTTTGTGATTAGGTACATCACATAAATACTTGTAATAGGCGGTATATCGGTATTGTTGAAAAAAAAACATTAACAAGTTCATAATATTCCATCTTTCATTAAATTTCATGGGATAACATAGTAAAATTCCTAAGAATGGGATTATCTATAAATTACAGTAAGGTAATAAACAAATAATAACTTGAAAAGTAATTGCTTCTTTTATAATTGGAATTTTATTGGGGCATAAAATGTGGGAGAATAATAAATATGAACAAATAGGAATAAAATTTCTATATAACATAAAGGAAATATTGGAATGTGGTAACAACATTAAACATGATATAATAATAATAAGAAAATTTTATCAACACATACATAAAACATAATGTTCTTAGAATAACCTCCAGTGCACTATACAAGTAATATCATGAGACTAAAAAATTTCCCAATGCATTGCAGTGCTAACTGGGTGCATCAATCATAATCATATCATATACATGAATAAAAATTCCACATTTATCATATAAAATAATAATATTTTTAATAAAATTTAATCCCATGACTAATGATTGTGGATAAAATACATGGAAGTCACCAATGAATGAATTCTACCAACAAAATGGGGAAAACCCTTGATTGAAAATGCATATGGTTATACACTTCAAAAAAAATTGGCATTGATAATTGGAGTGAAACTTTGAAAAAACATAATAGAAGTAGTAAATGATTTATAAAATTGTTTAATGAAAAATAATAGGGTCTCTCAAAAAATGAATGTAAAAAATGAATTTTTGAAGGATATGTAAGAACATGATACAACATGAACATTTTTTATTTTAATGGAATGATATGAGGAGGGTTCTTTTATAAAATATTTTCATGGGAGATCCATTAGACAATTCTGTATGCATAATGAGGGTACACAACATATCATGTGTGGTATTGAAGTGAGTGAAGGGTTAACTCGTCGCTATTACATAATAAGGTATATAAGAGAGATTTGGAAGAGTATATCCCATCAATATGAATTATAATACAAATTGAATTACATATATAAATTTCTTCAATAAATAAGAGAAAGAGAGGATCCCTTACCTTGAGAGGGTGATTCAAAAATCATGGAAGTATCTTCTTGAGAGATTTATAGAACCTTGGGTGGAATATAAAGAGGTAAGGTCATAGTAAGGATCTGATCCAAGGTTATTTAGTGAATATGAATTTTTTCTGGTGTGGATTTATTTAAGAAAGGAGGGAGGTTTCATTATTATTTCCCAAACATTAGTTTTGGAATCTTTATAATAATACAATAAAACACAAAAATACTAAGGTGTTATCCAATGGTTTCTACGATAGAAGACTAAATTACTTATTTTATATGTTCGATAGATTAAATTAGTATAATAATACTCTTGGTGATGTGGACGTGAGTCTTGTTCTTAAAGAATTTATTTTAAAACCATAAAGTATTATATAGGTTTTAAAGGATTTTTAAATGCATTATAAAATTAACAAAATAACATAAAAAACTATTTTAAATTTAAAATTTATATTTTATCATGAATACCATTTATAGATTCTATTACATTACATTCCCATCATTATCATTTCATAATTCATGATATATATTTATACCATATTAATTTTTTATAATAAAAGTCAAATATCTCCTAAAATTAGGAAAAAAATCACTCTTGGATAATTTCAACAAGATTATTCCAGAAATTATTTTTATTCTTAAAAAATAATTTTCTATATATGTGAGTTTTAACTTTTAAACAATAATTGACTTTTATTAAGAAATCAGGGTTTTTCAAAAATAATAGTTTTCAACCCCTAAAAAATTAC
The DNA here is from genome assembly GCA_963277665.1 of Viscum album. Classification (NCBI taxonomy): domain Eukaryota; kingdom Viridiplantae; phylum Streptophyta; class Magnoliopsida; order Santalales; family Viscaceae; genus Viscum; species Viscum album. The sequence goes on from OY728142.1 coordinate 1,545,630,266, forward strand.
AATTAACATCATAAAAATTATATTATAATTTATATTTTATAAAAAAAATTCAACTGTATTGTTTTTTCAAAATATCATTTATAATTAAAATTCAGGAATTCATTAAAGAGGAATATCTCAATTGATATTACATATTGTAGAAAAATTCAATTTGTGATTTATCGTATCAAAATCAAAATCATTTAAATGTAATGAAAATAAGACTTCAAAATATTAATTATTCTAAAAAATATAAATATTAATATAATTAAGGTCTTGATACATATCCCTTTGTTAAACTAGAAATTTCACTGATGGTAAGGTGTGCGATAGTGATAATTTCAAGTGGTGGGTTGGCAAACAAAATTTGGGTCCTGACCACGATATTCTTGAATGTCTTTCATAATTGATTTCTATCAATATTTAGTTGTTAGATATCAGCATGGGATTGGTAAAGAAGAACTATATGGGGTGTTATATACCATATAATCTCTAAAAAATGGGCATTATAGGGTACAATCCAACTTGTCAAGGGCATCACTTTCTTTGTCTAACTGAATCAGATTTACAAAAATACTATATTTATATTAATAATATGATCAGTATTGAATGACTACATTATCAATAGTTATGATTCTTGATGGTTGTTAAATTCTACGGGATATAATATTCTAAAAGGTTAATTTTTTTTATAACTGTAATATATTATGTTCAATTTAATTCAATCAAAAATATAGTTTTATTTATAAATGCTCTGGTCATTAAATTATTTACCTCGTTAGAGATTTTACCGATGAAATTTTCCTTTCATATGCTAAGAAAAATTTGGTTAATTTTGTTTAATTACCTCCTCTAGTTCCCTTATCTCTTTTTTAAACTTATGGTTTCTCTATAACACTGTCACCAGGTGCATTGTCTTATTTTCTATAAATTTTTCTCTATGATTTAATTTATTCACTAGGTGATTCTCATATGAAATATCATTATCTAATGCTACCACCTCTTGATTCAGCACATGTGAGGGTTCTTGTGTTTACTTACTCAAGTGGGATATGTGAAACATATCATGAACTTCAGATAGTTTAGGTGAGAGTTCTTTTTGATAGGCCACCACTCCAATGTGATCAAGGATCCCAATGGGACCAATGTATCATGCACTAAGATTTACCTTCAAAAAAATCTTAGGTCTTTATTCTATATAGATATATAAAGAAATTACTTATCCCTAATCCTAAACTTCAGGTCTTATTGGTGATTTTCACATAGATTTTAAGTCAACTCTATGAAGCCCTGATGTTTTTCTGAATGGTTTTGATATTCTCCACTATTTCCTTGAACATTTCAGTGCCTAGTATTTTGTGATCCCCAAATTCATTTCCAAACACTGGTGTTCTACATATCTTTTGATAGAAGTATTTATAGGGGTCCATTTAGATTCTCGAGTGTCAACTGTTATGGTATGAGAACATGAAAAAATGAAGATATTAACAACATAAATCATTGAATTTTATTGAGCACACTCTCAACATATCCACATGTTTCTAGAAATTCGATTCATATTGGACATGAGTTTGACATTGTTAGCCTATATTGAAGGTTATCCTAGTATTTATATCATGTTGGAGACAATTCAATAAATTTGAGGTATATATTTTATCTCAATCAGATAAAATCAAAATTGGGGTTCTATAAATCCTCATTATATCTATAATTTATATCCAAGCAAGTTGATCTAGTGAAATTTCCTGTCAAATTATAAGAAAGTGGTCACCCTTTGTAAGACTATACAACAAAACCCATATATCAATATTTTTTCATGATTTCTTTGGAAGTCCCATGAAAGATTCCATGGTTATTTTTTTCTAGATCCCATATATGTATAAGAAATGGTTGATTCATCCCATTGTATTTTTTCATTTCAGTGTTAACTTACTAGTACACAAGATAATTTTATGTATATTCCATGATCTCATTCTTTATATTTTCCAACCAATAGTGTTATCAGATATCTAGATACATCTTTATGCTCCTTGGATGTATGGAGAAGGTCTAAATATGATCATAATCAAACATATTCTTCTTTAACCCATGATTTTAGAGTACACATAGTTATGACCCAATTTTTGGAACTCTTTATTCCTTAATTTTAAACTCTGAGGATTTTCCGTTTTATATTGCTTCCACCTTCTTCTGAATTCATCACCTCTTTGAGAAACCATTATATTTTTAATAAGGTATTTTTGAGAAATCATTTGTGAAAGGATTGATGATGTTGCTTCTGTTTTTATTCTCATGTACATTTTTTTCTTTTTTAATAAGATATGATCCTTCTAAATTCTCATAAATTATTAAATTATTTGATCTTTTCTACTTTTAGAATCATATACTTTATTATATTTATTAGGATAGAAGTGGATTGATAAATTGTATCCCTTAATAATCCCTAACCTTCCTCACTAACACATATTAATCTCTTTCTTTGTGAATATATACTTGATGATTTTATGATCTTTATATGATTAAAACATATCCCCAAAAAGAAAATGCATCCCGATTTTTGACATACATATTACTGCATCTAACCCCTGACCATGTGATGGGTGGTTTTTTTAAGAATATTCAAATTTTTGTGGCATAGTCTATTCCTTTTTTCATTATTTATTATTATATATCCCTATCCCTTCTTCAAATAATCCATGTATACCACAAAATATTCCCCACATGTGAGTAGCATAAGTACAACGTTAGTGGTATGCCTCTTTTTCAACACCTTGAATCTATTTTCAAATTAATTTTTCCAAACAAACATTCCTCCCTTCTAAGTTATCATGTTTATAGGGTTTGAAAATATTGATTAATTTCTCACAAATCAATTATAGTACCCATCTAATCCCCGGAAACATTAAATTTATGTCATAGTGGTTCACCTTTTCTATCCATCAACTACCTAGTTTTTTCGAGGGTCAACTCATATCACTGTGATAGAGATAACATTCCAAATCAATGAGACTTAAATTAACCAGAAGTCACATTTTATATAATTATTATAATATTTTTCTATTAGTAGGGTATTTAGAATAATACTTAGATCATCTTCAAGAACCTCCTTAATTTTGAATTATATTATAATATTATATATAAATACTACTAAATTTTTTTAAATTTAATCTCCAAATAATCTATTCTTTATTTCCATGGAAATTTTGTTTACATTGGTGAGTCTGAATGGTATTATTTTGACCTCATAGTGTCTTTACCTTGTACAAAACGAAATCATGTGGATATCCTCCTCCATCAATATTAATTGATTATACCAAGACCAAATATCCTCCTTGGATAAATATTAGGAACCACATTTGTGATAGGGGAGTTATATAATTTCGATGAAATAATTTCCCCATTTTTTATTTTCAAAAATAACTCTACTTCCTCACATTGTGGTGGTTATTTCGTAGTTCCACTAAAAATCCATGATATGAAAGAATGCTAAAAAATAAAAAAGTACATTATCTATTAATGAATGAATAACTAGAATATGTGTCACAAATGCTTTACTAGTATCCACTATAGTAGTTGGGATGGAATATTCTCACCCTTACTACCTTAAAGGTTTTTGGTGTTGATTTTCATGGACGACCCCTAACTTGGGGTAGATATTCACACAGGGTCCTTGTTTCTCTCAATTATAACATATGACAATAGCCAATGGTTTTACTGGATCATTTATATATTCCATTACATTGGTGGGTTTCTTTCATCAGCAATCTATATCTAGGTGACCTTCCCTTCCACACATAAAACATTTCCTCATACCCTTGGGTAAATTTTCTGGTTACTTCTGTTTAGGCTGTTGAAGAGTTAGATGCTAAAATTTCTTTCCATCAATAGATTTCCCCATTACACTACCAGAATTGAACTCTACATTCAGATTATTATACCTAAAAGACCCTTGAGATTTACTAATCTTCATTTTTTCTTTGAGGGATCATCTGATTATTTAATCATGGTTTACAAAGTTTCAAATAACCCTAGATTTTGGCAGACTCGGTTTTATCCCACCACAAAAGTGTTCAGGTATGCATTCATGGGTAATGAAAATGTATAATGCATATTGTGAAAGTATTTGGATGTTTTCCTCAAACAACCTAATGGATTAATCAACTCTTTACTTGAGGGTAAGGAAATACCTTTCAGTTTTAATTCAAGTTCTAAAATGAAAATATTTATCAAAAAATAATCTATAGAATTCCTTCCACTCTATAGCATTAATATTTTCCTCGGGATTCATATTATTGATCAATGTACACCACTAAATTTTTAACACCTCCATACAATAAATATCTAGTATAACCTTCTCTTTCTCATAACATTGAATGATGGAGAATATTATTTCAATGGAGTTGATCAATTTCCCCCCTATTAAGGGATCATATCATCGACTAAAATTCAGAGGCCTTTATTGAATAAAGGTTTCAATTAGATCATTTTTTTCTTAGGGGGATTTGGAAGTTCCCCTTAAATCAGGATTCTATTTATATCCCAATACATTTGAGATATTATCATCACAATGTACATGAATTTGGCTTGCATTGAGTTGGGCATCTCATTTGGGAAGTCATCACATTGACATTCCCATTATCTGTTTACTCAGTTACTCATATTTTTTACCGTTGAATAGAATAAAGTGAAAATTATGGATGAGTTATTTTAAACCAGAAAACTAATATGTAACCAATACAAATAGAGGGATAATTTCTAAATTATATTAATTCCTTAACATATGAATTTATAGGCTTCATTTTATGTTATCTATGATTTTTTCCCAAACAGAGGATATTATTGTATTTTTTGTTACCTTAACAATGATTTGTAATGATCTTGTTAATTTACTAATGAATTTACCCTGGGAGTATCATACTAGTTGGTAAATAAGGCCCATTTTTGTGCACAAGGTGATGATCAAGTCTAGATAAATTCTCCCTTTTCAAAATTATTACCCTTAGGTACCTCTGTGTGAGAGCATCATCTTAATGTTGTATCCAGAAAGCGTTGTATTTTCTTGGAAACCACTTACTCTATACTGAAGCAAACTATTGGGATGTTTTATATCCATTAGTACTATTATAAATGTCTTCTCTATATTTAGTAAATTCAAATCCCCAAAAAACTACAATTTATTTTGATATTGAATAGAAAACCCTTGTCTTTATTTCACATTAATTAATGATTTATACATAATAATGCACTTAGAAAAACCCAAAATATTGATAATACTAGTTTATTTGGGTAATTAGGTACATTACATAATAACGTATTATAATTGGTGCATTAAAATTATTACAAGCTTCTTTAACATGCCCAAAATTTTCCATTGTTCTTATAATTGCATGGGACAACTGGGGGACATACATAACAAAGGGGTGAGCTATAAAGCCTAGAAATGGAATAAAAAAATTTCAAAGAATAAATTATTAAATTTTTTAAAATTGGAATTTTATTAAGGAAAAAAGGGATGATAATAAAATATATAAAAAAAGTGGTGTCATATTGCATGATAACAAAAAGCTAAGATGAGAATGTCGAAATAACATTAAAAATTACATCATAAGAACAAGTCATGGTTACCCAAAAAAAATCCTAACATAATGTTCTTAGAATAAACACTTATACACCATAAATGTTATATCATGAGACTAAAATATTACTCAGTGCATTATAGTGTTATCTTTGTGTACCCATAATGTATCACCCGAGACTTTTATGAGAAATATTTTGTTTTTATGTTATAAAAATCATCAACGGAATCTTTCACTAAACACAATATGAGCTTGGATTTCTTTACATGCAACCATAGTCTTCCTTGATAGCTTGCGTCGTATGCAACACCAAGTTTCACTAAACAACGATATGCTATTAAAATATTATTAAAACTAGCCGTTATGAATAGTAATAACCACTTTCTGAAATTTTTTAAATTTTATTTTTGAAAATGGACTTCATTTTTGGATTCGGAATATCAAAATTATCTTAGGGTGAAATTTTGGTACTTTTCGGATAACTTTCATATTCTGATGAATAGTGAAAATTATTAAATTTTAATTAAAAACAACATTTTTAATCGAAATAATTAATAGTGATAAATTATTGATTTGAGTGGTTTTAAAGTATATTTATAATATATTTTTACAATTTAATACAATATTGTTCATTGGATGTAATTTCACATTTAAACCAGACATAAACAATTGTCAATCTTTTGATAGTTATTATCTCTAAAAAACACGCTATTTGTCTTGATGACGGGAATTAATTTTTTAAATTAGTTAATGTAAGTGATATGTTTTGAATTTAAAAAAAACAGCATTTTTTAATTCATAATATCAAATATATCTGATGCCTAATTTTTGGTATTTTTTTGAAACTTTCACTTTTTGATGAATAGTGAAACCACTAAGTGGTAGTTAAAAACTTAATTTTTTTCATAAAACATAATTTTACCGCTTCTGTGAGTGGAATTTCGAAAATCTGAGACACACGGTTAATATCAAGGGCGAAAATGTGGTTCAATAAGATGAAAATAATTTTTGGAGAATAGTAACTTTTTTCTTTTTTTTACCATGGTTAAAAGTAAATAGGGTAGTTAAGGGTAAAAAAGAAATTATTATTACCCTAACACATGTCCTAATTCTATTGGATAAGTGTAATTCGACCAAAAACAACCTGTGGAATAAAATATGACCATTTAGGCCCATTTGGATTAGATTAGGACATTTATTATCAATATATTTAAAGAAGGGTTAAATTAGTTAAAATCAAAGTTTAATAACTAAAGCATTTTTAATATAGGGATATAAATAAGATAAATTCGACTATAAATATACCATAGAAATATAAAAGGATTTCCTAGATAATTGTATTTTATTTTTAATTTTTATACATAATATAATTTAATTTATTTATGATACAATAATGATGCAGTAATTATCTTATTAATGAAATATTGACTTAATTGATGTTATAAATACCCAAATAAATGTAATTTTAGACTTTTTATGAATTAAAATAATTTTATATGTTAATATGACATGATAGTATGGATTTAATTAAGTTTTTTTTTGAACTAATCATTATGTTATAATTTTCACTAAATTCAATTACCATATAGTGTCAAAATTGACATAAAATTGTATTTAAAACAAATACTATATTATTAATTGTTATTTTATTCCACAAAATCTAAGGATTGGCCAAATTACTTAGTTAAGGATATATATATTAATAATAACAAACTTGGGGTTCTTTTTTCTTGATAAAGTAAGTTTAGTAACCTTATAGTGTAAGAAAACAAGAAGACATGGTAAAAGTTAAATTATCTAACTTTAAGTTAAATCTAAATGATAAGGTTAAAATTGATACCTAAACTTGCATAAATTCTATTTTATGAGAGTATTTCGACCCATACCAACCTTATCTTCGAAATATATCAATTTGGAGCTATTAAAAACCGAATTTTACTTTATAATAAAATAATATTTTTTGTTATTCCAAAGGTGCCCCTCTGCTTCCTTATAAAAGGGAACCTCCTCCCTCTCTTCTTCACATCACTTTGAGAATTCAATATCGTCCAAACCCTGACAATATCTCCACTACACTTCCATAAAAACATCTTAGAGGTCCTGGTATTCTTCAAAGACCAATTTTAGTTCCCTAAGAGGAGGTCTCAAAGAGGCGCTTCAAAGAAGAGGTAATGCCCGTTACCGATTCTTTCATCTTTATTTCCTCATCCACTTCTTCTTAATTAGTTGTTTCATTATGAATTAATAAAATCAGTATCACTCATATACAGATATGTTATTATAAGTTTGAAACAACCCTATTTCACCATCTATCCATCCTACGGAAAACCAAATCACCACACGTGCGTACGTACGGAATACCGTCTCCACGCCGTGGTGTAATCTATTTTCCACCACCACCATAATCGGATGGGTATAATAGTGTAAATAATAACTATATATGATTATTGTAAAGTGATATTGATTCTGAAATAGTATACATACACTCCAATACAATTCCACGATCATGGGAACGATATCATCATTCGTGCATACGTACGGAATACCGCCTCCACGATGTGATGCGACTCGTTATACATGATCTTCATTGCATAATGATAATATAAATTAATTGATTGGATTAATATGATATATATTACACTAATACCATTCTGGAAATGAGGTATATATAAACTAAAAAAAATAAGAATTTATTTGACAAAACGCGCTTAAGAACAAAAAGTAATAAACACCTGAATAACAAGTAGTAAAGAAATATTACTAATAAGAAGCTAAGAATATGACAATATATGATATCATAAAAATAAGTATGATTCTGTATTAAGTCAATAACATTATTTAAATCATTATACAGGAGGTTCGGACACTTACAAAGCAAATCGGACCTAAGGTAAGGGAAAATATCACAATCTCATTTTATCCGAGATTGTTTATACATTGGTATTTACTGGGGTGTATTTTATCATCCACATCCATGTTTCCTTAATATGAAATATTATTTCCATCCACCCACAATTTTTTAAATCCAATTTTACCCTTTGGTGAGTTTTTGTATAGGATATGAAACGAATCTTTTGTGGTTTTTCATACGAGGTACTTTTTGACTTTTCCGACAAAAGTACGAGAAGAATGTTTTTTTTCACTTATACGGCATGAATGGATTTTTAAAAAATTATTTCCAAGAATCTTCATTTACAAGTTTTCATGTTAATTTTTAATCAAATTCTTATTGTTTAAAATTGTATGACATTTTAAGAAAGAAAAAATGTTTTCGAAGTAAAAAGGATATTTTCCTCAAGAATGGAGTTCAAGTGTTTTATCAAAATTATTATCCATCTAAGATAATAAAGGGGTCGTTTTCTATCCCTATTATTACATTTATTTGATTATGTTGTGATGGAATTATTTTTATGAATTCCATTGTCTTATATGAATTGTTTTATGATTTCATGTTGTTTAAGAATCCCATTTTTATTACATGGGTTATGCAATGATGTATGATTTATGATTTTGTGGAACACATATGAATGGTATCTTTATGAGATGGGTGGGAAATATATCTCCCTTCAATGCATTGGGTAAAGATTTTATATCTCATTAGATAGACATGGCTGGAACGGCAGGTTAAACCGGTTCAGTGAAACAGGACTGAAACGAGGAGTGAACTCGGTTCAGAAATGGACTTTGTCCACTAATATAGTCTTGGAAATGAGTCTTGGCTAATAATAAATGATTCTCTATGATTATTTTTGTATGCCACAAAGTTTCATGTTTTAGATTATGATTATTGGGATTTCATTTCACTACTATGATTTATCCCATGTTATAAAATTATGCTCTCTTTTGCAGGTTATGATTTCCAAAATGTTATGTTCTTATGAATATGATGTGATTGATATTTCTTTTGTTCACCCTTACTGAGCATTTGAGCTCAACCTTTTGTATGTTTTCTTTTTCCAAGTCAGGAAGAAGGTTATTAAGTAAGATATACCAAAAGGGACAATAGATATGATGAAAAAAATGAGAGACAGTGTAGACGCTTTATGAACCAGTTGATTATGTTTCCCAGTTTCTAAAGACACTATACCTATACGGTCCTTTCATGGTTTTTTTATATGTTGTAATAAGTATGCTTCAATTTTGAAGTAATAATAATGTATGTAAAGTACGGGTTGTTATAGTTGGTATTAGAGGAAATGTATAGTCAACCTTTGGAAACTAGGATGTGAAAGCCTTAGTAAGAACCCTAAAGATAATTCTAAGCTTAGAACACAATCTTAGTGTTTTAGAAATTACCATGAATAACCTAGGATAAGACCTTAAGTGTGAAATTTGATTCTTGATTATGTGGTTTTCCTATTATAATTAGTGTTTCTCACACTATTCTTCTTGGTTTTAGTCAACGGCTGGAACCCGAAGGAACCGTTTTAATACGGAATGAGATGGGAAATGCAATGATTGTACCCCTGAGCAACCAAACGTTATGGGATCGGGAATGGAAAATCGTGTATCCATGCTCACACAACTTTCTCAAGCTATGAATCATGCAGGACTTCCAAACGATCAAAGGAAGGAGAAACATTCTGTTGAATCCTTCATGAGGCAGCATCCAACTTCTTTCAGCGGGTCTACTGATCCATTAGTTACTGAAAAATGGATTAGTACTACTGAAAAGATATTTTCAGTTCGTCAATGTTCTGAACATGATAAAGTAATCCCAGCAATGTATCGTTTGTAAGGAGATGCTGATCAATGGTGGAATCTTATTAAGAATACGAGGCAAAGGGATGAAATTGTGGCCATGGAATGGGACGAGTTCAAGAACTTATTTTTCAATAAGTACTTCCCTCTTATTCTCCGAACAAAGATGGAGAAAGAGTTTCTTGAACTTAAGCAAAAGGATGATGAATCTTTTGGTACCTATGAAGAAAATTTTACAAGACTTGAAAGGTATGCTTCCTGTATTATTATCCAACCTGAGAGTAAGATCGATCTATTCTTTAGTGGCTTAAATCCAAGTCTTCGAGGGGCCTTAGCCATAAGGGACTTCAATAGCTATGAGTAAATCGTTTGATGTGCTCTCAAAGTTGAGATAGAGATTGTTGTAACTCATCACTCATATGGGTTTGATAAGAAGAGGAAAATGGAATTTAAAGGAAAATCTAAAGAGGACACTGAAAAGAATATGAGCTTTCCCTTATGATCAAAGTGTGGAAAGAAACATGGAGGGAGTTGTCTTAAAGGGACAAGTAAATGTTTCAAATGTGGAAAGGAAGGTCATTTGGAATTTGAATGCCGCAATGATGGGAAGAAGATGTCTAATGATGTAAAAAAAGAATGGGTCACACAGAATGAACCTACTACACTTCAATGTTTCAAGTGCAAGGAGATGTGGCATTATGCCAATAAATGCCCTAATACAAGTTTTTTTGATAATGATCGACATCAACAAAATCTTAAGGCTAAAGACAAACGAAGGTCACATGCAATTTCTATCAGCGATGTGGAGTACGATAACGATGTGGTGAAAGGTACAATTACCATCCACTCTAAAGTAGCAAATTTTTTATTTGATTCTAGATCCACCCACTCTTTTATTTCTGAAGATTTTTCTAAGGGTATCACTGTATTACCTCAACAACTAGATTTTGAGTTAGCTGTGACAACACCTAATAGCACAACAGTCGCATCAAAAGTTTATAATTCTTCCTCGATTGAAGTTTGTGGGAATTTGCTTCTTGAAAATCTTGTGATCCTTCCTATAGTAGAATTTTATGTGATTCTCGGCATGGATTGTCTTTCTTTATATGGATCTCATATCAATTTCCAAATAATGGAAGTCACATTTCATATTCCAGATCAATTGATGGTCGTCTATCGATGCAAGGATGAACATAACATTCTAGTGAAAATTTCATCCATCTTATGGGTCTTGATTAAACTGAATGAAGGTTATTTATCTAAAATGGTTGGTGAGAAATTCACAATTAAGAATATTCCCATTGTACGAGAGTTTGATGATGTCTTTCCGGAGGAATTTCCGGGTCTTCCACCAAATCGTGAAGATGAGTTTTCAAAAGAACTTGTACCGAGTGCTTTGCCTATTTCAAAGACACCTTATTGAATGGCCCCAATTGAGTTGTAGGAATTGAAGAAGCAACTCCAAGAGAATCTTGATTAGGGATTCATACGCCCTAGTGAGTCACCTTGGGGAGCACCTATTCTATTTGTTAAGAAGAAACATGGATCAATGAGACTCTGCATTGATTATCGAGAACTTAACAAGATCACTATCAAGAACAAATATCCTCTCCCATGCATTGATGACTTATTTGACCAAATACGCAGAGCTCAATACTTTTCCAAGATTGATATTCATTCAGGGTATCATCAATTAAAGGTCAAAAGGGAGGATATACCAAAGATGAATTTCCGTACAAGGTATGGACACTATGAATTTATAGTGATGCCATTTGGTCTTACTAATGCCTCTGCTATCTTCATGGATCTGATGAATAGAGTCTTTAGAGACTATCTTGATCAATTTGTGGTAGTCTTTATAGATGATATTCTTGTCTATTCAAAGAGCAAGGAAGAACATGAAGATCACTTGAGAATTATATTGAAGACCCTGAGAAAGGAGATGCTTTATGCCAAATTTACCAAGTGTGAATTTTGGCTTCAAAAAGTTGTATTTTTGGGTCACGTAATCTCAAAAGAGGGGATATCTGTGGATCCATCAAAAACAGAGGTTATCGAAAGATTGTCGAGACCAATAATAGTAACTGAGATCCAAAATTTTCTTGGTTTCACTGGATATTATCGACGTTTTGTGATAGATTTTTCACGATTGTCTAATCCACTCACCAAGTTGACTCGGAAAGGAGTTAAGTTTGTTTGGACGGAGGAATGTGAAGAGAATTTCAAGGAGTTGAAAAGAAGGTTATCCAGTGCACCTGTTCTCACACTTCCTTGTAGTGGAGAAAGGTTTGTGATCTACAGTGATGCCTCCAAGAAGGGGCTGGGGTGTGTTCTTATGAAAAATGATATGGTGATAGCTTATGCCACATGACAGTTGAAAATCCATGGGAAAAATTACCCAACACATGATTTGGAGTTAGTTGCGGTAATCTTTGCATTAAAGATTTGGAGGAATTATCTTTATGGAGAAAGGTGTGATATTTTTACTGATCATAAAAGTTTAATGTATATTTTCACACAAAAAGAGCTGAATATGTTCCAAAGAAGATGTTTGGAACTGATTAAGGATAACGACTGCTCAATTCATTACCACCCTAGGAAAGAAAACAAGGTGGCAGATGCATTAAGTCGACAAGACCATGATAGCTTATCCATGATGAGGATCATAAAAGATCCAATATTTATGGATTTATAAAGGTTGGATCTTGGAATATTAATGGAAGGGGGAAAATCGTATCTTTCTCAAATGAATGTTCAACCATCTATACATGTGAAGATTAAAGAGGCATAGAAAGAAGATGTACAGTTACAAAAGAAGGTGAGAAATATTCCTGAATTCAACCATGATTGTGATGGGATAATAAAGTTCAGGAATCGGGTTTGTGTTCCTCCAATCCTAGAATTAAAGAAGGAGCTACTGGATGAGGCTCATAGTTCTTCATTATCTATTCATCCTAGGAGCACGAAGATGTATAGGGACCTGAAAGAGTACTTCTGGTGGGATGGCATGAAAAGAGATGTTGCTGAATATGTCTCTCGATGCATGGTTTGTCAGCAAGTTAAAGCTGAGAGACAGATGTCTAAGGGGATGTTACAACCACTACCCATACCCGAATGGAAATGGGAAAACATCACTGTGGACTTTGTCACAGGACTTCCAAAAACATCCAAAGGCAATAATTATATCTGGGTCATAGTTGATCTTCTTACAAGGTCTGCACACTTCATTGCTATTAGAGAGGATTTCTCTCTAGATCAGCTTGCCAGGATATATGTAAAAGAAGTGGTAAGATTGCATGGAGTACCACTTTCTATTATATCTGATCGGGATCCGAGATTTACCTCGATGTTCTGGTGAAGTCTTCAGCATACTCTAGATACAGAGTTGATTTTCATCACTGCTTATCATCCTCAGATAGACGGTTAGTCTGAGAGAACAATTCAAACTCTAGAAGATATGTTGAGAACTTGCTCTATGGATTTCAAAGGTGGTTGGGATCAACACCTACCTTTGGTGGAGTTTTCTTATAATAATATCTTTCACTCCAGTATTCAGATGGCTCTTTATGATGCTCTCTATGGAAAGAAATTCATGACTCCAACTTCCTGGGATGAAGTTGGGGAAAGAAAGCTATTAGGACCTGATCTTGTTGATGAGATGTCAGAAAAGGTCTGATCTATTTAACAACACATAAGAGCAGCTCAGAGTCGACAGAAAAGTTATGGTGACAACCGATGAAAAGACCTAGTGTTTGATGTGGGTGATAAAGTGTAATTACGAATATCTCCCTAGAAGAGGGTCATGAGATTTGGAAAGAAGGGGAAGTTGCGCTAGATATATCAGTCCCTTCAAAATACTGGATCATGTTGGAAAGGAAGCTTACCGATTGGCGCTTCCATCGAATCTCTCTCAATTTCACGATGTGTTCCATGTTTCTCTCCTAATAAATTACATACCTGATCCTTCACATGTACCCAGCTCAGATGTTGTACCACTGGAGCAAGATCTTTCTTATGAATAATAGCTGATAGAGATTTTACATCGTAGTGAAAATGTCCTACGGAACAAGACCACTCTCTTGGTGAAAGTTTTATGGAGGAACCACCAATTATAAGAAGCTACATGGGAGCTTGAGGATATGATGAGGGAGAGGTATCCTCATCTTTTTGTTACAAAGTGATGAATTTCGAGGGCAAAATTCATTTTAAGGGGGGTAAAATGTAACACCCGAGACTTTTATGAGAAATATTTTGTTTTTATGTTATATAAATCATCAAGGGAATATTTAACTACATAGAAAACTAGCTTGGATTGCTTTACACGCAACCACGACCTTCCTCAATAGCTTGCGTTGTACGCAATACCGAGTTTCACTAAACAACAATATGCTATTAAAATATTATTAAAACTAGCCGTTATGAATAGTAATAACCACTTTTTGAAATTTTTTAAATTTTATTTCTCAAAATGGACTTAATTTTTGGATTCGGAATATCGAAATTAGGTTAGAGTGAAATTTTGGTACTTTTCGGATAACATTCATATTCTGATGAATTGTGAAAATTATTAAATTTTAATTAAAAAAAAACTTTTTTAATCGAAATAATTAATAATGATAAATTATTGATTTGAGTGGTTTTAAAGTATATTTAGAATTTATTTTTACAATTTAATATAATATTGTTCATTGGATGTAATTTCAGATTTTAACCAGACATAAACAAGTGTCAATCTTTTGGTAGTTATTATCTCCTAAAAGCATACTATTTATCTTGACGACGAAAAATAATTTTTAAATTAGTTAATGTAACTGATATGTTTTGAATTTGGTAAAATAAACATCATTTTTTAATTTATAATATCAAATATATCTTAGGCCTATTTTTTGGTGTTTTTCTGGAAACTTTCATTTTTTGATAAATAGTGAAACCACTAAGCGGTAGTTAAAAAACTGAATTTTTTTCATAAAACATAATTTTACCGCTTCTGTGAGTGGAATTTCTAAAATCTGAGAGACACGGTTAATATCATGGACTAAAATTTGGTTCAATTAAATGAAAATAATTTTTGGGGAATAGTAACTTTTTAATTTTTTTACCACGGTTAATAGTAAATAGGGTAGTTAAGGGTAAAAATGATATTATTATTACCCTAACACATGTACTAATTCTATTGGATAAGTGTAATTCGACCAAAAACAACCTTAGGAATAAAATATGACCATTTAGGACCACTTGGATTAGATTAGGACATTTATTATCAATTTATTTAAAGAAGGGTTAAAATAGTTAAAATCAAAGTTTAATAACTAAAGAATTATTAATATGGGGTTATACATAAGATAAATTTTATTCCACATATTAATTAGAAAGATAAAAGGATTTCCTACATAATGGTATTTTATTTATAATTTTTAGACTTCAAATAATTTAATTTATTTACGATACAATGATGATGTAGTAATTTTCTTATTAATGAAATATTGACATAATTGATGTTATAAGTGCCCAAATAAATGTAATTTGACACTTTTTATGAATTCCAATAATTTTATATGTTAATATAACATGTTATTATTTATTTAATTATTTTTTTATCGATCTAATCATTCTGTTATGATTTTCAAAAAAATCAATTACCAAATAGTGTCAAAATTGACATAAAATTGTTTTTAAAACAAATACTATATTATTAATTGTTATTTTATTCCAAAAAATATAAGGATCGTCAAAATTACTTATTTAAGGATATATATATTAATAATAACAAACATGGGGTTCTTTTCTCTTGATAATGTATGTTTATTAACCTTATAGTGTAATAAAACAAGAAGACACGGTAAAAGTTAAATTATCTAACTTAAAGTTAAATCTAAATGATAAGGTTAAAATTGATACCTAAACTTGTCTAAATTCTATTTTATGAGATTATTTCGACCCATCCCAACCTTATCTTCGAAATATATCAATTTGGAGCTATTAAAAACCTAATTTTACTTTATAATAAAATAATATTTTTAGTTATTCCAAAGGTCCCCATCTGCTTCCTTATAAAAGGGCACCTCCTCCCTCTCTTCCTCACACCACATTGAGCATTCAAGCTAGGCCAAACCCTGCCAATATCTCCTCTCCACTTCCCTATAAACATCCTATATGTCCTGGTATTCTTCAAAGACCAATTATATTTCCCTAAGAGGATGTCTCAAGGAGGCGCTTCAAAGAAGAGGTAATGCCCGTTACTGATTCTTTCATCTTTTTTTCTTCTTCCAATTCTTCTTCATTAGTTGTTTCATTATGAAGTAATAACATAAGTATCAATCATATACTGATATGTTATTATAAGTATTAAACAACCCTATTTAACTATCTATCCTTCCTAAGAAAAACAAAATCACCACACGTGCGTACGTACGGAATATCGTCTCCACGCCGTGGTGTAATCTATTTTCCACCAACACCTTACTCGGATGGGAATAATGGTGTAAATAATAATTATATATTATTATTGTAAAGTGATATTTATTCTTAAATAGTATACATACACTCCAATAGAATTCCATGATCTTGGGAACGATATCATCGCTCGTGCGTACGTACAGAATACCATCTTCACGATGTGATGCGACTCGTTATACATGATCTTCATTTCATAATGATTATATAAAAGAATTGAGTGAATGAATATGATATATATTACACGAATACCATTCTGGAAATGAGGTATCTATAACCTAAAAAGAAAAATAAGAATTTATTTGACAAAATGTTCATAATAACAAAAAGTAATAAACACCCGAATAACAAGTAGTAATGAAATATTACTAATAAGAAGCTAAGCATATGAACATATACGATATCATAAAAATAAGTATGATTCTGGAATAAGTCAATAACATTATTTAAATCATTATACAAAATTTTTGGACACTTATGAAGCAAATCAGACCTAAGGTAAGGGAAAATATCACAATCTCATTTTATCCGAGATTGTTTATACTTTGGTATTTACTTGGGTGTATTTTATCATCCACATCCATGTTTCCTCAATATGTAATATTATTTCTATCCACCTACAATTGTTTAAATACAATTTTATCCTTTGGTGAGTTTTTAGGAAAGGATATTAAAGGAATATTTTGTCGTTTTTCATACGAGGTACTTTTTGACTTTTCCGACAAAAGTACGAGAATAATGTTTTTTTAAACTTATATGGCATGAATGGATTTTCAAAACATTATTTCCAAGAAGCTTCATTTACAAGTTTTCATGTTTATTTTTAATCATCTTCTTTTAGTTTAAAATTTTATGACATGTTAAGAAAGGAAAAATGTTTTTGAATGAAAAAGGATATTTTCCTCAAGAATGGAGTTCAAGTATTTTATCAAAATTATTTTCCATCTAAGATAATAAAGGGTCCTGTTTTTTATCCCGATTATTACATTGATTTTATTATTTTGTGATGGAATTTTTTTTATGAATTCCTTTATCTTATATGAGTTGTTTTATGATGTCATGTTGTTAAAGAATACCATTTTTATTACATGGGTTATGCAATGATGTTTGATTTATGATTTTGTAGCACACATATGAATGGTATAATTATGAGATGGGTGGGACCTATATCTCCCTCCAATGCATTGGGTAATGATTATATATCTCATGAGATAGACATGGCTGGAACGGTGGGTTAAATGGATTCAGTGAAACAGGATTGAAATGAGGAGTGAACTCGGTTCAAAAATGGACTTTGTCCACTAAGATAGTCTTGGCAATGAGTCTTGACTAATAATAAATGATTCTCTATGATTATTTGTGTATGACACAAAGTATCATGTTTTATGTTATAATTATTGGGATTTCATTTCACTACTATGATTTATCCCATGTTATGAAATTATGCTCTCTTTTGTAGGTAAAGATTTCCAAAATGTTATGTTCTTATGAATATGATGTGATTGATATTTCTTTTGTTCACCCTTACTGAGATTTTGAGCTCACCATTTTGTATATTTTCTTTCCCCAAGTCAGGAAGAGGGTTATAAAGTAAGATATGCCAAAAGGGACTATAGATATGATGAAATAAATGGGAGACAATGTAGACGCTTTATGAACCAGTTGTTTATGTTTCCCAGTTTCTAAAGACACTATACCTATACGGTTCTTTCATGGTTTTGTTATATGTTTTAATAAGTATTCTTCAATTTTGAAGTAATAACATTGTATATAATGTATGGGTTGTTTTACATAATAATCATATCATGTGTATAGATAAGTGTTCTACATAGATCTTATAACATAAGACAATACTTCAAAAAAAATTAATCCCATAATTAATTATCATTGGTTTTATACAAATAATTCCCCAATAAATAATGTATAGTTAATATTTTTGAATACCATGGAGTGAAAATGGGTTTGGATATACTCTTCACAGATGTTTGGCATGGAAAATCGGATTGAAACATTAGCAACATAAGAAAAGTAATTAATGATATGTATAATGGTTTAATAAGAGAGAAATCAGTCTCTCATAACATGAAAGTAAAAAATAGATAGTATGGGTTAAATTTAAGAAGATAATCCAACATGACCATTTGGGATTTAATTGTCATAAGACAAGGAGGTTTCCTGAGAAAAAAATTGGCATGGGAAAATATTCGGATAATTTTGGCTGCATAACGGTGGTACATAATGAATAATTGGAGGGATTGAGGTGAGTGAAATGGGTCAATAATCACATGGAAATAATAAGTACATAAAGAGGTATGTGTAATATTATATACCATTAATATGAATTTGAAGACATAGTGCATTACATAAATAAGGTGCTAGAATAAAGAGAAGAAAGAGAGAATCTCATACCTTGAGAGGGTGATTCCAAAAGATTGGGAGGATCTTATGGAGATCTTGGGGACACCTTGGGTGGAAGATATAGATGTTAGAACAGATTAAGGATGTGATCCAAAGTTTTTTAGTAATTATAAATAGTCTCTCGGTGTTGGTTTATATAGAAAAGAAATGTAGATTTATTTTTTATTTCTGAAACAATGGTTTTGGAATCTAAAATATAAAATAATAAAAACCAAAAAATGTACCTTTTTTCTATAGTGTCTATAAAATATTACTAGTTTTATTTATATTAGTATTACAAGGTCCAAATGTAATAAAATATTTATCCTACTAATGTAGAAGTCATTCATGTTCATAAATAATTGATTTTAAAACATTATAATATAATATAGGATTTGGAATATTCGTAAATACTTTATAAAATTAGTTAATTAACATAAATACCACATTATATAAAGTGTAAACATATATTTCTCCATTTATACACTTTATAGAGTTTATTCCATCACTTTTTGGTTATTATGATTTCATAATACACTCAATATATTTACAGCATATTTAATTTTTACACAAAAGCTTGATTGTCATAAGAAAATTAAGATAAATTCACGATTGTATAATTTAGATCTTATTATTCTAGAAAATATATTTATTTTATCAAAATGACAATATATATATGTTAAATTTCACTTTTTAAAAAATAAACAAAAATTACTGAGAAATGATAGTTTTTTTCAATAATAACATTTTTCGAACCCTTTAAAAATTACATTTCAATTCAAGATAATTATGTTATAATTTCAATTTAATAAACATTATTTTATTGAATTATTTTATAAATAAATCATTTATTTTTAAATTTCATAAATTCATCAAAAAGTAATATCTAAATTGAAATAAAATATTAAACAAAAATCAAATTTTTGATTTATCGTATCAAAATCAATATCATTTACAATTAAATGAAAATAACAAGTACATATATGAAATTATTTTATACAATATACATATTCATATTATTATGGATTTAATACACAGAACCTTATTACACAATAAAATTCAATGTGTTTGAGGTGGGTAGTGGTAATATTTTCATTAGGTGGATCAGTATACATAGTTTGGCTCGTGATCTATATGACCATGAGATTATCCTCTAAATGAATTTGATTGGGAATCAGTGGTTGGATTTTATCTTGTGATTGATCAAGTGAAAATATTTGTGATATTATCTTCAATGGATTATATTATAAATGGACTTCATAATGTATGATCTTATTGGTCCAGGCCATATCTTATATTATCTATGTTCTTTGGAATTGTCAGAATTCTATATTTATACATATCATATAATCAATTTTCAAAGGATATATTATTAGTGGTTATAATTATTAATGTTATTTTAAATATGATAGAAGATAATATTCCAAATAAGATCGTGTATTTTCTATTAAAAAATTAATAATATTAAATTTAAATAAATCATAAATGGAAAATTAGTAATAAAAGTGTTGTTCATTGTAAACAATACCCTTTTTAATTCCCTAAATTTCAAAAAAACAAGTTCTATAGGTCATTATTGGTTTTGTGGAGTTTTCTGAAACAAATCAAACTCATTATTGTACAATATGTCTCCTCCCAGAAAGATGGATAAATTCAGGGGGTATAATGAGTAGGAAAGAATAAAAATTCTAAGAAAGTATGATGTTGAAGAATAGAAAGTTCAGAAGGTGAATAATGTTAAAAAATCAAACAAATTATGTGATATTCTTAAGAAAGTTGAGAAAGAAAAGGATCTCAAGAATTTTGTGTAGATAAATAAAGGGCACATAGTTATTTATCCATATCAAATGGTCCATAATAGAATGATGGAGGAATATCATATGATTTGTATATAAAAACATAATTAATAAGGTCTATAAGATGAAAGAAAATATTAATAAAACGTTGCTAAAATATGGTGACTTGAGGATTCAGATGAAATGTAAGAGGTGTGAGAAATATTTATATTATATTCAAACCTATATTAATATCTTAGCATACAATAAGAAATCATTAATATGATGTAAAAATATCATGGTAACTATTATGTAACTACAATTGAAAAACATATGACAACTATATATAAAGATTCATTAGATTAATAAAAATATGTTTCAAAATCTATGAACTCAAAACATAAGTAATAAATTATATCATATTCTAAATATAAAAATTAAAGTAATAAGTCTATACAGGGAGATGACTCTCAATTAAATCATTACATTTAATAAATATTGAGGTTCATCCTCATTCCCAATATACATGCTTGTTTATAATTATTGGGAATTGAAGTAAAAGTTGTAAAAACCAGCTGAGTACTATTGTAGTTTTATATAAATAATAGAAATACATCATGGAAACATTATGATCCTCATGGTTATGAAAGGATTCATAACATTAAAGGGGAGAAAATATAAATTTTAGGATTGAGTGTCACACATTTCTTAAAAATAAATTTACAATTTTAAGAAATATGAGATGGTGGAAGAGTTTTCTTCATACACATGAACTATTTTGGTATGATTGTTAATATGGTTGTATGTTCATTCCTTAACAAAATTACTTATCATCCCCAAAAACTATGATGATTTAATGATCATGAGTAAAGAATCACATTGAATAATTGTGATATAAAAAACTAAAAAACATTATTATACACATTATTTCATACATCTGGTTCTCCCATGGAGACTAACATTTTTGAAGTCAAAGTATATTTTTTAAGAAACTCATGTGATACTCTTTTTCTCTCATAAATGTTTTTGATGATATTGTTATGAAATAAGTTGAGCTTTGATGATCCCCATGTTACTCATTATATTGAACTGAAAACAACAATTTAATTGATTTTCAAACATACAAGTAAAGCTCCGAACAAGGCATAGAATTAAGGAGGTCTAATGTAATGTTTACCAAGGGCATCATTAACCACAAATTGGACCCCCTCAAGAGGAAAGGAACCCAAGATCAAGAAGTAGGATGTGGTAAGGTTCAATGGAGACTTAGAGGACAAGAAGTCTGCCACCATATTCCCCTCCCACCAAGTGTGATAGATACTTGTCCTATTTTCCATTGTATTTTATAGTGAAAAAAGGTGTGAAATAACATAGGTACAGAAAGTAACTGAATACATAATATGAGGAAGAAAGTATTGGTAACACATATTGGACATAAATACTATTGATGTTTAATGGGTATATTGGAAAAAAAATGTAATTGGGGTATTGTAATCCCTACTGTGTTTGGTCACATTTATCATCAATATGTGTTTTAAGAATAAGTTAATTCAAGAAGTTTGAATTTCCCGTGTTTTGTAACAATTATTTCTTTTGAAGGTTAAGAAAATTTCAATACTATGATTAATAAACATTCTATTATATTTCATATAGGATAATAATAATGTTTTATTATAATTGAAGATCATGATTTATCCATCTACAAGTTCCTAACATCACGAATATACTCATAATCTGTGATATGGTTTTATAAAGGATGGAGTCATATATTGTAGCCAAATGAACTACGGTTTTTGTTACCTTACAGAAAAAAAATTCCATTGGAATGATTTGAATTTATTAAAATTTACAAATATAGAAGATATGGTTGTCTGAGTATTTATCTATGAAGTATTGATTTTAAAAAGTTTAAGATAAACATTTCAGTTATAATATAATCGGATGGAGTAATTAGAGTAGTTAAAATCTTTTAATTGAATTCTATATAGCTATGTTAAATAAGAATGTATAATTATATGTGTGGTTCTATTTGAATATGATTTACAAATAATAGAGAATATTTAAAAAGAGCATACCATAAATTATGTATTTGGAAATTTTGAAAGATGTTCCTATGAAATGAAATCCAATCTATGTTATCGGATGCAGGAAACAATAGAAGATAATTAGATGAAAATATTATTCATGATACAATTGATGAAGTTTCCTTAGGTATACACTGAAAATATGAATTAGATAAATTACTATGATTGTATCATATGGATAAAGTCTAATTGCATTAGATAGAGAGGTGAAATGTCCCCAAACTATGTTTTTTTAATGAATTCATTGGATAGACATTCAATTGGAGAAGTCCTGAGGAGGTCCTTATAATTTCATAAACAATGAGTATTCAATGTTATTTGTAAACCTTTTTTATCATTCCAAGGATAATAAATTATTAATAATATCTTTAACACTATGTGTAAGAAGTTTGAAAGAGTTTTATAACACCTAAAAGAGTATAGGATGCATCAAGAGGATTATAAATCATTTTATTATAATATAGTGAAATTCTATATATCGGTATGTTTCAACTTCCAATTTTAGATAAGTGAAAAAATAATTTTTAATTTCGTCCCTTTGTCAGGATAGCTACAACTATGTAAATGGGTGCATGTACAATAAAAGTTTTTGAAGCATTGTTCATATGAATTATGAAGCTAAATGAAAAGTGTTTTCTAATTATTGTCTGAGTAAATGATTAGAGATCCTACCTAGTTGAATAAGATATCCATTAGACTGGGTATCATAAGTTAGTCAAAGAGTTTCATTGTACATAGTTCCATGAGAAGAAAAATAAAAATGATTGTCTGTTTTTCATATCTTTTTTAATCAGTTGACAGAGACTCAAACTAATTTTCATATGATTGGGTTTCATAGGACCATGGTTCATCAAAATGATATTATTAGATAAAAGTTATTTGATTTTTTTATAATGTTTGGAGATATACCATGTGGAGACTCTATCCCATCAAACAGAGAGAACAATATTTGGAGTTAGATCGGGTATATTTTTTCCAGTATATATTTCCCTAAAAAGTTATTTAATGGTGAGATTCTGTTATCTAGATCCTTCAATGGTCAGGAAGAATATTTGATACCAATAAACTCTTTATAGATTTTTTAAAATATATAGAATATTTTATATAGGTGAATATGATCCAACTTTTCTAAGGGGGTATAACTTCTTAAAAATAATATATTTCTTTTGTGGATCATAAAATAAGAGAGATGAGATTTTAGTAAGGGTTTAGAACTAATTGATGATAGGTTTTATGGTTGGGTTATATAACTTTTTCATAAATTGGACATAAGAATGAAAGTTGAGGTGTATAACCAACTAGGGAAAAATTTATTTTAAATCTGTAAAACCATGATTATATGGAAGAACAATTATAGTAGTATAGTACTTGTTTATACATACTCATTTATAATTCTATAAATATTATTAAAAGAATCCCTAACAGGGAGGATAGTAAACAAGGTAAGAAGTATTTATCTATATCAAACCTTGAAAATATCATTTGGTTTTCTCTCTATTTATATTTTTTCATACAAATTGAGGTTCAGAGATTGAATTAAGTGGATCATAACTTTAACAAGTTATATAGGTTTAGTTCATTAGATCAATTTGTACCTGGAATTTAACACTTCTTCATCCCACCCTCTCTTAGAAATGCTACACTAATATGGGAAGTTTTTTTAGTATCAAAGAAATATTCCCTCTGAAATATCCAACTTTTCACTAGGTATTAATAATAACACTTTTGTGAATTGAAAGGGAGTTCCTTTATTTAATGGAAAAAACTATCAAAATTGGAATAACATGATGTAACCCTATCTTATCTCTTGGAATTGAATATATATAATCTAAAATAATGATATTTTCAATAATTATTGGGGTTTCATTAAGACCTAATGATATGAGGAATTTATTATTTTATAAAAAAGATAAAAATTCTCTACTAATGTCTCTCTAACTGAATGTTTATATAAATATTATAGATTTTCCAAAGGCTAAGAAATGTGGGATTATTTATAAAGTATAGATCGATTATATGAGAAACTTAATGAATATAAAAAAAATATAGAGGTTAAAGTTTGATGATGTTAATATGGATGATGAATAATGTATAGAAAAATTCATTACAAGATTAAGTGATATTTTCCACAATATTATATGATTTGGTTAGAAGCTAGAAGATTATACTATTGTTAATAAATAGGTAATAAAATTTATAGATATATTTAATCCCAAGGTTTTAGCCTTAGAATATTGATAATATTTATCTCTTGATGAATTTTATATCATTCTCATTGAATAAGAGCTGAGAGCTAAAAAAAATTAAGTAGAATTATATATAATAAATATATTTTGAAGAATATTAAAAAATTAATTTTTAGATATAAAGTAAATGATAAATCATGTGATTAATATTTAAATGAAAAAGAAAATTACCTCTAAAAAATCTTTTCATTTCATTATAACAGATACAAAAATTTGAAATTGGAAGGGAGAAGTTAAATTTACAGTCAAATTATATAATTATAATAAAATAATTAATTTCTTATGAAACATTACTAAGAATAAGTTTAATGACTCTGAGGTATAATAATAAGATAGAAAAATTTAGAAATAGAATATAATGAATCATCAAAAAATTCTAGCAATAAGAAGAAATTACTTTGGACTATAAGAAATAAAGATGACTCCTCATCCATTAGTGAATCTTAATTCTAAGTCAAATTATTATAAAATTTTAGAATATTAAGTACTTAATTATATAGAGTTTTTTTATCTAGGATAGAAAATAAACCATTAATGGATTATAATTTTTTTTAAATATTCCCATAATAACATAAAATAAATAAATATATAAATGAAATAGATAGAAATGGAGTTTGGAGAGATAAATTTTGAGAATTGTGAGAGAATAAAACTGGACGTAATAAGATTTAATAAGATTAGAGGTCATAAAATAAAAGTGACCAAGCATGAAAAGAAACTGAAATTTAGTTAAAAAATCAAGCAGATAATATAAATTAAAAATGGTATAAACAACACAAATTGAAGAATATAAGGAAAAGGGTCTAGATTCGGAATATTTTGATAAGGTGGTGAATATTCATAAATAATGTTAGGCTAAGAAAGAATAAGTGGTTTTAATAAATAAATATTTCTTTTTGTATCATAAAACATGTTAATAATTATTTGAGAATACTTCACAAAAGAATATTGGGTTAATGATGAAACACCTCAAGATTGTGAAAATAAGTGTTAATATAAGTATGATTTTTCTATTCATAAACAATATCAATTTATAACTTGTTTTACTATCATCTCATGTTCAAAATCTAATTATAAATTATCATAGACCAAAAAGGTATGTGAAAAAATATCCTTCCACTAACAAATTCTGGAATATTTCAAGAATATATCCCCCAAAACAATGTTTCCCACATATAGTAAAAATTAATCATCTACAATATTTAGATTTGTAGTACCATTCATTTTAAAGATCATTTTTTAGAGGTAAATTCTAGGGTTATTTGTTTTTGGGTAAAAATAACATTCATTATGGTAAAACATATCATTAATATGCAGGAGGTAAGAATAAAGGGGGGTTATAATGAGATAATACTAAGAAACATTCGATGAAATCATTATAAGGGATAAGAAAGTTTGAAGGTGGATACATTCAAAACTCCAAGAAAGGCATGTGAGAATATTAAGAAAGATGAGAAAGAAAATGATCTTAAGAAATTTTAGTAGAGAAGTAAAGAGTTCTAGTTATTTGGCCGGCTAAAATAGCCATAGATAGAAATATATAGTAAGAACGCATGTTTACTGATTTAAAATTAAATTAATAGGCTTTAGAATATTAGAAAAATGTTGATAAATTTTTAAAATAGATAGTGGTCTGAATATTTAGATTAAGTGAAAGAGGTGTGATAAATATGCCCATTATATTAATAAATATGTGACTATCTAACCATCCTAGTAATAAATAAGGAATATATATCTACAAGAATAAAGTAATAAAGAAGTAAATAATTCTAAAGAAATGATCCCTACATCATCTACCAATTCTATAGATGAAAATAAATCCATTATAAAATATGTGAAGGTGGATCATGAAGATTTAATTGTATCTTGTGAAATATCTAAAAATTGTTAGAAGAAGCCTATATTTAGAAAAGACTCTCCATCTGATTGTTACTTAAAAAGGAATATAGAAGTTCCTTCTTATTCCCATTATAATTCCTTATTTTTACATATTTAAAGTGAGTTTAAGGAAATCTGGTAATGAAGATTGTTGAGAACTATAGTTTTTTATAATTACAATTGAAATTAATCATTAAAATTTTACAATCTCCATGGTGGGGAATATAGGTGTACCCTTAAGAGGTAAAAACTGATGTTGATGTATGAGTATCACAATTTTATTAAAAATAATTTAATGATATAAATAAATAAGATATGTTTAGAGTGATGCATTGATACACTTGAATTATTTTGATGTATTTTTTACAATGGGTTTAGATTATTTCCTTCTTAAAAAAGTTACTGTAGTTTCCCATGATATAAATTTGATGGAATGCGTGTTAAAAAATGATCACATTAAATAAATATTATGTAAAAAATTTAACATCTTGATCAACCACTAGAGTTTTATGTATTGAGTTTATCCATGTAGACTTATTATTGATTAGTTAAAGGTTATAGTATAATATACTGAAGTTATATTGGTTTCTCTCGATGAAACTTTTCATTGTATTGTCCAAAAATATTTTTGGTTTTGATGATCTATGTGTTACCCTTTTTATTTTCGTTTTAATAAGTGGGTTAATAAACCAATGGGAGAATGTAAATGCAAACATCATATGAGGACGAAAGTATTGGGAACACATATTGAATTTGAAGATTTGTAAATTTGAACGGGGATATTTTCAACAAATAGAATGGGGGTATTTTATGTAATAGATTTTTTGGTATTATTTTTTATCATTATGTCAACATGTGATTGAATAAGATGTTAGTAATAGAACTGTGAGAAACTAGATTTTTGTAAAAACCAACTTTAATGAGTTTAAGTAAGTTTCCTTATAAGCGTTAAGAATCATTCCTTATGAGTTACTAAAGGAGAAAAACAAAAATTCCTTATAAATTATAATGATTATTTATTTATCTTCGACATCCTAACAAAATTGATATACTCATATTCCAAGCTACAGGTTGTACAAATTTGAAGTCCTAAATTGTTACTAGATGGACCAGGGTTGTTGTTACTAAATGGACCTGATTGATACTATTAGACATAGATTTATGTAGTAATCATTAAATAGTTAAAATATATGTTTTTTCAAATTTGATATATATATTATCGACAATAAAATGTTTGAGTTACAAATTTTAGTTATATTATTATTGGATGGAGTAGAATGAGAAGTTATAATCATTTCCAAGAATACTATGAATCCACATTTGAGGTAAATATAATATGTGATTGGATGGAGTTATGAAAAGTTTAGATACAATGTATAGAGACTTTCTTCAAAAATATCAATATGAATATTGTATATGAAAATTATTTTTGATGTTCTATAAAGAGGATTTCAATTTTGCACTATTAGATAAGGTTAACCATAGTAAATCAGTAGATGGGGAAATCTATAATGACTCAACAGATGAATTATCATTGGGAACACTAAAAAGATCCATATTGGGAACACTCAAAAGATCCATATTGGGAACACTCAAAAGATACATTAGATAATATATTATGATATCATAACATAGATTCAATATAAGTGCATTGGGTATGGAATTCTAAAGTCATGGAAAGAATAGTTTCTTAATTACATAATCAGATATACATTAATCAGGTTGAATTTCCTTAAGATATTTAAATAAACTTCTAAATTCATCGTAAATTATGATGAAAAAATGTTTTTAAATGTTTTTTTATTTTAATGGTTAAATATGTTTGAATAATTTTATTAAAATCTTCTTAATAAATTTAAGAGCATGTTTTTCACTATCCCTAATGTTCTATGAAGCATCAAGATTTTTCTAACATATTTGATAACATTCCATGGAAATTCATCTGAGTGTGAAGCTTCAATTACCAATTTGATCTAAAAAGATAATTAATCTTTTAATTCTTACCTATTCCCATGAGAATATAACCTATATAAACTGGTGTAAGTATTGTGTGAGTGTATATAACACGGTTTATACCAGTCAAAGGGTTAACACACTAGTCTCTTGTGAGGTGAGTGTGAGTTTCTGATCAAAGTTTATAACTGATTGAAAAAGAGTTTCATTATACTAAGTTACATCATACAATGTATAAGGTGCATCATATTTAGTTCCATCTGATGAATAAGAATAAATAGTTTGAGTGCAAGACTGAGTTTCTAATCAGAGGAGGAAAGAGCATCAACTAGATTTTCACCATATCTAGAGGAATTCGACAGATCACATTAGAGAGAAGTTTATTGAGTTTTGGATTATAGTATTGAGAAATAATATATAAATATTATGGAATATTCATCATAGATAACATTTAATGGAGTTTAATAATATTTAATTTTTATGAGTTAAATATCCAAAAATAATTTAATAAATGTTAGTGTGCGTTGTCAAGGTTCTTCCAATATCTGAAGGAAGTTTTCTGACCAAAAACATATTAACTGTGTTTTAGAATAACATAGCTATTTTACATAGTGTAATATGCAATTACATTATTATGTATAAATACCACTTAAAGAAGATAGGCATTCTATTATTGACTAGAAAATAAAAATGAAGAGCTTTTAGCTGAGGGTATAACCATTTTCTAAGAAGTCTTGATGTTGGGTAATGTGAAAATTTTAGATCGTAAATAAAAGAAGGGTGGTTGATTGTTATAAACTTATGCTAAAGAGGAGTTTTTTTGGGTCATTAATCAATGGATTGTTGTGGGAAATATTCTATTGGATTGGAATTTTTTTAAATTTTCCTTTGTAATCTTTAAAATATTAGTAAAAAATCCAATTTGGGTGGATAACCAACATATAAAGGTGTATGTATTTATGTCTAACAGAAAAAATATATTTTTTTGATCCCTATAGTTATATTATTTTATAATAAGTGAGTTTGGGAGATACCTCTGAGAGTATTTTTACACTAATAATATTTATCCATTAAGTTATTAAAAAGAGTTTATAAAATAAAGTGATCAATGATTCACCCACTCAACTTTAAAGTGATATTACACTAGTATGGTAACAATAGATGTTAAAATATTAACTTAAATAATATTAGTAATGAATTTGATTTTATTGTTTATGAAAAATATAAATTCATTGAAAAACAATTTCCAATGATGATGAGGTTGAATAAACATAATGTGAATGTTTTGGAAACAATTATACATAATAGAATATTAGAACATATTTTCAAAATTTCATTAATGATTCTGAAATTTACAATGATAAATTATAATAAAAGTAAGTTTGAATTATATCACAATGTATAGAAAATATTTTTTTCTTGAAAAACTCATTATCAATAATGTTAAGGGTGCTCAAACAAATATAAATCTATGAAATCAAAATCTTAGTAAATTTATTTTGTAAGTTAAAGAAATTATTTTTAAAGAATCATTTGTATAGGAGTATTAGGTAATATTGAATTAAGATGAGATAAATTATAATTAAAATAATTAAACATTGGATTCATTATAAAGACCCAAATATAATAATGTTTCAGGAAATATTTGGTTTTTTAAAGAACTCAATTAGATGGGAGAGGTGGAATAGAATAAATATTATCTTGTATACAAGGGATACTCTAAAAATAAAGGTGTAGATTGTGACGAAACATTTTCCCTATTAAAATGTTTTGAAAATATTACTTTATTTCTCTTTATATGTTCTAAATACATTTATAATTTGTTTCAAATGTATTTTAAGCTATTTTTTAAGAAATTGTGTAAGATTTTTATATTGAATAACATGATGTATTTATATTTACAAAAATAGTTCCTCAGTATGCAAGTTTATTAAATAACTATATTGATAAAAAAAATAACCCTGATCATATTATTTTAAGTTGTATATCATTATAAATATGATGAAATTCAAGAAGATAAAGTTTAACTACACTCTATTTGTCAAGTTAAATGA
The DNA here is from genome assembly GCA_963277665.1 of Viscum album. Lineage (NCBI taxonomy): Eukaryota > Viridiplantae > Streptophyta > Magnoliopsida > Santalales > Viscaceae > Viscum > Viscum album. Next base: position 1,545,661,362 of record OY728142.1, read on the forward strand.
AACAAACTCACTAATATTTATTTTTATGATGATGGATTTATTATTTCAGGAAAACAAATATAAAAATTGTGCGAATATTCATTAAAATTTGGGAAAATATTTTTATTCCAATGATTGGTAATAAGAGATTATTTTTGTGTTTGAAAGTAAAAATCATAAAAAAAATTCTCTTATAATAGAAATACCTCCATATTTTTTTAAAAATGTTAGGAATGGAATAATTTAGAGTCATATACTTCAACAGAAATTGGTCTCAAGTTTTAATCAGATGAAGATAGAATTATTTTTTACAAAATTTTATTTTAAATTCTTATTGTTATATTTTAATCCTTTTTAATATTATATGAAAGAGGTAATTATTTTAACTGATTATGAATAAATTAATTTTGATTAATTTTACATCCAATGGACTGGTGTAATATAGAATTCTAAACAAATTTTTTGGTATAATTGATTTAATGAAATTTTTATCTTCCTGGATTAGAGATAAATTGAGATGGGGATTTTTATTGAAATCATAATTATCGGATCTTGAAAATCATGGGATTTAATTTCTAAATACATAGGGGTTTTCTTAAATTAAATTTTAATTTCATAAATTCTGATTATGGTAATATTTTTATGGGACATAATTTTGTATATAAATTGATTTTACTTAAAAAAATGGGTTTAAAGGCATGACCATTGAAAGTTGTGTGGTTAGAAATTACCATATAGAGGAGCTAGAAGTTGAAATATACAAGGCTAAAAGACATATATTAATTTTTCTAGGTGGTAGATGGTTCACCAGAGGCATTTTATGATAATAATAGGTTTAATTAATGCTAGTATTTATGATTTATTACATTTTATACTGGTCTTATTCCTTCAATTTTAGAATTCTGATTTTTATGATTAAAACATGCAGAGCATAAACATGTTCAGAAATATAAATTATTTAGTGAATATTATTAGGATTTAGAATGATTTTCTGAAATGATTTATTAAATATTAATATAGAATAAAATTTTAAATGGAATTGGTTGTATTATTTATTCTATATTATGAATGAAAATACATGGTAATGGTTTATAGAAATCCTAATGAGTAAATTTTAATCACACTACCAATACATCTTAGTATACATCAATTTGTTATCTTCCATAGTTTATAAAAAAATAAAGGCTATATTTTTCATTGATAATTAATCATTATATCAATATTCAAGGTGTGATCCAATAGTGTTCTGTTACGAAATATTGATTTTTTCTATCCATGATAGATATGAGATGGTATCCTAGATTTTTTAATTATAAGTTGTATGTTATATTATTTCTCACCACATTTTTTTACTTAGTATCATTAAATATTATTCTTAAATGATGTTTTTGGATTTAAAAACAAAGTATATTTTTTATATACATATAGTTTTTAATTAATTTGAAGGAAATTATTCCACAATGATTATACGGTATCAATCAACCCTAGTTTATATCCCTAGAAATTCGGGAATACACTCGATACCTTATTTTAATTAAATTATAGTATTTTCATTTGGGTCCTTGAGATGTTCCATTATACCCAACTGAATAAAATTGTTACTCGAATCTTGTATTTATCCCCAAACCACTAACAACTAAATAATTAACATTCAACATCAAAATCCACATATAATGAATGGTTTATAAAATAAACTCACAATAAGATTTCATCCATGTAAAATATATATAGTTTAATCATGAATTAAATACATATATTTGAAGATACTATAAGATTTAAAATATAGTAAAATCCTTATAAAAAACCCATGTCACAAAAATAAATCATTATGCAGTAGTATTTACTTCTGAATCTCTATTACATTATCCATTCCACAAAGAATCACTCTAAAAATAAATAAATAAAATCAAACATTACACACATGTTCACAAAGATGCACAAAAATGGGATAGTTATTGTAAATATTCCCTAAATATAAAACAATTTCATGGAACTCTTAAACACATCATGGACTTTTCTAGTTTAAACCAAAATGTAGTGAGGTTCATTATGTAATTTAATTATGTATTTTTTGTTCAGGTAAAATGAAATATTATGTGAGTGTACCTCTTTATCCATCATTATTTTAGAATATAATTTTATTAATATCATCAAATAATTTTTTCTAGGGTTTTTTATGATGGAATAATGGATGTTTAAGGACATTAAAATTTCATTTTTGATGGTTTTAAGTCAATAATGTTTTTATTAGTTTCATAGTTCAACCATTTGATAGTATTTTGGAATGATGGAGAAGTCCTGAAAATTCATAATAGAAACCTATATAAGGATTGATTTATAACGATATAGTAGTATTTTATTCCTATCCAAGAGAATCCAAGACCAAAGAACTATGTATCTCTAGTTTATCTTTAATTGTATTAACTTAAGGTTTTATTACACCATAGAATGCAGGAAATCCTTTCCAATAATTGGGAGATTTACATAAACCATAGATAACCTTTGAGGAATTTGTTCACTAGATTATTATAAGTGATGATTTAATGTATATTTTCAATGATCTGGGACACAAAAAATAATCAATGAAAACGTACACGCTCATCATTTATTATTTTTCAATTTCAATGAATTGATTGGTATTGAAGTATAAACTTGTTTTAATTGATTTTTTCTATTATTTAGACTAAATTTTTTCCAAGAAACCCCTTAATGAATATAACAACATAGTTTTATTTTTCCCAAATGACATCCCAGACACCCCATATAGGTGAAAAGCATGTAGAATATATGAATTTTTTAAAAAAAATCCAAAATAATAAAGATTAACGTAATAAAATAAAAAGATAAAATTTGCTTAAATTCTAACCAAATAATCCATATCAACATAATATCTATATCAGTCATTTAACCCCATTATTTATCACTCCCTTGGCTCTATGGAAACAAAAATCCATAAAGGTTGTCCCTTTAGGATAAGTCCAACCCATATTCTAACCACTTCTTCCTAAAATGTCCCTCACACATTTTTGAGATTCCCAACCATCAAAATTAAGTACAATAAGACTACACATTCTTCATACTTAAGTGGGATACTTCAAACATTATTATTACACAACCATTAATCCATATTTAAAAATTCAATGAATTATATCATAAATAAATATATGATGATTTCATATAATAAAATTCAAAAAAAATACCAATTCACAATCATTATTTCTCAAAATATATGTTTTCAATAAATCACTCATAGAACTAAAATCCCACAATTTTTTCCCTTTAAAACTCACAAACTAAATCAAAATATCTTCATTCAATGGATTTCATTTTTATATCATTTTAAAATATTTGAAAATATTTATCTAAAATCATAAATGAAATCTATAAAAAAATATCTCACAATAGAAACAATTAAATTCCACATACCTTTTATCACTTCTATAATTTCATTCCAAATCATTCAATATATCAATGAATATAATTGATCCCATTTAATTCCAAAACCTCTATTTCCATAAGTCCTGTTTGAAAAAACTCCACTAAATATATAAATCTAAATAATTACTTATCAATATTTTATATAGAATCAATTCCCAATCAAAAAACTTATATGATCCCTAGAAATAACTCTTATAGCCAACATTAATAAAATACCTTTCCTTAATTAGGGTTTCATCATGTATCAATGAATCCACCATGCTCATATATCTTGGTATGGAGACGGATATGAGAGGAAACCATGAAGAAAAGGAAATAAAATAAGGAATGTAGTATTTTTTTAGACCCAAGGGGGTTTTCTAGGGATAAATCACTATAAATACCATGCAAAAACCCTAATAAAGATAAATCCTATATGATTGTTTTGATAAAATTAATACGATAGAATATAGAAAAAATATTAGTTTTGGTCAACATTTCAATAAATTTAAGATCCATTTAAATAGTATATACAATAATGTTAATAACAATGCATTTTTTCCTAGAGTTAGCAAAAATTCACAATTTAACAACACAACCTCCCAGACTATTCAACTAAATTTTTATTTCCCTCATCCTCCCAAATTATACTCTTCTTTGTCTTCAAAACCCTCTAAATTCCTCTAAACCGTATTGAACCAAAAGAAATTTGAATCTTTTTCTTTGATAATAAACATAGGGTCCTATAAATATATCCCAATAAAATATTTTTCATCCTTAAAACACTATTTACTTGATAATATATTCAATATCAACTAAAAAATTTGTTGCAATAGCTTATTTGGGATGATGGATATATCTTAAGAGACATAATCCATTATGGGAGCATTAACCTATTCAATCGATAATGGAATGTTTGGTATAACAACTGGTTTGAAAATAAATTCTAGTATAACTTTCCCCTCATGGGATAAACCTCAAATATACAAAGTAATATTAATATATAGTTTTGTTTTATTTTGATATTTTTTCCATATATTTGAATGTGTCATGTTTTTGATATCATAATCAAGGAATAAAAATTTTAAATGAAAAAAATAATAACAATTTATAAGATCAATACAATCCTTAAATATTTTAAATTTTCTTTTTATTATATTTATGATTTAGTGGTTGTTTTTTATTATAGGTTGGACCTAATGCAATAAAACACCCATAAATTGATCATTTACAGCTCACACTTATGATCCATATAAAAAATTTATTATCCATTAATGGTTAATAATGAACAAAAATGAAAAAATCTAAATGAAAATTCTCTTTTAAGGCAATGGTACTATATACCAGATAGAAAAAAAGCCATTATATGTGAAAAAAGATATGAAAGTAATGTAACATATATGATGGTTGAATTACTAATCTTTTTATGGGAACCATTTTATTTTTTTAGAGATATGTGGAATTTTCCAATACAATGGAATTAATTGTGATAATATCATAGTGTTACTATTTCTATTTTCATTAAGGGTTAAAAAAAATATTTTCTTCTATATATTCCCAATAAATTTTTCACTATATGAGACATCCAAGTAATTCTTTTAAGAAAAAATACTTTCATCCATTAAAGATCTTTAATATTCAAAATGACTTTAAAAAAATCGTTTTCTGATAGGGAATAAACATATTAGGTATATTATAGATTCAAATAATTCTTAAGAAACATTCCTTGTGATGGATTTAGTGTGTGTATGAGATTATAGATTTTTTAATTTAGGTTACAATATATTGATTTTGGGGTTATTTATGCTTCTACTATTTGAAATTTAATCAAGATTACATATAGTGTTTCACAAGAGTTACATATAAATTATATCTCAAACCATAATAATGTAAATATGATAGATACCAACCAAAAAATGGTTTTTAGAAGGTGTATAAAAACCAATTGATGATGGTTATGCATTATCAATGAGGTGTGACTCCATATTCTAGGGTTTATGGAGCTTCTTTGTGGCATTTCTTATTGGATTCAAATGAATGGATTGTTAATATCATAGCTTCTCCAAACATATGATGATGGATTTAGTGGTGGTGGTGCTCATTAATATTCTTTAAATACTTCTTTAATTCCCATATCTACTTGTATTTTCCATCATCTTTGTTAGGTTACAGCCTTCATTGTTTGACATACTTGAATTCCCTCACCCTGCGATCTATTTTGAATATGGTCTCCCCTAGAGTCAATTGGTTGTTGTGTGGTGTTCCAAGGATCTTTCGAACGAAAGTTGTTTTCTGTTAAGGTGGTGTATGTTTGATTGTTCAAATGTCTCTCTTGGGTGGCGGTACTTTATGGTCGTGTAGTGGAATAACTTTATTCAGGTGTCCTTGTGGGGTGGTTCAGCATTCGGTGTTTTTATAATGGATAGGTACTGTGTTCCAAATGGTGTGGAAAACTTGATGGAAATATTGGGATACATGAGTTGATGGGAGGTGGAGATGGCATGGTAAGTTGTTCAGTTTTAGGTACCGGTGGTGACAATAGTGGCCTTCATAATGGGGGCCATTGGTGTTGATTTGTAGTTGATTTCCATCTATGATATTATATTTTTTTGTTTACATATATTTTTGTATGTTTGGGACGAGTTTTATGGTAAGTAAAAGGATTTATATTTGTGATTTGGATCTAGTTTCACAAAAAATGGTTGGATGTGCATCTTTTTATCGGTACTTCTAGGTTCATGGCCTCAAAAGATGGATGGGTACAATGACACCCATCCTTCATCCATTTTTTCTTATTATTCGATAAATGGGCACTATGGATTGATTTTAAATAGTTCTTTTGGACTAGATTTATGTTTAATAAAGATGATGTTTTGTGAGTCACTGACAAACTATATCTGGTTGGAAGTAAAAAATACAGATAGGTGTTTCAGAACCTATCTTTATTTCCTTCATTCACTTATTAGTGTTGGAGGAGTGCCCTGCCTCGTTGTGTTTTAGCATTACACAAGATCTTGGGAGGGATGAATCTTTTTCGTTGACTCATATCACTAATGAGTTATCTTTTATGGGGTTATGAAATTTTTTTCCATTTCTTATCTTGATGTTCTCATCTCATAAAACTCCCAGGACCACTATATAACCTTCAAGTCTAGCTTCATTGGTGTTTTGGTAATGGGTAACCTAGTACCATATTTTTTAAAGTAGCCTCTATAGTATTTATTTTTAATAAATGGGTCTTGACCCTCAACCTATTTCAGAAAAAAGGTTTTAATTTTGTGGATGATATTTCAAAGATGGTCACACAAGTATAATCAATAAAAAGATAATGAAGTCCTTGGAAAAAACTCAAAATTTCACTCCAAATCATCTTAAATCACTATATTGTGATATGTATGGAGGTATATATCTAATTATATATTTCAGAGTTGTATCAAAGGATAATGAATACATGGAACCCTACATAGATGGATATAATCATCCTAAAAATATATGTCAGAATTTTATGATGAATTTTTAGGAGAATATAATTCACAATCATGTTGGAATTTTCATGTAAAGAGACCACACTATGGATAAAATGAAGTACTACTAGGATACTAATAATCTCAATTATTCGTGGTATATTTTAGGAAATAAATTCATCTACCAAGGTTGATTATGTTTATATAAAATAGTATGTAGGAAAAAAATACCTAATGGAAATGAAATTTTAGAATCTATTTTATCAATATTAATTACTCATAGAAATAATAAATGAAAATTCATTAAACTCTATCAAATAATTAATCATCTCAAATAAAAAATATTGAGCTTCATTATGAAAAACAATATGATAATATCTCAAAAATACAGCCTAGGGAACTATTGGGTAACACTAAAACTCCACGTAAGTATAGGCAATCAATTTGAGGAGAGAAAAAAAATTAGAGTTAAATGATGAATGATAGTGAAAATTTTGATAATAACTAAAAAAATGGGTATGTAAATTGAGAAAGAAAATGACAAAGAATAAGATAAGATTTAAGATTTTAATGAACTATACATGAAAAAAAAGTGTTTAGTGAAAATATTATAATTTTAAACCAAAAAAACCTCTCAAATTAACATAGAGTTTGGGTTAATGAATGTATGAGTCATAAAATAAAAAATTCTTATATATTGTGAAAGAACAACAGATTAATAGCATGTTTAAGAAATAGCTTTTATAAATGTCTGTGTATACCAAAATTTAAAATAAAGTGTTATCAAATAATAATGATATTAATATCTTAGGGGGTTATATCACTAAATATTGAATGGAAAATAGTGTTTTAAAGGGTAATACCTCCAAATTTACCGGAAATAAGAATTTGTTTCCATTTCATAAACCATTATCTATTTTTCTATTAGGATATATCTTTATGATTTTAGGTAAAACATATACTTGATTCCTTTTATTATTTTTTAAAAAATATAGGACTGTGATAGATAAAACATGAATAAATAGTAATAAAACATATGGACAAATAAATAGAACACCACTATGTAGTGTTGTAAGATATACCTGAAAAGTGATAATTGAGATTCCTTGAACTGAACCACTAGTTAAATCCCCGGTGCCATGGGACTTTATATGCACCTCCATGTATACCAGAGTAGTTGATTAGCAAGAATGGTTTTAATTCCATTAATGGGGAGCCTGGTAATCATATACACACACCAAAAATATAAATAATGACTCATATTATCAAGGTGTAAGACAAAGAATAAAAATGTATTAATAGAGTCGAAAGAATGTAAAATAAATAATACAGAGGTGTCCTAATGTGGAAAATTAAAAAAAAAATTAATTAAATTATTATATGAATAATAACAAACTACATGGAAATCCAATATACTCCAACCTAATCCCTCTACCAACTCAATGATAAACAATTCGACTATATACATTGAAACCCCTTCCCTTACATAGATCCATAATCATAAAATCTATATGCACATTAAGATTCCCAGGAAGGGTGTGAGTAATAAAACCTAGTAGGACACCACCAATGCGTCAGTAACAAGTTTCCATAAATGTAATATGTGTCATGCATGATAGAAATAATTTCATAAGAAATCATAACATCATATATCATGAATTCCTTTTATAACTAGGAAACCATGAGCCTCGGTTGTACCTACTTCAACTCCAAGATGGAGGGATAATCAAAGCCATTGGAGGTGATCTAGAACATGAAAGAATATGGAAGAACATGTTACTAAGAATACACAAGGAATCATGTCTTGGTCAGCCATAAGTGAGTCTTTTTCTGAAACTACCTCGGTAAAAGCCACAAGTCCTTCATAATCAATAATTTTTTCTTGGGTACAACCACAAGTCCTTCATGCCCTTATCATGTATATGGGTCTATATTCATCATAACTATATGTCATAAGTACTCCCCCTTTATTTTATATCCATACCATGACATTCTAAAAAAAAATAGTACCAAATTTAATACCTCTAATGGAAATGTAAATAAACACAATATGGAGGACAATAAAAAGAAAAAGTATATTATATCATCACACATTGGAAAAAAGTTGCATTTGTGATGGGATATTTTCAATGGGACCGTCGCATATCACATTTATTCCCTTAAAAAGGACTATTTGAGTTGGAAAATAAATCCCATCACAAATAGTCATTGATAAAAAACTATTTATAAAAAGAATATAATCATGTTACAAATACCTTTTGTCAGTTTTTTGTTGCGATAAGAATTAAATCATGTCCCCAATGAGATATAGATAGAATAGTATTTGTGATTGACCCTGTTGAAAATAGCTTCGGTCATTATTAGTTATTTTCAACTGGAATTAATTATCATCACAAATAATATTTCGGTATAAGGGTGTTTGGGATCAGCCTGATAGCAGATAACTTTTCAACCATTGACATTGTTATTTTTGGCAGTACTATTGGCTGAAGGTCTCATCACTAAGTCTCATCGCAAATTATCTTACCTATATATACCCCCAGCTCAATTTCTTTTACTTTCTCTTCCCCTTTCTATGATATCTTCTCCTATTCTCCAATTATTCAACATAAATTTTTAAAATTTTATATTTCATATGGAAGAAAATTTTCCACTCTGCATTTGAGAAAATGTTTAGTTTTAAGGTATTTATTTAACCTTTTAAAGGTTTTAATTATTTTATTTTCATTTATATTATTAATAATTATAATTAATTAGTCGTAATTAGTTTTAATTATAATTATTTAGTTTTATCTTGCACTAATTATTTTTAAGTTGTTCTGATTATTTTAAATAAAAATCATTTCATTATATTTGTTAATCATTAATTTTAATTAGAAATAATTATAATAAATTATTAGTAATTATTTTTATTAATTAATATGTAGTTTTAATTTTCTATAATTGATGGAAATTATTATAAATTATCAGAAATTATTCTAAATTAGTTGTAATTATTAAAAATTAGTGATAGTATAAAAAACTGGTAATTAGTGAAAATAAGCACTAACAAGTTGAAATTTGTAAAAATTAATAGAAAGAGTCAAAATTAATAAAAATTATTAATAATTTATAGTTCATACGAATAGAAAATAATATTTTAAAGAATCTTATATTAATAGAATGTAATTAATATTTAATAATTTGTAGTCACTAATAATAATTTTTAATAATTATAAGTAAATATTAATAATTATAAAACTGTTAATAATAATTATTGGAAATGAGTATGAATTATAGAAAATACGTGAAAATCAATTATAGTTATTAGGAGTAAGTCGTAATTATTAGAAATGAGTGGTACATATTCGAAATAAACAAAAATTACTAGAAATAGGTGATAATTAGTAAAATTTAGCAATAATTACTACAAAATTGATGGAAAATAGTAATAATAAGCTCAATTTAGTAATAATTAGTGGTTAAAGGTAAATATTAGTGATAATTAGAGGTAATTACAAAACAATTAATGGTATTATTAAAAATTAGTATAAATTACAGAAAATTAGTAGTAATTAGTGTTACGTAGTAAATATTAGAGTTAATTAGTGTTACATTGTAATGATTAGTGGTAAATAATAAAAATTAGCAGCACTTAGACAAAATTAGTGGTATTTAGTAAAAAAATAGAGGAAATTAGTAAATATTTGTGGCACATAGTAACAATTAACTAAAATTATTAATAATTAGCGGTAATTAGAAGTAATTTCTAAAAGATAGTAGTAATCTTAAAAAATTAGTGTGAATTTGCAAAAAATAGTGGAACTTAGTAAAAACTAGAGGAAAATTGGAAAAACTAGTGGAACATAGTATTAATTAGAAGAAACATGTAATAATTGGAAATAATTTTAAAAAATTATTGGTACATAGTAAAAATTAGTGGCCCTTAGTAAATATTTATGGATCTTAGTAAAACTTAGGGCCACCTAGTAATAATTAGTGCCAATTAGTGGTAATTAATAAAAAATTATGGTAATTACAAAACAAAAATAGTAGTAATTACTAATTTTTAGTATCACTTGGTAAGCCTAGTCATAAATAATGAAAAATTAGTTATAATTAGTAAAAATTAGAGGCAAATAGTAGAAATTAGAAACAATTAGTAAAAATTAGTAGCAATTTGTTAAAAAAGCATTACTTTGAAAAAATTAGCATCTCTTACTAAAAATTAGTGGTAACTTGTATAAAATATTGGTAATTAGTAAAAATTAGTGGGTCATTGTGGAACAAGTAAAAATTAGGTGTACTTAGTGAAAATTAGTAGCAACTAGAAACATTTACTAATAATTTTCAGAAATTAGTAATAATGAATGGATATTAGTAATAATTAGTGAAAAATAGAACTAAATAATGGAAATTAGTAAAAACAATCAGAAAGTAGTAAAAAATAACGAAAATTAGAAATAATTAGTGGCACGTTGTATTAATTATCAACACTTTGTAATAATTAGTTTCACTTAGAAAATATTCTTGGAAAATATTAGCGTTATTAGTGAAAAGTAGTAGAACTTACTAAAAATTGGGGATAATTACTTAAAATTAGTGGTAATTAGTAATAATTTACCTTCAATAGTAATAATTTATTATAATTAGTGGTGAATAACAAAAACTGATAATCTCTACAAATATATTTTAAATTTTTAAAAAAAACACACATAATTAGGAATAATTAATGGTAATTTGTTAAAATATGAACAAATTATCAAAAATAAGTTGAAAATATATAATTTTTATAAAATTTCTATGTAAATTACAATTTTTTAACTTTTTACTCTTTTCTGGATTTCCTTTTTCATATATCAATTTAATCATAGTTTTTTCTAATTTTATTTCAAATAAGAAATAAAGAAATCGACAAAAGGATTTATTGAATGATCATGATTGAATAAATCGTCATAGGAATCCAAAAGGTTATGGAATAAATCCTATAAATATTGAGGGTGTTGAAGATTTTTTTTATCATTTTCATCTTCAGACCCAAAATTTATTTCAAAAGGGAAGACTAAATGTCCAAGTAGGAAATGTGATCTAACGAAATTTCACACATTTGAAAATGTTGTGGGTAATCTATATTGTTTTAGTTTTGGAAAATATTATGCTTTTTTGTTTCTACAAGGTGAATATAGTTCTGTATAATTTATTAATAATTTGGTTTCAGGTCTATCACAAATTCAAAATTTTTATAAATGGTGTTTTCTTCCATCTTTTCAACTAACTAAAACATAGGATGATAATAATTTGACTCCTGAGTTAAAACCATCTTGATTTTATGATTTTTTAAAGTATGTTGAGGATTCCTTATATCAAAGTTTTAATCAATGAAGATTTTAAGTGGGTAGAAATTTTATGAAAATTAAATCATATAATATAAGGTCAAACTTCTATTTTGATAAGATATTCTCTTTGGTGAAATTATAGTTACCTAAAGTAAATTTTTTGCCTATAAATTTTTATGAGAGAAATAGGCTGGTCTTTGATTTGGGTCTCGGTTGATAGAAGATTCATGCAGGTTTAACTGATTGTATTTTATATTATGGTGAAAATGGGTACTTTGTTATTTATCCAACATGTTAAAAATTTAAGTACAAAGAGGCTCAATTATTTATGTTTTTGTTGATTCTTGTTAGATTTCTGATCTATTTCCCACTTACACCCAAATCGCAAGGTTTATTTATGTCCCAGAACAAAGTGTAATTAAATTCACAAAAAAATTACAATATTTCAATTGTTAAAAACATAAATCATCCTTGTATTTGGTATTCATTAAAATATTTGTCACCTTGTACATCCTTTTATTAATTTAGAAGCCTGTAATGTGTGATTGTGTCTTTCTATTAATGGGTTTTGTCCATTTGGTTCATATAGTAGTCAATATTTTTTTGGACTTTCTTGCTAACTCTATATAACATACCTCCTTAGAAGTTGATGAGTGAACCATATATATTTTTAACATTTTTAAATTCAAGATATCCAAAAAAGGAATATTGATTCTTATTTTGTGTTATTGGATGATGAGTTAAATGTACTATGGAGTAATGATATCTTGTGAAATTGAATTTTCTATTAAAAGAAATATTACTGTGGATAATTAGTGACATAAAATTATGTGAAATATTATATTGATAGACTACAAAATATCCAATATTGTGTCCATACTATATGAGTGGTAGCAAAGCGTTTAAGCATTTCAATTGGTGAAAAAATTGTTTTTCTTTATTTTCATCCTAGAATTCATCCTATTGATCCTCCTTTCTGAAGGAACAGAAATCATTCTAGAATAGGTACAATTGAAAGAGATGGACTTCTATAAATGATTTCACATATTTATATAAATTCTATTTTTTCTTCATTACCTTTGGACAGACTATAAACCAAAAAAATTATATGGATTTGGGAGAGATCACAATTGGATTAAAAAAATTATTTTTTGTGCAATTCCATGTTGGACTAATATTTTAGTCAGTCACATATTGGATGTAAAACATATTTTGATGAATTATATTAATAATATATTTTATATAGTTTTTAACACACCTGGTAAGACCTAAGATAATTTAAACGGTCAATTACATCTTTCCCAAATTTTTTGGTGACCAAAACTTGATTTTTAAAAAATGAAAGATCATAGAAGTTAATGAAGACCAAATTAGGTCACTCAGGTTCCAAAGATAATTGTTTATTATTTTTTTTATTGGATTATAGGTTTGAGACTACAATATGGTTATATTTCCATTTGGGTAGATGTATCAGAAACAAATATATTACCAAATTAAAAGGTTGGAATTTTAATGTTATATTAGAATTAATTACACCAATTGGATTTATTGGTTATTTTAATTATTGATCTAATGGCCTAAAGGCCTTCTTTTTGTATTTATTTTTGATACCCCCCCCCCCCTCAAGGAATAAGGGGGAACCCTTACAAGGATCGTAGGTTTAGAGACTACATGACATGATGTAATTAAGAAATTATACACAATATAGTTAGAACTCCACCTCCCAGCTTTTCATCACGATATCAGCTCTCCACCTTTGCATGGTTGTTCGGCTAGGAATCCCATACAAACATAGGATGGTCCCGATGGTAATGACATACCCTCTCTTTCTAACAAATCCTCTTAGATTCTGTTTGGGTGAATGTTCCTACTTTGATCCCCATCTGTAGTTACCTCCTTATAGAGTATTTTTTATCACTGAGCACCTATTCAGGTGCCCCGAAGGCCTTGAAGTAGCCAGAAGGACTTTAGTGGCCTTAAGGCCTTAATGGCCCAAAGGCCTTGTGTGGACCGAAGGCCTTAAAATAACAGAGGCCCAAATTGGTGGCCTGAAATTCGAAAATAATGAACATTTATTGCATCTATATACCAAACTGAACCTACTACAGTACCTGCTACTGTACCACTACAGAACTACAATAGTACCCGAAAATATGTCTCCACCCAGTTTTGAACTTGGGTCTCTTGGATGCACTTGACGAGTCCTCACCAACTAGGATGAGGCTCTTATGTGGTAAGTTTAATTATTAAATTTGGGATGTTCTAACAGAAATAGAATATGTTTTTTCGAGACATCTATGAAGAGAAAAATTCAATGATTCTCTGTGTATAATACAGTTAAATTTTGTTTCATTTTTAAGTAAGCTGGAAAAAACATTTCCACATGAATTCACTAATTCAATGGAACATATTATATTACATTTGTGGCATGAAGAAAATTTTGGAGGGCTTTAATAATTCATATTGAGGAATCCATATGAGATATTCATGAAAAAACATAAGAAAAAGGCACTAAAGAGAGCATTAGTTGAAGGGTCAATAGTACGAGATTATTTATTGGAGGAAATTTCTTTTTTCTTCTCCCATTATTTCCTACTTGTATATCCATCCAAACATAATTGAATTTTTCATAATAAGGGAAATTTTGATGATGTACTAGACATTAAATTTTTATTCATCTTGAACTTGTCTTTGGAGGAGTTCAAGAATGATAGATTTATGTTGATGAACACCACATGGCTCATATATATGTTAATATCAACTATGCAGAAAATTAAATTATTATTAAAATAGTTGAAACTACCACATATTAATAAAAAAATTAAAAAAAATTAATATTATTTTATTTTTAGATTATATGATGATCATATCAAGAAACGATTTCCAAAATTTACACCTACTTCTCTTTAAGAACACCAGCAACATAATCATTCCTCTTGCTTTCAAATATTGGTAAGGTAAATTTTTTATTATTTAAAATATAAAATAATTTTATTATTTTTTATATTGTTAATTTGTTTTCAATTTTTTAGTTATAACAACACCTGGATAATACTGATAATCTAGTGTGGGTAATGAGTAACCCACAATCCCAATTGGTTTAATATTATAAAGCATATTTCGTGAATGATTTTCAATTTTATACAAATTATTATGGTTAATTGAATAAAATTAATTGTATTGAAATCATGAGAGGATATCATCATAGATAATGTTATGTTAAATTTTATAGCATGTTAGATGAAATAATTTAATTATGTTATCTGAGACAGAGTTATGTAACAATGTTTAAATTCCATTGGTTGGATACTAATATAAGATTCTGTGTTTATATTCACCATGGAATCATCAATATTAAATATTAAAATAATCTAGTTGTAAATGAACTAGTTTAATTAGCTCCTCAAGAATACATAATATATTAGGAAAACAATTTTTCAACATCAAGAGAGTAAATTGATTGGTGGAGCATTATAAAAATGAAATCTCATGGAAGTGTGTTTATACAAAGTGATATTGTTTCTGTTAATGTTTATGGGGTTGAAATTTTTCAAGAGAAATCTCCAAATACATCTTTTCAAAAAGGTGACCTGAATATTGACTATGCCAACCCAAAATTATGGGTTGATGGTGATGATATTAATTTTTTATCAAATGAATTTTAATTATCAAGTGATTATGGATCTGTGAATTCTATATAAATTGATGATACTAAGGAGGAAGATAAAGATATAAACAACATCATATATGAAAATAAGGATGATGATGAATAATGACACCATTACTTATAGATTATAGTAAAATTTATATAAATATATATATGTAATACTCATTTTCAATTACTTGTTGACTACTTTACTTTTATGATTTAACTGAATGATAATAATTACGATGAGATCTTCTATGACCTCTATGAGGTTGTACTACCAGGTCGTGAACTTAATGATTTTTTATCAGGACATATAGTTGGAGTCGGTGCATCAACTCAAAGGGGTTGTGGTCTTCTGAGTTTGTGAGCCCTAACGCTATTCACAAGCGATTTCCACAACTAGATTTTGATCCTTGAATTATGAGGTATGTTAAGTTGTGTATTTTATATAATTTTCATTATACTATAATTTTTTTAATTTATTTATATATTAATTGTTTTATTATCTTTTCTATTTTCCCATATTTCTTCACATATGGATTTTTTATAAGTGATTTTAATTTCATGAAATTATTTTGCAAGAGTATGGGTGACATGTGATCATAATCCCATTGATGTTTATAACAACATGTTTGATCATTATATGGTATGTAAATATATTAAACATATTTAGATATTTATTTAGTTGTTAATTTTATTTTATTATTTATTTATAGGGTTTAAGTAATCAAATCAATAATAGCATGAGGAATTCTATCTGGGAGTCCTCCAAGGACAACATACCTGATGGATGTCGTCAGTTTTTACACAATCTGAGGAAGAGGTCCATGAAAAAATGATGGAGTCATTATTTTTCTTCACCCTTGCTACAAAAATCAACCTGATTACATCTCATTGTAGGTTTGGGATGGATATTTCTCATATTGGTTGGTAGATAGGTTTCAAAGGCAATCATCATTAAGACGATATAACTGATGGAGAAAAAAGTTCGCCCATAGAGCTGGTAGTCATGAATCTAGTATTCATCAAAGAAATTTGGTAAGAACTTTTATTTAATAATTTATGTGTCATTAAATGTTAATTGATTATTTTATTTTTCTTATAGGTAGTTGATAAGCCCAATATTATAGATTTTAATGTTTACAAGGGGATGTACATAGACCCTACCACCAAAGATATTATCGTTTGTCAACAGTAACCGATTGTTTTTAGTGTTATTTTTTTAGTTTGAAATTAAATAAAAAATAATATTTTAGCTATTTTAATTTTCAATTTCATTTGAAGGTGTCATTTGTGGTGCCAAATTCTGACACACATGACAAGAGTCAGGATGAGACTAAGGGACATACCACCAATGAATTAGGATTTTATGACTCAGCAAGGATGCAGGTGACCCAATATTCTATTAAAAAACGATATTTATTTGTTTCATCACATGATTAACGACTGTGAGTTATTATGGAACTGTTGTGATGTCATTGTATAACTCTAGTGGAACTCTTAGATAATCTTCAACATTTTTTGCATAATATGAGGAGAAGTTGTGAGATCTGATTGAGGATATAGAGACCCTGTATAGAGAGTTGGAGGTGTTTTTTTGGAGGCATGAGTAACATCGGGTGGAGATGTATCGAGTGCATGAGTATTAGTATCATTATGAGATGTATTACAAGGAGTATTTGGTGTGGGTATAGGGATAGAGTTCCCTCTACCAACTCATCTACATGACCCTCCACCTCCCTAATGATTTATGAACTTTCTAGACACATTTATCATGTTAAACATTTGAAAGAAAACTTTTTTTGTAAATGTTATTATTAATTCTAAAATGCATTATTGTATATATTGTATTTTTTATATTATTACATTATTGTTTATATATTATTGTGTTGTTTATTTATTTATTTTCATTTTTTATTCTATTTTCGTTCATTTTTTATTTTAATTTTATTTTTTAAATTATTTTCAACATAAACTAATCCTTTCCCAAATTGTTTTTAATAATATTTATAGTGGGATTCTTGTCCCATCACAAATAAATTTATATATAAATCTATCAGTGTTTATTTTTTATGGGGAACCCCCACGTAGTAAATTAGTTTGTTTATGGCCCATCACAAAATAAATTGTATTTGCGAGGTGTTTTTCAACAACGGGCCATTTTGATAGGTCCCTATCACGAATGACTGTTTGTGATGGGATCCCATAAAAAATAAGTCATAATACAGTAGTTAAGGAGAATTTAGTAGAAACTATAAACCACATATGATGAACATAAATCATGGAAATATGTGACACTATTAGACTCATAGAATGAAGAATCCTAAATGGGTCTCGCAAGCTACACACACCCACATTAATTCACAATCAATCAATATAATATCAGTTATTCCATCATAAATGTAATCATGGAAACAAGAGTATACAAGGGACTCAAATGGTATGGAACTTACTCCCTTGGGGTAATTGATGTAGAAATCTAAAATTCATCAATGTATCGATTCTTAAACCGTGTTTTCGATAGATGGATAACTATATAGAATGTTGATGATGCCTATATTATGTTCCATTTCATCAAGGATGAGGGTTTGAAAAGTTACCCATGGAGATTTCATGTTAATAAAGGAATCTATATAAACACATAACACAAAAATTCCATTAATGTAACAAATTTTAGGATATGTTGAAGGGGGGTTCAAATTCCATGGATCCATTTTTTACTGAAGAATGGATGGTAATTCCCAATCAATTATAGAATAGAACCTAATGTATAGACAATGAATGTCGATCCACCAAGAATTAATCATTATAATAGTGATTGAATGTTATATTCAAAAAGAATAATATCACATGATGGAAAATCTAGGATAACGTACTTGGAAACATCCACCTTTCATGAGGGATCAAGCTCCAATCTTGGGAATATCATTTACATGTCGAAAAATTAATAAATCTAATTAGTGATCATCAAAATATTAAATGTATATCACCAATTCACCATCAATAAGTTTTTTATGAATACGATCCACAAACACATACCTATATAAATTCTATAATTTATCATATATATTGACCTAATAAAAATATATTGTCTACTCACTACACACATCACTTATATATTAATAATTGAGGAAAATTCCAATGTGTACTAATGGAATTCATCAATCTATAATTCATCAATTCATATATTTTAAGGGGAAATGTAATTTAGGGTAAATATAAAGAGAACATAAATTTCTAGTGTCACCAGATCTATACAACCTTGAATAACCAAGTGGATATTGAAGGAAGAGATTAAAGAGTCAATAGGCTAGGTCTTAAATTGAATATGGGTTAATATTTGGAATTTATTAATTAAAGTGGTAAAAAATTTAGTGGAATTAAAATGCCACATTGTGAATTTTACACACAGAAATTCGAGCATCACTAGTCAGCCATTGTCTGGCCTTAAACTGGCCGGTGTGCTGGGCAGAAGACACTATGTTCTTCTAGAACCACTAACCTCTAGTGGAACCCCACTAGTTGGCTGATGGTACCCCATCGATTGGCCAATAAAACCCCACTGGTTAGATAGTGGGGTCTATATAAAACTACACACCTCTTTTAACCAAACTAGTTGTCTAGAAGATTCCACAGAAAATATTGTGGAATCATTCTAGACTCCACATAACCAAAACCCTATAAAAATCCATCCATATCTTACAAACACCTTTTCACATTAAAACTAACCTATGCATCACCCAAAAATAGAAACAATACAAAATCAAAAGTATAGTTTTATAAAACATAAATATATCATACAAAAAATTAAGTGATGAAATTATAATTCACCCCATTTAATGAGTTATCATTGTCAAGAGTTACCATCAATAGTTTGAATCGAATAACTCAGACCATTTATCCCAAATAATATTATCTATCTCTGAAGTCTCCTCTTGGATCCATCCAAGACTCCAAAATCATAAAATAGGGTTATCATGTTTCATCAAAGTAAATTCTCTCTCTGGTATAAAATATGCACTGGAAGTTTATCATATGAGGAATTAGAATCCATCTCAACATTTTCATTGTCATTAACATTCATAGGATCAGTCATGTACCTCAAGAGTTGAGACAGATGAAACAGATCGTGAAAACCTTAGTAGTGAGAAGGAATATCCATAAATTATGACATTATTCCAATTTTTCATATGATCCCAAATAATATAACATTTGGATGTGTAAGAATCCCTTTATTCCTCAAATAATGTCGACCTAACTAAGGACTCACTCTCATATAAACTAGATTTTCTATAGATAACTCTAAAGTTTATCTCTTTTATAAATCATAATACTTCTAACTAATCTATGATATGATCAACCTCTTCTGAACTATATGCACTCTCTCAGAGTTATATTGTACCATACTGGTCCCCACATATACTTCCTCACTAAAATTATATCAATAGAGTGGTGAATATAATTACCAACTATAAAGAGCCACATAAAGAGCTATATGAATCAAATATAGATGACTTTTATTGTCTAAAAATGAAACCTAGTCTAACTGATTCTCCCGAGATCATCCAAAATCCAAAACATAGGCCTAGGTCGTATCCTAAATAAAACTATACATCCCACCTTACTATCCTTCTATCATATTATGGTAATTTGTGGTCAATATTAGCTAAGACCCTATGTATTTTTGTAAAGCCCTAAAAATCATGATGTAGAACATATTTATTTTTCCGATACAAATCTATAGTACACTCCATGAAAGTGTAAAATCATATGGATATACATCTTTCCCAACTCATCTACTGAGTGAATCTCATAAATAGGTAAGAAATTTGAAATTTTCAAAAACCGAACAAAATCACCCAAATAGTGTCGCAAATCATTTAAGTCTTGGGTAACCATATCACAATGTACATAGAGACATCATCTCACATCCACATGGGAACTTGATGTGGATGAATAAAATCATTAGTACACTGGTGCTTAGTCATTTTCGTTTGGTAGGTAAGGCATCGAGAAAGGAATCTATCAATCTCTCTATTCATCCCTGGATGCGATAAGTTCTTTCTAAAGTCATGGTACATCGTTTTCACTCCAGTTTTTACTACACACATTGCATTATATAAGTCTCATATCTGATTTAATTTTTTGTATGTGGGGACTAATGATCTACCATATACTAATATTACATCGTCACCATCTACTGACAACTCTGGTATCAGGTCACCACAGAATAACTATTCCCACATCATGACACACTCTTGGTCAAAATCAAAACATTCCATTACCCATTAAATTAAATAATATGTCATCTTTAATGGGGCTCGTTTTTTCAATAACTGGCCCTAATAATTATCCATCCTCCAATAAAATAACAATATCATCAAGAACCATTGTTTCTCTGATGAGAATTCACCAAGATCATGAGCTACTAGCTTCTTATGGCCAAGATCACCTATAATAATGGTACTGTAGAGGTACTGTAGCAGGAACTGTGTAGTGTTGTAGTAGGTACTATAGAGGGAACTATAGCCGGCACTTTTTGGCACTGTAGCAGCCTGGAATATTCCCCTGTTTGGGCCTCCGGGCCGCCGATTTGGTCCCTAAGTCCTATAAGGACTTTTGGCCACCCAGGCCTTTAGGTTAGTAAGACCTCTGGGCCACCTCAATGCCTTTGGGCCATCTTAAGTACAGATGCAAACCAGACGACCTACAAGGAACAAGCTCTACAGGAGGATGAGCAATGAGCTTTTACCACAGAAGAAGCTAAACGGATTGCAAGAACGAGAGGGTATGGCACCTGCCATCGGGACAAACCTGTGCATGCACGGGAATGCCTAGTCGAATAGCCATGCGAAGGTGGAGAGATGATTTCATGATGAAGATGCTAGGGAGCAGTAGTTCCAAGTAGTTATTCTGGGTTGTATGTAATGTTTTAAGCCTCTGGGCAAATGAATTCCTCTAAGTCCTACGAGCCATGTAATACCTACGCCTATGGGCCTTGTAAGGGTTCCAACTCATCCCTTGAAAGGTGGATTATCAAAAATCAATAAAAAATGAAAGCCTTTGGGCCATTGGAGGGTATAGTAACTCTACCCAGATCCTCTACTGCAAATTTGGGTCATTCAATTTGATGATATAGTGGAGGATCTCATAGTCCATGTAGAAAATAAATATCTCTCCAATATCATAGTCCTGGAAAACATCAAATCGTAGACCATGGATACTAGATATAATTAATTGCTATAATATTTCGAATCATGGTTCCATAGATGATATAAACAATAAGGTATTACCCTCTCATTATTCAACAAAATTTCCCTCTAACCAACTCTTTATATTTCCCTATAATCATCAGAACCAATTACTAGATTGAGAAGAATCAACACTAGAGCTATAGTAAAAAACTTATTTATCTCACAAAAAAATCTCATCACACTACTCTTACCATTTTAACATTACTCCTTTATTCTTCATCATAGTCCTGATATGTAATAAACAAGAAACATCATGGAGGGAATTCTTATTGTATAATACAAATAATAGAAATCTACTAATCTCAAACATGTTCACAGGATATTTCAATGACATTATTTCCTCTACATTCTTTGGTTCCACTAATATTCTAGTCTCATAAACTATATTCCCCTTTAATGTAATTCTTAAAAACAAAAGTCACACTTTGATATCTTGGAATAAATCCTATTTTCTAAAAGTGATCTCCAAACTATCTCATGTTGTATAGCATGTTTCTCAAGGATTTGTGCTTAGATGAGGATATCATCAATCGATACTATGATGAATGAGTCATTATATGGGATTTTAGATCTTATTCCAGAGTTCCAATAAAACTTTTTCACATTCATAAATCAAAACAACATCACCAAGTACTCATATAGCCCAATCCTTCTCATTATTTCTATCTTTGAGATATCATCATCTCTATATCAAGATCAGTGAAATCTGAATAGAATGTATGTGTTAGAGAACCAGCATGTTCCTCATAAATATGAAAATAGATATTTAATCTAGGTAAAAGGGTTCTTATTATTAATGGTCAGAAAATTTATCTTTAAATAATATTCATATAGTCAAAGACTCTCATTTTCCCTATTAGTGAATATAATAGGTTCCCCCCTAGTTATGTACTCAGCCATATAAAACCCTTATATTACAATAAATATAGCTTTATTTTGAGCTCCTCAATATTTTATAACACCATATGATAGGGGAATATCCAAATGGGTTGTGTACCTGGAAATAGTTCAATATCGAAGTCAACTACTCTTTTAGGGGGACGACAATTATATTCATCATAAATTATTTTTTAATAAATAACCAAAACTAGAGGAAAATACAAGGTGGAAACCACTTAGCCTATTAGAAGAGATAATACTATAATGTAAACTATAATATTCCCATGACGGATAATGTCTAGTCCCACTCTACCTTCTCCCAACTCCCACTCACCAGTCATCATAAACTTCTCCCCCATTGTATATATAAATTATACTAGTCTCTGATAATAGTAATTTAATATTTATAACTGGTTATCCATTACACACAAATAATCATATCAAATATCATTATCTATGGAATCAGGTAGTCCAATGGATGTCCATAACTAGAAATGACTACATGAAACTCTATAAAATAACGAAGAATGTTTACTTTCATGCCTAATAGTGTATAAAGGGATACAATTGAGAAGATAACCTTATTAATATACCAATTACAATAATAACTTGTGAAGATAAAAACGAATGTGAAGAACTCAAATCAAAAAAAGTAGTAGACAGTTTATATGTGATCAACACCATGCCTTGAATAGTAGATGGTCCATCACCACCAATTAATGGGGTCTAATCTACTGTATATACTCATCATACCACAGCTTTGTGACCTATACCCTAGGATATTTTATACTTTTGAGTCATCATTATATGATCCTACAATTGAGAACCCTGTATGGATACCTGGTTTATAGATCACTTCCTTACTACACCCCTATAAAAGCTCCTCCTCAAACCATTAGAGCATAACTATCGGAGATACCCCATCTAATCGCACTGTTGAAACATTACATATGGTTCTTTGAAGATCTTTTGATAATATCATACCTTTCAATAGTTGAGTCATTATAAAACTCCACTTAATGGGGATAAACAAGGCATAGTTTTTTAGCATTCTTACTACTACCCTAATATACAACTTCATTATTCCCCTTCCTACTTCCAAAAGTGATAGTTAGAACAATGGTAGGGGCTCCACCCATTGTAGAAATCAAGGGTGGAAGAAGTAAAAAATAATCAACCCTCCTCTAGGACCTTATCAATAGTCATTTAATTGTGCAAAAACATTTAGTAATTCATTAATTTTATACTCCTATCATGTCACTCAGTATTTGGATGAAGAACATTATAAAACATCATGTACTTATATGTAACTTTCACGATAAGAGATGAGAAAATAAAAGTTGTCCAATGAAATGAATCCAGTATTTTGTAACCCTTATCCTACCCTACTATAAATCCATGTACACCTATTATCATTCTAGTTACAGTATTTTGATACTAAATTCCCTCAAAAATAGACCATTGATGGACTCTATGGTGAGACCCTCACATCTACCAGCATGACCCATCATGACCCTATAATACCCTGGAAGGTCCTCGGAGAATGAATTGTTTCAGATTTATATTTTTATACTCAGTCATATCAATGTGGTAAAAGTTACTATCGTTGATATCTATCCAGTACTCTATATTTTATGGTCATACAGTACCCTTAAGTGACGGTGGATTATGGAGCTAGAAGTCTCTAGATTAGTCAACCATGCAAAGTGGTTCTCCTCCACCCTTGATGGAATAAGCTGATATACTCCCATTCAAGGTTTTACAACTATATATACCACCAGAGTAGGTTTTATAGTGAGATATACTTCTCCCTCTGACATAGTACATAGTCAAATAAGGCCTTCCTCTCATGTGAGAGCATCCCTTTCTATACCAGCTAGTAATAACATTAGTTTCCATCAATGTGTAATCTTCTAAAAAATTATAGATACATTTAGAACATCTAAATTTGAAATTAGATGTCCTAAAAAATCTATAGGATCACATAAGGGTTCTGATAGGAGGCTACAAATAGGAAATGGTATACCCTTTGTAGCACTACCCAGGGTTCTCTATTCATATACATGAACTAAAATCACATATATATATATATATATTCATCGTGTTTAAGTTATGTTAATTATTTCCAATAGATATATTAAAACTTAAGAAAATACAAACATATGACTCAATAATGTATAAAATTCTATCATATATAAGTATCATAATAAATACATTTTAATATACCACAAAACTGGTTTATATATGGAATTTTATCCTATATTCCTAATCAGTATGCATGAACACACCAAATTACCCTAAAACTATAATAGAAATACAATCAATGGTATATTAGGGGATTGTTAAGAATAAGTTGGACAGTAACACGGAAACTCCCCTACCTGAGTTCTATATAACCTATCAGTTTTCGACCAAGTCATAGAATAATCAAAAACAAAATAATAAAACTGTTATATAAAAATAATTTTTAACACCCAAGCCCAAACCAGTATGTAAAATCCAGATATCTACAAGATCCCATGAATGAATACCCATATGTAAGAGTCTGGTGACTAATAGTAAGGGTATGAACACCATCATTTGGGAGACAATACACTATTGTAATCATATCCATACACAAAAAATATAAATTAAAAATAAACAATAACTTATAGTATCATGGTGGAAGGTAGATCATCATAATCTAATAACATTTAAAAATAATTCCAAATAAACAAAAAGTGGGACCCTAATGTATCAGTCCGAACCAGAGTATATAAAGTGAATGTATAAAAATAATTAAACACTATAAAAATACCTCTTAGTCTACTCTAGTCATTCAACCAGCACTATGCTTCACTACATAGTTGTCTGTCATGGGCCCATTTCCCTTACTTGTATCCCATGTCATTAAATTTACACACACACAAATATTTAAGTGCACAGTGTTATTAATTAAACCCAATATGACACCATCAATGAATCCTTAACATTTCTAAATAGGTATAACTTTTGTACTCCATAATAATAATTACTGCACAAGTAATTATAACATCATATTCTACTTGTTTATGTGCTAACTGCTATACAGAGAGCCTCGATTGTTCCCTCTTTGGCTTCAAGTAAAAAGGATGATGAAAGATATTAGAAGTAATTGAGAACAATCCACAAGGCTCATGAAAATTTCATTCAACATCGATAATGAATTGAATATTAGTCATCATTGGTCCATCTTGTTATGAAACTCCCTCAACATATGCAATAAGGTTGTTGTAACTTGGGATCATGTCTTGGGTCAGGAGACAAGCCCATCGTGGCCCTAGCCTCTGTATGGGTCAATAGTCATCATAACTATTTATTGTATTCAATACCCCTCTAATGGATAACCATACCCTTATCGTCCGCCTAAAATGGGTAACAAATACAATACCTTTAAAGGAATAGTAAATTCCAAAAATATGATAGATTATAGTAAACCAAAGCATAGCATATCATCATGATAATTTCATAGCAATGATAAAAAACTTATGATAAAAAACCGTAGTAAAAAAGGAATAATAACATACTCATTGAATCATGAATCACAAACGAGCCTCACAGGATACATACACACCCACAAGGGATCAATATAAATCAAGATCATGCAAGTTATTTCATCACAAATGTATTCCTAGAAATAGGATTATTTCAGGGACACTATTGGTAATCAATATCCTACAAAGAATTCGTTGATAAAGAACTCAAATTTTAATCAAAGGATCAAAGAAGGAACCTCGTTACGCACCCATAGAGAACTACCACTCATGTAAATAATGTCTATCACAAGTTTGGGTTATACAATAAGGATGTTTAGAAAATATAACCAAGTAGATTAAATTCATAAAATGATGGTAATTGAGTCAAAAAAATATAAGTAGTCTATAATTGTAACTTATTCTATGATATTTCGATGGAGTGGATGCCAATTCATAGGATTCATTATCATCTCAAGAATGAATTGTCGATTAATCATCAATTTTAGAATAGAACTTCGGTTCTAGCGAATGAGTGTCGATAGTAGATCAACAGTAAGAATAAGAAGGTATTAATATGATAAATCTATGATAAATTAACTAAAAACATCCACCATTTACATTGGATATAGTTATAGTAAAAGTAATGGCGAAAAATTTGATACCTTCACCAATCAACCAATATATCATCAATTAATTAAGGTTCTATGATCAATCCCTCATCAAGAAGTGTTATTGGAAGATGGTCTATAAATGGACACCTATATAATTTTTGTAATAAATGGTAAATATTGATATGATCAAGAGACACCACCAACTTTATAAATAATTTACAGATCTATAAAGAATGAAAGAAAACATTACAAGATACTTATGAAGTTTATATATCTATAATATATCCATGAATATAGAGGAAATTTCTTTTTCTGGAATCATCGGATGTATCTGACCATGATGAACTAAGTTGATATGAATGGAAGTTATACTATAGTCAATAAGGGTGGAATAAAATTTGAAATAGGGGGTTCATGAATAGAATTTTGTAATTAAATTGGTAATAATATAGTGGAATTAAAATATCTTGGTGTGCAGTTAATGCACACCCATTCAAGCTGCACTAGTGAGATTGTGGGCGTCACTATTTTATTAGTGGAACCACCAGTTGGTCGGTGTTTATCCCATGAATTTCTAGTGTGTGGGGTAGAACCACCAAGGTTCAACTAGCACCACCTGCTGGTCGGTGCTGTCTTTAGAAAAGTATAGACATGTTGTAGCCCCACCGGATGGTTGATGGGTTCCAATATCTCTCCAAAGATAGCATTCATGCCACCACACAAACCATCCTCTAAATAACTACAAAGAATAAATTTCCAAACCCTTTTCATATATAATCAAACCTCTAAAATACCCAAGATAGAGAGGATCAACAAGAGAATAAAGAATTTAATAAAATCTAATCATTTTCTAAATTGAATTATGTGAGGATGTTATATGAACTTTTTTCCTTCCTCCTAATTTTGTAATCCTAAATACATAATAATTATGGGAAACAACATTTATATTTGTAAAATCATTCCTATATATCAGTAGAGAAGTGAATAAAATTTTCACTTCAGAACTAACAATTATTGTTAAAATAGGATACTAAAGATTAATATTCCACAAAATTTATATAGAAAATAAGAAGAGTGTGATGACATAAGATTTTATATCAGTATAAATCATTAATGGTATTTATGGTTCATGGGGTGGATGATTTTTTAGTTTCTTTAAAGGAATATGTCAAGGTACAACGTATGAAAGATGATCCAAGAACTATAAGGGAGATAAAACAAACTCATATAGTTGTTAAAACTAATAAGATTATTGAAATTCCCCAACACTAATTTAATTATGATTTTTGAAATAATATTTTTTATCGTAAATTAAATTTACCTAATAAAAAGAGATTTTTGAATGAATTGGAAGAAAATATTATTTTGAAAGGGGATGTAGAAAGATATAAATACAACATGTGAAAAATATAAAAAAAATAAAAGATCTATATGAGCCTACATTTTTAAAATTATACATTACATTATATAATAATCTTGAAATTTTTGATAAATTATTTAAATTAGTCTATTAAAAGGAGTATTTGAAGGTATTTATTAAATTTTTTTAGAAAAATATGATTTTTATGGTAACATTATATGATTTTTTATAAATAAGATTTTGATCTAGTAATTACCTTCACATTGATATTATATCATATAATCAATTAGAAAAGATAAATTTCGGATTCACTTAATATTTTATATTATTTTTAATGATCGTAATATCATAAAATTGTTTGAATATATTTCTTGGTAACTAATGTTAAAATCCATTACATTTTTTGTGATGTTTGGATTTTAGAAAAATATATTTCTTGATCTTCAAACCATTACTCTCGAACACTCCACAATATAGGAAAGTGATTTCAACTATATGTAATAAAATATTTAAATAAACCCATAATATTTTATACGATCAAGGAAAATAAATATAATCACCAAGATATGGTTGTTTCAATCAATTTATTTTTAATTTAATTAATGAATATCATTATTAAATTCATGTTTATCTTAGATTTTGATTGAATATTTAGTAAAAATTTATTTATGTGTAGGAGAGTTTTTTATGGAATAACACATGATTTTTTTCCTTGAAATCCTTGGTATAAGATACCAAATAACATTTAAAATCAATTTATTATTTTAAATTATAAAAACCCATGAGATTAATATTATATATTTTATAAATATAACATTTTAGAAAATTATATTTCTAATTTATATATAAATTATGACTTAATTATATTGATTTATTATGTAATGGAAAAGTTAAATTTCAATAATTAATTTGAATTTTTAATTATGATAATCTATTAATAGAGATAAATTTTATATAAAAAACTATAAAGTTTTAATATATATGTGGGAAAATTTGGGTGAGGCTGGGAATAGTGTTTCAGATTCAATTGAAAATTGGAGAATAAAACAAAAATAAAGATGAAGAAATTTGAAAACCAAATTATAGATTCTATTAAAAATATCATGGGTTTTTATATGATAAAATTAAAAAAAAGTGGCCCTATTTATTCAAAGGAGATATATGGTTTTCCATAAAGTTGTTTTTCATTTTATGGTCGATCATAGATAATAAAAAAATAGTAATCAAAACATCATATTGATTTTTTATGATATCATTATTGATTGATAAATGAATGATTAAATGAATAATAGTATCATAGATCAATTCCATAGATCATTGTTATAAATATTCATATGATAAAAAAAATTATGAACATAAAAAAATGATGGCGAACATGCCATGAATTTTTTATATAATATATTAATCCAAAATCCAAAATTTAAGGATTGAAGAATATGGTCATATTGATGTTCTTCATGTTGTCGCTTTTAAAGGACATTGAATTTCATTTTGTCATACATTAATCATAAAATATAATATAATGGTTTATAAATTAATTTATTGTTTCATTATAATTTTCATGTAATTTTAATAGGTTACAATACTCTATTTAAACCTATCACACTATTACATTTAGTATGGATTTTGTTAGAGACCATAGTGTAAAATAGAATGTTCAGAAATTTCAATGGAATAATAATGTAATTGATTTCATCATTTCATGGTCGAATTACAAAGAATATTTTGATATATATAATTCAAAATAAATATATAGATGATATAAAATATATGATTTCAAGGGTCTCGAGTAGATTTTGAATCAAATGTGATAATGGGTGCTCATTATGTGGTTTTACCCACCAATACATGGTTTTAATCATTATATTTTCTATATATTAATATCATGTCTCAAAACAAAAGGTAAAAATAATAAATTATTTTATTTTATGGTTTATTGGGCTTAGTATAGGAATATTAAACCCTTTGATGGGTTCTTTATGTAGTTCAATCAAGAATATAATGTCATGTTCTGGAATTCAATGGTGACTTGACCTAATTTTTAAATAAGAAACCCAAGGCTTTCAAGGTATAAAAACTTATAATTCTTTTTGTATTTATTAATTTATTTTATTTTATTTCGGAGAAATTAAATATTTTATTTTTTAACTATTTTTTTTGTTATTATATTTACAATTTACTTTTGGATGATATTATGAAATTCTGGTACATTATTTTATTTTTAATGTTTTTTCTTTAATAAAATAAATAATATAATTATTTATTTATTCCATTCTCTGATTTTTAATTCACTCATAATTCCTGATTAAGGAATATTGATGGATGATGCACGTAGTATCATGGTTAATCAATTGAAGAGGATGTGTTCTTCACTGTTTACTTCTAAATATCCTTATGTATGAAATTAAATTAATATTGTCATATTTTAATGCTTTAATTTATGCTTTTTATAATTAATCGATTGATTAACGGTGTTTAATGATGTATTATTTTAAATATGGTGAAGATAATTTATTCAATAAAAAATATTTTGATATTACTTTTCAATTTTTGATACAATAATTTTTAATTTTTAATTATGTTGATTCATTTTAGGATAATTAATTGGGATAGTTAAAATAGTATTGATAAAAGTTAATAATATGGATATCATTATAATAGTCATATAAATATTATTTATAATTAATTTTATTATTGTTTTGGATTTATCATAATTATAGGAAAATCATCCTTTAATATGGATCCTCCTTTCATTATTTTTGTTATGGTAGTCCATTTTTTAGAATATAAATTATTATTATTAAAAAAATTGATCATCAAAAAACATATTTAGACATTGATTTTGGGATTTCTTGTTCTTCATGGGATAAAACTTATACTTTTACCATAATTAAAAAAAATTATTAGTTTTAGTTGTAATAAATTTCTAAACATTTCAAAAATTTATTAGAGTTGACAATATGTATTTATCTGCAAACTCTACAACTCTAAAATTACATGTCATGGTGATGTAAATTATATATGTTTTTATATGAAGTTCAAGATAAAATGTCATATCAATGTGGTAAGACTCAATTACATGAAAATTATTTATAAAACTACAAAAAAATTATTTTAATAAAATATTTAATAATGTAATTTAATTTAATATAGAAATAATTAAAATCATAGCTATTAAATAATCCTAATAGACATTGTTTATATAAATCTGAATAAATAATTATTTCATGGAGGGTTTAACTATTTTTGTGTAACAAATTAATTATTAATATATATAATGATTAATTTTAGTTGATATTAATTATTTTATTTTAATAATTTGAGATAAAAATTAAAAATATTTAAATGTTTTGGGGAATGAATAGAATATGGATAAATAATAATAATAATTTATATTTAATTTTCCCTTCCAGTGAATTTATTATTAGTATTTTAATAGACTAGTGTTTTAATTTAATTTACTATGGTTTATTTGTTTTTAAGGGGTTTCTCCGCTTTTGGTAATGTAGTTGGATCCCCTCTACTTGATTTGTCTTCCCACTATTCTAATATCTCTCCATCATGTTCAGAAGTGGTCTAAAACCCCTTTAATATGATAATAATAATTATCTTGTTCGAGAAAGAGCATGTTCTCTTGGTGAATAACAGATAGAATTTTTATGATTTTTTAATCTATTTCTAAATCATTTTACAAATTCAATGTTTTTGTTTAATGAGGAAAACTAAGGTATTTTGTTTACATTGAAATCCAATACATTTTTTTAGTATGATAAAATTCTTGATTATGATGTTGAGGTATATGTCTTAGCTCGCATGACATGTATAATCTATTTTCGGTTGTGAAATTATCATAGGGATGATTTAATTTTTTAATTTTTTTAATTTAGTTATTTATTTTAATAACAAAAATTATATAAAAGAGTGGTTGAGTTGAATAAAATTTAAGTAGATGCGTTTGGGAATTTATATCATAAAAATTGTGGTTTTAAATCATTAAATAAGTATATTTTTTTGTATATTTTTTTGCACTATATCCAAGAGGAAAAAATTTATTAAAAAAATCATGAATTTGATTCATTGTTATATATAACATTTATATTAATTTATTACTTAAATTTCATTCATGATACCCATTTATAACCTAAACATATTTGGTTGGTAATGTTGAATAAATGATTAAATGTTCATATAATTATAATATAGTAGATAGCTGTAGAATCTTATATAAATAATATTTATCACAATAATTATGCCCCCAAAATAAAATTTATTGAAAACAAATTTTCATCATTTGCACTCTTTGTTAAATAAGTTTTTATTATCATATATAATTTTATTATAGAAAGACTTATCATAAATATTATTTCTTCACTGCAATGTTGTGATATTGTTAAAAAATATGGAACAGATGCAAAAAATATTGTAATTTTATTTAGTTTTAATTTCATTTTTATTCATAATTTCTATGATTATTTTTTTAAAAATCATCACTAAAATTTCACTATTTCTATTTTGGAAATTGGACATTTTAAAGGGTCTAGATTTAATATCACGCTCTTCGATAATTAGGGAACAGATTCTGTAAATTTAATTTCAACAAACACAATGTTTTTATGGTATAATTTATATTCAAATTTTAAAAAACTATTTTGAAAAAAATTAAAAACGTAATTCTTTTCATGTTATATTCTTTTAAAAAGACGTTTTCAATTAAATATTTTTTAACATAATGTTTTATTGTTTTTATTCATCACTTTTTAATTTTGATAAAGGTTACATTAATATTTTAATTCCAAGAACATGGTGAAATAATTTTTTACGTGGTAAATTCTCTGGTGAAATATTTATTGATCATTAACAAGATAGTTATATTTCTTAAAAACTCATGTTACATTTTTTTATCTCAATATAAAAAAACGATTCTATAGACAACATTATAAATAAAAAATATAAATTTGAACAAATTTTCATCAGATTGTTTTTTAATCATTCGTAGAATGATTTTAATAAATAAATATTTCATAATTATAAATATCAATCCAACAAATATTAATTTTATAATTTCATTTGTTAAGGTAAAAATACTTATTAGAAAACCATATTGATTTGAACATGATTTTTTTATGATGGTTTCAATATCTATTAAAATAAATATCAAAAAACAGTCCTGGTTTATAGTTGTTATAGATAAAAAAATTAATATTAATTATAAAAGAAGAAATATGGTATTTTAAAGAATAATAATAAAATCATGTATAATGAAATCATGTTAATGATTTTATAGAATAAGAATACTTATCATCTAGTTATCTCATTATCACCAATTAAAGTGTTTGATTTTTTTATAATTCATGCATAAGATGGCAGAATCACATAATATTCTAGAATAAAAAAATATATTTTCTGAATTTTGATGTTAATTTCATTTTACATTATGAAATTAAATGGTTATAAAATAAAATATATTATTATATCTTACATTATTAATGATATTTACAATAATACCTCTAATAGAATCTAATGATTTTTAAAAATATACATCACAAAAAAATATCAAATGATTGACCTGAAGATAAAATTAAACAAATTAATACTCATAGATTTATATAGCTTATTCTTTAGATTCAAAAAAAATTAATGTCAGTATGATGACTAAAATATAATTTATCTTTATAATGTGAAAAACAATTCAAGAGATATTTAAATTATAGAATTCCTTCATCATGTGTTTTTAGCTATGATGTAATTTTTTTATTCATGAAGAATAAAGTGTTAGAAATAATTATTTCTGAATTTAAAACACACCTAAAGAATGATCAGTGAATTAAAAGAAGTAAAATAAAATCACAACAACTGAAGTATACAAGTGTGGTTATTTAGGCTTCAAATCACCCTAAAAATGTGTGTTTTGGTGTGTTTGAGGTTGTGTATGTATTAGTGTAAGGTCAAAAATATATTTTTTATAATTAATCCTAGACATGAGGCTAAATTTATATAGTGGAAAACAGGACAAGTCACAACGTCGGCTGTTTTGGAAAGGAATGGGGTTTTTTTATTTTAAATGTTTTATTCCATGTTGAGTTCCACATTATAACTAAATACACTGTGACATGATGAGTTATTTCTTTATAATTTGTTCATAGATGAAAAATATATATAAATATATATGAACAAATTTTGGGGTTAGATTGGTGTTTTTCAACAACCTAAATGGTTTTGTTTTAAATGGATATCAAGGGGAGATGATTTTACTATGAAGGTTAGGGCCACGTCTCAATATGACCCCTAGTTGTAAAGTTGGGTTTCCCGGTTGACACATAGAGATATGTTTCACATCGTGGCACAAATTAAACCACTTCTTAGAATCATGGGAAAATAAAACATAATAATGTGGTGAGATCAGATGCTCAGAAAAGATAACAATATAACACAAACTTTCATAAATTAGTATAAACATTTAAGAAAATGTATAATACTAAAACACAATCCATTTAAGCTTAAACATCATCATAATATCTCAGAGATAAATAAAAATAATTCAACTTTCATATTCACATGGATACTCTACTAGTCGAATAATCACTTGTAATATCAATAGTAAATTTCATAATGATGGAATGCATAATTCCATACTTCATAACCACATAGTCAAGGCCTTGTGACAAGACTAAAAATAAGATTTATTCCAGGCTTTGTGCCAAGAAACTAGTTTGTCTCAGGACACCTACCGATGCATCAAGAAGCTATAGCAGGCTCCACCCATCACTTACTAAGTCAAATGAATTCCTCATATGAAAATGTTGAAACATAACATAAACATTCATGTTAAAAATTGTATAATAAATGTCAATACTTTAACCTTATACCATGAATGGCATAAAAATAGCACATCCACAGTCCAAAATAGCATAACTCATTCAATACAATATCCAAGTTTGTAATATAATAAATCAACCTCAATCATGAATAATCTCTAGTAATGGATGTTGACATAGTTGAAAATGATCGGTAAAACTATTTGAGATAAATATATATTTTTAATAAAATCATTTAAAACTAACACAATTTATAATGGAAGACATTTAAAAGACATTTTTGAATCAAAGTGTCCCATACCTCTTTGGATATTTTGAAAGGAATTATCATTTTAAGACATTCGTGTCCATAAAAATAAATCCTTAAACCCATTTTGAAAAAATGCACATTAATGATAGTTGTTTAGAAGAATAAATATTTAAACAATTTAAAATGATGTTTTAGTTAAATATTCCCTTAAAAATAATCATTATGAAAACTCTTTTATGAAACATGGACATGTATAATAACTATGTCCCAGTAAAAACATACACACAAACAATCTCAGATAATAATGAGATTGACGAATTAACCCTTACCTTGTACCTTTCCATGGATGAGGTTGTGTTAACCAACTGTAAAATAGTTAAATCATTGTAATTAAATTATACAAGAACCATATACATAGATATCATATGTGATCTTATAATATTGGTTTGTTAATAATATTTTAGTATTATCTTCGTTTCGGGTGTTAACTGATTCGTTATCCTTTATATGTTTAGTTAAGTAATTCATTTTTGTTATAGATAGGATGTATTTGATTCATATACATAATGATATTAAGTTCTTTAAACATTATTTTTAATCATAAAATGAAAATTATTCTTGAATGGTTATGATGGGGAAATGAATTTCATTGTGTTCGTGGAGACGGTAATCCGTACAAATTCCTGAGCAACAATATCATAATATTTATGGTGAAATTATATCTATTTGGATGGAATATCATTTATATTGAATATTTAACATGTAATATTTATTATTTATAGAAGTTATAATCTTTATTATACCCATCAAAATAATGAAGTGTTTGAGTAACAAACTACACCACGACGTGGAGACGGTATGTCGTACGTACGCACGTATGGTGACTTTTCCATTTATACGATGGATAGAATAACGAATATTATTGCACCATATTTATAATAACATCACATAATGTAGTAGGTACTTTATTTATTATTTTGGTATTTTACAACAATGAAAGAGGAATTGGAAGAATAAAGGAACTTGAAAAAGGGAGGTGAAATTATCTCTTCTTCTTCAGGTGATTCCTTTTGAGTTGATCAAAAGGGCTCCATATGTTGTCTTTCTGATCAAACTAAGGCATCTATGTTTAATATAGGGAAGTTGGGAGGATATTTGTTAAGGTTTTGGTCGATCCAAATGGCTTTGGATGTGTGATTTTGAGAGAAGGGTAAGTTCCCTTTTATAAGAGGGGTGAGGGTCACTTTATGAAATGATTAAAATATTAATTTATTATATAGTCATATTCGGTTTATAATGGATCCAAATGAATTAATTTCTATCCTCAGGTTGTTATATGTCGAATTATTCTCAACCAATAGGTATTAGGAAAGTCTATGTTACCATTTTAACCATATCATTTAGATTTAACTCTCAGTTAAATAGTTTATCTTTTACCAAGTCTTCTTGTATTCTTACACTATATGGTTAATAAACATACTCTAAACTTCCAAGATAACCTCAAGTGGTAAATTAACGACATATATAAGATTATTCAATCCATCTTTACTATCCTTAGTTCTTTAGAAGTATTATATCAACCAATAATGTTGTATTTATTTTGAAAATTAATTTTTGACAGTTTTGACACTATTTGGTATTTTGTTTCTGTGAAAGTCATAACAACCATATCAATTCGAACCAAATTTATATAATCAACACTAACATGTAATATTAACCTAAAATTTTAAGGTAATTTATCAAAATACTCATATTACATTTATTTGGATATTTATAACAATAATTATTTTAACCTTTCATTAAAAAGGTAATTAATACATCATCATTATGTCATAAATAAATTTTATTATTTGATATCAAAAATTTATAAATAAAATTCCATTTTGTAGGAAGTATTTTTATTTTTTTAATTATTATTTATAGTTGAATTTATCTTTTGTGGAAAACTATATTAAAAAAGTTTAGTTATTAAACATTAAATTTAACACTTTTAACTCTCCTCTAAATAAATTAATAATAAAAGTCTTAATCTAATACAAGTGGACCTAAAGGATCAAATTTTATTCCTATGGTTTTCTTTGTTCTAATTATACTTATCCAAAAGAATTATGACATGTATTAGGGTAATTATAATATCATTTTTACCATTAATTACCCTATTTACTTTTAACTGTGGTAAATAAAAGTCAAATATTTACTCTCCAAAAAAAATTCTTATCATCTTATTGAACCAAAATTTACTTACTTATGTTAACCATGTCTCTTGGATTTTTGAAATTTAACTCACATAATTGGTAAAATTAATTTTTATGCAAATTTTCAAATCCTCATAGATGGTGGGTAAAAGATGGTAAAAAGTTCAATAAAATTTTATATATATAAACTTATTATAAAATGACTCTAATTAATTACATTGAACATATATAGGTATAATATATATATTTTTACCTAAAAAATATTAAAATAAAATAATTAATTTCTTAAACATAAAGTCAGTTTTAAATAATAACATATTGTTTTTCACTATTCATCAAAAATTGAATGTTTTCGGAAAAATACCAAAAAAATCATCCTAAAAAATTTTGATATTATGAATTCAAAAATGAAGTATATTTTACCAAAATAAAAACATATAAGTTGAATTTATTAATTTAAAATTAATTCCCGTTGTCAAAACCAAAAAGAGAGTTTTTAAAAAAGTAAAAACTATCTAAATATTGACATATGTTTGTGTCAAATTTAAATGTGAAATTACTTATAATGAACAAAATTGCATTAAATGATAAAAAAATTTAATTATTCTTCCAAAAAATTCAAATTTATAAGTGAACACTGTAAATTATTTTGATTAAAAAAGTTGATTTCAATTAAAATTTAGTATTTTTCACTATTCACCCAAATATGAAAGTTATCAGTAAAACACCAAAAAAATTTTGAAACTAAATTTTTATGTACCTATTCTAAATAAGAAGTTTATCTTGAAAAATTTTATATATAATATTTTCAAATATCTTATTTAATAGGGTTCTCCATTAAAAGTTGTTAAAATTTCATTTTCTAAAAAATACTTCATTTATATGAAAAAAATTGAATTTGTTCTTATATTATGTCTAAGAAACACATAATATAGATGTTTTAAAATTATGGAATTTATAAAATTTATAATTCAGTTAATACTATTTATAACCACTTTTGAATGGCTAGTTTGGTAAGTCATGGTGCGCTTGAACTATGTGTTGCGTGTAACCCCTGTTATTGAATTACTTTGAAGAAATAAAATACTATGAAATCATGGGGTGTTAAATTATCCCAATCTGATAATATATTGCACAGTAGGAATACCAATCCTGAAATAAGAACATGTGTTTTTATCCTAATCCAAACATGTTATGATTTTCTTGGTGGATTACATAGACCTAATATT
This sequence comes from Viscum album, assembly GCA_963277665.1. NCBI lineage: Eukaryota > Viridiplantae > Streptophyta > Magnoliopsida > Santalales > Viscaceae > Viscum > Viscum album. The sequence goes on from OY728142.1 coordinate 1,545,700,273, forward strand.
TTTTAGGATTATGTGTATGAAAAAATATATCTCTTATACTAATGTTATTATCTCATGGATTATGTACTTTGATTCCTTTATTATTCATGACTTATAAAATACTATGATTTTTTACATTACACATATTTATGATCTATGATATGCAGGGTATGGTTTTCAAATGTTATTCCCATGTTCTTATACACTGATGCTCATTTTATCTTAATATACCCATTTTTTAACCTTATTGAGCATCTGAGTCACCCTTTTTTATTATCTATTTCTATATGTTATGAATAAATGCATTATTTTTAACATGTCAAAGAGTATTTATAGTTTTGAATAACGTATGGGGAGATGATATGGTTCGCTTATAAACTAGTTGTTTCTGTGTCTAGGTTTTCAAAGGCACAAGACATAAATGATTATAGAATGAATTATTCTATTATGAAATGAATTTTCTTATAATAATATGTAATATGAATGTATGAAAAGTGGAGATCCCTATAATAAAAATTTATGGATCACATTGACCCTAAATATTTGAGGTAGATAACACTATTCAAATATGTCATAATTTCCACTACAAGGCTATTCTCACATGACCACACCTCTAAAAACCCTCCTTGGGATACATTCCACCAACCTAGACCCATATGTATGCATTTATAAAAGAATAAGATAAATATATGGAATTAAAAAACACATTAATTCATAATATTCCAAACAACCACATAAAATGCTATAACATATTAAGGGCTTGCAATGTCAAGCTTAACGGAGCTCACACACCAAGCCACACCACCTAATCCAAACCGGAGAGCTCTAGGAGGAAGAGCTCTAGAAAGTTATAAGGGGAGAAAAAATTAGTCCTAGTTTAAAGGTATGAAAATGGGTTCTAATGAAAAATTATGAGTCCTAAAATATCCCATATAGCCATAAGTTAATAAGTATTAAAAGATTATATATCTGTTTCCACAACTTGGTATGCACCCCATCCCAACTAGGTGGTTGGTGGGGCTCTATCCCCTATAGAGCTCCATCCTAGTTCATGTGGTACTTAGTATTGTTATGCTAATTTTTATATATAGAGATTCATAATAGCCTTTTTTTAATAATTTTTTAGACTTAATATTTTTAAAACTCATCCCAAATAATCCAATAATAAACAAACAAAAAATTGATCCTATAATTATTAAATGAAATTATAGGGTTGTTATAAAATCACCATAAGGGTTTAATATTCTTAATATGTAGCTTTAAAATTAATTAATAAAATAATATGGAAACTAGAATGTATATTCAACTACTACTCTATTATCACCTCCTTGATTGGATCATGTTTCCAAAATACTCAAATGAGAGAACTCAAATGTGAGGAACTATCTTCCCTCATAGTTGCTTCTCTCTTCGATCCAAAATATGAATCAATAGATCCTCAAATGATGAATATTACTTTAAATCAATTTCATTAATTTCAATAATGTAATTGTGATTCACCTAATACATTAAGACTTTTTACACATGATTCATGTCAAGCATGGCCTGATGTCTCAAATGTAGAGCCAACCGGTAATCTATATCAATGATCTACCCTAAAATCTAGAAATGACAGACAAAATCATTTCCTACTTCCTTATTTATCTATACCTAAACTAAGTGGATTCCCTTAAGAATATATAGTTGTCCATATTCAGCTCCAAGGGGTATTTTCTTTAGTCCCCATGTGATCACAACTATCTCTATACATTAGACAACTTTTTCTAGATCAATTTCCACCACATAGTGGTATCATGCACTCAGTTCATCCTAATAACAATTGAATCACTTGACTCTTACCATCACAAGGGTAAGAAAAATGATATAAAGGGTAATTTCGTATCTGGATCAATATAAATAAAATCTTGGAATTAATTATTATATGTGAACTCAATTATGGTTAGATGTTTATCCCCTGATCCACCAAATCCTGAAAATACACCCTGAACATATCCTTGGGAATATGGATCACCCTCTTATACTTCCCATCGATATTTTGGTGATATGTTGTACTCAGATTTATCTATGACCTCAAGGCCTTATACATTCCCTACAAACAAATTTATATGAATTTATCATCCTAATATAATACAATAATCATCATTATCCCATGAAATATCATTATCTCTGACACATAAAACTTGCTTAAATCATCCATCGACTGATCCTCCCAGATTGGTAAGAAATGTGAAACATTTTTTAGACTTTCCATTTCCTCCAAAACCACATGATAACACATTGAGGTATTTATGAAATATATTTTTATCTATGGTCCCTTTATCCCACTTATTAACAAATACTTCAAGTGGATTAGGTAATACACCTAGTGGATGATCCTCTACATTGAACCTTTAACAATTAAGGTATTATACAAAAAACCTCATATTATCTTTCCTTATATTAGGCCATCAAAAATAGTTCCTGATATCATCATAAATCTTACTCAAGATTGGGTTCACCACCCAACATGAGATATGGGAGCCACTCATCAACATTTTCCTCATGGATGTTGGGATCACCACCCCTTCATGATCATACAACACCACATCATCATCATGTGACCATATCTAAAATAATGAAACAACATGAACCATACTGTAAAATTTCCTTTACATTGTCCACCAATGAATATTTATTGACTAAAGTGACAAAGGTCAATACCCATTTTCCCTCTATCATATGTAATCTCAATTCATCAAACAAGCTGATCAACTTCCACTCATACATGGAATCATGAACTCTATTCTATTAGGTCATATTGATATGATAATTTTCTATTCAATTCCCTTCTCCTAGGGAATAATATGTCAAAAAAATAAAACTTATGGAGGCACTTGACCAAAACCAATTATCACAGGTTCATGTGATGCTACGAGAAAATATATCGTATAACTTGTATTAACTATATCTATAAATCCTCTCATAAAATAGGTAAGTCCACAATAACTTAAAGGGTGTAACAATGATTAAAACTACAGTTCATGGGTGGGTTATTTTCACTTTGGGTGTTACAACATATTGGACTCATAACCAACCACCATATCTCACTGCATCAAGACAACTAACATGAATTATAAGTAACTACCATATGTCTGACTTACCTAAGAAAAAAAATAAATAATATGAGACTACTACTACCAATGAGACCCTTTTCTATATATATGTACTATAATACAAGATGAATCCATGTAACCCCACTATTGTAGTCTTTATGAATAAGCCGGCAAATCTTTTATCATCCCTAAACCACTATCTGAACCCTATTTAGCCATACTTGGAAAAAATAACTTAAGGTTCTAAATATAGAAACTAAAATAGAAATCCTTCAATGGGATAGGAAACAATCACTATATAAAAAAATCCACCCAAATTTACAAAACATAAGGGGGAATTCTACTAATGGAGGGAATGATACACACCTACCCTAACCCAAATGCCACTCACATCCCTAGTGCATATCATCATCCCCCTTAGAATTTCCACTAGAAGAGACACCAACTAATATAAGAAGGGATCCAATAAAAATATCCAATACTAGATCATTCTAAATGGTAAAAAAATTAAAATTACAAGATATATTATAATATGTTTTATGATTGAATATCCTCACAAAGAACATCTAATCCGGCTAAAGTCCTATATCAAATCTACATGCCTTTTAGGATTTATTTCCTACTATCATGATATAAAAAACAATAGCTCAATAAAAAAATAGTTTATTTTATCATGTTCATTTTCTGGTAATGATGCTTCAAAAACATTGAAGCTTGATCTTACATCAAAAAATTTGGGTATCTTCTAAGAAAAGGACCTTACAAGCCACCAATGTAAATCCCACATGTATCCCAAACTGGAAAATTATTCTCAACCACCATCAGAATGTTACCTAAAGTATATAACATATAAAATTCAACTATTGTTCCCATGGTGTCTCTACCAGCTCAAATAAACTCTCTATCAACATGTTTTATTACAAGCTATTTTAAGGACCAGTCATATCCAAGAAAGTTTGAGGGTGTTGCATCTAGAAGTCAAAGTAATATTCTACAATAATTGGTCTACCATTATTCACACCTCCACTTCCCACTAATACTATATAGAACACCCTTGTATATAAAGGCTCAACCACTTAAACCCTTAGATAAGTTTTTTGGGGATTCTCAACTCTACCCTCATTAACATATAGAGGCATTGTTGGTGATTTCTGACCAACAAGGACATCCTTACCCCTTTATCTAGGTGTCGTAATATTACATAATCAATGTGATACTTTTATAAAATGGTAAAAAAAAGTTTTAAACTCCTTTAACATCATAAATATTAGCATTATTTAATAATTATAAGGTGTACACACATACATCACCCTAAAAGACATTCCTTAAGGAACCAGAATAAGAGTCAAAATAATTCCACTACCCACTACTCCTTGAGTTCTAATTCAAATCCACTTTAACTTAAAATTTAATCACAATCATATATAAAAAATAAAATAATAATTCATATTAAATTAATTATATCAAATAATTTATTAATTTTTAAAAGAACAAAATATACAATTAGATATATTTATATAATTAAAATCTACAAAAACATATATATATATAGATAGATTTTGGATGGTAAACTTTTGTGTGGAGTCATGATTTATGAAGTAACACACTATAACCACCTATAGTAAGTGGAAAAACCTATAAAACATAACTAAAATACTTTACATGAAGTAAAACAATAAACTGTAATTCAGTAATCACTAAAATAATCATATTACCCTGGTAATATGAATTTCTACTATAAAGGTGTTTCCGAGGAACATGCAAATTTTTTCACTCAAGATCCAACAATATTATCACCAATATACCAAAGTAAAAAAAAATAATAAGGACCTGATACCATTTTTTCCCCGTTATAATTCATTGGGTACATCCAGAGTCCAACAAGGACTCAAGAGCACCTCCCCTCAAGTATAAGGCTACAGACCTATAGTAAGGTCTTGAGCCATGAATGTTGGGAGACTATTCCATTATTATCTGAAAAACAATAACTATATAAATATCAAATTAAATAATAAAAAATTTATTAATATTTTGTATTCATAGTTTTGATCCAACCAGATAAACAACACCATATGATATAATATATAGATAATATAGTAGTCATTAATATAGACAAAATATAGTTTCCATAAGAAGTAGATAAATATATAATATATTAAAAATAATAAATAAATATTGATTCATAAAAAAATAAATAATCTAATATTGAATATCATTATCGCCTTTGTACATACCCTTCTCCACCAGTTAAAGTACATGATATAGGGATCTTCTTTATTGTAAGATTATATATAAAAAATTATTCATGCACACAAATATTTACATTAAAGGTGTGACTCAAATAAATAGTAGGAAACCACCAATTAATCCTTAGTATAAGTACAATAGGAATATGTGTGTTTATTTAAAAATTTAACATATATAAACAATAAAGTATATATTTATACTGGGGTGTCTGGAACTAACTAGGACACCAATAACCTCAAACATACAAGGTTTATAACCTTGTTTTTATGAAGAACTCATAATGTGCATAGAATATTTCTCAAATCGAACATTACCCTCTCACTCAAGGTATATTCATAAAATGATTCATGTACCAACACCTGCTTACTCAATGCGGGGCCTCATTGTCACAACACTGCACTCTCAAATCATCGTTAGGGTAAGGTCCCACATTCATCGGACACCACCATTGTATCACTCGTTTTGGGGCCTCATATGATATTTAATACCATTTCCCCTTTATTTATAGTGTGGCCTCATATCTCATTCCACACCCCCATCATTTCACTCAGATCATGGATTGGTAACCAAATCTCAACAGCCCAGTACATGCTAAAACAAAATTAACATAATAAGTAAAAACATTTCAAGGTATTTCATTCTAATTTTATAAAACCCATCTATCTTAAAAGGCTATTTCCAAGATCACATTACTTGTCCATAGACAAAGGACATAACTCATTTACATAACTTACCCATGAAATGAGCATTCACCACCATAAGAATCGGTAATTGACATTGATCCAAACTCATCAAGGTATATATCCATATACAAATATGATAAATTCACTATGGCTAGACCAAACTCACATAAGAATGCCTCTAACGAAGCACTATAAGACATATTCAACCTACATGAACCTACATGGATTATTTAATACATGAAGAGTGTAAATATCATATATAAATACAAAAAAAGTCATATAAATCCATATAAAATCATATAAACACTGTCACATTGCAATAAATTCATACCTCATGCTTAAAGGAGCTCACAGGCCAAACCAAGCCACCTAATTCTTGTCCAAGAAAACAATCCCCAGAAGAATTGAAAATCCTATATAATTTTGGATATTAAACGAAATGAGATGAACCACTAATATAATTCACTAATAATGATACAGACAAATGTTGGATTTCCCAAAAAGGACAACCACCACCTACAAGACATTGATTGGGTAATAAAAGGATAAGTATGACAACTATGAAAACATAAGGGGATCTAAAAATCAGGCCAAAAAATATAGGGTTATGGAGGAATGGAAAAGGAATAAAATTAGGGATCTGTATGAAGTTATAGAATTACCCTTATGAAGTTCCCTTAAGTACTCTAATATACAATTATACTAGACCAGTTACAAATTCCCCTACTAGGTACCCACCCCAACCCCACCAAGTTGAGGATGGGAATCTAACCCCAACGGTTATTCAAACCATCTCACTAGTTACTCAATTCATTTGAACTAGATAAAAGTAAACTCTTGTTTCTTTTTAAATAGAAGGTTCCTTGGTACCCCTCTCTAAAATAATCCTAAGCCTCAACATTCCCTGAACACATCCCAATGCTAAAAAAAGATAATTTAAAGACAGAAACAGACCAAGAATTCCTACATGAAAATTTGAGGGTTATTACAACTACCAAAATTGATTATCATATATTCCCCTCATGGAATTTTCTATCTATACTTGACTAATCACATATATTTATAAACCAAGATTCTATTATGGAACAATCCTATAGTGATCCTATGACAAAAAATAATGAATATATACACATGGAAGGTCCATGGTACACTGTCAATATATCTATAAGAGAATAATATGATAAGTCAACACTTAATCTATCACGGAAGTAATACAATTTTAAGAAGCCACTATGAAAATTAACCAGGAAACGTACCTCAACCTAAATAGTAAATGTCAACATGCGTTCAGCATTACTCAAATCCCTCTATACAGCATATGTAAAATCCTTATAGTATGGGATTATTTCCCCAGGATCCAATAAAATATACATCAACCCCCTAAACCAAAATCACCATGAATAATAGAAAACCATGTTATTGTGGGTATGTAATATTGGAATATCATTAAATGTCTATAGAATTGGTTAAAAATAGACCCCCCCCATATTGGGAGATCCATGGGAGTGGAAAAGAGGGGGGAGCTAGAAAAAATGGCCTCCTTGAACACACTTTCTTCTCTAAATCTTGATACAGGGTGACCATAAAAATGAATTCATGTCTCTCTTAAAAATTATTTTTCGAGATATAGGTAACTTGTTTGGCTATACCAGGTACACTGTCATATATCTCCAACCCTTTATACCTTCATAGGGTGTCCATTGGTAATCTAGGGGTACTGATTCCTTCAAAATTATACCAAGCACATTTTCCCCTAGACTGTGTACTTGGGGCCCCACTATAATATTTTAGTAGTAGGGCCACACCTATCTTACTCTTATCGTCACCTGGCCATCCGAAACACATTTAAATCTTCCAAATATACCCAAATACATAACTTAAAGGTTTCTACCAAATACAAATTATCAAATTAACCTAAATTAGGATCAAAAATTGTAATTTACATTGGAATTATTGACCTATAATGATATGGGTCATCACATAGGTGATAGTGTCAATTGGTGAAGAAGAATACATAGTTTTATCATCAACCAATTCATTATTTAGAAAAATAGTTATCCCCCACTTCCTTTCCAGGGATGGATTCCACCTTTATCTATTTTTAAGGTATTATATATGATGGGTGGATAAATCCTACCAACCAGAGGTGGGATATGAATATATACGTAGTAGAGTAGGTGGATCATGTTTATAAAAGTATTTATCCCCCTTGTTGATTTTTCATCAGAAACAAACAATCAATTTTCCATTCTATTTATTTTTTTCATTTTGTGATGAGTTTTATTTTCAATTATTTATTAGAGAACCTATGAGTTAATTATTCTATTAATGTAAAGAAATAGAGATAGATTACTCATATCTTCCCCATGATGAACGTTTATTTTCCAAAGGGGTTTTTAGACACAACATTTGGGGGGATAAATGTTACATCTGGTGAGGTTTATTTTATATATTTTTTTACATTATATCTATCCCATATTTAATATTTCAATATGGACTAATAATTTTAGTCTCAACTAGTGGTACAAGATCGAGGTTTTGGTTCAAATATTTTTGGTGTTGGTAATTATCATAAATTTAAGTAATATTTTTGATTAAAAATACAGTTTATATATACAAAAAAATTGATATTACTAAATAAATCATTGTGAAATTGTGGTATTTCTGAATAGATGGTGCGTATATATTGATTAAATGTTTTATATCAAAAAATTTAATAAGAATAATTTATCATTTTTGATGCCTTTGATAAATGTTGTTTCATAGTTGGATAATATTTTATCAGTGATTACATAAAACTGGAATGTGTGACAAGGAGAAATGGAATTATAGGAATAAGAATGATTTTACCAACATTGAATTATATTTATATGATGTATTGTATCATGAATTATGGATAATATTTTGGAAATAGAAATATGAGAAACTCTAGTGATGTTGTATATGGAAAAGTAACTAAACAACAATTTTTCCCAAATATAAAGTTATTCACTCATTAAATTGGGGATTTTTCAGTAGTACTAATCACATGAACAATTAGAATAAATTATTCAATAAAACCATGGATTTGGGTATGAAAACACAAGATATTGAACATATATATATTATTTTTTACAGTTTCATGGATTCATATGGTCGTCATATCATTAACCTCACAAAACAAATTCTAATTGGAACGTTACTCCTAAAAAATGTGGAATTTATAGTTATGTTAGATTTCATTATATAAACAAAGTGGATAGATATAAAACATCCCACTAATGGTTTCAATCATAGAGAAAGTTATTATCAGGCCCAATCCCGACTCAATAATTTTTGAATTTGATATATCATTTTCTGGTTGTACAAGATATAAACATACTGACCAATAAAATTTTATGAATAATATTAAAAATAAATGTTCCCAAAACCAATATATGACATTTTAACATTAAATTTAATATTAATCTTAATAGTTCATAAGAAATAATACCTTAGTATTGAGATAATTATTTAATATAAATATTTATCATCTAAAACCCATTTCCATATACAATCATTGAGTTTATAGGATCCCAGTGTAGAATCACTCTAGTAGGGATCCACACAAGATCCTATGATCACATAAAAACACCAATGAATTTATATGCATTATCCTAGAATATCGATCATTTTGTGGTTTTTGTCTTGATCATTGTAAGAATTATAACATGCCAAAAGTCTCAATTTTTCACTCTCATTCTTGAGATGGCGGAGGGGGTAAAAATCTCTATAATTTTTATATGTCTTGAGATATGGATCTATAATTAACTATGCAAAATGATTATCTTTCATGATCTATCTCAATAAAATTCTACACAATATAATTAGAAATTTATTTATAGAGATTAAGTTAGGGTAAAATATTATTTAATAAAAAAAACAACCATTAAATAATATATTAAGAATCACCTAATCCCATGCCATGCAATATAAATATTATTAATATTTTTCAAGGTGTGTACAAAGTGTGCTAATGATAATTATTATTTTACTCAGATAAAAATTAAAATTTATTAATGGACACAGTCTTGGTCTACTTTTCCTACATGGAATTTATCGAATTTATGAATAAATATTAAATTAAAAATTAATACAAAAATAAAATAAATATTATATTCACATCCTGGTGAATAAATATTTATTAAATATTAAAAAATTATAATAAATATTCTATTCACAATCTCATGAATAAATATTTGTTCAATAATCACGTAATTAAATAAATTATTTATAAATTAATAAATAATTATTTATTACATTGTGACTAATATGAAATAAATAAATTTTATATTTTCATTTAATTAAAATAATACTTTGAAAATAAATATTTAATAAATATTTTTGTATAATAAATACGAAGAAAATTATTCCTCAGTCTTGAGAGTAATATGTATACCAGTAAAGAAATTCCAACAAAATTTAAATGATGTCAATAGAAACACATAATGTGTAACCCTCTAAGAATCTTTCCCATTGGTATTATGTGTGATTTTATAAATTCCAAGATTAAAATTTAGCTTTAGGTCATGTCACCCATGAGAAAGAAGTTATTTTATAACATTGACAACACATGATAATACTTATTCTATAATATAATCCCTTTATCTTAATATCTCATCAAGATAGTTTAACACTCAAGGCATCAACCTATATGTTTGATATATATTTCTATGACTATCCGAAATAAACTAATCATTATAGGATGGAAAAATATTTTAATGTGATGTTTCAATTTCAATCAAATGGAAGAGATATCAAATACCCTCTATATAGAAGATAGAGATCCTTCATTGAATTCCTAGTTAAGAACAGGTCATTTTTAATTCACCCAATGTACCCAACTTCATCAAGAATAGTTTTCATCGTGGTTTAAACAGATACATCTAATTGTGGGAGTTATGATAGGAATTAATAAAAATATTAAAGTATAAGGTTCATTACACACAATGTCAAATAAGAATATTTAATGACACAAAAACATGAATAATTCATACATGTGGGTATGTTCTCATAATCTCTCATCTTTGCTATTAAAAAATTAAAACTCAAGAGAATTAGTCTCATATTCTTACCAGTACTCTCACTTGAAATTAACAATATTATCATCCCCATCATAAAATGTTATCTAACATTACAACTAGGTTTTTGAATATCATCATTGTATTTAAATGTTTTCATAATAATGGGGAATTGCTATGACCTTTTGATATCACTAATACCCTCGAAAATTATCACATAAATTTTATGTAGAATAAAAATCAATTTGTTATTTATTAATATTAAAAATTCATGAATATATAAGTAATATAAAGTAAAAAGTAGTTACCTCTAGGGAAGAAACTCAAAAACAATAGTCACATTCCCTTTATTCAACTATTAATAACTGATTAATTCTCATATGTTAATCATCCTTATGTTGAGTGTGGTTATAGCTTCAATGCCTAGCATGTTTTCATGGACCGGGTTAGTAAATCCTCATGTATGTGTAGATAACTTTCTTACTACAACATTACTACCACGAGAATATCCCTCAATTACAGATATATCTAAGTATCCACCTAATGTTCCCATGTCAAAATCCTAACATACTTACAAATTTCATTGTTAAATATTATCATGATAAATATAAAACACTTTCTTTTGGTATAACCAAAAGTAAAAATTGGATGTTGGTAAATCACTTATTAAGCTACATGAAAAGATACAACATACATTGATTTTAAATATTTGTAAACCACAAGATAAAATAATTTTCTCTTATATATTAATTTATAATTTAATGTGATATTATTTTAAATTGATATAAGTGAAAGAATGTATCGAGTTACCTTAATAACTAAATTTCCTACCACTCCAGACACCAAGAAATTTTCCAGTTCATCTTTTCCCAGTAATTTCAGATAGTTTTAACTTTAATTTTATGAAATTATGTTGGATATTTATTATATTCACCTACTAATCATAATGTATTAGTCATATAAAATTTCACTACATGTCATGGTATATGGGATAATTTCTTATCACTTAGTATTTTCTAATTTTTTTAATCTCAATAATGTCTTTATATGCTCATGGTTGTTCTACAGAAAGCATTATATGCTGATAACAATTCATTCTTGAATTTCTTTAATATTTTATTTTTCAAAAATTTGTTAATATATGTAATGTGAAATGATTTATAAAACCCAAGTTTCTGTTTCATAGATCATTTTTCCTAGAACAAAGTTTCTAATTTATGTCAAAGTTTTAGAAATTTCATTCCTCGGTTATAAAAAACTAATTTGGCATGACATTTTTTTCATATGTTATCAATATATCTATCGTGAAAACTTAGAGTGTTCCCACTAACAAGTTAAAGATAGATGCCACACAATGATTTACAAATGAAGATTATATGATATTTATGAATGAGTTATTAATAAATAAATTTATATAATTTTCATATCCAATTGGCATATATTGATTTCACTAACACTTTTTTATTATCCCTTATTGACATATACCATAGGGTATCCTTTTGGTCAAATAATATAGACATATTATATAATGATTCCTCTAAATGAAGTGGAGTTGACTATTGATATCCCATTATGATGATCATATAAGTATGATTTAACAAGAATAATTTAAAAAGGATTATTGTAAAGATGATTGGGGTACATGGTTTTTCAGAGACTAAACCTTTCAATATTAAACCATGTTTTATTGATCCCATAATATACCATACATGTTCATATTGTCCTGAATAATAACCCAGAGAATCAATTATTTGAAACATTAATGATATAGAGTCTTCCAAAATTGATACATAGTGTCTATTATTAGAATTTATACATACATTTAATCCATATGAAGTTTCAATTTACTAATTCTTCGTAGGAATATTTATTCTAAAATATTAATATATGTGTAACTCACAATAGTTAATATAAGCCACCAATTTTGTTATGAATTTCTACAAGGTACGTGTCTTTGGAACAAATCCTCCCCATTTGGAATCGTAGATTAAAATGTTCATATTCAAACCCATATACATATAAATACTTTACCCATATAAGTTAAGTCTACTCCCACTATCCTTAAATAAATTGGATTATTTTTTGAAAATATAGTTCTCCTTGACAAAATGTAAATGTCCTTGGTGTATATAGGATTATTAAATAAGATGAACCTTAGTTTTTTATGTTTATTTTTAGAGATAAATCCATCTTTTAATTAAATTTATCAACAAACTATTTTGGTAATATTATATTTGATTCTTATCAAATCACATTTGATATTTTATTAATTAGAATATATAGTTTCCATATGGTTAGTTTCCCCACCTATATTTGGAAAACATATTTTCGAAACAATTATGGAAGTTTTTCAATACATATAAGTCTAATTATTGATCTTCCTTTTACTACAATCATAATACTTATTTATTTAAGGAAATGTAAGTTTTGGAATACCTTTACTCCACATGTGTGATTAATTATTAGTTAGATAATATATTCTATACTAATCTAATTCAGATATTTTTCAATCTTTGACAGGTTCCTTAATTTACTTCACTGAGTATTTCTAAAGTTTATTAAATGAATAGCATAAAGTATCTGATTCACCCATTTCATGGGAGTATTTCATATTCCAACATTTAGATAAATATTAATGGATTTTTTGAATACCTTTATTTATATAGGTTTTTTATCCTAAACATGATAATTTGTTTATTTATATTTCTAATAGCATATATCAAATGATACTATAATTCTTTTATAGGTATAAGAAATTCAACTGATTTCAAAATGATTCGATAAAGAATTAAAATGTTGCAATTAGGTAAGAGTATTATTTTTTATATTCATCATTTATTCAAATGGATATCTATGATTCAAGAATTACAAAAATTTTAGTTTAGTATTTACGTACAATAAAAAAAATTTATTCAAAATGTGAAATAATGTACCATTATGTCTAGTTATACACTAAGAAATGTATTTTGGTAACATTTATTACAAACTCTAATCATTCCCTTTTTTAAATCATAAGTAGTGACCTCACCTTAGATAAGCTAGAAATCTCTCTTTCTATTTTCATTTTTTGTTTAATCTCAAACCATTCTATTATTTCCAATTTCCTTTATTTTAATACATGTATTTTGTAAGCATGTTGTTTTTAAATTCACAAGAAGTGAATATAAACAAGATGAATATAACTGATGTGGATTAATCTTCTTATATGTTCAATTCGTTGAACATTATTTTCCAATGTCCATTTTCTTCAATTAAGAATAAAATAGCCTCTTTTTTATTCTTCCACCTTAAAATAATTTCTTTCCCTTTAGGGTGATGTTGCAATGATATTTCTGATACATATTATCCATGAGTTCTTTATCCTTATCCTTAAATATTTTCATCATAAGGGGGAAGAATAATGTTTCAATCAATATTTATCTTTTTGGAGAAGTAATTCCAAGTGATTCCTGAGAGAAATATCTATATTTTTATTTACTCTTGGATTAATATGGATAGCCTTGGTGATAATGATAATAAAATAATATTAATGGATAACATATTATAAAAGTGGAAGGCCAATTTTGAAAAATGGTCAATCTACCCATCATTTTTAAGGCTTGGTCATTAGATATATTCCTTTATTATATTTTATGTTAATATAGTGCATTTAAAATCATATTTATTTCGTGACATTCTTATATTTCCCAAGACAAATAAGATTAACCATTATGGTTCATGAATCTGTGTCCTTATATTGTATCATCAATTCTTCGAACATAGTTGATGATACAATATAACAGACATATGAAACATCATCTTCATATCTCTAGCAAGAATCATTTTCACCTTTTCTAACCTTATAGGGTACCTAAATAAAATAGGGGATTCCAAAACATAATATAAATTTTTTCATAATAATTTATCATGTAAACTACAATTCCATATCCAGAAATTTTTATTTATATAGACACACCTTGTACTAATGAAATATATTAGTGTTTTCATGGATTTGACTTCCATTTTTCTAGAATAATTACAAGATTTTATGATTAAATTACTTGATTATAATATATACGGGACATAATAATTTTGATTTTTTTAATTCTCCAACAATTTTATTAAGTCTCAACAGCCCTCACCATTGAACTCAAAATATCTAGTTACATTGATATTCTAGTGGAAAGGATTCATATTTCCTATATTATGATCAAGACTATAGCAATGAAACATCTAATAATCTATTTTGGTAGTTGGTATTGGAAACAATAGGATTAAATTTTCTTTGTTATATTGAGTGGACTCTCTAATCCTAAAATCCTAAATCTGGTTTCATCAACCCCAGCCTCCAAATTTATATTGGACGTACTATGGCCATTAAATTCATTTAAGGTTTGGTTACGTTCACCAAAAATCACAATTATATATCCTGGATAAATTAAATTTCCAAAATATGGACATATAAAGACTTATTTTTTTGATACCATTATTAATCAAGTAATAGAAGTCGTATTCTGACTAAAAATATGATTGAGGTATTTTTGTTTATTATGCATAAATTTTCTTATTTTTTATTTTAAATGTGTTGTTAATATTAAATGTACTTTATTTAAAGGATTAACCATGTTCTGATAAATTATTTATCCATAATCAATTTACATTAGTTCTATATTATTCTATCCTAGTCAATTTATTTTCATGATTGTGATATTTCATTAATAAAATAAATCATCCATAAGATAGATATAAG
The DNA here is from genome assembly GCA_963277665.1 of Viscum album. Classification (NCBI taxonomy): domain Eukaryota; kingdom Viridiplantae; phylum Streptophyta; class Magnoliopsida; order Santalales; family Viscaceae; genus Viscum; species Viscum album. The sequence goes on from OY728142.1 coordinate 1,545,716,042, forward strand.
ACAAATAAATAAATAATGTGATCATGATAATATTTAATGGTTGACTTTTTTATCAGTAAATATATAAACCTATGATTTGAGTGGAAAACTCCTTATTCTAGTATTGGAATGAGTTACAAAACTCTACCTATGAACCTTTGTATCTTTGGGGTTGTTTCTTCCGTGTTCCACATTGAAATACCTCCATGTGTATTGGGATACTTCTTCTATTACATATTTCTTATCACTCACATGTATTTGAGGGGACCCAAATGATTTCTTAAGGTTAATATCATAAAAAACAATGGAATTGGAGATCCAATATAATAATGTAAGTAGGGATGACATGCAGTACATTATATTAAATTTAATAATAAATATTTTAAAACTCTTCCAATAAAAATAAATTAATTAAAACCAACACATATATAGGTCTCTTCAAAGATCATGATCAGTTATGCACATGAAATGGATAAGAAAAATTATATTTGATAGATTCAATTTAATTCATTATTTATTTTTAAAATATAATTCGTTTATATAGTAAAAATAAGCTACATCTATTGTTCCAAACTTATCATGTATCCCTGATAAATTCCTATGTATATTGTGTGTATCTTGGATGGATTACATAGCGTGTACTAATGAGTTACATGTTTTGTCTTCTACATGTTGTGTCTTTATAACCACCTGACTAACTCAGAATATTATTTAAATGTGGTAATTTATGGAAACATGATGTATACTCCAACTACACACTGTGTTCCTCATTAAATATACGAGTTTTCTATCGTAAATGGAGTAAGCTGTGTATTTCATCATAAAATTAGCCAGAATTTCACTATAAAATCATGCAGACTACATGATGTGTGTGCTAGATATGTACTATATATTATGAAAATCCATGTTCTGGGCTATCCCAACCAGAAAGTTGTATACAATAAATTCACCACATGTTATTAATTATTAGTGCATAATGTATTCCACAATACATCTAGGTGAAGTGTGCTTAAGTACACAGTGTGTAATCTTGTCACATGATGTGAAACCCTAGCTACCGACCAAAATCCTTAGAACTCCCTGATGGAATCTCTAATCATTATTTATCCTAATATAGAGAAAATACAAAAAATATTAAAATATAACAAATAAAATTAATATATTGAAATCATGTTAACTAATATTTGAATCTCAAAAATAAATTAGAAGCCAAAAACTTACCACAATTTCATATAATCAATCGACAATCATATAATTATAAATTTAAATATGACCATATTGATGTAACATGATGGTTCTAATGGATGAAATGGTTCTTATTAGGGTCAAACCTAACTCAAAAATTGTAAAATTTTATGGATTATTTTCATATTGTACAATACATAATTTTTATAACCCAAAGAATGTTTTTAAAAAATATCACCAAGAAAAGATTCTCATACCAAGAGAATTTATTTTCACACTAAATTTATAATTATTTAAAATATTTTATATTAAATAATACCTCGGTTATGATATCTTTCATCAATGGAGATGTTTATGGATGGAATCCCTTTTTGGTCAACCATCAATTTTTTCCTAGGATCAATGTGTAGAATCCTTCTAGAGGTGATCCACATGTTCTTCTTTGTTCATCAAACAACACTGATATTTTTCTTGGGTTTTATCATGATGGATCAATCATCTTATGGTGTTCATCATGATCAATATGATGATTCCTTTGGTCTTGAATTATTTTCCTTATACTCTCATTATTGAGAGGCTAGAGGATGGAGGAGAATCTCAAGTGCATTCATCAGTCTTGATAGAAGGATCTAGAAATTATTATGCATAATGATTCTCAATTTTGATAAGTCTCACTAAATGTCTACACAATTTATGTATCATTTTATTTATAGAGATAGGGTTAGAGTTATAATATTAATTAATTTCACTATGTGACATAAATAATATATTAAACTGTATATGGCCCTATGTCATTGATAATATTATAATTACTTTTAATGGTGTGTGAAAATTGATACTTTGAAAAATGTTATTTTATAGGCTTACAAATTAATATTTATCACTAGACATAATCGTGGTCAACTCGTTCTCCTCCACATTTATCAAATAACCAAATAAATATTTAATTATTTATTTATTCATAAATAATATAACTATTTCATTCACAGTATGGAAATTAAATATTTATTAAATATTTAAAAAATAAAATAAATATTTTATTTTAGGTCTAAAGAAAAACATTTATTCAATATTTATAAATTTAATAAATTATTTATTATTGAATGAATGGTTATTTATTACCTGTTGAATAAAAAGTAATAAATAAATATTCTATAATCACTTAATTTAACAATTAACTTTGAAATAATAATTTTTTGATATTTTAGATATATATATCTTGAACAAAATTATTACTTGATCTATAGAATAATATTTATTCTAATAATTAGATTCAAATTTAATTTAATTGAAATAAAAAAACATAGTCACTCAACCTCTAGGATTTTTTTCATTTGAATTAGGCATACATTTTTTACTCCGAGTTTACTATCTAGAAACGGTTCAAGGAACGTGGGGAAAATAAGTTAATGCTGCAACATCAAAAACCACACATGAAAACTTCTTGTGTAATATAATCTTTTTTAGGAAATTTATCACAAAAATGGTTTCACACTCATGTAATCAAAATATATGTTTGATATGTTTTTCTATAACTATATAAAATAAACTCCTCATTAATCCCTGGAATAGAATTTATTGTGATGGTTTAATTCTAATAAAATGGTTGGTATATCAACATATATAAATATGAAAGGGAAAAATCCTTCTTTGACATATTAATTAGTAACATGTCATTCATGACAGACCCAATATACAAACATTTTTATGAAATATTTTCATCATTATTTACGGATAGACATATATGTTTGTGAGTAGTGACATGTATTAATAATATTCATAAATTTTATAGACCATTGCACAGTCTCATAAATCGGAATATCTGATGAAACATAAACATCAAGAATTCATAAAGCTGGGTCTATTCTAATAATCTCCTATACTCGGTATTTCTAAGTGATTATTTAATAAGAATAAGTCTCATTTAATTACAATTAATCACACCTGATAGTCAACATACTTTGTTCTCCTTCATAGAATATTATCCCACCATAGAACAAGGTTTAATAATATCATCATGGTCTTTCAGGGTTCTAATCAGAGTGGTGCAGATATATGACATTTTATAATGAAAAATTACCTAGTAAATTATCACATTAATGTTTTGTAGAATAAAAATAAATTTCTTGAAGTCTATTTCTTAATATTAAAATTCATTAATATAGAGGAGATCTAAAGTAAAAAAATTATTTTCTCTGGGGCAAAGACTCCAACACCCACCTAGAGGAGTCTCAATAAATGCAGAGAAAAATGAAGATATACCTTGGATCTAGTGGGAACCAAAATCATGTATGGTTCATTTCAAGTATAAAGAAGAAAAATATAAAATTTTATAATTATAAAAAGAAATGTAATTTTATAAATGACTTTTGGAAAGAGAGTAGTATTATAAATAAATCTTAAAGAAATATATCAAGTATTTATTGAAATGGATAAATAAATTTTAGTGAAAATATTTTGGTTTTTAGAGGTATATAACTCTTAAATTATGAATGGATAATTAACTATTGATAAATATGGGGTATAAAATATCAAAGTCATATCTTTGATAAGTATTAGTCTATTATAGAAGGACTTGTGTACATGGTAAATGATCACACCATGAATTTTCTTTTTGAATGAAACGTCAATCAAAAGATATCTGATGGTATGGTATAAAACATCTTAGTATTGAAAAATTTAAATGTTATAATGAAATGTATATTATATCTAGGATAATTTTATGACATTATGTGAAAATATTGAAAAAATAAATTGGTGGTGAGGATTTTAATGGGTTGACTAGTGGTGATAAATTTGAAGAAGATATATACTGAAATTTGACATTCTTATGAATGAAACATATAAGGAGTAAAATATAATTGCCACATCAACAACCTTTATAGAATAATTGATGATATAAATCCATCAAAAGATTGTAAATTTTACAAAATTTGGTTTCGATAATATTTTTGATAAGATGTTGATTCCTATTATTATATAGGTATATTTACCATTTCATTAACATGGTGTTTTGAGAAAGAAATATATGATGAATTAATATATATTAATAGAATATACAAAAAGAAAATAGACTTCATCTATAAAAAATTATATCTATTTGTGGAGTAAGGTAATATCTATCATTCATGGATGGATATTCCAGGTGATCTTGGTTATTCATAATCACAAAAAAGGTGAATGTTGTATTATGTATTAAAAAATATATATCTTTTGTGGATCTTGAATATTGATAGAATATCAAGTAAAATATGGGTCATAATGGTGGAGAATATCTAAGAGTGTATTTTGATACATTCGTTCAATAAGAAAAAATCAAGAGATTTGTTATAGTGGATTACACTCCTAAGAAAGATAATGTAGAATAATATATGGAAAGTAACTTTTTAAATAGAATATGGGAATTGTTGATGACTAAAGTAAGTGAAGATAAATAATGGGTAAAATTAGTAAAAATATTTTGTTAAGTGACCAATCAATATCCTTTAATTATAATTGTTCATAAAACACAGATGAATATGTTTGATGGATAAACCCACTGACTATTGTAAATTACATATTTTTAGATGTTATATAAATTTATTGTCTTGTAATTACAATGTTTATTATTGTATTTGGGATCAATGATATGTATCCTCATTGGATTTGTTATTTGTGTGAAGTAGTCTCATTTGTGGTACCCCACTTTCCATAAACTTATCATTAATATACTAGTCAATTTTATAAATAACAAAGTGTAAATTAAAATTTATATAGATATGAAGAAAGAGAATATAGAAACTTCTACTATAAAGGTGGAGTATTAAAAATGATGTATTTTATTTCACTAAATCCGTATCAAATCATGATGATAATGAATTGATTTATTATAGAACACAATGGAATGTTCAAAATAAAATAGCCCCAATATGGTACTCAAATTTTTTCACTGGTAGAAACATTATTTTCTAAGGTAAACATAGATTCAATATGTATCCCCATAGATTGAATCAATACATTTTTAAAATATATCATTGTACAAGAAAACAACATATGAACGTGTTTCATTATATAATATAAGGAAGATTGTCATAAATAAATGGGAGTTTAAGATCAATTAGGATGGAAATGATCGGGTTCTGGGATATCCTAAAAACTATTTGTCAAAGGATATTTGTAAATATTAACTATTTATTTCAATGAAATTTTTTTAGACTCATGATTGTTAGTTGGATCTAGATGTGTTTTATAGTTAGTCCACAAATATAGATACTAAATGTAAAGGAAATTTTTATCCATGTTGATCATGATAAATAAATATGCATACTCTATCCTGATCGTATTTTAGATTTTTTCTCTGATAACTTAGTTTTCTTTTGTAAAATATATTTTTATGATCTCAAGTGGAAATAAAATTTTTGGAAAAAGATATTTTATTCCCATATCATGATCGTATGATACAACATTAATCATTGTTATCCTTATAAAAAAATTGGATTTGAATGGAAATAATTTTATTATTATTATAAAATATGTGGATAATATGTTTGTTTAATCCCCAAAAATGATAATATGTATAAGAAAAACACATATTTTGATAGAATGTTTCATATAAAGAATATAAGACTAATAATAATGATTCTTTACAATAGAAAAATAAGCGGATGGTTTCAAAATTGGATAAAAAATTCTCGAGAACATTTTCAAAATTATTCAACATAAAATATTGTGATCCAATCCCTACACATATTCCTGTTAATTTAATGTTATTCTATTTGATGATTCCTTATAGTGAAGTATATAATATGGATATATCATTTAAATTGTATGCACCGGTAGGGTTGAGTCATATTTTCACTATAGTTTGTATCATAATAGACATTTAAAATGAACTTTTAGTAGCTATTCATCACATGGTGAATCCAAGATGAGTTATTTTGAACATAATCAAGGTGATCCTAATATATATCTGGGTGACCATAAATTCTATAATATGTAATGCAGTGTTATATTTCACCCTCAATGGTTGTGTCGATTTATGTTTTATATATTATTCTTATTTAAGAATGTCCATTATATGTTTTCTGTTATCAATGTTTTAGGATATATCATCTATATTATAAATTTGATGTCAATTTAAGGATCTTTACATTCCAAATGCAGAATTCAATATAGCTACAGGAAGCTGCAAAGAGGTGATTTTTATGAGAAGGATATTGGAGGTTTTTGGGAAAATATAGAAGAAGATTACATTTTTTTGATATTGTAAGGTAACCATTTATATTATGTTGAATATTTTTTTCTGTTATGGGATAAAAAATATAGAGTACAATCTCATTTTTACCAATACATCATGGAGAAATAAAGTGTTCACAAGATGAAATTTTATTCTAAATAAAACCTTACATATTTTCTAGCAAAGATTTTTTCCATTTATATGATTATATGTAAAAATATTATAAGGAATCCTTATAGATCATTCAGTAGAGTTTTTGGATAATATATAGAATTTATAAATGTATGATTGATTCTAAATAAATCCTCCAAGTGAGATATAAATAGGTATCCGTATTTTTATTTCATTATGATGATTTTTTACCCATATATACTTTCCATTGATAGATTTCACCCCCACTATTTGATAAATAAAAATATGGAGTTGGTGTAAAAACACTCCTAACCACTATAGTGTGAATAATATAAAGGAAATAAGGGACGGTGGATCTCATCTATAAATGGATCTCTTCCATCAATGGATTGATCAAAAATTACGAATAATAGCATATCCCTTCTATTAAAAGTGTTAATTTTGTTATGTGTTCATATATACTTATTCAATATAAAAATTACATGGGTATCTCTCTTTGAAAAGTTATAGAGGGTGTCTACACAGATTCTATTTAGAGTGAACCATGTAATTCCCAATGGCTTTTAACCCACAATATTTTATTTTTTTCCATGTTACATTTGGTGTCATTTATTTTCGATGTATTTTCACATTATTTTATCTTATATTTACTCATACAGTATTGGAAACTCATTTTAGACACAAAAAATGGACTTTATAGTCATACTCATAGATAATATAAACCAAACTTCATCCACTGTGCTGGAGAGATTAAATCTATTGATAGAATAAGAGAGTGAAAAAATATAGTGTTCAATTTAGTATTATCAGAAAAAACCTCAATATATATGGAGAAATGTGGAAACAAAAATTGGAACATTGGGTATAGAAATATGGAAAATGTTGTGTCAGTTACTATTTGAGAGGATATTGAGGTGATAAGGTTAAAAAAATATTTATTGAGTGTGCAGTCACTTCATAGTGGGTCAGACTTAACTATCAAACTAGTAATTTAATTCAAAATAAATATATATATAACTATTTTCTATATATGTTCATAACTAATAACATACTTAAATGAAATTTGATTCTATTTTTAATAAAAATAAATTATTTTCCCTTTAATTTATTTACACACCATCATGGTACATGAGTGACATTGCAAGATAAATTTTGTTCCCATGTTAATAATTTAAGAATATTAATTTAAATATTTATATATAAAAACCCTATTTTTATTTACCTTCAATAATTAAACAATTCTTATCATCAATTTTCATGAATAAATATTTGTATTTGTAATATCAAAACCAAATAATATCATTAGTTTCAACTTTATAAATGATGTCATGTTAAATTATTTTAAGGAGATACTAATTCATTCAAAAACATTATGAACCATGACAGGAATATTGTGTTTAAAAACAAAAACACTAATAGACACATAAGAAAAATAAGATATTTTTATGGTACCTATCAATCTTAAAATTAAAAATTCATCATACAAAGGAAAGGATTAAAAATTAAAACAAATATCCAAATTTGGTCGCAGTATAGGAATACAAATTTGGAATTGATGTTGCATCATGATAACTAAAAATTGACATATCAATGTAGATTATCATATTAAGTTAAAATATCATTATCCTTAACATTATATTCATCTCAAACACTAATAAACCAATTTGGGTTTTTTTTAAATTTCTTTTACAATACTATGAAAATTAAATGGTACTATAAAAAATGTATTTGTTAGGGAATATCCATTCAGTATATTGGTGAAGGGATTTATATGGGAAAATATTTATATATTTCTTATAAAAATAAACAAAGAAAACATTTCACAACATCCAACCACGGTACATTTTTATTTAATGTATGAAATATAAATAACATTAAAATTTTATTGATGTTATGTATTAACCTCATAAATGGGTTAGTGAGATAATTAAGAGTCACCCAATAAACACCCTATTTCAAGGTTATTACATAGATCATTTGATACTATTAACACTAAGAAAGGACTTATCCCTTACACATGGCCTACTAAAATCATGGGATTAAATGGCTAATAAAAATAAGAGAAATGAATTTTTAATGATTTTTCAAATCATCACTACACACTTTATTAACCTTAAAGTGATGATATCCTATTTTAAAAATCATAAGATAGTGCAAGGAAACTCAAAGGATCGATAATTACTTATTCATTTTCCAAATATATCAAAAGATAAAACACGTTTTTTTAATTTTGTGATAATCTTCCACATTTCTCTTTTATCATTAATATCACTAATGTAAGATTTTATAACTTCTGAATATCATATTTTAATAATCATAAATTTGATCCATGTTGGAATAGGTAGGAATAAAAATAATAGCATACATTTTATATCCTATATAATCAAAAAACACATTACATTAATCCTAAAATGTGTAATGATATAACATATATAATTTTTGTTATGATAAGAATTAGTGCATATTATCATCAAATTTCACACATCAAAAAAATCATAATTAAATTTTTGTATGTATGCCTTACATCACATCTCTTATATTGACTTTTTAAATCATTTCCAAAATTCTTTTGGATTCCCTTAAAAAAATGTTTGCATAAAAACAATCATTATGATATTAAATCATTGTTAAAAAAAGTTTATAATAAACCCATCCTATTTCACACAGCCTTTTTTCTAGGCCATTATAACATTTAAAAGAATTATATATTTCTACTACATAATTCTAAATAAATAGAAACCTCTTGAAAATTGTTTGTGTGAATCAACATATAAGAGGATCTAATGTAATATCCATAAAATACATGAAACTTCGTACCTATGTACACTAAATGTATCTCACATATGACTTATAATCATATATTACCTTTTTTGCAAAACATATGATCTCCCCTAAACACATAAAATGTAATAATCACATATAGTTTAAATCAAACATTCTTGATTCAATAATAAAAGATGAAATTTTATGGATAAATATATCCTATATTATTCACCTATAAAAATGATTACATCTCAAGTCACTGACCTATTTATATAATCATATCACATTTCACTTGTATTGGTATATCCAAACATTTACATGAACCTATATAATTAAGGTCCTAGATGTCAATCATGTCTTTCTGGAAGAATCATCCTTTATTGGTTAAGAAAACCCAACATTTTGATCAAAAACATGACCAACCAACACCTAATTAGGTCAATCTAAATAATTGTGTAGAAATGATAACGAAGTATTAATGATTATGTGAAAGGAACCTAGTTACACTCTTGTATTAATGATTACTATGAAACGTACTTTAAAATTATATCAATGACACTTGTATAAAACACTCAGTGGAATAATAAAGTGGATAAAACCAAAAAAAAGTCACACATGAGATATCATGAGTGAAATATATATCGAATATGAAACCATTATAATCATAATCATAACATGAAATCATAACCCATATATCTCCATTATGACAATTGATTACAAATAACATAGTGAATAATATCAATATGGTTAATTATCATTCCACATTTATATAATATATAAAATTAACATAAATTAAAGATAAATTGTAGATGTATTTATATAGCATGATACATTTTTATATTATTATGATGTTAAGGAATATACTAATAGAATCAGACATCATTTTTTGTCCTATCATATCTTAATATTTAGGGACCTTTGTTTTTTTATATTTTTTTCATTTATAATTTTTTTTTGAAATGTTACATCTCATGTAACACCTACTACATCGCCATGTATCCTTCTAATACATTCTGAGAGAAATTTTTTTTTGAGATAACATTTATAAACAAAATATGTTTATATAATGGTAATATTTGTATTACCAACCCTAATATTTAACATTTGAAAATGATATTGAAACCACGTTTGGACATAACTTCCAAATTTACAATTTTAAAAATTTTACTGTTTTTATAACTACATAAAATGTTTTATTTTTTAGTTATTACTTCCTTATGGAAGTGGTACGTCCAATAGAAAAAAATAAAACACAAATATTAACTATGATCGTTATCCTTGTTAATTAGTATTGATATTGAATTTATAGTGAACTTTAATTTTTTACGAAAAAAACTAAAATTCCTTAATATCTTTTCAAGAACCTAGGAGTAATTTTGTATAATTATAGTGACAGTCCATAGAAATGATTAAATATTTTTAATTAGTGTATTAAATATGGTGAGTTTATGTGTGAGTATTTGTTTAAGATTTATACCGTATAAAATTTATTGGTTCTATATCATATATATCTTGTTTTTTTTATCAAGATATATTTTAATTTTATATAAAATATCATATAATTTACTAGATATATGACTTACTATCCCACTAGTGAATTTTTTTATAAAATCCTTTATTTAAGATGCATCAATTTTAAATTTTACAACACATAAAAGATAAAATAATTCTCTATATTAGATGAATTTTATAACTATTTTCCAATAACATAAATCAAATTTATATTATACATCCACTATATATGATAATTGTTAATTATTTCTCAAGTAATACAATAATTCAAATAAAACAAATTATTATATTATTCAAATAAAAATATTTTAATTCATGAAAAACTTAAATTAAGTATTATCCATATTTATATTATAATTTGAATATCATATGTTTACTAATCTATTATTAAATATTTATATAGAAAAAACAAGAAACACATGGTCTATATTTCATATAATTACTATTATATTACTCAAAATGGATTTTAGTTCAATGAAATATAACTTCCTAATGAATACGTTTACAAATAAATTTATTTAAAAATTCTAAGATTTATGGAATTAGTTCACTCTTTGGATAAGTATTTGTAACATTATCCCATAAATGTATATTAATACTTTTACTTAACATTTATTTTTATAGTGAATATTTTAAGGACATAATAATTATCATCACTACTTGTAGATAAAACAATATTCATCTCATTTTATAGGAATAATTCTTCCTTTTCTAAAAAACAATTAGTTATAAAAAAACATGAAACCAAAAAATTATTCCTAATCAAGAGGTACAACAATCCATCTTTGGTATATGTGTAACTATCACAAGCCCTCGCTATCTTTCTAGTTTAATAAATAATAACTTTAAATTTTTGGATTTCAAGCCGATAAATATGACCAATTTTTCTCAATCAAAAACATAAAACATCAAATAAAAATAATGGATCACTTACATACCAATGTAACTTTTAGGTTTAGAGTTTTATAAAATAAGGAAGAACTCTTACATAAAAATTATCATGTCTTAAAATGAGTATATTTTCCAACTATACCTAGCTTTTCTTATTTCACAGTATATCTTAAACATGTACCATAAAATTATTCACACATCAAGATTTTCTAAACACATATAATTTAACATCTTCTTCTAATAACTTTTGTAAATGAAAATATAGTAAGAGTCATTTCAAATGCTCAGTAAGGGGAAATATAAGCATTCAAAATTTAATGTCAAATGTGATACAAAAAATTAGCATAATGGTATAATGAAATATTAAATGTTCATGAACACAATATAAGAGAAATTATACCCATCCAAACCTTGATCATAAAATATAGGACATTGTAAAAATATTTAACTAAGGAAATATTAATACTAATTAATAAACATGAACCATATATTGATCAAGGGAACCATTAAAAATACATTTGAAGCATACAAAAACATGTTCATATCGGGGAACATAAAACATTCATAATGGAACTAACCAACTAGATAATTACCATATATATTTGAAGAAACCTATAAATGTTAAACATGAACATAAAATAGGAATATCATATATTTTTTATCTATTAAGAGTAAGTTATATCTATTTAACAATGTCTCATTACCTAATGCATTGGAGAGAAATAGTGAACACACCCATCCTTAATTCATATTGTAACCACCCATCCTTGGTTTATAATAGAACTGACCTTCCTTGGTTAGAAATAGAAACAACTATTATCACCAATAATTTACAATAACTAGAAATAGAATAAATTACATAAAACATTCATTAAATAAAAAAACATATAGAAACAACCATTATTCCTTTCAAACATTGATTATACAATTGAAAGGAAATAGTTTCCATGAAAAGCACGTTGAAAATTCTATAATTCATCCATTCAAAAAATTATGTTTTTATAGTTATATAATATCCCCAATGAATAATAAGGAAATTCAATGGGTTTTTTTATTATGAATATAAATACAATTAAAATTTCATTAAAAACATTATTGAAGAAAATACCCATTCCACTCGAATATCACTTTTAAAAACTATATATTTATAAAATATTATAAATAATTTTTTCTCAAGATTACCATGTAATAATATTAATTAATCTTTATTTAAAATAACATTAATTCTCATGTTAAAGTCCATTCATGTTTTAAATGTTAAATATACACATTCTTTTTAAAATGTTTGTAAAGAGAGACAAAATAGAAACTATGCATAAAATGATAAGAAATTTACTTTTTAAAAAAATTTAAAATGAAGTCTATGATTATTTAAGAAAACTATATAAAATAATTTATAGTCATAGAAAACATTCCTGAAAACGTTTTATAAAACATGGTTACGGAATAGAAAAATTCCTTAACTAAGAAAAGATACAAGATTGTATTCAATTACAAATAACTTTCTTAATATTTATTTAATCAACATGAGGGAAAATTGAAACTAAACATGTTAACCTTATTATAAAAAATATTATAATAAAATTTATCTTCTTGAAAAAAAATATAATATGATTTCACATAAAAAACCTATAATATAACCAATCCCAAAAAAATTAGATTATAACATAAACTCTTTACTGTTTCTGTAAAAGTCAAATAAAAAGTAACTAAAAGAAAGAGTATGAAATGGATTTTTAATTCAAAGGAATTAAATTAATTAATTTTTAATAATTAATTCATGGTTATTTAAATAAACAATAAAATTAAATCATGGTGTGTGACATTAAACATGTCTCTATAAAATCAGATTGAGACAAATAAAACCCTTTCAACTATTATAAACATTGAAGTGATATTTTTTCCATTAAGTGATTATGTGTACATATGTACTTACATATAAAATAAGTTGAAATAAATTATAATAAATTTTTTTGATAAATTTACACATAATAATTTCATAACAATTTCAATGTATACGAGTTATAACCAAAGGAATGGACATTATGATAAGAAACTCTATACCACTTTGTAACATTCATTTCAAATACCATTGGATGAAATAATTTTATTTGTGACTTAAAATTTTATTTAGTATAAAGGATTAAGGGTATAACATGTAAAATGGTAATTATATACACTATATAAAATAAATTAGGTTCATATCATTAATATATTCCTAAATGAAGGAAAATTATGATGGGGTCTCTTACATCGAGTCCAAAAATTCCATGTGTGTCCTTTAACTACTATATAATTAAATTATATCAATTATTTAATTTTTTAAGAAACGTTTATATATTTATTAATTGATAATTAAATCATTTTTCTATTTATTTTGATAACATATTTAATTAATTAATTATTTATGTCTGCATCAGGTATTTTGAGGGTGTTTGATTCATAATTTCAAAACATCTTTGGTTTGTTGACCATGCTAAATGAGTCCATTGATCCATAATCATTAGAATAAAAAAAATTAAATAATTTTAATTTTTATATATGAATTATAAATATAAAACCAACTATTACATATTTATAGTAAAAATTATCTATGTTACAATCATTGAGACGGTAGGACGTACATACAAATTTGTAATAATTCCACTTCTCGACGATCATTATCAAAATAAGGTATGTGTTATTTTTTATTTCCAAAATTATCATATAATAAATAACATATTATTTAATTCAATATAATTATATATATCATCCATGTTATATGGTGGTGAAAAATGAATCACGCCGCTTCATTGAGGTGGTATTCTACAGGTACGCACGAACGACGATAAATTTTTTTAGTGAATGGAATGGTAAGAACACAAACAATATATTATACATTAAAAATGATAATTATTTGATTAATATAATATATATATATATATTAAATAAATCATTATAAATATTTTTAATAGGAGTTTATGTATAATGAATTACATCGGTTCATAAGGTGGTAGTCCGTCGAACACATGAATAATGGTTTTCATTTTCCATTTGACTGAAGAGTAGGTGGATATATATATTTTTTAATTAAATTAATAAAATATAGGTTAATGGATGATACTATTTTTATTATTTCATCTTTGATGAATCTTATTTTAATGAGGTATAAGAATAAATAAAATAAAAATGATTTCTTAAGAATTATACCACTTCATCAGGAAACCTCTTAATGTTTTACTCAAAAGTGGTCCTAGGTTGGTATAATGAAAAAGGCCACTAGAAATTGGATTGTAATTTTATTAAGTAATTTTGGTGGGTATTAGATGAACAAAATGTTAGTTGATATTGGAATAAAATAGAATAATATGCTCTCTTTTACAAGAGAGGGGTGGGGAACTCTAGGAATTGCAAAAAATATTAAAATATTATAAATAAATTTTCAAATATAAATTGATTAAAAAATTATAACATTCAAAGATATTATTTGTTTTAGTTGATAATCCCTAAAAAATATAAAGTGTGTGGGTTTAATTTATGTTTTCACATTTATCATTTTGTTTACATATGTTCTGAAATTTTTTGACAATTACGATGAAACAAGGTTTATATTATTTAGGATTTAAGATAGTTATTATAAAAATATAATCCGACAATAAATGATGTTTTTGTTATATTTTAAACCATATATCACTAATATTTTGAAGTTACATTTTTTGGAATATTTAATCATTAAATAAAATATTTTTTATTGTAAAATATGATTAATGTCAATTTTTACTCCATCCGTTTAATATGTATTTAAAAACCAAAGATATAATTGAAATATATATATTTAAATCTATCCTAACATTTTTTGTTTATCTAAAAAAAATTCTAACACAATAATTTATTCCAAATATGATAATTTTAATATCATAAAAATAATTTATTTCATTTACCTTCTAATTAACTAAATACTTTGTTGACGTTGCACAATAATATAAGGTAAGTATTTCATCCATAAATATTATAAATAAATTAAAATGTTAAAATTTTACTTATATTTAAAATAATCATTAAGAACAGAGAGTCCCTTCTTCTAATTCTTATGTAAATTTTTTTAATATTATTAAAGAAAGAAAATGATATTTTTGTCTTTTATTTTCATAAAGCACATGAGTAGAAAATATGTTTTCAAGTTGTGTTTTGTAATATTAATGTTATGTTTATCCAATTTTTTTTGTAAATATTAAAAGTGGGACTTTTAACATCATTTTTTATAAACCGATGTCAAAAAGTAAAATTATTACCTTCCAATGTTTTTTTCTTGGAAAACTGACACAAAAATGTTGATTAATTGTGTTTTTTAAAATATTTTTTTGATACAAACCAATGTAATAAATCCACATGGAATTATTTTAGAATTTTTAATTCATTAAATTAAGTTAAAATAATTATTTTAACATTATTTCATGAAAAAAAGCGGTAAATTTCCTCATAGAAGACATTTTACATTGCTTTTTTTCAGGAAGTGACATTAAAATTAATTTTTAATAATGTTTTTTCCAAAAAAAGAGATGCTAAATTTTTTACCAAGTTTTATTTCATTTCCCAATATTATATTTTAATGTTTTTAGATCTAAAATAGTGTTAAAAATCATATGTTATGGTCATTGTAAGTAATTCTTATCTAAGTTTCGATACATACAAAACGTTTTATAAAAAATTGAGAAAATGAATGAAAATTATAGATACCATATGAAAAAAAAACATGGGGAATATAACATATTTAAATGATTTTATGATTTTATTATGAATATATGTGTTTTTTATCATCATTTACCTTCTTTTTACAGTTGAACACATGCGCCAAGGAAAACGATGATTGATAATGAACTTTACACCCCAGTTGGAAAGTCTCATTCAAATGATTTAATTTCATAACTCAGTTGGAAGAATGTTTCATCATTATTACAAACATTCTAAATATGTTTATAAATATATGAAAATAAAAATAAATAAATTACATGATTGTAATAGATACAATCTTCAAATCATCGATTGAAGACATGTTAAAAATTGATTGAATCGAAGAGGTTGAAAATATTAAAATAAATGGAATATGGTTTTGTGTATTTTAAATGAAAAATATTTTTGACGTATTCGTATTAAAATTTAGTTGATATTGTTGAAAAAAAAAGTGTGTGTTTTGAAAAAATTGAAATATTGATCCTATGGATTTGAAATTTTACTTTCATGTTTGGGTAAATATATAACTGAAGTTAAAAAACATCATGTATTATAGTTTTAAATTATAATTTCTATAAAACTATGTTTAAAGTACCAAAACATCACTTTTAATGTCATTTGTTTATTAATTGAAATTAAAACCCTTCTTTAAACTCTAGTTCATGAAAAAACAACGTTAAAAGTCCTCACAAGAGACTTTGAAAGTCAATTTTTTTCAAGGACCAATGTTGAAAGACACTTTTGACATCTATTTTTCAAAATATAGATGTTAATAATCAATTTCAAGTTTTATCTCAATTACCAAAATTATATTTTACTTTTCATTGAGTAAAAATTCTCTTTCAAATCAAAAGTTATGGATGTCAAAAGATAAACCTTTCAAAAAGATGTTTTAGATAAGAACAACTTTCAAAGACAATAACTTTTGATACGTAACTTTGTTTGAGCTTCATGACCAAATTAGTCAAAGATTAGGAAATTATATTAAACTTTTTAAACATTCTTAATGTTGTTATCTTGAAAAAATTACATCAAAAGATACTTTTAATTTCAGTTTATTATAAAGACCAATGTTAAAATTATTCTAAAATTCTACTTCTGATATAAATAAATTTTGATTTGTAAGTCTTTTTAGCTTCACAACTAGAAAAATAAAATCTTCATAAATGAGAAAAAAACATTTTCATTGTTTTTAAAATCATTTTTTTGTAAAAACCTTCATAAGAAGTGACTTTTAACATTATTTATGGGAAATATAGATGTTAAAATCCTTCTATGAGGACATTAAAGGTCTGTTTTTACTGAACCAATGTTAGAAGACTTCTATGATAACATTTAATTAGTATTTTTTGGAACAAACCTTAAAATTTATCGTTTAACAATACTTTATAAATAACATAAGTTAAAATTCCTTATATAATACATTTAAAGTTGGCATTCAAGAACATTTGTTAAAATGCCGACATTAAAGACCATTTTTCTACTAGTGTCATTATTTCAATCTTAATCATGGATATATGGAAAAAAGTCGTATATTAAAATCTTGTATGATTATAGAAGAAATATACTCATCAAATGAAATTAATTCAAGTTTTATTGTCACCATTTTTCTCTTATCATATTATTTATACCCTTAATTAACTCATTTTACCTTTACCATGGAAGGAAGTATTTATTATATCTAATATTAATAAAAACCAAAAAATAGGTCATATTTACCAAATTTGGACTTCTAATTCCAAATATGGAATTTATTTTTCAATATTATGTTTACATAAGTTGGATAATTAAATTTAAAATTATACTCTCAAAGCGTGTTGAAAAGCGGTTTTTGGGAAAATGCATTTTTCAAGTAAAATATGTATTTACATTAACTATATGACTAATAATATTAATTATATGAATTAAAATTCATATCGACATATATATATATAATCTCCAAGTTTAATTTAAACAATTCATAATTTGGGTTATTCTAATTAAATAAAAAGGTAAAACATTTTATACTTAAAAATACTTTCAAGAAAAAATGCTTTTAAGCATAAAAATATATTTACACAAAAAGCATGAAAATTGATTATTCAAATGAAATTATTTAGATTATTCTAAATAAAATTGATCATATTTCACTCTAATACAAAATCCAAAATATAATGAAACTTTAAATAATTTATTTAATGAGAAGAAATTACAGTTTTTAAAAAATTGATATTTTTTACTATTCATTGAAAACCCACTATTTTGAGAAAAATAAAAAAAAATTAACCCTAAAATGATATTTATATTATGATTTTAGAAATTATATCCTTTTTATCAAATAAAATCTAAAATATTTTCAAAAATCAACCATATTTTTTTCTTAGTAAAATCAATAAAATCAATTTTTGAAGAAAATTTATTTTTAAAGAATAAATTATCTACCAAACAATGAGGGATTATTTACTAAGTAGTTGTCGATAAATTTATATTTAGTAGGGAATTTATATATATATATATCATAAATATCTTAATCATATTCATGAAATCCAATATATGGTCTAGTTTATATCTGTCAAATTTAAATAACAACATTTTGTAATTCATTTATGTTCGGTGTTGCGGGACATATATTCTATCGAACACAGTTTTCTTTTTTAAAATCTCTGGGTATTAGAAT
The DNA here is from genome assembly GCA_963277665.1 of Viscum album. Taxonomy (NCBI): domain Eukaryota; kingdom Viridiplantae; phylum Streptophyta; class Magnoliopsida; order Santalales; family Viscaceae; genus Viscum; species Viscum album. The sequence continues at coordinate 1,545,735,085 of OY728142.1, forward strand.
AATTTCGATATTTTCCCAGCTTATATGCATAAAAAATTGAATTTAGAATCAATAACTTTTATATTATCATTACTCCTGATTTAGACCATATTAATCATTTCTAGGATATATAAATTGTTACCCATAAATGCTAAAACATTTCATTCATGAAAAACAACACATATTCCTAATCATAAAGAAATTCATTTCATGAAAAAAATAAATTGAAATCAAAATTCAGTTTTTTATATTATTAAAAAAACTATCACACATAAATTTACTAGCTAATGTATATCATATAACAAGGAAATCCTTTTATTCATTTAAAACATAAATATATAATATTTCCATTAATTAATTAATTTTTGATCTATTTTAACTAATATTAAAACCTATGTTATCTCATATTAGAACAAAACAAATGACTTCAATGACACACTAACACACTGACACACACACAAGTATACATAATTCTCATTGAGAACACTTCCCATGTCAAAATATCAATCCTAGAAATGTTTTACATAAAAACTCATCCTTCTGAAGGATAGATCTTGGATGCCAATATTTTGGAAATTCTAAACATTTAATACATATTTTTTAATATAAGGATAATGTTTTATAGATATTGAATGGTGATTTTAATTGAATTAATTTCCACTAAATTGTGGGACCCTGTTTCACATCCTATGTATTAATGGGACATGGTATATATTTTACATAAATTTTGAGTTCACTTTTGTGTTCCACTCATTACATAGTTGTTTTCATTGAAAATAATATCAATCATATCATATATGAATCTATCATGGTTGAGTGGAAACATATTTTTGAAATCCAACACAAGAATTCACATAACTCCAAGAACATAATTATTAGGGTTACACAACTAAGTGTAACTAAAAGATAATATTCGGCATAGACACAAAATCAATACGTGCACCTATATTCACCATGGGCCCTCAAATATTAGGGACACCTATATTAAACAAATGGGGACACTAAAAGTGACCACTTGTAACAGAATATAATAATTAGTATTTTTAAGTATTTTTAAGCATATCACCATCTACATTATACATATAGACATATATATTATTTTTATTAAATACCATATATTATCTCTATATATGTAAGAATATAATAATTTAAAAAATTTCCTTATAACTTCGACTAGATTAATATGTTTTCAATATATTAACAAAAACACCATATATAATATTGTAATGGATGTGAACCAATAGAAAACCAACACATGATCTACATTTTCACAATACCTTATGAACACCTCCCAATATCTAGAGGGTAGATTAAATGATGGGGTTCAAGTAAATAATTTTTTTGGTGGAAATTTCATCACATTAAATAAAGTATAAAATATATCAAGGATAATACCTATATATTGCTGAACATATCCATGTATTGGGTAATAATAAATATGAAATGCTAATGATGGAAGTTAAGGAAAAATAAGGCAGTGAAATATATAATGAAATAATATATACCACCATACGCATTTCATAACCATCCAAAATTCCATAAACAATATACAAAGTGTGTAACTCTAAAAAAATTATATATACACAATTGCTGCAAGAAAATTGTGGCCTTGGTTGTTGAAGAGGATCTCCCATTAAGGATCCATCTACAAAAATATTTTAGGGAAAACCCATATTCCATCCATTATCAAAGGTATAAAATTATCCAAAAATGACCTGTATCTATCCACAATATATTTTTTCAACTATCTCTCACAGTCAAACACTTCTACCTTACCTGAATCATGGATAAAATAGTATACATGCATCCCAAGTGGGGCTCATTAAGGTCACGAGTATGAAAATATATTTTTAAATTTCCACCTCACCCCTAATAACCTATCATAAGATATAATTTATTCCATAAATAGAACATATCTACCGAAACATCTAAATAACAAGATCATGGAATAATAATGAAAATTGGCATAATCATTAGCATATATGAGTAGCTACCTTCAATAGGATGGTTCATACCTTTATTCCTTATTAGGACCTCATCTTATAGCATAAAATAAAAATCCAAATCTATCCCCTATAGATTAAAATATATATACTAGTAAATACTTCACACATGTGCATATATGAACCCATATATATGAAAAGGTTTCTGTAAAACAATTATGATCCTAGTGACAAATCCTAGGACAATTTGGTATAACCAGTCAAAGAAATCCTAAAGCACACCCAAGGTAATGGCAAAATAGGTATAATAAGTTTGATAATTAATATCCCATCCCAAATTTCTAGCATATACACATACTTATGGAATATTACTAATCCCGTATTTACTGCCTGTATTCCATCAAATGTGTACCTAATCAACCTCACACCACACAATGTATATATATAAAGTCTACCAATCTGACATGGATATTAAATTAAATAATACCCAAAATTAATAATGTTAGGAAATAAGGAATGAAATAGAACTAGGAGATAATTTTAATTAATGACGGACAACAACCAACTATTTGGGTCCACCTCAATCATGTTTTAATAATTATAATTAAAGAATTTCACATTCAAAGAAAACCTTAGATGAAAAAAGTGTCTAAGTTAAAACAAGGAATAATAATAATCTAAATACAATCAAGAGTGTATAAAATTAACTTTATCCAAGTGATTATTTAATAAGAACATTTTCTATTTTAAACTATTTTTTTCATAAATTTCAATCATCTTAGATCTATATCTAGGATAAATCTTTATAATTTTCATTGGAATATGGGGTACACCAACCAGTTAATTTTTAGATAGTGATTATATGAACCCAGAAATATGATGTATTCCCTAAAAAACTACCCCAGAGACCTAACATGGGATTTGGATTAGGTCAACATTTCTATGATTTGGGGAGAATAAATTTAGGGTGTTCAAACCTATTATAACCTTATACTTTCCTATGAAATCCACTATACCGGCAAGCCTAAATGGAATCCATAATATTTTGTTTATTTCTCAATAAATATATTATGGATTTATGTGATTAAATCTTCTTCCCCATAAAATAATGTGAGCATATTATATGTCATCTAGGAACATACATTTTCTAATATTTTCTTATACAATCAAAAATCTTGTTAGATAAAATGTAGATAGTGGATCCACTTAGGGATCTTGAGGAGAGAATAAAAACATGATATGGAGTGAAATGAGGATAAATCAATCCAAAATCCTAGTCACCCCATTTTAGCACTTTAATTTTATAATTCAATTTAAAAAATGGACATTTAAAATAGACTTATCACAGGAGCCTACTATATCCACAGATAATGTTATCAAGTCAAATTGAACCACATAGGCATGTAGAGACCCATCGAGTACCCATTATTAAGCCACTGTGTACCTGATACTTATTATACCTCCCCCTTTCCTATTTCCTCTTACTCCACCCAAAACCCTATAATAACCCCTTTAAATTAAAATACTCAAAACATAGAATTATTTTACCAAATTTATATATAATATTCACCTATAATTTGTTAGGATCTTTCCAAAATACCCATCATTAGGTTTCTAATCCCAAAGATGCTTCAAGAATCTTATTGATGTAATAAATCTATTCATTTTATCCTCATATAATCTATCCACACCCAATATTTATCATAGAGCTTCCAATACTATCACTTTACTTGAACTATAAGATTGAAAATTCCATATAACACCATTTAACATGGTCAATGACACATAAATGATGCCCCATATGAGAAAAATTAGCATCAAACTCAATTTCATTATATCAAATCATATGTGAAGGTTCATGAGCATACTTAATAAAATAGGAAATCTAAAAATGATTCTAAATGGAATTTAATTTAGAAGTTATATCCAAGTGGTCGAAATTTCTCTAATGTGGAACATGATTTTAAATGATCCAAATAATCAAGAGTTTATCCTACCTTTTTTCAAATACATTAGTGAACTAACCTTATATAGACCTAGATAAAGACATTTTAAATTCCCTTGAATTCCAAATGTCACCCATATTACTCTATATAAGAATTTTAAGAACATTGAGTGGTTGTAAGATAATTTTTGATCATCTATTCATGAATAATCATCTTCTAGATGATTGTAGGCCAGATTATAAAAGTCTCTCTTACCTACATTCAATATATAAGGGAATGATACTGTCAAACATATAGAGACTCAAAGGGAACCAGTTGGTTAGAAAAATATAAGTTAACATTTTTTAAGAACACAATAAAGGAAAGGTGATCCTTTAATGAGCCACCATAATCAATAATCCACACTATAATACCCCAAGGTTTTATAGTAAATTTAATGTTTAATGAATGAAACACTACGTCTCTAAAAAACACCACTTTGTAGTATCCTATCTAGTAAAGATAATTTTTTCACCTCTATTATTTGAATTTTGAACAACAGATATACATAGTTTAATTTATTAAGATATTTAGAGTCTGATAGGATCAACTTACATTTCTGGTGAATAGTAGTGTACCCTTTGGAATAGAAATATTATCATTAGGAATAGTAACCTCACCCATTAAAGTATAAATAATATTTATATAGATTATAAATGAAATAGATTATTTTAAAAATTAATAATTAAGTGTTGGTATTATTTTGATTAATAATTATTTAATTAAAATTTTAAATTAATAAATTTATCTAAAATAAATAAATATTCCTAAAATGTATTCATTAATAATTATTTATTTGTCCTAATATTTTAGGATAATTTAATGAGATCTCAACTAATTTTTGAAATTATTATAAAATCATATTTAAATTTAAAATATGTATCTTTCAAGAAAATAATGATTTTAATTAAAAATTAAATTTCTATTATTTAGAAAATTCTTTTTATAAAATTAAATTAATTTTTTAATTTTAAAAATCTAAAAATGGTTAGGTTGAATATTTGGGATTTTTTAAAATACTTGAATTTTTTATGAATAGTAAAATATGGTAATTTTTTATAAATGCTAAATACATGATTTATTCCTCCATATTTGATGTGAGGCTGATTTAATCATACATAGTTAGAACTAACATTCACATATTACTATTTTGGTCACTAGAATCAATATTATTCATAGTCTTGAGACAAAATAAAAAAATAATGACTAAAATAATGGGAAATAACTCCTCTCCTCAACTATAAAACCCACCCATCACTCCGTCTTCTATTAACTCCATTCAATCATTGTTCCTTGTCTAAATTATTATAAAATATCCTTCCAATTCCCCCCTCCCCCACCCTGTCCATCACCATTTGGTCTCTTAAAAAGACAAAATCCTCTCCCCTGAAGAGGCTCTTATGGAAGATAAATTCAAGAGGAAAATTCCACTTTTCATTTCATTTATTTTCGTTCAGGTACCTTGATTTATTTTTATTTCCTCACCACCATTCTAGAAATTTTTATGAAAAATCCAATAACTTAAATTTACTAGAATATTTTTATTCTGATTTAATAATTCATCATCGTCTCTCAATTTATAAAAGAAATGAAAACACCATCTGAGATGTGTTAATTTATCCCATTCAAGGACGACGGGTTTTCATCTTCTATTACCATATTCAATTCTGGTCATTAAACTATTTTTATGGTTAAACTAGATCATAATATATTTAATATACCCTATTTCATGTTCATTAATCATTTTTTACGCCGGGTATTAATTTATAGTAAAAAATGAGTTTGTGGAGATCGAAAAACACCCAAATTTATCCAAGCCTTTTTCACTAAAATTTTATTTAATGATTCAGCCTCACCAAAAGCAAAAAAGGTGACTTATATGATAATTTAACATTCATAATGAACATTAATAATATATAAAATCAATTCTAGAATTCTGTTCTCGTTTTATGTTAACTTCCATATAAGAGAACCGGTCATGAAAACTAATGAAATGAGCACTCATAAAAGATAATATTGAATCTGTTAACCCATAAAAATAACCATAAATGAACATAATAAAATTATTATAAATCAAATAAATGTCTAATTGGTTATAAGTTGACTTATTAATAAGTTTAATTTCATATTCCAGGGCCTTAAGTTCAAGGTCATAATATATTCAGAGATAAGGTATGGGTTTTCTTCCAGAACCTCCATTTTCATTTGGGTTACACTTATTATCTACCTACCAAAATGAAAGTCTTATTTATTTTTATGTAATACTCATAAATTATGTGTGAATGTTTTATATATGTGTACCAATTATAATCCTTGTTTATTTTATACGGATTTACATATTTTAAAATTATATTTCAAAAAAAATTAGGAAATACAAGCCCAACTCAAGGGAATTTATTTAATTCTTACCTATTTTCGTGGTCTCTCTATATTCTTTTATTTAGAAAAATTTATTTTTATAAAATCAGTGTTTTTATTATGAAAAACAGACTAAATTTACATCAGATTTTATACAAATATTAAACCAAAAGAACTCTTCCTTTTAAAGTAAACTAATATTTATCTAAAGAATTACTAGATGATTTTATAGCAGTATTTTTACCTATTTCAACACCCGTGTTGATTATTATGTTCAATTAGGATTAATATTTTATGATATAATATACCGTATCTTATTCCATCATTTAGTGTTAGTTTGACTATGGATTTGCTATATAGATACCATTCACCATATTACATTGAATTGTTGTTGTTTATGTTTAATGATTATGGAAATCAATTTATATTTCATATTTTTGTTTCAATATGACTATATATGATGTTATTGTGTATGCCTGTATATATGAAAAATGTACTGGACTTATTAAATGATAGGTGGGGACATCTATTTCCCCATGACGCATCGATAGGTCTAATGAGACAAACTAATTTCCCGGCATGAGGACTTCCTTAAATTGTTATTATGGTCTTCGAACGAGGCCTTGATGGTGTGATTTAGATGTCGAACATTATCCATTACCTCATTATGAAACTAAAGATTGATAGACCTTGATATTATTCAACTAGGATAATGTATGTGGTTATGTTTTATATCATTATTTAATGTGTTCTTATTCCATCCATATTATTCTCAAGTATATTTTTAAAGGAATTATTTTTATTTATTCATCATTACAAGTGATTGTGTTTATATTTTCTTCCTCTATATTATTTACCCTTAATGAGCATCTGATATGACCCCTTTCACATGTTTTATTTTCCCCATGTTTTGAAGAAGTAAATTATGGATGAATTTCAAGGATAATCTAGGAAATTATGTGAGATTAAAAAGAATTTGATATGTTTTATTTCCTTTAAAGTTATAATGTTGAACTTATGTCTTTATCTAGTTTTACAAAACTACTAAACTATTCATTCCTTTGGGATAAAAATTTCGTGTAATCATGCCAATGTAATCAAATAAGGTACTAGCTCTAGGAAACTTAGGTCAGTTCCATACATTTGGTATCAATGGAATTATATTAGAAAACATGGAAACTATATTTAGAAAACATGGATTAGGGAACAAATCCCTAAGATAGTCATTGAGGATAAACATAAAAGAACATCCTAGAATTTTAGTAATGAATAGATTATGTGGATATTTCTAGAAAATATATCTCTATATGGATACTATATGTGGATGTGATTTTGGCATAGATGTACCTCAGAGTAACAAATACTGTAAGGAGTTTCGGGCTTGACCTGGGGTATCTTGGTACATGACAATGGGCCTTACTGCGCACCTGGTTTTACACTCCTAGGGGATATGCTTAGAATAATTCTCATTTTCTTTACAAAACAATAGGAAGGAATTAAATGTAAATTTTTCTTCAAAAAAACCATGTTTATGTGTAGGATATTATCTAGGGATAATATTTCAATTTACTTGAAGTATGTTTCTAAGATGTGATTATACATTATGATTTATTACATTATAAATTGTATGACATTATTTAGAGATGACACCCAGTAGAAGGAATGGAATCCAAATGGACGCATGTATCCCATGTTGTAATTTCCCATCGATGAATGATAATGATGTTGGATCTGGTGTTTCAACTGGTGCTAAAAAACTTATAACTATACTGGGATAATTGACATAGGTATGAACAATAACTTTACCTATATAGATCATTTGTTTACACAATGTAGAGGATCTAGGTTAGACTGCTTTATGTGACAATATCCTCCATTATTATATGGTACTACAAACCCATTCATAGCAGAGTAGTGGATTAGTTCTTTGGAGAACATATTTCTTCATTTGGGATGTACAGAAAGAGGGAAGGTCATTAATGCAGTTTATCATCTATTGGAAGATGCTGATTAGTGGTGTTCATTAATTAAAAACACAAAGGTGGAGGAAGAATTCTAAGAAATTTAATGGATTGATTTTATGGAAATATTCTTATAAAAATTCTTCCCTAGTTAATAGTATGAATAAATAAAATTGTTGTTTCTGAATCATAATAATGAGAATATTACAAAGTATGAATCTAACTTCACAACGTTCTCAAGACATGTTACAGACTGTATTCGTAACCCAGGGAGTAATATTGATCGATTCCTTGATGGTTTAAAACCATTCCTCTAAAGGGAACTATTCTCCCAATGTTTCTCATCATAGGAATATATAGTCTCATGTGTTATCAAGATGGAAAAGGAATTCACTAAGTCATAAGACTTTAAAAAAATTAATAAAATAAGAGGGATTCTAAAAACAATTGAAAAGGAAATTATAAAATGGGTAAGAAGGGAAGAATTTACATTCCATACAATGATAATTTTGGTAACAAACACCTTGGAACATTCCTGAAGGGTATAGGTTTTTGTTACAAGTGTTTAGAAAATGGTCAACACTCCTTTGATTGCAAGGGGAATAAAGAAGCTACCAATTTTTTATCCTAAAATGGAAAGAATATGGGATATTGTGCAAATGATTGTCCTATGCATCAAGGAAACATTCCCCAAAGAAGGAAAATGGAGCAAGGCCAAGATTTTTGTCACAAATACTGATATTGATGTTCTTAATGATTTGGTGGAAGATAAATTAATTGTTTCCTCAAACATAGCTAATGATTTATTTTATTCTGGATCATCAAATTATTCTATATATTATCAGTTTTGCAAGAGAATTAAATAGTTTCAATTTGATTTAATAAATGAGTGTCAGTCAAAAATCATAATGGAAGTATCATTGCAACCAATATGTTTCAGGAAATCCACTTTAGAACACATAAATATTCATCAGTTGCAGACCATATCATCATACTCATGATTTACTGACATATAATTATCAGTACTAATTTTATTTAAAATTATGATGTGAATATATATTTCAAGAGGGGGGAGGTTACAGTTTTTGAGAATGGTGTATAATCACTTATCTTTAGAGATGAAACCTCTCCATTTGATTCTCATATAGATCCACCCCTATTAGCTCTACTAAATTCATCTATTTTGGAGGAAGAGAACACAATATCTATAGGTGAGGAAAGGAAAATTCCAATAGATGATGTAAATATTGTGAAAGAAAATTTTTTATGTCTTTCCATAGGATTTACCTGGACATTCTCGAGAGTGGGAAGTTGATTTCTTGATTGATTTAATTAGTGTTTCAATAACTATATCAAATACACCTTATAGAATGGCCAATGTGGAGTTAATATAATTTAAGAAACAACTATAGAAGTTAGGTGATAAAGGATATGTCTACCCTATTGTTTCTCTATAGGCATCCCCTACTATTTTCATTAAGAAGAAGAATATATCTATGAAGTTGTGTGTTGGATACAAGGAGATCAATGTTATCATGATAAATAACAAGTATACTCTTCCTCTCATTGATTATTTATTTGATCAACTTCCCAGAGCCCAATATTTTTCAAACATTGACCTTCGATCTAGATATCATCTGTTTAATGTGTGGAAGGAAGATATTACAAATATAGAATTTTGAACCAAGTATGGTATTTATGAGTTTATAATAATGCCTTTTGAACTGACTAATACACCCTCTATTTTCATGGATATAATTAGTAGGTTTTTAAAGAAATATCTAAATGAATTTTTGTGGTATTTATTAATGTTATCCTAGAATAGTCCAAAAGCTATGATGATCATGAAAATAACATGTTCATTATTCTGAAGACTTTAAAAGAAATATATTATATGGGAATTTTAGAAAGTGTGAATTTTGGATTCAATCAATTTTTTTCTGGGCCCTATTGTCTCTAAGTTTTTAATATCCATTGATCTTGCAAAGGAAGAGGATACTGTTTTGGAATGGCCTACACCAACGAAAATAACATAGGTATGTAGTTTTATTGTTTTTGTAGGTTATTATTAACATTTGGTTCATAAGTTTACCTGATTATCCAACCTATTAACCAAGACTACTCATAAAGGGGTTTAGTTGGTATGGATAATATTATGTGATGAATGTTTCAAAGAATTAAAGAGGAGATTAGTTATTTCTATGATCTTGAATCTACCATTGGGGAATGATGGGTTAGTGATATATAGTGATGCATCAAAAAAAGGACAATGTTGTGTCCTTATATATAATGATAGAGCTATTTATTATCAATTAATGCAGTTAAAAATTCATGAACAATACAATCCTACTCATGATCTTGAGATGGCAGATTTAATCATTTCTCTAAAGATATGGAGACATTATATCTATAGAGACTGATGTGAAATATATACAGATCATAAGAGATTAAAATATATCTTCTCACATAAAGAACCCAACATGAGGCAAAAGAGATGGCTCAAAATACTCAAGGATTATTATTATTCCATACACTACCTCCCAAAATAGGAAAATAAGGTAATTGACATATTGAGTAGGAAGGACCATGGACTTTTAAACAAAATGAGGACTGAAAGGGATCTTGTATTCATGGATCTAGTAAATATGGACATGGGAATTATCAAGGAATGTGAAACATAATTACTTTTTAAATTGGTTAACCAACCATAATTATTAGAAAGAATTAATATTTCTTAGTTAGAAGATAAGAATATTCAAAATAAAATTAATGTTGTAAATGATGTGAAGTTTCATGAGTTCATATATGTAGATGGAATTATGATGTTTGGAAAGAGGCATTGTGTTCCAGCTATAACCGAGCTAAAAATGGAGTAACTGTATTATGCCCATCATTTGAATTTCACTATAAATATTGATAACAATAATATGTATTTATATTTGAAGGAAATTTTCTAGTGGAAAAATATGAAGAGGAAAATTGAAAATTATGTATCAATATGTTTATTCTTTCAACAAGTAAAGGTCAAATGACAACATCCTATAGGATTCTGGAAACCCTTACATATTCCAAAAGAGAAATGGGATAGCATCACCATGGCTTTTGTCACTAGATTACCCAAAACTCCAAGAAATATTGATGAAATATGGGTAATTGTTGATCAACTTATAAAATTTTCACATTTCCTCGTTATAAGAGAGAATTTTAAAAAAGATAACCTTGCACAGATCTATATAAATGAAGTTGTAAGACTTCATGGGGAAAAACATGCACTATTATTTGATCATGATCCTTGATTTTCATCAAAAGTTTGAAAAAGTCTTGAGAAATATTTGGATATTGAGTTTCATTTTAGTACTCCTAATCGCCCTCAAAACCACGGGCAATCATAAAGGATGATCCAAATTTTGAATACATGTTGAGATGGTGCTCACTTTATTTTCTAGGTATATGGGATAAACTCTTACCTTTGAGGGAGTTTTCCTACAATAATATTTTCAATTCAATTATTCCAATTTTACTATATAAAGAATTTTATGGAAAGATATTTCCTACACCAATGTGTAGGGATGATTTTGGTGAAAGGAATCTTGTGGTCCCAGATATTGTGTAGGAAACAATAGAAAATGTTAATACTATTCAAAACCTTATCAAAGATTCAAAAAGCAGAAAAAAGATATGTCCTGATAATCTAAGGAAGGATTTTTAATTTCAGGTGGGAGATCATGTTTTTTAAAAGTATCTCCAAGGTAGGGTGCTATAATATTTGGTAAGAAAGGTAAACTAAACCCTAGGTACACTATTCCTTTTTAAATTCTAGAAATAATTGGAGTTTTGGTTTATCATTTGGTAATGAGAACTATCCTATCTAATGTACACAATGTGTTCCATGTCTCGTTGTTGAGATATCACATGTCAGACCCAACACATGTCTTGACTTCTAAAGGTATAGAATTAGAACCAGACTTATCTTTCTGTGAAGAGCCTATCCAGATTCTAGAAACTAAGGAACATGTGATGAAGAATTGGATGAGACGAATGTCAATGGCACTTTGGAAAAATCAGAAAATTGAAGAAGAAAAATGGGATCATGAGGATCTTATTATGATGAACTACACAAATATTATTATTAGGTAAATTTTTTGAAATTCAAGGGAGAAATTTTTTTACGTGGGGGGGAATGTAACATCCCAAGGTTTTATAATAAATTTAATATAGAATTAATGAAACATTGGGTCTCTGAAGACACATCTTTATTGTAACCTATCTAGTAAACATAATTTTTCGACCTTTGTGATTTGAATTTTAAAAAACTAACATACATGGTTTCATTCAGTAAGATATTTAGAGTATGATGGGATCAACATATATTTTTGGTGAATACTATTGAACAATTATGAATAGTAATATGACCTTATAAATAGTAATATTATCCTTGGGAATAGTAACATTGCCGATGAAAGTATAAAGAAAATTTATACACCTTATAAATGAAATATATTATTTCAGAAATTAATAATTAAGTGTTGATATTTTTTCTGTAATAAATATTTAATTAAAATTTTAAATTCAAAATTTTATTTAAAATAAAATAAAATTTCATAAAATTAATTCTTCATTATATATTTTTTTATCTTAATATTTTTGGATAATTTTATGAGACATTGGTTAATTTTTGGAAGCGTTATAAAATCAGTTTTAAATTTAAAATATGTATTTTTCAAGAAAATAAATATTTTAATTTAAAGTTAAATTTTTTCTTATTTAGAAAACTATTTTCAAATATTTTAGTTCATTTTTGAATTCTACACATCAGAAAATGATTAGGGTGAATTTTTGGGATTTTCCTAAAATACATGAATTTTTTGGCAAATATAAAAATATAGTCATTTAAGATAAACGCTATATACATAATTTATTGAGTCATAGGTGATGTAAGGATGATGTAAGAACACTTTGTTATGAATAAAATTCACTTTTTACTATTTTGTTCATAATATTAAAGACTATTTATATTTTCGAGCCAAAATAATAAAATAATGATTAAAATAATGGGAAATAACTCATATCCTCCATTATGAAAGCCACCCATCACTCCTTCTCTTTACTCCTGTCAAGCCTTATTACTTTTCTAAATTTTACAAAGATAACATCCCAAGTTCCTCCCCATTTCTATTATCCCTTTGTCTCATCAAAAGACCAAACCCTCTCCCCTAAAGAGGCTCTCAAGGAAGATAATTTCAAGAGGTAAATTCCTCTTTCAATTTCTTTTATTTTCCTTCAACTACCTTTATTTATTTTTATTTACTCACCTACTTTCATAAAAGTGTTATTATAAGTTCATAACCTTAAATGTACTATAATTTTTGTGTGATAATGGAATAATTTATCATTATATACCCTTTTATACATGAAATGAAAACACCATCCGAGATGTGTTAATTTAGCACTTGCAAGGACGACAGGCTTTCAAATTCTATTACCATCTTTAATTCTTGTCATGAAACAATTTTATGGTTGAACCAAATCATAATTTATGTAATAAAACCTATTTAATGATCTATAAGCATTTTTTACACATGGAATTAATTTATAAAACAAAATGAGATTGTGGTGATCGAAAAACCACCAAATTAATCCAAGTGTTTATCATTAAACTTTTATATAATGATTCATCTTAACCCAAAGTAACCAAATGAATTATATGATAATATAAAATTATGAATGAAAGGAAATAACATATAAAATCTATTCTGGATTTCAATTCTCAATTTACATTAACTTCCTTACAAGTGAACCAATCATGTAAACTAATGAAATGAGCACTCACAAAAGATTATATTGAATCTATTAACCCAAAAAACGAACATAAATGAACTTAATAAAATTATAAAAAATTAATTACATGTCTAATAAGTTCTGAATTAATTTATTAACATTTCTAATTTCATATTCTATGACTTTATTTTTAAGAGCGGAACATATTCATGCATAAGGTAAGGATTTTCTACACAAACCTCCATTTTCATTCGGGTTACTCGTATTCACTACTTACCTAAATGAAATTATTATTTACATTTATTTAATCCTAATAAATTTTTTGTTACAGTTTTTATATATGTTTACCAATCATAATACTTCTTTATTTTTTATGGAGTTACATATTTTAAAAGGACCTTTCATAAATTCTTCTCAAAATAGTAGCCCAATTAAAGGGAATTTATCAAATTCTTACCTATTTTCATGGTCATTCGATAATATATTATTATAAAAATTTATTTTTATAAAATAAGATTTTTTATTATAAAAAACAACCATAATTAACTTCTAGTTGTATACAAATAATTTTCAAAAATAAGACTTCTTTTTAATGTAAAACTGTATTTATCTCAAAATTACTCGATGATTTTACAAGAATCTTTTAAACTATTTTAACTCCTTTGTTGATTATTATGTTCAATTAGTATTAATATTTAATGATATAATCTACCATATTTTATTGAATGGTTTAGTATTTGTTTTAATTTGGATGTTCTATCATGATACCACTCACCATATTACATAGAATGGTTTGTGTTTATATTTAATCATTGGGGAAAGCTATTTACATTTCATATGTTAGTTTCAATATAAATTTATATGTTATATATTTTTCTACCTATTCATATGAGGAATGCGTTGGAATTATTACAAGATGTTTGGGTCCCTCTATATCCCCTAGATTCATCGGTAGGTCTCTTGAGACAAACTAGTGTCTTGGAAAGATTCCTTGACGAAGTGGTTATTATAGTCTTAGCACGAGGCCTTAACGGTGTGATTATAATGTCTGACATTATTTATTCCCTAATTATGAAAAAATATATTGATATTCCATGTGATTATTCGACTATTATAATATCCATGGTTATGTTTTATGGAATAATTTTATCAGTTTTTATTCTTTCCATATTATGATCAACTATATTTTTAAAGTCTTTCATTTTTAGTTATTCATCATTCCTAGTGTTTTGGTTTATAATTTCTTCAACTATATTATTTACCCATTCAAAGCATCTCAGCTCACCCCTTTCACATGATTTATTTTCCCTAGGTTTTGAATAAGTATATTATGAATGACTTGTAATGATAATCTAGCAGATTATGGGTGATTCAAAATAAGTTGACATGTTTTATTTCTTTTCAAGTTGTAATGTTGAACTTATGTATAAATACGGTTTTCCAAAACTACTAAACTATTTCTTCATTTAGTATAATATGTTATTTTAATCAATCCAATGTATTAAAATATGTCATTGGCTCTAGTGAACTAGTGTTGGTTCCTTTCAAAAAATCTATTCATATCCTCTAGAATAACAATTTTTCCTTAAACAAACCGTATACCAATCGATTAAAAGAGGATTTTGAAGTTACCTATGAACCCAGAACACGTTACCACACTTTACATGGCAGATATGTACATCTAGAACCTCTATTAGAGACAATTATATCAAGTACCCCATAGATAATTATAATATCTAGGACATATAACTTCTTGATATCATTTATGGAGGAGGCCTCTTTAATCAGTATAAATTTAGTACTACTGTTCAATCGATCAATATCCACCCATATTGAATAAATGAATCTCAGTGTTCTCAGTAGATTTGTCATAAAATCCATCATGAACTCATCACATTTCCATAATAGTGGGGGATGTTCTCTAATATTACTTATAATCGTCTCATTATTTATCACTACTTATCGATATGTAAGGAATCTAACATAGAATATTGTAATATCCATATTTATTCCATGACACTATAACTATCAATGAATTTCATGATACATTTGTATGATCTCAGGGGGCATCACCCAGTTAGAATAATATTATTATTTCATCACACTCTATCTAAAACAATTAAGAAAACCAATATTCTATGTACATATAGAAAGGATGAAGAATCCCTGAACCAACTATCAAGGACCTACCAGCCATCAAGTATCCCAAAAATAATGATACAATCTGAATCAAATATTTAAGATTACTTGAATGTCTCCATAATATAATACGTATGTTAAATATGGAATATAATCATTACACTATGGACATCGACCATATCTATTTTGATTTAAGAAATAATAGTCATCAGTCACCACTCATCCCTGGCTTTAAAAATAAAATATTGACGATATTATCATCTTGGATATTCTAAAATGATGTTTTACTTTCTAGGAGCTTATTGGAAATCAAAAATTGAATTATTTGATGTATTTATCACGAAAAATATTCCAAAAATTCAAGTATTATTGAGAAAAGATTCATTTCATTATCATTTAGTCTATAAACACTATGAAGTGTTCACCATATAGGTATTACCTCCAACACTTAAAAGCATGAATAAGGGCATCAAATTCCATAACAAGGGTTAGGTAGCTCTATTTAGGAGGATATATGTTTTTGGGACAATACTTCACTAGACAGTGATCCTATATCAAAACACATCCAACCCCATTGAATATGATTAAAAGTTAATATAAAATCCCTCAGCTAGTTGAGGTCAAATAAGATAAGTATTTATGATTAAATTATCCTCAACCTATTGGAAATCTAATTCACATTTTAATGATCACATAACGTTATCTTCTTTCTTAGTAAAAGAGGTCATTGGTGTTTAAATGTTGGAAAATCATTAATGAATCAATGACAATACCCTATGATTCTAATAAAATCATGAACCAGAAAAAAGAATTTGTAGAACCTTATAGTATATCACCAAATATATTTTCTTAGTATCTATATAAATATGAGATTCAAATATGTAATTCTTGAGGAACATGACCTTTTTAATCCAAAAGAGTAATAGATATTACTGGTAATAAATTTGATGTTCTCAAAAGGTGTCCAAAATATTATACTGATGTTGACCATTCTCATGTCATAACCTAGAATAGAGAAATATTTCATATATAAAGGCTTCAATTAAGGTGTTTAAAATATCTGAAAATATGATTCATTAAAACCATGGATTCAGAAACATCATTATTCAATCCAAAGGGAGTCACTAGATACTCAATATTCTCACAGGAGCTATAAAACTTAATCTTATAAATATCCTTCTATACAACACAAATTTAGGGGTTACCTAATTCAATTATGATCTTTGACAACAACCTCAAACCATTTAATTGATCAAATAGATCATTAATTATAAAAAAAGTTTTTGGTTCTTTATCATAATTGAATTTAGTTTCTAATAATCCATTCATATGAAAATATTTATTAAGGAAAGGATGGTCACACGCTATGGGTGATGGGTCGGTCTAATGAACACTTTAAATTAATCCTAATTCAATAGGATATTTAATTAACATAATTAATTTGGTTCCATATTATATAGGTGAATTGATAAAGGTTCATTTATCAGTATTAATTCAATGTTAATTTTAATTACTCACTTTATAGTATGTCCTAAGAAATATTTA
Source organism: Viscum album (assembly GCA_963277665.1). Taxonomy (NCBI): domain Eukaryota; kingdom Viridiplantae; phylum Streptophyta; class Magnoliopsida; order Santalales; family Viscaceae; genus Viscum; species Viscum album. Next base: position 1,545,752,773 of record OY728142.1, read on the forward strand.
CGTAACACATAAAGATATAATTTTTCCATAATAGGTAATACTTGACACTATTTTGCCTCAATTTTTAGCAAGAAAAACCCAATATATCCAAAATATGATCACTCTTATCTATCATTGATTAGGGCCTACTCACCCATATATAAAGTCCCTCACTCCATTAAGTGTGTATAGAATACCCTAATGATATGATATAGATACTATCATATTATAAAATCCAGAACATTATTTAAATTTGTTTATCTAATCAGTTCCTTGATTATGTAAAAGGTTTTCATCTTAAGAACCTTGTGATCCTAGTTATTCTTAAATGATTCCACCTTGAATTCACATTATTGATGTTTCCCGGTCTACTCTACACTCTTCCCCATATGATTTTCAAAGAATATACCACATTAGGTTTAATAAGAAATTCCAATTTATCAGAGACAAAAGAATGTGAAGTTCTTATATCAAATAAACAATTTGATAAAGTAGAAGATACAAGGATCGTATCTATAACAGTAGAACTCTCAACTCAAAATCCACATATAGGTAATTATATGACATAGACAATTCTATAATCCTAAATAAATATAATGGTATAAATCCCTAAAAAAATATTTCACTATGGCTAGATAAATCAGACTTCCATGTCATCCTCTTAGACTACATCATCTAAATAGTGGTCAAGTTCCACCATGATACAAGTCAACAAATTACACCTGGGATTCATGATATTCCTAGAGAAACTAATGAATAGTCATGGATGAACCCCATTGGAAAATCATTTTGATGTGGAAATATTTTCTATAATAGTGGCATTGATTCACCTTGAAATTATAGTTAGGCTTGATGTCGAAAGGTATCACAAACTGATGATACTTAATATAGGATCTTCTTGAAATATGTATCAAAGGTTCATCAGGTGAGAGACACCTTTTCTCATCTCTCTATTAATCACTTCCAACTACCAGATAACTATCATATGTGTTTCAACTATGTAGTGGACTACTTACTTCGACTTCTCCTTTAAAACCAGTTTCTATGAGGATGGATTTTTTAACAATTTCTAAAAAATTTGGCTGATTGGAGAGGATAAAATTTACTTAAAAATGATAAAAAAATCCCCATTTAAAAATTTCTTACCTTGGATTCACCATATCATAACTATAAGGGATAAAAAAGAGTATTTTTCAAGGTGTCGTACTATTAAATAACATATTTAGATCCTTTAAATATTTTTCTGAATTTCTTCTCCTTCCCCTGATAAAGGGTATCGAGAAAAAACTTCTCAAAGAATAGATATTGAAAAAATTTCAAGTGAAGTCCCTCGTTTTTCTAATCCTAGATCATAAATTCACAACATATTTAGGTCTCCCATTCAAATATGATGTTAACTATTTGAACCTAGTGATCCTACAGTGTTTCAATACTTTTAAATATCTGAATTTGGTGATTAACCCACTCTAAAACAACATTAAAACAAAAATTACCAGGAAATATTGGAGGATGGAATGACAAAAAATACCCCATGATATAAGAGATTTTAGGATTCTTTCCTATGGACTCTGGACCAGTGGTTTGAAGGATCAATTAACACCCCTCTAAGACCTATGGTTTAATGAGGGATCAAGATGGAAGTTCCCTCTAACATACCCCTTCCTCTATATAATTAGATAGTAATCATGGAATCACCATCTATAATAATGTAGATAATCATACTTGTATTATCTTACTAAAAGAAACAACCATGAGACATCAAAAATACGATATATGTTAAATGTAAACATTTTCTTATCTCTCTAACTTTTACCAAACACTTTTACATTTATATTCCTTTTATAAAACATTTAAAAAATCGCATTCATATAGAATCCTATAAAAGAATGTAAAGGCATGATTTGGGAATAACATAAGACAATCTAGTTGTCGTTAATATATAAAGAGGATGTAAATAAAATGAATAAATTGAGAATATATATTAACCTAATAATTAATAATAACTACATTGGAAAACACTTTTTAAGTATTATTAATTTTTTATGTAATAGAAGTCATAAATAAATTCTAATAGAAATGTATTAAAAAAATATTGTAAGTCACATAAAATGTTATGATACCCTAATTTCAGTTTTCTATTGACTCCTAGTATGATTTATGAGTCTAGAGGATTAAAGGCTGGCTTGAGGGATAATGAAAAGAAATCCTATACCACCCCCTAAAAACTCTGTATTTTTTCATAATTATGTTTGTCATGTATATTTATGGGTAACATTTAGAGTATAGATAGTATTTTATTTTGTATACCCTCATGTACCCAACCCCAGAGCCAAGAGTGTGGTCTCTAATTACATTTTGTAATTTATACATCCCAATTACTCTTATAGAGACAAATACACTTTTCCTAATACCTTAATTATACATCCTAGTCACTAGTTTATGGTGTAAACATTAAGGGTCTAGTAATATACATGTCGGAGGCTGTTTTCCCCAATTGAATAAATTACTAGATATAACAAGATTAACACCTAAGTGAGGTATAACATATACAAGAATAATGTAATACCCAATGGGTAATAGTAATTATGTAATTAGAATAAATATAAGGAAATGAAAGTTGAAATGAAATTATATATACAAGAATCCACAAACAATAACATTCTACAATTCACCAAACTATGTACCAAGTGTTTCTATCTAAGAAAAAACTATTTTTTACACAAGTGGTGAATGATAAACTAGGGTTAAGATAAATAATTGGTTCATTCAAATGGGAAAAATATCAAAAATTATATTAGGTATTTCCTTATTACATCAAAATCCCTAACTAGAAAAATGATCCAAAAATGATCACTTGTGCTCCAAGTTCTATGTCTGTGACTATATCACATGGTATAGATCATTTACCCTAATCAGATCAGAGATATAAGATCATGTGACCATATTGAAAGTGTGTTGTGTAGGTAATTAGTACAATGACTCAGTAGGAGGAAACCATTGCACCCCTACCAACCTATCATAAGCTAGAGTGTATGCCAATAATAGTGAAAAAAATTGAATAGATAAAAATAACATTTCATAAAATGGAGTCAATGAATAATCATTGTAATTAAAGTTTACCAATATATGAGGGTAGGTTCCATACCTATATAAAAAAATTTATCCTAAACATGGAATTTTATGAAAAAATCTAGTGTCGCCACTCTATGTGAGGAAATATCAATGCATGTAAACCTCTCACACATGTACACATAGGCAGATGAACATATAAGTATATGTGTTTCAATGAATTCAGGTTCCTAGAGACCAATCCCAAGGAAATAAAGTATAAATATTAAAGGAAATATTTCAAATCATACTAGATAATAGGGTAAATGTAACACGTCAAGATTTCATAGTATGTTATCTCTTTAATGTAATTCAATAGCGTGCACTACACACAACACCGAGTTCGAGTGCACAACGACTTACCAAACTAACTGTTAAAAAAGTGGTTATTAATAGTTTAAAAATAATTTTGAATTTTATATACTCCATATAATTTTATAATCCATATTATATGTTTCATTAGAAATAATATTACTACAAATTCATTTTTCAGATAAAAGAAGTATTTTTCAAAAATGCAATTTTACCTCCTTTAAATGGTGAAACATTTTTAAATCCAATATTTAACACTTTTATATATTCAATTTGGAAAAATGAACATCTTATTTATAATTGGGGACATAAAAATTAAGTTTGGATAAATTTTTGGTGTTTTTCTGATAACTTTAATATTTTGATGAATAGTAAAAAATACTAAATTTCAATTGAAAAACAACTTTTTTAATCAAAATAATTAATTGTGTTAAATTGTAAATTTTATTGATTTTGAATTATAATTAAATTATATTTTTATTATTTAATCCAATTTTGTTCACTGAAATTAATTTTACATTTAAATTGGACATAAACACAAATCAATCATTTGATAGTTTTTACTTCTCAAAAAAACTGCTTTTTGGTTTTGACCTCAAGAATTAATTTTAAATTAATTAATGTACCTTATATGTTTTTAATTTGGTAAAATATTTTCAATTTTTGAATTTTTAATATCAAAATTATCTTAGGAGGATTTTTTAGTATTTTTCTAAAAAATTTCAATTTTTTATAAATAGTGAAAAATACTGCGTTATTGTTTAAAACGAACTTTTTATTTATATAACTATTTTTAATTAAAAATTAATTTACCAAAAATATAAAAATAATACCTATATTAGTCTAATTTAATTTATTGGAGTCATTTTATAATATCATTAGACATATAAAATTTTATAGAACTTTTTAACCTCTTTTTCCTACCTTCTAGGCACATTTGCAAATTTGCATAAAACATAATTTTATGACTTCTGTGAATTGAATTTCAAAAATATGAGAGACACGGTTAACATTATTATGTAAAATTTGTTTCAATATGATAAAACTATTTTCTGATTAATAGTAACTTTTGAATTTTATTTACCATAGTTAAGAGTAAATAAGGTAATTAAAGGTAAAAATGATATTATAATTACCCTAGAACTTGTCCTAATTCTATTGGATAAGATTATTTCGACAAAAATAAACCTTAATACTAAAATATGATCCTTTTTGATCCACTTGGATTAGATTAGGACATTTATTATTATTTTATTTAAAGAAGAGTCGAAAGTGTTAACTTCAAATTTTAATAACAAAAAAAATTTTAATATAGGATAATACATAATATAATTCTAACTATAAATATTCATTATAAATATAAATATATTTCCTACATCACGGTATTTTGTTTATAATTTTTAGACATTAATTTATTAAATTTAATTATTACATAATGATGATGTAGTAATTAACATATTAATGAATAATTAAATTAATTGATATTATAAATATAAAAATAAATGTAAATTAAGACTTTTGATGAATTAAAAGAATTTTCTAGGTTAATATGGAATTTTATAGTTTATTTAATGTATATTATTTTAAGTAATCAGTTTTTTTAGACATTCACAAAAACCAAATACCAAATAGTGTCAAAATTGACATAAATGAGTTTTTAAAACAAATACTATATTATTAAATGAAATAATAATCCTAAAAATATTATGTTATTTCAGAGGACCTATATAATGATATATATGTCATTAATGAACCATGTTAGGTTCAATTTGTATTTTATAGTAAGTTTATTAACCATGTAATATAAAAATACAAGAAGACATGGTTAAAGTTAAACTACATAACTAAGAGTTCAATCTAAAATATAAGCCTAATATAGTGACCTAAACTAGTGTAAAACCTATATATTGAGAGTATTTAGACCCATACTTACCTTATTTTTGAAATAAATTTATTTGAAGATATTATAAAATGAAATTTATTTTATAATAAAATAATATTTCCAGATTTTCCAAATGTGACCCTCACCTCTCTTATAAAAGGTCACTTCCCCTTCTATCAAGATCACAACTCCAAAGCCATTTGGATCAGACAAAACCTACTCCAATATCTTATTAACTAACCTCACTTAAACCTATATTCATTACATTTATCAAAAATCCATCCTAAGGATCCCTTTTGTTCAAATCAAAAGGAAGCACCTAAAGAAGAGGATATTATTTCATCACCTCTTTCAAAGTTCTTTTCTTCTTCCACATGAAATTTCATTCTTTTTTCCATATAATAATAATAAATACAATACCTTCTAAATATTTTGATGTTATTATAAATATGTAACAACCATATTAATTATTCTATCTATCCTATGAATGAAAAACTCACCATACGTGCGTATATACGGCTTTCCATCTCCACATTATGGTGCAGTGTGTTATTCAAAACTTCATTATTTGGATGGGTATAATAATGATTATAATAGATGTAAATAATAAAAAAATATATTTATTATTATTTATATATAATATACCATCTAATAAAATACTGTTTTTCCATCAATAGAATGATATCTTCGGACGTGCGTACGTACGGCTTACTGTCTCCACGACGTGATGAGATTCACTTCCACGTTCACCATTCAATGATGATAATAAAAATATATATTATTTATAAGTATGTAATATATGAAATAATAATGCTACTATAAATATATATATATATACATATATCTTATTCACATTCTTCTGATCAATACGATATGAAAATGGAAACAACATTTATACGTGCGTACAACCTACCGTCTCCATAAATGGTCTTTTTTTAAAACAAAAGGATGATGCCTTGACCTAAGTGTACAAGGCACAAAATTTATTAAATGAAAGATTACAAGATGCGAAAATTTAGGATCATTTTAAAATCTTTCACATGGAAAGGAAGAAGATCAGTTGGGAGGTCTCCACACCAGGTCATGTCTTGATTAACTCCCAAGTTGGCTAAGCCATCTGCAACCATGTTTGGTTTGGATAGACATGTGTGATGATTTAGTACAGATTGGTGAGCGAACAGTTTCATTCCATCCAGCGGGTGGTATTCTGCCAAGCTAGATGAGTTACACCATTCCAAATAGCTTGAACGACTGTCGTCGTGTCACTTTCATTCTAAATGTTGTTCCAACCAAAGCTCATAGAAAATTATATCGCATAAATCAAACCCAACATCTCAGCTTCAAGGGAGGTGGCACTACCACAATGACCCATGACACAGCCAAGGATCTAGCTGAGATGGTTCCTGAAGACAGCACCACATCCTACAGGCCCCGGATTGCCTTTGGAGGCACCAGCAATATTGATTTTGATCCATCCAGGGAGAGGGGCTCTCCAAAACACCTCGAGAGTGCGATGTAGCTGACAAAAGTTGACACTGATTTGAAGATATTTTAGGATTCCAAAGTCATGCATGGAATTATGGAAACAAAATCTTTGTAACAAACCATCTTCATTTATGTCCATGAGGATTCGGGTCTGACCTGCATTAAGATTTATTGATTATTTTCTATGAATAATAGAATTTCAATCATATCATATCACATGGTGAAGTTCAGCAACTACAATAAGGAAGATATTCCTCATTTGCTGAGAACCCTCCATCTCTTCATATTTCTTAAATTGAGTTTTGACAGAGTCAATAATCAACCATCTGCAGTCAAAGATGTCAAAAATAAATTTCCAAAGAGCAGAAGCAGTAGCACAATAAAGGAATAGGTGGTTAGCATCTTCTCTGTGATGGTTACAGATTTTACATATAGAGCAAAGCGGAATTCCAAACCATTAAAGACAAACCTCAGTGGGATTTATATTTAGAGAAAGTATCCAAATGAGACTAAATCTTTAGGGCTTTATCTCAGGTTTGTTAAAGTGTTTAATCCATATGAAGTCACTCTCGTTGTTGCATGAAGTGTGATTTTAGTAATGATTTCAGGTGAGCATACCATTGTGAGTAGGCTCCCAAATTATGAAATCATAGTTGTAAGAAAAAGGATAATTTTCAATGAGATTCAATATAGGAGGAGGAAGATGATCATGTTGAGAATTTAAAATTTATTTAATAGATCTATTGGTGTTTTCAAGAATTTGATCAGGAGGAATCACAGTGAGTAGAGGCATGCCAGTCCAATTGTCTATCCATAATTTCATGGTGGAATCTCTGGAGACCATCCATCTGGAATAATTCATAATGTTAGTGAAGGAGAGTTTGAGGGCGGTCCAAATGGAATAATTAATGTAGTTTAAGTTTCCATTCATACTTTTTTTCATTGAATCTATTCTTGAGAAAGGTGATAGATTCAGAATTATTATGAAAAATATTCCAAGTGAGTCGAGCATGAAGACCATCGTTAAAGGACATTAAATTTTATATAACAATGCCATCGTTTTCAATTGTCTAGAAAAAAATGGACCGAGGGATCATCACAAGATTTATTTGTAGAGTACTACCGGTCCAGATGATTTTTTTAACAGTAGTTTTCATTTTTTTTATATAACTAATAGGCCATTTATAATCCAGCATTGAGTAGACCATTTTGGAAACATTAGTGGATTTGACAAGGCAAGTTTTGCCAACTATAGAGAGAGCCTTAACCTTCTAAGAGGAAAGTTGGTTGAGCACTTGATCACCAATATTCACAAAGTGGAAGGATTTAGGTCTGCCCCAAAAATTGTGACTCCAAGGAAAGTGAAAGGGAGTGAGGATTCCTTCAGTCCCAAATCACGGATGATGTTATATTTTCTGTTGAGGTGGAAGTTATTCCCAAAGAAGAGGAGATATTTGTTCCAACTTATGTTTTAACCAGAAATATATTCATAGTGAGCTAAAGATTTCATGAGGTTAAGAATGTTTCTTTTTTCACCTTGGAGGAAAAGGATGATTTCATCAGCATAAAATAGGTGAGTGTTGGAATTTACATTCTGGGAGACATGAATGGGATTCAGTTTATTTTGGACCACCAGCCGATTGATCAGAAAACTGAGGTAGTCTTCCTCTATTGAGAAGAGAATGGAAAAGAGGGGGTCACCTTGTTGGACTACTTTGGAGCATTTAATATAGCCTTTGGGGGAACCATTTTTGAAAATGGATATAGTGGCCGAGTTAAAGTGCATTTTGATAGTGGGGATAAAATAGTAACTAAAACCAAAACTTTGAAGGACTTTAAAGATAAATCTATAATCCATGGAGTCAAAAGATTTTATGATGTCAAGTTTAATAGCTATGTTGCCTCCTCTGTTGGGTTTATTTAAGTTGTTGATACACTCAGAGGAAAGACAAATACACTCTTGAATGGATCTTAGCTTCATAAATCCAAACTGATTCCAGGAGATAATATTATTTGATATAGTAGATAGCCGATTAGCAATGATTTTGGTGATGATTTTTTAGAGAGTGTTGATAAGAGTGATGGGTATAAAAAGGTTAATTTCAGAGTCATTATCCACTTTAAGGATCAGAGTAAGTAACTAGGCATTGAGAGCAATGGGTAACACTCTTTTAGTGAAAAGGACTTAACTAGATTACAAACATCGATATGAACCACATCCCGATAGTGTTCGATGAAACCATTGTTAAATCCATCAGGACTGGGGGCACTATCAAGATTAAAACTAAAGACAGTGTCTTTGATTTCATTCTTTAGAGGTGGATTAAGAAGAAAGGAATTGTCTGCATCAGTGATCACTAATGGAATGACCCCAGGAAGGAGGTATTTGTTATTATCAGGTACATTGAAGAGGTTTTAAAATTATGAGACTATATGATCAGTAATGTCATATTATTTGTCAAGAATCATATCTCCATCCTTTAGAAAGGTGGTAGGTCTATAGTCCTTCCTAATTCATTGGAGTGAGTTATAGAACTAGGTATTTCTATCTCCATCAGTTAACCACTTGAGTTTATATGCTCATTTTCTAAAATTTTCCTTAAAAGTGAGCAAGGCATTGAGTTGGATTGCAATGTCAATTTCTTGCTTAGAATCAGTGTAGAGATTAGAGTTGGATTGTAATGAATTTTATTACCTTAAAATATGGTAAGTTCCTCAAATAACAAATAATAATTTTATATCCCCAAAGATGTATTCACTTTTATGGGTATTAGTAGGTCAAGTGTTCTTATATCATCATCGTAAACCAAGGATTATACGCTTAAAGAGAGAATAAGGATGATTCTGTCAAGTATGTGTTCACTGACAAGGTTATTACAATTTCAAGCGCAATTATGATATCCCTGTAAACCAAGGATGTTCAGTTTAGATATGAAAGGATTTATAATCTAATGGAAAAATCATAATTTTGGGTTCCATGAATGGGGGACTGTTCAAGATGGGTTACGGAACCCAGAAGTATTATACATGTTTCCCATTCATACCATTCAATTTATAAATATATAGAGAATTAATAAATTATATATCTTTTTCTGATATCTATAAGACCTAGAGAGAAAGGATCAAATTTTCCAATGTCAAAATACTAGTCCTATGGGCTTTGTTCCTTTCCCTCTAAGTACGTAATTTTTTCCTAATCCTTGGGGTGATTTTTTATTAGTAGAATAAGACTTAATTTTTCTTAGGTCAATATTTATATAATTTTAACCTAATAAATTTTATACCTCTGTGATTTCATAGTTTAAGGTAATTCACATTGGGTCCAAATAGTTGTTGAGGTTCAAGGCCATTATATTAAGCAACATGGTACTAGGATTTTATGATCATATATCTTATATGAAAATGTTTTAGGATGTCCATGTTTATTTATTGTAGAAAAATAGTTGATAAGATTATAGTTTCATATATCTTAGTTAAACAAAATTCATAAAATATCTGCTCGTGTGATATAGAGTAAGAGGGAATGGGAGTTTGACGTTATACTACATGAATGAAAAGGTATCACATGGGTTATGCTCATGAAACATAGAGAAATGTGTACTAGGAGTTAATTTTCATAAAAAATGTACTAAATGGTGTCACATAGTTTACCACCATAAAAATAGAGTGAAAGGTGTTAACATTTTAAAGCCATATATCTTGGGATAAAAGGTTTCATTTAATTTATAATCTTGTGACATGGAGCTATGGGAGAACCTTTTCATGAACTAAATTATGAATATCTGACAAGAATAAGTGATAACTCGGTTAATAATGAAAAATAATGGTAATATAGAATATTTTGAAACCCAAGTGAAAGAATAATAGGCTCAAAACTTGATGATATGATAGATACTTTTATCTTTTTTTTAATGTTCATTAATTGGGTTAACACAAGGTTCTATAAAAGATATGGATGTTAATAAAAGTTTTTTATGGACCCAGGATAGAAGATTTAGACATCACTATGTACCATGTTATAATAGTAATATATTAGCATGTAGTTCTAGAAATTTTATCATCACACAAATCATTCTCATTCACATGAATAAATGGAATGATATTTCTATAGGGTTGTTGGGTAATACCCGATGTGAATTGGTGAGATCCAAAATTCTAGGATAGAGTTAGGGTGAAATTTTTAGTTTGGCCCAAGAAAAGGGATATTTTCATCCCGATATTTCATATGATAATAAAGAATCAATCCACACATAGTTATGGAAATGTATTCTACATGTAGATCCGGTAATGTATATGAAAAAATTGAAAGGGTATAAAGGGGATCCCATTTGAGATGTTTTTAATTGTATGTGAATAAGGATACCTGAAACTATGATAGGATAGGGTAATTAGTTCTTAGTCCCAAGAGAGTGGATCTAGTAATCACTATATATCTTTTAATAATTAGGAATCATGCCATATTTAGTTCTAAGAAAGGGGTATTTTTATTCTAGTGTAGGGTCATTGAAGGAAACCCAATATAAAACATAATCCCATACACTCGGAATTCTTATGTACATCAGTATTTATAATTGGAAAATTAAATCATTCTAAAAATATATATCCTATAAATTTAAGGGCCATCTGGAAAGGACCTTATGTCATGTAGTTTAATTACATAAAACAGGGACCTTATGTCACATGGTTTAGTGTCTTATGATATGAACTTGAGAGTAGTGGTTCTGCCTTTACATAGGGTAATTATGATATAATTTAACTAAAAGTACCAAATATAAGTATAGTGTGTAATTGAATTAGAGGTTGGACCTAGGATAGCAGATATGGGAGTCAAAATGTATCTAATAAAAATAGGAATCATGAAACACATTTTTATTGATAAAAATTATCTATGTAGATATAGATCTTATGAATGGGAATGTGAGATAGTATAAAGGGTAACCTTGGTGAGGGATTAAGATTTAAAACATGGTATGAATTAGTAAAATTGTTAACACCATGTATTGAATGAAAGTGAAATACTATATCTACGCATGAAATAAGAGATATGAGTGTCACTATGAATCTTATGATATAAAGAATTAGGTTCTACCAAGATCTATAAAAGGTAAATTCTTTATCTTGTTATATTTTCATTTAAAAGAAATTAATTTATATATGGAGGCATATACTAGTAACTCATTAACAGATCTAACTTTCCTGAATGTAAACAAGAATACGTATATTTGGCACTCAATGAAGTCCAAAAATATCCAATTTTCATGGACATAGAACTGATTTTAGATCCATATTGATGATATCCACATGTTAATACAATTAATTCTTCCATTACATTAATGATATATCCTCCATCAATTCACCTAAGGATGATCCCCTTGATACTTTGCTTATAAATCGTTTAAGTATAATTTGGTCCATTTTGAAGAATGAAGACTTCAAATCACCTATAAATTTATTCTATTTCTAATAAAACCTGTCAATGGGATATAAATTAAATTTACACCACTATTTTGGATATAAAATTTTTAATTTAAGTATCTCAATGAAGAGTAATAAATTCATCCTAAGGAAGACTATGGCTGAAATCATCCACTTACTAAATTATTTATTGGAGAATGCAGATACCACCTTATGTTTAACCATATGAACAATTATCTCATTTTTATATTAGTTTTTGAGCATGTTTAATATGTTTTCCAATACATGTGAAAGGTGATTGTGGAAATGTGGATCATAAAAAATTACTGGTTCTATAAGAAATATTCCCATCAGTTCTCGGGGTATAATTGAGTAGGGGATTTAAATCCTCTTTCATGATGGCATATTTTATTTGACTTTTTAATAAATAGATATAAGTATCCTTTAACATTATCTTGGCTGATTATAACTTTCAATATGAGATTCAAAGGAATTATTAAATCTAAATACTCTTTATTTTTATTTTTTCAACCCACTAAGAATATGATTGAATATAATAAGAGTGATTTTATATGGGATGTGAAAACCCCCAAGTCGAGATTATTGATCATATATTCCTATATATTCTGATCATTCATGAATATTTAAGCACTATAAATTTGTATTTTTCGTATTTTTTAATATATATTAATAGATAATACATTATTGTTGGATAAATTTTAATTTCTATTCAACTCTTTGCTGAAGAGTGAGTATATAAGAAATATTCACATGTCAGACTTTTGGTTTCCTTTTGAGAGATAAACTAGATAAAATATCCGTACATTATTATATCCCATAAAGATTTTTATATAATCATCATTTAGGTTATTAAGGATATGTTTCATCATATCAATGTGGGAGTCCGAGTAGACCTCATGATTCTTCAAGTAGTGACACGGATTTTGTACTTGAATGGTCAAATTTAGAAACTTTTCTTGATTATTTTTTTATCTTCCCTCATCATATAAAATATTTTTGATAAGGTAATATAAACTATTTCATTTACCATAATAATTTGTATTTACTAATATTGTACTAAAAACCACTACATATATTCCAGGTAGAGGATAAAAGGTTTTTCATCCATTAATTTCATAAAAATTAGATGATGGGAGAGGTGTTCCTTTTGACTGAAAATTTATCTTCAGAATACTTCATCCCATTATAAGGTCACATCATTTTCCATTAATTTAAATAAAGGAAATTATTTTATAGATAGATTACTGATGAATAACCTAATAATGATGTGGTGTCTATAAAGACCCCATAGCTACAGGTGGTTCTAAGGATAAGTCATGTCAATGATTGATTTGATATTTCGGGATTTACATTACTTTATAAATGGTGGACCATAAATCCAAGAGTTTACCATAATTGACTCCAAATTCCATTTCACTATAATTATCATTATTTTTTTATTGATAATTTGGTAAACCATACTTTTACATTAGAAAAGTGGTCATGATGCAAGAGAAATTTTAAAACAAAATTACTTACATATCATTATACTAAACACTTGGTAAAGGGATTGAAAATATGAATCATTTCCCAAGGATATGAGACTCTAGTATTTTTCAATATTAAGGGAATCACATTGTAATGTTACTCTTCTTGAGTAAATCCTAAGGTTGTGGGTTCATCGTATTTTGGATCTATTCATATTAGTCTATATTGGAACTATTCATCCAAAAAAGAAAGGTATTTGAATACTTTAATTGAATTGATTAGTAATTTGGTGGTCAAGAATGGAAAATAAAAATTTAGGTAATAGTTTTGGAGGTCTTTGAAGATGATGTAGATTCTTATTTATCAATTATTCTTTTTGACATGAACAAAATTGGACAAGAATTTTCGGTGTTGAACTTCCTAATTGATATAGGATTTTATTAATTTTACAATTCAACATCAACATTACTGTTGTGGGATTGATTAATTATTTGTTCTACTCATTTGTATCCATGGTTCTTTTTTGTATGGCCCATGGAAAAAACAACAACCTAGAGGGTATATACCTGAAATCACCATGTAGTTTAAAAAAATAAATCATAGTGTTTATTAATAAATAAAATATATTTATATTATTCTTCAAGAGTCCTGGAGGCAGTGATAAAAATTGGTTATGGGTCCACATCAGTTCATAGGTCCACTGGTATAATTTCATTGATATTTTTCATAGAAAACTATTTAAAAGTAGGTGGAGAATCATTAGGGTTCTCATTCTTAGTATTATGAGAGGGGGAATTTTACTTCCATGTGGATATTTGTTGAAAGATTCACCTCTTATAATTTTTTCATAATGTTAATTGTTATAATTTTTTAATAATTAATGGTGTACTTATACTTACATAGATATCATATTAATAGTGGAATAGATTCTTAGTCCCAACGTCATGATTTTATCGTGTTTTGTTGTCCTCATAGACCCTAATCCATGTCAACTATATGTTAGTGATCATAGAATATCGGTATACTTATGCCATATGATACTCTACTAAAAAAATAAAAGGAAATTAATATTTCATATTGTAGTATAGGGTGGTTTGAAAATAGTGTCTGGTTGTACCTTGAAAGAAAAAAATATTAATTTGGGGGAATTTTCCATTTACTAAGACTTTATGGCGATTTCCCTTGTCTGTCTTGTTCACATAAAAATAGGGATTAAGAAATATAAAATTTTCCATTACTTCATTACTTGGATTGGTAGAGGAAACTTTCAATCCATTTATATCAATCACCTCTATTTATTATTCATTTGGGTTTTCTCCCGCTCACCCTTGTAGTATCCAGTTTCAATGTAATTAGTTTCACATGAATCAAATCGGGATTTTTCTTCATAAATCACTATTTTTTCTTATTGATAGTGTATTTTAGGTAATTACATTATAATTATAAAACTAACACATGAATATGAATCAATTTTTATCCAAGAATATAATTAAATTACATATCATATGTGAAAACTATGCATTCAATTTCATAAACATGATACCTAAATTTGGTTCTCAACATTATTGTTCATGGGGAATTTATCTCTCTCTATTCTTAACCCTGAATTGTTAGTTTGGAAAATTTTAAATTGTTTTCTAGTAACTAGAGGTATTTTAGCATTCAAGATGAGATAAAATTGATTCAAGAACCATTTTTTTCTATACTCTTGTGGAAATTCACCTTGTTGTGTTTGTTGAACATGTATAAGGGAATAATTGTTTCTTGTGTCGTCATTCATTATTCTTATAGAATGAAGGAAATGATTTTATTTCAATAATTGAATACATTTTTAGTGAGATGTGGATTTTTTATATCCATATAATTAGTATATTTTTGTGTGTATATCATAGGTTCAAAAAAATCATCGCTGATTTCTTTAGAAGATAGAGGGTCTCCAAAATTGAGAATCTCACCAAAACTGAAAAAAGATTCCTCAACACATCATACTTCTCATCCAATTACATAGTTTTTATACCATAAAACTACACCTTAACGTGGGGTACCATAGTTATCAAGAATTTTGAGGATTGGTATACCATTTATTACAGTGAGGATGGTTTTATAATGTTTGGGATAGAGGATTTAGGCCACGTGGGGATTTGAGACTAGTCACACAATGGCACTCCTTCCAAAAAAATCAGCCTATATAATTATAGTTTGATGGGACCTTGAGGGAATTGGGTAATGTTTTTCCCATTTTTGAGTTTTTTGAATCACCATTATCTTGGTTTCTATGATATGAATTATTGGATCTAAAATAGGATCTTGAGGCTAGTGTGGGATACAATTTCATCGTCCATAAAAAAGCCTTTTATATATGGAATGGGAGTAATAAGTAACATATAATTATTCTTCACCATTTTATAAGTTCATAAACTTCATTATATTTGATAATACATATTTTTCTTCCTTAGTAAAATAATTCTATATTTGTAATGGCATGCATCATCCTCCCAATTTTGTGGGAATGAAATATATTTAGATTGGGAATTGTTTAGGGAACCTCGATGGGTCCATCCTCAAGTTATACAACATACAGACAAAATTTTCTCTAACTATAAGAAGAATAAAATTTCATATATGTTCCAACTAAGGCTATTGAGAGAATAAGATTTAGGGAGAGTTCAGTACTTCAATGATGATAACATGCATATGACTAACAAATTTTTAGGTAACCAAATTATTATACTTTCAAGAATTCTTAATTCATACTTTTTCAGCTCTCATACATTTTCAATATGGGTTATAAATTCATAGGTCACATGTTCTCATTGATTATTCAAATTCACTTCACCGTAATCTACCCATTTCTAGATTACATCCTTGAATGGAAAAATTTCATAAATGGTGTTCCCTAAATTTTTGTGGAAATTTAAATAGTTAGGGTGGCCATCAAGACGTGACTCATTATGTTTTTTATCTCTATAAAGGTTAACGTGTTGTTCTCCATGCATGATATGAATAAAAAAAGAAATTTCTCATGAAACAAGAAATATACTTTTTCCTCCTGGATTCTAATTAATAGTGCTTATATTACACATGTGAATCTTTAGTTTTGGGGTTATGGTGTGTGTAATATTGTTCTTTATGTTGAGGTTTCGCTTATGGTGTTGCCTAAAACCTCATTGGAATAGGAAATTGGGTTTATGTAACTATCTTATTAAAAAAATGACTGATTTTTCTTCATTTAATTCCTTCTTAAATTTTTATGGTGGTTTTTACCAATGTTTTTGGTTGGTTTGATGATTGTTTTTTTATAATAACTGCACTATATTAGAGAATTTATAGAACCCTTCAATGTATTTATATAGAATTAGAATTGTGGATAAATACTTATAGTATTATTCTAAATTAATTTATAAAATATTTTTCAAGAGAAATTAAATCTTCATGGAAAAAGATCAACCCTTACACCAAGATATAAAGTGAGGAACACAATCATTCTCTCCATGATTCCTATTGGTGGGGATGTGAAGATCACTTTGTAAGTTCTTTATTTAATTTCAATGGTTATCAATTAATATAGATCCTTTAATTATTCTTGAAATAAATAATGAATATTTTGAGATTTTAGTGAAGAATAACTTATTGTGAGTTATTTAAAGATCCTATGAAAATTGAGAATAATATATCCCACGAATGTTATATTTCTATTTTAACTGAATGTATTTTGGATGTATATTTTATAAAAATAATTAATGTTTATTTTTTGTATTTTGTATAAAAAAATGATATCTTGACTTTAGAAGGTTTTTGAATATTTATTAATATCAATTATAAAATATGGTTGAATAGTTGAATTTTCATTGAGAATTTCAAAAAGTTAAGTCCTATATCATAATAATGGTGATGATGAAGTATTGATTATATGGAGAACAAAATAATGATTGAATAAAAGGATAGTGTTTTCTTATAATTACATACTATTTTATACATTATTATTTTTTCTAAGGAGTGAAGTTTGTCTTAACCAAAAATATTTCCAATCTATTTTTATCCCACTCAAGTAGTCAAACATCATAGACAGCCATCCAAAAATCAGAGTAAGCCATCAAATATGGTATTGAGTAAGTGGATCTACAATTTTTCATAACAATAGTAGATCATGATTCAAAACTAATTGGATGAGGGTAACCTCGCCTACTCCATGTGGGTCTATAAGACACATCCCTTGAGAGCACTAAATTTATTTTTTAATTTCGTGAGGCGGTGATGGGGCATTGTGGTTTATTAAATAATGCCCTGAAGAGTGATGGTTTAATGTTTTATTTAGAAATTTAATTTTTTCCCCAACCATTTAAAATAAAATAACACATGAAATAACGCATAATATGATGTTTGAAATCATATTCAACATCAAGAATATGATTTCACAACATTTATATAGCGACTTACAGGATCTACTAACTTCAAATCCTTGAAGATCAAGTGTAGAAGAAATGTATGCATCAAATCTCATAGATTCATGAAGATATAAGTTCTATATAATGTTCATTCATATTTTCACAGTGATGAAAACATCGAATAATAGTGTCAAAACATAGAAAATAAATTTTCACTGTAGCATAAAAATAAAAAGAAGAGGAATTAGTTCGATTGATTCAAAGAAGGAATAATAATAAGCTCACATATAGAGGTTATTGAATATAAAATTGTTATATTAAAGAAGGAAAATGGAAATTCCCACATCATTGTGCATTAATGTTCGCCATTTTGAGAATATAGGTTCATTAATTTGTTTCTCGGATCTTGAAAAGGGGATCATTGCATCATAATACTTTTCATGGTATGATGAAGAGTTCTATATCCAAAATTCAAAGTGACGCAACACCGTCGTACACTCTCATAGAAAATTTTTGGATCACAATATTCTTATAGACAATCCTTATGGTTCATCATCAAGGTAAATGTAAGTTGTGTAATGGTGGTCCTAAGTTTGTGTAAATATCACCTACATAAGGTATATTTATGTGTAACCATAAAGGTGGACATAATTTCATAACAATTTCCAATGTAAGGGTGATTTGACCATATCCGTCTTTGAAACCATCACTACATAGAAATCATTCATGTTTTCACTAAGCTTTATAGATATGTAGAAAATAAATTTCAAGAAAATTTAATATAAAATGGATTTTATCGATGTTAGGTGTGTTGATTTCTATTGAAAATAAATATCGTTATTTTTTAATCATCATTCAAGAATGATTATGAATATGAAATGAACGATATACAAAGATTATATCATCATAAAGGTAGGATTTTTGACAACAACTATGAATTGACTAAATATTCATGCATCCAAGGATTTTAAATATATATTTTGTTTAATGGATTAAAATGAAGACCATATGATATTTACATATATCATGAATGAAAAAGAAGGAAGAGGTTCTATTGTTTGGTACCCTTAAGTGGGAATATATAAAAACTAAAAAATAAAGATCTCAAATATATTGAAATACCAAAAATATTAGTGATTCAAAATAATGTAAATACATTATAGAGTAAACACTCAAATAAAAAAAGGATAATGTAAGTGTCATGATCCAAACTAATAGGGTTTGAACTGCACCTACCCCAACCACGCCTCCACATGTTAGGGGCTAGTGACAAGTGCTGAATTTCATAACTAATATGGGACGTCTTTGAATAAGTAATTGTATGCACATACACAACCATGTCTATGAAGGAGTGAAGAGGAATAAAATTAAGGACAGTAACATGTAATGTAAAAATCATGAATGTAATAAGATCTAGGAAATAAAATTCAATAATAACGTAATCAAAAAATCAAAAGGAGAAAAATACATGAATAGCTAAAAAAATTTCAAACCTAAAAAAATTTGAAATTTAAATGCTAAAAGAGCTTCGATCCAGATCGCCAAGCCTTGAACACTATACATGGTCAAATAAAATAGGGTATACCTGTGATTTTCTATAATCATCATCAGCATCTCTACTGTTTTTATAAGACACAACATGTGTTAGTAAATCCCATTTATAGTTGAGTATATACATACCCAGAAAGACAACCCAACATTTGAAGGTGGAGAAATAAGACACACGTTATAAGTAGATAGATAAACCTATATAAAGAAAATAAATCAAACAACAAGGATACATATATGATTATAAAAGAAACAAAAATGACAAATAAATGGGATCTTCATCTCACAACCCATCCCATGAAAATATTCTTCCATTAGTTCCAATATTTCAATCAGTTCAAATTTTTTTATCAATGATGCTCCGTAACATCTTTAATATTATCTCAGAAGTCTCTATGAAGGCCAAAATAATATTATACATGGAAAAAACTTAGTATAGGATACTAATAAGCCAAAATATGAGTCTAAATAAAGGATATATGAGATGAATAAGTTTCCACAAAAGTGGGTTCATGGTTGTAGGTGACCCACAAGACATGTGGTCTCTCTATACTTCTTTTCCACTACCTTTCATGTATATATCTCACTAACCTCGAATCCCTATACGGTATTCATGGTTACTAAATTTCATGTCTCAGCCACTCAGGTCCAATACATGTTCCCTTTGTCATGCTTGTTTCCTTTAGGTCGTGTCTATGTACCATAGTTTTGTGCTAGTATGCAGCATGTGTTTGGTTGTGATCATGTTTATGTACTCCCTGAGTACATTTTGTGATTCTAGCACTAGGTCAATGGGAACTTTGGGGTTCCACAAGACTTGTGCTACATATGAACTTCTGTAAACCCTAGCACTGTTTATTTTAAAGAACACGCCATGTGTTCTTCCAAAATACATAGCATGAAGTTTTCATTTCTACATAAACTCGTATCTACTTAATGGGTTCCAAATATGGATCCTCTATCACAAATCACTCTTTAAAACTACCCATAATCAGATAAAAACACCTCCATCCATCCTTTTTCTAGTGTCTAGAAAAAATAATTATGATTCATCTACCCAAATCCCCTACATACCACCATCGCATGTGGTGCCTCTCGATGCCTCACTAAATTCCCAATCCCCAGTGAAATACTCAAAATCCCAAAACACTCCTTTATCAATCCTCAGATCATCAATCCATCTATCATATGAAAGTCTTCCTCAAATCTCGGGGTCTGATCATACTCGATCCCACCTGGAAATATCAAATCGTGACCTGATGGTCCAATGATGAAAATTTTGAAGAATACACTGGAGTAAATCACATAAACCAAAGGTGTAACAATAATTGTCCTAGATTTCTATCCAATGAACAAAAATTGGTGATAACCAAGGTGAGAAACAAGAAAAAATGGGGGTAAATCAAGTATAAATATGATACGTGGAAATTTGGAATGGATAAAAAAATATATATCAAATAAATAGATTGGATTATTATAAATATTTTAATAATAAGAGGGGAAAATTAAAAATAATGATTCATACCTCAATTTAGATCGATCAATGGTGAAGAACACTAAATCCAATAAAGGAGAAGATCTATTTTGTTCCCTGATCCTTGTTTCACTTGGATCTAGAATCTCATCTTTATCCGATCTAAATCCAAAAATGTAGAAAAGTGGATAATATTTTCAAAGGTCCCAGGTTTATGAATCTCACCCTATAAATTTACCATAATATTGTATTTATATAGGTAATTAGGTTTAAATTAATTAATTAAAATAATAAATTAATTAACTTTATGTACCTTCTAATGATCGCCTTATCTGAAAGTCGTGCACCAAAAAATTCTAGGTCATATCTAAAGTAAACCTAACATTAAAAATTAAAAAGTGGTCTCATATTTAAATTATGAGACTCTGTTTAGAAGATATTCCATTATTTATGAAAAAATATTCAAAAATGATTTAAGATATATTTAATATTTTTATAAAATTAATTCCAAGCACACCGGGCATTGGAATCATGTGTCGTCTCAGAGCCTAACTCTAAAAAAATTCCTGGATATATTTAAAAGCCATAAAATTTAAAAAAATTAAATTATTCCATCCATTAATATTTTCATCATTGAAAAGAAAAACTAAACAATAATCAAGGGATAGTCATCCTTATTCTATCTATCTCACTCCGAGGATCATTCTTGCATGCTCTTGTGAATTCATGGTATAAAAACTATGAGAATCATCCACCCATAAATAATAATATCATATCGATCCTTGATTTCCATGGGTGTTCCATAAAGTTTGCTTCATCCTCAATGTCTAGATCACCCTAGTCAATAATTTCTATCAGATCGTGCACGTATCTCCTCAATTGCATCACATGGAAGATGTTGTTCACTCGCTCAAATTCTGGGGGTAAGGAAAGCTGTTGGAAAAGCTCACTAACCAACTTCAAGATCTTTAATTCCATAATGAACCTTAGGGATATCTTTCCTCATCAGATGAATCTATTAAATCATGGTCATGGTGAGACTCTCTATAAAACATTGTCTCTCTGCTTGAACTCCAAACTCTAGTCCAAAACCTAGGTAGTTTCATAAAACCATAGGTTGTGTATATCCTTGGATACCATTCTATCATGACCCAACCTGATGGAGCCATAGCCACAACTACCCAATGATAACCTCCAATAGTCCATGTGTTGGAAACTAGTGACAAGAATTCATATCACACACCTAGGAGGCAATATCCTAAAGTACATGTATGCACACACACATCTCCAATCCCTTACTATGTTTAAATGTAAATCATCAGATAAAAATGAATGCAAACTTCTATAATATCATAACTATAGTATGACATAAAGTAAATAAAATCATAGAAAAGTGTTAAAATATAAGCCTACGGAAAATTGGAAATAAAGTCCAACCTTCTCAGAAGGATGGGAATATTTTCAAATACAGCACAGACATAAACCTCAGTCTGTCTAGTCCAAACTAATATCCACCTACTTCTGGCCCACTATGGACTCCATGAAAATGCTCATCAGATGTATAAAATTTGACCTGTGTGGGATGAGCCCATGAATAGTTGAGTATAAAAATACCCAGTAGGACCCCCCAAAATAACAAAACATGTGGAATCAAAATCATTACCTCATCACATAATACTTCAATCATAATGTTAGACATAAAATAAAACATCTACATATAAATGTAATAAAATCATTTCCTTTGTGTTTATAACCGTTTCCATCCAAATAACTAGAGTAAGGATTCAAGATATCACTAATTCTAGAGGAACTACTCCAAAAACTATATTACCGCTGACAACACTCATCTTATAGTCCATACTTTTTTGTTCTAGTCATGAATGAAACTGAGACGATTCATAGATGATATGCACTCATACCAAAACTCTCTCTTACTTCACAGATCATAATGAAGTTGTAGAGGGGTCACAATCTATGATGAGAATAATATTATACATTAAACCCTCGTAGGAATGTATCAGGGGAACAAACTGAACCTATACTAGTCTAATAAATCTCAAACAATCTTACAATGATACTAAGAGGAATCCAACTCATCCTAAAACGATTACATGGCATGACCCTTGGGGTACACTGTGTGTCTCACTAATCCTAGCCATGTATTTGTCTAACACTCACAAAAACAAGCTATTTTCCACAAGACACAACATGTATCTATGTTACATAGCATGTAGATATTGCACTAGAAAATAGTGTGTTGTTCTTCCCATTCACATGTATATCAGGTTTTATCAAAGTACATGCCTCTGCCCCTGTACTTCTGCATGCATGTGTACTTCCCAAATGAATGGTGTGTATGGACACACAAACCCATAGGCATATACTACATGTACATTCCAATCCATATTTCATGTGTTACATGGCATGTGACATGGAACACATAGTGTGTAACATTAAATGTCCTCCTAGGCATGTTCCTCTTATACGTGCTTATTTTATCAACTAAGGGTAACGTAGCATGTGACAAGTGTCACACTGCATGTGACACTTATCTTTAAACAAAACCCTAACACTTCCAAGAATGTGCTACTCGGTGTGTGTTCATAGGAATAGAGGCTATATAGTCATTTTTTCAATGAACCACCCATGGAAAACATATGTGTCAAGACAAATTTTTTGAGAGTTTTGGACACCTGTTCATATAAGAGGTAGTATAGATTCATGGGATTAAATTGAATATGGTTGATGATAGTGATGTTTTACTTCAATTCATGATTATGGAGAAGATGTGGGAATCCATGGGGGACTCATTTTCATTTTAGCATAATGTTTCTCCTTATCCAGATGTCCTGTTAAAGTGTAATTTCTAGGTTTTTGTGAACATACTTTGGGATTTCATGTTAGTTTTTAAGCTTCAATAGGGTGGATCATCTTCCATATGTGGCGTTTTTGTATCATGATGATTTCCACTCCACCATTATATTATCACATTTTTCAATTCATGTATGAGTGACCTTTAGGTACACTAATATAATGGTTGGACATAGTAGGTAATAGTGCTTGTGTCCAAGTTTGGATGCTAGTGATGGGTGTACGGGGTGCATTTAATTTAAGTGAGGAAGGGGATTGCCTAATAAATGTATCATTCCTTAGTGGACTGATGAAATAGTCCATTAATGTTTTAGAGTTATGGAGTCTATCGAATTTGGTAGGCTATCTTCAAGAATCATAGTCCCTTTATTTTCTTATTGTTGGGATTATTTAGTGTGGTGTTGTACCCCTTTACCACTTGGTCTTAGTATTTTTGGGTTTCATAGTGTAATAAACATGTCATAGATGAGGAGTTATATGCACAAAACATTATAGGATTTCAATCTAGGTAATCTGGGTTGTGAGAATGAAGTTTTTTTTAAAGGATCTAAGGCCCGGTGAGCTTGGAATTAATTTTTGTAATATATTAAATATAATAAATATCACCAGCATGTAGTTTTCTTTAAAATGTGTAATAAATTTTGAAAATAGTCTTGGATAATAAATATAAGGTTTATGTTGAGTTTATAGTGTTGGTCATATCCTAGGGGGACATCACCTTTTTTGGCAGTGGGAGTTTTTATAAAGTGAAATCGCGGGAGAATAAATACAATCAATAAATTAAATTATTTGTTTCCCTAATGTAGTGACCTAAAATCCTATTTAAATACATGGTTATGATTAGATATCTTGGTTTTACTCTAAACCCTAGATACCTATAGGACCATTAGAGGAGAGAGTTCTTAGAAGACGACATCGGATCAGATCAGACCATTGATCGTGTGCCAACATAGCTCGGGGATCATTCCAATGACAATGACAGGTATTTTTTCTTCATCGTCGATCGATCCATCTCAAGGTATGAATTTTTTTATTGATTTATCCCCATTTGTTATCCCATGACAAACCCAAATCAATCGACTAATAGATTGATTCATGGATATATTTTTTTGTGAGTATGGGTTTGTGAGATTTAGGGTTACTTATTATTTTTTTATTTATAGAGTTTTATAACTATTTTCTCAAATTTTTTATGAAAATGGATTGAGTTAAAATTAGGAAAATTTATAGTTTCTTTCCTCATGTTTATGATTCAAAATTTTCTCTCACTGTTCTACGTACATTGGTGATTTTTATTTTTTTGGACTATAATTCAATGATTTCTTGATGATTGATCATTACACATTAGATATTTGGTGAATCGGATCACTAATGTGGATCTGGGATAAATATTTTATTCCATATGTATATTTTATGATGATGTTAGAAGATCCATGAATGGATTGGGTGTGGATCGGAGATCCTCGTGTGTGGGTTTCCATGTTCTCAAGAGGATATGCAATAATAGTCACGATTTAGAAGATTATTCAGCCAAAATCTATTGAGTAGGTGATAGTAGGGATCAATTAGACTAGATCTAAGTTCCTTGGGTGATATTTGTGACAACGGTGATAAAATTAGAAGATTTATGAGTTTCCGAGGACTATGTAAAATACTTGAATACACAACATGTAATCCTATGAAAAAGAACCACATAGTTAATTCGAGAAATGATATGGTTTCTTTGAAGATGTATATATCACACACTGTGTGACGTAGATCATAGGCTATCTTACCCTTAGTCGATCATCTCAGCATGTAAAGGAGGTACACACCTAGAATTCCATGTAGTGTTAAATGCTATGTGTTCCAAGTCACACGTCATGTAACACATGGAAGACAGCTTGACCTTTATAGGGAGTACATGCCAAGGATGATAAATGGAACCATATTCCCAGTACTTGAGAAGTAACTAAGTTGTACATAGTAAATGGGAAATTTATTCAAACATATCCAAGTACACAGACATGGCCCAATGTACACGGACATGGGTATAATGACATGTTGAGTGGTAGTGTGAGATTAACATGTTGTGTACCTTAGGGGAATGTTGTTTATTGTTGAAAATTCCATGTCATGTAAGTGAAAGACATAGCTAGTGCAAGGCTTAGTGAGACAAAATTCATACCCCCAAGCACATTCCATGTACACCTTTGAGGATGGGTGGGATACCTCTTTCTTCTACGATTTGATTCGTTATGAGATCTTTTGAGTTTCCCCACCCTAGAATTGGTCGAGTGTGTTCCCCTAGTCCATTAATATGATGGTTCGATGTAGTTTCCTATTATAATCATAAAGGGTGACCCATCTATAGGTTTCTAATGATCTATATAGTGAGTGTTATTTCCCTTATCTTGGAGTGAGTTTTCTAAGACCACTTTAACTACCGACTGAGCGTCTTGGATCATGTATCCCTCCAAGAGTCCCGGGGAAATCCTCCTTTCCCTTAATGTTTTCCTAGATATGGTTTTTTGGAATTTACAGGACTAATATTTACTCACCCATTGATCCCCTTTCTAGAAGTATATTTCAAGTAGGGTATGGTGTCCCACCAGGGAGCCATGGACATTGAACCCTTGTTTGTCTATCAAGATCTGATCATTATGATGGGATTGTTTTATACTAGTGTGTATATATTAGATTAATCTTATCAGTTTACATCATGACTAGACCTGATGAGTGTGACCTCTAGGATTATTTTTGTCAGTGGTTTTATAGCTCAGGGATCAGTTCCACTAGGACGAGTGTTATCTTAAATCCCCATAGGGATTCTACGGGTGGAAAAAAGTTATAACCACGTGGGACGTGGTGTAATTTTGAGTGTATCTAGATGTTTCATTAAATGTGTTAAATTATGATTGAAATGTTTTGTGATAAACCGACTACTCGTAATTCCTTATGTTGGTTTATTTTGGGGTGTTATATTGGTTATTGTTTTACTCACCCCGACATAGGCTATTCCTGCACATGTCATGTCTTATTGGGACGACAGACCTTTTTATGGAGACTTTGGGGGACCACGAGTATGTGGATATAAGTTTTTCAATATAAACTCAGGTGTATGTTTTTATTTCATTGAATTGTATTATCATCCATTTGACTTGGTAATTATTTATTTTTCGTTTTGGTTAGTCTTGTATTTGGCCATTTTTTTTGATTTCCAGTACTTTATGCCATATTCTAAATTTGGAATTGTAGATGTAAACATGCATTTTTATCAGTTTATTTACATTTTAACATAGTATGGGGATGGAGATGTTTGTGTACATACAGAAAATTTAGGCTAATTCCCCCCATGTGTTTGATATGGCTTCTTGTTGTTGGTCGTCATCCCCGGACCTATATAAGGTGGGATTGCATTAGTTACAGTTTCGGCAGAGTTGGGTCAGGTCATAATAGTAAGAGTGGAAAAATTGAAGTAGTTATATTCTATGAATATATGTATATATATATATATGTGTGTGTATATATATATTTAGATAAATAGAAGAAAAAAATTGGTGTTTTATAATGTTATTATATGAATAGATCATTCATCTGGAAAAGTGTAAATAATTGATACTATATTCCAAATATTCAATGTCTATAGGTATCTATGTATAGAGATAATGGAATAATAGGGTGAAAACCAAGGTCATCCAAGAAATCAAATAGTCATATTGTTTTTATGAATTAATTTTTTGGATTTATATTCATACTACTATTATAAATAATTTTTATAATAGATTTTAGTTGAAAAAATGATTATCTAAATAAACTAAATTATTTTTATAGGAATTACAAGGTTTTAATTACAACTAAATATATTTATTTTGGTAATTTAATTTTTTAAAAATTATTTCATTTTTATCATAAATGTGTCGAGTGTATATTACAGAAAATTTTTAGTATATTTCTAAAAAGATTGATTTTTGAGTTAATAGTGAAAACTCCAGATTTTGAAAAACTATCATTTCATTTCTTGAAATAATGTAATTTGAAATTCACATTATAATTCTGATTTATTTCTAAATTAAATATTTATCTACTTTATTTAACATAACATAAAAAAATTCACACGGATCAAAATTATATTTTATTTTGGAAAAATTATATTTTTATTTTCAAAGATAAAATTTTCTAAATATTTATTTTCACGAAATTTAGAAAAAATGTATTAAGATTAATATCTTTCTATTATATTGTTTTAATAGTGGAAAATATAATTCTTATTTATAATCCTGATGTCCTAATTAATTAATGTTTTCAATTAAATTTTTTTTCCCTCATGAATAATAACTATTGTAAACAAATTCACATAGGTAAAAGGAAAAATCATGTTAATTAAGAAAAAAAATAAGTGATAAGGAAAAAAGAATGTTATCTAAATTTATATTTTAAGATTTTATTTTCTCCATAAAACCATTATATTCTAATTTTAGTTTTTTAAGTGCCCCTTGACCTTGAGAGTGAATTAATATTATTATAAAACATTAAATAATTACATGTATTCCACTCCCCGCACTTATATAGTTATTATTAAAATAAAATATAATTAATAATAATGGAAAATAATATCATATTTTATATGTTAAAAAAACATTCCTTCCATATTTTTGTCAGAAAGGTCACTAAGTACCTTAATTTGGAAAATAAAAAAATGATTCCTTTCAAACCATTTTATAAAAATTCAATCCTGGATAAAATGAGTTTAAAAATTTATAGGTTAATAATAAAAAAATATTTCAAAAAATTAGAAAAAAATCATATGGATATGGAAGAAAAATAGAGTATAAAGTAAAACTTTAAAAAGATACTTTTCAAAATAAATTCCCTTATCCTGAGTAAAAAGTTTCATGTATATTATTTTACTTCATGAATAATAAAAATATGTCAATTTATAATTTCATAAAATCATTTTTCAAATTTATTATTACTTTTATATCTCATATTAATAAGTTATATTCAATTACTTAATCATTTATGTTTTGTTCAGACATTTTGGGTCCCAATTATAAAATGACTTTGGTTGGTTGACTATGGTCAAAGAGATCATTATTACATCATCTATAGAAAAATAATCATGAAATAATTAACATTTTTATTTATTAGTTATACTTCTAAATCCAACAATCAAATATTGCTTTGAAAAGAAACTATGTTACAATAATGTAGAAGGTAGGTTGTACGTATGCATGAGTAACGCTTCTATTTTTTAAAACATAATTTTTCAAAAAAAGTAATTCTTATTTTAACTTTAAATAATTATCATAATATCATGAATATAATTTTAATTCTTCAAATATAGTTGTATATATCATCCATGTGATGTAGTGGTGAAAAATGAATCGCATCGCTTCGTGCATGTGGTAGTCCAAACATATGCGCGAACGACATTATCATTTTTTTATGCATGGGGTAGTAAAGAAATAAATGATACACAATATTTTCAATGCAATAAATTCTTCATTTATATTATATATAAACTTTAATTCCCTAATTCTAGAAATTCTTGTAGGACGGTGATGGGAAAAAAATTACATCAGTTCGCGAGGTGGTAGTCTTCCATACACACAGGCCATTAATACATTCCCATTTGATGGAACATGAGATGGATATAGGTGATTACACTAACATAATAACATATATATGTATATATATGTATATATATATAATACTATTTTATTATTTGAACATGTTTGAAGATGGTTTTAGGGAAATGGAAGAAGAAACATAATAAATACATGTAGATAAAAACTATACCTCTTATTTGGAAAATCCTCATTTTCATAACAGATTTTGACATATATGATTTATATTGTAACTAAATAATACCTATATAACAATTTTAGGTATTTTACGATTTTATTTCAGTAGGTATTTTCCAAACCCAATGTGTTTTTAAGTCTGAAAGATGAGTAGATGTCTCCTTTTATAAGAGAGAGGAGGGGCACTATTGAAATTTCAAAAAAATTAAATTAATATAAACTAATTATAAATTAAAAATGTATATGAGGTAATTTATTTTTAATATAATATTAATATGTGTCTAAAAATCCCATATAGTAAAAATTAGACAATTTTTTACTATATTTCTACCATTATATTTCAGTTTTTATCCATTTAACTCTAACCATGACAACATTAATTTTTACTCATTGAGGGAAAATATAGTTTCTATAAAATGAAAAACAACCCATAATTGGATCATGGTTTCAATTTTCAAAAATATAATAAAAAACGGATGAATTTAATATTTTTCTAATTTAATATAATTTAATAAAATATTATTCACTCCAAAATATTTATAATGTTTATTTTACAACTATAAGTCACATTAACATCAATAATATCAATACTACATCTAAAATTATAATTAATTTTTTTATTATATACCAAACATTTCATGGTAATCTATTAAAAAATTAACACATTATTTATCTATTATAATATTTATTTTAATATTTTTTATATATTTTATTTGACTTTTCCATTAATTAATTAATTACAAATCATAGTTGTGAAATAATTTATGTTAATTATTTCCTCAATAAAAAATAAAAATAAAATAGTCCTATAAATATAAATACTTTATATTTAAAAATAATCATAATTGACAAGCATATCCACTATCTAATATCATATTTAAAATATGACACTTATTGAAAACAGGATGGTGACATGTTTGACATTTTATTAAAAAAAATACTATAAATGTCATAATCTCATAAAAGTGACCCCAAAATGTCATAAATTCGAACATTTGGTGATAAGTATCATGATATAATTCAAAAATAATATTTCGGTAAGTTCTTGGGTCATTTTATTGTTCCTAACATTTTATTTTTAACCTAATGTAGTTGATTTACCCTTTACCATGGTAACCAAAATTACTAAAGTTACTAATCATATTGACCAAGAATAAAAGGGTATTTTTAATTAACTTATACCTCATTATTAAAAATTGAAATAAATTTATTCAAAAAAATTGACATATAATTTTCATAATTTAATTTAAAATGAATTTCACAAAAACGTAACAAAAATAGTTTTCTTGAAAAATATGATTTTAAGCCCAAAAATGTACTTATACCAAAATATGGTATAAAAATTATTAAAAATAAATTAATTAGATTATATATAACTAAATAATGATTAATTTAATTTTATATAAGATTAAAATAATACATTTTTTTAATATAATTAATATGATATTTTAAAAAAACGGTACATTTCACTATTCACTGAAAAATTAATCATTTAATAAAATTATAAAAAATTAATCTTAAGATAATTTTAACATGATAAAACCTACAATTTAATTCATTATTAAAAATATATTTTCTAAAACTTAAATAACTTAATTATAATAGTTACTCATGAAAATTAATAAAACCCATTTTTATGAAAATGTATTTTTAAAGAATATATTTACATTACTGAAAAGTTTAGTTCCTTTTGAAAAGAAATTAATGAAAAATGTATCAATGAATTTATCCACTATATTTAATAATTTCATTAATATTATTCATTCACGTCTAATGAAGGGCTAGGTATTAATGGTCACATTTAAATAATAATATTTCATTTTTTGTTTAAGCTTGATGTTGTATATATTCTACAGCATCGAACATAGTGTTTCATTTTAAACTATGAGGATTTTACACTATCCCCCCCCCCTTATTAAATTGTGTCCATGTAATTTGAATAAGGGTTTGGTAACTAGGGTTTTAATTTTCAAAATACCTTCATTAAATCCTGCATCATAAAAAAATTAATAAAACCTTCACTTCATAAAAGAGAAAAGGGGTGTGTGAATATCATTTGGAATAACACATAATAGGTTTAAAAGTATAAAGAAATATTTGGGAAGTAAAAACATGGATATTGGAGAGAAAACTAACTCCCTGGGACTGATATAGATTGACAGAGAGTATGTTCAATAGAATATTAACCACCACAAAACCGTAAATTTGTGATCGGTTAAAAGTCTATTGATTTATCAATTTGAAAGGAAAATGAATATCATTTTTGTTTCAAAATAACTTTCATAAACTGATGAATTGTTTTATTACTTGGACTAAGAACATAATAAAATATACATACGTGAAATGTATAATGTCATACTTTAATAAATTTCCCCCACAAACCAATCTTTTTCTCCAAATGATAAGTGTTCGAGATGATTTTTTCATCCTTAAAGGAAATAAATCAATATATATGAATCATAAAATACAAAAAATAATAACTTTTTATTATTCCTCTCTTTAGGCATTAAAAAACCAAAATGTTTTAGATAATATATTATAATTCTCAAAATTAATAAACCTTCAAATACAAAAAATACTTTAATATCCTAAATTCAACAATAATACTAAAATATAAGGTTAGATCATTCAATAAATAAATATCCTTAAAATTACTCAAAAATATTCTATAATATAATTGAAAACCAAAATTTGGAAGGATATGATCATTTAATCTTCAAAGATATATTTAATATTTATCTTCAAATAGTATCAATCACTCTTAATGTCTAATACCAAAATGTAATTTCCATAATCAAATAATCGTCATGATGTGATAATCATTTAAATAAATCACCTAAATCACCATATAGCCACATTATGATCATATATGATTTTAAAATATAATTCAACCAATATTTCTAAAATTGAATCTCAAAATATTCAACTTTTGTTAATCCATTAATGTTCCCCAAACAATTATGTTGATCTTATTTTAAAATATAAGAAATCACTTTATCATCAAATATTTTTCCTACCATAATGTATCTTTATAATATAAAACATATTTTTCCAAAATAAACTTATGATTCATCCATAAAATTATATTAACCAGGACATCATGTAGGATAGTGGTAGATAATTCACCCTCGTCACCATTCGGTTGGGGGTTAAATCCCCGCAGCCTTTTTTCACATGTCGGTTTGTCACCCATCCTATTGGTGTTCCTTTTTCTAATACAATCTTAATATAATCCTTATAAAACTCTAAAAATATTAATAAAAAACCTCAAAAATGACTTTAATGACTTCAATATTTAATTAAATGTATTAACCTCAATGTTTGTCTCATACCTTTCATTTGGTATCGAAAAATGAAATAACCCATAATTGCCTCAAAATAAAATATTTTATAAACCTTAAAGTATACCAATACATTCAAAATTATAGAAATTATTCCTTAATGAAAATTTTCAACAAAACCTATAATATACCTAAGATTTTTATTACAATAAATATATATCAAAATACTCTTACTCATCTTTTTCATCCATAACATAAAACCTGAAAAGGGGTTTCTGAGACATTGAAATTAATATCAACCATAGAATTATAAATACATTATAGTATTCATAACTATTCATATTAAAACACCTGAGAACATATTTATCTCTCAAGATATCTTAACCAAACCTCTGATACCAACTGTGATGATCCAGCCTTAAAGATTACGTAATCTTGAGTTTAAAGTAAATAATTCATTCTATTATATTAGAGGATATTTTCATTTTTATATTTTTATATAATTATTTCATAAATCAAACATGTCAAAACCATATAATAAAAAGTGTGTGGTTTAGATCAGTATCCATTTTTTAGAAAAAAAACATTTAAAATAAAACATGATTTCTTTTCATAAAAAATCATTAAAACATTTATCTTTAACACTTCATTTCCATTACCAATCATTAATCCCTATGAAAAACATTTTAAAAATTTTATAAACACAAAAAAATCTATAACAGACATCAAAATAATTAAATAATTCATTGGTCCATAAAAAATTATAATAATGTTTCTTTGTAAAAATAATATTTGGGCTTAAAATGAACATTTTCTTACCCAATAAATCATCTTTTCTTCCTAAAACATTAATTAAAACATTCCGTAAGAAAAGTTAATGTAAAAAATACTCACATTTGTTCCTTTGAAAACATGACAAACTCATGAAATCTTTTTCAAGATGTTATAATTTTCACCCTTAATAAGTAACATTTACATTCCGTTGAACATGAACATAATAACTTACCTTGTTAAAACATGATATTTATGTAAAAAACATAAAAAGATTAAATAAATCATATATTTACCATGGGTAATTATTTTCATATAATACTTACTTATGGAGTAACCCACATAGCTACACATTAAATAACCCTCACAGTTATACTTCAAATAACTCTCACTGTTATACATAGAATAACCATCACAATTACACTTAGAATTTTCATCACGAGCAACTTTCAACATGCCCACTGAATTTCAGGGCTATCACAGACCCACTTATATTTTTTAATAACAATATCACTGATCATCATAAAAAATTCCCAAGAACCATCAAATAATCATAAAACATGAATATTTTCTTCATAAAAAACTTCCTTGAGGAAAATCACTAAATTAAAAATAAATGTGAACAAATAAAAATGAAAAATAATTTGATTTAAAATAACAATGTAATTTAAATTAAAAATTATTCATGAATGTTTTATAAGACTTTCATTTTTATGAGTTAAAAAACATCCCTTCTATATTTTTGTAGGAAAATTCACAAAGTACCGTATTTGGAAAAAGATAAAAAGATTCATTTCCAATAATTTTATAAAACATAAAACATGTGTAATAATGACTTCAATCATTCATATTAGAATAATAAAAACATTATTCAAAACATTTTTATTAAACAATGATGTGGATATATAAGAATAGAATATTTTTTAGGGAAACTATAAAAATAAAGTATCTTACCTTGAGTTTAAAAGGTCATGTACGTTCATTATCTTACTAAACAAATAACATATAAAAATTTGTACAATCATAAGAAACTTTTTTAAGTTTATTATTCCTTTCATAACACTTATTACCTTGTAACATACTATTACATAATAATTTAAGTTTACTTCAAATGTTTTGGTTCATAAGTCCAAAATGACTCTTGTCGGTTTACTGTGGTCAAAGAAGACATTATTCCATCATATCTAAAATAATAATCATAAAATATTTATCATTTTTATACATAAATTAGACTTTTAACTCATATAATTAAACATTATTATAAAAAATAAACTATGTTACAAAAAATGATAAAATAACCATAAATATAAAAAAATGATATAAACTATTCATTACATTGACTTTAATAGCATCAAGAAAACATATAAAACAAGAAAAAAATTAATGTATCTATAATAGTAAATTTTCATCAATAAAATTATTTTCTCAAATTATCTATCTCAAATTATATTTATTTTAATATTTTTAATATATTTTAAATTATTTTCCCATTAATTAGTTAACTATTACATCAGTGTTGTGCAACAATTTATGGTAATCATTTCTTGGACAAAAAAACTAAAATAAATTACCAAGATTAATATAAAAATTTTAAATTTAAAGATCATAATTATAGTAAATAATATCCTCTTGACAACACCATATAAAAAATATCACACTTATTAAAAACAAGAGTGTGTCAGGTTTGACATTTCTTTAAAAAAATATTGTAAAGGTCTTAATCTCATCGAAGTGGAACCAAAATGTCATCAATTTGACCCTTGTTAGATTATGGTCAATATATACTCATAAAAGAATATATAGGTCAATTTATATGTCATTTTATGGTTCTTAACATTTTATATTTAACATAAATTTCATGATTAACCCTTTACTGTGGAAACCTAAATAACTAAAGTTACTATTCAAATAGACCAAAAATAAAACCAAAAAATTTAAAAAATTTATAAATCATGATTCCAACTATATAATCCATTTTTTCAATGTTCATAATATAGAAGTGAGAAATTTTAATTTAAAACCAATCCTTCAAAACCAGATGAAAATAGTTTTCTTAAAAAATGTGTTTTTAGGCCCAAAATGTGCATATACCAAAATAACATATAATGATTTTGAAAAGGTAATTAATTTTATTTAATATAAATAAATATTAATTATTTTACTTTGATAAAAAAAATCAAAATATTAAGGTAATTATTTAATATAAAGAAAAGTGTATTTTATTGTAAATTTGTATTTTAACTATTCACTAAAAATAATCTTTTCAAAAAATTATCAAAATTACATCCCAAAATATTTTTGACATTACGAATAAAAAAAGTTAAATTATTTTTAAAAACAATTTCTAGAACTTCTAGAAATTAATTATAATATTCACTCTTACAAAGAAAGAAATCTTGTATTTGATAAAAATGTATTTTTGAAGAATAAAATTAATTGAAATAAAAAATTTGAGTAATTATTTACAAATAAATAATAAATAAATTATAAAATATTTCGAACATTATATATTTTATAATTTTATCAATTATAATCCTTCTCTACTATTAATGGATAGATTATAACGACTCCATTTAAATAACAATATTTCCTTGTTTGTTTAAGCTCAATGTTGTATATCTTGTATGATATCGAATATTGTGTTTCTGTTTAAAATATCAGGACATTACATTGTATCCAATTTAAGAAATTGAATCCTTGAAATTTTAAAAAGGGTTTGGTAACTTGGGTTTGGATTTTCAAAATAGGTTTTTTTAAATCCCACTTTATGAAAAGGATTGATAAAACATTCACTTGATTAGAGAGAAACTTTCTGTATGAAGGTCATCCATAGTAACACATAGTAGGTTTACAAGTTGGATAACATATGTGGGAAGTGAAAAAATGGATATGGAAGAGAATCCTAACTCTCAATTACTGATACAGATTTATAGTTAGTAAGTTAATGTTAAATTTAACCATCACAAAATCATGAATTAGTGATGGGTTAAAAGGATATTGATTTCTCAGTTAAAAAAGTCAATGAATATCATTTTTTCAAAATAATTTTCCTAAAATTGATGAATTCTTTTATGTCCTATAATAATAACATAACTAAATAAAATTTTATGAATTGTATTGTTTCATCCATTAATAATTTCCCACCAAAAAATCATCTTTTTCTCCAAACAAAGAGAATTCCTGATGAAATTTACATGACTAAAGCACTTTAGTTGGCTTATAGGAATCATAAAGTCCACAAAAGATTAACTATCTCTTCCCCATGTATTTAGAAACTAAATAAAACCAAAAAAATTAGAATAATATAAGATAATTACCAAAACTAATAAATCGTCAAATTAAGAAAAACTAATTTAATTTCCAAAATTCAGCTGTATTACTAAAATATAAACTTTTGTCATTAAATAAATAACTTTACGTAAAACTCCTAAAATATATTCTATAATAATACTGGAAGCCAAAAAATTATAAGGATTTTATCTCATATCCTTCCAATATAAATTTAATATTTATCTAAAAAAATTATCAATCAATCCTAAAAGTCTCATACCAAAATAAAATTTCACAAGTCACATAATCATCTAAATATGATAATCATTTCCATAAATCACCTAAATTTCCATAAACTAACATTATTATAAGATATGATTCAAAAATTCAATTCAACATATATTTGTCAAATAAAATTACAATATATTATATTTACTTTAATCCTTTAATGTTCCTCAAAAAAATATTGTGATTGTTTTCAGAAATAACAATAATCACATAATCATAAAATCATTTTCCAATCACAATGTTTATATATATGATAAAACATATGTTTCAAAAACAATCTTATTCTTCATAAAATAAATTATTCACTAAAAAATAAAATTACATTCTTACTAGGACTTCACATAGTCTATTGGTTGTTGATGCCTTGTTGCACTTCGTTTGTGGGTTCAGGCCCTCTGACCTTTTCGGAAGTGATGGGTTGTCACCAATCTTGTAGGTTATCCTTTTTATAAAACAATATTAATATAATTAATATAAAATTTAAAAAAATTGATAAACATACCCAAAGATAACTATAATAAATTTAACATTTAATTTAATGTGTTAACCTAAAGTTTCATCTCATACCTTTAGTTTTGAATCCCAAAATTTAATAACCCATAATTACCTAATAATAAAATATCATATAAAAATAAATTGATACTAATACCTTTAAACATATTTCCACCAAAATGAAATGAATTCTTACTTATATAACAATTTCAATAAAACCTATTCTAAACCTAAGTGTTATATTTCCATAAATCACTCTTAAAATACTCTAAATCATCTTAATCGTAGAATACTTAAAACCAAAAAAGGGTGTCTATGACTTTGAACATAATATCAACCCTCAACTTTTAAATCCATGATGGTATTAAAATCTCTTCATATAACCACACTTAAAGACATCTTAATATCTAGATTTATTTAAACTCTTCCTCTCATACCAAATATAAGGACACAGCCTTAATCATTACATAATATTGAGCTTTAAGTCAATAATTCATTCTCTTACATTTGTGGATATTTTGAGGTTTAGAGGTTTAGAGTTTTCTTTCATAAATCATGCATAACAGAACCAAATAATGAAAATTTTATCATTTTGATAATTATCTATACTTTATACCATATATAAACTTTTAAAAAACACATTTTCTCTTTATGAAAAATCATTATGAATATCAACTTGACCACGTCCTTTCCCTTACCCATTCATAAACCCTATGAAAAATATTTTCAAACTTTTGATACGCCCAAAATCTCAATATGTATAATGACCCAAAATTTACATACCAAAATATTACTTCCAAATTTAATAATATTCATTAAAAACATAAAAACCCATGCTAGAACTGTATAGGTTTAGTTTATTTTGAAACTGTGAAGCACAAACAACTGGTTCATAAGACATCTAGATTTCCTCCCACTTTTTCCTTCATAACAAGACCCCTTTTTGAAATATCTTACTTAATACCATTTTTCTTAACCTAGGGAAGAGAAACACAATCAAGGCTATTCTCAAATGCTCAATTAGGGAAAACAAGGGATATATCAATCATATAATAATCATTAGATATATGAACAAAACCTTTGAAAATATTATCCTACGCATGAATGATCGTGATATCATATCAATGGGTAAATCATAAAAATTTATACAGAATCAATGAATATATTCCCAAAAATCGTATCATAAGAAATGGAATTTTTGGAAGACACATAATATTGCGAATAATTTCATATTAGTTAGGGATCATTTCTAAGACCATCATAGTAGAAAAAGTCTATTTCTAAACTGAGTTCATTCCTTTTTCCATCCCCGTATTACTAAATAGGGTTTACCTCTCGTTTCATCCATGAATTGTTGAACTGATGTCATTTCTCATTTTATCCTTGTCTATCTCATGAGATATAAATCTTTACCCAATTCATTGTAGAGAGATATAGGTCTCACCCGTCTCATAATGAAATTGTTCTTACTTGTGTCCAAAAAACATAAATTATTCATCATAACATAACCCAAGGAATAAAATGTGTTTATTAAACATCATTCCAAAATTACATAATCCATGTAAAAGAAATGGATTTCACAAATATAATTCCATAATAAATATAATAAAACCATTGGAATAATAGGGATGGTATACATGAAATGTAACCCTATTAAATAATTCCCTCTTATATAGAAAATATTTTTGATAGAAAACTTTAAATTAATTCTTGAGGAAAATATCTTTTCTTCTTTAATTTATTTTATTCTCAGAATTCCAAAAAATTTAAAAAATACTAATTTTCTTGAAAATGACATTAAAATAGTATAAATTAAGATTCATGGAAATAATTTTTTGTGAAACTCTAAAAATTTGTTCATGTTGTACAAGATAAAATGAAATACTCTTCTCATACTTTTGTTGGATAAGTCAAAAAGTACCACATATCGAAAATGAAAAAATATTCCTTTCCTTCCATTGAATTAAATTCACCAATGGGTAAAACTGAATTTAAAATATTTTAGTATAGTATAATGAATATTTTTTACTAAATATTTATGAAACATGGACATGGAAGATAAATATACCACATTAATTACATACATATAAACAATATCGAATAAAAATGAGATTGTGAAATTATTCTTTCCCTTAGGTATGATATCCTTTATATGTATTTGAACCAGCTTTATAATGATTTAAATAATTTCATTTAATTATTACATCATCATAGTAATTTTGATGATATGATATATGATTATATTATAATTAATCCATTAATAACATTTTATTATTACTTGTTATTCGGGTTTTAACTACTTCATTTTCTTATGCATGTTTTGTCAAATAAGTTATGGTTCCCATACTCATGTTATATCTATGTCATTAAAAAATGATATTAATATAATATAATATAATATTTAATAATTATATACATTTATCTAACCATTATTTAATGGATATCATGTAGAATTAATTGCATTGCATCCTGGAGATGGTTGGTCATACGTATGTACGAGCGACGATATCATTCCCGTAATTCTGAAACTATATGGAAGTGGATGGTATATATTTTGTTCTATAATATATATAATGTTATAATAATTATATATAGTTATTATTTCCATAATTATACCTATCCAAGTAAGGTGGTGGTGAAAAAAAATTACACCATAGTGTAGAGACGACAAGTTGTACGTACGCGCGCATAGTGATTTCATTTTTCTTAGGATAGATAAAAGGTTGAATATGGTAGTTACATAATCATAATAATTTCATAGTATATAATTTATTATATATTAATTACATTATAATGTAAACAACTCTTGAAGAGATAGTATAAAAAGACGCAAGTTTAAAACAATCGGTAGAGGAGATTAACTCTTCTTCGACGAGCTCCCTCTAGATCTCCTATTAAAGCACTAGAATTTTAATTTATAGAAGATAAAAACCTCTAGAGTGTGACTATGGAAGTACAAAATTTAAATTTTTAGAGAATATTTGAGCATGAATTTTGAATTGGAAGTGAAGATGTGAAGGAGGACATTCCCTTTTCTAATTGAGGTGAGGATCACTTTTGAAATCTCCAAAAATGATGATTTATAATAAAATAAATACCCATACAAAAATTTAAAAATGTCCAATTTTAGAATATTATATGAAATAATTTTTTAATCTCATCAACCAATAAATTTTAGACAAATTTTTTATGTCAATTTAAACCTTATCATTTTAATTAAAACGTGGTTATTCTATTTAATTTTAACTAAGTTAACAAATATTTCAACATTAAAAGGGTAAAATATTTACTTATTTTTTGTAAATTAGACCATAAATTAGTCATTTACGACATTTGAGATTATATAATGATTATTTTATATACTTAATTATGTTTTATGATTTATAAATAATTTAATAATACATTATTTTG
Source organism: Viscum album (assembly GCA_963277665.1). NCBI lineage: Eukaryota > Viridiplantae > Streptophyta > Magnoliopsida > Santalales > Viscaceae > Viscum > Viscum album. Next base: position 1,545,794,019 of record OY728142.1, read on the forward strand.
ATAAACAATCAATAGTGTCAATTTCGACATTATTAAATTCATTGATTATGAAAAATATAAAAAGAACAAGTTAACTTCGAACCAAATATTTAATTATATTCTTAATAGGTCAAGGTCATCTAGAAAATTATTTAGATGTATAAAATATCCAAAATAAGGTTTATTTTAATAATTTTAATAACATTTATTTGTTATCTCCATTAATAAAATCATTATTACATCACTTTTGTGTGATTATTTAATATAAAAATTTTTAAAATAAAAAAATGATGAAGATAAATCCCCTATATTTCATAATAATACATATAGTAGAATATACCTCCTAGAAAATCCTACATTAAAAAATGTTATATTTATTAAAACATGAATGTGACAACTTTAACACCACTTTAAATAAAATGTTTTAAGTTTCATAATATTTTCTATATGTATCCAAATGATCAATAAAAATACCCTTGGATTTTTATGGTCAATATATACTCAACCAATAATATTGGTTCATTTTTTTTGTCTTCTAATGGTTATTAAAATATTAATAAAAAATATTTTGTTTATTTTTCATCAATTAAATAACTTCTACATAATAATATTATGACCCTCTAAAGAAAATCATTTATTTCCGTAAAATTACCATGATAAATAAAAAAATGATATTTAATATGAGTTTTTATAGTCAAATTAATATTCTTTGTAACCTTATTTTAAAAATAATATTGTTATTAAAATTTCAGTAAGACGTATTTAACTTTTCTTTAAATAAAATAAATTAAATGTCAAAATCTCATTCATGTGTCTTTCAAAGGATACCATTTTTACCCAAGGATGATTTAGGACTAAACACCCTCATACAATGATATTAAGAAAATTTTTGGGATAATTTTATAATATTTTTTTTACTTTTAATTACCTGATTTACTCTTTTACCGTATTAATAAAAATTATCAAAATTACTATTTATAATGTCCAAAAATAAAAGAAATCTATTTACATAATTTGTACCCACAAATTCCAAATATGGAATATATTTTTAAATAATCAAAGCCCAAAATTTTTAGTAATTAATTTAAGATTAATCTCACTTTAAGAATGATAAAAAATGGGTTTTAAAGTTAAAACATTAGAAAAAATATAAATGTGTTTACATCTAAATTCAATATAAAATTGATTTTAATGACCTACATTATATCAAATGATAAAAAATAAAATATTTATAATTTAAAATGACTAAACAATAAAATTTAACAATATAAATTAATTCTTTGGAAAAAAAATCAATTAAAATTATTAATATTTTTACTACACATCAAAACTTGAAAGTTATCAGAAAAATATCAAAAAATTATCCGAAGTAATTTTTTATGTCCCTATTAAGAATAAGAAGTTTATGTTGTCATATAACAATTATTCATGTATTAATTTTTTATTTTAAAATGGGTTCTTTTTTAAAAGGAGGTAATGTTTCCCTTTTAAAAATATTGTTTTTTATACATACATTAGGTTTTATTAAAATCCTATGACTAAAAAATATTTTGGATAAATATAAAAAATATTTTATTAAATTTATAATTCTTAAATTTCATTAGTTTCAATAATTTCATTTATTAATTTTAATTAATAAAATACAAATATTTCCATTAAATTTAATTAATTTATATTTTTTCAAAAATAATTGGGAGCCAATGAATTCACCATACATTTTCATAATTTGGTTATATTTATTATCACTAATATAATGGCTAGGTTATAATTGTAGTGTTATAATAATGGAATCTTCCAGTTCCTTTAAACTCACAATTATGTTGCATGAATGCTATTAAAGAATTAAAATTATTTAAAGAGGGATATTTATTAAAATATCATGTAAGTAAATTATACCCCAACTAAACTGAATTTCATACCCAAAATTCATCACTTGGATACAAATATATTAGGGTACTTATGCCTCATCACATCCTCAAGTTCCCATGTAGCTTATCAAATTGGTAGTTCTACCGTAAATCTTGAACCAATCAAGTGGTCTTTCTTTGTAGAACATTTTTGCTACAATCCATAATCTCTATTAGTTTTTCATTATAAGTAATATCTTGGTCCATCGTTACAAATATTGAGTTAATAACATTTGAAGGATTGGCTGTTTTATTTATCATTAGATATACATGTAGCGCATCATGAACTTAATAGACATTCAGTCTAAGAGCCAATCTATAAGCTACCTTCCCAACATGATCATGAATTTAAAAAGGACTAATATACCTAGGGTATAGCTAGACCTTATTTACAAATCTAATTTATCTTGACCTTGAAAAGTAAATTTTTTATTAAAATATGAGAAGAATAAAAAGCACAAGTCCCGGTGGGCAGTCCGGAGCCATATGACAGAACAAATAAGGGTGAAAAAATAAATGAATACCTAGGGCATACCCTCAAATAATGTTAACCACCACCAGTTTCAGGCTATTCAGGAAGTGAAAAAATATACAGTCTGGACAAGTGAAGATACCCGAAGACAATTAATTCTCTATGTCTTTTCATTAGTAGTCAGCATACAATTTTTTCAACATTAAGATTCTCTTGTGTATTATTGAATAAATATGACATTATAATTCATTTCATCAACAATCTAAAGTCCTAATAGTTTTATTTCCCCAGCTTCACCACAAAAAGTTTTAGTTCTACTCTTATTTCCATAGAGGGATTAATGAGGATCCATCTAAATACTTGAGTAAAAGATATTATTATAAGAAAATTCCATAAAAGGATGGTGTTGATCCCAGCCACATTTGAAATCCATAAATAAAGATCTCAACATGTCTTATATAGTTTCAATTTTCATCTCAGACTAACCATCTATCTGAGTATGATAAGATGTGATGAAACATAACTCTATATCCAGATCCTGGTGAATACTTCTCCATTAGTTCAACGTAAACCTTAGATCCTGATTAGATATAATGGAAAGCTGTTCTCCATGAAATCTTACCAATTACTTTACTTATATAATGGAAATATGATCTAGATAGAAATCATATATAATGTCAATGAAGTGGGCCAACTTCATAAGGTGATCAACTATAACCCATATAGCATTATGGCCTTCGGATGTTTTGGTAATTTTGATGACAAATTACATAGTTTTGTTTTCTCATTTCCATTATGGTATGGGTAATGATTGTAACATCCCCTTAGAATTTTGTCTCTCGGACTTAACTTTTTTTATGAAACAATCACTGAAAGAAATATTTAGCAACACCTCTTTTATTTCCATCCCAAAATAAATACTCTTTCAGACCCGTGTACATCATTGTTCTTCTAGGATAAATAGAAAATGAAGATCTATGAGACTCTTCCAACATCACGTTATTTATTTTTGGTATGGGAGGAATACAATCACAGTTCCTGGACCTTATTATTCCATCACAATAAATTTTTAATTTGGAAATATTTTTCACCTTATTTTGTAGCTCTACATCTTCCTTGTGTACCTCCTTAACCATCACATGTATATATGGTTGAAAATTCATTTGAGAAATATAATATTTCTCTCCTTCCATTAAATTTTTATGATCCATCCATTGAAAATCCATAAATATTGTTTCTTTTATGATCCTCATCATAGATAGGATAGCATGATCCTTTTGACTCAAAGCATATTCCACCTTTTTCTCTTTCACAATGTGTTAATGTATTAACCAGCTATAATATTTATTTAAATCCAGCCATATTCTTTGGGGAATATTCATATCTTTATGTTTTAAAATAGACATTAAACGTTTATAATCATTATAAATATCACACCTTTTACCATAAATATAATTTCTCTATATATTTAATGAAAATATTACCCAAGCTAACCGAAAATCCTTAGTTAGGAAATTTTCCTCTGTTATTTTCAATTATCACTAGGCATATTCTATCACTATATCATTTTTTTGAGAACACATCACAACTCCTTCTTGGATGCATCACTTTATATCACAAACCCTTCTCCACTACATGTTAGTGTAAGCATAGGTGTACTGGATGACCTTCATTTAATATATTTGAAATTCTCTTCAAATTCCTCCATCTACACAAACATAACTTTTTTCCAATCGAATTTGGTGTGTTGATTAGATAGTCATGAAATTTATTTCAAAAAATTTCAATAATATCTATCCAAACCAAGAAAACATCAGATTTTAGTTACCATTATCAGTCTATGTCAATATTCAGTAACTTTTATTTTTCCTAGATCCATAGATACCTCCTCTCTGGTGATTATGTTTCCCAAAAATGAAACTTTTTAAATCCAAAATTAAAACTTGGTAAATTTTTCATAAAAATATACTTTCTACTATAATATTCAATTTATATTCATATTAATTCATGATCATAGAACATACAATAGTATATTCTATAAATTTTATCACAAACTGATCAATATAGTCACAAATGACCTTATTCATTAGAACCACGTAGATAACAGGGGAATTAGTAAAACCAAAAGGAATCACTATAAATTCATAGATTGCATACCTTGTAAAGAATGTAGTCTTTGGTATATAATCCTTATTGACCCCTTAATTGATTATTTCCTTGTCGAATATCAATATTAGAAAAATATTGATATCTGCATAGTTGTTGGAACAAGTCATAGGTTCTAAGAAGAATATATTTTTTTCTTTATAGTGATCTTGTTAATTCCTTGATAATCAATTAAGATTCTCATTTATCCATGTTACATCCTAAAAAATAAAAAAATCACCCTCAATGTGAAGAACTAGGGTATATGAATCAATTTCCAAGATTCACTTTGATTTTTTTCTTCAATTCCTGCAACTCAATTGGGAACATTCTATAAAGTGTCATTAAAATAGGTTTATCACCTGGAATGAGTACGACTAAAAACTCTACTTCACGATTCAGTGGAAGAACAATAAATTCTTCTAGAAATACATCAAAAAATGATGTACAATATTTGTATTATTAATGGTAATTTTCTCACCAAATATTGGAGATAAATAACCATTATTTATTGGAATCAAGACACAGAAGATGGATGAAATTTCCATTAGAAGGTCATATTCAACCTTGCATAGATAGATGATAATAAATTGATATGGAATATAAAATTTGACTTCCCTTCGTTGGAAAATGATATGAGATCTATATAGAAAAATCCAATCCATTCTAAGAATCAAATAAAATTCCACTAAAGGAAGGACTATAAGATTTTCAAGAATCACTTTCTCACAAACTTCAAGTGGATAAGAATTATAAACATTTGATGTGACTGTTGTACAATTAAGAGTTGTCATAAGTAAATTATCATCTAATTGTGGAAGTAATATTGTGATACCCTCAGAAAATTATTCAGTAATAAAAGAGTGGGAGGATACAAAATCCAATAAAACATTATCTACATTTGATTTTATTGTAAGTGTACCTTTCACCACTTCATTATCATACTTCACATCACTGATAGTGATCGCATGTGACAATACATTGTCTTTGGTATTAATAGTTTGTTGATTTCAATCACAATTTTGAACCCTCATATTTAGTCATTGGTTAGAATCATTCCACATTGCCTTTCACTAGTAACATTCAAGTGTGGGTGGTACATTCTGTGTCTCATTTTCTATATTCGCAACATTAGAAAACTTTTTCCCATCACTTCGAAGTTCAACTACCCGATGACATTATATCCCAAACATAAAACATTTTATATTCCCTTAAAAATAGTTTACTTCATGATTCTTTCCACAATTTGAGAATTAGGTAAAACTTGTTTTCTTATCAGTGTGGTATTTATATTTTCCATTGAATTCAATTTTTCTCTTCTTATCAAACCCATAAGACTGATGGGTTACTACAACCTTAATCTAAACCTTGATAACACATCATATGATTTCCTCATAGTTATTGAAGTCCCCTATAGATAATTCCATTAAGATATTTTGTTTTAATCTAATAAAGAATCGATTAATTTTACTCTCAAGTTGGATAATAATTCTGTAAGCATACCTTGCATGTCTTGTAAAATTTTCTTCATCTGTACCAACGGATTCATCATACATTTACTTAATTGAAAGGAACTCCTTATCCAAATTTTTTTGAAGCATACTAAAAATGTAATTATTGAAAAATATGTTCTTGAACTCATCCCATTCTATATATTCAATACCATCTATTTTCCACATATTCCTGATAAGATTATTCCATTGATCATCTTCACCTTCTAACCAACAAGATTATAAGATAAATTTATCATTCTATAGAAATTGAATAAATAAATATATAATTCCAGTTGTACTAATCCATTGTTCAACCATTAGTGGATTAGAAGACCCACTGAAAAAAAGGTGGTTGTTGCCTCATAAATGTCTCAACAGAATGTGTTTCCCTTCATTTCTTGTTTGGAGAACATGTATGACACATTGATTGAGATAGTTGTATGATCATAGTGAAAATATTTTCCATTCCATATTCCATAAAATTTCATTTCATACGAGTAAATTCATTTCATTTACCATCTCATTCATCATTAACACGGTTCCTTTGGGTTCCATCCATTGACTAAAACTAAGAATCATAGTGTGAGAAACATAAATAGTAATGGTAAAACCACAAAATCAAGAATAAAATTTCAATTTATGACACTTTATATTTTATACTTTGTTATTCCTAATAATTTCTAAAACACTATGATTGTAACCTATACTTATCCATATCATTGGGGTTCTTAGTAAGGTTTTATCATCCTAGTTTCCAAAGGTTTGTTATACCTTTTCATTGATACCTAAAATAATGACCCATATTTTTCATATATAGATATTACTTCAAAACTAAATAATATTAATTACAAAACCAAATAAAAACCAAACCAAGGCCGTATATGTTTATTGTCTTTATAAAATATGAAACAAAAACATCTGGTTCACAAGACATCTAAATTATCTCCTACTTATTCCTTCATAACTAGACCCCTTTTTGACATATCTGACGTAATAGTCTTCTATATGACATGGGGAGAGGAAACAAAAAAAGGGTGAGATCTGATAATTGATAAGGGTAAAAAAGTGATATATCAATCATATCATTATAATAAGATATAAGAATATAGCATTTGAAAATATTATTCTATATATGAAATATCTGATACCATTTCATGGGATAAATCATAAAAGTACATAAAGAATCAATGAATATATTCCCAAAATTCATATAATAAGACATAGAATTTGTATAATACATATAAGAATAAAAAATAATTTCATTTTAGTCAAGGAAAATTCCCAAAAGAATCATAGAGGACAAATTACATTACTGAACTGAGTCACTCATCATTCCATCTCCTTATTACTAAACTGAGTTTCTTTCATGTTCTGACCCTGCATTGTTGAACTGAGCATATTTCTCATTACATCTCAATCTATATAACGAGATATAAATCATTACACAATTAATTGGAGTTAAATATAGGTAACACACATCTAAAAATAAAATCATTCTTAAATTTTGAACAAAAACATAAATCATTCATTATTTTATAACCCAATGAATAAAATGGGTTTCTTAAACATCATTCCATCATAACATAATCCATGTAAAAAATATATTTAATAAAGATAATTCCACCATAAAAATAATCAAACCATTGGAATAATATGGATTTTATACATGAAACATAACCTTGTTAAATAATTCCATATTATATGGAAACTAATTTTTATAGAACACTTAAAATTAATTTTTCAAGAAAATAACCTTTCTTCTTCAAAAGCGTTTTCTTATCTCAAAATGACTCCCAATTTTAATATATTTAAGAATTTTTTTTGAAAGTAATATTTAAATATTGTAAAAGAAAATTCATGGAAATAAGGTGTTATGAAAATTTAAAACCCCATTCTTTCCATATAAGATAAATAAAAACATTCTTCTCAAAACTTTTTTTGATAAGTCAAAAAGTACTACATATCGAAAATGATGAAATATTTCATTCATAACATTTAAGAAAATTCACCAATGGGTAAAATTGACTTGAGAAAATCATATAAGAATATAAATAATATGTTTTAATATATATTTATGAAACATGGACATGGATGGTAAATATACCATAGCAAATACATATGTATAAACAATTTTGTATAATAATGAGATTGTTAAATTATTCCTTAACTTAGGTATGATATCCTTTACATGTATCCAAAAATATTTTATCAAAATTTAGTAATTTCATTGACTTGTTCTGAAATCATATTCCTTTTTATGATATCACATATGATCATATTATGAACTATTTTTTAATAATATCTCATTGTTACTCTTTATTCGAGTATTACCTACTTTATTTTCTAAAGCATGTTTTGTCAAATAAGTTACAGTTAGCCTTATTATGTTGTAGTTATATAATTTCCAAAATGATATTAATATAATTTATATTTTATTTATTAATTTTATACATTTATATAATCATTAATTAATGTATATCATGTACACTGAATTGAATCCCATTATAGAGACCGTAGGTCATACGTACGCATGAGCGATGATATCAATCCCATAATTGTGAAATGGTATGGAAGTGGATTGTATATATTTTGTTCTGGAATACATATCATGTTATAATAATAGTGTATCATTATTATTTCCATTATAATACCTGTCAAATTAAGGTGGTGGTGAAAAATATATTACACCACGGTGTGGAGATGATAAGTTGTATGTACGCACGCATGATGATTTCATTTTTCGTAGGATATATAAAAAATGTAATATGGTGGTTCCATAACAATAATAACATATAATTATATAATTGCTATTGGTTTTATTACTTTATAACGGAAACAACTCATTAAGAGGAAGAAGAATAAGAGGTAAGTTTGAAAGAATCGATAGAGAAGATTGCCTCTTCTTTGATGAGCTCCCTCTTGATCTCCTCTTAAAGCACTAGATTTTGTGTTGGTAGAAGACCATAACCTCTATAATGTGACTATGAAAGCTTATAATGGAAATTTTTAAGGTATGGACAAGCATTAAGTCTTAATGTGAAGTGAATAACTATGGGAAGATGTGCCCTTTTATAATTGAGGTGAATGGAACTTTTGGAATCTCTAAAAATGTTCATTTATAACAAAATCAATACCAATACAAAAACATAAAAAATTTCATATTTTCTAATATTATAAAAAATACGTTTGTCATATCATCATCCCATATATTTTAGACATGTTTTTTATCAATTTAAACCTTCACGTCTAAATTAACTCTAGGTTATTATATTTAATTTTTACTAAGGTAAAAAAATATTTCAATATTAAAAGGGTGAAATATTTCTTTATTTTAAGTCAATTAGACCATAAATGAATAATTTAGAGCATTTTAGACCATGTAATAATTTTTTATATATTTTTAAAAATGTTTTATGATTTTTAATTAATTTAATAATACATTGTTTTGATAAATAAACAATAATGTCAATTTTGACACTATTCCATTCATTGATTATTAAAAATATAAATATAATAAGTTCACTTCTAAAAAAATATTTTATTATATTCCTAATAGGTCAAGGTAAACTAGAATTTTTTTTGGATATATTAATTATCCCAAACTGTATTTATTTTAAAATTTTTAATAGAATTTATTTGGTATCTCTCTTCATAAAATAATTACTGCATCAATTTTGTGTAATAATTTAATATAATTATTTTTTGAATGAAAATTAAAAAAATACCACGAGGGAGATAAATACACTTGATTATACAATAATAATTATTTCATAATATATCTTCTATAAAATAAAACAATATAAATTTTATTTTTATTCAAACATGAATTGGACAACTTTAACGACACTTTAAATAAAATAGTATAAGTGTCATAATATATTCTATATTGCTCAAAATAGTCAATAAATAGACCCTAGGATGATTATTTATGACATATTCTTGACCAATAATATTTATTTTTTGTGTTTTTATCTTTTAATCGTTATTAGTATTTTAATTAAAAAATTACTAATTTTTTATTATATAAATAATTTGTGCATCACCAATTTATAAGCTTTTAAGGTTATTATTTATTTCCTAAAAATAATAAATAAATCACCAATATAAATAAAAAAATTTATATTTAAAATTATTATTTATAGTCAAATTTATATTCTATAAAACATTATATTAGGAATGATATAGTTATTAAAATTTGACTGAGACATATTTAATTTTTCATTAAATAAAATTAATTATATATCATAATCTCATCCAAGATGCTTCTAAAGGATACCATTTCGACTGTAAGATGATTTAGGTTGAAACAAATCATCCAATTACATTATTACAAGTGTTAGGGTAATTTTATAATATTAATTTTATCCTTAATTACCAGATTTACCCTTTTACCATATTTATAAAAATTACCAAAGTTACAACTCATAATCTGAAAAAATAAAATAAAGCTATTTATATAATTTGAAACAACTAATTCCAAATATAAAATCTATTTTTAAAAATAAAAAAAATATTTTTTATTAATTAATTTAAAATAAATCTCATTTTCGGAATGAGAAAATGAGTTTAAAAGATAAATTATTGGAAAAGATTTAAATGTTTTCACATCTAAATTCAATGTAAAATTATTTACATTGACCTATATTATATTTAATGATAAAAATATAATCTATAAATACTATAAAACCATTGAATTATATAATTTAACCATATAAATTATTTTGATGAAATATTTTGTTTTCAGCTAAAAATTATTATATTTTTACAATTCATCAAAACTTCAAAGTTATCAATAAATACCAAAATTTTACCCAACATAACTTTATATATATATATATATTCTAAATAATAAGTTTCTATTTTCAAATAAAAATTATTAATGTTTCATAAGTTTAATTTAAAATGGGTTTTCAATTAAAAGGTGGCAAAATTATCCTTTTGAAAAATATAGGTGGTTGTAAATAAAATAAGGTTCATGCATATACTATATCTAAAAAATATATTGGATAAATATATAAAATATTTTATAAAATATATATAACATATATATTTCATTAATTTCATTTACTAATTTTAATTAACAAAAATATAAATATTTATTTTACAATTAATTGGTTTATATTTTTTATAAATAATTGGTATCTAATTAATTCATCATAAATATTAATAAGTTATTTATATTTATTTCCTCTAACTTAACTGCAACTTTATAATGGTCAAGTTATACTAATAGTGTCCCACGGTTCATTTAAACTCAGAATTCTGTGAAATGATAACTATTTAAAAATTATAACTATTTAAGGAGAATTATTTATTAAAATATTGGGGTGTTGCAATATGGAACATTAAAATAATGAATGAATACATTAGTTCAAAAATAATTATAAAAAATTTCTTTTTTCAAAATTAACTTTGGGAAAAAAATAAACATTTTATTGCCCTAAAAATCACCATTTCTACAAACAAAATTCCATAAAATTTTTCAAAGGAAACCATAAAGTAAAAAAACACATATAAGTTTTTTTTTAAACAAGATAAATTCATAAATATTTTTCACATAGTTATAATTTTCTACCTTAATAAGTACAAATACTTTATTTTAAACATGAACTTAATAAATTACTTTGTAAAATCAAGATATTCTTGTAAAAACATAGAAAGAATTAATAAATCATATATGTAACTTGGGAATTCATTTAATTATCGTGATTAATTATAGAGAAACCCTAGTGCATACACATGAAATAACCCTTGCATTTATGCTTAAAATAACCCTTGCATTTATACTTAGAGTAACCATCATAGTTACATTTAGAATAACCATTACAGTCAACATCTAACACACCCAATGCATTAGAGGGCTATCATAGACCCACGTATCGTTTTTCATAAATAAACCTCCCATAGTCATAAAAATTCCCATTAACCATAACATAACCCTAAAATATAAATTCTTTCATCATAGAAACATTCCTTATGGAAAATTACTTAATTAAAATGAAAACTAAGCACATAAAAAAATTCATTGAAAATAATAACGTAATCTTGTAAATTAATATTTAAATAAAAGATAATTCACAAATGTTGGAATGTATTCTCATTCAGATTTAGTTAAAAAATCCTTCTATATTTTTGTCAAAAAAGTTATAATGTACCTCATTTTGAAAATAAAAAAAAGATTCCTTTCAAAATGTTTTTTAAAAATTAAAACACGTGTAAAAATGGATTTAAAAATTCATAGAATCATAAAACAAATTATTTAATAAATTTTTAGAAAATAAACATACTTATATGGAAAAAAATAATTTAAGGGGAAACAATAAAAATATACTTTTTAAAATAAATCCTCTTACCTTGATTCTACCATGTAGAGTAAGTTCATTATATTCAAGGAATAATGAACTTTGGTTAATTTATAATTTATTAATAAAATTTTTAATTTTTATAACACCTTTTATAACACTTATTATCATGTTACATATAATGACATAATCATTTAATTTTACATTATATGTTTTGATTCATAATACCAAAATGACTTTGGTGAGTTTACTATCTCCAAAGATGTCATTATTCCATCATCTCCAACATAATAATGATAAAATATTTATCATTTTTATAAATAAATTATACTTTTAAATCCAACCATTAAATATGGTTATGAAAAATAACTATGTTACAATCAAAGAGATGGTAGGTCGCACATAAGCATGAGTAACATTTCCATTTTTTCCAATGATCATTATGGAAAGAAGGTAATAATTATTTTATCTTTCTATAATTAACATAATATCATAAATATCATATTAATTCTTAAAGTATACTTATATATATCATCCATGTGATCTGGTGATGAAAAATAGATCACATTACATCATGGTGGTGGTGGTCCATACATACGCACAAATGATGTTATCATTTTTCTATGCATAGAAATGTATGAACATAATTGATATATTTTCTTTTTATAATGATAAATATGAAATTAATAATAAATAGAACCATTAATTCCATAATTATAATAAATATTGAGATATGTTGATGGAAAAAGAATTACATTGGTTCAGGAGGTAGTAGTCTACCATACACACGGACAATGAATTGTTTCCCCATTTGATAGAAGAGGATATTGATTTTGGTTATACCACAAACATAGTAAAATCTATGTATATAGAGGGTATTTTAGTTATTATTTTATTATGGTTGAATAAGGTTTCAGGGATTTGGGGCCTGTTCCGACATAGCTTGAAGGGCATTCTCGATCCCCGTGGGTTAGAAACTAGCACCTAGAATTATACAATATAAAAGGGGGAAAATTTTCCCAAAAAAAATAGAATATATAAAATAAATTTAGTATTAATAAAATAAAAACCCCATAGGGAAAACTATACCAAAATAAAAACATGAATAAACAGACCAAAGTATAACCATAAAGTACCAAAAAATAGGGTAAGCAGACAATTCCAAATGGACACAACTCTCCAAGCCCAATGATTGAATACTATAACTACTTTAAAGTGGTTCTATACGCATTATCAAAACTATTATGAGGTAATCTACAATTACCTGATGGAAAAAGTAGGGTGTGAGTGAAAAGAACAGTAAGGTCTCACCACGGACTCCACAAGAAAATGCCACATTTAATTAACCAAATAAAGATTTTAGTTTCAAACAAACAGGCATGGAATTTAAAATTAATCTTTTCAAAAATGATTCTTTACATTTAAGATGATGGAAATGCTTTAAAACTTGGATTAATAAATATTTCATATAAAACAGTTTATATAAATTTTAAAGGCATGTGTAAGACAGTTTACAAATAATGGAATATATTTCAAATATAAACAACGAGAAACATGGTCATCTTCCATGTGGAATGATTGTTCTAGGCTATATAAATCCCTCACACTCAGAATATTATCCTGATAATATGTGTACAAATGATCCTTAAACACTGATCAAGAAAGAACCCATCATAATCCCATCATAGATGTGACCAACTACATATTTATTCTTAGTGTTATAAAGCGTGGATAAATTATTATCCTAAATGAATCCCTAATTACCTAGGCTTACATGTCCTCAAAAATAAAACAATAGTGTATAATTTATTTTGAAACAATCTAAAATATAATTCAAAAAAAAATTCCTTTTTAATATGTAAATTTAAATTTAAAAACCAAAATGGGTTTTTAATAAAATCACTATTTTACCAAGATAAGATCATTAGGATTCTATCAGAAGCATTTTATGTCATTTTTCTCAAATACTGCTTTGAAATAAATTCCATAAAATGATCTTTCACAATTTAAATTTCACAATTTCCACCAATTTTACAAACACACACCAATTAATTGGAATTTGGGTTTTTTCCAATTATGTTCCAAATCAAACACAAATACTCAATTCACTTGAACTGGGTTTTTAATAAACCAAAAGAAATCAATTAAATTGAAATCTATCAATTTAATTTAAATCAAACAATTGAAATTAAATCAATCAATTTAGGGTCAATCAAATTGTCCATCATTAATGGAACCACCTACCTTAGGATCACGGTATCTCGAAACAAAAATCCTTAATTGAGAAACTTTGATGAAGAAAATTATAAATGGAGATCCAAAAAATCAAACCTAGATTCATGATCTAAAACAATGGGGATTAGATCCTCCGAGAACATAGAGATCTATAAAACCCCTAGGGATGAGAGAGGAGGAAGTGAAAGAAAGAGAATAGAAAAAGGAAACATACCAGGAAGAGAATGAACATTGCTTTATAAGATTTTATTCGATTAATAAACGGTGTAGAGGGGATAAAATCACGTATTGGGAGTATCCAAGTAAGAACAAATCATATTTTGATTATATAGTCCCTTCTGTCACTTAAACTGTGGGTTTCACAATTATAAAACTAATTTTCAGATTAATTAAACCACAAACACATGGTTTGATAATCAGGGCTACACAGTTAGAAAAAAAGTGTTCCCAAACCATAAAACCATACTTTTGGGTTTCATGGTTTATTCATGGTGGTCACACAGTTTTTCACATTGTGTTCCAACCATTCAAACCCTCGCTAT
The DNA here is from genome assembly GCA_963277665.1 of Viscum album. Lineage (NCBI taxonomy): Eukaryota > Viridiplantae > Streptophyta > Magnoliopsida > Santalales > Viscaceae > Viscum > Viscum album. The sequence continues at coordinate 1,545,809,094 of OY728142.1, forward strand.
CTAGATTTAAATATTTGGTACTAGTAGGGTGCACTGTTTGGGAAAAACATACACCAATTGTGTGAAACTTCATAACTTTAAAAATTCATAAACTTTTAACATAAAACCTAACTAAATGAAACCCAACCAAAGAATGATCAAAATATGGTTTTATGAATGCCTAAATAAAGTAACATGATGTTACAACCTCATCACTATAGAAACTTTCTATCCCTAGAAAGCCAATTAAGAAGATTCCATGTCAAAAAGATGAGTTCACTACTCTCTCATTATTTCCTCCCTCTCCCACAACACATAAGTATCATAATTGTTCTTCCATATCACTCGAACCAAAGGTATTGTCCTCCCATGAAGTACCTTGGTTTTAAAATCAACTATCTTGATTGCATGCTTAGTCATGAATAAATCAGGATCAAAATCAAGATCACTTCATCTCAGAGCATCAGATGGATCATAAAGATACTTTCGTAGCTGAGATACATGAATCATGTTATGTATAACCATCAGATAGAGTGAAAGGTCTAAATTGAAATACACTTTCTCCACCTTCTCAACAAACTAAAAAGGTCCCGCAAAATGAGGAGAAAGTTTCCATTTTCTCTCAAGTTATCGAGGACCCAAATAAGGTGAAACTTTCATGAACACCGGATCACAAACAAAGAAATATTGTGGTATATTATGGAAATTAGAATAATATTTATACCATCTTTGTTCCATAAATATTTTATGATGAATCAACTAAATATTTGTTGTTATCTCTTGAACAAAAGCACAGTCCAACCAAAAAACATTCACCAATCTTCGACCAACACAACATAGATTTACAAGGTCAACCATACAAGGCCTCAAAAGGATCTATTATAATCATTGAATGGAAATTGTTGGTATAGGAAAAGACATCCATCCCTAGATGTCCATATAAATCCCTATAAAAGTCAACAAATTAAGAATAGAGATCCTCTGACATCTGTATAACTCTTTCTGTCTAGCCATCTGACTGAGCATAGTATGTCGTACTAAAAAATACCTGAGATCCCAATGCCTTTTAAAGTCCTTTAAAAAAATGAGTTGTAAATAAAGGATCCCAATCAGATATTATAGCATATGTAACTCCATGGAAAAGAAAAATCTCTATCACATAGATATTTTCTAACTACAAAACTTACGTTGTATCATGAATGGGTATCCAGTGAGCTGATTTAGATTACCTATAGATCACAACTTATATCACATTTTTCTTTCTATAGGTACACAAAAAACAACTAAAATGTACATAAGGATCTCATCCCACTTCCATGTTAGATATTGAAGTGGATAAAGAACACATGAAGGTCTCCGGTGCTCGGTCTTCACCTTCTAGAATGTATAATAATGAGAGAGAGAAATATGGAACACCTCATCTCATACCTAACCACTAGAATTATCACTTTATTTCTTAGAACATATTTATAGTTCAAGGGTGCACATCACACTCTGATTTATGGAAATCCCTCATCAAGGAATCCCTCACCACTAATGGCACAAAAAAATTCTGATAACATAGAATTCCCTCTATGGAGAAAGACCAATCAACAACGGTCTCCCCATCATAAATAGAGTCTCTAAGGCTATATAAATCATCACCGAGAATATTTTCCAGAAGGATCAACATAAATACAAGGTTTGGAATCCACCTCTCCTAGTAACATCACATTGGGAATCTATAAATCATAATTTGGTAGCTTGGCATAAATTTAATGATTTATCAAAAATTCTAAAACTACTCTCAAATTACGCACATGATCCTCCTAAGACTAATAGTAAACAAGGATGGAATCCGAAAATACTTTCATTATGGTATCAAGGTACTAATTTGAAATCTTGTTAATTAAATCCATAAAGGCTTTAGGAGCATTGGGTAGACTAAAAGGAATGATAAGTTACTCATAATGGTCATACCTACATTGAGTGGCGGTTTTTGGAATGTCAGATTCTTTTACTCTGAATTTATGGTAGATATATCAATGATCAATCTTCAAAAATAATTATCCCCCTTTAACTAGGTCAAATAGATCATAAATTCATGGAAATGGATACTTTTTCATGACCGTAACTCGATTGAGTTTTTGGTGATCAGCACAAAGGGGGAGTAAACCATAATCTTTCCTAGAAAAGAGAATTTGTACCATTTAATGTGACACACATGGTCATAGAAATATTTATCTAAAATATCATCCAACTGATTCTTTACCACTTTCATTTTAGATGGTTCCATGCATCTAGATGAAATAGACACTAGTTGAGTACCACGCACTAAATCTATAGAAAACTCTAACTCCCTTACTGGTGGAAACCCAGAGAAGTCAGAAGTAAAAATTCGGGAATCTCAACGTTGAATGGAGGGAGATCACTGATCAAATTATCTTTCTATAGATCAAAAGATAAAAATATATTACTTTCCCCATCTCTGGATAAAAAGTTTTGGCTCTACTCGACCTTAGGTCCCATTCTCCTTGAAATATATGGAATCCCCCTCGGATGTCGTAAAGGTGACCCATTGAAGATAACAATAAATATGGGATTTATTGTCTATGATCCAATCTATCTCGCATATTATGTCAAGAGGATTAATGTAGAAAACTATAAAACTCTGTGAAATATTGATATTTGGTTATGAAAAAACACAAGAAGGACTACGGAGACCCTTCTCTCTCTTTTTTTCAATGGGTGTAGTAATATACATAACATAATTAAAAATAAACATGGAAATATTAATAAGATTAAAAATAAATAATGAAATAATGAATGATATACAACATTATCAGAAAAATTAGTCACTGATGATGAATCTATAGTTATGGTAACTCTAACAGTCACTAGACCTGTATCCACTACCTATCTACACTCTTCTACTAAAAGAAGAATCTTGGTTCGGTATAACTATGGTTGTAACCCATTTTTTCATAAAGAATCTAATTCCACCATAATTTTAATAGGTATATATGATCTTATGCCGCAACATGGAGTGGAATAATCATGGATGAAAATTTTCAAGTGACCTAAGAATCTGCAATAACCACGTATCTTGGGTGCCTCAATGAAAACCCTCTTTCAGTGACCATGATTTCAACACTTGTAGAAAATCAAAGTGCCTCTTCTAGACACTATAGGAGGTCTAGAAAAACAAATGATTTTGTGAACTACCTTGATAATAATCATGTTTTTTCATCCCTTTATGGGAACTCAACAAACTTCCACTGAGAAAAAAACAAATGGTCGTCAACACAAACTTTCCATCCATGTCTATTTCGACCATCAATGATTTATCCTACACATTAGCCAAAGATAGAAGCATAAACTAGAAAATATGATATAAAATATCATATCAAAGTACCATATAAAACCTCATAGTCTTCATCTTCTCTTTTGAAACTATCTCAAGAGAAATTTCACAAGATCATTAGAATGGTTTCTATATTCTATTTAGGTCTTATCAGCTAGCTCAATTTTGAAAAACTCAATATCCATAGACAATGCTATAAAATCGAAATATAACTAGTCCGTTAAAATATTTTTAAATTCCTTCCACTATAATCCCTTTTTCTTCTTTATCATCATCATCATGTCCCATCATCTCCATCTATGTCCCTTCAGAAAAAGGTGGTACACTTCCCCTTTATTTCATCAGGTATCTCCAAAAACTCAAAGAAATTATCAATCCTTATCAACCATCCCTTAGAATATTGAGTAAAATTAGAGAGTAATAGCACTGGTAGTTTCTGTTGAATGAACTCTTAAGCATAATTCTGGTAATCATCCTTCTCATGATCCACAGCTAGAGCCTGAACGGGAATTGGTGGTGGTACTTGTCCTGAAACATAGATAGTCCACAAAATGACCTCAAATAGACTCAGGTACACAAGAGGATTTTCTCACTTAGTTTCATTAGAATATTTCTCATGGATATGATTTCTATGTATTCTTAGAGTCATGATGAAAAAAACATCAGAAGAAAAAGTTTAAGACATAAGATTAGCACCCAAATAGAGAAACCATGGGAACTAAATCCCAACAAATAAGAAAACAAGATTTTCATTTCAATCTATCCAAATAAAATGTAGGGAAAATACTACAACTAGGCCGCAATAAATCTTTCCAAAATCACCCATAGTGACTTAAGCCTCATTGCAGTGACAGCTGGAAAGACACTAAATCAAAACTACCTCCTTAATCCCAACAAGAGTATACAACTACATACTAACATCAAGGGAAGATTAACCTCTCTTTGATACCACATTTTAATGAACCAACCGAGATTCCTAGGTACCTTGATAACTGTGCCAATCCTGAAAAATCCTGAAGGGTGTTCTTGATCCCCATGGGTTGGAGACTAGCACCTGGCATCATACAATATGTCGAAAATAATTTACCACAAACACAATGGAAGTAAGCTAAACATGTCAATATGCATACAAGAACAACTCGATAGGGAGAACTCTACTAGAAGTCAAACAGGAATTAATAGCCCATGTACAACCATACAGTATGAAAAATTAGGATAACCTAACCAACCAAGCCCCAGCAGAAACAAACTTTCCAAGACCAGTGATCAATATCTAAAATATCCTACAGGTTGTATGTTACCCTTTCTCAAACCTAGAAATATAAAATCTAAAAACACCTAAAGGAATAAGTAGGGTTTGTTCTAAAATATTAGTAGGGTCTCACTAATGATTCCATAATAACATGCAACATTTAATTATCCTAATAAAGATAACAATTTTAAATAAACATGCATGGAACATAAAAATCATATTTAAAAAATCATGTTTTCCATTTAACATTATGGAAATAATTAAAACAAATAGCTCAAAATTTTATTTAAAATTGTTTATATATATTCGTAAGGCATGTGTACAATAGTTTAAAAACAATGGAATATATTTAAAATATAAACAATTAGCAACGTGGTCCTCTTCGAAAATTTAAAATAATTCTACGCTATGGGATTACCTCACATTTTAACTGTAGTCATAGAAATATATGTACACATGTCCCTTAGACACTAGTCAAAAAGGAACCCATAACCACCCCATCAAGGATGTGTCCTAATGCATATGTATTGTTTGTAATGTAATGTTTAAATAGATTTTTTCCCCCAAATAACTCGCTGACTATCTAGGATTACATGTCCCCTAACAACAGTCAATAATGGGGAATTTATTTTAAAACATTCTAAAAAATAATTTAACCCATTTTTTAAATTTCAATATGTCAATTTCCATTGAAAACCCAAAATGAATTTCAATTCAAATTATGTCCTTACCTTGATAAAACCACTGGGTTTCTACCAAAACCATTTTAAGACATTTTTCTCAAAAAAAATTGAAATTAATTTCATAACATCAGTTTCACAATTTAAATTTTAAAATTTTCTATCAAGTTCAAAAAACACCATAATTCATTAGAATTGAGAGTTTTTACCAATTTTTCCCCAAATCAAACATAAGTCCTACATTCACTAGAATTTGGTATTTAATAAACCAATTTAAATCTATTTAATTGAAATAATGAAATTTAATCTCAATTAAATAATTTAATTTCAAGAAAAAAATTAGGGTTAATCAAATTGACCCTAATAAATGGAACTAACTACCTCGGGATCATGGGATCTCAAAACACAAATCCATAATCGGGAAACTCCAATAAAAAACATCGAAAACATTGATCTGAGTTTCAAAACTAGAATGAATATCCAAAAAATATGGATTCAAACCTCTATTAATATTATTGATCTTTAAACGCTTATATAGAAGAGAGGAGAGAGCAGGAGAAAGATAACGGGAAGAGGAAACTTACCAAAAAGAGATCAAACATCATTCTCTTAGGTTCGATGCTCTTCTAGAAGGGTGTAGAGTATAAAAATTCCCACTTGGGATACTCCTTGAATGAATATATATTTGTAGTGTCGTAAAGGCCCACCAATAACTTAAACTAAGGATTTTGGGATTTTAAATCTAATTTTTGGATTAATTAAATCTCATATGCATGGTTAGCTTGGAACGGTGGTATGGTTAGACAAATAATGCATTCTAAATGTGCACCCCATACTATAGGTTTTTGCTATTTCTCCTTGTTCAGAACATGATTTTTCAAACTATGTACCAACAGTGCAAACCCTCACTGACCAGGTTTTCACAGTTTCCACTAGTAGGGCACAAGGTTTTGCAAAACTGTGCACCAACCATGCATAGCCCAAGAACATCCAAAAATTTTCAAATTTTCACCTAAAACATCCCTAAATGAAACCCAAAAAAATAATGATAAAAATAGGGTTTATTAATACCTGAAAATAGTACCAAGATGTTACCACAAATACTAAACTAGTTTTATCCAGCACTAGGGCCTTAACAGTGTTAGCTAAAAACACTTTTAAATACCCCCTTTGTTTCCGCAAAAAAAATTTATATTAAGGTGGGCCTTTGACAGTGATTTTTTAGAGTTGTTAAATGGGGTCTTTAATAGCGCTAAAAAACACTGATAAAGACCCACAATTATCAGTGCTTTTTTACAAGCACTGATAAAGGCCTACCCGATAACAGCTCTTTTAAAAAAGTGCTGATAAAAGGGTAATTTTATGAGTGCTTGTAAAATGTGATGATAAAAGTATTTATAAAAAATAAATCTCACAAAAAATAATATATTTTTATATTTATATATTTATACGGATATAAATGTAATATCTATCATTTGAAATATTTTTTAGATACGTTTAATAGGCATTTATACTTAATATATAATATATTTAATGAAAACGTATTATAAAAAAACTAAAAAAAGTTAATTAATAATTTTACTATTATTAATGAGTAATATTCATTTAATATCAATTTGATGTAAAAAATAATGAAAATAAAAAAAATATCTAAAATAAGTTCAAAATATAACTCAATCTTCAAACGACAATAACTTTTGGCCCGTGTGTCTGTTTGGGCTCTACGACGTAAAAAATTGAATCTTGCAACATGATATATTCCTTAAATGACATTGTAACGACCCAAAATTTTTCAATGGAAATTTCCTTCTTATATTTATGTCATAAAATCACATGGAAACACAACATAATGAACTACTAAGTGATAAGTGACCTTTAAACATAAGTTTTTCACTTATGTGTTTGGAATTTCGAAAATTCGGCATACACTGTTGTGTTCAACATGTTTTTTTGGAGTCTAATAAAACAAGAATAATTTTTAGTGAATAGTAACCTACCCTAATGAATAGTAACATACCCATAGGAATAGTGATATACCCTAATGAATATTAACCTCACCTATGATAGTATAAAATTAATATTCAAGTCGGAAGTACAATATACCTATGTTTTAGAATGAGTTAATGAATGTTTTAAAACTTCTTTTGATAATAAATTATTATTTTAATTAAATATTAAAATAATCATATTTATAAAATTATTTTTGAAAAATGGAATTCATTTTTATATTTTGCATGTCAAAAAATGGTTAGGGTTAATTTTTTAATTTTTCCGAAATACTTGAATTTTTGATGAATAGTAGAATCTTATAATTCACAATAAATGCTAAATATTTGATTAATTGTGTTATCGATGATGTTCTGATGATGTAAGCCCACTTGTTTTGGTATCACATGATAAAATCACTATTCTTGGTCATAAAATACTTACTATTCTTTGTCTTGGGATGAAATAAAAAATTAATGATTATTATATTATGAAATCCCTCTTCTCCTCCACTATAAAAACCCCCTTCACTCCCTCTTCTCTCCACACCTCTCAAGCTCCAAGACATCTCTAAAATTTGACAAAATATCACCCCATGGTCCTACCTCACGTCCAAAATCTCACATCCTCCTCAAAATACCACAACCTCTCCCCTTAAGAGTTTCTCAAATGAGGAAGTCTCAAGAGATAAATTCCTCTTCCCAAATTTCTTCTTTTCTTTTATGTTCTTTTCTTTTGAATTTCTTTCCTCACCTCCCATCACCATAATAGTATGATAACTCCAGTAGCATAAAAGTACTGTAATTTCTTCATGCTAGTGGTATATTTCATTATCTTCTCTCCTTTCCCCACCCTTTTATTTGAAAGGAATGAAAGCAACGTTTGAGATGTGCTAATTTAGCACATTCAAGGACAACGGTCTATCAATTTCTATTATTATCATTAATTCAGGTCATGAAAACATTTGTGTTACGGTTGAACCAGATTATTATATATATAATATATATTATTTTTGGTTCTTTAATCTTTTTGTAAAAATGGAATTATGTTATAAATCAAAACATATTATTTGTAATCAAACCCACCGAATAACAAAAACGGTTATCACTAAAGTTATATATGTAATAATTAAACATAACTCTAAGTAACCTAATTAAAACTAAAACCATAAAATCTCCTAGATATGAACTAAATAACATGAATTCCACTATATAAACCCACTTCCATCTAGCATATGATCCAAACATGAATATAAGTGAACTGATCTTTAAAGCCAAGTAAACAAATGAGCTCGAACAATGAAATTGAAACGTAAAACTAATAAAAAAGGCTTTGAATGAAATAAAAATAGTTCTAATAAATAAATTACATATAGAATAGGTTTTATAATTATTAATTAATAATACTAATTTGTTTATTCAGGTCATTAAAAACATGTTGATAACACCACCGTATTTAAGGTAAGGGATCCTCCCCTTTTCTCTCTTAATCAAGATTGTCCTCTATACTTTGCCTTTTTATGTGTTCAAGAAAATAATGGGGTATGTTTAAGATCCTCCCCCATACTTCCTTATAGATATATAAGGGATTTGAAACCTCATTTCTCTCTCATCAATCCCTCTTGGTCACACCTGACACTATGCCGGTAAAATCATAACGAATTCTACCCGAATTTTCTTTGTTCTTTCTGGTTGCCTTATATTTCTTTAAAAATGTTGTTATCTTATCTATATATGTGAGTCTTATGACTTATGGTTATTTGTACAATATTTTTATATCAATACCCTTTCATCACATTCTTTCATCGATATACATGATTTTGAAAGATTCCCTCTTTAGAACTTTCCGATAAGCAAACATGTTTTAAGCGGACTTCCTAAATTTTTACCCAAATTTCAAGTGAACTCTATCCTATTTTTTTAAAACACCATTGTATTTATAAAATCAGTATTTTAATTATGAAAACATTTATGGTTCAATTCTGGTTTTATATAAAAGAATGTCTTCTTTTCTTTTTGAAAATCTCTAGAGTGTTTTCCTTAAGACTGCACAAAAATGTTTTAATGCTAATGTTTCTAAAATACATTTTTTATATGTTGTCACTTATATTTGACACTGATTACCATGTTATATGCCTATATTACCCTATGAATGTCCATTTATTTTCTAATCCTTCCCTTTCATTGACACATTCATGATACGACCATTGGATATGTTTTGTGTCATGATTGTGGTACCCAATTCTTTCCATGGGTACCCTTATGTTTATGTATGGTTAATTATATATGATTATTTATGAGGAAATGTTATTTATGTGGAAATAATATTCATGAATATGTTGAGATGGGTGTGCCCAGATATTTCTCCAATGCATTGGGTAAGGTTAAGTCTCATGAGATGCGATGTGAAACGGGATTAGTGGTTATCCTTGAACCGTACTAAAGATATGATATATGATTATGCCAAATTTATATGATTCCATGTTTATATGATCCCATGCTTATATTAAATGATTTCATAAGTTTCATGCTTTGGATATCATTATATTATTCCTCTTAATTCATGTTCTTGAGATGTGTCTTTATGTTCATTCCCTTACTGGGCATTTTTATCTCATCCCTTTGTTCATGTGTTCCCCAGGGTACCCTTTGTAGATGTAAGGGCTCAAAAGTTGTTAGGAGCTCATTATGGAGATTAAATAAAGAAGTGTTTTTTAGCCCCATGTTTTATGTTATATGTACTTAGTTTTCCAAGTCACTAGACTTAACGATCATTTTCTTGTACTATGATGGTTAATTATGCCGGAAATAATGAAATTTTTAATGTAAAAGGATTGAGTCGCTATAGTTGGTATCAGAGGATGGTCTAGTTATTTTTGGAGATTAGGAATAGAGCACCTTAGTGAGAACCTTATGGATGATACTATGTATAAGAAAACAGTCCTAATTTTTGGTGAGTATAGAGTAAGTGGTGTATCAAGAAAATACATCCATGTCTGGATACGATCAGGTATAGGCGGCTCTGGAACAGATGTATCTAGGGGTAAAACCCGAAAAACACCGCTTTGAGCTAGAATTGAAGGGGAACTGGTACACAATAACGGGCCTTGTTTCACACTTGGTTATGACACTCCCGGAGGATATTCTTTGGTATATTCAAGAGCTTAGTACAAACCATTATTAAGGGACAAAAAATCCCATAAGAATATAAGTTAAGAAATAGATCAAGGATAACCTAGATATAAACCTAAGGAATAACAAGTTAGGATGTACTTCTTCTTTATATGTTAATCCTTTAATGTTTAATGTTTCCTTTTTATACTCAATATCTAAGTATTCAAGACCTCTAATTATACTTTCATTTCTTAGTTAATGGCGGGAAATAGAAGAACACGTTCCAAAAACAAATGTTATAGTAAATGTGATGATTTCCCTAATGACATGCCTGATATGATGGAAGAAGGTGCTCAAAATATCATGGTAGTACCTGATCAGCTAGCTTGAGTGATGAATAATAACTTGAATCAGGTGGTATGTTCCCCTCCTCCAAGGAAACAACAATTTGTCGTAGAATCCTTCATGCAGTAAAGGCCTCCCATGTTTAGCAGGTCTTCTGATCCCCTCCTCGCAGAACAATGTATTAACTCCATTGAAAAGACTTTCTCTATCCTCTAGTGCTCGAAAGAAGAGAAAGTTGTACTAGTAGTCTATCATTTTGATGGGGAATCTAATCAGTGGTGGACACGGATCAATAATATGAAGTCTGGAGAGGAAATTGATTCCATAGATTCGGAGGAATTCAAGAGGATGTTTTTCAACAAATATTTTCCTCGAACCCTCCATCTCAAGATGGAAAGAGAGTTCTGTGGACTCAATCAGAAGGAATATGAGTCCAAAAGGTCATATGAATTGAACTTCAAAAGTCTTTAATGGTACGCCTCTATCTTTTTTATGAACACCGAATGTAAGTTGGATCGCTTTTTTAGTGGACTAAAGCCAAGTCTACGAAAATTTTTGGTGATTCGAAACTTCAAAAGCTATGAGGAGATTGTCCATTGTGACCACAAGGTTGAAATGGAGATGTGATACTATCATTGGTCTCATGGTCTTAGTGACAATAAGTTTAAAATGGAGAACAACATGGGTGGTTCACCAAAAAAATCCCATGATGGAAAGAAGCCTCACTTCCCCCTTTGCAAAAATTGTGGGAAGAAGCATCTTGATTACTCTCTCAAGGGAACCAGGAATTGCTTCAAATTCAGAATGTTTGGTCATCTGGCCAAGAACAGTCGAAGGGATATGAAAAATCCCACTAATGTTGAAGAAGAAAGGAAGGTTCAAATCAACACTCAGCATGTAGTGCAGTGTTATAACTGCAAGGATCTTGGGCATCATGCGAACAATTGACCTAAGCCAAGGGTTGTCGGAGGCAATCAGAAACAACCTCCAAGGAAAAAAAGAAGGTCTTATACTATCACTACTGCTAAGGTGGATCTGGAAGATGATGTGGTGACAGGTATGCTTGTTATCCATTCAATAATAGAGAACACACTATTTGATTCTGGTTCTATGCATTCTTTCATATCTTGAATGTTTAGTAGAACAATTAAAACACCCACTCAAAATTTGGAGGTAAAGTTGTCAATGAGAACAGCGAATGGGGCAATTATTGCATCCATGGTTTATAACTCTTCCCTGATTAATGTTTACGGATAGAACCTCCCAACAAATCTTTTCATACTTCCTTTTTTGGAGTTTGATGCTATCTTGGGCATGGATTGGCTATATTTGATCAAAGCCAATATTGACTGCCGGGAAAGGGAGATCACTCTTAAAATCATAAAGCGTCCTCTAATTCTTTTCATGTTCAAGGAGGAAAATGAATCTCCTTTCGAATCATCTTATCATGTGTGGATATTTCTTCCTTATTAGCATGCATATCTAGCTCAAATGATTGTGATGAAGGAGAGAATCATTCTGGAAGACATGCCCATCGTGAGGGATTACACTGATGTAATCCCTGAAGAGTTGTCTGGTCTTCCTCTTAACCAAGAGGTTGAGTTCTCAATTAAACATATCCCCAGATCTCTGCCAATCTCAAAGAAACCTTACAGAATGGCCACCGTAGAGCTGTAAGAGATAAAGAAACAGTTACAGGAGAATATAGAGAAGGGTTTTATATGCCCGAGCGCTTCACTATGGGGTGCTCTAGTCTTCTTCATCAAGAAGATGGATGGATCAATGCGCCTCTGCATTGATTATTGTGAGCTCAATAAAATCACTATAAAGAACAAGTATCCCCTTCCATGGATAGATGAATTGTTCGATCAGCTTCATGGGGCCAGTTATTTTTCTAAGGTGGACCTTCGGTTGGGATATCGCCAACTAAAGGTGATGAAGGAATATATTCCCAAGACTACGTTTCGAACAAGGTATGGAAACTATGAGTTCATAGTGATGCACTTTGGACTCACTAATTCTCCATAAATTTTCATGGATTTAATGAATAGAGTCTTTAGAGATTACCTCGATAAATTTTTCGTGGTCTTTATTGATGATATTCTGATATACTCCAAGTGTAAGGAGGAATATGAGGAGCATTTGGAAAATGTGTTAAAAACATTGCAAAGGGAGAAGTTGTATGAAAATCACAATAAATGTGAGTTCTGGATGGAGAAAGAATCATTCTTGGGGCATGTTATCACCAGGAAAGTGATATCTGTGGACCCTTCCAAGATGAAGGTAATTGAAGATTGGCCGAGGCCAACTTCTGTAACGGAGATCCGTAGATTTTTATGTCTAGCTGGGTATTATCGCTGATTCCTAAAGAACTTTTCATGATTGTCAAACCCAATGACCAAGATGACATGGAAGGTAGTAATGTTCGTCTGGACACTGGAATGTGAAGACTGTTTCAAGGAGTTGAAAAACAAGTTTATCATTGTGTCGGTACTCAAATTCCCTTCAAGTGGGGAACTCTTTGTGGTGTATCGTTATGCTTCTAAGAAAGTCTTAGGCTATGTACTAATGAAAAATGATAAAGTGATAGCCTATGCCTCAAGGAAGCTGAAAATCCAGGATTAAAACTATCACATGCATGATCTAGAGTTGGAGGCTGTGATCATTGCATTGAAAATCTGGCGGCATTATCTCTAGGGGGAAAATGTGAGATATATACTGGCCATAAGAGTCTCAAGTATATATTCAAATAGAAAAAGCTTAATATGTGCTAGTGAATGTGGATAGAGCTCATCAAGGATTATGACCGCTCAATCCACTACCATCCTGGTAAGGCAAACAAGGTGGAAGATGCTCTAAGTAGAAAGGATCTTGCATCTTTATCAATGATGAGAATTGAAAAGGATCGGATCTTCTTAGATTTGAAAAGGATGGGCATGGGAATCTTTAAGGGAGGAACATAATCAATCCTTTCTCAAATGATTTCTCAACTATCCATCTTGGAGAAAATAAAGGATGCTCAAAGAAAGGATGTGGAAATTCAGAAAGGGTGAAAGCTATTAAAAATGGGAAATCCTCTAATTTCAAAATTGACGGGGGAGGAGTTGTAAGATTTGGGACACGATTATGTGTACCATATGATCCATAGATAAAGAAGAAGATATTGAATTATGCGCATAGCTTGACCTTCTCTATCCATACTGGGAGTACCAAAATGTACTATGATCTCCGAAAACACTTCTGGTGGGATAACATGAAGAAGGAGATTAAGGAATATATGTCAAGGTGATTGGTATGCCAGAAAGTTAAAGCTAAGTGACAAAAGTCCAAAGGTATGATGCAGCCATTGCCTATACCCATGTGGAAATGGAAAAATGTTACTATGGAATTTTCCATGGGTCTCACGAAAACATCTAATGGAAATAATGCGATATGGGTTGTGGTTGACCGACTCACCAAGGCATCCCATTTCATCACTATTAGGGAATATCTCTCACTTAAACAACCTTCAAGTTATATGTGAAGGAAGTGGTGAGACTGCACGGTGTTCCACTCTCAATGGTCTCTGACCATAATACAAGGTTCACATCTAAATTATGGATGAGTCTTCAACATGCATTGGGTACTGAATTATGTTTCGGCATGACCTATCACCCCCAAACAGATTGCCAATCTGAATGGACTATTAAGACACTTAAAGATTTTCTAAGAGCTTTCTCTCTTGAATTCAAAGTGGGTTGGGATCAGAATCTCCCATTGGTTGAGTTCTCATACAACAATATCTTCCACTCGAGTATTCAGATGGCTCCATATGAAGCTCTGTGTTGAAAGCGTTGTAGAACTCCAACCTATTGGTATGAAGTTGGAGAGAAAAACCTACAAGGACCTGATCTTGTTAAAGAGATGACAGATAAGGTTCAAGTCATCCAAAAACACATCAAAGCTTCTCAAAGTCAGAAAAAGAGCTATGCAGACAACCATCGAAGGGACTTGGAGTTCGATGTTCAAGATAAATACTTCCTTCAAATTCTCCATGGAATAGAGTCATGCAATTTGGGAAGAAATGGATGTTAAGCCCATGATATATCGGCCCCTTTGAGATCCTTGACCGCATAGGACTCATGGCCTATCGGCTTGCACTTCCACATAATATGGCTCGAGTTCATGATTTTTTCCACGTATCACTCTTGAGGAAGTACATACCCGGTCCCTCATATGTACGAAGCTCAAAGGTGGTGCTGCTGGAAGATGATCTCTCCTATGAGGAGCAGCCAGAAAAGATTCTGGATCAGAGAAATAAGTTTCTATGCAACAAGAAAACCCATATTTTCAAAGTGTTGGGGCAGAACCATAAGTTTGTGGAAGCAACATGGGAACTGGAGGAAGCAATGGAGGAAAAGTACATGAACCCATTTTTGTCTTAGTAAGTAAAACAAAATTTCGAGGGAGAAATTTCATAAGGGGGGGAGAATGTAACGACCCCAAGTTTTTCAATGGAAATTCCCTTATTATATTTATGTCATAAAATCACATGAAAACAAAAAATAATGAACTACTAAGTGATAAGTTACCTTTAAACATAAGTTTCTCACTTATGTCTTTGGAATTTCAAAAATCTGGCATACACGGTTGTGTTCAAGATGTTTTTTTGGAGTCTAATAAAACGAGAAAAAAATTTGGTGAATAGTAACCACCCTAATGAATATTAACATACCCATATGAATAGCGATATACCCTAATGAATATTAACCTCGCCTATGATAGTATAAAAATAATATTCAAGTTGTAAGTACAATATACTTATGTTTTAGAATGAGTTAATGAATGTTTTAAAACTGGTTTTGGTAATTAATTATTCGTTTAATTAAATAATAAAATAATCATATTTAGAAAATTATTTTAGAAAAATGAACTTCATTTTTGGATTCTACCTGTCAAAAAATGGTTCAGGTGAATTTTTGGTATTTTTCTGAAATACTTGAATTTTTTAGGAATAGTAGAATCCGATAATTCACAATAAATGCTAAATATTGGATTAATTGAGTCATTGATGAAGTTATACTGATGTAAGCCCACTTGTTTTGGGGATCACTTGATAAAATCACTATTATTGGTCATGGAATACTTACTATTCCTTATCTTGGGAAGAAATAAAAAATTAATGATTATTATATTATGAAATCCCTCCTCTCCTCCGCTATAAAAACCCCCTTCACTCCCTCTTCTCTCCACTCCTCTCAAGCTCCAAGGCTTCTCTAAATTCTACCGAAATCTCTCCCTAAGGTCCTCCCCCATGACAAAAATCTATCATCCTCCTCAAAATACCAAAACCTCTCCCTTTAAGAGGTTCTCAAAGGAGGAAGTCTCAAGAGGTAAATTCCTCTTCCCAAATTTCTTCTTTTATTTTAAGTTCTTTTCTTTTTAATTTCTTTCCTCACCTCCCTTCACCATAATAGTATGATAAATCCAGTAGCATACATGTACTGGAATTTCTTCATTCTAGTGTTATATTTCATTATCTTCTCTCCATTCCCCACTATTTTATTTGAAAGGAATGACAGCACCGTTTGAGATGTGCTAATTTAGCACATTCAAGGACAACGGTTTATCAATTTCTGTTATTATATTTAATTATAGTCATGAAACCATTTGTGTTATGGTTGAACCAGATTATTATATATGTAATATATTCTATTTTTGGTTCTTAATCTTTTGGTACAAATGTAATTAAGTTATAAATAAAAACACATTCTTTGTAATCAAACCCACCGAATAACAAAACCGGTTATCACTAAAGTTATATATGTTATAATTCAACATCACCCTAAGTGAACCAATTAAAACTAAAACCATGTAATCTCTTGGATATGAACTAAATAATAAAACTTCAATTCTGTAAAACCACTTTCATCTATCATATAATACAAACTTGAATACAAGTGAACCAATCTTTAAAGCCAAGTAAACAAATGAGCTCGAACAATGAAATTGAACCATATAACTAATCAAAAAGGCTTTCAATGAAATAAAAATAGTCATAATAAATAAATTAAATATATAATAGGTTCTTTAATTATGAATTAATAATCCTAATTTTTTTATTCATTTCATTAATAACAAGTTGAGAACACCACCACATTTAAGGTAAGGGATCCTCCCCTTTTCTCTCTTAATCAAGATTGTCCTCTATACTTTGCCTTTTTATGTGTACTAGAAAATAATGGGGTATGTTTAAGAACCTCTCCCATACATCCTTTTAGATTTATAAGTGATGAGAAACCCCATTTCTATCTCATCAATCCCTCTTGGTCACACCTGACACCATGCCGATAAAATCATAAATAATTCAACCCGAATCTTCTTTTTCTTTCGGGTTGCATTATATTTATTTAAAAATGGTTTTATATTATCTATCTATCTGAGTATTATTAATTTTGGTTAGTTGTACAAGATTCTTATATCAAGACCATTTCATCACATTCTTTCGAGGTTATACATGATTTTGAAATATTCCCTCCTTAGAACTTTCTGATAAGCAAACCTGTTTTAAGGGGACTTCCCAAATTTTTACCCAAATTTCAAGTGCACTCTATCCTATGTTTTAAAACACCATTGTATTTATTAAATCAATATTTTTATTATGAAAAAAATTCTTGGTTCAATTCTGGTTTTATATAAAATAATGTTTTCTTTTCTATTTGAGAAGCTCTAGAGTGTTTTCCTTAAGACCACACAAAATTTTTTTAATGCTAATGTTTCTAAAATACATTTTTTATATGTTGTCACTTATATTTGAAACCACTTACCATGTTATATGCCTATATTACCCTATTAATGCCCATGTATGTTCTAATCCTTTCCTTTCATGGACACTTTTGTGATGCGCCCATTGGATATGTTTTGTGTCATGATTGTGGTACCCAATTCTTTCCATGGGTACCCTTATGTTGTTGTATGGTTGATTATGTATGATTATTTATGTGGCATGATTATTTATGTGGAAATAATATTCATGAATATTTTAAGATGGGTGCACCCAAATAGTTATCCAATGCATTTGGTAAGGTTAAGTCTCATGATATGTTATGTGAAATGGGATTGGCGGTTAACCTTGACCCGTACTAAAGATATGATTTATGATTCTGCCACATTTATTTGACTCCATGTTTATTTGATCTCATGCTTATATTAAATGATTTCATAAGTTTCATGCTTTGTATATCATTATTTCATGCCTCTTAATTCATGTGCATTAGGTGTGTCTTTATGTTTATTCCCTTACTGGGCATTTTTAGCTCATCCCATTGTTCATGTGCTCCGTAGGGTACCCTATGCAGATGTAACGGCTCAAAGGAGGTTAGGAGCTCATTATGAAGATTAAATAATGAAGTGTTTTTTTATCCCCATGTTTTATGTTATATGTACCTAGTCTTCCAAGACACTAGACTTAAAGATCCTTGGCTTGTACTCTGATGGTTAATTATTCCTCAAATAATGAAATTTTTTATGTAAAAGGCTCTGGTCACTATAGACATAGGTAATCCTATGTCACAATTTTTTAGGCCAAAAATGGCCCAAAATACCACTAAAAATGATTTTTTAGTCCGGGTACCCGAATGTTTTTAAAATTCAATGGATTTTCATCCTCATTTAAAGAGGTTTTTTCCCTTTTTCAATGGGGAATAAATTTATTCCTAGTTCTTACATTCATATTCATATTATTATTTTTTAATTTTATCAATTTTTACAGTGTAATTTTATTTATAATTAAATATTTGCATTTTTTATATTTACTTATAATAAATAAATCATATAAATACATATATCAACATATTTACGTAGAAATGTGTATTATAATATATATAAATAAATAAATATTCTAAATATGTATTTAATGAAATATCAAACTCTTTTTTACAATATACAAATATATTTATAATGATTATATATACAAATGTGTGTGTATTAACAAAGAGATAAATATATTATAATCTAATATATGTAAATGAATATAATATATAATATATCTAAATAAATAAAATATATATCACACACACATATGTTGTTTAAATTTATTTAAAAATAATTATATACATATATGTAAATATACATATATATATATATAGAAATATCATTAAACAAATAGCACATCAACATGGTGTAGTGGTTATGGTGTTCCATATTTGAAGAATATGTATAGGATTTGAATACAGATGGGTATGCATGAGGATGGAAATTTCGAAAACTCTAATAAAAATGGTTTTGGGGTGAAAAGTGAAGAAAAAGGGGGTGTAGAGCGCTGATAAAGGGGTTGTGAAAGCATTATTAGAGGGGTCAGGTGCATAGGTTACCAAGATAAAAAATTACCCCTTTAACAGTGTTTCCCTCATCAGCACTAAAATGCACTATTAAATGAGACCTTTAGCAGTACCAAAAAATTATTTTAAAAGTTCCCTTTAAATGTGCTAAAAACAAGATTTTTCAATAGACCCTTTTAACAATGTTTCTTTTTAGCGTTGTTAAAGGGTTCCTTTAACAAAACTTTTTATCACTGATATAAGTTTTGGGATTTTAACCACACTTTGATTATCAGCACTTTTTGGGGCTAATAAAGGCCTTTTCTGGTGCTGTTAAAGGAATTTTTACTGTTATTGTACATAGAAGAAGAAACAAAACAAAGACATGCTAATAAGAACTATATATCTTCTTTAGAAATCCTCATTTTTTTAACACCTTCATACCTCTATGATTGGTATTACACCTAAACTAAGAACTCTATAAAGAGTGGTTTTATTCTATTAAGGTATATTTTTATATCTTGGCCAAACCAAATGGGTTTTTTAGTGTAAATAAATGAGAATAATATGTTCCCTTTTATAAAAGATATGAGGGGCACTCTTATAATTTTGTAAAATAATAAATTATATGTAATTGTCAATTAAAAATGAATCCAAAGTATTTTATTTGTAAGATAATATGAGGATGGCTATAAATCCCTCATTAAAACAAAAATATTCATGTTATGGCTATATTTTTACCTTTATTATTTGGTTTTAACCCCTATAACTCTTACCATGACAACATGAATTTTTACTCATTGAGGGTCAATATATATACTATAAAATGAAAAATCTCCCATAAATATACCATGGTTGATATTTTCAACCATATACTAATCAAATGACCTAATTTAATATTTTTAGGAATTTTAAATAATTTAATAAAATATTATTTACTATAAAATATCCATAATGTTAGTATTTAAAAATATTCATTACAATGACTTCAATAATATCAATAAAAAATTTAAAATTATAATAAAAATATTATATCTCTAATATTTTATGGTCATCTAAAAAATTAGTTTATCACATTATTTATCTCAAATTAAATTTATTTTAATATCTCTAATATATTTTATCTGAATATTACATTAATTATTTATGAGTTTTATGATCGTAGTGAAATAATTTATGGTAATTAGTTATTAAATAAATACATATTTCTATTATATAGATAAATATTTTATATTTAAAAATAATATTTGTATTCAAACATAACCTTTGTAGTGCACCATATTAAAAACATTACACTTATAAAAAAGCATGTGACATGTTGAACATTTCATTATATAAAATAATATAATGGTCATAGTCTCATCCAAGTATCAAAAAAAGGTTATGAAATTCATCCTTAGATGATTATGGTTTATATATACTCATACATTATGATTTAGGTATGTTTTTAGGTCATTTTATGTTTCTTATCTTTTTATTTTTAACCAAATTACTCGATTTACCCTATATTGTGATAACCAAAACTACTAATGTTACTATTCATAATAACCAACAATAAAAGGGACCTATTTAATAAATTTGGGCCACTTGACGCCAAATTTTTAATTAATTTTTTTAAAATTCATAATATATATGTGGTATAATTTAATTTAAAAATAATCCTAAAAAATGCAACGAAAAATAGTTTTCGTAAAAAAATTTGTTTTTAAGCCCTAAAATGAAATTATACAAAACATAAGTTATTGGGATTATTAAAATGTAATTAATTATATTATATAACATTAAAGTTTATTTAATTTTCATTGATGTTAAATTAAAATCATATGGTAAATTTTTAATATAAATAAAATGACAATTATAAAATTCTGTATTTTTCGTTATTCACTAAAAAATAATTCTTTTTAGAAAATTCATAGAAATTAAACCTATGATAATTTTACATAATGAATCCATAAAATAAATTCAATTTGATATATACATTTTATAAAACATCCAAAAATTAAATATAATATTCATAAATAAAAAACATAAAAACCCATTTTTGAGGAAAATATATTTTTTGAGGAATAAAATTACATTACTAATATTTGAGTAATCATTTACTAAGAATTAATAAAAACATTTTATGAGTTTGACCTTTATATATTTCATAATTTCATTAATACAATTCATTCATTCCAATTAATGGATATGTTATAATGGTCAGATTTAAATAATATTATATTTTTATTCCTTTAAGATCGGTGTTTCATACCTTCTTTGCTATCGAATATAAAGTTTATTTTTCGAATGTCATTAGGTTACAAAAATACCAAAACTATAATTATTATGGTGTAAAACAAAGTTGGTTTCTCAAAAAATTGGTATAACACTTTACCAATTGCTTTCATGTTTTTTTCTTCTTTAACATCCTTCAAATCTTCATTGATAATTATAAAATAATAAAATAATGAAATAATATATTACATATGCATAACTTTTATTATAATTATGATAATACCCCTTTTCTTCTTTTTTTACATCTTAGGTGAAATGAAAAAATCACTTCTGTTTATGTGTGGACTACTTTATCACCCTCAGTTTTAAGTAAGTAACCCTCTCTTTATGATTATTATGTATATAAAGTGTTTGGGTAAAGTTTGGAAGGGTTTTGAAGAATTTTGGAATGTTTATGGGGATTTAGTAAAGTTTTATAGGTTTTTAATGGTTTGAGGAAACCATGAAACTCATATAAGAAACTGTGTACAGTGAGACATGGGAGAAGGGAAAGGCACATGGTTAGGTGCGTAGTTTTTCCAAACTATAAAGCCACCGAGGAGAAACTATGAAAATTGGGATAGAGAAATTTTTCACAGTTAGTGAATGATTTTTGAAACCATGCTGGCCAACCATTCTAGGTGATCCTTGAGGAAAATGTTGGTGCACTGTTAGCGCACAGTTTACCTAATCATGCGACTAACCATGCGCGGTCTAAAAACCGGATCCTAAAAAAGTGGATCTTGATCATGATTAAATTTTAACCCCATTTTCCCCAAATTTCAAACCTAACATGAATATTATTGATCCCAAAGGATGTTTAAGCTTTCCCAATTAATTCAGAAAACAAATGGAGGCATTTCTTAGAGCGTTGAAGCCTAATTGCCTTGGTAAGTTCTCATTTGTGGTTGTTTTTCATGGTTTTCTTAGATCAACTTTCCTACCTCTCTTGGTTTGTTAAATATAGTCCCATGTAGATTGTTATAAGGTGCTTGATTCCATACAAGGTAATTTTATTCCATGTTGATGTTACAAGAAAAGATCTAATGACTATTTTTGGATATTTAACTCATTTTTGTGGTAGATTTCTTCTCATTCTTTGTTTTAACCAAAATTTAAATGGTATGTGGATTCAATCTTGACTCATATTATTAGAACATGAAGGATAGATTTCAAATATATTAAATTTAATGTAATTGGTTGATAAATTAATGTTAAAATCTTGTTTTAAATCTTAATTAGGGTTGGTTTTTGTATTTTTGGATTTGTGGACTTCTGGAAATTGGTTGTGAAAAGTACTTGGTTTCATTTATTTTAAAAAATTGATTTTAAAATATAGCTTTGTTGGATTTATGAAAATGGTGTTTGAATGATTTTAAAAAATAATAATTTCATTATTAAAATGTCTTGGAATGGTTGATTTGAAATGGTTTTGGAATACATGGTCTGTGTGAGTTCATTCTTTTGACATGACCCTGAAGAAGGAGAATTTACCATTCGAGTACAAAGTGACGATACCCTAGATAAGGGGCGTGTTTTGTAATGACCTAAACATTTGAATAATATTTATTTCCTAATTTTGTGTGTTATTTTATTTTATACTCAACAAAACTATATCCTTTTATTATTAAAGAGTGTCTAATTAAATTCATACCATTGGGTTTCTACTGTTATATGATAATTGGTCAATATGACCATTTAAATCTATACTCTTAACATTTTTTTATTGTTTATACATAAAAATGGTCATGGCTAATTAATTCAGAAATAAGAGTCAATGGCCCCATCCAGTAGACTTGAGTCGTACGAAGCTCATCTTTCAGAGCTTGGGAAGGAGGTTGAATCATTGGGCTTTGTTGTGGACCAAACCGAAGTTGAGATTCAATATACTAATCTTCATCATAATCGCCTTTGGGAAAAGTTCAGGCTCGTAGAAATTACTACTCAGAAAATGTATTTCAAGTCACCCAAAGATTCTATCTTCATTACACACCTTATTCTTAGGACTTATGCACGTGTTATAAGGGGATTTTTAATGAGGCCTAAGTTACATTTTGTAACCATTTTGTATAAATAAAATTGATATTTCTTATTATGGTAAAATTTTGAATTTAAAATGTCAAAATAAATATAAGATGAATTTATAGAATTTCCATATTATATAATTAATTTTTAAAAAAGGTTATATTAAGTTATTTTTGTTATAATTTAAATAATTAATAATTTGAAATGATTTCCAAAAACCAGTCTTCTATAACGGTGATTAGTAAGAAATTTAGATTCTAATAAGATCAGCTTAATTCTTGATGAATAGTAAATTATTAATAGTAATATTAACCTTGTGAATAGTAATGTGACCAATGTAATAGTAGCCTCATTTATGAAAGTATAAATATAATTTAGGCATCTTTATTGGTAACGTGAGATAACAGTATAACTAAATAACTGTTTTAGAAATTATTAGTTCAGTATTATTATTTTTTTGGGTAAATAGTTTTTTTACATAAAAATTAAATATCTAATAATTAGAAATTATTTTCATAATATGGAGTTAATTTTTGACTTCAGAGCATCTACATTAGGTTAAGGTGAATTTATAATATTTTTATAAAATGTTTTGTTTTTTAGTGAATAGTAAAAATATTGTTTTAAGTTCCGTTGTGTTTAATGACATCATTAATGAAGTAATAATGATGTAACAATTTGGGTCAAATTATGTATAGTAAAATATGTTATGAGGTGTCCAAAGTGGCCAATACCATGTGAAAATAAAATGTGCAAACCCATGGTTTTTCAAATACCACTAATGAGCTGTCCCTTGTAAATTAACAAACCTTTCCCTCGCTTTTGCTATAAATACCAACACATTCCTCCATTCCATTCATTAAAAATTCTTCCTCAACAAAGATATGGTATTTGTAACTCCAAAAGATTCATCCTAAGGTTCTATCAATCTCCCTAATGTCCAAACATTCAATTTTTTGAAGTTAGTCTTCAATGTAAGGGAAGGGATCCTTACACCCTCACCTTTTCTTCAAGACTTCATTTATGTTATTTCTTCTAGTTACCATTTTATTATATTGGGGTATGTTTTTCTATATTCTTATTGATTTCCATTTTATGTCCAAATGATGAGAGACCCTTTCCACTCTCATCAACTAATTTTTTTCTAAATTTTAAGCAACGTTGTTAGCCTTCTAAATTTTTGTAACAGAATTCTCTTCTTCTCTTTTTTCAATTCAAGATCTATTTTATGTGGTATAACATTAAATTTTCCTTACCATATTCTTATTTTCATTTTATTCTGCACATATACTATATTATGAGTCATTTATGGCTAGGATATCCTTGTCCTCTTTCCATGTGTTATAAATGACATAATGATCTTGTTTTTAAGTAGTTTTCCAAACATCATTATTTTGTTATGTAACCAATTTTTTTAAATCTATTTGGGTTATATATGAAATTTTTTATTATGATCTATGTTGATCACATGAATATAAATACATATTAAGGGTGATCTATGATAGTGCTCTAATTCATTGGGTAAAGAATTAATCTCTATATATGACATGTTTTATGATACCTTGCTGAATAACCTTGGTAATTTTTATGACACATTGGGGAAGGACCATTGTGATATTCTTATGAATGTCTAAATAAAATTTTATATCCATATTTACAAGTTATGTTTCAATTTATTATTACTGTGATACACATATTTATCATTCCTTTATGAAATTCCCCATGTTCTTATTCATATACCTCAATTTCATACGTAAATTGTTTCACTGGTAGCCCTTATCGGGCATTATCCTCACCCTTTCCTTTGATGTATGTGTCCAGGTTATGAGATTCAGTAATTTTACTTAGGATGAACATTTCAATAATCCTTTCAAGAAGATTAAAATAATGTTATATGTTTTCATTTATTATGTACCTATTTTTCAAGACACTAAACATTAAATATCCTCTGTTTGTAATGTAATGAAAATCTATGTAATAAGAAGTTGGGTTTTTATATATTTAATTAGAAAAAAATGATTTTTTCCACTTTGTGTTTAATTAGTTGACGGATAGGAAACCACTCTTGAGTAAAAAACTATAACTAGATCATGCATGTGGGGGTTTGTTGTGGATCATGAAACTTATATTCCAAAAAGAATGTTAAATGGTTTAATGTATTGTTTGGTTTCTTTTCCTTGGAAATGTTTTTGGTATGAATGTGTTTGGATTTTTTATAGTTGTATGAACTATTTAAAATAGTTTTTGTGAAAAAAAAATTATATAAATGGGATGACCTGTTCTATCTTAGTGGCGTGTGTAGGGAAGTCATTTGGGGAAAGCCTAATAAGTTTCCTCACTCACCCCTTCTTTGGAACTATGGTGCTTTGGAAAAAATTGTTCATTGAGATACATGAAAAGGCAAAGTATCACACTTATTTAGTAGTGCTTCATGATACATGTGTTTTATAGTGGAGTTGGAGCATAAAGAATGTAGGGATATTTTTTGGTTTTGTTTGGGGTTGTTGTGTTTTTTTGGTTTGTATTCCTCTTTTTTACTTTAATTTTTTTAGTCATATGTTGTGGTAACTTATTATATTCTGGTTTTAATATCAATGTTATTACCTTGAGTCATTTTACATTATAATCAAGAATCATGTAGTGTTTATTTGGATATGGCATATTTGTTTGTGTTGTTTTATTTTAAAATGTAAAATCATCCCCCATATTTTAATGAATCCATTGGGATTTATTTCCTTCCATTGTAATCTTGGGGATGTTGCTTAAGGCCAAGTAGAAATTCCACCTCAACTCACGCCAATGAGTAGGGGAGGGATGTTACAAGTGGTATCAGCTTGTTAGTTCCTTGACTTCCAAGTGGTATTGATCTTGTTATTTCTTTGATATAGTTAAAATTTTCTCAGCCTTGGAGTTGAAATTCATTCTGATATATTCCGTGTTTGGGATGGTATAAAAGAGTTTCATTATCAAGACATGAAATTTGGAGCATAAAAAAAATATCTAACCTT
Organism: Viscum album; assembly: GCA_963277665.1. Taxonomy (NCBI): domain Eukaryota; kingdom Viridiplantae; phylum Streptophyta; class Magnoliopsida; order Santalales; family Viscaceae; genus Viscum; species Viscum album. The sequence goes on from OY728142.1 coordinate 1,545,835,378, forward strand.
TTTATGTTGAACTTCATGTCTCCAAGGAGCTGGGTACAGGTTATTTTGGAGACACTTATAGGAATTTTAATATCATTTTCATGGGTTTATCCAATGATACGAGCATGACATGCATTATAGAAATGAATTCCCACTATGAGTGCATACTTTGTTTTGAGTAATGATTTATGATTTGGTGAAAAAGTTTAACTTTTTTAAAAATGGTAAAAAAATTCAAATGTGTGATTTTGAAAAATGTAATGATTCCCGCATTTTTAAAATGGTATCATTTCTATAAACATGGGGAAATTTTCAAAAATGGTTGAACATGGAAAATGTTAAATTTTAGAAGGCAATGTTGTGATATTTTTGATGTGATTGAATTTGAAATTGTGAATACTTTTGTTTCTAGAGAGTGAGGGTTATGTCATTTGTTGTTTGTATAGATAATGCTATTTCGTAGATGATGTTGAAACCATCTTGAGGAAGTAGTTGCGAATGTGGTTTCACCTGAGCTACAGGTGAACCAACAACCAGTTTAGAGTATAGTTCATGTTTTTTAGGTTGTGGATAAGGGGAACCTAGGGAATGAACCAAGGCAAGTGGATCATTCCAATCAGTTCTAGAAGCATAATCTACTTATTATTCAATGTGATTCAGAACCAAATAAGTCATGGGTGTAGACAAATATGATGAATTGTATCTTTGATTTCCCTCTCACACCAGCTGAGTTGAAATCCAAGAAGGTGACATATGTGCTAGAGGATCATACATGACGATGGTGGGATTTAGCAGTTCAGGTTAAATTAGACCAAGGCCTTACATGTGAGCATTTTGAATAATTGTTCAAAAACAAATTCTATCTTAATACATTATGAATTGAAATAATCAAATATTTTTTTATCTTGAAATTTTAGAGACTCCCAGGGATAGATTATGCAGCTAAATTATTGAATTTATTCATCTTTTACTTGAAGTTACTGGTTGTGCATCCTTAAAGGCATTGATTTTTTAATCAGGGCTGAGGTATGATATTTTCTTAAAGATTTCTTTTCTTTGTATAACGGATTATATAGAAATGGTTTATTTAGTAATGATGGTATAAGGGTATATCTTTGGATATATTGGTGGAGGTAGCATGTTGATACCTATGGGAAATGGTGAGAAATATAATGTTCAGAGAAAGAAAAAGAGGGACACCTATTTCCAAGGTATGGGGATGAATTATAATGATATAGCTAGATCATTAAATCTTTATCCAGGACCTAAGAGAAAACATGGATTTTTCAAATGTGATTTTTTTAACCACATGAAGTGAGAGTGTATGCCACCATCTAGAGTATGCCACATTTTCAGTCAGGTAGAAAATCGTTAGTGGTATTATAACAGAGAACTAAGGTTGGATATTTGAGACACTTCTTATGTGTCATGGACGTCATATACATTGCCAAGAAAAGGGAATGAGAATACCTATCATCAGAAGAGAACATCTATCCATGGTGATTCTAGGAATATCGTGACTCCTCAATAAGAGAAATCTCAACATGTAAATAAATAACAGAGTGTCACAAACATGAAATTATATGGAGTTGAGAAAGTTATTATGGATGATCAGTTTGGATCATCGACCATGATAGGTATGATGATTTTGAATTCTTCCATTATGAAATCTTGGTTTTATATGGGTTCATCCCATTCCTTTATCGGTTCTTGTGCATTTGATTTGATGATTTTAAATTTCAGATGATGCCTTCTCTGTTGAAACTGTAAACTCTAATTGGCCAAAGAGAATTTTGAGCCTTTATATGTAAATATTTTTTTATAACTACTGATGGAGTATATTTTTTATGTGATTTATAAGTTATTAATATGTAATTTTATGATATAATATTTAGTATGGATTGGTTGAAAATGTTCAAGGCTCACATCGACTGTTATACCAGATGGGTTAGTTTTACAATTGATTATGGCATGGATCAAATCTTTAGAGGGGATTGGAATGTAAATGCAGGTAAAATGGGGTTGTTGGAACCATAACATGGAAAAATCTCATACCAGTTGGCAGTGTTTACTTTGGAATTAGGGGAAAATATCTATAATAGCAGTTTCCCAGCGGTTGTTGATCAGTTTCTGGATGTTTTTTCTAAGAAATTATATAGGATTCCATGCAAAAGAGAAGTGGATTTTTTGATTAATCTCTCTATGGGGATCAGTCTTATATTCCCTATTTCATATCATATGGAATCAATAGAATTAATGTAACTAGAATTGTATTTTAAAGAGCTATAATGTAAAGGTTTGATTTGGTCGAGCACATCTCTATGGGAAGCATCGATCTTGTTTGTTAAAATTGTGGACGGAACACTTCGGTTGTGTGTGGATTATAATAAGATTAACCTGGTTATCATAAAGAATAAATATCTACTCCCACTTATTGATGATCTATTCAATCAATCAAGGGGAACTCATTGGTCCTATAATATTAACTTGCGATCAGGATACCACCAATTGTGAGTTTGAAAGGAGGATATTCCAAAGACAACTTTTAAGAGTAGATGTGGCCATTATATATGGGGTAATGTCTTTCGTTCTTACTAATGCACCAATGGTATTTTTTGGAATTGATGAATATAATATTTCAATGATATATGGGTTCCCTTATTTTGGTGTTTGTGGATGACATATTAGTTTATTCAAGGACATGGGCTGAGCATGGGAAACAATTGGTGATAGTGATAGGAACTTTGAGAGATCATTTTATTTTTCCCAAACTATCAAAGTGTGATTTTTGGATACATGAGGTATGTTTCCTTGGCCATTTAATCTATGATAAATTTGTTTCTATAGATATATAAAATATAGATGTTGTCATATCTTAGAAACTATGAAAGAATGTTTTAGAGATAAACAATTCCCATGGTCTAACAAGTTATTACAGATGCTTTACTCAGGATTTATCATGACTAGATTTAACAATGATAGCTTTTACAAGGAAAAATATTCCATTCTAATGGAATTATTAATGTGAAAAGTATTTTCAAGATCTTAAATTTACACTTACATTAGCACCAATCTTGATATTACCAGGATCAGGATAGGGGTATATGGTGTACTGTCTTGCTTTGGGATCTTGGTTGGGATGAGTTCTAATACCGGGAGATCGTGTTGTGGATTATCAATCAAGATAGTTATAGTTTCATTAAAATAACTACCCAACACACAATTTTAAGTTAGCTACCATAGTCCATTATTTCAAGGCTTGGTGTCATAAACTCTTTGGTGAGAAATTTACAGTGTTTATAGATCTTAAGAGATTGAAACATATATTCCCATAAAAGAATTTGAATCTAAGATAATTAAAATGTATGGAGTATCTATAAATGTTTTAATTTAAATTGATTTATTCAATGGTTAAAGTAAATATTATAGAAAATGCATTAATTATAAAGTATCATGGAATGTTGGAAAAATAAGATTCAAACCGGTGAAATTCGATGTCATTGATATCCTAGATCAACCTGGATTGTTAAAAATGGGGTAAAAATGTAGTTTTATTTACTATTTCATTCATTCTTGATTTAGTGGAGATGGTTAAAAAATCAAATATTTCTGATTCTGAATGTGTTTCTATGAGAAAAAAACTCAATGGTAGGGAGACCATTAAGGTATGAATATTATTTGGGAGTTATATTTTATGGTTTCAAATTCAGATGGTCATCCTTATGGATTTTCAAGAACAACTTCTCCATGATTACCACCATTTGAGATGGGTTGTTCATCCAGGAATATAGAAGATGTGTAAGAATTTGGAAGCGTGGTTTTTGTGGGTTGGTATGAAAAGAAAGGTGGTTGAGCTTGTTTTTATATGCTTATCTTTTTAGTATGTTGTGATAGAACATTTGTGACCAGTAGGTATGTTACAATATTTGCCTATTATTTTTTGTAAAAGGGGTCAATAATCTATGGATTTTGTAAGAGGACTCCCAAGAATATTTCTAAAATACATTTCCATATGGTTGATAATTTATTATCTCACATAGTTATCCCATTTCATCCCTATTCATGAATCTCATACGAGGGATAATACATCTAAAATAAATATATAATAAGTGGTAAATAGGAATGGTTTTCCAATATTTATAGTGTTTTAAATAGACCCAAGGTTTGCATCTCATTTATGTAAATAATTATAGAAATATCTTTGGAAGAAGTTGACTATAAGGACTGTGTATCATCCTCATATGGATGGAAAATCTGAATGAATGATACCAAAATTGGAAGACATGTGGTAAGACTATATAATGGATTTTGTCATATCATGGGAAGAGAAAATACCATTGGTGGAGTTCTCATATAAAAATATTTATCAAGCCTCGATACATATGGATCCTTTTGAAGCATTTTATGGTTGTATTTTTTGTTCTCCACTTTTTTTGGTGGAAACAAAAGAGGCTTCACGGGTTAGGCCGAGCCTTTTCACTAACACAATAGAGAATATTCAATTGATCAGAAAATTGATGGAGATGGTTCATAGTCATTAAAAATAATATTTGGATCATCTTCGATGTTTTTTTTTCATTTTAAGTGAGTGATTATGTGTTTTTAGGATGTACCCATGGCTTGTGCATCATTGTTTCTAGATGTATGGAAAGTTATCTCCTCTATACATAGGCCCTTATGAGGTACTTGAACATGTTGGAGAGGATGAATATTGGTTGAATTAACCCATGTGGTTTAGTGTAGTGTATAATTTGTTTCATTTATCTCAGTTTAAAAAGTATCAGCCTTATCATGACCATGTGATTTGATGGGATCACGTTGAAATAGAGTCGGTTGCTTCATCAGTGCATGTTCTGGTATAGATTGTGGGTAGGAAAGAGAAATTATTTCATGAGAAAAACATCATTCTAGTGTGGGTTTTATGGAAACATGGTCAAATTCACCAAGTGACATGGGAACATGAGAAAGTGGCAGTCGAGCAATGGCCTTAACTCTTTCGGGAAAACAATGGTTTTCGAGTTTTCAAGGACGAAAAGGACAATGTGGGGGAGAATTTAGTACCCCATATTTCAAAAAATTACCCCTTAATTTATTATTTTTAATTGTTTAAATAGTTTGGGTGATGTTTTGGAGGTTTTGGAATAATTTTGGAATGTGTTTTGGGATTTTCTAAATATTCATGGTTGGTTAGTAGTTAGTGGATACCGTGAAACTCCAATAGAAAACAATTCACAGTGAGGGAGGTGTGATTGGGAAGGAACATGGTGAGGCGTATGATTTTTCCAAACCATGTGGCCACCCAAGAAAAAACATGAAAAGTGTGACAAATATCTTTTTAACAGTTGGTGCATAGATTTTCTAACAATGTGGACCAACTGGCTGAGATTCTCCTTGAGGTAGAGGCTGGCACCTAATAAGTGCACGGTTTTCCTAACCATGCACAATTTAAAAATAATATCCTAAAAAATTAGATCTATGTTGTGACTAAATTTTAACCCCTTTTTTCTCCATTTCATCCCTAACTCAAATTTAATTCCTAATAATGGTTGTGGAAGCTTTCCCTATCAAATCAGATGCAGTCTGATGGTGTCTCTTGGTGCTTTGAAGCCCTATTCATTTGGTAAGTCCTTGTTTGTGGTAGTTTTTCTTGGTTTTTTTATATATACTTTATTCCCTCTCTCAATTTCTTTTATCTAGTTCACTTTGAATATATATAATGTGGTTAATTCAAATCATGGTCAGTTTTGGCCTTATTGATGCTAGGGGAATAGATCTTAGGTGAGTTTTTTGATATTTAACTTGGTTTTATGGGTGTTTGCGTGCTGTTCATCATTTTATCCATACATTTTTAGGTAGGTGGATTCACTCTTGAATCCTCTTAATATAAATTCAAGTCTTAGTTCCAAATTGCTTAAATTTTTTGAAATCGGTTTTGAAATTGATGTGAAATGCATGGTAGAAACATTTTTTTAGTGTTGTCATGTAGATTTTTGTATTTTTTGAAATTGTTTGTGAAAGGTTCTTGGTTTTCATGATTTTAAAATGATGATTTTAATATATTTCTTTTTTGGATTTATGAAAATACTTTTTTTGAAAGGTTTTCAATAAAATAAAGATTTTATTGAAATGGATTGGAATGTTTGATTTGAAATATTTTAGGAATACATGGGTTGGGTGATTGAATGCTTTCGACTTGACCTTAAATGAGGGGTGTGTACCAATGGGGTACAAAGAGACATTACCCTAGATAAGGGGAAGGATATTTTCCACTTTTTAATGACTTATTGGACAGAAATGAAACCAATCATGAGTATAGAAATGTCATTGGAGCATGCATGTGTGGGTGCATTGTAGTTCATAAAATCCGTATGCACAAAATAATGTGAAATTATTTAAAGTATGTTTTTGGTTTTTTTTCATGTAAACTATTTTGGTATGAATATATTGTCTTTGTTATAGATTTTTGAACAATTTAAAATGGTTTTAATATGAATTTTTTCATTTAAATGTGATAAATTTTTCTATCATAGTAGCATGAGCTTGGAGGTTGTTTGGGGAAAGGCTGTTGAGTTTAATTATTCACAACTTCTTTGGAACATTGGTGCTTCTAAAGATATTTTTAGTCAACACACATTAAAAGGTAATTTATCACACTTATTTAGTGGTTCTTTGTGATACTTGGGTTTTATTGTGGAGTTAAAGCATAGAGCATATTGGGAGATTTAGAGTGTTGTTTGGTGTTTATAAGTTATTTTGGTTTGTATTCTTATTTTTACATTGATTATGGTACTCCAGTTTTATGGTACCTTTTTTTAGTTTGGTTTTGATATCAATTTTATTAAATTAAGTCATTTTACATTGTTATCATGCATAATGCACTGGTGATTTTGATGTGGAATGTTTGGTTGGGTTTTTTTATTTTAAAAGGGATAATAATTCCCCATATTTTAATGAATCCCTTGGAATTTATATCCATTCTTTGGCATCTTGGGAATTTCATTTAAGGAAAATTATAAATTCATCCTCAACTCAGGTCAATGATGAGGGGTGGGATGTTAGAACTTTCACCTCCACGAAGCGATGTGTTTCATTTTTCATCACTGTATCATATAGATGGTTAAAATGATGGAAAAATGAATATATATGTTATATATGAAATTATTACTATTATTTAAATATAATATATTACTTACTTTCTTAGACTTCCATCCATTATAATTTGACAACATGGCTCATGTGTATGTGTGGACTACCACCTCCATGAAGCGATGTGATTCATTTTTCATCTACAAATTATAAGGATAGTCATAAGGATGGAAATGATAAATTAATATTACATTTATAACAAATTAATTATTTTTTAAAAGAAAAATACTATAAAATATATTTTCTTCCTACCCATTAGAATAATGAAAACGTCGTTCAAGTATACTTACAAACTACCTTCTCTATGAAACAATGTGGTTAATTTTTCATGGCTACCATACATGGTTGGTATTAAAAGTGATAAATAAGATAATTATAGCATGTTTAAGATTATTTAATTGATGAAACTATAACTTATTTTTTCATGGTCAATGAATTGATGTTATTTTGAGGTCATAAACTAAACTTCCTCAAATCATCCAACATTAACTTAACAAATTTAGTGACTAAATAAAACATGGTAATAAATAAAGTAAAATGATTAATAATAACTAAATGAACATGATAATGTTTATTAAGAAATTATAAAACTAATATAATTTCATTATTCTACAGTTATAGAATTTATAATTCTATATAGGACATAAGGTAACAGATTTTCTATTAAAATGTTAATTTAAATGTTTTAAAAATTTCTCCTCCACATCCTTGTTCATCAAAATGTTCCAAGAATTTTCTTATTCGTACATAAAATATTTTTAACAATATTTTTCAACTTTATTTTAATTTCATTTTAATTTCATAAAAATTAATATTTAAAACATTTATCTTATAGCACATTTTCACTTTTCTTAACTAAAGTTCACAAGAATTTTTTTGTCATGTATATTGATTGGATAAATTTTCCCATAATCATAGTCATTATTAGTTATCAAAATTCCTATATAAATTAACATGTTTTTTTAAGAATGTATTATTCTATATATTCTTGGAATTTTTTAGTTTTATGTGTCTTTAGTGGAAAAGGATATTACTCATTACAATTATGCGGAATGGGACATAATGTTATTTTGGGTTAAAATGATTTTTTCAAAATATTTATGGTAAAAAGTATTACCATACACATTTTTCATGACATGGTAATTTATAATTATAAATGATTACTAGTTTTCCTGAAATATCTTGGGACGAATGTCGACCCCAATATAGTTCTTCAATGCATTGGGTAATGATTTAGTCATAAATGGAGAAATGAGGGTAATAAATTGATAGGATACTCCAATTAAATTAGTTGGGAATCAGTTATTGTAACATGGAATAAAAATGAGTAAACATGTGTAATAAATATGATTCTCTCACATACCTATATTTTGCTTTTAAAAAAGTTTTTATAGAAATATTTTGAATTTATGTGGTGAGAAAAGGTAAAACTGAAAGGTTCGTTTTTCAAAGGAATGTTTTCAAGACTTCCCACATGGCTCGGGATGCCTTCAATTTTTTTCATATACTTCATAATGGGTTTCAAAAACTTATTTGAGAAAAGGGTTATTTTCTCATGTTTATATGTTTTTTTATGTACATAAATCTCTATTGTGGAAAAGATAAACATCTTATGGGGTTTTCATTTTTTCATTGGACAAAGGGGATTCCATTATTTTTTACCTTATTAATATTTTTTCACATCATTTATGTTCACATTTTTTTAATAGGATCTAATTATGAGTAGAGATTTTAGTGTATTATAGATTTATGATTTAGAAACTCATCTTAAATTAAACAAAAGAGTATTCAATTAAATAGGGGTGTAATATTAAAGCTTTGTTTCTAGGAAAAAATGTATACTATGTGAAAGTATCCACTTTATAATGTAATGTTTTTTCATAATTACCTAAAATTCTAAACCAAAAATATCCAAAAAATATAATAAAGTGAAAAAACTTATTATTTATCTTATAATTATGTAATATTCAAATTATGGGTTATTATAGTAGATATCAAAGGAATGTTTTAGATACCATTATAGGTTAAAAGAATGTTAAATGATGTAATATCCCAAGATAGGGTGTGAGATAAAATCCCAGTAGGCCGCCACCAATGATTTCTATAATGTGTCCAGGCTATGTAATACAAGTTAAAGTAGTGTGCAAGTATATGACTGGTATAACAGAAATACAAGTTAAATTCCTATAGAAAAAAGTGATATAAGTGTGGTTTTCAAGACAAAAAGGCTCCCTACAAAACAAGGGTCCAGGAACTCTAATAAGGAATTTGTAAATAAAATAGTAAATAAATATCTTGGTCAGGACATATACATAGTGTCTTGTATCATACATGGACATGTTTTATAAAATGTATATCATATAAACTATATGTAATCCATATAATCAATCTTCCACAAATACGACATTTGATCCATATAATTATATGAGCGCATCCCCATGGGTTAAGATCGAATATGTAGCATAAAAATTCATCCTCATTGAGTCCTAGGAGCATCTGAATGGAAACTAGGTTAGACATAGAATGGAGTATAAGGAGAATGTCAAAAAAAATTATCTACTAGGATTCAACAAGCCATAACCAGGTTGTAGTAGGGCCAAAGGCACCTCATTAAACTGATACCCAAGGAGAAATCTTTTCCAAGGCATCCACTACCGCTATCATAACCCATGGTGTAGCCCACCCATGGTATCCTAGGAAAACACCCAACATTCTTATCAATTATCATTTCATAATGATCATAATCAATGAGTTATTCAAACTCATATAACCATTTCCATTTAAATAGTATGTACCAAATTTAAAATGAGTAAAACTATCTCCAAACATCTCATTTCAATTCAATTTAATATATTAAGGGCTTCATCAAACTATTTAATCACTGAAACACACTCCATGAGTGGTATAACAATAGTAAAAAACACAAAGGCACTTCCCATGGGTGGAAGAGGTTGGGGAAAAAACCTTAAAAGGCATAAAAAACTAAATAAAATCTCTAAATTTTTTTATTTCATTTAATCAAGGTATTAAATTAATTTTAGAGGCACTGCTCGAAATTCTAGCATGCATTTTAACTGCAACTATAGTTCGAACCACCAAACACCAAGTGAATGGTATAAACCATCTATTATAGTTCATTAGTAGAGTGCTCATCCAGTATCAAATTCTAATTCAGTCTGTAGGAGAAGAAAAATGAATAATGTGTGAAAAAACCAAAGATGGGGAATATTATATTGCACCTATATGACTCCGTTGATTCCAAGATAAATGAATAATGGAACAAGATGATTTTAGTACTTACTGTTGTGGATCCAATGAGATGATCGACACTCAAATCCATGTTTGTACAGAGAAACCACACCCAATAAAAACATTGTATTCAAAGGGATCTCCCGCACCTATGTTACTGTACAAAAAAGTTTAATGAAATTATATTTAGGTTTTAAACTAATTTAAGGGCATTTTGTTCATTTTTTACAAAATTACTGAGTCACATGGTTTATCCATAGGGTTTTATATATCGTGCACCATACGTTTGACCTCCACTACCTTAAGGGGAACCTTGTAGGGTTCGTGTACATGGTTTGACAAACTAGGCACAAATATTTTCTCATCCACTATAAAAAATGAAAAAGGCCCTTGCATGGGTCGGCACCTCCATCTGCATGGTTTCGTCAGACTATTTAGGCTCCTTCATCGCTCTATACAGGCCTCTAACGGTTAAAAAGACTATATGACCTTCCCCACATTGTTTCTACTAATTGTGTGGCCTACCTTGTTTTCCAGAAATTCAGGTTCTTGTCTATGAACAAGCCTCATACACTTATAAATCACCCATGAACACATCAGGTTATCACATTAGACAATAAAATACCGTTTAAACCAAAAATAAATAGATCCTTACCTCATAAGAAAACCTGATATCTGACAATATTCCCCAATTATAGAAATTTTCCTGGAATTTCCCTCTCAAGGGTGGTCCAGAATCATTTGAGAAAAAAACTACCCACTGAACACGTATATCAGCCTCCTAATCCCATGTCTTTTTCTTTAAATTATCATTCTACCATAGCTCACATATTAGAAGTATTGACTAACCTCTAATAACATTTTTTATCCTATAAATGATACGGGTAGTATGCTCTTCAAATGATTTATTAACCTATAACTCTGGCTCATCCGGTTGTATAGTGTTATATTGGTCTATGTTATAATGGAACAGCTGAGATACAAGGAAGATCTCATGAATTTATTGGTGCCTATGGGGTAAATGTAAATGATATTTTACTGGACAACCTCTCCCTTGAATCTCAAATAGCCTGACATGTCCCAGTGAAAGTTTACCCTATATTCTAATCTGTCTATGTCCTGTCCTTAATGAGATACATAATAAAGACTCAATCTCTAACATCAAACACTAGAGTTCACCAACAATAGTCAACATAAGATTTCTACTAAGACTATATAGTATACATCCACTTCCTAATCAACTATACTTTCTCAAAAGTATCCTGTACGAGATGCCATCCTTGTAAATCTGCCTCACCTTCCTCTAAACCGCACAATGAATATTGGCATGGCCTACTGTACAAAGACTCCTAAGGTTCCATATATGTCATCTCTTGAAAACTATTTTTTATGATAAGTTAACAAGGTATATATGCCTCTCCTAAGATCGGAAAAAATTATCAATTTATATTTGTAGCATGTCCTCTAACACCTATATTTTACACTCTAACTTATCATCAATCGGAAGGTGGTATGTTTTTATAACAAGTAATTTTGTACCCAAATCCCTCTACACACTCTACTGGAAATGGGAAGTGAAATAAAATTCCCAATCTAAAATGATGGTATGAGGGACCCCATTAATACGCATTATATCACAGATATACAGCCTCCCAATCTCATTTAACCTGAAGCTATCCTTGATCAGTAAATAATGAGAAACCTTCAGAATCCTATCAACAATAACTCACTCATCATCACTACCTCGAGCTGACTTTAGAAAACCGATCATGAAATTCATTATGACATCATCCCATTTCTACTCAAGAATACGTAACAATTTTAAAATCCAAATTAGTCACTGGTATTCTACCTTCACCTACTGAAAAGTGGAGAACTTTTAATAAAACTAGTTACCTTGAATTTTATACTTGGTCACTAGTACTGATGATTTAATTCATCATACATCTTGGTATCACCTTGATGTACTTCCAAAATTGAATCATGAAACTCTCATATTAGCTCCTCACATTTTTCCACTAAAACCTATATGCGACTATGTATATAAATAATTTCATCCTTGCCTATAGTCCAACCAAGAGGTGGGTGCTCACCCTCCACACTCTCTCATAGGACTAGGCCCTCAGAGTCTGATAGCTTCTTCATCCTCACTCTATCCAGAAGGTTATAGTTCATATATAAGAAAGAAATAAATGTCTACACTTGACCATCATACACCTCTAAGTGAATCTTTGAAAACATATCCTTAAGCAGTCACTCACTACTGGCCTCCTAAACTACCTATATTTGAGGCTTCCTAGTTAGGGAATCAGCCACTTCATTACCTATTCTAGGAATTTTGGAAAGCTTGAAGTTGAAAAAATTTAGGTACTCAACCAACCTTTGTTATCTCATATTCAGATCATGCTATGTAAATATATACTTGAGTATTTTTATTGTCTATGTACATCACAAAACACACCCCTGGTATATAGTGTATCAAATAGTATAATTCATGAAAAACTGTATCCAACTAAATATCGTGCGTTGGGTAATTCTTCTCATGTGGCCTCAATTGATGAGACCCACACACCATGAATCTATTTCCCCACGTCATAAATGCTCCTAGACTGATACTTAATGTGTTACAATATATAGTGTATCTTCTATCCTGTACTGGCATAATCAGGACTGATGTTGAATTCAATTTTACTTTTAGTTCCTGAATGGTTGTATCATAGGTATATATCCACTCAAACTTCACATATTTCTTATTCAATCATGTCAATGGTGCTTCTAAGAATGAATATTACAATATAAAACATATATAATATACAACAATCCCAAATAAACTCTACATTTAAAAAACATTCTTGGGATGCTCTAAGGAAAATACAGCTTTCACCTTCTCTGGATCAATTGATACTCATATGTCTTAGATAATATGACCCATGAAGTTAATCTTATCCATATAGAATTAGAACTTTATGGGCATGAAATATAAATGATTCTCTCTTAGAGTATGAAAATTATATCAATATGTTTTCATGGTCATGTCTATTATGAGAATACACCAAGATATCTTCTATAAAAACTACCACAAAAAAATCCAGATGAGAATGCATAACTCGATTCATTATTTACATGAAAACTAATAGCACTTTCATGTGGCCAAAAGTCATAATTAGATACTAATATAGACCATCCCTACAACAAAAATATATAAAATGTTTTACTATAGGTAAAACACACAACTAATGATACCCAAATCTCAAATAAATTTTTGATAACTCCCAAGTTATTCAAAGATGATCAAAAGGGACATTTATCCATGGTAAGGGATACTAGTTCTTAAAAATCAAATGGTTAAATATTCGATAATCCTCAAACATCCCAAGGATTCCAACCACCATTTTTAAAAAAGTCCAAATGAACCCCATAGAGATTTATTGGGCCGAATAAACCTCTTTTCCTCCATGTCCTTTAGTGCCTCTTGATCTCCTATAACTTCATCATGGCCCACCTTTAAGGAGGAATTGATACTAGTGTATCTCCTAACACATATAGAAGGATAACTAAACCTCTCTTTCATGAGTTAAATTATAAAATTCATTTGGTAAAACATCCCTAACATGATCAAACACTGGAGAAAATTCTATCTCCAACGATCCTTGAGTGTACATATAACAAACTAGAAATATGGGCAATCATTCTTCCCAACTCATAATGCTTTGGTCTATCTCGTCTCACATGGACGTCACATTCACCCTTATAGATATAAAATCCACCCTCTACTAATGTGAAGGTCACCCTATGGTTTTAGAAATTATCATAATCCTTATAAAAAACTAGTCATTCCATATCGAGTATGATGTCAAACCTTGTCATCTCGATGAAAAAAGACATTCAACAAGAAGTGACACTCACATATCATAAGGGGTAACTCCCTAAACTAGAGTACACTCTCTGGTCTAATTCAAAATAGAGTATCATCTGTCATTTCACCCTTAGAAAACTGATCAACAAGACCTAGTCTTTCCACCACATGTATAGATATGAAACTATAAGATGCATGTGTATCAAAAAGAGAAGATACTATCAAGAGGCCACTAATATTGTACCTCTATCCATATATGTTTTGAATCCCTATTTCTTATGAGGTGCCTAAATTGAATATATCTAGTTTTAACTACAAACCTATTAAACAACCTCACTAACTGGAGAAAGCTCACTCTGTTTTCTTGATGAAACTGGTGCCTAGTTTCCTCGACCATGACTAGCACCTCAGCCTGATCGACCAATACTACTTCAGATCCCTACCTGACATGGATATATTTAACCTTCTCCTTAATATAAAGTAAAATATGACCTTATTCAACTAACTACTGTAGGTAATCTCTATAAAAAACGTTGTACAAGGACCGTCCTTCCACATTCTCATAACTCAATAGGGTCATAATAACACTAATTCCTCTTGTTTCCTCATATTCCACATTGATGATAGAAAAATAAACTTCCATCACTAGAATACCATTTGGTAATAATCTCATGGGAAGCCTCAAAATGTCGCTTCCTACCACTGTAAACTAAACCACTTGGTCGAGAGGCTGAACTTCTCTATTCTCCACCCCCAGCTTCCCAAACTTTCTGATCTATGATCAACAACTAATTTAATATCTTAGGAATAAAATTTGACCTGAACATGTTGACCTATAATCTAATGGAATTTTTGAGACCTTCCATGAAGTTTCTTTCCCTTTATCCCTCATTATCAAGGAATATTGATAAAAACGCTCTATAAAGCATTTTGAATATTCCATAACTATCATTGCACCCATATCTATATGTATAAAATCACTATACCTTTTAGATCTCATGGTCTAAGGAAAAATGTATTCATATAAACTATTTTGGAAATCCCCTCAAACCATACCTCTTAATCTATCATTCAGGTTCAATACAATCCACCAGTTCTTTATGGATCAACGAATCATATAAGCCTCAAGATTCACTTTCCTATCAGGAGGTGTCTATAAAAGCTCAAATATTGACACCGTAGTCAAAATCTATAGATAGCCTTACTATGGACATCTATCCCTTGAAAATGGTGGAATATTCTATTATTAGAACACACACGTAAGCTCTACTATAGATTAGTCAAGCTACGATGATCCATGAAAATTCTAAATATAGCATAAACCTCATCGCGAACTTTATCTCATCAGCTTCATATGGTAAAACATCTAGTATTATATCTGAAACTATTTGAGGATATATTGTTATCTTATGGCCCATCTCCTCTAAATAATGGTCTTTTCAACCCTCCTGGTGTACAATTAGAGGTAGTTATGATGGATATTCTATACAATGCCAAACAATCAAATCAGAAAATATTGATATCAAAATTTCACAGATAAATAGATAGTTCATGTCAAAATTTTCCTATAACCAGGTCATACCCCTCTTCCTACTCTAAAATCTAGGACTGGGTAAAAAGAAACAGTCATAAATATCACTAGATACGCTGCATGATTCCCACTCAAAAGTCGGGTCAAGGTAAATTTCTTCATTTCACGTTTCAAATTCCATTTGAATTCATATTCATTTCACATTTTACATTAAAATTTTGAACCAAATGGTTCACCTATTCTAATCCATAGGGGACCATACTCATTTTTAACTAAAACATTATGTCGACCTAATCCACACCAGAACATGTTTCAGTCCCTGTGACTAATCGTCTATGACCGAACGTTCCATAATTGACTACCTAGGGTGTTTGTCAAAGCCTAAGGATTAAAAAACTATTTAGTTTAGGGAATACACTCTAATTACCAACCATTTTTTTGATTTACTATACACAAATCATTTATCAAAAACTAAATGTATCAAACATGGCGTGTATATCCAAGTCATCCAGTCAAGAAATGCACCCTAAATGCCATGGCATAATGCCTGGCTTGTGAATCCTATAAAATTCATAAAATGATGCATGAGATGGTAGAACCACTTCTCATCGAGTGGTAATAAAATATATCCCTTCATCATATCGATGATAACATTACAATTTAAGTGCATCAAATAATGTTGGAATTAAATAAACTATGATAGGAAAAATCCAAAAAATAGAAACTTTCAATCTTAGATATTTTTATCTTTTCTATATGAGGGTTTTCTACTCCTAGGAATGTCACATTACCAAATTAATATAAATACCTATTCCCTATCTATTGTATCAAAATATTAAAGAACCTAAAAAATGAACCCACTACTTTGATACCACTTTTTAACATCCCGAGACAGGGTGTGAGATAAAATACCAGTAGGCCCCCACTAGTAATTTCTATAACAAGTATAATATGTGAAATACAAGATAAATAAATGTGAAAGTATATGATAGATATAATAGAAATACAAGTTTAAATTACATGGAAAATGTGATACATGTAAGTGAGGTTGTCGATCCAATAAGGCTACCTGAAAAACAAGGGTCAAGATCCTCTAATAGGGCAGCTATAAAGAAAAGTAGAAAAAACATAATGGCCTTATCGTAGAAATTTTGTCTCATATAATCCATTTCCACATCATATAACTTTTCTTTCATATCAACCATAGTCGATATGTATAATCAATAATATCACAAATACCATAGCCAATCTATATAATTATAAGTGTCATACCCCACGGGGCTGGATCCAATTTGTGGAGAACCAATTAATCCTTATCGAATTATAAGAGAATATCTAAGGAAACTCTGTTAAACTAATAAAGGTATCCAAGGAGGATATCAATGGAAAATGTCCACTGAAAACCCATGAAAGTTGGATTCAATGGGTAACAAGGCCCAAGGAATCCCATTGAATCAATACCCAAGGATCATTCTCATCTAAGGAATCCACTACTTTTATCATGGCCCATGGTGTAGCACACACAGGGAATCCTATGGAAACTTCCATTATTCAAATCAATAATCATTTCATAATGATAATAATATATGATTTATTCCAACACATATAACCATTTCTATTTTTTTCACAAGGAAAAGCAGGAAAACCATCTTCTAACACCTCATTTAAATTCAATTTAATTCATTAAGGGATTTTTCTAACATAGAAATCACTAACACACAGCCCATGGGTTGTATAAAAATAATAACAATACAAAGGCATTACCTATGGGTGACTTAGGTTGGAGAAACAACCTCCAAAAATTACATGGAACTAAATAGAATTCCTAACATGTTCCATTTCATTTAATCAAGGCATTCAATTAATTTCAGAGGTAACTCCAAAAAGTACTGCATGTGACATAACATCAACTATTCTTATAAGATATTAAACACTGAGGAAAAGGTATATACCACCTACCATATGTCTACAGTCGATTTATCATCTAGTATCAGCTTCTGGTTTGGTCAAAATGAGAAGAGAAATGAATAACATATGAAGAACCTCAAAATATCACATATTATCTTTCCCGTAAATAAATCTATCGATACCAAAATGAATGACTAATGACACAATATGATCAAAGAAATTAACATCATAGATTCAATGAGATGATTGTCTCTTTAATCTGAGTTTAGATGGAGAAACCACACCCAGGACTACAATTTTTCCTCAAAGGGTGCTCCCACATCTAAGTTTTTTTTCAATAGAGAAGAATGAGATTAGATTTAGGTTTTAAAATAATTTAAGGGAATTTTTCTCATTTTCCAAAAAATATAAGGTTGCAAGGTTTTCCATACCATGTGCTGACTATGCACCATCCATTACCTTAAGAAGGAACCTCGCATGGTTTGTGCACACAGTTTGATTAACCATGTGAAAACTGTGTCTCATCCACTATCAAAAATATAATAGGACCATACACGGGCATCCACCTCCATTCGAATATTTCATCAAACTGTGTGGGCTCCTTCATCCCTCTATTCATCCCTCGTGCGATTAGAAAAACCATGCATCCATCCCTTCATGGTTTCTATTCACCATTCATCATTCCTTGTTTTTCTAAAAATTTGGGTTTTGGGATTGGAACAAGCCTCAAACACCCATGATCACATTTGATACTCACATTAGGCCATAAGAAACCATTTAAACTGAAAAACAAGTGATCCATTCCCCATAGAAAAACTTGGGATCTAACAAGATACAATTTAAAGTGGCTCTAATTTATGCTTATTTTATCTAGATAAATAATTTAAAGATTTAAATGTTTCTTTAAGACATAAATATATATTTAGAATTTTTTTTCTATAGAGGAAACGTGGAAGCTAAATTAGGAAATTTTCAAGGGGATAATAACATTCTGAATTAGCAACCCAGAACAGCCATAATTGATTGTTTTATGGAAATATTGACTCAGTTTACAAAGTATATTAATAGTGGGACCCATGAAAGAGAGTGGATGAATTATTAGTAGAGTAACATTTCTATAGTGGAGCATTTCATGAAATAGAACCTTCAAAAATTTATTGTCTCTTAAAGATTGGGGAAAGAAGAAGGTCAGAGTAATTCTCTAGAAATCATATTTTGGGTTTTGAAGTATATAGAACAAAATAATAAACTCTTTCAATTTATAATTTTGAAGTTGAAGTCAATTGATAGTGGTATCTCATTAATAATACAAAGGAAAAGTATGAGATTGATTCCATGGAGTGGAAGGTCTTTAAACATATTTTTCTTAAGAAGTGTTTTTATAAAGATCATCATCTTAGAATGAAAAGGAATTTTATCAAATTAAATAAAATAGAAGAATAACTAGTGCCTACATTTGAGGAAAATTTTACCAAACATACTAGGTCTACACAAAATTTTATTCAAAACTATACTACTAAAATTTATAGATTTTACAGAAGTCTAAAACAAAATTTTTAAGTGTATCAGAAAATCATGAATTTAAAAGTTGTGATCAAGTTTTCCATTTTACTAAAAATGTTTACAGGGAGTTTTCTCACACTTATGTATTTTGTGATAATAAAATTAAGAAGCATTCATGGTTAAAAGTAATTGAAAATAATTCAACCAAGAAATATATTGTTAATCCCACCCAATGTTCCAAATGTGATAGAATAAATTTAATAAAATATTTTTGTATGATGAGGAAAGTGTTATTGATATGGTGTTATTGGTCATTTGGATTTTGACTTCAAGGAAAAGAGTTATAATGAGATTTGTAATGGGAAAATATATATTCATTCAATAGTGAGATGTTTTTTTTGTAATGGGTTGTTTTATAACACCAATTCATGTCAAAAGTTAGTCACACAAGGTGGGAATCTTCGAGACCAAAATCCTAAAGGTGTGTAAAAGTTTTTTTCTACTACTATAGATGTTGTAATATCAAATAAAGAAATTCCATGTATATTTATTATTCATTAAAATTATTCCAATGCCTTGTTAGATTCAATATCTATAAATTAATTTATATCTGATACATTTTCATGTAAAATGGAAATACAATATCACAAAATCAATTCAATACTTTTAGTAAAAACTATAGAGGGTAGTATAATGTAAAAAAAATTAAATCTTCCTATTATCTTCTATGTAATGGTTTTTCATAAAAACCTTAATAACTCTTACATTATAGTGTTTGTGTTATTTTATGTATGGATTGGATTTTAATTTATCATGATAAGATAGATTGTATAGCAAAAGAAACCATAATTAATTTGTAGAGTGACTTTATTTCAAATATAAGGATGGTTTCATACCCTTGACAGCATATTAAGAAGTTGAGAAACTGATTAAAGATAGGACTAAAAGTTATCTAACATATATTTTTGAAAATAAATAAATTGTTCAAATTTGTGATGTATAGGTAGTGAATAAATATATGGATCTACTTCATAGTGATTTTCCCAGCGTTATTACTTCTCGATAGTATAATTTTAACGTTGAAATTATAATTTATGCTAATCTAATTTCAAAACCACTTTATCATATTACTTCAATTGATTTGATAGAATTGAAAACGTAGTTACATGAGTTTCTTTAACATGGTTTCATACACCCTAGTACTTCTCATTGGGGTTCACCTATTTTTTGTATTAAAAAATATGCTTCAATGAAACTGTGAATTAATTATAGAGAACTAAATAATATTTTTATTAAGAATTAGTGTAACACCCCAATATTCTATGGTATGTTTACCTTTAATTAATGAAATAGCTTACATTGTATGCAACTTGGAGTTTTAACACACCACGACCAATCAAACTAGGCATTATGAATAGTAATACCCAATTTTTTAAATTTTATAAAATTTACTATTCCAAATTGGACTTCATTTTGGTATTCAAAATATCAAAATTAGCTTAGGGGGAATTTTTGGTATTTCTCTGAAAACTATTAATTTTTGGTGAATAGTAAAAAACACTGTGTTATTGGTTAAAACTGACTTTTTATTTAAATAATTAGTTATTTTAATTATATTTATATTAGGTAAAAATATATAAATAATATCTATAAATTTTCAATTTAATTCATTGGATTCATTTTATAATAATATTAGATATATAAAATTTTATTGAACTTTTTACCGTATTTTACCCACCTTCTAGGCGCATTTACAAATTTGCATAAAACGTAATTTTACCACTTCTGTGAATTGAATTTTAAAACTACTAGATACATGGTTGAAATTAGTAAGTAAAATTTGATATAATAAGATGAAAATAATATATGTTTAATAGTAACTTTTGACTTTTATTTACCACTGTTAAAAGTAAATATGGTAATTAAAGGTTAAAATGATATAATAACTACACTTAAACATGGCCTAATTATAATGGATAAGTGTATTTCCACAAAAACCAAACATTGGAATAAAATATGATCCTTTTGGTCCACTTGTTTTAGATTAGGACATTTATTGTTATTTTCTTAAAGAGGAGCAAAAACTGTTAAATTGAAGGTTTAATAACTAAACCATTTTTAATATAGGGTTAAAATTAAGATAAATTCAACCATAAATATTCATTAGAAAGATAAAGATATTTCTGACATAATATTATTTTATTTATAATTTTTATAAATTAAAT
Organism: Viscum album; assembly: GCA_963277665.1. Taxonomy (NCBI): domain Eukaryota; kingdom Viridiplantae; phylum Streptophyta; class Magnoliopsida; order Santalales; family Viscaceae; genus Viscum; species Viscum album. The sequence goes on from OY728142.1 coordinate 1,545,856,775, forward strand.
AATTAAATTTATTTATGATACAATGATGATGATGTAATTACCTTATTAATGGAATATTAAAATAATCGATATTATAAATATCCAAATAAATGTAAATTGAGGCTTATAATGAATTAAACCAATTTTATAAGTTAATATTACATGTTATGGTTGATTAAATAATTATTTTTGAAGTTATAAAGACATTATAACTTTCACAAAAACAAAATACCACATAGTGTCAAAATTAACATAAATGAGCTTTTAGAAAAAATACTATAATATTAATTGATATAATACTCCTCAAAATATATGGTTCATCCAAAGGAAACATATAAGGTTATATATATTAACAATGAATAACATAGGGATCTCTTGGATTTTTATAGTATGTTTATTAACCATTTATAATAATAATACAAGAATACATGTTAAAAGTTAAACTATTTACCTACGTGTTAAATCTAAAATATAATGTTATTATTGTTACCTAAACCTGTATAAAACATATTGGTTAAGAGTTTTTAAACCCATAACGACACTAGACTTTAAATAAATCATTTTTTATCCATTATAAATTGAATATGGTTGTATAATAAAATAATAGTTCAAGCATTTCCTAAAGTGACCATCACCTCTCTTAGAAAAGGGTACTTCCCCTTCTCTCAAAATCACACCTCCAAATCCATTTTTCTCGTCAAAACCCAAATCCAATATACTCCCAACTACCCAAAAATCAACCAAGAGTCCTTACTTTGATCATAAATTCAACTTAGGGATCCCATTTGATCAACTCAAAAGGAAACACCCGAAGAAGAAGTAATAATTTCACCACCTCTTTCAAAGTTCTTTTCTTCTTCCACTTCCTCTCTCTTTGTATTTTCAATACCAAAATAATAACTCCAGTACCTTATACAAAATATGATTTTATTATAAATATGGTATAACTATATTCATTATTTTATTCATCCTATGAATGAAATGTCACCATACGTGCATACATACGGCTTACTGTCTCCACGTCGTGGTGTAGTTTATTATTCAAAAAATTTATTATTTGGATGGGAATAACAATGATTATAACTGATGTAATAATAAATATGACATTTTAATGATTCTATATATATGATATACCATCCAATTATATACTATTTCACCATCAACACAATGGTTGGGTCGCTCGTGCGTACGTACAGACTACCGTCTCCACAAACGCGATTAAAATCATTCCTCATCATAACTGTTCAAGAATAATTTTCATTTTATGTTTAAAAATAATGTTTTATAACATAATGTTATTCTGGATATCAATCAAATACATCCTATCCATAAAAAAAATGTCTTCTGTAACCAAGAATATAAAAGAAAACGAATCAGTTAACACCCAAAATAATGATACAACTGAAATATTATTAACAAAGAAATATTAGAAGATCATATATGATATCGTATTTATTTATATTATTTTTGTATAATTTAATAACAATGATTTAACTATTATATAGGAGGTTAAAATACCATTCATAAAAGAAAATTAAAAGTTATCAATTCTACAATCCCTTCATTACCAGATGTTGTTTATACATGAGTATCTACTGGGACCTCTTTATCATCCACCTCCATGTTTCATAAAATGTATTTCAAAACATTTTTACTATTTAAGAGTCTATGGGTTAAAGTCATTTATAACCTTGTTTTAATTTTTATGAGATTTTTATAAAGGAATCTTTCATTCCTCTTCCAAACAGGGTCCTTTATTACCTTTTCGAAAAAATTAAGGAAAGAATATTTTTTTTAACTTATATGGTGGGTGCGGCTATTTTCCCCCATTGTAAATCCTTCGAATCTTCCCTTAAAATCTTATAAGAATATTTTTAAAATAAATTATTTCCTTTAAATTTATAGGACTTTTAAATTATTTCAAAATATAAAGAGATGTTTCTCTCAAATAGTTTTCATTTCATCTATGTATAAATCCTTTGATAGGTGCTACGCTTGTTTGAAGTTGATTTATTATGATACAATCTTCCATATTTTATTGAAGGTTTTTTGATATGTTTGAATGTGGATGTGATATTTTTATACCATTCATGGTTTATAGTTAATGTATTAAATTTTTTTTGATAGTTTTAAAATTAATGTTTTCGTTAGGTTTCAACCTTTTCATATGAGGAATGCATTGGATTTAGTAAGTGACAGGTGGAGCCCTCTATAGCTCCTTAATGAATCAGTAGGTATCATGATAAAAACTAGTGACTTGGCATAAGTCTTGGAAAAAAATATTATTTTTAGTCTTGGCACGAGGCCTTGACTATGTGGTTATGATGTCCGTCATTATGCATTCTATCAATATGAAATTGGATATTGATATTACATGTGATTATTCGACTAGTAAAATATCTATGTGAATAAGAAATTGGAATTATTTGATTTATCTTTTCCATATTATGATCATGTTTAATTTTAAAAGGATTTTGTTTTAGTCGTATAAATTTCCTAAATTGTTTATTCTTATTTATGAAAGATTCCACTATATTGTTATCCTTACTGAGCGCCTGAACTCACCCCTTTCTGTGTTTTATTTTTCCCATGATGCGAAAAAGTATGTTATGACTGACCTACAGGGATAGTATAAAGGACATGATTTTGTTAACAGAAGACAAAATGTTGTTTTTTTTATTTCATGATGTAACGTAAAACTTATGTATGTATCTAGTACTTCCAAGGCTGTTAAAATAATTGACCTTTAGGGACATGATTCCTTGTATCATGCCAATGTTATGTAATATTTCAATGACTCTAGGTACCTGGGGTCAGGGCGTTACAGTTTGTATCAAAGGAAGTTTGGTACAAACATGGGAAGCTTGATTTAGAAAAACTCTTATTAGAGAACATTACCCTAAGATAGACTTTGAGGATTAGTATAGAATAACTTCCTAGAATTTTGGTAATTTATAGATTTTGTGTGTTTTCCAATCAATACATCCTTGTATGGATATGAGTAGGTAGATGCGGATCTGGTACAAATGTACCTAGGAATAAAAACTCGGATAAGGAGATTCAGGCTTGACCCAGGGTATCCTGGTATATAACAATGGGTCTTGCTGTACTCTTGGTTATGACACTCCCGAGGTATATTCTTAGGATAATTCACATTTTATTTACAATCCATTATGAAGGATTTATGAGTATATACCTTTTCAAAGAAAACATTTTTATGATTATTTATTATATCCATAAACTGTTAAATTTATGTTAAGTGTTTTACTAGTTTGGAATTATGTATTGTGATTCATAAAATAATCTATTGTATTCCATGGTTTACAAATGGCACATAGTGGAAGGAATGGGAACCGTATCAATGCACATAATCCATGTAGGGATTTTCCTCCCACTCAAGATAATTATAATGGAGCTGGTGATGAATCCGGTGCTGATCATCTTATCCCTATATTAGGACAACTCACTCAGGTTATGAATAATAACTTTACCCGTATGGAGCACACTGATCCACAACACAGAGGATCAATGTTATCCCAATTCGTGAGGCAAAAACTATCAACATTCGAATGGGACTACAAATCCATTTGTAACTGAGCAATAGATAAGTTCCTTAGAGAAAATATTTCAGGCTTCGGGGAGTAGCAAAAGGGAAAAAATCATCATGGCAGTTTATCACCTCATGGGTGATGCCGATCAACGGAGGTCATTAATTCAAAACACAAAGTAAGATGAAGAATTATCAAATATGGAATGGAGGGAGTTTAAATGGATTTTTGTAGAAACAAACTTTCCTCATCACCATCGAGCAGATATGGAAAGACAATTTCTGAGTCTGAGACAAAAGGAGGATGAGAATGTCACAAAGTATGAGGCTAACTTTACATGGTTGTCAAGGAATGAAGAATATTATATATGTAACCCAAGGAGTAATATTGATCGATTAATTGATGGTTTAAATCCATTTCTCCATTGAGAATTAGTCTCACAATCCATATCATCATACAAAGATATTGTCTCATGTTCTATCAAGATAGAAAATAATTTCTTTTAGTCTTACCACTTTAAAGCAAAGAAAGTGAAGAAGAGATATATTGAACACTCTAGAAAATGGAAATAAGGGGATGAAGGGAAAAGTTGAATTTATCACCTGTGGTAATGTAGTAAGAAACACCATGGTATATTCATGAAGGTAATGGGATTCTATTACAAGTGTGGTGAAAAGGGCCACTAATCTCGTGATTGAAAGGGAAAGAAAGAGAATTTCAATTTTGAATGCGAAAATTGTAGAAAAATGGGGCATTATGAAAATTAATGTCCAAAGCACCATGGAAACTTAACTCAGAAATGGCCAAGGCAGTAAGGCTGTAACACCCTAATATTTATGAAAAATATTCTTTTAATTTCATTGATGTCTATTATTATACACTGCAGCAAGTTTACATTGTACTATACGCAACACCGTATTAACTTGCAGTATATGCAACACTATTCTTGGATCGTGTTACACACAATTTCAAGTTTGTTTTGTGGAAATTATTCTACGCAACATTAAGTATATATTTTATTTAATGTATAAATGAAATAAGTTTTTATTATGTTATACGCAACACCAAACAGAGATTTCACTACACGCATCCCTGACTTGTCTTTCTTTACACGCAATCGCGACCTTCCACGATAGCGTGTGTTGTACGCAACACCAAGTTTCACAAAACAAAGATATGCTATTAAAATATTATATAAACTAGACGTTATGAATAGTAATACCCACTTTTTGGAATTTCATAAATTTTATTTTTCAAAATGGACTTCATTTTTAGATTTGGAATATTGAAATTATCCTAGGGTGAATTTTTGGTATTTTTCTGGAAATTTTCAATTTTTGATGAATAGTGAAAACACTAGGTTACTATTTAAAAACCGACGTTTTATTTAAATAATTATTTATTTTATTTAAATTAATTTTAGGTAAAAATTGATACATAATACCTATATAAGTTCAATTTAATTAATTAGAGTCATTTTATAATAATTTTGGATATATAAAAATTTTATTGAACTTTTCACTGTCTTTTACCCACCTTCTATGAGAATTTGGAAATTCACATAAAACATAATTTTACCCCTTCTATGAGTGGAATTTCAAAAATCAGAGAGACACGGTTAACATAAAGGACTAAAATTTGGTTCAATGATATGAAAATAATTTTTGGTGCATAGTAACTTTTTACTTTTATTTACCGCGGTTAAAATTAAATAGGGTAATTAAGTGTAAAAATGATATTATTATAACACTAACACTTGTCATAATTCTATTGGATAAGTTTAATTCGACCGAAAACAATCTTAGTAATAAAATATGACCATTTAGGTCCACTTGTATTGGATTAGGACATTTATTATTAATTTATTTAAAGAAGGGTTAAAATAGTTAAAATCAAAGATTAATAACTAAATCATTTTTAATATAGGATTATACATAAGATAAATTCGTCTAAAAAAATTCATTAGAAATATAAAAATATTTCCTACATAATTTTATTTTATATATAATTTTTAGACATTAAATAATTTAATTTATTTATTACACAATGATGATGTAGTAATTATCTTATTAATGAAATAATAACTTAATCGATGTTATAAATACCCAAATAAATGTAATTTGAGACTTTTTATGAATTAAACTAATTTTATAGGTTAATATGACATGTTATTAATTAATTACTTAACTTTTTTCGAACTAATAATGATGTTATGATTTTCACAAAAATACATTACCAAAGAGTGTCAAAATTGACATAAAATAGTTTTTAAAACAATTATTATATTATTAATTGTTATTATATTCCTAAATATATAAGTTTCGGCCAAGATACTTATATCATGATATGTGTATCAGTAATGGACCACTTGGGGGTTTCTTGGATGTATATGGTATGTTTATTAACTATATAATATTGAAATAGAAAGTGTAATAGTAAATGTCAATCTAATTAACTAAGAGTTAAAACAAAACAATAAGGTTAATATAATGACCCAAACCTATATAAAATCTATTGGTTGAGAGGATTTAGACCCATACCCACCTTATCTTCGAAATAAATCAATTTTTATCTATTAAAAACCGAATATTACTTTATTATAAAATAATATTTAAAGTTTTCCTAAGGTGCCCCTCTCCTCCCTTATAAAAAGGGCACCCCTTACCTCTTCTCTTAACACCCTTTTGTGCCTTGAAGCTCGGAAAATCCCTGACCATTTCACTTCTCCACTTCCATAGAAACATTCTGGAGGTTCTGGTCTTCTCAAAAGACCAACTCTACTTCTTTAAGAGGAATCTTAAAGGAGGTGTGTCGAAGAAGAGGTAATCTCTTCTAACGATTCTTTCAACTTTATTTCTTCTTCAACATCTTCTTATTTATTTTTTCATTATAAATTAATAACATCAGTATTAATTATATACTTATATTTTATTATAAATATTAAACAACCCCATTTCACCTTCTATCCATCCTACAGAAAACGAAATCACGGTGCGTGCGTACGTACGGAATACCGTCTCCACGCCGTGGTGTAATCTGTTTTTCCACCACCACCTTACTTGGATGGGTATAATGGTGTAAATAAATAACTATATATGATTATTTTAATGTGATATTTATTATGAAGTATTATACATACACTTCAATACAATTCCACGGTCATTGGAATGATATCATCGCTCGTGCGTACGTACGGACTTCTGTTTCCACGACGCGATGAGATTCATTCTCCATGTTAACCATTGATGAATGATTATAAAGTATATATAATGAATAATAATGAAATATATGACATGATAATGATAATTTATTTATGTATATATATATATATGTATGTCATCTACTTAATTCCATTCAATTCAATAAGGAAACGCAAACAACATTCATGCATACGTACGGCCTGCCGACTCGTTGAACGGTGTATTTCATTCCATTTATTGATCTATCATATATATATGTATATGCTGAATATATATTATATATAAATAATGTTTTACATTTTGTAATTATGTAAATCAGTATATAATTAATAATATCAAGAACAACAAGTCTAAACACGTATGATAAATGAAACGATTTTACCCAAAATGCTGCTTTAACATGGAATTTACAAAAGAACGGGTAATATAAAGTCATAAGTGAACCATATATGATATCATAACAAATAATATGATTCTTTAATAAGTCAATGACATTATTTAAATCATTATACAGGAGGTTCGGATACATATGAAGCATATCAGACGTAAGGTAAGGGATAAATTCTCAATCTCATTTTTATCTGAGGTTGTTTATACCTAAGTATTTACTGGGGTTACGTTTATCATCCTTGACCATGTTTTCTAAAAAAAAATTCATAAAATGTTTAATATTCTTCCATGAATGTTTAAAGTCATTTTTACCCTTTATTGACTTTTTACCACATTGTATGGATGGAATCACTCCTTTGGTTACCATATAAGGTACTTTTTGACTTTTCTGACAAAAGTACGAGGAGAATGTTATTCTTAACATATACGGCATGAACTGATTTTTACGGTTTCATAACACTTAATTTTCATGATGCTTCCTCTACAAGATTGCATGATTATTTTCAAAAAACTCTTTTCTTTTAAAATCTCATGGAATTTTGTGAAAATAAAATGATTTTGAAGAAGAAAGGATATTTTCCTCAAAAATTAATTTCAAGTGTTTTATCAAAACTACTTTCCATATAAAATGAAATTATTTTATATGTTTATGTTTCAAGTATAATGTATCTATTATTTAAATGGTTTGATTCTTCTTATGATAAAATTGTAATCATTTTTTATGGATTATGTTTTGATGGCATAATGTTTAACAATCCCATTCTATTACATGGGTTATGCTATGATATATGATTCTTGATTTTGTGGCACACAAAATAATGATTTAGTTATGAGATGGGTGGGACCTATATCTCCCTCCAATTAATTGGTTAAAGATTTATATCTCATGATATAGACATGGATGGAATGGTAAGTTAATCTGGTTCAGTGTTACGGGACTGAAACGAGGAGTGAACTCGATTCAGAAAGGACTTTGTCCACTAAGATGGTCTTGGTAGAAATGCCTTGGCTACTATGGAAATCATAACATGTGCTTAATGGTTTCCACAATCACATATTTTATTCCCATGATATTTTGTCATGATTAATGTTTCATTATGATCTATGCCTTATGTACTGCCATGTTTTATTTCATTGCCAATATTTTGATGTTTAAACATTATGTTCATGTTTTTATGTTAAAATATATATGATTTGTTTTATTTTATCCATTATTACCCTTACTGAGCATTTGAGCTCACCCTTTATATGTTTTCTTTTCCCCATGATTTAAATAAAGGTTTTAGGTAAGAAAACCAAAAGGGGAAGATCGCTATGGGAGATGTTGAAGATCTTTCACCACGATTAGAAGATTACGTTCCGAGTTTCCAAAGACACTAAACTATTACGATCCTTGTGTGTCTGTTTTTGATATGTATTAAGTATTCTGAAAAAGTAATGTAATGTCTATGTACGTCAATCTTTGGGTCTCTACAGTTGGTATCAGAGGGGAGGTTTAGTTAACATTTGGAAACTAGGATGCAAAAACATTAGTGAGATCCCTAGAGATATTTCTAAGGAATGTCTAGGGATGTCCCTAAGGTTATATATAATTATAGGTTATAGTCCTAGAATTATGGTAAAGATATTATAATTCAACCCAAGATGTTAGATATTGAAGTTACTCCCCCTTTATTATGTTGTTTTACCTATCATTATTTTTGTCTCTCACACTATTCTTTTTGGGTTTTAGAAAATGGCTGGAAACAGGAAGATTCACGATAATAGAGAATATGATGGACAATGGAATGATATTGTTCATGATCAAGAAAATGAAATGGGATTTGGAAGGCGAAACATAATTATTATGACTAATTAGAAATATCATAATATTATCAATAATCTCATCTTTGGTAAGTTTCATTACTCAGCTAATAAGAGAAAGATGGAGTTTCATGATGATCATAGAGGAAAGAAAGTTCAATTTCCCTCATGTAAGTAATGTGGGAAGAGGCATCAAGGAGAATGTTTCAAAGGAACTGGAAGATGATTTGGGTGTGGAAAAGAAGGACACAAAGCTAGTAATTGTAAAGGAAAAGGTTCAGTTAACACCATGGACAAGGATAATGGTATTTCTAAGACATCAATAATGGTTAAGTGTTTTAAATGTTGAATGTACGGGCATTATGCAAACCAATACCCTAAGGGAAAATCTCATAAAGAGAATCAGTATGATCATATGGGTAGTATTTATGTGGATGATGATGAAGAGACTACAAATGATATATGAGATAGAAGAAATGATGAAGCTCAGTCAATGGTTTAAGAAGGTATTGTAATGATTGTATGTTTATCAAGAATAATGTATAGTACTATAGAATAAAGAGAAATCTAAGGATTTTTACACTGTTGCCTTTGCTTGAGTTTTGAAAGTATATGATGAATGGTACCGGTAACCATGAAAGGTTATTCACATATTTTTGGAAAATAGATGATGCGCGCATAATGAAGGGATAAGGAGATAATGAGATGTTTGATAGTATTAATGAGCTCATGACTAATATATGGAAAAAGTGCTATCATGGTTTAAGTATATTGAAATTTTTGGATTTTGGTATGTGGAAAGAGTTAACTTTTGACTGCATTCATTTTTTCATTAATGTTAAGTGGGTAGTCGTTTTTCAAGAGAATACATGATTAAGGTATTCACATGATTAGAATGTGATCAACAAGATATATCAGGGATAAATGATGCTATTCAAGTCCTCAGTAGATGACATTTCTAGTAATTATTTTCTTTATACTGTAATCATGGATAGAAGTATTGAAATGGATTATGTTTGACATAATTTAGGATTGTTTAAGGTTGTAACTGTTTTCAATATTATTGATGGAATGTCATAATGATGTAATTTTAGAAAAAGGACAACCTGCAGGACAGGCGACAACCCGTCGCGCCAGACAAGGCTGTGGGAATCAAACCCACAACCGAAGTAAGACAGACCTTTATCACCTACCACTAGCCTACAAGAAGTCCCTGGTTAGTAGAAACTAGTTTTATTTTATTAAGCTCTATGATATCTGAAGTATAAGTTTATTTTAGCAACCATATACGATTAATCTCATCATAGATGGACTTCTGTATATTTAATAAATTGTGCTAAACTTTTTTGCGATAGAAATAGATGAAATGACCTATCATTCTATCGCATAATCTACTAACACTTCACATAAGACAAATTCAACTTCATTTATTTAAGAGATGAGGTGGAAATTGTTTGAGGTACGAGCAACGGTGAGATTGTACCGAAATCAATTAAGTATTTCTTTTAATTCAACAATTCTTCAACTTTAGGGAAATGATCTTGAAAACAAAAAATGTTGGCCTAGTGTTCTCATATCTGATGAATCAGATGGTACCTTAGATCATCACAAATTTATGTCTTTGTTATTGTTGTCTTTTTCATAGCCATGTCCTCTACCACTCTTCATCAGAAGTTGATGGTTATATTTCTCTTCCATATCCATATTTTCACCTATGTTCTACTATATGGAAACCCAGTGATCACTTAATTTGGGTAATAGTCACGTTTCATACTTTAGTTTTTAAATTCATGTTTTGGTATTGATTTTTACGATGTGGGTTTATATTAAAGAAACTTTCAAGTAGTAAACCATTTATAACCCCGACGAATTTCGAGGTCGAAATTCATTTTAATGGGGGGTAGAATGTAACACCCCAAGATTTTATGAAAAATGTTCTTTTAATTTCAATGATGTCTTCTATTATACACTACACCAAGTTTAGCTTGTACTATACGCAACACCGTATTATCTTGAATTATACGCAACACTATTCTTGGATCGTGTTACACACAATTTCATGTTCGTTTTGTGGAGATTATTCTACGCAACATTAAGTATAGATTTTATTTAATGTATAAATTAAATAAGTTTTTATTATGTTATACGCAACACCAAACAGAGATTTCACTACACGAAGCCCTCACTTGGGTTGCTTTACACGTAATCGCGACCTTCCACGATAGCATTTATTGTACGCAACACCGAGTTTCAATAAACAAAGATATTCTATTAAAATATTATATAAACTAGCCATTATGAATATTAATACCCACTTTTTGTAATTTTATAAATTTTATTTTTCAAAATGGACTTTATTTTTGGATTTTGAATATTGAAATTATCCTAGGGTGAATTTTTGGTATTTTTCAGGAAATTTTCAATTTTTGATGAATAGTTAAAACACTGGGTTACTTTTTAAAAACCGACTTTTTATTTAAATAATTATTTATTCTATTTAAATTTATTTTAGGTAAAAATTGATACATAATACCTATATAATTTCAATTTAATTAATTAGAGTCATTTTATAATAATTATAGATATATAAAAAATTTATTGAACTTTTCACCGTCTTTTACCCACCTCTTAGGAGAATTTGGAAATTCACATAAAACATAATTTCACTGCTTCTGTGTGTGGAATTTCAAAAATCAGAGAGACACGGTTAATATCAAGGACTAAAATTTGGTTCAATGATATGAAAATAATTTTTGATGCATAGTAACTTTTTACTTTTATTTACCATGGTTAAAAGTAAATAGGGTAATTAAGGGTAAAAATGATATTATTATTACCCTAACACATGTGATAATTCTATTGGATAAGTTTAATTAAAAAAAACAACCTTAGGAATAAAATATGACCATTTAGGTCCACTTTTATTAGATTAGGACATTTATTATTAATTTATTTAAAGAAGGGTCAAAATAGTTAAAATCAAAGTTTAATAACTAAATCATTTTTAATATAGGGTTATACATAAGATAAATTCAACTATAAATATTCATTAGAAATATAAAAAGATTTACTACATAATTGTATTTTATATATAATTTTTAGACATTAAATCATTTAATTTATTTATTACACAATGATGATGTAGTAATTATCTTATTAATGAAATATTAACATAATTGATGTTATAAATACCCAAATAAATGTAATTTGAGACTTTTTATGAATTCCACTAATTTTATAGGTTAATATGTCATGTTATTATTGAATTAATTAACTTTTTTCGAACTAATAATGATGTTATGATTTTCAGAAAAATACATTACCAAATAGTGTCAAAATTGACATAAAATAGTTTTTAAAACAAATATTATATTATTAATTGTTATTATATTACTAAAAATATAAGGCTCAGCCAAGATACTTATATCATGATATTTGTATCATTAATGGACCACTTGGGGGTTTCTCGGATGTATATTGTATGTTTATTAACTATATAATATAAAAATAAAAAGTGACATGGTAAATGTCAATCTAATTAACTAAGAGTTAAAACTAAAGAATAAGGTTAATATAATCACCCAAACCTGTCTAAAATCTATTGGTTGAAAGGATTTTGACCCATCCCTACCTTATATTCTAAATAAATCAATTTGGATCTATTAAAAACCGAATATTACTTTATTATAAAATAATATTTAATGTTTTCCTAAGGTTCCCCTCTCCTCCCTTATAAAAAGGGCACCCCTTCCCTCTTATCTTCACACCCTTTTGAGCCTTGAAGCTCGTCCAACCCCTGACCATTTATCTTCTCCACTTCCATAGAAACATTCTGGAGGTTCTGGGCTTCTCAAAAGACCAACTCTACTTATTTAAGATGAAGCTTAAAGGAGGTGCGTCGAAGAAGAGGTAATCTCTTCTAACGATTCTTTCAAGTTTCATTCCTCTTCAACTTATTCTTATTTAGTTGTTTCATTGTAAATTAATAACATCAGTATTAATTATATACTAATATGTTATTATAAATATGAAACAACCCCATTTCACCTTTTATCCATCCTATGGAATACAAAATCACGGCGCATGCGTACGTACGGAATACCGTCTCCACGTCGTGGTGTAATTTGTTTTTCCACCACCACCTTACCTGGATGGGTATAATGGTGTAAATAAATAACTATATATGATTATTGTAAAGTGATATTTCTTATGAAATATTATACAAACATTTCAATACAATTCCATGATCATGGGAATGATATCATCGCTCGTGCGTACGTACGGACTATCGTCTCCACGACGCGATGAGATTCATTCTCCATGTTAACCATTAATGAATGATTATAAAGTATATATAATTAATAACAATAAAATATATGACATAATAATGATACTTTATTTATATATATATATATATGTATGTATGTATGTCATCTACTTAATTCCATTCAATTCAATAAGGAAATGAAAACATCGTTCATGCGTACGTACGGCCTCCCGACTCCATGAACGGTGTTTTCATTCCATTTATTGATCTATCATATATATATGTATTCACTGAATATATATTATATATAAATCATGTTTTAAATTATGGAATTATGTAAATCATTATATAATTAATAATATCAAGAACAACAAGTTGAAACATGTATGTTAAATGAAACAATTTTACCCAAAATGCTACTTTAACATTGAATTTACAAAAGAATGGGTAATATAAAGTCATAACTGAACCATATATGATATCATAACAAAGAATATGATTCTGTAATAAGTCAATGACATTATTTAAATCATTATACAGGAGGTTTGGATACATACGAAGCATATCAGACGTAAGGTAAGGGATAAATTTACAATCTCTTTTTTATCTGAGGTTTCTTATACCTATGTATTTACTGGGGTTACGATTATAATCCATGTCCATGTTTTCTAAAAATGTTTTCATAAAATGTTTACTATTCTTCCATGAATTTTTAAAGTCATTTTACCCTTTATTGACTTTTTACCACAATGTATGGATGGAATCATTCCTTTTGTTACCATATAAGGTACTTTTTGACTTTTCCGACAAAAGTATGAGGAGAATGTTATTTTTTACTTATACGGAGGGAATGGATTTTTTCAGTTTCATAACACTTCATTTTCATGAATCTTCCTCTACAATATTTCATGATTATTTTCAAAAAAAACTCTTTTCTTTTAAAATTTCATGGCATTTTGTGAAAAGAAAATGATTTTGAAGAAGAAAGGATATTTTCCTAAAGAATTCATTTCAAGTGTTTTATCAAAACTATTTTCAATCTAAAATGACATTATTTAATATGTTTATGTTTCAAGTATACTGTCTCCATTATTTCAATGGATTTATTCTTCTTATGATAAAATTGTATCCATTTTTATATGGATTATGTTATTATGGCATGATGTTTAAGAATCCCATTCTATTACATGGGTTATGCTATGATATATGATTCATGATTTTGTGGAACATGAAATAATACTTTCATTATGAGATGGGTGGGACCTATATCTCCCTTTAATGCATTGGGTAAAGAATTATATCTCATGAGATAGACATGGATGGAACGGTAAGTTAATCTGGTTCAATGTTAAAGGACTGAAACGAGGAGTGAACTCGATTCAGAAAGGGAATTTTTCCACTAAGATGGTCTTGGAAGCAATGCCTAGGCTAATATGGAAATCATAACATGTGCTTAATGGTTACCACAATCACATGTTTTATTCCCATTCTATTTTATCATGATTAATGTTTCATTATGATCTATGCCTTATGTAGTGCCATGTTTTATGTCATTGCCCAATATTATGATGTTTAAACATTATGTTCATGTTTTTAAGTTCAAATGTATATGATTTTTTTTATTTTATCCATGCTTAGCCTTACTAAGAATTTGAGCTCACCCTTTATATGTTTTCTTTTCCCCAATATTTAAATAAATGTTTTAGGTAAGAAAACCAAAAGGGGAAGATCTTTATGGGAGATGTTGAGGATATTTCACCATGAATAGAAGATTACGTTCCGAGTTTCCAATGACACTATACTATTACGGTCCTTGTGTGTCTGTTTTTGTTAAGTATTAATTATTTTGTAAAAGTAATGTAATGTCTATGTATGTCATGATTTGGGTCTCTACAGTTGGTATCAGAGGGGAGGTTTAGTTAACCTTTGGAAACTAGAATGCAAAAAACTTTAGTGATATCCCTAGAGAAATTTCTAAGGTATGTTTAGGGATGTCCCTAAGGTTATGTATAAGTATAGGTTATAGTCCTAGAATTACGGTAATGATATTATAATTAAACCAAAGATTTTAGATATTGAAGTTACTCCCCCTTTATTATGTTGTTTTACCTATCATTATTTTTTTCTCTCACACTATTTTTTTATAGTTCTAGAAAATGGCTGGAAACAGAAAGATTCATAATAATGGAGAATATGATGGAAAATTGAATGATATTATTCATGATCAAGCAAATAAAATTGGATTTGGAAGGTGAAACATCGTTATTATTCTTAATCAGCAATCTCATAATATGATCAATAATCTCAGCTTTGGTAAGTTTCCTGACTCAGCTAATAAGAGAAATATGGAGTTTCAAGATGATCATAAAGGAAAGAAAGTTCAATTTTCCTCATGTAAGTCATGTGGGAAGAGGCATCAAGGAGAATGTTTCAAAGGAACTGGAAGATTCTTTGGGTGTCGAAAAGAGGGAAACAAAGCTAGTAATTGTAAAGGAAATGGTTCAGTTAACACCATAGACAAGGATAATGGTATTTCTAAGACATCAATAATGGTTAAGTGTTTTAAATGTGGAATGTACGGGCATTATTCACACTAATGACCTGAGGGAAAATCTCATAAAGAGAATCATCATGGTCATATGCATAGTATTTATGTTGATGATGATGAAGATACTACAAATGATATATGATATGGAAGAAATGATGAATCTCAGTCCATGTTTTAAGAAGGTAGTGTAATGATTGTATGTTTATCATGAATAATGTATGGTACTGTGGAATAAAGAAAAATCTAAGGATTGTTACACTGTTGCATTTTATTGAGTTTTGAAAGTATATGATGAATGGTACTGGTAACCATGAAAGGTTATTCACATATTTTTGTAAAATAGATTATGTGCACATAATGAAGGGATAAGGAGATAATGAGATGTTTGATAGTATTAAGGAGTTCATGACTAACATAAGGACAAAGTGTTATCATGGTTTGAGTGTATAGAAATTTTGGGATTTTGGAATTTGGAAAGAGTTAACTCTTGAAAGTATTCATGTTTTCATTAAGGATCAATGGGTATTCATTTTTCAAGATAATACATGATTAAGGTATTCACATGATTGGAATGTGATCAACAAGATATATCGGGGATAAATAATGGTATTCAAATGCTCTGTAGATGACATTTCTAGTTATTCATTTATTTATACTATAAGCTTCGACAGAAGTATTGAAATGGATTATGTTGGACATAAGTTAGTATTGTTTAAGGCTAGAACTATTTTCGATATTATTGATAGAATTTCATAATGATGTAATTTTAGAAAAAGGACAACCTGCAGGACGGGCGACAACCCGTCGCTTCGAACAAGGCTGTGGGAATCGAACCCACAACCGAAGTGTGATAGGCCTTTATCGCCTAAAACTGGCCTACAAGAAGTCCCTAGTTAGTAGAAACTAGTTTTATTTTATGAAGCGTTATGATAGCTGAATTATAAGTTTATTTTAGAAACCATATATGATTAATCTCAGCATAGATGGACTTCTGTATATTTGATAAATTGTGCTAACCTTTTTGCGATAGAAATAGTTGGAATTCCCTATCATTCTATCGCATAATCTGCTAACACTTCATAGAAGACAAATTCAAATTAATTTCTTTAATAGATGATGTAGAAATTGTTCGTGGTATGAGCAACAGTGAGATTGTAGCAAAATCAAGTAAGTATTTATTTTAATTCAACAATTCTTCAACTTTAGGGAAATGATCTTGAAAACAAAAAATGTTGTCCTATTGCTCTCATATCGGAGGAATCGGTTGGTACCTTAGATCATCACAAATTTATGGCTTTGTGATTGTTGGATTTTTCATAGCCATGTCCTCTACCACTCTTCATCAGAAGTTGATGGTTATATTTCTCTCCCATATCCATATTTTAACCTATGTTCTACTATGTGGAAACCCAGTGATTAGTTAATTTGGGTAAACATTACTTTTCAAACTTTATTTTTTAAATTCAGGTTTTGGTAATCCTTTTTACAATGTGGGTTTCTATCAAAGAAGCTTTCCATTAGTAAACCATTTATAACCCCGATGAATTTCGAGGGAAAAATTCATTTTAAGGGGGGTAGAATTTAAAACCCCAATATTTTAAGAAAAATATTCTTTTAATTTCATTTATGTCTTCTATTATACACTACACAAAGTTTATCTTGTACTATACACAACACCGTATTAGCTTGCAGTATATGGAACACTATTCTTGGCTTGTGTTACACTCAATTTCAAGTTCGTTTTGTGGAAATTATTCTATGCAACATTAAGTATCAATTTTATTTAATGTATAAATGAAATATGTTTTCATTATGTTATACGGAACACCAAACAGAGCTTTCACTACACACAGCCCTGACTTGGCTTGCTTTAAACGCAATCGCGACCTTCCACGATAGCGTGTGTTGTTCGCAATAACAAGTTGCACTAAACAAAGATTTGCTATTAAAATATTATATAAACTAGCCGTTATAAATAGTAATACCCACTTTTTGGAATTTTATAAATTTTATTTTTCAAAATGGACTTCATTTTTGGATTCGGAATATTGAAATTATCCTACGGTGAATTTTTGGTATTTTTCTAAGAAATTTCAGTTTTTGATGAATAGTGAAAACATTGGGTTACTATTTAAAACCCGAATTTTTATTTAAATAATTATTTATTTTAATTAAATTTATTTTTGGTCAAAATTGATACATAATACCTATATAATTTCAATGTAATTAATTGGAGTCATTTTATAATAATTTTAGATATATAAAAATTTTATTGAACTTTTCACCCTCTTTTACCCACCTCCTAGGAGAAATTGGAAATTCACATAAAACTTAATTTTACCACTTCTGTGAGTGTAATTTTAAAAATCATAGAGAAACGTTTAATTTCATGGAATATAATTTCGTTCAATGAGATGAAAATAATTTTTGGTGAATAGTGTCTTTTTACTTTTATTTACCACGGTTAAAAGTAAATAGGGTAATTAAGGGTAAAAATGATATTATTATTACCATAACACATGTACTAATTCTATTGGATAAGATTAATTTGACCAAAAACAACCTTAGGAATAAAATATAACCATTTATATCAACTTGGATTAGATTAGGACATTTATTATTAATTTATTTAAAGAAGGGTTAAAATAGTTAAAATCAAAGTTTAATAAATAAATCAGTTTTAATATAAGGTTATACATAAGATAAATTCGACTCTAAATATTCATTATAAATATAAGAATATTTCATACATAATGGTATTTTATATATAATTTTTAGACATTAAATAATTTGACTTATTTATGACACAATTATGATACAGTAACTATCTTATTAATGAAATATTAACATAATTGATTTTATAAATACCCAAACAAATGTAATTTGAGACTTTTTATGAATTCTACTATTTTTCTAGGTTAATATGACATGTTATTAGTGACTTAATTAACTGTTTTTTAACTAATCATGCTGTTATGATTTTCACAAAAATACATTACCAAATAGTGTCTAAATTGACATAAAATAGTTTTTAAAACAAATATTATATTATTAATTGTTATTATATTCCTAAAAATCTAAGGATAGGAAAATATACTTATATCATGATAGTTTTATCATTAATGGACCACTTTGTGGTCTCTTTAAAGTATATGTTATGTTTATTAACTATATAATATATAAATAATAAAGTGACATGGTAAATGTCAATCTAATTAACTCAGAGTTAAAACTAAACGATAAGGTTAATATAATGACCCAAAACTGTCTAAAATATTTTGGATGATAGTTTTTCAACCCATACCCACCTTAGATTCTAAATAAATCAATTTGTATCTATTGAAAACTGAATATGACTTTATTATAAAATATTATTTTCAGTTTTCCTAAGGTGCCCCTCTCCTCCCTTATAAAAAGTGCACCCCTTCCCTCTTCTCTTCACACCCTTTTGAGCCTTGAAGCTCAGCCAAACCCTCACCATTTCCCTTATCCACTTCCCTATAAACATTCTGGAAGTTCTGGTCTTCTCAAAAGACCAACTCTACTTCCTTAAGAGGAAGCTTAAAGGAGGTGCATCGAAGAAGAGGTAATCTCTTCTAATGATTCTTTCAAGTTTCTTTCTTCTTAAACTTCTTATTCTTTGGTTGTTTCATTATAAAGTAATAACATAAGTATTAATTATATACTGATATGTTATTGTAAATATGAAACAACCCCATTTCACCTTCTATCCATCCTACGGAAAATGAAATCATTGCGCGTGCGTACGTACGGAATACCGTCTCCACGCTGTGGTGTAATCTGTTTTTCCACCACCACCTTACTTGGATGGGTATAATTGTGTAAATAAATAACTATATATGATTATTTTAAAGTGATATTTATTCTTAAATATTATACATACACTTCAATACAATTCCACGATCATGGTAATTTTATCATCACTCATGCGTACGTACGGACTACCGTCTCCACGACGCGATGAGATTCATTCTCCATGTTAACCATTCATGAATGATTATAAAGTATATATAATGAATAATAATGAAATATATAACATAATAATGATACTTCATTTATTTATATATATATATATATATATGTGTCATCTAATTAATTCCATTCAATTTAATAAGGAAACGAAAACATCATTCATGCGTACGTACGGTCTGCCAACTCAATGAATGGTGTATTTCATTCCATTTATAGATCTATCATATATATATGTATATTCTGAATATATATTATATATAAATCATGGTTTAAATTATTTAATTATTCAAATAAGTATATTATTAATAATATCAAGAACAACAAGTCGAAACACATACGCTAAATGACACGATTTTACCCAAAATGCTGCTTTATCATGGAATTTACAAAAGAACGGGTAATATAAAGTCATAAGTGAACCATACAGGATATCATAACAAAGAATATGATTCTGTAATAATTCAATGACATTATTTAAATCATTATACAGGAGTTTAGGATACATACGAATCATATCGGACGTAAGGTAAGGAATAAATTTCCAATCTCATTTTTATCTGAGGTTGCTTATACCTAAGTATTTACTGGGGTTACATTTATCATACATGACCATGTTTTCTAAAAATGTTTTCATAAAATTTTTACTATTCTTCCATGAATGTTTAATTTCATTTGTACCCTTTATTTACTTTTTACCACATTGTATGGATGGAATCTTTCCTTTTGTTACCATATTATGTACTTTTTGACTTTTCCGACAAAAGTACGAGGAGAATGTTATTTTTAACTTATACGGAGTGAATGGATTTTTACGGTTTCATAACGCTTCATTTTCATGAATCTTACTCAACAAGATTGCATGATTATTTTCAAAAAACCTTTTTCTTTTAAAATTGCATGGCATTTTGTGAATAGAAAATAATTTTGAAGAAGAAAGTTTATTTTTCTCAAAAATACATTTCAAGTGTATTATCAAAACTATTTTCCATAGAAAATGAAATTATTTAATATTTTTATGTTTCAAGTATAATGTCTCCATTATTTACATGGTTCTGATTCTTCTTATGATAAAATTCTATCCACTTTTTTATGGATTATGTTATGATGGCATGATGTTTAAGAATCCAATTCTATTACATGGGTTATGCTATGATATATGATTCATGATTTTATGGCACACGAAAGAATGATTTAATTATGAGATGGGTGTGACCTATATCTCCCTCCAATTAATTGGGTAAAGATTTATATCTCATTAGATAGACGTGACTAGAACGGTAAGTTAATCAGGTTCAGTGTTATAGGACTGAAACGAGGAGTGAACTCGATTCAGAAAGGGATTTTGTCCACTAAGATGGTCTTGGAAGCAATTCCTTGGATACTATGGAAATCATAACATGTGCATAATGGTTTCCATAATCACATGTTTTATTCCCATGATATTTTATCATGATTAATGTTTCATTATGATCTATGCCTTATGTGCTGCCATGTTTTATGTCATTTCCCAAGATTATGATGTTTAAAAATTATGTTCATGGTTTTAAGTTCAAATGTATATGATTTGTTTTATTTTTTCCATGCTTACCCTTAATGAGCATTTGAGATCACCCTTTATATGTTTTCTTTTCCTCGTGATTTAAAGAAAGGTTTTAGGTAAGAAAACCAAAAGGGGAAGATCTTAATGGGAGATGTTGAAGATCTTTCACCCTGATTAGAAGATTACGTTCCGAGTTTCCAAAGACACTAAACTATTACGGTCCTTATGTGTCTATTTTTTTATGTATTAAGTATTCCGCAAAATTAATGTAATGTCTATGTATGTCAGGCTTTGGGTCTCTACAATGTCCAATCTTATGCAATCACTACTACTGAGGTTGATTCTCCGAATGACATAGTGGGAGGTAATTTAATGGTTTCCTCAAATTTAGCAAATGTTTTATTTTATTATGGATCATCGCATTGTTTCATATATTCCCAATTTTCTAGGAAAATTATATATTTCCAATTTGATTTAACATGGAAGTTTTCAGTTAAAACTCATAAGGTAAGTATAATTGCAACAAAGTTTTTTTAAGTTGTCCCCATTAGGGAATATAAAAGTTTTTTATCTACTGATCTCATCATCACACCAATTATTGAGATGTATATAATTCATGGTATGGATTGTCTTTCGGACCATGATGTGAGAATTTATTGTAAGAAGATGGAGGTTACAATTTTCGATGATGGCAAAGAGTAACTTATCTTTAGATCAGAAACGTCACCACCTGATTCTTTTCTAGAGCCACCCCTAGTAGCTCAACTAAATTCAATTATTGGGGAGGAAGATAATGAAATAACTATGGGTGAGAAAAGGAATGTTCAAATAGAGGATGTACCTATTATGTTAGAATATGTGTATGTGTTTCCAAAGTATTTACCTAGACATCATCCAGAATGATAAATTGAGTTTTCCATTGATTTTATTCCTGGTTCAAGGCCCATATCGAATTCCCCTTATAGAATGACCACTGTGTAATTAGTGTAACTGAAGAAACAAATAAAGGAATTGAGTAATAAAGGATTTATTCTCCCTAGTTTGTTTCCATGGAGAGCCCGTGCTATTATTGTTAAAAAGAAATATGGGTCTATGAGGTTGTTCATTAACTAAAAATAGATCAATGAAATAAAAAATAAAGAATAAGTATCCTCTACCTCACATTGGTGATTTATTGGATCAACATCATGGAGCTCAATATTTTTCAAAGATTGACATTCGATCTGGATAACATCACTTGTGTGTGAACAAGGAAGAGATTCCAAAAATAGCGTTTCGAATCAGGTAAGGGCATTACGAGTTTATAGTAATGCCTTTTGGAATGACTAATTCACCCTCTGTTTTCATGGATCTAATGAATCAAGTTTTCAAGTAATATCTTGATGACATTATAGTGGTGTTTTTTGATGATATCATGGTTTACTCCAAAATCTATGAACATCATGAAAATCAATTGCACACTATTCTAAAAACCCTTAGAAGAAATGAATTATATTGGATGTTTATTAAGTGTGAATTATGGCTAAAGTAAATTTCATTTCTTGGAAATATTATCTCTAATTATGGAATATATTTTGATCCTTCTAACACAAGAGCAAAACAATAATTTCCAGCACAGATGAGTATAACCGAGGTATGCATTTTTATTTCTTTAGCTAGTTATTATTAGATTTTCATCCAGAATTTGTCCTGATTGGAAAACCCATTAACTAAGCAAACATATAAAGGGGTTAAATTGGTTTGGAAAATTGAGTGTGAAGATTGTTTTGAATAACATAAAAGAATATTATTCAATGCTTCTATCTTGACTCCACTATCGGAGAATGATGGGTTTGTTATATATAGTGATGATTCAAAGAAAGGACTCGGTTGTGTCCTTATGAAGAATAATAGAGTTATTGTCTATGCATCCTGACAGCTAAAAATTCATGTACAAATCTATCCCACTCATGATCTTGAGTTAGAT
Source organism: Viscum album (assembly GCA_963277665.1). NCBI lineage: Eukaryota > Viridiplantae > Streptophyta > Magnoliopsida > Santalales > Viscaceae > Viscum > Viscum album. The sequence continues at coordinate 1,545,880,009 of OY728142.1, forward strand.
GATATAATCATTACTCTAAAGATATGGAGACACTATCTCTATGGTTAAAATGTGAGATATGTACCTATCACAAGAGTTTGAAGTATATTTTCTCATAGAAAGAACTCAACCTGAGGCAAAGATGATGTATTGAACAACTCTAGGATTATGATTACACTATACACTACCACCTGGGGAAGAGAAATATGGTGGAAGATTCTTTTATCAGAAAGGATCATGGAGTTCTGAACAAGATGAGAGTTGAAAGGGATCCAATGTTCATGAATCTATTATATATGGATATGGGAATAATCATGGAAGGTGAAACATCGATACTTTTCCAAATGGTTGCCAAACCATATTTACTAGAAAGGATAAATAGTTCTCAAACTAACGATGGGATGTTTGAAAATAAAATTGAAGTTGTTAATGATGGATGATTGATCGACTTCGTATATGAAGATGGAAGTTTGAAATTTGAGAAAATGCTTTGTGTTCCCAATATATGGGATCTAAAAAGGGAATTGTTGGATGATGCTCACAGCTGTAATTTCTTTATACACTCTAGTAACACTAAGATGTATAGAGATTTAAAAGACCATTTTTTGTGGGATAACATGAAGGGAGAGATTGATTATTATGTGTCAAGATGTATGGTATTTCAGTAATTCAAGTATTGAAGAAAACATCCTATAGGATTCACGCAACCTCTTCCCATACCTGAGTGGAAATGGGATGATATTATGATGGATTTTATCATGGGACTACCAAAGACTCCTAAAAGGAATGATTCAATACATGTCATTTTTGATCATCATACTAAGTTAGCACATTTTCTCACTATAAGAGAATATTTACCACTTTAACATCTATCAAGAATATTTATTAATGAAGTTGTAAGAATTCATGGAATACCCATATCAATTATTTCTAATTGTGATCCCATTTTTACATCAAGATTCTGGAAAAATCTTCAGTAGTCCTTGGATACTGAACTTCGTTTGAGCACTGCCTACCACCCTAAAACTGATGGACAATTAGAATGGACTTTTCAAACCACAGAAAACATGTTTAGATCTTGTTCACTTGACTTTCAAGGTATGTGTGATCAATATTTACCTCTAATAGAATTTTCCTATAACAACAGCTTCCATTCAAGTATTCAGATGGAACCATATGAAGAATTATATGGAAAGAGATGTTTCACACCAACATTTTGGGATGATGTTGGTGAAATAAAACTCGTAGGTCCAGAACATATTGAGGAAACAATGGAAAAGGTGAAGGTGATCCAAAACCTCATCTATGTAGCTAAATGTAGGCAAAAGATCTATGTCGATAATCGAAGGATTTATTTTTAATTCAAATTAGGAGATAATGTTTTCTTGAAGGTATCTCCATGGAATCATGTTATACATTTCAGTAATAAGGGTAAATTAAGTCCTAGGTACATTAGACCTTTCAAATTTCTTGAACGAATTGGAGTTGTAGCTTATCGATTGGAAATGTTGCCAAGTCTCTCCAAAGTTCATGATGTGTTCCACAAATCACTAATGATAAAATAAATTCCTGCCCCAATGCTTATACTCACCTTTGAAGAAATAGAACTGGAACCTGACCTGTCTTATTGTGAAGAGCCTATCAGAATTCTTGATACCAGAGAACAAGCGTTGAGAAACCGGACGACTCATCTGGTGAAAATTCTACGGAGAAATCATTAAACAGAAGAGGCAACATGGGAACCCAAAAAACGTATGGTGAAGAACCACCCGAATATTTTTATGAAGTAATATTGTAGAAATTTCAGGGACAAAATTATTTTAAGGAGGGGAGAATGTAACACCAGAAGCTTCCACGATACGTTTCCCTATGAATAATGAAATATCTTTTGTAGTACACAACTTGGAGTTTTAACACATCACAACGAATCAAACTAGCAGTTTTGAATAGTAATACCCAAATTTTAAAATTTTATAAATTTTATTTTTCAAAATGGAATTCATTTTTGGATTCATAATATAAAAATTATTGTAGGGTAAATGTTTGGTATTTTTTAGAAAACTTTCAATTTTTGATGAACAGTGAAAAAACACTGCATTACTGGTTTAAAACAATGTTTTATTTAAATAATTAGTTATTTTATTTAAATTTATATTATTTAAAAATATATACATAATACCTATAAATGTTCAATGTAATTCATTGGATTTATTTTATAATAATATTAGATGTATATAATTTTATTTAACTTTTTACAGCCTTTTACACAGCTTCTAGGCACATTCGCAAATTTGCATAAAATGTAATTTTACCAATTCTATGAATTAAATATTAAAAATATGAGAGACACAGTTGAAATCAGTAAATAAATGTGGTTCAATAAGATGAAAATAATATTTGGTGAATTGTAGCTTTTGAATTTTATTTACCACGGTTAAAAGTAAATAGTGTAATTAAAGGTAAAAAATGGTATTATAATTACCCAAAACATGTCCTAATTATATTGGATAAGTTTATTTATGCCAAAATAAATAGTTTTAAAAAAATATGATCATTTTGGTCCACTTGGATTAGATTAGGACATTTATTATTATTTAATTTAAAGAAGAGATAAAAGTGTTAAATTCAAAGCTTAATAAATAAACTTTTTTAATATGGGTTTACACATAAGAGAAATTAAACAATAAATAATAATTATGAATCTAAAAAAATTTCCTTTATAATGGTATTTTATTTTTAATTTTTAGACATTAAATAATTAAATTTATTTATGATACAATGATGACGCAGTAATTTCCTTATTAAAGGAAGATTAAAATAATTGATATTATAAATATCCAAATAAATGTAATTTGAGACTTCAGATGAATTACAATAATTTTTTAGCTTAATATGACATGTTAGGGTTGATTAAATATTTTTATTTTGAAGTGATTATGTTATTATGACTTTTAGAAAAACAAAATACCAAATACTGTCAAAATTGACATAAATGAGTTTTTAAAACAAATACTAAATTATTAATTAATATAATATTCCTAAAAATATAAGGAATTTCCAAAAGACTTATATAATGTTAAATATATTTTTATTTAACCACTTGGGGTTCTCTTGTATTTTTATAGTAAGTTTATTACCCATTTATTATAATAATACAAGAATACAAAGTAAAAGTTAAAATATTTAACTAAGCGTTAAATCAAAAAGATAAGGTTATTATAGTGACCTAAATCTGTAAAAAACCTATTGGTTGATATTTTTACAACCCATCCCCACCTTAGCCTCGAAATAAATAATTTTGGAGCCATTATAAACTGAATATGATTGTATACTAAAATAATATTTCAAGATTTTCCTAAAGTGACTGTCACCTCTCTTATAAAAAGGTACTTCCCATTGTCTCAAAATCACACCTCCAAAGCCATTTGGCTCGGCCAATGTAACACCCTGACCCTAGTTACCCATATTTGGTACATTATTACATAACATTAGCATGATCACTAGAAAATCATGTCTCTAAAGACCGATCGGTTTAGTATTATTGGAAAGAAGATTCATACATAAGTTCAACTTTACAACTTGAAAAGAAATACAACAAGAATTTATTCCATTAAAAACATCCAAGCCTCCTTGATGATGCTTGAAAGTCACTTATAACTAAATTATTCATATCCTGGGAAAATGAAACATAAGAGAGGGGTGAGATCAAACTCTCAGTAACGGTAAGCAATACAGTGGAAGATAACATAAATATTAAGCATGGTGAATAATTGAAACCACATGCCTTTACCAATAATAAACATGAATACTTTTATGAAAGGAATATTAAATGAGTAAATAATTCTATAATAAACATAATCGTGGGTATTCTACTAGTCAAATGACCACATAAACCATCAATATTATTTTCATAATGAGGGAATGTATAATGCCAGACATTCTGAAACAATTTGTCAAGGCCTCTGCCAAGACGTCTAAAAATGAATAAGTCCTTGGCTAGAACCATATATCAAATTGGGAAAGGCCTCGAGCAATTCAACTTCTAGTAGTCTCATGATACCTACTGATGCATCGAGGAGTTATATTGGGCTCCATCCATCACTTACTAAGTCCAATACATTATTCATATGAAAAGGTTGAAATATAACATAAACATTCATATTAAAACTAGCACACGAAATGTCAATACTTTAACCATAAACCAAGAATGGTATACAAATAGAACATACATAGTAAAACATATCACAAAATATTCAATACAATATGGATGTTTTATATCATAATAAATCAACTACAAAAAAATTTAAAATCCATCAAAAGATGTTGACAGGGATGAAATCAAAACCTTTTTTAGATAAATATCTCTTTCTATTTTGAAATCATTTAAGAGTCACATAATTATAAAAGAAAAAAATTATTTTCAAAATATTTTTATAATAATTTATTGTAATCTTAGACGATATTATAATGGTGGAAAATATATGCACTAGTCGTATAAGTTAAAAAAACATTCTTACCTTAAATTTGTCAAAAATGTCCAAAAGTACCTTATTTGGAAAACGATGAAAAGATTCCTTTCAAAACATATAAGGTAAAATAAATGTATAAAATAATTTAACCCATTGTCTAGTAAATATTAAAAATGTTTTGAAAAAAAATTTTAAGAAGCATGGATGTGGATGATAAAGATGTCTCAGTAGATAATTACTTATAAACAACCTCAGATAATGAAGAGATTGTGAAATTAGCCCTTACCTTGTACTTTTCCTTGGTTGAGGGTCAGTTAAAATCCTTTATAATGGTGAAATAATTGTTATTAAATTATAAAATAATCATATGCATTAATATGATATCATATATGATCTTTTAATATTGCATTGTTAATAATATCTTAGTATTATCGACGTTTTGGGTTTTAACGAATTCGTTTTCCTTTATATTCATTTTTATGTGATTCATATTTGCTATGGATGGGATTTATCTTATTCATAACCAGAATTATATCAATTATTTAAACATTATTTTTAATCATCAAATGAAAATTAGTCTTGAATGGATATGATGGGGAATGAATCTCATCGCGTTCGTGGAGACGGTATTCCGTACGTACGCATGAGCGAAAATATCATTGTTTTGATATTAAAATAATATATAATTGGATGTTATATAATATATATAGAACCATTATAATGTTATATTTATTATTTACATAAATTACACATCATTATTATACCCAACCAAATAATAATGAATTGAATAACAATTACACCACGACGTGGAGATGGTAAGCTGTACGTACACACGTATGGTGACATGTCATTCAAAGGATGGATAGATTAATGAATATGGTTTCACCATATTTATAATAACATGAAATTATATATAAGATAATGGATTTATTATTTTATAATGGAAACAACAAAGAAATAGGAAGTGGAAGATGAAAGGAACATGAAAGAGGTGATGAAATATTTACCACTTCTTCGAGTTCTTCCTTTTTATTTCATCAAAAGGGCTCCTTAGGTTGGCTTTCTGACTAATTTAAGTCCTCTGGGATTAATGGAGGATAGTTTAGAGAGTCTTTGTTAAGGTTTTGGCTGATTCAAATGACTTTGATGGTGCGAATTAGAGAGAAGGGGGAGTGCCCTCTAATAAGAGGGGTGAGGGGAACTTAGGAAAAGCTAGAAATTTTATTTTATAATAAAATCATCTTTGATTTCTAATGGCTCAAAAATGAATTATTTGAAGGATAAGGTGGTTATGGGTCTAAAAACACTCAAAAAATAGGTTTTAGATAGGTTTGGGTCACTATATTAACTTTATCTTCTAGATTTAACTCTTAGTTAAATAGTTTGATATTTACCATGTCTCTTTGTATTTTTATATTATATGGTTAATAAAATTACTATAAACATCCAAGTGAAACCCAAGTGGTTAATTAATGATACAAATATCATTATATAAGTATTTTTGTAGAAAATAATATTTTTAGAAATTTAATATCAATTAATAATATAATATTTGTTTTAAAAACTCTTTTATGTCAATTTTGACACTATTTGGTATTTTGTTTATACTAAATTCATTACAGCATTATCACTTCGAAAAAAATTCATCTAACCAATCCTAATATGTCATATTAACCTAGAAAATTATTTTAATTCATAAAAAGTCTCAAAGTACATTTATTTGGATATTTATAATATCAATTATTTTAATATTTAATTAATTATGTAATTACTGCATCATCATTGTCTCAAAAATAAATATAATTATTTAATGTATAAAAATTATAAAAAATACCATTATTTAGGAAATATATTTAAATTTATAATGAATATTTATAGTAGAATTAATCTTATGTATAACCCTATATTAAAAATGGTTCAGTTATTAAACATTGATTTTAACACTTTTAACTTTTCTTTGAATTAAATAATAATAAATGTCCAAATCTAATCCAAGTGGACCTAAAGGATCATATTTTATTCCTAGGGTTTTTTTTTCGAATTTCACTTTTCTAATAAAATTAGTACATGTGTTAGGTAAATAATAATATCATTTTTACCCTAATTACCCAATTTACCTTTAACCGTGGTAAATAAAAGTAAAAAGTTACTATTCACCAAAAATTATTTCCATATTATTGAACCACATTTTAATTACTAATATCAACCACATATCTCGAATTTTTTAAATTCAACTCGTAGAAGTGGTAAAATTATGTTTTATGTAAATTTGCAAATGCCCCTAGGAGGTGGGTAAAAGAAGGTAAAAAGTTCAATAAAAATTTTATATATCTAAAATTATTATAAACTAGATCCAATGAATTACATTGAACTTATATTGGTATTATGTATCTATTTTGACATAAAATAAATTTAAATAATTTAAATAATTATTTAAAAAAAATGGTTTTAAACTATATTTCAGTGTTTTTCACTATTCATCAAAAATTGAAAGTTTTCAAGAATATTACCAAAAAATCACCCTAAGCTAATTTCAATATTATGAATCCAAAAATGGATTCCATTTTGAAAAATAAAATTTAAAAAATTTTAAAAAGTGGGTATTACTATTCATAACCACTAGTTTGATTGGTTGTGGTGTGTTAAAACTTGAAGTTGCGTACAACACATGCTATTGTATTATTCAAAGAGAAGTGTATCATGGAAGATTGGGGTGTTAAATTCTCCCCTCCTTCAAAAAATTTCATCCTTGAAATTTCTAAAATATTAATGCATAAAAAGACTTGGGTGGTTCTTCATCAAAAGTTCCTTGGGTTCCCACGTTTCCTCTTCCATCTTTTGGTTTCTCCATAGAACTTTTACCAGACGAGTCATCCAGTTTCTCAGAACTTGTTCTCTTGTATCAAGAATCTTGCCAGGCTCTTCGCAATACGATATTTCATGTTCCAATTCTAATTCCTCATATGTGAGTACATGCATTGGATCAGGCGTGTATTTTCACAATAGTGATACGTGGAACACATCATGAACATTGTAGAGACTTGGAGGCATTGCCAACCGGTAAGCTACAGCCCCCATTCGTTCTAGAATTTCAAAAGGTCCGATGTACCTAAAACTTAATTTTTCCTTCTTATCAAAAAGTATAACACACTTCCATGGAGATACCTTCAATAAAACATGGTCTCATACCTGAAATTCCAAATCCTTCCTTCGGTTATCGACATAGCTCATCTGCCTATATTGATCTGCTTTGATGTGGGTTTGGATTACCTTAACCTTTTCAATTTTTTCCTCCAAAAGTTATGGGCCTATGAGTTTTCTTTCACCAACATCATCCCAACAGGTTGGTGTGCGACATCTCTTTCTATATAACGCTTCATATGGTGCCATCTAAATACTTGAATGGAAGCTATTGTTATAGTAAAATTCTACCATAGGTAAATATTGATCTCACATACCTTGAAAGTCAAGTCATCATGATCCCAACATGTCTAATAAGGTTTTAATAGTCTATTCTGATTGTTCACCAATTTGAGGGTGGTAGGCAGTGCTCAAATGTAGTTTAGTATCCAGGGCTTTCTGAAGACTTTTCCAGAATCTTGATGTAAAATGGGGATCACGATCAGAAACAATCGATAGGGGTACTCCATGAAGTCTTAAAAAATTACTAATATACAATATAGTTAAACGTTCAAGTGGTAAATCATCTCTTATAGTAAGAAAATGTGCTGACTTGGTAAGAGGATAACAATGACCCATATTGCATCATTTTTTCTAGGAGTCTTTCGTAGTCCCATGACAAAGTCCATCGTAATATTGTCTCATTTACACTAAGGTATGGGAAGAGGTTGCATGACCCTCCAGGCTATTTCCTTCTAGCATTCAATTGTTGACAAACCATACATCATGACACAAAATCAGCAATCTCCCTCTTCATGTTGTCGCACTAAAAATGTTCCTTCAAATATCTATACATTTTGGTTCTTCTAGGGTGTATAAAGAAATTTGAGTAATGAGCGTCATCCAAAAATTCTTTTTTTAGATCAGGTATATCAGGAACAAAAATTCTCTTCCCAAATTTCAAAATTCCATCTTCATACACAAAGTCACTCAATATCCCATCATTCACAACTTTAAAACTCTTTTGAAACTCTTCATCACTGGTCTGAGAATTCATTATCTTTACTAGTAAAGATGGTTTGGCAACCACTTGAAAAAGTATTGTTGTTTCACCTTCCATGGTTATTCTTATATCCATCTTTATTAGGTCCATAAAGATTGGATCGCTTTTAACTCTCATCTGGTTCAAAACTCCATGATCCTTTCTACTCAAACCATCTTCCACCTTATTTTAATTCCTCAGGTGGTAGTGTATAGTGAAATCATAATCCTTGAGTAGTTCAAGCCATCACCTCTGCCTCATGTTGAGTTCTTTCTGTGAATAATATACTTCAAACTCTTGTGATCGGTATATATCTCACATTTTTCACCATAGAGATAGTGTCTCCAAATATTAAAAAGAAAATATTACAGCTGCTAACTCAAGATCATGAGTAGGATAGTTTTTACCATGAATTTTTAGCTGTCGTGATACATAGGAAATAACTCTATCATACTGCATGAGTACACAACCAAGGCCATTCTTTGAAGCATCACCATAAATAACAAACCCATCATTCCCCGATGGTAGAGTCAAGATAGGAGCATTGAATAATATTCTCTTGAGTTCTTCAAAACATTGTTCACACTCTTTTTCCTAAACAAATTTAACCCCTTTACGTGTGAGCTTGGTTAATGGGTTAGCCAATCGGGAAAAATTCTGGACGAAACACTGATAATAACCTGTTAACCAATGAAACTGTGTAACTCAGTTATACTTATTGGTGCTATCCATTCTTGGATTGCTCTTGCCTTATAAGGATCAATGGATATTCTATCCTTAGAGACAATATGGCCAAGAAAAGAAATCTCCTGAAGCTAGAATTCAAACTTTCTAAACATCCCATATAATTCATGTCTTCTAAGAGTCTTTAGAATAATGCTCATGAGATTTTCATGATCTTAGTAGATTTTGGAGTACACCAAGATATCATCAATAAATACCCCTACAAATTCATCAAGATATTACTTGAAAACTCTATTCATTAGATAGATGAAGACATAGGGTGAGTTAGTCATTCCAAAAGGCATTAACGTAAACTCGTAATGCCCGTACATCGTTTGAAATTCTATTTTATGAATGTCTTCCTTCTTCACACACAACTAATAGTATCTAGATCGACGGTCAATCTTTGAAAAGTATTTATCTCCATGAAGTTGATGGAATAAATCATCAATTCAAGGTAGGGGATACATGTTCTATATTGTTATAGCATTGATCTACCTATAGTCAATGCATAACCTCATAGATCCATCTTTCTCTCTTCCATCCTTTTATTCTCTTTCTTCCGTTCAAAACCATAGGACTCAAAGAATTATTTACTTATCTTATTAACACATGATAATATTTTTTCATATGTTGAGAATATATGGGAGACTATTTACCTTCTAAATGATGGCTTAATACCGTGAAAGATATGATCTTTCTTACTCTTTTGATCGTACGTATTTCTGGAGTTCACATTCCTTCTACTGGGTGCCATTTCTATACAATGTCATACACTAGATTAGTTTATGAATCGCAAAACATAAATCCAAACTTGTAAAAAACTTAACATGAATTGAAAAGTTTATGGATATAATCCATAAAAATATTTTCTTTGAGGAAGTATATACTCATAAACCCTTCATAATGGTTTGTAAAGAGAATTAGAATTATCCTAAGCATATCTCCCGGGAGTGTCGTAACCAAGAGTGCAGCAAGGCCCATTGTCGTGCACCAGTTCCTATTCAAGTCTAGCTCAAAGCAGTGTTTTCAGGTTTTACCACTAAGTACATATGTGCCAGAGCCACCTCGACCTGCTCGTATCTAGACAGGGATGTATTTCATCGAAAACTCACAAAATCTCTATAGTGCCACAATTCTAGGAATTTGTTCTATATTGATCCTCAAGGTCAATCTTAGGGATATGTTCTCCAATAAGATTTTATCTAAATCTAGTTTCCAAGGTTTGTAATAAAAATTCTTTGATAGCAACTATAACGCCCCGACCCTAGTTACCCAGAGTCGGTTCATTATTACATAACATTGGCATGATCACAAGGAAGTCATGTCTCGAAAGACCGATTAGTTCAGTATTATTGAAAACAAGATTCATACATAAGTTCAACTTTACAACTTCAAAAAAAATACATCATGAATTTATTCCATTTGAAATATCCAAGACTCTTATATTATGCTTGAAATTCACTCATAACTAACTTCTTCATCTCCTGGAAAAATGAAACATAAGAAAGGGGTGAGCTCAAACGCTTAGTAAGGGTAAGAAATACAGCGGAAGATAACAAAAATATTAAGCATGGTGAATAATTGAAACCACATGCCTTTACCAATAATAAACATGAATACATTTATACTAGTGGAATGACCACATAAACCATCAATATTATTTTCATAATGAGGGAATGTATAATGCCAGACATTCTGAAACATTTTGTCCAGGCCTCGTCCAAGATGTCTAAAAATGATTAAGGCCTCAGCCAAAACCATATATCAAATTGGAAAAGGCCTCGGACAATACCACGTCTAGTTGTCTCATGAGACCTACTGATGCATCAAGGAGCTATAGCGGGATCCACCGGTCACTTAATAAGTCCAATACATTCTTCATGTGAAAAGGTGGAAATATAACAAAAACATTTGTATTAAAAATAGCATACGAAATGTAAATACTTTAACCATAAACCTTGAGTGGTACAAATATTACACATTAATAGTAAAACATATCACCAAACCTTAAATACAATGATGAAGTTTTGTATCATAAAAAATCAACTTCAAATAAACTCAAGATCCATCAAAGGATGTTGACATAGATGAAATTAAAAACTTTCTTAAATAAATATCTCTTTATATTCTGAAATCATTTAAGAGTCACATAATTATAAATAAAACATTTATTTTGAAAATATTTTTATATGATTTTATGGGGATCTTAGATGATGTTATAATGGCAGAAAATAGCCACACCCACTGTATAAGTTAAAAAACATTCTTACCTTAAATTTGTCGAAAAGGTCAAAAAGTACCTTGCTTGGAAAACGACAGAAAGATTCCTTTAAAACATATATACTCAAATAAAGGTATAAATTAATTTAACTCATTGTCTAGTAAATAGTAAAAATGTTTTTAAATATATTTTTCAGAAGCATGGATGTGGATGATAAAGAGGTCCCATTAGATAATTACGTATAAACAACCTCAGATAATGAAGAGATTGTGAAATTAACCCTTACCTTGTACTTTTTCTTGGTCGAGGTTAGTTTATCCTCCTATATAATGATGAAACAATTGTTATTAAATTATAAATGAATCATATACATTAATATTATATCATATATGATCTTTTAACATTGTTTTGTTAATAATATCTTAGTATTATCGTCGTTTAGGGTGTTAACAGATTCGTTTTCCTTTATATTCTTTGTTGTGTGAGTAATATTTTCTATGGATGGGATGTATCATATTCATAACCATAATTATATCAAGTCTTTAAACATTATTTTTAATCATCAAAATAAAATTAGTCTTGAATGGATATGATGGGGAATGAATCTCATCGCATTCGTGGAGACGGTAATCTGTACGTACGCACGAGGGAAAATATCATTCTTTTTTTATTAAAAAAATACTTAATTGGACGTTATATCATATATAAATAATAATTATCATATTATATTTATTATTTACATCAATTACACATCATTATGATACCCACCCAAATAATAATTAATTTAATAACAATTACTCCACGACGTGGAAACGGTAAGTCGTATATACGCACGTATAGTCACATGTCATTAAAAATATGGATAGAATAATGAATATAGTTGTACCATATTTAGAATAACATAATATTATATATAATATAATGGATTTATTATTTTATAATGGAAACAACAAAGAAAGTGGAAGTGGAAGAATAAAGGAACTTGAAAGAGGTGATGAAATATTGACCACTTCTTCTGGTTCTTCCTTTTGATTTGATCAAAAGGGATCCATAGGTTGGATTTCTGACTAAAGTAATGCTTCTAGGATGAATTGAGTATAGTTGAGAGGGTATTTGGGAAGGGATTGGCCAAAACAAATGTATTTGAAGGTTTTAATTAGAGATAAGGTTGAGTGCCCTTTTATAAGAGGGGTGAGGGGCACCTTAGGATAAGCTAGAAATATTATTTTATAATAAAATTATTTTCGGTTTATAATGGCTCAAAAATGAATTATTTAAAGGGTAAGGTGTATATGGGTTGGAAAACACTCAACCAATTGGTTTTAGATAGGTTTGGGTCACTATATTAACTTTATCTTTTAGATTTAACTCCCAGTTAAATAGTTTGACATTTACCATGTCTCTTTGTATTTATATATTATATGGTTAATAAACTTACTATAAACTTTTAAGAGAACCCCAAGTGGTTCATTAATGATACAAATATCATTATATAATTATTTTACACATACCTTATATTTTTAGGAATAGAATATCAATTAATAATATAATATTTTTTTAAAAACTCTTTTATGTCAATTTTGATACTATATGGTATTTTGTTTTTTCTAAATTCATAACTGCATTATTACTTTGAAAAAAATTCATCTAACCAACCCTAATATTTTATATTTTATCTTTATATTGAATATTTATAGTATAATTTATCTGATGTATAACCCTATATTAAAAATGGTTTAGTTATTAAACTTTGATTTTAACACTTTTAACTCTTCTTTGAATTAAATAATAATAACTGACTTGATCTGATCCAAGTGGACTTAAGGATCATATTTTATTCCTAAGGATGTTTTTGTTCGAATTACACTTATCTAATAAAATTAATACATGTTTTAGGGTAATAATAATATCATTTTTACCCTTAATTACCCTATTTACTTTTAACCGTGGTAAATAAAAGTAAAAAGTTACTATTCACAAAAAATTATTTTCATCTTATTGAACCACATTTTACTTATCGATATCAATCTTTTATCTTGTATTTTTTAAATTCAAATCAAATAAGCAGTAAAATTATGTTTTATTTAAATTTTCAAATGCTTCTAGGAGCGGGGTAAAAGACGGTAAAAAGTTCAATAAAATTTTTATATATCTAAAATTTTTATAAATTGACTCCAATGAACTAAATTAAAATTATATAGGTATTATTTATCTATTTTTATATAAAATAAATTTAAATAAAATAAATAATTATTTAAATAAAAATTCAGTTTTAAACTATAACTCATTATTTTTCACTATTCATAAAAAATTGAAAATTTTTAGAAAAATACCAAAACTTCACCCTAATATAATTTTGATATTCCATATCCAAAAATTAATTCCATTTTGAAAGATAAAATTTATAAAATTTCAAAAATTGGTTATTACTATTCCTAATGATTAGTTTGATTGGTTTTGGTGTGTTAAAACTTTAAGTTGCGTACAACACACGCTATTGTGTTATTCAAAGTGAAGTGTACCGTGGAAGCTTGGGGTGTTACAGCCAACCCCTGCTCAAATATCCTCCCAAATATCCTCACTTAGACCCATATCCCTTACTTTCATCAGAATTCCAACCAAATATCCCTTTTGATAAACTCAAAATGAAACACCTGAAGAAGAGGTAATAATTTCACCACCTCTTTCAAAGTTCTTTTTTTCTTCCACTTTGTCTTTCTTAGTTGTTTCCATAACAAAATAATAACTTCAGTAACTTATTCACACTGTTATGTTATTATAAATATGGTACAACCGTATTCATTATTCCATCTATCCTATAAATGAAAAGTCACCATACGTGCGTACGTATGGATTACCGTCTCCACATCGTGGTGTAGTTTGTTATTCAAACACTTCATTATTTGGATGGGTATAATAATGAATATAACTAGTTTAAATAATAAATATAAAATGTTAATGATAATTTATATATGATATACAATCCAATTACATATGATTTCACCAACAATAGAATGATATTTTCGTTCGTGTGTACCTACGGATTACCGTCTCCACAAATGCAATGAAATTCATTCCCTGTCATAACCATTCAAGAATAATTTTCATTTTATGATTAAAAATAATGTTTAATAACTTAATATAATTCTGTATATTAATCAAATACATAATATCCATAACAAATATGTCTTACATAACCAAGCATATAAAGGGAACCAAATCAGTTAACACCACAAACAATGATACTACTGAAATATTATAAACAAAGCAATATTAGAAGATCATATATGATATCATATATATGTATTTGGTTATTTTATAATTTAATAAAAATAATTTAACAACTATACCAAAGTTTAACATACCCTCTACTAAGGAAAAGTACAAGGTAAGGGTTAGTTCTACAATCTCTTCATTATCTGGGGTTGTTTATACGTCAGTATCTACTAGAACCTCTTAATCATCCACATTTGTGTTTCTTAAAATGTATTTCAAAACATTTTTACTATTTACAAAACTATTGGGTAAAGTAATTTATAACATTTTTTGACTTTTTACATGATTTTTATAAAGGAATCATTCTGTCATTTTCCAAACAAGGTCCTTTACGACCTTCTCGAAAAAATTAAGGAAAGAATGTTTTTTAACTTATACGGAGGGTGTGGCTATTTTCTGCCATTATAAAACCTTTGGAGCTTCTATTACAAGATTATAAGAATATTTTAAAATAAATCTATTCTTTTAAAACTATATAACATTTAAATTATTTCAAAATAGAAATAGATATTTGTCTCAAATAGTTTATATTTCATCTATGTCAACATCCTTTGTTGGATTTTACACTTATTTGAAGTTGATTTATTATGATAAAATCTTCCATGTTGTATTGAAGGTTTTTTGATAGGTTTGATTGTGGGTGTTATATTTTTATACCATTAATATTTTATGGTTAATGTATTGAAATTTATTATGTTAGTTTTAATATGAGTTTTTATGTTATGTTTCAACCTTTTCATATGAGGAATGCATTGGACTTAGTAATTGACAGGTGGAGCCCATTATAGCGCCTCGATGCATTAGTAGGTCTCATGAGAAAAACTAGTGTCTTGGCACAAGGCCTTGAAAAAATCTTATTGTATTCAAGGCACGACGCCTTGACTGTGTGGTTATGATGTCCGACATTATGCATTCCATCATTATGAAATAGGCTATTTATATTACATGGGATTATTTCCCTAGTAGAATATCAATGTGAATAAATATATGGGATTATTTGATTTATCTTTTACATATTATGATCATTTTTATGTTTGAAAGGATTGTCTTTTATCCTTATACATTGTCTTAATTTTTTATGGTTATTTATGAATGTTTCTGCTATATTTTTATCCATACTGAGCACATGAGCTCACCCCTTTCTAGGTTTTATTTTATTCCAGCATGTGAAGAAGTATATTATGACTAACCTGAAGGGTTAGTCTAAGGGATATGATTGTGTTAAAATAATATACAATTTTTTTTCATGATGTAATGTAAAACATATGCATGTATCTATTACTTCCAAGGCTACTAAACTGATGGGTCTTTCGGGACATGATTCCTTGTATCATGCCAATGTAATGTCATAATACACCGAATATGGGTAACTGGGGTCAGGGCATTACCACTAGTATTCATAACCTCGTATTGATGATTTGTTTGAAGTTCTCCATGAAAAATAGTATTTTTTGAAATCTTGTGTCTGGTTATCATAAAATCAAAGTGAAGAGGGTAGAAATTTTGAGGATATAATTTTATTCTAGGTATGGTCATTATGATTTTATGGTTATTCGATTTGGGTTAACAAATAAACTCATTGTATTTATGGATATTATGAATAGAGTTTTCCATGGGTAATTGGATAAATTTATAGTGGTTTTCATTGATTAAAGTTTTGTTTGTTATAAATGTTATGATGAATATGAGAAACACCAAAGGATTGTTTTCCAAACTTAAAAAGAAAATAAGTTATATGAAAAATTCGATATATGTGAATTTTGTATGTGATGGATTTCCTTTAATAGATATATTTTTTCAATATATTCCATAACTATTAGTCCTCAAAAAACCAAAGTTCTTGAGTAATTAACATGACCTAAAAAATAAGTATGATTCAAGTTTTTCTTAGACTAGTGGCTTACAAACGATGGTTTATTTCGAACATTACACAGTTATCTAGACTACTAACTAAGTAAAATAAAAAAGGTGGAAAATTTTTAGACAAAATATTTTTGATGAATTCATTTAGTAATTGAAAATAATCTTGTTTAATTATCTATTGTTAAATTTATCAACAAGAAATGGAGATTTTTTTTATTTATAGAGATGCTTATCTGAATGGAATTGATAGTTCCCTAATGCAATATGATCAAGTAATCCCTTATTCATAAAATTAATTGAAACCCCTTGATCAAAATTACCCTATCAATGATATTAATCTAGTATAGTATATTTTTTCTATAAAATGTTGGATGAATCTATCATATAGGGTAAAATATGAAATATATATTGACCAAAAAATATTAATGTATATATTTACTCAAAAAGAATTAAACATGAGTAATAGAATATGGTTTGAACTAATAAAGGATTATGATTACATGATTCACTATCATATAAGAAAAGAAAACATAGTATCCAATTCCTTGTGTAAAAAACATAATGTATCATTAACCATGAATCATTTAAAACAAGACGCACTGGTTATTGATCTAATTTATTTTTTCATAGAAATTATGCATGTAGTAATTCCCTCTCTTTTGATTCATGTGTCAGTATAGTCATGCTTACTAGAAAGAATTATGAAGGCTCGGATAGTAGATAATGGCTTTTAAGAAAATGTAGAATTGGATAAGAAAAGTAAATTACATAACATAAATATTGACAAAGAAGGTTTTGTCATGTTTGGAAAGAGCTTGTGTGTACCAATTGATTCCTTATTAAAAAAATAATTGTTGATTAAATATTATAGATCTCTATTTTCCATTCATCCAAGAAGTAATAAGATGTAAAGATTCTATAAACAACATTATCATTATAAAGGTATAAAGAAAGATATTGATGAGTTTACTATGAAATTTTTTACTTCCTGTGAGATCCCCATTTTTCATCAATGTATAAAACCTTTTAATTTTAGTTGTATTCCTTAATTTTGTCTTAAAATAAATGGATAATGAGGTTATGGAATAAATGAGGGTGTTTATTTGTTTTTTAAACCTAAATCTCTGAATTTTGGAGAAAATTGTTTGGTCGGATGGTATGTAAAAACTGTTTAGCCTAAGAGGCTTGGTTTGATTAAATCATGCAGGGTGTTTCAATACATAGCAGAGGGATGCATGATTTTCCATAATCGTGTGACCTAGAATGTAACTTCAATATGTGTGTTATACACCTCTTAACATAGATTTTTTTCATGGGATGTTCATGTTTAGTCAAATTGTGTGACCATCACATGTGGGGAGTGTCTTGGGAAATATCTGGTCACATGGTTGGCGCACGGTTTGGCCAACCATGCGGCCAAAATTTTGAGACCACTTAAAAAGTAGAAAAATAACCATTTATCCTTAAATATTTTCTATTTTATTACCCTTTTTCCTTCTATTTTCGATTGCAAAATGCCTTCTCCTCTTTTAAAGACCCATGGTTTTCCAAACCTAGGATTTGGGATATTTTCCTCGACTCACATTCAATTCGATTTTTGTTCAACTTGTTAGACCATCACCAGTAAGAGATTCATTAGTCTTTCTTATATCAATCGACTTATTCATGATATATGGTGATGTTTTCATGTAGTATTATATTCCCTATTTTCAAATATTTTTTCTATTGTTTTATTTTCTTATGATATGGACGAAATAATAGGTTGATATTGGATGTGTATTCCTTAAGAGGCATATGGTAGGTGGTCTATACCTTTTCCCTCAATGTATAGTTTTTTATACCCTGTTCCCATTGTTCCATATGCCAAACCTTCCAGACGATCATTCCTAAATTAGTAAACCGATAAATCGAGATTTTAATTCAGGTTTTAGACATTACATGTCACCCTTATACTAGGTTTTAGGTCTTTGAACTCAACATGAACCATCCATGGGGTGGGATCTTCCCTTTTTCCATTGAGATTTCACCCTTAGTGTGAGTTGAGATTAATAATCCTTATAGAGAATTGAACATGTTAATTAAGTAGCCTTTTAAAGTTTGTAATCACATTAAAACACCTTTTCATTTGTATATTAAAGTTATAAAAGGTATAACCACTTGTCTTGTATATGATTATGTAGGGATTAATGAGATTATAATAAGAAGTGGTGAATGAATTGGTCATGATGATAATGGAAGGATCATGGTATGCCACTAATGACTAACATGGATTCCTCGAACATTTATACTCTTTATATTTGGTTTACTTGGATATCTTAGAAATTTATACTCTTTGGATTCGGCTTTCAAGGATGTCTTAGTTTTCACACCTTCGACCTCACTTGCGTGGGCCACCTTGAAAATTATTCTTAGGATCCACCCAACTCATTACAAAGTTTTCTATGGATGTGATATGTTGACATAAAGTGTATTCCTTGGTCATTTTCCTTGGATCATGAACCATGGAGGTTTGATATTTGATTAATCAATGTAGATTGTTGATGAGGCTTTTCCTAACTTTACAGTTAGCTTTTATGATATCATTAATTGACTATAGTGAGACTTAGTGGATTGGACCATATCACTTTATTTTTCCTCTTTTATTATTATTATACAAGAAAACCCTTTCACCCTATATACATAGTGTAATGCCCTGAGATTTTGAAAATAATTTTTTTTGAATTAATTAAACTTTTGAATCTTTTTCATTTCACGTGACACTAGAAATAGTTATATATATATATATATCTGTGTGTGTGTGTGTATTTATATATTAAAAAACTACGTCAAACATTCCTTTCACATGAAATACCAACTTTTCTTGCGCTACATACAATACCGACTTGGTTTTCTCTACAAGCAACACCAATTTGGCGTACGATGTACGCAACACTGAGTTTCTAAAAAATATATATTTTTATTGTTTTAATTATCTAAATAAGATAATTATAACCTATTTGTTAAAATTATTAATAAATTGTTTTTAAATATTGTAGTTTTATATAAATAAAACATATTGATAATGAAAGATAATATTTCTCATAGTCCTTTTATGGTCAATATATTGTTTTCTTAAATAAATCATTTTTAATAAGAAAAGCACTTTTAGACATAGTTATCAATTAAATTGGATAAAATAAAATTCATTTTTTAATTTAAAACATTAAATTTATCCTAGGTTGAATTTTTCTGGTTTTTCTGAGAAACTTCATTTTTGATGAATAGTGAAAAATACTGCTTTGTAGTTAAAAAATGCCATTTTTCCTAAAAAATTATTAATGATAAATAATATTATAAATTAATTTTAAGGTAAAATTAGATAAATAGTACATATATTAATATAATTAAAATCATTAGAATCAATTCCACTCTAATACTGAATATAAAATCTTAACAAACTTTTCAACATTTTCCTAGTTTAAAACCCCATTATTTCATCTTATATGTGGGATTAGCACTCATCTTAATTTTGAAGCTTCTGTGATTGGAATTTCAAAAATCCAACATAAACCATTGAATTCAGTATAATTTTTAGAGTCTAATAGGACCATGTTAATTTTTTACCAAAATGAATACTAAAAGTGATTAAAATTAATCACAACAATTAAGGCCAAATTAAGTTTAATTATGGACTAACCCTTAAAATTAAGGGCCCAAATGCCCTAGAAACATGTCCAGCAGCCATTTAATGTCCATATTTCATCTATAAACTTTTAATTATTTAGTATTGTTAGTTATTTAATGATTTTTTAGGTAATAACATGTTAACACCTAATTTGTTTCTAAAAATTCCATGTGAGCCATTTTCCTTCCCTATAAAGGGCCACCACCTATATCCATTCCTCTAACCTCTCAATCCTCTTAAGTTCATTCGAGACCTGCCCAAATTTTCTCCCAAGGATTGTACATTCTACCTTTAATCATACCTTTGGACAGAAACCCACTCAAGGAATCCTTTTGGCACAATCCAAAAGGAGTTACCCAATTAAGATGTAATGTCTTCTCTCAAGCTCCTTTCCTTTATTTTCCCTATCCACCCCTACACTATCTTTATTATAATATTTTGAGAAAAAAATAATATAATCCATATACTAGGATGTTTTTAATCAAATTTTATAACCTAAACTTACACACACCTCCATCTAATGGATGTTGAACATAATGTTTCTATGTACGATGAATTACTGCATCACTAAACCATGATTGTTAATTTCTCATTTACCACCAATCATGGTTTCCATTATGATGGTAAATATATTTATATATGTAATATATTGTATTTATTATGACTTTAAGCTTCTGTATTAATTTTAAAAGACACATATTTTTACCTCCCATTTGGTGTTAATACGATAATCTCGTTTGAGGAAGTGTGGACTACTACCCCCTTAAAGTGATGAGATTCATTCACACACCACAGAGAATGTATTAAAGATGGGTTTAATGAAATTATATGATACATATGATATATTAATTCTTATTTATAAATGATGTGTACATTTATATACATACATATATATACATATGACATTTACATAATTTCTTTTAATACAATAATAAAAACGGAAAATAGCATTCACGCATACGCATGGCTTACCGTCTCCATTAACGGTGTATTCCATTAACTAATTAATCATTATATATATTATTATAATATAATCATACTCTATATACTTGATATCTATGTCATTTTATAAATTATTTAATCAATATAAAAGTATAAGTTTAAATGATATAACAAATGAAGACACATGCGAAGAACATAGTGAATATTACCCGAAGTGAAACCTTAACATAGGATCGTTAAGAAGCAAGTAATATATAGTTATAATCAAGAAATATATGTTAATATATATACATAATAATATTCTTCTATAAAATATTTATGGTAAACTTAAATTTATATTATAGGAATCTTGTAAGAGTACGAAGAGAGCAAAGGCACAAGGTAAAGGAGATTTTCAACTCACTATGAATTTATGTGAGATACAGGCTATGTTCTAAAGACTTTTATTTTGTGTGGTGTATGTACTGAAAATTATTGTATTATATGTATATTTAACTTAAATTTATTTTTATTCACATATCCATTATATTATCCATATTTTATGGGGTTTAACATATAAAAGTTACCAAATTTGTAAAACAGTTTTCTCTAAATTTTCATTCTTTGAAACTCTTATTATGTTATGCATATAAACTCTTATTCAAGGTGTATATAATTCTATTTTACATGTTATATAATAAATCTACTTATTTAAATTACATTTTATGTGTCATGTAATTACCTTTTCTTACATGGATAGTATGATCCCAAATAACCAATTTTAATGGTTTATTTAGATAATCTTATCATTTTTCGAGATTGTTTATATTTATGTGTAATTTGATAGAATATCTCAATAATATTCTTGAGTTTCATTATCCTTTGTTTATTCAATATATCCTCAGTTTTAGTACCATTTTTTCTCTCTTTGGTACTTAAGAAAATGTTTTTTGTAAAATTGAACCATCTCTCTCTTCGGTTGGAAATCCATTTTATTAAAAAACGATGTTTTAAAAAATGTTTTCAAAAAATCCTTAATAATAAATTTAAAAGAAATTTATTTTAAATTTTTTTTTTGTTTTTGATGAATAATTTATAGGTTGTGAAAACATTTTTATAATATAATGGTTTTCAAAAGGTTTTATATAATAAATAATAATTTCTGAAAGAAGAAAGGATATTTTCTTATAGAAATGTTTTAAAAATACATTTAAAAATTATTTCCCATCTAAGATAACATCCATTTCAGTCAATAATTCCTTTATGGGGAAATTATTTAATTTTTTTATTCATATTTGTTCTCTAAATGAATTATGTTTTCATGGCATAATGTTATGAAACTCGGATTTATTTCAAATGTTGTATTTTTTTGAAACATGTTTCTTTTCTTGGGTTATGTTTATGCTAAAATGAATATGAAACCTATATATTTCCATAGGTTATGATTTGTTTACTTGTTTATGATTCCCATTTAGTTTCATGGGTTATGATATGTTTATTTATGATCTAGTTAAAAATGTATGTATGATTTCATTATGTGATAGGTGGGACCTATATCTCCCTCCAATGCATTGGGAAAGATTTATATCTCTTGAGATAGATAGGTCTTGAACGAAGGATTACCTGGTTTATTAATACATTGCTAGAATGATGGTTTATTGGGTTCAGTGATATAGGGCTGGAACACAGGTTTACTCGGTTCTGTAATACAGAGTTTAAACGAGGGTTCACTCAGTTTAGTAGAGGACTTTTCCCACTAATATAGTCATGTAATTGATGCCTAGTATACTATAGAATTAATTATATTCTTATGTGTTGCCACAATTCCATGTATAACTCCATTGTTATGATTTTATGGCTTATTTCCTTTACTTTCTTTTGATTCGTGTATTTTGAACAGCCAATATTTTTTCCATGATTCATGTATATGATCTTTGATATGTAGGAAATAATCTTCTATTCTCATAATCTTGTTATCATACCATTATGCTCATGTTTATACTTAGAAGTATCCCTTGTTTTCCATTATAAATCATTTTATCTCACCCCTTTTATGCTTCCTTTCCCCAGGGTTATGATGGTATGTACTATGTTTTATGTGTGTAACAAGGGTTCTAGTCACAAAGAACCTAGTATGATATAATGCTGCTCAGTTATGTTCCAATGGATATGTTTACATGTTTCAAAAGGAACTATAACAAGTACCGCCTTTGGGTGTTTTTTTATATATTGTTTAAGTATTCCACAGAAGCTATGTAATATCTATGTTTGTAAATTGAGGTTCACTATAGTTTGTATCATAGAAAACGTATAGTTAACCATTGGAACTAGGATGAGAAAACCTTAGTGAGGTCCCTAGGTTTATTTATAAGGATATTTATAGGGATGTCTCTAAGGATAAGTATAAGGATGAGTTAACATTTAGGAAAATGTCCTAGAATTTTGGTAAAGGATAGCGTGAGTGCCTTCCCAGAAATACATCTATGTCTAGATACTACAAGTTGATGTGGCTCTTGCACAGTTGTAACTAGGGGTATCAACTCTGATAATATTTTTTGGGCTTGACTCAGGGTAATCTGGTACACGACAACAGGTCTCGATACCCACCTAGTTTGTCACTCTCAGGGGATATACTTTAGGAATTTACAAACTCTTCATGAACTATCATGAAGTATTTAGATATAAGTTAGCTATGAATAACCTTGGATAAACCAATGGTGTCTTTGATTATGGATGTTTTCATGATTTAGAAATACTATATATAATTCTTTTCTTGGATATATTGTTATCTACTATGATATTTAATTCTCACACTATGCTTTTGGTTTTATTCAATGGAGGGAATAGGAAGGAACTAGATTAATGTTGAAAGTGATTGAAATTTTTTTGATGATCGATCAAATGGGATGATCAGTGGAGAAACAAATATTGCGATTGTGCTGAATTAGCTACCACGGTATATGATTAATAATGTTAGATTTGGGAATATTTATCACAGGTCGAATAAGAGAAATATTTTCTGTCATTGTAAGGAACATAGAGGAAAGAATATTCAGCTTCCTTTGTGTCAAGAAGAAGGGATGAAGAACCTTGAGGAATACCTCAAATGGAAGGGAATATGTTATTTGTGCGTGAAAAAGTGTCATAGAGTGACGATTTTTCATAGAGTTAAATGTCTTATTTGTGTGGAACATGGTAATTACCCAAAACAATACGTTGAACTAATGATTTACTTCTAAACCAAGTAAGTACATTTTTCATTCAAAACATTAAAGTGGAAGGATTAAAGTATTTTTGTATTAGGATTTTAGAATTATGAATGGTGAATTATGTATGGATTGTTTAGTTTATATTTTTTCAACGATTTACAATAATATGATGAATGGTCAAGATGGACGAGAAAAGTGATTTCATGGAAAGGTGATATTTTGATTAAGGGGGGATAATCCTTAATTAATTCTGGATGCCATGATAATTATGTTTGGATAAAGATATACTAGATATGAAAAAGTAAATTGGACGATATAGATTTCCCTATATATGATTATTGACAAAATGTTTTATGTCATCAAGGATGAAGTTTACAACTTCTTGTAATTAAGGAATGTATCCATTAATCATTATAATAATAAAGTAAGCATGTCTTACAAAAAGATTTGTAGTAATTCAGGTTATTTCCATGTTTCAAAAGAATATATGATGAGGTTATTCACTTTTTTGGAATGTGAAAACCAAGAGATATTTTGTGATATACAAGGGAATCAATGTTAAGATAATTTCATGACTCTCTTTCTAATGTTTTGGATTTTCACATTTGAGAAGGCTTATAAGGTTAAACATTCATGAAAAGTTTATGTTAAGCTTCAGAGGAAGTATTTGTACACTGAATTTGTTTTGAAAGTCTTTGTAAAAAGGATAATTAGTGATTAACCTTATTTCAAGGATGTCTATATTTTATATTTTTTTTAAAGTACATCATCTATGACGGGTGAAAACCAATAAATTTTGACAAGGGTGTGGCTCTTGACCCCATGACTGAAGAACGTTAAGGGTTTCATGTCTACCACTAGTCTACGTGATGTCCTGGTTAATATATATATATTTTTTTGAATAATAAATATTTATGATTAATCAGTAGTGTTACTTTTTATTTCTTGTTGAATTTTTTTAACAAAAAAATAGTTGTAATTTTTATTCTTTTATGGGCCATAAGACCCATTAAAAGCATATTTTAGTTATTTATTCATCAAAGTTAATTTATATATATTAATTCCATGATGTAATGGATTTATTAGAAATTTTTCAGAGAACAACCCAAGAATTAAATGTTTTTATAAAAATTTATCAAGAATTTTTCAATGTTCTAAAAGTGATAAAATAATCATTTTCCTAATACATTAGTTTTTTATAATGATGGCCTTTAAAATAATCATATATCTACGAATTTTAGGCCCTCAATTTTAATTTTATCATTCAATTGTTTGTGATTGATTGAATCAATCAATCCCTATATATATTTATGATTTTCCTCCTTGTCCAATATTCACTCCCAAATTATGTTCTCCTATGTGGAAACCTAGTTAAATGTTTCTTTAGGTAACTATTATGGTTATAAATTTTTCTTTTTTATGGGAATTTTTAGTATCCATTTTTATGATGTGGGTTCCTATGAATGTAACATTTATTTATTAAACCATTGATAACCTATAACAATTTTTTGGGATAATTCATTTTAATGGGGGAGAATATAGCACCCCGAGATTTTGAGAATTATTTTTTTCGAATTAATTTAACTTTTCAATATTTTTCATTTCACATGACACTTGAAATAGTTCTATATATATATATATTAAAACACTAATTCAAACAATACTTATATATATATATATATTGAAACACTAAGTCGAACAATCCTTTCACATGAAATTCTAACTTGGCTTGCGCTACCCACAGTACCAACTTGGTTTGTGCAATGAGAAAAACAGACTTGACATACGATGCACAAAATACTGAGTTTATACGAAACATCTCTTTTTATTATTTTAATTATCTAAATAAGATAATTATAACTTATATATTAAACTTAGTAATAAATAATTTTCAAATATTGTTGTTTTATATAAATAAAACATATTGATAATGAAAGATAATATTTTTGGAAAACTCATTTTATGATAAAACTATTGTTTTCTGGAATGAATAACGTTTAATAATAAAATTAATTTTATACACATTTAGAAATTGAATTTGATAAAATAAAATTCATATTTTATTTCAAAATTTTTAAATTATCCTAGGTGATTTTTTGGGGTTTTTCTGAGAAACATCATTTTTGATGAATAGTGAAAATTACTACTTTTAAGTTCAAAACTTTCTTTTTTATAATTAATTATTAATGATAAATTATATAATAAATTAGTTTTCAGAAAAAATTAGATAAATATTACATCTACTGATACAATTAAATTCATTATAATCAATTCTACCTTAATATTGAATATAAATATTAAATATCTTTTGAACTTTTTCCTACTTTAAAACCCCATTATTTCATCACGTCTGTGGGATTAGCACTCATCTTAATTTTCCCGCTTCTATGAATAGAATTTCAAAAATATAACATACACCATTTCATTTAGTATAATGTTTAGAGTATAATAATACAATGTTAATTTATGACAAAAATTATTAGTAAAAGAGATTAAAATTAATCGCAGCTCTTAAGGAAAAATAAACATAATTTGGGACTAAACCTTAAAATTAAGAGCCCAAATGACCAAGACACTTTTCCAAAACCCATTTATTATACATATTTCACCCATAAACGTTAAATTATTAAGTTTAATTGTTCTGTTAAGACTTGTTTAGGTAATTACATGTGAACACTTAATTTGTTTCAAAAAAAATATTGTGAGTCATTTTCCTTCTCTATAATAGGCCATCACTTCTACCCATTCCTCACACCTCTAAAGAATCTTAAGTTTGGACATTTTCAGCCCATATTTCCTCCCAAAAATCCATCCAAATAATTTTAATCCTCCCTTTTTCCAAAAAACCCTCTCGAGTAATCCTTTTGTCACAAACCAAAAGGAGTTAACCTATATAGAGGTGACATCTTCTCTGGCGATCCTTTCTTTTATTTTACTTCTCCACCCCCTACACTATCTTTATTACTATATTATGTTGAAAAACTAGTATAATCCATATACAAGGATGTTTTTATTAAAATATTTTGACCTACACTTACACACACATCCATCTAATGGATTTTGAACATACTATTTCCTTGTATGACGAACTAGTACCTCATGAAACTATGATTGTTCATTTCTCATTCACCAACAATCATGGTGGACATTATGATAGAAACTATATTTATATATGAAATATACTTTATTTATTATGTTTTAAATCTTATTTATTCCATTTACAACACACATATTGTTATAATCCATTTGGTTTTAATATGATAATCTCATTTGAGGAAGTGTGGACTACCACCCCCTCAAAGAGATGTGATTAATTCACACAAACATATAATGTTTTAAGGATGAATTTAATGAACATATATGTGATATATAGAATATTAATGATACATTAATAATTTTATATATATACATAAATATATATACATATGTCATTTTCAAACATTATTTCAATACGACGATAAAAACTGAAAATAGCATTCATGTGTACGTACGACTTACCGTCTCCATGAACAGTTTATTCCATTATATAATTCATTATGATATAGATTATTATAATATAATTATAATATATATACCTAATATTTATATCATGTTCTAAATTCATGAATCAAGATATAAATATAAGGATCAACGATATAACAAATTAAGCCACATGCAAGGAACAAAGTGAATATTACCCGAAGTGAAACCTTAAAATAGGATCGTTAACAAAATGGTATATAAGGTTTTAATAAAAAATATATGGTAATATTTAAAAAAATATTCTTCTGTAAATTTTGTATTAAAACTTATATTTATTATACATTAATCATTTATGATTACAGAGATAGTCAACACAAAATGTAAGGGGATTTTCATCTCACTATTAATTTTTGTGAGATACATGTTATGTTTTCCACTCTTTACTTTTCTATGGTTTATATAATTCCAATTATTTTATTATATATATATATATATATTATACATAAATTTATGGGTATTAGAATAACCATTATATTATCCTTCTTTCATAGGGTTTAACTTCAAAAAATTACCAAATTGGTAAAATAGTTTTGCCTCAATTTTCCTTCTTTGATACTCATATTTTGTTATGAACCTAAAATCTTCTTCGTGGAGTGTATACTTCCATTTTACATGTTATATAATTAATATCATTATTTTAATGATATCCTAAGATTAATGTAAATTCATTTTCTTACATGGAGATTACAATCCCAAGTAACCAAGTTTAATCGTTTAATGAGACAATCTTATCCTTTTTCGAGATTGTTTGTGATTATGAATCATATGATGAAATATCTCAAGAATATTAATGAGTTTCCTTATAATATATTTATTCAAGATATCATCATTCGTTGTTACAATTATTTCCACTCTTTGATACTTAAGATATTGTTTTTAGTAAAATCAGACAGTCTATCTCTTCGTTTGGAAATCCATTGTATTAAAAAACCCTGTTTTCAAAAAAAATCAAAAGATTATTGAAGATAATTTTACAGGAAAAAATATTTTAAAAATGTTTTATTGTTTTAAAATATTAATTTATAAGTTTTAAAAGTTATTTTCCATGAAAACGTTTTTCAAAATGTTTTATGTTATAAAAAATCATTTTTCAAAAAAGAAAGGATATTTTCATTAAGAAATATTTTTAAAAGACATTTCAAAATAATATCACATATAAGATAACATCCATTTGTGTTACTCATACCCTTATGGGAAAATTATTCATTTATTCCATTCATATTCTTTCTCTGAATTTATTATATTTTTAGGGCATGATGTTATGAAACTTGTTTATCTTTCACATGTTATATGATTTTGAAACCATCTTCCTTTCATAGGTTATGTTTATGATGAAATGTTTATGAAACTTTTATATTTCCATATTTTATGATAGGTTTTAATGTTTATAATACCCTTTTTATTTCATGGGTTATGATGTGTTTATTTATGATCTTTTGGAACATGTATGTATGATTTCATTATATGACGAGTGGGACCTATATCTACCTCTAATGAATTGGGTAAATATTTATATATCATGAGATATATAGGGCTAGAACAAGGGTTTACTTGGTTTAGTAATACAAGGATAGAATGAGGGTTTACTCGGTTCTGTAATACATTGATCGAATAAGGGTTTACTTGGTTTAGTAATATAGTGCTGGAATGGGGCTTCACACAGATAAGTAAAGGGATTTGTCTACTAAGATGATCTTGGAATTGATTCCTTAGCTACTATGGAAATTATTATATGCATGTGTTTCCAAAATTCTATGTATTACTACTATGTAATGATTCTATGGCCTATGTATTTTACTACCTTTTTATTCTTGTCATATGAAATTCGAAGCTTTATTCTATGATTCATGTATATGATATTTCATATGAAGGGTATGATATTTTATTTCCATGATCATGTTCTCATACCCTTTTTCTCATGTTCATGCTTACATGTATCCCTTGTTTACCCTTACTGGTCATTTGAGCTCACCCTTTTTAGGTTTCATTTCCCCCAAGTTATGATGATATTCAATATGTTTGATGTGTCTATGAAAGGTGATAATTGCAAAGAACTAAGCGGGAGATAATGTAGCTCACTTATGTACATGTGTGTATATTTACATGTTTCCAAAGGCATTATACCAAATATGTTCTTTAGGAATCTGTTTGTATATTGTTTAAGTATTCTGCAAAATCTATGTGATGTATATGATAGTAAAGTAGGGTTCTCTATAAAGAGACTGAACTTGTTATAGACATCATTGTTGGTGGCTGACTGAGTTTCATCTCACAACCATTTTGGTAATCCATTTGTTACTAAGATAGGTTTAATGGATGCATATATGGATAGGGGAAAGGTCTTTCATTATGATTCTTGAATGATTATTTCATAGGAGCATGGGAGCACATGACTCATATATGTCCCATAATTCTATTTGAAGAGAGATTCTTTTGGTCCTTTTATAATTTTGATACATGTATTTTACTAAATGCTCATTTAAATGTATTTTTTGTCTTTTGTATAGCTCCATGATATACACATGATTTTTTATATGATCCTATCCTTGGATTTGATTATTATTACTTTGGTCTGTATGATTTATCTTCTTTTGGCAGTTGTTATTATGTTACATCCTTGTATTCATTTTTGATACCTTTCTGGTACTCTGATTATTATTTTATAGTTTCCCCACCATACCATTATAGAACTTCACTACTATTAGATGTTATCTAGAGTATAGTAGGCACGCTTGAGGCTTTATCACCCATCATATTAGGGCACTGTTTACAGGCTCTCGGGTTGGGACATTACACAGTGGTATCAGAGGGGTTTTAGTTTATATTTTTCTTTATATTTGGGATCAGTATACAAGAGGCTATTAAAAAATTGGGATGTGGTAATGAATTGTTCCTAGGGGTAGCTAACACACATATATAGAAAAACCAAATTACCTGGTAATGGGAGTTGATGTTCTAGTTTTTTCTTATTAAAGTTGATCTACTTTAACTTTTGGGTGACGCGTGTCATTTGTAGGGATAATTGTGATTCATATTTTTCACTTGGATTAGTATAGAAATGAGATACAAGTTCAATGAATCATTTCAGGCATGTACGAAATTCACATGCCAAATATAATCGATGTCATTTAAGATAAATTTCTTGACTGTATGAATTTTATTATATGTTCCTTGTGAGATATAATAGTTATTCAACTAATGTTTTTGAAGGGAACTGAGGAACAAAATTTGTTATACAAAGTGTATGCATCAACCTAAAAGTTGTTTTATATATAGATTGATGCGGAAAACTTAAGTAGTCATTTATGGTATATTGATTCATGGATCATTGGTTTCATGGGCGAAAACATGTTATAGTTGTGATTAAATGGATGTCATTGTTCAATTTATAAAGTGTATGGGACTTTATAAATACGAAAGGGTAATCTATATACTTCAACCATTTAACAATATTTTTAATATAAATAAATATTAACTTAAATGACTTTAAATTCAAGAAAAAATGGTTATCATTAAATGGAGATGCCAATTGCGACTTAAAGGGTGTTTCCTCTATAAATTGATATTGGAATTTTGTATACCGGGACCCATGACATATAGAATAGAACTTGACCCTAAAACAAACTTATTACTGGGTAGTATAATGTATCTCTCATGTTCTTATGATCCTTATGTCAACCATACATGGCCTTATAGGTATAAAAATGGGTTGTTTCCCGAATATAGGAAGGCATGTATTTTTCCAATTCATTTGTTTGAGATCTTTTCTTTACCAAATCATGTATGAGGAATGTGCTTCGAATTTTTAGAGACCATTCACCATAAAAACCATTAGTTTAGCACCATGAGGGTGGTGATGACCATTATCTAGAGGTGGTGGGCCCTAGTCCATTGGTAAAACCACTAGTAGTTCCACTTGAAGCGCCTCTAGTTGTACACGAAATGGGGGTCGATGAACAGTTTTCAGAGGGTTTTCTACTCTTCATATAGACTATTCATGGGGTCTCACGACCTACCTTTACTATAGAAGGGTTAATGTGTGGGTTCAAAAATTATTATCCACCCACTTTCTTGGAGGATGGCTACCCCCAAGATGCTGAGTTTTGGATCGATATTATCTTTTATATCTTCAAGCACCAAGATATGATTTTGAAGATGAGGGTCAATATCCTGATGTATATGATTTAGGGAGACTCAAAGCATTGATGGGATGACCTGAACTAGAAATATAGGTATTGGGATTTTGTTTTTAGGGATTTCCAATCCAATTTTTAGGACTACTTCTTACCTAAAACTTTGAGGGATGAACAGGCACTACTGGAAAATAGTTCTATACCCACGGTTTCGCAAAAAACGGTGGGTATATGGTACCCCTATACCCACGGTTTTCCCAAACCGTCGGTATAGAGAAAGTATGTGAACTTATACCCATTCTTTTCCAAAACGTTGGGTATAGACCACCTATACCCACGGTTGTGCCAAAAACCGTGGGTATAGTTTTCTTTTAAGACCTATACCCACGGTTTTGGAGAAAACTGTGGGCATAGGGTATTTTCTGAAGATGTATACTGACAGTTCTTGAAAACTACTGGTATTGCGGTTTTTTTTAAGACCTATACCCATAGTTCTCCATAACCGTGGGTATAGATTTCCCGTGTTATTGAGGGAAAATAAAATTAGGTAGGGCACGGGAAAAATTTGGCGGGGGTGACATTTTTTCACGGTTTAGATTAATATATTTATATACATATAAATATAAACTAACAAAAGTTATATAGCTGGGTTGGTCCGTTGGTGGGGCGCGGCAGCGATTTTCAGCGCGAGTCCTGGGTTCAAAACTCCGTGGGCATGTATTTTTTACTTTAAAAAACATATATTAATATATATATATATGAAAATATATGTATATAAAAAAAATTAAAATTCCAGCTGGGTTGGTCCGCTGTGGTTGCGCGACAGCAAGGCACAGCGCGCGGCGCGGTATCGAAACCCCCTGGGAGTGTTTTTTTGAATTTAAATACCCCATATTAATATATATATGTAGATTTATGTATATATAAAAAATAAAAATAACAATTGGGTTGGTCTGTTGGTGGGGCGCGGCTGTGAGGCTTAGCATGCGGCGCGGTTTCAAAACCCCCTGGGTGTATTTTTTTGAAATTAAATAACCCACAGCTTAAAAACCGTGGGGTCTGCCGTCTGCCATGCTAGAACAGCGGTGTGCCAAATTTGACTACCCTACACCCACGGGTCTCCAAACCGTGGGTATATTCTAAGACCACTATGCCAACGCCATTCCATCCCACAGTTTCCAAAACCGTGGGTATAGGATTTACCCACGTTTTTGGGGCCTATACCCATGGTTTTGAACCGTGGGTATAGGTTGTTTTTTCAGAAGTGAGGCTACATATTTTTTCATCTAGAGCTAGTTGATATGTTTGTTATAGAGTATTCAGATAATTTTACAAAGCATCAGTGCTTTATGTTGATCTATCATGTTGATGAGCTGATTAGGGTGATATTATTCTGGGAAGTGCATAATCATATCATATGATCATAGTTGAATGTTTTTCAGTTGACTACTATACCTAAAATATTAAACCATGCACTTATTACAGAATGAAGCATGAGGAAAGATGGGTTCACATAGTAGATTAGTTCAGCTTATTGACCTAGTAGTATAGTTTCATGTGGTATGATATATTTCTTTGAAACCACTCATGAGGGGAATACCATATGAATCACGAGAGCTGGTAGTTCTATTTTCTATCACCGTTGTGGGAGGTAGGGACACTTGAGGAGCCAGTTTGAAAGAAACACTATTGAGTTCCAAGCTTGCGGCAAGATTGGATATCTATAGAAGTTTTTAAGAAACATTCCTCTAGAAAATAGTCAAAGTGGTTCAAAAATAACTCTAGGTTCATGAGAGGTATTTACAGCTCCTCATTTGGCCAAAATATGGAATACTACCTATCATTTAGGTCAAGGAGGTTGTCGTGGATGAGAGATCCAGACACCAATTACACCGCAACATTAGAGTGGGCTTATTCATGTTATTATAGTTGTTTCATAGAGACACATTTCAGGATATATATATATATATATTCCAAAAATCCTATACTTGAGGATCATAGTGTCATACAATCTATAGTTTGAGTTACGATCTTAGTATCTTCAACTTTAGTATTTACCATTTTTGGTATGGTCCTCTCTCATTATTTTATCTCATTGGTAATTATAGAAAGGCATGGGCTTGACATTCAGTGCTTCAGTTGTGTGATAGATTTGGATACTCTATAGGGAGTATGAATAGAATGTGTACTTTAGTTCAATAAATATCCCCTTGAAATTGGTCCTTATAAATTTCTATGGTTTCTCCTTATCCTCTAGAGGACGGACTTCAATGACTTACTATGAATGTACTGGATAGTTTCTTACCTTTCCCATGTTGATTACTATCACCAGAGGGTATCTTTCACATCACTAAAGGGTGGTAGATATGTTCACAAGAGTGGGTGGGATGTTGAGGAAATTCTAGCTGGACCTAATCATCTAGGATAAACAAGATGATAACCAATATTTCGAGCTTATAAATATGGATGATCATGGAATGTGTCATGAAGATTTCCCACTAGTGGTTGGTTGTTTTAGGTATTTTTTTCTGAATAAAATTTTAGGAATACCTAACAATATAGCGGTATTTTTTTCCATCAAGCAAGTTTTAAGAGCTACACCAATGCCTATTTCTCTTTATATGATTGATACTACTGAGTTTCAAGAGCTCAAGAGGCAAAAATAGGGCTTGGAAGTAAAGGGTTTTATATGACCTAGTACTTATTTGTGAGGTTCTCCAATCGTTTTATCTAAGAAGTTGGATGTAACCCGTCATTTATGTGGGTATTTGTAACTCCCCAAGATTTCATAGTACGTTATCTCTTCAAAGTAATTCAATAACTTGGGCAACACGCAACACCGAGTTTGAGCGCACCACAACTTACCAAACTAGACGCTCAAAAAGCGGTTATGAATAGTGTTAATTGAATTTTTAATTTTTTATACTCTATAAAATTTTGGAATCTATATTATGTGTTTCTCATACATAATATGAGAACAAATTCATTTTTTTAGATTAAATATGTATTTTTCAAAAAATGCAATTTTACAGCCTTTTAATGGCTGGCCCTTTTTTTAAATCCAATATTTGACACTTTTATATATTCAATTTGATGAAATGAACTTCTTATTTAGAATAAGTAAATAAAAATTTAGTTTTGATAAATTTTTTTGTTTTTGTGATAACTTTTATATTTGAGTAAATAGTAAAAATTACTAAATTTTAACTGAAAACAACTTTTTTAATCAAAATAATTTATTGTATTCAATTATACATTGGTATGGTTTGGAAGTATAATTAGATTATATTTTTATCATTTTATACAATTTTGGTTATTATAAGTAATTTCACATTAAAATTTGACCCCAACACATGTCAATCTTTTGATAGTTTTTACTTTTTTTAAAACCCGCTTTTTGGTTTTGACAACAAGAATTAATTTTATATTAATAAATTCAACTTTTATGATTTTAATTTGGTAAAATATACTTTATTTTTGAATTTGGAATATCAAAATTAGCTTAGGGTGAACTTTTGATATTTTTCTGAAAACATTAAATTTTTTATGAATAGTGAAAAACACTATTATTGTTTAAAACCGACTTTTTATTTAAGTAATTAGTTATTTTATTTTAATTTATTTTAGGTAAAAATAGAAACATAATTCCTATATATTTTTCAATATAATTCATTGGAGTCATTTTATCATAAGTTTGGATATATAATATTTTATTCAACTTTTTACCATATTTTACCCACCTTCTAGAGGCAATTGAAAATTTGCATAAAACATAATTTTACCACTTCTGTGAGTTGAATTTCAAAAATCTGAGAAACATGGTTAACATCTCTATGTAAAATGTGGTTCAATAAGATGAAAATATTTTTTGGTGAATAATAACTTTTGACTTTTATTTACCACAATTAAAAGTAAATAGGGTAATTAAGAGTAAAAATGATATTATAATTACCCTAAAAAATGTCCTAATTATATTGGATAAGTGTAATTAGACCAAAAACAACCTTAGGAATAAAATATTATCCTTTATATCAAATTATCTTAGATTAGGACATTTATTATTTTTTTATTTTAAGAAGAGTTAAAAGTTTTAAATTCAAGTTTTCATAACTAAATAATTTTAATATAGGTTTATACATAAGATAAATATTCATTAGAAAGGTAAAAATATTTCCTACATAATGGTATTTTATTTATAATTTTTTGACATTAAATAATCAAATTTATTTATGACACAATGATGATGCAGTAATTACCTTATTAATAAAAGATTAAAATAATTTATATTATAAATACCCAAATAAATGTAATTTGGGACTTTTGATGAATTAAAAATCATTTATAGGTTAATATGACATTTTAGGGTCGGTTCAATCAATTTTTTTCAGGGGAATCATGCTGCTATGATTTTAACAAAAAAAACAAATAACATATAGTGTCAAAATTGACATAAAATAGTTTATAAAACAAAAACTATATTATTGGTTGATATAATATTCCTAAAAATCTAAGGTTCATACAAAGGTCTTAAATAATATTATATATTTCATTAATGAACCACTGGAGGTTCTCTTGGAAGTTTTTAGTAAATTTATAGTGTAAGAATACAAGAAGACATGGTAAAAGTTAAACTATTTAACTAAGTATTAAATCTAAAATATATAGTTAAAATGGTAACATAAAC
Organism: Viscum album; assembly: GCA_963277665.1. NCBI lineage: Eukaryota > Viridiplantae > Streptophyta > Magnoliopsida > Santalales > Viscaceae > Viscum > Viscum album. Next base: position 1,545,916,838 of record OY728142.1, read on the forward strand.
CTGTCTAAAACATACTGGTTGAGATTTTTTCGACACATCCACACATTAGACTTTAAATAATTCATTTTTGAGCCATTATAAACCGAAAATTATTTTATTATAAAATAATATTTCTATCCTTTCTTAAGGTACCCCTCGCCCCTCTTATAAAAGAGGTACCTCCCCTTCTCTCAAATTCACACCTTCAAATGCCATTTGGATCAGCCAACTTCTACCCCAATATCCTCCCAACTTTCTTAACTTCATCCTAGAGGCTTTACTTTAGTCATAAAGCCATCCTAAGGAACCCATTTTATTAAATCAAAAGGAAGAACCCGAAGAAGAGTTAAATATTTCATCACCTCTTTCAAATTATTTTCTTCTTCCACTTCCTCCTTCTTTGTTGTTTCCATTCTAAAATAATAACTACTGTATCTTATATATAGTGTGATGTTATTATGAATAATTTAAAAACCATATTCATTATTCTATCTATCCTATTAATGACAAAGTCACCATACGTGCGTACGTACGGCTTACCGTATCCACGTTAGGGTGTAGTTTGTTATTCAAATACTTCATTATTTGGATGGGTATAGGAATGAGTATAAATAATGTAAATAATAAATATAACATGTAGATGATTCTGTATATACGATATACCATCCAATTACATATGATTTCACCATCAATACTACGATATTTTCGCTCGTGCGTACGTACGGATTACCGTCTCCACAACGCGATGAGATTCATTTCCACGTTCACCATTCAATGATGTTTATATAAATATATCTCATTAATAAGTATGTAATATATGAAATAATAATGCTACTGGATATATATATATATATATATGTTTGTGTGTGTGTGTGTGTACTTACATATATCTTATTCTCCTAGTTCCGTTCAATATGATATGAAAATAGAAACATCGTTTATACGTACGACCTACCCTCTCCATAAACGGTGCTTTACATTTCATATATATGTCTATTATACAAATTTATATTCTAAATATATAAGATATATATAACCTGTTTTATATTCTGGAAGTATTTTAATCATTATCTAAGTGATACAATCAACAATAACAAGTTAAAACACATACGATAAAGAAAGCGATTATTACCCAAAAAGTTAATTTAACATGAAATTATTATTAAATGGGTAGTATAAAGTCATAAATGAATCATGTATTCAATCATAAATATTAACATGGTTCTTTCATAATTTAATAACATACTATTTTCATTATACAGGAGGTTAAACTTACCCTCAACTAAAGCAAAGTGCAAGGTAAGGGTTAATTTCACAATCTCTTTATTATCTGAGGTTGTTTTTACGTAAGTATCTAATGGGACATATTTATTATCCATGCCCATGTTTCAAAAACTTGTTTTCAAAGGGATTATTTTAATGGACATTTTAATAAAACATCATTTTAAATGTTTTAAATATTTATTTTTCTAAATCATTCTCGTTAATATACATGTTTTCAAAATGTTTTCTTAAGGATTTATTTATATGGACATTAATGTTTTTAAAATTTTAATTCCTTTCAAAAGTTTCAAAGTGGTATGGGACACTTTTATTCAAAAATTTATATAAATGTCTTCCATTCTAAATTGTGTGACTTTTAAATGTTTTTATGAAAAATTCATATTTCTCACAAAGAGTTCTACAAATCATTTTCATCTATATCATCATAATTTGATGGATTTTAAACTTTTTTGAAGTTGATTTATTATGATACAAATATTCCATATTGTATTGAAGGTTTTGTGATATGTTTGACGGTGAATGTGTTATTTTTAGACCATTCATGGTTTATGGATAAAGTATTGACATTTCGTATGCTATTTTTAATATGAATGTTTATGTTATGTTTAATCCTTTTCATGTGATGAATGCATTAGACTTAGTAAGTGAAGGGTGGATCCCGCTATATCTCCTCGATGCATCGGATGGTCTCATGAAACAAACTAGTTTCTTAGTACAAGGCCTTGAAAAAATCTTATTTGTAGTCTTGGAACAAGGCCTTGACTATATGGTTATGAATTCTGGAATTATGCATTCCAGTATTATAAAAGTTGTCATTGATATTGCATGTGATTATTCGAATAGTAGAATATCCATGTGAATAAGTAAATAGCATTATTTGACATTATCTTAGACATATTATGATGAAATTTAATCTCAAAAGGATTTTGTTTTAGTATTATACATTTCCTTAATGGTTTGTGGTTATTTATGAAATTTTCCACTATATTGTTATCCTTACTGAGCATCTGAGCTCACCCCTTTCTTTGTTTTATTTTTCCTAGGAATGAATAAGTATTTAACAGTTGACTTGTAGGGATTGGCTAAGGGATATAAATATGTTCAAAAGGGTACAATGTTGTTGTTGTAGTTAGTAATTTTATAATGTAACGTAGAGTTCATGTATGTTATCTATTTTACAAGACTGAAAAACTGATCGGTTCTTTGGGACATGATTCCATGTATCATGCCAATGTTATGTAATAATGCACCGAATCTGGGTAACTCCGATCAGGTCATTACAGTTGGTATCAGAGGAAGTTTAGAAACGTCCATGGAAATAGATTTAGATAGACTATGATTAGAGAACATTACCCTAAGATAGACTTTGAGGATTAGTATAGAAGAACTTCCTAAAATTTTTGTACTGTAGATATTTTGTGAGTTTTCCAAGAAATACATCCCTGTCTAGATATGACCAAGTACTGGCAGCTCTGGAACAAATGTACCTAAGGGTAAAACCTGAAAAAACTTCTTTGAGCTAGACTCTAATGGGAACTGGTGCACGACAGTGGTCCTTTCCACACTCTTTGTTACGACACTTTGGATGTATATGCTTAGGATAATTCACATTTTCATTACATTCCATTATGAAGGACTTAGGATTAAATAATTCTTCAAAGAAAACATTTTTATGATTATGGATTATATCCTTCAACTTTTCAATTTACATTAGGTGTTTTACAAGTTCGGAATTATGAATTGTGATTCATAAACTGACCTAGTGTATGCCATTGTTTTGAAATGGTGACCAGTAGAAGGAATGATAACTCCATCAGTACGTATGATCCAAAGAGTAATAAGGATCATATCTTTCATGGTATTAATCCAACATTTACAAAGGAAATAGTCTTACACGTATTATTATTATATGAAGAAATAGTATCATGTGTTAAAAAGATTTTTAAAGAATTCTCTGAGTCGTACGGATTTGACGGGAAGTAAGAAGAGACAAGGATGGTAGAAAGAAAGATGGATAAAGGTAATAAGGGCAAGAAATATTTTCCCATATGTGATAACTTTGGAAAGAATCAGCGTGGTAAATTCTTGAAGGGAATGTTAGTTTGTTATAAGTGTGGAGAAAAAGGACACCAAGTATTTTATTGCAGGTGTAAGAAAAAGGTTTCCAATGTACAATGCTTCATCTGTAAGGATTTGGGACACAACAAAAATCAATGTCCAAATCGTCAGAGTATACCCCAAATGATACTATTGAATAATAATCAAGTTATGATACTACCAAATATGAAGAGGAATGATTAATACTTCTTACTTTGTTATTAAAGTATTGTTCCATTTGAGTATTTTATTAATGATGTACTTGTTATAAGAATTATAGAGTATATAAGGATTGTACTGCAGTACTATTTCATTATGGACTTGAGATTGTGTGGAACCAATAAAAGTGACTCAATGGCAGGTTAAATTTCTGGAAAATATATGGTTAAGAGAAAGATAATCCTTAATATGATTCTAATACTGAGGTAGTGATTTTGTAATAAGACAGGATTGATTTGGATAATCTATATTGTATATTCTTGACTACCTTGAAACTGATTAATGATTTGTATATTCCATCATTGTTGGAGTTTACAACAATTTTAGATATAATGAGTATATTCAGTATTCTTTAAGGAATAAGGGAGCATGAATATAATCAATACGGTTATATGATAATTCAGGGTGTTTCTGTGTTTTAAATGAATACATGATGAAGGTATTCACATGTTATTACGTCGCAAAAAGGATCTTTATTGTTCTTACCTTCCTTATAAATTTTGGACTAAGAGTTTGGAAAAATGTATTTTGGATATGTTTAAAGGTTGGAATCTATTAAGTTTTAAATTGGATACTATTGTTAAGTTTAAATCATTTCTTAAGATTATTTTTTGTATTTTCATAAAAAGGACAACCCGAAGGTCAGGCGACAACCTGTCATGTTAGGCAAGGCCAGGAGACTTGAACCCACAACTGAAGGTTGACAAGGGTGCATCACCTACCACTAGCCTAAATGATTTTTGATGTTGTATAAGGTAGTTTCTTATAAATATTATAACAAATAAATATAAATTCATTTTTAACCCTATATGATTAGAATAAATAGAATATTTTGGAATTCTATTATCTTTTAGAGTGAAAGATTAGTTTGTGGTAGGAATTAGTTAAAGGATGAAAATCTATTTTTCATGTATTTTTTTTTCTTCCTCTTATTCTATGAATAAATTAATTCTAAAAATTTATGGGAATTGATATTAAAACCAAAAAATGTGTTATCCTAATACCTTATGTTTTTTTGAACCGATGATATTTTAAATAATAATAGGTTGATGGCTTTGAGGCCCTCAATTTTGCACTTGTTTGTGATTTATGACCTCAATCACTCCCTATAAATATTTACATTTTTCCACAAATTATGTTTCTATAATTTCCACCAATGTTCTCTTAATCGAGATCATAATTTTTTGGTGACTTTTTCATTTCCCTTTCCCTCTTATTAAGACAAAATTTTATTAACCCAATTTTCGATGTGGGTTTTCCACAATGGTATTTTCTATTTTTTAACATTTTATTTTCGAAGAACAATTTCAAATTGTGAGGACTAAATTTATTGATGGAGGTGAGAATGTAACTCCCAAATATTTCATAGTATGTTATCTCTTCAAAGTAATTCAATGACTTGCAAAACACGCAACACTAAGTTTGAGTGCACCACAACTTACCAAACTTGTCGTTCAAAAAGAGGTTATGAATTTTTTAACTGAATTTTGAATTTTATATACTCTATAAAATTTTAAAATCCATATTTTGTGTTTCTTGGACATAATATTAGAACAAATTCATTTTTTCAGATAAAAGAAGTTTTTTTTCAAAAAATGCAATTTTACAGCCTTTTAATGGAGGACCCTTTTTTTAATTCAATATTTGACACTTTTATATATTCAATTTTATAAAATAAAATTCTTCTTTAGAATAGGGACATTAAAATTTTGTTTTGAGAATTTTTTGGTGTTTTTCTGAAAACTTTCATATTTGGGTGAATAGTGAAAATTACTAAATTTTAACTAAAAACATCTTTTTTAAATATAATTACTTTATAGTGTTCAATTATACATTTTAATGGCTTGTAAATATAAATAGATTATATTTATATCATTTAATAAAATTTTGGTCATTATAAGTAATTTCACTTTTAAATGTGACATAAAAACATGTTAATCTTTGGATAGTTTTTACTTTTTTTTAAACACGCTTTTTGGTTTTGACAATGGGAATTAATTTTAAATTAATAAATCAAACTTTTATGTTTTTAATATGGTAAAATATACTTCATTTTTGAATTTAGAATATCAAAATTATATTAGGGTGAATTTTTGGTATTTTTCTGAAAACTTTCAATTTTTGATGAATAGTGAAAAACGTTACATTATTGTTTAAATCTACTTTTTATTTAAGTAATTAGATATTTTATTTTAATTTATCTTAGGTCAAAATAGATAAATGTTACATATATATTTTCAATGTAATTAACTGGAGTCCTTTTATAATAAGTTTAGATATATAAAATTTTGTTGAATGTTTTATCGTCTTTTACCAACCTTCTAGGAACATTTGAAAATTTTCATAAAACTTAGTTTTACTGCTTCTTTGAGTCAAATTTCAAAAATCCGAGAGACATGGTTAAAATCTGTGAGAAAAATGTTGTTCAATAAGATTAAAATAATTTTTGGTGAATAGTAACTTTTGACTTTTCTTTACCACAACTAAAAGTAAATAGTGTAATTAAGGGTAAAACTGATATTATAATTATCCTAACACATGTCCTAATTATATTGGATTAGTGTAATTTGACCAAATAAACCTTAGGAATAAAATACTATCATTTACGTCTACTTGTATTAGATTAGGAAATTTATTATTATTTTATTTAAAGAATAGTTAAAAGTGTTAAATTCAAGTTTTCATAAGTAAAACATTTTTAATATAGGGTTTTACACAAGATAAATATTCCTTATAAAGCTAAAAATATTTCCTACATAATGGAAATTTATTTATAATTTTGACACATTAAATGATTAAATTAATTTATGACACAATGATTATGCAATAATTACCTTATTAATAAAAGATTAAAATTATTGATATTATAAATACTGAAATATATGTAATTTGAGAATTTTTATGAATTAAACTAATATTATAGGTCAATATGCCATTTTAGGTTTAGTTAAATCAATTTTCTTCGAAGTAATCTTGTTGTTATGATTTTAACAAAAAAAACAAATACCAAATAGTGTCAAAATTGACATTAAATAGTTTTTAAAACAAAAACTATATTATTGGTTGATATAATATTCCTAAAAATATACGGATTGGAAAAAGGACTTAAATAATATTAATAATATCATTAATTAACCACTTGAGGTTCTATTTGAAGTTTATAGTAAGTTTATTAACCATATAGTGTAAGAGTATAAGAAGACATGGAAAAAATTAATCTGTTTAAATAAGAGTTCAATCTAAAATATATGGTTAAAATGGTAACCTAAACTTATCTAAAACTTATTGGTTGAGTGTGTTTCGACCCATCCCCACCTTATCCTTTAAATAATTCATTTTTTAGCCATTATAAAACGAAAATTATTTGATTATAAAATAATATTTCAATCTTTTCCTAAGGTGCCCCTCACCCCTCTTATAAAAGGGCACTTACCCTTCTATCAAATTCAAACCTTCAAAGCCATTTGGCTCGGCCAAACCCAGCCCAAATATCCTTAAAACATTCCTCCCTTAATCCTAGAGTCTTTACTTTAGTCATAAAGCCAACCTAATGAGCCCTTTTGATCAAATGAAAAGGAAGAACCCGAAGAAGAGGTAAATATTTCATCACCTCTTTCAAGTTCTTTTCTTCTTCCACTTCCTCTTTCTTTGTTGTTTCCATTCTAAAATAATAACTCCAGTATCTTATATATACTGTGATGTTACTAGAAAAAATTTTACAACCATATTCATTATTCTATCCATTCTATAAACGACCAAGTCACCATACGTGCGTACGTACAGCTTACCGTCTCCACGTCGTGGTGTAGTTTGTTATTCAAACACTTAATTATTTGGATGGGTATAAAAATAAGTATAACTGATGTAAATAATAAATATAACATGTTAATGATTCTATATATATTATATACCATCCAATTACATACTATTTCACCATCAATATAATGATATTGTTGCTCGTGCGTACGTACGGATTACCGTCTCCACGACGCGATGAGATTCAATTCCATGTTCACCATTAAACAATGATTTTAAAAAATATATATAATTAATAAGTATGTAATATATGACATAATAATTATATTGGGCATATATATATATATATTTGTTTATTTACTTACATATAACTTATTTACTTAGTTCCGTTCAATACAATATGAAAACGGAAACAATGTTTATGCGTACGTACGGCCTACCGTCTCCATAAACAGTGATTTCCATTTCATATATATGTCTATTATACACATTTATATTCTAAATATATATGATATATAAATCATTTTTTATATTCTTGAAGTATTTAAATCATGATCTAAGTGATACAATCAAGAATAAAAAGTTAAAACATGTACGATAAAGAAAGCGATTATTACATGAAATGTCAATTTAACATGGAAATTATTATTAAATGGGTAGTATAAAGTAATAAATGAATCATTTATGATATCATAAATATTAATATGGGTTCGGATTAATTTAATAGCATACTATGGTCAGCATAAAAGAGGTTAAACATACCCTCAGACAATGAAAAGTGCAAGGTAAGGGTTAATTTCACAATCTCTTTATTATCCGAGGTTGTTTTTATGTAAGTATCAACTAGTACATATTTATTATCCATGTCTATGTTTCACAAAATATTTTTCAAAGGGATTATTTTAAGGAACTCTTTTTCTAATACATCATTTTAAATGTTTAAAATTTTTATTCTTCCAAATAATTCTCATTAATTTCCATGTTTTCAAAATGTTTTTTAAGGATTTATTTATATGAACATGAATGTTTTTAAAATGTTAATTACATTATAAAGTTTCAAAGTGGTGTGGGACACTTTGATTTAAAAATGTCTTTAAATGTATTCCTTTATAAATTGTGTGACTTTTAAATGTTTTTATGGAAAAAGGATATTTCTCACAAAGAGTTTTAAAAATCATATTCATCTATATCAACATCCTTTGATGGATTTAAAACTTGTTTGAAGTTGATTTACTATGATACAAATAGTTTATATTGTATTGAAGGTTTTGAGATATGTTTGACTGCGGATGTGTTATTTTTAGACCATTCTTGGTTTACGGATAAAGTATTGACATTTTGTATGCTAGTTTTAATATGAATGTTTATGTTATGTGTAAACCTTTTCATCTGAGGAATGCATTAGACTTAGTAAGTTACGGGTGGAGCCTGCTATAGCTCCTCGATGCATCGATACGTCTCATGAGACAAACTAGTGTCTTGGCACAATGCCTTGACAAAATTTTATTTGTATTCTTGGCACAAAGCCAGGACTATGTGGTTATGAAGTCTGGCATTATGAATTCCATCATTATAAAAGTGGCTATTGATATTTCATGTGATTATTCAACTAGTAAAATATCCATGTGAATAATTAAATGGAATTATTTGGTTTTATATTTTCCATATTATGATGAAATATATGTTTAAAAGGAATTTTTTTAGTCTTATACATTCCCTTAAAGGTTTATGCTTATTTATGAAATTTTCAGCTATATTTTTATCCTTACTGAGCATCTGAGCTCACCCCTTTCTATGTTTTATTTTTCCTAGGATTGAAGAAGTATTTTATGGTTGACCTAGAGGGATAGGCTAAGGGATATAAATGTGTTAAAAAGGGGACAATCTTGTTTTTGTTAGTCATTTTATAATGTTATGTGACATTCATGTATGTTGTCTATTTTTCGAGACTGCTAAACTGATCGTTTCTTTAGGACTTGATTCCTTCTATCATGCCAATGTTATGTAATAATGCACTGAATCTAGGAAATTGGGGTCGAGGTGTTTCAGTATTACTATAAATTGAATCATTTAATGGTTAATAATTGGTATCTTTTTCCCCGTATAGAATACCAATTAGACCAACTCTAAGGAGATCGGGTTATCTTAAAAATTGATTTTAGCTCAGGTTAACACTATGTGTGTGTTAAACCTTCTCACATACCCCATATAGATTTTTTTTAGTAGGTATGGAATTTATGAGAATCAAGTTATTTCATTCAGTCTCATGAAATCACTATCCATTTTCAGGTCCCTAATGAATCAGATTTCCACCAGTATTTGGGTTCTTTCATAGTGGTTTTTGTGGAAAAAATCTTGTTGTATTTGAAGACTGGACATGATCATGCCAAACACCATGATATTGTTCAGAATACACTAAGAGGGAATAGGTTATATGCTAATCTCACAAAACATCAGTTCTAGATAGATAAAGTTCACTTACTCTGTCACATCATCTCTAAGATAAAAGTATATATGGATCTAGAAAAGATGAGTGATGTGGTTTCTTGGGATAATCCCAATAATTTCTTTGACATCCATATTTTCTTCGGTTTTTTTGGTTATTATAGGCACTTCATGAAATAATTTTCATGTCTGGATAAACCTCTCATGGGCTAGACCAAAAATGGTGTGAAATTTATATGCTCTAAATCATGTGAGATATAATTTTAGGAGCTGAAGGAAATGTTGAATTTAGCACTAATCCTAACTCTTCTAGATCCTATAAAAACTTAAAGTTTACTGTGATACATCAGGAATCAGAATGGTAGTTATCCTGATGTATGGGGAATGAGTTGTGGCATAAGGGTCTCACCATTTGAGACCACATGAGTGTAATTTTTTGAAACATAACCTTAATTTATCTGCATTTATCCATGAATTTCATCATTAATGGAATTATTGTTTTGGGGGGGGGAATTTGGTGATGTAAATAGACCACAAAATACTCAAATACATATTTACATAGTGTGACTTGACCTTATAAAGATAATGCGAGTAGATTATCTCTATTATTTTGCTTTTGATCTCGCATATACACCTTGTAATGGAACTTCATTAGGTGGTTCTATAAGTCGGAAGACTCCGACCCAAGTAGTACCAGAGGAAAGTAGTGAATGGAAATTAATGGACTCGATCTCTAAGATGTACATATAGGTGAAAGATCATTATTGGTCTAACTTTCTATCATCCTTATCTGTGAACTTCATACTTCTAGATTGGGTATATATGAGAAATGTTTTAGACCCCAAGGGATTATTCCTAAGGAGTTACATGGCAGGTGAGGACCCACCACAAAAATGGATTGTTGGGGAGGATGAAATTATATGTATTCACAGTCGTGTTTGTGTTCAAACAGATATATGATAAAACCTAACATGATTATTTTATTCATCTACTTAGGATTTGCATCCTGATCTCACCAAGAAGTATCCAGATTTACGCTGCCAGTATTGGTGGCCTCGTATGACATGGGAGATAGAATGTTCTGTTACTCAGTGTTCCACCAATTATTAGGTGAAGGTAGATAACTAGTGACTAGTGGAGAATTTATAGTAGATTACCATCCCCAAGTGGAAATGGGAGAACGCCTCCATAGATTTCATGACTGAGTTTCCAAGGTCACCCTGAGGGAGGGATTTCATATGTGTTTGTGTACATAGGCTAATGAATGTCACCCATTTTCTACCTATTAAGAAGATCTTCTTAATGGATGAGCTCAAAAGGATTTATATTAGAGAGATCACATTCCTCTATAGAGTTCTTGTTCTATCTTATTAGACAGAGACGCTTGTTTCACATCATAGTTCTGGTAGGTGTTGCAAAGAGAACGAGTTCCATAGGTGATGCTGAGTATAGACTATCTCAAGTAGATATATGGTCAGGTCGGGAACACGATATAGGTCTTATATGACATGCTTGGGGCGTGTTCCCTTGATTTTGGGGGTTCTTGGGAGATTCATATACCCTTTATTAAGTTATCCTATAATAATAGTTATAAGGTAACTAAATAGATGGAACACTATGAAACCTTTATGGTAGTTCATGTTGACCACCTCTATTCTAGTTTGAGATGGGAAAGGAAGTGGCACTCAAACCAGGTCTTGGTTTGGAGACATTAGATCTGGGGCTATTGATCAAGACATGTATGGCAACTACTCAGTCTAGAAAAACAATCCTATACTGAACAACATTGATGAACTATGTAGATCAAGGTTGTGGATTGAGTATTTTTACATATCTTTCCTATGTTTGGGTATTGATTGGATAAAAGGAAGGGTAATATTTTCCCTCATTATGTTTGTAAGTGCCCAGGTTAGGATAACTATATCACTGAGAGGGGGAGAGGGTGAATCAATGCTACTTTTTCTTTTATATTTCCTTGAAAATGAAACAAAATTCACCTCCTTTTAAATATTTCATTCCCTACTGAAAATAACTCAAACACACATCCATAGGAACAAAATTATTTATAAGGATCTCTATTTAATAAGAATATCTATATCCTGGGTAAGTTTTGGAAATAATTCAACACCACTCAATCTTCTATAAAACAATATTTTTTGTGGAATACAACAAGTAGGATGTGCCCTTATACTTATGTAACACTATGTTAATAGTTCAATAGTGTGTGTTCACCCTCTATCACAAATCGAGCAATTCAATATTAGTGTAAAAAAACATGTTACCAATGATTCTTTTTCAAATTCCACAAATGTATACTTTGGGAAACAATTCTTCAATTTCCTACCCATAAGATCGTAAGAACTTTGAGGACTTTGATATAGAACTCAGTCCGGTTTCTGAGTCAGAAATTTCCAGCTTGATTCTCCCAATATCATTTCCCAATATGAAAATATATCTCTTTTAGAATATGATTAGTTTAATTTAGGAGACCTCTTACTCAGTTCATAAATCCCAATATGGAAATCTCAATCCAATTACTCGTCCTAATATGATGACTAGCCGAATACAATGATAATAAAAATACAATAAAGAGCTGAATATGATAATTCACTGAATACAATGATCAGATGAATACATTGGGATCCAATCTCTTCTACTTTCACTTAAATTTGGTAATACTTCTATAAGAAAATAACCCAGAAATATATTATTCTCTCCATATAACTTTGAAGATTCTCTCTCTTTTGGAATAGTGCTTTAGTCATAAAAAGTTCACGGTACTTTTGCCTTTTATATGTGACCCAAAAGTGGTTTTGGAGGGAATTTGAAATGGTTTCATTCTCAACCAAATTACCTAAATTTTCATAAGTCCTTGAATTTAAGGTTCATTTATGACTTCACTAACACTTCTCAACTATTATCAAATATTATTCATGACTTAGGTTTTTCTACAGACTTTATTTATAAACACAGATCTGATTCTGACTTCCCATTCTAATTAGCTCAATCTGATTTCTTCAATATGATGTTTTGTGCCTATTGAATGTAAATTTATGAAGAAATAGATAGATTTTGTTTTTTCTCAAACTCCATTATGATTATTTATTACGATTCTTGGTACCAATTGAAGAATCAAAATAACTTCTTCAAAATTCATGGTCCCCATTGACAACACATCCAACTGTTTCCTTCATCTCTTCTCTTGATTCACTTAACTAAAGTGATTCAATCACTTTTTCTTCTATTTAGAAAGGTGAATTTGTATCAACCATCAAACGATGGATCTTGACCCAACTAAAAAACAAAACATTTAAAAACAAACCGTCTTTCACCTTTCTCTTCTAAATATAATACCATAGTCTTCTCTTGAATGAATAATTCTACCTCTGATGAATACAATGAAATATTGAATACGATGGACCAGTTTTAGCAAATTTGACTTCAGAAACTTCCTTTAATCACTGACTTTTACTTGTATCATGACTTCTTTCATGACTTGGAATACATTAAGGATCAAATATAGCTTTTTATTCTTTCAAAGGAATGTACTCCAAAAACCAAATTTCTTTCCAACTCATCATAAATACGATTATCAAGAGTTCAACTTCCTTGAATATGATTGCCATGATTATGATCGGTATCATTAAGATCAGGTTGACTATGATCTCTAGCATTTTACTCTTTCCATCTAGATATGATCAATCTGAATACAACTGACAGTATCAATTTTACTCCCTGTTTCATTCATCAATCTTGCATCACATTTATATCGTAGTCATATAGACTCTGATCCTCCTCTATTATGATCAATCCTTTCATACCAAATTAAATGTAAATCTAATGATCCTTTGCTTCTAGTCAACTTCTTATGAATATGATGGAATTTTTAAGAATTTTTAATCTGATTCCTGGAATATGATGGTCAACTTGAATTTCACCAAAAACAAAGTGAGGTGATTAAATTTTCCTCTTTGGTAGAAAAACTGGTCACCATCAATACTATTCATGATTACGATCGGGAATTTGATTTACAGTAGCTTATGAATTGTTATCAATTTCAAAATACGATTAATCATATTGACTCATAAAAAAATTTCAGATTCAATTGAAATATTTCTTCAATATGGATTTTCATCAATCATATTCTCACTATACTTTCTTTCTTCAACATAAGATACATACTTGTCTATTGACAAAAAATACAAACAAAACCTAACAAGGGAATAATTATCTCCCCCTTTTTATTTTTTTTCAATACTCACTTCAACCACTTCAAAACAATAAGTGGTATTATTTTCTTTTCACACTTTTTATTCTCTCCATTCTTTTTTTCTCCATCTATTTATTTTATCTCCCCCTTTATCTTATCTCTCCCCCTTATTGAAAATCAAATTAAAAGGGTTCATCATGACAGGTTCCTCTCCTATTTAAAAATGATCTCATTTCTAGGGGTTAGAAGTTTTCATCTGAAAAATGTGAAACTCTTATTTGGTTAAAAATAAGTACCACGGGAGTTTCTTAAAAAAAATACATTAACTAAACAACTCAAATTCATTGTGGGCGAACCCACTATAGAGAAAAAGAGTTTATAATCAATGTTATTAATGTTTTCCATAACCCAACTTTCATGTAATTCCTAAAAATGTTTCTTTCAACATTTCCTTTTCTAATAAAATCTTAAAAATAATTTATAAATGTAACTTTCACCCATATCAACAAACATATCAAAAAGTTCTGGTGTATAAAAATAATAAATTTCAAAACCTCATATTTTTCATAACCATGTTACATTGTTTAGAAATATTTATAAGATAATCATAAATTCCATAATCCTTATTTTTAATCCTTCAATTCCTTCCAAGTTAGTAAAAATATATAAATATTTTGGGAATATGGAGGAACCTTGATTTTTTCTTAGAAAAAAATCAAATTGAGATTCCTCTCTCAATCTCGACATTTTTTTTGGATTTTTCATTGGATGTGTTTTCTTCGGTCTATTCTTCCTTCTCATATTTTGTAAAAAAAATTATCATTTGTATAATCTTCTGATGAAGATGTTGACCTTTCTTCCTCTTCAGTAACAACATTGTTACATTCAATATGTAACATTTTTTTAAGTCTATATTTTTCTAGCAAGATAGTGGAACAAATTTTTATATCATTCCCTTCTTTCTCATATCCAAAATAGATTGGTAAATTTTTTCAAAAAATATTATATCTATATATTTCTATTTATTACCATATTCTTTTACTAATTATTGTGATTCCTTTACTTCCTAGCCATGTAAACATGTTATAGTCAGATAACTAATCATCCAATATTTTCAGACTCTGCAAATATATTTTTCTTAACATCCAAAACATCTGGCTTCTGAGAATTGTTCAAAAAAAATTTGAGATAGTAAAAAAATAAGACATCAATTTTCAAGGTGTCTATGTTTTTCATATCTTTAAAAAAATAGTTTCTAGGTTTTGGAAACTATTTTCAAACTTTACTACATCCTTCTCAAGTTTCTTCAAAACAACCTTCTCTAACTTCTTTCTTTAAGAACATCGAATACCCCATCAAATTTTTCCTTCCATAACTTGTGGAATAATAGAAATGTTGTTGGGTGAACCAATACATATTATCTGTATACACAAATCCACAACAATTCAAATAGTATCCATAGAAAGCATATTTTTATTTGTAACTTCCTTGTTGATAGGAATTGTAAACAAGCTTCTTAGAAACATTCTTTTTTTTCTTATATGAGCTATCAACCTTCCTATTATCAATTGAAATATTCCATTTTTTTGTCATTATAGTAATTAAAAGTAATAGATAAATTTTCAGCTTCATTATTTTTAGAAACATTTTCTGACACAGTATTTTGACCCTTTTTAATTCCAAACTTTTTTGTTTTAGATGAATATATAACATTTGCATATTTCTTATTTTAAGAAACTATTTAAGATTTTTTCTCAACCTTCGATGATTGATTTTGTTGATCCTTTGTATGTTTTCCTTTTCCAGAAATCTCAAAAAATTGAAATATATAGTTTTTGAAACTTAAACCATTTTTTCAACTTTAAAAAGTCTTTGTTGGATGACTTCCAACTCTTCTTCTTTTTCATTCAGCTTTACCTCCATATTTTCGGTACGATTCTTTTCTTCATCAAGATTTTTATTCAAATTAGTAATCTATACTATCATCTTGTTCTTCTCTTCTAAAAATATATCTCTTATTGTTGAGGATAATTCCTCTTCCATCATAACTTTTTTTCAAGTATTCTAACATTTCTCATACATTTTTTCAATTATTCATTCAAATAAATTCCAAGTTGAGTTTCTTATTCATTAAAATTTATGCTTCTTAATTATTCTTCATTCATTTTTGTAATAAAACTATTTTCACCAACATACTCAATAGATGTTTTGGATTCAAATTCACTTCATTCTTCTTCAAAACAACAACATTCACTACTATAAAAATATTATTCATTAACTATTGCAATAAACATGTTATCCTTAACACCATTTTTATCCTCCTAACTATCATCATACTTAGAAAAAGATGTTATACTCTTGTATTTGGATAAATTATTATATTTCCACTTTGAATCGAATTTTTCTTTAAACCTCTTTTTCTTCCAATATATGCTTGGCATTATTTCTTCTTATCCACTTTAATTTTCATAACTTTTTTCTTCATATCAACTTTGAGGAAAATTTGAAATGAAATGTCCAATAGCTCTATATCCAAAACATTTTCAGGTATGTTTCCCTTTATAACTCCCTATACCTCTTTTCATATTCATAGAAAAAAAGTATAACATTTTATCATTATTTTTACATACCTCATTTTCGGAATCAAAATATCCAACTTAATATTCTTCAAGAAACTTATTTGACTTATTCTTCTTGGTGGATTTAATATAAATTTCTCTATCATACTTTTTTACTTTCATAAAGTTTTCCCTTCTCATATCATATGTGATGAGAGTTCTAAAGAAATTATCCAGAGATAATGTATCAAGGTCTTTGTCTTCTAGTGAAGAAACTTTCATTTCAAATTTGTTAGGAAGGATTCTAAAAATATTTTCAAATGATTTATTATCATCTAACTTTTCACCAAGACTTCTGATAGTTCTTATAATTTCATTCACCCTGGTAAATAATTCCCTAATATATTCATATTCACCCAAATACAAATCTTCATACTTTAATCACTAAATTTTTAATTTCTCATTCTTCACTTTTTTATTGCCTTTGTATATGATTTTTAATTTTATACATATAACTTTTGTTGGGGAAACACATTTCACTCTTAGAAATTCACATTAAGAAATCACTAGCAATAAATCACTCTTAGACCATCCATCATTCTCAACATTCTTCTTACCAATAGTTGTAAGAGAGTATTTATAATAAATCAGAATAAACCCATATGTTGAAACTTCAAGAAAATCATATCCAATATATATAATATAATTCAATATTATATCCTTCTAGATATGAAAATTATTTCCATTGAAAACCAAAATACCTTTACTATTCACATAATTCGGATTCTCCATCGGCAAAAAATAAGTAAAGGGAACCAATGCTCTGATACCACTTGTAATTATCCAAGTCAGGATAATTGTATCACTAAGAGGGGAGGGGTGAATAGGTTATTCTTTTTCTTTTATATTTCCATGAAAATTAAATAACCTTCACCTACTATTAAATATACCATTCCCTATTGAAAAAAATTCAAACACGAATTCGCAATAACTAAATTATTTACAAGGTTAAATTTTCAATAAGAATATCTACATCCTTGGTATTGCTCTAAAATAAAACAATACCACACAATCAACTAGAAAACAATCCTTTTGTATAGAAAAAAATGATTAGGATATTCCCTTACGCTGGTTTAGTACTATATGAATAGTACAATAGCATGTGTTCACCTTTTAGCATAAGTAGAGCGGTAAAATTTTGGTGTAACAAAACATGTCACCGGTGCTTATTTTTCAACTTCCAAAAATGTATTCTTGGGAAAAAATTAATATCTTTCTCAAAATCTGTTAAGAACATTGAGGACTTTGATATAGAACTCAATCTGATTTCCTAGTCAGATTCGGCTAGTCCAATTATTCCAATCTGATTTCCCGATATAATAATATATTTCTATTATAATATAATTATGTCAATTCAGAATACCTTATTCTCAGTCTAGAAAACCCAATACAGAAATCCTGATCTAATTACTCAACCTTATACAATGACCAGCTGAATACAATAACAAGAAGAATATGATAAATAGATTGATATGATAACTCACTGAATATGATGGTAACCTAAATACATTGTGATTTTTTCTCTTCTCTTTTCACTACAATCTAGTAAAACTTCTTCATTAAAATAACCCAGAAATATCTTCTTCTCTCCTTTAAACTTCAGAGATTACCTCTATTCATGAACAATACTTTAGTCAAAAAATGTACAATCTACTTTCACCTTTATAGGTGACCCTGAAGTAGTTTCAGAGGGAATCTAAAATGGTTTTCCGATCAACCAAATTACCTGAATTTTCATGATTCCTTGAAATTTTTGTGCATTTATGAATTCCACAACACTTATTGATTCTTCTTGAATATTCTTCATGACTTATGTTCTTCTTCAAACTTTCTTTTCAAACACCAGTCTAATTATGATTTCCTATTATGATTATCTCAATCGGATTTCTTCTATACAATGATCTTGACTAATTTAATGTAAATGTATGTATACATAGTTAGATTTCATTATTTTTTCTGAAACTCCATTCTAATTCTTTATTAGGATTCTATGTACCAATTAAATAATCAAAACATATTCTTCCAAATTGTATCTCCCCCTTGAAAAAATTCTATCTATTTCCTTGAATTATTCTCTTGATTCACTTGACTGAAATGATTCAATCACATCCTCTTCTTCTTCTCTTTAGAAATATGAATTGGTATCAACTCTGATATGATGTATCTTGACCCAATTAAAAAACAAAACATTTTAAAACAAATCAAACTTCATTATTATCTTCTGAATATGATACCACAGTTTTCTACCGAACAAATAATTCTAACTCTGGTGAATACGATGTTATACCGAATACGATGGACCAGTTTTAGCAGATTCAACTTCATCAACATCCTTCAATCACAAAATTTTTCTTTTATAAAGACATAATTCAAGAATTAGAATACATTAAGTAATAACTTCAACATCACCTAAATTTCAAATCAATTTAATCCGGCATCCAGATTCCTTTCCAACTCATCCTAAATATGATTTTCTAGAATTCAACTTCCTTGAATACGATAGATGTTATTACAATCAGCATGATTATGATCCAGCTAAATATGATCTCCAACATCTTTTCTCTATCCATCCAGATATGATCAATAAAAATATGATTGACAACATCTCTTCCACTCCCCCTTTTTTATCAAACTTTCATCACATGTTTTCCAAATACTTATAATTTATGAGAACTCCAAGATCAGCTAACCATCATCACATTTATATCATAGAAATATAGACTCTAATCCTACACCATTATGATCAACCCTTTCATACCATATTCAATGTGAATCTGATTATCCTTTTAATCCAGCCAACTTATTCTAAATATGATGGACTTTCCACGAATTCTGAGTCAGATTCACTGATTATGATGTTCAGTTATAATTCACTAAAAACAAAGTGATTTGATTTACTTTTCATCTTTGGTAGAAAAAACAAACACCAACAAACCTCTTCTTGATTATGATGGTGAATCTAATTTCCACCATCTTCTGACTTGTTATCAAAATCACAATCCAATTGATCAAATTGACTTATAAAAATTTTCTATAACCAATTGAAAACTTCCTTCAATTTGTATTTCCATTCATCATATTCTCAATATATTTTCTTTCTTCAACATAAGCAATATACTAATCTCTTAAGAAAAAATAAAACCAAATCACAACATGGGCCCAACAATGTTGGGCCTTTTGGGGTTTTTCAAAAGGGCTAGATCGATAGACTATCGGTTTTAGTTACTGAATAGGTACCAATCCACTAAAAGGTTTTTACATGTATCTCAGATAAGTTTTTATCCCTTAAACCCATCTTAAATGCTCCAGCTGGATGATGTTGAGTTGCAGGTATATGCGCCCTTTGAGGATCCCCCTATATGTATCATGGACCATAGTATAATGATTATCTGAGGGTGGTATGTCCCTTTAGTATGGGTGTTTTGGTTTCAAGATAGTGTAAAGAACAATAATTAGGGGCATGAGTCTGATATACATTCTTAGTGTCCGGAATTATTCTTAGATGATGATCTACCACCCTTGGAAGGGAAAATTAGGAATGAGTTTCATTAAGGGGGGAATACTGTGATATCACTTTTTTCAAGTTAAAAAACCTTTTAGTTTTAATTTTACTCTTTAATTTTGTCTTAATATGAAATAATAATGAGTTTATAGAGGAAACAATGTTTTTGGGGCTTTTTGGAGCATAGGGACCATACTTTTGGAGAAAAAATCTAGGCTTCGTGATTAGTAGAAACTATTCCGCCCAAGAGGCATAGTTTTAGTAGACCCTGTGGGGTGTTTCAATGCACAGCAGACAGATGCACGGTTTTACCTTACCATGTGACCTAGGTTTCATTCCCATATGTGTGTTCTATACTTCTTAACAGAGTGATTTTTCATGGGATGCACATCATTAGCTAAACTCTGCAGCCATCTTGTGCGTGGAGTGTCTGGGGATAGATCTGGGTGAAGGATTCATGAACAGTTTATCCAACCATGATTCCAAAACAAGAAACCACTAAAAATTTGAAATATTAAAATGTTCCACTTAAATCCATTATATTTTCATACCCATTAATTCCTTCTATTTTCGAGCATGCATCGCCTCCTAATCCATTCGAACTCCATGGATTTTCTGGCCTATTATTTGTGTTATCGTATCCACCAGATGTTTAATTCAATTTCCATTAATATCATTTGACTTCCCCTGTAAATTCATTCATTCAACTTCGTTTAACCCTTTTAATTATTCATCATATGGTGCATTGTTTTCATGTAGGATCATATGCCCTATTATTAGTCTTTTTATCTATTCATCTGTTTTCTTCTCAACTTTTCCAAACCAGACATTGATATAAGATGATTATTCCTCAATAATCATCTGTTATGTGGTATATACCTTTTCCCTCATATTATAGTTGTTTATAACATGTTTTAGTTGTGACACATGCCATACCTTCTAGGTATTTCATCCTAAATTATTATACCCCTCAATCAAATGTTCAATTCTATTTCATGGCATTCCATTTCACCCTTATACTAGGTTGTAGGTGGTTAACCTCAACCCAAACCACCCATGGGGTGGTTTCTTTATCTTTTCCATGTATATTTCACGTTGGGATGAGTTGAGATCGCTATTCTTTATGGGAAATTGAATACTATAATTAAATGGATTTTAAAGGATCTAAGTTATTTAAAAAAATAATTCATATATTAAAGGTATGAAATGGTTAATCTCTTATATTTTATATGATCATAAAGGGATTAATGAAATTATTAATGATATGGTTTATGAATTAGTATATTAATTGGTAATTATAATAATGGAGGGTTTGTGGTATGGAACTGATTACTCACTTGGATACCTTGGATATTTCTACTCATTGGATATGGATTACTAGGATACATTGGACATTTCTACTCCTTGAATATGGCTTACTTGGATGTCATGGTTTTCAAATCACGGAGCTTTCTTTCCTTAACCACCTTGGACATTCTCCTTGGTATCCACCAAATTCATTGCCGATTTTTCTATAGATGTGCTATGTGGACTCAAAGAGGATACCCTAGTCATTTACTTGGATCATAGAACATGTAGGTCTGATATTTGATTAATCGGCATTTCTTGTTGATGATTCATTACCCCGTATTACAATTAGACCCTATGGTATGGTTTCTCAATCATAGTGAGCTTTGGTAGATTGGAAAGTATCTCTTTACTTTTATCACTTGTATTCCTGTAAAACATGTATTCCACTTTATCCTATATCAATAAAATGGGCGTGTTATAGGTATTTTTTGTGGTGGAATACTAAGTGTTATCTCACACCCTATTCGAGAAAATGTTTGGTACCTAGATATATTTCCGGGACACATGTCGGGAAAGGTGCAAGAGCCCACTAGTTGATGCTTGATTGATTGTTCCACAAGAGTAGAGGAGTAGAGGACCGAGATCTGGATCATGATACTGTCTAGAGATAGTTTCTTTTGGTCCTTTTTCCCTTTTTATACATGTGTTCTAATGGATGTTTTTTCATGTATTTTTTGTATTTTTTATAGTTCTGTGACATACACATCATTTTGTATATGATGTTTCCCTTTTCTTTGATTATTATTACTATTTTCTGGATGATTTATCATATATTTCTAGTTGGTATTATTCTTCCTCCTTGTATTCATTTATGATACTACTATGTCACTATAATTATGTGGGTATAGCCTCTCCATAGTACCGTCGCAAACCCTCACTACTATTCTGAGGCCACTGGTATATGGGAAGATGAATTTGATTCATTTTGACCCACCGGATCGGGGCACGGTTTAATGGCTCACAAGAATAGACATTACACTTGTAAATAGGTTAAAGATGATCGATTACTACCAAATGGTTTTCATAAAGAATTCCTAGATCCTGAATGTAAATGGTAGAATATATCGATGAATTTCAAGGTGGTATTACCAACTATATCTCATGGTAATAATGTTTTTTGGTTTATTTTTCATTCATTAAAAAATTCATTTTCTTCCTATTAAAGATATTATTTATTTGGATCATATTTTTGGAAAGGACTCAAAAAGGTTTTAGGTGATGAATTGAGTTTTAGCACATCATATCATTATCAATCTTATAGACAGTTAGAGTGAATGATTCAGAATTTGGTGGATATGATCAAACATTTCTCTCTATATAATCAAGGAATTTGCGATAAAAATATTCTAATAGTTTAAATTATTATAATAACATTTTCATTCTAGTATACATACAGAACATTTTGAGACATTATATGGAAATAGGTGTTCATCATGTAGGGATGAAGTCAGTGAAAGAATTTTTTGGGACTATAATTGAAAGAAACAATAGAAGATTAGATAAATTAGATTTATAAGTACATAAACATAGCTTAGAGAAGACGTAAGATTTATGCATATCACTATAGTAAAGACATCTCATTTGAGGAAAGAGATCATGTTTTTTGTAAAGTATATCCACAAAAAAGTGTTATGTGTTTTGGAAGAAAAGGAAATTTAAGTATGTAAAAACCATGGTAATGTTAATATTAAATCAATTTCATGCCTTATTTATATTAAAAATTTATATTCTGTAGAGTTTATTTGTTATAAGAATATTATGTAATTCTTCAAATAAAAATGATATAGTTTTATTCTTACTAAATTTGTTTACATGATTATGTGGTTTTATTTAAATGATTAATATTAAATATTTAAAATATTAATTTTAAAAAAGATATAATTTTTGAAAAAATAAATTTAAAATTATTTTAGGGTTATTTTTTGGAAATTTTCTAAAAATTATTATTTTTGGGTTAATAGTAGTAAATGTTGATTTTTAAGAAAATTATATTTCATTTTCAGTTATTTACAATGTCACACTCTATTTTAGATAGGTTTTAAAATTTTATTAGTTCCTATTTATTAAGAATTATCCAATAAATTTCATTGGAATTTTAACACATAGAGTCTTTAACATATATCTCTCGATAAATAAATTTAATATCTTGGATAGATTTCAATACACACAACATGAAGTTTAAACATACTAAAACATACAATTAAAATATATTTTTTATGATACTCATATCCTAAACAGTAGATTGGAAGGAATAAATAGGATTAACCAGGTATTGAAAAATATTTATAAATATTTTATTTAATACTAAACTATTTATTAATTTATAAGAAATAAGTACACAATTTTCATAAAAGTAATTTAATGCTTCAATAAAAAAATTTCCTAAAAATTGTTTTTTATTAAATTTTTTGCATGGATATTATAACTAATCTATTCTAATTTTAGAAATTTCATTTAATTAAAAGGGTACCTTTTTTAAATTATAAAATATAAATTATCTTAGGGTGATTTTTTAGAGAATTTTATGAAATGAATGATTTTTATGTAAATAGGGAAAAATAATGTTTATTCAAATAATGTCATTTATTTTCATTAAAAACAGTACTTTAAAAGTATTATAATATATTTAAATTTATATAAAAGTTAAATATGACTAATGTTATTTATAATAATATAGTTAATTCCAGTTTTAATCTGTAATATTAACTATTTTCATATAATTTAATTTTTATGTATAAATAAAATTTCTAAAAAGGGTTTTTGTTGTGTATTAAACATTTATAATAAAATTTATTTATTCCAATAATGCGAACTAGATATTGAAAAATGGATTCCATGTTTGGAATTATTTTACCCAAATTTGGTAAAGAGGACCCTTTTATGGTTGGTCTTTATTAATAGTAACCATATTAATACTTTTCACCTCGGTAAGGATAAATCAGCTAATTAAGTTTAAAAAATAATGTTATAAGGCTTAAAATAAATAAAAAAACTTTCCTTTAATTAATTTCACGAGTCTATTTCATCCATAATCAACTAAAATTAAAAAATATGTCATTTAACATTTATTTTTTAATTTTATATTTATATTTTTTTTGTAAATGATAAAGTAAAAAATGTCACTCTCTTACTTTTAATATATATAATATTTTTGTACATTGATAAAAAGCGAAAAATCATGGTTCTATATGTTTCTTTTAAATATAAATGAATTTTTTTATGGTAATTTATTTTTAATTTTAAGTCCTCGTATAATTACATTAAATTCTTACACAATGTCGAAATGGTGTTTATTTAATTAATAGAAAAATAAAATAAATGTTTTAAAAGATATTTTAATTAATATGATTTTGGTGAAGTGTTTTGTTCCCAAATAAACAGATAAGTATAAAATAATGGTGATGTTTCATAGTTTTATATTCAAATTTCATCATTTACTTGATGTCATTAAAGTCAAATTAAATGAATAGTGTGAAAAATGAATTTAATGGTATTTTGTGAAAACTAATATTTTATTAATGTATTTAATATTAATAAAAAATACTACATTTTTTCAAATTAACGGGTAATAGTATATCTTATAATCCATGGTTCATTTATGGGTCAATATTCTTTTTTATGGAAACATTCATGAGCATTAAATTGTGAAAAACCTTTATGATGTGGTAATTTTCAAAAGGGTTAATGAGGGGTTGAAACAAAGAGATGATGGTAAAAATATAAAGAAAAATTATAAAAATTTTATTTTATGAGATTATTTTCATTAATACTCTACCTATATAATAATTATATCAATTATGATCACATTTAACACGAAAATTAATTTATATTGATTAGATATTTTATGTAATTCTAAAGTTTCCCCTCCTATTAATTATAAAAGGACACCCCTTATCTATTTTCTGTATACCAATTTGGGCTATCTATATCAAAAAAACTAACCAATTATCTTATAAACTTCTTTAGCCATTAATTAGAAGTTTTTTATTCTAAAAATTCCATTCAAATGGTCCTTAAGAAGGGATCTATAGGAGGTCTACTAAATAAGAGGTAATCACCCTAATGATATCTTTTAATTTGTTTATTATACTACCTCCTATAAATTTGTGGAATTCATTAAAATATAATAAATTCAGTATTCTAAATACACTTAAATTTTAATATTATTATGTAACCACTATTATTCTCCCTCTTTTCTATCCAATGTGAAGTGAACGTATCGCTCGCGCCTACGTGTGGACTACCGCCTCCACGTAGCGATAAAATTCATTTTCCGTAACCATATTTCAAGGATAGTTATTATGATGGGTTAAATTTTGATATATGAAATTTATGATATAACAGTTATTTTTTAATTATAATATTGTGTCTACCTTCTTACCTTCTCATGCTTTCTAAAATGGTAACGTCGCTCGTGCATACATGTGGACTACCACCACCATGAAGCAATGTGATTCGTTTTTTACTTTCCTCTTTACATAAATGGTAATAAAGAAAGATTTAATGAATATTATATATATATATACATATTATGTAATAATGATTATAGAAAGGTGAATTATTATTTACCTTTCATTTATTATATCCTTCGAAAAGTGGAAATAGAATTCATTCGTACGTACAACCTATAATATTCAGGAATGTTGTAATTGATTTTTTTATATGTACCTTCTATAGATGATTATAAATACATATATAATGAATATATATTAAATTTATATCATTATTAACATTTTTTATATTATTGAACCATGATCAAACTAAAATTATCAATACTACCAAACAAAAGTTCTCATTAAAAACCAAGCAATTTATACATGAAAATGATTATTTTAATAATAAATTATTGATAAATGAGTAATTAAAATGTTATAAGTATACCATATAATAAATTAAAAGTATTTAAATTAATCTGGTGTATAATTATAATAAATATTAATTTTTTATATAGGAGGTTAAAAGAACTTACGATGAAATTCAAACTTGATGTAAGGGCTTTCTTTTATATTCTAATATTATTTCGGGATTGTTTAAATTTGAATTTTCATTGAGATTAATTAAATCATACATATATGATAAAACCATATAATTTTATTCTCTTTTTGTTATCCATGTAATTTTTAATTTATAGTACCATTTTCCTAACTTGGTCACTTAAAAGTATCAAGAAATGTTTTTTATGAAAATGAGACTTTATTTTCTCTTCAGTTAAGATTATTATTCTTCCATATCCATGTTTTATTTAAAATGTTTTCATTAATGTTTTTAACAATATCCTATGATTTTTTTATTCCATTTTTTCACATTTTGAATTTTACTAGAGAAAATTTAAAAGGAATAATCTTTTTGTTTTTTTGAATAATGTACTTTTAACTCTACCAAAAATGTTAATGGGGGTTGTTTTTAACGAAACAAACGGAAATTTACCTCCATCATAACCACTAAATGATTTTAATATTCCTTAAAAAGTTTCCAAATCACTCTTCAAAGGTAATTTTATCTTTAATATAAGTGAAAATTTATATTTTAATAAATTATTTCAAAGTGAAAATGTTATTTTTATCAAGAAATTTTTCAATGATATTTTAAAGGTACATTAAACTATGACAACGCCCATTTATCTAACTAGGGATATGGTCTAATGATGCCATGTTTATTCTCCCCCTAGATGGTTTATGATGATTAAGTAATTATCTTTGATATTATTTATTCGACGAAGATAATTACTGACTTATAAGGTATTTGATCATTAAAAATAAAGGGAATATATAGGACGTGAAAGTGATGGGTGGATCCCAGAATTAGATATCACCTTGATGCATCGACAGGTCATATAAGTTAAACCAACCTATATTTCATATTAAATGGGTATTTGGTTTACACATACCCATTTATTAAAAAATAAGTCTTCTTTGAGAGTCCATGATATAAAGATTCATCATATCTTGGTTGAGATGAATCGATCATAAATATCTACAATTATGCATTCCATCCATTAAGAATTAATTTTTATTTATCCATTTTTCTATGTTGATATCAGTCATGGATGATCATTAAAATTAATTATTGATTGAATGGAATGTGTTATTATTTTCCACTATTTTGTGATGATTATGTCATATTTACGCATGATAACTTCTGGTGTATGTAACACTTACTGACCATTTGAGCTCACCCATTATTTTATTTCCTTTCATAGAGGTTTGAATCAAGATATTATGAATGATATCAAGGATTAGTGATTTTTTCATATGCTATGTTTTATTTTATATTTCAAATGTTATGTGGTTATCATGTATGTATCGAGCTTTCTATGACTACTAAACACATCAATAATATGAAATGAACTTCCTTGAATCTTATAAATATCTAATCAAGAAAACACTAGTCATGGGTTATTTTTTATGGTTTTTTATAGTCATTATCATATAAAGTTGAGTAGGAACCTTGGAAAAATATATTTAAAATGAACATAGCTAACATGATAATTAAGATTATCTCTTATAGTAATTGAGAACTCTTACCATTATAGGATTCTATATTTTATGAATCGATATTAATGTTGATTATGAGATAAACCATTGTGTTCCATTGTTTGGTGATGGAACCTGAAAGAAGAATATAAATCAACACTTGTAGACAATGTAGATATTTTCATACTAAGAAATCCAATACAACTACTATTGGAACTAAGTTGATCAAGGTCATATTAGGGTAGCTGATAGAGGTTATGATGAATAAACATTCCCGTAAAGAACAACCTATTACTCTATAGACATATTCATATATATTGGATCAATTCACATGATAGAAGACTATATTTTAATGGAACAACTAATCCATTGTCAGAAAAATTATGTATTAATTCCCTAAAAAATATATTCCGAGATTTGAAATGTAATGAAATTGAGAAGGTTATTATGGAAGAGTGTTTTTTGAAAGGATATTCTGATCAATGGTGTTCATTGATCCAAAACACTAAATAGTTTTATGACATATGAATCATGGAATTGGGGAATTTTAAAGTGATATTCTTTGATAAATACTTCCCTTTAGAATAGTGAACTAAAATGGAGAGATAGTTACTCACATTAAATTAAAATAAAGAATAAGTTGTGGAATATTTTGAGGCTAACATTAAAATATTAACCAGGTATACTCTATATTTCATATGAATCTAGAAATCAATATTTATCATTTATTTGATTGGACTAAACCAAACCTTTGAAGGGAACTGGTTTCTCAAATCTTATCATTATTTATGATAGAGTTTCATTCCCATAATGATATAAAAGGAATTTTCTTGGTCTTATATATTTAAGTGAAGTTAATAAAATAAGTGGTCAAAAGAGAACCATAAAAATGTACATGTAAAATAATAATAAATATAGTATTTCATTTAAAAAATGTGATAATTTTTGAAATAAATATGTAGGTACTTGATAAATGGTAACATGAGTTTTTCTATGTGTGTATAAATGGTTCATAAGGACCTTGAATGAATGTTAATGAAGGAAACCACTGCTATCTAGGTCTTCATTTGTAATGATATGGATAATTATTTAAACCAATTTTCAAAGTGTTAAGGGAACTTACTATAGAATAATTGTAACACCTGAGATTTTTATGAGTAATATTTTGTTTTTATATATCATCAAAGGAATATTTCACTACACACTTTCTTGGCTTACTTTACACGCAATCACGACCTTCCTCGATAGCTTGCGTCGTATGCAATACCGAGTTTCACTAAACAACGATATGCTATAAAAATATTATTAAACCTAACCGTTATGAATAGTAATAACCACTTTTTGAAATTTTATAAATTTTATTTTTCAAAATGGACTTCATTTTTGGATTCGGAATACCGAAATTAGCCTAGGGTGAAATTTTGGTATTTTTCTGAAAACTTTTATTTTTTGATGAATAGTGAAACCACTAAGTGGTAGGTTAAAAACTGAATTTTTGCATAAAACATAATTTTACCGCTTCTGTGAATAGAATTTCGAAAATCCTAAAAACACGGTTGATATCAGTAAGTAAAATGTGCTTCAATGAGATAAAAATAATTTTTCTGGTGAATAATAACTTTTTACTTTTTTTTACCGCGTTTAATAGTAAATAGGGTAACTAAGGGTAAAAATGATATTACTATTACCCTAACACATGTCCTAATTCTATTGGATAAGTATAATTCGACCAAAAACAAACTTAGGAATAAAATATGACCATTTAGGCCCACTTTTGTTAGATTAGGACATTTATTATTAATTTATTTAAAGAAGGGTTAAAATAGTTAAAATCAAAGTTTAATAAGTAAATCATTTTTAATATGGGGTTATACATAAGATAAATTAGACTATAAATATTAATTAGAAATCTAAAAATATTTCCAATATAATGGTATTTTATTTGTAATTTTTAGACATTAAATAATTTAATTTATTTATGACACAATGATGATGTAGTAATTATCTTATTAATGAAATATTGACATAATTGATGTTATAAAGACCAAAGTAATTGTAATTTGAGACTTTTTATGAATTCCAGTAATTTTCTAGGTTACTATGATATATTAGTGTTGATTTAATCAACTTGGTTCGAACATATAATTCTGTTATGACTTTCACAAAAATCATATATCAAATAGTGTCAAAATTGACACAAAATAGTTTTTAAATCAAATATTATATTACTAATTGTTATTTTATTCCTAAAAATCTAAGGTTAGTCCAAATGACTTATATAAGGATATATATATTAAAAATAAACAATTTGGGGTTCTTTTGGCATGTTATAGTAAGTGTATTAACCATATAGTGAAAGAAAACAAAAAGACACGGTAAAAGTTAAGTTATTTAACTTAGAGTTAAATCTAATTGATAAGGTTAAACTAATACCCTAAACTTGTCTAAATACTATTGGTTGATAGGATTTAGACTCATACCCACTTTATCTTCGAAATAAGACCCTTTGGAACCATTATAAACCGATTTAGACTTTAATATAAAATAATATTTTGAGATATTCCTAAGGTGCCCCTCTCCTCCCTTATAAAAGGGCACCTCCTCCCACTCCTCCTCACACCAATTTGAGCACTCAAGCTCGTACAAACCCTGCCATTTTCTCCTCTCCACTTCCCTAGAATAATCCAAGAGGTCCTGGTCTTCTTCAATGACCAATCTTAGTTCCCTAAGTGGAGGATTCAAAGAGGCGTTCCAAAGAAGAGGTAATATCCATTACCGATCTTTTCAATTTCTTTCTTCTTCAACTTCTTCTTCTTTAGTTGTTTCAAGATAAAGTAATAACATAAGTATTACTTACATACTTATATGTTATTATAAATATGAAACAACCCTAATTCACCTTCTATCCATCCTACGGAAAAATGAAATCACCGCGCGTGCGTACGTACGGAATACCGTCTCCACGCAGTGGTGTAATCTATTTTCCACCATCACCTTACAAGGATGGGTATAATGGTGTAATGAGTAACTATTTATGATTATTATAAAGTACTATTTATACTGAAATAATATATATATACTCCAATACATTTCCACGATCATAGGAATGATATCATCACTCGTGCGTACGTACGGAATACTGTCTCCACGATGTGATGCGACTCGTTCTACATGATCATCATTACACAGTAATTATATAAATGAATTGAATGAATTGAATGAATAAATATGATATATGTTACACTAATACCATTCTGGATATAAGGTATCTATAACCTTAAAAGAAGAATAAGAATTTATTCGGCAAAACACGCATAAGAACAAAAGGCAATAAGGACCCGAGTAACAAGTAACAATGAAATATTACTAACAAGAAGCTAAGAATATGACCATATATGATATCATATCAATATTTATGATTCTTTAATAAGTCAATAACATTATTTAAACCATTATACAGGATCTTCGGACACGTTCAATGAAAATTGGACCTAAGGTAAGGGAAATATAAGTCTCATTTTTATCCGAGATTGTTTATTCGTAAGTATTAACTGGGGTGTATTTTATCATCCACATCCATGTTCCCTCAATATGTTATATTTTTTCCATCCACTTACAATAGTTTAAATCCAATTTTACCCATCGGTGAGTTTTTAGTAAATAATATGAAAGGAATCTTTTGTCGTTTTTTCGTACGAGGTACTTTTTGAGTTTTCCGAAAAAGGTACGAAGAATGTTTTTTTTAACTTATACGGCATGAATGGATTTTTAAAACATTATTTCCAAGAATCTTCCTTTATAAGTTTTAAAGTTTATTTTTAATCAACTTCTTTTAGTTTATAATTGTATTACATGTTAAGAAAAGAAAAGTGTTTTTGAAGTAGAAAGGATATTTTCCTCAATAATGGAGTTCAAATGTTTTATCAAAATTATTTTCCATCTAAGATAATATAGGGTTCTGTTTTTATCCCTATTATTACATTTATTTGATTATGTTGTGAGGGAATTATTTTTATGAATTCATTTACCTTATATGATTTGTTTTATGATGTCACGATGTTTCAAGAATCCCATTTTTGTTACATGTGTTATACGATGATTTATGATTATGTGGCACACATAAGAAAGGATTCATTATAAGATGGGTGGGACCTATATCTCCCTCCAATGCATTGGGTAAAGATTTTATATCTCATGAGATAGACATGGCTGGAATGGTAGGTTATACCGGTTCAGTGAAACAGGACTGGAATGAGGGTGACTCGTTTCAGAAAGGGACTCTGTCCACTAAGATAGTCTTGGCAATGAGTCATGACTAACAAGAAATGATTTTCCATGATTATGTGTGCATGACACAAAGTTTCAAGTTTCATGTTATGATTATGGGGATCTCATTTTCACTTCTATGATTTATTCCATGTTAAGATATTATGATCTCTTTTTCAGGTTAGGATTTTCAAAAAGATATGATATGATTTTTATTTTCGTTATTTTCCCTTGCTGAGCATTTGAGCTCACCCTTTTATGTTTTCTTTTCCCCAGGTCAGGAAGATGGATATTAAGTAGAATATTCTAAAAGGGACCCTATATATTATGAAATAAATGGGAGACACTGTAGAAGATTAATGAACCAGTTGTTTATGTTTCCCATTTTCTAAAGACACTATACCTATACAGTCCTTTGTGGTTTTGTCATATATTGTAATAAGTGTGCTTAAATTTTGAAGTATTAACAATGTATGTAAAGTATGGGTCGTTATAATAATACTAGGTGAGAAGGAAAATATTATACAATTACTACAACCTATGTAAGATTCACTAATTATTTAGTGAAAGGTACAATTATTGTCCAATTTGAAATTGAGAAAGTTTTATTTGATTTAGGTTATACCCATTCTTTTATATCTGAATAATTTATTAATAGTGTCACATCACCACATTAATTAATATATAATGAATTATCTATGAAAAATATTAATGGTAAGATGTTCAAGTCTGAAGTACATGGAACCCCTCTGATATATGGTGTTAATAATATGCACCGTGTAAATCTTATTATTCTTCCCCTGGTAGAATTAAATGTAATTTTGGGAATAGATTTATATCTCAGTATAGATCCCATATCAATTGTTAAGGAAGATAAGTTATATTCTGTATTCCAAATTATCCTAAGATCATCTATCGGTGCGGGGATGAACCTAAATACCGAATTGAAATTACTTCTATCATATAGCCTCTACTATAAATTCAAGATGAATATTTATATTTGATGGTTGATGGGAAATTAAAAATTTAGGATATTATTATTATGTTGTATTTTTTCATGTATTTATAGAAAATTTTCCTAGTCTTCCCCTAATTCATGAAGATGAGTTTTCAATAGAACTCGTACCTAGTTCTACACATATTTCAAATACTCCATATAAAATGACCCAGATTTAGTTGTAAGAATTGGAAATGAAACTCCAGGAGAATCTAGATAATTGATTCCTTTATCATAGTCCTTCACCATGGGCTATACCTATCCTTTTTTAAGAATAAAAATATTCAATGCATATTTTCATTGATTATTGGTAACTTAACAAAATCATTGTATAGAAAAAGTACTATCTACCCTATATAGATTATTTGTTTGAGCAATTACAAAGAACTCAATATTTTTTCAAATATTTATCTTTGATCTTGATATAATCAACTAATGGTTAAGAAGGAGTATATACACAAGAAATCCTTCTATAGGATGTATAATCATTATTAATTTTTATAAATTTCATTTTGGCGTATCAATGATACAACTATTTTCCTGAATTTAATGAATAAATTCTTTATATATTACATTAGTTAGTTTTTGGCAGTCTTTATAGATGATATTTTTTTATATTTGAAGTGTAGGTAAGTGCATGAGGAATATATTAGGATTTTGATAATGACCCTGAGTATAGAGAATTTATATTAAATGTTTACCAAGTGTGAATTTTGGATGAAAAAAAGTCTCATTCTTGGGTTATATAATTTTAATTGAGGGTATATTGGTTTATCGTTCAAAGAATTATGTTATTTAGAGATTCCCTAGAAAAAATATAGTAACTAAGATCTAGATTTTTCTTAGGATGGAAAGATAATATTGATTCTCTATAAGATATTTCTCATGAATATAAAATTCACTAACCATGTTTACTCTGATGGTGGTTAAGTTATATTAGATAGATGAATGTAAGAATAATTTCTAAGAAATAATGATATGGTTGGTCAGTGCGCATAAACATACACTGCCCCAAAGTGGAGAAGGTACTGCTAGAAATGCAGTCTATACCAATGGTTTTAAATCATTGGTATATCCTAGAAACCAATGATTATAACTTATACCAATGGATTTCCAAACCATTGTCTCGTTAGGAAATGGTATTGGCCTATCCCAATGGTTCTACTTTAACTTTTGGTATAGATCTCTATAAATTTCAGCATCTGAATGGTTTCAAAACAACCATTAGTATATAGTACAATTTAAAAGTTTACCAATGGTTTTAAAACTGTTGGTATAGAGTTTTACCAACAACTCTAGTAAAACATTGTTAAATCCATTCATTTAAACACTATACCAACAGTTTGAAACCATTGGTATAGATTTTTCCTAGAATTATTTACATCAACCAGCCAAAATATCCTTCATTAAATATACCTACATGCAATACTTCAAACAACACAAAAAACACCTTTAATAGCACATAAAAATAGAAAACTCATCCAAAAATGTGATGTACAAAAACATAGTATTCCCCATTTCAATCATCATATGAAAATCACTCTTCCAACTAACCAATTTCAATTTATTAGGTGCAATCATTTCAAAAAAAATTAATTCACTAAAAATATATCACAGATATTTTACAGTCTAGTAAATGGTGTGTTATCTACTACAACATGACATAGTTAAAACATATTTTTTAGAGAATGACATGAAAATGAACATTTAGAGGGTATAAATACTCTTTTACATTCCATATGAGAAGTATACATTCCTATTGTTTTTCTATTATTGATTGATCAGTTTTTTATTTACAACACTAATGATTATTTAGAATAGGTTATTGATGGTAGGTATTGATTTTTAGATACGTATTTAACTAAAGGGTTGTAATGAAATTGAGTATAATTCTTAATCAAAGAGAGATTGAAGAAACCATCCCTGGATTTAAGGATGAAGGGAGCCATCATCATCACCCCGATGGAGAGATACCAACCACCTTTAGAAAGTGGGAATGGGATTGGATCAAAATGGTGTCCCATAATGTAAATCATCAAAAGAAAATGAATCGGATTAAGATGAATAAGAAGTTGTATAATGACAATGAATAAGCTCAAGTTCTTCATCCAAGAGTTTAAGTGTATGCTTTAGTGGATCTTGTGACTCACTGAAGGTTTTCCGAGTAGTGTGAAGGACCATTGGGAATCCATTGCGAGTCTAATAGACATGAATGTGATGGAATTTTTTTCCACAATATTGTAAAATGATGTGTATTTGGACACTTCCATGGAAAATTCCATGAGTAGTGAAATAGTTCACACCACCATGTCTTTGAAAAGATGTCATGGAACTATTAGAGGGTGATAATGAGATAACATGGAAGGGGATACTAGGAGGGTCCATGAACATGGGTTGTTTTAGAAGGGAGGGTGGTGTGTTGGGGGTGTCCTAGATATGGATGGGTAGGTTTTTGAAATATCTTTGATACCACATAAAAAGAGAATTTATAGAATGCAATTATTGATAAATAAATAAAGAAACAAGTAAGGCTATTGACCTAGTCAATCCTTTGAATATTGGATGATATATTAAATATCCAGATACCTAAATTACATTATCAAAAAATATGACAACACATTGGTAAAATGTTATGTGATTAAAACTATATAGTATTTAGTCTACCCAAGACAAGCATAAGTTCACCTACCTAATCACATATATATTCAGTCTTAGTAAATCAGCAATAATTAAATTTTATTAATATTATCCAAGAATTTAATGGATCAATTTGTCCCGAATCACCATCACCATCACTATAATCATCATCATCATCAGCCTCACCTGCATCCTTGACCTCCTCCCTTCCCCTTATCCTTATCCCTTTCCTCATCCCCATACTCATCCTCAACCTCATCCTAAGCCTCATCCTCAGCATCATCCTCTCCCTCATCCTCGGACTCAGCCTCTTCCTCTCCCTCTTCCTTGTCCTCAACCACTTCCTTGACCTTAGTCTCAGCATCATTCTTGTCCTCAGCCTCTTCCCCACCATCATCATCGCTAGGAAATACATTATCTCGACTCCCACTATAACTTCTACATGTTTCAATATATATTGAATTCATCTAAGACATATATTCATCACAAGATGTACTGACCTCAAGTGGAATTTCTAGACATAAAAAATTCATCATTTTCATAAATTCAGTGTTTTCCCTAGAAGACTGTTCTTCCACCAGTATGGACCATTTTTCAACTTGTTCTGCCCATGCCTTAACCTTTTAAAACTCAGTTTAACTACAAATTGTACCAAAAGAGGGTCAATACCACGTTGGAACTATACTCTTCCTAGGTCAGTAGCGTACTCTAACAAGGTTTTCATCTACCAGCACCATATGTAATTGATCATTTGGCCCAAAAATGACAGGTTCCTGGGCATCAAGGACCTCTAAATCATCCTATTAAAAATATCAATAGATTATTAAGTTACATAATAGAAATTAAAATTTTAAACAAAAAAGAAAAACTTACAATTTTCTTCGGTGTCAGTTCATTAAACGCACTTCTATTTTTTTCCTTCTGCTCAAGTAAAACAGTTTTCCCCCAACCACATGTCCTTCAATATCCAATACCTATCAGTGCAATGAAATTGAATTTTGGATACCATAATTTAAAATAGGTTATCTATAATGAATTTCATAACAAAAATTATATGAAAAATTTATAAATAAAATAAATTCTGGAGGAAACAATATAAAGTTCATGTCCTAAATTTTTTTAGAAATTGTCATACCAGCTTCCTCTCATGATCTAACATTGTAGTACACCCCAAAGTGTGAAGGTATTTTTTAGCATCAATGCTTTTTTTATTTTTTTCGAATGATTCCAATGTAAAATTCATTAATA
The DNA here is from genome assembly GCA_963277665.1 of Viscum album. Classification (NCBI taxonomy): domain Eukaryota; kingdom Viridiplantae; phylum Streptophyta; class Magnoliopsida; order Santalales; family Viscaceae; genus Viscum; species Viscum album. The sequence goes on from OY728142.1 coordinate 1,545,953,919, forward strand.
AAATAGATAATATTAAGAAAACATATTTAAAAAATTATTTAAATACCTCAAATGTGATTAATACCCTAAACTCGACAGTCATCCAATGAATAATAATTTTCTCATACTATTTTATTGGACAATCATGTAAAACAAGTACTACCTCTAACTCTATGCCAACTCTAGAACACCAACCAATATGGAACTCATTATTATAGGCTCTCTAAAGATCACTTATACCCTTTAGATGTGCTTTTCATACACCCTCTCTATAGAGAAAAATTATGTCGAAGAAGACACCAAAATATTAATTTATATAAATTAAAAATTATATTACATTAACTACAATAGATTTTTTTACCCATATTTGTGCACCAGAATTATCCTTGACTTAGTTTGGAATCTTTGTCCTAGATATTGGGCAGACAGGAATTATTTAAGAGTATTTGGAAAGCATCGCCAAAAAACTCCGTCATTGCTACCATATTTTTTAGATCATTTAGTTGTCTTCATTGAAGTCCACCATCAACTGCGTACGACGGTTCCCTGCAGAACACAAGTGTGTACACCTCCTCCCACTCTGACTATTAGTAGATATATCTGTTATGATATAAAAATATATGTTATATCAATACATGTTATAATGAAAAATAAATTATGGTAACAAATTTTATTAGGGTTTTAAAATATACCTATAGTAGTCTGCTCAATGGGAACCTCTGGATAAGCTACGACTAAAGGAACATCAGCATATACCTATGGAGTGGGTCCCATTGTATGTTGTGTAGTCACAAACTATGTCTGAGTAGGATTGGAAGAAAGAATATAGAAGCTGGTAGAAAAATAAGTAAATATTAAATAATATGGCATGGATGCCTAACAAACTGCATAATATGGATGAGGAGTGGTAATCATCAATGGGATACGATAAAGATGGGTGGGGTGGCTCAGATATAAAAGGGTGGTTAAATCATGGGAGGCATAAATATCCCATGGGTCGCTAACAACATAGTGGGAACAGAATGTGTGGAAGATGGTAAGTCAGTGGGAGGGGTAGGGTCTAAAGGGGTATGAAGATAGGAGATCCTAACTCTTGAACCACCCCCCATTGTACCATCAGCCTAATTACTAGCACCACTACTAGGATGCTCGTCTAATAACTGATGCTTAAGTGGTGGATCCTGTATAAAATAATAAAAAAATCACATGACATTATATGTTATTGATATATATATATATATATATATATATATATATATATATATATTTGAAATAAAATACTCACAAAAGGAACTAATGGAGGAATGGCCATCTCATCCATTAGAAGATTGTAGTCTATCAACTTTTTTCTTCACTGCTCCTTATATGGTTTCATTTCTTTCATTTGAAAACAAATATTGAAGTAGTTAGAAAAGGATAATGACTATGTAACCAAAAAAACAAATCTGAGACATGTCTTATTTGTCTTAGGTCATTTGAATCGTTATTTTTGGATAGGTAATTTATCCATTTTTTGGGATAGGTAATTATTTTCATTGTTCTTTTTTTCATATCAATGAGTTTAATATGTAAAATTCAATTCCTCAATTTTTTTGTAAAAATTTAACAGTTTATGTTTTTTTGGTTTGTAGGTCTGAATATAGTTCAATTCAATATTATAAAATGAAACTCAAAGAAAATTGAAACCAATAATTATTGAAAATGCACTTGAAGGTCTAGTTTGATACAAAATATTTTGTACTGAATTGTAAATCAATTTGTATAACACAAACTTCTACAACTCAAGTCGATCTAAACAAACAGAACTGAGAACATAGATAAACACTTCCATATATTTCCCACCACAACTTTAGGATCACAATAAACTCTAAAAATTTAAGTATTTGAGTCATCATAAGTAATAAATGGATCAAGGATAGTGGGAGTAGGGGTTGTGTTAATTCCATCATCACCATCATCAAAAATATGTCTTCGAATTACTTTAATAATGACACTAAATTCAGGTCGAAGATGATAGTTGATATAAAAAACCTATTTTTCTATTAATTCCAATACATATAGTTCGTCGATTGCAAGAGTGTGAGTCATATTAATAACTAAAAATATAAAATCATCAATAAAGGTACCCTACATTGTCATTAAATCAAACCACTAAAATTTCATCATAGTGACTCGACCATGGGAGTAATAATCCAATATTATTATTATTTTCAACGACTCCATAATAAGCTACATTTTCAAAATGGGGTCTATTATCCAATGTATTATCATAATAGTCTATTGTGGAAGTTAGCATAACACCACCATATGGTCTTTTCATGTTCCTATCTCATTCACTAGTGTATAAAATGTTTTTAACGTCACCATTTTTTACGTCGGTTATATATAACCGACGTGAAAATATGTGATATGTGGTTTTTTATGTCGGTTATTTTATAACCAACATACAAAATACTGAGAGTAAATTTTTTAGGTTATTTATTTGATAACTAACGTAAAAAATGAGGTATCTAATGAATTGTTTACGTCGTTTATGAAATAACTGAAGTAAAAAAGGCGACATCTGAGGCCTTTTGACGTTGGTTATTTGATAACTGACGTAAAAACCCAACCCATAGAAGTTTTTACATCGTTTATATTATAAAAAATGTAAAAGAACAACACATGGTAGTTTTTACACCGGTTATAAAATAACCGACGTAAAAACTATGGTTTTTGATGTGTTTTTTACATCAGTTATAGAATAACGGACATAAAAAACCAATACGCTGCTTTTTGTACGTCGGTTATAAAATAACCGACATAAAAAAATGAATTATATGATACATTTATAATGTTGGTTATTATAATAATGGACTTTAGAAAAGTAATAAAAAATATTTTATAAGTTCAGTTATTAAATAATCGGTGTTATAAAACATTAAAAAAATTTATCACGCCCCGTGGATTGTCATTTCAGATTTTTCGATCGACAGACCTATGACTCATCTCTCTCACACGGGAAACCTATAATTGACTCGTCGATCTCATTTTGTTAAACTCATTTTTCCATCATCTTTTATCATCTTTACTCTCCTTGGATCTATCATCTCCACTCGCAACACTTAGGTAAGCATCCCACGACTTTATTTCGTTCATTTTTTTCTGGATAGTCTATATTTATGTTTTCACTGTTTTTGTTTAAACTAGGTAAGATTCCTTGATTTCGAACCCTCTTACCTCATTTTTTCCATCATCGTCTAATTTATTATCTCCATATCTATTAGAGCAACTTGCAATATTCAAGTAAGCCTCACCTAATTCTATTTCGTTTGTTTTTGTTTCACGGATTCTCTACATTTATGGTAATATTTGTTGTCATTGACAAGTAATGGTCTCATTCACCTATGTTACTTAAATTTATATATAAACCATTATGATACACCCATTCCATGTACCAGTGTGATTTATTTTATAAGTATATGTGTTTTTTCATGGTGGAATGTCTCTTTTGAATCCTTGGTTGTTTCTATTTTGGGTATCACTTTTTGTTGTTCCATAAACTATTTACATCGCTTATTTTTGTGGACTATTATAAGTCTTCATATGCTATTATCATTGAACAATAGATCATTTTAGACTAGTAGGAGATACAGTTTATGGTTCTCATTTTGAATAATGGCATGATACCAAAACTAGTAGCTTGAGGATAAAATCCTCAGATGTGCCAAAACTAGTATCTTGAGGTTAAAATCCCATGGTTCTGGGGGGATGTACAGAGGGTTGGGGGCTGTCCAGGGGGGGTGGGGGTTATCCAGAGGGTTAGGGGCTATCCAGAGGGTTCGAGGGGCTGTCTAGAGGGTTGGGGGTTGTCCAGGGTGTCCATGTGGGGGGGGGGGCAGTCCGTGCTGTGTGGGGGGGGTCCAATGGTTAGGGGTGTCGATGGGGGTTGGGGGGATATCCAAGGGGGTGGGTAGGTGGTGGGGGGGTTTTCCGAGAATTGGGGGAATGTCCAGAGGGATTGGGGGGTTGTTCGGGGGGTGGGGGGCTATCCAGAGGGTTGGGGGTGTCTAGGGGGTGTCCAATGGGGTTGGGGTGGGGGTTGTGTCTAGGAGTGGTGGGGTTGTCTAAGGGGTGTGAGGGTGATGTCTAGAGGGGTGGGGTTGTCTAGGCGGTGGAGTGCTGTCCAGAGGGGTGGGGGCTGTCTAATGGCGTGGTGGTGTCTAGGGGGTGTCCAAGGGGGTGGTGGTGGTGTCTTGAGGGTTTGGGGGGCTATCCAGAGGGTTGGGGGTGTCCAGGGTGTCCATGGAGGTGGGGGCAGTCCAGGTGTATGTGTGGGGGGGAACCAAGGGGGTGGGGGAATGTCTAAGGGGGTGGGGGCCTGTCCAGAGGGTTTGGGGGTTGTCCGGGGGGTTTTCCAGAGGGTTGGGGGTGTCCAAGGGGGTGTCCAAGGGGGTAGGAGGTGTGTGGTGGTGTCCAGGAGGGGTGGGGGTGTCCAGGAGGTGTGGGTGTGTCCAAGAGGGTGCGGGGCTATCCAGGGGGTGGGGTGGTGTCCTGAGGGGTGGGGGGATTCCCAAGGGTGTGTTGGTGTCCAAGGGGTGTCCAAGGGGGTGGGGGTGGTGTCTAATGGGTGGGGAGGCTGTCCAAGGGGGTGGTGGTGTCCAGGCGGTGTCCAAGGGGGTGGGGGATAAGTGTCACTTAGGATTGACTATTGTATCATGGTTTGTGAGATTATGACTTGATGATTGTATTGTTTCATGGATATTAGTGTTGCAATATGATTCTCTTTGGTTATATATATTTTGACCAGTCATCGACAATGAAAAACTTATGGGTTATGGGGGAGATAATGTAATGGTTTTCAAATATGCGTAGTTATCCTGGCCCCATTGTTCCGTGATGATTGGATTTACATTGTGATTTTCTAAATCTGAGTTTTTATTTTAAATTTGATGTCATTCTCAGGTTTACTCCATTTTCTCCAATTTTCTATCAACCATTGGCGGCCCCAAGGTTTTCTTTGACTCCATGGAATTTAAAACTGTTATATCTAACTATATATTCTTTTCAAAATCATATTCAAGCATATTTTTTTAAATACGCATCGATTTGTTTTATATTTCAAAATTTTTTTACATTCAAATTATGATTTTTTTCATATAAACAAATATTTTTCATATCTTAAAAAGATGTATAATTTTGATATTTGTTATAGGTAATAATGAGTCGATGTTGGATTACGGCACTTCGAATGAGCAATTAATATGAGGAAGGTGTTGATTCCTTTTTAGAATTTTCTAAACATAATGTTCCAAGTAGTGACATTTTTTTCTGTCCATGCCTGAAATGTTTGAATATGAAGAAGTTGAAAAGTAGAGAGATAAAAGATCATCTGATTTGTCATGATTTTAATCTGAGTTACAGACCTTGGATTTGGCATGGTGAAACTGGATGGAATGTCACTGACAATGATGATTTGAAAGATGGTAACTCCGATGTAATTGAAGAAATGATTCACGATATTGCAGCCGAACAAATTTTGATAGAACCAACAATTGCACGTCTATATGGTGATGCTAAAAAACCATTATATCCCAGTTGTAAAGATTTTACAGTTTGTTCAGTGGTGTTAAGATTGATTAACCTAAAGGTGAAACATGGATGGGGTGACAGAAGTTTTATAGAGCTGCTACAATTGATGAAATATATTCTTCCAAAAGATAATGATCTTCCAAATTCACATTATAAGGCCAAGAAAATATTATACCCGATGGGATTGGGATACAAGAAAATACATTCCTGTATAAATGACTGTATGATATATAGGACGGAGTATGAATTTCTCTCAGAGTGTCCTAAATGTGGGACATCGTGGTATAAGGTGAAATAAAAATCACAGGCTGATATAGAGATTACAAAGATCCCTTCAATGTTATTTTTCTTTCTTCCTATAATTAATCATTTCAAATGTTTATTTTCTATTTCACATGATTCAAAAGGTTTAAGATGGCATGCTGATGAGTAGTTATGTGATGGAAAAATACGTCATCCAGCCAATTTTCCACAATAGAAGAAAATTGATGAGTAGTATTCTAAATTTGGAAATGAAATTATAAATCTCATAATAGGGTTGTTCATAGATGGAATGAATCCACACCGAACCCATAGTAGCACACATAGTTCATGGCCTATTTTATTGGTAATTTACAATCTCTCTCGTGAAGTTTGTATGAAGCACAAATATTTCATGTTGAGCATAATGATCTCTGGTTCGAAGCAACCCGGTAAGGATATTGATGTTTACTTGTCACCATTGATTGATGATTTGAAACTTTTATGGGTGGATGATATTAGGCTATATGATTCTTATAAAATTGAATATTTTCAACTGCATGCAGTGCTTTGTTTCACTATAAATGACTTCCCATCATATTGAAATTTGAATGGATACAGTGTTAAAGGGCATAAATCATGTCCAATTTGCGAACAACAGACGTCATATTGTCAATTGCATCATGGGAGGAAAACAGTGTACATGGGTCATCGAAAGTTTTTTCCTATGGATCACTCTTATAGTACACTAAAAAAGGCATTCAATGGCTCACATGAATTTGATATTGCTCCAAAACCTTTATCCAATAATCTATATTTTGAGAGGGTGAAAACCCTTGATGTGACATTGGGAAAGACACAGAAACATGGTAATGATAGGCCTATTTGGAAGAAAAGGTCAATATTTTTTGAGCTACCATATTGGAGATATCATGAAGTCAAAAATAATATTGATGTCATACAGGTGCAGAAGAATATTTGTGATTGTTTGATTGGAACATTGTTAGATATTAAAGGAAAGATAAAAGATGGGTTGAATGCAAGATTAGACTTACTATCAATGGGAATATTTTTAGAGTTAGCTCCCACTCCTAATGGAAGATGAACATTTCTTCCCCCAGCTTGTCATAAATTATCGAAGAGGGAGAAAATTAACTTTTTTCAGTGTCGTCATGATATCATAGTGTCTCAAGGTTATTCTTCAAATGTAAAAAAATTCTCATTGAAGGACTTGAAGTTGATAGGTATGAAATATCATGATTGTCACGTCATGATGCAACAACTTCTACTAGTTTCATTGCGTGGAATATTTCCCATCCATGTGAGAAAGACTATAATGAAGTTGTGTTATTTTTTCAATTCAATTTGTAATAAGGAGATTGATGTGAATTCTTTTAACATTTTGGAAAATGATGAAATTTGTATACTTTGTCAATTGGAAATGTATTTCCCTCCAACATTTTTTGATATAATGGTGTATCTAATGATTCATCTAGTTCAAGAAATAAAGCTTTTTGGACCTATATATCTTAATTGGATGTATCCTTTTGAAAGGTATATGAAGATATTTAATGAGTATGTTAAGAATCCATATCGACCTAAAGCCTCCATTATTGAAAAGTATATATTTCGAGGAGGTTGCAGAGTTTTGTACGAGCTACTTGACTATGGCTCAACACATAGGTTTCCCTCCATCTCGCCATGAATGAGTTAATAATGAGGGAAAGGGGATTTGCGTCTTGAAAGTAAAATTGTTGTCAGTTAAACCAATGAAGAAGTTATAATCATACATCTTGAATAACATAGTTGATGATCAATGGTATATCACATTTCATATTAATGAGTTGAAACAATGTCATCCAAAGAGGAAATAAATGTGGATTTTGAATGAGCACAACAAAACATTTTGTTCATGGATTGAAAAGACCTTTCTTGGTAGATCAGATGTATTAGAGACATTAAAATGGATAGTGGTTGGTCCATGTTTAAATGTCATAACATGGCCCAGTTATGACATTAATGGATATACATTTCATACGAAATCCCAGGACAACAGAAGTGCAGTTCAGAATAGTGATGTATTGGTGTTTGTAGAAGTAATTCATTTTTCGAGTGCTAAGGTCAAAAACCCAATTTCTGCATCAAGTGCATATTATGGAGTTATTTAATACATATGGGAGGTTGATTACTTTAAAATTAATGTTATTGTTTTTAACTATAAATGGTTTATCGGTAACAATAGTGACTGACACGATGAATTTGGAATGACACTTGTTAATCTGAATAGATTGGAAGACAAATCTGATTCTTTTATAATGGAAACACATGCAAAACAAATTTTTTATGTAGTAGATCAATTAGATATTCAGTGGGCTGTTGTTTTATAGGGGAAAAAACAATATGTTGGTGAGGATGAACTTGATGAAGATGTTGATTTATGTGATTTCCATACTTCCATGGAAAGATTAACAGAACATAATGATGAGCATGTTGAATACATGGCTTATTCCATAAAGAACGATCACGAAGAAGGAATTAGGGAAAACAATCCATTTGTACATTCCTAAAATTATAGGTAACGTTTGTTTATTTCTTGTTTACATTTATTTTTTTCATAAAATGTTAGATATTGTAAGTTTTTTCTTTATTAAAACATGTATTAAAACAAAATATGTATAAGTTTTTTTTTGTTTTAAGTTTGTTTAGTTTACTTTATCATGTTTACCATTACATAAATTATATATCTATTATTTTTATTCAATGACAATTACTTCACCATGTTTACCAGGTTTACCATGTTTACCTTGTTTACCATCTTTACCATCTTTACCATTGTTTAACATGCTTACCATATTAACCATGTTTAATATTACATAACTTAGTACAATTTTCTATTTTCTGATTACAGTGGTATTAAGATATTTTAATTTGTATATTTGTGAACTAATATTTGCTTTTTTTATTTGAAGGATAATGATAGATCAATAAGTTGATCAACCACATGATTCTAGAGATGATCATATTGATCATACCTCTAGGGAGGAACATTCACATGATCCTCTTGATGTTCCCCAATCTTCCTCATGTGCTTATATTACGGAAAAGATTTCAAGAGTTAGTAAACATGGGTTCACACATTTACCAAAATTATCAATTGCCTGTACGCAGGATCAGAGGATACTCATTGATTTTAATGAGGATGATATTCCTAGAGGTCCAAATGAAAAATATTTTAAGAGTTTTTTATCAACTCAGGGTAAGAGAAAAGCAATCATTTTGTATGATGATTGGAGAAGTGTGGATAAATAAATAATCTCTCAGTTGTGGGAGATGATTTTGGTAAGATCCTTTTCTATTGTTTGCCTATTATTTAAATGTTTCTAGTATATATAATATAGTTAAACTCTTCTTTATCAGAGGTCATTTGATATTCCTAACACTGGAGGATTCAGGAAGAAATGCTTATCGATGGCTGCCAAGAGATGGAGAGATTTCAAATCAACCCTCTCATCTGATTTCACTTTTAGTTATAGGAGTCATGACAATCCATGTCGTATATATCCTTTTATAGATGAAGACACATGGATACAGTTTGTTGAAATTAGAAGAAAAGAGTCATTTTAGGTAAAGGCAATGTAAAATTTTATAATATTTCTTATATAATTGATCTTATTAATGTTTTCTGATGATTTCTTATTATTAATTAACAGCAAACTAGGAAAGATCATCTGGATATCCAATCTAAAAATGTATACCCTCATAGTTTATCTCAGGGGGGTATGCATTTTTGGAAGAACAAATGATGGTAGAAATATTATAAAAACTAACAGGTGAGTTTTTAAGCTCTGGAGAGGTGGCCCCTCTATCCCCTCCAAATAGACATCAAAAATAGAAGAGAGATCGGATGGGAAAAAAGGGCAATATATTTCAGAAGAAATGAGAATCATAGCTGAGAGGATTTGAAGATATCTATTTATTTATTTTAGTTAACTATTTTCTTCACATAATTTCAATAATTACATAAATGTTCAATTAATTAATACAGGACTCTCTTGAGGAGAAGAGTTCACAAGGGGTATTTACAGTTGTTGGTAGGCAAGATATTTTATCTGCAGCATTGGGAAATCCCAAACATCCTAGTCATGTATGAGGATATTCGGTAGGTTTATCGGAAAGAAAAGATTTTCCGCATTCCTCAACTTCTAAAGTTGAGGGTGTTTATAAAAAAAATACAATCCTAGGAGGCTTAAGTTCATAATATTAATGTGACGATTGAGGAAAAGATTATAACATCAGTACAGTCTATGTTTGCAGGCATGAAAAGACAATTTCAGACTGCATCTCCCACTCCTCCACCTCCCCCTGCAGACCCCATTATTTATCCTCCACCTCTGTTAGTAGCTCCCACTCCCCCACCTCAGCCTGCGGACCCCATTTTTTATCCTACTCCTTCGGTGCAGCTTCCTACTTATTTTGAGTTGTATTTTTATGATCCTCAACATCATATAGTTGCATATGGGTTGTTATATTTTATAGGAGATACAGTTCATCATCAAAAATTATAGGTAGAGAATTAGAGGGTCACTATACAGGATATTATAGATAGATTTGCTCGATTACCATTACCTATAGATGAGGTGATGACAGTTGGACATAGTATCAGCCCTTTTTTAATTTGTCCATCTAGACTTTTTCGACTCATTACCGTAGAGGTATGTATATTATATCTTTTATTCTATTTTTTTATTAAATTTGTTTTATCATTTGAAAACTAATAAATTTTTCTATTTATTTTTATAGGAATACTTCAAAGGTAAATAAATATTGTATAGACAACAACAAAGACAAATGGATATGACATCAAATACAGATTCTAGTAGTCCTGACATATTGTCAAGATATTCAAATTTTTTGGCATGTCATTAGGAGTTTCTAATGGAAGCTCATGTTTGTGGATGTGCAATAACTATGGGGATTGTGAAAACTGATATCATGGAGCTTGTTACTAGAGATAAGTTGGGCATCAACGTGGTGCAAATTTTTTCCATGTAATTATTAACACCTTTTCCCTGCGTTATATTTATTAAAAATGTATACTTATGTCTATTTTGTATTAGGTACCTTTATAACATTAGTGAGTAGAATGAGCGGACAGATGTATATGGATTCATGGACCCGCAATTAATTTCCCCTGAAGCATGTGCATTGGATGAGGAACAAAGAATGCTTTATATTTATGAAATACATGAACAGAATATAGTCAAACAATGTTGGATGATGCCTTTTTGTGAGAGGTATGAAACACATATCTCTCAAAAAGTTCATTATCTTTTAACATAAAAAAACCATTAACCTTAAATTTTCTTTTATCAGTGATCATTGGATATTAGGGGTTTTTTCCCAAGGGAGAAAACACTTTATTGGATATGCTATGTCCATGGTGATGTGTAGGAAAGTTTTAAGAAAATGTTGGAAAAGTAAGTTTCAATTTCTCAATAGTTTTATATATTATAATGAATTTTAAATTTACCCCATTTGTGTTATTTTCTAATAGGGGATGGGTCTACTTTTTAAAAACACAAAGAAAAGGAGTGTGAAGATCAAATATGTAAATGTAAAGCTAAATATCCATTTATAATATGTACTTTTTGATTTATTGCATAAAAATAATATATTGAATTTTCACTCATTCAAAAATAATTTTCATGAACAACAAGGCATCATTGAATGATGATATTATTTGTTGAGATTTATGTATGAAATAATAACAACTGGGACAGTTGTGAACTTTGACCTGGTAAGATTATCTTTTAAACATTTCCATAATATTTCAATTTGATTTATTCATTATACACATTAACTACTATCCTTTTAATTTGAATCTATTTGATGACCCTCAACACTATACTGCTCAAGATATCAAACACATACATGTGGAATGGTCAAATTATTTTACAGTTTTGATTGAATTTTAGTTGTTTGTAGTGTAAAATGTAATTTTTAATATTGTCGTTGTAATTGTGTATTTGGTAGTCATTTAGGTTGAATTTAGTTTTTTTTTTGAAGTTGACAGTGTAAGTTTTGAATGTTATATATGTGAATGTTTAATTTTTCTCTACTTCTTGTGTTGGTCTACTTATGATGGTTTTTCTGGTATGTATTTTGGTCTAGGGGGAGGGGTTCCAAGGGTGTGGGGGTGTTCAATGGTGTGGGGGGTGTCCAAGGGTGTGGGAGGGTTTTTCAGTGGGGGGTCATGGGTGCCAATGAGAGTGGGGGCAGTCTAGGGGGTGGGAGCACTTCCAGGAGGGTGGAAGGGATGTCTAGGGGAGTGGGAGGCTATCGATGGCGTGTTTAGGGGTGTGGTGGTGTCCTGTGGGGTGAGGGGGTTTTCCAGGGGTGTGGGAGGGTTGTCCAGTGGGGTGGGGGGTTGTCCTGTGGGGTGGGGGTCCAGGGTGTCCATGGGGATGGGGGCCAGTCTAGGGGGTGGCAGAGGAGGCGCCTCCATCCCTCGGGGGGCTGAACGCCACTGAAAGATTCTCAACACTCCCACATGTGAAATATTTTGAGATCTCAAGCTTCGTATATGGGAGTGATGAGTACCTTCCAGTAGCATTCCCCCCGAGGGGGTGTCTAGGAGGGTGTCCAGTGGGGTGGGGGTGTCCAGGGGGTGTCCAGGAGGGTGGGGGGGCAGTCCCGGGGGTGGGGGCTGTCCAGGGGTGTGGGGGTGTCCAGGAGGGTGGGGTGGTTATCCAAGGGTGTGGGGGGATTCTAGGGGGTGGGGGATATTCTACGGGTGTGGGGGTGTCCAGGAAGGTGGGGGGAAGTCCAGGGTTGTGGGGGTGTCCAGGAGTGTGGGGGTTGTCCAGGGGTGTGGGGGGCTCTCTAGGGGGTGGTGGGGAAGTCCAGGGGTGAGGGTGTCAAGGAGGGTGAGGGTTGTCCAGGGGTGTTGGGGCTCTCCAGGGGGTGGGGGAAGTCCAGGGAAGTGGGGTGTCCAGGGGTGTGGTGGGGGATGTCCGGTGGGGTGAGGTTGTTCTGGTCTATTTTAGGTAACTTCTTGGTCTGTTTTAGGGGTGTGGGAGGGATGTCCAGGGGTGTGGGTGTGTTGTCCAGAGGGTGGGGGTATACATGAGGGTGGGGATGTCCAGGGGTGGTGGGGATGTCCAGGGGTGTGGGGGTGTCCGGGGGTGTGGTGGGGGCAGTCCATTGGGGTGAGGGAGTTCTGGTCTATTTTTGGTTACTTTTTGGTTTGTTTTAGGGGTGTGGGAGGGCTGTCCAGGGGTGTGGGAGTGTTGTTCAAGGGGTGGGGGTATATAGTATGGTGGGGTTGTCCAGTGGTGTGGGGGATGTCCAGAGGGTGGTGGGGATGTCCAGGGGTGTGGGGGGTTGTCCACGGGGTCAGGGGGGTAGTCCAGGGGTGTGGGGGTGTCCAAGGGTGTGGTGGGGGTTATCTAGTTGGGTGAGGGGGTCTGTTCAAGGGTCGTGGGGAAGCCTAAGAGGGTGGGGGTTGTCAAGGGGTGTTGGGGGCTATCCAGGGGGTGGGGGTAGTCCTGGGGTGTGGGGTGTCCAGGGGTGTGTTGGGGGCTGTCTAGCGGGATGAGGGGGTTCTGGTCTATTTTTGGTATCTTTTTGGTCTGTTTCAGGGGTGTAGGGGGTTGTCCAGGGGTGTGGGGGTTGTGAAGGAGGTCTTGGGGATTACTCGGGGTGTGGGGGATATCCAGGGGGTCGGGGGGCAGTCCAGGAGTGTGGTGGTGTCCAGGGGTGTGGTGGGAGATGTCCAGTGGGGTGTGGGGGGTAGTCCAGGGGTGTGGGTGCCTATCCAGGGGTGTGGTGGGGGCTATCTAGTGGGGTGAGGGGGTTATACAGGGGTGGTGGGGCAGTACAGGAGGGTGGGGGGTTTTCCAAGGGTGTTGGGGGATCTCTAGGGGGTGGGGGAAGTCCAGGTTTGTGGGGATGTCTAGGGGTGTGGTGGGGGTTGTTCAGGGGTGTCGGGAGCTATCCAGGGGGTGGGGGTAGTCCAGGGGTTTGGTGGTGTCCAGGGGTGTGGTGGGGGATGCCTAGTGGGGTGAGGGGGTTCTGGTCTATTTTTTGTAACTTTTTGTTCTGTTTCAGGTTTGTGGGAGGGTTGTCCAGGGGTGTGGGCATGCTATCCAGGGGGTGGGGGTATACAGGAGGGTTGGGGGTTTTCTATGGTTGTGGGGGCTTTCCAGGGGGTGGTGGGGATGCCAAAGGGTATGGGGGGATGTCCAGGGGTGGGGGCAGTTCGGGGGTGTGGGGGGTTGTCTAGGGGTGTGGTGAGGGCTGTCTAGTGGGGTAAGGGGGCTATCCAGGGGGTTCTAGGGTAGTCCATGAGGGTGGGGGTTTTCAGGGGTATTGGGGGCTGTCCAGGGGGTGGGGACAGTCCAGGGGTGTGGGGTTGTCCAGGTGTGTGGTGTGGCAGTCCAAGAGGGTGGCAGTTGTCAATGGTGTTGGGGGATGTGCAGGGGTTGGGGGTAGTCCAGGGGTGTGGGGATGTCCAGGGGTGTGGTGGGGGCTGTCCGGTGGGCTGAGCGGGTTCTGGTCTGTTTTTGGTAACTTTTTGGTCTGTTTTAGGGGTTTAGGAGGGCTGTCTAGGGGTGGGGGAGTGATGTCCAGGGGGTGGGGGCATACAGGAGTGTGGGAGGGTTTTCCAGCGGTGTGGGGGGCTGTCCAGGGGTGGTGGGGATATTCAGGGGTGTGGGGGCCATCCAATGGGTAGGGGTTGTCTAGGGGTGTGGGGGGGTGGTTCTGGTATGTTATAGTCTGTTTTTTGGTATGCTTTTGATGTGTTTCAGGTGACTTAGCTAGGAATAGAATTGGTTTGGGTTTATTTAAAAAAAATTGCTTTTTACATCGCTTATTTCATAACCGACATAAAAAATTCATTGGTATGGGTTATAACGTCGGTTATTTGGAAACAGACGTAAAAACTTCATTGGAGATTGTTTTTACATCGATTATTTCATAACGGATGTAATACATTGAAATGGATAGTTTTTTACATCGGTTATAAAATAACTAATTTTGTAAATATGTTTTGACGTCGGTTATATAATAACCAACTTTGAAAACCACTTGCCAGACAAGTTTATCACGTCGGTTAATTTTTGAACCGAAATGATAAACACTTTGGAAGAGTGCTTTATGATGTTGGTTATATAATAACTGATGTGAAAGGGTATCTATCATGTCGGTTATTAAATAACAGACATAATAAATCACTCCTCCAATGTGTTTTCCACGCCCGTTTTTTATCAACTGACGTGAAAACCCCTTGGCAGACAGGTTTATCACGTCGGTTATTTTTATAACTGACGTGATAAATGCTTCGGAGGAGTGCTTTATGATGTTGTTTATTATATAACCAATGTGAAAGGGTATATATCACATCAGTTATTAAATAACCGACGTAATAAAGAACTCCTCCGAAGCATTTTCCACTTTGTTTTTTTATCAAATGACGTGAAAGACGCTTCAGATTTGTGTTTTTTACGTCAGGTGTAGAATAATCGATGTGAAAAACTCTGTTTATAACGTCTCCTATAATAAAATTGGCCAAAACTGACATTTAAAATTAAAAATAACCATCGTAAAAAACTTTTTCTGCACTAGTGATTCAATGATAATAAATCAGAACCCATTTATTACAATTGATTTACATTCACGAACCATGACATTAGGACCAAAATCCAAAGCTCTTATTTCTTTGGAGACAGTGTCAGCAGTAAAAATCATTTCCTAAAATATTAAGGAATATTTAATTTAATAAAATTTTAATTTTAGTTATTTATTATATCAATAATTCTACCTTCAATTTTAACCAAACAAGAAAACATTTTGCAATGAAAAGTCTCTCTCCTTTTCAAAGAAAAAGGATGATGCTTTCTATTTAACATTTATTTGTGTTCCCTGTAGATAAAAATATAAATAGTTTATTAGATATTTATAATTACAAGAGTTGAGATAAGATATACATTTTCAACTTACTTACATGATGTAGTCATTAAACAAATCATATTTTAACAACACTATGGGATGTTTCATCTTCTTCTCTTCGAGTCTTAATTTCATCAATGTATATGATCTGAGAATTACCCCTGTTTAAGAAAGTGATAGAAAAATAGGTTCAATTTTGTCATACTATTACTCTTCATTTCCCATTTTTCTATTCATTCTCACAATAATATCACACAAATACATTGAGAAAAAATCCATATATTTTTTATCCAATTAACCATTCATGATAGAACCTTCATGATGATTCTTGTTTTGGACAAAATATTTAATTGTGTATATATATCATTCAGTTGGATACATACAACGAAAATAAATAGGTCTTATAAGAATTATTTTGGTTGGAAGGTGCACAGTCAAATGAAACATGAATTTGAAAAATGATGGAGTAAATATTTTCTCTAAATAAAAAAAATTAATGGTGTATTTTCCAACATTTTCTTCAAGTAAAATTTGGTAAAATTCTTCGAAAAGAGGTCTCTAAAATAATGGAATTACTAAATAACTTATGCCATTACATTATGAGACAAAATATGATGGATTTCAATTAGAATCAACTCATGTATAAGGATTTGATAATCATGAGTCTTTAAATATTTTAACTTCAACTCTCTTCTGTTGAGATTTTTCAGATATATTTCTTGAATAGCCATGAGTAACTTTAATAGTATCTAGTACTTCCAGAAATTGATTTCTTTCTACAGGTGTCATCACATAAGAATCACATGGAACTTTACATTTATTTTCACTGATACACAAAGGATAAAATTATGGTTTGATCCTCAAATCCACCAAGTCACACTGAGATTATAAATCATATTTTGTCTCTCCCTTGACATTTAGAAGAATCAAAAGAAAAATTTCAAATTTTTTATTTTCAATGCTTATTATGTATAAGCAATGATGTAACAAATTGTTTAACTTGTTAGGAAAATCATAGAAGATAATATTCTTCTTTCAATTGTAACAGGTATCATTGGAAACATTTTTCCTCTTTCTATATTTCATTTGACCCTTACTAAATGAAAAGTGTAAATCTTGAAACTCATTAAGAACATGAGTTCCAGACATACACTGAGTTGGATCCTTAGTCTCCATGGAATTTTCAAATCTTCGATGATTATTTCTATATAAATGGTCCATTTTCTAGAATCATCGATGTCCCATAAAACTAAAACTATTGTGATATTTTAGTCTTTAAGATCTCTTATTCTTCATACAAATAGGACGTGGAAGTTTTCCCTTCATTATCCATCCAAAAATCATTGCATAAAAAGAAAAATCAATGATCATCGACATAATTGCAGCACACATCTAATATATCTCTTTTAAACATGCATCGTATGGGCACACACCCACATCCCAATGATGTTTCAACACTTTTATTAAAGTATTAATGTATAATTCTATATCATTTCTGGGATTATAAAGGAAAGATATGAATATAATCATGAAATTGAATGGTTTTTTATACAAAACCATGGGGTATGGTAATAAATGTCTATGAAATCCAGCCATGTGATATGAGAAGTAAGCATCTTCCCAAACAGATTAAAAAATGTCACATGAAATACCCATCCTCACATTGCGCACATCAGATGAAAAATCAAGATATAGAGAAACAAATATCATCCATACATATCCATCTGTAGGGTGAACCAACTATTCATTATTCTTCATTCTCCTGGTATCATTCCATCATATTTTTATTTATATTTCATGAGACATGGAAATATTATATAGTCTAGGGATCAATAGAAAGTTCCACATTACTTTTTGTGGCACACGGTATGGTGTTCCATCATCTTTTGGCTTATATTGTGATGTTCCACATTTTATACAATCATTTCTTTTAGAATTTTCCTCTCAGAATAACCTACAATCTTTCAAAAAAACATTAATTTTTTTTTTTTGAAAATCTATGTTCTTTTACTAACTTCCATGACATATAGTTTTTTGAGGGAACACATGCATCATCTAAAAGTAAGTCATTCAAGAATGTAATAATTTAATTGATGTCTATATTAAAAATCCCATTAATGGTTTTCCCATGAAACAATTAGAATAGAAATTCCAAATTTTTCATTTTACCACATTGTTCATATATTGGAGCATCGCAGAATCATTCATTTTTCTCACCCTTTCACCATATACATTTTTATTGGACACATCATGTGTGCTAGTATAAAAGTCTTCTTAGTTTTAAAGCATTTCCTTCTCATTATGACGAATAAACGGAAACCGGTCATATATCAAATTCTCCAATTCAGTCCTCTCATTTGGATAATCATCAATTTGAGATTCCATTTTCTCTTTATAGTGACACCACATATAGTAGTTTTTTGAAAACCATATTTTGTTATATGGTAGATAACTTCTTCATGGCTCAACCATGGTCGTCCAACACAACTATAACAATGGCAGTGTATGTGACCACTGTCTGAATCATTGTGAAATGAGAAATCTAAAAATCTCACCAAATGTTTTGTAAATAACCTAAGATCCGATCAGTTCCATACATCCAAATTCTATCCATTCTATAAAAAAATATAATAATTTATTTTGGGAAATAAATTCAATAAGATTGAAGTTCAATCAAAAATATATTTTAGTAAATGATAATTGTTATGATTTTATAAAACCATAACTCACATGCTACTCTATATGAGAATCATAATTTGAAAGAAAACAAAATACTATATATATAACAGAATAATATAAATATAAAACTATGATATTTAATTAAAACATGGTGGATGTGATGGAAAATCATTGTATACAGAATGATATCTTTAGGATAATTTTGAGAAAATAGTTGGCATTAAGTCTAAATTTATAGAGATCATTGTGTTTCATAATTATTGATATATTTCTAATCAATGGTTTCATTATAGTATTAGTGATCAATGATATTTTTTATAAGGTGTGTTATTTTAAAGGTAGCCATCTTGGTGTTATGAACTAAAAACATGTATGTGGTGAGTGAAAATGACATAAATCTAGTATGATGAGTTATTTAAGGGTTGACAGAATTCACGGTATACCCCAATGTATTATATTTACCTTACAAAAATACAAGAAAATATTTTAAAGGGATACCCCACTTTTGGATTTGTATATAATTCTAACTCTGTGGCCATATAATAGTAATTATTCTCCATTAGGATGAAAAAATGGTACTTATTCAAATGTTTCACATGGTTCAGAAGTTTGGGTTAATAAAATATGAAATATCATGGTAAAAATATATCCAATATATCATATATTAATGCAGAAAATTCTTTATATAAAATATAAAAAGTTTTCTAAGACATTGGATGTAAGGAAGTAGGCATACAAGATTATAGTATTACAAATGTAATTATTTTAATGTATCACTGAGTAAAGGATATCACGGTTCAAAGTTGGGTTAATTCCATATCAATTGGGTTGTATATCCTTGGACATGAAATTGAAAAAGTCATGAATTATTATCAAGTTCTTCACACATGTCACTTCTTCCAAGTGCATCCCACAAGTCACTTCCCCAATAGGCCTCACATAGGTCACTTAGCCTAAGTGACTCGCACATATCACTTCACCTAAATTATTTTGGGAACTCACTTTACATTATTTAATCAATAATTTTAATTCATATATAAAGGATACAATGAAGACTTATGAGAATAGTGGATTTACTTCACCCAAAATAGTTCAACTATAGGTGGGGACCATCGGGTAGACATCACAATTTATAAACATCCTAGTGACCCATGTGTCAAGCATACATGGATAAACAAAAAAATAAAAAAGTTAAAAACACATACATGATAGGGAATATTGGTAATATGAAACCAAATCAAGGGCACTAGTTATATTTGTGAATGTGTGGTGATTAATAAAAATGTAAATGAGAAATGTGTGTCAAGATAGTCCCAAAGGGTCAAGTGGTATTAATACATTAATAGTTATTTTCCTTTAATAAAATTTTATACATTTTTATGTCATGCTTTCCTTGTTATATCATAGTAAGGACAATAGTATTAGTAAAAAATGTATTTTCCATTTATCTCTTAAAAACTAAACCATTATATAGAAAGTTCAATTTGTAATTATAGTAACTTCTTTTTCAAAAAAAAGTAATATGTTTTCAATGTAAAATACCTCAAAATATGTATGTGAACATGACCAATAGGGAAAAATATAGTTCCCTTAAAACACTAATATTGTGTAACATGCGTGGAAAATTAGAGATGGTGGCAGTGGTTCAGGAAGGGACATTCATTCTTAATGTGTAGGCTGAAGTATTTTGAACATTCCAATTTCATATTCAAGAACAATAAAATGAAAACACTATATGATATAGATTATATCCCTATGGCGGAAATAAACTAAACGTTCTATATAAAAATCGAAAATAAATATATCCCAAATATATAACTCAAACTCACAAATTTGAAGTAGAAGAAACTAAATGGTTTAAATGAGGATGGATTTCCTGTGAGGAGGAGGAGTCTCTGGCTGGAAAGAGATCAATGCTGCTATAGGGGAAGACTCAATCGAATCTGGAATGGGGAGGGGGGATCATTATTGTATTTGGGGTAACCTATCCCAATTGTTTTTAAGAACAATTGGGATATATCTTCTATACCAATGGTTTTTTAAAACCATTGTCAAAGACTAGTGTATACCAACAGTTTTCAAAAACCATTGGTAAAACCATATTTTGACTTCCCTTTCCCAATGGTTTTCATAATCTATTGGGAAAACATAGTATAAAATACCCATTACCAATAGTTCTAAGAAAACCTTTGGTAAATAGACCATATCCCAACAGTTTTATGAAACTATTAGGATAGGGGTGTTGGTATAGATCAATATTCCAGTAGTGAGGGGCTGTGATATATTGTAATATATGAAATAAGGCAAGAAAATGCATCCTCATGTATAATGACATGGAGATAGATTGTACCTCTCTATAATTGAATACTTGGGAGAAAAATCACTTGAATAATGATTTAAAGTCGGTAGTGATAGTTTTTGAATTAAATAAATAGATGAATTATCTATACAGTGAAAGGTGTGACATATATAATAGTCATAAAAGCTTAAAGTATATGTGTACATTGAAATATTTGAATATAAAATAGATAATATGGTTGTATTTGATAAAATATTATGGTTTCTAAATGAATTACCATTATGGGTAGGAGAATAAGGTGAAAGATGCTCTATGTTGGAAATACCATGTTTTTTCATGATGTGGATTAAAAGAGATCCAATATATATGGATTAGTAGAATTTTGATCTTTAAATATTTAGGAAAGGGTATAGATATTATCTTTCTCAGCTGAATGTTCAAAAATCCATCCATCATAAGATTAAGAAGGTACAATAGGAAGAATTGGAATTACAGAACAATGTGAGGAATATTCCTCAATTAAACCATGATCATTCTAGAATGATATGGCTCAAGAACTGATTATGTGTTTCATAAATACCAGAATTGAATATGGAAATATTGTATGAACACCATAGTTTATCATTATAAATTAATCCTTGAAGTTAAATAATTTATAGAGATCTAAAATATTATTTCTGGTGGGATAACAATAAAAGGGATATTATCGAGTTTGTATCCAAATTTATGGTGTGTCAATAAGTTATGTTTGAGAGACATAATTCTAAGGGGATGTTAAAACCATTTCCTATTCCATAATGTAAATCTGAAAACATTACCATGTATTTCATCAATAGAATCCTCAAAATTTCTAAAGGACATAATTCTAATTGGGTTATAGTTGATATTATTACAAAATAAGTGGATTTTATTTCAATTGTAGAATATTTATCTCTTGATCAGATTATTTGGTTATATATTAAGGGAGTTTTGTGAATTCATGGAGTACCACAACCAATAATATCTGACTGGGATCCCAAAATTTACCTCAATGTTCTGGAGAAATCTTCCTCATGGTCTAGATACATAGTTGAGTTTCAGTACTACTAATCACCATCAGGAATATGATTAGTCTAAATAGATCATTTAACTCTAAAATATATTTTGAAATCATTATCTATGGATTTAAAAGATGCTTGGGATCAACATATTCCTTTGGTGGAATTTTTTTACAATAGTTGCTCTCAGTCGAGTGTTAAGATCGATCCTTATAAAGCCCTCTATGGAGGGAAATATAGAACTCCAATGAAATGGTACAAAGATATAGAAATTAATCTATGAGTAATTTATCTATATGAGGATATGGTACAAAATTTTTAATTCATTCAACCATATATAAGGATAGCTCATATTCGATAAAAAATGTTGGGATGAAAGTCATTTATGAGATCTAGAGTTAAATGTTTGTGACAATGTATTCCTATGAATATCTCATTGGAATAATTTTATGGTATTTAGAAATAAAATAAATTTTATACATTGTTATATTGTTAGCTTTTAAATTATTTATCATACTAGGATCGTATCTTATCACTTGAAACTTCCACAGAATCTCTCTCAAGTTTATGATGTGTTTCACGTATCTCTCTTAAGTACATACCTGATCCATCACATTTACTGAACTTAAAGTTCAAACCATGAGATTAAGATATATATGATGTGGAAAAACTAGGGTAATTAAAGATCATAGAGATAAATTGTAATGAAACAATATCACTCTCCTATTCAATCTTTTGTGGTTAAATCGCAAAATTGAGGAACCAACATTGGAAACTGAAGATGTGATAAGGTAGAAGTATCCTAAGTTTCTCTAATTAGAGTGGTATAATTTTTAGGTAAAATTTTTATATGTTGTAGAACGTAACACCCCTATATTTTATGATATATTTCACTTTAAAATAAATTAACATCTTTTATATCTTTTTTTACAAGCAACATTGAGTTTAAATGAACCACAACATACTATTGAAATATAATTCTATGACAGTTATCGCCTAACCACTATATTATAGTGTATGAATATGATTAAACATACTATAAAATACATGTATAATTATTTTATTTAATAAAAAATTATTGACTAATTCTTAGGAAATAAGTACTTAGTTTTTAAAAAAATTATTTAATGCGTCAATAATATGTTTTCTTTAAAATGGTATTTAATAAATTTTGAGCATAGATATTATAAATAATTTATTCCAATTTTAGAAAGGTGATTTATAAAATGATATAGTTTTTTAATAATCAAACTAAAATTATGTCAGGGTGAATTTTTGGTATTTTTCTAAAATGATGGATTTTTTAGTAAATTGTAAAAAATAATAGTTTTTCAAATACTGAATTTTATTTTAATTAAATAAAGTAATATAAAAGTAAAATTAAATTTTTAATTTTATCATAAAGTTATATATGATTCAATTGGTGTATAATAATCTAGATAATTCCATTTTTTGTTATAAATATTCATCATTTTGATATAAGTTAATTTTTATTCTCAAAAACCCATTTTTTTGAAAACTATTTTTTGTTATGTTTAACTAATTTATATTAAAATATATTTTTAACTCTTTAGTGATTATAATATTTAAAAAATTGATTCCATATTTTTAATAGTGAATAAAAAATTTGGTAAATATTTCCCATTTATTTTTTCATTATAAACCGTTACTTCAGTAAATATTTGTCACCTGGGTAAGGGTAAATTTGGTTATTAGATTTTAAAACTAATATGAAAATATTAAATTTATTTTAAATAGTTAAGTTTATTTCATTTAATGAGTATATTTCTTCCATAATCATCCAAACATGGAAAATATCAACTTTGGTTTCCATTTATCTTTGATTTTGACCTCTAAAATATTTAAGTGATGGATAAAGTCAAAAATGTCACTCTCTTTATATTAATATATATATTATTTTTCTACATAGATAAAAATAGGATAATTTTGGATCTGAATATTTATTTTAAATATAAAAAATTATTTTATCATTGTAATTTATTTTTGATTTTTAGTTATTTAATAATTTAATTAAATACTTATACAAACCTGACGTAGTATTTATTCAACGAATAAGAGAATAAAATAAATGGTTTCAAAAGAAAGTAACAAAATTTATTTTAATTTTTATTTTACACTAATTTATTTGATAAATATAACATAATATTGTGTTTTTAAGTTTATATTCAAATTCCATCTTTGTCTTGATATCATTAAAGTCAAATTAAATGAATAGTGTGAAAAATTACTTTAATAGTTTTATATGAAAAATAATATTTTTTTAAATTATTTAAAATTCATAAAAAAATATTATATTATTTTAATCTAATTTTATATGGTTTAAAATTTTAACCATTTTCCATTTATGGGCACTTTTCATTTTATAGTCACATACTTGACCATTAAATAGTAAAAAACCTTGATGTTGTTGTAATTGTCAAAAGGGTTAAGGAGGGTTAAAACAAATACATAAGAGTTAAAACATCACCAAAACATGTCTAGATTTTATTGGATGATATTATTCCAACTCATCCTCATACTATTATAATTACATCAATTTTTAACCACTTGAACCAGAAAATTAATTTATATTAATTAAATACATTCTGTAATTTCAAGGGTGAACCTCCCCAAACATATGAAAGGACACCCCTTATATGTTTTATTTACACCACATTGAAACATATATCTCAATAAATACTTACAAAATTATCTTATAAAATTATTTATTTATGAATTATAAGTTCTAGTATTCTAAAAATGTCGTTCCATGGGTTCTTAAGAAAATATCAAAAGGATTTATACTGAAGAAGGGGCAATCATCCTATCTGGACTCTATTAATTTATTTATTCTTCTACCTCCTATAAATATATGGTATTAAAAATAAAATAATAAATTTATTAACCTCAATATATTTAAATGTTTTTATGATTGTGTAACCAAAATTATTTTCCCTATTTTTCCTAAAATGGGAAGTGAAAGTATCACTTATGTGTACGCGTGGACTACCGCATCCACATAGAAATACAATTAATTTTCCATAACCATATTTCATGGATGGATATTATGATGGGTTAATTGTTTATATAATATATTTATGACATATTATGTCTTCTATAATTATAATATCATATCTACCATATTACCTTCCGATCTTTTTCAAAACAGTAATGTAGCGTGCACGTACGTGTGGACTACACCTCCAAAAAACGATGTGATTATATTTTCATTTACACTTTACATGGATGGTAATAAGGATATATTTAATGTATATATATGATTTAATTTTTATTAATTAAATTTTAATTATTATTTACCTTTATTTCATTCTATTCGTCGAAAAGTGAAAACAATGTTCATGTGTACGTAGGGCCTACCGTCTCCATGAATAATGAAAATCATTTTTCAATCTCTAAATTATGAATGAATATATATATATATATATATATAATGAATATAAATTATATTAATATCATGAATAAAATTATGGAGATGATGGAATGAATATCAATGTAGATGGATTGAAACAACTAAACTAAATTTCTCAAGAAAAACTAAATGGTTAATACCAAAAAATGAATATTTTAAGAAGAAATTATTAATAAATGGGAAATTTAAATGTTATAATTGAATATTATATGAAATTATAAGTATAATAAGAAGCTGTTATATAATTATAATAAATATAAATTTATTATACATGAGGTTAAAATCACTTATGTGAAAATTTGAATGTGAAATAAGGCATTTTTTACAATCACGTTTTATTTCAATATTGATTATGTTTGAATTTAAATTTAGAGATATTATATGATATCTATATAATAAATTCATTAAATTTTATTTTCCTCTAGTTATTCATGGAATATTTATGTAATAGTACCATTTTCCTCTCTTGGATACTTAGAAATAATGAGAAATTGTTTAAAAAAAATAGAAATTATTTCCTCATTAATAGGTAACCTTTTTTTCCATGTTCGTGTTTCATTTAGACTTTTTTCAAGAATTATTTTACTATTCTCCTATAATTTTTTTAATTCATTTTTACCCATGAATTTCATTCAAAAAAATTTAAAGGGGATCTTCTTTTTGAATTTTGATTGATGTACTTTGGACTTTTTACAGAAAATGTAAAAGGATTTTTTGTTTTAACATACATGACATGAATATATTTTACCACTATGATGATCACTAAGTGATTTCAATATTAATTTAAAATTTAAAAATTTTATTTTTAAATAACATTTTTTTTAGTATATTATGAAATTTTCATGTTTTGATAAGTGATTTCAAAGTGAAAAGGGTATTTTACTCAACAAATTGTTCAATAGTATTTTAAAATTATTTTCAACTATGAAAACACCCAATTATGTTATGGGGTATATGCTCAAATTTGATCATATTTATTCTTTCTATGGATGGATTTTTATGATGAATTATTGATTCTTAATATTATTGATTCAATAGGGATAATTTTTTACTTATAATTACTTTTGATAATGAATTGTATTGATCATTCAAAATATAAAAAATGAATGGAATGTGAAATTTTTGGGTGGGTCCCTTTGGTAGATGTCCCCTGGATGTGTTGATAAGTATCATGAGTAAAAATAACTAGCATACCATATTATATGGTTATTAATTTTCCACATACCCATTAATTAATAATGATGTCTTAGTTGAGATTCTATTATAGTAAGATTCAAGATATCTTGGTTGAGACGCCTCGATCATGAAATTATAAAATTATGAATTTTCTCTTTTAAGAATTAAGTTTTATTTATACATGTCTTTTATTTTTAGAAATTATCCATTGGTACTCATTGAACTCAAGTTTTTATTAAAAGTAATGGATTTTGATTAACCACTCTATTGTGTTGGTTATGCCTTATTTACTCAAGATAACTTCCATTATACGTAACCCTTGCTAAGAATTTGATCTCATGATTTATTTTATTTCATTTCCCCACGATTTTAATGAGAATATTATGAATTATATTAAATATTCAATAATGTTTCCTATTCTATGTTTTCATTTATATTTCTAATATAATTTTGGAATCATGTATGTATCTATTTTACAAGACTGTAAAATAGATCAATCCTGCGTGGTCATATTCATTTTATCTTATATCAATGTAATAATTTAAAATTTTTCTCTAGGTTACTAGAGTTGAGGTTTTTATATAAATTTAAATTAAACATTATTTTGGTATAATAACACCATTACATTTAAAAATAAATTTTTTCTGAAAACAATTTTTCATCGTGTTCTGAAGGTTTTTTTAAATATAATTTCTTCCACAAATATAAATTGAATATGATATATCTTACTCCATTTTAGAATAAATATTTTGAATTTTTTAATGATTCCAATTTCATTTTCAATCATTATGAATAGTAACTTTGGTAAAAATATGTCACCATGGTAAGAGTTAAAACATTTTAAAAGGGTCAAAACTAAAATTATAAGGTTTAAGATGACCTGAAAACTTATCTAAATCCAATTATATGGTCATATTTCAACCCTATATTACATATTATTAAAGTATGAGTCAATTTGGAGATATTTATCTTGATTAGTATATTAATATATTTTAAAAATTTGTAAAATTTCAAGTATTTCCTCACCCTCACTTATAAAAGAACACTACCTATCATGTTTTCTCTACACATTCAGAACCTCTTAGATCATAAAATCCCTACACTAATAACTTACTAAACTTTATACCTAAATATGATTGTTCCTTGTATAATCATAATACCATACTAAAAATAGGTTTTAGGTATAAACATAAGGAGATCATTTGAAGAAGAGGTATAGTTCTTAATCAAGTATTTTATTTTTATTTAATTATTTATGTCATTCAAAAATATCAAATAAATTATGATATAATAACATTATTCTATCAAATATACTTAAATATTTTTATTTTTATCATACAACGATTTTCATCTACTTATCAATCATATGGTAAATGGGAACATCACTTTTACGTATATGTGGACTACAACATCCACAGAGAGATGTGTTTTTTTCAACACCAGATCATATGTTGGGTAACAATGATAGAAAAAAATGAATATATATGATATTAATGAGATAATTATAATTTTTTAAAAATATTATATCATCTATTGTCTTACATTTTCAACCATTGAAAAATGATAGTGTCAATTGTACGCACGTGTGGAATACCACCTCCACAAAGTGATATTATTCATTTTCCATTTTCACATTATAAGGTTGGTCATAATGAAAACATTTATGATTAAATATAAAATTTATAATATATTTATGATTATATTAAATTAAAATATTATATGATTTAATTAATTTCCACTTGTTTTAAAAATGAAAACACTATTAATGCTTACATACAGACTATTATCTCAAAGGATTACCATCTCCATGAAACATCGTGTTTCATTTTTCATGACCACCGTGAATGATTGGTTTTAAATATTATATAAAATATATAAATATAAAAAATATAACATGAGTAATATTCTTGATATAACGGAAATGGAAACCCTTTCACCATGTTCAATGCATCGATGTGGTTTTTGTGGTTATAAACCGAATGACCCCAAAATGTCCAACGTCAACATAACCATTTTAGTAAAAAAAATCAAGATAATAAATTAAATAAAAGGTGTAATAGTATGAAAAAATAAACATTAAAAAGGTTATTAATAATTTATAAAACTAATATAATTTTATGGTTTATGAGTTAGATTATGTATGTAGCTATATAGGAATTATGGTAAGGTATTTTCTTTTAAAACCTTTTTCAAAATGTTTTAAAAACTTTCTCCTCCTTATCTATGTTCTTTTAAATGTTTCAATTATATTTTTATTTATTATTTAAAGGTTTTTAATTTTAATTTTTGACAATATTTTTATTTCTTTACAATGTTTTAAAAATGAATCTTTTCAACGATTTCCATACGGTTTATTTTCAAATTTTTACAAAAGTGAAAAAAGAATATTTTTTTAATGTATATAACATGACCACAATTTCCCATAATCATATAAATTATTCATTATCAATATTACTCTGTATGTTAATATTTTTTTAAAACAAATATCCCCTTTATGATCTTCTGGGAATTTTTCATTATTAAGAGTTTTATTAAAAGGAGGAGATATTTCTCTGCATTTTTATAAGAAAATTAAAAGTGTTATACTTATAAATTAAAATGGGTTTTATAAGGGTTTGATGATGAAAATGAATAATATTGATAAAAGTTTGGTCATGATATGATAATTAAGAGTTATATAGGATGACAGATGATCTTGATACATCCTATAAAATGGTGACACTGGTACAGCTTATATGATGGGTGCACCTGATATAGATCTCCAATGCATTGTGTAATGTTCCTTATCCTCATGGGAAAGAAATAATGATTAGACTGAGAGTTTTATCCTATGTTTTAAACTAGGCTTTAGTTATTTATGACATGAGTGAATATGAGTTATGAATATAATTATATAAAATTTCAATAAGGGTTTCAATTTTATTGTTATAGGTTTTTAATGTTTTCATTGAAAAAAATTGTTTTTATAATGTAAAAAAGATTTATTTTATAAGATAAATAAATAATGTGGAAAAGAAAAATAATTCTGTGGGTTTTTATGTTCTTTACAAGAATAATATATATTTTTTCTTTATATCCCTTACTAATCTTTTTATTCTCATTCCACATTTTTCAATTGTTTTTAATATGCTTTAAGGAATAAATAATTGAAATTTATGAGGATTTTTTAGGAAAATAAAACATGTATCATTTTAAAAGATTTATATTGTGGATAAAATGGATACTAACTAATGTTTTACACTTTTTAATAAATGAGTTTTTATGTATGATTTATGAAATAATTCGAAAAACGTTAAACCTAAATTGGTCTTTAGGGATGAAATAAATTGAATTGTTGTCTAAAAACTCAAGATTATGTAATGTTTTTGCTTTAGGTAATTATAGATGTTATCAATGGATATATTTATATAACATTATAAGTTAGTATAATTTTAATATAATACCCTTAATAGATTCTAATTTTTGGTTAATTTGACATGATATGGAATTTAAAGATTACCATGTTGCTTCATCTAATATGTCTATTCAGAATTGTTTTTATAGAGGAAATATGTAAAATAAAGTATGAATGTATGAAGAGGACAATATCCTTCCATAATCAAAACCTAGAATGGTTGGAATTGGAACTGAGGTATTTGCTCCAGTGATGGATCAGTTGACATAGGTTATAAATGGTGGTGGAATCCATGCTTGAGAGAAATGAGATTGACCATAGAAGAATATGTCAATAGTAGATCATTTTTAAAGAATCATGATCTTACAATTAGTGGAACCTCAGATCTGGTGGTATATTAAGGATGGATCAATTCTCTATAAACTATATTCAATGTCATTGGATTTTTTGAATTCCAAATGGTAACCCATTACATTTATTGTTTTATAGGTAAATATGCTTGATTGTGTTAATTTTTTAAGAATATCATAGAGATATGACCTTCATTCCATGGAATGGGAGAAATTTAAGAATATTTTACTAGAGATATAATTCCAAAAATATATAAGACTCAAAATAGAGAAACAATTCATAGAATTAAGTCAAAATTAGGAGTATTCAATAGCAGTGTGTGAGGAAATATTTACAAGATTGTCTGGGTACATATCAAATTATATTTGGGAACATGATAGTAAAATTAACTGTATTTACTCAAGATTGAAATCAATTTTATGAATAGAAATGGTTTTAGGGGAATTTAAAACTTTTGAAATTTTCATTCATTATGAAAAGAAATTTGATATGTAGTTTTATAAAACATATGTGTATGGTGTTGATATGAGTGTGATGCAGTCAAGGTGGAAAGAAATAGAGAAGCAATCAACTATGAAATCTAGAGGTAAGCCGCCAACATATTCTAAGTGTAGTAAACGACCTTTTTGGAAATTTTAATAGGATCTATAAAGTTATATCACTACGGTAACAATGGCCATATAGTTCATGAATTTAAAAAATAGAGTCCTAAACAATCCAAAAATGGAGTAACAAATAGTAAGCTAGTGATGAGATTTTTTAATTTCAATATGCTGGGGAATTAAGCTAATGTGTGTCTGATATTATTTACACATATTGTAAAACATTAATCTTGAAAGATAAAAGTGTTTAAAAATAATTTTCTACAACTATAGTGGATTATTTGTTATCTAATGAAGTGGTGACAAGTACATTACATATTTTTATCATATTATGATATTGCCTTGTTTGAATCCAACTCTTAAAATTTTTTCATTTACGATAATTTTTTAGTAAAATGGTAATATCACCTCCTAAAAAAATATTTTTTGAAAACTCCTGGTGAATTATTAAATCATCCAGGATTTTTAAGAATCTTTCTATTAATATCAGTGTGGTAGTATTTTCCTATAAATCTTTCTAAAATACCCATGGTTTAGTTTTATGTTATTCTGGGTATATATTGGATTTCATTTTATCATTATAGCATATATTTTAGAGATAAATTTTTTTATTCAATGATTTCATACCTTTTATAAAATATCTAAAATCCAACACATTGATTAAAGGTGGTAGTGAAAATTACTAAGAACATATTGTTGAAAAGAAAGAAACTGTCTAAATTAGTGATGCGCCAATAGTGAATGAATGTATGGATATAATTATTGATCTTTTAGATAGTTTTATTTCTAATAAGTTGCTTGATTTTTCTATTGACATAGTGCCCGATGCTAAGATAATTTCAAAACTCCCTTATAAAATGGACCATTATAACCTTTATAATTGAAAAATCAGTTTACATAATTACTTGATAAAGGCTTCATTCATTTAAACACATCACCATAAATCACTCCTTCATTATTTTTTAAAAATAAATATTGTTCAGTGATTATTTTTATTGATTATATATCCTCGAATAAATTCATTGTTAAGAACAAATATCCTTTTCCATATATTGATGATTTTTTTAATCAACTCCAAGCAGCATGGTATTTTTTAAATTTTGATCTTAGGTCAAGATATCATCAGTAGGAGATGAAGTAGTAAGATATTATAAAGTTTTTGTTTTATAAAAAATATGGGAATTATGACATTATATTTATTCCATTTGGTTTTTTTAATCACCAATTTTACTCATTAATCTTGTGAAGAGAGTTTTTTATGACTATATGGATAAGTTTTTGGTTGTTTTTATGGATTATACATTGTAAATTCTACAATTCACTAGGATCATGAAAGAAACCTAAGTATGTTTTTGAAAACCTTGAAATATAATAAGTTATATGGAAAACAAAGTAAATTATAATTTTAGTTGGATCATATTTCATTCCATTGGAATATTTTTTCTAAAATGGTATAATTTTTTACCCTTTTAAAAATAAAGTGTTCAAAGAATTTCCAAGACCTAAATATGTCAAAAAAACATTCATAATTTTCTAAGATTGTGGGCTTATATTGGTGGTTTTTTTAAAACTATTATCATTTATCTATACAACCAACAATGTTAAATTTAAAACAATTTAAATTCATATAGATGAAAGAGTGTATTGAATGTTAACTAGAACCAAAGATATGATTATTGAATGATCTAGTTTGGTCCTTACCCACTATAAGTTATGAATTTTTTATATACAATTATGCTTCTTTAAAGATACTTGGTGGGGTTTTTAGGTAGAATGATCTGGTAATTTCTTATGCTTTGAATAAATTGAAACCTCATGAAAAAAATTATCCTACACTAGGAAAATAACTATCTACTATGGTTTTTCTTTAAAAACATGGATACATCACTTATATAGAATAAAATTTTAAATATATACTGATCACAAAATTTGGAAGTAAATATAAACTCAAAAAGAGTTGAACATGAGTCGGATAAGATGGATTGAACTAATAAATGGTTATGATTTTACAATTCATTACTATATAAGAAAATAAGAAAATGTAGATGGTTCTTTGAGTAAAAAATATAATTAATCCTTAAACATGATGTGTTTGAAGCATCATCCTTTGGGAAATTATTTAAATAATGTTCCCTTATAAATTGTGCATATAGGAACAACCACTCTTTTGTTTCAGGTGTCCGTGAAGTCATAATTGTCAAAAAGGATTAAAAAAAGCTCAAAAGAAAGATCATGATTATCCTAAAAAGGTATAATACGTAAATAAAGTTAAGTTTATATCATTTAAAGTATCTTCCGGGAAAAAAATATACATTTTGTTAGAAATGTAATGTTAAGTCTATAGTTGATTTAACAACATGAAATTACATAAAAGATTCGATCAATGTTTTATAGAGATACCTTTCATCTAATTTTATCCTAGGTACATTATTTGTATCATATTTCATTTTTAAGGAAATATGTTTCTGATGCAAATCATGTTTAGAGCCCTGATGTAGTATATTTTGAAGATAATAATTCATATGTGGAACTATCAGTTCAAATTATTGATCTTGGAGAATAGGTTTTGTAGACTAAGTATATTCATCGAGTTTAGGTGTTTTAGAAAAACCATAATATTGAATCAGTAATACGGGAATCATAAAATTATATAAAGGAAAAATAACCCCATTTTTTTAGATAGTGAATAAAATTGTGATACTAAAATTTATAAAAGAGGGTAAGATTGTAAGAACCCAAGTAATATAAATATTAAATCAATTTCATTCCTAATTAATTTTCATGAATTATATTTTAAATATTCATATTCATCATAAGAATAATATGTAATTTTGTAAATAAAAATGAAATAGCTTTATTCTTACCAAAATTGTTTATCTATATTATATTTTTTATTTTTAAGATTAATTCGAAAATTTAATATTTTTAATTTGAAAAAATGATATCATTAACTAAATTTTAAATTCAAAATTATCTTAAAGTAAAGTTTAGTGAATTTTCAAAAAAAATTGATATTTGGGTGAATAATATAAAATACAATTTTTTAAGAAAAAAACATTTTCGTTTCATGTATTTAAAAAATGAAATTATGTTTTGTATTGGTTTTAAAATTTCAATAGTTATTTTTTATTAAAAATAATACAATAAATTTCATTGTCATCAAATTACACTTTATTTTGTATAAAAATATTTTTATACAGAAAATTTATTTTTTTAGAAAACCATTTTTCACTGTGTTTTGTGGGTTTATTTTAAAAATTATTTCTTACAAATAGAATAATTAAATTTGATAAAATGAAATCTATATTTGGAATAAAAATTTCCATATTTTTTAATTAATCCACCTTCATTTTTTCTTTATGAATAATTACTTTGTAAAAAATCAATTTACCATCGTAATAGTTTTAACACTTGAAAACTAAAATGATAAGGGTTAAAATTACTTAGAAACTTTTTAAAACAATATTTTATGGTCATATTTTAACCCTATCTCATCTAATATTTCAATATAAGACATTTTGTGTCCATTTTACCTGAGTAAAGAATTAATATATTTTAATCATTTGAACAATTCCATTTGTATCATCCCTCTCACTTACAAAATTATACAGCATATCCTCTTTTCCAAAAACTTCAAGAGACTATTAGGTTTGAAACACCCTTCCCAAATTACCTCAAAAAATTTCTACCCACATCATATAGGTTCTAGTTTGATTTTAATACCATAGTAATATATATTTTGGTATAACCCAAAAGAGTTTTTTTTTTGAAGAATAGGTGTTTACTTAATCAAGTGTTTTCATTTTATTTCACTATTTATCTCTATAAAACATCTCCTAAACATTTTTATATAATAACATCAGTTACAAAAATATTCTAATTTTTTTTATATTTATGGTATTACCCTTTTCAACCTACTTATCCATGTTATGGGAAATGGAAACATCGCTCGTCTGTACATATGGACTACCACCTCCATGAAGAGATGTGTTTCATTTTTTATCTCCATGTTATATGTTAGGTTAAAATGATGGAAAAAATTAATGTGTGGTATATTAAGAACATAATTATAATTATTTAAATATAAAACATATGATACTTTCTTACTAATTTATCCATTAAAAATGATAATGTCATTTGTGCGTACATATGTAATATCACCTCCATGAAGGGGTGTGATTCATTTTTAATTTTCACCTTATAAATATGGTAATAAGAATGGAATTAATTAATTAGTATTAAATTTATAACATATTTATGATTCTTTAAAGTAAAATTTAATCTATTTTTTTTATTCTCCACCCTTTATAAAAATAAAAACAATTTTCATGCGTACGTACAGACTACCGTCTCCATGAAATGATGAGGTCATTTTTTATGAAAAACTTACATTGTTGGTTTTAAAAGTTTATATAAGGTATAAATATGATAAATATAACATTTTTAAGATTTTTTTACATAATTTAAACATATCCATTTAACCAAAATTGATTTAGTGATTTGTTTTGAGATTATAAACTGAACGAACCCAAAATGTCCAAGGTAAAGTAAACCATTTTAGTAACTAAATAAAACAAGGTAAGAAATTAAATAAAAGTAATAATAATGATGATATTTACATTTAAAAAAATTATTACGGAAGTATAAAGCTAATATAATATTATTATTTAGGATTTATAGAACATAAGATGCTAGACAGAACTTAAGGTGAAAAATTTACTTTTAAATTATTGTTTATAATGATTTAAAATATTTCACAAATATTTTCATTTTGATTAAAATGTTTCAAGAATATTATTAATTATTCTTAAATTATTTATAAAATTAATTTTTTAGAATATTTTAATTTCTTTACAGTGGATTAAAATGGAATCATTTCAACATTTTTTGTATGGTTAATATTTCACTTTTCAAAAAAGTGAAAAATTATGTTTTTAAAAATATATGGATTAACGACCTTTTCCCGACATCATATCCATTATTAATTATCCTGATTCCTCTATATGGTAACATGTTTTTATAAATAATATCTTATTCCCACACTTCTAGGATTTTTTCATTCTTAACATATTTTTAATGTCAGATATGTTTCTCTAAATTTTTATATAAAAACTAAAGGTTCTTTTCTTATGGGTTCAAATAGGGTCTTAAATTTTTTACGTATGAAAAGGTGAAATATTAAAAAAAAACATGATATACTACTTGTTCATTGTAAATAAGGATGGGTGATCATGATACATGTTATGTGATAGGTGATCCGAATATAGCTTATATGATGGATGAGCTTGATATTTATCTATAATTCATTGGGTGTTATTCCTTGTCATCAAAAACAAGAAAGAGGGAGCTAACTTAGATGGATTCTCTTAAATATTTCACTATGATACAATTATTTATAACATAATTGAACATGGGTTATTAATATAATTATCTAAAATTACTACAATGGTATAAATTTTATAATTAATTTTTTGAGGTTTTCTTTGCGAAAGATATTTTTTCCCATGTGAATATGATTCATTTTATACGCTCAAATAATAATGTGGAAAAGTTAGATATTTTATGTATTTTCATGTATTTTACTAGATTAACAGATTTCTCTCTTTTATATCCAAAACTAAGTTTTTAATTCTCATCACACTATTATCCAAAGTTTTTTAAAATATTTAATAATGATTTTAAATAAATAATAAATCAGATTTATTGTCATGAATATTTTTCATTAAAATAATATATGTTCCATTTTAAAAGACATATATTGTATTAAAAATGGATACTAAGTAGATGTTTCCAATTTGTAATGAATGGGATAGTTATGTAAGAGTTGGGACCCAAATCTACAAAACCATAAGCCTAAAAATATCATCGAGGATGAAAGAAAGTAAATTATTATCTAAAAATTTTGATTATGTAATGTTTTAAGGTTGGATCCTTATAAAGTACATGGTTTATCAGTCCATATGAAATTCTATAAAAGGTTAAATCGTTTTCTTAAAAATTACTTCACATATAAGTTTATCTCATTTGCATTATGTGTTGCATGTTTCCATTCAAAGAAAGTACATACCTCATGCATCTCATGTTTTGATCTTGAAACCAGTACATTTAGATGAGAATATCTCTAATGAATAAAATTTGGTTTAGATTTTGGATCACAGAGAGAAGGTATTGTGAAATAAGATTAATCAATTTTTAAATGTCTTATACAAGAACTATATGATCGAATAACCAATATAGGTAAAGGAAAATGATATAAAGAGAAAGATATCCCCACTTGAAAGAGAAATGAATAAAATTGTGAGAATGAAATCTCTTAAGGGTGGAGAATTTGAAAAATGAGGTAATCCTAGAAATTAATCAATATCATGATTTATAAGTGTTTATATTATAGATTAATATTATCATAGCTTCATAAATAAATTTATTAATGTTGTTATTCAGAAAATGATAGTAATATTTAAGTAAAACAATTCAGGAATTACATGTTGAGATGGAAGTTTTCTTTCAACACTTTTTAAAATTATTTTTTAAAATCACAAATCACATCCATAAATTATTTATATTATTAACTTTATTCATCCCAAGTATTTAATTTTTTTTTTAAAAACATATATTTTTTACCGGATGTAAAATACTTGTTAAATTGGATGGAACTAATCTTGCGTCTTAAAGATGAACCAAATCATATGGAACTTAGTGTAAGTATTCCAAAGAAACTAAATCATAAGAAATATTATTAATCAGAAAAAATTATTCTCTATAAATTGGATGGATGATTTCAAGTTAAATCTGATGAAGGTCTATAAATTCCATAAGAGGAAGGATAACAAAGTATCACTAGAAAAAGTTACAAAAATTCCCATAGATAAACCAAATCACTCATAGGCAGACAAGCTCTCATAAGATCATTTAGAAAGACCTACTAGATTATCCTCATATATTTATATGAATAAACTAAAATCAATTTACCAGATGGGACCATTAAATAATTTTAATATTATTTAATCATAATTGACCATTGGACGAAGAATATGTGATAAATCTTATCATGTTAAGATAAGTTCATCAAAAGTCTCTATATCCTCCTCCTAGACATATGGAATATCGCCATTGAATAAATGATTATAAAAATAAGTATCACTCAAGGAGGTGGAATATTTTCCACCTCTAATGATTTGAAGTTACATTGAATATTTTTTAATGTCTTTTTACTCATGTTCTTCACTATAATCTTTAGATATTTTTTATCTTAAGGTATTTATGTGAGGATTGAAAATTCCTTAAGAAATTTTTTGTTTTTAAATGTTTTTGTGATATGGAGTTTTATCAAGAACCTATGGGGTTATGAAGACAAAGTCTATTATATTCTTTTTGATCAAGGTATTATAGGGGTAGGAAGATAGAGGTTATTCTCATCCTTCTAACTGAGGGTTCTCTAGGCTAGGGAAAAAGAAGATTATATGATATTTGTATTAAGGGATTCTTTGATTAAGGAAAACAAAATTTTATGGTTTGGTGAAAACCTTGGATACCTAATGTAATTTTTATTAACATAAATAACTCTTAAGGTAAAATAATTGATAACTTTGTTAAAAAAATTCTATAATTGTTTCCTTCTCTTTTTAGAAATTTTACTTTACTTCATTATACTAGTTTATATTTTCATTATGTGTGTTTTAGTAAAGTTTAATATTATATGTTATAAACTTTTCTTTAAATATGATTTTATAAAGTATCAGCATAATAGTTTGTTTGATTTCATTCTTATACAAGACAATCGTTAGTCTGAATTACTATATTAAGAGATTAGTGATGTTTTTTAGTTTTACTTTGTATACTAAAATTTACCCCCCCCCCCTCTTTTAGTAAACAGGTGACTCTTTTGACCCTGTATTTGGTATTAGGGTAGGTTTTTTACTTTTACCCTTTTTTATAAATGTCTATATTTTATTTCATAGTAGTTTTATACAAGTTATAAATTATTACACTAACCTATATTTTATAAAATATTATATATGTTTTTAAAATATGGAAGGATTAAATTTAGGTTCATTATAAAATATGAATCCTATTAGACCACAAAATTTTGATGGTGTTGACTATATATATTAAATATAAATAATGGAGACATTTGTGATCAATATTAGAGTAAATAACATTGTGGCGTTGGCTAGAAATTATGTCATTCTGGAGAAAGGGTTTTCTAATTTTTATAAATATGAGAAAAATGAGTATCAACTGAATTATCATGTCAATAATACTTGGTTATTTTCTATGATAAGGAATATATATAGTCAAATTTCAACTGGTGAAGTAACTTATAGTATTTATAAGAATCTAGAAATTACTCATTTTGTAACAACCAAATTTATTTTAGATAAAAAAATATATAAAGAGCTGACAATCAAGCCTTTTATTTTTTTACTTAGATAATATATTTATAAGATGAATTAGAGATTCATGGAAATTTTTAATACTTTACTATATTAGTAAGATAAATATTTAATGGATAAACATTTGGTTGAGATGATTGTTCACATTGTTCCTAGTTAGTGGGAATCTAAAAGAAGATCCTTAAATGAAAAAAATCATCTAACTAAGTTGATCTTGGATGATTTGATTAGAAAAATCATATAGTATGAGGAAATACTAAAAAGAGATACTAAGAAAAAAATAAGAAAAACGGAGTTCCATTTTCTTCTATATCTATTATAGTGAATAAAAGTATATAAGATGAGAAAATTATAAAATATATAAAGAAGAATAAATAAAAATATTATATAGAAAATTGTTCTTCATAATAGAGTAAGAATGGGATTTCTAAACTTTAAAATATGATGAATTAGATATTTTAAAGAATGATTTTTAATACATATACAATAAAATTTCTAAAGACTTAAATGATAAGAATTATTCTTCAGAAATGATTTTTTATGAATTCAAGAAGACTAGTCATAACAAATGAGATTATCAAAATTCGAAAAAGAAGGATAAGAGTGATATAAGTTCTAATAACTTTTAAGAACAGAATATCAAGAAAAGTATAAATGCTTATGACACCATGAGTGAAATAGGAGGACACAGTTCTTATGAAAATTCTTTTGATAATAGTGATGATAGCTAGAATGTTTTTGGATGTTATACTAGTATTCCAAATAAAAATGAATGTTACATGGCCAGGATATCTACTAAATACCTTACTAATTTAACTTTAAATGACAATGATAATAATTATAATGATAATTGTAGTTACATATCTTTAGAAGAAGAAGATGCTACTTCATCTCATGATGAGGATACACTATCCAGCTTTGAATAATTTTCTATATTTAATAAATAGTTTGAAAAAAAATATAATTTTAAAAAATATTGAAGATGATAAAGAATGACTTTCTAAGGAAAATTCAATATTTTCTATACTTAATTAAAATACTTAAAGTATTACATTTGAATTTTAAAAGAAATATAATTAGAAAAAAACTACTGACGATATTGATTTGGTCTAAAAATAAATATTGAGATCTTTAGTTAAAATAATCATTTATCCAATTTTATTTATTGGAAGTATAAGTTTGAGAAACTACACAAAAAACAAAGCCTCATAGAAATACCTCTCGAATATGTTTTACTCAAGAAAAAACCTCATTTTAAAAATGATAATTTTGTTCTGAAAATTGGTCCCTTATGTACAACCTGACATAGTGGTTGGCATTAGAAGATTGATTTTTTTTAAAATAAATTACAATATTTATTTTTTCATATAGAAAAATTTTATAAATAATAGACATTTTTTAAACATAGTAAAGTTGGATAGATGTGGATCCATATAAAAATATTGATAACATTGCTTAACTCAAACAAGTATGGGATTCCAAAATCTAACTTTTTACATTCTTAAAAAAATAATAAAAGTTCCAATATCAATACTTTTTGGAACATGCATAGTTTTTAAGTGCCCAATGGATCATGTAGGTATACTAAGATGGGGGGAAATAATTTCCCCAAGTTTAATTGATTTCTTTTCATTCACTTTTAACCACTATGAAATTCAAACCTATTCAACTATTAGGATAAATAGATCTTTCCTATAAAAAACACAATTATAAAACATTCAAGAGTGAAATTAAATGAAGCACAGCACATAGTATTTTTACATGGTTCACCCCCGATGTGGCTGAAAATGTCCTTAATGTGTTTATAATTATCTGAGACATAGATTCTAAATTGGAAATCAATTAATAATTACAAGTGGGTTGTTCAGGTATTATCCCAAAACCATTATGGGTAAGTATTAACCATTTACTAAATTATACTACAATATCCACACAAAAATAAAGATCACACAAACTTCAAACTGCCACTACAAGACAAAATAGATCTTTCTATTAAATCCACTAAATTAAATTGGATCTCAACACACTCACTTCAACTGTAAGTATTAGACTTTCACTAAACCAAATCAAAAATGATATATGCAATTTGACATAGTATACTCTTCTAAATAATTAGAAGATATCACTTCTACTTCAGATCATTGTAATATCAGAATGAACAACTGAATATTCTTCAACAATGCATGTTTTCTTCTTCCTCACTTCATAGAAACATATTAATTCAGCTCAAATAAAAAAATTAACGACAATAAAATCATGTTTTCATCATGAATGTATATTGGCAATGATATTTTTAACAAGAATATCATTTCATGCATGGAATACTGGTCATCAAGAAAATATTATAATGGATTCTATTTTTCATTTCACTAAAAGTTCAATGTAACTATTATTTAGGAAAACCATCTTTAGGTAATATCAATAATCTTTGTAGAACACAAAAAACTAATGAATACATTTTCTCTACCTCATTGATGTACATTATCATATGTATGCTTCTATTCTATTTATAAACTAATCAACTATTCAAAAATATTCTTTTTCTTGAAACACTACCATTTAAAATCTATAAACTCTTACTCACATATTAAAATATATGATATTTTTTATTCTTTCCATAAGTAAACATAAGATGCTACTTCCGAAATTTATTAATATATGTGTCACTATACTTCATAATGGGGTGAAGATCATGGAACTCCACTATATATTCATCAAAAAACTCTTTAAAATTGTTTTGAATAAAAACAAAGGTCCAAAGAACTATCTCACTATTCTATATGTATCAATAGGATGTGTGTTCACACCTCCCTTCATTTTTATTTTTCTTACTGTATTTGGATACACAAATTTCTTCCTAAAACACAAGCATTTATAACACTTTAACTCGATCTCATTTATGTATTACATCACATTCATGAAATTCAATTTCTATTATGTAATTTTACATACAGGATCTTCAATTTGTAAATATTTTAAGCTTTTGAAAATATTTTCATAGCTAAGTGTGTGATTTACACAAGCATTAGCTCACTAAATAGATCAAGAATCATAAAGTCTTGAATATAGAAACACATCGTGATGAGGCATTAAATATTTTCACAAATACAGTGACCCTTGAGTCTTTATTTTAAATCAATGAAATATTTCCCTTGATGAAAATTTTGATCACACTAAAAACAGCGATAATGGTGGGAATTATTGACAATCATCACTAAATCACTTCATCACCTCAACTGAGAGCACACACTGACTTTAATTTGTATGTTTGAACAACCATAGCTTGCGGCTATCGCTACTATAAGAAATCACCATCATTGCTTGGAAAAACAAATATTCTTCACATTTTCATAGTTTTGACTTCATTTTAATCATGAAAATGAAGTTAAATGATACTTTTATTGTGTTAGGAACTTAAAATCAAGCAAATGAAAAATGGAAGCTTGGTTGGGTCTTCAAATGTAGTCGAATGAAGTCCAATGCATTCAACAAACCCTATGGAGGTCGAGGATGAAGACGATGCAGGTGGATTGATCGAACATCTTGGATAAACTAGATCAAAGGTCCAAAATTGATTACATATGTTTTAAATTATAGATAAATAGTGAGAAACTGAACTAAATCCCATAATGATCTTCTAATAAGTTTAATTTCCTTAATAATACTTGGTGCTTCATCATAGTGTCGAGTCAGCACCATGGTGACACCGAGATACACATCACACATATTACAAGGGGTGGGATGGACTCGCTTGCCTCCATAAACCCTATTTCCCACACATAGAGCATAATGCATGTTCAAAGTCCCATTCTATGTCAATACCTTCAAGGTCAGTGAGCTGGGTCCCCAATGTGGTTGAGGTCTCCTCTCATACGTGCTGGGTTTAGTTTCTTCCATTCCTTGTGGGTGGTTCAACCCATTTTTTATTAAATTTACAAAAAAACATACTTATTAAATAACTAACTAATTTACTTAATATAAAATATAAAAACCCATAATATATTTCTTCATTATCATTTCTTTTACCTTTTCAAATAATCAATTAAAATGGTATGAACAATGAGCATTCACCTAATGCAATTAAGAAAAAAAATTACATTAAGAACAGCTCTATAATCATCACATTTAATATTTATTTATTTAAATAAAATCTTCAAGTCAAAAAAACCTTTTGAACATATGAATAATTATGAATAATAATTAACTGGTAGAAACATCATTCTTCATTCACTTTCACATTGACTATTCATTAATTCAAACACCTTAATAAAGATTCAACAAAATTACTAATTCAATCAACTTCAGTTCTTCAATCACACCCTTTGGATTTTTTTCCAATACCTATTTCACTTCCAAAATTAATTTTTTATTCTTCACTTTATTAAAAATAAAACCAAGTATATAAGTATGGTAAAAACATTTACTCATCTCATTTTGTAACTACTGAACATTTCTTATTCTCTCCTTCAATATCATCATCAAATAAGAGATGCCACTAAAGAAAAATTCAAATTGATCTACTTGAGAGAAGGATGGAATAACCTTTTTTAAAGAATTCAGTCATTAAATATTCAACACTAAGTCTACAAGAGCTATCCCAGTGTAGAAAACAAGAGGGATCATTATAGACAACATAACTATCAATAATTTTTTCAGAATGTGATACCAACATAGAAACATTATTTCAAGAGTTATTAAAATTAATTATAATTAATATCAAATATTTATCACAACAAACAAATAAAAACCATTAATGTTCAAGAATATACTCCCCCTCTATCAATCCATTTAAATTTTGTTATGAAAAAATCTATTTCTCCCCTTCTGATTAAAAATTATTTTTCATACTAAGATACAACAACATACCTCTTTAATACCAAGCATCAATTTCTATGATTTGAAATCATTATATAAATCCATTTCAAGAACTTAAAATATTCATGTGATACTTGTTTATATATTAAACTCTAGTAGTTTTTCAAAATTTCTTTCCCTAGACGGTTGAGCTTAATCCAACTTCTTCATCATGGTTTTCTTTTTTCGGGAATAAATTCCACAACCATATATTTTTTTAAAATCATATAAATTGTTTTTTGGAGACCAAATGTTACCATTTAAAATAAATTCATCCATGATGAATAGCATAACATATGAGGTATAATTTTTCATAGCATTAATTTACATTGGAATCCCCCTAAATATATGCCTCACCTTCAATTCCCTACACTGAAAAAACAAACACAAAATATACTTAGGAATAAGGTAGTTCTTTAATGATTTTAAGTTAGACCAGTAGGTGTGAGATTTATTTCTCAAACTAGAAACTCATTTAAATCCATTTCTTGATTTATGAAAACTATTCACATTGGCTATATCTTTGAATCACAAGATTTTATCATTTAATGGTATCGTGTACTTCTTAAATTTTTTGACATTCATCTT
Organism: Viscum album; assembly: GCA_963277665.1. NCBI lineage: Eukaryota > Viridiplantae > Streptophyta > Magnoliopsida > Santalales > Viscaceae > Viscum > Viscum album. The sequence continues at coordinate 1,545,998,463 of OY728142.1, forward strand.
ATATGGAATAGGATTCTTCACATTAGAAAGTAGTTCACTTTCATACTCTTGTTACTACTCCAACTTATTAGAAAATTATAAAAATCTGGATATATGAATAAGCATTATTTTGGTATAACTTAAAATTCTTCTATTATGTAGACTACTTCTTCAAAGTAACATTTTTTACACAAGAAGTCACTGGTGCTTTCCCTTTATTCTCCACAAGTTCTTTTTGTTCTGGAATCCAATTCATACATTTGTCATCAATATGTATTTTAATTATGAACCTTCCACACAAATCTTCAAAAATCATATGGTTATCCTTTTTAGAAAACCTCTCATGAAATTCGAATTGATCATCTTGATTATCATACACAATATAAACCCTTTTATTTGTTTCTATGATTAATTTATTTTTCTTATTTAGATTGATTATACAAGATTTGGTGTATATGACTTGTTTGTAAAGTTCCATTATATACCCTCTTCTTCAACAGTATAAGCATCTTTTCATTAGTGGGCCATTAATTTCATCATTCTTCTTGGATGTATATTTCTTCGAGGTTTTCTTAACTCCCTTCTCATTCTTATACCCCAAAGAATACTTTTATTCTTTTGTTCTTTTCCTTTGAATTTATTATAGTCTTTTATTCATATTAAGATATGCATGGTTCATAGTTTGTACAAATCAACATTCATCATAACCATGACCACTTCTATTGAAATAATTAGAGAAGTCTTCAAGACGCTTAAATCTATTCTTTATAGATAGATTCTTCTACATCTGTGAATTATTATTCAATTCTTCATGATTTCTCTCCTCATCAGATCTACCCCCCCTTAACACAAGAATTCTATAATTATCAGGCATCGAAAAATTATGCTCATATTTGAAGACCTGATTTTAATATATCCAACAACATCAAAAAAATAAAAAAATATTTATTTCTTCTTTTGTGATACAATCTGGATGCATTTGGCATATTGTTATTTTTGGATAATATGGATCTTAATTTTATATTTTTATAGGAACTAATACTTACCACTTTTTTCAAATCCAACTTTGAGGATGTGGTGGGTTTATCATCAATCTTCTTCCTCCATTATTGACCAAAATTTATATTGGAACCTGTACTAATAGATAAAATAGTATTAGTAAAAATAAAAACTTCTTGAACAAGGGTTACCTATTTCAATGATCTTTAAATGGAGTAATATTTAGATAATATCAATCCATTCTTTACACTTGAATAATTATTATAAAAAATCAAAACTCCTTCAAAAGTACTCCTAGAAACCTTTTGGATCTTATCATTTTTGGGAAGATTCATCTTGGGTGTTCTATGGAGTTCTAAGCATTACCTCTAGCGCAATATATTTTAGATTTAGAGAGTTCTTCTAATCATCAATTGATTTCTCCATATCTTCACATTTTTTATGATAAGTCTTCAATTGTTTTTTCCTTTAAATTTTTCAAATTGACTATAATTTCAATACAATGCACGTTTATCAGATTTTTATCTTCTACAGTAACTTTCTGTTTTAATTTCCATTTACTGTTAATTTTCTAAACTTGATCATCAGGAATTTGATTATCCCACAGTATAGAATTATTCAACTCTTTAATTCTATTTTTATTAACCTATTTATTGGCATATTTAACATTTATAGAGGTTTTTTTAAGTTTATCCAATACATGAATCACTTTTGTATAAAATTTCTCAACTACATCCTTCTCACAAATATCCCTTTATATTTCATCTTCAACTCAAGGGAATCATTCAATATAATAAAATAGAGACTTTTCTTTTGATTCTTTACCAAGGATGAATGTCTTGTTCTTTTATTTTATTTTCTACTGATTGTTATTAATACTCATGGTACTATTATGAGAATACTTTTGTGTATGAATCATCTCAGTAAGGGCCTTCTTATTTAATTATTTCTCACACACATTCACTTGAAATTCTTCTTCAACAGGGGAGAGATTTTCAATGAAAAGTGATCTATTTTATACGTTGTGTTCAACAAGGTATATAAGTGGTTTTCATATTTAGAACATATTTTCCAAGGATTTCTCCATATACTAATATTAAACCTCAAGAAATTAATTTTCATCATATAGTCCCTTGATAAAAGAAAAAAAACTAAGTGAAATCCTCAGTTAGAACATTATTCAGATAATATTTTACTTATAAATAAAAATCACTGAGTGATTCAATAAACTATTCATAATCACTAATTTAACTATAATAATTAAAATGGTAATTATCAAATAATTTAATATATAAAGTTGATAGAATACCACTTTGAAAACATTTAGATTTTGGTGCACCCACTTTCCTCTTAAAACACTTTCTTAGCATTCTTACCTCTTTCTTCTATATGTTCTTCAAGGTTTTTGCAGAAACATCTTTATTGGATCTGGCATAGATAGGAACTGAATTTTCCATACGAATAAAATATATTATATATTTGAATTCAAATCTTTAGTTCATATATGTATGATAAAAACAAATGGGACAGTAATCTATATCCAATCATAAGGGTAACCTTTTCTCCAATACCAATTGCAGTTACTAGTACATCATGAAGGTACACTATGAGGGGGGATGAATCAGTGTAAAAATGTTTTATCAATTTCATTTCATTCAATTTTACCACATATTAAATTTGAAACTATGGACCTATTAGGATGAATATATATTCCATGTAAACAAACACAATTATACCACATGAAAGACAACAATTAAATGAAGCACAGAATATGGTATTTTTACAGTGTTCTCCCCTGATGTGGGTGACTACATCCTTACTATGTTTAGCATAATCTAATACATAGATTCTCCACTATAAATAAATAAAAAATTTCAAGTGTTTCATTCATATATTATCTTAAAACATATATGGATAGGAATTAACCATTTCCCATATTATAATGTAATCCCACAAGTGTTCTATATACTATAATTGAACCAATGTTATTTATATCATAGTCTCACTAGTCTTCAAAAACTCAACACTAACAAAATAAGAAAGATCATACAAACTTCGAGCTTCCAATGAGACAAAAAATTGGTCGTCCTCTTTGATCTACTAAAATAAACTCATTCTACTATTCCTCACATCTACAAAAAGTCTTTGAATGTCACTAAATGTAATCAAAAATGATGTATGGAAGTTGGATAAGTATAATTTTATGAATAATTATAAGATATCACTTAAAAATCATCTCACTATAATATCAGAATGAGCAACTGGATATTCCTCAACATGGAATGTTTTCTCCTACCTCACATTACAGAAACTCGTTAATTCATATCAAATCAAACATTACACACATGAACATCAAGTGTTCTTTATATATGTATGATGGTAATTATATTTTTTATAAGACTATAATTTCAGTCATAGAATACTCATCGTCATGAAAATATTATACTACCTAATCTTTTACATATCACTACTAGTGAAATTTCATTGTTTTTTATGAAAACCCTTTTTGGGTAGTATCCATAATATTCTCACAATATAGAGCACTAAGTAATAGTTTCAATCTTCCTCATGAATGTACATTATTATATACATGATTCTCTTATATTTATCAAATATTTAACAATTCCATAGTATGCATCTTCTTGAAACACTACCATTGAATATGTAAAAACACAATGCACTGCTCACATAATACATCATATGGTATTTCATTCTATTTGAGTAAGTAAATAGAAGATTCTACTTACATCGTCTAACAATGTACATGGAAACTTACTTCATAAAGGTGTGAAGCTAATGGAACTCCACTGTATCTTCTTTATGCAACTCTTGGAACTTGTTTCGAACAATAAAAGGATTATGAAACTATCTCACAGTTCTTTTTGTATCGAAAACACATTTATTCACACCTCCCTTCTTATTTGTGTATCTTACTATATTTTGATGCCCGAATTTCTTCATGAAACACAAGGTCATATAAAACTTTTACTCTATCTCATGCATGTATAAAAAATCAAATTCCATCATGTAACTGTATATGAGGTATATCTACATTGAAAATATTTGAATATCTTGGAACTCTTTGCATAGCTATGTTTGTGATTTACACAAACACTGGCTCATAGTACAGATCGATAATCATGTGTTTTTTAATGCAAAAACACAACACAACGACACGTAAAATATTTATGTGAATGCAGTGTACCCTTGATTCTTTGTTTCAACTATCTCAAATATTTCTCTTAAAGAGAACTTTGACCATACTATAAAATGTGACCATAGTGTGTATTTATAGACGAGCAGCACCGACTCACTCCACCACCTCAACTGATAGCACGCGCTGACATTCAACTGTCTGTGTGCATCACCATAGCTCATGTGTTATACAACTGTAATAAATCACTATCATTGCTTCCAAAAACAAATCCACTTTGAATTATCTTATTTTTTACTAATTTTTAATCATGAAAATGAAGTAACATGGAACTTTGATCATGTTTAGAACCTAAAGTCGATCAAATGAAAAATAGAAGCATAGATGGGTCTTTAGACGATGCATCATGAAGTACTGACACATGTCACAAACCATCTAAAGGTCAATGATGAATACAATGAATCTAGAATAATCAAACGACCCGAATAAACTGGATTTAATGCTCATTTTTGTTTATGTATGTTTAAAATGGTAGATGAATAGTGATAGTATGAACTGAACCCCTCATTGATATTCTGTTAAGTTGAAATCTATTTAATAATAATCAGCATTTCATTTTAGCCTCAAGTTGGGACTGAGTTCAGGACTCGGATATACATCACAAACATTACATCAGGTGAGTCGTACCTACATACCTCTATACGCTTTATTGCAAACACTTATAGCACCATGAATTCCCAGAGTCCCATGCTCTGACACTACCTATATACTCAGTGAGATGGAACCCTATCGTGGTTGAGGACTCCTCCCAAACATTCTGGGTTGAGCTAATTCCCTTTATTTTTAGTGGTTTAGCCCAATTTTTCATGAAGGACCCAAAAACATTACTTATTAAATAACAAAATAAATTCAATAATATTAAATCCATTCAACCACAATATATTTCTTCACTACCCTTTATTTTAACATCACAAATAATTAATTTAAATGGTGTAAAAATGTTCACTCTCCTAATGTATTTGGGAAAATGTTTTCGACATTAATAATATCTATGAAATCATCACATATGTTTCTTTATTCAAATCAATTCTTCATGACAAAACAAACTTTCCAATATATGAATAATTTGAAAGAATAATTCAATGGTAGAAACTCCATGTAAGAACTCGGATCATATTTTTTGATGTACAGGTTTCTTCTTTTCACTTTTCATTAAGTGTTTTGGGAGGAAATAAGGAAAATGGAGAAATTCCTAAATTTTGGGACTACACGCTATTTACTATTCCACATGCCGTGTACTTTGGTAGTGTGGGATGAGTACATAGGGTGTATAGTCATGTCAGCGATGAAGGGTGTAAAAACCGACTACACGTCAGGTAGTAGAAATTTACACGTTGTGTAGTCAGTCGGCAGGCAAATTGTAAGGAAGTGGAAGCAGCCGCTAGCGGAGAGGTAGTACACACTGTGTAATCATAAATACCCATTGAGTACTCATGTCGACGAATGAACAGTGTGGCGGTGCCGCCAACAAAACAGTTAAATGATAAAAGTACATACTGTGTAGTCAATAGTACACGCCGTGTAGTTTGTTTTTTTCACTCAAATGAGTAGTAGCCTCCCATGTTCAAAGGAAAAGAATAGAATTACAGGAAGGAGTTGGGAGAGGAGGTCAGACCTTCGTGGATCTCCAAATCGAGCATCGGGAATCCGTTCTCACCTCTGACGATCTTTTCAGAATCGTACGGGTGAGCCCTTCGCTATCATTAAGTCGTTCTTTCCAATTATTCCTCTAAGGGAAGTTATTTGAGTTTGAATGGAGTTTTCTTTCCCATCAGATCTATGTCTTTATTGGAATATTCAAGTATCGTCGTTCGCGTACACCGTTCAGGGGAGTTTAAGGTCGGTGGATTGGTGTTTAATTTGGAACTGTTGTGCATTTTTGTGAATTGTTGAGCTATGAACCCATGTTGGGGTGTCACGAGGCTGAGGACTTGGATGTTTTAAATACCTATAATTGTATAGGTAATTAAATGTGTTGATAAACTGCTGTTTAGGATCGATCCAGGACCACCCCGGGGGTGCGTTCCTCTGTTTAGTCATTTGGAAAGGATACTCGAGGGTATGCTACATTTATTTTGCGCATTACCTTTGCCTCGAGAAGAATTGTATGTGAATTTATTGTTTATATGTTGGGAATGGACAGGTTACTTTCTTAGCCTGAGGGCAGTGATTTACTTAGCCTGAGGGTAGTGTTACCTTTAGCCTGAGGGTAGTGGATATTTCGGACTGAGGGAAACTTCTTTCGTTCCTGTGGGCAATAGACTATGTGCCTGAGGGTGACACTTCGTACGCCTGAGGGAAATATCTGTTATGCCTTTGGGCAATTACCTACAGGTTACGTTTCTGATTACCTGAGGGTAAGGGTTTGCGTGTCTGAGGACACTAATTGTTTACATAGAAATTCACTGGGGTGGTTTCTTTAATGAACGATTAAGTGAATAATAAAATGTAAATATTACTAGTAAAGTTAGTTACTTTTGAGAACTGATTTGTTTATTCCATTTTACTACTTCACATTGTTGTTGCATATTTTCACACAGTTGGGCACGGGACTTTGGTGGGTGCCTACTGGGATTTATTTTTCACATCCTTTTTGGGTCATGTCTTTGGCCCAAATAGATTACATCTCTATATGTGTGGATAAAGGAAAGGGTCCCTATACAGTTACTTGATTGCTGCTGAGGAGTAGGGGAGCATGGGACCAGGCTTAGGCTTGCGATGCTACCGGCTTCTTTGTTTGGTCTTGTTGTACTCTATATTGTACTGTACTGTATTGTTGTGTAACATGTTCTAGCTATATTTCTTATAACCTAAGACATGTTTCATCATCATCTATAAAACTTTTGGTTATCTTTTACTTCTATTGTTTATTTTAAATGTGTATGATTTATTTCTTTTTCTATTGTTGTATGCTTTTTATTTTTATTCTATTGCGCTACACTTTGAAAAATGAGGGAATAGTTTTCCCACTATCAGACCTGGGCCCCCGCTGCTAGTCGGTGGCCTCTAACATTTGGGAAAACGCACTTTAGGTCTTGTGACTAACCGGGTTCGGGGCACCCATTGAGTGGCACCTGGAACCGGGACGTTACAAAGTGGTATCAGATGGGTTATTTTCTTTGACTTACTATTTGGATCTTTAGCCCGGGATAAGATGGAAACAATAGTTGGTAATAAGCTGTTCTTAGGAGTAGATAACCCTTGTATAGATAAAATCCACTCTACCACTTATTTTCTCAATTTTTCTGATTTTGAAAATTTTACAGTTGGTTTTATTTCATCGTTGGGTGACGCACTTGTGTTTTTTGTTGTTTATATTTTATCCATGGGTTCTATTTAGTTGAAACCCGATGAGATGAGGGTATTAGATCTCATGCATCATTTAGGAACATGTTAGCAATCACATTTCATGCATAGTTTCCATGTAATGAAGGCGCATTATAATTTGCATGCTGTTGTGATAGTTGTTCTACTAGAAAAGCATGCTTTTGTGATAGCTGCTTTGATAAATACCTGCTATGTGATAGGGTATTGTTGTATAATCTTGTTGATAGAATGGACTCCAAACTTTGGTTTTTGGGGAGTATGGGCCCTCATTGACTGGAATTTGGTGGATCATTGACTATTTATCTTGGTATGACACAGCCAAGATGCCAAACTTTGATTCCTGTGGAGTATGGGCCCTCGCGGGTCAGAATTTGGCACTTTGATGTTGTTTTTCAGTATTTTCTGGGTTTCAGAGTAGTATCTGATCCTTACTGACCGGAAAACCCAAGATACACATCGTGTAGTTCCTCAAACGCACGACGTGTGTTCTTCTGTTTGGGAAGAAAAGAAAAATATTTGAGTACACGTCGTGTACCCTAAGTACACGTCGTGTTGTATCTTCCCATGTCAGAGACCGTGTGGGCAGGGACACGGTGAAGGGAAATTCTTGGGGAGAACATGCCATGTACCAGAAGTACACGTCATGTAGTGTTGACCCGGAGTCCTCCCATGTAACTAACAACACGGACGGAGGAGACCTTAAGACGTACACGTCGTGTCCACTATAGAACACACCATGTAGTCTGACCTGGGGACTCATCCGTGTAACTAACAACACAGGTCAATGTAATACTTTCATGTACACGTCGTGTATATATATAACATGTCGTGTAGTTTGAGCTGTGTATCCAGCCATGTAACTAACAACACGGGTCGGTGAAGCTAATCTAGTACACGCCGTGTACCTGTGATACACGTTGTGTAGTCTTGTTTGAGGACAGACTGTGTGGACTTAGCCATGTGGCTAGGAAACATGGTGATGTACACGCCGTGTGCAGGTGTAACATGCTGTGTATTATCAAGCCGAGTAGTCGGTCGTGTCACAAATGACACAAACAGTTGGAAAATTACACCATACATGCCGTGTAGATTAAATGCACGCCGTGTAGTTTTGTTCAATGGGAGTCGTGTGGCTTAGCCATGTAGAAGGACCTGGGCAGGGAAGAGAATTCAGTTACATGTCGTGTAGTGAGTATACACACCGTGTAGTATTGTCTTAAAAATCTTGAATTCCTTCTTCATCATGTCCCCTTTTTAGTCCCTTCATTTTCAGTCATGATTATCTTGATCTAAGGTGTGTGTTTAACCTTGTAGAGTCATGCCGCCGAGACGACCATGCGTTGCTCTCCAGGAGAGTGGCAATGATTATACTCCAGAGATGGTGGGCCATGAGATACCAGTGGATCCTTCAGTAGAGCCAGATGTGGCGCTAGCCGTTATACCGGACATAGGAGTGGAGACGCAATTCCGTAAAGGCTTTATGTGGTTCATTCAGACATTTCAGGGAGCACCGCCGTCTGCCACATCTATGGCAGATCTGACACATATCTTCCAGCAACAGCATCTGCCTATGTTTTTTGTGGATGGAGGACCATAGGCTGCGGATTCTTGGCTGGGGTCTATGTAGACTATTTTTGATCATCTGGAAATGCCTCCAGGGCGGAGGGTCAAGCTCGCGACGTATATGCTACGTGATTCCACAAAGATGTGGTGGGATGTTACCACTTAGTCAGAGCATCACAGAGACATGGCGTGGGAATATTTCTAAGCAGTCTTCTATGAATTCTTCTTTCTAGAGACTCTGAGAGTAGATCGAGATCGAGAGTTCACGAATCTGCAGTAGGGAGCTATGTCGGTGATGGATTATTCTAATCATTTCACCGAGCTTCAGTGTTTGGCACTCGTTCTGGTGGGTGATGAGATGTTGAGAGTCAGACGCTTTGAGGATGGTCTTCGATATGACATCTAAGCACTGGTGAATGTTTTCAGGTTTCCTACAGTACATGATATTTTGAACCAGGTGCCGATTACATATAGGAACCTTCAGGAAGCTTGTGGTGCTGGCCAGGGTGGTTCAGCACCATTTTCAGGTACTATTTCTACCGGTAAGAGGAAGGGACAGATGTACTTCTCTCACGGTGGTAGTACCATCCAGGAAGTTTCTTCAGTGGGTCATGTCTGGTGCTACCAGTGTGGTAAAGAGGGTCACAAGAGACCACAGTGTCCATGTGATCCAGTGGAGTGTCGAGCCTTCAGAAAGATAGGTCATCTGCAGTGCTTTTGTAGGGTGTTTCTACCGGTGGCTAGTGAGAGGGGTTCTATGTAGACTCTGTATGCGGTAGCAGGACCAAAAGCCTCTTACCAGTCGGGAAACTAGAATACGCTAGGGAGTGCCGGCAAAAATGGTGGTCGTGGTCGTGGTAGCTAGACACCAGGATCTTAGAGGCAGTAGGGTGGGAAAACTCAGGGTAGCTAGGCTATGTCGCAGGGCCGCAGCACTGGGCAGGTCTATGCAGTGCAACAGACCCAACAGGAGCAGGATCCCAGACCTTCTACTGTCAGAGGTACTATACTAGTAGCTTCTTTATTGTCTTCAGTACTTTTTAATAAGGGTGCTACACATAGTTTCATATCTGTACCCGTTGTGGAGAGCCTTGGGTTCTGTGTTTCTTTTTCTTCTGCTGTTATGACGCTAGACACTCCATTGGGGACTAGAACGGCTGCTGTTCGTCAGTGCAAGGAGTGCCCCCTTGAGGTTGGAGTGTGTCACTTTTTATGGGACCACTATTTTTTAGAGATGATAGCTTATGACGTCATTATTAAGATGTACTAGTTGTTTCCCTTTTGATCCTTTGTAGATTGCTATCGTCACAGGGTGATTTTCACGTCACCAGAGGGAGGAGAGTTTTTATACAAAGGTGAATGGGATGTTTAGGCGAGTTGAGCTGGACCAGAGCATCATGGGCGGGGCGGAGTCGCAGCCCAGATTGCGAGTTTATATCTGGATGATTAGGGGAATTGTCAGATGGATTTCCCTCCAGTGGTTGATCATTATATGGATGTCTTCCCAGCTAACTTTTCAGGTCTACCTCCGGAGTGTGAGGTGGATTTCTCTATTGAGCTAGTTCCAGGAGCAGCACCGGTGTCCATTCCTCCTTATATGATGGCTACACCAGAGTTGCAGGAGCTCAAGAGGTAGTTAGAGGAGTTACAGTCAAAGGGTTTCATCTGACCCAGTACTTCTCCTTGGGGTTTGCCTGTCCTATTTTCTAAGAAGGCGGACGGTACCCTCAAACTTTGTGTGGATTATCGGAAGTTGAACCAGTTGACGGTCAAGATCCAATATCCCTTTCCGAGGTTTGAGGATCTTTTTTATCATCTTCATGGAGCACGAGTGTTCTCGAAGACTTACCTGAGATCAGGATATCATCAGCTACGCGTGAGACCATTGGATATACCGCTTACAGCCTTTTGGAGCAGATATGGTCAGTATGAGTACTTGTTTACACCATTCGGACTCATGAATCGGCTAGTAGTTTTTATGGCTCTGATGAATCATATGTTCCATCCTTATCTGGATTCTTTTGTGGTAGTATTTGTGGATGATATCTTGGTGTACTCTCACACTTGACATGACTATGCCACCCATCTTGAGATTATATTAAGTAAACTGAGAGATCATAAGATATATGCTAAGATCTCAAAGTGCCACTTTTGGATGGACCAGATTCACTTCCTAGGTAATATCATCTCAGAGGCAGGAGTTGCAGTAGACCCAGAGAAGTTGAGTGCAGTAGTTTCTTGGGAGAATCCTAAGAACGTGTTTGAGATACGGAGTTTCTTAGGGCTGGCTGGTTTCTATAGGTGTTTTATATAGGACTTCTCCCACTTAGCAGTGCCATTGACGGGTCTGACTAAGAAGGGTGTGAAGTTCATTTGGTTAGAATCTTGTGAGATTGCCCTTCAGGAGCTGAAGGGAATGTTGACATCAGCACGAGTCCTGATACTCTCAGAGCAGGGGAAGAGCTATAAAGTTTACTGTGATTCATCGGGTATTGGTCTAAGAGATGTGTTAATGTAGGGGGATCGAGTTTTTGCATACGGGGATTGGCAGTTAAGGCCACATGAGAGGAATTACCTGACGCATGACCTCGAGTTGGCTGCAGTCATTCATGTGTTAAGCTGTTGGAGACATTATCTCTTGGGAGATCATTTTGTGGTTTTCACAAACCAAAAAGGTCTCAAGTATATCTTTACTCAGCGTGACATGAATCTGATGCAGCAATGGTGGGTCGAATACCTTCAGTCCTTTGATTTTGAGCTTGCCTGTACACCTGGTAAAGGTAATGCAGTGGCTGATGCACTGAACCGGAAGACTCATATATAAGCAGTGCAGGAGGCCAGTGGTGAATGGAAGCTGTTGTCTTTGTTCTCTGAGATTCATTTATAGGTTCATGATAGTCAGGGGCAGACTTATATTTCTTCTTTAGCTGTGACTTCTACCCTCCTAGGCAGAGTGAGGATGGGACAGCTATCTGATTCAGAAGGCCTAGTTCTACGGGAGTCGGTGGCAAGTGAGGACCCTCCTCCTTGGTGGACAATAGGCAATGATGAGGTACTGTGTTTCCATGGAAGAGTATGGGTTTCAGGGGATATACATGAGGAGATGATGCTGGAGTTTCATGCTTCAGTCTGGGTAGTTCATCCCTGAGTTACCAAAATGTACCATGACTTGAGACGTCAATATTGATGGCTGGGTATGAAGACAGATGTAGCTGGTTTTGTTGCGGGATGTTCCACCTATCATCAGGTGAAGGCGGAGCATCAGAGGCCAGTCCGATTGTTGCAGCTATTACCCATCCCGGAGTGGAAATGGGATGATGTCGCGATGGGCTTCGTGACTGGGTTTCTGAGGTCACCTCGAGGCAATTATGTCATGTGGGTTGTTGTGGATAGACTCACAAAGTTAACTCACTTTTTGCCAATAAAGGAGACCTTCAGTGTTGATGAGCTCGGGAAGTTTTATATCTGAGAGATCGTATGTCTTCATGGGTTCTCTCGTTCTATCATTTCAGATAGGGACGCCCATTTGATGTCTCGTTTCTGGCAGAGTTTTCAGAGGTCACTGGGTACACAGGTGCTTTTGAGCATAGCTTACCATCCTCAGACCGATGGTCAGTCAGAGCATACGATACAGGTGCTAGAAGACATGCTCCGTTCATGCATCCTAGACTTTGGGGGCTCTTAGGAGAATCATATACCCTTAATCGAGTTTTCCTATAATAATAGTTTTCATGAAACTATTGAGATGGCACCATATGAGGATTTATACGGTATGCCATGCTGATCGCCTTTGTGATGGATGGAGGAAGGTGAGGCAGATTTACTGGGACAATGTCAAGTGAAGGATACTTCTGAGTAGGTCCATTTGATTCAGATGCAGATGGTTATTGCGCAGTCTCATCACAAATCTTATGCTGATTTCCGCAAACGACCCTTGGAGTTCATGGTTGGGGATCAGGTTTTCTTGCGTGTTTCACCGAGGTTGGGACACAGGCGGATCAAGAGATTTGGTAAACTTTCAACGAGGTATGTGGGGACATTTGAGATTCTGGAGAGAGTCAGGCTGGTTGCCTATCGGTTTCAGTTAACACAGAGGTACCGAGCCATGCATGAAGTCTTACATGTATCTCAGTTGCGCCGCTATCATTCAGACCCATATCACGTCTTTCAGCCGAGGAGGTTGAGCTCGAGGAAGATGTGTCCTTTGAGTAGCATCTAATTTGTATCGTTGATAGGAGCATGAAGGTTCTCTGAGGCCAGTCAGTTCCTCTCGTTCGGGTGCTATGAACAGTGCAGCGGTGCCGCCAATGGAACAGTTAAATGAGAAATGTACACACCGTGTAGCTTGTTTTTTTCTCTTAAATGGGCAGTAGCATCCTCTATTCACAGGGAAGGATTAGAATCGGAGGAAGGAGTCAGGAGAGGAGGTCGGACCTTTGAGGATCTCCAGATCGAGCATCGGGAATCTGTTCTCACCTCTAACGATCTCATTAGAACCGAACGGGTGAGCCCTTCACTCTTCTTAAGTCGTTCATGCCAATTCTTCCTCTAAGGGAAGTTATTTGAGTTTGAATGGAGTTTTCTTTCACATCATATCTAAGTAATTCTTGGATGATTCAAGGATCGTCATTCGCGTATACCTTTTAGGGGCATTTAAGGTAGGTGTCTTGGTGTTTAATTGCCAACTGTTTTGCATTTGTGTGAATTGTTGATCTACGAACCCATGTTGGGGTGTCCTGAGGCTAAGGCCTTGGATGTTTTAAATACCTAGAATTGTATAGGTAATTCAATTTGTTGACAAAGTGCCGTTTGGGATCTATTCTTGGATCAAGGGCCACACCGGGGGTGCGTTCCTCTGTTTAGCCGTTTGGCCAGGATACCTGAGGGTATTCTACGTTTATTTTGCACATTACTTTTTCCTCAAGAGGAATTGTATGTGAATTGATTGTTTATATATTGGTCATGGACTTTTTACTTTCTTAGCCTCAGGGTAGTTCTTTACTTAGCCTAAGTAAAGTGTTACCTTTATGCTGAGGGTAGTGTCTATTTTGGCTTAAGGGAAACATCTTTCGTGCCTGTGGGCGATAGACTCTGTGCCTGAGGGTGGCACTTCGTACGCCTGAGGGAAATATCTGTTATACATGTGGACAATTACCTGCAGGTTGCATTTTTGATTTCCAGAGGGTAAGGGTTTGTGTGTCTGAGGACACTGACTGTTTACATAGAAATTCACTATGGTTGTTTCCCTAATGAATGATTAAATGAATAATAAAATGGCAATATAATTGGTAAAGTTAGTTACTTTTGAGTAATGCTTAGTTTATTTCATTTTACAACTGCAAAATGTTGTTTCATATTTCCAAATAGTTGGGCACGGGCATTTGGTGGGTGCCTACTAGGATTTATATATCACACCCCGTTCGGGTCATGTCTTCGGCCCAAACAGATTACATTTCTGCAGGTGTGGATAAGTTAAAGGCTCCCTATACATGTACTTTATTGCTACTGAGGAGTATGGGAGCATGGGACTGGGCTTAGGCTCTCGATGCTACCGGCTGCTTTGTTTTGTTTTTTTGTACTCTATATTGTACTGTAATGTAATGTTGTGTAACATTTTATGGCTATTTTTCTTAGAACTTAAGACATGTTGCATCATCATCTATATAATTGTTGTTTATCTTTTACTGTAGTTATTTATTTTAAATGTGTATGGTTTATTGCTTACACTGTTGTTGAATGCTTTCTATTTGTATTCAGCTGCGCTACACTTTGACAAATGAGGTCATAGTTTCCCCACTATCAGACATGATCCCTCACTGCTAGTCGGTAGCCTCTGGCGTTTAGGGAAATGCGCTTGATTTCTTCTGACCATCCGGGTTCAGGGCACCCATTGAGTTCCACCTAGAACTATGATGTTACACTCCATACTTCAATGATTGTCACATTGACTATTAAATAATTCAAACACAATGAAAAAAAATACAACATAATTATTACATCAATAAATTTGGGTTCTTCAAGTGGTGGTTCACGTCACATGACTGGTAATAAGAAATGCTTTAAGATTATTCCAAATATGAAGGGGTGAAAAGTCACTTTTGGTGACAATTCTCAAGGAAAAATCAATAGTATATATAATAAGTTTGTTCTTAGAGAACATTTAATGTTAAATGTTTTCTTTTTTATAGGACATAAGAATGAACTTATAATAATAATTTAATTGTGTAAATGAGGATATTATCTGAACTAGTAGAATGAAAAACAATTTGATCAAATTTCCTAAGGTAAGTTTATTCTTTCTATCAATAGTAATCAAAATATTTTCATAATAAACTTATAAGTCATAAGAAGACAATATATACCTTGACTTAGTGCACTGAAAGATCAATCTTGTATGTGTCGTAGAAGATTATGATATTTTAATTTTCTAACATTATCCAAACTTTCTATGAAATATCTTGTTAGATATCAACCAGATCTTGGGTTTACCTCTTCTAAATTTTTTTATCCTTATCAATTTGGAAAGAAGCATAAATCAATTTTTAAATCTACAAGTGAGGATTCAGTTTCTCATGATTTATAGTTAGTGCACAAGGATTTTTTTGGTCTAATACAAAATATAATTATTGGTAAAAAATACAATGTATAAGTTTTAGATGATGACTACAAAAGATATACATGGGTCTATTTTCTAGAAATGAAAAGTTGGAAGCCTTATTCTATTTTAATATATTTTTAATCCCTTATTAAATATAATAAAAAAATACCTTTGGTTACTATTTTTAGTGGTCCTGGAGGATTATTTGTAAAATAAAAAATTGAAACTTTTTGTAGTAAAAAACATGTAATACAAAACTTTTCAACTCCTAGAACACCTCGGAAAAATTGTGTAGTTAAAAGAAGAAATAGGGTTCTTCAATAGATTAATAGAACTATATTGATTGAATACTCCATTGTCAAGAATTTTTTGTTTGAAACAATTATTACTGACTTCTATACTACAGATTGAGAATTTCCTAGACCTTTTCTTCATAAAACTTCTTATGAGTTATGGACATGAAGAAAACCAATACATTCTAACCCAAATTTTTTTGGATAAACTTTTCATTTTTAATAAAAAATATAATTTCCATAAATTTTCTTCAAACAACCTGAAACCATATCTTCATATGTTTTTAAAAAAAAAGGATTTTCAACCGATGTTGGAAAATTTTTCTCATGAGAGAAAAATTGAAGAAAATATTTCTGAGGTTGTACCCCCTAAATAAATTCAACCTATTATTGAAGAATATAGTTTTTATAATGCAAGAATTAAGATAATCTGTAAGAATAATCTTAGTGATAATATAATTGTTGTTTTAAGACAACCTATTAAAACTAGAAGTTATGTAATAAATGAAATTTTACACTAGACATTTTTCCACAATTTGAACCAGACTCATGATGAGGATTTATTTGATGAAGTATGGATAAAATCAATAAAGGATGAACTCAATTAACTTATTATGAATAATGTTTGTACATTAGTTGAACTACCGAGGTATTTTCCTATCATTGGTGTAAAATGGATTTTCTATAATAAATGTTATGAAAATGGTGTAATACTTAGAACTAATTTTAAACTTATAGGGAATTATTATATTCAATAATAATTCATAGGCTATGAAAAAACTTATATTCTAGAATCTAGACTTGAATCTATTTTTATTCTTCTATCTTCTGTAGTATTTTTAAATTTAAATATTTCTCAAATGGATGTAAAGTATGTTGTTCTTAATAAAAATATAAAAGATAATTTTTATGAAGAACAAAACCTTGTTTTTTAACACATAAAATCTCTAGATCATGTTTTTAGACTCCCTAAGTCATTTTATGGACATAAACAAGTCTCTAGAACCTGGTATAATAGATTAAAAATATTTCTGTTACAAAAAAACATTTAAAGGGAGTTTTGGATCCAATGTTTTTTATTAACAAAAATTTAAAAGATTCCAACATTGTTCTAGTTTATTTCAATGAAATTATATTTAGATAAACTCAGAAATAAATTATTAATTTTGTTGTGCATCATATGAAATATGATTTTGAGATGATAATCATGGGATAATTAAATTTATTGCTTGGTATTAAAAACTATAAAAAAAACTAGAACGAACTTTTATACCTCAAAAAAAGTATATAAGAAATTTACTAAAAAAATAGGTTATTAAAAAAAGAGTATTATTACTCCTATCCAGACCTTAAAAAAATTGATCTTTAGAAATCTTTCAAACTGGTTGATCAAAAGACTTTTAGAGGAATGACTTTTCGTTTACTAAATCGCATAGCTAGTCAAATATATTTAATTTTTTCAATATGGTTATGAGTGAGATATAAAGAAAAACCAAATTAATCCCATCTTAAATATATAAAATTTATTTTTCATTACCTTTATTGAACTATGGATCTTGGTTTATTTTATAATTATGGATATTATTTTTTACTTATTTTTTACATATGCTTATCTTTATGAATGTAAAATGGGAAAAAATAACATCTATAACTTGTTATTTATTAGAAGAAGATTTATTTTCATAGTCATAAGAAATAACATTCTAGATAACCTTCCACTTATGAAGCATAATAAGTGGCGGTTATAATTTTTTGTGCTCAATTGTTGTGGATAAAACACACACTCACGGATTTTAGAATGAGTTTTAGTAAAAGTCTTATTTTTTTTTGATAACAAAACTATCATTTCTTTATGTAATAACCCAGCACATCACTCTAAATCTAATCACATTGTGATAATACATCATTTAATTATGTCACACCCAAAAATAATATATTATTTTACAATTCATCAAAACACAAGAACATATTTGGGATATTTTTCAAAACAACCAAATTCGTATATATTTTAACATATTAAATAGAATATAATAATGGTTGACATAAAATAATCATTTATATCTAATTCATGTCAAACTATTTCCTAACAATATAAACATTTTTAAAAAGGGGAGTTTAATTTTACTATGTTTTGAAAATTCTAGTTTTTCTAAAAGATTTAAATGTTTTTTCTTTTCCTTTTCTTCTAGAAAATTTTTTTAATAAAATTTTTGTAGAACAAACCTTTTAAAAAATATATGAAAAAATATTTTTGATATTATCTCAAGAAAAAATATTATAAAAATGTTTTAGAAAAAAATTTCCCAAAATTTTTTGGACAAAATTTTTTTAAAAATTTTCTAAAATGTTTTCTACAATAATTCTCTAAAAATATTATATAAAAACATTCCATAAACTAATCCAAACAAAATATTTTCCTAAAAGATTCTTAATAAATATTTTTTTGAAAACCAAAAAATTATAATTACTGAACAAACTTACCTAAAAAATTATTTCCATCTTTTCTAAGAGTGAAACTCTAAATATTAAATTTTTTATATAAATTAATATAATATTTTTATATTGCTTATAAATTTTCTATTTAATGACTCATTAAAATGTTTTATAAACAAATAAGTTTTATTCTGAACAAATATTTATATGAAAAAAAAATTCTCAAAAATATTATAAAAAACTTCAAGAGTTGAGTAAATAAATTTCATCTTTTGATAATGATTTTAGATGTTAATAAAGAAATGGGTTTTAAACCTAGTCATTAGATCTTGGAGAATATAAATTAATATCCACTCAAGCCTATTTAACGTAGTTTTTTCACCACTCTTTTACTTCTAATTGTTTCCAGAGAACAGCTCTTGTTATTCTATTCTTAGTCTTTATGTTTGTATATGGTTTTTCTGATGGCCTCTCTTCATCCGATTTACAAAAATGGATTTATCAAGTGACTTCATCAATATATTTGTTGTAAAAAATGATTGATAAAAATATTTTAGTATGATACGTATGATTCCTTGCTAAAATATTCCATTTTTTCATGGTTGGGAAGATCTGTTTATATAAAAACATTATTCTGATCTTAATTTCCCTGATATTGTAAGAGAGATGTACGAATATGTTGAATTCAATGTGGAAAAAATATGAAAGTTAAAAGTTTAGCTCTTTTTTAAAAATTGTAACATTTAAATATTTTCCAAAAGTATAAGAATTTATAGAAGTTACTTTTAACGTAAAATCTAATATTGTTACTCAGAAGTTACCTAGGATGAAGGAAAATTTTCAAAAATATAGAGTAGAAATTTATTTGTTTTCATCTTATGAGAAAGTTAAGAAACTTTAACCATATTTATTCAAATGAAAAGATAATAGATATATGGATGGAGAGTTTCCTTATTCATAGGAAATGATATTGAGATATAATGAAAGTAAAAGATATATATTTTTCAGATTTCTGGTGAAATATGAGAAAGTTTAATCATATGAAGTTTCTGTTCTATTATATAGATTATAAGAAGTATGAGACAATTAGGGTTAAATTTATCTTATTTCTAAGTTTTTTATACAGTTTTTAGTAAACTTTCTAAAATTTAGAATGTTCAAGAACAAAGATACACTGATAAGGAAGAAAACATATTTTATTAGAGAGAGAACAATAAAAAATATAAGACTTGTGATGTGCCTCACCTAAAACGGTTTATTGATATATTGGAAATTTATGTATCTGAAGTAAAAACATAAATGTTAAAATATAAGGAATTAGAAAAGATAAAATTAGGAGATGTTTCTCCTTGTTTTATAAATTGTTAATTAAAAACTACCTATGATGATATATTTCAAGACTTTTTGAAGAATAATGAAGTGAATAATCCTAGATGTCCTAATTTTTGTTTCGATAAGGCTAAGGTATTTGAAATTAAAGATAAAAAATAAAAAAACATCATGAAGATGGAAAGAATACAACGCATAAGAAATTTGATGATCCAGATCAGTTGGCCCAAAAGTTCTTAAAAGGTGTTAAGAAAATGAATGCAAGTGTGGATATGGAAACACAACGAGATTATTTTTCTCTTTCTCCTCTATCCAATGTACAACTATAAATTCATAAATATACTCTATTATAAGTCCAATGTTTCAACCTATATAATATCCTCTATCTATATAAAAGTAAAAAAATAAATGTGTTTATTAATGAAAACTCTTAGTTTAAAAAATTTGATGAAACTAAATTTTTGAAATTTCATTAAAAATATAGAAAATGGAAGACTATATGTGAATAATAACTTTCAAAAGATTCATAGAAATATATGAAATTTGAAGGAAGATTAGGAAATATTTTTATTTCTCTATTAAATCAATCGTTTAAGGATGCATATATAGATATATCAGACGTAGATTTTACTTTAGAAATAGAAGATTAGTATTCACAAAATAAAGTTTCAGAAAAACCTGAGTCTGATAAATAAGCTCATGTATTTGATGTTTTTTAAAAAAAAATATACTTAAAATAGTGAAGAAGTAGGAACTTAAAGACCACTAGATCCATCTATTCTAGAAGTCTCATCTGATTTAACTCACTTTGTCCCCAGTAAAAGTAATCAAAAAATATACAACAAGGATAAATTATTTGGATGATTTTATTAATAATCTTGATGATACTCTTAATTATTTCCTTTATATTCAATCATGATGAAAGTATATCCAAGGGAAAATCAAATTTTCTGGAAAATTAAAATACATGGAAGAAACAAATAGAGGCATTTATTAAAAATAAATATGTGTTTAAATATTTCAAATTAAAGTACAAACTAGACTCTATGAAGTTAAAGAAAAGTTTTAGATGGATAAAAAAAGTCTAGGGTGGTATAAATTTCTATGATGAGAAAATGAAAGGCATAACATTATCCTTAAAATAAATTTCAAAATGGATAGATATATGAGTTATGATGTCAATGAAAGAAAATGGGAAATTGATAATCTCAATATATTTTGCAATACATCAAGATAATGATATTTCTGAACAATTCAATTAGATTATAACTTTAGAAGAAGATGTTATAAATTTGAAGTGTGGGAATAAAATGTTTCACATTCTTAAAGAAGATATGAAAAATCATATATTAGTATTTTCTTAATCTGAAAATTATTAATACAATGTGATGAAGTTAAAGGTTCTTATAATGAAACTTTTAAAGAAATATGTATTCTACTCTTTGGAGCTCTTGAAGTGTTTTGTAATTAAACAAACTCATTCGTTTCTTAATTTTTCTAATGAAAGTTCTTCTATATTTTTTGTATTTATGTTTTTCAATATATTTTGACGAATATCTTTTCATATACATTTTGGATGATTGGTTTTCAATTTTTATAAATTTCTTTCATAGAAATGTCTCTTTATATAAAATTTTTCATGCACATTCTACCACCTTATATTTTTTTGGAAATCATAATGTAAATGAAATAGTGATAAAAAATAATATTTAAACAAAATATTCAAACGTTTTTTCAAAATAGAGAGAGAAATCAATTGAGGGGGAGAAATATAAAAAGAATTAAAAGTGATACATTTCAAAAATACGTAATATACCTGGAGAAAGTATTTTTAGTGTTATTTAAACTTTATTTTTTCTCTATGAGTGTTGTTTTTTGTGCATTTAAAAAGGGGATATTGTTGTGTTGAATTTTTTCTTTCAACAATTTCTATCCTTAAATTTGAAACTCATAACACTCTTACTTAAATACTTAATTTTAAAAACTTTATACTTCCAAGGAGTTTAGAATGATTTTTATAAACCATATATTTATAACATATGTAGAATACATTTTAAATTATATGGAACTTAGCTTAAGTCTTTTGGATAAACCAAATCAGATGGAACTTAAATTTAGTCCTCTAAACGAACTAAAACGGACCGAATCTTATAAATTTGATAGAATTGAACATTTTATAAAGGATGGATGATTTCAAGGTAAATCAAATAAAGGTCTATAAATTTTAAAAGGTAAATTATAACAAAGTTTCACCAGATGAAGTTATATTAAGTCTATCGAGAACACCTTATCAGACGGAGGTAGACATGATCTTCAGATAATCCTTTAAAAATACCTACTGGATAGCCTTATATATTTCTCTAAAAAAATATTTATAATAGATGGAATAATTTAAGTATTTTAACAGGGTTTTATCATAATTCAATAGCAGACAAAGAGGATGTACTGAATCTAATCACGTAAAGATGAGTTCATCCAAAGTCATTTCGACCACCTTTGAGATATCTGAAATATAATCTCTCAATAAATTTTTATAAAAATATGATGAATTTGAGGAGGAATACTTTTCATCATTAAAAATATAAAGTTACTTTGAAGCTTCTATAATATATTGTTACTCATTCTCTCCATTGTAATCTTTAGAGAGTCTTTATATTAATAATTCTTTGAATTTTAAATGCATTGAGACATTTTGTGTTTGTAATTGTTTTTCTAATCTTGTGTTTGATCGATGGCTTCAGGGGATAGGATGATAGAGGATATTCTGATATTTTTAGTCATGGGATTTTGTGGATTTTAAGATAGAGGTTATTTTGATATTTTTAATTGAGTGTTCCTGAGGCTTGCAAAACAGAAGATTATTCAATATATGTATCGAGGGATTCCTTTATTAAGTAAGGAATACATTCCTAGCATGGTGAAAACCTGAGATACCTAAATTCATGGTTATTAACTTCATTAAATTTTAAGGTTAAAGAGTGTATACCTTTTTTATAAAGCTTCTGTAATATTTTCATACACATTTTATAAGTTTTAATTTATTTTTTTCTACAAGTTTTTATTTTCATTGTATATTCTTAAGGAAATATACATATTTTATATTATAAAATTTTATTTCCACTCTAATTTTATAAATTATAAGTATAATTGATTTTACTATTAATTTATTATACTATAACAAGGTCGTTGTGAACTAATATCTTAGTATATTAATGCATTTTTTTAGTTTTGGTTTATAAACAACAATTCATCCCCCCCCCCTTAATAGTAAATTGATTACTATTTAAAACCTATTTCACATGTTTTTATTTAAAAAATAAATTTATTGGTTTTAAAAATTGAATTTCATAATAAGGAATTAATTTTATAATAAACATATTGAATATATCTCAGAGAGTGTTTTGGGTATTTTTTTAAAAAGTTATATTTTTTAGTGAATAGTGAAAAATACTGATTTTTGAATAACTGTCATTTCTTTTTTTAAAATAATAAAATTTAAAATTACCATTTTTTTGATTTATTTTTACATCAACATAATTAAAATTTTATTTTACATATTATAAATAATACCAGAAGAATCAACTTTAGATTTTATTTTTGAATATGTTCATTTTTTCCATAAAACTTAATTTTCTAAATTCAGTTTTGTGTTGTGATTTTCAAACTTATATTTTAAGTAATTTATGAACCTTATACATATTAAATCATGAATATTTATTTTAATATTTTTAATTAAGAGTTTAAAATTTTTAAAAAATTAAAATTTCATTTTTCTGTCATTATGATAAGTAATAATGGTATCAATTTGACACCTCCAAAAAAATTAAAAATTGAGTCAATTAAAGAAAAAACTAACTGATAAGGTCACAAAATATTATCTAAATTTTTATTGTATGATGTTATTTAAAACCTTATCACCTTATCTTATAATTTTGGTTGTCCAATTTCCACTCAATAATGAGAATGGCTTAATGTTATTTTAAAACAATGAATAATTACAAGTGTGACACTCCCCTATTTTATAAAAGAGAACCTCCTATCCTCCCATACTCACACATTTTGAGAAATATATTTTATCCAATCTATCCCCAAAATAAATCCATATTCCCAAAATTTCATGGTATTACCAAATGACCAAACTTAGAAGGTTGATGGTGCAATATAAAGGAGGTTTACCAAAGAGTATGTATAACTCTTAAATAAATGTTTTCATTTTTATTTATTATTCTACCTCCTGTAAATATTAACTAAACATGATAAAATAATAACATAACAACATTATAAATAATAAAATATTATTATGATTATTTTATAACCCTTTTTATTCTTCTTTCCCATCTTAAGGTAAATGAAAACATCGCTTATGTGTATGTGTGGACTACCACCTCCACGGAGCGATGTGTTTCATTTTCCCTCATTGGATCATATGGATGGTTAAAATTATGAAACAGATGAATATATATGATATTTATGAATTTATTATTATTCTATAAATATAATATATCACTTAAATTCTTACCCTTCCATCTGTTGTAAAATGATACCCTTGCTTGTGAGTATGTGTAAACTACCAACTCCAAGAAGCAATGTGATTCGTTTTTAAATTACACTTTAAAAGGATCATCATTAGGATGAAAAAAATGAATAAATATTATATGGGTAACATATTTATTATTTTTAAAAAGTACAATATTAACTAATTTATTTCTTTTCCACCCATTAGAAAAATCAAAATGACGTGCATGCATACATACATACCATCATCTCTATAAAATTACGTCATTTATTTTTCATCACTGAATTGCACGGTTCATTTTAAAAGTGTATAAAATGTATAAATAATATAACTATAACATTGTTAAGATTATTTAGTTAATATAATCATAACCCCTTCGGCCACGTCTAATGCACTAATTTTATTTTGAGGTTACAAACCGAACATCCACAAAAGTTCTAATGTGAACATAATAATTTATTAACTAAATAAAACATGGTAATAAATAAAATAATAAGAAAAAAAACAATGAGATGAATATAAAAAGGTTTATTAATCATATATAAAACAAATATAATTTTATTATTTGTGTGTTAGATAATATGTGAATCTAGATATGACTTAATATAAGGGATTACCCTTCAAGATGTTGCTTTAAATATTCTAAAATCTTTATACTTAATATTTATAATCCTTAAAATATTATAAGAAAATTAATATTTATATGTAAAATATTTTTAAAATTAATTTTAAAATACTTTTTCACATTATTTTTAATGTTTTTATAATGAATCTTATAAATATTTATTACACGGTTCGTTTTAACTTTTTTAATTAAAGTGAAAAATAATGTTTTTTATGTATTTGGAATGGATTCAGTTTTTCATTACCATATCCATTATTTTTTATCAAAATTAATCTAATAGTTAACATGGTTTTTCAAAGAATATCTTATTCCAACTCTACTAGGAATTTTTCATTTTTGAGGGTTTTCATAGAAAGTTTATTTTTCTCATTATACTTATGAAAAATGAAACAAGTTTTACTTATGGGTTAAAATCAGTTTTTAAAGGGTTTTATGATGAGAAAGTGATAGATTACAAATGTTTTTCAGGATATAATTCCTGAGAATTATAGATGATGAAAGGTGATCCCAATATAGCTCATATTTATGGGTGATCCCAATATGTCTCTCTTGTGTATTTGGTAGTGATTTAGTCTTCAATGGAAAAAAATGAGATATATGACTTTTAATATTACTCCTATGAAACATAATGGTATTTAGTTATTCTG
The DNA here is from genome assembly GCA_963277665.1 of Viscum album. Classification (NCBI taxonomy): domain Eukaryota; kingdom Viridiplantae; phylum Streptophyta; class Magnoliopsida; order Santalales; family Viscaceae; genus Viscum; species Viscum album. The sequence goes on from OY728142.1 coordinate 1,546,023,986, forward strand.
AAATGGTTTAAAAATAAGTGAACATGGGTTATGAATTGATTTAGGTGGCTACATAAGGATTTCCTAACAATTAAAAATTTTATTTCTTGTTTTATTTTAAATATATTTATATTTGATTTCCAAAGCTTTATTTGAGTCTTTTTATAAAGGATTTGAAATTTCATGTTGTGTGTGCATTGATATCCTTTGAAAATGGATTTTGAAATAAGTGTTTATTTCTAAAAAATGATCTTGAATTGAAATGAGTTATTTAAAACATTTGTTTATGATGAATTTTGTGATGCAAAGGAATGAAATGTATTTTTTTTATTTAGGAAAGAAATGAATTGATTTGAAAGGAATTATTTTTTTATGAAATCCATTTTGTGTTGTTTTTTGAAATGTCATGGCATGTTCTTAAAACATGAACTTCCAGACAATTAAATGGTTGAATGGTTGAAATGAGTTTATAATGATTGAAAATAATTATTATCCATTGTATGATTTTTATTATTTAATCACATGGAATACTAGGTAGTTTGGTGGGAAGAAAACATTATAGGTTAGTATTATCTCTACCTATAAATGGATTTACAATGAAAACAATACTAAAAATACTTGAGAGAGGGGAGTATATTCTTTGGTATTTTCTCATATTCCTCCAAATCTTGGGAAATAGGAATGCATGAACATCAGTAGTTGTACTTCACCATGATGTGTGATAATCCATGTACAATCCTATCCCCTTGTATCTTAACCATGGTGTTATGTTTGATTTGTGGATAATTGAAATGATTTGTTCATCACAATGTTATGAAATGTTTTATTAATGTCTATTTTGTTATAAATTCTTATCCATCCTTGTTTTGGTGAGAGTTTTATTTTTTACATGCTTTTCTCTAGTCATTAAATGATTGAAAATAATGTTTCGATATGACATATGAAAATATTTCCATGCATTATTTTAAATTGAAATTTTACATGTATGGTTTATTTGATATTGATTTCTTATGAAATGATTTAGTGTAAAACTATTGAGAATTATTCTTCACATCATAGTTTTTCTATTGAGAATTAATATATTTTCTTATGTCAGGTCCAGGGAAAGGAAAGGTACCACTTAGTGGTAGTGGATGTTCTTGATTAGCGGTACTTGTGAGTTATCAATGATTGGTGGAGCATTGTGATCCACTTATTGCACAGAGTTTCTATGATATTACCTTGATGGTCGTATCTGAATAAATTAGTTGACATGCTATATTGAAACTTGTATTTATATACTTGTGTTTGTTTCTCTCTTGAGGAGTGTTTATCATACTGAGTGTGTATTCTTTTGTATTTACTACTTTCTATTGATGTATTGTTCGTATTGTGAAATCATTACATCTTTATTTTATTTGATACCCAGTCCCTATTTTCCATCCTGTGGAAATCAATAACACTATTTGGTCCATGTTAGAACTAATTCAGGTCCTATTTTGGTGGGTTATCTGGGTCAGTTCATGAGAAATTGGTATCAAGGGAGGTCATGTCCTTTCTTGATGTTGGCAAACAGTTTGGGATGTCTTGGTAAACATAAGATGGGATTGTTTTGACTTAAGGGGTAGCTTATGAGTGGGTTCCTGGATATATATCATCTTAATAATCATTAAGTGACTATGGGATATTGTGAAAATGTTTTTTGGATGATTTTTTGATATGAATATAGACATTTTCCAAAGATGTAATCTGTGACTAGTGTTTCATAGTAGAATTATGGTAGATTGAATTGATGATATCATGTATCTTGACTGGAATTTACTTTATTATCTACTGACTTTTTATATTACTATTTCCCTAAGAATATATTTGAAATTACCTCAAGGGGGAGTTGTTAATGAACCAAATCAATATAATGATCCAATTGATCGAAAACTTGTAAAGGTTGTTGTGCATGTGGCCCAAGATCTAGGTTAAGAAGCTACACCTATTCTCGTTAAGGCTACATAGGTTTAACTTCATATGAATGATATAAAAGATTATTCCAATGAATTTATATGACTAAATAAATCAGATTTTTAGGGTAAAAATAATCCTAGATAAGTATAGGATTGGTTGATAATGGTTGAGAAACTCTTTGAGTTCTTGGACACACCTGGATCTCTTAAGGTGAAATGTATCATCTCTAAAATTTATGGTCCGAACAGAAGGATTTGGGATTATATAGTTCTAGTATGGAATAATGTGGTAATAGAGTGGAAAGACTTCAGGGATCTCTTCATGAAGTAGTTATAGATAGAATTTATAGTGTTTCCTAAGTCGATTGAGTTCCTTAAAAATCATCAAGATGATCGGATAGTGACCCAGTATACCAACCAATTTTTCAATATTATTCATTTTTCAGCTGAGGTGGTATCAAATAAGAAGCTAAAATCTCAATGGTTTGATATGGGACATCATGTAAATATCTGATATCGATTTTTTATGCTAAATATCACCTCACACGACTGGAAAAACGGCCTATACCCACGGTTCAAAATCATGGGTATAGCCTATTCCCACGGTTTTGGGAACCGTGGGCTGGAATGGCATCGGTATAGGTCCCCGGCCTATACCCATGGTTTTCCAAACCGTGGGTATAGGTGTCCTGCCACTGTGTCACTGAAACATATCCAATTTCCACGGTGTCAATGACTTTTACCCACGGTTTCAAAACTGTGGGTATAGGTCCTAAAATAATGCAGGTGCCGAGTTTCGATCCCGCAACCTCTTCGCTATAAACACCGCGTCTAACCACTACCCTAACTTCACCTATATGTATATATATATATTTAGTTAAATATATTTATAAAAACCATGGGTATAGAGGGAAGAACCGTGGGTATAGGGTTCCCACCAAACAAAAATTTCCTTCCCACGGAAGAAACAAATTTCCTGTGCACACAAAATTGACCTATACCCACGGTTTTTCATAACCGTGGGTATAGGTATTTTATCCCAGACCTATCCCCATGGTTTTCCCCAAAATTGTGGGGATAGCGACCCCTATACCCACGGTTTTGGGAAACCGTGGGTATAGGTTACTTTTCAGGACCTATCCCCATGGTTTACCAAAACCGTTGGGATAGACCCCCCTATACCCACATTTTTGGCAAACCATGGGTATAGGTCACGAAAAGTCACCTATACCCACAGTTTTAGAAAACCGTGGGTATTGGGGGGGTCTATCCCCACGTTTTTGGGGAAAACTGTGGGGATAGGTCCATTTTCCAGTAGTTCTCATATGTTGATATTTTGGATATATATTTAATGGGATAAATTGACAAGGATAGTATGTCAGGTTTTATGGGAGTTCCTCCTACTCCTCACAGTGGCTTGGGTGGTCTAATTAAAGGGAAGAGGAAGTAGGGTTTGTCTTGTGGTGGAGACTATGGTGGTGAATCTCAATGGAATACATTTTCTAAATCATCTAAAGAATCCAAAAAAAATCCATTGACCCTTTTTTCAATGTTAAAATACTAGGCACATAAAGCATGCATTCATGGAATAACCAAATATTTATAGCTCATGCATACATTCAAGAAAATTATTGAGGTTTTTTCGTGTTTTTACTTGTCACGACCCACCTTCACTAAGATGAGGGAAGGGATAGAAGATTGCCAAACCCTTCCTTCCTCAAGTTTAAAAAGATATAATTACCCCCGAGACCCGCCTTCAATTGGCCCCAGAGTAGGGACTAGCTCCAAGGGTTACATAATTGCACATAAAATGGAAGGCATTACCCCTTTTTATTTAGTTGGATCGGGAGATAAGATAGTAAATCCCAACAACACCAATGGTGGAGTAAAAAGTAAAGCCAAAACTTTTTATTCCCATATGCATGTTCCAATAATAAGTGATACAAAAATAAAAAAAAATCCAAAAGTAAGTACCAAAACAAAAGAAAACAAACAAATTCAACAGTCCCGACATCCAAGCTAATAGAGTCCAGCATGGTCCTCAAAGTCATCTTGGAAACATGAAAGTATTTTTATTTATTTAGGGTTAGTATACAGGTATACTCAATAGAGGAAACCAAAATCTCTCGTGCACAAGTGAGGTGTAATGCCCCAACCCCAGTTACCCAGAGTCAGTGCATTATTACGTAACATTGGCTTGATCACAAAAGATAAATTCTCGAAAGACCGATTAGTTTAGTAGCCTTGGAAACACTAGATACATTTATAAATGTTACATTACATAATAAAGTGAAAAATCACAATAACATATCCTCCATAGTCCACACTCATATCCCCTTCAGAATATCCATGTAGGTCAGTCATAAAATATTTCTTCACATCCTGGTAAAAATAAAACATAGAAAGGGGTGAGCTCGGATGCTCAATAAGGATAACAATATAGTGGAAGCTTTCATAAATAAACATAAACATTTAAGGAAATGTATAACTAAAACAAAAGCCTTTTAAAATTGAACTTCAGTATAATGTGGCAAAAGTAAAATGAAATAATTCCATTTACTTATTCACATCGATATTCTACAAGTCGAATAATCATATGAAATATCAATAACCACTTTCATAATGATGGAATGCATAATGCCAGACTATCATAACCATGTAGCCAAGGCCTTGTACCAAGAATACAAATAAGATTTTGTCAAGGCCACATGCCAAGACACTAGTTTGTCTCATTAGAACTACTGATGCATTGAGGAGCTATATTGGGCTCCACCCTTCACTTATTAAGTCCAATGAATTCCTTATATGAAAAGGATTAAACATATCATAAACCATAAAATAAACGTATCACATAAAACATGCATAAAGAAAACATTAAATTTCCACATTTCAATCACAAGATATCAATACAACACATTGATATAATAAAACCATTTTCAATTCCAAAATAAAAGAAAAGTAAAACTTGGTATGTATTTTTCATTTAAAAAAAATTATGGCTTGTAGAGGAAGCCAAAACTCAAATAATGGTCACGGCCGTGGAGAAGTCGTTGTCACCGCATACGTACGACAAAAAACATTCCCTTTTTTCGTTTAGTAAAACGCTTCGTATAAAAAATATTCCTTTTGAATAAATGTAAAATTCATAGGTTTTTATACACCGTATAAAATAAAGTTGTGTATAAAACAAAATATGCCTCAATGAAAGGAGATTGAGACGAAGTAGCTTACCTTGTGTCCGACTTGACTCAATCATTCTTTAACCTCCTAAATAATAAACTAGAGTTAATTTATACTTGATTAAGAACCTTTTTCAAGTTCATTTTTCCTTTTATATCACTTATTACAATGTTATGAAAATTATTTAGTCATTTAAGTTAATAATGGTCATTTTGTCGATCTTTGGTACTTGAGTCAACAATAAACTTCTTATAATTACAAGTTGTTTATGTGGTAGAATATCCATTATCTCCAGAATTATATTAATGATGTATATATAATATATATCATATAAATATAGTATATACATTCATTTATAAGATTACATAATATTTAGAGGTAAGAAATGAAATGCACCGTTCATGGAGACGGTAAGACGTACGTACGCATGAACGCTACTTTCATTTCTATTTCGCATTTAATGGAATGAAATCATAATGATATAAAGGTATATTATAATTCCAGTATAATATAATATATAATATCATTTAATCCATCCTTTATACATCCCACATATGGCATTAACGATTCAAATCACTTTGAGGGGGTGGTAGTTCGCACTTCCTAAAATGAAATTATCGCGTTTACCCATAATGGAAATAATAATGGTATGCCATAAATGAAAAATAAAGAAGAATAAAGAAAACATAAACATAATATATATATATATATATCATATATATAAATAGTGTCATCATAATGGCCACAATGAGAGGTGTTAAAAGAACATTGAACAATCATCCTTTCGTGAGGCAGTAATTCTCCACCCACAGAAACGGTATGTTTTTTAACCATTCGATGAAGGTGTGTGTAAGTGTAAATAAAATAATTCTCATAAAAACATCCTAGTATATTTAATATACTGGTGTTGTTACAAAATAAATGAATAAAAAGAGTTTAAGGGGTTGGAGAAGCAAAATAATACAAAAGAACATAAACGAATACATTACCTTAAAATCGGGTAACTCTTTTTGTTTTGAGCCAAAGGCTTACTTGGGAAGAATTCTACCCAAATTGATGATTCTAGGAGTAATAGAGGGAATTTTATAGAGTATTTGGGAAGAGTTTGGCCGATCCAAATGGCTTTGATTGTGTGAATAAGGTGGTAGAGGTGGGGGCCTTTATAAGAGGAGAGGAGGGGCACTCTTGGAATGTCAGGAATTGTCACTTTATTTGAAAATGATTTTCGGATTTTAAAGGTCCCAAAATTATATATTTCTAGGATAACGTGATAAGGGTTCTAAAATTACTCTTCCAATAGATTTTTTACAAGTGTAAGTCTTATATTTTACCTTATCTTTTCATTTTATTTAAATTGTTTATTAATGAGGTAATCGTTGCGTCATCATGGTGTCATAAATAAATTAATTTATTTAATGTCTAAAAATTATAAAAAATATACTATGATGTAGGAAATCGTTTTAGATTTCCAATTACTATTTATAGTCAAAACTAGGACTTGTATAACCCCATGTAAAAATTATTTTAGTAAAACAATACATTTTCGTGACATTTTTATTTTAACTTTAAATGAAATGTTATTAATGTCATTTTCTTACCCAAGTGGATACATGGGGTCCCAAAGTTGACCCATGGATTATATTGGTCGGTCATGACTCATCCAATAAGGGTAGGACATGTGTCAAGGTAATTTCATGTTATTATAACATTATTTTTACCTTAAATTACACTAATTACCTTTAATCACGATTAATAAAACTTAAAAGTTACTATTCACCAAAAAAATTATTTTAATCCCATTGTACCACATATTAATTTTTAATGACAACCATGAATGTTGGATTTTTTAAAATCAAATCACAGAAGTGGTAAAGTTTCATTTAAACAAAAAATCAGTTTTTTAACTACCACTTAGTGGTTTCACTATTCATCAAAAATTGAAGTTTTTCAGAAAAATACCAAAAATTCACCCTAAGATATATTTGATATTCTGAAATCAAAAATGATGTCTATTTTATAAAATTAAAAACATAAAAGTTTCATTAATTAATTTAATAATTAATTCATATTGTCAGAACAAATAGCGTGTTTTTAGGAAACAATATCAATCAAAAGATTGACAATTGTTTATGTCCAATTTCAAAGTGAAATTAATTCTAATGACCACAATTGTATAAAATGGTAAAATTATATTCTAATTATTCTTTAAACCACTCAATAGTACAATTTATCACTATAAATTATTTTGATTAAAAAAAGTTGTTTTTATGTATTTTTCACTATTCATCAAAAATTGGATGTTCTCAGAAAAATTCCAAAAATTCAACATAGGCTAATTTCGATATTAAAAATAAAAAAATAAAGTCCATTTTGAAATAGAAAATTTATAAAATATCAAAAAGTGGGTATTACTTTTCATAACGGCTACTTTGATTGGTCGCGGTGTGTTAGAATCTCGAACTTGCATACAATGCAAGCTATTGCATTATTGAAAGAGAAGTGTACCGTGGAAGCTTGGGGTGTTACATGAGGAGAAATTCTAATTCCCTATAAGAAAAAGGAGATAACCAAAGAACCTATCAAGGAAACTATCCACCCTACCTCACCAAGGGACACTCCCCAAATAATTCAAGTCAAGTAAAGTAATAGTAATAGAACATCGATATTTGGGTACCCCGCACCATTTTACCACTGGTTATTGAAGTCATCCTACATGTCAAACCCCTCCCTCCATTATCACCGCAATCCCACTACTATACCTCGTCCACACAAACCTCAGCTACCACAACCACACATCCTTGCTGCAAACATTGGCCACTCGTAGGAGTGTTGGGAAAAACACCCTCCCCCATGAAATGGGGTGTTCGGCACAAAGTTATCAACCTAGGTGGGGCACGAATAAGAAACATAAGAACTAAATAATACATATAGGTAAACAAGCACTCATACCAACCTAGGGGTTCCCACACTATCCCATACACAAACACCCTTGTTACCATTCATTCATAAACTGCACAATAGCCACAACAAAGTCACATATCATTCCTAAAAAAAATATTCATTGAAACCATTCTGGTTATCACATTCAAGTGGTTCTATTTAAATAATTCTTCACTATCATGCAACTAATAGGCATATCCAAAATCCAATGAAGTAAAACAATCAAGAAACAATTTAAGCATTCACACCTGGTTAACTTTTAAATTCACAACAAAAGGGATTCGTGAGATCCCTCGAAGTAGTGGAACCAAACCAAGCCCCACCATACGGCCCCACATGGCCTCAGATCCACAAACAAACAACTACACCACAACAGGGGATCATATCCCCATCCATGTCACCCCACAAGAATCAAGCAGAAAAACCACACATATTACCAAGACAAAGAAATGGAGTTTCTATATTCAAACATACCATTCATTGTGTTCCTTCTTTCTTCTTGGTTAACCAGGGTGATCAAATAAGGATTCATGTTCACTGTACATCCATTTAATCAACCAATTTTGCATGATTAACTAATTTCTATGTTACACCCATTCAATCATCACAAAATATAGGGTTCTATTAGTGCGCAAGGAAATAACACCAACATCCATAATTTTCAGTGGACATAAGCCCGTATAATTCACAAGATATAATCAATGGAAAACGATTATAGCTGCATCATCAAACACATGCCTCCATTCTTTAAAAGTTCTTCTAATATCTTCATTAATGTTTGGTTTCTTCCATACCCTTAGAAACATTATCATACCCACTCTGCATGATACACAGTAAATAGAGGCGAAGGAATAACCCTACTTGGATGATCAACAATCAAATTTTTTCTCTTCGCGCTAAGAACTGGGGATGCGAGACTTGCAGGGGAGGAACTTCAGGGTCTCCAAGAGTGATAAATAAAGGCTCTAGCATAAGCACACCACTATCCTTGGGAAGGGGGACTCTAAAAGCACCATGTAAAGAAAACACATACCAGTAAAGAAGAAGAAAGAATTCTTATGCGATAAAAAGGAGAGATCATGGAGTTATAGGATATTAATTTTGATGGCTTTAAAGGAGGATTGTGTTTTCACCACGCGTTTTTATAGTTAAAAATGATGAAATTAATTTTTATTTAATAACTATCATTAGATAGGTTCCCATAACTATTGTGAGTTAAAGGGTTTCCTTTAAATAGAGGAAAATGTGTAACAGGGGAGGAACTGAAAATTATGGGAAAAGGGTGTGGCCCCGAGGAAAAGGCCACACGTTTTTTTAATTCAAGGGTCACCCAGCTCTTAGGAGATTTTTGATATCATTTATGGGATTTTAATGGATTTTAAAGGGGTATTAAAACACTCTTATGTCAAAAGATATGTTACAGGAGCAGCACTGGAAAAAGAAACAAAGGTGGGACACCATTTGGTGAGACACCGTAAATGGTGCCACGGTCAAGGTTCCATCGTCACTGTGCCACCGTAAGCAGTGCCAACATTTAGGTGGGAAACGATGATGGTGCGACCGTGATGGTGAAACCGTGATGGTGCGATCATTCTGGTGTGGCCGTTACGGTGCCACCATCACGGTGCCACCCTCACGGTGCCACTACGAGTAGTTCCACCTTATCTGTGTGTGACCGTGATGGTGTGAAGGTTACGATGCCACCATCATGGTGCCACCATCAGGCTTCTACCATCACAGTGCCACCGGTTCATTGGAACACCGTATGCGGTGCCACCTTTTCGGTGTGTGACTGTGACCAGTGCCACTATTACGGTGCCACCATGACCGATGCCACCATTTTGGTGGAACTGTTTGAAGGAACCAAATTTTGGAAAACTCTTTAATGAGTCATTTTCTGGTCCATTACAACAGATACCTCTCATTCTATTCTTGTCGTCGAGAATCGAAACTAGACCCGAAGAAAAGAGATGTGTCTAAACAACCACCTCAAAAGATACCTTTTAGGAGTAAACCTCCTCGACATCCAGGAACACATATCCCTCACGTAACCACTCAAACATATAAGGTTGTCACTGTGCAAACATATATATTATGGATTCCCTTAGTCCATGTCAAGATACTATCTACATTGGACAGCACTGACTCGCCTGCATGGTTTTAATCGCATCCACCTTAACGTATCTTGATTTAGGATCAGGTCCTCCCCTCCCCATAGTCAGGACTCTTCACACACATTTAGAGAACAAGGAAAACAACACATTTAATATTTAACAAGGTCAATCACTTCATCATAAACAAGTATAAGACATAACAGAACAAAAATCAAAACAACTCTAGGTATTGGGCGTGCATATGTGCCTCCCATTCCCAGATACTCTCCTCGAGGTCACCATGCCTCCATAACTCACAAACTGAGGGAATGGTTCATCCACAAAGAACATTCTCCTCACAACCTTAGATAATCACTTGTAGCTCTACAAACATCACGTCTTCATAGATATATAGCTTTCCCTAGTTGAGGTCATGTGAATCGTTATGCAGATACCGACGAAGCTGAGACACATGGAAGACGTTGTTCATCCTTAGTAGCGGTTGTGGTAGTGCCAGCTGATAAGACACTTCTCTGACCTTCTGCAACACCTCAAAGTGTCCGAAGAACCTGAGATAAATCTTACTCCCCCTGTCGAACCTCCATTTCCCACGCCGAGGGGAGACCTTCAGGAACATGTGGTCCCCAACCTCAAACTCCAAGGGTCTCCTCCTATGATTGGAGTACGACTTATTCCAATCTTGGGCCACCTTCATCCTCACTTGTATAAGCTAAACCTTCTCTGTTTTCTCCTTACCACCTCCGGACCAAGAACACCTACTTCCCTGACCTCATTCTAGCACACTGGTGAGTGACACGGCCTCCCATACAAGGCTTTGAATGGAGCCATTCCAATGGTAGAGTGATAGCTATTGTTGTAGGAAAACTCTACCATAGGAAAGTGTCGTACCCATGATACTCCAAAGTACAAAACACATGACCATAGAATATCCTCTAACATCTGGATGGTGCACTATGTCTGCCCATCAGTCTGGGGGTGGAAAGTAGTGTTGAGGCATAGCTGGGTGCCAAAATCATGTTGCAAATCTTTCCAGAATCGTGAGGAAAACAGGGTGTCCTTTTCGGAGACTATGGAACTCAGAACTCCATGAAGTCGTACCACTTCATCCACATACCTTTGTGTTAAGTCATCCACTGCACTCAACTCCTTTATTGCCACGAAGTGAGTTAATTTCTTCATTCGGTCTACCACTACCTAGATAGCATCGCATCCTCCATGAACCATGGGTTTTCCTATGGTGAAATCCATCTAGATGTCATCCCACTTCTACTTATAGACATCTAAAGGTTGTAACAGGCCTCCTGGGATGCAGTGTTTATCCATCACCTACTGACACATGAGGCACTTTTCTACAAACTCTTCCATTGTCTCCTTCACCTCGGGCCACCAAAACTGACCCCTCTTTCCTTGGTACATATTGGAAACTCTTGGGTGTACCGCCAGGGGTGAGTTTTGGAACTCACCAAGAACTCTCCTATGAATTATAATGGGGACTGAAAACATTCCATGAAACAACATCTGATTCTAGCTATCTTCTAACTATCCTTCCAGAGCATTACCCAGGCTAACCTGATCGTGCATCACTTCAGCCTCTAGGTCCCCCCACTGAGACTCCTCCACCAACCGCAATATAGATGACCACATTGTCATCTGGAATAGACATCCTCTTCCATTCTCCACTCTTGAATCCATGTGTAGGGTAGACAACCCCTCCATCACTCTCTAAGCATCTGCTGATTCTCTAACCACATCCTTTTGCGACTTCCTTCTCAAGGAATCAGCCACCATGTTTCTCTTTCCTGGGGTGTAGAAAATTTTGAAGTCATAGTCTTGAAGAAACTCGATCCACAGCCACTGTCGCAGGTTTAGGACTCACTGAGAGAAAATATACCTCTCAAGGTCTTGTGATCCGTGAATACCACAAAGCGCTCTCAGGTGAGGTAGTGTCTCCACAACATTAGTGCGAACACAACCGCTGTGACATCTAATTCATGGGTGGAAATAGTTACGCTCATTGGGATGTAACTTCCTATACCCATAAAAATCACCCCTTCTGTTGCATCAGCATACACCCCAAGCCTTGGCCTGAAGTATCGCAGAATACATCAAACATCACCCATTATTCTTGAAATCTTAGAACTGGGAAACTAACCAAATTCCCATTTATATAATTTAATGTTTTGTGTCATTGTTCACTCCACATGAAGGCCTGGTCTTTTCTGGTCAAAGCTATCAAAGGAGCTATAACTCAAGATAATTTGTGCATGAACCTTTGATAATATCCTGCCAGGCCCAGGAAACTACGAACCTCCATCACATTCTTGGTTGCTCTCTAAGAAAAAAGCACTTCAACCTTTGAGGAGTCAAATGATATTCCCTTCTAGGACACCATGTGTCCAAGGAAGTGCACCTCTTGTTCCCAAAACTCATACTTTGACACCTTTCTATAGAGCTGGTACTGTCAGAGGACCTCTAAAACTGTTCTCAGATGCTCAGCATGATCCTCCTATGATTTTGAGTAGATCGGTATGTTTTCAATAAACACGACTACGAATTGGTCCAGATATTCGTAGAAGACGGAGTTCATGAGCCTCATGAACATGTCTGGTGCGTTCGTAGCGCCAAACAACATGACCACGAACTGAAAATTCCCATATCTACACCTGAAGGTAGTCTTCAAGATATCACCCTCCTTCACTATCAAATGGTGATATCCTGACCACAGGTCGATATTGTAGAACCACTCAGCCCCCTTCAACTATTCAGAAATGTAGTCTATCATTGGGAGTAGGTAAATGTTCTTGACGATTACTTGATTCAGTCTCTGGTAGTCTATGCACAGCTTGAGACCACCAGCTGCCTTCTTCGTGAACAAGACTAGAGCACCCCATGGTGATGCGCTTGGTCAAACAAAACCCTTATTCTTCATATCATCAATCTGAATTCGTAACTCCCTCAACTCAAAAGGCATCATCTTATATGGATCCATCGAAATCAGACAGGCACTGGGTTACAAGTCTATCCTGAACTCAACATCATGTCAAGAGGGTAGATTCACCACCTCTTCAGGGATGATGTTCATGAATTCATTGATGATCCCCAGGACATCCACCATCTCTAATTATGATGACTCCAACGAGAGCTTGGCTAACAAGGAAAGAAGGGTCTCCACTTGCTGGCTTCCCTCCTAGCAACCTCACTCACCGATGAAAGTCACACATTGTCCACCCATATCTAAAAACATGATCCTTCTTCAGAAGTAGTTGATAACAGCACATACAGAGAATAGATATTTTATGCCTAAAATGACATCATATGACTACATCTACAGTAAAATAAGGTCCCCACTAGATTAATGTGGTCCCAATAATAGTCCACGTCCCCTACAAACAAGAGAAAAGATGTTCTAACCTCTGAATGGAATACTCAAAACTAGGGGTACGGGAAGTATCTTTGTGTCCAGACCCAAAGTTTGGGCTAGACAGGGTGCAACAAAGAACAATGAATCTACTGAATCAAATAAGGCACAGGCAGGAGTACTAGACAAGTTGAACGTACCTTGGACGACCTTCGTCCCTACTGGAATTGTTTCCTATGCGATGAGAAACTGCCTATGCCCAGCTCCTTTTCCACTCAACTATTGGTCACCTCCCTGACTGCGCCCTGGTCGAGGTCCCTGAGGAGTGCCCTGAGGTTGGCCCCATCCTACAACGTCTTCTCTCAGAGGAGTGGGAGCTCGATGTCCCTATTGTTTCTACTGAAAGGGCCTGGCTGAAAACTGATACTACTGAGCTGGGAGTTGAACCTGCCCACCCTCAGTGTAGTGCACTCAGTCCAGGAACTAATTCTAAAGATTCCCATGAATACCACACATGAAGCATCTCGGTCCTGGGCTTGAAAAGAAAGTTCGGGAACTAGGAGATCAAAACTGGAATTTTTGGGGCCTGCTCCCCACTGGCCGAAACCTGGAAGGCCCTGACGCTGGAGGCCTACTACTGATAGCTTTCCCCTTTGAAGAGCCCAACTGGATCCCCACTCATGGAACACCTCCCAGCGTGTGTATCCTATCCACCACTTCGGTCTTCCTCTGGACCTCCATGTATGTCGGTAGAGTGAAGGGAGTAACAACATACTAAAGAGATGGTCGGAGTGCCTCCTCTAAATGTCTCGTCCATGACTCCTCATCCAGAAAGAGGTCCATATCAAAGAAAAGTAGATCCTTGAACTTGATCCCCAACTCCTACACTAAAATGATACCCTGCTGAAGGTAGAGTAGATTCGGCCTCTTCTCCACCTTCATCATAGAAGAGAGGAATTCCGACCAGAACTCCCTCTCAAAGTAAGTCCATCAAACCTCAGCCACCCTCTTCTTCCCAAGATAGAGTGTCCACCACTGACATTCCACTCCCCACATATATCTTACATCCAAAGGAACCCATTACTCCGTCGAAGCCCAGATCAACCTGAAATCTATCACCAACTCTTTGAGCTAGCTCTTTGTCTCCATGTTTGAGATGATGCAATCGTACTTCCCAAGGGTCTATTCTTGAAAGTATTCAATGATACTTTTCCATTTTTCATTATCCTTCTCTTGATCATCCCTCTTATGATCAGAGAAATCAGCCTCCTAGGCTTCAATCACTGGCACTACTCATGTTCATCATCCGGGTACCATAGCTTCCTAGTAAACAAAGAATGCCTAAGCTTGAGTAGTGTAGAAGATTGTTTTAAAAAATTTCTTAAATTTTTTATTTATTTTGGATCCCCAAAGTACCCAATACACACAAAAACACAAGTAATTATGATGCATGTACCTTTCCTAGGCTCTCTACCCTCCAATCAGTGTAGCCTCACTTGGTTGTTCGATGGTTCTAGAGTCCTTCCATCAGATCATGGGGGGCCTAAAATCATTTGTCCTAGCTGGTCTTCCCTGACCTATTTCATGTGACAATATTGACTAACACTTTTTCCATACCATCCCAAGAAATACTCACTGTACCTAACTCATAACTCCATCCTATCTCTCAACCCAATCCTCTGATACCATTCTATTATGACCCACCTTCACCAACATGAGGGAAGATATAGAAGATTTCCAAACCCTTCCTTCCTCAAGTTGAAAGAGAGATAATGAACCTCGAGACCCTCCTTCAATAGGCCCCAAAGTGTCAAATACCACCAAGGGTACAGAATCACACGTAAAATGGAAGGCATTACCACTTTTTATTTATTAGGATTGGGATATAAGATAGTAAATACCAACAACACCAAGGGTGGAAGTAAAAGTACAGCCAAAACATTTCATTCAAATATGCATGTTCCAATAATAAGTGCTAAAAAAATACAAAAACCTACAAAGGGAAGTACCAAAAGAAAAGAAAACCAAAGACATCAACGGTCTGGGCGTCCAGGCTAACAAAGTCCATCACTGTCCTCAAAGTCCTCCTGTAAACTTGAAATATGCTTTATATACGTAGGGTGAGTATACAGTTATACTCGGTAGGGAAACCCAAAATCTCTCATGCACAAGTGGGGAGGCAATCTAATTACCTATGAGAAAAAGGAAATAACCAAAGCACCTAGCAAGGAAACTATCCACCCAACCACACCAAGGCACACTCCCCAAATAATGCAAGTCAAGTAAACTAATAGTAATACCACATTAATATTTGGGTACCACATCCCACTTTCCCACTGCTAATTGAAGTCATCCAATGAATAAGAACCCTCCCACCATTCTCATCACAGTCCCACTTCCATACCCTTCCCACACACACTTGGGATACCACAACCACACATCCCTCCCACAAACACCTAGGCCAAAACAGCCACACATAACCATGCCTGCAGACACCTGGGCTAGAACAACCACCACCACACCTGAGGACACCTCGTCCAAAACAACTACTGACATGCCTGAAGACACCTAGTCCTTATCCTGAATATACTTAGGAAACAACCTACCCACACACACCTGGTAAAACCACCATAGCTACCCAGAACGAAGATTCTTGGGATATAATGGACCTTAGGCCATCATGGCCTTCCTGAAGAGTCTTGGTCTACTCAGGAAAGGGAGCAGAAAAGGAGCTAATAACCAGCCACTCATGTGAGTTTTGGAAAAAAAACCCTCCCCCATGAAATGTCAATGTTCATCACGAAGAGCTCAACTTGGGTGTGGTGAAAATACAAAACATAAGAACTAAATTATACATATAGGTAAACAAGCACTCATACCAACCTAGGGGTTCCAACACTATCCCATACAAAAACACCTTCATTTCTATTCATTCATAAAATGTACAACAGCCACAACCAAGTCACAACTCATTCCTAGAAAACAATTCCCCATTGAACCCATTATGGTTATCACATTCAAGTGGTTCCATTTTATTAATTCTTCATTTTTGGGAAAATAACAGACATAGCCACAAGACTATGAAGGAAAAACAATCAATAAGTAATTTAAGAATTCACACCCAGTTCTCTTGTAAAGTCATGACAAAAAAAGGGATCCATGAGATCCCTCAAAGTACTGGAGCCAAACCAATCCCCACCATACAGCCCTGCACGGCCTCTGATCCACAAACCAAAAACTACACCACAACAGGGGATCCCATCCCCATCCATGTCACCCCACAAGAATCATGAAGAACAACCACACATATTACCAAGATAGAGAAAGGGAGTGTCCAGATTCAAATGCACAATTCATTGAGTTCATTCTTTACATTTGGTTAAATGGGGTGATCAAACAATGATTCTTGTTCACCGGACATCCATTTAATCAATCGAGTTTACCTGATTAACCAATTCTTGGGTTACAGCCATTAAATCATCACAGAAGACAGGGGTCCATTAGTGCACAAGGAAAGACCACCAAAGGCCTTGATTTTCAGTGGATATAATCTCATACAATTCAAAACATATAAGCAAGGGTAAAAGAGTACAGTAGCATTATCAAACACACACCTTCATTTTTTAAATGTCCATTTATTATCTTCTTTAAGTTTTGGTTTTCTCCATCCCCATAGAAACATTATCATACCTACCCCGCATGATACGCAATAAAGAGAGGTGAAGGAAGAACCCTACTTGGATGATCAATGATCGAAGTTTTTCTCCACGTGCCAAGAAATATGGATGTGCAGCTTGTAGGGGAGAAACTTTGGGGCCTCCAAGAGTGAGTAAGAAAGGCTCTAGCATAGGTACACCACTATCCTTAGAAAGGGGGACTCCAAACGCAGCAAGTAAATAAAAAAGAGACCAGCCAAGAAGAATAAAGAACACTCATGTGATAAAAAAAAGACATCCAAGAGTTACAGGATATGAATTTTGATTGTATTTAATGGCAGATCGTGGTTTCAACATGTGGTTGGATGGATACACATGACGGAATTAATTTTTATTTAATAATTATCATCGGATTGGTGGCCATAATGGCTCTGAGTTAAAGGTTTTCATTTATACAAAGTAAAATGGGTATCATGGGCGGAATTGGAATTTACAGGAAAAGGGTGTGGCACCAAGGAAAAAGCCACACGTTTTGGTAAGTCAAGGGTCACCCAACTCTTTGGGGAATTCTGATATCATTTATAGGATTTTAATGGATTTGAAAGGGGTATTAAAACACTCTTACATCAATAGATACATTGTGGCAGTGGGACTGGAAAAAGAAACAATGGTGGGACACCGTTTGGTGAGACACCATAAACGGTGCCATGGTCACACTGCCATTATCACATTGCCAACGTAAGCGGTGCCACCGTTTTAGTGTGAGATCATGATGGTGCGACCATTATGGTGCCACTGTCACAATGCCACCCTCACAGTGCCACCCTCACAGAGCCACCGTCACGGTGCCACCTTAATCAGTTCCACTATTTTGATGTGCGACCATGATGGTGCAACCCTTACGGTGCCACTGTCACTGTTCCACCGTCACAGTGCCACTGTCACGGTGCCACCAGTTCGGTGGAACACCATAACCGATGCCACGGTTTTGGTGTGCGACCATGACTGGTGCCACCGTTACGATGCCGCTGTGACCGATCCCACCGTTTTGGTGGAACCGTTTGAAGGAACCAAATTTTGGAAAACTCCTTAATGATTCGTTGTTTGTTCCATTAAATTAGTGCTCCATATAATGTTAGGGGTTCATTGACATCGAGATTCTCTACAGTATAATCAGATACATCAAGAACAAAGGTGTTCCAACCAAAGGTGTCAGGAAAGAAGATTATTTACTGAGTGTATGGGTCTCCGAGGGGAATATTATGTGGGTCCTATAATAATGAGAGGTACCATTATCAATTCTTCATCTTTGAAAATTACTTTATTTGATATCATCTCCTCTCATTCCCTTGTATCTTCTTATGTTTTGTAACTATTAACCCTTCTTATAGATCTCATGACTTTTGTAATATATAATGTTTCACCTATCATAATGATGATTGAACAAGGTCTCCAGTTCCCCTCTTATACTTTCTCTTTATCAGAAGTTGAGTTTATTTGAAATTTTTTTGGTCTATATATAAAACTTCTAGATGTAATTCTTATGATGTCTTGGAAGACTGATCATAAATTTCATCTCAACTTCTATATTACATGTGTTTTATTTACTACCCCTGATGGAGAGTGTCATGTTCTTTAGGTATAATGGTACCTTAGGTCAAGTCGAACTTCACCACTTATTCTATATCTGGTTAGAATGACAACCATGTTTTCCTTTGAACTAGAGTATGAATCTTCAAATGGTGATCTTCCTCCAATGGATATTGAGTTCCCTGATTTGTTTCCTTATAACCTTTTGGGTTTACCACTAGTAAGGGAGGTGGACCTTTTTTCAACTTGGTACTCGATACCCAGCCTATTTCTATTCCTTCTTATTATATAGAACTAGTAGAAATGAAGTTGTTAGAGACTTAGTTTTATGATTTTATTTCTAAAGGATTCATTTAAACCAGTTTTTCCCCTTGGGTAGTGCCAGTGCTCTTTTTAAGAAGACTTACATAACCCTTCACCTTTACATTGATTATTAGAAACTCAATAAGCTCGCAATTAAGAATAAGTATTTATTTCCCCATATTGATCATTTTTTTACCAAATGAAAAAATTTATGTCTTTATAAAAGATTTATCTTTGATTTGGATATCACCAAATTATAATTTATGATTCTAATGTCTCTAATATCACTTTCAACTATAGTTATGACCATTATGAGTATCTTGTTATGCCTTTTGGTATGACCAATGCTCCTAATATGTTTCAAGAATTGATGAAAATGAAATTCCATCAATACCATGACTCTTTCTTAGTGGTATGTATGTATGAAATATTAGTTTACACAAAGAATAAGTAGGATAATATGCATCACATGAGTGTCATTTTATTAATATTGGGAAATCCAATATTTTACTCTAATATTTTAAAATGTACCTTATGGATTCAAGGAATTAGTTAATTAGGAAACATTTTTTTATGAACATGGTATTTAAGTTGATCCTAAGAATTTCAAGGTTTTTATAGCCTTAGAGTAACAACATAATGTCTTTTAGATTCAAATATTCTTAGGTTTGGCAAGTTATTACCACTAGTTTGTGAAGGATATCTCAAATTTTGATTCTTCTTTGACTGCTCTCACTTGGGAAGCTATGATATTTTTTTGGGATTTCAAATTTTATTCATCCATTGATGATTTGAAGCATAATTTTACTTCACCTCATGTGTTGAATTTTATGGAAGGTGTGAAGTCCAATTTGGTCTTCTATGATGTATCAAGTTTAGGTTTGTGTTCTGTTCTCATGTTGGGTGATCACATGGGGTCTTATGGTTCTCTTCAGCTTTGGCCTCATGAGAATAACTAACCAACACATTATCTTTAAATTATAACTATGATGTGGGATATAAATATTTGGATTAATTACCTTTTTATATAAATTTTTATTATTTACTTCAATCATAAAATCTTGAGTAATGTATTCTCACAAAAACGCTTGATTCTTCAGCAAAGGTGATGATTGGAGTACCTCCATCCGTTTGACTTTGACCTTTTTTATACCCCTAGTAAGGTTAATTTTTTTCAAGTTATTTCATTAGTAACTTCCATACTAGGTTATGAAACAATATTTTGAGGCCGAAAATTTGATATCTCTCTCTACTCGCATGCATTTTGGAGTTTGGGAGGATGAGATTGAGGTTGTTTTGATGAGTTTAAGTAGATGTCATCACTTATCAAGATGATTATATAGGAGGAGAATCATAATTATGAGTTTTAAAGAATTTGGGATTTCTTATATTGTGGGGAGACCATTAAAAATTGTCTTTATCTTCTGGGTGTATCATTTTCTTCCATAGTTGGTATACCATTCCCTTGACTAAGAGCAAAGCTCTGATAAGGGACTTCCATCATTCCTATTGGGAAGTACAACCTGGATCAACAAATGTTTTTTATGATATGAGGTGTCATTTTTTGGGGCCATTTATATAATGGTGAATCATTGATTTTGTTTATCATTGTTATACATCTTAATGGATTAAGGCTAAGCATTATAAACATTTAGGCTTAATTCAACCCCTTCTTATGCCGACTTGGAATTCGTATGATATATTGATGGACTTTTTGGTTGGGTTTATGTGTACAACTCAAGAAAATAATGTTATATGGTTTGTGACTGAACGATTGAAAAAATTGGCTCAATTTATTCCCATTCATGATACAACAAAAGATGAGGACTCGGGGAATCTATATGCGTATAAGATCATTAAATTATATGGATTTACTTATGCTATAGTTTCTAATAGGGATCCCCAATTCAATTTTTATTTTTATAGAGTCCTCCAGTATGTAATGGAATCCCATGTAAAGTTGATCATGGCATACCACATTTATATAAATGGTCAAATGGAGTGGTTAATACTGATCCTAGAGGACATGCTTCATGCTTACATCCTTGAATTTCAAGGAGATTGGTATTTCAATTTGGGGATATTTGTATTTTTCTATAATCAAAATTAAAAAATTTATATCAATATGATACTCTATAAGGCCTTTTATATACAGTAATGTAAGTCTCTACTTTGTTGGTTGGATATTGGTAATGATTCCATGGTTGCACTGAGTTTAGTCAAAGAGATGACAAAAAATATTCAGTTGATTATTCATATATTGGTAGGGGAAATGTTTATATAAATCTTTGGTTGATCTTCATTTATTACTTTTTTAATTTCTCAATTGGTGAACTACTGTCAATGAGATTTCACCTCGGTTGGGTCACCGACAAATTATAAAATAGGGAATGTTAGCTCCATAATATGTGGGATTGTTTGAGGTTGTTGAGAGGATTGAAAAAGTGGCCTATAATTTGTATTTTCCACATCATATGTCATAAATCTGTAACATGTTTTATTTTTCATGGGTCATAGAATATCTCTATGATCCATATCATATTTTGAGTTGGGATAACATTGATGTGGAACCTGATTTTTCCATCAATAAGCACCCAGTTCAGATTTATTATTCTTAGATGAAGTCTCTTCATAGAAAGTATACACCTATAGTTTGATTTTCATGAAACTTGGGAGTTTGAGGCATTAATGATAGTGCAGTGGCATCAAATATTCATTATAGAATCTTCTTGATAATATTTCTTGAGGAAAAAAAAATTTGTGGTGGGGATAATTGTAACATTCTTACATAATGTTTTAGGTACTTTTATCTATTTTTTGTCTGATTAATTCAGGTTCTTATCTCAGGATGATTCAAGATACTTTTAGAGTTTTTTAGAAGTTTATGGACATGTACATTGTTGGAACACAGTTAGGGAAACCCATTTAGGTCATCCAGGAAACTATAATCCTTGTTTTAGAATTCCACAGGAGGGTTCTTGGTTGTCACATGTTTAGTGAAAACCATCTGTCCTATCTCTCAAAATGTCCATCATGGGACAGTAGGGGCGCACAGTTGGTTCACGGCTTGTCAAACTTTGTGTTCAAACCATGAAACCTTGTCTAGTATCCCTGGTAAAGGTGATTGGTTGGAATATTATTTATAAAACCACACATCCAAACCATGCAACTCTCTCAAGAATCCCAGTAAGTGGAAAACGGCAGTTGCATGGTATGAAAAACTGTGTGACCAAACAATGTGATGTTAATTTAATTTTCTTATTTTATTAATATAATTCATGATCCCCCAACTCTAAACACCACATTTTCAAACCCAATTTGATCCTTTGATCCTTCGAGTATCTTTAGAGGTGATTTTTTCTCTTCAAAACTATATTTTTCACGAATCGAAGTACCAATTGGTGTTAGATATCTTCCTATAAGTATAATATATTTTCATCCTGAATTATACTTTCCTCTTCTCTCTCCCTCTTTGAAAGAATTTTATCATCATGTCCTTTATAGATCTATAAGTTGACTTGATGAATTGAAATTATAGGATTCTCTCTTGGTCAAAACTATACTTTCATCCTTATTTATGCATGGACCCCCTTTTTAGAAATCGTCGATCTTGTAAATTAAGGTAGGTGATTTATTTTTCCTTTTATATTAATTGAAACATTTATTCATTACTTTATTTTAAATGGATTTCAATATAATTTCTAAATTTCATTTTAGACTTTTGAAAAATGAATTGAAATGGATTGGTGTATGAGTTATGGAACCCCATTGAGAATGGATTTTGAAATAAGTTTTGATTTCTAAAAAATGATCTTAAATTGAAATGAGTGATTTGAATAATTATTTTTATTATTAATTTTGATATTAATAGGAATTAAATTTTTTATTATTTTTTATTGAAATGAATTGATTTTAAAGGCCTAAGTGTTTTATGAAAACCATTTGATATTGGTTTTAGAAATATGATGTCTTATTTTTAAAACTTTAACTTGGGGCTGATGAAATGATTTATTGTCTGAAATAATTTGATAATGATTGAATATACTAATATCCCATAGTATGATTATTTTATTTATATCACATGGGATCTTGGGTAGTTAGCTGGGAAGAACACATGTTATCCATGTATTATCTCTGCATATAAATGGATTGAAAAATACAACAAAACTAAAACTACATGAGGGTAGGGATTCTATTCGTAATAATTTTCTCATATTCCACCTAAACTTGTAACATGGGAATTTTTTCACACCATGACTCGTAATTCACTGAGATGTTTGATAACCCATGTCAAATATATCCCCATTTCTCTTATCCATGCTTCTATGATTGATTTTTGGATAACTGAAATTACTTATACATTAAAATTTTATGAAATGTTTTAATCATGTCTATTTTAGTATAAATTATTATTCATTACTATTTTGATGAAATATTACTTTCAAAAATATTTTACTCTATTGATTAAATGTTTGAAAATCATGCTTTGATATTAACAGTGAAAATATTTCCATGCCTTTTTAAAAATTGAAATTGATCTTGATTATTTAATTTGATATGGATTTATTATGAAATGATTTGGCGGAATCCTACTAGGATTTATTTCTCTAACCCTACCTTTTCCACTTGTTATCTATAGATTTTATTATTCCAAGTCTAGTGAAAGGAAAGGAACAACTTTGTGGAGTTGAATATTCTTGATTAGTGGGGCTTAAGAGTGGGTGATGACCAGTGCAGCTTGTGATTCACTTATAGCCTTGAGTTTCTAGGATGTTATATTGATGGTATTATCTCAAGACATTAGTTAGTATATAATTTTAAGACTTATATCTATCTACTTGTGTTTGTTTCTCCCATGAATTTTTTTTTTGAATACTAACTATTTATTATTTTGTGTCTAATGCTTTGTCTTAATGAGTTATTCTAGTGTTGAAATCATTCCCTCTTGATTGTATTTGATTCCCAAGTTCCATTTTCTAGCCCTTAGCAATCTTTAATGTAATTTGGTTAATGTTAAAAAAACTTTAGGAACCATTTTGGTAGTTTATCTTGGTCAGTTCATGAAATTAGATGAAGAAAAATAGTCTTTAATAAAATAAGGGTGTAAACATAAAGAGATTCTTATAAAAATATATTTAGTGTGAAATTTCTTGATTTATTATGTAATTTTTTTTACATAATTCTGTAAAACACTGTACCAAAAATATTCCCAAAATATAATAAAGTAAAAAATATATTATAAACCATGTAATTATGTTTTTATTAATTTATAGTAAATTATAACCTGTGTTGTTTCTATGCACTATAAAATAAAAAGAATAGAAGAACCAGTGAAATTCATGTGCACTAAATAAGTGATAAGGTGAAAGAAGAAGAATGGAAAGAGAGAATAAGTGGAGGAGTTTTTTTATATCATTTCACATTGATAAATAATAGACTCTCACTCATTTGAATAAAAAAATAATAATGTTTTTTTATGAATTTTGTTTTCCACAAATAGAAAAAGAAACAGGAGAATCACTACTACCTTCAATTATGAAGAGTTGTGTGAAATATCAGGAATATAAAGACATAAGGTTTAATTTTATAGTGATTTAAGAGTACAAGAATATAATGAGAAAAAATAACCAATAGGATCCATGAAATAATGAATTCTAAACTAGTTATAAACTTGTTTTTTATTGAATATCACTTAAAGAAGTTTCTCATTGTCGATACGTAGTATAAATATCTATAAAGTGGATAAATTTGGGGTTTCCTTTCACCAAAACTTGAGAATTATAGATTTTTTCTATCACCCCTTATAAATTGTAAGGAACCACACTTCATTTTTATGTTACTCCCTAAACAACCAACTCTAACTTTTATTTAATTAAAGTTGTAATCTGTGTATCTATCACATTCGAATACAACAATGACTAGATTCTATCATTGAGCATTAAACCATGTAAAAATATTCTATTGTGTTGTTCACATGTATTCAACCACTGATTCAAACCTCCCCTCTTAGTGGTGAATATATTATAATATGATACTATAAGTTTTATCAAATTTGATCACACAACTAATTGGATTCTCTACTTAGGATTTGTTAGCATTTAAAGATTTTAGTCTCTTTAATAATTTATAATAAAATGAATTTTTAGTGAATATATGTCTATTTTATATCATAATTCCATTTCTTCCAAAATCATAATGAATAGTAAAAATAATGAGAACAAAATATTGAAAAAAGCATCCATATCATGAAAAATAAGAAGTTTTGATTTCTCCTTACTAAAATGGAAAAAAATATAAAAAGGGGATGAAAGATGAATAAAAAAGTGGTTCAATATATCACTAAGGAAGTGGAAATTTAATCTACTTAAAATAATTTAAGAAAATTGAGTGATCATGAGGTGTTTGTTGATTCTTTGCTAAACTATCATGAAGAAGACCAAATTATCAGTGACAGTGATCACATGCCAACAGATTTATCAATTAATGCTTTAAAAAATTCTATATTTTATTCCCAAAGAAATTTTCTTTTTGGTTTTTGGATTTTCTAAATTTTAGAAGAAATAGAGCAGTCATATTGAACAGGAATTATAGAAAATAGAGAAGGATTTGGAAGAAAATGGTTTATCCTATATAAATCTCTCAAAATATATTGGATTCAAAGATGCAAAAAAATTTAGTTTTAAATAAAAAAATTCAAGTTTTAGAGAGAGTGGATTAATCCAATATAATAAAATTATAAGGCCGCTAAATAATTTGAGTAGAAGACCCATGAATTGGAGAAAAATATAAAAAACATCATTTATGTTAAGAATACACAATTAGATGTCAAATCCAATAAAATTAAGGGTATTGACACAATATTACATGAAAAGGTCAAAATTAAAGATTATGGAGTTTTAAGGATGAATAATGATTCTAAAAAATAGAATGAAATTCATTTAATATCAAATTAATGATCTCAAAATGAAGTTTCTTGATTTGGAAGTAAAACTTCATAAACTAGAAATGACCCATATGATTCTTTGTAATTGAATTAGAAAAAAGATACTTCAATTCATTGTTCTAAGGATTTTTTTGGTATTAAAATACCTCTAATTGGTTTAAATAAATTCAAAAATTCATCATAAAATCTTACACAAATAGACATAATAAATAAGGTACCATCTATTATCAATTCTAATATATGTACTATGTTATTTTATAAATAAATACCGATTTAAATACAAAATATATACATATGTGGATGAGGATAAGTGTAAATAATTATACCACCATGTCTACAGTTAATAAAAGAATTATTATATAAGTTTTTTCCCTAAGTAGATCACAACCAGTGATGAAGATATCATAAATACTGATTTCTTATAAAACTAGAAATTTTGGACAATAAGTAGTTTAAGTAAAACAAACAATATTTATAGGGATTTGTTGGTGTTTTTATAGTCTTGATAATAGTGAATTGGATTTTAGGTACAATATATTAACTTAAAAATTAAAAAGGAAATCCATTTCAATGGGGTGGGATAGAGAAGTTAAAACATCCCCATATTAAGAAAAAAACTATATAAGCCAAAAAGAATTGAGTTACTTAAAGGTTTGTGTAGAATTTGTATGGATTATACCATAAATATTATGAATATTCATATCATCATGTATAAAATTAATATGTGAAAATAATAAAATGAAATTTTAATAAAAAAGAAGAGTATACCTTGGGTAAGAAAATATAGAAAACTTCAAAATAGATTTCTCTCAATATAATTCAAAAGAATTATGTGTCATACTAATGAAAAAAAATAATTAAAATTAGATTCAAATATGGTCCAAGAATTTCAAGAGAACTAGTACATCTAAAATAAATAATTTGAATAATTCCACTCAAGAGTTACATTGTAGAGATTGTAAAAAACCCCCAAAGTAACCAAATATATTTTAATAATTTAGGTAGTAAATTTAAATATATAAAGAAAGATTAATTAAGAATAAATAAAAGTTAGTGCTAAAGTTAAACAATATTCTCCACATCAAGAAGCTATATTTCATCAAATGTTGTAAATAAAAGGCAACCATTATATCAAAGAACCATGCGGAATATTCAAGTTTTCTGGTCGTAATGCTAAATTATATTTGGCCATTATTTCAAAAAAATAAAATATAAAATGATAATGATTTTACTAAGTATAAAAGCATATAAAAATATATTTTTCTAATATAAAGAGTTTGAATATTTGATGTTTACCATTTTTTCCCAAAGTAAATTTAAATTTTAAGACCAATTTTATGAGCATGAAGGTTAGAAAGAATATATTAACTTTGTTGAGAAAATCCTCTCATCAATTTTATTCACATTGAAGATAAATAACATCCAACTTATTCTATATTATATGTGTTATATTTTTGTAATTAATAATGTACGGAAGTTAATATGGTGTGTGTTATTAAGGGAAAATCCTATAGTGAGTATTTGGTTATAAAAAATTGATAGTAAAGATGAATATTAAACCATCCTAGATTCATTTATAAAATATTGTTCTAATAAAAATCCAATGGTGAGTCACCCTTTGAAACGATTTGGATGTTGTCAAATTTGGAAACTCGCTCAAAAAATATTCATTTTGGTGTATTTTCAGCATGTAATATCTTGTAATTCATCTTTTGGAGACATATTCCATTATGAATATTTAATTGAGAGTCTCCTAGAGGGGAAGAAAAATAAATTAGAATCTACCATAATTATTATTTCATAAAAATCAGTATATTCTGGAATGTACTTGAAGTTGGGTCACTTATAAAGGTATTATTTTTTAAT
The DNA here is from genome assembly GCA_963277665.1 of Viscum album. NCBI lineage: Eukaryota > Viridiplantae > Streptophyta > Magnoliopsida > Santalales > Viscaceae > Viscum > Viscum album. The sequence continues at coordinate 1,546,051,852 of OY728142.1, forward strand.
TTCTCACCCTTGGTAACTAAAATATTATTCGGATACTAAGGGGGGTTAATATTAATCAATTACATAATTTTAATGTTTGAATAAGTTCCAAAGGATATTTTAATACCTACTATGTTTGAATGTTCTAATATATGTATTCAATTTGATATCATAAATTCAGTTTTACATATTTCACGATAGTTTTTATATCAATTGGTGTTTTTCACTTGTAAAATCCTAAAAATTATTAGAAAACACTTGTATATTGTTAGGGGTAGTTTCATTTTAATTGGTATCATATTACATTGAAAATAGATTGATATTTTATCTATATCAAACCCTCATGTTTTCTAAACTGACCATGGATCATGTAGTCTTAGAGTGGGATAGTTGATGAATCTTTTATTAAGTAAAAAAAATTATCATCCCCTCTAAAATAATTTTCATTTATTATCAGTAAGTGGGAAATAAAGTAAAATGAAAATATTTATATGAAAGGTAAATATAAATAATTATATAATGAGTTTGACATATTGAAATATCATTTTGGTGGGTATTATTAACAAATATAATGGGGGTTCATTCAGCCCACTTTGAGTGTGTTATATTTTTGAAATGGTTATCAAAGAATAGAGATCCTACAATGATGCTTGATTTTAATATAGAATATATTTAAATTTGAGTGAATAATTATTTCCTATAATTTGGTAAGAGATATCACATATATTGAGAAATATTGGTCTAAATCATGTAGTATATTTATTTTAAATGAATGAATCTTGGGAACACATTTTGGAAGATGTTTTATAGTTTCTTTTAATATTCTATATGATAGAAGTATTCATATACTTTATAATTTTTTGTAATATTCATTCAAATTAAATACAATAAAGTTTTGAAGAATTGAAATTACATGGAAATTTTCTAAATGAAATCACCTTTATTTCTATGATAGTAATGATGACGTATTGATTAAAAAGAGAAGAAAATAATAATTTAAGAAAAGGATGCTATTATTTGTAATTAAAAACTATTTCATACTCTATTATTTTTTCTAATTAGTGGAGTAATTGACCAAAAATATTTCTAATCGTTAAGTTATCCCACTTAAGAATCCAGTGGTCATAGAAAGGCATCCAAGCTTAAGAGAAGGACAACGGAGACTACATCTAAGAATTGGTTGCACATGTTAGTAAAGTAAGAGTAGATTGTGGGCGGGAATTGATAGGGTGAAGTGTGATTATCTGAGACCATGTGGTTTGGACTGATACACCCATAGAGAGAACCGTATTTAGTTAATATTTCAATGAGTGGTTGATAAGGCACTATGTCTTATTAAGAAATTAGATGAAAATTAATGTTTTGATGTGGGAATCTAAAAGTGAAGCTACTATTGTACAATTTAGAATAAAAACTCATGTTAAAAAATTTATATGATTACATACTAAATCATGTTCTACCTCAAACATATGCCTTCATCTCATCTGTTTTGTCTGTTCCATGACTACTACCTTTGAATCCTTGAAGATCAAGGGAAATTGAATTGTTTAGCTCAAAGTTCACAGATGTATGAATCTAAAAGTTCCATATGAAGCACATGTATAAAAATATTTTTATTAAAATATTAAATAATATTGATAAATTTTGACATGAATTTGTTGCTATAAAATACAAATAAAAACAATTGGATATAGTTCCAGTGAATCAATGAAAGAAAATATTGAATCCCATATACAGTGGTGTTTGAAGAATAAAAATGAATCACTTAAGAAAAAAATTGAGATACCCATAATGTGGTGCATAAATGGTGTAAATTTTAAGAATATAGGTTCAATAAGTTGTTACGAAAACATTTAAAGTGGGATCAACAGACCATAATTCTTATCATGATATAAAAAAAAGTTCTTAGTCCAAAACATTGGGTGTCACTACACTATGGTTCACTCTCAGTGAAAATTTACACATCTCCTAAATCTTACAATTAATCCTCATGGTTGATATTCAAGTTTAGTGAAAGATTAGTGATACTCAATTTTAGTAAATATCACCTACATAAGGGTACTTTTGTGTAACCATCATCAGGTAAACTCCACCTATGTAAGGGTGAAATCAATTTAACCACATATGTAACCATAATTGAATAAAATAACCTATGTAAGAGTAATTTTTGAGTAACCATTTACATAAACATTACTATATAAACATCATTAATATTTACACTAAGATTCATAAGGATGTGGAAAGGAAAGTTCACAATATTTAAATATCGTATAGATTCAGTCAATTATATGTGTGATGATCTTAATGAAAAATAAATATAAAAATATGTTCGTCATGATTTAGGATTTTTTTTTGAATATGGAAAGAATTATCTTTCAAAATTATTTCACAATAAAGATAGTATTTATGGATAAAACTATGAATTATATAAATATACATGCATTTGTAAAGTTTTAATTGTGGATTATATGGAAACTTTTAAAGGAAGACCACATAATATTTCCATATTTTCAGAAAAATAGAAGTAAGTGGATAGGTTATTTGGTATTTTAAGTGGGAATGTCTAAAAATAATGAATTAAAGTATAAACTATTTTAAATTACTAAAAAACATGGTAATTAAAAATAATGTATTTTCATTATAGAGTAAATACTTTAACAAAAAAGGATGATGTAAGTGTAGAAAAATTTATGATATTTTATATTTTTTATATAGATATATATATTGTAGTAAAAAGATAATAATTTATATATTTTTATATATAATTCAAATAATAAAACCTTTTTGTCATGAAGTGTGAATAACCAATAATAATTTCCATATATTCCAAGTATGTGAGTATTGAAGTATAGAGAGAAGTAGGAACCAGTGCAGATGTTTATGTAAACAAAAGAAGAAGAATAAGAGGGGAAAAATTGGTGAAATCCATCTACATTAAATAAAGGAAAATAATAAACTAGATGAATAATAATATATAAGAAAAATATGAGTTCTCTTCATATCAATTCATGCAGAAAAAAATAAGAGGCTGAAACTTATTCTAATAGAGTGAGAATAAGTTTGTGTTACACATTTCATTTTCTACAAATAGATAAAGAATAAAAATTGGAACTACTTAATTCTATTGTTAATAGGTGTGTGTACTCCTATTAATATAAGGATAGGATGTTTTACTTTCATGAAGTTGTGTAAGTGGAAGAAGGTAAATCATAATAAGAACCAAGTAGTACTCTAAAAAATTGAAGTATCAACTAATTATAGATTTTTTTCCTATTGAAAATAACTTGAAGAATTTACACACTATCGAGAGATATTATAAATATATAGTGGAAATATAGATTTGGGTTTGGGTTTCACCAAACCAATTTAATAATTATTTTTTTCTATCCCCATCCCAATTAAAGTATAGGGAAGCATAATTTAGTTTCTGGTTACTTTCTATCCAACCCACTATAATTGGTATTTCATTTTCATGGTAATATATATATTGGTAACTTCCAAACATATCAAGGAATATCTAATCACATTGAGTAGTGAACCTTGAAAAAATATCATGTTCCACTGTTTACTTACTATCAACTTCTTCTGTATGAAAATGGATTGATAACCAAGATAGATAGGATTGGGATCTTAACTAGTCATAATAAGTAAAGGGATAAAAAAATTAATTTATCAAAAAGATACCAACACTAATTCACCCCTCCTATATCAATGTTTAATTTATTCATAATTGATATTATATAGGCCACCTAAACTTGTTTTATTTAAATAAGTGTTGAATTGATATAAGAATTATTGATAGGTGTCACCCTAGTTATATATTAACTTATCTTTCTATTTTTATGCCATATGAAATCCAGTCCTTCCATTGTATGGATGAAGTACGTAAGCTTAGTTGTATCTTATTATTCGTAGATTACCAAAATTGAGCCACTTATGGAAGTGAAATGAGTGAGGTGATGATCTAGATCCCCTATACCATTAAACAAAGAGATATTAGGGTTTCCAATGTTTGGTTATAGAGGAATCATATCAACCCATTCAAGATATGGTTTCCTTTCTATTTGTATTGGTGATCACTTTTTCTCAATTTTATCTATCTTGATATCATGGGACCTAAACATTTCAACTTGAAATATTACAACTTATTTCTTTTAGGTATACCCTAGATGATTCACCTTAGTTTGAGTTGGGTGATAGATCAATGTAGAAAATCATCACTACTCCATTAGAGACATGGTTGAACATATCGTTTGATATGGTCAGTATCTTATATTTTTACCATGCACTACCCTCATTGGGTGAGAATTTCATTATTTGTGGGGTGGATCAACCAAAAGATGAATTTTATTTTCATATTGTCAATCATTATAATTATGGGAAATCCTTCATAAGGTTTAGTAAATAATGATCTAGATTATTTAAATTTCCTTCTTAAATAGGAAAAGAACTTCCTAAATTATAAGTATCTCAACAGTCATGGATGGAAGGCTGATTAAAGTTTCAATTATTCATTTACCCTTGTTATTACTCAATACATATAATCTAATAAGTAAAGGATATTCTTTAGGGGGGGCCAAAATATTGAGTTTTCCTTTGATGTTGATTCCCTAAATAATGTTTATTTTCTCAATACAAGAGGCATCTTAAGATGGAGGATCTTCAAAGCTTGGAAAGTTATCAGGGTTAAGTTTGAAGACCTCAATGACCTCAATATTAATTATTCCCACTAATTAATACCTTGAGGGTATTATTTTGAAGTCAACCATAGTGAAGTATAGAGATTAATATTTTTTAGAATACCCGTCACACATGCCATTTCAGTCAACTATATCAACTAATCATCTAAAGGTAATTATAAATTTTAAAGCCTTATATTATCTATCCTTCTTATAATGGTGACTATTTTAAAATTTTCAAGAATATCACATGTGAGATGATATTTTAAGTAAATACCCTTTTATTTACAAAGATTGAGTCTTAATGAGAGATATTATATGGTTGAATATATTAGGGGGTGTACTTATCCTTGTGAATAAATATTACCTCTAAGGATTTGTTTCTAATATTAATCTCACTATTGTATGATATGTTGTTTTGGGTGGTGACGGTGGTTGGTATAAAACTTCCCTTATCCCCTAGGGCTGGGATTTTAGTTTCTAAGGTTAAAACTCCACCAACCCTAAAAGTTGTAACTTTTTTGAGTTGTTTACATTGATATGAATGATGAATTACTTGATTTATAGGATTCTTTTCTACCACGTTTCTGATAAAGGGATGATTTGGGCGGTCCAATTGTCACTACCAACATCAGTCAAGGGGATACCCAAATTGGAGGGATCTACTTCTAAAAAAAATTCAATTCTAAAATTTAAATCCTTTATTATTTGGATAACTTAATGGATGATTTTATCAAAATCTTGATATCATGTATCTCATAAATTTTGAAACTTTGAGTTAGGGTGGGATGGAAAAGAAAACATAGTAGCTTCTATAAAATTTGAGGTACTTTTAATGGTTAAAACATTTCATATACCCATTATTAGTAGTTAAAAGGGGTAGTTTAGATTGAATTCTTTGCATCATAGCACTATCAGACAAGATGGTTCAAATTAAGGGATTCATATTTTTCCCACCCATGAATGTATATGTGGGGGGAGGCCTCTTAAATTACCCACAACATTGTGCTACGAATATCTATACAATTATGTTAAAGATACTCATGTAACCTGATTGACATTGGACTTCCTTCTATTGAAAGAGAAAAAATATACTTTCTTGTATAATTCATTGAAAATATTGAGGTTCTCAATATATCATATGTGTGGAATAAATATGATGTTAAAATGATTTAGAATTTTACGAAGGTTGTGAAAAAGTTACAGTATCCATTCTTCCTATATTTGATTCATCACTATATATTTATGGTTTCCTAAGGTCAAGTACATAACAGGTATGTGGTCTTTAGCCAACTCTTTCCAAATTTCACCATATTAGGATTTGATTTACCTAGATAAAAAATATAGTCTCTCTATTTAAAATTATTTTTTCTTTATATATTTTTCAAGTATGGTCAGTCTTCTATAGAAACTTCCTACTATTCCTATATATAGACATTTCATATTAGTTAGAGTTTTTGATGGAAATATGGACTAGAGTTTTCATGAATAATACTTTTAATCTTTTTAGACTTAATCACAAAATCATTAGAGTAATATTTATTCAAACACAATAAGAAGTGAATGCGAGTGTGATGTTCAAATATATAAATAGTGGAATAAAGATAAATAAAAATAACGCCATGATTTTTATAGTAGTTTGTTTTACTGTGAACCTGCTTGGATCTTAAATACCCTTTAACTAAGTAAGAGTACTAGTACTCACTAAAAAGAGAGATAATAATTATTTTATAGGGGAAAAATAAACCTAATCTATTACCAAATAGACCAGAAATTTTCCTTTTAAATGTTCATGTAAAAGGCCCAAGATTTTCTAAATAATATCCCAAACCTATCACATAGGATTTTTCAGGTTCAGGAAAAACCTAGTCTATTATATAGGGCAAACCAAACCTATGTGATTGAATTTTGATTATTTTAGAATATCTTGAAGATTTACTTTTATAATTTATGTATAACTCTGTGTGAAATATTAATTATAGACACTTCTATAGAAAAATAAAACTAAATAGGCAATCTAGAAGATGTGGATGAAGAAGGTTAGTGTGGAATAGTGTTCTTCATCCCATCTTAAAATTATAAAAAAATGAGGAAACTTTTAGAAACTAAAAATTTCTCCATAAACTAGAAATAATGAATAAATTTAGTTAATGATGTATTTCTTGTTATGCTTTTACTACTTTCCATCACCATTCATCTATATAAAAACCCCTAATGATTTTTATTATTCAATATAAATCTCATGAATCATCTTCAGGAGGGTTTTTCTTAAATTTTTATCACATATTTAAACATAATCTGTTAGAAAATAAAAATCGAAACATTTTATAGTTACCAATATTTTGAATATATCTCAAAAATTCTAAATTTAATCCATTCAAATATTCTCCTAGTATCAATGTCCAGTGAAAGAGGCTTGCTACCACTCTAACAGATGATAGAATTAGCTATGTAAAGATAATGGGGATTTATATATCTTTCATAAGGGTAATTCGTATAAGCTATGTAAAGGTACTTATATATTTTGTAAAGTATTCATAATGGAAAGTTATATAAATTTCGTATAGATATAAATTATTTTACATGGGTAGCATAAGGGTAAGGAGAAATTTCAATAAGATTCATAAAGGTAACCTATTATTTCCAATATTTTCATATGGGTAACAAGATATTTTATTCATTTTGTAAAGGTATCACACAAAAGGTTAAATAACCATCTAAGGATAAATATTTAGTCATTTACGGTACATCCTCCATTTTCCCAAGTCAGATAAGGATAATTTCTATCTTTTATAAGGGCACCAACTCAAGTAAGGGTACTTGAAAAAGATAACTTGTATAAGGTTACTTTGATAGTTAAACTAAAGAATCTAGGGAATTTAAAATTCAGGTAATTCTAAACAGGAAAAACATGCAATATATAAAGGTAAAATCCAAATTACATACTCTATAAAAGGGTACTTCCAAACTTATGTAAAGTTAAGGAAATAACCATAAATTTTATGTAAGTGTCATAAAAATTTCATTTAAGGGTACACTACATTTTTATATTGAATGTAATGGTAAAAAACATTAAATAAGGGGAAATAATAAAATATAAAACTCATGTAAATGAATAAAATATCTAATTAATGTTATGTATGGGTAAAAATAGAATCTTCATAAGGGTAAACAAATTTTTATAGATGATTCATAAGGGTAAATAAAATACTTATAAAATTAATTTTTTAGTATATTTATCCAAAAAAATATTATAAATAATAATAATAATAATAATAATAAATGATAAAAAATTAATGAAAAAATAAATTAAAAAAAATTATTATAAAAAGAATTAAACCATCTTTAAAAATAAAACTATTAATACATGTGAAATATGATCATGATAATAATATATAGGTAATCTATAAAAAAATAAAAAAATAATTTGGCATAGAATAAAGTAATAAAAACATTAAATTGTTAAAATAAGTAAATAAAAAAGTAAAATAATATACAATAAATTTTATAGTTTTTAATTCGTTTAATGAATTTTAGGAGTTTTAATTTATCAAAACAAATATTATAAACCAAGTTCAATTAAAATGATATACAAAATATTTTATAGTTTTTAAATCATTTAAAAATGATAGGAGTTGTAAGTTATCAAAATAAAGATTATAAACCAAGTTTAAACACTAACATACTAATGGTGGAATGGATAAGAATCACCACATGGGTTCATATATTGTTAATTTCATAACTTCATTGGTTAATAATTGATCTCATATCATGGGAATCTCTCACTTTATGAGAATATTATGGTATGTGGGCACCTTTGTGTCAATTGGGGTATTCTCCAATTGGTTTGTGGTTGTTTACATAGATTTTACATCTAAATTTGAATTTTTGGGTATATATGAGAACAAATTTTATATTTGAATTTTTTTTTGGTGTATATGTCTTTATACATTAATTTAGGGATGTGATGTATTTCCTATTATTTTATAATCATCCCTATTAAAGGGGTCTTTTGTCGCAAAATTGTTAGAGCTTCCTCATATTAGAACTCCTTGTTATAAACTAGAGAATGACCTTTGTTTTGATTATTATATCTATATGGATGACCATTAAGGATTATGTCTTTATTTTAATTATTATATTTTTCACATCATTTATTGATAACTTCATGGGATGGATCATTGTGGTAATGTGTCTCCATTTTGTAGAAAATGTCTTACACTTAGGCTACTAAAGTTACCCCATGGGGGTATTAGGGCTTCCTAGATATAACACTGAATTCTCCTCAGTATGTTTCCAAAATAAAAAGTTTAACCATGTTTCCTAGTAAATTTAAATATGGGAGGTGTACCTATAGAGTGCTAAGTGTCAATGTTTATAATAGTTTTTCCTTTCTTATTTTCTGGATCTAAATAATAGGGAGTAGGGTATCTGTAGAGATATATGGTGTAGTTGGAGCCAATAAGACATGGTAATAGTCATGATTGTGGGATCCATCTTGGGAGACTCCCATGTAACTAAAAAATTCTAGGTGATTTACTCATTAGCCTCCCTTAAGTATGGAAATTGGGTATTTTCATGTTAGAGAGAGAGACTCCTAAAATGGTTAGAGATATTGATGGGGGTTGAATTCCACCTATTGAACCTTTCCCATTAGGCCATCCTATGAAAGGTCATTCCCACTATATATTATATAGTAGTGGAACACATTGGGATTAGTCCATCATTCATATATTTCAAGACCAATGAGTTAACCATATAATGATGGAAGAGTTGAGTAGAAGAAAGTAAGTGTTGATGTCTATAATCCATGGTAGAGTTAGTAGTGGTTGTAGTATTTTAGGTGTAGGGAGTCAGGATAGAATGGTTTGGATTGGTAGGGCCACTATCAGTATTCAAGGAGCACACATTCCACTTAAGAGTTGTAGTGACTCTATTTCCAATTGAATCCATTTTTGAATACTAAGGGACATATAAGAAGTATAATATACCCATCAATGTGGCATAATAATTAGTCAAATATGATCATTCAATCTCTTTCATGGGTAAATGATTTCACATCAAGTTCCCCATTTTCTTGTTTCAGATATCTCCACTTTTCATGGTCCCTCTAGGTTATTTTCTAGAGGCATTTATGTTGAAATCGAGCATATGGAAGGTTTATTCATACAACTAATTTATTTATCATCTATTACCAAAATACCTTATATGCTTAACAATATGTTCATGAAATCATAATCGATAATAATATCGGTTTTTTTTACATCACCTACCACCTTAGTGGGGTGAAAACCCATTATTAAAGGGTTTTACTGAACAAAACACTAAATGGAGGTTATAAATTAATTTAATCATATCATTTTATTGGAATAGGTAATCTCAGGATCTTTTCACAATGATGTGTATTATTTTAATGAATATTCATTTTAAATTAATGTAAAATGGTTCTTTGGAATTTAGGTCCATCCAGGGTAGCATTTGAATTCACTAGGGAGGGTATGGAACTATAGGCTCATGACTGGTAGATTTATTTATTTTCTTTTAAAATAATATGAAACATAAAGATTTATGATTTACTTTCATATCATACTTTAAGTCTTAAGAGGGTAAGTTAGAGTTTCATTCCATCTAAGAAGGCTTAATGTGTTATTCTTCAGTTTTTTTGTCATGAATCAAGGCTTAAAATGGATATTCTTAGGTTTTATGTTATAAATGAATTCTTAATATGGTTATTTTAAAGTTTCATTCCATCTAAGAAGTCCTATGAATTTAATATAAACTTTTATGATGTCCAAGAAGCTTTAAGAGGGTTAAATTTTATTTTTGTTCTATATGGTAATTTTTAAGAAGTTTAAGATGGAATTTCATACTATCTAGTAAAAAATAGTAGTGTTATTCTAGAGTCACACTCTATCCATGATGTCTAAAATGGATAACTTGGAGCTTCATGTAATCTAAGATGTCACAAAGGGGTACATTAGATTTTAATTCCATCCAAAAAGGCTTTTGAGGGTGTACTTGAGATTCATTCCATGATGGAAGGATGGAGGTGGATAGGAAGGAATTATATTGACTCATTAGTAGTGATTGGTAAGATGTTTTTTATATTGTACCCATAAGAAGGTTTGTATACATGTCATAATAAATGGAAGAAAGACCCATGTAGTCTAGTTCCATAGAAGAAGGCATGTCATACTTTCTATGATCATGAGATAAGGACTAATGCAATTAATTTTAAGTTCATATTATCATGATAAATGGGGATTATTTTAAGTTCATGCATCTAAGACCATTAGGTATTTTTATTTTAAGTTATTTGACTAAGACCAATTATTATAAATTTAAAGTCATACAGAATAGACTACAAGGTGAAAGGTTCATATCAATGGTTGGTGTGGTACTTATGAATGATTGTTATATTTATTATTCAAACATATAATTAATGTGGATTCATGGATCATATACTAATTCAGAGGTCCTAGGACCTCGAGTCCTCTATATAACTTGGGTAAAGGCATGTAATTATTACCTTAAAATGGTTTCCTATTTGTATTCACCAATTACCAATTTGTAACTAGGAAGGGGGGAGGATAACTATATTCATAGAAGGTGTTGAGTAGTGTGAGAATATTAAAGCTCATACTATATTAGTATCCAAGTTATAGAGGTTCCTAATGGAATTTTTGATTATAGACAAGGGGTGTTCCACAAATTCTTATAATCATATTTAATATTTTTTATATAAAAATAGATGGGTGGATATTATGCTATATCCAAACCCATTTTACAAACATACGCCAAGTATTTAGTGTTAAAAAAATAGGGTTAAGTATAAAAATACCAAATAAAAAGATTGGGACTTGTATAGAAAAATAAAAATGTGTATTAGAGCTAGCACAAGAGCCTTTGCCCAGTTATTGAGGACTCAAAAAGTGAAACCAAGAGACCGGAGTTCAAAACTAGGTAGAAACATATTTTTGGGTATTATTGCAGTACTGTACTAGGAGCTATAGCAGCCACTATAGCAGGCACTATTTAGTATTGTGGCAGCCAGAACTATTCATCTGTGTTTGGATTTTGGGCCACCAGTTTGGGACTCAGGTCCTTCAAGGCCTTCAGGCCACCTAAGGTTGTCGGGACAGTAAGAATTTTGAGCCATCTCAAGGCCTTCGGGCCACCTCAAGGCCTTCAGGCCGCCATAAGGCCTTCGAGCCACCTCAAGGCCTTCAGGCCACCTCAAGGCCTTTGGGACACCTCAAGGCCTTCGGGCTACCTGAAATTGGGCTTAACGACTAGAGAGACCATACAAGAAGTAGACTCTATATTATAATTCAGAGAAGGTGCATTCAACAGAGTATAATCTTAAGAAGATTTTTCAAAAATAGAGGGTATGGAATTCTCCATCGGGACCATCCTGTGCTTGCATGAGAATCCTAGTCGAACTAGCCATGCGAAGGTGGAGAGATGACATCATGATGATGAAGCAGGGGAGGAGAAGTTCCATGTAGTTATAGCCTTTATATTTTCTAAGACCTACGGGTCATGTAATCTCTATGACTATGGGCCTTGTAAGGGTTCTCCTTCATCCCTTAAAAGGGGGGTTATCAAAAAATCCATAAAAATAAGGCCTTCGTGCTATTCAGGGTATTACAGCCCAAGTTTTAAGATGTGGTTAGTTAACATTCATATGAGGGGAGAAAATTATCGAAGAAATTATTATAGAAAAGAAAACCTTAGAGGGGTTTTATTGATGAGCTTTTAAAAATGTTGGTGACCTACTCAAAATTGACCATAAGTTATATTTAGTCTATATTTATATAAAAATGTGAGGGAGATATTTAATAATAGGTTATATCTATTTAATAAAGGGAAAAATTTGAATGTTTTAATGGTTTACTTAATTTTATGAAGGTTTGGACTAACTATTAGGGGTAACCCTTCATATTTAGTTCTTACACACGTGATACTAATAAATGATGGGTTATTTTATATTATTCAAGGCTCTTCTCGAGCATTAGGATTTTTTTATAGTGCACAAAGAGTATGATCATACATAAAAATTCTTGGGGAATAACATGTGTGTGTATGAGGCATAAGTACCATTATGTACCATGATAATAAGTTCTTCAATTAATCAATAAATTGGGATTGAAAATATGTTACATATAGGTAACTTTCACAAAGTACTCTATGTGCTTTTATTCCTTTAGTTTCCTTTTTTCTAGAAAAAATATGTGCATAAGGGATAATTTTAGGATTATGGAGTTCACACAAGACTATGTTTGGAAGTCTTTGTATGGAAATGGTGTTTTTCATTTGATGAGATAATTTTTTCTTAGTGACTATTTTTAAATACTTCCAAAATATTATAGATTTTTAAATTCAAGGATATTTATAAGAAACTATGAACATGTGAAAAAAAATTGTGCACACACCAAACTCAAGTCATCGGGTGAATGGTGACACATTAAAAAAATATTTTTCACTAAATAGAACTGAATTTGCCACAAAATTAATTATTTTTATATCTATTTTTATAGAGTTTTCAGTTACATTCATAATACATAGTCTCTACAACACCTCTAGAGCATAGAATAGGTCCTTTCATGAAAACTTTTACATAAACAGTTATTTCTGAATTGACTGTAGTGATGTTCATTCCTTGTAACTCTTTTGTCATCTCGTTCTTATGAAATAATCCTTTTACACATGTGTGTAAGTCCATGTGCATGCTATTATAATTCTATTCACACAAGAGGTCCAAAACATGCATTTTTTTAATTCATTTGAGTTTTTTTTTTCAAGTTTATTTCTTTAACACCAAAAATGGTATTTTATGAACGTCTTCATTGTTATAAAAATATATAATTCTTCATGAAATATAAATTACTCAAATAATTATACATATATCCAATTTATATTTTTTAATGTATAAATTTTACATTTAATCGTTTATTTTAATACTATGTAATTCCACATTAACCAAGATCACATCCACCAAAACATATTTTGGAATAGTCTAAAGCTCACATTTGATTCGGAATAGGCCCATAGGGACCACATCGGTGAATATTTTTAAGGATAAGGTTATTTCCCTAAGACTACGTACATGAATTTTACATCATTTACATGATTATACATGATACAATTCAATTTAAAACACACCCCTATAACTTTGAGGTTTTATATCTTTAGATATTATCTACATAACCTTATTATTATGAGATACAACTTCCATTTCTTTTATAAAATTATCTACACAAGAATCTATTATAGACATATCATTTCATAATAAACCATTTGTAAATAAATAAACAAATATATGGGTGATCTATATATATTAGTAAGGGGAAAACATATGATATTTCAATCAAAACAACATGGTTGATCATGATAAATTCCAAAAAAAAAAGTGACCATATAATAAACATGTAGGTATGAACAAATAACCCTGGTACATGAACTAAAATGAGAAAATCATCTTGTGATGATTATGAGACATGGAAACATAAACCTAAATCATGAAATATAAATATGGTACAAATATAATCATAGGATATCATAAACATTTCCAAGGATAACCTCCAAGAAAATCATAAAATATTGGACTAATATAACCACATATGTTCTATAAATACAAGGCAATGATAATATTTCCACACTTTTCATCATATTATAATTCGCATTATACAAAAATTATTCAGAAATATTATTAAATTATTTTATTAAAAAAGTATTTGGTATTAAAAATTATATAGAGAAATAAAAAAATTAATTTTCCTTCTTGCTTAGTATCTCACCCAAACTCTATCCATGGTATCCTAAGGGGATAAATCTCTATTATATGTTATCAGGGGGATTTTTAATGGTATTAAATGATATATCAAAAACTATTGAATGAGTGGAATTTATATTGATCCAGTTGGATGATATGTGTCATCGAATAATACATTCACTTGGGTAATAAATCTCCATGATGAAATATCTCTATTGGGGACCCTATGTCTACTCAAAGAATGGTTGTATATTACTGCTCATAATTTCAAAATATTGTAAAAAATAAATTTAATTTTTTAAATAAAATAAAATTACTAATAAGAGAAAACACACAAGTAATAATTATACATGAAAAATGAACCCATAAATACCATAACTGTTTGATGATACTCCATGTTACTGTCTTTATTAATAAATAAAAAAATAAAGTAAATTATTAAAAAAATACAAGAACTTCATAAAAATTTAAAATTTTATTAAATAATTATAAATACAAAGGATGTAGAAAATTATAAGAAACCTTTCATATATCAGGAAAATTGATGATATTTCCTCAATGATATCTTTTGACCATTGGATATATTACTCTCATATAACTATAGTATTTTTTTCATGGCTTTGATCAATAAAAATAGTAGTATCCACTCACCTAATTGGACACAATCCCCTTATATTCATTTTCACCACAACTTTCTATTTTGAATAAGTTTACATAGTAACTATTTAAACTTTTTATTCATGTAATGCCAATATGAATTGTTGGTTTCTTACTTGATCACATATATATATCATATTTTTAAGTTTAACAATATATTATATAGATTTTCAAATTTATTCCCATGAAATAAATCGACCTATACACACTTTAATAATATAAATTTTAACCCATAACCATATATAATTTCAATTATTTCAATCCATTGACCAAAATAATAGCCTTCATTGGTTGATTTATAACAGACAACACTATTTTTAAGTATTCAATTCACATTAATATCTCTGATAGGAAACAAAAATTCATTTACATATATATAATTATAATATAAGTTCATAATAAACAGATCATAAATTATTTTTAAAATTCAATAATAAATGTATAATTACCATATTCCCACAATTTAATAAAATAAAGTGGTGAGAAAATAAATCACCAATATATTTTAATAAATACGAAATCATATACACATACAAACATGATTCTTGAAGTAATCATGAGAAATTTGAAAAGAAATTACTGGATCTAATAATTAATAATATTAGAGATCCCATTTCAGCTCAATGATAAGTTTCATATGATTTAAAATAATATATATTAAAGATTAATATAATTTAAACACATAAAAAAAATTGTATGTCTTTTTGTATCAATGATATAACCAAGGGAGTGTTGTAAAAAATATATCAATATGATTTAACTCACTTGACATTGTTAGTATCAAATTATATTCCTTATCCAATTTGTCCTTCATTATCCTAGGAAGTTTTATCTATTTTTTCAACATCATTAAGATATAAAGAACAAAAATTAATGAATTAATCAATTAAATAACCATTTTCTATTGCTTCTTCTAGATGATATCCATTATACACATATTCTTTAAATTTATTCATATGTAAATCAATTATATATATCTAACTAAATTAGATAAAACCCCCAATAATAATTTTTTCAATTAATTATACAAGTATGTAGACCATGTTATCAAAAAATATTTTATAAAGAGTCTTTAAAAATTTCAAAGTATTAAAACCATTTAATATTCTAAAATTTTCAAATTACTCAAACATTGATTCCTTGAAAATAATTTGATAAAGAAGTTAGAAACCTCAATCAATGTCTGAACAGCATTGGGAGGAAAATAATCAGTAATTTAAATTAAACTTATTATTTATGTAGAATTTTATTTTAATGGATTTAGAAAACATTTTAATGGCATGTTATTAGATTCTCACACTTGAAAATATTATAATAATAATCATCAAGCACTTTAACTATATTAAAAATGTAAAAGAATGACTTTTACCTTTTTTTCTCAATAAATACTAAAAAAATGAATGTATCCCTCATTACCCACATCCAAAATTAGGTGTGATGGTTTTTTAAAACCCTATTCTTCTAATTCACATCATGAACTAATACAATATTTTCATTTATAATTAATAAAAAAAATGGTCAAAAACATATTATCATGCATGTTTTTATCAGTGTATATAGAATCAAAATTATACCAAAAAGTTGTATTTTTATATAATTAAAAATTGATTAAAATAATTATCTTATTTGAATTATGAGTTTGTTATATATTTGTAACAAGAATAAAACATAGAGGATTCAAAACATGAAAAAAATTATATATTGTGAAAATGTCCTCTTGCTAAAGTTGTGCTAAAATTTGAACCTCTATCTTGATTCTTTGTATTATTCAGTGCTCCCTGGACCCATCAAATTATAATTTCTTTCTTCTAAACCAATATAAATGTGAAATAATGTATTTTTAACTAAGTTACGACAAATTTTTATAATTTTTAATTCCTTTTTATTTTTTTATTTTTTTTATATCAAGGATATTAAAACTCTAATTTATGCTCTAACCTAATAAATTTTTCATACATATGGAAATAATTAACTTTTAATAATAAGTGATCTTACTATCAAAATATTTCATAACCCACTAAGACTAAATTCATCACAACTTTAGTTAAAAAAATCATTAATTTCATGAATAAATTTTTATAGATACAAATAAATTTTATCATCAAGTAATTTATATTGGTTTATAAGTTTGAAAAGTAATAAAAATACTAGTTTCATATATAAATATGAGTGAATATTATATGAAACCAAGGTTGTTGTTCATGTATTATGGGTTTCACCAACCATTTAATTGAATGGGTTAAATTGATTCATTATTCTCCCAAGTAAAATATTATGCATATCCTAGGAAAATTGAGTGTTCCTTGAATTAAAATTTTTTATGCTAAATAGTATTTTCATTGGGTTAACTTGTTGTTTTATTTCTTTTTCTATACATTTCATCTCACCCATTTATAAATTTTAATTAACATGAATAAAATCTTTAACCATGGTTATAGTGTAAAGTAACATTTCTTATTCATAATTATCTAATTTCCATGGTTCAAAACCTTACAGGGATGAATTTAATAACTCTGACACACCTCTTGTTATACTTTTACTAGGAAGAGTTATTAATAACATAATAATTGAGCAAAGAATTATCATTTATGAAAAAAACATTCAATTTTGGGGACATGTATCCATAGTGTCATATTTGAAATATAATTTCTCATATTACTTGAAAGCATGGTATTATAAATCTGGAATATTTACTAAAAAGGGGAGTACATTCTATAAGAACCCCAATAATATATCAAATAATGTTTTATCTAATTGTTCAAATATATTTAGTATAAAAGCTCCATAATAACTGAAAATTTATTTAATGTTTTGTATCTAGGATATATTTTTATATGTGCAACATCACAGATTTCAAATAAATTTAATTATTATCTATCTATAGATCAGTTGAAATTGATCACCCCAACCTCATCAATATATACATAAATAACATTATAAGACCTCCCACATACAATTACATTGTGAATTGTATTAATTGTGTCATCTATTTTTGTATAAATTATTATCTAAATTCTATATACATGTTTATAAAAAATATTCCATTATCTATAGTCTATATAAATTGTATATTTTAAAAAAATGCAAAAAATGTTCCCCCACATTATCTCAGGTGAATTAAAACCTTTTTCAATAATTTTCACATGGAAAACTGGTATATTGGCTTTAAATTCCACTATTGGAATAAATAAATTGCATAATCCCATAAAAATATAATTTATACCTTCTATTCAATATATTTTAAAAATATTATCCTTATAAATTTTTTTAAATAAAAAATGATCAACATAACGGAAAAACACTTAAAAATAGAGGGTATGATCAAATAAATAAACTAAATTTATGAATGGTTTTAGGGGACATCTCTATCCCCAAAAATATGGTAAAAACATAATAATAACTAATAAAGATCCATCACAATAGAATTATTATAATGATATAGAACAATAAATAGCATACCATATTTAGATGAATTTAAATATTTTTCTTCAATTTATAAGCAGTTGAAAAATATCACTATACAGAATCTAACAAAATCACAAATCCAAATGTATCCACCAATTGTATGAATTACTAAGAACACTTCTTGATAGTTCAAATTAAATATCTACAACCTTGGTGTTAAAGGTAGAATATAAAAATGTGAGTTTTGGGTTGGATTTGAACACTGGATCAAATCCAAATCAATATTAGTCACCTTATTCTATGGATTAAACTTGTATTTATAGTCTTCAAGGGTAATCAATAAAGGTTATATAATAGTAATGAAATTTTTATAATTTTTTGTGTTATGATTTACATAAAAAATACATTGTAGTTATTTAATATACCCATTAATGATTAATTTAATTTTTAAATAATTCACATAACTATTATAAAACTTATTTAAAATATCATTTAATGATGTTCAACTAGTGTGCAATAGATTAAATTGTAAGAAATATAATGGTAGTTTGTAATATCATATATGGTAAGTTATTCCATGTACATTGATAATCTACTATGTCGGTTACATAACAATCATTAAGTAGGTGGAGTTGATCACATAACACTATTTGTGTTATTTGATTTACTGCACAACTTCATCAATATCAGTATAGATGGAAATAATATTAAAATAGATACAATTTACATCAGACACGTTAAAATTGTTTGAAATAAAAAATGAGTGGATAATTTCAAAAAATATTAACCTACTAAATAATTATTCATCTGAGATCATAAATATTGTGATATTTTGAAAATATATAGACAAAATATCTAAAAAAAGACTTAATTGAAACTTGTATAAACCTATAAAACTGTATTATCAATATTAATTTTTTAAAAAAATTGAAATAATGAATATGTTTATAATTTTATTTTACTATCAAAATAGAATTTATATTCCTAGAATAATAATCCAAATAATATCAAAATCAAACCATAATTAAAAATGACAAAAAAATTGTTATATTTTAATTAATTTACACTTTTTTAATTTAGTGATGATTTGTCTCAACTTATTTTGAAATTTAATTTATATTTTTCATGTAAATTCAGTGTGAAAACTATAAAAAAAATTTAATTAAAGTGTGTATATCCATGTTTTATGGAGCTATAAAGAATATTTTTTGTCTATGAGTGAAATTTATGGTAATTATATACAAAAAATATTTAAATAAAAAAAATTTAAATTATTGAAACAATAAAAATATTAAAAACTTATTTAATACAACATTAAATTTAAATTATATCAAATAACATATAAATAAATAAAGAGATGTATTTTTGTAACATTAAGTCAATTATAAGAT
This sequence comes from Viscum album, assembly GCA_963277665.1. Classification (NCBI taxonomy): domain Eukaryota; kingdom Viridiplantae; phylum Streptophyta; class Magnoliopsida; order Santalales; family Viscaceae; genus Viscum; species Viscum album. The sequence continues at coordinate 1,546,071,738 of OY728142.1, forward strand.
GATACACAAAACAAGTTTTGAATTATACATAAAAATTTTTATATGCATTAATAATAATTAAAAGACTGTTAGTATTTTGTGTCTTCAATACCAAAGACGGAATATGTTCTTAAGTGATTTTTTTAGTTTTTCATTTGTGTTCTATGATTTATTTATAAATATTTTGTAACTCCATTTAATTTAATTGTCTAAATATATTTTTCAGTTAAGTATTTTAGTTTTTATATCATATATTATAATTATTAATAAAATTCAATTAATATATAAATATATAATCTTAATGTTTTGATAGTTTTTTCCAATATTTGTGAGTTTTTCATCTAAAATGTATGTTATTTATTAGTTTTATGTTTATTATAATATATTCTATTAAATAAAAAATTATATATTAATTGAAAATTAAGAGACAAATATTCTATAATCTATTATATTATGAAATAAAATTAAATAATAAAAACTAAACTAATTAGTAAGAAAATAATCATATTAACCTATTTATAAAAGTGAAAAATAATACAAAAAAACTATAATACCCTAATGAAACATAATGAAAAATTTTAAGGAATAATAATTGAAAATTATTTTAAACATCCCAAAATATAAGCTCCATAATCTAAGTACAAACTTTAGTAAATCATAGAATTATAAAACTATTTACCTTATTAAAAAATATAAACTAGAAATAATTAGATTAAAATAATGAATATATGAAAAAGGGAACTAAAAATAATTCAAAGTCACAAAATAGAAAAATATCAATGAATGGGGTTGATTGATGGATATGTTAGGGATTTTATACAATTAGACAAGATGGGAGGATAGGGAGGAAGTCACCCATGGTGGGGTTTGGTGTGTGAGGTTATCTAGAGCTAGAGTGTTTGGAGGGGGAGGAAGTAGTAATGGAGGCCAGTGTTACAGGGGGTCATGGGGGATATGGAATTTCAATATAGTGGGGGTGGTAATATGAAGGGGGATATTAGGTTATGAGTCTAGAGTTTAGTAGAGGGGAAGGGTGAAAAAAATGGGAGAATTTTAATGGTTTTTCAGGGATGGAAATCATATAAAACATATCAGATAATCAAATAAAAAACACTATAAACTCAAAATTTATTTATATATTTAGAATGAATAAAAAATAAATAAATTTGAACCATATATCCATTGATTTGGATCATCCACATGAGTTTAATGTAAATCAATATGAAGCAACAAATAGCTTTATTCTTCATAGGGTATCCACATGCTAGAAAATCACTCAATGCTTGAGAATGATCTACCTTATTATTACAATGTTATGAAACATTATTAAGAGATAGTAGAAAATAAATAACTAAATAATTATATGGTTTTATGTTTTTCCATACAATATACACCCAATGAATCAAATACACATCATATGATGATTGATTCCCTTTTATATAGGACTTGAGAACTCAAAATTTCAACTATGAACTGATTTATTATTTCATATAAGCATCCCAAACAATTATAATCTTAAAATATTCATCTCAATACCATTAATTATTATTTAATACTTAAACAATTATATAATATGTTCAAACTAATCAAATCCATCATAATATTATGAATAATTAAGTATCATAACATTTATAGTGAGAGAATAAAGAATCTAGGATGTTATCGCATAGAGAGCGTAGATATGAATGATCCACCATTGAATAGTGTCATACACTACATCATAGAGAACATAAATATAGTCCATGTCATGATATAAACCACCACATTATGTTTTGATCTTTAGTTAATATTCTCAACAATATCACACTTTCACTAAATCCATGTAGACTTAGTATATTTTCACACTAGGTCACATCATATTAAATAACTCATGAAACCATATCCAAAACTACTTTTGAAAAATATATCATATATTTTCATTGTATCTTATAATATATGTAAAAAATTATGAAAATATAATCAAAAAAGCTTATAGATATCCTCTAAAAAATTAGGGTAGCACTTAAAGTTTTACAAACTTGATTGTCAATCATACAACCACAATGTGAGATTCCATGAGGCCATATAGTGTTGAAAATAATTACAAATTCCCTAATCCATAAATGTAATAAAATAGTGTAATTTGATAAAGAATAAAAAAAATTCTACCTATAAAGGGATCTAGTGTGATCACAATCAAACACATTTAACTACATACCTCTATCCATCGGTTATATTATATACAAGTATGGATAATCATATAAAACCTATATCAAAGATTTGAGTAACCATGGGACATGGAGTATGTCAATCCCATATATAATACTCATATCATAATTACCTTGACCTAAATACTCAACTCATGTTTTCATCCACCATAGGGGAACTCCCAAATCTCTTAAGGCTAGATATTAATTCCTTGTGTCTCATTTTATTATTAGAGTATGATTTACCCACTTTGATTAATATAAAAATTCTAGAATGGTTCCTTTCAAAAGACTATAATGAATTGTTTTCATTTGGATATTCCCAAAAGTAAATAACTACATGTACACAAAAATAATAAAATAAGATAAAAAAATTATAAATTTATATGAATGTTAATATAAACCAAGAAAAGTGAAGTATATAATATAAAAATAGTTCATTAATATATTCAAATAGAAACATGGCCTAAGGAATGAAAAACCTATGTGAAGAAGGAAATATACCAAATGGTTCCTTTGAAAAACATGTTAATATCTCTAGTGTAGAACTAGAGGCTTGGCCACTCTTATTATGGATATACGCAGCATGACCATAAATACCCATCAGCTAACCACGCACCCGTTCATACATGAAATTAAATATGTTAAATTATATGTCTATTAGATTTTCTATAGAGCGTGTGGCCATAAATACTTAGTAGGGAACCACAAATAGTGTCTCAACTTAACGGTGGATATGTGAGTGTATCCATTAACATATATACTCATTTATATATATATATATCAAAATAGGTTTACAAGTAATCATTAAAGTGTGAAATAAATCAATAATGAAGAAAATTATAGACTAGTAAATACAAAAAAACATAACTTCTTATATTGGGAGGGTATATATTCGAGTAACCTTCTTCAGGACTAAGATGGAATATGAGACATAGTATTTATGACATCCTCTGTAGAAGGTTTTGTGTATACCAATATATATTACACACATGTATATATATATGTATGTATACCAATCCTTGGACAAACACTTGTCCTATTAGGGAGAAAGGTAATCATGTATACTAGAGTTAGGGAAGTCTTTAATTCCATCTATTCAGGATTGGGGGAAGTGTCTATATTATTTAAGGTGTAACACCCATCCAATTTAACTCTATATTTCATTAGTCTACAGACCTACTTAGATAGTCTATAATTATAATATATAACAATTCTTGTATGCTCAGGATATCAATGTAATAGCCATAGTAAATGTGGCATTACTAGTTTTATCAATCACCATTCTAGATATAATAAAGAAATAATAAACTCTATATATTAAAATAGTATCCAAAATAAAATAACATATAAGTCATAGTTATCAAAATACTCAATATAACATATATTAGACATACGCTTGAATACAACATTAGTTATCACATTAACAAAACAAAATTCAAAAATTTAATAAATAAACTTATAATAAATCATAAGTGTGACCATGGAAACAATATTATAAGAAATAATCAAATACATAAAAATCATTATAAACATGTAACAATTCATAGAATAATATATTTTAACACCCTCTAAAGTAAATTCATACCAACCATAATTTTTGTAGTGGATAACAATTCAAGCTTCACTAATTCCATTCCAAACAACGTACTAATTTTGGCATAGATAACTACTATTGTGTAAAAGTAGAAAAATAGATAAGAAAAACTATATAGTAGTATTTATAAACAATGAATATTTTTATCAACCTCAAAAAATAATGGTATAAAGAACAAATGAGAATTGGAACACAAATTTTATGAGTAAATTTTATTTTTCTAAATATATTCTTTATGTTTAAAAGTTATCTTTAAAGTAAAAAACATATATAGAAAAAAAATCATTATTAGATTCAATTTTAGACTTTAAATCATCTATTATATTAAAATGTATGCATTTGGTTTAAATTGTAGTAGGAGGAAGTTATATAAAATCAAGTTACAAGTTAAAGGCATGAAAAAAAATAAAAAAAATATTATCACTTAGTGGAAATAATGAAATTTAGTAATTGTAAACTCTAAATTTCATATATAAAATAAACTCATTAAAGAACCCACACATGTTTAAGAACTAAATCACTCTTTCCCACTTAAACAAATTAACCATTAAATCACCGCTGATATAAACTCATAACCATGGTAAAGTATGTATCATTACATTATAATTCAATTAGGTTATGGTGGAAAGCACTAATCTCCTTAGTGAAACTATATTAAAGACACATTATTCAAACATTAGTTTTGAAAGTTCATACCATATTCACTAAAGGGACTTCAAAGGTAATAGTATGAATGATACATATTATCTTCCACTCCCAACCTAAACCTCATGTTAAAAGGAGGAATAAATAACTTGATCAATACAATGTCAAGTGATAAGACTAAGACACAATCCAAGTAATATCCATTTTATGTTTTACCATTAGTATCACATTTCTTAAATTTTATATAAATGAAATCATATAATAGAAAATTTGAAAAAGGGAAAAAAATACATGGGAATTTGTTTAGGTTCATAAATCATTAGAATGAAATCAGTGAAACATGCTTAACATACTTTATATATTAATAAATTTATAACATCTAATGAAACAAGGTTAATCTTAAACAATCAAGGCTCTACTAAACAACCTTTCACTAGGATTAAAATTAATATTTCAAGTGAAATAAGTATAAACTAAAACCATTAAATAGGTTCACATAAAATCACATTTGAAAATGTTTAACACATGATACAAAAATATCATTGAAAACCATTCATTCACAATTCCCAAAATAAATCTCTGAACTGTATTTTTTGTTTAAGAAATAAAGTTGTAAACAATTTAAGCTTAAACTATCAAGCCACTACAAAAATATCTTTTCACAAGGATTAAAATCAATAATTCAAGTGAAATAATTATAAAATAAAACCATTAAATAGGTACACATAAAATCACCTTTTAAAATATTTAACACGTGACACAAAAATATCATTTAAAACCATTCATTCATAATTCCCAAAATAAACCTCCAAACTTTATTTTTTTGTTTGGAAAATACATTAGTAGGAATTCTCTAAAAATTACCATAAAATTAACTTCAAGGGTTTGAATCCACCTAAAATAATTATTTGTGAGGTTTTCCAAACCCAAGAATCACCAAGAAATAACTATTAAACATTATATAAAATTACATACCCAAAATATACTAATAAATCACATACCAAAATCTAAGTATATGGAACCCCAAAGAAAACCTTGGCTGATAACCACTATATTATATCCAAAACTATAGCATCCCAAATCCCCAATTTCCCAAATGGCCTAAAGGCCTTTTTTTATTAATTTTTTATCATCCCCCTTTTATGGGTTTAAGGGGAACCCTTACATGGATCATAGGCTTTGTGGAATTACATAACTCGAACGTCTTAGAGGAATTTATCTAGAAAATAACTACTTGAAACTTCCCCTCCCTAGTGTTTAAATAATGATGTCATCTCTCCACCTTCGTATGGTTGTTTGGCGAGGTTTCTTGTGCATGCATAGGCTGGTCTCGATGGAAATTTCCATACCCTCTCATTCTTAAAAATCTATTAGCTCAACTCTGGTAAATGTGCCTCCTCTGAATCCTCATCTGAATCTTGTTCCTTGTAGAGTCTTCATGGTCCATTTATGTACAACTTTCATATGGACTGAAGGCCTTGAGGTAGACTATAAGCCTTACTGACCTGAAGTCCTTGGGTATCCCAAAGGTCTTGATAGACCAAAGGACAAAACTGGTGGCTCAAATTCCTGAACATATGAATAGTTATGACTTCTATAGTACCAAACAGTACCTTCTATAGTAGATGCAATAGTTCCTACTAAAATACTTGCTATAGTACCTGCTATAGTAACCGAGAAATATGTCGCTACCCGAATTTGATCTCAGGTCTCTTGGATTCACTTGTCGAGTCCCCACCAACTAAGCTAAGGATATTGTGCGCCAACTCCCAATTAATTTTATCTTAACATCCTTCAAGTTCGCCTAAAAATTATAAAACCCCATAAAGAAATCATAACACCATCAACTCCCACTAAAAAATAAATTAATAACATAAAAAAACTCCAAAATCATATTTATACAATACATGAAAAAATATCTTCCTCTGGGATAAATTCCATTATTCCCTAGTGGAATTAATCCTAGAATCCCTAGAAAATTAAAAGGAAAATAGAGTAAAAGAGTATATATGGTAAGAGGAGGATAATGGAGAAGATTTACATTGAATTGGCATGAAGAACCTCACTAGGGTCACCCCAGATTCATGAGGTAAAAGAAAAGAGAGGAGAAGAATGGAGGATACCAAGGAGGATCACCCAATCAACTGGAATGAATGGGGTTCAAAGGTGAAATCCAAAAGAAATAAAAGGATTTATAGAAATTGACCAAAATACACATTTTTTAAAACAAACCGAGCCAAAGTCTACTAGGTACCTAGTGGAACCTCTTGGTCACCAACATTTTCCTAGTGCTACTCCAATGGGTACCCAGTGTCATCTTCCACTCTAAACATTATAGGGAAAAGTGCATTTAATAGGGGTTTCAAAAACCACAACTAAAAGGTTCTTTTCTAATGTTTTAATGATGGTTTTAAATAACTAATGCTAATTAATGATGGTTTATTAAAAACTATAACCATTTAGTAGCAGTTTTAACCACCACTAAATCAAGATAAAAAATATTTATTTTTTGATTCCTAGAGGCTGTTTTTTAAAATCCTTTACTAAATTAATGATAACAGATACTTAATTAAAATTTTAATTACTTATTAATAATTATTAATTTTTAATTGCTGATTAATAATTATTAACAATTCATTGTTTAACAATTATTATTTATTATTTAAATTGATTATTATTTATTATTTATTATTTTAGTAAACTATTTATTATTAATTATTTATTCATTATTAATTATTTAAAATTTATTAAATATTAATTTGAAATTAGTTATATATGAATATACTTACATATAAACAAACACGCACACACATACATACATATATATATATTCATGTATATTTATTTATAAACATATATATTTATAGATATTTATATGTATTTTTTGAATATTTATATATATTTATAATTATTTATATTTATATATATACATGTGTGTGTGTATCAATATGTGTTAATATATATTTATATTTAATTATATTTAATTAAATTTAATTATATATATAGTTGTATTTATATATATTTATGTATATTTATTTATAATTTTTGTATATTTACGTATATTTATTTATAATTTATATATATTTGTATGTATTTATGTATATTTATGTATATTTGTTTATATTTATGTATATTTATATATATTTTTATTTGTTTGTATACATTTATATTTATATTTATATATATATATATATATATATATATTTCTGTGTGTGTGTATTTATATTTGTTTATATATAAATTTAGATATATAATTATATATGTTTTTATATATGTTTTTATATGCATTTATAAATATTTATATATATTATGTGAATGTGTGTGTTTGTGTGTTTATAAGTGTTAATATATATTTATATTTATTTATTTATATATATTTATGTTTATATAAAATTATATTTAACTATATATATATTTATATGTATTTATATGTATTTATATGTATTAGTATATTATATGGGTATATATATGTATTTATATTTATATGTGTTTATATATATATCGAAACAAGATGGGGTGGGAGCCCCGTTATTAAGGAAAAAAAATATGAGACAAGGGGTTGCAATGTTAAGAACCATGGTTTGTAAAACCACCAAATAAAACAACCCAAAAAGTCTAAAAAACAAAGAGAAAAACTCTCTAAGTGACCTCGTGAGGAACCTATAAAAACATATTAATTGTTACCCTTATTTTTTGGTCCACCCCTATATGGATGTCAATCTCTCTTCTAATACTTGGGTTTCTATAAAGGGTTGGTCAGGTCATCAATTTTCACGACCCGCCTTCCTCAAGATCAGGGAAGGGGCAACAAAGTGTCACGCCCTTCCTTCTTCAAGATCAAGGAGAGATAATAACCCACAAGTCCTGCCTTCAATAGGCCCAAGATTGGTGATTAGAAAAAAGGGTATATAATCTCACACAAAATAGAAGGCATTACCCTTTTTAATGAAAACAGGATCAGGAGATAAGATGGTAAAATCCCAAGAAACTACAAAAATTTATATAAAGGAAACCAAAATCCATCCCATGTGTGATTTAAATGTAAAATTCAACAAAAGTACAACCAAATTACTAAAACAAGTACCAAAAGAAAAAGACTAAACAACAACACAACAATTATCTCGATTCATGAGCTAGTGAAGTCCAGCACGGTCGTCAAATTCCCCCTTGAAACCTGAAAATAGTTTTACAGACGTAGGGTGTGTATACAAGTATACCCAGAAGAAAAACCAAATCTGCCCATTTGCAAGTGGGGGAACATACTAATGACCATATGATAAAACATTATAACCTCAAAACACTTGCCAAAGAATACTAACCATCCCTGCCTCACTAAGACACACTCACCAAATAATAATGTCAAGTAAAGTAGTAGTATAATCACGTTGATATTTGGGTACCCTGCACCACTTTCTCACTGGTTAAATGTTTTTCCTAACAGCTAACATATTGATGCTAACACTCTTCTAAAATGAAATCCCACTTCCACAACCCACCCACACAGACCTGGGCCTCAACCACACCACACATCTCACCTGCAGACACTTGGTCCACAGCAACCACACCTCTCACCCAAAGACACCTGGACCTCATCCTGAATACACTTGGAAAAAAACCTAGCTTGGAAACACCTAGTACTCTCATCTACAACAAACCTGACCAAATGATATTAGACTATGGTAAGCCTTAATCCATTATATCCTACCCAGATATGATCAAGCAGTAAGAACTTGGAATATGGTGTGAGGAATAATGTCAGCATCCATCCATCCATCCTTCCACCGGGATGTTAGGAAAGACACTAAACCCCATGAAATGGGGGTGTTCATCACATGGTAAAAAATAAGGGCGGTTTGTATAGAAATCACAAGGAACTACAATTTATTTATAGATTTAAAAAAACACATATCTCAAACTATGGGTCCTAAAACAAACAACTAGCCTACACAGGACCACTTTTTATAATACCCCTATGTGCACAACAACACAACATCCACAACTAGAGCATACCCCCAACCACTTTTTCATTCAACCTTTTTCTATTTATTTATTATGGTTTCACTTTTAATTTATTCTCGAACTACCCAGGGAAACAACCAATCACAACATCTTCCACCACCTCAGAAGGAGAAGAGCCTGATTAACTAAACAAACAAAAACGAACCCACTTTGTTGTTTGGTACTACCAACTTTGAACAAGGGAATAGGGACCAAGGTAAAACATTTCCATTTTAACACTAATTCATAGAAACAATATATAAAAACCAATCTACATTTCCATTTCACATCCCATTTTTCCTAGACACCCACTCACCAACTTCTAACTTTAATTCTTTAAAGTTATACCACACACTAATGCTCTCTCAACCAAACCTAGCAGCCCCACTGCACAACAACACCATAGATGTATTCACACGGTATAACAAGCCCATAACCACATTGCAGTCCCATTACCCAGTGTTGAACGATGTCCACAACATAAACAAAGGTATTCCCACTACCTACAGGTCCATCCATTCCACAAAAATCAGTCTCTCAAACTATTATACCAACACACCACCCGTACCTCCACAAATACCAATCCCATATAAACTACCATTAAACCATAACCCCACTACACGCACGTACCACACCCTTCTCATAGAACCAACTCCCCTTTCCACCTCTGTATCCATAACCTACACAAGGTTATAACCCCATAAAACACATAGCACACATCCACACCATCAATCCAGTGGTATTCATATTTATCCAAAAGGGACTCTTTAATTCCCATTTAAATAACCGGGGTGATCACAGAATTGGTGTGATCCTAGGGAATCAATTTAATTAACTAATAATACTTGATTGAGAAGATTTCATGTTATGGAAAATTATCAAACATCATAACAAAAAAAACAGAACACCACAAGTTTATAATCAAAGACCACAAATGTCCATGACTTTAAAAGGCATATATCCACAAAAATCCACAAAGAAACAATGATAACCAAATAAAACCAGTGATCAAACATCAAACCACTCCCAGCCTATTATTTCATTAACACCTGGTATCTTTTGATCATACTCCCTTATAATTTATTTTTTTAGGAAAAGTATTCACCCATTATTCATATGGAATCATTTTCACACCCACCCTTAATGATGCACAACTAAATAGAGGTAGAATAAATCCCTACTTGAAATAGCAGGTGACCAAATCTTCTCTTTGTGCCAAGAACCGGGGATCACACGACTAGTAGGAAACTCCAAGAAAACTGAGCAGGAGAGGGATCTAGCATAGGCGCATGACTCATCAAGAGATGAAGGATCTAGGTGAACTAAGAGGGAACATAGAACACACTGGGAAGGGGAGATCCTGGCTTTGAAGATCTAGATCCTATATTAAATGAAGAATAGTTTCAAAATCCATTATTGTGGGATCGTGGTCAAGATCAGGCAGTTTGAGTATCTCAAATCCCCTGAAACATTAGGATATTAAATATATACTTAATATAATTTGAAATTTTATTAAAAATTCCAAAATAAGGCTTTAAACACAATTTACATCAAATAAAATGTAAGAGGGGCGAAACTAGAAAATTGGGAAAAACTCGGAAAAAACAGGAAATGAGTCACTGATGTTGATCCACCAATAGGTGAGCTACCGACGCAACCTACAGATTTTGAGCTACTAATTTAATGACTCATTGATGCCACAACTCACTGATTCTTTGACTCACCAACTCCATGACTCAATGATTCTCTGACTCACTAACACCCTAACATCATGCCCTAGAACCAATGCCCTGACTCACCGACACCGACGCCCTCGACTCACCGACACTGATGCCCCTGACTCACCGATGCTGATGCACCTGACACACCAATACCGACACCCTTGACTCACTAATACTGATGCCCCTAACTCACTGATTCCAACACCTCTGACTCACTGATGCACTAACATTCTGACATCAATTCTCTAAGTCACTGATGCACTAACATGCCAACACTGACACCATGAGTCACAAATAGAAAAACATGAAATTTAGAAAACTCTTGAAACAAGCTACCATTGCCTCCCTGAACACCCAAAACACTGAATTTTTACAATGTAATGGCCCTAAGAATTCTAGGTCTTTACATCAGATACCTCTCAAACAATTATCATCCTAGAGAATTTTAAACTAAAACAAAATAAGAGAGGTTCAAACAACCACCCCTTAATATACCTCTCAAGAACAAACCACCCTTATGTTATTCGAAAGATAAAGTGAAAACCTAGACATCCAAGGATTCCTTTTTGACATATATCACCTGAACAACTTTCCAAACACATGGATTAGGGGTATTCTACCTTCATGTCAAGATAATTTCCAATTTGGGAGGCACTGACTTGCCTGCACAGGTTTAATCACATCCATATTAATGTTTTTTGATTAGAGATTAGGTACTCCCCTCCCCATAGTTAAGACCTTTTCACACACACTCAGAGAATAGGGAAACAACTCATCAAGTGAAGAACATTGTCAAGAATTACATCATAAAATGAAGAAAAAAAGTAAATTATAGAAACAAAACTTAGAACAGCTCTAGGTACTAGGAATGAATATGTGCCTCCCACTCCCAATAATTATACTCAAGGCCACCATGCCTCTATAAAACATGAAATATAGGAATGTTCTATCCACAAAGCACCTTCTCCTCATGATCATTAATTATTAATAGTCGCTCCACGAACAGCGTATCATCCTTCAGATCCAAATCTCCCCAGTAAATGATGTGGGAGACATCGTATAGATATTGATGAAGTTGAGATACATGGAAGATTTATCAGATCCTTTCCAACCATGGTGGTAGTTCCAGATGATATTCCACCATGTCGACTTGTCACAACAATTTGAAATGTCTGATGAACCTAGGAGAAATATTTCTCCCTCTTCCAAATTTCCACTACCCATGTCGAGGGTAAACCTTCAAGAAGGAATGGTCCCCAACCTCTAACTCCAAGGGACTCCTCCTATGATCGTCATACGACTTATGTTGGTCATGTTCTACCTTCATCCTCTCATGGAAAAGTTGTACCTTCTCTATCATACTCTCCACCACGTTCAAACCAAGAATGGATGTCTCCCCAAATTCAGTCTAGCACAAGGGTGAATGACATGGCTTCCTGTATAGATATTTGAACGGAGCCATACCACTATAATATTGATAGATATTTCTTTAATAAAATTGTACCAAGGAAAATTGTCACACCCAAGACCCACTGAAGTCCATAACACATGCCTGTAACATGTCCTTAAACGTCTGGATTGTTCTCTCTGTCTACCCATCTATCTAAGGATGGAAAGCAGTGTTGAGGAGTAATTGAGTGTCAAAGGCATGCTAAAATCCCTTTCAGACTCTCTATGTAAAACATGTATCCCAATATGAGATAATGGATCTTGGAATTCCATGAAACTTCACCACCTCATAAACATACCTTTGTGCTAAGACATCCACTACGCTCGACTCCTTGATCATGAAGAAGTGAGCCGACTTCATAAATTGGTACACTATTACCCAAATAGCATCACATCCTCCCTGAGACATGGGTAATCCTATGATAAAATCTATCGAGATGTAATCCCACTTCCACTTGTGAATGTCTAAGGGTTTCCTCAGACCACCGGGAACACGATTCTCATTTTCCACCTACTGACACACTAGGCACCTTGCCAAAAACTCCTCCACTGCCAGATTCACAATAGGACACCAAAACTATCCCCTCAAGACTCGGTGTATCTTAGAGACTTCTGGATTCACTACTAGGAATGATCTATGGAACTGATAGAGACCTCCCTCAAGCATTTCTACTAGGACAAACAGCTTCCCATATAACAACATATGATTTTAACTATTCTCCATCCATCCCTTTGGATCATCACCCTAGACAGTGCGATCACACATCACTTTAGTCTCTGAGACTCCCCACTGAGACTCCTCCACCTTCTGAACTAAGGAAGACTGGAATTTAATTTGAAATAAATATCCTCTCCCATCATGCACTATTGCATCAAGATGTAAAGAGACTAACTCCTCCATTACCTTCTATAACGTCCCGGTTCCAGAAACTACTCAGAGGCGCCCCATACCCAGTTGGTCACATGCCCTCAAGAACATTTCCCTGAATTCTAGAGGCTAAAAACTAGCAGTGAGGGCCTTTGGTGTGATAGTGGGGAAACTATGCCCTCATTAGCAGAGTAACATAGCATAAGTAAATAGATAAAAACAGCAGAAGCAGTAATAATACCATAAAATAGTAAACAGTGGAAGAATAAAAGTAAGAAACAACTGGATAACATATATAAATGATGCATAATATGTATGTCAAGTAAAAAATCCAAACAAGTCACAATGATGGAATAAAAAGTTAAACCAAGTACAAAGGTAAATAGATAAACTCCAGTAGCACCGCAAGCCTCCGCTTGGTCCCATGCTCTCTAGCTCCTCAGCAATCAAGTACCTAAAGTAGAAGGGTGCTTACCCTTGTCTATACCTACAACAATATAATCTTTTTGGGCCCAAAATCAGGACCCAAACAGGGTATGAGACTAATCCCAGTAGGAAACCACCTAAATATATATGCCTAAAATTCAGTGAATATATATGGCAAGTAATATGTAAAAGGAAGAAGTAAACAGGGAAGTACTCAAATGTAAACAGTCTTATAGTTTTATTTACAAACATTCACTTTTAAGTATCTAATATATCAGAAAAAATACAATAACCCTATGGGTAGTTATCATATCCTAAACATTCTAGTTCACAATGCAAAGAATGATAGAAAAAAGACTCTCTAAGGAAGCATTCACCGTCAATTCCCCTTATAGTCATATGTGATTAAAGACTCTCTGAGGAAGCACTAACCATCAATTCCCCCTATAGTCTTTTAGTGGTAAACTAAAAACACTCTGAGGAAGCACTCAATGTAAATTCCTCATGTGGTCTCGTAACATAACTATAGACACTCTGAGGGAGCACTCAATTTCAATCCCCCCTATGGTCTCATAGTGTGATAATTATAACAGACACTCTGGGAAAAGCCCTTAACGTCGATTTCCCCTATGGTATCACTACACCAGGTTCCCATAGCCTCGTGTAAAGAAATCGTTCACAAACAATAACTAGCATCCAAAGTAAACCTCTAGAACTACTTGGCTAAACAATCTACAACATATCATAGCATGTCAGATAAACAATCACTACATCCTAAAAATACTGGGCATGGGGGGAAAAGGCATCCTAACAGGCTAAGTAGGACCAAACTGTCATAAACAAAACATGCAAGTGAAAACACTTCCAAAGCTTAGAAATTAACCCTATTCACATTCAATTAAACTATATGCAAGCATAAAATCATAGCATGCAATTAATAGGGATAAAACCGTAAACACGCAATACCTCATTCAAGGGTATTGGGAACTTTTTAACATATAACTCAAATAATATCTACAGAAAGGCACAAACCACCTACGTTGTTGTTGTGAGATCAATATACTTGAATCTTAGGCCTTTAATAACCTTATAATACATTAGATATACAAAAATGTCAGAAACATTCCACTAGAAATATCTCACAAGGGAGGAAAAATCAAGAGATGGTGTTCAATAAGAAGATATAACTCAATGATGTGATTCCAACATAACTGATAGAGTTTGATTCAGAGATCAGATGGTGAGTTGGGGGGTCGGAGAAGATCTGCGGGTGTACGGACGCTCTTGGACGAGACAGACCTAGAAAGAGGGTGTTTTGTCGATTAGATGCGACCCTAGTCTTTTTAATGAAAAAAAATTACATTGCGTGTATTTTAAAAGTACACGACATGTCCTTGCCTTTTCCAGCCTCTGCTTTAGGTGGTCTCTAGGTCACCACACATGGTTGTGTGAAAGGCCATTACACGGCCAGCACATGGCTACCCATGGTAACCAAGTAATTGGATTTTACTTAAGACATTCCCAAAAACTCCTCTTTTTCTCAAAAACACCCAGAAAATAAAAATGTACCTGAAAAGAATATATAGGTTCTTAAAAACTTCCCCCCTTAAAGGAATTAGTCCCTGAATTTCCCTAGCATGGCGGCGTAGAAGAAGAATCCTCGAAAAGATCTGGCGACTGTGATCGTACATCGGCCTCCCTCTCTCAGGTCTCATCCTGTACTCGCTCAGGATACCATAGCACTTATATCATAGAAACAGACCAGCCCCATAGAACCTTTTCACTTCGAGCAACAATTTGATAGGATTATCCTCGAAAGGTGAATCTACCTCTAACTTAACCTCCTCGGGTTGAAAAGTATGAGATGGGCTGATGAAGTAACGTCGAAGCTGAGAAATGTGGAAGACATCATGCATAGCCTGGTACCTATGAGGTAACTGAAACCGATAGGCAACTGGAAAAACTTTCTCCAATACCTCAAACAGCCCGACATACCTCAAAGAAACCTTACCCTGTCTCTTAATCCTCTTATGTCTCAACCTCGGTGTGTCACACAGGAAAACCTGATCTCTGACCTTGAACTCTAGAGGTTATCTCCATCGATTAGCATAATAATTCTATCGATAATGTGTAGTAGTCATCCTCTTTTGTATCAACTCTATCTGTTCTTAGTCTCCTGGACAAGCCGACATCCCAGCATAGCTGCCTCTCCTGCCTCTAGCCAACATAGGGGTGATTGGAATGGCTTGCCATATAAAGCCTCATAAGGTGTCATCTGAATAGTTGCATAAAAACTATTATTGTAGGAAAACTCCACAATAGGTAAGTGCTTCTCCCAAGAACCTCCAAAATCCAGGATTCATGCTCAAAGCATGTCCTCAAGAACCATAATTTTACGCTTGGATTGGCCGTCTGTCTGGGGGTGGTAAGTTGTTCTCAAAAGTACTTGTGTTCCCAAAGCCTTATGTAGCCCCTACTAGACCCGAGAAGTGAAACATATATCCCTTCCTAAAACAATGAAGTGTGGAACTCCATTTAGATGTACAATCTCTTGGATGTACAACCTTCCCAACTCATCAACACTAAAGGTATCCTTAACCCGAAAGAAGTGGGAAACCATCGTAAGTCTATCAATGATAACCCATATTGCCTCATTCCTGCGAGGTGACATCAGAAACCTGTCACAAAGTCCATCGTGACATTGTTCCACTTCCACTCGGGAATGGGTAACTGCTGCAAAATCCCTACTAGTTGCTGATGCTCCACCTTCACCTACTGGCAGGTGGAACACCTCATGAAAAAAACCAGCAACATCTCTCTTTATAGTTGGCCACCAATACTGACGGTGTAGATCATGATACATCTTGGTGACACCAGGATGAACTGTCCAGATTGAGGAATTAAAGATCTGCATCATCTCCTTGTGTATGTCTTCTGGAACCCATATGTTCCCCTAGAAATGCAAGATATCATCCTTTCCTATGGCCCATCCATAAATAGGGACCTCTACTGACACGCCTTCTCATAGGACTATGCCCTCAGAATCTGATAGTTGCCTCATTAACACTCGATCAAAAGAGTATAGGTAATAGCTACAGAAGAAAGAAATGCCTACCCCTATCTATCGTCAACCTCCAAATGCATCTCAGAGAATAGATCCATAAGCTTCCACTCACTGTTGGCATCCTGAACTTCTTATATCTGAGTTCTCCTTCTCAATGCATCAGCCACATTGTTTCCTTTCCCAGACGTATAGGCAAGCTCGAAGTCAAAGGAATGAAGGTACTCAACCCACTTTTGCTGTCTCAAATTCAGTTCACGCTAAGTGAAGATGTACTTGAGACTTTTCTAGTCGGTGAAAACCAAAAAATTCTCTCCCAGAAGATAATGTATCGAACAGAGTAAAGCATGGGCAAACAGCAACTAACTCGAGATCCTGCATCGGGTAATTCCTCTCATGCGGCCTCAACAGTCGAGACCCTTATGGAACGCCTCCTTCCCCCTGCTTAAGAACTACCCCTATCCCGATACCTGATACATCAGAGTAAATAGAATAGCTTCTACCCAAATTTGGAAATACTAGTATCGGTGTTGAAGTCAACCTCCCTTTCAGCTCCTGAAAGGATGACTCACAAGAAACTGACCATAAGAACTTCGCACCTGTAACACCCTTAGATTTTCTGAGAAATATTTTGTTATGTCTTATGTTATACTCAACACTATGATAATCTTTCACTACACACAACACTGGCTTGTTTTGCGTTACACTCAAGAGCAACATTCCTCGATAGCTTGTGTTGCACGCAATGCCGAGTTTCACTAAACAATGATATATTATTATAATACTATGAACTAGCCGTTATGAAAATTATTAAAAAAAATTAAATTTTATAACATTATAATTCATCTTACACATTTTCTAGAATGATATATGAAAAAAAATCAATTTTTCGGATAAAAGAAGTATTTTTCAAAAAATGCAGTTTTACCGCCATTTGATGGCGCACCCATTTTAAATATAATTTTTGAAAAGTTTATATGTTCAATTTTACAAAATAAACTTATTCTTCTGAATGAGAATACAAAACTTTACATTGGATAAATTTTTGATAATTTTCTGATAACTTTCATATTTTGATGAATAGTAAAACTACGCTAAATTTTTCTTAAAAACAGCTTTTTTCATCAAGATAATTTATATGGATAAATGATAAAATTTAATGGTTTTAATGAATAAATAGAATATATTTTTACCATTTAATATAATTTATGTCATTAACATTAATTTTACATATAATTCAAAGGTAAAAACATTTCAATCTTTGGCAATGTTTTAACTTTTAAAACACGT
Organism: Viscum album; assembly: GCA_963277665.1. Classification (NCBI taxonomy): domain Eukaryota; kingdom Viridiplantae; phylum Streptophyta; class Magnoliopsida; order Santalales; family Viscaceae; genus Viscum; species Viscum album. Next base: position 1,546,089,958 of record OY728142.1, read on the forward strand.
TTTCTTAATAATGGGATTAATTTTAAATTAATAACTGAAACTTCTGTGTTTTCAATTTAGAAAAATGGATTCGATATTTTGATTCAGTGGGTCTAAATTATGTTAATAGGTTACTTTTATTTTTTTTTGACATTATGAATAGTAACTACTGTAATTTTTATTTACTACAATTAAAGGTAAATCGGGTAATTAAGGGTAAAAATAAGATTATAAAATCACCCTAACACCTACCGAAATTCTATTGGATGAATAAAAGTAGACCCATATCACCTAAGGGTCAGGATAGATTTATTTAATGGACTATTGACCATGAAAATGATATAATTATAATTAAAACCAAAGAAAGTGACAACATGTCACTCTCTTATATCTTATAAGTGTAATAATTTTAATTTAGTGATAAAATTCATAAAAATTAGAACATGAATAGTATCCAGAAATATAATAAAATTATCTACATAATGTGAATTTATTTAGAATTTTTATGGATTAAATAATTTTCATTAATAAAGACACAATAGTGATGTTGAAATTATTTTATTGATTGAAATATCAAATAAATGGTTTTAAAAATATTAAAATAAATTTTATATGAACTATTTAATGTGATCAACGAATTTTATAGATGAATATGACATATTAGGAATCTATTAAATTTTTTTTGAATATATCATCTGTGTGGATTTTATTTGAATTCAAATAAATGAATAGTGTCAATATTGACCTATTGTTATTTTATAAAAATAACAGATTATAAAATTTTTTAAAAATCACAAAAATATTTAAAAATTATAAATTTAAATTTATATGGTATAAAATTTCATATATTATCCAATTATGGACAATTCACAACACATATGTAATTATTTATAACAATTTAAAATTAAGAATATTATTACCAAAAATAAAATTAAATATATTAAATAAGGATAAATCAATTTGATAAGGTTTATAATAAATTCACAACATGTATAAATTTTATTGGTCTATGATATTACAACTCTATCTCATATCATATTTTACTTTAGTCATTTTTTTAGTTTTTTAAGTGGGGTTGGAATTTATTATAAATTAATATTTCTTATGATTCCAATGGTGCCCCTCTCCTCCCTTATAAAAGGGCACCTCCTCCCTCACCTCATCACACCATTTTGAGCCTTCAAACTCGTCCAAACCCTGAAAATTTATCTTCTCCACTTACCTAGAAAGATACTAGAGGTCCTGGTCTTCTTCGGAGACCAACTTTAGTGCCCTAAGAGGAGGTTTAGAAGAGACACATCGAAGAAGAGGTAATTTCCTTTACCGATCCTTTCAAATTTATTTCTTCTTATAATTATGCTTATTTATTGGTTTTATTATAAAGTAATAACATAATTATCAATCATATAATGATATTTTATTATAAATATGAAACAAACCTATTTCATCTTCTATCCATCCTATGGAAAATGAAATCACCACGCGTGCGTGCGTAGGTATGGAATATTGTCTCCACGCTGTGGTGTAATCTGTTTTCCACCACCACCTTACTTGGATGGGTATAATGGTGTAAATAATAACTATATATGATTATTATAACATGATACTAATTCTGATATATTCTATCATCCACTCTGAGACCATTCAATATTTATTGGAATGATATCGTCGCTCGTGCGTGCGTACGACTTACCGTCTCCACGATGTGATGTGATTAATTCTACATGATCTTCATTAACCCATGATTATATAACTCAATTGAATTTATAAACCTGATATATATTATACTAATACCATTCTATAAATTTTGTAGTTATAACCTAAAAGGATGAATAATAATTTATTCGACAAAACACGCATAAGAACATAAAGCAATGAACGCCCTAATAACAAGTGACAATGAAATATTACTAATAAGAAGCTAAGAATATGACCATATATGATATCATCACAATGATTATGATTATGGATTAATTCAATTATATTATTTAAATAATTATACAGGAGGTTCGGATACGTACAAAGCATATCGGACCTAAGGTAAGGCAAAATCTCGCAATCTCATTTTTTTATCCGAGACTGATTATACTTCAGCATTTACTAGGGCATATTTATCATCCAAATCAATGTTTCAACCATATGTAATATTATTTCTATCCTCATAAAATTTTTTAAATCCAATTTTACCTATTGGTGGATTCTTAGTAAAAGTTATGAAAGGAATTTTTTTTTGTTTTCAGTATGAGATACTTTTTGACTTTTTCAGCCAAAGTACGAGATGAATGTTTTTTAACTTATACGGCATGAATAGATTTTTATGATTTCATAGAACATTACTTCCATGAATCTTATTTTACAAGTTTTCAAGTTTATTTTTAATTAAATTCTTTTAGTTTAAAATTTTATGACATGTTAAGAAAGGAAAAAAAAATTTGAAGTAGAAAGGACATTTTCCTCAAGAATGGAGTTCAAGTGTTTTATCAAAATTATTTTACAACTAAGAAAATATAGGGTTCTGTTTCTATCTCTGTTTTTACATTGATTTGATTATTTTATGATAGAATTATTTTATGAAGTCCTTTTATCATATATGAATTATGTTATGATGGCATGATGTTTAAGAATCCCATTTTTTTTACATAAGAATGGTTTCATTATGAGATGGGTGGGACCTATATCTCCCTCAAATACGTTGGGTATATATTCATATCTCACGAGATAGACATGGCTGGAATGGCAAGTTAATTTGGTTCAGTGATACAGGACTGGAACGAGAAGTGAACTCAGTTTAGAAATGGAATTTGTCCGCTATGATAGTCTTGGCAATGAGTATTGACAAATATGAAATGATTTTATATGATTATGTGTGTATGCCTCAATGTTCATGTTTTATGCTATGATTATTGGGATTACATTTCACTACTATGATTTATCCCATTTTATGATATTATGATCTCTTTTGCAGGTTAAGATTTTCAAAATGTTATGTTCTTATTAATATGATATGATTGATATTTACTTTGTTTACCCTTACTGAGCATTTGATCTCATCCTTTTGAATGTTTTCTTTTCCCCAGGTCAGGAAGAAGGGTATTAAGTAGGATATACCAAAAGGGACTCTAGATATGATGAAAAAAGCGGGATACAATGTAGATGATTTATGAACCAGTTGTTTATGTTTCCCAGTTTCTAAAGACACTGTACCTATATGGTCCTATCATGGTTTTGTTATATGTTGTAATAAGTATGATTCAATTCTGAAGTAATAACAATGTATGTTAATTATGGGTCATTATAGTTGGTTTCATAGGAAAGGTATAGTCAACATTTGGAAACTAGTATGTAAAAGCCTTAGTAATAACCCTAAGGATATGTCTAAGCATAGAACACAATATTAGTGTTTTAGAAATGGCCATGAATAACCTATAATAAGACCTAAAGTGTGTAATTTTATTCTTGATTATTTTGTTTTCCTGTTATGATTAGTGTTTCTCACACAATGATTATTGGTTTTAGTCAAAGTCTGGAACCTGAAGGAACTATGTTAATGCTTAATGTGATAGTAAATGCAATGATTGTCCCCCTGAGCAACCAAATGTTACGGGAGTAGGAATAAAAAATCTTGTATGCATGATCACACAACTTTCTCAGGCTATGAATAATGCAGGACTTCAAAACGATTAAAGGAAGGAGCAACATTCTGTTGAATCTTTCATGAGGCAGCGTCCACCTTCATTCAGCGGGTCTTCTGATCCATTACTGGCTGATAAATGGATTAGTACCACTGAAAAGATATTTTCAGTTCTACAATATTCTGAACATGATAAAGTCATCTTAGTAGTATATCGTTTGAAAGGTGAAGCTGATCAATGGTGGAATCTTATAAATAATACGAGGCAAAGAGACGAATATGAGTCCATGGAATGGGATGAGTTCAAGAACTTATTTTTCAATAATTACTTCCCTCGTATTCTTCGAACAGAGATTGAGAATGAGATTATTTAACTGAAGAAAAAGGATGATGAATCTGTTGTTACCAACAAAGAAAATTTTACAAGGATTGCAAGGTACGCTTTTGGGATTATTATCCAACCTGAGAGTAAGATCGATCGATTATTTAGTGGCTTAAAACCAAGCCTCTGAATGGAATTATCCCTAAGGGACTTAAATAGCTACGAGGAAATTGTTTTATGTGCTCTCAAGGTTGAGACGAAGATTGGAGTAACCCATCAGTCATATGGGTTTGATAATAAGAGGAAAATGGAATTCAAAATGAAATCTAAAGACCACACTGAAAATAATATGACTTTTCCCTTATGATCAAAGTGTGGAAAAAACATGGAGGGAATGTTCTTAAAGGGACAAGTAAATGTTTCAAATGTGTAAAAAAAGGTCATCGGGCATTTGAATGCTACAATGATGGGAAAAATATGTCTAGTGATGTGAACAAAGAAAAGGCTACACAGAATGCACCTCCAACACTTCAATGTTACAAGTTCAAAGAAATGGGGAATTATTCTAATCAATGCCCTAATCTAAGGGTTTTTGATGATGATCAAAGTCAACAATCTCTTAAGGCCAAAGGAAAAGGAAAGTCACATGTAGTTTTTATTGGCGATGTGGAGTACGAGAATTAAGTGGTGAAAGGTACACTTACCATCCACTCTAAAGTAGCAAATGATTTATTTGATTCTGGATCCACCTCCTCTTTTATTTCTAAAGAATTTTATAAGGGTATCACCATACTACCTCAACAATTATCTTTTGAGTTAGCTGTAACAACTCCTAATGGCACAATGGTTGCATCAAAAGTTTATAATTATTCTCTAATTGACATTTGTGGGAAGGTGCTTCATTCAAATCTTGTGATCCTTCTTATAGTGGAATTTGATGTGATTCTTGGAATGGATTGGCTTTCCTTATACGGAGATCATATCGATTTCCAAATAAGGGAAGTCACATTTCATATTCCTGATCAATATATGATCATCTATCGATGGAAGGATGAATATAACCTTCCAGGGGAAATTTCTTCCATCTTATGGGTATTGATTCCAATAAATGAAGGTTATTTATATCAAATGGTTGGAGAGAAACTCAAGATTTAGAATATACCCATTTTACAGGAGTTTGATGATGTCTTTACAGAGGATTTCTAGGTCTTCCACCAAATCATGAAGTTGAGTTTTCAATAGAACTCATATTGGGTGCTATGCCCATTTCAAAGACACCTTATAGAATGGACCCAATTGAGTTATAGTAATTGAAGAAGAAACTCCAAGAGAATCTTGATAATGGATTTATACGCTCTAGTGCATCACCTTGGGAAGAAACTATTCTATTTGTTAAGAAGAAAGATGGATCAGTGAGACTCTGTATTGATTATCGAGAACTTAACAAGATCACTATCAAGAACAAATAAAATCTCCCACGCATTGATGACTTATTTGACCAACTATGTGGAGCTCAATATTTTTCCAAGATTGATCTTCGTAAAGGGTATCATCAATTAAGGGTCAAAAGAGAGGATATACCTAAGATGGATTTTCGTACAAGGTATGGACACTATGAATTTATAGTGATTCCATTTGGTCTTACAAATGACCCTACTATCTTCATGGATCTAATGAATAGAGTCTTTAGATACTATCTTGATCAGTTTGTGGTAGTCTTTATAGATGATATTCTTATATATTCAAAGAGCAAGTAAGAACATGAAGATCACTTGATAATTGTTTTAAAGACCCTAAGAAAGGAGAAGTTTTATTCCAAATTTACCAAGTGTGAATTTTGGCTTCAGAAAGTTTCATTTTTGGTTCACGTAATCTCAAAAGAGGGGATATCTATGGATCTAGCAAAAACAGAGGTTATCAAAATATGGTAAAGACCGACAACAGTAAATGATATCTGAAGTTTTCTTGGTTTGGTTGGATATTATCGACATTTTATGAAATCTTTTTTAAGATTATCTAATCCACTCTCTAGGTTGACTCGAAAAGGAGTTAAGTTTGTTTGGACGGAGGATCATGAAGATAATTTCAAGGAGTAAAAAAGAAGGTTATCCAGGGAACCTGTTTTCACACTGCCTCATAGTGGAAAAAGGTTTGTGATCTACAGTGACGCATCCAAGAAGGGATTGGGGTGTGTTCTCAAAAAAAATGATATGGTTATAGCTTATACCTCACGAAATTTGAAAATCCATGATCAAAATTACCCAACTCATGATTTGGATTTAGCTTGGGAAATCTTTGCATTAAATATTTGGAGGAATTATCTTTATGGTGAAAGGTGTGATATTTATACTGATCATAAAAGTTTAAAGTATATTTTCACACAAAAGTAGCTGAATATGCGCCAAAGAAGATGGTTGGATCTGATTAAGGACTACGACTGCTCAATTCATTATCACCCTGGGAAAGAAAACAAGGTGGCAGACGCATTAAGTCGACAAGACCATGCTAGCTTATCCGTGATGAGGATCACAAAAGATCCAATATTTATGGATTTACAAAGGATGGATCTTGGAATTATAATGGAAGGGGAAAAATCTTATCTTTCTCAAATGAATGTTCAACCATATATAAATGTGAAGATTAAAGAGGCGCAGAAAGAAGTTGTAGAGTTACAAAAGAAGGTGAGAAATGTTCCTGAATTCCACATTGATTATGATGAAATAATAAGGTTTAGGAATTAGTTTTGTGTTCCTCCCATCCCATAATTAAAGAAGAAAATGTTGGATGAGGCTCATAGCTCTTCATTCTCTATTAAAACTAGAATCATGAAGATGTATAGGGACCTGAAAGAGTACTTCTGGTGGGATGGCATGAAAAGAGATGTTGTTGAATATGTCTCTCGATACTTGGTTTGTCAGCAAGTTAAAGCTGAGGGAGAAAGTTCTAAGGGGATGTTACAACCATTACCCATACCATAATGGAAATGGGAAAACATCACTATGGACTTTGTCATCGGACTTCCCAAAATATCCAAAGGCAATAATGCTATCTAGGTTATAGTTGATCATCTTATGAAGTCGGCACACTTTATTTTTATTATAGAGGATTTCTCTCTTCATCAGCTTGCCAGGATATATCTAAAGGAAGTGGTAATATTGCATAGAGTATCACTTTCCATTATATCTGATCAGGATCCGAGGTTTACCTCGAAGTTTTGTCAAAGTCTTCAACATACTCTAGATACAAAGTTGAATTTTAGCACTGCTTATCATCCTCAGACAGATGGTCAGTCTGAGAGGACAATTCATACATTAGAAGACATGTTGAGAGCTTGCTCTATAGATTCCAATGGTGGTTAGGATCAACACCTACCTTTGGTGGAATTTTCTTATAATAATATCTTTCACTACAGTATTAAGATGGCTTCTTAAGAATCTCTCTATGTAAAGAAATGTCGAACTCCAACTTACTGGGATGAAGTTGGGAAAAGAACACTATTAGGACCTGATTTTGTTGATGAGATGGTAGAAAAGGTCTGATCTATTCAACAACACATAAGAGCATCTCAAATTTGACAAAAAATTTATTCTAATAACCAAAGAAAAGACCTAGAGTTTGAAGTGGGTGATAAAGTGTTCTTATGAATATCTCCATGGAAGAGAGTAATGAGATTTGGAAAGAAGGGAAAGCTGAGCCCTAGGTATATTGGTCCTTTCGAAATACTGGATCATGTTGGGAAGGTATCTTACTGATTGGAACTTTCACCAAATCTCTCTCAAGTTAATGATGTGTTCCATGTATCTCTCCTGATAAAGTACATACCTGATCCTTCACATGTACTATGCTCATAAGTAGTACCGCTGGAGAAAGATCTTTCTTATGAAGAAAAGCTAATAGAGATTCTGGATCGTAGTGAAAAACGTTCTACAAAACAAGACCACTCACTTGGTTAAAGTTTTATGGAGGAACCACCAATTAGAAGAATCTACATGGGAACTTGAGGATATGATGAGGGAGAGGCTTCCTCATCTATTTGTTAATAAATAATGAATTTTGAGGGAAAAATTCATTTTAAGGGGGGTAGAATGTAACACCTTGAGATTTTATGTATAACGACCCAAACTTTACATACATTGTTATTACTTCAAAATTGAAGCACACTTATTACAACATATAACAAAACCATGAAAGGACCGTATAGGTATAGTGACTTTAGAAACAGGAAAGCATAAACAACTGGTTCATAAAGCATCTACTTTGCCTCCCATTTATTTCATTATATCTAGAGTCCTTTTTTGGAATATTCTACTTAATAACCTTCTTCCTGACCTGGGGAAATAAAACATACAAAAGGGTGAGCTCAAATTCTCAGTAAGGGTAAACAAAAGAAATATCAATCACATCATATACATAAGAACATAACATTTTTGGAAATCTTAACCTGCAAAAGAGAGCATAATTTCATAACATGGGGTAGATCATAGTAGTGAAATGAAATACCAATAATCATAACAAAAAACATGAAACTTTGTGGCATACACACATAATCATAGAGAATCATTTCTTATTAGTCAAGACTCATTTCCAAGACTCTCTTAGTGGACAAAGTCTATTTCTGAACCGAGTTCACTCCTCGTTTCAGTCCTGTTTCACTGAACCGGTATAACCTACCATTCCAGCCATGTCTATCTCATGAGATATAAAATCTTTATCCAATTAATTGGAGGGAGATATAGGTCCCACCCATCTCTTAATGATACCATTCTTATGTGTGCCACAAAATCATAAACCATACATCATAGCATAACCCACGTAATAAAAATGGGAATCTTAAACATCGTGACATCATAAAACAATTCATATAAGATAAAGGAATTCATAAAAATATTTCCATCACAACATAATAAAATCCATGTAATAATAGGGATAGAAATAGAACCCTATATTATCTTAGATGGAAAATAATTTTGATAAAACTCTTGAACTCCATTCTTGAGGAAAATATCCTTTCTACTTCAAAAACATTTTTCCTTTCTTAACATGCCATACAATTTTAAACTAAAAGAAGTTGATTAAAAATAAACTTGAAAACTTGTAAAGGTAGATTCTTGGAAATAATGTTTTAAAAATCCATTCATGTCGTATAAGTTGAAAAAAACATTCTTTTTGTACTTTGGTCGGAAAAGTCAAAAAGTACCTCGTATGAAAAATGAAAAAATATTCATTTTATATATTTTACTAAAAACTCACCGAAGGGTAAAATTGGATTTACACAATTTTAGGTGGATGGAAACAATATTACATATTGAGTAAACATGGATGTGGATGATAAAATACACCCCAGTAAATACCAAAGTATAAACAATCTCGGATAAAATGAGATTGTGATATTTTCCCTTACCTTAGGTCCGATTTGCTTCGTAAGTGTCCGAACCTCCTGTATAATGATTTAAATAATGTTATTGACTTATTCCAGAATCATAAATATTGTTATGATATCATATATTTTTATATTCGTAGCTTCTTATTAGTAATACTTCATTACAACTTGTTATTCAGGTGTTTATTAGTTTTTGTTCTTATGCGTGTTTTGTCGAATAAATTCTTATTTTTCTCTTTAGGTTATAGATACCTCATTTACAGAATGTTATTAGTGTAATATATATCATATTCATTCATTTAATTCATTTATATAATCATTATGCAATTAAGATCATGTATAACGAGTCGCATCACATCGTGGAGATGGTATTCCGTACGTACGCACGATCGATGATATCGTTCCCATGATCATGGAATTGTATTGAAGTGTATTTATACTATTTCAGAATCAATATAACTTTACAATAATCATATATAGTCATTATTTACACCATTATACCCATCCATGTAAGGTGTTGGTGGAAAGTAGATTACACCACGGCGTGGAGACGGTATTCCGTACGTACGCACGCGCGTTGATTTCATTTTCCGTAGGATGGATAGATGGTGAAATAGGGTTGTTTCATACTTATAATAACATATCAGTATATTATTGATACTGATGTTATTACTTCATAATTAAACAACTAAATAAGAATAAGTGGAAGAAGAAATAAAGATGAAAGAATCGGTAATGGACATTACATCTTCTTTGAAGTGCTTCTTTTAGACCTCCTTTTAGGGCACTAAAATTGGCCTTTGAAGAAGACCAGGACCTCTAGGATGTCTCTAGAGAAGTGGAGAGGAGACAGTGGTAGGTTCTGGCTGAGCTTGAAGGCTCAAAGTGGTGTGAGGAAGAGAGGAAGGAGGTTCCCTTTTATAAGGGAGGAGAGGGGCACCTTTGGAATAACTAAAAATATTATTTTATTATAAAGCCAAATTCGGTTTTAAATAGCTCCAAATTGATTTATTTCGAAGCTAAGGTGGGTCTGGGTCGAAATCCTCTCATCCAATAGAATTTAGACAAGTTTAGGTTCCTATTTTGACCTTATCATTTATATTTAACATTAAGTTAAATAATTTTACTTTTACCGTGTCTTCTTGTGTTCTTACACTATAAGGTTAATAAACTTACTATAACAATCCAAACGAACCCCAAGTTGTTTATTATTAATATATATAACCTTATATAATTCATTTGTATGAACCTTATATTTTTAGGAATAAAATAACAATTAATAATATAATATTTGTTTTAAAATCTATTTTATGTCAATTTTGACACTATTTAGTAATTGATTTTTGTGAAAATCATAACAGAATTATTAGTTTAGAAAAAGTTAATTAAATCAATAATAACATGTCATATTGACCTATAAAATTAGTGTAATTCATAAAAAGTCTCAAATTACATTTATTTGGGTATTTATAACATCAATTATGTCAATATTTCATTAAGAAGATAATTACTGCATCATCTTTGTGTCATAAATAAATTACATTATTTAATGTCTAAAAATTAAAAATAAAATACCATTATGTAGGAAATCTTTTTAGATTTCTAATGAATATTTATAGTCGAATTTATCTTATATATATCCTTATATGAAAAATTATTTACTTATTAAACTTTGACATTAACTATTTTAACCCTTCTTTAAATAAATTAATAATAAATGTCCCAATCTAATCCAAGTGGGCCTAAATGGTCATATTTTATTCCTAAGTTTGTTTTTGGTCGAATTACACTTATCCAATAGAATTAGGACATGTGTTAGGATAATAAAAATATCATTTTTACCCTTAATTACCCTATTTACTTTTAACTGTGGTAAATAAAAGTAAAAAGTTACTATTCACCAAAAATTATTTTCATCTCATTGAACCACATTTTACTTACTGACATCAACCGTGTCTCTCGGATTTTTGATATTCCACTCACAGAAGCGGTAAAATTAAGTTTTATGAAAAATTCAGTTTTTTAACTACCACTTAGTTGTTTCACTATTCATCAAAAATTGAAAGTTTTCAGAAAAATACCAAAATTTCACCCTAGGATAATTTCGATATTCCGAATCCAAAAATGAAGTCCATTTTGAAAAATAAAATTTATAAAATTTTAAAAAGTGGTTATTACTATTCATAACGGCTAGTTTTAATAATATTTTATTAGCATCTCATTGTTTAGTGAAACTCAGTATTGCGTACAACGCAAGCTATCGAGGAAGGTCGCAATTTCATGTAAAGCAAGCCAAGAAAGTGTTGTGTGTAGAAAAAGATTCCTTTGATGATTTATATAACATAAAAGTCTTGAGTGTTACATTCTACCCCCCATAAAATGAATTTCACCCTCGAAATTCATCAATTTGCAACAAACAGATGAGGATACCTCTCCCTCATCATATCCTCAAGCTCCCATGTAGATTCTTCTAATTGGTGGTTCCTCCATAAAACTTTGACCAAGAGAGTGTTCTTGTTTCATAGGACTTTTTTTCTATGATCTAGAATCTCTATCGGTAATTCTTCATAAGAAATATCTTGCTCCAGTGGTACAACTTTTGAGCTGAGTACATGTGAAGGATCAGGTATGTACTTTCTCAGGAGAGATACATGGAACACATCGTGAACTTGAGAGAGATTCGGTGGAAGCGCCAATCGGTAATCTACCTTTCCAACACGATCCAGTATTTGGAAAGGACCGATATATCTAGGGCTCAACTTCCCCTTCTTTCCAAATCTCATGACCCTCTTCCAGGGAGATATTCGTAAGAACACTTTATCACCCACTTAAAACTGTTGGTATTTTCTTCGGTTGTCGACATAACTTTTTTGTCAACTTTGAGCTGCTCTTATCTGGTGTTGAATAGATCTGACCTTTTCTGCCATTTCATCAACGAGATCGGGTCCTAATAGCTTTCTTTCTCCAACTTCATCCCAGCAAGTTGGAGTCCTGCATTTCTTTCCATATAGAGCTTCATAAGGATCCATATGAATAATGTAGTAAAAGCTATTATTATAAGAAAATTCCACCAAAGGTAGGTGTTGATCCCAACCACCTTTGAAATCTATAGAGGAAGATCTCAACATATCTTCTAGAGTTTGAATTGTTCTCCCAGACTGACCGTCTGTCTGAGGATGATAAGCAGTGCTGAAACTCAACTCTGTATCCAGAGTATGCTGAAGACTTCACCAGAACTTCGAGGTAAATCTCGGATCCCGATAAGATATAATAGAAAGTGGTACTCCATGCAATCTTACCACTTCCTTTACATATATCCTGGAAAGCTGATCCAGAGAGAAATCCTCTCTAACAGCAATGAAGTGTGTAGATTTTGTAAGACGATCCACTATGACCCAGATAGAATTATTGCCTTTGGATATTTTAGGAAGTCCTCTGACAAAGTCCATAGTGATGTTTTCCCATTTCCATTCGGGTATGGGTAATGGTTGTGACATCCCCTTAGATGTCTATCTCTCAGCTTTAACTTGTTGACAAACCAAGCATCGAGAGACATATTCAGCAACATCTCTTTTCATGACATCCCACCAGAAGTACTCTTTCAGGTCCCTATACATCTTCGTGCTTCCAGGATGAATAGAGAATGAAGAACTATGAGCCTCATCCAGCAGCTCATTCTTTAATTCGGGGATGGGAGGAACACAAACCCGATTCCTGAACTTTATTATCCCATCATAATCAAGGTTGAATTCAGGAACATTTCTCACCTTCTTTTTTAACTCGACATCTTCTTTCTGTGCCTCTTTAATCTTCACATGTATAGATGGTTGAACATTCATTTGAGAAAGATACGATTTTTCCCCTTTCATTATAATTCCAAGATCCATCCTTTGTAAATCCATAAATATTGGATCTTTTTTGATCCTCATCATGGATAAACTAGCATGGTCTTTTTGACTTAATGCATCTGCCACCATGTTTGCTTTCCCTTGGTGGTAATGAATTGAGCAGTCGTAATCCTTAATCAGCTCCAACCATCTTCTTTGGCGCATATTCAGCTCCTTTTGTGTGAAAATATACTTTAAACTTTTATGATCAGTATAAATATCACACCTTTCACCATAAAGGTAATGCCTCCAAATCTTTAATGCAAAGATTACCGCAGCTAACTCCAAATCATGAGTTGGGTAATTTTTCTCTGGGATTTTCAATTGTCGTGAGGCATAAGCTATCACCATATCATTTTGCATAAGAACACACCCCAATCCCTTCTTGGATTCATCATATAGATCACAAACCTTTCTCCACTACAAGGTAGTATGAGCACAGGTGCACTGGATAACCTTCTTTTCAACTCCTTGAAATTATCTTCACATTCCTCCGTCCAAACAAACTTAACTCCTTTCCGAGTCAACTTGGTGAGTGGATTAGATAATCATGAAAAATCTTTCTCAAAACGTCGATAATATCCAGCCAAACCAAGAAAACTTTGGATCTCAGTTACTATTGTTGTTCTCGACCATCTTTCGATAACCTCTTTTTTTGCTGGATCCACAGATATCCCCTCTTTTGAGATTATGTGACCCAAAAATGAAACTTTTTGAATCCAAAATTCACACTTGGTAAATTTGGCATAAAGCTTCTCCTTTCTCAGGGTCTTCAATATAATTCTCAAGTGATCTTCATGTTCTTCCTTGCTCTTTGAATAGACAAGAATATCGTCTATAAAGACTACCACAAATTGATCAAGATAGTCTCTAAACACTCTATTCATAAGATCAATGAAGATAGCAGGGGAATTAGTAAGACCAAATGGCATCACTATAAATTCATAGTGTCCATACCTTGTACAGAAATTCATCTTTGGTATATCCTCCCTTTTGACCCTTAATTGATGATACCCTGAACGAAGATCAATCTTGGAAAAGTATTGAGCTCCGCGTAGTTGGTCAAATAAGCCATCAATGCGTGGGAGAGGATATTTTTTCTTGATAGTGATCTTGTTAAGTTCTCGATAATCAATGCAGAGTCTCATTGATCCATATTTCTTCTTAACAAATATAACAGGTGCTCCCCAAGGTGATGAACTAGGGCGTATGAATCCCTTATCAAGATTCTCTTGGAGTTGCTTCTTCAATTTCTGCAACTCAATTGGGGACATTCTATAAGGTGTCTTTGAAATAGGCAACGCACCCGGTACGAGTTATATTGAAAACTCAACTTCACGATTTGGTGGAAGACCTGGAGATTCCTCTGGAAATACATCATCAAACTCCCGTACAATGGGCATATTCTTAATTTGGATTTTCTCACCAACCATTTGAGATAAATAACCTTCATTTAGTGGAATCAATACCCATAAAATGGAAGAAATTTCCACTGGTAGGTTATGTTTATCCTTGCATCGATAGACAATCATAGATTGATCTGGAATATGAAATGTGACTTCCCTTCTTTGGAAATTGATATGAGATCCATATAAAGAAAGACAATCCAAGCCAAGAATCACATCAAATTCCACTATAGGAAGGATCACAAGATTTTCAGGAAGCACTTTTCCACAAACTTCAATTGGGGAAGAATTATAAACTTTTGATGCGACTGTTGTGCCATTAGGTATTGTCATAGCTAACTCAACATCTAATTGTTGAGGTAATACGGTGATACCCTTAGAAAATTATTCAGAAATAAAAGAGTGGGTGGATCCATAATCAAATAAAAAATTTGCTACTTTAGAGTGGATAGTAAGTGTACCTTTCACCACATTGTTATCGTACTCCAAATCACTGATAGAAATTGCATGTGAATTTCCTTTGTCTTTAGCCTTAAGAGTTTATTGACGTCGACCATCATCATCAACCCTTGTATTAGGGAATTTATTGGCATAATGTCCCATCTCCTTGCACTTGAAACATTGAAGTGTAGTAGGTTCATTCTGTGTATCCCTTCCTTTGTTTGCATCATTAGACATCTTCTTTGCATCATCGCGGCATTCAAATGCCCGATGACCTTCCTTTTTACATTTGAAACATTTACTTGTCCCTTTAAGACAACTCCCTCCATGTTTCTTTCCATACTTTGAGCATAAGGGAAAGCTCATATTTTTTTCAGTGTGCTCTTTAGATTTCCCTTTGAATTCCATTTTCCTCTTCTTATCAAACCCATATGACTGATGGGTTACTCCAATCTCCATCTCAACTTTGAGAGCACATTGAACGATTTCCTCGTAGCTATTGAAGTCCCTTATGGCTAAGGCCCTTCGAAGACTTGATTTTAAGCCACTAAAGAATCGATTGATCTTACTCTCAGGTTGGATAATAATACCAGAAGCGTAACTTGCAAGTCTTGTAAAATTTGCTTCATAGGTACCAACAGAATCATCATCCTTTTGCTTCAGTTCAAGAAACTCCTTCTCCATCTTTGTTCAGAGAATACGAGGGAAGTACTTATTGAAAAATAAGTTCTTGAACTCGTCCCATTCCCTGGACTCAATTTCATCCCTTTTCCTCGTATTCTTAATAAGATTCCACCATTGATCAGTGTCTCCTTCCAAATGATACACTGCTAGGATGACTTTATCATGTTCAGAACATTG
Source organism: Viscum album (assembly GCA_963277665.1). Taxonomy (NCBI): domain Eukaryota; kingdom Viridiplantae; phylum Streptophyta; class Magnoliopsida; order Santalales; family Viscaceae; genus Viscum; species Viscum album. The sequence goes on from OY728142.1 coordinate 1,546,105,865, forward strand.
AAGAACTGAAAATATCTTTTCAGTAGTACTAATCCATTGTTTAGCAACTAATGGATCAGTAGACCCGCTGAAAGAAGGTGGACGCTGCCTCAGGAAGGATTCAACAGAATGTTGCTCCTTCCTTTGCTAGTTTGGAAGTACTGCATGATTCATATCTTGAGAAAGTTGTGTGAGCATGGCTAGAAGATTTTTCATTCCAGCTCCCATAACGTTTGGTTGCTCAGGGGGACAATCATTGCATTTCTCATCGCATTCCGCATTAACACGGTTCCTTTGGGTTCCAGCCATCGTCTAAAACCCAAAAAGAATAGTGTGAGAGACAAAAATCATGCTAGGGAAAACAACACAACAAAGGAAGAGTACCTTCAATATCTAACATCTTGGGTTACCGTAATTCTAGTACTATAACCTATACTTATACTTAACCTTAGGGAAATCCCTATACATACCTTAGAAATATCTCTAGGGATCTCACTAAAGTTCTCGCGTCCTAGTTTCCAAAGGTTGACTAAACCTTTCCTCTAATACTAACTATAATGACCCATACTTTACATACATTGTTATTACTTCAAAATTGAAGCACACTTATTACAACATATAACAAAACCATGAAAGGACCGTATAGGTATAGTGTCTTTAGAAACTAGAAATCATAAACAACTGATTCATAAAGCATCTACTTTGCCTCCCATTTATTTCATCATATCTAGAGTCCCTTTTTGGCATATTCTACTTAATAACCTTATTCTTGACCTGGGGAAATAAAACATACAAAAGGGTGAGCTCAAATTCTCAGTAAGGGTAAACAAAAGAAATATCAATCACATTATATACATAAGAACATAACATTTTGGAAATCTTAACCTGCAAAAGAGAGCATAATTTCATAACATGGGATAAATCATAGTAGTGAAATGAAATCCCAATAATCATAACATAAAACATGAAACTTTCTGGCATACATACATAATCATAGAGAATCATTTCTTATTAGTCAAGACTCATTGCCAAGACTCTCTTAGTGGACAAAGTCTATTTCTGAACCGAGTTCACTCCTCGTTTTAGTCCTGTTTCACTGAACCGGTATAACCTACCGTTCCAGCCATTTCTATCTCATGAGATATAAAATCTTTACCCAATGAATTGGAGGGAGATATAGGTCCCACCCATCTCTTAATGATAAAATTCTTATCTGTGCCACAAAATAATAAACCATACATCATAGCATAACCCACGTAATAAAAATGGGAATCTTAAACATCATGACATCATAAAAGAATTCATATAAGATAAAGGAATTAATAAAAATATTTCCATCACAACGTAATAAAATCCATGTAATAATAGGGATAGAAATATAACCCTATATTATCTTAGATGGAAAATAATTTTGATAAAACTCTTGAACTCCATTCTTGAGGAAAATATCCTTTCTACTTCAAAAGCATTTTTCCTTTCTTAACATGCCATACAATTTTAAACTAAAAGAAGTTGATTAAAAATAAAAATGAAAAATTGTAAAGGAAGCTTCTTGGAAATACTGTTTTAAAAATCCATTCATTTCATATAAGTTAAAAAAACATTCTTTTCTTAATTTTGTCGGAAAAGTCAAAAAGTACCTCGTACAAAAAACAACAAAATATTCCTTTTATATCTTTTACTAAAAACTCAAAAAAGGGTAAAATTAGATTTACACAATTTTAGGTGGATGGAAACAATATCACTTATTGAGGAAACATGGATGTGGATGATAAAATACTCCCCAGTAAATACAAAAGTATAAACAATCTTGGATAAAATGAGATTGTGATATTTTCCCTTACCTTAGGTCCGATTTGCTTAATAAGTGTCTGAACCTCCTGTATAATGATTTAAATAATGTTATTGATTTATTCTAGAATCATAATTATTGTTATGATATCATATATGGTGATATTCTTAGCTTCTTATTAGTAATACTTCATTACAACTTGTTATTCGGGTGTTTATTACTTTTTGTTCTTATGCGTGTTTGGTCGAATAAATTCTTATTCATCTCTTTAGTTTATAGATACCTCATTTACAGAATTTTATTAGTGTAATATATATCATATTCATTCATTCAATTAATTTATATAATCATTATGCAATGAAGATCATGTAGAACGAGTCACATCACATCGTAGAGACGGTATTCCGTACGTACGCACGAGTGATGATATCGTTCCCATGATCATGGAATTGTATTAGAGTGTATGTATACTATTTCAGAATCAATATAACTTTACAATAATCATATATATTCATTATTTACACAATTATAACCATCCAAGTAAGGTGGTGGTGGAAAGTATATTACACCACGGTGTGGAGACGGTATTTCGTACGTACGCACGCGCGGTGATTTCATTTTCCGTAGGATGGATAGATGGTGAAATAGGGTTGTTTCATACTTATAATAAAATATCATTATATGAGTGATACTGATTTTATTACTTCATAATGAAACAACTAAATAATAAGAAGTGGAAGAAGAAATAAAGATGAAAGAATCGGTAACAGACATTACCTCTTCTTTGAAGTGCTTCTTTGAGACCTCCTTTTAGGGCACTAAAATTTGTTTTTGAAGAAGAACAGGACCTCTAGGATGTCTATAGGGAAGTGGAGAGGAGAAAGTGGCAGGGTTTGGCCAAGCTTGAAGGCTCAAAGTGGTGTGAGGAAGAGAGGGAGGAGGTTCCCTTTTATAAGGGAGGAGAGGGGCACCTATGGAATAACTAAAAATATTATTATATTATAAATCCAAATTCGGTTTTAAATAGCTCAAAATTGATTTATTTCGAATCTAAGGTGTGTATGGGTCGAAATCCTCTAATCCAATAGAATTTAGAAAAGTTTAGGTTCCTATTCTGACCTTATCATTTAGATTTAACATTAAGTTAAATAATTTTATTTTTACCGTGTCTTCTTGTGTTCTTACACTATAAGGTTAATAAACTTACTATAACAATCCAAACGAACCCCAAGTTGTTTATTATTAATATATATAACCTTATCTAAGTCATTTTTCCAAACCTTATATTTTTAGGAATAAAATAACAATTAATAATATAATATTTGTTTTAAAAACTATTTTATGTCAATTTTGACACTATTTAGTAATTGATTTTTGTGAAAATCATAACAGAATTATTAGTTCAAAAAAAGTTAATTAAATCAATAATAACATGTCATATTAACCTATAAAATTAGTGGAATTTATAAAAAGTCTCAAATTACATTTATTTGGGTATTTATAACATAAATTATGTCAATATTTCATTAATAAGATAATTACTACATCATCTTTGTGTCATAAATAAATTACATTATTTAATGTCTAAAAATTACAAATAATAGACCATTATGTAGGTAATCTTTTTATCTTTCTAATAAATATTTATAGTCGAATTTATCTTATATATAACCTTATATTAAAAATTATTTATTTATTAAACTTTGACTTTAACTATTTTAACCCTTCTTTCAATAAATTAATAATAAATGTCCTAATCTAATCCAAGTGGGCCTAAATGATCATATTTTATTCCTAAGTTTGTTTTTGGTCGTATTACACTTATACAATAGAATTAGGACATGTGTTAGGGTATTAATAATATCATTTTTACCCTTAATTACCCTATTTACTTTTAACCGTGGTAAATAAAAGTAAAAAGTTACTATTCACCAAAAATTATTTTCATCTCATTGAACCACATTTTACTTACTGACATCAATCGTGTCTCTCAGATTTTTGAAATTCCACTCACAGAAGCGGTAAAATTAAGTTTTATGAAAAATTCAGTTTTTTAACTACCACTTAGTGGTTTCACTATTCATCAAAAATTGAAAGCTTTCAGAAAAATACCAAAATTTCACCCAAGGATAATTTCGATATTCCGAATCCAAAAATGAAGTCCATTTTGAAAAATAAAATTTATAAAATTTTGAAAAGTGGTTATTACTATTCATAACGGCTAGTTTTGATAATATTTTATTAGCATGTCATTGTTTAGTGAAACTCGGTATTGCGTACGACGCAAGCTATCGAGGAAGGTCTCGATTTCGTGTAAAGAAAGCCAAGCAAGTGTTGTGTGTAGAAAAATATTCCTTTGATGATTTATATAACATAAAAGTCTCGGGTGTTACATTCTACCCCCCTTAAAATGAATTTCTCCCTCGAAATTCGTCACTTTGTAACAAACAGATGAGGATACCTCTCCCTCATCATATCCTCAAGCTCCCATGTAGCTTCTTCTAATTGGTGGTTCCTCCATAAAAAATTCACCAATCGAGTGGTCTTGTTTCGTAGGACTTTTTCACTACGATCGAGAATCTCTATCGGTTGTTCTTCATAAGAAAGATCTTACTCCAGCGGTATAACTTCTAAACTGAGTACATGTGAAGGATCAGGTATGTACTTTCTCAGGAGATATACATGGAACACATCGTGAAATTGAGAGAGATTAGGTGGAAGCGCCAATCGGTAAGCTACCTTTCCCACACGATCCAGTATTTCAAAAGGACCGATATATCTAGGGCTCAACTTCCCCTTCTTTCCAAATCTAATGACCCACTTCCAGGGAGATATTCGTAAGAACACTTTATCACCCACTTCAAACTCTAGGTCTTTTCTTCGGTTGTCGGCATAACTTTTCTATCGACTTTGAGCTTCTCTTATGTGTTTTTGAATAGATCTGACCTTTTCTGCCATTTCATCAATGAGATCGGGTCCTAATAGCTTTCTTTCCCCAACTTCATCCCAGCAAGTTGGAGTCCTGCATTTCCTTCCATAGAGAGCTTCATAAGGAGCCATCTGAATACTGGAGTGAAATCTATTATTATAATAAAATTCCACCAAAGGTAGGTGTTGATCCCAACCACCTTTGAAATCCCTAGAGAAAGCTCTCAACATATCTTCTAGAGTTTGAATTGTTCTCTCAGACTGACCGTCTGTCTGAGGATGATAAGCAGTGCTGAAACTCAACTCTGTATCCAGAGTATACTGAAGACTTCGCCAGAACTTCGAGGTAAATCTCGGATCTCGATCAGATATAATAGAAAGTGGTACTCCATGCAATCTTACCACTTCCTTTACATATATCATGGCAAGCTGATCTAGAGAGAAATCCTCTCTAATAGCAATGAAGTGTGCAGATTTTGTAAGACGATCCACTATGACCCAGATAGCATTATTGCCTTTGGATGTTTTAGGAAGTCCTGTGACAAAGTTCATAGTGATGTTTTCCCATTTCCATTCGGGTATGGGTAATGGTTGTAACATCCCCTTAGACTTCTGTCTCTCATCTTTAACTTGTTGACAAACCAAGCATCGAGAGACAAATTCACCAACATCTCTTTTCATGCCATCCCACCAGAAGTACTCTTTCAGGTCCCTATACATCTTCGTACTTCCAGGATGAATAGAGAATGAAGAACTATGAGCCTCATCCAGTAGCTCCTTCTTTAATTCGGGGATGGGAGGAACACAAACCCGATACCTGAACTTTATTATTCCATCACAATCAAGGTTGAATTCAGGAATATTTCTCACCTTCTTTTGTAACTCAACATCTTCTATCTGTGCCTATTTAATATTCACATGTATAGATGGTTGAACATTCATTTGAGAAAGATACAATTTTTCCCCTTTCATTATAATTCCAAGATCCATCCTCTGTAAATCCATAAATATTGGATCTTTTGTGATCCTTATCATTGATAAACTAGCATGGTCTTGTCGACTTAATGCATCTTCCACCTTGTTTACTTTCCCAGGGTGGTAATGAATTGAGCAGTCGTAATCCTTAATCAGCTCCAACCATCTTCTTTGGTGCATATTCAGCTCCTTTTGTGTGAAAATATACTTTAAACTTTTATGATCAGTATAAATATCACACCTTTCACCATAAAGGTAATGCCTCCAAATCTTTAATGCAAAGATTACCGCAGCTAACTCCAAATCATGAGTTGGGTAATTTTGCTCATGGATTTTCAATTGTCGTGAGGCATAAGCTATCATCATATCATTTTGCATAAGAACACACCCCAATCCCTTCTTGGATGCATCACTATAGATCACAAACTTTTCTCCACTACAAGGCCGTGTGAGCACAGGTGCACTGGATAACCTTCTTTTCAACTCCTTGAAATTCTCTTCACATTCCTCCGTCCAAACAAACTTAACTCCTTTCCGAGTCAAGTTGGTGAGTGGATTAGATAATTGTGAAAAATCTTTCACAAAACGTTGATAATATCCAGCCAAACCAAGAAAACTTCGGATCTCAGTTACTGTTGTTGGTCTTGATCATCTTTCGATAACCTCTGTTTTTTTGGATCCACAGATATCCCCTCTTTTGAGATTATGTGACACAAAAATGAAACTTTTTGAAGCCAAAATTCACACTTGGTAAATTTGGCATAAAGCTTCTCCTTTCTCAGGGTCTTCAATATAATTCTCAAGTGATCTTCATGTTCTTCCTTTCTCTTTGAATAGACAAGAATATCATCTATAAAGACTACCACAAATTGATCAAGATAGTCTCTAAAGACTCCATTCGTCATATCCATGAAGATAGCAGGGGCATTAGTAAGACCAAATGGCATCACTATAAATTCATAGTGTCCATACCTTGTACGGAAAGTTGTCCTTGGTATATCCTCCCTTTTGACCCTTAATTGATGATACCCTGAACGAAGATCAATCTTGGAAAAGTATAGAGCTCCGCGTAGTTGGTCAAATAAGTCATGAATGCGTGGGAGAGGATATTTGTTCTTGATAGTGATCTTGTTAAGTTCTTGATAATCAATGCAGAGTCTCATTGATCCATCTTTCTTCTTAACAAATAGAACATGTGCTCCCCAAGGTGACGCACTTGGGCGTATGAATCCCTTATCAAGATTCTCTTGGAGTTGATTCTTCAATTTCTGCAACTCAATTGGGGCCATTCTATAAGGTGTCTTTGAAATAGGCAAAGCACCCAGTACGAGTTCTATTGAAAACTCAACTTCACGATTTGGTGGAAGACCTGGAAATTCCTCTGGAAAGAAATCATCAAACTCCCCTACAATGGACATATTCTTAATTTTGATTTTCTCACCAACCATTTGAGATAAATAACCTTCATTTAGTGGAATCAATACCCATAAAATGGAAGAAATTTCCAATGGAAGGTTATGTTCATCCTTGCATCGATAGACGGTCATAGATTAATCTGGAATATGAAATGTGACTTCCCTTCTTTGGAAATTGATATGAGATCCATATAAAGAAATCCAATCCATTCCAATAATCACATCAAATTCCACTATTGCAAGGATCACAAGATTTTCACGAAGCACTTTCCCACAAACTTCAATCGGGGAAGAATAATAAAGTTTTGATGCGACTGTTGTGCCATTAGGTGTTTTCACAGCTAACTCAACATCTAATTGTTGAGGTAATATAGTGATACCCTTAGAAAATTCTTCAGAAATAAAAGAGTGGGTGGATCCATAATCAAATAAAACATTTGCTACTTTAGAGTGGATGGTAAGTGTACCTTTCACCACATCGTTATCGTACTCCACATCACTGATAGAAATTGCATGTGACTTGTCTTTAGGCTTAAGAGTTTGTTGACATCAACCATCATCATCAACCCTTGGATTAGGTCATTTATTGGCATAATGTCCCATCTCCATGCACTTGAAACATTGAAGTGTAGTAGGTTCATTCTGTGTATCCCTTCCTTTGTTTGCATCATTAGACATATTCTTCCCATCATCACGGCATTCAAATGCCCGATGACCTTCCTTTCCACATTTGAAACATTTACTTGTACCTTTAAGACAACTCCCTCCATGTTTCATTCCACACTTTGAGCATAAGGGAAAGATCATCTTCTTTTTAGTGTGCTCTTTAGATTTCCCTTTGAATTCCATTTTCCTCTTCTTATCAAACCCATATGACTGATGGATTACTCCAATCTCCATCTCAACTTTGAGAGCACATCGAACGATTTCCTCGTAGCTATCGAAGTCCCTTATGGCTAAGGCCCTTCGAAGACTTGGTTTTAAGCCACTAAAGAATCGATCGATCTTACTCTCATGTTGGATAATAATACCAGAAGCGTACCTTGCAAGTCTTCTAAAATTTGCTTCATAGGTACCAATAGATTCATCATCCTTTTCCTTCAGTTCAAGAAACTCCTTCTCCATCTTTGTTCAGATAATACGAGGGAAGTACTTATTGAAAAATAAGTTCTTGAACTCGTCCCATTCCATGGACTCAATTTCATCCCTTTGCCTCGTATTCTTAATAAGATTCCACCATTGATCAGCATCTTCTACGAAACGATACACTGCTAGGATGACTTTATCATGTTCAGAACATTGAAGAACTGAAAATATCTTTTCAGTAGTACTAATCCATTGTTCAGCAACTAATGGATCAGTAGACCCGCTGAAAGAAGGTGGACGCTGCCTCATGAAGGATTCAACAGAATGTTGCTCCTTCTTTGCTCGTTTGGAATTCCTGCATGATTCATAGCTTGAGAAAGTTGTGTGATCATGGCTACAAGATTTTGCATTCCAGCTCCCATAACGTTTGGTTGCTCAGGGGGACAATCATTGCATTTCCCGTCGCATTCCGCATTAAAACGGTTCCTTCAGGTTCCAGCCATCGTCTAAAACCCAAAAAGAATAGTGTGAGAGGCAAAAACCATGCTAGGGAAAACAACACAATAAAGGAGGAGTACCTTCAATATCTAACATCTTGGGTTACCATTATTCTAGTAATATAACCTATGCTTATACTTAACCTTAGGGACATCCCTAGACATACCTTTGAAATATCTCTAGGGATCTCACTAAAGTTCTCGCATCCTAATTTCCAAAGGTTGACTAAACCTTTCCTCTGATACCAACTATAACGACCCATACTTTACATACATTGTTATTACTTCAAAATTGAAGCACACTTATTACAACATATAACAAAACCATGAAAGGACTGTATAGGTATAGTGTCTTTAGAAACTGTAAAGCATAAACAACTCGTTCATAAAGCATCTACTTTGCCTCCCATTTATTTCATCATTTCTAGAGTCCCTTTTTGGCATATTCTACTTAATAACCTTCTTCCTGACCTGGGGAAATAAAACATAAAAAAGGGTGAGCTTAAATGCTCAGTAAGGGTAAACAAAAGAAATATCAATCACATCATATACATAAGAACATAACATTTTGGAAATCTTAACCTGCAAAAGAGAGCATAATTTCATAACATGGGATAAATCATAGTAGTGAAATGAAATACCAATAATCATAACTTAAAACATGAAACTTTGTGGCATACACACATAATCATAGAGAATAATTTCTTATTAGTCAAGACTCATTGTCAAGACTCTCTTAGTGGACAAACTCCATTTCTGAATCGAGTTCACTCCTCATTTCAGTCTTGTTTCACTGAACCGGTATAACCTACTGTTCCAGCCATGTCTATCTCATGAGATATAAAATCTTTACCCAATGCATTGGAGGGAGATATAGTTCCCATCCATCTCTTGATGATTCCATTCTTATGTGTGCCACAAAATCATAAACCATACAACATAGCATAGCCCACGTAATAAAAATGGAAATCTTAAACATCATGACATCATAAAACAATTTATATAAGATAAAGGAATTCATAAAAATATTTCCATCACAACATAATAAAATCCATATAATAATAGGGATAAAAATAGAACCCTATATTATCTTAGATGGAAAATAATTTTGATAAAACTCTTGAACTCCATTCTTGAGGAAAATATCCTTTCTACTTCAAAAAAATTTTTCCTTTCTTAACATGCCATACAATTTTAAACTAAAAGAAGTTGATTAAAAATAAATTTAAAAACTTGTAAAGGAAGCTTCTTGGAAATAATGTTTTAAAAATCCATTCATGCTGTATAAATTAAATATAAAACATTCCTTTCGTACTTTTTTCAGAAAAGTCAAAAAGTACCTCGTACGAAAAACGACAAAATATTCCTTTAATATCTTTTACTAAAAACTCACCGAAGGGTAAAATTGGATTTACACAATTGTAAGTGGATGGAAAAAATATTACATATTGAGGAAACATGGATGTTGATGATAAAATACACCCCAGTAAATACCAAAGTATAAACAATCTCGGATAAAATGAAATTGTGATATTTTCCCTTACCTTAGGTCCAATTTGCTTCGTAAGAGTCCAAACCTTCTGTATAATTATTTAAATAATGTTATTGACTTATTCCAGAATCATAATTATTGTTATTATATCATATATGGTCATATTCGTAGCTTCTTATTAGTAATACTTCATTACAACTTGTTATTCGGGTGTTTATTACTTTTTGTTCTTATGCGTGTTTTGTCGAATAAATTCTTATTCTTCTCTTTAGGTTATAGATACCTCATTTACAGAATTTTATTGGTGTAATATATATCATATTCATTCATTCAATTCATTTATATAATCATTATACAATGAAGATCATGTAGAACGAGTCGCATCACATCGTGGAGACGGTATTTCGTACGTACGCACGAGCGATGATATCATTCCCATGATCATGGAATTGTATTGGAGTGTATTTATACTATTATAGAATCAATATAACTTTAAAATAATCATATATGGTCACTATTTACACCATTATACCCATCCAAGTAAGGTGGTGGTGGAAAGTATATTACACCACAGTGTGGAGATGGTATTCCGTACGTACGCACGCGCGGTGATTTCATTTTCCGTAGGATGGATAGATGGTGAAATAGGGTTGATTCATACATATAATAACATATCAGTATATGAGTGATACTGATGTTATTACTTCAAAATGAAACAACTAAATAAGAAGAAGTGGAAGAAGAAATAAAGATGAAAGAATCGGTAACGGACATTACCTCTTCTTTGAAGTGCTTCTTTGAGACCTCCTTTTAGGGCACTAAAATTGGCCTTTGAAGAAGACCAGAACCTCTATGATGTCTCTAGAGAAGTGGAGAGGAGAAAGTGGCAGGGGTTGGCCGAGCTTTAAGGCTCAAAGTGTTGTGGGGAAGAGAGGGAGGAGGTTCCCTTTTATAAGGGAGGAGAGGGGCACCTTTGGAATAACTAAAAATATTATTTTATTATAAAGCCAAATTCAGTTTTAAATAGCTCCAAATTGATTTATTTCGAAGATAAGGTGGGGATGGGTCGAAATCCTCTCATCCAATATAATTTAGACAAGTTTAGGTTACTATTTTTACCTTATCATTTAGATTTAACATTAAGTTAAATAATTTTACTTTTACCGTGTCTTCTTGTGTTCTTACACTATAAGGTTAATAAACTTACTATAATAATTCAAACGAACCCCAAGTTGTTTATTATTAATATATATAACATTATCTAAGTCATTTTGCTGAACCATAGATTTTTAAGAATAAAATAACAATTAATAATATAATATTTGTTTTAAAAACTATTTTATGTCAATTTTGACACTATTTAGTAATTGATTTTTATGAAAATCATAACAGAATTATTAGTTCTAAAAAAGTTAATTAAATCAATAATAACATGTATTATTAACCTATAAAATTAGTGTAATTCATAAAAAGTCTCAAATTACATTTATTTGGGTATTTATAACATCAATTATGTAAATATTTCATTAATAAGATAATTACTGCATCATCTTTGTGTCATAAATAAATTACATTATTTAATGTCTAAAAATTAAAAATAAAATACCATTATGTAGGAAATATTTTTAGATTTCTAATGAATATTTATAGTCGAATTTATCTTATATATAACCTTATATTAAAAATTATGTACTTATTAAACTTTGACTTTAACTATTTTAACCCTTCTTTAAATAAATTAATAATAAATGTCCTAATCTAATCCAAGTGGGCCTAAATGGTCATATTTTATTCCTAAGTTTGTTTTTGGTCGAATTACACTTATCCAATAGAATTAGGACATGTGTTAGGGTAATAATAATATCATTTTTACCCTTAATTACCCTATTTACTTTTAACCGTGGTAAATAAAAGTAAAAAGTTACTATTCACCAAAAATTATTTTCATCTCATTGAACCACATTTTACTTACTGAAATCAACCGTGTCTCTCGGATTTTTGAAATTCCACTCACAGAAGCGGTAAAATTAAGTTTTATGAAAAATTCAGTTTTTTAACTACCACTTAGTTGTTTCACTATTCATCAAAAATTGAAAGTTTTCAGAAAAATACCAAAATTTCACCCTAGGATAATTTCGATATTCCGAATCCAAAAATGAAGTCCATTTTGAAAAATAAAATTTATAAAATTTTCAAAAGTGGTTATTACTATTCATAACGGCTAGTTTTAATAATATTTTATTAGCTTATCATTGTTTAGTAAAACTCGGTATTGCGTACGACGCAAGCTATCAAGGAAGGTCGTGATTTCGTGTAAAGCAAGCCAAGCAAGTGTTGTGTGTAGAAAAAGATTCCTTTGATGATTTATATAAAATAAAAGTCTTGGGTGTTACATTATGAGAAATATTTTTTTTATGTCTTATGTTATACAAAACACCAAGAGAATATTTCACTACACACAACATTGGTTTGGCTTGCGTTACACTCAAGAGCAGCCTTCCTCAATAGTTTGTGATGCACGCAATGTCGAGTTTCACTAAACAATGATATATTATTATAATACTATGAACTAGCTGTTATGAATATTATTAATGGAATTTTTAATTTTATAACATTATAATTCATCTTACACATTTTCTAGAATGAGATATTAAAAAAATCAATTTTTCGGATAAAAGAAGTATTTTTCAAAAAATGCAGTTTTACCGTCTTTTGATGACGCACCCATTTTAAATATAATTTTAGACAATTTTATAAGTTAAATTTCAAAAATTAAACTTCTTCTTTTGAATCAGGATATAAAAATTTACATTGGATAAATTTGTGATACTTTTCTTATAACTTTCTTATTTTTGATGAATAGTAAAAATATGCTAATTTTTTCTTAAAAACAACTTTTTTCATAAGGATAATTTATATAGTTAAATGATAAAATTTAATGGTTTTAAAGTATAAATAGAATATATTTTTACCATTTATTATAATTTATGTCATTACTATTAATTTTACATTTAATTCTTAGGTAAAAACATTTCAATCTTTAACAATGTTTTAACTTTTAAAACATGTTTTCTTACCAACGGGATTAATTTTAAATTAATTACTGCAACTTCTGTGTTTTGAATTTTGAAAAATGGATTCCATATTTGGATTCATTGCGTCCAAATTATGTTAATTGGTTACTTTTATTTTTTTTACATGATGAATAGTAACTACTGTAATTTTTATTTACTACAGTTAAAGGTAAATTAGGTAATTAAGGGTAAAAATAAGATTATAAAATTACCCTAACACCTAAATAAATTATATTGGATGAATAAAAGTCGACCCATATCACCTAAGGGTCATTATAGATTCGTTTCATGAACTATTGACCATGAAAATGATATAATTATAATTAAAACCAAAGAAAGTGACAACATGTCACTCTCTTATATCTTATAAGTGTAATAATTTTAATTTAGTGATAAACATCATAAAAATTCAAGAATGAATAATCTAAAGAAAGATAATAAAATTATCTACATCATGTAAATTTATTTATAATTTTTAGGGATTAAATAATTATCATTAATAAAGACACAATAGTGATGTTGAAATTATTTTATTGATTGAAATATCAAATAAATGGTTTTAAAAACAATAAAATAAATATTATATGAACTATTTAATGTGATCCACTAATTTTCTAGATGCATATGTCATATTATGAATCTATTAAATATTTTCTAATATATCCTCTGTTTTTATTTTATTTAAATTCAAAGAAATGAATAGTTTCAAAATTGACACTATTGTTATTTTATAAAAATAAAATATTATAAAATTGTATAAAAATCCAAAAAGAATTTAAATTTAAAATTTAAATTTATATGGTATAAAATGTCATAAATTATCCAATTAGGGAAAATTCACAGCACATAAGTAATTATTTATAACAATTTAAAATTTAGAATATTATTACCACAATTAAAATTAAATAGATTAAATAAGGATAAATCAATTTGATAAGGTTTAAAACAAATTCAAAACATGTATAAATTTTATTGGTTGATTATATTACAATCATATCTCATCTAATATTTGAATTGAGTCATTTTTGGGGGTTCTAAGTGGGGTTGGAATTTATTATAAATTAATATTTTTTATAATTCCAAAGATGCCCCTCTCCTCCCTTATAAAAGGGAACCTCCTCCCTCTCCTCCTCACACCATTTTGAGCCTTCAAGCTCGGCCAACCCCTACCAATTTCTCTTGTCAACTTCTCTAGAAATATACTAGAGGTCCTTGTCTTCTTCAAAGACCAACTTTATTGCCCTAAGAGGAGGTTTAGAAGAGATGTGTTGAAGAAGAGGTAATATCCTTTACTGATCCTTTCAAATTTATTTCTTCTTCCACCTCCTCTTCTTTATTGGTTTCATTATAAAGTAATAACATAAGTATCACTCAAATACTTATATATTATTATAAATATTAAACAAACCTATTTCACCTTTTATCCATCCTATGGAAAATGAAATCACTACGCGTTCGTACGTACGGAATACAGTCTCCACGTCATGGTGTAATATGTTTTCCACCACCAACTTACTTTGATGGGTATAATGATGTAAAGAATAACTATATATGATTATTATAACATGATACTAATTCTGAGATATTATATCATCCACTCCAATACCATTCAATAATTATTGGAACGATGTCGTCGCTCATGCGTACTGACGACATACCATCTCCACGATGCGATGTGATTCGTTCTACATGATATTCATTAACCCATGATTATATAAACGAATTTAATGTATAAATCTGATATATATTACACTACTACCATTATGTAAATGATGTATCTATAACCTAAAAAGAGGAATAAGAATTTATTCTAAAAAACACCCACAAGAACATAAAGCAATGAACACCCTAATAACAAGTAGCAATGAAATATTACTAATAAGAAGATAAGAATATGACCATATATGATATCATAAAAGTGAATATGATTCTATAATCAGTCAATGAAATTATTTAAATCATTATACAAGAGGTTCAGATACGTACAAAGCATATCGGACCTATGGTAAGGGAAAATATCACAATCTCATTTTTTTATCTGAGATTGTTTATACTTCAGAATTTACTAGGGCATATTTATCATCCACATCCATGTTTCCACAATAGGTAATATTATTTATATCCTCCTAAAATTTTTTAAATTCAATTTTACCTATTGGTCGATTTTTAGTAAAAGTTATGAAAGGAATTTTTTGTCATTTTCAGTATGAGATACTATTTAAATTTTTCATCCAAAGTATGAGAAGAATGTTTTTTAACTTATATAGAATGAATAGATTTTGATGATTTCATAGAAAATTATTTCCATGAATCTTCCTTTACAAGTTTTCCAGTTTATCTTCAATTAAATTCTTTTTGTTTAAAATTGTATGACATGTTAAGAAAGGAAAAATGTTTTTGAATTAGAAAGGATATTTTCCTCAAGAATAGAGTTCACGTGTTTTATCAAAATTATTTTCCATCTAAGGTAATATAGGGTTCTGTTTCTATCCCTATTTTTACATTGATTTGATTATGTTATGCTGTAATTATTTTATGAAGTCCTTTTATTTTATATGGATTATGTTATGATGTCATGATGTTTAAGAATCCCATTTTTATTACATTGGTTATGCAGTGATGTATGATTTATGATTTTGTGTCACACATAAGAATGGTTTCATTATAAGATGGGTGGGACCTATATCTCCCTCCAATGAATTGGGTAAAGATTTATATCTCATGAGATAGACATGGCTGTAACGGCAAGTTAATCCAGTTCAGTGATACAGGACTAGAACGAGGAGTGAACTTGGTTCAGAAAGGGACTTTTTCCGCTATGATAGTCTTAGAAATTAGTCTTGACTAATATGAAATGATTTTCTATGATTATGTGTGTATGCCACAAAGTTTATGTTTTATGTTATGATTATTGGGATTATATTTCACTACTATGATTTATCCCATGTCATGGTATTATGATCTCTTTTGGAGGTTTGGATTTTTTAAATGTTATGTTATTATGATTATGATATGATTGATATTTTATTTGTTTACCCTTACTTAGCATTCGATCTCACCCTTTTGTGTGTTTTCTTTTCCCCAGGTCGGGAAGAAGGGTATTAAGTAGAATATGCCAAAAGTGACTCTAGATATGATGAAATAAGTGGGAGACAATATAGATGATTTATGAACAACTTGTTTACATTTCCCAGTTTCTAAATACACTATACCTATATGGTACTATCATGGTTTTTTTATATGTTTTAATAAGTACACTTCAATTCTGAATTAATAACAATGTATTTTAAGTATGGGTCGTTATAGCGCCCATCTTAGTCAGGCCCGTTAGTGGCGCCGCTATGCGTGAGAAGTCCAATATGAGACATCTGTAGTATCCAACCAGCCCTAGAAAACTCTACACCTCAAATACATTAATCAGGTGATCTAAGGAAACTACTGCTCTCACTTTCTTTGGGTCTATTTATACTTTTGTCTCTAAGATAACATGACCAAATAAGTGAATTTGGTCCATCCAAAAGTGTCATTTAGAGATCTTAGCATATAACTAATGCTCTCTTAGTGTACTCAAAATGATCTCAAGATGAGTGGTATGATCATGTCGAGTTTGAGAGTACACCAAGATATCGTCCCTAAATACTACCATGAAATAATACAACTATGGATGGAACACTCAGTTCATCAATGCCATTAAGACCACAGGTGCGTTCATGAGACTGAATGGCATGACCGAATACTCATATAGACCATACCTAATCTGGAAGACTGTACGAGGTATATCATATGGTCTAACCTTCAAATGATGATAACCAGATCTCAATTCAATATTCAAGAACACCCAGGCTCCTAAAATATGATCAAAGAGATAATCAATCCTCGGTAAGGGATATCGGTTCTTGACCGTCAACTGGTTCAACTTCCGATAACTCACAAAAATTCTAAGGGTACCATCTTCCTTTTTCTCAAACAGGATAGGCTAACCCCAAGGAGAAGTAATGGGTTTGATGAAACCCTTTGCCTGAAACTCTTCCAACTACTTCTTAAGCTCCTAAAATTTTGGTGTATCCATCCTATAATGAGGAATAGACACCGGTGCAAATCCTATAACAAGCTCAATAGAAAATTTCACCTCTCGCTCCGGAGGAAAACCTGAAAAGTCCTCCAGAAAGATGTCCCTGAAATGATCCATGAATAGAGGAAATTCAATCTGTGATGTCCCCTGGTCATCCAGATATATACTAGAAAACTGAGTTGTAACTCCTCTCAACCCATGATGCTCAGGTCCTGCTCTTCTCACCTGAACATTCCATTCTCCCTTATGAAGAAATGATCCACCCTATGGTGATGTAAAACTCACCCTAAGTTGATAGTAGTTGACAAAATCCTGAAAAGGAACTAACTAGTCCATTTCGAGAATGATGTCATAGTTGGGTATCTCTAGGACATATTGGTCCCATAAGAAGTGACACCCACCAACCTCAAGAGGGTACTCCTTGCACTGATGTACACTAGCTGTTCTAGTCCCCAATGGAGTGTCTACCATCAATATATTGACAGGAGAAAATATACATAGCCCAAGTCTCTCCCCAACCGCAATAGATATAAAGATATGGGAATCCCATATAATGGAAAGAGATGAATCTAAAACTAGGGCAACTAGAATCTTCACCAGAACTGTAGAGGGTCTGGGATCCTGCTCTAGTTGAGTCTTCTCCACTACAAAATTCCGGTCTATACGACGGCCCTGTGACCTACCTGACCACTCTGATCTGATCAACTCTGTTGTCGCTGAAAGCCTGGCGACTTACTACCATGGCCATGACCTCCACCTCATACTGAACAGCAAGATGAACTCTAATTCCTGGATTGAGTAGTAACTGGTGGTGGTGCTCCTGAATGAGGAGTCATAGAAGAACCCATGTCACCAGCTGCTGGCAAGAAGATCTAACAGTAGTGCTGAAGATGGCCCATCTTTCCGCAAGATCGTCACTCTACTGGGTCTCTTGGCCAATTTGGCTACATATGCACGACCATTCCACACTAGTATCATACCATCTAGATACCTGAAGGTGCATCCCACCTACTAGGATCTCCACGTGTAGTCCATCTACGGTGCTTACTACTATCGGTCGGAGAAGCACTAACTGTGGATGTTGAACTGCCCTGGACCACAGCTCCAGAATCCCTTAGATTACACTCTATGATCAGTGCCTTATTTACTATATAATTGATGGAATTCAACCTGAAGATGTTCACCTGAGATCAGATGTCCTACCTGAGACCATCCTCAAATTTCCATCCAAGGAACAAATCATCTCCCCCTAAATGGGTGTAAAGATCTGCAGCTCAATGAAGAGAGAATAATACTCCATAACAGAAATAGTGCCTGGATCCAGACTCACGAACTCCCGAGCTCGATCATCCATCAAGGTCTTTGGGTATAAGTAATCGTATAATGTGCACTGAAACTCCTCCCCAGACATATTCTACTAGCATTCCACCTATGAGGTCACATCCCACCATCTCTTGGTGGAATCCTGAAGCATATATGTAGATAGATTGACCCTCCTCTCTGGAGGCGTCTCCAGATGCTCAAAGATAGATATCATGACTTCTAGCCAGGACTCTGGCACCTGGGGTCCTCCATCTCAAGATAAGTTGGGAGGAAGCTACTGCTAAAAGACCCGTGTCAATTCTTCCATCGATGTGGAAAGAGGCAGTGCTCCCTAGAAGGTCTGGATCATTCTCATAAATCCCTCTCAGAACTTTGCATCAGCACCTATGTCTGGGATGACAGCTGGTTCCAAGACTAGCACAACTGGAGGATCTTCTAGTAGTCCCTGATCAATCATAACTGGTGTGTGATCATTACCCTATAACTATCATACAACCAAAGGAAGTCTTGGTGGAATGACTCTATAAGGTTAATTTCACACCTTAGATCAAGATTATCAAGGACTGAAAACTAGAAGTGTAAGGTGGGAATAGAAGAAAGAAAGCATTCAAGATTTTCAAAACATGGATACACATCATGTACAATTACTACACGATGTGTCCCCTTAAGCCTTCACATAGGCATGTACCTCTGCCAAAATTGGTCGTGTAACACCCCATACACATAGCATGTTGTCCTAACACACGACATGTACTTGAATCCTCTTCCCCTAGCCGATTTATCTTACACGGCTAAGCCACATGACTCCCCTAGAACAAGACTACATGGCATGTTTGTGCAATCCACAACATGTACTAGACAAAATTCACTGACACGTGTTGTTAGTTACAAGGCCGGTTACACGGCTGACTCTACACGACATTTTTGTGCTAGACACGGCGTATACTCAGAATATTTTTCCAACCCATGTTGTTTGTGACATGGCTAGATACTCAGTTTACACTACACGGTGCATTTCATATGGACACGGCGTGTATTAGAAAAGACACAACTGACCAATGTTGTTAGTCACACATCTGGTTACATGGTCTACACAACACAGCATGTACATCTTGTACACAGCGTGTCCACCAAAGAATTCCCCACCCCATATCTCTGCCCACACAGCCAGTGAGACGGTTAGAGACGACACGGTTTGTATATACAATACATGTAGTGTATTTAAGAAAAACAGTACCTTCTCGAATATAAGGACACATGGTGTGTATTCATTCTTACATTCCAGGTATTCTAGGTTTTTTCAGATAATAAGCCTCATAAACTACTCTGTAACCCAGAAAAGCACCGAAAATAGAATTAAAGTGTCAAATTCCGATCCTTGAGGGCCCATACTCTCCACGGATCAAATATTGGAATCTCTTACATGTTATATAAAATAAAAACAAGGAAATGATCCACAAAATTATGATCCATGTGGTCACATAACAGCTCAAGAACCAAAGTTTGGCGTTCATTCAAACAAGAACTTACACAATACAATACCCTATCAGAAAGAGAGTATTCTATCAAGGAATATATCACAACAGCATGCATATCTAACACAACATCTATCACAACAACATGAAATCACTAATGTATCATAAACGGAATGGCAAGAATGCATGAAATGTGATTTATAGCAAGTGCATATATGATGCATGAGATGGTATACCCTCATCTCATTGGGTTGAAACAGAAATAGAACCTCAATAAAATCAACAATAATAGCAAAAAACATGTGAATCACCTAATGGTGAAATCAAATCAACTGTAAAATTTAAAACTAGAAAAATTGCAATAACCAGGTAGATTGGATTTTCTCTGTACACGGGTTAGATACTCCCAGGCACTGCTTATTAAGTACCTATTCCTTCCTATCTCTGGATATAGGCCCCAAACAGTAAGTCAAGAAAAAAAGAATCCCTCTGATACCACTTTTTAACATCCCTATTCCGGAAACTGCTCTGAGGCACCCCGTACCTGGTTGGTCACATCCCCTCAAGTGCATTTCTCCGAATGCCAGAGGCTGCCGACTAGAAGCAAGGGTCTTGGGTGTGATAGTGGGGAAACTATTCCCTCATTGGCAGAGTAACACAGTATAACTAAACAGATAATAATAGAGGAAGCAGTAATAATACCATACAATAGTAAATAGCGGAATACTGAATGTAAGAAAAAACTGCAACACATATATAAATGATGCATAATATGTTTGTATAGGAAAACATCAAAACAAGTTACAATGATGGAATACAAATCTAAACCAAGTACAAAGTTAAACAGATAAACTCCAGCAGCATAATAAGACTTAGATTGGTCTCATGCTCTCCAGCTTCTCAGCAATCAATTACCTGAAGTATAAGGGCTCTTGTCCCTATCTACACCTGCAGCAATATAATTTATTTGGGACCAAAAGCATGACCCAAACAGGGTGTGAGAATAATCTTAGTAGGAAACCAGCCAAAGATTTGTGCCTAATAATCAGTGAATATATATAATAGTTAATATGAAAAAGGAAGCAGTAAACAAGGAATTACACAAAAGTAACAATCCTATAGTTTCATTTACAAACATTCACTTTTAAGTATTTAATCAACCAGAACACAGACAAGCAACCCTATGGGTAGTTCTCATATCCTAACCCCTCTGGTTCACAATGCAAGGAAATATAGACAAAAGAATCTATAAGGAAGCACTCACCGTCAATTACCCCTACTGTCATATGTGATTAAAGACTCTCTGAGGAAGCACTCACCATCAATTTCCTCTATAGGCAATCAGCGGTAAACTACAGACACTCTGAGGAAGCAATCAACATCTATTCCTCTTGTGGTCTCGTAACGTAACTATAGACACTTTGAGGGATCACTCAACATCAATACTCCCTATGGTCTCGTAGCGTGATAATTTTAATAGACACTCTAGTAAATCCCTCAATGTCAATTTCCCCTATGGTATCACTACACCAGGTTCCCGCGGCCCCGTGTAAAGAAACCATGCAAAAATGATAATTAGCATCCAAAGTAAACCTCTAGAAATAATTTTCTAATCAATCTACAGCATATCATAACATGTCAGATAAAAAATCACTCTATCCTACAAATACAAGTCATGGAGAAAAACAATGTAGCCTAACAGGCTAAGCAGGACCAAATAGTCATAAAAAACATGCATGGGAAAACACTTCCAACGCATAGAAATTATCCTTATTCACATTCAATTAACCTATACTCAAGAATACAATCATAGAAGTCAATTAACAGGGCTAAAACTGTAAACACGCAATACCTCGTTCAAGGGTATTGGGAACTTTTGAACATATAACTCAAAGACTATCTACAGAAAGTCACAAACCACCTACCTCGACATTGTGGGATTGATATACTTGAATCTCAGGCCTTGAATCACCATAGAACATCGTAGATCTATAAAAACATTCAAAACATTCAACCAATAATTTCTCATGAGAAGAGAAATCAATAGATGGTGTTCAAGAAGGGAGAACTCGCCGATGCGATTTCAATGCAACTAACGAAGTTCGATTTGGAGGACGAACGGTGATTCGAGGGCTCAGATAAGATCTACGCCTATACAGACACTCTTGGATGATATGGACCTAGAATTAGGGTGTTATGTCGATTAGACATGACCCCGGTCTGTTTAATGAAAAAAGAAAGTACATGGCATGTATTTTAAAAGTACACGGTGTGTACTTGCCTTTTCTAGCCTCTACTTTAGGTGGTCTCCAAGTCACCACACATGGCCGTGTGTAAGGCCGTTACATAGCCAGCACACAACGTGTACTTAAGAAATTTCCAAAAACTCCTCTTTTTCTCAAAAACACCTAGAAAGCAAAAACATACCTGAAAATAAGATCTAGGTTCTAACACCTT
This sequence comes from Viscum album, assembly GCA_963277665.1. NCBI lineage: Eukaryota > Viridiplantae > Streptophyta > Magnoliopsida > Santalales > Viscaceae > Viscum > Viscum album. Next base: position 1,546,128,430 of record OY728142.1, read on the forward strand.
TAAAGAATCCATGGATTCCTGAACTACCTCCTTCTATGACTTTTTTCTTAAGGCATTGTCCACCACATTCCCCTTTCCTAATGTTTAACAAATATCAATGTTGTGGTCCTAGAGAAACTCCATCCACCTTCACTTCCGCAGGTTCAGGTCTCACTAGGATAAGATGTACCTCAAGCTTGTGTGATCTGTGAAGACCAAAAGGTTCTCTCTAATATGGTAATGATTCCAAATATTCATCATGAAAACAGCCATGCAAAGCTTCAGATCATTGGTAACATAGGTATGTTCGCGTATACATAACAACCTAGACCCATAAGAGATCACTCCCCACTACTGCATTAGCACACATCCCAAGATTGGAATAGAAGCATTATAGAGCACATTGAATGCCACTCCTTCCTTTGGAAACCTAAGCACTGGGGAACTGACCAGCTTTTCCTTCAGGTAGCAGAAAGTTGTCTGAAACTTCTCACTCCACACATAGGCCCTGTCTTTTCTAGTCAAATCCATTAATAGAGTCGCTACTCCAGATAATTCGGGTGTGAACCTCTGGTAATAGCCCACTAGACCCAGGAATCTGCGAACCTCTACCACATTCTTGGGTGATCCCTAAGAAACAAATGTCTTGACCTTTGATGGTTCATTTCTATCCCTTTATGAGAGACTATGTGTCCAAGTAAGTGCACCTATCACATCCATAACTTGCACTTGTACAACTTCCCATCGAGTTGGTGGTGTTGCAGGACCTCCAAGATGGTCCTCAGATACTCGGCGTGCTCCTCCTCTGACCATGAGTAAATCAGGATGTCATCGATGAACACGGCAATGAACAAGTACAAGAACTTTTATAAGACAAATTTCATTATCCCCAAGAACATGGTTGGTGCATTCGTAACTCTGAAGGGCATGACCACAAATTCAAAGTTCTCATAGTTGCATCTAAAAGCAGTCTTTGGGATGTCACCCTCCTTCACCCTCAACTGGTGATATTTAGACCATAGATCGATCTTAGAGAACCAAGATGATTCCTTTAAATGGTTGAAAAGGTCTTCTATTCTTAGAAGAGGGTAACAGTTCTTGACTATTGCCTAATTCAGTCTCTAGTAGACTATGAACAGCCTTAGGCCATAATCCTTATTCTTTGAAAACAAGATCAGATCACCCAACAGAGACACACTTGGTTGGATAAAACCCTTATTCATTATTTCATCAACCCAAATCCATAACTCCCATAACTCAGAAGGTTCCATTCGATAAGGATCCATTGAAATTGGACAGGCCCGGGGTTGTAAGTCTATTCCAAACTCAACGTCAAGTCGAGGGGGTAGAGTCACAACCTCTTCTAGGAATAAATCTAGGAACTCTATGATAACCCTCGGAACATCCACCATCACTATGTTTCATGATCCCACTGATAGCCTGGTCAGCAAAGAGATAAGAGGCTCCATACGCCGACAACCCACCTAGAATCTCTGCTCATCCATGAAAACTGCATATTAAAAATCCACACCTGAAAACCTGACTCTTCTCCAGAAGCATTTGATAATAGTGTGCATAGAAAATAGCCATTCGATTCCTAGGATGAAATTGTGTGACTACATCTACAGTAGAAGAATATCCTCACTGGACTACGGTTTCCCCAACATCAGTCTACATCTCCGGCACACATCAAACAAATTGGTCGGACCTCCAAATAGAGTACTCAAAACTAGGGGCATGAGAAATATCTCTACATCTAGTCCCATAGAATGGGATATACTGATTGAAATAAAGGAATGTGAGGATATTGAATAAAATAAAGAGTAAGGAAGAGTGTTAAACAAACTGATAGTACCTTGAACAACCTCCAACCTCATTAGAACTACTGCATCAGTAGCGTGCAACTACCCACACCCAGCTCCTCTACCCCTCTGTTGTCGACTTCCTACCCAACCATTCCCTGTTCAAGTTCTCTGAGGAGCATCTAGAGGTTGGCCTCCCCCAGCACCATCTACCCTCAATGGAGTGGGAGCGCGCTGCCCCTACTGCTGGAAAGGACTTACCAGCACCCGCTACTGCTGAGGTGGGTGTTGAACTTGCCCACCCCTCACTATAGTGTGCTCAAACGAGGAACTGGTTGTGAATATGTCCATGTACTTCACAAAAAAAGCACCTAGATCTTGTCCATAGGGAAAGGGTGAGGACCAGGAGATCAGAACTAGAACTGTTGAGGCCTACTTCCCACTGGTCGAAACCTGGAAGGCCCTGGCGTCAGAGACATACTACTAACTGCCTACTCCTTTGACGAAATCATATGGCTCCCCTCTCATGGTACACCTCCCTATGAGTGCAACCTCTCTCTTAATTTTTTCTTCTTCTAAACTTTTATGTATTTTGGCAGAGTAAATGGAGTGATGACATACTGAAGAGAAGGTCGGAGTGCCTTCTCCATGTGTCTTGCCCGTGACTCCTCATCCAGAAAGAGATCTGGTGAAAAGCATAGTTTATCCTTGAATTTTATCCCCAGCACCCTCATCGACATACTCCCCTCCTGAAGGGAGAGTAACTCCTACCACTTCTCAGCCTTCATCATCAAGGAAAGAAACTCTTCCCAAAACTCTTTCTCAAAGTCAGACCATGAGACATCGGTCTCATTCCACTTCCTTAAGTGAAACGTACACTACTAACATTCCACTTTTCACATTTGTCTCACTAACATATAAACTTAGTACTATTTCGGATCCTAGATCAAGCTAAAAGCGATCCCCAACTCCTCAAGCCAACTCTCTGTCTCCATGTTTGAGACACTGCCCTCATTCTTTCCCAAGTTCTGCCACTAGAGATCATGAACGGCCTTTTTCCACAAGTCATCTTCCTCATCATCCCTCTACTGATCAACCAGGTTAGCTAACTAAGGATCAACTACTCATACCACGCGTGGGCGATGTTCATGTTCCATACCTGAAAAGGGTAAACAAGGAACCCCTAAGCCTGAGTAGTATGGAAATAATTTTCTTTTAAGATTTATTTTAACTCTTTATTTAAATTAAATTCCCAAAATTCCCAAGACATGGAAGAAAACAAGTCAATATGATGCATGTACCTTTCCTAGGGTCTCTACCCTGCAATCAACATAGCCTCACTTTGTCATTCAGTAGGTCTAGATTCCTTGTATCAAATCACAAGGGAGCCTAAAATCCCATGTCCTAGTCGATCTTCCCAAGCATATTTCACACACCAAGATTTACTAAAACCGTTACCCTACCGTCCCATGAAATACTCATTGTTCTTAACTCTGGACCCCATATTATCTATCAACTATCCTCTGATACCATTTTTTTATGACCCGCCTTCCTCAAGATGAGAGAAGGCGAAGCAAAGTGTTACACCCTTCCTTCTTCAAGATGAAGGAGAGATAATAACCCTCGAGTCATGCCTTCAATAGGCCCCAGAGTGGCAACTAGAACCAAGGGTATATAATCTCAAACAAAATGGAAGACATTACCCTTTTTAATGAAAACAAGATCAAGATATAAGATATTAAAATCCAAAACAACTCCAAACATTTATATAAAGGAAACCAAAATCCAACCCATCTATGATTTAAATGTAAATTGGAACAAAATTACATCCAAAGTACTAAAACAAGTACCAAAATAACGAGACTGAGTATGAGCATAGAAACCATCCAAACGCTCGAGCTAGTAAAGTCTATCATGGTCATAAAAGTCATCCTAGAAACCTAAAAATAGTTTTAAAGACATAGGGTGAGTGTACATGTATACCCTGTAGTAAAACTAAAGTCACCCATGCACAAGTGGTGGAACATACTAATTCCCCTATGAGAAAATAGTAGAACCTCAAAACACCTACCAAGGAATACTAACTAGCCCATCCACACCAAGAAACACTCACCAAATAACATAATTCAAGTAAAGTAGTAGTATAAGAACATCGATATTTGGGTACCCCACACCACTTTCCCACTGGTTAACTTCTATTCCTAATGGCTAACGTCTTTATGCAACCACTCTTCCAAAATTCAGTACCAATATCACAACCTACCCACACACACCTGGTCCTCAACCATACTACACATATTTCTCGTACACACATAGGCCTCAATACCCACACCTCTCTCCCAAAGACACATGGTTCTCATCTCGAAGACACTTGGGAAATCAAACCTAGCCCGCAAAAACCTAGTCCTCTCATCCATAACAAACCAGCCCGAAGGATCTTGGACTATGCTAAGCCTCAATCCATTATAGCATTCATGAATATTCTCTAGCTGTAAGAACTCAGAATAATGTGTGAGGAAGAAAGTCAATAGCCAGACATTCATTCTCTCACCAGGGTGTTGGAAAAGAAACCATACACCATGAAATGGGGGTGTTCGGTACATGGTTCTCAACAAGGGTGGGGTGTGTATAGAAATCACAAGGAACTAAAATTTGTACATATAAGTAAAAATCCACTCTGGCCAACATACGGTTCCAAAAACAAACAATCATCCCATACATAACCACTTTTACAGCTACCCCTATGTGCACAACCACACAACAACCACTGTTAGAGCATACCCCCAAACCATATTCATTCAAACTAATTTCTATTTATTTAGTAAGGGTTAAATTTTAATTTATTATGTCACTACCTAGGGAAACTTCCAAGCAACATATTCGACTGCCTCAGAAGGTGAAGAGCCTGATTAACTAAACACACAACAACCAACACACTTTGTTCTTCTTTACTTCCAACTTTGAACAAGTAAAGAGGGACTAAGGTAAAACATTTCCATGTTAACACCAAATAGAGAACAAAAAACCTTCAGTTCCACTACACACCCACTTTTTCCCTATACACATGTTCAACCATTACCAATTGTAATTCTTCTAAGTTATACCACACACTAAAACATTAATAGCTTTTTGTGATGGTTTTTTGCGGCGGTTTACAAAACCATGGCTAAATGTTTTATTAATGATCTAACGGAAGTTGTTTATAAACTTCCACTAAATAAATTTCAACCTAGACACTCCCCCCCCCCCACACCCCGTGACCCCCCTTCACTCCCTGACCCCCACGAGACCACCCCCCCCCCCCCCCCCCCGCGACCCCTGAAACCCTCACTGCCTCACCACCTCGCCCATTTCAGAGGTAGTTTATCAAATTTATCCATCCAAATTGGTACTATACTCATTAAAAACGTGTTTTTGATAGGGATCTATGAAATTCCCAAAGTCTTTTAGGGGAAATATTCTATCCATTTTACTAAATGAAAATAATAACAACATACAATGGATATAAATTTGTATGATGAACCTCATCTTGTATAGTGGAAATCTACATAATCTTATTTAATAGAGGTTTGTCTCATAATTTCCTCCACCGGGTCTATGCATTGGAACTAGAAAGTGATATCTCCAAATTATTATAAAAACTGTATTAACAAACTTCACACAAAATAAAACTAATTAGAAAATAAATATTTATGTGGTTCGGATAATTCCATACATCTACAGGAGAATACTAAAAATAATTCATTGTAAAAGATAAAAGAAAATAAAAAACTCATCACTCACATCCAATCTATTATAAAGTCTCAAATAATTAATCTAGAAACTAACAATATTCATCATAATCTTACATACAAACTAACATAGATCTTATCCACCACATCTCTTTATAGAGATATTCACTTGGTGAACTAGTTACACTTACATTCAAGATTCATGGTCATCCTCCCATTGACTAGACAAACCTATGATACACTTTTCAACCAACTGATGAAACAACAAAAAACGGATAACCATGTAAGAATCTCATGAAAAGATAATACTTTATAGTGAAATTCATCTAATGGACTATGTATGATAGACTCCAAAGCCTCACTATAGGATTCCTCTATCTGATTATTTCTACCTGATAACCACCATATGATCATCTTTTTCTGATGATCCCATTTAAAAAAACTCTATCTGGTGCAACTTCATCCGATGATTTTTTTATCTTCTCATTTTAGTGAAAATAAAAAAACCCAAAAATATTCTACATGGAAATTAATTTCTGATTTTACTTTTTTATCAACCACCCACTTGAGATCATACTCTATTTGATACATGCAATATTATCCTCTCTACTTGATCATAGGAGTCTAACTGAGGCATATTATTTCTTCATAATTTCTTTAACTATCAAATTTGTTAAAATATTACTAAGATTCTTCATCCCAATACTATTTTTTATCTCTAACACTTTATCCTCTAGAAAAATTCAAATAAAGTGATATTTTGGGTTAATATGTTTTGTTCCTTTATGAAACACAATATTATATGCAAGATGAATTACACTTTTACTATCATAGAATAACAATCCTCTATCTAATCCCTTTTTGAGTTCCTTTAATTGGAAAATCAACCATATAAACTCTTTCCCTACTTTAATGCTAGAAACATACTCAACTTTAGTTGTATATAAAGTAAAAATAGATTGAAAATGAGACATCCAGCTGACCATTGTCCCACACTACAACATTAATAGCTTTTTTAGGTGGTTTTTTAGCGGTGGTTTAGTAAACCACCGCTAAATTTTTAATTAATTAATTAACCGAGGTTTTTTATAAACCGCCGCTAAAATGTTTTTTTTCAACCCCGACACTTCCCCCCCCCCTCCCCCCCGCAACCCCCCTTCTCTCCCCGACCCCCGCAAGACCCCCCCCCCCCACCCCCAGCGACCCTCAGAACCCTAGCCCCTTTCCACCTCGCCCCCCTTATTATTAAAACTTTTATTCACCCATGAATATATTATCTTGAATACCCACCAATAATAATACATCAATTTGAGAAGAAAACAAAACAAAGAAGTACATTTCTCAACATAAAATCCTTTATTGAATTCATATGGAGCAGTTAATCGTGACTAGTTGAAACATAGTATTCTATAAAGGATATTAATTTTATATTCTAAAATAATAAAATATAACATATGTTCTGAATATAAAACCATATCATGTTAATTTTATCTTTCTTATAAAGTATCTGTCTCTGTATAATTACATTTCTAGGACCTCTTATGAAACATAGTCAATTTCCTTGGGGATTTTTATTGAATGGAAATATTTTTTCACTCAAATAACATAGACAATATAATAATCAAATTATTTGATGCTATTTTGGTAGTCATTTTATAAAAACTACATTAAATCACCAAAAATTGGCCTACTGAGTATACTACCCAAAAAGGATGTCTTATACTTATAAATACACAGTGTGAACATCTATATTGAACCATGTATTTTGATGGATATTACTCTAGTTAATAAAATGGTTATTTTACCCTAAAATTTTCTTTCTAACCCCATGATAATATAAATTATCCTTACTAGTGATGGATCAATACATTTGGTTCTGGATTCATTCTTACATAACTAATATATGGTGTGTTTACAGATGTATAATTTTAATTTGTTGATTTTTCTAACATATGAAAAAATATTCTATATCTTTATCCTTGAGTCCATTCCTCTAACTCCACCTTTGACACTTTCCCGTCATCCCAACATTTATATCCCTTCCTCCATGATTCCTCTATCTGTATCCTTTATCACACGTGCATGTATTCAAAAATATAATATGTTTCTATATTTTCCACCTCATTCTTATTTCTTTTTATGTATATATTCATCCATGAAATCTATGATCTACTTAGATACCCTATAATATGATGCTTAGGTAGGTTATCTAGGTTGGCTTGTGACAAATTAGTATCAAAGGCATTCATGCCTCTTCTTTGAAATTGCTATATAGTTTGGGATGTTTTGATAGACATGATATAGTATTTTTGAGACTCAATAGGTATATTATGTGAAATTTCATGGCCAGATATCATCTTAAAGTGCCTTAAGTTACCATGGGATATTGGGAAAAAGTGTCTTTGAGGATTTTTTTTGAAATAATCCTATACTTTTTCCAAATCTTTAACATGCTTATATATTTTTTCAATTAGTATATATGAATCTCTTTCCCTATTTACTAATAGTTATGTGTTTTAATTTTTTTAAATTTTTTGTAGGCACATTGTGATATACATGGATAAAAGATGGATCACATTACTGAGGAACACACCTCAGTATGTTAAGGTTTTGGAGGAGTTTTTAGATTTTTCAATTTATAATAAATACATTGAAGGGTGAATAAGATTTCCATGTACTAAATGTAAATTTAGAAGATGGTTGAAGAGAGATGAATTTTATGAACAATTAATATTTAAGAAACTCCCTAGTCAATATTTGTGTTGGATTTGGCATGGATAATCAAACATTACAGAAAGGTTGAGCACTGATGTCAATCCACAGAATGATCTCCCAACTTAATCGACAATGGGAAATGAAATGAAAAACCTTATAAATGATGCATTTGGAACTGAAAGACACCACAATAAACATCAAAACATATCAGAACAACCATATGAGGGTTCCATAAATAGCAATGTGACAAGTGGATTTTTTGAGACTTTAGGACAACCGGATGAAGATTGTAATATATCAGTGGATCCCCCTCTTGATTATGTGTAGACTGATGTAAGATAAAACTTCACTGATGAAAATACATTTCATGATTTAGTTGACGATGGAAATCAAGAGTTGTATAATGGATGTTTGAAATATTCAAAAAAATATTTTCTGTTGAAGTTGTACCATATCAAATGTCTATTTGGAATTATAAATAAGGCAATGTCCATGATATTGGAATTATTGCAAGATGATTTTCCTGAAACAAACATCCCCAAGTCTTTTTATGATATGAAAAAAGTTTTTAACAGTCTTGGTTTGAACTATAAAAAAATACATGCATGTCCAAATGATTTTATGCTTTATTGGCGAGTGGATTCAAGTAGACATGATTGAAAATAATGTTCTTCTTCTAGATGGTAGTCAATGGGTGATGTTGGAAGTCTGAATCAATATACTACCATGAAGAAGAATAAAAGTAACACACCTGCAAAGGTTTTGTGTTACTTTACTTTAAAGCCTCTATTGCAAAGATTATTCATGTCATTGAAAACCACCGAACACATGAAGTATCATTCTATAGAAAATAAAAATGATGGGTTAATGCAACAGCCATGAGATTCACAATCATGGAATACATTTTATTCATTACATCTATATTTATCAACTGATCCTAGGAATGTTTGATTGGGATTGGCTACTGATGGATTCAACCCATTTGGGACTTCGAGTACCAGTTATAGAATTTGGCCAGTTAATTTGATCCCTTACAATCTGCCTTCATGGATGTGTATAAAAAAACTTCTTTTATCATTTCAATGATTATTCCTAGAAAAAAATGGCTGGAAATGATATTGATGTATACTTTCAGCCTTTAATTGAATAATTACATGAGTTATATAGCAACTGTGTTGAGACATTTGATGCTTCTTCTAAAACAATGTTCAAAATACATGTTGCGTTAATGTGGACCATTAGTGACTTCCCTAGGATTGATAATTTATCTAGTTGGAAGAACTATATGGGTTTGTCTTGCCTTATTTGTAACTTTGATTTTTTAAGCCCAAACAACTACCGCATAGTAGAAAATGGTGCTTCTTGTACCATCGAATATTTCTTGATGCATCTCATAGATTTCAGCTGAATAGGTCAAAATTTAATGGTTTCACTAATTTTAGACCACCTACAAAGTTGTTAACAGGTTTTGAAATATTGACAAAACTTGAAAAATTTTAAATAGAGTTTGGGAAGGTTTATCATTTGAATGATAGTGGGAAATGGGTTCTAAGTTCATTGTCAAGTGAAATCAGAACACAACAATGGAAGAAAAAAAGTATATTCTTCAAACTTATGTATTGGGAATTTAATTTTTTTCACCATAATCTTGATGTGAAACATATTGAGAAGAATATCTATAATAATTTGATCTTCACATTACTTAATTATCATGGAAGGTTGAAGGATCATCGCAATGCTCAAAAATACAAACATGTAATGAACATAAAATGTGATCTCTAGACAGATGAGAATGAAAAGTATGATTCGTCAATTTTTGAAATGAAAAATAGGGAAAAAGATACATTCATTATAATTTTAAAGCATGTGAAAGTATTTTAGGGGTATTCCAGTAACATCTCGAGGAGTTTTGACTTAAATAATTGTAAGTTACATGGATTGAAAAGTCAATATTCACATATTTTGTTACAGCAGTTACTACCATTGGCATTATGTACATTATTACCTGAAAAAGTTTCTTCTATTGTTCTCCAATTCTGCACATTTTTTAAGAAACTATGTGATAAATCTCTACATCCATTTGAGCTTGAAAATCTTCAGGAGAGGCTTGTATTGACACCTTTAATAATTTATATGATCTTTCCTTCGTCATTTTTTACTTTCATGATGCATTTAACTGTGCATCTGGTTGAGGAAGCTAAATTAAGAGGCCCCATTCATTATCAATGGATGTATCCAATTGGATGGTACTTTATTTATATGTTTTTTAGTTAAGTAAATAATTTTTGGAACTTAATTAAATGCATAATTATGTTTCTTTGTTTTTTATTTCACAGATATCTTGGGCATTTGAAATCATACGTGAGAAATAAAGCTCATCCTGAAACTCTATTGTTGAAGGCTATTTGGTAGAAGAGTGTATTACCTTTTGTTCTAGATACTTGGATGATATTGACACAATATTTAATCGAGTTGGACGTGTTGATGACAAATATAATCAATCTTAAATACATGGAAAAACAAAAATATTTCCTACTATTGGCTGATCAGTTGGGGGGACCTCAAATGTTACACTGACAGAAATGGAATTATTACAGGTACATAGAAATGTGATAATAAATATTACAATTGCAAATCCATTTATTGAAGTGTTTAGGACAAAAAAAAAGAGACGAATGAGAGGCTGAGCATGAAATGAAAATTATATAACGAATGATGTTAATAAAGATCTTGTAAAAATGGTTTTCATGATGTGTAAGTTCATAAATATTTCAATAAATATGAATATTAGGTTTACACATATGTTTTGTAATTATAATAAAGTATATTTCTTTTTTTAGATCATGCATACTAATACTCGAGTATAGTTTTCAGAATATTTGAAGTTTCTTGCTCGAGGTCCTATGAAACAAGTTTGAAAGTTAGACTCTTACAATGTGAATGGATTTATATTTTGTATAATCGATCGAGAAGAGGGTTTGAAAACATAGAATAGTGGTATATTTACATTTTATGAAGTGGGATACTATGGAAAGCTAACAGATATTATTGAATTAAACTGCAATGGGAATTTTTCAGTTGTTTTATTCAAATAAAATTGGGTCAATATTATCAGTGGTATTAAAAGATATTCCTAGAAATTTACATCTATGAACTTCTTTCGGTTGATGGATGTTGGTGATCCTGAACTGCATGATCCATATATCTTATCATCGCAATAAAAAATGGAATATTATGAGAATGATGTTTTGGATGAAGGGTGGGGTGTAGTTTCTAACATAAAACAAAGATATTTGTATGATATGGGTGATGAAGTGGAAGATTTGACCTCTGACATTGAATCTCATCAACAACAAGAATCAGAATTATTTTTCCACCATGATATTGAAAATATTATTATAGCAAGTTTGAATGAAGTGGATGAATTAATGGAGTTGTAAACTAACATGATTGAAGGATAAAATGATTGCATGTACAGTTATGTATTCATTTAGAAACCACTTATTTTATTTGTGCAGTCATTTATTATCATTTTTATGTATATTTTGTTTGTTAGTACTATGCAGTTGTTATCTTTTTTACTTTTTTTCTGCATAAATTTTTTGAAATATATGTTCTGAACTTAATTTTATTTTATTAAATGACAGGAATGACAAGAAGGAAGAGATATATTATTTCATCGGCCACTATGATAGACGACAATCCATCTATCTACCTCCCTATGACATCTAAGACACCATCCACCTACCCCCTGCACCATATCCCCCTACATCATCTCCCACACCCTCTGTGAGCATACCTTCAGTAGTTCAGTCATCACCTCCCTCTTCAGAAGCCTCAACAGTGGGGGAACGGCACACCACTTCTAGTTCTTCATGGGGATACTAGAGGGTGACTGTTATAGGTACAAATTTTAATATGAATAAATTTATTGCACTTTTTTATAATAACTATTTCCTCATTAAAGATGGAAACAATACAACTGCGGAGAAAAATATAAAAATTTCAGATTTATGGAGTCTGGATAGAGAGAATATAGTTGTCCCATTTGATTCATATGGGGTCCCTATGGATGATGTCACAGGATTACTTGGTCAGATTTTAGGCTAGCTGGTTGTGGAGCCCGTTTCCCTTCCTATTTCATATGATGATTGGATACATATGCCTGCAAGTTAGAAAAATAAATTTTTTTGATTCCCAAATAAAGGTAATTTTAACACATTACAATGTAATTGAATTTCATGTTATTAATATTTTCAAAATGAATTTCTATGTACAGATGTTTTTCCACATTATGGTTGCTGATGTGATAGCACGAAAGTGGGCATTGAAAAATCTTGGAAAAAATATAAAAACTTTAAATGGAGATTGTGGGGTGATGTCAATGATACTTCATTGACCTCCCAACAGATGTATGAAAAGCTACCTAATGGGGTACCCAAAGAGCAATGGAATGTTTTTGTTGACAGACATCATGATGAGAAGAAGATGGTATTTAAATATATATTACTATAATAATCTCATTTTACATTTATACATGTATATAAAGAGTAGATGACATTGAATACATTAATATTAAATTTTATTTTATTTATTTCAAGATCTTTCAAGAAATAATTCATCAAGTCGGACCAAGCAAGTCTTCCCTCACACTGCAGGGTCAAAGCGTTTTCCTATAAGTTGATATGCTCTAGTAATATTTTCAATAGTTTAAATATTTATAAGACAATATTCTTTATTTAATATATTAAATTGTTGATTGATGTTTTTTTTAATTCACTCACAGAGTTTAGGGCACGAATCATCTCGAACAGAAGTGTGGTTGAATGTTCACCAAAAATCTGATGGAAGTTTTGTTAATGAGCCTGCCAAATAAGATGGGGTATAAACTCATTTTTCATTATAATAACTTATTATCAGTTGTTATTATGTTAATATATATTGCTTATAATATGATTGCTATTTGATTTATAGGCAAAAATTAAAGAATTGTGGGATTCCAATCCTACACAGTCATACTCAATCTCCCAGGATGACCTGGTTTCTAAAGTCCTTGGAAAGCAGCATCTTGGTAGAGTGCACGGGGTGGGTTTAGGACCCATACAGTTTGAGGTCTTTGGCAGGCCATCGGGGATTTCAGTTACGTCTACCCCTGGTTGTAGTCAGTACGTACCCTAAGATACTCAGAGAGAGATTGTTTCTCTATAAGCATAGTTCACAACTAGGGGGCTCAGATATCCGCTTTGAAGAAAGGGTTGATTGATTTATATCAGAAGATGATTGGATCTTCCCCTGGTGGTATTTCATCGACTGGTGGTGAGAAAGTAAATCACAAAAATTCAAAATCATTTATTTTTCAAACATTTATTAGTTTTAAGTTTAAATATAAATATACAAGAGTATTTAATTTTCAATATAATGTTCTTTCAGCTGGTAACAGGAAGTAGAGATGGAGGTGGAGAGGGTGATGAGTTTTGTTCATCATTGGACCGTGATTAGTTTTTTTGTTGATATGTTGGAAAAATATGGTAATATTCGGTTTTTATGTGTATCATGTGTGGCACATAGTTTCCACAAAACATTTTCATGACCTAACATTTTATTGATTTCTCATGTTTCCTTTTATGTATTTTATTGATTTCTGATGTTTCATTTTATGCCTTTATTTCTCAAGTGTATTATGCACCATATATGTTGATTCTTTTTTTCATGAATCATGTTTAATGATTCATTTTTCCTAAATTTTTTATGTTTGTTAACCAAGGATAAACTATTAAAAAACATATCCTATAGTAACAGTAATCAATCCATTCATAGTTCTTAGAAAAGGTCCTCTTTAAAAATTTGTCTCGGGTATAGGAGGAAAAGGATGAGATGTATGGGAACCATTATGTGCGAACCAAATAAAAAAATTGATGTGAATGAGTAAGGGTTTCGCCTTTAGGGTATAACCAGTGTGATCATAATATTCACCAAGTCCTATTATAGGAGATCCCAATATCATTACATATATTGAAACTTCATGAATCAATCCACATATAGTTTTTATATAATACCCCTATGCATATTAGGATCTTTCCTAGGGTAAGAGTAATTTTTTTCATAAGATAGGTTTATGGATAAATAAGCACATGATAAGGATCCTTATGTATATTTGGATAATATGTAGAGGAAGACAAGTCTTGCTAGGTAGACTTCTCTAAGAAGTTTCAAGTCTTACAAGATACACCATGCATCACATAGTTTAGCATCATGTGAAAATGACTAAAATAATATATAGTTTAAGATCGTATGAAAAATACCTTATTATATGAGGTTTAATGTAGTTTAAAATGATGATTAAAATGAAATGAACTTGTCTTGATGCTAACCCTATTGATGGAAAACCAGTGTGAATGAAGAAACCCAGTCACTAAGATAATGTTGGGGATTTGATATCGGTTTTTTGGTTGGTTTTGAGATAGGAGATCTAAGAATCACTATTTATCCCATGAAAATAGGAATCAATCCACACATAGTTCTTATAATTTAGAGGAAAATATGATCACCTTGACTTAGAATTGAGAAATAATAGAGAAACCGAAATAAATAGAATGATGGTAATGGTACATACCCTTTATGAACAACCCTTTGTGAATTATCAAGTTTTGGGGATGTTTAGGGAGTGTTTTGTGGTGATTTTGAGTTTGAGGTGGTGTTTTAGCCTTTTGAAGGCCACCACAACTTGTGTAATGACTTGTATGGATGTGATGGTGGTATTTTTATGTTGGGAGTGCTCTTGTGTAAAATGGGATATATAAACATGACTTGGGGATGACATGGTGTTATGAGTGTTGTCCTATTGGTTTTCCTATGCACCATGAGAATCTTGAAATTCCCTTGGGTGGGCATGGAATATTTGAGGATCACATGTCCAAAATAGGAAACCCAAGCTCACCACATTGTAACCTCGTGTATGGTGAGGGTAAAATGGTTAGGAAATGGGAACTAGGTCATAGAATCTATACATGAAAGAATATAGAAGAACCACTATGGATTAGATCACTCCTTGTTCTAAGATTTTTGGGAGGCCAAATTCCATTTTAAAATGGGAAAAAAGAAAAAACGATAATGAGGGTTCTAGATCACACTTTTACAAAACCCACCACATGATTTTTGGATATTAACCATTTTTTGGTAGAGTCCAGTGTTATTCAATTATAAATAAGAGTTTTATTACCTCCTTGTTTTGAATTTTAGAATTTCCCTCAATTCTTGGTTGACCCTTACTCATCCTCCCCTTCCCTAGTCACCTCCCTTGGTGTTCCAAACCAATTGGATCATATTGGATCATTTAGATTGAAGTTATTTGATGCATGATAGCTCTCTCTTTCCCCATTACTCATTTATTATCTTTCTATTATATTAAAGAGTTCATTATGGTGTTAATTCTCCACTTTTTATGGTGGTTTTTGATGGAGACTTATTATTCATTGGATTCAATAGTGATTCACTCGAGATCATTGGTGGTTTATCCATGGTTCTTGTTCATTTCTCCATGAATATTCAGTCAAGTTTGGGGATCATTCATCTCCCCTTATTTATATATACATTTGGAAATATCATGATTTTGTATTTCTTTGGTTAAATGGTAAATCATATTAATAAAGATAATAAACAAGATTAATTAAATTTTAAGGGGAAATGATAAATCACATGATTTTTACTTATTCTTGTTATTTATTATTATATGGCCACACTTACCTGGTTTTCCAATTATGATTTATTTTGAGATAGTGTGTTGTTTTGGTTTTTATAAAACTTTATATGTATGTTTGTATAAACTCCCCACATATGAAAATGATTAAGAATATATATCATACTATTAAATTGGTTTCCCGTGAAATATTGTATTTCTGTGCGAATACCCTTCATAATAATTTAGTAATTATGATAAAAATCCTTATTGAAACTAAATTATGCATGTTGGTTGTGATGTGTAGTGGTTATAATGTGTGGTGGTGGTGATGTGTGGTGGTTGTGATGCAGGGTGGTTGCGATGTGTTGTGATTTTGATGTGTTATTTGTTGTATCTATTAGAATGGTGTTTTTTTTTTCAGGGCATTGGTTATGTTCCTGTAATATCAGTTGATTTTTTTTTTGTAAATGTAGATTTAGCGGCAGTTTTAACTGCCGCAAAATAAATATAATATATTTAGTGGCGGTTTTAACCACCGCTACAATTATGATATTTTTCTATATGATTTTGTTAAAACTGCTTCTATGGACAATAATTTAGATACAGTTAAAACCGTCGCTAAATAGTTTCATATTACTTTATTATATCGTGGCGGTTTTAAAGATTTTACCGGTGGTTTTCCCTGGTGAAACTGATATTTTTTTAGCGGTGGTTTTAACTGATGCTAAACAGATTTCATATTCCTTTATTATATCGCGGCAGTTTTAATGGTTTTAGCAGTGGTTTCACGAGGGAGAATTGCATCTAAAATCATTAAAACCACCGCTAAAGGCACCCACTATGACGGTTACCATAAACTGCCGCTAAATCCAGGAAACCTCCATGTATTTTATACCGACAGGCACTTTAGCTGTGGCTTCAAAAAATATTTGCAAAACCATATAGCGGCGGTTTAAACCACCGCCATTTCCAAAAAAACCATCGGTAAATGGTCTTTTTTCTATAGTGGAACAATCATACTCTTGCAAGCAAACCTGGCAGCCCCACTTCACAACAACACTACAGATGCATCCCCACTACAAAACAATCCCATAACCACAGTGAAGCCCCACTGCGCAGCGTTTCCCAATGGCCATAACATAAACAAAGGCAGTCCACTACCTACAAGTCTATCCATTCCACAATCAATCAGACTCTCAAATATGGATACCAATACATCACCCATACCACACCACATACCACGATCACATCAACTACCATTAAATCACATCCTCGCTACACACACATACCACACCCATCTCACAAATACAACTCCTCTATCAACCCCTGTACTTGAAACCTACACAAGGCTAGAACCCCATAAAACCCACAGCACCGGGCCACACCAACATGCTAAGGGTAATCAGATTTAGAAAATAGGGGTTCCTTAATTCTAATTTAAATAACTCGAGTGAGCATAGAATAGGTTTGATCATGGGGAATCTATTTAATTAACCAAGTAAAGGTGACTAAGTAGATTTCATGTTACGGACAATTATCAAAGATCATAACAAAAACAAATAGAACACCACCATTGTGCAAGAAAAGACCACTAATGGGCATGATTTTAAGAAGGCATATAACAACAATAATCGATAAATAAACAATGATAAAAAATAAAATAGGCGATCAGACATCAAACCCCTCCCATATTGTTATTTTATTGACCCCTGTTATCTTTTGATCATATTTCCATCTTATTTTTTTTAATAAAATTATTCAACCTTTATTTACAAGGAATCATTTGTACACCCAACCCATATGATGCATAATTAAAGAGAGTCAGAAGCAATCCCTACTTGAAAGAACAGGTGACCAAAACTCTTATTTTCACTAAGAACAGGGGATTGCGTGAGTAGAAGGAAACTCCAAGAAAACTGATCATGATAGGGCTCTAGAATAGGCACATGACTCTTCTAGAGAGGAAGTCTCCAGGTACACCAAGAGGGAATGGAAATCACACAAGTAAGGGAAGATATCATCTTTAAAGAACCATATTCTATATTAAAGGAAGAATGGTTTCAATAGCCATTACCAAGGGATCGTGGTCAAGATGATGCGGTTTGAGTATCTCAAATCCCCCAAAATGTTAGGTTATTAAATATATAATTAATACCCTTTGAAAGTCCCTTAAAAACACCCAAGAAAGGCTTCAAACTTCGTTTTCATCAAATAAGATGTTAGAGGGGAAAAACTAGAAAAATAGGCAAAAATGGAAAAAAAACAGGAAATGAGTCACTGATGGGTGAGTCACTGACGTTGAGGCACCAAAATGTGAGCTACATACATGACCTACAGACATTGAGCCACTGATGCAGAGCTACTGATGCAACGACTCACCAATGCCATGACTCTCCAACGCCCTGACTCACCGACGCCACGACTCACCGATGCCCTGACTCAGTAATGCCCTAAAACTGACACCCTGGAACCAACACCCTAACTCACCGACACCGACTCACTGACGCCGATGCCCCTAACTCACCGATTCCGACACCCCTGACACACCGATACGGATACCCCTGACTCACCGATACCAACTCCCTTAACTCACTAATGCTGACGCCCCTGACTCACCGATGCACTGAAATGCCTATGTCAATGCCCTAAGTCACCAATGTACTAACATTCCAATGTAGACACCCTAATTCACTGATTGAAAAACTATAAATTTGGAAAACTATTGAAATGAGCTACTGTTACCTCCAAGAACACCCTATACAATAGATTTTCACAAGGGAATAGACCAGGGAAATCTGGATCATTACATCAATCTCTATGGATAATTGAACCTTATATGTAGAGATTGTATCTACCTCCTTGATGGATTCACCATTTCTATATAAATATGAATGGATATGATATTTCCATAATAAGTCTCTAATTTCCAACTTCAGGTTGGATTAGATATAGTCTAATGTTTCGGAGTAAATAAATACTAATATTGTGAGTCACCCATTATAGCTTAAGGAACTGAGTTCCATTTTTAAAAAATAAACACCCAGCCTATGAGTCAAAAAATTCTTCAAAATCACCATGGAGTCCCTAAGGTGACCTTTCTTACATGAACTTCTTTGGCAGGAAGTGGGAGTTCTTAATCTTTGTCTTATCAAATTCTCCATCAGTGTCCTTTCTAAAGCTACCATAAATAATAAATAAATAACAATTAATAAATAAAATTTAATATATATTATAAATTTGGTAAATATGATGGAAAATCACAAATACACACACATTCAGGTACCCCAATGGTTCAATCCTTATCCCTCCTCACAAGGATTGAAGAAGTACCCACTCGACCCATTTTATTGCATTTAAGTAATAAGTAATAAATAATAACTAATAAGAAATAAATAATAAATAACAAGTAATAAGTAATAAGTAATAAGTAATAAGTAATAATTAATAAATAATAATGAATAATAAATTTCAAATGTTAAATGTTAAATAGTAAATACTAAATAATATGTAATATATAATTTTTTAAAAAATAAAAGTTATCGCTATTTATTTAGTGATTATTCTAAAAAATATTGTGAAATAATTAATTATAGTTTTAAAAATCATTATGATATGATTCATGACACTGTATTACATGGAAGTTTTGAGAAATCATCATAAATATTTTTCTGACAGTTTAAAATGCTGCTAAATACCAAAAAAAACAACCATAAGATAGATTTTTTAGAAAAGTGAAATGACATGTGAAATGACCTAGTAGAAAATAAATACCCCTAAACATTATATAATAAATCAAACCATATCTGAAAACACAAAATATTTAATCATCCAACTCTATAATTCAACACTAAATCCAAAAATGAGAAAAAAACTATCTTCTATAACCAAAAAAATCAAATAGAAATAAGTTTTCATAATATTAAACATACTAAAAAATAATATTTCCTTTTTATTTAATTCAAAATGGACATATTCACTATAAATTCTAAAATATATGACTTCTCATACTTGAGAAATCTGAGTAAACACTCATCTAAGGGTCACTATTTCATTAAATCTAAAATTCATAGCCAATTTTCCAAAACATTTACCGAAGCCTCTACAAAATTCATGATAAAATATTTCTAAATTAAATTAAATTCACCAAAAACCACAAGATTCTAATATCCATGATACATCCTAACAAATAACACACTATTATGTACCAATAATTACTAGTCATTCTTATGATGTGAAACTCTAAAAATTGATATGAATAACTAATTACCACAAGAAATCAATACTAAATCATATAATAGCATCACTATGATTATAAAAATACCACTAAATAAATAAATAAAACCTATTGTGGTCCCCACTAAATAAATTTTCTAAGGTCTAATTAAGCCAGACCTACCACTGATATCCAATTTATCAAAAAAGTCTCTTTTCATAAAATATCCAAGAGAAAATAAATTCAATTTCAATATAACATGTCAAATCCATTTTTTGAAAAAAAATTATTTTTTTGTAAGGATAGATCATTTTAAAAATCAAATTTGATAAAAACCATCCCATATTTACATTATAAAATATAAAAATTTTTAAATCATCATTACTTTTCAACTAAATTTCCCATTTAATATATAATAGTGTAAATCATTTCATTTACTTTTTAAAATACTTAAAGCATAAATATAAACACTCTTCCATATTAACATATATTTCATAAAAACATGGAAAGGTAATAAATAATAACATATTCAAAAACATGATTTTTGGAAAATTTTAAAAATCTAATTATAGTATAAAACATGTAACATTCTTGGGAACACAAATTAAAAAAGTTTCTATAATTCATTAATAAAAAGGAAATATAAAAAATCATTCATAATAAAAAGTAACAAATAGAAAAAAAATAGTGAGATTAATATTCTAAATTATATAGAAACTCTAAAATACATTATTAAAAAAATAAAATTAAATCATTATGAACATAACCATATCATGTTAGATATTACCTAATAAGGTATTAGGTACAAACATATTTTACTTTATTAGCGATGATCCTGAAAAAAGAAACATCATATTTTCCTAGATTAGTGAATTCAGTGGTCAATAGACCACTGAATTCCCCTAGTAGAGAACTAAAACCCTTGATAGAATGTTCTCAAGACATATTTTAAATATTGGAAACCCAGTTTTCTGATTTATAAAAAATAAAAGAAAATAAATTTAACAATGTACAATCAAATTTTTTCATATCCATATCACTTACTTTTTCCTTGGTCATGTTTCTTGTAATTCACTCCTTCCATTTATGGTTTCACACAAGTGTCTTTATATCAACTTTATTTCATCATTACTTCCATTTCAACATTACCATTGTTTTTTTTGTTATTTTCTTTATTTTATTTTTTTTTCTTGGATTTTTCATACACATTCCCTTATGTTCAACTTGGATTTCCACTTTACTCATTTTTTGTAAGAAAAAAAAATTAATAAATTAATATTCTAATGATGGCTCATCAAAACACAACTGAATGGTTGAGTGAGTTTAATAATTATAAAGAATCATAATTAAAACATATAATAATTAATCTCTACAAAATGGATAAGTGAGTTTAATAATTACAAATAATTATAATTAACCCATACTATAGTTTTAGCTTATGGAATAAAACTAACAACCATTATTTGGAGTTCATTTCAATAATTTTGTTTGATTTTGTTGATACTTTAATATTTTGAAGTATTTTTTATAGGTTTCTTGATTTTGTAATTAATTATTTTGATGTTATATCTTTTTGAATTAAATATTTTTATTTTAACACTTTTAATTTCTTCCTTTAAAGTATGTGTTTAAATTTTTTTCTAATTTTTTATTTTGTAAGATCTTTTAGCCATCATATAAAATTTTATATAATTCTCTTATGACCTTTAAATTTTCATAGGATATTTAAAGTAATTTTGTGTGACTTATAATTCCCATATGATTTTTTTTCATTTCCAAATTTTAGGTTGGTAATCAACGGAATAAGAATTTATCAAGGACATATATAACATTCTTCCCTAGTACATGTGTATTTTTTATTATTTTTTTATGAATTTAATTTTATGTATGACTTTAGTGGCTTCCCTGTATGACTTTGCAGCACATATAACTTCTAGCCTCCCATATAATATTTATAGCATACCTATACCCACATAAAAAATTTAAAAATACCTTATAAATATTTAGTCATCTTATATGACTCATCAGTATTGAATATAATATCCCACTCTTTGTGAAAAATCAATTTTTAGAACCACAATGGATTAAAATTATTCCTTATCCCTAACTTCTCAATTTAAACAAAGGGTTATCAAATTTTGTCTCTATAATTTGATGTTTTCAGGAATAATTTCACTACTAAATCTTCTTGTGGAAGTTTTAGTAGAAAAATAAACAACCCATGGGGGTAGTGACATTCATAGGGAAATTTTCTCTTGAGTTATATAATGAAGGTGATGAACAGTGTTGAAAACCACATTGTGGCTCGGAAGACAAATAGAGAGTAGATCTTTATAAGATACAACACTAGGAGTTGACATGTGACTAAATTCAAAAGGCCAAAATCTATAAATTTTTGGGGGTCATCAATTGGATACATAGATATAGAAATATTTTTCCAAGGAATAGATGAGGAGACTCTTTAATATTTGGAGAGAAGAAAAGGTTGGGAATATGATCTCCTCCACAAAGAATACTTATCTCTACATTCTCCTAATTTTCTTATTCTACTATTTAAAATAAACTCAAAAATGTTGAACATTTTCTCAAAAATGGATGTTTTATAAAACTTGAAGGGGAAATAAGATTGGTTTGTTGTTCATTATTTTACTTTATTCCTGAATCATTTATTTTATTGGGTTATTCTCATCATGATCAAATAATAATTTGATCATGGTGAAACAAAATTTATCTCTCTATGTATTAGTGAATTCAATGGTTTATAAACCACTTAATTTACCAACCTACCCTCAATATAAGGTGTTGTTGAAATATTTGGAATATTGGAAACCAAATTTACTAATTTCCCAACAATAAAATAAAATAAAATTAACAATAGAATATGAAAATTTCCCCAATCATTATTTTTTACTTCTACCTCAATCATATTCCTTTAAATTTACCATTTCACTAATGGTTTTACACTAGTTTTCTTACTTCATCATTGTTTCATAATTACATCTATTTCATCATTACCATCATTGTGGTTGTTATTTTCTTGAGTTTATTTTATTTCTTGTATTTTTCACTCACTTTCCCTTGGGTTCAACCCTAATTTATACTTTACTACTTTTTAGCTGGTAAAAACAAAAATAACAATTTGATATTATAATTAAAACTCATAAAATTTTGGGGTCATTGTTGGAAAATACTTTTTGTGACCAATAATGTTTTTAAATAAAAAAATGATAAAATCCTCTACTTAATCATTTTTCAAAAAATATATATAAAAATAGAAATCTATTATGTGTTCCTTCTTGATCACTTCTGACATTTATTTTTTTATTGCACGGAATATCAACCTCTTGGGGGTTAGAACCCATCAAAACTAAAATTTAAAAGCATATAAGTTCTCTTAGGAAAGAAACTATAGAAAATGTAGAATGTGAGATAGAGAGAGAGTCTCTATTAACAATGAAAAAAAATTCAAACTGAACTCATATAAGAGAAAATAGTAATACCTAGGATGAGGGAGTATCAACTTCTCCAAGTTTTAGTAAATATTATTCCATTAGGCTAACCCAAATGGATCAAAACTATGAAATGAAATAGTTATTTTTGTCCTTGATTCACACTTTTAATGGTGTTCTCAATAACTACACTTTATACTTTATTCAGGACTTCTACAACATTTTGAAATTTTTTACTCCTTAAGGGATTATTGAAAATGAACTTAAAATGAGATTTTTCTCAACCTTTCTTAAATTTAATGATAGAAACTAGCTTTTAGACTTAGATGTGGATATCATTGAAACCTTAGAATAAGTGTATAATTCATTTGTAATTAAATTTTATCCAATTATATTAAAATAATATCTTTGAAATAATATTATTATTTTATGTTAAGAGGATAAAGAGACCTTTCATGAGGCATGGGATAGGTTCAAGGATCTTCTTAGGCAGTTTCCTCACCACCAGCTCCCTTCCCATCTACTCATGGATTCCTTTTATGAGGGCCTTTCACCTTCAAGTTAAATTTTGGTTGAGCAATATTATAGAGGTTATTACACAGATAAGACCAATGAATATTAATATATATTTACAACACTCTTTACCATAATTTACTAAACAAATATTCTAGGATAATAGAAGCAAATATTAGATAGTAAACCACTGATTCAATAATAGAAATTCATTCAAAGATTATTGAAATAAAAAACCAACACAAGTATATAATTAATTACACTATCAAACAAAAAATAACCAAATTGGATATCAAAATTAACCCCAATACATTATAAAATAATTTTGTAATTGTTTAATGTTTGGGTACTCATGTACTTGTTTCCCAAACTTTGACATACCATCCCATATTTTAAAAAATGTTTATTTTTTCAGCTATGGCCCTATGATATAGTCCATAAATGAACCTTTTTCAAAAAATTATATTTAAGTCTTTAGAAATCACCCTAAATAGTTATGTAGTCATAAAGTAATGTTAATTGAACATACCCTTAGATTCTTACATAATCCTAGGCCACAATTTCAAAATCAACATATGGTTGAGATATCTAATTCTCAAGAAGAAATTAGGGGTATGATGTAACAGTTTTTAGGAAAATTTAACTCAAAAAAAGATGAATTTCTTTCACAAAATTCCCAACATGATTCAATGAAATCTAAAAAAAATATTCTAGGATTCATAATCTAGAGTTTCAAGTGGGGTAGCTAGCTGGCCACCAGAATACTATATAAAATGGTAAGTTTCATAAAACAAGTGAAGTTCAACCTAGTGAGAATGCTATGGTTTTCATCACCATGAGTGGTTTTGAAACTTATTAAGAAGTTGGAAATAATCCTTGTTTTTTCACATTAAAATTATGGATGGATCTATAATCAAAAATCAATAAAACCTAGAATCAAAAAATCTCGAAACCAATAACGAAACTGATTTAAAGCTAGCTGTTCCGCCTGAAAAACATGATGAAAAGGTCTTTGAATTTAATAAAAATAATGTTAAGGAAAATTTTGAGGATGAACTTGAGGGTATGTATGTTGTTTTAAAGAATCTATCCCTGACCATCCCATTCCATCAAATAGTGAAAAAGAGAAATCATGAACCAAAATTAATAAATAAATTATATTATTTAAGAATCTCCAAATTAATATTCATTTCCTTAAATATTTGGTTCATATTCTATCATATTTCAAATCATTAAAGAAAATTATTTCAAATAAAAATACCTTTAATGTGTTTTTCACCTACATCCAAATTGAGGATTGATTTCTATTTTTTATAATATAATACGTCTTAATATTAAGGATTTGTGTATATTTTTTCATTCCATGCACTTTATGAGATAGTGGTTAGCTCAAATATCATTGTAACCTTGTTAAAAGAATAAATTTGATACCTTAATCATTGTTTTTATATATAAGATACGGATTATTATATCCCAATATAGTCGTGTTGTAATTAGATGAATGATCCATTACTCACCCCTTGGGGTGAGTGGATAACATTTTGGTTTGGGTAGGAAAACGGGATTTTTCTTCTAACATTCTCATACAAGATATGAAGTGTGAATGTGGATTCCCTATCATTATTGGTTATCCCTTATTATCCACTCGTGGAGTATTCATATATATTTTAAAAGGAAAATTAACATTCAAGTTGGGTGGATAAGGGGAAGAATTCAATGTTTTTAAGATATGAAATTTACCACCAAAAATTGTAAACTTCTCAATAGATAAGCTTCTAAAATGTGATAAACCAAATATTTAAGAAGAGGAACAATATTTTAGGATGATTTATGAGATTGATAGAAGACCCACACCTATAAAATCTTGTATGGGAATAAATTAAAATAAATGTATGGAACACATTTATGATTTTGGGGGAGTGTTTTTAGAAAACCTTAATGAATATTCTGAGATGAATATTTTTCTTATAGACATGGAATTGGATTTTAAAGAAATTTCCACTTTAGAAAGTAATGAGGATTGGTTTCTTCTAGTTTCCAAACTCACTTTAAGAGATATATTGAATATCATAGACCACCATAGCCCAAGATTCAATATTATAGTTAATAATCAACATAATTGAAACTTAAACCACTTTAATATCACCTAAAATACATATTTTTTAGGATAAATATTCACTTCTAGTTAACATTTTAGCTGAACTAGGAAAAAGTCAAGATGAAAATTCATTCGATATGTTAAAAGGTACAAAAATGACATAGGTTGGACCATTGTTGATATCAAGGGGGTCATCCCTTCATTCTTCATAAATAGGATTCCAATAGAGCTTAATCAGAAATTGAGGGTTAAGGGACAAATAAGACCAAATCCCAACATCAAGGTGGGTGTGAGGTAAGAAGTTATATTATTTCCACATGTTGGTATAATCTATACCATTTTTGAAAGAATTTTTTCATCCATGTCTATGTTATGTGTAAAAAGGAGGTGTCATTGTAATCACTAATGAAAAAATGAGAAAATTCTTATTAGAAAGGTAACTAGGGGGAGAGTCTGTATTTACTATAGGAAACTCAATTAATCAAATATAAAGGTAAATTTCCTATTCCATTTTTGGATCAAAGTCTTAATATATTAATTGTGAATTAATTGTTATTCTTTCTTGATGGATACTATCATTATAATCAGATTTATATATCCTCTAAATATCACGTGAAAACCAACTTAACATGTCTATTTGGAACACTTTCTCACCAGTTATTTCACTTTGGATTGTGTGGAACCATGACCACATTTAAAATGTGTATGATGGATATCCTTTTAGAAATAATTGATAGAATAATTTAGGTGTTTATAGATGACTTTTCCTAGTGGAAAACACATTTGAGAGGTATTTAGAGAATCTGAAATCAGTATTTAAAAGGTGCCAGTGACCATTATTGTTTATAATTAGAAAAGATTTCAATTAATGGTCAGAAAAGTAATTTTACTCAACCACATGGTCTTAAATATATTTCAATAATTTGATAATTCTAGGATATATTTAATTTAAAATTTTCCTCTTCTTGAATATTTTTATGGTATTATAAGTTTTTTATGAAATTTCCATTTCTATCTAAGGTTTATAAAGAATTTTTTAAGGTTATATAGACCTTATACAATTATTGATTAACAACATTCCATTTTTCTTTTATTATAAGTTACTATATTCATTCAACCAACTATACAAAAAATAAACCTCATCACCCATCATTACTTCCCCTAATCAGAAGTTTATATTTGAGGTTGTGTGTGATGATGGTGATCTTATTTTATTTTATATTTGGGGAAAGGAAAAGAGAATATGTTATATTTGGTTTACTATATCAATTCTATTTTTTTCCTTTTAAAACTTTTGAATATTTTAAGAAATATTTTTCCAGAAAGGTGTTGAGTCAGCACGAGATTTTGGGTCCTAGGGGGGATTGGAATTGACATAACAAAAATATGAATATATTATATCATGTGCATGAATTTATTATGAAATAACATGATGTCACCCAAATGGAGTCTCATATAAAAAATCTAAGACCTGCATTGAATCAAGAATGTGGGTTTTACCCTAGGCATGACATAACCTTTGAGCACATTGGGTGTCTGTATTAAGTGTTGTCATGAGTAGATTAGTAATTTAATAAATTAATTTATTTATTTATAATTTATTTATTCATCATGACCTAATATCCTCTATTTAATCCTACTTATGTAAAATTATAAGGGTTATCCACATAACCCTAAGGATGTAGATAGGGGTCATTAGAGGAGACTTTGGCAGATGAAAATGGGATCGAGGATCGAAGATCGATTTTCCATGGATCTTCTGCACCAACAGATCTTGTGGATCTCAAAAATGACAATGATGTGGAATTTTTATTCCTCAATGATATATCCAAACTCTCAAGGTAGGGTTTTTTTATATTTTCTTAATCTCTTTTTGTTTATCATATGATGAACATGAATCAATTCCACTAAAATATTAATTTGTGATTTGATCATATTTTATGAGTATGGATTTAATATTCCTAGAAATAGGAATTGATGTTGTTTTCTCATCACTATTCATTAATCATTATAACCTAAATTGATTAATTCCAACCTAAATAATGTTCGGGATTTTTTCCTCATATTTTTATTTTGTACATTTCTTCTTTTGTTCTTCACACGTTCATCACCGTTATTTTCTTTGTATAGTAGTTAGACAAATACTCGGTGATTGATCCTTGCACAATTTTTCTTCAGAAAAATGGATTGATATCATGGTTTTTGTTTCAGAATTGATTAAATGATCAAGGTGAATAATTTATAATGGATAATTCGGGTGTTGGATTGGGTGTTCATGTTCACATCTTTGGGTGTTATGGGAATGAGGCGTGATGATGGTTGTTTCCCATGTGGATTGGGTGGCTGGAATCTGGTCATTGGTGATGGTAAAGATCGTTCAATGATAAATCTAGATTCAATGACAAGATTGGTGGTTGGATCAAATTAGGATTCAATATGAGGATAACTACATGGAAAAACCAGTGGTTCTGGAAAAATCTGAACCACACAGCATATACCCAGGTTGTGGCAGCTAGGGTTTTAAAGAAAATAAGATATCACTCACCATGTGGAACCCAAAAATGTATGTGACTCGTGACCAGTGACTTTTCATACACCTCTACAGTATAAGGGCATGGACACAACTAGTTATACAGGCATGACCAGATTACATGGGCATGGCTCAGTACTCGGACATGGTCAGCTTCCCAGACACAGCCATCTACACAAGCCCTGACCAAAGTACACGGTCATGGGATAAAGTACATTGGTAGAGACCTGTGGTAGACATGATTCACCATGTACCCCCAGTACATGAAATTTAATTTCTCTAGGGTAGTTTGAGGTCCTCTATCTCTTTAGTGTAGACCAGTATCTCTAGGGAGTCTTCCCTTGGTCCATCCCCATGACAGTACAGTGAGGAATCACATCTTGAGGATAGGATGTGATACCCTCTATAGGATTAGTCTCAAATAGAGTTTCTGGAATCCCTCCTTGTGGAATAGGGTGGGATCCTCTATCGAATTCTTCCCCTGGTGGGGTTTCAACAATTAGCATAACCAATATACCATAGTGTTCAGTCCCCTGCTTATGAGGTTATTCCTGATAGGGTCTGGTATAACCCAAAGGTCTTGGAAGAGATCCCCAATCTATCTATCAATGTCTTCTAAGTTCCAGTTCATACTTCATCATGGAACAGCATAACCAGAAAAACATCTTAGATGAGTCCCATTAACATTGTCAGGCTCATGGAGTAAGTTCTTATAGATGATCATTGCTTTGAAACCTCAAGTAGAATTATAGGGTGGCATTTTGGTTGGAACCTTAGATAGAAATTTTTTGTATATATTGATTATATATATGTTATTGTTTTCATGTATCATATTTTTATTTTTATTTCTTTGTAATGGTGAGCTAACTACTCTCTTGATGCTTTATGATTGGTCATTTCTGGGTGTCCTGTAAGGTATTGGTATAGTTTCCCAAGCATGTGCCCTACCCACACATGTCAAGTCTCAAGAATATGATAGGAAATTCAATGCACTCCAAGGTGGATGAGGAGTATATATACCATAGTTAATCTAGAAAAACTTTGGGTCATACCGGGTGTTTCATTTGAGATAATTACCCTCCTTCTAGCATGAATGGACTGATTTTAACATTATATATGTGCTTGTATTTAGGCCTTTATGATTTCCAGTACTTTCACCATACTCTAAATATGGTATACAGATATATATATGCATCGAGTATCTATTTTATTTTATATATCATCATGGTTTTATCTGATTAGAGATGTGTACATGTGTACAGGTACCTTAGGCTAAGGCCTCCCATGTGTGTGATATGCCTACTCAGAACTTATTTCCACCCCCTAGACTATTGGAGAATAGCTTTGGTTGTCAAACTCAAATCATTTCCAACC
The DNA here is from genome assembly GCA_963277665.1 of Viscum album. Taxonomy (NCBI): domain Eukaryota; kingdom Viridiplantae; phylum Streptophyta; class Magnoliopsida; order Santalales; family Viscaceae; genus Viscum; species Viscum album. The sequence goes on from OY728142.1 coordinate 1,546,158,512, forward strand.
AATTAAGCCCTAATGGGTTGCATCAAGATAGAGTGGTATCTAATAATTTTTATCCTAGGACAGAAGTTTTTATATTCTCTAGTTGTAAGGTTGGTTTGGTAATTAAGTTTATAGTGTTAAAGTGATTAGATTTTGTCTCTCAATCCAAGAAATATAGTGTTAGTGTGTAAGCTGATGTATCCATTCCCTAGGACTCTGATAACCTGCTTTCTGACTTAGAACATGAAGGCAATGGTTTTAGGGGAAAAAATTGGTACATGCATTATATAGGAATGGGTTTTGGTTTCCATGTCGTTTATGAGTCATCTCCCAAGATATACTATTGATTGTGGTACATCTTGTCTATTTTTAGATTCCTCCACAAAAATTATCAGCTAGAATTATATTATAGGATGATGAGGATGATCCACATAGTGAAGAGGATTTGATATAAGTACTTATTCAATAGGTGGTACCACCAGGTGGTTTTCCATTCATGATACCACCTACTGAGTAGTAGGTTACAGCGGCAGTACCTGATAATGAGGCATGTAGGCTTATAACACTTCATGAGTTTCAATGGTAATTAACCCTTAGGTTTCAGGGGAAAATAGACCCCTATGAAGCTGAGGAATGACTTGAAGAAATTATGTGTGTTTTCTACCTTGTTAGTATACATCCGGATTAGATAGTGGTCCTAGCAGTGATACTACTTCATGGATGCATAGGGTGATGGTAGATTCTATTGAATATGACATAAAATAAAGAAATTATTTCAACAATAGAGTTTGAGTGACTTTTTATAAACTATATCTATCTAGATACATTATGATTTATTAATGTCCAGGACCTTCTACAACTTTAGTAGGGTGGAATGACAATGGAAGAGTACTCTTTGAAGTTCACCAAGCTCTAATGATACTTCATAGATATGGTTTGAGATATGTTATTCTGAACATTGTCTTAGTAGAGATATCTAGACTAGTGTTATACCAATTTGAATTACAACTTATTTTTGAGTGCTCAAACATGATTTGTTAGTGGAGAGATTTTTGGCTGAGAAGACACAAACACTTGGTGCTAGTAGTGGGAACACATGAGCTAAGACTTTAGAAGCTAGTAGTCAATGGAAAACACTGGGATATGGGTGTGAGAGGTACTTCAATATATTGTATTATGACATATATTCTATAGATCAGGTCTCTCTAGATGGCTCAATTCAAATGAGAGGGAAATAGTGTTACTCTTGTGATATTCAGGGAAATATCTTGCAGGATTTTATGGACCACCATATAGTAGATATAGATTCCATTAATGCACTACCTAGTAAAATTCATCAATTTAATATGGTAGGTTTTCTAGGTTACAGATTTTACAGAGGAGCTGGGAGAGCAGCTGGAGGTGGAAGAAGTTTTTCCCTATTTCAACCACCACCACCCGGTGGGCCACACCAAGATCAGGGATCTTGTGTTTAGGGATGAGAAAAACTATAGGAAGTGGAGTCCTATGATCTAGAATCTCTAAAAATGAGTAATGGTATGGTCTGTGACTTTTCTATCAAATCTGAAGTGTTGATATACATAGGTGTGAGCCACTCTTTTCCCACCACATCACTAGTTGGATACCTAGAGATTATGGTTGAGGCTTTGGCTCAACCCTTGTGATTATAGACCCCTACTACAAGAAATTCATTGATCACACACATCATCTGATAGTTTGACCTGACTCTACGAGGAGATAGATTATTTTGAGATCTATTTGTATTAGTGATGAGGACTTATGATGTTATACAAGGGATGCAATGGCTATACATAGTTCTTGTACAGACTAATTTTTTTAGGAGGAGGATATCGTGTTTATGTGAAGATGGTAGGATGTTTTATATAATTGGTGAGAAGAAAACCCAATTACAATAGGAAAGCCTCATAAATGGGAGGATATAGACAATTACTCATCTATTGGCTAGAATTACCCTTGGAGAAGCAGATGTTATGATCTTTCACCTTTCTACAGTGGTGGAGGAGTATGAGTATGTATTCTATGAAGATGTTTTGGGTTATCCTTTCCAATGATAGATATAATTATGAATAGAATTTCACTCAAGGACTACCCTGATACTAGTGCCAGTATATCAGATAGCTCTGAAAGAGCTTCATGAGCTAATGGCATAGTTAGATGAGTTACATATAAAGGTATTTTCTAGAACCAATGTTTCCCCCTGGGCATCCCCAGTGTTGTTTTCCAAGGAGTATGGAGTCTTGAGTTGGTGTGTAGACTATTATCACCTAAATCAGGTGACCATAAAGATTAATTATCCTCTATCAAGGGTCAAAGACCTATTAAAAACATTTATAGGGGAGATATGGTTCTCAAAGATTGACCTTAGGTTGGTCTATCAACAACTTTGAGTTTGAGATGAGGACATACTGAATATGGTATTCTAATACCGCTATAGTCACTATGAGTACTTGGTGATGCCTTCTGGTTTAGCAAATTCCCCAAAGGTTTTCATCATACACATGAATTGGATCTTCCAACCATTCTTATATTCTTTTAAGTTGGTATTCATTGATGACATCCTAGTGTGCTCAACATCTACAGATGATAACACGAGACACCTGAGGATAGTCCTAGACATACTCTAAGAGAACTATATTTATGTGAATCTCTCTAAGTGTATATTCTAGATTTGATAGGTCCAAATATTGAGACATGTAATCTGATAAGAGAGTAGTTTTGGACCTCATTAAGGTCTATGTAGTGCTAGATTAATATCCACCTAAGAGCATGATCGAGGTGCATAGCTTCCTTAGGTTGTAAAGATACTATAATAGATTCATACTTGAATTCTCTAGGATTGTAAAACCATAGATTTATTTTACCCAAAAAGGTAATCCTTTCATGTGGATAGAGAGGTGATGGTAGTTTTTTCTAGAGTTACAGCAGAGGTTGATAAGAACCCCCAACCTGAGTCATCCAGAGGAGGGTGTTGAGTATGTAGTGTCCTATGATGCCTTCAAAACTAGGCCTAGTTGTTTCATGATGTGTATACATGCAGTGATCGCCAATGGGTCTTATTAGTTGATACCAAATTAGAAGAACTATGTGACCCACGATTTGGAGATGGTAGTGGTGGTCTTCTCCATAAATATGTGGTGACACTATCTTATGGGTGAGTGTTTTATTGCCAAAGTGGTGGATATATTTACTCTAGTATTATATATTTGAGATAGTCAATACTCTAGGGAAGGATAATATGATCACATATGATATTAGAAGGAGATATTTTTCATATTTGTTGAGTGAGGAGTTAGATAAGTTGGCCTCATTTTCGTAGTCCATAGTGTATGAAGATGGTGAATCTTACCTCCCATTGAAAAATTTCACCCATAAAATTAGACATCATGTTAGGGAGGATCTTCTAGATACTGACTATAAGATATTTTATGTTTATATATCTATTGAAAATGCTTCTGATAAATTTTCTGAAGGTAGGGAGCACATCATCCTTTTATAAGGATAGACTATGGTACCAATGCAATTTTGGGAAGATTTTTTGAAGGAGTTTCATACATCCCCCTTGTAAGTACATCCATGTGTGGAAAATATGTACCATGACCTTCGATGTAAGTTTTAGTGTCCATGAATAAAGAAGTGTGTAGTGGAGTTTATCTCTCGATGCCTCACTTTTCATTAGGTGAATACTGAGAACCAGGTTCTAATGGGTTTATGCCAACCCCTTAAGGTGTTAGAGTGGAAGTGGGGTGGTATCTCTATAGATGTCATGAAAAGAATCCATTGATTTTCTAAAGGACAAAATTCCATCTAGGTGATCATAGACTGATTCACCAAGTCATCACACTTCCTATCCATCCAAGAGTAGATTTTAGTCAAGATCTTGGGACCCAATTACATATAGTAGATAGTCCTCCTCCATGAAGTTCCCATAATTATCATTTCAAAATATGATACTCACTTCACATTGTGGTCATGGAGAGTATTTTAAGAGACCTTTGAAACCTAGTTATGTTTGAGTATGACATTTCACCCCCTGACTGAAGGCTATATTCAGAAGACCGTTCAGGTTCATGAGGACATGTTTTGGGCCTTGATGTTGGAATTTGGCTATAGTTTGTAGGATCACATACCCTTGGTGGAGTTTTTATACATACAAAACTACAATTCCACCATCGATATGGAACCATTTGAGTCCTTGTATGGTAAACCCTATAGTTCAACGCTATGCTGGACTAATACATAAAAATATGCACTTATGGGGGCCATAGTTGGTGTGAGAGACAATAGAAAATAACTACTGAAAATTCATGCTATAACCACGGTTTAAAACCACAACTATAGGTCCTCAAACCATGGCTATATGGAATAGCCACGGTTTGAGGAACCATGGAAAAGTTTGGTGTGGCTATAGGGATAGATCTATATCCACAGTTTGGAACCATGTCTATAGGTCTATAGCCACGGTTTGAACCGTGGATATAGGTATAAATCCATGGTTAAAACCGTGGTAATATCACTATATCCATGATTTAGAACTATGTCTATACCAGAGGATGGACATACTTCATTTCCATGGTTTCTAACCGTGGGATTATACCTATAGCCACGGGTAACAACTGTGGCAATAGACCTATTACCACTGTTAGAAACAGTGGATATAGGGTCTGAAAATCCATAAAAAAATAGCACCCCCCACTCCACACACACACACTCCCCTTGTAGTATCCAAACCCCCTGTAACCCCCCTCCCTCTATAAATCCCCCCCTAGAGAGTCCCCCTCTCACCTACAAATCCACCCTGGATAGCCCTCATCCCATCCCAGATAGCCCCCCCCCCCCACCACTTCCTGAACAGCCTGCCCTCCCCCCAAAAAACATCCCCACCCTCTCCACTACAGAGCCCCCATTTAGTATCCCACCCCCTACATCCCCCTCCCCCTGAAAATCCCCCCATGGACATCCCCCTTCCCCTACAAAGCCCCACCCCCCGGATAGGATTATAATCTAGACACCCCCGCTGCAGCCCCTCTTTCCCCCCTGGACACCCCCCCCCCCTCTTGGACACTGGACACCCCCACCCTCCCCCCTGGACACCCTCTTCCCCCTGAACACCCCTCCCCCCTAGACACCCCACCCCCTAGACACCAGACACCACCCCCTTCCTGGACAGCACCCCCCCCCCCTCCTGGACACCCCTCCCCCATGGACATTGGACACCCCCCCACTCCCCCCAGTAGCCCTCTTCCCCCCTAGACACCCCCCCCTTCCTGGATAGTACCCCCCACCTCCTGGACACCCCTCCCCCTAAAAATCTCCCCTCCACTCTCCCATTCCGCTTGGACACCCCCTTCCATTGGACCCACCCCCTCCTGGACACCCTCTCCCCTAGACATTGGACACCCTTTCTCCTAGACACCCTCTTCCCCCTTGTACACCCCTCCCCCTGAACATTGGACACCCCCTACCTAGATAGAACCCCCTTCCTAGACACCCCTCACCCCAAGACACTGGACACCACCACCCTCCCTCCTAGACACCCTCTTCCCCCCTAGACACCCCCCTTCCTGAACAGCACCCCCCCCCCTCCTGGACAACCCTCCCCCCGCTCCTACAACCCCCCCCCCCTCCTGGACACCCCTGTGTAGTACCCCCCTGCAAAGCCCCCTCCCCTCCCCCCTGGATAGCCCCCCCCCCCCCTCCGGGACAACCCCCACTGCAAATCCCCCCCTCCTAGACACCCCTCCTCCTAGACACCCCCCACCCCACTCTTAGATGCCCCCCCCCCCCCTTGTAGTAGCCCCCCTCGACAGCCCCCTCCCCCCTTCTAGACACCCCCCCTACAAACCTCTCCCTCATGGACACCCCCCCCTCCCTCCTGGACACCCACCTCCCTCCTCGACACCCCATCCCTCCTGGACACCCCCACCCTACATATACCACCACCCCCTTCCGGAAACCCCCCCTCCTGGACACCACCCTCCCCACCTGCACCCTCCCACCCCTTCCCCCCTCTACATGCCCATCCCCACTCCCCACCTGCACACCCCATTCCCTCCCCCCTGAACACCCCCTTCCCTCCCCCCTCACCATGTCCCCTCCCTCCCGGACACCCCCCTACAACAACCTATGAATTCCAGAAAAAAAACAGGTCACCTAAATATTCAAATCCTCTCCATCCATACAAAAAACAAAGTTCCTACAGAAATGATAAAAAATATCAGGGTAAAACACCCGACTCATCACCTGCTCAAGTTGGGTGCTAGTGGTTTGGGTCATGTTAGAATTTTATCAATGTAGTCTGAGTCCTAGGTGTGTAGTTTAGAGTTTATGTTTATATTAGGATTGGTTTGGGAAACTGAAGGCAATGGTATTAAGGGTTTAATTATTGTTTTATCGGCCTAGAAGACCCAATAATGGTTTTTTTTTCCAATGTATCCATTCACAACACCCTTCCCTCTTCACCCAGCACACCCCCTACCCCCCCCCCCCCACTTGCACACCCCCTCTCCCTTCCCCATAACCCCCCCCCCCCCACTTGCACACCCCCTCCCCCAGCACATCCCCTCCCCCCTCCCTCAGCACCCCCCCACCCACCCACCCACCCACCCCACGCACCCCCTGAAGAAGTTTAGCATGAAGAAAAAATTATTGATTTAACACTTCTTATTCCTGAAGAAAGGACAATTGTGACTATGCGTGGTGTTTAAACTGTAGAAGGAAGAGCTAAACCAAAGGTGGAGCATCATTCAATGGATCCAATTATCCTTGGATAACTTGCTGATGGAGATCAAACTGATGATGTGGTTATGGAAACTGTTGAACGTTCTCATACACCACCTATACCATCACCACCTTATATTGTGCATGATTAATCACCCTCTATAAGTAAAATATCATAAAGTTATAAAATGTACTCTTTTGACTCTGATATTCTAAATGAGTTTGATAATATTTGAGGAGATTATAATGAGTTGAAACAGCAGTTAAAATATACTAATGATGATATTAGAGAACTTAATAAGTCCTCTATTCCCAAGGTTCATTTTAAGAAGTTTGTTGGGTTAATGACTACCCAAAAAAAGTTGATTATAAATCTCCAATCATTACCTCCTATTCAAAAAGTTGTTTCTGAAGTAATTTTCAAATAGCTTAAGGATTTGAATGGTCTAGTTAGATATAGGAAGGATTTTTATACTACCAAGTCTGAGTTCAATGATCTTGGTGTTATGGTTGTATCTCAAAGGTACATGTTCCAAAATTTTTCAATGGTGAAATTAGACATGTCTCAGTATTTTCTTGATGAGGTAAAGTCTTTCATGACTAAAATTAAGGGAATCCTACACACTTTATAAAGTGTTGTATTAATATAGTTTGAGTTTATAAAAAGGTTTCAACCTTATATAACTTCCACCTCATAACCTTTAGTTATTCTAGTTTTTAAAGTAGAGTTGATCAATTTATCTCAAAATTGAATTTCGTAACCTTACAAATTTAGTCCATATAGTGTGATATGTTCACACCATTACTTATTTAAGATTTCAAGAGGAATATTATGGGTGAGTTCTATGATACCAGAGAAGATATCAAAAACCTTGGTATTGGAACTAATATATCCATAAAATTAAGTAGTGGTCTTTTGTGATGAATTTGATGGGAATTTGAATGACATCATGAATGTCTCTAAGGATGATCAATGTATGGGTTTTAGATCTCTTATTATAGTATCTAGAAACTACTAGTATTTGTTAACCTTCTTGAACAAGGTCTATAAATAAGTTCAAGGGCTATATTCATATTCTTCCTTGACAAATCTAGTGGTTATTAGAAATCCATTTTTTAAAACAACAAAGAAATTATGGATACAAGTTTTCAAAACAATCAGGCAATTATAGAATTAAAATTAAAGTTTTATGCAGAGAGAACCTACCTCAACCTCAAGGTGCGTTGCTTTTGATGACGAAAACTTGAATATTACTTTTTTCCACTTGCACGCATATGAAATTTCACATATATATAAGGACACCTAGCCCCTATGTACATATTTTCATGGAAAAATATGCACAATTGGGTCCTTAGATATATGATTATACTTTCATATACCCCTTTACACTTACACATGTATGCATTTTTCATATCAATATGTAAGCACACCTAGACCCAATAAATATATTCATACTACCATGAGTGAATATATATAAAGAGGGAAATTATATATGAATATGCCTACCTATGCATACACATGTAATACTTTGTCAACTGCGACTCAAATTCAGCTCAATGAAATCCAAAATGCACTACAAAAATATAAGAAACCAAAAAAACACAAATTCCCTAATTAAAATTGGGCCAAAGAATAAAAACAGAATAAACCCTACCCAAATATGATGTTGAACTCACTATCATCAATGGTGGTGGATAGAACCAGCCTCATCATAAGAAAGCATCTATAAGAAAATAGTGGGAAAAAATGAGATATAAAAACTTCTTATATATATGTGATCAGTGTGTCAAATGTACATGATAAATGATACAAGAATCAATAACCAATAATGAACAAATAATATTCAGATTGATATAAACATCCCAATACTAAATAACATTATCATTAATAAACCTCTTTATTTTTTAAACATCGCCTTCAATCGCATATTCAAAAAACAAAAATCACCAAAATATGTGAATAAAGTAAACTTACATCAGTACTTAAATATGGGAAATAGGGATTAGACATTATTATTAACCTAAAAAATCCATTCCTTGAACAAGATTTCACTGTTTTTATTTTCAACAATAATACAATAAACATTTTTTATATTTCTTTCAGCCTGTTCTTTGCTTCATATTCACATATAATGATTTTTCATTCACCAAACTTACATCTTCACCAATCACCCTTTTTAATACTTTTTCAAAAAAATAATTTCAATACACAATTAAAAATATAATTACTCACCCAATTCTAAAGAGCGCATCCCAACCGGGAAATGCTTCTCCATCGCCTGCACACATGCATGAGATGCTCACTAGTAACTACATTAAATTAAAAAAATCACATCAACATGCCTGTTAGTGAGTCATTTTAATCAAAAACAAAAATTTCCCAAAATTCATATCATAATTCATTATGTAAACATTTCGCAACCAAACTTATCAAGTTAAATAACTTCAACTTTTCGAATACAGTCTCCCCCATTCCTGTTTTTCAAATCTCATGCACCATTTCCATCAAAAATATTTTACTGAATTCACAGCAGTTTTTCATTACCTGCATTAAAATCAAAACGATTGATAAGTAATTGGGAAAACTTATAATGAACCATTATAATAATTGATCAGTGTTTTAAGCATTTTCAAAAGAATTTTTCAAATGAAGCCCAAATTATACACATTCAAAAAAAGGACAGACTTATTAGAAAGAAAACTAACTTGAATATGGCGTTCCTAGAACATTTATTTTATAGATGATTCAACCTCTCCCATGCTCACAAGGGATTTTCCTGAGTATAATAAATGAATCATATCCATTTAAAAATGATTTGCATTGTAGGATGATTGATCATTCCATGATGTCGTTCCATTACTGCTAAAAATGTTCCTTAATTATTGTACTAATATGACATGAAAAATCATGATCACAGTCAATCTTCAACTAGGTTAAGTACAAAAAAGAAAGGTAAACTCTCAGTAGAACTGAAATTTTTAGGAGATTGCAGTTGGAATAAAAAATAGAAAGTTCATCTATTTAAAATAAGGAATTCTACTGACATATTCAGTGTTAGAAGCAGTGCTAGAATATTGAGAGAGTGATAGTTTTAACTACTGGTCAAAAGGAACACTAACAGGTTTCAATACATTAACAACATGAGAATACACATAAAGTATGTTATTCTTAACAGTAAACACATGCATCAAATTTACTCTAGTTAAATCCATGTTTCAACATGAATGTATCAAATTTCATATACCACTATTGTGAAGCCTTTTTTAATCCTTTTATTGGTTTATTAAGAAGAAATAATTAATTTTATTTAAATTCATTATCTAAACCATGAGGAGGCTTCATGTACAGTTTCTTATCAAAATCACCATGTAAAAAGGTAGTTCGAACACAAGTTCTCGGATATGAAAGTCATGGTAAGCAAAAAAAAGCAATAAATAACCAAATAAATGAGTGTTTAAATATTGGAGAAAATTTTTCAGAATACTCAACTCCTTCACATTGAAGGAATTACTTGGAAACTAGCCTAACTTTATACTTTATTAGACTGTTATGGTGGTGGAACTCTTACCCTAATGATTTTGTTAGATCTGTTTATTTATTTTTTATATGGATTTACTTAGATAATATTGAATATTCTCCCCAATGAATGTTTTAGGACCTCACTTCCAGTCAAAATCCATTTACAAAAGGGGAGGTGTGCCCGAGGTCAAGAATCTCTGAATCAAAATATAAAATCATGACATTTGGGAATTTCACCTAAGTCATTACCTTCTAAATTGTAAGGATTTATATGAAAAAAATATATAATAACAACTATAGAGAAATCATCAACAAATATTCTAATCATTGAATATTAGATCACTAGAAATTTCAGAGGTAGAACCAAATTCCCAAAATGAAAACTCCCATCATTTATTGTATCTACACTTAGGAATAAATCCTCACATTAATTCATCAAACTGGTTCTAAACAGATGGATATATTCACTCAATTTCGGTAAGTATTTAACGTGAAATGAATGAATGTAATGGAATCAAAAGGAATTTTTTTTGAGACATTGCATCCATGTACATAGGAGAAAAATGATTCATTTTTATTTGTCTATATTATACATGAGGATTAAAATAACTATAAATAATAACTTGTGTAGATCACTAACCTTAAGTAATTATGAGACACTTATGAAACAATTTTCATTCCTCTATTGTTCTGTAGTTAATCCATTCACTTAATTTCACTAATTTTATGTATTATTCTATGGATTGAACCAACCTTAAGTGGATTTAACACTTAAGAAATGTCTCCCATCATCTCCCAATCCCATAAAACCCAAAACAATCGTTATTAACCATAATCATACTACATAAGACCCTAAGACGATCAAAATCTATGCAAGTTATTTATAAAATAGTTATAATCAAGTAGGATCATCACCAGGAGGGGGTTTCCACCTTGGAGGAGTGCTGGATAAAAGTTGGGGAGGCCACCTAGGAGTAGTTTCTGTTGGGGGAGGTGGGGTGTCCCTTGTTTGGTGGCAACGCCGGACCATTGGGGAAGAAGATCTGTTAGGGAAGAAGGGTTGTTGGGGAAGAAGGTTCGCGTGGGTATCTTCGTGGGAGGAAGAAGGGTCGCACGGGTATCGTCAGGGAAGAAGAGTCGTTCGGGCACCATCAGGGGAGGAGGATCAGGGATAGAAGAGATGGCACTGTCAGATAAGAAGGGTTGCACAGGGAGAGGGTCCACAGATATTTGAGGAAATCAGATTAATAAAACCCTAATGCTACGGGTTTTATTTTAAGCGTGTCTATAAATTAACTTATAGCCACAGACCTCTACAAATGTGGATATAGGTCCAGGGCTATAAGTCATTTTTCTAGTAGTGAATCTTCACATCAGCCAAGAGCATATGAAGTCTGTCAATATCCATTATAAATCTTATGTGGATAAATCACATAGGCCTTTGGAGTTTTATAAGGAAGGCCATGTGTTCATGAAGGTCTCAACTTGGTGGGGATTGTGAATATTTGGTCGGGGTAGAAAGTTACCTCTAATGTTTATTAGTCCAATTTAGATTTTGTGTATGGTCGGTGAGGTGGCATACCACTTGGCCCTATCACTGTAGTTATAATGGGTACAGTATGTCTTATGTGATCCACATATGAGGAGATATGTTCATGACTAGTTTCATGTTATCATTTGGGTGAGATAGATATTAAGGATGGATATAACTTTGTGGAGTGCCTGATAGAGATCAAGGATTGGATATAGAATATTATTCATGGTTGATCAATTCCCTAGGTTTGTGTCTAGTGGAATCATTGGAATCTTTAGAAGATAACCTAAGAGTAGGATAACTATATGCAATCTTAGTGTCTTTATATTTTTAGTAGTTTTTTTCTTTTCAGGATGAAAATCCCGGAGTTGGTAAGATTGTAATGACTCTATTTTTAACTTTAAAACTTTGGAATATTTTAAGGAATATTTTTTGGCCATGCTTTAAGTCTTCATGGAAATCCAGATCCCCGTGGAGGCTCAATATTGATATAATAAGAATATTAAATATATTATATAATATGTGTTTATTTTTCTGAAATAATGGAATAACACCCAAAAATGGTCTCATATGGGAAATATGATACCACCTTTGAATCCAGAATTTGGATTTTTTTTTTCCTAGGTGAAGCATAACCATTGTTTTCATCAAGTGTCTAGATTAATTGTAGTCATGGGAAGATTAGTAATTTAATAAATTTATTTATTTATTTATTATTTATTCTTTATAACCTAATCTCATCTATTTAAGAACACTTATTTCAAAGACCTAGGGTTATATTTTTCTTAAATGTTGGGTTCGAAGCCTCATTTTATTATTAAATCAAAGAAAAGACCTATTTTAACTGGGTATAGGTAGAACCATTATATCCAGCTTCAACAATGGTTGAGGTTTATTCATCATGTTTCTATTTTTTTCATTTCTTCCCACATTCTTTTTACATTCATCATCGGTATTTTATTTTGTTGGTGATTCAGTAAATACCCATTGATTGATCATTTTCAAATCATCCTTTGGCATAGTGGATTGATACTACATGTTTTGGTTCAGAATCAATGATAAGATCAAGGTTTATAAGTGACGAAGGGTGATTAAGGTTGTTAGATTGCATGTTAACTTTCACACGTTTGGGTGTTTTGAAAATGTGGCATGAATTTCGTTGTTTCCCAAGAAGATTGGGTGGTAGAAATATAAACATAAATGATATAAAGGGTCAGTAAATGATAAAACTATATTCTATGGTGATATTGGTGACTAGATTGAAAAATTATTTGATGTGAATGGAACTTCATAGAAAATAAATGGTTCTATAAAAATACCAACTATATGGAATATAGTTCAAAGAGAACACATTGTGTAGTACCATGGAAATGGTGGCCAGGGTTTTAGAGAAAATAAAATATAATATGTTGCTTAGTACCCACCACATGCCTTGTGACCTATGATCTGTGACTCGGTGTGTACACTAGGGTATACACAAATAAACACATCCATGTAAATGAACATGAATAGAGTAAATGGGCATGGATAGGTACTCATACACAACCAGTTAGCTGAACACGACACAACACACGGGCACAACTAGAGTACATAGGAACGAGTCGCAGTGAATAGGCATGGTTCAAAGAATATGGGCAGACCTGATATAGAAATGAAACACTATGTACCCCGGGTAAATTGCATGTTCTTTATCAAGGGTAGTTTGAGGCCCTCATTCTCTTTAGGGTTTACCAGTATCTCTAGGGTGTGATCAATCGGTCCATCCCCATGAGGGTGCAGTGATGCATCACGTCCTGGGTAGAGGATGTGATAGCATCTATAGTATTATTCTTGAATAGAGTTTTAGGAATATCTCTATGTTTCCAAGGGTGTTATCCTCTATCATCTTATTCATAAGGTAGGGTTTTAGAAATTGATGTGACTAACATAGCAGGGCATTCGATCCCCTGCTTAGTGGGTTATTTCAGTATACCCTATAGAACATGGGAGATATCCCTTATCTGTTTAATAATCTATTTTGAGTTCCAGTGCATAATTCTTCATGGTGAGTCCCAATAAGTAAAACCTCTTAGATGAGGTCCATCCAAATTATAAGGCTCGTGGAGTAAGTTTTACCATACAAGAATTTCTTTGAAAACTTGAGTAAAGTAAGAGGATGGAAATGTTTTTGTGACCTTACCATAAGACTTATTATCTATCTTGAGTATATATGATTTATTATTGTTATGTCTCATATTCTTATTGACATTTTTCTATGATGGTGAGATGAATTCTCTCTTAATGCTTTATGTCTGGTGATTTTGGGGTGTCCTTATGGGTATTCTTATATTCACCCCTGCATGGGATCTTCCCATACATGTCATGTCTTTTTTATATGACAATACATTTGATGGGTTCCTAGGTAGACCAAGAGTATATAGATTATAGTTGATCTAGTTAGACAATATTTTATACTAGGTGTTTCATTTGACAGTAGTCCCCACCATCTAGTGGTTTGGACTTCTTTTTCCAAATTTGGTGTTCTTGTATTTGTCCCTTTATTGTTTCAATTAATTTCATTATATTTTGATTATGCGATATAGATGTATTCATGCACTAGGTTACATTTTTATTTTATCCTTCAGTATGGTGTTGGCGGATTAGAGATGTTTTCATGGATATAGGTACCTCAGGGTAAGGTCTCCCATGTGTGTGATATGCCGACTCAGTACTTTTCACAAGCCTCTGGACTATTGGAGGTGGGAATGGGGTTTCACGCTCAACTCATCACTGGAAAAGAATACCATTATTTCTTAGGTCATGAAATATATTTTGCAAGTAGGCTACTAAATGATGACCTACTAAATTACACCTCAATTTAGAATGAATTATTTTTAGTTATTTTTTCTCTTGAAATGTTTTGGAAATATTTGATTGACTCTAAGTTTGTAATATTCACTGGCCATGCTACCTTAAAGTAGATAATATCCAAAAAAGAGTCTGAATTGAATCCCATTAAATGGATACTCCTATTTCATGAATTTGGTTTGGAGATAATGGATAATAAATGTGATAGAATATGGTTTTTGATCACCTTTAAATGTTTTTCAACATCTAAAATGAAAACACAATGGAGGCCAATTATTTATTCCTATATGAAAAACTTCTTTTAGTTTCAATAAACTATACTTCTTGTTATAAAATCTTTTCTAATTTACTTACTATAGGATTGATTTCAAAGTTTCTCACACATAATCGTAGAAATAAAATAATTTTAAATAGAAATTATTATTTTTAAGATAAACCATTTCTTTTTAGGATATGTTATAATTATATTTTAAGTATATGTGCACTTAAGGATAAAATATTACTAATTATAGAGAGTTTTCACTCTCCCCGTAGGGAGGACACCATGGAAGAGAAAGGATGGTCCAAAATGTGCCTCAAGATAGATTATACTAGAATAATATTTTCAATGGTCATATAATATTATTACTGGGTTGTAAAAAGTACCGAATGTTAGCCATTATTGGTAGAAAATATGAGCAACCTAAAAATGGAATTTTGGGAGTTGATATTTATTATTTTTGGGGGTCTTATTTTAATGGACCATTACCATATTCTCAATTTAATGTGTATATTTTACTAGAATTAGACTATGTCTTTAAGTGAATTGAGGTAGTGTAACTTTCAAGCAATAAAGACAACAGTATTTCAAAATTCAATAAGAATTTTTTTTAGTTTTGGTGTGCCAAATGAAATTATCAATGAAAATGGAACCCACTTCAAGAATATAAAATTCATAACATTAATGGAAAAATATGGTTGTTTTCATAAAACTGGAAAAACTTATCACCCTAATTCAGGTAAAAGAGCTAAAATTTCTAATAGATAATTACAAAAAAAATCTTGAAAAAACTATTATTGGTTCTGGAAAGGAATGGTGTAGCAGCCTGAGAGTTTTAAAAGAACACTATGTTTGATATCCTATATTACACAGAACGCTGAGCTTAAATAAACGATTAAATGTTATTAGTTAATTGTGATAGTTATCACCTATCTATTGGAATGGATGGAATGAATGAGATTAAATAAATTATGAAAATATAGTTTACAAATTTTTATAGAATGAATTCATTGGTTACTAATTAATTAGAAGTAAAATTATATACCAATTGAGAATAAAGGATGTGTTTTTATAAAAAAACTATTTTTATATCCACAATGTAATTTTATATTAATAATTTAAATTAATCACTATTAGTGAAATATATTAATGAAATTTATATTTTATATATTGAATAAATTTTTTTAAAATTCATCCAATAAATTTTATAGGCTTAAGAAAAGAATGCATCTAATTTTAATCATAAAAATTTATATTTTCCTAAAAGTAAATTTTGTCACCTTTTAATGGAGTGTCTATTTTAAAACTATATTTTGATACTTTTATAAATATTATTTGAAAAAATAAATTTAATTTTTGAAATAGGAATATGAAATTTTCTTAAGGAATAATTTTGGTATTTTTCTGAGAAGTTTCATTTTTTGATGAATAGTGAAAATACTAATTTTTAATTCAAAATTGACATTTAATATAATTATATAATAATTTTAAATAATATTTTAAATCTATTTTATAGTTAAAATATATCAATTATACATCCATTAATACAATTTGGGTCATTTTAACCATTTTTATATTGAATTTCATATGAAAACATTTCAACCTTTTGAACATTTTCTCTTTAAAAACATGTTTTGTTGCCTTGTATGTGGAATTAAATGGTTGGTTCAAGTGTTTATAAACCATGACCCACATTTAAAACGTTAATTATTATCCAAATTCATGGGAATTAATTCCACCCATTTTTTTCTTTAAATATAAAATAATAGTTATTTAATCACTTAAAACCACTTGTCCTCAAGTATAAATACCACCCATCACCACCCCATTTCCCGTAAAAAAGACTTTAATATTCTTAAATATCATCAAAACATCTCCTAATCACTCTAAACATGTCCAAGTGATTCTTTTATCACTAAAATATCAATTCTATGGTCTTTAATGGATCCTTCAAGGAGGTGATATTCAAGAGGTAATTTTCTCAAACCATCACTCTTATTTTCTTATCTTCTTCTACTTTATCCTCAAATAATTCATCCATCAAGTAAAAATAACACCATAGAAATTTAAACACATTAATTTTATATCTATAATTTAATATCATATATGAATCCCTTTTATTACCTCCTCTTATTCAAAGAAACAGAACCATTCTCCAAATTATGGTTGTTAATTGTCTCTGTGAATAATGATTTTTAATTTTCTATTACCATATTCAAGGATAGTACCAAAATTATTATTATGGTAAAATAATATTTTAAAAATTATATTATAACATGTTTCATGTTTTGGAACTAATATATATTCAAAATATTAAATAAAATTAAACTAGTTCATGATGGTCAGAAAGACCATCAAAATAAACTAACCGTTTATCATTAACATCTATCAAATGAATCATCCTTATGTCAGAAATAAAAATGATATATGGTACCATTTAAACTTATATAAGTTTATGAATACCATTTAATTTCACATCTATATTTTTTTTCCATTTTATAAGAAAATCCATAAATATACACAAATGAACCGATCATGAAACCCTGAAACGAATCCACCCAAAACAATGAAAACAATGAAATATTATTAGTGAATCAGTGGTAAGATATTATAAAAGTTTCATATAAGGTATTATAAATATTATTATATTTATTTAATTAATTAATAACATTTTTTATATCATTATACATGAGTTTAATATACTCACCACTAAAGGTAAGTGCGAGGTAAGGTGTTTTTTGTCTCACTTTTTCTTTTATGAGATATATGCTGTATTCATTACTTGTTCCTTGTGTATGGTGAATGTATTACACAATGATATATTAAATCATAAATTTAATTATATTCATGGTATTAAATGTTTCATTTTTTAATTATTACTTTTATGGGCATACGATTCAACTAATTATAAAGTGGTAAGGGAGTTTTTCACCCAATTTCTATTCTTTGCATTAAAGTTCTACTTTCTTGATTATGTCAAACTAAGATTATATACTAAATGACTTTTGAATATCTTGTATTGTATTTCCAATTGTCTTATGTTGTTTTATAGTGAATATACATATTCTATTTATTTTATTAATTCTCACTTTAATGATATAATATCCATAAGGGACTTTCTTTTAAAAAAATATCTTTTTAAAACGTCTCTTAAAAATACATTTTTCATCCTTGTCTGTGTTTTATAAAATTGTTTCTAATTTTTTTTACAATAATCCTATGATTGTTTAAATTAATTTATACACACATTTTACCTTTTATAAAATTATTTTAAAGGTATATTTTTTTTCTAAATAATTTTATTTACGACTTTTCTGACAAAAATACATAACAAATGTTTTCTTTCAACTCATACAGTGTGAGCAAGTTTTCCCATCATTATAAATCCCTAAATATTTAAATATCACATTAAAATTTAAAATATTTATCTTTAAATATAAATTTTTCTTTTATAATTGAGCTTCATTTTAAAATTAAATTATTTTTAAATTGAAAAGGCTTATTTTCTTCAAGAATATTTCAATGATCTCATTTTAAGTATTTTATCTATATCAACATAATTTGTTGAATCTTATTCTTCATTAAGTTTGATCACTTATGGTAATATCTTCCATACTTTAGTAAATGGTTTATTGTTATTTTCACTAGGTAATTATAGATATTTCATATGACTACTCATTGTTTTTTGTTAAGGCATTTTGATTCAGTTGTATTATTTATTCATGTGAGGAATGAAGGACTTAGTAAGTGTTGGGTGGGGTCTGATATATCCCATAAATGTATCTGTAGAACTCATGAGAAAAAGTATACTTGGTTTTGTCCAAGTCCTTACCCATTTATTAGATCCTTGGAATGAAACCTTGATAATGTTAAATTATTGTCATGAATCCTTGATAGTATTATATTCTTTGCACGAAGCCTTGATGGTATGTTTCAGGTGTATGGAGTTATGAATTCTAACATTATGAAACTAGTTATTAATTTCCATGTGATTATTAAATTATTTTAATATCCATGATTGAGTTTTCTAACTCATGTGATTATTTATATATAATTATTTTATCATTTTTGTTCCACCCATATTATGCTAAAGTTATTGGTTAAATGTCATGTGTGTTAAGTTATTTACCTTTCCATGTTATTTATTCTTATTGATTCATGATAGATTCCATTATACTTAACCCTTGATGAGCATTTTAGCTTACCCATTTCTTGTTTATAATTTTTCCCTAGGATGGAAAGAAGTATATTATGATTGATATGTAGGGATAATATTGGGAAATAATGGTGTTATCAAAGTAATTTATATGTTATATATTATTTTTTCAATTATAATTTAAGATCTGGGTATATATCAAGTTTTCCAAAAGTACTAAAATATTCATCCCTTTAGTAATAAAGTGACCACCAAATATGGGTTAATAGGTTTAGGGGCATTGTAGTTGGTATCAAAGAAAAGTTTAGTACAACCCTTGGGAACTAGATTTATGAAATCATAGATTATGGATAATAAACCTACAACTAGATTTTAGGATATTTATAAGTATAGGATAACATATTATAGATTTGGTAATGACTATTTATAACCTAGTTTAAACTTAAGGATTCATAGATTGAGAAATATTCATGATTTATATATCCTATAAGTGATTCTTCATCACACTGTGATTTATCGCTATGATTAGTGTTACTCACACTATGCTTTTGGTTTTAGTCAATGGATGGAACAAGAAAGAACTGGGTTAATGATGAATGTGATAGGTAGTATGTTTATGAGAAAAAAATGTGATAATAAATGGAATGAAAGATATTTTGATTATTCTTAACCAATTATCATGATATATTATTAACAACATACACACTAACCAGCTCTCAGACTCACCAAAGAAGAGAAGGATAGAGTTTATAGAGAAATTGAGTGGTGTAAACCATAGAGAAAAGATGATTTAGTTTCATATATATTGAGAATATGATAATAAACATACACTTGAATGTATTAGAATAATAGGAAGATGTTTTGGGTGTAGAAAATAAGGTTATAAAGAAATTAATTTCTGAGGAACAATGAAATGATTGGAATAGTGGCCTCTCTAAGGTATTATAAATGGTTGAACGTTTTAAATGTTGAAAATATAAGAATTATGAAAATATATTTCCTAGGGGGAAAACCCTTGAAGTGAATAATCAAGTTTATACATGTAATGGTTATGCTACAGATGATGAAGAGACTATAAGAGGAAAATGAAAGTAAGGAGGAATTAAGGAATAAAATGGTGAAGTATAGAATGAAGTAGAATGATTAAAAATTTTGTATTTTTGTATTCCAGAATTTTTTATCAATGAAACAAAGCTTATAAGAATCATGAGGTATATAAGTATTATACCACATTACTTCTTCTTTAAGGGTTTGGAAACATGTGATGAATAGTAATAGTAACCAGGAGAAGTGATTCTATTGCATATTGATCTTTTTCAAAACACATGATTTGGGGAACATAACCCAACTATGTGCTAAATGTTGAGATAATAATTAAACATGAATTTTTATGGTATATTATTGGTGAAAATGAATTTTTTTAATATTATGTTTTATGTTATCTTTTTAGGGTTTACTACATGATTGGATTTAAAGAATATATTCGATAATCTGAGATTTTATTTTTTGAAGCATGCATGTTTTCATTAAGGATTTATGGTGATAAAGGTATTTATATATTTGGTATTTGACATTAAGTGTTACATAATTTTTTTTGGGGAATATAAGGTTATGTTGATTTTGAAATTTAGTGACCTTACTTCTAAATTTTTGGTCTTTTAATTTGGACACACATATTTGGGATGAGTCTTAAGATTAACTACTCATGGGATGAATTAAGTAAAATGTTGGATATTATTGTTTTTAGTAACATATGATAACAATTTTGGATTCCATTAATATTTATAAAATAAAGTAATAAATTATGATTCAATAAAATTTCTTAGGCATAAAAAATCCTCTTGAATATCCATTTATTGGAGTAAGAGAATGAAGTGGTAATAGACCGAAGCACAACCAAAGGATGGGATTATGCATATAAATGAAGTTTATTTCTTGAGTGATT
Organism: Viscum album; assembly: GCA_963277665.1. Lineage (NCBI taxonomy): Eukaryota > Viridiplantae > Streptophyta > Magnoliopsida > Santalales > Viscaceae > Viscum > Viscum album. Next base: position 1,546,179,490 of record OY728142.1, read on the forward strand.
TATATAAATAATAAAATAATTCCTCAAATATTTGGAAATTATTTTAGAATAAAAAAATTATTTGTTTAATTTTCTTACCAAGAAAATAATGGCCTTTTATCCAATCAAAGATTTATAGTATTACGATGGTTAGCTTTCTAAAGACCGTGTTCTGTATCACTCTCTATCAGAAATTTATAGTTAGATTTCTTTTCCTTGTCCATTTTTTCACTACCCACTAATTTTATTCTATATGAAAACCTAATTTTTTGGTAACCTTCACATTTTCCTTTTCCTCTTGTTAAGAATAATTTTTATTAACCCCATTTTACAATGTGGGATTTCCATAAGGGTGTTTTAAAAATTAAACTCCATGATTACCAATCACAAGTTTAAATTGTGAGGATGTAAATATTGAAATATGGGGGAATATAACAGCCTAATATTTTTAAAATAACACTATGTTTAAAATTTTACATTACACAGAACACTAAGCTTAAAAAATGATTAAATATTATTATTTAATTGTGATATTTATCACCAAGCCGTTGGAATAGTGGAAATGAATGAGATTAAATAAATTATGAAAATATAGTTTAAACATATTTATAAAATTAATTCATTAGTTACAAATTAGTTATAAATTATAATAAAAATAAATTGAAAATAAATGATGTGTTTTTATAAAAAAAACTATTTTTATGCCCACAATAGAATTTTAACTTAATAAATTAAATTAATAACTATCAGTGAAAGGTATTGATGAAATTTATTTATTATATATTCTAAAAAAATTTAAATTTATATAATAATTTTTATTGGCTTAAGATAACAATAAATCAAATTTTAAGCATAAAAAGAAATATTTTTTAAATAGGAAAATTTGCTACTTTTTAATGGCATGCCTATTTTAAAACAAAATTTTGAAAATTTTATAAATTTTATCTGAAAAGATAAAGTTTATTTATGAAATATGAATATCAAAATTAGATAATGGTTGATTTTTGGTATTTTTCTGAGATGTTTCACTTTTTTGATGAATAGTGAAAATACTAATTTTATTTGAAAACTGACTTTTCATCAAAATAATTTATAAATTTAAATTATAGTTTGAATTTATTTTAAAATAAAAATAGTTAAATTATATATCCATTAATAAAATTGGGTTAATTTATATCATTTTCATATTGAATTTTTATAATGAAATATTTCAAAGTTTTGAACATTTTCTTTTTAAAACCCTACTTTCTCATCTCATCTTTGGGATTAATTTTAAATCTCATTTTCTCAGTTATGTGAATTTAATTTGATAAAATAGATTTCATTTATTTTAAATGGTATAAATTATTATTTATCTTCATTATAATTTTTATGCATAAAAATTTACCATGATAAAAAAATATTTGACACAGTATAGGTAAAATAATATAACGGGTTAAAGTGAAATGGTAATAGCTTAAAATACCAAAAAACTATAACATTAAATGGTCGGTTGAAGTGTTTATAGACCATAAAAATCCTCTAAAACATTAATTATCATCCAAATTCTTCTAAAATAATTCCACAAAAAAAATTTTGTCTTTAAACAGAAAATAATCGTTATTTAATCACTTAAAACAAACCCTCCTCAAGTATATATAACACACCACACCACCCCATTTCTCATAAAAAGACTTGAACCTCCTAAAATATATTCCAAAACTCTAATACCCACTATCCACACTTCCAAGTTCTTCTGTTCTCACCAAAATACCAATTCCAAATTCTTTAAGGGATCCTTCAAGGAGGTGATATTCAAGAGGTAATTTTCTCAAACCAACTGTCTTATTTTATTGTATTATTCTACTTTATCATCACCTCTTTCATCCATCAATGAATAATAACTCCATAATAATGTAAATACTATAATTTTTTGTTTTTAATGTAATATATTATATCCATACCATATATTATCTCCTCTTATTCAAATAAATGAAGTAATTGTTAAAATTATAAAAGTTAACTGTCTCTGTGAATAATCATTTTTCATTTTCCATTACCGTATTCAAGGCTTGTAATAAAAGTATTATTCTGGTAAAATATGATTTCAAAAGTTATATTATAACTAATTTCATGTTCTATAACTAATATATATATATATATTAAATAAAATGAAACTTGTTCATGATGGTCCAAAAAAAGTCAAAATAAACTAAACATTTATCATTAACATCGTATCCAATGAATCAAACTCATGTTAGAAATAAAAATTATATATGGGACCATTTTAAATTATGTATGTTAATTAATACCATTTAATTTCAATTCTATAGTTTTATTTATATTTTAAAAGAAAATCCATAAATATACACAAATGAACTGACCATAAAAACTTGAAACAAATGCTCCCAAAACATTGAAAATGATAACATTTTATTAATAAATGGGTGGTAATATGTTTTAAAATTATAATATAAGGTATTATAAATATCATTATTCTTATTAAATGAATTAATAACATTCTTTAAACCATTATACAAGAGGTTAAATTTTGTTCCACTAAAGGGAAGAGTGAGGTAAGGGGTTTTTCATCTCACTTTGACTTCTGTGAGATATATGCCTCATTCACCACTTATTCCTTGTTTGTGGTATGTGTAATGAACTTTTATATATCATATAATTTATTTAATTATATTAATGGTATTAATTGTTTTATTTTATAGTTATTTATTTTATGTACATGAGATTCAACTGATTACAAAGTGGTAAAATAATTATTAACCTAATTTCCATTATTTGGGTTAAAATTATACTTCCTTGATTATGTCAAAATAATATTATCTATGAAATTAATTTTTAATATATTATTGTGTATTTTAACTTTTTTTATGTGTATTTATATTTAATACACATATTCCATTCATTTCATTAATGCTCACTTTAATGATATAATATTTATAAGGGACTTTTAAAAAACATCTTTTAACAATTTCCTTTCAAACTACATTTTTCTTCCATGCCCCTATTTTCTAAAAATTTTTCCATTTTTTTTAATATCCTACTATGATTTTTAAATTCATTTATACACATGTTATACTTTTTACAAAAAAAAAATTGAGTGGTATATTTTTTTAAACAATGTTCTTTGAGACTTTTTCGACAAAAAAATGAAGGGAATGTTTTTTAACTCATATGGAGTGAGTAGGTTTTCCCATCATAATAACTTCATAGGGATTTAAGGATCCATTTAAAATTTTACATGGTTATTTTCAAATATAAAATTTATTTTATAATTGAACAACATTTTAAAAATAATTTATTTTTAAAGTTATAAAGGGTATTTTCCTCGAGAATTTTTGAATGATCTCATTTAAAGTATTTTCATCTATGTCAACACCATTTACTGAATATTTTGATTCATTGAGTTTGGAATCTTATGATAACATCTTACATAATTTATTAAATGGTTTGTTGTCAGTTTGACTAGGTAACTATTGATATTTTGTACGACTAGTTATTTATTTTTTTATTGTATGTTGATTCAGTTGTATTATATATTCTTCTAAGGAATGAAATAGACTTATTAAGTGAAGGTGGATTCCTTATATATCCCCTTGATGCATTTTTAGGTCTCATGAGGAAAACTATAATGGGTTTTGTCTAAGTCCTTTCCCATTTATTATATTATTGGCATGAAGCCTTGATGATGTTAGATTCGTGGCATAAATCCTAGACGGTATGTTTCTTATTTTTGTCATCATGCATTCCATAATTTTGAAACTAGTTATTAATTTCCATGTGATTATTTGATTAGTAAAATATCCATGGTTAAGTTTTCTAGCTCATGTGATTATTTATATGGAATTATTTGGTAGCCTTTTATTCTATCTATATTATTCTCAAGTTATTTATTTAATGGAATGTGGGTTAAGTTATTTATTATACCATGATATTTATGCTTATTGATTAATGATATATTCTATTTTAATTAACCCTTAATGAGTATTTGAGCTCACCCCTTTCTTATGTTTTATTTTTTCGGAAGATTCCAAGAGTTTTATTATGATTTATATGAAAGGATAAGCTAGGGGAATGATGGGGTTATCAAAGGAATTATTATTTTTTGTTTTATGTTTTCAATTGTAATGTAATATCCAACTTTGAATCTATTTTTCCAAAACTACTAAATTATTCAGTACTTTGGGATGTTATTCCTTGTATATTATGAAAATGTAATAAACTAACCACCAACTTGGGGTTACTATGATCAGGGGATCTATATATGGTCATTGAAATAAATGTGGCCTTGTGGGTCTATAGAACTATATTCAATACCCCTGTTAGTAGGTCCCATAATAGCATTATATTTGGAAAAAATAATTTTATTATAATGATTCATCATAAATATTTTTAGGATGTTAATGATTTAAACATTTATTTTTAAATCTACTAGAGAAATAATATTGTTGGAATTGAGTGAACTTGATGATATTAGAATAGAATCCAATTAAAATTCTATGATATAAATAGATATAACTAAATCCTTTCATTATTACATCATTCAAAATATAGATTTTAAGGTTGTATAGAGAGTTCTTATTTTCAATTCTAAACTTAAACTTTTTCTTGGAAAACTTATGTCTATGTTCACTAGACCTTTTACAATCCTTAGAGTTTTAATCAATGTAGTAGAGGAGTTAGTTGGAGAGGAGAAAAAATTATTCTTTGTTAATTTCCAATGTGTTTAACCTTACTGTTAGGGTCATCCAAATGGATTGGTTACTATCACAATGCTATAAAATTTATCTTTCATTAAGTCTAAATGAGGACTTTAAATTCAGTTCTTGATGAGATTCAACCCATTGTTATTTCTATGTGGTTTTCTTCTAAATTTTTTAATATGAATAAAATGCAGTTTTGATCTGACTATTTCCCCACTTATATTTTGATTTTAAATAGTAAATAACCTCAATCCTAATGCTTTTATATTGTTTTAAATGAAGAATTATAGTTTTCATGTCACTTGTGGGAGCTGGTATCAAAGTTTTAGATTTGAGAAACCAAAGAACTTTATCAAATGGGGAATAAAGGTGAATTTTTGGGAAAAAATAATTGAGAAAGTATTCAATTTAAAGGGAATTTTATATTCACTTATAAAAATTTATTTTTCTCAATAATTCTATTAAAAATACTTCTATTTATATTATGAATTTTATGGTTTTAAATAGTTTTTAAAATTATTTTACATTATGAAATTTCTTGAAAATATTTTAGTTACTAATTTTAATTTCCTAAAAAAAATTTAAAAAAAATTTCCAATGCATTTTTTACCTATCTGAAAATATTTTTGAAATTCCAAAGGGTGAGATTTCATTTTACTCTGAAAATTCTTCATTTTCACTTAATCTTTTTTGTAGTAACTAGTTGGAAATTTTTTTCATTTTGATATTTTTTGATTATTTGAATGAAAAATATATTGTTGAACATCTTTTTTATCCTTGAACATTATTTTAAAACTACTGATTTGAGAATTTATTTCAAAACTAAACAATTTTAAATTTTTTCTCCATCATGAAGTTTGACATTATTCATAATGTGGAGTTATAATAGAGGGATATATTTTACTATTATAAACTATATTTCATTAATAAAACATCAAAATTCCATAAAGATTTAAAAAAATCAGTATTTTTATGCTTTAGTTTTCATTTTCTATGGTTTCAAATTTTTCTTCAACTTGATGACTATTTTATTACATTGAGTGTCTAATATTTTCTATTCCACTATTTATTCAAGGAAATATATTAAAAGTGCTTGTATAAACTTATTTAATGTAACAATATTGAACATCAAATGATTTATTTCCCAAATCAAAAACCCTTTTAAAAAAACTTTGGAATATTAAAGTATCAACAAAAATAAACCAAAGTGATTGATCTTAAAATATGTGAAAATTAAAACAAATATCATTTTATCAATTACGTACCAAAAATCACTCAATTTGATTAAAATGTTAAAATAATTACATTTTTAACCCAAATTGATAAAGAATCAACAATTTTCCATTAAAATTTCATTTTTACATCAATTATACATTATTTTTACAAAAATAAATGGGTAAAACAAGTATTATATCAAATCCACATCAAGATAATATTTAATTGATTAATTATATTCACATATATAAATTTTACTATAAATAATATGTAAATGTCTTAATTTTTATAAGTTTTATAGCCATGGTCACCAACCATGGCTGTAGACACCCTCAAGCCATGACCAAAACTATAGAAATTGGCCCTTAAAACATGGTTATATATCATGGACATTTTCCATATATACCATGCATTCTATTATTAATGGAATATTGTATGGGCTATGACAAAAATATTAAATATAGTCATAGGAACCGTATAACCATACTCTTAGTTGTGGTAGTAGGGTGTCGATGGTTATGCCAAGGGAAATAAATTCCATAGTCTACATGGAACTTGTACATAGGATACATCCATAAGACATTAAAACATAGTCATATATTGTGGTCATGTTATATTTGGATGATGGACTCTATTTACCTTGGAACAACCATAGGCACTCTATAGCTACAGCCAAGAGTATGGTTGTATGGAACCTATGGCTACAATCACAAATATCATTGAAGCCTATACACTATGTCATTGATAATCGATTCTGTGGAGAATGTACATAGGCTATGACCATGTTTTTAGGGACAATTTCCATTATTCTTTTCACGTCCTGAGGGTGACTATAACTATGGTTGGTGACCATGTCTATAAAGCTTATAAAAATTAAAAAATTCCATATGGGGATTTTATATATCACAACCTCTTCTATTTAACTTATAATGTTCTACCTATAACCGAAGACACAATTTGTTTATTTATATATATATATATATATATTGTTATATTATTATAATTTTAAAAAATAAAAACAAATAGTGGGTTCGAGGATCCCCTATAGCTACGATCCACATGGACCATGGGAGTAGGTGTCCCCTAGATCCATGGTTCATTTAGACCATGGTCATATCCCTTCTCTAGGTTCACCTATGACCATATTCCATGTATACCATGGGTATATAGGCCCCCTATATTAAAAATCAATATTGACCATGGCTATATTCCACATCCATGAAAACCTATCACCGCAATCCACTTGGATTATAGTGGTAGGGGTCTCATATAGCCTTGATTTACCATAACATTAGCCATATACATTCTCTATAAAGACCTACCACCACATCAATTTTTTATAGTGGTCGTAGCCCATTATGAATCCATTCTTATGCCATTTCCACATATGTGAGGGGTTTCTGAAGTCATCAGATCACTACAGACCATGATGACCATGGTCTTAAGCCCATATCATGAGGGCTTATCACCACAATTACATTAAACCAAGTTCATTGGCTAAATCGAGTAGTTCTACAGCCAAGGTCACTATTTGAGCATGTTTGAGGCCAACCAGTAATCCTAGTTTTGTTAGACAAGCCTATAACAACATGGTCAAATGAAAATTTTATACAAGTTTCAATTCCTATGGTACCTAGACTAAACACCCAAAAATCTCATAAAAACATGATATTCTACCATATAGAGGTTTATTAATCCTATTTATAGGTTAATTATAATGTCATAATAGTCTTATCTCCCATGAAATAAAAATAAAAAAACCAAGTATGACAAACACCACTCTTATACCACTTGTAATGACCCTAGCTTAGATACCCAAGTCAGGTCTTTACTAACACCAAGGGTGATCCCTAATCTTCAGGGGATAGAAAATAGTACAATGAGTCTTAATTTTTCATTAGGAAATTATTTTCCAAAATTAATTAATAGAAAAATCACAACTATTTCCATTTAAAAGACCATCATGACTCGTCCATAGATTGCACCTTCCTAAAAGTAAACAACAACTTGTACAACAGAATATTAAAACTAGATATAAAATGAAATATCTTTATGAATGCAATCAAAATAAAAAAATTATAGTTTAAAATTCCTGAACAATATATAAATATATTTGTGTCCAATTAGGACCTAAGGCATGAAAAAATAAATTTTAGAATGTGATATGGAAAATTGGACCTCCAGCCAACATGCTACTAGCACTAACACTAAAGTGGAGAGCAACCCGATCCTATGACATGCATTCCCAATAAGGTCGTAAATACTCATCATCTAACAATATAACTATTTATACCTAAAACACAATAAGTGAAACTATATATCCAATGAATTATTTTTGTTGGGTTTGAGCATAACTAATTAGTAGGGCACCTCCAATGTTGTCTCAACTCAACAGCGGGATGATAGGTTTATACTTCGACATTTCTTTGAATTTACATATATATATATATAAATATATATAAACAAATTAACAAGAAATAATCAAAGTATATAAGTGATCAATAGTGAAGAAAGTCAAATACTGGTATAAACTATAACATGTAACTCCCTATACTAGGAGATTCCATACAAGAGTTATCTACTTCAGGCCAAACTCAAAATTTGAGACAAGGTACCAATGAAATCATATATAGGAGATAGTTAATATACTTGTATATAAATATTACATTCATATATATAACATTTTATATATACGTATGTGTGTAACAAGTAAGGCTAGAATACTCACCCTATTGGGGATAAATGGAATTTTGTACACTAGAGTCAGAGAAATCTTGTTTCTCATTCCTTATAGATGGGGGGAAGTGTATATAGTAGTCAAATTAAAACACCCATTACATTCATCCCTTTACATAATTAGTCATTAGACTCGATTAGATTATTTATAAACTAGATATATAGTATTTCCCCTTTACTTAGAATATCAAAAAAAAAATCCATGCTCAAGATTAAATTACTAGATATATAAATAAACATGATTGATATAATAAAGAGAAAACATGATCAAAATATTAAAATAGTATCTATAATGAAGTAATATTAATATCATATAAAACATCATACTTAGTACATCTAATAATAAACATGCTCTCATATACAACATTTTCTATTGCATTAAAATTACCGAATTCAAAATTTCCCAAAAGTGTTTCATAAATCATAATTAAGTCCATGAAACTGATATTACAAGAAACAATAATATAAAAAAGAATCACCAAACATGTCACAATTTTTGGAATAATATTTTCTTTATATACCTACAGTGTAAAGTCAACCCACGTATAAATTATACAGTAGATAAAAATTCAATTTTTACTAATGTTTACCTAATAAATCCACTAAGTTGTATATGGATAACTACTAGTGTGTACAAGTAGTTAACTAGATAAAAATGAGGTATGTCATTGGTAATAATAAGAACATTATTTTATTATCCATAACAAATAATTTTAGGAGGAACATAGGAAAATTGAAACACTAATTTTAAAAGTAAAGTTCGTTTTTTGAATATATTCTTTATCTTTAAAACTTAAATTTAAGAAAATATTCCTCTAAAAAAGAGTTCATCAATAGTGAATATTTTACTCTTTAATTATTTTTTTATATGAAAACCTATACATTTGGTTTACATTAAGTTCTATAATTTATTAAAATATAGTAGAGGATAAATTTGAAAGAGAAAATTGATATATAAAAACAATTTATAAGTTTTAGGCATAACCAAAAACCAAATTCAATCTTAGAACACAATGGAAATGAATAGATTTAGCACATGTAAACACTAAGTTTAGTTTATAAACTAAATCAATTAAACAATCCGCATTAAATAAATAAATAAATCACTCTTTCCCACTTAACTAACCCAACCATTATTTCACCACTAATGAAAAATCTTAACTAAGGTTAAGTATGTATTGTTGACTTATAATTTATTCAGGTTCTGGTGGAAAAAGTGATCTCTTCAATGAAACATGAAAATTTTACATTATTTAATATTTTTCTTTGAAAGGTAGTTAAAAATTCACTAAATGTATTTAAAATAGAATAACATGAATAACATATATTAACATTCCTTATCAACATAAACCATAAGTTAAAAGGAGGTATGTATTACTTGATCAATAAAAATTCAAGTGACATGACCAAGAGACAATCCATTTCATTTCCTTTTTTATGTTTTTCCTCTTATATCACATTACAAAACTTTTTTTGGAATTAATTCGTATGATAGAAAGGATGAAAAGGCTAAAGAAAACCTGGGAAGTCTTTAGTTTCATGAAACATTAAAACTAAAGAAAGTAAATTTTATAGATTGAACCAAGTAAAACATATAATGTGAAAATTCAAACTTAAATAATCAATAATTTACTAAAAACACTCATGGTTTCATGTAAAACAAGTATGAATTAAAATCATTACATAAGTTCACATTAAATCCCATATGAAAATATTTAACAAAAATATAAAAAAAATATCATCGAAAATAATTCATCCATTCATTAATAATTCACTTTAAGGGTTGATACTGTGTAAAATAATTATTGTAAATATTTAACAATATCAATGATAAAAAAGAAAAAAATGAACCATTATATAAAATTTCATAACTAAAATATCTTAATAAATCACGTACCATTATCACATAATTTAAAATACCTAAACAAAACCTTTACAAATAACTTCTATTATAAATACAGAACACAAAGTAATAAAACCCCCTCAATAAATCATACCTCAATCACCTCTCACAAAATTAGTGATAAACGATGCAAAAAAAACATTCTAAAATCATATTTATGTAAGGAAAGATGAAACCCCTTCATATCTTATGAATTTCATTATGATCTATTGGAAATTATCATAAAATATCAATCCAAAGAAAATGAAATCATATGAGATGACTAGAGGAGGGAAATGAGGTGATTAAAAAAGTATTTCAATGAATTGGATTAAACAAACTTCGTTGGATCACCTGAGAAAAATGGGTAAACGTATGGGTTGGAGAAGAAAAAGATGATCCCTATTAGGAGATCTTTACTGGAATAACATAGGGGGTTTAAAAATTGAATCAAAAATAAATAATAGGGATGAGCAGAATTGACCAAAATACCCTTTTTAAATAAACAAGACCTAATTCTATTAGGTACCTGATATAGAACATCAATATGGACCACCGGGTACCTAGTGGGGCATCCATAAAATAACCCCTTCTTAGCTAAATAAGTACCTAGTTCAACTCCACTAAGTACCCAATGTCATATGTAGTTATAAATTATAGGTGTCACCACCTTTTGGACTACTTGAACCCTAAAACCTTCTATGAAACCACAAAACACATCTAAAAACACCAAATATTTTGTCCTATAACTCTCGAATTCATCACTAAATCCCAGAATTAAAAATAAACCCTCTTCTAGAACCAAAAAATCAAACAAGATTGAGTTTTCATCACTTTTAACTCCCTTAAAAATTATATTTCCTAAAATATTAATCTAATAAGGGCATGGTTCATTACACATATGTTCTCTATTCTTTTATTATTTACTGACCAAGTCGATTAATAAATCACATGTCATTTATCTAAGTTGATGAGCACATCACATGCCCCTTATATAAGTATATAAGTACATCACTTGTACCTTATCTAAGTATAGAAATACATTTCTTCATCCTATCTTAATCGAGGACCTGGATGGAATAAAAAATTTAGGAGAGGAAAAATATGATAAAGATATTCCCTAAAAATATAAATGCATAAGATATTATTATGTTATATCATATCTGAATATATATATATCATTATGAAATACATAAGAAAATTAAATCCATATAGTATTCCTTAATTGGGGATATCATATAGCATGATATAAATATATTTCATCACTTTCATTAAATATAATATAGTGTAAAACATTGTAATATCATAATGGTTATTATATTATTTAACCATATCTTATTATTAAATTGGGCAGTGGAACATTAATCCTTAACATTTGGATCACTTCCACATTGGATATCATTAATAGATGTTTTATATAATGAAACATTTAGTAGAATGATTGATAACTAAAGGCTTATAAGTATTATGATCATTGGTGTTGAGTACTAGTAAATTCATAAAGGTTCAGGGAGAATCCTTGAGGCTTATATAAACAAGGTTGTGCCATGATTATGGATTTAAAATCTTTCCCGAGACACCTATGGATTATCTCTGGCTCTATTTTTCCTTGGCTTATGAGTGATACTATCATATAATGGTCATAAGGAGGATCCCACCCAAGTGTTTCATGATTCATTTGATTCATGGATACACCATAGATGATAAATTCTATTGGCTGACTCTCATTGGTTTTCATCAACCAAATGTTTGAAGCAACAACATATGATCATTTGTTAAAGGTATATAATTTTATTCATTTTGGATTACACATTATTTATATTTCAATTCATGGTGATATTGGTATTTTAGGTTTCTAATATCTTACACTATATTTAAAATGTGTCATTTGGTCCTTAGAAACCATTCAATGGTATCAAATATTTTCAAGGATTATTGATTTTAAAAATTAGGATTGAAATGAATAAATCATGAATGTCGTATTAGGTATCATTGTTAAAGATATATATTTCCTATTTAAAAATGTATAAAATAATCTATATGAATTAAATATTATATAATTTTTGAAATATGGAATGTCTTATGATATTTTTCATTGTAATCCACATTAGGTTTTTATTATATGATATGTAATATCATAATGTATAATTAAAAACAAATCATTCAATATTAATATGCCATAACCTACAACATGGGGAATCCTTTTTGGATGATAGTGATGAAATTTATTTAAAAAAAGTATTTTATCATCATTATAATATAGGTTATATCATTAGAAATAACTTCCAGGTGTTCAAGGGTAATTAATACATAGGTCATCGAGTGTTGAGGATTAGTGTTACATAGATTATTGGTTAATGTTACTATAAGAAAACAAATCTTCTTTGAGGTATGGATCATTTACCATCCATAAATTCTTAGTCTAAATGTTTAAATATATCCTAATATGAATTTTCTTTGAAGTCATAAAGGTATTGAGGGTGTCTGTGATAGGTTCGGAGCCCGGATCACAAATTTTGGGGTGAAATAAACATAGTGCATGATTAGTTCAAACCATGTAGGAAAAGCGATGGTTAGATAAATAATGTGAGGGTTGGTATTAGAGGAGGATAAGGCTATATGGTTATGAAAAACCATGATATTTGGGCGACATAGTTGTGCGACAACCTTTGCAATTTTGACAGTGGGCTTTTTCACAGTTTCTGCACAGTTAGTAAAAAGGTGTGAGGAAACATTGTGGGGTGCCCTTATTCTATATCTAACCATGCAATATTGGTGAAAAAATTTTAAACCATAAAACTAAACCATGAAACATAATTTATTTGGGTAAAATTATTTATCTTCCCTAACTTAATTTTATATTGAACCCTAATTCTATTTTCCATAAATGGATAGCAAGAACACCATTTTGAAGTTCCCATTGAGCCTATTCTTGGATTTGAGAGATCTTCTCCATATGGAACCAAATTAAATCACTATCAGTATCATCGGATCTATGATATTAAGATCATGATTCATTTTTAGTCGTTCTTCATTCTTCTAAATATCAGTAGCACTATTTAGGTGCAAGATAATTTTTCCTATTATTAGGTTCTTTGTCCATTCTTCAATTTTCTCCCAATCTGAGACAAATTAGGAGCTAATACTAGAAAAGATATAAACTATAGGACTAAATTATGTGTTCTCATTCCTATCATTAAAATTCATAGTGTTTATATATGTTGTTGTTTTGCACTCCCAATTTCTAGGTGTCACCTTGAATGAAATTAAATCCTTGAATTGATAGGCATGGAATGTGTAATTAAAGAGGCATGTAAATGTTTGGTTATTATTTAATGAACATGAAATAGAATCATACATTGGTTTTGTTGATTAATTGAACTATACAACTATAGGTGTCTATTATAAATGGTTACCTTGGGTTTTCCCTTTTTCTCCTTACCTTGGGATGTAAACTGTGAATTAAACTATAAATCAAATGGATAATTTGGATTGTGAATTAATATATAGATTTATTTGTGATATCAATTGTAATTTAATTATTTATGTGAAGGGATGAATGAATGACCCTTTAACCTTTCCATGTAATGTATTTTTATTCTTGGGAAATTTATTTAAATGAAATTCCCATGTCAGTTAAATTAAGGCAAGCCTTTTAATCATGGACAATACATGAGTCACATTTTGAGCTAATTTTGAATTGAATTGGATATGGTGACCATTGTTATAATCAAATTTATTAAATGGTTTTGAATTTATTCAATGATTATATTCCTTTGGTGACACATGGATTCAATGACGAATTCCATGGTCGGACACAATTGGCTTGAACCTTTCTTATACTTGAGTGATACTTGGACACCCGAGAGGACTGCCAAGGATGGGCTCAATGGATTGAATTTTATACTCTATGTGACACTTCAATCCAAATGGATTACTAAGGATATACTCAAATGGAATTGATCATATATTCCATGGGTAATACTTGGTCTCTCTTAGTGAACTGCCAAGGATAGACTTGAATGGAAGTGACATAATACCACACCTAGAGAAATACTTGGGATCTTGAGAGGTTCTCCATAGATGAGATTTTTGTGTGTTGGTTTATATTAAACATATAGTGATACTTTGATTCCAATATAGGAATGACAAGGATGGTCATAGGTTCTAAAATGAGTAATGAATGAAATGGTTTATATGATGTGTCCTCCAAGACAAAGAACAAGCTCTGATTCGTTTTTTTATACATTATGTATGGAATGTTTAGGCATCATGGATTATGTATTTATGGGGGATATCAGGATACACACCAGGTATCAAGAATTAATAATTAATTTATAATGAATGGTTAGTTGAACATTCTTGTAAAAGATACATACTTGAATATTAAATAAAAGACTTAGCTTCTAAATGAAATTCATTAAATGAACTTGATTATAAATGGTAACCTAGACTTATAGGATGTTTAAGTTTGAGTACTTCCTTTACTTGTAATATTTTTCTTGAACATTGTTGTTATATATATTCATTGAATGGATGGAACATACCTTGGGTGGTTTCCTATTGGTATTTTTTATCACGCCCTATTTGGGCCACATTTGGGTACCCAAACAGACTATATGATTGCAGGTTTGATAAGAGAAAGCACCCTACTATAGGTTCTTGATGATTTATTTAGAGTAGGGGATCATGGGACCAAGCTGAGGCTCACAATGCTAGCTCAATAGATATTGTAATTTTGTGATTTTGTTACATGTATTGGGTTTCTACCTTTTATACCTATTTTGGGTATTTTTTAGAGACATACGAATGTATATTCATCATCACTATATATAGTATTCTTTTGATTTTGTTATATATTCATGTTATTTATCTATTTTCTGATTGTTATTACTAATTCCATGAATTTTATGTTATATATATATATATATATATATTCATGATATACTCTGGTAATAAGGGAATAGTATCCCCACATGCACATCTAGGCCCTCACTGCCAGTCGGCAACCTTTGAAATTTGGGGTGATGTGTTTGAGGCAAGTAGCTAACCAGGCTCAGGGAACTATTGAGTGGTATCCGGGTTCGGGTCATTAAAAAGTAGTATCATAGGGTTTTATTTTTTGGTTAACTTTAAAATTTGGAAAAAATGGACAAGGATGGGATGGAAATTGAATTTGGTAATGAGTTTTTCTCGGGAGTAGCTATCCAATGTAGATGAAAAATCCAAATTTCCTTGAATTAAATTGTTATCTTTTGGATTTTTTCAATTATAGTTGATTTGATTCTACTTTTGGGTGATGCACTTGATTTACACTATTATTATTGGTATGATTATGGGTTCTATTTTTTTTAACCCAATGATATGAGGGTATTCCATCTCATGCATCATTTTAAGCACTTTATAGGAATAACATGCTATATATTATGCCATTCTGTTTAGGATGAATTACATGTTGCATGTTGTTGTGATGGGTGTCATGATATTTATACCTACTATTGTAATGGGTATTTTGGAACATGTTATGGTGTAAATTATGTTGATTCCATAATTTGGTTCTTGAGGAGTGTTTTGTAGCGACTCGTATTTTGGCCCTGTCAGACTTTGGATTATTTCTATGAATAATTCCAGAGCTAGGTGCGAAGACGGCGTGTGATTCCATGTCCCGGTGTGCCCGGAATAAATTTTATAAAAATATTAAGTATTTTTATACTATGCACGTGGTGGGGGTGTGATATATCATAAACAGTAGCTCAGAACGGGAATCTGATGGCACGTTTGCATCTAGAATGTGTCGTTTACCCTAGGTGAGGTGTAAACTTCGCGGGCACGAGCCTGCTGTGGAAAACGCCACCAGGGTCGTTTTCGTAAATAAGTGGAAAAGTTTGTTTATGAGCATTGGCTCAAATAACTTCTGAACGGAGTCTCAGATCATAAATCTGATTCCTCTGTTGCGTTTAGAATGGCGCGTTTACCCTAGGGGTGACCTTAACTTTGTCTGCGTCGGGCGCGGAGTCGGGGGCGTTGCTTTAATTGGAGGCGGGCATGGGGAGTCCTGGCTCGAGTCCCATTGGGTTGGGTCGTGACAGAGTAGTATCATAGGAGGTTCCACCTTTGGGATCTTAGAGCATAGTTGGTCTAGCTGTGAGTTTGGTTTGGGTTGCATAGCGGTAGTGTTAGGATGTTTCGAGTCCGGATTTCAGGCCAGGGACTCCAGTGTTGGTGCGGTGGCCAACGTATCCATACACCAGGACTCTAATAACCTGCCTTTCGACTCGGTACATTCATACACTGGTCGTAGGGACATAACAGTACATACATCATATAGGACTGGGTTTTTGGGTTTTTTCCTGTCCTTCTTGAGTCAACTCTCCAGATATACTCTTTGAATGTGGTGCGACTTGAATGTATTTCAAGATTCCTTCACGACGACAGCCAGCGAGGGTTACGCAACGGGATTGTGGTGACGATCCACCCCATGCAGAGGCTATGGACCAGGGCGCAGGTACTAAGGCTGGACCTACAGGTGGTCCGCCAGTTGAGCCACCACCTGTCGAGCAGCTGGTTGTGTCGGAAGTGCAGGATGAGGTTGCGCGCAGGTTGAGTGCACTTCACGAGTTCTAGAGGCAGCGGCCTCTGAGGTTACGGGGTGATCCAGACCCCCAGGCAGCTGATGACTGGCTTGAGGCAGTCACCCGAGTTTTCTGCCTAGTCAGGACACCTCCAGATCAGATGTTGGTCCTTGCGGTGAGCCTTCTACATGGTTCGGTCGGACGACGGTGGAGCCTAGTGATGTAGTCCCATGAAGAGTGGACGCTCATGTGGGAAGAGTTTGAATGGATCTTCAGGGTGGAGTTCTATCAGGTGACACTGAGGTCAGTACGGATCCAGGAGCTTCTGCAGCTTCGGCAGGAGGGCCTGACTATGTCGGAGTACTCAGCGAGGTTTACATACCTGTCGCGCTACTCCCTGGATATGGTTTGGGACCCATTCTTTAGGGATCGGAACTTCGAGCAGGGTTTACACAGGAACATCTGAGAAGATGTGGTTTCATTGTGCCTGCCCACCTATAATAGGGTGTTGGATAGAGCGTTGGTGGTGGAGATCTTTCTGCCTGAGAAGATCCCCCCTATTACTGTTGGTCATGTGAGAGATGAGACGTCAGAATCTGGTAGCCGATGATAGGATCAGGGGTCTGGACGTGGCCGACGTTTCAGGAGGCGACCCCAGGATGGAATATCTGAGGCTCAGGGCTCACAGGGCTCGCAGGCCAGTTTTGTTCAGCCGCAGGAGAGGAGGTGTTATGCTTGCGATGGTCAGGGACATCATGCTAGAGGTTGTCCGACCCGTCATACTGCTGAGAGGGAGTCGGTTGATGGACCACCTTGGCAGAGGCAGCGTCTCGAGAAAAGAGGTCCGTAGGACGATGGATGTGGCAACGGAGTTGGTGTAGTAGGAGGCAGTGGTAGGCGGTATCAGTTTCCACCACCCCTACCCCCTAATGGTCCACACCAAGCTCAGGTAGTTGGTTGTCGAGGGTGAGGTCAACTGCATTCCCTACAGGCTGTTGACCCAGAGGCTCCGGGGATGGATAGAGGTACGCCTTGTGTCCTTTCTACTTTCTGAAATAATTTGATAAACACTGTTTAGTGGTACCCTTCCTTTCTGTTGCTTGCTCGAGTTTTGTTAAGAGTGTTGGTAAGACCCTGTGTGGGTGTTTTTCGGTGTGCTTCGAATGCGTGAGGAAGAGGGATCCTTCCCCCACCGGGACGCGTTTTTGTGACGCAATTAAAATTGTGTGGGCGAGTCAGTGCTGCCCAAAGCGGATAGTGTTGAGGTGTAGTGGATGAGTCCCTCCGACTTATGTGTTCAGCCATGGGTATTTGTTGGCGAACTCGCTGGCGTGGGAGACCTATTTGAGAGTCCAGTCGCTTTCCTTGTACTTATGGCTTTTCGGGGATGAAAATTTCTAATTGGGGGGAGGATGTAGCGACTTGGATTTTGGACCTATCAAACTTTGGATTATTTCTATGAATAATTCCAGAGCTAGGCACGAAGACGGTCTGAGATTCTGTGGCCCGGTGTGCCCGGAATAATGTTTAAAAAAATATTAAGTATTTTTATACTATGCTCATTGTGGGGGTGTGATATCTCATAAACGGTAGCTCATAACAGGAATTTAATGGTACGGTTGCATCCAGAATGTGTCGTTTACTCTAGGAAAGGTGTAAACTTCACGGGCGCGGGCCTACTGTGGAAAACGCCACCAGGGGCGTTTTCGTAAATAATTGGAAAAGTTGGTTTATGAGCGTCGGCTTGAATAACTTCTGAACAGAGTCTCAGATCGCAAATATGATTCCTCTGTTGCGTTCAAAATGGTGCGTTTACCCTAAGGGTGGCCTTAACTTTGTCTGTGTCGGGCGCGGAGTCGGCGGCGTTGCTTTAATTGGAGGCAGGCTTGGGGAGTCGCGGCTCGAGCCCCGTTGGGTCGGGTTGTGACATGTGAGCCCTCATGGATCAGAATTTGTAGAACCATTTGGTTCAACCTATTTTAAGTAAACTTTGATAACTATGACATGATAATGAATTCAAATGAAAATGAATATGTGAATTCAATTAAAAATAAATTGGAAACTAAAACTATTTAAGTAGAAAAATTGACCCAGACCCAACTTTAGTAGTGGGAAGTAGATAGTATCTCTTCCTTTTATATGATCAGTACAACACTCAGACCTGAATCTTGGAGTAGTAATAGGGTCATGTTCTTATAGATGAAGGATGTACATGTCCTACATAAATATTTACACTTTTGAGGTACAAACTTTGATAACATTCTCAAACTGAGGCATGTACTTTGAATTTGTAGAGGTATTCCACTATGATGTTCACCAGTTGTATACCATGAATCTAGTGATGACCATGCTCCATAGGTGGTGGGCCATGGGAAACTAGTGTACCCTCCTATTGTCCCATCTATGGAACCGATAGATATACCAGACACAGGTGTTGAGGCATAGTTATGATAAGGATTTATGCGGTTTTTTTAGACCATTCAGGGAGCACCATAACCTAACTTGACTATGGAAGATTCGACATTTGAGTCCAATCAGCAGCATCTTCCCACATTTTTAGGGGATGGTATACCATTGGCAATAAATTCATGTTTAGATTCCATGATATCTATCTTTGAGCATCCAGAGACACCTCCTAAGAGGAGGGTAAAGCTCGCTATGAATATACTATGTGATTATTCCAAGAGATGGTGGGATGTTATTACTTAGATAGAACTTCATCAAGATATGGATTGGAGATATTTTCTTATTTTATTCTATGATTACATCAATCCCAAGATGTTGAGGGCCGATAAAGACTAGGATTTCTTGCACCTGGAGCAGGGCGTACAATCATTTATGGATTACTCGGCCTGTTTTAATAAGCTCTAGCACTTCTCACCTATTATGATGGGTGATGAGTTATCTAAAGTTAGTAAATTCAAGGATGGTGTCATGTATAAAATTCCATCATATTTTAATATTTTTTGGCTGACAATAATTTCTAAAATTTTGAATTAGGCTCTCATTATAGATCGTAACCTGAGAGAGGCTGGAGTTTCGTGCCTGGTCAGTTTGGCACCAACATCTGGTATTACATAAACCGGTAGTAGGAAGGGTCATCTAGAGCTACCACACAGTGATACTAGTATCTAGATCATATACTCAGGTAGTCAAGTGGGGTTTTACAAATGTGGTGGGATGGGACATATGAAACCAAAATTTATAAGGGACCCAGTCAAGTGTCAATCTTGCAACAAGATGGGCCACCTATAGCGCTTTAGAAAAACATTTCCTCTATAAGCTAGTGAGAGATGGTTTCCATCGACTACAGATTCAGGATAAGGGTTGGTATCTTCTCACCAGACATGGAGCTAGAGACAACTAGATGGTTGGGCCGAGGTGGTGGCTACGGAATTAGTAGTCATACCCTAGTTTTACAATGACATCATAGCAGATCTACTCAGGGTAGCAAGGTAGTATAATAGGTTCATGGTTCGATCTAGATATAGACAGTCCAATAGACACTTGAGGAGATGGATCCCATACCTTCTACTATCATAAGTACTATTATAGTTACCTATACTTTAGTTTTTTTACTTTTTGATACAAGGGATTTACATAGATTTATATTTATGCCCATTTTAGAGATCCTTGGACTCAGTGTTTATACTTATGATGGCTTCATGACACTTTACACTCTGGTGGGGATTCATAGGATGTAAGTTAGTTCTGTTAGTTCCCCCATTGAGATTGGTGGGTGTCACTTAATATGGGGCCTCTTTTTCCTCAAGATGATTGGTTTTAACATCATTCTCAGGATGGATTGGTTGGTCGCATTTCATGTTATAATTGATTTATATCACTGCATGGTGACCTTAACATCACCATAGGGTAGAGATTTTATTCATAGGGGTTAATGGGATGTCTAGGAGAGCCAAGATGGACCTAATCATTATGGGAAAGGCAGGATGATAACCCATATTTATAGTTTATATCTGGATGATTAGGGAACATGTCAGATGGATTTCCCTATAGTGGTTTATCATTTCACGGACTTCTTCTCAGATAAATTTTCAAGATTTCCTCCAGTGATAGAGGCATAGTTCTGTATCGAGCTAGTACTAGGACCTAAACCTATATCTATTACCCCTTAGAAGATAGCTACTACTAGGATGAAATAGATCAAGATGAAACTATATGGTTTATAGTCAAAGGGTTTCATATGATACAGTATTTCTCTATGGGTTTTATCGGACAGTTTTTAGAAAAAAGTCAAACAAAACCCTCAGGCTATGTGTAGATTACCATAAATTGAACCAGTTGATGGTAAAGAACCAGTATCCTCTACCATTGATACATTATCTTTTCAACCAACTCCATGGATCTTGGGTCTTCTCAAAAATTGATTTGAGATTTGATTATCATAATGAATGTGTTCGACCATCAAACATACCTTTCACATATTTTTCTAGCATGTATGATCTATATGAGTATTTTGTTATGTCTTTCAGCCCATGAATTCTATATCAGTCTTCATGGTACTGAGGAACCTATTTTCCCATCCTTATCTTAATTCGTTTGTGGCGGTTTTCATGGATGATGTCTTGATGTATTCTCTTAATTGAATCAACCATACCAATCATCTTGATATCATATTAAATGCACTAAGATTGAAACATTTATATGCTAATCTCACAATGTACCACTTTTAGATGGATCAAATTCACTTAATGGGTCATAATATTTCATAGATAAGAGTATTAGTAAACCCGTAGAAGGTGAAAGTTGTAGTTTCCTAGGAGCATCCCAAAAATATCTTTGCGGTATAGAGGTTCTTGGGGTTAGTTGTTTACTATAGGCATTTCATACAAGACTTATCTTGCCGAGAACTGCTTATTATCTTGACTATGAAGGGTGTGAAGTTGTATTGGTTAGATTCCTACGAGACATCCTTTCAAGATCTAAAATGAAGATTGACTTTAGTGTCGATACTGATATTTCTATAGCCTGGTAGGAGTTAAATTGTTTAATATGATTCATCAGTTATTGGGTGCAGTGTTTATATAGGGAGATAGAGTCATAGTGTATGGGTCTCATCAATTGAGGCCACACCTGAGGAATTCCCCTACACACCATCTTGAGTTTTCCACAGTTGTTCATTCATTGCACTGTTAGACACATTACTTACTTGGAGAGCATTTTGTGTTGTACATAGACCACAAAATCCTTAAGTATATGTTTACACGATGTGATATGAGTATGAGGTAGTGAAGGTGGGTGGAATGACTATAGTATTTCTACTTCAATATTTCCTACACTCATGATAAAGGAGGTGAAGTGGTTGATTCACTGAGTAGGAGGACTCGGATACATGTAGTTCAGCAGGCCAGTAGCGAAAGGTAGGTCATGGATTTTTTCTATGAGATCAACTTGGAGGTGCATGACAGTCAAGGGAAGACTTTTTATCATCCTTAGTTATTACCAATACCCTTGTGGATATAGTTTGGATAAGGTAGCTATCAAACACAAAAGGCCTAGTCTTACAGGATAGTGTGGCAGGTGCAGACCCTTCTCCTGGTTGGAATGTAGGCTAAAATGAAATTATCCATGCATATGGTTACGTATGGGTTTCAGCAGATTTTCCAGAGGAGCTAATATGTGATTTTTATGCTTCATCTTGGGAATATCACCCTAAAATCACCAAGATGTATCGAGATTAACATCCTTAGTACTGGTTTCCATGTATGAAAAAATATATAGTTGGTTTTTTATGAGGTGTTCCACCTGTTAGCAGGTGAAGGTGGAACATTAGCATCCAGTCAGACTTTTAAAGTAGCTACCCATTTCCAAGTGGAAATGCAATGATGTCATTATGTATTTTGAGATAGTCTTACTCAGGTCGCCTCGAGGTAATGATGTTATATGGGTTGTTGTTGACAGAGTCATAAAGGTTTCACATTTCCTTTCAATCAAGGTAACCTTTGGTGCGGATGATCTTGGGAGGTTGTATATTCATGAGAGTGCATGAATTCATGGGGTACCGCATACTATCATTTCATATAGGGACCCCCAGTTTACCTCAAGATTCTAGAAATAGATACATAGGTAATTAGGTACACATGTGCTTCTGAGCACAGCATACCACCCCCATACAAATTTCTAGTCATAATAAATGATTCAAGTGGTTGAGGATATGTTTTAGTCGTGCATCCTAGATTTTGAGGGCTCTTGGAAGAGGCAAATACCCCTTTATGAATTTTCCTACAAAAATGGATTTTAGGCTACTATACAGATAGATCCATAAGAGGATTTTTATGGTAATCCATACTGATCACCCATGTGTTGGTTAGAGGTGGGAGTGGTAGTTATGCTTGGACCTCATCTTGATCAGGAGACTACAAAATAGGTGCATTTGATTCAGAAATGGATGGATATGGAACAGTATCATTAGAAATCATATGTTGGTCATCATAGATGACCTCTAGAGTTCAAGGTTTGGGGTTTGGTTTTATTACAAGTTTCACCAAGGTTGGGACACATAAGAATCGGGAGATAGGGTAAGCTTTCACCATGGTATGTCATGTCATTTGATATTTTGGAGAGAGTTGGTATGGTAGCCTATTAGTTGCAATTAACTCATAGGTATTGATCCATCCAGGATGTCTTCCATATTTCTCAACATATACGTTCTTATTCATACCTTTATCATGCCTTTTATCTCAAGGATGTTGAGTTATAGGTAGATGTTTACTTTAAGAAGCATCCCATGTTTATTGTAGATCATAGATCAAAGGTTCTGTGAGGATGGTCAGTTCCTTTAGTACAGGTTTTATGGTGGCATGACCGAGTACAGGATTAGACCTCAGAGTGGGAGGTCAGTCTACGATCGTAATGGTTGAATTTATAAACATGTCATACTTCACCACCCTTGGAAGGACAATTCTGGGATGAATTTATTTAAGAGGATAATTTTGTAAAAACCTGGCTCTTCTTTGAGGTATATATCCTTTATTTTCTATAAATTATTAGTTTAAATGTTTAAATATGACCTAATATGAATTTCCTTTCAGGTGAAAAAGGTATCGGGGGTGTTTGGGGATTTTTCAAAGCCCAGAACCCAACTTTTTGGGTGAAATAAGCCAGGATCATGGTTATTTAAAACCGTATAGGGCAGGCTTCATGGTTAGATAAACCGTGTGAAACTTGGTCAGAGAGTAGGATAAGGGCACACAGTTAATCCAAACCATGTGATTTGGGTTGTACAGTCATGCGAAAACCTCTGCAATTTTAACAGTGGGGGTTTTCATGATTTCCTCATGGTTAGTCAAACCATTCACAAAAACCATGTGGGGTACCCTTATTCTACATCTAAATGTTCATGTTTGGTGTATGGTTTATAAATTGTGTGCCTAAACAATGTGACCCTATGTATTTCGTTAAAATTATAAATTTCCCCCCACTTAATGTTACATTCAACCCTAATTCTATTTTCCATCAAAGAACAGTAAGAACACCATTTTGAATCTCCCTTTGAGCTTATTCTTGAATTTGATAGATCTTATTCATCTAGTATGGGATTCATGCTCCTTTTGTTTATTGGTTAAGGATCTTAAAATAGAACCACCCCTTGGGTGTGCTGATTAATTGAACTAGACCATCATGGGTGGCTCTTGGAAATGGTTACCTTGGGTGTTAACTTTTTCCCCTTTCCTTGGAATGTAAATTTGGAATTGAAATGTAAATCAAATGGATGATTTTTATGGTGAATTATTATATATATTTATTTGCGATATCAGTTTTAATTGAATTATTGATGGGAATAGATGAATTAATGACCCTTGACCCTTTCCATGTAATGTATTTTTATTATTGAGAATTTTATTTCAATGAAATTCCCATGTGAGTTAAATCAAGGAAAGCCTTTTAAGCCTATAAAATACTTGAGTCTCCTTTTGAGGTGAGTTTTAATTGAATTTTTTAGGGTGATGATCCTTGGTATAATTGAATTGATTAAATAGTTTTAATTTATTAAATGCTAATATACGTTGGGTGACACATGGATTCAATGACGTATTCCACAGATGAACTCAATTGGATTGAAACTTGTTTATGCCTAAGTGATACATGGAATCCTTAGAGAACTTCCAAGTATGTACGCAGTTGATAGAATTTTATATGTAGAGTTACACTTGTAATATAAATATATTTATAAGGATGAACTCAAAAGTGCATTGATCATATATTCCATGGGTGATACTTAGTCTCCCTTAGTGGATCTCCAAGGAAAAACTCGAATGGCTGTGATATCATACCACACCAAGAGTGATACCTGGGTTATGTAGAGGTTCTCCATGGATGGTCTTGTAGGGTGTTGGTTTATATTACACCTAGAGTAATACTTAGAATCCAACATAGGAATTCTAGGGATAAGCTCAGGTTTTGAAATGAATAATGAATGAAAGTGTTTATATGATGTGTCTTTCAAGACAATGTGCAAGCTTGGATTCAGTTTTGTTTATACTTTATGGATTTCCTGTTTAGCAATCCATGACTATGTATTTATATGGGATTTCGGGATACGCATTGGGTCTCAATACTTGAAACCTAATGAGAATGAAGGGTTAATTGAACATTCTTATAAATGATACAGGAATCACTGTTAAATAATAGACTTATCTTATAAATTAAATTCATTAAATGAACGTGATTATAAATGGGAACCTAAAATTATAGAATGTTTACTTTTGAGTACTTAAATTTTTATATTTTTTCTTCAAACTTTTGTTATATATATTCAATGACTAGATGGAATAGACCTTGGGTGGTTGCCTACTAGGATTTTATCTCACATCTTATTTGGGCCACCTTTGGGTACCCAAACAGACTATATGATTGCAGGTATTGATAAGGTAAAGTGACCTACTACATGTTCTTGATGATTTCTTAGGAGTAGGGGAGCATGGGACTAAGCTAAGGCTCCTCATGCAAGTTGGAAAACTTTTGTCCTTTTGTTATTTTTTTACATGTATTATATATCTACCTTCTATACCAATTTTGGATGTTTTTTAGATACATATGACATGTATCATCATCATCATTGTATATGATCTTCTTTTGATTTTGTTATTTATTCTTACTAGTTATCTATTTTTTGATTATTATTAATGATTTCATGACTTGTATGTTATTGATATTCTATTGTGTTATACTCTGCTAAAGATGGAATAGTCTCCCCATGGATGCACCTATCCTCTTACTTCTAGTCAACATCCTCTAGCATTTAGGGAGATATGCTTGAGGCAATGTGGCCAACTGGGATCAGGGCACTGTTGAGTGGCATCCGGGTTCGGGTCGTTACAGTTATACAAGACAATCATAATCAATGATAGGAATATGATAGCCTGAAATATATAGATATCATAAATTATGATGGATAATAATATATGATATATATAATAAAATATGATATATATAAATTTTTTATTTTTTATAAATTTCAATTATGAATTGAATTTTATAATTTATAAAATGTTTATAAAGTATAAAAAAAGTTATTTTGGGATATTTTAAATTTATAAATTTTTATAAATTAATTAATTATAATAGATTATAATTAATAATTTAATTATTTATAAACAATTATTCAAAAAAAAAGTATCCATAATGTTAAAGTTTAATATTAAATATCTTTTAAAATTGTATGGTGTGATTTATAATTTCGATACAAAATGTTTATTTTAAAATCATAAGGGTAATTTATAGAGTTTCTATAAATTATAAAAATATAGTAAAGTATAATGGATTTTATATTTAATATTATGAATTGTTCATAATAATTAATTTGAAATATTCAAATTAAAGGACTTAACTAAGAAATTATTTAAGCAGTGTCAAAATGGGTTTTGATGGTTGATATGATCGAGGTTTAAATAATATAAAATATGTGATATTTGGATTATTTAAATTGTTCACATAATATAATTATAATATAAAATGTTTATATTTCATTTAATATCATGTATTTAAGTAAAATGTCAAATAAAAGGATAATTTGAAGAGTTAACATTAGAAATAAATATAAAGTGTTTATTGAAATTTAATTATGTTTTGTTTATAATGAATGTATAAATTAAAAAGTATTTATAATTTTTTGTTTATGAACTATTCATAAATAGTTTATCTCATGTTTAATTTTATGAATTTTTCATTTATTTAGTGTATTCACGAATTTATTTATGAATATAAATGTTATATTATGAAATGTGATTTATTATTTAGTTTAACATGTAAAAATAATTATAGAAATTGTATTAATTACATATGAGGAGGCAGTGGAACCAACAAAAGTTTATATATTCAAATGGTATAATAGAGGACCAGAAATTCAGTAATGAAAGGTCCAAAATATTGGAAAAGTAGGTACCTAGAATTAATTTTTTGGATGGGTTCACAAGGAAAATAGTCAAGGTCAAAAATTTTATTATAGATCACATGTCACTTACCAAATAGAGGAATTTCCATAAAAATTAAAAGGTTGTGAAACTTGGATGACTGGATGAGTACCATTATAAAGGGGAGTGGGGACCTTTTGTATAATGTAACATGATTGTAAAAAACATGAGTTGTGGATCGGTGAATTATAAAGTTTTGATCCTCTATAATGAATTCTCACTAATTGGGTTTTTAGTTGATTAAAATTATTTTACTTCTAGTGAATACAAAGTATGTGGCAATGTTTCTCCCATGGACATAGGATAATTTTTTTAAAGAACATTAAATCCTTTATGTTCCTTCTTTATTTATGTACATACATTGTTTGTATTTATATTAATTTGAATAAATGTGATTTTTATTAAGTTTTGTTCAAGGTTAGACTTTTTTCATTGAGTGTGGTGTAGTGTCTTACTAATTCTAGTACACTTTATCAAGGTAAGAAGTTATGAAGGATCATATTCCACTATAAAGAACCTTTAATGTGAAAAAAATCAGTGGATTGAAGATAATAGTTCAATTAACCCTCTCAACCAATGGTATTTGAGTAGGTTATTGATATTGTTTCTGATAAAAACAAGTATTAGAGACCAACTTGTGTTTCGGTGCTTGGCCAGTACCCTCAATGTATCTCATGTTTCTCTACCTTTTTCCTATAAAGAAATTTAATTTTTATTGGAATTTTACTATCAACAGAAGTTATTTCATTGGATGAAGGTAATATCTAGGTAGATAAGTTCTATGGAATAAATTTTGGATTCTAGATAATGCAGATAGAGTAACACATAATTCAAAAGGACCTAAATATTCCTCTTAATGGTGTGCTTTTAGAGAAAATGAAAAAGGGAAATAGTAAAAAATGGGAATCAAGGTGCTTGGGTTGGTGAGTATGTCATTTGCATGGAATATTTCTTTTAACATCCATGAAGTAAAGACGAAATTATAGATCATGAAATCATAGGTAGATATATAGGAAAACCCAATGGAACTTATCAAAGTGTTCATGATACAACAGTCATTCAGTATGATTTTATCAGTAGGAAAACTAGTGTAAGATCACATGAATGATTTCAATATGATCTGAGGGAATCTTAAATCTATGAATGTGAAATTATTAGAGGATTTATGGGTTTTTCTTCTACTATATTCACTTCTTGAAATCTGGGATATGATGGTGATTATTTTTAGAAACTTCTATATAAAGATGGACTTGGTATTTGAGGATGTCAAGAATTTAAAACTTAATAAAGAACTTCATTAGAGGTAAATCCATGCAATGTCCTATAATTATCTTAATACTAATGGATGAGTATGGTCACCCTAGAAGATATTTTCAAATAAAACACTAGAAGATAAATATCATGTAAAGAGTTTGAGTAAGTGTAGGTTCTAGGAAATATGTAAGCATGCGGTGGTGGAAGATTTATTAAAATTTCATTTAATAATTAGTTTCCCAAAACCCTGAGTTAGGATATTTCACATTAAAATTATAATTAATCTATTTAGATCTATTTAAAATAAATACCTTGGATTAGGATCCTTTCTTCATTGACTATTTTTATCTTAATAAATTCCCTTTTCATATTTCCTTCATTGCGATGTGAGGATCCAAGGATAGAATCCATCTAGTGTTAATCTAAATGTGCTCCTTTGATTTTCGAGAAATTATAATTAATTTCCAAGTGCTAGGGTGGAGAGTCTATTATATTTCAATATTTATCTTGATCAAACTTCCTTAGGTCTTGAAGGAATATCTCTTGTATTTCTCACTCTTGAGAGAGAGAGAAGGAATAGTAAAGAGAAAATTTCATTGCGCGCAATGATTCTCTATTTTTATACCACACTATACAATAGACATAACCATCTATTTATAGATCTAGAGTTTAGGTTAAAATATTATTTAATTGCATGTTGACCATTAAGTAAAATTATAATATTTAATAAACTCCATTCCTTATATTATTATTATTATTATTTTATTGCATGCACCAACATGTGTAATGATAAATAAAATTTTATGGCTTGTAAATAAATATTTATCAATGGAAATGGTCATGGTAAATTTATCCTCCTCAACATTTATTGAATATTTGAATAAATATTTTAATTTAAATATTATATTCATAAATAAATATTTATAATCCATAAAACCTGGATAAAATTATTCCTCCATATTGATAATAATATTTATTCTATTAATTAAATTAAAATATAATTTAATCAAGAGAATAAAAAACAATAAGCGTGTGACCCTCTAGGATTCTTTCTCATTGGCGTTAAGCAGGGTCACCCAAAGTCCAAGATTAAATTCTATCAATAAGTCAAGGTACCCAAGAGAAAGAAATTAATGTTGCAATGATGATATCCATAAATGAACACTCACTTTGTAATATAATATCTTTATCTCAATATATCATCAGGTAGGTTTCACATCTGTGTTTTCACTATATGTTCTCACTATGTCTTTATTTGAATATCTAAAATAAACACATCAGTATACCATGGACATGGAATTTATTGTGATGGTTATATTCTAATCAATGGGATGATATATCAACTTACAAAAAGATATAAGGGGGAAATACTTTATCAACTTATCAATTAATAACATATCAATCATGACTCACCCAACATTCTCTGCCTCACCATAAACATATGGCCTCATGGTTTTTGTTAATGAATCTAACCACGTGAGTCATGACATGCACTAATGATAATATTAATGTATAAGGACCATTAAACATGCGCATAGATATGAATATATGATGAAACCAAAACATGTGGAATTTCTACTAGCAGTTCTATTCTCATAATCTATCTTTTTAGAGATTTCCAAGTGTGAAATTCTTGAGAAGAAGCCCCATCCACCTAAGAGCACTCAAAATTGACTGTCTATATATTATGTGCCTTGTTATATTATGTTATCCAATCATAGAACTATATTTAAGAATATTTTCATATAATTTCAAGGTTTTCATCATAGTAGGGAACTATTATGACCTTATCAATACGATAGATACCCTAGAAAATTATTACATTAATGTCATTAAAAAATGAACAATATGTAATAAGATGTTATTAAAATTCAAATCATCAAATATACATTTCATCAAAGTATAAATAGATGGTCTAACGAAACTAATTCCAATAAAATCCCACTTGGACTATATCCAACTGCCTAAAACTTTAAATCCACTAAACCTCACATGTTAATTATGTTTTTGGTGAGTCAAGACTTCATTCAAGGGTTCCACAATATTTTTTTTCCTTTTAAATACCACTCTCTATAACCACACATATATAAGAAAAATCCCTCAAGAGGAGGTACTTTTAAAGTACGTGCTTCTTATGTTAATATGATCTTGGCTCATTCATGAGATCCATAACTGTAGTATTATCATAATAGTTTGGGATATGATTTTTACTTCTATGTACCACATAAATATCTTGAATATTAAAAATGATTTTTTATCTACCTCATAAGCCCCAAATATACTCGGACTATACTATAGAATTTGTGACCATAACCTACATTGATCTCTTACAGCTCAAAATACCTCCATTTTATATGAATATGTATCCATTTTTCAATTTTATATCACCATGATCTATTTAGAAACTGGAAGCTTCTGATCCTATGATGATTATTTTCTCACCTCCTATATAAACTATGAACATATCATTATTATGCCTTATATACTTAAGGATAGTCTTGAATTCTATCCAATATAAGTCTTCTAGGTCATCCTGACATCTTCCTACAACACTAAATACATAGGTGACATATAGCCTAATACATATAATAACATACATGAATGGTCCAATAACTAATGCGTATAGAATCCTTTCCATTCTATTTATTTCTTCATGTGTCTGAGGATAGATTTTCCTAGAAATATGAATGTCATGTGATACTAGAAATAATCCCCTCTTGGATTTGTATATACTGAACCTCTTCACTATTGACCATGAATTTTTTAAACTCATGAAAACTTAAATTTAAAAAAATCTACTAACTACTATTCTAGTGATGAGAAAAGGTCAGTCTATAAGAAATGATTGAATGTGTTTGTTTCCAAAAAAATTAAAAACAACCCCAAAAAACAACAAAAACCAAAAAGGAAACCATGAAAATGGGAGTGCAGTGTGAGGAAGAACAAAAATAGAGAGCAGAAAAACAATGGATCAATTAGGGTCATTGAGATATTTGAACATAAGAAAATATACAATCCCATTCTACTAAAATTAATACAATTATATTGTACTTGGGAAAAGGTGGTGTTTTATTGATCTTTCACTTCAGTGAACCTCCATAGCATAGTGAAAAAAATTAGTTTATATTTTTGATCTGAACATTAGAATTAATTCATTAATAATGTACAAGAGATGTATTGTCATTTACATTATTCAGTACTTCAGTCAATGATCCAAGGTGAAAATAAGCCACTCCCCTCACCTATCATTTCTTGGGTTGTTCAAAATGATTCTCATAATAAAATAGAAAATATCCTCAAACTTAAATTTTCACTAAAGAATTATAATAACTAAAAAGAATGGATAAATGTATGATCATACCATTTAAGCCCGATTCCACTAATCTAATTAACTAAACATGTTTGAGAAAATATAAATTCATAGAATAATAAGAAATAGGTGAAGAATCGTCTCTTTTAAGGTTGGTCCCCTCCTTCGAATCTAATTTTAGATCTCATTCTCACTCTCAGTTCGACTTTCTACTCCTGTCTAGGTGCTCTGGTGAGTGGATGTGAAAGATCGGCTAGTGTGGATCGAGATGGTTCTTGAATGGGTTCTCCTACTTTGACGGTCTAACTATTCCTTTTCAATAGAATATTATATCCACCACGACTGTGTGCTCACAGTCACCGCTTGTAATTGGTTCTCCATGACTTCCATGTGGCATTCCTTGATTGTACATTACGATCCTTCAATGACTTGAGCATCGCTCTTTTAATAAACTACACTCCATGGGAAGTTTTGAGACTATGATCATCTTCCTTTCCCCATGATCTTCTCTTGAATCCTTTCACCTAACAAGAAATCAGAAAAAAAAAATGTCAAAACACTTTGTATATCTAATTTACAATTAGGGCTTGGAGTTTCTATAACATTATATATATATATATATTACTTAATTTCATTATTATTAAATATATAAATAGTTATATATATATATATATGTAATTAAATAATTATTAATATTAATAATAAATATATTATTATAAAAGAAATTATTTTTATTATAAATATATAATACTATATATACAATTATTATTATATAAATGTAAATATTTATAGATATATATATATATATATTATTATATATTATATATAATTATAAAAAAAATAAGGGGGTTCAGCTTCTCTAAATGAATGTGGTCCAGTTTCGACTTGAGAAGAAAGGTGGCCTCGAGCTGGGGCAATCATCTTCAACAACAAACCACAACGAGGGCTCAAAATGGGATCAGGATTTCACTTCAACCCTCCTCCAGATCATGCAGTGGGACATCTTCCTCGATTTTGCGCCTTCTATATCTGGTGAGTTTCAATTTCATCTTTAAATAATCTATTTAGAAGTAGTTTCTTCTTCAAATAGTGTGGTGGATCGGCTTTTGATTTCATTTGTGCAGGTGCAGATCAGGTGGCGGCAATGCATACGGTGGTGGTTCAGCCTAAAAAAATAAAAAATTAAATAAATTTTAACATTACAAGATAAAAGAAAAAAAATAATAATTTAAAACAAAAAAAATTGGAATTTTTTATTTTCAAATTAAGAAAATGAATTAAATTAATTTTAAGAATTAATTTAAAATAATAAAATCAAGAAAATAAATTAATTAAAAAAATATTTAAATAAATAAAACTAATAAATAAAAACATAAATAAAACAAACAAATAATAATTAATTTGCAATAAAATTGAATACCAAATTAATAAAAATAATGAATAAATTGAAATAATTAATTTTAAAGAATAAAAATTGAAGAAATTAAAGAAATAGAAAAAACAACGAAAATAAATAAATCAGTAAAACAAAAAATAAGTAAATAAAAAATGATATATTCATTGGTAAAATAATAAAATTAAGAAATAATGGAATAAGATACTGTATTGAAAAACTGGAATTAATATTTTATAAAACTTTAAAAATGAAATAATCAGAGAATTAAAATAATAGAAAATGAAAAATTATAATTTAAAAAATAACACAAGAATAAAAATTATGGTTAAAATAAAAATAATATTTAAATATTTAAATTATTCAAAATAACTAAAATAAACACTAAAATACATGATTTTAACAAATAACCATAGTTTTAATAATTGAATACAAAAAATGACAAAATTTTATAATTATTCAATAAAAACACTATTGTAATAATAAAAAGACAGTAAAATATAGTAAATGATGTGGAAAAATAATGGATAAAAAGTATAAATTAGGTATATTGTCAATATATGTAGCATGAATTAGGTTGAGTAGTCTCTTACATCTATCGCAATGGACCTTGAACTGAAGAATATATGTTTCCTCACCGAAGTCCATTATAGAAAATCATTTATTCAATTAGGCCTTAGAAGACTGTGAGACTAGTATTTTATTTCTAATGAGTATTATGTCATCAACATATAATATTAATAAAAAATTAAATTTTCACTAAACCACTTATTGACACAAGGCTTGTATTCATTCTTTATGAAAACAAATTCTATTATATCTTGATCAAAACAAATGTTCCATGACATGGATTATTTATTTAATGCATAAATAGAAATTTGTAACTTCCATACCTTGTTGGCATTATTTGGTGTCAGAATACCTTCAAGTTGAGTCATATAGATATATTCCATAAGGGTCTCATTAGGGAAAGATGTTTTGATATCAATTTATCAAATTGCATAGTCATGGTAAGGTGTAATGGAAAGTATAATTATGGTGGATTTCAATATTTAAATTGGTTAAAAAGTTTCATCATGGTCCATGTGTTGATGTTGTTTATACCCTTTTGAAATATTTCCTACCTTATAGGTACTGAATTTTCCTACTATGTCCAATTTGTTCTTGAATACCCATTTACAACCAACGTAATTTACATCAACTATAGGATCCTCAAAAATCCAGACATGGTTTTGGTACATGGAATCCATTTTAGAATTCATGTCTTCTTTTCACTTGGAAACATCTATTACACTTACTACTTCTTTTTAGGTTAGAGGATCATTATTATCAACTAATAATGAGTCTCCATCCTCGATGACTAGAAAACCATATTGTTCTATTTCTCTAACTTCTATTGTACTCCTTCATAGTACTTGTGTCCCTAGAGTAGCTTCTTCTTCCATGGGGCTTTTTGAAATCTGGTTTTGTGATAACTCTTATATACCTTGATCCTTGAATTCATCGAACTTTATCTCTCTCCCACTGCCGATATTCTCTCTCTTAAGTTATATGGTATGTCTTTCCACTATTTCATTTTTGTATCATGTTTTTCATATCTAATATCCTCTTATTCTATTAGGATATCCTATAAAGGTACACTTTTTTCCTTGGGGTTCAAGTTTGTTACATAAAGATGATTAACAAAAACTTCACAACCCCATACATGTAAGTATGAAAACAGGGGTTTCTTTTTATTCCATAGTTGGTATGGTATACCATATTTCACTTAATATGGAACTTGGTTTCATATTTGTGTTTTTTTATAACGTGTATCCCTAAAAGGATAATCGGCGACTTGAGTGACTCTT
This sequence comes from Viscum album, assembly GCA_963277665.1. Classification (NCBI taxonomy): domain Eukaryota; kingdom Viridiplantae; phylum Streptophyta; class Magnoliopsida; order Santalales; family Viscaceae; genus Viscum; species Viscum album. The sequence continues at coordinate 1,546,214,814 of OY728142.1, forward strand.
CATTGATCTCACTATGTTTAACATATTTTAGTTTCTCCTTTCACTTACACCATTTCACAGAAGTGTATATGGAGGAGTGAGTTGGGATATGATCCCAAATTCCCATAGGTAATCAATGAAGTATTAATTAAGATATTCTCCACCATGGTCTGAGTGATGTTTCTTAATCTTCTTACCAAGTTGGTTCTCAACATCATTCTTATATTCTTTGAATTTATCAAAATAATTTTATTTATACCTAATCAAGTTAACATATCCATATATACTAAATTCATCAGTAAAAGTTATTAAGTACGAGTACTCACCCCTTACTTCAATAAGAAATGGTCCATACACATCGATATGAACTAATTGAATAATCTCTTTGTAACTTTCAACTTTTATAATAAATGGGGATTTATTTATTCTTCTTTATAAACATGAATGACATATACCAAGTGGTTTTAGTTCAAAATAATCTAAATATCCATCTTGATATAATTAATTTTAGTGATTCTCATTTACATGACCTAGCCAATGATGCCAAATTTGGGTGTGGTATGAGTCATGTGAAGTAGTTTTATTATGGATTTCCATTACTTGATTTGTGTAATAAAAAATAGAAATACCACTATTTAAATGTTCCTTATCATAAAAAATGATATCTTTATAAAAGTAGTGATATGTATTTTCAAACTTGAAAATAAAACCATCTGAATCATGTCTGGATACATAAATAATATTTTTGGTCAAAGATGGAATTAAATAACAATATTTAAAAACAAATATCATTTAGGTTGGAAAAGTGAGGTGACAGTATTTGATAGTTGTAATGGTAAGTTTAGATTCATTGGATTCTTGTAGATCTATCTCCACTTGGTCAATTCTTCTGAAAATACTTGGTTCCAATATTTGAATATATATTTGAGAACAAAAATCAATATTTAATACCCAATTTTTATAAATAGATAGATTTAACATAATAAAAAACACACCTAAAGCTTTCCATTTCTTCTTTAGTTGGATGTAGTTTTTCTTCCAATGGCCCTTCTTTCTATATATATAAAAACTTCGTGTTCCCTTGCTTGATCCTTAATATTCCTCTAATTGGAAGAGAGTTAATAATCATTGGGTTAAATATATTTTATTTCCTATTATGTTTATTCACCATAAGGAAAAAAGGCTATTTGTGCCTCATTTTCTTTATTCACTTGGTTAAGAAGAGTGAGAAGATGTGAAAAGACTCCTCAGTGTTATTAATATAAAAATTAATTATAAAAATAGAGAAGCTTTGATGGAGTTGTTCTAGAATGATATTATTTCATAGTTCATCAGGGATTATAAACCCTAGAACATCTAGGTGATCGATATAGCCAATGATATTGACTATATGAGGCCTATCTAGCACACCCTCTATAAGATTACACTAAAAGAGTCATTTGGAAATCTCAAACTGTTCTGGTCTAGATCTCTCCTAATATAAACTTCAAAGGTTCTCAAGCATGATATATGAATCAATGTTTTTATGAGACTTCATGAGTTCAGTAGAAATAGATTAAATCATTAAACATTGAACAAAAAACACATTGCTCATATGTTCTTCATAGACAACAAACTCTCCATCACTCACTTCCTTAGCAGGTGGATCTAGAATTCGGGATTATAACATGTAAAATTTTTGTTCATGGTGAAACAGAACCCAAAGGCATTTGAACAATTCCGGGAAGTTATAGAAATTGATGAGATTTTATTTCTCTAATATAGATCATAGGGATAATTTGGATTATTAATATTCCATTTTTTACAATTATTAAAGAGAAATTTATCATTACTTTTCTAGATTACATATTATATGATAAATAATAAATTAATTTTTTTATTAAATATCTCTCTATTTTATCAAGTCCCAATAACCCTCACCATTGAACATGTAATTTATATTTTTTATGAAAATATAGTGGCAAGAATCCATATTCCCCTTCACATAACCCCAATGAGGGTTGGTCATGCTACTTGGAGGTATTTAGGTAGGTAGGTATTTTTCAACTATGGTCTTGAAACTCATTGATCTCTTGAGTGGACTCCCCAATCCTAAAATCCTAACTTAAATTTTCTCAACACTTGCCTCTAAGTTACATCAATTATAGAAAGGGGTACTTCTCTTGATATAATATGTTTAATTCAACCCAAAACCTCCATAACAATACCATGTTAAAAGTAAGTGTCCCAATGAGGGTTGTTTAATCACTTAGTTTTAATGATTTCAATCCTAATCGAGTAATGGAATGATTAATCTGACTTAGTATTAAGATGAGGGGTTTTAATTTATTATTCATAAATTTTATCTTTTTTATCCTTTATGTGTATTTCTAATATTAAGTAGATTTTATTTAATTAATTAACTATATTGGATAAAAAAATTACACATAATCCTTTTATTTAAATTTCATCTTTTCACAATAATTCATTTATTTTTGTGATCATGGTATTTTATCTATAAAATAAATAATACATAAATATAAATAAATAAATGACCCATTCATGAGCTTATACAATGGTTGATTTAATGAGTGTGTATTAAATTAACCTATGATCTAAGGGAAACAACTCTTATTTCTAGTCTTGGAATTATTTAAAGCATTCCACATATCCACTTATCTATCACTTGGGTTGGCATCATTATGGTTCTTTCTTCAACTCCCTCTGCACATCTTAGTAAACTCTATAAATTAAATCATTTAAAACTCACACATAGGTGAAGATAATGGAAGAATTATCTAAAGGTAGATTACATAAATAACCTTGGGCACACAAGTTCTACATAATAATGTAGGGAGAGATAAAATTAAGACCATGATTTAATTTAATATTAAATAATTAAAAACCCATGTAATAAATTAAATTAAATAAATCCAACAGATACACTAGTCTTGGTCAAGCTCATGAATGGTCATACATGAAATGTATACATAAAATTAAACCATTTAATATAAATTACTTATTAATTGTTTATTATTAAGATAAACATGATTGATTTAATTAATTAATTAATTAATTCCATTTCATCTTAATGATCATCTGAATCTAATTGGAGATAACTATAATTAAGTAACTAATAGAAAATAAACAGTGGAACCAATAATTATTGATTTATTACAATAAATTAATTTAGAAATTAAAATTATTTAAAACCATTATTAAACTTTAAAAAACAATAGGTTCTAGTTAATAAAACCACTAAAATTGTCAATATAATGTAATTTAATTTTTTTCATTAATTGAGAGACTACATGGAGTGTATCATCCATTTATGCTCTGTATACCTTGATTATTGAGTATTCAGGTTATATAGGTCTTCGGAGTGTTGAATAGACTAAAATAATTGGTGTGTATATAAAAGATACATTACATGTATCCACCATTTGTGGTCTCTAGATAAACACGTGGAACTAGGTGTGTATCTCAGCAGCACTACACGATGTGTAAAATCTAGCTATATTCTTTGTGGTATGAATGCTGTGTGACCTCACCGAATGGGTTGATGTGTATTTCGGATGTGGAAAATTATTAACTACATTATATATAAACTTCATACATGTCATTTACATCATAAATTATCTAGGATGTGAGTATCATGTGGTTTGATTATGTATAATGACCACACATATTGAACAATTCACATCGCTAACCCATGTAGACTACATGGCATGTACACCAGCTACATTTCATGTAATCAAACATGTCATGTTTCATATTTTCCTAATCTATACATGATGTGTAATAAATTAACCATGTTTAATTAACTTCTCGGCCTTCCATATATCCCACAACTCATATAGGTCTAGTGCACATGAGTAAATAGTGTGTACTCTGACTACACTCCATGTAACCTTGTTTTTCTTGAATATTTTTTTGACAATTTCTAATGGAATATTCTTTCATTCTTCACCAGTTATTATACCTTTGATAAAATAAAATAATAAACAAACATGAATAATGTGTCAATAAAATTTCAATTCAAATAAAATTAAATAAAAAATAATTTTAATCAAAACATTCAACAATGATTTCATATATATAAAAAATAAAAAAAATTATTATAAATTTAAAATTTGGTCACTCTAATACCACTTATAGTTTCTGAGCATAACAAAATTATGATTTGGTGGATTATATATTAAAATTTTGTTTAATATTTAGTTTTATAGAACCCCAAGTGAGGATATTTCATGTTAAATTTATAGTTATTTTATTTATATTTAATAAAAATTAATACCTCAGCTTAGGATCCTTTCTTCATTGATTATGTTGATCATCTAAAAGACCCTTTTGGGATTTCCCTTTTTTGATGTGAGGATACAAGGGTAAAATCCCTCTATCAGTGATCCACATAAGCTCCTTTTATCTTCAAGCAACACTAATAGATTTATGGGTGCTAGTATGATGAATCAGTGGTCTTGAATTGTTTGTGTAGATCGCTCGGCCTTCAGTATTGACAAAATCTCGCTTTTATTTCATGTTCTTTATAGGGGGATAAGGGGGAGTCAATAGAGAATTTCATTGTTCATACAAATTCTCTATTTTCATACCACGCTATAAAATAGACATAATTATTTATTTATAGAGCTAGGGTTTGGGTTAAAATGTTATTTAGTTGCATGTCAGCCCTTAAATAATATTATAATCCTTAATAAACCCAATTCCACATATTATTATTATTATTATTATTATCTATGGTGCACACATACCTACACAATGATAAATAATATTTACCATCTTGTAAATAAATTTTTATCAATGAACACAGTATTGGTCTATTTACCATCCTTAGAATTTTTTGAATATATGAATAAATATTGTAATTTAAATATTTCATTCATCAATAAATATTTTTTATCAATAAAACATTAATAAAATTATTTCTCAACTTTGAGAATAATATCTATTCTATTGATCAAATTTAAATTTTATTTAATTGAGATCATCAGAAAAACTTAGTGTGTGACCCTCAAGGATTCTTTATCATTATCATTAGGAGGGATCCCCTAAAGTCCAATATTACTTTATAGAAATGGTTTAAGGAATATAAGAGAAAGAAATTAATGTCACAATGATGAAAACCACCTATGAATGATCATTGTGTAATAAAATCCCTTTAACTCAATATATCATAAAGTAGATTTCACATCTATTCCATTAACCTATGTGATTGATGTGTATTTCTTTGAATATCAATAATAAACACATCATCACACCATGTACATAAAATTTAATGCAATAGTTATATATAAATCAAAGGGTTGAGACATAAACTTCCATAGATATGGATGGGACAAATCATTCCTCAGCTTATCCTTTAATGAAATGTAAATCATCACGCACCTAACATACCCTACCTCACTGTGAATATATAGATTCATGGTTTTAATCAGAAAATACAAGTTTGCGAGTTATGACATGCATTAATTATAATATTAAAGTATAAGTACCATTACAAATGCACCTAGATTGGAATATTTGATGACACCAAAACATAAAAAAAATCCTACTAGGGGGTTTGTTCTTATAATCTCTCGTATTAGAGATTAACAAGAATGAACATCATGAGAAGAATCATCATCCACTTATGATCACCCACACATAAAAATATACATACTATATTCCCCATCATAGTATGTTATCCAACCATAGAACTATATATAAGAATATTTTTATAGCACTTGAAGGTTCTCATTATAGCGGGGAACTGTAATGACCTTATTAATGTGACATATACCCTAGAACATTATTAAATTAAAGTCATTAATTACAATGAAAAAGTTGTAATAATATGTTATTAATATTCAAATCATATAATATACTTTTAATCAAAGTATAAACCGTTAGTTATAGGACACCAAATCCAATAGTAAGTTAGATAGTCATAGTCCTACCTTATAGAGATATGGTAAGGAAGGATACATCAATATGAATTTCAAAAATAAAATGGATAACTCCAAAATTGAATAAAATTATAGAAGTTAAAATTTTTTAAGGACTGTAGAAGTGGAGAAAACTTGTTTCTCAGTTTCAACATACCAGTGGATTCATGGGGGTTTTATTTTAGTGCATCTTTTCATTCAATGGAAGAATGTGGATGCATGGTAAATTATGTATCCATAAGTTTTTAAAAGGTGAATCTAGAAGATTGTGAATCCAAGTATTTCATAAAAAATGAGGATGTGAATATCTGGATAAATAATGATGGAATCTTGAGACTCAAAGGAGTCAGGTGTGTTCTAGGTCTATAGAAAAAACTTATCTTCACTGGACAACTTGATGATGGGGCTATGGAGAAACATTCTCAAATGGAGTATGGACAATGACTTGATGATCCATGGTGGTTTAAAGAGAATAAAGGAAAGTATTTTCTATTTTATTGAGTGCACATATAGGACAACAATGGCTTAGAAAACATCATCATAAGATCTATAGGTTTGGAATTATAGGCTTGTTCATCTCAGTGAGATGAATATAGATGTTCTAATGGAAACATGCATATGTAATATTTATAACATGAAAATTGGAAGGTATGAATGTTTTTTATTATGGAAACATAGAAGTGTTTCCATTAATTTAGATGGATATAATCCCAGATCTCAAAGGTTAGAATTAGTTCAGTTGGGAAATTGGGGACCAACCCCATCCCAGTCTCATGGTGGTTCTCTTTGTTGTGACCACTTTAGTAATTGATTTTTATTTATTTTCAATGAGTTAGATGATGTCAATTAATGTCAATGATGGTTAAAGATACTACCCAATGTGAAATGGAGAATGTAAATCAGAAAATTAAAGCACTGTTCTTGAAAATTTTAAATAAATTGTATTATGTGTGATAAAACGATTACAACATTGAAGTAGCATCCTATTAAGGATTATTGAAGTACTTTGGATTAGATAATCCAAAAAGGAAAGGAAGAATAAGAAAATAAGGGAGTGACATGACCTTTTCTTTTGAAGGTGGTAGCCATGCATGTGTGTTATGTTCTAATGTGTCCATGAAAGTTTACACTAGTGTTTTTATGTGGATAATTAAAAAAATAGGACAACCATGAGAGGGAAACCAAGGTCTTTAAACTCAGGAGAATTCGGGACCCGAGGGTCAATCACGCATAAGGGAAGCCTAGAGGATAGCCCTGCAGGAGGCACAAGGCATGCAGGTCGTGTATAAGCCCGCAGGTGCACGCACGGTGGTGAACGTGTGCAGCAAGTGCATACTGAGCACTAGGAGCATACCCAGAGGAGGTAGAGTGGGTGCTAAGAGCGTTCCCACAGAGAACCAGTGTAGGGAAGCACCGGAGGGGGGAGAGGAGAATTATGAACTGATGCTGAGATGACTTGATTGATAAACCATGCCTCTCCCGCATATTCATTTAGATGTGAGACAACATTTTAAAAATGTGAATGTAATCTCAGCCGCTCATCTCATCCTGCATCTCGGTCGACTATCCAATTAGTAGTCGCATTCGATCATCCAAATCTTCACCGCTCATCTAATCTCTCATTGTATGCATTTGAACCAGGGTCGTTCGATCCTCCCGTGACATTTGATCTATCCTGTGCCATCATCTTCAACCTCTCAACGATGCTGCCACCCACCAGCGACACTGTACTCACCAGAGAAGAAGCCTGGTCACCATGGACAACCTCTGACTATCAAAAAAGAATCATTTCAGCACCATGAAGGCTACTGGATAGAACTGATACCATGCATGCAATCTACGTCTTTCATACATGTGAACTATCGAAGAAGAAGGGTCAACCGAAGCAAATGGATCTGTCGAAGCCACGTGGGTTCGAGAGAGATTCATGCATGAGAATTGTGCATGCAATCTTGACTCCATGCATGAAAATAGGATCCCACGTTTGAAAAAGTAAACACCTGATACTTGCGGTTTATCCTTGACCCGCAGCTTCAAAATAGTGAATCCAAAGATCTCAGGCATTCAAAACCCTGATCTTATTGTTAGATACAGAGATGTTTAATGTGGAAGAGGAAGTATCCCTCGACTATAAAACTAGAATCCCCCAATCTGAAGAATTTTGATTCTCCCACATACCTGAGAGATCTTGTTTTAAAAAACAGAGCATCTCCCTGTGCACCATTTCGCGAAGAGAAACCAGGAGTCCTATGATCCTTCTTCTCTACGAAGAAGAGTTCCTGCAAACTTTCGATAGGTGCTACGCACCATCTAATAGCTTTGCGATGAACCATCACCTGCGAACACACGATAGGTTTTCTAAAAACCATCGGTGTGTTTTGTGAGGAAGTTCCCATGCGTACACAACTGGTGCAACCGCACCGTTATTGTACTCTATGAAGGTAAAGAACCGTGCTCCTTATGCACAAATAAGAACCATGAATCTCACAGCCTTCCCAAAGGTGAGAACCCTCATTTTTTCACTATTATTGCATTGTTTGTAGGGGTTCTAGTTTTAGTGAATAAGGAAGGGTAGTTTGTGTTGCATGTATCCATATACATGGTTTGAAGAAATATGAAGGCCTTAAGTAGTTGGTTGAAGAAGAAGCTTGCACAAATAAAGGGTTTCACCCATTTGGGTTTAAATATAAATAACAAACCTAAATAAAAACCCTAACTACGTACATGAGGAAGAGTCTGAGTGTGTGTGTGTGTGTGTGTGTTTAAAGAACCATATCCATTAAGGGTTTTCACATAATAAGAAGAAGGGGAGAGTGGATGATTGCATGCATGCACATGAAAACATGAAGACACATAAATAAAAGAACCAAAATAATTATGTGCTCATGTGTAAAGAAGAATAAGAAATAAAGGGAAGATAAGGTTTAATAAATATGTTATATTCATGATCACATGTATTCATGAAAAAAAGAGAAGAATTGATTCAGATGTTGTCGAGTGAACTGATCTTCATTACCAGAATAATCACATTATTGTATGTGATTATATCCAAGAAGAGAGAATAAGTTCTAGTGCAGTTGTTTGTTTCACTAGATAATAAGAGAGAAGAAGAATAGTGTAGTTGGTTATTGCACTAAGAAGAAAAAAGAAGAAGAACTAGTGAAGTTCGTTTTGTACTATGGAAGAAAATAAATAAGGGAGAATTGCTGGCCTAATTCTTTTAAAGTAATCAAGTGAAGAGCACTAAAGAAGACCAAGAGAAGAACCTATCTTTTGAATAAGGAAGAAGACTATCCAGGATGGCAGTATAAAGAACCAGAAAGTGTAAGGGAATATCCTACTTCTTTAAAGTTTTAATAATATTATCTCCCTTCCCCCTCCAAGTGTAGGGAGCCACACAGACTAGAGGATTGTTTTCCTATTTGATAAACTATAAAATCATATCATATTATAGTGTAGAATCCATTCATTGGTTATTCCCATACATGGAAGGGATGTAGCTACTCTTATTTAGTGGTGAACCTTATAAAAATATTGTGTGCATATTTTTACTACTTTCTATTATTTCATGTGATATAGAAAATAGAATAAGATAATCAAGATCCTAATAGGTGGGGAGGTAAAGGGATAGAAAGTTTGAATTGGTTTAAAATGTCCCCAAAACTAATTCATCCCCCCCCCCTCTCAGTATTAGGTATATCCCAAACTGGCCCTCTCACTCTTTACCTTATAACTTTTATTAATGAAGAAATACAAAAATTTGGATTTATTTTTTAAATAATAACTTTGATATTTTTTAGATTTAATTCAAATTAAATCCATGGTTTAGAGGGAATGTGGTCAAAATTTAAAGTGCCTTCATAGAGACAATAGAGGTGAATACATATTACACAAATTTTATAACTTCTACCAAGATAAAGGTATAGGACGTGATAAGATAGTGTATAAAACACTATAGTATAATGTTGGGGATAAATGGATAAATCAAACATTAAAGGAGTAGTCTTGGTGAATGAGGTTTTACTCAGGAATAACTAAGGTAATTTGGACATAGGTGATCAACATAGTGGAATAGATTTTCAATCGGATTCTATCATTGATATTTGGGAAGAAACTTTTATAGGAGTTATGGTTCAGTGAACTACTAGAATTTTTTCATCTTAATGTATTCAGAAGTTTATCTTATTTTCCTGTTATGCTAAGGATTGAGAAATTCTCAAGTAAAAATACAAAGAATATTTTCCCATTGGAAATAGATATTAGAATTTTGGATTTCTACTATGGGATGATGACAGACAATGAGTTGTCTAGAGAAAATATGCTCTCTTCAATAAGAAATTTCTATAGATGGACTGAAACTTTATAGAGAAATAATTTGAGTGTAATGGATCAACGATCGAAGTCTAAGTTGATCTAAGTAATAAAATCATAAGGGAGAAAATTATGGATAACTTATATGGTTGAACTGAAATTATAGAGGTGAGATAAAAAGATGATATACCACAAAGTTTATGGGAAGATGAATCTTGAGTGGGAACATCAAAAGATTGAGATCCAAAAGTTAGAGCAAGGTTGAGTCAATAGATGTAACCAATTTAGTTAAGGGGTCATCCAGAATTAGAAGACTATTTTAGAGGTTTATGGATGATATAAACTTCCTACTATTAATGGATATAGGAGAACATAAATTCCTGGAAGAAGAATAATTTCTCAGTGACTCAAATAAATAAAAGTCAGTAATTGGTAGAGATATGTCTTCATCAAATTTCAACTGAACTTGGTGTTGAGTCAAATAATAACTTTATATTTACTTACAAAAATCATAATAAAATTATTTTTTAATTTAATTTAACAATAAGTTTTAATTTTGAGTGTTCTTGTTGTATAGATTTAAAATATGGTAACCATAATTCTAGAGTATTTATGTATGAAAATCGAAAGGACTGAATTTTTTTGTCTATATCACATACACTATTGTAACAAGAACTATAGTACTGTAGAACTAACTTTATCCTAAGATGTAAAGTGTTAATGTCTTCATCAGATTCCGAAGAAACTTATCATGTAGTTATAACTGGTCTTGAAGAATGTGGAATCTGATCATTCTATAAATAGAACCAAATCTTTGGGACCCAAAAAGAGAATAGATATACTTTGAGTTTTCAATTACTTGAAGTTTGCAATAATTTGTTTTCATTATTTTGCTTCTGATTTTATTTTCTTTTTGTGTGTTCCCTCTAATAGTTTTATTGAGAGTTTTTCATTAAAATAAGCTTAGAATCTTTTTGAAATAACTGATCTTTTTTATCCTTCAATATTGAGGTCTTCCATTAATAATATAGAGTCAAGCTTCCATTTTTGTAAATGAAGAGTTTTTTGTCGATTGGATCGATCAATATATTTTGATAGGAAGACCGAACCGAGCTTATATTTTTTAAAAATGGATAATACCTTCTGACATCTTAAGTATAGGTCTTACAAGGTATTGGAATATAGGCCTTTTATAGCTTAAATTCCAGGATACCATAAATAAAGTTTATGATTTCCCTTATTCTTTGGGATAAAAGAGTTCTTTATATTATCATTTTATAGGAATATTTTATTTTTGAATCAGAACTCCATATTTTTTATTCTATATTATAATTACTTCATTGAGTAATATTTTTTTTATTTCCGCTATATTTTTTTATAAAGTATAAAAAATTTTGACAGTTTTAATTCACATTGTGTCTTTTCTTACTCTAATATGTTTTGGGTTAATAATTTTTGGGTTTAAAGAAACTTTGTGTTTCATTTTGTTTTAAAACATGAGGTGGAAAAAATTATGTTACATTTTCAACAATAATTCCCCCCTATATTTTACCTACTAGGATAATTTGAGACAACATTTAATATCAAAGCATGTCTTTATATTTGAGACTGAGCCTAAACCAAGCCTTTTTAGTGATTTTAGTTTATCATAATTTGGTTTTCAGTTTCCTTACACCTAAAACAGTGGTATAGAAATTTTTTTGAATAGATGGAATACACAATGTAAGAATCATATAATTAAATCCAATCAACCTACTATTTTCAATGGAAATGATTATGAGTATTTTAGAGATAATATGGAAAGTTTCTTTATCAATAATATGGTCAAAATTTTCGTTATTCTCATAGAGAGTTAAAAATCACAGAGAAATAAATCATTAATTTTTCAAAAGAATAGAAAGATTAATTTAATTTAAATTTTCATGTCCATGCTATATTTTTATATTCTATCCAAAGGAATATATAAATCCAATTTTCTTCCTATAGAACTTCTTGTGGAATTTTTAAAATTCTAGAAGTATCACTTTTATGAAATTAAAAATTTCTTGAGATTAAATGAGTTATGCTTAGAGAAGATTATCAAGACATTGATTTTATACCTAGATAAAGCACTGCTCAAATGCATCAAAGGATAATGACAATCATGAATAGCTTAAAATCTATTGGTGAAAAAGAATTATCAAATGATCAACTTTTATAAAAAATCAATGATATAATTTCTAATGAATGGGAATATAAGAGAACTATTATTGATGATATGAAACATATTACTAAGATAATTCATGATGAATTGAATAAAAATTTAAGAAAGTGTGATAGTAGAATTAAAATAGATTTAGTGAATTAAAAGAAGAAGAAATGAGTTTTTTCATCAAAATTTTGAGCTTTAAATTTCAAAGATTATAATTATAAACTGATTTTATCCAATATAATTTCAAAAAGGATTTCTAATGATAGTGATATTAAACCTAATAAAGGGTAAATTTCTAATATATTCAATATAATGTTCAATAATTTTAATTTAAAAATGTATTATCTGAAAGATATAAAAGATAGAAAATAAAAAAATTAATAACAAATATTCTAATTAGACTATTTAATATTAATGTAGGAATCCTTAACGCATTGTTTGGACCCCAACTCCAGTAACACAAAGTCAGTGTCTACTTTATTACATTGATATAAATACAAGGGTTCTAATCCTGAAGGACTAAAAATTTAGTAGTATTATAGAACCAGATACATACATGACACCCATTTTATATTAGTAATAGAGTATAAAACATAAAAAAAGAAAATGCTCGACATATTTGAAAGTCATCCAAAGAATTCATCCTCATATATTGTGGAAAGGGAAAAAATAATTTTGAGCTCAAATGATTAGTAAGTTTTATGTACAATAAAATCTATCATGAATAAATAAGGAATAATCAATATGAAAAGGTAAATTACTGAAAATACATGTCATTTAATCAATAATTTGAGAACAAAATTCATCCATGGATAATATCAATGTAATAATCTCATAGATAATAATAACTTAAGTCTCGATGAAGGAAATTATTAATATTCTATGTCATGATTTCAGGCATCAAGATATCTATAATCTCAATACCTTTCACCAAGATAATTTAAATGGGTATCTATACACCAAAAACCAATTTAATTTTGGAAACTGATTTGTCACGTGATAACTATAGATACATTGAGGTTCTATCTATAATCGGGCTCCACTCCTCGTTGTATTTCCACCACATTCATCATATATTTAATGATCGATTAAATTTATAAATAATATTCCTTATCAAAAAATTTCTTGTATTAAATAAATAATATGGAATATCAATTTGTAATAAACCAGCCTGGGTCAACTAGACAGGTCACCCAAACTAAACCATCACATAATATAGGTAAAACCAGAAAACAAAAACTAGTCCTGGATATAAGAAAAAAATTCATAAATCTTGAGGTCAAAGATTAAATAGAAGAGATACAGAAAAATACAAAAAATTAAAGCCCAAACATGCAAAACTAGAAAGTAATTTAGGTCCCCACGTGACCAACAGTCACCTCTAGACCAATCTAAACTGAAGGTAACACCAATAAGAGAATCCATTATACTAAAATATGATCTTTAATTTACCTAAAACCTATAATAAAACATAAAGGAAAAAAGTATTTTGTGATCCAAAGCCCGGTTGGATACCACCATAGTTGTAATGACCTGCCAATTCTCATTGTCTTGTGAGCACAACGAGTCATTACCACGCCTTAAGCGACATCCCCAAGATGCCAAAGGATGGAAATAAATGTTGAAGGGTTTCAAATACAAGTGGGGGACGATTTACCCTTTAAGGAATAACCCAATGAACCAACAAACCATAACCAAACATTTACTATATGATAAATGAACAATTGAAAGACAGCTAAACAACTTCATTTTAATCAAACACTTCAAAGTACACAACAGCGAAAAAACAACTCAAGACTCTCAAAAGACACCAAGACACACTCCATGGATCCACACCAAGATCCATGCTCCATGAACCACCACATCACTCAAGAATCACCTTGAACCACTATCAATGAGATGCCTTACCTTTACCTATGTCTCAGAATACGATATCTGCAAAAGCACCAAAGTCCCAAAGCAGGGGTGGGTATAAAACTCAGTAGGTTTTCCCCAATGACTTCCCTACTCACGCCACTAGGATAGAAGAGTTAGAAACATTTATATAAAAACATTTTATATAAAAAATTTCTCAAAATAAGTTTATAACTAAATATAAACAAGTTTCCAAAACCATTCATAACCAAAGGCATTCCAAGAGCAATTGAAAACAATTTTCCAACAAGTTATTTTCCAGAAAAATAACCAAACAAACTTAAAACCCATTTCACAAACATTCATTTTTGGCATACCCAACCATTTCCCAACTCATGATACCAACCATGAATGCTTAGTTATGAAAGTTCCATACTCATGAGTGGTTTCTCGTCGATCTACCAAGTCGTCACAAGGTAATTGTTTTTCATGTGCCATTAATCCTTTAGCACCGAGCACAAGGTAATATTTCAACCAAGCCCCGTATATGTAATTCCCATGTGCCATTAAACCTTTGACACCAAGAACAAGGTCATATTTCAACCAATACCCTTATATTCAATATGAACACACAACACATATTCCCAACTATCAATCCAAAATAAACCATTCAATAAAAACACCTTTTTATTAAAAACTATTTCTGCCAAAACCATTTCAATGCCAAACCATTTCGACTCCAAACCATTTTAATAAAACTATATTTTTATTGAAAACCATTTATATTGAAAACCAATTTTTCATAAACCATTTAGCAATTCCAGAAAATCCATAATTTAAAATCATCACTTTAAATTAAACCCCCTTTTGCATAACTATTCACCAAGATCATGCAATTTTACAAAAACCATAAATCATCACAAATGAATATTTTTTCCATGAATTTTACAATAAATAAAACAATTTTAATCTAATAAAATAAATTATATCAAGAGGATATGAGAGTGAATCCACCTAACTCGAAGGTCTTGATGAATCTTTAACAACATACGAAGAACGCATAAGAAATCGGATCGATTCTCCAAGAGCGGCCATAGATCTCTTATCCTATAAATATAACACTAAAAATTGAAATATTTGGCATAAAAAAACGTAGATATACCCACTATAGTTTCATATCTGAGAAATAATGGAGATCAGAGAAGTAGATCTAAGCAGATATAAGAAATCATGACAAATTCGTAAAGAATGGTTACATACCTCAAGAATCAGACTCGAAATCACCAAGGGAAGTCTCAATAATGGCTTCAACTCATGTGGGAAGGGTAATTAAGCATTCTTGGGAGAGTAATCTAGAATTAGGGGCTTTTTGAAGCCAAAAATAGATAAATAGAGTAAAAACAAGCAACCTTCTAGAAAATAGGATCTAGATTTGACCTCTGCGCAAGATTTGACCACATGGTTTGTGAAAACCGTGAATGGATCATGAGACCTTAATTATTGTCCCAACACTCATTATAAAACCCCCTGAACTCTCCCATCCTTAAACTTTACCTTTTTTATGGAAACACATTTTTTATTGAAACACCCAACATTACAGAAACACCCTAATTTATGGAAACAACCAACATTATGGAGATATCCAAATTTATGGAAACAACCAACATTATGGAAATATCCAAATTTATGGAAACCACAAAAATTATGGAAATATCCAAATTTATGGAAACTACCAACATTATGGAAACATCAAAATTTATGGAAACTCTCTATATTATAGAAACTATATATTTTATGGAAACTCTCTATTTTATGGAAACTCTCTATTTAATACACACCAAATTAAATAAAAATGTAAGGAAAGGGGTTGTGTTCCCAAAACCAGGGGTACTACATTATCCCCACCATTGGTCTTTCCATCCTCAGAAAGTAGACAACCCCTACTGGCCAAAAAGAGTTACGGTCACTACTCTTTCATTTCCTTCTCACGTTCCCATGTCTCTTCCTGAATCTGACCATGTTGCCATAAAACCCAAAATAGGCTGATGATTATACCACACAAGAGTTTCTCTTTTCTATCCATGATATGCACTGGAATATGTACTAGTGATGCATCCTATTCTAGCTCAATTTGATCCCATTTGATAACATGGTCAGGATCAGGGTGATAATTTTTTAACTAGGATACATGGAACACATTATACACTGAACTAAACTGTAGTGGTAATGCCAACCGATATGCCACATCTCCAACCCATTATAGTATCTCAAAAGGGCCAATGTATCTAGGAGATAACTTGCCCTACTTTTTAAAATGAAGATGTCTAAGCCTTTGAGAGATCCTCAAGAAGACATGATCACCCACAACGAATGACAATGGTCTTCGACGGTGATCTACATAAGATTTCTGACGAATCTGACCTGTCTCCATCCTACTTCTAATAAACTGGATCTTCTCTATAGTATCTTGGACAAGGCTTGGACTGACTAGTGAAGTCTCACCCGTTTCCACCTTATATAGTGGAGAATGACAAGGACTCCCATACAATGCTTCAAATGGAGCCATGCGTATTGAGGCTTGATAGCTGTTATTGTATGAGAACTCCACTAAGGGTATATGATTATCCAATGAGCCACCAAAATCCATTACACAAGACTGTAACATGTCTTCCAATGTTTTTATTGTCCGCTCAAATTTCTCATCCGTTTGAGGATGATACACAGTGCTCATAGTCAACTGAGTTCTAAGGGATTACTGTAATGATTTCCAGAAATGAGATGTGAACATCAGATATCTATCTGAGACTATTGAAACTGGTACACCATTCCTCTTTACCACTTCTTGGATATATATCTTTGAAAGATCCTCCACCGTATGAGTTTCACGAATAGGGATGAAATGGGCCCACTTGGTTAGACGATCCACTATCACCAAAATGGCATCGTGTTTCCAGACCGTTCTTAGAAGACCTATAACAAAATACATTTCTATTTGATCCCATTTACATACTGAGATGGGAAAAGATTGTAACATACCAGCTGGTCTCTGGTGCTCTGCTTTAACTTGCTGAGAAGTTAGGCACCACGAGACAAACTCGGCCACCTTACTTTTCATGACGCTCTACCAAAACTGCGCCTTCAACGCCTTATACATCTTCTGTGTACCTAGATTTACATCCCATATTGAATGGTGGTAAGAATGAAGTATTTTTTCTTGAAAAACCATAGGTAAAACCATCCGATCTCTGAAACACAAAACTGAACCCCCATCATGTTTCCAGCCATCAATGGTCTCCCCACCATTGAGTTTTGAACTTACAACTAGACATTCTGCATCAGATGTTTGTGCTTCTTTTATCATTTTTACTAAATCAGGAACAAGAGTAGATGAACAGAAAACGGAAACATCTCCTCGATATTCACATTGAACATGCATGTCGGCTAAAACCAACATCAACTGTCATTCATCTGAAGCTTCTTTCACCAACTGAGCATATGAATTTCTACTCAATGCATCTGCCATAGAATTTTATTTCCCCAGTGTGTACATTAAGTAAAAGTCAAATATTTGGAGATACTCCATCCACCTCCTTTTCCTCAGATTCAAATCTCATTGTGAGAAAATGTGTTTCAAGCTTTTTTGATCCGTAAACATAGTAAATTTCTCACCAAAGAGATAATGTCTCCATGTTTTTAAAGCATAGATGACTGCAGCTAACTCCAAATCATGTGTTGGGTAATTCTTCTCATGAACCCTCAACTTACTTAAACCATAAGCAACCATGTGATCTCTTTCCATAATAAAACATCCCAACCCTGATCCTGAAGCATCACAATACACCACATACCCCTGTCCTAATTCTGTCAAGATCAAGATAGGTGCCGATGTAAGCCGAACTTTTTGTTCCTGGAAATACTTCTGACATTGCTCCATTCATTGGAATGGAGCACTATTCTTTGTGAGAGATGTATCCAAAAATCACAATTTGATATTTTGGAATATAAAAAATGATCTCTTAAGATTTGTAACATTGTTTCTAGGTGCACCCCATGATCAGCCCTTGTCTTTGAATAGACCAAAATGTCATCCACAAACACCACAACAAAATAATCTAGATATTGTTGAAATATTCAATTCATAAATTCCATGAAGACTGTTGGTGAATTCGTTAGACCAAAAGGCATGACTACATATTCATAGTGTCCATATCTACTTCTGAAAGATGTCTTTGGAATATCCTCCTTCCGAACTCTCAATTGGTGATATCATGATCACAAGTCAATCTTGGAGAACCACTGAGATCCCCTTAATTGATCAAATAGATCATCAATGCATGGAAGTGGATATCTATTCTTTATCATAACTTGGTTAAGCTTACGATAATCAACACATAGCTAAAGGGTTCCATATTCCTTCTTTACAAACAAAACTGGTGCTACCCATGGAGACATACTTGGTCGAATGAAACCCTTACTTTCCAACTCCTCTAACTGCACTTTCAATTCTTGTAACTCTTTTGGTGTCATCCTATATGATGGAAGGGAAATCGGACTGGTCCCCAGAAGGAGATCGATCGTAAACTCCACTTCCCTTAGAGGTGTTAGCCCTGAGAAGTTCTTGGGAAAGACATCTGGAAATTGATCCACAACAGCTGGAAAACTATTTTTCTCAATCTCTTGCATTTATTCCAAAGTCAACGCTACCATTTGGTAAGATATCGTTCCTACCATTGGTGCCAAAAAGCTCTTTGCACCTTTCATTAAAATCCTCTCTCCTCTAAAGAGATGCTCGATACCATCCTCAGTCATGAAACTAACTGTTCTCCTATAATAGTTGATTTGATCCTAGAATGTTGTCAGCCAATCCATACCCAGTATTACATCATAGACATCCATATCCAATAATGATAAGTCCCATTTTAACTTGGCTCCATCAAAAGTTATATCACATGCTCTACACACAAAGGCTTGACATTATCTTTCACCAAGAAGAGTTTACAGTTTCAAAACAGAAGGCATCATTTCCAGTTTTAAACATAGCAAGTCAACAGCACAATAAGCAATGAAGGAATTTGATTCACCAGTATCAAAAAAAAATTTCTCAAAGGTAGAATTCAAAACAATCATACCTCTCACTATAGATGGCCCAGCCTGGTCATCGACAATCATCTGCTCAGCTCCATACATTTTCTTCTTCGCTATATTGTTCTCCTTGTTTCCTTACTGAGGTTTCCCTGGTTGAGGAGTCATGGTGTTTCTAGAATCACCATGGCTAGCTCTACTCTGCTGATGAGACTGATTATGTTATCCTCATCTAGTTGAAGCATACTATGATTGAGATAACTGAGAAGTGTATCAAGCACCTGACCTTGGAGAACTGCAATAATAGCGTTGAAGATGTCCCATATTGTTACAATTATGACATTCTCTAGGTTGTGTTGTACAATCTCGCTTTATGTGGTCAAGTGAACCACATTGAAAACAACCTGCTTTTCTCTAGGGTCGTGGAGGAAGTTTTACTGGTCCAGCTGTCAGGTTCTGATTTCCACTTGCACCATGGAAATAGGTCTCCCTTTTCCTCTTGTTCCCAATGGTTGAGTTCCCACCATTTCCTGTAGGTATCATCATGCCTCCTACCATAGAACCTGAGATATCACATTCATCCACAATCGCTATGTTCACCATCTCTATATTGTCTGTAATACAAAGTACTATAATATTTGATCGAATCTCATGTCGTAGCCCTGATTCAAAGATGTGTGCCATCAAAGAGCCACTTGCTACAACTTCTGGTGAAAAGCATACTAAGTTCATGAACTTAACCGCATACTCTGTGACATAGAGAATCTCTTGTTTCAAGATGAAGAAGTCCATCATTTTCTGAATCTTGAACGTCTGAGGGTAGAATTTTTTGTTGAACAATTCCTAAAAATCCTCCCATGTAAGTCCTTCATCCAATTTAGCCTGAACCACTAAATCCCACCACTGACGTGCAAGATCCTAGAGCATATACGTCACCAGTTTGACCTTTAGCTCTACTAGTGTGCCGATGAAGTCGAAGATAAGATTCATCCTACATAACCACACCTCTACCTTCTCAGGTTCAGAATCACCCCAGAAATTAGGTGGATTATGATTCATGAACTGGATGGTATGATCCACATGTGGTGGATCATTCCTCCGGTAACCTGTTTCCACAGCTTGAAAATCTTGGACAATACTCTGATCCAGCTCTTGGTTTACACTTGGTTCAGGTGCAACCACATTCTCCTCAGTTTCTTTAGGTTGGTTTCGACGACGCCTACCAGGTGCCATTTTCTAAACTAACAACAAACTTCGTTAATCTCACTCTCTAGTAACTATATGATTAGCATTTTAAATTCTATCACGTCAATAATCACAAAATTGTTTTTTTAACATCATTTTTCCCATGTTCAACTATTTTTGAAACCACTTCACATGCTTTTGAAAATTAAACCATTTTCAAAATATGATAATCATTCGCTTTTTCAAAATCTTTCATTTGAAAACTAATTCCATACTTTTCAAAAATGATCATTTCTCGAAATGATGTATGCACTCCTAGTGGGAAGTCATTCCTCTATAATGCATGTCATGCTCGTCTCATTGGATAAACCCATGACAATGAGATTTCAAAATCCTAGAAGTGTCTCAAAATGCTTATTTACCCAACTCCCTGGTAACTTGAAGTTCAGCATAAAAGGGTTAGTTACGTCCTTTTATGCTATATATCTCATGTTCCGACAATCCTACTCCTTTCTAAGATTCCCACCCAAGGAATAGACAAGAAGGGATTTCATCTCCAAAACTATGAACATCGATAACTACTTGTTAGGTAAGGACCGAACAAGCTGATACCATTTGTAATGACCCACCAATTCTCATTGTCTTTAGAGCACAATGAGTTGTTACTAGGCCTTAAGCGACATCCCCAAGATGCCAAAGGCGGGAAATAAATGCCAAAGGGTTTCAAATAAAAGTGGGAGAAGATTTACCCTTTAAGTAATAACCCAATGAACCAACCAACCATAACCAAACATTTACTATATGATGCATTAACAATTGAAAGATAGCTAAGCAACTTCATTTTAATCAAACACATCAAAGTACAAAAAAACGGAAGAACAACTCAAAACTCTCAAAAGAAACCAAGACACACTCCATGGATCCACCCAAAGCTTCATGATTCAAGCACCACCACATCACCCAAGAATCACCACGAACCACTAGCAATGAGATTCCTTACCTTTACCTGTGTCTCAGAATACGACATTTGCAAAAGCACCAAAGTGCCAAAGCAGGGGTGAGTATAAAACTCAGTAGGTTTTCCCTAATGACTTCCCTACTCATGACACTAGGATATAAGATTTAGAAACATTTATATAAAAACATTTTATATAAAACATTTTCTCAAAATAAATTCATAACTAAATGTAAATAAGTTTCCAAAACCATTCATAACCCAAGGCATTCCAAGAGAAATTGAAACCAATTTTCCAGCAAGTTATTTTCCAGAAAAATAACCAAACAAGCTTAAAACCCATTTAACAAACATTCTCTTTTGGAACACCCAAACATTTTCTAACCCATTCTACTAACCATGCATGCTTAGTTATAATAGTTCCATACTCATGAGCGGTTTCTCATCGATCTACCAAGTCGTCACAAGGTAATTGTTTCCTATGTTCCATTAATCCTTTGGCACCGAGCACAAGGTCATATTTCAACCAAGCCCTGTATATGTAATTATTATGTTCCATTAAACCTTTCACACTGAGCACAAGGTCATATTTCAACCAAGCCAAATATATGTAATATGAACACACAACACATATGACCAACGATCAAGCCAAAATAAACCATTCAATAAAATCACCTTTTTATTGAAAACTATTTCCGTCAAAACCATTTCAATGACAAACCATTTCAACTCCAAACCATTTGAATAAAACTCCATTTTTATTGAAAACAATTTCTATTGAAAACCACTTTTTCATCAACCATTTCAAAATTATAGAAAATTCATAATTTAAAATCATCATTTTAAATTAAACCCCCTTTTGCACAGCTATTCACCAAGATCACGCAATTTCACAAAAACTATAAATCATCACAAATGAATATTTTTTCATGAATTTAAAAATCAATAAACCAATTTTAATATAATACAATCAATTCTATCAAGAGGATATGATATTTAAGCCACCTACCTTAAAGGTCTTGACGAAACATTAACTACAGACAAAGAACACACATGAAAGCAGGTCGATTCTCTAAGAGAAGCCTTAGATCTCTTATCCTAGCAAGATCATGACTCAACATTGAAATATTTGGCATCCAAAAACATAGATCTACCCACTATAGGTTCAGATCTGATAAATAATGGAGATCAGAGAAGTAGATCTAAGCAGATCTAAGAAATCATGACAAATCTGTAAAGAATGGTGACATACCTCAAGAATCGGACTCAAAATCACCAAGGGAAGGCTCCAGAATGGCTTTAACTTGTCTGGGAAGGGTTATCTAGCCTTCTAGGGATAGTAATATCTAATTAAGGGTGTTTTTAATACAAAACAAAATAAATATAGTAAAAACTAGCAAGCTCCTAGAAAATAGGATCTAGATTTGAACTCTGCGCAAGATTTGACCACACGGTTTGTGAAAACCGTGTATGGATCATGTAAGCTTACATATTTTCCCTACACTCCTTATAAAACCCCCGAACTCTCCCATCCTTAAACTTTACACTTTTTATGGAAACACATTTTTTATGGAAACATCAAACTTTATGGAAACACCCAACATTATGGAAACACCCTAATTTATGGAAAAAACCAACATTATGGAGATTTCAAAATTTATGGAAACAACCAACATTATGGAAATATCCAAATTTATGGAAACTACCAACATTATGGAAATATCCAAATTTATGGAAACTACCAACATTATGGAAACATCCAAATTTATGGAAACTCTCTATATTATGGAAACTCTCTATTTTATGGAAACTCTCTATTTTATAGAAACTTATTATTTAATACACACTAAATTAAATAAAAACATGAGGAAATGGGTTATGTACCTAAAACTGTGGGTACTACAATAGTTTCAATACAAGGTACAATACCAATAATGTAATAATTTTAGCTTAAAAAGGGTTTATTAAAAAATTTAATAAATCCAAACCATTTATAAATCATTTTATTTTTTTATTAATTTTTTTTCATAAAATTATTAAATATTCTTGATAAAAATATATTTTCAAGTAGAATTTATATAAAATATAAAATCACATCCATGCATCAAGAGGTAAATAGGTAAACACATATCCATAAAAAACCTATCATGTGAAGCTATGTGATACAACCTCAAATAAAAACCTATGATCATTAATCCATGATAAAAGAAATCATATGATAAATAACCATAAATGGTAAATGAAAAATGAAAAATCACCTTGTATTAGGCTCTATACTATGGGAAAATTTGTTCTTGACACTCACAAATCTAAATAGTCATACACTGGATCCAATAAATATTGATTCCAACCAGTAAATATCAAAAAAAAGTTGCCTCTTAGTGTTGAAACACACACTAAGGTTACTTGTGTCTCTATCCTGATGTAACCATGATTACCAATGTGTATTTTTCCAAATTCAATTAAAAACCTTGCTCACAATTTTATAAATCAATTTCAAATCCAAATCAAACCACTTCAGAGTTTGAAAACCCATTTCCAATCAATAAAACTCATTTTCAAGAAAAACCCCTTTTGAAAACATTTTCCTTTGTAAGAAATCATTTAAAACCATTTATCACCTAAAATAATTGAACAAACCAAATGAATATATCAAGAATGAAATAAAATTCAAGGAATTAACCCATTGTATTGAAACACCTACCTAAATAGGTTATAAACCTTTCTTCTTTCGACAATGGTGATTAAGAATCAATATAAAATCCTTCAAAAGACAAGACAGTCCAAGAAACTAAAATGGATTGATAAAAAACTCTCTCTAATCACAAATACATATCCAAAATATATTTGTATACAAACCCAAGAAGAACCATAAGGACTACATACCCGAAGATAAGCAATCTAACCACAATGGTGATCAAAAACTAAATGAAGTGATCTGAGTGGGAGGGAGTCACCCAAAATTGTCCCTAAGAGCCTTTAGGTTGAGTGGCAGCAGAGTTTCCCAAATATGGAATGAAAATTCAACTGATCAGCACTCTAAAAACTAAACCCTTTGGAAATTACATGGTGTGCAATCCCATTACACATCATAAAATCCTTTAATCACAGATACACTGAAAACCTCATTGACTTTTATTAAAAATCCAATATTTTTCATTACAAATCATGTAAAATTCTCATGTTGTATATTCAATTAACGGGTTTTTCCTTGTGGCCATTACACATAATGTAATCCCATTACACATCATGTAATTTTCCAGTGAATAGAAAACATTATAGGCTTTATACTAAAAATTCTAACAAATCCCTGACATCACTATTAAAAGTATCCTTCCAAATCCTTTTCGGCATTACCCAATCAGAAAAAAGGAAAAAAAACAAATGTTAAAACATATCTAATGAAAAAGGTGACGGTAAATTATAATATCCCCACTATAAATGCTTTCTACCCCCCAAAATCCCTCAAGAACCCAGATCTACAAAAATAGAAGGCCTTTGTTTCTATATAAATAACTCCCACTCTAATGTATCGTGGCTATCCTTTCTGCACTACCATAGTACCCAGACTAGTGCAATCGTTTTACCACGCATTACCTTATCCTAGCGATCCATAATCTAAACTAGATGATGAAACAAATTGGTATTAAGATCAGGATCAACATCCTCCCATATAATCACATGGGAAGGATCTGGTATATACACCCTCAACTGAAAAACATGAAAACATCATGGATAGTTGTCAAACTAGATAGAAAGTGAAATGGATAGGTCGTCCACCCTAGTAATTCAATGATCTCAAAGGGACCCACAAAATTAGATGCCAACTTACCCTGCTTACCCAACTAATGATGTCCCAATTGAGGTGAAACTCTCAGAAAGACCTAATCACTAACCTCAAACTGTAGCAGCTAACAATAATGGTCCACATAGGATTTCTGATGACTCTATATTATGATCAAATGCCTCTGGATCAATTGCACCATATTTTCATCTCCTAAACTACACTCATCCCAACCAAGGAAATTTCTCCCAACTTTTATTAGCATAAGGGAGACCTACATGGTTTCCCATACAAATACTCTAAGGGAACCATATTTATCGAATCCTGATAACTATTTTTATTGGAAAACTAAACAAAATGGAAATGATTTTCCTAAGATCCTATGAAATTAAGCACACAAGACCGAATCATGTCCTCTAAGACTTGGATATACCTCTCATTCTATCCATCCATCTATAGATGATAAGTTGTGATTAATTTAAGTTGATAACACATCGCCTCCTGCAAACCTTTCCTGAAACTCAATGTGAACCTCATATCCCTATCAGAAACAACTACAGATAGAACCGCATGAAGTCTCACAATCTCTCAGATATAAAATTCCCCAATATGTACCACTTTTTTTATCTTCTTGATAGGTAATAAATTCAATGATTTCATGATTCAATCAATGATCACCCAAATCACATCCTTTCCATTAGGATTCTATGGTAAAAAAACAATGAAATCCATGGAAATATCATCCCACTTCTATACCTAAATGGGTAAGGGTTTCAACAACCCTATAGGTCTCTGGTTCTCTACCTTAATTCTCTGAAAAGTAAGAAATCATGATACAAAATCTACTATCGACTATCTCATCCCCTTCCACGAATACCGACTCCTCAAATTATGATACATCTTGGTATCCTCAAGGTGAAAAACCCAACAAGAAAGGAATATAATGACCAAAAACTCCCACCTTAGGGAAAACATAACAATAAGCCTACTAAAAAAACACAAATATCCATTGGGATACTAAGAACACTCACTCAAGGTATCCCCACCATAAAATATTTTACTAAAATGTTGTAACTCTGTGTTTTCCACCATCTCGAACTAAACTCAATCACCAAAAGATGAGTTAGCATTCATCAAATCCAAGAACACTTTTTCACAAACCTCTTCCAATTACAAGATTATAGTAAACAAACTCATTAGAGACCAATCCTTAACTAATTACCTCACTACTTTTGTTGGTAATTTTCTTATCAACACATCAGCAACCAAATTTTCATTCCTAGGGGTATAATAAATATCAAAGTCAAAAGTCTGAAGATATTCCCTCAAGTGTCTCTGTTGAAAATTTATATCCCTTTGAGTAAAAATATATTTTAGGCTCTTATGATCATAATATACTATTGGATCTTTCCAAAGATGTAGTTATGTCGTGTTTTGAGTTCATTCATAATAGTTGTCAACTAAAAATCATGGGTAGGGTACTTCTTCTCATGAAGGTGTAAATAGAGAAATCCATAAGCTATAACTTATTTTCCCTACATCAAAAACCATCCCAAAATCATACCAGAAGCATCACAAAAAAATCATAACCCAATCCTAATTCTAGAAGAATCAAAATCTATGCTGAAGTCAACCATACCTTTAGCTCCTCAAAAGAACTGTGATGGGTTTCATTCCATTGAAACATTACACCATTATGGGTTAAAGTTGTCATCAAAGAAGATAGGTTGGAGAAGTCCTGAAAAATATATATATTGTAACTAGACAAATCCAAGAATTTCTAGATCTAAAACACATTTTTGGGCTGCTCCCAGGATATAACTACCTATACCTTTTCAGGATCTACCAAGACACCCCTCTCATATATCACATGCCTTGAAAATTTCACCCCTCGAATCTCTATCTCACACTTGGAAAGATTACCATACATATGATTTTCTTTAAAGGTTCAAAGAATTATATCCAAATGTTCCATGTTCACTTAATCTAATATAGATTACACCAAAATATCATCCATTAACACAATAAGAAAAGATTCCAAGAACCAGTGAAATGCCTGGTTCGTTAATTCCATAAACACCAGAAGAGCATTAGTGAGATCGAATGTCATAATCAAAAACTAAAAATTCACATATAAACTCCTAAATTTTTTCTTAGTTATATTCATGTTTCAAACTCTCAACTGGAGATACCTTGATCACATGTCAACCTTAGAAAACCAATGATCCCCTCTAATCTGATCAAAAATATCATCAATCCTCGAAAAACTATATTTGTTCTTAATAGTCACCCAATTAAAATTTTATTAATATTCCTTCTTATAGAATAAGATAGGTTAACCCCACGGTGACATGCTAGTATGAATAAATATTTTATCTAATAGGTCCTCAAACTAGAACATAAGTTTCACAAGTATAGTAGGTTCCATATGGAAAGATGGAATAGAAAAAAGAATCATACCAGTGGAAAGGTCAAAAGTAAACTCAACCTATATCTATGGAAGAACTCTATAAAAATAAAATAGAAAGACCTTAGAGTACTCACACACAACTGTAGTAAGTTGATGACCCAATAAAGGGTCAACTTCATCAAGAAACATCTTTGAAAATTGGAATAATACTACCCCGAAATAAGGAACAATATGCACTTACCTTCCTAATCTAGAGTCCCACTCACTTTGTAAAAAATGATTTACTCTATCAATATATAAGAAACTTACTCAATAATGATAACAATATATCTAGGACTTAACATTGATCATCTAATATGTGCTTATAATCAAGTCAAATATTTTAAGAACAAGCACCAAGAAGTCCTGATCCACCTCAAATTCTGGTATCATCACCTGACATATGGGATATCTGAAACCTTGTTTAGACCTACTTCTTAAAGGTGTGTAAATATCCAACAGGAATAGAATAAGTTCCAAACACAAGCCTAATATGTCAACTAACATTGATAATATAAAATAATGAGTATCACCTGTATCAAGCAAAGTAGCACCATAGAAGAAGATATAAACACCATACCTCTAACAACTTTAGATTCATATGGTGTATAATATGATATATAAATTCATCTAGTCTTAGACACATGAACATCTCCCTTATCCAAATGATTAGACCCAACACCCTTGAAATCATTTACACGAACCTGTAAACCCTTAGTGTGATTGAATCCTACCTCACCACCCTAAGATATCATTTCAAAAAAAATGTTGTATGTGGATTGATTATCCACAAAGATGAAAAGTATTAGGAGCCTCCATACAGTTAATATTGGAATGAACTTACCTTCCACACTGGTATCAGAAAACCTGATGCTTCCATGTTGTCTCCCCTAAGACCGGTCTTAAGGAAAGCTAACCACTCTTAACGCTTCCTATTCTGGCCAAAAGGTACACCCTGGTTAACCACTGTACCAACTAAAGCTCTACCCAAGCCTGTCTTCCCAAAAATATCTGCCTCATCTAAATCTACCATGTTAAATACATCAACAGAGTTTAAAAAACATGTCAGTATTAATATTGAATGAATATCAAGCCTCAATACTAACACAAACCTCCCAGCCTTAGGGTACTCATTATTGACAATATTAGATGCCAGATGCACTAAATCATAAAGAAAGGTAGAATACTCTAGCATGGTGTGCTTCCCCTACTCAAAGGTCAGAAACCCTCAGGTCTTTACTACATAAAATGTGTCAGGATAAAACTATTGGTTAAATATTTTCTTAAAGGAAACCTAGGTAATATCCTCATGCAAATTAACTTTCACAATATATTCACACCATCTCCTTCCTGATCCCTTGAGAATATATGTGAAAAAACCCCACCTTATAGTCATCAAAAGTCTTCAAGAAGTTAATGATCCTCTCTATCTACTCAAGAAACTCCTTGGATTTCTCAGCTCCTTTTTCACCATGAAATATGGGTAAATTCTACTTAGTAAATTCCAATACATGATCCACTATGGGTCATTGGTTCCTAACACCCACTTGACACATATTCTAAAGAGTGTAGAAAATAGCTTCTACCAAAGTAGGGTATGCTAGAGGATTTTTCTATAGAACATGTACCACAACTTCCTTTATTGGATTTGTAATACCTCTTCTCAAAGGCATTGTCTAACAAAATAAAAAAACCAATCATTCATGATAAAATTCTAAAATCATATAAACAAATTATGGTATTTATAACAAAGATTTAAAATGTAAAGAATTTAAAGCAGACACAAAACTATCAATGAAAAAACCTTACTTAAAAACTAATAGTTCAATTAAAATAAAATTCTGATATAGTTCAATTAAATGACCTCAAAATCCAAGTCTCAAACCTCATAAAAGTCCCTAACAACCCATGGTAACTTGTTTTGAGTCATAGAAGTGTGCTGGACAAGCCCCTTTTTTTGTACTTACTCTCTAAATTCTAAGGTTCTTAACTCATGTTTACCCAAGACACAGAACCATACTTAGATAGTGACAAAAAAATTTATCCTAATCATCCCTTTTATACCAAATTATAATGAACCAAACCAGGTAAACTAGACAAGCTACCCAAACTGGCCTGTCAAATAATATAGGTAAAATGGGAAAAAAGAAATCAGTCCTGAATATAAGAAAAACAAGGCATACATTCATAGTATGAAGCATAAATAGATGAGAGACCATAAAATACATACAATCCAAGACTAAATAGTCTAAACCATAAGTTAAGTCAAGTTCCCATGTGACCAACAGTCACCTCTAGACCAATCGGAACCGAAATCAGTAGCAACAAGAGAATACAACATACTACAAGATCATCTTCCATTTACCTAGATCATAGAATAAATCATCTAAAATTTCCCAAAATTACAAGTAGGGTGTGAGAAAAATTCTCTTAGGATACCACCATAGTTTGTATACAAGATCTAATATCAATAATGAAACAATTATAGCTTTTAAAAAAATAGTTTTCCAAGAATTTTCATAAATCTAAACCATTTATAAATCATTTTAGCTCTTTCATCCTTTAGTTTTCCTAAAATCCATTAATATTATTGATCTATAAATATGAAAAGTTGAAGTTATATAAAATAGGAAATCATATCCATGAATCATGAGGTAAATGGGTAAACACATATCCATGAAACAACTTATTATGTGAATCTGTGTGATAAAAACTTATATAAAAACATGTGAGAACCCGTTTATGATAAAATTTATAAAGTGATAAATAACCATAAATGGTAAATAAAAAATGACAAAAACACCTCATATTGGTCTCTAGACTATGGGATAATGTATAATATGCACTCATAAACCTAAACTGGCATACATTGTATCCAATAGATATCGATTCGTACTGGTTGATATCACAAAAAGTTACCTCCTATTGGTGGAACACACACTAAGGATACCCATTTATCTATCTTAATTCACCCAAGGTTCCCAATGTGAATCTTTTCAAATTCAATTCAAAACCACTCTCGTGATTTTATAAATCATTTTCAAAGCCAATTTCAACAGATACAAAGTTTGAAAACCCATTTCCAAAACAATAAAATCCATATTCAAGAAAAACCACATTTTGAAAATATTTTACTTTCCTTAAAATCATTTGAAAACATTTATCATCTCAAATAAATGAAAAACCAAAATAGATCTATCGAGAACAATATGTAATTCAAGGAATTAACCCATGGTTTAGAAAAACCTTCCACAACATGGTAGAAACCTGTCTTCTTTTGACAACGGTTACCAAAACCAAGAGAATGGCCTTAGAAATAAAATTCATGCCAAGAAACTGAAATGAATTGATATAAAACAATATCTTATCAAAATTACACATCCAAACTATAGATTCAACTAAAACCAAAGAAGAAATAAAAGGATTACATACTCAAAGAGAATAAATCCAACCATAATGGTGATAAATCACTAAATGAATAGATCTAGATATGAGGGAGTAACCCAAAACCATCCCTAAGAGACTTTAGTTCAAGAGGGAGAAGAGCTACCAAATTATGAAATGAAAATTTAGCTGATCGGTACTCTAAAAATTCAACCCTCAGGAAATTACATGTCATGTAATCCCATTACATGTAATGAAATCATAGAAGCTTACATATTCTGAAAAACCCATTTCTTTTTATTAAAAAACGATATTTTTATTTAAAAGACATGTAAAATTTACATTATGGGTAAAATTATCATGTTGTGTATATAATTCACAAGTTTTGTCCGGTGTTGATTACACATCATGCACTCCCATTACACATCATGTAATTTCTAGAAGAACAACAAAAGACTACAGGTTTCATGCTGAAAATTCCAAAAAAAATCTATGACTTCACCATTAAAGATATCCTCTAAAATCCTTTTTGTAAATACCCAACCAATAAAAAATAAAAACCAAAATAAAGTTTAAAACATACCTGATGAAAAAGGAAATAGGGCGTACAAATATTTCCCCAGTCAATAACTTTTAAAGTAAAATATCATATATAGAAATGGTATACAGTTTAAGAAATAATCATATCTATGATACAAATAATATGAATATTTAAGAGAAATGTAATGCATAATGGATACAATGAAATTAATGTTTCAAGAGAAATTTTACAGATAAAAAAATTAATAGGAGATAAGAGATGACCATTGGTTCTTGGGAATATAGGTTTTGTAATAAAAACATATTATTTGGAAGAATAAATGGAATAAAAGTGAAATATTAAAATAAGATTTCATAAAATAATTTTATTTGTAAAACCATTGAACACCTGTATAAGAATATAAATATCATAAAATGGTTATGGAATCAGTGAAGTTCATTGTCATTTTTTAAGTTTAAAACATTCCTTTTGACTTTTTGTAATGAAATTTGAAAATGTACCTTTAAAACAATATTATAAAGATTAATTTTAAACCCTTTTAAGAAGTCAATGATCACTTAAAATTTACTTAATAAATAATTTTACTAATAAAAATTACTTTTAAAAAAATGAAAAATATGTACATGGAAAAGAAATGTATCAAATTAAAAGAGAAATAAAATTAGTTCTTATTTTAAACACTTCTTTGCTTGATTAAAGAAAAAATAGATGAAATATTGGAAGAAAATTTGTAAATTCCTTAAATATCCATAGGATAAAAAAATATGGATTTTAATAAGGATATTTTATAAGTTTCCTTCAAATAAAACTATATTAATCCCAGAAATTGAGATTGTAAAACAAATTCTTACCTCTTTTGTAAATTTTAAATTAGAACTCCTTAAAGTAATAAAGTTGAATTGAAATATTAATCATCATTAATAAATAGGTATTCATGTTAAATACATTAATGGAGAAGTATATACACCACATAAAAGTGAATAGTTTCATAATAACAAATATGTCTCAATGGAATGTAAATTGAGATGAAATCTCTTACCACACACTTCCCTTTAGTTGAACATCATTTAACCTCATGTATAATTGTTTCAAACATATTTTCCATTTAAACTATATCCATATTAATATTTACACTATCATATATAATCCTATTATAACATCTTACACTACATGAAAATGGTATTTAGTGGTGGCTTATTTTGGGTTTAGCGGTGGTTTTTCAAAACTGCCTGAAAAATATGTGTTGGGAAACTTTTCACAGTGCTTTTCAAAAAGTGTTGCGAAATGACTGTTTGGTGGTTTTGAAACTACCATGAAATTTTTAACATAGGTTTTTTATTTTATTTTTTAAAATCATTTTTTAGTTTTTTTTAACTTGTTTATATTTATTATTATTTGTTTGTTTGTTTGTTTATTATTATTATTATTATTTAATTATTATTTATTTATTTATTTACTTATTTATTTATTTACTTACTAATTTATTTATTTATTTAATTAGTTATATATTAATTTATTATTATCCATTATTATTATTATCATTTATTATTTATTATTATTATTATTTACTTATTTATTTATTTATTATTATTAATTTATTTTTGTTTAATTATTATTGTTTATTTATTTATTTATTATTTATTATTTATCATAATATTCATGAATATGTCATGCATGCCTTGCATAAAGGTTAGATATGAGTAAGAACTTGCTTATTGTGAGACTTACTCTCCCTAAAGGTGAAAATCCATGGCGTATTGATGATTTGATATATAGGGTTTCTTGAATTTGGGGTTTTTTTATTAGAGGTGTGTGTCAATCGGAAGCAGTTTCTTCTATTTTTTGGTTTCCTCGGATGAATTAAGGTAGAAATCATGGAGTTATGGATCTCTATTTCTTAAACTTGGTTCTCTTCATTTCCGTGAATGGAGTTTGGATTTTAACTTTTCAAATGTTAGGAATGATTTTGTGCAAGTTTAGATTAGGATCCAAAGTCTCAACTGGATCCTATAGAACCTGCATATCTTGCACAACATCACCATGACAATTAAAGTTCCTATTAGGCTCGATAGATAGATGGAATAGGTTAGATTCGGTCATTTTTTCAGGATACTAGTTGAGATGGATCTCAGCACCACATTCATTTAGAAGGTAATTATCTCCACTCCTGGTGATGATATTCACATGTGTGTAGAATATGATAAGTATCCCCTTTACTATGTTTTGTGCAATGTGGTTGGGTAATCTAATGAAGTCTTTTACAGGAGATTAATTTGTGGTATATAAAATTTCAAAGGGAACTTATCTAAGAACTGTAGGAGAAAGAACATGGGAAAAAGTTTGATGGAAGTTGTATCAAACCAGGAAAATGAGATGGAATAAGAAATGCATGAGCACTAATATACCCCCCATGTGGGTGTTCTTAATATTATAGGAATGTTATAGGGTTTTTTCAAGGATGGTCTGGATCCTCATTCTAAGGATACCCTCATTCCTCCAGGACGATGCATCTTGGTTGATGGTGAGGAGGGTATTTTTAATTATTCTTTGAATATCTTTGATAAGTCATGGGATGGCCTTATTTCAGATATGGATACCTCTAATGTTGAAATTATTGGGGATAGAATTGGTGAGGATGAAGATGGATATACTGATTATGAACTTGAATCACAAAGAGCTATTGATATTTAGTTATGGAAAGTGTTCAAAATAATTTCTTTAAGAAATCAAAAATCAAAATTGAATATAGATGGTGTTATGCCACAAAAGGTTTCCAAAAATAGATCTGGTCCTGTCTAAAAACATATTGATCCTAGTATCCTACTTTCCTCAAGTATTGAAGTGAAATATTGTTGTTTGGACTCTTCTGTAACAGTGTAAAAGGAATTTGGAGCATCAAAGGTCTCTGGGGGTCAGCTGATGTCTTAGTCTACTGGAATTATGGCCATTCCTACTAACATGATCCATGTTGTCCCTTAAAAATCCACTTCATATGATGTTTATAACTCTAAATATGTCTCATTGACTCCAAGTAAACATAAAGGTAAGGTTTAAGGGATGGAATTGGTTTCTACTTGCCCTGGTGTTTTATCTCCCAATAAGGAAGTGGTTGTGTATGAAAAAGTGGTGATGGGGTATTCACCTATAGATGAACCTATTGAATCTAATTTAGGTGTAGTGGTGGAGGGAGATCATGTTGACAACCATCTAGTGCCACAAAAGAAAGATGTAGCTCTAACACTCACCATTCGGGTTACATAGCAGGAGCCTTATTTTGATACCACTTCTAAAATTAATTTGGACAGTCCTTTAGTTAGGATAACAGACATGAGACCTCAAGACATAGTAATGGGCCATGCTATTTACAAACCTTTTGATGTTACAGGACCTTCCAAGGCAATACACATCCATATCAAAGGTAATGTTCATACACATAATCCTATTGAACTAATTGCCTCTGACAGTAGTGATGAGGATAGACATAGATGTGTTGATGCTTCTAATGCAGAAGAAATGAATGATACTTCAGATGATGAATCTGTCGATGATGGTGGGGGACCTTGGTAGTGGATTAATCCATGGAGAAGGGGTCGACATCCCCGTGGTCAGTGTGGATTAGTTTCATATCAAAGTATGATAACTCGCTCCCGTGTGGTCTGAATGGTTTTGTCAAATGTTGTTGTCTCGAGTTTTCTAACTACTTTGATATATTTTTATTTCCTGATGAGGGGAGATTATTGTCTGACCCCATCCTCTCCATTCTTGTTCTATTTTTATACATTCAATAAAGGGTCTTTGACCTGAGCCTATTCAAAATAATATTATTATTATTAAATAATGATAATAATTAATAAATAATAAATAACAAATAACAAATAATACATAAAAAATAAATATGAAATTAATAATTAATAATTAATAATTAATTAATAATAATTAATAAACATTAAATAATAAATTATAATGATAATAAAAAATTAAATAAATATATATATAAATAGTAAATAATAAAACAACAAATGATTAATAAGTAATAAATAAATAATAAATAACAAATAAATATTAAATATTAATTAATTAATTGATTAAAAATAATTTAATAATAATTTAACAATAAATATATAATAAATAAGTAATAAATTCATAGTAAATTAATAAAAATAACAATTGAATAAATAATAATTAATAATTAATAATTATACATATATAATTACATATAAATTTATTTAAATACAATTATATATATATCCTAAAAATATAAAAATACAATTAAATTTTCATAAATTTGTATAAATACAAGCATTAAGACACATAAACACACACACCAACTAAAAGAATACATATAAATATATATACCAACATCATATATATAAATATATATAAAGAGATATAAATATATATAAATATAGGCCAATATGAATAAATAAATGTAAATATATATTCATAGATGTAATTATATATAATTTTTATATAAATATTGACAAAAATATATAAATTATAAAGAAATGTAAATAATTGTATAAAAATACAAATATATATATAATAGATGATAAATCAGCAAAAGAGAGAAAACCACAACAATTGTAACACCATCAAATCATTAATAATTTAAATCCATGGAATAAAATCATAGAAGACCCAACAAGGATATGAATACACTATTAAATGAATCTATAATCACATCGAATGTTCAAAAATCGTGGTATTCGGAAAAAAACTCAATTATTGAGGCATTATGGGCCTTTTTTACCTCGAAAAAATAGTAAAGGGGGTATCCTCATTTAACATGATATAGAGATCATCAAAATCATTGGTTTTATATATGGTCTAGGTCAAATGGACACTTATATCAAAATTTATGGTCATTTTGGAAGTTGAAGTTCAATTTTTTAACTTCTTTTAAAATTTTAATAAATTTTATTGTATTAATCATTACTAAATTATTATCTAATTTCATTATAGCTCATTTCAAAAGCATCTATTTTACTGGTTATGTAGCTAAACTAGACACCCAAATCAAAATTAATGGTTATTTTATGCTAAAATATGTTTTTTAATTATTTATTTTATTTATTTTTAGTGGTGGTTTTTTAAAAAACCATAACTAATTTGTAGTGGTTTTTAAGAACCACTAATAAAAATAACAAAAATTAAAACATATTTATTAGTGATTCTTTAAAAACCACTGCTAAAAATATTAAGAAATATCTACCAGTATCTTTCAAAACTTACACTAAAAACCATCATGAATTTCAAATTTTCCTATAGTTTTATCACTCGTTAATTAATAATATTTCATTATTAACAATGTTTCAAGTATTAGCTGCTACGTTTTCTCATGCATGTTTTTTCATATAAGTTCAAGTTATTGTATATAGGATATAGTTCCATCATCTCCAGAATGATATTAATGTTATAAGTATATTTACTCATTTGATACATTTTTATAATCATTCATGAAAGTTAGATATGGAAAATCAATCTCATCGCTTTGTGGAGATGGTAGGTCGTACATACGCATGAATGATGATACCATTTTCATAACAAGTGAAGGGGTAATTAAGTGGATGATATATTAATGTTATAGAATAAATATCATTTCATAAATATTTTATAAATTAATTATTTCTATCATTATGACTATTCATGTGAGTTGGTTATGGAAAACAAATTGCATTGGTTCACGAGACGGTAGTTCTCCATACACATGAGCGATGGTTTTGTTTCCAATTTGATGAAGAAGGAGATGGATAAATTTTCTTTCATAAAAATAATGACATATAATAATATGGTATATATTTTTGTTATTATATTTTAATTATTAATACATAATTGAAGGTGATAAAATAAGGAATAAAAATAAAAATCTAGGTGAAGACAATTAGCTTCTCTTTGAAAAACCTCTATTGGGTATCTTATGAAGGACCTTAGAGTTGGTATTTTAGGAAGACCAGAACATCTATAATGTGTATAAGGATTTATGGGGGAGATTTTGGTGGGGGGGTTTCAAACTATATTTCTTTAGAGGTGTGAATAATTGAGGGGAGGAGGTTCCATTTTATAACTGTGATAGGTGACACACTTGTAATTTCTCAAAGTTTTTCAACAGTGTCATGTCACTTTCTTGGACATATGGATTAAAAATGGATCATATTCAAAGGTTAAAAGGATAATTTTTAAATAAAACCAACAAATTGTGCTTCAAAACGTATTTTTTTAATTTTTATTCTTGTCTTTTTAGATTAACCCCCGGTAAACCCATTTTAACATTAACCGTGATAATTAATTTGCATTGTTTTTATTATTAATTATGACCAAACATTAAGATGAACTTATTAAATAATATTAATTATTCTGATTCCAAATATTTTATCCATTTTATCAAATTAAATTCGTATAAATACCATAATTTAATTTAAAAAATAAACCTCCAAAACATGTTGAAAAACGATTTTCTAAGAAATGAAATTTTCAAACATAAGATGATCTTACATGAACTACATGAATATTAATCATAATTAGATGGAATTAAATTATTTTTATTAGATATATAATCCATAAATTTAATTTTAATAATTAAACATTAAATATTGTTTAAATTAATTAAAAAGAAACAACATTATGCCTTTTTTTAAAAAATGGTTTTATAAAGAAAAAAATGGTTTTTTGAAAAATGCCCCTTTTACCTCCAAATGATATTTTCTTTATTTATATAAAATTTATAGTAAATAATTTTTAATTATATATATTTTATAAAACATTATTAAAAACAAAGTGAAGAATGGTTAAATACTTTTGATTATTCAAAAAAGCATATTTCAAAGAGAAAATTTTAAAAATTCGTACTAGGCTTATTTTAACCAAGTAAATTCAAAATCGATATTCATCCTATAAAATTAGAATTTGTGTTCCATAAAATATTAAAATTTAATTTGTATTATAGTTTTATTAAAATTCCATTCTCACTTACTATTATTGAGTCTCGTGTGTTACATTCTTCCCTCCTACAAAAATTCTATCCTCAAAATTTTCATGAATATTACTTAAACAAATAATGATGGTTCTTATTCATAATATCCTCTAGTTCCCACATTTCATCCTCAATTTTATTATTTTTACAAATTAACTTTTCCAATTTTGTTATCTAATTCCTCAATTATTTTTCTCAAGTTTCAATAATCTAAATGGGCTCTTTATAGTAAAATAAATCATGTTCCAATTCTATTTTTTAGAGGTGAAGGAATCTATTGGGTCTGGCATGTACTTCCTTAACAATGATATATATAACATATCATGTACTTTAGGGAGTCTTGGAGTAATTTCAATTGATAATACATAGTTCCAATTCTTTCCAGGATTTCAAATGGTCTAATGTACCCGAGGATCAATTTCCCTTTCTTAACAAACCTTATAACACCCTTCCATGGAGATACTTTCAAGAAAACATAATCTCCCACTTGAAATTCCAAATAATTCCTCCTGTTATCAAACTAAATCTCTTTATTAATTTGAGATACTTTAATATAAGTTTGAATAGTATTTACCTTTTTCATTGTCTCCTCAACAAGTCCTATGACTATAAGTTTCCTTTCACAAACTTCATCCCAATAAGTTAGAGTATGACATCTCTTGTCATATAATTCTTAGTATGGTTCCATTTGAATAATTGAATGGAAACTATTTTTATAGAAAAATTACACCAAAGGTAAATACTGATTCCAAATACCTTTAAATTCAAGTGATCAAAACCTCAACAAATCTTCAAATGTTTGAGTATTCCTTTCATAATTCTCATCTATTTGAGGACAGTATTTGGCACTCAAATGAAACTTAGTATCAAGATATTTTTGAAGGATATTATAGAATTTAGATATAACTTGGGGATCATGATATGATACAATTTAATGAAGAACATCATGAAGTCTTACAACTTCATTAATATAGATTTTTTTAAGTAGTTTCAGAGGTAAATATTCTCTCATAGTGAGGAAATATGCAGATCTTATGAGGTAAACAATAATAACCCATATTGAATCATTATTTCTTGGAGTCTTTGGTAATCCATTGATAGGGTCCATATTAATGTCATCCCATTTCAAAATAGGAATATTTAGAGCACGCATAACTCCTTTAGGATGTTTTCTCTTAGCATTCACTTATTGAAAAACCAAATATCTTGATACATGATCCGAAATTTCCCACTTCATGTTATGACACTAAAAATGGTCCCTAAAATACCTATACATATTGGTGATACCAAGGTTTATAAGGAAATATGATCTATGAGAATCATCCAAAAATTCCTTTATTAGATCAAGTATAGATGGAGCATATAGTCTCTTTATAAATTTCATAATTCCAACTAAATAAGCTAAGTATTCCAATTTCCCATCATTAAAAATATTAATCTTCTTTTGAAAATTCTCATCATCATATTGGGAAATTTTTATATTTTACAAAAATATGGGTTCGTAATCATTTGAAAATTGATTGATCTACCCCCCTTACTTAATAATTCCCAGATCCATATTTACTGGATCCATGAAAATAGGATCTCAATCAATTGTCATGTTGAACAGAACTCTATGGTCTTTTTTTTCTTAGTGTATTTTTTACCTTATTTTTCTTCCCTATGAGGTAGTGTATTGAGAAATAATAATATTTGAGTGATTTTATCCATAACACACTACAAAATATTTCACTTTTTCTAACGGGGACATATCTGTTGGTAAAAGTTAATTTTTTATTGGTAAAACTTTTTACCAGCATATATTTCC
This sequence comes from Viscum album, assembly GCA_963277665.1. NCBI lineage: Eukaryota > Viridiplantae > Streptophyta > Magnoliopsida > Santalales > Viscaceae > Viscum > Viscum album. The sequence continues at coordinate 1,546,255,227 of OY728142.1, forward strand.
CTGTCACTAATCTGTTGGTAAAAACTCTGTCGCTAAATGTTTTTACGATAGATAAAATAGTTCTGTTGCAATTCTAATTATACCAACAGATAATATATAAGTTGGTTAAAGTGTTCAGCAACAGGTTATGGTGACAAATTTATCTGTTGGTAAATATATTACCAATACATAATATGTATTTATTTATAAATGACATTTAAATAAAAATTAAATATTTTTGTTGCTAATAAAATTTCATATTAAATTTATTATTTTATCATATATAATACATAAAATATAATTTTAACACATGTTCAAAGTTAGAAAAATAATCAATTATATTAATAATGAAATATCTTATACAAAACGTTTGATACCCCAATATTAATAATGAAATAGTTTATAAAAATGTAGGATCCCCCAATCCCCCCATGATGGATCCCCTAATAGGGTCCATCCCACCTCCAAGCGACCCATCCATGCCATCTAGTCAGCTCTAGCTCTAGCGCCCCAACCATTTCAGTGACTCATCCATGAAATCTAGTCAGTTATAGCTCCAGCGCCTCAACCATGTCGGCACCCCATCCATGTCATCTATTCACCTCCAACTCCAGTGACCAGCTCCAGATAAAAGAAAGATTAACTTTGACCCAAAATAGAGGAAGTTTTGGTATAGTCTATGTGCATCCTAATCAACCACCATGCTGGAAGGCTCAAGCTTCTTGTAATACTTTAGAATCCATCCATGGTCTTCCAACATCAACCTACTTCAAAAATAATTATGAAGAAAATAAATAGTTTTCCAATTTATAATCAAAAAACAAATAAAAAATAACAAAAACTAAAGAAATACATAAATATGTACATTCGAAACAGAAACTCAACCTATTAAAAAATAGAAACTCATGATGTATCTCATACTCCTCTAGTATCCATCCATGATCTTCCATCATTAGTTATCGCTACAGTGATTCACATAGTAGATCTATTTCTCTCTTGCTCCTAGCAATGTTACCTTCAATTTCCAACTTCATACATCAATATAACAATGAGATATCGGCATTCAATAAAAATACAATTTCATCTAATTTAAATTATAGGTGCTTGTGTGTAAGAAGAATTAAATTTTTGCAAGTGTTGCAATACCTGTAAGTGCAACTGACTCTGCCAAGAGAGAAACAATCTTTACAACATCAATTATTTTTTATAAAGAAAAAATGTTAAAAACTAGGTGACAGGTAACAAAAATAATCTAGACTTAAATAATGAAACACTAATCAATATGACTGCAATGAAATGGAGCTTGAAACATTCAAATTCTGAGACATCGTAGAACTGCAATAGAATCATGGGAAACCCCCGCAAAGAACATACTAGACCTCCAGTATCTTCCTTCCATCCTCATCATCACTAGCCTATCAAACACTCCACCATCTATCTAAATAGATTTATATCAGCAATTAATTACAAAAACATCGAGACAAACAGTTAAAAAATATGATCAACATTCTAGAAAACTCACCTCGCACATCTTTGAACATATCAAAACTAAGACCACAAACATCCAAGATGATCAAATGGTACTCCAAGTCAAGCATATTCATGATTAGTTGATCAAAGAAACAAGATAAAATAATGGTGAATCCTAAAACCATGTTGACTTTACCTAAGAAAGTAAAATAAGGAAAAATACCACAAAATTATGACAATAATGGGTTCAATGGTGCATCCAAATGAAATCTTGAGTCGGAAAAATACTCCCTTAACCTGGAGACCCAAAGCATAGACAAATTCCATATACATATTAGGATTCTCTTCTGTTGTAATGATCAAACACCCACAACCCTGAGGCAAAACATATCACTCTCTCTTTCTTTTCTCTTATCATCACATGGATTCAGAATCTAAGCCACTTGTTTACACATTTCACCACAACAACGAACCCAACAATAATGAACAGTCCAAATAATAGTCATACCTCTAGCACCACCCATCCTTGAATAACAACTGTGAACCTAGTGTTGGAGATCCGCCACAAACACTGCAACACACCACTAAAAATCATCCATGAAATCCAAAGTACACATGAAGAACCTTGAAATGAACCCTCAATGCATAAATAGAATAAGAAAAGCAATGCAAACACAACCTATCACAAACCATAAACACGCGCACACACATCTAATAGGTGCATCATTGAAAATTTATCAAGCGGAATTCCCTATATTGTTCGAAATAATCAGTAAATAAAAAGGGAGACCACGAACAACTAATTTGTCGCCAAACTACCTGTCTCACAAGTAAATATCACAAGGTAAGTGATCAAATCTTCACCCTAAAGATGATGAGTGACCATAAATAACACACAAAAAATGTGAACCAAAAAAACATGACAAAAAATTTCCAAGAAACTAACTGAAACCAAAAAATAATAAATAAAACAACCAGCCTAATCAAACATCCTTAATCTGTTCAAGTCATCACTCAATGACCAAGAGATAATGATCATAGAAATTATTTTATAAATCTAAAAAATATGGAATATCTAAATTATTTATTAAGATAATTTTCAAATTCAAAAAAAAATAATCATAAATCAAATTTGATAGCATATTCCATTCTATAGAAGCTGAAAGATAACTAGCGAATACTAGACCAAAATTATAATTTAGTTATAGTATCAAATAACAAAAATATGCAAGATAGATTCATAGTTTCAAAACCAAAATTGAACACATAAAATTAATTCATGACAATATTCAAAAACAATATCAACATAGTTATGATTCAATACACAAAATGAAATGATCTAAACAATGTAGTATTGGTCAAAACAAAATAGTTTGTGCCATAAAATAGAATCATAATTATCACAATTACAATTCTAAAACAAAAACTGAAGTATAACCAGTTCAAGTAAAATTAAACAACATAGATGATAATAAGTTACTGACCAAGAAAACTATCAATGATAGAGTTCTTGACAAATCAAAGGTACACAGTTAACACAAGCTTGAGATATCAACATATACACCCACCTTATACTGACTCACTCACACAGATATCAACATATACACCCAAATATTATGTTTGATATTGAATGATATAGTATCCAAAATGTAATAATAACCTCTAACAAATGGGAATTTAACTAGAAAATATCACAAGATTGATAGAGAACATCACTAGAAAGTATTCAAAACATCCAAATTCTGAGAAGGGAAGTAAATGGATATAGTGATACTCTAAAGATACTTGATTTTAGCACACATGAAATATTTGAGTGTCAATAATTATTTAGTTGGATCTTGAGCTACTCTAGAAATTATTCATTTTGAAATTAAATAATCGAGAAGTCATGAACATAATGGATGAGATGATATTTTAAGATATAAAATTAATGTTAATACATATTTATTAGTTGGAATACTTTTAAAGTCACTATACAATTTCTACTATGTATTTCCAATTTTGTATATGTGTTTACATATCATTTACAGAATCAAGCTTCATCGGGTGAGCTCGACTAACTCGGTTTCAAATTTGAGTAGAGTTCAATCTTGAAAGTCATTATTCAATCTAGTTTTAAATGATAGCCAAGCTTGGGTTGAAGTAGTATCATCTATTTACTTGACTTGACTTAATTTGATTACACCCCCTAATAGGGAACTTGAACTCAATTTGAGACAAACATATACACCCACCTTATACTAATTAACTATATATAACCTGGCATGTTTATATTCTCTTTATTTAAAATTAAACTAATAATGTCATTGTTGCCTTTGGAATAGGAAACTCTCAAAGTAGAGCCATATAAGAGCCGATATAGAAGGCTAAAGAGAGATAAAGATGCATATTTTTCACATTTATGTAACCACAAATGTAGAACAAAGTGATGTAGGGTTACCTTTGGTTGAGAGAAATTTAGTAACTTGTTCTTTGTGAAGTGGTTTTATGAACCAAAATCTGTCACATATGATGTTAGGGTAAAAGTAACTCCCACAAAACCTATAACCATTAACAAAATACCACGTAGAATAAAAAATTTCTAAGGGATTTTTCAAAAAATATTTCAAATTTCCATTTTAAAAACTATAAATAATTACTGTAACTGTTTTTCTTAAAAAAAGATTACAAATATATAAAAAAATCAGAAGCATACCAACTATTGTCCGTTGTGCTTGAAAAAATATCTAGAGCACATCCAAAAAGTTAAATTCATTTTCATGACATAAGGATTAAAATTACTCTTTAAAATATAAAAATTGAGTTAAAAATCGATATTTTTTATGAGTGATAATGATTGTTACCCTCCAAGTAAGTCAGCTTGAACACATCTCTTATGAATGAAATCGATCATGCCATTTTCTTTTTAGAAATGTTCACATCAATGACACCATAAAATATGATAGTTGAGTAGAAATTGATTAGTGATAAATAAGTTAATGTTGCTCAAAAATTAATAATAAGTAATAAGTGTAAATTAACAAAGAAACTAATGCAAGTTGAGGAAAAAATGATGTTTTTTCTGAGTGATAATGAGTGTAACATTGCAAAAAAATTAATAAAAATTCATAATTGAACATTAATAAAGTAGATAACAATAAAATAACACATTTGATAATTCATTTTAAATAATACAATAAATTATGATTCATTAACATGAAGCACCAATGGTTTATAATCACAAAAAAATATCATTGTGATGTTCAAAATATAAATGAAATTCTGTGTATATATCAAATAGAGTATACACAATTGAACATAACAACAAAATCAAGAACCAAAAAAGAAATTCAAATTAGAAAACATGCAAAGTAATATAAAGAAAACACAAAAGAACACACCAATTTAAGAAGGTTCAAACCAATACTTTATAATCCTCAGAATGGATGCTCTCACAAAATTCAACAAATAAAACATTTTGAAAGGAGATTACCAGAAAGATGAAATATGTCCTTTTGAAAAACCATGAGTCATCATCACCTCAGCCCATAGAATTGGTATTTATTTTAATTTGAAATTTCACAGTCATAATAGGAGACATATAAATTATGTTCGAAGAACCAAAGAAGACTTGTACAAGAAATAAATATGATCAGAAAAGCAAACAAAACACAAAATCCACAAAACAAGAGAATATAGTAACTGTATTATAATAAGGTAATAAAATGGAAAAAAATAAAAATAATTATTACTCACACAGTCCACCACCGCATCCTAATGTCACATTCAAAGGAAAATATTTAAGTAAAGTTATATCTATGACCAATGATCCAGCATGGAAGTTTTGTGAAGAATAATTCCTTGCTCTGGTCATTCATAGGCAACAGTTGGGCCACTTTCTTGTTGAGAAGACCAGTCGACCGCACATTTTCCCCCATCAGTTTTTGAACATCAGCAGGGAAGCGGTATGTGATTAGCTAGAAGATGTAAGGTGGGGCGGCAGCGGCGTGACGGGATGTGAGGTGGCGCGGTGGCGGCGTGGCGACATGTGAGGCCGAAGTAGGGCATGGCAGGGCGGCGGGATGTGATATTGGAGTAGGGAAGGGCAGGATGTGAGGTGGGGCGGGGGCATGGCCGAACACGGATAGGGGTGGTGATGGAGTACCAATTAGGATTAGGGTTTTACTAGTGTTTTTTTATAAATATTATTTAAATGTTTATTAAATAAATAATCTTGAAAAATATAAAAACAATAAATATTTCTAGAAAATTGAATAAATGGAATTGAAAAATATAAAAACATTTAATATTTTGAGAAACTTGAAAATTAAAATCAATTATGAGATGTTTTTAATAAAGATATGAGAAATAAAAATTTACTCTGATCATAAAAATAATACAAATATATATAATGTTTCTTTTAATTGGTTATTGATAAAATCTTATTTTTTGGTTAATGGTTTATTGTAACATTTTTTATGGATATCAAAAGATTTTTTAGTAATAGCATTATTTATAATAGATTTATGTGTTAGTAAAAAATGTTGGTATTAGTATGATAAAGTAATAGATTCAACTGTTAGTAAATGATATGTTGGTATTGAATGATTAATATCAATAGATATATATGTTAGTAAAAATAACTGTTGGTATTAAACAGTAATACCAATAAAATTTATTATCTGTTGGAATTGCTCATTTTTACCAACAGATATATTTTCTGTCAATAATTTTTTGTTGGTAAAAGTCAATTTTTTGTAGTGAAATTTGTATCATATTGATCTATTTCTATGAAAATATGTTTTTTATTATCTAATAGTCTATGTATATCTCACATATTTCACCATAGATACAGTGTCTCTATATATTCAAAGAAACTATTTTGGCTACCAACTCAATATCATGAGTTAAATAGTTTTTTTCATGTTTTTTTAACTACCTTTATGCATGTGAAATGATTTTATCATTCTAAAAAAGGGCACAACCAAGTCCCTTCTTCAATGCACCAATATATATCACAGATCCATCATTTCTTGATAATGGAGTTAAAATCAGAGCATTGAAAATGTCCTCTTAAATTCATTAAAAAAATATTCACATTAATTTTTCCAAGTGAACTTAAACATTTACCTATAATCTTGGTCAATAGGTTGTCCAATTAAGAAAAAATTTGAATGAATTATCAATTTTATCCTTCCAAACCAATGTAACTATGAACCTTAGTTAAGTTTGTTGGTGTAGTTCATTCTCTGAATACCTTTTACTTCATATTATCAACTAAGATTCCATCATTTGAGACAATATATCCAAGAAAATAAACTTCTTATATCCATAATTCACACTTTCTAAATTTTCCATATGACTATTTTCCTCTAAGAGTCTTAATAATAATCTATATGTGATTCTCATGGTCTTCATATCTTTTAGAATATACCAAGATATAATCAATGAATACCACAAAAAAATAGAAATATATTCCTTAAATACTATATTCATTAGATCCATAAAAATTCATGGTTCATTAGTCAATTCAAATGGAATTATTATAAACTCATAATTTCCATACCTTATTTGAAATGTTGTCTTATAAATATCTTCCTTATTTACTCGCAATTCATGATACCAAGAGTGAAGTTAAATATTTGAAAAATATTAAGCTTCATGAAGATGATCAAATAAGTCATCAGTATGATGAAAAGGATACTTGTTATTTATCATAATAGAATTTATTTCCCTAAAATAAATGCACAACCTCATATATACACCTTAATTCTTAACGAAAAGAATAGGGGATCCTCAAGGTGGAACAGTAGGGAAAATAAATACCTTATCAATCAAAATGTCTAGTTTTTTATTCAACTCCACTAGTTCCATGGTGTCAATTCCATAGGGAATATTTGATATTGGTCTTTCATCAGGGATTAAATAAATGAAAAACATGAATTCATGCTCTTGTAGATGTCCAGTTAATTCCTCAAGAAATATATAAAAGTATTCATGTACAATAGGTACATCATCCATTTTAAGGTTTCCTTTTGTATCCATACAAATCTTTTCTATTCATCCCCAAGAATCTTATTTATAATAGATCCTAGCAGTGAATCTAAACATGACTTAGATGATGAATTCTTCACTCTAAAGATAAGGAATTCCATGTCTTCATCACAAATTGTAATTTACTTCTCTTCATGATAAATTTTTTCATCATATATTAAAATCTAGTCTATACCAAGTATTATATCAAATTCAACCATATGTATGATAATAAATTCATTAAATAACACTACAATATAATTATCTTTTAGCGGTGTTTTTTTAGCGGTGGTTTAAAAAACCACCTCTAATTTTTTTAAATAATTTAGCGTCGGTTTATTAAAAACTGTCACTAAACCTATTTTTTTACAGACCCAACACTTCTCCCCCCAACCCCTATACCCCTATAACCCCCCTCCCCCCCCCGGGAAAATCCCTAGGATCCCAAACCCCACCTCCCTTGTTGTAGTTCATGACCCTCACCGCCCCTCGACACATCTCACTACCCCTCACCATGCCTCACCACCCATCGCCACCAGTCACTACCTTTACCACCCCTCGGCACCAGTCTCTATACCATTGTGGTGAGGTTTTAGTATTATCTTGGGTTAGTTTCTCTAAATTGGGTTTAATCATAGTTATTTATTATCAATATTGATGATTTTCGTATGATCTTGCATTTATAGGTTCCCATTGTGGTGCGGATGTGGTTTTCCACAAGATTTTGGAAGTTTCCAAGCTTGTGTTAGGTGATTCCATAATTTAACATTATTAAATGAATTTATTATGCTTTATGTTATTCTTAATTATGTTTTATTAATTGTGTGAATGGATAGAAACATTTTTTCAAAGGGTTTTGAGGTGCGTATGGGTTGAAATATGATTTTGAAAATGAAATTGGTTAGGTTTCATGTGTGCCTTTTTTTATGCTTTCCAAATGTGTTCCATGAATTATGTAAATATTAGTAATTATAGTTGGATTCTTGAGTATTGAATTAATGATATTGGGTAATATCATGATATTAGGTAATGATGTCTTCTCCACTATGTTATGGGAATCAAGTGTTAATGTATACCCCACTATATTAGGGGAAACATGTAGTGATATCAGATCTTCTATGTTATGATTTACTATGATTATTTCTATGTAAAAATTTTATGCCACACTCTTAAATGTATATGTTATGATCAATGGATCATCTTTATTATATTATGTTTCCATATTATTACACTATAGTACATGTTTAGTCATCTAAGATTACATGTCCTTCTATCATGACATGTGATCAACTCTCATGAATCCATGACATTTTTAATAAGTTATTTATTACATGCTCATCTTTACCATATACTTATGATCTAACCATTAATGGTATATTGATAATTTTTTATCTAACTAATAATTTGATCTTATCTAATTCTTATGTTTTCCATTATAATATCCTAGGTTTCTAAAACCTTTCCTTTCTGATTTACCAGGGCTTAAAAGTATCATGGGGGGTTCAAGGAAATTCCCACTTGAAATTTATAGATTTTAATACATGGTCCCTTGACCAATAGTGTTATCACTTTACCCTATGTGTGGTTAGTTTGTTCCATGGTACATTCATTCGGTTCCTTAGTACGGTTTTTTGGTTCCTTCTTGTTGTTTATTGGTTCCTTCACGCGGCTAGTTAGTTTATTCTTGCAGTTTGTTGGTTCTTTTATCCAGTCAGTTTGTTCCTTATTATGGTTGGTTGATTTATTTTTTTAGTCACCTGATACTTTATGTGTTTGGTTGGTTTCTTCCTATAGTCACCTATTTTTTTCATTCATTCAGTTTGTTTCATCTTACAGTTGATTGGTTCCTTTATACAGTTTGTTTATTTCTTCTTACAGCCAATTTCTTCTTAATATAGTTGGATGTTTATTTCTTATGGTCAGTTAGTACATTCATTTGGTTAATTTATTGGCTTGAATTGTTTTATCCATTCTCATGGTTGGTTCAACAGTTTGTAAAAATTTCAAGTTCTTAAAAAGAACAATATTTTTTATAAAAATATGTGAAAATGATATTAATGTAAAATTTACAATTAAATTCATAAATAAATATTTTAATATCTATTTTTTGGGGATTGAATATTTTATTTTAATTCCATAAAACTATGGATTTAATAGGTTATCCTACTTTCTATAATTGAAACAAAATTAAATGGAAATTGAAAAGGTATATTGACAATAATAATTTTCACTATTATTCTAGGATCTATTTTAGGAAATTTAATATACATGATTTCATTTATCTTTGGAATTTAATGTTTCCTTTGAGTATACAAAAATAATAATTTACTCATAAGCCTGGGATTCATCTACCATAGTCGTAAATCCTTTCACCTGATGATTCCTGGCATGTTCTACTTCTTGGTTTCCCATGTATTTTCTAAAGTAGTGAGTCATGTTTAAGGTAGGATTTTGTTTACATTTCATATTTCTAACTTCTATGAAATTATTATATGATTTATCAAGCCATTACCTTACTGATATGAAGGTTAAGTAATTGTCAGTTTGTTCATCTGTTATGGTGTAGCATGACATGCAAAAAACTATGGGGATGTGATCCTTGTTCTCATCTTCTTTTATGGATCATTTTAATTTTCATGCTTTGGTTTTCTAGTGGGTGGGTTCTATGGAATAACTAATGATTTTAATTAACTATATTAAATTGAATTGGAATTAAATGGGTGTAATGGCAAGGGTTTTTCAATTTTATAATTATTTATGACTATTTTCTTTTAAATCTTTTAACATGTTGTGATATGTATGTTGTGGATTCTATGAATTTTAAACTACTAGTGTGGTTTGATAACCCTTATATTGAATTTTTATTTAAACCCATAGTTTTAAAAGGATTAATATGAATATTTTTAAATGAATTTTATTCCTGTGTTAACATAGAAATTGTCTAAAAATACCCATGCATAAGAAAATTAATTAATGTGAATTCCCCATTTAAAATAATTATGTTAAAATATGTGGTTTGGAAATATATTAATGTGTGATTCTATTTTTTTTTTGTGGCCTTGTGGTTTGGCACTCCAACTACGCCTCGCCATACCTTTCACCAAGGAACACTTAGGCACTCGCCTTTAACAACACTAGATTTAACCATGACTTTGGTTATAACACAGGTTACGCCTTATGATATACTATAGAATGAATATATATGTTTTGACTTCATGAATTTAGTATAAAACATGGGAATGTGCTCATAAGTCTCTTCCTAAAGGAATCTCAACTTGTTGTTCTAAATCAAAATGTACTAAAGTAGATCCAAGAACACAACTAAATAAATGCATTCCCTTGAAATAGAAATCTTGTTTAGCATCCTTGTAGCTAAAAAAATTTTGATAGGATTTCTTACAAACAATAAAATTCAACCTATAACTTCAATATTGAAAAAATGAATTGTTATACCCAAAAACTGAATCCAAATAGGTGACACTAAATAATCTATCCCCTCTATCCAATTTGGATAACACATCCTTTGTCATCAAACATCCACCAATTCACTCAATGAAAAAAAATGTTACAAAATGTATCCATTAAATAAAAAAGAGTATCATGATAGTAGCTTAACGGTTTTGAGAACCATGCTAGTCCTATAATAAATTATTGAAATTGGATTATGATACTTTTTTCAATGACTTCTTAGAATAATATTTTTATTAAAAATGGATTTCAACATGTATTTTTTCTCTTGGGTTTCTTAATAGATTTTAAACAAAAAATGTAACTCTTTTACACATCATTTTCCTCACAACTAGACTTTATGAATTTCATTTATCCCTTTTAAAATTATTTATTATTTACCATATGTATTTATATAGGAAAACCTTATTTAACATATTAATATTTTTTCAACTAGTATATATGAATATCTTTACCTATTTAGTAATAGTTAGGTGTTTTAATTTTTTTTTAATATTGTGTAGGCACATTGTGATATACATGGATAAAAGTTGGATCACATTACCAAGGAACACACCTCAGTATGCTAAGGGTTTGGAGTAGTTTTTAGATTTTTAAATTTCCAATTGATCCGTTGAAGGGAGAATAAGATGTCAAAGTCCTAAATGTAAATTTAGAAGATGGTTTAAGAGAGATGAAGTTTATGAACACTTGATATTAAAGCAATTACCTACTCGATATTTTTGCTGGATATGGCACAGATAATTGAACATTACATAAAGGTTGAGAACTGATTTCAATCCAAAGAATGAGATCCAAACTTCATCGACAATAGAAAATGATATAAAAAACCATATAAATAATGCATTCGGCAATGCAAGACACCAAAATCAACATCAAAAAATATCAGAACAACCAGTTGATGGTTCTACAAATAACAACGTGAAAAGTAATGTTTTTGAGAATATAGGACAACCAGATCAAGATTGTAACATATCATTTGATCATCCTATTGATTCTGTGGAGACTAATGTAAGAGAAAACTTCACTGAGTAGACAGATTCATTTCATGGTTTAGTTGACGATGCAAATCAAGAGATATATAGTAGAAGTTTTAAATATTCAAAACTTTATTTTCTGCTAAAGTTGTACCATATAAAATGCCTATGTCGAGTTAAAAATAAGGCAATGATCATGATATTGGAATTGTTATGTGATTCATTTCCTAAAGAAAACATCCTTGAGTCTTTTTATGTTATGAAAAAAGTTGTTAACAGGCTTGTTCTGAATTATACAAAAATACATGTGTGTCCCAATGATTGTATAATTTATTTGCAGGAGGATTTAAGTAAATAGAATTGAAAAAATTTATTCTTTTAGATGTAAATTAATGGGTGATGTTGGAAGTTTAAATAAACATACTACTATGACTAAGAAGAAACGGAACACACCTGCAAAGTTTTTTCATTACATTCCAGTAAAGCCTTGATTGCAAAGATTATTCATGTCATTGAAAACTACCGAACACATAAAGTGGTATTCTGTAGAAAATAAAAATGATGGGTTAATGAGACATCCAAAAGATTTAAGATCATGGAATATATTTGATTCATTACATCAAAATTTCTCATCAGATCCTAGGAATGTTTGATTGGGATTGGTTGCTGATGGATTCAACCCATTTGGGACTTTGAGTACCAATTATAGCATTTGGCCAGTTGTCTTGATCCCTTACAATCTACCTCTGTGGATGTGTATGAAACAAATGTATTTTATCATTTCAATGATTATTACTAGAAAACAAATTCTTAGAATTGATATTGATGTATACTTTCAGCCTTTAATTAAATAATTACAAGATTTATATAGCAATGGTATTGAGACATATGATGATTCATCTAAAACAATGTTCAAAATGCATGTTGCTCTAATGTGGACCATTAGTGACTTCCCTAAACTTGGGAATTTAGTTGGTTGGAAAACTTACATGGGTTAGGCTTGTACTATTTGTAACTTTTATTTTGATCCCAAATGGCTACCACACAGTGTAAAATGGTGATTCTTGTGCCATTGAACATTTCTCGATGCATGTATAACCCCAAACACTTCATGGTATGTTTCGCTTAAATACATTCTAGTTATAACATATATTTCATGAATCACTGAGCCTATATGGAAAAAAACATGGTTACTTATAAGAGATATCTATAACCTATCCATTAAACTTAAATTTTTCAACTCTGCAATTTGAATTTTAAAAATCAGATATACACGGTTGTGTTCAAGATGATATTTAGAGTCTGATAGAATTAACTTAATTTTCAGTGAATAGTAACCTACCCTAATGAATAGTAACCTACCCTTAGGAATAGTAACTTACCCTTATGAATAGTAATATGAATAGTATCCATGCCCTTGAATTTATAAAGGAATTTAGGCACCTTAAAAATGAAGTTGAATATTTTAAGTGTTTATATTTTTCGATTAAATAATTATTTTAATTAAATATTTAATTAATCATATTTAGAAAATTATTTTTTGAAAAATTGACTTAATATTTGGATTCTACACGTCAAAAAATAGTTAGCATGAATTTTTGGGATTTTTCTGAAATACTTAAATTTTTATGAATAGTAAAATCCGATAATTCACAATAAATGCTAAATAATGGATTAATTGAGTCATTAATGATGATCTGCTGATGTAAACCCAATTTATTCGGATTCACATGATAAAATTACTATTCTTCTTCATGGAAGACTCACTATTCCTTGTCTTGTGGAGAAATAAAAAATTAATGAATTTTATATTGAGAAAACTTCTCTCTCCTCCACTATAAAAACCCCCTTCACTCCATCTTCTCTTCACTCCTATCAAGCCTTGTTACATTCCAATATTCTACCCAAATCTCTCCCCAAGATCCTCCCCTGCATCCAAAATCTCATATCCTTTTCTAAATACCAAAACCTCTCTCCTTAAGAGGTTCTCAAAGGAGGAAGTCTCAAGAGGTAAACTCCTCTTTCCAATTCCTTCATTTCTTTTAAGTTCTTTTCTTTTTGGTTGTTTCCTCACCTCCCTTCACCCAAGTAGTATGATAACTATAGTAACATAAATGTACTGGAATTTTTTTATGATAATGTGATATTTCATTATCTTCTCTCCTTTCCCCACCCTTTATTTGGAAGAAATGAAAGTACCGTTGGAGATGTGCTAATTTAGGACATTCAAGGACAACAGTTTATCAATTTCTATTATAATCCTTAATTCTGTTCATGAAAACTTTTGTGTTATGGTTGAACCAGATTATTATATATGTAATATATCCTATTTTTAGTTTTTCAATCCTTTTGTACAAATGGTATTAAGTTATAAATCAAAAAATGTTTATTGTAATCAAACCCACCGTTTAACAAAAACGGTTGTCACTAAGGTTATATATAGGAAATAATTATACCTCACTCTAAGTAACCAAATTAAATTAAAAAACCATGTAATCTCTTGGAAGTTAAATAATGTCATATAACTTCATTTCTAGACAACCACTTCCATCTTTCATATTTATCCAAACTTGAATATAAGTGAGCCGATCTTTTAAAAACAAGTAATCAAACGAGCCCAAACAATGAAATTGAACATTATAAGGAATCAAAAAGGACTTGAATGAACTGAAAAGGGTTATAATAAATAATTTACATATATTAGAGGTTATAGAATTATAAATTAATAATCCTAATTTGTTTATTCAGGTCTTTAATAACAATTCAAGAACACCTTCAAGCATAAGGTAAGGGATCCTCTCTCCCACTATTCTTCAAGAATCTCCCCTATGTTGTGACCTTTTATTTTTAATTCCTAATGATGTGGTATGTTTTTTAACCTCCCCCATACTTCCATTGTGACATATAAATAATTTAATACCACTTTACCTCACATTAATCCCTCGCAATAACACTCGTTACCATATCGAAATTTTTGTAAGGGGTTTCTCATCTCACTTTCATTTCTGTGAGATTTTCATTGTTCACCACTTATTTATTGTATGTGGTATATGTATACTGCCATTTTATATATAATAACATGATTCTATTTATACTCATGTTATTAAATGATTCATTTGAGGGTTATTAAGTTATGTTTATATGATTCGACCAATTACATTGTGGTAAGAGACTTTGTCTCAACTACTATTTTGTAGTGACTAACTTTGTATTGTGCACCTAATAATCCTTATGTGGTGTACCTACTTCCCATTTGAGATCAATTTTCATTTGAAATTATATTTATATTAAATTTCCATAATCTCATATCATGGATATGTTTTTTTTCTAAACTCTATACCATTTTACATACGGTGTTTATTTGGAAAGTTATTTTAATTATGGAAATATTGATGAATCTATATACTCTACTCTATAAGGATATTGAAAAGGAATATTTCTCTTATATTGAATCAATGTATAAAGAATGATTTGGACATGCAGTGGTAGGTGGGACCTGCTATATCCCCTCGATGCATCGGTAGGTCTCATGAGACAAATCAGTTGGCGACAAAACCTTCGAGTTTGTTTCCCAAAATCAGACGGGTTTCTACCCACAGAACTAAATTGTTTTAATAGTATTATAGTTTCATGTTCTAGATACATGATTTCCAATTAATAAGAATTGTCTTTATTAATTATTGGTTATTATTATTATTCTTTAGGTTTTCACTATGAAAAAATCTATGGATGCAGTTTCATTCTTAGTTTATTAATGGAATTAGTTTTTCATTTATTCACCATGCCATATTGATTATGTCCGATTGATTATGATTCACTTATTATTGTATTCATTCTTCCTATATTTTTAACCCTTACTGAGCCATTTATCTCACCCCTTCCATTGTTTACCTTCAACAAGTGATGAAGAGAAGGTCATTTATTGAGTTCATGTGGTAGCAGTTTTTAGTTTTGTTATGTATTGTATCTTGTGACCTTTTTCAACGTAATTTGTGTTAAATCTATGTACCTAGTTTCTTCAAGACTACTAAACTGATCGTTCATTTGGGATTTTTCATTCCTTCTAACCATTCCAATATCACAAGTAATGCACCGGCTCCATTCTAGAGGGGTCGAGGTGTTACAATTGGTATCAGAGGAATTTTAGTAGAAAACTTGGAAACTAGAGTAGCAAATGTATAGTATGGAATAATTACCTAAGGTAGTATTTGAGGATAAATGTACAAGAACATCCTGGTATTTTGGTAAGTAATAGATTATGTGTATCTTTTAAGAAATACGTCCATGTCTGGATATGAGCAGGTTGAGGTAGCTCTGGGACAGATGTATGTAGGGGTAAAACCCAAAAAAAAACCGCTTTGAGCAAGACTCTAATGGGAACTAGTGCACGACAACAGGCCTTGCTGCACTCTTGGTTACAACACTCCTAGGGGATATTCTTAGGATAATTCACATTTTCTTTACAATCCATTATGAAGGAGTTTAATTTAAATTTTTCCTCATAGAAACCATGTTTATAAGATTATCTATGCATATAATTTCAATCTATGTTGAGTGATTTTCTATTTAAGATTCATAAACTAATCTAGTGTATCCCATTATTTAGAAATGGTGTCTAACGGAATAAGGGGAATCAATACTCATGGGCAAGGTAGGGATCTTCCTACTGAGCAAGTCAACATAGTCAATGTTGGAGCAGATCATATCATGAACATATTGGGAAAACTTACTCAGGTTGTAACGAATAACCATTCCACACCTATGTTGGATCATTTCATGTGTCAGAAGCCCCCATCTTTTAGTAGGACTACTAACCCAGTGGTTGATGAGCAATGGATCAATTCCCTTGAAAATATATTCATGGATTAATATGTAATGAAAATGAAAAGGTAGTTCTAAAAGTATATTGTCTCAAGGGTGACGTTGAAAAATGGTGGTCCTTGATTCAGAATACCAAGGATGAAGAAAAAATATAAGATATGGAATGGAAGACTTTTAAGGAAATATTATTCAAAAAATATTTCCCTCATGGGAAACTAACTGAAATGAAGAGGAAATTCCTTAGCTTAAAACAAAGGGAAAAAGATAGTGTTGCAGAGTATGAGGCTACTTTCACAAGGATGGTCGGGTATGCCATAGATTACATATGTGACTCAGCAAACAAGATTGATCATTTCTTTGAAGGTCTTAAGACAAGTCTTCGAAGGGAACTGGATTCTCAATCATTTTCATCATATGATGAAATTGTATCAAGTTCCATCAAAACAGAGAAGGAATTTTCTAGATCAAATATTTTCAAATGAAACCAAGATAAGAAGCGGTACACTGATAACAAAGGAAAAGTAGAAGCAACAAATAAGATCAAGGGAACAAATATATTCCCATTATGTGAGAACTGTGGAAAGAATCATCCCGTTAAATGCTTGAAAGGAATGGGAGTCTGTTATAACTACGGATAAAAGGCTCATCGGTCTAATGAATGCAAGGGGAAGAAATAATTCAATGATATTTAATGCTACAATTGTAGAGAGATGGGACACTATGCAAATGAGTTTCCTAAGCACCAAGAAAACAGGCCTCATAAAAATCCAAGAGAACAAGGGAGAGCCTATTGGATTACAACCGTGGAGGTATAAATTCTTAATGACATGGTGGTAGGTACTTTAATTGTTTTCTCAAACTTATCAAACACTTTATTTGATTTTGGATCATCGCATTAATTTATGTAATGTCTCTGAATTTTCATGTATTATTTTTTAAATATTATATGGAATTATTTCTAGACCAGGTGTGAAAAATGACACATCATTCCGAGGCCCAGTGAGCCCGAAATGGTGGTATGAACTTTTTTTAAGTTAAGTGAGTCATCACTTGTGCATGGTGGTGGCAGTTTCCAAATGGATGCCTGGATTAAAAATATAAGGGCACTATTACGCCCAGGGTGATGACTTTACTTAAGAAGGAGCCTAACCTCGACCGGTGTGGGTCGAGGGAAAGAGTTAATTTTCGGACTTTTTAAGTAAAATAAAATAAAATAAATTTTCAAGATTATTTTCTTTTATGGAAACATCTGTTGCAGCATGGCGATGGGGCAGCTATTTCTTTAGTTAATGACATGTCATAATGACACAAAAATAGAAAAAATTACACATTAATGCCACAGCATATTGGGACGTCAAATACCTTTCCCTTTTTACTAGGATAATCGATTTTTGCTCGTTGGAGATGATTGAGAAAAATCCCAGGATAATCCATGGAGCGTTGGAGTAAATTCTCAGTGACGAACGATGACAGATCGAAGCTACAAATCATGGCGCCAACGAAGTTGAAGGATCTCGATGATGATGGCAGCGCGAACCTTTCATCAACGATTGATCATTCCTTAAAGGTAGGGTTTTTTATTTAATTTTCTTTTCCCTGCTTTTGATTTAAACGACGAACGTGGATCAACCACGAACAAGTTGATCCGCGGATTCATACATTCTTGAGGGAGGTATTTTCTTTGCGATGATTATGGGGGAATTAATACATGTTGATTTTTGTTCCATTAAGCATATTAACGGGAGCGGATCAACATTGTGATGAACGAAGGCAGAGGTTCGTTCCTCAATTTGTTCGATTGGTTTTCCTTCCCCCTTTTCTTCTCATGCATTCTTCGTATTATTCGTGGGGTGACAAACAACGGATCGTTGCATGCCCATCTTGCAACGCAATGATCCCAAACTGAAGATCTGACATCGCAACGACCCTACGGAGGTGCGACGGCCATGACAGATGACGAATCGGCTTGGATCAGAAGAGGCCTTTCTTCGAGTGTTCTTCACACGGGAAGATCAAAACATGTCTTCAGGGCCGATCGGAGGTCCGGAAACATCGGAAGCAGCTTTGTGGTTTCGGGGAAACCAAAACCCAGGAGTTTCATGGTGATCGGACGGCCGGATCGATGAATGGAGAATCGCCAGAAGCGCAATTGCGGAGGTCCGCGTTTCTGGAAATTTCCAGAATACACGGCATGTACTTCTGAAGAATACATCGTGTAGTACCGGCGGTGGCAGCTAGGGTTTTGGGGGTCATAGAGGAATCACACAGCGTGTGACCCTGGTCACACGGCATGTTAGACTTTCCCCAAAGTTCGGCTTGTATTTTGGGAAGTACACGAACACGGGTTGGACTACATGGCTTCAGGAGACACGGCGTGTATAGCATGGCAGAGGTGGCTATGTGGAACTCAGCGTGTATCCAGGGGGTACACAAACATGGGATGGAGTACACGACCGTGTACTCCATCACACAGCCAGGCGAGGCCAGTACACGGTCCACCTCGTGTACCGATTGCACAGGTTGGAGTACACGGGTTGATGACCATGTACGGGCACATGGCTAGCGTACACGGAGCCAACCCCAGTCACTCAGACATGGAATGTACACCGTACTACATGCCGTGTACTCAGTTTTTCTACATGACTAGCCTTACGACACGGGCCATGTACATGGGCAGTACCGGGGGTCAGACAACACAGCGTGTAACTTTTCTACATGCCATGTACTTTTTTGAAAACAGAATGATCCACTTGTTCACCGCATCTTGGAAATCTTTCGTTTGGGTTAGCACCCCTTCTTCTCATTCCCCTGAAGTTCATGCATCATTTCCTTTTACAAAAGTATGATCCCTTCTGCAGGACTTTCTGTGATAGAGTCAGGCATCCATCCAAGAGGACCGGATCCATTCTTGACCCTAGGTAGAGTCCGGCATCGATGTGACCAACTCCACTAGGCATCGATCCTCTACCTAGCAGGTGAATTCTGGATGAGTCATGGTATCCTCCATGGCCCTGGTAGTAATCTTTATCTATGTATCATGATCTTTCTCACTCAGGAGTGTGTCTCCCATAATGAGTTCATCTATCTACCGTAACCTTCTCACTCAAGAGTGTGTCTCCCATAATGAGTGTAACTACCTCTCGTGATGCTTCCTGAGGAACAGTACTTCTCGGACGGATGTCATTGGATCTTTAAGACTTGTGGAGTGTGTTCTCCCAAAATGAGTTCTTCGGGGAATCTTCGAACTGAACCCCTAGCTGGGAGTATGCAGTTGTGTGACTTGTCTCTAGACTACAGGTCTAGGTTTTGAATATATTTGGTTTGTGTTATATGTTCTGTAGACATATTTTGTGCATATCTTATTATACCTTTACTTTGTATACTGCTTTGTGGTTTTCGGGGTCCTCTACTGAGTATTGCTATACTCACCCCTACACGAGCTTTTCCCATATGTGTCATGTCTTGTGCAGAAGAGCAGCCTTTTGAAAGAGTCCAGGGCGGACCATGATAGGAACGAGCTTTCTGAGTTCCCTACAGGTCGAAGCGTTCCTACGGCTACGAGCGGTAGTCCCATTACCTTTTATTTTTATAGGTTGAACTTTGGAGTTTTCAGAATTTGTTTTTGGTGGGCTTGTATTCTGTCCTAGTTTACTTTCAGTACTTTACCTTCTATCGTACTCTCTTGGTTGGGATTAGTTGTATCCATGCATTTTTTTCCCTTAGTGTTTTTACATTTCAGCATTTTTGGGCTTGGAGATGTGTGTGTGTGTGTGTGTGTATGGGTACTTAGGAAATGCCTCCCATGATTAGTAATATGCCTACTCGGTGCTAGTCACCAGCCCCTGGCCTATTGGAGGCGGGCTTGGGGAGTCATGGCCTGGGCCCCATTGGGACGGGTCATGACATAGTGGTATCAGAGGTGGTCAGTTCTACCTTAGGACCAAGAGTCTATGAGATAGGTTTGGGGAAACAGTGTTAAGTGTTTCGAGTTTGGATTTCAGGCCAGAGACTCCAGTGTTGGTGTGGCGGCTGACGTATCCATACACCAGGACTCTAATAAACAGCTTTTCGTCTTGGTACACGAAGACACTAGTTAAGGGGAAATAAAAGAATGACACATGCATCATATATGAATGGGTTGTGTTTTCCATATCATGTGTGTCATCTATCCAGATATACTCATTGACCATGGTACATCTTGTTTCCTTTTAGGATGCCTCCGTGACGCATACCCGCTAGGATTTAGTAGCGCGGTCACGAGGAAGACCCCCTCAGTGGTGAGGCTTCGATACAGGGGCCAGTCCCCCAGGAATTTCCACCAGGTGGTGCACCTGATATGCCACCACCAGTGGAGCAGCCCGTGGTACCTGCGGTACCGACCAATGAGGAGCACAGGCTTAGCGCGCTCTATGAGTTCCAGAGACAGAGACCCCTCAGGTTCTGAGGTGAGCCCAATACTTAGGCGGGTGAGGACTGGCTTCAGGCAGTGACCAGATTTTTCCATCTAGTGAGGACACCAGTAGACCAGATAGTGATCCTAAGAGTGAGCCTTCTTCAGGGTTTGGTGGGACGATGGTGGAGTCTGACCACACAGACTCAAAACGAGGAGACTCTTTCATGGACGGTGTTTTAGAGACTCTTCAGGGATGAGTTCTCTCCGGTTACACTGAGAGAAGTACGCATCTAGGAGCTTATCTAGCTCTAGCAGGGTAGTATGACAGTAGCTGACTATTCATCGAGGTTCACCAACCTCGCCCGGTACTCGATGGATATGGATAGGGATTAGTACTTCAGAGATTGGACCTTCGATCGAGGCCTACGGAGGTACATCCAATCTATTTTTGTGCCTTGCATATCGACTTATGATGTAGTACTCAAGCGGGCCTTGGTGATCGAGAGCTTCCTGGTAGATCAGAGATAGCCGACGACAGTCAGCAGTAAGAAGACAGGTGCAGAGACATCGGCAGCAGGGAGCCGGCGTCAGACACAGGGATCTGGATGCGGGAGGCATCCTAGGAGGACCCAGGACAGAGGATCGATAGTCCAGGGTTCTCAGGATGGATCCAGTCAGCCTAGGGAGAAGTGATGCTACGCGTGCAACGGTAGGGGACATCTCGCTAGAGATTACCCGACCCGTCGAGCTGCTGACAGGGAAGTAGTGGATGGACCACCGAGGTAGAGGCAGAGAGTCGAGCAGACAGACCCTCCAGGTGTCGGACGTGGCAGAGGAGTAGGGAGAGCTGTGGGTGGTGGCAGATGTTTCAACTTACTTCCACCACCACCCCCGGGAGGCCCGCACTAGGCTCAGGGAGCTAGAGGGAAGGTACGGGGATAGATGCATGCGGTCGAGGTATATGACCCAGGGGATCCAGGGATGATTCGAGGTACGGTCTGTGTCTTTACTACCTTAGATTCCGTACTTATAGACACAGGTTCCAGTCATTCCTTCATAGCCATGTGTCTTGTACGAAACCTCGAGATTCTGATAGAACCGTTTACTTGATCCTTACGCTTGGAGACACCTACAGCAGTAGACTCGACGATCACGCAACTTTTCAGACAGTGTGATCTTACACTTAGAGGTGAGAGTTTTGGTTGGAACCTCTTGGTGGTATCATCGAGGCCTTACGACGTCATTCTCGATATGGATTGGTTATCTTCGGTCGATACCCAGATTGATTGTTTCAGGCGAAGAGTGCGGTGTGTCCGCAGTGATGGGACAAGGTTTTCCTTTTTCAGAGAAAAGAAGACCCAGGCAGCACAGAACGGGCTCATGCATAGGAGGGTGCAGCCGATCACTCATGATTTGGCTAACCATTCCCTCGGAGCAGTGGATGTCGTGAGCTCCCAGTTCCCAGCAGTAGTGGTGGAGTACGAGGACCTCTTTCCAGAAGTTGTTCCAGGACTACCTCCCCATGGGAAATTGACTTCTGTATTGAATTACACCCTGGGATGACAGCGATTTCCTCATAAACATATCATATGGCTCCCGCAGAGCTTCGTGAGCTGAGGGTGCAGTTTGAGGATTTGCATAGAAAGGGTTTCGTGAGACCCAGTGTTTCACCCTGGGAGGCCCCAGTCTTGTTGCCAAGAAGGCAGATGGGATTCTGAGGTTGTGCATGGATTACCGGTGCCTGAACCAGGTGACAGTGAAGAACAAGTATCCACTACCAAGAATCGATGACCTCTTTGATCATCTAAGAGGGGAAGAGTGGTTCTCAAAGGTTGACCTTCAATCAGGCTATCACCAGTTATGAGTACGGGACGAGGATATACCAAAGATGGCTTTCAGATGCCGCTATAGTCACTATGAGTACTTGGTGATGCCTTTCAATGTGAAGAATTCCCCTACAGTGTTCATGGGACTGATGAACCAGATTTTCCAGCTGTACTTGGACTAGTTCGTAGTGGTCTTCATCAACGACATCCTTGTGTACTCAGTGTTAGAAGAGGAGCATGCGAGACACCTACGGATAGTTCTAGACGTACATCGGGAGCACCATCTTTATGGGAATCTCTCAAAGTGATAGTTCTAGATTCAGAAGGACCATTTTCTGGGACATGTCATCTCAGCAGATGGAGTAGTTATAGACCCATCCAAGGTGGAGGCTGTGTTAGCATGGGAGCCACCTCGGAGTGTGATGGAGGTGCGGAGCTTCCTTGGATTGGCAGGATATTACAGGAGATTCATTCCTAAATTCTCCTGGATATCAGCACTGATGATAGCCTTGACCAAGAAGGGGAAACCCTTTATATGGATGGAGAAGTGCTAGCGGGCTTTCAAGTATTTTAGATAGAGTTTGATGAGAACCCCAGTCTTGAGATTGCCGGAGGAGGGTGTCGAGTACGTAGTTTTCTGCGACGCATCAGGGATAGAGCTTGGTTGTGTCCTGATGCAAAGGTAGGAAGTGATTGCTTGTGGTTTGCGCCAGCTTAGGCCACATGAGACGAACTATGCAACACGTGATCTCGAGTTGGTTTTGGTAGTCTTCGCATTGAAGATGTGGTGACACTGCCTTATGTGCGAGCGTTTTATTGTCTACTCTAACCACAAGATCCTCAAGTACATCTTCTCACAGAAGGATCTGAATCTGAGGCAGAGGCGTTGGCTAGAGTTCCTCCAGGACTATGATTTTGAGATCATCTATACTCCTAGGAAGGGGAACAAGGTGGAGTATGCTCTGAGAAGAACATCGATCTCACAGCTACTAAGTGATGTGACAAAGCAGTTAGCCACGTTGCAGTTTTCCTTCATAGACAGTGAAGATGCAGCCTACCTATAGTTGATGGTTGTCACCCCTCCACTCGTACAGTAGTTTAGGGAGGTGTAGCTAGGATATGTTGACTGTGTGGCTTTACGTGCTCAGTTATCCACAGGACATGCTCCTGATGGATATTCATAAGGGGGGAGCACATACTTCTTTTCATAGGATGCACTGTTGTACCAGTGGCGTTGCAGGAGGAGGTCCTGAGGGAGTTTCATAAATCCCCCTTGGTGGTACATCCTGAAGTGGAAAAGATGTACCAAGATCTCTAACGACAGTTTTGGTGGTCAGGCATGATGAAGGTAGTAGCAGAGTTCGTTTCTCGATGCCTTACATGCCAGCAGGTGAAGGCTGAGCACCAGGTTCCAATGGGATTAGCTCACCCCCTGGAAGTTACAGAGTGGGAGTGGGATGGAATATCGATGGACTTCATGATAGTCTTACCATGGACGTCCAAGGGGCATGATTCCATCTGGGTGATCATTCACTGACTCACCAAGTCATCCCACTTTCTAGCTATCAGGGAGCAAAGTTCCGTAGAGAGCTTGGGACGCCTCTATGTACAAGAGATAGTTCGGCTTCATGGAGTCCCCTCGACATTAGTCTCAGACTGAGACGCACGTTTCACATCCCAGCTGTGGAATGGATTGTAGGAGGATTTTGGGACTCAGCTACGCTTGAGCACAGTGTTCCATCCCCAGACAGATGGTCAGACTGAGAGGACCATTCAGGTTCTAGAGGATATGTTGTGAGCCTGTGTCTTGGACTTTGGTCACAGTTGGGAGGACCACCTACCAGTGGTGGAGTTTGCGTACAACAATAGTTACCACTCCACCATTGGTATGGAACCATTCAAGGCCTTGTATGGGAGACCCTACCGGTCACAGATTTGATTGACCAACCCCAGAGAGTCAGTACTCATGGGTCCAGAGTTGGTGTGAGCTACCACCGAGAAGTTGTAGTTTATCCGGGAGTAGATGAAGACTGCACATAGTCGGCAGGAGTATTATACTGACAAATGATGGAGACCTCTGGAGTTCTAAGAGGGAGACCACGTATTTCTTTAGGTCTCACCTCGATGAGGGTTACATAGATTTGGTCGGGGCGGAAAGCTATCTCCAAGGTTCATCGGACCTTTCTAGATACTATACAGAGTTGGTGAAGTGGAATACCGCCTTGATCTACCAGTACACTTACATCAGGTACATGATGTCTTCCACGTGTCACAGCTGAGGAGGCACGTGCATGATCCATCGCACGTCATTGACTGGGGTGAGATGGACATTGAGGATGGAGTGACATTTGCTAAGTACCCGGTGGAGATCGAGGATCGGCAGTAAAGGATCCTTCATGGGTGAACGATTCCCTTGGTGTGCGTTCGTTGGCAGCACGGGGATCTTCAGGAGAGCACATGGGAGCGGGAGGCTCAGATCTGTTCCCTGTACCCTCATATTTTTGAGTAGTCTTGTTTTGGCTTTTTGGGGATGTAAAGCTCTAAGGTGGGGACAATGTAATGTCTCAGATTTTCTGTGTATTATTTTTTAAAAATTATATGGAATTATTTCGAGACCGGGTGTGAAAACGGCACATCATTATGAGGCCTAGTGAGCTCGAAATGGTGGTTTGAACTTTTGTTAAGTTAAGTGAGTCGGCACATGTGTGTGGTTGTGTCAGTTTCCAAACAGATGCCCAGATTAAAAATCTGAGGGCACCGTTGCGTCCGGGGTGACGAATTTACCTAAGAATGAGCCTAACATCAACCGGCATAGGTCGAGGGAAAAAGTTAATTTTCAGACGTTTTAAGTAAAATAAAATAAAATAAATCTGCAAGTTTATTTTCTTTTAAGGAAACATCTACTGCAGCGCGGCGATGCGGCAGCTATTTCTTTAATTAATGACGTGTCATAATGACACAGAAACAGCAACGCTGACACATTAATGCCACATCATATTGGTATATCAAATACCTTTCACTTTTCATTAGGATAATCGATTTTTTCTCATTGGCGATGATTGAGAAAAATCTCTGGAGAATCTGCAGAGCGTTGGAGTAAATTCTCAGCGACGAACGATGACGGATCGAAGCTGCAAATCACGAAACCAAAAAAGTTGAAGGATCTCATCGACGATGGCAGTACGACCCTTTCATCAACGATCAATCCTTCCTTAAAGGTAGGGGTTTGTTATTTAATTTTATTTTCCCCAATTTTGATTTAAAAGATGAACGTGGATCAACCATGAACAAGTTGATCCACGGATTCATACATTCTTGCGGGAGGGATTTTCTTTGGGAATATTATGGGGGAATTAATCCATGTTGATTTCTACTCTGTTAAGCCTATTAATGGGAGTGGATCAACACCATGAAAAACGAAGGCGGAGGTTTTTTCCTCAATTTGTTCGATTGGTTTTTCTTCCCCCTTTTCTTCTCATGCGTTCTTCGCAGGGCGATGAACAACGGACCATTGTGCACCCATATTGCAACGCAACGATCCCAAACCGAAGATCCAACATCGCAACAATCCTACAAAGGTGTGACGTCCATGAAGAATGATGAATCGGCTCAGATCGGAAGAGGCTTTTCTTCAAGCATTCTTCGCACGGGAAGATCAAAACATGTCTTCGGGGCCGATTAGAGGTCCGAAAACACTTGAAGCAGCTTCATGGTGTCGGGGCGACCAAAACCCAGAAGTTTCGTGGTGATAGGATGGTCATATCGACGAACGGAGCATCGCCAGAATCGTGATGGTGGAGGTCCGTGTTTCTGGAAATTTCCAGAATACACGGCGTGTACTTATGAAGAACACACCGTGTAGTACTGGTGGTGGTGACTAGGGTTTCAGGGGTCAGAGAGGAATCACACAGTGTGTGACCCTGGTCACACAGTGTGTTAGACTTTCCCTGAATCTCGGCATGTATTTTGAGAAGTACACGGACACGGGATGGACTACACGGCTTCAGGCGACACGGCGTGTACAGCATGGCAGAGACGGTTACATGGAACTCGGCATGTATCCAGGGCGTACATGGACATGGGATGGAGTACATGACCGTGTACTCCATCACACAGCCAGGCGAGGCAAGTACTTGGGACACCCCGTGTACCGATTACACGGGCTAGAGTACATGGGTTGATGACCGTGTATGAGCACATGGCTAGCGTACACGGAGCCAACCCCAGTCACTCGGACACGGTGTGTACACCATACTACATGTCGTGTACTCAGTTTTTCTACACGACCAGCCTTACGACATGAGCTATGTACACGGGCAGTACCCGGGGTTAGACAACACGGCGTGTAACTTTTCTACATGTCGTGTACTTTTTGGAAAATGGAATGATCCTCTTGTTCACCACATCTTGGGAATCTTTTGTTTGAGTTAGTGCCCCTTCTTCTCGTTCCCATGAAGGTCAGGCATTCTTTCCTTTTACAGAAGTATAATCCCTTCAGCAGGACTTTCTATGATAGAGTTAGGAATCCATCCGAGAGGCCGGGATCGAGATCCTCTATCCATTATTAACCCTAGTTAGAGTCTGGAATCAATGTTACCAACTCCACCAGGCGTCGATCCTCTACCTAGCAGGTGAATTCTGGATGAGTCATAGTATCCTCTATGGTCCTGGCAGTGATCCTCATCTGTGTATCGTGATCCTCCTCACTCAGGAGTGTGTCTCCCGTAATGAGTGCATCTATCTACCGTAACCTTCTCACTTAGGAGTGTGTCTCTCGTAATGAGTGTAACTACCTCTCGTGATGCTTCCCGATGAACAATACTTCTCTAATGGACATCATCAGAGTTATAAGACTCGTGGAGTGTGTTCTTCTAGAATGAGTGCTTCATGGAATCTTCGAACTAAACCCCCAGCTGAGGGTATGTTGTTGTGTGACTTGTCTCTAGACTACGGGTCTAGGTTTTGAGTATATTTGGTTTGTGCTATATGTTTTGTAGACATATACTGTGCATAGCTGACTGTACCTTTACTTTTTGTACTGCTTTGTGGTTTTCGGGGTCCTCTACTGAGTATTTTTATACTCACCCTTGTATGGGCTTTGCCCACACGTGTCATGTCTTGTGTAGACGAGAAGCCTTTTGACAAAGTCCAGGGTGGACTAGGATAGGACCAAGCTTTCTGAGTTCCCTACAGGTCGAGGCATTCCTACAGCTACGAGCGGCATTCCCAATACCTTTTTTTTACAGGTTAGACTTTGCAGTTTTCAGACTTTTGTTTTGGTGGGCTTATATTCTGGCCCAGTTTACTTTCAGTACTTTACCTTTTGTCGTAATCTGTTGGTTGGGTTTAGTTGTATGCATGCATTTTTTTCCTTAGTGTTCTTAAATTTCAGCATTTGTAGGATTGGAGATGTGTGTGTGTGTACGGGTACTTAGGCAATGCCTCCCATGATTAGTAATATGCCTACTCAGTGATATTCACCAGCCCCTGGCCTGATGAAGGTGGGCTTAGGGAGTCATGGTGCTGGCCCCACTGGTACGGGTCGTGGAAATTTATATCTTCCTCATTTTCCAAGAAAATTAGATATGTCCAATTTGATTTAATAAAGGAGTTGACAGTCAAAACTCCCAGGGGATGTATCATTGCAACAAAGGCATATTGAATAGTCCCCCTCCAGACACCAAAACGTGCTTTAGTTTATAACCTTATCACCATACCAATGAATGAATTTGATATAATTCTCAGTATGGGTTGGCTGTCAAAATATGATGTGAAGATTTATTATAAGAAGAAGGAAGTTAAATTTTTTGAAAATGGTGTAGAATCCCTTATCTTTAGGGAAGAAACATTGCCATCGGATTCTTATCTAGAACCACCCCCAGTAGATCCACTGAATGGAATACTTAGAGAGTAAGATAAAATAATATCTTTGGGTGAGGAAAGAAATCTTAAAATTGAAGATGTGCGCACAGTACAAGAGTACATTGATGTATTTCCAGAGGATTTACCTAGACATCCTCCAGAGCAGGAAGTTGAGTTCTCTATTGATTTAATTCCTGATGCAAGACCTATATTAAATACTCCCTGTAGAATTTCCATTGTGGAATTAGTAGAGCTAAAGAAACAACTAGAGGATTTGAGTGAAAAGGGATTTATTCGACCTAGTGTTTCTTCATGGGGAGCCCCTGTCCTCTTTGTTAAGAAGAAATATGGATCCATGAGGCTTTGCATTGATTACATAGAAATCAATGTTATTACAATAAAGAATAAGTATCCTCTGCCCTGGATTGATGATTTATTTGATCAACTTCATGGAGCTAAATACTTTTCAAAGATTGAACTTCGATCCGGATATCATCAGTTGCGTGTGAGGAAGGAAGATATTCCTAAGACAGCATTTCGGATCAGGTATGGGCATTATGAGTTTACAGTGATGCCTTTTGGACTAAAAAATGCACCCTCTATTTTCATGGATTTAATGAATAGATTTTTCAAGGAATATCTTGATAACTTTGTTGTGGTATTCATCGATGATATCCTCGTATACTAAAAAAGCTATGAAGACCATGAGAATAACTTATGGGTTATTCTGAGAACTCTTAGAAGAAATAAATTACATGGGAAGTTTACCAAGTGAGAATTCTAGCTTCAATCAGTTTCTTTTCTAGGCCATATTATCTCTAAGGATGGAATCCCAGTTGATCCTACGAAGACAAAGGCAATCCCAGATTTTCCCACACCAACAAAAATAACTGA
Organism: Viscum album; assembly: GCA_963277665.1. Lineage (NCBI taxonomy): Eukaryota > Viridiplantae > Streptophyta > Magnoliopsida > Santalales > Viscaceae > Viscum > Viscum album. The sequence goes on from OY728142.1 coordinate 1,546,284,929, forward strand.
GGTACACAGTTTTATTGGCTTAGTAGGTTACTATTGGAATTTCTTTTAGAATTTTGCCTAAATGGATAACCTGCTAACCAAGATCACACTTAAAGGAGTTAATTTTGTGTGTAAAAAACAATGTACAAAATGATTCGAATAATTGAAAAGAATATTGTTCAATGCTCCAATTTTGACTCTTCCATCTGGATGTGATGGATTTGTAATATATAGTGATGCATCAAATAATGGACTGGGTTGCGTCCTTATGCAAAATGATAAAGTTATTACTTATGCATCAAGACAGTTGAATACTCGTGAGAAAAATTATCCAACTCATGATCTTTAGTTAAAATCCGTAATCTTTGCTCTGAAAATATGGAGGCAATATCTCTACGGAGAGATATATGAGATTTATACGGACTATAAGAGTTTGAAATGAATTTTCACACAAAAAGAACTCAACATGAGGAAAAAAGATGGCTCAAGTTACTCAAATATTACGATTGTTCAATACACTACCACCCAAGAAAGGTGAATAAAGTGGCAGATGCATTAAGCCGAAAAGATCATGGCCTTCTGACTCAAATGAGAATTGAAAGAGATCCTATATTCATGGATCTACTGAAGATGGATATGGGAATTTTTAAGAAAGGGGAAACATCGATCCTCTTTCAAATGATTGTTAAATCATCTTTACTAGAGAAGATAAAAATCTCTCAATCTGATGATGAGAATTTGCACAAAAAAATTAATGCAGTTAAGGATGGGAGACTAGATGACTTCGTGTATGAAGGAGTTCTGAAATTTGGGAAGAGGTTATGTGTTCCATCAATACCTAAGCTAAAAAGGGAACTATTAAACGATGCTCATAGCTCAAATTTCTCTATAGACCCAGGTAGCGCCAAGATGTATAGAGATCTGAAGGAATATTTTTGTTGGAATAATATGAAGCGGAAAATTATTGACTACATGTCAAGATGTCTAGTTTGTCAACAGGTGAAGGTAGAGAGACAACATCCCAAAGGAGTGATGCAACCTCTACTTATTCCTATGTGGAAGTGGGATAACATTACGATGGATTTTTTCACTGGACTACTAAGGACGCCTAGAAGGAATGATGCAATATGGTTAATTGTTGATCGGCTCACAAAATCAGCACATTTCCTTCCAATAAGAGAGGATTTTCCACTTGAGCGCTTAGAAAGACTTTATATTAATGAAGTTGTAATACTTCATGGTGAACCTCTATCAATTGTGTCCAATCGAGATCCCCGGTTTACATCAAAATTCTGGAAAGTCTCCAGAAGTCTTTGAATACTGAGCTTCCTATGAGTACTGCTTATCACCCCCAAACTAATGGATAGTCTAAAAGGACTATTAAAAGTCTAGAAGACATGTTGAGGTCATGCCCTCTTGACTTACAAGGTATGTGGAATCAATAATTTTATTTTGTGGTATTTTCCTCCAACAATAGTTTCCATTCTAGTATTAAAATGGCTCTATATGAAGCATTTTATGGAAAGAGATATCGAACTCCAACTTGTTGGGATGAAGTCGGTGAGAGGAAACTTATAGGCCCAGAAATTATTGAAGAGACCAAGACAAAGGTGAAGATAATCCAAGACCATATTAAAGTAGCCCAAAGTAGGAAGAAGATTTATGCTGACAATCGGATAAAGGATTTGGAATTATAGGTGGTAGATCATGTCTTTCTAAAAGTATCTCCATGGAAGGGTGTCTTAAGGTTCAGTAAGAAAGGGAAACTGAGCCCCAGGTATATCGGACCATTTTGAAATTCTGGAAAGAATCGAAGCAGTAGCTTACCGTCTAGAAATGCCGCCAAATCTCTCCAAATTCCATGATGTGTTACATGTATCATTATTGAAGAAATTCATTCTAGACCCAATGCATGTACACGCCTATGAAGAAATTGAACTGGAACCTGATTTTTCATACTGTGAAAAGCCTATTGGGATTCTTGACATAAGGGAGCAGGTATTGAGAAATCAGATTACTCATCTAGTAAAGTTTCTATGGAGGAACCAGAATATGGAGGAAGAAACATGGGAACCAGATAATTTCATGAAAAAGAACCACCCAAATATTTTTGGTGGGCTTCATACATAAAATTTTGAGGACGAAATTTCCAAAGGAGGGAATAATGTAGCACCCCAAACACTTCATGATATGTTTCTCTTAAATACATTCTAGTTATAGCATATATTTCATGAATCACTAATCTAATATGGAACAAAACATGGTTACTTATAGGATATATCCATAACCTATCCATTAAACTTAAATTTTCTAACTCTGTGATTAGAATTTTAAAAATCTGACATACACGGTTGTGTTCAAGATGATATTTTGAGTCTGATAGAATTGACTTAATATTTTGTAAATAGTAACATACCCTTATGAATAATAACATACCCTTATGAATAGTAACTTACCCTTATGAATAGTAATATGAATCTTATTAATGGTATCCATGCCCTTGAATGTATAAATGAATTTAGAAACCTTAAAAATGAAGATGAATATTTTAAGTGTTTATATTTTTCGATTAAATAATTATTTTAAATAAATATTTAATTAATCATATTTAGAAAATTAATTTTGAAAAATGGACTTCATTTTTGGATTCTAAACATTGAAAAATTTCTAGGGTGAATTTTTGGTATTTTTCTAAAATACTTAAATTTTTTATGAATAGTAAAATCCAATAATTCACAATAAATGCTAAATAATGGATTGATTGAGTCATTGATGATGATATGATAATGTAAGACCAATTGATTCTGATTCACATGATCTAATTACTATTCTTGATCATATAAGACTCACTATTCCTTGTCTTGTAGAGAAATAACAAATTAATGAATTTTATATTAAGAAAACTCCTCTCTCCTCCACTATAAACCCCCCCCCCCCCTTCACTCCCTCTTCTCTTCACTCCTCTCAAGCCTTGTTCCTTGCTTATATTCTACCCAAATCTCTCCCCAAGATCCTCACCCACGTCCAAAATCTCCTATCCTCTTCAAAATATCAAAACCTCTCTCCTTAAGAGGTTCTCAAAGGAGGAGGTCTCAAGATGTAAACTCCTCTTTCCAATTCCTTCATTTCTTTTAAGTTCTTTTCTTTTTTGTTTCTTTACTCACCTCCCTTCACACAAATAGTATGATAAATCTAGTAACATACATGTACTTTAATGTATTTATTGTAATGTAATATTTCATTATCTTCTCTCCTTTACCCACCTTTTATTTGGAAGAAATGAAAGCACCATTTGAGATGTGCTAATTTAGCACATTCAAGGACAACAGTTTATCAATTTCTATTATAATATTTAATTCTGGTCATGAAACCATTTGTGTTATGGTTGAACCAGATTATTATATATGTAATATATCCAATTTTTAGTTCTGTAATCCTTTTTTACAAATGGTATTAAGTTATAAAGCAAAACATGTTCATTGTAATCAAACCCACAGTTTAACCAAAATGGTTGTCACTAAGGTAATATATATGTAATAATTCAACCTCACTATAAGTAACCAAATTAAATTTAAAACCATGTAATATCTTTGAAGTTAAATAATGGAATATAACTTCATTTATGGACAACCACTTCCATCTTTCATATTTATCCTAACTTGAATATAAGTGAACTGATCTTTTAAAAACAAGTAATCAAACGAGCCCGAACAATGAAATTGAACATTATAACTAATAAAAAGGACTTGAATGAACTGAAAAGGGTTATAATAAATAAGTTACATATATTATAGGTTCTTTAATTATTAATTAATATGCCTAATTTTTTTATTCAGGTTTTAATAACAAGTCAAGAACACCTTCAAGCATAAGGTAAGGGATCCTCTCTCTCACTTTTGTTCAAGAATCTCCCCTATGTTGTGCCCTTTTATTTTTAATTCCTAATGATGTGGTATGTTTTTTTACCTCCCCCAAACTTCCCTTATGACATATAAATAATGTAATACCCCTTTACCTTACATTAATCCCTCACAATAACACTCATTACCATGCCGAAATGTTTTTAAGGGGTTTCTTATCTCACTTTTATTTCTGTGAGATTTTCATTGTTCGCCACTTATTTCTTGTATGTGTTATATTTGTACTACCATTTGATATATAATAACATGATTCTATTTATACTCATGTTATTCCATGATTCATTTGAGGTTTATTATGTTCTGGTCATATTATTCGACCGATTACATTGTGGTAAGAGACTTTGTCTCAACTACTATTTTGTAGTGACTAACTTTGTATTGTGCACATAATAATCCTTATGAGGTGTACCTACTGCCCATTTTAAATCGCTTTTCATTTGAAATTATATTTATATTAAATATCCATAATCTCATATCACAGATATGTTTGTTTTCTAAACCGTATACCATTTTACATACGGTGTTTATTTGGAAAGTTATTTTAATTATGGAAATATTGATGAATTTGTATACTCTACTCTATACCGATATTGAAAAGGAATATTTCTCTTGTATTGAATCAATGTATAAAGAATTATTTGGACATGAAGTGGTGGGTGGGGCCTTCTATATCCCCTCGATGTATCGGTAGGTCTCATGAGACAAATTAGTTGGCGACAAACCCTTTGAGTTTGTTTCTGAAAATCAGACAGGTTTCTACCCATAGAACTAAACCATTTTAACAATATTATGGTTTCATGTTCCAGATACATGACTTCCAATTAATAATAATTCTCTTTATTCATTATCGGTTGTTATTATTATCCTTGAGGTTCTCACTATGACAAAATATATGGATGCAGTTTCATTCTCAGTTTATTAATGGCATTAGTTTTTCATTTATTCACCATGCCATATTTATTATGTCAGATTGATTATGATTTACTTATTATTTTATTCATGCTTTCACTATTTATAACCCTTACTGAGTGTTTGATCTCACCCCTTTCATTGTTTACCTTCAACAGGTGATGAAGAGTAGGTCATTTATTGAGTTCATGTGGTTGTAGTTTTTAGTTTTGTTATATATTGTATCTTGTAACCTTTTTCAATGTAATTCATGTCACATATATGTATCTAGTTTCTTCAGGATTTTTCATTCCTTCTAACCATGCCAATATCACAAGAAATGCACCATCTCCAGTCTGTAGGGGTCAGGGTGTTACAATGCATATCATAGATTTCGGTTGAATGGGTCAAAATTAAATGTTTTCATTGATTGTAGACCACCTCCAAAGTTGTTGACTGGTTCTGAAATTCTGGCATAACAAAGAAATTTTCAAATAGAATTTGGGAAGGTGAATCATTTGAATAATAGTGGGAAATGAGTTTGAAGTGAATCATCAAGTGAAATCAGAATGCAATAATGGAAGGAAAAAGGTATATTCTTCAAACTTTTGTATTGGGAATTTAATTTGTTGCAAAATAATCTTGATGTAATGCATATCAAGAAGATTTTTTGTAAAAATTTGATCTTCACATTTCTTAATGCACATGGAAAGTCGAAGGATCATCTCAATTCTCGGAAAGACTTACAAATAATGAATATAAAACGTGATCTCTAGCTAAATTAGAATGAAAAGTATGGTCTGGAAATTTATTCAATGAAAAATAGGGATAAAGATAGATTCCTTCGAATTTTAAAGCATGTGAAGGTATCTGATTGTTATTCAAGTAACTTCTCAAGGTGTTTTAACTTAAAGCATCATAGGTTACATGGATTGAAATGTCACGATTCACATATTTTGTTACAGTAGTTACTACCATTAGCATTGTGTACATTATTACTTGAAAAGGATACTGTTGTTGTGGTCCAATTCTTTACATTTTTTAGACAATTATGTGGGAAATCAGTACATCCATTTGAGCTTGAAAACCTTTAGGAGATATTGGTATTGACACTTTGTGCAATGGAGAGGAATCTAAATTAGGAGGCCTTGTACATTATCGATGGATGTATCCAATTGAGAGGTACTATATATATATATATGTTTTTTAGTTAAGTAAAAAATTATTTGCACTTAATTAAATACATAATTATGTTTTTTTATTTTATTTCATAGATATATTGGGAATTTTAAATCATACATGAGAAATAAATCTCATCCTTAAGGATCTGTTTTTAAAGGCTATTTGGTTGAGGAGTGTCTTGCCTTTTATTCTAGAAACTTAGATGACATAGAGACAATATTTAATCGAGTTAGACATGTTGAAGACACATTGAATCAATCTCAAATACATGGGAAATTAAAAAAAATATTATGTTGTTGGCCGCTCAGTTGGGAGCACCTCAAATGTTGCAATGACATAAATAAAATTATTACAGGCACATAGATATGTGTTGTTGAATAGTGAAATTGAAGATCCATTTATTAAATATTTGAGGATATAAATAAAGAGATGAATGGAAGGATGAACATGAAATGAGAAAGATATAAAGAAATCTGTTAATAAAGAGCTTATAGAATGGTTTTCATGACGTGTAAGTTCATAAATATTGAAAAAAATACAAACGTTGGGTTGACACATATATTTTGTAAATCTAATAATGTATATTTCTTTTTTTAGATCATGAATATTGATACTTGAGTAGATTTTTCATAATATTTGAAGTTTTTTTCTCGAGGCCCTCTTAAACAAGTTAGAAAGTTCGATGCTTACAACGTGAATGGCTTTAGATTTCATACAATCTATGGAGAAAGGGGTTTGAAAACACAAAATATTGGTATATTTACAATTTTCTAAATTGAGTTACTATAGAAAGTTGACTAATATTATTGAATTAAACTACCATAGTCATTTTTTAGTTATTTTACCCAAATTCAATTGGGTCGATATTATCCGAGGTGTTTAAAGAGATTCCTTACAATTTATTTCTATGAACTTCTCTCGCTTGATGGATGTTAGTGATCGTGAACTGCATGATCCATATATCTTATCATCACAAGAGAAAATTGTATATTATGTGAATTATGTTGTGGATGAAGGGTGGAGTATAGTTTCTCACGTAAAACAAAGATATTTTTATGATATGGGTGATGAAGTGGAAGATTTGACCTCTAACATTGAATCTCATCAACAGAAAGAATCAGACTTATTTGTCCATCATGATATTGAAAATATTAGTCTAGTAAGGTTAAATGAAGTGGATGAAGTAATGGAGAAGAAAACTGACATGATTGAAGGGTAAAATGATTATATGTACAGTTATGCATTCCTTTATCTAGCACTTATTTCATTTGTGTAGTTATTCATTATCATTATTATGTATATTTTGTTTGTTATTATTGTGCATCTGTTATCATTTTTAATTTTTTTCCTGTATAAATTTTTTGAAATATACATTCTGAACTTAATTTTATTTGATTAAATGATAGGAATGTGAAGGAGGAAGTGGGCGCCACTTCTAGTTCTACACGAGAATAATGGAGGGTGACTGAAATATGAAAAAATTTAATATGAATAAATTTATTACACTTTTTTATACTAATTTTTTGTTCATAAAAGATGGAAACAATGAAAGTATAAAGAAAAATATGAAAATATCATACGTATGGAATCTGACTGAAGAGAAGATAGTTGTCCTGTTTTATTTCTATAGGGTCCCTATAGATTAAGCCATAGGATTACTTATCCAGATTCTAGACTAGCTGGCTCTAGAGCTGGTTTACCTTCTGATTACGTATGATGATTTTATATTGTGGAGGAATATTAACTTGAAAAGAAAATTATATGTAAACTGTGGCTCTTTGATTGCTTTTATGGTGTTATAAATTTAGTGGTGGTTGTAAAAGTAGTGGAGGTTGTGAGGTTTGGTAGTTATATTCTGAGTATTTTGGAACTCTTATTGTGAACTCATAGGATAGGCATGTGTGTGGATATGTGTGTGTGTGTGTGCATTGTATGTTTCTTTTGATTTCTATATGTATCATGCACATCCAAGGTGTTATATAAACTTTGGTGGTGATGTTTTGATTTGGTTGGAACTCTTGTAGTGAACCCATAATATGGGAATGTATGTGGATATATGTGTGAGTGTGTGTGTGTTTGTGCATTTTATGTGTCTTTTGATTTCTATATATACCCCTCTCATCCAAGGTTTTCTATGAATTTTTTACATGGTTTTTTTCAGAGTACTGGTACTGGGGTGGTAGAATCAGCAACATATTTTTATTTTTAAATCTACCTTTAGCGGCGGTTTAAACTGCCACTATAATTTGGTATTTTATTATCTTAGGATCTTATAACCACCACTAAATACATGCACTGAATAATTTAGTATCTATTTTGTGCTTTACTAGTGGTTTTTTTGCAAAAAAAATTATATTTTTTAGCGACGGTTTTAACTGCTGCTAAACACTTCTTAGTTTCTATTATCATTTAGCAATAGTTGGTGTGGTTTTCATAGCGGTTTCCCCCAGAAAAAATGAAACTTTTTTTCGATGGTTTTAATCGCTGCTAAAAAAGTTTTCATTTTTTCCAAGAAAACTGCCGCTAAATGAGCTTATTACAACGGTTTCCAAAAATCACTACTAAATAGAAGAAATTGTCGCGTATTTAAAACTGATACCCAATTTAGTAGCGGTTTTATGAAACTGCCACAGAATAATATGGTGGAGGTTTAAACCATTACTATGTGGTGGATTTCTTATAGTGTAAATACTTTTTATGTTTCATAATGGGAACTTCCTAACACACTCTTATCATATTGAGATTACCACTAGAAGTTTTGACTGAAAACTTCTTTTTAAGGTGCTGGGAAAATATTAAATTTTCTTAGAAAACATGGGAGAAATAAAAGAGTATGAGGATATATAATAAAATAAATAATTATATAAATTTTAGGAGATGATTAAATTACCTTCCACCACATCTTTAATAACTTCAACCTCAGCTGTAGTGATTGTATAAGTTGGGCCTTATTCCCAAAGCATCTACTATATTAATTTCTCTTGATTATGAGACATTAGTTTTATTAATACCCAATTTATTTTTAGTTGAAGCACTAGATAGAAATTTTTTCTTTATTTTCCTTATATTCATGATCTATATGGCCCTTATCATTTCACTTGTAACAAACTTCTATTCCCTTCAATCATTTTCTAGGATTTTTCTTTCCATAATATTCACATGATGGAAATTGCTTCATTTTCTTATTCTTCTTATTTAAGGCCTTACCTTATTCATGGTGTTCATTTTATATCTTATTCTCTTGATTTTCTTTGAATATATAGAATCTTGAAAATTCCTTCTCTATTTTGATGGAGTGTAAAAATATTTCATCATATGATGAAAAAGTTTAAGAAACCAGTTCTCTTAATAGACATGTCTTAATACCTTCAAAAAATGGTCAATATTGTATTACACATTGCATATGTAATATGTAGAATACCTTTCTAGTCTTATAAAGGTATCTTTATACTCCACAATACTTTCTTCCTACTTTTTCTTTGAGTAGAGTAATTTTCTCTATATTTCATTTCATTTCTCATGAGGGAAATATTTTTCAAAGAATATTTCTTTAAAATCTATTCATTCTATGTGTTCTATTTCATCTTCCTCCATAGTATTCTATATCAATAACCACCATTTATCAGCATCTCCCTTGACAAAATATTCTACCATTATAAACTTTTCCTTTTCATCACATCCCAAGGATAAAAATATCTTTTCAAGGGACTTAATCAATTGCTCAGCTACAAATAGATTAGTTTTACAGCTAAATTGTGGGGTATTATGTCATATTAAGAGATCCAACATAGGATAATAACATTATGAAATAATATTTTCCTCCATTTGTAAAGGTTATTAGTCATAAACTGGGTAATCTTCTCCAATATAGCCATGATATGCTCAACTCCAACACCACAGTTATTGGATAGATCATCAGGGATATTTATACACTCACCATGAGTGTTGTTGCCATTATTTTTGTTGGACACCATTTCTAAATAATGGAATCTAATAAATTATTTTATAACATTATGAATTTTAAATCATAATTTATAATTCTAAATCTGGTGTAACACTTACCATAAATTAAAAATTTAAGCTTTATCAATCTCAGAATCATAAACTTGGTTTCTTTAGGAATATCTATAAATCATAAAAATATTTTCAAATCCATTATAATGTTTTTTAAACAAAATATGAATTATACTAAGAATATCCCCCAAGAGTGTCAAACCAGGTGCATAGTAAGGTTCATTATCATTCTCTAGGTGATGATTGGGTCAAATCCCAATGTTCTCTTTTCAGAGTCATTACCCCTAGGTACAATTGTTTCAAAGCTACATACACTTGTAGATTCCAGATAGGTATTTATTTCTAGGAAGAACTACATGGTCTATTCCTTACCAAAAATTTAGTATGTTATTCTAAAATTTTACATTTCCTCAAATTCTATCATAATGTTATATCCCCTAATCTATGTATTAATGAATCTAATTCTCAAGGTTTCTACTATACTTCCTCTAATACCAACTGTAACAACCTCAACTCTAGTAACCCAGAACCGATGGTTAATTAATTACATTGGCATATATACAAGGTTTATAATACCAAAGGATAAATCAGTTTAGTAGTCTTGGAGAACCATATACATACATGATACCCATTTTATATTGGGAATAAAATATAAAACATAATAAAAGAAAATTATCAGAATCCCTAAAACTCATTCAATGAATCCATCCTCATATCTTGGGGAAAGGAAATAATATAAGGATGATCTCAAATGATTATTAATGTTTATGTAAAATATATTTTATCATGAGTAAATAAGGTATAATAAATAAGGAAATTTAAATTACTAAAAACACATTCCATTTAATCAATAACTTGAGAAAAAATGCATTCATGGATAATATCAATGAAATAAACTCATGGATAATGATAAATGAGTTCTAAATGAATTAAATGATTAATATTTTATTTCATGACCTTATACTTCATGATATTTATACTATAAATACCTTACATCAAGAAAATTTAATTGATGGTTATTTATACACCAAAAAACCCATTTAATTTGGCTAACTGATTTGTCTCATGAGACCAGTCGATGCAAAGAGGGGATATCTATAAGTGGAACCCACCCATCACAGCATGTCCAATTCATTCCTAATATATGTAATGATCAATAAAATTCATAAATAATATTCCTTATCAACAAATATCTATATTTAATAAATAATATGAAATATAAACACTTCCTCGGTTAATAAATTTCAAATTAAAACACTATTTGTAGAAATGATATATGGTTTAGGAAATAACCATATCCATGTTAAAAATAATATGGATATTTAATATAAATGTAATATACAATGATCACAACAATGTGAATGCTTCAATAGAAAGTTAACGACCACAAAATTAATAATAGATAAGAGGTGATTATCAATTAATCGAGAATATAGGTTTTATAAACGAATCATGTCCTTTATAATAAAAAATGTAATGGAAGTAAAATATTAAAATAATATTATATAAAATAGTTTTATTATTAAAACCATTTAAATCTTTTAAAATAATAAAAAAATCATAAATTGGTAATGGTGGTGGGGAAGTCTATTATTATCGTATACATCAAAAACATTCTTTAGACTTTTTAAAAAAAAAGTAAATAATGTCCCATTCAAAAATAAAATTAGAAATATTCATTTCAAACCCATATAAAAATTCAATTAATACTTCAAATTTTATTAATAAATACATTGAGTAATGAAAATTACTTTTTTAAAATAATTTTAAAAAATATACACATGGAAAAGAAATATATCCAATTAAAATAGAAATAAAATGGGTTTTTCTTTTAAATATTTATTTGATCGATTCAAGTACTAAAGAAATTAAAAATTGTAAGAAATTCTGTAAAATCTTTAAATATTCAGAGTATATAAAAATATATTGAGTTTAATAAGTATATGTTATAAGTTTCCTTCAAAGAAAATGCAAGCAATCCCAAAAATTGAGTTTGTAAAACAAATTCTTACCTCTTTAGTAACTTTTAAATTGCAACACCACGATAGAATAATCATGAAGTGAAATATTAATCATAATGAATAAATATTTATTCATTTTAAATATATAAAAAGGTAGGTATATGCGCCACATAAAAGTGAATAGGTGCATAATAACAAATATGTCTCAATGGAGTGCAAATTGAGACAAAATCTCTTACATAACGCTTCCCTTAAGTTAAAAATTATTTAACCTCATATATAATTATTTTAAATATGTTAATATTTTATAATAGAACCATATTCATATTTATAATATCATATATTATCCTCTTATAACATCTTATCACTTATTTTTTTAATAATATTTCATTATTACCATTGTTTCGGGTTTTAACTACTTCATTTTCTCATGCATTTTTTTCGTGGATGTTTTTAGTTATTGTGTATAGGATATTATAACATAATATTAATAATTATATTAATGTTATAAATATAATATTTAATAATTATATAAATTTTTAGAATCATTCTTTAATGTTGGACATGTAAAATGAATTGCATCGCTTCGTGGACACGGCTGGCTATATATACGCACAAGCGACAATATCATTTCCTTAATGGGTGAAATGGTAATAAAGTGGATGATATGTTAAGTTTAAATAATAAATATCATGAAATATTTATCATATATATTCATTATATCCATTATTATTACTATCCATGTGATTTGGTGATGGAAAACAAATTACATCAGTTCACAAGGTGGAAGCCCTCCATACACGTGGGTGATGGTTTTGTTTCTCATTTGATAGAGAATATGATGGATAAATATTATTAAATAAACATAATAATATATAATTATATGATATATATATAGGTTTAATTATATTTTAATTATTAATACATAATTCAAGGTGATAAAATAAAAAATAAAAATGAAAGAGATGGTGCAGACAATTACATTCACTTTGAAAAACCTCCTTTGGATCACTTATTAAGGACCCTAGGGTTACTATTTTTGGGATACCATCACCTATAAAATGTGTCTAGTGATTTCAAGGAGTGATTTTGGAATGTTCTGGTTGATCTATATGGCTTGAGAGGTGTTAATAGGTAAGGGGAGGAGGTGACCTTTTATAATTTAAGTGAGTGGTGCACTTGTAAATTTTCAAATGTTTTTCAATAATGTCATATCACTTTATTAGAAATATGGTTCCAAAATAGATAATATTATAAGGTTATAAGTATAAGGTTGTAATAAAACCAACCAATGGTATTTCATAAAGTTATTAAGTCATTTTGACCCTTATTTTTTAGATTAACCCCCCCCCCAGTAAACCTGTTTTACCCTTAAACGAGATAATTAATTTTTATTGATTTTACTATTCAATATGATAAAAATTAAGTTTATATTATTACCTAATATTAATTATTTTGAATAAAAATATGGAATATATTTTATCAAATTCAATTCATATAATTTTCATAATTTAATTTAAAAAATAAATCTAAAAACGTGTAGAAAAATGGTTTTTAAAGAAATGCATTTTTCAATCATATGATGATATTACCTTAACTATATGAATAGTAATAACCATTAGACGGATTTAAATTAATATATTTATATATATGATATATAAATTTCATTTAAATTATTCATTATTAAATATTATTTTAATTAATTAAAATTGAATGACATTAAGCCTTTTTTAAACAAAAACAATTTTATGAAGAAAAAAATATTTTTCTAAAGAATATCCATTTTTACCTCTAAATGATATTATATTTATTTATATAAAACTGATAGTGAAAAATTTTCTAATTCTTTATATTATAACATTTTATTATAAATAAAATTAATAATATTTAAATACTACATTTTTTATTATTCATAAAAGCTTATTTCTAAGGAAAATTTTTAAAAAATAATTCTAAACTTATTTTTGACCAAGTTAAAAATAAATATTAATCATATAAAATTACAATTTATGTTCCCTAGTTTATTAAAATGTTCATTTTGTTATATTTTTATTGAAATTGAATTTTCACTTATGATAATTGAGGCTCAGTTGTTACACACATACATTCTAATTATCCATAGTTGAAGAGAAAAGATAAGAATAATTATAAGAATTATTATAAGAGAAATATTATAGAGTGTTTGAAGGATTTTCATATATAAAATGATATATAAAGTGACACTAACTCTGATATTTCATTATAATATAGTTATGATAAGAGGAAAAACATGGGGTTTTATGTTATTTATCTAAATACAAAAAAATATTTTATGGGAAATCTAACCACCAAAGAACTTAAAAACTTAACTCCTGATTCAAAGTGATTATATTCTCTTGAAGATTAAATTGATGATGAAATTATTCTTATTCTAATATTTAATAAAAAAATTCTAAAGAAATATGATGAATTGAAATCTTATGTTGAATTGTATGAATATATCCATAAAAAAACTTTATAATAATTATTATATTCTTAAAGATGAAAATATAGAGAGAAAGGAAAGTTGTGTTAAGAATAAAGATAAGAGGAGAAAATTAAGGAAACTACTAAGCTAACATAATAAATTTAAAAATTAAAAATTCAAGTAGAGAATATAAACATAGATTATAAATCAATAATTATAGCTTTCATTGATAAAAGTGAATTATAAATTAAATAGAGAAGAGGTGGAAAATAATAACCTATTGAATGAGTTGAACAATTCTAAGGATGAAATTACCAAACTTACGGATAAGTTGAAAAGTAATAAAGTTGTAAAATCATTAAAATATGTGACTGAAATCATTAATCTAAAATATTAAGTTGAGATTCTAAAAAATCTACTTACATACTTCACTACTGATAGAAAATCATTTGAGAAGATGTAAAATTAGCTGAGGCCGAAAATAAATTTTATCAAACTTGAAAATAAATCCAACATAAGTTCTAAATATGAATCAAATTACGTTTTTCTTAGAAAATAACCTTTTGTTCAATTTAAAATAATGGAGGCTATTAGAGACAGAATTTTCCCGGTAAAAATATTCAATCTTTTGGAAGATCATAAAATTTTGTCTCAAGGTATCTAGATAATTATGAACACCAGTTGACCTAACAAGTCTAGGTCTAAATATCCTTTTTTTTCAAATTCTTATGGACCTAAGAAGTTCTATCTTCTGAATACATAAATTTCAAAGACTTGAATTCCCTATATACAGAAAGGTAAATACTTATCACTGGTACCTGATAACTATTTTTAAGTTTGATTGTACATCTTTTATGAGTTGGTTTATTTGTAAGTTTTTAATAGTTTTATAGTTTTAATTGATAAATTTTTTAATCCCTTTTTATTTAGGGGGAGTTATAGTTATATTTTTTATCTATATTTTTAAAATGTATAAATTTTACTTCCAAAAACTTTAATTTTTAGATAAATCTTTCTGGAATCATCTCTGAAGTAAAAAAAATCATTCTAAATTACTAAATGATAACTTATAGTACATTTTATCTTTTAATTTGTATACTTATGGATTTATGAATGAATAGTTTATTTTTGTTGAACAAAATTTCATATTCTCTTTAATATAATTATAAATTTAATTCATAGTATTTAAGACATTAAAAAATTACTTTCTTAAAGAGCAATTACATCATATACTTTTAGAGGAAATATTTAGGACCATCTAAACAAGGGTGATCAATGAGTGTCATACATAACTTATGATGTATTTATAAATGAATTCAACCCAAATTTAGTTGGACATATTATATTCTAAGTTTTAGGTAGGGATTTTTTTTCAATTTTTGATTTTTGATTTATGAATGGCATCTTCTAATGAAATTACTTCAAAATAGATTTTTTTTAATGGCTAAAAGTTCCTAATATGTTTTCTAAGTACAAATTTATTCTAAAGGATGTGATTAAGTTCAAAGGATAGGAATATATAGTTACTATAAGGGAATAATATGACTTATTATATCCCTTATTAATGGATTAATTTTATATATCAACACAAATAATAAAATCAGATGATGAAAAGAAGATAACTTTAATCCTTTTTGAGTAAAATTTTACTCTATCTATTATAATATTAATTGAATTAATTAGACTTCCACTTGAGGGAGAATCACTATTTGTATACCATAAGTTACTATAATTTCATGGTTTTATTTTGAAATCATATACTCAGGGAACTATATTTGTTGTAAAAGGGAAAGTTCATAAGATAAATCATATTCCTCCATAATTAAGAATCATTTTTCATTAGGTTCAATCACTTTTGTTATCAAAGAAAAGTGATAAGGATACCATCAAAATTTAGGATTTTTATCTATTAAATTTATTTTAAATTTCCATAATTTCATTCCTTTAAATTTTATCAATATCTACATTGATTCCATATGAAATTGAATGTTAAATTTTCAAAAAAAAATATAAAAATAAATTCTAAATTGAATTATTGTGATTTTATTTGAATATGAAGGTGTTAAAAATAAATCTCATGCAAAACAGGTCAGATAAAATCTAATTAACACTGAGACAATATCTATGTGAGGTTGATATATTTCTATAATGAAAATAAATTTAAATAAAATCAATTGTCGTACCTTTAATGAATTTTTAGAAATCTTTAAAAATGTAAATCAATAAAAGAAAAGTATCAGAAGAAACATATTTTATCACCCATCCATAGAAGAAATTGAAAAGAGTAGAATGTGAAGTTCTGAAATCAAAAGTTTTTTATAAAGAATAATTTAAAAATATAGTTGATAATAATAGTGATTCAAAAAAATATCAAGATTCCAGAGTCATTCTACCACCTTTTTCTATTAAAAGTTTGATGTTCGAGAGTAAACTAAAAAGAAGAAATATAACTACTTCAGAAAGGGAAAAATTCAAGAAAAATAATTATTATAAAAATATTTTCTATATTATTTCCACACCACAAATTAGTATATTCTTCTGGTATAACTGATAAAAAGATCATTCCATATGTTTAGGGAGTAAATCCATCAAATTATACTCCTACTACTTCTACAAAACAAATCCACCAAAAAATACATCTACTAAAATTGATGAATAGGTAAAAGAGAAGGAAGCTAAAAATAATTTATTAAGAAAGTTGTTGAGAAATATATATATCTAGAGGAATATTCAATACTTTCATAGAAGCTAAAACTTAAACTCGCTCCAATATCATTTCAAAGGGAAAAATCACTGAATGAAAGTTTTGGCTTTATATTATCCTTGTAAAGTTCATCAGATTCTAAATATATTTATAAAAGAATTTATATTGAAAAATCTAATGAACCTATAAATATTTTTGATATATACACACTTGAGAAAAATAAAATTATATCGGTTTAACCAGAAGTTCATGATACTGGGGTTGAGAAATCTGATCGTACATCAGAATCAAATGTTGGATCAAGAATTAAGAGAATTTAATGGAGGATAGTTTTCAAAACATTACACTGAGGAATCTTTTAAATTTATTAGAACTTAAAATAGAGTAGAATTGTATAATTAATCTAATTCAAGGGAGGCTTAATAATTTTCAATAATCAAAGTGGAAAAAAAGATAGATTTAGTGGATGAAATGAAAGTAATTCTAAGAAGCTTCAAAGAATAAAATAAACTCGAATGTTGAAAAATATTTCAATAAATATGAAGTCCCAAGAAAAAAATATCAAGATCATTAAAAATAATAATTTTTTCCTTTAACACAAACCTTCTTCTAGTATTCAAGAGAAATTAATATTGTGAAAATTAATTAAAGATCAAGGAACAAGGTTAGATCAAAAAAATCAATAAATTAAGAAGTTTAATAATTTATCTATGTTTCAGAATAATCATATGGAGGAGTTGATTCAAATATTGTAAGTTCAACAAAATTTTATTGAATAACTAAAAAAAATATAGTGTAACAATAAGCTAAGTAGCATGATTAGAAAAAATAGATCAATAAATTAAAGAAAATTATACTAAATAATCCAAAAAATATTAAAAATTCAATTTCTGATCAATTTATTTGTTTAAACATCCATTGATTATTACTATTTAAATAGGTGACTTATTTTAACTAATAATGTTTCTAAATTTTTAAATTTTCAATAATTGTTCATTTTTTCCATTATATGTATGTTTTGACTGCAATAATTTGAAAAATACTTTTTTTAATCTTTGTGACTTTTTTGAATTTGAAAAGGAAGATTATTTTTGTAAATTGAAAAGGGGGAGATATTTTTTATGAAAATTTTTTAAATTTTGGTTGTTTAAATTTGAGATATATGTTCTTCTATAAAGTTTTTTTAGTTTAACAAGTTTTTTTGGTATATTTTTATTAAGAATGAAAGATAAATTAATTTCATTGGATTTTACCAAATTTACAAGAATTATTTCTTTTAAAATTTAATTCAAGCTAAATTTTCGATTCATGATTATTATTTTCAAAATGGGTGAGATTTTGGAGTCATAGACTCACTTTATCTTTATTTTTGAAAATCATAGTGTACTCATAATATAATTTTATTTAACTTGGATTTTTTCTATTGAGGGTTTTTGTTGTGTAGAATGAAAACACAGTAACCTTAATTCTATATTATTTAAGAATGAAAATCTAGAGGACCTAATTTTCTTTATAGATCACTTTTATAGGATTTATGATCCCTATGAAGGTGTAAAACTAACTTCATTCATAGATGTGAAGTGTTTTTTAGTTAATCGAATGGCGATGAAGATGCTTTTAATATAGTTACAACTTATCTTAAGGAATGTAAAATCTAATCAATTAAGGTTTTACTATAAAGAGTGTTGTAGATTTAAGGACCAAAAGGAGAAGATATAAATTTTTTTCTTAAAATCACTTAAAGTATACAATATATTTTTTTATGAGAGAAATCTCAATTATATTTTGTATTTTTTTGTTTCTGCTAAGAGTTTGATTGAGATATTTTCATTGTAAAACTATTAGAATATTTTTAGAATCACTGAGTTTCTTATCCTTAAAGATAAATATCTTGAATTTGGAATACATATATGAGATACTAGTTTATAGAAGCATGGTTTACTATTGATTAGGTTGATTGGGTGCTTCTGATTGGAAGATAGATACGATCTTCCGGTTTGTTGAAGTAGACTAATTCATTTTGATGGGTTAATTCTAGGGCTTCCAGATCATTGGAAGATATAATTTTTGATAGGTTAAGGTTGATGATACATTGAATTGGGTTTAATATTTCCCTTTTTCTTTGGTTAAACAAAGTTATTTATAATAAATTTTTAAATAGGTGATTTATTAATAAATCAATACACTGTTATTTTTTATTTTTCATTATGCTTACTACATTGGGTAATTATTTTTGTTTCAGCTATATTTTTTATTTTTTGGGAGTTTATAAAATTCATATAGGTTTAATTTCTGGTATTTTTTGTTTTAATCTATTATATTGTTGGTCTATAATTTTTGGGTTTAACAGAACTTCATGTTTTTGTTTTTTTTAATAATTAAGGTATAGAAAAATTATAGGTCATATTTTTTTACTATAATTCACCACCACACTTATAGTTAACATGTCATGGTAATTTGGTACAAAACTTGGGAGCTTACAAAATTACCGTAAGGAAAAAAATAACTTGAGAATAAGTGGGATTTCCATTTAGAGGAAGAGGCTGGTCGTAATAAGTGGTTTAAAGAATGACTGGTAGTAAAGTAATTTCAACAAAAGTAAGGGGTTGATTTCTTATAGATTTTATCACTCATAATTAAAAATGAAACTATTCAGGTGGTGTTTAAAATTTTATCATCATAATTTCTATACTTATAATTGATAGATCTAAATACTACTTTATTTTATGGTGAGTTGGAGGAATAAATTTACATGAAGCAAAAAAGTAGGTTTTATAGAATATGGGAATCGAAATTTAGTTTTTAAGTTTAACAAAATTATTTATGGGATAAATCTTGATCTGAGACAATAGAATAATAATTTTAATGGTTTTATGTTGGAAGAAGGATTTGAAAAGTGAAACACATATCATTGTTGTTACTAGAAGTAGTGGGATAATGGAATATTCATCATACTACTCTTATTTGTGGATGACATATTATTGGTGGGTGTATAGTTTTCACATATTCAAGAGTTGAATCATAATTTTTCTAGAAGATTGGAATAAAGGATCTTAGACTTGCTAAGAAAATCTTGGAGATTAGGATTGAAAAGGATAGAAAATTTGGAACTTTGGTGTTATCCCAAAAGGACTACATTGAGAAGATTATGTAAAAGTTTGAAATTGTTAAATATAATCCCATCTCAAATTATTTTCATAGACACTTAAAATTGTCTAATATGTAGGAATCAACATCAAAATAGGATATCTGGTATGTGGAGGATGTTTTTTTACGTCATTGGTATGAAATTTGATCTATACATAATTTGTACACGGGCATACATTGCTTTTTTAGTATGAGTTGTAAGTAAATTTATGCAGAACTCTCGAAGGGAAAACAGGGAAGCTATAAAATATATCATATTTTATCTAAAATTAATTAGGGATATCATTCTATATTTTTGGTTAGGATGATCTGTTGTTAGTATTTTTGGATGTGGACTTCAATGGAGACTCAGACACCCAGATGATCATGACTGACATTATATTCACTTATGGAGGAACAACAATAATCTAGATGTTAATGTTGTAGAGTATTATTACTTTAATTAAATGGAAGAATAGTTGTAGACATATTAGAAGTAAGATATGATTTGGTTTGTTTGAAGCATTTGTTTATGGAACTTAGAAGAATATAGGAAGAAGGAATTTTATCTTGTGATAATCAGAGTGTGATTCACTTGTATTGGAATTTGGTGTTCCATGAAAGAATGAAGCATATCGACCTATGTTGGCTCAGTCTAGTAATTTATTATTTTAATGATCAAAAATAATGTTTACTTTATTTTTAATTGTTTACTTTTTAAATGGTACAAGCTTCTCAATTTTATAATTTTCATAAAATTTCTCTAAGTAGAAGATGATTTCATCTGAAGGAAGTCCCATACAGCTAAGGGACTTCTACTACCACTAGAGGAACTTGTTTTACTTATAGTATACTTTTTTTAAAACCAATATACTTGTGTTACTACTAGTGTAACTTTTATATTGGTGAGATTATTCTTATACTATCAACCCAACTCTTGACTCCATCAATTGAAGCTTACTACTGTCTGAATGATTCCACTACCTCCATTCTAAATTTTATTCTGGTAGTCTAGTTTTGTGACCTTTAGATGGAATCTACCTCTGTCAGTTATAGTTTTTTATCTCCATTATAGTTCTACTAATGCCATATGGTTCCACTATAGCTAGTCTAAATTTGTTACTACCAAGATGAATCTAATACCAATATAAGGTTTTACTGCCTCTAATTTGAATATGATACTACTAGGTTGAATCTACTATTTCCAAGATAATTACTCTACCACCATTTGACCTCTACTTCCATTGAAGTATCTTCTTCCAAGAATATTTGGAATTAAATTCAAATTAATTATTTTGATATCTAGTTTATGGGATTGAATTCAAGTCATAGATTTAGTAAGTACAATGATTTAATGTAACACCCCGAGCTTCCACGATACGCTTCTCATTCAATAATACAATAGCTTGCATTGTACGCAACTTCGAGTTCTAAAACATCGCGACAAATCAAAGT
This sequence comes from Viscum album, assembly GCA_963277665.1. Classification (NCBI taxonomy): domain Eukaryota; kingdom Viridiplantae; phylum Streptophyta; class Magnoliopsida; order Santalales; family Viscaceae; genus Viscum; species Viscum album. Next base: position 1,546,306,604 of record OY728142.1, read on the forward strand.
AGCCGTTATGAATAGTAATAACCACTTTTTAAAATTATAGAAATTTTATATTTCAAAATGGACTTCATTTTTGTATTCATAATATTGAAATTAGCCTATGTTGAATTTTTTGTAATTTTCTGAGAACTTCAAAATTTTTATGAATAGTGAAAAATACTTAAAACAACTTTTTTAATCAAAATAATTCATGGTGATAAATTATACTATTGAGTGGTTTTAGAGTATAATTAGAATATATTTTTACCATTTTATCCAATGGTGGTCATTAGAATTAATTTGACATTGAAATTGGACATAAACAATTGTCAATCTTTTGATATAAATTGTTTCTTAAAAACACGCTATTTTTTGTGACAGCGGGAATTAATTATAAAATTAATTAATGCAACTAATATTCTTGGAATTTTGTAAAATAGACATCATTTTTCAATTCGGAATATCAATTATAGCTTAGGGTGAAATTTTGGCCTTATTCTGAAAAACTTCAATTTTTGATGAATAGTGAAACCACTAAGTGGTTGTTAAATAACTGATTTTTCGTTTAAATGAAATATTACCACTTCTGTGATTTGATTTTCAAAAATCCGACATACATGGTTGTCATAAAGAAGTAAAATGTGGTTCAATGGGATAAAAATAATTTTTTGGTGAATAGTAACTTATTAAGTTCTTAATCGCGATTAGTGGTAATTAGGGTAGTTTAAGGTATAAATAATACTTTAATAATATTAAATGACCTAGACACATGTCCCAACCTCATTGGTTGTGTCATGGCCGACCAAGACAAGCCATGGCCTAACTTGGGGACCCCATGGATCCACTTTTGTTGGGAAATAACATAAATTACTTTTTATTTAATGTTAAAGTGAAAATGACACTAACATAAAGTGTTTTACTAAAACAATTTTTAAGTAGGGTTACACAAGTCCAAATTTTGATTATAAATAGTCATTGGAAAGATAAAAAGATTTCCTATATCATAGTATTTTTTTTATAATTTTTAGACATTAAATAAATTTAATTATTTATGACATAATAATGATGCAGCGATGACATCATTATTTGACGATTTAAATAAAATGGAAAGGTAATATAAAATCTATGAACTACACATGGCCAAAACCAATTGGATGAGTGGATTTCGATGCCTTATCACCTTATCCACGAATTCTATCAATGTGGGACCTTTTAAAACCGAAACACATTTTCAAATAATGTAATGTTCCTTTACTTTCCAAAAGTGCCCTTCCTCTCCTCTTATAAAAGGCCCCCACCTCTACCTCATTTCACACACTCTTCAAGCCATTGGCTCGGCCAACCCCTGCCCATTTGCTCTCTCCACATCCCTCTCCTCATCCTAGAGGATTCCCTTTGGGCAGAATCCTTTCAAAGGAAGCCTTTAGGCTCAACTCAAAAGGAGTTACACTTTTTAAGGTAATTCATTCTCTCATGTTCTTTTGTTTTATTTTGCTTCTCCAACCCCCTAAACTCTTTTTATTTACTTCTTTTGTAACAACACCAGTATCTTCAATATACTAGGATGTTGTTATAAGATTTATTTGAGCTACACTTCCACACAACTACATCAAATTGTTAAAGAACATAAGGTTTCCGTGGATGGCGAAATTCTGCCTCCCGAAACGATGATTGTTCAACACTCATTTAACACCTTCAAAGGTGGCCATTATGATGTCACTATTTTTATATATGATATATAATATGTTTATGTTTTCCTTAAGCTTCTGTTTTTTTTTCATTTTGGGCATACCTTTATGGTTTCCATTATGGGTAAAACACGATATCTTCATTTTAGGAAGCGCGGACTACCGCCCCCTGAAAGTGATTTGATTCGTTAATACCATATGCGGGATGTGTGAAGGATAAAGTTAATGATATTATATATGTTATTATACTGGAATTATAATATACTCTTATATCATTATGATTCCATTCCAGAAAATATGAAATAGAAATGGAAGTAGCGTTCATGCGTACGTACGGCTTACCGTCTCCATGAACGGTGCATTTCATTTCTTACCTCTAAATGTGATGTAATATTATAAATGAATGTATGTACTGGATATATATGACATATATGATATCTACATCATGAATACCATTCTGGATATAATGGATATTTCACCACATTAACAACTTGTAATCATAAGAAGTTTATTTTTGACTCAAGTACCAAAGATCGACAAAACGACCGTTATTAACTTAAATAATTACATAATGATCATATCATTGTAATAAGTGATATAATAAGGATAATGAAATTGAGAATGGTTCTTAATAAGGTATATATTAACTCTAGTTTATTATTCAGGAGGTTAAAGAACGGTTGAGTCAAGTCGGACACAAGGTAAGGGAATTTCTTAACCCAACTTCCATTCTTTGGGTTAATCTCCTACTTTCAAATTATGTCATGATATTATTATGTCCTATTTTGTATTTTTACTTTCTTTATGTGTACCTATAGTGAATACACATAATAGATCTATTTTATTTTAAAAATGAACTTTTAAGGACTTCGTCTCAATCCCCTTTCATTGAGGCATATTTGGTTTTATACACAACTTTCTTTTATACGGTGTATAAACCCCTTTGACTTTTTCAAAAGGAATCTTTTTTATACGAAGCGTTTTGCTAAACGACAAAAGAGAATGTTTTTATTTCCGTACTTATGCGGCGACAACGACTTCTCCGCCGCCGTGACCATTATTTGAGTTTCGGCTTCCTCTACAAGCCATCACTTTTTTTTTAATGAAAAATAAATACAAAGTTTTGAATTTCTTTTATTTTGGTATTGAAAATGGTTTTGAAAGCATTTTTATTATATCAATGTGTTGTATTGATATCTTGTGATTGAAATGTGGAAATGTTATGTTTCCTTTATGCATGTTTTATGTGATATGATTATGTTATGGTTTATGAAATGTTTAAACCTATTCATATGAGGAATGCATTGGACTTAATAAGTGACGGGTGGAGCCCGCTATAGCTCCTCGATGCATCGGCAGGTCTCATGAGACAAACTAGTGTCTTGGCACAAGGCCTTGACAAAATCTTATTTGTGGTCTTGGCACGAGGCCTTGACTACGTGGTCATGATAGTCTGGCATTATGCATTCCATCATTATGAAAGTGGTTATTGATATTGCATGTGATTATTCGACCAGTAGAATATCCATGTGAAGAAGTAAATGGCATTATCTCATTTTACTTTTGCCATATTATGTTGAAGTTCATGTTTAAGAGGCTTTTGTTTTAGTTATACATTGCCTTAAATGTTAATGTTTATTTATGAAAGCTTCTGCATTATTGTTATCCTTACTGAGCATTTGAGCTCACCCCTTTCAATGTTTAAAAATTTTCCAGGTTGTGAAGAAGTATTTTATGACTGACTTGCAAGAATAATCAGTGAAGATATGAGTGTGGAATATGAAGACCATGTTTTTTTGTAGTTTGTTTAATTTTGATGTAATGAAAGACTTATGAATGTATCTAGTGTTTCCAAGGCTACTAAACTAATCGGTCTTTCGAGACTTGATCTTTTGGGATCATGCCAATGTTACGAAGTAATGCACCGGCTCTGGGTAGCTGGGGTCGGGGCGTTACAGTTGGTATCAGAGGCAGTTTAGTACTAACCTTGGAAGCTAGATTTAGATAAACTCTGATTAGAGCACATAGCCCGAAGATAGACTTTGAGGATTAGTATAAAAGAACATCTTAGAATATTGGTATTGTAGAGATTTTGTGAGTTTTCCAAGCAATACATTCCTGTCTGGATACGAGCAGGTAGAGGCGGCTCTGGCACAGATGTACCTAGGGGTAAAACCTGAAAACACCGCTTTGAGCTAGACTCGAACGGGAACTGGTGCACGACAACGGGCCTTGCTGCACTCTTGGTTACGACACTCCCGGGGGATATGCTTTGGATAATTCCCATTTTCTTTACAAACCACTATGAAGGGTTACGAGTATATACTTCCTCAAAGAATACATTTTTATAATTATGGATTATATCCATAATTAGTTCAATTTATGTTAAGTGTTTTACAAGTATGGAATTATGTATTTTGATTCATAAACTAATCTAGTTTATGCCATTGTTTAGAAATGGCGCCTAGTAGAAGGAATGGAAACTGTATCAATGCACGAACTCCGTGTAGGGATTGCCCTCCTGCTCAGGATAATTATGGTGGAGCTAGTGATACAACTGGTGCTGATCAGCTTCTCACCATACTGGGACAACTCACGCAGGTTATGAATAACAACCTTACTCGTATGGAGCACCCTGATCCGCAACGTGGAGGATCAATGCTAGACCGTTTCATGAGGCAACAACCGCCAACCTTCAATGGGAGTACAAATCCTATAGTAGCTGAGCAATGGATAAATTCCTTAGAGAAAATATTCCATGCCTTGGGGAGTAGTGAAAGGGAGAAGGTTGTCATGGCAGTTTACCGCCTCACTGGAGATGCCGATCAGTGGTGGTCGCTGATTCAAAACACAAAGGAAGATGATGAAGTATCGAATATGGAATGGAGGGAGTTCAAAGAGCTTTTCTTAGAAAAATACTTTCCTCGTGACCATCGAGCAGATATGGAAAGGCAATTTCTGAGTCTAAGGCAGAAGGAGGATGAGAATGTCGCAAAGTATGAGGCTAACTTTACAAGGTTAGCGAGGCATGCTGCCGATTATATACGTAACCCAAGGAGTAAGATTGATCGTTTCTTTGATGGGTTAAAACCATTTCTCCGTCGAGCTTTAGTATCACAATCCTTCTCATCATACGAAGATATAGTCTCATGTGCTATCAAGACAGAAAAGGAATTCTCTAAGTCTTATGACAACAAAGTAAAGCAAGAGAAGAAGAGAACGGTGGAACAAGAGACAGATAAAGGGAAAAAGGGAAAGAAGGATTTTCCATTATGTGATAATTGTGGGAAGAATCACCCTGGTACTTGCCTAAAAGGAATGGGAGTCTGTTATAAATGTGGAGAAAAAGGTCACCAGGCACGTGATTGCAAGGGAAAGAAAGAGGCTGTCAAAGTTGAATGCTACAATTGTAGAGAAATGGGTCATTACGCAAATGAATGTCCTAAGCGTCAAGGAATCTTACCTCAGAAAAGGCCAAGGGATCAAGGACAATCTTATGCTATTACTACAGTTGAAGCAGAATAACTAATGTATTGATGCTTTCGGACTCATGGATTATATTCTGGTTATTAGAATAATGTGATCTATATAAGGATTGTACTGCAGTACTTGTTGGTTTCAGTATGGTTTTAATATGATGAAGGTAATTATATTTTTAGTATGTGACAATAAGAGAAACTTTACTTTGATGGGGAATCTGATAAATTGATTTTGGAATTAAGAGACCTTTTAGAGAAAGTCTGGACAGAGGTATTTTGGATAACTATAAAGGTTGGAGTGGATTAAGTTGATTTTTGGATAGTATGGTTTAAGGTTAAAAAAAATTATGAAGATTATTTTTGGAGTATTATAATACTATAGTTTTAGGAAAAGGACAACCTGTAGGGTGGGGCATAAACCGTCGCGTCGGACAAAGCTGTAGGAATCGAACCCACAGTCAAAGTGCGACAGGCCTTTATTTCCTACCACTAGCCTACAGGAAGTCCCTGGTTATTACAATATAATTTTACTAATCTAAATGGTATGTGTTAACATTTTGAACCTTATACAATTAGGATAAATAGAATATTTTTGAGTTCTGTTACCATTTGGAGTAAAAGTTGGGTTTGTGGTAAAAATTTATTAACGAATGAAAGTATACATAACAAGTATGTATATTCCCTTACGTTCTTAGTAAATCTCATAAATAAATTCCTCAATATTATAAAAGGTAACTTAAAACAAAAATGTTGTCGGTTAACTTTTCCAACTGGGGATTCAATGACCGTTTAACCAATCACAAGTTTGTGATTTTCTTATGGTTAAACTTTCTCCTAATCCTGTTTTCTATAACTCTCCATCAGACCTTGATGGTTTGTTTTTCTTCCATATCCATATTTTCATAGAATCCTAGAATGGGCTATATCGGGTGACCTTTGTACTTATCCTGCTTTCTTTTAATGTTATGTATTTATTAACCTTATTTCCGATGTGGGTTTTCCTCAAAGGTATTTTCTCTTTTCAACCTTTTATTTTCCAAGAAAAATTTCAAATTGCGAGGACGCAATTTATTGAAGGAGGGGAGAATGTAACACCCCGAGCTTCCACGATACGCTTCTCATTCAATAATACAATAGCTTGCATTGTACGCAACTTCGAGTTCTAAAACATCGCGACAAATCAAACTAGCCGTTATGAATAGTAATAACCACTTTTTAAAATTATAGAAATTTTATATTTCAAAATGGACTTCATTTTTGTATTCATAATATTGAAATTAGCCTATGTTGAATTTTTTGTAATTTTCTGAGAACTTCAAAATTTTTATGAATAGTGAAAAATACTTAAAACAACTTTTTTAATCAAAATAATTCATGGTGATAAATTATACTATTGAGTGGTTTTAGAGTATAATTAGAATATATTTTTACCATTTTATCCAATGGTGGTCATTAGAATTAATTTGACATTGAAATTGGACATAAACAATTGTCAATCTTTTGATATAAATTGTTTCTTAAAAACACGGTATTTTTTGTGACAGCGGGAATTAATTATAAAATTAATTAATGCAACTAATATTCTTGGAATTTTGTAAAATAGACATCATTTTTCAATTCGGAATATCAATTATAGCTTAGGGTGAAATTTTGGCCTTATTCTGAAAAACTTCAATTTTTGATGAATAGTGAAACCACTAAGTGGTTGTTAAATAACTGATTTTTCGTTTAAATGAAATATTACCACTTCTGTGATTTGATTTTCAAAAATCCGACATACATGGTTGTCATAAAGAAGTAAAATGTGGTTCAATGGGATAAAAATAATTTTTTGGTGAATAGTAACTTATTAAGTTCTTAATCGCGATTAGTGGTAATTAGGGTAGTTTAAGGTATAAATAATACTTTAATAATATTAAATGACCTAGACACATGTCCCAACCTCATTGGTTGTGTCATGGCCGACCAAGACAAGCCATGGCCTAACTTGGGGACCCCATGGATCCACTTTTGTTGGGAAATAACATAAATTACTTTTTATTTAATGTTAAAGTGAAAATGACACTAACATAAAGTGTTTTACTAAAACAATTTTTAAGTAGGGTTACACAAGTCCAAATTTTGATTATAAATAGTCATTGGAAAGATAAAAAGATTTCCTATATCATAGTATTTTTTTTATAATTTTTAGACATTAAATAAATTTAATTATTTATGACATAATAATGATGCAGCGATGACATCATTATTTGACGATTTAAATAAAATGGAAAGGTAATATAAAATCTATGAACTACACATGGCCAAAACCAATTGGATGAGTGGATTTCGATGCCTTATCACCTTATCCACGAATTCTATCAATGTGGGACCTTTTAAAACCGAAACACATTTTCAAATAATGTAATGTTCCTTTACTTTCCAAAAGTGCCCTTCCTCTCCTCTTATAAAAGGCCCCCACCTCTACCTCATTTCACACACTCTTCAAGCCATTGGCTCGGCCAACCCCTGCCCATTTGCTCTCTCCACATCCCTCTCCTCAATCCTAGAGGATTCCCTTTGGGCAGAATCCTTTCAAAGGAAGCCTTTAGGCTCAACTCAAAAGGAGTTACACTTTTTAAGGTAATTCATTCTCTCATGTTCTTTTGTTTTATTTTGCTTCTCCAACCCCCTAAACTCTTTTTATTTACTTCTTTTGTAACAACACCAGTATCTTCAATATACTAGGATGTTGTTATAAGATTTATTTGAGCTACACTTCCACACAACTACATCAAATTGTTAAAGAACATAAGGTTTCCGTGGATGGCGAAATTCTGCCTCCCGAAACGATGATTGTTCAACACTCATTTAACACCTTCAAAGGTGGCCATTATGATGTCACTATTTTTATATATGATATATAATATGTTTATGTTTTCCTTAAGCTTCTGTTTTTTTTTCATTTTGGGCATACCTTTATGGTTTCCATTATGGGTAAAACACGATATCTTCATTTTAGGAAGCGCGGACTACCGCCCCCTGAAAGTGATTTGATTCGTTAATACCATATGCGGGATGTGTGAAGGATAAAGTTAATGATATTATATATGTTATTATACTGGAATTATAATATACTCTTATATCATTATGATTCCATTCCAGAAAATATGAAATAGAAATGGAAGTAGCGTTCATGCGTACGTACGGCTTACCGTCTCCATGAACGGTGCATTTCATTTCTTACCTCTAAATGTGATGTAATATTATAAATGAATGTATGTACTGGATATATATGACATATATGATATCTACATCATGAATACCATTCTGGATATAATGGATATTTCACCACATTAACAACTTGTAATCATAAGAAGTTTATTTTTGACTCAAGTACCAAAGATCGACAAAACGACCGTTATTAACTTAAATAATTACATAATGATCATATCATTGTAATAAGTGATATAATAAGGATAATGAAATTGAGAATGGTTCTTAATAAGGTATATATTAACTCTAGTTTATTATTCAGGAGGTTAAAGAACGGTTGAGTCAAGTCGGACACAAGGTAAGGGAATTTCTTAACCCAACTTCCATTCTTTGGGTTAATCTCCTACTTTCAAATTATGTCATGATATTATTATGTCCTATTTTGTATTTTTACTTTCTTTATGTGTACCTATAGTGAATACACATAATAGATCTATTTTATTTTAAAAATGAACTTTTAAGGACTTCGTCTCAATCCCCTTTCATTGAGGCATATTTGGTTTTATACACAACTTTCTTTTATACGGTGTATAAACCCCTTTGACTTTTTCAAAAGGAATCTTTTTTATACGAAGCGTTTTGCTAAACGACAAAAGAGAATGTTTTTATTTCCGTACTTATGCGGCGACAACGACTTCTCCGCCGCCGTGACCATTATTTGAGTTTCGGCTTCCTCTACAAGCCATCACTTTTTTTTTAATGAAAAATAAATACAAAGTTTTGAATTTCTTTTATTTTGGTATTGAAAATGGTTTTGAAAGAATTTTTATTATATCAATGTGTTGTATTGATATCTTGTGATTGAAATGTGGAAATGTTATGTTTCCTTTATGCATGTTTTATGTGATATGATTATGTTATGGTTTATGAAATGTTTAAACCTATTCATATGAGGAATGCATTGGACTTAATAAGTGACGGGTGGAGCCCGCTATAGCTCCTCGATGCATCGGCAGGTCTCATGAGACAAACTAGTGTCTTGGCACAAGGCCTTGACAAAATCTTATTTGTGGTCTTGGCACGAGGCCTTGACTACGTGGTCATGATAGTCTGGCATTATGCATTCCATCATTATGAAAGTGGTTATTGATATTGCATGTGATTATTCGACCAGTAGAATATCCATGTGAAGAAGTAAATGGCATTATCTCATTTTACTTTTGCCATATTATGTTGAAGTTCATGTTTAAGAGGCTTTTGTTTTAGTTATACATTGCCTTAAATGTTAATGTTTATTTATGAAAGCTTCCGCATTATTGTTATCCTTACTGAGCATTTGAGCTCACCCCTTTCAATGTTTAAAAATTTTCCAGGTTGTGAAGAAGTATTTTATGACTGACTTGCAAGAATAATCAGTGAAGATATGAGTGTGGAATATGAAGACCATGTTTTTTGTAGTTTGTTTAATTTTGATGTAATGAAAGACTTATGAATGTATCTAGTGTTTCCAAGGCTACTAAACTAATCGGTCTTTCGAGACTTGATCTTTTGGGATCATGCCAATGTTACGAAGTAATGCACCGGCTCTGGGTAGCTGGGGTCGGGGCGTTACATTTAAGAATAAAAAATTCTTAAAATTGATACTCAAAGGCATTAAAGACAAATTTAGACTTTTATGTTTTGCTACTAAATAGGATGATTTATTTTATTACTATCCAGTAATATATAATTTGAGTTTTATTAAATCTATAAATCTGAGGATCCCCTCATGCATAGAGGTTATATAGCTGATTGACTGACTAGATGGTTGTAATAAGAAAATGTGTAATCTTAGGTGAGCCTTTAGGAAAGAGTATTGTTTTTGTTGTATGCAACACTCTATTTTGTAAGAAAAAATAGGAAAATTGTGAAGAATATTCAAAGTGACTTTAGTAAAATATTTAAAGACAAAAAAAAATAAGAAGAAGATCATTTTTGATAATCTCAAGATGATCAAATCAAGAGAAACTTTCAATCACTTCTACATTATTTCTCCCTTCATCTATGTTTACATACTTTTGAATTTTTTTTACATTATCAGTTTAAATATTGAGAAAAAACTCATGTATTATATTGGATATTACTCTAATAATCTCTTCACACTTCTTTTACATCCTAGGTCCCATGAATAACTATGGGATAGGATGTGTGTATCCTAGACTTCTTTGAGTGTAGTTGTAATTATAAAACCTAATCCAGGTTTTCGATTTTTTTTATAAAAATTTTTGGAAGTAGGTGATTATCAAGTGGATAGGATTAGGTATTGGTTTGAGAATTAATGTCTTGTATTTATTTTCCTTTTGTTCTATTTATTATTATTATTATTATTTATGTTAGTTTATTTCTTTAAAAACTCCTTCACAAATCAATAATCCAATATTTAGCTTTAACTAATGATTTATAGACTGTATTTGATGAGAGTATATTTTTTTTCAAAAATTATGGCGGTTTTAAAATTATTTTAAATAGGTTTTGATTGAGACTTTAAGAAATATTTTGAAAACAAAAAATTATATATTTCTACTATTTTAGTTAATTGGTAAGTTTTTATAAATTGTAGAATTCAGTTTTAAATTGTTTTTAAATATAATTTTTTATTGGAAAATCATTTCACCCCCCCCCCCTCTTGAGTTATTCACTCTGACCAATATTTGATATGAGAGGTATTTTATTTATTTCTTATTTTTTATTTATCAAGTTTTGATTGTGATTAAGTTTTAACCAAAAATATCTAAATTTATTTATATTCTAAATTTCTATCTTTATAGATAATAGTAGGCTTAAGGTTATTACAACTAATAGACCTCCATATTTTAATGTTACTAAATATTCTTAATGGAAGATTAAAATAAAAATATATCTTGATAGAATGGGTTTTGACATCTAGATAGTAATTTAAGATAAATATAAGAAAGATAATACTACTAGAGCTGACCGGAGTGATACCACTAACTCCACCTATGATTATAAATAAAAATAAATGAATACCTTATATTGTAAACTATTATAAGATGAATTTAGTAGAATATATGAAAGTGATACTGATTTTTAAATTTGGGATAATTTATTCGTGTCTCGTTAAGGCGCATCTAATGTCAAAGAAATGTTTTTAAATAATTAAAAAATATTGACCTAAAATACCACTTTATTCTAAAAATGATGGAAAACAGTGTATTAGATATTTATAAGACATAAAAAATCCAAAATCAAGTGGAAATGTTCCCTAAAACTTTAGTATAAGAAAATTTGTGGTAATATTAGGCCTTATTAGGAATTTGGTGGATATAAAGAGGTTGGAGAACACTACATGCTGTGGAAAATGAAGGAAGTTCTTTTCCAAAGTGTTTAAGAGTTTACAAAGGTTCTCTAGAATAGTATTCAAGTGGAATATTTATGGGATCTAAAGTATATTTATTTTAACAAATTTATGTCACTAGATTTAGGACATTGAAATTTCATCGGTTGAAATTGGTTGGCTTGATGTACATACAATGGAATTGAAAACTGTCTAGAGGTAGTGGAACCATAATAATTTTGAATCTTTTGATAGTATTATAGAGGATCATAAATTCAAAAATAAAGGGTCCAAGAGGTTGGTGAAGAAGAAATATCATGAATAAAGTTTCTATATGGGTTCACAGAGGTAATAAGTTGAGGACCAATGAGTTATTAGAGACCATCAGTCACTTACCAAATGGAAGAATCTCTATGAATGTTGAAAGGTGGTGAAAGATGGATGACCACTTGATTACTCCTATAAAAGGGAGTGGGTACATTAATCATAATGTAACAGATTAAAAATAGTTCACCCAATGAATACACAGTGGATCAGTGAATTATAGAGTTTTAATCATTCATAATAAATTCTTACCATTTTCATATTATTGACTTCCTATACTTCCAGTGAATACAGTGTAAGCATCATTGTTTCTCTCATGCACATGAGACAACTTTTTTGAATTATGTTAAATCCCTTATATTATTTTCTATATTATATACTATTTTATATTTTTGGTTCTTTTAATTTGTGTGAGTTTACTAGAGTTGTGTAAAATGTTTGACTTTGTGTGGTGAGTATGGTGCATAAACTTCCTAAATTTGATACACTCGTATGTGGGAGGAAGTTCTAGAGCATTTCATTCCACTGTGCATAATTGATAACTACATTTCATGCATATGTCATTGAATATAAAATCATAAATTTTTTAATTAAAGTAATTTACCTTTACCATTTATTCATTTTTTTGTATTATTTATGGTAGGGAATCATTTGAATTTAATCTAGATGAAAAATAAGAAAAATAGAATGGAGAAACATATAGATCCTTCACACTTTGAGGTCACGGTGAGACACCAAATGAATGTAGCTAGAAAAAAATGAATAATATGGGATAATCATGATTCAAGTTGTGAAACACCATTTATTCCATGAAATGTTTAAGTAAAGGGGGTTCTAAATATGAATTTTCTCTTTTCAAGGCATGAAGCATTGTCCACATCATGAACCAATATTCAATATTAGATTTTAAAATATATCTATTTTTATTCTATTGGGGGACTTTTTTGGAGATTTGACCAGTGGGTATTGAAGATCCACTCTGATGAATTTAAGGCTGGTTTTTTTAATATGAAAGGGTAGATCATAATGACCCAAATTTTTAAAAGAGAAAACTATGTTTGATGGACTATGTGATACACAACACCCAACCAAAACAAAAAAATTATGATTTGAATATGACCAATTTAACCTTCCATTAAATTTTTTGATATAATTAGGATTAAATAGTTTATAAAGTATATATATTTATCCAAAATATATTTATAAATTCTTATTAAACAATCAATCAATTTTTGATAATGTATTTTTTTCTTCAAAATATGTTTTCTTCAAAACTGATTCTTTATTTATTTTTATAAAAAAAGCATATTATTAGTACTTTATAGAAAATTTTGAAAATTTATTTGGTAAAAATAACTCCATTTTTTATATCATCACATAGAAATTAAATTATGGTAAAATTTTGGAATTTTTTTAGAAAATGTTGATTTTTCAGTGAATTGTGAAAGTTGCCATTTATAATTAAAAGTGTCATTTATTTTTAAAAATTAATTAATATAAAAGTATAATTTTAATTTTAATTTTTATTAAAGATAAAATAAGTATTATTTATTTATATTTAATTAAATTGATTACATTTTAATGATCTTCATATCTTATTTTAGTATAAGTTTATTTTTATGATTAAAAAACCATTTTTCTAAATACTGTTTTAAAATGCATAATGTTTCTCCATTATAATTAATTAAAATAACCCCTAATTAGAAATAATATAAATAAATTTTTTATATTATATATCTATATTTATGAATTTAAATTCATATAATTAATATTACAAGTTATAGAAAAGTGAAATCATATTTCCCTTAAAAATTGTATTTTTCGAAAAACCACTTTTCATAATGCTTGATGGTTTTATGTTAAATGAAATTCTTCAACCTATTTTAATTGATTTTGAAAAAGTGGATTAGATATTTAGAATCATAATAATTAATATTAGTTAATAAGGTGAACTTAATTTTTAGAAATATTGATATTAATTGTACTAAATATTTATTACCACGGTAAAAGGAAAATTGGTTAATTAAGGTAAAAATGATTTAATAAATACTAGAAATAAAGTGAAACTAATAGTATGAATATTTATATTTACTCTTCATTTTAAATATGATTATATTTATTTCTTATTGTTTTTAATTTACAAATGATTAAGTATTTTGTTTGATAAAAAGTATATTTTGATACGATAAAACAAAAAAATGTAATTTTGAGTAATATTTAAATTCAATTAAGAAATTTAATTTTATAAATTAATGGATTTTTTAAATAAATATTTTTTTATGAAAATATTATTATTAAATAATATTTATAAATATAAATTACCATATTATTATTTTTAAAAAAATTTATTATAAAAAAACCCGGTATTTTCAATAAATGTCTATTATTATTTTAAAAGTGAAAATTCACATATTTAGAAAATTATTTAGATAAAATTAATATTATTTTTTGAATAAAAATGTCTAAATTATCCAATAGGTAACTTTTCATAATTCTCTAACACATGAATTTTCGGGTAAAAATTAAATATCATCTAAATATACTTTGTGTTTTATGACATCATAATGACCCAAAAGTGATGTAATAATTTATATAAATGGGATCCATGAGTAAATAAATATTTAAACTTTAAAATAATTTTATTTTATGTTTATTTTATTTGTTTTTTAAATCCATTATGAATCCTCCAAAACCTAAAATATATTTTAGGGTTTTAAAATCATTCCTTTAAGAGTGTGACTCACCTCCATATAAGCAAGGGAATTATTTTAATAATTTTGTCCCTTAGCCTAATAAAATAAAAAAACACTCCCATTTGGCAGAAACTAGGAGAAAAACCCATGGGATGGTTTTTGGTTTTGGATATTTTATTATGTAGATTCCACAACCTAAATAATAAAGAACCCCCCCCCCCCTCCCCCGCTTTTTCTAAATAAACTCACCCATGCTACCATTTCTATTCACTCAAACTCCTTCTACAATGACTATACTATTCTATCCACTCTCTAGAGTCCTCCCAAGTCACCCCCAATGTAATATCCCTCTTATTCTCATTATCTTGAGAAGGCATAGGGATGTTACTTGGCCTTAAGCGACATCCCCATGACACCAAAGGATGGAAGTAAATGTTGAAGGGATTCAATACATGTGAGGGAAGATTTTCCCTTTAAGAATAAAAAAATTAACCAAGAAATACATATCCAAAAAAATACCATATGATGCATGATAACAATGAAAGACAACTCAACATTTCATTTATTAAAATAAAATTAAAACCAAGTACCATAGTGGAAGACTACAATATCAAAGTAAACTAAGAAATACAAAACTAAAAGACTCCAATGGAAACTCCAAAATCCAAAAATGCTCCATTATCCAACTCCAAAATAGCCCAAGTATCACAAAGTACTCCTAAATATTTGTGATACTTTACCCTTTCCCATGTCTTGATAAACAACATCTACAAAAGTACTAAAGTGACAAAGGAGGGGTGAGTAATTAAACTTCGTAGATTTTACCCAATGACTTCCCTAATCACACCACTAGGATATAATATGTTATCCCATTTATATAAAATGGTTTATATAAAACAATTTCTAAAACAAATTATATCAAAATATAAATAAGTTCCAATGTAAAACTATTGTCTAAAACAACACCAATTTCCTAAGAAATCAACCAAACAATGTTCCAAAACCATTTCATTAATTCCACTTTGGCATACCCCATTCAAATCCACACATCCAAACATATAAACATGCATACTTCGTTATGAAAGTTACATACTCATGATTGGTTTATTATTGATCTACCAAGTCTTCACAAGGAAATTAAATCCCATGTGCCATTACACCTTTAGTACCAAGCACAAGGTCATATTTCAATTAAGCCTTGTAATGCAATATGAACACACACACCAAGTATTCCCAACAACCATGCCAATATAATCATGCTAAAACCATTTCAATAAAACAAATTTTTTATTGAAAACCTTTTATATAAACTGAATCAATAAAATATTTTAAAACCATTATTTTAAAATCATTTATCAAAGCACTTTTCACAATAATTCCACGATTTCACACAAATCCACAAACCATCACTAAAGAAAGTTTTTACCAAGATTTGCACACAAACTTCACAATAAATTTCAATAAATTTAGTCAATTTGAAACTAATAATTCATTTTTTAAATAGAGGATTCGGTATTTAATCCACCTACCTCCGGTTTTATGATGAAAATGAATAATGGTACTTAAAACCCACAAAATCAGTTTAAATATCTATGAACCCGTATTATATCTCTTACACTATTAACAAAAATACCAAATATGAACATATTTGGCATCCAACACCTTATATATACCTAAATCATTCATATATCTAAGAAACCAAAAGATAGGGAGAATTATATCTAAGGAGAACTACCAAAAACCACCAAGAATGATGACATACCGTAGGAATTGAGCTTTAATGAACCAAGTAATGGCTCTTGATTGATTCCAATTAAATGGGGAGAGTTTATCCAACATTTGAGAGATAGAAACCCCAAGTTAGGGCCATTTTGGGGGAAAAAAGAGGGATTTAGGGGGGAAACGAGTGAGATCCACAATTTTAGGATCTCACTTTTATCGCATGCACGGTTTTTAATACAATCAAGAAAATTATACGCTAACCATGTGCAAGATACTGCCTCAAGGTTTGAACCTAACATGGTTTGATCACATGGTTTCCAAACTGTGTTCCAACTGTATCAAATACCACTGTCTCAAGTAGCATGGTTTCTCCTAGGCTGCCACATAGTTTGGACAAACCATGTGCAGCCCTTGCGCCTTCCTCTTTTCCTATGTCTCACAATGAATGGTTTTCTGTAGGATTTTCAAGGTTTACCCAAACCGTGATCAAACCATGCACCTCTATAAAATCCCCAAAAACATTCCAAAAGGTTCCCAAACCTTCCCAAACATAACCCATATACTTTACATACTTAAAGAAACATAAAAAAAGGGTTACTTACTTGATACCGGGGGTGCTGCATCTCCCCACCATTGGCCTTTTCATCCCTAGAAAGTAGAAAAACATCATTTCCTTGAAAGATTTCTGTCCATTTATCATTCATTTATTTCTCACATTCCTAAATATCTTCCTGAAGCTGACCAT
This sequence comes from Viscum album, assembly GCA_963277665.1. Lineage (NCBI taxonomy): Eukaryota > Viridiplantae > Streptophyta > Magnoliopsida > Santalales > Viscaceae > Viscum > Viscum album. The sequence goes on from OY728142.1 coordinate 1,546,323,760, forward strand.
GTTTCCAAAAAACCCGCACTAGACCGATGCTTTTCCATGAAAGGCTTTCTCTTTACTATCCACAATCTGTACCAAGATATGTACCAATGAATCATCTATCTCTAGTTCAACATGATCCCATAAAATCACTTGGTCAGATCAGGTTTTTACTCTTTCAACTAATATATGTGAAACACATTATGCACTACACTAAACCATAGTGGTAATGTCAACTAATATTCCACCACACCAACCCATTCCAGTATCTCGAAAAGGCTGATGTATCTAGGAGATAATTTGATCTAATTAAAAAAATGATTTCTAATCCTTGGAGAGATCCTCAAGAACACATAATCACTCATTAAAAGAGAAAACAGTCGTTGATTATGATCTGTATATGAATTCTGATGAATCTGTTTCGTCTCCATATATTTCCTAATCGATTGAATCTTCTCCACTGTCTCTTGGAGAATGCTCAAAACAACTAGTGAAGTCTCACATTTTTTCATCCAAAGCAGTGAAGAATGACAAGGACACCCATACAATTCTTTAAAAATATTCATTTTTATCAAGTCCAAATAACTGTTTTTATACAAGAACTCCACTAACAGCACATGATCTTCTCATGAGCCACCAACATCCATTACAGAAGCTTATAACATTTATTACAATGTTTGTGTTTTCCTTTTAGATTGGTTTTTCATATGAGGATGATACATTGTAATAATTATCAAATTATTCCCAAGGTATTTCTATAATGATCTATAGATTCTGGTGAAATCCGTGTATCTTTGTTTGATATGATCGAAACTGGTATGTCATGCCTCTTTACCACTTATCAAATATAAATCTTCAATAGATCCTCCACCATATGAGATTCATAAATAAGGATGGAATGAGCTGAATTTGTGATCTGATCCACTATCACCCATATGGAATCATGTTTCTAAATTGTTCTTGGGAGACCTATTACAAAATCCATGGATATCTTCTCTCACTTCCAAATTGATGTAGTTAAATACTAAAACATACCTGATGGTTACTAATGATCTGCCTTAACTTGCTGACAAGTTAAGCATCTTGAAACAAAATTTTCCACCTTTCTTTTCATACTGACACACTAAAAATATGTTTTCAACTCTTTATACATATTCTCCATTCTAGGATGAATAACCCATCATGAATGGTGGTAAGCATAAATAAGTTTTTCCTGAAAAGACATAGGTACTACTATCCAATTCCTGAACCATGAAACTGAACTCCTATGTAGTTTACATCCCTCAATGGTCTCCCCACCATTGAGTTTTGAACTCATCACTATACATTGTTCCTAAGATGTCTATGCCTCTTTAAACATCATTATGAAATCATGAACCATTGGAAATAGAAATCCATATCACCTTGGACTTCACATTCCACATGTATGTCAGTGAGGACCGATATCAGCTGCCACTCATCTGAAGCCTCTTTTTCTAACTGAGCATATGAATTTCTACTTAATGTTTCTACCACCTAATTGAATTTTCTCGGTGTATACTCCATCCATATTATTTGTCTTATATTCAAATCCCATTGTGAGAAAATATGTTTCAAGCTCTTATAGTCCATGAACATAGTAAATTTCTCACTAAAGAGAAAAAGATTCCAAGTCTTCAAAGCATGGAATATGGTAGATAAATACAAATAATGTGTTGTGTAATTATTCTCAGGAACTCGTAACTACTTTGATACATAATAAAAAAACATGATCTCTTTTCCTAAGAACACATTCCAACCCTGATCCTGAAGTATCACAATACACCACATACCCTTGTACTGATTTGGGAAATATCAAGATAGGTGCTGATGTAAGGTGAAATTTCATCTCTTGGAAAGACTTATGGAATTTTTCATACCATTCTAATGGAACATTCTTCTTTGTCAAAGATTTCATAGGGGAAAATAGTCATGAAAAATCATGCACAAAGCGTTGATAATAACTATCCAATCCAAGAAAATTGTGTATCTTGAAGACATTATTTGGTGATTTACAAGAGATCACGGCCTCTATCTTTTTTAGATCCACAGAAATTCTTTTTTCAGAAATTACATATCCAAGAAAGCATACCTTTTGTATCCAAAAATCACACTTTGATAATTTAGAATACGTACGATGATCCCTCAAGATTCCCAACATTTTCGTTAAGTGTTTCTCATGCTCATCCCTTTTCCTTGAATACACCAATATGTTATCTATAAACACCACCAAAAAAGAATACATATATCATTGAAATATAAAATTAATTAACTCTATAAAGACCATGGGTGAATTTAAATGACAAAAATTCATTACCACATATTCATAATGGCCATATATTCTTCTGAAAGCTATCTTCAAAATGTCCTCCTTCTGAACCTTTAATTGGTGATATCCTGATCACAATTCAATATTAAAGAAACATTGATCTCCCATAAATTTATAGAATAGAACATAAATATGTGGATGTGGATACTAATTATTTATCGTATCTTGGTTAGGCTTATGATAATCTAAACATAGTAATATATTTCCATCCACCTTTTTCGTGAACAAGACTGGCACTGCCCATGGGGATGTGCAAGGTTGAATGGACCTCTTTATTTCTAGCTCTTTAAACTACAATTTCAATTCCCTTAACTCTATTGGTGTCATTTGGTAAGATATAAGGGAAATAGGACTGGTCCCCAGAAGTATATCAATCATAAACCCCACTTCTCTTATCGATGTTAACCCTAAGAAATTATCAGGAAACACATCGAGAAACTAATCAACAACTACTAGAAAACTATTCTTATTGACCTCATCCATCAATTCCAAAGACAATTTTTCCAATTGGTATGAGATTATTCTAACTACTGGTTCCAAAAAGTGCGTTTCACCTACCTTTATATTCTGGTCTCTTTGAAAGAGATGCTCGACGCCATCTTCTGTTGTGAAACTGACCTTTATGGTACAACAGTTGATGTGAGCCTTAAATGTTTCCAACCAATCCATACCCAAGATTATATTAAATACATGCATATCAACCATAGATAAATATAATTTTAGCTCAAATTAATTAATGGTTATAGAATATGCTCTACACACAATGGGTTGACACTCTCTTTGACCAAGAAAAGTTTTGAAGTTTTATCACAGAAGTCATTATCTCATGTTTTAAGCTCATCAAATCAAAACCCTGAGAATAAATAAAGTAATGGGATTATCCCATATCAAACAACACTTGAATAAGGGTAGAATTCAAAATAATCATACCTCTCACTGTATATGGTTTTGGATGATCATCTATAATAACTTATTCTTCTCCATAAAATTACTCCATCACAACATTTTTCTCCTCGTTTCCCTATTGAGATTGAACTACCTAAGGAGTCATAGTATTCCTAGAATCACCATGGATTGCTCTGTTTTTTTGACAATAATGATTCTGTTGTCCTCTCCCTATTGAAGCATATAGTGCCTATGACACCAGAAAAGTGTCCCAAACACTTGACCTTGGAGCACTACGATAGTAGCACTGAAGATTCCCCATCTTGTTTCAATTGTGGAATGCCCTTTTTGCTTCCATACACTCTTACTTCATGTGGTCAAGTAAACCACATTGTAAACATCCATCTTTAGTCATGGGTCTTGGAGGAAGATTCACTTATCCGTCCTTTTGATTATGATTCAAGATCCAACATTGGAAATAGTTTTCCTTCTTCTGTTTACTCCCAGTATTAGAGTTACCATCATTTCCCATGGATATCAATATACTTCCTCCTCTAATAGCTCATGATATGTCCCTTTTAGCTATCATATTTCTATTGAATATATCTATATAATTTTTAATATATAGAAAAAAAATCTTCAGGTGAATATCCTATCTTAACCTTGATTCAAAGATGTGTGCCTTCAAGAATGCACTAGTAGAAAATTCGGGTGAAAAGCCCACTAAATTCATGAATTTATCCAAATATTCCATGAAAAAAAGATTTCCATGCTTCAAGATGAAGAAATATATCATTTGTTGAATTTTGAATGTGTGAGGATATAATTGTTTATTGAAAAAAATTTCAAAATCCTCCCAAATAATGCCTTGATCCACTTTATCCTATATAGCAAGATCCCACCACTGGCGTGCAAGATCCTCTAGCATATATGTTTCTAGTTTGACTTTTCGCTCTGCTGGTGTGCCGATGAAATAAAAGATACTATTAATCTTGTTCATCCACACCTATTCCATCTCTAGTTCATAATTACCCCAAAAGATGGGTGGATTCTGTTTCTAGAATTGGATGGAATGATACACTTGCCTTGGCTCATCCCTCATGTTACCACTATCCATAGCTTGAAATGCTTGGACAATACTCTAATCCAGTTGTTGGTTCACCTGTCGCTCAGGTGAAACCACATTCTCCATAGATTCTTCCCATTAGTTTCTAATACTCTTATCAGGTTCCATTTTCTAGAAACATAGCAACATTATAAGTTTTAATCTCTATTAACTGAAGGATTAATAGTTTCAAATTCTATCACATCCTATTATCACAACAATGCTTTTCAAGATTAACCATTTTTTGAAAAATATCTACTTGCTTTTGAAAATCATACCATTTTCAAAATATCATAACGATGATCTTTTTTCAAAATCTCACATTTGAAAACCATTTCAATAGTTTTTTAAATAAACACATTTTTACCAAATTATATATCATTACTCAAAATGAAATATGCACTCCTAGTGGGAAGTCATTCCTCTAATTCATGTAATACTCTTCTCATTGGATAAACCTATAATAATGAGATTCCAAATCCTATAAGTGTATCCAAAACACTTATGTAACCAACTCTTTGGTTACTTGATATTCAGTATAAAAAGGTTATATATATCCTTTTATTCTCTACATTTCAAGTCTCGACAATCCTACTAATTTCTACCAACCTGACACAAAGAATATATCAAAATGACTATCAACTCTAAGACTGAAAACAAATACCATGACAAAGACCACTTATTCTAGAAAGATATTCGAAAAGACCAAGATTATTACACTTGTAATATCCCTATTATTCTTAATGCATTTAGAAGGTGGAGGGATGTTACTTGGCCTTAAGTGACATCCCCAAGACGCCAAAGGCTGGGAATAAATACTGAAGGGCTTCAATACATATGGGGTGATTTTCCCTTTAAGAATAATATAACTAAACAAACAAGACATAACCAAAAACTAACATATGATGAATGATAACAATTAAATAAAACTCAACATTTAATTTATAAAAATCAAACTAAAACCAAGTACCACAACAGAAGACTATAATATCAAAGTAAACAGTAGAAGACAAAACTCAAAGACTCCAATGACAACTCCAAGCTCCAAAAAAGCTACATGATCCAACTCCATAATATCCCAAGTATCACGAAGTACTTCTAAAGACATGTGATACTTTACCTTTTCCCATGTCTTGATAAACAACATCTGCAAAAGCACCAAACTACCAAAGCAGAGGTGAATAATGAAACTCAGTAGATTTTCCCCAATGACTTTCCTACTCACACCACTAGGATAGAACATGTTATAACATTTATATAAAATAGTTTATATAAAAAAATTCTAAAATAGATTGTATAAAAATAAAAACAAGCTCCAAGGTAAAATAGTTTTCTCAAACAACACCAATTTCCAAGGAAAGCAACCAAACAATGTTCCAAAACTATTTCATTAATTACACTTTGGCATACCCCATTCCAATCCACATATCCACACATCTACACATTCATGCTTAGTTATGATATTTTCATACTCATGAGAGATTTCTCATAGATCTACCAAGTTTTCCAAAGGTAATTAAATCTCATGTTCCATTACACCTTTGGCACCGAGTACAAGGTCATATTTCTACCAAGCCTCGAAATGCAATATGAACACACACACCAAGTATGCCCAACAACCATACCAACATAATCATTTCAATCCCATTTCAATAAAACAACCTTTTTATTGAAAATTTTTTTCTATAAACCGAATAAATCCACTATTCTAAAATAATCATTTATCAAAGAACTTTGAACAATAATTCCATGATTGCACACAAATCCACAAACCATCACTAAAGAAGGTTTCTACCATGCTTTGAACACGAATTTTAAAATAAATTTCAATCAATTTAATCAATTTGAAACTATTCATTCAATTTCTAAATAGAGGAGTCAAGAGTGAAGCCACATACCTTAGGTTTTAAGATGAAAATGAAGAATGGTGCTTAAAATCCCATGAAACCGGTTTAAATATCTATGAACCCACCTTAGATCTATTACTCTATCAACAAAAATACCAAATATGAACATATTTGGAATCCACAACCTTAGATTTACCCATTGTGGGAATAGATCTACAAAACTGAGAGATAAGGAGAATTGGATCTAAGGAATACTACCAAAAAACATGGAGAATGATGACTTATTGAGAGAGTCAAGCTTCAACGCACCAAGGAAAATCTCCGGGTCTCTTTCAATTTGATGGGAAGATGTTCTCAAACCTTTGAGAGATGAAAATCCCAGAGTTGGGTCCTTTTTAGGGAAAAAAAGAGGGTGTTAGAGGAGAAAAAGTGTGAGATCCAAATTTTTAGGATCTCACTTTTATCCCATGCATGGTTAGTTGCACTGTTATATAAACTGTAAGATAATTGTGCACAAGATACTACCTCAAGGTCTGAACCTCACACGGTTGGATCACACAGTTTCCAAACCGTGTGCCAACCATGCCAAATCCCACTATCTTGAGTAGCATAGTTTCTCCTAGGCTGTCACACGATTTGGAAAAATCATGCATAGCCCATGTTCCTTCCCCTTTTCCCTTGTCTCAATGTTCATGATTTCTTGTAGGTGTTACATGGTTTACCCAAACCATTCTCAAAACTTGAAAAAATAGAAAAGACCCAAAATAATTCCAAAAGGTACCTAATCCTTTCCAAACTTAACCCATATACATTAAATACATAAAAAATATAAATAAAGGGTTACTTACTTGAAACCGGGGGGTGCTACCCCCAATCACTACAAGAAAAAGGTTGAGTAGCGGTGGGTTTTTTTTCATTTGTCAGTGGTTTAAACCGCTGCTACATGGTTCTGTAACGGTTTCAAAAAATCCCCACTTAATTGTGTGTTTTCTTCCAATACATAGAGGTTTCTTCCATTTAGCATAATTTTCTGGTAATCATCGTATAAAGTGTATTTAGAAATAGTTATTTTTATTTTCGTGATAGTTTTCTATGGGTTAATAGGATTTAGCAGCGGTTAAAACCATCGCTAAATCCAAAAAAAATCCCCCCCACAAAAACGCCGCTAAACCAATTACAACTACCGCTAAATAATAGTGTGTTATATTTAACTGTGGTTTTAACTATTGAAAAAAAATACATCTTATATTAGTGTTTTTAACCACCTTGAATAAAAATATTCCATATGTAGCAGCATTTTAATCCACCACTAAATGTTGATTTGAAAAAAAAAATCCAACTGCAGATTTTGCAGCCCCAAAACTACCCTAAAAAACAAATGCAAACCAAGTGTATTACCTTTTTTTGAAAAAAAGTGTATTAACTATTAGTAAGACACAAAATCTCTATCATAAGCATAAAAAATCACACATATATAACAAATATGGAATTAAAGAATAAGTATATTAGTTCACATCTAACCATAAATTGTTTTAGGGTTGTGTCATAAATAATACATTAACAAACCCTCTATTCCATATTAGTCCAAAACATTAAAAATACCACTAATCTCTACCAGATTAACTCTTCTCATCACCCTCTCCATCTCCATATCCATCTTTATCTCAATATATACTTCCTACTACCAGCACCTGTAATACAATTATATTGAAAATCAAATAGTGTTGTATATTTATATTTAAACTTAAATCCAATAAAATTTTATAAAATAAATGATTTTGAAGTTGTGTGATTTACCTTCTCACCACCATTCATCGATGCAATATCACCAGGGATAGATCTGGTCATCTTATGATATAAATCAACCAACACTTTCAATGTCCACTTTCATGTTATATCATCAGAAATGGAAAAGTGGAAATGCATCTATACAAAGAGATTCATTTTGAAAATATTAGAATTTAATGACATAATGACATTCAATTACACCATAATGTATTAAAATTACCATTTGTAAATCAAAAACTTTATTTTTAAAAGATGAAGGCACATTTCTCTAATCATCATATATAATCAGAAGGGTGACCAGATTCTCCACCATCTATCCTATAATTTGGCCAAATAATCACATAGAATCATCTGTAGGGACCCCAAAACAGTCAAATGGGATAACTATATTTAGTCTATTCAGATTCCAGACATCTGAACTTTTCATATTTTTCTATGTAGAAGCATTGAAACCATATTTTATGAAAAAATAGTTATTAGTATAAAAATTTTAATAACTTTATTCATATTAAAATGTGTACCTTTTATAGTCACCCTCTAATATCCTCACGAAGAACTAGGACTAGCCTATTGCCTCACTGTTGATGGTATATTGCTATCAATATAATGCTTCCTACTTGGAATTCTTATCATTTAATCGATAAAAGTAACTTTAGAACATATATTTCAAAAAAATGATGCAGAAAAAAAATTAGAAATGATAACATATGCACAGTACTGACAAACAAAATGTACATGACTATGATAATGAATGACTGTACAAATGACATAAGTGGTTGATAAATTAAGGGATGACTGAACATACAATCATTTTCTCCTTCAATCATGTCATTTTCATGCTCCATAATTACTTCATATAATTTATACACCCTTTAAAGACTAATATTTTCAATATCATGATGGAAAAATAAGTTCTCTTCTTGCAGTTTATGGGATTCAATGTCAGAGGTCAAATATTCTACTTCATCACCCATAACATAAAAGTCTCTTTGTTTATGTGAGAAACTATCCTCCACCCTTGATTTGTGACATGTTCCACATAATATACCATTTTCACTTATGATGATATGATATATAGATCATTTAATTCATATTCACCAATATCCATTAAGAAAGAGAAGTTCACCGAATTAAATTGAAAGTAATATCTTTTAACAACCCTGATATAATCGACCCAATTTCATTTGAATAAAACAACTGAAAAATTCATTTGGTAGTTTAATTATATAATATCATTCAACTTTCCATAGTATCCCACTTCATAAAATGTAAATATACCACTATTACATGTTTTAGAACCTTCTTCCTGATTGAATGTATAAAATTTAAATTCATTCAGATTGTAAGCATCAAAATTTCTAGGTTGTTTTAGAGGACTTTGAGTAAGAAACTTCAAATATTCTGACAACTCATCTCAAGTATTAGTATTCATGATCTACAAAATGTAATATACATTATTATATTTATAAAATATATGTCTAAATCTAATATCTGTATTGATTGTAATATTTATGAACTTACACATTGTGCAAACCATTATACAAGATCTTTATAAATAGATTTTTTTATATCTTTCTCATTTTGTGTTTAGTCTCTCATTTTTCTTCTTATTTAAATCCCCATATCTTCAATAAATGGATCTATAATTTCACTATTCAACAACACATATCTATGTGCCTGTGATAATTCCATTTCTGTGAGTGTAACATTTGAGCTCCTCCCAACTAATCAGCCAATAGCAGGAAAGATTTTTGATTTCCCATATAGTTTAGATTGATTAGATGTGTCATAAACATGTATAACTAGATTTAATCTTGTCTCCATATTATCAAAGTATCTAGAACAAAATTTAAGACACTACTCTGCAAAATAGACTTTAGAAATAGAGCCTTTGGGCTATGATTTATTTTTCATGTATGATTTCAAATGCCCAAGATAACTATGAAATAAAAAAAACATAATTGTGTATTTAATTAAGTGCCAAGAATTTTTTACTTAAATGAAAAACATATAAATCAATCACCTCTCAATTGGATACATCCATTGATAATGTATAGGACCTCCTAATTTAGCTTCCTCAACCAAATATATAGTTAAATGCATCATGACAGTAAAAAATGATGGAGGAAAGATCATCTTCATTGAAAAAAGTGTCAATAGAAAACTATCCTGAATGTTTTCAAGATCAAATGGTTGTAGATATTTCTCATATAGTTGTCTGAAGAATGTGAAAAATTGGAGTAGAAAATCAGTAACCTTTTTAAGTAATAATGTACGCAATTCCAATGGTAGCAACTAATGTAACAAAATATGTGAATCGTGACTTCTCAATCCATATAACCTATGATACTTTAAGTAAAAACACCTTGACATATTACTTTAATAACCATTAGATACCATGAAATGTTTAAAAATTCAATGTAATGTATCTTTATCCCTATTTTTCATTAAAAAATTTGTCGTAGCATACTTTCCATTCTCATGTGGCCAGAGATTATGCTTTATATTCATTGCTTATAAGTATTTCTGAGCATTGAGATGATCCTTCAATTTTCCATACTCATTAAGCAATGTGAAGATCAAATTTTCACAAACATTCTTCTCAATATACATCAAATCAAGATTATGTCGCAACAAATTAATTTCCCAATATGGAAGTCTTAAGAATAAACTTTTTTTCTTCCATTTTTGTGTTTTGATTTCACTTGACGGTGCACTTCAAAGTCATTTCCTACTATCATTCAATGATATGCCTTCCAAAATTTTGTTTCAACATTTCCAAGTTGTTCCAATATTTTTGAACCTATCAACAACTTTGGAGGTGGTATACAATCAATAGAACCATTGAATTTGGACTTATTGAACTAAAATCTATGAGATGAATCGAGAAATATTTTATGACACAAGAAGCACCATTTTCTACTGTGAGGTAGTCATTTGGGCTCAAAATCAAAGATACAAATAGGACAATCCAAACCCATGTAAGTGTTCCAACTAGCTAAATTCCCAAATCTAGGGAAGTCACTAATGGTCCACATTAGAGCATCTTGCATTTTGAACATTGTTCTAGAAGATGCATCATATGCCTCAACACTGTTTCTCCATAACTCCTGTAATTCTTCAATTAAAGGCTAAAATTATACATCAATATCATTTCCAAAAAAAATCTGGAATAATCATGGAAATGATAAAATAAATTTTTTTCATACACATCCACATAGGTTGATTATAAGGGATCAAAACAACTGATCAAATGTTATAATTGGTGCTCAAAGTCCCAAATGAGTTGAATCCATCGGCATACAACTCCAATTAAACATTCCTAGGATCAGATGAGAAATCTATATATAATGAATCAAATTCCTTCCATGATTTTGAATCTCTTAGATGTCACATTAACCCATCATTGTTATTATCTATAGAATTACACTTGATGTGTTCAACGGTTTTTTGATGGCAAGAATAATCATTGCAATCGAGGCTTTGAAGGAAAGTAATGAAAAAACTTTATAGTTGTGTTACTTATCTTATTATTCATAGTATCATGATGATTCAGACTTCCAACATCAATAATTGACTTATATCTAGAAGAAGAACATTTTTTCAATCTTGTATGCTTGAATCCTCTTCCCAATAAAGCATACAATCATTGCGTCAGGTGTGAATTTTGTATAATTCAGACCAAGGTTATTAACAACTTTTTCATATCATAAAAAGACTCATAAATATATTTTTTTCAAGAAATGAATCACACAAAAATTCTAATATCATGGACATATCCTTATTTTTAATTCCACATAGGCATTTTATATGGTACAACTTCAGTAAAAAAGAAAGTTTGGAATATTTCAAACATCCGCTATACAACTCTTTCTTTCCATCATCAACTAAACCATGAAAATATTCAGTGAATTTTTCTCTTACATTATCCTCCCTAGAATCAAGAGGAGGATCCAATGATATATTACAATCTTGATCTGGTTATCCTATATTCTCAAAAACATTAACCATCGTGTTTCTATTTATAGCACCCTCAATTTGTTGTTCTGATATGTTTTGATGTTGATGGTGTTGCCTTGTAATGCCAAATAAATCATTAATAAGGTTTTACATTTCATTTTCCATTGTCAATTAAGTTGGGATCTCATTATGTCGATTGACGTCAATACTCAAAGTTTCGATAACGTTCGATTCTTCGTGCCAAATCAAACATAAATATCGATCATGGCATTGCTTCAATATCAAGTGTTCATAAATTTCATCTCTCTTTAACCATCTTTTAAATTTATATTTGGTATATGGACATCTTATTCTCCCATCAATGAATCAATTGGAAATTGAAAAATCTAAAAACTCTTATAAACCCTTAGCATACTGAGGTGTGTTCCTCGGTAATGTGATCCATCTTTTATCCATATATATCACAATGTGCCTACACATTATTAAAAATAATTAAAACACATATCTATTACTAAATACAAAAAGAGATAAATGGAAGTGAAAAAATCACAACCCAAGTAGTTATAAGAAGATTCATATAAGTACTAAAGTGGATGTCACAAAATTCTTCACTAGCATTGCTAGTGGTGGAGGACCTCATGAATAAATCACTTAAATTTTCTTGTTTAACAACTTACTTTGTGTTACTCATCATTAAATTTCCTATAGATGTAACTAGATGTTCTTCTACTAAATTTTTACTATTAAATGTTAAAGTTATCATAATAAGATAACTTAATACTTAGTAAATTATGCTTTGATTATATTCCATGCTCTAAAAATTACCTCTATCAATATAAATAGTCCAATATTATTAATGTAGTTTCAATGATTAAATTTAAATATGTATATAAATGTATTCTATAAATTCATGCCTAAACCGATATGTTTTCTAAATCTACTTAATTAACATCTCCTAGAGGAAAAGAAATATCAATACTATTTGAGATAAAATCGTGTTGAAGAAAAATTCTCAATAATTTATCAAGGTAATAAAAAATATTCCCCTAAACATACACAAAAAAATAGGATATGATGTCTAATGTCTATTTAATGATACTATATTTTTAGGATGATTTATTATTCCTATTCTAAAACTATACATAGTACTATGTGAATCTCTTACAAAACTATACATAGTACTATGTGATCTTATAAGTACATATAGTAAATAATGAATCGTTTTAAAAAAGGGCAGTTGAAATCCATAAAGTCTAGTTGTAAGGAAAATGGTGTATAAAAGAGTTAAATTTTGCATTTAAAACCTATTAAGAAACTCAAGAGGAAAAATACATTTTGAAATCTATTTTTAATAAAAATATTTTTTTAAGAAATCATTGAAAAACTATCACAATTCAAAGTTAATAATTGATATTTAAACTATGGGTATGTACCATGTACCTATGAGGAATAAATCATATTAAGGAAGATACATTGGTAAAAAAATATACCTCAGAAAAATCAAACAGATATAATAAAGGAGTTCAAATGTGGAAATTCTAGTGTTGAGTAACTATCAAGTGATCAAAGATACATAAAAACTACCAATTCCAAGTTTCTAGGTCATATATCATTGGATAGTCATGGGTATATTAGTGATACCCTTTAATACAAGAAAAATATAACAATGACTTTCTATATTCAAATTTTTTATCTACTATGTACATAAGCTTACCGACTCAGAGCACACCTGCTTCCTCATTACATGTCCCTTGCATAAATTCAAATTTCTAGGTAGATTATAATTGGGGTGTGAGTCTTTAAAATCCTATAATATGCACCAATGTTCATATATATGGGTCTAGTAATTATACCTAGTAGGAAATCCAACCAAAATATTACCACACACGCCCTAGGAATAAAACTGCTTATCTCAGAGTTTAAAATATAAATAAAACTATAGGGAGAAAATCCAAAACAACATACTAATTTATTTCAATTAAATATAAACATCAGAAATAATTTATCCATTTCATAAACTTGGAATATTAATTCAATATTCACAAACAGAAACAAAAAATTCATGTATCCGACTAGGATCATTCTTAACTCATGATAAGAATCTCATACTACTTGTTAAGTCATCACATACACATGAATTCAAGGTTCTCTTATCTAAAACAGACCCATGCTCGAACCCAAACATTATATAAAATCAAAAAATATATAATAAAAGGGTGAATTACTAAAAACTGGGAGTAACATTGCATCAAGATAGCAATGGAGAAGGGGGTTGGCAGTGAGGGGGAGAAGGGGGCCAGCAGTGAGGGGCTAGGGTTGGAGAGGGGATTCATCTCCTCTGTTTTATTCAAGAACCCTTTTGTTTATGTTATGATTCTTAATTTCAGTTTGATCATGTTGGGATATATTCTTCCATATCCCCCTTACTGTAAATTTGATGTATAATTTATGAGATTCCCCCTTTAACTCTCATTAAGCCTCCCATGGTCCTTTATGTACACCCATTACCATGCCAAAAAATAGTTAGGATTATTTTATGTATTCATGTTTATTCATTACCTTATGCCTCCTATTTCTAATTTATAATGTTGGGATATATTTCTGCATCTCCATATTACTTCCCATTTGATTTCCATGTAATGATAGATCCCTTTCTCTCTCATCAACCCAGTTTTATGAATATCTACATGACGTCGTTATGCTACTGAAATATCACCATGATTTCCATGCCAAACCAATTGTGTAGTCAATATTATACCCATTTTCTATCAAGAGTGTTCACCTTTGTGAACATATACATTTTTATTGGGGAATTACATCTATGTATTCCATATTCCTTGATTGTGGAATAAATTATGATGATGAATGAATCCATATTGTATGATATATGTGGCACACTTAAGTATGATAATGAAATGAATATGATGGGTGTTCCCAAATAGTGCTCAAATGCATTGGGTAATGTTTAGTATCATGATATTTCATGTTGAGACAGGGAGTGAACCTGATTCCTTTATAGTAATTTTTCCACCATGAGTTATTCGTGGATTTATCCTTTACCTAGGTTTGTGATTTAGTGTTTTAATTTGTTGCCACATTTCCCATGTTATGATCATCATGCTATATCATTTATTATTATTTATGTTCCTTTTATTCCTCATTGATATGTATATTTTCTAACATGTATCACTTATTCCATGTTTATTCCCTTACTGGGATTTATAGCTCACCATTTTCTTATGTATGTCCTCAAGTTATCCCATACAGTTTTAAGTTTGAAGGAGTATATTGATCATATTAAAGAAGTTTTTAATAAAGATGTTTTATTCCCTATTTTATGTTGTTATATAATGTACCTAATTTTTAAATAAATTATACTTCTCAAACATCTAGGTTGTCTTAAGTATAAATTTATGTAATAAATCATTTATTAATGTGTAGTAAAGATAAGGGTTGTTATATTGACCTTGGGGGTTTATTTTCTTATAAATAAAAGGTTTCAACCACTACTTGAGGGGACTAAGAGGATCCGGACTTGGGTTTTAAGTAATACTACTGCAAACCCTTCTTCCAAGATGGTTTGTTGTTATTTTACTCTATCATGACTTGTATGATATGGTTATTTTATTTTATGTCAACCTATATGAAGGAAGGGGAATTGTGATAGTGTAAGTTAATTTTTAATATTTAATTCATGTTAGTGAAGTTCATTCTAATTTTCTTCATTCCCTTTCTTCCTTATTTTTCATTACATGTCCATTGTGTGTTAATTAAGGGAGTTTTATATAATGTGATTCCTAGAAATTTTCCCTCTCTATAGCTATTTCATGGGATTTAATTATATATTTAAATAAAAAAATTTGGTTACCACTTTCACTAATAAATTGAAGTATATTACCATTATGAAAGGAAGAGTAATCACCTTGATGAAGGGGATTAATTATACCTAATTACAACAATAAAAATATTAATTATTTAAACTTTACAAACACTGATGAATGAACCTAGATATCATATTCTTAGTATTATTTATTTTTATAATCTTATCCCACTCTCTCCAAACTCACATTCCAAGTAGTTTAGATTTTATTTATGTATTTTTTTGTAGATTAGGTCTTTATTATTATATTTTTGTTTTATTTGGCTTTATCTTTGTGGGATCGACCTCAAACTTACATGATATTGTAATACTTAATTGTAGATTTATTTATTAGTGGTTCATGCAAATTATAAATTCTAAAATTGATTATATATTGGAGGAATTTAAGACTCCCTTCAAGTAGTGATAAATTTCTTGCACCGTTGTTGGGGATCATTGTGAGGAGATTACATTAGATTAATAATTTAGACAAGGTATTTTCTCATTTATTTCTATTTTATTATTTTAGAGTAGGTTTATTTCCTTTTTTATAACTTATGAATCTGGGTATCTTTGGTTGTTATGGTAGGTTAGATTTGATCTTGATTGAGAAAAAAAATTCCATTCAAATAATGGCTCTATCACATGAAATGGACAAAATCTGAGAGAATAACCAAAATATTCAAGAAACACATGGCCCAAAAGTGAGTGATGAAGAGGAAAGACTCTACGGAATATAAATTGTGTTCAAGTAGGAATTTTAAGATTAATATAAAATATAAAATGAGGTTGAGAAAGTAATAGGAGAACCAAAAGGAGAAATCCCATGATGAGGTAGACATTGAGAAAATGTCTGAGAGTGTGACTTTGTTTGAATCCAAACACAACATAACCCTTATTTATAAAGTTGATTTTTTTTATTTAGATTAAACCATTATCATTTAATTATCAAAGTATAAAATCAATGAATAATAAAATGAATATTTCAAGTAGACTTGGGAATCCCAAGATTTGTCTCATCAATCCTCAAGGCTACCCATATTTTGATTTCCCCATAAATAATAAGTGAAGGATGAATAAGAAAAAATAAAAAATTAGGGAAGATGATAAACTCATGGGGGAATTATTAGAAGATATAGAAACACATATATAAGAATAAAAAATAATAAAATATGGTGGTTGCTGAAATTGAAGAGATCATTGAATAATTTTAAACATACGCATCCGACAGTTGAAGAGAAAGAAGTTTACCAAGTCTGGACAGCCTAAGAATTATTTTTCTAAACACTCAAATTGTCCATATTTTTTGGTTCATCCTCTAAAAATTAAAAAATATGATTTTAAAGATGAGAATAAAAAACAAATCATATTCACTTCAAAGTCAAAATTATGTAAATCCAAGATGGTTAGTTTTGTACCATTATCCAATTAGCTAACAGAGGTAAAGGTTGAGCTTAAAAACATCAACCAAATCATTTTTGGGAGACAACCTGAATTTTTTATTTACCTCTAAGAATTTATTTTTTACTTATTTCCTAGGAATTAGTTTTATTTTTATATTTAGAATTTATTTTAGTATATATTTTTCAATTACCCTATATTTTTTAGCTTTAATGAATAGACCTTGTGCTTAGATGTATATTGAAGGAAAGTATCAAGAAGAGAAAATGGAAGTTATTCAATGGATAGGGGAATATAATTAAAAATTTATATATTTTTTGTGACTCCCCTACATTTATATTTTCATATATTTTTATAGTTTTAATTGAAAAACATATGCCCCTCATTTATCTTCTGCTAAATTTTAATCTATTAGACAAACGTATCATGGGATAATTTGCATGATATGGTTTAGATATCATTATTAATTAAGTTGAATGAGTAAAATGGGGAATGAATTATTAAATCTAACCATATAAAAAATTATTTTGAAGATCATGATTTAGGGGAATTGGTTTATTTTTGTAAATGAAATTTATTATAGACTTATCAGACTTTAAATTTCTGAAATTTATGTTAATAAATTTGTTATTATTGGAATTTCCATGGGTTATTATCCCAATCACATGTTCCCATTCCTGAGAGTTTTCTAGAAAAAATATTTCTTATTCTTTATTGATCATATTTCTCAATAGTATATTAAATTCTTTCTTATATAACTTGTATTTGTATCTTGTTAAAGCTATGAAATTCTTTAATAATCCATTTATCTTTGAAGCTTACATTGATATTTGAATAATTTTTAATCCCATAGAAGTAATTAATGAAATTTTTGTAGAAGAGACACACTACAAGACAACCTTATCTTTTACTACCCTTACTCTTGGTATTTTTGTATGATATTCAATGGTTCAAGTATTGGAGAGAGGTTGTTTGGAGTGGAAAATTCATGTATTTAACTGAGAAGAAGATGTGGGGTGTATTTTAATTAGTTTTTAGGTAATTTTAATTTATTTATTTCATTATGATTCATTTTTACCCCTCATTTAAAAAAATTAAAAAAATGAAAAGAAAAGGATAAAAAATTTAGAGAAAAAAATGTGTTGGTTCTTGGGTGGGTCAAAAATCACCATTATTTAACCAATTATATGGTTATAACTATTTAAAATAGTAAAATAAGGATATAATTTGGGTTTGGTTATGTATTTTATATTTTTCCTGTGTAAAATTTTCAAAAAAATAAGGAATAAATAAAAAAAAATTAGAAAAAACTGAAAAAGAAAGATAAAACGAGGGCATCATTCATTGTGCTCTATTGTTATTCCTGACCTTTATTTTGAGTTTGGGATTGGGATATGTTATTTTAAATGATATTTTCATTGTAATTTAATTTCTTATAATCAAGAAAAATTCTTTAATAGTTAACTTCCTTTTGAGAATTATTTATTTTCACATCATTTACCAACTTTCCCAAAGCCACATAAACATATAAACCAATTTTTTTGGTCCTCATGATTATTTTTTATATTTTTATTTATAGTGTGGATATTTGAGATTCATTTCAATCCTATGGTAGGGTTCATGATTTGAGGTATGAGATTAATTCATTTGAATTTTTTTACCTTAATTGGTTAGAGAAAATAAATTGAAGTGTGGTAGATTCTAATTGGAAAGCATATTAATGTTGAATAAATAATATATATGGAAGAAAAATAAGCATCATTATTTAAAAAAGTTAAATTAAAATACATGATTGTATTTGTTTCTTTAAAAATTAAGTAGTTAAATAAATTTTATTATGTAGTGCTTGAACATTTGATTCCCTGTTGACAATCTTTTAGTTTTTTTTACTTTGATGTTTGAATATTGGTTGGTTGAGATTAATTTGTGATAAATGTTGAGATTTCATACTTAATGAAAATAATGAGTTCAAGTTTAGGGGATTTTTTAGCTAGATTTCATGCATATATTTTTAAATAAAAAATTCATTAATTTTTGAATTAAATTAATTTTTCATTACCATTTATTCATCGTTTTATTCATTTAATGTCATAGAAGCATTTGAATTCAATATAGATGTAAAAAAGAAAAGTAGAATGAAGTAAGATCTATAAACTTTGCGCCACAACACTTCATGTCATGAAACAACACCAAAAGAATGAAGCTCAGTAGAGATGAAATTTTTTGGCCAATCATGATTCATAGTGTGAAACTCCATTAATGTCATGAAATGTTTGAGGAAAATGAGTTATAAATATGAATCTTCAATTTTCATGAGGTAAAAAACCATTCACACTTTGGACTTTTGGGAAAAATAAGATCTAAAATTCTGATTTTTTTGTATTCTGTTAGAGGATTTTTTAGAGCTTTGACCAATGGGTCTTCAGGATTGACTCTAAAAAATTAAAGACTATTTTTTTAATATGTAAGGCTGGAACATAAGGATTTATTTACCAATAAATTCAAGGTTTTTACCACCACTTAATAAGAATGAGAGGATATGGATCTGGGTGTGAAGTGTTGATGTTATAGAGTCTCATGATGGTTTGGGTTGATGTTGTTTTACTATATGATTTTGTTTTATTGTTTTTATCACCCTCTCATGACTAGAATGAGAGGGTCATTTTATTTTATGCCAATATTATGAAGGAATGTGTTTTTTATAGTTTTTGTTCATTTTTTATATTTAATTTTTGTTTAGTGATTATATTCTAATTTTCTTTATTTCCCCTCTTAATTATTTTTCATTGCATAACTATTTCATGTTAATTATGGGAGTGTTCTTAATGAAATTTCTAGAATTATGCCTTATCTATAACCATTTGGTGGGATAAAATTCTATATTTAAATATAGTTTTAGGTTAACTATTTAATTAATAAAATAAATTACATGACCATTAGAAAAGTAGAATTTATGAAATGGAGAGTACTCACCAAACTAAGGGGATAAGTTAGACCCAATTCTGACAAAAAATGATTAATTATTTAAAATTTAAAAACACTAGTGCATGGAATCGAATATCATATGATTGGAAATAATTGTTTTTATTTTATTCTTCCACTCTCTCCAAACTCACATGCCAAGTATTTTATCTTTTATTTTTTCATTCATTTATAGTTTAGGTCATTATTATTAGAGTTTTTTTATCAATCCTTTTCTTCATGGGATCAACCTTGGACTTACATGATCCCATACTAATTAATTGTATATTTACTGATTAGTGGTTCATGTAAATTATAAATTCTAAATGTATTCTATCCTGGATAAATTAATTAATCCCTTTTAGAACATCAATGACCTATGATATGTAAACTTATGATGGATTAAAGATACTGATTCTAGTGATCACACAACACCCCCTCCCAATAGTACCTTTTCTCTATTGATCAAGATTATCCAAAAAATTTGGATATATTTCACTAATAAATAACCAATAGGTTAATTAATTATAAGGTATCCACATTATAGATGAGTCTCCCAATACATGGTAAGGATATCCATCCTTATCACATTTTTCTTGAACCATATTTAAAAAATTTATATAATCAATACATGATAAATAATCTCATTTTAAGGAGATCTAACATAGTATCATGTACAATTAGTCCCATGCACTATATTTGGATTAAACCAATTTTATATAGTCCTTGAAACCTCAAACATTGGTCCATATATTTATTGATCATTTCATACAAATTTTCTAAACATTTCAACTCTAGAAACATTTTTCTTAATACCATTAATTATCATTTAATTCTTAAACTATTATATAAGATATTTAAACTCCTTAAATTAATCATCATATGATTAATAAATAAATATGATATAATTTTTAGTGATATAATGAAGAATATATAATTTTATCACACAACATACATAAATATTCATGATCCACCACAATATAGTTCCATAAACTACATCGTAGTGCACAGATGGATAGACTACGATATAGTCTAAACCACCATGTTGTGGTTAGGCCTTTAGTGAATGATCCCAAAAAATTCAAGGTAAGGAGTGAAATAACATAATATATATATATATAAAGTTTATATTCCATCAAAATAAGGTTGTTCACTTTCACATAAAAAATTATTTCTATAATAGTGATTGTGATATCATAAATTGTATTTTATTTATGGGAAAACTTTTATCATAGTGCGAAAAAATTATTATGACATGATATTGATATTAGTTTTTTGAAACTAATATGTTGGAATTATGTCATATTAATGTATTTTACATTAAGGGAATAAAACCTTGGGATTAAATTAAATTAGTCTGAGGTGATCTCAATATACAATGGGTTGGATTCAGATAGAGTGATTATTGATGTTTCATGACATTTTATGATACTTGGCATGCCATGATAATTTTTATATTGGTTCTTGAAAGATAGGTTCATTAAATAATGATTGATACCACTTGGTTCTTAATGCTCCAAAAAATATGAATATATTATCTCAAGATATTGTGATCTTAGTGTCGCAATTTCATTTTCATAGGGTTAGTTAACCTCATGAGGTTATTTATAAACATGGGGTAAGATGGCTTATATATTTTAGGGTATGTGACTTTTGTAAGTGTTTTGGTGAAATTTCCCTAAACCGTGTAATAATTTGTAATATATCATTGGAATCAATCTCATGGATGGAGGTAAGCGTTCCTTTATAGCACCCTTGGTTTTAGGTACTTAACCCTTTATTTATATATTTTAAGTATATATAATGATTGGGTTAAGTTTCAAAAGTTTTGTAGGAGTTTTTTAATGTTTTTTGTGCTTTTAAAGAGGTTCATGGTTTGATCGTAGTTTTTAAAAACCTGAAATACCTCCCAAAAAACCCTGCAACTAAAACGGTGGGCATTGGGTAGGTGCACGGTTAGACGCATGAATTGGACAAAATGTGTGGCCACCCAAGAGAAACCATGAAATTCTTGATATATTAGTTTAGCACATTTGGTGCATGTTTTTTCTAACCAATTGATCCAACCATGTGTGGGGTGTTTGGAGGTAGTGGCTAGTGCACGGTTAGTGCACTATTTTCTTAACCATGTTCCCTAACCATTCATTGTTAAAAATTACATCCGAATTTTTTTAATCTCACTCGATTTAACCTATAAACCTATATTTTTTACCTAAATAGGTCATTACCTAAATTTAAATTTATCCCTAGTATTTGGATACCATTACTATTGATCCAAGAGCAATTCTTAGGAGAATCTAGGTGCATTGGAGGATGAATTTTTTGGTAATTGGTATTTCTTCTTCATTTTCCTTAGTTTTATTCTTCTTCCCTATATTGGAAACATGGACCTAATATTTTGGTTATAGATCCATGTTGTGTGATTCCAATCATGAATATATATGATTTTTTGGATTATATATAAAAACATAAAAGTAAGTTTTTAAGAATTTCAAGGCGGTTTTTTATAGTTTTGTGTTGTTCTTTGTTTTCACCAATGTCTGAGAGGTAGGTGGATTCACTATCTACTCTTATTGATAAAACTTTAAGTATTGATTTTAAATTGATTTAATATTTTGAATTTAATTATAAAATTTATATGTAATTTTTTCTAGAAGACCTCTTTAGTGATGGTTTTTGAAATTGTAGAAATTGGTTGCTTTGTGGAAAGTGCAATTGGTTTAATAATTTTAAAATTTTGGTTGGTTTTGATGCATAGAAAATGTTTATATATTTGTTTTCAATAAAATAAATGTTTTATTGAAATGTTTTTAATGGGTTTTGGAATACATGGTTGGTGTGTGTTCATGTTCATTTGGGATGTATAAGGGTGTGAAGTTTCCCCTATCAAAATGGGATAGATAATGGTGTGAATTTTTCCCCATCGAAATGGTTCACCAAGTGACGGCTTGGTAAAAAAAAGACCCATCACGCATGAGTATAGGGAGGTCTATGGTTGAAATTCATTTGTGGATGTGTGTGGTTGTGTGGATGTGTGGAAATGAATGGGTTTTCTAAAATGGAATTTTAGAAATGGTTTTAAAGAATTGCTTGGTTTCTTTCCTTAGAAAAATTATTGGTGTGGAAACTATTTTTGGATTTGATATAAACTACTTTAAATTGTTTTAAACTATTTTATATAAATTTTCTAACATGTTCTATCCTAGTGGAGTGAGTTTGAAAGTCATTAGGTAAAATATACTTAGTTTTATACTCACCCCTTGATTGGGAACTTTGGTAAATTTGTAGATATTGTATATTGAGACACAAGTAAAGGAAAGGTATCTCATTTCATTAGTGATTCATCATGATACCATGGGAATGTCTTATGTATTTGTATCTTAGACAATTTTGGGAGTTTCTAAGTTAATTTATTCCATGCCTTTGAGTTTTTTTCGTGGTTTCTACTTTATACTCTGATATAGTTTTTTGGTTTGGTTACTCTTTGAGTTGAATTACATTATTTTCGTGCATCATATAGTGGTTGTTTGGTTATGATTTTCTTGGTATGGTTGTTTTATTTTCAAAGGTAAAATAATCCCCCAATTTCTTATAAATACCTTGTAACTGATTACCAGATTTTTGTGTCTTGGGGATGTTACTAAAGGCCTAATAATGTCCTACCACCTTCCCAAGCCAATGGGAGAGGGGTGGGATGTTAAAAATGGTACCAGTTTGTTCATTCCTTGAGTATAAAATCATTATATTTTAGTCCTTTAATTGGATTGGTAGTAAAGAGATAAGATCTTCAAATATTGAAATATATAGTATAAATAGGTGTAGCTAACCTAATTGTTTTGAAATTCAAGTTACTAGAGATTTTGGGTACATGAGTGTTTTGAGACAATTCTAGGAGTTGTAACCTCATTATCATGGTTTTATCCAATGAGATAAACATGAAATTAATTGATAGTAATAAATTCCCATTAGGATTATATGATTCATTTTGAGTAATGATTTATTATTTGGTGAAAAGGTTTGGATTTTAAAAATAGATTAAAATGGATTGATTTTCAAAAAGTATGATTGAATTTTTAAAAATGGTATGAAAATGGAAATTTTTGAATTTTGGAAAGCCTTTTTGTTATATGTGTGATGTGGTAAATTTGAAATTACTAAGCCTTATGTTTCTAGAGAGTGATACTTAATGGATTTTTCTTATGGTTATAGAAAATGGAACCCGATAAGCATATTAGAAACCAATCAAAATAAGCTGCTAACAATGTGCTTACACTTAAGACACGGGTGAACCAATAGCGGGTTTAGATTATTGTATCAGCTTTTTAGACTATGGATAGAGGGAACAAAATGGATGAACTAAGGAAAGTGGATCATTCTATTCGGTTCCAAAAGCAGAATCCACCCATATTTTGGGGTGATTTAGAACCTAAAAAAGAATACGTGTGGATGAATAGGATGAATTGAATCATCAATTTCCAAAGCACACAAACTGAGATGAAGGTTAAGTAGGAAATGTATATGTTAGAGGATCTAGCATACTATTGGTGGGTTTTATAATTTTAGGATAAACTGGACCAAGGCATTAAATAAGAGGATTTTGAAGAATTGTTGAACAAATAATTCTATCCTCACATGTTCATAATTTCTATAAAAATGGATTTATTCATTTTGAATCAAGAGATTATAAAAGTGACATAGTATGAATCTAAAATTATGAATTTAGTGTGTTTTTTACTAGAAGTTGTAGAAAGTGCATCCTTGAATCCATGCATTTTTTGATTAGGATTGATGCAATAGATTATCTAAAATATTATCATGATTTTTATATCATATTATACAGATGTTTTCAATAGAGATATAGTGGAAAAAAGTGACATCTTAGGTAATGAATGTGGAGGAATCATGTTGATACCTAAGGGAAATGATGGGAACTATAATGCTAGGAATAAGAGGAAGAGGGACACCTATTTCCAAGGTAATGGTATGAATCAGAATAAAACAGTGGGATTAGGGAATATTCTTCCTAAACCAAAGAGTAATTATGGATTATTTTATTGTGGTTCTTTCGATCACATGAAGAGAGATTTTATGGAACCACCTAGAGCATTCCATAATTGTAACCAGATGGTTCATCTTTAGCATTATTGTCATAATGATGGTGTTAGGGACACATATCATGTTTTGAAGACATTGTATGATTTGAAAAGATGAGCGAAGTAAAATAATTATCTTTAGTAGAACCAATAAATCCATGGTGATTCAAGAAATACCATTAATCCTCAACAATGATAATCTAAAAAGGGTAATAAATAACAGAGTGCAGTGAGTAAGTAATTGTATAGAGCTGAGAAAATGATCATAGACGATCAATCGGGGTCTTCATTGGAGATAGGTATGATTATTTTGAATTCTAAACTTATGAATGATTTGTTTGATACAATTTTGTACCATTAATTTATTTATTCTCATGTGGTTTATCTTCTAGGATTGCATGTTGAGATGATGCCTTCTATTTTGAAACTTCAAACTTCTCTTGGTTAAAAAGAATGTCGACCCCTTATGTGAAAATCATGTTATATAATAATTGATATAGATGAATTGATATGAGATTTATCTATTATTGAGATGGATTTATATGACATAATCATTGGTATTGATTGGTCGGCAATGTTCAAATATCATATTGATTTTTATACCCGAAGGGTTAGTTTTACAAATGAGGATAGAATCAAGAATATATTTAGAGGATATTGGAAGGTAAATTTAGGTGTAGTAGGATAGTTGGAACCATAATTTGGAACTATCTCATATCAATTGTAAGCTTTTACCATGGAATTTTTGTATGAGATCAAGAGTAGTGGTTTTCCAACAATTTTTTATCAGTTTTTGGATGTTTTTACTGAGAATTTGTCAAGGTTTCCACCCACAAGAGAAGTGGATTTTATGATTGATCTATTTATAGGGGATATTCTTATCTCAATTCCATATTATTATATGGAACCAAAATAATTAAGGGAATATAAATTTCAGTTGGAAGATTTGGAAACCAAAGGGTTCATCCGGCCTAGTACATCTCTATGCGTAGCACTAGTTTTGTTGGTGAAAAGGTGGATGGAAATATTTGGTTTTGTATAGATTATCATAAGATTAACCAAGTTACGATAATGTATATGATTCCTCTTCCACACATTGATGATAATTTTGATCAATTTAGGGGAGCCTAGCAGTTCTCTAAAATTGACTTGTGATTAGGATATCACCAATTTCATGTTCGGAAGGAGGATATTCCAAAGACATCTTTCATGAGTAGATATGGCTATTATGAGTATGTGGTTATTCCTTTTGGTCTTAAAAATAAACCATATATATTTATGGATTTAATTAATCAAACATTTCAAAGGTATCTAGATTCTTTTTTGTGGTATTTGTGGATAACATACTAGTGTATTCTAGGAAAAAGGTTGAGCATGATAAACAATTGGAAATAGTTTTGGGTATCTTGTGGGATCATCGTTTGTATGAAAAATGTTCAAAGTGTAAGTTTGGATACAAGAGGTTCATTTAATTGACTATTTAATCTATAAAATAGGTGTTTCTATGAACCCAGAAAAGATAGAGTTTGTGATCTCTTGGAAACCTCTAAATAATGCCTTTGAGATTGATAATTTCCTAGGTTTGGTTTGTTATAATCAAGGTTTTTTTATGACTTTTCATGAGGAGATTCACAAATAATAGATTTGATGAGGAAAAATGTTCCATTCCAAAGTAATTATTCATTTCAAAAGTCTATTCAAGTGATTAAATTTTTCCTTACATCAGCACCAATCTTGATATTTCTAGAATCAGGACAAGGTTATGTGGTGTATTGTGATGCTTCAGGACCTAGGTCGGGGTGTATTATTATGCAAGGAGATTAAGTTGTCTCTTATGGCTCATATTAGTTACAGTTTCAGGAGAAGAACTACCCAACACATGATTTAGAGTTAGCTACTATAGTCCATGATTTTAAAACATGGCGTCATTTCCTCTTTGGTGAGAAAATCAAGATGTTTATGGATCATAAGATCTTGAAATTCATTTTATCACAAAGATATTTTAATTTGAGACAAAAAATATGGATGGATTATATTTAAATATTAAACTTCAACATGATTTATACACAGGTAAAGGAAATTCAGTGGAGAATGAATTAAGTAGTAAGTCGTATAGTCAGTTGACAAAAGAATCTTCATATCAATAGCAGCTGATGTCAGTGATAGCTGACATGAACTTAGATTGTGAAGACCAAGGTAGTGTTTTGATTTTCTTTATAGTTTCTTTTGTTCCTAATTTGGTTAATAAGTTTAAAGAGGCACATACATCTGATTCTTAATGTGTTTCTATGTGGTCAAAACTCAATGGTTGGGAGACCATTGAGGGGTAGAAGCTTGTTAGAGGATCAATTTTGAGGTTTCAAGATCAGATAGTCATACCTATGGATTTTTAGGAACAACTTATTCATGATTACCACTATTTGAGATGGGATGTTCATCCTGGAATGAAATGGCTTTATAAGCACTAAAAAAATAATTTTGGTGGGCTGGCATGAAAAGGGCAGTTGATGAGTATGTTTTGAGAGGCCCCACCAGTCAGCAGCTTAAGGTACAGCACCAACATCCAATGGGTATACTGTAGTATTTACCGATTCCAAATTCTAAATGGGATCATATAAATGTGTAATTTGTAATAGTTCTACTAAATAAGGTTTAGAAACATGATTCCATATGGATGATAGTGGATTGGATCACAAATTTGGCCCATTTCATCCCTATTTTTGAATCTCATATAGTAGAGGACTTGTCTGAAATGTATAGATGAGAGGTGGTAAATAGAAATGGTGTACTAGTTTTAATAGTATCAGATTGAGACCCCAGTTTTATTCCTTTTTTTCAAATAATTACTGTAATTACCTAGGACTTATTTGACTATGACAATGGTGTATCATCCTCAAATGGATGGACATTCCGAATAGATGATACAATCATATGAACACATGCTTAGGAATTGTGGAATGTATTTTGGTGGATCATGGGAAGAGCTCATACCATTAGTGGAGTTATCATATAACAATATTTATCATGATTCAATACATATGGATCATTTTTAAGCATTGTATGGGAATCCATGTCATTCTCCACTTTGTTAGGTGGAAACATGTGAGACTTTACTATTTGGACCAAGCCTTGTGCAAGAGATAACAGAGAAGAATCAATTGGTTAGGAAGAGAATGGAGACATCTTAGAGTTTTCATAAATTGTATGTGGATCATTATTGATGGTCATTTTCATTCGAGGTGATTGATTTTGTTTTCTTGAGAATCACTCCAAGGCTTGGGCATCATCATTTTGGGAAGCATGGAAAGTTATCTCTCGATATATAGGCCCTTTTAAGATACTAAAATGGGTTGGTGAGTTTTAATATCGATTAGATTTTCCACCAAGGTTTAGTTTAGTGCAAATTTGTTTCATGTATCTCAATTTAATAAGTATCAACCTGATCCTAGCCATGTGATTCGATGGGATCACATTGACCTAGATCTAGATGCTACATTGGTTTATGTGCCAGATCAGATTATGGATAAGTAAAAGAAAGTATTTCATGGGGAAATAATCAGTTTAGTGTGAATTTTATGGCAACATGGTTGGATTCAGGAAGAAAAATAGGATTTGGAGAAGGAAATGGTTTAGCAATGGCTGAAACTCTTTCAGTCCAATGGTATCTTTTAACCTTTGGTGGATGGAAAAACCAATGTTGGGGAGATTTTTTCACCCACTTTTTTAGGTACTTGACCCTTTATTTATTTTTTTAAGTATATATAATGATTGGGTTAAGTTTTATGAGGTTCAAAGGAGTTTTGGATTGTTTTATGGGATTTTATGGAGGTTTATGGTTTGAGAACGGTTAGTAAAAATCGTGCAACACCTCCCAGGAAACTGTGCAACTGAAATAGTTGGCAGTGGGTAGGCGTATAGTTTGGCCAAACCATGCTTCCACCTAGGAGAAACCATGAAATGTTGTACATAGTTTTTTATCATGGTTGTCACATTTTTTTTATAACTATTCAATCCAATCATGTGAGGGGTGTTTGGAGGCAGTGGCTAGTGTATAGTTAGCACACAGTTTTCCTAACTATGCACCCTAACCATACACTGTTAAAAATTAGATCCATATTTTGTGTATCCCACTAGGTTTAACCTTTAAACCTCTAATTTTTAACCTAAATAGTTCATAACCTAAATTCCTCTTCATCCCCAGGTGGTAGAGATAATTCCTCTTGATCCAGGAGCAATTATTAGAAAAATCTAGGGGCATTGGAGGCCAAATTTTTTGGTATGTGATCATTCTTTATCATTTTCCATAGTTTTATTCTTTATCCCTCTCTTATAATCATGTATCTAATCCATTGAGGATAGATCCTTATTGTGTGATTTCAATCATGATAATATATGATTGTTTATATGATGGGGAACAAGATCTAAGGAAATTTTTAAGAGTTTCAAGGTAGGTTTTTGCAGTTTTTTGTCGTTATTTGGTTTATCCAACATTTGAGAGGTAGGTGTATTCATTCTCCACTCCTCTTATTAGAACTCGAAGTCATGATTTCAAATTTATTGAATTTCTTTAATTGATTTGTGAAATTGGTGTGAAATGTTTGATGGAAACCCTCTTTAGTGATGGTTTTTTAAATTGAAAAGGTTGGTTGTTTTTTGGAAAGTGAAATTGGTTTCATAATTTTAAAATAATGATTTTAAAATTTTAGTTTGTTTTGATGAATGAAAAATGTTTGAAGAATTTTTTTCAATAAAATAAATTTTTTATTGAAATGGTTTGGTATGGGTTTTAGGATACATGGTTTTCATGTGTTCATGTGCATTTGGGATGGATAAGGGCATGAAGTTTCCCCCATTAAAATGGGATGGATAAGGACATGAAGTTTCCACCATAAAAATGGTTCACCAAGTGATGGCTTGGTAAAAGGGTGACTCACCACTCACAAGTATAGGGAGGTCCATGGTTGAAATTAATGTGTGGATGTGTGTAGTTTTTTGAATGTGTGTAAATGAATGGTTATTCCAAAATAGAATTTGAGAAATGGTTTTAAATAATTGTTTGGTTGTTTTACATGGAAATTTTTCTTGGTTGTAAACTATTTTGGCTTTGATATAAAGTGATTTAAACTATTTTAAACTATTTTATATAAATTTTCTAACATGTTCTATTCTAATTTCATGAGTTAGAAGTCATTGGGGGAACCCTATTGAGTTTTATACTCACACCTTGCTTGGGAAATTTGGTGTGATTGTAGATATTGTATATTGAGACATAGATAAAGACAAGTTGTCTCAATTATTTAGTGATTCATTATGATGTCATGGTCATATATTATGGAGTTTGGTCTTAGTGTAGGTTGGGAGTTTCGGAGTTGATATCTTTTTTCTATTTGAGTTTTATTTTTATTGGTTTATGTTTTATACTCTGATATAGTTTTTTGTTGGTTTGTTTACTCTTTGAGTTGTATTACATTATTTTTATGCATCATATAGTGGTTTTTTTGGTTATGATTTTCTTGGTATAGTGGTTTTATTTTCAAATGGAAAATCATACCCTAATTTCTTATGAATCCCTTATCATTTATTTCTAGCCTTAAGTATCTTGGGTATGTCACCTAAGGCCTAATAATGTCCCACTTCCTTCCCAGGACAATGGGAGAGGGGTAGGATGTTACATCCTTATTGTAAACTATGGCACCTAAGAGTCTTTGTTTATCTTTTCATATTGATAGATAATTAACTTCACTAATCTTTCAAAGTTGGTACTCCATCATGATCATGAATCAAAAATCACTTACTTTTATTACTAGTTAGTAGATTCTATATTGTGTTTTTTATGGCATGAATATTGTTGGACACTTTTATTGTAATTCCCTAATTATACACTTTAACATGCATACACTGAGATACTCGAAGATTTTGGTTGATTCATTAGGGAAAAATTATTGAATATTATATACTCAGCCTTTGTATGTACACCCTCTATGTGTACATGAAAATTTTATACATCAAATTTTAAGTAATGGAAAAGAAATATGATGGGATGTTAAGACTCATAGGTGGAAGGATGGATCAGCTATAGGTCGATCATGGTGGAGTAATCATTTTTCTTTTTTAGTTCTTTTGTATCCCTTATCATAATGCATTTTGATGATTCTTAGTCAAGTGCCCATATTTTTTATTTTTATATGATGTTTCATTTATGCATTCCATTGATACATATCTTGTAGTAAGTTGGGTTTTTAATTGATTTTTATTTAATATTACGAGGATACACACACCCTTAATGAAAATATATCTTTTTTTCTATATGTGTTTGGTGTTAATTTGACTTATAAACCCCTCATGAAAAAATGGTAGATTGTAATGGTATGAGGATTGGTTAGATTAAGTGATTCACTCCCTTAATAATAACTATTTACCCTCAACATTTTTCACCAACACCTAATGATCAAAGGAATGTTCTTTAGTTTGTATCATGGTCTGATGTGGGAGACTTAGTCAATTCTTAGGATGGGTTGATAAAAAAATTGTACCCAGGACTGCTTTTTGGTAATTTTAACTAATTATATGAGTAGATAATAATTTTTTAACTTTAGAGTCCCCTTCTAGAATGAAAATGAGAGAAGGGGGATGGTGACTTCCCAAGTCCCACCTTTAATAGGCCCCAGGTTGGAGACTAGCACCAAGGGTATAATAAACATACAATAAGTGGCATTACCCTCTAAGAGAACATGAGGAAGAGAGATATAAGATAGATACACCAATCAAAACCTACTAAAATATATAAAATAATCCCAAGTTCATACATTAAATTTCATACAGTACTAAATTAACTGAAAGGGGAACTACTAGTACCAAAAAGCTAAACTCGATAGTGACCAAAAAATCTAAACAGTTCATGTAAAACCAAAAGATAGTAATATCCATATAGATATCCAACTTTCTCCTACTAACCTAAAAACATTCTATATATATGTGGGGTGATAATAATAATATTATCATTAGTATCCTCCTTATATCCTCTTTTTAAAAAGATAGAGAAATCATGATAAAGAATAGTGAACAATGGTTAAACTAAATCATTACCTAAAAAGGTATACTAAGTTCTCATCCTCACCGTGGTTATCTCTCACCAAGTATCTTATATGATAGATCATGTGTTATAAAAATAAAACATCAAGGGTACCCTGCTACCACTTCCCCATTGGTTTTTTGATCTGTCTCAATGTCACACATCCTAAACCATATCTCTCCAAAAGTAAGCCATCATGCAGACACCTAGGATAAGTATCACAACATGCATCTCATGCATCACATTATCACATCATCCCATATCACATCTCTATATAATAACCACTTTTTTGGGGAGAGCCACCACAGCCTGTTTAATGTGTATCGCACATTGGGTATTGTACCTCAAGTCATCACAACCCATACACCGAGTAAGGTACCTCAAGCCATCACATCCTATACATATCATACCTATAATAATCCTTTAGATACTATATCTAGAGATACATGTGTATAAAATAACCACAAGCCACCATATCCCTCTATACATGTATATATAGGTAAAATAACCTCCATGCATACTATCCAACGTTACTTTTTTATTTTAAAACACTTTTAAGGGGAAAGTGAGAACCATCATAGCATTAAACACCAAAATAAACTACATATTTGTTGAAGAAAAGTTTAAGATGATTGGAATCAATTTCCCAAACAATATCCAGGGAATAAAATTTACCTAGGAGTTAGGTTAGCCCTTTAAGAAGCCTTCATACTGATGTTCCAAGTTGTCTCAAGATTTTGTGAATTCCTCCATGTTAATATTCCCCATATTGAAGCCTCTGAGAAGAATACTTGCCTTCTAATCAATCCACTCGCCTTGCTCCTTAGTGGTGATCACATGAAGCTTTCTTCCCATATTCTTCAACACTTTCATATCCATAGCTTTCTCTTCCATTTCTTCATCTGAGTGCAAAATTAGATCCATGTGTTCCAGCATCGGGGATATCTGGTGTTGAGGGTCTCTAGTGGAGCTTGTCTTTCATTTCTTTCCAGGATTCATCATCTTCATACCGCTCGGGGGGAGTGGTAGGGACAACAAACTCACATCCTGTAGACACCAGGTCACTATATGTGTTGGCCACTGCATCTGAGTTGCTCGCAGTAATAGGAGACTTTGGGGGAAGCTTTCCCTTACTTGAAGATATAGTGATAGGATGACTAGGTAGGTTAGAATAATCCTTCTTACGTCACACCATCCGGTTGTTCTTAATAAAGACATCAGAATCAATAGTAGTGTACTTTCCCTTCCATGAGGAGGATCTGAGATATTCCTCCACAATGGACATTTCCTTGGGCTCAGTAGAGGCATCTAAAACAACGTCCATATCCTCTTTAGTATCTCCCACATCCACCGAGTGGTCCTCTCAATGTGTAACCTCCTTCCTATTTAGTTCCCCACTATCTTGGAAATCATCATCTCCCAACACTGCATACCAGTTTTGAAAGTTCATATTTGATCCCCCCAGCTATAACCTTCTCAGCATACGAAAGGGTCACCTGCATGGCCTATATTGGAATATCGAAGGATCCTGCATGTTGATATCCTCATACCATATATTGAAATTGAATTGAGGTGTCCTCCCGATCTATACACTGGGAATCCTCACCAGAGTTGTGTTCATCACAAACTCGCTCAATCACCTTGGTAACTTTGGCTGCATTTGTTGGAACCACCCGGATTACCATTTCCTCCTAGTGGACCTCCTTCACTCGGTCACTAATACCTATATTTGATCTACCTTCCAAAATCATGCACAGGTCTTTCCCTACCTCTTCACTACGATTGAAACTTCATTATCTTGGGGTACCACCTCGTTAGCACCCATGTTCGATGAGGTGTATTTGCTCACCATTTCCCCTAGGATGCACACCCCCAGGTCCCTCTTCAATCTGTCAAACACATTATCTACATTTGGGTTTGGAGAAGGGACTAGTATTTTACTTATAGAATTCTATGCTATAAGACCAGAACTATATCCTGACACCTCCTTCTCCTGTTTCCTTCCATCTTCAGTACCACTATTGGCACACACTGGTTTAGCTTCCAAATTATTACTGCTACCTTCACCCATAAACAACCCCTTTCCGACGTCTCTTGGATCTGTAACCTACAGAGGATCCAATTCCTTCCTCCATGTCTGCAGGATACCCTAGGATGGCCCAACTTCTTACAGGAATTATAGAAGTCGAATCAAGTTTCATAGACTACAAGTTGTTTGTGGTGAAACTCTCCCTCCACTGCAATCCACACAAACTCATGGGGAATTTTCAAGACATCAATTTACACACATATAAAGGGAAAACCCAGATGATATAGTGCCCTAGTTCTTGAATCAGATCACAAAAATCTACCAACAATGTTCCCTAACATTCTTAAAATTTTGGGGTTCTGAAACAATAAAGGAAGTTCTAAAAAACTAACCCAAACCGCAGTTGTATGGGAGTCTAGATGCATGTGGAAGTTATACGACCAATGGAAGAGGTAGAATCGAAGACCATCGCAGCTGTAGGGGAGTATTCATCCATACTAGCACATGAACTACCAAGAGAAGAGAGCGGGGCTAGAGGATTAGTTATCCATCCATACTCCCACCAAGAATTTTGGGAAAACAACCTCCCATAGTCAACTGGGTGTCAGTCTCCCTAATTGAAAAGGGTGGGGAAGTGTATGAAATAACATAATATAAAAGATATAATATAGCTCACAACCACACTATAGGTATAAACTAGTCCTGGAATCAACTACAGCCAACGTCACTCAGACTCCTGGTTTTCACTTCTAAGAATAGATATCCTATAAGCACATAATAATTTTAAAGAGATGTATTAAATTACTTTCTTTTCGTTGAAAAATAACTTTAAAATAATTAATTCATTAGAAATTAATTAATCATCATAATTATTCAACATTAAACATTACATTAACAAATAAAGTCAAGTTCATGCCCTCTGGGCATAATCCAAACCAAGTCTACATTTTCTCAAGAGTAACATCTCAATTACATTCCAGCAATGCCAACCCCATGGATTGAGTCATATATTAA
Organism: Viscum album; assembly: GCA_963277665.1. Lineage (NCBI taxonomy): Eukaryota > Viridiplantae > Streptophyta > Magnoliopsida > Santalales > Viscaceae > Viscum > Viscum album. The sequence goes on from OY728142.1 coordinate 1,546,359,097, forward strand.
AAATTATTAACATCATCCCATAAATCCAGGAACTCTAGGAAAAAAATCCTAAGGTATAATCAAGAGATTCAACCAAGCATATCTAGCTGCCTCAAGTAGTGGGGAAAGGATTGAAGATAAACAAGAAACCCAACCACCATCCATTTTATGAATTCATATCAAGAAAGAATCCATATTTATCACATTAATATGTAACCCTAGATTCAAATTATTCTATCATCTCTAGTGCCATCCCCAACACCCTCATACATGTCCTGATGTATCTTTCCATTACCGGCATCAACTGCTGCCACATCATACAGGCCTCCCCACCCCATCTCATCAGCCATACCAAGATCATTCATACCAAGATCATATCACATCACATAAAGTATCACATATAGAGCACATCACATGGTAGAAAGAAAAAACATATTCAATGGGTAAATCTATGCACTAAAAATAAGGTATTTAGCCTTCACATATAAATGGGATCTTACAGACCCCAGAACAATTCATCCGGTCTTTATAAACAATGAGAACTTTCTACCCCAAGCATTATATTTATCAAACAACTAGTAATATTCCATATTGAATTAACTAACTCGTTATTCATAGGTTCCAACTATGGAAAACCTAAGGTGTCATCTATAACAAGATATCAAATAATTAAACATGCTCTCTAGCATAAAACTAGTTTCAAAAAACTATGAGAAGAAAAAATCTCAATTAACATGCATTATTATTCTTTTTATAAACTATAATTAACATTATCCACATTATTTATCAATTCCATTAACATATGGAAGATAATATTTAATTAAATATGTGCATTGAATCAATTTTATTACCATAAAATTACACGTAACATTTGATTACAAACATTCCTCTTTAATTCTTAAGATAATTAATCAATTAGTTTTATATTTGAATTCTTTACCATTTTCTAATGAAAGAAACATGGTAGATTAGGTATAACAACATGCTATACAAGCATATAATAGATAGCACACTATCTAGAAAATTAATAGGAAAACTTTTATCATGGAGGAAAGCAAAAACATGTGATCTCTAAGCATAAACCAACTTCATTTTTTAATCCATTTCAATATTTATTAGTTTAATTCCACTACCATACAAAGAAATAAACCATTATAACTTTATGAATACACATAAATAAAAGAGAATCAATGAATCCTTTACCACAAAGGAATCAATGTTCTTCACATGAGAATGGATCAATATCATGGACCTCTGATCACCTCTCCCACAAGGAAATTATGATCTCCCAAGGATATCATGCAAAAAATTAACTTGGATCACCATGGATCGAAAACAGAAGCTAGGATCAAACCCTATTGAAAGTGGCTTTGAAGAACCTCAAAAATAACCCTAGGTCTCCTAGGGTTTGAGAGAAAGAAGTGGAAGAGAATAAATGTTTGGGGGTCTTAGGGTATTTATAGACCTACTGAAAAAATAAAGACTACAGTGCAGATCCATGGACCATGCCACAGCCTATTGAAAAACTATATTTCTAGGACATAATCTCCCTAGACCATGTCACATCCCCCATAGTCAAATCCCCCCCCAAAAAAAAGATCCCCAACCAGATCCTTTTAAAGTGGATTTGGGGGTTACGAAGTAGCTCTAAGCACTAAACTGCAAAGACCCTACTACCAAGAAATGGATTGTTCCATATCCTATATCCCATGATGTAGCTACCCCTAAAAAGGTAGTAGCCTTTAAAGCCACCCCAAGATTCTCTATGCCACAGCATGTCCTTCCACACTACAGTTATTCCTGAAAAGTCAGTATCCCCATTTCTCCTCCCAAGCTCCCCTATGGTGCAGCATTGTTCTACTATGCCATAACCACTAGCACCATGGTATATCATATCCTTCCACACCGAAACCATACCATTTTTTGTGGTGGATCCCCTTTTTCCCCAAACACCCTCTAAAAACCTTATAACTTATTTTGAGTGTCTCAAACACCCAAAACTCACAAAGGGTAGGGCTATCGGGATCTAACCCCTTGTATCAGATATCACTCAAATGATTCTCATACTTGAGAATTAAAAACCAAACCTGAAGAGAAGGAAAGAGAAATGGTTAATCTGAACCACCACCCAGTGAGATACCTCTCAAGGATCTTTCCATTACAAGAGTTCAACCAATTCATCATATGGATAAGATAAAAACCACACAACAACAACAACTATCTCCTAAACACTCTCTAGGGGATATACCTCTCAAATGAGAGTAAATCCATGATAATCAATCTGAGGAAACCGTCTCATAAACTGGAAAAAGTTTCAACAACCACAAAAAACATTACAAAAGAGAATATATAAAAACAGATAGATTGGGGTACTAAGTGTGTATCTGTGACTCATGTTCCCAGGTACTCTTCTCTATGCCACCATGTCGCCAAAGTACATGATCCAAAGGAATATAACATTTACACAACACATTATCATGGTGGTCCTGGATCTCCACATGTCGCTCCTCAAAGGTCATATCATCTTGAAAATTGATCTCTACCCAATCAATGATGTGAGAGTCTTCATGAAGGTAATGGAGAAGCTTCAACACATGAAAACAATCATATATTTTTCTCATCTACAGGGGGAGTTCTATTTGATATTCCACATATCCAACATGGGATAACCCCTTGAAGATCCCAATAAACCAAGGAGTGATATTACTCTCATGACCTAAGATTCGCTGCCCATGATGAGGAGTCGCCTTTAGAAACATATGATCTCCAACATCAAACTCCAAAGGTCTTCTCCTTTGACCATCATAGGGTTTTTGATGATCTTGTGATGATTTTATCCTCTCACATATCACCTAAACCATATCTATTGTGTTCTACACTAGATTTGGACCAAGAATCTCTGCCTCTCTAGCCCCATTCCATCACAATATAGAATGAAAATTTCAACTGTATAAAGCTTCAAATGTGCCATACCAATGGTGGAGTGAAAATTATTTTTGTAAGAAAACTCAACCAAAGGTAGGTTCCTCATCCATGAATCTCTAGAATCCATGACATAAGAACATAGCATGTCTTCAAGATTCTGGATGGTCCTTTCTGTCTGACCATCTATCTATTAATGAAAAGAAGTGTTAAGGCATAACTGAGAGCTAAAATCATGTTGAAGACATCTTCAAACCCTAAAATTAAAATGTGGATATCAGTATGAGATGATATTTCTAGGGAATCTTTAGATTCTCACCACATCCTCTAGATACTTCCTTGGAAAAACCTCCACTGATATTGACTCCCTAATCACTACAATGTGGGAAGATTTTTTCAAAATGCTCCATGATCACCCATATAGAATTGTATCCTCCCTGATCTTGATATAAACTATTAATGAAGTCCATTGATATGTCCTTCCACCTCCACTAGGGAACATCTAATTAATGGAGCAAACCACCGAGAATGAATTTCTTGGCCTTCGCCTTCATTTAAACCAAACATAGAGACACAAACTCTGCAACTATATGCTTCAACATAGGCCACCAAAACTGACCTCTCAAATCTTTGTGCATCTTTTTCACACTAGGATGTACCGCTAAGGGTGAGCTATAGAACTCATGGGTAACCATCTCGCACATCATCGAAGGGATGAAAATTCATCCCTAAAACAACACCCATTATTAATAATCCTCAGACCAACCATTAGAGGAATCACCAAAAACAACTTGATCCCTCTAGACCTCTACCTTAGCATCCCCTAGATGGGACTCCTCTCCACCTTCTACACCAAATATGATTTCACTGTCAGGTAAAAATGTAACATTTTCCTCCAACCTATCCCATATACATATGCATCACTGAGATCTCTTCCATCGCTCTCCAAGAATCTACATATTCACGCACAACATCACTACATGACTTCCTACTCAATGTATCAGCTAAAACATTACAATTTCCTTGTATATATGAAATATTGAAGTTGAAACCCTATAAGAATATAATCCACCATCACTGCTATAATTTTAGTTCATGCTGGTAGAAGGCATACATCATGCTCTTATGATCGATAAAAATCACAAAACACTCACTTATGAGGTAATTTCACCACATCTAAAGGGAATCACCACTACTAACAACTTTAGATCATAGGTGGAATAGTTATGATCATGGGGAAATAAATTCCAAGATATATAAGAAACAAATGTTCTCTTTTATATTAGAACATAGTCCAAACCAAGATGTGATGTGTTACAAAAAACTTCATATTGAACTCCCACTTCTAGAAAACAAAGGATTGTAGAACTAACCAATTTACCCTTCTCATACTCAAAAACTATCTTCCATTGTTCAATCCAAAAAAACATCTAATCCTTCCTAGTCAAGGTTGTCAAAGGAGTCACAACCTGACAGAAATCGGCTATGAACCTCCTATAAAAGCCTACAAGACTAAGAAAACTCCACACATCTGCCACTATCTTGGGGGATTCCCAAGAAAAAATTGCATCAATATTCAAATGATTCATAACTACTCTGTTCTAGGATACTACATGACCCAAGAAACAAACTTTATGATCCCATAACTCACACTTTGAAAACTTTCTGAACAGCTCCTAATGACGAAGAACTCCCAAAACTACATGTAGATTTTATGCATTCCCTCCTCATACATGGAGTAAACAAGGATGTTGTCGATCAAAATCACCATTAACTTATCCAGAAACTCCCTAAACACTATGTTTATTGACCCCATGAACATGACTAGATATTTAGTTACACCAAACAGAATTATAACGAACACATAATTACCATGGTGACATTATAAAGCAGTCTTCATAATATCATCATCCTTCACCTGCGTATGATGATATCCTAACCACAAATAGATTTTTGAGAACCAAATAAATCCTTTAAAATGATCAAATAAATCATTAATCCATGGAATAGGATAGTGGTTCTTCACTATCACCTGATTCAAGTGACAATAATTGATACAAATATGAAAACTTCCATTATCCATCTTCATGAATAAAACTCATGCACCCCAAGGTGACATGCTCTAATGAATAAAAACCTCACTATAATAGATCATTGATCTATACTCATAGCTCTTTCAACTCATAATGTGTCATCCAATATGGATACATCAAGATAAGATACAAGCCTAGTTGTAGCTCAATTCAAAACTTGATCTCCCATTGAGGGGGTAATTCTACAAACTCCTATGTAAGTACATTAGGTTAATCTTACAAAAACCCTATAAAACACTAATAGTTGAACCTATAATTATCTTAGAATAAGAGCATCCATAAATTAAGACAAAGATGGAACATGCCTATGACCCGTCTGAGGGTCTCACTCACCAACAAACTCTATTGGATATTCATTAGCATTATAGAACACAACCTGTCTCCTGAAGAAATCTAAAACAGCATGTACCAAATACATCAAATCCATGTTGAGGATGATTTTTATGGATATATCCATAAACATAGGAAGTCTCCCCAATAGAGGTGTTTCCCTAGTACTAGCTCACATTCTCTACATACTTTATATAAGTCATCTCAAACTCCAACTACTATAGTCAATGCCAAGGTCAATGGAATCATATATACCTCAGTATTTAAAGCATGAATAATGGTATGTGATATAAATGATTTTTTAGATCTTGAATAAAACAAATCACGCACCCATGTAGAAAACAAGTAAAGAGTACCTTGAATGATGTTAGGCTCACCCGATGTCGGAAACTCTAGCGTATGAAGCTGACCACAACCTACTTCATGGCCTCTCTAAACTTACTAAAGATAAAATCAATAGTCGTGATCTTCTCTCTAAAGATAATAATAATCTCAGGGGCTATCCTATTCCTTCCATATATCCTCTCTCATGATCCCAAACTGGAACACCCTGCTACTGTTTCCTCGACTAAAACTGCCACAATAGAGGAACCTAAAGTAAAAAAACCTAGAACTTAATGATTAACCATAAAGTTTGGGGACTCTTTTCATTGATGATATTGTAATTCACAATAAAAATATGTATCTGGTCTCTTTTAATAGGTCTGATAGCCTCCACCCCTAGAGAAACGAGATAATGAGGGATGGGACCTATCCCTAAATGACTGAAATCTCTTTTATCTCAGAAACTGAGAACCCTGGACTACAACTCTTCTTTATGAGGAATCCTAAAAACTCCCCTATCATGGAAATCCTATTATAGACAGTTTCTTATCAATTTCCTTTTCTCTTACTAGCACCTCAAGATATGTCGACAACATGAATAGGGTGACCTGGTGCTGTATCTTTGGATGCGTAGCCTCTTTGAAATTTCCCACTCTATCATCCTCATATGGAAATGGGTTTGTAGAATATCACAGAAAGGTCCTGAAATAGATCTCAAAATCTTGCATGTTGGAACTCCCCTATCGAAGGGTAAAAAGATCCTGGTGATGGGCCACCTTCACAATTGAATAAAGAAACACTATTCAAAATTGGTCTCATAACATCTCACATGATAATTCCAACTCATCACGATCCCTGAGGAATAAAATCCACCATTTCCTCATTGTTACACATAGTATTGTCACAACTAATGAAACTCGGTGATCATTCTGATCAAGGATCAAACTAAAGGATATCTCAACCTCCTCCAACCAATGTTATGTGGATAAATCTGAAATGAAGCTCTCATACTTCTGTAGGATCTAGCACTGAAACTCTTGGAGTTTCCTCCAAGTGTCATCATCATCAACCTCAACTCTGTGGTGATCTTCTGGCACATCCTGCTAAAAATCTCTGGTGCGAACTTGACGAGGACGTTGACCTAGAGCCATACTGACAATAAGAACTAATAGTTATACTCTTAAAATTAGAATATGAATACTCAACATTAATTTTTAATTATTTTTTATCTTATTTATGGTTTTAACTTATCCCAAGATATAGCCATTTTAAACATAGGCACAAAGAAGTATGATACATGATCCTTTCTTAGGTCTCTACCCCCCAACTAGCATCGCTTAGTTTAGTAGACTCTGTAAAATTAAGTTTTTGTGCATCAAATCACAGGGGGCCCTAAATACCCATGTCTCAACTGATCTCCTATGTTTACATATCTTACTAAGATTAACTGACATTATTTCCCTACCAACCCATGAAATCTCACGTATTCTTATGTCCAAAATTCACCCTATCCCACGACCCAAACCTTTGATACCACTCTGTCATGACCTACTCCCCATAAAGAGAATCCATCCTCAGTAAAATTAAGTATCCATGCATCAGATTATAGGGGGGAATAAATACTCATGTATCATCAGGTCTCCCATGTTTACATTTTTTACTAAGCTTAGCTGATATTGTTTCCCTTCCAACACATGTAGTCTCACCTATACCTAACTCCAAAATTCACCATATCCCTCAACCTGAACCTTTGATACCACTCTTTTATGACCCCCTCCCTCAAAAGTGAACCCCTCCTATACTAGAAATGAAATAAGGGGATAATAACTGCATGAGTGCCACCTCAATAGGCCTTAGGTTAGTAACTAGCACCAAGGGTATAATAAACATACAATAGGAAGAATTACCCTCTAAGAGAACAAGAAAAAGAGAGATATAAGATAGATACACCAATCAACACCTACTCAGATATATAAAATAATACCAAGTGCATACATGCAATGTTATACAGTAATAAAAAAACTAAAAGGGGAGCTACTAGTACCAAAAAGGTAAACTCGGTAGTGACCACAAACCCCAAAAAACTCATGCAAAACTATAAGATAGTAATATCCATCCCGATCTCCAAACTAATCCTACAGACCTAAAAATATTCTATATATATTTTGGGTAAGAATAACAGTATACTCAATAGGATCCTCCTAGGATACTCTCATGAAAAATATAATGAAATCAGGCTAAATCATAGTAAACAACAATGAAACTAACTCAACACCTAAACAGGTATACTAAGTTCCCAACATCACCATGGAAATATATCACCAAGTATCACATATGAGAGATCATGTGTCATAATAATAAAACATCAAGGGTACCCCACTACTTCTTCCCTATAGGTTTTACGCTCTTACCCAATGTCACACGTCTTGAGAAATCTCTCTCCAAAAGTAAGCCAGTCTACAGACCACCTGAGCTAACTATAAAAACATGAATTTCATGCATCACATCATCAAATCACCTCATATCACATCTCCATATAGTAACTAAGTAGTTTTCCAGGATCCACCATAGTCAGTATGATGTGTATCATACATAAGGTATTATACCTCGAGTCATCACATCCCATACACCAAGTAAGGTACCTCAAGCCATCATAGCCTCTACACATCATACCTATAATAATCCTTTGGATACTATATCAGGAGATACATGTGTTTGAAGTAACCACCATCCATCACAACCCTCTACACACATATATCTAGGGAAATTAACCTCTCTTCATACTAGCACATGAACTACCAAGAGAAGAGAGTGGGGGAATAGAGGGTAGTCATACATCCATCCTACCACCAGGATATTGAGGAAAACACCCTCCCAGATTCCATTGGGTGTTAGTATCCCTAACCAACATGGGTGGGGTACCATTTGAAATCATAGAATATACATGATATAATATATCTCAAAACCACACTATGAGAATAACCTAGTCTTAGACTCAACTGTAGCTAATATCACTTTAACTCCCAGAAGCCACTACTAAGATTGAATATCCTATAAGCACACAATAATTTTAAAGAGCAACATTAAATTACTTTATTTTCATTAAAAAATTCAATTTAAATTAATTATTTCATTTTCAATTAATTAACCATCAACATTATCCCATATTAACTTTACATTAACCAACAAAGTCAATTCCATGCCCTCTAGACATAATCTAAACCGAGTATACAGTTTCTCAAGAGTAACATCTCAATTACATTCCAGCAATGATAACCTCATGGGTTAAGTAATTTATTGAACATCATTAACATTATTTCATAATTCCAGACACTCTAGTAAAATGACCTAATATACCATTAACAGATGCAACCAAGCACATCCAGCTACCTCAGGTAGTGGGGAAAGGAATGTAGATAAACAAGAAACTCGACCACTGGCCATTAAATGGATTTATATCAAGAAAGAATCCAACTTTATCACATCAATGGGTAATACTAGCTTCAACCTGTTCCATCATCTTCGGTTTCATCCCCAAAATCATTATGCATGTCCCGATGTATCTCACCATCACAGGTGTCAACTAATGCCACATCATTCGGGCCTCCCCACCCTATCTCATTAGTCATACTAGACTCATATCACATCATATCAAGACTTACATATAGATCAAGATACAATTCATCAAGAACAAACATAGTCAACAGGGAAATCTAGGCCCTAAAAACAGGTCTTTCGGACTTCACATACAAACAGACCCTCACAGCCCCCGGTATAAGGAATCCAACCTTTATAAACAATGGGAACTCTTGAACTCAAGAATTATATTTAAAAAATGACCGTTTTTATTCCATATTAAATTAACTAATTAATTTTTATAGGTTCCAACTAAGGGTAAGGTAAGGCATTAGCTATAAAAATATATTAAACTATTAAACATTCTCTCTAAAATCAAACCAGTTTCAAAAACCTATGAGAAGAATAAATCTCAATTAACATGCTTTATTATTCTTTTAGTCAACTAGAATTAACATGCTCTGCATTATTTATCAATTCCACTAACACAAAGAAGATCATATTCAATTAAACATGTGCATTACATCAATTTGATTTCCATCAAATTACAACGAACGCCAGATTACAAACATGCCTCTTTAATTCTTAAGATAATTAATAAATTAATTATATCTTTACATTTTTTACCATTTTCCAATGAAATTAAAATGATAAACCAAGTATAAAATTAATCTACACAATAATAGAATATATACAATGTTATCTAGAAAATCAAGAGGTAAACGGTTATCATGGTATAAAGAAACAACATGTCATCGTTGTGCATAAACCAACTTCATTATTTAATCTGGTTCAATATTTATTAGCTTAACTCCACTTCCATCCAAAGTGATAAACCATGATAAATTTATAATTTCACATAAATAAAAGATAACCAATGAATACCTTACATAAAAATCGTCAATGTTCTTCACATGAGAATGGATCAACATCTTGGATCTCCAATCACCTATCGTTCAAGGAAACTATGATCTCCCAATGACGTCATGCGACAAATGAACTAAAATCACTATGGATTGAACATGGGAAGATAATATCAAACCCTATTTAAATGGGTTTTGAATAACCCTAAAAATAACCCTTGGTCGCCAGGGGTTCGAGGGAAAAAATGGGAGAATCCAAGTTTAGGGGTCTTAGGGTATTTATAGACCTACTGGAAAACTTAAGACCAGGGTGCAGAATCCTAGACCACATCATAGCCTATGAAAAAAGTAATTACATGTTGTAATCTCCCTATACTACATCATATCCACCCCCCTAGTCAAAGACCCTTCAAGATCCCCGACCAGATCCTATTAAAGGGAACAGGGGATTACGGTGCAGCTTTAAGAACCACGCTCCAGGACCCTCCTTCCAAAAAAGGTACCACATCACCGATTACATCCCACAGTGCAGCTACCCCGTAGAATATAGTGTCCTTAAAAACCATCCCAACCTCCCCAATGTCACAACATGTCCTTGCACGTCGTAGCTTTTCTTGAAAAGGTAGTAGCCTGATTTCTCTTCCTAATCTCCTCTATGCCGCATCATGGGTCCACTACACTGCATCCACTAGCACCACAGTTCATAGTATCTCTCTACACTATAACCATGCCATTTTTGGCAACGTCTCCCTTATTTTCCCCACACACCCTCCAAACATCTTGGAACTTCCTCTGGGTACCTCCAACACACAAAAATCACAAAGGGAAGGGCTATCAAGATCCAATCCATTACATATGATGTTTCATTTATGAATTACATTTATACTTATTTTTTAGTGGGTTGGTTTTTTAATTGTTTTTTATTTTATATTATGAGGATTCATACACCCTTGAGGAAAATATTTTTTTTATTATATGTGTTTTTTTAAAATTTGACATAGGAACCCCTCATTAAAAAATGGTAGATTTTAATGGTATTAGGATTGGTTAGTTAATTGGAATCATTCCCTTAATAAAAACTATTTACCCTTAACATTTTTCACCAATATATGGTGATCAAAGGAACATGTTTTAGGTCATGTCGCAGTCTGACATGGGAGAGTTGGTTAATTCTTGAGATGGGTCAATAAAAAATGTACATGGGAGTGGTTTTGGTAATTTTAACTCATGATATGATTGGGTAAGAATGTTTTAACTTTAGAGGTAAATAATAAATAAGCCTTTCTAATATAATTATAATGAAACCCAATTTATCAAGTGAGTTCATGAACAATTTGAGATTTATTTTGGTAGAATATGGGTTTTTTGAGTTAACCTAAGTTAGGTGTCTTTGACCCATGAAGGGATAGAATGTGTTAGAATTATTCCATAATTACTTATATTTTATTTTTTGATATATAGGTAGTTTCATAACATTATTTAAGTCTAGGAACATATAACATGCTATGTGATGTACTGTAATCGTGTTATATGTTATATGGATTTTACAGTTTTCATAGGTGTCACAATGCTTCCATGTTTATTATCATCTATTTAGCCTATACATAATTTTATGATGTATCTAATGTTGTTTTAATCATTATTTGATGAATGTTAAAGGAAATTATCAAATATGATCTTAGATTATATTAACAATAGATTTTATAAATATTTTAATGTAGTGTTATTAATCGATTAGCATTTGATAAATGATAAATATATTGGAACTTTATTTATTGAAGGGGTACTATATATAAAGGGATTTAATACCTCAATATCATTATCTAATGATCTTTATAATATGAAAAAACACCAAGGTTGAAATCTACATCCTCCCTTTCTCATTTTCTTTTAGATAAGTTAGCATGTTATTGAGCTTAAGGGAAATCCTATAGATGCAATTAGTAATTCCTTGTGGATCATAAAAAGATGTATAAGACAATGTGATCCTTTTGGATAGTCCTTGGTGATGTTCATAAAACACATTCAATGAAAATAGATTGGTAGAGAAACATGTATGTTTTATGTTCTTCATTTTCATAGGGTGGTTTTATCTAAACCCTCTCACAGTTTATCTTAGAAAAGAGTTTTAATGGTTTTTCCATTACATTTAAAGCATGATAGATTTATAAAAAACTCGTTAGTGGTATCATAAACACTATGGTTATGTTTTAATTAAATTTAAAAAAATGAAAAAAAATGAAGAGAAATATTATATGACAATATCATAAAATACAATATGATATTGTAGGTTATGATATGGGGATATCATATTCTACAATATGAAATGTATGAGTTTTAACCCGTGAATTAATTGATCATAAGATACAATTATTTATATCATAAGTTGTGAAATAAATCATGTTATACGATTTACAATATTATGGGGTGAAATATGTGAAAATATTTTGTCTTTTGAAGATTTGTAAGGTATGCCATGAAATATCAAAGGTTATGATATGAATTGCCCAATTACTATTATGGTGGTATGGTTAATCCATGGATCATAACATAATTAAAAACTTGATTTTATAGTATATCTTTTTACACATTCAATATCAAATTAAAGTAGTCATATTTTAAACTGGGGGGTCGGTTGATTAACAACCATTGAGAATGATGCATTACAAAAAGCCAGTTACCTTAAAAAGAAAGAGTTGTAAACAATAAAACCCATAATGGATAAACTTTGGTCCTATATTTTTCCCTTCTCACTAATATCAATATTAAAAGAAGTTTGGAGAGTATCATGAGTAGTATAAAATGTCTAACTCAAAATTATCAAATTAATAAAAAATTAATTATGGGAATAAAAAAGTGCAAGTTCATTTTAAGGAAGCACCCCATATGGATGAGTCATCCATTAAATTAAAATTTCACTTTATATTTTCATTATTATTTTTTGCAGAAATGATAATTTAGAACCAAATATCCACACATAATTTATTATGAAAGGTTTTAAGGGAACTCAAAAAACATGAGTATATATAACTATACTAATTGTTGTAATTTACTATACACATGTCAATTTATTTTCACTCTTTTCCCACCTATCCTTCACTCCTTATTTTCCCTATGGGAACCCCCACTCTATCTATTCAGCTTCCTTTAACCTCTGGCTTCCATCCCCATTGTTGACCCTTAGAACCCTAGCTTCTCACTTGACTCCCCTTACATCCACTTTCATTCTTAGGCCTTGTCTCCTACTCCTCCAATTGAAAAAACCCTCTTCACTTACACCTTTTCTATTTCCTCCTACATTGAAACTTAAGTTTACTTCTTCATGAAAGGTTCTCTTAAAATCACTACATACCTTATTAAATATGTCTTCTTCATTATATAATACTTCTGAAACAATTTTTATTCCTCTTCTCCATCTTTTTATTTTAGTAACAATACACCCAATCTTATGATTTTTATTTATTATTCTTCGGTTTATTTCAATAGTCAGAAATTTGATTTATTTAAATTTTAGGTTTTCCCCCATATCCAGTATTTCATCTTATAGTTTTAAATATTAAACTTCCTAATATTTATTTTTATAACCTTAGACGACTGCCCTGATTTCACCTTCTTTGATGTTGTGCATTACATGTATCAATATATTTACAGCTTTAACATATATGTTTTGACCTAATTTATTCATTGTCCTATAATTTTTTATCTCATCCACCCATCATCATTTTAGTCTAGGGTCTTTTGGTAGACTTATTTCCATCATTTAAATTCCAATCACCAACTATATCTTACAAGTACTTAAATTAAATCAATACAATTTATGTTTTGAACCCTAGTTGATGATCCTGAAATACTCTTAATTAAAATCCATATTCAAAGATATTATGTTTGAAATCTAAAAACAAATTAAAAACATAATATAGGTCTTCATTATAAATTTATATATATGATAACTCTGTAGAAAGTGAGGGATTGTTTTTTTCAATTTCCTTTTTAATTTTTTTACTTTATAATTTGAAAATATTATTTTTCTTAGAATTAAATATTTCTTTTCTATTTTTTTAGTAGTTTTTTATCACATTCCATATGGATGTAGGAAAATATAAGGCAGTGTGTATAAATTTTTTATGATCCTTCTAGGTTCAAATATGGTTTCATGGTCTTAAAGGTCGTAAGTCCATATGAATCCTTCATGGATTTATATTATGATCACAATTTTAGTAGAGAAAATTAATTCATGTATCCCTTTATGAAAAAAAAATGTGACTAAAATATTATGACCATTTTTTATTTCATAATTTCATTGCCCGTAATTTTGAGGGAGAAAAAGTTGCCATGGGTGGAAAATTTTGAAGAAATACATCTATGTGTTGATATTTTATTATAATTTGGGTTGTTTTCTCCTCATTTTTTTCTTAAAATTATTTTTGATATTTATCCTTTATTTTCCATTTATTTATTTATATATATATATATTTATTTATTATTATAAATTAGACTTCCTAAAATATAAAGTTTTATTGTAATTATTCAGCATGCTTTTTTTGTAACATATCAAAGTTTCAAATTCAACTCTTATAAGTTATTTCATGAATGAGTTGGAATTTTATGTTATTATAACTCAAGTAATATCTTTCTCTTAATGCATGGTTGTGCCCATGTTTTATTATATTATTATCATTTACTCTGTTTTTCTTATTAGTTTGATTATCGTTGCTTGTAATTATGAACCAATCCATATATGGAGAGGAATTCAGAGTTTATATGAAACAAAAAAAGGTTTATGATAACATTCCATTGAGTTTTTTCATTCATTGTTTATATGTTGTGTTCACTTTTAGTGTGTTGAATCCATTGTATATATGTTTCCAGTTACTATTAATGTGTTTTCATATATGTTACAATGCTATTAGTTTATAGCCTTAGTATGTTGTTATATATGTTAGCATGTTGTGTGCCCATTTAATAAGTACCTAGAGGTAAATTTTCTATTGATTTTTACTCTTTTGTGTTATATTACTATTGTTTCTCATCAAGGAATGTAGTGCCACTTATTTTTCTAAAATTGTTTTCAATTTCAGATTAGGGATACAAATTCTAGTATATGGAATGTGACATGATACTCTGTTTTAGGAATACTATTTGATATTATTTTTATTTTTTATATTTAAAACTATAAATGCCTTTTTGAGAGGGTTTGATATTTTAGAATTTCAAAACCCCACTTTCCAAGTGTGTATTTTGTATGTGTTTGTGTGTGTGTGTGTGTTAATTCTATAATGAATCTAATATTTGATTTCATGTGATTTATAATTTTTTTGATTGGAGTTCCTTTGTGAATTTATATTTTGAAGCGTCCATTGAATTACAATTATTACCTATATTTCTGAATTTATATTTTGAGGAATTCCATTGAATTATAACTGAAAGAAAATGTATTTTACTCACAAGAATGATTAATGTTTCAGGTTTTCCATTTGTTTCTTGGGTTGGGTTAATTGAAAACTACACAAGTTTCATTTTTGGAGGCAGCCGCTAGTTTTCTTATTTTTTTAGTTCAATTCCAAATAATCCTGATGTTGCTATTTTTTTAGGGAGATGTTGATGGTGCTAGTGTTATTGCATGGATATGGTTACAATTTTCCTTATGGTTGGTGGTGATCCTAGTCTAAAATTATTAAAAAATCGTGCTTTTTTTCCCATGAGTCTAGTTTAGATTAGGAATACTTACTTTTGTTCACTCTATGGTATGTATTTTTTTACACTTTTTATATTTAGGTTTTTCGTTTAGAATTATTAATGCATTTTGATTAAATTTGGATTTTTTTTCTTACTAAATAAATTAGGAATCATCAAACATATCTAAACCACAAGCCAGTATAATTGAATATATTATTTTTTCAAAAAAATAAATTATATCACAATATGTTGTAAACATTGTAATTTATAGTTTCAAGTATTTTATAAATCCTTCCATTGTAGAGTTACCACTCACCTATCAGGTGTGATTTTTTAAAATTATATTTCTATGTTTTCTTTTATTATTTCATTCAAATTCAACCGATGAAAATTGAATAGAGGGACTAGTATGACATTGTTGCTACAACCCTTTGCAAACACCTAAAATATCCTACAACACATTTTTCATGTTTTAAATATATGAATTTAAAACCTATATAATTTATTACTCATAATAAGTTCTTTTGTCTAACTATTTATTTTTCTTAGATTATGTTTGACATTACCCTTTGTAAACTACTTACAATAATTACTGGATTGTTTATTTAAATGGTTGGTTTCTATCAATTTTATAATTGTTTATCAACCACTTATTTACGTGTTTTTACTTTTAAATTTAAGTGAAATTTTTTTCATAAACATAACAAACGCTGCTTTTTTCCAATCAAGCTATTTTTCTATAGTTTTTCAATTTTTACTTCCCTCATATCAATCAGTTCTCACACTATAATCATGTAAATTTGTTCGATTTATTTGAGAAACAAGGTCTAACAAATATCATGTTTGACTATTAGTGGTTATATGATTTCATATAGTTGCAATGTATGTATTATTTGATTTTTAAGTTTTTCCATTCAAATTAAAAGCTTCTTTATAAATTGGAATGTTTTGGGAATGATTTTATAGGTTTTTTAAGCTGTCTTATGGAGAGAAAATGGTTGCAATTATAAGGTACTTACATCATCATATCACTCTATTTTTGGCTTATTATTTTATCCATTTATTTTCAGTCTCAATTTTACTACTCTAATAATTTATATGATCAACTTGAATTTAATTTAAATAATTAAGGTTATGCTATATATGTACGGGTAGGCATCGTGTATGCAATGGGTTCAGAAGGTAGATATTTTAAAATTTTATAAGACCATCTACAACTCACGCCAAAATAGCATGAAAACACCATTTTTTGCATGAAAATGGCATCTAATGTACATTATGCCCAACACCATTTTGTTGTTTTTCTACAGTGCAACACCAATTTCGGTGTTGTCAACACCATTTTTCTTTTTGTATTCCTTTTTAAAATTATGTTGCTAATTATAAACATAATTTTATATATTATTATGTTTATTTATTTATTATATTTAACCATACATTTAATAATGTTTATTTTAATATATAAAAAATAAAAATTATTCGTCTTATTTTAAAAAATATATTTTTAATTAACTTTTATATTCATAATTATTTTATTTTATTAGTTTTAAATATACATAAAGAAGTTTTTATAATAATAATTATATAATTAATAGAAAAAATATATATCATAAATTTTTATAATAATGATCATATAATAATGTTTAATGATGCATGGTAATAAAATAAACTAAAAAGTAAAAATAGATTATATCAAAGATTTATAAAAAAATAGGAATTAAAATAAAAACTATAAATTTTTAATGTATATATATATATATATATATTAAAATGTTTATAATAAATACATTTTAGCGAAAACATAACAAAATACACACATATGTGCTCACACAAAGAACTAGTCATAAATAATCACAACATATCATTCAAAATTTTAAACTCAATTGATTAAAAGGAGATAAACTAACAAAGCACAAATACTAGAATAAATGACATAACAAGATGACATACAATAACTATAATGTAGCACACCAAACACTATAGAGAAAACAAATTCAACATTACAAAAACAATATTTGGATGACATAGTAAAATTATAACACATATGACTAAAAAACTACAGATCTAATAATCAGGTAAATTAGCATTGCTTCCACCAATGTTGTTAAAATATTCAAAAAAATCATGTTAAAGGTGTTTGTGAAGGCAGCTCGGGTGGTTGATGAGGTTTTCCTCCCCTTTTCTGAATAATCCACGCTTGTTCGGCTTGAAAAAAAATCACATACATTTGGATCACTAATTTTATTCAAATATCATGAAATTTTTTTATTTTCCTTTTTAAATTCTTTGAACGCCATTCTCTTTTCTTCGATTTCCATTTGTTGTTATTTTGGCTTCTCTAAAATTTCTAAAAGTTGTTGATTTTATTCTTTCAAAGTTTCGATGATGGGTTGAGATTTCTCATCATTCTTCCTTTTTAATTTGTCTTTCTTCACTCCAACAGGTCATGCAGGAGAGGGGCCATCAATATAATCATCATTTAAGTTCAGTGAAAATGATGACAAACCAAGAGATTCTGATGGATAATACTCGGAAATTGGACTGTCTAACTCTAATGATAGGTAGTTCTGCTTCTGAGATGTTTATCTCATCAGGCCAACACTATCCATGAATTTTTCAAAGTTCTTAACCATGCTCCATACATTATCAAACTTCAAACCTTGTACATGTGCTCTTGCATGAGTAAGATTTTTGTTCGATCTAACTGGAAATAATTTATCGCGTCAAGGATATCTTGTTCAGATGCGCCTATGGGAGTCATATTTTCAATTTGTCTCATGCGTCCATTTAATTTATGTATGGAATTTTCCATGGTTTGTATACAGAATTACAAGAACCTTTTATTTCGAAGCTCCCCAGCCTCTCTCCTACCTCTGTTGTATGCATTTTCAATGTGAAACCAAAAACAATTTGATGTTTGGTACAAACCTATAATAGGATCTTGGGAGATCTCTAAATAAACATGCCATAGAAGTATATATTCACTAACAGAGTAACTAGAAGATTCAGAAGTCATTTTTTTTTAAAATCAAATGGATATTGAAAGATAATGTTGAAATAAAAGAAAGGAGTGTGCCCGTTTTGAATGTAATATATTGTTATTTATAGAGATATTGGTAGATAATATATATCTATAATATGAAAGATAGACCGTTGGATGGATTTTATCAAGATATTTACCATCAGATGGATTTCATCCTTATCTCAACCTTATCATGATTGGATCTGCATTCCAACTGTTGGATGGATTTTATCTCAATCTTAACTGTCAGATGGATGTCATCCTTATCTCAATCCTTACCATGATTTTCTTTTTATCTCAACCACTCAATGGATTTCGTTTTAATTGTATCCATGAGATGAGCATAACCCTTATCCAAACCTTATCATGAATGCATTCATATTCCAACTATTGGATGGATTTCATCTTGATATTTACCGTTGGATGGATTTTGTTCTTATCTCGACCTTATCAAGATTGCATCTATATTTCAAACCATTGGATGGATTTGAACTTGGTCTTAACCGTTGGACGGATTTCATATGTACCTCAATCATTATATTTATTCTCATTTTATCACATCCACTGGATGGACTTCATTTTAATCAGTCATTAGTTTTTAAGCCTTATCCAAACCATATCATGATTGCATCTTCATTACAACTATTTGATGGATTTCATCTTGATCTTTACCATCGGATGGATTTCATCCTTATCTCGACTTTATCATGACTACATCAACATTCCAACAGTTGGATGGATTTTATCTCGATCACAACTGTCAGACAGATTTCATCCTTATCTTAATCCTTAGCATGATTTTATTTTTATCTCAACTACTTAATGGCTTTTATTTTATTCGTAGTCGTCGGATGAGTTTAAATCTTATCCAGACCTTATCAGGATTTCATCTGCATTCCAACCATTAGATGGTTTTCATCTTGATATTCATCATTGGATGGATCTCCTCTTTATCTCAACCTTATAATGATTGCATCCTCATTCCAACCATTGGATGGATTTTATCTCGATCTTAATCATCGAATAGATTTCAGCCTTATCTCAATCCTTATCATGATTTTTTTTATCTCAACCACTCGATGGATTTTATCTTAATTATAGTCATCAGATTAGTTTAAATCTTAACCAAACTTTATCATGATTGCATTTGCATTCCAACCATTGGATGGATTTCATCTTGATATTTACCAATGGAAGGATTTCATCCTTATCTCAACCTTTATCACCGCATTTGTATTCCAACCGTTGATGTATTTTATCTCAATCTAAACTGTTGGACGGATTTCATCCTTTCCTCAATCTTTATCACAGTTTTCTTTTTATCTCAACCACCCGATAGATTTTATTTTGATCGTAGTCGTCATATGAGGTTAAGCCTTATCGAAACCTTATCATGGTCGCATCTGAATTCCAATTGTTGGATGTATTTCATCTTAATATTATTCGTGATTTCATCATCTCAATCTTTATCATGATCGCATCTCCATTTAGTCAAATGGATTTCACAATCTTTAAGTGCCAGCGTATCTCTGTTTGAGGTTAGTTACTCAACAAGAGTACCAAAATGAATTACTAATATTGATTTTGAAATTTCATCATCATCATAATCTCATTCTTCATCTAATGATGTTGTAGAAAATTCATTTGAAAATATAAAAGGAGCAGTACATCACGCGATACAGAGGAAAAATATGATGATAACATGTTATTACAGCAAACACAACTATCAAACTGCTCATGGCGGATCCATCCCGAGGCGCATAGTTATCAAGCATGATCGTGAGGGAGCATATAGTATTTTGAATGATGATTATTTTTCTAGTAATTCATGATACAATGTAGCATTGTTTCATCAATGACATTGGATGTATATTCCTATGTATTGTTGATGCAGTTAAAGCTCACAATCGCTAGTTTCAACAACGGAGAGATAGTTTTGGTAGGTTTGGATTATCAACTCTAGAAATTAACAGACGTGTTTCGAATGTTGACGTATAGCATTTCAACTGATGCTACTGATGAATATGTTAAAAACGGTGAGTTTTTGAGATTTTTGTAGAACTACACATTTGATCACATGATGTTAATGATATTTCAAGGTTACTTTATATGGATCAAGAAAGTGATTTTCCAAAAATGTTAGGTAGTTTGGATTGTATGTATTAGAAATGGAAAAATTGTCCTACAGCATGAGTCAGACAATATAGAGGACGTTCTGGATCCCCAAGTATAATTTTTGAAGCTACGTCTGATTATGATCTTTGGATATGACAGATATTTTGGTATGTTAGGTACCAATAATGACAATAATGTGTTACATTCATCTCATTTGTTTTCTAATCTCACCCAAGGTATTGCTCCTTTTGCTTGTCATATCATTAAGGAAAAGAATGACATGAGATATTATTAAACTAATAATATATATCCAAAACAATTTACTATTTTGCAAATTATTCATGAGCCATTGAGTCAAAAAAAAGTATTTTGCAATGAAGCAAGAAGCATATAGAAAAGATTTGGAACATACATTTGGAGATTTACGATGACACTTCTCAATCATCGCAAGAACAACAAGTTTTTGAAGGAAACATGTATTACACGATATAATAACCACACGCATTAAGGACTAAAGTGATATGAATACTCCAGTAAAAGTGGTAGATGAAAATAACAAAATATGAATATATGTTGTGAATAATGTTATTATATTAACTTCATTTTTTAATATATGAAAATTAAATATTATTCAACTAATTTTTCATATTTTTTACTACATCAATCAAACCATGGAATCGTATTTATTTTAATTTATTAATTATGATTATATATGTATATCATTTAATTTAATTTAATTTAATTTGATTATTAATATTATTAAATATCAAAATATATTGTATTTGATGATTTTAAGTAAAAACAATTAATGCAAATTTAATATGTCAAATAAAATTTTAAAAAAAAAATGTATAATGGGGTAGATTCAAAGGGGATGATGAAATGTGTACTATGCTTTGAAAAAAAAATATATACACTGAGTGAGGCTCACAATGAAAATCGCCGGTGCTTCCGGAACCTTCCGCCTCCGCATTCCGGCAGCTTCCAGGAATTTTCAGCTACACGAGACCTGCGGCGGCCCGATCTTTTCCGCCGCCGTGGGTGGTTCCTTCGTCGAAATTGAGGGCGTAGCTGAGGGGGTCGTAGCTGAAGTCGGTGCCGCGGCGGGAGCGGCAATGGTGGCGGCCGAGGCGATAAATCCGGTTACGGCAGCGGCTGAGAATGCCCGGCAGGTCCTGGACCAGGCACTCCCGCCGCGATGACTCCGATCCCGACGAGGAGGATGAAGATAAAGAAGCATATGATGTTAACGACGAAGATGGCGATGACGCCGATGATGTCGATGATACCGACGATGGCGGACGAAGTAATCCAGGCCGTTGGATTGCGATCTCTAGGGTTTCGCCGGGGCTGCGGCGGCTACGGCTGCGGTGGCGGCAAAGGGTGAAGCAGAAGGCAGATGACCTAATCTTCGTACTCCGGGATTGCGGAAACCGCGCTTCTTCCATTGCGGCTGCAAAATTCGACGCAGAGCAGAGTCGAGAAAGCGAAAACCCTAGGGCCGACGAGATAAGTTGCAGGAGGGCAACGTGATCACTATATAAGGCGACCAGGGAAAAGGAGTACGGGAAGAGTGGGGGTGAAAAGACGGAAAAGGGCACGTTGATATCTTTCAGCGAGGGTAATGATGTGGAAAAGCGAGGGTAATGAGGTGGGAAAGTGGTGTGAAGCCGTGCGGAGTGCGTGGTCACTGCGGGACCTTTTAATTTAATTATTTATTTTTACGGAACCTTTTCGAATTCATTTTATTTACCTTCATCTAGGCACATGGGTGACGTTACATGATTAAGACTCTGGGCATTTTCGTCAGTTTATAATATTATTTTATTTTTTCATACATCAAAACCCGCGTGTCCTTTACTGGCTATTCAATTATGATGACCAATTAGGGGGAGATTAATTCATTAAACAGGTTTAAGATCCATGACTCAAGTTTTAAGTTTCAAAACATAACCAAAATAAAAAACCACTCAAGAACAGGAAGAGACAGTTACATGCATAAAACCACAAAGCCATCATACAATGGTTGAAATTAAGAATCAAAACATAAAGAGACACAGGTCAGTTTCAACTTGGAAATCAACTATTGGGAATAATGTGACACCAAGATGACTACGAATGGATATGTAAATGTAGATTGTCAAATCATGTTACAATATCATTCTTCCTAACAGTAGATTCATCTCCACTGCTCAGATAATATTTTGTGTTATTGACAAATCATCATTAAGATACAACGACGATGACTTGGTATTCCCCAACAATTCTTGTTGAGAAACATCCCTTAAAGAGTATAGTGAAAAGTGTTGGAGAGGGCAATATTTGTCTATTGGTGACATAAACAACCATCAAACCTTTTGTCACCAGATCCAACCACGACGCTGTTGGGAGTGTGAAACCTATTTCAGTTTACCCGATACAATCTGTCGGAAGGAGAAACCCCGAACAATGGTTTGGTCCTATATTCAGTGCAACGACAGTGAAGATCTTCAACGGTGGTAGGGTTGATCAAATAGGGACTCATGTTTAATGGATGTGTACTCGACAGTGGTTGATTCTTCAAATAGTGTTGAATGACAATTATTGGTTTTGAATAACTTGGAATATTCATCGGCTCCAATAGTCAGTTGTCGAAATCTACAGAAGAACATAGGTCACTAGGTTCAAAATGGATGATTGTTCGTGAATCTCGAATGGTGGTTCAACAAGATGACCAGCTGAGAGCCACTATAAAGGCGGGGGTGGGACCACTTGTACACGTGTGGTGCTTTGTCATGTGAAATCTGTTGAGAAGCTAGAAGAACAACGAATACAAATACTGGATGCAATAACCTTAGTTCATTGGAAATTCATATCCACCGGTAGTTTAGTGTTGCAAAATTCCAACTACCGGTACATCTTGCATTGTCTTAGACCACTGAAATTAGAAATTTTCCAGCACTCTAATCATCGCTACTAAGATGCACACGATTCACACACTCAAACTGAAAGTAAAGAAACATTGACAAGAAATGTAATCTAGACACACAATATTACATGGCTCATACATCCACTGTACATCCATGAGAGAACACTACAAACTGTTATATTTCTGGAAATATAAGGATGAGAATCATTATAGCCAATTAACCAGTGATTACTCTCAATGTGAGTAGAAGATTCATTGCGCCAATTATAACTCAACAACTAGTCTCACCTCTCATTTATAAAGGCAATCAACTGGTAAAATTGGTTGCATCGACCTCTGAGAACATGATGAACCATCTGTTGACTTCACATATTAACAGAAGCTTGCACCGACTCAACTGTCCCAGCCGGTACATTGTTCACTACGCCTATAGACCAATCACCTCAACCATCACAAGTACACAAACTTCTAGTAAATACATCTGCATGCTGAAAGTTGTTGCCACCACTACTCTGACAAGACCAAGGTGAACTTCCATAGTTTGAACTTCTAGTGAGTTAAATTCAGTGACATTGAAGAAGTTTGGAAATTCCAACAATCTCCCATTTAAAGATTTATTTAAAGAACCCCTTCAACTTCCTCAACGCTTTGGGAAAATCCACATCCTCCTTCCGCATAAATGCAAGCATTCTCCATCCTCCTTTTGTTCAATCGATACCCACTGAGGCACGATGTTGCCTCAAACTTTCTTGGACTAACACTTTCATGAATATATCAGATAGATTTTAATTTCCCATGATCTTCTATAGCTTTAACATACTGTCTTTAAGTAGATTTGGGATGAAATAGAATTTTAGGTCAATGTGTTTTATTCTTGCATGAAATGCCAAATTCTTGGCAAGGTGAATAGAACTTTGACTATAACAGAATAACATTCCTCATTCTGATTATTTTCCAAGATCCTTCAGCAAACACTTTAACTTGACAAACTCCCTTCCAAATTATGTAGCTACTATGAATTCTACTTCTTCCATAGATAAAGTAAACACCAACTATATATGAGACATCCAACTGATCATCGTTTCGCTAAATGTAAACAAAAAACCTATTGTGATTTTCTAAGTGTTAGAATTACCAACAAAATCTACATCAACAAAACCTTGTAAAGGATTATCTACCCCAAAACACAATGTTGTATCAACTAATCCCTTCAAGTATCACATGATCAACTTCACAGCTTCCCAACTCTCCTTAGGGTTAGACATGAATCGACTCACTACTCCCACTACAAAGGTGATGTCGAGCTACGTGAAAACCATCATATACATCGAGCATCTGACAACTGAGGCATACAATACTTTTCCATGAACCCAATCCCTTCTTCTGTTGAAATTTCCCGTGCCTTTGATAATATGAAGTGTCCGATAAGAGGAGTTCCAATAGATTTACATCTGATCACCCCAAACTTCTTGATGATCTTCTAGATGTATTCTTTCTAGGATAAAACCGAAGTGTCAGATTTTTTATCCCTTTCTATCCTTATCCCTAAGATTTTATTGGTTCCGGGCACAATAGAAGCATGCAGTGGTGAGAAATATATTAAAATGTATTTTAATATTAAAGTTTCTCAAAACCATGAATGAGGATATTTCACGTCAAATTTATAATTGATTTATTTAATATTGGAAGAAATGAATACCTGAGTTTAAGTTATTTCTTCAATGTGAATGTTGATCATCCAAAAAGGCCATTAGGGATTGCCTTCATTGCACTATGAGGATCCAAGGATATAATCCCTCTAGTAGTGATCCACACATGCTTCTTTAATCACCAAGCAACATTAATCGATCTTTGGGTGCTAGCGTGGTGAATTGATTGTCTGTGTTGTTTGTGTTGATTGCTCATCCATCAGTTTTGAAGAAATATCTATTGCACTTCTAATTCTTGAGAGGGAGAGAGAAGGAGTTGAGAGAGAATTCGTTGCGCGCAAAAATTCTATATTTTGATTGCACCGATCAATTTTTTCACACCCTACACAATAGACATACCTATTTATAAAGTTAGGGTTTAGGTTAAAATGGATATTTAATTGCATGTCAACCCTTAAATAATATAATAACTTTTAATAAACCTCATGCCACATAAAAACAATAATAATAATATTATTTTGTGGTGTGCACCAACTTGCGAAATAACAAATATTATTTAATCATCTTGTTATTTAATATTTGTCAACTTCTATAAAATTGGAAGGGAAAAATCCTTCCTCGACTTATCCATTAATGACATGTCAATCGTGATGCACCCAACGTACGCTACCTCACCATGAACATATGTTGCCATAGTTTTTATTAGAAAATATAATTGCACGAGTCATGACATGGATTAATGATAATCTTAAATCTTAAATATCATTGCACACACTCATAGATAGGAATATCCAATGTCACCGAAACATGAAAAATCCTTACTGGCATGTCTGTTATCATAATCTTCCATCTTGGAGATTACCAAGTATAAACTTCATGAGAATAATCCTCATATACGCATGAGAACTTTCACCTGACTGTCTATGTACTATGTGTCCCATCATAGTATGTTATCCAACCACAAAACATTATTTAAGAATATCATCATAACACTTCAAGGTTCTCATCATAGCGGGGAACTACTATGACCTTATCATTGTGATGTATACTCTAGGAAATTATTACATTAGAGTCATGCAGAACAATGGAAAATATATAATAAGAAGTTTTAAGAATATTAAATACATCAAATATACATGTAATAAAAGTATAAATAGTTGTTCCTAAGACACCAACTCCAAAAAATTCCCACTTGGACTAGAGGAAACTACCTACGACTTTCAGTTTTCTATACCTCACACGATAATCATGTTTTTAATGACTCAAGGATTTAATAAAGGGTTTTTCCATATTGTTTTCCATGGAAATAATGATCAATGCAACCTCACCTGTCTGAGAAAAATTCCTCAAGATATGATACTTCTGAAGTATGTTCTTTGTCTATTGATGTTACATTATCTCTTTTGTGAGACCACTCCTCCAGTATTATCACAATAGAGTGTGATAAGATCATTACTACTAGGTACCAAATTAAGATCTTGTATGAGGTTGTGCATCCATACTTCTTCTTTAACTACCTCAGAAGCTATAATATACTTGGAATCTACTATAGAATATATGACCATGATCTTCTTTGAGATCTTCTATATCACAACGCCTCCAATCAAAGTGAAGATGTATCCAATTTGCGACTTCATGTCATCTTGATTAGTTTTGAAACTAGCATATGCATATCTTATGATGACTAGTTCCTCATCTTCTCCATAAACCTGAAACATATTATTAACACTCCTTAGATACTTAAGGATAGTATTGACTACCATCCAATGAAGGTCATCTAGATTAGCTTGATATCTTCATACCGCGCTTAATGCATAGGCGACATTTAGCCTAGTACATAGAATTTTATACATGACTGGCCCAATTGCTGAGGAATATGGAATCCTTTCCATTCTATTTAATTCCTCATGTGTTCAAGGACACATTTTCGTAGAAAGATGAATGTCATGTGATTATGGCAAAAATTTCCTCTTAGATTCTTCCATACTAAATCTCTTCAGTATCTTTTCAATGTATATACTTTGACTTAGGACAATAAACCTCTTGGATCTATCACGATGGATCTTGAACCCAAGTATATATGCTATCTTGCCTAAGTCTTTTATAAAGAAACATTTATTCAACCATGTATTAATAGACTATAAGACTGTTATTTCATTTTCTATGAGTAATATGTTATCAACACATACTATTAAGAAAAAAAATGCAATCCCATTAAACCGTTTATATACACAAGGATCACAATCATTCTTTATGAAACCAAATTACATTATAGAATCATCAAAACAAATGTTCTATGACCTAGATTATTTCTTTAATCTATAAATGGATTTTTGTAATTTTTATATCTTGTTGGAATCTTTTAGAGTTATAAACACTTCCGTTTGTGTCATATAGACATCTTCCCAAAGGTTACCATTAATGAAGATTATTTTGACATCAATTTTTCAAATATCATAGTCATGGTAAGCTACAATGGAAATTAGAATTCTGATGTTCATCATTAAAACCAGTGAAAGGTTTTCATCATATTCAATGCCTTGAAGCTATTTAAACCCTTTGAAACCATTCATTCTTTATAGTTACTGACTTGTACTTCCATGTCCAGTTTCTTCTTGAATACCCATTTGCAACCAATGATCTTTACATTACCTTTTTTTCTGAGGGATCATATAGGTAATATCCCCTTGTTTCTTTGGGGTATCCTATAAAGGTACACTTTGTGCCTTGGGGTACAAGTTTTTTACTTGAAGAGGCCTTAACAAACATTTCACAACCCCACACATGTAAGTAAGGAAACCCAAGTTTCTTTATATTCCATAAATGGTATGGTATACCACCTACCTCTTTATTTGGAACTTGGTTTAGTATTTGTATTTCCGTTTTTAATGCATATCCTCAAAAGGACAATAAAAGACTTATATGAATCATCATTGATTTAACCATGTCCAATAAGGTTTGGCTCCTCCTTTTACTCACATCATTCCACTGAGGTGTATAAGGAGGAGTGATTTGAGATAGGACCCCAAACTCCATAATTAATCAATGATGTCTTTATTAGGATATTCTCTACCATGGTCTGAGAAGAGTTTCTTAATCTTCATACCAAGCTGGTTCTCAACTTCATTCTTGTATTCCTTGAATTTATCAAAAGAATCTGACTTATACCTAATTAATTAGACATATCCACATCTACTAAAATAATTAGTAAAAGTTATGAAGTATGAGTAACCACCCCTTACCTTCATAGGAAATGGTCCACACACATCTATATGAACTAATTCAAGAATATATTTGGCCCTTTAACCTTTTCCACTAAATGGGTCTTTGGTCATTTTACCTTGTAAACATTTGTGACATAGAACAAGTGGTTTTAGTTCAAAAGAATCTAAATATCCATCCTGGTATAATTTATTTAAGTGCTTTTCATTTACATGACCTAGTTGGTGATGTCATAGTTGGGTGTGGTATGAGTAATGTGAAGTAATTTTATTATCGATTTACATTACTTAGTTTATGTAATCCAACACATAAAGTTTGTTATTTAAATGTGCCTTACTATAACCAATGTTATATTTATAAAAGAAGAAAAATTAATTTTCAAATTTGAAAATAAATCCATTTATATCAAGTCTGGATATAGAAATAATATTTTTGATAACAAATGACACATAAAAAACCTTTCAAAATCAAGATCATTTTAGTCAGCAACATGAGGTGGTAGTCTCTAATAGCTACAACAAGTTTAACTCTATTTGATACTCAAAGATCTACCTCCCCTCATTAAATCATTCTGAATCTACTTGGTTCTTCTATTTGAATACATATGTGAGCACCACAAGCTGTATCTAATACCCAATTTTGAGAAACAAATAAATTGCACTCGATAACAATGCACCTGAAGCTTCCCATTACTTCTTTGGTTGGGTGTAGTTTTTCTTCCAATATCCCTTCTTACCACATGAAAAATAGATAGTATCTCATTCCCTTTATTTCCCCTTTATCTTCTTCTTCTTGTAAGGGTGTAAATAATATTTGGTCTTAAATCTATTCACTTTTTATTTTTGTTTGTTCCCCATAATATAAAAGGATTTTCATGATTCATTTCATTATCTACATGGAAAAGAAGAGTGAGAAGAAATGGACGAGACTTCTCAATATTGTTCATATTAGAACCTCTAGGTGCTCAATATAGCCAATGAGCTTGACTATGTGAGGCCCAACTAGGGAACCCTCTCTAATATTGCTCTGAAAGAGAATATTTGAGATATCAAACCATTCTTATCTAGATCTATCCTGGTAAAGACTACATAGGTTCATAAGATTCTATACACATCCATGTTTTCATGAGAATTCATGAGCTCACTTGACATAGAAGAAAGCATCAAATGTTGAAAATCGACAACAATGCTCAAATTCTTTTCATATACAAGGAACTATTCATAACTCACCTATTTAGAAAATGAATTAGACATTGAGGATTATACCATGTAAGATTTATATTCATGGTATAACACAAACCAAAGGTGTCTAAACCACTCCTGAAAGTTACTATCAGTTAGGAGGGTTTCTTTTTATAATATGGATTTTAGGGTTAATGTGGATGAAGAGTTTTCCATTTTATTCTACAATTAAAAGATAATTTTATTAGTATTTTTTCTTGATTTAAAATTATGTGAGAAATAATAAATTAATTAATTTTATTAAATCCCCTACTATTTTATCAAGTCCCGATAGCCCTCACCATTGAACTCGGACTGTCTAATTGCTTTAATATTCTAGTGGAAATGATTCATATGCACCTTCACATAACCCAAATGAGGGTTGGTCAAGCTACTTAAAGGTATTTAGGTATGAAGGTCTTTTCCAACTGCAGTCTTGCAGCTCCTTGATCCATTGAGTGGAACCCCCTATCCTGAAATCCTTACTTGAATTTTCTCAAAACTTGCCTCCAAATTACATCATGTTTAGAGAGGGATACTTATCTTGATGTAAGATGGTTATGTCAACCCATATATTTTATAAGAACTCCATGTTAAAAGTAAGTGTCCATATGAGGGTTGGTCAAACACTTAGTTCTAAGGCTTTCATTCCTAATCAAGTAATGGAATGCCAAATCTGAATTAATATTTAATTGAGGGATTTTAATTTATTATGCATAAATTTTATCGTGTTTTATCCTTTATATCTCTTTTTAATATTAATTGGATGTTAATTAATTAATTAAACATGTTTGATAAAACATTTACTCATAAGTTATTTATTTAATTTTCTTCTTTTCACATTAATTAATTTATTTATGTTATTACGGCCTTGCATCCATAAAATAAATAATTTCATAGAAATAAATATATAAATAATCAAATGAACCATTCATTAGATTTATCTAATATTTGACTTAATTAGAGAAAATTAAATCAAACTTTGACCTAGGGGAAATAACTTCTATTTCCGGTCTTGGTATGAGTTATAGAATTCCACTTGTCCACCTATGCAACACCTGGTTTGACATCACTATGGTTCCTTCTTGAACTGACTCCGTGCTCCTTGGGAAACTCCATTAATTGAAAATATTTATTACTCACATATATGTGAGGGTAACTAAAGGATTGGTTAATGTATAATTACATAAATATCTTTGGAGATGCGGGTCCTACATAATAATGGAGGGGGGATGACTCGTAGACCATCAAATTTAATTTAATAATAAATAATTGCAAACCCATGCAATAAATCAAATTTAATAAATGTCAACACATACACTGGTCTGTGAAAAGCTCATGAATGGTCACACATCATCGTATATGAAAAATTAAATGGCTAACATTCATTTCTTATTCATTCTTTATTATTAAGATAAACGTGTGTGAATTAATTAATTAATTAATTAATTAATTAGTTCCCTTTCATCTTAATGACCATCCAAATTTATTTTTAGATAACCATAATTAAGGTATTAATAGAAAGTAAATGATAGAACCAATAGTTAAAGATTTATTATAATAAATTAATTGAGAATTTAAAATTATTTACAACCCTTATTAAATTGTCAAACACTTAAAGTGCCAATTAAATCAATAAGGTTTTAATGCTGCAATTTTCAATTTAATATAATTTAATTTTTCTAGTAATTGGTAGACTATATGATGTGTACTATCCAGATACATGTTGTGTACCTCTGTTTTCATGTATCTGGGTCACACGCCTGGGGATTCAACATGTTGAATTGGCCAAACTACACGATGAGTACATGCTAGTTACACGTTGTGTATCCACTTGCCATGTGCCCAAGATACTCTCTTGGGTCTTTGACGTATATCTCGACTGATTACACAATGTGTATAGACCAGCTACACACTGTGTGATCCAAATGTTGTGTGCCCATAAAACCCACCAAAAGACTCAACATGTTCATGGGTGAGAGACTACACGATGTGTACACTCTAGCTACACACTGTGTATCTCTAATTCCGTTTGTCCAAATAACTCGGTGTGTATCTCAAATGTAGGAATTGATGAAATACAAGCCATATACACTACATACACATCATTTATATCACAAATTATTTAGTTTTTCAGCCTCACGTTGTTTGTCCATGTATTATGACCACATGAGTTGCACAATTTACACCGCTAACCCATGAAAACTACACGATGTGTATCAGCATACACGCTGTGTAATCCAAAAAATGTGTGCTATATTGGCTGTTCAACACGCGGTGTACACCATGTGTAATAATTTTATGGAATTAATTGTATCCCACAACAAGGCTAGGTACATTGTACTAGGGTATACGACGTGTACATTCAAGTACACGCCCTATAACCCTGCCTTACTGGAAAATAATTAGCAGTTCTTGATGAAATATCTGATTGTTCTTCATCTGTTCTTAAACCTTTAGTAAAATTAACCACTGAATGAACATGATTAATATATCAATAACATGTTAATTCAAAATAGATTAAATAATGAAAAATAATAAATAAAAATTGAACCATGATTGTGTAGTGATCAACCATCAAGTAAATAATTATTAATTTAAACGTGACCCATCTGATACCACTTGTTAGTTTTGGGAACAATGGAAGAATATGGTGGTGTATGATATATTAAAATTTCTTTTAATATTTGAGTTTCCTGAAACCATGAGTGAGGATTTTATGCATCAAATTTATAATTAATTTATTTAATATCAAAAGAAACAAATACCTGGGCCTATGATATTTATTTGATGTGAATGTTGATCATCCAAAAAAAACCTTTCGGATTTCCTTCATTGTGCTATGAGGATCCAAGGATAGAATCCCTCTAGTGGTGATCCACACATGATACTTTGATCTCCAATAAACTCGAATCGATCTCTGGGTACTAGTGCGGTGAATCGATTGTCTTGCATTGTCTATGTTGATCGCTTGTCCTTTGGTCTTGAAGGAATCTATCTTGTGTTTCTCATTCTTGAGAGGGAGAGAGAAGGAGATGTTGAGAGAGAATTCATTATGTGCAACAATTCTCTATTTTGATTACACCGGTCAATTTTTTACACCCTAAACAATATATATAACCATATATTTATAGTTCTAGGGTTTAGGTTAAAATAAATATTTAATTGCATGTCAGCCCTTAAATAATATAATAACCTTTAATAAACCCCATTCCATATAATAATAATAATATTATTTTGTGGAATGCGCCAACTTGCACAATAAAACATATTATTTAACTTTCTTATTATTTAATATTTGTCATTGTACATAGTCTTGGTTCATTCTAACTCCTATAACATTTATTTAACACCCAAATAAATATTTAATTTAAATATTTAATTCATTAATAAATATTTTTGATAAAAAAACATGAATAAAATTATCCCTCAGTCTTGAGAATAATATTTATTCAATCAATTAAATTCTAATATAACTTAATCAAGATCATTGGTAACACTTGGTGTGTGACCCTCTAAGATTCTTTCTCATTGGAATTAGGTGATATTGCCTAAAGTTAAAGATTACTATCAAACAATGGATCAAGACACTCAAGAGAAATAAATTAATATCACAATGAAAAAAACCACATATGAACTCTTACTGTGTAATATAATCCATTTTTTGTAATATCTCATCAAGAAGGTTTCACATCTGTGTCACTAACCTACTTACTTGATATATCTTTTCTTGACTATCTAAAATAATCATGTCATTACACCATGGATATGGAATTTAATGTAATGATTCTATTCCAATAAAAGGGACTAAATACTAGCTTCCATAAAATTGGAAGGGAAAAATACGTCCTCGAATTATCCATTAATGACATGTATGTTGTGACACACCCAAAGTACCCTAACTCACTGCGAACACATGTCATCATAATTTTAATCATAAAATCTAAGTTCACGAGTCATGGTATGTATTAATGACAATCTTAAAGTATAAGGACTATTACATATGCTTGCAGATAGGAATATCTGATGACTCCAAAACATAAGGAATGTCACGACCCGTCCTCGGGGCCCGTGCCGTGACTACCCCAAGCCCCCCTTCCATAGGCCAGGGGCTGACGACTAGCACCAAGGCGTAAATTCCAATAAACAAGGAAGACATTGCCTTTGTAAGTAAACAACCACCACAGAGTGAGCAAGCGGAAAGAGTAAACACTAAGTAAAAACTGTAACAAGCTATATTGAAAGTAAAAGGGGCCGGAAATACAAGCCCAACTGTAAAGTACAACTGAAAGGGGAAAACAACAACTAAAAAGAAAAGCCGCAGCGTCGAGTCGTCCTCTGGAAGTCCCACCTGAAGGGTGAGCACAGATAGCCTCTACAGCTCCTCGGTCCAGCCGTCCGCTCCGAGTACGTCCCGCCCGGTGGTCCACCTCCAGGTACCGTCCTGCTCCGCAAGCCTCCACCACGTTTAGCGTTGTCCGTCGTCTGCAACCAACACAACGAAGTGCGGGCATAGCCCGTGCAGGGGTGAGTATAAGCTACTCAGTAAGGACCCCGAGACCCCCGAAGGTCTCCCAGAATCCACAAAGGATAATCCACAAAGGAAAGATACAATCACGAAGTAACATTTGACACGGCTTAGGTATATGCCCATACATATACCTAAGTCATCAATTCCCGTTCGGCTCCAACATCCGAGCCCAAGCACAACCCAGTCCACACAGGAAAGCAAAACGTATACCCACACAGGATATCACAACACAATCCACAAAGGAGAACAAAAGTAATCCACATAGGATAGCTCAACACAATCCACAAAGGAGAGTAAACAGTAAATCCACACAGGATAGTTCAACACAATCCATAAAGGAGAGTAACACAAGATTCAGCTCACACAGGTACTTCTTCGTATGACGTTAGAGATAATCAGATGTAGCCACTGATTCATCTAATCCGTCGAACCCAAAAAGGATCTGTAGGTACTAACCCTCACAATGACCCACACAGGATCGATCATGAAGTTGAACCCAAATCTATTGGGAAACTCCTTCTCCATCAAGTACAGTGGTTATGCCGCTACAACCAAGCGCTTCCCTCTTACCTTGGACTGCTGTAGTACTCCAGCTATCAGGTACTGTGGTCCTGCTACTACAACCAAGCGCTCCCCCGTGCCGCTACAACCAAGAGCTCCTCCATCGCGGGTCTGCCGCTACAACCAAGCGCTCCCATGTGCCGCTACAACCAAGCGCTCCTCCGTCGTGGGTCTGCCGCTACAACCAAGCGCTCCCATGTGCCGCTACAACCAAGCGCACCTCTGTCGTGGGTCTGCCGCTACAACCAAGCGCTCCCCTATGCCGCTACAACCAAGCGCACCTTTGTCGTGGGTCTGCTGCTACAACCAAGCGCTCCCCTGTGCCGCTACAACCAAGCGCACCTCTGTTGTGGGTCTTCCGCTACAACCAAGTGCTCCCCTGTGCCGCTACAACCAAGCGCACCTCCGCCGTGGATCTGCCGCTACAACCAAGCGCTCCCCACTGGGCTATCCGTAACACACCGAGTCGTTCGATCAGCAGTCATCAAGTCTCAATCAGCTCTAGGGTTTCCACACACAGCATGCTCGTTCCGGGAGGGTCCACTCCATGAGCTAAGAGGTCGATGCATCAACTGACATGTAGTCCGGAGTTGATGTATCCCAAGAGTTTCGTATCACCAACAGGAACTCAACGTCGCAGACGGCGCGTCAATCGGACGCCCGGTCTGAGAGATATTGACCTTTTCGTCCCAGGGGCCCGGTTGGGTTTTAAGGCAAAACCAACCTGACCGTACTCCACCTGCGTCCAAACCTCGGTCGTAGTGAGGCAAAAGATCCGTCTCACTTAGAGGAATCCACCAAAGTCGACGACATGTCAATCAGACGTCCGGAGCTCAAGATATGAGCGTTTCCGCTCCGAGGGCCCGGTTGGTTTCATGTACGAACCAATCCGGACGAACCCAAAGTATTCCAAAACCTTGAGTGCGATATACCGAAACGACCGTCTCGATCCAAGGATCGCGTTGCCGCTGACGGCGAGTCGTTTGGAGGCCCGTAGCTCAAGTTAAAGGCAAAAGACCGAAAACGGCCCGAAGACGGGGGGCCTGGGCCCAAACCGACCCGACCCGGGTCCGGGTCAGACCCGGTTCGGCGCGGCCCGGTCCGGCCAGGGCGCGACCCGGCCGGTCGGACCGGCCTGGATCGGCTCGGCCGAGCGGCCGACCGAGGGAGCCGCGGGGCGCTGCCCCCGCGGGATGAAGAAGCCGCGACCCACGTGGGGCCACGCTGGAGTCAACGGACGCGGCAAAGGCCGCGTCCCGTGCATGTAATCCGGACCCGCGCGGCCGCGGTGACCCGCTTCGCCGGAGGCTTCTGCGGGCCACCAGAGTTGCTCCGGTGGTCCGTTTTCCTTCCCTTCTGCGCCGGTACTCCTCCCGGGTCCCGTTCTTCACTGCGGAAACATCAAATCGCCCTTGCGCCACGTTTTGTCGTCGCCCGCCAAATCCGCACAACAATGAAGAACTGCGGAGGGTTGTCGGGCCGTGTTCGTTTGGCCCGCACCCTCCGCGTTAGGCGATAACAATCGGGAAGAAAAATCAACACATCAAACAACAATTTTAATAAATTAAAATTGTTCTTATGAAACCAGGTTCTTTATTTTAAAAGAAACAATCACGGGAATATAAAATATTTCACAACAACCCCTACCTCGGTCAAGTCGTCGCACGCGCGTTCTTCGTGGAATTTGATCGTCACGGAAGGAGGAGACTGTCGCGTCGTCGCGGTATCCGGCGTTGCGTCGATGAACTCAACGGGTGATCGAAGATTTTTGTTACGGATGAAGGAATGTCGCAGAAGAACGTCGTGGGAGAGGAAAAGTCGGCGTTGTGGCACACGGCGTCGCGTCGTCGATTTCCGCGGGTTCGGCGTTCTTCGTCGAAGGCCGGCGTTCTTCGCGTTCTTCGCGTTCTTCGCGAATAAGGATGAAGACACAAAAGGTTCTGTCAAATCCTCTCAACGAGCAATCCTCAAGATGTCGTGCGTTGGTCTTATTTTATTATTACGCCAATGGATTTTAAACAGGTTAAGAAATGATTAAATTAATTCATAGAATTAATTTAACGAAGTTAACCTCCCAATTAATTGGCGCGTTAAGAATTTAAGAAAACGCGTCAGTTGACTTTCATAATGACGGGTTTTCGCGGGTGCGTTACTTAGCGGAATAGAAACGGTTGGGCTCGTGCGGGCCCCACCTCTCAAATATCCTACCAAGGGGGTATGATATTTTTGGATAGCACCCTATCCGCAACAACTCAGCTTAAGCAGCTTTAAGTGCCTTTCAAGTGGCTTTAAGTGAAATAAAATAAAGTTTGTCGTACAAATTATTTTATTTCTTAACTTTAAGCCAAAAATTAAAAACCACACCCGAGCAAACGCAACTCTGGACGAGGCGTTTCTAAGCAAATACCGGCGCTGCGATTCCATCGGTGCCCTCAGAATTCGATTCCGAGCACCGGTTCAAAAGTTAGAAAAACCCGCTCGTTCGTTCACTAAACGTACCCGAGCCAAACTTCGAAAAATAATTCCGGGCACACCGGGACTCGGAATCAGGTGCCGTCAGAAGATGCGTTCTTGTAAAATTCCAAAGAAAATTAAGAAAAAAAAAATTTCCTTGAAATTTACGGGTCTTTACATTACTCCCACCACATGGCTTTATGTCCCCGTAAAGCTTCACTACAAACTTAGGGATACAAAGGCGGTACTGAGCACGCATCTGAGCCTCCCGCTCCTAAGTGCTCTCCTGGAGGTTCCCGAGCTGCCATCTGAAGCGCACTAGAGGGATCGATCGTCCACGTAGGACCCGCTCCTGTCGATCCTCGATCTCCACTGGGACCTCCGCAAAAGTTGCCCCATCATCAACGTCCAACTCTCCATAGTCAAAGATTTGCGTCGGGTCGTGCATGTATCTCCTCTGCTGAGATATTTGGAAAATGTCGTGCACCCGGTGCAACTGAGGTGGTAGAGCCAGGCGATAAGCCACCTCGCCAAATTTCCATAAACCCCGTCGAGGTGAGACCCGCAAGAAGACGTGGTCGCCATCCTCGAACTCTAGTGGCCTCCACCTCCTGTCATAAAAAGACTTCTATCGGCTCTGAGCTGTCCTCATCCGCTCCTAGATGACCTGGACCTTCTCTGTCGTGGCCTGGACCATCTTCGGTCCCACAAGAGCTGCTAATATTTCTTCTTTGCCGATAAGAGAAATCTGGTCTCATCCCCTGGATGAACCAATTCCTTTGCCTAATACAGTCAATCCCGACATGGATGGTACTAATCCATACCAAGGATGACGTCGTAAGGCCTCGACGCTACTACCAAGAGATCCAACCATTACTCTCGCCTCCAAGGGTTGAGTCACAATGTCGGCATCAGTGTGTGGTAACTGGGTATCCTCTAGTAGATGTCTCACAAGTGAGGGTCAAGTCAATAGTCTAAACCGGAACCTCTTAGTAACAACACAAAAGAGGACAGGAATAAAAACATCACCAAGGTATGCGTCTTTTATTATTGCAACTCATAATACAAAGACACTACACCATAGCAACAAGGAACTAGAAGTACAAAAGACGTATCCACTAGTTCCGCTCCTGTCCATCTGCTCTCGGAGCTCCATGATCGAAGGCCTCAGCTGCCTGAAGCTGAGCTCTCTCATGTCCTCCCGTCCCCTGCGGTTGGGGTAGACCTCCTGGTGGTGGTGGTGGAAACACCCTGAAGCGTCGTCCACCTCCAACTGCACGGCCAACTCCCCTGCCATGGCCGCCTGCTCCTTACGGCCCGCCCTGATCGAACCTCTACCCTTGCCTGGGGGGTCCTTCGTTCATCTGCTGGTCATCCGTATGGCGGGTAGGACAGTCACGAGCCATGTGACCAATCCCGCCGCAGGAGTAACACTTCCCTCTTATGGAAAGTCGTTGTCCACCCCGAGTGCCTTGCACAAACGATCCAGAGTCATGCTGTCGACCACCTGTAGGTCTAGTCCTCTTGGACCCCTGCGTCATCTGTCTACTGCCCGCTGCAGAAGACTCTACCGCATGCCGACTAGTGGTGGGTCCTGTCACTGGAGCCTGCTCGGCGAGAAAACTCTCCACTAGAAGGGCTCTCTCCAACACCTCTGCCTGTGTCGGAATGTTGAGGGAGATCATTGAAGCCCTGATCTCATGACTCAGTCCCTGCTCGAAGGTCCGGGCCCGGAAGAACGGGTCCCGTACCATATCTGTGGAGTAGCACGAGAGATCAGTAAATCTCGCCGAGTACTGGGCCACTGTCATGCTGCCCTGCCATAGTTGTAGCAGCTCTTGGACGCGCACCGCACGGAGGGTGTTTGGGACGAACTCGGAGCAGAAGATGCTCTAAAAGTCCATCCAGAGGAGAGATGTCTCGTCGTGCACCTGGAGCATCAAGCTCCACCATTTGCCTGCTGCTGCGTGCAGGAGGCTCACTGCGAGGATCACCATGAGGTCTGCTGGTGTCCTCACTAATCTGAAAACCCGTACAACTGCCTCCAGCCAGTCCTCGGTGGCCTGAGGGTCCATCCCCCCGCGGAACCTGGGCGGTCGCTGGAGATGGAACTCATGCAGTGCACTAAGGAGACGTGAATCGTCAGCGGCTGGGGCTGGTAGCATCGGTGGCTCGGCAGGTAAAGGTACCGCCGGTGCCTCTGCTGATAAGGAGCCCTGCACCGAGGCCTCGTCGCTCGGTGGGTTATCATCACGCTCCACTCTCGGAACCCTAGCTGGATGCCGTCGTGGGGCCATCCTGAAAAGGAAACAGGTGCGCCATGGTCAGGACAATATACCTGGTGAGCTGACATAAAGTAATCACAAAGAAAACTTGAAACACTCATGCAATCAATGTTTTCGTGCATTAATTCGGAAATCAGAAGTCAGGGTCCTGGTGTACGGATACGTCGGCCGTCGCACCAACACTGGACTCCCTGGACTGATAACCACACCCAATACGCTAAACACTATTGCTTCACATAGAAAAGATCAGAGTCCGCGGTAGAACCGACCTCCTCTGATACCAATTTGTCACGACCCGTCCTCGGGGCCCGTGCCGTGACTACCCCAAGCCCGCCTTCCATAGGCCAGGGGATGGCGACTAGCACCAAGGCGTAAATTCCGATAAACAGGGAAGACATTGACTTTGTAGGTAAACAACCACCACAGAGTAAGCAAGCAGAAAGAGTAAACACTAAGTAAAAACTGTAACAAGCCGTGCTGGAAGTAAAAGGGGCCGGAAATACAAGCCCAACTGTAAAGTACAACTGAAAGGGGAAAACAACAACTGAAAAGAAAGGCCGCAGTGTCGAGCCATCCTCTGGAAGTCCCACCTGAAGGGTGAGCACAGATAGCCTCCATAGCTCCTCGGTCTAGCCGTCCGCTCCGAGTACGTCCCGCCCAGTGGTCCACCTCCAGGTACCGTCCTACTCCGCAAGCCTCCACCACGTTCAGTGCTGTTCGTCGTCTGCAACCAAAACAACGAAGTGTGGGCATAGCCCGTGCAGAGGTGAGTATAAGCTACTCAGTAGGGACCCCGAGACCCCCCGAAGGTCTCCCAGAATCCACAAAGGATAATCCACAAAGGAAAGATACAATCACGAAGTAACATCTGACACAGCTTAGGTATATGCCCATACATATACCTAAGTCATCAATTCCCATTCGGCTCCAACATCCGAGCCCAAGCACAACCCAGTCCACACAGAAAAGAAAAACGTATACCCACACAGGATAGCACAAAAAAAATCCACGAAGGGGAGCAAAAGTAATCCACATAGGATAGCTCAACACAATCCACAAAGGAGAGTAAACAGTAAATCCACACAGGATAGTTCAACACAATCCACAAAGGAGAGTAACACAAGATTCAGCTCACATAGGTACTTCTTCGTATGACGTTAGAGATAATCATATGTAGCCACTGATTCATCTAAGCCGTCGGACCCACAAAGGATCTGTAGGTACTAACCCTCGCAATGACCCACACAGGATCGATCATGAAGTTGAACCCAAAGCTATTGGGAAACTCCTTCTCCATCAAGTACAATGGTTATGCCGCTACAACCAAGCGCTTCCCTCTTACCTTGGACTGCTGTAGTACTCCAGCTATCAGGTACTGTGGGCCTACTACTACAACCAAGCGCTCCCCCGTGCCGCTACAACCAAGCGCTCCTCCATCGTGGGTCTGCCGCTACAACCAAGCGCTCCCATGTGCCGCTACAACCAAGCGCTCCTCCGTCGTGGGTCTGCCGCTACAACCAAGAGCTCCCATGTGCCGCTACAACCAAGTGCACCTCTGTCGTGGGTCTGCCGCTACAAATAAGCGCTCCCCTATGTCGCTACAACCAAGAGCACCTCTGTCGTGGGTCTGCTGCTACAACCAAGCGCTCCCCTGTGCCGCTACAACCAAGCGCACCTCTGTCGTGGGTCTGCCGCTATAACCAAGCGCTCCCCTGTGCCGCTACAACCAAGTGCACCTCCTCCGTGGATCTGCCGCTATAACCAATCGCTCCCCACTGGGCTATCCGTAACACACCGAGTCGTTCGATCAGCAGTCGTCAAGTCTCAACCGGCTCTAGGGTTTCCGCACACAGCATGCTCGTTCCGGGAGGGTCCACTCCATGATCTAAGAGGTCGATGCATCAACTGACATGTAGTCCGGAGTTGATGTATCCCAAGAGTTCCGTATCACCAATAGGAACTCAACGTCGCAGACGGCGCATCAATCGGACGCCCGGTCTGACAGATATTGGCCTTTTCGTCTCAGGGGCCCGGTTGGTTTTTAAGGCAAAACCAACCCGACCATACTCCACCTGCGTCCAAACCTCAGGCGGAGTGAGCCAAAAGATCCGTCTCACTTAGAGGAATCCAACAAAGTCGATGGCACGTTAATCGGACGTCCGGAGCTCAAGATATGAGCGTTTCCGCTCCGAGGGCCCGGTTGGTTTCGTGTACGAACCAACCCGGCCGAACCCAAAGTATTCCGAAACCTTGAGTGCGATATACCTAAACAACCGTCTCGATCCAAGGATCGCGTTACCGCTAACAACGAGTCGTTTGGAGGTCCATAGCTCAATTTATGGGCAAAAGACCGAAAATGGTCCGAAGACGGGGGGCCTGGGCCCGAACCGACCCGGCCCTACCCCCCCTGGGTCGGACCCGGTTCGGCGCGGCCCGGTCCGGCCAGGGCGCGACCCGGCCGGTGGGACCGGCCCGACTCGGCTCGGCCGAGCGGCCGACCGAGGGAGCCGCTGGGCGCTACCCCCGTGGGATGAAGAAGTCACGGCCCACGTGGGGCCGCACTGGAGTTAACGGACGCGGCAAAGGCCGCGTCCCGTGCGTGTGAGCCGGACCCGCGTGGCCATGGGTCCGCTGGCCGCCGCCGCCGTGGCTTCAGCCGCAGCGGCCCTGTCCGGCGGCGTGCCGGGGCGCCGCCGTCTCCGGCCGCCGGCGCCGCCGAAGGCTTCCGTGAGCCACCGGAGTTGCTCCGGTGGTCCGTTTTCCTTCCCGTCTGCGCCGATGCTCCTCCCGGGTCCCGTTCTTCTCTGCGGAAACATCAAATCGCCCTTGCGCCATGTTTTTTCGTCGCCCGCCAAATCCGTACAACAACGAAGAACTGTGAAGGGTTGTCGGGCCGTGTTCGTTTGGCCCGCACCCTCTGCGTTAGGTGATAACAATCGGGAAGAAAAATCAACACATCAAACAACAATTTTAATAAATTAAAATTGTTCTTATGAAACCAGGTTCTTTATTTTAAAATAAAGGATCACGGGAATATAAAATATTTCACAACAACCCCTACCTCGATCAAGTCGTCGCACACGCGTTCTTCGCAGAATTTGATTGTCACGGAAGGAGGGGACCGTCACGTCATCGCGGTATCCGGCGTTGCGTCGATGAACTCAATGGGTGATCGAAGATTTTTGTTGAGGATGAAGGAACATCGCAGAAGAACGTCGCGGGAGAGGAAACGTCGGCGTCGCGACACACGGCGTCACATCGTCGATTTCCGCGGGTTCGGCGTTCTTCGTCGGAGGCCGGCGTTCTTCGCGTTCTTCACGTTCTTCGCGAATAAGGATGAAGGCACAAAAGGTTCTGTCAAATCCTC
This sequence comes from Viscum album, assembly GCA_963277665.1. Lineage (NCBI taxonomy): Eukaryota > Viridiplantae > Streptophyta > Magnoliopsida > Santalales > Viscaceae > Viscum > Viscum album. The sequence continues at coordinate 1,546,402,194 of OY728142.1, forward strand.
TCAACGAGAAATCCTCAAGATGTCGTGCGTTGGTCTTATTTTATTATTACGCCAACGGATTTCAAACAGGTTAAGAAACGATTAAATTAATTCATAGAATTAATTTAACGAAGTTAACCGCCCAATTAATTGGCGCGTTAAGAATTTAAGAAAACGCGTCAGTTGACTTTCATAATGACGGGTTTTCACGGGTGCGTTACTTAGCGGAATAGAAACGGTGGGGCTCGTGTGGGCCCCACCTCTCAAATATCCTACCAAGGGGGTAATATATTTTTGGATAGCACCCTATCCGCAACAACTCAGCTTAAGAAGCTTTAAGTGCCTTTCAAGTGGCTTTAAGTGAAATAAAATAAAGTTTGTCGTACAAATTATTTTATTTCTTAATTTTAAGTCAAAAATTAAAAACCACACCTGAGAAAACGCAACTCCGGACGAGGCATTTCTAAGCAAATACTGGTGCTGCGATTCCATCGGTGCCCTCAGAATTCGATTCTGAGCACCGGTTCAAAAGTTAGAAAAACCCGCTCGTTCGTTCACTGAACGTACCCGAGCCAAACTTCGGAAAATGATTCCAGGCACACCGGGCCTCAGAATCAGGTGCCGTCAGAAGCTGCGTTCTTGTAAAATTCCAAAGAAAATTAAGAAAAAAAACTTTCCTTGAAATTTACGGGTCTTTACAAGGAATTTCTACTAGTGGGTATATTCTCATAATCTATCATATTTTAGATTACTAAGTGTGAAATTAATGATAAGAAGCCTCATCTTCTTATGAGTACTCACACCTAATAGTCTATGTACTATGTTCCCCATAATAATACATTATCCAACCATAGAACATTATTCAAGAATATCATCATAGCACTTCAAGGCTCTCATAATATAAGGGAACTACTACAACCTTATCAATGCAATGTATACTCTAGGATATTATTATATTAGATTCATGTAGAATAATGAAAAATATGTAATAATAAGTTGTATTAATATTCAATAAATCAAATATACAAATAATAAAAGTACAAGCAATTGTTCCTAGGTCACCGACTCTAACAAATTTTCTTGTCTTGGATAATATCCTTCATTTTAAATATTCCAGACAACTTACTCTCTATCTCTTGAATATATTGAATTTGTAGACCCGCAAGAAACATGTCATACACATAGAGTAGAAGTAAAATATAAGTTTCATCATCCCATAATTTATGATAATAACAATGATCATAGTTTCTTCTTGTGAAAACTTATTTATCCATGAAATTATCAAACTTTCATTTCCACTACCAAAGTGCCAATTTCATTTTTTATAGGCTTCATTTCAATTTGTAAATAAGGCCCTTCTTCTGATGGTTTTTGAAAACCTTAGGCTGATTCATGTATATCTACTCCTATAAGTCTCCATGAAGAAAGTAAGTCATTAAATCCATCTTTCCCAAGTGTAAATCATCAAATACAACAATACTCAACAATTTCCAAATGGTAGTATTCTTAATTAATGGTGAAAATATTTATAATAAATCAATACCTTCCTTATATTGGAATTATTTCACCACAAACCATGCTTTATAAATTATAATTATATAAAATAATTCTTTCAAATGTTAGACCCATTTGATCTCTATTTCTTTTTTCCATTCTACCAGTTCTGTTGGATCCCAACTTCCATTGAAAGGTAAGGAATTCATATTTTTCTCCATGGATGAATCCCACTAATTCGAGTCAACAAGAATTACTACCTATTTTGTGAATTTAAGTTCACCATAATCCATTAGAGTTAAGAAGTTTTTATCAACCCCATACCATTGGTCTTGTCATCTCATACTAAAATATTTCGTTAGAGATGCTTCTAAACTCCTTGGAACTTGAATTTCTGGTTTTTGAACTTTTTTCACTCCTTTTATTGATTACTCTACTACCAAAGCACTCCCTTAGGATTCCCTAATTATTGATAATTATTGTTCATATTCCATTGGTTGTATTTCTGGTGCATTCATGCTAACATCTAGTGTCATCAGTATTTGTGATCTTTTTATACTTTTATCCCGATCGACTTGAACTTTGGTAGTTTAACTCTTTCCCTAAACACTGAATTTATCCAAGTTCATATCTTTCCATAAAATATTTTCACTAAATATTAAATCTTGAATTTCGATGATCTTTTATTTATCATCATTTCATATTTGGCATCTGAACTCTTCATTCCTATAGCCTATAAGAAAACAAGATTTGAACTTTTCCTCCACCTTATCTATGTCCTTTTCAAAAACGATATCATAATAAATTAAACCAAATATTTTGAGGTGAGATAATTCCTATAACTTACTAGATCCTAGCTCTTCTGGTGAACATTTTCCCACTATCGAGGTTGAAATTCTATTAATGTATTACAATTATGTGTTAAATACTTCACCCCAAATGTCATTGGGAATCCTGAAGTGCACACATATGCATATATACTTCTCATTCAAAGTTTTGTATCCTATATACAATTCCATTATATTGTGAAATTTTGGGAACTGTTATCTCGAGCACAATCCCATTCTTTCAAAAGAAGTTATAGAAATTTATACCAATGTACTCACCACCATTATCTCATTTAAGGAATTTAAATTTCCAACCACTTTACAACTCCACCAAGTATTTCCACTATACAAAGGAATCAAACAAACCATATTTATTTAAAAAAAAATAAATCCATACCTTTCTCATGGAATCATGAATGAATTTAACAAAGTTGTGTGATACTCTATGAGAATAGACTGAGGTAGGTCCCCAAACATCCATATAAACTAGTTCCATCTTCTGGGATTTGGATTCTTATCATCCAAGTTGAAATAAACCCTCTTTTTATTTCTAAGTACATAACTATCACAAATTTTGATATTTGTGTGATCAAGCATCAAAATTCCTCTCACCTCTATAACCCTCATGCACTTCTTAACAATATGATTGACTATGAAATTCGAGATCTCTATATTTTCAAAAGATAAAATTTTAACCATTTCACTTCCTCCCAAATTTATGGTCATGTAATGTGTTACATACATTACTCATCTTTCCATAACCATGGATCCCCAAGTCACCTTCTAGACTCTATTATTGAAAGTGGTGTCTAAGCATTCATTATCTAACTGCCTTATTAAAATGAAATATCTTTGGAAACCTAGTATGTGTCTCACTCCCTTCAACTAAATAATACTACCATTCCAAATCTATAGATTTATTCCCCCTATCCAATAATATCTAATGCTTATCCATATTCTAGATAGAATCTACTGAAGATCATTGATGCATAGTTCACCATGAACCTATGATCTTTCATTGAGTGTATGGATGCTCCAGATTCAACCACCCATGATTCCACCATTTTTTGAATAGTGAGTAGAAGATTTCCCCCTCCATCCATTGAACTGATGGAATTTTATCATCTGGGAGATATCCTTATGGTTCCTTCCTTATTAATCCTATAATTATTCTAGAGATATCATTAATTACCAGAATTCCAATAGGTTGGTCCTAGAATAGTTTACTTTCTATGACTCATCTTCTGGATAAGGATGATTCTTTTGATGATGTGTGCAACCTATTCTATTAGTATTTAGTGCACTACATGAAGGTTCTTGGACCCCTATTCTCCTAATTTCCTTATTAAGAATCAAATTTTAGATGTTTTAAACCACAAGATTATACTTTCTATAGGAATTTGTTACCATTAACCATGCCATAACAAGATTCCAATAAATATGAAAGTAGTAGTATAATCCACACATCATCAGTGAAAGATACTATCACCACTTAAAGATGGCTACAGATCATACTAAATTCATTCACATAATTCATCACTGATTTTACTTATAACAACATTAAGATAAACAAATTCCTCATTAATAATTCTTTGTTTATGGTTTTCGGTTTTTTGTACATGTCAGGCATGGTTGCTATTAACTTATAATATTATTCTCCTGGATATTAAAGGCCATATTTTGTGCCAACATTATCCTCACTAAGACCAACACTTTTGAGGTGACCCAAGCATAACACATGTAAATATTGCATCATTTTATATGAATATTAAAAATATTTCACAATATTACATGAGGACTGTAAAGTTTCACTCCCAATATTATCTTAGTGGACCAAGTCCCATACTAAACTGGGTTAACTCCCCATTCTAGTTTATATTATCTCATGAGATATTAATCATTATCCAATTAATTATATATATTTAATGGAACCACCCATAATAGAATAAAAACCATATATATGTGTTCCATAAGATCATAAAAACATTCATTAGCTCATTATAGCCGAACCTACTAAAAAGAAATGTGTTTCATAAACATTTCATTATCATATAATCATAAGTCATCCAGAGAAAGAACATAGATGATATCATTATATTATATCCCTAGTGATTCATAAGAAACACTAAAGGATGTTTAAATAAATGAAAATTACCTTTAAAAGATAATTTGAGTATTCCTATGAAAATAGGGTAAAATATAATTTTCCTTTAGTATCTTTAAAACTAAAAATTTTCAGAATATTGAGAAAAATATTTTATTCTAAAATAAAAATGGAAACATGTAAAGGAAGATTCAAATCAAATAATGTTCATGAATGTGGAAAAATCCATTCATGTGATAAATGTTAAAATAAATATTCCTTTCACACTATTTGTAAAAAGTCTAAATGTACCTTGTTTGGAAAATAATAAGAAGATTCCTTCTAAATTTTTTAAAATAAATTTAAATATGATTGAAAATGAATTTAAATAATAATTTTATCATATGAAATAACATTAATGATTTTTTAAAGAAAATATATGGGGTTTAAAGGATAATAATCTTATAATTTCCCTCAATGAAAATTTTATATAGGCAATCCCAAAAAGAAATGAGATTGTAACATAAAACCTTACCTTAACTACTATATTTCTTCACACACATCCAAAAATCCTATATAATAGATTCAGATTTATTATACATATATTATAGAACCATATTCATACATAACTTACCATGTATCATTCCTTTAAAACTTCAAATTATCCTTTTATTAATAATTCTTTATTAAAACTAACATTTGAGTGAAAACTTTTCCATTTTCTATGCATGTTTCGGTTTGATGGATCTAGTATTTCTACCTTTTTCACACTTTCATAATATATAAAATATTAATAATTTTATAAGTATCATATTTATTCTTTATATACACTTTTATAACCATTCATATAATTTAGTGATGAAAAATGAATTACATCACTATGTGGAGATGGTAGCCCATACGTACACACAAGTGATATTTTCACTTTTCGATGGTTGAAATGAAAGAAAGGTAAATAATAGTTAACCTTTACATAATAATAATTATATCATAAATATAATATATATTCATTAAATCTATCCTTATGACTAGTCATGAAAAAAGGAAATAAAAAATGAATCATATCACTTCGTGGAGGTGGTAGTCCACATATATGCACGAGGGACATTATCATTTTCAAATAGATGGGAAGGAGATATAAAATGGATATAACATTAATATAAAAACATATTAATATCATAAATATTCCAATTTTATCATGTTAATATGATTATATGACATTTGTGTTGTACCCCTCTCTCACTCATGATGTTTTCATGATCATAAACACTCACCTATGTTTCTAACATTTTCATTTAAGTGAGTTTCAATATTTTTATTAAATAAAAAGTGTTAGAATTCAATGGAATATTTAATTTATTTGAATCCTTGATAAATTCTTGGTAATGTTTGTTTTAATCCTTTAATACCATGTAATTTTTTTTAAAGATCAGTTGGAGGTCATAGAAGGAAGCTTGAGATTCTCCTTTTGATGTAATTCAAGTACAAGCAACTCTGTCCACCCAATACAGGGCATCGAACATTCAGTGCCATGTGTCCAGAGCAAGATTATGTCCATAAGAACCACCATCTAGTAATTTGAGTCCCATAAACCCATAAGTGGTGAGGTAAGTAATGGAATATTCACTCAGAGTCCACTGTCCATCTGACAGAGGTGTATCAGGCAACCGATAGAGAACTTCCAGTAGCAGGCAACCCTAGGTTGGCCACCGGCTACCCGATGGTGGCTACCAAGTATCTGATGGCATCATGAAATCTACAGTGAGGCATCATTTATTAAATTAAAAATACTACTAAGGTGGTCTTCCATGGATTCATGACTCTCAGTGAATTCTATATCCATCCCAATCCTTTCATATCTTACAAAAGGACTTACTTATACCCTTGAAGTAAACCACCAGTTTCTAAAAATGCTCCCAAGATCATATCAACACCAAAGTGATGGAATTATCAATCATATAAAAGATTCAACTCCAAATTTTTAAATCACTCAACATATCTGTGTGTAATACCCCAAGTTTACATGATACACTTCCTTTTTAAATAATTCAATAGCGTTCGATGTACACAACACCGAGTCAAGCGCACCACAACCTATCAAACTAGCTGTTTAAAAAGCAGTTATGAATAGTATTAACCAAATTTTGATTTTTATATATCCCATATAATTTTAAAATTAATATTATGTGTTTCTTAGATATAATATAAGGAAAAATTCATTTTTTCAGATAAAAGAAGTATTTTTTTAAAAAATGCAGTTTTTCATCTTTTTAATGGTAAACCCTTTTTAAATGAAATATTTGACATTTTTATTTATTAAATTTTATGAAATTAAATTCTTCTTTAGAATAGGGAAATAAAAAATTTAATTTGGATAAATTTTTGGGGTTTTTATGATAACATTCATAATTTAATGAATAGTGAAAAATACTATATTTTAATTCAAAACTGCTTTTTCATCTAAATTATTTATATAGTTATATTATCTTTTTAATTGATTTTAAAGTATAATTAAATTATATTTTTATCAATTAATATATTTTAGGTCATTGGAAGTAATTTAATATTTAAATTGAACATAAACATATGTCAATATTTTAATAGTTTTTACTTCTTAAAAACCCGTTTTCTAGTTTTAAAAATGGGAATTAATTTTAAATTAATTTATGCCAATTATATGTTTTGAATTTGGAAAAATGGATTCCATATTTTTAATCATAAGTTCAAAATTTTGTAAATATTTAACTTTTATTTTTTGACATTATGAATAGTAATTTCAGTAATTATTTTTATTTACCATGGTTAAAGGGTAAATCGGGTAAATAAGGGTAACAAATAATATTATAATAACATAAAACCACCCTAACATGTGTTATAATCCTATTGTATGATATATGACTGACCATGAGAATCCTTAGGTTGGTTTTAAGACCCCATGGAGCCACTTGGGTGTGAAAATGACATATTATAATAATTAATTTAAAGTAAAGGGAAATATAACATAAACATGTATCTTATTACTAAAAAAATTTAATTCAATTTATATAAGTGATATATTAAACTATAAATACTCATTGGAAATATAAAACAATTTCCTAAAGAATGGTATTTTATTTTTAATTTTTATACATTAAATAAATTAAATTTATTTATGACACAATACTGATGCAGTGCTTGCCTTATTAATGAAAGAATCAAATAAATAATATTATAAATATTAAAATAAATGTAATATGAAAGTTTTTATAAAATAAATTAATTTTATGGATTATTATGACATATTATATTTTATTTAATGCCTTTGGTTCGAATGAATCAAGTTGTTACGACTTTAACAAAAATCAATTACTAAATAGTGTCAAAATTAATATAAATGATTTTTAAAAAAAATACTATTTTATTAAATGCTATAGTAGTCCTAAAAATCTAAGATTCATAAAAATGGCTTATATAATGTTAAAAATTTTATTAATGACCCAACTTTCATTCTCTTGGTTTTTTATAGTAACTATAGTAACTATATATTATGAAAATACAAGAAGACATGGTCAGAGTTAATGTTTTTAAATAAGGGTTAAAGCCAAAAAATAAGTTAAATTCATGACTTAAACTTATATAAAACCTATTGGTTGAGAGGATTTAGACCCATCCTCATATTAACCTCTGAATAATTCACTTTTTATCCATTAGAAACCAAAAATTAATTTATAATAAATTAATATTTCAAGACTTTCCTAAAGTGCCCCTCACCTCTCTAATAAAAGAGAACTTCTCCTTCTCTTTTATTAAAACCTACCAAGAAATTTGGAAAGAAAAAAACCTTCCCAAATCACATCATAACTTCCATAAATTCATCTTAGAGGCCACCCTTTGGTAATAAAACTAACTTAAGGAGTCATTTTGTGCAAATCAAAAGGAGACACCCGAAGAAGAGGTAATCGTTTTATCCCTTATTTCAAAGTTCTTTTATTCTTATACTTCTTATTTCTATGTTGTTTCCATAACAAAGTAATAAATACAATATAATATATATAATTATAAATTATTATAACCATGGGACAAATATATTCATCATATTTATCCTATGAATAATAATATCACCATGCGTGCGTACGACTTACCGTCTCCACGCTGTGGTGTAATTTGTTATTCCACATTAATTTATTTGGATGGATATAATGATGAGTATAATAGAAATAAATAATTAATATGAAATTGTTATTATTATATATAATTAATATATCATCTAGTTTCATATCAATTAACCATTAAAGGAATGATATCATTGCTCATGTGTACGTACGACCTACCGTCTCCACGATGCGATGAGATTCATTCTCCACATTAACCATTCAAGAATGATTATAAATATATATATATATATATATATATATATATTATGAATAATTATGAAATATATGAAATTATAAGGCTACTGGAATAATATATATATATATATATATATATATGTACATATATGTCATTCACTTACTTCCATACGATAAGAAAACGAAAACAACGTTCATGCGTACGTACAACCTACTGTCTCCATGAATGGTGTATTCCATTTAATATATATATATCTATCATATATATTTATATTATGAATATATATGATATAAAAATTATATTATACATTCTGTAAGTAAGTAAATCATGATCTAATTAATATGATCAAGATCAACAAGTCAAAACACGTACGATAAACAAAACAATTATTACCCGAAATGTTGCATTAACTTAGAATTGTTAATAAACAAACAATACAAAGTCATAAAAGAACCATATATGATATCATAAAAATTATTATGATTATTATATAATTTAATAATATGTTTAAAAACATTATACAGGAGTTTCAGACAAGTACGAAGAGTATCAGACCTAAGGTAAGGGTTAATTTCACAATCTCATTATTATTCGAGATTGATTATATGTAAGTATCTACTGGGACATATTTATCATCCACATCCATGTTTATTATAAATTTATTTAAAAATAATATTTACATTCCTAGACTATTGTTGAAAGTCATTTATACCCATGTTTGAATTTTTATAAAACATTTTGAAAGGAATCTTTATGTCGTTTTCCAAATGAGGTACTATATGACCGTTCTGACAAATTAAGGAAAGAATGTTTTTTTAACTTATACAGCGTGAGTGGCTATTTTACAATATTATGATGCCTTAAAATTTTGAAGCTTCCCTTACAATAGTATAATATTATTTTCAAAGGAAAGGTTTTTTTATAATCACACAGGCTTTCAAAGGATTTCAAAGTAAAAAAAGGGATACTTCTAAAAGATTTTTAATGATTTTGTTGGATCACTTTCATCTATGTTAACATCCTTTGTTAAATTTTATTCTTAATTAAGATTAATATATTATGATACAATATTTCATATTATATTTAAGGTTTTATGATATGTTTGATTGTGGATGTTCTATTTTGATATCATTCATAGCTTATGTTTTAAGTATTGACATTCATATACTAGTTTTAATATGAATGTTTATGTTGGTTATGTCTTACCCTTTTCATAAGAGGAATGCATTGTATTTTTTTAGTGTTGGGCATGGCCCGCTATAGACCCTCGATGCATCGATAGTCTCATGAGACAATTATGTTTGGGTTTTGGCTAATGTCTTACCTAATTAGGTATGGTGTCTTGGATAAAGCCTTGACAGTATGTTTAAGATGTCCCGAATTATGAATTACCTCATTATGAGATTAGTTATTGATTTTACATGTGATTATTAGACTATTAGAATATCTATATGAATGTTAAAATTGAATTATTTTATTTATTATTTCCATAATATGTTAAAGATAATGTTTTAAAAGGATTGTGTTTTAATTTTGTACCTTGCCTTAAAATTTTATGGTTATTTGTGATAGCTTACGCTATATTGTTTATCCTTACTGAGTATCTGAGCTCACCCATTTCTTATGTTTTATTTTACCAAGATGATAAAAAGTGTTTTATGTTTGATATACAGGGTTAATCAAGGGGAATAATGGTGTTCTCAAAGGATTATCTATGTTGTGTTTTATGTTAGAATTTGTGATGTAAAGTTCATGTATTTAATCTATTTTCCAAGACTGCTAAACTAATCGGTCCTTCGAGACATGATTCCTTGTAACTACGATAATGTATTAAAATAATGCATCGGATCTGGGCTTCTAGGTTCGGGGCGTTACAGTTGGTATACAAGGAAGTTTAGCAATAACCTTGGAAATTGATTTAGAAAACATTGATTAGGGATCATAACCCTAAGATAGACTTTAAGGATAAGAATAGAAGGACCCCCTAGATTTTTTGTAAAGTAGGGATTACGTGGATATTCCAAGAAATACATCCATATATAAATAATACAAGTGGATGTGGTTCTGGCATAGATGTACCTAGGGGAGAAAACTCTGAAAAAGTGTTTCAGGCTTGACTTAGGGTAACCTTGTACACGACAATGGGCCTTACTGCGCACCTGGTTTGACACTCCCAAGGGATATGCTTAGGGTAATTCATATTTTCTTTACAAACCATTATGAAGGATTTATAATTAAATATGTCCTCAAAGGAACCATATTTATGATTAAGGAATAGATATGCATAAAAATTTCAATTTATGTTAAGTATTTTACTAGTTTGGAATTATGTATTATGATTCATAACCTAATCTAGTGTATGACATTGTTTAGAAATGAAGACAAGTGGAAGGAATGGAACCCGTATCAATGCACATAATCCATGTAGGAATTTCCACCTATAAAAGATAATTACAGTGGAGTTAGTGATGCAACTGGTGTTGAACAACTTATAACCGTATTGGGACATCCGACTCAGGTTATGAATAAAAACCTTACCCATATGGAGCACCCTAATCCACAACATAGAGGAACAATGTTAGACCGATTCATGAGACAAGAACCTCCAACATTCAATGAGACTACAAATCCATTTTTGGGTAAGCGATGGATAAGTTCCTTAGAGAAAATATTTCTTGCTTTGGGAAGTAACGAAAGGAAGAAAGTTGTCATGGAAGTTTACCATATCTTAGGAGATACAGATCAATAGTGGTCATTAATTCAAGATATGAAAAAATATGAAGAAGTAGAAAATATGGAATGGAGGGAGTTTACAGAAATTTTCCTATAGAAATTCTTTCCTTAGGAACAACGAGCTGATGTGGAAAGGCAATTTCTGAATCTTAGGAAAAAATAGGATGAGAATGTCACAAAGTATGAGGATAACTTCACAAGGTTATCAAGATATGCTATAGACTACATACGTAACCCAAGAAGTAATATTTATCATTTATTTGATGGGTTAAAACCATTCCATCAAATGGATCTGGTCTCCCAAACATTTTCATCGTATAAAGATATAGTCTCATGTGCCATTAAGATAGAGAAAGAATTCTCTAAGTCATGTTACTTTAAAGAGAAATAGGAGAAGAAGAGGGATGTTGAGAATTCTAAGAAAGGAAACAAAGTAAAGGGGAAGAATGGAAAGGTTGATTTTCCATCCTGTAATAAATGTGGAAAGAAACATCTTGGAATATGCTTATTAGGGACAAGATCCTATTATAAGTGTGGAGAAAAAAGCCACCATGATCCTGATTGCAAAGGAAAGAAAGAATATGGTAATTTACAGTGCTTCAATTACAAGGATATGGGACACTATGCACATGAATGTCCTAAGTGTTAGTAAAATATATCTTATAAGAAGGAAATGAATCAAGGTTAAGCTTTTGCTATTACTAAGGTTGAAGTGGAATAATTAATGTATTTGTGTTTTTGGATTCAAGAATTATATTCTAGTTATAATAAGAATGTGATATATATAGGGATTGCACTACAGTAATTTTTATTTTCATTAAGGTTTTAATATGATTAAGGTAATCATATATTCAGTATGTGACAATAAGAGAAACATTACATTGTTTGTGGAATCTGATGTTACAATTGATTTTGGAAATTTAGAGACCTTTTAGACAGAGTTTGGACAAAAGTATTTTAGATAACTCTAAAGGATATAATGGATTAATTTGAACTTTGGATAGTATTTTTTAGGTCTAAAAAATTTATTAAGGTTATTTCTGGAATGTTATAATAATATAGTTTGAGAAAAAGGACAACTCACATGCCGAACAACAACCAATTGCATCAGACAAGGCTGTAGGAATCGAACCAACAACTAAAGTGTGGCAAGGATTTATCACCTACAATTGGCCTATAGGAAGTCCCTTGTTACTATAAAATACTTTTATTTATTTAAATAGTATAAGTTTATATTTGGAACCTTATAAAATTAATATTAATAGAATATTTTTTGAGTTTTATTATCTTTTGAAGAGAAATATGAGTTTGTGGTAGGAATTAGTTAACAGATAAAACTTTACATGTAAATTAAGTATGCTTCCTTGTGTTCTTAGTATATGAAGTAATTCTTAAAATCTAGGGAAATTATCATAAAACCAAAAATGTTTTCCTAGTGTATTCTTTTATGATGAATAAAATTGTTCCTTGGATCATCGCAGATTTATGTCTTTCAGATTGTTAACTTTATACTAATAATATTCTCTACCACTCTCCATCAGAACTTGATGGTTAGACTTTTATTTCATATACATGTTTTCTTATATAGAACCCTAGTATGTTTTATTTCTGGTAACCTTCATACTAACCTTTCTTTATTTTAAAATAGAGGTCTCATTAATCCATTTTTCTATGTGGGATTTCAACTAAGATATTTTGAAATGTAAAACCCATAGTTTTCAATCCCGAGTTTAAATTGAGAGGATGCAATTAATTGAAGGAGGGTATAATACAACACCCCAATCTTCCATGGCACACTTCCTTTTTAAATAATTCAATAGTGTGTGAGTAACCACTAGTGGAAATCCAGCCTATACCAACACTTTGTTCCCAACAGTTTTTCTAAACCATTGGGAAAAAGAACCTATACCAACAGTTCTAGTAAACCATTGGCATAGGCTATTATATGTTGGGTTTTCCCAATAGTTTAACAAAACCCTTGGGAAAGAAAACTATTAATCACAGTTTTTATTAACTATTAGGAAAAAATATACCCAATTTAGGGCTCTCTCATGACATTTCATCCCCGCATAAACCCTCCCTCCGCCTCTTGACCCACTCCTCCCCTCCCAGACCTCGACTGCCTCCCATCCCCCTCCCTCTCCTCAAGCGACGTTCCCCTTCCCCTCCCAGCTCCTTCTCCGACGACGACGTCCCCCTCCCCTCTCGGCTCCCGGCGACGTTCCCCCCTCCCCTCTCATCTTCCTCTCTTGGCGACATCCACCTCCCATATTGGCTCAATCTCCTCCTCCGATGTGCCCTAACCCCCTCTCCAGTCGTGCGTGAGACCCCCATGGCCGAACACCCCATGGGACGTCCCCCTCTCTCGGCTCCCTCTTCTCCCTCCATGGTTCTTGATCGGTACTTCCAGGTAAGAATTAGTCTTATTTTTAAAAAAATGAGGCAACAAGGAATGCATTGTTAGGTTCATAGTTAGGATAACCATTCATATTAATCGTGCATTTTCTAGAGTTTTGGGTAGTAAACAACTCATGGTGTGGTGAATTATTGGGTAAATTGTAATTTTTTTCAAAATAGAGACTTCCAGAAATGCAGGGTTAGATTCATATATTTTATTCCATTCATTCGAATAGTGCATTCAATAAAAAGTTCATGATTTTTTAAAAACCTCATATTTTCCTCTATAGACTCCTATTAAACCCTATACTGTGTTGGATTTTGTTTGTTAATCATGATATATATGTGATGAGGTTGTATCATCATTAAGATGTTCAATGATGTGGGTTAATTGGAGGTGAGTGATGCTATATGAGATTTTATGGGTTATTGTGAGGATTTTCTTTCCCTTTAACTGATTGGTTCATAAAACATAAGTTGGTGTTGCATATATTATGTAATTGGAATTGGTAAAGTAAAATATTGGTCTCATATTTTCGAGTTGGTTATTTGGATGGTATTATCTATCAAAAGTGGGTATATCTCTATTGACTATGGGTGTATTTTCCAATTAACCAATGTATTTATTAAACTGACCATGCAATACACATTTACCACAATACAGAAGCACCACAGAAATCATAGATAGACACTATACACCACAAGACACCCATGATAGACACCCCTTGACATCTACGGATAGTTAAGGGGCCATTAACTTAGGAACTGAAGTCGATTGGCACTCAAGACTTGAGAAATTACCATTGATGGTAGAAAAGAGACCAACACCTTTATTCTTATTATAGTATAATGAAATGGTTTACACCCTCATGACCAAGTAGACCATATGGTTCATGGACTGGTGCCCAACCAAGTTCAAGAGTAGGATCAACTACTAAACATTGATTGTGGTCTCTATGAGGTTCTTTCCATGGTGAATAGGGTTATTTGCACAATATTCAACTCAACTAATGTAGCATAGGTGCATATTCAATGGCTAAGTGTATTAGTATGGTGTTTCCAACAACGTCCTATATAAAGTACATAATGAAAAATGAAGAGATTATTAAATGGAATTGTTTCCCCCTTGCTTTCAAGAACATGATTTTACCCATGGGGAATTGTGGTTCTTATATATTGGGTGGTTACATGTATATTTACAGGATACAAGTATGTTTTTGTTTAGTTTTTATTTTATTTTATTTATCGTATTGGCCACATAGGTATTTTACTTCTTTCTATGGATGGAGGGTAGTGATGCTATCCTGACTAGTTGAAATATATCACTTGTATACTGTAATACCATGAGGTGTGAGTGTGAGGAAACATTGGAAGCTAGAGGAGCCTTGGGGTATTCCATGAGATGGAATTTTTTTTCTAAAACATTGTATGGGAACATTTCTGGAGTATGTTGGAGTCATGAAATAACCCCAAGTGTCTCCATGAGATAGCATAAATAATCCCAAGTGTCTCCATGTGTCTCCATACATCGTATCATCCTTGCATGGGTTGGCCACTCACCCAATCCTATCAAACCTATCCTAGTATATCCTCTCAATCACATAGTCTAGACTCATCTCTCGAGGATTATCCCAAGCCTCGATGCACATGTCATCATCCAACTAGAGAAAGAGGATTATTCACCTTATGATTGTCCTAATCACAAAAGCACACCATGTTGAAACCATCTACATTATATTCTCAATAATACAGTCAAGAACCTCATCAAAATAATGTATTATAACCTATCCCCACTAACTAGGTTCCATCATAAGCTAAATCACACCAAGCCTCTTGGAATTATAATGCCAATCTGTCCGACAATACCCAATACCCACACTAGCATCTCATCCTTCATCTCTTTAGTTGAACTCTTGAATCATTAAATGGAGTAAAACCTTTCATAATACATTTTATATACTCAGAGGGACTATCCCACTCTAAGAACCTACCAAGATTCCAATCCATCCTCATAAGTATTTCCTCATCAAATGCAAGATGTACAATTTCCACACCTATAACTACAAGGCCCAATCCTCTTAGGAATATTTTACTTGATATAAATCCTCATCGTTAGTGACATAAATCACATTAAAGAACATAAATGTCAACTGAACCCTACATTCCAAGAATTATTCACGTGGACAGGCCCCATGGCAACATGCTAAGAACTAAAACCATAAATAATAATGCCAAATACATGCATCATTTTTAAATAAATATCTCAACTGTAAACATAAAAACCACGAATAATAAGACCTCATCCATTGTATCGAACAAAACCAAACTAAGTTAAAACTCGGGCCAAATTGATTATATACCATTAATAGGAAGATTAATTGTTAATTAATAGGAATGTACTATTTGATAATATCATTTTGAAACATTGATTTGTTTTCCCTTTGCTTGCAGGAACATGATTTGACCCATGGGGCGCTGTGGTTCTTATATGTTGGGAGGTGACATGTATATTCATAGGAGACAGGTATGTTTTAGTTTAGTTTTTATTTTATTTTCTTTATCGCATTGGTCACATAGATCTTTAACTGCTTTCTATGGACAAAGGGTAGTTATATTATGCGAAGGGGTCCAGAAGGAGTTCAGATTGATTCAGTCCACTGGCTTTGATCCGAGGTAAGATTATATGGTTAATACTTGTCTCACACCTCATGTATTTTTGGATTTAGTGTTTTTGACACCATATTATGTTTTCGGTAGGGCGTTGGATTGTTTCGTGTTGGTTCAGGTGGATTTGGTTCTCCGATGCCAATCTATGTAAGGCTTTAATAACATTGGTTGGTTTCTCACCAGTTATGTAGAATACTTCATGTGTTTTAAGGTTCTTAATATAATTTTTGTAGTGCGCTGATCCCTGCTCATTGGTTTAGAGTCACCAAGTCAAGGGTGACTTGCCTGCGTGTGCATAGGTAAGTAAGTATATGTATGTGGGTTCCCCCATTACGTGTATAGTCACCCACAACAGTGATTATGCATGTATAATTCTAGGTGTTCCCATGTATATATATATATATATAAATGCATACGCAGGTGAGTGAAGACTGGTATATGCATATAAGCATATGTGCAAGGATCCCCTTGCACATGATCATGGCCATGCAGGTGTGTGAATAGGAGCTAGGTGTCCTTGCATGTGTGTGAAGGTGCGTATACCCAGTGGAGGAGCAACAACTTTTGGTTATAAAGATCCAAGAGCTGAAGTGGACGACTTGGTTCCACCTTGAGGTAGAGTCCCTCTCATAGCCTCTTTAATTTAAGAATGCTTTAAATTGAATTTAGCTTATTTCTTAATTCTGCTTAATTATATTAAATTTCATATCTTGAATAAGTGTTCTTTAATATAATTGTTTCATTTGATAAATAAAGTCATGTTTTTATAATAAAACCCCTCCAACGAAGGTGCACTGTCTACGAAAACTCACAGTGATAGTTTAGGGTGTATGATTATTTTTTGTTGTTTCGTTTCCCTTTAGATTTTGCGTAATTGTGCCGCTCACTAAAACCTCTTGATGATCCCTTGTTACTGTTGGAGTTTGTGGTCTAGAACCAACTACTTTGTACTTTATTCATTAAATAAAAGCCTGATCACATCTTGATTGTTCTTCTGCGTGACATGTCATGTGATAATGTCCTAAGGACAGCTGTTGCATTAAAGGGTCGTAGCGGATCCCTGCTATGATGAGAACCTGGAAGTGACATAACACTTTTCTTGAATGTATGTTCTATGGCCGGATGATATTATTTGAGGGACACAAATAATACAGGTCATTAGGGGTGAGGACTCATAAAACTTTGAGGCACCTTCTCATGGTGTGCGCCCTTGGTAATATCTAGGAGGATATTATGAGAACGAGACCCGCCAGTGGGAAATCCACATTTCATAGTGTCATTGGATGTTCCTATCTGCGGACGTGTGTATTGGTCCTTAGACTTTAAGATTATTATTAATGGGTATTACAACTCGCGCACTTAGATGTATTGACGAAAACTGTGACGACACACTGTTCGCAGCGAGGTAGGATACGTTGGGTGCGTCATGAGTAATACCACGTTAATAGATAATGCGAGAAAGGATTTGTCCATTCCGTTCCATAACGGAAGTAGATATCTCAGGCTCTTTGATGGAATTGATACAGCCTAAATAAATCCATGGCCATGGTAAGGTATGGGCAAGTTCAATTCCGGGAAGTCAAAGAAAGAATAATCAAGCACATGGGTTGATGGCACTAGCATGCAACCCGCTTGATTGGAGATATCGAGACAAAGGGATTATATTACACGGTAAGCGTTCGTGGGAGGTGACACGTCATTACGGTGTTAACTTCTTTCTCTATGGGTGCCTTGGCATGTTTCTAGACGCTAACCTTGGACTTTAGGTAGGCTCCGCTTAATGCCACTGAGAAAGAGGCCTAGAGGGTCACACACTAAGTGTGTCTATGTATCTCAGTTAAATATTAATTTAACAAGTTGAATAAAGATTATTCCCGATTGTGGTTTAATAATTATTCAAGGATGTCTGATCGCATTTATTTCGACACTAGTTATTCGAGAGAATATATTGTGGGCGAAATAATATATATATTTATTAGCGATTAATGCAGTTACATTTATTTAAGAAATAAATATCCATTACTCAAGGTCTAATAAATATGGTGGAGGAAAATAAATAAAAATGAAAAAAATAAAAGTACACGCCATGTATGTTTATACATACACGCCGTGTAGTTTGTTTTTTCGGGATTCGTGAGAAAATATTGTTTATTTAATTAAATGATATTAAATGTGATTCATTGGATGCATGTCAAGTAATAATGATAGTCAACAGTCATTATTAAGACATGGGGTATTACTAAGAATTAAATGAAATGATTAAATTTTTATGAGCAATTAATTCATTTTATTATTCTAAGTATTATAAATCCCAATTACATTATTCTCAAAAAGGTTTAGCCATTTTGGTTGTGCACAATGGATTGGAAATACTCTCAAGCCAAGAGAGAATTCCCTTTCCACCAAGAACGCTTTCAAGTTATGAAAGAAAGATTCCCACCGGATCAAGGCGATCGAATACGGACATCGCAAACAAAGGATCTTCCGCGCTAGCACCCAGAGTTCCCTTCGGCGACATCCAGAGATACGTGGCACACGTGTGGATTACCGCTAGAGGAATCCTACACTTGGATTCTCCGACGCAACGACGGATCACAGGATCGTGACCGGAGACACCAACAAAGAAAGAATTCCATCGAGGTAATTCTTATGAATTAATTAAATTAATTATAATCAATATATGATGATCCTCCTCATGGTTTCCGGGACTCTTATTTTCTTTTCGTTCTTCGTTCTATTCCGAAGATTCGGCGTTTGAAATCATGAAGGATCTCGGATTGAACGTTGTTTAACGTTAAAATTAAAGTTGGACAAACCAACCAACGCGCTTCCGCTGCGCCTGGAACCTTAAAGTGGTATCAGAGGGATCATATCGTTGATTATAATTATTTAAGTTTTTCATTGGTAATTTACGCATTTAATAATTCAGTTATTTCAATTAAAGTTTAATAGTTTTGGAAATCTGAATATCGATATCCGTTCCTACTCCCTCGTTTCTCGTTCACCACACAGAAACAAATTTTTCTTTTAATTTTGATTAAAGTAAAATAGAGGAACTCAACTAGAGGAGCCAAACGTTTCTGGCCATATAACACCAGAATACACGGCGTGTATTCGGAAGTACACGCCGTGTAGTCTAGGTTCAATGCATTAATAGATACGCCAAATCAGGCCATGTATTGAGGTCATTTATGACGCCGTGTGTTGACCAGAAACAGGTGGCACACGGTTTCTGGATTACACGCCGTGTGGTCCAACTGAACATGGCGTGTAGTCCCTTCGGGTTCGGGTTGGGCCGTGTACCCCGTACACGGCTTGCCCGGCTGGAAACCGTGTAACGCAGAAACTACACGACATGTGTCCAAAATAACACGCCGTGTACTCCAAAAATTTCCGATGTACATTTACACGCCATGTCCCCAGGCGTGTACTTCAGATGGACGATGAAGAAAAGTACACGCCGTGTAGTCGGAACTACACGCCGTGTACTCACCCAAATTACGCAGATTTATTAAAATTTATTATTATATTATACAAACCCTTGAGACGTGTACCATGGTGCAGGCGTAAAGCTAAGGAATAACACGTGATAGGTGTTTTATATATATGTGTTTAATTTAACATCTGCGTAATAAATGGAAATTCATCAGGTTGCCTCCAAGGTACAAGTTACGTACAAGGATAATTTTAAATGTATTTATTTGTTTAAAATTATGATGGATGAGAATCTCAAGGAAGTTCAGAAAAGGATTTAAGATAAAAGGATTGATTAATTAAAGATAATTAATTGATTCGAGCATAATTTATCTTAAATAAGAACGATTAAATAATTGAATGCTAAGTTTTATTTATGCATAAATATCGTTGCATGTATGGATGATCATGAGCTAGACCGAGACCTTTGTATGTGAATGGTTTCTTTTAATTTATTTATTTAAATTAAATTTGTTGGCCTGCGAGCCATCTCCTCATTAATATGTAGGGTCTGCGTGCCCAAGGATTCTTTTATATAAAAACCCCTTTTTTACCCCTCACCTGCGTGTGAGATAAATGCATATATAATGGATGGAGCTCCCAAGCTAGTGGAGGCGGCTCAAGTCAGGAGCCGAGGTGAAACCAATCCAAGGAGATACAAAGGTAGACAGGTGGAAAGCTGTAAACACGAACCCACAAGGTTCAAGGTGTTTCTCCCCTAGGTCTTGGGTTAGTTTATCAACCGCTAGATAAACTAACCAATAGAACAAGCCCATGATCATACCATTTATTTTATTTCTGTCAGTTTCATGGTTTATTTATTGTGGGTGTGTTGTCACAATCACAAAATTAATGAATATAACAAGCATGCAAGATGGAACTAAAATAAAAACTGGTTTACACATAAATATTATCTTAGACATAGTTAATCACTTAAGTATATCCCACTTAATATTAACAAGCATGTAATCAAAGATAATAAAATGTCAATTTACGTATAAGGATAAAATCCCTCAAAATAAATATTAAGTCGGCATAGCCTTCCATAATCTTGGTTAGAATCGAACCATAGTTCAAAGTGCTTGACCAACCCTAGTTGGGGTGCTTTCAATTATCGGGGAATTCTAATTCAAGGTTTTGGGTTGACTTGACTTGGTTCACATCAAGGGCTGACTGCCACAGCAGGACTTGGTGTGACCAAGAGGCAAAGGTTTAGGAAATCCAAAATGGATTTCAGGATTGGGGAGTCCACTCAGCGGATCAAGGAGCTGCGAGTTAATGCAGTTGGCATTTGGAATGCCTACCTAAAACCCTTCAAGTTTCTTGACCAACCCTAGTTGGGGTAATGTGAAGGGCAATATGGATCCTTACCACTAGAATATTCACGCAACAGAATATTCCAAAGTCAATGGTGAGGGCTATTGGATTTCGATAAAATATTGGGAGACTAATAAGTATTAATTTATTTATTTGTCTCGATTTTTGTAATAAAGTACTAAACCTTTGCTCATCTTAATTTGTAGAAACAGCAAGAAAATGACTTCAAACATATCATTGCGCACCATACTCGAGAAGGAAAACCTTCTCATCGGCACCAATTTCCAAGAGTGGCAGAGGCGTTTACGCATCATCCTTATCCATGAAAGGAAATTGTATGTGCTGGAAGAGCCTATTCCAGTTGCGCCTGGGAAAGAGGCTAGTGATGAGGAATTATATCTCTACATGAAACACATGGATGATGCCACATATGTCCAGTGTTTCATGATATCAGCCATGTCTAATGAGCTCTTGAAGCAATATGAAAACATGGATGCATATAGCATGATGTCTCACCTTAAAGATCTCTACCAAGAGAAGGCGAGACAGGAGAGGTATGAGATCTCCAATTCTTTGTTTACCACGAAGCTTGGAGAGTCTGTTCCAGCTGGGCCTCATGTATTCAAGCTTATTGGCTACATTGAACGCTTGGACATCTTAGGGATTAAATTCCCGGATGAGTTGCATACAGATCTCATCCTATCATCACTTCCCAAGACCTTCTCTAGCTTCATTGTCAACTATAACATGAGCGGCAATGAGAAGAGTCTATCAGAGCTTCTGACCTTGATTCGCCAGGTAGATAAGGACATGAGGCGTGAAAAACCCACGGTCCTTATGGTGAACAAGAAAAGGAAGGACAAGGAAAAGGGTCCAAAGACTTATAAACGGTCTGAAGCCCCCGAGCACCATCCCTCCAAGAAGGGGAAGATCCAGAGGCAGGGCAAGGAACAGGAGGCAGTGTGTTTTTCATGTGGCAAGAAGGGACACTGAAAGAGGAACTGCACCCAAAAGCGTAGGGACGCTAAATGTGCATTCGTTATCGAGTGCAATCTTTCTATTTCTACACATTAGGTATTAGATACAGCTTGTGGGGCTCACATCTGTATTCAAATGCAGGAACCAAGTAGATTTAGAAAGATCGCCAGAGGAGAGGTGGATCTTCGAGCTGCCAATGGCGCAAAGCTGGCTGCGTTGGCTATTGGCGACTATCAGCTCTCATTGACAACTGTCATGATTTTGGTTTTACAAAACTGTTATTTTGTGCCTATTGTTACCAAGAACATAATTTCTGTATCTTGTTTGGATATGGATGGATTTATTTTCAAGTTTGGAAATAAGGGTTGTCTCTTTTATAAGAACAATGTATGTTATGGTATGGCACATTTGAATAATGGTTTGTATGTATTAAATTACAAAAACCAAGTGTTGGAAATCGATAACGAAACAAACTCACATGACTCATACATCACCCAGTTATGGTAGCACCGCCTTGGTCATGTGAATGAGAAGCGCTTGAAAAAGCTCTGCCAAGATGGCTATTTAGACTCTACTGAGCTAAAACCACTTGATAGATGTCACACTTGTTTACAAGGAAAAATGACCAAGCCGCCTTTTGGTGGACAAGGTGAAAGGGCCACAGAGCTTCTAGGATTGGTATACACAGATGTGTGTGGACCATTTCCAGTAGAAGCTAGAGGGGGATATTCTTACTTCATTACTTTTACTGATGATTTGAGTAGATATGGATATGTCTACTTAATGAGGTATAAGTCAGAGTCCTTAGAGAAATTTAAGGAATTCAAGAATGAAGTAGAGAATCAGCTTGGTAAGAAGATAAAGAAGCTTCGATCGGATCGAGGTGGAGAATATCTGAACCAAGAGTTCATCGATCTTCTACGGGAGTCTGGGATTTTATCTCAGCTCACTCCTCCTTATACACCACAGTGGAATGGTGTTAGTGAAAGGAGGAACCACACCTTGTTGGACATGGTGAGGTCGATGATGAGTCATGCGGATCTTCCATTATCCTTTTGGGGATATTCATTACAAACTGCAGCATACACATTAAACCGAGTACCAACTAAGGCGGCAAATGGAATTCCATCCGAGTTATGGAATGGACGGAAATCTACTTTGTCGCACACACGTGTATGGGCATGCGAGGTGTTTGTTAAGGCCTTATCAGGAAACAAAATAGCACCCCGGGGCATGAAGTGTATCTTTATAGGACATCCCAAGGAAACGAAAGGATATTACCTATACAACCCTCAAGACAAGAAAGTGACTGTCTCCAGACAAGCCGTCTTTCTTGAGAGGTAGCACATCCTCAAGAAGGATAGTGGGAGAAAGATTGACTTTGACTAAGTTGATGCTCAAGATACACAAGAGTTGGTACAGGAACAAGTTCCAAAGGTCCCCGTGGAAGAGGTTCCAGAAACACAAGTACTGCGTAGGAGCTCAAGAGAGGTAAGGGAACCAGAGAGATATGGTTTCCTAGTCACCGAGGATGGTGAATCATTATTGTTGGACAATAATGAACCTCTATCCTACAAGGAAGCAATAGAAATCTCAGAAGATGAAATATGGCTAGAAGCTATGAATTTTGAGATGGATTCCATGTATCAGAACCAAGTATGGGTTCTGGTCGATGAGCCAGTTGATGTAAAGCCTGTTGGATGCAAATGGGTATTCAAAAGAAAGCTGGACATGGAAGGTCAAGTTAGCACCTATAAAGCAAGGCTAGTGGCTAAAGGATTCAGACAGCATCAAAGAATTGACTATGATGAAACCTTCTCGCCAGTTTCCATGTTTAAATCCATAAGAATCATACTTGCCACAGCAGCTTACCATGACTATGAGATTTGGAAGATGGATGTCAAAACAACATTCCTTAACGGGAACCTTCAGGAAGATGTCTATATGACACAACCAGAAGGGTTTGTGACACCAGGTGAAGCCAAACAGGTTTTCAAGTTGCAGAAATCCATTTATGGATTGAAGCAAGCATCCAGGTCATGGAACATTCGATTTGATGAATCCATAAAAGAATTTGGTTTTATTAAGAACGAATGTTAGCCATGTGTTTATAAGCGGTTTAATGGGAATGCAGTCATCATCCTAGTGGTATATGTTGATGACATATTGCTTATTGGAAATGACATACCAGCCTTACAGTCAGTTAAGGACTGGTTGAACAAGTGTTTCTTCATGAAGGACTTAGGGGAAGCAGCCTACATTCTAGGGATCAAGATCATTCGTGATAGATCAAAGAGGCTTCTTGGACTAAGTCAGGGTACATACATTGACCAGATACTAAAGAGATTTAGTATGGAAAAATCCAAGAGGGTATTGGTTCCAGTGTCACATGGCTTACATCTTTCTAAGAAAATGTGTCCCCAGACACAACAGGAGAAAGATAGGATGAGTAAGATCCCATATGCTTCGGCTATAGGATCTATCATGTATTCCATTTTATGTACCAGGCTTGATTTTGCCTATGCACTGAGCGTGGTAGGAAAATATCAAGCAGATCCAGGAGAACAACATTGGACTGCTGTTAAGACTATCCTTAAGTATCTGAGAAGAACTAAGGATATGTTCATGGTGTATGGAGGAGACGAGGATCTTGTCATCAGAGGGTATGCTGATGTTGGTTTTCAAATAGATCAAAATGATCTGAAGTCGCAATCTGGATATGTTTTCTGTCTCAATGGAGGAGCGGTGAGCTGGAAGAGTTCAAAGCAGCTAATTGTCGCCGATTCTACAGCGGAGTCCGAGTATATAGCGGCTTCTGATGTAGCCAAAGAAGCCATCTGGATTCAGAACTTTGTCTAGGAGCTTGATGTGGTGCCTAGCAGTAAAGATCCCATTACATTGTATTGTGATAATACTACAGCGGTGGCTCTTGCAAAAGAACCAAGGTCACATCAACGGACAAAGAACATACTCCGAAAGTATCACCTCTTGAGGGATTTCTATCAAAGGGGTGAAGTTGCAGTGAGAAGAGTGTACACGGAAGAGAACGTGGCGGACCCCATGACTAAAGGCCTATCTCAGCAGAAGCATGAATATCATGTGAGAGCTAGCGGGTTAAAGGTTGTTAGCAGTTGGCTCTAGTCCAAGTGGGATTCTGTTGGAGTTGGTGGTCTAGAACCAACTACTTTGTACTTTATTTATTAAATAAAATCCTGATCACATCTTGATTGTTCTTCTGCGTGACATGTCATGTGATAATGTCCTAAGGACAACTGTTGCATTAAAGGGTCGTAGTGGATCCCTGCTATAATGAGAACCCGGAAGTTCCATAACACTGTTCTTGAATGTATGTTCTATGGCCGGATGATATTATTTGAGGGACACAAATAATACAGGTCATTAGGGGTGAGGACTCATAAAACTTTGAGGCACCTTCTCATGGTGTGCGCCCTTGGTAATATCCAGGAGGATATTATGAGAACGAGACCCGCCAGTAGGAAATCCACATTTCATAGTGTCATTGGATGTTTCTATCTGCGGACGTGTGTATTGGTCCTTAGACTTTAAGATTATTATTAATGGGTATTACAATTCGCGCACTTAGATGTATTGATGAAAACTGTGACGACACACTGTTCGCAGTGAGGTAGGATACGTTGGGTGCGTCACGAGTAATACCGCATTAATAGATAATGTGAGAAAGGATTTGTCCATTCCGTTCCATAACGGAAGTAGATATCTCAGGCCCTTTGATGGAATTGATACAGCCTAAATAAATCCATGTCCATGGTAAGGTATGGGCAAGTTCAATTCCGGGAAGTCAAAGAAAGAATAATCAAGCACATGGGTTGATGGCACTAGCATGTAACCCGCTTGATTGGAGATATCGAGAAAAAGGGATTATATTACACGGTAAGTGTTCGTGGGAGGTGACACGTCATTGCGGCCTTAACTTCTTTCTCTATGGGTTCCTTGGCGTGTTGCTAGATGCTAACCTTGGACTTTAGACAGGCTCCGCCTAATGCCACTGAGAAAGAGGCCTAGAGGGTCACACACTAAGTGTGTCTATGTATCTCAGTTAAATATTAATTTAACAAGTTGAATAAAGATTATTCCCGATTGTGGTTTAATAATTATTCAAGGATGTTTGATCGCATTTATTTCGACACTAGTTATTCGATAGAATATGTTGTGGGTGAAATAATATATATATTTATTAGCGAGTAATGCAGTTACATTTATTTAAGAAATAAATAGCCATTACTCAAGGTCTAATAAATATGGTGGAGGAAAATAAATAAAACTGAAAAAAATAAAAGTACACGCTGTGTATGTTTATACATACACGCCGTGTAGTTTGTTTTTTCAGGATTCGTGAGAAAATATTGTTTATTTAATTAAATGATATTAAATGTGATTCATTGGATGCATGTCAAGTAATAATGATAGTCAACAGTCATTATTAAGACATGGGGTATTGCTAAGAATTAAATGAAATGATTAAATGCTTATGAGCAATTAATTCATTTTATTATTCTAAGTATTATAAATCCCAATTACATTATTCTCAAAAAGGGTTAGCCATTTTGGTTGTGCACAACGGATTGGAAATACTCTCAAGCCAGGAGATAATTCCCTTTCCACCAAGAACGCTTTCAAGTTACGAAAGCAAGATTCCCACCGGATCAAGGCGATCGAAGACGGACATCGCAAGCGAAGGATCTTCCACGCTAGCACCCAGAGTTCCCTTCGGCGACGTCCATAGATATGAGGCACATGTGTGGATTACCGCTAGAGGAATCCTACACTTGGATTCTCCGACGCAACGACAGATCACAAGATCATGTCCGGAGAAACCAACGAAGAAAGAATTCCATCGAGGTAATTCTTATGAATTAATTAAATTAATTATAATCAATATATGATGATCCTACTCATGGGTTCCGGGACTCTTCTTTTCTTTTCGTTCTTCGTTCTATTCCGAAGATTTGGCGTTTGAAATCGCGACGGATCTCGGATTGAATGTTGTTTAACGTTAAAATTAAAGTTGGGAAAACCAACCAACGCGCTTCCGCTGCGCCCGGAACCTTCAGTTACAACATATTAAATAGTTGATTTTTTCTATCATGTCCGCCGTGACCTTATCTTATGGTGAAACCCATTTCGGGTGTTTGCATGGCCTCTTGGCCACCCCTTTGGGTGTTTACCCGAGCCTATATATCTAAAAACACTGATGGTGTCATTGTTTAACACCTGTCAGGATTATGGTGCTCTCCACCATAAGCTTTATCTTAACACCGTTTGGGGTGTTTGCCTGGCCTCGATGCACATCTAATTTTTTACATATATGAATTCTCCTATAAGATTTGTGTTGCATCTTGAGATGTTAAAACATACTCAAATTCTATTGTTCTCAAAGTGACTAAAGTTTTATTATTAGAGTTCCAAGAAATGAATATACCATTGATAAGTAATACACTTGCATAATTTGACTCTCAATTAGTAGTTTCAACTACCTAGTACCACTTTTAAAAACAACGAATATAAAATATATATCTTTATCATACCACAATCCCGAATCAAAGAGTTTGTTTTTTATAACATTAGATCGGTTTCTATAATGTGAAGGACAACTACATAGGATTTATTTGGAATCCTATCCGAAAGATGCTGCCCCGAAGATGTCGCTGGACCGGGCCAACATGTCGCGGTCACGCCGCGGTCACGCCGCGGTCATGCCGCGGTCACGCCGCGGTCACGCCGCGATAATGCCGTGATTTGGCCCTGCTCCAGGACGACACCCCGCGACAGTTTTCAATCCTATCAGAATTTGATGTATGATAACTAGATAGAGTTTTAGATACATTACCCACCCATAGTTAATGGGGAGGGAGGTGACGGTCGGAATGTTGACCTGCCTCCTCCCGCTCCCTTCGCTCCTAGTTGGAAGATGTTGCCCCGCGGATGTCGCTGGACCAGGCCAACACGCCGCGGTCACACCGCGGTAATGCCGTGATTTGGCCCTACTCTAGAACGACACCCCACGACGGTTAGAAGTCCTATAGGAATTCGATGTATGATACCTAGATAGAGTTTTAGATACATTACCCACCCATAGTTAATAGGGAGGGAGGTGATGACCAGAATGTTGCCCCACCTCCTCCTGCTCCCTTCGCTCCTGGCCAGAAGATGCTGCCCTGCGGATGACGCTGGACCAGGCCAACACGCCGCGGTCACGCCGTGGTCACACTGCTATCAAGCCGCGGTCACGCTGTGGTCAAGCTATAGTCATGCCGTAGTAATGCCGTGATTTGGCCTGCACCAGGACGACACCCCACGGCGGTTTGCAGTCCTGTCAGAATTCGATCTATGATACCTAGATAGAGTTTTAGATACATTACCCACCCATAGTTAATGGGGAGGGAGGAAATGACTGGAATGTTTCCCCATGTCACATACATGACTTATTTTGAAGTTAAATTTCATTTATTTTCCTTTAATTATTTGTTTTGGATGGTTTCCAAAGGTTTTATGGAGAAATAGATGAGTTTTCATGAATTGGGCCAAACCGTGAGCCCAATTCCAGATTTAAAAATAAAATTTGTTTCCTTTATAACTTTTTCATTTTTTAATATTTTTCCTTAATTCAAATTCCTAAATGGTATCCTCTGACCTATTAACACCAAAATATAAATTTGGAGCCTTTATAAATCCATAATCATGGTGGATATGAGTTTTTATTTAAGGTATTGGGCCTGCCCGAAGGCCCATTTCCTGCATTAAAAATAATTTTTAAATTTTTTATATCTCCTTCACTATTTGCGTTTTTTTGGTGATTCCACCTCCCACTCGACCCTAAGAAACCCAGGAGCGCTCCCATTGCCTTCCCCACCTCCTTGGAGCTCTTTGATATCGCGAATTAGGGCTGATCTTCATATGGTGTCTCAAATCGGCCAGAATTAAAGAGGTAACTTCATCCCTTCTTAACTCTCTCAATTCTTACTATTTGCTCTCCATTCCAGTTCCCAAATTACCTCCTATATCTTGTTCGAAGAATACCTGAATTTTGGCTGTTTTCAATTTCAGCAACTATTGTTTTTGGAGTGATTAATTCAGGATACTTCAAGTAGGTGAGTCTATTTCTTTCCTCTTTCAAATTGCTTAGGGTTTCTTCCCTAATTCTTGAATTATAAAAAATTATAGAAGTTAGGGTTCGTGTATAGGTTCTAAATTAGTATATTTTGGGTGAAATATTGAGGTTTTAGGTTTCTTTTAACTTCCATGAGGTGCGGCGGTCATGCAGTTGATGTTTCGCCCCAATATTTGAGGGTTTCGACACATTCAGTAGGTGATTCCGTGGATAACCATTTAATGATGAGTTAGTTTGCTTGATTAAATAATTTTAAATGTTTCTTATGTGCTGTGCATTATGAGAAAACCATTTTTGGTAGCAATAGTAAAGAATTTATTTTTAAAGTTACATTTTTGCTTGAAGTGTGTATTTTTCAAATGCATTTCATGTGTCATCTTTTGTGGTAGTTTTGTAAAATGTAGAAGTGGTTTATTAGTTGTTGAAAGGGTCTGCCAATTATGGTTGGACAATGATATAGTTACATGTGGGAATAAAAATGGGGTGTATTTGAATGGTTTTATTTGTATAACCTTGTTATACTCCTTGAAAGTGTTTTATGGATTTGTGTGTTCTCATGGGTATCTTTTGTGATATTATTCAAGGTGATTATATAAAATTTGAAAGTGGATTATTACATGTTGATTGGGCTGCCAATTCTGTTTTGGTAGGGTCTTGGTGTGCTTTTGGCTTAAAAAGAGGTTTTTGAAATGGATTTTATGTGCAAAGTTTGGGTATACTCTTTATAATTGTTTTATGAATTTTTTGAATGGTTTATTGGGTTATGTAATAGGTGAAACTATATCAGCAAACTGTTTTGGTAGGAGTATATTTTTAAAAGGTCCATTTCATTTGTGAAAATGTTGTTATGTGATATTTATCATCCTGGAAATATTTTATTAAATTTTTTGAAGGAGATATTGAGGAGTGAAAGTGATGTGAAAGTGATGTGGAGTGTTTTGTGTGAGTGTGATGTGAAAAATTGAATTTTTGATTATGAAGGAAGTGTTATATTCCATGTGTGTGGGCTTTTATATGAGTTTAAATATCTTATAATTGTTTTATAAAATTGTTTAATTGTTTTTTGGAAGTGTTGAAGAAATGTGAAACGTGTTGTGGGCTATTTTGGTGTGATTCAGATTTCAAAATCATTTTGAATGAAAAATGGATTTTTGTGACTTGTGTGGTATATATATGGGCTGTTTGGTGAATTTGTGATGTGGAAATGATATTTTCATGTTCAATGTATATTTCTTGACTTGTTGAACTTGTTTGAGCATAAGGGGAAAACCTGGGTATCTAGGTGGGTGGACGTGTACTAGTATGCTAGTGAATCTGTGGGGTTTGGCCTCAGTTTCACTTAGCAAGATTGACGCTTACAACTCTAACAAAACTATGATGATGATGATTGGAGACCACTAGGTTATGGGTATCTTCCCTACTAGTGGCTCGTGCACGAGAATGGATACTTGTGATGGTTACTCTCACCGAGATACGAGGTACCTGGGACCCACAGCTAGCTAGTGCCTAGGGGTTACTTCCTATTTCTTATGCTCATTATTTACTCTGTACTTACCGTCGGCATATGGTATAGTTGGCTGGAAAATTCAGTAGTGTTGAAATTATTTTTAAAAGTGTTGATTCTTAATGATATCCCACTTGAAAACTGTTTTTATTCAAAGTTGCATCTTTTAGAAATTGTAACTAGCTTTTCATGTTTTTGAAAACTTGCATGCTTTTCGTCTTTAAATGTTTATCACATGGAATATCTTAGTGGTGGTATCCTACTGGGCATTGGATCACACCCTACTTACACCCTTGGGTGTAAGTAGACATGGTTGTTTTTATTGTCGCAGGTTGGGTACAGTTTTTTTGTTCCAGTGGTTCGGGTTTCTAGCAGGTCCTTGGTGGTGAAGTCTTGTGGAGGTGGCTTGAGGGCGGTGCCCCTTTCCATGAGGGTTCTTGGGCTGTCCTTATTTGGATTTGTACATTTGGTATAGACCTTTTGAGTTGTTTTAAGCCATGTAATTTAGTTCTGAATTTTTGTAAAATATTGTTTGGTTTGAAAAATCCAGATTTGTTTCATTGGATTCTTTTGTTGTTTTATGTTTAAAAACTCAGGTAAATCGTTCCCAATTTTCACTTTATGATACCCGGGCACTTGTGACAGACCGTGGGGATCGGGAACGCCCTTCGGGTCATGTCATGGGCTGGTTTTGGTGCCGGTTTTGGCGGTGACCAGATTCGGTTTGTGACAAAATGGTATCAGAGGTGGTTCAGGTTAACTCTTTGGGTCATGTTATTTGGGGAAGAGTCAGGATAGTCTGGAGTTAGGATTGTTGGGACATGGAATTCTAGTTATGGGTAGTGTGCCTGATCACCACACCTCATAATGGGATTCAAGTTTCCAAGAGAATTCGGGATTTATCTAAGTCCTTCGGTTTTCTTGGTTCGATGATGATTAAGGGAAATGAAAATAGAGTTGGGATAATGGTCCTAGTGAGCTCTCAAGGATTGGAAAGCCATGTGGAGACAAGGATATTTCCTAGAACACTCTCTGTGATAGTGAAGTGATTGTAATATGGCTGCCAACCATATTTCCAAGTCACCCACTGAAACTAGTTTCCTCTTGCACTGTTTTTTTGCTTAGGTTTTGAAACCTTAGCACTTTGGTTTTAAGAAGTGTAAAGTTTCTGTGAAATGATTTTCAAATAAAGAGGGAATGGTTTGGTTTATGGAATGGCAGAACTTAATTTTCAGAATTTTTTTGAAATGTAAAATGGTGTTCTTACACCTCTTTTAAAGCAGGAACTATATTGAAGTTGGTTTTGAAAAGTGTTTCCAATAGAGTTTTCTAAACAATCAGAGTGTGTTTTAATGGGATGAGATGTTTTGAAATTGATGTGAATATCTTGAAAGTGAGTTATTTTCTAAATGTTTGTGACTTTCTGAATTTTTTTTAAGATGTGAGTTGGGATTTTTATCTCATGTTAGCAGTTATGAGAAAAAAGGATGTGTTGGTTGACCGTCTTGGTTTTGAAAAGTGGAAAGAATTTTTGTTTTAACCTTTGGTATTTCCATTAGCGACCACATGCATGGGGTTATATGGGATGATGGATGGTTGATGGCATGACTGGATGAGTTCTGGGAAGGATATGAGGAGGGTGTCTGGTGTGGCACAAAAACATGCATGTGTGAGGCCCATGGGGTACCATTGGTGGATATGCTTACTGCTAAACTGTTTGTTCTCAAAAAAATTACTTTTAAAGAAAAACACGATGTCTTGATGAATATTTTTGTATGGTTTTTATTATGGGTTTTTGAAAATGTTGATGTTGTGGGATGTTTTGATTCCAAGAACCCCTTCTGTTTGAACTGTGTTTTGGGTTTGTGTTTGGTCGGTAAGCTGTGTTGTAGGGATGGTTAGTGGTCTCTTTTGAAAAATGTTTTGGGATGCCTTTACGATAGTTCCCTTCATGTGTTTGGATCTGTTTTAAGGATTGTTTTGACCAATGGACCAGATTGGTTAGGTCCTTGAGTTCTCTCATTGGATAAGGTACGCCCCCATTAAAGGTAAATGCATAACTGAAGTGCAACCCAGACTGTTTCTCCATTGGAAAATCCTCCAGTTGATCAATATAAGGAATCTATTTCTTGAGCTTTTTAGATTGAGTATACACCCTTTCCTTTATTGGTTTTGTGTATCCTCTTGTAGTGGGAGATTGATTATGGATGGTTGAAAGTGAACTTAGCCTCTTATGTTTCCTAATTTTTCGAAGGTGGAAGTGTTCTGGGGTTGTTATCATGGATGAGTATTTGGATAGTGTCTAATAGGAACTCTCGGTCCTTCATAGTCTCTTCGAAGAAGGAGTTCATGTTAAACTACTAGTGTGGGAAATCTGGTCATGAGAGGATATTATGGCCACTTTCTAGAATTGTGTGTTGTTTTGGGATATTGTACAAGTTCCCTCTCTATTCATTGTTTATATCAGTCGCAATGGTCATGTTCGGTGATTCCTCGTTATTTTATGTGCTCAATTGACTGTAAAGGTGAAAGTTGGGCAATCATCTGAGAGTCTCTATTATGTTGGGAGAATGTCTCCATTGAAAAAAACATAAAAAAAATATATTCCATTTTAGAGGAAGGTGAGTATAAGTGTTCTTTACTTCTATTGTTTCTCACCCGAACAAACAAGGTGTGATGTGTGTACATATTCTAATCCCTTGTTTCAGTGAAATATCGATTTAGGGTAAAGTGAGTTTGGAATGTGTTATGTCTTGGAAAAAACTTATCGGGGGGATTGTGGTGTAGTTGTTGTTTGCAATGAAAGAATAATTCTCATTCAGGTGGTTTCCAAAGCCTAACTGCGAGGCCGAAGATGCTTCAATATTTTGAGCTCCAGCCATAGGTCCCGGAGAGAAGCTGGCGCGTAGTCAGGGGAAACCCCAGTGCCATTTAAACCCTTGTGCAAAGTCCTATCCTCAATATGAAAGATAAGAAAAGTTTAAACCTATGGTGTCATCATATTTCTTCTGTTGTTCCCGTTCGGTGGAAATAGGTGGAGGGTCTTGTACCCATATCATCACACAATGTTATTCCCTCCCTCTTTGGTTTCCATTGAGTCTTTAGAGAAAGGTATGAAGTTTGGCTAGACAGGTTGACCACACGGTTTGCACTTGGTTAGTAGTGACCATGCCCCCCCCCCCCCCAAAATGATGTAGATAGAATAATATCCACTGTTAGTTCATGGTTTCCCAAACCGTGTAGACTAACCATGTGGTCATCCCAACACTTTATATTTTGGGGTCTTTCTGTACCGGCCCATGTTGGTCGATTAAGATTGTTGGTTCTTATGGTGGGGAGCCTATTTTTTTTCCCCGTACCAATAACTTAGATTTATCCATGGTCAAGGATTGGTGGTAGGTAGTCTCATTCGGATCTATCAAGCTACCTAAATCTTCCTTGAGTAACCATTGATATTGGAGAGTGCCCAATGGTAGAGTTATAACAAGTTATGTGTAACCTTGTTCGATGTTGTTGTTCGTTTGAGTGAATTGCTTGAGTCTTGTTCTGATAGTGTTTGAAGTGTTTTACT
The DNA here is from genome assembly GCA_963277665.1 of Viscum album. Lineage (NCBI taxonomy): Eukaryota > Viridiplantae > Streptophyta > Magnoliopsida > Santalales > Viscaceae > Viscum > Viscum album. The sequence goes on from OY728142.1 coordinate 1,546,436,697, forward strand.
TTGGGATAAAGCCTGAATGTGATTTATTGTTTCAGGAAAGTGGTGTATGATTTTTTTGTGAATTATTCCTTCCTTAATTGATCAATGGAGGTGTTTTGGCCTTTGGGGGCGAAACCTGGAAAGGGAGTACATCTTGGTTTATCAGTTCGGTTTGGCTTTCGTATCTGGCCTTTCTGTAGCTTTCTGGGGACGGAAAGTTTTCATGGTGGGGAGAATTGTCACATACATGACTTATTTTGAAGTTAAATTTCATTTATTTTCCTTTCATTATTTGTTTTGGATGGTTTCCAAAGGTTTTATGGAGAAATAGATGAGTTTTCATGAATTGGGCCGAACCGTGAGCCCAATTCCAGATTTAAAAATAAAATTTGTTTCCTTTATAACTTTTTCATTTTTTAATATTTTTCATTCATTAAAATTCCTAAATGGTCTCCTATGACCTATTAACACCAAAATATAAATTTGGAGCCTTTATAAATCCATAATCATGGTGGATATGAGTTTTTATTTAAGATATTGGGCCTGCCCGAAGGCCCATTTCCTGCATTAAAAATAATTTTTAAATTTTTTATATCTCCTTCACTATTTGCGTTTTTTCGGTGATTCTACCTCCCACTCGACCCTAATAAACCCAGGAGCGCTCCCATTGCATTCCCCCACTCCTTGGAGCTCTTTGATATCACGAATTAGGGCTGATCGTAATAGGGTGTCTCAAATCGGCCAGAATTGAAGAGGTAACTTCATCCCTTCTTAACTCTCTCAATTCTTACTCTTTACCCTCCATTCCAATTCCCAAATTACCTCCTATATCTTGTTAGAATAATACCTGAATTTTGGCTGTTTTCAATTTCAGAAACTATTGTTTTTGGAGTGATTAATTCAGGATACTTCAAGTAGGTGAGTCTATTTCTTTCCTCTTTCAAATTGCTTAGGGTTTCTTCCCTAATTCTTGAATTATAAAAAATTCCAGAAGTTAGGGTTCGTGCATAGGTTCTAAATTACTGTATTTTGGGTGAAATATTGAGGTTTTAGGTTTCTTTTAACTTCCATGAGGTGCGGTGGTCATGCGGTTGATGTTTCGCCCCAATATTTGAGGGTTTCGACACATTCGGTAGGTGATTCCGTGGATAACCATATAATGATGAGTTATTTTGCTTGATTAAATAATTTTACATGTTTCTTATGTTATGTGAATTATGAGAAAACCATTTTTGGTAGCAATATTAAATAATTTGTTTTTAAAGTTACATTTTTGCTTGAAGTGTGTATTTTTCAAATTCATTTCATGTGTCATCTTTTGTGGTAGTTTTGTAAAATGTAGAAGTGGTTTATTAGTTGTTGAAAGGGGCTGCCAATTATGGTTGGGCAATGATATAGTTCCATGCGGGCCTAAAAAGGGGGTGTATTTGGATGGTTTTATTTGTATAACCTTGTTATACTCCTTGAAAGTGTTTTATGGATTTGTGTGTTCTCATGAGTATCTTTTGTGATATTATTCAAGGTGATTATATAACATTTGAAAGTGGATTATTACATGTTGATTGGGCTGCCAATTCTGTTTTTGTAGGGTCTTGGTGTGCTTTTGGCTTAAAAAGAGGTTTTTGAAATGGATTTTATGTGCAAAGTTTGGGTATACTCTTTATAATTGTTTTATGAATGTTTTGAATGGTTTATTGGGTTATGTAATAGGTGAAACTATATCAGCAAACTGTTTTGGTAGGAGTATATTTTTAAAAGGTACATTTCATTTGTGAAAATGTTTTTATGTGATATTTATCATCCTGGAAATATTTTATTAAATTTTTTGAAGGAGATATTGAGGAGTGAAAGTGATGTGAAAGTGATGTGGAGTGTTTTGTGTGAGTGTGATGTGAAAAATTGAATTTTTGATTATGAAGGAAGTGTTATATTCCATGTGTGTGGGATTTTATATGATTTTAAATATCTTATAATTGTTTTATAAAATTGTTTAATTGTTTTTTTGGAAGTGTTGAAGAAATGTGAAACGTGTTGTGGGCTATTTTGGTGTGATTCAGATTTCAAAATCATTTTGAATGAAAAATGGATTTTTGTGACTTGTGTGGTATACATATGGGCTGTTTGGTGAATTTGTGATGTGTAAATGATATTTTAATGTTCAATGTATATTTCTTGACTTGTTGAACTTGTTTGAGCACAAGGGGAAAACCTGGGTATCTAGGTGGGTGGATGTGTACTAGTATGCTAGTGAATCCATGGGGTTTGGCCTCAGTTTCACTTAGCAAGATTGACGCTTACAACTCTAACAAAACTATGATGATGATGATTGGGGACCACTAGGTTATGGGTATGTTCCCTACTAGTGGATTGTGCACGAGAATAGATACTTGTGATGGTTACTCTCACCGAGATACGAGGTACCTGGGACCCACAGCTAGCTAGTGCCTAGGGGTTACTTCCTATTTCTTGTGCTCATTATTTACTTTGTACTTACCATTGGTATACGGTATAGTTGGATGGAAAATTCAGTAGTGTTGAAATTATTTTTAAAAGTGTTGATTCTTAATGATAGCCCACTTGAAAACTGTTTTTATTCAAAGTTGCATCTTTTAGAAATTGTAACTAGATTTTCATGTTTTTGAAAACTTGCATGATTTTCATCTTTAAATGTTTATCACATGGAATCTCTTAGTGGTGGTATCCTACTGGGAATTGGATCACACCCTACTTACACCCTTGGGTGTAAGTAGACATGGTTGTTTTTGTTGTCGCAGGTTGGGTACAGTTTTTTTGTTCCAGTGGTTCGGGTTTCTAGCAGGTCCTTGGTGGTTAAGTCTTGTGGAGGTGGCTTGAGGGCGGTGCCCCTTGCCATGAGGGTTCTTGGGCTGTCCTTATTTGGATTTGTACCTTTGGTATAGACCTTTTGAGTTGTTTTAAGCCATGTAATTCAGTTCTGAATTTTTGTAAAATATTGTTTGGTTTGAAAAATCTAGATTTGTTTCATTGGATTCTTTTGTTGTTTTATGTTTAAAAACTCGGGTAAATCGTTCCCAATTTTCATTTTATGATACCAGGGCACTTGTGCCAGCCCGTGGGGATTGGGAACGCCATTCGGGTCATGTCATGGGCTGGTTTTGGTGCCGGTTTTGGCGGTGACCAGATTCGGTTCGTGACACCCCACCTCCTCCCGCTCCCTTCGCTCTTGGCCGGAAGATGTTGCCCCCTGGATGTCACTGGACCGGGCCAACACGTCGCGGTCACGTCGCGGTCACGCTGTGGTCAAGACACAGTCACGCCGCGGTAATGCTGTGATTTGGCCCTGCTCCAGGACGACACCCCGCGGGGAAACATTCCGGCTCCTCCCGCTCCCTTCACTCCTGGCCGAAAGATGCTGCCCCACAGATGTCACTGGACCGGGCCAACACGCCGCGGTCACACTGCAGTCAATATGCGGTCACGCCGCAGTGATGTCGTGATTTGGCCCTGCTCTAGGACGACACCCCGCGACGGTTCGCAGTCCTGTCGGAATTTGATGTATGATACCTAGATAGAGTTTTAGATACATTACCCACCCATAGTTAATGGGGAGGGAGGCGACGATCAGAATGTTGCCCCACCTCCTACCACTCCCTTCGCTCTTGACCGGAAGATGCTACCCCGGAGATGTCGTTGGACCAGGCCAACATGCCGCGGTCACGCCACAGTCATGATGCGGTCACGCCGTGGTCACGCCACGGTCACACCGCGGTCACGCCGTGATCACTCCGCGGTAATGTCGTGATTTGGCCCTACTCCAGGACGAGACTGCAACAACCACCATCAGCCCAGCACCAATAGCAAAGAAGCAGCCTCCACATGAAGAGACACATAAGAAACATGCGAACATCAAACAAACATCCAACCGGAGACCCGAGAATCACACGAAACCACCCCGCCGTCATGAAATCACCAAGGTACACTCGACGCAAGCAACAACTAAGAGGAAAACGCATGCACCCACCCACATGAACCCACACACCCACCCCACAGATAGCACACACTCGAAAACACACACACGCACCCAACCGTACAAATGCACGCTCCCAACCACCAACACAAGGAGGCCGCCACAATCCACCTATGAACCATCAGCCACCACAACCACCACAATCCAGCCTACACCAGTCACATCCAGCTCACATCGGCCCCCTTCCACCTTCATTTAAGCCCACTGCCACCAGTATTCCAGTCCGTAGCAGCCCCCCCTGCCACCTTCGAATCAGCCCGCACCATCCCCCCCACCTACAATCAGCCCCCTTCCACTAACATTCCAGCCCCCTTCCACCTACATTCGAGCCCGCAACAGCCCCCAGCCACCTGCAATCCAGCCCGCACCAGCCACCACACCAGCCACCACACCACCCCCACCCCCCAGCCTCCTGCAAAACACTCATGATAGCCCTCTACCACCTGCAAAACAGCCCCAACTACCAGTTCCAGCCTTCAATAGCCCCCACAATCCTACATCCCAGCCCGCACCAGCCCTTTCAACATGCCCAACAACCCCTATCCACCTGGAATCTAGCCCACACCAGCCCCCTGCCACCTATTCCAACCCGCACCAGCCCCCTTCCATCCCCCTGCCATCTTCCTTCCCACCCGCACCAACCACTCCAGCCCACACCATCCCCCAACCTCCTGCATTATAACCCGCACCAACCCCCTGCCACCTACAAAAACAACCCCATACCACCTGTTCCAACCCGAACTATCCCATTTCTAGCCCCTTTCCACCTGCATTCCAACCTGAAAATCACCAATGAAACTTGTAAGCATCTGAAGATGAAATAAGGGAGTCCAGGATGTGCGAGAAAAACTCCACACAAATCACAAAAAGGAAAGGTGAAAGATTATCCCCTTTACTGAGCCCTCTTTTCCCCGAAAAGTATCCATTTAAACTGCTATTAATTTTCACCAAGAACATTGGGGTAGAGATGCATCTTTTAACCCAAGATGAGAACCTAGACAGAAAGCCGAGAAGATCGAAAGCATCCCATAAGAAGTCCCACCTGACCGAATCAAAAGCCTTGAATAAATCGATCTTGAAGGTACACCTATGAACCCAGGAATCAAGATAGTAGCCCCACAATAATTCATGTGTAACAAGATTCTTAGGAGGGGCTGTCCAGGGGGTGTCCAAGGGATGTCCGGGGGGGGGGGGGGTCTGCAGGGCAGGGTGCAGGTGGGGTATCTAGGAGGGGCTGTCTAGGTGGGGTGTGTAAGGGCTGTCTGGGGGGGGGGTGTCGGGGGGTCCGCAGGACAGGGGGGAGGGTGCAGGTGGGGTGTCTATGAGGGGCTGTCTAGGGGGTGTCCAAGGGCTGTCCGAGGGGGGGGGGGGGGTTTGCAGGGCAGTGTGAAGGTGGGGTGATTAGTAGGGCACTTTCCCTTTCCATAAGTAGGAGGCACTAAGGTATAGGCTGGAGGTATAAATGTAGAGGTAGGAAGTTTTCAGATCACAATAGGTTGGAGATTCCAGACAACTTCAACCGAAGACATACCAAAATTCTATAATTAAGGAGGTAGAGGATCAGAATAAGAATCAGAGGTGAAGGATGTTATGGTAATCACCTCTGGAGAAGCCACTAGAGTATTGGATATATATAGGAAAGGCTTCATGATATTGAAAAAGTCTTTAATAATGTTTCCTCATCTCTTCATACTACTAAAGAAATCTTTATTCTACTCCATGAATAGCTTGAGTAGAGTTGTCATCACTTTCAACTGGTCAACCAATTCCTTGAAAACCCATTCTACAGAATCTGCCTCAATTAATCCTGATGAGATGAATGTACATCACTTATAACAACATGGAGATACTCTTTGACTATAGACTACATCGGATCAGTATCAACTAAAGATAAGGGAGGTGGAGCACTTGATATAGATGCAACAATAGGAACATTCTCCAATATCTTCCATAAGGAATCCTGACTGGAAACAAAGGAGGTCCTCATTTAATCCATAACAGATCAAATGGTTTCTATCTCACTATTCAACCTTTAATTTTAAATCATAAATTCCTGAATATGAAAACTCATATTGGGATGAATATGACATACAACCATCTCAAAAAGGTGTCTAGCATCAGCTTCACTAAGCTGAGTGACAGGAGGTTCCTGATAATTCAAAATTCCACTGAAATCTAAAAGAAGTATTTATATAAAATATTATAAATATATTATGGATACAAAATCTAAAGGTAATGGGGAAACAAATCTCTCAACACTAGGTAAAGAAGCCTCTACAGGTTATGATTTGGTAGTGACATCTAAGGGAAAAGCCTGAAGCTCACCTGCTTGGTCAATCTGCTTAAGTAAGGATCCCTTAGGATATGTCCCAACTCTAAATGAGACAGTAGGTCCACCATGCTCTGGTGGAATACTATGGTCATCACCATCACTATCTTCATATGAGTCCGGATATGATAGTCCAGGCAATTTGGAACCAGAGGAGGGATCCCCCTTACATGATACCTCATCCTCTACCAAGGTAAAACCACCCTGAGCATCTCTATGCTCTCCAGAATCTTCTTCAACATTTTTAGACTCTGAATAGTCTAAAAAAATATGGAAAAAACCTAGTGACTTTTCCCACTCATCATGTGAATCTACTTCCATACGAGGTGCATGATGGTGCAGGTTTACATGTGATTTGGAAGACTATTAGAGGTGCAGGTTTACAACAGGTGTAGGTTTATAGGTATAAAGTGTGCTTTGGAAGTCTGTTAGAGGTGCAGGTTTTACAGGTTTAGAGGTGCAGGTTTACTGCTCGAAGTGGGTTTACAGGTCTTCCTAGCTTAGGTTTTACAGGTTTAGAGGTGCAGGTTTACTGCTCGAAGTGGGTTTATAGGTCTGCCCAGCTTTGATGTTTGCTGGGGAGTAGAGTTGCAGGTGCAGGTTTGCTACTTTGATGTGTGCTGTGCTACGATGGGGAGTATAGGATATACCAACAGTTCACAGAACCATTGGTATTTAATATCCTGGGCAACATATGCCAATGTTTCACAGAATCATTGGTATTCAAATGTTGGATATATCCCAACGGTTTCAATGAAACAATTGGGATAAAATATATACCAATGGTTTTTGAACCATTGGTATGTATGTTGGATGGTATGTATACCAACCATTTTTGAACCATTGGTACACATATATACCAATGGTTTTACTTAAACCATTGGGGAAGATTAATTTCACACCGCATATACCAACAGTTCTCTAAAAATCGTTGGTATAGGGCTATTGAAATGGCCCGCATACCAATGGTTTGTGAAACCATTGGGATAGCCTATCCCAATGGTTTTAGTGGCTATTCCAATGGTTTAGAACCGTTGGAATAGGTGAACTTTGCAGTAGTGAACACAATACTGAGTTCAAGCGCACCACGACCTATCAAACCTGCCGTTCAAAAAGCAGTTATGAATAGTATTAAACACATTTTGAATTTTATATATCCCATATAATTTTAACATTCATATTATGCATTTCTTTGATAGAATTTAAGGAAAAATTTAATTTTCAGATAAAAGAAATATTTTTTAAAAAATACAATTTTTCTATCTTTTAATAGAGAACCCTTTTTAAATCCAATATTTGATACTTTTATATATTCAATTTGATGAAATTAAATTTTTATTTAGAAAATGGACATAAAATTTCAGTTTGGATAAATTTTTGGTGTTATCTCATAACTTTCATATTTTAATGAATAGTGAAAAATACTGTATTTTAATTCAAAACTATTTTTTCATCAAAATTATTTTTATAGTTCGATTATATTTTTAATTGGTTTTAAAGTATAATTAGATTATATTTTTATAATTTAATATAATTAAGTTCATTTTAAGTAATTTAAAATTTAAATTGAACATAAACATATGTCAATCTTTTTATAGTTTTTACTTCTTAAAAACCCACTTTCTGGTTTTAACAATGAGAATTAATTTTAAATTATTTTATGAAAATTCTATGTTTTGAATTTAGAAAAATGGATTCTATATTTGAAATCATAAGGTAAAAATTGTGTAAATATGTACCTTTTATTTTTGGACATTATGAATAGTAACTTCGGTAATTATTTTTATTTTCCATGGTTAAAGGGTAAATCAGATAAATAAGGGTAACAAATAATATTATAATAATATAAAACTACCCTAAAATATGTCATAATACTATTTTATAATATATAACTGACCATGAGAATACTTAGGTCAATTTTAGGACCCCATGGAGCCACTTTGGTGTGAAAATGACATGTTATAATAATTAATTTAAAGTAAAGGGAAATATAAAATAAACATGTATCTTATTACTAAAACAATTTTAATTAAAGTTATATAATTTATATATTCAACTATAAATAGTCATTGGAAATATAAAAATATTTCCTAAAGCATGGTATTTTATTTGTAATATCTAGACATTAAATAATTAAATTTATTTATGACACAATAATGATGTAGTGCTTACCTCATTAAGGAATGAATCAAATAAATAATATTATAAATATTAAAATAAATGTAATTTGAAAGTTTTTATGTAATTAAATAATTTTATATATTATTATGACATATTATATTTGAGTTAATTCCTTTGGTTTGAATGAATCAAGTTGTTATGATCTTAACAAAAATCAATTACTAAACAGTGTCAAAATTAACAAAAACGAGTTTTTAAAAACAATACTATTTTATTAAATGATATAATAGTCCTAAAAATATAATATTCAGACAACTAACTTATATAATTTTAAAAATGTAATCAATTATCCACTTTTGTTTCTCTTGGAATTTTATAGTAACTATAGTAACCATATATTATGAAAGTATAAGAAGACATGGTGAGAGTTAATGTTTTTAACTAAGGGTTAAAGCCAAAAGATAAGGTTAAATTAATGACCTAAACTTATATAAAACCTATTTATTGAGAGAATTTAGAACCATACTCATATCACCCTATAAATAATTCAATTTATATCCATTATAAACTAAAAATTAATTTATAATAAATTAATATTTTAAGACTTTCCTAAAGTTCCCCTCACCTCTCCTCTAAAAGGGCACTTGTCCTTCTATTTTATTCACACCTACAAAGCACTTTGGCTAGGAAAAACCCTACCCAAATCACATACAAAATTCACTAACTTAATAATATATTCCACCCTTTTGTAATAAAACTAACTTAAGGATTCCTTTTGTGCAAATAAAAATGAGATACACGAAGAAGAGGTAATCGTTTTATCCCTTCTTTCAAAGTTATTTTCTTCTTATACTTCACATTTCTATGTTGTTCCCATACCAAAGTAATAAATAAAATATTATACATATACTGATATGTTATTATAATCATGTTACAACTATATTCATTATTTTATCTATTCTATGAATAATAATATCACCATGCGTGCATACATACAACTTACCGTCTCCACGCTATAGTATAATTTGTTATTCCACATTACTTTATTTGGATGGGTATAATGATGAGTATAATAGAAATAAATAATAAATATGACATAATTATTATTCTTTATAATTTATATACCATCCAGTTCCATATCATTTAACCATTAAAGGAATGATATCGTTGCTCATGTGTACATACGACCTACCGTCTCCACGACGCGATGAGATTCATTCTCCACATTAAGCATTAAAAAATGATTATAAAAAAAATATATATTATGAATAATTATGAAATATATGATATAATAAGGCTAATAGAATATTATATATATATATGTACATATATGTCATTCACTTACTTCCATACGTTAAGAAAACGGAAACAACGTTCATGCCTACGTACAACCTACCGTCTCCATGAACGGTGTATTCCATTTCATATATATATCTATCATATATATTTATATTATGAATATATATGATATATAAATCATATTATACATTCTGGAAGTAATTAAATCATGATCTAACTAATATGACCAAGAATACCAAGTCAAAACACGTATGATAAACAAAGCGATTATTACCTGAAATGTTGCATTAACTTGGAATTGTTAATAAATAGGTAATATAAAGTCATAAAAGAATCATATATGATATCATAAACTTTATTATTATTCTTATATAAGTTAATAATATGTTTAAAAACATTATACAGGAGTTTCAGATACATATAAAGAGTATCAAACCTAAGGTAAGGGTTAATTTCGCAATCTCATCATTATCCGAGATCGTTTATAGGTAAGTATCTACTGGGACATATTTATCATCCATATCCACATTTCTTATACATGTATTTCAAAATAATATTTATATTATTAGACTATTGTTGAAAGTCATTTATACCCATGTTTGAGTTTTTATAAAATGTTTTGAAAGGAATCTTTCTCTCTTTTTCCAAATGAGGTACTATATGATCTTTCCGAAAAATAAAGGAAAGAATGTTTTTTAAATTATACGGCACGAGCGGATATTTTACGCCATTATGAGGCCTTAAAATTTTGAAACTTCTCTTATAAAAGTACTAGATTATTTTCAAAGGAAATGTTTTATTTTATAATTACACAGGCTTTCAAATGATTTCAAAGTAAAAAAGGGATACTTATAAAAGAGTTTTAATGATTTTGTTGGATCAATTTCATATATGTCAACATCTTTTGTTGAATTTTATGATTAATTAAGGTTAATATATTATGATATAATCTTCCATATTGTATTGAACGTTTTATGATATGTTTTAATGTGGATGTTCTATTTTTATATCATTAATAACTTATGTTTTAAGTACTAACATTCATATAATAGTTTTAATATGAATGTTTTTGTTGGTTATGTTTTACCCATTGCATAAGAGGAATGCGTTAGACTTTGTATGTTTTGGGCAGGGACCGCTATAGACCCTCGATGCATCGGTAGTCTCATGAGAAAATTATGTTTGGGTTTTGGCTAATGTCCTACCCAATTAGGTATGGTGTCTTGGCTGAAGCCTTGAAAGTATGTTTAAGATGTCTCAAATTATGCATTCCCTCATTATGAGATTATTTATTAATTTTACATGTGATTATTAGACTAGTAGAATATCCATGTGAATGTTCAAATAGAATTATTTTATTTATTATTGCCATATTATGCTGAAGATAATGTTTTAAAAGGCTTGTTTTTTAATTTTGTACCTTGCCTTAAAAGTTTATGGTTATTTGTGATTGCTTCCTCTATATTGTTTATCCTTACCGAGCTTCTGAGCTCACCCCTTTCTTATGTTTTATTTTCCCATGATTATAAGAAGTGTTTTATGATTGATATGCAGGGTTAATCTAGGGGAGTAATGGAATTATAAAAGGATTATCTATGCCATGTTTTATGTTAGAAATTGTGATGTAAATTTCATGTATTTAATCTATTTTCCAAGATTGCTAAATTGATCGGTCCTTTGGGACATGATTCCTTGTAATCATGCCAATGTATTAAAATAATGCACCGGATCTAGGATTCTGGGGTTGGGGAATTACAGTTTTCATCAAAGGAAGTTTCGAAACAACCTTTGAAATAGATTTAGAAAACATAGACTAGGGATCATAACCCTAAGATAGACTTTGAGGATAAGTATAGAAGGACCCCATAGAATTTTTGCAAATTATGGATTATGTGGATATTCCAAGAAATACATCCCGATATATAAATTACAAGTGGATGTGGTTCTGTAACAGATGTACCTATGGGTGAAAACTCTGACAAGGTGTTTCAGGCTTGACTCAGGGTAACCTGGTACACGACAATAAGCCTTACTGCGTGCCTGATTTGACACTCCTGGGGGATATGCTTAGGATAATTTATATTTTTTTACAGACCATTATGAAGGATTTGTGAGTAAATATGTCCTCAAAGGAACCATATTTTTGATTAAGGATTAGATATGCATAAAAGTTTCAATTTATGTTAAGTATTTTACTAGTTTGGAATTATACACCATGATTTATTACCTAATCTAGTGTATGCAGTTGTTTATAAATGGAGCCTAGTGGAAGGAATGGAACCCGTATCAATAAATTTAATCCATGTATGGATTTAATTCCTATACAAGATAATTATAGTAGAGATTGTGATTCAGTTGGTGTTGAACAGTTTATAACCGTATTGGGATAGCTGACTCATGTTATAAATAAAAACCTTACCCGCATGGAGCACCCTGATCCAAAACAGAGAGGATAAATGTTAGACCACTTCACGAGGTAACAACCTCCAATATTCAATGGGACTAAAAATCCATTTTTAGTTGATCAATGGATAAGTTCCTTAGATAAAATATTTATTGCTTTGGGAAGTAACAAAACAAAAAAAGTTGTTATGGTAGTTTACCATCTTTTAGAAGATGTGAATCAATATTGGTCATTAATTAAAAACACTAAGGAGGATGAAGAAGTAGAAAATATGGAATGTATGGAGTTTAAATAACTTTTCCTAGATAAATAATTTCCTCGTGAACAACGAGATGATATAAAAAGGCAATTTCTGAGTCTCAGACAAAAGGAGAATGAGAATGTCGCAAAGTATGAGGATAACTTGACAAGGTTAGCAAGATATGTTGTATACTACATACGTAACCCAAGAAGTAAGATTGATCATTTCTTCTATGGGATAAAACCATTCCTTATAAGGGCGCTGGTCTCACAAACATTCTCATCGTATAAATATATAGTCTCATGTGACATCAAGATAGAGAAGGAATTATCTATGTCTTGTGACTTTTAAAGGGAAACAGGAGAAGAATAGGGCTGCTGAGAATTATGAGAAAGAAAACAAAGTGAAGGGGAAGAAGGGAAATGTTTATTTTCCATCCTGCAATAAATGTGGAAAGAAACATCCTAGAACATGCTTATCAGGGACATGAGTTTGTTACAAGTTTGGAGAAAAATGCCACCATGCTCATGATTTCAAGGGGAAGAAAGAAGCTGGTAATGTGAAGTGCTTCAATTGCAAGGAGATGATACACTATGTAGATGAATTTCCTAAGCATCAAGGAAATATTTCTCAGAAGAAGAAAATGGATCAAGGTCAAGCTTATGTTGTTACTATGGTCAAAGTGGAATAATTAATGTATTTGTGTTTTTGGATTCAAGAGTTATATTATGGTTATAAGAAGAATGTTATATATATAGGTATTGTACTACAATACTTTTTGTTTTCATTAAGGTTTTAATATGATGAATGTAACCATATATTCAGTATGTGACAATAATAGAAACATTACATTGTTTGGGGAATCTGATTTTATAATTGATTTTGGAAATTTAGAGACCTTTTAGGCAGAGTTTGTACAAAAGTATTTTGGATAAATCTAAAGGTTATAATGGATTAAGTTGAACTTTGGATATTATTGTTTAAGGATAAAACATTTCTTAAGGTTATTTCTAGAATGTTATAAAAATATAGTTTTAGAAAAAGGAAAACTCATAGGCCGGGCAACAACCCATTACGCCAGACAATGCTACAAGAATCGAACTCACAACCGAAGTGTGGCAAGTCTTTATCACCTACCATTAGCCTACAAGAAGTCCCTGGTTAGTATAACATAGTTTTCTTTATTTAAATGGTATAAATTTATATTTGGAACCTTATATGATTAAGATAAATATAATATTTTTTGATTTTTATTATATTCTGAAGAGAAAGATGAGTTTGTGGTAGGAATTAGTTAACAGATGAAACTTTACATGTAAATCAAGTATGATTCCTTGTGTTCTTATTCTATTAAGTAATTCTTCAACTCTAGGGAAATTATCATAAAACCAAAAATGTTTTCCTAGTGTATTCTTTTGTGACGAATCAAATGGTACCTTGGATCTTCACAGATTTATGGATTTCAGATTGTTAACTTTCTCCAAATAATATTATCTATCACTATCCATCAGAACTTTATGGTTAGATTTTTATTTAATGTTCATTTTTTCCTACATGGAACCCTAGTATGTTTTCTTTCTGGTATCATTCACACTTACCTTTCTTTATTTTAAAATAGAGGTCTCATTAATCCATTTTTCGATGTGGGATTTCAACTAAGATATTTTGAAATGTCAAAACCCTAGTTTTCAATCCCGAGTTTAAAATATGAGGATGAAATTAATTAAAGGATGGGATAATGTAACACCCCAAGCTTCCATGATATGCTTCCTTTTTAAATAATTCAATAGCGTGTGATGTACGCAACACCGAGTTCAAGCACACCAAGACCTATCAAACTAGCCATTTAAAAACCGTTTATGAATAGTATTAACCACATTTTTAATTTTATATATCTCATATAATTTTAACATTCATATTATGTGTTTCTTAGAAAAAATATAAGGATAAATTCATTTTTTCAGATAAAAGAAACATTTTTTAAAAAATGCAGTTTTTCTGTCTTTTAATGGAGAACCCTTTTTAAATCCAATATTTGACACTTTTATATATTCAATTTGACGAAATTATTTTTTTATTTAGAATAGGGACATAAAAATCTAGTTTGGATAATTTTTTTTCTATTTTTATGATAACTTTCATATTTTAATGAATAGTAAAAAATACTGCATTTTAATTCAAAAATGCGTTTTCATTTAAATTATTCATATAGTTATATTATATTTTTAATTGGTTTTAAAGTATAATTAGATTATATTTTTATCTTTTAATATAATTTAGGTCATTGGAAGTAATTTCACATTTAAATTGAACATAAACATATGTCAATCTTTTGATAGTTTTTATTTCTTAAAAACTCGCTTTCTGGTTTTGACAATGGGAATTAATTTTAAATTAATTTCTACCAATTATATGTTTTGAATTTGGAAAAATGGATTCAATATTTGGAATCAAAAGGTCAAAATTTTGTAAATAGTTACCTTTTATTTTTGGACATTATGAATAGTAACTTCAGTAATTATTTTTATTTACGATGTTTACAGGGTAAATCAGGTAAATAAGTGTAAAAATAATATTATAATATTATAAAACTACCCTAACATGTATCATAATCCTATTGGATGATATATTTATGACCATGATAATCCTTAGTTTAATTTTATTACCCCATGGAGCCACTCAGGTGTGAAAACGACATGTTATAATAATTAATTTAAAGTAAAGAGAAATATAACACAAACATATATCTTATTACTATTTTTTTAATTCAAGTTATATAAGTGATATCTTAAACTATAAATAGTAATTATAAAGATAAAAATATTTCCTACTGCATTTTATTTTATTTTTAATATTTAGACATTAAATAATTAAATTTATTTTTGACACAATAATGATGCAGTGTTTGCCTTATTAATGAAGGAATCAAATAAATGATATAATAAATATTAAAATAAATTTAATTTGAATTTTTTTATGCCATAAAATAATTTTATGGATGATTATTACATATTATATTTGAGTTAATTCCTTTGGTTCGAAGTAATCAAGTTTTTATGACTTTAATAGAAATAAATTACTAAATTATGTCACAACTATTATAAATTAGTTTTTAAAACAAATACTATTTTATTAAATGATATAGTAGTCCTAAAAATATATTATTTGCCCAAATAAATTATATAATGTTACCAATTTCATTAATGATCCACTTTTGGTTTTCTTGTAATTTTATAGTAACTATAGTAACCATATATTATGAAAATATAAGAAGACATGGTAAGAGTTAATGTTTTTAACTAAGGGTTAAAGCCAAAAGATAAGGTTAAATTCATGACCTAAACTTGTATAAAAACTATTGGTTGCGAGGATTTAGACACATAATCATCTTAACATCTAAATGATTTACTTTGGATTCATTATAACTAAAAATAAATTTATAATAAATTAATATTTCAATACTTTCTTAAAGTGCTCCACACATATCCTATAAAAGGGAACTTCTACTTCTCTTTTATTCACACCTCCAAAATATTTTTTCTCGGCCAAAACCTACCCAAATATCATACCAACATCCCTAACTTCATCCTAGAGGTAACCCTTTTGAAAAAAAACAACTTAAGGAGTCCTTTTGTGCAAATCAAAAGGAGACACCCGAAGAAGAGGTAATCGTTTTATCCCTTATTTAAAAGTTATTTTATTCTTCGACTTCTTCTTTCCATGTTGTTTCCATAATAAAGAAATAAATCCAGTATAATACATATACTGAGATGTTATTATAATCATGGGACAACTATATTCATCATTTTATCCATCCTACGAATAGTAATATCACCATGTGTGCGTACGTACGACTTACCGTCTCCACACTGTGGTGTAATTTTTATTCCACATTAATTTATTTGGATGTGTATAATGATGAGTATAATAGAAATAAATAATGAATATTAAATGATGATTATTATTTATAATTAACATACCATCCAGTTCCATATCATTTTCCATTAAAGGAATGATATCGTTGCTCGTGTATACGTACAACCTACCGTCTCCACAACACGATGAGATTCATTCTCCACATTAACCATTACAGAATGATTATAAATATATATATATATATATTATGAATAATTATGAAATATATGAAATAATAAGGCTACTAGAATAATATATATATATATATATGTGTGTGTGTGTGTGTTCATATATGTCATTCACTTACTTCCATATGATAAGAAAACGGAAACAACGTTCTTGCGTATGTACGGCATACCGTCTCCATGAATGATGTATTTCATTTCATATATCTTTATATATTATATTTTTATATTATGAATATATATGTTGTATAAATCATATTATACATTCTTTAAGTAAGTAAATCATGATATAAGTAATATGATCTAGAATACCAGTCAAAATACGAATGATAAACAAAGCGATTATTACCCGAAATTTTTCATTAACTTGGAATTATTAATAAATGGGTAATATAAAATCATAAAAGAACCATATATGATATCATAAATATTATTATGATTCTGATATAATTTAATAATATTTTTAGAAACATTATACAGTAGTTTCAAACACGTACTAAGAGTATCATACCTAAGGTAAGGGTTAATTTCACAATCTCATTATTATCCAAGATTGTTTATATGTAAGTATCTACTGGGACATATTTATCATCCATATCCATGTTTATTATACATGTATTTAAAAATAATATTTAAATTCCTAGACTATTTTTTAAATTCATTTATACCAATGTTTGAATTTTTATAAAACGTTTTGAAAGGAATATTTCTTTCGTTTTCCAGACGAGCTAGTATATGACCTTTTCAATAAATTAAAAAAATAATGTTTTTTTAAGTTATACAGTTCGAGCAACTATTTTCTTCTGTTATGATGCCTTAAAATTTTGATGCTTCCCTTACAAGAGTACTAGATTATTTTCAAAGGAAATGTTTTCTTTTATAATTACACATGCTTTCAAATGATTTCAAAGTAAAAAAGGGATAATTCTAAAAGAGTTTTAATGATTTTGTTGGATCACTTTCATCTATGTCAACATCCTTTATTGGATTTTATGCTTAATTAAGGTTAATATATTATGACATAATCTTCCATATTGTATTCAAGGTTTTATGATATGTTTGAATTTGGATGTGCTATTTTTATATCATTTATAGCTTATGTTTTAGTATCAGCATTCATATTCTAGTTTTAATATGAATGTTTATATTGGTTATGTTTTTCCCATTTAATAAGAGGAATTCATTAGACTTTTTAAGTGTTGGGTGATGCCCGTTATAACTCCTCGATTAAATGGTAGTGTCATGAGATAATTATGTTTTGGTTTTGGCTAATGTCTTACCCAATTAGGTATGGTGTCTTGGACGAAGCCTTGATGGTATGTTTAAGATGTCTCAAATTATGCATTTCCTCGTTATGAGATTCATTATTGATTTTATATGTTATTATTGGACTAGTAGAATATCCATGTGAATGTTAAAATGAAATTATTTGATTTATTCTTTCCATATTATTCTGAAGATAATGTTTTAAAAGGATTGTGTTTTAATTTTGTACATTTCCTTAAAAGTTTATGGTTATTTGTGATAGCTTCCAATATATTTTTTATCCTTACCGAGCATCTGATCTCACCCCTTTATTATGTTTTATTTTCCCAAGATGCTAAGAAGTGTTTTATGATTGATATACAGGGTTAATCTAGGGAAATAATAGAGTTCTCAATGGATTATCGATGCTGTTTTTTATGTTTGAAATTATAATGTAAATTTCATGTATTTAATATATTTTCCAAGACTGCTAAACTGATCATTCCTTCGGGACATGATTCCTTGTAACCATACCAATGTATTAAAATAATGCACCGGCTCCAGGATTCTAGGGTCAGGGTGTTACACTATACCATCCTCTCAAACCTCTGATTCTTATTTTTAATTAATCCATCTAAGATATTTTTGATTGAATTTGTAATATCTTTGACTAAATAAAACATCTCTCTACTCAACCACCTTTATCCAAAGGTTCTCACTCCACAATAGTAAGTGTCATGTTCATTGGATATAAGAGAATCTCAATAGGGTTTATCACAAACCACAATTGTGAGGGTTAGGTTTCTTGATCATCTCTAAGATAAAAAGATTTATAAAATAGACCTCTCAAGTCGAGGGGTAGAGATATAGGGGCTCACATCAAGATTTATCCAAAATTCTTATCAGTTCTATGCTTCCTCTATTTTATTTTATACATTACATCATTTAACATTGATTCATATTCTTTCATAAATTCAATTTAATCATTTTCATCCTTAAATTACTTTAATATTATATTTATAAACTCATATTGAATTTATTGAGCGATATATTTTGTGTTTTATTTTATTTTTAAAATTAAAATTCACCCCCTCTCTTTCCATAATATTTTAATAACAATTGGTATCAGAGGGGTGATCTTTATTTTTATAAAAAATCTCTTAATTTCAAAATTTTCTTCTTGTTTTTTTTTCAAATACCAACCAATTTAAAAGCTAGATTTTATTATGGAATCTAATTCCAATAGGCATGCTCCTATTTTTGAGGGCACCGACTATTCCTATTGGAAGAATCTAACATCAACTTTCCTTGGTTTTATTATGTTGGAGTCACCTATTTTGATAATGTCAATTATATTTAGACATGCTTTGATAATCCCAAATAATATCTATCTATATATTAATTATACTTTCTAATTATGAAATCATGCTAATGAGTTAATATGAATATCAAAATGATCATATCATATCATTAGAATATGACATTCAATGTTTATTTATGATTATAAATGTTTAAAGATGATTAATATTGATACTAACTCAATCTGGAAATGAAATGCATAGAACAGATACTTTATAAGCATTCAAGTTTTTGGATCACTGATACAGATAGAGCTACCGATAAACAAAGGTCACCGATAGACTACGTCTATTGATAGACAAGGTCATTGATACAAGATACCGATAGAATGAAGCTACTGATAGAATGAATCTACTGATAGAATGAAGCTACCAATAGAGGAATCCACTGATAGGGAGAGCTACTGCTACCGATGTTAACAACTATTGATAACAAGGAAGAGATACCAACATAAGTTCACCGTTATGAAGATCTACCGACAGAAGTTCACCGTTATGAAGAGCTACCGATACAAGGAGCTACCGCTACATATGGATCTACCGATATAAGGAGCTACTGCTACACATGGAGCTACTGATACAAGCAAGATACCATTACAAAGAGTAATAGCTACTGATGTAAGACCTATCGGTACAAGTCCACCGCTACAAGTTCACTGATACAAAGAGCTACCGATGGAAACCAGTCACTGTTTCTCTAAACTCTATCTCTCTGTTTGGTTATTAGCAATGGTCATATTTTGTGATTTTAATGCAACTGATATTAATTAATGATGTTTTTTGGATGTCAGGTAACCGTACCTTGTACCTGCAGAAGTAATCATGACTTATATCGAACCACCACATGAGCTATAAAAGGAAAATCTAGGCTATGTATAAAGGAGGTGTGACATAGAGAATGCACATAGAGACATATACAAGAAGAACACACAAAGAACTCGAAGAACACTCACACACAACACGAACAAAAGTTTAAAGAGGAGATTCAAGTGCTGCAAGGAATACTATCACATTCAAGTTGAACATCTATACTGGAAGTAAAGGAAAAGAACCACGACATTCCGTTTTCTAGAAAATTTCCATAGAAGGACTCAAAGATTCATCTGTTTTAATCCAAAGGAGTCCAGAGCTGCATTGACATCACACAAGAGGATTCTAAACTCTTCTCCATATTATTGCTCTGTTGTGATAATTTTTATTACATTACGATCTGTGTGTGTGCTTATGTCTGTTTGGACACACACTGACTCCTAAGCTGAACTGGAGGATACTTAAATCCTTACACAAAACTCTTTACACCTTTATTTATCCCACGTAGAACTGCGGTAGAGGTCTGAGGACCTGGACTGCTTGTGTGCTGTTGTTGTTGCTTTCCCACGTAGAACTGTGGTAGAAGTCTGAGGACCTGGATATTCTGAGTACTATTGTAAACCCTGATCCAGGGTGTGGATCAAAGTTTTATATAAAATGTTTGAGAGGACTAAGTCTCAGCTTGAGACTGAACCTCTTGGTTAAAACTGATGTCCATCTTATTTTAGTTTAAACTATTTTTAATATACCGCTACTAATTACTTTGAAATTAAAATCTATTTTAAAGAAACTATGATAGTTGAACTAGCAAGTGTTTGTAATAATTTTGAACCAATAAGTTAGTTTCAAAAGCTAACTTAATCTTTAGATTAAGTTAACTGAGAAATAATCAATCTTTGAGCAACTAATTTAACACTTACAATCTTTATAAATTCACTACAGTTTAACTTGTTTTATGAATTGGGGGATTTCAATATAAATCTTTTAATTTTTTTAATAGGAACTCAATTCACCCCCCCTCTTGAGTATCCACTCTGACCAACATTTGGTATCAGAGAAAGGTTGATAAATGTTTTTCAAAACAATCTGTTTGTGAAAAGTTTTCAACTGTGATTTTACTTGTATCTTAAAGATCTAAAAATTTCTGTTAATTCTAAATTTTTATATCTTTATATATCTTTTTAAAACTTAGTTATTATGGATAACAGATTAAAAGGTTTAGCTACCAACAATCCACCTTTCTTTAATGGTTTTAATTATGCCCAATGGAAAATCAAAATGAAAATTCACTTAGAAAGTATGGGATTTGACATCTGGATTGCTATAGAGACACAATATAAGATTCTAGAAACTGTTAGAACTACTTGGGATGAACCTATGAAAGATGCTTACAATAATAATTGTAAATAAATGAATGCTCTATATTGTGCTTTAGGAGATGAAAAATTTAATCAAATATCTGCTTGTAAGTCTGCTTATGAAATTTGGGATACTTTTTCTGTTTCCCATGAGGGAACAACCAATGTTAAGGAAATGAGAATAAATACATACACTATTAAGCATGATAATTTTAAAATTAAATTTGATGAATCTATTTCTAATATGTATCTCAGGTTTAATGATATAGTTAATACAATGAGATCATTGGGAAAAGATGTTCCAGCAAAAGAGAAAATCATGAGGATACTGAGATTCCTGCTAGACAGATGGAGAGGAACCTCTGTCTCTATACGAGAATCATGTGACATTGGCAATCTACCTGTTAAGGAGATGATTGGTAAGTTGATGATGTATGAAGAAGAGTTTAAGGTAAACAAAGAGGAAGATGATGAACCTAAGAAGAAGTTGGTGGAATTTAAGTCTACTGCCACAAAGACCAAGGACAAGGAGAAAGTTCACATACCTGTCGAAATCTCAACAAGTGAAGGTTCAGATTCAGATAGTGATGAAGATATGGATCATATAGCCAATAGATTCTATAGGAATAAGAAATTTTTCAGAAAATAAAATTATAAGGGTAATTATGACCAGTGAGGTAATTGGAAGAGATATTGGAAGAAATATGATAAAGATGATGAGATAGTCTGTTACAAATGTAAAAGAAAAGGGCATGTCAAAGATGACTGTCCAAAACTGAAATTTAAGAAAAAGTATGACTATAAGGATAAGAAATTCAATAAATCCATGAAAGCTACATGGAGTGCTTCTGAATACAGCTTAAGTGGATATGAAGCTTCTGATTCTGAAGAAAAGAATCATGCCAACATGTGTTTCATGACTGAAACATATAAGGTAACACTTAATTCCCTTGTGCACAATGATTATTATTATGGGAATGAAAGTGATTCAAATAACGATGATAATATTTCTAAAGCTGAATCATTTGAATACTATAATATGTTAGAAGATACTTGTAATGAGATTAAAGATAAGTAAAAATCATTGAAGAAACAATATTCCTTGACTAGTACTGTTAAATCTGATCTTAGTATAGAAAAGGAAAAGAATTCTCAACTGTTACAGGAGAATACTGAACTTAAATTTTCCAATGAGAAACTTAGGAAAGACTTAGAAAAGTTCACAAATGGAAATAACAATCTCACTCGAATTCTTGGAAAACGAGTTGCACCAAAGTATACTACAGGTTTAGGATACCAACCTGGACAGAGACAGATTGTTAAGAATAAATTTATTCCAAAATCTGGACAGTATGCTACTAGTTCAAGTTTTGGAAACTATTATGCTTTATCTAGCTATTCAAATTTTTACAAACCAAACAAATTTTATTTATCAAAATTGTTTGAATATATTAATTATAGGAAACTTATTAGACAAATATGGGTGCCTAAAGTTTTACTTGCTACCCTTTCTGGACCCAAGAAAACCTGGGTACCAAAATTATCTTCTATCTAAATCTATTTTGTAGGAAACTTTCTTGAAAAGTTCCTGTAGGAAGATATGGTACTTGGACAGTGGATGTTCAAGGAATATGACAGGAGACTACTCATTATTTAAGAGCTTAATCAAAGTTGATGGAGGACATGTCACCTTTGGTGATAACTCAAAAGGAAAGATCACCGTCTTAGGCCATATTGGTAACAATGATTCAATTTTAATTTCTAAAGTATTATTTGTTGATGGACTAAAATAAAATCTGTTAAGCATTTCTCAGTTGTGTGATAATGGTTTAAATGTTAAATTTGAAAATGATGCTTGTAATGTATTTAATTCTAAAAATATTTTGGTATTTACTGCATTAAGAAATGAAAATTTATATGCTGTAGATTTAAATTCATTATCCAAACAAAAGGTTACTTGTTTAATTGATTTTCATAAAGAATCTTGGCTATGACATAGAAGATTAGGACACTGCAATGTTCATTCACTTAAGAAACTGACTAGGAAAGGTTTAGTTAGAGACCTACCCAAAATAAAATTACTAATAGAAAAAGTTTATAATCCATGTCAAAAGGAAAAGAAACATAAAGTTTATTTCAAATCAAAGAAAGAAGTTTCAACTTCTCAACCTCTCGAGTTGGTTTATATAGATTTATTTGGACCATCTAGATTTTCTAGTTTAAATGGGAAGCACTATGTCTATGTTCTTTTAGATGAATTTTCTAGATACACTTGGGTATACTTTCTTGCTCACAAAAGTGAATCTTGTTCCTATTTCATTAAATACTCCAAGTATATAGAAAAACTTAGTGGACTTAAGATTAAGACCCTAATAAGTGATCATGGCCGTGAGTTTGAAAATCATGACTTTGAAACCTATTTCTCACATAATGGCTACAGTCACAACTTCTCTGCCCTAGGAAACCTAAACAGAACAGTGTAGTAGAAATAAGGAATAGAACCCTTTAGGAAATTTCAAGAACTATGCTCAATGAGTATGAATTACCTATTTACTTTTGTGCTGAAGCTATAAATAAAGCTTGTTATATTATAAATAGAGTCTTGATTAGACCTATTCTTAAAAATACCCCTTATGAACTTTGGAATAATAGGAATCCTAAAGTTAGTTACTTTATAGTTTTTGGTTGTAAATTATTTATTCTCAATACTAAATATAATCTTGATAAGTTTGCATCCAAAAGCGATGAAGGAATCTTTCTAAGTTATTCTATATCTATAAAATCTTATAGAGTTTTTAATAAGAGGACCAAATGTGTGGAAGAATCTATACACATAAAATTTGATAAAACTGATCCACATGAACCTAAGACCCCTCTTGAAAATATTGAAGAAGATTTGTCAATTCTAAACCTTAATGACAAAAACAACGAACCTGTTGTTAAGACAACTAGTTCTGGAAATTTTCCAGAACCTATTTTTGTTGAACCTGAACATGTAAATGTACTTGAAATTTGTAGCCCTACTTTTTCTAGACTAACTAGGACCCTTAAAAACCATACTTTAGATGATGTTGTAGGAGATTTGGATAGAGGAACTCAAACTAGAGATTCTATAAGAAATCAGGTTGAACATCAAGCCTTTCTTTCATATTCAGAACCTAAAAATATCAATGATGCTATCAATGATGAATTCTGGGCAATGGATATGCAAGAAGAGTTAAATCAATTTGAAAGAAACAAAGTCTGGGAATTAGTAGACAGACCTAAGGACACCTTGACCATATGCAATAAATGGATTTTTAGAAATAAAGTTGATGAGTCTGGAAATATAGTTAGAAACAAAGCTAGGTTAGTTTCACAAGGATATATTCAAGAATAATGAATAGACTATAAGGAAACCTTTGCACCATTAGCTAGGTTAGAAGCTATTAGAATTCTACTTTCTTATGTTGCTCATATTAATTTCAAGTTATATCAAATGGATGTTAAAAGTGTTTTTCTAAATGGTTTTATAATTGAAGATATTTTTGTTGAACAACCACCTGGATGTACTAATCCTCATTTTCCAAATCGAGTTTTTAAACTTTCTAAATCTTTGTATGGTTTAAAACAATTTCCACGAGCTTGGTATGATAGATTTAGTAATTTTATTATTTCAAAAGGTTTTATTAAAGGGATTACTGACCCAACTCTTTTTATCAAAAGGATTTCCAAATATGTTTTGATAGTACTAATCTATGTTGATGATATTATTTTCGTTTCTTCTAAAAATTCTTTATGTATTGATTTTTCAAAGAGTATGCAAAGTGAATTTGAAATGAGTTTAATGGGAGAACTCAAATATTTTCTTGGATTTCAAGTTTTTCAAAATGAAAATGGTATTACTTTAGATCAATGTAAATATACAAAGGATCATTTAAAATGTTTTGGTTTGGATAGTAATAAGGAAAGTGATACACCTATGAGTACCACTTGTAAATTGGATGCAGATGAAACTGGGAAACCAGTGGATCAAACCAATTATAGAGGTATGATTGGGAGTTTACTTTATCTTACTGCTAGTTGACCGAATATTATGTTTAGTGTGTGTATGTGTGTAAGATTTCAATCTAATCCAAAATAGTCACACTTTCTTGCAATTAAAAGGATTTTCAAATATCTTAAGCATAATACTAATTTAGGATTATTTTATCCAAAAGGATAATCATTCGATTTAATAAGTTATTCAGATGCTGACTTTGATGGTTGCAAATTAGATAGGAATAGAACTTCTGGAACATGTCATTTTTTAGGTAAGTCCTTAGTATCATGGTGTAGTAAAACGAAGAATTCTGTTGCATTGTCTACTACTGAAGTAGAGTACATAGTTGCTGGTAGTTGCTGTGCACAAATTCTGTGGATGAAACATACCTTATTGGACTATGGATACCAATTTAGGCATTTATCTATAAACCGTGATAACACTAGTGTGATCAATATCTCTAAAAATCCTATATCTCACTCTAGGACTAAGCGCATTGATGTAAGACATCACTTTTTGAGGGATCATTATCAAAAGGGTGATATTACTCTTGAATTTGTAGGCACTGAATATCAATTAGCTGACATATTCACCAAGCCTTTAAGTTCAGATAGGTTAAGTTACATTAGACATGAGTTAGGAATGATAAAATTTCCTTAAACCTCACTGTTAGATAAACCTCACCATTAGTGAAACCTCACTGTTAGATAAACCTCACCATTAGTGAAACCTCACTGTTAGATAAACCTCACCATTAGTGAAACCTCACTGTTAGTGGACCTCACCATTAGGAATTCTCACCGGTAGTTGTCACCGATATGTTTTTCACTGTCTAGATTTCGTGTTTTTAATGGAAACCTTTATTATTTTTAATGTATTTATTTTTATTTCATCTCGATTCCTAAATGATAAAAATTAAGTCTAAGTCACGTTTCAATCCACCATTGAACCTTATCTCTCAAACCTTTGTTTCTCTTGAACCCTAAGCCTCGTGATTTTCAAAATGGCAAGAGTGAAGAGACCGATAGTCAGTGAATAAGTTGATGTATCGAGTGCAAAGAGGCAGAAAGAAGGATCTAAAGGCAGTGGCAGTGGAACAAGTAGCGAGAAGGGTGCAGTAAACCTGTATCTCATAAAAAGGGAAATAGTAGTTGAGAAAGAGCTGTGTGCAGAATGGTTGATGACCAGTAAGTCATTAATTCTAAGAGTTATTGAAGAGCAGGAATGGGTTGAGTGCTTCTCAAACAACAATGGTCCTTATTATTCGAAATTGGTAAAGTAATTCTATAAGTTTTTTCATTTTGAGAAATCTGAAAGTGAGAACAGAATGGTATCAGTAGTGAATGACAAGATAATATCCTTTTCTTACATTGAATGGGATGAGTGCTTAAAAGTTCCAAAATAGGGTGAATTTGGATATTTCTCAAAGTCAGTACCTCCCACTAGTGACATTTTTGATTATGAAGATGCTTTGGAAGAGCTCACTGGAGATGGGACACCAAGAAAAGTAGTTTCTACAGAAATGGATGGGGAAAACCGGTTGCTGTTCAAATTTATCCAGCATGTGTTAAGTCCAATAAGAAGATATTTTTCAAACCTCATATTCCAAGATACATTCTTGTTGTATCTGCTAAGGCATAGTGTCAAAGTGAATTTTTGTAGGCTTCTGATGATTCAAATCGAAGATATGACCAGGAAAAAATCGAAAACAAATGCTCTATTCTTTGCAAAGCTTAACTCTTTGATAATCAAGGTAAAAGGTGTGGCTGAGTCTTAGGATGAGATAGTGGTTGTAAGAGACAACTTTTGTATTACAAAAACTGTTTGTAAGTACATGAAGATTGGATGGAAACCATGGAAAAGGGAATGGGTAAATGATGATGAGAAAATTTATGAAAAATTTAACCCTGTTGGCCATCCCAATCAGCCAAGAGATAAGAGAGATCCAGTTCTAGGACCTGATAAGGAAGAACCTCAATACAGTGATGATGATGCTGAGGAGGATACTTCTATAGAAGATGGAGGGGATCCTGATTTTCCTCCAAACCTAGTTGCTGAAAAGGTATCTTGTGGAAAGGAAAGTTCATCTGTGACCCTACCTAGAAGGTAAGCAGTTCAAGGAGAAACTGTTGAAGAAATCTCTATAAATGAGGAAGTCTTGCCTAGATCAGATAATAGGGAGACTGCTCCAGATTCCAATAGTAGTGATGATGATGAGGAAGAAGTATCTGAGAATGGAAGTATATGTTTGAGTCTCAGTCCTCTGATTGAGAGCTCTATTATGCCTATTGAGGATATTCTTGAAGTAGACAGACCAGTACCTATTTATGACATACCCCAGCCTATGTAACTTGGTTTGGATATGAATATGGTTTTAGATGAATCTTATGAAGAGGAAGTACCCAATGAGGCAGCTGGTGCTGCTGCAGATATAGTGATGAAAACTCAGGTTAAGGGGGAGCAACTTGTAAGGATATGATTAGTTTCTGTGACCTATGAAGTAAAATATTAGTCTGTGGATCTAGAATTTGTTGTATTGGGACTATACTATATTGATTCTAATGATGAAACACCCATTATAAGACATCCTGTGTCTTATGATATTTTCTCAGAGGAAGTTGCTGCTCAACCAGTAGCTCCTATAGCTCTACCTGAAGACATTGTGAGAAAAGGAGATCTTGAGGCACTGAAATATGAATTGAAAACCTGTTTTTTGAAGAGCTAAGTAATTTAGAAAGTTCTTTGGTATCTTCTATGAAAAATGATATGTTAAGTTCTATGGAAGAATTTATGGATGAAGTAAAAGAATTTCAAAATCAAGTTAAAAGTTTGACAAAGGCTGTTGATTCTTTGAAGCAATCTGTTGCTTCATTTGACACCTTCATGAGTTCTAAATCTCAAGTTGATACTGAAATCAACTACATTCAAGGTGTAGTAAAATAGTTTGTGGATGTGTTTGAAGATTTTAAGAAGAACATAAAAACACATGTCAGTACTCAGGATTTTGTTGTGAAAAATTTGATAAGTAGTTTGACACAATCCTTCAAAGAAACAGTAGCTTTTTCTGTAAAACCTATTGGTACCTCCAGAGTTTTAGTTGATGTTGAAAATTTTAGATTTGTGCTGAAAGAAGAACTTTGTCAAGTTCATGCCAATATCTCATCTGATTCTCAGGTGATTACTACCACCAGAGATATCAGAAAAATTGTCCAAGATTATATGAGAGATGCTACTGCAGCCCAGAAGGAAATCAAAGAAAAAATTGATTACTATTTTTAGAGAGTGTACACCAAGCACCAAATAACCAATCATTTAAAGATACTATAAGAAAATCTGAAACTTCCCCTAGTTACTCAAGTCTTCAAAGAACAAGTTGGTAAGCTCAGGGAGTAGACCCCTGCTTTGAAAAAATTTATGGATAATAAGGATGATTTTATCTCTACTATGGAGAGAGGGGGAGGTATAATCATGGATTTCAGGAATCTCTTACTTCCATTCCTACATGTGGATAGTACACCTATTATTTTACCTCCAGCTCTACCTGCCTCTAGTCAGTCTGCTTCTACACCTCAGTTGACTCCAGCTTAAGCTATCATAAGTCTTACTTCTATGATCACACAAAGGAGTACCCATGACAGACTCGATAGTGTTTTAGTAGCTCAACCACCTTTGATTCACACCGATGTTCCCAAGCCTTCACCTTCACTTACCAATCCTGAATCCTCTTCTGATCCCAAATCCAAATCCAAATTAACTATTGAGGAGGTTGATTGATTAGTGGATATTACATTTGATAGGAATCTTTGTATTTCTTTTGTACTATATCATGTAACTTTGTCATGTGAAATGAAAATGTCTATTTTCTCTCTTCTTCTTTTATGCTCTGAACCATTGTTTTTCCCTTTTTTCTAATCACAAAGGGGGAGAAAAATTATAATATGGGAAATATGGGGAGAAATTACATGAAGGGGGATAAATTTATAATATGTATCTTTGGGAAAATATATATTCTATTTCTTTTTACTCTTATGTTTGTCTATAGTTTAACTCTGATACATTTCAGAGTTATGATCTGAACACACTGAGAAATTCCATTAGATGTATTTTACTCTAATTCATTAAAATTTATTTTGGATTATAATGCCATAATTTGTGATTATCAAAAAGGGGAAGATTTCTGGACTCACCTATTTTGATAATCTCAATTATGTTTAGATATGATTTGATAATCCCAAATAATGTCTATCTATATATTAATTATACTTTCTAATTATGAAATCATGCTAATGAGTTAATATGAATATCAAAATGATCATATCATATCATTGGAATATGATATTCAATGTTTATTTATGATTATAAATGTTTAACAATGATTAATCTTGATACTAACTCAATCTGGAAATGAAATGCATAGAACATATACTTTATAAGCATTCAAGTTTTTGGGTTACTGATATAGACAGAGCTACCGATAAACAAAGGTCACCGATAGACTAAGTCTATGATAGACAAGGTCATTGATACAAGCTACTGATAGAATGAAGCTACTGATAGAATGAAGCTACCAATAGAATGAAGCTACCGATAGAGGAATCCACTGATAGGGAGTGATACCACTACTGATGTTAATAGCTACTAATAGCAAGGAAGAGATACCGATAGAAGTTCACCATTATAAAGATCTACCGATGGAATTTCACCATTATGAAGAGCTACCGATACAAGGAGCTACCGCTACACATGGAGCTACCGATACAAGGAGCTACCGCTACACATGGAGCTACTGATATAAGAAATCTACCGTTATAGAGAGTAACAACTACCGATGTAAGACCTACCTTTACAAGTCCACCAATACAAGTTCACTGATACAAAGAGCTACCAATGGAAACCAGTCACTGTTTCTCTAAATCTATCTATCTATTTGGTTATTAGTAACGGTCATATTTTTTTCTTTTAATGCAATTGATATTAATTAATGATGTTTTTTGGATGTCAAGAAACCGTACCTCGTACCTGTAGAAGTAATCACGTCTTATGTTTGAAATTAATTAATTATGTTTGTTGGATGTCAGGGAACCGTACCTCATACCTACAGAAGTAATCATGACTTATGTCAAACCACCACATGAGCTATAAAAGGAAGATCAAAGCTGTGTATATAGGAGGTGTGACATAGAGAATGCACATAGAGACATATACAATAAGAACACATGAAGAACTCAAAGAACACTCACACACATCAAGAACAGAAGTTCAAAGAGGAGATTCAAGTGTTTCAAGGAATACTCTCACATTCAAGTTGAACATCTATACTGGAAGTAAGGGAACAGAACCACGACACTATGTTTTCTAGACAATTTATAGAGAAGGACTCAAATATTCATCTGTTTCAATCTAAAGGAGTCCAGAGCTATATTGACATCACACAAGAGCATTATAAACTCTTCTCTATATTATTACCCTGCTGTGATCATTTTTATTACATTAAGAGCAGTGTATGTGCTTCTGTCTATTTGGACACACACTAACTCCTAATCTGAACTGGAGGATACTGAAATCCTCACACCAAACTCTTTACACCTTTGTGTATCCCACATAGAACTATGGTAGAGGTCTGAGGACCTGGATAACCTGTGTGTTGTTGTTGTTTATTTCCCACATAGAACTATGGTAGAGGTCTGAGGACCTGTACAGTCTAAGTACTGTTGTAAACCCCGATCTAGGGTGTGGATAAAAGTTTTATATAATTTTTTTGAGAGTACTAAGTCTCAGCTTGAGACTAAACCTCTTGGTTAAAACATCTATGCATCTTATTTTATTTTAAACTATTTTCAATATTCCACTTCTAATTACTTTGAAATTCAAATCTGTTTTAAAGTAACTCTGATGGTTGAAATAGAAAGTGTTTATAATCATTGTGAAACAATAAGTTTGTTTCAAAATCTAACATAACCTTTAGATTAGTTTAACTGAGAAATAATCAATATTTGAGAAACTAATTGAACACTTACAATCTTTATAAATTCACTAAAGTTTAACTTGTTTTGTGAATTGTGGGATTTCAATATAAATCTTTTAAACAGAAATTTTTAATAGGAACTCAATTCACCCCCCCTCTTGAGTATCCAATCCAACCAACATATTAGTTATCCCATTTAGAAAATGGTAATGAATGAGTATGTTCCCACCAAATAATCTAAAGAAAAATGGGCACCCAAAGATGTTAATAATTTAGAACTTAATAATAAAGTTATGAATTCCTTTCATTACAGTCTTAATAAAAATGAATTCAATCATGTTTATGCTTTAAAAACTACTTATAAAATTTTTAAGATATTATAAGTCACACAAGAATCTATTATTAAAATAAAGGACACTAGATTTGATATGTATCATTGAGATTTTTAAATTTTCACTATATATTCTAATGAATCTATTACAATCATGTTTATGAGATTTACTGATATCATAAATTTTATAAACAGCCTAAATGATTAATTATTTATAGATAAACTCATAAATAAAATCTTGTGGGTTTTACCAAGTTCATGTTATCCCAAAGTAATAACCATTAAAGAAGTAAAGGATTTAAAAAAAATATTGGTCCAGGATACCATTATCTCTATATTGACCTATAAAATCATGATGAAACAAAAAGTAGAAAATAAGGCCTATGAATATATAGAATTCAAGAAAACCACCACCTTAAAATCTATCAATGATTAAAAATCTAGATGTTATGTTCTATACTAAATATGATCAATTAATTCTAGAAGAATAACTTCCTCAAGTGATCCAAAAAATTCAAAACAAAAGGAAAAACTGAAAGTGACATGCTATAAATGTAAAAAAAAGGTCACATCAAACTAGAGTTCCCCGTATACTGTAAGAATCTCAAAGAAAATAAAAAAAGGTAAAAATGATTTTAAAGTCACAAAGTGGAGTGTGAGTGATTACTCTATGGATTCAACATTATTATCCAATTCAAGTTAACAAAGCCCCAATTTCCTTACGGCACATGTTGATGAAGATGTTGAGGTTGGTACCCCTCATCCTATTTCCTCCTCCTCCCCTTATTATCATATTTATTATCCTATGTATTTTTATTCTTGTTCCTCCAACAACATAAATTATGAGGACATAATATATGCTCGTAGTCAAATTGAAAATGGTTTTCATCAACTTGTATATCTATACTTAGAACTCTAAATGATGCATAAAAAAGTGGATTAATGAAAAGAAAATATCCAAAAAGAAAAGGATACCCTCTTAAAAGAAAAATAATATCTCATTAGGAAAATAAAAAATCAATTGGATTTTAAAATTATTGAATCCACCATTAAAGGTCACAAAAATCCTCTTTCAGAATTCACCTAAGTAGAAAAAATTGAATAAAATTTTTTACTCCCAAAAACAAAGAAAATATAGGGTTGGTATTAGTTTCTCTAATCATACAATAACCTCTAAGAATAAATTGAAAATTAATTTTGTTAAATGTTTCTTGCAATATAAATCTTGTACTTATTACAAAATAACTGGTTATTTAATTTATGATTTTGATTGTAAAAATTCAAGTTATAGGAGACCAAATTCAATATATATGTCTTTTAATTTTTCCCAAAGAAAACCTGCTAAGAAGATCTAGATTTTTAAATATTTATTGGATAACATAATTGGACCCATGTTTTTGTGGGTACCAAAACCTTCAATCATTTAATTTTTTAGGAAAAGTGCCTTATGATAAAAACCCAAGAAGCACTACGGTATTTAGATACCAGTTTCTCAATTCACATGTTTAGTGACCCATATAAATTCAATTAAATTGATAAACTAGAAGGAGGGTACATCACTTTAGTGATAAATATTGGGGGTAATATAATAAATGAAAGTAACATTAGTTTTTATAACACAAACTTTATGAAAAATATTTTATTAGTAAAGGTCTTGGAACATAATTTACTAATCATTAGTAAATTTTGTGATAACATTTTTAAAATCTCAATCAAAAATGAATTTTTCAAATCTTTTGATTCAAAAGGAAAACTTTTTTTTACCGCTTCCTGATTTCAAAATTTCCATACAATTAATTTAAAATACATTTTTATCTAAAATGGAAAATATTTGTGTGCACAAGTTAGTGAGTCATGGATTTAACATAAACACCTTAGAAATTTCAGCACCCAATCTATTTTTAAAATCAATCATTTTTAACTAGTATGAGCTCTTCCCAAATTTAATTTCAAAGATGGAATGTTTTGTGAAAATTAAAATATAGTAAGCAAAAAAAATTATCTTTTAAATCTAAAATAGGAATTTCAACTTCAAAAGATCTTGAATTAATTCAACTAGACCTTTTTTTCCTTCTCAAATCAAAAATGTAGGAGAAAAAATACTATAATATCATAATTTTTGATGAATTTACAATATTCACATGATATTATTTATTATCACATAAAATTTAAGCTTTCAAATCCTTCATTAAGTTTTCAAAAAAGAATGAAAATGAAAAATGTTTTAAAATTATTTCAATTCAAATTGACCATGGATGTGAATTCTATAATAAGTAATTTAATGATTTATATTCTTCTGAAGGATACAATCATTATTTTTCCATCCCTCAAACCCCTTAACAAAATGGGGTCGTAGAGAGGAAAAATAAAAAAATCCAAGAAATTACTTGAACACTTTTAAATGAATTTTCTCTTCCAAATTATTTATTGAGTTGAGGCCATGAGTACTAAATTCTTTTTCATTAATTGAATTATCATAAAAAAATTTCTATAGAAAACCCCTTATGATCTTTGGAATATTAAAAAACCCAAAGCCATCCTTTTCAAAACTTTTGGTTGAAAATATTTTATTTTAAGCACCAAACACAATCTTAGAGAATTTGATTCTAAATTTTATGAAGGTATCTTTTTTGGGTAATCCAACTCAAGAAAACCCTACCGTTTATTTATCAATAGGACTGAAATGGAAGAATAACCAATCCATGTTGTATTTGATGAAAATTTTCCAAGACCTCAATGTAAAAATATTTTAGAAAATATTATTTTAAATGAACCTTTTCAAACTAAAGAAGTTGAATAAGAACATTAATATCCTTCAAATTCTCCTACTAAATTTTTCAAAAAATATTTAGACCATCCCCTTTAAAATTTCATCATATATTGACAATCAAGAACTCATACTCATAATTCAATCTTAAATTAGATTGAAAATCTTGTCTTTATCTATCATCTTGAACCCAAAAACATTAACGATAAAAATCGATCACTTTTTATACAAGAGGATCTAAATAAATTCACTAGAAATGATGTATAGACTCTCATGTAAAGGCCTAGTGATAATTTTGTTATAGGAACTGAATGAGTTTTCAGAAATAAACTAGATGAGTATTGTAATATTACAAGAAACAAAGCTCATTTAGTTGTTAAAGATTATAATAAATAAGAAGAAATTGACTATGGTAAAACCTTTTCTCCCATTGCTGGGTTAGAATCCATTATTATCTTGTAGAAAATTACCTATCATCTAAATTTTAAACTCTTTCAAATAGATGTATAAATCTATTTTCTAAATGATTTTATAAATATTTTTTTTTGTATAACAACCACGTTGTTCTGAAAATACACTTTTCCAAATTTTGTTTTTAAATTATCCAAAGCCCTTTATGGTTTAAAATAAGACCCTTGGGCTTGGTATGAATGAATTTTAAATTATATTCTTTCAAATGGTTTTAAAATTAGAAAATACAATTCTAATACCTTTTTAAAACACATTTAATATGTCTTGTTACTCATTTAAATTTATGTTGATGATGTGTTTTTTAGATCCACAAATGAATCTATTTGGTTTGAATATTCCAATTTAAAGAAAAAGTAATTTGAGATGAGCTTTATGGGTTAACTAATTTTTTTTCCATGTTTTCAAATTTCTCAAATAATTGATGGAAAATTTTTAAACTAAGTAAAATAAACCAATTATCTCTTAAAATTATTTTAAATGGATCATGCTAAGGAAATTAATAAGCCCATGAGTACAAATTGTAAGCTTACATTGGATGAAGCCTGTAAAATGGCCAACAAAAAGATTTATAGAAGTATGATTTGTAGTCTAATTTACCTTACAACAACCCAACTTGATATCATGTTTAGTTTTTTTTATTCTAATTTTCAATCAAACCCAAAAGAATATCATTTAAAATCTGTCAAAATTATTTTTCATTATTTAAAAGGATGTAAAAATTTTAGTTTATTTTCTCTAAAAGGAACCTCTTTTAAATGAAATTCTTTTTCCAATGCTGATTTTGGAGGATGTCTACTAAATATGAAAATTACTAGAGGAAATTTCCATTTGATAGGAAAATACCTTGTTTTATGGAGTAGTAAGAATCAAAATTCTATTACTCTTATTACAACTAAAGTGGAATACATAGACCTTGGGAGTTATTTCGCCCAAATTCTATAGATACAACACACTCTCTTAGACTCTAGGATTATATTTGACCATATATCTATTAACTGTTACAATACCAGTGCCATCACTATCTCTAAAAATCATATCCATCACTCTCACACCAAACTAATTGATCTTTGATACCACTTATTAAGATATCATATCTAAAAGGTGACATATTATTGGATTTTATTCCAACAGAATATCAACCCACTGATATTTTCCCCAAAAATTTATCCAGTTTATCATTTAAAATCCATAAAAGTTTAATTAGGAATGGTTCACTTGTGATGTTCTTCATTTGATTATGATTAATTTTAGTTATCTTTCAAATATTTTTAAAACCTGAATTTTTTTTTGTTCTTTTTATTTTTTATTGGCCATGATCCCTTTATCTCATCTTGTACTCTTTTTATGGGTAGCATAAACTCTTTTATGATTCTTAAATTTTCCTTATGAGAGATCTATTTTTTTCAATTTTTTTTATTATTTCAAAAATATTTTTTCTCATAGATTCAAAATTTAAAAATCTCAATTCCCAATATTAGTTTTTATTTTAATCTTCAAAACCACTGTTTAATATATTTATTCAAATATGTTTCAATTTTTTTTTTCAAATCTTGTAAAAGTATTTATGAATAAACTTATTTTAAAACAAAAAATATTTTTTTATCTCTCTTAAAGAAGATTAATATTGAGTAAAAAATTATTTTATATACTTTCTTCTCTAAATTTTCTCTTGATATGCCTTTTATAGAATAAAAAACAAAAAAATGATTTTAAAGTTTGATTTATATTCAAAAGAATCTATACAATATCTTTAAAAAAATGGTCGTAAATTCATTTCTTGAAGAAAAGTAATATCATGAGAAGGGTATGTAAACTTTTATTTTATCTATTATTCTTCTTTTATTCTATATCATTATTTATTATTTTTTAATATCTTATATTTTTTCTTTTGATAATTATTTATTATCCTCTTCTCTTTAAAATTCCAATCCCCTCTCTAATGATCATATTATTTGGTGAGTTTGGAAGTAAAGAGTTTTTTTTCAAAAAAAAATATTTCTCTTTTATCACTTTCTTTTCATTTTTAATTTCCCATATACATCTCTCTCTCTAATAATGATATTATTTGGGGAGTTAGAAATTTAAAAGTTTTTGAAAAAATCTTTTTTTTTTCTTTTTAAAATATTTTACTCTTTAAAAATATCATTTTAAAATTATTTTTTTTTCAAACCCCCTTAGGTATTCCTTCAAAAATATTTCTTAAGATTCTCTTTACTCTACTAATTTTTATCCTTTTTATGTTTTTTCAATTTTTTATAATTATAAATTGGGATAAATATTTTTAAAAAGAAGTAGTGTGTGCAGTTTTTAAAATTATATAAAATTTATAAAAATATAATTTTCATAAAGGGGGAGTAGTTCTTAAAATTTTCTTTATCTTCTCTAGTGATTAATTGTTTTAAAAAGTGGGATATTTTATAAATATCTTATTCATTTTTACTAGAATTATTTATGTGTTTAATTATTAATCTTATTGGATATCTAGTTTCAATATTTAATTACATTTATATCTCTTTTACTCTTAATTTATGCTTAATTTACTATTTTAAGTTAAGTATTTGTGACCATAAAAAAGGGAAATTGTTGTACCTATCTCCATCATGTCATTTTAATGATAAAAAACACCCACCTATGTTTCTAAAATTTTCATTTAAGTTAGTTTTATTGTTTTTATTAAATACAAAGTGATGGAATTAAATATAATCTTTGTGTTCTTTAAATACTTGATAAAGTCTTGGTCTTGTATGTTTTCATCCTTTAAGGCCTTGAAAACTTGTTTGAATATCAATCTCAGGTCATAGAAGGAAGATTCTGATGATCCTATTGAAGTAATGAAAGTAAAGGCATTGCTGACTACCCGATTCCATATGTCTATAACTAGATTATGTTCAGAAGACCCATCATCCATCTAGTAGAGTCCCAAAGGACTACCACTGGTGAAGGTAGTAGAATATGATTCTCTCAGAGTACAATGGCTAGCTGGTGGAGGTGTACTAGCCAGCTGATAGAGGACTTTTAGCAGTAGACCACCCTAGGTAGGCCAATGACTACCCTCTTGTGGCTATTAGGGATTTGGTGGCACCATGAAAACTCTAGTGAGGCAATACTTATTATGGTTAAAATAATGTTAAGGTTGTATTCCATGTATTCATAACTATAATTGATTTCTAGATCCTTCTCAGTCCTTTTGGATCTTATAAAAGGATTCCATTATCTCCTTAAAGTTAACTAATTGTTACCAACAATGTTTCCAAGATCAAATCGATGATGAAGTGATAGAGTTATCAATCCTATCAAAGAGAAAACTCTAGAGTTCTAAATATCTCAAAGGATCACTACCATCCTCTCAAATACCCCATCCTTATTTGTACTTAATCCATTTAAGAGATTTGTGAGGAACTTTGTAACAAGTTTTCCTAAAGAAAATCTATCTCTTTTCAACCACTTTTATATAATGGTTCTCACTATGAAAAAGTAAGGAACATGTTCCTTGTATATCGATGAATCTTAATAGGGTGATCAAAAACCAATATTATGAGGTATGGATTTCTTGATCACTACTAAGTTAAAGGGATATATATAATAGACTTCTCAAGTTTAGAGGTGAACATATAAGGGATCACATAAAGATTTATCCGAAATACTAATCAATTATTTTTTCCCTCTATTTACTTTTATACATGGAATCATTTAACATCATTTCATATAATTGAATAATTTATGTTTGATCATTTTAATTCTTAAATTACTTCGTATTATCTTTAGAAACCCACATCGAATTTATCAACCATCGCTCAATAGATTTCTCACTTTATCAATTTAATATCATTTAAATTTAAATTCATATTTAGTGTTCACTTTTATATTTATAATAGAAATTCACCCCTCTCTTTCCATAATCTCTAACTAAAAATTTTTATCAGAGGGGTGATTTTTTATTTTTATAAAAAATCTCTTTATTTCAAAACCATCTTCCTATTTTATTTTTTTATATCCCAACTGATTTTAAATATAGATTTTATTATGAAATATAATTCCAATATGCATGATACTATTTTTTATGGAACCATCTATTCATATTGGAATAATTGGATGTCAAAATTTCTTGTAAGTATTAGTTATCCCATTTATAAAATGGTAATGTATGATTATGTTCCCAATAATGAATCTGAAGAAAAATGGACACCTGAAGATGTTAATAATTTTGAACTTAATAAAAAATTTATGAATGCCCTTAATTTCAATCTTGATAGAATTGAACTCAATCATATTTCTTCTTGAAAAACTACTTATAAAATTTGGAAATTATTTTAAGTCACACATGAAGCTATAAATAAAGTAAAAGAGAGTATATTGGATATGTATTTCCAAGATTTTGAAAGTTTTATTATGTATTATAAGGAATATATTACAATAATTTTTATGATATTTACCCACATATTCAATGTTATAAAGTCCGTTGATAATGAATTATATATTAAAAAAATCATAAAGAAAATCCAATGTGTTTGACTTAGATTATGGGATCCCAAAGTCATAACTATTCAATAAGAAAAAGATGTGAAAAAGATGGTGGTCGAGAAACTCATCGGATCCCTAATGACATATGAAATCATGATGAAATGACATGAAGAAAAGGAGGCCAATAAATCCATATAATTAAATAAAACCATATTCCTAAAATCTCTAAAAATTAATAACCATATATGATATTCCAGACCATTATCTTCTTACAAAAAACATGATAAAATACTAATAGAAGAAGAAATTCCACAAGTGATAAAAAAATTCAAAACAAATGGCAGAACTAGAAGTGAAATTATATGAATGTAAAAAAGAAATATCACATCAAATTGAAGTAAACTGTATATAATAAAAATCTAAAAGAAAATAAATAAGGAAAAAAAGATTTTAAAGTGACAACATGAGTGAAACTAAAGAATCCATGGATCCAACATCATTGTCCACTTCAAGTGAACTAATCCCAAAGTACCTTATGAAGCACGTCGATAATGATGTCGAGGTTAGTACCCATGATCATTTTTTCTTATCCTCCTCCTCTTCTACTACTTCTTATACATTATCTTATTATTCTTGATCCTCCAGTCACCTAAATTATGAAGACATTAATTATGATCACATTCAACTCGCAAAATGGTTTTAATAAACTCTCATCTTTATACTTAGATATCTAAAAGAAACATAAATAAAAAGTTCAAGAAAAAGAAAATCTTCAAAAATAAAAGGATATTCTCATTAAGGAAAAATAATATATCATCATGAAAATAAAAAATTATTTATATGTCAATAATATTTAATGCACCATTAAATATATAAAAAATTAAATTTCTAAATTCATGTAAGGATAAAACAATTTGAATAAAATTTTGGGATCTAAAAATCATGGGAAATATTGGTTTGCTATTTGTTATGAAAGAACTTATATAAATCAATCAAACAATAATTTTTTTTAAATTCTATTCATAACATAAATTTTTCAATTATTGAAAAAGAACAGATCATTTAATTTATGAATTTGACTATAAAAAACACACATTATGGGAGACCAAAATTCAATCCATATCTCTTATAATTTTTCAAAAAGAAAATATGATAAGAAAATATGGATTCCAAAATATTTATTGGATAACATAAGTGGACCCAAGTTTTTTTGGGCACTAAAAACTTTAATCATTTAATTTTCTATGAAAATTATCTTCTAAGAAAAAACCAAGAATCACTATGGTATCTAGATAGTGGTTTCTTGAGTCACGTGTGTGATTACCTTTCTGAATTCATTAAAAATTATAATGTAGAAGGATATCACATTAATTTCAATGATAAATATTAGGTTAATATAATCAGTGAAGGTACTATCTATTTTTATAACTCAATGCTTATAAATAGATGTTTTATTAGTAAAAAGATCAAAACAAAATTTACCAATAATTATTACATTGTGTTATAAAAGTTTTAAAATATCTTTTTAAAAATATTTTTTCAATTTTTTTGATTCAAAATGAAAAATTTTATTTACCGCTTCTTGATTTCAAAATGATTATAAAATTAATTTAAAATATATTTCCAACCATGATGTCAAATATTTGAGTGAAAAATATAGTTATTCATGGATTTGATATAGATTCCTTAGTCATTTAAGCACATAATATCTTGTTAAAATCAATCATTATCAACTAGTATGAGATATTCCCAAAATATATTTCAAATATGACATGTGTTATGAAACATTTCAATATACTATAAAAAAAAATCCTATTTTAATTCTAAAAAACAAATTTTATCTTCTAATTTTCTTGAATTAATTCAACTTGACCTTTTTGGTCTATCTCAAATAAAAAATATATAAGGTAAATCCAATACTCTCGTAATTGTTGATGACTTTAAAACATTCACATGGGCTTATTTATTATCTCATAAAAGTGATTCTTTCAAATCCTTCATCAAGTTTTCAAAAAAATATAGAAAATGAAAAAGGTTTTATAATTATTTCAAATCAAAGTGATAATGGAGGATAATTCAATAATAATTAATTTAAAGATTTATGTTATTCTGAATACTATAATCATTCTTTTTCTACTCTTTGAAAATCTCAACAAAATATGGTAGTAAAGAGGTGAAATAGAATAATCCTAGAAATCAAAAAAATTATTTTAAATGTTTTTTCTATTCCAAAATATTTTTGGGCCAAGGTAGTGAGTACTAAATGCTTTATCATTAATTAAATTCTCATAATCACTTTAGTTAGGAAAACCTCTTATGAACTTTAGAATAGAAAAAAAACCCAAAGTGGGTTTTATAATTTTTTTGGTTACAAATGTTTTATTTTAAAAACCAAATACAATATTGAAAATTTTGATTCTAAATCAAATTAAGGTATAAATATTATTTACTCAAGCTCAAGAAAATCTTACCATGCCCTAAACAAAAGGACTAAAGCTATGGAATAATCAATCCATGTTCTATTTGATGAAATTTTTCCAAAACCCATTTATAAAAATGTTTTTGATTTTTTTAAATGAACCTTTTAAAAATAAATAAGTTAAAGAATAATAAAAAGAATATCCTTAAATTTCTCCTCATATAGTTTAAAAAAAATCAAAAGTATATCCCCTGGAAAAATTCACCATATATTTACAAGTAGAAACTCATACTCATAGCTCTGCCTTAAATGAGGTTGAACATCTTTCATTTGTATCTTGACTTAAGCCCCAAAACCTTAACTATGAAAATTGGATACTTTAAATTAAATATTTACTAAATAAATTCACTCTAAATGATGTATTGAATCTCATGTAAATACATAGTGATCATTCTGTAATAGGAATTAAATGGGTTTTCAGAAATAAGCTTGAAGAGGTTGGTAATATAAATATAAAAAAGAATTTTTTAGTTTCCAAAGGTTATAATAAATAATAAATAATCAAATATTGTGAAACCTTTTTTATCATCAATTGATTATAATCCATTATAATATTATGGGCATTAACCTCTCATCTAAATTTCAAACTCTTTTAAATGGATGTCAAAAGTGATTTTATAAATGGTTTTATAAATGAAAATGTTTATGTAGAAAAACCACCTCATTTTAAAATTATTATTTTTCCAAATTATATTTTTAAATTATCCAAATATATTTATGGTTTAAAAAAATACCCCAGGCTTGGTATGAATTCCCTTTTAAATTATCTTTTTTCAAATGATTTTAAAATATAAAAAGATGATCCAAATATCTTTTTAATACATATCTCAAATTATTTGTTTCTCATTTAAATTTATATTGATGATGTGATTTTAGGATCTACCAATGAATATATATATTTTAAACATTATGATTTAATGATAAAGTAATTTTATATGATCTTTATGGGTGAACTAAATTATTTTCCTAGTTTTCAAATTTCTCAAAGAAACGGTGGAATATTTTTTTAAAAAAGAAAATACACCAATGAAAACTTAAAAAGATTCAGAATAGATGATTATAAGGAAATTAGTAGGTCCATGAGTAAAAATTGTAAGCTTATGTTGGATTAATTTGGTAAAATGGATGATAATAAGATTTATAGAAGTATTATTGATAGTCTACTTTACGTTGTTGAAACCCAGCATGATATTATTTTCAGTTTTTGTCTCTGTGCTTGTTTTAAATCAAATGTAAAATAATCACATTTAAAATATGTTAAAAGGATTTTTAATTATTTAAAAGGATATAAAAATATCAGTTTATTTTATCTAAAGTGAATCCCATTTGAATTAACTTCTTTTTTCCAATACTGATATTGGAGGATTCCAACTCATTAGGAAAAGTACTAGTGTAACTTTTCATCTTCTTGGAAAATACCTTATCTCATGGAGTATTAAGAAGTAAAATTTCATTTCTATTTCTATTGTTAGAGCAGTATTAATAGTTGTTGGCAGTTATTATGCACAAATTCTATGGATTCAATACACTATCTTAGACATAGACCTTATATTTTACCATATCCCTATTAAGTGTAACAATAACAGCGCTATAAATATTTCTAAAAATCCTATCCAACACTCTATCACCAAAACATTGATCTTCGACACCATTTCTTAATAGATCACTTAGAAAAAGGTGATATCCTTTTTGTTTTTTTCTAATGGAATATCAACTCATTAATATTTTCAGCAAACCTTTATCCCTTGATCATTTTGAACTCACTAAAGGTGAATTTGGAATGGTTTACTTGTAAAAATATTCATTTTATCTATGGTTATCTTGATTTATCTTTATTTTTTAAAACCTAAATTTATTGTTTTGTTCTTTTTATTTTGTATTAGATTTTATCTCTTTATCTCACCAATGTACTCTTTTGAGGGGGAGCCATATCTCTTTTCTAATTTTTAAATTTTCCTTAATAGAGATATTTTGATTTCAGATTTTTTAATTATTTACAAAGTAAAATTTCTCTTAATTTAAAAATTTAAAAATATAATTTCCATAAATACGTTTTTTATTATTTTTAAAACTAATTTTTAATATCTTTTAGGAAATATTATTCAATTTTTTAAAATTTCATTAAAGTATTTATGTATATACTTATTTTAAATTAAAAATGTTTGTTTTTTCTCTCTTAATGAAGATTAATGTGGAGTAAAAATTTATTTCATATAATTGTTTCTATAACTTTTCTCTTCTTTTTCAGAATAAAAATCAAATAATTATTTTGAAGTGTTATTTCTCTTCAAAGGAACCTCTAGAGGCTCTTTTAAAAATAAATGGAGGTAAAGTCATTTCTTGAGGAAAAGTGATGTCGTCAAAAAGGTATATAATGTTTTGTTTTCTCCTTTTTATTTTATTTTATTATTTATTTTTATTTATTATTATTTTCATATCTTAATTTTTTTCCTTGATACTCATTTCTTTTCATTTTCTCTTTAGCATTAAAATTTATCTCTATTTATCAAATTATTCTGGGAGTTTGGAAGTTAAGAAGTTTTTTTAAAAAAGTTTCTTTCTCTTTTCTTGTATTATTTTATTTTTATCTATACTTTTATTTTCGTATATCCCTCTCATTAATAATGATATTATTTATGGATTTTTTAAGGTAAAAGGTGTCTTCCAAATCTTTTTGTCCTTTTCAAAAAAAATCATCTTTTAATACACCCTTTTCAAATTCTTCTTGTTTTTAAACTCTCTCTTGAGTATTTCTTCAAAAAT
Source organism: Viscum album (assembly GCA_963277665.1). Lineage (NCBI taxonomy): Eukaryota > Viridiplantae > Streptophyta > Magnoliopsida > Santalales > Viscaceae > Viscum > Viscum album. Next base: position 1,546,481,205 of record OY728142.1, read on the forward strand.
ATTTATTAACTTTATCTTTACTCTATTTAATAGGGGAGTATGACACTTAGATAACTACTTCACTAGTAAAGGACCTTCACCCACTATAGGTTAGTATAGTCTTTACTAAATAAGAGGTAAGGGAAACCCACGACCTGATGTGTTATGGGGGTGAGGGGTACTCGTCCCAACATCTATATGACCAACCAAACCGATATCCTTTGTAGGTCGAGCATCACTCAAAGGTGTGACATGAACATAATTCCACACATTGAAACACATACATAGTTAGGGGATCCATGTGTTGTTATAATAGGGGAGCATCACTCTACCTTCCTAAAGAGTATAGTGTACCCACATCCTGAGATGTTAGGGAAGGGTATAGACCCCGATGTCAACCCAATGATCCACCATGAACACTATCCAAGGTCCATCACTACTACTTTAATGGATTTACTAAATCATGCCACATCGTATCTTGTAGGCCACTATAAAGGACACCATAACATTATATACATAAAACTACTCAGGATAGGCTACCTGTAAGTCTGAATCCGACTCATGGAGAAAGAGTTATGAAAGGCGGAAGATCCTCCAAAAATGATTACACGATGTGTAAGGGGGTCCACACAATATGTGACCCTTCTAGAACACCTGACTGTATTCTATGCTACATGGATTACCTGTCCATATAATCATACACAATGTGTATAGTTTGAACATTGTGTTTCTTGCCTCACCCCATCCCTCGACCATGTCTTTCCTCAAATGGACCAACCCTATGTGTCACACACATGGTGTGTACTCTATGTACAGAGCGTTTCCTAGATAAATGGCCTCCCTAGGCCATGCTAATATCCGTGTCTGTGTCTAACACCCCGTGTCATGTCCCTGGCCATGTAGTTTCACACGACCATGTCCCCTTGACATGGTTTCTTGGCTATATCCCTCAGCCACATGACCTAGGGTCACTACATGGTGTGTAACCTTGGTACATAGAATGTAGTACTCCAAAGTTATATTCTTCCCCAAATGAGAAGAACACATGGTGTGTGACCCTACACCACATTGCGTGTGATTGGAAATTCCTATGGGAATTTCCTTGCGAGCTGTCCGAATCAACCCAGTTTTCCCTGAAAACTATATATCTACCCTCAAGGGATAACCAACAATCGTATAAGGGTACTAAAACCTTAAAAAACGCATAAAAAAGTGGATAGATACTTAACAATCAAATATTCCTACCTCATGGAGAAACACCAAAGATTCGGGTGAAAAAAATGCCTGGAACATGCTTATTATTGGTCTAATGACAATATATGTCAAAATGAGGATCAACGACACCTCATCGCCTTAGATTGGCCTCAGTTCTTGCTTAAATCCAAAGGGGGAGGGGCGGGTTACACCTCTACTCTATTATATCATGGATGCCAAGGGGTTGGGGAGGGTTAATTGATTTAATTTTATTAAATCAATTAACATCCTTTTAACACCCCTCTACCAACTCACCTCCAACCTGACACCATAAGTTTAAGAATGTTTATGTCACAAATAGGGTAAAAAAAACATTCTAAACTCAACCGCAGCCTCATATTTCCAATCCAAGACTCCGAATATAAGTTATTTAATGTTTCAAAAATAAATTGAGCACGTGTGATAAAATACATTTAATATTTTTAATATTACCACACTGAGGCTCTCCAAGCCCTAGAATCCTATGCTGACTCGAAGACTGAATTTGAAAATATTCTTAAAAATTTTCAAATTATTATAGATCAAAACCTGATCCACTAAAGTGATCACATAATATTTCCATTTATCACTTGTATTAAGAGGTTTTTGAAAATTATTATCATCATTAACCCATGTATTCTAATACTGGTTGACATAATTCCCATACTCCTTACTTTTGTAGCATTGGAGTGTGGTTGGTGAATTAAATTGAGTGTTATCCTCATTATTTTCACTATATTTATTATTTATATCTCTTCAGAATTTATTTTCTTAATGGAATTCCTTTAGAAACTTGAAACACTTAATAGTCCTTATAAGATAAAATTTCCCATGATTCTTTCTACACATTTAGCATAAAGTAAGATTTATTTTATTTCCACCACAGGATTTATTATTATAATTTCCTAAAAAATATATCTTTATCTTCTTATCAAATCCTTGAGAATGATGGGAATATCTGTAAAGACCCAAACCCTAGTATCCCGAAACCAGTGCTAAAACATGTTGTGTAATTGTTTTTATAAAACAAACTGAATAATTACACAAAAAATTACAAAACAGAGGACCTTTACCAGTTTAGGTTTTAGATAATTAGATACAACTATTACATTTCATCAATAATATATAAAAATAAAATTAAACAAAATAATCTTTAGTGCGTTACCTCCACATAGAAAAATACCTCACTGATAAATCTACCAATCCTATAAAAAATAATTTAAAATATAGAATGAGCATTTAAAATTCCTAGTAAGGGGTTTTCAAACCATAAATACATTTAAAATATTTCCTTTGAATAAATTTATATACTTAAAATTAGGTTTTCCAAAACATTGAAATATATATATATATATATATATATATATATTATAAAACCATTATTTTCTCAAGATAATTATAATTAAAAAGAATGTTGGGATTTATCCATTGAAAATAATAATTTTATGTTGGTTTATTCATGATTCTTGGTAGACCATAATAAAAATCATAACGTAAGGACACTAGGCATAACTCATATGAAACAAAGTTCTCTTAAGACTTATGGGTTCACTCCCCATAACGTCACATAACATACTAATGCCAATTTTTGAAAATAATTTCAATAGAACAACTTTTATCAATCCTAACCTAAAACATTTCAAAATTACATACATAATATTTTTTTCTTTGAAAAGAAAATAACCTTCCTCATAACATGTCATCAAATTTTTTTCGAGAGTTTCTAAAACATTTTTTAGCATAATACCATGCTTGAAATAACATTCATTGTTTATAAATCATAAATACAATGGATAAATAATTAAAATTAATACTTGATATAAAAATGAATAGAATGTTAGTTATAATTTAGATAATGACCATACCTAATTATGCATGACATTCCAAGGGGTGAAGATACAAATTCGCACATGAAATGATATCTTGTTTAGAATTCTCACATAAAATGATAACTATTATAATTTAAAAACTATGGTTTCTCAAAAACATAAACCATAAATTGAAAAAATAAGAATAAAATATAACTTCTTATATAGATTTAGAAATAAAATATTAACCATTTTTAATAAATAAATTGATATATATATATACATACATATAAATCTTTATACATAAAATGATAGGATGAAAATATAATCAAACATTTGATAAAAATAAAGACCCCCTTTCAAAATATAGACTTTAAAACAAAAACCCATATTGTATAATTTCTGAAAAACATAAATTTATATAGAAACATATATATATATATATATATATATATATATATATACACATATGTATATCTTTGTATGTTACATAATTTTATAAAAATAAAATCAAACCTTACACGACATAGATTTAGAAATAAAATTTAAAATATAATTCCCCTATCTAATATGTTTTAAAAATATATAATTATATATGTACACACACACATATAATTCTTTTTGAAATGAAAATTAATTGATTAAAATAAAATAAACACTAAAATTCATAGTAAGGAGGGTTTTGTAAAGAATCCTTTAAAACCTAAATTTAAAACAAAATTTTTTCATCAAAAATTATTAGAACAAAAACAAGATAGGTATGTACATATATTTGTATATACACTTATATATATATATATACATGTCTTGTAACATAAATAAAAATTGAATCCCTTATGTTATAAATTTATGAAAATATAGATAGATGGATTAGATTACATATTTATATATACATATATATCTTTGTACAATAAACTTAAATAGATGAAATTAAACCCTTATTTTTTTGGATGAATCAAGGGATTATGGGCTTCATGACACCAAGAAAGAGGGACTGAGCGAAAGTGAGGAGGGTAATGGAAGGGTTTATGGTTTTTTGGGTGAAATTGAGGATTTATAAACTGAAAATAATAACATATAGTATTTAATTAATTCATAGATGGAACTATAGATAAATTGTAAATAAAGTTTAGTTGGTTGGTTATATTTTTATTTATCTCAATTTATTTCAAGGGAACCCATGGAAGATGTTGATAATAAACCGAGTCAATGATTCAGTTTTATTTATTTACAAATTAATCATGTCATTTTAGAAGAAAATGATTCTGATATGGTCTAGGTATGAGGGTGAATTTTATGGTGGAGAGAGAGTCTAAGCCTAATCGTTTGAGGTAGAGAAAAATAAAGGTGATGATTGGGGGTTTGGAGAGACCGTAGGTCGAGCAGTTGCTCGAGAATTGTGGTTGAAAGTAGTGGTTGAGGTTTCCAAATGAAGGTGTCGCCAACGGTGGTGATCCGATAGTGGAGAGGCTTGGTTGCAGGAAGGTGATGGTGGTCCGGATGGAGGGTTTGGGGAAGAAGAAAATGAACCACCATCAATCAACATTTCATTTTTTTTTATCATTTTGGGCTTCACATTTTTTCAGATTTTACCTTTTTTTATCTTTCTTTTTGGTTCACTTTCCAACCATAATTGTCAATTATTATTTTATAAAACAAAGTCAACATTCCTTTTTTTTTGTATGTGTCATTCTTAAACCCACAATTCCATCATTTCACTCTTTTTATTTATTTTTATTTTATCCCAAATTTTCACATTTATTTTAATTATTTATTTTTTTTCATTATGTTTTATCGTAAAATCATTTTAGCATTACATATATACATTTTAGTTTTTTTAAACATATATATAAAGTGTGTTCTTTTTATAATAAAATAAAAAAATAACACATATAATAACATAATAAAAATGATAAATATATATTTATAAACATATAATCATATTTTGATATGTAAATCAAATAATTATATATATTTATAAAACATATAATTTATATTTTCAAGTAATGTATATATTTTTAAAGCATTTCACATTTTTTATTCTTTAAATTAGTTTATTTTAAAATCAATATAATTATATATATTAAAACAAAAATTATAACTTTTTATACATGTATAAATTATATATATATATATATATATATATATATATTTATAATTTCAAAAATATCATAATTCTAATATTTATATTTTATGAAACATGTTACTATAATATGAACATTTTAAAATTTATTTATTTCAAATCACCTTAAAATTTTAATACCATTATTTAAAATAATGTCACTTAAAAAAAATTGACATTTAAATATTACAACTTATAATACTTGAAAATAATAATTTATTTAATATACTCAAATTTTAATAAAATAATTAACATATTATTTCTATCATCACAAAATAAATAATTTTATTGAATACATTCATTCAAAATATTTTTCTAAATAAACTTTTGATAAAATTAAATTTTCTATTCAAATACCTTTATAATTATTTTTATGAAACTAATATAATACCTATATCCATATTAAAATATCCTTTTACAAAAAATAATACTAGAAAGTAGTATTTGTTTTTAGAACATTAATTTAAAATTAATTTGAAATATAATTATTTATAACTATTATAATTAATTAAAACAATTAAATTAAATTATTATTTTTTATAACATAGTATATTATTAAACAAATTACTTGGGAGTTACAATATACAGTCTCCATTTGTACCTTGACAATTCATTAAACAATTTATTTATAGTTATTAGAGTTCATTATGGATAACACCTTTCAGAGACTTGGTTTTAGGCCACTAAAGAACCAATTAATTTTTATTCCAAGGTCAATGATAAAAGTAGAAGCACACCTCAAAAGTATTGTAAAATTTTACTCATATATACAAATAGATTCATTACCCTTCTGTTTAAGATTGATAAACTCCCATTCCATTTTCATGAAAAGAGTTTGAGGAAAGCACTTTCAAAAAAATATCCTCTAAAACTCATCCCATTTCTTGGAGACTATTTATTCCCTTTTCTACATATTATTAATATAATTCCACCATTGGTATAATTATTGTTGCAATTGATACATTTCTAGGATAACTTTTTCATCCTTTAAGTAGTGGAGAATGAAAAATATCTTTTCTATGGTACTGGTTTACTGCTCGGAAACTAGTGGATCTGAGGACCCAATGAAATAATGTGGATGTTACCTCATGAAATACTCAACGGTTAATTGGTCCCTCATTTTATCATTTGTAATATTATAATGATTCATGTCTTGAGATAGTTTCACGAGCATAACAACAAGATTTTTCTTTCCATCTCCAAGGAAATTTGGTTTATCAAGAGTAAAATAATTACATTGTGTGATAAATTCATTATTAACATGATTAATACTAGTTACAAATATTGAATAAAAAAAGCAGTATAGTCATAAAGCTACAATAATCAGAGCAACCACTCACATAATCATGAAAATCATTCCTGAGATGTTATAAATTATGAAAACTTCATATTAACCATGGAGGTTTTACGTTAAACCTATATCACTTTTAATTAATCATAGGTATTCTTAAGTTATATCCTTATATTATTAACAACCTAATATAAAAAATTAAATAAACCATCCTCTGATAACAACTGAGGAGACCTAAGAATAACATACATAAATATCGCCTCATTTTAGATGAATATTCAATAAATTTCACAATAATACACACTCAAGGACCATAAACATTTAGTTTTTTTATAGGAAAGATACATAATAAAATTATTTCAGAAAATATATTCAATATCTCCTACAAATTTATTCTTACTCAGTATCCTTCACTACTACAAAAGAGGCATTTAACATCACTAGAATATGCCTTTATCAGCGTTAAAAAAGTACTTACTACCCCAACACGGTTAAAAGGACAAGAATTCTATTAGCACTAGAAAATAATTGATAAAGGGGTGATTTATTATTGAAAAAAAGTGTTGATAAATCACACTTTTTTTAGTTCTTTTAAAAGTGCTAATAAGGACACCCTTCATAAGTGCTTCTGAAAGCACTAATAAATGGTCCCTTTATCAGTGCTACTAAAAGTGATGATAAAGGATACTTTATTAGTGAATTTATAAATACTGATAAATTACTTCTTTATCAGCACATTTAGTAGCATTGATAAAGGGAAATATTTTAATATGATGTTACAACACACTACAACAACAGAAACAAGGAATACAATACTCTGTAACAACACAATGTATCACAAGAAAGAGCACCAGTAACAACAAAAAAAAGAAAAATTAGATACAAATACATAATTTAAATGATATACAATTTCTAACACAAATTCATGAAAAAAACACTATTATAGAGTATTTCATTTTTTATTACAAAAATTAATGTCAATTTTGAATAAAAAGGTGCACTTCGAGTCACCGTGAGTCGGATTGAGGTGCGACTGATTCCTACACATCACAAATGACTTATGGATGATTTTACCAAAGTAAAAAAACAACCAAAATGAATTTTTAAATTTTTGAGTATGTGAGTTTTTCCCCACTAAAATTAATGTCAATTTTTAATAAAAAGATGCACTTGGAGCCGTACCGGTCACACTGTGCATCAGATTGAGGTGTAAATGATTCTAACATGTTTCAAAGGAATTATGGATCATTTTCCTAAATTATCAAAACAATTTGAATGTGTTTCCTTGGTTTTGAGTATGAAAATTTTGTTTTTTACTAAAATGTCATTTTAAACTGGAAACATGCACTTTTAGTCATTTAAGTTTCATCTTGTGTAGGTTTGACATGAGAATAATTACTACAAGTCAAAAATGATTTATGAATCATGTTTCTAAATTATCAAGACAATATGACCATGTTTTCTTGGTTTTTAGTGAGTGACACTTTTTTTTGTATTAAAATGTAAATTTTAAGCTGATAACAGACACTTTGGTTCATACCGATCACATCATGAGTCAGATTGAGGTGAGGCTAATTCCTACACATCAAAAATGAATTATGGATCATTTTTTTAAATTAAAAAAACAATCTGGATGAATTTTATCAGTTTTGAGTATGTTAGTTGTTTTTTTACTAAAATTAATGTCAAATTTGAATAAAAAGATGCACTTGGAGTCATACTGGTCACACCGTGCCTCATATTGAGGTGGAGATGATTTTGAAACGTCTCAAAAGACTTTTGGACCATTTTCCTAAAGTATAAAAACAATATTAAAGTGTTTCCTTGGTTTTTGAGTATGCAACTTTTTTTTTACTAAAATTTCATTTAAAACTAGAAACATGAAATTTTAGTTATACAGGTTGAATAATGTGTGGGTTTGACATGATACTGATTAATACACATAAAAACTGAATTATGAATCATTTTACTAAATTATCAAGACAATATGAGTTTATTTTCACAGTTTTTAGTGAGTGACACTTTTTTGTGTTAAAATGTAAATTTTAAACTGATAACGAACACTTTGATCCATATCAGTCACACTGTGAGTTGGATTGATGTGCAGATGATTCCTACAGATTAAAAATGACTTATAGATAGTTTTATTAAAGTATAAAAACAATCCAAATGTATTTTCTTAGTTTTGAGTATGTGAGTTTTTTTTCCACTAAAATTAATGCCAATTTTGAATAAAAAGCTGCACTTGGAGTCATACTAATCACAACATGCATCGTATTGAGGTGAGGATGATTCGAAAATGTCTGAATAACTTTTGGATCATTTTTATTAAGTATTAAAACAATCTGAATACGCAACCTTTTTTTTAATAAAATATAATTTTAAATTGGAAACATGTAATTTTAGTTATATAAGTTGCATCATGTGTTGGTTTGACATGAGACTAATTCCTACACATAAAAAATGAATTATAAATAATTTTCAAAAATTATGAAGACAATATGACTGTGTTTTATTAGTTTTTTAGTGGGTGACATGTTTTTGTATTAAAATGTCAATTTTAAACTGATAATGGACACTTTGAGTCATATCGATCACACCATGATTCAGATTGAGTTGAGGATGATTTCAACACATCAAAAATGAATTTTGGATCATTTTATTAAAGTAAAAAAATTGAATTCTTTTTATTGGTTTTGAGTATGTCAGTTGTTTTGTTCACTAAAATTAATCTCAATTTTGAATAAAAAGATGCACTTTGAGTCATACCGGTCACACCGTGCGTCAGATTGAGGTGTGGTTGATTCCAACATGTCTCAAATGACATATGGATCATTTAATAAAGTATAAAAACAATCTGAATGTGTTTCCTTGGTTTTTAGTATACCACTTTTTTTTTACTAAATTGTCATTTTAAACTGAAAACATGCACTTTTAGTCATACTGGTTGCATCATGAGTGGGTTTGACATGAGACTGATTCCTACATGTTAAAAATGATTTATGGATCATTGTCCTAAATTAATAATAAAATCCACGTGTGTTTTATTGTTTTTCATCAAGTGAAACTTTTTTAAATTAAAATGTGAATTTTAAACTTATAATGAACTCTTTGAGTCATATCAGTCACACTGTGGGATGGATTGATGTTAAATTGATTCCTACATGTCAAAAATGACTTATGGATCATTTTCATAAAGTAAAAAACAACCTGCATTTGTTAACTTAATTTTTAGTATGTCAATTGTTTTTTCCCACTAAAACTAATGACAAATTTGAATAAAAAGATGCACTTGAAGTCACACTAGTCACACCGTGCATCAGATTGAGGTGAAACTGAATCTAAAACATCTTAAATGGATTATGTATTATTTTCCTAAAGTTTATAAATAATCCTAATGCATTTCCTCAGTTTTTAGTATGCAAATTTTGTTTTTTACTAAAATATCATTTTAAACTGGAAACATGCAGTTTTGCGATGCAAGTTGCATCGTGTGTTGGTTTGATATGAGACTAATCACTACACATCACAAATAAATTATGAATCATTTTTCTAAATTATCAAGACAATCTGAGTACATTATATGAGTTTTTAGTGAGTGACCCTTTTTTGTATTTAAATGTAAATTTTAAACTAATAATGTTGAATTTGACACCATCCCTCCTTGATGAACATGGTATATCAATGCTGGTTTTCCTCTAATAGTTCTCTCATACACCTCCTTACTTTAGTGGTTTAATACACACATATTTATTCAAAAATTTAAGTTGGATCATATACTTTTTTGATGATTGGGGGTTGTACAGATATTACTTTAATAACACTAGTGGATAAATTGAAGCTTCTAACATAGAACGATCTTACATTTGGAATACTACCCGATATAAAATCAATTAAACAAGTGGGGAAAAACATTATTTCAATAAGCCACCTAAAATACTGGCATAATGGATCTTATCTTAAGTGATAAGTGTTGTGTGGACTTTTCAACAAAGTTTCTCAAACATAATCTTGGTATGATCCTCATTATACTTCATTTCCCAATAATTTTACCGTTTTCAATCCTGCACTTCATCTCCTCCTCTACCATAGTCTCTTCCTCAGTCTGTGCCTTTGCCTCCTCCACCATGTCGGTCTCCAACTCCAACTCTGCCTCCGACTCCACCTCCACCTTCGACTCCACCTCCACCTCCACCTTCACATTTGATATTTCCAAATAATTTTATTGCTTGCAGGTTATTGATTCTAAAAAAATTAATTTCCCCCATTATACTTATCCCTGATGAAGAGATAAAAAATAATATATAACCATTCTGACACTAATTCTTCACTCCCCAAATATATTTTGATGGTCATAAATCGTACTAGATCAAAAACATAATATTTAATCACTTAATTTTGTTGTTGGTATACATTATGACAAAAATTATGTTTTCCACTCATCTCTAAACAAATTTATTTCTTCTTTTTAGTATCTATGTTATTGGAAATATTGATAGTATTGAAAAAATATAGTCAAACAAATGATTAAGAAATATATTTATTGAAATTTTATTTAACTTATTAAATTACCTGTAGTGGTATTCAAGTCTTTTCATGCTTTATGATCTCTCTCATAAATTTGAAAATATAATATCCAAAATTTATGCCATTATCTTTTTTGAGACTCTGCGAAAACCTTGATCAAAATAAGTAATTTTTTTGAAATGATTTTATAGTTAAATATTTATATATATAACTTAATTTGTTTTCATTTATTGTAATTCATATGATTTATCCCTTTAGAAACCAAATTTATGCCATGATCGAGCCTATATTTAGATACCACCCTATCATAACAAAATTATTGTTAAAACAAAGACTAAAAATTATAATTTTATGTTATCTATAAAATGTTTATTGAAATGTATTAAAAATTCACAATACACATCATGTGTGATCATTTGGTTAGATATCCATGCATTGGATCCAAAAAATACATATTCGGGGTGTCCATATTGACTGTGATCGACATGCAGTGCACCCTAAAAAACAAAAACAATTAAGTAATGAAAAAAATAAAAAATATATTTTATGCAACTAGATTGTATAGTTTTACATTTTAATTATAGGAATCCAAAAGAGTCTTTTATATGATACTTTTTTATTAAAATCTTCAAGTAAATAATCTTTTTTATTCTTAATTTTTTCATCATACAAAGTATGTTCGGTCCTTGAAATGATACATGTATTAATGAATCTAAATCATGTTTCACACGATCTTACCTTTATATATTTTTAATATAAACACACGTAGAAAATATTATTAGTTATTAACTTTAATAGACATATTATCTCACTATTTGGATAGACGTATAATGAAAATGTACCTTATGTGTGTATTCACAACTGAGATACCCATTCATTAATGCTTTATAATCCTATTTAGAGTCTCGAATCCAATTCTATATGTGTAGGAACTTCAATATATTTATTTTTAATATTCAATTTAAGACATAGATTTATCTTTAAATGTGGTATTTGAATGAAGTTGTAATGATAATAAATGTTTCTCTGGAACTAGCGGGGAGAAGCTACTCTCGGAAGGTAATTTTGTTTTCTTGGTTGATTCCCTTGATTTTTTTTAATTTGAACTTTCATTTCTTCCCTGATTTATCCATATATAGTATCATACCTCACTTCATATCTTGTATAATCAACTGTGATAGGTTTTCATATGATTTTTTTGTTAAATACATACACCATGTATCTTTATAATATTATATGGCCATGCTATTAAAGATACAATATCATATTTGATCATTGTAATATCTAGACCATCAACTGGAACAAGAAACTCAATAGTCGGCTCATGAGCTACCTCAATCCCCACTCTCATGTGATCTTTTGGGAGGTCTTTATGGTGTATCATATCTCCTAGTATATTATACACTATAAACATCACAACATGATGGTACATTGGTGTTGAAAGATACAAATGACATACAACTGTACCTTATATAATTTTAGAAATATAAAGTTATCGAAAATTGTTTGATTGACATTTAGGAGAAAGAGTAAGGAAAAAATTTATTACCATGGGTAAGATATGAATTTGGGGGTAATGAATAGCCTCAAAGCTAGTGGGATCATTTGGTTCAATTTTTATCTTTTCTATACTACTGGTTCACTTTAATCCTTTCTCATACATTGGTCTACTAAACCAGACCAAACAATAATATCTTACAGTGGGTCTATTTGTGTCTGCAATAGTCTCACCATATTATATGTATCTTCATGTGGGTTTATATTACAGAAATATGTTTGAGGAGAAAATCCGAAACCTAATCCTCTAATGCAGCCATATTGTTCAGGCTTCTTTAAATCTACTGAAAGTATCTTTTGTTCCGGTACAACTGTTGCCGATTCTTATGTATAAACCATAAAAAACTATGAACATAAATAAATATTTTTATTTAATATTTTTATAAAGAACAAAAAATTACAATTATTTTATACTTAAACATGTTTACCATACTATTTTTGTGTTTTAATCAACTAATTTACCCTCTTTATTCACATGAGACTCCTTCTATAACACATGACGTGGGATGGAAGTGGCTTTGGATTTTCATTCATCAATATTAATATAAAAAAAGGAACATATATTTTTTCATATCACATAATTAAACTTTTATTGTTGATTTAAAATACATACCAATTTCTTCCACAATGAAGCCTATTCCATCCTTGCTTTTCAATAGGGGTACTTTGGTTTTGATGCACGTTCATTATTTTCATAACACTTTTTCTTTATCATAAATTAACAATTTTGATTGAAGTTGGATAAAATAAATAATGTAAAATAATATATTATGAACTTCAATGCACCTAATATGATTTCTCATTGTGGAAATTTATGAAATAAGTCCATGTTTCCTTATTTATAATGTGTTTATAACAAACTGGTGGGTGGGGATTTACTTTCCCCTCACCATCCCTAAGTTGTAACTTTGTAAGAAGAGTTTGGAATCCTCTATGGGATTTTTCAGAGGACATTAAAACAAATTTATTACATAAATCTTCTAAAATAAATGAACTCTAAAAGGAATAATGAAAATTAAATCAACATTGAACTATATAATTTTAGTAAAATAGAGAAAGTATATCATAACATCACCATTATATCTTTCCAAAGGATTTCCTTCATTTTAGGTTGGAGGTGTTGCCATGAATCAATATCAATAAGCATATTCATCCTCATTGTGACCCCAAGATAAGTAATGAACATCGAATTATTGGGGTCAATAGGTTGGCTGCATTGATTCCAATCAACCTCAAATTTTATACCCTGAATTCTTTCCTTGATAATTTTATTTAATACAATGATGTTGTGTTATTGTTTTTGTTTTTCATCAACATGTTGTTGATCCACTAATAATTTCACAACTTCATTATCAATAGGCCATTCTTCCTCAAGATTGTTAACTTCATTATGTTCAAAAGGCATTTTCTGCATAAGTAGTAAAACATTTAATTTGTCTTGAATAACAATAATACAGTACACTCTATGCATAAAATTTCACATTTTCATGCATCTTTCCTGAAAATTGTTACTATATTGAATAGAGATATAATAATCCAATACTCCAGTACAACTAACCTTCACCAAATTTATTTAATATATCCCCAGAAACTTGATTGTCTTACACATATTGATGATGGATCAGACTCCCTCTTTCAAACTATCCTTCCTCCCATCATTGTGGTTCCAATGTTCTTTAATTACATACCCCCGGATAGTTATTATTTCATTTTGTTTCTTGATATCCATCCCCCATATTTTGTGGACATCCAACTATGTTTCTTAAACTACTCTAACCAAAATTCCTCCCATAGAGGGTACTAGTGATCATTTTGGATGACTACTGCTTGGATTAGTTCAAACTACATAGAAGAGATGAGGGATGTGTCTCAAGCAATAAAATGAAATAATAACTATTCAGGAGTTGAATGGTCCCTGACACTACCATGACAACATCAACTCATCCCCACTAAGATGAACTGAGTCTGACCTATGTTACTAGTCCTTTTACCTCACCTGTATCTCAAATATAAGAGCTCTATATCTATTGAGGTTCAAAAATAACTTAAATGCAATTTTAATTATGGATTCTAACATATTACATTTAAAAAGTAAGGAATGAAAATTCAAATCCACATGACTTTAACTCACATTCATTTACTTCCAGTCATAAACATTTACTATTTTCCACTTCTTCTGAAATGTTTCATTCTTTATCAGGGATTAGAAGAGATACAAACTTGTGGTGGTATTGGTGTAAGGTGGATGGGAGATCTTGAAAACAATACATTTCTTAAATATAACAAGAGAAATTATCCTGAAGATGAAGTCGAAAGTAGGGAAGAAGAGATATTCTCATTGTGGGAGGAGTACCTTTGAGAGTCAGATTGAAACCATTTTAAATTTATCAAGTTTTAAGGGGATAATAATCAAAATGTTCATTTGGCGTGTTTTTTTGCTAACAAAAAATGTGCAGTGTGGGTATTTTTTGGAGGTCACCCATCTTAGTGGTATTTTCATCCAAGTATTCTTAATTATGGAGTTATAATAGGATCTAATGTGATTTCCCCCAAATTTAAAGTAATTTTTGCTGAAGTATTTTCAAAACAACCAACTGAGTTGTATAAAAAAATACATATCAAGAAACTAGAAAAATTCATTCATTATATTTTGATTAATTTTTATGTGTCATTTTTTTGGGTTCTCAGGAAGTAGTAAATAAGGAGGATGAAAGGATAAAAGAGTCGAAGAATGATTTGGAAGATACAGTATTTAATGCTGTGGTGGTCGCTTTGATGGATATTAATGAATAAAATTCAAGCGGTAGGTATGTCATCAAGTAACTTTAGAACCACAATGATGGGAGGAAGGCTAGTTTGAAAGAGGGAGTTTAATCCATCATCAAGATATGGAAGGCAATCAATTGTATGAGTAGAGATTAAATGAAGGTAGTGAATATTAGTTGTACTGAATTATTGAATTATTATATCTATATTCAAGACAATAAAAATTTTCATTCAAGATGCATTCAAATGTGGAATTTTATGAAAGAAGTTTATTTTATTGAATATCTATCTTACCAAAATGAATCCTTATTTACACAACCTTTTTTATAAAACCCATGGCCCTTTTTATGAAAAGTTAATTATGTTTCTTACCACTATTATGGGTTGTATTCTTATTTAAATTATCATACATTAGTAATATTTTCATAAAATAAAAATGAGATACATGGTTTTCATGTAGATCAGGGGAATAGAAAATCATCATAGAAAACCTACCTACTTACTTTACTTAACCACTTTATATGCATATTGGTGTACATGTAGCTGATTTTTCCTTGGGTTGAAGGTTTCAAGGATTGATTATTTATTGTAAGGGATAGCGTATCAAATGATAACTAGTGGATACTTGTAAAGATCTTTTCATCACTAGTAGGTTGGTTATTCATATAGGGTTTTATTTTTACTTAGGATTTATCAAATTTTTATTGTTTTTATTCCTGTAGGAATTTATATTCATTGGTTTCTATTTTGTACTATTTTACATAGATGGAATTTTCATGTGAGTTTGTTTTGTAAACCATTTCTCATGGATAATGTTGAACGCTACATATTTATTATCAATGATTTGGAATTTGGTTGATGGTTCCATGGGTTGAGTAACATTTTGATTCAGTTTAGGTCAGGTTATGAATAGTTAGAAAATATTGTGATGTTATGGTGTTATAAAAGGGAAATTTATCGATAATATAGCTCACACACACACAAATAAAGAAGATAAATTTTTATAAATCAGGAAACTTCATCAAAAATCACTTCATTCTTGTAGAGGAATTTATTTATAAAATAATTTGATAGAAAATTAAACTCATATATAACATCTTTTATAGATAACACCACATATGGAAACTCTTCCATTGGAATATGATCTGGTGTGCTGTGCTATCTAATGTTTTCATTTATAAATGTAAAACAAAGTAAATTAATAAAATATATTTACTATAATTTTATAAAAATAAAAACTTTATTTTTAACTAATTATAAATTTAAAGGACATGGGAAATTATTAGAAACCATTCATTGATAATTTAAATAAATGGTATATCTTTTAATGATCTCCATAACCCATTGAATACCTTGTTCTCTCATAACTATAACGTTTTAGTGAATAAAATTTTCAATAAATGTATTA
This sequence comes from Viscum album, assembly GCA_963277665.1. NCBI lineage: Eukaryota > Viridiplantae > Streptophyta > Magnoliopsida > Santalales > Viscaceae > Viscum > Viscum album. Next base: position 1,546,497,896 of record OY728142.1, read on the forward strand.
ATAATTTGAACCTATCACTCAATTTTAAACACACCTCTTCTTGAAAATACATCAAAACATGTTTGGATCAAATAAAAAACTGAAAAAGTAAACTTATTTTGATTTCAATGAAAATTTAAAAAGTTTGTTACTTATTAAATTATATCTATATAACATATTGAAAATGTTAACCAATATAAAATGGAAAATTTAAACTTTAGTTCCTTGAATTAGAGTAACCCATTCGCATTAAAACAATATGTATATGAACCCACTTTATATTATTCATATCAAATAAAATTACCTCTGAAATTAGTCCAATATAATGTATAACTTTTTTTCATCTCCACGTGCATGTAATACTATGGAAATAAGATTCAAACAATGACAAACCACACTATCTAAAAGGTAATAAGAAATGATAAAATGGGAGTATAAAAAAAATCACCATCAGCTGCAACAACGGATGTAGATTCATTTCGCAGTATTCTCGTATGAAGCTAGAATGAGTTTATAGAATAGGGGTGGAATTGTGTACGTATAGGTAAGTGAGAGAGAGAGATGAGATGTAGGGTTCTTCAAGGTTAAGAAAAGTGCAAAAACACAAACTACGAAACCCAAAAAATTAAACAATGAGAGAGGAAAATAAGAAAATAACATACATTGGATTGTAGCCTTGATTCATCCGAGATAAGGTAGAGGAGTAGTGCCGACAACAGGGGACTTCCGGGAGAGCTTGAGAATCAAGATTGAATGAGTCACGATTAGGTTTGTTTTAAATAGATTGAGGACACTTTTATCAACACTTTAAAAAAGCACTGATAAAAAGACATTTTATCAGTGCTAAATTGATAAGCGCAGATAAAAGGGAATCGTTATCAATGCTAAAAATGCTCTGATAAAATTAACCTTTATTAGTGCTGATAAATGATTTATACTTATAATTACAAATAATTTTTTTTAAAAATATTTGTATAATTATATATTTTTTATTATAATTTTATAAATATTTTAAAAAATATAATTATTTATTTATAATGACAATAATAATTTTAAACAAAATTTATATTAATTGATTTATAATTATAAATATAGTAAATATTCATTTATAAATATATTTATAATTATAAATATATTTATACCAATGTATATATATTTGATAAATATATAAAAATATAAAAATATTCATTGTTTAAATATATTTATTATAATTTTATAATTACTTAAATATATAATTATTTATATATATAAATAGATGAATAATTAATAAAAAAAATATTTATATAATTATATAATTATATAATTATATAATTATATATATATATCCCCCAAGGTGCAACTCATTGGTAGTTGGACCTGTGGGTCTCGGTGAGGTCTCGAGTTCAAGTCTCACCAAGTAAATCATTTAAATAAATTTATTATAATTTTTATATTTATTTTAATATATATAATTATTTATTCATAATTATGTAATACCTTTTTGAAAAATAATATTTATTTATTTATAATAATTATAAATATATAAATTTATAAATTTATAAATATAGTAAATATATATATGTATATATTTATAAATATTTATTTACAAATATATTTTTAACATTATTAATGGATAATCTTAAATACATGCATTTTAAAAACGAGTGAATTAAATAATTCAAAATGTGTACACTTTAAAAACATTGAAAAAATGGATAAGTTTTATTAATTAAATATAAATTATTAAAAAATATGGATATTTATATTTAATTAAAGATGAATACATATTGAAAAAGATAAAACGTAGTAAATAAATAAATATATAAATAAATAATAGAAAATGATAAAATTAGAAAACTAAAAATACTAAAAATGAATAAATAATACCTAATTGTAATAATATTAAAAGTAAATAAATAAAATTGACCAATTAAAAACATAATACATTAAATGTTTCATTTTATAATGAAATTATAAAATATACACTAAAATATGAATAAATTACATAAATATTAGGTGTATGTGGCATCCCGACTTTATATAACATAAACTTTCATTACATTACACAAACTGAGGATCTTTAAGGTTTAGTGTCTTGGAAACCGGGAACATAAAACATGAAAACAACATAAAAAATTCATCTTAAACACTTGAAAGGCTTCTCCTTAAGTTCATCCTAGGTTCATTACTGCATCTCATAACCTGGGGACATACATCAAAAGAGAGGGTGAGCAGAAGGCCCATTAAGGGAAATAAGAGAAACATTTTACATGTTAACTAGAGATACTTCAATAAGGTCATGAAAAGAACATTATGGCATGAGAAAGAAATCATGCGGCATATCATAATAAAAATAAAGTTTTTCATAACTTTAAGATGTGGCTACAACATTTTACAAAGACAATCATTTCCATTTCACCAAGGTCCATCCCCAAGGTGTCAATAAAAATTACCAAGGTTATTCATCAAGGTATCACTCTAAATGGTCATCTCTAGAGATTAAGTCTTTACCCAATGCATTGGAGCACTATCAGGGCGCACCCTTAAATTTGTCTTTATCATCACGTGAGCCACATATATCATCATCAATAATTTCATAAACAACCCATATAGCATAAAAGAAATGGGTTTCATTTCATAATCATAACGTTTTAAAACATGCTTTAAAGACATGATCTTTGTGTCACTTTAAAACCCACAGAAAAGGAAGGTGGGTCTCATGTATGTAAATCCCAGAATTTAAAATAGAACAACGTGGTATATATGTGAATACCCCTATAGAAGAGAGAGATTTGAGTATTCAATTAATAAAATAAAAGAACTTTAGAAAAAGAGAGATACATTTTGAGACGGAAATTCTGCAGCATGATGACTATGTTACGAGGTTTTAGAAAACATTGAAAAGAGAGGGGACATGGGTCACCCACTCATAAATGATCCATAAAATAGTAGGGGAACAGAATATAAAGGATTTAAGAACATGTTAAATGAAATTTTAAGGACATATCATTTGAGATGAAAAACATGGAAGGAGGACAAAAATTAGATTTCTATTATGAAAATCCGGTAGCCTAACGGCGTCACTTAAACATCAAAAAAAAAAATGAATTGATGAGATAAAATAGGGTCTCTCATCATATGAACAGAAAAGTTTAGTATTATAGATATAGAGATCATACCCCAACATAATAAAAATTAACTTGAAATACTTGACATGATAGTAGAACTTTGAAAAATGAGAAGGGTGAAAGAATCCCTTTAAAAATTCGGCAGCCTAATGGCACCACTTAAACATTCTTAAAACAAATTGATGAGAGCAAGAGGGGGTATCTCATAATATGAACATGAAAAGGTAATTAAGATGAATATATAATAACATCCTCCAACATAAGAACATGGAGCATAAAATAAATGACATAAAAGAGATTACTTGAAAAGAAAGAGAGAGGTCAGATCCCTTACCTTAAAACGTAACTCTTAAAACTCAAAGGTTTGGACCTTGATGGATTGGGGGCACCTTGGGATGACTCTTTAGGAGGTAATGGGACCAGATCTTTGTTGGGGGAGAGTTGGGAGTGAAAACTAAAGGAGTAAAGGGTTGGTATTTATAGGGAACATGAGGTGATACTTTAATAATTTCAAGGGACACCTCACAAGTGGTTTTCTCAAAACCATGGGATCTCCCATGGTATTTTCCATGGAGTTAGGACACATGGGGCCCCAAATACAATAATTCATTACCTTTGGTCGGCCAACCCTTAAAATATCTCATGACATCATCATGACACAGTTATGATGTCATTAAACATACCTAAACCCTAAACTGCTTTTTTACTATTCACTGAAAATTCATCTTTCTCAGAAAAATACCAAAAATTACCATAACATAATATCGATGATCTGAGTTCAAAAATAAATTCCATTTTATAAAAATAATTTTCTAATTATTTTTAATTTAATTTTTAATTAAAAAACACTATTCACTCGAAAAAACTAATACTTGACTAATAATTTATAAAACCATTATTTACCCATTTTATTGAATCACATTACTTAATCAAGGTGTATAAATTATATTAAAACTTTCTTTAAGTGATATTAATAGTCCATTTGGTCGCATTACTAATCCTAAGCGTAAAATCACTATTCATAATTTACTATTCATGAAAAATTAAGTTGATCTTATTAGACTCCAAATTTCTTACTGAACACTTTTGCAGAAGACCATTTTTTGAAAATCATTACACATCATTAATTATTTAAGGTTTACATAAATATTTTAAAATATCCTTTTTTTTCAAAATTCATCAATAAAATACATCCTAAAATTATTCGGACATTTGAAATTTCACAAACATCACTAAAGGAAGAAATCTCAATTTATTCATCCCAAAGGATTACACAAAGAAGCTACGGTCTCGTCACATAGCCCCTTATAACACCAGCATATGACCTAAGTGTAAGGTGTGCTATGGTGAGAGAATCTGAGGGAGGCTCAGATAACATTGCCCTAGTAGTAATCTCTACTAACTTGAACTTCTATTCAGTGCATGTTGAAGACTTCTCCAGAATATTGATGTGAATCTTGGATCAAGATCAGACACGATGGATAGTGGTACCCCATGCAGCCTTACCACTTCCTTTACATATATCTTGGAAAGTTAATCCAGAGATAAATCTTCCCGAATAGATATAAAATGGGCAGTCTTGGTGAGACAGTCCACAATAACCCATATCGCATTATTTCCTTTGGATGTTTTCGGGAGACCAGTTACAAAGTCCATAGTGATATTATCCCACTTACATACTGGTATGGGTAGCGGTTGTAATACCCCTTTAAGAAGTTGTCGTTCTTCCTTTACTTGTTGACACACTAGGCACCTTGTAGTGTAATCAGCAATATCCCTCTTCATGTTATCCCACCAATAATGATCACAAAGGTCTCTATACATTTTAGTGCTTCCCGGATGTATAGAGAAATTAGAGCTATGAGATTCATCCATCAGTTCTTTCTTTATCTCCGGAATAGATGGAACACATAGTCTTGTACGAAATTTCAATACACCTTCTTGATCAATATTGAAATCAGGGAACTTCCCATACTTTATAGCCTCAAACTTCTCCTTCAGCAAAGGATATTCTTTTTGAGCCTTCTTGATCTTCTCTAGTAATGAAGGTTGAGAAATGATTTGGGATAAGGTTGATGATGTCCCTTCCCTTACAATTACCATGTCCAGTTTTACTAGATCTTTAATCAAGGGATCTCCTAGGATCCTCATTCTTTCCAGAGCAACAGGATCTTTCCTGCATAACGCATCTGCGACTTTGATTGCTCTTCCAGGGTGATAATGAATTGAACAATCATATTTTTTAATAAGATCCAACCATCTCCTTTGTCTCATGTTCAATTATTTCTGCGTAAAAATATACTTTAAAATTTGGTGGTCTGTGTATATATCACATTTCTCCCCATAAAGATAGTGCCTCCATATCTTTAGAGCAAAAACAACTTCCGCTAGCTCTAGATCATGCGGAGGATAATTCTGCTCATTAATCTTCAACTGTCGAGATGCATAAGAAATTACCTTGTCATTTTTCATGAGGACGCACCCAAGCCCTTTCAGAGATGCATCTCTATAAATAATGAATCCTTCTCCGATAGAGGGTAGTGTTAAAACAGGTGCAGTAACCAATCTCTTCTTCAGCTCTTGGAAACTTTCCTCACATTCCTTTTTCCAGATGAACTTAACCCCTTTTCAATTCAACTTTCTTAGAAGATTAGAAAGCCGTGAAAAGTTTTTCACAAACATCCTATAATATCCCGCTAAACCAAGGAAACTACGAATCTCAGTTACTATTGTGGGTTGTGGCCACTCCTCCACAACCATTGTCTTTGTAGGGTCAACTGAGATTCCTTCATTGGTTACGATGTGCCCTAATAAATCCACTTATTGTAACCAAAACTCACACTTGCTGAACTTTCCAAAGAGCCTCTCCTTCCGCAGAGTTTTCAAAATAACCCTCAGATGATCTTCATGCTCCTCACGACTTTTTGAATATATCAAAATATCATCAATAAAAACTACCACAAAGTTATCAAGGTAGTCCTTAAATACTCTATTCATCAAATCCATGAAAATAGCAGGAGCATTAGTCAAGCCGAAGGGCATAACAGTAAACTCATAATGCCCATATCTTGATCGAAAGGCAGTCTTTGAAATATCTTCCTTCTTCACCCTCAGTTGATGATAACCAGATCGAAGGTCAATCTTGGAGAAGAATTGAGCCCCATGAAGTTGGTCAAATAAATCATCAATTCTTGGAAGAGGGTATCTGTTCTTCACTATGATCCCGTTCAGTAATCTATAATCAATGCATAGCTGCATTGATCCATCCTTCTTATTCACAAAGAGAACTGGTGCTGCCCAAGGAGACACACTCGGTTGGATAAACCCCTTCTACAACAAGTCTTGGACTTGTTTCTTTAACTCTTATAGCTCCACATTTTCCATTCTATACGAGGTATTTGATATCAGTTGAGATCCAGGTACGAGTTCAATGGTTAACTCTACCTCTCTTTCTGGGGGAGGTTCAGGTAACTCCTCAGGAAATACATCTATGTATTCCTGAACAATCGAAACATCTTCTATTTGTATACTCCCTTTTCCTTCTTCATCATCACCGATTAACTCCATAAAGAAAGCTATAAGAGGTTCTTCTAGATAGGGATCAGTTCGGGATATCTCACCTTGGAAGATTATTGTAGGTTGTTCATTCAAGACTACTGAGATTTCCTTACTTCTGCATTTGATCTTAGAATTATAATTTGAGAGCCAGTCCATCCCTAGTATGACGTCGAATTCCAACATGGGAATGACTACTAGATTTGCGATAAGATTGTGCTCACTGAGGTAAACACTAGAGTCTCTAAACACTGTTGATGCATGGATAATACCACTTGGAGTCTTGACTGACAATTCTACCTCAATCAGTTCAGGGATTGATTCTATATTCTTTGCAAACTTTGAGGAAATAAAGGAATTCGTAGAACCAGAATCAAACAAAGTACTTGCTAGTTTTGAGAGGACACCAAGAGTACCTGCTACCACGTCATTCGGAACTTCAACTTCAATTGTTGTGATAAAAAAAGCATGGCCTTTCTCCCTTGGACTTTGCTGAGGTCGATGGTGATTCCCCTCCACTACCCTCAGATTTGGATAGTGATTAGCAAAGTGCCCAAGTTTTCCTCACTTGAAGCATTTGACTTCAGGTAGGGCCGGAACCATCTTTCATCTGTCGTTAGTGTTGGGAAGTTGAGGCTTCACCTCACTATGACAATTCCGAGCAATATGGCCTTCTCTTCCACACTTGTAACACTTGCCACTTCCGATCAAGAAGTTCCCCAGATGCTTCTTCCCACATTTATTGCATGTGGTAAGTTGCATTTTCTTTCCACCTCTTCCCTAATCAAAAGTCTTCCATAGACTGGGCTCCAATGATCTCTTCTTGTCATTTGATTTATGAGACCACTGTGCCTCACCAAACTCTATCTTGACTTTCATTTCACTCCGCACGATATCCTCATAGCTATTGTAGTCCCGGTTGGCTAGATTCTTTTGCAGATGAGGTCTCAGTCCACCTAAAAATCTATCAACCTTCCCATTTGGATCCATGAAAAAGCTAGAGGAATATTGTGAAAGTCGGGTGAAGTTCATCTCATAGCTGCTGACAAATTCATTCTCCTTCTTCTTCAGCTTGAGAAACTCTTTCTCCATTCTTGTTCTCATGGAACGAGGGAAATACTTATTAAAGAATATTCCCCGGAACTCTTCCCACTCCATATCTTCCATCTCTCCTTGTGGATTCGTGTTTTTGATCAGTGACCACCATTGATCAGCTTCTCCCTCTAGGCGGTAAACAGAAAGGGTGACTTTTTCTTGTTCCGAACAATGAAGTACATACAAGATCTTTTAAATGGAGCTTATCCATTGTTCCGCAACCAATGGGTCATTAGATCCACTGAATGTTGGTGGTCGTTGACACATGAAGGACTCAACAGAATGTTGTTCCCTTCGTGGTGAGATCAACCTCTCATCTTTATTCAAGTTATTACTCATAACTTGAGTCAGTTGGTTCATCATTCGGATGAATGTTTCCATTCCGGATTCCATCGTAGGGCCGTCAGCACATGGTGCATTGCGGTCACCATCTGTACGGTTCCTCCTATTTCCCTCCATTTTCTAAAATAATAAAACCTTAGTGAGAAACTTATTTCATTTATGAATCTTTTAACTAAGACTTCATGCTTAGACAATTACATTTCTCTATAATTCCTTCACAACGATTCATAAAAATCTTGTGATTAACCAAACATATCACCTGGGAGTGTCGTAACCAAGAGTGAAGCAAGGACCATTATCATTCACCAGTTCCTGTTCGAGTCTAGCTCAAAGCGGTGTTTTCGAGTTTTACCCCTATGTATATCTGTGCCAGATCCGCCTCTACCTGCTCGTATCCAGACATGGATGTATTTGTTTGATAAACCACTTACTCAATACTTACCAAAATACTAGGAAGTTTTACTATATTTAAAATTTTCTATAGGGTCCTTCCTAAAGTTTTTATATCCTAATTTACAGAAATAACTAAACCATCCTTTGATACGAACTGTGGCATCCCGCCTTTATATAACATAAACTTTCATTACATTACACAAACTGAGGATTTTTAAGGTTTAGTGTCTTGGAAACCAGGAACATAAAACATGAAAACAACATAAAACATTCGTCTTAAACACTTGAAAGTCTTCTCCTTAAGTTTATCCTAGGTTCATTACTGCATCGAATAACTTGGGGTCATACATCAAAAGAAAGGGTGAGCAGAAGGCCCAGTAAGGGAAACAAGAGAAACATTTTACATGTGAACTTGAGATACTTCAATAAGGTCATGAAAAGAACTTTAAGGCATGAGAAAGAAATAACGAGGCATATCATAATAAAAATAAAGTTTTTCATAAATTTAATATGTGTCTACAACATTTTACAAAGACAATCATTTCCGTTTCACCAAGGTCCATCCCCAAGGTGTCAATAAAAATTACCAAGGTTATTCACCAAGGTATCAGTCTAAATGGGCATCTCTAGAGATTAAGTCTTTACCCAATGCATTGGAGCGCTATCAGGGAGCACCCTTAAATTTTTATTTATCATCATGTGAGCCACATATATAATCATCAATCATTTCATAAACAAACCATATAGCATAAAAGAAATGGGTTTCATTTCATAATCATAATGTTTTAAAAACTGCTTTAAAGACATGATCTTTGTGTCACTTTAAAACCCACAGAAAAGGAAGGTGGGTCTCATGTATGTAAATCCCAGAATTTAAAATAGAAAACGTGGTATATATGTGAATAACCATATATAAGAGAGATATTTGAGTATTCAATTAATAAAATAAAAGAACTTTAGAAAAAGAGAGAGACATTTTGAGACGAAAATTCTGCAGCATGACGGTTATGTTATGAGGTTTTAGAAAACATTGAAAAGAGAGGGGACATGGGTCAACCACTCATAAATTATCCATAAAACATAAGGGGAACAAAATATAAAGAATTTTAGAATATGGTAAATGAAATTTTAAGGACATACCATTTGAGATGAAAAACATGGAAGGAAGACAAAAATTAGATTTCTCTTATGAAAATTCGGCAGCCTAACAACGTCACTTAAACTTCAACAAAAATGAATTGACGAGATCAAATAGGGTCTCTAATAATATGAAAATAAAAGTTCAGTATGATAGATATAGATATCATAACCCAACATAATAAAAAGGAACTTGAAAGACTTGACATGAAAGTAGAATTTTGAAAAATGAGAAGGGTGAAAGAATCCCTTTAAAAATTCGGCAGCCTAACGGCGCCACTTAAACATTCTTAAAACGAATTGATGAGAGAAAGAAGGGGTATCTCATCATATGATCATGAAAATTGCAGTAATATGAATATAGGAGAACATCCTCAAACATAATAACATGGAACATAAAAGAAATGACATAAAAGAGATTACTTGAAAAGAAAGAGAGAGGTCAGATCCCTTACCTTAAAATGTAACTCTTAAAACTCAAAGGTTTGGACCTTGAGGGATTGGGGGAACCTTGGGATGACTCCTTGGGAGGTAATGAGACTAGATCTTCGTTGGGGGAGATTTGGGAGTAAAAAATAAAGGAGGAAAGGGTGGGTATTTATAGGGAAGGTGAGGTGATACTTTAATAATTTCAAGGGACACCTCACAAGTGGTTTTCTCAAAACCATGGGCTCTCCCATGGTATTTTCCATGGAGTTAGGCCACATGTGGCCCCCAATAAAATAATTCATCACCTTTGGTCGGACATACCTTAAAATATCTCATGACATCATCATGACACAGTTATGATGTCATTAAACATACCGAAACCCTAAAACTGCATTTTTACTATTCACTGAAAATTCATCTTTCTCAGAAAAATCCCAAAAAATACCATAACATAATATTGATGCTCTAAGTTCAAAAATAAAGTCCATTTTATAAAAATAATTTTCTAATAATTTTCAATTTAATTTTTAATTAAAAAACACTATTCACCTGAAAAAACTAATACTTGACTAATAATTTATGAAACCGTTATTTATCCATTTTATTGAATCACATTACTTAATCAAGGTGTCTAAATTATATTAAAACTTTCTTTAAGTGAGATTACTAATCCATTTGGTCACATTACTAATCCTAAGCGTAAAATCACTATTCATAAGTTACTATTCATCAAAAATTAAGTTGATCTTATTAGACTCCAAATTCCTTACTGAACACTTTTGCAGAGGACCATTTTTTAAATAAAATTACACATCATTAATTATTTAAGGTTTACATAAATATTTTAAAATATCCTTTTTTTCAAAATTCATCAATAAAATACATCCTAAAATTATCCAGACATTTGAAATTCCACAAACATCACTAAAGGAAGAAATCTCAATTTATTCATCCCAAAGGATTACACAAAGAAGCTACAGTCTCGTCACATAGCCCCTTATAACATCAGCATATGACCTAATTGTAAGGTGTGCTATGGTGAGAGAATCTGAGGGTGGCTCAGATAACATTGCCCTAGTAGTAATCTCTACTAACTTGAACTTCTCCTGTAGGAGTTTCCGTTCAAGCTTGACACACTGGAGTTCGGCTTGGGCTTGGTCCAAAGCGAAGCCCAAAGATGCCACCTCCTTCCCTAGCTCTGATAAGTGGGATTCATAAGGTTCGAGTCTACTGGATGAAGCCATCGACTTCTCTTTTTTCATTAACCATTAACATCTCTATTAAATCTTTAAGAGTAAGTTAATATATTATTCAAAAAGTTTGGGTCGTTACATTCTTCCCCCTTTAAGAAATTTCGTCCCCGATATTTTATACTTGAGGCCTAGTCGAAAAGGTGAGGGCACTTTTTCTTCATTGTTTCCTCAGGCTCCCAAGTTGCTTCTTCATACTTATGATTCCTCCACAACACTTTCACAAGGTGGGTAGTCTTGTTTCGTAGAACCTTGTCTCTACGGTCTAATATCTCCACTGGCTACTCCTCATAAGAGAGGTCATGTTCCAGTTGTACCACCTCTGGGTTCAGTACATGCAAAGGGTCGAGTATGTACTTCCTCAAGAGAGATACATGGAAGGCATCGTGAACTTGAGCTAGGTTCAGTGGAAGTGCTAGAAGATAGGCCACTGCTCCTATGAGATCAAGGATTTCATAGGGGCCAATGTACCTAGGGCTGAGCTTCCCTTTCTTACCAAACCGCATGAATCTCTTCCATGGAGAAATTCAAATGAATAATTTGTCGCCAACACCAAACTCCAAGTTCCTTCGACGGTTGTCAGCATAGCTCTTCTGCTGACTCTGAGAAACCTTTATGTGTTGTTGGATGGCATGAACCTGTTCTGTCATCTCTTGCACAAGATCAGGCCCAAGAAGCTTTCTCTCACCAGTTTCATCCCAACAAGTAGGAGTTATACATCACTTTCCATACAGAGCTTTATAGGGTGACATCTGAATACTCGAATGAAGCTGTTGTTATAGGAGAACTCAACTAATGGGAGGTGTTGATCCCATCCACCTTTAAATTACATTGAGGATAATCTCAGAATGTCTTCGAGTGTCTGAATAGTCCTTTCAGATTGTCCATCAGTTTGAGGATGATAGGCCGTACTAAAATTCAATTCAGTATTCAGAGCATGTTGAAGAATTCTCCAGAATTTTGATGTGAATCTTGGATCAAGATCAGACACGATGGATAGTGGTACCCCATGCAGCCTTACCACTTCCTTTACGTATATCTTGGAAAGTTGATCCAGAGAGAAATCTTCCCGAATAGAGATAAAATGGGAGGTCTTGGTGAGACGGTCCACAATAACCCATATCGCATTATTTCCTTTGGATGTTTTCGGGAGACCTGTTACAAAGTCCATAGTGATATTATCCCACTTCCATACTGGTATGGGTAGCGGTGGTAATACCCCTTTAGGAATTTGTCGTTATGCCTTTTCTTCTTGACACACCAGGCACCTTGTAGTGTAATCAACAATATACCTCTTCATGTTATCCCACCAATAATGATCACGAAGGTCTCTATACATTTTAGTGCTTCCCAGATGTATAGAGAAAGTAGATCTATGAGAGTCATCCATCAGTTCTTTCTTTATCTCCGGAATATATGGAACACATATTCTTGTACGAAATTTCAATACACCTTCTTGATCAATATTGAAATCATCGAACTTCCCATCCTTTACAGCCTCAAACTTCTCCTGCAACAAAGGATCTTCTTTTTGAGCCTTATTGATCTTCTCTAGTAATTAAGGTTGAGAAATCATTTGGGATAAGGTTGATGATGTCCCTTCCCTTACAATTCCCATGTCCAGTTTTACTAGATCTTTAGTCAAGGGATCTCCTAGGATCCTCATTGTTGCCAGAACAACAGGATCTTTCCTGCTTAACGCATCCACGACTTTGTTTGCTCTTCCAGGGTGATAATGAATTGAACAATAATAGTCTTTAATAAGCTAAAACCATCTCCTTTGTCTCATGTTAAATTCTTTCTGCGTGAAAATATACTTTAAACTTTGGTGGTCGGTGTATATATCACATTTCTCCCCATAAAGATAGTTCCTACATATCGTTAGAGAAAAAACAACTACCGCTAGCTCTAGATCATGCATAGGATAATTCTTCTCATGAATCTTCAATTTTTGAGATGCGTAAGCAATTACCTTGTCATTTTTCATGAGGACGCACCCAAGACCTTTCAGATATGCATCACTATAAATAACGAATCCTTCTCCGATAGAGGGTAGTGTTAACACAGGTGCAGAAACCAATCTCTTCTTCAGCTCTTGGAAACTTTCCTCGCATTCCTTTGTCCATATGAACTTAACCCATTTTCGATTCAACTTGGTTAGAATATTAGAAATCCGTGAAAAGTTTTTCACAAACCTCTAATAATATCCCGCTAAACCAAGGAAACTACGAATCTCAGTTATTGTTGTGGGTTGAGGCCACTCCTCCACAACCATTGTCTTTACAGGGTCAACCGAGATTCCTTCATTGGTTATGATGTTCCCCAAGAAAGCCACTTTTTTGTAACCAAAACTCACACTTGCTGAACTTTTCAAAGAGCCTCTCATTCCATAGAGTTTTCAAAATAACCCTCAGATGATCTTCATGCTCCTCATGACTTTTGGAATATATCAAAATATCATCATTAAAAACTACCACAGTGTTATCAAGGTAGTCCTTAAAGACTCTATTCATCAAATCCATGAAAATAGCAGGAGCATTAGTCAAGTCGAAGGGCATAACAGTAAACTCATAATGCCCATATCTTGATCGAAAGGCAGTCTTTGAAATATCTTCCTTCTTCACCCTCAGTTGATGATAACCAGATCAAAGGTCAATCTTGGAGAAAAATTGAGCCCCACGAAGTTAGTCAAATAAATCATCAATTCTTGGAAGAGGGTATCTGTTATTCACTGTGATCCCGTTCAGTTCTCTATAATCAATGCATAGCCACATTGATCCATCCTTCTTCTTCACAAGGAGAACTGGTGCTCCCCAAGGAGACACACTCAGTCGGATAAACCCCTTCTCCAACAAGTCTTGGAGTTGTTTCTTTAACTCTTCTAGCTCCATATTTTCCATTATATATGGGGTCTTTGATATCGGTTGAGATCCAGGTACGAGTTCAATGGAGAACTCTACCTCTCTTTCTGGGGGAGGTCCAGGTAACTCCTCAGGAAATACATCCATGTATTTATGAACAATCAAAACATCTTCTATTTGTATACTCCCTTTTCCTTATTCATCATCACCGATAAATCCATAAAGAAAGCTATAGGAGGTGCTTCTAGATAGGGATCAGTTTGGGATATCTCTACTTGGAAGATAATTGTAGGTCGTTCATTCAAGACTACTGAGATTTACTTACTTCTGCATTTGATCTTAGCATTATACTTTGAGAGCCCGTCCATCCCTAGTATAACGTCGAATTCCAACATGGGAATGACTACTAGATTTGCGATAAGATTGTGCTCACTGAAGTAAACACTAGAGTCTCTAAACACTGTTGATGCATGGATAATCCCACTTGGAGTCTTGACTGACAATTCTACCTCAAACAGTTCAGGGATTGATTCTATATTCATTGTAAACTTGGAGGAAATAAAAGAATGCGTAGAACCAGATTCAAACAAAGTACTTGCTAGTTTTGAGAGGACAACAAGAGTACCTGCTACCATGTCGTTCGTAACTTCAACTTCAGTTTTTGTGATAGAAAAAGCACGACCTTTCTCCCTTGTCCTTTGCTGAGGTTGATGGTGATTCCCCTCCACCACCCTCGGATTTGGATAGTGATTAGCAAAGTGCCCAAGTTGTCCACACTTGAAGAATTTGAATTCGGGTAGGGTCGAAACCATCTTTCCTCTGTCTTTAGTGTTAGGAAGTTGAGGCTTCACCTCACTATGACAATTCCAAGCAATATGGACTTCTATTCCAGACTTGTAGCACTTGACACTTCTGTTAAAGCAATGCACCAGATGATTCTTCCCACATTTATTGCATGTTGTAAGTTGCATTTTCTTTCCACCTCTTCCCTGATCAAAAGTTTTCCCTAGACTGGGATCCAACGATCTCTTCTTGTCATTTGATTTATTAGACCACTGTGTCTCACCAAACTCTAGCTCGACTTTCATTTCACTCCGCACGATATCCTTATAGCTATCGTAGTCCCGGTTGGCTAGATTCTTCTGTAGATGAGGTCTCAGGCCACCGAAAAATCTGTCAACCTTCCCACTTGGATCCATGAAAAAGCTAGAGGTATATTGTGAAAGTCGGGTGAAGTTTATCTCATAGATTTCGACAGATTCATTCTCCTTCTGCTTCAGCTCGAGAAACTCTTTATCCATTCTCGTTCTCATGGAACGGGGGAAATACTTATTAAAGAATATTCCCTGGAACTCTTCCCACTCCATAGCTTCCATCTATCCTTGTGGATTCATGTTTTTGATCATTGACCACCACTGATCAGCTTCTCCCTCTAGGCGGTAAACAGCAAGGGTGACTTTTTCTTGTTCCGAACAATGAAGTATAGAAAATATCTTTTCAATAAAGCTTATCCATTGTTCCGAAACCAATGGGTCAGTAGATCCACTGAATGTTGGTGGTCATTGACACTTGAAGGACTCAACAAAATGTTGTTCCCTTCGTGGTGAGATCATCCTCTCAGCTTGATTCAAGTTATTACTTATAACTTGAGTTAGTTGGTTCATCATTCGAATGAATGTTTCCATTCTGGCTTCCATCGGAGGGCCGTCAGCACATGGTGCATTGCGGTCACCATCTGTACGATTCCTCCTATTTCCCACCATTTTCTAAAAGAATAAAACCTTAGTGAGAAACTTATTTCATTTATGAATCTTTTAACTAATACTTCATGCTTAAACAATTACATTTCTCTATAATTCCTTCATAATGATTCATAAAAATCTTGTGATTAACCAAACATATCCCCTGGGAGTGTCGTAACCAAGAGTGCAGCAAGACCCGTTATCGTGCACTAGTTCCAATTAGAGTCCAGCTCAAAGCGGTATTTTCGGGGTTTACCCCTATGTACATCTGTGCCAGAGCCGCTTCTACCTACTCATATCCATAAAGGGATGTATTTGTTTGATAAACCACTTACTCAATACTTAACAAAATACCAGGAAGTTTTCCTATATTTAAACTTTTCTATAGGGTCCTTCCTAAATTTTTTATATCCTAATTTCCACAAATAACTAAACCATCCTTTGATACCAACTGTGTCATCCTGCCTCTATAAACATAAACTTTCATTACATTACACAAACTGATGATCTTTAAGGTTTAGTGTCTTGGAAACCAGGAACACAAAACATGAAAACAACATAAAAAATTCATCTTAAACACTTGAAAGGATTCTACTTAAGTTAATACTAGGTTCATTACTACATCTCATAACCTGGGGATATACATCAAAAGAAAGGGTGAGCAGAAGGCCCAGTAAGGGAAACAAGAGAAACATTTTACATGTGAACTTGAGATACTTCAATAAGGTCATGAAAAGAACTTTAAGGCATGAGAAAGAAATCATGAGGCATATCATAATAAAAATAAATTTTTTCATAACTTTAAGATGTGGATAAATTTTTTTACAAATATAATCATTTCTGTTTCACCAAGGTCCATCCCCAAGGTGTCAATAAAAATTACCAAGGTTATTCACCAAGGTATGAGTCTAAATGGCCATCTCTAGAGATTAAGTCTTACCCAATGCATTTGAGCGCTATTAGGGAGCACCATTAAATTTGTCTTTATCATCATGTGAGCCACATATATCATCATCAAAACAACCCATATAGCATAAAAGAAATGGGTTTCATTTCATAATCATAATGTTTTAAAAACTGTTTTAAAGACATGATCTTTGTGTCACTTTAAAACCCACAGAAAAGGAAGGTGGGTCTCATGTATGTAAATCCCAGAATTTAAAATAGAATAACTTGGTATATATGTGAATACCCCTATAGAAGAGAGAGATTTGAGTATTCACTTAATAAAATAAAATAACTTTAGAAAAAGAGAGAGACATTTTGAGATGAAAATTCTGCAGCATGACAGCTATGTTACGAGGTTTTAGAAAACATTGAAAAGAGAGGGGACATGGGTCACCCACTCATAAATGATCCATAAAACATAAGGGGAACAGAATATAAAGGATTTGAGAACATGGTAAATGAAATTTTAAGGACATACCATTTGAGATGAAAAACATGGAAGGAAGACAAAAATTAGATTTCTCTTATGAAAATTAGGCAGCCTAACAACGTCACTTAAACTTGAACAAAAATGAATTGACGAGATCAAATAGGGTCTCTAATAATATTAACATAAAAGTTCATTATGATAGATATAGAGATCATAACCCAACATAATAAAAAGTAACTTGAAAGACTTTACATGAAAGTAGAATTTTGAAAAATGAGAAGGGTGAAAGAATCCCTTTAAAAATTCGGCAGCCTAACGGCGCCACTTAAACATTCTTAAAACGAATTGATGAGAAAAATAAGGGGTATCTCATCATATGAGCATTAAAAGGGCAGTAATATGAATATATGATAACATCCTAAAACATAAGAACATGGAGCACAAAAGAAATGACATAAAAGAGATTACTTGAAAAGAAAGAGAGAGGTCGGATCCCTTACCTTAAAACGTAACTCTTAAAACTCAAAGGTTTGGACCTTGAGGGATTGGGGGAACCTTGGGATGACTCCTTGGGAGATAATGAGACCAGAGATTAGTTGGGGGAGATTTGGGAGTGAAAAATAAAGGAGTAAAGGGTGGGTATTTATAGGGAAGGTGAGGTGATACTTTAATAATTTCAAGGGACACCTCACAAGTGGTTTTCTCAAAACCATGGGCTCTCCCATGGTATTTTCCATGGAGTTAGGCCACATGAGGCCCCCAATACAATAATTAATCACCTTTGGTCAGCCATCCCTTAAAATATCTCATTACATCATCATGACACAATTATGATGTCATTAAACATACCGAAACCCTAAAACTGGATTTTTACTATTCACTGAAAATTCATCTTTCTCAGAAAAATCCCAAAAAATACCATAACATAATATCGATGCTCTAAGTTCAAAAATAAATTCCATTTTATAAAAATAATTTTCTAATTATTTTCAATTTAATTTTTAATTAAAAAACACTATTCACCCTAAAAAACTAATACTTGACTAATAATTTATGAAACTGTTATTTACCCATTTTATTGAATCACATTACATAATCAAGGTGTCTAAATTATATTAAAACTTTCTTTAAGTGAGATTACTAATCCATTTGGTCACATTACTAATCCTAAGCGTAAAATCACTATTCATAAGTTACTATTCATCAAAAATTAAGTTGATCTTATTAGACTCCAAATTCTTTACCGAACACTTTTGCAGAAGACCATTTTTTGAAAAAAATTACACATCATTAATTATTTAAGGTTTACATAAATATTTTAAAATATCATTTTTTTTCAAAATTCATCAATAAAATACATCCTAAAATTATTCGGACATTTGAAATTTCACAAACATCACTAAAGGAAGAAATCTCAATTTATTCATCCCAAAGGATTACACAAAGAAGCTATAGTCTCGTCACATAGCCCCTTATAACACCAGCATATGACCTAATTGTATGGTGTGCTATGGTGAGAGAATCTGAGGGAGGCTGAGATAACATTTCCCTAGTAGTAATCTCTACTAACTTGAACTTCTCCCATAGGAGTTTCCGTTCAAGCTTGACACGCTGGAGTTCGGCTTGGGCTTGGTCCAAAGCGAAGCCCAAAGATGCCACCTCCTTCCCAAGCTCTGATAAGTGGGCTTCATAAGTTTCGAGTCTACTGGATGAATCCATCGACTTCTCTTTCTGCATTAACCATTAACATCTCTATTAAATCATTAAGAGTAAGTTAATATACTATTCAAAAAGTTTGGGTCGTTACAGTGTATGTGTTTCTATATAAGATTTCACTAATTGCATAAATATTTGTCTGTGTGCGTTGTATATAAAAATGCACTAATTACATATATTTATGAGAAATTAATGTGAC
This sequence comes from Viscum album, assembly GCA_963277665.1. Taxonomy (NCBI): domain Eukaryota; kingdom Viridiplantae; phylum Streptophyta; class Magnoliopsida; order Santalales; family Viscaceae; genus Viscum; species Viscum album. The sequence continues at coordinate 1,546,517,079 of OY728142.1, forward strand.
ACACGACATTTGATATATGTTAAATTAAAAAATAAAAAACATTAAAAAAGAATAAGACATTAATATGTTTCCATTTTATTCATTTTATATAAATTTATATTTAATACATATTATTTATTACCATTTATAATTAATATATATATATTATACTTATTCTTTTTTATTAATAATTTTTTCATTAATAAATATTTAAATAATATCGTAATCTTTTGATTTTTATTTTTTGGTTTAATTATTAGAATTAACTCATTTTATATATCTATATTTAATATATACTATTTAATAATATTTATAATATATATATATATATATTAAATGAATTCATTTTTGTCAATAATTATTTAATTAATAAAATTTTAATATTTTTCTTAATTTACTCATTTTTAATTTTTATTTGTTTAATTATTTTATTTTATTAATTTTACATAAATATATATTTAATATATAATATTTTTAATTTTTATATTTTATATATATGTATGTTCAATTTATTCATTTTTAACAATAATTATTTAATTAATAAAATTATTAATATTTTTTATTTTTATTTTTTTAATTATTTCATTTTATTCTGGACCTTTATCAGTAGTAAAATCAAAGAGCTGATAAAAGGTACCGTTTATTAGTGCTAAAAATAACACTAATAAAGGATAACTTTTATAAGCACTAACAATAAATTATTGATAAAAGGTACTTTTTAACATCGCTAAAAGAAATCGCTAATAAAGTTTAACTTTATCAGTGCTTTTTGTTAGCCCTGATAACTGTCGACACTGTTAAATACCTTTTTTTTAGTACTGCTTCTTAGACATTTCTTACTTAAATCCATTCTTTATAACCTATGGAAAATGGAAACATAATAAATAGTGAGCATAGATTCTCAAAAAGGGTAAATATGGGAGATATAAATCAATGATCACATGTAAGATTAATATGTTAATACCCCAATTCTAGTCGCATAGATTTGATGGTTACTTTATTATATTGGCACCATAAATAAGGAATTGCATCCTAAAGGACATGAATTGTTTAGTCATTTTGAAGAACCAGATACTTACATGATTCCCATATTACATTATAAATATGAAATACATAGCAAAAAAATGTTCTTTCATCCTTGATATTATTCATAATATCGAGCTTCATATCCCAAGGAAAAGATAAAAAATAAAAGGGGTGATCTTAGATACTTAGTAAGGTTTACATACTGTAGAATCTATCATAAGTAAATAAGGAATAATAAATATGACAAGGTAAATAACTTAAAACACATTACATTTAATCAATAAATTTATCAAAAAGGCATCCATGGATAACATCAAAGTAGTACTCTCATGAATGATAATATTAACCATATTCTTAATAAAGGAAATTCTTAATATTGGATGCCATGATATCAGACATCATGGAATCTATACTGTCGATGCCTTATTCTAAGACCATTTAAATATATGGGTAGGAATACACCAAAAACCCATTTAATGTCATCTTACTAATTTGTATCATGATACCCATAGATGCCTCGTGGGGCTATATAATTTTGGGCCCCACTCACCACTTCATGTCCTATGAATTCTTTATATATCGAATGACCAATTTAATTCATGAATAATATGACTTATTAAAAAATATCCATATTGAGTAAATACTATGAATTTATCAATAACTCCCCATTAAATCAAATACTTTCAAAGTATAACACCATATGCAGAACTGGAATACATTTTAAGTAATAATCATATCCATGATACAAATAATATGGATATTTAAGAGAAATGTAATATCCAATGATCACAAGTAAGTAACTTTTTTAAAGGATAATATCATTGAAACATATCCCTGGTGTAAAATATGTAAAATAAAGTGTTGTTTTCATTGATAAATTTAAATTCCATTAAAATATTATTAAAATATTTTTGAGAAAAATAACCATTCTAATTTTGAAATCACTTTTTTTTAAATTGTGTAATTATAAAGTAAAAAATTTTCTTTGAAAATAACATTGTAAAATTTTAAAGGAAGCTTCATGAAAAATATTATTCATGATAGTGGTAAAATTATATCATATCCTCTAAAAAACATTCTTTCCATTCCTTTTTTCAAAAAGTCACAAAGTACCTCATTCAGAAAATGACAAAAATATTCCTAACAAACCGTTTTGTAAAAATTTAAACATGAATAAAAATGCATTTTGATAATTTATTTTAAAACTGTAATTTTTTTTGAAATAATTTTTTAGAAAATATAAATATTTAAGAATATTATATGTTATCAAAATTGAAATAAGGTCTATTTTTCTTTTAAACATTTCTTTGCTTGATTCAAGTTCCAAAGAGAGGAAAAGTTGGAAGAAAATATGAAAAATATTTAAGCGTATACTTAAAATGAACTTTAACCATCATGAATAAATATATATTCATATTAAATACCTAAAATGTGTAGTATATAAACCATATAAAAATAAACAAGTTCATATTACTAAATACGTCTCCATGGAGTGGAAATTGAGACGAAATCCCTTACCGCATGGTAACTTTCAAATCAAACCCCCTTGGATAAAGTAAAATGAATTGTATCCTAAAGTACCATGATTTTTAAATTATTAATTTTATAATAAATAAAATTATAACCGTATACACCATATAAAATAAATTAGTTTCATTATAATAAAATATGCCTTAATGAATGAAAATTAAGACAGAATCCATCACCTCAAGTTCGACTAGTAACGTAGGTCCTCTGACCTCCTATATAATAAATTTAAATTTATTATAATTAAATAAAATAACCATATTCATATCTATGATATCATATATTATCCATTTATAATATTTTATCACCACTTTTTAATAATCTTTTATTCTTATCATTATTTTGAGTGTTAACTACTTTGTTTTTCATGTATATTTTGATTCAGTAGTCTCGATACTTTTTTATTTATCATGATTACATCATCTATAGAATGGTATTTAAGATATATATATATCATATATATCCAATATATATATTTATAATCATCCATATAGATAAATATATAAAAATGAATTACACCATTCATAGAGACGACAAGTTGTACTTACTCCTAAACACTGATTTCACTTTTTGACAGATGAAACAAAAGAAAGGTGAATAATAATTAATCTTTAAATTATAATTATTATATCATATATATAATATATAGTCATTAAATCCATAATTATTACCATCCACATAAAATTTAAATGAAAACGGATTACATCACTTTGTGGAGGTGGTAGTCCACAAATACACATGAGCGACGTTATAGTTTTTAAAAGGATTGGAAGGTAAGGAGTTATATAAGATATTATACTTATATAATTATAGTTATGTAGTGAATATCATAAATACTTATTAGTTCCATATTTATAACCATACAAGTAATGTGGTGATGAAAAAAATTACACCGCTACGTAGAGACGGTTAGCCGTACGTACACACGAGCGATGTTTTCATTTTTTTAGGATGGAAAAGAGATGTAATATGGTTTTACCATAATCATAATAAAATATAATTATTACCATATTTGAACATACTAATTCCATATAATAATCCCAATTTATAAAATTCACTATCAATAATTGGAAAAAATTAATTTTAAAATAATTGTGCAAGACGTGACAAAAATCGCTTTTTAGAAAAATATAGTTTTTAAAAATAAACTGGGTTTATTCTTATCCTATGAATTATAAAAATATTATGTGAATGTTAAAATATTTTATTGAATATATAATAGATAAATTTTATTAAAATAATTCACAAATACTTTTCAATTTAATTTTTTCATATAAAAATAACATTGCGCGCATAAAATCAGTTTTTTCATAAAAATGTATTTTATGTGTAATAATGTTTTTATAGAAAATTTAAGCATCTAACTAATTCAAAGGAATTTCATTGGATTAATAATAATATAATATAACTAAATTTTCTTTGAATTTTTTTTTAAATAAAATGGAACTCTGAGAATGGTTGAAACAAAAATACAGTTTTCAATAAAAATTGGAAATTGTCACTATTCACAGAAAAATAAATATTTTCAAAAAAATATGAAAATATCACCCTAAGAAAATTTTGATATGATGATTTCAAAAATTTAATTATTTTTATAAAATATAATTTATATAAGTTCTATAAATCAATTATAATATTTTCTCAAAAAAAACGAATAAAAATCATTTATGAAGAAAACTTATTTCTGAATCATAAAATAACCTTACTGAAAATTTAGTACTGATTTCAATGAATTTTTATTGATTAGGTACTCTCTCTATATATTTAATAATTTATTTAATACTATTCATACCAACCAATTCAATAGTTAGGTTATAATTTTTATATTAAATAATAATATTTTAATAGTATATTAAGGTTCGTTTAGACTCAGTGTTTCATGTTGTGTATGCTCTCGAACATAGTGGTATTATTTTAAATTATCAGGGCATTAAAACCCGCCATAAATAAATTTCATCCACTGAATTTTAACATGAAATTTGTAATAAAAGGTTTGAAATTTGAGCACCTATAGCATAAAAAGTGTTAATAAAATATCCTCTTGAAAATAGGAAAAGGAAAGTATGAAGGTCACCACAAAACTGGGTTTCCAAATTGGTGAAAAAGGGTGGGAAGTAAAAATTTGGACATGGAAGAGAAAAATAACACCTAGGGATTAATATATAGTGATACATAACATGGTTATGATAAATTTAACCATAAAAAAACCATAAATATTTGTTGGGTTAAAAGACCTTTGATTTCTCTGTAAGAAATGTAATCAAATAACGTCTTTATTTCAAGGAAACTTTCTTAAAGTTGAGGGATTATTTTAATATCTAGATAAATTAATCAAGAAAATAAAATTACTTAATTATTCCCATGTCGTAAGCATAATCTCATCCATTGGTTTTTCTTGAAACTATTTTCACTTTTTCTCTTATTCCATGAAATGAATATTTGAGATGATTTTTTCATGCCTGTGAAATTTTAGTAAATCAAAATATCCATAAGTCATTCCTTAAGCCTCTAAATATTTACCAAAGTAAAATTTTTTAGAATATGATATTGAATATGATAAATTAGAGTTTAACTTCAAAGATTATCTCATACCCTTTAGCTTTCAGTTCCAAAAACATAATGGAATTATTCCTAAATAATCCTTTATATTAAACCTAAAGGTTATATATACTTCAACCCAGTGAAACATCTCCCAAAATGTCATTAATCACTTAAAAATATAAAAAGTTTTAGTAAAATTTGATCCTATAATATGATTCCTAAAATTAACTTAATATTTATTTTTCAAATCATTTTTGTAAAAAAAATTCATGCTAACTAGGACATCACGTAGGCCCGTGGTAGGTACTGCATCCTTTTCATGATTTGGTTATGGGTTTATGCCCTAAAACCTTATTGGATGTGATGGGTTTTCACATGAAATTCAAGTTATCATTTTTTTAAATCTATAACATTTCCATAAATACAATGAATATCCTAAAAAATTACATTACTCATCAAATAACTTTTTTTAACCACTAAGGTTTTCTATATGATATAATCCCAAAATATACAAACTATTTCATCTGACCAATCCATAAATAACTCAATCTAAAAAAAATATTAACCTTAAAGGTTATTAATAACTTTAAACTTATTTTCACAAAATATAAAACCATTATTCTATAAAAAACCTTTTTTGTAAAAGATATACTAAACCAAAGGGTTATATTCCCATAAATGTCTCCCAAAAATATCTTTAATCATATTAAACTCCCATCACATAAAACTTAATGAGGGGTATATATACCTATAAAATTATGATCAACCTTAGAATTATCATCCAAATACACTTTATATTTATCTCAATAACAAACACATATTAAGGGTTATCATTCTCTAAATCATGTGTTTTCCAAAAATACCATCTTATCATTTGAGTTTATCAGTACTATATGTTTTCAAATCCTTAAAGAAAATCTATTTTGGAATGATCCTTAATTTTTTCATGATTCTTATATCTAGATTATAATAATACATCTACAACATAATTCTCAAGTACCATTGCATAAACACTCCAATCCTTACAATTCAAATATTTCCATAGCATAGGTATTTCCTTGGTCTAAGAGTTAACCTTTGGATTAGGAAATTGAATTGTAAAATTACCATATTCCCCACACATAAGTCATTTAACTAAAAATGTTGTCTTAGGATGTAATTTATTCCCTTCCACCACACTCTTCATTTTTACTCGATAATTCATTGATTTATGCCTTTCTTTTCCACATATAAAACATTTTACCACTCCTTTGAGACATTATACAAGATGTATCTTTCCATATTTTCAACTTGGTAGAAATTATACCTTCTTTCCTCTATATTATAAATTACCAGAGTTCTAAAAAAACTCTAACTTTATCTTCTTTAGTGATCCAGATATTTGTTTGAGGTGCAAGTTTTCAATCATATATCATGATAATTGATTAAGTATAATCACAATATATTTCACTCCAATCATAATCACATTTGGTTTCTCATATTAACCATATTTTCCATGATATTCAATGTCAACATGGTTTCTTCTCATTCTAGAAATTGACTGAAACAAATAAGCATAGTATGAGAAAAAATAATCATAGTGGGAAACCAAATAATCTCTACCCTACTAATTTTTAGGATGTTATATTATACTTAGACTGATACTTAAATTCAGTCATGGGGTCGTATTCCCTATATGTTTTCCTAAATATAATTACCATGGTTTCTACTAAACTTTTCTCTGATACCAACTGTAAAGACCCCAATTACAGTAGCCTAAAGTTGGTGGTTACTTTATTATATTGGAATTGGATACAATCAAAGGAATAAATAGTTTAATAGTATTGAAAAAACAGATACACACATGACTCCTATATTACACTGGAAATATAAAATACATAATATAAAAAAATGTTCTTGAATCCTTAATATTATTAATAATATCTATCTTTATATCATGAGGAAATGAAAACAAATAAAAGGGGTGATATTAGATGCTTATAAAGTGTCACATAAAATGAAATCTATCACAAGTAAATAAAAAATAATCAATATGGAAAAGTAAATAACTAGAAACACATGAAATTTAATCAATAAATTGATTAAAATATGCTTCCATGGATAATATCAGTACAGTAATCACATGAATGATAATAAAAACTAAATTCTCAATAAAGGAAATGATTAATATTAGACTCCATGATCTTGGAAATCATGGTATCTATACCTCAGAGGCCTTGTTCTAAGACAATTTAAAACTATGGGTAGGAACACACTAAAAAACCATTTAATTCTAGATTATCTACTTTTCACATGAGACCTATCGATGCATCAATGGGCTATATAATTCCAGGCCCCACCCATCACTGTATGTCCAATGCATTCCTTGTATATTTAATACTCGATTTAATTCATAAACAATATGAATTATTGAAAAATATATGTATTAAGTAAATAATACATATTTATCAATAATTTCCCATTAAATAAAATAATTTCAAAGTATAACATAATATGTAAAAATGATATACAGTTTTGATAATAATTGCATCCATGATACAAAGAATATATATACTTAAGAGAAATATAATATCTAACGATAAAAAATAAGTGAATTTTTTAAAGTATGGAATCATTACAATATACCTCCAGTGGTGAATAAGTAAGATAAATTGTTTTGGTAATTTATGAATAAAAATTCCATTCAAATTCCATTAAAATATTATTGAGGAAAATAACCTTTCCATTTTTGAAATCAATTTTTTTAATACTGCAAAATTATAAAGTAAAAAATTTTATTTGAAAATAATAGTATAAAATTTTAAACTAATATTCAAGGAAAATATTAGTTATGATGGTGTTAAAAGTCTCTAATTATATATAAAAACATTACTTCCATACTTTTTTTGAAAAATTAACGAAGTTCCTCGTTCGGAAAACAACAAAAAGATTTCTTTCAAACTATTTTATAAAAATTCAAACATTGGTAAAAATTTATTTTTATAAATAATTGTAGAAGTATATATATATTTGAATATATTTTATAGAAAATATGGATTTTTAAGAAAAATATATCAATCAAAAGGTAAATAAGATCATTTTTTCTTTTAAACATTTCATTTCTTGATTCAAGTTCCAAAGAGAGTAAAAGTTGGAATAAAATATGAAAAATATTTAAAAGGGTAAACTTGAAATAAAATTTAATAATATTAAATAAATATATATTCACATTAAATTATTGAAAGGGGTAGTATATACACCATATAAAAATAAACAGTTTCACACTACTAAATATGTTTCAATAGAGTGGAAATTGAGATGAAATCCCTTACCGCTTGGGAACTTTCTAATCAAACCCCATTGGATGAAGTAAAATGAATTATAAATTAAAATTAAATTATTTTTTAAGGATTCATTATTTAATATGTACAAGGGGAAGAGTATACACCATATAAATTGAATTAGGTGCATTATAAGAAAATATGCCTCAATTAAGGAAAATTGTGATAGAATCCCTTACCTCAGGCCTGACTTGTCACACAGGTACTATAACCTTCATTATAATAAACTTAAATTTATTATAAATGAATAAGAGAATCGTATTAATATATATTATATCATATATGATCCATTTATAATATTTTTATCACGCATTTTATAATAATATTTTATTCTTATCATTATTTAGGGTGTTAACTACACTATTGGAAAAGAAGGTTATACCAACGGTTTTAAACCATTGGTATAGGTTGGAAAACCGTTGGTATAGCCTATACTAACAGTTTTCCAAACTGTAGGGAAATAATCTATGGGGAAAACTCTATACCAATGGTTTAATCTAAACCGTTGGTATATCCCATGGTATGTACTGATTTACCAATGGTTGTAGGCTAATCGTTGGTATAGGTTTGTATGACATTTTTACCAACGGTTTCAAGAAACCGTTGGTATATATTGAAGACTAAACACTATACCAACAGTTTTAAAACCACTGGGATAGTTTTTAGAGTTCTCTCAAAGTATACCAATGGTTTAAAACTGTTGGTATTGTGTTTTTACAGAACTATTGCATACCAGCCCCTCTAGTAGCCCCTCCAGTATACACCTGCATAAAAAATAGCACAAAAACAACATACAAACAGACTTAAAACAGCATAAAAACACCTAAAATAGCACAAAAAAAACACATAAAACCATGAAACTCTTCCAACCATGTCATGAACTACAATTCCCTATTTCAATCTTCATATGAAAATAATCATCTAGTAGAGTTAATAACAGTTTTAATAACTCAAACATTATTTACACCCATTTAAATCTTCATATGACAACCACTATTCCAGTATTAATTCACCTCACCCCTATACAACCCCCAACTAGAACATCCCCCCCACCTCCCCATAAAATTATAATAGTCAAAATAGTCTGATAAATACTTATTAGAGTTGAATAAGAGTTTGAAATTGGCTCAAATCCCATTACTTTTTTTTTTCTGATCCTAGATTTGGGTATGTAATGATTTGTGATGCATTTTGCATTGAACTTGTATTTTTTATAATATATGGTGAAAATATATTTTCATAGGAGTCTCTTCACTTATGACCCAATGAGTGAAGCTACCCAACTCATGAAAAAGAGTTTGCGACTATCGTTGATGCGTGTAAATTTCAGTTGTTGTATTCACTTAAAGTGATGTCCTTTTGAAACAAAAGAGAGATACTTTGAGTGGTGGCGGCCACACTGCAGCTTTGATTGAGGTGTATTTGACTTGTAAATGTCCCAAATTACCCATGGATCATTTTTCTAAAGTATCAACACAATCTGTATGCGTTTGGTCGGTTTTTTGTATGCCAATTATTTTTAGTTAAAAGCGTATCCATTTTAAACAAAAGAAAGACACTTTGAGTGGTACTGGACACACCGTGCCTCGTATTGAGGTTGGGTTGACTCTTACACATCAAAAATGAACCATGTATCCTTTTTCTAAAGTATCAATAGAATCCGAATGCATTTGGTCAGTTTTCTGTATGTCAGTTGTTGTTTTCACTTAAAATGTTGTCCATTTCAAAGAAAAGTGAGACACTATTAGTGGTGCCGGCCACACTGTGCCTCTGATTGAGGCGGGGTTGACACTTACACGTCAAAAATGACCCATGTATCATTTTCCTAAATTTTCAACAGAATTTGAATGCGTTTGGTCAGTTTTCCGTATGTCAGTTGTTGTTTTCACTTAAAATGATGTGCATTTTAAACAAAAGAGAGACATTTTGAGTGGTGTCAGCCACACCGCGCCTCATATTGAGGTGAGGTTGACTCTTATACATCCCAAATGACCCATGGATCGTTTTAAAAAAGTATAAACATAATCCTAAGGCGTTTGGTTAGTTTTTAGTATGCCAGCTGTTGTTTTCACTTAAAATCCCGTCCATTTCATATAAAAGTGAGACAGTTTGAGTGGTTTCGGCCACACCAAACCTCAGATTGAGGCGGGGTTGACTCATACACATCACATATGACCCATGGATTGTTTTACTAAAGTTTAAATAGAATCAGAATTCATTTGGTTGGTTTTCCATATGTCAGTTGTTGTATTCACTTAAAATGATGTCCTTTTGAAACAAAAGAGAGACACTTTGAGTGGTGCCGGCCACACCGTGCCTTGGATTGAGGCGGGGTTGACTCGTAAACATAAAAAATGACCCATGTATTGTTTTACAAAATTATCAACACAATAAGAATGCATTTGGTCTATTTTCCTTATGCCAGTTGTTTTTACTTAAAAGAGTATCCATTTTAAACAAAATAAAGACACTTTGAGTGGTACCAACCACACTGTGCCTCAGATTGAGGCAGGGTTGACTCGTACACGTCAAAAATGACCCATTAATAATTTCCCTATAGTATCAATAGAATCATAATGCATTTGGTCAGTTTTATGTTTGAGAGTTGTTGTATTCACTTAAAATGCTGTCCATTTCAAAGAAAAGTGAGACACTTTGAGTGGTGCCGGCCACACCGCACCTCAGATTGAGGCAAGGTTGACTCGTAAATGTCAAAAATGACCCATGGATCATTGTTTTGAAGTATAAACACAATCCGAATGCATTTTGTCAGTTTTCTGTATGCCAGTTGTTGTTTTCACTTAAAATGTTGTCCATTTCAAATAAAAGTGAGACACTTTGAGTGGTACCGGCCACACCATGCCTCATATTGTAGAGTGGTAGACTCATACATGTCAAAAATGTCCCATAGATCTTTTTTTTGAAGTATAAACACAATCTGAATGTGCTTGGTCGGTTTTCCGTATGCCAGTTGTTGTTTTCACTTAAAATCCTGTCCATTTCAAATAAAAGTGTGACACTTCGAGTGATACCAGCCAAACCATGCCTTAGATTGAGGCAGTGTTGTCTCGTACACGTCACATATGACCCATAGATATTTTTTCTAAAGTTTAAACAGAATGTGAATGACTTTGGTTGGTTTTCCGTATGTCAGGGGTTGTATTCACTTAAAAGGATGTCCTTTTAAAACAAAAGAGAGACACTTTGAGTGGTTCTAGCCACACCGCACCTTAGATTGAGGCAGTGTTGACTCATACATGTAAAAAATGACCCATGGATAATTTTTCTAAAGTATCAACACATTCTGAATGCGTTTGGTCGGTTTTCCATATGTCAGTTGTTTTTACTTAAAAGCGTATCCATTTTAAACAAAATAAAGACACTTTGAGTGGTACCAGCCACACCATGCCTCAGATTGAGGCGGATTTGACTTGTAAATATCACAATGACACATGGATCCTTTTACTAAGTTATCAACAAAATCCAAATGTGTTTGGTCGGTTTTCCGTATGTCAGTTTTTTTTCCACTTAAAATGTTGTCCATTTCAAAGAAAAGTGAGACACTTTGAGTGGTGCTAGCCATGCCGCACCTCAAATTGAGGCGGGGTTGACTCTTACATGTCAAAAGTGACCCATGGATCGTTTCCTAAAGTTTCAACAGAATCTAAAAGCTTTTGGTTGGTTTTCCGTATGTCAGTTGTTGTTTTCACTTAAAATGATGTCCATTTTAAACAAAAGAGAGAAATTTTGAGTGGTGTCGGACACACCGCGCCTCATATTGGGGAGGGTTTTACTATTACACATCACAAATGATCCATGGATCATTCTCCTAAAGTATCAAAACAATCCAAATGTGTTTGGTCTGTTTTAAGTATGCCAGTTTTTGTTTTCACTTAAAATCCTGTCCATTTCAAATAAAAGTGAGATAGTTTGAGTGGTTCCAACCACACCGGCCCTCGTATTGAGGCGAGGTTGACTCTTACACGTCACATATGACCCATGGATCGTTTTAATAAAGTTTAAATAAAATAATAATTCCTTTGGTCAGTTTTCTGTATGTCAGTTGTTGTATTCACTTACAATGATGTCCTTTTGAAACAAAAGAGAGACACTTTGAGTGGTGCTAGCCACACCGAAATTTGGATTGAGGCGGGGTTGACTCTTACACATCAAAAATGACCTATGGATCGTTTTCCTAAAGTATCAACACTATCTAAATGCGTTTTTTTGGTTTTCCATATGCCATTTGTTTTTACTTAGAATAATATCCATTTTAAACAAAAGAAAGACACTTTGAGTGGTACCGGAAACACCGTGCCTCGGATTGAGGCGGGGTTGACTCATACACGTCAGAAATGACCCATGGATCCTTGTCCTAAAGTATCTACAGAATCCGAATGCGTTTGGTCAGTTTTCTATATGCCAATTTTTGTTTTCACTTAAAATGCTATCCATTTCAAAGATAAGTGAGACACTTTGAGTGGTGCCAGCCACACCACTCCTCAGATTTAAGTGTGGTTGACTAGTACATGTCAAAAATGACCCATTGATCATTGTGTTGAAGTATCAACACAATTCAAATGCGTTTGGTCAGTTTTCCGTATGCCGGTTGTTGCTTTCACTTAAAATCCTATCCATTTCAAATAAAAGTGAGACACTTCGAGTGATACCGGCCACACCGTGCCTCAGATTGAGGCGGGGTTGACTCGTACACATCACATATGATCAATCTGGAGGTTCCACATTTTATACAATCATTTCTTTTAGCATTTTTCTTCCAAAATAAGCTACAATCATTCGGTCAAGCATGATTTTTTTGAGAATCCAAGTTCATCAACTAACTTCCATTCCATATAGTGGTTTGAGGGAATATCTGCATCATCTGGAAGTAAGTCCTTAAAGAAGGTAAGAATGTAATTAATTTAAGTATTTGAAATCCCATACATAGTTTTCCCTTGAAACAATCAGATTAAAAATTTCAACTTTTTCATTTTACCACATTGCTGATATACTGGAGTCAAAGCAGCATCATTAAATTTTTTCACCCTATCAACATCATCATTTTTATTGGATGCATCATGTGTGCTTGTATAAAAATCTTATTGGATAGAAATCCTTTCCTTATCATGATGCTGAATAAATGGAAACTGATCATATATCAAACTCTCCAATTCAGTCCTATCATTTGGATCATCAACATTTTGAGATTCCATTTTCTCTCCATTGTGATACCACACATAATAGTTTGTTTGAAAACCATATTTTTTTATATGATAGCTAACTACTTCATGACTCAACCAAGGTCTTCCAACACAATTAGAACATGGGCAGTGTATGCAACCACTATCTGAAGCCTTATCAAATGCAAAATCTAAAATCTATTCAAATTATTTTGAAAATCGGTTGAAATCCGATTAGCTTCGTACATCCAACTTTTATCTATTCTGTAAAAAAATTTCCTTAAGTCATTTCAAATCAATTAAATAATATTTAAGTTCAATCAAAAAAATATTTAGGTAAATTACAATTGTTTACTTTAAATAAAATCACAACTGAAACATTACTCTATATGAGAATCATATTAAGAAATACAACAAAATACAGTGTATATAAGAAAATATGATATAGAATTTCTAATGCCTATATTCGAGGATTTCCCAGTAATATATTAGAATTGGATCAAGTAACACATAATCCTTAAGGGTCTTGTTGGGAGTACATGAGTTTTATACTTTAACTTCTTCAGGGAGATCATGACGAGGAGTAGGATGAGGATCACATCAAAAGTAGTTATGGCCTCATCAAGCTTCACCTTAACCATGAATTAAAGGATCCTAGGTTTGGGGCCATAGATCATAGGTTAGTAGGGTGTATTCATTGAATCATGTCCCAACTGATTTTGGAGAGGGACCTTCAATAGTTATAGGTATGGATTTGATTAGAAACACCTATAAAAAGGATATCTAGGAATTGTGACGTCCCAAACCAGGATTCCACTCATTAGTGACCCGAAACTAGATGGCCAATCATTGGAGAGGTACCTTAAAGTTCTATTGTGTTTTATCTCACATATGAATAATGATTTTTGGGCTGTCCGGGGTCCAGGGAGGAGGGTGGTGGGCTGTCCGGGGTCTAGGGAAGAGGGTGGGGGGCTGTCCAGGTTCTAGGAAGGAGGGGGGGGGGATGTCCTGGGTCTAGAAAGGTGGGTGGGGGCTGTCCGGGGTCCAGGGAGGAGGGGTTTGGGGGGGGGGGGATGTAAAAGGTCCAGAAAGGAGGGTTGGGGGATTTCCGAGGTCCAGGGAGGAGGGTGGGGGGGTTGTCCAGGGTCCAGGAAGGAGGGGGGTTGTCCTGGGTCCAGGAAGGAAGGGGGTTGTCATGGGTCGATCTCAAAACACCGAATGGGGTTCCACTCTATAGATCTGAGAATATATTATCCAAATATAAAAAGATTACACCTGTAAACATGACAACTTTAAATCAGCGCCTATTGTAATTTCATGAAATTTAAGGGATATGTGTTTTGTGAAAATCCTATACATTATAGTGATGTTCTTGAATGATGGTTTTTGCCCAAATGTTTATGGAATTCAGTAATGGGGATGATTTCTTCCATTTAACCAATGTTATAGTGTACGTTTAAGATGAATTCTTGCATTTAACCACTATTCTAGTTTATTTTTAGGTGAGGTGAGTTAGAAACCATGTTAGGCATGTAATTAGAACATGGGTTCTTCCATTTAACCATGTAGTCTTGAATTTCAGGGATGAAAGTGTTTTGACTGAGCTAATTACTACCTACTCTATATTATGGCCAAAAAATCATGTGGTCATACCCATGAAACAAATCCATGTGTAAATGGGACATTTTCAGTACCCCATTTTTCCAAACATACTTTTCACCATAAGGAATTGTCCATGTATATTTACATGGATAACAAAGTCATGTAATGTGTGTACATTCCCATGTACATGCCCAGGACACTAGATTATCGTAGACACCATGTCAACTGTTATACACACCATGTGAACCCTTATACCATATCGTCATTATTATAACCATTAATAACAACTTATTAAACAACACCACTTGTAAAATATAATCAAATTGAACATAAATCAATAATAATATTGGATATATCAAGTAAAATGAAGTCATACTATCTTACATCCTAAATGACCACCCACAACCATGATTAATAACCACAAATCTCCCATTTCGGCCAAATCAAAAGTGAAAACAAAAAAACATAGTTACAGAAAACAACTTTATTTTTGTGAAGAATAATAATCCCATGGTCCTCTTGATATTTGAACCACACAGTCATGATTTTTGAGATGAACTTGTATCCATGAAACCATATGAGAAGCACGATTCAATACATGTGTTTTTATGATTTTCCCAAGCATTTTGAGGAACCCCAAATCAGTGAAAATGTTAATTGTGTTTTAAAAAGGTGATTGAATAACTCATGTATGATGTCGAAGGTAGAATGATTAATGGTTATATTAGGAAAAAAAATATTCATTAATATTGAGAATTTTATATTCTGTGAATTAGTTTCATGAAAAAGGAAGAAGTACTACATTGGAAAAGTAGAGTTCCCACCGAGAGTTCCCTTTGTAGATATTTTATTCATAAAGAACATTGGATTGTACAGTTAAGTATTTCTTATTTCTTCTGTGAGGAATAATTTGGGACCACATACTATTTTTCAATGTTAAAGATGATACTCCATATGTTCTATTGTGCAAACGATAAGTTAACAGTGTGTCATTTTATATATATATATATATTTTGATAGAAATATGATACATAATTATTATGTAATACACATAGTGTACAAAAATTAAGTTGAATAAGATCTTCATGTTTGACATGATCTTAATGAAAGGAGTTATTTTTATAAAATACTATGAATAAATATTACAAAAAATTTCTTATGAGTTCATATACATGAAGCTGTAATATTTGAAGCATTGAGATTAAAAGAAACTATGAATCTTTAAAATTAGATCACAAGAAGAAGACACCATGACCTTATAAATGTATATATGTAATGAAAACATTAATTGGAAAATTTGTACACCGATGTAGTGATTTGAGTACACAATTCGTGGATGTAGTGATTTGAGTACACAATTCATGGAGTAGTGAATCATAAAATTTTCCAAAATCCCTTGAAATATGGAATAATGATATCCTTGAGAATATAAGGATATCATTGAGAAGATGTGGAAGGATATCCTTAATAAGAGGTGGAAGGAGTCTAACTTGGCAGATGATCGGATGGAAGAGGTGCACCTGTCCTCGGGCTTCTCAAGGGATTTTGGGAGTCGGGCAACGCTTCTCGGACTCGTGCAATTTTCTTCTGGAATTGGGGGGGGGGGGTCACCTGCCTTAGTTGAATTTGGGGCATATTTTTTCCAATGGTTGTTAAAAACTTTTGGGAAAAGAATGATTTCCCAACGGTTTTATGAAATCGTTGTAAAAACTCCATCAAAATCCACCTTTACCAATGGTTTATGCAAACCGTTGGTAAAGATCACATATACCAACGGTTCAAAAGAACCGTTGGTATAAAAGCATTGGGAAATGAATTATTTCTAGTAGTGCTACTTTGTTTTTCATGTATGTTTTGATTTAGCAGTCTATGTACCTTTATCTTTCATATGGTTCCATCATCTCTAGAATTTTATTTAAGATATATATAAATATGTATAATATATATATATATATATAATATTTATAATCATTCATATTGACAAATATATAATAATTAATTACACCATTCATGGAGACGGTAGACCATACATATGAATGAACACTATTTTAAATTTTCAAAAGATTGAACAAAATAAAGGTGAAAAATAAGTAATATTTAAAGAATAATTATTATATAATATATATCACATATATATTTATTAAATCTATATTTAATACCATCCATGTATAAGGTAAATAAAAAATGGATCACAACGTTTTATGGAGGTGGTAATCTACACGTACACATGAGTGACATTATCGTTTTCCAAAGGAGTGGAATGTAAGGAGGAATATATGATATTATAGTTATAGAATCATATTTACATCATAAATATCATAAAAATCATTATTTTTTTAATCATCCAAGTAAAGTGATGATGGAAAAAAATTACATCTTTATATGGAGACGGTAAGCCGTACATATGCACGAGTGATATTTTTTCATTTTTTGTAGGGTAGAAAAGAGATGAAATATTATTGTACCATAATCATAATAACAAATCCATATATTTATGATACTGGTGTTATTATTTTATTATGGTTAAAATTCATTAATAGGAAGTAGAAGTAGAAATAAACTTGAAGGGATCGGTAACGATGATTACCTCTACTTCGGTAGAAGTCCTCTAGATCTCTCCTTAAGGAACCTAGGGTAGGTATTTTGGGGATACCAACACCTAAATAACTTGTATGAGGTTGATTATAAGTTTAATGGTTAGGGTTTGGTCTAGATATATTTCTTAATGTGGTGTAAATAAGTGAAGGAAGGAGTTCCACTTTATGATTGTGGCGAGGGACACTTTTGGATTAAAAAATTAAAATATAATATGGTTATTCTAAATCCAAATGCTTCAAAATGGTCATGACTTTGAAAAAAGTTTCTAGGTTTAAAACAAAACCAACCAATGTAATTTATAAAATCTTTGTTTTCATTTTAATCATTATAGTTTTGATTAATCCCTTGGTAAATTATTTTTGACATTAACCATGATAACCACTATTTTAATCACAAAGCATTAATAATTTTATTATAAATGGATAGGTGACTAAAAAATGGACCATTTATGATGTTTTAAATCATGTTCCATTAAAATTTCTGAATATAATATTTTTATAAATTTTAAATAAGTTAATAAAATATTGTTTTGATAAAATATCCTTAATGCCAATTTTGATACTATTTGTTTAATTTGACTTTAAATACATCAAGAAAAAAGGGAAATTCTAATAAAATCATTTAAAACTACCCTAAAAAGTCATTAAGATCTAAAAGATTCATGAAAAACATTATCTAATTCAAATTATATCAATTTTAATATTTTTAAAATAATTTTTTTAATTAAATAAAAATAGTATGACTGTTGCACAAGAATTTAAGACAATTATATAATTTTTAAAAATTAGAAATAAATTCATACTCTAAAAAAAATTTCCTTAATCTCAAAATAGACATTTTTTTTCATTAATATCTTGATTTTTTTCCTATGTGGATACATTATATATATATATATTCCACATCCCAGGTAATTATAGAATAATGATTTTTCATATCTATTAATATTTATGAATTAGATATTAATTTTATTTTAAATGGGATGATATGTCTGATAGTATACCGAAAACACAACAATGAGTTTCTTTGAAATCTTATGTTGCACACAAGACTGAGTTATAATGAAAAATAATATATTATTAATATTATTTTTTAAATGGTAGTTATCACCCAGCCGTTGTATTGACAGGAATGAACAGGCGTAACTATATTATGTTTAAATTGTTTATTAATTTTTTTTACTTTATTACAATAAATTTTAGAGTTATAAAATAATAATAAATCCAATTTTAAGCATAAAATAGTCTAATATTTTTAAAAAGTAGTTTTATCGCCTTTTGATGGTGAACCCTTTTTAAATCTAGTTTTTGTCACTTTTATATGTTATATTTAATAAAATAAATATCTTATTTGGAAGTGGGACATAAAAATTTACTTTGTTTTAATTTTTTGTGTTTTTATGATAATATTCATTTTTTAATGAATAGTGAAAAATACAGTATTTTAATTCAAAAATGCCTTTTCTTCTAATTTATTTATATTATTAGATTATAATTTTACCTAGTTTTAATATATAATTAGTTGATTTTTTATCATTTTATCCAATTTAGTTCATTGGATGCAATTTCAAATTAAAATAAAATAGAAAATCAATGTGAACTTTTGAACGTTATACTTAAAAAACTCGTTTTCTCGATCCGTCAATGAGATTAGTTTTAAACCTAATTTAACCAATTTTTTTAATTGAATTTTAAAAAAATCACATTTATTGTTGTACTCATTATGAAAAATGTAGTTCAATAGGATCAAAATAATTTTTAGTGAATAGTAACTTTAGTATTTTATTTACCATGGTTAAAGGTAAATAGGGAAATTGAAGGTAAAATTAATATTATAATATTATAAAAAAATCCTAACACTTTTCATAACCTTATTTGATGAGTTATTATCAACCATGACTATCCTTTTTCTTAAACTGTGATCTTTGGAATCCACTTGGGTGTGATTATGACATTTATAACATTTAATTTAAAGTAAAGACAAATATGTCATAAATATGTTTCTTCTTACTAATTTTTTTAATATAGTGTTATATAAGTGATATATTTGACTATTAATATTACTAATAAGGATAAAAATATTACCTAAATCATGGAAATTTATTTATAATTTTTCGGAATTAAATAATTAAATTTAATTATGACATAATGATGATGTAGTAATTGAATTATCAACGAACATATCATATAAATGATATTAATAATATTAAAATAAATATAATTTGAAATATTTATGTCATACACACATTTTTTTGGATTAATATGATATTTTTGGATTGAGTTAATGCAATTTTTTTGAAGGAATAAAGTTATATTTTTTCAAAGAAGTCATGTAACGAATAGTGTCAAAATTGAAATAATTCATATTTTAAGTATAAAATATTTAATTAATTGATATAAAATTTATAAAAATACAATATTTGACCCAAAAGTTTATATAACACTAAAAATTTAATTAATGACTCATTAATTGGTCGTTTGGTATGATTTGGTAATTATTTTAACTCTCAAAGTGTAAATTACTTGATAAAAAGGTAATAGTTAAAAAGGTTAAATAAACAAGATAAGGATTAAAAATTATTCAAAACTTTTATAATTCTCATTAGATGATTATATTTCAAACCCTCCTCATCCTATATTAGAAATAAATTAACTTGGACCCATTTGTAATTATTATTTAATTTATATTAATTTAATACTTTTAATAACTGCAAGGGTGCCCCTCCCCTCTCCTATAAAAGGAACCCATTCCTCTCTATTACTCACACTTAAAAAACTATTTTTTTTTTCATCCAATATCTACCCAAAACCCTTTATATAATACCCTCCCACATTTTTGAGGTCTTATTTTAGGTAGAACACCCATCTTAGAGGTGTTAAGGTGTTAAGAATGGAGATCATCCGAAGGAAAGGTAATGTTTTTTAAGTGTTTCTATTTTATTTCTTCTTCCACTTCCTTTAAATATTATTCATACATGAGGAACTAATGACTATAGTATCATAAATATACTGATATTTTATTATGTTAATATAATCACCTAAATCCATCTCCACTTTCATTAAATGGGAAAGGAATTAATCGTTCGTGCATACGTGTGAACTATCACATCCACGATCTGATCTAATTAATTTTTCATAACCGACTTTTATGAATGGTTTTAATAATGTAATTAATGTACATATTCAATATTCCTGACATATTAATCATTATATTATAATAATATATCAATTAACTTCTTAATTTCTATGTGTATAAAAATGATAACGTCGTTCGTGCGTACGTGTGAACCATCACCTCTACGAAGTGATGTGAGTCATTTTTATTCATTATATGACTTAAATGATTAATATAAGTATATTTAAATGATTAGTATGATATTAATGATGTTATTATAATTATTTAAGATAAAATAATACTTAATTTCATTCCATAACGATCAATGAAAATTGAAAACGTTACTCATGCATACGTACGAATTACCGTCTCCATGATTATAAGATTGTTTATTTTTCATAAAAACACTTAATGGTTTGATTTTAAGGTATAATTAATGTATAAATATGATAATAATATCATGAAAATTATTCTATAGCTGAAGTACTTATGACCAATGGGGTAGTGACATTAAACTATGTTCATTTTCGACTCAAGTTCCGAATATTGACAAAATGTCTGATATGAACATAAATAATTATGTAATTTTTATAACATGTTAATGAGTGATATAAAGGAAATAATAAACTTGAAAAAGGTTCTCAACCAAGTATAAATTAATCTATGTTTATTATTCATGAATATAAAGATTGTACATGATGAGTCAGACTCACGGTAAGGGACTTCATCTCAATATCCTTTCATTGAGGCATATTTCGATAATATACCCCACCTTATTTTATACATTTTATAATTGACCCATTTGAATTTTAAATTCATTAAAATGTTTTAAAAATTAACCTTTGACTATGAAGCATTTTACTAAATGAAAAAATGAATGTTTTTTAATGTACGCAGTGACAACGACTTTTCTGTCACCATGGCCATTATTTGATAGTTAGTTTCCTTTATATGCCTTAATGTTTTTAAAAGGAAAATGAACACCATATTCCATTTTAATGTATTTTGGTATTGAAAATGGTTTTTATAAGGGGTTAATTATTTTAATATCTTGAAATTATATCTTGTGATTACAATGTGGAAATATTATTTTTCCTTTATGCTTGTTAATGTGTTATGATTATGTTATGGTTCTTGGCCATTGCTTATGTATACAGGTGGTTATATTATAAACCTTGGGTGGGTGAGCTTGTGATTTCTCTCCAATGCATTGGGTAATGAGATAGAGTTAAACAATAAGGTTTCTCCTAAGATATTTAGGGAATATACTATGATGGGTAATCCAAAGGTAATCACGAAGGTTACTCCCTATGTAGCTGTGAAAGCTAAAATGTAATTATGATATAGATTCCCCAAGATACCTTTATGATTTATGATTTCTAAGAAGTTTTTCATTGATTTGATGATTTCATGAGGTATGTTAAAGAGTTTTTGTTTTATGTGTGAAAATTATGATTTTGTGAAAATGTTTTCATAAGTTTAAATTATTATTGGACTAACAATTTCATTACTTGTTTTAAATTACTTAGCAAGATTTTTGTGATCATCCTAAGTTCTTGAAATATTTTTCTACAGGGTATAATGATGGGTAATAGAAATCAATAATTCAAGATGAATTTTATGAATATTTTTATCAAGAAAAATAAATCATGATTTATTTTTAAATGTTTTAGATTATGAAAAAATGGATATTGAGTATACTTTTCTACTTGGTAATATTTGAGTTGTTAGGTAATAGTTATGGAATAATTCTCTAAAACTCTAAACCTGAAAATATCATCAATGTTATTTTTTTATTTAACTCAATATTATGTAAAATTAATGGTTAGGGCCTTATAGTTAGTATCAAAGGTCAGTTTAGATAAATTTAGGGGTTAGGATATTATTAATATAATATCCATAAATAATTTTTAATTTATGGTCAAATTGAAATGATATAGAATTTCAAGATTACCATGTTTCTTTGCCTAAGATATTTTTTTTTTCAGAATTGTTTTCTATAGAGGAAACCGAGAAGTTGTACTATGATGGCATCTAGAGGAAAAAAACCATCCAAATTAGCAACCTGAGATGGTCAGAATCAGAATTGAATAGTTTTTAGCAGTGATGTCATAGTTGAATTAGGAAATAAATAGTGGGGGGTATCCTTACATGAGATCATCCAGATCAACCCTAGAGGAACATGTCAGTAGTGGAGCATTTCATAAGGAAACATCTCCAATCATTCAGGGGATCATCTGACCCTGTGCTAGCTGTAGGGTGAATTAAATAAATAGAAAATATTTTCTATGTCATGGGGTGTTCAAACAATAAAAATGTTAGTCTCACTGTTTATCGTTTTGAAGGTGAATCCGATTAGTGGGGGTAGATGGTTAATAATATCAAAAATAGTGATGAGATTGATGCTCTTGAGTGAGGTGAATTCAAAAATATGTTTCTTGAGAAATATTTTTCAAAGGGGTTTTGACTTAGGATAGAAACAAAATTCTTGGAATTGAGGCTGGAGGATTCCTTAGTGGCTACTTACAAAGAAAAATTCACTCATCTGTCAAGGTACACTCCAAATTTCATCTGGTATCTTCACAGTAACATCAATCATTTTTTACTCTGTATTAAAGCCAAAGTATATAAAGGCATTGGCTTCTCATGAGTTCAAAAGTTATGAAAAACTTGTTTGATTTTTAGAGAAGGTGGAAGTGAAGTTTGCCGATGATAATGTGTTCTTTGAGAAACAACAGAATAAGAGGTCGAGGTGGCAAGAAAATGTGAAGAATTCTTCAAAAATGTTTGATGGTTAGAAATTTAATTTTATAGTTTCTGAAAAATGAGGTAAAAACAAACTGGATAATTCCATATCAATTTTGGTAAGTACTTCTTATGTGGTAAAATGAGATATAAGACTCATAACTACACCGAATAAGATCATAGTAGTGGTAAGACAAAATTTGATTTAAAGTCAGTAAAATGTTTTTAGTGAAATGAGATGAGTTATTATGAAAATGAGTGTCTAATAAAGAACTTAAATGATTAGAATCAATAATAATATAAGCAAAAAGGTGTGGTGAAATCCTCTTTAGCTAATTTAGAAAATGTTGGTCCATCAAATGAAGTTGTATTAGGTACATTGTTTGTTTATTCAGATTATTCCATTGTATTGTTTTATTCAGGGTATACTCATTCTTTCATTTCTAAGATATTTTTTTTGGTAAATTTTAAATTCCACCTCAATAAATGAATCCATAACATATAGTAAAAACACCTTATGGAAATGTTGAGGTAAAAATAAATTATAATAATATTCCTATCCTTATATGTGGAAATAATTTACTCGAAAGATTGTTGTTTTTACCCTAGTAGAGTTTGATGTTATTTTGTGTATGGATTGTCTTTCTGTTCACCATGCTAAGATTGAATATAGAGATAAAGAGGTTTATTTTCAAAGACTTTTAGTTTGTTTACAATAATGAACCCTTACCATTGATAACATATAAAGAAGCTGAGAAATTATTAAAATATGGAAATGAATGTTACCATGCACATATTGTTGAAAATAAAGGAACTATTATGATTAATTATTTTCTAGTGGTAAATGAGTATCTTGATGTTTTTCCTAATGAGTTTCTTGGTATTATACCTAATTGAGAAGTTGAATTTACTGTTGACTTACTTCTTTATGCTAAGACAATTTCAAAACCCCCTTATCGAATGGCTCAAATTAAACTTTTAGAGTTGAAGAAACAATTACAGGAGTTATTAGATAAAGGTTTCATTCTACCGTGTACATCACCATGGGGTGCCCCTGTCATGTTTTTTAAAAAGAAATATGGTTCAATGAGACTTTGCATCAATTATAGATCCCTGAAGAACATCATTATTATGAACAAATATCCTTTGCCTCATATCAATTATTTTTTTAATCATCTACAGGGAGCACAATATTTTTCAAATGTTGAATTGAGGTCAGGGTACCATAATTTGAAATTAAAGGACGCAAACATTCTAAAGAATACATTTCATACTAGATGTGGACACTATAAATTTTTAGTTATACTATTTGGATGAACTAATGCAACTACTGTATTCATGGATCTTATGAATAGAATATTCCATGAGTTCTTGGATAAGTTTTTGGTTGTGTTTATTGATTACATATTGGTATATTATAAAATTAAATAGGAGTGTGAAATTCATCTAAGAGTTATTTTTAAAACCTTAAAAGAAAATAAATTGTCTGGGAAATTCAACAAGAGTGAACTTTAGTTGCAAAAAATTCATTTCCTTGGTCACATTGTTTATAAGGATGGTGTAACCTTTGATCCTACTAAAAAGAAAGTTGTTGAAGAATGGAGAATATCCATAAATATAATCAAGATTCATAGTTTTATGGGTTTAGCAGGCTATTAATAGAGGTTTTTTGAAAATTTTGCACAGTTATCTATCCCACTGACTAAGTTAACTCAAAAAGGTGTATAGTTCATCTAGAAAAAAAACAATGTGATGATTTTTTTTAAGAATTGAAAAGAAGATTTGTGAATACTCTAGTTCTATCCCTACCTTCCAGGAATTGTGAATTTGTTATATACAGTGATGATTCATTAAAAGGACTTGGTTGTGTCCTAATGAAAAATGATCAGGTAATTTCTTATGATTCACGTTAATTGAAAAATCATGAGTTAAACTATCTTACACATGATTTGGAATTATATTTTATTTTTTATTTAAAAATATGGAGGAATCATCTGTATAGAGTAAAATGTGAAATATACACTGAACAAAAAAGTTTGAAGTATATATTCACTCAGAAAGAATTGAACATGAGAAAGAGAAGATGGTTGGAACTAATCAAGGATTATGATTTCATGATTCATTACCATCCTAGAAAAGAAAATTAGGTGGATGATTCTTTGAGTCAGAAAAGTAATGCTACATTAACCATGTTATGTTTGGAATATGAACCTTTGGTTAATGATTTGATAAACTTTGGCATGGAAGTTGTTGGTGCAGTAAATTCCACTATTTTGGTTCAGGTTTTAGTGAAATCATCTCTGTAAAACAAAATTAGATAGAGAATTTAAGAAAAATATATAATTGGTTCAAAAGGGTAAGTTTCCTGAATTTAACATTGATAAATACTTTGTTTTGAGATTTGGGAAGAGATTGAGTGTGCATTGTGATTCAAAGGTTATGAAAGAGTTGTTATGTGATGCTCATAGTTCTCTATTTTCAGTTCATCTTGGAAGTACTAATATGTACAAATATATTTGGGAGTATTATTAGTGGGATGATATGAAAAGAGATATTTCTGAATTTATTGTAAAGTGTTTGACCTGTCAATAAGTTAAAGAATAGAGGTATTTGACAAAGGGGATGCTTCAACCTTTTCCAATTCTAGAGTGGAAATAAGAAAAGATATTCATCAATTTCATAGTGGGATTACCAAATACATCTCAAGGTAACAATGTGATTTGAGTTAGTGTAGATCGATTGACTAAATATGATCATTTTCTTTCCATTTGTGATACTCTGTCTCTAGATCAACTTTCTCAGTTTTATATTAAAGAGATATTCATGTTACATAGATTTCCCTTATCCATTGTATCTTATCATGATCTCAGGTTCACTTATAACTTTTCAAAAGGCCTTCATAAGTCGTTGGGTACTGAAATAAATTTCAGTACAACTTTTCATACACAATGAGATGGATAGACAAAACGAACAATTCAGACATTAGGGGATATGCTAGGTGCTCGTTCAATGGATTACCAGGGAATTTGGGATCAACATATTTATTTCATTGAGTTTTCTTATAATAACAGTTTTTATTCTAGTATACATATGATACTATTTGAGGAATTATATAGAAATAGGTTTCAAACTCTAACTTTTTGGGATGATGTCAGAGAAAGTAAGCTTATGGGAATAGGGTTGGTAGAAGAGATGGTAGAAAACTTTTAGTTGTTTCAGAAATACATGAGGATAGCTCAGAATAAGAAAAAAGTTATGTGGATAATTGGAGGAAGGATCTTTATTTTTTAGGTAGGTGATCATGTATTTCTCAAAGTTTCTCCATGGAAAATTGTGATGCGTTTTAGTAGGAAATGGAAGTTGAGTACACGGTTCAATGGACCCTATGAATTAGTGGATAAAGTTAGATCAGTTGTCTACCAAGTGGATTTACCTCTGATTCTATCCTGTGTACATAATGTTTTTCATGTTTCAATATTAATAAATCATATGCCATATCTATCTCATGTTTTGAGTTCAGAAGTAGTTCAGTTGGAAGAGAATCTTTCTTATGAGAAACAACCAATCACGATTCTTGACCGCATAGAGAAAGTGTTGTGGAATAAGGTGATTCATCAGGTTTAGATTTTTTGGAAAAACCATATGGCTGAATAGGAAACACGGGAATCTAAAAATTCTATGAGCGAATAATTCCCCCTCTTATTTGATAAGTAAATAAAATTGAAAGGATGCAATTTCCAAAAGGGGGAAGGTTGTAACATCCCAGGTAATTATAGAATAAGATTTTTTCATATCTATTGATATTTAGGAATTAGATATTAATTTTATTTTAAATGATATTATATTTCCAATAGCATACCCGACATGCAGTAATGGGTTTCTCTGAAATCCTATGTTTCACACAAGACTGAGTTATACAGAAAAATAATATATTATTAATATTATTATTTTAAATGGTATTTATCGCCTAGTCATTGTATTAGTGGGAATGAATATAACTATCCATATTATGTATACACATGTTTATTAAATATATTTACTTTCTTCCAATAAATTTTAGAGGCTTAAAATGAGAATAAATCCAATTTTAATCATAAAATACTCTAATAATTTTAAAAGGTAGTTTTACCGTCTTTTGATGGAAAATCATTTTCAAATATAGTTTTTGTCACTTTTATATGTTATATTTTAAAAAATAAACTTCTTATTTAGAAGTGGGACATAAAAATTTACTTTGCTTATTTTTTTTATTTTTCTGATAATATTCATTTTTTAATGAATAGTGAAAAATACTGCATTTTAATTCAAAATTTCCTTTTTTTCTAACTTATTTATATTGTTAGATTATAATTTTACATGGTTTTAAGATATAAATAGATTATTTTTTTATAATTTAATAAAATTTAGTTCATTTTATGAAATTTCAAATTAAAATTAAATAGAAAAACAATGTGAACTTTTGAGCGTTTCACTTAAAAAACCCATTTTCTTGATTCGTCAACAAGATTAGTGTTAAACCTAATTTAACCAATTTTGGGAATTAAAGTTTTAAATATGGACATACATGGTTGTACTTATAATGAAAAATTTGGTCCAATAGGATCAAAATATTTTTTTATGAATAGTCACTTTATTATTTTATTTACCATGGTTAAAAGTAAATAGGGAAATTAAAGGTAAAATTAATGTTATAAAATTATTAAATTACCATAACACTTGTCATAACCTTATTGTATGAATTATTATAGGAAATTAAAATACTTGGGATTAAATTGTGACATTTTGAAGCCACTTGGGCGTGATTATGACATTTATAACATTTAATTTAAAGTAAAAGACAATATGTCATAAATATGTCTCTTCTTACTAAAACAATTTTAATATGGGTTTATATAAGTGAAATATTAGACTATGAATAGTCATTAGAAATATAAAAATATTACCCACATCATCGTAATTTATTTATAAATTTTATGAATTAAATAATTAAATTTAATTATTACACAATGATGACGCAATAATTGATTTATTAAAGAACAAATCATATTAATGATATTAATAATATTAAAATAAATATAATTTGAAATATTTTATGGCATCCAAAAATTTTATGTATGAATATGACATTTTAGTATTTAGTTTATATAGTTTTTTCCAAGGAATCAAGTTATTATTTTTTAAAAATTTAATGTAATGAATAGTTTCAAAATTGACATAATTTATATTTTAAAATATAAAATAATTAATTAAATGATATAAAATTTATAAAACTACAATATTTGATCAAAAAGTTGATATATATCTAAAAAATTCTTTAAATAATCATTCATTAGTCGTTTGCCATGATTTGAAAATTATTTTAACCCTCAAGTGGTAAATTACTTGATAAAACAATAAGAGTTAAAAAATGTTAAAAAAATGATAAGGATTTAAAATTATTCAAAACTTGTATAATTATATTTTAATGATTATATTTATACCCATAATCATCCTATATTATAAATAAATCAACTTGGACCCATTTTTAATCAAATTTGAATTTATATTAATTTTATACGTTTAATAATTCCAATGATGCCACTCACATCTCCTATAAAAAGACACCCATTAATATATATTAATATCACTTAAAAAACCATTTTTTAGGCTTATATACACCCAAAACCTTCCTATAATACTTCCCCACATTCTTGGGGACTTATTTTAGGCATAACACCTTTCTTAGAGGTGTTAAGATGTTAAGAAAGGTGATCATTCGAAGGAAATGTAATGTTTTTTAAGTGTTTCTATTTTATTTCTTCTTACACTTCCTTTAAATATCATTCATATACGAGGAACTAAAAAATAAATTATCCTAAATATAATGATATGTTATTATGTTAATATCATCACCTAAATTCATCTCCACTTCCATTAAATGGGAAAAGAATTAATCGTTCGTGCATATGTGGGAACTATCACCTCCATGAACCGATCTAATTCGTTTTTCATAACCATATCTCATGACTGGTTATAGTAATATAATTAATGTTCATATTTCATATTCATGAAATATTAATAATTCTATGATAATAATATATCAATTATATTCTTACTTTCAGTGTTCATAAAAATGATAACGTCCTTCGTGCGTACGTGTGAACCATTACCTCCATGAATCGATGTGGATCGTTTTTATTCATTATATCACTTTTATGATATATATAAGTATATTTAAATGATTAATATGATATTAATTATGTTATTATAATTCTAGAAGTGAATATATTACTTAAATTATTACTATAACGATCAATGAAAAATGGAAAACGTTACTCATGGGTACGTACGACCTACCATCTCTATGATTATAACATTGTTCATTTTTCATAACCACACCTCATGGATTGATTTAAAGGAATAATTTATGTATAAAAATGATAATTATGTAATGAATATTATTATGGAGATGAATGATGTATGACCACATGGGATAGTGACATCAAACTGTGATCATTTTCGACTCAAGTACCGAATATCGACAAAACGTACGATATGAACTTAAATAATTATGTAATTTTTATAACATGGTAATAAGTGATATAAAAGAAATAATAAACATGAAAAAGGTTATAAAGAAAGTATAAATTAACCTAATTTTATTATTTAGGAATATAAATATTGTACAAGATGATTTAGACTCACAATAATAGACTTCATCTTAATCTTCTTACATTGAGGCATATTTCGATAATATACACCACATTTTATATGGTGTATAATTAACCACTTTTAATTTTAATTTCATTTAAAGGTTTTATAAAAGAATATGTTTCTACAAATAATTTTTCTAAATGGAAAAAAAGAATGTTTTCTAACGTAGGTAGTGACAATGAATTTTCCACCACCATGACCATTATTTGATATTTGACATCCTCTATAAGATTTAATGTTTTTAAAAGGAAAATAAAAACCATATTAACTTTTCATGTATTTTGGTACTGAAAATGTGTTTTATAAGGTATTTATTATGTCAATATATGGAAATGATATCTTGTGATTGGAGTGTGGAAATTTCATTTTTCCTTTATACTTGTTAATGTGTTTTTATTATGTTATGGTTCTTGGGAATTGCTTATGTATATGGGTGGTTCCATGATAAACTGAGGGATAATGAGCCTTTTATGGATATCAAATTAATTGGGTATTGATATAGGGTTAAATTATTATATTTCTCCTAATAGATTTAGGGAATATACTGTGATGGGCATTCCAAAAAGTAACCATGAAGGTTACTCCTTATGTAGTTGTGAAAGCTACAATGTAAGTATGATATGGATGACATAGGTTAACTTTATGATTTTTGATTGATAATAAGTTTTTCATGAATCTTATGATTTCATGAGGTATGTTAAAGAGTTTATGTTTTATGTGTGAAAAGTTTGATTTTGTGAAAATGTTTTCATGAGTTTAAATTATTCATGGAATAACGGTTCCATTACTTATTTTATATTACTTACAAAGCTTTTTGTGCTCATCATAAGTTTTTAAAATGTTTTTCAATTTGGTATAAATATGATAAATATAAAGGAAGAATTCTATATGAATGTTATGAATATTTTTATCAAGGAAAAGAAATCATGATTTATTTTGAAATGTTTTAGATTATTAAAAAATGGATGTTTAGTAGACTTGTATACTTTGTTATATTTGAGTTGTTATGTAATATTTATGGCCTAATTATTTGAAAATATAAACCTGGAAATATACTCAATTTTAATTCTTAATTTAACTCAAGATTTTGTAATGTTAAAGTATGGGATCTTATAATATATATAACTAAGAGGGTGACATTTTTTTAACTTTCATTGATATAAATATTATAAGTTTCATTTTCATAGAAAAGTGTCTATTAAACAAGTAAATTTTGAGACTAAGGTTATAAGGGTAAAATTATATTCATCCAATAAAAATTTAGACTAAAAATTATGGCCTTATCACTTATTTTTAACCTAGATTAACTGGATTTACTCTTTATCAGGGTTATAAATTTTACCATTGTTACAATTCATTTTAAACAAAAAAGGAGAACATTTAAAGATTTTAAAAATCCTAATTCAAATTATGGGGTCCATTTTATCAAATTAAATAAAAATAATTAGTAGAAATTAATTTTAAAATAAGTGCATAAGATGCGACGAAAATAACTTTTTAGAAAAATGTAGTTTTTAACCATAAACTGGATTTATTCTTTTCCCATGCAGAATAAAAATATTATATGAATGTTAAAATATTTTATTGAATATATTATATTCAATTTTAATTAAAATGACTCACCAATATTGATAAATTTTATTTATTAAGATAAATACACATTGTGTTCATAAAAATTATTTTTTCAAAAAAAATACATTTTTATATAGAAAAATGTTTTTATTCCAAATTTAGACATATAACCGATTATAATGAACTTAATTAGATTATTACTTATATAATATAACTAATTTTAATTTTAAACCATTTTAAAATAAAATTTAACTTTTCAAATGGTCAAAACAAAAATACCATTTTCAATAAAAATCAGTATTATTCATTATTCACTGGAAAATGAAACTTCTCTTAAAAATCCAAAAACTAAACCCTAATGAAAATTTGATATTCTAATTTCAAAAATGTTATTATTTTTATAAAATATAATTTATATATTTTCTATTAATTTATTATAATATTTTTCTCACAAAAATAAATACAAAATCATTTTTAAAGAAAACTTATTTTTGAAGCATGTAATAACCTTACTGAAAATTGAGTACTGATTTCTTTGAATTTTTATTGATTAGGTCCCATATATATATATATAAATGTATTTCATAATTTGTTTATTACTATTCATAACTTCCAATTCAACAACTAGGTGATAATTATTATATTAAATAATAGCATTTTAATAGTATATTGGGGTTCTTTTAGACTCAGTTTTGTATGTTGTGTGTGCTATTCAACATAGTGTTATTATTTTAAATTATTAGGGTGTTACATAAGATACATATATGGGTATGATATCATGATTATAAACTACATAGTTTATACCCAATCTACCATAGATCATAAATCTTTTGTCATGGTATAAAGCTTTAACATTTCAAAAGATAAGATTCATAAGAGTATGGAATCATCATTAATCAATTGTGAGACATGAGATAATATAATAATCATAAGAACATGTCGTAGGATTTTTTTTCTCACAATAATAAGTATATAAAATCATTTCATTAGTCAAGGATTACTACCAATACTATCATAGTGGACAAATTCTCATAGAGGATTGAGTTCACTTTCTATTCCATCATTTCCTTTATTAAGGTTCAGTCCCAAAATTATCATAATAAAAAAATACCATACTAAATTGGGTTCACTCCCCATTATAATCAATTTTTTCTCATTATATATTAATAATTATCTATTGCATTGGAGGGATTAAATGGAACCACCCGTCATATAATGAAAATCATACATATGTATTCCAAAAGATCAAAAAAACAATCATTAATTCATCATAATATAACCTATGGAAAGGAAAAAAGGCTTTATAAACATTTCATCATTGCATAATAATAATTCATCTATAGAAATAATAAGGATTATATCATTTCATCATATCCTCATTTAATTATAAGAAAAATCAAAGGGTGTTGACATTGATGAAAAATACATTGCAAAGAGAACTTGAACATTTGTTACAAAATAGGGGAAAATATAAATTTTATTTAATATCTTTATAACTAAAAATTCCAAAAATATTGCGAAAAAAATTTGTTTGAAAATAAACACAGAAACTTTTAAATGATGCTTTAAATTAAATAACAATCATGATGGTAGGAAAATCCATTCACACAGTAAATGTTAAAATAAAGATTCCTTTCACACTTTTGGAAAAATTATAAAATCACATCATTTGAAAAATGATAAGAAGATTCCTTTTAATTTTTTAAAAGAAATTAAAATATCATTGAAAATTTATTTAAATAATAATTAGATCATATAAATAAAATTCTTGATTATATTCTAATGAACATGGACATGGAAGAAAGATTTCATCAAGTAAATAAGAAATAAGGTTGACCTTTCTTAAAACATTTTTCTTGATCATTTAAATAAGAAATAGAGTAAAATAGTACTAATAATTAAAAATTAATAAAATAAACTAATGGGAATAAAATATATTGGGTTGAAAGGATAAAAATTATATATTTTCCTTAATGGAAATTTAATATAGACAATCCAAAAATTAAATGATATTGAAACATAAACCCTTACCTCAGGTCCCATATTTTTTCATAGATACTAAAACCTAATATATAAAAAATTTATGTTTATTATAAATATATTATAGAACTATATTAAAATATAAATTATGATGTATAATTATTTCATAATTTATATTTATCAATTTATTAACAATTTTTCAGCAAAATGAACTTTTGAGTGAAAATAGGTCTGTTTTGTATACATGTTTTGGTTTGATGGTTCCAATCATTAAACCTTGGTCATGGTTTAATTATATAAATAATATTAATAATTTTATAATTATAATATTTTTTCATTATAAACCCTTTTATAACCATTCATATTAGGTGGTGATGAAAAATGAATTACATCACTTCATGGAGATGACAATCCGTAAGTATGCACAAGTGATATTTACACTTTTTGATGGGTAAAATAAAAAAAAGTTAAATTTTTATTAAAATTTATATAATCATAATTATATCATAAATATAATATATATTAATTAATTTTTTTTTATTACCATCCATGTAAAAAGTAAATGAAATAAATCACATCGATTCATGGAGGTGATTGTCCAACCATGCACATGAGCGACGTTATCATTACACAATGGATGGGAAATAGATAGAAAATGGGTAAAAAATTAACATAAAAAAATATATATACAGTATATAAAATTATTAAATCATTTTAATATGGTTATAGTAAATTTGAAGGTGTATTAATAAGAAATAAATATGAAAGATATTAGTAAGAACATATACCTCTTCTTTGGGTATCCTCCTTTGAAAAGCACCTTAAGGCTTCTCAGATGGGTATTTTGGGAAGAAAAACACCTCAATGTCATGTATAAATATTTTAAGAGAGTATTTGGGTAGATATTAGTCAATATAAATGGCTCATGTTTTGTGGAGAATATAAAAGAGGAGGTTCCCTTTTATAAGTGAGGGGAGTGACACTCTTATAAATACTTAAAACATTAAGTTAATATAAATATCTTTCTCAAGGAAAGTGGATTTTTTTGTTAAATCTGGAATAAAATATTTTTAAGGAATAAATAAAATAAAAAATTACATTCATCCAAGTTTTGGAGATATTTTATGCCTTATATTTTAGCTTAACCCACCATTAACCCTTTTAACCATTATTAGGGTAAAAATGTTTTACCATGAAAATTATTCATTATGACCAAAAATGAAATTGATAAAATAAAAAAAAATTTAAATAACAATTAAAAACATGAAATAAAATTTTCAATATTCATTTTTTAGAAGTTATAGAAATTAATTTCAATATATGTCTGTAAAACTCGATGAAAAATTATTTTTAGAAAAATATCATTTTTATGCATAAAAATTAATTTTTATCAAATTAATTTATAATAAAGACTCATATTTAATTATTTTAATTATTTTAGATCATAGGTGACTTATTTAACTTTTAAACTAATCCAAAACCATATGTATCTTTTTAATTACTTGAAATAAAATGAAAATGTTTATTAAAAAATCACTATTTTCTACTATTCACTCAAAAATCAATCTTTTTAGAAAAATAAAAAAAATCACCTTAAGTTAATTTAGATACGATGAATCAAAAAATTTAGATATTTTTATTAATTTTAATCTCTAAATCTCTAAATTTAATTTTTAAATAAAACTATATATTTCATGGAAAACATTTTAGGAGGGATAAAACCATTTATTTTTCGACTAAAAAATCATATAGAATTATCATATTATATATGAATCTATAAAAATATAGTGAAAATTAATATGACATGAAATTTATTTATTATTAAAATTACATGGGTTGTAAAAGGTGCTGATTTCATTCTCGTATTTTAGAGATACCTATCGTGAGATTGAAAGATGGGTGGAAAATGTGTGACATGGTAGATAGGAGGTGATTAGAGGGTGTGGGGTTGAATAAAGGATTGATACATGTTTAATGGATTTTTATATACATTTTAATTTTAATATTTAAATTTTTCACAAGATTGTATTCTATTAAATTCTTATTTTTATGTGTTTCTCAAAATAGTTATCAAAGAGGGATTTTATAACATTTCACATAAGCCAATACAAATTGGAATGACTATCATTCAACTTAATAGAACATTAACCTTTCGAATCCACTTATTCAATACTTCCTAAATTGAGAGTTTTAAAAGTTCATGCCAAATGAAATAGAGGACATGTAACTTATTGGAGGTTATGCACTCTTGATCAGAGAGCTTCATGGGGTTATTCCAATAAGGCACGGGCCATGCCAAATTTCAAGAAATATGCCTCCTCTATAAATTGATATTTATGAAGGATTTTTATAATAAGACTCAAAGTATTACCTCAAAGAGATCATCCACTTGACAAGTCATAAAGGAAACCTGAAAGATCATCTAGGTATGTGGCTTAGAAACATTATATGAGATAAATAATTCATTTATGCTTTGTTGATTAATTATGATCATGAAATAATTTGGATGGATATGTTTTTGTGATAAACATTGATTTTGTTTGTAAATGGAATTGTAATAAACTACTTTATGAAATACCGATTGAATGTCTTAACTACTATATTTTAAGCCTATTATCATAGACCTATTATCATGGTTCATACAATTGTGATAATATAAGTCAATTTTTATGGAATTATAAATCC
Source organism: Viscum album (assembly GCA_963277665.1). Lineage (NCBI taxonomy): Eukaryota > Viridiplantae > Streptophyta > Magnoliopsida > Santalales > Viscaceae > Viscum > Viscum album. Next base: position 1,546,553,638 of record OY728142.1, read on the forward strand.
ATAATAATAGGTTCCCTATCATTATAATTTTCTAAAACTATAACAATATATTATCTATTATTATGGTTTCCAAAATAGTAACAATAAAGATAAGTAAATTTATACATGTTTGAATCCCTTACCATAATCTCATTTATCTTCTCCTATAAAACACTCAAACACCCCACACCACCAATTACCTCTACTACCAGCCTCCTTCCGCACTATCATTTCCCCTCCAACTTTTGTTTCAACTCATCCATTCACCAGTCATCACCCATTTTTTCTTCAATGACTCAATAATTCTCTATCTATGAAACCACATCATCCATTACTTTGATTTTAGAGAAAAGGAATATGATTATTGATATGCTTAGTCATTTTCAAATTTATGTTTAGTTTCTAGGGTGTTGATTAGGATTTGACAGTCCACATATATTTATTTTTCTCAATTATTGGTTGAAAATGATTTTTCTTAAATTGGGTGATATTTGGGGATGATAATGATTTTATAAATATCAAATGATAATTTTACAATGTTATAAATATTTAAAAATTTAAATTTGAAATGTTTATGAATTTAATTTTATATACTTATACTTGTATATAATTTTTATAATTTTATTTAATTTTATAAATCATATAGTATATTTAATTACACTTTACAATCTATATACCTTTTTAAATTTATAGCTACTAATCAATATAAATATATAATATTTATAAATTTAATTTTATATTTTTATACTTATATATATTTTATAGTTTTATATACTTTTGAAAATTATATACTATATTTTATTATAATTTATAAATTATATATATAATTTTAGAAATTATATATATGTTTATAAATTTATAGTTTTATAAATTTATATGCCTCAATAATTTTTTCTTTTATAAGTTCTTTTTAAAATTATAATTTTATAGTTTTATATATTTATCAATATTAATCAATACCATTATATATATTTATAAATTATATATAGTTTTTTAAATTATATATTCATTTACACTTTTATACATACTTATAATAACTTTTTTATATACTATATAGTTTTAATCCTTTATAAATATTGTATAGGAGTAAATACTTGTTATAAAGTTATTTAATATTAACTATATACATGGAATATTATCACTCATTTTATGTTAGATTATGAATAAATTATAAGGTAGAAAATTGTGTGCAACAATCAATATATTCAAGATAAGAGAATGAAACCACTGATCATCCCTATGAGTTTTCATTGCTTATATTCATAAGATATTTAATTTTTATTTGTGTTTATATCTCGTAATTAATATTGTTTAGGATTTGACAATGAAATGAACATCTTCTACCTCTCCACATTCTATCATTTTATTAGGTGTGTCTTCTGCATCATGTCCCTTGACTAGTCCACCTCATTCGGGGCTACCAACACTGTTTCCAATTTATTTTTTAGGAGCACCTTTTCTTCCACTAGGTCATCAATTCCCTCAATATCTATATTCCATGATTCTTGGACCATCATATCAACTTACACATACTTTTGTGTTATCAAAACCTATTAATTATACCCTTTATCTCATGCTTCCTCCTCCTTTTCCCCCCAAAACACTATGAATCTCATCAATGGAGAGGTTATAGGAAATAAAAATTATGATTTTGATACAAATACATCTCTCCCTCATGCCTCAGGTGAATGGTTATTTCATTTATTAATAATAATAATATTATTTTTGATTAATTTTTACTAAATTATTATTATCTATAAGTGGTTCTAATGCTAGTTCAAGAACTATACACTATGGATGCACATGGATATGGTCTTTCTAGAATAAATAAACATAGATTATAGTAAACCATAATTAATATCAATAAATGATTTGGAATAATGGGAAATAATCTAAATTTTTCATGGTTTATTAGATAAAATTATATTTTACATGTGTATATAGTTACATGGTATAAAGTGGATGTTTTATTCCAAGATAGATCATGGATAAATATTTGTGTAAAGGTATTTCTTTAATTTCTATATGTCATTAATATACCATAATAATAAATTCATTATTCTAATTTATGAAACAATATTACAATTTTCCTGACCATGAGAATGAAATGGTGGATTTCATTTTTGAGGCAAGTGATCATTAGATATCCTATAAATATTGAAATTATTGGGGTTGGATAGAAATAAAAGGAACCTCTAGAAGCATGTTCCTTATTGTAGTGATTGTCCCATTGTTCAGTATTCTAAAATGATTTCAACCAAGTCTAATCCTATATTTTAGATATAGATATATATTATTTTTCAATTTCTATATGAACTAATAATTTTTTTTTCGTAAAATCTAATTATTTAATTAATATTTCAATGTCTAAATCATCATAGTAGCATAAAAAAATAAGAAGGAAGTGAAATATTCTCACAATCTAGGGTGAACTATTATTCCCTACTATGATAATAATTAATTGAGTGTTTATTTAGTTTGTTTCATACACAAAAACACACAATATTAATATTTTTAAACTTATTATTGAAAATTAATTTGTAAAAATTATTAAATATCAAGGGTTGGTCACCACAAACCCAACTATTTTTCTCTATATAGAAGAAAAGGAGGGAAATATAGTCAATCAAGTAGAAAAAGATTTTTTTTGAGAATATTTATATTTTGTATAAACATGACTAATTAATAATTTTTTTTAATTTTATAGCTAATTTCAAAAGTTTTTTAGAGAAACTTTAGATAGATTGAGAGGATCATTTTGGTCTTAATGATATTTCTATTCATTATTTCGGTCATGATCACCCTAGGAGGGTTTGATACTGACATTAAAGGAATATTATACATATAAAGTATTGGATATCATCAATCACTAATAGTTCTTACAATTTATATGATAAAAAATAGTTCTTGGTTGAAATAGAGAAATAAATAGAAATTATGTGTTGATATATGATCACAATATCCTACTATATACTATCCATGATTTTTGGATACATGTTATTATAGATTTATTCTTAGATTGACTCTATGCAAGCATAATTTTCACCTATTAGTTCAAATATTATCATTGACCAACCTCTTAGTGATGATGATGATAATACTAATGATAATTATGGTTGTGGTCATACTACTCTATATGTGGATGTTGGTTTTGCACAAAATGAATAAGCTGATGATGATGATGGGGGTGGTGGTGTGGGTGGTGATGGTGGTGCTATTGGTGGTAGATTTAACCATGATTTACATTTATTAACATTTATCACTATATATAAAAATTTGAATTATTTTAAAAACTAATTTCATTGGAGTTTCAATTTAAAATAAAAATTATAATTTTTTTTGAACTATTAGTCCCTCTTTTTATTCATTCATCATTTATTGTTTTATATAGGACCACATTGCTAAGATCCACTATTAATTTAGTGGATTAACAAACTAAATCTTGTTTTTAATAACTACTTATGAGCTATATTTACAACTAACCCATGCTACTTATAGTTTTTAACTATATAAGTTTGTTGTTTGTATCATTTTATGATTTTTTATGTTTTTAATGAATATGAAAAGTAGTTTTTGTTAATAAAGTTGTAGATTCTAATCAATGAGTACCTGAATAGTGAATAATTATACTTGTTAATTAAAAAGTATATTTTTTATCCCTTAACATAAATTAAAATTCAATCAAACATAAACCATAGGAAACATGGGCATAATTGGTTGTGGTTTGATGGATTTTTGTAGTGATATAAGATTTTGGAATATTGTGTTCTTGAATAGCCATGCCATTATTACTATTAGTTATATGATGTTCTAATTATTTTTATGTTATTTTCTCATAGAACTTAAACTAAATATGAATCCAAATCACTATATTATCCTCAATAGTAACTCATCACTCATTGGTATGATATGTAATTATTTTGAACTTTTATTTTCAGTAATATATTCATTGGTTTTATAGAAATTGATTTATTGGTGATTTAAATCTTTAAAAAGGAAATTGAATTGTGATAGTGATTTACATTGTTTATGATAAATCACTGAAGTTGGAATGTGTTTGGACTTAGGAGTATTACTTGAAAGCATTTGTTTTAAATAATTTTCCTAACATTTTTTTGGGATAGGTTATTTTAAGTTTCATAAGGATTAAAAACTTGTAATTAAATCTTGAACCATATGTAATATGATTAAATTGGAATATTGGGTTATGGTTTGGTGGTTTTTGGTTGTGAATTATGATTTTGTTTTATTTTTTATAGAATATCTATATAGTTATAACTATTATTTGTATGATGTTATTATTATTTATATGTTATTTTTTAATAGAATTTAAATTAATGATAAATATAAAGGATATGCCCTTATTTGGAACTTGAATTTTCATTTGTAAATTATTAGGTTTTATGAAAAATGGTTTTTTGGTGGTTTAAATATTTAGAAAGATGATTTAATTTAGATAATGGATACTAGTTTTATGAGGAAGTATTGAAGTTGGTATGTGTTTGGATAGAGGATTATTACTTAAAAGTGTCAGTTTTGAATTTCTTTTAGGAAATTTGTGGGGATATGACGATTCGAGTTTAATATTGATTTAAAACCTATAATTCAAGATTTAAACATATATAATAGGACTAAATAGGCATATTGGGTTGTATTTTGATGGTTTTGGGTCATATATTATGATTTTAGGATATGGTGTTCTTGAATTGAAATGTCATTATTACTATGAGTCATTTGATGATTTTTTTAACTGACCAACATTAAAAAACATTTATTACCATATTTCATATAAATCTTCAAGAATATATTAATTGATATTGGTTACTGTTTATTTATTTAATTGATATTTTTTTTTATTGGGGTAGGTTAAGGGGAAGATTGAATTTCCTGTATTTTTTTAAATTAACCCATAGTTATGGTTTTTATAAATTTTTAAGTATTTTATATAAATTTATAGTTTTTAAAAAAACTATAACTTTATTTTATGTTTAGTTATTTTTTTTATAATTGTGGCTATATTTTTTTCTTGATACGTTTTATTACAGTTTCGTCAAATATGAATATAGAGTTTCAAAAGTTATTGTTTTTATTTTAATCGAGAATGTATACTTATCCTGATGGTGACTAAATTGATGGTTCCCTGAACTATCACTACAAGATATTATAATCTTTTAGTCACTATAGTCATGATTTAAAACTTTGGCTATATAATAAAAATATATTAGTGTTTATATATAGTTTATTAAATATTCCTAAATAGAGTGAGTTCCTGGGTAAAAAATGGTTTTAGTGAGCTTTGTTTAAAAAAAATATGTGGTGCTACTATGGTGTAGTAGGGGAACTTATGGATAATACATTAAGGTGAGTGATGGTCTAAAGGTGAAAAAACATTATTTTTCAAATAAAAAGAATGTTTTGTTGTTAAATGTATGAATATGTGATGAATTTGTTTACGAAATAAATTATCGCTATAAATTAAAAATATTAAACTATTTATACTCATTGATAAATTCAAATGAGTGATTTATGAGGTGAAAAATATTTTATGAAGATTTTATAAATGGGTATTATTTTATTGTTTTGAAAAATTATATATTTTTATTATTATTTAAGGAAAGCGATTAGTTTTCCAAATGATTGGATTAATGAGATATTTTCTAGAAATTCATTTTTATGAAATAAAAAATGTTTTAGAATGAATTTTAAAAATAGATTTTATTTCAAAACCTTTTCCTAGAAAATTTTTATTTTTAGAAAAGGGTTTTGATATCATGGAATTCCATATCTTATTTTTTAAATTATTTTGATAAATTAATGTTTTGGATAAAATTATTTTGATTTATCATTGTTTATTAGCATTGAATTTATGGTATTTTATCATGCATGGATATTTATTAGAGTCTTGGGAAAATCCTTCTGGGTTTATACTCTCACACTACATGTGCACTTCGATGGGCATGTATACATGATTGTTAATGATGAAGGTAAGGGTAAGGTTTCATACTTTGTTAGTGGAGATCCATATATTCAATTTTAATTCATGATGAGAGGATTCCATGAATTGGTTATGATATATAATTTATTATTTTAAGTTATAATGTGACTTTTTTACTTTAGTGTTGAGTATTTTAAAATTTCATTCATTTCTGAATTTGAATTTCAAATGTTTTAATAAAAGAGTTTTACATTTCATATGTATTTTTTTCATTTATTGCATGTATTTTGAGGGAAAATCATTCCCTAATGGTTTATTTTATCAGTTAAAACTAGTCTCTATCCTTTACTGATCTGAGGAACATGTTTGAGTCCATAATAGATTCATTTTGGGCCTTGGGATTCAGGTCCCTAACCCAAATCATTATAAAATGACATCAGATTTAGTTATAGATTGATATGTAAGTGTGGAAAATAACCTCTATAGAGGGGAGGGACATGATTCCACATTTGTTGAACAAGGAAATGAATCATGTCTTATAATGAGGGTGTGGATACCTATACAATCATAAGGTCTTTTACAAGGTGTGACCTGATACAATAATTGGGGGGGGGGATATAAGTTCCCAAAGTGGAAAATATTATGATGTGGGTGACCTGGTATATTATAAAATTTTATCAGAACCAGGTTCTTGAGTAGAGTATTAGGAAGTCCGATAGGCATGGATGATAAGATGGTTGGGACTTGAACTATACTTATAAAAAGTGTAGCTAACATTTTTATGGTGAACCTCAATTTATTGGGAAATCTAGGGTGAACAAAATGTTAACTATGACATTGTAGGATGTTTTTATTGGAACCAAGTTAACCCATAATGGACCAAAAATGGTTGGAGTTCATGTTTAAGGGTTTTTATGGATTTAATTACATTTATTTAATATAGAAAAACACAATAGAAACCATAATTCCTAAGATCACCATGGAATAAAAAACCAAAACCACGTATATTATAAATGAATTATATATACCTTTCATTGTGGATGATTTTTTATCTTATATATAACCATGTTTTTGATAAATATCATTGATGAATATCCAAAGGACTCTTCTCTCTAAGGTGAATCCATGAGTTGATCTGAACCATACAATTCTCTGGTGGGATTCTCTAAAAATACCATAATATGCAAGTACCTCTTGTTAGAAAAGGAAACAAGAAGAAGAGATCTTATAGGGATAGATAGAATTAGTATAATTATTTCTCAAGGATCACACAAACCACCATCTCAATGGTATATACCTTATTATATAGTCCTCATAGAAAATCCTCAATGCTCTAAAGCATTAATTCACATGTTCATAATATATGGGTAAATGGATTATGATTAAAACTATTTATAACCTCTTAGACTATCACAAACCAACCCAGGTCACCCTTAAACCAAGAAATAAAGTTGTTCCATGACATACTTGTAGGAAATTCTTGATCTATCTAGGATGAAAAAAATCACCAAGGAATTAAGATACTCAAGAGGGAATGATTTCACATGATGAATAAATATGTAAAAGGGATTACCAACCATAAATACCACATGACCATTCAATAAATTGGTCAACCATGTCACAGAGTAGGAAGTTCCAACATAATTAGGTAATCAAACATGACTAATGAAAAATAAACATATCAAAACAATAATAATAAACTGAAACTAGCAACATTCCCAATAGAATAAAACAAGGCACAAGAGATACTAGGAATCTGAGAAATATTATACATCGATTATTATTAAATAAATAAAATAATATGAACCCATAACCACCTATATCTATGTAAAAGAATATAATCTCTACTTTCTAACACCATTAACCTGAACTAATTACCCAATACCCATCTATTTCATCCATGTAGAATTGTGAGAACCTATAATATGATAAGTGCAAGAATAAAATTCATAGTGGGTACCACCCCACACCCCATGCATCACCTTTAAACAGAATTTTTTTTATACTAATCTAAAATAAAATATTTAAATTAGTTTTTAATTTCATTCCATTACAAGTAACATGCAGTTCTCTTTCAAAACCATTTCCTTTTCTAACTCTTTGTAACCCATTTTTAATAAAATATAATTATCAAACTATTTTAATAATGTGGAGGGTAAAATAATGGAAATATTCAAAAATAAAGGAAAACAATCAACTAATTAACTTTTCAAAAATATGTACTAAAAGTAGTAGAAAATTTAAAATATTAAAAAATGGACATTATAGTAACCTAGGTGCCCAGGGAAAATCTTATATAAAAATAACAATAAAATAACATAGAGAGATACTATAACAAGATACAAATATAACCTTCTCTAACACTTAAACTTTCCCTACCTAGACTAACGAGGGGTCAAATCCTATAAAGATAACATAGTTCAACCTCAGGCCCACAAGTCAGAGTATAATACCAAACTATTTTAGTATGTGTACCTAGACTTCCCACTTAGCTACCCAAGGATTATCATGATTTATAAATGGATTTGTTCATGTTAAAGTACTATATATATATATGTCATATAATATCATAATTAAACAAACATTTCACTCCATCACCTTCGACCCCCCTTCAAAGAAACAATCACTTTCCCATCAAGACAAATAAATATAAAATAACCCCTACACTAGGCATCATCCATGTATAAATCAATAACAACACATCTATTTTCTAGAATATAAGTGGAATGCTTCAAGGGGTTTTCATTTTAAAAAGAAATCATTTGGTCATGAAAATAAGTACTTATAACCATCCTTTTAAACTAAATCATACATTTATATAGATATAACAATTTTAAATCAAATTATATGATATCTTTCAAGATTTTAAGCCTTAATGAACCATTATATTTTAAAACCTCAAACACACCTTAATATTTTTGAAGTAACTTTGAAACCAATTTAAAATACATGTTTCCACTTTAGATTTTAAAAATATCTTTATAAAAATCATTTGGTCATTATCTTGAACACATGGTATGATTGAAATTTAAAAGGGGATTAAGAACACCATTTATAAAGGTATATACTTGTTGCATTAAAGTAAAAAATTGTAAGAAAACATATTAATTTCGATGTAACAACTATTATTAATACATATAATTTATAATATAGTGAAAACATGAATACAAAACAAACAAGAAATTATAGTTCTAAGTTTAAAGGTTTTGACATGGAGAAACCTACCTTAATCAAGTTTCTTTTACAAATGGTGGGTATAATCATCCTCAAATAGAAAGAATAATGTATAGATATCTAATAGGGACACCCAAGAACCTTAAAACATCAGAACATACACTTAAAATTCAATAAATAATGAACCCTAGGTTACTTATATATTATCAGGAAAGGAAATACTGAGAAATGGGGGAATAATGATGGGGGAAGATATTATGAGTGGTTTAACCTGAATATTCCACCTTAAAATTTACTATATTCCATGAGAGAGTCCATTATAATGATAGGGACACAAGGGGGAGATATAAACAAGACAAGGTGGTCAAAATAGAGATAAGTGAGGCCCCTAGGTGATTTAATTTGAGAAAGTAAAAATAGACAATTCACAATTTTAATGAAATTGGGCATTGTACACAATTTGGCCACATAGTTTTCCAAACTATGCACTAACTATATACATACTATTGGAAAATTAAAACACTATCCATTGGAGGTTCACATATTTATACTAACCATGAGGAAACCATGAAATTTTAATTTTTCATATTTATAAGCCTATAATATGGTTTTCCGTATGGTTAGTGATAACCATGCGCTAAACATGCAACTTGAACTGCATGGAAAAACTCTAAATTTCAAGTTAATTTGATCTAGAATGAGAAAAAACAAAATAGAATAAAAAAATTAAAATAATAGAGATAGAAAGGCTTGGGGTGTGTCATAAGAAATACAAATCACCTGAAAGTTCCATCATATCAAACATTACTAGTAATGATATCCTTACATAAAAGATAATTTTAATTATATTATTCAACATTCTACTACCTTTTATAATAAAAAAATATGAATCATGTATATAATTTAATTATTATATCAATATATCATATAGAACGACATGGAGAATAAAACAATGATATGATATCCTATAACATATCCAATGTTATACCCTGCATGCATATGATATAACTTTTATAACATAGATATTTTACAATTTTATATAATTAAATTGACTAATATGATATAGCTAAAATACATCATATTATATAGGATTTAGGGTATATCTATGAAAACATCCCATTTTCACTAAATCCTTGTAGAATTTATACTATTTCACTTTATATCATATCATATAATCTATCTTATGAAACCATATCCACAAATCCTTATATATATATTCAAAACTATTTTGTAAATATATCATCAAATTCACCACGTATCACATCATATGTATTAACTTGTGAATATCCATTCAAAACTCCTTTTTATATAAATTATATAACACCTTTTGAGTAGCTCTTTGAGTTACAAAAAACTCAATCACATTAATCCAGCTATAAATTATGTACCCATGGGAATTTTCAGCATTAAAAACAAATATGAATTCCTGAATTCATAAATTTAATCAAAGAGTTTCCTTTAGAAAGGAATAAGTATAACTCATTCTAAAAAATGATCAAATATGATCTCCATTAAACACACGTATCTATATATACCTGTTCACTAATTGTATCATATACAAGTATTCATAATTATATAATCCATTTTCTAAGATATCGAGTGACCATGGGCATGAAAAATGTCATACCCATATATTATTAACAAAAAATCTCAATTTTTAAGTATTGACCAACCAGGTTGATGAATACATCACATTTTTCTCATCTAAGTGGATGAACGCATCACATTACCCTCATAAAAATTGATAATCACATCACATGTATCTTTTATAAGTATAGTCATAAACTTCCTCAGCCTATCTCAATCAAGTGAACAATTTTCATACTTGAAAAATGATAGGAAAGATCACTTCTTACTAAAGCCTCAACTAATGACATGATCAGTAACATACCCAACCACCCTTGATTTTTATAAACCTCAAGGATTACATATAAAAGTTATCAATATATTCATGTTATCATGTTAAGTATCTTTCCAGTCTCTATTATATGGATTCAATATAAAACATGCGCCCCTAGTAGACTAAATACATAGTGTATAATACTCCATGTGGTATACTTAGTAGGTCATCTAATGCACAAAACCCCTTTTATGAATCATAAGGATATTCTATATCTTTATATAAAATTATACCCATACCAACCTTAGCATTTAATTAAAACCAATAATACTTAATGATGAACATTGGTTATGAATAACTCAAAGTTACACTTTTATAGATCAATTATCACTTCACTTCACGTAATATATTTTTCAAATGGGAAAGAATGATAAAGTGTATATTTAATTTTATATTACATGATACATTTTATATTATTAAACTTATTTAGTAACACTTAAAAAAATCATACAAAATTTCCCATATAATCATATCCCATATGATAAACCACCATAGATGCCTATTATTCCTGCCTTTTGAGGTTTTTTTAAACTCACTACAACTCTATGTAATTATAGTCACATATCTATGTCATCATATGATAAAACCCTCATCTAAAATATTTTACTAACATCAATAAATAAATTATGTTTTCATAATGGTTGGTCTTAGGAATCATATTCCTAATGTTAAAATCCTTGAACATAGTATTCAAACTTCTTTATTTCACAACATCACTTTTGGTGAAGTTAATAACTCATGTTATCTAATTTGAACTATTTCTATGTTCATTATCACCATCATTCATGAAAATGTTACATATATTGTTTTCTTAAGAAACTTTTGGTAACAAAATGTAACTCTACATTTTTCCTTACTAATAAATCCTAACCTATTTTAGGATATAAGGTGATATTCACTTCATTATAATAATTAAATTTCAATCATTACTTCTTTCAATTTATAAAAATATATCCTAAACTCGTTTAGGATATTAGGTGGAATTACATTTGAGTTTTGACTAGAACAATGTTTTATTTCCTTATACTTTTAACTTTTACATATACAAATATACTCCCACTATCCTATTAGAAACTATAGTCTCTTCATAATATCATGTTGAGATGAAAAAAATCTTTTGTGTCAGAAAATAATAATTATTTATTTTAATGGTAATATTAAACAAATACATTATTAATTTCCACATATTATATAATATTTTATGCGTTTGGTGTAGTATTTTTAAAGAAATATTTTATTCATTAAAATATTTCATTGAAGGGTGGTTGGATCATATATCTGATATTTTATCAAACATTAGGATAAACTATTTTCCCAGATACAACTTGTTTTATCCTTATCATCTTTTAAAGTATGTTATAGAGTTTGATGAATCCAAAACAATGTGTATCACCGCATTTATTCATAAAAAATATTTTTTAACAAATAAATTATCTTATCATATAATTTAAATGATTTAAAAAACTCATCATATTTTTATATTCAACTGATTAGGAATTATTCCTTTCCATACTACTATTTTATGTAAAAATTATTTGCATCATATTTTTAACGAAAACTATATAATTTATCAAACCTTACCTTGATTTTGAACTCTTTTACATTTAAAACATTTTTAAAATAAACATTAGATAGCATATACCCTTAAAAATATAAGAACTATTTTTTATAAAATTGAAACCTGACATGGACTCTCCATGGAGTTTCTAAAACCCCTTTAAGTATCCTGAAAAATTCCATACTATGAAAATATTTTCCCTTTTATTAACTTATCCATTAGGTTTCAATGAAGAAGGATGATTATTATAAAGATACAATATTTTTTATGAAATGAAAATTTCACCCACTAATACTATAAATACGACACATAAACATAAACATCTCATTCTTGGTTCATCTAACCTGAACACATTGAGAATATTGTGTAAACTGTTGTTGAACTCATTCAAATTTTGAAAAAATTCCAACAATAATTTTACAATAAATTCCATATCCAAAACATTCCTTATGATAAACCTTAAATATCTCTAAGTTATTAACATACCCAATCACATGGAATACATGAACAGACATATAATTCCCTTAAAACCTCATGAAAATCCTTCTACGATTCACATAAGAATATATATTAAAATTTGGTAACTATTACATTATAGTATTTAAGAAAGGTTTTTCTATAACACATAGAACATTATTTCTTACTTATAATAATTATTAAGTTTCTATATTGTTATAATAAGTTTCTTACATTGTGATTTAATTTTTTAATATTGATCTCATAGATATATTTAATTATGATGAAGCTATCATATCTATAACATTATCTTTTATCATATGAGTATCATGTTTCAATAATTAATGGACCCACATCAGTATGGACCTTATTAGGTAACTTTTTAGGCCAAAAATCAAGTCAATCATATCTAATATTAATATTGGACAATTGATTGGAAAAAATCTATTAAGAATATATCATATGGATAAACTCGTCTTTATTCCTATAGTATCCTTCCCAAGGGTTTCCTAGTTAAGTGCAAACCAAAGAAAACATAGAAAATGAGGCACCAAACACATAGGGTCACCTCATTACTTGCTTTCCTTGCAAAATATAACCCACGGTCACCTTTCATTAGAATGAAATTACCCTGTTAGATGATAGAGGCCTTGATGCATGTTTTATTTGAATTGAATCTTACGCTTAATATTTTTAAAGGGGATTAAATATCACCATCTCATTTATTCCCTTTACATGTATTTATGTATATGATGATTTATTTTTGAATCAAATTCTTTCCATCAAATCAATATGAAACAAACATTGATGTGTAACTCTTTTTACAACTCATGAATAGTCTTGATTTAAGGTAGAAGGAAAAGCTAAATATATTATCATAACTATAATGCAACTCCTTATATGAATGTGTGATAATTTAAAGAATCAGTTTAAACATATTTTAAACTAAATCACACATAGATTCATAATATAACATTTATATTTTTGAATTGAGTAGGAAATAAAATAAAAAATGAATAATTCGTATATTTAAACATGAGATAAACAATTTATGAAAAATTCATAAATAAATTATAAAAAATTTATAATTTAAGCATGTATAAACATGAACAATTAAATTTTATCCTTTATGAAATTTTCATATTATGATTTATGTTGATTTAATATAAAATCCTTTATATTTAAAATATCTGATATTTTATGCACAATTTTATTAAAAAATAAAAATTTCACATTTTATCTAAACACTTCACATAATTTAGAATATATCACATTTTATTTTTTTAAACTATTGATAACATCATCATCAAAAACTCATTTTTGAATGGATTAAATAATTATTCTAAATAAGGACCCAATATAAAAATTTTACATTTATATTTATGAATAATTCATAAATAAAAATAAAAACTTTTATATTTTGACTTATTTTAAATTTATAAACACTTTGTAAATTATTTATCATGTAAATTTTTTCATCCCCAACCTAGTTCACCGATAAGTAACTACTCTTGTGGGACACAAGGCCTCAAGTGAACTTCCCCATATGCTAGAGGCTTTCAACTTGTAATGAGGGTGTATAATAGTATGTCAGGGAGACTATAACCTCTATATCAAAGTGAAACACAATTAAAATAAAGTCAACACAATCCATCTAGATAATAAATAGAATATACATAAGGTAGTAAAGCAACACTATATACAGATGATGTCATGGTGATGAAAAATATAAGTCAATCATGTCATGAAAGTAGTCATAAATTTAGTACTATTATAAGAAAAAGAAAACATAAAAATAAAAACTTATAAGCTCAATGATCATCCTGAGTCCTAGCTCAGTCTTCTACTCCCATGTTCCCAAACTAAAACTGAAATCAAGCATCCACATTAGTTTTCTTTCCTTTATCATTTCTTACATCCATGAAATCTGCTTAGGTAACAAGTGGTGGCCCGAAAATGGTGTGATAACATCTCAGTAGGCCAACACCAATGGTGTATAATGAAAATACTATCCTTAAATATAAAATTCAATGGTGTATAGATATAATAATTTAAAGTAGTAAAGTAAGAGAAACCTTGTCGAGATCCTTTACCTTATAGGATACATGGCTAACTATACCTGCTTCAACATAACCTCTATATTGTTGATCATGTGACCTTTTAATTATTTAGGGGACTCAATCCATGCATCTAAGACATATAAGAATAAATAATGATAAGGAATCCATGAAACTGGTCTAGGAATTCCTACACAACACACATGTTTCAAATCCCTGGGATACCCATCGAATTCTTTACTTTTGGTTTTTAAGCTAACATATGTTGATAAATCCATTACTTTTATCACTTGGTATTTGAGTAGAATCCATGGAATTAACCCTTATCATTATACTCCATATAATTTCTATCTAGAGGAAGGAAAAGCATCCTAGCAATTCAGGATAGGCCTTGAATGGAAATCAAGGGGCCGACCCAAGGAATTCATTATTTGAATATATTAATCCATACCTCATAAATCATCCTGATTATTCTTGTTTTTTTGGAGTTCAAGATGAATCAATGATTATTATCCATGGAATTCATGAGACAAAGACACCGAATGGATCTAAGGTGGTTTTACCACTTCAAATTGACATCAATGAATTAGGTATCATCCTATGTGTTCTTTCAAGGAATTCTAAGGAGGGAATACAAGGACTACCCAAGTAATTCTACACATTTGATGGTGTGACAAGGTTTCATAATTAGAAACCAAGGAATCCACAATTAAAATTCATAAGTTCTAAGTAAAGTATTAATGTCAAGGATTTTATCAAAATTGAATGACAACTTGTAAGTTTATTCCAAGGTTTTCTATAAGATACCAACATAATTTCACAATTTAATTAATATATTACTCTTATAATTAAATAAAAATTATGGTGTTCAATCTCTATAATTTATCCAAGACACCCTAATTAGCTTAAATATTTTTAAGTTACCCATGACATACCCAAAGTACCATATTAATAATTTCCTTATTTAAGTGACATTCCAAGCACACCGTAAGGGGTGGTTTGGTTACGTAAAAGAGAAAAATCAAGGCTTTCCTAAATTCCAAGCGAAACAAACCTTTAGGGGTGTTTTAGTTACACTTAAAGTATGGTTTTCATGGGAGTTGGGACAAAAACACCATAAGGGGTGGTTTGGGTTGAAGTTGTCAACCACCAATGGTGTTTGGGAGGCCTTTAGTATGTTTAGGTCTAAATTTAGTTTAAAAATTAAAGGACTATAAATTATAATGTTAATTCTTGGAAATACCAGAACATATTACAATGAAACATTTTATAAGTGAAAATAATTTTAGTGAAAATTTGTATACCAACTACCCATGGCTCATGGAAGACTCCTTATATGAAATTAACCATATATTTGACTTGGAATGAGATAAAATGAAGAAATAGAAAAAATACCTATAAATAGGGTATATTATCTTGCATATAGGTAACACTAGTGACTGTGAAGAAATTGGAGAAAGGAGGGAGGAGGAGTGAGAGCCTAAAATCAATCTTTCATACACTTCAATCAGAATACCAAACACCTAATATTTATGAGAGAAATCATAAGAAGAGATGAATAAGGGAGTGATCCACCACTTCTATGAGATTAAGAATGATAGAAAAAAATGCTTATGGCTTAAAATAGGGTATGGAGGGGTTAAAGGACTGAAATGGATCTCTTAGGAAAACCATCAAGCAGGCCACCGACTAGCCACTGGATGCACATTGACCCACCACTAAATGCATATTGGCTAGCCGCCGTATGACCACTAACTAGCTAATGGATTCCCAACAACCAGACATTAGATGCCCAACAACTATAAGTTGTACACCCACTAGCTCACTAGTGGTGGTGTACCAACTGACCTATGGGACTGCAACAACATTCTTTAGTCCCGACTCTAGCCCTGAGTCCTCCAGTTTTCTATTGAATCATCTCTAACAACCAAAAAAATTCTTAGAGGGATAAAATAAATCAGTTTTAACCAAAATTAAAAGAATTCATACCTCATTGAATAAATGATATCTTAAATAAATCCACATTAATACAGTATCACATTTACCAAAACAGTTTTGGTATAGTCTTAAGATCCCTTTGTATTTTGCACATACCCTTTAGGACTGTGTTGGGGAATAATTTTGAGAATTTTAACAATTTTATATTAATTTATTAAATATTTCAAAACACTTGATAATTAATTATAAATTTCTTATAAATAATTAATTTATAAACAATTAATAAATCAAATAAAAATATCAAAATAAAAATTCTTATATTTTTAATTTTTTTATAAATTATATAATTCATTTCATAATTAAAAAAATATTAAGAAACTTTTTAATGTATATCATATTTTATGATATAATCTATATTATAATCCATGATTCAATTAAAAACTTAATTGTGGTATATGATTGGAATCAAATCCCATGATATCAATTTGTGCCACTATCAATCATATTTTACAATATATAATCTATGACTATGATATCCCTTTCAACACCTAGAAATTATAGATTACAATAATAATCCATACTATTTTTATGATATGATGCTATATGTTATGTTATATAGTCTATATTGACACCACTATAAGATTAGACTATTGTTACATCTTGATATATAGAATCAGGTATAAAATCATTTATGTTTTTTTCTTTTATATTTTTGGGATATATATAGATTGTGAGTTGGTTTTTGGGATGTTTTTGGTAGTAAGAGTCCATCATCTAGCTTTTGGAGGGAACCATATAGCCAGTGATGGATTCTTAAACACCTTAATGTTTGTAGGTGACATCAACCAACCAGTGGAAGTATTATAGGTGTAGGTATTCTGTTCACACCCACTTCCAGCTGGGGGGATTCTACTGGACTACTGGTGGTAGGACTATTGGTGAATGCATTCTTCCTTTACCCACCAGCCAGTTGGTGAGGCCCAATGGCTAGCTAGTGACATTGTTGTGCATGCAGTTTAGTATGTGGATAATATTTAATTTTGCATGAATTTGTGTTTTAACTCCACTAACCCAAAACATTTGTCCCTAATTTTATTCCCAATATATTATGAGCTCCATAGTGACATTATTTACTCTCTTCCTCTCCTCAATGGTGAATCTTTGTACAAGATAGAAGTTTGGTTCTCTTTTGGGTGAAATCCGATAAGTGGATCCTTTCCAACCTATTTTATTCCCCTTTTCTCCATGTAATTGATGTCTATTGAGACTTTATTTCTATATCCAACATTGATATTGAGAATTTTTTTTTGTTTTCTTTGGATCTAGGTTCTCTAGGATCCAATATCATTCCCTCTCATCATTGGTTAAGTAGGAAATATCATTTTCATCATTCTTTTGGTATGTGTTTCTATCATATGGTTTATCCCTTAGTGATATTAGAGTACTTATGATTATTTTTTTTGGTTTGATATATGAAATTTAATATTGAAATTGGATTTAATCTTTTGTGTCAATAGAAAGTGTTTCAAAAAGGTTATTTCTTTAAAAACTTTATTTTTGCATATAGTGTGTTTGATAAAATGCCTCAATGATGAATTTGAAAATAAAGTGGTTTTAAAGCACAGGAGAAGTGTGAAATCGCTATAGATTTTTTTATTATAATATGGGAATATATTGGAAATGTATTCTTCTATGGAAAATGTTTGTGAAACATGATTTTTTTCCTTGAATGTAATGAATCACATTGGGAGAAGGAAAACCAAGATATGCATGATCCATAGAAGAGTTAGCTATCACTAGGGGAGGTTACCTTGATTCTATCATTTTTAGGGGGTAACCTTTCCAAGGAACCAATGTTCTTGGGAATTAGGAATCACTTATACCAGCTAGTATCTCAGGTTTGTCTTATTTTTGTACATCCTCATGTCATGTATTGCCTTGGGTGCTTTTCAGATAGACTACATACATGTATCTTGATATTCTTATTTTCCTACTTGATCGTGATATAGTTATTGATGCTTGAAAACTATTTTATTTACCCATTTATTCCATTGGATATGTGATATGTCATATTTCTCTATTTACTATAATATGTAAATATTTTGAAATTAATGACATGTTTTTGAAAAGAAAACCAAAGGATGATTTTTATATGGAAAATTATTTATTTTAAAAGTGTTTTAGAAATAAATTTTAAGTAATAAATAATTGATTCATGTAGATAGACATTGTGTAGATTTTATATTGGTATCCTACCAAGAAGTAGTTATCACACCCTACTTTTTTTCCTTTGGGAATTTTTAGCCTTGGGTTTGCAGGATACATGTAAAGGGGATAGTTTCATGTAGATGATGACTCTCTTTGATCAGGTTTCCTTTCTGATAAGTTGGGATGGTGGTGAATTGTGGACATAATGAGTTATAACCATGAGTTGCTTCAGGTTCCATGTTTATGATCTTTCTAGTGTTCATTCAAACATTTTTCCCATTATTGGATTTTACCTTTTGTTTTGGTTGTTTGACATATGATGTATTTTGATATCTTTTGTGATACTTTGTTTGATAAAATCTTATCATAGGTCTATTGGAGGATGAAATTATCCCCATATTTCTTTTCATGATTCCCTGGTTCTTATCGCCATCCCATAATGATCAAGAATAGACTTCAGACCTTGTGGTGTGCTAATTTAGGTTACATTATGGATTGAACAAGGTTGGTCTATTAAAAATTTATATCAGGGGCTTAGGTTATGTTAAAAACTATGATTGTGATTTTGTATCACACTATAGTGTCTTTGGTTTTATAATATACTAGAGATAATAATTTCAAAAATCAAGAGATAGTGTGGGAGTTTTACTAACCAAATTACTTTCTTGAGAAGGCTAAGTTACCATTGGATTTCTAGTGTTGTTTAGATTCCCTGTTTATAGTTTTTCCTCTTGGACTCAGTTATTTAAATTTGTTTTATGATAATAGAATACTTTTTTTTTCTAAATAGTTACTTTCCACTTGTTTTATAGATCATATATCCTCTAATAATAACAATTTAAAATACTATAGATGAAGTTAAAGATAAATCTTCACATGTGAGTCCTTTGATTGATGTGGTTTTGGGGGAAATTATAGTCCAAATGATCCAGTCTATGGGCTAAGTTTCCAATATTGAACCAAAATTTAAGGTGGACCATGCTTTGGAAATTACTAATTATAATCTACCAACCTTTCATAGTGACATGATTCTATAAGAAGTAGAAGAATAGATCAAGAGGATAAATAATATATTTCACTTTTTGAAAACTTTAAAAGACTCCAAAGTCGATTTAGCCAATTATATACTTGATGGGTAGGGAAGGAATATATGGAAATCCATTTTATAAGACAATTTTCACAAATATATCACATACTCTACCTTCTATAAATCCTTAAATCAGAAGTTATATATTGAGACAGTAATATTAGTGAAGGCATGAGAGTTTGTTACTTTGTGGACAATGTAGCTATAACTGAGGTGGACATAGTTAGAAATATTGGACTCTTCAGAGAATTTTTGATAATAGGAGGTATCCATATATCTCTTTATAGTTAGAAAAGGAAATAATATGACTATCACTGAGGTAGTGGGAGGAGTGATCAATGTAAATCATTATAGATTCTGGTGGTCTGTTACCATTATGGGCCAAAAAGACACCTCAAACCCAATTTTAAGGAAGAACCCATGGTGTATCAATTATATGATAAATATAGTAAAATTTAGCATATCTACAAGATAGAATCCTAAATAAATAGAGTTTTATCCACCTTCACTAAGGCCTCTAAGTTTATACCTAACATAGAAAAATGCATGGGATCTCAACCTTATAAAAAGTGTGATGCTCAAGTGGCATAGAGGTGGAAGGATGAGGCTAGAGGTCTGTATATAGCAGAGTATGCACTATAAGAGATAAAGGTAGAACTAGATGCTATGATAGGTAAGTTGTTTATTTCATCTTATGTAGTTATGGATTTTTTTTGATACCAGTGAAACACATTTCATTAGCAAGCTGATTGATATGTTGGGTTTATATTCAAATTTTATTCCTTTCTTGAGGACTCTTTTCAATCCTTGGGGAAAGAAGTCAGAGCCAATATTTAAATTTCCCAAGTTTCAGGTGATGATTTCTAACCACAAAAACATATGTGACTTTTGAGTTCTTTATCTTGATATATTTGATCTTATTATTAGCATGGATTGGATAATTATAAATAATGGACATATTGATTTATATCATCATTAGGTATAGTTTCTTTCTCCCAATGGAGTCACTCATGTCTTCAAGGGTGAGTGGGATCAAAGATCAAGAAGAGAATCTCCCATTAATCCTAGTGTTGAGATGATTTACTAATAAATGTTAGAGTTATTTCTTGATTTTTTCAATCCACATCTTATTGATCCTATTCCAGTTTTTTGGGTGAGTTTTTTGATGTTTTTAAAGATAAATTATCTGGGTTATCATATTAGGGGGAAGTTGAATTTTCTATAAAGTTTCTTCTAAATAATAAATCCATTTTTTTAACTTTATAATAAGTAAAATCTACTAAATTTAAAGAATTAATAGTTCAGTTTGAGGATCTTGAGGATAAAGGATTTATTTTTCCTAGTGTTTTACTGTGGGAATCACTAGTGTTCTTTTCAAGGAAGTTGTATGGGAGCCTTTGAGTTTTTGTTGATAATAAAAAACTAAACCTGCTGACAACGTAGAAAAAATATCCCTTTCCTAGGAATTTTTACATTTTCGATTAGCTCAAGGGAGCCTGGTGGTTTTCAAAAATTGATATGAGATTGGTGTAACATCATTTGAGGGTCTAAGAGGAGTATATTTTTAAGATGATGTCGAAGATCATTCTTGGGAATTATGAGTACATATTTTTTTCATTTCATCTTACTAATTACCTTGTAGTTTTTATGGATTTAATGAATTGAGTTGTCCACCAATTCTTCTATTATTTCATTGTTGTCTTTGTGAAAAATATTCTTATTTATTATAGATCAAATAAAGATCATTCCAATCATATGAATATCATCCTTGGAATATTGAGAGAGAATATTCTATATGGGAATCTATCCAAATTTTAGTTATGGATTCAAGAAGTGAAATTTATAGATCATGTGATTTTTAAGAATGGTGTCTTAATGGATCCTAAAAATATCCAAGTAGTGATATATTGGGAGTATCCCATAAATGTGCTTGAGATCCAGAATTTATTATGATTAGCTGGTAGTTATGGGAACTTTGTTTGTGAATTATCTAATCTTGCATTATTTATGATAGAGCTGACCCATAAGGGTGTAAATTTTTATTGGAGTGATAAGTTATAGAGATCTTTTGAGGAGTTAAAAGTGATATTGAATTCCGCTCCAGTATTGATTATTCTATAGCCGAATATTGATTATGATATTTACTATGACACTACAGGTGGGTTTGGGTTGTGTTCTGATGTAGGAATGATAGGTAGAATCCTATGTCTCTCATCAGTTATTCCCTTATGAGAAGAGCAATCCCGTTCATGATATTGAGTTGGTGGTAGTGATGCACATACTTAATACGTGGCATCACTACCTCTTTGGGAATCAATTTAGAGTGTATTCAGACCATAAGAGCCTGAAGTATATCTTTACTCAAATGGATCTAATTTTTTGGAAAATAACTTGGGTTTAATACCTCAGACTATTTATTTTGATATTTCTTACACCCTTGGAAAAGGTAATGCAGTAGCAGACACTTAGAGTAGAAAATTACCAACTCGGTCATTAAAAGAATTAGTGGAAGTGTGGTTCATGATGAGATTTTTTGTAGAGGTTCACTCAGATAGAGGGGGATTTGGCACACATGTATTCTTATCTTGTTCATAGTATGGATCATTTATCTATAACTATATTTTACTTGGATAGGATAAGGATGTGGAGTGTTAGTTATTTTACATGAATTTTTATGGTGGGGAGACCACAAGTGAGTGGTCATGGTCTCTCAATAGAGTTCTTCACTTCCATGTGGGGATGGTTATTTTGATATACTTAAGGTAAGAGTTGATAGATTATAGACATCTATCGAGTTGGTCCATACACCATGAAATCACCAAGATGGACCATGACATGAGACATTAATACTGGTGTTTGATAATGAGACAATCAGTTATAGGGTTTTGTTTCTCGGTGCCTCACATATAAATATTTAAGGACAAACATCATAGTTCTATTGGTTTTTGGAAATCTTTAATCATTCTATTACAGAAATGGGATGGGATGGCCAAGGAATTTGTGATTAGGATTACTTAGACTCATATTCGTAAGGATATAATATGGGTGATTATTTATTAGCTCATGAAATCATATCATTTAGTACCCATCAAGGAGTCAATGAAGGTATAGGGACTTGTACACCTATATGTGTGAGATATTTTTAGGATTTAGGGTGTACCATAATCTATCATGTTTTATAGAGACCCTCACTTTACATCCTGGTTCTAGAGTGGATTGTTGATAGTAATGGGTTCTCAGTTGAATTTGAGCATGAATTTCATCATCTATTGGACTTTGAGGCAGTGATCGAGAATTTCTCAAAGTTTTATCTTGATTGGGACATTGAAATTTGGGGAAGCAGGTTAAGTTAACACTTTGGAATGTTGGCTCATTTGATGTATTGGAGTGACTTTAAAGACCCATAAATTTCAAGGAATTTTTTTTCTCTTAATTTTCTTTGGAATTTTACAAGAACGCAGTTTCTAACGGCACGTGATTCCGAGGCCCGGTGTGCCCGGAATCATTTTCCGAATTTTGGCTCGGGTACGTTCAGTGAACGAATGAGCGGGTTTTTCTAACTTTTGAACCAGTGCTCGGAATCGAATTTCGAGGGCACCGATGGAATCGCAGAACCAGTTTTTGCTTAGAAACACCTCTTCCAGAGTTGCATTTGCTCGGGTGTGGTTTTTAATTTTTGGGCTTTAAGTTAAGAAATAAAATAATGTGGTGAGACAAACTTTATTTTATTTCACTTAAAGACACTTGAAATCCACTTAAAGCTGCTTAAGCTGAGTTAAAGCGGATAGGGTAAAATTCAAAATATCCTACCCTCTTGGTAGGATATTTGTGAGGTGGGCCCCGCACGATCCCCACCATTTCTTTTCCGCTAAGTAACGCACCCGCGAAAACCCTTTTAATGAAAGTCAACTGGGGCGTTTCTTAAAAAATTAAATGCTCCTATTAATTGGGCGGTTTGTTTGTTGAAATTAATTCTATGAATTAATTTTTTCGTTTCTTAACCTGTTTTCAAACCGTTGGCATGTTAATAAAATAAGACCAATGCACCTTTCTTGAGGATTGTTCGTTGAGAGAATTTGACAGAAACTTTAAGTCCTCCATCCTCCTTCGTGAAGAACGCGAAGAACGTGAAGAACACGAAGAACGTGAAGAACGTGAAGAACTCCGGCCTCCGATGAAGAGCAACGAAGAATGCCCGACCCCCGGAGATCGACGCGACGTCGACGCTTCTTCCGCGACGTTCTTCCCCACGACAAATCTTCGATCAACTTCTTGAGGTAGGAGATTTAAAATATTTTAATTCCTTTGTGGTTTCTATCCTCAACATGGATTTAATTGTTATAATTAGATCCATGTGTTTCTTTAACCCTCAGAGATCGTCGACGCGATTCCCTTCCGCGATGACGCGACGCCCTTCCGCGACGACGCGACACCCTTCTACGACGCAACGATCACCTTCTCCCACGACGATCAATTCCGTGAAGAACACACGCTTGACGACTACAGCGGGTAGGGAATTTATTTGAAAATAATATTTTATTCCCATAGTTTTTTCTTTCTAAAACAAAGATCCCGGGATCAAAGTGCAATTTTAATTTATTAAAATTGTATCCTGTTACATTTTCATGTGTTGATCATTATTTTCCCGATTGTTATCACCTAACGCGGAGGGTGCGGGCCAAACAAACACGACCCGACAACCCTCTGCAGTTCTTCATTGATGTGCGGAACGGCGGACGACGACAAAACGGGCCACAAAGATGATTTGTTGATTCCTTAGTGAAGAACGGGACCTGAGAGGAGCTATGGCGCAGATGGAAATGGAATCGGACCACCAGAGCAACTATGGTGGCCCACGGAATCCACCGGCGGTGCGGGTCGCCAGCGCACCACCGGATGGAGCCGCTGCGGCTGAAGCCACAGCGGCGGCGGCTGACCAGACCCGTGACCGCGCGGGTCCGGCGAGACACGGGACGCGGATCTGCCGCGTTCGCTGACCAAGCGCGGCCCCACGCGGGGCCGCGACTCCTCTTCCCGTGGGGGCTACACACCCCGCGGCTCCCCTTGCTCGGCCGCTCGGCCGAGCCGAGCCGGGCCGGGCCGACCCGCCGGCCGGGTCGCGCCCAGGCCGGGCCGGGTCCTGCCAAACCGGGTCGGACTCGGACCCGGGTCGGGTCGACCCGGTTCAGGCCGACCCAGGGGGGTTGGGCCGGGTCGGTCCAGGCCTAGACCCCCCGTTTCCGGACTCTTTTCGGTCTTTTGCTCATAACATGAGCTATGGGCCTCCGAACGATACGCCGTCAGAGGCGATGCGATACTTGGATCGAGACGGTCGTTTCGGTATATCAGACTCATGGTTTCGGAATACTTTGGGTTCGGTTGGGTTGGTTCGTACACGAAACCAACCGGGCCCTCAGAGCGGAAACACTCATATCTTGAGCTTCAGACGTCTGATTGACGTGCCGTCGACTTTGTTGAAATCCTCTAAGTGAGACAAATCTTTTTTCTTACTCCGCCCAAGGTTTGGACGCAGGTGGAGTACGGTCGGGTTGGTTTTTCCTTAAAAACCAACCGGGCCCCTGGGATGAAAAAGCCAATAACTCTCAGACCAGGCGTTCGATTGACGCGCCGTCTGCGACGTTGAGTTCCTGTTGGCGATATGGAAATTTTAGATGCATCAACTCTGGACTATGTGTCAGTTTATGTATCAGCCTCTTGGCTCGTGGAGCGGACCCTCTCGAACGAGCTTGCTATGTGCGGGAACCCTAGAGCTGGCTGCGACTGCTACTGTGACGACGACGACTGTACAGAGATCCTCAGTGGATTCGACGACGATGACTACAACACTCAGCGATCCTACGTGGATCAGTGCTACAGATCCTGTGTGGATCCGATCCTGTTTGGGTTAGCGCTCAGCGGTTCTGTGTGATCCAGTGCCTACAGATCCTGTGTGGGTCTGATCCTATGTGGGTCATTGCGGGGGTTAGTACCTTTGATCCTTTGTGGGTACGATGACTTAGATGGATCAATGATCATCTTTATAGTCATTCGATGAAGTATACCTGTGTGAGCTAAAACCCTATTTTTCTTTCCTTTGTGAATTGTGTTGTGCTATCCTGTGCGGATTTACGTTTTTCTTTCCTGTGTGGACTGGGTTGTACTTGATCTCGGATGTTGGAGCCGAGCGAGAATTGATAACTTAGGTATATGTATGGGAATATACCTAACCCGTGTCGGATGTTACTTCATGATTGTATCTTTCCTTTGTGGTTTATCCTTTGTGTATTCTGGGAGACCTTTGGGGGTCTCGGGGTCCCTACTGAGTAGCTTATACTCACCCCTACACGAGCTATGCCCGCACTACGTTGTGTTGGTTGCAGACGACGGACATCGCTGATCGTGGTCGAGGTTGGCGGAGCAGGACGGTACCTGGAGGTGGAACACTGGGCGGGGTGTACTCGGAGCGGACGGCTAGACCAAGGAGCTGTGGAGGCTATCTGTACCCACCCTTCAGGTAGGGCTTCCAGAGGATGGCTCGACGCTGCGGCTTTTTCTTTCAGTTGTTGTTTTTCCCCTTTTAGTTGTACTTTACAGTTGGGCTTGTATTTCCGGCCCCCTTTACTCTTCCGCACTTACTGTTGTACCAGTTTTTACTTAGTTTTTACTTCGGCCTGCTTACTCTGTGGTGTTTGTTGTTTACTTTACAAAGGCAATGCCTTCCCTTTACCGGGATTTACGCCTTGGTGCTAGTCGCCAGCCCCTGGCCTATGGAAGGCGGGCTTAGGGTAGTCACGGCACGGGCCCCGAGGACGGGTCGTGACAAATTGGTATCAGAGGAGTTCGGTTCTACCACGGACTCTGATCTTTTCTATGTGAAGCAATAGTGTTAAGCGTATTGAGTGTGGTTATCAGTCCAGGGAGCCCAGTGTTGGTGCGGCGGCCGACATATCCGTACACCAGGACCCTGACTTCTGATTTCCATCTTAATGCACGAAAACATTGATTGCATGTGTGTTACAAGTTTTATTTGTGATTACTTTATTTCATCTCACCAGGTATATAGTTCTGACCGTGGCGCACCTGTTTTTTTTCAGGATGGCCCCACGACGGCGACCATCTAGGGTTCCGAGAGTTGTACATGACGACAGCCCGCCGGGCAACGATGCCTCGGTACAAGGCCCTTTGACAGTATAGGCACCGGCGGTACCTCTACCCGCCGAGCCACCGATGCTTCCAGCCCCAACCGCTGACGATGCACGTCGCCTTAGTGCACTGCATGAATTCCAGCGCCAGAGACCGCCCAGGTTCTACGGGGAGACGGACCCCCAGGCAGCCGAGGACTGGCTGGAGGCAGTTGTATGAGTTTTCAGGGTAGTGAGGACACCAACAGACCTCATGGTGATCCTCGCAGCGATCCTACTGCACGCAGCAGCGGGCCGATGGTGGAGCTTGATGTTTCAGGTGCACGATCAGGCATCTCTCATCTGGACAAACTTTGAGGGCCTCTTCCACTCAGAGTTCGTCCAGTCCACCCTCCGTGCGGTGCGCATCCAGGAGCTTCTTCAGCTGCGGCAGGGCAGCTTGACGGTCGCCCAGTACTCGGCGAGATTTACCGATCACTCGCGCTACTCGACCGACATGGTACGGGACCCCTTCTTCCGGGCCCGGACTTTTGAGTAGGGATTGAGACACGAGATCAGGGCATCGCTGATCTCCCTCAGCATTCCAACTCAGGCAGGAGTACTGGAGCGAGCCCTCTTAATCGAGAGCTTTCTTGCTGAGACTTCTCTAGAAGCGAGACCAACCGCGGGGCGGCACGTAGCAGAGTCTTCCATAGCAGGTAGTCAATGGATGACTCAGGGGTCCAGGCAGACCAGACCCTCACGCAGACGACCTCAGGACACTGGCTGAGCAGTGCGGGGCACACAACATGGAGCCTGTCTTTCGAGAGGCAGGCAGTGCTACACATGCGGCGGGCAGGGCCACATGGCTCGTGACTGCCCGACCCACCATGCCGAGGAGCAGCAGACAGTTGAGGGGCCACCCAGGTAGAGGCAGAGGGTCGACCGTGGCGGTCCGCAGGGAGCAGGCAGACGAGGCAGAGGAGCTGGCCAAGCAGCAGGTGGTGGGAGACGCTTTGAGGCTCTACCACCACCACCACCAGGAGGTCCACCCCGACCACAGGGAGCTGGCAGATAGAGATAGGAACAGCTCTAGGCAGCGGAGGCCTACGACCACGGTGCACCTGAGATGATTCGAGGTACTATATGTGTCTATTACACCCTTGCTGCAGTACTTATAGACACAAGAGCGAGTCACTCTTTCATAGCCCTTGCCCTTGTTCGGAGCTTGGAGATTCTGACAGAGCCGTTGGCTCGATCCTTACGGCTAGAGACTCCTACGGGAGCAGACTCGACAATTACGCACTGGTGCCAGTAGTGTGAGCTTACTCTAGGAGGAGAGATCTTCGGCTGTGATCTTCTTTTAGCAGCATCGAGGCCTTATGACGTCATCTTGGGCATGGATTGGTTATCTACAGTCCATGCTCAGATCGATTGTATTAGGCTCAAGGTGCGATGTGTGCGCACCGACGGGAGCAGGTTCACCTTCACCAGAGAGAAGGGAGCCTTCGCAGCACAGGATGGACTTCCACAGAGGAGAGGACAGACCATCACTCATCAGTTGGCTAGCCTCATCCTTGGAGATATTGACGTGCAGAGTCTTAGTTTTCCTGCAGTGGTGGATCAATATGTGAACGTTTTTCCCGACGACGTTCCAGGGCTACCTCCTCGCAGAGAGGTAGAATTTCATATTGACTTGTACCCCAGGACCGACCCGATATCGACTCCAGCATATCGGATGGCCCCCGCTGAGCTTCGAGAGCTACAGGTACAGTTGGAGGACTTGCAGGGAAAGGGATTCATCCGACCCAGTGTTTCACCCTAGGCTTCCCCGATATTTTTCGCCAAGAAGGCGGATGGGAGCTTGCGACTGTGTGTCGACTATCATCTCCTAAACTAGGTGATAGTGAGGAACAAGTATCCGCTACCGAGGATTGATGACCTCTTCGATCAGATCAAGGGATCATGGTGGTTCTCGAAGATAGACCTCAGGTCAGGCTATCATCAGCTCAGATTTCGGGACGAGGACGTGCAGAAGACGACCTTTAGATGTCGGTATGGCCACTATGAGTTCTTGGTTATGCCATTCGGCGTAACCAATGATCCAGCAGTGTTCACGGTCCTCATGAACAGGATCTTTCAGCCATACCTCGATTGATTTGTCATGGTCTTCATCGACGACATTTTTATATACTCGACGACTGAGGAGGAGCACGCCTACCACTTACGGGTTGTACTAGACACACTCCTAGAGCACCAGCTTTATGGAAAGCTCTCGAAGTTTCAATTCTGGATACGTGAGGTCCACTTCTTGGGACACGTCATCTCTGAGGCGGGATTTGTAGTGGATCTAGCGAAGATCGAGGCAGTGCTTGCTTGGGAGCCACCCAAGAGCGTGACGGAGGTGCGATGTTTCTTGGGACTAGCTGGATACTATCAGAGATTTGTGCCAGACTTCTCCAGAGTTACAACAACACTCTCAGCTTTGACGAAGAAGGGAAAACCCTTTGTGTGGTCAGACATATGTCAGCAGAGCTTCCAGAAGCTGAGACAGAGATTGACCAGTGCCCCTATCTTGAGGTTTCCTAAGGAGGGAGTAGGGTACGTAGTCTACTGCGATGCATCAAGGATCGGAATCGGATGTGTCCTGATGCAGGAGCGGGCGGTGATCACCTATGGATCACGTAAGTTGAGGCCGAATGAGTAGAACTATTCTACCCATGACCTGGAGTTAGCAGCAGTGGTCTTCGCTCTGAAGACATTGCGACACTATCTGATGGGCGAGCACTTTACAGTCTTTTCTGACCATCAGAGTCTCAGGTAAATCTTCTCTCAGAAGGACCTGAACCTGAGATAGCTACAATGGATCGAGTTCCTCCAAGACTATGACTTTGAGATAGTCTATACTCCTAGGAAGGGGAATGTAGTAGCCGATGCTCTCAGCAGGAGGACGAGCATTCAGCTACTCGAGGAGGCGACAGAGCAGCTAGCCACTTTGCGGATATCCTTTGTGGATAGAGATGGAGCAGCCTTCCTTCAGTCACTCACAGTCTCTCCTCCACTACTATAGTGGGTCAGAGAGGCACAACATGGGGATGCTAACTGTGAGACGCGGTATGCACAGATATCCTCTGGACAGGCACCTGATGGTTTCTCCTTTGGAGAAGAGCACAACATCCTTTTCAGAGGACGTACCTTAGTACCAGTCACTTTACGAGAGGAGGTGCTAAGAGAGTTTCACACTTCTCCTTTGGCGGTACATCCTGGAGTGACGAAGATGTACCAGGACCTCAGACGACAACACTGGTGGCCAGGCATGAAGAAGGATGTGGCAGAGTTCGTTTCACGATGCCTCACCTTCTAGCAGGTAAAGGCAGAGCATCAGGTACCAGCAGGCTTGGTACATCCCTTGGAGGTCCTGGAGTGGAATTAGGATGGGATATCTATGGACTTCATGACCGGAATTCCGCACACTTCCAGAGGTCACGACTACATTTGGGTGATTGTCGACCGACTAACCAAGTCGGCTCACTTCTTACCCATCAGAGAGCAGGGCTCAGTGGAGAGCTTGGGGCATCTCTACGTTCAAGAGATTATATGTCTTCATGGTGTGCCATCATCTATCGTCTCTGATCGAGATGCTCGCTTTACTTACCGGCTTTGGAAGGGGTTGCAGGAGCCGTTCGGGACGCAGCTATGTCTGAGCACCGCCTTTCACCCTCAGACGGATGGTCAGACGGAGAGGACCATTCAGACTCTCGAGGACATGCTCCGAGCATGTGTCCTCGACTTTGGTCGCAGTTGGGAGGACCACCTACCCTTGGTGGAGTTCGTGTACAACAACAGCTACCACTCCACTGTTGGGATGACACCATACGAGGCGTTGTACGACAGACCTTGCAGATCTCCTTTGTGCTGGATAGACCCTGGGGAGTCAGCACTTGTGGGACCAGAGATGGTCCGGTCCATGACAGAGATGGTCCAGGATATCCAGGAGAGGATGAGGACAACTTAGAGCCGACAGAAATCTTATGCTGACAAGAGGTGGAGGCCACTAGAGTTCGAGGATGGCGACCACGTCTTCTTGCGGGTCTCACCTCGACGTGGGTTACAGAGATTTGGCTGAGGCGACAAGTTGTCTCCACGCTTCATCGGACCATTCCAGGTCCTCAGCAGGATCGACGAGGTGGCTTATCGCCTGGCTCTACCACCTCAGTTGCACCAGGTGCACAACGTCTTCCACGTATCTCAGCTGAGGAGATACGTGCACGACCCGATGCACATCATTGACCATGGGGAACTAGACGTTGATGATGGGGTGACTTTTGCGGAGGTCCCGGTGGAGATAGAGGATCGACAGGAGCGGGTCCTATGTGGATGGTAGATTCCTCAAGTGCGCATCAGATGGCAGCACAGGAACATCTGGGAGAGCACTTGGGAGCGGGAGGCCCAGATGCGTGCTCAGTACCCACATTTGTTTCCCTAGCTTATGATGTATCTTTACGAGGACGTAAAGACCTGAGGTGGGAGTGATGTAAAGACCCGTAAATTTCAAGGAAATTTTTTTTTCTTAATTTTCTTTGGAATTTTACAAGAACGCAATTTCTGACGGCATGTGATTCTGAGGCCTGGTGTGCCCGGAATCATTTTCCGAAGTTTGGATCGGGTACGTTTAGTGAACGAACGAGCGGGTTTTTCTAACTTTTGAACCGGTGCTCGGAATCGAATTCCGAGGACACCGATGGAATCGCATCGCCGGTTTTTGCTTAGAAACACCTCTTCCGAAGTTGCGTTTGCTCGGGTGTGGTTTTTAATTTTTGGGCTTTAAGTTAAGAAATAAAATAATGTGGTGCGACAAACTTTATTTTATTTCACTTAAAGCCAATTGAAAGCCACTTAAAGCTTCTTAAGCTGAGTTAAAGTGGATAGGGTAAAATTCAAAATATCCTACCCTCTTGGTAGGATATTTGTGAGGTGGGGCCCACACGAGCCCCACCGTTTCTTTTCCGCTAAGTAACGCACCCGCGAAAACCCTTTTAATGAAAGTCAACTGGGGCATTTCTTAAACAATTAAACGCTCCTATTAATTGGGAGGTTTATTCGTTGAAATTAATTCTATGAATTAATTTTTTCGTTTCTTAACCTGTTTTCAAACCGTTTTCATGTTAATAAAATAAGATCAATGCACCTTTCTTGAGGATTGTTCGTTGAGAGAATTTGACAGAAACTTTAAGTCCTCCATCCTCCTTCGTGAAGAACGCGAAGAACGTAAAGAACACGAAGAACGTGAAGAACGCAAAGAACGCCGACCTCTGACGAAGAGAAACGAAGAACGCCTGACCCCCAGAGATCGACGCGACGCCGACGCTTCTTCCGCGACGTTCTTCCCCGCGACAAATCTTCGATCAACTGCTTGAGGTCGGAGATTTAAAATCTTTTAATTCCTTTGTGGTTTCTATCCTCAACATGGATTTAATTGTTATAATTAGATCCATGTGTTTCTTTAACCCTCGGAGATCGTCGACGCGATGCCCTTCAGCGACGACGCGATGCCCTTCCGCGACGACGCGACGCCCTTCCGCGACGCGACGATCACCTTCTCCCGCGATGGTCAATTCCGTGAAGAACACATGCTCGACGACTGCGGCGAGGTAGGGAATTTATTTAAAAATAATATTTTATTCCCGCAGTTGATTCTTTCTAAAACAAAGAGCCCGAGATCAAAGTGCAATTATAATTTATTAAAATTGTATCCTGTTACGTTTTCATGTGTTGATCATTATTTTCCCGATTGTTATCACCTAACGCGGAGGGTGAGGGCCAAACAAACACGGCCCGACAACCCTCCACAGTTCTTCGTTGATGTGCGGAATGGCGGACGGCGAAAAAATGGGCCACATAGATGATTTTTTGATTCCGTAGTGAAGAACGGGACCCAGGAGGAGCTACGGAGCAGACAGAAATGGAACCGGACCACCAGAGCAACTCCGGTGGCCCGCAGAATCCACAGGCAGCGCGGGTCACCGGCGGCTGACCAGACCTGCGACCGCGCGGGTCCAGCGAGACATGGTACGCAGCTCTGCCGCGTCCGCTGACCAAGTGCGGCCCCACGCGGGGCCGCGACTCCTCTTCCTGCGGGGACTGCACCCCCCGTGACTCCCCTTTCTTGGCCGCTAGGCCGAGCCGAGTCGGGCCGGGCCGACCCGCCGGCCGGGTCGTGCCCAGGCCGGGCCGGGCCACCCAGGCCAGGACGGGTGGCGCCAAACCGGGTCAGACCAAGACCCGGGTCGGGCGACCCGGTTCGGGCCGACCCGGGGGGGGGGGGGGGGGGGGGGGGTTGGGCCGGGTCGGTCCGGGCCCGGACCCCCCGTTTTCGGACTCTTTTCGGTCTTTTGCTCATAACTTGAGCTACGAGCCTCCGAACGACGCGCCGTTAGCGGAGATACGATTCTTGGATCGAGATGGTTGTTTCGGTATATCACAATCAAGGTTTCAGAATACTTTGGGTTCATCCGGGTTGGTTCGTACACGAAACCAACCGGGCCCTCGGAGCGGAAACGCTCATATCTTGAGCTTCGGACGTCCGATTGACGTACCGTCGACTTTGTTGAAATCCTCTAAGTGAGACAGATCTTTTGGATTACTCCGCACAAGGTTTGGACGCAGGTGGAGTACGGTCGGGTTGGTTTTTCCTTAAAAACCAACCGGGCCCCTGGGACGAAAAAGCCAATAACTCTCAGACCGGGCGTCCGATTGACGTGCCGTCTGCGACGTTGAGTTCCTGTTGGCGATACAGAACTTTTGGATGCATCAAATCTGGACTATCTGTCAGTTGATGTATCAGCCTCTCGGCTCGTGGAGCGGACCCTCTCGAATGAGCTTGCTATGTGCGGGAACCCTAGAGCTGGCTGCGACTGCTACTGTGACGACGAAGACTGTACAGAGATCCTCAGTGGATTCGATGACGATGACTACAGAACTCAGCGATCCTACGTGGATCAGTGCTACAGATCCTGTGTGGATCCGATCCTGTGTGGGTCAGCGCTCATCGGTTCTGTGTGAGCCAGCGCCTACAGAACCTATGTGGGTCCGATCCTGTGTGGGTCATTGCGGGGGTTAGTACCTTTGATCCTTTGTGGGTCCGATGACTTAGATGGATCAGTGATCATATTTATCGTCATTTGAAGAAGTATACCTGTGTGAGATGAAACCCTATTTTTCTTTCCTTTGTGGATTGTGTTGTGCTATCCTGTGTGGATTTACATTTTGCTTTCCTGTGTGGACTGGGTTGTTTTTGAGCTCAGATGTTGGAGCCGAGCGAGAATTGATAACTTAGGTATATGTATGGGCATATACCTAAGCCGTGTCGGATGTTACTTCGTGATTGTATCTTTCCTTTGTGGTTTATCCTTTGTGGATTATGGGAGTCCTTCGGGGGTCTCGGGGTCCCTACTGATTAGCTTATACTCACCCCTGCACGGGCTATGCCCGCACTATGTTGTGTTGGTTGCAGACGATGGACATCGCTGATCGTGGTCGAGGTTGGCGGAGTAGGACGGTACCTGGAGGTGGACCACTGGGCGGGGTGTACTCGGAGCGGACGGCTGGACCAAGGAGCTGTGGAGGCTATCTGTACCCACCCTTCAGGTGGGGCTTCTAGAGGATGGCTCGACACTGTGGCTTTTTCTTTCAGTTGCTGTTTTTCCCCTTTCAGTTGTACTTTACAGTTTGGCTTGTATTTCCGGCCCCCTTTACTTTTCCGCACTTACTGTTGTACCAGTTTTTACTTAGTGTTTACTTCATCCTACTTACTCTGTGGTGTTTGTTGTTTACTTTACAAAGGCAATGCCTTCCCTTTACCGGGATATATGACTTGGTTCTAGTTTCCAGCCCCTGGCCTATGGAAGGCGGGCTTGGGGTAGTCACGGCACGGGCCCCGAGGATGGGTCGTGACAGTGACTTAGGAAGGTGGATTATCGATTATACTTACCTGTTTAGTTGAATTTTATCCATAACATGTTCAATTTTTCCCAACTGAAGAAGTATAATCTAGATCCATCCCACTTGATCGAGTGACAAGATTTTGGGATTGAACCTGATACCTTAGTGGTTAAAAGACCTATTCATATAATACCTGAATGGTCAAAAGGACTTTTTTTTATTTTTGATAACCCCCCTTTCAATGGATGAGGGGGAACCCTTACAAGGCTCTTAGGCTTAAGTGGATTAAATGACCTGAAGGCCTTAGAGGAATTCATCCCACACCTGATTACTTATAAATGCTCCTCCCCAGCGTCTAGATCTTGAAGTCAGCTTACTAACTTCGCATTTCTTGTTCGGATAGCAATACCTATGCAGAGGTGCATAGGTCTAGTCCCAATGGAAATATCCATACCCTCTCATTCTTCCATATCCATATATATTTGTTATGGTGAAATCACCAGCTCTGATTCCTCATTTTGAGCTAGATCCTTTGGTCAGTCTGGTTGCATCCTTACTGCATGATCTGAATGAGGTGGCCTAGAGGCCTTAAGGTGACCTGAAAGCCTTAACTAGCCTAAAGGCCTTATGTAATCCAAGCCCAAATCGATGGCCTGAAGGTGAATATTTCTGGATGCTACAGTACCCACTACAATCCATGCTACATTATCTTCTATAGTATCTGCTATAGTGCTTTCTATAGTACTTCTACAACACCAAAAATATCTCTCCACCCGGATTTGATCCTGGGTCTCATGGATGCACTTGGAGAGACCTCACCAACTAGGATGAGGCTCATGTGCATCATATAATAGAAATTTAGGATAAATTGCTACATAGAAAGACAATCCCATTAGTTCGAGTGAGATTAAAATGTGGTAGGGACAACCATGAGACATAGGATCATGAGACCTTGATAATATAACAATGAACTTATCTATTCTTAGGTTCAAGATCATGAACCTTTTTAAAGGGCATAAATCTTTTATAGTAGGGGGAATTATAACAACCTTATATGAAGAATTATTTATGAAGCACATTTTTGTTTTTATCATATTGATTATTAGGTTACACAGAAGTTGGGAGTTTGTTTTTGGGAAGTTGGTGGCAGTAAGAGGCCACTTGTATCACCTGAGAATGATAAAGGGTTAAATGACTAAATAAGATGACTCATGTTAACAAGGTGCACCTTCATTTTTGGAAGCCTACCTGATTAGAACTCCACAGTTAAGTTTGCTTGGTCTGGAGTAGTGATCAGGATGGGTGACATTCTAGTAAGTTTTTGAAGGTGTGTGTGAGTGAGGACAAATCACACTGGAAAGGACATGCGTTGGCTCCTGGGGACAATCATTAGTTAGATGAACCGTTCTGGAATATGGGTGGGCCCCAAGGTGGGGACCACATCTCTTCGGGTCAACTTGTGGTACATGGTGGGCTAGGACCCAACAAGTATGTTATGGCAGGGTGTCTGTGCTGTCAGTGGGTCCCAGTTGTTACATTTGGTATTAGAGGAGTAACACAACCTTAAATGCGATGCACTGCCTAGGTTGAGATGTAGGGCCCATAATTAGGATGTTGTACTCTGGGGGTGGGGGGGGGGTGAATGTCACACCCTGTAATGATAAAGGGTTAAATGACTAAATGATATCACTTATGTCAACAAGATGCACCTTCTTTTTCAGGAGCCTACTTGATTAGAACTCCATAGTTAAGCATGTTTGGCCTGAAGTAGTGATCAAGATGGGTGACATTTTGGGAAGATTCCTAGGGTGTGTGGGTGAGGAAAAAACACATTGGAAATGATGTGTGTTGGCATGTGGGGATAGTCAGTAGTCATATGACTCATTCTGACATGTTGGTGGGACCATGGGTGGGGACCACGTGTCTACGGGGCAACTAGTGGTATACGGTGGGCCAGGACCCGATGACCATGTTAAGGTGGGGTGTCTGTGCTGCAGTGGGGCCCAATTATTACACCACCGACTAGATGATGCGATCTAGAAGAACATCTATATTTCTGCAGGTTCCACTAAAAAACTGATGAAAGGCATATAGGTTCTGGCACATGGGTGGGCCCCAGGGTAGGGACCACATGTATAAGGGGAAACTGGTCTTACATGGTGGGTCAGGACTCGATGATAATGTTAAGGTGGGGTGTCTATACTGTCAGCGGGGCCCAGTTGTTACATTTGGTATCAGAGGAGTAACCAAGCCTTAGGTGTGGTGCACTACCTGGGTTGAGATGTAGGGCCCACAATGTGGAAGTTGTGATCTAAGGGGGGGGGGATGTAAGACCCTAGAATGATAAAGGGTGAAATGACTAAATTATATGAATCATGTTAACAGGATGCACCTCCCTTTTCTAGATCCTACCTGATTAGAACTCCACAGTTAAGCATGATCAGCCTGGAGTAGTGATCATGATTGATAACCTTCTAGGAAGTTTCCTAAGGTGTGTGTGAGTGGGGAAAAAGCACACTGGAAAGGATGTGTGTTGGCCTATGGGGATGTTCATTAGTTAGATGACTCGTTCTAACATTTTGGTGGACCCCAGGGGTGGGGACCACATGTTTGCGGGACAACTAGTGGTATATGGTGGGGCAGGGCCCGATGACCATGTTAAGGCGGGGTGTCTGTGCTGTCAGTGAGGGGCTCAATTGTTACAACACTGACTAGATGGTACGATCTAGAAGAACTCCTACATGTTTGAAGGATCCACTAAACAACTGATGAAAGACATATAGGTGTTGGAATGTTGGTGGAAAGAGCATGTGTTGGCCTATGGGGACAGTCATTAGTCAGATGACCCGTTCTGGCATGTTGGTGGGTGTGAGTGAGGACAAAGCACACTGGAAAGGACATGTGTTGGCCTGTGGGGACATTCATTAGTCAGATGACCCGTTCTGGCATGTTGTTGGCCCCTAGGGTGGGGACCACGTGTTATTGGGCAACTAGTGGTATACGGTGGGCCAGGCCCCGAAGACCATGTTAAGCAGGGGTGTCTATGCTGTCAGTGGGACCGAATTGTTACACCACTGACTAGATGGTGAAAGCTAGAAGAGCACCTATATGTATGCAGGCTCCACTGAACAACCGATGAAAGACATATAGGTTCTGGAACATGGGTGGCCCCCAGGGTGGGGACAACATGTATGTGGGGTAACTAGTCTTACATGGTAGGTGAGGACTTGATGAAAATGTTAAGGCGGGGTGTCTGTGTTGTCAGCGGGGCCCAGTTGTTACATTTGGTATCAGAGGAGTAACCCAACCTTAGGTGTGGTGCACTGCCTGGGTTGAGATGTAGGTCCCACAATGTGGACGTTGTGATCTATAGTGGGGGGGGGGTGAATGTATTACCCCAGAATGATAAAGGGTTAAATGACTAAATGATATGAATCATGCTGACATGATGCAACTTCATTTTCTGGAGCCCACCTGATTAGCACTCCACAGTTAAGCATGCTTGGCCTGAAGTAGTGATCAGGATGGGTGAACTTCTGAGAAGTTTCCAGGGTGTGTGTGAGTGATGAAAAAGCACACTGGAAAGGATGTGTGTTTACCTATGGGGTTAATCATCAATTAGATAACCCATTCTAACATGTTGGTGGGCCACAAGGTTGGGACCACATGTCTACAGGGCAACTAGTGTTATATGGTGGGGCAGGGCCTGACGACCATGTTAAAGCGGGGCATCTGTGCTGTCAGTAGGGCTCAATTGTTACACCATTGACTAGATGTTATGGGCTATAAGAAACCCTATATGTCTCCAAGTTACACTAAATAAATAATGAAAGACATATAGGTCCTGGAACGGTGGTGGAAAGGGTATGTGTTGGCCTGTGAGGACAGTCATTAGTCAGATGACTCGTTCTGGCATGTTGGTGGGTGTGAGTGAGGACAAAGCACACTAGACAGGACATGTATTGGCCTGTGGGGATATTCATTAGTCATATGACATGTTCTGTAATGTTTGTGGGCCCCAATGTGGGGACCACGTGTTTGCGGGGCAACTAGTGGTATATGGTGGTCCAGAACCCGACGACCATGTTTAGGCAGGGTTTCTGTGCCGTTCGCTGGGCCCAATTGTTACACCACTGACTAAATGGTGCAAGCTATAAGAACAACTATATGTCTGTAGGTTCCACTAAACAACTGATAAAAGGCATATAGGTTCTGGCACGTGGGTGGGCCCCAGGGTGGGGGCCATGAGTATTTGGGACAACTAGTCTTTCATTGTGGGTCAGGACTCGAACACTATGTTAAGGGAGGTTGTCTGTGCTGTCAGTGGCCATTGTTACATTTGGTATTAGAGGAGTAACCCAGCCTTAGGTGCGGTGCATTGCCTGGGTTGAGATGTAGGGCCCACAATGTGGACGTTATGCTCTAAGGGGGGGGGGGGGTGGTGGTGAATGTAAGACCTCGGTGGGGATATTCATTTGTCAGATGACATGTTCTGGAATGTTAGTGGGCCCCATGGTGGGGACCACATGTTTTTGGGGAAACTAGTGGTATATGGTGGGCCAGGACCCGACGAACATGTTAAGGCAGGGTGTATGTGCCATCAGCTGGTCCCAATTGTTACACCACTGACTAGATGGTACGAGCTAGAAGAACACCTATATGTCTGCAGGTTCCACTAAACAACTGATGAAAGGCATATAGGTTCTGGAACATGGGTGGGCCCCAAGGTGGAGACCACGTGTATGCAGGTCAACTGGTATTTCATGGTTGTTCAGGACTCGACGACTATGTTAAGGTAGGTTGTCTACGATGTCAGCAGCAATTGTTACATTTGGTATCAGAGGAGTAACCCAGCCTTAAGTGCGGTGCACTTCCTGGGTTGAGATGTAGGGCCCACAATGTGGATGTTGTGCTCTAAAGGACGGTGGGGGGGGGGAGGTGAATGTAAGACCACAGAATGATAAATGGTTAAATGACTAAATGATATGAATCATGCTAACATGGTGCACCTTCCTTTTATGAATCCAACCCGATTAAAACTCCACAGTTAAGTATGCTTTGCCTGTAGTAGTGATCAGGATGGGTGACCGTATGGGAACTTTCCCAAGATGTGTGTGAGTGTGGAAAAAGTACACTAGAAAAGATGTGTGTTGGCCTGTGGGGATAGTCATTAGTCAGATGACCCATTTTGACAATTTGGTGGGCCCCAGGGTGGGGGCCACGTGTCTGTGGGGAAACTAGTGGTATATGGTGGGGTAGGGCCTGACAACCATGTTAAGGCGGGGTGTCTGTGCTGTGAGTGGGGTTAAATTATTACACCACCGACTAGATGGTACACATCTAGAAGAACACCTATATGTCCGCAGGTTTCACTAAACAACTGATGAAAGACATATAAGTTATGGCACATTGGTGGAAAGGGAATGTGTTAGCCTGTGGGGACAATAATTCGTCAGATGGCCCATTCTAGCATGTTGGTGTGTATGAGTTAGGAAAAATCACACTAGAAAGGACATGTGATGGCCTATGAGGATAGTCATTAGTCAAATAACCCATTCTGGCACTTTGGTTGGCCCCAGGGTGGAGACCATGTGTCTGTGGGGCAACTAGTCTTACATGGTGGGTGAGGACTCAATGACTATGTTAAGGTGGGGTGTCTGTGATGTTAGAGGGGCCTATTCTAACATGTTGGTGGGACCCAGGGTTGGAACCACATGTCTACGAGGCAACTAGTTGTATATGGTGGGGCAGGGCCTGACGACCAAGTTAAGGCAGGGTGTCTGTGCCGTCAGCTGGGCTGAATTGTTACACCACCGACTAGATGGTACGAGCTATAATAAAACCTATATGTCTAAAGGTTACAATAAAGAACTGATGAAAGACATATAGGTTCTGGAACATTGCTGGAAATGGTATGTGTTGGCCCGTGGGGACAGTCATTAGTCAGATGACTCGTTCTAGCTTGTTGGTGGGTATGAGTGATGACAAAGCACACTGGAAATGACATGTGTTGTCCTGTGGGGATATTCATTATTCAGATGACCAGTTCTGGCACGTTGGTGGGCCCCATGGTGGGGAACACGTGTCTGTGGAGCAACTGGTGGTATGCGGTGGACCATGACCCGATGACCATGTTAAGGCGGGGTGTCTATGCCGTCAGGTGGGCCCAATTGTTACACCACCTACTAGATGGTTCAAGCTAGAAGAACACCTATATGTCTGAAGGTTCCACTAAATAACTAATGAAAGAAATATAGGTTCTGGCACGTGGGTGGGTCCCTAGTTTGGGACCACGTGTATGTGAGACAACTGGTCTTACATGGTGGGTCAGGACTCGACGACTATATTAAGGCGGGGTGTCTGTACTGTCATCGGTAGTTGTTACATTTCGTATCAGAGGAGCAACCCAGCCTTATGTACGGTGCACTGCCTGGGTTGAGATGTAGGGCCCATAATGTGG
This sequence comes from Viscum album, assembly GCA_963277665.1. Lineage (NCBI taxonomy): Eukaryota > Viridiplantae > Streptophyta > Magnoliopsida > Santalales > Viscaceae > Viscum > Viscum album. The sequence goes on from OY728142.1 coordinate 1,546,595,452, forward strand.
ACGTTGTGCTCTAGAGGGGGGTGGGGGGGTGGGGTGGGGGGGGGGGGGGGGTTATCTAATACCCCATAATGATAAAGGGTTACATTACCAAATTGTATGAATCATGCTAACATGGTGCACCTTTATTTTATGTATCCTACCCGATTAGAACTCCACAGTTAAGTATGCTTGGCCTGTAGTAGTGATCAGGATGGGTGAGATTATGGGAAGTTTCCCAGGATGTGTGTGAGTGAGGAAAAAGCACACTGGAAAAGATATGTTTTGGCCTGTGGGGATAGTCATTAGTCAGATGACCTGTTCTAACATGTTGGTGGGCCCTAGGGCGGGGACCACATGTCTACAGGGAAACTAGTGATATATGGTGGGACATGGCCCAACGACCATGTTAAGGCGGGGTGTCTGTGATATCATTGGGGATCAATTGTTACACCACCAACTAGATAGTACAAGCTAGAATAACACCAATATGTCTGCAGGTTCTAATAAAGAATTGATGAAAGACAAATAGGTTCTGTCATGTTGGTGGAAAGGGCATGTGTTGGCCTGTGGGGACATTCATTAGTTAGATGGACAGTTTTGGCATGTTGGTGGGTGTGAGTTAGGACAAAGAACACTAGAATGGAAATGTGTTGGCCTATGGGGATAGTCATTAGTCATATGACCCGTTCTGGCATGTTGGTGGGTCCTAGGGTGGGGACTACATGTTTTCTGGGGAACTAGTGGTATATGGTGGGCCACAACACGAAGATCATGTTAAGGCAGGGTGTATGTGCTATTAGTGGAGCCCAATTTTTACACCACTAACCAGATGGTGGGAGATAAAAGAACACCTATATGTCTATAGGTTCTACTAAACAACTGATGAAAGGCATATAAGTTCTCGCATGTGGGTGGGCCCCAGGGTGGGGACCACTAGTATACAGGGCAACCGGTCTTACATTGTGGGTTAGGACTTGACAACTATGTTAAGGCAGGGTGTCTATGCTGTCAGCAGGGCCCAGTTATTACATTTGGTATCAGAGGAGTAACCTAGCCTTAAGTGCGGTGCACTGCCTGGGTTGAGATATAGGCCCCACTACGAGGACGTTTTGCTCTGGGGGGGGGGGGGGGGGTGAATGTAAGAACCTAGAATGATAAATGGTTAAATGACTAAATTATATGAATCATGATAACATGGTGCAACTTCCTTTTCTGGATCCTACATGATTAGAACTCCACAGTTAAGCGTGCTTGGCCTGTAGTAGTGATTCAGATGGGTGACCCTCTGGGAAGTTTCCCAGGGTGTATGTGAGTGATGGAAAAGCACACTGGAAAAGATATGTGTCGGCCTATGGGGACAATAATTAGTTAGATAACCCGTTCTAGAACATGGGTGGGTGTTTGCGAGGCTACTAGTGGTATATGATGGGCCATGACCTGACAAACATGTTAAGGCGCAATGTCTGTGCTGTTAGTGGGGCCGAATTATTACACCACCGACTAGATGGTGTGAGCTAGAATAAAAACTATATGTATGTAGGTTCTACTAAAAAACTGATGAACGACATATAGGTTCTGACACATGAGTGGGACCTAGGGTGGGGAACATGTATATGTGGGGAAACTGGTGGTACATGGTGGTCCAGGAACCAAAGACTATGTTAAGGGAGGGTGTTAGTGCTGTCAACGGGTCCCAGTTGTTACATTTGGTATCAGAGGAGTAACTGAGCCTTAATTGTGGTGGGCTACCTCGGTTTAGATGTAGGGACCCAACGACTATGTTAAGGCAGGGTGTTAGTGCTGTCAACGGGTCCCAGTTGTTACATTTGGTATGAGAGGAGTAACCGAGCCTTAATTGTGGTGCACTGCCTCGGTTGATATGTAGGGACCACAATGTGGGCATTATTCTCTACGGGGGGGTGGGGGTGTGAATTTAACACCCCATAATAATAAAGTGTTAAATGACTAAATGATAAGACTCATGACAATAAGGTACACCTTCCTTTTCAGGATCCTACCTGATTAGAACTCCACAATTAAGCGATCTTGAACTGGAGTAGTGATAAGGATGAGTGACCTTATGGAAAGTTTCCCTGGGTGTGTGTGAGTGAGGACAAAGCTCAATGGAAAGAACATGTGTTTGCCTATGGGGACCATCATTAGTTAGATGACCCGTTCTGGAACGTGGGTGTTTGTGGTGTCAGCGGGCCCCAATTGTTACTCCACCGACTAGATGGTGCGAGCTAGAAAACCTATATGTATGCAAGTTCCACTAAACAACTGATGAAAGGCATATAGGTTCTGGCATGTGGGTGGGCCACTTGGTCGGGACCACATGTATGCATGGAAACTAGTGGTGCATGGTGGGCTAGGACCTGATGACTATGTTATGGCAGGGTGTCTTTGCTTTCAGCAGGGCCCAGTTGTTAAATTTGGTATCAGAGGAGTATCCCAGCCTTTAGTGTGGTGCAATGCCTTAGTTGACATGTAGGGTCCACAGTTTGGACATTGTTCTCTATGGGGGGAGGGGGTGAATGTAACACCCTAGAATGATAAAGGGTTAAAATACTAAATGATATGACTCATGCCAACAAGGTGAACTTCTATTTCGGGAGCCTACCTGATTAGAACTCCACAGTTTAGTGATCTTGAACTGGAGTTGTGATAAGGATGAGTGACCTTATGGAAAATTTCCCAGGGTGTGTGTGAGTGAGGACAAAGCACAATGGAAAGAACATGTGTTGGAATGTGGGGACCATCATTAATTAGATGACCCGTTCTGGCACGTGGGTGTTTCTGGTGTCAGTGGGGCCCAATTGTTACACCACCGACTAGATGGTGCAAGGTAGAAGAATACCTATATATCTACAGGTTCCACTAAACAACTGATGAAAGGCATATAGGTTCTATCATGTGGGTGGTCCCCTTGGTGGGGTCCAGACGTATGCATTGAGACTGGTGGTACATGGTGGGCCAGGACCCAACGACTATGTTATGGTAGGGTGTTTGTGCTTTCAGCGGGGCCCAATTATTAAATTTTTTATTAGAGGAGTAACCCAGCCTTTAGCAGTTGAGATGTAGGGTCCGCAGTTTGGACATTGTTCTCTATGGGGGGGGGGGGGTGAATGTAACACCCCAGAATGATAAAGGGTTAAAATAATAAATGATATGACTCATGCCAACAAGGTGAACCTTCTATTTCGGGAGCCTACTTGATTAGAACTCCATAATTAAGCATGCTTGGCTTGGATTAGTGATCAGGATGGGTGACCATCTAGGAAGTTTTCTAGGGTGTGTGTGAGTGAGGACGAAGCACACAGAAAATGAAATGTGTTGGCTTGTGGGGACAATCATTAGTCAGATGAACCGTTATGGCATGTAGGTAGACCCCAAGGTGGGGACCACATGTCTGCGGGGAAACTAGTGGTATACGGTGGTCCATGACCCGATGGCCATGTTAAGGTAGGGTGTCTATGCTGTTAGCGGGGCTCAATTGTTACACCAAAAACTATATGGTGCAATATATAATAACACCTATATGTCTGTAGGTTCTACTAAATATCTGATGAAAGGCATATAGGTTCTGGAAAGTGGGTGGGATCCACAGTGGGGACCACATGTCTGTGGGGAAACTGGTGATACATGGTGGGATATGAACCAATGAATATGTTAAAGTGGGGTGTCTGTGTTGTTAGTGGGGACCTGTTGTTACATTTGGTATCAGAGGAGTAACCTATCCTTGAGTGCACTGCACTGCCTAGGTTGTGATATATGGCCCACAACAGGGACATTGTGCTTTAAGGGGGGGGGGGTGAATGTAACACCCTATAATGATAAAGGGTTAAATGAATAAATGATATGATTCATGTCAACAAGGTGCACCTTCCTTTTAGGGAGCCTACCTGATTAGAAATCCACAGTTAAGCATGCTTGGCCTTGAGTAGTGACCAGGTTTGGTGACCTTCTGGGAAGTTTCCCAAGGTGTGTGTGAGTGGGGACAAAACACACTGGAAAGGACATGTGTTGTCCTGTGGGGACATTCATTAGTCAGATGAACCATTCTGGCATGTGGGTGGGCCCTAGGGTGGGGACCACATGTCTACAGGTCAACTAGTGGTATATTGTGGGCCAGGACCCGACGACCATGTTAAGGCTGGGTGTATGTGCTGTCAGCGGGGCCCAATTTTTACACCACCGACTAGCTGGTGAAAGCTAGAAGAACATCTATATGTTAGCTGATTCCACTAAATTACTAATTAAAGGAATATATGTTTTAAAATTCTTCCTACACCCACTGGAAATTTGGTGTGGCCCGATGGCTAGTTGGTGACACTGCAGGGCATGTAGTTTAGTAAGGGGTTAATATGTCATTTTGCCAAAATTTTTGTTTTAACTCCCATAATCTGACCCCTTTATCCCTAATTCAATTTATCTTAGTTTAGGAGATACTTGGTGAAAATCTTGTCTCTCTTACTCTCCCCTATGTTGAATCTTTGCGTCGATTGGAATTTCAGTTCTCTATTGGGTGAAATCTAGTAAGTGGATGCTTTCCAACATCTTTTAATCTTTTTCTCCATGATTTTTATGTTGATTGAGACTAGATTACTGAATTTACCATATACATGAAGTGTTTATTTTTTTATTTGTATCTAACTTCTATATGATATTATCTCATTCCCTCTCATCAACGGTTATAGAGGCAACCTCATTTTCATTGTTTTTGACATTGGAGTCTCTATCCTATAGTCTATCCCTTGGAAATCTTAGAGTTATTGTGATGATTTCCTTTGGTTTTATTTATAAAATTGAAAATTGAAATTGTATTGGATATTTAGTGGAAATGAAAAGTCTTTCAAAAAGGGGATTTCTCTGAAAAATTGATTTCTTCACATGCTATGTTTGATAAAATTTCTTAAAGATGAATTTGAAATGAAAGTAGCTTGTGAATAATTAGAGTGGTGTTAAATCTCTATAAAATATATTTTATTAAAATATGGGAATGGATTTGAAATGTATTTTTCCTTGGAAATTGTTTTCAAACATGATTTTTATTTCCTTGAATGCAATGAGGATGTAATAGCACATTGGGATACATTAGGGTATGAGGGAAAACTAGACATTTATGAGTCTTAGTGGTGTTTTCAATCACTATAGGAGGTTCCATTTATTAAAAGTGGAAGAATTTATATGGGACCAAGGTTATTGGACATTAGCATTAACATATTTCATCTTGTGTCTCATGTTTGTCTTAGTTTTGTGCACCCTCATTTCATGGATTACCTTTGATATTTTGTGGATACATTATGTGCATGGATTTTGATATCCTTATTTTCATAATTGATCATGATGTGGATATCGATGCTTGAAAACTAGTCTATTTGGTTATTTATTCTATTAGATATGTGATGTGTCATATTTTCCTATTTACTTGAATATGGATGATTTTGAAATGAAATACATATTTTTGAAAATAAAACCAAAGGATGTTTTTTATATAGAAAATAAATTATTTTAAAAGTGTTTTAGAAATATGTTTTAAACAAGAACCAATGGATTCATGTGTATAGACATTGTATATATTACTTAGTGGTATCCTACTGGGATTTAGTGCTCACACCCTACTTCTTACTTTAGGAATTTGTAGCATTGGTTTTTTAAGATACAAGAAAAGGTAAATCATCATGTAGATGATGACTCTTCTCGATCGTATTTCCTTTTTGGTGGCTTGGGATGGTGGTGAATTATGGTCATGAGAAGTTAGAACCATGGGTTGTATAAGGTTTTATGTTTATGATCTTTTTGGTGTTCATTTTGAATTTGTTATCCCATTTTTTGGTTTTTTCATTTTATTTTGGCTGTTTTACATATGATTCATCTTTGATATCATCTATGATACCCAATTTGATCCTATCTTATCATATGTCTATTGGAGGGTGAAATTATTCCCATATTTCTTTTTATGATACCTTTGTGTTTCAATCCCACCGACTAGCTGTGGAGAGCTATAAGAACACCTATATGTCTGTAGGTTTCACTAAACAACTGATGAAATTCATATAGGTTTAGGAATTCTTCTTGCACCAACTGGAAAGCTAGTGTGGCCCGACAGCTAGTTGGTGACACCAATAGGTGCGTAATTTAGTAAGGGGATAATATGTTATTTTTCCTGATTTTTTGTTTTAACTCCACTAATATGAATCCTTTATCCATATTTCAATTTATCTTGGTTTAGGAGATCCTTGGTGACATTATTGTCTCTCTTACTCTCCCCTATAGTGAATCATTGTGTCGATTAGAATTTCAGTTCTCCATTGGGTGAAATATAGTAAGTGGATCCTTTCCATCCTATTTTATTCTCTTATTCTACATGATTTTTATGTTTATTGAGACCAGATAACTTAATTTACCATGTGCATGAAGAGTTGAATTTTTTCTTAGGATTTAATTTCTATAGGATATTATCTCATCCCCTCTCATCAACAGTATGGATGAAACATCATTTTCATTGTTATTGACATTGGTGACTATATCCTATGGTATATCCCTTGGAAATCATAGAGTTATTGTGTTGATTTAATTTGGTTTCATTTATGAAATTGATTATTGAAATTGGATTTGATATTTGTTGGCAATGAAAAGTGTTTCAAAAAGGGGATTTCATTAAAAAATTGATTTCTGCACATTCTATGTTTGATAAAATTCATTAAATATAAATTTGAAATGAAAGTGGATAGTCAAGAGTGAGAGTGGTGTGAAATATCTATAAAAAATATTTTATTAAAATATGGGAATGGTTTTGAAATGTCTTTTTTCCTTGGAAATTGTTTTTCAAAAATGGTTTTTCTTTCCTTGAATGTAATGAGGGTGTAATATCACATTGGTAGACATTGGGGTATGAGGGAAAAATAGACATATACGAGTCTTAATGGTGTTTTCAATCACTATAAGAGGTTAAATTAATGGAATGGGGTAGAATTTCCATTGGAACAAGGTTATTGGACATTATGATTCACTTACGTCATCTTGTGTCTCATGTTTTTCTTAGTTTTGTACACCATGATTTCATGGATTGCCTTTGGCTCTTTGTGGATACATTATGTGCATGTATTTTGATATCCTTATTATCATAATTTATCATGATATGAATATCGATGATTGAAAACTAGTTTATTTAGTTATTTATTCTATTGGATATTTGATATGTCATATTGTTCTGTTTACTTGAATATTAATGATTTTGAAATTAAAGACATGTTTTTGAAAAGAAAACCAAAGGATGATTTTTATATGGAAAATAAATTATTTTAAAAGTGTTTTAAAAATCTGTTTTGAACAAGAACTAATGGATTCATGGCTATATACATTGTATAGAATCTCTAGTGGTATCGTACTAATATTTAGTACTCATACCCTACTTCTTACTTTAGGAATTTGTACCATTGGTTTTTTAGGATGTAGGTAAAGGTCAGATCATCAAGTAAAGGATGACTCTTCTAGATCGTATTGCCTTTTCGGTGGCTTAAGATGGTGGTGAATTATGGCATGACAAGTTGGACCCATGGGTTGCATAAGGTTATATGTTTATGATCTTTTTGGTTTTCATTTTAAATTTTTTATACCATTTTTTGATTATCCATTTCGTTTTGGTTGTTTGACATATGATTAATCTTTGATATCAACTGTGATACCCAATTTGATCCTATCTTATCATATGTCTATTATAGGGTGAAATCATTCCCATATTTCTTTGTATGATACCCTTTTGTTTCAAACCCACCGATTAGCTGGTGTGAGCTAGAAGAATACCTATATGTATGAAGATTACACTAAACATCTGATGAAAGGCATTTAGGTTTAGGAATTATTCCCGCACCCATTGGAAAGCTAGTGTGGCCCAATGGCTAGTTTGTGACATCACTGGGCGTGTAGTTTAGTAAGGGGATAATATCTCATTTTGATTGAATTTTTTTAACTCCCTTAATATTACCCCTTTATCCCTAATTAAATTTATCTCGATTTAGGAGATCCTTGGTGACATTCTTGGATCACTTACTCTCCCCTATAGCGAGTCTTTGTGTCGATCGGAATTTTAGTTCTCTATTGGGTGAAATCTAGTAAGTGGATCCGTTTTAACATATTTTAATCTCTTATTCTCCATAATTTTGATATTTATTGAGACTAGATCACTGAATTTACCATATACACAAGGATTTAATTTTTTTTATTTGGATCTAATTTCTATAGGATATTATCTGATCCCTCTCATAAACGGTTTTGGATGAAACATCATTTTCATTGTTATTGACATTGGTGACTATATCTTATGGTATATACATTGAAAATTTTGGAGTTATTGTGATGATTTCATTGGTTTTATTTATGAAAATTAATTTTAAATTTGGATTTGATACTTTTTGGCAACAAAAAGTGTTTCAAAAAGGGGATTTCTTTGAAAAATTGATTTCTACACATGTTATTTTTGATAAAATTCCTTAAAGATGAATTTGAAATGAAAGTGGCTTGTTAATAATGAGAGTGGTGTGAAATAGCTATAATTTTTTTATTAAAATATGGGGATGGATTTGAAATGTTTTTTTCTATTGAAGTTGTTTTTCAGACATGATTTTTCTTTCCTTGAATGTAGTGAGGATTTAATAACACATTGGGATACATTGGGGTATGAGGGAAAACTAGACATATATGAGTCTTAGTAGTGTTTTCAATCACTATAGGAGTTTCCATTGTTGGAAAGGGATATAAGTTCCATGGGACCAAGGTAATTGGACATTTGGATTCACTTATGTCATATTGTGTCTCATGTTTGTCTTAGTTTTGTACACCCTGATTTCATGGATCACCTTTGGTTATTTATGGATATATTATGTGCATATTTTTTGATATCATTGTTTTCATAATTTATCCTGATATTGATATCAATGCTTGAAAACTAGTTTATTTAGTTATCTATTCTATTGTATATGTGATATGTCATATTGTTCTGTTTACTTGAATATGGATGATTTTGTAATGAAAGACATGTTTTTGAAAAGAAAACCAAAGGATGTTATTATATGGAAAATAAATTATTTGAAAAGTGTTTTAAAAATATTTTTTGAACAAGAACTAATGGATTCATGTGTATATAAATTTTATATATTCTCTAGTGGTATCCTACTAATCTTTAGTTCTCATAGACTACTTCTTACTTTAGGCATTTATAGCATTGGTTTTTTAGTATATAGGTAAAGCTAAGATCATCATGTATGGGAAGACTCTTCTCGATTGTATTACATTTTCGTTGGCTTGGGATGGTGGTGAATTATGGTCATGAGAAGTTGAACCTATGAGTTGCATAAGGTTCTATATTTATGATCTTTTTGTTGTTCATTTTGACTTTTTATCCCATTTTTGGATTTTTCATTTTAGTTTGGTTGTTTTATATATGATTCATCTTTAATATTAGCTATGATACCCAGTTTGATTCTATCTTTTCATATTTCTATTAGAGGGTGAAATTGTTCCCATATTTCTTTGTATGATACTCTTGTGTTTCAATACCATCATGATTGAGAACACTCTTTAGTCCTTATGGAAATCCAATTCAGGTGACATTATGGGTGGGCCCAATTTGGTCTATTACACGTACTTATATCATACCTAAACAAATGTTAAAACTCATAGAATGTAACTGAATAATCTATTATGATATAATATCTTATATATAAATAACTAATCACGACATATGATAACTCAAATTGTAAAGTAATCTATACTATAAAAATTACATCATATTTAATGACAAGAAATATGATATGCATTTTTCAATATAAATGTTATATTATAGCCTATTATATAAAATATGATATAAAAAAATCTATATTTGAAATATTATTTTAAGAATCAAGAATCATATTATTGGAATAGTACCACCGAAGGGTTTTTAACGATTGAATAATACTTATTTTATGTAAATAAAGACAATAAAATACACAATTCCCAAGATCACCATGCTATGTAATGCCAAAACCATGTATAATATAAATTAAGAACATGTACCTTTTACCATATTTGGATTCATATCCCATCTCTAATAATTTTTTATGATGATCATTAAGGAAAAACCAAAGGACTCTTACCTGTGAGTTATATCCACATATTGATTTGAATCACCCAAATCTTGGGGTGGGATTCTCTAAAACTCCCATAGTATGCTAGTACCTGTTAGTGGAAATAGTATAAGAAGAAGATAGATTCCATGTAGTGATAGAATTCGTAGGTGGATTTCTCAAGGATCACACAAACCACTATCTCGATGTTGTATTCCACCTTATATATACCTTAGAGACACTCCCCAAGACTCCCATTTATTTAATACTATGTTCATAATTTATAAGTAAATTCCTTATAGTTACAACTCTATTTAAGGTATAAACCAATAAAAATATTCCAACATTCGATAATATGAAGAATTAGTAGTAATGACTGAATGAATGACTCAAAGGCCTAAATTTTTATTGATTTTTGGATAAAACCCATTTTAAGGGTAAAGGGGGAAACCTCACATGACTTTAAATACTAAGAGACATTAACAAAATCCAAAGATAAAAAGGGGCATCACCTGAGTGATCTTCATATTAATGCTCCCAGTGAGGGATGCACACACGAGGGTGTGACCAAGAACCTTTATCATGGAGGCAATGTTGGTGATGGGGAATTGCATCAACCTAGCTATCCTGGTCTTGCTGAAGCTATATAAGGTTCTCCACCACATCATCTAAGGGAAGACTCCACTCTGTGTGTGTTTCCCCATCAAATTTTTGTATAGTTGGGTCACCAGAAACCTGGGGGATATGAATAACCAACCTCGTCTCTCCCCCTAGCATGAATTTCTATCTAGCAACCCTAAACATCACTGAGAGCTTCCCTATCAATTTGATCTCTATGGACATGATTTCTAGGGCAGGATTAGCGGATCACATAATATTTTATCTGCCCCCCATATAATTGGGATGGTGACCGACGATGGTGCAAGGACCATCGAGAAGTTTTCATACCCCTTAGCCTTCTGATGAGGGTTATTGGTGGAGAGGGTTGACTGGCAGGTGATTTGCGAGCTGTAAAACCCTCATAAATTTATAAGGCAGTTCTAATTCCTGTAGCGGATGACCCTCAATGTGTATACTAATTTTCTTCATGAATACCAACCTTTGATCCTGAGGAAAATTTGGTGCATGTTCATGAAAAAATATGGGAAATGGTGGAATGAGTTACCACCACCCACAACCACCTATAGGCTCATCCATGAATATGAACTAAAGTTGGAAGAGTGCATATCCTGGGGAGATGTTAAGGCACCCAACCACTTAGGAAGAAAAAGGAGAGACCTCTCAACCATGGGGAAGAGGATGAGTGGTAGTTGGAGTAGGCTTTAGAGGTATGGTTGGATCAGTGGATAGAGATGTGGTAGTTTCAGAGCTAGAAATCCCTGGCTTGGCACAAGCAGAGGCCGAAAGGAGAGAAGTGGCATCAAGATCAATGATAATGGGTAAGAGATCAAGGGAGGAAGGATAATAATCTAGGGATGTTCCAAGGGAATTTTTTAAAGGACCAAGTAAGGGGATGCATTTTGCAGATATCACCAGTGATTCAGTATTTCCAGAATCTTGGGAGAGCTGTGGGATCTTCAGACAGGTCAACATTCTTCATGCAATGTGGTGACATCTGAAAAGATAGGTAATATTCCTCATTGTGTTGCATTATTCCTGAGTTGGATTGAAAATTACCCAGGATGATAAAGTAAAATACATAAGGGAGTTGTAGGATATGGTCTACTCTAAGGGAACTGTGCACTCACTGATTTCCTAATTAAAGGTGCTGCTGAGGATGAAATCTCTTTCGGATATCTTGACTAGTGAGTAAGCTACTCATAAAACTATGATGGGAGATTCAAGTGATTCCTGGGGGAGTGATGCCTATGGGGAATCTCTTGTGGACTATGGACTCACCTCTAACTAGATAAATACTCTGATCACATGTTCTTTAGAACCTAAAAAATCTCTAAGAGTGACACGTATAACTCTTATTGTACTTGTGTAGTGATTAGTGAGAATGAAATAGGGGGAAGTCCATGATGAACCTTGGGTAGATGTATAGGGAGATTCAATCCCTGATGGGGTGAGAATGGGGCCTCTTCCTGATGTACTGGGCATGGGTGGCCAACCGTCAGCCGAAGCGGTGCTTGTGACTAAGGCAGTGGCTGCTTGGGGAATTACCTTTCTAGGGAGACTGCCCATGAACATTATTGATCTAGTCACAAAGCTATACTATCTATGTAAGACTTTTACCCTTTTTACCTTTCCCTACCTTTCCTTCCCATTTTGTGTCTGAATAGCTCATGATTAAATAGCAGTTCAAACAATGTTTGGGGTTTAGTTTCCAATGTTAATGTCTGTTTTGGAAGTTCCTGGTGTTGAGGTCATAATAGTGGGTGCTTCTCTCTCAGTGGAAATGGTTGAGGAGGTCATGGTGGTGGGTTCAACCATGGAGATTCCCTTAGAAGGGATGACCATGATCTTGTCCCTAATGGAGGGGATGGAGACGGTGCCCATGACGGGGCTAGATGAGGGTGATGTGGTGGGTGAGCCTATCATAAAGGAACTATTGAAGGTGATTATTAGATCTAACATATCAATGGAGGTGGCACAAATTGTGATAGTAGTTAGAGCCACCAGGGAGTTGGCATTGAATGCTCTTACCCCATAATTTCCATTAGCAGCAGTTTTGGGAGTTGTGTCTAAGATTGTGCTAGAAACAAAGAAAATAGATTAGTCTTGGATGGTCACATCTACCTTAGAGGTGCTACATGAGGCATTTGGTACTTCCACTATCGGAGAGGGGGATGGTGATGATCCACTTCCCCTGGAGATGTATTTCAGCCTTCCTATGCCCGATGACATACTCACATACAATTTTTCCACTAAACTATTTGAAGTATTTCCCAAATATGAGCCTATACTGCATGAATACTTTGAGGATTTTAGATCAGATGATACTAAGGAGAACCAGGTCATTCATTTCAAGGCATGGATGCACATGTGGAACTTCATCACCCAAACCCTGTTGGTTGACCTGACAAACTGGGTGGGATATCTTCACCACTATCTAGTCAGTTTAGGGACTAGTTGGGTTGATTCCAGTGTCCTTCACACATTGGATCAAGACATACTCATTGAGAAGGTGAATAAAAAATGGATAGTGTTTTTCAATTCCTGTAAGAAGAACAAATATGAGGGATCCAAGGTACTTCAAGCAGCTGAAGGGGAGCTCACCCACCTAGAAAAGATGGTGCAAGAGCATGCAGTCGGGGCCACTTCCCAAGTTATCCAAGGGCCCATATGCTGGAAGTCAAGGCTAAGGAGGAAGATGAAAAATACCGAGTGGTCAAATTCTTGGATGAGAAAAACTGAACGTGGATAAAGTATAAATAATCCCATCTCAAAGCAGATGTAGAGGCGGTCTACTTGGAATAGTTATAGTGGAGTCTTGAGGATACTCAGTAGAGGATGGAAAATCTCCATAATATAATCATTGGGGTAGATATTTAGGGAATATTTTAAATGATACAATCCAAAGTTTGGATGAACCTCCAGAACTCTGGTTGATTTGTTTCAAGACCCAGTATGCTTGAACATGCTTTTTTTTCATCTCATTTTATTACCGTGCTTCAATCATCGAAATGGTACAACCAATTAACAAACCTTAATTTAATATTAGTCTTTATCTATGTGATAAACAAGATATGACCATGTTATTTCTCATTTATATGAGAGTGTCATACAATTTTTGAACACTAAGGGTCTGTATTTTTTGACTGACCATCGAGAGTGTTTTGGCCAAGAGGTGCTGTGGCCGAAGAATGGGACTCTCTGAATAGAAAAATTTATTTTCTAACATGCACTAGTGTATGAATGGTGTAATTCCAATGGAGTTAAATTCTACCGAAATAAAGGGGAGTGAAGAGTGTTAATTGCGATTCTATATATCTAAAACAAGAGGGGAGTGACATGATGATGGAGGAAAATTGTTCACTATATTTAGAAAAAAAACATCCATTATCTTTTTACTGAGGATGGTGAAAAACAAATGAGGGTTGACCACTTACCATATTCAAAACATGGGACCTATCTCAAAATGTTTTCTGAATATTTCTGGGTCATGTTCCCTGGACGGTAGGTGAGACAATGTGGTATGGGACCATGCCATCAAGGGGGACCCATTCAGACATGAAGTAGGATGAGGATCCAAATAAAGGGACATATTAAGCATGGAGATGGGGTGATGAAATTTTTAATGGATTTCAAGCCTCTTGTGATTACACCACTATAGTTTTGAGCACATTGGGTAGACGTATTAGTCTGAAAAAATGTCAAACTAATCTTCTAGGGGTAGAATCATCTTAGATGATGAGTGACGGCAAAAGAACATGAATGATGAGGTTGGAGACTGACACTAGAAGAAAGGGATTCTCAGGAAAGGGACTTATGATTATCTATAGTTTTTTATCATACAATGAAGATGGCAGACACATAGTTTGACATCATACGATGAGGACGTTGGGCACATAATTTAACCTCATATAGTGAAGATGATGTATCACATAGTTTAACATCATGTGATTTGGATGTGTGAACCTATGAGAATAACACCCAACTTGGTATAGTAGTGAGGGGCGTAGGAGTGTTGCACGACATGGGTACTCCCTAGAGTATCCTTTAAGTAAAAGAGATCTTAGAAGACCCAACACCATGAAAAATAATACGGGGTGAGTCACACATAGGTTAGGGTCCTTATGATTAGACCAATGGGTTGTGCGTCTCAAAAGTTATATGTTTAGAATATGGTAGATGTAACTCTATGTGAATGGAGGGTCCTAAGAGAACTGAAAACATAGGATATCCCATAAACATCTTGCACACAACTTAAGGTCATGATGCTTGGACCATGACTCTTAGTTTATGGTCATAGAGCTTGAATCATAGGGTGAGAATCCCAAAAGGATATGTGTATCATGGATGAGTGAAAAACCAATGTGAATCGAGGGACCAGAAGACTTAATGAAACTAAACACATTTTAAAGATACTTTCACATAGTCTAATGTCATGATTGTTGAACTTGGAATCCTATTTTAAGGTCATAGATTTCAGACCATGGACTGTTAGTTTAAGGTCATGTAGTTCGGACCATTTTCACCCAAAAGTTTTTAGATTGGAATGAAAGAGTAGTAACCCAACATAAAAGGAGTTCCAATGAATAACCTACATTGTAGAAAACATTAGGGGTAGGTTGAAAATAGTTTAGGGAAATGATTCTTGGACCAAAGGTTTAATCATCTAAAATGGACATGTCTAGTGTGGCAGAGTGATAAACCTAATGTGAATTGAGGGACAAGAAGGTACAATTCCACACAACATTTTCCTAAAATGACTTGGAACAATGTTTAAGGTCATGATTCTTAGACCTAGGATCTTAGTTTAAGGTCATAAAGTTTGGACCATAGGGGGACTCCTGTGTCTCAACCATGTTTGAAGAAATCCTCCCCCAAATACTATGCCTGTGTGATCCATGATTGGTATGAGATACAAGAAGTGGAATGGAGTTCCTGTTTCTTATATGGGAGAATATAATGAGGGGAATAAGTATTGGACGAATCTTTCAAGGTTTATTGTGACTTTTTATACCCTGATAGTGAAAGGGGAGAAACTTACGAATGGGGAACAACAATTTTTTACAATGTTAAAAACATAGGTTCTATACCATCATTGGTTTAGGATGGAGTGAAAAACTACAGGATTAACCGTTGACCACGTTTGAAACACACGATCTATTGTTTTCTTCCAATGATCCTTTGAGGCCTGAGCCCAAGATGGCAGGTGAGCCGATATGGCATGAGACCATTATTTTAGTGATCTTATTCAGATTAAAAGGATGATTATTATTAAATTCATAGAAATCCTGAGGCGTAGAAGTGCAAGGGTGAATTTCATAGAGGGAAACTTAGGTTCCATGGGATCTATTCTTCCATGTAATCAAATAAACTAGATTAATGTACGGGTAGGTGAGAGTCAAGCCTAGCACAGGGGGGGAATACCCTGAGGTGAGTTAATGGTAAGGATGGGCAGAGGATGAAATATTTGGGTGTCACAATGTATCCCATGAGAATGGGAATCAAGACATACATAGTTCTGGATGGAAACGAGGTAGGAGACTAGTGCTGGTGGGGTGATTCCCACTCTAACAAGGATACCAAACCATCTCATATTAGAAGGAATCCTGATTTTATATGCTGTAAATTTTTTGGTCATCCCATATTTCTGATTTGGGGTATCCTGATTTCATACAGGGTAAATTTTTTTATCATCATCCCATACTTATCATATGAATAATACTAAATTCATTTTACATGTTAAGGTTGTTGTTTTACATCATGTGCTAAGGATGTTTGGCTTGGTAGTTTAAAGTTGTACAACTCAGACTAGGGATGATGCTAGTTTAATTTTACAGAGCTCAAAGTATAAGGGAGGTTTTTGGTTTAGGGTCATATATCTTTGACCAAAATATGGAATGAGTTTCCTTATAATGTTTACATGTCATGAAAGAGTTCCACCTTGATGTGAAAGGAGATCGAAAGGGTCCCTCTTTCACACAAAAATTGACAAACCAAACCCAAGTTTGATATAGACCTTGTACTAAGTCAAAAAAGGAGCTGGGCCTGAGATAAAATAATTGGGTGTTACTACATATCCTATGAGTATGATAATAAAGATACACATAGTTCTAGAACACGATTATGTGGGAGACTAGATATGAAAGGGGATACCCTCTTGTAAAGTTATATTTAATAATCTCATATTACTACATGAGGAATCCCATATGGTGTAAGGTCGTAGTTTAATGTCTTGTGATGAGGGAACTGGTGGGGATTACACCTTAATCTTCCCATCCTTTTCTTCCTTATATCGGGTTATGAGGGAATCTCAACTTGTTAGTGGGTCAAGGAAAATGAATGGGGACTAGGCCTAAAAAGGAGGCCCACAAGGAAATTTTGGGGTGGATCTTTGGATGGGCCTGAAGACAGAAGGTCTTGGAATCACTAAATATCCCATGAATATGGGAATCAATCCACATGTAGTTCTAGGAATATGTGGAGAAATAGTACTGCTAAAACATTAGGGATGAAGAAAACCATGTAAAATAGGGGAAAATATAAAAATTTTATGGTTATAATGATAAGAACAAGGCTCCTAGTTTAAGGTCATAGAGTTTGGAAAAAAGGGAGGTGATTTGAGGGTGCTCATATAGTGAAAAAGAGTTTAAACTTTACTTGAAAGGCGGCAAGGAGGTCCTACAGCACATGAAGTGATCCTGATGTTGGTTGCACAATGTTTAAGGTCGTATTCCCTAGAACATGAGAAATATTTTAAAGTCACGATTCTTGGAATATTGAAAAATAATTTAAATTCATGATGCTTGAACTATGAGAATGATTGTTTTGAGGGTATTAACATGACATGAAAAGGGTAGAACTCGACATCAAAGGATGGCATGCATGTCCATGTATGACACAACAATTTTGAAATGAATGACACATAGTTAAATTTTGTAATTCTTGGACTAGGGTAAAGGTGGAAAATAGTTTAAATTCATGATGATTGTACTAGGAGGATGATAGTATCAAGGGAATATGTATGGAATGGGTGAGGTAATACCTGATATTAAAGGATTTAATGTAATCCCATGCATCACATAAATGCCATAAGATGAACTGCACATAGTTTATAGCCATTTTTGGAATCACCTATTTTGATAATCCCAAATCATGTTGAATATTGATCATAATATATTAAGTAATTTGATAATCCCTTTTAATCTGTCTTTATATTATTTATCCTGAATAATATATATATTTTTAGTCTCATGACTTTGTTGAATCAACTTACAGTTTACATTTCCCTAAGTAAAAGTTTACTGTTAAAGGCTACTGCTAAGAGCCTTCTATTCAAGGTCACCATTATAGGTCACTATTGCTAAAAGTCACTGTTATGATAAAGGTCACTGTTTAGAACACTTCTATTAAAGGTTGCTAAATGTCACCATTGAAGATCTCTAGTTACTGTTGGAAGCTGTCTATCAAAGGTCACTGTTACAAGTCTACCGTTGGAGTACTTACCAAAGCTTACAGACGAAGAGTCACTATTACAGGTCGTTGTTGTGACAAGGTAACTGTTATCAAGGATTATGTTAGAAGTCTAATGTGAGACTCACCATCAAAGGTAAACTATTATATGGTTCTCAGTTCAAGTCTACCGTGGGACAAGTCTATCGTTAGTGGAAGTCTACTGGTAGATAACTCCACCATTGGTGAAGTAAACTATTGAGACAGTCTACCGCTGTAAAGGTCTACTGTTGAGCCTACCGAAGAAGTCTACTATTGAGGAGCTTACTATTGAAGTCCACCGCTTGACAAGAATCTGGTACCATTCTAATGATAACCTATTCTTTATTTACTAATTTTTTAAATATTATCATAATGGTTATGTTTGGACAATTTAATACACCTGACATTATTTAATGATATTTGCAGGCATATCAGGAAACCATACAAGGTACGAGGAAGACCACACATGGGTGGATCATTCCTCTTGTCGGCCCCTGTTGAATTAAATAAGGGAAAGCTAAACTGGAAAAAGTATATATATATATATATATAGACCCAAAGAAAAGGTGAAAATATTTATATATATACATACATACAAAGATATACGGGTGTAGTCATCAAGATATTGAGGTATACCCCTAAAGGAGACACATAAAGTACCCGATATACGAAGCAAGAAGAAGAACACTCGAGCACTCACTCTGAAGATCCCAGAGCTTCACAAAGATCTATTGGAAGAACATCTTCAAGGATGTGGTGCTATGATACAAAGAGATTCTAATCCAAGAAGCTGATCATCTTTACACCTAGAAGTTAGAACCTTGAAGTTGAGACACTTTGTTTTAGAGGCAACTTGCAGAGAAAGACCAAAAATTTATTTCCTTCATTCCAAGGAGTCCAGAGCTGATTTTCCATCACATAGATCATTCTAAACTCTTTCCTAACATCTTTAGCTCTACTGTGTTTATTATTTTACATTTGTGAGCAGTGTGTCTATTTTATACACACTGTCTCTTGTGCTTGAACTGGGGGATCCTGAAAATCCTTATACCGAACTCTCTCTACTCTTTTTTCCCACACAAAACTGTGTAAGAAGCCTAGTGTGGCTTGGGTGTTTGTTTTCCCACGTAAAACTGTGGCAGAGGTTTCAAAACAAAGACAGTTTGTGAAAACTGTTGTACTACCCAATATAGGCTGTGTATCAAGTTTTTATGTAAACTGCTTTGTGGAAAGTGATCTCCAAGTGGATAGGATTAGGTCTTGACTTAAGACCGAACCTCTTGTTTGAATTGTTGTGCTTAAATTTCAAGTACTATGTTTTGCATTTATCCACTGCTTATGTTTTCAAAGATAGAAATCTGTTTTTATAATCACTCTAATAGTTACTTTTGGTTAGTGTGTATATGTGATTAATTTAGTAAAATTGTTTCAAAAGTTTAATTAGTTTTCAAACTAATTCAGCAGTGATTAGTCAAACTATGAGAAACCTATTGAACAATAAATCATTTATATCTCTACTGCCTTAATTAACCGGGCTGTTTTAATTTGGGGGATTTTTATTGTAAAGTTTTTAATAGAAATTTTAATTGGAACTCAATTCACCGGCCTCTTGAGTATCCACTCCGAACAACATTTGGTATCAAATGTGTTATTTATTCGTACCATCAGATCGGTTTGTCAAGCTTTTCAATTTCTTTTCAACTGTGATTTTATTTGCACCTCAAAGATCTTCAAATTTCTGTTATATCTAAATTTTTAGTTCTTTAAACTTTTAGTTTTATATGGATAATTTAGTTGAGGGTGATGCTACTAACATGCCACCTCTTGTTTTAATTGTTGTGATTATCTTTCAAGTACTCTATTTTTCATTTATCCACTTCATATGTTTTCAAAGATAGAAATCTATTTTTATAATCACTCTGATAGTTAGTTTTTGGTTAGTGTGTATATGTGATTAATTTAGTAAACTTGTTTCACAATTTGAATTAGTTTTCACACTAATTCAGTTGTGGATTAATCAAAATGTGACAAACTTGTTGAACAATAAATCATTTATATATATACTACCTTAATTAACTGGGATGTTTTAATTTGGGGGATTTTTATTCTAAGTTTTTAACAGAAATTTTAATTTGAACTCAATTCACCCTCCTCTTGAGTATCCACTCCTACCAACATTTGGTATCAAAGGGGTTCTTTATTCATACCATAAAACCAGTTTTTCATGATTTTAAATTTATTTTCAACTGTGATTTTAGTTGCACCTCAATAATCTTAAAATTTCTGTTATATCTAAATTTTCAGTTCTTTAAAATTTTAGCTTTCTATGGATAATCGAGTTGAGGGTGATGCTACTAACATGCCACCTTTATTTAATTGAAATAATTATGGTCAGTGGATATTGAAAATGAAGATGTATCCGGAAAGCCTAGGTCCTGAAATCTAGGACACAATTGAAGAACAATATACATTACCTGCTACTGCTAGGGATACATGGTCTCAATTGACTAAATCTACTTATAATAATAATTGTAAAGTAATGAATGCCTTGTATTGTGATTTAGGTGATGAGGAATTCAATAGAATATCTTCCTGTAATGCTGCTTATGAAATTTGGGATACTTTGGATGTTTCTCATGACGGAACAACCAATTTTAAAGAAATGATATTAAATACCTATACTATTAAATATGACAATTTTAAGATGAAGCCTGATAAACCTATATCTGAAAGGTATCTCAGGTTCAATTAAATAGTGAACACCATGAGTCTACTTGGGAAACCATTGGAAAACAAAGACCAAATCATGAGGCTGCTTAGATGACTACCTGATAGATAGAGAGACACTTCTGTATCAATCTGAGAATCATGTGATATTATCAAGCTAACAGTAAAGGAGATAATTGGAAAGCTAATGATTTATGAAGAATAGATTAAGTTGAATCAAAAAAATAGGAAAATAACCAAGGAAGAATTCGGTAGCATTCAAGACTTCTACCTCAAAGAGCAAAGACAAAGAAAAAGTTCAAGTACCTATAGACAGTTCTACAAGGGAAAAGTAAAATTCATACAGTGTTGAGAAGATGACACAACTTTCCAGAAGATTCAAAAGGTTCTACCGAAAGAAGAAATTCTCTAGGAAGTAAAACTTCAAAGGAAAGTATGACCATAAATGACAATGGAAGAAAGACAGGAAGTGAAATGATAATACAAGTGAAATAGTATGCAATGAATGTAAACGAAAAGGTCATGTGAAGAAAGACTTCCCCAAGCCGAAATTCAAGAGAAAATATGAGAATAAGGGAAAAGGTTAGAAAAAGGATATGAAAGCTACTTGGAGTGCTTCAGAAGATATCTCAAGTGAATCTGAATTCTCTAATAGTGAACAGAACAAACATGGTAACTTATGTTTCATGAAAAAAACATCTGAGGTAACACTTAATTCCCCTGTGCTTAATACTTATTATTCTAGGAATAAAAGTGACTCTCATAATGATGAGGATATGACTAAAGATGAACTGTTTGAATATTGTGAGATGCTTGAGGATACCATTAATTAACTCAAGGATAAATATAAATTATTGAAATGACAGCATGCCTTAAATGAAAATTACAAGTCAAATCTGGATATTGAAAAAGATAAATTTTCCAAGCTGCTAAACGAAAATATAGAGTTAAAATCGTCTAATGATAAATTAAGAAAGGATCTTGAGAATTTTACTACTGGTAGGGATACCCTAACACAATTTCTAGGAAAACAGATTTCTCCAAAATATACAAATGGGCTAGGATATCAACTCGGACAGAGAAAATTTAGCAAAACCAATTTTTTTCTAAAATCTGGAAAGCTCACTGCTAGTTTTATTTCTAGACCATCGTTTGAGAAACAATTTTCTAAAGGACCAAACAAAGTATTTATGTCTCAAAATATGTTTTCTTATTTTAAGAAACCTATAAAGAAAATATGGGTTCCCAAAGTTTTACTTGCTAACCTCTCTGGACCCAAGAAAATCTGGGTACTAAAATTACCCAATGTTTAATATGTTTTGCAGGGAAGTTGCTTAAAAAGTTTCTGTAAAACCTTATGGTACTTGTATAGTGGATGTTCACGACATATGACAGGAGAATAATCTTGCTTCAAAAGCTTAATTAATGTTGATGGTGGACATGTCACTTTTGGTGACAATGCAAAGGGAAAAATCATCAGCTTAGGCCAAATTGGTAACCCTGATACAATATTAATTTCTAAAGTACTTTTTATTGATGGACTAAAGTACAATTTACTTAGCATCTCTCAGTTATGTGATGATGGTTTTAATGTCAAATTTGTGAATGATGCATGCAATGTTTTCAATTATAAAAATGATTTATTTTTCACTGCATGTAGAAATGAAAATGTATATGCTGTTGATCTAAATTCCTTAGTCAATAAAAATATTTCTTGCTTAAATGAATTTCATAAGGAATCATGGTTATGGCACAGAAGGTTAGGAATCTGCAATTTTCACTCTCTTAGAAAGCTATCTAAGGAAGGTTTAGTTAGAGACTTACCTAAATTGGAATTCCCACTTGAAAAAGTGTGTAATCCCTATCAAAATGGAAAACAACACAAAGTTTCTTTCAAAATAAAGAAATAATTTTACACTTCTCAACCACTTGAGTTGGTTCACATGGATTTTTTTGGACCTTCAAGAGTTTAAAGTTTAAATGGGAAGCACTATGTTTATGTTCTTCTAGATGACTTTTCTAGGTATACTTGGGTATAATTTATAGCTCACAAAAGTGAATCTTGTTCTTATTTTATCAAATATTCCAAGTCTATAGAAAATCTTAGTGGACTTAGAATCAAGACCTTGAGAAGTGATCATGGTCATGAGTTTGAAAATCATGAGTTTGAATCTTTTTTATCATATAATGGCTATAGTCACAATTTCTCTGCTCCTAGATTACCTCAAAAAAATGGAGTTATAGAGAGAAGAAATAAGACCCTTCAATAAATTGCTAGAACAATGCTCAATGAGTATGATTTACCAATCTATTTATGGGATGAAGCTTTAAATACAGCTTGTTATATCATCAATAGAGTTTTGATCAGACCTATTCTTAGGAAGACCCCTTATGAGCTTTAGAACAATAGGAAGCATATGGTTAACTACTTTAGAGTTTTTGGTTGCAAAGTCTTTATCCTTAATACTAAAGATAATCTGGAAAACTTTACTCCCAAAAGTGATGAAGTAATTTTCCTAGGTTACTCTATCTCAAGTAAAGCCTATAGAGTGTTCAATAAGAAAAACAAATGTGTGGAAGAATCAGTTCATGTCAAATTTGATGAGACTGTTCCACATGTGCCTAAAACCTCTTTTGAACATCTTGAGGAAGATATGTCAATTATGGACCTTAATGATAAATCTAGTGAATCCCCTGTAAAAGTGTCCAGTTTTGGGAATTTTCTAGAATTTGTACCTATTAAGTCTGAACCAACAAACAACCATGAGGAATATAGTTCAACCCTCCCTAGAGGCATTAGGACTCTTAAGAATCATCCTCTAGATGTTGTTGTAGGTGATTTAAATAGAGGAACACAAACAAGAGCTTCCCTGAGAGACCAGGTTGAACATCAAGCTTTTCTTTCATAGATTGAACCCAAAAATATTAATGATTCTATCAATGATGAATTTTGGGTAATAGCTATGGAAAAAGAATTAAATCAGTTCGAAAGAAACAATGTCTGGGAATTAATATAGAGACCTAAGGACACTTTAACAATAGGCACAAAATGGATATTTAGAAACAAAGTTGATGAGTATGGAAATATAGTTAGAAATAAGGCTAGGTTAGTTGCATAAGGATATAGTCAAGAGGAAGGAATAGACTATGAGGAGACCTTTGCACCTGTAGCTAGATTAGAATCCATTAGAATACTACTTGAATATGCATCATATCTGAATTTTAAACTTTATCAAATGGATGTTAAAAGTGCTTTTTTGAATGGGTATATAGTTTAGGATGTGTTTTTTGAACAACCCCTGGATTTACAAATCCCCATTTTTCAAATCATGTTTTTAAACGTTCTAAATATTTATATGGTTTAAAAGAAGCTCCAAGAGCAGGGTATGATAGGCTTAGATCTTTTCTTATTTCAAAAAGTTTTACCAAAGGGATAGTTGATCCTACTCTTTTTATGAAAAGGATTTCCAAAGATGTTTTAATAGTACACATATATGTATATAATATTATTTTTTGATCATCTAAAAATTCATTATGTATTGATTTTTAAAAAATGATGCAAAATGAATTTGAAATGAGTTTAATGGGTGAACTCAAAATTTTTCTTGGATTTCAGATCTTTCAAAATAAAAATGGCATTGTTTTGAATCAAAGTAAATATATTAAGGATATTTTAAAACATTTTTCTTTGTATGGTAGTAAAGTTAGTGACACACCTATGAGTACCACTTGTAAGTTGTATGCTGATGAATCTGGAGAACCAGTGGATCAAACCAACTACAGAGGTATGATAGGGAGTCTACTCTATCTTAAAACTAGTAGACCTGACATTATGTTCAGTGTATGTATGTTTTATCGCTTTCAAGACAATACAAAATAGTCTCATTTAACTACTGTTAAAAGGAATTTCAAATACCTCAAATATACACCCAACTTAGAACTATTTTATCCAAAAGGATAATCATTTGATTTGTTGAGTTATTATGATGCTGATTTTGCCGGTTGCAAGTTAGATAGAAAAAGAACCTCTGGGACATGTCACATTTTGGACAAGTCACTAGTATCATGGTGTAGAAAGATACAAAATTCTGTTGCATTATCTACTACCGAAGCTGAATACATAGCTGCTAGTAGTTGTTGTGCTCAAATTATGTGGATGAAACACACTTTACTAGACTATGGATATCAATTCAAACATGTCTCTATAAAGTGTGACAATAAAAGTGCTATTAATATTTCCAAAAATCCAATATCTCATGCTAGTTCAAAGTATATTGATGTGAGACATCACTTTTTGAGGGATCATTATCAAGAAGGTGATATCAGTCTTGAATTTATTGGCACTGAACATCAATTGGCTGATATATTCACAAATACTTTGAATTTTGAGGGATGAAATTACATCAAACATGAGTTAGGTATGATTAAATTTAGTATAGGAAACCTCACAGTCGAACCTCACTGTTAGGTACCTCACTGGTGTACCTCACTGTTGGACCTCACTGGTGTACCTCGCCATTGTACCTCACTGGTGTACCTCACCGTTGGACCTCACTGGTGCACCTCACCGTTGGACCTCACTGGTGTACCTCACTGGTGTACCTCACTATTAGGAACCTCACCATTTGGATCCTCACCATTAGAAGCCTCACCGTTGGAACCTCACTGTTGGATACCTCACTGTTTGATTTTACCGTTTATTTTATGTGGGAATATGAACTATTTTTGTTATTTGATTCATACTATTTTCAATCCCTAAGTGATAAAAATTAGTCTTTGAACATATCTCAATCCACTCCCCCTCACTCTCGAACCTTGATCTCGAAATCCCTAAACCCTAACTCTTCGATTGATCCCTCAAACCTCTTTCAATCTCCGTGGATAGAACCAAGCATCCCCCGACTATCAATGAGGATGCGCCAAGGCCAAAGAGAACCCGAGCTGAGCCCAGTAGTGGTAGTAGTGACCCAACAGGGCCTGTTAATCCACACCTGTCAAAGGGGACAATAGTGGCTGAGAAGGAACTGAGTGAAGAATGGTTGGTGTCGAGCAAGTCTTTAGTGTTGGAAGTACTAGAAGTTCACAGATGGAAAAAATGCTTCACCAACAACATTGGGCCATAGTACCCAAATCTTGTGAAGGAATTATATGAATACCTGAAGTTCTAAAAGGAAGATGATGAGAACAGGATGGTGTCTAGAGTGAATAAAAATGAAGTTATCTTTACATCTATTGAGTGGGCTGCTTTTTTGAGAGTCCCTCATCAATGAGTTTTTAACTACTATTCTGGAGTGGATCCTCCAGATTGTGAGATTTTTGGGTATGAGAGAGCTCTGGAAGAGATGACTGGAGATAAGACTCAAAGGAAAATCATATCTACTGAGATTAATGTGGAAGATAAGCTATTATTTAAATTCATCCAGTATGTGATTAGTTCCAGGAGAGGGAACTTTGTAGTACTAAAGTATTAGGACATATTCCTAATGTACCTGTTGAAGCATGGGGAGAAGATCAATTTGTTTAAGCTATGGATGGAACAATTGGAGGATATGACCAATCCAAGATCAAAATCAAATGCCCTTTTTCATGCCAAGTTAATTTCTATAATGCTAAAGGTAAAGGGTGTGGATGGAGGAAAAAAAGAAATGATAGTGGCTAGAAATAGTATTTGTATCTCCAAGTTCATCTATAAGTTTATGAAAATTAGCTGGAATCCTTAGAAGAAGGCATGGGTGAATGATGAAGGAAAAATATATGAAAAATTTGATCTTGTCGCTCATCCATCTAGGACAAAAGACCAGAGGGATCCAGGCTTAAAGCCTGATGAGCCAGAGCCTGCCTATTCAGATGAGGAAGTTGAAAGAACTGTGGATCCTGAAGGAGAGGACACCCCCATTGATGATTGGAGTAATCTTGATTTCCCAGCCAGTCTAGTTGTAGGGACAACCTTTGGAGCACCTAGTTCTCTAACAAAAATACCCAAGAAATAACCTGTTCTAAGGGACAGTGGTAATGAGACCAGTGAAGAAGGAGAAGTATCTCAGACCACTGTCAGAGACACCTCAGAAGAGGATGATGCTGCTAAGTCAGATCATTCTAATCATGAGGAGCATGAGGCGGGCGATGGAGATGAAGAGAAGGAGAAAGCTAAAGATGAGGACGATGAAGAAGAAGAGATCATTCTGATTCCTCTGATAGGTGAATCAAAAAGGACAGTGTCTGACCAGGAAGTAGAAATGGAACCTTCTACCATAGAAGTAGAGGTAATTGATGATTCTGTGGAGGCAGTAGCTCACCCCACTAGTGAATCAATGGATCAGATAGAGGCTGTAATAGTAGCTGCTAGAGTTCAAGCAGCAGTTATGGAAGTTCCAAGAGTAGAACCATCAGATGATATTACTCATAAGGTAGCTCCATGTGAGGGGGATCATCCTGTTGCAAGAGGATCTATATCTGTCATCCATGACATTGAGGAGTGGTCTGAAGACCCATGGTATCTGGTGTTCGGGCTGGATTATGATGATTCTGATGGTGAAATTATCAACAGAAGGGAATCAATTCCTAATGTTCTAGAGCCTACTGCAGTACCTCTAGTGACTACAGTTCCTGAATATTATGTTAGAAAAGAGGATCTTTAATCTTTGAAGGAATATTTGCAAATAATTTTTGATGATATGTCTTCTAAAATGGAGAAGACATTAGGTTTGATTCAAGAGATAACTGCGGCTGATATGGCTAGAGTTTAATGTGCCATTCAAACTAATATGACCTAAGAAATCTCATATTTCCAGAATCAGCTCAGGGAGTTGACTCAGTCTGTGGAGATTTTACGAAAATCCATGGTGAGCTTGACTGCTCATACAACTTCTAGGACTCAATCAGATAAGGACATTCAATATGTCAGAGGAGTTATCCAGCCGCTGGTCACTATTTTTGAAAGCGTTAAGGACCAAATGACAACTAATGTGCATAATCAGGATGACGATGTGAAGAAGCTTATTAGTGGGTTGACCAAGTCCTTTAAAGAAACTTTTTCTTTCACCATAACACCTTTGGCTGCTTCTGCTACTGCTTCAACCTCGACTGCACCACCTAGGGACTTGTCAGTATTCCGAACAGTGGTCAATGAAGAATTAGCTAAGTTGTCTAGTGTCAGTGCACCTGACTCTCAATCTGTGACTCAGATTATCACTACTACCAGGGATGTGAAAAAAGTAGTTAGTGACTTCATGAGAGAGGCTTCCCAAGATCAGAAAAGTATAAAGGAGTAGATTGATCATTACTACAAGCAGATTTACTCTATGCATCAGATGGATGATCACTTCAAGCTTTTGTTGGAAAATATCAAAATTCCACCAGTCACCAGAGCCTTCAAGGAACAAGTCAGCAAGCTGGGACAGCTGACTCCTACCTTAGAGAAATTCATGGAGAACAAAGATGATTTTATATCAGCTATGGAAAGAGGGGGAAGTATTATTATGGATTTTAGAAATATTCTTATACCCTTTCTCCAAGTGGACTTTACTCCTATTATAGTCCCTCCTTCCTTACTTGCATCCCAAACTAGTGTTTCTTCTATGATGACTCTTGCTGAGGCCATCAGCAGCATCAATCCCTTGATACCTCAGAGAGATACTCACTACAAGAACACATGAGCTTCTGTTGCTTCCCCTCTAGTTATCCCTACAACAATTCCCAAACCTGGTGATCCAATAGCTCATCCTCCACCTTCTTCTTCCAAAGGGAAAGAACAATTTCTTAAGGCTACTGTGGATTGAGTTTTTTGTGTCTTTTGATAGGGAATTTGTATTCTTTTTGGGTCATGTAATGTCATTTAATTAATACAAGAATTCTATATTATCTCTATTTGTGTTTCTTTTTGATAATCACAAAGGAGGAGAAATGCTGTGCTAATATGATCACTAATATGATCTTCTGATTTCATTACTATCTAATGGACCTTTTCTGCTTTTCCCTCTAATACCATGTACCAATATCCTCTGATATTACACTCTTATTAATCTCTGATACCTGTGAAACCACAACTGAACTAAGGTTCACATTGATCTCTATTTAATCACTGTATTATATGCTTATCTGTGATACCTATAATTAATACATACTGGCATAATTTGTGATTATAAAAAAGTGGGATATTGTTGTACTCACCTGTTTTGATAATCCCAAATCATGTTTAATACTGATCATAATATATTAAGTCATTTTATAATCCCTTTTAATCTGTCTTTATATTATTTATCCTGAACAATATATATATTTTTAGTCTCATGACTTTGTTGCATCAGATTATAGTTTACATTTCCCTAAGTAAAATTTCACAGTTAAAGGCTACTGGTAAGAGCCTTCTGTTCAAGGTCACAGTTATAGGTCACTGTTGCTAAAAGTCACTGTCATGATAAAGGTCACCGTTGAGAACACTTCTGTTGAAGGTTGCTAAAGGTCACCGTTGAAGATCTCTAGTTACTGTTGGAAGCTTTTTGTCAAATTTCACTGTTACAAGTCTACCCTTGGAGTACTTACCAAATCTTACAGATGAAGAGTCACTGTTACAGGTCACTATTTTGACAAGGTCACTATTATCAAGGCTTCTGTTAGAAGTTTACTGTCAGACTCACCATCGAAGGTGTACTATTATATGGTTCTCAGTTCAAGAATACCGCAAGACAAGTCTACCATTAGTGAAAGTATACTTCTAGAAAAATCCACCATTGGTTTTAAACTATTTATACAGTCTACCACTAGAAAGGTCTACTGTTGAGCCTACCGAAGAAGTCTACTGTTGAGGAGCTTACTGTTGAAGTCCACCACTTGACAAGCATCTGATACCTGTCTAATGATAACCTATTATTTACTTTACTAATTTTCTTAATATTATAATAATGGTCATGTTTGGAAAATTTAATGCACCTGACATTATTTAATGATATTTTCAAGCATATCAGGAAAACGTATGAGGTACGAGGAAGACCACACATGGGTGGATCATTCCTCTTGTTAGCCCCTGCTAAATTAAACATGGGAAAGCTGAGCTAGAAAACGTATATATATATATATATAGACACAAAGAAAAGGTGAACACATATATATATACTTACATATAGAGATATAAGGGTGTATTCATCAAGATATTGAGGTACACACATAAGGGAGACACATACAATACCCGATATATGAAGCAAGAAGAAGAACACTCGAGCACTCATTCTGAAGATCCTAGAGCTTCACAAAGATCTATTGGAAGAACATCTTCAAGGCTGTGGTGCTATGCTACAAAGAGCTTCTGAACCAAGAAGCTGATCATCTTTACACCTAGAAGTCAGAACTTGGAAGTTTCAACACTCTGTTTTAGAGGAAACTTGCAGAGAAGGACCATAAATTCATTTCCATCATTCCAAGGAGTCCAGAGATGATCTTCCAACACATATATAATTCTAAACTCTTTCCCAACATCTTTATCTCTCCTTTGTTTAGCATTTTACATTTTTGAGCATTGTGTATATTTTACACACACTGTCTCTTGTTCTTGAATTGGGGGATCCTGAAAATCCTCATACTGAACTCTCTCTACTCTTATTTCCCGCGCATTACCATGGAAGAAATCTAGAGTGTCTTGGGTGTTTGTTTTCCCATGTAAAATTGTGGTAGAGGTTGCAAAACATGGGCAGTTTGTAAATACTATTGTACTGCCCGATATAGGATGTGTATCAACTTTTTATATAAACTGCTTGGTGGAAAGTGATCACCAAGTGGAGGGGATTAGGTCTTGACTTAAGACTGAACCTCTGTTTTGAATTGTTGTGCTTATCTTTCAAGTGCTCTGTTTTGCATTTATCCACTGCTTATGTTTTGAAAGACAAAAATACGTTTTTATAATCACTCTGATAGTTAGTTTTGGTTAGTGTGTATATGTGATTAATTTAGTAAACTTGTTTCAAAAGTTGAATTAGTTTTCACACTAATTCAGCTGGGGATTAATCAACCTATGAGAAACCTGTTGAACAATAAATCATTTATATCTCTACTGCCTTAATTAATTGGTATGTTTTAATTTGGGGGATTTTTATTCTATATTTTTTAATAGAAATTTTAATTGGAACACAATTCACCCCCTATTGAGTATCCACTCCGACCAACAGTCATAATACTTGGTCTATGAATGGGGAAAATGGGTAAAAGGGTTGATAAATTTGTGCATGGGCCTTGATATGGGGGTTCTAGGCATTGCTATGTATCCCATGGGAATAAGAATCAATCCACACATAGTTTTGGAACATGGTGTGCTGGAATACCAACATTGAAACTGGGGGAAATCCTCTCTAATGGGAGAATTGAGGCATCCCATGTTTAAGACATGGGGTAAGGCAATAGTTTCAC
The DNA here is from genome assembly GCA_963277665.1 of Viscum album. Lineage (NCBI taxonomy): Eukaryota > Viridiplantae > Streptophyta > Magnoliopsida > Santalales > Viscaceae > Viscum > Viscum album. The sequence goes on from OY728142.1 coordinate 1,546,626,768, forward strand.
ATCATGTTATAAAGATGTTGGTTTTGGTTCATCTCATATCATATGGGGCATCGTTATTTTAGACGAGGTTCAATTTTTGACCATCTTATACTTATTGTATGAGGCACACCATTTGTATATAGGGTTAGATCACAGTTTAACATCTTGTGATGAGGATATTAGGATTTTTAGTTTAATGTCATATAACTCAGAATATAGGGTCTGCAAATAGTTTAAGTCATAATACTTGGAATAATTGAAAACAATTTAAGGTTATACTATATAGACCCCTGCAGACAATTTAATATTGTGTTTCATTGACCATTGGGTTCCTCACATGAAGTACTACTTTATAAACTTGTCATTTCTAGGAGGTGTGATATACTATCCTCCCATGGTAATTAAATTTTATTCTCCATTGGGATATAACTTATGAATGATGTAAGGTTCTTTCCACTTGGGCTCCAACTTTGGTAGCTTTTTTTCTAGGCACCATTGGAATTCTGAAAGCTAGTACCATGTCACATTGGAGAAAGGATAGGAGGATAACCTTCTTATTGAACACTCTCATTATCTTATTCTGTTGCCTCTCTAGATTGTGCAAGGTCTAAAGATTGTTCTCCTTGAGGGATTCCAACTTATCTAGATGGAATTCCTCTATTATTTCTAGCATCATCTATTTATTTATATTTGTTCAGAGCGATGATAGTTGAACCTTGATGGGAAATACTTCCTCTGTTCCATACAATGGTAGGCATGGGGTCACCTAGGTGGAATCTTGAGTTTTCATATGATAGGCCTGGTGGGCAGTGAGGAGTATGTCCATCCAAATATTTTTTTATAGACCTCCATTTTCTATATGATGTTAGATAGGATCTTTTTGAACTCCTCAATCTACCAATTTTCCAGTGCATGGTAGTGTGTAGTATGGTTTGAACGAATGCTATAATTGACATACAATTTCTTTCGCTCAATAACTCAGAAATTAGTGTCATTGTTTATTAGAATAGTGCAAGGAAATCCAAATTCATGGATGATGTGGGAGATCATGAACTCAATAATGGATTGATATTTAACTTCCATGATGGGAATAAATTATGGAAAATTAGAGATGAAGTATATCTTGGTCAGAATGAAACTACACCAGAGAGAAATTATTGGTGGTTGTGGCCCCAAGATGTTGAGTCCCTATATTAAAAAGGGCCAATAATACTTGGTGGTGTGGAGAAGTTTCGGTGGTCAATGCACAAATTTGTCATGAATATGACATGAATGAAACCTATTGGAAAACTCCATGTAATCATAGACCATAGTGGGCCTGAAGTATCCCAACCTTTGAATCCAGTGTATGAGATTCAATCCTTTTTGATGGGTGCCATAGGAACTGACATGGACTTCCAACATAAACTAAGGGAAATAATATCCTTGAATTAAAAAAAGGACCATTCCATCAAAACCATGTTATTATAGTGTTTGATCAAGGTTATTCATACTCTGGAGGGTAAACTACACTATACGTTGGTTATAATCAATGAAGGGAGTTGTCCAATCAGGAAATTTTTTATTGTGTGGGGATTCGAAGGTCTTGGAAAAGAAGCATCAGTAGCCTATTGGTTTACCTATGGTTTCCATAATTCGAAGGGGTAGGGGAGATGACCCTATGGTGTTCCACATAAATGATCATTTCTTCATAGCTAGGCTCTAAAATATACCCCTCTAAACATTACAAGGTGTTATCTCAACCATTATATGATCAAAGAACATGAATAACTTCAAGAAAAGAAGGAAACCGAGCCATCAGCTAATGAGTATGCTCTAGAAGTTGTATGATATCTTGTTTTATGATGACATAGGCACCATTGATATATTTGATGACTATCTTAGAGTCTCCCTTCACATTAAAGTAAGGGAATTCAATATAAAGGTCCAACTAAAGTCTAGTAATGAGATCCTGAATCTCTTCCTCGTTATTGGTGTAACCTTTTGAAAACAAGAAAGAGTATGATAAGACAACCTATGTTGGAGTGATGAAGACAATACCTAAGCCTAATATATTTATCATCAGATTGTTGAGCCTTCTATCGATCAGGATATGGGAGGAACCATATAATTTCATCTTCCAATATAGAAGGACCTAATCCACTGAGAGTACATCCTCATCTTGAAAATAACCACCTAGGGGAAGTTATTTAGGGTTCGAATGAACAAATAGAAAGTATTCCAATGCATGGAATTTAAAGGCCTTATACATAATGAACCATATTTCAAACTACTGGAGGATCAATAACCAACATGCCAATCACCCCGTTAGCATGGGGAGATTGAGGATATACTATAGTGAGTCTACTCAGGACACCAGATATATCTTATGATACTTAAAATAATATCACAACTTTGACACTATGAAAACCATTGTGAGGTATCTCTTCTCGATTGGGGGGGGGGTATCTTGTCTTTGTGTCAAGGAGCATAATAATGAGATAGTCTAAAGTGTTTTGTCTATAATCATTGTTTTTATGAGCTATAAGTGTTATGAAGGACCATTCTAGAGAGGTCACATAGAGGAGAAAATGCTTCCTTGAAATAGGTTTCATCAAAATCGTAGGCTACAGAAGGTAATTTTTGATATCCTCAAAAGAGGCATGATAGTCCTCATCCCATTGATAAATAATGCCTTTCTTCATGAGCCTCAAGAATATATTACACTTTCTAGGAAAATTATCACTAAATCATCATATGTTGGATAAGTGGCCTTATATACACTAAAAATCCCATTTATTTCTTTGGTGTTTCATCTAATTGATGGAATTGATATTATGTAGGTCAATTTAAAAACCTATGTGTCTTATGATTAGTTTGAGAAAATTCCCATTGGTAACCCTGAATGAAAACTTTAAGGGGTTTATCTTCGAATACTTGGAGTATAAGAAGATGAACACTCTCTCAAGGTCCTTTAGATGGTCCTAACACTGGTGCGATTTGACTACCAATTCTTCCAGGTACCATTCCACCAATTTTGTGAGAATTAGATTAAATATGTTGTGCATTGACCACTAATAAGTGGCCTCTAAATTATTCATGTTTAAGGTAATCACTTGATAGTTTAAATTCCTTTATAGTTCTCTGAAGGTGGTGGACTCCTCATCCTCAGGGGGGCATCTAGATATGATTGTATCTAGCGTATCAATCCATTAAGGATAGGTCCTGGAACCATGTTGTTGCATCAATCAATATCTCTATCACAATCAGGGGAAAACCATCCTTTTTAAAATGGTAGTTGAGGTCTTGGAAGTTGATATCGACTCTGATCTACACATTCTTCTTCCTGACTTGGATGATGTTGTCTGGCCATTTGGGGTACTAGATTTCCCATATGAAGTTCGTTTTTATAATGTTGTAAACTTTAGACTTTCCCATAGAACTATAAGATATTTTCATCTTTATGAAAGTCTATTTAAACTCTTGATGAGTTTCTAGGAGGCCAAGATGGGTAATAAAGACTTGAGGGTCCAATCTTGGCATCTCTTCATAGCTCCAGGTGAAGACATCATGGTTCCATTTCCAGAAGGACACATAATACAACTATTCCTCTAGAGATATGGTGGTAATGATCATTGTTGTCCTCAAATATTACTAACTAATAGGTTTCACCTAGGTTAACTCATAAAAGGTTCCATAGAAACCCTCTTCAAATATAGGAGTGGAATCTACCAAATCCCCTTTTTCATCTGAGACAGGATAATCAGTGAATGAAGGTGTCTCTTCTAGGCCAGTAGACTCAAGAGAATAACTAGTGCAGGATTTTCAAGACATGAAATCCTTGTTGTGAGGTTCCCTCTTTACTAAAACCATATATATAGAAGTTTTCAAGCCAATTCCATTTGTCCTTTGACCACGAGGTCCATTATTGGTGCTGAAAAAATGATTGCGAGTCACTTTCATCAATCCAAACCTTCTTTGTGGAACACTTAGGAATAATATGTATTGGTAGAAATAAGGTGAACCTCTTAGTACTTAATGGGAGCATGGGGTTTGGGTATAACCCAAGACTTTCTAGTGTTTGATTACAAGGTAATATGCAAATTCTCCTTTTTCTTGGGGAAGCTAAAATCATTTTTCTTAGAAATAATGAAAAATACCCCCAAGTTTTTCATCATAGACTCTAACCGGTGAATCAGGAGGATAAATATACCATTAAAGTATTCCCATGGATTGAATTCAGTGGCCATCAGATCATTCGGATCATTGATTAACTCAACCTTGTTGGTTTGAGCTTGTTTTACTTCTCTCTTTAAATGGTCGAAATCCATATTACGAGATTCATTGGAGTCAAAAGGGGAGGTATCACCTTAGAGTACCCGTATTCCACCATTGAGGGAGTACATGAGGCACTTATGATATAAGGGGGGGAATGCTAAATGAAAATTAAGATAATCATTACCCAAAAGTACATTTTAGGTGGTATCCTATGATACTACCATGAATTCGGTACTTGATATCAAGCCAAAAAACTGAGTCTTAAACCAAAACTTTCCACTTGGATTCTGATCACTCTTATTATAACCCTAAATCATGAGGTTGGAAGGAGTCATATCTACTTCTATCAGTCCCATATTGTGGATCATTTGGGTCCGAAGGAGATTAATCACGGAACTATTATCCACTAGGAAAGGGTAGACCTATACGACATTGAACTATCTTGTGATGTAAAATAGGAGTACATTCCCCTACATGGGGATGCCCTCATCTTACCCAAAGAATGAGTTGATGGCTTGGAATTTTCTGTTTCTTGGCCTCTTTTATATAGTAGGCCTCAACAATAGCTACTTAAACTTTGAACCAGAGGGGTTATTTCAAGGATTCTACAATGGACTCACACATTTCATTAAATAAGTGTAGAGCCTCAAGTATCAAAATACTTGCGAGTATGCCAGTGAGGTGCTTAGAAACATTATACTTTCATTCCAAGGGAATATTTTTCCCACAAAGGGTCTCCCCTTATCATGGGAAGAAACATATTCTTCTCATTGAACCACTAGGGTTTGGATAATATTGGAAATGTTCTATTGCTTAGTAGATGACCTTTAATGAAAAACTTCCATCTGAATGTCTGTTGGTTTGGTCAGGCTCTGGCTGGATGGGGATGATCATGGCGTGGTCACAACTGAGATACTTGTTAAATTAACATGGTTAGTTGTGGATGCATATCTAATAGAGCGTACTAGGAGGATAGTGCTTTTTTATGTTCTTCACAGAACTTTCTATATGGTCTCAGTAACCTGAAAAACCTGATTTGAGGAACTGGACTGATAATTCTGGTGGCTCACGCATCCTCTTCCATTCCTTCAATGACATCAACTGGAGGCACCTGAGGTGTTTTAATTTCATTCCTCTCTATCAAGAATTGTAAAGCTGTCTACCAGCTTGAAGATATTCATAGAGGTATATTCCTACTCATCATCAATGGGGTAGTTTGGTATTGGATAGACCCTAGGCGCATCTCCAAACCCATGTGGCATTAAATCCCCAAGAGTGTTATATGACTTTAAAACTGGTGGAGGACTCTAATATCCCTTGAACCATCAACGCCTTTTATTTTGTTAAATGTATGGATATGATGCAGATGTAGAAGTGGTGGTTGATGGAGGTGAAACAACAATAGGAGGTTCTGGCTTACTCAAATAGGAACTGATAACCCCATTATCATGAGCGACTACCGTGAAAGGAAAACATTCATCATATTTATGCTTCCCGCAAATAGAATCCTATTTCTGCTCACAAGATCCTTCACTTTCACTTTTGGAGTCCATGAAGACATATTTCAAGTATTCTGAAACATCATGAAACTTGACTAGGCCATGATCAACTTGGTTTTCAATCCAATATTTTAACATGAATCACTACTTGATGTCGTTTCTGAGGATCTTGTGGTACGAACAATGATTTGAAAAACTAGTGAGTCTGTCCTCCTAAAGCCTCTTTGACTCTTTAAATTTTTAGGATTCCCTTATCCAATGTACAAATAAATTAACCTGGGATTGGTGAATACCAGAAAGAATAAGTCTGGTTTCTTATTTATAGGAAATTAAATTTGGGAGCCTGATATTGAATGGGGGTTGGAACCAAATTTTCTCATCTAGGTGGATATGATTGGTGAGAAGGTTCCCTGAGGTTCTTTTCTAGGTGAGGCTGCTCTTGGTAGGGATACTCTTGAAAGGGATCTTCAAGAAAAGGTTCCAATAGGTGTACTAGCTCAGGAAACTTTATATACACAGTGGAAACAATTTCTTCTTTTGTAGGTCTTCTTGCAGAAGGTTGAATAGAAAAGGAGAAATACTATTGTCTAGTATACTGCAGGTATTTCTCAAGATTCTAGGACTTTTCAGATAACTCTTTGAATCAATCAGGTTAGTTCTAAGTGATGAGGGTAGGTACTATATCACTCTTAACATTCCCCTTGCACATCATCAGTATCTATTCTTAAGACAACAACATGTCAAGTGAATATGTGAGGACATTACACTAAGCGAAAAAGTATATGAATTGATCATCAGGCCTCTTCTTTCACATTTAGAGGTTGAAGATATTTTTCTTGTATGTGGTGGAGCTAAACTGATTTAGGAACTGTCTATAAAGGTCCTCCAAAGTAGAAATGGACCCTATAGGTATTTTGTTATACCAGACGAACCCGGGTCCTTCTAGTGTTTGAATAAATATTTGGATCTTGGTGGCCTCAAATTGTTATAGTTTCCTGAACATAGGCCCACACCTTGAAGTAAATCATGACATTGAAGTGGTTCAACCATCCATTTTAATGGGGTGAAGCTTGGATTTTCAACCTCTGAGGGTGATCTGACATTCTCCACCCATGTCAGGTATAACTCTTTGTCTGGTGGTCTTACCACCTGTTGTGTTTCCAGGGTCTCAGAGAGAGTGGTGAGAGTAGAGATCACGTTATCATGTAATGTTTATCTAACAAAAAATGAGTTAACATGATCATCAAATCAAGGAGAGGGATTATCAAATTGGAGAGAAGCACAACCTAGATTTTGTGGAGGATAATTACACAGCTCTAGTGGGGGCAAAGACCCATGCCTTAGTCACTCATCATATCCATAAGATTCTATTATAACTAGATGCACAAAGATTCTATGATCAAACTGGGGTATCTTTCCAAGGAGTACTAGATTCCGCACTATAATATAAATGGGGTCCCTTAGTGTATTTCCATATTCTAGGCACCTCTAAACGATGAGATGGGCAGTGAAACTTTTGTATTCCTTAATTTTTTAGAGAAAGGTGGATACCATGGGTTCCATCTTTGCTTCCTATTTATCCTTAAAGTATTTATAAGGTTCATAATTTCCCTTTCCCTTTTCTATGTTCTAATTGGGAGGAACAAATTCTTCATTGGGGGGATCTCTGAGGCAATGTGCCTGCCTCTGCTGACATGTGAGGAGCCTGCCAGAGGGTCTGCCTGGTACTGCATCACCCATTGGGGTGGTTCTTTTGTATCATTCCATATATCAGTTTAAATATTACTATGATACTTTGGTTGGTTGGGTATGACCATGTTTACCATGCTGTTAGCCATAAGGAAACTTTCATCATTAGTGGATAGAAAAAATTGTCACAAGATAAGGATGAAATGGAGTGAAAAATACTATCCCCAACCTCTGATATGTATATATAGAGATGATTCTTCCATAACTTAATGGAGAACTATGAGGATACTAAAATAGGTATGATAAATATTATTTAGGTATACATATGACTCAGGGAACTGTGCTACTGAGAGCATTATAATCTCAACTTTTTATATTGCTGGTTGATGGCATCGTGGTGATCCTAACTCTCTGGGTAGGCCAACTAATGACCAGAGAGGTCATTAAACATCACCTAGATAATATAGAGGAAGCACACTGATTGGTCCTCCAAAAGGGACTATGGGATGTCAAATTCTGGAGATGTGAACAGCCGGAACTCCACTAATAACTGGTCAATATCTAGAACCTTCCATAGGCCGTATTGCTCAAAGGAAGGGTCCTACTCTTGGTTATCCCAAACCCCAATCGATGTACGCTAATATATGGGTGGCAACACCGATGTTGACCAGTTATACTACTTGTTTACAAGTAGAGGAGTAACTTCACAAGTCAAATTTATACTACCTATTGAGAAATCTCTTAGGGGAGGTTGCAACCTCATCACCACATCCTTGTAGGATGAGGTGTTCACCAACACCTCATGTGTGAGGGTGGAAGAATCCATTTCTGGATCAGTATAGTTCTCTCCATCATCTTTGGGTGAAATCCAATACCCTAAAATCCCTCTATCTTATTACATTGTGATAGAGAGGAGAAAAATTGGATGTGATGGAGAAGGCCACACCATGAGCCCCTATAAATCGACCAGAACATCCTCCACCTACAGGTACTTGTAGAGGGATATAATGATCCTATAGACCTCAACTTATGGAATGATAAGACTTAATCCGTATGATTCTTCACCAAAATCTAGTATCTGAGGTGAAGGTTCCATCATCGATTCATTCATCACCTTAGAATCTGATATGTTAATGAATACACGGTGATTCTTAGGGTTCTACCTCTGATGATGAGTGTTCACCCTTTTACCATGAAATGGTTCTTTAGGGTCGGGTATGTATTTAGCTCAAGGATGGACTTCATGTTGTTTTGTAGTAGTGTGGGGAGGAGCTCTACATTTATTAGTGATGTCGTGGGTAGGACCTTCATAAAAGTTAATGGTGGTGTAGGGAGGGCCTCTATATTGGTGGTTTATGGAGTGGGTAGGACCTCCACTCAGGTTAGCAGCGGTACGAGGAGGATTTCCATGCTGATTGGTGATGGTTTATGGAGGAACTCTATAATAATTTGTGGGAACATAGGGAGTACCTCCATGTTGAATAACATTATCATGGGGAGGTCCTCCATGTTGGATAATTGTGGTGTGTGGAGGACCTCTTCATGGATTCTCCTCATCACAGGATGACCCATAATGGCTATCGATAGTGCCAACGATTGAGTGGTCAACCTATACTACTTTTGAGGTGGCTTGGGTCATGATCCCAATTGAAAAAAGAAATATCCCTATTCACATGCTATAGGGATTCGTTGGGACACACCTGTAGTGGTAGGGTCCATAGGATTCTTAGAAGATGTCCCCTGTTAAGAAGATCCATGGGCCTTCCCCTAACGTTCACATCGAGTGTGTTGGATCAGGGCAAGAAGTTATGGAATGAAATAAACCCACTCCTCAGCCTGAAGAACTAGTTGGTGTCATAATTTTTGAGGCTTGGTGGGAGTCCTTGTAGGAATCTCCTAGGAAGTAGTCACTTTAGTAATGGCTCAAAATTCCCCTATGTCATTGTTATATGGGAGTAAGTTGCCATAACACTCTTGGAAGAGACTCTAAAAGTGGTTTTACATTGGAATGGGGGATGGTTACCCCTAAGAATTCCTTTGGGGAGGCGGTGTTAGTGAGGTGCCGATGCCTACAGGTCTCAGTGGGAAATATCCCTAGTGGTAATGACCCCCTCTTATTTGTACCGACACAGCAAGGAATCAATAACCTCATCTAGATGATCTCAAAGGGTAATATAGGGTATGTGTTCTCACTAGAAACAGGCGAGGTAGATGTTGTGGCATAGGTATAACTATGAAAAATCGTAGCATCAAGGTTTCTCATACCCCGGTGCCTATGAGCTCTAGATTATTGGCTTCATATAGCTTGATTCTTGTAAGTCATGTGTATTCATAAATCATTAAAGGTACAAGAAAAGTGATTCTGAACTCCCCAATTTCATCCAATATTCTAGAGATGGAGAGTGATATAGACTAATAATATCGAAGACTGAGGATTCCCAATGTTAACTACCCCAATTCACAGGTGAGTTTCATGCTGGGCCCACTATTTTCTGGGAAGGATCTGGTACTGAATATATAAATCTAGTGACAAGAAAATATATTAATACCCCAAATTTTACTTGTCCCCTTCTTTGAGGAGAAGAGTTTTAAATCAGGTTCACCATTTATGTTTTTGACACTTTCAGTGGGAAAAAATGAATTATGAATGCAAATCTATTTCTATTCATTCCCACATTCTAAAAGTTGGTGACTTTCATCACTTCCATCAGTGATATATTATCATTGATCAAAATATGATGATGATATTTTAGTTCTTCCTTCCATGAATTCCTCCTTAGATCTATTTTCATAGTCAAGGTCTCCATAATATATTAATTCATGTTCTTGGAACCAATTCCTATTGCCATCTTGAGGTGGACCCCAGTTAATTACACAACTTCCATCTTGATAGGGCAAGAAACCTCAGTCATGATGAGTAGTTATGTTGGGAATTTTTCTGTATATTTGGACATTGGTTATTTTGGGAACCTATAAATATTACTATTTTTCAAGGCATATAATGTGAGGAATATTAGGGATGTAATCCAAGCCACATCGCGTTGATCATGAGGTAATTGACGTTAGTGACAAAATATGTTCAAAGTATTTTTAACTCAGGCATTTCATGTTTATCATGGTGTAGGTATTATGAACATGGGAACAAGTTTAAAATCTTATTGAGAGGGATTATAATGTCCCATTGGGATGGATCAAAGTGGTCTATCCCTAAGAGGGAAGATTTAACACCGGGATTTCAATTCATGATGTACTATTGAGGTAGATTGAGGTACAAGATTAACATATTTTGGAGGTGGATCCGAAAATCCTATTGAGAAAGATTGATAGGGTGTGTAACTAAAAGGGAAAATTTTATACTAGGATTATAGATTTGGACATCCTGTTGAGATGGATAGGGGCATGAGTTTAACGAATTGTAGATATGGATCAAAATGTCCTATTGAGGCAAACGAAGGTGGTGTGTCCCAATGTGGTATGATCTCACACAAAGATTATATATCATAATTTACTATTGATAAGGATCAATTAATGAATTTAACATATTGTGGAGATGGACCAAAATATAATTTTAAGACAGATCGATGGGGTGTGTCCCTAGGAGGTAACATTTCACACTTGGATTATAGATCAGTACATCCTGTTGATATGGATCAATGAAACAGTTTAAATTCTTGTGGAGATGGATTAGAACATCCTATTGAGATGGATGAATAGAATTTGTCCCTAGGTGGTAAGATTTCATTCCCATATTAAAATTTAGAATATCCCATTGAGATGGATCATGACATGAGTTTAACATCTTGTGAAGATAGATCAGAACGTCTTATTGAGATGGATTAATGGGGTGTTTCTCTAGGAGAAAATATTTTACACTAGGATGATGGGTGGTGGAATTAAACCTCAGGGAGGTGTCATACATACCATATTAAAGAGTCAGGTATCAAAACCCACATATTTTGATTCTATTGTTTATGTTCATGTGATATGACTGATCTATGCAGTTTAACATCATGTGGTAAAGGAATTCATGTCGTGGAAGGAGCATTGATAATGGATGGTGTGGTGATTATGTGTGGAAGATAGTTAGTATAGGATTCACATCAAACATTGGGGAAATATGGTGTGGGGATTATTTTTGGAATATTCTTGATATGAGTGTCACATCTGACATTTGGGAAAGAAGGTGGCATCCCATGTTGATTATACATGGGGAATCATACATTTATTACATAGGGTTGGAGGTGTGAGGTCATCACATTTTAGTAATACACAAATAATACTATGTTTATCACACATTTTAGAAATTATGGGGTCATCCCATGTTAATCATACATGGGTAATCATATGTTTATCACATAAGGTAAGGTTTCACAATGGCTAAAGTCTATCACAAAGCTTTATATGATTTGTGGGAGGATGGGGCTCTACAAACCTGAATGGAGCTATGTGAAGGTTACCATCAAACTTTCACAGACTCATGAAATAGAGATATCTGCTTGTGGACATAAACTGTGGAGAGGTTATCTTTAAACCTCCTCATGGTTAGGACCTTCGTGAGAACCACACATTATCAAGGATAGAGAGCTTCTAAAAAAAGTCTCTTAAGTGGATTTTAGGGCTGTTTTAGCCCTGATTCACTCCGATTTGGCCATTCCTTCCATGAACACTCCTGTGAAATACATATTTTATTTTAAAAAAAATAAAGGCGAGATAATCATATACTTGATCATCAAATCATAATATAAGTTGATAACATCAAGGAAACAACATAAAGCTTGACATCATGGGCATAATTCAAGGATAACCACTGACACATCATAACATAGCGTGCTTCTGATAACCTACCATTAAACATACATGGTATCTATTGAGATAAAAAAGTATCCAATAAATTTTAGGGCTATATAATTCTGGGCCCACCCATCACATTCATATCATATATAATAATTTGTGTGCCACATAGATCATACAATATATGGATGTATTTCATAAAATTTAATCCCACAATTAAGGAGTATGAGTTAAATAAATGGGATTTTAAAATAAATTATGGATAAGTATATCTAGGTGAATACCCTTGCGTGGAAATGAGTATGGGTATACACAACACAAATGTTTGGCATGGAAAGTCATGAGATAATTTCGGAAACATAATATGTGTACAAAAAGTTTTATGGAAAGTTTTAATGAGAGTTAAAGGTGATATCCCATTACTTGGGAATAATAAGGATAAAAAATTGATCCATAATAACATATTCCAAAAATATCAACTTGAAATCAAATGGCATAACTCAAAGAATGTTCTTGAATAAGTAGGAGAGAATCCCCTTACCTTGAGAGGGCGCATCTAAAATATTGGGAGAAACTTATTAAGAGGTTGATAAAACCTTCATATGGATTTGTAGAGGGATATTTAATGAAATTAGTACTCAATTGTTTTTTAGTTAAGAGGATTTGGAGGTTAGGTGGGTATTTAGAGTGAAGGAGAGGGGAATTCTGTATTAATTTCTATACTTAGGTTTTGGAATCTATATAATAAGATAACAGAAACCCCAAAACTTCCAATGGGGTTTCCATGGTTTCTACCAAATAGAAGTGATTTTAAATATGATGTAATTCTAATAATTGAACAAAATAAAGTAATATCATTGGTGACATGGAAGTGAGGCATGTTCATAAAGAATTGATTTTAAAACATCAAAATATAATATAGGTTTTTGAGGATTCATTAAAGGTTTATAAAATTAATTAAATAACTTAAAAAAGACAATATTGTCAGGGGTAAAAATAGTTTTTCATTAATTCTATTTATATAATTTATAAAATCACTTTTGGGACATTATTATGTCATAATAGATACTATATATTTACAATGTATTTAATTTTTGTCTAAAAATTTGATTATCTCATAAAATCATGAAAAATTCACCATTGAATAATTTCTATGTGATTATTTGAAAAATAATAATTATTTTATCAAAATAATTATCTAAATATAAGAATTTAAACTTTTAATTAAAAATACACATTTACTGGAAAATACTTGTTTTGAAGATACTAACATCTTTCTGATCATTATAAAAATTATATTAGAATTAATTAAATTATATTATCATCTGCATATAAATAAATACCATTTTATAATAATATTTTAAGAAAATAATTTTTATTTAAAATATTATTGAATTTATCAACAAGAGTGTTTTAATTGAGACTGTATATTTCCCAAAAATACAATTTTGATTTCTTCATATCAAAATTTAATTTTTCTCAAACTCATTATATATTCATTTATAAAGTAATAATAAAAAGAGATAAATGTAATTATTATTTAATTAAGTATAAAATATATAAATTCATCTTACTAGGTCTTAAATATATAGAACCTGTATATAGTAGTGTACACCCTAGTGGAAAGGTACGCGCTGGAGACACTTTCTTGGGTTGGTTCAGAGAATATGGTTTGGGCCATGATCTTGATTAGATCGAAATTCCCCTATAAATATATTTTATTAATATTTAGTTATTGAATATTAGATTAGGATTGGTCATGGTCAAAGTTTATATATTCCACATCCCTTGTAAGATTCAACAAATGGTCTTTATAGGGTACGATCCTACTGGTTGAGGCTATCACTTCTTTCATCTATATTAATTAGACTTTATCATAATGCTTATAATATTCTAATCTTAACAGTAACTATAAAAAAATTATATTATCAATGGTTAATATTCTTAATGATCTTTTAAATCTGAGTATCTATATTTTATAATGGTCTAAAATAACCAAAGTACTACATGTTTCGTCAATAACTACAATAATTTTCAATGCATTAAAAAAGAGAATTTAATTTATAAACATCTTTCTCATTACATTCTTCCCACTTTCAAAAAAATTTCCCTTTAAATTTCATTTTATACACTAAAATACATGAGGGTACTCATATTCTATCTCCTCTTAGAGTTCCCATGTTTCTTCCTAAAACTTGTTGTTCTACCACAACACTTTAACCAGGTGAGCTGTCTTGTTTCACAGTACTTTTTCTTTATGATCTAATATCTTTACTATATTCTCCTCATATGATAAAAAATTATCCAAGGGTAACACCTCTGTATTAAATACATGTGATGGGACTGGTATGTACTTACTCAAGAGGGATAAATGAAACACATCATGTACTTTAGACAGGTTTGGTGGGAGTGCTAGTCAATAGGACATAGATTTGATTCGATCAAGGATCTAAATGGGGATGATTTCTCTTGGAGTAAACTTTACCTTTACCCAAACCTCATGAATTTATTCCATATTGATATATTAAGGATTTTCTTATCTCTAAAATCAAACTCCAAGTCTTATCAATGATTGTCTGTATAGATTTTCTATTGATTTTGTATGGATTTCATATGACATTGAATGGTTTGAACCTTACATATCATATCCTGTATAAGATTAGATACCATAGTATTCCACTATCAAACTTCATCCCAACATCTTGGAGTCTGATACCTATTCCCATTTATATACTCATTAGGTTCCATTTTAATACTAGAATAAAAACTTTTATTATATGAGAATTCCACTTGCGGAAGGGGTTGATCGCAACATCCTTGGAAATACATTTAAAATGATGATTAACTACCACCAAGATTGAGTTATTTCCTCTAGATGTTATGGGGAGTCCTATGATGAAATCCATGGTTATGTTTTTCCATTTCCATATTGGTATGGGAAATTATTCCATCACACACTTATAATTTTTTAATTCATCCCTAGATTGTTTTTATACCAATTGTTGAGATATAAGTTATACAATATCCCTCTACATGTTATCCCCTAGGTGTTTTATTTAGATCTCTATACATCTTAGTGCTTCCTATATTAATATAGAAGGATAATCTATGAAAACCATCTAGAAGTTTTATTTTCAATTATGATTTTTATGGGAAAATATCTAGGTTACAAACCTTATAAATCTACCTTTTAAGAAGTTTAACTCCAAAATATTCGAAACCTTTATTTATAGATCATCATGTTATTTTTGAACCTCTTTGATCCTCTCAAGAATGGATAGTTGATAAATTTTTTCAGAAAGTTAGGATTAATATCCTTCTATTATTACCATGTCCATACTTTTCATGTACACAAATATTGGATCCCTTTCAGTCCACATCATGGATAGAGTTTCACGATACTTTCTACTCAGAGCATCTTCCACTTTATTCACCTTCTCAGGATGATAGTGGATTGAATAATCACAATCTGTTCTTAGATCTAATCATCTTGATTGGTGAATATTGAGTTCCTGTTGTGTGAATATGTACTTGAGGCTTTTATGATATGTATATATTCCAGAATTCTCCTTATATATATAATTTCACCAAAACTTGAATACAAAGATCACAATATTCAATTCTAGATCATGTTTTGGGTAGTTATTGTCATGTATCTTTAATTTATGAGTGGAGTAGGATATCTAATTTTCATCATGCATGAGTATATAACCCAATCACTTTTTTTGGATTCTTCACTACAGATAAAAAATCCTTCCCCACTGGTGAGTAATGTGAGAACTAGTGCAGTGATTGGCCTCTTGTTTAACTATTTAGAGCACTCCTAAAATTTATTAGTCTAGAAAAAATTTACTCACTTCTAATTTATCTTGGTTTATGGGATTGAAAATCATTAAAAATTATCAAAAATCAATGATAGTATCCAGATAATCCAAGGAATCTATGAATCTACATCACCAATGTTAATCTGGTATATCCTTCAATTGTCTCCATCTTTTAAGGATCCATATATATTCCCTTTCCATTGATATCCTTTCCCAGGAATGTTACATGCCCCATAAAAAAATTTCATTTACTATACTTCTTAAATAAATTTTCTATTTTTAATGTCTTTAATAAAATAATAAAATGCTCCTCAGGTTCCTCATTAGTTCTATAGTAGATAAGAATATCATCTATAAAGACTACCACAAATTAATTAAGGTAATCCTTAAAGACTATATTCATTAAGTCCTTGAAGATAGATAAAGAATTAGTGAGTCCAAATGGAATCACTATGAACTACTATTTCCTACTCCTTATACGAATAACAGCCTTGGGGATATCCCCCTCCTTCCCATTTACTTGATAATATCCCAACCAAAGATCCACCTTAGAGAAGTACTGGGATATAAATAGCTGATTGAAAAAGTCACCAATACATGATAGAGGATAATTTTTATTTATCATGATCTCTTAGATATAATGATAATAAATGTATAGGTACATTTGTCCATCATTCTTCTTGATGAAGATGACCAGAGAAAACCATGGTGAAGTAGTTTGGTGTATAAACCCTTTATCCAAATTCCCCTTTAGTTTCTTCTTCATATATTTAAGTTCAATAGTTTCCATTCTATATGGAGTATTGTATAATAAAAAATATCTATATATAATAATTATTGAGAACTAAACATCAAGGATTACAGAAAGACCAGAAAATTATTTGGGAAACACATCAGCATACTCTCTTTTAATGGCCATGTCATCAAGGATGATCTTTTCCTTAGTCTCAATCATTTTATCTAGACATGATTTATCATAAGGAAATAATATCCATTATTGATTTGATGATTTTAAAAAATATCCATAATCCTTCTTACACTTGTTTATAATTAGAGGGGGATTCTTGTTATGAAGGGTAATTTACTTCTCCCAAAAATCTATGTTGTCCCTATACAAGGAAAGACAATCTATACCCAAAATTACATCTAATTATAATAAATGAGCATCTCAAAGTTTTCTAGGAAGTTCAGCCCACAAATATGGAAAGTGGATAAGTTATATACTTGATATGAAAAATCTTTCCCCATTTTTTATTTTTCCTACTATATGTACTTCATTATTTTGAGGTGGTGTTTAAATAGTTACACTAAGCTTTATTGATAAAAAAACTTCATAGAACCAAAACCAAATAGTGAATTTTCTATTCTTGAATGAATAAAAATCATACCTATCACCATGTAATTATTAGAACCACCTCAATAGTTGTGATTTCATAATATTACACATTAGATTTATGCATTAGGAGTTGTTTTCATCAGTTATCATTGAGAACTGTTGTCTTAGTGCATTGATTCACATAATATCCTTGTTCATTGTAGTTGAAACATTATATATTTGGATAAAAGTTTAATAGAATATTATTTTCTTATATCATATTTGTGGGTTACTCATATCATTAATCAATATCTAGGTTCCCTTCTATCTTACACCTAAAGTATTTCCTTTTCCCCTTTAGGAAATTTATGGGATGTTTCTTCTCATACATTCGACAAGTGGTATGTTGTAATTTTTTTCCACCATGATATTTCTCCATTAATACCCAAGAATTATAATAAATTATATGATTCCTGTCTCTAGAACCATTAGACCCTTCATATTGATTGATCCCCATTTTTACATTGAGGTCACATCAAACAAGTTCCTCATAGCTATCAAAATCCCGAATCGCTAAAGATTTTCATAGACTCAGCAATATCCCACCAAAAAATGACCTAAATTATTTTTAGTGTTAATAAAAAAGATGAAGGAGTATCACTCAATTATTGTGAATTTATTATTATAATCTCATATGTATTCATCATCATTTTTATTGGGAACAATGAAATCCCAATCCATTTGAAGTGTGAGAGGGTGTGGAAAATATTTATCAAAAAATATTCTATGGAACTATTTCCACTCCATGACATCAATATCCTACCGAGGCTTCATATTTTTTTATAAATGTTCAACATTGACCACCTTCACCATCCATATGATAAAAAACCATTGCAAACTTATTTATATCAAATAATTAGAGGATGGAGAAGATTTTTTCAATGGAGTTGATCCATTATTATGTGAATAAAGGATTAGAAGATCTACTCAAATTTTGATTCCATTGTTACAAAAAGTTCTTAATTACAACTTGATATTTCTTAGGGGGATGTAGGTTTTACCCCTGATTCAATTTTACATTCAAAAGATTAGTTAATTGAGAAATTATTTTCATGAAGCTTCAAACTCATGATCCCATAGGGTTAAACATCTCATTTGGGTAGTCATTACATTTCCCATCACATTGGGCGTTGAAACAATTCCTCCTATTTCCACCCATTGAAATAAAGAAATGGAAAACCAGGGATGATAAATTTTAAACAATTAATAATATATAGTGTAAATTAATATCATTTAAGGGATAAATTATAAATAACATATATTACTTAACCTATAAATTTCTAGGTTTCATTCAGAGTTATCCTTGGTATATTTCCCAAAAATAAAAATTTATTGTAATTTTTTTCCTATTATGGTGATTTGTAAATAGATTGTGAATTTACCAAAGAATATCCACATATGTTTAAAACCAAGTGTTAAACAAGTCCTATTTATCATGCACTAGGTGACGATCAAGATAAAACCTGATTTCCCATTTTGGTTTTATTACCCCTAGGTAAAATTGTTCTTGAGCCACATGAACTTATAATACCTAGATAATGATTTTTTATTAGAAACCACTTAATCTATAATTTTATATAAATTAGGGATTTCCCTATGTTTAGTATTATTTCTAAGTCTTTCACTAATTTTTTTAATCCTAATCCCTAAAATTAACTAGACCTTTCTCTCATACCAACTATGACGAACCATATCTTTTTTAGACTTCATTTCATGATTTATTCCACAATGACACACACAATAAAATATTAGAAGATCTATAGGCTATGTGTATTTAGTTAATTAGGTTTATATAATATTAACCTGAAACATGGTTACAAAAAAATTATTTAAAAACTAAAAAATATGCCCTTATATTCTATCAATCTTCTAATACTGCACAAAATAACCTAGAGTCACACATAAGAAAGGGGTGAGATACAAAGAAAAGTAAGGGAATAATCAATTCATAAAAATAATGAAATTAATATATATGAGTAAATAGGCATATCAAGGTGACATAAAAGTGGTGATAATCATAAACTTTAACATTTAAGCATGATATAATATCAAAAAAATCAGGGAAACATCAGAAGGTGGCAGAAACATAAAAAATGACATCATTAGTATAAGTAAAGGATAAAAATATAGAAATAATAACATATTGTGCTTAGTATAACCTCGCACTCACCATAAATGGTATATCATATGTTAAAAAATCACCCAATTAATTGTATGGATATATAATTCCAATCACACCCTTCACATTCATATAATGTACAATAATTTGTGAGCTATATAGATCATACAATATAAATATGCATTTCACAAATTTTAATCCCTTTATTAAAGATTTTAGGTTACATACATGATATACCCAAATAAATGATGTATATTTATATCTAGGTCAATACCCTTGAATGGAAATGGGTATGGGTGTACACAACACAAATATTTGGCACAAAAAATCACAAGATAATTTCAGAAGCATAACATGCGTGTATAAAGGTTTATGAAATGCTTTAATGGGAGTGAAATGTTGTCACTAATTACCTAGGAATAATAAAGATAGTAAAGGGATGCGTAAAAACATACTCCAACATGAAAAAATACTATTCAAAAGGAACAACTCAAAGAAAGTTCATTAATTAAGAGGAGGAGAGAACCCCCTACCTTGAGAGGGCGCTTCTAAAATCTTGGAAGGATATTTTTATGATCTTAAGAAAAAATTTGGAGTGATTTAGATTGGTATATGGAGATTAAATTATTTATCAATGGGTTTTGAGTGAATAAGAGTGAGTGGTTGGGTGAGTATAGTAAAATAAAGGGGAGTTCCTTATTAATTTCTAAACTTAGGTTTTGGACTCTATATGATATATAATCAAAACTAAAAATATTACCATGGTTTCTATAATAGATTATTTATTTTCCATATTTTATAATTCTAATTAGAAGAATTAAAATAATACCATTGGTGAAGTGGAAGTGAGTCATGTTAAAAAATAATTAATTTTAAAACCTTAACATATAATATTGGTTTTGGAGGATTCATTAAAGGTTTGTAAAATTAATAAAATAACTTCAAAAACAAATTATTTTATTAGGAAAAAATATATTTGTCTATGGATGACTTTAATATCATTTATTATATCACTTTTGGGTCATTATTCTTTCATAATAGATACCATATATTTATACTGTATGTAATTTTTACTAAAAACTAGACTATCTTAGAAAAATATAGAAAATTCACCAATAGATAATTTTGACATGGTGATTTCAAAAATAATATTTATTTTATCAAAACAATTCTCTAAATATAATAATGAGAAATCTTAAATAAAAATCCATATTTAATGAAAATACTTGTTTTTATGATACCAACATCTTTTTAACCTTTATTAAAATCATGTTGGAGTTTATTAAATCATATTATAATTTATATATTAATGAATATTATTTAATAATTTTTTTTATAAAAATAATATTTAGCTAAAAAATTATTGAATTTATCAAAAAGAGTGTTTTATTTGAAGCTATATATTTTCAAAAATATAATTTGGATTTCTACATATCAAAATCTAATTTTTATCATACTAATTATATAATCATTAGTAATGAAATAATAAAAAGGGATAAATGTAATCATTATTTAATTAAAAATAAAATATAAAAATTCATATTACCATGGTCTAGATACATAAACCCTTTTTATACCAGTGTATATGTAAAGGTTAAGGTGTGTGATGGTGGTTCTTTCTTCGGGTGGTTCGGTGAACATGATTTGGGTCATGATCTAGATACACTTAAACTTCTCTCATGAGTAGTTTCTCTCGAGCTTCATCTATTGAATCTCATCTTGGGATTTGTAAAGGGAAAAGCCTAGTGATTCCATCTCTCTTGTGTGTTCTAATAAATGGGTTTTATATGGAATGATCCTAATGGTCATGGCTATATATTTTTTCATCATTATTAGATAGAATTTTTCATAACCCTTAATATATAATAATATTAACGGTCACTATAGAAAAACTATATTATTAATGATTAGTTGATTAAAATTCTTTTAAATCTGACTGACTATATTTTATAATGGTCCAAAATAATCAAAGTAGAGCATGCGTTTTCTATAACTACATTAATTAAAAATGAATTTAAAATGAAAATATCATTTATAATTTTTTTGTCACTACAAATATCATAGTGACTCTGTATTTTTCATTTCAAACCTTTGAAATATCCTTCTACTATTTTTAAGGTTATCCATTGAGCTGTTTTGAATTTTTTTATCATTATAGGGGATTAGAAATAATAAATTAAGAATAATATATTACTTTTGTCCATAACACATGTATTTTTAATATATTAATTATATCTTTTAAACATTGTGTCAGATGGTGAAACCAATACCATGGTTTAATCTACAATGAGTTGTTTTCTCTAGGAAGGATGAAATTTCATTTCACACTCAGGGACCTTGATATAGGTCATTGTGGGTGTCACATTTTTAAATAAAAATTAATTCCTATTATTTCTGGGGCTACAAACCATAGTTTCCCTATATAAAAATCCCATAATGAATTCTCCCTTGGTTTAGATGCATTATTACTATTTATAATACCTAGTTTAAGAGAGGAAGGAAGATCCTTCAACTATGTGTAAGGATCAACCTCAAATCGGTGTTGTATTCACAATGTTGTTGAATATATCTCCACGGAGACTATGAATTATTGAAGTGAAAACTATTTATACCATGATGAAGGGATTTTTTATTTTTATGTTTCTTTATTATTTTAGATTTTGATCATGGAATTTCATTCTTTAGGTAGTTCTTAAGTTTTTTAGATATGTGATTTATTTCATTCTAATTATTATATAAATCCCTACTCCTACATTGATTTCTTTTTTATTTTTATCACTGTTGATTCTATACACATTAAACTATGTCCTTGTTACACCCTGGTGTCACTTTCAGGTATGAACGTTCATTTATTTTTCCAACTTTTGTTCGAGTATATTTTTTTTCCTTTTTGGGTGGTTTGGTAGAATATCAGAGTTTTTGGAGGCATGATCATTGTTTGCGCATGGTTAGGGGAAACCGTTTGGCATTCTGAGGAAACTATGAAACTTGGAGAGGTTTGGTATAGTATCTTTACACATGGTTGGTGCATGGTTAGTCAAACTGTGAAACTTCTCCAGCGTACAAAACTTATAGTATGGTTGGGGTATAATTTAAAAAACTATGTCGAAAAACCATGTGATGGAATTTAATTAATACAAAAATTTATTTTAAAATTATATACACTTCATGTCGACTTCATTATTTCTCTTATAACTTTCCATCTTGACTATAAGGCTTCCTCCTGGATATTTTGGAGATTTAAAACCTTCCATAGAGTGATTATGACAGATCTTGAGGAATTAAATCTTGGAAATAAAATGTATAGATCCATTCGTCAATGTTCTTCATCATTTTTATTGATATCCTCTATTCTTCTCAAAACAAATCCTAGATCAGGATTTTTATGTATAGATCTATGGGTTATTACTTGATCTAAATATATTACTTATAGAGATATTGAAGGGATAAGAAGAGGAACCCAAATCTACTGTAATCCATTTATAAATATTTGAGGGTTTTCATGTTAAGTGTTTTCCCTTATTATAAATTTATATAGGTTTTCTGAATTAAATTTTCTGGATTTGGGTCTCATGAATTAGGTTTCTTTTTTTCTTATTAGGATCCCTCTTTCTCTTTGGCTTGTGGATCCCATTTGTTGTTAAAAATTACAAGTGTTTGTGGTAGGTGACCTATTCATCTATTTTTTAAATTGAATCTATGATTTCTTGTTCTTCTACTCTAGGGATTTTATTGGATTTAATTTTTTACTCTTATATCTTGTAGTTTTATGAATAAACAATGTTTTCTTTAGATTTTGATAAAAGTTGGAAATGGGGGTTTTCACATGAATTAATCATTAAGTCTATTTTAATGGAATAATCCTTAGTTTTGTAAATTTTAATGCATGATTGGATCTTGTTAATTGTTCCTGAGTTTTTTTATGACATTGATTTCCAAAATCATGGAAAAAATGTTGATTTTGAAAGATCATGTGTGTGTACCTTTTGTAAAATTATTTGAAATTTTGGGTTTATTAAAGTGATTAAATGATGAATATGCAGTTTTGTTTTCCAAATGGATTTTCATTTCCTTTATTTTTAAAGAATCATCCTAAGGCCCGATTAGAAATTTTAATTGTTTAATTGGAAAATAAAAACTCATAGGACATTCCCCTTTATATATTATGGGAATTCATGGTTTTTTATAGGACATGGGATTACTCACCCTGTAGTCATGGTTATATTGTATCAAATGGAAACCCATGATTATTTTGGTCTCTATGGGATAACTATGCTGATAGTGGTAATTATAATATATTAATTGGAAACTCATGGTTGTTTTTGATTCCATGGTATAACTACCCCTATAGTGGTAGTTATGTTATATTATTATACTTGGATAAATGGGATGTTCCTATGTGGGTTTTCAAAGGTGTGAGTGAGATAAATAAATTAATGGTTGTTTTTTGATATGATTACGTGGTATGATTGTTACTTTGGAATGATCACCTATTTTTTTATTTTATGGGAATACTTGGTTGGATAGGTGGGAATTATAGGTACACGTTGGCACTAGTTTACAAGTTTTCACTATCTAGTTTCCCTTAGTGGGACATAGGTCAACCTATGGGATATTATCCCTCAGTTTAGACAAGCAAGGTAGGACCAGGTGTTAGGGTGGGGTTGATTGATGTGTAGTTATTTTTCAATTCATGAACTTTTCTTTATTTATGATCATGTTTCTATGTATAATTTTTTTCTCCTTGATCACCTTGTATTCCATGATGATGATATATATGTATTTTACAAAGTATGACTACTTGAATATTTTTGGAGATGTGTTGTCATTTATTTCAATAGTTTATCTAAAAATTATTTAACTGTAATTTATGATTTTTTAAAGGAATATAAATTGTGGGATTATTTATAAAGAACAACATATTTTTGAAGATTGGGTGTTTTCAAGGAAAACTATTTGACACCTTTTTTGAAGAATGAAATATAGAAAGCCTATTTTTATATCCTTATTTTAAAATATGCATAACATAGATTTACTTTTAAATTGTTATGCTTTGGGTCGGTGGGTAAATTCCTATTGGTATTTTTCGGTCTCACCTATACACTACATGTTGTCTAGATTCTTAGTGGTAGTAGACATTCATGGGCCTCTTAGTTTAATATGATGGAGTTACAAGTGGATTTATCCCTTTGCACATGGAGATTGGGCAGTGGTATTGTTCTATTTATTTTTCATTATTGTTTATTTTATCAAACACCAGCCTTTTGTTCCATGATCTTTTAATCATGATTATTTATCAATTATACTCAAGTTCTATATTTATAACTTTTTGATTTCCACATATTCTACTTATTTATTATTATTTTTAGAATAAATCATTCCTAATGAATTCTTGTGGACACCCATACACTTGTCTCCAACTAGTGGAGATCAGGAACTCCCTTCAATCCTTATGATAGACATACCCATTCACCTAGTTCTAGGGTGACTTAGGTTATTTCATGATATTCCTAATCCCAGAATCGACCACCAATGATATTGTAAGTTATTAATCTTTATTTTTACCATGTTATTTTTTGTTTTTTCCATTAATCATCACCCCTGGCTGAAAATTCAATGAATCGTGCATGAATTGGTGGGTGATTGAGATTTAGGTCCTAAAATCAATGGATTTGGGAATGAAAGTAGCCAACATGGCTTGTGAGATTGATGATAAGTGTAAAAGGGTCACTCAAAGTATAGGGGATGTGGTTCCTTGAATTATAGTTATGTTGAAAGAGTTAGGGATATGTGAAATTGGCTGTGAACTATTTTTTTGACTAGGCATGGATGAAAAAAAATGTCATATGAATGTTAAAAATGGATGGGATTATGATACTCCTTTATGTTTTAATGGATGTAAAAAAATCGATGGGAGAGATATTGATAGTATTCTACTTTGGGAAGTTTTCCATTCCATGATTCTGGGGGATATATAGAGACCCATGTTTTTCCGAATCATGAAATGAGTAGAAATTTTAATTTTTTATTTTAGATTCTCATGAGTGAAAAAATAGACTTTTGACCTTGAATATGACCTTGAGTAATTAATAATTCATATTTTATTAATTTAATAATTGTTTATTTTCACATGTTCGAACAATGATATATTTTGAATGGAGAATCATATTGAGATTCCATCTCTATAGTTGAGTCGATAATGTAGTGTTTTTTCTAGGTGAGGAATAGTCTTGAGTCAGTCACTGGGTCTGGGGTGAGGCCCCTTTTCTTTTTTCCTTAATTTTGTTTTCCATTGTTCCTTTACCTTTTATTTTCTCCCCCTCTACCCTAGGTTCCTGCATATTCACTTGGGGGATTTTCATGAATTTTGTGGATAATATAGAGGTAGAGAAAGATAGAGAGTAATAAGGAGAGGGAGGGAGAGAGGTAGGGGTGGGTGAGGTTCTTACATAGAACTCAGGAGGATTCGAATCAATGTGAAGTAGCTATAAAGCATGGATATGGTCAAAGAATCAATGGTTTACTCCCATAGTTTTTCATATTTTATGTTTTAATATTTATATCCTTATAAGATAGTTGTTTTTAAACTTTTAATCTCTTTTAGGATTTATGGGTCCCCCATGGGGGTAAATCTATAGATAATATGAGGAAATAGAGGCTTTTAGGCTGATTGAAGGGGTTCCCCATTCAAAAATCCTAATCACACAACATGACCTAAAAATTACCTATTTATTTTCAAACAATTTTAAAGGGAAGTGAGAACCCATGTCGATGCAAAATACAGAGAATTAAACAGAAAAAGAGATCGATGAACCATTGAAATAATGTTTAAGTTTATTATAAACATTATTCCTAGAAAGTTTCCAGAGAAGTCCATTTACCTCGAAAGTTGGATCGTCTTTGATAAGGTCCTCGAACCGAAATGCACACTTGTCCCATGTATGTATGAATTCATCCATGTTTAATTTCCTTGCATTTAATCCTCTTGCCAAGATACGATCTTTCTTGTTGATCCAGTCCATATACACCTTGGTAGTGGCTAAATGAAGTGATCTCTCGAACATCTTATCACCATCTTGCTTTCGAGGCGTTGAATGGAATTGATTTCTCCAGAATTTATTCCTCAGAATGGACAATATGTTCCCATATCTCCTCTTCACACTGCTATCTAGGAGGGTATGTGGCCTCCTTCACCACCTCAATGTACTTGAAATGCAGAGGTGTATCCCTAAATTGAACCTCCAACCTCTCATCCGCATCCCCCAGAGGGTTCGCCAAAATGTCCCCGTTGTCCTCTGCCATTGAAACCTCATCTCCATGATCTGGAGACTCAAATTATAAATGATGGACCTCCTCAACTTCAATTGTCTGAACCTCATATTCTTTGGATTTACCACCTTTTTTGGCTGATTGTGTCTCCATTGGCCTAGGGAGACAGGAGTAGTCTTTGTGACCCTTTGGTCTCTGCTTTGTGGAGACAATGCATCCCCCCAGATCCCTATTTTCTTTACTACCCTTCTTCCTCATAGGATTGTGTAGGAATTTATTAATATCTCCTATAACATTGTTATATGAGGTTTGTACTTCCTTAACAGACTTGAATTCTGGGGGACAGGAGGAGTTTCATTCAACCCCTCCATTGGATTTCAAACACTCATAGTGGTTGTTCAAATTGATACAGGAGAGAGTCTTCCTCGGATTGGGTCCCTCTTTGGGACTTAGATGCCTACTTACTCCAAGTTTAGGTGTGTCCAAATACTGAAAATACATATATTTTCCACTACTAGATGGTTGAATCACCTTTCCAGGGTTGTTACAACTTCCTGCACACATGGCTATAGCGTAGGTGCATGAACATGGGAACAACTCACCCTTAGAAGATAAAACCTCAGCTCCAACTGCATCCGCTAGAGCTGGTGCTTTAACCTTGAGCATATCCATATAAACATCTTCCATTGCACTAGGCTTAGCTTCCTATAAAATCATGTTGATGCCCGGAGGACTTTCCAGGTCTCTTCTCAGCCTGCTAAAAATCCCTGCTACACTCATCTTGGGAGGTAATACCTTAGCTTTCTTTTTCTTCACCAATTCACCCAAACCTACAGTACCGACATTCTTACCTAGATCTAAAACAGATATCTCACGACCGATAGCAAAAATATCACCGTTCATATCCAATATTTTTCCACAAACATCATAAGAAACACCCGGGGCCTTATTTACCTCAGATTCAGGATGATCCAATTCCTTTTTCCTGGAACGACTATCATTCAGTGAGTGTCCCAAATGAAAACACAATGATCAGTAGTTGCACCAAGCCATGAACACCACAACTTGATGAACTCTGAGTTCTTCACCCACCTCAATCTATAAAGAATCTACTGAAGGCTTTGAAACATCAATTTCCTTGCAGATGTGAGGAGAAATGGGGTGGCATAGAGAATGTGAACAGTTATCAAAAGCTATAAAATGTCTAACAAGATTTCCTAACATTTGAAGTATAGAAGGGTTTTGAAAGGTAAGGGGTAAGCTCGGGAAACTTACCCAAAACGCCATGGTCAGAGGATCCTGATTCCAGTGAAATTTTGAACCCCATATGAACACAACGAAATGAGATCCATTGCATGACTTTTGGACCTTAGAACAATCATCGGTGAGGTCATCCTCCTTAAAAAAACAAAGAAAGATGTCTTGAGAATTCAGCAGCCTGACGGTGACTCACTCCTTTAGAGACCATGTGTCGTTAATGAATCTATCGAATCTGTCCAGTGGGGGGGGGATCTTTGAACGAAATGAGCTTCCAGGGAGAGGCCAAAGAGGGCTGACGCCTTAGAGAATTTGCGGAGGGAAATGTGAAGCGAGGGGGCCCCGAGGTGAAGTGAGGGGACTTTCGGTCCACGGTGGATGCTGGGAAAATCGAGGAGAAATGTAGGGTTAGTAAAGGGAGAAAAGGAAGGAGGAATCAACCCCCTCCCCAGAGAAGAGAGGGCAACCAGATTGTCCTTCACCGCCACCCACAGTAGGATCAACAACAATTGCTAGGGTTCCCTCACATCCATCCCCTTATCTTTTTCAAATCACACAACATGTGGTTTTATAAAAGCACACAATATGTTCTTATAATTTTGAGAAGATGAAGTTTTTAAAACAACACATTGTGTACTTAGATCACACGTCATGTAGTGGTATATGGGCATGTAGCTGAGTACCTAGGAAGAAGAAGTTTTTGTGATTACATGCAATGTACTAAAAGTAAAAAATGTTTATTGGTACCTAGATTTTTAAAAAAGTTCTTGGAAAGAATGAGTTTTTCGAACTACATTTTATTTACTCAGATTACATACTGGGTAGTGGTACGTGTCCATGTGGACGGGTACTTGGGCATACATCCCTTGTAAGGGGGACATTGAAATGTAGTGGTACACGACCATACCCTAGGTGTGTCTTGGACCTATATTTGTACATGAATAGACACCATGAAATCCCTATCTATGCAGTAGTAGAAATATAGGTCCCAGGTTTACCCATACCAAGTGAAAATATATTTCCAAGGTGGTGGTTTTGGAGTACACATCGTGTACTCAGGGTACACATCATGTACTGCACCCCTATTATCCCTTTGAGAGTTTTAGATTATTTTTCACCCTAAAATCAGAATTCGACATAAGAGGAGTCCATTTTGAGATTTTCTTTCTATATATCATTTGATGGTGGATCCCTTGGGGTGTTTTGAGAATTTTTAAGAGGCATTTTGGGGTGAAATAATTATAATGGAAGGGTTTTTCATCTAGTAATTGAATCTAGATATATCTTAAGATTAATACATGGGATGATACCTAGTTAAAGATCATGGGAATGGTTAGTGGAATTAGAATGGGGTTTCTAATGACCTTATTTAGTGAATTTCTTCGGACCATCCCTAGTTAATGGGACTGGTTTGAGACATATAGAGAAAGATAGGCTAGGTGTTTGGGCCAACCTATAGTGGGACCTTGGAACTGTGTTGGGACATGAGCCATTTTCCTATATTGATGCTTAAGTGGATTTTCTCTTGAGGAAATATTCCTTTTAAGGTTTTACATTTTATTTTGAAGAGGGAATGAGATGTTAGATATGGGGTTGCAGAATGTATAAACCTCGAGAGATGGGAATTATCTTTAAGTACTGGTTTGAGTTAAAGGATCCTATGAGGGATTCTTCCATTTATGTTCCAACCTATAGGACCCCTAGAGGAAAGCTTTATCTTGTTTTCAAACCTAGAGGATCCCAAGTGGTATGATTCCACTTTTTGAAATTTCCAAGGATTCCAAAAGGTTTTCTTCTTCTTAGATTCTAACCTAGGGGATCCCAATAGCGATGCCTCCACTTATATATAAAACTCTAGGATCCTAAATGTGATGCTTCTCCTATGTTTTCCCAAGGGGAACCTAGTGGGTTCCCCTATGTATGACCACCCCTAAGATTGTGCGTTATGAGATTATATAGAGATGTTTGTGGGTGTCACCTTAGAACCTATACTAAACTTTTGAGTCTGAGGGATTATAGAAACAATGATGAGTTTAATCATTCAACTAAATATAATCATTTATTTATTATTTGAATTAATTACTATTGTTGTAGCTATAGACACACAAATATTCTTCCAAGAACTTATCTCATGGGATTGGCATGAAGTTATGTCATGGTGTGGATTCCCATAGGTACTCCTTGGGATTCATCTTATGATACTTATATGAATTGATTGTACCGTTATATTAATTCCCAATATCTATAGGATTCCTCCTCACAGTGCTTTGGATTCTTAGTGAGCTCATGATCCAATATATAGTGAAAATATTATAATAATTCCTAGTGTCTCTAGGATTACTCCTTGAACTGGTAATATATAATAGGTTATCGAGTGAATCTTAGAAACCCCTCTTAGTTATCATATCACCAAAGAAGCCTAAAATACAAGAATATAGGTGATCTTAGAGGTTTGAATGTGGCTAAATTTCCCCTTGGAACTAAATTATTGTGACATCCAAGATGATTGAATATGATCTCCTCGATTGTGTCCTAGGACACTCTCTATTATTGTTCAGATACACCATTATTTCATTTTCTAGAGCTATGTGGGAATTTGATTTTTATCCAGGGATTGAAGGTTATCAATTCATTATCTCTGATTGAGAGAGTATTCCATATATATTGTTTAATGGTAATCCCCTTAGTAATTCATTCCTATTAATATAGTATCAATTTCATATGGATAGAGACCTAGGAATAAAACATTTTATTAGTATAAGGGATTTTAAGATATTTTTTGGTTTCCAATGGTTACTCATGGATTGAGTAGTATTCCTAGGATACCTAGGATACCACTAAATGAATTACCTAAAAAATGTCCAATTTACTTGTAATTCTACTTTATATTTAGTGGAGGTGAGTATAAGTGATCCAAGGTCTAGGAAACATCCCCCCTATGGAGGAATTGATTACGCAGAGACATTTTTTTGTGTTGGAAAAAACATGTATAGTAGATCAGGATTATGGAACCAAGGAACGATGTTTGTTTTATTTTATTTATTTTTATACCAGTTCTGTCTCGGCTAGGGTAGGCATATTGAATGAGCATGAACTTATGATAATAGGTTTTTGGTTCACCATTATGGGATCTCTTATGATATTTTTTTCTCACCCCTTGTACGTGAGCCTTAGCATGTGTTAAAACCTTATTTCTAATTTTAGGTTGAGTAAGGATGCATGATAGATAGTATGGAGATGTAGAGTTTCATGATCAAGTGGAGTTGATCATGTGTAGTTTTAGGATCAGTTTTGATGATATAAACATAGTTTTAAAGACTGAGTATGTGGTATGGATTGGAGTTAGTAGTAGATCCTTGTGTATTTATTTTCAGTTTCTTATTTTGTATATGTGATATCCCAATTTGGAGATCATTTTTTTTGCATGACATTGCTATTAGGGTCTTTAATACATTTCATTTTATTAGATACTTTTTATTTATTGATTATAAACACAACTTATTTTATAATATGGATGATGTTTAGTTATTTCTTTTGTTTTAATTACAAAAATATTATGTCTTAATTTTCCCGTGACACACCCTCTGAACTCATTACTTGTTTGTATCCTCTGGCGTATGGGGATGCATGGTCTATGAATTTTTGGGAACCAGTCTGGTTAATATTCATAGAGTGATCTAGGCAGGGACATAAAAAAATGGTATCAAATGGTTAATTTTATATTGTTTTACTATTTGGTAAATTGTATAAAAGATTATTACGAATATTTCAGAGCCTGTGATGGATATCAAACTAGTGTGTCAAGAACTCTTATTCCAAAAAGAGGTCCAGGTTACTAGAGGGATGGTATTGATGTTTTTGGGTTGCATTGTTATAGTTTTATATGCTTTTCTTATTGAGTTATGCACCTGGATTTTGGAGGTTTATTATTTATGATGAATTTTTGGCTCTTGGCCCTCTAGAAAGAGGCTAGTGAATAGATTTTGACTCTTGACCTGTAGATGCAGGATGTATCTCATGCATCATAATTAGCATGTAGGGTCCACATGTTATAATCCTATTATTGTGTGCTTTTACATTTTATGATGAGGATAACTATTTAAAGTATCAACACAAACCTAAATAGTGTTTTAATATATAGGTTCTTAATGTCACTCAAATCAGTTGGATCACCTTGTTTACATTCATTTGTGATAGGCATTGTGGACTACGTTATGATATGACTTGGTGATGGTGATGATAATATAGTTCCTTTGAATATGTGGTGAAACACCCCTTACTATGTTATAATAGGCATGATGTGCACTGTTAGTAAATTATGTAGATTACTAGGGTTATGTGATGCCTTAGAGAGGGAATATTAGAATAACCATGTTTTCTTGGGTAGTTAATGCCCTTTTAGTAGAAACTATGTGGGGGTATTGTTTTATGGTGCGGTTAACTAAAAATTTACAACAAACTAGAATGAGTTTTCCCATATATATTGCTATGATATTTTAATTAACAGACCTTTGTTCATGAATATATTTTCAGAAATTAAAATGCGATGCCAATAGGTACCTAAACATATTAAGTGGATTAAAACCCTGATAGAAAATTACCATATATGAACACCATATGAGGGTCTCTTAATTATCCTTTTATGTTGAAATTGTTACTCTCTAGAGAGTAGTCACTTATTGAAATGATTAGATAGGATTATTTCCTATTAGTTCGATACTTGGAAGGCAATTCCATTAGAATACCCCTTTAAGTTAATAGTTACCAATGGGTTACACTAAAATGAGTTGCCAATTACAACTTATAGGGTGTTATTAACTATAAATTGGAATTTAAAACCAATATAATTGAACCTAGGTTGATAGGTTTTTACCCAAATAGGTCGATGATATCTTCACATTCATTCCTTTTTACCTCTTTTACTGAGAGTTATCAGGTGTGTTAGATGCCATGTAATAGTCACTATGGGAACAAGGATTTTTCCCCTGTTTTATATATAACATGGGATATGGTTATTGTGAAGGTGACATATGTTCTAGTTGGTTAGACCTAATGAACCTAATGTGAGACATGATCTGTATGGCTAGATGGGAGACATCGATACCCTTATTTTGGTTGGGACCCTAGTGGTTCAGTATTAAATTTGATCAGGAGAAACAAGCTAGTGATGTTTACCTAGATTGGTGGTTGGTTTGATCAAGGGAAACCTAGGAAAATGAGTTGGACTAGGTTTATAATATAATCATGGATCATGTGTGGTGGCACAAATGACCTAGTTCACTCCAGTATAGGTATTTAAAGAACGGGGGGTGTGTCTTGTGAGATGATACATGCACTTGGTAGTAGTACTTAATGTTGTTGCACTGATGGAGTGGTATAAGGCGAGCCATATGGTGGGGGGTGGGGGGAGAAAACTATTGGCCGTTTGAGGTTGGTGATTGCCATTATAAGTTTGAATTTAGTGTTTTCCAGGGAAACCATTCTTGGGAATTGAAAATGGGTGATTTTGTGGTTTGGTTCTCCAGAATGAATGGTTTTGGACACACTAGTCATTATTTTTGGTGATGGATGAAGAATGACACATAGAGTTGGTGTTTGGTTGTGAGGTGATGATAAGGATAATACTATAGTGTGGGTTATCAAATTAGTCATTGTGTTATGACCCTTGTGATGTCTTGTGATGGATGGGTGTATTCGAGAACCATTTGGGTAGTTTTCTAATGCTGGAAAGCAGTGGCTTGACATTTGAATGGTTGTAGATATAATCCTTGGTGTTTTGAAGAGAAACTTAGTTTTCATTCCAGAGTAGAATGTAATGATTTGATTATGAAATGATAACTAAGGAGGGTTAGGTTGTGGTGGTTTTATGGACAATGAGACTTCTCTGGGAGGAGTAGGGTTATGGTGGGGTGGTTGTAAATACCTATATTTTTCGAAACTGTGAAATGATTATAAATTTGAATTTTTTATTAGAGATGATAATGTGGGAAAAATGGTGTTTTTTACTTTGTAGAAAAACTTAGAATGTTTTTCCTGATCACTATATTGGTCTTGAAATAGGTTTTTTATCCTAGGATAAGATTTTGGTGGAAATTCAAGATGTTCAAATTTTTATGGAATAATTAATAATTAATATTCAACTAATTAAATATTAATATATTTACACACCTTTAAATGGTGATATATATTGAACAGAGTGTTATAATGAGATTCTATCTCTATGGATGAGTTCAAAATGGTGTGTTTTTATTAGGTTAGGTATAACATCAAGTTAGGCACTGGAGATGGGCCCCAAACCATTTTATTTTTCTTTCTACATTTTCTTTTCCTTTTTCCTTTTTCCTTATATTTTCTCCTCTTCTCCCATGGATTCTTGAATAAACATCCTAGGTGTTTCTGTATTGTTTTATATATTAGATAGAGGGATGTGGATAGATAGAGAGTAGGGGAGAGGGAGATATATAGATATGGAAAGGGAGGTACCGCCATAGAGCTTGGGAATATCTAGATCAAAGCATGACAACTACAATGTGGAGATTAGACTGAAGCATTGGTGGTTTTCTCCGTGAGGTAGGTTAATTTTATATTTTAAGATGTATATCCCTATAAAATATTTTTTAAGTCTTAAATCCATTTTATGGTTGATGGGGACACTCTGGGGGTCATTTTTTAGCTATTTCAAGGAAAATTAGGGTTTTAGGGTTATTGTTTGGGTTTCCCATTTCGAAATTCAAATCAAAGGACATGTGGTTTCAAGAACACAAAAATGTGTTCTTTTAGTTTAGGGAAGGCAAAGTTTTTTAAACTACACACTATGTACTTTAAGTACATTCCATATAGTGGTACTTGGACATATAGATGAATAACTGGGTATAAAAAGTAATTGGGATTACACACCTTATACTTGGAGTAAAATCCATGTATGGGTAATTAGACATGTGACCAAGTAACCAGGTGAAAGGAATTTTTGGGACTATACACCATGTTCTCAGAGTACTCACCATGTAGTGGTATATATCC
This sequence comes from Viscum album, assembly GCA_963277665.1. Lineage (NCBI taxonomy): Eukaryota > Viridiplantae > Streptophyta > Magnoliopsida > Santalales > Viscaceae > Viscum > Viscum album. Next base: position 1,546,661,847 of record OY728142.1, read on the forward strand.
ATGTGGCTAGATACTTGGGAATACACCCCATGTAAGGAGAAGATGGATTTGTAGTAGTACATGACCAAACCCTAGGTGTGTCCTCAACATGTAGTAGTATATGACCAGACCACATGTTTTCCCTAGCCACATAACAGTACATGGACAGATCTCGAGTGTACCCTAGCCATGTAAAAGTACATATCCATTGTGGAATTTTTTTGAATGGGAATGGCAATGGATTGTGGAATAGAATGGTGTTGCTAATGTTTTTTTTTGAATTTATTAGGATGGTACCTAGTTTTCGGGAACGGTTTATGACATAATGAGATGGATAGGTTGGGTGTTCAGACCAACCTAGTGTGGGACCTTGAAACTAAGTTGGGCTATAAGACACCCCCTAGAATGATGATTAAGTTGAATTACCCTTTAGGCCAATCCCTTTTAAATTTTATCATTTTTAGGACTACGAGGACATTAGATATTAGATATAGGTTTGTGGGATGTGTAAACTTTGAGAGATAGGAATTTTCCCTGAGGACTAGTTTGATTTATAGGATACGAAGAGGGATACTTACATTTGAGTTCAAACATAGAGAATCCCAACTTGTTTTCTAACCTAGAGGATCCAAAGTGGAATGCTTACACTTTCATACTATTATCAAGGATTCTAAAAGGGATGCCTCTACTTACATGATAACTTAGGGAATTATAATAGCTATACCTTTGACTACATGTGTACCTTAAGGATCCTTAACATAATGCCTCTCCTGTGTTTTCCCTAGTGGACCCAGTGGGTCCCCTAGTGGATAACTGGCCCTAATAGAGTGAATTATTATCATTGGTATAGATAGTAGTGGGTGTCCCTATATGACCCATACTAAACATGTGATCCAGAGGGGTTGTGGTAGTGGTTATGGGTTTAGGAATTCGGGAAACCCCTTAATTTTATTTATTCTTTCAATTTGTCAATGTTTTTACAGCTATGGATGCCCAAACATACTTCCAAGAACATGTAATATTGTCTTAACATGATGTGATGACTTGGCATGGATGACCAAAGGTACTCCCTAGGATTCAACTCATGCGCCTTATATGAATTTATTCTACTATTATAAGAAATATTAGTTTATTTGGGATTCCTCCCCATAGATATTTGGATTCTTGGTTCACTCAAGATCTAATATCTGATGCCACCATTACCATAATTCCTAGTGTATATAGTATTCCTCTTTTCCCTATGAAAATATAGTAAGTTACTAAATACCTCTTGGAAACCCCTATTAGTTAATGTGTCACCCAATATGCCTAACTTTATAAAATATTGGTGATGCCAAAGTTTTCTAGGTGGTGGAATTTCCCCCTAGTATTGGATACTTGTAACATACTTGAGGATTAATGATGAAATCCTTGATTGATTCCAAGGATAATATCTAGGATTCGATGGATGCACCATTATTCCCTTCCCCATAGCTATCCGGGAATAGGCCATTGATCCAACGAATGAAGGATTCTAGGTTATCATCTCTAATTAGGAGATTATTCCTTATATATTTCCTAAGGGTCATCCCCTTATAAATTCATTCCAGTTTCTAGAGTCTCAATTGCCTATAGACAAGGATCTAGGAATACTACATTAGATTGGAATATGGAATGCCAGGAAATTATATTTGTTCCACTAGTTACTCAGGTCTTGAGTAGTATTCCTAGTATTCCTAGGGTCTTACAAATGCCTTACTTACTTGATTTCCAGTTTATACCCACTATTATTCTTTATATTTGGTGGAGGTGAGTATGGGTGGGCCTAGGTCTAGGACACATATTTCCCTGTAGTGATGTATCTTACTAAGAGACATTTCTGGAACTATAAAAATAAGGTTTAGTTGATCAGAATCATATACCCAGGAACTAATAAAGGTTTTATTATATTTTTTTTTCGAATTGTACCTCAGCTAGGATGGAAATATTGCATTATAATGCACTTATATTAGTGAGTTATATGTTTACTGTTTGGGGTGACCTACTAAGTTTTATTTCTCACCCCCAATACATGAACCTCAGTGTGTATGAACTACCTATATCTTCTTTAAAGTTGAATAAGGATACATGATATATTGTGTGGAGGCCCAGGGTTGCATGATCGAGTGGATCCACTAGTGTGTAATTTTATGATTGGGATGCAGGAGCATGATAAAGGTTTGGAGATTTAGTATTTGGTATAGATCAAAGTTATCAATATAGTATTTTTATTATTTTTTCGTTGTTTTTATTTTATATGTGATCAAGCTAGTTTCTTATATGGAATGACCATTATATTAAATTCGTACACACTTTATGATGTTTAGTTACTTACACTTTTTTTTATTACTTTGATATGAGGCAACAATCTCCCCATGGAAACACCTTAATCCCTTATTACTATCTGGAATACTCTGGTGTATGGGGAGGCATGTTTTATGCCCTGTGGTTAACTGATATTTTTTGTGTTCATATAGTGAGGTGGGGTAGGATGTGACATGAAATGACATAGGGAGGTGGAAAATATAAGATCATGCTATGTGAAGGTCAGACAAGGGTTGGAGATTACAAAATGGTGTAGCGGAATCATGACATGAAGGTATCAAGTGATGAAATAAATATGTCTCATATTATATATAAGTTTCAATATGTATAAGGATTTATGTTACATATATACATGATGTGGTGAAGGATGTCACCACATCAAGGGTGAAGGCTAAGAGTCAATGACATAGTGAAGGCTTTGATGATGTGGTGACCTAGAAACAAGGTGGATCATGGGTAGTAAGGGAAGAGGTTGTGTTGAGATACCTCCTTCGGTCTAGTCCATCATGGCGTGACTTAGAAATCACTAGGTGATGGTTTTATTCTAGCAGGTTAATGTGATGAATTTTTCTCTTCCATGTAGAACATGATGGCACAATACTATTTGGGATAAAAGGTGATACATGAGGTGATACATACTGGTAAGTATCGTTATGTTTGTAGGAAAAAAGATGGAGACATTTTTTGGTGACACGAGAATTCATTTAGTTTGGTACTCCCTTGTGTACTATGTTCTACTTAGAGAGGCACATGTCCACTGTATAATTGATAGAGTTTAACATGACCCACATATTCAAGGTTCCAGTACTTTATCTATGAAGTTAAGTCATCTCTCATGTGCTATATACTGATCGAGGTGAAAGTACTCTATATATAGATATAGGTCCTCACCCGTATATTGTGCGCTACACAGGGTTCATGACCTCTAGCTATGATGTTAGTCCATCTATTGTCTTCTATGTTATACTCAATGAGGAATTTTTCCTCCATTATAAATTTTGTGTGGTGATGTGGTTTTGTTCATAGTTTGTTATTTGTGATAGTTGGGTTGTAACAACCTGACTCAATTAACCCAGAGGTGGTGTTTTTTTATTACATTAATACAAGATACTAGTGCTCTCAGCACACATGATTTATCAGTTTAGATGTATTGGAAAACTAGATACATACATTATTTCCATTATAAAAATGGAAATATAAAATCATAACATAAGAAACATTCTTTAAACCTTGATATCATTCATAATTATATGTTTGATTAGAGAAAAATGGAAAGAGGGTGGGGGGTTTGAACTACCCTTAAAAAAATTAAAGGAAAACAATACATGTTTAAAAAATTATTTAAAAACAATTGAAGAAATCAATTTTTTAAATAGATAAAAAAATAATAAAAGTTGAATGTGCAAAAATATAATTAAAATAAAATTAAAATAAAAAAAGAGTAATCCAAGAATAAATCAATTAACCACGTTTTTTAGATTAAAAAGTTGAATAAAAGAATGATTGAAAGTGTTAAATAAATGTAATTCTAAAAAGTAAATAAGATAAAATATTTGGTAAGGAAGTGTTAAAATATTTCTAAAGGATACCCTATATCTGCCACCACAATCACGTGAGGATTTTATGTATCGGTCCCTTGAATTTAATGGTAGATAAGATAAAAAACATTCCCCTTCATTTTAGAATATAGTAAGAAACCAAAATTATAATAGAAACTATCTCTTTAAAAATAAATCTGGATACCTCAAAGAGAATTTCCATTTCATTTTTAATATAAATGACAAGAAAACCAAACTGACACACTTTAACAATAGTTTCAATTAAAATTAGGAGGTGGAATATGAGATAATTTATTGGAAGAAATAACTTTGTAGTACAATTTGATTTTTTCTAATGAATATGAAGTAAAAAATTATCGAATGATAATAAGAAATAGAGTGAGAAGATATTACAAGTTTAACACACTCTAGATTGGAAATGAGAAAAATTAGAGAGAAGTCGCTTTGAGAGCAATTAACTATCATAGAAAATTGGAATTTTAGATTCAATGTCAAAGTATATTTCCAAGGGCATAAAAATATCTATTTATAGTCTTGAAAATATTTGATAATTTTTTGTAAATTTTCAAGAGTTTTTTATCTATTGAAGACTAGATTGAATGTAATTTGACCATCATTAAATGAGGGTACAAAATTGTTGGATCAACATCATTGGATTCAGTCAATATTTGTCATATTAAAGTTCTACACATTTTAATTTATTAAAAATAATAGTTTAAGCCGATGAAAAAAATATTTTAAATATTTGAAATATCTATCGGTGTTCCAAGATAAGCTCTATAATAAATGCTGTTATAACTTTCCATAAAATACTTTGTCAAGAAGTTGTATATTTAAAAATCATTCCAGAATTAAGAATTAAAAATTGAATTTTAAATAATTTTTACATTATAAAATTCACCATGAAATATTTATACATAAAATTAAAATAATAAAACCTATAATTAAATTAGAAATATTGTAAAATATTACAAATAATACCAAAATACGCAGCATTGTTGTAACACTAGGTTTTGTCCAATATTATACATTCTAAACATTATTTTTAGCCTTCAATATAGTTGATAAATAATTAGATAATTTATTTATCTTCCCAAGACATCACAAATAAAAAAAATTTAAATTTTTTGTCTAATTATATTTTTAAAAATGAAAGAAAATTCATCCTGAAAATTACATTGAGAAAATGTGATGAAGTTTTTGATCAAAATACGAACTTGAAAATGACTGAATTAGATTTAAGAATAGTTAAATTAAATTTATATAAATTTATTATATATTCATATCAATAATAATATCTCATTTATAAAATTTTTACCTTGATTTAAGATCAAAATATGGAGAACTACTAAAATTTAAAACTGTAAAAAAAAATTATAAAAACTTTACACATGATAATAATAATAATAATATTAGATTGATAATTTTAGACATCATCAACCTATTATAAAATAAAAATTAAGAAAAATATATTTTAAAAAATATTAAATAAAAAACAATATTTTTCAATTATCAAAAGATAAATAAAATATAGTGACAATGATCCACTACAACAATCTCCTCTTTTTGATAATTATAATACCAAAATATTAATTTCAAAAAATGTACTCCTTTTTTGAATTAATAAAAAAGTTTAAAATTGGAAAATAATTTCCCACCTTAAGAAAATAAATAAACTATTAAAACAATGTAATAAAGATTAGACTAAATAAGATAAAGATTTAATAAGAGATAATTAAATAAATATAAATATTTTAAATAGATAACTCCCTCTTAATTAATGATTTACATATAGATCAGTTGACACCTTAACCTGTATAAAAATTTAAAATTTTATAAGGATCCAAAAAAAATTGGTTAAATGTTAATGATAATTTCAAAACAACCCATTAATTATGGTATACAAATATTGTGCGAATAAACCATTAAAGTCCTCTCGGAGATTCAAACCAAGTGTTTAGTAATTGCCCATTTATTGTGTCAATGATGAAGACCACGTTAAAATCCTAGTAAAATATTATTAAGATAAAACACTAAGAATATCTATGTCAAAAATACATCAATTTATTTGTATATATGCAAGGATTTATTCATAGATTTTCAAATATCTTTGACTTTAACAAAATCGATGGTTTTTCTAAATAAAATTATTTCATTTTTAAAATTTTTTTTTTCAAAAACTCTAAGAAACCATGAAAAAGATATCCAAATGATAACACATAATTTATGATTAAAAGAATAATTTATTCCTAACTCCCCCATTAAAAATATAAAATAATCCAAATCATTGGGTTAAGTTTCAAGCCTCAATAAATAAGAAACTTCTTAATAGGAAATATAATTAAATTCAACAAGCCATTGAATATGAACAATAAAGGTCATAATCAAGATAAGATAGGATGTGAACAAAAACATCTTCAAAAATAAATTTCTTTGAAAATAAAGAGCTTTTAAACATGTATAAATATATTCAAGGAATTATAAAAATATTTTCAATAAATTAGAAATGGTTTTTTATAAATAATAAAATTATATTTAATGAATTAGAAAGGATTTTCAATGAATTATAAATTATTTTAAATTAATTAGAAATTTATTTTCAAAGAATTAGAAAATGATTTATAGTGAATTAGAAAAGAAAATTTGAAAAGAACTAAAAAATATTTAAAAATAAATTTGAAAAAATTAAATCAAATAAAAAATAAATTTAATAAGAATATTAAATCAACAATAAAAATAAATTTAAAAATGAATTTAAAAAAAATTAAAAAAAATTAAAAAAAATTAAAAAGAATTTTAAATGAAAATTTAAAAATAAAATTTAAAAATAAAATTTTAAAAAAGTAAAAACAAAAATAAAAATAAAAATAAAAATAAATTTAAATTTAAAAATAAATTTAAAAATAAATTAAAAAAAATTAAAAAAATTTAAAAAGTGTACCATGAGATAAACATCTAAGACATGCTTTTTACAGGGTAATGATTCTCAATATCACACATTCTTAGTATAAAAGATATAAAATTAAAACATGTGTGGATAATATTTTCAAGATTACATACACTTGGATCAAGGTGAGAGAGTAAAAGATGAATCATTAAAACCACCCCTATATAAAAGAATTAAAGTATATAACTTAAAATTCTTCCTGGATTTTTATTTTTATTCCGACTTCATAGATTTCTAATTTTGATAACAAACTACTGTATAGTTGATTAACTTTATCTTTATTTTATTATTTAGTAAGAAATCGATAATTCAATGAGGTTCAATGGAATATCCATACCAGATATCAAAACATAGTGCCTTTCGGTACCCATACTTTAGTCATGACAATGTTAGCTAATAAAAATTGAGATGGTGAAACAATCTTGGGTCCAATAAGATTATATGATAAAGGTTTATTAATGAAAACTTTTTAGAGAAAGTTTTTCCATTTGAAATATGAGAATATAGATGAATTATTTTTGTTCTACTATATGAATATAATTTATATAATATCATTTATAATCAAGATGAACTACATTCATTCCATAGATCCAAATTTTATTTTTAAAAATTCCCTTTACCAAATTATTATTTTTAGAATTTTGGGAAAAAATAGATTGTTTTTAAAAACCAAAACCATAAATATTTTTAATAGGTTATTGAGAACTGAAAATATTATTTAAATTTCCCCCCCCCCTTGGGTAAAATGGGAAATAGTATTTATCATTAATTTCAAATTCAATATTATCAATATTTTTTGTTATTTTAATTTTAAAACCAAATCCTCTTTTTTATTTTAAAATTTGATAGTTTTTCTAAAACCATAATAATTTATTTATTTTTAAGAAATTTGAATATAGAAAGATGATAAAAAACTATTTTGAAGTTGATCATTAATATGGAGAATATATTTATAATTTAATGAATAAGTAAAATAAGTATAAGAGTATGGAGAGGAATGATAAATATAGTTAGGAATTTTAGATCAAACCTCAATTACTTCCTCATCAAGTGTCACGAGACACTTAGTGCCTTCATCTATTGATTCATATATTGAAATTGAGTCCTTTATAGTTCTTCAAGTTGAAACCATAAGATATTTCTAACCTTTCTTCTTGTATTTAGACTTTTTATTATTCAATGGAGAATCTAGCGTGATGTTTACCATATTTTGGAAACATGAACAAACAAAAAAAAGGTCCATAAAAATATTGATTTTTAATTTTTGAAGTGCTGAGAGGATCTCTTATTTTTCTTTTAAATGTGCACCATCTTAGTAATGTTGGAAACTTTGGAGTCAGTCCCAGATGATTCATTTTTTTCACCTTGAAATATATTGTTATTTTAGTTTCCTTGACCTCATTATCCATATTTTTAGATTGTATCTTCATCGTTATCTCATATGTCACGATAGAAAATTTTAGTTCCATAACCACCATATTTTTAATATCTTTATCTTCTTGGATCGCAGTGACTTTTGGTTCCCAATTAATTAGTAAAACCCACTGAATTTTCTTGAAAAATATTTCTATAGAAATAGAGTCACCAAGATCTTTCTGGACATTACAAATATTATTAAGTCTAGTAAACATAGTTGTGATAGACTCATTAGGATTCATAGAGAAACTCTCAAATCTTAACTAAACATGCCAGGCTTGTATACTTAACATTATTTTTACCTTCATGTGTAACTTTTAATAATTTTGTGATTTCATGTGTTGTTTTACAAGAAGAAACTCTATTGAAACCATAACATCAAAATAATAATTGAATTCATTTATTTTATTACCATCAAGTTCAAAATTTGAGATATCATCACGTTTACATTTTTCTTCTTTTTCAGTTAAAATTGTATATCCATGCATTAGAATGTTATAAATAGGATAACTAATAGATAAACTAAAAATACACATTTTTAATTTCCAATAATCCCAATCAATACCATAAAAAATGGATCATGAACTAAGTTTAATCCTTCAGGACCACCATGGGTGTTTGAAAAATCCATTTTAAAAAGATATCTTTAATTAAAAAACCATTTAATGAATTTATAAATTAAAAATAGTCTTTGAAATAATGATGTGGATCCCAACAAATATGTGGGTTTTTAGAAACCAATGCACTAAGCCAAGGGTTTTTGTCGACAACCAAGAACTTCTAAGAGAGCAAGGGTGAGCATATTCTATCACAACCAATAAGGTGGATCACAACAAATATGTGGTGATAGGTACACTAATTATTAATTATAGAATAAAGAATTTACTTTTAAATTATGGTTCTATTCATTCCTTTATATCATGATAGTTTATTATAACTATTCAAACACCACCAAAAACCATGGTAGTAGAATTGTTAGTGAAAAAGGAAAATGGGAAAGTTATTTCATCCAAAGTATATAAATCACCCACTATTAAAATTTATAGTCTGAAATTTATATAAAACCTTTGGATACTCTATTTGATTTAATTTGAAGAAATTGCGGGTATATATTGGATTTAACTATATAGAACCAACATAAATAGCTATGAAAAGGAAATCACTCTCTACACCGTGAATTGTCCTCTGATTCTATAAAAATGAAAGGATATGGATGAATCTTTTTAGCACAAACATATCAATCATGAATATTATTTCTATACAATAAATAATATCTAGATCAAATGATTGATTCTAAGGAAAGGATCATCCTTGAATACATTCCCTTTGTGAGGGGATACACTGAAGTGTTTCCCAAAGAATTTACTAGTCTTCCTCCTAGTAGAGATGTTGAATTTTAAATCGATATTTTACCTGGGAAATTTCCGTAATCCAAGACTATGTATAGAATTGATGTTGTGGAACTAGAGGAGATTAAGATACAAATACAAAAGAATATATATAAAGGGTTAATATGCCCAAGTTCTTCACCTTATGGTGAACCGGTCCTCTTTATCTAGAAGAAGGCCGTGTCAATGTGCATTTTCATTGATTATTAAGGGATAAACATGATCACAATAAAGACTAATTATACCATTCCATGGATTGATGACTAGTTCAATCAGATACATGGATCACAATAATTCTACAAGGTGGATTTGTGGTCGGGGTATTACCAAGTTAGGGTGAAGAAGGGGGATATTCCCAAGACAAATTTTTATAAAAATTAAAAGCACTATGAGTTCATAGTAATACTATTCAAACTCCTTAATTTTATAGAAATATTCAAGGAATTGTTGAAAATAGTATTTAGAGATTACCTCAATAAATTTGTGGTTGTCTTTATAAATGATATTTTAATATACTCTAAAAACATGAAGGACCATGAGGAGAATATGAGAACTGTGCTAAAGACTTTGTGAAAGCATAAGATTTATGCAAAGTAAAACAAATGCGAGTCTTGGTTGAAGTAGGTATCATTATTGGGGAATATTATCTCAATTAATGAGATATCTATATACCATTAAAATATGGAATCAATTGAAGGATGGTCGAGGCCAACATATATGACAGAGATCCATAGAATTATTAGATTAGTTGGGTACTATCGTAGATTTTTGATATATTTCTCATGATTTTCAAACCCTCTAACCAAGATAAATTAGAAGGGAGTCAAGTTTCTTTGGAATGATGAATTTGATAGATCTTAAAGGAGTTGAAGAATATTATTATCACTGCACCTGTACTCACACTATTCCTGAGTGGAGAACTTTTCTTGGTGTATAGTGATGATTTGAAAAAGGATTGGGTTGTCTGTTAATGGAGAATGAAAAACTAATAGCCTATGCTTCATGGCAGTTGAATGTTCTGGAAAAGAACTACGCGACACATGATATAGAGTTAGATGTAGTGATATTATATTTGAAATTATGGTAGTATTATCATTTTTGGAATAAGTGTTCCATATATAAGGATAAAAAATCCTTAAGCATATATTCAAACAGAAAAAGATGAATATGAATTAATGAAGATGGTTGGAGATGATCAAGGACTATGGATGCTCAAACGACCCCAATCCTGAGAAATAAAATAAATTGGTAGACACTATAATTAGGAAGGATCCAATAATTTTATCATTGATTAGAATTGATAATGATAAAATATTATTAAATTTGAAAAGGATGGACATGAGATTCGTAAAGGATGGAACATCATTAATCATTTGACAAATTATTGCTCAACCATCCATTTTAGAGAGGATAAAAGATGTTAAAAGAGTTGATGTGGGAATTCATAATAATGTGGAACCTATAATAAAATGGAAATTATCAAGGTTTAATGTTAACGAAAAAGGAGTTGTGAGATTTGGGTCACATCTATGTATACCATAAAATCCTAAGACAAAAAAGGAGCTATAGGATGATGCACATAGTTGGAATTTATCCATACATATAGGAATCATAAAGATGTATTGAGATATATGAGAGAACTATTGTTGGGGCAATATAAATAAGGAGATCACATAATATACATCAAGATATCTTGTATGTCTGAAATTGAAGGATGAAAGGAAAAAATCCACAGGGAAGATCCAAACATTACCCATACCAATATGGAAATGAAAGAACATAACCCTGAAATTTGTCACCAATCTTCTAAAGACATAAATAGGAAATAATTTTTTATCGGTTGTGGTGGATAATCTTACAAATACTACTCACTTAATTTCAATTCAAGAGGATTTATCACTTGATTAACTTGCAAGGATATACATTAGAGAACTAGTGAGGCTGCATAGAACACCACTATCAATTATATCTGATCGAGACCCAAGATTTACCTCCATATATGAGAAGAGTCTCCATCATGCTCTAAATATTGTGTTGAATTTCATCATGACTTATCACCCACAAAATGATGGCCAATCTGAGAAAACTATCCAAACACTTTAGGAAAGGTTGAGAGTATGCTTAACTGACTTCAAAGGAGGATGTGATCAACATATTCCTCTAGTAAAGTTCTCATACAATAATAGTTTTCACTCGAGAATCAAAATGGGTCCATATGAATCCCTTTATGGGAATAGGTGAATAATACCAACATGTTGGGATGATGTTGGGGAACAAAAACTTATAGGTCCTAAAATGGTCGAGGAAATTGTAGAAGACGTAAAGGACATTCTACAACACATCAAGGTTGCTCATATTTGAAAAAAGATCTATACTAAATTCATCAATGAGATAAAGAGTTTGAGGTTGGAGGTAAGGTATTACTCTACATATTTCCATGGAATAATGCCCTAATTTTTTGGGAATAAGAGAAATCTTAGTCCAAGATAAATCAATTTCATTGAGATCCTTGATCACACTAGAGCGGTGGCCTATCAAATAGAACTCCTACCAAACCTATCTTAGGAACATGATGTATTATATGTATCCCTATTGAATAATTACATACCAAACCCCCCACATGTACTCAAAACATAGGTGGTACTGTTGTATAATGATATTTCATATGAGGAGCAGCTAGTGAAGATCTTAAATCATAGATACAGGGTTCTATGAAATAAGACAATGCACCTAGCCAATGTACTGTTTTGAAACCACAAGTTTAAAGAAGTGAATTTGGAACTAGATGAGGTGATGAAAAAAAATAACCTTCATCTATTTTAGTGTGCGAAATGAAAATTTTTAGGATAAAAATTTTAAATGGGAGAATATTGTAATGACCTGAAATTTTATAAATAAATTTCCCCTTGAGATTTAATTAAATTTCATATTATGTAATATGGATATGGAAAAAAAATGAATTTTTTTATTATATCCTATCAGATTTAAAAGACCATTAATAATCATTAACATTGATAATATATCCATTGAACAATGATAATGTGACAAGCATACATATAGGGCTTTAACAAATCCAATTGACATAGAAAAAGGATGCGATGACCACAACTAGTAGAATCATACCCTATGAAGAACATTTATTAGACCTTATAAGGGTGATATAATCAATGGAATTTTACCTTGACCATGGATAAGTTGAGATCCAATAACTTAACCATTAACGAAACCATTTTTGGGAGAAGTTCAAGCTCGTAGAGATCAAAACCCAAACCATATATGCCAAATCACCCCATGAAAGTCTCATCATCACACACCTTACTCTTAGAGATTTTTCTAGTTTATTAAAGGGATATTTATCAAGAAAATAACCATATGAAAATTTATATTATATTTTCAATAGATTGATGTTTATATTTACTTATTATCATTACTTTATAAACAATTTTTATTTTGAGACAATAAAACACATTTTTTGGGTAATATTCAAATTCAATTAATTAATTTATTCTGATAAGTTAATGGATTATTGAAATAGATAATATTTTATTGAATTATTATTATTAAATAATTTTTATTAAATATAAATGATCATATTTTTTCTATTAAGTCAAATGTAATTTTTATAGGGGTTCAAAAACCGTTATGGTAAAAAAACCCTTCATTTCTTAATAACTATTGATTATTATTTTAAAATTGTGAATACAGATATATAGAAAATTATTTTGATAAATTAAATTTTATTTTTGGAATCATAACATTAAAATTATCTCATGGTGAATTTTTCATAATTTTCTAATCCAATTGAATTTTCATGTAAAAATTAAATACCTTATAAATATACAGTGCATATTATGACATCAAAATGACCCAAAAGTGATTTAATAAATACTATAAAGGATATAAAAAACCAAATATATTTTCTAAATTTAAAATAATTTTATTTTAAGTTTATTTTTTTAATTTTATAGATATTTTATGAATCCACCCAAACCTATAATATATTTTTATTTTTTAAAATAATTTCTTCAGAAGTATGATTCACTTACAAATCAGTGAGGGTATTATTTTAATAATTTAGGACCTTGGACTTATAAAATAATGATAACCACACCTATTTGGATAAAACCATGGGAAAAATTAATTGTAAGGTTTGTGGTTTATTTATTTTACTATATGTATTTCAAAACCTATGTTTGGGAAATAATAAAGAACGTACATTTCTTTTTCTATATAAACCCACACAAGAACTGATTTAACTTCACAAAAAAACCTTGGTGCATGTAATTAGTCTAACCTACCTTCTCTAGAGTCCTCCAAAGGTGCCCAAAAATCTCAATAATCTCTTACCAAGCATTTGGAATCACCCTCTCATGGTTAGGGATCCTTTCCTTCTCCTCTTAAAAAATGTTTATCGTTCATCTAATGTATTTTATAATCATTTACTAATGTTGGGATGTAACATACTAGTACTATATTCCATTTAAAGGTGCCCAAACCATGTTGGGTTACATGGCCTCAAGCACATCTCCCCAAATGCTAGTGGCTGCTGATTAGTAAGGAAGGCCTAGGTGTGTCTGTGGAGAGACTGTGCTCTCATAACTAGAGTGTAGCATAATGAAATATCAATAACATACATGTTGTATAAGTATTATAATAACTAGAATAGAGGTAAATAGTGGAATACCGATATATAAGAAATTCTAAAAGTCACCTTATACACAAAATGATTATACCTATCACATGTCTCTAATAAAGAAGCCAGAACATGTATACAAGGTAGATATACAAAATGTATAAGAGAAGTTCAAAAGAAAGAAGTATACAACTATCATCGTGAGTCTCATCTTGGTCCCATGCTCACCTGATCCTATGTATAAATCAATAAAATTTAGTGGGAAATTTTTTTTTTCTTAATTCCCACAATCATATAATGTCTTTGGGTATCTAATGTGGCTTGAATAGGGTGTGAGACATAATTCTAGTAGTTAATCACCCAAGGTAAAGTTATAGCCAGTTAGTGAATATATATAACATCCACAGTCTGCAAGAAACAATATAATAATGCAATAAACTACTCAATAGTAAAAATCTTATAAAGTATAGGCTCTCATTTTATAATCAATTTCATCTCATCAATTTCATTCTATCATGTCATGGTAAACATTGAGAACTTATCAATTCAATCTCACCTCAATAGGTGAATCAAATCATTGGATAATCTCAGAAGGCTTTCCTCTATTTAACTCACATGGGAAATTTATTTAAACATGAATTTCAAGATTAACAATCCATTAAATGGCATAGCCCAAGGTTCATGGTCATTTATCCCCTTTCCATTAATAAATTAAAATCACAATTCATATCACAATCCCAATAATAACTCATTTAAATTGCAATTGAAAATTCATTATTAATAATCCCTTGACAGGGGGGAATAAGGGAACACCTCAAGGGTATCCAACTCATATTCCATAAAATGGTCTATTTAATTAAACAAAACACCCAATGGGGATGGTTCCAATTACAAGGTCCTCAACCAGTAACCATTCGATGTCAGACCTATTTAGTCACATAGACCATGCTAAGTAATTAAATTCAAGAATTAATACTCATTTAAGTTATATTTTATTAGAATTGGGCATAAAACACAACCAATTATATATAACCAATCAAATTTCAATTAAAGGTATGAGACCAGCTACCCTAGGAAT
Source organism: Viscum album (assembly GCA_963277665.1). Classification (NCBI taxonomy): domain Eukaryota; kingdom Viridiplantae; phylum Streptophyta; class Magnoliopsida; order Santalales; family Viscaceae; genus Viscum; species Viscum album. The sequence goes on from OY728142.1 coordinate 1,546,677,190, forward strand.
CTAGTTGATAGCTCGTCCAGTATCATCCCTTGATTTTACTTAGATAAGGAGAAAATTAAATAATGAAGGAAGAAACTAATAATAGGGAAAATTATATTGCACATACATAGCACTACCAATAATAATAAGAACAACAGATGAATAAAAAGGAATTGATATCTTACTGGCATAGATCCAACAAGATAGATAATTCTTGAATCCAACCACAAAAGGAGCGGATCTCTCAATTCCAAGTATAGATCTCAAAGATATCTCAAATGGTGGAGCTTCTATCCATTAGAGAAGAATGAAATTTGGGTTTATTTTAAATACTTAATTGAGGGAATTATTTTTATTTCACCTAAAATATAGGGTCACACAGTTTGGCATACCGTGCACCAACTGTCCACACTTAGCTATCAGGAAGGGCACATCGCATGGTTTGTCCCCACGTTTTTGACTAACTCTTTGTAAACCATGAAAAACTAAAATGTAAATATTGAATACATGGACACAAAAATATGCACCCCATTTCTCATGGTTTTTCTAAACAATTTGTCTTGTAACCTCCCTCTATATAGCCTTGCATGTTTTTATCTAACCATGTGATCTTCCTCATACAGTTTAATCAAAGCATGTGCTAGGCTATTTTCCACCAAAAAGCTGGGTTCTGGGATCCAAACTAGACCTCAACACCCCCAAAATCACTATGAACTGAAAGGAAATTCATATAAAACCATATTTAATCATTTTAACTGAGAATTGATAGAAAGTAGAAGATCTATACCTCAAATAAGAAATAGGTTCTTAGAAACTTGCCTCCTCAAATAAATTCATCCCTAAATTTCCATCTCAAGGGTGGAGAATAATGTCTGAGAATAAATATGGAAATTGTGATTGTATATCGGCCTCCTGTTCCGAGATTTAATCTTATACTCGGCTATGCTACCATAGCACCCATACTAAAGGAACTGTCTGACCTTAGTGAAATTTCATTCTATGATCCACAATATATATATGATTCTACTCAAAGGATGAATATACCTATAAATAAACCTCTTCTTGATAAAAGGAATGAGACGATTCTGAATAGTAACACCACATCTAAGAAATATGGAAAACATCGTGTATGGATTGATACCTATGAGGTAACTAAAACCGATAGGCTTCCAACCCGACTCACTCCAGAATCCCAAACAACCTAATATACCATGGGAAAGATTAAAATATCTCTTAATAATCCCATGTCCTAACTATGGTGAAACACTTAAGAAATCTAGATCCCCGACCTGAAACTATAGACGTCATCTATGGTGATCGATGTAAGATTTATATTGATACTGCATAGTATCCATTAGCTTCTGAATCAACTAAACATGATCTGTGGCTTCCTAAACAAGATGAGTTCTAAACATAACTACTTATCCCAACTCTAACCAACATGAGGGTGATCATCATGTCCAACCGTAAAAAAACTTATAAGGATCCATGTCAATAGTATCCTAGAAACAATTATTGTAGAAGAATTCAACTAGGGGTATATGCCTCTCCCAAGAGCCCTTGAAATATAAGAATAATTTTTGTAGCATGTCCTCAAGCACCTAAATCTTACACTCTAGCTGTCCATCAATATAAGGGTGGTATGATGTGCTCATAAGCACCTATATACCCAACACCCTCTAAGAACTCTACAAAAATAGAGATGTTAACCAAAAATCCCTATCTGAAATGATAGTGCATGAGACCCTATGAAGCCATACTATCTCATGGATATAAAAATTCCCAATCTCATCTACATTGAAGGTTTCCTTGATTGGTAGGAAATGTGCACCCTTCATGAGCCTGTAAACAAAAACCCATACAACATCATTACCTTGAGGTGACCTTAGTAAAATTTTCATGATGTCCATCATGACTTCATGCCATTTACACTCAATAATGGGAAACTACTATAAAAGTTTGGTTGGACTCTGGTGTTCCTCCTTCACCTACTGACCAATGAAACATCTGAAGACAAAACCAGCTACATCTCTTTTCATACCCATCCACCCATATTGGTGATGTATATCCCGATACATATTGGTGATGCCATGATGCACTTCCAAAGTTGAAACATGAAAGTATCACATCATTTCCTTACACATGCCTACTGAAACACATACACAACCATTTATATGGATAATTTCATCCTCACCGACAATCCAACTAGGAGGAGGGTCCTCACATGCCACACTCTCCCATAGAACTAGCTTTTTTGAGCTCGATAGCTGCCTCATAGTTAGTCTATCCATAAGGGTAGAGGTAACAACTAAAGATGATAGATAAATATTCTCATGACTGTCCTACACCTATATGTTCATCTCAAAGAACAAAGACATGAGTTTCCACTTGCTACTAGCCTACAAAACTATCTGTATCTGAGTCCTCCTGCTCAGTGCATCGACCACTACATTGCTTTTTTCCAATCCTATAGGAAAGATCAAGATAAAAATATTTTTGTTAATCGAACCACCTTTGATTCCTCATATTGATATCACACTGTGTAAATATGTACTTAATGCTTTTGTGGTGTGTGTACACCACATAACACTCTCCTAGTAACTAATGTCTCCAAAAGTGCAATGCGTGAACAACTGTAGATAACTCAAGATCGTGCATCGAGTTATTCCTATCATGTGGACTTAATCTCCAAGACCCATACACCAAGAATCTATCTTCCATCATAATAATTTCTCCTAGAATGACAATTGATGTTTCTCATTACACAATTTAACTCCTTCCCTGCTTTGTCAAAATCAATATCGGGGTTGAATTCAATATCCCTTTCAGCTCTTGAAAGGTTGTCTCACATAAATTTTACCATAAAAACTTCACACCATTCTTATTAAATCCCATATGCATTTCTGTTAAGAATGATAAGTCTTGTATGAAATGGATTTAGTAACATACTAGACCTGATAAACTCCATACCTCAAGGAAGTTATTAGGATGCTCCTAAGAAACTACAACTGTCACCTTCTGTAGATCTACTGATAGTCTTGTATCTAAGATAATGTGACACAAGAAGTGAATATAGTGCATCCATATGTGTAACTTTGTGATATTGTCATATAAAAGATACTATATCAGTGTATTCAATATGATCTCAATATTTTTTTAATTGGTTGTATCAATTATGAAAATACACAAAGATATCTTCCATGAAAACTACTAAAAATAAATCTAGATACAGATGGAATGATCAGTTCATCAATTCCATGGTGACTATTGGAGAATTTGTGGGATCAAATAGAGAAACAAAATACTCATATAGATCATACATGATATGAAAGGCTATGTAGGGTATGTCTATTGGTCTAACACACACACCTGATGATAAATGGATCTAAAGTCAATATTTGAGGAAACCCAAGCTCCTCAAAGCTGGTGAAGGAGATCATCTATCCATGGAGAGGACACTGGTTCTAAATCATCATTTAGTTAAATTTATGATAATACACACATATCTAGAGGGTACCATCTATCATTTTCGCAAAACGGACTAGAGGAAACCACATAATAGTAACGATTCAGATAAAACCCTTTGCCTATAAATCATCTAGTTGTCTGTTTAGATCTTGCATCTAAGTAGTATCCATTCTATAAGGAGTAATGGATATTGGTGAAATCCTTGAACTAGATCGATAGATAAATATAACTTTCTCACTATAGGTAATCTTGAAAATTATTTTGGGAAAATGTCCCTGAAATGATAAACCACTAGGGGGAAATATTCTGGACATGTTTCTTGATCATCTAGATATAAAATCGCAATATGGATAGTCATTCCATCCAACCCATGAAGCTTAAGTATATATCAACTCTCCTAGACATCCCATTCACCCTTGTAAAGGAACTATACACCCTATGGTGATGTAAATTTCACCCTTTGATGATAATAGTAAATAAAATAATGAAAGGGAACTAACCAGTTCATTCTGAGAATAAAATAAAAATCTTCCATCTCAAGGATGAAGAGGTTCCATAGGATGTGACATGCACCAATCTCAAGGGTGAACTCCCTGGACTGATGTAATCCCTCTATTATAATCTCTAATGGAGTGTCAAGCATTATAACACCATTACAAGTCTAAGAACTGAGCCCACGTATCTCCACAATAGGTACATTTATAAAACTATTGGAAACCCATGTATTAGAATGAACAGAAGCTAAATTAGAGGCTAATAGAATAGTACCTCTAATAGTATAAGGTCTGGGATTCTAATCTTCAAGGGTCTATTGTACTACACATATCTGGCCTAAACCATGGACCTGTGATACTAAATAGATACCCTAATTATATCTACCCTAACATTGCTATAAAATTTGGGTTTAATAACCATGAACACGACCACCACCTCATCTTGATTATACAACTATACTCTAGCTCCTTTCTTGTTGAGAAGCTTCTGACCCCTCTCTTTAACATAGAGTTGGTTCAGAACCTCTATCACTATCTATTGGAGGAAATTTTCCGCAGAAGTGTCATATATGACCCATCTTTCTAGATGATCAACACTCGATTGGGTCTATCATACATTGTTTCCTTGTATATCCCAGCCTACCAAACTTGTATCACCTCACATAGATACCTGATTATGTAGTGTAACTTATAATATCACTATTTACAAGCTCCATATGATTCTTTTTTACTATAGGTCAATGCATTTCCAGATCTAGATGCCTAACCAGGCTTTCACCTCCATCCACTCTCAGGTTATGGTCGATGACAAGAACATGATTAAATATTCTAGAAACATAAGCCAACTGAAATAAATTTACCTATGATTGGATGTCGTATCTAAGACCATCCACAAATATCATGGCTTTAGATAAATCCTCACTCACGAAAATAGGTGTGAAGCGTTGAAGCTTAGTAAATTAGGCCGAATAATCTATAACAAATACCGTGACTTAATCCAGGTGCATAAACTCCAAGGATCTATTGGCCCTCAATGTCTCAGGATATATGTATTCATAGAAAGAAATATTTAAATCCCTCCAATCCATCTCTCGGTGATGTGTAATCTGAGTTATAACATATCACCATCTCTTGGAGGTATCACACAACATATACATAGAGATATTTATCATTCTCTTAGGAAAAGTCTCTAGATACTAAAATATAGATAGAATCTCCTCAAGCCATGACTTCTTAGCATGTCTTCCACTATCCCCGCAAAATGTGGGTGGATGTTGCTGTTGGAACTCATGCGTCAAATCTACCATAGTGTGCACAGGTCACGGTGGTCCCTTAACGGTCTGGATAAAGCACAAAAAACCATCACTGAACTATTCCTCAGTACCTATGTATTTTAATACTACTGATTCCAAAACTGGCATGCCAGGAGGATCCACTAGTATCCCATAGAGCACCGCCTTCTGAATATGATCATCACCACCCTCCTAGAATACAACTAGATGTCGTTGTGGTGGGATGCCTCTACAGTGAAAAACACATGACTTAGTTCTATATAATTATCAATTTAATATCTCAAAACCATATATATTGAAATAGGATAGGTAAAAGCCTTCTAATATAAGAATACACCCCTTTTACTACTCCTAAAGGTAGTTCTGGGTGATGTAAAAATCGTATATAAGCAATAGATAATTCATACTTCTCACTAATAAAGTCAGGTCTGGGTCAAGTTATATTCTATAAGAAATTTCAATTGACATTTAATTTTCACTTGAAATCATGTATTCATTATATCAATCCATTTTCACATTTATATCACATTCAATTTAAATAGGTTGAACCAAATGGTTCAAAAATTTACCATCCATGAGGGTCCATACTCCTCAGGAACCAAGGTATGGAATCCACCTAATTCACAACATAATCTACTCTAGAAATTATATCACAATAGTGGTTATAACTATCATGACACATACCACAACATCATAAAAAAAGTAATGTATCCAAAATGGCATGAAATAATGCATGGTATGTGATTCCAATAATGTGACTAAAATCATTAATGGGATGGAATACCCTCACCTCATCGGGTTGGAAAATAATATAACCTATAATCATTTCAATAATAAAATCATAATTCAATTGAATCATCCAATGGTAGAATCAAATAAACTATAATAGTCAAAATCTAGAAAAAAAAATTTAATTGAAGATAATTTGGCTTTTCCCTATACACGAGTTATCTACATCTAGAAACAACTCATCACCAAATTCCAATTTCCTCCTATACCTTTTCTATTATCACCAAATAATAAATAAAACCAGAAAAGGAGGCACTGATACCACTTTGTAACATCCCAGACCTGAATTACACCGAAAGGTTCTCTGAGCTCAGGGGGTCACATGGACTCAAGCACATCTCCCCAAACATTAGAGGCTATCATTAGCAATGAGGTCCTAGGTGTGTATGTGGGGAGACCATTACCTCAACTCCAGTGTGTAGAAAAGTAGAATATCAATAACATATAAGTAGCAGAAGTAGTATAATAACCATAAAATAAGTAAACAATAGAAGATTTATATATATAATCAATTCAATAAGTCACATGATATACAAAATGATTATACCTATCATGTGTCTCTAATAAAGAATCAAAAATATGTATACAAGTATGATATCAAAAACAGGTAAGGAAATTACAAAAATTACAAAATTATCTATCTAGCACCATGAGCCTCAACTCAGTTCCATGATCCCCTACTTCTAAGAAACAATTGAGAACCTGTAGTAGGCTGATTTCCCTTATAAATACCTATAATAATATAATATGTTCGAGTAAACAAGGTAGCTCGAACCAGGTGTGAGACATAATCCTAGTAGGAAACCACCTAAGGTCAAGTTACATCTTATTAGTGGATATATATAAGAGTCACACTATGCAGGAAATAATATAATAATGCAAGGAAGTACTCAAAAGTAAAAATACTATAAAGTCTAGGTTCTCATTTTATAATCAATTTCATCTCATCAATTTCATTCAATTATGTCATGTTCAATACCAAGGATATCTAAATTAAATCTCAAATTAAGAGGTGAATCAAGTCATTGGCCAAGCTTAGTTCACTTTCATCTATTTAACCCTCATGGGAAATTAATTTAAACAAGCATTTAAAGTTTAACAATCCATTACATGGAATATTATAAGGGTCATGGTCATTTATTCTCTTCCCATTAATCAATTCAAATTATAATTCATTTCACAATTCCAATTATTACCCATTTAAAATACAATAGAAAATTCATTAGTAAACATCCCTTGAATAGGGGGAAGAAGGGAACACCTCAATGGTATCCGACTCTTATGCCATAAAATGGCCCATTTAACTAAAAAAAACAACCAAATGGAGTGGTTATGATTTCAAGGTCCTCAACCAAGAACCATTCAATGATAGACCTATTTCATCACATAGACCATGATAAACAATTCAATCAAAGTATTAAAACTCATTCCAAGGGATATGCTCCGAGAATTGGGTGCATGGAATGAAAACATATATATAACCACTATAATTTTAATAAAAGGAATAATACCATCTATAGTAGGTCTATAGTTTATAGCTCATCCATTATAATCTTCCAATTAGGCTCATATCAGTAGAAAATATAAGAACAATTGAAGAACCTAATAATAGGGAAAATTATCTTTCACCTAAATGGCATGACTGACACTAAGAAAAAGGAAGGGAGACTAAAAAGGAATCAATATATTACAAGCCTAGAACTAATGAGATAAACGGTTCTTGAATCAGAACCTAGATGGAGACGATATTTCAATTTTAAGAATAGATCTCAAAGACCTCTGAAATTGTCGATCTTATGTTCGTTGGAGAAAAATGAAATTAGGGATGAATTTAAAAGATTTAATTGATGTAATTTTGAAAATTTCACCCAAAATATAGGGTCTCATGGTTTGACCACACATTTTGGCCAAATCATGTTCCAACCATGCATTCTTATCTTCATGGACGGGATCATCTCATGTTTTTTCCGCACAGTTTGACTAACCGTGAGAAAACTATGAAAAACACCACTTTCAAAATTTCATACATGTCCACATGGTCATTCACACCATTTCTCATAGTTTGTATAAACTGTGTGGCGTGTAATTTCCTTCTGCCCAGCATTACATGATTTTATCTAATAGTGCGCCGTTCCTAGCACAATTTAATCAAACCCTACGCTCGACAGTTTATACCCAAAAGCTAGGTTCTAGGTGCCGAAACTACTCCATAAATCTCGACACCACCATGAACTCAAAGTGCATTCATATAATACCATATTTAGGTATTTAAAATTAGAATTGATAGAATGTAAAGGATCCACACTTCAAAGAAGAACTAGGTTCTTACATGGGATATTTATTCCATACCCCTTCACTATCCATTTTATATTTAAATGATGGGAGACCACTTTCCCTCTCATCAAGACCTCCCATGAACATTTATATTCCCCCATTATACACCTGAAATTTCACTGTTATTTTTCATGCCAAAAAATTGTGCAGTGAATACCCATACCCATTTTCTATCAAGGGTGTTAAAATTTATACACTTGTACTTCTTGATTAGGGAGTTAAATGTATGTATTCAATACTCCTTCATCATGGAATAAATTATGATGAAGAATGAATAAATTTGATATGAACTATATGGCACACTTAATCATTAGAATAAAATTAAAGTGAAAGGTAAGACTATAATTATATATCACTCCAATGCATTGAGTAATTTGTTTGTCTCATGAGACGTCATGAAAGGGATTGGGGAGTGAACCTAATCCATCATAAGATGCTTTCCATCATGATATATTGGTAGTTATCCTTAACCTATGTTTATGATATAGTGTTTTAAGTTGTTTACACATTTCCCATGTTGCCTTTATGATTATCATGCTATATCATTCCTCACTGTTCATGTTTAATATTCTCACTCCTTTTATACCCCAATGATATGCCTATTTCCTATAGTTTATTACTTTCTTATTGTTATACCATGTTTATTCCCTTATTGGGATTTATAGCTCACCCCTTTTTTATGTATGTCCCCAGGTTATCCCATGAAGTTTTATGTAAAAAGGAATAATATGATCATAATAAGGAATTTTTCAATAAATATGATTTATTTCCTTATTTTTAGTTTTTATGTAATGTACCAAATTGCCAAATAATCCAGGTTTCTTAATCTTATGAGTTGTATTATTTGTAAACTTATATAATAAATAATGATTTATTGTGTAATAAAGATTAAGGTTCTCATATCCATGTTCCAATACACACATGGTTTTCCTAACCATGTCTAGAACTACAGACAGGGCACGTAGTTTCTCCTAGGAGGTTGGATAGTTTTTCCAAATCATGCACCCCAGTCTGTACTTTCCCCAAACTGAGTTTCCAGGACCTTCCAGACATGTAACTTACCTGAAACCTTGATGAAATTTGTTATACTTAAATCAAATATAAAAAATTACTTGGTTAAAATAAACTCCTAGAATTAGGTTTTTAGGTTCAATAACAAAATGTTCCCTCTTACCAGACTTTAATGTTGATGTTTACCTAGAACATGGATGGTTCAAAAATTGAGGAAGTTACAATATTCCATAAATTTTTTTGGGTATAAAAAATAGAAATATATTTATAGAGTGTCTCTAGAATACTCTAGTTAAATTGTGGGAGTAAATGTGTGAAACTTATTTCGAGTAGTACAAGACACTGCTCAAATATAAGAAAAAACAAAGAGAAAAAATAAGAGCATAGATATGTGTTTTAGAGCTGCTCAAACTAAATATCTTCTAATGATCAAAGGTCCCTATATTTTTCTCAGTGATGATATCAAATAGGTTTCTATGGATTGTAGAAAAATACAGTGTTTTAGAGTTATCTTTTATATAATTAGATACCTCAGAATATTCTATTGATTAAATGCATGAAATGTTCTTGATATTCTATAAATTTCACTCTTTTACACTCACATATTTAGCATATAAGAGGACAACACCATTAATGAGTTATTCTTGGGAAATATTTAGCTATGTAGCTTCAAATATACATTAAAAAATAAAAATAAATAATTCCCAGATCCTTGTACTGAGTAAGAAATAAAGAAACATCTAACTATGTTTTCAATTCATCCATGGAGTGGTTTTGGAATAATTAGTAAAAACTTCCCTGTGATTCTATCTACATTAATTACCATAAACTACCTGTTGGATGTATTAAATTAAAATTAAGAATAAAATAAATGATAGAAAACTGATGGTGGATCATCTCTGACAATATCACTAACTGATTGTAGCATGGTCCAGTGGTAGCACAAGACAACAATAGTAAGTTTTTGGTGGTAGCACACCTAGAGGTAGCATATTTGAACCGACATTACCAAATCGAGTGGTATTATAGTTGAACTAGTGGTATAACATGTCTAGAAATAATATAATTTTTATGGTATCATGGCTCTATCAATTTCATGACAAATAGTGTTAAGTATAACTAATAATGGAAAGTGTCTAGTAGTGGTACTGACTTGGTAGTAGCATATGTATGATGGTTTAACATATAGCAGTGGCATGTTGAAGTAATAGTGGAACTTTTCTATACTTATCCAATTCTCTTTATAGAATGATATACTATCATAAAATATTAAGTTCATTAGAAACATAATAAATTTGATTTGTGTTCATTAAAATAAGAATTTTCCATTAATATCCCCCTTTTTAATGATAAAAAATCAAGACATTTTATAAACCATGTATAAAAAACAAAGATAAAAATATATGTAGTGAAAATGTAATGATATATACTTAACATTTAAATATGATAATGTGAGAGATCATGAAATAAAATAACTTGAAACAAAATTACAAATTGAAACATAAATTATGAAACTTTCACTTTTAAAACTTAAACAATAAATTCCATAAACAAGTTGTCCCCATTTTGGGATCATCAAAAAGATAATTCAATGGAATACATACAAAATAAGAAAGGAAAGATGAACTAATATATATATATATATATATATATTAGTCAAAATATCAAAACCCCAAAAAAGTAATACATAGAGTAAATATGACTCAACCCCCTCAATAACTAATCCTAATCTAATTCACTATTAGATCTATAAGAGGTAAAAATCAATATGGTCCTTTACATTTCCAAAATAAAGAGGCACAACTGAAGAATGTAATGGTGTATAGGCAGAGGTGGGTAGTTCTCAACTAAACACTTTATAGAGATGTATAACTACTTCAGATGGGGACATTATTAATGGATGAAAGTGAGATGAAAAAGGTGTTGAAGATGGATCAAAGGTGACAGAAGGACTGGGAATAGGCTTAGGTGTTACAACTACTATACCGGAGACATAAAAAATTGAATTCATGAGGTTCGAAAAGTCCATAATGATATTTCCACCGCTCTCCATATCACTAAAGAAGTCATTCTCTTCCATAAATAACTTGAGTGGAGGAGATAAGAATTTGATTTGGTCTACCTATTTCTTTAAGGCCCTAGGGACATGTGTCATTCTTAAATTCTCAGTTAAAAACATAAAGTGATAATTTTAATCATGATTTGTATATATTTCAGAAAGATAATATTTTATAGCCTTAGTGATTATTTTTCTGTCACTTCAAGATTCAATCAAACATTGTCTTACGAGTTTATATATAATCTCACCATGCTGACTAATTTGGTAAAGGTCCTCTAGATGAGATTTATATATGTTGTAAGAACCCGATCCTTCTTTTCAGGTATGTTTTTCTTTTCTGGTCGTTTTTGGGAAAAAGTGGAAAATCTATAAATTTTCTAAGTACACACCATGTACTTTATAAGTAAACACCGTGTACTTTATAAGTACACGCCATGTACTTTGATGCTGCTCGAGGCCGTGTGTTGTCCATGTCATGACCATACACATGACCATGTGTGGGTGTTGTGGAGGCTGCCTAAAGCGGAGTACGGAAAAGGTGAGTACACACCATGTACTCCAAAAGTACATGCTGTGTACTTGTTGTTTTTCAATAAATGCACTGGGGTCACGTCTAATCACCATAGGTGTCTTCTTCTAGGTCTCGTTCGACTGGGAGAGACTGTACGACCAAAAATCTTCTCCGAGACCCTGAGCCTCCGTCTATTCTCCGAATCGACCATCATCGATTGATTTGGAATCGCAGTGGTAAACTCTTCCTTCTTCCAAAGCATCATTTTACAATTCCTCTTCTTTTCCAAGTTATCTTGGGTTGAAGTTTTTGGTCATTTTATTAGATATATGACATTCCATGTAGAATCAAGCTTCTAGGTTCAAGTATATCGATCTCCTAATGTCAAGGTAGGTTATTTGTGCCTTCCTGTTGAAAGTATTTGAGTATTTTGTGCAAATTCCACCAATACCCTTGAGAGGGGTATTGTGTGTTTACCATTTTAGACCTAGTGATTGCCTGCTTTTCTTGTATGCTAGATTAGAGGATTTAAATTTTGTTTTGGGAAAATTTTTAGGCTTTTTAAGTGTTTTCCATGCATGTTCTTGCCTATCTAGACCGTTGGGTCTTGTTACCTTTTTACTGCTGTTGTTTTTCCCATGCCTAATATTGTAGGATGGTGTGACTATTGTTATTTCATGCTGAGAAGTTTTAGAATGCTATCCAAGTAGTTATTGTGGTTACTTTGGCCGTTACACGATGTGATACTTGCTGAATTTACACAGGGATGTGGGAACCTAGTGTTGTAGACCATAGGAAGAATGGACGTAAGGGCTTCTCCAGAGTGTCTTTATAATAAGATGTGAGACCATAGGGGGAATTGAAATTGAGTGATTCCTCAGAGTGTCTTTTGTTCCTCGATGCATGCCACATGGGGAATTGACATTGAGTGCTTCCCCAAAGCGCCTTTATTACGATACGAGACTATAGGGGAATTGACGGTGAGTGCTTCCCCAGAGAGTCTATTCTTTAGCTGAACCAGAGGGGTGAGACTGTGTGTTTCTCCCAGAGGGTTGCTAGTACTTTTAGGTTGAACCATAGGGGTTAGGATGTGAGAAATACCCAGAGGGTTACCCATTTCTTATAATTTCTTGAGTGGATGCTTACTTGTTTGTAAATTATATGCTAGAAACTTTTGATTGTTTACTGCTTTTTGTAATTTAGCTTCCATATATTCACTGACTGTTAGGAAGAGATCTTTGAGTGGTTGCCTACTGGGATTTTGTCTCACACCCTATTAGGGTCATGCTTTTGGGCCCAAACAGATTATATTATTGCAAGTATAGATAAGGGAAAGCGCCCTTTGACTTCAGGTACTTGACTTACTGTAGATATGGGGAGAATGGGACCAAACTTAGGCTTGCGATACTGAGGAGCTGTTTATTTTTCTTTTGTACTTGTTTTTAGTACTATTTTTATTTCTAGCATTGTGAATTTTTTGGCTGCTTTCCTAGACATATGTATCATGCATCATTTATATATATGTTTGCTCCAGTTTTTTCCTTTATCAGTCATCCGTTGTTACTGTTGTTTGGTATTTACTGCTTCCACAATTGTATGTATATTGTGTACCTGCACTGTGTACTCTTCCAATGAGGGAATAATTTCCCCACTATCACACCCATGACCCTCGCTGCTAGTCGAATGCCTCTAGCATTTGGGGAAAATGTGATTGAGCCCATGTGACCAACCGGGTACGGGGCGCCTCTGGGTGGGTTCCAAAACCAGGATGTTACAAAGTGGTATTAGAGGGATTATTTTCTCTTGACTTACTGTTTGGAGCCTATATCCTGAGATAGGACAGAATAGGTACTTGGTAATGAGCTGTTCCTGGGAGTATCTAACCTGTGTACAAGGAAAATTCATACTACCTCATTATTTTTAATTTTACTCGTTTGAAATTTTACAGTTGATTTGATTTCACCATTGGGTGATTCACATGCTTTGTTCTGTTACTGTTGTTGTTATTGCGGTTCTATTTCTGTCACAACCCAATGAGATGAGGGTTTTCCATCTCATGCATCATATAGGCACTTGTTAGAAATCACATTCCATGAATTCTTTACATGCCATCTAGGTTGTATTAGAGATTGCATATTATTGTGATAGATGTTGTGTAGATTATGAATGCTATTGTGATAGATTATTTGATAGAATCCCTACTGTTTAATAGGGAAATTGTTTGTTTAGTGCTTTGCTTAGATGGATGCCAAACATTGGTTCTTGAGGTGTTATGGGCCCTCATGGACTGGAATTTTGTGGATCATTTATTTTTTCCATGTTATGAATTATATAAGATTCCAAGATTTGATTCACAGGGAGTATGGGCCCTCACAGATCAGAATTTGGCACCTTAACGCTAATTTTTCTATGTTTTATGGGCTCCGGTGCAGTTATGAGGCTACTGTCTAGGAAAACCCAGAATACACTGCGTGTACTTTATGAATACATGCTGTGTAGTTTTTAGCCATGTCACTGACTGGGTGGGCAGGGAAATGGGTTTGTAAAAGTTCATGTAGGAACACGTCGTGTACTAGTTTAGAACATTGTACAGTCTGAAATAGGTACCCCGACCCTGTCACCAACAACACGGGGCGTGTTATCTTTTCACATACACGCCATGTCTAAATTTTACACATCATGTGGTATGACCTGGGTATCCGACCGTGTCACGAACAACACAGGTCAGGGAATCCCTTCAAGTGAACTCTGTGTCCCGTGGCACACACCGTGTATAGTTAACCATGGATACGACCATGTAACTAACAACACAAATCGGTGTTACCTTTATCGTATTCACTGTTTCCATCTGGAACACGCCGTGTAGTGTCATCCATGTGTCAGGCCATGCCTCTAACAACACGGTCCAGGTAAGGCATGTTCAGTACATGTCGTGTCTGCCTTGAACACGACGTGTAGTTTTGTCTTAAGAGAGCCGTGTGGCTAGACTGTGTAGAAGGACTCAAGCAGGGAAGTGGATTCAAGTACATGCCATGTGTTCAGACAACACGCCGTGTAGTTGGGGTGTAACATGACCAGTTTAGACAAGAGTACACGCATATGTGAATGACTTAAGGGAACACGCCACGTAGGAAAAATACACACTCTGTAGTCATGTTTTGCAGAACTTGAATGCTTTCTTTATTATGTTCCCTTATTGTCCTTCCAGTATTTAGTTTTTGATATTCTTAGATCTAAGGTGAATTTGACATTGCAGAGTCGTGGCACCGAGACGTCCTCCGGTTGCACGCCAGTTTCCTGGCAGTGATCAGACACCAGATATGGCTGATCAGGAACTTCCCGTAGATCCTCCTGTCGTGCCAGTCTTGGCACCAACCGTTATACTTGACATAGAAGAAGATGATCAGTTTAGAGAGGGATTTTTGAGGATGATGCAGAACTTCCAGGGAGCACCGCCTCCTTCCACGTCTATGGCATACTTGATGCGGGTTTTCCAGCAACAACATCCTCCCACCTTCTCAGGGGAAGGAGGACCTCGAGCTGTAGAGTCATGGATAGAAGCCATGATGATGATCTTAGAGAATCTGGAGATGCCTACAGAGAGGTGGGTCAAGTTCCCTACCTACATGATATGAGACTCCACCAAGCATTGGTGGGACATGATCTCACAGGCGGGTCATCAACAGGTTGTGGCGTGGGATGAGTTTCAGCACGTCTTTTATGAATACTTCTATCCGGAGACCCTGAGGGCCGACCAAGCCCCAGAGTTTATGATTATGGAGTAGGGTACTCTTTCTGTCATGGAGTATTCCTATCTTTTCACCGAGCATCAGCGTTTCACACCCCTCCAGGGTGGAGATGGATTGTTCTTGGCCAGGAAGTTTGAGGGTGGTCTCAGACGGGAGATCCGCTCACAGGTGAATGTCTTCAGGCCGACTTGCATCGCTTCCATTGTCAACTAGGCACTGATTACGAAGAACAATGTGAGAGATTATGGAGCTGAGAGCCACGGTGGTTCCACTTCTAGAGTTAGTGCTTCACCAGTTGACAGCGGGAAGCGCCGTAGGGAGTCTACGCATGGTGATCCGAGGTAACGAGACACATCTTTAAGTAGCTAGGTGGTATGCTACCAGTGTGGAAGGGCTGGGCATATGAGGCCACAGTTCCAGAGAGTCCTAGTACAATACTGATCTTTCAACAATATGGGTGACCTTCAATGCTTCTGTCAGGTTTTCTTACCAGCAACCGGTGATAGGGGTTCATCCATGACTCCTCGTTCAGGAGCAGCGCCACTGGTTTCTCACCATTCTGGGAACTGGTGTTCTTCCAGCTATTTGGACCGAGGTAGAGGACGAGGCCAGGGTGGTCAGTCCCTGGTCTTTCAGCTACAGAAGGGTGGATCAGCTCAAAGTGGTCAGGCAGGGTTAAAAGGTCATGGTACAGGTCAGGCTTTTGCAGTGGAGCAGACCCAACATGAGCAGGATCCCAGACCCTCTACAGTTCGAGGTATGATCTTAGTAGCCTTAGTTTTATCTTCTCCTCTTTTCGATACAGGGGATTCCCATAGCTTTATCTCTATTTTTTTTGGAGAGCCTTGGGCTCTGTATCTTTTCCTCTACCGATACTTTGACTCTAGACACACCGTTGGGGACTAGAATGGTTAGTGTACGTTAGTGCAGAGAGTGCCCTCTTGAGGTTACATGGTGTCACTTCTTATGGAGCCTCTATGTCCAAGAGATGACGATCAATGATGTCATTCTCAGAATGGACTGGTTAGTCCCCTTCCATATAGTCATCGATTTCTATCACCGTAGGGTGAGTTTTATATCACTAGAGGGTGAATCCTTTCTTCATCGGGGTGAGTGGGATATCTAGGAGAGTCGAACAGGACCTGAGCATCATGGGCTAGGAGGAGTTTCAACCCAGATTTCCAGTCTGCATCTGGATGACCAGGGGACTTCTCAATTATACTTTCCTCCAGTGGTGGATCATTTCAGGGATCTAGAGTATTTTTCAGGTTTGCCTCCGAAGCATGAGGTAGAGTTTTCAATTGATATTGTGCTAGGAGTGGCACTGGTGTCCATTCCTCCTTATATCATGGCTATACATGAGTTGCAAGAGCTCAAGAAGCAGTTGGAGGAGTTATAGGTAAAGGGTTTCATCCGACCCAGTACTTCTCTTTGGGGTTCGCCTGTCCTATTTGTGAACAAGGAAGATGACACCCTTAGGCTTTGTGTGGATTATCGGAAGCTGAAGCAGTTGAAGGTTAAGAACCTATATCCGTTGCCTAGGATTGATGACCTCTTTGATCAGGTTAGAGGATCCTGGATGTTCTCATAGATCTATTTGAGGTCCGGTTACCATCAGTTGTGCGTTAGACCATCTGATATACCTCTTACAGATTTCCAGAGCAGGTATGGTCTATATGAGTATATGGTTATGGTGTTTGGACTCACGAACGCGCCTGTAGTTTTCATTGCACCGATGAACTGAGTTTTCCATCCATACTTGGATTACTTCATGGTGTTTTTCATGGACGACATCTTGGTGTACTCTCACACAGAACACGACCATGCAACCCATCTTGAGATCATTTTGAGTACACTAAGAGGGCATCAGTTACATTCTAAGCTCTTGAAATTCCACTTTTGGATGGATCAGATTCACTTCTTGGGTCATGTTATCTCAGAGACAGAAGTATCAGTGGACCCAGAGAAAGTGAGAGCAGTAGTTTCCTGGGAGAAGTAGAAGAATGTATTTGAGGTGTGGAGTTTTCTAGGGCTGGCTGGATACTACAAATGCTTCATACATGACTTTTCACGCTTAGAAGCACCGCTAAAAGGTCTGATTAAGAAGGGTGCGAAGTTCTTGTGGTCAGATTCTTGTGAGTCAGCCTTTTATAAGCTGAAAGGGAGGTTGACTTCATCACCGATACTAGTCTCTCCAGAGACGAGCAATAGCTACACCATTTATTGTGATGCTTCAGGTATCGAGATGGGAGCTGTGCTTATACAGGGAGATGGAATCATTGCTTACGGGTCTTGACAGTTGAGGCCACATGAGAGGAACTACCCGATGCACAATCTCAAGCTGGAAGGATTCTTTCATTCCTTATGCTACTGTAGACATTATCTTCTAGGAGAGAATTTTGTGGTTTTCACTGACCACAAAAGTCTAAAGTACATCTTCACTCGGCATGATCTGAATCTGAGATAGCGTAGCTGGGTTGAGTATCTTCAGTCCATTGACTATGATCTTTCCTATACACCTGGGAAAGGGAACTTCGTGGCTAACGCATTGAGCAGGAGAACTCAGATACATGCAGTTAAGGAGTCCAGTAGTGAGTGGAAGCTTATAGATCTATTCTCTGAGATGCATCTGGAGGTGCACGACAGATATAGACAGACTTTTCTATCTTCTGTAGCTATTACCTATACTCTTCTTGATCGAGTTCGAATGATGAAGCTATCAGATTTGGAAGGCCCAGTCCTATGAGAGAGCGGGTCAGGAGAAGAACCTATTCCTAGATGGACAGTAGGCGAGGATGAGATCTTGCATTTCCAGGGACGCGTATGGGTGCCAGTAGACATACGCGAGGAGCTGATGCAGGATTTTCATTCCTCAATTTGGGCAGTTCATCCTGGCATCACCAAGATGTATCATGATCTACACAGCTAGTATTGGTGTCCCGGTATGAAGAGAGATGTGGCTAGTTTTGTTATGAGGTGTTCCACTTGTGAGCATGTGAAAGTGAAGCATCAATGACCAGCAAATATTTTACAGCAGTTACCCATTACAGAGTGGAAGTGGAGTGACGTCGCGATAGATTTCATGATAGGGTTTCTGAGGTCTCCCCAATAGAAGGATGCTATTTGGGTTATCATCGATAGGCTTACGAAGGTTGCTCACTTCTTTCCGATCAAATAGACCTTTGGTGTTGATGAGCTGGGACGGTTGTACATCTAAGAGATTGTACATCTACATGGAGTTCCACACTCCATTGTTTCAGACCAGGATGCATGTTTTACTTATTGGGTCTGGAAGAGGCTTTAGAAGGCTTTGGGTACACATTTACTTTTGAGTACAACATACCATCCCCAGACAGATGGCCAGTCTGAGCGAACAATTCAGGTGCTTGAGGATATGCTCTGAGCATGAATTCTGGATTTTGGTGGTTCTTAAGAGAATTATATGCCTCTTCTGGAGTTTTATTACAATAATGGTTTTCAAGAAACTATTCAGATGACACCTTATGAGGCTTTGTACGGTAGGCCATGCCGATCACCCTTATGTTGGCTGGAGGCAGGAGAGGTAGCTTTTCTGGGACCTCGTATTGTTCAGGAGACCACAGAGTAGATAAAGTTGATTCAGAAGAGGATGGCTACTGCACAGTCTCAGTAGAAGTCTTATGCTAATCAATGGGGACGACCTCCAGAGTTCGAGACCGAGGATCAAGTTTTTCTGCGTGTCACACCGAGGATGGGACACAAGAGGATCAGGAGACAGGGAAATATTTTTCTGAGGTACGTCAGGCTGTTTGAGGTGTTGGAGAGAGTTGGACCAGTTTCCTATCGGTTTCAGTTACCTCATAGGTAACGGTCTATGCTTGACGTCTTCCACATTTCTCAGCTTCGACATTACTTTTCAGACCTGTCTCATTCTTTCCAACCCGTGGAAGTCGAGTTGGAGGTGGATGCATCCTTCGAGGAGAATCCTATCCGGATTGTCGATCGTATTACAAAGGTTTCTCCGCATCCGGTCTGTTCCTCTGGTACGGGTGCTATGGTAGCTCGGGCAGGTACATGAAGAGACTTTGGAGAGGGAGGCCGATGTAAGATCACAGTGGCTGGAGTTATTTGGGGTTTCATCTTCTACACCACAATAAGGAAATTTGGGGATGAATTTCTTTAAGTGGGTAAGTTTGTAAGAATCTGGACCTTCTTATCAGGTATGTTTTTCTTTTCTTGTTGTTTTTGGGAAAAATAGGAAAATCTAGAAATTTTCTAAGTACACACTGTGTAATTTATAAGTACACTCCAAGTACTTTGATGCCTCTCTAGGCCATGTGCTGGCCGTGTCATGACCATACACACGACCATGTATGGGTGATGTGGAGGCCACCTAAAGCGGAGTACGGAAAAGGTGAGTACACGCCGTGTACTAAAAAATTACACACCGTGTACTTTGTATTTTTTCGTTAAATGCACAGGGGTCATGTCTCATTTCCAGAGGTGTCTTCTTCAAGGTCTCGTTTGACCGAGAGAGACCGTACGACCGTGAATCTTCTCCAAGCCCCCAATCCTCCGTTTTTTCTCCAAATCGACCGCTTTCGATTGAGTTGGAATCACAACAATAAGCTCTTCCTTCTTCCAGAGCATCATTTTCCAATTCCTCCTCTTTTACATGTTATCGTGGGTTGAACGTTTTAGAAGTTTTCTTAGATCTATGATGTTCCAAGAAGAATCAAGCTTTGTGGTTCAATTATATCAATCTCCCAATGCCAAGGTAGGTTGTTTGTGCCTTCTTGTAGAAAGTCTTTGAGTATTTTATGAAAATTATTCCAATACCCTTGAGCGGGGTATTGTGTGTTTACCATTTTAGCCCTAGTGATTTCATGATTTTCCTGTATGATAGATTAGAGGATTTTGATTGTGTTTTGGGCTAAATTTTAGGCTTTGGAAGTGTTTTCCATGCATGTTCTTTCCTGTCTAGACGGTTGGGTCTAGTTACCTTTTTACTTCTGTTGTTTTTTCCATGACTAGTATTGTAGGATGGTGTTACTGTTGTTCTTTCATGATGAGATGTTGTAGAATGCTAGCAAAGTAGTTCTTGAGGTTACTTTGTCCGTTACGCGATACGATACTTGCTGACTTTACACTGGGATTTGGGATCCTAGTGTAGTAGACCATATCAAGAATGGACGTAAGGGCTTCTCCAGAGTGTCTTTATAATATGATTCGGGGCCATAAGGGGAATTGACATTGAGTGTTTCTTCAGAGTGTCTGTAGTTCCTCGACACGGACCACATGGGGAATTGACATTGAGTGCTTCCCCATAGAACATTTATTATGATACAAGAATATAGGGGAATTGTCGGTGAGTGCTTCCCCAGATAGTCTATTCTTTAGCTGAACCAGAGGGGTGAGATTGTGTGTGCCTCCTAGAGGGTTGCTAGTACTTGTAGGTTGAACCATAGGGGTTAGGCTGTGAGAACTACCTAGAGGGTTACCTCTTTGTTGTACTTTCTTGAGTGGATACTTACTTGTTTGTAAATTATATGCTAGAAACTGTGGACTATTTACTACTTTCCATACTTTACCTTCCATATATTCACTGACTCTTACGCACAGATCTTCAGGTAGTTTCCTACTGGGATTTTGTCTCACACCCTATTTGGGTCATGATTTTGGGCCCAAACAAATTATATTGCTGTAGGTATAGATAAGGGTAAGATCCATTCTACATCAGGTACTTGACTTGCTATGGAGCTGGGGAGCATGGGACCAAGATTGGGCTTGCAATGTTGAGGAGCAGTTTATATTTCTTTTGTACTTATTTCTAGTACTGTTTGTATTTACATAATTGTAACTTGTTTGACTATTTTCCTAGACATATGTGTGATGCATCATTTATAAATATGTTTTCTCCAGTTGTTTCCTTTATCAGTCTTCTGCTGTTTCTGTTGTTTGGTATTTAATACTTCCTCTATTGTATGTATTTTGTGTACTTCCTCTATGTACTATTCCAATGAGGGCATAGTTTCCCCACTATCACACCCAAGGTTCTCGCTTCTAGTCGGCAGCCTCTGGCGTTCGGGGAAATGCACTTGAGGCCATGTGACCAACCGAGTACAGGGAGCCTCTGGGTGGTTTCTAGAATCGGGACATTACAGATATCTCCCAAAATGGAATGTAACTCCTCTCATAATATGGTTCTGATCATCTATCCATAAACTAAAGAAGAAGGTGGTGGAGCATTGAATGTAGATGAGAAAGTATATGGTAATCTGTCCAACCTCTAAAAATACAGCATAACTAGCAGTAAAAGTGGTCCTCATCACCTCCATAATATACCTCATAGATTCCATATCACTAACTAATATTCTATTCTCTATATCATCTTCTTGAATATTCAAAACCATCTTGGGATTAATATAGAGAACCACAAGCTCAAATATGTTCCTGGTATTAGATTCACTAAGATGAGTAACTGTAGGAGTTTAGGATATCATAATACCATTGAAATTAGAATCTGACATCTCTATATAGGATTTTAAATCAACTCCGGTAAGATACTCTGAAGGCATTGAGGTAGTAGTAGGTATATGTGTAGAAAATTTCTCAGGACTAGGCATAAAATCCTCATCATACATTGATCAAGTATCTAGAGTATCATAAGGAAAATCCTGAATATGACTAACATCATTAGTCAACTCCACAAAATATCCCTAGAGATCTATTTCAATAGATGAGATTGAAGGTCCCCTATGCTCTATTGTACTACTATGATAATAATCACTACCATCCTTTCCATATGAGTTAGGATAATAAATTCTATAATGATTTGAACTAGGAGAGGTATACCCTTAGATATAACTCCATACTCAACTGAAATAGAAGGATCAATCCTATAGATATATCTCTAGCTATAAAAACCTGGGGATTTATCCCCCTCAACAGATGCTCCCGATTCACCTATAATAGAGGTAGCATCACCAGAAGACTGAGATGAACATAGTCTCTACAAAGACCTAGAAAAAATTGAAACAATGGGGGAAGGATGGCGTGACTAATACCTCTCAACATCATCAATATCAGCATCATCATCATGACACTCCAAGTCATGAGGTCCATCACCATTACCATCCTCATCATCATTTTCAAAACCATATGACACTTTGACCACTTCCTTTTAGGTCTCATAAGAACTCTGAATCTGATCTTCTCATGTGAATTCAGTATCTTCACATTCTCCTTCATTCAATATACTCTCTCTAATAGGGAGAGAAGCATGGGGACTTGTAGCTTCATAAGATACAAAAGTACATTTAGAAATTTCCAAATCACCCCTCTCCAAAAGAGACAACTGATCTCTCTTCTTTAACATTATCCACTTCCCCATAAATTTCATCATCATAATAAACCGCTATCTCATTTAGATCTAAGCCACGATCAACAACATTATTAGGGCTTGTAGGGTGTTCCATAGGATTAAAATCTACATATATCTTATCATTATTCTCAACCCACTTCTTAACCTATGAATTATAGTTGACTTTCAACATTTTAAAACTATTTTTTCTTACAAAAACTACCAGAACATTATTATTATTATTCTTCTTCATCAACTATTCCATTTTATTATAGAGTAGCTCAAATAATCATATGGAAAGGAAAATAATTTTATCCGGAAGAGGACTCACATATCTCCATCATGTGAACCGTAATATATCTATAAATATTAATTTGATACGCTATTTTCATAATGAATAAAAGATAAATATCATGATACCTCATGGTAATAAAGTCTATTTTCCTTGGACGTATAATATGATGAATGAAATTAAACATGAGTCTACACCCACCATCCAATTTATTAGAACGAGGTCACTTCACTATACCCTCCCCGTCAGCTTTAGTAGTGAATCCTCATACAAAAAACTCACTATCACTTGGTATAGAACCTTGATAGTAATCATAAACTCCTCATTGATGTATATTTAAAACCTTATACCATTCTTTCTAATAAAATCAAACCTCTTTTACATATCTCCAACTTAGAATCAAATATATCTTTTCACTAAACTATAGAGAGTGTATTGGTAAAACCAGTAAACCAACCTCGGATAAAATGGTCTATTATTTTTGGAGAACTAGTTTATTTAACCCTAGTCCTGGATCACCATGAGTACTAGTGACTTGGTTGAAATCATCCATTCTACATATACTTATTTCTCTGTAACAACCACACAACGGGAAAGTTGGGGGTTTTCATATCAACAAAAACACTAATCGATTGTCCATGAGATTTCTTTGCAGGACAAAATTCTCTCATAGATGAATCTGAGGGGTTTATAACTCTCACCATTATAAAAAAATTAAAGGAGAAGCAAGGGCATGAGGAATGTTGAAGGTCGGGTGAGAAGAGAAGTTAAAATGGTTCAAATGATTATGTGAAAGTGTAAAAGTGACTCAAAATCAAATTTAATTATGAATTTTATCATTTAGGGATTTGAAATAAAAAATAAAAAAATCAAAAAAAAATACATTAAAAAAATATTTCAACATAAAAAATTATAAATGGTATAAAAAATATAAATAGAGACTGATAGATCACTCAAGGTTGAGTCATTCAAATGGTGGATCACCAATGGTGGATTACCAATGGTGGATTATCCAATGGTGGATTATTCCAATAGTTGATTATATAATGGTTGATTAGTCTGATGGTGGATCATTATAATGATGGATCACCAATTGTAGATCACCAACAGTTGTTCACAAATAGTGGATTATCCAATGATGGATAACTTCAATGGTGGCTTATACAATGATGGATCATTCCCAATTCAGGTTTTATGTAGCTTAATCTCTCATAATTCAAGGTATTTGTAAAAATATTATCAATATGATGTTCAGTTACTATTAATTGAAGAGTTATATTACCCTTTTGGAAACGATCTCTCAAGAAGTTATATCTTACATCATATTCTTTTTCCTACAATGAGATATGTGATTCTTGGAAATATTTATAGCACTTGTGTAGACACAATTTTATAAGGAAATTTCTAAAATGATATCCATAATCTAGAAATATATATTTCATCAACTAAATTTGTGCACAAAACTTCTTATAGCTATGTATTCAACTTCAACAGTGGCTATTGAAACAAAATTTTTCTTTTCACTACATCAATATAATAGTGACTTTACAAAAAGGTGACATGTTCAAGAGGTGATTTTTATATCTAACTTACAACCACCAAAATCCACATTTGAATAACTCACTAAATTAAATTTATGTCCTCTAGGATAGAATATTACAAAATTTGTTGTATATTTGTGGCATTTGAAAATTATTTTAACATCAAGTGAATAAAACTCTTTGGGATTTTCTTGAAAATGATCACACATACACACACTAAAAAAATATCTAGCCGACTAGCAGTTATGTATAGTAGGATTTCAATCATACCTCTATAACTATTTTGATCTAATGACTTTATAGTTTCATTAAGATCTAACTTACAGGTGGTACTTAGTGGAGTATCACTACTTTTAGTGCTATCCAAATGAAATTTTTTTAAAAGGAATTTAGTGTACTTACTTTGTTTTAAAACAATTCCATATTTATTTTGAAAAATTTTAACACTAAGAAAGAATTTATATCAACTCATTAAACTCATGTAAAATTCATTTTTCATCATTTTTAAAAAATTAGTAAACAAATAATTTTTATAAGAACCAAAAATAACATCATCAACATAAATTTGAACTACTAATATATATTTTTAAATTCTTTTTATAAAAATGGTGGGATCATCTATTACTTTTGAAAAAAATTTAGAAACTAAAAAAGAGATGAACCTGTCATACCAAGCACTAAAAGCTTGTTGTAGGCCTTATAAATCATTAGTTAATTTAAAAAATTATCTAGAAAATGGGGATTTTGAAATACAGGGTGTTATTCAACAAACAAAATTTCAATTATGTAACCATTTAAGAATTCACTATTTAAATCCTTATGATATAGTTTGAAATCCAAATATGATTCACAGGAAATAAGTATTCCAATGGTTTCAAGTCTGTCCACTGGTGAAAAGGTTTCCTAACATTCAATACCCTATTTCTAACTATATCCCTGTACAACCAATCAGGTTTTATTTCTGACTATAATACCTGACTCATAAATTTTTTTTAAATAACCAATTAGTTTAAATAGTTATAGTGTCATTAAGTCTATCTATATATTTCTAAAATATATTTATTTCAAATTGAATAATTTATTTTTGCATTTATATCACCAATAATTCATCATTAATTGAATCATTTATGTTATTAGGTTCGAGATGTGACAAGAATTCTTGATGTTCAACCTGATTTCTAAGATAATATCAAGTTTTTATATCTTTATCTAGGTCTCTAACTATAATATCGAGATAATGGTATATATAAGTCCTAAATATTCTAGTAAAAGAATGACTAGAAATATCATGGTATTCTATAGGTTCAGGTTGTTCCCCCGAACTTAATGATTTTCTGTTTTCTTTATATAATTTCATAATATTTTTCATTGATATTCAGATTTGATAGATCATCCTCAAGGTTCTTTAAAGGGGTCTTAGGCTCACATGGATCTATTTTATCAAATTTCAGTTGAATATATTCTTCAAAAGTCTTGGTTCTTTTATAAACACCCTTTATGATTTACTAGATATTGAATAGCCAAGGATCATTCATTCGTCACTCTTATAAGAAATTTTTTCAATATTATCCTTTATATTAAGAATAAAAACTCAAAAAAATATTAAATTATTATCCTTGGTATTTCTACCCTTACATAATTAAAATGGATTTTTCTTTTAGATAGGTCTAATTAAAACTCTATTAATTATATAACAGGCTATATTTATAGCCTCTACCTGAAAATAAATCGGTAATTCATACACATTGAAAATGGTTCAGGAAATTTCTTAAAGGGTCCTATTTATCCTTTCTACTAATAAGTTCTACTGTGGGTTACTAGGAGTAGAAAATTTATGATTATAGCCATTTTGTCTGCCAAAAGATTCAAAATATTTATTTTTAAATTCATGACCATGATCAATTCGTATGGTCATATTTCAATGTCCACTAATATTTTCTACATATTTAGAATACTTGGTGAAATAATAACATGCTTCACTTTTGTGATCTAGAAAGAATACCCAAGTATTCCTATAGAAGTGATCTATATGAACAAGAACATAGTGCTTCCCATTTAGTAAATAAACCCTAGATGGTCTAAATAAGTCAATGTGAACCAAATCTAGGGGTTTATAAGTTGAATCTTCATTCTTTAACTTGAAATAGAATTTTTACTATTTCCATTTTTGAAATGGGTTATAGATTTTATCATTCAAGAATTATAGTTTAGGTAGGTCCTTTAGAAACCTATTCCTAGTGAGATTACTAAGTGATTTAATATTTAAATTTTCTATTCTCCTCTTAAAAATATGATATTATTTGTGAATGGTACATAGACATGAAACATTTTGAGAAAATAAGGAATTGAAATCTAGAACATAAAAATTATAATTTCTTAAAGTAGTAAAAAATAAATCCTTTTTAAAATGAAAAACAATAAGGGAATTATTTCCATACTTAACAATAAAACCATCATAACGTAGCTGTGAGATTTTATGCAGATTATACTTCAAACTAACTACAAATACAACTATAGAAATTAAATAATATTAGAATTACCATTTTTTCCAAGGCCAATAATTTTGCCTTTATATTTTACCACAAAAGTGAAAAGTATACAATACACCTTTATTATAATCATGAAAGTTTAATCTCTCCAGTCATGTGTCTTGAACATCCACTGTCTATGTACCATAAGTTCTTACTGGATCATTTTGAAATCACTTTAACTTTTGAAACTGGTTTACTTAATCAAACCAATTATATGAACACTGGTTAAGATTAGATATTAAAGTGTAATATCTATTTATAGATTTTAAAACCAATGCAGTTTTATCTTTGAAATAAAGAGAAACAGAATTGAAACACAGAACAAATTAAACAAGGGGTTTAGTCTCTAGTTGAGACTTAATCCCCTCCACTTGGAAATCACCTACTGTAAAGAATATTATTATATCTATAATCAGATCCATAACATGGATTAGGTATAAATACAATATAAAAGAATATTTCTATTCTAAAATCCTATTTCATAGTTATTCATGGGATGAAAAAAAAATCGGCCATGAAGGAACTCCTCCTGAGTTTGTGTGGGAATAGAAAAATAGTGAAATATCGAGAGAGTTTTTCAGCACACTCCACTTATATTTTAGGATTCAGTGTGTGAAAAATACACATATAAATATAGAACATGTTAAAATATTAGAATAAATAGTGTGAGAAAATATGAGAAGATATGTAAGTTGTATAGCTGCGCAGTCTGAATAGCTTCTGATGCTTGAGGGTCCTCATATTTGGCTTGATGAGGAGCTCGAATAGGTTTCTTTGGAATTGCATAAAAAATAATGTCATAGATTTTTATTCCCTATAAGTATATACTTTGAGATAATTATATTTAGTTATGTTTATGAAATATTATTGATTGTTTTTATATTTCACACTTTCACGCACGCATATATTTATTATATAAGCGGCCAGATCAACACATGAGGGAGTCCTTGGAAATATATAGCTTTGTAGCTTAAAATATCTGTTGAACAAAAAAAAGATTTCATAGATCCTTATATAGAGTAGTAAGTAATGAAACATATGAATCTATATTAAATACATCTATGGAGTGGTTTAAGAATAAATATTAACAATGTAACGACCCAATCTTTTTGAGTAGTATATTAACTTACTCTTATTGATTTAATAAGATGTTAATGGTTAATGCAGAAAGAGGAGTCGATGGATTCATCCAGTAGACTCAACCCTTACGAAGCCCACTTATCAGAGCTTGGGAAGGAGGTAGCATCTGTGGGCTTCGCTTTGGACCAAGCCCAAGCCGAGCTCCAGCGTGTCAAGCTTGAACGAAAACGCTTGCAGGAGAAGTTCAAGTTAGTGGAGGTTGCTACTAGGGCAATGTTATCTGATCCTCCCTCAGATTCTCTCACCATATCACACCTTACACTTAGGTCTTATGCCAGTGTTATAAGGGGCTATGTGATGAGACCCTAGTTTCCTTGTGTAATTCTCTCGGGTGAATAAATTGAGATTTCTTCCTTTAGTGATGTTTGTGAAATTTCAAATGCCTAGATAATTTTAGAATGTATTTTATTGATGAATTTTGAAAAAGGGATATTTTGAAATATTTATGTAAACCCTAAATAACTAATGATGTGTAATGATTTTCAAAAAATGGTCTTCTACAAAAGTGTTCAGTAAGGAATTTGGAGTCTAATAAGATCAACTTAATTTTTGATGAATAGTAAATTATGAATAGTGATTTTACGCTTAGGATTAGTAATGTGACCAAATGGATTAGTAATTTCACTCAAAGAAAGTTTTAATATAATTTAGACACCTTGGTTAAGTAATGTGATTCAATAAAATGGGTAAATAACGGTTTCATAAATTATTAATCAAGTATTAGTTTTTTCGGATGAATAGTGTTTTTTAATTAAAAATTTAATTAAAAATAATTAGAAAATTATTTTTATAAAAATGACTTTATTTTTGAACTCAGAGCATCGATATTATGTTAAGGTAATTTTTGGGGATTTTTCTGAAAAAAATGAATTTTCGATGAATAGTGTTTTTATTTAAAAATTAAATTAAAAATATTTATAAAAATATTTTTATAAAATGGATTTCATTTTTGAAATCAGAGCATTGATATTTGGTTAAGGTGAAATTTTGGGATTATTCTGAGAAAGTTGAATTTTCAGTGAATAGTAAAAATACCGTTTTAGGGTTTCAGTATGTTTAATGACATCATAATGATGTCATGATGATGTCATGAGATCTTTTGAGGGTTGGCCGGCCAAGGGTGACGAATTATTGTTTTGGGGTCCCCATGTGGCCTAACTCCATGATAAATGCCAAGGGAGAGCCCATGGGTTTGAGAAAAGCACATGTGAGGTGTCCTTTGGCCATTAATGCTTTGTCCCCTCACTTTCCCTATAAATACCCACCCTTTCCTCCCTTGGTTTTCACTCACAACTCTTCCCCAACGAAGTTCTGGTCTTCTTACCTTCCAAAGAGTCCTCCCAAGGTGCCCCCAAGCCCTCAAGGTCCAATCCTTTGAGTTTCAAGAGTCACGTTTTAAGGTAAGGGATCCGACCCCTCTCTTTCTTTTCGTGTAATCTCTTTTATGTCATTCCTTTTATGCTCCATGTGATTATGTGAGAGGATGTTCTTTTATCTTCCTCTTACTTCCCTTTCATGTTTATATGATGAGAGATCCCCTCTTACTCTCATCATTTCGTTTTATGAAAGCTTAAGTGACGCCGTTAGGCTGCCGAATGTTTAAGTGATTCTTTCACCCTTCTCATTTTTTTTCAAGTTCGATTTTCATGTCAAATCTTTCAAGTTCCTTTTTATTATGTTGGGGTATGATCTCTATATCTATCATACTGATCTCTTATGATCATATGATGAGAGACCCTATTTTATTTGTCCAATTCATTTTTGTTGAAGTTTAAGTGACGCCGTTAGGCTGCCGAATTTTCATAAGAGAAATCAAATTTTTGTCTTCCTTCCATGTTTTTCGTTTCAATTGGTATGTCCTTGAAATTGCATCACCATGTCCATATATCCTTATTATTCTGTCCCTTTACCTTTTCATGGGTCAATTATGATTGTTCAACCCATGTTCCCTCTCTTTTCAAAGTTTCTAAAACCTTGTAACATAGCCGTTATGCTGCAGAATTTTCGTCTCAAAATGCCTCTCTTTTCTCAAAATTATTTTATGTTATAAAGTGAATACTCAAAGCTCCTATTTCTAAAGGGGTATTCACATATATATAAAAATGATCTATTTTAAATTCTGGGATTTACATACATGATACCCGCTTTCCCTTTCCGTGGGTTTAAAGTAACGTAAAGATCATGTCTTTAAAACAGTTTTTGAAACGTTTTGATTATGAAATGAAACCCATTTGTTTTATGCTATATGGGTTATTTATGAAATGTTTGATGATGATATATGTGGCTCACATGAAAATAAAGACAAATTTAAGGGTGCGCCCTGATAGCGCTCCAATGCATTGGGTAAAGACTTAATCTCTAGAGATGACCATTTTAACGACGCCTTGGTGAATAACCTTGGTAATTTTTAACGACACCTTGGGGATGGACCTTGGTGAAACGAAACGATTGTCAATATTAAATGTTTTAGCCACATCTTCAAGTTATGAAAAATGATTATTTTTATTATGATGTACCTCATGATTTCTTTCTCATGCCTTAAAGTTCTTTTCATGTCCTTATTGAAGTATCTCAAGTTCACTTGTAAAATGTTTCTCTTGTTTCCCTTACTGGGCCTTCTGCTCACCCTTTCTTTTGATGTATGTCCCCAGGTTATGAGATGCATAATGAACATAGGATGAACTAAAGGAGAAGCCTTTCAAGTGTTTAAGAAGAATGTTTTTATGTTTTTTTTTATGTATTATGATCCTTGTTTCCAAGACACTAAACCTTAACGATCCTCAGTTCCGTGTAATGAAATGAAAGATTATGTTATAAAATGGCGGGATGCTATAAACAATGTCTCTGAGAGTATGTCTACATAAACTCCCATAAACTAGCCATTAGAAGAATTAAATTCAAATGAAGTAGAACAACAATCGTGTCTGACACTGTTGTTACCGATAAACCATTTACAGTTAAAAATGGGAACTTTAATTTTAAAGTAATCAGCCTCCCATATGTCTTCAATCACTCCATAATATGCACTTGATGCCGAAATTGGGATTCTGTCCTTAGCACTCGAAAAATGCATTGCTTCTGCAAACACCAATACACCACTATTCTGAACTGCACTTCTATTGTCCTGAGCTTTCGTATGAAATGTATAGCCATTAATGTCATAAGCGGACCATGTTATCACATTTAAAGATGGACCACCCACTATCCATTTTAATGTCTCTGATACATCTAATCTACCAAGCAAGGTCTTTTTAAACCATGGAAAAAAAGTTTTGTTGTGCTCATTCAAAATCCACATTTCTTTCTTCTTTGGATGACATTGTTTCAACTCATTAATATGAAATGTGATATACGGTTGAACATCAGCTATGTTATTCAAGATGTATCATTCTAACTTCTTCATATGTTCAGCTGACAGTGATTTGACTTTCAAGCCACGAATCCCCTTTCCCTCATTATTAACCCGTTCATGGCGAGATGGAGGCAAACCTATGTGTTGCGCCGTAGCCAAGTAGCTCGTACAAAACTCTGCTACCTCCTCAGAAATATACTTTTCAATAATGGAGGCTTCAGGTCGATATGGATTTTTAACATATCCCTTTAATATTTTCATATACCTTTCAAAAGGATACATCCAACGAAGATATACAGGTCCACAAAGCCTTATTTCTCGAACCAGATGAATCATTAAATGCACCATCATATCAAAAAAAGTTGGAGGAAAATACATTTCCAAATGACAAAGTATAAAAATTGCATCCTTTTCCAAAATGTTCAAAGAATTCACATCAATCGCCTTGTTTCAAACTGAATTGAAAAAATAACACAACCTCATTATAGTCTTTCTGACACGGATGGGCAATATTCCACGCAGTGCAACTGGTAGAATTTGTTGCATCATGACGTGACAATCATGTGATTTCATACCTATCAACTTCAAGTCTTTCAATGAGACAAAATTTTTTACATTTGAAGAATAACCTTGAGGCACTTTGATATCATGAAGACACTGACAGAAGCTACTTTTCTCCCTCTTCGATAATGTATGACAAGCCGGGGGAAGAAATGTTCATCTTCCTTTAGGAGTGGGAGCTAACTCCAAACGTATTCCCATTGACAGTAGGTCTAACCTTGCATTCAACCCATCTTTTGTCTTTCCTTTAATATATAGCAATGTTCCGATCAAAGACTCACAGATATTCTTCTCCACGTGCATGACATCAATATTATGTTTGACTTCATGATACCTCCAATATGGTAGCTCAAAAAATATTGACCTTTTCTTCCAAATATGTCTATCATTACCAGATTTCTGTGTCTTTCCCAATGTCACATCAAGGTTTTTCACCCTCTCAAAATAAAATTCTGGGGATAAAGGTTGAGGAGCAGTATCAAATTCTTGTGATCCATTGAATGCCTTTTTTAGTCTTCTATAAGGGTGATCCATAGGCAAAAACTTTCGATGACCCATGTACACTGTTTTCCTCCCATGATGCAATTGACAATATGACGTCTGTTGTTCGCAAATTGGACATGCTTTATGCCCTTTAACACTGTATCCAGACAAATTTCCATATGCTGGGAAGTCATTTATAGTGAATAGAAGCATTGCATGCAGTTGAAAATATTCCATTTTATAAGAATCATACACCCTAATACCATCAGCCCATAACAATTTCAAATCATCAATCAGCGGTGACAAGTATACATCAATATCATTGCCGGGTTGCTTTGGACCAGAGATCATGATACTCAACATGACATATTTGCGCTTCATACAAACTTCAGGAGAGAGGTTGTAAATTACCAATAAAACAGGCCATGAACTATGTGTGCTACTGAGGGTTCGGTATGGATTCATTCCATCTGTGCACAAGCCTAGTCTCAGATTTCTAATTTCATTTCCAAATGTAGGGTACTAGGCATCAATTTTCTTCCATTGTGGACAATCAGCTGGATGACGTATTTTTCCATCACATACCCGCTCATCAGCATGCCATCTTAACCTTTTTGCATCATGTGAATTAGAAAATAAACGTTTGAAACGAGGAATTTTAGAAAGATACCAAAATACCTTTGAAGGGAGCTTTGTAATATCTACATCAGCTTGTGATTTTTCTTTCACCTTATACCGTGATGTCCCACATCTAGGACACTCTTTCAGAAATTCATATTCCTTCCTATATATAATGCAGTCATTCGGACAGGCATGTATTTTCCTGTATCCCAATCCCATCGGGCATAATATTTTTTTGGCCTTATAATGTGAATCTGGAAGATCGTTATCTTTTGGAAGAATGTCTTTCATCAATTGTAGCAGCTCTGTAAAACTTCTGTCACTCCATCCATGTTTCGCCTTCAGGTTAATCAATCTTAACACCGCCGACAAAACCGTAAAATATGTACAACCAGGATATAATGGTTTTTCGGCATCACCATATAGACGTGCAACTGTCAGTTCTATCTCAATTTGTTCTGCTACAATATCACGAATCATTTCTTCAATTCCATCGGAGTTACCATCTTGCGATTCATTATCATCAGTGACATTCTGTCCAGTTTCGCCATGCCAAATCCAAGGGTTGTAACTCGGATTGAAACCATGACAAATCAGATGATCTTTTATCTCTCTACTTTTCAACTTCTTCATATTTAGACATTTCAGGCATGGACAGAAAAAAATTTCATTACTTGGAACATTTCGTTTAGCAAATTCCAAAAAGGCATCAACAGCTTCCTCATATTCATTGCTCATTCGATGTGCCGTAATCCAACTTCGACTCATTATTACCTATAACAAATAACAAAAATATATATATTTTTTAGATAAGACAAATATATGTTTATATGAAAAAAATCATAATTTGAATGTAAACAATTTTGAAATATAAAACAAATCGATGTGTAAACCCCCCTGGACACCCCCCGACCCCTCTGGACAGCCCCCAACCCCTCCTGGACACAACCCCCACCCCCGACCTGCTTGGACACCCCCCTGGACACCCCCAACGCCCACCCACACCCTTGGACAGCCCCCACACCCACCCACCCCCTTGTAAACCCCCCTGGACACCCCCCGACCCCTCTGGACAGCCCCCCACCCCTCCTGGACACCACCCCCACCCCCTACCCCCTTGGACACCCCCCTGGACATCCCCCAACCCTCTGGGCAGCCCCTCCACCCACCCGGACAACCCCAAATACCCTCTGGAGAGGCCGCCACCCACTTGGACAGCCCCCCACACCCATCCACCCCCTTGGACAGCCCCCCACACCCATCCACCCCCTTGTACACCCCCCTGGACACCCCACCGACCCCTCTGGACAGGCCGCCACCCCCTTGGACAACCCCCCACACCCACCCATCCCCTTGGACACCACCCTGGACACCCCCCGACCCCTCTGGACAGCCCCCGACCCCTCTAGAAAGCACCCCCACCCCTCCTGGACACAACCCCCCACCCCCGACCTGCTTGGACACCCCCCTGGACACCCCCCAACCCTCTGGACAGCCCCCGACCCCTCTGGACAGCCCCCACCCCTCCTGGACACCACCCCCACCCCCTACCCCCTTGGACACCCCCCTGGACATCCCCCAACCCTCTGGGCAGCCCCCCACCCAACCGGACAACCCCAAATACCCTCTGGAGAGGCCGCCACCCACTTGGACAGCCCCCCACACCCATCCACCCCCTTGGACAGCCCCCCACACCCATCCACCCCCTTGGACACCCCCCTGGACACCCCACCGACCCCTCTGGACAGGCCGCCACCCCCTTGGACAGCCCCCCACACCCACCCATCCCCTTGGACACCACCCTGGACACCCCCTGACCCCTCTGGAAAGCCCCCTACCCCTCTAGAAAGCACCCCCACCCCTCCTGGACACAACCCCCCACCCCCGACCTGCTTGGACACCCCCTGGACACCCCCAACCCTCTGGACAGCCCCCCACCCCTCCTAAACACCACCACCCACCCCCTACCCCCTTGGACACCCCCTGGACACCCCCCAACACCCACCCACACCCTTGGATAGCCCCCCACACCCACCCACCCCCTTGTAAACCCCCCTGGACACCCCCCGACCCCTCTGGACAGCCCCCCGCCCCTCCTGGACACCACCCCCACCCCCTACCCCCTTGGACACCCCCCTGGACATCCCCCAACCCTCTGGACAGCCCCCCCACCCACCCGGACAACCCCAAATACCCTCTGGAGAGGCCGCCACCCACTTGGACAGCCCCCCACACCCATCCACCCCCTTTGACACCCCCCTGGACACCCCACCGACCCCTATGGACAGGCCGCCACCCCCTTGGACAGCCCCCCACACCCACCCATCCCCTTGGACACCACCCTGGACACCCCCCGACCCCTCTGGACAGCCCCCGACCCCTCTAGAAAGCACCCCCACCCCTCCTGGACACAACCCCCCACCCCCGACCTGCTTGGACACCCCCCTGGACACCCCCAACCCTCTGGACAGCCCCCCCACCCCTCCTAAACACCACCCCCACCCCCTACCCCCTTGGACACCCCCCTGGACACCCCCAACACCCACCCACACCCTTGGACAACCCCCCACACCCACCCACCCCCTTGTAAACCCCCCTGGACACCCCCCGACCCCAAATCCATGCACCTATGCCATGGTTGTGTGTGAATAAAGTAGTAACAACTGTAAAAGGGAAACCCATCCAAATGGACACGCCCCAAACCTCTCGGGGATTTATAGAAAACGATGAAAAATTAGTGAAATCATAAAATTACTCAATATTTCAAGTCGAACAAATAGATCTGGGGATGATAAATAAGATTATGCTGCCAAAACGAGTTAAAAGGGTTCGCAATCGAAGAATCTTAGCTAGTTTCAACAAAAAAATCACAACACATATATATATACTATCCGTGAAAAAAAAACGAACGAGTGGGAGGATTACCTGAGTGCTGCGAGTTTAGATGATTGATCCGAGGAGATTAAATATGAGAAATGATGATCGCAAAACGAATCTAAACCAACTAAATGGACGAGCCGATTCGGGTTTACGCGCGAGAGAGACGAGTCGCGACTGTCGAAGGTAAACTCGCGAATGACAATCCACGGGTCTGGGTAAATTTTTAAATGAGTTATCACGTCGGTTATTCAATAACCGACGTGATAATTGTTTTAAAAACATTTATAACGTCGGTTATTTCAATAACTGACGTAAAAACCTTCCTCCGATTCATTTTTTACGTCGGTTATAAAATAACCGACGTTATAAAGGGCTCAAAATCCGCGTTTTTTTACGTCGGTTATGGAATAACCGATGTCAAAAACATCTGCGGATTCTTTTTTTACGTCGGTTATTTTATAACCGACGTAAAAAAGCCTTCAAAAACCGCATTTGTTACGTCGGTTATTCAATAACCGACGTAAAAAGGCCTTCGAAAACCGCGTTTTTTACGTCGGTTATTTTTATAACCGACGTAAAAAACGAAGGCGCGCGATTAATAACGTCGGTTATTTTTATAACCGACGTTAAAGGTGTACCGAACACAGGTTTTTACGTCGGTTAAGAAATAACCGACGTAAAAAACCTCGTTTTACATATTATGACGTCGGTTTTATATAACCGACGTAAAAAATGGTGACGTAAAAAACGTTTTCTGCACTAGTGTTTAATGAAGATAAAAACATCAAATCAAATCAAACATTGATTTTTAAATAAATTCATGTTAGGTTAATATATTCATTTTCGATTTAGGATAAAAACATGATTGATACAAAAAATTCCCAAGATTGAATTTGGATCAATCACTCATGAAGAATAGTTTTACTTCACTAGTCATTGGTGATATCCATGAACCACTTGGCACACTGATCATCCACTTTCAATCTATTGTTATTCACCCATGAATTATACTACTATAGATCTTGTCAAATACCTAATGTTATATGGACATCCCTAGATATTTTCCACAAAGGGGATTAAATTGGGCTGTTTTGGTGTGGAAAACTAAATAAATAAATAAGTAAATAAATAAATAAATTTATCAGTTTATTGATCAACCCTTGATAACTCTTTAACAAAACAGCCGACATAGACAAATATTGTGTCACACCTAGGGTAAAACCAACATTTCAAATTTAATGTATGTTTCATATTTCCAATTTAATACTATGTAATAGATTTAATCAATTATTTAAAAAAACTATATGCAAGTGATATAATATATTTAATATTTTTATTATATCAATACCAAGCCTCCTCATGCCTTAAAATTTTGCACTGACTTAGCACATGTGCTCAATAATTTTATTTTAAATATTACAATGTTTTAAAAGGTTAAAAGAGAGTTGTTACAAGAAAAATTTATTATTTAAATTTAAAAGTAATTAAATTTATCTCGATGAAAGGGTGTGATGAATGTTTATGGGAACTGAAAATATTATTGTTAAATGCTCCAGTTTGAGCCTTGTGTGATATAGCCATATAAGTTAGGTGTGACTCAGACTGTAGAGGCACATAGTTGGTATAGAGTTTGGAAAAGCATGAAAAAACCATTTATTCCATTAAATTGGAAAATTTAACATTTTATACCCATGATTTTATGTGAAAACCCCCTCACTTATTCCACCTTCACTCACACATTACCCAGACTACTCCATCCTATCCATCCTTTTATTTACCTTAGATATGGTGTATTATTGGTGGATTTTCATTGTTTTTAAAGGAAATATATCCCCTATGGTACCCCTTAACTCATATACTATCTTCTTTTCATGTTTTAGTTTTTCTGTTTGGGATTTTAGTTCTGATTTTGCTGGAGCATAGTGGAATCAGACTCGGTGATGACGTTTTGATCTAGCTAGGAAGAGGATGTCTAAAGAGGTTAATTGAACTTTTTCTTATACTATTTAATTGAGGTATGTCAATGTTGTGATTTTAAAAACATTTAATGATTTTTTTATGATTATGAATTATTCAGGTTTGAAGATATACTGTAGGTTTTGGGAAAGTGTTTGGTTTTAGTTATTTTGCAGTGAGAACGACCTGTGTAGTTTTTGGAATTATTACTTAATAAATAAAATTGTATAATTTTTTAAATCATTTTGTGTTTAATTATTTAATTTTCAAATATTTAAAATTAAATAATTTCTATTGGTTTGATTGTGATACAAGACCCCTCATGTTTAGGATGAATTTGGACACACCTTATCTGTTATTGCCGACCCTTATAAAGTAAATGGAAAGCTTATTATGAGATATGTATCCTGTCATACCTTCCCTATGGTGTTTATACGTGTTTATGGTTGTACATAAATTCACAAGATCTCCCTTGAGGGAGAATCTTCCAATTTAAATTTATTCTGACGACTTGTTTTGTTAAATTATTTTGGTCAATTATAATGGATGGATGATAGGGGTTACTAGAAACCCTTATGTGCCAGGTTAATGGCTTGGAATTGAATGCCATGATTAAGACCCTTGGGATAATGAGTAGCCTACATAACTCTTAAGAGGAAAGGATTCACCCAGTGAGGTATGTCCGTACTTGTATAGGACTAGGTGGATAGACCTTAGACTTTCTGAGACCAGGTTGGTTGTGTAAACCATCTCAAAGTGATATTGAGAACCAAGATGGGCCATAACCTATATCTTGATGATTGACATAGTGGAAAGACCTTATTTATATTTCAATCCTATACTACCATATTCATGATGCTTGGGATGTGATATCCTGATGTGTTGGGTGTTTAATGGAGACCATGTCTCTGACGTAGAATATTCGAAGTGGGATACCTTTTTCGCTCACTATTTCTAAGGATCTCTAAAGGGATGCCAATATTAGATACCCATTCTGAGGATTACATGAGGAATTAAACTACTTTTATGAGGACACTGAGGAGTCTAAAATGGATAAATATCTAGTGTAATGACCCAAGGGATCCAAGTGGGTGCCCTAGTGGTTTTACAACCATAAGAGAGTACACCATGGGGTTGAGTATAAATGGCAGTGAGTGTCATCTTTGAACCTGCACAAAACATATAAACCTCAGAGGATATAGAATCTAAGATGGGTTTATGAATTTTAACAACCCTGGTCTTTTATTTATATTAGCACTCAATTTCTATTGATGTATCTAAGAATTCGATACATTCTTCCTATAACATGTTTTATGGGACTAAATTTATGTAACAACTTAGTGGGGATGCCCTGATGTATTTATTGGGACCCAAATTATTAGACTTTTTTATTAAATGTTACCTTCCCAAGAATTCCTTGTTTCATGTGGATTCCGTCTTACATAGAGAATAAAGTGGTGGTTGTCAATTGGAGCTTATAACTCCTCTTAGTTATCATGTGACCCGAGATTCCAAGCTTACTAGGATCTTGGTGATTCCAAAGGTTTTTGAGTGGCCACATTTTCCTAGAGCATCAGATTCTTGTTTCATCCCTAAGGGTTGATAATGATCTTCTAAATCGATTCAAATTATACTCATCGTCTTAGGTGAAAACCCATTATTTCATTTTCTAGAGTTGTTTGGGAATGGGATTTTGATCAAGTGGTTTAATTTTACCACATTACTATCTTGTATCAGAAGTGTATTACATACATTTTTCCTAAGGTTCAGCACCCTCATGAATTGTACATGTTTCCAATGTCTTGATTTCCTATGGACAAGGCCATATGAATCTGATGAAATTATGGATTTGGGAATGATGATATGTCATATGGGTTCCATTGGTTAAACACACATTGAGTGGTATTAATTTGAATCCTAGAATCTATCCCTATCCCTTATTTATAGGCTTCTAACTGATAGCTGGAACCCTACCTCAAATAGTGGAGGTGAGTATAGGTGACAGTAGGGATTGTTTTTGTTTCCCCCTGTGGTGATATGTCTTTCTCAGAGATATTTTGGTGCTAGAAAATGTAGTTATGGCTAGACCAGGGTATCCATTTCGTCCTCAGTACGACATTGGATTTTTCAATTATTTTTAGTTGTTATTATTAACTTTAATATTCATATGAGTATCTCATATATACATAGACTTAATTTAACAGATATGCACGGGACCATGTTTATGGTGACCTAACGAATTTTGTAATGACACCCTCCTTGGGCCATCATTTACCTAGGTTACCTATGAAGATGTTAACTTGGTTATAGGCATAGGTTTGGATAATGCATGATACTTGTCATGTAGGATGTCTTGAATGTTTACATCGATCATGGGTATGTTGTTCCATTAGGATTAGTAGAGGATCCTTGTGTATTTTTTTTTATTTATTTTATTCTAAATGTGGTTGGTCTAATGGGTAATCATTATTGTATATTTGACATGGATTTTGGTGAATTTATATCATTTCGTTTTATTACAGTCTTATTTATATTTTTTTTATTCCAAACTGTAATTGTTTTTTCTACAGATGAAAATTGGTTATTTCTACTATTTTTTTACTATGATATTAGGAAATAATATCCCAATGGACACAAACCATGTCCTTACTTCTACTCGGTAGCATCTGGTGTATGAGAAGTTGTGCTTTCTGCCTTATTTAAAACTTGTTATACTACTATTCCTAGAGTGATCCGGGCTAGGATGTGACAAAGTGTTATTAGATTAGTCTCTTTACTATTTCTTTATTATTTAGAACTGGTAGACATGATGTGTATTAGGAATGTGTCAGATACTATGATAGAAATTATACTACTGTGTTGAGAATACTTTTTCCAGTAACAATTCTAGGTTTCCATGTATATGAGATTACTATTCTTGATATGATATTTTAAAACCGAGTATGATTTTTACTTCGATCGACTCACATATGGTGTGAATTTTATGATTTATTATGGATTTATAGCTCTTATCCTACCGGTAAGTGGATATTGATTGGTTTTAAATATTTTAAGGCATAAGAAAGTGGTATTTATTCATACATATTATTTGGAATATAGGGTCTACATTTTGTAGGCCTTTTAGTGCATGAATTTATTGAATAATAATGCTAACTATTTAAAGTGAGTATACCAACAAAAATAGTGGTTTCCATATAGGTTTATTGTAGTATTATACTAATTGAAATCACCGTGGTTATATTGTAGATGGAAGGTTATGTGGATTTATGGTGAGATTTTTTATAATGAGGATGACGACACCAGACAAAATTCCTATTTTAGCGGTGGTTTATTAAACTGCCGCTAAAAAAATTGTAAGAATTTAGAATCAGTTTTTTAAAGTCGTCACTAAATTTTATTCATTTATTAAGAAAATATGCTTAACCTCTTATCCCTCCACTTATACCCTGAGCACCCCCACTCTCCCTTGAGAACCCCCTACCTTAATCCCATGGCTATGAGGTATTTCCCCCCTCACCGACTTCTCCTCTAGTTCCCCCCTCACTGCGAGTACCCATCACCGGTGCTCCATTTCCCCTCGATCCAGATCCTTCATTCGCAGTTAGTTTTCCCCTCATCACCCCCAACCTCTCACTCACCATAACTGATATTTCTCATGAGCCCCACTATAGATGCCCCTCTCTAGTAATATGGTTTCCCCTGAGCCTTCCTCACCATCACCCTCACACTCGACATTTACAGGTCTTCTCCAATGAGCCAACCCCACCAGAAGGTATATGGTAAAAAGTTTTGAGTTGGGTTTTCAAAGTATCTAGGTTATGATATAATTTAAGGTATTTTTTGTTTATGGTGTGATGAAAACCTCTATATACTCAGCATACTTTTATTTTTAGTGATTTTACTATTTCTATTGGTATAGGGTAGGTGATTCTATTAGTTTATAATTTTTTACCGGACTATCAATGCATGGACATTTTAAATTAACTTCTCAAAGATATAACACTTATTTAACTTATCTGTATTGATTTCAAAAGGGTTTCAATTTCTATTTTATAAATTAGTGTATTTTCAAGGGGGTTTCATATTTTATATGTATAAATTATTCTTTTAAAAGGGACATTATAATTTTAATTTATTTTATAAAGAACTTATATATTTTATTATATCATAATTAGAACCATAATTGATTATATTAATTATTATAGATTTTAAGATAATGAATTAATGGGTTTAAATTATATTTTTTTTTATTTTTCCATGTTTGGCATGAAGTAATGGTGATATTATTTGATTCCACCCTTTATATGTTCCACTTTTTATCATATATATTAATTTTAGGTCATATTTTCTGAGATGAATTTGATATGAAACATTTTGTTTATATACATCTATGTAAATGTGTTACATGATAGTATTATTATTTTTGATCTTTTGATGTATGGAATTAGAAAAATTCACTGGAATCCATGGGTATATATGTGGGAGGTCCAGGTAAAAGTGTTATAATAGTTTGACTTAATTCTACTCATACATGTTGTTATGATTTTACTCTAGCTATTAGAATTCAATCTCAATGAGGCCAAGAAAGTGTAAGTTGGAATGTGACAATAGGTTTTACTCATACCCTAGTGATATGATTATGTGTGAGTAAAGTATTAGATTGTATCATTAAGACTGTGAGAGTTATCTTTTGATGTTTAATGGTTATTTTTTTTATATTTTTTGACAGATTTGTTTCACCTAGAAAAAATTATCTTTATTTTAATAGTGAATATTAAATGGATTATTTATTTTCAATAATCCATCTTACAAATGTTAATTTATTTTATTATTTTTTCTCAAACTGGCATATATGGTTTATCATATCATTGAAAAATGTGTTCTTGAAAACAATTGAATTCCATTAAACAATGGTGTATTTTTTTTAAAAGTGATTTTATGGAAATGGTTAGATTTTTAAATTGGTTTTCAATGTATAATTTGATAAATGATTTTCAAAGAACATTTGAAATATTTTTTTCTTAATGATTTCATGATTTTTTACCTTTATTCTATTTTACATAATACCATCCATGATTGATTTCCTTTTTTACTTAGACTTTTTTAGTAATTATATGAATCTTATTATAACTAATTTGGTTTATTTTTTTTACTTGCATTTATATATTTTACTACTTAGTTGTACTTATGTGTTTTAATTTTTTTAATAAAGTGTTGGTGCACTGTGATATATTTAGATAAAATCTATATCACATTACCGAGGAACACGCCTCAATTTGCTAACGGTTTCGAAGAGTTTTTAAATTTTTAAATTTACAATCGATCTGTTGATGGGACAATAAGATTTCCATGTACTGAATGTAAATTTATATTATGGTTGAAGAGACATGAAGTTTATGAGCAATTGATATTGAAGAAATTACCTGCTCAATATTTAT
This sequence comes from Viscum album, assembly GCA_963277665.1. Lineage (NCBI taxonomy): Eukaryota > Viridiplantae > Streptophyta > Magnoliopsida > Santalales > Viscaceae > Viscum > Viscum album. The sequence continues at coordinate 1,546,721,013 of OY728142.1, forward strand.
GTTGGATTTGGCATGGAGAATCGAACTTTATAGAATGTTTGAGCACTGGTGTCAATCAACCGACTGATCTCCCAACTTTATCAACAATGTAAAATTAAGTGAAAAAACTTATAAATGATTATTTAACATTTCAAGACAACAACACCAACATCAAAACATATCAGAACAACCTGTTTAGGGTGATACAAATAGTAACTATAAAAGTGATGTTTTTGGGACTATATGACAACCAGATCAATATTGTAACATATAATTGGATCCTACTGTTGATTATGTGGAGAATAATTTAAGAGAGAACATAATTGAGGAGAAAAATGTGTTTTATGACCTATTTTATAATGGAAATCAAGAGTTGTATAGTGGATGATTGAAATATTCAAAACATTCTTTTTTGGTAAAGTTGTATTAAAAAAATGATTATGTGGAATTACAAATAATGTGATGTCCATGATATTGGATTTTTTTGTGATGAAATTATTGAATTTAAGATCCCTAAGTATTTTTATGATATTAAATGGTTTTAAGAATCTTAGAAAAAATTATAAAAAACACATACTTTTCCAAAGGATTTCATGCTTTATTGGGGAGAGGATTCTGGCAGAAAGGATTGTAAAAAACGTTCTTCTTATAGATGGAAGTCAATGGGTGGTGTTGAAAGTTCCAATCAGTATACTAGTATGAAGAAGTAGAAAAATAACACACCTACATAGTTTTTACATTACTTCCCTTTGAATCCTCCATTGAAAATATTATCCACGTCATCCGAAACTATCAAGCACATGAAGTGTAATATTATAAATAATAACAATAATGGGTTAATGTGGAATTGTAACACCCCGAGCTTCCATGATACGTTTCTCATTCAAAAATGCAATAGCTTGCATTGTACGCAACTTCGAGTTCTAAAACACCACGACTAATCAAAGTAGCCGTTATGAATAGTAATACCCACTTTTTGAAATTATATAAATTTTATATATCAAAATGGACTTCATTTTTGTATTCGTAATATCGAAATTATCCTAAGTTGAATTTATTGTAACTTTCGGAGAACTTCCAATTTTTTTATGAATAGTGAAAAATACTTAAAACAACTTTTTTAATCAAAATAATTTATTATGATAAATTATACTATTTAGTGGTTTTAAAGTATAATTAGAATATATTTTTACCATTTTATCCAACGGTGGTCATTAGAATTAATTTAACATTGAAATTGGACATAAACAATTGCCAATCTTTTGATATAAATTGTTTCTTAAAAACACGCTATTTGTTGTGACAGCGGGAATTAATTATAAAATTAATTAATGCAACTAATATGTTTGGAATTTTGTAAAATAGACATCATTTTTCAATTCGGAATATCAATTATAGCTTAGGGTGAAATTTTGGCCTTATTCTGAAAAACTTCAATTTTTGATGAATAGTGAAACCACTAAGTGGTTGTTAAATAACTGATTTTTCGTTTAAATGAAATATTACCACTTCTGTGATTTGATTTTCAAAAATCCAACATACATGGTTGTCATTAAGAAGTAAAATGTGGTTCAATGGGATAAAAATAATTTTTTGGTGAATAGTAACTTATTAAGTTCTTAATCGCGATTAGTGGTAATTAGGGTAGTTTAAGGTATAAATAATACTTTAATAATATTAAATGACCTAGACACATGTCCCAACCTCATTGGTTGTGTCATGGCCGACCAAGACAAGCCATGGCCTAACTTGGGGACCCCATGGATCCACTTTTGTTGGGAAATAACATAAATTACTTTTTATTTAATGTTAAAGTGAAAATGACACTAACATAAAGTGTTTTACTAAAACAATTTTTAAGTAGGGTTACACAAGTCCTAATTTTGATTATAAATAGTCATTGGAAAGATAAAAAGATTTCCTATATCATAGTATTTTTTTTATAATTTTTAGACATTAAATAAATTAAAGTATTTATGACATAATAATGATGCAGCGATGACATCATTATTTGACGATTTAAATAAAATGAGAAGATAATGCAAAATCCGAGGCTTACACTTGTCCAAAGCCTATTGGATGAAGATATTTCGAAACCTTATCACCTTAGCCTCGAATTATATAGATGTGGGACCTTTAGAATACGAAAAGCATTTTGAAATAATGTAACATTTCATTACTTTCCAAAAGTGCCCCTCCTCTCCACTTATAAAAGGCCCCCACCTCTCCCACCTTATTCACACCTTCAAGCCATTTGGCTCGGCCAACCTCTGCCCAAATACTCTCCCAACATCCCTCTCTTACTCCTAGAATCCTCACTTTGGTCAGAACTCTTCCCAAGGAAGCCTTTGGCTCAAATCAAAAAGAGTTACCCGATTTTGAGGTAATGTCTTTTATAATGTTGTTTTGTTTTATTTTTCTTCTCCAACCCCCTAAACTCTTTTTATTCATTTCTTTTGTAACAACACCAGTATCCTCAATATACTAGGATGTTGTTATAAGAAGGATTCGAGCTACACTTACACACACCTACATCTAATGGTTAAAGAACATACGGTTTCTGTGGATGGCGAATTTCTGCCTCACGAAGCGATGATTGTTCAACACTCATATAACACCTTCAAAGGTGGCCATTAAGATGTCACTATTTTTATATATGATATATAATATGTTTTTGTTTTACTTATGCTTCTGTATTTCTCATTTATGGCATACTTTATGATTTCCATTATGGGTAAAACGCGATAATTTCATTTTAGGAAGTGCGGACTACCGCCCCCTCAAAGTGATTTGAATCGTAAATGCCATATGTGGGATGTATAAAGGATGGAGTAAATGGTATTATACACTATATTATACTGGAATTATATTATACATTTATATCATTATGATTTACTTCCATTAAATATGAAATTGAAATGAAAGTAGCGTTCATGCGTACGTACGGCTTACCGTCTCCATGAACGGTGCATTTCATTTCTTACCTCTAAATGTTACGTGACATTATGAATGAATGTATATACTGTATATATGATATATATGATATCTACATCATGAATATAATTCCGGATATAATGGATATTTCACCACATGAACAACTTGTAATTATAAGAAGTTTATTTTTGACTCAAGTACCAAAGATCGACAAAACGACCGTTATTAACTTAAATAATTACATAATGTTCATATCATTGTAATAAGTGATATAATAAGGATAATGAAATTGAAAATGGTTCTTAATAAGGTATATATTAACTCTAGTTTATTATTCAGGAGGTTAAAGAACGGTTGAGTCAAGTCGGACACAAGGTAAGGGAACTTCTTAACCCAACTTCCATTCTTTGGGTTAATCTCTTACTTTCAAATTATGTCATGATATTATTATGTCCTATTTTGTATTTTTACTTTCTTTATGTGTACCTATAGTGAATACACATAATAGATCTATTTTATTTTAAAAATGATCTTTTTAAGGACTTTGTCTCAATCTCCTTTCATTGAGGCATATTTGGCTTTATACACAACTTTCCTTTATACGGTGTATAAACCCCTTTGACTTTCATGTTTATTCAAAAGGAATATTTTTTATACGAAGAATTTTACTAAACGACAAAAAGGGAATGTTTTTCTTTCCGTACTTATGCGGCGACAACGACTACTCCGCCGTCGTGACCGTTATTTGAGTTTCGGCTTCCTCTATAAGCCATCTTTTTTTTAAGAAAAATAAATACAATGTTTTAACTTTCTTTTATTTTGGTATTGAAAATGGTTTTGAAAGCATTTTTATTATATCAATGTGTTGTATTGATATCTTGTGATTGAAATGTGGAAATGTTATGTTTCCTTTATGCATGTTTTATGTGATACGATTATGTTATGGTTTATGATATGTTCAAACCTATTCATATGAGGAATGCATTGGACTTAATAAGTGACGGGTGGAGCCCGCTATAGCTCCTCGATGCATCGGCAGGTCTCATGAGACAAACTAGTGTCTTGGCACAAGGCCTTGACAAAATCTTATTTGTAGTCTTGGCACGAGGCCTTGGCTATGTGGTTATGATAGTCTGGCATTATGCATTCCATCATTATGAAAGTGGTTATTGATATTACATGTGATTATTCGACCAGTAGAATATCCATGTGAAGAAGTAAATGGCATTATCTCATTTTACTTTTTCCATATTATGTTGAAGTTCATGTTTAAGAGGCTTTTGTTTTAGTTATACATTGCCTTAAATGTTAATGTTTATTTATGAAAGCTTCCGCATTATTGTTATCCTTACTGAGCATTTGAGCTCACCCCTTTCAATGTTTAAAAATTTTCCAGGTTGTGAAGAAGTATTTTATGACTGACTTGCAAGAATAATCAGTGAAGATATGAGTGTGGAATATGAAGACCATGTTTTTTTTGTAGTTTGTTTAATTTTGATGTAATGAAAGACTTATGAATGTATCTAGTGTTTCCAAGGCTACTAAACTAATCGGTCTTTCGAGACTTGATCTTTTGGGATCATGCCAATGTTACGAAGTAATGCACCGGCTCTGGGTAGCTGGGGTCGGGGCGTTACAGTTGGTATCAGAGGCAGTTTAGTACTAACCTTGGAAGCTAGATTTAGATAAACTCTGATTAGAGCACATAGCCCGAAGATAGACTTTGAGGATTAGTATAAAAGAACATCTTAGAATATTGGTATTGTAGAGATTTTGTGAGTTTTCCAAGCAATACATTCCTGTCTGGATACGAGCAGGTAGAGGCGGCTCTGGCACAGATGTACCTAGGGGTAAAACCCGAAAACACCGCTTTGAGCTAGACTCGAACGGGAACTGGTGCACGACAACGGGCCTTGCTGCACTCTTGGTTACGACACTCCCGGGGGATATGCTTAGGATAATTCTCATTTTATTTACAAACCACTATGAAGGGTTATGAGTATATACTTCTCAAAGAAAACATTTCTTTTTATAATTATGGATTATATCCATAAATAGTCCAATTTATGTAAAGTGTTTTACAAGTATGGAATTATGTATTTTGATTCATAAACTAACCTAGTTTATGCCGTTGTATAGAAATGGCGCCCAGTAGAAGGAATGTGAACTCCAGCAGTACGTATGATCCAAAGAGTAAGAAGGATAGTATCTTTCACGGTATTAAGACAACATTTCGAAGGGAAATAGTCTCCCATGTGTTCTCAACATATGAAGAAATAGTATCATGTGTTAATAGGATAAGTAAAGAATTCTCTGAGTCCTATGGCTTTGAAGCGAAGCAAGAGACGAAAGGGATGGAAGAGAGAATGATGGATAAAGGGATGAGGGGAAAGAAGAATTTTCCAATATGTGGTAATTGTGGGAAGAAACATCATGGAACTTGCCTAAAGGGAATGGGAGTTTTTTATAAGTGTAGAGAAAAAGGACACAAAGTGCGTGACTGCAAGGGTAAGAAAATGGTTTCAAATGTACAATGCTTCTTCTGCAAGGATTGGGGACACTACGCAAAACAATGTCCAAATCATCAGAGCATGCCCCAAATGATGTTATTGGATAATAATCAAGTTATGATACTACCACAGATGAGGAGTAATGATTAGAGTTCTTATGTTGTTATTAAAGATTTTTTTTTAATTTGAGTGTTGTATCAATGATGTACTGGTTATAATAATTATGGAGTATATAAGGATTGTACTGCAGTACTATTTCATCAAGGACTTGAGATTGTGTGGAACCATGAAAAGTGACTCCACAGTAGGTTAAATTTTTGGAAAATATATGGTTGAGAGAAAGATAAACCATAATATGGTTTTGATACTGAGATTGTGATTTTGGAATAAGACGTGATTGATTTGGATAAATTATATTGGATATACTTAACTTCCTTGAAACTGATTGATGTTTTGTATACATTTTTTGGATAGAAGGAGTATATCTAGTATTCTATAAGGAATATGGGATCATGGTAATTCAGTATGTTTAAAAAGAATACATGATGAAGGTGTTCACATGTTGTTACGTGGGATAAAGGATCTTCATTATGTTTACCTTCCTTATAAAATTTGGACTGTGAGTTGGACAGAAGTATTTTGGATAACTATTAAGGTTGGAATGGATTAAGTTGAACCGTGGATAATATTGTTTAAGGTTAAAAAATTTATGAAGATTATTTTTGGAATATTATGATACTATAGTTTTAGGAAAAGGACAACCTGCAGGGTGGGGCATAACCCGTCGCGTCGGACAAAGCTGCAGGAATCGAACCCACAATCATAGTGCGACAGGCCTTTATTTCCTACCACTAGCCTACAGGAAGTCCCCGGTTATTACAAAATAATTTTACTAATCTAAATGGTATGTGTTAACATTTGGAACCTTATACAATTAGGATAAGTATAATATTTTTGAGTTCTATTATCTTTTGAGTGAAAGATGAGTTGAAGGTTGAAACTCTAATTGTCAAACATAAATATATATATACCTATCTCTTATTCAATGAATAAATTAATTCTTAAACTTTAGTAAAGGGATATTAAAATAAAAAAATGTGTTATCCTAATACCTTATGTCTTGTTGAACTGATGATATTTTAAATCAACATAGATTGAAGGCTTTGAGGCCCTCAATTTAACAGTTGATTGTGATTGATGACCTCAATCACTCCCTACAAATATTTGCGTTTTTCCTCCAATTATATGTCTTTAATTGCCACCAATGTTCTCCTAATCGAGATCATAATTGGGTGGTGACTTTTTCATTTCCCTTTCCCTCTTATTAAGACTAAATTCTATTAACCTTATTTCTGATGTGGGTTTTCCACAAAGGTATTTTCTATTTTCAACCTTTTATTTTCCAAGAAAAATTTCAAATTGCGAGGACGCAATTTATTGAAGGAGGGGAGAATGTAACACCCCGAGCTTCCATGATACGTTTCTCATTCAAAAATGCAATAGCTTGCATTGTACGCAACTTCGAGTTCTAAAACACCACGACTAATCAAAGTAGCCGTTATGAATAGTAATACCCACTTTTTGAAATTATATAAATTTTATATATCAAAATGGACTTCATTTTTGTATTCGTAATATCGAAATTATCCTAAGTTGAATTTATTGTAACTTTCGGAGAACTTCCAATTTTTTTATGAATAGTGAAAAATACTTAAAACAACTTTTTTAATCAAAATAATTTATTATGATAAATTATACTATTTAGTGGTTTTAAAGTATAATTAGAATATATTTTTACCATTTTATCCAACGGTGGTCATTAGAATTAATTTAACATTGAAATTGGACATAAACAATTGCCAATCTTTTGATATAAATTGTTTCTTAAAAACACGCTATTTGTTGTGACAGCGGGAATTAATTATAAAATTAATTAATGCAACTAATATGTTTGGAATTTTGTAAAATAGACATCATTTTTCAATTCGGAATATCAATTATAGCTTAGGGTGAAATTTTGGCCTTATTCTGAAAAACTTCAATTTTTGATGAATAGTGAAACCACTAAGTGGTTGTTAAATAACTGATTTTTCGTTTAAATGAAATATTACCACTTCTGTGATTTGATTTTCAAAAATCCAACATACATGGTTGTCATTAAGAAGTAAAATGTGGTTCAATGGGATAAAAATAATTTTTTGGTGAATAGTAACTTATTAAGTTCTTAATCGCGATTAGTGGTAATTAGGGTAGTTTAAGGTATAAATAATACTTTAATAATATTAAATGACCTAGACACATGTCCCAACCTCATTGGTTGTGTCATGGCCGACCAAGACAAGCCATGGCCTAACTTGGGGACCCCATGGATCCACTTTTGTTGGGAAATAACATAAATTACTTTTTATTTAATGTTAAAGTGAAAATGACACTAACATAAAGTGTTTTACTAAAACAATTTTTAAGTAGGGTTACACAAGTCCTAATTTTGATTATAAATAGTCATTGGAAAGATAAAAAGATTTCCTATATCATAGTATTTTTTTTATAATTTTTAGACATTAAATAAATTAAAGTATTTATGACATAATAATGATGCAGCGATGACATCATTATTTGACGATTTAAATAAAATGAGAAGATAATGCAAAATCCGAGGCTTACACTTGTCCAAAGCCTATTGGATGAAGATATTTCGAAACCTTATCACCTTAGCCTCGAATTATATAGATGTGGGACCTTTAGAATCCGAAAAGCATTTTGAAATAATGTAACATTTCATTACTTTCCAAAAGTGCCCCTCCTCTCCACTTATAAAAGGCCCCCACCTCTCCCACCTTATTCACACCTTCAAGCCATTTGGCTCGGCCAACCTCTGCCCAAATACTCTCCCAACATCCCTCTCTTACTCCTAGAATCCTCACTTTGGGCAGAACTCTTCCCAAGGAAGCCTTTGGCTCAAATCAAAAAGAGTTACCCGATTTTGAGGTAATGTCTTTTATAATGTTGTTTTGTTTTATTTTTCTTCTCCAACCCCCTAAACTCTTTTTATTCATTTCTTTTGTAACAACACCAGTATCCTCAATATACTAGGATGTTGTTATAAGAAGGATTCGAGCTACACTTACACACACCTACATCTAATGGTTAAAGAACATACGGTTTCTGTGGATGGCGAATTTCTGCCTCACGAAGCGATGATTGTTCAACACTCATATAACACCTTCAAAGGTGGCCATTAAGATGTCACTATTTTTATATATGATATATAATATGTTTTTGTTTTACTTATGCTTCTGTATTTCTCATTTATGGCATACTTTATGATTTCCATTATGGGTAAAACGCGATAATTTCATTTTAGGAAGTGCGGACTACCGCCCCCTCAAAGTGATTTGAATCGTAAATGCCATATGTGGGATGTATAAAGGATGGAGTAAATGGTATTATACACTATATTATACTGGAATTATATTATACATTTATATCATTATGATTTACTTCCATTAAATATGAAATTGAAATGAAAGTAGCGTTCATGCGTACGTACGGCTTACCGTCTCCATGAACGGTGCATTTCATTTCTTACCTCTAAATGTTACGTGACATTATGAATGAATGTATATACTGTATATATGATATATATGATATCTACATCATGAATATAATTCCGGATATAATGGATATTTCACCACATGAACAACTTGTAATTATAAGAAGTTTATTTTTGACTCAAGTACCAAAGATCGACAAAACGACCGTTATTAACTTAAATAATTACATAATGTTCATATCATTGTAATAAGTGATATAATAAGGATAATGAAATTGAAAATGGTTCTTAATAAGGTATATATTAACTCTAGTTTATTATTCAGGAGGTTAAAGAACGGTTGAGTCAAGTCGGACACAAGGTAAGGGAACTTCTTAACCCAACTTCCATTCTTTGGGTTAATCTCTTACTTTCAAATTATGTCATGATATTATTATGTCCTATTTTGTATTTTTACTTTCTTTATGTGTACCTATAGTGAATACACATAATAGATCTATTTTATTTTAAAAATGATCTTTTTAAGGACTTTGTCTCAATCTCCTTTCATTGAGGCATATTTGGCTTTATACACAACTTTCCTTTATACGGTGTATAAACCCCTTTGACTTTCATGTTTATTCAAAAGGAATATTTTTTATACGAAGCATTTTACTAAACGACAAAAAGGGAATGTTTTTCTTTCCGTACTTATGCGGCGACAACGACTACTCCGCCGTCGTGACCGTTATTTGAGTTTCGGCTTCCTCTATAAGCCATCTTTTTTTTAAGAAAAATAAATACAATGTTTTAACTTTCTTTTATTTTGGTATTGAAAATGGTTTTGAAAGCATTTTTATTATATCAATGTGTTGTATTGATATCTTGTGATTGAAATGTGGAAATGTTATGTTTCCTTTATGCATGTTTTATGTGATACGATTATGTTATGGTTTATGATATGTTCAAACCTATTCATATGAGGAATGCATTGGACTTAATAAGTGACGGGTGGAGCCCGCTATAGCTCCTCGATGCATCGGCAGGTCTCATGAGACAAACTAGTGTCTTGGCACAAGGCCTTGACAAAATCTTATTTGTAGTCTTGGCACGAGGCCTTGGCTATGTGGTTATGATAGTCTGGCATTATGCATTCCATCATTATGAAAGTGGTTATTGATATTACATGTGATTATTCGACCAGTAGAATATCCATGTGAAGAAGTAAATGGCATTATCTCATTTTACTTTTTCCATATTATGTTGAAGTTCATGTTTAAGAGGCTTTTTTTTTAGTTATACATTGCCTTAAATGTTAATGTTTATTTATGAAAGCTTCCGCATTATTGTTATCCTTACTGAGCATTTGAGCTCACCCCTTTCAATGTTTAAAAATTTTCCAGGTTGTGAAGAAGTATTTTATGACTGACTTGCAAGAATAATCAGTGAAGATATGAGTGTGGAATATGAAGACCATGTTTTTTTTGTAGTTTGTTTAATTTTGATGTAATGAAAGACTTATGAATGTATCTAGTGTTTCCAAGGCTACTAAACTAATCGGTCTTTCGAGACTTGATCTTTTGGGATCATGCCAATGTTACGAAGTAATGCACCGGCTCTGGGTAGCTGGGGTCGGGGCGTTACAGGAATTCAATAGATTCAAAATCATAGAATGTGTTTGATTAATTACATCCACAATTCCCATATGATTCTAGGAATATGCGATTGGGACTAGTTTCTGATGGATTTTACCCATTTGGGACTTTGAGAACTAGTTATAGTATTTTTACAGTTTTTTGATACCTTACAATCTACCTTCGTTGATGTGTATGAAACACACGTATTTTATCATTTTGATGGTTATTCCTAAACAATTCTGGAAATGATATTTATGTATACTTTCAGCCTCTAATTGAATAAATAAAGGAGTTATGGAGCAAAAATATTGATACATATAATGCATCTTATAGAAAAATGTTCAAAATAAACACATCTCTAATGTGGACTCTTAGAGACTTCCCTAGCATTTGGAACTTATTTGGTTAGAACACTTACACAGGTTTTCCTTATCCTATTTGTAACTTTGATTTTGAGCCTCAATACCTACCTTACAATAAAAAATGGAGATTCTTGTATCATCTAATACGTCTTAATGCATCTTATATATTTTTATTGAACAAGTAATAATTCAATGGTTCTATATATCATTGACCACCACCAAATTTTTTTATAGGTTATAAAATATTGGAACAACATGGAAATGTTGAAACATAATTTGGGATGGTTAATAATTTGAATTATAGTGGAAAAGAGCTTTAAGTGGATCATTTAGTGAAATTATTCCACAACATTGGAAGAAAAAAAATTATATTCTTCAATATTTCGTATTGGGAATTTAAATTTTGCAGCATAATATTGATTTTATGCATATTGTGTAGAATGTTTATGAAAATTAGATATTCAAAATACATAATGAGAATATAAAATCTAAGGACCATCTCAATTCTTTGATTAACTTAAAAAAATTAACATAAAGTGTGATATCTTTGGAGATAAGAATGAAATGTATGATCTGACAATTTTTTACATTGAAAAAATGTAAAAAGATATATTTATTTGAATTTTAAAACATGTGAAGGTATCTAATTGGTATTCTAGTGACATATCATGGTATATTTACTTAATTCATAATAGGTTACATGGATTGAAAAGTCATGATTCAAATATTTTGTTACAATAGTTACTTCCATTGAAATTTCGTATATTATTACCTAAAAAGTTTACTACAATTATACTCAAAATTTTCACATTCTTCAGAAAAATATGTGAGAAAACTATACAACCATACAAGAACTAAAACACTTATGGGATATATGAATTAACACACTGTGTAATGGAGATGAACTTTACTCCATCATTTTTTTCCTGTCATGATGTATTGAACTATGTATTTCATCTAGGAAACTAGATTGGGAGGCCCCGTACATTATCGATGGATGTATCCAATTGAAAGTTTATTTAAATACTTTTAATCTTAAGTAAAAAATTATTTCAACTTCATTAAATAAAGATGTCTTATTTATTTTATTTCATAGATATCTCGGCCATTATAAATCATATGTGAAAAAATATCAACATGAAGGCTCTATTTTTGAAGACTACATAGTAGAGGAGTGTCTTACCATTAATTCTAGTCACTTGGATGATATTGATAGAAGATTAAATTGAATTGGACATGTTGATGAAACATCATCTCAACCTAAAATACATCAGAAATAAAAAATATTTCATAATATTAGTCAATAATTTCGGCGGATCTCAAATGATAGATTGAAAGAAATGGAATTATTATAGGCACATAGATAAGTGATGATGAATAGTGAAATTACAGATCCATTTAGTAGGGAGATCAAAATACAAAAAGGGAGATGTATGGGAGGATGAACATGTAAGGAGAAAGATATAAAAAAAAGCTGTTAATAAAGATATTATATAATGGTTTAAACATCGTGTAACTTCATAAATATTTAAATAAATATATATATATATATTACATCGGAATATATTTTGTGAATATAATAATGTGTACTAACTTTTTTAGATCATATATTCTGATACTGAGGATGATTTTTTAGTAGATTTTATGTTTATGGATCAAGGCACTCTAAAATAGACTGTAAAATTTGATGCTTACAATGTAAATGGATTTAAATTTCATATAGTGAATCGAGAAGAGGTTTTGAAAAAATATAATACTTATATATTTAATGTTTTAAAATTGGGATACTATAGAAAATTAACCAATATTATCGAATTAAAGTACCATGGGAATTTTTCAGTTGTTTTATTCAAATGAAAGCGATTCAATATTATCAGGGGTATGAGAAGAGATACCTTGAAATTTACTTTTTTGAACTTATCTTTCTACATGGATGTCAGTAACCATTAATTACATGATCCTTATATCTTCTCATTGCAAGAAAAAAAGGTATATTATGTGTAAGAAATCATGGATAAAGGGTAGAGTGTAGCTGTTCACATAAAACAAAGTGATATATATGATATGGGTGATGAAGTGAAAGATTTTTCATATAATATTGAATCAAATCAGCAAGAAAATGAACTTATTTTTTCATCAATACATTGAAAATATTAGTCTTATAAGGGTGGGTGAAGTATATGGAGTAACGATTGAACAAGAAAATGGCATGATTGAAGGGAAAAATTATTTTCTGTGTAATCATCCATTAATTTATCAACTAATTATGTTATATGCACATTAATTTTTTTTCATAGATATGTATATTAATTTTTTCAGTACTATTCATATGTTATCAGTTATAATTTTTTTCATTGCATGAATTTTTTGAAATATATGTTCTCATGTTAATTTTATTTTATTAAATGACATGAATTACAAGGAATACATGTTCCACTAATCCCATTCAACTCCCAGTTTACATTTCCTTGACCCCACCAATGTATAATGATCCATCAGTCTCCCATCTTATTTCATTCGAGACACCCTCCATCTACCCCCTTCAGTGTCTCTCACACCCTCCATTTCGTCAACATCTCGAACACCCTCCTTCTCTATCCCATCATCATATGAGACAATGACTCCCAATTCAACAGGTTTTTTAGTGAGGGAACATGTCATCACTCTTGTTTATTCATGAGGATATTGGAGGTTGATATTTATAGGTATAAATTTTAATGTGAATAATGTTATTGAATTTTTTATACCTATAACTATTTTTCATAAAATATGCCAAAACATTTACTATAGAGAGAAATATGAATTGTTCAGATGTATGGAATCTTAATAGAATAAAGATAGTTGCCCCATTTTACTGTTATGGGGTGCCCAAAGATGATGTCGCCAGATTATTTGGCTAGATTCTATGCCAAATAGAAGTGGATCTAGTTACCCTTCCCATTATCTATTCTGATTGGAGGCATGTGCCTTAATATTTGAAAAATGATGTCTTTGATTCCCATATAAAAGAGATTTTAAAATATTATGGTGTAATTGAATGGCATTATGTTATTAAATTCTAATATTTCAAAACTGAATCTATTTGTACAAATGTCATTAGTATTAACTATTTAAGATCTTATCGCATGAAGTGGACGCTGAAAAATGTGAGTAAGAAATGGAATGATTTAAATAGAGATTATGGAATGAATTCAATGATGCTTCATTTACCACTCAACATCTGTATGATAAGGTACCTGAATGGGTACTTAGAGAGAAATGAAAGGTTTTTTTGATAGCCATCATAATGAAAGGCACATGGTATTGAAATTTATAATATTATATTAACATCCTTTTACATATATACATGAATATGAAAAGGATATGACATTGAATAAATTAATATTAAATAAAAAATTATTTATTTTAGGATGTTTTAAGGAAAAATTCATCAAGTCAAGATAAACAAATCATCCCCAATACTTACAGGTCAAAGATTTTTTATAGAAATAGACCGAATACAGTAATATTTTAATTATTTTAATTACTTATAAGATAAAATTTTCATTTACATATATGAAAATTTTGATTTATATTTTTTTAATGTAGTCAAATAATTTAAGGCACTAATTCTCCCAAAAGAAAATTTAGTGGGATGTTTATACAAAATCTGATGGGAGTTACATTAATGAGGTGGAAAAATAAGTTGGTGTATGAATTCCTTTTTCATTGTAAATTTTTTTTAGTTGTCACTATGTTAATATGTATTGGTTAAAATATGATTAATATTTTATTTTTAGGTAAAAATAAAATAACTATTGGATTCCAATCCCACACTGTGTTTCTCAGTCTCCTAGGATGACCCCGTTGGTCAAGTCCGTGGGAAAGAGTATCTTGGTCATGTGTAAAATATGGGGATGGGATCATTACCATTGAAGGTAGTTTGTAGGAAATCAAGTATTAGAGCAACATCTACCCCTATTTGTAGTTATTACATATCTTGACATGCTTAGATGGAAATTGTTGGAATGCAATGAAAAATTCAGGAACAAAAAGAACATATAAATATGAAATATGAAAAGGTCTTTCCTATATAGAAATCATTGATTGAATTATATTAGGAGACAATTGAATCTATACCTAGTGATATTGACTTAATTGATGGTAGTGAGAATGTAAATCCCATATCTTAAAAACCATTTAGTACAAAAGCACTTATTGGTTTTGTGTTGAAAATAAAATATACAACAATGTTTAATTTTGAACATAATTATTATACAGGTGTTGGTAATAGGGAATGGATACATAGATGGTGAGGGTGTCTATCAGAGTTCATTGGGTAGTGATTAGTGTTCAATTTAGTTTCAGAGGTGTTTTTTAAATAAACATATAATAAGATAACACTAATACAGTGATTTAGAAACCAAATTTTGGTTCCTAGTAGGGATGTCTTTATTTCTATTACATTGCCTAAAAATATATATTATTGGTTCATTTTCTATTTTTTATTACAATGTTTACATATGATTTATTTTCATTGAATATTCTGTGTCTGATGAATCATGAAACTGACTTGTTTTGTGTCTGTGTATATGATTTATGGTTTAGGGGTGAACTTTGTTGGAGATTGATCCAAGAATTATTATAGTGTGGATGTATAATTTTTTATCTAGAGTGTAACACCCCATGATTTCATAGTATGTTAGTTCTTCAAAGTATTTAAATAACTTACACTACACACAACATCAAGTTCAAGCGCACCATAACATACCAAACTAGCCGTTCAAAAGCGGTTATGAATAGTATTAACAAATTTTGAACTTTATATAACCCTTATAATTTTAGAATCCATATTATGAGTTCTCTTTTACATAATGTAAGGACAAATTCATTTTTTCAGATAAAAGAAGTATTTTTCAAAAAATGCAATTTTTCCGCCTTTTAATGGTGAACACTTTTTAAATCCAATATTTGAAACTATTATATATTCAATTTGAAAAAATAAACCTCTTCTTTTGTATTGGGACATGATAATTTAGTTTTAATAAATTTTTGGTGTTTTTCTGATAACATTCATATTTGGGTGAATAGTGAAAAATAATATATTTTAACTGAAAACAACTTTTTTAATAAAAATAATTTATAGTGTTCGACAATAAATATCAATGGTTTGGATGTATAATTAGATTATATTTTGACAATTTAATCCAATATTTTTCATTGGAAGTAATTTTACTTTGAAATTGTACAAAAACAAATGTCAATCTTTTAGTAATTATTATTTCATAAAAAGAAGCTTTTTGGTTTTGAAAATGAGAATTAATTTTAAAATAATAAATGAAATTTTTATGTTATGAATTCGGTAAAATAGAATTCATTTTTTAGAATATCAAAAATATCTTAGGGTTAATTTTTGTTATGTTTCTGAAAACTTTTAATTTTTGATGAATAGTGAAAAATACTGAGTTATAGTTTAAAACCAAATTTTTTATTTAAATAATTTTTTATTTTATTTAAATTTATTTTAGGTCAAAATAGATACATAATACCCATATAAGTTCAATGTAATTCATTTGGATTCATTTTTTAATAATATTAGATATATAAAAGTTTATTGAACTTTTCACCGTCTTTTACCCACCTCCTAGGAGAATTTGTAAAATCAAATAAATCATAATTTTACCGATTATGTGATTTGAATTTCAAAAATCTGAGAGACACAGTTAAAATCAAAGAGTAAAATGTGGTTCAATAAGATAAAAATAATTTTTGGTGAATAGTAACTTTTTACTTTTATTTACCATGATTAAAAGTAAATAGGGTAATTAAGGGTAAAAATGATATTATTAATACCCTAACACATGTCCTAATTCTATTTTCTAAGTATAATTCGACCAATAACAACCGTAGGAATAAAGTATGAACCTTTTTGGTCTACTTGGATTTGATTAAGACACTTATTATTATTTAATTCAAAGAAGAGTTAAAAGCGTTAAAATCAAAGATTAATAACTAAAACCGTTTTAATATAGGGATAAACATAAGATAAATTCGACTATAAATGTTAATTAGAAAGATAAAATGATTTACAACATAATGGTATTTTATTTTTATTTTTTGGACATTAAATAATTTAATTTATTTATGACACAATGATGATGCAGTAATTATCAAATTAATGAAATAATAAAATAATTGATATTATAAATATCCAAATAAATGTAATTTGAGACTTTTTATAAATTTCACTCATTTTATAGGTTAATATAACATATTAGGGTTGGTTAGATGAATTTTTTTCTAAGTAATAATGCTGTTATGAATTTAGCAAAAACAAAATACCAAATAGTTTAAAAATTGACATAAACGAGTTTTTAAATCAAATATTATATTAATAATTGAAATTCTATTCCAAAAAATCTATGGTTCTGCCAAAGGACTTATATAATGATAGGTGTATCATTAATGAACCACTTTTAGTTCTATTGGAAGTATATAGTAACTTTATTAACCATATAATATAAAAATACAAAGAGACATGGTAAATGTCAAACTATTTAACTAAGAGTTAAATCTAAATGTTAAGGTTAATATACTGACCAAAACCTTTCTAAAACCTACTGGTTGAGTGGTTTTCGACCCATCCACACCTTATACATTAAATAATACACTTTGGATCCATTTTAAACCGAATATGAGTTTATTATAAAATAATATTTTATGTTTTCCCTAAGGTTCCCCTCACCCCTCTTACAAAAGGAAACTTCCCCTTCTCTCAAATTCACACCTTCAAAGCCTTTTGGATCGGAAAAAACCTACCCAAATATTCTCTAAACTTATCTCACTTCATCCTAGAGGCCCTCCTTTTTTCAGAAATCCAACCTAAGGATCCCTTTTGATCAAATCAAAAGGAAAAACCCGAAAACAATGTAATAATTTCACCACCCTCTTTCAAGTTCTTTTCTTTATCCACTTATTTTTTTATTTGATATTTCCATTATAAAATAATAACCCTTGTATCTTATATATACTATTATGTTATTATAAATATGTTACATCCATATTCATTATTCTATCCATCCTTTTAATGACATGTCACCATACATGCGTACGTACAGATTACCGTTTCCACATCGTGGTGTAATTATTATTCAATATTATATGGATGAGTATAATAATTATGTGTAATTAATGTAAATAATAAAATAAAACATGATAATTATTATGTATATATTATATACCATCCAATTATATATTATTTTAATATCAAAAGAATGATATTGTCACTCGTGCGTACGTACGGATTACCGTCTCCACAAACACAATGAGATTCATTCCCCATCGAATCCATTCGTGACTAAATTTCATTTGATGATTAAAAATAATGTTTAGGGAAATGATATAATTATGTATATGAACAAGATACATCCCATCCATAACAAATATGGCTCTCATAACAATTAATACAATGGAAAAAAATCTGTTAACACCCGAAACGACAATAATACTAAGATATTATTAACATATCAATGTTAAAAGATCAAATTTGATATCATATTAATGTATATGATTATTGTATAATTGAATAAAAATTATTTAAACATTATAAATGAGGTTAACTTACCCTCAACTAAGGATAATGTACAAAGTAAGGGGTTTCTTATCTCACTTTTAATTCCGTGAGGTTTCCATTGTCCTCCACTTATTTATTGCATGTGGTGTGTGTACTGGCCATGATTGTATTAATTGTGTAATATAATTTAATTTATAGATATTTACATAATCATTTTATGATCCTTAATTCATTGGTGTAGGTTTCATAAGTTACCAAATCGATAAGTGAATTTGAAATTTCAATTTCCACTCATTCAGCTTTACGTATACTTCATTCATTATTTTACTCCAAGATTATGTGTGGAGTCACTATTAAGTTTCTTATGTCATAATTTCCACTCCCCTTTCTATGGATATACTTTTTATACACATAATCACTCCCTTGATAATTTCTCAAGTCATAGATATGAACTTGATAAGAGTAATTTTAACTCAATCTCCATTTGTTGAGTTAAATATCCAATTCATTAGTGTTGTCTTTACAAGAATATGTGTGAATGTACTCTGATAGATTTACATAGAATATCCTATCATATTGAGTGTATTTATATTTGTAACACATAATTATGTCATTTATTTATCCTTAACCTAATGATATGGTCTTTATAAGAGATTTCATCTCAAATTACATTCCATTCAGACTTCTTTGTTGTTATACACCAAATCACTTTTATACGATTTATATAATGTGCTTTGACATAGTATATCATGAATCCCTTTATTCTCATGATATTTCTACATTTTGATTACCTCAATTATTTTTATTCAAGTTTCTCTCTTTTGGTTAGGATCTCTAACTAAAATATCATTTAAATGTTTTAAAGATTTATTCTTCTCAATCATTCTCATTAATGTCCATGTTTTAAAAATGTGTTTAAGGATTTATTTATATAGACATTAATGTTTTAAAATTAAAATTAATTTTCAAAGTTTCAAAGTGGCATGTGACACTTTTATTCAAAAATATTTTTTAAATGGATTCTTAATAAATATTGAGACTTTTAAATGTTTTGAAGAAAAAAGGTGATATTTCTCTCAAATAGTTTTGGTGATTATTTTCATCTATGTCAATATCCTCGATTATTTCTGATTGAGGTTAATCTGATATAATAAAATCTTCCATATTCTGTTGAATGATTTATTTTTGACTATGGATGTGCTATTTTTATACCATTCATGGTTTTTGGATAAAGTATTGACATTTCATATGCTATTTTTAAAACAAATGTTTATGTTATGTTTCAAAAGTTTCATATTAGGAATGCATTGGACTTTGTAAGTGACGGGTGGAGCCTGCTATAGCTCCTCGATGCATCAGTAGGTCTCATGAGACAAAATAGTGTCTTCGCAAAAGGCCTTGAAAAAATCTTATTTGTAGTCTTGGAACAAGGCCTTGACTATGTGGTTATGATAGTCTGACATTATGAATTCCATCATTATAAAAGTGGCTATTGATATTGCATGTGATTATTCAACTAGTATAATATCCATGTGAATAAGTAAATGGAATTATTTTATTTAATCTTTTCCATATTGTGCTGAAGTTCAAGTTTAAAAGGGTTTTGTTCTAGTCTTATACACTTCCTTAAATTTTTATTCTTATTTATGAAATTTTCTGCTATAATGTTATCCTTACTGAGAATCTGAGCTCACCCCTTTTTATGTTTTATTTTTCCCAGGATGCAAAGAAGTATATTATGAATGACCTCCAGGGATAGTCTATGAGATCTCAGTGTTGTCTAAGGAAACGAGGTTGTTGTAGTTTTCCATTTTATGATGTAATGTAATCCTTATGAATGTATCTAGTACTTCCATGGCTACTAAACTAATCAGTCTTTCGAGACATGATTTTTTATGATCATGCCAATGATACGTAATAATGCACCGAATCTGGGCTTTTGGGGTTAGGGCGTTACAGTTGGTAGCAAAGGAATTTTAGTACAAACCATGGAATCTAGATTTAGATAAACTCTGATTAGAGAACATAGCCTTAAGATAGACTTTGAGAATTAGTATAGAAGAACTTCCCAGAATTTTGGTATTGTAGAAATTTTGTGAGTTTTCCAAGCAATACATCCCTGTCTGGATACGAGCAGGTAGAGGCGGCTACGGCACAAATGTACCTAGTCGTAAAACCCAAAAACACTACTTTGAGCTAGACTCGAATGGGAACTGGTGCACGATAATGGGCCTTGTTGCACTCTTGATTATGACACTCTTGGGGGTTATGCTTAGGATAATTTACATTTTCTTTACAAAACGATTTGAATGATTTTAATATAATATGAGAATAAATGACCTTGGATAATCCTAAGGTGTTTCAAAATTGAAAATACAGTGTCATGATATTCTCTAAATGATTTTATGACTACTGTTACTCACACAATGTTTTCTAGTTTTAGTCAATGGATGGATTCCAAGGAAGTCATAGTAATTTTTAGAATGATGTACAAGGTGGGAACGATGGTGTAAAGGATAAACAAAATAGAATGTTGATAGGCATAAAAGATATTGTGTTCATGCCAAATAAGTTTTCCAAAAATATGATCAACAACATATATATTAACCAACTCCATAACTCAGCAAAGAAGATAAAGGTGATGAATAATAAGAGCTCTAACAGTAGAGACCATGGAGAAAAGAATCCTTAATTTCTATCATGCAGGAAATGTGGAAGGAGACACCCAGGACAGTATCTCAATGAAAAAATGAAATGCTTTATTTGTCGGAAAGAAGGACATAAAGTGAATAATTTCTGTGGAAAAATGAAAAGTATTATGGAAGAAAATAAAAATGTTCGCAAGAATCTATTTAGAGTCATTTTCTGTAAATGTAGGGGACCTGGCCATTACCTGAGTGAATGCCCTATTCTATAAGATATTTTCTTGGTCAAAGTTGAAACTATGTGAAAATAAATGGTTGTAGAAATGTTTAAAAGTATTGGTGCTCCTTGTTGATGAGATTACTTTGGAATAATTTTCTCTTGTTTTTTTAAACATGCAGTTGTCATCAGAAAATGATATTTATGGAAGAATTATCTTTTCTCTTATGGATATAGTTATAAATAACCATTTGGTTTTATATGACCATTGGGTTTCAGGCAATTACAAGTTGTTATATTTTGGGATGAAAATGAATGGTATGAGATAACATTTGTGGTTAAATTATGTTACGGTTATTTTGAGAAATATATCTCATTTTGGTAATGTTGTAAAATATGGTTTTTGAAAAAGGACAACACACAGACCATGTGACAACCCGTCACGTCGAACAAAGCTGTGGGAATCGAACCCACAACTTGAGTGCGATTGAGATTTATCACCTACCACTGGACTACATGAAGTCCCTAGTTAGTGTGACTAATTATTTTTAGTTAAATTATTTTATTGATCAATAATAAGTTTATTTGAGATCTTATATCTTATAAAATGAATACCCTTAGTATAGTAAAATGATTTGGTGATTAAGTGATAAATGTTATTTTGGAAGACATTCGCTTTGTTTGGAACACTATATACCCAATGAAAATAGAATACTATGGGATTTCATTTAAGTAGTAATGGTGAATTGTTATGTATGTTTTTATTGTGTATTTATAGTGATTTGGGTTATTTATGGAAATGATTAACCTATAATAGAGAACATGTGATTAGGTTAATTACTTTTAAGTATGTGACTTTAAGAGTGATTGATGGAATTTGGAGATACAATTTAACTTGGAAGACTACATAACCAAATTATTCTATGTTTTGGGTTTCAATATTAGTTTGGATTATATTGAAGGATTTGAAGGACAATTGTTTATTGAATCGTATTTATTTAACTTTGGGGTATTGTTGGTTTAATTTTTGAAATTAAGATTAGTGTTTCTTTCTCTAAAGGAATATCCTTTTTGGGGGATCATCAGATCTTGTAGTAACCGTTTTGGTTTTGATTAATATCTAAAGACAAGGTAAATATATAGTTTATCCTTTATGGATCATGTTATTCTCTAGAAGTTTATTCTAGCTCTTCCGGTGTGACCAAGTCTTCATGAATACTCATCATTTAAAAAAATTGAGTTAGTGGTAGAAGTTTATTAAAGAATGAAACTCTACTTAAAAAGTAAGTATATCTCTTTATGTTCTTAGTCAATATCATAAATAAATTCCTCATATTGATGAAATGGAACTTAAAACAAATTAAATTTTGCTTGTTTAATTTTCTACTGGGAAACTAATGACCGTTTGTCCCATCAAAAGTCTGTGGTTTCCTTGTGTTTACTTTCTCCTGATCATGTTTTCTATCCCTTTCCATCAGAACTTGACACTTATTTTTTCTTCTATATCCATGTTTTCCTATATGGAATCTTAGTATGGGTTATCATGGGTGACCTTTGTACTTATCCTTATTTATTTTAAAGTGATAGTTTTATTGACTCTTTTTTCGAAGTAGTACTTTCAATTATGTTCCCAAGACAAATTTTAAAAAATTGCGAGGACACAATTTATTGAAAGAGGGAAGAATGTAACACCCCAATATTTCATAGTACGTTAGTTCTTCAAAGTAATTCAAAAACTTACACTACAAACAACATCGAGTTCAAGTGCACCACGACTTACCAAACTAGCCATTCAAAAGCGGTTATGAATAGTATTAAAAAATTTTGAACTTTATATAACCCTTTTAATTTTATAATCCATATTATGAGTTTTTTTGACATAATTTAAGGACAAATTCATTTTTTTCAGATAAAATAAGTATTTTTCAAAAAATAAAAATTTACTGCCTTTTAATGGTGAATGCTTTTTAAATCCAATATTTGAAACTATTATATATTAAATTTGACAAAATAAACTTCTTCTTTGGGATAAGGATGTAAGAATTTAGTTTCAATAAATTTTTTCTATTTTTCTGATAACTTTCATATTTGGGTGAATAGTGAAAAATAATATATTTTAACTGAAAAAAACTTTTTTAATAAAAATAATTTACAGTGTTAAAAAATACATATGAATGGGTTGGATGTATAATTAGATTATATTTTTACCATTTAATCCAATGTTTGTCATTGGACGTAATTTCACATTGAAATTGGACATAAACAAATGTCAATCTATTGGTAGTTATTATTTCATAAAAATGCGCTTTTTGGTTTTGACAACGGGAATTAATTTAAATCTAATAAATAAAATTTATATGTTATGAATTAGGTAAAATAGACTTAATTTTTTTATTCAAAATGTCAAAATTATCTTAGGGTAATGTTTTGTTATGTTTCTGAAACCTTTTAATTTTTGATGAGTAGTGATAAACAATGAGTTATAGTTTAAAACCGAATTTTTTATTTTCTTAATTTTTTTAATTTTTTAAATTTATTTTAGGTCAATGTAGATACATAATACCCATAAAAGTTCAATGTAATTCATTGGATTCATTTTGTAATAATATTAGATATATAAAATTTTATTGAGCTTTTCACCGTCTTTTACCCACCTCCTAGGAGAATTTGTAAATTCAAATAAAACATAATTTTACCACTTCTGTGAGTTGAATTTCGAAAATCTGAGAGACATGGTTAATATCAAAGAGTAAAATGTGGTTCAATAAGATAAAAATAATTTTCGGTGAATAGAATCCTTTTACTTTTATTTATCACGATTAAAAGTAAATAGGATAATTAAGGGTAAAAATGATATTATTAATACCCTAACAATGTCCTAATTTTATTGGATAAGTATAATTAGACCAAAAAAAAACCTGAGGAATAAAATATGAACCTCTCTGGTCCACTTGGATTAGATTAGGACACTTATTATTATTTAATTCAACAAAGAGTTGAAAGAGTTAAAATCAATGTTTAATAACTAATTTTTTTAATATAAGGATAAACATAAGATAAATTGGACTATAAATATTACATTGAAAGATAAAATGATTTAATACATAATGGTATTTTATTTATATTTTTTAGACAAGAAAAAATGTAATTTATTTATGACACAATAATGATGCAGTAGTTACCTAATTAATGAAATATTAAAAGAATTGATATTATAAATATCCAAATAAATGTAATTTTATAATTTTTATGAATTGAAATAATTTTATAGGTTTATATAACTTATTAGGGTTGTTTATAGGAATTTTTTTCTAAGTAATAATGCTATTATGAATTAAAAAAAATACCAAATAGTGTCAAAATTGTCATAACAGATTTTTTAAATCAAATATTATATTATTAATAGATATTCTATTCCTAAAAATCTAATGTTCAGCCAAAAGACTCATATAATGATATTTTTATCATTAATTAACCACTTTTGGTTCTCTTGGAAATATATAGTAAGTTTATTAACCATATTATATAAAAATACAAACAGACATGGTAAATGTCAAACTATTTAACTAAGAGTTAAATCTAAAAGTTAAGGTTAATATAGTGACAAAAACCTATCTAAATCCTTTTGTTTAAGTGGTTTTCGACCCATACCCACCTTATACTTTAAATAATCCACTTTGAAGCCATTTTAAACCGAAAATTATTTTATTATAAAATAATATTTTAAGTTTTTCTTAAGGTGCCCCTCACCCCTCTTATAAAAGGGCACTTCCCCTTCTATCAAATTAAAACCTTCAAAGACTTTTGTCTCATCCAACCCCTACCCAAATATCCTATCAACTTCCCTAAGTTAATCTTGGTCAGAAAGCCAACTTAAGGAGCCCTTTTTATCAAATCAAAAGGAAGAACCTGAAGAAGAGGTAATAATTTCACTACCCTCTTTCAAGTTATTTTCTTCTTACACTTATTCATTCTTTGTTATTTCCATTCTAAAATAATAACTCCATTATATTCTGTATACTGTGAAGTTATTATAAATATGATACATCCATATTAATTATTCTATCCATCCTTTGAATGACATGTCACCATACGTGCGTACGTACGGATTACCGTCTCCACATCGTGGTGTAATTGTTATTCAATACATTATTATTTGGATGGGTATAATAATGATGTGTAATTAATGTAAATAATAAAATATAACATGATAATTATTATATATATAAGATATACCATCCAATTATATATTATTTTAATATCAAACGAATGATATTGTCGCACGTGCGTACGTACGGATTACCATCTCCATGAATGCGATGAGATTCATTCCCCATCGAATCCTTTTGAGAATAAATTTCATTTTATGATTAAAAATAATGTTTAGAGACATGATATAATTATGTATATGAATAATATACACCCCATCCATAACAAATATGGCTCACATAACAAAAAATATAAAGGAAAACAAATCCGTTTACACCCGAAACGACGATAATACTAAGATATTATTTACAAATAAATTTTAAAAGATCATATATGATATCATATTAATGTATATTATTCTTTTATAATTAAATAACAATTATTTCACCATTATAATTGATTTTAAGCTACCCTCGACCGAGTAAAAAGTACAAAGTAAGGTGTTTCTTATCTCGCTTTTAATTCTGTGAGATTTCTATTGTTCACCACTTATTTATTGCATGTGGTGTGTGTAATGCCCATGATTGTATTCATTTTGTAATATACTTTAATTTATGGATATTTAAATCATCATTGTATAATATTTCTTTCATGGGTTTAGGTTTCGTATGTTACCAAATCTATATGGGAATTTGAAATTTCAATTTCCACTCATTCGGCTTTACGCATACTTCATGGATTATTTTACTCGAAGATTATTTATGGAATAACTATTTATTTTATTATGACATAATTTATACTCCCCTTTCTATGGATATACTTTTTATACACATAATCACTCCCTTGATAATTTCTCAAGTCATTGATATGAACTTGATAAGAGTAATTTTAATTCAATCTCCATTTGTTGAGTTAAACATCCAATTCCTTGGTGTTGTCTTTTCAAGAATATGTGTGAATGTCCTATGATTGATTTAAACTGAATATCCAATCATATTGATTGTATTTATATTTTTCACACATAACTATGTTGTTGATTTATCCTTATCGTAAGGATACGATCTTTATAATAGATTTCATCTCAAATTAAATTCCATTCAAACTTGTTTGTTGTTATACACAAAATCACTTTTATATGGTGTATATAATGTACTTTAACATAGTATATCATGAATAAATTTATTATCATGATATTAAAAAGTTTTGATTAACTCAATTATTTGTGTTCATCTGTCTCTCTTTTGGTTAGGAACTCTAACTAAAATATCATTTAAATGTTTTAAATATTTATTCTTCTAAATCATTCTACTTAATGTACTTGTTTTAAAAATAGTTTTAAGAATTTATTTATATGGAAAATAATGTTTTAAAATTAAAATTAATTTTCAAAGTTTCAATGTGGTATGGGACTCTTTGATTAATTTTTTTAAATGGATTCTCGATAAATAGTGAGACTTTTAAATGTTTTCAAGAAAAAGGGTGATATTTCTCTCAAATAGTTTTAATGATTATTTTCATCTATGTAAATATCCTTTATTATTTTAAATTTAGATTAATATTATACAATACTATCTTCCATATTGTATCGAATGAGTTATGTTTGACTATGAATGTGCTAATTTTAGACCATTAATGGTTTGTAGATAAAGTATTGACATTTCGTATACTAGTTTTAATACGAATGTTTATGTTATGTTTAAAACTTTTAGTATGAGGAATGAATTGGACTTAGTAAGTGACGGGTGGAGCCCGCTATAGCTCCTCGATGAATCAGTAGGTCTAATGAGACAAACTAGTGTCTTGGCACAAGGCCTTGAAAAAATCTTATTTCTTGTCTTGGCACAAGGCCTTGACTATGTTGTTATGATAGTCTAGCATTATGAATTACATCATTATGAAAGTGGATATTGATATTGCATGTGATTATTATACTATTAAAATATCCATGTGAATAAGTAAATGGCATTATTTGATTTTATCTTTTCCATATTATGTTTAAGTTCAAGTTTAAAAGGATTTTGTTCCAGTCTTATACACTGCCTTAAATGTTTATGCTTATTTTTGAATTTTTCCGCTATAATGTTATCATTACTGAGCATCTGAGATCACCCGTTTCTATGATTTATTTTTACCAGGATGAAAAGATGTATATTATTAATGACCTCCATGGATAGTCTATGGGATCTCAGTGTTGTCTAAGGAAATAATGTTGTTGTAGTTTTCCATTTTAAGATGTAATGTAAACCTTATGAATGTATCTAGTACATCCAAGGCTACTAAACTAATCGGTATTTCAAGATTTGATCTTTTATCATCATTCCAATGATATGTAATAATGCACCGAATCTGGGCTTTAGGGGTTAACATGTTACAAAGAGTATGTTTTACCCTATGATATTCTGTTATGTATATGTCTACTCATTTTTTGGATTCCAATATGATGTTTTATTTATTAGATGATATATCATTCATATATTATATTTTTAATAGTTTTTTATTCATATATATATAACTAAAATTTCTGTTTATTTTAGTTTATTATATATAAATACATGTTGATGTTTTCTATAGGACGAAGCCTCCCATTAATGTTTTGTGATCTTGGTGCTAGTTTCCAACCCCTATTTTATTAGTGGATATCTTAGGGTGGTACAATCTTTTTACTACTAGTCTATATGTGGCCACTATAGATTGGGTCATGTCAAAGTGGTATCATAGTGGTTGAGTCACAGGGATGATTTTTTTATTTAATATCCTTCTAAAGATCAATTTGGATACATAAGGATATAATTTTAAGGTGTTTTAATTTGGATATAATACCATGGAACTCAATGATGGTGTGATGACCGACTTATCAATTTAAAAGGGCTATGTTAATATATTTATCAATGAAAAACCCAAAGTCACTACTAGTTATGATGTACTACTATGATGATATATACATTATATAGTGATTAGTTATTATATTTTATTTCTTAAATGTGGAATATCATATAAATTTATTGTAATCAATGTTAGTACATCCAAGATAATGAAGGATTACAATTATATTAAGCAATCATGTATTGAAGTGAAGGGTAAAAATAATCCCATTCGAGTTGTTAAGACACTTTTAGTTAATTATTTGAGTGATGAGGCATTTATTCAGATAATCAGTTTAGAGATAACCTTCTGTAAGATGTAATGGAAGGTTTTATCCAAATTTTTAATACTATAGAATTTTATATTCAATTAATGGTAGATCTTACTGAGATGGATGATACTACCTGTTGGGAGAGTGTGGCACATGATTTTAATAGAATAATCTTCCTAGATTTTGAGGTGAACATAATCCACATGAAACAAATGATTGGTTGGGATTTGTTAGTAACATATTTTATCTATTTTGGACACCAACAAAATAAGTGACGATTCTTATATTCATCTCCCTATACAATGCAAAAATCCATTTGTAGATATTATTGTTTTCAAAAATAGGATGTGAATACTCTATTATGGATAGAGTTTTGTCTATTTTTATATGATTTTGTTTCATCTAGTGATGTTGTGTAATGTTTTTTTCTAGAGGTAAAAGAACATCAATAGGGAAACACAACCACATTAGAGTGTTTTTAGAGGCTCCCAAATCTCTTCAGTTACTCCCCAACAATGATTTGTTATCTAATTTCATAAGATTGACAGTCTGAGTGGGGCCTATGGGGGATATGGATGTGTAATTACAAATATCCACCTACATTGGAGTCCCTATGAGAGTAGTTATATAATAATAATTGTTAATATATATTCACCCTAGTTTTAGGTATAATGTAGCATCCATAATAAGGTGAATCAAAGTGGTGTTGTGGAAAAAACTCTACATAAGAGTAAATTTTAGATCATAGACTCTATTTTAACTATCAAAGTGGCCTAATAAGAGTTATTTCTGACTTTGTAACTTGTGGGGAAGGAGTATTTTAAGATGGATAATGCTTAAATGAAGTGACACTATTGATACAATTCATTATATCATGTTATTCATATAATGATAATAGTAATACATATGAGGTTATGCAAATAATGGATGGATATGGTAAGGTCTCACTTGGTGTGGTTCAATGTATAATTCATTTCCTCACTTCACATACCTACATACATTTATAATCTAGTGAGAGTTATACCTCATTCCACATTTATTCAAATTTTAGTGTTTATAATGGAATTCATTCTTGACCTTATCAACAAGGAAGTTATACTGATGAAAACCATATTTTTATCACTCGTTCTATTAATGTGAGGTTATAATTGGTTGAAAAAATACCTTTTATCGGATTTTTTCATGGTAGATATGAGACCAGTGGTAACATGATTTGTATGGATTGGGTTCCTAAGTGAATGAATTTGAATATAATATTATGTCAGGGAATTTATTCACATGATAATGAAATAATGTGGTAATACATTTCAGAGGGTTACTGATGATTTCCACTTAATAGAAGGCCATCTTATGCATCAACATGAATTCTAGAGGTGAATTTTGTATGTTTCTATGAATGTTGATAGATTCCATTGATTTATTATTGAGATAAGATAACTGGACCTCTTTCTTGTATTAATGGTGGTGGGTAGTTTTGTTCATGATTTTTGGATTATTTCCTTAGAGGCATGATAAAACTGGGAAAATACTGGTGGATAGAAATTTTAGTGTTTTAGGATATTCAAATTCATTAATTTAGATTTATATATAAGTGGTGTGGTGAATGATACCTTTTATAATGATTTTTTTCTCTATTGATAGAGGGGGATCCCAAATATCCATACTCAAATCATTTTAATTCCTAATAAGATAGGGAGATGTTACTCATGTTTGATCAGTATATGAAGGCCCCACTTTATTCCTTTTCATGAGATATCTCATAATTGGTGATGTTGATTGAATAATGTTATATAAAAAGATATTATTAATAATATATGCATGGTGTAATTTACCAATGGTTTGGAACTTTTCATTCAATTACCTAGGATAATAGTGGTCCTCATCTTTTATGTTAACCCTAAATATTTCTTTGAATGTTCAGAGTAAAAATCTTCATAATGGAATATGGGCCTCAGTGATAAATTATAGAATATATTTTCTGTTTCTATCAGCATGTAGAAACTCTATCTATCTAATGGATGAGATTTCATTATAGGTTTTGGTTTTGTTGATTTTGTTCTTGATAGCGTAGTACTAACATATTGAGAAGAACTTTTAGGTTTATCTAAAATATCTGGAAGTCCTACTTCTGATTGTGGAATATTAGGTCACCAATTAGTAGGGGTACGATTTTTGGTTAGTTTGGGGAATTTAGTGACAATTTTTTATGTACTCATCATAATCTCCTATAAAGGAGAAATAATAACTCAATTGAGTTATACTTTTAGAGATATGATATTATTTTGTGGCCCTTGATAATCTTATAATTATATAATTATTATTGTTCTGATTATTATTTTTTGTACACTGTCATATTTTTGTTTTTTTGTTTGGATATTCTGGGAATGCAGATTCTGCATTTTTTTTGAAAAGCGATATATATCAGAAGTTTAAAATAGCACTATATAGGCCAAATTATTTTTTAAGGAAGTTTAAACTTCCACTATATAAGGTCAAAATCTATTTATTTGTAGTTTTTTTTGTTTTAGCAGTGATTTCCCCTCCCAAAAAATGGAAAGTGGATAATGACAATTTACACCTTGGCTATTTCATCAGCATTTTTTGGAGGAAAAAACACCGCTAAAAAGATATTATGAATTTCTTCTCAAAAGACACCACTAAATGGAAAGAATCAGGATGAGTTGGATGAAGATTCCAATATTGGCGGTGTTTTTTGGAAGCCATCACATAACTATATGGTGGCAGTTTAAATTACCCCCAAATCCAAAAAAACAGCCACTACAAGTCGATTGTTTTGTAGTGAGACTTAGTATTCATGCATGAGATGTTTATTGAACCTAGTTGTCCAATATAGAACATCATGAACATGTTTTGGACCACACATGGGGTTCTATTACTTATTTTTAGTAATTTAATGTGGGAATAACAACCTATATGTTGTTTTTCAACATATCATGGAGCACCATTCTACAAAAATGAACCATGTGAGTCTTTTATGATATAGATAAATTGATATGATTATTTTTGTGTGTTGATAACCCTCATAGGTAAATGAGATTAGATAATAATATTCTATAAAAACCTACTACATGTGTATCCTTTATAGTTGTGTATAATTGAATATTCATAGGAACCTTCACGAAGTTTTTCCATATATATTTCTATGATTTTTTACTCAATCGACCTTCATTTATGGTTATCTAGTCATATTGTTGAGTGTGATTTGAATGGGTACCAAAGTTTTTGTAGTTAAATGTTCCTCAATGGTGTATTACCATGTATAGATAACCAGTGAGGGTTAGTTCATTGCCCTTTTAAATTCTCATATTGACCCTTTAGGGAGTAGTCCCTTATGAGGATGACCGAAGAGGATCGTGACCTGGTAGGTAGATTCTCGGAAGGTGTTGAATTAAATTTTTAAGAAACTGGATTCCTCCTTTCAGTTAATATTTACCAATGGGTTTCTAATTACAACTTATAAGATTATTTACTCTATACATTGTAATTAAAAAAATATATAATAGGACCATTTTGATATGTTTTTTCACTCCAAAGTTAATGATCTCTTTACATTACTTAATTTTTTCCTCTTTAAGAGAGAGTTGGTAGGCATTATTGATGTCATATTCTTGTTTATTTGAGAACAAGGGTGTTTCATGTGAATTATAATTAATATGAGATGTGTTTATTGTAATAGAGACCTCTAGTCTATGTGGTTAGACTTAGTAACCTTGATGTGAGACTTGATCAATATGGATATGAGGCAGACCTAGAGAAACATAGTTTTTAATTATATACTAGTGGGTAAATGTTTAGTTTTATTTATGTAAACCTATTTCAGGGGTTGTTTGGAGTTTGAGGATGCCTTTAGAGTTAGTGATATTGGTTATATACTTGTTTTGAAATTAACACATGAGAGGTGCTCAGGTTTTGTGATGTAAGATGGATAATGACTTTGGTTTCTAAGAAAGAATCTAGATTTATTTGGTATAAATACTAGCTATAATGGGATGAATATTTTGGTTCCTAACTATATGGACTAGTGAGGGTGCTATTACTAACATGTTCAGAGCACAAGTGGATACTCATGATTAGAATGATGATGAGTAGAGGCTAAGTGTGTGGATGAGTTTGACACACATAAGAAAAATGATACAAAAATAAATTTCTTGTATGACATCATGTGATAGGCATTTATTGAATAAATCATTGAATTTTTGAGGTTCTTGATTTTGAAGAGGAGTTTCTAGGGAGATCCTGTAATTTTTTGACTGGCATGTTGTGGGGAACTTCCTACTTGAACTTTTAAAGGTGCCACTTATGGGGGTGAACTTTTGGTTGTATAGGTTTGTACACACACTGTGTAGAGGAAAATTAGTTCACACCAGTTCAGTTCGGTGACAATTAAAATCCATCATTAGTGAGTGTATGGGTGTGGTATGAGGATTTATGGTTTTGAATGTGGTGATTTCAAACATGGTGACCACAAGCTTTGGGTGAATTAGAGGAAGATCCTTATGATGAG
This sequence comes from Viscum album, assembly GCA_963277665.1. Lineage (NCBI taxonomy): Eukaryota > Viridiplantae > Streptophyta > Magnoliopsida > Santalales > Viscaceae > Viscum > Viscum album. The sequence goes on from OY728142.1 coordinate 1,546,754,188, forward strand.
TGATATCTTGGAAATAAATAAGGTTATATGATATTATTGAATAAAAGGTGGAACTTAACACACACTATCTTGAAATTATGTGTCATGAGTTAGTTAAAGATAAGTGAATCATAGCTTTATATGAGATTTTATCGGTATAAGCGACACACATTTAATAGTATATTCTTACAAGGAGTGACTTGATTCCATTTCTAGGGGTTTGGTAATGGGTTATTGGTGATGTTTTCATTAGGGGTTGAGGGTGAGTGGGGTTATAACCTTATTGGTTAATATATCATGAAATGGAGAGGTCATGGGTATGGGGATCTAAAACTCATTCTTTTGGTGTGACGAAGGGGATTATCATAAGGTGGGGATTGAGGTGTTCGTCACCATCTTGCGATCCTCATGTGAAAAGGGTCATGTGAGGATGAGACTGATCAATGGATAATGTATAACCATCAGGGATTTTCAAACATCTATATTACATATTAATAGATTAATATTAAATATATTTCATAAATACATCTTGAAGGACTGCATAGATTTAGTGTCATTGGAGACTAGATACAAAATCTTATTATTTCATGAAAAATCCTAAACATTACCCATAAATATATTCCCATTTAGTACAATTCATAGACATACCCAACTCAATCCTTTCTTCATAATCGAGGGAAAGGAACATAAGAAAATTTATGCTCAAATGCATAGTAAATATAAAAATGGATGATATCTTTCAATGATCATATGAACGGATAAGATAAGAATAAGGGTATGAAATTATGAATATAACTTACAAAGTTCATGCCACATCTATCATGGATTGTACGCATGGATGTTGTTTGTATTTTCTTGATGGATGGAATGAAAGAAAGTTAAATAATATAAAAAATTTATAAAGTCATTATTATGTCATATATAACACATATATTCATTATATTTATCCTTATTACCTTCTATTTTAATCATAAATGAAAAACTAATCACATCCTTTCAAGAGATGATAGCCCACCATATACATGAGTGATATTATTTTATTATTCGGGAATGAACACTAAGAAGGTGTATGTGATATTTAATTAACAAAGTATAAATATTCTAAAAATATATTACATAAAAAATAAATTCTTCATTATTTGCATCCAAGAGAAGTGGTGATGGAAAATTAATTTCGTCTATTTGTGAGGTTGTAGTCCGGCATTCACACGATTGATGATTTTTCTTCACATTTGATGGAAGAGGAGATAAGTCTAGGATATTAAATAAAAAAAATAAAACCTCATTATTTGCGATAATAATTATGTTATTACATAAAAATATTTTAAGCATGTAACACCCCAAGATTCCACAGTATGCTTCTCTTTAAATAATACAGTATCCTGTGTTGTACGCAACTTCGAGTTCTAACACACACCACAACCAATCAAATTAGCTGTTATGAATAGTAATACCCACTTTTTGAAATTTTATAAATTTTATCTTTCAAAATGGACTTCATTTTTGGATTTTGAGTATCTAAATTAGCTTAGGGTGAATTTTTGGTATATTTCTGATAACTTTCATATTTTGATTAATAGTGAAAATTACTAAATTTTAATTAAAATCTTTTTTAATCAAAAAAATTAATAGCGATAAATTATTAATTTTAGTGGTTTTAAAGTATATCTAGAATATAGTTTTACTATTTAATACAATTTTGTTCATTGGACGTAATTTCACATTTAAACTGGACATAAAAAAGCGTCAATCTTTTGATAGATATTATTTATTAAAAACACGCATTTTGTTTTAACAATGGGAATTAATTTTAAATTAAATTATTCCACCTCTGTATTTTGAATTTATAAAAATGTATTCAATATTTATAATCAGGAGGTCCAAATTGTGTAAATAGGTGAATTTTATTTTTAGACATTTTGAATAATTACTTCGGCAAATATTTTATTTACCATGGTTAAAGAGTAAATCCTCTAAATAAGGGTAAAAAAATAATATTATAATAATAATAAATTACCCTAAAACGTTTCCTTACCCAATTGGTTGATACATTTCCAACCATGGGCATCTTTGGGTCGATTTTGGGAACCCATGGATCCACTTTTAAGTGATAAGGACACTTTATATTAACTAAGTTAATGTAAATACAAAAAAGACATAAGCATATATCTTTTAGAAAAACAATGTTTACATAGGGTTATATATGTTATATTTTAGACTATAAATATTAATTAGAAATATATAAATATTTCCTACATAATAGTATTTTATTTATAATATTTAGACATTCAATAATTAAATATATTTATGACACAATAATGATTCAGTATTTTTTTATTAATGAAAGAATCAAATAATTGATATTATAAATGTTAAAATAAATATAATTTTAATGTTTTGATGACATAAACGAATTTTATGGGTTAATATGACATGTTATAATTTCTTAAATGAATTTTTTTTAATTAATAAAGATGTTAATACTTTTAAAAAGTCAATTATTAAATAGTGTCAAAATTGACCTAAATGAGTTTTTAAAAAAAATATTATATTATTAATTGATATTATTTTCCTAAAAACCTAAAGATCGGCCAATGGACTTATATCATGATAGGTGTATCATTAATGGACCACTTGGGGGTCTCTTGGATGTATATAGTATGTTTATTAAAGCAACATGGTAAATGTTAAACTAATTAACTAAGAGTTAAAACTAAAATATATGGTTAATAAAGTGACCCAAACCTATCTAAAACCAATTGGTTGAGTTTTTTTCGACCCATCCCCACATTATAATTTAAATAATCCACTTTGTAACCATTATAAACCTAATATGAATTTATTATAAAATAATTTTTCTATATTTTCCTTAGGTGCCCTCACCCCTCTTATAAAAGGGCACTTGCCCTTCCCTCTAATTCACACCTTCAAAAAATTTTGTCTCAGCCAAACCCTACCCAAATATCCTCTCAACTTCCCTAAATTAATCCTAGAGGCCTTATTTTGATCATAATGCCATCCTAAGGATCCATTTTGATCAAATCAAAAGGAAGAACTCGAGGAAGAGGTAATGTTTTCACCACCCTCTTTCAAGTTCATTTCTTCTTCAACTTATTATTTCTTTGTTATTTAAATTCTAATATAATAAATCCAGTATCTTCTATATACTGTGATGTTATTACAAATATGTAACAACCATATTCAGTATTCTATCCATCTTTTAAATGACATGTCACAATACGTGCGTACGTACGGCTTACCATCTCCACGTCATGGAGTATTTCTTATTCAATACATTATTATTTGGATGGGTATAATAATGATGTTTAATTCATGTAAATAATAAATATAACATGATAACGATTCTGTATATATGATATACCGTCCAATTATATATTATTTTAATATCAAAAGAATGATATTGTCGCTCGTGCGTACGTACGGACTACCGTCTCCACGAACGCGATGAGATTCATTTCACATCATATCCATTCAAGTCTAATTCTCATTTGATGATTAAAAATAATGTTTAAGGACTTGATATCATTATTTATATGAATAAGATACAACCTATCCATAAAAAAATGACTTATGTAACAAAACATATAAAAGAAAATGAGTAAGTTAACACTCGAAACGATGATAATACTAAGATATTATTAACAAAGAAATGTTAAAAGATCATATATGATATCATATTAATGTATATGATTATTTTGTAATTTAATAACAATTATTTCACCATTATACATGATGTTAACTTACCCTCAACCAAGGAAAAGTACAAGGTAAGAGTTTATTTCACAATCTCTTCATTATCCGAGGTTGTTTATATGTAATTATATACTGGTACCTCTTTATCATCCACATCCATGTTTCTTAAAAATGTATTTCAAATTATACTTACTATTTTATAAACTATGGGTTAATTTCATTTATACCCTTTTTGAATTTTTATAAGATGGTTATAAAGGAATATTTCTGTCATTTTCTAAACAAGGTCCTTTTCAACCTTTTCAACAAAATGAAAGTAAGAATGTTTTTTTAACTTATTCGGTGGGTACGACTATTTTCCACCATTATAAAATCGTCAAAGCTTCCCTTACAAGCTTATAAGAATATTTTTAAAGTAAATGTTTTCTTTTATAATTAGTTTACTTTTAAATGATTTAAAAAAAGAGACATTTCTCTAAAATAGTTTTGATTTCATCTATGTCAACATCCATTGATGGATTTTAAGTTTATTTGAAGTGGATTTATTATGATACAAAACTTCCATATTATATTGAAGGTTTTGTGGTTTTTTTGACTGTAGATGTGTTATTTTTATACAATTCATGGTTTATGGAGAAAGTATTTACATTTCTTATGCTTGTTTTAATACGAATGTTTACCTTATGTTTAAGCCTGTCCATATGAGGAATGCATTAGACTTAATTAGTGACGGGTGGAGCCCGATATAGCTCATCAATGCATCGGTAGGTCTCATATGCCAAACTAGTGTCTTGTCAAAAGGCCTTGACAGAATCATATTTGTAGTCTTGGAACAAGGCCTTGACTGTGTGGTTATGATAGTCTGGAATTATGCATTCCATCATTATGAAAGTGGTTATTGATATTGCATGTGATTATTTGACTAGTATAATATCCATGTGAATAAGTAAATGGAATTATTTCATTTTATTTTTTCCATATTCTTCTGTAGTTCAAGTTTAAAAGGATTTTGTTTTAGTTATACATTTCCTTAAATGTTTATGCTTATTTATGAAAGTTTCTGCTATATTGTTATCCTTACTGGGAATCTGAGCTCACCCCTTTATATATTTTATTTTTCCCAGGATGTGAAGAAGTATTTTATGAATGAACCATAGCGATAGTATGAGGGGATATGATTATGGAGACAAGCAGTTGTTGTAGTTTTCATTTTATGATGTAATGTAAGACTTATGAATATATCTAGTGTTTCCAAGGCTACTAAACTAATCGGTCTTTAGATATTTGATATTTTGTGCTCATGCCAAGGTTATGTAATAATGCACCGACTCTAGGTAACTGGGGTCAAGGTGTTGCAGTTGGTATCAGAGGAAGTTTATTATGAACCTTGGAAGCTATATTTAGATAAACTCTAATTAGAGCACATAGACCTAAGATATACTTTGAGGATTAGTATAGAAGAACTTCCTAGATTTTTGGTATTGTAGAGATTTTGTGAGTTTTCCAAGAAATACATCCCTGTCTAGATACGAGTAGGTAGAGGCGGCTCTGGCATAGATGTTCCTAGGGGTAAACCTCGAAAACACCGCTTTGAGCTAGACCCGAACGGGAACTGGTGCACGACAATGGGCCTTGCTGCACTCTTGGTTACGACACTCTCGGGGGATATGCTTAGGATAATTCTAATTTTCTTTACTAACCATTATGAAGGGTTTATGAGTATATACTTCCTCAAATAAAACATTTTTATGATAATGGATTCTATCCATAAACTGTTCAATTTATGTTAAGTGCTTTAGAAGTTTGGAATTATGTATTTTGATTCATAGACTAATCTAGTTTATTCCATTGCTTAGAAATGGAACCTAGTGGAAGAAATGGAAACCATATTAATTCACACAATCCATGTAGGGATTAATCTCCTGATCAAGATAATTATAGTGGAGCTGGCGATGCTACTGGTGCCAATCAATTAATCACCATACCAGGACAACTCACTCAGGTTATGAATAATAACCTTACTCATATGGAGACCTTATATTCACAGTGTGGAGGATCAATGTTATATTTATTCATGAGGAAAAAACCACCGACATTAAATGGGATTAAAAATCTCTTATTGGCTGAGAAATGGATAAATTCCTTATAGAAAATATTTCAAGCCTTGTAGAGTAGTCAAAGGGAAAAAGTTATCATGGCAGTTTACCGCCTCACAAGTGATGCTGATCAATGGTGGTCATTGATTCAAAACATGAAGGAAGATGATGAAGTATCAAATATGGAATAGAGGGAGTTCAATGATATTTTCTTAGAAAAATACTTTCCTTGTGACCATCGAGTAGATATGGAAAGGCAATTTTTGAGTCTGAGACAAAAGGAGGACGATAATGTCGCAAAATATGAGGCTAACTTTACAAGGTTAGCAAGGCAAGCTGGAGATTATATATGTAACCCAAGAAGTAAGATCGACCATTTCTTTTTTGGGTTAAAACCATTTCTCCATCAAGGATTGGTCTCACAATCCTTCTCGTCATATAAAGATATTGTCTTATGTGCTATCAAGACGGAAAAGGAATTCTCTAAGTCTTACGACTTTAAAGCAAAGAAAGAGAAGAAGAGATCTACTAATAAATCTAGGAATGGAAATAAGGGGAAGAAGGGAAAAGTTGAATATACATCCTACAGTAAATGTGGGAAGAAACACCCTGGTACTTTCTTGAAGGGAATGGGAGTCTGTTACAAGTTTAGTGAAAAAGGCCACTAAGCTCGTGATTGCAAGGGGAAGAAAGAAGCTATCGATGTTCAATGATATAATTATAGGGAGATGGGAGATTATGAAAATGAATTTACTAAGTGTCAGGAGAACTTACCTCAGAAAAGGCCAAGGGATCAAGGCCAAGCTTATGTTATCACTAATGTTGAGGTTGAAGCTTCAAAATATGTGGTGGAAGGTAATTTAATGGTTTCCTCATATTTAGAAAATGAAAAATTTGATTCTTGATCATCGCATTGTTTCATATCATCCCTGTTTTCTTTGAAAATTAGATATTTTTAAATTTATTTAACAAGGAAGTTGTTAGTCAAAACTCCTAAGGGAAGTATCATTGCAACAATGTTTTGTGAATCGGTCCCCATTAGAGAACATAAATGTTCTTTATCCGCTGATCTCATCGTCATACCTATGATTGAATTTGGTATAATCCTTGGTATGGATTGGATTTCAGACCATGATGTGAGAATTTATTATAAGAAGAAGGAGGTTACGATTTTTGATGATGATGATAAAGAACACCTTATCTTTAGAGAAGAATTGTCACCACCTGATTCTTATCTAGATCCACCCCCAGTAGCTCAAGTAAATTTAATTATCAGGGAGGAAGATAATGAAATAACTTTGGGTAAGGAAAGGAATGTTCAAATAGAGGATATACCTATTGTGAAAGAATATATAGATGGGTTTCTGGAAGATTTACCTGGACATCCTCCAAAATGAGAAATTGAGTTTTCCATTGATTTAATTCCGGGTGGAAGGCCCATATCGAATACCCCTTATAGAATGACCACTGTGGAATTAGTTTAACTAATGAAACAACTATAGGAATGGAGTAATAAGGGATTTATTCTCCCGAGTGTTTCTCCACGGGGAGCCCCTGTCATTTTTTTAAGAAGAAAGATGGATCTATGAGGTTATGTATCGACTATAGGGAAATCAATGCTATAATAATAAAGAATAAGTATCCCCTACCTCGCATTGATGATTTATTTGACCAACTGCATGGAGCTTAGTAAATTTCAAAGATTGAACTTCGATCCTGATACCATCAGTTTGGTGTGAAGAAGGAATACATTCCGAAGACAGCATTTTGAACCAGTTACGGGCATTACGAGTTTACAGTAATGCCTTTTGGATTGACTAATGCACCCTCTGTATTCATGGATCTAATGAATAGATTTTTCAAGGAATATCTCGACGATTTTGTGGTGGTATTTATTGATGATATCTTAGTATACTTCAAAAGATACGAAGATCATGGAAATCACTTGTGAATTATCCTGAAGACTCTTAGAAGACATGAATTATATGGTAAGTTTATCAAGTGTGAATTCTATCTTTAGGAGATCTCATTTATTTTCCATATTGTCTCTATGGATGGAATATCTATTGATCCTTCTAAGACCATGTCAATCCCAGAATTTCCAACACCGATGAGTATAACTGAGGTACCCAGTTTTATTGTTTTAACAGGTTATTATTGACATTTCATCCAGAATTTTGCCCAATTGGATAACCCATTAACTAAGCTCACACATAAAGGGGTTAATTTTTTTGGACCAAAGAGTGTAAAGAATGTTTTGAATAACTGAAGAGAAGATTAGTCAATTCCCCTATATTGACTCTACCATCGGGGAATGATGGGTTCATTATTTATAGTGATGCATCGAAGAAAGGACTTGGTTGTGTCGTTATGAAGAATGATAGGGTTATTTCCTATGGATCACGATAGATGAAAATTCAAGAGAAAAACTATCCTACTCATGATATTGATTTAGCAGCTATAATATTTTCTTTGATGATTTGGAGACACTACCTATACGATGAAAAATGTGATATTTATACTGATAACAAGAGTTTGAAGTATATTTTCTCACAGAAATAACTCAACATGAGGAAAATGAGATGGCTTGAACTACTCAAGGATTTTGATTGCACGATACACTACCACATGGGGAAGGAAAATAAGGTGGAATATTCTTTGAGCAGAAAGGATCATGGAGTTTTGAACAAAATAAGAGTTGAAAGTGATCCTATTATCATGGATCTAGTAAAGATGGATATGGGAATCACCATGGAAGGTGAAACAACAATACTTTTTCAAATGGTTTCCAAACCATATTTACTAGAAAGGATAAATTGTTCCCAGGCATATGATGAAGAGTTTAAAAAGAAGATTAAAGCTGTGAATTATGGGAGATTGAGTGACTTTGTGTATAAAGATGGAATTTTGAAATTTGGGAGGAGATTTTGTGTTCGTGATATACCTGATCTAAAAAGGGAATTTTTGGACAATTATCATAGTTCCAATTTCTCTATACACCCTGGGAGAACCAAAATGTATAGAGATTCAAAGGAACATTTTTCGTGGGACAACATGAAGAGGGAGATTGCTGATTTTGTGTCAAGATGTATGGTTTATCAACAAGTGAAAGCTGGAAGGCAACATCCTGGAGGAGTCATGAAACCTCTTCCCATACCTGAGTGGAAATGGGATAATATTACGATGGACTTGGTCATGGGACCAACAAAGTCTCCTAGAAGGAACGATGCAATATGGGTCATTTTTGATCGTCTTACCAAGTCAGCACATTTTCATGCTATAAGAGAAGATCTACCACTTGAACATCTAGTAAGACTATATATTAATGAACTTGTGAGACTTCAAGGAGTTCCCCTATCAATTTAATCTCATCGTGATCCATGTTTTACTTCAAGATTCTATAAAAGTATTCAAAATGACTTGGATGCTGAACTTCGTTTGAGCACTTCCTACCACCCTAAAATAGATGGACAATCAGAACAGACTATTAAAACCTTAGAAGACAGGTTGAGATCCTACTCACTTGACTTTCAGGGTATGTGGGATCAGTATTTACCTATGGTAGTATTTTCCTATAACAATAGCTTCCATTAAAGTATTCAGATAACATCATATGAAGTGTTATATGGAAAGAGATGTCTCACACCAACCTCTTAGGGTGATGTTGTTGAAAGAAAACTCGTAGGCCCAGAACTAGTGGAGAAAACGATGGAAAAGGCGAAGGTAATCCAAAACCACATCAAAACATCTCAAAGTAAGCAGAAGAGCTATTCTGACAACCGAAGGAAGGATTTGGAATTTTAGGTAAGAGATCATATTTTCTTGAAGGAATATCCATGGAAGGGTGTTATACGTTTCAGTAAGAAGGGAAAATTGAGTCCCAGGTACATCAGACCATTCCAAATTCTAGAGAGAATTGGGGCTGTAGATTACCGTTTGGAAATGCCGCCAAGTCTCTTCAAAGTTCACGATGTGTTCCACGTATCACTGTTGAGAAAATACATCCCTGACCCAACGCATGTACTCACCTATGAGGAATTAGAACTGGAACCCAATCTCCATTATTGCAAAGAGCCTGTCAAGATTTTTGATACGAGAGAACAAGTGCTAAGAAACTGGACGAGTCGTCTGGTAAAATTTCTATGGAGAAACCATAATATGGAAGAGGCAATGTGGAAACCCGAGGAACTTATGATGAAGAACCACCCAAGTATTTTCATGTAGTTTTATTCTAGAAATTTCGAGGATAAAATTATTTGAAGTAGGGGAGAATGTAACACCCCATTCTTCCACGTTACTCTTCTCTTGGAATAATACAGTAGCATGTGTTGTACGCAACTTCGAGTTCTAACACACACCACAACCAATCAAACTAGCTATTATGAATAGTAAGGACAAATTTTTCAAATTGTATAAATTTTATCTTTTGAAATGGATTTAATTTTTGGATTCTAAATATCAAAATTATCTTAGGATGAATTTTTGGAACATTACTGATAATTTTTATATTTTGACGAATAGTGAAAATTACTAAATTTTAATTAGAAACAAATTTTTTAAATGAAATACTTAATAGAGATAAATTATGAATTTGAGTGGTTTTAAAGTATATTTAGAATATATTTTTACAATTTAATACAATGTTGGTCATTTGATGTAATTTCACATTTAAACCGGACATAAACAAGTGTCAATCTTTTGATAGATATTATTTCTTAAAAACATGCTTTTTGTTTTAACAATGGGAATTAATTTTAAATTAAATTCTGCCGCTTCTGTATTTTAAATTTATTAAAATGGACTTCATATTTAGAATCAAAAGGTCCAAATTTTGTAAATAGGAAGCTTTTATTTTTGGACATTTTGAATAATTACTTCGGTAAATATTTTATTTACCATGGTTAAAGGTTAAATCTGGTAAATAATGGTAAAAAAACAATATTATAATAATAATAAATTACCCTAAAATGTGTCTTAACCCTATTGGTTGATACATTTCCAACCAAGGACATCTTTGGGTCGATTTCTGGACCCCAGGGATCCACATGTAAGCGATAATGACACTTTATATTAATTAAGTTAATGTAAATACAAAAATGACATAAGCATAAATCTTTTAGAAATTTTTTTTACAAAGGGTTATATATGTTATATTTTCGACAATAAATATTCATTATAAATATAAAAATATTTCATACATAATGGTATTTTATTTGTAATTTTTATACATTGAATAATTGAATATATTTATGACCCAATAATGAGGCAGTATTTTCCTTATTAATGAAAGAATCAAATAATTGGTATTATAAATGTTAAAATAAATATAATTTGAAAGTTTTGATGACATAAAAAAATTTTATTGGTTAATATGACATGTTAGGATTTCATAAATGATTTTTTTTCGAATTAATAAAGATGTTAAGACTTTAGAAAAAAATCAATTATTAAATAGTGTCAAAATTGACATAAATGAGTTTTTAAAACAAATATTATATTATTAATTGATATTCTATTCCTAAAAATCTAAGGATCCACAAAAAAACTTATATCAATATAGGTGTATCATTAATGGACCACTTGGGGGTCTCTTGTATGTATATAGTATGTTTATTAACTATATAATAGAAAAATACAAAGACACATGGTAAATGTCAAATTAATTAACCAAGAGTTAAAATTAAAAGATAAGGTTAATAAAGTGACCCAAACCTATCTAAAACCTATTGGTTGAGTTTTTTTAGACCCATCCATACCTTATACTTTAAATAATCCACTTTGGAACCACTATAAACCGAATATAAATTTATTATAAAATAATATTTCTAGCATTTCCAAAGGTGCCCCTCACCCTCTTATAAAAGGGAACTTACCCTTCCCTCTAATTCGCACCTTCAAAGCCTTCTGAATCAGCGAAACCGTGCCCAAATATCCTACCAACTTACCTCACTTCAACCTAGAGGCCTTAGTTTTATTAGAAATCCAAACTAAGGATACCTTTTGATCAAATCAAAAGGAAGAACCCGAATAAGATGTAATGTTTTCATCACTATCTTCCAAGTTCCTTTCTTCTTCAACATCTTCATTATTTTTTATTTCCATTATAAAATAATAAATCTAGTATATTCTATATACTGTGATGTTATTAGAAATATGGTACAACCATATTTAGTATTCTATCTATCCTTTGAATGACATGTCACCATACGTGCGTACGTACGGCCTACCGTCTAGACGTCGTGGTGTAATTGTTATTCAATACATTATTATTTGGATGGGTATAATAATGATGTGTAATTCATGTAAATAATAAATATAACATGATTATGATTCTATATATTTGATATAACATCCAATTATATATTATTTTAATATCAATATAATGATATTGTCGCTTGTGCGTACGTACGGACTACCGTCTCCACGAATGCGATGAGATTTAGTTCCCATCATATCCATTCAAGTATAATTATCATTTGATGATTAAAAATAATTTTTAAGGACTTGATATCATTCTGTATATGAATAAGATAAAAACTATCTATAACAAACATGACTTATGTAACAAAACAAATAAAAGAAAATGAGTAAGTTAACACCCGAAACGACGATAATACTAAGTTATTATTAACAAAGCAACGTTAAAAGATCATATATGATATCATATTAATGTATATGATTCTTGTATAATTTAATAACAATTATTTCACCATTATAAAGGAGTTTAAACAACCCTCAACCAAGGAAAATTACAAGGTAAGGGTTTATTTCACAATCTCTTCATTATCCAAGGTTGTTTATACATATTTATCTACTGGGACCTCTTTATCATCCACATCCATGTTTCTTAATAATGTATTTCAAATCATACTTACTATTTTATAGACTATGGGTTAAAGTAATTTATACACTTTTTGACTTTTTATAAGATGTTTATAAAGGAATCTTTCCATCGTTTTCCAAACAAGTTTCTTTTCAACCTGTTCGACAAAATTAAGGTAAGAATGTTTTTTTAACTTATACGGCGGGTATGAATATTTTCTACCTTTATAAAATTTTCAAAGCTCCCCTTACAAGCTTATATGTATATCTTTGAAGTAAATTTTTTCTTTTATAGTTTTGTGACTTTTAAATGATTTCAATAAAAGAGATATTTCTCTAAAATAGTTTTGATTTCATCTATGTCAACATCCTTTGATGGATTTTAAGCTTATTTGAAGTTGATTTATTATGATACAAAACTTCCATATTGAATAGAAGGTTTTGTGATATGTTTGACTATGGATGTGTTATTTTTATACAATTCATGGTTTATGGAGAAAGTATTTACATTTCATATGATATTTTTAATACGAATGTTTACGTTATGTTTAAACATGTTCATATGAGGAATGTATTGGACTTAATAAGTGACGGGTAGAGATTGCTATAGCTCATCGATGCATCGATAGGTCTCATGGGGAAAACTAGTTTCTTGTCCCAAGGCCTTGAAAAAATCTTATTTGTAGTCTTGGCACAAGGCCTTGACAATGTGGTTATGCTAGTCTCGCTTCACGCATTCCATCATTATGAAAGTGGTTATTGATATTTCATGTGATTATTCGAACAGTAGAATGTCCATATGGATAAGTAAATGGAATTATTTCATTTTATTTTTTCCATATTATGATGAAGTTAATGTTTAAATGGCTTTTGTTTTAGTTATACTTTGCCTTAAATGTTTATGCTTATTTATGAACGTTTCTTCTATATTATTATCCTTATTGGGCATGTAAGCTCACCCCGTTCTATGTTTTATTTTTCCCAGGATACGAAGAAGTATTTTATGAATGAACTATAGGTATAGTATGAGGGGATATGAGTGTGGAGACAAGATGTTGTTGTAGTTTTTATTTTATGATGTAAGGTAAGAGTTATGAATATATCTAGTGTTTCCAAGGCTAGTAAACTAATCAGTCTCTCGAGATTTGATCTTTTGTGATCATGCCAATGTTATGTAATAATGCATTGACTCTAGTTAACATGGGTCAGGGTGTTACAAAGAGGATTTAAAGGAGGTGTAAGAAAAAATAAAATAAAAATGATCGGTTAATAATGATATGTCTTATTCTGAAAACCTATTTTGGTTAGCACCAAAACACTTATAAAGTGGGATTGATAATAAAAATAAGGCCTCTAGGACATGGACAGGGAAGTAAAAGATATATTTGGTCATGTATTTTCTAAACCAATTAAGTTAGGACGTTTGATTAAGAGAGGAGTGGGGGTGCCCTTTTAATAGTAGGGGAGAGGACACATTTGGAATTTTTGAAATGAAAATGGTTTACCACATTTTAAACATAAAAAAAGGACAAAAAATGAATAATAATAGAACCTAATATTATATATGGTAAAAATATGTCCATAAAATTATATTTGGACATGTTTTTATGTCATTTAAACCGTATATTTGAGATTGAACCCCATTAAACCTGTTTTAACCTTAACCGTGGTAATAAATATTTACTATTTTAACTATTTATTTTGACGAGAAATAATGCTGGAACTATTATAAAATGTTAATTTTAATAATCCAAATATGGAATCATTTTTTCAAAATTTCATTCAATGAAGTGGACAAACATAATATAAAATTAAACTTACAGATGATATGAAAAATGTGTTTTCAAAGAGAATATTTTCAAAAGTATAGAAAGTTTTAATATCAAAAGTGAATATGAATTTAATTAAAATTACCTAAATTAGTTTAATAATAACATAATTGAACTAATTTTTTTAAAACATTTTAAAACAACATTTATATAGTTACCCAGGATTTTCATACATGGGTTTTACATAAATTTAGAAGAATATTCATTATATTATAAAAACACACAATTGTAAACCATAATAGTTTAGTAAATTTAGAATCCTAGAAAAAAATATTACTAATTCATGAAATATCATCAATTTATCCAATAAATATACCCCTTTAGTAATAATACCAAAAAAATTTCTTCATAAGCCTAGGAAAGGAAACATAAGAAATGGTGTAATCAACTACTTAGTAAGGGTAAACAAAGGAGATACATAAGCATAACATGAACATTAGGGTATGAAAATATGATCATAAAATTATAAAACCCCACCATGAATATCAAATATAATAATCCCAAGTAATTCCATAAATATTTTTAGTTCATAAGACATGAATCATAATTTAATCAAAGAACATGAACCATGATAGAATAGCCTTGGTATAAGATATAGAATTGTGACAAACACATAAGTATAGAAATTAATTTCTTTTGTAGTCAAGGCTTATTTAAAAAACTTATAATGAAAAAATATGGGTAGAGAGACCTCATAGTTTGGACACACCACCATCCTCAGTGGTATCCCTTTCAATATAGTTGAATGGGTTTACTCCCCATACTATCATAGTTACTGAGGTTCATTCCCAAGACCATCATAGAAGACAAAGTCCCTTAATGAACTGAGTTCACTACCTATTTCACTCATGTCTATCTCATGAGATATAAAACATTACCCACTACATTGGAGGAAGATATAGGTCCCAACCATCTTTGTTTATAATTTAACCACCGTGATTGGTTATAATATAACCACTGTCAGATTTTAAAAATCAATCAATTGCGTGTCACAATATCATAACAAAATCATCATATCATAAACCATAAAATGAAAAGGGTTTTATAAAAATTACATCATATCATAACCTATGTAAAGGATACATGTTTAATAATAATTTAATCTTTTCATCATAACATTACCTATGATGATATGTGAGTTTCATAATAGTTATATCATGGTATAACCTGTGGAAGAGAAATAAGTTTCATAATCATATTGTCATCACAAAAATAAACCATTTAGAGAAAGAATAATAATGGTATCCATGTTTTATAAACCCACTAAATCATAAATTATATCAAAGGATATCATCTTATATGGTTATATATTTTTAAAGATCACATGAAATATTTATTGAGGAAAATAATCCTTCTTTGAAAATAACTTATTAAAATATAAAACCCTTTGAAAATAATTTTCATTGAATATAAATTTTAATGATTATAAAGGCATCTTAAGTGAAAATATTGTTCAACATGGCAGAGAATTCTGATTATGCCTTACACATTAAATGAATGATTCTGTTCACATTTTTAGTAAATTCCAAATGGGCATTGTCTTGGAAAACGACATAAACATTAATTTCAAAAAAAATAATAGTAAAATGTAAATCATGGGTAAAAATATATTTTAAAAATAACATGGTAATAATAAAATTTTTAGAAAACATTTTTTGAAAACATGGTTTGGTAAAAAATGTATTTTTATCCGAAGAGAGAACTAAAGTCATATTTTTATTCAAAAATATTTTCAATTATTTTAAGTACCAAAGAGTGAAAAAATGGCACTATTACTTGAAAAAATCATGAATGACCATAGTATAAAAAAATTTGTTAGTTTCTTGAGATATGTATCATAATATTTCATCATTGGAAACATAATCATAAACAGTCCCAATAAAATATGAGATTATGAAATAAAATCTTTAACACTTTGGTAACTTTGAATTTTGAGACTCATGAAAAAATTACAAAAAATGGAACATAAAATATCATGGGGATAAATTAATTCATGATATTAAATGTCAAAGGGGATTCATATACACCTCGTTAAATAGTATAGGTACATAACATAACACATGTCTCAAATAAGGAAAATTAAAACAATATTTCCTTACCGCTTTAGTAATGTTTTTAGTATTAATCCCCAATGAAGAGTAAAATAATATGAAATTTTAAATTTATAGAAAATTAGTATATTCATGATATAAAATTTCAAAGGGTAATTATATACAATAGAAAAAATAAATGAGTGGTGAATTTTCATATTCGTCCTTAAAAGAGAGAATAAAAATACATGACCTTACCTTTTAACTTACATTGTACAAATTAAAAACTCATATACAATAAATATAAGTTTTTTATACATCTATCATAGAATAATTAATAATATATATCATTATATATATTATTTTCTTATTACATTTCATTACCAATTTATTAACAATTCCATTTTAAAGTTATATTTCGGGTAATAAACGCTTGTTTTTTTATATATGTTTTGATTTTTTATATTTTTGGACATATTACTTTGATCATAGTTTCAAAATATCCATAATTTTTACCACTAAATAAATATAATTAAAAATATCTATATATATATATATATATGTATTTATAATAATCCAAATAATTTTGTGATAGAAAACGAAATACACCGTTCACAGAGACATTAGACTGTACGTACGCTTGAACTTTGTTTCAATTTTATTATTGGAATTAAAGAAATATAGTTAAATCATATATTATCATTAATTAATTATTAAAATTTCATATATTTTATATGTTTTTGTTAAACACATCCATAATTCCTTCCATTCAATGCGTGGAAAAATCACATCGCTTCACAAGGTGGGAGTCTACCGTAAACACGAGTGACATTTTTTTATTCCAAAAAATAGAAATCATGAAGGTATGTGTGATATAATAATTCAATAATAATAATAATAATATCTTAAATATCATATATAATCAAAAAAATCTATTATTATTTCCAACTGTTATGGGTGGTAATGTAAAAACAAACAATATCGGTTCGCAAGACTGTAGTTCACCGTGCACATGAACGATGATTTTTTAACCCATTTGATGGAAGTGGAGATAGTTGTTGGACCTGAAAATAAAAATATATCACAGTATATTAAATATACAAATTATTTATTATCAATATTTTATAATAAGAATTTAATGGTGTAGAGTAAGAAATAACATAAAAACACTCATTGATGAACATTACCTCTTCTTGGGGTATCATCCTAAAGTTTGCAAAAAAATCCATCAAAAGTTGGATTTATGTCAAAAATAATGATTTTAGGATGAGATAATAGAATTTGGAACTTCATTTTAGAAGTTATTGGCTGAACCAAAAGTGGTTTAAGGTGTTAAGAGAGGGGGAGAAGTGGTGACCTTTTATAAATAAAGGAGATGCCACACTTGGAATTTTAGAAAATAATTGAGTGATCCCAAATTTTTAAAATTAAAAAAGGTTTTGAAAATGGAACATTATAAAATATAATATGATTAGTGGTATAAATATGGATATAAAATAATTTTAAAATAATATTATTAGTAATTTTAACCATTATCTTTTTAGTTTAGCTCTCAGTAAACCCATTTTCCCGTTAACCGTGGTAATTAATTTATATTGTCTTCAATATTAATTTTGGTGAAAAATTAAGTTGAAATTGTTAGAAAATACAAATTATTTTGATTTAAAATATACAATCAATTTTATTAAATTCCATTTAAATAATTGGAAAATTTTAATTTAAAATAAATCACGCAAACGCGATGAGAAAGTGGTTTTTAGAGAGAAAATGTTTAAACATTTAAAATATTTTTATATATAAATTAAATATGAAATTTATTCCAATGATATAAATTGGATTAAATGATGTATTATTTAACTAATTTTACTTTAAAATGATTTCAAATATAATTTATCATTATAAATAAAATATAAAAATAATTTTTCAATTAAAATTCACTACTTTTAACAATTCAGAAAATATTAATATTTTAAAAAATTTATCAAAAATTTACAATAATATAGTTTTAAAAATATTACTTAAAAAATAAATATTATTTTTTCAAAAAAAAAATCAGTTTTTTTGAAATTATTTTTAAAACAAAACTCGTTGACACGGTGAAAAGGTAGGTTTTCTAGAAGTGTATTTTTTTAATCACAAGATGATTTTATATTAACTCTATGTATAATAAGAATAATCTTTTGAATATGAATTAAATTTATTGATATATTATATATTAATTTCATTTAAAACATTCTCTATTAGGTATTATTTTAATTAAATAAAATGGAGAAATATTACAATTTTAAATTTTTTTTTCATAAAAACCCACTTTTAAACACAAAAAATAAACTTATACTAAAATATAGTATAAAGTGAATTAAAAAGAAATTAACTGGGTTAAATATTAATAAATAAAAATTTTGTTACATTAAAACATAAATGAAAAATCATATTTCTTAATTTAATTATAGGTGATAGTTTTACAAAAGTTGACATTTTTCACTATTCAATAAAAAATCAATATTTTCTAAGAAATACCAAATTTTCACTGTAAGTTGATTTTGATATGATGATTACAAAAATCATTGTCATTAACCACCCCTGGTACCCTGGTAACCCAATAACCGAGCCTACCCCAACATAGACTGAAGGGCATTCCCAATCCCCACGAGTTGGTGACTAGCACCTTGCATCACATAACATGCTAGTGGGAATGATTGTTCCACCAGAAATGTAGAAGAAAAGAAACAAGACAATATGTATAACAAAAAAAACTCCATTGGGTGTAATGTACCAGAAAACCAAGAGGCATAAAAATCCCAATGTACAATAACCCAAGTACTAAAAATGGGAAAACAACCCCAAGGTCCCTAAGGACACAACTCACCAAGACCAAAACTCAACAGCTAGATCCACCTCTAAGAGATCCCTTCCTTTTGATCGAACCTGGAAGAAGAAAGTCTACAAATATCAAAAGACAAAATTAGGGTGTGAGCCTAAGCCTAGTAGGACACCACCAAAGGTTCCGTAACAGATTCCAAATATAGATTATCCAAAGAAAATCTTTCAATTTTTAAATAAACAGGTTTGGAAATTCAAAAGAATATTTTAACAAAAATTTCTATACGTTTTCAAATGATGGAAATTAATATTTTTAAGTAATGATTTTACAAATGATGGAATATTTCGAAAACAGTGGATTAAGTAAAACATTTATATAAAACAATTTATATAAATTCATCTAGCATGTAAAGTAGTTCAAAAGTATTGGCATACATTTATATCTCAAATATAAATACACAAGCGAGCAACATGATCATCTTCCAAAAGGTACGATAGTATTAACCAGTTATAGGATTACACACTCTCTATGTGAACTTAGAAAAATTTGTATACACACGTCCCTATGACACTGGACAAAGGAGAATCATCACCAACCCGTCTGGAATGTGACCCGCCGCAAGTATGTTTTAGAACATTGTCGTAGTGTAGAGTGTATCCAAATAACTCAATAACTACCTAAGGATTTAATGCGCTCATAGATGATGGGCGAAATATTTTAAGAATTCTTATTAATACGATCAATCCCATTATTCCATTTCAAATATTCCAATTTCATTCCATTTAAAACCAAAACAGGTTTTATTAAAAAACATGCTTTTTCACAATAAAAAACCAATGGGTTTCTATTAAATCATTTTATTCAATTTTCACCAGTTTGAAATAAAATCAAAACTAATTCCATCATCACACAATTTATTTACAAAATTAAATTCAACAATTTAATTAAAATCATTTCCATCAAATCCACAATTTAAATTAAAGAATTTAATTCAAAAAATTTCCATAAACACACCCAATTCAATGGAATTTGGGGTTTTCCAAATTTTCATTCCAAAACCATTTCAAATACCACAATTCATTGGAATCATATTTTTATCAATTTAATTGAAAGAAAATTTAGGAAATTGAATTTAAATCAATAATTGAAATAAATCAAGAAATAAAAGGATGATTAATTTGGAAAGTCGGGATGGAACCACCTAACTCAATTTATTGACGGGAGTTTGCCCAAAGAGAAACCCAAAAAACTAAGCGGCACAACGTTGTGGATCATGTTATGGATCTAAATCCTTAAAAACAAAAAAATATATAAGATCAAAGGCATCAAGATCTTGTAAATATATCTAGATCCAAAATCCTAGATCTATATCTCAAGTCATAGGTTTAAATCCATGGAAAATAGTGGAAATATCCCATGAAAAGATCAAGGAAAGATAGAGGAATGAATGGGATAAGTAACAGGTTGAAATCCACTTACTAGGAGAAGAGAAGATCCTCAATCCGAGCATTCAACACCTTGGAATCTCTACATGAGACTTTGAAAAAACCTAGAATATTTCATGCCCAAGACAAGGTCAGAAATATGGAAGTCCTGGGGGTTCATGTGGTTTTAAGAAAGATTTTGGGAATTAAAAAACCACGCGCATGGTTACCTGGACAGAGGTTCACGGTTAGGAAAACCGTACACCAACCATTCAGAACCCACTATCTAGGTTTGCATGGTAGGCATGGTTTAGTCGCATGATCTGTCAAACCATGCATGTAACAGCCCGAGATTTTATGAAAAATATTCTTTTTATTTTATTAATGTCTTGTGTTGTACGCTACACCAAAAGGAGCTTGCACAACACACATCCTTGACTTGCCTTTCATTACACGCAATCGCGACCTTCCTCGATAGCGTGTGTAATACGCAATACCGAGTTTCACTAAACAACGATATGCTATTAAAATGTTATTAAAACTAGCCGTTATGAATAGTAATAACCACTTTTTGAAATTTTGTAAATTTTATTTTTCAAAATGGATTTCATTTTTGGATTCGGAGTATCGAATTTAGCCTAAGGTGAAATTTTGGTACATTTCGGATAACTTTCATATTCTGATGAATAGTGAAAATTACTAAATTTTAATTAAAAACAACTTTTTTAATCGAAATTATTAATAGTGATAAATTATTAATTTGAGTGGTTTTAAAGTATATTTAGAATATATTTTTACAATTTAATACAATGTTGGTCATTGGTTGTAATTTCACATTTAAACCAGACATAATCAAGTGTCAATCTTTTGATAGATATTGTTTCTTAAAAACACGCTATTTGTTTTAACAGCGGGATTTAATTATAAAATTAATTAATGCAACTTTTGTGTTATGAATTTGGTAAAATAGACTTCATTTTTGAATTCGGAATATGAAATATAGCTTAGGATGAAATTTTGGCATTGTTCTGAAAAACATCAATTTTTGATGAATAGTGAAACTACTAAGTGGTAGGTTAAAAACTGAATTTTGCATAAAACATAATTTTACCGCTTCTGTGAATGGAATTTCGAAAATCCGAGAGACACGGTTAATATCAAGGACTAAAATGTGGTTCAATGAGATGAAAATAATTTTTTGGTGAATAGTAACTTTTTACTTTTTTTACCGCGGTTAATAGTAAATAGGGTAACTAAGGGTAAATATGATATTAACCTAACACATGTCCTAATCCTATTGGAAAAGTGTATTTCGACCAAAAACAAACTTAGGAATAAAATATGACCATTTAGGCCCACTTGGATTAGATTAGGACATTTATTATTAATTTATTTAAAGAAGGGTTAAAATAGTTAAAATCAAAGTTTAATAAGTAAATCATTTTTAATATGGGGTTATACATAAGATAAATTCGATTGTAAATATTCATTAGAAATCTAAAAGGATTTCCTACATGATGATATTTTATTTGTAATTTTTAGACATCAAATAATTTAATTTATTTATGACACAACGATGATGCAGTAATTATCGTTTTAATGAAATATTGACATAATTGATGTTATAAGCACCAAAATAAATGTAATTTGAGATTTTTTATGAATTCCACTAATTTTCTAGGTTACTATGATATATTAATGTTGATTTAATCAACTTGGTTCGAACATTTAATTCTGTTATGACTTTCACAAAAATCATATATCAAATAGTGTCAAAATTGACACAAAATAGTTTTTAAATAAAATATTATATTACTAATTGTTATTTTATTCCTAAAAATCTAAGGTTCGGCCAAATGACTTAGATAAGGATATATATATTAATAATAAACAATTTGGGGTTCGTTTGGCATGTTATAGTAAGTGTATTAACCATATAGTGAAAGAAAACAAAAAGACACGGTAAAAGTTAAATTATTTAACTTAGAGTTAAATCTAATTGATAAGGTTTAAAATAATATCCAAACATGTCTAAATTTGATTGGTTGATGAGATTACAACCATATCTCATATAATCTTCGAATATGAGTCATTTTTGGAGGTTTTTAAGTGGGGTTAGATTTATTATAAATTAATATTTTTAAGAATTCCTAAGGTGCCCCTCTCCTCCCCTATAAAAGGACACCTCCTCCCCCTCCTCCTCACACCAATTTGAGCACTCAAGATCGGCCAACCCCTGCCATTTTCCCTTCTCCACTTCCCTAGAATAATCCTAGAGGTCCTGGTCTTCTCCAAAGACCAATCTTAGTTCCTTAAGTGGAGGATTCAAAAAGGCGTTCCAAAGAAGAGGTAATATCCATTACCGATCTTTTCAATTTCTTTCTTCTTCAACTTCTTCTTCTTTAGTTGTTTCATGATAAAGTAATAACATCAGTATTACTTACATACTGATATGTTATTATAAATATGAAACAACCCTAATTCACCTTCTATCCATCCTACGGAAAAATGAAATCACCGCGCGTGCGTACGTACGGAATACCGTCTCCACGCCGTGGTGTAATCTATTTTCCACCATCACCTTACAAGGATGGGTATAATGGTGTAATCAGTAACTATATATGATTATTATTAAGTAATATTGATACTGAAATAATATATATATATACTCCAATACAATTCCACGATCATAGGAACGATATCATCACTCGTGCGTACGTACGGAATACCGTCTCCACGATGTGATGCGACTCGTTCTACATGATCTTCATTTCATAATGATTATATAAATGAATTGAATGAATGAATATGGTATATACTACACTAATACCATTCTGGAAATGAATTATCTATAACCTAAAGATAAGAATAAGAATTTACTCGACAAAACACGCATAAGAACAAAAAGTTATAAAGACCCGAGTAACAAGTAACAATGAAATATTACTAACAAGAAGCTAATAATATGACCATATATGATCTCATATCAATATGTATGATTCTGGAATAAGTCAATAACATTATTTAAACCATTATACAGGAGCTTCGGACACAAACAAAGCAAATCGGACCTAAGGTAAGGGAAATATCACAATCTCATTTCTATCCGAGATTGTTTATTCGTAAGTATTTACTGGGGTGTATTTTATCATCCACATCCATGTTCCCTCAATATGTAATATTGTTTCTATCCACTTACAATATTTTAAATCCAATTTTACCCTTAGGTGAGTTTTTAGTAAAGAATATGAAAGGAATCTTTTGTCGTTTTTTTATATACGAGGTACTTTTTGACTTTTCCGACAAAAGTACGAAGAATGTTTTTTTTAACTTATACGGCACAAACGGATTTATACTGTTTTATAAAGCCTTATTTTCATGAAGCTTACTCTAAAAGATTTCATGACTATTTTCAATAAAATATTTTTCTTTTAAAATTGCATGATGTTTTGTGAAAAGAAATTGATTTTGAAGAAAAAAGGATATTTTCCTCAAGAATTCATTTCAAGTGTTTTATCAAAATTATTTTCCATCTAAGATAATAAAGGGTTCTGTTTCTATCCATATTTTTACATTTATTTGACTATGTTGTGATGGAATTATGTTTATGAATTCCTTTATCTTATATGAATGGTTTTATGATGTCATGTTGTTTAAGAATCCCATTTTTATTACATGGGTTATGCAATGATGTATGATTTATGATTTTGTGGAACACATAAGAAAGGATTCATTATAAGATGGGTGGGACCTATATCTCCCTCCAATGCATTGGGTAAAGATTTTATATCTCATGAGATAGACATGGCTGGAATGGTAGGTTATACCGGTTCAGTGAAACAGGACTGAAACGAGGATTACTCGATTCAGAAAGGGACTTTTTCCACTAAGATAGTCTTGGAAATGAGTCTTGACTAACAAGAAATGATTCTCTATGATTATGTGTGAATGCCACAAAGTTTCATGTTTTAAGTTATGATTATTGGGATTACATTTCACTTCTATGATTTAGCCCATGTTATGAAATTATGATCTCTTTTGCAGGTTAAGATTTCCAAAAGCTATGTTCTTATGTATATGATGTGATTGATATTTCTTTTTTTTACCCTTACTGAGCATTTGAGCTCACCCTTTTATGTTTTCTTTTCCCCAGGATATAAAGAAAGGTTTTAGGTAAAAAAAAAGGGATGACCTTTATGGGAGATATTGAAGAACTTTCACCACGATTAGAAGATTACGTTCCGAGTTTCCAAAGACACTAAACTATTACGATCCTTTAGTGTGTGTTTTTGTTATGTACTAAGTATTCCGCAAATGTAATGTAATGTCCATGTACGTCAAGCTTCGGGTCTCTACAGTTGGTATCAGAGGAAAGGTTTAGTCAACCTTTGGAAACTAGGATGCGAAAACGTTAGTGAGATCCCTAGAGATATTTCTAAGGTATGTCTAGGGATGTCCCTAAGGTTAAGTATATGTATAGGTTATAGTACTAGAACTACGCTAACGATCATAGAATTAAACCTAAGATGTTAGATGTTCAAGGTACTCCCCCTTTATTATGTTGTTTTCCCTAGCATGATTTTTGCCTCTCACGCTATTCTTTTTGGGTTTTAGAAAATGGCTGGAAACAAGGTGATTCACGATAATGGAGGAAATGATGGACAATGGAATGATATTCTTTATGAGCAACCAAATGAAATGGGATTCGGAAGTCCAAACATCATTATTATGCCGAATCAGCAATCTCATAATATGATCAATAAAGTAAAATTTGGTAAGTTTCCTGACTCGGCTAATAAGAGAAAGATGGAGTTTCATGATGATCATAGAGGAAAGAAAGTTCAATTTCCCCTATGTAAATCATGTGGGAAGAGGCATCAAGGAGAATGTTTCAAAGGAACTAGAAGATGCTTTGGGTGTGGAAAAGAAGGACACAAAGCCAGTAAGTGCAAAGGAAAAGGTTCAGTTAATACCAGGGATGAGGATGATGGTATTGCTACGACATGAAAAATGGTTAAGTGTTTTAAATGTGGAATGTATGGGCATTATGCAAACAAATACCCTAAGGGAATGACTCATGAAGAGAATCAGTATGGTCATATGGGAAGTATTTATGTGGATGATGATGAAGAGACTACCAATGGTATGTGAGATGAAAGAATTGTTGAAGCTCGGTCAATGGTTTAAGAATGTAGTGGAATGATTATATGTTTATCATGTGTAATGTTGTATAAGTAATCTCATGGTACTATGGAATAAAGAGACATGTAAGGATTGTAACATTGTTGTCTGATTAATGTTACCAGTATCCATGAAAGGTTATTCAGATATTTTTGGAATGAAGATGATATGCGCATAATGAAGGGATAAGGGGAAAATGAAATGTTTGACAGTATTCATGAGCTCATGATTGATATAAGGACTAAGTGATATCATGGTTTGAGTATATAGAATTTTGAGGATTTTGGTAACTTTTAACAGCACTCATGTTTTCACTAAGGTATTCAAGAGAATACACGATTAAGGACTTTGAATGTTTGGAATGTGACCAACAAGACATATCTTATGATATGTGGGGATCAACGACAGTATTAAATCTCTGGTAATCGTTGTCACTATATTATGAGAGTGGACTACAGTATTATGTATAAGCCTAAAGATTAGACTGGATTATGTTGGACATAAGTTAGTATTGTTTAAGGATAGAAGTTTTTTTCGATATTATTGATGGGATGTTATAGTAACGTAGTTCTAGAAAAAGGGACAACCTGCAGGACGGGCGACAGCCCATCGCTTCGGACAAGGCTGTAGGAATCGAACCCACAACCGAAGTGCGACTGGCCTTTATCGCCTACCACTGACCTACAGGAAGTCCCTGTTTAGTAGAAACTAGTTTTATTATATTAAGCAGTATGATATATGAAGTATAAGTCCATTTTAGGAACCATATGTGATTAATCTCACTATAGAATGACTTATGTATATTTAATAACTTTTTCTAACCTTTTGTTTGAGACAGATGGAATGACCCATCATTCTATCACATAATCTGCTAACACTTCACAAATAACAAATTCAACTTCATTTATTTAAGAGATGAAGTAGAAATTGTTCAAGGCACGAACAAAAGTGAGATTGTACCAAAATAAAGTAAGTATTTATTCTAAGCAAATTTTCAACTTTAGGGAAATGATCTTGAAAACCAAAAATGATTGTCCTAGTGATCTTATACCTGATGAATTAGATGGTACCTTATATCATCACAAATCTATGGATTTGTGATTACTGACTTTTCCATAGCCATGTTCTCTACCACTCTCCATCAGAACATGATGGTTAGATTTCTCTTCCATATCCATATTTTCACCTATGTGGAAACCCAGTGATTAGTTTATTTGGGTAATCGTTACATTTCATACTTTAGTTTTTAAAGCCAAGTTTTGGTATTCCCTTTTACGATGTGGGTTTCTATTAAAGAAACTTTCGAATAGTAAACCATTTATAACCCCGACGAATTTCGAGGGCGAAATTCATTTTAAGGGGGGTAGAATGTAACAGCCCGAGATTTTATGAAAAATATGCTTTTTATTTTATTAATGTCTTGTGTTGTACGCTACACCAAAAGGAGCTTTCACAACACACATCCTTGACTTGCCTTGCATTACACGCAATCGCGACCTTCCTCGATAGCGTGTGTAATACGCAATACTGAGTTTCACTAAACAACGATATGCTATTAAAATGTTATTAAAACTAGCCGTTATGAATAGTAATAACCACTTTTTGAAATTTTGTAAATTTTATTTTTCAAAATGGATTTCATTTTTGGATTCGGAGTATCGAATTTAGCCTAAGGTGAAATTTTGGTACATTTCGGATAACTTTCATATTCTGATGAATAGTGAAAATTACTAAATTTTAATTAAAAACAACTTTTTTAATCGAAATTATTAATAGTGATAAATTATTAATTTGAGTGGTTTTAAAGTATATTTAGAATATATTTTTACAATTTAATACAATGTTGGTCATTGGTTGTAATTTTACATTTAAACCAGACATAATCAAGTGTCAATCTTTTGATAGATATTGTTTCTTAAAAACACGCTATTTGTTTTAACAGCGGGATTTAATTATAAAATTAATTAATGCAACTTTTGTGTTATGAATTTGGTAAAATAGACTTCATTTTTGAATTCGGAATATGAAATATAGCTTAGGATGAAATTTTGGCATTGTTCTGAAAAACATCAATTTTTGATGAATAGTGAAACTACTAAGTGGTAGGTTAAAAACTGAATTTTGCATAAAACATAATTTTACCGCTTCTGTGAATGGAATTTCGAAAATCCGAGAGACACGGTTAATATCAAGGACTAAAATGTGGTTCAATGAGATGAAAATAATTTTTTGGTGAATAGTAACTTTTTACTTTTTTTACCGCGGTTAATAGTAAATAGGGTAACTAAGGGTAAATATGATATTAACCTAACACATGTCTTAATCCTATTGGACAAGTGTATTTCGACCAAAAACAAACTTAGGAATAAAATATGACCATTTAGGCCCACTTGGATTAGATTAGGACATTTTTTATTAATTTATTTAAAGAAGGGTTAAAATAGTTAAAATCAAAAATTAATAAGTAAATAATTTTTAATATGGGGTTATACATAAGATAAATTCGATTGTAAATATTCATTAGAAATATAAAAGGATTTCCTACATGATGGTATTTTATTTGTAATTTTTAGACATCAAATAATTTAATTTATCTATGACACAACGATGATGCAGTAATTATCGTTTTAATGAAATATTGACATAATTGATGTTATAAGCACCAAAATAAATGTAATTTGAGATTTTTTATGAATTCCACTAATTTTCTAGGTTACTATGATATATTAATGTTGATGTAATCAACTTGGTTCGAACATTTAATTCTGTTATGACTTTCACAAAAATCATATATCAAATAGTGTCAAAATTGACACAAAATAGTTTTTAAATCAAATATTATATTACTAATTGTTATTTTATTCCTAAAAATCTAAGGTTCGGCCAAATGACTTAGATAAGGATATATATATTAATAATAAACAATTTGGGGTTCGTTTGGCATGTTATAGTAAGTGTATTAACCATATAGTGAAAGAAAACAAAAAGACACGGTAAAAGTTAAATTATTTAACTTAGAGTTAAATCTAATTGATAAGGTTTAAAATAATATCCAAACATGTCTAAATTTTATTGGTTGATGATATTACAACCCTATCTCATCTAATCTTCGAATATGAGTCATTTTTGGAGGTTTTTAAGTGGGGTTAGATTTATTATAAATTAATATTTTTAAGAATTCCTAAGGTGCCCCTCTCCTCCCCTATAAAAGGACACCTCCTCCCCCTCCTCCTCACACCAATTTGAGCACTCAAGCTCGGCCAACCCCTGCCATTTTCCCTTATCCACTTCCCTAGAATAATCCTAGAGGTCCTGGTCTTCTCCAAAGACCAATCTTAGTTCCTTAAGTGGAGGATTCAAAAAGGCGTTCCAAAGAAGAGGTAATATCCATTACCGATCTTTTCAATTTCTTTCTTCTTCAACTTCTTCTTCTTTAGTTGTTTCATGATAAAGTAATAACATCAGTATTACTTACATACTGATATGTTATTATAAATATGAAACAACCCTAATTCACCTTCTATCCATCCTACGGAAAAATGAAATCACCGCGCGTGCGTACGTACGGAATACCGTCTCCACGCCGTGGTGTAATCTATTTTCCACCATCACCTTACAAGGATGGGTATAATGGTGTAATCAGTAACTATATATGATTATTATTAAGTAATATTGATACTGAAATAATATATATATATACTCCAATACAATTCCACGATCATAGGAACGATATCATCACTCGTGCGTACGTACGGAATACCGTCTCCACGATGTGATGCGACTCGTTCTACATGATCTTCATTTCATAATGATTATATAAATGAATTGAATGAATTGAATGAATGAATATGGTATATACTACACTAATACCATTCTGGAAATGAATTATCTATAACCTAAAGATAAGAATAAGAATTTACTCGACAAAACACGCATAAGAACAAAAAGTTATAAAGACCCGAGTAACAAGTAACAATGAAATATTACTAACAAGAAGCTAATAATATGACCATATATGATCTCATATCAATATGTATGATTCTGGAATAAGTCAATAACATTATTTAAACCATTATACAGGAGATTCGGACACAAACAAAGCAAATCGGACCTAAGGTAAGGGAAATATCACAATCTCATTTCTATCCGAGATTGTTTATTCGTAAGTATTTACTGGGGTGTATTTTATCATCCACATCCATGTTCCCTCAATATGTAATATTGTTTCCATCCACTTACAATATTTTAAATCCAATTTTACCCTTAGGTGAGTTTTTAGTAAAGAATATGAAAGGAATCTTTTGTCGTTTTTTTATATACGAGGTACTTTTTGACTTTTCCGACAAAAGTACGAAGAATGTTTTTTTTAACTTATACGGCACAAACGGATTTATACTGTTTTATAAAGCCTTATTTTCATGAAGCTTCCTCTAAAATATTTCATGACTATTTTCAATAAAATCTTTTTCTTTTAAAATTGCATGATGTTTTGTGAAAAGAAATTGATTTTGAAGAAAAAAGGATATTTTCCTCAAGAATTCATTTCAAGTGTTTTATCAAAATTATTTTCCATCTAAGATAATAAAGGGTTCTGTTTCTATCCATATTTTTACATTTATTTGACTATGTTGTGATGGAATTATGTTTATGAATTCCTTTATCTTATATGAATGGTTTTATGATATCATGTTGTTTAAGAATCCCATTTTTATTACATGGGTTATGCAATGATGTATGATTTATGATTTTGTGGCACACATAAGAAAGGATTCATTATAAGATGGGTGGGACCTATATCTCCCTCCAATGCATTGGGTAAAGATTTTATATCTCATGAGATAGACATGGCTGGAATGGTAGGTTATACCGGTTCAGTGAAACAGGACTGAAACGAGGATTACTCGATTCAGAAAGGGACTTTGTCCACTAAGATAGTCTTGGAAATGAGTCTTGACTAACAAGAAATGATTCTCTATGATTATGTGTGAATGCCACAAAGTTTCATGTTTTAAGTTATGATTATTGGGATTACATTTCACTTCTATGATTTAGCCCATGTTATGAAATTATGATCTCTTTTGCAGGTTAAGATTTCCAAAAGCTATGTTCTTATGTATATGATGTGATTGATATTTCTTTTTTTTACCCTTACTGAGCATTTGAGCTCACCCTTTTATGTTTTCTTTTCCCCAGGATATAAAGAAAGGTTTTAGGTAAAAAAAAAGGGATGACCTTTATGGGAGATATTGAAGAACTTTCACCACGATTAGAAGATTACGTTCTGAGTTTCCAAAGACACTAAACTATTACGATCCTTTAGTGTGTGTTTTTGTTATGTACTAAGTATTCCGCAAATGTAATGTAATGTCCATGTACGTCAAGCTTCGGGTCTCTACAATGCACAAATCGTGCGGACGTCTCTGTCCAGTTCTGCATGGTTGGCACGGTTTGGTCGCACGGTTTTCAAACCGTGCGCAAACCATGCACAAGTCACTATCCTTTAGTTTTCCTTAAAAGTTCACCCAAACGTACCCCAAGTCACTACTCCAAAACATAGGTACTTAAAAATATAAAAAGTTCCTAAAAACGTAACATGATGTTACAACCTCCCCACCATAAGATCTTTCTGTCCCCAGAAAGCTTATGAAGAATCCTCCACGTCAAAAAGATGAGGCCACTGCTCTCTCATTAGTTCCTGTCTTTCCCACGTCTCATGAGAATCAAAACCATGCTTCCATAGTACATGGACTAGAGGTATCGTTCTCCCATATAGAACCCGGGTCTTAGAATCAATAACCCAGACTGGTCTTTCATTCACATATAAATCTGGTTCAATCTCAAGAACACTCAAGCTCAAAACATGAGATGGATCAGAGAGATACTTTCATAGCTGTGATACATGGAACACGTTATGTATCGACGTCAGCTGTGGTGGTATAGATAGACGGTAAGCAACTTTCCCTACATGACCAACAACCTCGAATGGTCCCACAAAATGAGGAGAAAGCTTCCCTTTCCTCCCAAGCCACCGATGAACTAATCGGGGTGAAACTTTCAAGAACACCTTGTCACCAACTGATAACTCTAAAAGTCTATGGTGATGGTCAGTATAATACTTGTACCGAGTCTGA
Source organism: Viscum album (assembly GCA_963277665.1). Classification (NCBI taxonomy): domain Eukaryota; kingdom Viridiplantae; phylum Streptophyta; class Magnoliopsida; order Santalales; family Viscaceae; genus Viscum; species Viscum album. The sequence goes on from OY728142.1 coordinate 1,546,786,218, forward strand.
GCTGTCAACATTCTCTGACAAATCCACTGGATCATAGTTTTCATATCTTGCACCAAACTTAGTACAACTAAGGAACTTTCACCAATATCCGACCAACATAAAGGAGATTTACAAGGACGGGCATATAATGCCTCAAAAGGATCCATTTTGACCATATATTGATAACTATTGTTATAATAAAACTCAACTATCGCTAGATGATCATCCCAAAACCCGCCAAAGTCGAGAACACATGCATGGAGCATATCCTCAAGTTTCTGAATAGATCTCTCTTTCTAGCCATCTGACTGTGGATGGTAGGCCATGTTCAAATAGACCTAGGATCCCGGTGCCCCCTGAATGCCTCTCGAAATGGGAGAAGTAAACCAAGGATCCCTATCAGAGACTGTAGAAGACAGAACTCCGTGAAAAAGAACAATTTCTTTCACATAGATATTTCCCAACTCCTGAACATTGGTTGTATCTCGAATAGGTATAGAGTGAGCTGACTTGGCCAGCCTATCGATAAAAACCCATATCACATTCTTCTTCCTCTGGGTTTGATGTAACCCAACCACAAAGTCCATAGAGATTTTATCCCACTCCCATGTTGGGACTGGAAGTGGTTGAAGCAAACCTGAAGGTTTCTGGTGCTAGGCTTTCACCTACTGGCATTTACAGCAACGAGATACAAACTTAGGAATGTGTCATCTCATACCTGGCCACCAGAACTGTCACTGCAGGTCATATAACATATTCATGGATCCTGGGTGTACAACCCACTGTTAGTTATGGAAACCCCCCATCACATCCTTCCTTGCCGATAACGAAACAACGTAACGGTTTTGATAACACAGAACACCCTCTTTGGAGAATGACGGCTGGGTGTCAGTCTCCCTACAATAAAGAGAGTCCCTAATTCTATGGAATTCATCATGCAGTTTTTGTTCCTGAAGAATTAACTCGAGAAGAGAAGATGTCAACTAGACACTGGCTAAAGAAACTTCATTCCCCAACCACTAAACTCCAATATGAAACTGAGAAGAAAGATCCATCAAACTCCACTCTTCTAAATATTCTTTCACAACTTGTGATGGAAGTTTCATTCTTAATGCATCTAAAACTATATTCCCATTCCCCAGGGTATAGGAAATGTCAAAGTCTAAAGATTTAAGGTTCTCCAACCAATGCCTTTGGAGGAGATTCAAATATTTTTGAGAGAAGATATAACTCAAGCTCTTGTGGTCTGAATACACTGTAAACCTTTCCCCATAAAGGTAATGTCTCAAAAACATAAGTGCATGAATTATAGTACCAAGGTCAAGGTTATGGGAAGGATAGTTCTTCTCATGAGGCTTAAGCTGACGATATCCATATGCAATAACATGATTACCTTGCATAAGGACACATCCCAAACCTAAACCCGATGCATCACAGAAGAACACGTAACCTATACTAGACTCAGGAAGAGTTAACACTGGCGTAGTAGCATAAAGACGCTTTAGCTCAACAAAATAACTCTAACATTTATCATTCTAGGAAAACTTCACTCCCTTTCATGTCAGAGCAGTCATTGGAGAAGCTAACTGTGAGAAGTCTTTAACAAATCAGCGATAATATCCTGATAAGACCAATAAGCTCCGAATCTCTAAAACATTTTGTGGTTGTCACCAAGTTATAACAGCCTTCAACTTCTCAGTATTAACTGATATTCCTTGTTTTGACACAACATGTCCCAAGAAATTTACATCCCGAATCCAAAAAATCACACTTTGAAAGCTTGGCATAAAGTCGAAGATTCCTTAGAAGACTTAGAACTGTTATCAGATGATGCACATGATCATCCTCAGACTTATAGTAGACAAGAATGTCATCCACAAATACTACAACAAAAGTATCTAGATACTCACGGAAAGCCTTGTTCACCCAAGCCATGAAAACTGCAAGAGCATTTTTTTGGACAAATGGCATAACAAGGTACTCATAATGGCCATACCTTCTCCGAAAAGCGGTCCTATGAATTTCATATTATTTTATCCTCAACTAATGGTAACCAGATCGATGATCAATTTTTGAAAACCACTTTCCTCCTTTCAATTGATCAAAAAAAAATCCTCAATTCATGGTCACAGATATTTGTTCTTTATCATAACTCAATTGAGCTTTCAATAATCAACACATAATCGAAGAGAACCAGCAGACTTCTTATCGAATAGAATCGGTTCTGCCCAAGGTGACACAATCGGGATTATAAAAACTTTCTCAAGAAAATCTTCTAACTAAGAATTTGGTTCTTTTAGTTAATTTGGATCCATTCAGTAAGAGGTAATAGAAACCGGTTGAGTAATAGGAATAAATTCAATAGAAAAATCAACCTCCCTTACTGGTGGAAAACCAAAGAAGTCAGAAGGAAACACGTTAGGAAACTCAGCGACGACTGGAGGAAGATCACCACACATTGAATCTCTCTCTAGATCAAAAGAAAACATTGATATTACTTTCCCCAACTCTGGATAAGAGGGTCCCGCTCTACTTGACCTTGGGTCCCATTCTCCTTGAAAAACAAGAGGCACACCACTGGGTGTAGTAAGGTAGACCCATTGAAGACAACAATTGATATGGGATTTTTTGGAAATGAGCCAATCCATCCCAAATATGATGTCAAAATATTTCATGTCGAGAACCAAAAAACTCCAAGTATGATCAACATCTGATAGAGATAAGACACAACCAGGACTACGAAGACCCTTCTCTCTCATTATACCAAGGGGTGTAGTAATATCCATCACACAAGATAAAAGATCTATAGGTAGATTAAGTAGATTAACAATATGGGTTAAAATAAACGAGTGATATGTAACATTATAAAAAAGAACGGTCACTAAAGATGAAGTTATAGTAATGGTACCTCTCACAGTTGCAGGACCTGTATCAGCTACCTCTGGTGACTCTTTCACTTCGTGAGGAAGCTGTATTCTAGATGCCTGGGGCTAGAATACTTTTGTATGTGAATCATTTGATTGCCCTATAGTTTTTGGAGGAGCTGTTTATCCTGTTCCACTACGTGGAGTAGAGAATTGATGGAATAATCTCTGTAAGTGCCCTAAACATACGCATGAGATATAGTTCTTGGGTGCCTCAGTGAAAACCCTCTTAGAATGTCATATCTTTCCACACTGATAGCGAGTCAATGAATCCCCTCCTAGTGCTACCGGAGGTCTGGAATGACTCTATTGTCGAGAGCTACCATGAGAAACGTTGTGCTTTCCTTTTCCTATAAAGGAACCAACACTGCCACTTGGAGGGAAAGGAAATTCCTTCAACCCAGAATTTCCTGCTAGTTCCATATCAACCATCATCACCTAATCCAACACATCAGCATAAGTAGGTAGCTTCAGTAAGAAAACCTGAGAATGGATATATGATCAAAGTCCCAACTCGAATCGTCGAGCCTTCATCTTCTCATTAGAAACAGTCTCAAGAGAAAACTGTACCAACTCCGAAAATCAATTTGAGTACTCAGTCACAGTTTTGTTGGCCTGATCAAGATTGAAAAACTCCACAGCCTTGGCCAACACCATTTATTCTGAATAGAACTATTTAGTGAAAAGAACCCTAAAGTCTTTCCACTCTAAACCCTCATGTTTCCCAGCCACCACCATCGTGTCCCACCATCTCCTTCTTGGTCCCTCTAGCATGATGGTGGAACACTTCACCTTGATCACATTAGGTGTCTCCAAGAACCCAAATAGACATTCAATCTTACTCAACCATTCATCAACATGTTGAGGGTTAATGGAGCCTTTGAAAACAGGTGGCTTTTGGCATATGAGCTTTTGAGAATGACTTCAATGAATATCACTATGAGGGTCTATAGTTGGATCCTGAAAAATAACTGGAGGTGGTTTCTCTCACAGAGCTTGTATAATGTGAAAAATCACCTCAAACTGACTCGGATCCACAATAGGACTCACTTGTTGAGATTCAACGGCAGCCTATTTTTGGATCTGATTCCCACATCTTCTTGGAGGCATGATTCTACACAACAAAAAAAGAAATTAGATTAACACTCAAATAGTGTAACAAGGAAAACTATTCTTAATAGAATGGATACCAAGATTTGGATTCCACTCTATCCAAATCAAAATATGTAAAATACTAGAATTAACCGACAAGTCATATTTCCCAAACCAACCACAGTGACATAAGGTTCATTATGGTGTGAGTTGGCTAGACAATTAATCACAACTACCTCCCATGTCTCGAAAATAATACTCAAATGCATACTATCATCAAGGAAAGATGCTTAACCTGCCCTCTGATACCATTTTGTCATGAACCAGCCTGGGTACCCCAGTAACCCGATAACCAAGCCGGCCCTGACATCACCCAAAGGGTGTTCCCAATCCCCCCAGGTCGGTGACTAGCACCTGGCATCACATAAAATGCTAGTGGGAAATATTTTTCCACCAATAATGTATCAGAAAAGAAACAATATAGTATGAATAACAAAAAGAAACTCCATTGGGAGTAATGTACCAGAAAAAAAGATGCATAAAAAGCCCAAAGTACTACAACCCAAGTACTAAAAATGGGAAAGCAGCCCAAAGGTCCCTAAGGACACAACTCAACAAGACCAAAACTCAACTGTTGGTTCCACCTCCAAGAGATCCCTTCCCTTTGCTTGAACCTGGAAGAAGAAAATCTACAAACACCCGAAGGAAAAAGTAGGGTGTGAGCCTAAGCCTAGTAGGATACCACCAAAGATTGCGTAATAGATATCAAATATAGATTATACAAAGAAAATATTTCAATTTTCAAATAAACAGGTTTGGAAATTCAAAATCATATTTTAACAAAACATACTATACATTTTCAAATGATGGAAATAAATATTTTTATGAAATGATTTTACAAATGATGGAATATTTCGTAAAAAATTTCTTAAGTAAAACATTTATATAAAACAATTTATATAAATTAATCAGGCATGTAAAGCCATTAAAAAGTATTGGCATACATTTATATCTCAAATATAAATAACCAAGCGAATAACATGGTCATCTTCCAAAAGGTACGATAGTATTAACAAGTTATAGGATTCCACACTGTCTATGTGAACTCAAAAAAATGTGTATACACACGTCCCTATGACACTGGCCAAAGGAGACTCATCACCAACCCATCAGTAATGTGACCCGCCACAAGTATGTTTTAGAACGTTGTCATAGCGTAGAGTGTATCCAAATAACTCGCTAACTACCTAAGGCTTGAATTCTCTTTTACATGATGGGAGAACTATTTTAATAATGCTTAAAAGTATGATCAACTTCATTTTTCCATTTCAAATGTTCCAGTTTCTTTCCATTTAAAACCAAAATAGGTTTTATTCAAAAACATGCTTTTTTCATAAGATAAAACCAATGGGTTTCTATCAAATCATTTTAAGCCATTTTCCCCAGTTTGAAATCCAATAAAAACTAATTCCATCATCACAAAATTTATTTCCACAATTAAATTCAACAATTTAATTGAAATAATTTCCATCAAATCCAAAATTTAAATTAAATAATTTAAATCAGAAAATTTCCATGAACACACCCAATTAAATGGAATCGGGGGTTTTCTAAATTTTCATGCCAAAACCATTTCAAATACCTCGATTAACCGAAATCATCTTTTTATCAATTTAATTTAAAGAGAATTTGAGAAATTTAATTTAAATCAATAATTGAAATAAATCAAGAAATACGAGGATGATCGACTTGGAAAGTTGGGACAGAACCACCTACCTCGATTTATTGATGGGAGTTAGCCCAACGAGAGACCCCAAAAACCAAGCAGCATAATGTTGTTGATCATGTTATGGATCCAAATCCTTAAAAACAAAAAAAATATCAAAGTTATCAAGATCTTGTAAATAGATCTAGATCCGTAATCCTAGATCTAGATCTCAACTCATTGGTTTAAATACATAGAAAACGGTGGAAATATCCCATGAAAAGATCAAGGAAAGATAGAGAAATGAACGTAAGAAGTTATAGGTTGAAATCCACATACCATTAGGAGAGAATATCCCCAATCCGAGCCTTCAATCTCGAAGGAAGAAGTGCGTATCACGTTGGAATCTCTCAAGGAGGCTTTGGAAGCACCTAGAATGTTTAAAGACAAAGCCAAGGTCAGAAATATGGATGTCCTAGGGATTTAGGTGGTTTTAAGATGTATTTTAGGAATTAAGAAACCATGTGCACAGTTACTTGGACAAAGGCACATAGTCCGACAAACTGTGCACAAACCATGCGGAACCCACTATCCAGGTTTGAAAGGTTGGCACGGTTTGGTCATCCGGTATGTCAAACCGTGCACAAACCATGGGGACCTTTCTATCCAGTTCTACATGGTTGGAACGGTTTGGTCACATGGTTTGTCAAACCATGCGCAAACTGTGCACAACTCACTGTCCTTTAGTTTTCCTTAAAAGTTCACCCAAACGCAACCCAAGTCACTACTCCAAAATAGAGGTACATAGAAACATAAAAAGTACCTAAAAATGTAATGTGATGTTACAATCATGTTAATTTTATAAAATATGTTTTAAAAATTATCTATACATTATTTATTATATTTTCTTGGGAAAATAAATAATAATCATTTTCGAAGGAAACATATTTTTTAGGAATATAATTACTTTACCAAATATTGATGGATTATTTTGTAATAGTTTATAAATAAATTTATATTGATTAGGAAATTTAAAATTATATTTAATAAAGTGTTTAAAACTATTCATAGCCACCTATTTAATGTATTGTTTATAACAATCATATTTTAAAAAATATTATTCCATGGTTCATTAAAGCTCGGTGTCAGGTGTCATGCATGCTCCTGAAGAAACTAATTGGTGTGTGTAAAATAATATAAACTTAGTGTTGCATGTAAAAAATATATAATCAGTTTTTCACGAAACAAAAAGTAAATAAAATATCAAATTCATTTTAAAAATTAAATATTTTACAAAATCACGAGGTGTTACAATGTATCTTTTTAAATGATTTAAACAAAAATTCATTTTAAATAAAAAAATTTATTTTTCACTATTCTCCAAATAATTTATCTTTTTAGAAAATAAAACAATTTACCCTAATATAATTTGGACATGTTGATTCAAAAAATGAAGTTTTTTATTTCATATAAATTTTCAAAAAATGTCAAAAATTAATTTTTTTGTTCACAGAAATAAATAAAAATCATTTTTTGAGAATTTTTTTGAAGCAGAGAAAGAATTTACCAAAAATTATGTAATTATTTATAAATATATTTTATTTATCAAAATAAAATATTATTAATTTTCACTAATGTGGTTATAACTATTCATACAACTAAATTTAATGGCTAGTTTATAACAGCAAATTTAAACCATAATATTAATTGTAAATTGTGCTTCACTAAAACACAGTGTTGAGTGTTAGAAAAGCTACCAAAAAAATAAAATTTATTTTAAAAATATTCCTTAATACTGAGGGTGTTATAATTTTCCTCATTAAAATTAATTTCACCCTATAAAATCATTAGTATGATACAAAAAATGAGGATAAATCTACCTCATCATATCCTAAGGTTCCCATGTAGCTTTTTCAAATCAGAGGTTTTCCACAAAACTTTGACTGGTTGAGTGGAATTGGTTCATATAACTTTATTTGTATGATCCAAAATATAGATTGATTGTTCCTCTAAAGAAATTTATTTCTCTCATGGTATGAACTCTATTTTTAGTACATGTGAAGGATCTGGTATGTACTTCCTTAAGATAGATACATGGAACACATCCTGGATTTGATAGATGCTTGGTGGCAGCACCAGACGATAAGAAATAGTCCCTACTCGATCAAGAATATTGAAAGGTCTAATATACCTAGGTATCATAATTCCTCTATTTCTAAATCTTATAACCTTATTCAGTATATAGATTCATAGAAAAACTTTCCGAACAACCTTAAATTCCAGATCAAATGTATTATTATCAGTACAATCTTTTTCAACTTTGTAATGTGCTTTTTTTGATGAATGAATATAAAATTTTATTTAATTTCTTAACCAATATCAAGTACCAGTTTAATTATTCTCCTAACTTCATCTCAAATTGTTTTAGTCGAACAATTCTCTTCATATATGACTTCTTAATAAGACATATTAATAATCATGTCAAAAATATTGTTGTAATAAAACTCGACTAGAGGGAGGTGTTGATCCCAACCACCTTTTAAATCTATAGAAAAATATCTCAAAATACCCCAAAAGGTTTGAATTTTTCCTTTCACTGAAAATATTATTGAGGATCATATGTAGTCATGAAACACCATTTAGTATCAAAATCTTACCGAAGACTTCTCCAAAACATCCAGTTTAACCTCAAATCCTAATTAGATACAATAGAATGTGGTACTCTACACATAATTACCACTTCCTTAGTGTAAATCATAGAATTTTGTCCCTTAGAGAAATAATATCTGATAGTGATGAGGAGTTCTCAATTTATAAGGATATCCACTACAACCCATATCACATTATACCCTTTTTATGGTTTGGGGAGTGCTATGACAATATCTATAGTTATGTTTTCTCTTTTCCATTCTGATGTGGGTAATGTTTATAAGATACCATTAATTGTTTTCACTTCATAATTAACTCTTGAACATAATAAGTATCAAGATACAAAATTTAAAATATATTTCTTCATTACACCCCATCATAAATACTATTTCAGATCCCAAAACATCTTTGTATTTCCAAAATGAATAGATAATGAAGAACTATGATCTTCCTCTAGAATCACCTTATTTAAATATATTATATATAAAAAACATGCACATTTCATGAACCTTATCATTAAATCATAATAAATGTTAAACTGAGGAACATTTTTGACCTTGTTTTGTAGCTCTAGACCATACTTCTACGCCTCTTAAATATTTACTTGGATTGATGGTTGAAAACTCTTTTGAGAGAGATAATATTTCTCTCCTTCATTATATGTTCGCAGATCTAACCATCATAAATCCATAAATAATGGGTAATTTTTTAGCCTCATAATAGATAATATATAACAATCCTTTTAAATCAAACCATATTCATCCTTTTTCAAATTCATCGGGTGGAAATGTATTGTATATTAATAATCATTAATTATTTCCAAAAATATTCTATGACACATGTTCAAATAATTTTGTTTGAATAAATATTTTAATTATTTATGATTAGTACATATATATCACATTGTTTCATAAATATAAGAACTCTATATTTTCAATTCATATATTACAATGTCTAACTCTAAATCATCAGTTGGGTAATTTTTATCAGGAACGTTCAATTATCATAAGGTATAAGCTATCACTATGTCATTTTTAATTCCCATGGTTATCTATTTTATAAATCATATATCCTAAAAATCACCTTATTCTTTATTTATCATATCATTTTTAAAAATAATGTTATACTTAACAACATCTCACATAGGTGAGTGATAGGAATTTCACCCTTATCACTCTTTTATTTTGAGTTAAATCCCGAAAACCATTCTAGATGTTATTGGTTATCATTATTACTAAGGATAAATTAATATAATTATAATAATGTACCCATAAATAATATTGACAATATTTATCATTAGAGGCTATATAAACCATCAAGCTTATCAACTTTAAAATTATGAAATATCATTCCTCCTAAATTAATACTTCATGTTTGACCTAAGAGTAACATATACATTTTTCTAATAAAATTAATCCCAATAGATCATAAAACTCATTAGAATCCCATCACTTAGAACCTAAAAAGGGGTGTCTAATATTTCGAACATATGATCAACCTTAAACTCAAATAACTATAATGGTATCCATAACACTTAATTTAATCATACATGAAATCATATATTCTTATAAAATTAACACAATGCATTGATGTTTCATAATTCTTATAACCAAAAAAATGGGAAAAAAATAGTTTTATAACATAATTCTTGAAAACAAATACATAAATACTTCAGCTATCTTACTTAATTTATTTGTTATAACATAGGCCATTAATTTTTCTATGAGATAACCCATAGTTTAAGATATTGACTTGGATAATGACTAAGATTTTCAAATATAATACATTTAATTTCATGGGAATCCATTTATCTATGACCTTAATTTAAATATATAAAAAAATTCACCTTAATTTGTGATATTATTCTTGGAACTTCTTCCCACCTTCTTGACCTATAGTACGTCAAATCATCTTTCTTATATGTTGATTGCCGTAGGAACTTTCAAAAATTAATATCTTATTCTTATTTGATGCATTATAAATCTCACCAAAGTTCATGTTTTTAATCATATATTATGATAGATGATTATACATAAACACAATATATTTCTCTCCAGTAATCATATAAATCAGTTTCTTATAATCATCAAATATTACATCACATTCATTGTTAAAAAGATTCTTCCTAGTTCTGACCTTTTAAGAAAACCAAAAATCATAATTTGAGAAATAGTAATCATTGTGGAGATCCACATAATCATGAAAAATAATTTATAGGTTGTCTAAATAATGAAACCTTATTTTAAATCTATGAAACATTAGGATCAACCTATGAAATTCATGGCCATTATTGAAATGCTTTATGATTGTCCATAAAGAGTTTGTGAATTTAAAAAGTATACTCACTAGGAGTGTCAAATCTGGTGTGCATTAAGGCTCATAATCATGCACAAGGTGACAATCGAGTCTATATCAATTCATTATTTTTGGATTTATTACCCCTAGGTACAACTATTGCAGATTCAAATCCATATGTAGTATCTAGAGAGGGATGTAATTTCTTATAAACCGCACACTTTATACTTCACCATGATTCTAGGATATTCACACATTCTTATAATTCTCCTTATACTTATCCATAGACATATCCTTACACATATGCTTAAAATAATCCTTAAAAATATCATTAAAAATATCCTTATGAAAAATCCTTCAACACATCCCTAGGATATCACTACAGCTTTCTGATCATATATTACAAAGGGTATCTAAACCTTTAATCTAATACCAACTACAGTGGTCTAGAATTATTACCAGTGGGATGCAATTTCTACCCATCAGAGAACTCTAGGGGTGGCTATACCTCATAGGTGGGACTCTTACCACCATCCCTAGTGGCATGCCTTTACTCATGACGACCTTGGGCATAGATCCATGATTCCCCAAACATTCACATATGAAAGTTCCCAAGGATTATACTCCTTCATTTTCTAAATACTATCTATAAATACTAGTGATTTTCATATATAGATATTACATCTTAATAGATTAATATTCAAATTATTTGAAAATGAAATTCTTGAGTATCATATAAGTTTAGTGTATTTTGAGACTAGATACATAATATTCATATTTATTGAAATATATTCAACATTATTGATGATGATCTTCCCATTTGGTACACTTTATAGACATACCCTATTGAAACCATTCTTTATAACCCGGGGAAAGGGAACATAATAAAAGGTGAGATCAGATGACTAGTAAGGCTAAACATGGAAGATATGAATACATGATAATATGAAATAATATGATTATCATAGGGGTAATATATTATAAATATAACCTAAAAATTTCATACCCAATCTATCATGGATTTTAAACACAATACATGGTATAAAACATTATCATTTTAAAATAAATGAACTAAAATGTTGATAAATAATCATAAATCAATCATGAACTATAAGTTCATGTTATATTAGTGTGGAACCATCAGACATATATAAACCACTTAATATGTTAAGTTTAACATCTAATATTATCAACTCATAATGGATCTAACATCAAAACATGTTTCCCATTTCATTATATATCATGAATGATCACCTGTCTACCATAGTCGATCAAGCATATCGACCTATTTCCCATTGTAGATCAAGTACATCAGGTGATTTCATATCATTATATCATGAGATATAAAACATTAATGAATGATTTTGAGGGAGATATGGGTAAAAAACATCACATATTCCATAAATTTTTGTGCCACATGATCATTAAACATTCATCATACAATAACTCATGGAAAGGAAATAGTTTTCGTAAACATTTCATCAAAGTATACCCCATAGGTAATAAATGGGTTTAATAAATATATATTCATTATAGCTATAATTAGAATCCATCTATAGAAATAATGAGTATGGTACCACTAGATCATATCCCAAGTAAAACATAAATAACACCAAATTTTTTATTCAACGATGAATAGATATTCAATAAAAATATCACTAAAGAATTATTGAGGAAAATAACTTCTCATTTTGAAACCACTTCATAGAAATAAAATATTTACCAAAATATTAATGAAAACATTTTATTTGAAGATAACATTGAAATTTTCTAATTAATCATTAAAATAAAATATTGTTCATGATGGTGGAAAATTCTATTCAGGCTATACAATTTAAAATAATGACTCCTTTCCCATTTTTTATAAAAATTCAAAACTACCCCTTTTGGAAAATAACAAGAAGATTTACATTAGACTAATTTTTTCAAAAAATAAATCATAGGAAAAAATCACTCCAAAAAATGATGATTGAATAGTAAAAAATTTCTATAAAACATATTTAGAAAACATAGACATGGAAGGAAAAATATTTTTAACTGAATAAAGATATGATGTTGATTTTTCAAATTTTTTTGATATATTAAATACTTAAATAGGAGAAAATTAATGGAAAACATGTATCCTATAGAAATAACCATTGGATAATAAAATTAATGAGTTTATATATAGGTATATCATAATAATTTATCATCATAATCATAATCATAAATAATCCCGATAAACAATGATTTTATTACATAAAATCCTTACTGATGTTGTATCATATGAATTGTAAACACATTTAAGTAAATACAATTATATGGGTATGTAAATATATATAAATTTTATAAAAATAATCATAAAATACATTCATTGGAACTATATAGACCATAGAAAATAAAAAAGTTGTGAATATGGAATGTGTCCTATAGAAATAATAGTTTTACAAAAATCCATGACACGCTTTGGAAATTTTTGAATTGTAAGACCCATAATGAAATAACATAAAATGAAACATTAAATATCCTTATCATAAAAAAATTAATTATATATCATGTCATATGGTATGTATAAACACACAAAAAATAAGATAGGTTCATAATATAGCATACATCTCAAAGAAGTCAATTTGAGACAAAAAATCCCTTACATTCTTTTGTAAATTTTGAATCATAATCCCCAAGAAATAACATACATTATATGGATGTTTAAATCCCCATAAAATTTATAATAAACATCATAAAATACCTTAATGGTCAGTATATACACTAAAAAAACTAAATAAGTGGTGAATATGACATGTGCCTTATAGAGATAAAAGTGAGACGAAAATCCCTCACCTCAAGTCTCAATTTCTTTTGTAGAAATTTAGACCTCACATATAATAAAATTAGGTTTATTATAAATATATTAAATAAAAATATTAATATTTATAATTCAATATATTATTTAATTATGACCATATATTACCTATTTTTAACAATTCCATATTAAAGTCTTGTTTCAGGTAATAATTTCTTTAGTTTTCAAGTATGTTTTTTTGTTAGTTTTGGCCCAATTAATTTGTTAATGGTTCCATAAAATCTATAATTTTATCCATCATATAATATCATTTATTTTTATTATATATTTATTTATATTAATTCAAATACGTTAGATATATAAAATGATTTACATTATTCATGGAGATGGTAGGCCATATGTATGCATGAAAGTTGTTTCCACTATCTAGAAGGATGAAATGAAATGAAGGTAAATAATATATAAAAATAAAATGTCATTATTATTTCTTACATATCAAATATATTAATAAAAACTTTTTATTATTACCTTCCATGTATGTCATAAGTGAAAAATGAATCACATGACCTTGTGAGGCGGTATTCCGACGTACACATTAGCGATGTCATCGTATTACCATAGAATGGGAAGTTATAAGGTAAATGTGATATTATAATTATAGAAGAATTAATATTTCATAGATATCATATATAAATATAAAATACATCATTATTTATAGCTAATGGATGAGGTGATGGAAAACAAATTACATTAGTTCGTGAGGCTGTAGTCCACCATACACATGATCGATGATTTTGTTTCCCATTTGATAGAATAAGATATAGATGTAGGTTATGAAATTGAAATAATAAATTCTTAGAATATGGAAAAATATTATTTTATTATATCATAATATTTTAATATGATTATAAGTATGTGTAAGAAGAAATAAAATGAAAGTGCTAGACTAAGAACAACACCACTTATTCTGACAACCTCATTATGTTAAAAACAAAAACCTTCTTAGAATGGATTAACAATAAAAATTCAAACTCTAAGACATGGGGAGGGAATTAAGGAAAATATTGGGGTGTTCATTTACTAAAAAAATGTTTTTGGATGTTTTAAAAAGTGAGGATATGGGGTGTCCTTTTTTAAGTCGGTGAGAGGTCACACTTGTAATATTTGAAATGAAAAAGGTATAACCACATTATAAAGAATAAAAAAGGCTCTATAATGAATAATTATAGAACATTAGATGATAATTTTTTTTAATATGTCCATAAAAGTTGATTTTTACAAGATTGTGTGTTATTTTACACCTTATATTTTATTTTAACCCTTCATAATTTTTTTTAACCTTCACCATAGTAATTATTTTTCACTATTTTTACTATTAATTTTGGGAGAAAAATAAGATGAAATTATTAAATAATATTATATATTCAGATTAAAAATATGTAATCCATTTTTCTGAATTCCATTCATATAATTGAAAATGTTTATTTTAAAATTAAACCTAGAGACGTGATAAAATATGCATTTGCAAAGTGAAAAGTTTCATAACTATAAAATGTTTTTATATCAAAAGTTAACATAAATTTGATTATAATTAACTAAATTGGTTTAATAATAAATTAATTGAACTAATTTTTATTTTTAAACATTTTTAAACTAGATTAAACTTCTTATATGATTTAAACAAAAGACAATTTTTTTAATAAAAATCAGTATTCTTCACTACTCAACGAAAAATTAATCACTTCAAAAAATTATAAACGATTCACCCTACCAGAATTCTGAAATGATGATTTAAAAAATAAAGATATTATTTTAAAATAATTTTTTTAAAAGTTTCAAAAATTATTTTTATTTTTTTTTCACAAAAAGAAAGGAAAATAATTTTTTGATAAAAAATTATTTTCGAAGCATTTGGAGACTTTACTAAAAATTAATTACTTATTTATAAATATATTTTTATTGTAAAAAATTATAATTAATTTTCAAATTTTGTTTATTTCTAAAAATCCCTCCAATTTTAATTTGCCATGTTGAAACAAAAAAGTTTAAATATTAATATTAATAGTATATTGCGGTTTGTTAAAACTCGATGTTGTATTCAACATAAGCTATATAATAAATTAAATTTATTTTTTTAAAAAAATCATAAAACTTCACAATGTTACATGGTCATTTTGGTTTTGGATTTTCTTAGATAAATTAAACTATTTATTGATGGATGTATCAGTTAATTCCATGTATATGTTCAAATACAAACATTGGTGGAGACCAAGAACGTGAACCAGGCTCGAGATGGGTTATGACAATTCGATGTTACTGGATTTGAGAATGTTCTAGTGTTCCTGTTGTGGCCTGAGAAAAAATTGAATAGGGTATGGTTAAACCAAGAAATGACACTAAAATTTATTTATGAGATTTTTGGGTGTTCTTGGAATGATCTCTTTGTGTCTGGAATGATCTCGGTGCATCTTTGGATAAAGGATTTGTGATCGAGTTTTAGTGAAGCCTATACTTATAAAGCCATGAATTTCAATAATTTACAGTAAGAGGAAGTTCTACTTGTATAATATTGTATACTAAGAAAAGGTTCATGAGGGAACTATATTGTTAATGTCATTGAGATGAGACAGAAATAGCACAAAGGCATGTTGGGAATTTTCAACGAAATATGGCAAGACCAGGTAAGGATTGATTGATTGGAATTAAACCATTTATGTCAAATCAAGGTATGAGTAGTTTCTTCATGTGTAAATACGATTTTAAATTTGAGAATCATAATAGGGTAATCATCAGGATTCTAGGGGTGTGTTTCAGTAGGAAATTCTAATGGTGGATATACGATGGATTAGAATTGGCCATTAAAAGTAAGAACCCATGGTTGGGTGTACCATAGGCTGGTTGATTACTATAGTGATGAAATGGTCCAATATTAGGTTGGATGGGATATGGTAAGTTCCATATTGATTCTATTATATTGGGTAAGATCATTTTCTTGGTTTTTGGTGGGTTATGTTCTATATGTTTAATGTGTCACCTAGAAGTGCGTTAGGCATTCAGAAAATCAGCATATCCATTTGAGTGGGAATTCATGAACCAATTAGGTTAGGTTATTCAAATGGATGTCCATTGAGACTTCATGCATATGAGAACCATTATGTTGGGGGGGGGTTGTAATATCTGATGTCTATATAACATGGAAATTTCCATTGGATATCAATGTTTTCATTTACTAGATAGGTTGGTCTCTTCTTTGAGATTTTCAACAGAACTCGAAGGTTTTAAATGTCTCAAAGTGTTGTTTTTATGCATCAAATTATGATTTAATGGTATCTTAGAGTTTTTCAGAGAATCCTAGGGGTTTGTCACCAAATTAATTTTTTTGGAGAAGTATATCCTATGGTGTAGGGTTGGTGAATAGATATTGCTAAAAATTTAGCCTAACCATGTGGCCCAAATTTTATAAGAAAATTAGTTTAGATATAGTATAGAAGGATAAGGAAAACCATGAATGGTTATTTAATTAATTTTATACATGTCACATAGTTTCTACATGGTCTATTAAATCTCATGGTGTATCTATACAAGGTGTATATTCCTTGGATAGTGGAGGGACACATTTGGAACACAATTTAGAAAACCGTGCCTCTAAGATATTTGGCCTATTTAAAAGGGTGAATTTAGTCATTTTCTCCTATAGTATTTAAGTGAAAACCCACATAATTTTTTCATTCATCTCTCTCTCCTCTACCTCCTTTATTCACCCAAAATTTGGGGTGTTCTTAGTAGATTTCTATTAGATTACCAAATTATTGACAATGTGTGCCCTAAGAATCATGGTTGCTATCTATGGGGGTTTCATAGATTTACATATGGGTGTAACATCATGACAACTATTTCCATATACCACATCAAATAATGAAGGATTTTTTGTCATGTATATATGCCACACCCATTTCCCTCCCCATCATAATGCATGTTCATAAGGGGATGGGTAGTGAGCCATCCTGGTGGGTAGTGAGCCATTTTGAAGAACTTGACCATGTAGGATTTACTCGAAGTGGAAAATATTGTGATGGAAGGTCCTTAATCACTAATTATGAACCTGAAATTTGTATTAGTGTAGGTTGGGAGCCTTTTATTCCTATATAAAGATTATATGTGGAGATTGTTGGAGCCTGAAATGAATGATAGTGCATTCTCTATGGGACATTGTTGCTGTATACAGAGGATTCACGACATGAAATGTGGGTTTAATGACGTGACACCTATTTACCTATCCCAAATCAGAGATATTATGGGTGTTGGTAATGGTATATAATCCTCATTCAACCCCCTCCTCATAAAAAGGATTTTCAGAGGGAGATGGGAAGTGATCCCCCTTAGTGGGAAGTGAGCCCCGCTGAAGAAAAAAATTGCTAGAGAGTGACCCAAAGAGGATAATACTGTGATGGAGGGTCTTACAGCCTCAATGTATCTTTACATGGAATTTTTAGGTAATATATTTACTCCAGAATCCTCCTTAAATATTCTCATATCTTTGTTTCTAATTTTTGTTTCCTCAATTATGGATTTTAGTAACGATTACAATAGTATATAGTTGAATTCTGTATTGGTGATGTGACCTCTTCCCTTACTAGGAAGAGTATATATCAAGAGTTCATCCACACTTTTCCACATGTCCTTTCATTGTGGACACTATAACTATTTTTATTCGATGATCAAAATCTTTAATTATGAAATATTTTTCATTCAAGGTAAATGATATTCCATGGCTTATTGGTGAGAATTTGGTTATAGTTTTGGTGAGACAAGACCTAAAGGTGTAGTTTTAGGCATTATTACTTTAAAAAAAATAGTTTAATTATTGAATTTTTTTTAATTTAATTAATTAATTGTAGTGTATATATAATAAATTAATTTTTGTCGGTTTAATTCTGAGAAAGGAACTCTCTTGTATTAGATGATCTTGGATGGGTCTTAGAAGCTAATTTCAACCCTCAAAAAAGAAATGTATTGTTTATTATGAGGTAGTCATTCTACCATAAATTTTATATGGCATTTATCCATGTTTGTGGTTGTATATGAATACTTGGGATCTCCCCCGTATAGGTTTATTCCCCTTATTTAAATTTATTATAAATACTTGTTTAATTAAATTAATTTTGTTAAATATTATTGATTGATGTTTGGGATCACCAACAAACCTCATGTTCTTGCTTCATGCCCGGGCCCTCGAGGAGGAGGCCATGAAAATTGAGACATTGATTAACCTGTAGAAATCATAATAGGGGACTCTATACATGGTGAGGAATATTATCCCTTATAAATTTTTATGTGTATAGACTTTAGTTATACCTAGACAAGGTTGGATGAGTTGACCATAATAGAGGGACCTTGGGAACTGAGTAGGGATATGATCTATCTCTTAAATATTTCTAAAGTGGAAGGAACCTATATAACCAATAAAAATAGACTACCCTATAAGTGATATCATTGGACATGATGTCTTAGTGATTCTGGTGTTAATAAGATTTGGTGAATATGACCTAGAGGATCTGAAGTTGGTACCTCTACTTCCACACTATTTCTCAGGGTCCCAAGAGGGATTCCTCCAGAAAACACTAATTCTATGGATTCTGATAATAGTCTTCTTGTTTTCTAACCTCACGGATCCCTCAAGGGATACCTGTTCAATTTATTCACGTATGGGACTCTAGTGGGTGTCCTAGTAGTTGAACGACCCTGGGTGAGTGCATCAGGGGTTTGTGTAAAGATAGTGGTAGATGAAACTTTAAAACATGTACCAAATATGTAATCCTGAGAGGATGTTGCATTAGAGATTATTTTAGGCATTCATCTAAGCCTACTATTTTATTTATTATATCACCTAACCAAAGTTGGTGATGTTATGAATGCCAGATGTAATTTTTGGAACTCATCCTGTGGGATTGACATACAGTAATAGCATGGTGGGGATGCATACAAGTACTTACTAGGATCTATATTGTGAGAATTATTGATTGAATTTCTCCATCAACACAATTCCTAGGTTTAATGATATCAATCCCTACATATGGTATATTATGGTTGTTGATAAGTGTATCTTATAATCCTTCTTATTTAGTATGTCACCCATTTATAAAATTTTAGGTGATTCTAAAGGTTTCCAAGTGGCTATATTTCCATTGGCCATGGGATTCCAATGACATACTTGAGGATTTATGGTGGTATCCTTTATGGATTACTATAATACTCCTCAAGATCAGGTGGACACACCATTATTTAACTACACAAAGATTCATGGGGATAGGATGTTAAGACATAGATTGAATGAAACTGAGTTATTATATTTGAGGAGGAGTGTATTACTAACATATTTCCTGTTGATCATCTCCCTTAGGAACTATCCATGATTCCAATGTCTTAATTTCCTATAGACTAGGATGTATAAATATAACATCAGATTGGATTATGGAATGTCGATACATCGTCTGGGTTCCACTGGTTACATACATATTGAGTGTCATGACTCAAATGCACAACATCCATCTTTATGAATTATTTTTAGGATTTCCAACTGATACATGGAATCCTACTTCATATAGTGGAGGTAGCTATGGGTGATCCCAGGGCTGGGACTTGTATCCATATTTGATGAAATATTTTTCTCAGATATATTCTTCCAATGGATGAAGTTGTTATAGTCAAAATAGGGTATCCATCATGAGATTGATAAGAAATTGTTTAGTTAAATTATTTTTAGCAGTTATTACGTACTTTAATATTTATTTGAGTAGATCAAATATACATACACCACTTTTATTAGCTTTATACGGGGATGCATTGGTGGTTCCCTAATGAATTTTTTACTCACACCCTGCTCAGGCCGCCATCACACTAAGGCAACCGAGCATATGTTCACTTGGTTGAAGGAATAGGTGTTGCTGAGCCCATGGAATGACTAAGTATGATAGATCAGATGTTTACATGGTGCATGTGTATGTGGTTCATCCTGGAGTAGTAGATGAGCCTTGTGTATTTATTTTCCTTTCCTATTGTATATGTGGTTATCCTAGGGGGTCATTAGTATCATATATATGGTATTGTTTTCCAGTACTTCAATGCATTTCATTTTTTATAGTCTTGTTTATATTTATTTCTTCCACAATCTGATTTTTCACTACTATGGATGATGATTGGGTTTTTTTGATATTTTTACTCTGATATGATGGCATAGTCTCCCCCAGATACACAGTAGGTCCTTTTTTTCTTTCTGGTAGTCTCTTGTATATTGAGAGGCATGCTTGAGTCCTCATTACAAACTAGTTTGGTTACTATTTCTAGAGTGATCCAGGTTGGGACCTCACAACTATGGTTTTTTCTTTAAAAATTTGAAGATGTTATTTATACATATTAAAATGTGAAATATACACTTATTATAAAATTTTATAGTATATAATTACTAGAAATGTTTTTTATTTAAAGAAAAGACGATGGATTGATCTATTAAAGAATTATGATTGCATGATTCATTACCATCCAGAAGAAAAGAAATGTTTTTGATTCTTTGATTTGAAATTATAACGAATCATTAACCAAGATATTTTTGGTACACTGTCCTTAATAAATGAATTTATGAATGTTTTCCTAGAAATTGGGTATAAATGAAGTTCCAATTTTTTGTTTCAGGTGTGAGTACAGTCATCATTATATGATACAATTAGGAAATCTCAAAAGGCAGACCATGATTTTCAAGAAAATATGGAATTGTTTATGAAAGATTGTTTTATGGAATTTAACATTGAAAAGTAATGTGTTTTATAATTTTTAAAGGGTTATATATACCTACTGTCTCAAGTTGAAAAATGAATTGTTGAGTGAAGCTCAAAACTCTCTATTTTTGGTTTATCCTAGAACTACTAAGTTGTATATAGGCATTTAGAAGTATTACTAGTGGAATGGAATATAGAAATATATTATTGAATTTACAACAAAAATAGTTGACTTATCAATAGGTTAAAGCTAAATGAAATTTACCAGAAGGGATACTTAAGCATTTTCCATTGTGAGTGTGGAAATGGGAAAATATATTCATGGAGTCTATAGAAGGATAACTAAATTAATATTGAGGTAACAATGTAATTCGGGTTATCATTGAACAGTTGAATAAATATATATATTTCATTCCAATTTAAAATAATGTATCTTTAAATCATATTTCTTGATGGTATCTCAAAGAGGATGTCAGGTTATATGTATTTATTCTATCCATTGTATTTGAACCTGATGTAAGGTTTACTTTTAACTACTATAAATGATTTAAAAAGTCGTTGGATAATAAATTAAAATTCAATTAAGCTTTTCAACTTCAATCTAATGTATAGTCAGAGAAAGAAATTCAGAATTTTAAAGACATTATTTGAGTTTTTTCAATGGATTATCAAGGAATTTGGGTTCAAAATATTTTATTATTTGTTTTTTGTAATAAAAATAGTTTTCAGTCAAGTATACAGATTGAGACATTTGTGGAATTATATGGAAAAAAATGCTAGACTCCATTTCATTTTGATGAAGTAGTTAAAATAAGTTAGTGGAAAAGAGTTGGTAGATAAGATAGTTAAAAATATAAAGATTATTCATCAATATATGAGGCTATTTAAGATTTGGTAAAATTGTTATGCAAATAACTAGAGTAATGATCCTTCATTCAAGGTTGAAAATATTTTTTTCCTTAAATTTTTTTCATGGAAATGTTTTATGCATTTTGGTCAAGAAGGAAAGCTTAGTCCATGGTTCTTTAAACCAAATTATATTTTAGACAAAGTTGTATTAGTTTCTTTTCTAATGGAATTTTCTACACGTTTATCCTTGATACATGTTTTGTTTCATATTTCATTATTTTGGAAATATGTTTCAGATGTATCTAATGTTTTGATCCCCAATGTTGTAAAGTTGGAAGAGTATATTTCATATGAGGGAAAACCGGTTCAAAATTTAAATAATGAAAAGAAGGTGGTAAGGTGTAATGTGTTTCATTAAGTTATTATTTTCTGAAAAAACAATTATTGTTGGAGAATAAAAATGGGAATCCATAAATACTATGAAAGAATAATATCCTCAATTATTTAGGTAGTGAATAAAATTGCAAGGACATAATTTAAAAAATGGGGAATAAGGTGTAAAAAATATTATTTTAATATTAAATCAATTTCACACCTTATTGATATTCATGAATTATATTTTATAAATTTATATTCAATATAATAATATTATGAAAATTTTCAATCAAAAAAGAAATTTATTTTATTCTTACTAAATTTTTTTACATGTATTATATGGTTTAACATAAAATATTAGTTTTAAAAATTTATAAATTGATGTTTTAAAAAATGATATCATTTTTTATCATTAATTAAAAATTATCCTAGAGTGTTTTTTATAAGTTTTCGAAAAATTTTATTTTTGGGTAGAAAGTATAAAATTTTGATTTTTTTAGAAATCTGGATTTTCTATCATGTATTTAAAAGGAACATTATATTTTTTATTAATTTTAAAATTCAATTAGTATATTTTTATTAAAAATAATCTAATAAATGTTAGTGGAATCAATACTACAGATTATTTTGGTATAAAAAATTTTATACTTAAAAATTATTTTTTGTTGAAAACTTTTTTTCATCGCGTTTTGTGGGTTTATTTTAGAAGTAATTTATGAAAAATTATATAAATTGGATTTATAAACTGAATCAATATTTGAAATCAACGTGTATACATTTTTTAATTTTTCCACTCTGTTTTTATCTCCTTATGAATTGTAATTTTGTTAAAAAAGTCAACTATGACAATAAGAGATAAAATAGTTTAAAAGGGTTAAAACTAAAATGATAAAGGTCAAAGTTTCCTAAGAATTTGTATAAATCATATTTTATGGAAATTTTAACACCCTATATCATATTTTATTTTAATAATATTATTTTTTGAGCCATTCAAAATGTGTAATGCATTAATATATTTTAATATTTTTAAAAATTCTGAAAGTGTCTTCTCCCTCACTTACAAAAGGACACCCCTCTCCACATTTCTACACACTTAAAGAGCCTCTTATATCATCAAATACCTAAAAAAATACATTAATAACACCTCTATACATGTCCCATTGTTCCAGGTTTTATCATAATACCCTTCTACTAGGGATTTATGTATAAGCCTAATGTGGCTATGCAAAGATTAAGTATAGTTCTTAACCAAGTGTTTGGTTTTTCATTCTTATTTTTTACTCATTCTAAAATCAACTATGAATTGTGATATAATTAAATAATTATATCTTAGATAATTTTATTTTATTATTTTTATTTTATACCCATTTATTAATCTCCTTCCCCATTAAATGATAAACAAAACCATCTTTTGTGCGTACATGCAAACTACTGCCTTGTGAATGATGTAATTTGTCTTGCGTCACCACCTATCATTGATAGTTATAATGATAGATTGATTTTTTATATGTAATTTTAATGAAATAATTATCATCATTTAATGATAATATATCATAAATTATCTTACCTTTATAGACATTGATAAATGATAATGCCGCATGTGCGTATGTGTGGATTACCACCTTTACAAAGAAATGTGATTCATTTTTCATCACTTCCTCACATGGATAGAATATATAGGTATATTTGAAAAAAAATATGATATTTTTGATATAATAGTAATTTTATAAAGATAAATTGATACTTACCTTCTTTCTCTCACATTCGTTGAAAAATAGGAGCGTTACTTATGTCTATGCACGAACTACCATCTCTATAATGTGAAATAATTCATTTTTCATAACCACATTACATGGTTATTTATAAATGTATAATTAAATCCTAAAAATTATAATTATAACATTATTAGTCGTTTTTAAATGATAAAATCATGATCCATTTGACCATAGTCAACCTATTGATGTCATTTTGGGCATATGTGCTAAATATCCTCAAAATTTTCAACGTGAAATTAATTGATTAAGTAATTAAATATGAAATGGGAAAAATTAAAATAAAAAGAATAATAATTTTTAAAAATTTAATTAATAAAGTAAATAATTATACATATTTTATTATTCAGCTAGATAAATAGCGTATGAGATGAGTCAAACTCGGTGTAAGATATTACTAGTCTAAATTCCCTTTATTAGAGTCTTAATCTATTTTCACCACACATTTTTTTGGGTGTATAAAATTAATTTCCAATTTATTTTATGATTAATTTTTGAAGATGAAGTGCTTATAAATACATTCCAAGTTCATTACTTTTTTTTCATTGGTTTAGAAGTTATCACATTGTAAGGGACAGTTTACCTTAATGCAAAATTTAAAATGTTTTAAAGATTTTTTTTCGAAATGTTTTCCTACTATATCCATATTATTTAAATTATTTTTTTAATGTATTTATAATGTAAAAAATAAATTATAAAGGAATTTTTTTTAATTTATTTCCAAGGTTTTAAAAATAAATCTTTTTATATATTTTATATAGAATATTTTTACTTTCAGTTACCAATTACAAAAGAAATGATATATTTTAATGTATACAACCTGTCCATGTTTTACCACTATTATAATAATTATTTTACTTGGATATTACATTATAATGTTTCATTAATATTTTTAAATAAAAAAATTATATATATATTTTTTGAATTTTTAGTTTTTTTCATAATAATGAGGTTTAAAAATGAAAGGTTATTACGATGTCCAAAAGTGTTTTGTGTATGTGTTCAAAAGAGGTTTTCAAAGGATTTATGATGAAATAAAGTAATATTATAGTGTTTTTTTATGATATGGTAATTTAGTATAGTAGTTTATGACTGGTGAGCCCAATACATATTATACAATGGGTGATCCTGATTCAACTTATATGACTGGAGAGAATGATATAGCTCTCCAATGCATTGGGTAAAGTTATTTCTCTTCAAATAAATAAGGATAGATTTAAATGGGGAGGTTTCTCATGTATATTGAACTAGGTTCTAGTTATTTTCTACAAGAGTAAAAATATGTAATGAATATAATTTTCTAAAATTCTTAAAAGTGTTTTGATTTTCTAGTTAAATGTTTAAAAGTTTTTCTTTGAGTAAAAAGGGTTTTTCCCATATAGATATGATGTTTTATATGATCAAATAATAATGTGAAAAAGATAAATATTTAATGGTTTTTTATTTTTTCACCAGACTAATGAATTAATTTCCATTCTATACCTTATTGATATTTTAGTGCTTATCCCATGTTTTCAATAGTTTTTCAAAGGGTTCTGGATGATTATGAATAAAGTAGAAATAAGTTTGAATATCATGAATATTTATCATGAAATAAAGTTTATTTCATTTTAAAAGTTTTATATTATGGGAAAAATAAATAATGAGGGGAAGTTTCTTCTTTGGAAAGTATGAGTTTTTTATGTAAGTATTATGACTTAATTATATAAAAATCTAAACTATAATGATTCTTGAAATGTAAATAAGTGATTTTTGTCTAAAAACTCAAGATTATGTAATGTTTAAGGCTATATCTTTAAAGATGCATTAAATATTTGATGATAAATTTATCATTTATACCAACCACAAGAGTTTATGGTATATTTTCTCACAGTGAGATCAATATGGATACAATATAGTTCGGTGGAGTACCTTTAAGATTTTGATTCTGAGATTATGTTTATGCAGAGAAAGATAAATATAGTAGATGATTATTTGAGTTAGAATAATTATACCCCAGAAGTGAAGGAAACTGGAAAGAAATGTAAAATAATGGGATTATTATCAAACTTCGTCATAGAGTTTGAATATTCAGTGAAAATTATGTTTGACTATACCCTTAATTTGACATCAATTTTGAAAGAGTAAGTGAGACATTAATATTTATCAAATTATAAACACAAGACAACGAGGTGTGATGTATATGGTGGGAAGAGCACCAATGAATGGAAAACAATGCTATTCTATGCTATGTTTCCTCGATCATATAATGATTCTTATATAACTAAGGAATCAAGTCATGGAAACCTTTAACCATTTTAGTTGGAAAAAGTATCTTATAGTTACCAAGATATATCAAGAAGTCAGAAACTAATTTTGGTGGTCGATAATTAAGAAGGTAAAACATAATTTATATATTGATTGTTGACTTATCAATGAATAAAGATAATATATCAACAATCAATGTAGTTATTTCAACTATTACCTATATTTACATGAATTTGGGAATATATTTCCACAGATTTATTAATTGGATTACCATGGTAATTACTGAAACATGATAATGGTTGGGTAATGGTATATTACCTTAAGAAATCAGTTTATTTCTTTCTCATTTGATTAATATTTTTATTCGATGATATAACATCCTAGGATTTGGGAAATTATTTTCTATTTAAACTACAAGACTTTAATTCGAATAATTTTTTTTATTATGAAACAAGAATATAACTTGAGCAGATAATAATTTATTCAAGATATTAATGAAATTACTAACATTTTATTCATTAATAATGTTACATTATAAAATTATATGAAACTATGAATTATATACCACAGATGATTATTTACATTAATAGTTCATAAATTAGAATGATATAATAAATAAAATATAAAAATATATTTTAAACTAGATTATTCCCTATATCTTCAGATCCCTTGATGATCACCATTAGTATAACTATGCCAATAATGATAAATAACAATGTCAAAAGATAAAGAATGATGTGAAATCTAAAATGAAGATCAATGGGATGAAAATTAAAATTTAAGAGGAAAGAATGGAATGAATTTATTGGGAGTAATGGTAGTAATATAGCTACTATAAGGGGAAATATAGTATTTGATAATATGATCATATGATATACATGTATGTGATAGATATAATAATTTTTCTAATGTAAGTAAAAAATTTAAAATAATATAATTCAAAAATAATAAAGAATAAAAAAATATAATATATAATTAAAATATTTATTTATAAATTTTTTATGTGTTTAAAATTATTTTATAAAAGTATGATTTTGGGTTATTTATAAAATTAGATTAAATATTGTAACTAAACTTAAATTACTAGCATAAAAAAATTATTTTTATTTTTAATTGTTAAAGTTTATTTAAAAGGGTCAGTTTTTTAATTTATTGAGTATATTTATCTTAATAAAATTAATCACACCCCATCCTATAGTTATTTCCAGTCATGTTATAATAATAAATTAATTTTGTGCCTATAAGATATATTTTCCTTAAATTTATTTTTATGTGTTACGTATAATTATACTAAAAATATTTTTAACTCAAGAAATTGAGTATAATTAAATGGTTTTAAAATTTTTAGTTATCATATATATTTTTTAATATAGAAATTTTTCTTTTTAAGATAAAAATAAGTTACCAAAGTAATTATTAGTTAGAACATTTAATCAATTATTTTCACAAGAATTGTTTTTTCTAAATGTTCTATAGTTTTTATCTAATTAAATTATATTGATTTATTTTTGAATTAATTTATATATATTTAAACATATAAAAATATTAATTAACACTCATTTAATTATTAATTGATATGAAATAATAATAATAAAAATTAATCCGTTGGGGTCAGCGTTGTCTCAGTTCCTTCGGTGCAGTGTTGCTCAACCCTTCGGCATCACTGTGGTTTCCAATGACTCTGATACTGGCTCAGCCTGAGTGGATTGGTCATAACATACACTTTTGGAGTGGCTCAGTTTAGATTCTCAGTTTAATTTTCTTTTTCGGTGTGGATTAAAGCGTCTTGGTTGGGATGACGTGCTTATAGTGGATCTAGCAGTTCGGTCTGATGTAGCCAGGCGACGCCTTCAACAGGCATCCAGTGCGGATCAGTAAAGGGTCTAGAGTTGTTTGGAGGGGGAGGTCCAAGGTTTGGGCTTTGGTTTTCTGTGTATTTTTTTTTGAAATTTTGATTTGGTTCATCTGCAATTTTCTTGATTTGATGTGAAATTGGTTGAAGTGAAATTGGTGATCTGGGAGTTTCTTGGTTGATTGTCGTTGGAGGTGCAGGGGATCAACTATTGGAGAACCCAGATAGTATACAAGGATCTACATTAGATGAGGATTGATATGGTTGTCTTCACTATGCATGACTCTTTATATATAGAATATTGAGAGGGCATCATGTCGCAATCGGTACCAAGCCTATGCACTTTTTCACAGGATAACTTTGTGAGTAGCCATTCTCAGGTGGAGACGTGCCTTAATGATGTTGATGCTGGGAGGAGTCTCTTCTATGTAGTCTTGTTCTGGGTTGAAACCCTCTTGTTTTATGAATTTTGTTAATGTATTTATATCCTTGAAGTTTTTGGTTTCCCTAATTTTCCCTTAAAACGGGGCTTATCTAAAATCAATAAATATATTGGCCTTTATGTCATGCAGTCAAATGGTAAAAATATACTATCTTCCATGACTAATATTTTGACAAAAAATAATGAGAATTGTACAATATATAAGACCTTCTATAGGTGATTAATTCATAACTAAGTGTATCAAAATTATTTTGGACACTGAATTCCCTTTAATTCCACATTTAACATAAACTAAACTTATGTTTTTAAGGAAACCCCTCTATTTTTCTACCCTAAAAAGATCTCACTTCAACCCACTGCAAGCCCCAAATATCCTTAAAAATTACCATAATACTTTATATATGTTTGACCTCCCCTATATACATCTTCCAATTTTTTAATACCCTGAGTACAATAATGTTTTCCAAGTCCCCTATTCCTAATAGGCCTTTCCAAAGAAGATTCAAGTCCTCAATATGAGTTCAATCAACTCTTTAACCATTAGTTATCTATCTTTCTCACCCAAAACTCCTAAAAATGACTCTAAAAATACTAATATAATGAAATTAATAAAATTATAATACTGAAACAATATTTTATTGATTTAATAACCATTATTTATATCCCTCCGATCTGTTAGGAATTGACAACATCACTCACTTTTTTTGTAGACTACCACATATAAGAATTTTTTTTCATTTTTATCCACAACAATAAATGGATAGTTATATTAATGTATTTAATGAATAAAAATTATATTAATAGAATTATTAATATTATATAAATATTAATTGAAATTATATTAATCAATAATTGTTTTAGAATATACCAACTTTTGTTTGCAAAAAATTATCAAATAATCTCGTCACATGTATTATCATTATGAATCATAAGTAAAAATATCATGAAAACATATTATAAATTTATAAATCATTGTTTAAAATTTATCATATTATCTTTAAAAATATAGTAATGATGAAATTGGTATCAATGTATGAGGATTCTCATCAACATTACATAGCATGTGTGAAACAAGAAAAATCACTAATTTATGATGATAAAAATAAACAATAATTAACTAATAAAAGTATAATGAGTTATTTTTATTAAATAGTATAAAAGGAAATATATTTGAATATGGATTTTAAATAATTTATTAAGATGTTTATGTTTATAATGTTGGAGTTTAGAGTGCTTTCTTCCACATAGAAATCCAAGGTATGTTTTTTTGTTATCTTAATTTCTATTCATTGAGTTATGATAATTCTTCTTGAGATTTATCCTTATATGTTTGGTAAATTATTAATTATGAAGAAATTTTATTCTTCCACAAAATTTTATTATATATAATTTAAAATCTATCTTCAAAATATCATTCTTCTAAGTATAAATTTGTTTAATAAAATAATAATTTATTAAAAATAATTCTCATTATCTTTAATAACCTATTTCCCTTACAAGTGTATATAATTTCATACCAATAATTTTATTATTTATTATTTTTAAATATTACTATATATAAGCTCATGTGATATTTATATTTTTTACCACTTTTTAAAAGGAAGTTTTATTATCACCTTTTCAATATGGGGTTCAATAAATCTATTTTAAAATATTATGAATTTTTTCCTTTCATGCTCATGGATTTATCTTCAAGTCCACATTCCCTCTAGATAGAAATTATGAATTTTCAATTCACCATAATTGGTATATCTTTATATATAATGTTTATAGAAAGTTTTCATGTCAACTGCTAGAAAATGATCTTTTCAAAAGTAACTCACAACTTTATATCTTAACAACAATGATAGAGAGTATTTTTTAAAATGTGGTTTTTATGTTTTCTTATCCATTATTCTATTTATCCCAAGAAACATATATCGTAAGGAGTCATGTTTCATGAATTACCCTCTAAATTATCCTCAAAATTACTTATTTTAGGATATTGAATTTTGGGATCATATGATAAGATTCTTGATGTCTTTTTATATGATACAATTAAAAAAGATATGAAAAAATATTTCATTCCATGGATTATATATACCATGATGTATGGATGATTTCATGTGGCATACAATTGTACGGATGAGACACATCATATCCTATATTTCCCTATAATTCATTGTATAAAGCCTTATATATCACGAATATAATGATGTTATGATTGGAAATTACTTTTATATTCTAAGTATAATGTATAAAAATTATTTTTATGTTAAAAATTTGATTTATAAAAATTATTGTTATGTTAATACTAATATATATAGACATAGTTAAAGTTACATTTTCCCACAATGTTGTTTTTTTCTTTTATTATATATGTGCCAAACTCTTTTTCTAATTTTTTTTATTCTACATTCCAAAGATATGATCAATGGTTATTGTTTTTTTTCATATTTCCAAACTATTATTAAAAGTTACATGATTTATCATCTAAGTCTAGATATAAGTTTATCATTACTTATGGAAAACAATTATTTTTCTATATATCTTCAATGTTTTCTGATATACTTATGATCTAACCACTTAATTAATCTTTGATAAGATTTTCCCTTACTGAGTGTTTGAGATCACCCCTTATTTGTGTTTCACATTTCCATATAGATTTACTTGTAGGATAATGATTACATGTAAGGATTATATTGAAATATAAGGGGATATGCTTATGGAAAGACATGAAATAATATTTTTTTATGTATTTAATCTCCAAAGACACAAAACATTTAGTTTTTAGGTTTCTATGTTTATTTGTGAGATATAATGTTGAAATTATGCAAATATGGTAAAATATAATAATGTTTAGTGTGGTATATCTCAATTAGTATAAATTAATATATATATATATATATAAAGTATGTTTATTTGGACCAAACCTGAGGTTTTGAGTTTTAGGATCCTCAGTTTGTATCAAAGTAGGGTTTAGTTATTTATTGGTATTAGGATGATAAGACCTGAGTGGAAAACCCTAGGAACAATCATAATTATGGGAAAAGATCCTAATTTTTTTTACATTTTAGAGATTATGTTTTCATAGAAATAAAATCCCTATTTGAAAACAAATATATGGATATAGGCTTTCGATCAGACGCACCTATGGGTAATAACCCGAAAAATGATTGTTAAGTATTAAATCGATATTAAATTAGTGCACAACTAACAAGACTAATTATAAACCAAGATTGTTGCTCTTGAAATATATATTTTAATTGGTTCACTAGAACTTTATGACCGTTATAATGGGTTTAAATGTAATTGGATGATATAATATTTAACATGTTTGGTTAGAGAACCTAAAAGAAATATAACCACATATAACCTAGAGTATAATCTATAGATTCATAGGTCAGGTTATACACTTTATATATGAGTTAAATTTTATAGGTTCATAATCATAATTGCTTATATTTTTTAATTTTACCATATCTCAACATTTCAATTTTTATAGTAATATATAGATCCTAGAGAAACTGAGTTAATAAAGGGTGTGATGGATTATGAAGATATTTAACTAAAAAGGAAACAAATAAGATATAATATAGGGTAAAATATATTTTAGTAATTCCAAACCATCTATCTATTGTTATAACAAAAAACTTGAACATTTATGGATTTCAAAACAAAAAAATAAGTGAAAAATGGTGTTTCATAGATATTTAGGTAACAAAATCCATAGAGTAAAGATGAATCAATTTTTAATGTTTAAAAAATATGGGAAGAAATATTTTGAAAATTTTCTTTAATGATATGGATTTTTTTAATTATGGTCATCCCACAATCATATTTTGAGGGAAAATAATGAAGAGATTAGTCATCACAATATAAAGTAAAATAATGTTTTCCTATGGTAATGTGAACAATTAAATGTATTAAATGAAACGAGGTTGGTAATTATTCAAATATATTACCTTACTCAAGGGATAGAAAGTAAAATTAACCCCATAAACCAATAAGATAAATGGAATAAGAAATACCCCATGCAATAGTTACCACTAAAGTGGATCATTATAATTAAATTAGACTTATCCTCCACTCCAAATTTTTTGATATATTATTGGATTTTTGTTCTAACCACACCGTTATATTTTTTACGTTTTATAAGTGCATCATAATTACTACCCTAATGAGTTATATTTTGCTATCATAGAAAAATTTTATTTGTATGATTATTATATCTAAATTCAGAGTTTTTGGGAATATTCATCATGAAAATTTTATTATTTATTATTTAGATGAATTTGATGTGATTTTGATAATGGATTAACTATTTATAAAAATAGTCTATATTTATTACCATAATGGGGAAGTAAAATTTAATATTCCAAATCAACCTATGAACATATGTCAGTTAAAAGATAACTATGAACTCTATAGGAAAATTAATTTCATCATATGCATTTTAATAAACAATAATGTGGTGGTTTATCACCAATAATTGGATAGAAACTCAATATTATGGTTATGACTACCCTGGGAGAAAGGATGTCTTTCATAGTCTCACATAATATTTTAATATAAGTATCTCATTAGAAATTATACCTTAATTAATGACTATATAAATAATTCCTCTAACTCTATTTTTATTTTGGTTTTTAGATAATACCTCTTTTTAATCGGGATGAGAGAGGTCTTTTACATAACCTATATTTCCAGAATACATGGGCCAATGATGATTATGATGATAATACACTCATATTTTTTTAATAGTAATAGAAATTAAAATTTTAATTATATAATTTTTAATGGGGGTGAGGGCCTAACACCCAGAGTTTTAATAATTTTTTTATTTCTCTAGACTAAATGTTTTTAATTCTAAAAAACATTTTATATTATTTGAAAAGAATTAAAACTTAGTATAAAATAAGTTATACAAGATATCAATAAAACTAATAATAATTTATTTATTTATAATGAAAAATTAAAAAAAACATGCATGTAATCATGAATTACCTACCTTGTAGGATTACATCAATTAAAATAGTTTAAATTAAAATAGGATAACAAATGGAAAGGAAAAATATCTTTTATAGAAAGAGATCCTTTGGATCATATTATCCCATTAGAAAAAATATTAATAGAACTAAACCAAAAATGAGGGACAAAATTATCAAAGGAGAAATCACCTTATTAAATATATAATGAAAATTAAGACAATGGGAAGTATAATTTATGAGGGAAGAATAGAATTAGTTTATAGGGAGTGAAAGTGGTAATATAGGTGTTAAAAGGGTAATTTGTCAATTGGAAATGTAATCAATTGATATACCTGTATCTGATAGTTATACCGGTGTAGTGTACTGTAAGCAACAAATTTAAAATAATATAATCCACCAACAACAAAGAGTAAAACAAAAATATAATATTTTATTAAAATTTTTGTTTATAAAAATACGTTTATGGGTTGTAAAATATTATTACTAATGTTTGATATGATGTATTTAAAAAATAAAAATAATGATTTTAATATCAATTTATTTATAAAACTAAATGGTTATGATATAAATTAGTAATTTTAATAGTATTTGGAAAATATTATTTAAAAGTGAAATTATATTAAAGAGTTTTTTTGAAAGTGTTGCATATATTTAACTCAATAATATAAATTAATAACACAAATTTATTTTAATAAAAATTTATTAATATTATATACAATAATAAGAATTTCTATTTATCAAATAGTTATTACTAGGTAAGTAATAAGAACAAATTCATTTTATGCTTGAAAGATATATTGTTTCTAAAATTGTGTTTAATCATTATAGAATATTATATTAAGATTAATTTATATCAACTCTATAAATTGTGTAGAATAAAAAGTTTATTTTATTATTAATAATAAAAAAAATTGGGTAACAATTTCACTTATATTTTTAACATAAATATAAATTTCCAATGAAAATATTAGTTATATTGGTAAAACAATTATTTTTTAAAATAAATGTTTTTATAATAATTGTGTATTTGTTATGTAAATGAATTAGTTTGAAATGCTTTTTATTAATTTTATATGATTTAACTAAAAATAAAATAAATATATTAATACTCATTTAATCAGTGATTGATAGGAAGTATGAATAAAAAACACTTAATATACAAATAGAAATTTTTCTGTACAATTTTTTTCTATATATCTTATTTATTAATTTAAAAGATAATTCTATTATATATTGAAATTAAATTAAATTAAATTGATTCCAACTTAAGATTAAACTTGTTGATTTTTTTAAAAGGTTCATCTTATATTTTTTAGTTAATAGATAATTAACATAGTAAATATTTTGTCAAGGGTAACGGGTAAAAATGAAGTAATGGACCATTATTGATTTTTTCTAAATAAAATTGGTAATTATAAATTCTATAAGACATTAATTTGGTTTTAAATTTATACCCTCATGTCTCACCAACATTTCCTCACCTAACTCACCTAACTATCTTGTAATTCCATCTTTACCCTTTACCATACATTAGTTTCCAAGGGAATATCCCTCTTATACACCTATTGAATGAGATCACTTCCACCCACTTTGATATACACTTATCCTTAAAAATTCTATTAAATATGTAACTATTTTACCTTTAATATATCCCTCACCCATTCTTGGTATCCCTTTGTTACAATAATGTTTCCCAAGTCATCCATTTTAATATATATTTGAAGAGAACATTCAAACCCTTAACATGGATATTATTCACTCCCTAACATTTTATTCTTTATCTTTCTCATCCGTAATCTTAATTCAACTGTTTCTTAATGACATTTTCAATCCGTTTGTTTGGGAAATCAAAAACACTTTCTTAAATTCTTGATCACTAACATTGTCAATCTAAAGCATTTTTGTATGTTTTTGTAGTAAACCGATGTGTTTTACCAAAAATTAAAATATTTATAAATAATTCCTGAATTTATACTAAATTTATTATTTATTATTATTGTAATGAGTATGGAACCCGTAAAAATCAGATTCACCTTTTCAGACCTACTTTAAGACATTCTGTCTTTTTTTTTTCATACTAACATAATCCTTATAATCATAATGATATAAAAACCGATAAAAATAAGCTCCACATTTAATATACATAAACATAATGACATACATAATTAAATCCATGGTATTTAATAAATATTAAATTTTTAATATGGAGAAATATATTTATCATAATTGAACATCTTTATACTGTAATTGTGTGAAAAAAATGACGTCGAACATTTTGTTATGATTTAACCATTGATGTGAGGGGTGTCCAAGTACTTTTGACAAACATCGAGAAGAGATAACTATTCTAGAATCAATATGACGATCAAAAGATAACCTATTAATACTACATCATTCAAATAGATCGAAGTTTACGATTACATGCGATTTGTGACTCATTTGAAAATTATCCTTATGTGAGAACTCTGGGGATTGTAAGAATGAAAATATTTTTCCAAGTCATTATAATTTTTTAGATTATTTTGTTTATAATCATTATATTTGATTATATAAATATGATCAAGGGATTACAGGGATTGTAAGATAGAGGAAATAATCACCCTAAAGATCAAGGGCAGTCAGGGATAGCCAGACAAACAATGTGACCACTGTATCAAGGGATTTCATTGGTGAAGAAATGCATAATTTATTATAATTATAAAACAAGTTATAACTATAGACAGGGTTTGTGGATTATTTAATCTTATGTTTAAAAAGTACAAATTCTTTAATAGCTAATTCATTCTTATTACTGCTATTGTATTGTTTGTTTCTTTAAATTAATTTAAATATTTGATGTGCATGTATGTAATTGTTTTATCAGAATAACTCTCATTAAGATAAATACAATTTGAATTACATAATCCGATATACCTTGAATCCGAGATATATTGATACAATCATTTCCATATTAAATACGATCTATTTATATCATATCTTTTTTTCACTATGTTTGCCAAACTCTGATATAATTGTATTAAATCTGAATAAGATACGGTCATGTTATTTATGATTAAATTTGTTTTACATTGAAATTTTCATAATCATTGTGACTACGATACTCTAATTAGATTTTACATACTCAAGTAAAATCCTGATCTTTCTATATAAAGAGTATTTGTTAATTTGTTTTGTTTAAATCCTTTAAAACTATTTTTTTTAAATATATAATTCACCCCCTATTTTAATTAGTCAACAGAGAATACATTCCTTATATCGTAATAAGTATAATTTACATATACTAATAAAATAATTGGTATCAGAGTAGGTTTTCACTGATTAAATACTTGTTAAACATTTTATCTTCTTTACTTTTTCAAGTACGATAATTTTTGAAAAACTAACGTGTTTGTATAAAATAAATATTTTCTTTTTTGGTGAAAGGAATTGATATCTGATCCATAGATATTTTGAATCCCAATATACTAGCAATTTTTGATGGAAATGAATATAAATACTGGAGGGGCAGGATGAATACTTTCATAATCAACACTGTAGTTGATAATTTTGTAATATTTAATAGGAATTACAAGATACCTGATAAAGATTTTGTTGCCTATAACATTAAATAAAAAAAGAGTATAAATTAAACAATAAATTCAATAATACTTTACTTTGCTTAATGACTAAAATTATCTACAGTAATATTTTATACTATTAAGTAGCCAACAATATTTGGTAAATTTTATAAATTAATCATTTTGGAACATCAAAGGTTATTTAAACTAGGAGAGATATGTTAAAAGAAAAATATCATTATTTTGAACTATTATATGAAGAAATAGTTTTCAAGATGCATAAAATATTTTTAGTTATCATGAAAAGTTTAAATTCTCTTGTTGGGAATGGTTTAGATGATGAAATTGTTAGAGATAAAATTATTGATATCATGCCCAATGAATGGGAGTCTAAGAGGAAACCAATTGATGATACAAGGTAGTTGAAAAATATTACTCTTGATGAGTTAATGGGTACTCTTATGTAATATGAGGGTAGATTAAATAGAGATGCTGATAATGCTATGAAAAATAATATTGGTGTTTCTTTCAATACCATAGTCCCTACTAAAGTTCTGAAACTGGAAAAGGTTGTTAAGTTTTCCAAAAGAAAAATGTTTTTATTCAATTGGTTTCATTTGAATCAGAACATTTAGAAATAGAATTAGAAAATATTTCTCAAAGGATTAATAAGAATGTTGGCCAAAAGGATTTTCGATACTGATATATCAAAAGTAACAATGATAGA
This sequence comes from Viscum album, assembly GCA_963277665.1. Classification (NCBI taxonomy): domain Eukaryota; kingdom Viridiplantae; phylum Streptophyta; class Magnoliopsida; order Santalales; family Viscaceae; genus Viscum; species Viscum album. The sequence continues at coordinate 1,546,824,207 of OY728142.1, forward strand.
AATGATAATAATGTTGAGGAGAATTATTATGAATGTAATGAAAGGTAGGCATATAAAACATAATTTTCCAAAGCTAATAAGAGAAGTTAGAAAGTAAATTAATTGTTATAAAAAATATGTATAATTTTATAAATATAAGATTAATATGATTCTAAATGAAAATTATTCCTGGAGTGGAAGTGGAGGAGATTCATCAGATAACTCTTCATATCATGAATGTTCTGGATAGAACAATATAGGTATTTTTTCAAGAATTCCAAATGAAAATATTTTCCTAATAGATAAAGTACACACTAAATAGAACCTTTCAAATTTATATTTAAGTAATTTTTTTTCCTATTTTGATAATGATAGATATTCTAAATATTTGGATAAATAACCATCCTTATAAGGGGAAAATACATTACCTTTATATGAATACGTCTCTCATTTTCAAAAACTCCTAGAAAATTGAAATTGAAAATTTAAAAAAAAATTTGATTCTAAAATCTCAAGGCTTAATGTTTTAAAAAAAGATGTACCATATCTTTCTAAAGATCATAATAAAACAATTTTTGAAATTGAAATTATTTCAAAAGATTTAGAAAAATTAATTTGTGAAAATAATACGTTACATAGTAGTTTTGAAATACTGAATTCTGAAGCCACTACTCAAGAGGATGTATATTTAGTTTTCAGACTGAAATAAAAAATTTCCTCTTTATGATTTTTTATAAAACATTAATTTTGTTAAAGAAGGTTTTTATAAAATTTAAAACCAAATTCATCCTTATGTAAATAGTTCTAGAATGGGTTATTATTATAAAAAATAGTTTTTTATTAAAAATTTCATTGTTCCAGAAAGTACCCATTTTTTCAAAAAAGTTTCAAAGTGGAGGAAATTGAAGAAATAAAATTTCATTTTATAAAGATTAATCTTTAGGTTTCCACAAACTGTATTTCTAAAAAAAATTATATTCTATAAGTTTTACTAGATTAAATTTGAATACCCAAGATTTTTTGGGTTAAAAAATCCTGACTATTTTGATTTTAGGAATAGAAATGTCGTAACAACCACAAGAATACGTGGTACATGGATTGTGGGTGTTCTAGAAATATGGTGAAACAATTTTTCTGAAAACATTATCAATATGGAAGGTGAAAAAGCTACCTTTGGAGATAGTGCTCAAGGAGGGATTGTCGATATAGGTAATATTGTTCTTCTTAGTAAATATTTAATTTAATTTTTTTTTGTTAAATGTATTAATAAAAATCAAATAAGTTTAATTCAATTATGTGATGAATGTAACCTTGTGAATTTTAGGAATGATAAATGGGTTGTATACAATTCCAAGGATGAATTCATTATGTCTTCCTATCGGTTTGAGAATATATAGAAACTCAACATACCGAAAATTTGGATCCAAGAATTACCTTAACTTTGTGAAATGGATGATTAATCATGGTTATGAACTAGATGTTTATGATACCAGAACTTTAGAAACTTATATAATTTGGCAAAGAAAAGGCTTTTTAAAAATCTAATTGCACCTAGATTTGAATCTTAAAAAGCTTATGACCCTTTTCAATACAGTAATCAATATAAGTCAATATTCAAATCAATAAGTGAATTATCAAATACTTATACATTATATTTAGTGCACATGGATTTATTCATTACTACCCAAACTAGAAGTATCGGAGGAAAATACTTTGTATATATCTCAGTTTATGATCACGCTATATACACATGGGTTTATTTTTATAGAAAATAAGTCTAAACCCTTTTTTTATTTAAAAAATTTCTTATCCAAAGTTAAAAATGACTAAAACCTTCCCCTGATAACATATCCTAGTGACCATGGTGGATAACATTTAAATTCCAATTTTTTATCTTTTTTTAGTAAAAAATGTATATAACACAATCTTTCATCTTCTAGAACTCCTAAAAAAATGGTGCTGTTGAAAAAAGAAGTTGTATTCTTCAAGAAATAATAAGTACCATGTTGTGTGAATACTCAATTGCTAATTTTTTTTGGCATGAAGAAGCTGGAACTGCTTGTTATACTATAAATTGAGTTTCAATCATACCCTTTCTTAATAAAAATCCTTGTTAATTATGGATAATTTGAAAACTTATTACATAAATGTATATGGATGAAAAATATTCATTTTAAATATGAAAGATAATTTATATTAATTGGAACCCAAATCCGATGAAGGTAAATGTTTTGGAAATTCCACTAATTATAAGACATATATAGTTTTTACTAAAAACTCTTATACTAATGAGGATACAACACATGTTAGGTTCAATGAAAATAAAACTTTTGTTTTTTAAAAAACCCATCCAATATCCTCAGATGTGCTTTCAAAAACTGGTTTTTATTATTTGTCAGAGAACACTTCTAATAAGAAAAATTATCAAGGAATAATTTCTGAATTATTTACTCCGGTTGATTTTCTATTTTATGTTGATGAAAAGGTTTTACAAAACCCAAGTCAGTTGTTCCTGTTAAATCATCCTAATGATAATATCAATGGTGATGTTGATCAACCTATTATAACTAGAGGTTCTTTTAGAAATTAAATAGAATAACATGCGCATCTTTTAAAATTTCATCCTAAAAACCCTAATAAAGATCTAGGTGATGATAATTTGGTTAAAGATATGAAAAATGAGCTAAATTACTTCAAAAGTAATGATGTCTAGACCCTCATTGAATGACCAAAAGAAACTTCAATAATTGGAGTGAAGTGGGTTTTTAGAAAACGTGTGATGAAAATGGTATGATCATAATAAATAAAGTAAGAATCATTTATAAAGCTTATAATCCACAAGATGTCATTGACTGTGAAGAAATCCGTTCACATGTTACAAGACATGAATCAATTATTATTCTACTAGCCTTTAGAATATTCTTCAATTTAAAACTTTTTCAAATAGTTTTGAAGTGTGATTTCTTTAATGGATATGTAAAAGTGGATGTTTTTTGAGAAACCCCTAGTTTTTAAGATACAAAAAATATTGAAAATGTTTTTAAACTTACCAAATCATTATATGGACTTAAACTTTCCCCTAGAGCTTTGTATGATAGGCTAACCGGGTTTTGGTTACAGAAAAACTATGTTAAGGAAACTGGTGATCCAAGACTTTTTATAAAAAAAGTTAATAAAAATTCCTGATTTTACAAATATATGTTGATGACATTATATTTTGATCAAATAATAAATCTTTAAGTGATTATTTTTTAATCTTATTAATTCTTTGTTTGAAATGAGAATGATGGGTGAGTTAACATTTTTTATTGGTTTTAAAATTTCTCAAAAACATAAAGTTACTTATATATATCAAAATAAGTATATAAAAGGTATTATTAAAAATTTCAGGTATAAAAATACTAAATGTATTAGTACTCACATCGGTACCTTAAATACACTGGATCTTGATGAATCTTGACAACTAGTTGAACAAAAAATTTTTAGAGGTATGATAGGAATCCTACTATTATTAATAGATAGTAAAATAGACATAAGGTTTTATGAATTATTATGTTCAAGATATTAATAAAATACAATAGAATATAATTTAAAATAAATTAAAATAATTTTTATTTATCTAAATAGAAATATGGATGTATGACTTTTTTATTCGTTAAATTTTTTTTACACTAAAAAGAATTTCAGATGCTGATTTTGGTGGTTTTAGAATGGATAGAAAAAATAATTTTATAAAATTTTGTTTATTACAAGACTCATTCATCTATTCGTACTGTAATAAAATACACCTGGTAGAACATTCCCTAACTAAAGGTGAATAACTGGTAGATAGAAGTTATTGTTCTCAAGTGTTGTGGATGCAACACGCACTCACTGACTATGAAATGTGTTTTACTAAAACTCAAATACAATATGGTAATATTTAGGTCCATTGACTTATGTAAAGAAAATTCAAATAACTCCTATAAAAAGGGAATAAATATTACACATCACTTTCTTAGGGATCACACTCTTAAAAGAGATATCATTTTCTAATAATCTTAACACAAGAAAAACCAGATGATATTTTCAAAAAAACCTTACCTTATGATGGATTTGAATATATTAAAAATATTATAGGAATGATAATTACAAATTAATCATTCATATCTACTTATTGTTGAAACCATATCCTTACATTAAGACACTCCTATTTATAGAAAAAGTACATATGAATGTTGTGTTTTAAAATCTTTTGTTTTTCAGACATTAGTTTTCAAAAAATATTATGTTTTCTAATTTTTTTGTTCTCTAAAAACATAATTGTAATAACTTATCTCGACCCATATTTTTTTTCTCGAAAATGATTTTCAGACTCAAGAAATCTTTTATATTTTCTGAAGATGAGTTTTCTTCAAATAGAATCTGAAAATTTTCCATATTTCAGTTATCTTTTCAATTTTTTTTGTATTCATATTTTTAAACAATTTTGTATCAATATTTATGTTTTTAATTAGAAAAATATCTTACTAAACAATTCAGTTGATTTAATATTTTTACTATACTAATCTATAATTTTATAAAACCAAGAAGAACAGTTTATAATACTGATGATTCCACTAAAAAGGTATGGTTATTTTATTTTATACATTAACACTATTCCATTATGATTAGATCTTATAATTTTGTTTTTTGTTATTATAATTTTTTTCATGTTTATAGTTTCCCAATTGTATTAAAAAAATATGACAAATACATTTTATAAAACTGAAAGAGTTGAAATTATTTAAAAATCCTTCTTTAGATAATTTATCAACAATATGATCAGTTGGATTGAATCTTAGCTATCAGATTTTGTTTGGGAGATCAATTGTTGCCTCAATTACCTATATAAGTTGGACCCCTTATGTACTAGCTTGGTTATCTCAAATCATTTTCCTCGAAGTACTCTAGAGTTTAAGTCTTATAGTCTAAAAAGATCATCTTGTCTGATTATTCAGTTTTAAGCATCAATATGATGGCACCTATGAAGGATGAAAAAAATGGTATGTCTTCGGAGAAGGTTTAGTATTGAATGATTCTTTTATGAAAAGTATGGTTTGTCTCTATGGATTTTAATATAGTTACAACATTTGGAGTCTTTATTTCCTAAACGACGAAAATATAGATTATGATTTTTTTTCATATATTTGGTTATAGATTTTTAAGCCTCTGTATTTTTTTGGAAGAAGATGGAAAAGATATATTTTCATTATGAATCAATAAAAAAAGTTAAAAATAACATATAGGGAAGCCGTAGGATTACTAGGTATTTCAGAAGAAATTGATTCTTCTTTTCTATCAGACAAACTACCCGAGTCCACAGGTATGTTTAACAAAGAAACTGGTGAAAAGTCAACGTTTAAAAATGTCTCATATGATGAACCAAGGAAGGTTACTCATCTCATTCCAGATCATAGGGGCGTAACCCTATGTGTTAAAGGGTTTCTAATCCCGAGAAAGGGAGAGAGGGAGACTATGAAATTCTATGACATCATCATTTTGGATAGTTTGTCAACATGAGGAAGATTAATCTAACTGGTTTTGTTCTCTTAATAGTTAAGAATATTAGGTTTATAACAATAAAGTCTCAAATAATAATTGTTCTCAATTTGATAAGCAATTTTATTTAATCTAGTATGAAACATTTTAGAAGAAAAAAAATCCCATGATGTTAGAGATTTTTTTATCGTTGATGACATAATCAAACATATGAATTATGTCTTTGATAGTGAATAAGATAAGTTTTTAAAGAATCTTTAGTATATTTAATCAAAATAAAAGAATATTTAAAAACAAATAAATATGAGAAGGTATTTCAGGATAATAAGAGAAGGGATTTCAACCTTCCTCTAAAAAAATAGAGGAAACCAATGAAATTATCAGATGAAGTAAATAAATAATGGAGGAGGAAACAAGCAAAAACAAAAGATGGGTATTTTAAATTTTTACTCAACTCAACTGAAGATTTTAGTGTCATATTTCATGGTGCTGAAAATAAGGAAAAATTAGCTAGATAAATAAAACAAAAGAAGAGAGATCAAGGTTCAAATTTAGTTGAATCTTTTATTAAAGGAGTAAAGATTACTTATGAAAATGTTATTTCGTCAATTATAGATTTCATATTATCTTTAATAGAAACCACACAATCCAATTTTGTTTCTCCTACTATTATACAAAAATTAAAGGGAAATATTTTGAAGAATATTCCATCCCAAAAATTTAAGAAGTTCAATCGAAATCAGAACTGGCTGTGAAGGCTGTAGAAACTAATGATGTAGGAGAATCTAATCAAGAAGAGAAAGAGGAAGGAAGTGGATTTGAAAATAATGAAAATTATGAGAATAAATGTGAAGGTGATGAAAATAAAAAATTATAATGATAATGAAGAAAAAAATGAGTTTAAAGATGTTGTTGTTGAAGAAACCTTTTATAGGAAGAAAGCATCATCATCAAAAATACACTAAAATGTTGATCAGTCTATCAGAACTAATATTGTCCAGCAAATGGAAACTAATGAAGATAAATCTTCATAAAATAAGGATGAAGAATATCATAATTCCAAAAAAAATATGATAAGGATGCTGTAGTTTGTGAAATTTATAATGAAAAGGATATCAAAGAAAAAAGTTCAAAAGATACTGAAAATTCAGTAACAAATAAAGAAAAAGGAAAAACAGTTCAAGATGAAATCAGAACCAGCCGCATCATACCTCATGTGGATCATGAAGAAGATCAATTAGATTCAGTCAAAACAACTTCCTCATAAATAGTATATTTTATGGTTCAGACATTGAAATGTCTTGAAGGGACAATTATTTATTTCCAAAATCTTGATTCTCGATGCCAGATGCTTCTGGATTGTCGTAATTAAAAATTAGACTAAAAAAATATGATGATATAGAAGGTGATTAAACTTAAATATGAGTTCAAAGGAAATAAATGATTTTTATCAAATTCATATAAAATCATGTAGTCAAATGAGTAAGTGGTCTCATCAAGTCAATACTGATCTCAAACATTTTGATGAGTATTAAGAATATATAAATAAGGCCTTATAATAATCCATAGACAATTATCATCAGGTAACAAAGGATATGATGGAAAGAGTAAGGTTTATATTGGCATTAAAAGATAAAACTTACAATCATACTCAGGTAGTTAATTAATTGAATGGAAAGATTAGGGGTTTTGAGGAATAGAAAATGAGACTAAAAAATCATAATGAGGAAGTCAGTGAACTGAACAATGACATTTATAAAATACGTAATAGTCAAGAATATATATATATATATATATATATATAATAATAGAAACTTCAGATTCAAGAAGAAAATATATGAATCTCGGATGAAAATATGGAGAAATTAGTCTAATATTTAAATTAGTTCAAGAAAATCAAATCCATTATAAAGATGTTTATGAATAATGTTTTCATTTTTTCCTTCTAAACTCCTGTTATATATTTTTTGAAAACTATTTGGTCTAACTAGTTGAATAAAATATTCTGATCATCTAAATACATTTTTCTGAATGTTTTCCCAATCCTGATTGGTTTAGTATTCATCCATAATTTTTTTGAATGATTAGATGGTTCCTTATTTTTGTTTCAAATATTTTTTTCAGTAACCCTATTACGGTATTACAAGACTTCTCCCCATTTTTTTCCAAATCACAAAGCGTGATAATTTTATAAGAATGGATTGATATGTATGTAAGTGTGAGGTAAATATCTTTAAATAAGAGTGTGTGATCTGTAGGGTGATTTATCTTCCAAAGGGGGAGTTAGTTGTATTTGTTTTTGTATTCAGATGAGTTTTAAAACTCTGGGAGAGATATTTTTTTATTGTTTATTTATGAATAAGAAGTTCTTAAAAATAGTGGAATTTTGTTTTTTCAAATTTATTTATTATTTAAGTCTTGTGATTTTCTCCTTTAAAAAAAGGTGGATATTGTTGTTCAAAAGTTTCTTTATGACTTATCCAATATTTAAAAAACAATCATGATCACTTTCCTAAATACATGATTAATATGTTTTTACATATAAATAATTTTTATATTGTTTTTGTAGAAAACACATGTGTTTTACCATACATAGAAATAGTTCTAAATTATTAATGAATTTATAATAACTTTCTTGATTACTATTTTCATAATGAGTATGGAATCTATAATAATTATATTTACTTTGTCAAATCTCTTATAAAACATTCACTCTAGTCTTTCATATTAAAAGAATTATTATAATTATATTGATATCAGAACTGATAAAAATAAAATCCACTTTTCATAAAGATCTTCATAATGAAATATGTAATTAAATTCATCTTATTGACTAAATAGTAAATTCTAAATACGTAAAACTATTTTTATCTTAATAGAACCTCTTTAAACTGTAATGGTGCAAAAAAAAACGATGTTGAACATTATATTATGGTATAATCATTGATTTTATAGGTGTCCTTGTCCTTGAGATAAACTTAGGAAAAAATATGATCATTGGAGAATCAAGATGACCGTTGAAATCTCGCCTATAAATTCCCTTTCGTTCAAAAAGTTGGAAGCTGGCGATTTTGTAATGTATACTACTCATTTGAAAATTTTCCTTATGTGAGATCTCTGAAGACTTCAGGCATGAAAATATTCTTCATAGTTATTGTAATAATTTAGATACTTTTTTTGTAATCTTTATATTCTATTACGTGAATATGTTCAAGGGATTTTGGATATGGAAAGACAGAAGAGCTGATCATCTTATTGATTGAGGGTTTCCAGGGATAGGCAGTCAGAGAATCCGATCATTGTATCAAGGGATTTCCTTAAAAAGGAAAGATATTATTTCATATAAGTATAAAATAAAGGATAACTTTATCCATGGTTTTTGGATACCTTACTCTTAAGGTTAAAGGAGATCAATTCTTTAACATCTAAGTCATTCTTATTAATGATATTATATTACTTGTTTCTTACAAGTCATTTAAATTTATACTGTGTATATATGTAATTGTTTTATCATATCAAATATCATTATTATAAATACAATTTGTATCACTTAATAATATCTAATGTGAATATGAGACATATTGATATAATTGTATCCTTGTTTAATACAATCCATTTATATCACAGCTTTTAGGATTATATTTTTTATACAATGGTATAAAAGTATTCACTCTGAATATGACATAGTCTTATTCTTTTTGATTATTTTTTGAACTTATTTTTATCCAAAAATCCCTCATGATGGTGATTTTGGTTTTATAGGGTTTTTTATAAGGTTTGAGGTTGTTGAAAAAGTATGGTTGTCTAAGAAGGTATGAAGAGTTATCACGAATGCTAAAATAAACTCCCGATGGGTTACAAAGATCACTATAATTCAACAACATTGACAATCACAAGATCCTATTTTGATATCGTGATAGAATATTTCCAACCAAGAGTGCAGAACTGATCATGCAATGTGATCATGTGAAACACTCCTTATTCTCATTGGAACACAAAATGGGCCCTAAAAAGCATTGGAAGACAAAAAATTGAAAATTGAAAGATTTAACATGATTTAATTTGAGTATCATGGTTAGATCTTGTCTAACAATCATGATTGTATTTTTTTCTCAAGGGGGAACTTGCGCAACACTCATTATTTTCATTAGATCTCACAGAGGGATCTCATGAAACACTCATGATTATCTTTGGAGCTGATGCCTAGATATTTTGTAAAGTACAAATTTTGACTGAGGGCTTGTGAGAACTGTGAATATAGGCTAGAGACTCGCGCAAAGAAAAAATAACGAATGCTGAAATGAAAAAAAAACTTCATGAGATGTGGAAGAAATATCTCCTGGAAATTTTGATTCCATGAAGGTCGCTAGGGTCACATAACATGTCATTTAACAAGTGTGAATAACTCTCACATCTTCCGTTTTATCTCTATTGTTTTATTTTACAAAGTCTAGGGATTATTAATGTTTGTACGAATAATTTATATGAAATTTACTCGATTTTTTGATGAAGCCTTCCAAAAAAATATTGGTATTATGGAGAGTGTGCAAGCATGACACAAATATATCAATTTTTTTATTTAGAGTTCCCAAGGGAGAGGAAAGAGTTTCCTAGACATACCCAGGGACATTCATGTGGTGAGGCTGACTGAGAACTCATACAATTAACGAATGTTGAAAGAGGACTCGTGCATGGATCTCAAGAAATGCATGAGCATATCATACACCAAGATCTAGTGGAGCGCATGATTTCCATGAGGTGGATGGTTTTTAGTGATTTTTGAAATTAAGGTGGTGGGAACTCACCCATAAATATCCCATCACTCATCCTTGAATATTGAAGAAGTTTTTCTTAAAAGATTAATCTTAAAATCATCTAGATAAGGGACTCTTGGTGAGATCTCATGATAGAGGTTCGTAGAGAAGGAATGTATGCTACTGACATTGTGTAAGTGTTATGCATGATTTTTACAAGGTATCAAATAATAGGAACTCACACTAAGGTTTTGTTAATTATCTAAACAAGGTCTTGTGAAATTACTGAAATAGGAATCGTGAAAGTAGACTCGTGATGGTGGACTCGCGAATGATGACTCAAGGAAGAAGGCTCCTAGAAAAGACTTATATAGAGTGGGGCTCAAACAACGTGAGAACATGGAATTGTGTAAGGCACCAGGGGTTCACGCCATTGGACTCACACCTAGTGGGAATTGTGTAAGGCACCAGGGGTTCACGCCATGAGACTCACTCAAGGTGAGACTTGTGAAAGATTCTTGGGGTTCACGCCATGATCTCATGCAAGGGTAAATGTAAAGATCTTCAAAAATGAGTTATGTGAAAAGGTCTTGAATAGGGGTATCACACTAGAATATTGTGCCTGAATATACATGATTTCATTACTATATGGATAGTATCATTGTAAAATATGAATTCATAAGGAGAAGAGGAAGACATAAAATCTACAGTTTTCCACAATACATATAGAAGGAGGTTAATCACTGATAAATTAAAAGTAGTGAAAGTGATACTTGGAATCACTTGAAAATATATCTAAATTAGAGGTAATTTCATTGCCTAAAATAAAGATAAGCTCATTTCATTTGTTTAGAAAGTGGAATTATTTCATTCAGGTGTTTTCACAGAAGTGAAGGAGAAACCCGTAAAAGGATTCAATTGAGTGTCTACCTACAGCTGAGGATGCATTAATTATCAACAATTAAGTGACCTACAATTCAATAAACTATGAGTGAATCCCTTCCAAGAGTAGTGAGAAAAGGAAAAGTAAGATGATGATCTTTTCCACTGGCAGTGAGCTAGAGAAAGAGACATAGTGAGTGACCCTTTAGAAAGTTGTGAGTAGACCCAAAACATTGTAAATGAAGTGAGCTTGGGGAAAGAAGTTATTTAGACTGAACATCATTATTGGTAGTGAGCCTTAGTGAATTTGGTACAATTGACACATTGTCATTATATATTCCTTGGACTTAGCCCAATAAGGATGATCCAAGAAAAAATCATTATGTCTCGTGAATGATTTCATTTTTGTTCATATATTACTATGAGAGAAAGAGAGTAGGGTGTTTTTTTAATGAAGAAACATGATCTGAAGGGGTAGATGTTTTAATTTATCCTACCTTGATTCACCCCCTCTCATAGTATTTAACCTAATGTGGATGAAAATTGGTATCAGGGGTAAAGGATGAAATCCAATGGTTCTCTCTTAATAGAAGAAATTGAGGTTGTTAATGACAATGGGATTCTGATCTCCAATAGAAAATATTATCAATTATGGTTGAATCTGATTCATCGCTACTTCTTATGTTTAGGAATGGATGTCTTTATGGAAGAAATGCATTTAATTTTGGCCAGTATCAATATTATAGCTTTATCAGATGCTGGCCAAAGGTAATTGGATGCTGATGCCAAAGAAATAAATTATTTTGGGGGAGAACGGTCTAATTATATCTATAAAAAGTTACTTTCATGTAAGTCATCATGTTATATGTGGGAAATGTTTCTAAATATTTATGTGGGTGACACAAAAGGCAGAGAATAAAAGCTGAAGGTACTATGGATTAAGTATGAGGATCTCAAAATGCACCTTATTAAGTTTGTTGACATATTCTTTGACCGAGTGAATGTTATTGTGGAACACATGCACTGTATAAAATAATTTGTTGAAGATGTAAATATTTTCAAGAGCATATTTATAATACTTACACCTCCTCTCAATCCAAAATTTACTATATTATAAGATAAAGATCCAAAGGAGTTGACAGTGGATAGCTTACACAATACTCTTGTTGTATGAAAGATGACAAATAATGATAATTAGTCAATGGAAAAGGGGATGTCTAATTAAGTGTCATTCAAGGACATGAAGAATCTAAATATTTAATATGGGAAGGAAGAAGAATATAGAGATGAATTTATGTCATTCTGGTCATCAAATTTTCAAATTTGAAATGGAATGTTCAATGGATAATTCCCACTTGTGTGCTTTTCATGTGGAAAGGTTGGACATCTTGTAGAAAGGTGAACTAAGAAGTTTCTAGATATTGATGGGGATGAAGTGTAAATTCTTAGGAAAAAATATTTATCCTATGCAAAAGGTAATAAATTTTTTTTCAAAAAAAATAATATGCTTAAAAAAGAAGATAAAAGTTCAAAAGAATCTGAGCCTAAAGAGTGGGAGGACTATAAGGACCATGAATAAAATTCTATGGTTATAGTTGTTGGTAGCTCCCAAAAAAGGGGAGAATGTTACAATAATTAAGAGGAGGTAGAAGGAATAGTGGATATGCAGGCTGAATTAGAAGCTTAGCTTAAGGAAATAGCTATTTAGAGAGAAAAAAAAATGAAGAAATCCCGCAATGTGTTTCATGATGCCAATCTTTATATGAATCTAAAGAAAGAAGATAAGTCTAATTTGAATGAATTAATTGAAAAATTTAATTCTCTAATGCTAAAGAGATTAGAAACGATTGGCGATTACAAGCTCAAAATTGAAGAATAGATAAGAGAAATCGATATTTTGACTAGAAGCTGAAATTATCAAATCAAATTTATCAAAGAACATGAAGACTAAGTTGTCAGTATTTGAAGGAAAGTAAAAGATTTGGAGAAACTCAGGATTTTGACCAAGTAGAATATGGATTATTAGGAATGGAAAACAATTGATCAGAATTATACATCCGGTATTGGGTTAGGATAGAAAACAAAAAGCAGTAATGGTTGATGTTAGACCATAATATCCCACTTCAATATTGAAGATTGATTTTGGTATGAATTGGAATCATAATATTTAGGGATCCCAAGGGAGACCTTCTAATGCAATATTTCCCTAGAGGAATTCACCCCACATAATATTTTATTGTTTTAGAAATATGATAATCTCACAAAATGTATGTTCTATTTCCAAGAGATACCAAAAGGAACAAAATCAACAGAGGAATCCATACAAAGCTCAATATTCTAGGCCATCATTTGATGGTTATTGGTTTAGGTGCAGAGGATTTGGAAACATAAAATGATATTTCTCATCAACCATTCAATGGAATGTTCCAAACCAGAATGAATTTGATCATATGAAGTAGCTATATGTATCATCAAATGATCTGAAAATGTAAAATCAATTTTCAGCTCTACACGATGATATTGTTACAACAAACTTCAACGAATATCAAGATTATCAATCCGTTTTAGGTATGAATTCAAAAAAATGTAACAAAAGGAAGATATATGGATAGGTAGTGGTGGATGATATTGATTTTAAAGCATCAAATCAAACTAGAATATGGATCATTGATAGTGGGTGCACCTATCACATGACATTAATTAAGGATTTGGTGACCAAAATATGGAATGTCAAGGAATGCATTGTAATATTTTTTAATGGTGAAGTCCTGAAGATTTTTGGATTGGGAAAAACCAATTTTGGGGGAGGAGACATAAGTTGTGCAGATGTATTAATTGTTTAATCTATGAGTCATAAGTTTGTTAGATTTAGTCAACCGTATGACTCAAGACATTCCATATGATTTTCAAAGAAATTATGTGCCCCAAGGAAAAAGATGATGTAGTGGTCTTATAGGGAAATCATATGAAATGGAACCTATACCATGTAAGTGGAGAAGAAGATATGTTCTTTATATCCATAGAAGAAGAAAAAAAGTTATGGAATAAATGTCTTGACCACTTGATCCCATAATTTTTGGAGGATTTGGTGAAATATGATTTTGATCAAGTTAACCTAAGGTTATCAATTGATCGTACTCATACGTGTGTTTCTTTTCAATGAGGTTAGATCATTCGAAAGATATATATGCGAAAAGATAAATGGTCAAAAAAAGTGATTGAGTTGGTTCATATTGATGTGTGTGGACCTATTTTACCAAGAGATATTGGTGGGAGTAGATATTTTGTTCTATTCATTGATGTTTTTTTCAAAATTTCGTGGGTTTCAATCATCACCCAAAAATCCGAGGTGTTCAGTTTCATAAGAACTTATCAAAGGGAATTTGGAAATATTTTAGGTCAAAAAATCTAGAAGACTTGAATGGATTATAGAACATTGTTTAGAGATATCCAAGTAGAGGATTTTCTCAAAAAAACATGGGATAAGGGATCATGATTCAACAATAATCACTCTATAGAAAAGCTGAGTAGTTGATAGAATAAATCAACTTATCAATAACATTACTATAACATTTCTCATTTAGAAATAACTTCCAAAAAAGATTTGGAAATAAGAATTGATGAAATCAGTCAACACATCTAATATATATTTATTATGTCCAAATGAAGGGAAGCCTCCATTTAAGCCATGGCTTAGAACAATGCCAACTTTGAAGTACTTTGAAGTCTTTGGAAGTAAGTGTTTCATTTCAATAAGGAGAAACACATGAATTTTTAATTCCATGGAGATGATGGGATATTTCTTAGCTACTCAATGAAAAGTAAAGCATATAAATTCCTCAATAAATATCTGGGAAATGAAATTTAAATCCATCATGTAACTGTAGTAGATAAAGTGCAAAATCTTTAGCAAATACATGATCAGGTTCAGGAGGATAGTGATGAAGATATAATCCAATCAAGGGATGTTACAGTTCTAGATGCCAACTTAGAAGAAGATTTAGCTAATGAGAAGGATGATCACATATAAGTATCTACATAAGGATAAAAGAGAAGCGGTGAAATTGATAAATTTAACATAATTAGTGATCAGATAGTGCCACCGCAGACAAAGAGAATGAAGACACTACCTCATGCATCATTCTGATAACAGGTGGAGCCTAAATATTTTGAGGAAGTAGCTGGAGATTAAAATTGGGTCCAGGATACGAATGAAGATCTTGACCAAATTTAGAAGAAATCATACATGGGATATTATTTACAAGATAAAAAATAATAATGATATTGGGAGTAAATGGGTCTTTTGCAATTAGATAAATGAATATGGAACAATAATTCGAAAAAAATCATGATTGGGGTGAAAAGGGTACTCTCAGATAGAGGGTATTGATGTGGATGAAACATATTCACATGTTTCATGGCTAGATACAATAAAATTATTCTTGGCCATAACAGTTCAAAGAATGTTCAAAATTTTCCCTATGGATGTCTAGTCCACATTTCAGAATGGGGTTCTGGAAGAAGAAGTTTATATTGAGTATCCATATGGTTTTATTATTCTGGAAGATGAGAAAACTGTTTTTCAAATGAATAAGGAACTATATGGGTTAATTATTGGACAAAGAGCATGGTATTCAAGACTAGATCAGTTTTTGAATAATCTCAGTTCTCAGTGTGGGGAACTTGATTAGAATCTATATGTCAACAGTGATTTTAATCATTGTATGATGGTGTTGGTGTAGGTTTATGATATAATATTTGGTATATCATAATAATATAAATTCAATTAGTTCATGTAATTCATTAAA
Source organism: Viscum album (assembly GCA_963277665.1). Taxonomy (NCBI): domain Eukaryota; kingdom Viridiplantae; phylum Streptophyta; class Magnoliopsida; order Santalales; family Viscaceae; genus Viscum; species Viscum album. The sequence continues at coordinate 1,546,840,150 of OY728142.1, forward strand.
GGTGAGTTTGAATTGTAAATGATTGGTGAACTAATGTTTTCTATTTCATTACAAGCGACACAAGGAAAGAATGGACCATTAATTTATCAATATAAATCTGAAAAGGATGTTTTGAGAAGATTCAAATTGTATAACTCAAAAGATATTATCACTACGGTGGATACCTGTATGAATATTTCATGGGATGATGAAGGTAAAGAGATTAAAGTCACATAATACAGGTAGATCATTGGAATCCTATTGTACTTAACAATTTCATGACTAAATAATTTATCTTCCAAATTTCAAGAATCATGTTATAAAAGTAATCCTAAGGACACTCACATGATTTTAGTGAAATGAATACTTTATTATATCAATATCATGGTGATTTTTAGTTTATTGTATAATGAAAAAACTCATAAAGAATTATTGGGCTATACAGATATAGATTGGGCTGAATCAGCAGATGAAAGAAAGTCAACATCAGGTGGTGTGTTCTATCTTAGAAGGTTGTGTATTTCTTGTCCAAGAAAGAAATAACATTTCATTTCATTGATGATTATAGAAGCATAATATGTTTCATCCAATAAATATTTGACAAAATTATTATGCATGAAACAACAAATTAATGATATGGTATTTCTAGTGAAGTCTCTGATCAGAATCCATTACTATAATTCATGTTCTATAAATCTTAGAAAAAAATCCAGTCCATTATTCGAGGATAGAGAACATTTAAATCAAGTATCGTTTTATAATGGAGAATGTGGGGAAAGGGTTTGTGAAATTAGAGTATGTGACTATAAAACTACAGATTGCAGACATTCTGATAAAGGACATAACTAAAGAAGCATTCAAACAACATAGACTAGATCTAAGAGTCGATTCGACCCCCTAAACCTGTAAAAGTGTGGATGTGTGACCCATTCTCCCTGAGTTATGATTTATTTTCCCCTAATATGATGATATGTGATCTTTACCCTTTTGAAGACCACAATTAAGTAACCATCAAGTTCATTGATAAAGGGGATAAATTTTGCTAAAAAAGGGAGAAAATGACTTAATAAAGACAGGGGAGAAACTGATAGGGGGAAAATGATAGAGGGAGAAACAAAGTAGGGGATATTTAAATATGACAATGATTGAGATGATTGATCCAATATTATATACCATGATAGATGATATTTTCAATGGAATAAAAAGATCATTTTGGGAATGAAATGAAGTGTTTCATTGATGAAATTTTCATCATAATGTTGTTTCTCATGCCAGTAATATCTCATGAGGGATTATAGTGTGTATTTAGTAAATCTATTCTCACTATCAAAATTGAAAGAAGAATTTTTTTGAAAGATTATGGAAGAAAATTTAATGTGGTATCAAAATCATAAGAGTTGTAAATAAACCAATATGGGGAGATTGTAAGCCAAAAATACCTCATGATGGAGCTTTTTGGTGGATTGTGTTTATTGATAAGGTTATCGGTTTTCGGGGAAGGCTAGTTCTCAAAGAAGACATGAAGAGATAGAAAAAAATGATGAATTGAACTCATTATGGGTGATGAAAATCATTATAATAAATCAACATTGTCAATAGAAATATTGAATTTTGATATTCTGGTGGAATATTGAAATGATATAGTGCTGAACTAATATCACAATGTGGTCACGCGTGACACTCCTAGTTTTCATTAGAACTCCTGATGGGTCCTAAAAATCATTGGGAGAAAACAAAATTGAAAATTGAAAGATTAATCCGGATTGAATTTGGGACTCAGAGTGAGATCTTGTGACGAACTCATGATTGAATTTGGATCCCATAGAGTGGTCTTGTCCAACACTCATGGCTGTATTTGGATATCATAGAGGGATTTCATGAATCACTCATGATTGTCTCTGAATCTCACAGCCAAATCCTGTGAAAAGCACATTTTCAGAGTGAGGACTCATGAAAAGTGTGAATATATTCTAGGGATTCACGCAAGGTGAAAATTCTGACAAGCCAACATGACTTTGTGAGATATGGTAGACATGTAACAATGGACTCATGATGCCTTCTTTTCCACTAGGGGAATGTCAAAAGTCATTTATCAAGAATGATCACCTCTTGACTCTTTTATTTTTTCTCCATTTTTTTATTTAAAAAGGGTGGGGAATATGAGTGTTTTTATTAATAATGTCTAGGACATTAACTCGAGTTTTTGATTTCTCCTCACATGACCAATATGTGTAATGTGGATAGTGTGCAAGATTTCCATGGAAAAATATAATTGTTTTTCCCTCAGAGCACTGAAGGGAGAGAAGGAAGTTTCTTGGACATGCCTAAGGGTTTCCATGTAGTGAGGCTAATTGAGGACTCACACAAAGCAAAGATGTTGAAAGAGGAATCGTGCTCAGATCACACACAAAGCATGTGAAGATCACACATCCGAATCTTCCAGAGCGCATGATTACCATGAGGCATATGGTTTTCCATGATTTTTGGAATTAAGGTAGTGGACAAATGCCTATAAATATCCCAAGACCCATCATTAAACAATGATAATTTTTTTATTAAAAAATTGATCTAAATTTCATATGAAGTACAAACTCCCATTGATATCTTACAACCATGGCATTTTTGAGAATAAAAGTATGTGATTGGAATTGTGTAAGTGCAGAGCATGATCTGAAAAAGGAATCGCACAAACATAACTCCCACTAAGGTTTTCACCTGATCTAAACCGGGTCTTGCACCCAGAGATAAATAGGAGTCAAGAAAGAAGACTCACGAAGGCAGACTCGTGAAAAAAACTCACAAAAGGAGACTTGTGGGAGAGACTTGTGTAGAGTGGGACTCCCTCAAGGTGTGAACAGGGGTTCACACTAGGGTTTCTCATTATAGGAGGTTCTTGCAAGGTGCCAGTGGTTCATGCTAGGTGAATTTCATTGAGTGGTTCTCAGGCAAGGTGCCAGATTTTCATACTAGAGGAATTTCACAAGGTTAGACTCACACAATGAGCCAGGGGTTCACATCAAGCTCGACCACAATGGTACATGCCAATATCATTCACAATGATTTATGCACCACATTCTTGCACAAGGTTATCACACTAGAATATTTCACATAAATATTCATTCTTTCATATCTCTTTGAATAATATCATTGTCACATTTGAATTCTAAAGGATAAGAAGAAGATAGATGATTTAAAATATTAGAAATTACTTGAAAACTGAGGTTATTCACTAATACATTAAAATTAGGGAATGTGATACCCGTAATCAATTTACTATCTTTCCAAAGAAGGGGTAATTTCATTGTTTACGGTAAAGATAAGTATATTCCAGTTTTTTGGAAAGTGGAAGTGTCATATTTCGGTGTTTTAAGAGGATTAAAGGAGAAACACAAAAATATTTTAAATAGATCATCTACCTACAATTTATGTGCATTCATTAGAAATAATTTTGGGACCTAAAAGTCCATAAAATATGGGTGAATCTCATCTAAGAGTAGTGAGAAAAGGAGGAGGAAGATGGTGATCCTTTACACTAGTAGTGAGCCTGAGTAAGCGATATATGTAGTGACCCTTGGGAAAACAGTGAGGTAAAGCTAAAAATTATAAAGGCAGCGAGGATAGGTATATAAGTGATATAGCCTAAAATAATTATTACTATAATTACTTAGTGAATTTGATACAATCATCACATTATCACTGTGTGCTCTTTGAACACAACCCAGTGAACGTGAACCAAGAAATAATTGTTGTGTCTCATGCATGATTTAATTACTATTAATATATTATTAATCACTTAAGAGAGAAGAGTTTTTTTAACGATGAAATAAGATTTAAAGGGGTATTTTTTTAATTTATCGTACTATGATTCACCACCCCTCTATGGGTATTAAACCTGATTGATATAATAGTGATATTATCATAATAAATATTATTATGATACTTTGATTTAGTTTTACTTACAAAATTATGGTACTGATCCTTTTATATAAAGAGTTTTTGTGAATTGGTTTAGCTTAAATCATTTTTAAACTAATGTTTTTTTTAAATTAAAATTCACCCCATACTGTATGTAGTCCATCTAGAATACATTATTTCGATCCTAGTAAGTATACCTCATATATAATAATACAACAAATACATAATAAAAATCTTTAATAAAAATAAAAATATAATTACATCAATGTAATTTATATAATTAAATTTTATTATATTGACGGAACAACCTTTATCTTGTTAGGTCGAAAAAATAGGAAGATACATAAAGGTGTGTGGGTGAATTGTGCCCTTTTAAAACTCTTGAATGATTAAAATTTTACCCATATTATTATATTATGAATATATGAAGTTTTCTATTATTTATGAAAGTTATATATCAAAAAAAAGAGAAGATGAATGCAACTATTTTTATAAGGGTTCAGGGAAAATTGATTCCCTTGACTACTCCACCGACACTCTCTCGATGAGTTTGGTGATTTTCACTAAATAAGTCATATTATCATAATAACTATAAAACTAAGTGTAGGCTGGTGAAACCTTACAATAATATAGTCTCTTTCAGACAATACCTCTTAATTAACAACATAGTGTGAGAATATGACACTCAACCATGACTCAATATGATCCAGATAAATTAATTTGACGAGAAACAAATTTAGCTCATTATTTCTACAACAACTGATAGATAATGGATCTTTTTTATTTATAAAAAAGTGTCTTCATGAAAGAAATTTTTTTATGAGATCCTGGTTTCAATTGATTTTCATGAAATACATCAACATGACAATAACATCAGTAACAATAAAATTATATTCAAACAACACAAGATCAAGAAAATAAATTCTCCCATATATAGCTATGTATAATATCATATATTTTCATTACCTTTATAAAAGTTACTACTGTTTTGAATGATATAACTCATGGTATTTAACAAGATAAATTCATTTTGATTTTTGTTGAACATATCCAAAAATATCTCCTAACAAATCATGATTATTTAAACTTGAACCATTAAAAGAAAGTCATAACTTCCCATAGAAATTAGAATTATTTAATAATTTGATCAAGATAATTTGAATAAGTCTTTAATCATATTATGAAAATATTAAATAATTTCATTATGATAATTGAAAAAATATCATAAATACTTTGAATTTATACTATTTCATTGACCATGATGTAGGTTTAAATTTAAAAGTATGGTTAATAATGTTTGGCTAACTTCAAAATGTCAAGTTATTGATCCATAGATTAGTTTCTAAAATAGAGGGTTGCTCTCAAAATCTGGGTAATGAATCCATAATTTTGAACTAGTATTGGGAATCTAATCCATTATTTCACTCTAAACACAGGTTTTAGAAACCATATGTTCTGCTTACGAACATAGGGTATACACTATATTTCCAAACGACATCAAAATATATCCAAAATAATTTATAAAATAATTTAATAGGTAAATGAAATTAGAAAATGATAAATTTATCAATGAATATAATATTGAAAAAATTAGTGTAATTTCATTAGAAAAAGTACACAAGGGTATTTTTGAGCATTAAAATTAACAAGATTCATAGTGTATTATTGAGATAATATTTGCTGAACAATTTCCCCTATTTTTATGATCACAAAAACCATATATCAAAAATTATAGAAAATATAGGCAATGTAAAAACATATAAAATATATCCAAAATGATATATAATTGAAATTATAAATCTCATTTAGTGTTTAATAAATTGTGGATAAAAAATTAATAATATTAAAATTTTAAGTTGAAACAAAAAATGTGATATAAACTAAATATTTTAATTTAAAATATTCTCATTTTTTAATATATAAATATTTTAATAATTGTTTTACCAAATTAGAACCCCTTTTGTGATATTAAAATTAAATTATCAAAAAATTCTATATTCTACAGTTAATGTGAAAAAGAACTAACAGTAAATGTTTGTTTATACTATGAAAAAAATATTTTTGAATAGTCAATAGAGTTATAATGATAAAATATAAACAAATTAACATAATTATAATGAATATAATTTGTTTTTTAATTTTTTTGATCATAAGAGATATATTGCGGGAAAAGTTAAGAATCTAGATTGGATGAGGGTGAAGGTTTTGGTTTAGATGAGTGGTTGGATATGAATGAATCTCAAACAACCAGATGAACATTATTGATCTCTACTGTCACTGCTTAAATTTTTGGAATAATCATCATGGCCCATTTTTTCATCAAAATATTTGAGACCTATCTGATTTCCATATTCTCAAATAAATTTACTTTTAAAACCTTATAGATCGTCTCTATAGTCTGTAAAAACTTATGTAGCATCTCACCTAACTTGTTGAGAACATTTCCAATACTAAGATCATCATATATTAATTTACCAACAAGATCTTTTTTATTGTACAAAAAATAGGAATTGGTTCACTATCACACTAAAGAATCTAAATCTGATCATTTATTATAGATGAAATCATAGTAATAGATTCAATCCTTATTACCAAATATGGAGATGTTGGGAGACTAGAATTAGAATCCCTTGCTTGAATTGAGTTACATCTTCTTTATTCAAATTGACTCCCTTGATATTTCATTAATTCTCCAAAATCTGACTTTGAAACTGATTTAGTTTTTATTTTCCCAATCTATTAAGATATTTCTATCTAAAATGCATTAAAATATCTTTTGGAAATAGAATTTTAATTTAGGTTTTGTAACTGGTCTTTATCTAATTTCAATTCAACTTTTGAAATAGTTGAACTTTTCAAATTTTCCAAATATTTTCTAGAAACATCAAGCTTTTATTGAAAGTTTTTATTCATTTATTTCATTTGATTAAATTTATAAAAGAAATGATAAATTTAAGAACAAATAGATTCATAATATTCCTCTTCTCGATTTCATGATGTATGTTCAATTTCAACCACATTAAGGGACATACCGTCAATCATCTCATTGGATGATGACGTAATTTTTCCCATAACTTCTATTTTCTCAGTTCATTCACTAATAACCTTAATAAGGATTATAAAACATTAAAGAATATTATATTTTTAATTATTTCTATAGTTTCAACCATAGGTGTGTGCACCTTCTCATCACCTTGGGCATTCTTATCAACATTTTCTTCTTCATGAGCCTCATTCTCATCTCTATTTTTAGTTAGCCTTTATATAGAAGTATTTTTATACCCATAAACATAGTTTTTCAAACATATATAACTTCAGCCTCTTATATTTGATCCATAGGTTCTACTATTTTTATATTCCCTGTAATAATAGCTTCACTATTGGCTTCTCTTGTGGGTTCTTCAAGGGAATTATGGACATTTATTGCATCATTTGGGTAATTGACATCAACCCTATATCTCTATCTTGTTACCTCAATAACATCCTCTGTTCATGGTTCACCAATTTCATTAGCATGATACTATACTAATCTGGCTAACTTGTGATTTAATTTCACCACCTAAGCATGAGCACCAGACACTTGTTGGTCATTATCACCAATAAACTTCATCATTCTTTTCTATTTTCTCTAAAAGAAACCAAATTTTATTTATTTTCAAGAAGATATAATATTTCTAAGATGACATATAACGACCATTGGAATATCACAAATCTTATTATTTTTAAATAAAATAAGATAAATAAGAATTTAATAATGGTAAAAAGACAGTCTAGCATTTTTTTGATAGTAGTGAAACATATACCTCAATATATATCTACTGTAATTCAATATAATTTTACTTAACATTAAAAACACGATATATATATTAATAAAGATAATTTTCTCTAACTCATTAATCCTTGGTACTATTAAAGGTGGAATAAATTATATATGTATCTTATGGACATCTTAAATATCTTTTACAAGAATCCTTCTTACTAGGGTACATCTAATAATAAAATACATAATATCATCATATTTATGCTCTTTATCTCAAATAGATCAAAGATTAATGTGAAAAAACCTTCATGGGGATACTGAAAAATGTTGGATGTTTCTAGTAAACATCCAAAAACTAAATATTATTTACCTTTGAGGATATGGAATCCTTTGTGAGAAAAAAATAAACCGATCATGTTCTTAAAATTATTTTTCTTTATTGTTAGAAACATAATCCGTATTTTCACCAATGAAAATAAATTCCGAACCTTGAATAGATAGTGCTTGCTTTAATAGTATGTTTTTTTTGTAAAAACCACTCAAATTGAATAACCATCTCTTAAAGGACTCATTTATGAGATCTTAAAGAGCATTGAAAGTTTGATTCATTCATTCCACATTCTTCTATCATCCTTTTCTTTGCCATTAAATAAAATCAAAAGGTTTAAGGTTCATATTTTAGTGTTTTGAAGAGAAGGAGGGAGAAATAAAAAAAAAATGGTTAGTCTTTTAGATTATGTGAGAGAGGTAGTTTATGATGGGTTTTTTGGATGACTAGTTGGTTTTCAACCAAAAATACTCAGATTAATCATTATAGATTTTAATTTTGAAGATATTCTTTTTCTAAAAGTCTTATAAATCCATAATTTATTAAATAATTAGTAAATAAATTATAGTTGAACAAAAAATGAAATTAAAATAAATAATAATACACTAAACAATAATTAATTAAATATATTCAAAGTTTTATTTAAATTTAAATATACTTAGCCTTAAAAAATTACAAACTATTGGGTGGAAGTGTTTTTGTGAAAATATCAATATGTTGATATTTTATATTAATAAATTCAAATGATATATCAGTTTTTATAATATAAACTCTTAGAAGATGATTCCTTATATAAATATGTTTAGTCCTTGATTGAATTACAATATTTTTTAAAATATTAATTGAACTTTTATATTCATATAAAAAAGGAATTTTAAAAAAAATTGATTTCAAAGTCACCAACTACAAGAAGTGATATATTCTACCTTAGCTATTGACAAAGCAACTGAATATTATTTCTTACTTGACTTTTAAAGTATGGAATTTCATAAAATTGATAGGTTTTAGAGTATTAAATCTAACCAAGGACCTACAAAATTAGTATAGAAATATTAGGTTAAATTAAAATCAAATGTTTTTGGGTAAATAAAAGACTGGAAAATAGTTTATTTCAAATATAAATTTTTTTAAACAAAATTAATATTGGATTGTTTTGGGTTTGATCAAAATCTTGAACAAAGAAATGAAAAAATGATAATTTTTGGCCTAATAGAAGTAAGATATAGAAAACTACCGATCATACCTCTATATAATATGCTATCAACTAGTATTCCACCCTATTCCAAATGATGTTTTATATTAGCACGTAAGGTTGTTTTGTATGTCTTACAGTTTTCTAGTCCCAATTTTTTTTAATAAATCAAAAATATATTTAATTTTACTTAAACAATTCCCACAATCTTTTTGATATATTTGAAAACCATGAAATATATTTAATTTTACCATAATACTCATCTCAAATTAATTTTTCATATGTTTTGAGAAATAATTATAAATCTGTTTCTTAATTGAACCAAAGATAAAATCATATACATAAATATATACTAATAAAATATCATTAAACATTGTTTTATTAAAGAGAGTTGGGATTTAAAATCCTATAGAAAATAAATTTTTAGGTAGAAAATAAATTAATCATTCATACTAAGATATTGGTTCTTTTTTAAGTTCATAAATATATTTATTAAGTTTAAAAACATAATTTTTTAGATTAGGATTTTCAAAACCTGGTTGATTTTCAATATAAAATTCCTTCACTAAATTTTGTTTTAGAAAATATGATTTTAGACCCATATGATATAATTTAAAATCGATATACAATGGATAATATAAATGGATTATTATTAATTATAATACAACAATAGGTACAAATGTCTCATAATAATCTATTCCTTCTCGATGATTATATCCTTTAGCTAATGATATTTATTTATTTATAGAAATTATATTTTGGTCATATTGATTGATTCTGAAAACCCATTTGGTTTATATTAATGAATTATTTGATGGCTTTCCAACAAATTCCAAACCGTTATTATTAAAAAATTATTTATGTTCTTCTTGAAGAGATATTAGACAATGTTCATCGTTTAATGCTTCCTATAAAGTTTCTAGTTTTAATTGATATAGGAATGAAAAGAATTCATCCAGTTTTTCCATTATCCTTCTAGTCATAACTCCTGTATCTATATTACCTATTATAATTTCCATAATATTATCCTTTAAGGTTATAGGTTGTCTAGGTAAGACACTCTTAGGCTCACTATCTTCATCTTCTTCTTGTGTGGACTCAATTTCATCATATTCATGTTTATTTTCAAAACCATAGTTTGGAGATTCAATTATCACACTATTTAAATAATTTATAACTTCATCTATTTGATTTGTGTTGTGATAAAAATGGTAACTTTCAAAAAACATCACATGAAAAGATTCATCAATAGTCCTTGATATTTTATTATAAACTCTATAATATTAAAAAGTAAAACAATCTCATAAAATACTCTTCTATTTTCTTTTTGATCAAATTTCCCTAGATTTTCTTTAGTATTCACAATATAAACCTTTCATCTAAACACTTTAAAGTATCTGAGATTTGGTTTTCTATTATTCTATAATTCATATGGTGTATTTTTAAGAAAGAATTTTATTAAAACTCTATTCTTGATATGGAAAGATATGTTGATAGATTCTTCCCAAAAATAGGTTGGAAGAAAATATGAATTTAGCATTGTTCTTTTGATTTCATGAATATAAGTATTTCTTCTTTCTACAATTCAATTTTATTAAGATGTTGTTGGAGTAGATAATATATGTTTAATACCTAGTTCTGAGAAAAAAGAATTAAATTCTTGATTCTCAAAACTCTCCTCCATGATCACTTATCAACGATTTTTTATAAAATATATATCATTTTGAATAATTTGAATAAATATTACAAATATAAATAAAATAAAAATTTTAAGTTTTAAAAGATAAATATTTAACATCCCTATTCTAGAAGCCACCCAGAGGCGCCTCGTACCGGGTTGGTCACATGGCCTCAAGCACATTTCCCCAAACACCAGTGGCTACCAACTAGCAATTAGGGCCTTGGGTGTAATAGTGTGGAAACTATGCCCTCATTGGAAGAGTACACAGTAGAAGAAAAACAAATAGACTACAGTAGAAACCATAACCATCCATATAAGAGTAAACGATAAACAACATAAGACTAACAGTAAACAACTTGAGCACACACACATGTATATAAAATGATGCATGATACATATGTCTAGGAAAGTAGACAAACAAGTCACAATGCTGAATAAAATACTAAACCAAAGTGCAAAAGAAAATAGGTAAACTCTTCAGCATCGCAAGCCATAGTTTGGTCCCATGCTCTCCAGCTCCAAAACAAGTCAAGTACCTGAAGTAGAGGGGAGGTTTCCCTTATCTATACGTACAACAATATAGTTTAATTGGTCACAAAAGCATGGCCCAAACAGGGTGTGAGACATGGTCCCAGTAGGCTACCACCCAAAGATCTGTTCCTAACAGTCAGTGAATACATGGAAAGTAAAAGTACAAGAAGCAGAAAACAGGAAGGCACACAACAGCTACATTCCACAGTGTCTAACATATAAAGTACAAAAGTAACATTCAATAAACTAGTAGAACAACAGGTAACCCCCTAGGTAGTTCTCATAGCCTAACCCTTATGGTTCAACCTATAAGTACTAGCAACCCTATAGGAGGCACACATAGTCTCACCCCTCTGGCTCAGCTAAAGAGTAGACTCTCTGAGGAAGCACTCACTGTCAATTCCTCCTGTATTATTATATCATACTGAAGGCTATCTAGGGAAGCACTCAACATTTCATTTCCCCTATGGCCCGTGTCAAGGAACTATAGACTCTCTAAGGAAGCACTCATCGTCAATTCCCCCTTTGGTCTCGCATCGAATTAATAAGACACTCTGGAGAAGCCCTTACGTCCATTCTCCCAATGGTCCACTACACTAGGTTCTCACAGACCTATGTAAAAAAAACATACATAACGCGTGTATCTCCCAAGTAAACCTCAAGAACTACTTGGCTAACATTCTAAGGTACAACAACCTAACAGTACAATAGTTCCACTATCCTACAACTAGGCACAGAAACCGAAAAAATGCCTAATAGGAAAAGCATCCTTGAAAAAAAACCAAAGTAGAGTAAAAATTACCCTATTCACAAGCACTGACCTCTACTCAAGCAATCAAGAAAAGCGGGAAAACAATAGGGGAAAAATAGGGAACACACAATACCCCATTAAAGGAAATTGGTGGAATTGCACAAAATATTCAAAGACATCCTACAGAAAGGCACAAACCACCAATCATGATCCTACGAGATCGATATACTTGGACCACGAGGCTTGATTCTCCTTAGAACGACGCAGATCTATGAAAATGCACAAAATTCTCAACCCACAATATCTTCAGAAAGGGGAGGAATTGGAAAACAATGCTCTAGGAGAAGGAATAGCTTACTGCTGTGGTTCCAATGGAATCAACAATAGTAGATTCCGAGAAAGAAGGGAGGCTCGGGGGGTTGGAGAAGTTCCGCGGCCGTACAGGTTCTCTCGGATGAAGAACCTGATGAAGAAGCGAGTTCTGTTCATCAGGCGCGACCCCAGTCCATTTTATGAAAAATAAGAAAGTACATGACATGTACTTCTGGGGTACGCGGCCTGTACTTGGCTTTTCCATACCCTGCTTTAAGCGGCCTCCACATCGCCCCTACACACTGTGTGTGTGGCCCAGACACAGCCAATACACGGCCTAACACTCCATCAAAGTACATGGTGTGTACTCATGAAGTACATGGCGTGTATTTTGAAAATTTCCCAATTTCCCATTTTTTCTCAAAAACGACCAGAAAAGAAAATATATACCTGAAACGAAGATCTGAGTTCTTATAAACTTCCTCCCTAAAAGAAATTCGTCCATGAATTTACCTATCGAGGCGTAGAAGAAGAAACCCCAAACAGCTCCAGCCACTGCGATCGTACATCGGCCTCCCATTCCCAGGTCTCATCATGTACTCGCCCCTGCTGCCATAACACCCGTACTAGAAGAATAAACCTCCCACAGAGAACATTCATACTACGATCGACAATCTGGATAACATGCTTCTCAAATGATGCATCTGCTTCGAGTTCAACCTCCTCAGGCTTAAAGACCTTAGATGGGTCTGAAAAGTAACGTCGGAGCTAAGAGTCATGGAAGACGTCATGCATGGCCCCGTACCTCTGAAGTAACTGCAACCGATAGGCAACTAGCCCAACTCTCTCCAATACCTCAAATGGCCCGACGTACCTTGGTGAAAATTACCCTATCTCTGAATCCTCTTGTGTACCAACCTCGGTGCAACACAAGAAAACCTGATCCCCGACCTTGAACTCTAGAGGTCGTCTCTGTTGATTAGCATAAGACTTCTATCGAGACTGTGTTGTAGCCATCCTATTCCGAATCAACTCTATCTTCTCTGAGGTCTCCTCATCAAGACAAGGTCCCAGTTAAGCTACCTCTCCTGCCTCCAGCCAGCATAAAGGTGATAAACATGGCCTACAATACAATGCCTCGTAAGGTACCATATAAATAGTGACCTAAAAACTTTTGTTGTAGGAGAACTCCACAAGAGGGATATACTTCTCCCAAGAACCACCATAGTCTAGAATGCAAGCTCAGAGAATATCCTCAAGCACCTGGATTGTATGCTTAGACTGGACATCTGTCTGGGGATGGTATACTATACTCAAAAGTACCTATGTACCCAAAGGCCTCTGAAGTCCCTACCCAAACTGAGAAGTAAAGCGCGCATCCCTGTTTGAAGCAATGGAGTGTGGAACTCCATGAAGACGCACAATCCCTCGAATGTATAGTCATCCCAGATCATCAACACTGAAGGTATCCTTGATTTGTAAGAAGTGAGAAAACTTCATAAGCTTTTCGAAATCAACACAAACAACATCGTTCCCTCGAGGCGACCTTAGAAATCCGACCACAAAGTCCATCACGACATCGTTCCACTTCCACTCTGGAATGGGTAACTACTGTAAAAGGCCTACTAGTTGATAATGCTTCGCCGTCACCTCCTGACAAGTAGAACACCTTAAGACGAAACCAGGAACATCTCTCTTCTTATCTGGACACCAGTAATAGATATGAAGATCCCGATACATCTTGGTGATGCAAGTATTGACTGCCCAAACTGAGGAATGAAAATCCTGCATCATCTCCTCGCGTATGCCTGCTGGCAACCATACGTGTCTTTGGAAATGTATGATCTCATCCTTACCCACTATCTATCCAGGAAGAGTGTCCTATCCTAACACACTCTCCCACAGGACTAAGCCTTCTGAGTCTGATAGATGCCTCATCCGTACCCGATCAAGAAGTGTAGAGGTAACAACTACAAGAGATAGGTACGTCTATCCCTGTTTGTCCTGCACCTCCAGATGCATCTCAGAGAACATAACCATAAGCTTCCACTCACTGGTGGCCTCCTGAACTACCTGAATCTGAGTTCTACTTCTCAACACATCTACCACTACGTTACCCATTCCCGGAGTATAGGAAAGCTCGAAATCGAAATACTGAAGACACTGGACCCACCCCCAATGTCTCAGATTCATAACACGCTGAGTGAAGATGTACTTGAGACTATTGTGGTCAGTGAAAACCACAATGTTATATCCCATAAGGTAATGTATCTAATAGTGAAAGGCATGTACAAAATATGCCAACTCCAGATCATGCGTCGGGTAGTTCCTCTCATGTGGCCCCAACTGCCGAGACCCGTACGCATTGAATCCATCTCCCTGCATAAGCACAACAGCCAATCTGATACCTAAAGCATCTCAATAAACAATATAGCCCTTTTTTGGCTTTGGAAAGACTAGTATTGGTGATGACGTCAACCTTCCCTTCAGCTCCTGAAAGGCTGACTCACAAGAATCTGACCATAAGAACTTCGCCCCCTTTTTGGTCAAACATGTCAATGGTGCTTCTTGGATTGAAAAGTCTTTAATTAATCATCTGTAGTATCCATCCAACCCTAGGAAACTCTGTACCTCAAAAATTTTCTTCGGATGCTCCCAAGAAACTATAGATCTCACTTTCTCTGGGTCCATAGGTACTCCAGCCTCTGAGATGATGTGACCCAAGAAGTGAATCTGATCCATCCAAAAGTGGCACTTCGAGTGTTTAGCATAAATCCGATTCTCTCTCAGAGCACATAGAATGATATCAAGATGGGTAGCATGGTCATGTCGAGTGCTACTGTACACAAATATATCATCCACGAAGACTACGATGAAGGAATCCAAGTAAGGATGGAACACTCGGTTCATCGGTGCCATGAAAACTTCTAGCGCATTCGTGAGAACGAACGGAATAACCATATACTCATAGAGACAATACCTGCTCTTAGAGTATGTTAGAGGTATATCTGATGGTCTAAGGTGCATATGATGATAATTGGACCTCAAATCGATCTTTGAGAACACCCATACTCCTCAAAGCTGATCGAAAATATCATCAATCCTTAGAAAGGTATATTGGTTCTTGACCGTCAACTAGTTCAGCTTCGGATAATCCACACAGAGCCTATGGGTACCGTCTACTGTTTTCAAAAATAGGATAGGTAAACCCCAAGGACAAGTTTTGGGTTGGATGAACCCCATTTCCTGAAACTCCTCTAATTACTTCTTACGCTCCTGAAACTCAGGTGTAGCCATCCTATAGGGAGGAATGGACACCGGTGCTGCTCCTGACACGAGCTCAATAGAGAAGTCTACCTCACGCTCTGGAGGAAAACCTGAAAAAACCTCTAGAAAGACATCTCTGAAACAATCCACCACTGGAGTAAAGTACAACCGTGAAGTCCCCTGATCATCCAGATAAAGACTAGCGATCTGGGCCGTAACCCTTCTTAGACTATGATGCTCGAGTCCTTCTCGACTTGCCTGAACATCCCATTCACCTCTAGGAAAAATAGATTCACCTTATGGTGAAATGAAACTCACCCTACGATGATAACAGTCGACGAATGCCTGGAAGGGAACCAACCAGTCCATCCTGAGAATGACATCATAGCCTATCATCTCTAGGATATAGATATCCCATAAGAAATGACACCCTGCAACCTTGAGAGGGCACTATTTGTACTGATGTACACTAGTGTCCTCATCCCCAAAGGTGTGTCTAGTGTCAACAAGTTGGAAGAAGAAAAGATACAGAGCCCAAGGCTCTCCACAATAGCAACAGAGATAAAGCTATGATTAGCACCAGTATCTAAAATATCTAAAGATAAAACTGAGGCTACTAAGATCGTATCGTGAACTATAGAAGGTCCGATATCCTCCTCCTCATAGGTCTGATCCACCACAAAAGTCTGGCCTGCCCCGCAGCCCTGTGACCCTACCTGACCACTCTGAGCTGATCTTCCCTGCTGACACTAAAAGACTGGTGACTGACTGCCACGGCCTCGACTTCCACCTTGACCTGAATGGCTGGAAGAACTCTAGTTCCCCAACTGGTGAGAAACTTGTGGTGACACTCCTGAACGAGGAGTCATGGAAGAACCCTCGTCACCAGCCACTGGTGAGAAAACCTGGTAGAAACGCTAAAGGTGACCCATCTTACCGCAAGATCGTCACTCCACTGGGTCTCTCTGGCACTGTAACCTCATTTTCCCTGCCCTTCCACACTTGTACCGTACTACCTGGATACCTGAAGATGTATCTCACCTCCTCAGATCAACACACGTAGACTCGTTATGACGCTTCCTACTATCAACTAGACGAGTACTAGCTCTGGAAGCAGAACCACCTTGGCTCACATCTCCAGAGTCTCTCATATTGCGCTCCGCAATCAGTCCCTGGTTGATTATGGAAGTGATGGAAGTCAACTAGATGATATTCACATGCGAGCAGATCTCCTTCCTGAGACCATCCTCAAACTTCGTTGCTAAGAACATCCCATATTCACCTGGAGGGGTTTGAAATGCTTCAGCTCGGTGAAATGAGAGGAATACTCCATAATAGAAATATTACCCAGCTCTAGACTCATGAACTCATGGGCTCAATCATCCCTCAGGGTCTCTGGGTAGAAGTAGTCGTAAAACATGTGCTAGAACTCCTTCCAAGGCATAACCAGCTGATGACCTGCCTGTGAGATCACGTCCCACCACATCTTGGAGGATTCTCGTAGCATATAGGTAGCGAGCTTGACCCACCTCTTTGGAGGCGTTTCTAGATGCTCAAAGATAGTCAGCATGGCTTCCATCCATTAATCTACAACCGGTGGTCCTCCTTCCCTTGAGTAAGTAGGATACTACTACTGCTGGAAAACCCACGTCAAGTCTGCCATAGTCGTGGAAGGTGGTGGTTCTCCCTGAATGCTCTGCATCATCCTCATAAAGCCTTCCCTAAACCACGCATCAGTGCCTGCAACTGGTATGACTGCCGGTGCCAAGGCTGGCACGACTGGAGGATCAGCAGGGAGTCCCTGATCATCCATATCTGGCGTCTGATCACTATCCTGCAACTGATGTACAACTATAGGACGTCTCAGAGGCATAACTCTGAAAGATCAAAATAATACCTTAGATCAGGAATATCAAGGACAGAGAAAAAAGAAGTACAAAACTGAAATTGGAAAAGGAAACACTCAAGTTTTACAAAACATGACTACAAGGTGTGTATAAACTCTACACGGTGTGTACTTAACTCTATTACCCTGCCTGAGTCTCCTTGCATGGCTAACCCACACAGTCTTCTTAAATTGAGACTACACAACATGTTCCCTGT
The DNA here is from genome assembly GCA_963277665.1 of Viscum album. Lineage (NCBI taxonomy): Eukaryota > Viridiplantae > Streptophyta > Magnoliopsida > Santalales > Viscaceae > Viscum > Viscum album. The sequence goes on from OY728142.1 coordinate 1,546,857,969, forward strand.
GGACACTGCGTGTAGTAGACATGTTTTCAACAACCCATGTTTTCAGTTACACGGTCGGTTGCACGACTGAGGCAACACGGCGTGTTCTGAACAAACACGACGTTTACTTGGAGATTTTCCCGACCTGTTTTTTTAGAGACACGACCGGGTACACGACTGACTCTTATACGATGTGTTCCGAACAAACACGGTGTGTATTGGAGGAGATAATGCCACCCTGTGTTGTTCATGACACAACCGACTACCCAGAACAAGACTACACGGTGTGTTCATACAAAAAACGGTGTATATTACATGAGCTTCCCCAACCCGTGTTGTTAGTGACACGGCCGGGTACACGACTCACTACTACACGACGTGTACCTACAGTACACGGCGGGTTCGTAGAGATTTGTCACAACCAATTTTTCTACTCACACATTCAGTGACATGGTTTAAAAACTACACAGTGTGTATATATAAAGTACACGCCGTGTATTCTGGGTTTTTCTGGGCAGTTGCTCTGAAACTGCTCCGAAGCCCAGAAAACACCGAAAACAAGCATGAAGGTTCCAAATTCCGATTCGTGAGGGCCCATACTCCTCGTGAATCAATGCGTGGTATTTCCTACATATCATATATAAGGTAAACAAGTCAATGATCCACCATGTTTTGATTCATGAGGTCCCATAACACCTCAAGAACTAAAATTTGGCTTTCATTTAAGCAAGTTAAAATAAAAACAACCCCTCTATCAAACTGCAGGGATTCTATCAAATCATATATCAAAACAGTATGCATAATCTACACAACATCTATCAAAACAACATGCAATTGCTAATCCACCCTAGTTTGAATGTAAAGAATGCATGGCATGTGATTTCTAACAAGTTCCTATATGATGCAGGAGATGGGATACCCTCATCTCATCGGGTTGTGATAGAAATAGAACCACACTATTAACAACAATAACAACACAAAGCATGTGAATCACTCTAGGTGAAATCAGATCAACTGTAGCATAGAAAAACAAGAGAATTTCAATAAGCGAGTTAGATTGGATTTTCCCCTATACACGGGTTAACTACTCCCAAGAACAACTTAATACCAAGTACCGAATCCATATTATCCTGGGATAAAGGTTCCAAACAGTACATGAAGAGAAAAGAAATGCTCTGATACCACTTTGTAATGACTCGGTTCTGGAAGCCACCCAGAGGCGCCCCATACCCCGATGGTCACATGGCCTCAAGATAATTTTCCCAAATGCTTGAGGTTTCCGACTAGCAGTGAGGGCCTTGGGTGAGATAGTGGGGAAACTATGCCCTCATTGGCAGAGTACACAGCGGAAGAAAAACAAATAGACAACATTAGAAATCATAACCATCCATACAAGAATAAACGATAAATAGCGGAAGACTAACAGTAAAAAACTGGAGCACACACACATGTATATAAAATGATGCATGATACATATGTCTAAGAAAGCATCCAAACAAGTCACGATGCTGAATAAAATAATAAACCAAAGTGAAAAAGAAAACAGGTAAACTCCTCAGCATCCCAAGCTATAGCTTGTTCCCATTCTCTCCAGCTCCACAACAAGTCAAGTACCTGAAGTAGAAGGACGTTTTCACTTATCTACAACTACAACAATATAGTCTGTTTGGGCCTAAAATCATGGCCCAAATAGGGTGTGAGACAAGGTCATAGTAGGAAACAACCCAAAGATCTGTGCCTAACAGTCAATAAATACATGGAAAGTAAAAGTACAGGAAGCTGTAAATAGGAAACCACAAAGTAGCTACAATCCACAATGTTTAGCATATAAAGTACACAAGTAACAACCAACTAACAAATAGAACAATAGGTAACCCCCTGGGTAGTTCTCACATCCAAACCCTTATGGTTCGACCTAAAATTACTAGAAACCCTCTAGGAGGCAGACACAGTATCACCCCTCTGGCTTAACTAAAGAATAGACTCTCTGAGGAAGCACTCACCGTAAATTCCTCCTATAGCCCCGTATCGTACTAAAGGCTCTCTAGGGAAGCACTCAACGTCTCCTTCCCCCTGTGGCCCATGTCGAGGAACTAAAAACTCTCTAAGTGAGCACTCATATTCAATTCCCCCTTTGGTCTCACATCAAATTAATGAGTCACACTAGAGAATCCCTTACGTCTATTCTCCCTATAGTCCACTACACTAGGTTCTCACAGCCCTGTGTAAAACAAACATGCATAGCGTGCCTATCGCCGCAAGTAAACCTCAAGAACTACTTGTCTATCATTATAAGGTACAACAACATAATAGTAAAACAGTTTCACTATCTTACAACTAGGCATGGAAACTGGAAAAACTCATAATAGAAAAAACATGCATGGAAAAACATCCAAAGAAGAGTAAAAATTACCCTATTCACAAGCATTGACCTCTACTCAAGAAATCAAGAAAACGAGGAAAACAACAGGGGAAAAAATGGGGAACACACAATACCCCGTTCAAGGGAATTGGTGGAATGTCACAAAATAGTCAAATACATCATACAGAAAGGCACAAACCACCTACCTCGATCCTAGGAGATCGATATACTTGAAACACGAGGTTTGATTCTCCTTAGAATGGTGTAGATATACGAAAATTCACAAACCTCTCAACCCAAAATATCTTGAGAAAGAGGAGGAATTGGAAAATAAAGCTCTAGGAGAAGGAAGAGCTTACCGCTGTGGTTCCAACGCAATAGACGACAGTCAATTCAGATAACGGACAGAGGCTCAATGGCTCGAAGAAGTTCTGCGACCTTACGGGTTCTCTCGGATGAAGAACCTGAAGAAGAAGCAAGTTCTTTCTGTCAGGCGCGACCCCGGTCCATTTAATGAAAAAGAATAAAGTACACGACATATACTTCTAGGGTACATGACATGTACTTGGCCTTTCAGTACTCCGCTTTAAGCGACCTCCACATCGCCCCTACACACCGTGTGTGTGGCCTGGACACGACCAACACACGTCCTGGTGCTTCATCAAAGTGCACGGTGTGTACTCATAAAGTACATGATGTATATTTTAAAAATTTCCCAAATTTACCTTTTTTCTCAAAAACGACCAGAAAAGAAAAGACATACTTAAAACGAAGACCCAGCTTCTTACAAAATCCAAGTAAATATAGAGAAATCATTAACAAAAACAAAAAATTAAGATCATCCAGCCAAGATTTATACTCTTGATGGTCCAAACATATCCATGTGGATAATTTCTAGTGGTTTGGATATAATAACCTTGTTAATATATTTGAATAATGACTTGTGTTCAAAAAATCTATTTTTATAAAATTTAAGACTAGAAATATAAAAAACTAATTGTTTCTTATATAATTTATACAAACTAAAAATATTATATTATATATGTCACCAATTCCAAATCCAAGATTCATTTTTCTCAACAGTTAAACAATTCACTATTTATTCACACAAAGAATTAAGATTCAAAGTATAAAGATTCTCAGTTTTGGATTCTCTAGACATAATCAGTTTATCTATAAATATATAATAGACCATATTCGAGAAATAAACATAAAATTCATCATCATATAGATAATAAACACTTATCATATTTTTATTCAACTAATAAAAATATAGTAGTTGGTTGATTTTAATTTATTTTCATTTTTTACTAATCCAAATCTAACTCTTTTACCTTTTTCATTATCTCTGATGGTAACCGTGAATCCATCTAATTTTATAATGTATTTAAAATTGGAAGATTCTCAATTCATGTTTCTGAAGTAGGGACTATCCATTTATCATACTGAATTTTTGTTAATGTGACCATTTTTATAAATAAACATTTAAATAAAATCTTGTTTTATTGCCCTAATGATCTTGGGTCAAATTGAGTTAGAAAAAAAGGTTTAGGTAACTAGATTTGCCTAATTTTTCTGAAATTTGTAGGAAGTGATTAAAATATATTTCTAGAAGAAACAAGATTTTTTATTCCACTGATTTGGGGATTTCTCAAACAGTAGTTATTGGAATAATTTACTCCAGTTCCATAATTAAAATAGGTGACACTATATATGTTGGTATTCTTGGAACTAGGTACAAAATAATTTCTATATAATTTTGATTTTTTTGTTTCTCCCTATTTTATATTTCTCTTTTTTGGACATTTTTATAAAAAATAATATGTAGATATTGCTCTCCCTTTTTTTATATACTAACAAAACTTTTTAATGAATCTAATTCAACTTCAAACTATTTAATTCTATTTTAATGAACAGTGATGATTAACATAGATTTTATAAATTTTTCTTTTAATTATATGTTCTGATTTAGAATTTTATATTTTAAATTTAAGATATAATTATGAATATTTTTAGTTTTTAAGATTTTTTATTAATGATTCAAACTTTTATTCAAACACTGAGTAGTAGGAAGCTAATTAGTCATTAGAGAAACTTTAAGAATCAGAAGATGGGGAATAATAAGATTGTACCTCTTCTCTTTATTTATCTATAAGGAATACAATTTATTTTAGATTTATTTGTTCTTTTTTTGAATAATATTTAGAAGTAATGTTGGAGTTTTCAGAGACACTCCAAGTGACCATTATATATTTTTACTTTTGGACTCATAATTAGTTCTCATATTATATTTCCTTTCTTTTGTTACATTTTTTTTCTCTTCTTTTAGTTGTGGAAAATAAGGTCCCACATGTCCCATTTTCATTCATTCATTTCATCTTATTTCTTTAAGTCCTTTACCATCTTTCTTGATACTATTGAATTATTTATTAAAGACTTTCTTCTTATAAAGCCTGATAAATTTCATGTCTAGATGAGACAAATCTATTCTAGAATCTGAGAATTATAAATCCTTTGAGAATAAATCATTCTATACCTATTTGTTTTATTACATGTGAGAAGAAACTATAAGGGTGGTATTCTCCCTTTTTTATCATCTTATGATCTTCATCTTAATATTTCATTTACTCTTTATACGTCATTAGATTTTCAATTAACTCCTTCATTTTTGATTCTATGATAAGAGTGGATTGTCAAATTTTAACAAATATAACATTCAATTTAGATGGTATGCCTCTTAGAAATTTTAAATAATGATATATTTGTTTAATTAGTTGTTCCAATTCAGAAACAACCTTGAATATTTCAGCCAATATTCGATTCATCTGAGTGATTCTTTCACCATTATAGATTCTGAAAGTATTGATTTATTTATCTGTAGTATTGCATCTTAATTTCATGACATTTTATGTTTTTCATAATATACATAGATATATTTACAAATATTATTGGAATTAATACACTAATATACATGATTAAATTAATTTACACCTATTATATATATAATAGAATTCATGGAACTTGAATTGACATCATACTCAACTTCTTTAGTAGCATCAGACCTTTTTGGTTCTCTAGGGATTTCAAAATGTTTTACAATCATCATAAGAACTCTGAATCCAAGATTCTTCATATAAATAATAATGTGGGATTTACAAAATCCATAATTATCTCTATTAAAATAAAAATCACAGATCATGGACATTAGTTATTTTAATTATTCCATTGACCACTCTCTTCATATAGAAACTTTACTCAGTATCTCTAGAAGTTATCTAACATCTTCCAAAATAACTCCTATGATGCCAATTTTTATGTAAAAATAATATGAAGATACACAAGAGGGGGTGGGGGTGAATTATTTCCATTTACATCCCTGATGTCAACATCTTCAACTGGTGGTGATGTTTTTGGGCACTCGCTCTGGAATTTTATGATCTCTTGTTCTTATCGTCCCAGATGTTATATTTTTTTATTTGGTCTCCCTACAAAACTTGTCTCTTTGTTCTACCCCTCTTCTGGTCAACTCTACTCTGGATAAAAAATACAAAGCTCATATTCGAGTTAGCATGGTGCATTGGTTTTGAAGGATCTTTGCGAGGTGTTGTTCAGGTGGTCGATGACACTTCAACAGCTGCTCTAGGATATGGGTTTTCATTTTTTCCTGCTTTTTCGGTGGTGTCTCTGGACTAGTTCGACTCACAGTGGATTTGTAAAGGTGTAAAGGTTGTTTTTACAGTTTATTTACTTCATGTTTTGTTGTTTTTCATTGATGATAATTTCACTAAATATTAACGATTATGGATTGCAGTGGTTTTTGGTGGCCTTGAAAGTCTTTTTGGTGTTTTTCTGTGGCTAGGTTCTCCAGTGACAGGTGTGGGATGTGATTGCAGTGGTCCTCGTTACTCAAAAGATCAGCTATGGATATGGATTGTGGTTCGATTGAGAGGTGATAAGATGATTTCATTTTTGATGGTGTTTCTAGTGAGCATGGTTGGAAGCTTCAGCATGTCGATGAATTGTGGGTTTCGTCAGCATATCTATATCCAGAAAATTTTGGCTGTATATGGAAGTTGATGGTAATAATTGTCTATGATTTGGTTTTCCTGATGAGGGTGATTCATATAAGGGAGCGTTGATAGAGACTCTCATTGACTGGGGATGTTTAGGTGAGATCATACCTTATTTTCAAATTTTCTATTTGGCGATTTGATGACTTCGGTTTGGAATTGTGAATTTGGTTTAATGTCGAGTTACTACTTGGTTTTGTTTTTGGAAATGTACAAGTTACCATTTATCCCCAGAATATCTATTTAAAAATACAAATATATGGATGCGGATTGATATTATTTTTTCATGTTATTAAGTGGAAAAATAGATAATAAAAACACCATTATTTTTATATTGGTTCTGGGAATCCCCTAGTCCACTCCACCAAAACTCTCTTCGAGAAATTAGCGATTTTCACGAAATAAGACCTATAATCATAATACCTCCACAACTGAGTGTATACAGTTTAAGTGTCACAATAAGGTATGCTATTTAATTTTTTTTCCAATCCACATATTAGTGTGAGAAGATCATATACTCTCATGACTGAGTACAATATGATCATACTCAAATAAATCAATATTAGTTGATTAGATGAGGAATACATTTCAGTCACAATTGTCGAAATAATTAAAATATAATATATCTTTTCATTTATAGATAAGAACATTCAAGAAACAATAAATTCAAAGAGATCCTTTTTACAAATGACCATTTAGAAATAAATCAATATAATAATGAAAATAATAACAATAGGGTTCTAGTCAAATGCCATTAGATCAGAACATGTATATCTCCAATGTGTAGCTCTTCATAAAAGAAGTTTCCTTTTTTATTTTTAAAAAAGTTACTTCACTTGTAAAAGATATAAATATTCATACTTTATAAGAGAAACTTTATATGATTTTCGGTTAAATAAATCCTGATATATCAGTAGAAAAATAACGAGTATTTACACTTAAAATGTTCAAAGAAATTCATAACATTCATTATTTATAGAAATAATTTCATCCGTTGAACATAAATATTTGAATCGATCTTGTATCAGATTTGAAAGAGATTAAATAATCCCATGAAGATAATAGAAGAAATATTAGAAAATATATTTAATTTAAGATTTTTTATTGAACAAGTGAAACATAGGGTTATATTTGGAGGTATGATTGGTAAGGTATAGTTAAAGTCAAAATGTTGAGTTGTTGATCCATACGTTAGTTTCTCAAATGTAGGGATACTCTCCAAAGTATTGTTCATGATCCATAATTTTAAAATAGTGTAGGGAATCTGATCTATATGTTAACTACCAAGATAGGGTTTGAAAACCATATGTTCCAATTATAAACATATGTTATAAACAATGTTTCCATATAGATTTAAAACATATCTAGAATACTTTAGAAAAAAAATTTATCATAAAAATAATTTTAGTAACAGATATAATTCTCAAGGAATATAATCTTGAAAATCACTTAAAGTAATTTCACTAGTAAAAAAATAGTCACTTGTGAGGACCAAAATTGTAAATATTCATAGATTATTATTAAGAAAATACGTCCCTAACATATCTATATCCTTCCCATCTATTGGTAAATGAAAATGCCACTTGTGTAATGAGTAGACTACCACCTCCAGGAAAAATATATTTCAATTTTTATCACCACATTATATTTATAGTTACAAGAATGTATTTAATTAATGAAAATTATATTTATTACAATATTAATACCCTATAAAGATAAATTAGTCATTTTGTTGATTTGTATCTTTTTATTAACATACCACCAATTTTTCATTAAAAATAACTAAAACAAGATCTTTACATATTTATCTTATTGAATCATAAATAAAAATCTCATATAATGAAATTAAAACATTAAAAAACATCATTGAACATATTTTATAGTATCTTAAATAATATATGAATTAGGAAATTGGTATCAAAATTCCTAGATCAATATCAATATTGCAATGTGTGTATAAAACAACAAAAATCACTAAAATCTGATGATGAAAAAAATCAATAACTAATAAATAAATGTATAATTATTTTAATTATAAAATCTAACATATAATAAATTTATATACTAATTTGAAATAATTGATTATTAAGGTTATGTTTATCATATAGAAGTTTATTGCACAATTTACCTGTAGAAATCCAGGGTAAGTGTTTTTGTAAACTCAATTTCCATCCATTTTGTGATGAATATTTTATTAAATTTAATCCTTATAAGATGAGTAAATTATTCCTTATTATTGAATTATATTTTAATTTTTAACAACCCATGTTTTTATAAAAATAAATATAAATGCATGGAACTTTGTTTTAAGTAGATAGTTTTTCTAATTAGCCTTTAAAACATAACTTTTCTACTTCTAGGTTCTGAATTTCATGAAACTATCATCTAGAATTGTTTTCAGTATGTTATTTGGAGTATATTGGAACCAACTTTTTTTTATGAATAGTAACATACCATTATGAATATTAATATGAATAGTCATATGACCCTAATGAATAGTAAATTCTATTATTATTTTAATTTATTAAGGATTTAAGCTAAAAGCATCTAGGTTAATTTTTCATTATGATATAGAAGTTGTTACAGAATTAGAATTGTTAATTTTTGAAATAAGTATGATTTTATTTAAAAATTAAATTAATAATATTTAGAAAATTATTCTCAAATAATGGACGTTCAATTTTTAAATCTATACGTCAATAAATGGTTATAGTGATTTTTGGGAATTTCTCTGAAACAATTGATTTTCGGTGAATAGTAAAAAATACAGTTTTTAGTTTCGGTGTATTAATGACATCATTAATGAGATAATAATGATGTAATAAATCTTGTATACTTGTGTATAGTTAAATAATATGTGAGGTGTCCCAAGTGGCTCATACTAGGGGAAAATACCATGGTCAAGCCCATGGTTTTGTAAATACCACTCATGAGGTGTCCCTTGTAAATTATTAAAATAATCCCTCACTTTTCCTATAAATACCAACTCTTCCCTTCATTTAATTAATTCCCAATCCTCCCTGAAAAAATATCTGGCCTCCTTACCTTCATATTAGACATCCAAAGGTTTCCTCAAGTCCCCAAGGTCCCAACCTTCATGTTCTAAGGGTTACTCTACAAGGTAAGAAAATTCTCAATTTCTTTCTTTTTTCCATTCAAGTTATCTTTTATGTGGTATATCTTTCAAGTTTCCATACCATGTTCTTATTTACTTCTTATTCATGATATATTCTGTATTATGATTCATTTTTGGATATTTTACCCTTTTCCCCTCTCTTCTTAATGTTTTGAAAAACCCTGTCGGATAGCCGTTGGGCTACCGAATTTTTGTGAGAGATTTCTCACTTTTTCTTTTATTTTGAGTTCCTTCCTTATAATTTCTTTATATATCCTTTCCCATGGGGCATGAAATATCAAAAAATCATGTATACTCCGGATTTTATCATGTTTATGAAAAATTGATCATCATTATTCTTCTCGTCTCCCATGAATTTTAGGAATAAAAACGTTGTCCATTTCTGTTGAATTATCGACATCGTGGACGATGTGATTCCAAATTCCATGAATTTTTTCATGTATGGTCACAAAACCATTTATATGTTTGAAAAACTTTATAATATATGTGTTATGACTAACCCATGATTTTGTAATTCTTTTTTACACACGGTTTTAATTTATAAGTCAAAATGAGGTTGTTATTATCAAATAACCACTAAAATGATATAAACAAACATGATTAATGTTCTAACTTATGAATCATCCTAATGTAAGAATTAAAAATTATTAATGGAATAATTTATGTTACTTGATATATGTAAATACTAATCCATTCCAATTCTGGAGTTTCACTTCCAATCGACATGAACATCCATCATGAACCAATCTTCAAAATCATGTAAAGAATTCACCCAAAAACAGTGCAAGGGGAAAAACACTAACAATTAAAGGGTGAAATAATGTTATGAAATTATCATATAATATGTTATAAACATTAACATGTTTCTTTAAAATATTAATAACACTCTTTTAACCATAATACAGGAGGTTTAAACAAGTTGGAAGTAAGAAAAACCCGAGGTAAGGGAATTCTTAACCCGATTTCCATTCTTTGGGTTAACCTTCTACTTCATTATTTATGTTCTATTTAAATTGTTTTTGCAATGGGTCCTGTTTATATTATGTTTTTTATGTGTATTTACAGTTTATATACATACTCCATCCACTCTATTAAGTCTCTCTTCAATTTTATGATATTTTTAAGGGGCTTTTCTTTAAAAATCCTCTTTTTAAATTCGGTTTTATGAAATTCCAAAGTAACATTTTTATGGAATTATTCATGTTTTATGATTATGTTTTGGTTCTTGGGAATTTATTATGATGAAGGGTGGGACCTATATTTCCCTCCAATGCATTGGGTATGAGTAAGTTGGAGGTCAGCCATTTGGTTACTCCAAGTGTAACTGTGATGGTTACACAAACTAAGGGTTATTTGAAAACGGATGTAAAAAACCCAATATCTACGCATTTTTACGTCGGTTATGTGATAACCGAAGTAAAAAACCAAAGCGCGGGGTTTTGTACGTCGGTTATTTTATAACCGACGTAAACCCCCCCGGGCTTTGGTTTTTTACGTCGATTTCCAAATAACTGATGTAAAAAACCTCCCGCGCATTGGTTTTTTACGTCGGTTATCTTATAAATGACGTAAAAAACGATATATCTATGCGTTTTTTACATCGGTTATAAAAAAAACCGATGTAAAAAACCAAAGCACGGGGGGGTTTTTGACGTCGGTTTTAAAATAACCGACGTAAAAAACCCGTAGATAACTCGTTTTTTACGTCGGTTACAAAATAACCGACGTAAAAAACCAAAGAGCGGGGGGTTTTTGATGTCGGTTTTAAAATAACCAATGTTATAAATTTAAAAAATAGTTTATAACGTCGGTTATATAATAACCGATGTTATAAAACTTTTAAAGAAATTAAAGCCCCGTGGACTGTCATTTACAATTTTTCGATTGACAGTCTGCCGGCTCGTCTCTATCGCGCGGTAAACCCTAATTGGCTTGTCGATCGACCTGAGTTAAACTCATTTTGCCTTCATTGTTTATCTTCTTCACTCCTATCAGATCTATCATCTCAACTCTCAACATTCAAGTAAGCCTTCCTCGAATTTATTTCGTTCATTTTTTTTCACGGATATTCTATAATTATGTTTTGCGATTTTTGTACATTTAATGTAAACAAGATGTAGTGGTTTCCAAGTATGCACCTCATTACTATTTTGATAAGATCTTGATGATATAATCTAAGATACATATGATTCATTGATAGAAGTGATACAATTTCACATGGTGTAGGATGATTTATGGGTGGGCTGAGACCATGACATTAGCATTGGGGTGTGAGAGGAAAACTAGTGGAGAAGTGGTATCTGAGAACCTTAATTTTAATATATATATATATATATATATTATACGAAAAGGTTTATTTATATGAATTATTTTGTGAGTGATCCATAGTGAGTATATGAAACTATTTTTACATGTTTAGGTGATGATTTAGATTCCTTTTTTCATAGGGCTTTAGTGTGCTTCCTCAACATTTTCATGAGATGTTTTAGGGAGGATCTTACTATGTACACATGTTATGCCCACCATACATAAATATAAACAATTTTTTTGGGTTTTAAAAGCAATTTTTAGTTTTTTATAGATGTTAGTAGCATGAAAGTGTTGTGGAGTAGCGCATTGGGGTGTGAGAGGAAAACTAGTAGAGAAGTGGTATCCAAGAACCTTCAATTTAATATATATATTTATATATAATTTTTTATATGAAAAGGTTTATTTATATGAATTATTTTGTGAGTGATCCATAGTTAGTATATGAAACTATTTTTCCTTGTTTAGGTGATGATTTAGATTCCTTTTTTCATAGGGCTTTAGTGTGCTTCCTCAAAATTTTCATGAGATGTTTTAGGGAGGATCTTACTATGTATACATGTTATTCCCACCATACATAAATATAATTTTTTTTTTGGTTTTTAAAAGCAATTTGTAGTTTTTTATAGATGTTAGTATCATGGAAGTGTTGTGGAGTAGCTTTCATGAGTATATAGAGTTTATTGTTTCTTCCTTGTTTTAATTTTAGTACTAATAATATTCTTTTTGGTTTATGTACAACAATACTTGTATGAATTCATGCATAATTATCTAAATTTATTCATTTCGAACCGAGGAGGGATAATTTTGGTGGGAGCAGATCCTAAATGATATGGTATGAATTCATTCTATCATAACCATAAATAAAATATAGTTGTATTTTATTTATCATATACATCAACTTATACTCTTCTTTTTCATCACAATCCCTTTGAGAATGAAAAACCAAACTAAGGGATTTGTTATCCACATTGCCTTTTGTTATAGAATACGGGACATCAAAATCAAATGATTGAACATATTCCTCCCAAAAACACTTCCATTGATTTTTATAATTGTGTGAAAATATTTACCAAATGGATTTAGGGTCTACAGAAACCATTAATAACATGTTAAATAGGTAGTTTATCTAATATATTAAAACATCAAAACCGCAATCAATATTAAACTATATAGGAGTCATGGTTTTCTTTGATTCAATGAAATTTAAAACTGTTATATCTAACTATATTTTGTTTAAAAATAATATTCAAGCATATTTTTAAATACCTATAGATTTGTTTTATATTTTAAATTGTTTTACATTCAAATTATGATTTTTTTCATATAAAAATATATTTATCTTATCTAAAAAATATATATTTTTTGTTGATATTTGTTATAGGTAATAATGAGTCGAAGTTGGATTATGGCACATCGAATGAGAAATTAATTTGAGGAAGGTGTTGATGCCTTTTTGGAATTTGAAAAACGAAATGTTCCAAGTAGTGACATTTTTTTCTGTCCATGCCTGAAATGTTTGAATATGAAGAAGTTGAAAAGTAGAGAGATAAAAGATCATCTGATTTGTCATGGTTTTAATCAGAGTTACAGCCCTTGGATTTGGCATGGTGAAACTGGACGGAATGTCACTGATGATGATGATTCGCAAGATGGTAACTCCGATGGAATTGAAGAAATGATTCGCGATATTGTAGCAGAACAAATTGAGATAGAACCGACAGTTGCGCGTCTATATGGTGATGCTGAAAAACCATTATATCCTAGTTGTACAGATTTTACGGTTTTGTCGGCGGTGTTAATATTGATTAACCTGAAGGCAAATCATGGATGGAGTGACAGAAGTTTTACAGAGCTGCTACAATTGATGAAAGGCATTCTTCCAAAAGATAACGATCTTCCAGATTCACATTACAAATCCAAGAAAATATTATACCCGATGGGATTGGGATACAAGAAAATACATGCCTGTCCGAATGACTGCATTATATATAGGAAGGAATATGAATTTCTGTCAGAGTGTCCTAAATGTGGGACATCACGGTATAAGGTGAAAGAAAAATCACAGGCTGATGTAGAGATTACAAAGCTCCCTTCAAAGGTATTTTGGTATCTTCCTATAATTAATCATTTCAAACGTTTATTTTCTAATTCACATGATGCAAAAAGGTTAAGATGGCATGATGAAGAGCGGGTATGTGATGGAAAAATACGTCATCCAGCTGATTGTACACAATGGAAGAAAATTGATGCGCAGTATTCTACATTTGGAAATGAAATTAGAAATCTCAGACTAGGGTTGTGCACATATGGAATGAACTCATACCGAACACTCAGTAGCACACATAGTTCTTGGCCTGTTTTATTGGTAATTTACAACCTCTCTCCTGATGTTTGTAGAAGCGCAAATATGTCATGTTGAGTACAATGATCTCTGGTCCAAAGCAACCCGGTAATGATATTGATGTTTACTTGTCATCGTTGATTGATGATTTGAAACTGTTATGGGCTGATGGTATTAGGGTGTATGATTATTATAAAATGGAATATTTTCAACTGCATGCAGTGCTTCTGTTCACTATAAATGACTTCCCAGCGTATGGAAATTTGTCTGGATACAGTGTTAAAGGGCATAAAGCATGTCCAATTTGCGAACAACAGACGTCATATTGTCAATTTCATTATTGGAGGAAAACAGTGTACATGGGTCATCGAAAGTTTTTGCCTATGGAACACCCTTATTGAAGACTAAAAAAGGCATTCAATGGATCAGAAGAATTTAATACTGCCCCAAAACCTTTATCCCCTGATCTGTATTTTGAGAGGGTGAAAAACCTTGACGTGACATTGGGAAAGACACAGAAATCTGGTAATGATAGACATATTTGGAAGAAAAGGTCAATTTTTTTGAGCTACCATATTAGAGGTATCATGAAGTTAAACATAATATTTATGTCATGCATGTGGAGAAGAATATCTGTGATTCTTTTATTGGAACATTGTTAGATATTAAAGGAAATACTAAAGATGGGTTGAATGCAAGATTAGACTTACTATCAATGGGAATACGTTTGGAGTTAGCTCCCACTCCTAAAGGAAGACGAACATTTCTTCCCCCAGCTTGTCATACATTATTGAAGAGGGAGAAAATCAGCTTCTGTCAGTGTCTTCATGATACCAAAGTGCCTCAAGGTTATTCTTCTAATGTAAAAAACTTTGTCTTATTGAAGGACTTGAAGTTGATAGGTATGAAATCACATGATTGTAACGTCATGATGCAACAAATTCTACCAGTTTCATTGCATGGAATATTTCCCATTCGTGTCAGAAAGACTATAATGAAGTTGTGTTATTTTTTCAATTCAATTTGTAATAAGGAGATTGATGTGAATGCTTTGAACATTTTGGAAAAGGATGCAATTTTTATACTTTGTCAATTGGAAATGTATTTTCCTCCAACTTTTTTTTGATATAATGGTTCATTTAATGATTCATCTGGTTAGAGAAATAATGCTTTGTGGACCTGTATATCTTTGTTGGATGTATCCTTTTGAAAGGTATACGAAAAAATTAAAGGGGTATGTTAAAAATCTATATCGACCTGAAGCCTCCATTATTGAAAAGTATATTTCTGAGGAGGTAGCAGAGTTTTGTACGAGCTACTTGGCTGTGGCACGACACATAGGTTTGCCTCCATCTCACCATGAACGAGTTAATAATGAGGGAAAGGGGATTCGCGGCTTGAAAGTCAAATCATTGTCAGCTGAACAGATGAAGAAGTTAGAATAATACATATTGAATAACATAGCTGATGCACAACCGTATATCACATTGCATATTAATGAGTTGAAACAATGTCAT
Organism: Viscum album; assembly: GCA_963277665.1. NCBI lineage: Eukaryota > Viridiplantae > Streptophyta > Magnoliopsida > Santalales > Viscaceae > Viscum > Viscum album. Next base: position 1,546,873,684 of record OY728142.1, read on the forward strand.
CCAAAGAAGAAAGAAATGTGGATTTTGAATGAGCACAATAAAACTTTTTTGTCATGGATTAAAAAGACTTTGCTTGGTAGATCAGATGTATCAGAGACATTAAAATGGATAGTGGGTGGTCCATGTTTAAATGTGATAACATGGTCTAGTTATGACATTAATGGTTATACATTTCATACAAAAGCTCAGGACAATAGAAGTGCAGTTCAGAATAGTGGTGTATTGGTGTTTGCAGAAGCAATGCATTTTTCGAGTGCTAAGGACAAAAACCCAATTTCTGCATCAAGTGCATAGTATGGAGTGATTGAAGACATATGGGAGGTTGATTACTTTAAAATTAAAGTTCCCATTTATAATTGTAAATGGTTTAATGGTAACAATAGTGTTAGACATGATGAATTTGGAATGACACTTGTTAATTTGAATAGATTGGAAGACACAACTGATTCATTTATAATGGCAACACATGAAAAACAAATTTTCTATGTAGTAGATCAATCAGATATGCAGTGGGATGTTGTTTTACAAGGGAAAAACAATATGTTGGTGAGGATGAACTCGATGAACATGCTAATTTATGTGAGATCCCTACCTCCATGGAAATATTAACAAAACATAATGATGATCATGTTTAAGACATAGTTTGTGCCATAAGGAACGATCACGACGAAGGAATTTGGGAAAACAATCCATTTGTACATTCCTAAAATTACAGGTAACATATGTTTATTTCTTGTTTACATTTATTTTTTCCATAAATGCTAGAGATTATAAGTTTTTTATTTATTAAAACATGTTTTAAAACTAAATAAGTATAAGTTTTTATTTGTTTTAAGTTTTTTTAGTTTACTTTATCATGTTTATAACCATTACATGAATTTTAAAATGCTTATTTTTGTTCACTGACAATTACTTTACCATGTTTACAATGTTTACCAGGTTTACCCTTTTTACCATTTTTACCATCTTGACAATCTTGACCATCTTTGCCATCTTTACCATTGTTTAACATGCTTACCATATTACCAATGTTTACTATTGTGTAACTTAGTACACTTTTCTATTTTCTGATTACAGTAGTATTAAAATATTTGAATTTGTATATTTGTGAACTGACGTTTGTTTTTTTTGATTTGAAGGATAATGACAGATCATTCAGATGATCAACCACATGATTCTAGAGAGGAGCATATTGCTAGTCATACCTCTAGGGATGAACATTCACATGCTCCTATTACGACAAAGAGTTCAATGTTTGGTAAACGTGGGTGCACACGTTTACCAAAATTATCACTTTCCCGTACGCAGGATCAGAGGATAGTCGTTGAGTTTGATGATGATGATATTCCTAGAGGTCCGAATGCCAAATATTTTAAGAGTTTTGTTGCAACTCAGGATTTGACCAAAGTAAGCATTCTGTATGATGATTGGAGAGGTGTGGATAAAGCGATTATCTCTCAGTTGTGGGAGACGATTTTGGTAAGATATTTTGTCATTGTTTGACCATTCTTTTAATGTTTCTAGTATATATAATATGTTTAACCTCTTCTTTATCAGTTGACATTTTATATTCCTGACACTGGAGGAGTCAGGAAGAAATTATTATCATTGGATGCCAAGAGATGGAGAGATTTCAAATCAACCCTCTCATCTGATTTCATTTATGGTCATAGGAGTCATGGAAATCCATGTCGTATATATCCTTTTATAGATGAAGACACATGGAGACAGTTTTTTGAAAGTAGAAGAAAAGAGTAATTTCTGGTAAGGGCAATTTAAACTTTTATAAACTTTCTTATATAAATGATTTTATTAATGTTTTTTTATTGATTTCTTATTCTTAAATTACAGCAAACAAGGAAAGCTCATCAGGAGATCCAATCTAAAAATGTATACCCTCATAGTTTATCTCAGGGAGGGTATACATTATTGGAAGAAAAAATGATGGTGGAAAAATTTCAACAACTAAGAGTTGAGTCTTCAAGCTCTGGAGAGGTGGCCCCTCCATCCCCTCCATCTAGACATGAAAAATGGAAGAGAGATCGGAAGGGAAAAAAGGGCAATATCTTTCGGAAGAATTGAGAATCGTAGATGAGAGGATTGTAAGATATCTATTTAATTTATTTAAGTTATCTTTTTTTTCATATAAGTTTCAATCATTACAAAAATGTTCAATTAATTAATACAGGACTCTCTTGAGGAGCAGAGTTCAGAGGGGACATTTACAGCTACTGGGAGGGAAGATATTTTATTTGCAGTATTGGGAAGGACCAAACATCCTGGTCGTGTAAGAGGATATCCGGAAGGTGTATCAGTAAGAAAAGTGTTTCCACGTTCTTCAACTTCTAACATTTAGGGGGTTTATAAAAAAAATAGAATCCTTGGAGGCTAAAGTTCAAAATATTAATGCGACGATGGAGGACAAGATTAGAGAGTCGGTGCAGTCTATGTTTGCAGAAATGAAAAGACAATTTCAGACTGTAGCTCCCACTTCTCCACCTCCCCCTGCAGACCCCATTATTTATCCTCCACCTCTGCCAGTTGCTCCCACTCCCCCACCTTAGCCTGCAGACCCCATTTTTTATCCTACACCTCCGCCGAAGCTTCCTACATATTGCGAGTTGTATGTTGATGATTCTCAACATCATATAGTAGCATACGGGTTGGTATATTGTATAGAAGATACAGTTCATCATCAAAAATTAGAGGTAGTGAATCAGAGGGTCACTGTACATGATATTATAGATAGATCAGCTAGGGTACCAATACCTAAAGATGAGGTGACGATAGTTGGATAGAGTATCAGCCATTTTTTAGTTTGGCCATCCAGACTTCTTCGACTCATTACCATAGAGGTATGAATGTTATATCTTTTATTTTATTTTTTTATTAAAGTTGTTTTATCATTTGAAAACTACTATATTTTTCATTTTTTTTCACAGGAATACTTCAAAGTTTAAGAAATACTGTATAGACAACAACAAAGACAACAGGCTATGACATCAGATACAGATTCCAGTGGTCTTGACAGATTGTCAAGATATTTACATTTTTTGTTGGGTTTTTATGAGTTTCCAATGGAATCTCGTGTTTGTGGATGTGAAATAAGTGTGGGGATTACAAAAACTGATATCATGGAGCTTGTTACTGGAGATAAGTTGGGCATCAACGTGGTGCAAATTTTTTACATGTAAGTCTTAACACCTTTTCCCTGCGTTATATTTATTAAAAATGTATACTTATGTATGTTTTGTATTAGGTATCTTTATAAAATTTGTGAGAGGAATGAGCTGACAGAAGTATATGGATTCATGGACCCGCAATTGATTTCCCCTGAAGCATGTGCATTGAATGAGGAACAAAGAATGGTTTATATTGCTGAAAGATTTGAAAAGAATATAATCACACAATGTTGGATGATGCCTTTTTGTGAGAGGTATGAAACACATTTATCTCAAAGAGTTAATTATCTTTTAACATAAAAAACCACTAACATTAAATTTTCTTTTATCACTGATCATTGGATATTAGGGATTTTTTTCCCAAGGGAGAAAGATCTTTATTGGATATGGTATGTTCATGGTGATGTGCGTGGAAGTTTTAAGAATGTATTGGAAAAGTAAGTTTCAATTTCTCAATAGTTTTATATATTATATTGAATTTTAAATTTACCCCATTCGTATTATTTTCTAACAGTGCATGGGTCTACTATCGAAAAAACACAAAGAAAAGAAATACAAAGATCAAATATGTAAATGCGAAGGTAAATTTCCATTTATAATTTGTACTTTTTGATTTATTACATGAAAATAATATATTGAATTTACACTCATTCAAAAAGAATTGTCATAAACAACAAGGCATCATCGAATGTGGATAATATATGTTAAGATTTATGTATGAAATAATAACAACTGGGACAGTTGTGAATTTTGACCTGGAACAATTTCCTCTTAAACTTTTCCAGAATATTTTAATTTGATTTATTCATTATACACGTTAACTATCTTCTTTTTCATTTGTAGATTTTTGATGACCCTCAACCCTATACTGCTGAAGACATCAAACACATACAAGTTGAGTGGTCAAATTATTTTACAGGTTTGATTGAATTTTAGTTGTTTGTAATGTAAAATGTAATTTTGAATATTCTCGTTTTAATTGTGTATTTGGTAGTTGTTTAGGTTGGATTTAGTTTTTTTTGAAGTTGACATTGTAAGTTTTGAATGTTATATAAGTGAATGTTTAATTTTTCTCTACTTCTTGTTTTGGTCTACTTTTGATGGTTTTTCTAGTATGGATTTGGGTCTATGGGGGAGGGGTTCTAAGGGTGTGGGGGTGTGTTTAGTGGGGTTGGGGGGTGTCCAGCGGTCTGGGAGGGCTGTCCGGTGGGGTGGGGGGACAGTCCTGGGGGGTGGCAGGGATGTCCACGGGTGTGGGAATGCGGTCCAGGGGTGTGGGAGTGCTGTCCAGGGGTGGTGGGTGGGGGTTGTCCAGGGGTGTTTGGGGCTGTCCAGGGGTGTGGTGGGGGCTGTCAAGTGGGGTGAGGGGGTGCTGTTCAGGCAGGTGGGGGGTTGTCGAGGGGTGTTTGGGGGTGTCCGGGGGTCAGGGGGCAGTCCAGGAGTGTGGTGGGGGCTCTAATGGGGTGGGGGAGGGTTGTCCAAGGGTTATACATGAGGGTGGGAGCTCTAATGGGGTGGGGGAGGGCTGTCTAGGGGGTATACATGAGGGTGAGGGCTCCAACGGGGCGGGGGAGGGCTGTCCATGGGGTATAAATGAGGGTGGGGGCTGTCTAGGGGGTTAGTTTTATCCAATGGGGTGGGGGAGGGCTGTCCATGGGGTATACATGAGGGTGAGGGCTCCAACGGGGTGGGGGAGGGCTGTCCATGGGGTATAAATGAGGGTGGGGGCTGTCTAGGGGGTAAGTTTTATATGTTATCAATGTACTTGCTTAATTTTGATCTACTTCTGTTTTTGTGGTACAATTTCTTGATTTGTTTTCTGGTTGATTCTGGTGGAGAGAAGATGACTGCATTTTGTTTAAAAAAAATGGGTTTATCACGTTGGTTATTTTATAACCGACGTTATAAAATGCCTGGAAAATAGTTTATCACGTCGGTTATTTAATAACCGATGTGATAAAAGGCCTGGAGAATGGTTTATCACATCGGTTATTTAATAACCGATGTGATAAAATGCCTGGTCAATGGTTTATCACGTCGGTTATTGAATAACCGACGTGATAAAAGGCCTGGACAATGGTTTATCACGTATGTTATTCAAAAACCGGCATGATACACCTCCTCCCGCTGGTTTATCATGGCGGTTATATAATAACCGACGTGATAAACCCCCCTACCCCAGTTTTTCTTGTTGGTTTTATAAGAACCGACGTGATAAACCCCACTCACCCCGGTTTATCACGTCGATTCTATATGAACCGACGTGATAAACCCCCCTCACCCCTGTTTATCATGTCGGTTGTTTAGGAACCGACGTGATAAACCATTTTCCAGGCCTTTTATCACATCAGTTGTTAAATAACCGACATGATAAACCCTTCCCATTTTCTTTATCACGTTAGTTATTTTAGAACCGACGTGATAAACATCGTGATTTTATGTTTTTGACATCGGTTTTTAAATAACCGACATCAAAAACCTTATTTATAACTTCGCACGTATTAATGTCGGCTAGAAACCGACGTAAAAAATGAAAAATAACCGACGTAAAAAACGTTTTTTGCACTAGTGCAAGAATGGTTACAAGATTATGTAATCAATGCCCCATGATACCTTTATGATTATATTTATGTTCTCATGTTTTCTATGGATCTTGTGTAAATATCATGTTACACAAATTAAGTATATATTTGTGACAAGAATTTCTTTTGAAAATGCTTTCATAAGTTATGAGTATTCATAGACTAATGTGATCTTTCCTTCTTTTCCATCAGTTACTGATCTTTTGTTCTCATACCAAGTTTCTAAATGATTTTTCACAGGTTAATGGATGTGTAATACAAGTAAGGAAGACATGTTAAATGTTGAATAATTGTCAAGGAGCCTTGTTTTAAGTTTTAATGTTTTATATTTTGAAAGAAATGGAAACTATTTTTTTGTTATCTACTCTGTAATAATTTGTAATGCCATGAATTTACTCTCCTAATTATATAAAGCTCTAAACTTGAAAAGATCTTCAATGTAAAAGGAAGTTTTTTCTTGACTAAATTAAAGATTATGTATGTAACAAGTCTGGGTCCTTTTAGTTGGTATTAGAGGATGGTTTAGATAACTTTAGGGGTTAGGGTGATGTTAATAGAATACCATAAATGATTTTCAATCTAGGTTTAATTTTAAATGTTATAGAATTTAAAGATTACCATGTTGCTTTATCTAAGACATGTTTGTTCATAATGGTTGTCTGTAGAAGGAACATGGATGCTGAAGAGGAGAGGCACCGATAGAATGACATCCTTCCAGAACTACAGTCCGGCATTGTAGGGATTGGAACTGAGCAGTTTGGGATTGTAATGGATCAGCTAACGTAGGAAATAAATGGTGGTGTAATCCATGATAGAGAACCAATATAGGTACCACAATAGAACATGATAGTAGTGAAACATTTTATGAGTCAACATCTTCATGCATTCAATGGATCTTCTGACCCAATAGCATCTGAAGGATGGATCAAAGCCCTTGAAAAGATATTTGATTTTATGGGATGTTGAGACAATTAAAAGGTAAGTCTTTACATTTATCATTGTGAAGGGGAAGCTAATCAGTGGTGGTCAATGGTAAGTAATATTAGGGGTAGAGAGGATTTTTATACTTTAGAGTGGGATGAATTGAAAAGTCTTTTCCTTGAAAAATATTTCCCTAAGGTGGTGAGACTTAGAATGGAGAAGCAATTACTTGAATTGAAATAGAATGAGGAAGATTCAATGGCTGTGTATGAAGGTAACTTCACCCGACTGGCGAGGTATGCTCCAAATCTTATTCTGGATCATGTTAGAAAAATCAACCACTTTTACTCAGGATTGAAGCCAAGGTATGGAAGGGATTTGGCCTCTCGTGAACTCAAAAGTTATGAGAAACTTGTCCATTGTGCTGAGAGGGTAGATATAGAGTTTACAGATGATCACATGCATTTTGGAATCAAATAGAAGAAGAGGTCTAGTTGGAAATCAATGGGTAAGAATAAACCAAAGAAATCTGATGGTAAGAAAATCCAATTTCCAGTTTCTAAAAAGTGTGGAAGAAACACCCTAGGGAATGGCTTAGCAAAATTGGGAAGTGTTTTAAATGTGGTAAGTCTTGACATATGGCCCAATATTTCAATGAAAATGATCCTAAGACTAATCCTGATAAGAAAACTATAAAGTGTTTTAAATGTCATGAGATTGGTCACTATGCAAACACCTGCCCAAAGAGAGATCCGAATGATGCAAAGAAGCCAGACTACAAAAAGAAAGGTGTAGTGAGATCCTTTGTGACTACGTCAGCAGATGTTGGGCCATCCAATGAAGTTGTATTAGGTACTTTGTTTGTTCACTCAAGTTTTTCTAAAGTTTTTTTTTGATACATGGTCTACACATTCCTTCATCTCTGAGAAATTTTCTGGTAAATTGCAAATATCACCTCAACAAATGAGACACGAACTTGTTATTAAAACACCAGGGGGAAATGTTATAGCAAAGAGGAATTATAAGAATTTTTATATTGTCATCCGTGGCATGAATTTTCCAGTAAAACTTATTTTTTTACCCTTATTCGAGTTTGATGTTATTCTGGGGATGGACTGGCTTTCTGATTATAATGCTATGATTGACTGTAGAGCTAAAGAAGTTATTTTTCAGAAAGAGTTTCAATTTGTATTAAATAATGAAACCATGAAATTGATAACATACCAGGAAGATGAGAAACTATTATAATATGTAAATGAAAGTTATCTTTCTCATATTGTTGAAAATAAGGGAACTATTCAAATTAATGTTGTGTTAGTGGTAAATGAATACCTTGATGCTTTTCATAATGAGTTACCTGATGTCATACCTGATCGAGAATTATAATTCACAATTGACTCAGTTCTTGATGCTAAGCCAATTTCAAAACCCCCATATCGTATGTCTCAAATAGAACTTCTTGAATTGAAAAATCAGTTGTAGGATTTTCTTGACAAAGGCTTCATTCATCCTAGCACTTCACCATGTGGCACCCCTGTTTTGTTTGGTAAAAAGAAAAATGGTTCCATGAGAATTTTCATTGATTATAGAGCTTTGAATAACATCACTATTAAAAACAAATATCCTTTGCCTTATATTGATGACTTGTTTGATCAGCTCTAAGAAGATCAATACTTTTCCAAGATTGACTTGAGATCTAGATACCATCAGCTGAAGGTCAATGAGGATGACATCCCGAAAATAGCCTTTCGTACTAGATATGGGAATTATGAATGTGTTGTTATTCTATTTGGATTAACTAATGCACCTGCTGTATTCATGAATCTTATTAATATATTATTCAATGAGTTTTGGATAAGTTTGTGGTTGTATTTAATGATGAAATTCTAGTATTTTCTAAAAATAAAGAGGAGCATGAAAAACATCTAAGTGTTGTTTTACAAACATTAAAATAAAAGAAACTATATGGGAAATTCAGAAAGTGTGATTTTTGGTTGCAACAGATTTATTTTATTGGGAAATTGTAAATAAGGATGGAATAACAATAGATCCTTCCAAAACAAAAGTAGTAGATGAATGGACAAGACTCACAAATGTTACAGAGGTTCGTAGTTTTCTTGGATTAACAAGTTATTACTGATGGTTTGTTAAGAAATTTTCATGGTTATCTATCCTGATAACCATGTTAACATGGAAATGGGTTAAATTTGTTTGGACAGAGGAATGTGATTTTCTTTCGGGAACTGAAGAAGAGATTGGTGAATGCTCTAGTTTTGGCCTTACCTTCCCGAAATGTTGAGTTTGTAATCTACAGTGATGCTTCTTTGAAGGGACTTGGTTGTGTTTTGATATATAATGATCAGGTAATTGACAATGATTCAAGACAATGTAAACCTCATGAGATAAATTATCCTACACATGATTTGGAATTGGAAGTTGGGGTTTTTTCATTTAAAATATAGAGGCATAATATATACAGAACCAAATGCCAAATATTTTCTAACCATAAAAGTCTAAAGTATATATTCACTAAAAAGGAATTAAGCATGAGGCAGAGAAGATTTCTAGAACTGATAAAGGATTATGAATGCACGATCAATTACCATCCTGGGAAAGAAAACAAAGTGGCAGATGCCTTAAGTCGGAAACATCATGCATCATTAATCATGATAAGTTTGGAACATCATCCCTTGATTAATGATTTGATGAATTTTGGATTAGAAGTTATTGGTGCAGGGAATAAATCTATTTTGTTTCAGGTTTCAGTACAGTCTTTGTTGTCAGATAGAATTAAGCAGGAACATAAGGAAGACTGTGAGCTACAGAAAAAGGTATAATTGGTTAAAATGGGAAAGTTTCCAGAATTTAATATTGATAAAGATTGTGTTTTAAGATTTTGAAAAAGGTATTGTGTGCCAATTTATTCTCATTTTAAGAAATATTTGTTGTGTGAAACTCATATTTCTCCGTTTTTTGTTCATCCTGGCAGTACTAAGATGTACAGAGACATTCAGGAGTATTATTAGTGTGATAGAATGAAAAGATATATTGTTGATTTTACCGTGAAATGTAGGACATGTCAATAGGTTAAATCAGAGCGGAAGTTGCCATAGGGGATGCTCCATCCTTCTCAAGTGCTAGAGTGGAAATGAGAGAATGTATCCATGGACTTTGTGGTGGGACTATCAAAGAAATATCGAGGTAACAATGTTATTTGAGTTAATGATGATCGACTAACAAACTCTGCACATTTTCTATCTATTTGAGATACAATGTATTTGGATCATCTTTATAGATTGTACATCAAGAAGATTGTTAGGTTACATGGAGTTCCTCTTTCCATTGTATCTGACCGAGATACGAGGTCCACTTCTAACTTTTGGAAGGGACATCAAAAATCGTTGGGCACAAAGTCAAATTTCAGAACAAATTTTCATCCTCAATCAGATGGGCAGTCAGAACGAACGATTAAAACATTGGGGGATATGCTTTGATCTTGTTCAATGGACTATCAGGGAAGTTTTGATTGACATATTTCTTTAGTTGAGTTTTCTTATAATAACAGTTTTCATTCTAGTATTTAGATGGAACCTTTTGAGGCCTTGTATGAGAAGCGGTGTCGGACTCCAATGTTTTGGGATGAAGTTAGTGAAATAAAGTTGATGGGGCTTGGATTAGTAGAAGAAGTGGCTGAGAAAGTGAGGATGATCCAGCATCACAGGAGGACAGCTAAGATCTAGCAGAAAATTTATGCAGATAACAGAAGGAAAGAATTCTCTTTCGAGGTAGGTGACCATGTTTTCCTTAAAGTCTCTACTTGGAAAAGTGTGATTAATTTCATTAAGAAATGAAATCTAAGTCCACAGTTCATTGATACTTTTGAAATCTTGGAGAATGTTGGAAGGTTTGCATACCACGTAGCTTTGCCTCTGATTTTGTTTCAGGTACACAATGTTTTTCATGTTTCGATGTTGAGAAAGTATGTGCCAGATTTCTCACATGGCTTGACCCCATAAGCAGTTCAGTTGGAAGAGAACCTTTCTTATGAAGAGAAACCGGTTTAGATTCTTGATCAAAGAGAACATGTATTTCGAAATAAGGTAATACACCAGGTGAGGGTTTTGTGTAGAAACCACATGGTTGAAGAAGCAACATGGGATTTTGAAGATGCTTTGAGGAAAAAATACCCTCAGTTGTTTAATAAGTAAATAAAATTGCGAGGACGCAATTTCAAGAAGGTGGGGATAATGTAACACCCCATGTTTTTCTAAAAATAAATATAAATGCATAGAAATTTGTTTTAATTAGCTATTTTTTAACTAGCCTTTAAAACACTACTTTTCTACTTTAATGTTCTAAATTTCAAGAAACTTTCATCAACAATTGTGTCCAGTATGTTATTTGTAGTCTATTGGAACCAACTTATTTTTTTGGTGAATAGTAACATACCCTCATGAATAGTAATATGAATAGTGATATGATCCTAATGAATAGTAAATTTTATTATTATTTTATTTTATTAAGTCTTTAAGATAATATCATCTAGGTTAATTTTTTATTGTGATATAGAAGTAGTTACAGAATTAGAATTGTTAATTTTTGAATTAAGTATGCTTTTATTTAAAAATTAAATTAATAATATTTAGAAAATTATTTTAAAAAAATGGACATCATTTTTGAAAACTATACGTCGATAAATGGTTTGGGAAAATATTGGGAATTTTTCTGAAATAATTGATTTTTGGTGAATAGTAAAAAAATACAGTTTTTAGTTTTGGTGTATTAATGACATCATTAATGATATAAAAATGATTTCATAAATCTAGTAAACTTGTGTATAGTAAAATAATATATAAGGTGTCCCTAGTGACTTATACCATGGAAAAATTCCATGGTCAAGCCCATGGTTTTGTAAATACCACTAATGAAGTGTCCCTTGAAAATTATTAAAATAATCCCTCACTTTTCCTATAAATACAAACTCTTCCCTTCATTGAATTCCTTCCTAATTCTCCCTAAATGATGATATGGCCTCCTTACCTTCATAGTAGTCCTCCCAAGATTTCCTAAAGTCACCAAAGGTCCCAACCTTAATGTTTTAAGGGTTACTCTACATGGTAAGAAAATTCTTAATTTCTTTCTTTTTTCCATTCAAGTTCCCTTTTATGTGGTATATCTTTCAAGTTTCCATACCATGTTCTTATTTCTTTCTTATTCTTGACCTATTATATATTATTTTTCATTTCAGGATGGGTGACCCTTGTACCCTCTCTTCTTAATGTATTCAAAAACCCTGTCACATAGTCGTTGGGATGCCGAATTTTTGTAAGAGATTTCTCGCTTTTTGTTTTATTTTGAGTTACTTCCTTATTATTTCTTCATATATCTTTACCTAAGAGGCGTGAAATATCTAGAAATCATGTATAATCTTGATTTTATCATATTTATTAAAAATTACTCATCATTATTCTTCTCCTCTCCCACTATTTTAAGGAATAAAAATGTTGTCCAATTGTGTCAAATTATCGACATCATGGACGATGTGATTTCAAATTCCATTAATTATTTCAATTATGGTCATGAAACCATTTATATGCTTGAACCAGGTTAAAAAATATGTGTTATGACTCACCCAGGGTTCTGGAATTCATTTTTACTCATGGTTCAAATTTATAAGACAAAACGAGGTTGTTATTATCAAATAACCACTAAAATGATCTAAACGAACATCATTAATGTTCTAAATTATGAATCATCCTCGTGTAAGAATTCAAAATGATGAATGGAATAATTTATGTTACTCGATATATGTAAATACTACTACATTAAAATTCATGATCTTCACTTCCAATCGTCATGAACATCCATCATGAACCAATCTTGGACATCATGTAAAGAATTCACCCGAAAACAGTACAAGGGGAAAAATACTAACAATTAAAGGGTGAAATGATGTTTTGAAATTATCATATAAGATTTTATTAACATGAAAATGTTTCTATAAAAAATTAATAACAATCTTTTAACCATTATAGAGGAGGTTTAAAAAAGTTGGAAGTATGAAAAACCCAATGTAAGGAAATTCTTAACCCGATTTCCATTATTTGGGTTAACCATCTACTTAATTATTTATGGTCTATTTAAATTGTTTGTGTGATGGGTTATATTTTTATTATTTTTTATTATGTATATTTACAGATTATATACAAACTCCATCCACTATATTAAGTCTCTCTTCTATTTTATGATATTTACAAGGGGCAATTCTTTAAAAATCCTCTTTTTAAATTCAGTTTTGTGAAATTCCAAAGTAATGTTTTTATGGAATTATTAATGTTGTATGATTATGTTTTGGTTCATGGGAATTATTTATGATGAAGGGTGGGACCTAAATTTCCCTCCAATTCATTGGGTATGAGTAAGTTGGAGGCTGGCCGTATGGTTACTCCAAGTGTAACTACAATGGTCACACAAAGTAAGGTAGCCGTGAGGGTTACAAATTATAAGGTAGCCAAGAATGGTTACAAGATTATGTATGTAATGCCCCAATATACCATTATGATTATATTTATGTTCTCATGTTTTTTTGATCTTGTGTAAATCTCATGTTACACAAAGTAATTATATATGGGTGACATGAATGTCTTTTGAAAATTCTTTCATACGTTATGAGTATTCATGGACTAATGTGATCTTTCCTTCTTTTCCATACCTTAACAGGATTTTGTGGTCATCCCATGTTTTCAAATGATTTTTCATAGGTTAATGTATGTGTAATATAAGGAAGGAAGACATGTTAAATGTTGAATAATTGTCAAGGGGTCTTGTTTTATGTTTTAATGTTTTATATTTTGAAAAAAATGGAAACTGTTTTTATGGTATCCACGTTGTAATAATGTGTAATGTCATGAATGTACTGTCCTAATTATCTATATCTCTAAACATGAAAAGATCTTCAATGTAAAAGGAAGTGTTTTCTTGACTAAATTAAAGATTATGTATGTAAAAAGTCTAGGTCATTATCTAATTAATCTTATTTTTATGTGAAATTTACATTTTCTCATTAATTTATTCTTCATTGATGTACATATTTCATTAATAAAAAATTTTGTTGTTAAGAATTATTCCAATCCGATCCAATAAGATTTTTGTTTTCCATGTCGATTTTATTTCTTCAAAAAAATCGTTTTACTTTCTAATTTTTAAATACAAATATGTATTATCACATGAAATATTCACATTATCCTTTACCTTTTTTATATTATAATATTATTATTTTTGTTATATTGGTTTCAATAAATGTATTATAAAATATTAAGGCTTTTGTACTTTCATGTTCATATATTTTATCTTCCAATACACATTTCCTATAGAGAGTATTTTTTCATTTCCACGTATATATTATTTAAATTTATTTTTATATAATGTTTTAAGATGTTTTAATTCCAATATCTCATAAATGATATTTTAGAATGTAACTCAGATATTCTTTTACTTATTAGAATAGTAGAAAATATTTTCTAAATAGTTATTTTTATTATTCAATGTAAATTTTATCTTAATCTGTAAAACATATATCTTATAAGTAGTTATATATCATGAATCACACTCTAAATTCCCCTATTATATAGTGCTTATAGTTATTTAATTCGAGTTTTATCTTTTGTAACTCTTGACATCTTTTTATGTGATACCATTTGAAATGATATAAAACTCATTTCCTTTATAGGGGTTCTTTATGATATGATGTATGTAAAATTTCATGTGGCACACATATGTATGGACTTTATGGGGATAGTTCTATATATCCATCCAATGAATTTGTTAAGGATTCTTATCTCATTATACAATGATTTTGAGCACAACCATTATTGTTATTTTCATAGTTTTATGTGTGGACATTAATTTTTTATTTGAAACATGATGCATGAACATTACTGTTATGTTTACAAGTATATTCATGGACTTAATTAATGTTAAATTTTCCCAATATGTTATTTTATCCTATAATTATGTATGTATTTCAATTTTTATCCAAATTTTTATGTTCTGCTACAAGACGATGATATATAACAAGATCCACATTTATTTTATCATGTTTCCACATTATTATTCCATGGTATATGAATGAAAATTGAGGTTAAATGTATTTATCATGTCTCATAAAAAACAATTATTTCTTTTATAATTCTTATATGTTTTATCATATGCTTATGATCTAGCCTATGAATTAATTTTTGATTATATTTTTAATAACTAAAATTATGATCTCATTTCTTTTTTGTTTCCCACTTCTTAAAGGAATTATATCTTAGATTATGTGTATATGGAAGGATTAAGTAATGATATTAGTGAAGATATTGAATAAATTATGTGGAATTATATTTTTTATGTACATAATCTTCAAAGACACTAAACTTCCACCTCTCAAGGTAATGTGATTATGTTTGAGATTTAATGTTTAAATTATGGAAAATACTAAAATATATGATTTTTCTTTGAGAAATCTCACTTGGTATAAAATCATGTTATAATGTATGTGTTTTTAGCACCATAATTTTGAGGTGGTGTTTGAGTAGTCTCAAATTACCTTGGAATGATTTCCATGGAAGAGGTAGATGGACATCATGGTGCACTATAGAAAATTTTCTTGGATAAGGATATATTATTTACATTTAGATTATTTAAGGGTTTACATGGTGTTTTGAGAATAAAATTAAAATTGAGTAGAGATTAGGAGTCTTAGATATATGTGATGACATAAAGTGTCATTAAAATTATTGAGGATACAATTATTGCATGTGTATGTTACTTAGGGAAATACAGAAGGGTTATTTATCATTGGAAGATATTTTTTATAATAATAGTTAGCAATTATTATTTCATATGGAACCTTTTTAATTGTTATATGGTTGAAACTTTCTATATCTATTATGTTGGTTCAATACCGATGAATAGACTGTTTTAGACCTATCTTCGTGTGGTAGATGATATATCAAGAAAAATTGATTTGGAAGCATGCGTTTGCAGTTCATAGTATAACAATTTCTTTTGTAGATTGCTGATGATGACTCTTCAAGTTTGGTGTTGGGGATAATTTATTTTTTAATCATGGTACCAATAATTGGACACTACATTTTGGGTAAACAAGGAAAGTTAATGACACATAGTGTGGGGACACTTACAATAGTAGAATATAAAGGTGAATTTTCATATTAATTATATTTTCTATAATGTTATATAGAAATTCATAATGTTTTCCATGTCACTCAATTTGAGATTTACTTGTCTGATAGGTCCAGTATATTTAATTGAGAAGCAGTTGTATAGGAGCATAATGTGTTTAATATCAATATATTGAATCAAAATTTGGGATTAAGAGAAAATATTCATATTTTATATAGTAATTTTTTGTGAGATTCACATGAAATTATAGACCAATTCAATTTAATAATTGGGAAACATAAGATCACATATGAAAAGTGAGGTCAAAGATTTTAATTAATGATTTAATTTAGTGACTTTTCAAGAAGGAAAGGTCCTATAGTATGGATAATTAAAACAATTGTGTTTTAGATTGTTAAATTAAGTGAATTTATGAATTAGTTTATTTATTGAAGTTTTATTGATGTTAAAAAATTTGTTTTTTAAAATATTGAAATGTTGCTGACCTCATTTGAATTAAGAAGATATTAACACTGTGGTTTTATGGATTAATTTTTGGCAATTAATTAGATGGATTTAAATTCAGGTGTTCCAAATATATTATTATTTTCGAGGTCAGAGAATTAATTTTAATAAAATTAGTTTGGATAATATATTTGAATTTTTTAATAAAAATATTATGGATATAATATTTGATACGAGTAATGATTTTTTTTTTCAATTAAGTGAAATTAGGAAATTTGAGGAAATGAACAAAATTTATGGTTTTAATTAGATAACTTATAGGGGTTTAATTTATTAGGAGGCTACATGGAATTTGGGAATCAAATAAGAGGATTAATGATAGAATTCTCAAGGAGAAAATATGAGGTTTAATTGGTGGATTTATAACTCACAAAACAAGATTCATAATGAAAATATAATAAGGTTGAAATATTAGTTATATAAATTTAATTATAGAGTATTTAATTATTTTATTTTTTAGAGGCCTCTCATGATGATGGAATATGAGTGAAATTTGGATTATATGCTAGGCAAAATGTGGTAGAAGGTTGTTAGTGATAAACATTGATATATTTTATATTTTCATTCTTATAATTTTGTTTTATATTATTTATGGTATATATCATCCCATTATGAAATACTTTTTTCACTCAAAATAGTTTTTCAATTAATTAGTTGAAAGCACATTCAAAATATCAAAATTATATTTTTTTCTAAATGGAAAACTTTTTTGTATTTTTATGATAACATTTCTTATAATTATTAAAGATTAAAAAAATTGTTAGGGTTATTTTTTCTATGGGATATAATTTCTTCAACTTAAAAAAGTGATGGATTCATTAATAAGAGGTCTAATGAGGATTGCAAAAATAATGAAATACTGGTGAGACATATTGAACCCCCCTTATATAATTGGGCCATAAAATGGGTTATAAAACATAAATTGGGATAATTATAACATTATTTGAAAGAAAAATTAAATTTATAGATGTGTACAAAACTCCAAGTCAAAATTAATTGGATAGGTCTATTATAAAGGTGGTTCAAGTGGGTAGAAAATTTGTCTCAGACAACTCACCATTACCCATTGGCCACTGATTTTTATGGAACTATCTTTTGTATAAATATCATCTCATCCCTAATTATAAAATTATTATCAACTAAAGTGCAGGGTAAGAGATGTTGGGACATCCGTGTTTCAATTATATGATTTCTTATACTTCCATGGAGTTCTAAGATCCTTGTGATCACTTAAGGTGGAATTCACTTAAAATCACGAGATTCATGTTTTTTATATGAATGATATTTTTAACTATAGGTCTGTATAGTTTTTATCCATATTAAATTATTAATTAATTCATTTTTCTATTGGTATGGAACACTCACTCTCACGTGACCATGTTTTGGGTAGCCCATTTCATTGATATGTCACACATCATTTACAACTCTTTCTTCCCTTTTTGAGTCATGGAATTTATATAGTTTATATCGTTATATAAAACTTACATAGAAACTTGCACGGTCAAGAACATTTATATCATGGAATCATTAATAAAAGAAAATATAAATCTAGAAAACAAATAGAGTTTCTCAGGAGCTTCCTTGACAAGTTTGGGTTCTGAAGTTATATACAAATCAATCGGTCATTAGCAGTAGTTGGTGAATCAATTTTTATTTCAATTTGAATACTAGGATGAATCATAGTATAAACCACATAATTTTTTTTATTTTATTAAATTAAATTATTAAAAATATATAACACTTTATATGAAGTGATAAAGGATGATCATCAAGTAATTCCCCTAGGTTGATCATTCTTGATTAAACATTTTAATTTCTTCTTTGTTTTCCCACTTTGCATACATATTATTTCCTATTAAATAAAAAGACCCCCCATTTTCATGAGTCTAATTTATTTTAAATAATTTAAACATTATTTTAAAAATAATAATATGTAGATTTATTATATGATGACTTATGTTTCTTGTTATAATACATATTTTCTATAAAAATAAATAAATAAATAATTTGATGCGTTAAAAAACAAGACCAATTTTTGCACCTTTGTTGGGGATTATTGATAATTTATTATTTTATTTATTCACTTTATATTTCTAATTTATTTGCACTTTATTTATTTTTCTTTCCCTTATCAATCCTCTTTTTTTTTCATTTTTTAGATTTTTTGTTAGGGTGTGTTTTCCCTCTTTCTTCATCTCTCTTCTCTCTAGTTCTGTTAAATAGTTTTTTATTCTTCATTGTCTTGTTTTTTTCCTTTTTTTATTTTCTTATGTATTAAAAAACAAACCAAAAATAAAATAACAACATTTTATTGATATTATTTGTAAAATAAATGTTACTCAAAATTGACCTTGAAGTTGAAATAACACTCCACTCATAGATTAGGTCATCAAGATTAGGGATATCAAGTAACACCAGGGATTCCATTGCGGAACAAAAATGATTATCAAACCTACAGATTAATGAATAAAATAAAACATATAAAAATGACGCTATAAATAAGAGTATCTTAAAATAAATTTCTACCACAAATGTATAGTACCAACTTTTATATATCGAATACCTCAAAGAAGGAACCAACTCTGAGCTTCGATCAAGAATCTTATACATAATCCCTGAATTCCATAGTCTACATTGTAAATAACCTCAAAAATAACTCATGGAGTTTTATATAGTGTTCTCTACCATGAAACAACAAGTTTTTTTAAGGACCTCATAATGTTTAGGTATGTCTCTTTCACCCTTGACGGTGTTTAAAAATATTGGTCATACCATCAACCTATCACAATTGGTGGATGGGATGAATTTAAATGAACATTTATAAAGGTTTTCACACATACTATCATACTTCGACTATTATAAAATTAATATATTTCATTATGAAATCATGTTGAGATACCATTCATGAATAATGGTAGAGATTAAAAAGATTTTTCTCTAGTTTTCCCCACCAATAAATTATAAAATATACACAAATTTAATACTTCAATGATAGAATTTCCCCCCATAGATCATGAAAGTATAAATGCATAATCGTTTGGTAATATAGAGGATAAAACTCTAACTTTGACTTAGTAATTAATATCTAATATGGCTTAAAATGTAAAATAATTCAGTACATGAATGATAACACCCACTCAAGGAAATCCTATATTAAACTATTCTTCTTTATAAAAAAGTTTTCTAATAAAATTAATAAAATTAATAAAATTAATTAAATTTTAATAAAATTTTAACAATCTCAATGTAATTAAAAATTACAACCTATTCATTTATATTAACTTTTTTATGCTGATAAAACCCATTTCTCTAATCAATGCGCCAAATTTTGGATTTATCTAATTCATGTGTAGTGGTATTTTTTGAGAATTCATTTCAATGAGAATAAATATTTAAGAAGGAATATTTTAGGCCAAATCCAATACCTAGGTGTAAACCGAAAAAACAATATAGATAAGGAGGCACCTCAAGCTATCTTAAGTGGATATGGTATCATTTGTGCCTAGGTATACACCCTTGTCATCCTTTCCCTTCCCACATTATTTCCCAAGTCCACCCTAATATGAACCATGCACCATGTAAATTTTAAGGAAAATGGAATCTTGAAATCTACAGTCACAACATACTACACAATAAAAAATTCAAGAACTATGAAATTAAGTGGGACTATTAGTAAACACCATAGGTGTCATAATGATTCATAGTTCAAGAAAAACACCATCCCAAACTATTTTAAATCCCCAAAATAAAGGTAATATTTGTGAGATTACACATTATAGTGGTAAATAGTTTTATCCATCCAATGAGTCTATAAAAAAGAATTTACTCAGCTTTTAGAACTTTCTATTTTAATCCTAAAATGATTCATGTGAAGATAAACCAAAAAAAATGTTAAAAAATTTAATAATGTTTAGTCCCTTGAATCTCTCATTCCCCTTATATTTCCCTAAAGTATTTTATAATCAATGAAAAAAATTTATAATGAAATTGTTTATGATACTATGTATTCATTTGAAATAGTATAGGTAAATACTACTTCATTGGATTTATTTAAAAATATTCTTCACTATGCTAAATTTCTCAAAGAAATTTTTCCCATAGGTGGTGTTTAAAAGGGAATGAGAGAGTCAACCTTGGAATGAACACCTCAATTTTGATACAATCAACGATGCTAACCAAATATAAAGATATAGAAAATTTTATAATAACTTCCAGCATATTAGATACTTTCATTTATGATGAAATTATTTATTTAGGTGCTTTAATTATTGTGATAAATCATTTTATTTATATTATTTTACAACTCGGAGAAATTAAACTAATAAGAATAATTCTAAAAATTTCCAAACATAGCATGGTACACCCAACTAGGGTGATCAAGGAAATCCTTGTGCGCATGAATAGTCCCATCCACGTAGAATTATTCTTCCTTGAGATGGAATATACTTGAACCTATGGGTATTAACATATCATTATTTAGAGACCATTTTCAAAAACATTGATGAAAATAATAAACCTTTCACATTAGAATATTTCTCTTGTTTTTTTATGATAAAATGTAAGTTAAAATATCCTTTATATAATAAAACACCCATTTTATGAGCATTCCACTCTTTCTAACTATCCTATGGATATTTATCCTCATAACACACAACCAATAAATTCTTCTCATAACCACCATTTATACTTTTATTCACTCATTGACATGATATGATTTGAGTCGTGTATTGAATATTTTATGGGATTAGAAAATTTTTATTTTTTTATTTTAATTAATGAGTGTGCACATTCTGATGTACCCATTATTATCAATGATCATAGAAATACATTTTTTATTGATTATATTTCCAAAGTGGATAAATGTGAGTTAATTAACAATATCATTGGCCTCAATCCCCCCAAATCACTTCACCAAATCCAAAAAATAGTAGTTTTGGAATAAAATAACTCTTAAATTAAAATATGTATATCTTGAGGGTATTGACCAATTTACCATCATTATTTCCAGTAATATCTCTCCATAGATGAAATTAAAACTATTAGACCATTTGATCATATAAAAAGGTGATATGATAGACATTTGATGATATTACTGGTATTATATAATCTATTTATATATTGAACATAATTTTTCAAGATAAGGATAATCCCATAAGGTTCGATTAATATTTGAAAATCCCACCCTCCTTGAAGTGGTACAAATAAAGGTGATAAAATTACACACTTTTGGGATCATCTATCCCATATCTGATAGTAAATGTGTTATCCCAAAAAAATTAATGCAAAGAAAAATGGAACAATAATAGTTTCCAATGTATAAAATTAATTGATTCCCACACATGTGTAAAATATTTTTAGAGTCTATATTAAATAAAATTTACTAATTTAGTGAATGAAAAAGAATCTATTTATTATTCATTTCATTGAACAAATGTTATAAAGTTTGTATAGTAAGTCTCAATATTGTTTCCATAATGGCTATTTATTTTATTTTCAAATCCATATATCCTGCGGTGATTAAGAAAAGAACAAATTTTCCTATCAGTTAAGAAAAATTTTAAATAGGAGGATGATATTTAGTTTTTTGAAATTATATTAGTACCTTTTATTATTTGATGGTCAGTACCTTCTATTAGTTCTTAGGGTATTGAATATTTGTTTTCATGAATGTTTTCATTATTTTTTGATCTTCCTTTAATTTTTTTAATGATCCTAGGTTTAATCCTTTACCATTTCATAAAAAATGATCACATATTAAATTATGATAAATTCCATTTTATGATATAGTGGGAGATAATTATATGGTATATAATTTAATGTGAGGGAATTTAAGTTGAAAAACAAAAAATTGGAATAATTGCCTCCCAACCATTTCCAAAATGTGTTCAAAATGTATAGTTCTTTAGGTAATTATTGTTTTTACTATATAGTAATTAATTAATTTATTAAGAACAAACATACAGTTTCATGATTTCTAGGAAAAGAGATTTATTTTTTATTTGATAATAATTCGATTAATTATTATGATTTCCTAAAAAGGAGTCTTATATCCTCATAAACAAACTAACCACCTATTTGGGATATCCCTATCCAACTTAATTTTTATTTCTATAACATTTTTTGTTGATGTTTTATCATAAGGTGTGGAGGCAGATTCCCATGTAATTGTATATTGGTCACATAACATATATCAAACATTAGAAAACTTGACAACCATTGAAGAAGATATTCATTCCATTCTAATTTCCTTTGATAATTTTCAATCTTATATATTTGGGTAAAACCTAATTTTGTTTTTTGATGATGCTGCACTTTGGGTTATCATTATGAAGCTTGAGGTTAAGCCCCACCTCATACTACTGATGATCCTCTTCTAGAAGTTTTACCTAGATATATAAGATAACAGTAGCGTGTAAAATATGGTATTTACTGACATTATTTAGAATACATCAATAATGGAAGATCATGTTGAATCATACCTCTTTATTAGAGAGTTCTTCCAAGATTATCACTTTTGTAATGTAGTGGAACTTACCCCTTGGTATATGTATAGTATTAATCCAATGGTGGCATTTGGGTCTACATTTATTTTAGAACTGCATAATCCCAAAGACTTAATCATGATAGATGATGGTATGTTAGGTATGATCTATACTTGTGATGAATTTTTAGTGACTAGGTTGTTCATCATTGTTCCCACAAACTTGATTTCATATCTATTTTTTACTTCTCTCATACTCTACAATATGTAGGAAAATTTAGATCTTAACATATATCTTAAAAAGTCCTTGATTCCAAGATTTATTTTCTGACACTGTATATAGTTTCTCATAAGGTTTTAATGTCTTGAATATGAACTTAATTCCTAGGGAATATCTCTGAGAGGAATGAAATTACCTAACGACCCATATTATTTTATGAGATATTTGATTCATGGGGCATTTATTTAATGAAGCCCTTAAAAAATTAATTTGGATGAATATATATCATGATTTATACTGATTATATTTCTAACGGGTAGAAGAAAAGTAAAATTGGGCTGATGAATTTTTTGTTGGTTTGGAATTTTTGAGATCTCATATTTTTAGAAGGATTGGTTTAATGATGTTTTTTGTCATCGAACATGGTTCTAATTTATTTAATTGTATTATTAAAACCATTCTCCCTATGTATGAGGTTATTCATAAAGTCTCTATTGAATATCACCTTTAAAGTAACTGATAAGCATCTATTTCAAACCAGGAAGTTGATAAAATCATTGAAAAAATTGCACAACCCAATTATAAAGGTAAGAGTTTGTGCATAGATGATGTAATTTAGGCATAAAATAAATCTTTTAAAACCTCCACAAGAATTTAACCCTATAGGATTGTATTTTTAAAGAATTTTCACCTCTCTATGGAGGTAGATCACCATGCATATTCGACTATTAAACATTGTAATATATATATCTCAGATGTAGGTTAGAATATGTCATTATAGATTACCAATGAGCCCGTACCCATGTGGTAAGGGATCCAGATTGGCATCCAAGAGACCCAGGTTCAAAACTGGGTGGAGGCGAATTTTCAGGTTACTGAAGCAGGCACTGTAGCATGCACTGTTCAGTACTGTAGCAGCCAGACTATTCACCTGATTTGGGATTTTGGGCCACCGGTTTGGGCCTACGGGTCTCAGGGCCTTCGGGCAATAGGGCCTTCAGGCCATTGAAGAGCATGAAGTATCCCAGTTCACACAGAGAAGGCCCCATATGAGTATCAGATCACCAGTAGCAGTCACCAGAAGCAGAGCTAACCAGATTGGAAGAATGAGAGGGTATGGAAACCGCTATCGGGACCAGGCACCGTGTAGCTTTGTATGGGGCAATGCTAGCCGATAAACAATGCAGCTGGGGAGCTTAAGGAAATCAATGATGCAGAATATGGGGAGGGGAATATCTAGTGGGCTGGGCCTACGGGTCATGTATTGGGCATGGTATTCCTCTGTGCCACCATGTCATGTATTACAGGTCATGTCGGGCCTTGTTCCATGGGCCTACAGGGCATGTACGGGTTCCCCTTCAACACTTAAAAGGGGCATTATCTATTATAAAATAAAAAAGAAGGCCTTCCGACCATTTGGATCATTATAGATTCAATAGTTGGAATAAATTTTAAATGATGAATACAATATGTCTTAGATTTAAAAGGAGAATAAAAAGGATATACATGATGATATAATTTATAATTGAAATCTCTATTTTGTTGATAATTACCTCATGTATAATGTTATGCTAAAAATGAACCCAATTAAGCTTTATTCCAAAAGTTTTAGTCCATATATTGTTACTAATTTTTATCATTTTTTATGAAATATAGGTATTTCATGAGTAGATAAGGTGAAGGTTTTACATAAATGGGAAAAATCATAAATACCTCCCTGAATATTTTCCAAAGAATTTAGTGGAGGAAATCCGGCTAAAGGATTCCACATATGAAACCAATTAGTTGGTTATCCCTTCTACCTACCTTTATTTACTAATCCATTTTCAATGAATTTATTACAATGAGTAAAATTTTTTTTTAAGTGTGGGGGAGGGAGATATAATTTAGTTATGTTTTTATTTTTTTATAAATATAAATTAAAAAAAGACAAAAAAATCAAATTTTTTATTAAAAAAATTGATGTGTTTATATTATTTATTTTTTTATTTATTTTTTTTTTAGGTAAAAACTGAGAATAAATAAAATAATCAGAATCATTTTTGATACAAGAGACAATTGTGAGGGAAATTCCATTTTATTTTAAAAATGATTTCAGATGAATGTTTATATGAAATATTTTTCTATACTTTAGATTTTAAAATTATTAATTAAAGATTGATGGTTTTTTTAAAACCCATACCTCATTAGAAATGACCAATATTAATTTTCCCAAACATGAAAGTTTCCCTAAACAAATCTGGTCAAAATATTCTAGATGACTTATATTGATTAGTGAAATCAATTTTTTAATATAGAACTTGGTTTTATACTTTATAAATTTTTTACTAATGGTGTAATGTGCTGGTGTCGTTGAGGTGTTTCTTGGATATCTTGTTTTAGGTTTTGTCCAATTTTATATCCTAACGATACATTTTCCACTAAAAATCCCTAATATACATGAATTCTCTTATGGGAATCTCTATTAAAATATCATTTTCCATCCAACCGTCACTCTTGTGTACATTGAAAGATCATAGTTTCATGTGATTGTGGGGTAATTTGGGTAATTAATGTATTATCATTTGGATGAGATAAATTGTATGAGAATTTTAGTGTTAGTTGTTATTTTTGGGATGGTCCATAAGTCATGTTTCACAATATAAATTCATTTGATTCCTAAAAAATAAGTTAAAAAATGAAAAAAAACATAATGAGGATTGAATTATTTTCTATTCTCATTTTTTTGATTCATGATATTTCTAATAATTAAAAGGGAATGAGAAATTATCAATTCAATATATTCACTTTTCATCCCATTCACTAAAATAATATTTAAAATAAAAATTGTATTTAAAAATACTTGAGGAGGAAAAATATTTCGTTGTACATTAATTGCTGTGACATGTGACATGTATTGAAAGGATTAAATGAGTTAGGTGATTCATGATAGGGTATATTGATTGAGGAATTGTCATTATATATTTAATGATGCATTATGTACTTTATTATAAGATAAAGACCACCTCTTTCTGGTCTTATTTTTTAAAATATAACCCACCAATCATAATCCTAAATGTAAATCCTTGAAAATTATTATGATTGGGAAAATATTATTTATATATTGTGTCAATATTTAGGATTTTTCCAAAGAATGATATATATTTCATGGTTTTCAGATGAGTATTACTTTTCATTAATTTCATGTTTAGGGATAAGTGATTTAAAATTCATTGTGAGGTAGGTCAATAAATGTCACATGGGTGAATGAATGAGGTTAAATAAATTTGTATTTTATTGAAGAATAATAAAAGGAAAATTTATTTAATAAATTATACAATTTTTATTTAACATTGAAAATAATCTTCTAAATATCCCCAGTTTGATTTATGTATGGATCTTGATTCAGATATATTACTTCTCTTCATAGTGAAAATGTTTAGCTAATGGGGTTTGAGAAAACATTGATATATTTCTTATTTTAACCACTGGAAATGTAATTTAAAATGTTTAAATATTTTAGTATTCTATTATTAATTCTTTTTTAGTAGTATATTTTTTTTAAATGTCACAATTACATTATGGTATAAATGAACAACTTATATTTAGGATAGTTTTTCTTAAAAAGTCCCAAAATTAAAATTAAAATTTTTATTGATTCTAGGTTTAAGGGTGCATAATTTATTTAATTGTACCAATATCCAGATCTTATTATAAAATGTACAATGGGCCCCAAAAATAGAAAAAAATATGTGAATAAAATATTGGATCACACTTAATTAATTGGGCAATTATTTGCGTAATATAATAAAAATTTGATAAATATAATATAACTGGTAATAAGAATCAAATTCTAATATATCCAAAAAACAAAAATAAAACATTATGTGGGAATTTTAGTCTTGATGATGGTTTAAGACGATAGAAAAATCAGTCATGGAAAACCCACCTATAGCTATAGGAAATTGGATTACTTTTGGAACTATCTTGTGTAAAATTACTATAATAAGAATATTATCCATTATTATCAATGTATTCTGTACCATATGGTAGAATTGGAGTCTATATGTTGTTTATTTATCTATGTTATGGTTTTCTCTCATTTCTTAGAGTTCTAATTCCCCTGTGATCACCCTAGGAGAAAATTGATAAGAATATAAATATTAATGTTTGTATTTTATGTATGACCCTTTTAATTATATATTTTCATGTAGTTTTTATCCATATTTTTTATTCTTTATTAACTGATTCTTTTTCTGTTATATCACACTTAGACTCATGTGATCATGTTTAAGGGTACGTATTCATTTGATTTTCACAAATCGATCATTACTCATTATTCCCCTTTTCAATCATACTCTTTATATAGTTTATACTAGCAGATCAAAATGAAATAAACACTACTATAACCATAAATATTTATGTAACGAAATCATGATAAAAATAATATAAAAACATGGGCAACACAATGAGTTTCTCATGCTTTTCATTGAGGATGTTGGGTTATGAGGTTGGATTCAAATCATTTGATCATCGGAAATAGCTGGGGAATCAATTTGGGTATTTAAATAAACACTATAAGGTATACCTATATATATCACATTAAAAATCTTGTTTCAGTTTTTTGAAATTAATTATTTGAAATATCTAAACACATTTCTAAAGAAAATTATGGATGATCATCATGAAATTCACTTTAAATTTTTTGTGCTCGATCGAAACTATTAAATATTTATTTATTTTCTTGATTTTATAATATATTTTTTCTAATTAATTCCACAAAAAAATTATTTTATAAAATATAAATTATTTTATTAAATTTAAGACTTCCTTTAAAAATAATTATCGAAATCTTCATTAGGGGATTAATTAGGGATCCTATTATAGAAAATAAATTTAAGTAAAAAAACTATTTTGACAGGATAGATATTTTACCCAATGAGGTTGGTCAAAGGATTAAGTTATTTAGTGTGGGTTTATATATATATTTTATTAAAAAAAATATTAAATTTACTATGGGTATTATTATTTCATGAAAAAACAATTTTAATGTGTTTCTTTTAAGAGGCATCAAATAATAATTTTATGAAATTTCAAATGAGATGTTCCAAATGAGAATGGGTATCATCTAACTTACTGGGAAATTATCATTTATACTCTCTTCATTCAAAACATACTAACCAAATAGTAACACATTGCTATTAAAAATTGATCATGGTTCATGAAACTTATTATAGGTCATGCACTATTAATAATGGTGTTTCATAAGGTTTTCTAATATGGTATGGGTCCTGTAAAATTTTAAAAAGTTGGTCTTCTCTATGAGTTGAGATCAATGAATGATTATTTTAATAGGACATGAAGGCTTACCTAAATGAGATAAGCGAATAAGAAATTTTTTATCGATATATGAAATATAATATATGTAAGTAGTTTTAATACTTTCTATGATATTTATAATTGATTTGTGATTTATTGGTTGATTAAGAACATTACATAATTTGGATATAAATTTTATTATTGATGAAACTTTTTTCCTATAAATTACAATGTGAAAACCTCTCTAAGAAATATATAGTGAAATTATTTCATTTTTAATGATTTTAAAATTAGTTTTTTTGGTATTTTCACATAATGTAAGTGAAATAGTGAAAAGTTGTTTTAGTGAGTACTATTTTTAAAGAATATTTTCTAATTAATAGATGTAGTGGGAGAATTTTGAGAGTGTGAATTAAGGGGGGTGATGAACAAAAGGGGTAAACTCATTCCTTATCATGATGAAGTGGAGGTTGTGAAGTTAAATATGTAAATGGTTGGTAAAATAGTTTTCATAATAAAATAAAACATGTAATTATAAAAAATAAACTATTTACACTAAATAATTCCTTATAATGTGTAATTTATCAAGAGATAAAGAGTTTTTAGTGATTATAAAAATGAGAAGTTCTCTATTTAATTTTTGAAAAATAGTATATTTTTATATTGTATTTGGAAATTAAGGTGTTTTAAGAAATTTTTTATAAATTGAACATTTTATATAGAGGTATTTTAATGAAAAAAACTTGTTATGGAATGGAACTTAAATCTGAGTTTAATTTTATGGTGTTTTCTAGGAAAAGGTTTATTTTATGAATATGGTTTTGATATTAAGGATTTTGATACATTTTTTAAAAAAATTATTTAAATAGACCATTTATTTAAAAAAAATATTTGTATTTATCCTTTTTTATTTTAATTGTATTTTCAGGATTTGATCATTGATTTATATTTATTGGAGTTTTTTGAAAATTTTTAAATGGTTATTCTCACCCATACATGTTCACTTAAGTGGGAATGAATCCATGATTTTTCATGATGTAGGTATGGGAAAAGTCTCAAAATATTACAGTGGATATTCCTAGATCAACATTAGATATAAGTATGGAGGATTTAATGGCTTGGTCTAGAGCCACACTTGATTATTTTGAGTCAACATGTGCTTTTTATTTTAGTGTTGTGAATTGTAAAATATCATTCATTTTTTATATTCAATATTGGGGGTTTTATAATAGATTTTTATACTTTACAAGTGTTTTTTATTTGATCCCATGTGTTTTAGGGAAACTAATTCCCTAAGGGTTTAGTTTTTTTCCTTGTATGTAGTTTTCAACCTCTGGTGATTGGTGGATTGTTCATGAATCCATGTGGTGATTCGGTTAGGACCTCAGTATTTTGCGATAAGGACCCTGCCTTAAATATTACATAATCTTAAATTATGTCAAGAATTCACATTGAGGATATTTTTCAGTTTAGAGTTTCAGAGAATTAGTCCATAACTATTACATAACAACTTTAATATTACATGTAGACACTACTACTCAGTAGCCACTTTTCATAAAATAAAAACACTTTAAAAGAGACATGTCTAGTTCCATGTTTTAGATAGTATGACTTTCTGTGATCCCATCCTTGACCCTATTCATCTTTAAGTCATGTGGAAAACATTTCAAAAACTTGGGATGAGTATAAAAAGATCAGTAAGGGATATAAAATAAGGAAGGAAAACATTATCCCATCAATAAATAAAAATCAATGAAACCAATACTTTTCAATCATAACATACCTTATGGAATCATATGATATATGAAATAACATACAGAAATGATAAATCATTAAGGCAACTTGTGGCATCCATATGGAACTTACATTTTAGCTATCACAACAACGTAAGGAGTCACTTTTGGAATACCCATCATAGTATATTCCCTAAATCTCTTTGTAGAAACATTAATGTTTACCTCCATCATGTTACCCAATCCAATAGAGAGTTATCTCGGGCTCACCCACCCTAGGTTTATCACGGAACCACCTGTATATGTAAATAATTCCAAATAACCATAACATATTCATAACACCTAAAACATTAATAAAGTAAAGATAACATTTCCACATTGCAATCACAATATATCCTTTCATGATATTACCATAATCAATGCTTTATCAAACCATTTTTAAAACCATTTAAAACATTTAATAAAGAGATCTATGAATCAAAGTGTCCCATACCACTTTGAAGCTTTTAAAGGAATTAAAATTTTAAAACAGTAATGTCCATATAAAAAAATCCTTAAAAACATTTTGAAAACATGGATATTAATAATAAATAGTTATAATATTAAATAATTAAAACAATATTTTTCTTAAGTAGTTACTAACCAAATGAGATATGCATGAATACAAATAATTGAGGAAAAAAATTTAATAAAAACTTCAAAATATCACGATAATAAAGGTATTCATGATATAATATTCCAAAGGACAGTATATACACAATATAAAAGTGAATTGGTGCATAACAACTATGAGGTCTCAATGGAATGTAAACTGAGACGAAATCCAATATATAGATGGTATCCTTAGATTAAGGATAAATCAATTATGTAATTATGTTTGAAAAATATAAATACAGCCAATATGATAGGATATTAATTCTAAAACAATCATATTTCATTCACAGATATTCATAGTACGACATAATCAAGAAGTAGAGGTTTAACCTAAATAATTTAAATTGGGTAAAGGAGTTCCCTTACAATACTTCGACAGACTAATGACATCACTTTAAAATTAAAAAAATAAGTTGATGAGAGATAACAAGGTATCTCAACACTTGGACATACAATTTACAATAATAATGATATATAAGAACATATCCCAACACAAGAAGATGTAAATTAAAAGACATAACAAAAAGAAGTATTTTAAAAAAGAGGAGGGTGAAAGGTTCCCTTACCGATTTGGAAACATTGGAAACGTACACCCCATGAAAGAAGGATCATAAAATGAAGATTTAAATAAAAAAAATTAAATTATATTACACAAATAATACAATAATGGGTATTACATACACCACACAAATGGAAATAGTCTAATATATAGCATGAATCTCATGGGAATAAAAGTGAGATGAAAACCCCTTACCTCATTGTAATCAATCGAGTCGTATGACCAAAAGATAGTAACCACACCATTAATTATAGAATACCATGAATATAAAGGGAATCATGATAATAAATATTAAATTTCAGTACATAATACCCCACATTCAAGAAATAAGTTGCGAACAATGGCAATCCCACTAAATTAAATGTGAGATAAGAATCCCTTAACAAATGTCCTATAAGGCCCCGGCCTTAAACCTTACTTAATATTTAATTAAATTAATAATTCACATTGAGGATATTTTCAGGTTTATATTTTTAGAGAATTAGATCATAAATCATGAATTACATTCCACATTTAAACAAACTCGTTACATAAAAGATAGTATTAGTTTTTTTCCCATCAACAGAAAAATATTTAAAATAAAACATGGATTCTTTCTTGACACTTCCTTGACACTATCATCATATCATGTACCTTTCCCTTGACCTGTGAAAAACATTTCCTAAACATCAGATGAGCATAAAAAGCTCAGTAAGGGATATAAAAGTATGAAAAGAAAACATTAGTCCATGTATGAAAACATACTTTACTCATAAAACATAAGCATT
This sequence comes from Viscum album, assembly GCA_963277665.1. NCBI lineage: Eukaryota > Viridiplantae > Streptophyta > Magnoliopsida > Santalales > Viscaceae > Viscum > Viscum album. The sequence goes on from OY728142.1 coordinate 1,546,905,771, forward strand.
TTAACATACCTCATCAAATCATGAATAAATCATATAAATCATAAGGCATAAAGGTAACTTGCAGCATTCATAACATTATTATTTAGGGAGTAACCCTCTTGGTTACGTTTGGAATACCCATCACAGTATATTCCCTAAATCTCTTCGGAGAAACATTAACATTTAACCCCTTCGCGTTACCCAATGCATTGGAGAGCTATATCGGGCTCATCCACCCTTAGTTTATCACGGAACCACCCATCTTCATAATAATTCCCAAGAACCATAACATAATCGTATCACTTAAAACAAGTATAAAGGAAACATAACATTTCCAATTTTCAATCACAATATATCAATAAAACACATTGATATAAAAACATTATGAAAACCATTTTCAATACCAAAATAAAAGAAGATTAAAACATGGTATTTATTTTTCATTCAAAAAAAGTTATGGCTTGTAGAGGAAGCCGAAGCTCAAATAATGGTCATGGTGGTGGAGAAGTCGTTTTCGCCGCATATCTACGACAATAAATACATTCCTTTTTTTTCGTTTAGTAAAATGCTTTGTATAAAAATATTCCTTTTGAATAAAAGAAAAGTCAAATGGGTTTATACACCGTATAAATGAAATTTGTGTATAAAACAAAATATGCCTCAATGAAAGGAGATTGAGACGATGTCCCTTACAAAGACGGTATCCTTGTATTAAGGATAAATTAATTACATAACTATGTGTGACAAATGAATACACCAAATATAAGTGGATATTAAGTGTAAAACAATCAGAGGACATTCACACATATTCATAGAAATATATATTCACGGAGTAAAAGTTTATCCCAAAGAATCAAAATTGGGTTAAGAAGTTCCCTTGCAAAAATTCAACGGCCAAACGACGTCACTTTAAAATTTAGAAAAAGAGTTGATGAGAGATAAAAGGGGTATCTCATCACTTGGACATAAAATTTACATAAATAAGGATATATAAGAACATATACCAACATAATATTATGTGAATTAAATGACATAACAAAATAAGTCTTTTAAAAAGAGGAGAGTGAAAGGTTCCCTTACCGACTTGGGTAACTTTCAAAACGTACACCCCATTGAAGAAGGGTAATACAATGAATATGTAAATACCCATAAATGAAATTATATTACACAAAGAGTATAATAATGGGAAGTACATACACCACTCAAAGGAAATGGTGTCAAATGTAGCATAAATCTCATGAGGTTAAAAGTGAGATGAAAAATCCCTTACGAAAACTCGGTAGCCTAACGACGCCACTTATAACTTTCAAAAATGAATTGATGAGATCAAATAGGTTCTCTCATCACATTACAATAAAACGTACAGAAAGAGGAATATAAAAGAACATCCCCCATAACAATAAATAGGAGCTTAAAATATGTGACATAAAGGAGAGTACTTAAAAATAAAGAGAGAGGTTAGATCTCTTATGAAAATTCGGTAGCCTAACGGCGCCACTCAAAACTTCCAAAATGGATTGATGAGAGGAAATAGGGTCTCTCATAATATGAACATAAAAAGTACAATATGAGTAATATAAAAGAACATACCTATCATAAAAAAGATGATCTGAAAAGGAATTACATAAAAGAGTGTACTTAAAAATAAAGAGAGGGGTAGGATCCCTTACCTCGTGTCTGACATGACTCGATCATTCATTAATCTTCTTTAAATCGGATAACTCTCTTTGATTTGAGCTCAAAGGCTTCCTTGGTAATGATTCATACCAAATTTAGGCTTCAATGATGAAGAGAGGGATTTGGAGAGATGAAATGGGCAGGGGTTGGCTGAGCCAAAGGCATAAAAGGTGTGTGTAAGGTGGTAGAGGTGGGGGCCTTTTATAAGAGGAGAGGAGGTGCACTCTTGGAAAGTTATAAAATATTACTTTATTATAAAATGATTTTAATATTTAAAAGTTCCCAAAAGAATATATTTAAAGGATAAGGTGATAAGGTTTCAAAATCCACCCATCCAATAGGTTTGTGACAAGTTTAAGACTTAGATTTCACCCAATCATCTCATTTTATTTAAATCGTTCATTTATGAGGTAATCGCTGCATCATCATGGTGTCATAAATAAATTAATTTATTTAATATCTAAAAATTATAAAACAAATATAATGATTTAGGAAATATTTTTATATTTCTAATGAATATTTATAGTAAAAAATATTACTTGTATAACCCCATTTAAAAATTGTTTTAGTAAAAACAACTCATGTTTGTGACATTTTTATTTTAACTTTCAATAAAAAGGTATTAATGACATTTTCCAACAAAAGTGGATCCAAGGGATCCTGAAGTTGACCCATGGATTGTCTTGGTCGTCCATGACTCATAAAATGAGGGTAGGACATGTGTCTTGGTCATTTCATATTATTAAAACATTATTTTTACCATAAACTACACTAATTACCTCTAATCACGATTAAAACTTAAAAGTTACTATTCACCAAAAAAATTATATTAATCCCATTGAACCAAATTTTAATTCTTAATGAAAACCATGTATGTCGGATTTTTGAAATTTAAAACACAGAGGTGGTAAAATTTTATTTAAATGAAAAATCAGTTTTTTAAGTACCACTTAGTGGTTTTACTATTCATCAAAAATTGATGTTTTCCAGAAAAATACCAAAAATTCACCATAAGATAAATTTGATATTCTGAATTCAAAAATGATGTCTATTTTAAAAAATTAAAAACATGTAAGTTACATTAATTAATTTAATAATTAATTCCCGCTATCAGAACAAATAGCGTGTTTTTATGAAACAATAAGTATCAAAAGTCTGACACTAGTTTAAGTCTAATTTCAAGATGTAATTAATTCCAAAGACCACTATTGGATTAAATGGTAAAAATATATTCTAATTTCACTTTAAAACCAATTAAAAATATAATATAATCATATAAATAAATTATATTAAAAAGAGGTTTTGAATTAAAAGACAACATTTTCACTATTCATTAAAAAATGAACTTTATCGGAAAAATTCCAAAAATTTACACAAAGTAAATTTTCATGTACCGATTCTAAATAAGAATTTTATTTTGTCAAATATAACACATAAAATTATCAAAAAGTAGATTTATAAGTGGTTCGTCATCAAATGGTTGTTAATCGACCATTTAAAGAATATTAGATTGTTTACGCTTAAAATTGGATTCATTCAAATTTTAAGCCCCTAACATTTATTCGATAAAAGTAAAACTATTTGACAAACATATATAATCATTTTGTAGTTAGTTCCATTCATTCTTGCCATTATAACGACTAGGCATTAACTATCATTTAAAATAATATTATTTTATTATTAGAGTGCAACGTAAGATTCCTAAGAAACTAGTTATTGCATATTGGGTACACCATCGAGTATATCATCCCCTTTAAAGTAATATTAATATTTTATTCAAAAATATTAATAAATGTGAAAATGTCATATTCTTTATTTACCTGGGGTGTTACATCTTTCCCCCCATTTGGGAATTGCGTCCTCACAATTTTAAAATTGGGCTTGGAAACTTCATTAAAAATCCCACATCAGAACAAGAGTCAGTAAAACAATCACTTTAAAATAAAGATAGAGAAGTACAAAGGTCACCTGAGTTAACCCATACTAGGATTCCATGTAAGAAAACATAGATATGGAGGAAAAAACAAAGGGTCATGTTCTGAGGGAGAGTGATAGTAAACATGTCTAGGAGAAAGTTAACCATAAGAAAATCACAAACTTGTGATGGGTTAAACGGTATTCGATTTCCCAGTAGGAAAAATTAATAGAAAACATTTTTGTTTTAAGTTACTCTTCATTGAGGAATTTATTTTTGAGCTTAACTAAATCATAATGAAATATACTTACTTGTCACATAGAATTTCAACTTTTACTATATTCCTTAATCAAACTCATACTTTCTCCAAAAGATGAGTTTTTAGGAAGACTTGTTCACATTAAGAGTACTATAATCAACTTCTTGAAAATCACCTAACCCATAAAAGAGAACTATATATTTCCCATGTCTTTAGGAAAAATCCAAAACAAAAATTGTTAGTATGAGATCAGATAATCCACAAAAGTACAATCCTTTATAAAAAGAAAATCTATTCTTAATCTACCAAATTTGTCCAAAAAAACCCAAAGTTCAACGAAGACCATTATATAAACAATTGTCCATAAAATTCTTCAAAGTAAAACAAACTAAGATCGAAACCCAAATATTTGAAGGATTTAATCACATAGTCTTCCAAGGTAAAAATTAACTTTTATCTTCAAATAACATCAGTTGCTCTTAAATTCTCATATTGAAAAGTAATTAACCTAATCACATATCCTCGATGATAGGTTAATTATTTCAATAGATAACCCAAAATAAACTTACTCTTGATTCCTAAAATCATCTAACAAAAAAGAATTAGTAAAACTAACCAGGGACTTCACGTAGTCCAGTGGTAGGTGATAAATACCAGTTCCACTTTTCTTGTGGGTTCGATTCCCGCAGCTTTGTTCGACGCGACGGGTTGTCACACGGTCTGCGTGTTGTCCTTTTTCCAAAACTATATAATTCTTAAAACATTCCCCAAAACGAGATAAAATCTTCAAAAATAATCATAACATATTTTAACATCAAGTTTATCTCATGGCTTTCATTTTCCATCATAATATATAATAACCCATAATTACCTCAAAAGTAAGGATCATATAAACCCTAATGGTTACCATTATAATTATTACCTGAACTTCCACGTAGATTGGTAATCTCATATGTGATGAATTACAGAACATACCAAGGTACAAGTGGTTGATCATGAATCCTTGATAGTTGGTTCAGAACAACCACGAGTTTCCTCATTGAATCCCCCATTTCATCCAGTCTCTTAATCAGAGAACCACCAAAGTTTCCTTCAAACCTATTGTCACTTTGGTGCCTACTAGATCCATCCATTCACTAAAAATAGACATGTCAGTGTGAGTATATCAACAAAACCATCATGTACTAATGAGGAAGATAAACACTAATATATACTTACTCATTCACTTTATCTAAAACTATAACTCTTTCTGAAATCCTATCCATTATGGTAATGTCACTTATGCTTAGAGAATACCCTAACCTCTAACATTATCTAAACCGACCTCTGATACCAACTATAAGGCCCCGACCTTAAACCTTATTTAATATTGAATTAAATGAATAATTCACATTGAGGATCTTTCCAGGTTTAGAGTTTTAGAGAATTAGATCATAAATCATGAATTACATTCCACATTTAAACAAAGTGGTTACATAAAAGATAGTATTCGTTTTTTCCCATCAACGGAAACATATTTAAAATAAAAAATGGATTCTTTCTTGACACTTCCTTGACACTATCATCATACCATGCACCTTTCCCTTGACCTGTGAAAAACATTTAAAAAACTTAGGATGAGCATAAAAAGCTCAGTAAGTGATATAAAAGTAAGAAAAGAAAAAATTAGTCCATATATGAAAACATACTTTACTAATAAAACATATGAATTTTAACATAACTCATCAAATCATGAATAAATCATTGAAATCATAAGGCATAAAGGTAACTTGAGGCATTCATAACATTCTTACGTAGGGAGTAACCCTCTTGGTTACGTTTGGAATACCCATAACAATATATTCCCTAAATATCTTCGAAAAAACCTTAACGTTTAACCCCTTCGCGTTACCCAATGCATTAAAGAGCTATATCGGGCTCACCCACCCTTAGTTTGTCACAGAACCACCCGTCTTCATAATAATGCCTAAGAACCATAACATAATCGTATCACTTAAAACATGTATAAAGGAAAAATAACATTTCCACTTTTCAATCACAAGATATCAACAAAACACATTGATATAAAAAAATTATGAAAACCATTTTCAATACCAAAATAAAATAAGATTAAAAAATGGTATTTATTTTTCATTCAAAAAATGTTATGGCTTGTAGAGGAAGCAAAAACTCAAATAATGGTCACGACGGCAGAGAAGTCATTGTCACCGCATAAGTACGACAAGAAAAACATTCCTTTTTGTTGTTTAGTAAAACGCTTCGTATAAAAATAATCTTTTTGAATAAATGAAAATTAAAAAGGGGTTTATACACCGTATAAATGAAATTTGTGTATAAAACAAAATATGCCTCAATGAAAGGATATTGAGACGATGTCCCTTACAAAGACGATATCCTTGGATTAAGGATAAATCAATTACATAATTATGTGTGACAAATGAATACACCAAATATAAGTGGATATTAAGTGTAAAACAATCAGAGGACATTCACACATATTTGTAGAAAGATATATTCAAGGAGTAAAAGTTTATCCCAAAGAATCAAAATTGGTTTAAGAAGTTCCCTTGCAAAAATTTGATAGCCTAACGACGTCACTTCAAAATTCAGAAAAAGTGTTGAAGAGAGATAAAAAGGGTATCTCATCAATTGGACATAAAATTTACATCAATAAGGATATAGAAGAACATATCCCAACATAGTAGTATGTGAATTAAAATACATAACAAAATAAGTCTTTTAAAAAGTGGAGGTTGAAAGGTTCCCTTACTGACTTGGGTAACTTTCGAAATGTACACCCCATTGAAGAAGGGTCATACAATGAATATGTAAATACCCATAAATGAAATTATATTAAACAAAGAGTATAATAATTGGAAGTACATACACCACTCAAAGGAATATAAAAGAACATCCCCCATAACAATAAAGATGATCTTAAAATAAGTGACATAAAGGAGAGTACTTAAAAAGAAAGAGAGAGGTTAGATCTCTTACAAAAATTCGGCAGCCTAACGGCTCCACTCAAAACTTCCAAAATGGATTGATGAGAGAAAATAGGGTCTCTCATAATATGAACATAAAAAGTACAGTAGGAGTAATATAAAAGAACATCCCAATCATAATAAATATGAGATTAAAAGGAATGACATAAAAGAGTTTACTTAAAAATAAAGAGAGGGGTAGGATCCCTTACCTCGTGTCTGACATGACTCGATCGTTCTTTAATCTCCTTTAAATCGGGTAACTCTCTTTGATTTGAGCTCAAAGGCTTCCTTGGAAAAGATTATGCACAAATTGAGGCTTTAATTATGAAGAGAGGGTTTTTTAGAGATGGAATGGTCAGGTGTTGGCCTAGACAAAGGTTTGATAGGTGTGTGTAAGGTGGTAGGAGTGGGGGCCTTTTATAAGAGGAGAGGAGGGTCACTCTTGAAAGTTATAAAATATTACTTTATTATAAAATGATTTTCGGATTCAAAAGGTTCCAAAAGGATATATTTCGAGGATAAGGTGATAAGGTTTTGAAATCCACCCATCCAATAGGTTTGTGACAAGTGTAAGACTTATATTTCACCCTATCTTCTCATTTAATTTAAATTGTTCATTTATGAAGTAATTGCTGGATGATCATGGTGTCATAAATAAATTAATTTATTTAATATCTAAAGATTATAAAAAAATATCATGATGTCTTAAATCTTTTTATATTTCTAATGAATATTTATAGTCAAAAATATGACTTGTATAACCCGATTTAAAAATTGTTTAAGTAAAAACAACTCATGTTTGTGACATTTTTATTTTAACTTTAAATAAAAAGGTATTAATGTCATTTTCAATCCAAAGTGGCTCCATGGGGTCCCCAAGTTGACCCATGGATTTTCTTGGTCGGCCATGACTCATCCAATGAGGGTAGGACATGTTTCTAGGTCATTTCATATTATTAAAATATTATTTTAACCTTAAACTACACTAATTACCTCTAATCGCGATTAAAACTTAAAAGTTACTATTCGCCAAAAAAATTATTTTAATCCCATTGAACCACATTTTACTTCTTAATGACAACCATTTATGTCGGATTTTTGAATTTCAAAACACAGAGGTGGTAAAATTTCATCTAAACGAAAAATCAGTTTTTTAAGTACCACTTAGTGGTTTCACTATTCATCAGAAATTGATGTTTTCCAGAAAAATACAAAAAATTCACCCTATGCTATATTTTATATTCCAAATTCAAAAATGATGCCTATTTTACATAATTAAAAACATATAAGGTACATTAATTAATTTAATAATTAATTCCCGCTGTCAGAGCAAATAGCGTGTTTTTATGAAACAATAAGTAACAAAATACTGACACTAGTTTAAGTCCAATTTCAAGATGAAATTAATTCCAATGACCAATATTGAATTAAATGGTAAAAATATATTCTAATTTCACTTTAAAACCAATTCAAAAGATAATATAATCATATAAATAAATTAGATTAAAAAGAGATTTTGAATTAAAATACAATATTTTTCACTATTCATTAAAAAAATGAACTTTATCGGAAAAATACCAAATATTTACACAAAGTAAATTTTTATGTCCCTATTATAAAGAAGAATTTTATTTTGTCAAATATAACACATAAAATTGTCAAAAAATGGATTCAAAAGAGGTTCGTCATCAAAAGGAGGTTAATCGACCTTTTAAAGAATATTAGATTGTTTACGCTTAAAATTGGACTCATTAACATTTTAAGCCTCTAACATTTATTGGATAACAGTAAAAATATTTTTCAAAAATATATAATAATTTTTTAGTTAGTTACGTTCATTCCCGCCATTATAAAGGCTAGGCGTTAACTACCATTTAAAATAATATTATTTTATTATTAGAGTGGAACGTAAGATTCCCAAGAAACTCATTGTTGCGTATTGGGTACGCCATCTAGCATAGCGTACCCTTTAATGTAATATTAATATTTTATTCAAAAATGTGGATAAATGTGAAAATTTCATATTCGTTATTTACCTGGGGTGTTACATGTCCGACTTTACTCGCTCGTATGTTCTGTGTTCTTCATGAATGATAAACAAAAGTTAATTTCTACTTTATTAAGAATAATTTTTAATGTTTATTATTAATTTAATATCACTTCTTACCCTTCTATAAAAATTAGTTAATTTTTTGAGTTCATATCAGATACTTTGTCGATGTTCGGAACTGGAGTAAAATAATTATCATGTTATAATTATAAATTAACCATGTGATCAAAATTACATTATCTCAAGAATTATATTCATCATTTATATGTCATATATATCATATATATCCATTATATATATGTAATTAAAATATTATATAACATTTGGAGATAAGAAATGAAATTCACCGTTCATGGAGACGGTAAGTCGTACGTACACATGAACACTACTTTCATTTCTATTTCATATTTTAAAGGAATGAAAAAATAGTGATACATAGGTATATTATAATTTCATTATAATATATGTTTCATATATGTTACATAAGTTCATAAATTGTATCCTTTATAGGTTCCACATATGGCTTGAACGAGTCATATCACTTGGAGGGGGCTGTAGTCCGCACTTTCTCAAATGAAATTATCACATTTACCAATTATGAAAACCATAAAGGTATGGTATAAATGAAAAATACAGAAGCATTGAAACAATATAAATATAATATATATCTCATATAAATAAATTTCCATCATAATTCCCACCATGAGAGGCGGTATGAGTTAATTGAAAAATCATCGTTTCGTGAGGCAGTAGTTCACCGTCCACAGAAACAATATGTTATTTACCCATTTGATGGAGGTGTGTGTATGTGTATCTCGAATAAATCACATAAAAAATCATATTATATTGAGGATACTGTTTTTGTCATAAAATAAAGTAATACAAAGTGTTTAGGAGGTTGTAGAAGTAAAATAATACAAAAGAGCTTAATAGAATACGTTACCTTTAAATCGGGTAACTCCCTTTGGTTTGAACAAAAAAGGTTTCTTGAAGTGCTTTCTTCCTAGTATAAGGATTATATGTTTAATATAGGGATATTGGGAGATTATTTTAGTAGATTTTGGATGAGACAAAGGCTTGAGAAGTGTTAGAAATGGGTCGAAATTGATGAATTTTTATACAAGAGAGGAGGGGCACTTTCGGAAAGTTTGAAAATATTATTTTATTATATAATTATTTTCGTTTTCTAAAGGTCAAAAAATAACTTATGTAAAATATAAGGTTCCCATGTTTGAAATAAAATCTTCCAATAATAATTGAATATTTTTTGGATACTGTTTTAATTTTTATCTTCTTATTTATTTAAATCATTCATTAATGACCTAAACACCGCATCATCATTGTGTCATAAATAATTTTATTTATTTGATGTCTAAAAATTATAAAAAAATTACCATGATGTAGGAAATAGTTTTAGCTTTCTAATGAATATTTATAGTCAAATATATCAATTACATAACCCCACATTAAAATTGTTTTAGTAAAGGAATACATGTTCATGACATTTTTATTTTTACTTTAAATAAAAAGTTATTAATGTCATTATCTTACCCAGGTGGCTCCATGGGGTACAAAAATTGACACATGGATTTTTCTGGTTTTCCATGACTCATCCAATAAGGTTAGGACAAGTGTCTTGGTTGTCCATGACTTATCCAATTTCAAAGTGAAATTACATCCAATGGCCAACATTGGATTAAATAAAAAAATATGATATATTAAAACTTTAAAACCAATTAAAAAGATAATCTAACCATATAATTAAATTTTATTTAAAGGATGTTTTGAATTAAAATACAACATTTTTTCACTATTCATTATAAAATGAACATTATCAGAAAAATATCAAAATTTCATCCAAATTAAATTTTGGTGTCCGGATTCTAAAGATGAAAATTATTTTGTCAAATAGAACATATAAATCTGACAAAAAATAGATTTAAAAAGGGTCCTCCATCAAAAGGCAGCAAATTGACCCTTTAAAGAATATTAGAGAATTTATGCTTAAAATTAGATTCATTTACATTTTAAGCCTCTAACATTTATTGGGTAAATGTAAAAACATTTAACAAACATGTATAACAATATTGTAGTTAGTTCTATTAATTCCCGCGAATAAAACAGATCGGCATTAACTACTATTTAAAACAATATTATTATATTATTAGTATTCAACATAAGATTTCAAAGAAACCCATTGTTGCATATCAGGTACGCCATCGAACAAAACATCCCCTTTAAAGTAAAATTAATATTTAATTCACAAATATTAATAAATATGAAAATGTCTTATTCTTTATTTTCTTGGGATGTTACATTGGATCCCAAGATAGGGTCATTAAATCACCATAGAATATTAAATAAAATAATGAAATGATTATCAAATAATCATAGAAAATCATAATTAGGGTGAATAGTTTATCATCATTGTCATTGGTATCTTCAAGCTAAGTTATCCACTAGGCTCCCCGAACCAATGATGTTGTAAAAAAATGAAACATATTTCAAGATCAACTACTCATTGAAATGAATTTAGTTCCCAAAAACACCCAACTCATAAGGGTGAAACAAAAGTAGGAATTAACCACATCAGAGTCCTACAACATGGTCAATTTACTACTAGAATAACCCATTTGTGTGATTCTAGTAGTTAAGGCATAATAATTAAAATCATTATTAAGGTAATCTCTCGAGGGATCTAATTACAATTCCACTTATTAATTTTTCAAAGAAACATATATTTTTATGACCACGGATATACGGTTGTGGTTTATAAGGGCTTATGATAGGCTCGATTGGCCTTATAAATCTCTCTTAGAATAAGGAAACCACGAATGATTATCTTCTTGGAAATCTACACAACCACTCCTTTTCTTAGATTACAAAAAACCGTTGAAACTCATATAAAATCATGGATAAATTTTGGGTCCATATTCAATATAATTATATATTTCCACTAATTTATGATCATCTCTTTATTCAAACTTAATCAATAAAAATCCTCAAATAAGATAAAAAATATCACTTTTTTGGATTTTGAATGGTGATTACTAATATAGTGATACTAAATAAGAATAGAGTATGGAGAAGTCTAATACTCACCTCTCACAATCCATGGGATAGATAAAACTCTAATATGGGATCATATAAGGGAGATATCATAATGAGAGGAAGTAAAATACAAGAGAGAAGGGGGTATGGTAAACATGCTAAATAGAAGAGTAGAGCCAGTGTTTTATAATATTTTTTATTTAATTAATTTAATATTTTTTTAAAAGTTATAAGTCACCTAGAACATGGTTTTGATCATGTGTTTTTTTCCAAAAAATATATTTTGGAAAAACCAATTTAAATAAATTAAATTACTGATTATTCATGTGTTTATTAATGGTTATTTTTCATAGATGTTTCATGGGTATGCCATTGATCTTCTGTATGTAACTAGTGAAAATTCTAGTGATACGACATTTCCTAATGATATATTTATACCTTAATGTATTTTTTAATTAATTATAAATTGTTTATAGTTGACTATATGAACTCTTTCATGAGTTGGGACACAAGGATGGTGATAATGTTTGGTTATTTCTCAATTGAATATAGAATGTGATTTATTTATGGTATGACTCTATGCTTGATGTACATGGTGCCTTTTGGAGACCAAAACATAACATATATAAATATCACATAATTTATTATGAATATTCAATACATTAAATAATAATACATGAATGATGACAAAAATGGTTTAGGGTATTTAGATAATTGATATGTAATCATATCATTTAATGAAAAATATTTAACATACCCCATAGAGTCTTCTCATTATGTAAACTTCTTTTTCATACCCTACATAAACCCCGTCTTCATAACCTGGGGAATGGAATCATAAAACAAGGTGATATTAGATACTAAGAAATGTTAAACATGGGAGATATCATTCAATGATCCTAAATGAGCATAAGATATTCATAATGTTATGAGAGAATGATTTTATCACTATAAAATCATACTTTACTGTTCATAGATCATAAAAATTTATCATGGAATAAATATTCGGTAGTTTATAATACATGAATCATAATTTTATCAAAAATCATGAACCATGAGAATATATCGTTGGCATAAGAACATATAATAAGAGAGTAGAATAATATGCGGAAGAATAATTATCATAGAAGTATTATATCAATTTTACCCACCAATACAATCATTAAATGTTATTATTGGGCTGACCAACCATGTACCTTCTTTGATCTTGCGATAACCTCTTTTGTATCGTATTTTAGGCCAGTGAAATCCTTTTATGTACCCTCTTTTGGGCTTGGTAAAACTAACCATATTTTCTATTTTGGTTTTGGATGACCTCTTATGTAATATTTGATCTCATAAAATATTAATATTTACCCAACATATTGGTGTGTGATAATAGACCCACCCATTACATTATCATTATCCATTCATATATGTCACATAAGATTATGAAAACAATTATCCTTTCATCATAGATTAAATCAAGGAAATGAAAATTGGTTTCATCGAAATTTATTTATCAAAATCATACAAATCCATATATATTATAAGTATGGTTTCATAGGATCATATCCTTAATGAATCATAAGTAACATAAAAATATGTTATCGTAGGTGAAAAGTGCCTTTAAAAGATCAGTAGAATATTTCTTGAGGAAAATAAAATTTTCATTTTTAAATCACATATTTAAAATAAAAAAGTATAAATAATACATTCCATAAAAATATCCATGGAAAAAATTAAAATAATATTCAAATAAAATAGTTTTCACAATAGAGGGAAAATATGTTCATGTAGTGTATGTTAAAACACATATTCCTTTCATATTTTTTTGTAAAAATTCAAGTGTACCTCGTTTGTAAAGAGATAATAAAATTAATTTCAAAAAAATATGTAGACATTAAAAAATTCATAAAAATTAATTTATAAAATAATTAGGGGAATGGTAAATCCATTCTTGGAAATATTTTTGAGATAATATGGTCATGGAAGAAAATAATCTCGAATGAATTGAAAAATAGAGTCTGTTTTCCATCAAAAAATAATTTATAAATTTAACTATTTGGGGAGATTAAAATGAATGAAAATATTTTTATTTAAATAAATAACTATAGTATAGTTAAATAAATAACATTTACAATATATATATCATATATGTTCATCATTAAATAATTAAGCAACAAATATCTCAGTAAAAATGGTATTATAATGTTAAACACTTATAACATTGGTATATTCTAAATTTAAGGTTCTGTAAAGAAAGAAAAATATGTGGCTATTAAAACCCAATTAATTTAATTAACATGTAAAAATAAATTAATTAGGTAGTAATCACCCAATATAAAATAAAATATAGGGCATAATATGAAACATGTCTTCTGAATTTGAAAATGTGACAAAGAAACCCAATACACTTTGGTAACTATTAAATAAACTTCTCATTGATAAAATCATTTTAATCCTTGATAAATAAGAATACATTATATAACATGTAAATTGGTCATTATATACACATCATAAACAAAAATATGTGCATAACGTCAAACATGGCTCAACAAAACAACATTGAGATGAAGAACCCTTACCTAATGTAATTGATGCATCATAAGTGCTCTAAGTTACCATATAATAAATAAAAAATTATTATAATTCTATAAAATAACTATATTAATATCTATAATACTATATATATTAAAATTATAATATTTCAGAAACCATTTATTTATAATTCTTTATTAAAGTCCTCATTTTCGGGCGGCAACCATTTCATTTTTTATGCATGTTTTCGTTCGACTGTTATGGTATTTACATTTTTATAATGGTTACATCATCTATATAATACTAATAATTTAAAAATTATATTATTTAATCATTATATAAACTTTTATAACAATTCACATAAAGAGATAATGAAAAATGAATTACATTGCTTTATGGAGATGGTAGTCCGTACATACACCCGAGTGATGTTTCAACATTTCGATGGATAGAATGAAATAAAGGTAAATAATAATTCACTATTATAGAATAATTATTATATAATAAATATAATATATATATAGGATAAATATATCATAATAAATATCCACTAAATAGGGTAATATAAAATGAATCATATCGCCACGTGAGGTGTAATACACACATATGCATGTGCGATACTTTCATTTCCCATTTGATGTAAAACTAGTTAGAAATAGTAATTTCATCATCATAATAACATATAGGTATATTTATGATAATATATTAATAATGTTTTAATTAATTAAATAGTTTTAGATAATTTTTTATGAGAAATAGAATCGAAAGAGTCTCGTTAATATTTACATATCTTATTTGGCAGACCTCATTTGGATTTGTTGGTAATATTAGAATAATAAAGGATAAAGTATTAATGGAATGAATCTAGGATGTTTTTGGACTAGTAATGTTATATGAAATATGTTAAAATTTTTGAATAAGAGAGGAGAAGAGGTCCCCTTTTATAAGTGAGGGGACAAACACACACAAAATTACTTAAATGATTTCAATAATGTATTGTCACTTACAAGTTTCAGTTGATCCAAATGTCTCTGAATTAAAATTTAGTATAATATAAAGTATAAATATTTTCAAATAATAATAATTAGACATGTTTAGTAGGAATTAATTCCCTTAACTCTATGTTTAACACCCCCTGAACCCAAAATAAACCAGTTTAACCATAACCATGGTAAAAAATTACTGTATTTTATATTCATTGTGGAAAAAGTAGGTTTAAAATAATAAATTATATTAATTGTTTTGATTAAAAATATTTAATATATTTTACCATATTAAATTTATATAATTGGTATTATTAAATTTTAAATAAGCGTATAAAAAGCAATAAAAACATGTTTTAGAAAAATACATTTTTAAGCACAAAACTAACATTGCATCCATTTACTACTATGTAAAGACCCCTAAAACAGATGTTAATGTATTTTATTTAATATTTAATCTATAAATTTAATTAACAACATTAATAAATAGATATTAATCTAATTTATTAAGATAAAACACACTGCGTGTGTAAAAACAGTTTTTAGACAAATGTGTTTTTATGCCAAAAAATGAGCTTATAACAAATTCAAGAATAAAAATTATAACTATAAAATTAATTAAATTATTTATTATTTGAAATGAACTATGTTACTTTAAAAAAATAGGAATTTAAATTACATGATTTAATGAAATAAATTATAATTTTAAAAAATATGAATTTCTCAATATTTACTGAAAAATTAATCAGTTTAAAAAATTCCAAAATATCCCCCCTTAGATAAAATATAAATAATGAATTAATAAATAATATTTATTACCTAAAATATAGTTCCTAAAGAAATTAAATTGATTATAAGTCTTATATATAAAATTCAAAAATAATCATTTTTAAATAAAGTTTTTTTTGAAGCATAAAATAACAACATAAAATTGGGCTCCTATTTATTTTGAATTAATAATAACATTATAGTTATTTAATATATTAATAAATATTTTTCATAATTTTGTTATTACTTTTAATACTTTCCAATTTAATATATAGGTAATAAAGGATTATTATATCATGGTTTTTTTGAATCGAGGTTACATGTAAAGAAAGTTATCGAATACTTCAAGTTTTTTTTCAATGGAAATATATATAAATATTGTAGAGTTACATGAATAATATTACCATTTTATATATTTATATATATATTTTATAGATTTTAGTTTTGGTTAATATGTTTATTGTGACCCGTGATGGAACCATTGGAGAGTTCCATAATGTGATGAATGGTTAGTGAGGTGAGATAGACCCTGAGAAAATTCTTTCTTGTTAGGAATATATTATTTTACCTAATAGTTGTGTGGACCATGTAATAGGTTTTTATAATAGGGAATTGGAGCCCATATTTTTGGTTTATTATATTGATAAGGATTGATTGACCATGGTGTGTCACTGGTGGAGAATGTTCATCCAGTCCCACAATGAGGTGGATGTGTTGTGGGAAGAGTTTGAGAACCTCTTTTGGGAAGAGTACAACATGGTTAAGTTCATTTTTTTTTCATTTAGAGGTTACTGTAGATAACACCGGGTATTATTTACATTTTTATGTTTTCATCAAGGTTCACCAAACTAATATGGTACCACCTCAACATGATTCAGGATATGTTCCTCTAATAATAGATGTTCTTGTGTGGGATTTATAGATAGATCTTTTTTTGGAATTTCTCCCCTCTACTAGTAATGAATAATGAACCCATGAACTATGGTCTTAGCTATTATAAAAAGATATGTGGTGTTTTGTCCTAAAAAAATTCTTATTTTGACACCAATTTATGTAGGTCATACAAGTAAGAGTGTGGTATGAGGTGGATAAGCTTGTGTGAGTGTTGTCCTATGGAATTAATTTTTTTTGTAAAATATTTATTTTTGATATGCTTTAACAAATACCAAATATTTCTTTCAAAGTCACTATACAATATTTATGATCCATATTAATAGAGTTGAGATGTTTATCTTCATATAAATATCTCATATAGTTTCAAAACAACATATATAAATATTACATTAAATTAATTAATTACGTCATGATATTCAATAACAGGTATAGAAAAACATGATCTGCAATAATGTGTGAAAAATCTATTTTTCCACAAATCTGATCTTATATATAATTCTATTTATAAAAAACTGAAATATAATTAATTAAAATAGTCAATAATGTCATTGTTATTAAATTACCTCTATCTACTAAGAACAAGAAGTTTTCCCCCTACTCCTAATTCTTTCCTCTGTATTTTCTCTCTCTATTTTTTCTATCTATAATGAATATTATAATATATCCATGTAATTTTTAATTTTTAATTAAAAATTAAAATCATAAATAAACTTATAACTTTATATCATTTTAATGTGACCCTAAAATATTATTATATAAAATTATCACCATATAACTATATATGGGTCATTGGGGATTTGTCCAGGACTTTCATGCAATTATTAAAGTAGAAAATATTAAAATCTGGTGTAACTTCTAGATATTCAAACTCTATGGAAAGAAATCTACTCAAAACACCCATTTTAGAATCTTTAATAGATCAAACATTCCAAATTACAAAAAATACAACAAACTAGTGATTCTCTAGTTTTAAACACCACTGAAAAGTCTTACCAACATTCTCACTTGCCTATTTTTCTTCAACCCTATAAATCTCAATGAAAAACATTCCTAACTCCAAATATTGGTTCTCTTTAATTTCCCATTGTGAATAATCTTTCATATAGTTCATAATGGCCTTCAAAACTCATGTGATCAGTATCTCTATTTAACAAAATGATTTTTTTAATCCAAAAACTCCCTATAATTTTGCATTGCCACCATGTACTCTATACTATAATTTACTCTTCATCACCATGATCTTTAAAACATTATGTGAAATTTATTTTAAGAAATTTATATATTTCTAGGTATTATATGAAATTAATTATTTAATATACCCCTAAAAATTCTTTACCATGGAATATTCATTCCTTGAAATTACTTATGTGGATATTACTCCGCAAAAACATTATCCATTTTAGTGTTATCGATGTAGTTGTTTCATGTCAAAATCTTTATAAATTGTAATAGTATAAAAATTTACTACATACTTCTCACTATATTTATTTCTTAATCCATTAATGATTAACTAGATTGATCATGGAATCATGATGGCATACTTCACCAAAAAACTTTCATTCAACTCTATATAATTCCTTATAAACATCAATTATTTCTCACCTAATAATTTTTAAAAATTTATATATGGGTGAAACTTATTTATTAAGGGATATTTCCATTCCATTTATAATTTCAAGATTCTAATTCTACTTCAAGAATATATTCTGAATTAATTAATAAAATTATATCCTTCACATCAACAATAACATCATCCCTCTATTATTACTTTTAAAAGAACCACTACTTCTTCAACATTCCTTATTTTACTTCTAAATGGATACACCATTCTCATGACATCAGGTAAATAAAAAACCTATGTTATATTCATCCTTCAATAATTTTATATAAAATAAATGTTATACCTCAAATATTTTTAACAAATTGAATATAAAAACTTCACTATTGTAATAAATATCCTCTTTATGAACTCCTATATTATTTAAATTCTATTTTCATTTATCATTCTTCAAATCGTTAATAATAACATTTTAAAAATTACCCACACATGATTATGGTTTCATGCTAGACTCACTATGAAATTTTTGTAGACCACATTAGTGAAACCTTAACTAAGTATCCAACTAACTATAAAGGATAGTAAAATTTTGTAACTTTCTATTTTTCATAATTAAACCAAATAAAAAAATACGAGTGTTTGATAATTATTTCAAATTAATATTCACATTTCAATCATTAATAATTATTCGATTCTCCCAAGAACCCTTTAGAAGGAAAATTAAACCCAAAAAAAATCTCAACTTATTCTTAAATCAACCAAACTCATTATAGGATAACATATTCTCTAAAATAAAAATAATGTTTATAAATTCACTCCTTAACTGATTGACGAGATCCAAAAAATTTGGGGGTTCCTAAGCCCCTGAAAATTATAACAATAGAGTTTCACTATTAAAATAAAATCTTCCCTATTTCCCCCATCACTGATTTTTCATATATAAAATAATGATCCAACATTACTGAAAAATATTGTTCTCTATAAAAAAATAAAACACGGTTAAAATATACACTAAAAGGTAGATCAATATGTTGTGGTTTATATCATATAACTGTTTTTATCGGTATAAAATATGTTACGGTTAATGTCACCACAACATAATTTTTTTTATAGACATTCTATTTGATATAAACTATCACATGGATCATAATTATTCTCTTACTCTGAACTACCATGATTCTTTTATTATGAAGTTGTAATAAACTATTTTATTTATAACATACAACTTAATTTTTCAAATCTAAAAAACTAAACACAAATGATGGTCCAAGAGTTATAAATGTTGCAACCTTTTAAACATTTATGAAAACAATTATTTACTATTCCAAAAATTTTCTTACCACAGATTAAGCTTGTATGGCCAATGTAAATTGGTTCTTAGTTTTTGTATGTTTTTTGTGATGATATGATTTAGTAACAAAATTTACTATTAGTTCAAAGCTCTCTATCTATATCTCTCACTAGAATGTTCTAAAAAATTATGAGGAAGAGGGGATACTATCCAATAATTGGGATATTCTTCACTACCATGGATACCCTAGTAGTAAATATAATATTGTTTAATTCTCAATAATTATAATTAAGATCATATAGAATATCATAGACCACTCATATCAATAATGAAAATGTATGTTGTTATTCATTTTATTTATTTTAGTCTAAATTACTAGATATATCATGAGGATTATTATTTTTGGAAAATGTTTTTTGTTATGTTTGGATAATATTTGTCCCCTAAAAACTCTTTTAATTGTATTAGATCATATTCCAATTCCTAGGATTGATTCATTTAACAGTTGATGATACTAGAAAAATAATAATTTTTTGTTCTATAAAATGTTTATTTCTTAATAATGAATAATTATTGAAAATTTTCAAATCTAATATAAAAATAGTCATATAATGTGTCTTAGTCTAATAAAATATATAATATCATGATATAGTTTGTGTAAAATAGGTATAAAAATCATCATAAAAAACAAAGTATCAATTTTTTAATATCACAATGATGTTATCAATAAATAACAATGTCATGGTGATCTCCACCACATGTATTGGATATATCATGGTATATATTTCTAATTTGTGGCCCACAATATATTCAATATGGTGTAAATGATTTTTGTTTTAAAGGAATATTATTTCATAAAAAACCATGAGATAGTCTTGGGAACAATTCAATAGTTTCTCCAAAAAGTTTACCTAAAATGATTCTGGTTATCGCATGGTATTAATTGTCACTTAAGTCACCACTGCATCATGGGACACATCCAAATTAAGAATACTATATAGAATTTTAATAAAAACTTTTTTTTTATAATTATAAAAATATATTCATCTGTGTTAGAGGGATTTAATTCATAAAAAAAGGTTATAGAAAATATGATCTTTTTTTAAATTGGATTTAAAAGGTTAATAATTTATAAAATATTTGTAAATTATAATTAAGGTGAAGTATAGAACTATTTATATTGATTTAATTTTTTTTTATAATTGCATATCTAATTTTCTTATTAAAAGGCTCTATTAAAAAATATATCTTGTTATGTTTATGGAAAATGTTTACATAAAATATAAAATGCTTATATGATTATAAAAGTTTTTGAAAAATATGATATATTTTCAATGTGAATGAATTTATATTTAATTCCATGTAAATTAAGAATATAAAAGAGTTTAAACACTAAGAAATGTGGAATATAAATTTATCTTGTAGAATAATCATAAGTCAAATCTAAATTATAATTTTTTTATAATTTTTTTATTTATGACTTTTTCTAAAATGATTTTCTCTAGTCAAAATTTATGCAATGCTCATTTATGTAGTATTATTACATATTTTAATCCTGGAAATAAATGTTGTATTTTGAATTGATGTATGATTTAATTTAAATGTGTTTAAAATGATTCATTATGATATCATACATGCATTTGAGGAGTTATATTCTAGTTATGAAAATTGATTTTGTCCTTTTCTACCTTCACATTAGCTTGTTTATGATTTATAAACTTGAATTTACAAATTTAGTTATATTTTAAACATATTAAGTGTTATAATTATGGTGAAATTGAGGTATCTCTTCATAATGAACCATAGAAATAAGGACTTAGGGTTGGACTACTTACTGGCCTTGGTACTTAGGATATATCTATTAAAGTAACATTTCACTAGCTCTCACTATATGCTTATATTTATCACTTCATTCTTAGCCTTTTGAGGATTACTGATTTATATGATTTTAATCCTTTAAATTAAGTGTTTCATATACCCTATACATGAGATTAATTTTCATATCTATTAATGTAGTTGGCATTTAAGTTGGGTTAATATCACATGTTATGAGTTGTTTAAAGAGTTACACATCAACATGGTTTGAAAATATTGATTTGGTTTAAAGAATAATTATTTAAATCTAAATTATTAAAATTATACACACTATTAAATATAGTACATAATATTATATGATGATATATTTAAATCCCCTTAAAAATAAAAAGTGTCATATTACTTCTAAATTAAGACATTTCAAGACATCAGTCATCCAACTAGGAAGATCATACAAAAACTGGGTGCACGTGGATTATCTTGTATAAGGATAAAAAGTTATGGGTGAACCTAAAATGACCAGGTTAATTTATATGTTGTTTGATTTAGGATAATATTATTTATGAGACCCAAATATTTTTAATATAATAGGGGATGATAATTTATTTTATTCATATGATGGATTGAGTAAGGAGTTTCCCACTCAAAAATCTTAGATTTATATATGATATTATTGGAATTCTATATAATGAGAGAAATTAAGAACTATACTGATTACACAGTAAAATATATGTCTTCAATCTCAAATTTTTATGATATATTTAAAAGGGTTAATCATTATAGTTGGAGTTCATTTTATAAAAATATTTATTAAATGATTATAAACTATTACACTCACATGATAAAATCTATTTATATAAATAATATTGGAATAATCATCATCAAAATTAATTTTAGTTCAATACTAGGTAAATATAAGATTAATCGAAATAAATATTATATTCTATTATAGGATCTTGGAAATAATTTTTAAATATATTAGGAAATATTATATGAAATATAAATCCCTCAAAAATTCTAATTGGTTAAGTCATCCAAAAAATGAATATTATTGCTTAATGTAGGTAATTGAATAATTTATTAAAAGACTAAATTTTCATACTTATATCCACATAGTTTTATATTTTTAAAATAAATTGTAGAACATGTTTTCATTAATGATAATAGACATCCAAAAAAGGCTATAACAAGAACATGATATGACTAAAATATATGTGGTTTAAAATGAATTATTTATATGTTACATGAAAAATGTAACTTTGATAAATATCATAAACTAAATATGATTGGTTATGTTAATTAATCACATACATTGGTGTCACTCTTAAGGTTGTATTTGGATTATGATATCAATTTATAGTCATTGTTATTAATGTTTAAACAGTTCAATAATTTGATGTCAAGCTTGTTGTTTTTGGTTATGGTTTTTGGTGGGATACTGTATAATGATCTGAAATAGTTAGGTCTAAAGTGGGGTCATGCTTTTTAGTTTTAGAAAATTTCACAGGTGGTGAGTTATTTTAGTTTCACATAGAATGTGTGAGATGCCCTCTAGGTGTTGAAAAGAAATCACTGAGAGTACTTAAGTTTGGGTGTGTTAATATACAGATATTGTCAGACTGTTTATTGGGAATGTGAACCTAGTATTGATGTTATTTTGTTCAAAGGGGAATTATTTGGGTTGTGGAATTTTGTGATATAGGATTTTATACCCATCTGGTTTCAATAATAAAGATAATGATAGTGGGAAAGAACTTGTGATATGGTTATTGGGAAATCACTCTACCATGGAGGAGGAGGGTGAGTGGTAGAATAACTTATTAGGGAAGTCATAGTTCACTCATTCAGTTATATTTTGATTACCTATGGTTTTACTTCCTTATAAATACATGGAATGAGGTGCATTTTAGTCCATTGATTAATATATAGGTTATATGGGAACCTTTGTAATGAAGTGATGATAGTTTGGTGGTGAGTACCCTAGTTCCCAACTACTCTGAGGAGACTGACACGTCCTTGGTGGGGTTTTTATATGTTCACACATAGGGTGTGATCGAGGATGCAATGTGTATTTTTATTTTAGTTCAATTATAGATTTAGAATCAAGGGAATTAGTAATATTCTTACAGGAATGGTGTCTTCGAATTTTGATGATTATGGGTGGTGTTTTCCTCTATGATAAAAGGTGACCATGGAGAGGATTCAAAGCACCATATTGTGGTAAATCTAGGTATGAACTTTAATAAGGGGTTTTAAGCATAGGATGGGTGTGGATCAAAGAGAGTGAGACACATGTGATTTTTGGACCAAACAAGGTTAGTGACTAGGAAGTGTTTTAAGGGAATCAAAATGGTGGGGAGCACATCATTGGCCATCGAAGGGTGTGAAAATCATTGAAGGTGAATTTTTATGGACGTATAATGTTATATTCTAGTTAATATAGGTTTGGTCAATGATCAATGTTTCTTATTAGTTCATAGGTATTATTTGGTCAATATTTTTTGGTCAACACATTTAGTAATGGATTGGTTATGAGAAATAGATACAATTTTTTTTTAATTTTAATAGGATTACGATAAGGATACCAAATGGTAGGGAGAACCTTACCAATCATTGGTGTATGAACCTCATGTTGTAAGAGTTGTTGATATTTTGAATCACATAGTTGGTGGTGTAAATATCATTGGGATATCAATGTACAAGTAGATCTGATTTTACCTGGTTCTTTACTGAATGCAGATTTTGTATTTGGGTATAGTGTCAAAAGAAGTTTCTGTATTTGTGATTGACTCATTATTGAATTTATTTGATCCTATAGTGAGTTTAATCATGGGTGTTTTAGTTCCCATGGGTGGAGTATGAAAACATGTTTTTTTGGATAAGGACCCAATTATGGAATTAAACCACGTTTTTGGTTGAAACATTTTTGTAGGTGTTTGGATGATTCTACGACGCCTCAAAGTGTAAAGATATCATGATAAAGTTAAGATGGTCAGACATTGGTGGAAGAGGTCAATCAATTTTGAGGGAAATTAGTCATGGGAGGACCAATCAGTGTTGTTTCATATAATTGGATTTGGTTAGGTGTAACAGTGAAATATTTTGAAGACCATACCAATGTTTTTAAGTAAAAGCTAGTATATACCTATTTTAAGCTTGGATGGTGGAAATTTATTTTATTCTATTCAAAATCAGGAATGAGAATTTTTATTTTATTTTGATTTATGGATTGGAAGAGATGATATATTTCTTGTTACATATCAAGGATGAGAAGTTTTCTTGTGGGTTAGTTTTGATGGCTAACATCATTACATATTTGTGGAACTAGATGGAATTTTATCTTTTTTTCATCGAGAGATATATTTTTTGTGAATTGGGAGTTAAATTGGAATTTTGAGAGTTGAAACATCCATTAGATATGTTTTTAAATGTTTTAAGATGTTGAAAATGTTCCTTGGGTAATTAGTGGATGATCGTAGTAGGGTCGAGATGACCCTACTATAGGAATATATTATCAAATATAGATCAATCCACAACCTAAGGGTGTGGCTGCATGGCGTGTGTTACATGTGATTAGGTGTAATTAGGAAGCAGGTAGTTTGTGTTGTGAAATAAATGGAACACTCCAAGAACCCTCTATGTACGATTAAATTTGTAGTACTGGATAAGGTTCACCTTGAAGCCAACAACTGTACTATTAAGGTCTGAAATTGTGGTTGCATCACATCATATATTAGGGGTTTCACTATGTTGATTTCATAGAAAGAAGAAGTATAAGTTTTCTTCACGTGGTAGGTTATTATGTGGATCATGGGGCCGCATCATAGTTGATGGTTGGAGATGAAACCTCTATAACACATAGCAATGTAACCTTAGATGAGGGGTGTGGTTACATAACCAATTGGGTTATGCACCAATGGGACTTGAAGCTAGTTTTTTTAAATATCGGAAGACAAATAGTTTCTAATTAATCCCCTCATGATTTAGAGAGAAAGGGGGATCATGGAGGGAAAATTTTTCCTAATTATCCCTTATTCATCTATTTGAACCCCTTGATGAGGGTTATTTTTTGTGGCCATTATGTAGAAAATATATTTATAAACCCATCATTTTTTCTCTATTATTCCACCTCTTGGTTGTTCACTTTTTATGTGGTGTTTTGATTAATCTTTTTTTATAATTCCATTAAATCATGATTGAATCATCCTAATGTTTTGGAGATTTTATATTTGACTGATAGATGATAACCTGGGATAATGAACGTACACTGTATTTCACTATTTTTTTGAGGGTATGTTTTTTAAGAAATTTATTTTGGAAAAATAATTTTAAATTGATTACATTACTTTCCATTTGTGTTTTTAATAATGGTTATTTTCCATAGACATTTCATGGGTATTCCATCTATCTTTTGTATATAATTGGTAAATATTTTATTGATACAACATTACATGATTTGTTTTTATGCCTCACTATATTAATTGTTTAATTAATTATAAATTGTTTATAATTGAAAATAGATAGTCTTATGAGAGTTTGGGTGGGTGATGATGATAATTTTTGGTGATTTCTTAATTGGGGATGGAATGATATTTTTTTAGGGGGTGACTCTTTTCTTTAGGTTGGTGGTGCATTATAGTGACCTAAACATAACATATATTAATATTATATCATTTTTATGAATATTTAATACATTAAATAATAATATATGACTAATGACCAAACAATTTTAACATATTTGGACACTTAATACATAATAATTTTATTTCATGAATTATATTCAACCTATCCCATAGAGTCTTCTTATATTATACACTTCTTATCTATTCCATACATAAAACCTGTCTGCGTAACCTTATGGAAGGAAACATAAAACAAAGTGATCCTACATACTCAGTAAGGGTAAACATGGGAGATATCATTTAGTGATCCTATGTGATCATAATATAAAAAAAATCGTATGAGATAATGATATTTTCATTATAAAACCATACCAAAAAATTCATAGAATATAGACATGTAACATGGAATTAATCATTGGTAGTTTTTAATACATGTATCATAAGAGAATAAAAAATCCTGAGCCATGAGAATGTATCTTTGGAATAAGAACATATCATAAGAGAGTGACATAATGTGTAACATAATAATAATTATAGAAAAATTATTTCAGGTCTACCCAGCAAGACATTCAATATATGTTATTCTTGGTCTGACCACCCATGTACCTACTTTGGTATTAAGAAAACCTCTCATGTATCCAATTTTGGGCCTAAGATAACCTTCTTTGTACCCCTACTTGGGCATGGGAAAACTTACCATGATCCATATTTTAGGATTGGAATGACCTCTTGGGTACTATTTGAGCTAAAAAATACTAATCATTACCCAAATAATTGAAGTGTGTTAACAGACCCACCAATTACATAATCATAATCAATTAATATATGTTCCACAAGATCATGAAAACAATTTTCATTACATCATAACATAACACCATGAAAAAAATATTTTTCATAAATATTTCATCATTATAATCATAATAAGTACATAAAAATAAAAAATATCCTTTCATATGATCATATCCCTAATGAAGTATAAGCATCATACAAATATGTTATCATAGGTGAAAAATTCCTTCAAAAGATCATTAAAATATTTCCTGAGGAAAATAAACTTTTCATTTGGAAATAACTTATTTAAAATCTAATTATTTCCAAAATAGTTTATTTTAAAATAACCTTGTAAAATTTTAAATGAATCGAAAAATTAAATAGTTTTTATGATAGTGGGAAAATTCATTCATAGGGTGTATGTAGAAACAAATATTCCATTGAAATTTTCAGTTAAAAGTTTAATGTTCCTCGTTTGGAATGAGATAACCATATTAATATTAAATAAATATATATATATATATATAAATTAAAAAATTCTTAAAAATTACTTTATAAAATCATAGGTAAATGGTAAAATCATTCTTGAAAACAATTCAGAGATAATATGGACATGTAAGAAAAGATTCTTGGATGAATAGAAAATTAGAGTCTGTTTTGCTTAAAAACATTATTTTAGAAATTTGAGTACTTGGAGAGAGAAAAATGAATTGAAAGCCTTTTATTTTCAAAAATAAATTTAGTAAAATAAAAAAAAAATTATTATTGATATAACATGTAGCTTCATGATCAAAAAATTAAGCAAAAAAAATCATGGTAAAAATGATATTGTAATATAAAACCCTTACAAATTTGGTATATTCTAAATTGAAGGTTGTGGAAAGAAAGAAAACTTAATGGATCATAAAAACCAACTAATTTCATCAATTTTGGAAAATAAATTCATTATTAATTAATCTCCCAACATAAAATTAAAGATGATGGGAAATAACAAACATGTCTCTTGATTTTGAAAATGTAATAAAGAAACCCTTACCACTTTTGTAACTATCGAATCATATTTTTTTAGATATGATAATTTAAGCCTATTTTTAATAATTATAAATTATATAACATGTAAAATTGTCATTATATACACATCATAAACATAAATTTGTGCATAACATCAAAATGTATCAACAAAACAATATTGAGATGAAGAACCATTACCTTACGTAATTTTTGCTTCATAAGCGCTCTAAAAAAATGTATAATAAAAATAAATTTATTATGATTTTGCAAAATAAATATATTAATATAAATAATACCATATATATTCCAATTATAATATTTCAAAAACAATTTATTTATAATTCTGTATTAAAATCCTCATTTTTTGGTGATAACTGTTACATTTTTCATGCATGTTTTTGTTCGTTTGTTATGGTCTTTATATTATTGTCATGGTTCCATCATCTTTAGAATATTAATAATTTAATAAGTATAATATTTAACCATTATATAAACTTTCATTACCTTTCATATAAATTGGTGACGAAAAATTAATTACATTACATTGTGGGTTTGGTAGTCCGTACGTACACACGAGTGATGTTTCCAATTTTTGATGGATATAATGAAATAAAGGTAAATAATAATTCACCTTTAGAGAATAATTATTATATCATAAATTTAATATAGATATATATATAAGTTAAATATATGACAATAAGTATCCATGAAATATGGTGATGGAAAATGAATCGTATCAATAAGTGAGGGCGGTGGTACACACTTATGCACGAGTGATAATTTCATTTTCCATTTGATGTAAAAAAGGTAGGAAATAGTTATTTCATAAACATAATAAAAATTTTATATTTATAAAAACATATTAATCTTGTTTCTATGTATTAAATAGTTTTATATAATTTTTAATATGAAATAAAATTGAATTATTTTGGTTAATATTTATACTTCTTCTTTAATAGACCTCATTTGGATTACACCTTATGAAATGAATGATTGGTCTTAGGAGAATACCATGGGATCAAGTATGATTTGAATGAATCTATAAAGTTTTTTTACTTGTTATTTTTTCTGAAATATGTTCTTATTTTTTTAATAAGGGGGAAGAAGTGGATCCCTTTTTTAAGTGAGGGGTTGGGCACACATTGAATTACTTAAAATATTTGAATAATATAATGTCAGTTTATTGTGTAAGTGGATACAAATGTCCATTAATTAAAATTTATTATGATATAAAGTTTAATTATTTTCAAATAATAATTATTATACATGTTTTGGTGGAATTAAATCCCTTAACACTTAGTTTAAAACCCCCCTAAATAAACTTGTTTTAACCTTAACCATGGTAAATAAATTACTATTTTTTCTATTTATTATTAGGGAATTTGGTTTAGTAGATAAAATTATACTAATTATTGTGATTAAATATATGTAATATTATGTTTCTATAATTGGTAGGATTTAATTTTAAATTAGCATACAAAAATCAATAAAAACCCATTTTTAGAAAAATGTGTTTTTAAGCATAAAATTGACTATACATCCAGTTATTATGTTGTAAAACCCATAAAATCGATGTTAAAGTATTTTTTAATATATAATATATAAATTTAATTAAAACCATTATAACATTGATATTTATTTAATTTATTATGATAAAACGACTTATCGTGTATGAAAAGCGTCTTTAGTCAAATGTGGTTTTAAGCCCAAAAATGAGCTTATACAAAAATCAAGTATAATAATGATTAATTTGTAATTATGTATATTTTTAATTATTTAATATGAATTATTTTACCTTAAAACATAATAGGTCTCTAAATTACTTAATTTTTTTTAATGAAATTAATAATTTACAAAGATTGTAATTTTTCACTGTTCACTAAATAGTAAATATTTTCAAAAAATTCATAAACATTCACCCTATGATAAATTTGAAAGAATTGTCTAAAAATTTTAATTATTACCTAAAATTTAATTTATAATAAAATTAATTAACTAATATTTTTATTTATAAAAAAATATTAATCATTTTTAAGGAAAATATATTTTTGAAGCATAAATTTAGTATAGAAAATTGGGTTCTTATTTTTTAAAAATTAATCAATAAATTTTCATTAATTTATATATTTATAATTTTTTCATAACATGGATATTAATATTCATACTTTCCAAATTAAAACCTAGGTTACAATGGATATTTATATCATGTTTTTTTAGACTAGGGGTTATATTTAATGATTGTTATCGAATACTTCATGTTTTTTTCGAAGGAAATATATATAAAATCGTTGTGTGTTATAATCATAATATTACCAATTTATATGTTTTTTATATATTTTATAGATTTTATGTGTGTTTAAGTGGGTGATAGTGACCCGTGATAGAACCATGGGCGAGTTCCATAATATGAGGAATGGTTAATATGGTGAGATAGACCTCGAGCGAGTTCTCTGGTGTTAGGAATTTATTATTTGACAAAATGGTTGTGTGAACTATGAAAGAGGTTTGTATAATAGGGAATTAGAACCCACATTTTGGGTTTATTGTAGGGAAAATTATTTATTAACCTTGGAATCTATTGGTTTTGTTATGGCATGATCTCTTAGGGTAGTGGCTATGGGAGATAATATGTTGATTGTTCAGTTAATCATATGATATGAAGGTATGAGAGAACATAAAATAGTGAAGTGGTATGGGAAAAAATTTGGATGATATAATTTTTGGGATATTTTTTTGGGCTATCTTGATCATGGTAGGTCCCTTGAACCCATTTTTTATCTTATGGCCACTAATGGCCATGTTTTTCCTGGAATGTAGTGATAAAAATTAGGAATGAGACCTTGATGGGTTCCCCTTACCCTAGTTTATTGGTGAGACTTTTGAAGTGTCACTGTGCAGATTTTAGTGACACTAAATAATTATATGGTCAGGCTCAGTAGTTTAATATACTTTGGAATGATTATTTATCATGATGAGTGATATCATAGAATAATCTTTGAATTTTGAGTAAGTCATACAGGGCCTTGAGTCATGTTAGGGTAGGGTCAAGCATAATATATATATGTTATTTACACTACACCATAATCATGGGTATCCTAATTATAATGTTCTCTTGGATAAAATAACAAATACAATTATGGAATCTGAGCCATGGGCATGGCTCTGTTTGGTGATTTTATGGGATTGGTTAGTCATATATCGTCCATTGTTCACGTTCTGTTGGTGGGTGGTGCATCAGTCACACCCATTAGTGTTATGAGAAATAATTATTCAGTTTATTTTAAATGATTCCATAAGTAGTTTCATTGACTATAAGGACCCATCCTTAATCATTACTTAATCATGAGATAAGTCAAGAATTGTCTTTTATTCACTTAGAGGATATTTTGAGGTTTAGAGTTTTAGATAATTAGGCTATAACTCATACATATAAAAATTAATATTACAAGTAGTAACTTCTACTCACAATAAATTTTTTCATAAAATGAAAACCCTTTATAAATAAACATGATATCATATCATGTTTTAATAGAATAATGTTTCCTTGAGCTCATGCTTGAATATATTCTTCTTTATGCCCAATTTAAAACATTTCAAAACATAGGATGAGTATAAAAAGATCATTAAGGGATAGACAAAGAAATAAACCTATTAGTCTTGGGAAATCATAAAATACATGAATAATTTATCATAACCTAATACTTTTTACCTTTAGATGTTGTAAATATACTTTAAAAAATATAAGATAATGGCTTACCAATTTGGTAACCAAAATATTTTCATAAAGCCCTTAGAATGAAACATATAACATATAAAGGTAACTGGGGACATAAACATAATTAAATGTAATAACCATAAAGTCGACTTCCACACATGTTACTAAATTTAATAGCCATATGGATGACTTGAAAACCTAATTCATTGGAAGTTATGACATAACAACCCATCCTTGTTTTAACATAGAACCACTCATCTTTGGTTTATCACATAACCACTGATGATTTTTTTTCACATAACAACCCATAAAATTTCCAAGTACCATTATATAATCATAAAAAATAAAATATTCCAATTATCAACATTTCAATCATAACATTTCATTTTCAATCACAAGAAATCAACTCATGATTTAGAAATATTAAATGCATTTCAAAATCCAGTTAAAACAAATAGTAAATAATGAATTTTGAATCTGACTATCCCATACCAAATTGAAACTAAATTTATATTTTAAAATATTCACGTACATATAAATAAGTTCAGAAAAATTATTTTTAAAACATGGTCATGTAGTAGACTCTTTTAGAATAATAAATCATTAAATCATTTTAGACGATGTTTTAGTTAAAGAGTCCATTGCCCCCTAAGAAACAATTCAATTAAAATAACTGAGGAATAATATTAAAAAACATTAAATATCGTGATAATATTCTAATTCATGATATGAAATGTCAAAATTGTATTATATACACCAATTAGGATAATAAAGGTGCATAACATCAAGACATGCCTCAATTAAAGGATATTGAGATTAAATCCCTTACATAGATCATATCATTACATTAAGGATAATCCATTTATATAATAAGGTTTAAAAAATATAAATAAACCCAATATTAGTGGATATTAAGTGTAAAACAATCATAGGTCCTTAACACATATTCTGGGAAAAACAAAACCAATGACATGGATATTTATCTTAATGAATGGAGATTGAGTTATGATTTCTCGTACATTGAGTCTGACTCAACACATACAATAGTTATGTTCCTAAATAATAAACATAGGTTAACTTCTAATTTCTTTTGAAGATTTTTAATGTTTATTATTATTTTTATATCACTTATTACCATGTTATAAAAATTACATAATTATTTAAGTTCATATCGGACATTTTGTCGATATTCGGTACTTGAGTCGAAAATGAACTTGTTTTGATGTAAATTGACCATGTTGTCAGAAGTAAATAATACCTAGAATATTATAATTCATGATTTAGATATAATATATATGCAGTATATATGTATTTATTATGTCCATAATAGTTGTATATAAGCAATTAAATGCATTTTTCTTGGAGACTCTAGGCCATACGTATGCAGGAACACTAATTTCATTTAGTTTTCATATTAAAGGAATGAAAAAATGATAAATAGTTATATTTTAATTAGTGTATAATATATATGTCATATATGTTATATAATTTCATTAACTCCATCTTTTATAAGTTTAATATAAGGCATGAATGAGTCATATAACTTTGAGGGGGGCGATAGTCCACACTTCCCCAAATGAAATTATCATATTTAAAAATTATAGAAATAATAACGAAATGTTTTAAATAAAAGTTACATAATCATAGTTTCGATATGAATATAAAATATATATCATCTTTATTCATTCCTTCAAGTATATATTCTTGGTTTGATGATGATCATGTAGAATTAATCACATCACATCATGGAGACGGTAGGCTATACGTACGCACGAGAGAAGATATCATTCTATTAATGGTTAAAAGATATAGAATTTGTTGGTATATTAATTATAAATAATAATTATCAGGTTATATTAATTATTTAAATCCAGTATAATTATCATTAATACGATCCAAATTATGTCTTGTTGAATTACAAATTACACCACGACGTGGAGACTATAAGTCATATGTACACACACATGGTGATATTGTTATTCGTAAGATAGATAAAAGGAGGTATAAGGTTTTACCATAATTATAATAATATATCATATTGTATAAGATACTATATTTATTAATATAGTAAAAAAACTACATAAGAAGTAGATGTAAAAGAAAAAAATAATTTTGAAAGATGAGATTAAACTGAATCCTCTTTTTCGAGTATCTCCTCTT
The DNA here is from genome assembly GCA_963277665.1 of Viscum album. NCBI lineage: Eukaryota > Viridiplantae > Streptophyta > Magnoliopsida > Santalales > Viscaceae > Viscum > Viscum album. The sequence continues at coordinate 1,546,939,797 of OY728142.1, forward strand.
GATTTTCAGAAACGGACTTCATAGGAAGAATTTATACCCAATGTGTGTAATATATGAGGAATGTAGGTTTGTTGGGATATTATTTGAGTATAATTTGTCTAATAAAAGATGCTTTATAGGTGTTCATAAGTGGGTAGAGGTGGCGGCCTTTTATAAGAGGTAGGATGGTTTCTTTAGGAATGTTGTTAAATATTATTTTATTATAAAATTATTTTCAAATTATAATATTTAAAAAGAGATATATTTCAAGGAAAATACGAGGATGGGTCTAAATAATCTCAAAAAAGAGGTTTTAGACAAGTTTAGGTCATTATATTGACCTTAACTTTTAGCTTTAACCCTTAGTTTAAAACATTAACTCTACCATGTCTTCTGGTATTTTCATAATATATGGTAACTATAGTTACTATAAAATCCAAGAGAACCAGAAGTGTATAATTAATTCCATTGGTAACATTATATATGTCTTTTGGACGAATCTTATATTTTTAGTACTCTTATATCATTGAATAAAATAGTATTTGTTTTAAAAACTTCATTTTGTCAATTTTGACACTATTTTGTAAATAACATGTTAAAGTAATAACAACTTAATTCCATAGAACCAAAATCATAAAATAAAATTTAATATCTCATAATCATTTATAAAATTCTTGAATCAAATCATAATTTTCAAATTACATTTATTTTAATATTTATAATACCATTTTTTGAATATTTTATTAATGAGGTAATCATTGCATCATCATTGTGTAATAAATAAATTTATTTATTTATTGTCAATTTTTTTTATATAAAATACCTTTATGTAGAGAATATTATAATATTTATAATTATTATTTATAGTCTAATATATCATTTATATTAACCATATTATGATTGATTTAGTTTGGAGATTCATGTTTATGTTATATTTCCCTTTATTTCTTTAATTAAATATTATAAAATATCTTTTTCAAACGCAAGTGGCTCGCAAATGCAAAAAGCTAGGCCTAATAATGCTAATAGATGGAAATATCTTATCCAATAGAATTAGGACATGTTTTAAATTTTTTTTATATTATTATAATATTATTTTTTACCCTTATTTACCTGATTTACCCTTTAACCATGGTAAATAAAAATAATTAATGATGTTACTATTCATAATGTTCAAAAATAAAAGGTACCTATATAAAAAATCTGGAACATCTGATTTCAAATTTGGAATCTATTTTTACAAATTCAAAACATAGAAATTTTAGCAATTAATTTAAAATTAATTACCATTGCCAAAACCATAACGAGGGTTATTAAGAAGTAAAAACTATCAAAACAATGACACACGTTTATATCTAATTTAAATGTGAAATTACATCCGATTAAAAAATTTGGATTCAATGATAAAAACATAATCCAATTAAAAATTATAATCAATTAAAAGGAAAATATAACTATATAAATAATTTATATGAAAATTCAATTTTGAATTGAAATTCCGTATTTTTCAGTATTCATTAAAATATGGATTTTATCAGAGGAATACCAAAATTTAAACCAAATTATATTTCTATTAACCTCTTCTAATTAATAAGTTTATTTTGTCAAATAAAATATATAAAAGTGAAAAAACTAGATTTAAAAAGGGTTCACCATCAAAAGGATTTAAAAAAATATTTTTAAAAATAATAGAGTATTTTATGCCTAAAATTATATTCATTCTCCTTTAAAGCCTCTATGATTTATTTTATAAATGTAAAAACACATAAAAAACATTTGTAATCATATTGTAGTTAGTTCTGTTCATTCCCGCCAACACAAAAGCTTGGAATTAACAACAATTTAAAATAATAATAACGTTATTGTATTTTATTTGGTATAACTCAATGTTGTCTACAACGTAAGATTTCTGAGAAACTCATTGTTGTGTGATGTGTACAGTATTGGAGAAAGAATCCCCATTAACAAAAAACTAATATATTATTTAAAAATTTTAATAGATATGAAAATATATTATTCTATAAATACTTGGGATGTTTTATCATTCCCCCCTTTTGGAAATTATGTTTAGCAGTTATAATATTTGGCTTAGTAACATCATTGAAAATCCCACATTGGAAAAATAGTCAATAATACTTCCATTTTGAAAAATTAAAGATAAGTACAAAGGACACCTTAGAAAACACATCATAGGATTCCATGTACGAAAACATCGATATGGAAGGAAAACTAACCATATTGTTCCGATGGAGATTGATAGAAAGAATGATCAAGAGAAAGTTAACAACTTGAAAACCACAAAAATGTGATGGGATAAAAGTTCATTGATTACTAATTAAGAAAATTAAACTGAAATATTTTTCTTTTTAAGATACTTTTCAAAACTTTAAGGAATTATTTTACTACTTAGAATAAGAACATAAATAAATTTACTTACTTGACAAGTAGAGTTTAATAATTTAATAAATTTATACCACACACTCATCTATTCTCTAAATAATGATTATTCAAGATGACTTGGTAACACCTGAAACACTAGAGTCATCTTCTAGAGAATCACATAACCCAAAAAGTTGAACTATATATTTCCCCTATATTTAGACATTAACCAAAACAAAAATGGTTTGAACAAGATCATATAATCCACAAAATAATCATCCTTTATAAAAATGAATACTACTATAAATATCCAAAATTCAACAAAAAAACCCAATGATCAATAAAGACCATTCAATAAACAAATGTCCTTAAAATTCCTCAAAATAATACAACTAATATTGAAACCCAAAACATTGTAATATTTGATCAAATTGTTTTCCAATAAAATTTTTATATTTATCTCTAAATTACATCATCCACTCTAAATTTCTCATACCAAATGTAATTTACCTAATCATATTTTCTCCACGGTAGCTTAATAACTTTTTTAAATACTATAATTCCCTGTATATCCAAAATTAATATCATATATTATTAAAAAAATATAATTCAACCATAACTCCTCAATTAAATCCCATAGTATTATATTTTCCTTAATCATATAAAGTTACCAAAATAAAAAATGTATTACAAAATAACTCTTATCAAATAAGTAAAAAATAATTTTCATATAATAGGGATATCTATTTCATAAAAAATATGTTCCCAAAATAAAATTATTATTGATATGTAAAATAATTTATCTAAATATAATAATTCATACTAATTAGGGACTTCACGTAGGCTAGTGGTAGGAAATGAACCATTGTCATCCTTTAGTTGTGGGTTCAATTCTTCCAGCATTGTTCGATGCGACGGGTTCTCACACAATCTGTGTGTTTTTCTTTTCCAAAAAAATTATAATTCTAATAATATAAAAAATGGGATTAAATTCTCAAAAATAACAATTAAATGTTCTAACCTCAATGTTTATTTCACACCTCACATTTTTCTTCTGAAAAAAGAATAACCCAAAATTTCCTCAACTGTGAATGTCTCCAAAAATGATGTTAAACACTTGGAAATAACATACTACTCAAAAGTGGTATATTTTTAATTTAACATATACTATACCTTAAAATTATAAATGCTAGATGATATCCCAAAACCTTAAGAAAACCTCATTATCTCCAAAGTTGTCTAAAACATCCTCTGATACCAATAATAAGGCCCTAACCATAATCATTACTTAATTATGAGATAAGTCAACAATTTACTTTAACTCATATCGAGGATCTTTTTAGGTTTATAGTTTTAGTGAATTAGGACATAACTCATACATAGCAAATGAAATATTAAAATTAGACAGTTCTACTCAATATCCATTTTTTCATAAAGGAAAAAATCTTTAATGATAAACATTGTATTGTTTCATGTTTTAACAGGATAACTTTTCCATGATCCAATACTTGACTCTATTCTTCTATAAGTATATTGAAAAACATTTCAAAACTTGTTATGAGCATAAAAATCTTAATAAGGGATAAAAAAAAGTAGGAAAAATTTTAGTCTTCGGAAAACACGAAATCCATGAATAATTTGACATTAATGAATACATTTTACCTTTATGAAGTAGAAAATATACTTCATAAAATATGAGCTCATTAATTACCCATTTTGTAACAAAATGATTACCATAAAGTCCATATAAAGTAACTTATTTCATATAAAGGTAACTTGTTTCATAAACATACTTTAATAGAATAACTATATGGTATACATCCACACATATCACTAAATGAAATATCCATATGAATGACTTCCATATCCAATGCATTGGAGGTTATAATGTAACCACCCATACTTGGTTTATCATGGAACTACCTATCTTTGGTTTATCACGTAACCACCCATCTTTGGATCATCACCTAACCACCCATCATCAGTTTATCTCAAAACCACCCATAAAATGTACAAGTACCATTATATAGTTATATCACATAAAATATTTCAGTTATCAACATTTAAATCATAATATTTCATTTCAAATCATATGAAATAATTTCTATATTTTGAAATATACAATCAATTTCAAAAACCATTGAAAACACTTGATAAAAATGACTTTTTAATTAAAGTGCCTTATACAACATTGAATATTTTCAAAAAACATTTATATTGTCAAAACGTTCATGTACATATAAATAAATTCATAATTTTTTTTATTATCTGGTCATGAAATATATGGTTTTAGAAGAATAAATTTTTAAAGCATATAAACGATGTTTTAGTTAAAGAGTCCATTGCCACTTGAGAAACTCTTGAATAAAAACACATAAGAAAAAACATTAAAAAAATATTAAATATCAAGAGAATACACAAATTCATGATATAATGTGTCAAAAGGGTTTTATATAAATCTTATAGGATTATAAATTTTCATAACATCAATATATGCCTCCATAAAAGTAGATTGCAGTTAAATCCCCTAGAAATATCGTATCATTAGATTAAGGATAAATAAATGACATAATAATTTGTGAAAAATATAAATACACCAAATATAAGTGGATATTCAGTGTAAAATAGTCATATGTAATTCCCACATATTATTGAAAAAAAAACAAATTACAAGGATATTTAACTCAATGAATGGAGATTGAGTTAAGATTTCCCTTACCTATAGTCTGACTCATCACAAAAAATAATTATGTTATTGAATAATAAACTAAGGTAAATCTATACTTTCTTGAGAACCTTTTTTAATTTAATTATTCTTTTTATATCACTTATTAATATTTCTAAAAAATTAAATAATTATTAGTGATCATATCTTTCATTTTGTTGATATTCGATACTTGAGTCGAAAATGAACTTGTTTTGATGTAACTTGTCCATGTAGTCAAACGTAAATCATCTCTATAATATTATTATTCATGATTAATATATCATATATATCCAGTATATATATAATTATTATGTTCATAAAATTTGGAGATAAGAAATGAAATGCACCGTTCATGGAGATGGTTGGCCGTACATACGCATGATTGAGTCATATCACTTTGAGGGGGCAGTAGTCCACACTTCCTCAAATGAAATTATCATATTTAGACATTATGGAAATCGTAAAGGTATGTTTTAAATAAAAATTTAAGAGTAATAGAGTCAATATAAATATAATATATATCATATTTACTCATTCAATTAATCTATATAATCATGTTTTAATGAAGACAATATAGAATGAATCGCATCGAATCGTGGAGACGGTAGGCTGTACGTACACACGAGCGATGATATCATTCACATAAAGTTTAAACGATATATAACTGGATGTTATATTAATTATAAAAAATAACTATCATGTTATATTCATTATTTAAATCCATTATATTCATCATTATACCTATCCAAATTAGGTCATGATGAATAAAAAATTACACCATGACCTGGAGATGGTACGTCGTATGTATGCACACATGAGGATATTATTATTTGTATGATAGATAAAATGTGGTTCAAGGTTGTACCATAATTATAATAAAATCTTAGAATGTATAAGATATGGAATTTATTACCTTATTAAGGAAACGAAATAATAAGAGGAAGTATAATAAGTAAATATTTTTAAAGTAATGATAAAACGAATACCTCTTTATCGAGTATCTCTTTTTGATTTTCACAAAAGGACTACATAGGATGGATTTAATCCCAATGTGTGGACTCTATAATAAAGAGAGGAATGATGGGAGATTATTTGAGAAGATTTTTGGTGATCCATACATGAGAGGTGTGAGAATGTGGGTAGAGGATGTGGCATTTTATAAGAGGGGTGAGGGGAACTTTAAGAATGTCATGAAATGTTATTTTATTATAAATTGATTTTATAATTATAATAGTTAAAAAGTTATATATCTCGATGATAGCATTATGATGGGTTTAAATCCTCTCAATTAATAGGTTTTAGACAGGTTTATGCCATTAAATAAACTTTACCATTTAGCTTTAACACTTTGTTTAAAAAATAAACTCTTACCATGTCTTATTGTATTTTCATAATATATGGTCACTATAGTTACAATAAAATAGAAAGTGAACCAAAAGTGGATCATTAATGACATTAAAAATATTATATAAGTCACTTGGCTAAATCATATATTTTTAGGACTGTAATATCATTTAATAAAATAATATTTTTTTTAAAACATATTTATGTCAATTTTGACATTATTTAGTTATTAATTTTAGTTAAAGTCATAACAACGTGATTCCTTCGAAAGAAAAATCACTAAAATTTAATATGTCATAATCATCCAGGAAATTCATGGATGACATAAAAATGTTAATACTATATTTATTTAAATATTTATAATACCATTTAATTGAATCTTTCATTAATAATAAAATTATTGCTTCATCATTATGTCATAAAGAAATTTATTTAATTAATATATAGAAATTATAAATAAAATACCATGAAGTATTTTTTTATATTTATATTGAATATTTATAGTCTTATATATCATTTATTTAAACCATATTAAATTTTTTTTATTTAGGAGATACATGTTTATGTTATATTTCCCTTATCTTTAAATTAAATATTATAAAATGTCATTTTAACACACAACTGGATCTCAAATGCCAAAATTTCCGCCCAAGCATGCTTATGTTCAGAAATATATCATCAAATAGGATTAGAACACATTTTAGGAATGTTTTATTTTAATATAATAAATTTTTACCCTTATTTTCCAGATTTACCGTTTAACCACGAAAAATAAAAATAATTACTGAAGTTACTATACATAATGTCCAAAAATAAAAGGATCTTATTTACACAATTTGGAACTTCTAATTTTAAATATGGAATCCATTTTTCCTATTTTTAAACACATAAATTGTAGTAATTAATTTAATATTAATTAACTTTGTCAAAAAAAATTATTATTTTAATAAGTAAAAACTATCTAAAGATTGACTTGTGTTTATGTCCAATTTAAATGCGAAATTACTTTAAATGACCAAAATGTTATTAAATGATAAAAAATAATTCTAATTAAACATTAATAAAAAATAAAAGTACTATATAACTATATAATTAAATTAGATGAAAAGTAAGTTTTGAAATAAAATGGAGTATTTTTAACTATTCATTAAAATATGGATTTTATCAAAAAAACACCAAAATTTCAACCGAAGTAAATTTTAATGTCTTTATTCTAAATAAGATGTTTATTTTTTCAAATATAACATACAAAAGTGATAAAATTTATTTTAAATGATTCTCCACCAAAAACTGGTAAAAGGATCCATTTAAAAATATTAGAGTATTTAATGATTAAAATTGGATTCATTCTCATTTTAGGCCCCTAAAATTTATATGATCAATGTAAAAACAAATAAAAAACGTGTAATCATATTTTAATTAGTTATATTCATTTCTACTAGTAAGAAGACTATGTTTTATCTATGATAAAAATAATAATAAAATTATAGTATTATTTTTCAGTATAACTCAATGTTGTGTGCTGCATAAGATTTCAAAGAAACCTATTATTGCGTGTTGATTACAATATCAGACAACGTGTCCCCTTTAACATAAAATTAATATCTTATTCATAAATACTAATAGATATAAAAAATTATTAGTCTATAAATACCTATGATGTTACATCATTCCCCCCTTCTGAAAATTGCATCCTCACAAATTTAATATTTGGCTCAATCACTTCATTGATAATCCCACATTAGAAAAAGAGTCAATAAAACTACCAGATTAAAATATAGAAAGGGAATTGCCAACATCGCCTGATATAATACATAAAAGAATTCCATGTAGGAAAACAAGGATATAGAAGAAAATCTAAAAATCTTTTTTAATGGAGACTAATAGAAAACATGATCATGAGAAAGTTAACAACTAGAAAACCACAAACATTTTATGGGATAAATGGTCATTGATTTCAAAGTAGAAATAGTAAATGGAATTATTTTTTGTTATAATATCATTTTCAAAATTCTGAGGAATTATTTTACTTCATGGAATAAGAAAATAAGAAAATATACATATATGACATGTAGAGATTCATCATTTAATAAATTTCTACCACACACTCATCTTTTCTACAAATGATGAGTATTCAAGATGACTTGGTCACACCTGAAACTCTAGATTCAACTTAAATAGAATCAAATAATACCAAAAAGATGAACTATATATTTCCCCTATATTTATCAATTATCCAAAAATAAAATGGTTATCACAATATAATATAATCCCCAAAAATTATAATCTTTTATAAAAACAAATACTTCTCTTATTCTCTAGAACCCAAAAAACCCCAAAGTTCAACAAGGACTATTAAATAAACAACTTTCCTTAAAATTACTCAAAATAATCCAACTAATATTGAAACCCAAATCCTTGAAGGGTTTGATCACATAGTATTTCAAGATAAATTTTAATATTTATCACCAAAATAACATCAACCACTCTTAATGTCTCAAACCAAAAGAAATTAACCTAATCACTTTTTCTATATTGTGGGATAACCATCTCCTTAAACACTATAATTCCACATAATTCCATAATTAAAATCATAGATTGATCGAGAAATATAATTCAACTGAAAATAATCAATTAAATACCATATTATTCTATTTAAACAAATCACATAAAGATCCCAAAATAGATAATGTCTTCCATAATAACATTTATCACTTAATCACCAAATGATTTTACTATATTAAGGATATCCATTTGGTAAAACATAATTACCCAAAATCAACTTATTCTTGATCTAAAAAATCATGTATCTAAAAAGTGTAAGTCATACTAACCACTGAATTCATATAGGCCAGTGGTAGGTGATGCACCCTTGTTATCCTTCATTTGTGGGTTTGATTCCCATATATTTGTGTGACGTGACACGTTGTCTTGCGGCCCATGTGTTGTTTTTTTTAAAAAATTATATAATTTTAATAACACTAATAAATTGAGATAAAATCCTGAAAAAATAACTAAAACATGTTATAAAATCAATGGTTATTTCCTACCTCACATTTTTCATCCCAAAAACTAATAACGTAAAATGTTTTCAAAGGTGAATGTCTCAATAGATACCATTAATCTATATGAAATAATATAAGACTAAAAAGGTATTTATAAGTAATTGAACTTATAATATACCTTAAAATTATAAAACCCTGATTATATCCCTAACTTTTAATAAAAAATAATAATATCCAAAGTTCTCTAAATCGGCCTCTAATTCCAACTACAAGGCCCTAGAATTAAGTATTACTTAATAATGAGATAAGTCAACAATTAACTTTAATTCACTTCTGGGATATTTTAACATTTATAGTTTTAGGGAATTCAGCCATAACTCATACATAGAAACATAAATTTTTCCAGTATTCACTTCTACTAACTATCCGTTTCTTTGTAAAAAAAAACACTTTAAAAAGAAACATGGTATCGTTACAAGTGTTAACAATATAAGTTTTTCTTCATCCCATCCATGAATCTATTTTTATTTATGTCTAGTGTAAAAATAACATTTCAAAACATGGAATGTGAATAAAAATCATGGTTAGGGATACACAAATACAGAAAATTGTTAGTCTTGAGAAAATATGAAAACCATGAATACTTTATCATAAAGTAATAATATTTTCACCTTTCAGAAGTAGTAAATATACTTCACAGAATATAAGATTATTGTTTACCCATTTTATAAGAAAAATATTACCATAAATCCCATAGAAAGAAACATTTAACATGAAAAGGTTGGGACATAATAATACTAAATTGGAATAACCATATACCCGACTTCTACATATATCACTAAATGGAATAACCATTCGGCTGATTTCCATACCCAATTCATTGGAGGTTATAACGTAACCACCCATCTTGGGTTTATCACAGAACCACCCATTTCTGGTTTATTATGTAACAACCTTACTTTGGATTATCATGTAACCACCCGTCATTGGTTGATCACATTACCAACCATCAAATGTCCACATACCATTATATAATACTAACACATAAAATATTGAAATTATCAACATATCAATCATTACATTTTATTCTGAATCACAAGAAATAATTTCAAGATTTTAAAATATTTAGTCCATTTCAATAAACATTCAAAACATTTAATAAAAAATACTTTTTAATCAATTTTTCTCATACCACTTAAAAACATTTCAAATAAATTTATATTTTAAAATATTCATGTAGAAATTTATAAATTCTTAAAAACCATTTTCAAAACATGTTAATGAAAAATATGGTTTTATAAGAATAAATATTTAAATCATTAAAAACTATGTTTTAGTTAAAGAGTCTCTCACATCTTGAGATTAGTAAAATAAAAATTATTAAGCAATAACATTAAATAAAACTTAAAATATCATGAGAATATACTAATTCATGATATAAAAATTCAAAAGGGTTTAATATACACTGTATAGGATAACAAATGAGAATAACACCAAGATATGCCTTAATAAAATAATATTGAGATGAAAACCCTTAAAATGATCGTATCATTAGATTAAGGATAAATTAATGACATAATAATTTGTGAAAAATATAAATACACCCAATATAAGTTGATATTAATTATAAAAAAATCAGAGGTCATTCAAACATATTCTAGGAAAAAAAACCAATGACATTGATATTTAACTCAATTAATTGATATTGAGTTAATATTTCCCTTAAATTTATAATATAATTTGTTAAAAGGGTTTTAAATACACCTTATTGGATAATAAAGGTGCATAAAATCTAGATATTCCTCAATGAAATGAGTTTGAGATGAATTACCTTACAATGATCATATCATTAGAATAAGGATAAATTGATGAAATAATAACGTCTGAAAAATAAAAACCCACCCAATATAAGTGTATTTTTTCTGTAAAACAATCTTATTCCATTCACATGTATTCTTGAAAAGACAAAACCAATGACATGGATATTTTACTCAATGAATGATGATTGAGTTATGATTTCCCTAACCAGGAGTCCGACCCATCACATACTATCATTTTTTCATGAATAATAAACCTAGGTTAATTTAAAATTGATGGAGAACATTTTTAAAGTTTACTATTTCTTTTATATAACTTATTTCCATGTTATAAAAATTGCATAGTTATTTAAGTTCATATTAATCGTTTTGTTGATATTATGTACTTCATTTGAAAATGAACTTGTTTTGATATAACTTGTCCATGTAGTCAAAAGTCCTTAATATCCATAATATTATTAATTATGATTTAAATATAATATATATATCTAGTATATATGTATTTATTATGTCTATAATATTTGGATATTGTAAATGAAATGCATCATTCATGGAGACGGTAGGCTGTACATACGCATGAACATTACTTTCATTTCATTTTCATATTAATGGAATGAAAACTAAATTATAAATAGGTATTTTGTAATTAAATTATAATATCTATTTTATATATGTTACATAAGTTCATAAATTCCATCATTTATATGTTCTCTGTATGAAATGAATGAGTCATATCACTTTGAGCGGGTGTCAGTCCATACACCCTCAAATGAAATCATCATATTTACACATTATTGAAAGCATTAAGGTATGTCGTAAATAACAATAACATAATCATAGAGTAAATATAAAGATAATATATATCATATTTATTCGTTGCATTTAGGTATATAATCATGGTTTAATGAGGATCGTGTAGAATGAATCACATCACATCGTGGAGATGGTAGACCGTACGTACGCACGAGAAACTATATACTTCACTTCATGGTTAAACGATATAAAATTGGATGGTATATTAATTATACTGAATAATTATAATTTTATATTAATTATTAATAACCATTATACACATCATTATACTCATGAACATTAATTCTTGTTTAATAATAAACTACACCACGACATGAAGGTGATAAGTCGTACATACGTATGCATGGTGATATTATTATTAATATAATGCATAAAAGGAGGTATAAGGCTTCACATTATTATAATATAATATAAAAATTTATAAGAAACTGTACCTATTACATTATTAAAGAAATTACATATTAATAGGAAGTAAACAAGAAAACAGTTTTGAAAGAAGTGATGAAACAAATACCTGTCCTTCGAGTATATCCTTTTGATTTTTACAAAATGGCTCCACATGATGGATTTATGCAAAAAGTGTGGATTATATGAGGAATGGAATAATTTTGGGACATAAATTGATTTGAATTATAATGATCCATGGTGCTTGAGAGGTGTGAGTAAGTGGGTAGAGGTGGTGGCCTTTTATAAGAGGGATGAGGGGAACTTTAGGAATGTCTTGAAATATTATTTTATTATAAATTTATTTTAAAATTTTAATTATTCCAATGTAATATATTTCTTGTATAAGATGGGTATGTGTCAAAATACCCTCCACTAATAGGTTTTTGATAATTTTATGTCATAAAATTAACCTTATCTTTTAGCTTTAACCATTAGTTACAAACATTAACTCTTACCATGTTTACTATTATTTTCATAATATATGGTTACTATAGTTAATATAAAATGTCAATAGAACCACAAGTGGATCATTAATAAAATGTTTAACATTATAGAAATCATTTGGAAAAATATTTTATCTTTTGGACTGTTATATCATTTAATCAAATAGATTTTTTTTTGAAAAACTCATTTATGTAAATTTTGACACTATTTAGGTGTTGGTTTTTTTAAAATAATCACAAAATGATTTTTTGTGAACAAAAATAATTAAATCAAATTTAATATTTCATAATCATCTAAAAAATTGTTCATTGAATCAAAATGTTCAAATTAAATTTAATTGAATATTTATAATACCATTTATTTTAATCATTCATTAGTAAGTTAATCATTGCATCATCATTGTGTCCTAAATAAATTTACATATTTAATGTATAAAAAATATAAATAAAATACCATGTTATAAGAAATAATTTAATATTTAGAATAAATATTTATTGTTTAATATATAATTTATATAAACCAAAATAAAATTTTTGTAGTTTGGAGATACATGTTTATGTTATATTTCCCTTTTCATGAAATTCAATATAATAAAGTTTCATTTTCAGACCCAAGTAGCACCCAAATGCCAAACGTTTGGCCAAAGGATTTTCATGGCCAGAAAAAACTCATAAAAGGTGATTAGGACACGTTTTAGGGTAGTTTTATATTATTATAATATTATTTCTATCCCTTATATACCAGATTTAACATTTAACTGTAGTGACTAAAAATAATTACTTAAGATACAGTTCATATTTCCCGAAATTAAAGGGTACCTATTTACACAATTTGGAAATTATAATTACAAATATGGAATCAAATTTTCCAAATTTAATATAGATAAATTTTTGTAATTAATTTAAAATTAATTCCCATTGTTAAAACAAGAAATCGGGTTTTAAAAAAGAAAAAACTATCAAAAGATAGACATGCGTTTATGTCCAATTTAAATGAAAAATTACTTCTAATGAAAAACATTGGATTAAATAATAAAAATAAATTTTTGAATTACCCATTAACACCAATTAACCAGACAATATAACTATATAAATAAATTATATGAAAATAATTTTTTGATTTAAAATTATCTATTTTAACTATTTATTAATATATGGATTTTATTAGAAAAATATAAAAAATTCAACCAAAGTAATAATTGATGTCTTGATTCTAAATAAGAAGCTTATTTTGTCATATAGAACATATTAATGTGTCAAAAAAAAGATTCAAAAAGGGTTCTCCATCAAAAGGTGATAAAACGAGGTTCGTAAAAATATTATAGTATTTTATGATTGAAGTTGGAAACATTCTCATTTTAAGCCTCTAAAATTTATTGTATAAATGTAAAAACATTTAAAAGTCATATTTAATAATATTTTAGTTAGATATTTGTATTCCTTCCAATAGGAAAACTAGACCTTAACTACCATTTAAAATAATAATAACATTATTGTATTTTTTTCAGTATATCTCAATTTTGTGTGCAATGTAAGATTTTGAAGTAAACCATTGTTTATTTTCGAGTACACTATCAGATAAGGAATCCCCTTAACATGTAGAAGTGAATGTATATCCTAAAGACATAATGGGTTAGTGGGGGACATTCTTCTTTAAGGCCTTGTCATGAATTGGATGTGATATGTTGGATGGACTATCCCCTAATAGATGTAAGTGGTGGGATATGATTCCACTTAGATGTTTTTCCTAGTGGTACATGCTGCCCTTAATATTTGAGATGTGTGGGAGGTAGGATATAATTATCCCTATGACTAGTGAATGACATGAGGTGGAATATACTACCCTGAAATTGATGGTGTGTGTGTGGTGGATGTACAAACCCATTGTGGTAGATTATTTATACAATGTGGGATGAGATTCCTCATAAAATGGATGGTGAATGCGATCTGGGATGTATTTCCCCTTAAATCAAAGGGGCTTCTAGGAGGGATATATTGTCTCCTAAGACATATTATGATGCGAGTTGGACATGATGATATAAGATATTGGGTATGACAGTTGGGACACACCACCCCTTGAGTGTGGATATGTTTATAGGTTGGGTGTAATTACTACCATCATTGGTGATGGGTTACTCACTGTGTGTTATATCCTAGATGGAGGTTGTCCAATAAATAGATAGAGACACTTAGATACTATTCAAAAAAGGTATGAGACGTCTATCAGGGTGGCTTCATGAGTACCCATGATACAACCGATGTATCCATGTGATGTTTACATTTTATTTTTCAATCTTTAAATTCATGCATGTATATTATGGTTTTTATTGGTGACAATATTGATGGTTTCCTACTAAGTTATATTCTGACACCCTACACAACACCTTTGGTGCGTGTGAAAAATGATATTTGGAATACATTTTAGGTGACCACCTAGTTTTGAGGTGATAAGTTTGAGGTTCTTAGTGGAGGATTTTGAGATTAGTGTGAGGTAAGAGAATGGATCACAGATGAGTCTCTTTTTATATTATTGGTTTTATTTTTCTTGAACTATATATGGTCAAACCCACAGGTAAATACTCCATCTATGTATAAATGTGTAGACAATATGTTCACATTTTGTAGTATTATTGATATGATATTTTTATGGATATCCTTAAGCTTTATGACAATTTAGTTATTTTTATGCATTTATTGTTTTGGATAATTATTTTAATGTTCATTATTGTTACAATGATACAAGAGGGTAATGTCTTCTCACATGGTATTTTCAGAACCTCACTGCTAGTCGACAGACTATGGAATATGTGGAGATACAAATGAGGTCTTGTGGTGCCACTAGTCCAATAATTGATTGAGTGATTTGGGTTAAATATGTTAATGTTTGAAACATTCCTAATATGAGAAATGTTATGCTCTAGTACCTTTTTATGAGATCCTTGAGGATCTAGCAGATCTGGTGTGGTTGGGTATTTCACAAATCATGTAATAAGTTTCAAATTAACTAAGATGGGGTTTATCCTCTCATATGATAACTATGACATTTGTTCTATCAATTGAGGTTGAATAAGGATGTGTATGGTAATACCTAGATATAGTAAATGTGGAATTCTTATCTATTTAGATTATGTGTATTTGATATTCTCATCAGTTTGGGTGAATGACTTGTGATATGTTCATCTATCTAGTAAGTATATATTTAATGATTAAAGGATATGTGGTTAGGCTATAAATGATTATCATAATCCATATAACATGGTTATTCAATGTCATGTAAAAAAGGGATTATTTGTTTATTCGTACTTGTATATTGTATAATATGTTTATAAAAGTACAAATACATAATTTTTTGATAGTGATCATATGGGATCACTTTATAGCTGAATAGAATCAACACTTTTCCAAATTATACTCTTTAGTTACATTAATGGAGTGGGGGATTCATTATTATTTTGAATGTTAAAAAGGCCCATGTGGTTACACATTGATATTGTGTAAATGGGTATTGAGTTTTTTTTGCAAAGTGTTTATAAAAAAAGTTGATAACATTCCTATTAGAGGATAAGAAAAGGATGTTTTAGATATATTTTCAAAATTTATTACATATTATGTATCATGTGGTGAAAGAGGATGATAAATTTTCTTATATATTTTTTGGAATATATCCAAAAATTTTGTATATGGTGTCACAAGTTATTACATATTATGTAACATAAGTGCACAAAGTCTATGAGCCTTTCATTGAAAGTGATAGATTATGGAAAATGATCACTAAAAGATAGAACATGTTGTGGTGTTTTAGACAATGTAATGTTCTGTGTTCCTATAGTCTGTTATAAAGAATTTCACAATTTAATGGTACTGTGCATCGTGGTTTCTATAGTAATATAGATTTTTTTTTTCCGAAAACCCATTATTAATTTTTTCTAATAAAGGACCCATTATTATGTGGTGTTTAAGATTTGATCCATTATTTTTACTGTTTTACTGTGGTGTTATGGTTCGATATGTGAAGTATCATGTTCCTTTTTGGCCAATCTTATGTAGGAGGTGTTATGTCATGATATTGGTCACTATGACCTGTCCTTCATTTCAAACTTCTTGATTCACCAGACATATACTGAATGAGAATGGGCTATCCTATACTGATAGTCAAGATGGCTTTCTACAAGGCCTGAAGCATGTTATCTCTCTCCATGGACTATAAAATAGTGTATAATATCAAATAAACCAACCGATTGAAAAAACATCACCCCATAATTATAATAATAAGGCACTATAATTTAACAAAATTTTGGTAAGACAGAACTATTCATCAGACTTCAAAGCATGAAAAATAAATATTTACAGATAAATATACATGATAAATTGGTCAAAAAAAATAAGCCAATAAATATTTAAATTTTAACATAAATGTAAAAATAGTAATAAGGTACTAAAATAAGGGAATCCAAAATATAAATATAGTAATTGGTCATTAGTCGATACATCAATATCCCAAAAAAACAAACCCCCTTATCCACCACTCAAACATCTCAATGTTACCCTTGGTCACTGACAACATCCCTGAAATCCATTAGTAGAGTAGATGAGAAATACCCAAACATAAATCACAACCTAAAAACATTTATAAAATGTAAAGGATGTGAACACACAGACATAAGTGTATATGTAAGGTGTGAGCTAAACAGGACTAGTATTAATTCACTAGAGACGATAAAATTTCATTCATAAAATATTTCATAAATTAAAATTTAAAGAATATATAAAAAAAGTGTTATATAGAAAAAACATTAAAATCCAAAGGTAAAATCAATCAAAAATTTGGTATTCCAAATATAAATAATATTGAAAACAAGATATATACATTTAACATTTTTTTCAAAAACCCAAGGTAAACTATTTTGAAAAAAACTCTATCAGACATGAATACCATAATTTCAAATTCAAGAAAATAAACCCTACATTATAATCACATTTATTTGAAGATCAAATTATTATCATGTGGTGGAATCCACCATTTGAGGAGGAAGACACATTAAAACCTTTACAAAGGTGTTCTTCCAAAATTATAAAATCAAAACCGAAAAATTTATTTTCCTTATTTCAAATACTTTTACAAAATATATTTTTACAACATGTTCGAAAACAAAATGAACCATATAATAATGAATTAATACCACCAACATGCATTATAATATCAATTAAGAATAATAAATGTAAAAAATAATAAACAATGTTGTTATAGAGCCAAACATGGAATGGGGTATAAATAAAGTGTGTAGTAGAAATCCATAAGGTGATACCAAAAATAAATGAAGAAGTATCCTGGGAAAATTCTTAAGTCACTATGTGACAAGATCCTCAACATAACCATGAAAAAACTTATGTCTGTAAGGTCTCACAATATAACTAGGTTTCATCAATCATCTGTTGAAATTTAATCAGGTAATAAAGATTATCTCCCATAGTCTAATTTAGTCCAATGATGTTAGTATGGAAAAAATTGAATCCCTTACTTAGCTACCTGGGATCCCAATACATGTTAATAAGGGAGGTGATTAATAAACCAACAACATTTCCACCACATGAATCAATAATAAAATATAAATAAAAAACCTCATCTCACCACCAACACCCTCTAAAAATAGCTCCTATTATAATAAAACCATGTGTCACATAATAATAATCCCATAAAGGGGAGCAAGTGCATACAAGTCATAACATATAGTGGATCAAAATTGGGTTACATGATCCAAATTAAACTCATTTATAAACTATAAACTTAGAAAATAATAACAAAATTCATATTCCAAGTAAGATTACTAATCTTTTTTGACCAAATAGTTTGAAAGTCCTTTGAAAACCTCTTAGAAATCAACAATTTCCACTAACAATTATTAAAACAAAAAAGTTTCAATAATTAATAAAAAATATTTTTAAAATGAAATTATTTCACACACCTATTTAATTTTTCAAATTAATTTTAAAATACCCTTAAGAATATAAACGAACACTTGACAGGAATAACAAATCCCCTTTTAGAAACCACAAAATAAAAATTCATAGAAAACATTTTATATTAATTGTTTAATTAATTAAAACAATTTCATAACACCCATAATAGACCTCACATATTGTTACATTAGATAAAAATTAATTTAAGGGACTGAATCATATTATGACATTTATAATAAAGAAAATTTCATAGACACACATACCTCAACAATGAGAAAATCGCTTAACTTGGATAATGAAGACCACCAATGTGAGGAAACTGCCTCTACATGAACTAAAAAACTAATGGATGATGATTAGGCCCATCGAAAACCATAAATTTTATACATATTGTGGTTATCTTTCTTGGGAGAAATAAAAACCATTGGGGGAGGATGGTGGGAGAAGATAAGAAGAAGAAAGGAGGAACTCGCCATAAAAAACTACTTAAAATCAATGTAGGGGGAGATGAAAACCCCTAGGTAAATAATGTAAAATCACATATGGATATTACCCAAGAATAAAAATATAATTAAGGAGCAAATATAGTGATAAAAAACTATAATATTGAAGTGGGGAGGATCTAAAAAGTGAAAAAATTAATTAAAACTAGGAATAGCCATGTCAGCACACGTCCTTCCCCTCATAGTGTGACTTGCCTTATGGTATATCAGAGGGATCACATCCTAGGTTTGTGTACCCTACTATGTCATAGTGTGAACCATTTATCACTTTAAAATAAATAAACACACATCCACCCATCATAGAATGAACTACTTGTCACAACGTGACAACCTATACTCGAAAATTGCAAGTCACCGAACACACTTATTACAACACATCCCACCTATATCACGGAAAAACTCACTATATACCAAGCTTGAGAACCTATAAACACCTATAATACTTTCATAATATAAAAACTCCAGATAATATCAATAAAAACTATAAATTAAATAATAATTTACTATGATAGTGATATTGGTGTCACAATTTTCCCCATCATGCCACTTTCTATCATATAAAGTAAATGTTAAATGAAAAAAGAAATGAGTATAAAAAACATGAACACCAAACATGTGATTTGGGTGGTTTATGGTGAAATAAATTATTTAAGTTAGAAAATGGTCACAAAACAAACAATTTGACTCACCCAAATCAATGGATACAATCCTCATGTGTCATCAAACATCTACAAGAATAAACAAAACTGTAATATAGAATCACATATATCTATAGTCATAGATACCTAAAATAATTCCCCCCACCATTTAGTATTCACATATAATTGTTATAAAAGAGATAAAAACATATTAAAGAAGCATCACCAATGAAAAAAATCTGGAAAAGAGACCAGTACCAAATTTCTAAAGGGAATCACCAACTAAAATAGATACTAAAAGAGATCCAAATATAACTTCTAAAAAACAATAAACACCCTCATATAAAAAAAAGTGGGATATTAAAATAATAATAATGAATCAATATAGAAAAATATGGACTTTAACCACATGCCATGAAGTAGAAAGGGAGAATAATCTAGGACATGGCTCGCAGAATACCCATCCATGGTGAACCCAAGAGAAAATCACCAATCTAGGAAAATATAAAATGAGGTACTAGCCCATGAATAGTCTAGATTGTTATATCACTAATCCCAATCACTCCAGTATATACGCAAGGCTCACCCTAAGAAACCCATCAAAATTCAAATATCAGCACATGGATAACAACAAATACAAACCTCAAGATGTATAATAAAACAATGAGTCATGAGAACTACCAAAATAATGAACACCTTAGTAGAAAAAATATAAAAGATATTATAATTGAAAATAAACTAATAAACACTATCCTCAAAAGTTCAGCCATTATTTAAACTCATATAGAACAAATTTAAAAACATATAATCACTCATGACATAGCTATGTTTGACTCTCCCTCTCAGAAAATTCCTACTAGAACAACCATACATATTAAAAAATAACTGATATGAGGTGTGGATAACGATCTATCCCTAGAAATAGAAATTATAAAATGAATTAGTGACTATCTTAGAAAAAATCATTAACTTTTATAATGATAAAAACTAAAAATTACTACAGAAGTAAATGGGTTATGATTTAAGAACTATTAGAACACTGGAGGATGTAGTTTTAAAACTCTATTCAGAGTCTGGAGAAAATTTACTACCTGAATTGTTACAAAAAAATGAATAGACGAATCACCCTAACGATCATTCAAGAAGGTAAATAATCTAAATTCTATTGACATATTTTTTTGAGAAATATCTTAATATCATGGAACATGATCCCAATCCACTAATGTTTTATAAAACAGACAAAAAAATTAATTAATTTGACAAACAATACTGTTAAAATAATTTCATTTACATAAAATCACCAAACTTATGACAAGATTCTAAATATTTTTTTAACAAAATCACATGCACAATGAAAGATTTTACTTCATTTTGATTAATATAAAAAGTAAATTTCACATGTTTATCGGGAGTTAAAAAACTAATGCATATATCAGGGAATCTAAAATATTTTCATAAAACCCACATTAAATTCAAAATAATTTCAGAATCCTTTAATGAAATCATTAATTTTTTAAAACATTACATAAAATTCAAATCCTAGTGAAAATAAATTGTAATGACCAGTGTTAAAAGAAAAATCATTCCAGAAAAATCATTTTTATAAAAAAAATATCCCTTTAAAATGGATATCATAAAAAACATAACAGTGATCATCAAATAAAAAACCACTCCAAGAACATCAAAATCCCATTAAAACCCTGTTTACTCCCTATCCATAAAATAGAAACCACTTTAGAATAAATTTCTAATAAAAATAGGTCGAAAAATAAATTCAGGAAGGATATAGAGGTGTATATTGGTGAGATGTATGGTTGTGTTGATTGTGAGCCAACCCTCTTTTAGCCACTAAGATGTTTCCAAGACCATGTTCATGGGGTCTTTATAGTTTTCAGGCCATGGTAGCTAATCATGTACCTTTGGATCCTTATTTATATCATCAAAAAACACAATAAGACCCCTAAAGTATCACATATAACTAAATAGAGATAAATACATATACCAAATAATCAATACTAGAATCCAAATTAACGATTCAAATCATTGATAACCATATAATCTCTAGTTTTATAAAAAAGGTGATGGTCAGTCACCTACCCATGAATTACTTTTGCAGTTCAGATATACTTATATCCATACTACCATGACACACCTAAATAATAATAGGGTTCTCTGATACTATTTTCTAATGAACATACTCAAACTATCTTTAACCAATACCTGAGAGAGCTCCTCACATGGCCTAAATTATGTCCCTGACTGTAATGAGATGGAAACTACTATCAAGGTATCAAATAAACCAACTGATGGGAATAGTTCATCTTATAATTATAATGATTAGGAAATTAAATTTTCTGAAAATTATAACATTTTTCAACCATGCATTATAAATCTATACATGAGAAATATACAGTTATAAATTAACAAATAATCCAAATAGGGAATAGAAAAAATCCACCCATATAGTTTTATATTACAACAATAGAGTATAAAATACAACAAGGTCCATAAATGATGGAAAGTAGAATACAAATACAGTAGATTGATAGATTATCCAATACATAAATGGCCCAAAAATAAAAAAAATAACCTAAAAAACATCTTTAACATCTCTATGTGACATTTGGTCACTCCCAACATCCCAAATTTCCATCAACAAACCTGATGATTGATACCAAAACTAAAATATCTTCTTGGATAGTTTTATAAAACATTATAGTTGAATAAACATGCTCACAAGTGTATATATAAGGTGTGAGATAAACTGGACTGTCATGACTTCAATAATGACTATGAAATTTATTTCATAAATCATTTCATAAATTCTAGTTTAGACATTAATTATAAAGTCTGTTTTCCAAATATAAATCATACAAAAAATTAGTATAATATATTACTCCCTTTTAAAACAACCTAAGGTTAAAAGTTTAGAAAGCAAAAAATTGTCTGTATTGAAAATCAGAATATAAAATCCAAGAAAATAAATCTATCTATCCTTTAAAATATATTTTAATATCCCCTTCTTTCCAAGAGGTATAATCCACCATTTGAAGAGAAATATACATTAAAACAATAAAAAGTTTCTCTTCCATGTTTACATAATCAAAACCAAACAACTTTTTTCCTTCTTTCAAAGAATTTTAAAATTTTACAATTCAAAAATGGTTGGAAATTAAATTCAACCATAAAATCGATAATAGATAACATCAATTGTAATTATCACATTAATGATGAATAATAAGAATAAACAATAATATAAAATGGCACCATAGATCCCAAAATGGTATGAGGGTATATAAAGAATGTGTGCAATGAAAATACCCATGTAAATACCTTCAATCAATGAATATGGTTCATAAGAAATTCATTAAGTCCTAATGTGAGATGACAATGGACATACCCAAGTGAAAACATCTATTGGTAAGTTCTCATGGTCTTATTAGTTCATTTCGATCAACTCCCACAATCTGATTAGGTCGTATCAATAAGATCCCATAAACTAATTTGGTCAAAAAATGTTAGTATGGCATATACTAAATCCCTCAATTATCAACCCGAGTTCTTATGAAATGTCAATAAGGGGTTGAGAAATCAATAATTAATTTTTCCTTTACATGAATCACAAATAAAATATAAAAAATAGATCTCAACTCACATTAAACATAATCTCCTGAATCAAACCATTTTTTCATCAATAAAACTTTTCATAAAACGATAAATTTACATCATACGAAGGTGAACATTTGTATGCATGGAATTAAATATATATTCTCATTATATGGTCATTTAATTTTTAAAAACACTCATTTTTAAAGTGACTACTAAGCCTTTAAAATCCAACTTGTAATTTCAAGTTACATTATTAATCCTTGAACGATACTTTTTTTGAAAATCCTTTTAAAACCAATTATAAATAAATAATTTCCTTCTAAACTTATTAAAACACCTAATGGGTTAATAAATTTAAAAAAATTAAAAATGGAAAAACAAAACACATTTTCACCAAAAAAACACCTTACAACAGTAAAAATATTTTTTCTTAAAACCAAACAGTACACCATATCTATTTAAATTTAATATTCATATGAAAATACCATCAATCATATATAAAAAACAATTGGAAATCACAACTATGCCAATTTGAGAAACCAATAACCAAACATTCATAAAAAAACCTATGATAAAAAGTTTTAAATTAATTACATCCATTTTATAACCCCATCATTGAACTTACATATTTTGACATTAGATGGAAAAGGTAATTAATGAAATCTATCATTCTATGACATGTGGAATAATTGAATATTCATAGAAACACATACCTCAACTAAGTGGAATCCACTCACCTTCAATGTTAAATTCCCTCACAAGCAATGAAATAACCTATAAATGAACTAAGAAACTAAATCATAGTGATTATACCCACCCAATACACTAAATTTTACCCATATAGTAATTAGGGTTCATTGGTGAAAGGAAAACCAAGGGGAATGGGAAAGAGATAAGAATATTACGATAAAGGATAAAGTCACCATCCAAAAATTCCTTAAAATTGGAGGATGTGGAGCTCGAAACATAAGGGGATGAAGGGAAATTTTACTAGGTATATTTTTCTATTCAAGAAGTATGATAGAGGAGAAAAGAGAGTGATATAAACCTAATAGATAAAAGAGGGGTAGATCTAAAAATACAAAAATTTAATACTGGGAACAAGTACAACATGATGTGACCTCTCATGGAATAGTGTGACCTTCCTCATAGCTAGAACTGTGAGAACACATCCCATGATCATTT
This sequence comes from Viscum album, assembly GCA_963277665.1. NCBI lineage: Eukaryota > Viridiplantae > Streptophyta > Magnoliopsida > Santalales > Viscaceae > Viscum > Viscum album. The sequence continues at coordinate 1,546,964,624 of OY728142.1, forward strand.
CACATAATGATCTTTTCTCAATGTGGAATGACCACCTCTTGCGAAAATCAACATTGTATAGATCTTGGACAAGGAACCTCTATATGAAATGACCCCACTTCATAGTTCATGTTGTTGTGAAATCTATCTTATCATGGTGCGACCACTTTATCACTCTAAAACAAAGAGACACACAACCACCAATCATAGTGTGGCCATCAAAAAACCAAAATAGAATGTCACCTAACACAATCATTGTAGAACGACTCACTAATCTCAAAGATTCAAAATTAAAAAAACCCAAAATACACGCAACTCTAGAAGTCTCCATAGTTTTTTTAAAAGTCAATATTAAGTTTCAATTTAATATAGTATTAATGTGGGGGTGTCACATGATGTAGGTTTCATTGCATCAAGAAACCCTTTGTCATACCACAGTAGCAGTCAAGCCATGTGGAGTTATAATGGTTGACCTAGTCATATAGGATTTTAAGAAGGGTTTTTATCATGTTGTGTTTTTATATCAAATTAGATTTAGGGGATGTTACGATGTAAAATTATTGATTGTATTATGATTTTATCCCAACATTGTTTTATAATAGTGTGAAATGGTGAGTCACTACCTGAGAGGTTCACCTTGGTTTTTATTATAAACATTAGACTAATCATATGTATCTCCCCCTATTATATTTCCTTTTTCTCCACTTGACCTCTCTTATTCTGTTGGTATAACAATAGATCCCTATTAGTATAGGTAGATCCTTCAACTAATGATGAATGTGTGGTGATCCCTTTTAACTTCTAGAGCATGGATTTCTGAGATATTGATGAGTGAGATCTATGATATGACTCTTTTACCATATCATGTTTTGTTATCAAATGATATAATTTTTATTCTACATATTATTTAATCATCTGTTCTTTATGATATTACTACTTCGGTTCCCTTTTGTGTATTTTGAGAAATTTATATATTTTTGTAAATGGACCCTAGTTGATTAGTATCTCATTGATGATATTGTGTTGTCAAATATTTTTATTGAATTAATTATACATATCTTGTTATATTGAATGAAATATGCTACACCTTATGATGATGGGTTATGATGTTGATGCTCAGTAGTGGAGACACGATATGGAGGAAATAGAATGCGATGGAAATGATGAGTGTAGTGAGACTGTGTTTTGTAGTTTCATGTTATAGTGTCATAGGTATTTTCTTGTTAAAATGAAAGGATATCATGAATCCCCAAATACTTTGATATGTAGGATCATTTCAAAATATTATATGTTTCACCAACCTCCCATTTCAAGAGGTGTAAGTTCTTGGAGTTAATCTTAAAAATAGTTCAAGATATTTGATTTAATCCGACATTAGGTGTATCGTGGTGTCATGATTCTAGATATGTTATATAGGTGATATCTATGACATGAAGGAAATGGTTTTCACATGGTGAGACTGAATTCAAGTTTTCTTTGACATGAGGGGATTTACTATGATGTTAAACTAATATGTCATACATGATTGTGTATGAGTATATCTCACATTATGAATGTGTTTAACCCTATAATGAAAGACCTATGATGATAACTTTGTGAGAGTTTACACTACATCTCATACATGTGCCTAATTTAGGTTTGGAGATAGTGTATATTGAAAAATTCTCCACATATAGTGTGATGTGGTGATTACTTTTGACTGAATGAGTTCATTTAAATCATGTTATGGGTAGGTTCGAGTTTTTTCTCTATGAGGTTGATTATGGGACTCATAAATGACTAAGAGAGTGTACCCCATGGTTTAGTACTCTTATGATTGTTTTTCAATTTTAGGACGTGTGTTCCCCCCCACAAGTTTTTAGAGATTTTTACTCCCCCACATTCATGGTATGCGGTTCCTCTTGAGTTAGGGGGTGGATTTAGTACTCCCTAGAACTCAAAAAGGTTTGAGTCCTCTAGAAGATCAATAGAGTTTAGTAGATCCTCAATTTATCCTCTATTAATCCTCATGGTATGGGTCCAAAATCTATGGATTTAGGTGATACTTCATTCAATGAAAATGTTTGATGTATATCAAGTACTCTATTTTGGGTATGATACTCCCTCAACAAACACTTATCTTTGGGAGTCATGGGTCCCCCTCCATAGTCAGTGAGATGATGAGAGTTTGGTTTAGTTGGGAAGCTTCGATTCTTGAATTACTCGTGGTGAATTATTTAATTTGGGTTTTTATGTTAAGAGTGGTATTATGTTTCTTCTATTGGTTATCTTGAAATCATATTTATTTTTTTAAATTTATTTCTTCTTCATCCATTAGTGATTTATCCTTTAACTTTGTGGTTTTGAGTTGACATGGTCCTTTATTCATTCCAATGTGGTTTTCTAGAAATCCTATTGGTTATGTATATACTCACCCCTATATGAGAATTTCACTCCCATGTGTTTTGTTTTATATAGAAAAAATGATTAATTATTGAATTTGGTGTATATGGCAATACTGGAGCAAGAGATTAACAATTCCCATAGGATACAGTAGGGAATGAAATTCTCCATTTCTGCTTGTTCATTGAAGACATCCCATACATAGTTGTTTTAGGTTGGTTCCCCTTTGGGTTTTTCACCATATATTTTCACCTTTAATCTACTATTTATATATTATCACTTCTTTATAGATCTTAGTGGTTCTTATATGTTCAATATAGTGCAGCTGATTTTATTTCTAGTCTAAATTAATATATCCTCTATGGTGGGGAAATATGTGTAGATATGAATTAGAATAAGGCCATCCATTGAGTTTGATATATATATATATATACACTTTGTGACAGTTTTTAGATCCTATTTTATTGTATGTGGGCTTGGGATCACACACTCAACTTACCGCTAACCTAAGTGTTGTCTCGATGGGTCGTGCTATGTTAGTGTAATATTAGAGTGGGTCCATCTAAAGGTTGTCATTTGAAGATTTTTTGGGTATAAAATTGTTATGTGAACTTACGAAAATAGTGTCAAGGGTTCTTGAATTCAACATTATGGATAGGGATCCCCATGTTGGTGAAACAGTTGATGTATCCATTCATTAATACTCTGTTAAGTAAAAACATTAATCTCTATAATTAAAATATTCAATAAATTCATTGCTATTTAATTCCATATACCACTTTATAACATTATCCTCATTACCCCTAATACCAATTCTTTCCTCTTTATTTTATCTCTCTCATATATTTCTACCTGTATATAATATTATTATATACCCAAGTAATTTTGAATTTTGAACTCAAAATTCAAATCACAAATCAATTTATAACTTTTTATTGTTAGAATATGATCTCTGGATCTTCTTATAGAACATTTTCACCATTTAACTTTATATGGGTAATGTATGATTGATCCATAACTTATAATAAATTATAGGAGTGATAAATCTTCAAATCTGGATATAACTTCCCGATATTCACACACTCTGGAATGAACACTTATCAAAACACCCATTCTGGGAATTGAAAATGATTGACCACACCATGTTACACAAAATAAAAAAACCTAGTGATTATATAGTTGTAAACACCCCTCAAAATTCCTACTAACATTATAACATTCCAACATTTCTTCAAATCTAGAAATCCCAATTAACAACTTTCCTAACTCCAAATATTGGTGCTTTTTAAGTTCACATTTTGACTACTCTTTCATATAGTTTATAATGGCATTGAAAATGCATGTGATGGCTATCCATATTTGAAACAATTTTTTTATCCAAAATTAACTCTACATTATCATGGCCACCATTTCCTTTATGTTTTAATTTATTATATATCACCATGGTCTTAAAAATATTCAGTGAAATGGCTTGCTTTCCATTACCAATTTTCTATGTCTTATATGAAATTCATTATTCCATATCATCTTAAACATTATTTACCATTACATGTACATTCCTTGATATTTATCATAGGGATATTATTTAATAAAAAATATTTTCCATTGTGGTGTTTCAATTATAGTTAGTTCATGTGGAAATCCTTCTACTCGAAATAATATACAAAATGCCCACATACTTCTTACATTATTTATTTCCTTATACATTAAAGATTAAATATATTCATCATGGTGTGGCGAAGGATTACTTCACCAAACAACTTTTATTCAACTCTATATAATTCCATATAAACATCAATTATTTATCACCCAATTATATTTAAAAATCTAGATATTTGTGGCCTTTCTTTATTAATGTATATTTCAATACCTTTTCTAAATTCGAGAATCTAATTCTACTTTATGAATATATTCTGAATTAATTTCTTGGATTATATCATCCATAGTAAAGATAACATTATACTTATATTAATAATTTTTGAATATCTACTACTTCTTGAACATTAGTTATTTTACTTCTAAATGGATAAACATCTCTAACGACATTTGAAAATAAATAACCTCTATTATCTTAATCTATTGATGATTTCAAATCTTCTCATTTATTTCTCTAAAATATTATGAAAAAATATAATATACATCCTCTATGATTTTAATAAATTTCCTATTTAATATCTACTATATTATTTCAATTCTTCCTCTTTTATGATACTTATAATTATTAAAAATAACATTATGAAAATCAGTCACACATGATTATGGTTTAATTCTTGACTCACTAAGAAATTTCTCTAGTCCCCATGATTGAAACCTCAACTTAGTATCCAAATAAATATATCAGATAGGAAAATCCCATAACTAATTAATTTTTATAATTAAACTAAATAAAAAAAAGAGTGTTTGAAAATTATTTCAAACAAAATTTTCACATTTCTACCATTAATAAGTATTTAATTTCCCTAAGCACCCTTTAAAAGAAAAAATAATATGAAAAAAAACTTCATCATATTCATAAATAAACCAAACTCATTATAGAATAAAATAGTATCTAAAATAAAAATGACATCAATAAATTCACTCTTTAAAAGATTGGTGAGCTCAAAAAATAATTTGGGGATCCCAAGCCCCCGATAATTCTAACATAAGTGTTTTATTGTTGAATGAAAATATTCCCCATTTCCCCCATAATTTATTTTTCATAGATAAAATAATGATCCAACATTTGTCGAAAATATTGATCTCCATCAAAACATAAAACATGATAAAAATATACATTAAATGTTATACTAGTATATGGTAGTTTATACCATATCATGATATCTGATGGTATAAACTATTTCATGGTGAATGTCACCACTATATAATGTTTTTCATTGAATTTATTTGTGATATAAAATATCACATTGCTACAAAATTTTTTATTACTAAATACAATAATGATTGTTTTATTATCATGTGATAATAATATATTCTAATTTGAACAAACAACATAATTTTAAAAATGTAAACAAAAACTAAACCCAATTAAATATCCAAGAGTTATAAATGTTTTATCCTATGAAAATATTATGAAAGAAATTATTTATTAGGCCCAACATTTGATTAATAGGAAGTGTAATTGGATGAACTATATTAATAGGTTCTTGTGTTTTGTATGGTTTTTGGGATGTTATGATTATATCAATAAATTACATCTTAGATCAAAGCTCTCTCTCTTTATATCTCGATCTATCTAATGTTTTAAAAAACTATGAGGAAGAGTGGATAGTATAAAATAACTGAGATATTTTTCATTCCTAGGGATAAAAATATTGTAAATGTAACATTGGTTGATTCAAAATAATTATAATTATGCTCATAATAAAAATCTTAAACAACATATATTAATGGGGAATATGTATGTTGTTCTTAATTTAATTTGTTTTAGTCTAAATTAACAGAGATATTTTTTTGATTATTAATTTTTGTTTATTTTTTCATGTATGTGTGGATAATTTTTATCCTCAAAAAACCACTTCAATGGTGTTAGATCCTATTCAAATTCAATAGTATATATTCTTTGAACAAACTAAGAAACTGAGAAAATAATAATTATTGGTTCTATGGCATGTTTATTTATAAAGAGGGAATAATTATTCAATATTTCCAAATATAAGATATAAATAGTTATTTAATGTGTCTTTGAATAATTAATTTTATATTATCATGGCATATTTTATGTAAAAAAACTATATAAAATCATCATGAAAAACAAAGTATCATTTTTAATATCACCACGATGTGATCAATAAATCACTATGTCATGGTGATCATCACCAGAATCACTATCCATATCATGGTATATATTTCCAATTTATAGCCCATAATTGATTGGATATGGTGTAAATGGTTGTGGTTTTAATGTAATTCTATTTCATATGTATACCATGACATAGTCGAGGCCACTATGAAATTGTTTGTCCCAAAAAGCTTCCTAAAAAGATTACGGTTATCCCTTGGAAATAATTTTGAATTAAATCACCACTATATCGTGGCCCATATCATAAATACGAATCTGGAATATAAATTTAATAAAAATAATTTTTTGTTAAAAATATAAAAAAAATATTGATTGGTGTGAGAGGTATTAAAAGAATACCAAAAAGGTTTTAGTAAATATGATCTGAGTTTTATTGGGATTAACATGGGTAATAATTTATTACATATTTGTAAATTATAAAAAAGGGGAAGTATAAATGTGTTTATATTGATTTAAAAATTGTTTACAATTTTAATATATGCAGTTTTTTTATTTAAAGGGACTATTCGAAAATATATGATGTTATGTTTTTGGAAAATGTTTACATAAAATATTAAATGTTTCTATTATTATAAACGATTTTAAAAACATCATATTTTTTTAATGTGAAATGATTTATTTAAATTCCTTGTTAATTAATAATATAAAAGAGTTCAAACAATAAGAAATTAGAAATATATATTTATTTTATAGAATATTAATAAATCATTTCTAAATTATAATTTTTTACAATTTTTTTTATTTGTGATTTTTTCATAAATGTTTATCTTATTCTTGAATTTATGCAATGTTCATTTATTTTTTATTAATGCATATTTTATTCATGAAAAAAGTTTTTTATTTTGAATTGTTGTATGATTTAATTTAATTGTGTTTGAACATATTTTTTATAATATCATACATGCATTTAATGAGTTATATGTTAGTTATGATAGTTGATTTGGTCTTTTTATACTTTAAAATTGTCTTATTTATGAGTTATAAACAAGAATTTAATAAGTTCATTATTGTGTAAACTTATTAAGTGTTATAATATTGATGAAATTATGGTATCAATAGAGTGAAGAACCATGGGTATATGGATTTTGGGTTGGACTACATACTTGCATAAGTGTTGAGGATCTATCTAGAAAATTATCGATTGACTATCTATCACTCTATGCTTTTATATGTCACTATATACTTACTCTTTTTAGGATTATTGTTTTATATGATTTTAATCATTTAAATGAAATTGTTCCATATACCTTATACATGATATTCATTTGGATATCTATAAATAAAGTTGGTATTTTATATGGGTTAATAAAACATTTTATGAGTTGTGTAAAGAGTTACACATCAACATGGTTTGAACATATTGATTTCTTGGAATGAATACAGATTTAAAACTAAATTATTATAACTATAAATACTAGTAAACCTAATACATGATAATATGTATTGATATATTTAAATACCTTCAAAATAGTAGGTGTTATATTCATTACAAATTAACACTTTTCAAGGCATCAGTCATCCAACAAGGAATGTCATGCCAAAACTAGGTTCCCATGAATTATCTATTTAAGGTTATAAAGTTATGGCTGAATCTAATATGATTTGGTTCTTTTATTTGTTATATTATTTAGTTTTAACATATTTATGGGACCCATATATAATTAATATACTAACAGAAGAAAATTTACTATATTAATATGATGGATTGAGTAAAGTGTTTCATTCTTAAAAATCCAAAAGTCATATATGATAGGGTTGGAATTATAGCAATAATAAATATATATTTAATGATATAAATGAAAAATCATACACATTAATTTTGAAAAATAGATATTTTATCACTAATTCATATGATAAATTTAAAATGGTTCATTATTTTAGTTGGAGGAAATTTAATAAAAGTCTTTATGAAATGATTATAAAACATTATACTCACATGATAAAATATTTTCCAGAAGATTATAATGGATTTGTCATCATAAAAATTAATTAAAGATCATTAATAGATAAATATAAGGTTAATTTAAGAAGCATTATATAATTTTATATAGACCTGAGAATCAATTTTAAATAAGAGAGAAAATTTTATATGCTCTAAAAAGTCCTTCCAAATAAACAAACTGGTTATGTCATCCTAAAAATGAATATTGATTATTAATGTAAGTATTTGAATAAATTTTAAAATTACTAATTTCTCATACTTTTATCCATGGAGTTTTATTTTTTTAAAAGAAACAAGAGAAAAAGGACTCAATTAAGATAATAGATATCCACAAAAGTCTCAATCAAGAAGAAGAAAGGCATGAAATATACGAGGTGTTAAATGAATTATTTAAATTAAATATATGAAAATGTAACATTGATCTATATTCATAAACATAATATGATTTGTAATGTTAATAAATTGGAGATATTTTAGTAACTGATAAGGCTTTATTATAGGTGGCCTTTATATAACAATAATATCTATGAACCCATCATTTTTTATCTGTTATTCGGCCTCTTGGTTATTCACTATATTGGTGGAGTTTTGATTAAGGTTATTTTTTATAATTCTACAAAATCATGATTGAATCATCATATGTTTTTGGGATTTTTTATGTGATATATATAATATAACCTTAGATAATGAACATACACTTTCTATCACTATTTTGACCAAGGCATGTTTTCCAAAAATGTTATTTTGGAAAAATAAATATAAATAAATCAATTTATTTAATAATAACGTGTTTATTATCAGTTTGTTTCCATAGATGTTTCTTGGGTATTCCTTAGAGCATTTGTGTGTAGTTGGTTAAAATTTTAGTGATACTACATTAGCTAATAATTTATTTACACCCCACCGTATTAATTGTTTAATTATTTATATATTGTTTATAATTGACCATAGATACTCTTGTATGAGTTGGGACTCATGGATGGTGATAATGATTGGTGATTTCTCAATTATCGATGGAATGATATTTCTTTAGTGTTTGAATCTATGATTGAGGTAGGTAGTTCCTTATAGAGACCAAAACCTAACATATATAAATATTATATCATTTTTATCAATATTTAACAAATTAAATTATAATAAATGAATGATGACAAAAAAGTTTAACGTATTTAGATACATGATATGTAATCATAATTTTTGATGAAATATCTTAAATCTCCCCCATATAGTATTCTCAAATTGTAAACTTATTTTTAATACCCTATATTAATCCTTTCTTTATAACATATGGAATAGAAACACGGTACAAGGTGACGTCAGATGATTAGTAAGGGTAAACATAGGAGATATCATTCAATGATACAAATTGAGCGTAATATAAGAATAATAGTATGATTGAATGATATTATCATTATAAAATCATACCCAACAATTCATATATAATAAAAATATATCATGGAATAAATATTTTGGTTTTTTATAAGAGATGAATCATAAGAGAATCAAAAATCATGATCCATGAGAATATAACATTGACATAAAAGCATATAATAAGAGAGTGGAATAATGTGTGGAATAAAAATAATCATAGAAATAGTATATCATGTCTACCCACCAATTAATTCATTACATGTTATTCTTGGGATAACCACACATGTACCTTCTTTGGTCTTGGGATAACCTCTCATGTATAATTTTTTATTCCTAGGATAATCATCCATGTACCCTCTTTTGGGCATGGGAAAACCTACCTGGTTTTTAATTTAAGTCTTGGGATCATTTCATGTGTACCATTTCAGATTATAAAATATTAATCTTTACCCAACACATTTGAGGATGATAAAAGACCCACCGATTACAAAATCCTAATTTATTTACACATGTTCCACAAGATCATGAAAACAATTATCATTTCATTATAGTTTAAATCGTGAAAAATAAAATTATTTTCTTTATTATTTCATAATCATATTAATAGAAATACATATAAATAGTAATCATGTTTTCATAGGAACATATACCCAATAAATCATATGTACCATCAAAATATGTTATCGTAGGTGAAAAATGTCTTTAAAAGATCATAAGAATATTTCTTGAGGAAAATACCCTTTTAATTTTGAAATAAAATATTTTAAATCTAAATGTTTACAAAGTAAATTCTTTAAACATAACCACGGAAAATTATAAATAAAGATTCAAATCAAATAGTTTTCATTATATTTTGAATGTTCATTCATGCAGTGTTTGTTAAAACAAAGATTCCTTTCAAATTTTCAGTAAAAAGTGAAAAGTACCTCATTTAGAAAGAGACAAGAAGATTAATTTTATTATATATATATATATATATATAAATTCAAACATGTCTAAAATTTAATTTCTGAAATCATTGGGTAATTGAAAAATTATTCTTGAAATTATTTTATACATAATATGGACGTGGAAGAAATGATTTTCAGATGAATAAAAAAATAGAGTTTGTTTTCCCTATAAGTATTATTTAATAAATTTGAGTAATTTGAGGGAGGAAAAATAATGAAATACTATTAATATTAAAAAATTACCCTATTATAATAAAATAAAAAACTTTTATGGGTGATATATCATATAACATCATCATAAAAAAAATAAAAAAACAATCTCGGTAAAAATGATATTGTAATGTAAAACACTTACAAATTTGGTATTTTATATTTTTAATGTCTTGAAAAGAAATAAAACTAAATGGATATTAGAAAAAAATTTATTTAATGAATATGGAAAAATAAATTCATAAGTTTTAATCACACAATATAAAATAAATTATGTTTCACAATATCAAACATATTTGATGAACATGAAAATGTGACAAAGAACTCCTTACCACTTTAGAAAATTTAGAAACACATTCCCATGGATAAAATAATTTGAACCCAAGATTAATAATTATATACTATATAACATGTAAAATGGTCATTATATACACCTCATAAACATAAATACTTCAATATCATCAAACATGTCTCAACATAACAATATTGTGATGAAGAACCCTTACCTTAAGTATTTGTTGCTTTATAAGTGGTCTAAAGTAGATTATAATAGATATATATTTATTGTAATTTTATAAAATAACTATTATAATATCTACAATACCATATATAATCCAATTATGAAATTTCAAAAAACATTTCTATATAGTTTTTTTTATCACAATCCTCATTTTTAATTTGATAACTATTTCATTTTTCATGCACGTTTTGGTTAGGTTATTATGGTATTTACATTTTATCACATTTTCATCACTTATATAAAATTAATAATTTAATAATTAACAAGTTTAATCTTTATATACACTTTTATATCCATTCATATAAAGTGGTTATTAAAAATTAATTACATCACAATGTGGATATAGTAGTCTATACGTACACACGAGTGATGTTTCTACTTTTTGATGGATGAAATTAAATAAAAGTAAATAATAATTCACCTGTATATAATAATTATTATATCATATATATATATATATATGTTAAATATATCATAAAAACTATAAATGAAATATGCTGGTGGAAAATGAATCATATCGCTACGTGAGGGCGGTAGTACAAACATATACAGGTTCGATACTTTCATTTATCATTTGATGTAAAAAACATCTAAAATAGTTATTTACACATCATAATAACATTTATGTATATTTAATATGCTATATTAATAATTTTTTGATGAATTAAATAGGTTTATTGATTTTTTAAGAAAAAATAATATTGAATGCCTTGTTAATATTTACACCTCGTCTTTATCCGACCTCATTTGTCGTACACATTAAGACATGAAAGAATGGTCTTAGGAGAATACAAAGGGATAAAGTATAAATTTAATTAATGTAGTAAGTGTTTTTACTAGTTATTTTACAATAAATAACATCAATATTTGGTGAATAAGGGAGGATAAGAGGTTCATTTTTATAAGTAATGGGAGGGACAGAGATGGAGTTACTTATATGATTTAAATAATATAATGTCACATTCATGTGTAATGGGATCAAAATTTCCATGAATTAAAAGTTAAGATAAAATAAGGTTTTAATATTTTTAAATAATTATTATTGCAAATGTTTAAGTGGAATTAATTCCGTTAAATCTTAGTCTAACATCCCTCCCCCAAATAAACTTGTTTTAACCTTAACCATGGTATAAATTTTACTTTTTATTCTATTATTTATGACCAAAAATTTGGTTAACCAGATTTAATTTTATTAATTACTATGATATAAAATATTTATTTTATTTTTTCATATTAAATTTCTCTAAGTGGAAGAATTTAATTTTAAATAAGTGCACAAAATTCACTAAAACCCTTTTTTTAGAAAAATTCATTTTTAAGCATAAAACTGACTTTGCATCCATTTTTATACAAATGTATTGCATGTATAAAAACAGTTTTTATACAGATGTGTTTTTAAGCCCATAAATAATCTTATACCAAAATCAAGTATAATAATGATTACTATGTAATTAAATAAATAATTTATTATTTAATATATCCTATGATACAATAAAAAATAATAGGAATTTAAAATACTTTATTTAATGAAATGAAAATATAATTTTACAAAATTCCACATTTTTACTATTCACTGAGAAATATATTTTTTAGAAGTATACTAAACACTCGCCATAATATAAATTTTAAATAGTTATTTGAAAAATTATATTCAGTTCCTAAAATAACATTTCTAAAAAAAATTAAATTATTTATAATCTTTATGCATAAAATGAGATAATAATCATTTTTAAAGTTTTTTTTTCAATCATAAAAAGGCTAAAAAAATGAGTTCTTATTTATAATCAATAAAAAATACATTTTTTTCTTTAATATATTTATAAATATTTTTCATAATTGTATTATTTATATTCATATATTTTAATTTAATATATAGGTTTAAAAAGATTATTATATCTCAAATTTTTTAGACTCGGGGTTACATGTAATGAAAGTTATCTAATAATTCATCTTTTTTATAAAAAGGAAATATATATAAAATATTGATGTGTTAAATTCTTAATATTACATATTTATATGTTTTTAAAAGTTATTTATATATTTTACATGTGGTTAAGTGGGTGACAGTGACATGTCTTGGAACCATGACCGAGTTCCATAGTTTGAGGAACAGTTAATGAGGTGAGATAGACACTGAGTGAGTTATATATTGTTAGGAATTTCTTATTTGACCTAATGGTTGTGTGTCCTGTTTTATAGGTTTATATAATAGATAATTAGAACACATTTTGGGGTTTAATTGTAGGTATAAGGATGGACTAACCATTTATTTTATAGGTTGGGTTATGGAATGATCACTTAGGGTAGTTGCTAGGGGAGAGAATATGGTCATTACTTAGTTAGTTATGTGATATGCGGGCATGAGTGAGAATTTTATAATGACTTGGTATTGGGCCAAATATGGATTATTTACTTTTTGGGAGATGTTTATGGGCTATCTAAATCATGGTAGGTCACTTAATCTAGTTTTTTGATCTCTTGGCTCCTCACAACCATGTTGTTTGTGGAATGTGGTGAGATGGATTGGGAATGAGATCATATGGGGTTCCCCTTACCCTAGTTTAGTGGTGATACTTTTGAGACATCATTGTGGAATTTTGGTGAGATAAAATATTTATTTGGTTATGGTAGGTGATTTTATATCCTTTGGAATGATAATTTAGCATGATTGGTGATGCGATAGAATAAAAATTGATGTATGACTAAGTCATGCGAGAACTAGAGCCGTGTTAGGGTAGGGTTAGGATTAATATATAGATGTGATGTACACTAAACCATGACAATTATTAGCCTTCAAAGAATTTTTTCTTTGGTAAATAGACACTTACAATGATGTAATGTGATCCATGTGAATGGATATAGTTGATGATTTTATGGGATTGGTTGGCCGTCTATGAACCCTTGTTTATGTTGTGTTGGCTCGTGGTGCATTAGTCACCCCTTCAGTGTTTTGAGAAAGTTTAATTACATGGATTTTACATGATGCCAGTAGTACTACAATTTAATCTATACATGTTTTACATATATCCCATAGTGACTATAGAAGTGAATGGGAATGCATATCCACGAGACTTAATTGGTAAGTGAGGTATGATCTTCTTAGAGACATTGTCTTGCACTGGATATGATTTGGGGGATGCATGAACCCCATATATATGTAACCAATGAGATATGTTTCCCATGGTATATGTTTTCTGGTGGTACATACTTCCCTTAATATTGGGGATGTATGTGGGGTGGGATATACTTCCCCCTATGACTAGTAGATGCCATAAGATGGAGTATATTTCCCCTACAATTGATGGTGTGTGTGAGGTGGATATACTACCCCATTGTGGTAGATTATGTGCATAATTTGGAATGAAATTTACTATATAATAAATTGTGAATGTGATGTAGGATGTATTTCCCCTTAAAATGATCCGTATTCTTGTAGGTATATATTGTCCCCAAAGATGTTTTATGATGTGAGTTGGATAGGATGATCAGAGATATTGGGTATGAAAGGTGGGATTAACAACCCTCTAACCAAGGATATGTTTCCAGGTTGGTTGTACTTCCTACCATCATGTGTGATTTTTTTTCTGAAATTGTGTTCTATCCAAGATGGAGGTAGTCCCATAGATAAGTAGAAACTCTTAGATACTGTTTAAAAAAGGCACGATCCAACCATGAGAGAGGCTTTTGAGTAGACATGATATAACTGATGTATGCATGTGATGTTTACACATTACTTTTCATTCCATACATACATTCATTTATATTATGGTTTTTATTAGGGAAACAAATGATGGTGTCCTAAAAAGTTATATTGTAAAACCATGGACAAGAACCTTGGTGCATTTTCAAATAGATGAATGGCATGAATGTTTAGGTGATGGCCCTTTTTTTGAGTGGATAAGTTTGAGGCACTTAGTCGGGCATTTTGAGATGAGTCTGATGTAAGTGAAATGATGACAATTGGGTCCCTTTTTATTTATTTGTATTTATTTTTCTTGAACTATATATGATCGAACCCAATGGGAAAAACTCCATCTATGTACAAATGTGTAACCAATATGTGTACAATTTGTTGTAGTATGATTATTTTATTTTTATTGTTATCATTTTACTAAAATTACATTTGAGTATTTTTATGAATTTATTATTTTGGATGTTTATATTAATTTACACTGTTTTTTCAATGATACTATAAGGTAAATTCTTCCTACATGTTACTATAAAACCCTCATAACTAGTCAACAGACTATGGAATATGATGATCCGAATATGAGGTTATATGGTACCACCATTGTGATTACTAATTTAGGGATTTGGGTCAAAGATGTTAAAGTTATAAAGATACCTAACATGAGAACCGTTATGCAATAATACTCTTTTTTATGTTATCCTTGTGGGTGAGAGGATCAAGTGTGGTTGGGTATGTAACTAATAATGTAAATAGTTTAGTATTATCTATGATGGGATTTATCCTCTCACATGATTGGTAATACATTCAGTCCATCGATTGATGTAGACTAATGATGTGTATGATCATACCAAGATATGGTACATGCGATGTTCTTATCCATTTAGATGAGGTGTATTTTATTTTCTCATCTTCCTAGGTGAATGACATGGGATATGTTCATCTATCTAGTATGTATATATTTATTGTGTTCAGGATAGATGGGTTGGCTATAAAATATTGCAATAATCCATAAACCATGGTCACTTCATGTCAATTAAAAAGGCATTATTTGGTAATTCATACTTGTATATGATAAATTTGGTAGATAAAAGTATAAATATACATGGTTTAATAGAGATAACTTGGTATCCATTTAGTGGTGATTAGCATCAGTACTTTTAAAAAGACTACTCTTAACATACATTTATATATTGGGGGATTCATGATTGATTTAAATGTTAAAAAATCCAATGGGGTGACATGTTGTTATTTTATAAATGGATATTGAGTTTTGTGTCAATGTGTTTATATAAAACATTGAGATCTACCCTAAAAATACATTAGAGGATATGAATAAATGTATAGATTTTCCAAATTTATTACATATGATATATAGTGTGATTAAATTGAATGATATATTTTCTTATATATGTTTTTGAAGATATCATAAAATATTTTTGTATATGGTTTCAAAAGTTATTACACATGATGTAACATAATTTTAATAAGTCTATGAGACTTTTAGTGAAAGTGAGAGATTTATGAAAATGTGTACTAAAAGATATAACATGATGTGGTGGTTTATACCATTTCATGTTCAGTGTTGGTATAGACTATGTTTGGGTGAATTTGACAATGTTATGGTGAAGTGCATCACGGTTTATTAAAGGAACCATTAAAGAAAGGTGTTTATGATTTGATACATTATATTCAGTGTTTTACTATGATGTTATGGGTTGAGACTTGAAGTATCAAGTTCCTTTTGATTCAATCCTATGTATGAGGTATTATGTCAACATAGTTGGAACAATGCCATGTTGTTCATTTTAATTTTTTTGGTTCCCCTGATATGTAATGAACCCACCTAGGCTATCCTGGACTGATACACCAGATGGCTCACTACAAGGCCTAAAGCAAGTTCTCACTCACCACATGATAGCAACTTCTGTATCATATCATATAAACCATTTGATGGGAATATCTTCACCCCATAAAGATAATTATAATCCAACATAATTTACCAAAATTTTGGTATAATTAATCTATACATCATACTACCATGCATGAAAAATAAATATTTATAGGCAAATGAACCTAATAAATCAGTCAGACCATGAAAAAACCATATACTTCTAAATTTCATCATCGGAGTAAAACAATTATTAAGGTCCTCAAATAAAGGAAACTAAAATAAAAATATCACAACTGGTCATTAGTCGATACATCAAAATCCCAAAAATAAAATAAACCAAATAATACACCACTCAAACATATCTGTGTGACCCTTGATTACTCACCATATCCCTGAAATCAATTAGTAAATTAGATGAGAAATAACCAAACATAAATCACAACATGCAAACTCTTATAAAATATAAGTGATACATGCACACATATATAAGTGTATATTCAAGGTGTGAGAAAAACATGAAAAGTATGATTTCACCAGAGAATATAAAATTTCATTCATAAAATATTTCATAAATTTGAGTTTGAACATCATTAAAAAAATGTTTTCCAAATGTAAAGAATGGAGAAAAAATGTGTTATTCATTGAAGAGGTTTTCCAAAAACCCAAGGTAAACCTTTTAGAAAACAAAACACTATCTTACTTGAACACCATAATTTAAAACCGAATAAAATAAATCTAACATTATTTTTAAATTTATTTTAAGATCCCATTCTTATCATGTAGTGGAATACACCATTTGATGACAAATAAACTTTAAAACCCTTATAATGTGTACTTTAAAATTTATATAATCAAAACCTAAACTTTTATTTTATTTATTCCAAATCCTTTTAGAAAAATATATTTTCACAATAGGTTAGAAAAAAAATCAACCATATAATAAAGAATCTATACCATAAATAGTAACTATAACATCAATTAAGATAAATACATGTAAACAATACTAAAAAAATATTTTTGTAGATCCAAAAATGGTATGTGGGTATCAATAAAGTGTGCAATAGAAATACCTAAGGTGATACCACAAATAAATTAAGAAATATGATTGGAAAAATCTTAATTCATAATATGAGAAGATCCCTAAAATAACCAAGAAAAACATTTATCTATAAGGTATCATTATATTACTAGGTTACATCAATCATCTATTTCATTTTTATTAGGTTATAGAGATTATATCTTATAGTCTAACTATGTCAAATGATGTTAGTATGGAATAAACTGAATCCCTCAGTTAGCTACCTTGGTTCCCATGACATGTTAATAAGGGAGGTTATTAAAAAACAAACATCACTTCCATCCCTTGTATCAATAATAAAATATAAAAAATAAACCTCATATCTCCATCAATACCCTCTCAAAAAATATTCTATTTTAACATAAATAAGGCATCACATAATAATAATCTCAAAAATGGGAACAAGTGTATACAATTCAAAACCTATTGTGGATCACAAAAGGGTGACATGATCCTCATGAAAAATCATTTATAAAATTTAAAACTAGCCATTAAAAACAAAATTGTAATTCTATGTGACATTACTTATCTTTGATGGCCAAATAGTTTGATAATCTCCTAAAAACCATTTAGAAATCAACACATTCTACTAAAACTTCATAAAGCACCACAAGGGTCAATAAAGAATCAAAATATAATTTTTAAAATTAAATTATTTCCTACACCTATTTTATTTTTAAAAATCATTTTAAAATCCCCACGAGAATATAAAAAAACACATGATAAGAATAACGAATCTCCTTTTAGAAACCAAGAAATAAAAATTCATAGAAAACATTCTATAATAAGTGTTAAATTAATTAAAACAATTTCATAACCCCTATCACAAGCCTCACATATATGTATACTGTATTTAAAATGAGTTTAAATAACTCGACAATTCAATGACATGTATAACAAAGTATGTTTCATAGAAAAACATACCTTGACCAAGATGAAATCACTTACATTTGACAGTAAAGACCTCCCATGTAAGGTAACTATCTCCATATGACCTAAAAAAATAAAGATCAATGATTGGGCCCATTGAAAACTATAAATTATACCCACACATTGATTATCATTCATGGGTGAAATGAAAACCATGGGGGAGGATGAAGGGAGAAGAGGAGAAGAATATGGGTGGGACTAATCATAAAATATTCATAAAATCAATGGTGGGGGAGATGAAAACGCAAAGGGAAACAAGGTAAAATCACATATGGATCCTGCCCTAGTTAATACAAGTAATTGATGAGAAAATGCAGGTCCAAAAACCTAAAATATCAAAGTGTGCTGGATCTATAAATTCAAAAAAATTAACACATGGTATAGGCGTATCACGACACAACATCCACTCTCACAGTGTGACCAGACTTACAATAGAACAAAAGGCTCACATATTTGGTTTGGGTGACCTAATCTATCATGGTGTGAACCCTATATCACTTGAAAATAAATAAACACACAACCTCCAATCCATACCCAAGTATTACTATGAGAAAATAAAAAAAATACAAATCTCAACACATGTATAACATCAAATAAAAACCTTAAAAGGCATAAGTAAATAATGAAACATGAGAACAACTGAAATAATAAAAACCTCTAAAAAACAATGACAGTGGATATAACTAACTAAAATAAACCAATAAACAATATCCTCACAAGATCAACCATATTTTAAACCCTATTATAAAAAATATCAAAAAATATAATATATGAAGTCCTAGCTATGTTCGAGACTCCATCTATACCAATCCCTACTAGAAAACCATCCACATTTAAAAACAACTCATCTGAGGTGTGGAAAAGGATCTCTCACTAGAAACATGAATTCTGAAATGAATTGGTTACTATATTAGGAAGGACCGCTAAATTTTTTAATCAGTCAACATTCTCATTTACTATAGAAGTAAATGGGTTTTGATTCAAGATTTCCTTGAATAGTAGAGGTTCTAGTTTTAAAAGTCTATTAATAGTCTAGACAAAAATTACAATATGAATAGTTACTCCTAAATGTAAAGAGTAATCACCCAAAGGATCATTCTATAATGGAAAATATCTAAATTCTATTGATACATTATTTTGGATACATATATTAATGTCCTAAAACATGATCCCAATCTACTAATGATTTCTAATTCAAACCAATACATCAATCACAATGACAAAACATAGTGTTAAAATAATTTCATTTATTTGAAATCACCAATATTATACAATGATTCTAAAAAACATATTGTATCAAATCACACACCCTTTATAAAATTTTACTTAATTTTGTAAGCATTAAATATTACATTTCAAAAAATTATCAGGTGTCCAAATAATAACTCATATACTAGGGAATCCAAAAATATTTACATAATACCCAAATTTATTTCAAAACGATTTCTGAATCACATAATGAAATCAAAAAATTTAGAAAACATTACATAAAAGGAAAAATACATTACAAATTAATTATAAAGACCAGTCTTAAAACAAATATCTTCCATGAAATTACCTTCTCAGACAAAATGATACCTTTAAAATGGAAATAATAAAAAAAACTAATCATTGTACATCAAACCGAAATCCACTCCATCATTATAAAAATCCTATCTGGTCCTTCTTTACTCAATATTCATCTAGCATAAAACACTTTAGAAGAAATTTGGAATAAAAATGGATCAAATAATAATTTCAGGAAGGATGTATAGGTGTACATGGGTTAGCTGTTTGGTTTGGTTGATCATGTACGAACCATGTGTTGTCTACCAAGAAGTTTTCCAAATCCTGTTCACGGGATCCATACGATTTCCAGAATGTGGGATCTAACCATGTACTTTTGGATACATACTTATCTCATCTAGAAAATCAATAAAACCCATAATGTATATGATATAACTTGACAAAGATTAAAGTATCATAAAAACAATCAAAACTAGAATCCAAATTCAGGATTCGAATCATGGATACCCATAGAAACTCATGTTTCATAACAAAATATGGTGTGCAATCTTCTATACATGAACTAAAATATTTGTTCAAACAAACATATATCTATACTATCCTGATACACCCAAATAACAAGAGGTTTATCTAATACCATTTTTAATGAACTTACTTGAGCTATCTAGAAATAATATATGGGACTACCCTTAAAAAGTCTTGAATTGTGTTCCTGAAAATCATTTGCTGGAAACTACTACCAGAATATCAAATAAACCAACTCATGGGACTAGTTTCATCAAACAATGATAATTATAAGAAAGTAAATTTACCAAAACTATTAGATTTTTCATCCATGCATTGGACTTACATTCTAGAGAAATATGTAGTCACAAATAAATGAACATGAAAAAATGGAATAAAAAATACACCAATACACTTTTATATTACAAAATTTGGGTAAACAAACACCATAGGGACACAACATAAAGGATACCAAAATATAAATACAGTAAATGGATAGATTAACCAGTACATAAATGTCCCAAAAATAAAATAAATAACAAGAACCATCATGGGAACATCATTATGTGACACTTAGTCACTCTCCACGTCCCCAGTGTCAATCAATAGACTAGATGAGTGATACACAAACTGAAATATCAACCTAGATACTTTTGTCAAACATTACGCTTGCATACACATGGACACAATTGTATCTATTTGGTGTTAGATAATCATGACCGGTATGATTTCACTAAATATTATGAAATTTATTTCATAAATCATTACACAAATTATAGGATAAAAATAAATTATAATGTTTTTTTCAAAATATAAATCCTGAAAAAAAGTATCATATATTACACATTTTTTCAAAAAATTAAGGTTAACCTTTTGGAAAACAAAACACTATCTCTATTAAAGGCAAAATTTCTAATCCAAGAAAATAAATCTAACATTCCACAAACATATATTTGAATATCCCCTTCATACCATGTCGTGGAATCCACCATTTTATAGCGAAGATAGTATAAAACCTTAAAAAGGTGGACATCCAAGTTTACATAATCAAAACCAATCCATTTTTTTCCTTCATTCAAATACTTTTACAGAATATATTTGAAAAACATGTTATAAATGAAACTCAACCACACAATAGAGAGGACATAACATCAATGGGAATCATCACATCAGGGATGCATAATAAAAAAAATTAATAAAAAATTATTCGATAGATTCCAAAAGTTTATGAGGGATATATAAAAAGTGTGATGTTAAAATACCCAAGGTAATACCATCAATCAATGACTAAGAATAATGATAAACTCAATAGGTCCTAATGTGAGATGATACTTGACATGCCCATGTGAAAACATCTATCTGCAAGCACTCACAATCTTATCGGTTCTTGTCGATCAATTCCCACAATACGATTAGGTCATATAAATTTTCTCCAATATACCAATTGGTCAAAACAATACAGGTATTGCATATAGTGAATCCATCAATTAGATACTCGAGTTGTTACGAATTGTCAAAAAGGGGTTGATAAGTCAACAATTATTGTGTTCTTTGAAAGAATAAAAAAAAGTTCTAGTCACATGCAACATCATCTTGAGAAACATTCAATTTTTTAATCAATAAAACATCACATAATAATAATTAATTCACACCCTATCATGTTTCCCAAGTGTATTCAAGTAATAACATTAATTAATCCATAATATGGCAATATAATTATTAAGAAAACTCATTTATAAAGAGACTATTATGACTTTAAAATTCAAAATTTAATATCAAGTTACATCATTAATATTTCAAGGACATAATATTTTAACATACTTTGAAAACCAATTAAAATTAATTACTTCCCATCAAAACTCCTTAAAATACCATAAGGGTTAACAAATCTTAAAAAAATTAACAAGGGCCAAACAAACCCCATTTTTTTAAAAACAACTGCCATACAACATTGAACATAATTTTTAAAACTAAGCAGTATCACATTAATTTTTTAATTTAATATTAATATTAATCTACCCTCAAGAATATATAAAAACACTTGGTAGGCATAACAAACCCAGTTTTAGAATCCATGAAATAAAAATATCTTAAAAAAACTTTTATGAAAAGTATGAAATTAATTAAAACCATTTCATAACCCCATCATAGAACTTACATATTGTTACATTAGATGGAAAAGGATTTAATGAACTTAATCATTCAAAAACATGTATAATAAAAGGAATAATCATACAAATACATACCTCAACTAAGTGTAAACTACTCACCTTCGATGATAAAGGCCATCCATAGAAAGGAAATGAAACTCTAAATAACCTAAAAAATAAATCCTTATATATATACCCACATAATACCCTAAATTTAACCCACATAGTGATTAGGGTTCATATGTGAAAGGTAAATCGAGGGAGGAAGGGGAAGGTAGAAGAGTAGTTAGAGAAAGGAAGAAGTCACCATTGAGAATAGCTTGAAATTAATAGAGGTTGATCTCAAAAACATAAGGGGAAGAAGGGAAAATTTCATAGATATCTAACTCTTTTCAAGAATCATGGTATAGGAGAAAAGTGGGGGATAAACTCCTAAAATATCAAATATCGGTAGATCTAAAAATTAAAAATATTAAAACATATAGAAAGCACAACGTGATGTGATCTCTCATGTCATGGTGCGAACCTCCTCCCAGCTAGAACTGTGATATGAATTCCCATGATAATTTCATGGCATGACCTTTCCTAACTATGTAATCAACACTTCCATGGAAACTCTACATAGAATAGTGTCTGGTCATGTAAACTCCATTGAAAATTGACCCCACTTCCTAGGTAAAGTTATTATGAATCCTTAATCATCACAATGTGACCCCTTTCTCACTTAAAAATAACCATACACCCAACCAACAATCAAAGTGTGACTACATAGAATCCAAATATCAAAGTCACCTAACACACTCATCATAGCATGACTCACTACACACAAAGCTGCAAAATTAAAAAAACCACAAAATACGCCCAAATCTGGAGGACTCCATAATTTTTATTTGAAAAAATAAATATTAAATTATAATTTAATTAAATATTGATGTTGGGGTGTCACATGATTTAGGTTTCATTAAATTGTGAATCCATTTGTCATGCTATAGTATTGGTAAAGCCACATGTAGTTATGAAGTCTAATTGAGTCTTCTAGGAATTTAATCTGGGTTTTTATCATGTAGTATTTTTAGATCTCTTTGGAATGAGAGGATGTTATGGTGTCATATAATGGATAGTAATATGATTTTATCCCAACTTTGGGTTATTACAGTGTGAAATGTTAAGTTATTCCAAGAGAGGTTCAACCAAGATTTTTATAGTAAATAGTGAAATCCTTATATCTCTCTCTATTAGATTTCCCCTTTATCCCCTTGAACTCTCAAATTAGGGTGGTATATTTATGGATATATCAAATTCTAGGGGGATCATTCAACTTATAAAAAATGTGTGGTGATCCCTTTTAATTTATATAACATTGACATGAGAGATATGGATGAATATGATCAATGATAAGACTATTTTCTCATATCATTCTTTATTGTCACATGATATAATTTTGATACAACCTATTGTTGCATCATTATTCCATGTGACATTTCTGCTTTGGATCGCTGTTGATTCTTCTGAGAAATTTCCTTTTTTGGATATGAAACCGGATTGATTATTTTCTCATACTTGATTATGTGTTGTCAAATATTTGTCTTGAATTCCTAATAAATCTCATTGTTTTATTGAGGGAATGTCTCTAGCCCTTATGATGATTGGTTATATAGTTGATGCTCAGTAGTAGAGGTGTGACATAAAGGAAATAAAATGGGATGGAAATGATGAAAGGAGTGAGACTATGTTGTGTGTTGACTTTTTAAAGAATGATAAGAATTTTTATGATACAATGCAAGGATATCATGAATTCCCATAGACTTTGCTAAGGAGGAGCATGTCTCTATATTATATGTTTCACCAAACACCCTTTTCTTGTGGTGTATGTTCAAGTATCTAAACTTAAATAGATTACATGAGATCAGATTTTGTCCTAGATTAGTTTTATCATAGAGTAATGATTCTAGCTATGATATAGAGGTGATATATGCAACATGAACGTGGGGTTTATAACATGGTGAGAAATATTGAAATTTTTCTATGTAATGATTATATATTCTATGATGTGAAACCAGTGGGTTAGGTGTGATGGAGTATAAGTATATCTCAAATCATTAATGCGTTGAACCATGGAGAGAAAGACCCAACATTAACAATTTGTGGAATTTTACCCAACTATTCATCCATGTATCTAATTTTGGCGTGGAAATAATTTATATTGAGAAATTATCCAAATAGAGTTTGATTGTGTGATTACTTTTGATTGACTGATTTTTTTTAAATCATGTTATGGGTAGGTTTGAGTTTTATCTCTGTAGAGTTGATGAAGGGAATCATACATGACTAACAGAGTGTACCCCAGGGTTTAGAAATCCTCTCATTCTGTTTTGATGATAGGGCATGGGTCCCCACAAGGTTTTAGAGTTTGTTAATCCTCTTCATTCATGGTATGTGGTTCCTCTATAGTTAGGGTGTGTATTCAGTACTCCCTAGGACATGAAAAGGTGGGGTTCCTCCATAGGATCAATAGAGTTTGGTACCCCCTTGATTGATTCTCCATGAATCATTTGTGCGTGGGTCCCCTATCTATAGATTCAGGTGATCCATTTTCTGATTACCCAATATGATGCATGTCATGTCCCCAATTAAGGGGTTTATATTCCATCAAAAAACACTTATCTTGGGGAGGCATGGGCCCCCACCACGATCACTATGATGATGTGAGTTTGGTTTAGTTATGTAGCTTGGATTCTTTAGTTTCTGAGGGATAATGATTTCTATTGTTTTTCCGGATTTGAAAAGTGGTATTATGTTACCATTATTTCTTATCTAGAAATCATATTGAGGTTTTCCTTTATGTATTATTCTTCCTTCAGTGAGTTATCCTTTACCTTTGTGGTTTTGAGCCAACATTTTCCTTTATTCATTCCTATGTGGTTTTTTATTCATTCTAGTGAGTATGTATATACTCACCCCTATATGGGAATTTCACTCATATGTTTTGTATCTTATGTAGACAAAAAATGATTCAATGTCTAATTTGGTGTACATGGTATCGACGATTCAAGAGATTAACGATTCTCAGAGGTAATAATAGCGAATGAAATTTGTATTTGTGCTAGTTCATTGAAGAGATACCTTACCTATTTTTTAGGTTGGTTTTCCCATTGGGTTTTTGGAATATATTCCTATCCTTTAATCTAAGGTTTGTTTATTATCACTTATTTATAGGTCTTAGTGGTTCTTATATGTTCAATATATTGCAGTTTATTTTATTTCTAATCAATATTATTATATCCTCGATGGAGGTGTATATTGTGTATATGTGAATTAATATAAGGCCTACCATTGATTGTGATATATATATATATACATAATGATAGTTTATAAAAAATATCCTATTAAATATGTCCTTGGGGTCACCCACTCATCTTACCAAAAACCCAGGTGGGGTGTCCATGGGTATGGTCTTGTTAGAGTGGTATTAGAGTGGGTCCATCTTATGGGTGTTATTTTAAGACAAGGTGTATATGAAATTGGTTTGGGAACTTAGGTAAATAGTATTAAATGGTATTGAATTCAACATTAAGGATGGGGAACCAAGTTTCAGTACAATAGTGGATATATCCATTCACTAAGACTCTGATAACCTATTTATCATCTTTTAACTCTATAACACAGGTTTCAGGGAACATGTAAATGGTACATAATATGGAGACCAGTTGAGTATTTTGGAATCCTTATTGATTAAATTACCTAGATATAAATTAATGAACATGGTTTATCTTTTCAAAAAATTGGATGTTGACACATATACAGTTAGTTAGTATCCTAAGTTATGTTTACAATGTGCCCATGTAAATGATTTATCTTCTCTCCACCAAACATCTAAGAGATGATGATTGAATTCAGGGAATATACCATGATATGTACCTATTAGGTGACTGGGTAGTAGTTACTCCACCTAAAATTAAGTAAACAGACCCACCACCCCCAGACAAAAAAGATATCCCACAACCGACTAGGTAGTATATGATATCAGTGAGGTGGGATGAGGATGTGTGTAATATGATTGTGCTTCATGCGTTCTGGTAGTAATAATCTTCCATGTACTGAGGGGATTCTGAACCTTATCCAATTTAGAATTTTCTCGATTTGGGGATTTGGGTGTTCTTTATTTTTTGGATTCCCTATGATCATATAGGGTTTCCATCGTCTATCTTTTACCCTGGTGTAGTGAGTCACTGATGGAACTTGATCATCCAAGCCCACAATGAGTTATACATCCTGTAGACAATTTTTGAGCACCTATTTTGTGATGTGTACTAAATTTTTATGGTGTAGTTTGTTTGAATCGTTAGGATAATAGAGATATAGTAGGGTATCATGTCCATTTTTAGTTATTCATTGAGGTTTACAGAAATAATTAGGAACCCCCTCATCATGATTCATGATAAGTACCTCAATGAATCGATGTCTAAGTGTGGGATTTATAGATAGATTTGAGATTTCATTACTCCCCTCTATTAGTAATGAAAAATGGACACATAGACTTTGATATTTGCTAGTATGTGAGGATATGGGGTGTTTTTCTGAAAAAAATAATTTTTAATCCTGAATTTATGTGGGTCAAACCTATGTGAGTGCGGTATGAGTGGGAAAAGCATTCATGAGTGTGGTCTTTCTCGTGGGAATTATTTCATAAAACTCTCAAAAAATTTTTTCACTACCAGCCTTGGTGATAGTGAATTTAAATGTTTCCAATAAAACAAGAGTTGTTTCCTTCATCACATTATGTATTTTAATGGTTTAATTTTAATTAACTGAACTGATGACCTTACGGGCCATCATTGTGCATGAAAATGGGGGAAATTTTTTAACATTGAATTGGTGATGTATTTCCAAAGATGAAAGTGATGTATTTTAATGTGAAATTCAAATCTATATCGATGCTAATAATGTTTTGTTTGCAATCATTTAATGCTAGATCTGGATTCATTATAGAAAAATTGGAGATATGGAGTTATTCTGACGATGGTTGGTGTGGTCGACTATGTTGGGGAAATACAAGTGGTTGTTCAATTTGGGTTGTGGATGGATCTAGGGATAAACCCCATAAGGAAAAATATTTTTGGGGAAGATAAATTTAATTAATTTAATAATTAAATTAATTTAATTAATAATTTTAATTTTTTTTCAAATGTGGGTAAGATCGTGATATGCTCGTGATTTTGTGTGGGTGGGGATGGCTTGATTTTTTTTGTTTATATTGCATGTCAATTTTTTTTGGGTATACTTGCATTATATTGAGATTACTCAGGTTGAGTGTGTTCCTCCCTATGGTCCCAGTTTCACATACTACCCTCTATATCCCAATGTATTCTAGGGCCCTAGGAAGGTAATTGGTAGACGATATGTTTTTAGAAGATGAGAATTGGGAATATAAAGCTATAGGTGGTTATCTAGGACAACAGTCTTCAAGTATAGTAGGTTGTTAACATTTATTATGGACACTTCATGATATTCATACTCATACAAAATCCCCAAATTGAGGACCATCAACCAAAAAGTCTCATAGAGGATCCAATCATATATGAGATAGGCTTTTCTATGGATTTAGAAAAATTTCCAGATAGAGTGTGATTGTCCAACCAGACAATAAAAAGAGTGTAGTTTGGAAATATATAGAACTCTATTCTAGAGTAAGTGGTATTATTAGGGGCCTCTATGATCTAGATAATACTTTCCTCAGGGAGGCGACAATAGTAGAGGGTCTATCGAAGCACTAAGATGAGGATCTAGAGTTGGAAATCACTATGATCCACTTTCACCACTACCAACCTAGTGAATTATGTGCCATGATCAAGGAGATGGAGGTCAGGTTCATTGATATATATAGACTATATAGGAATATTACTAGGTATCACTTTATATTATCTAAGGTCTAATATGTTCCTAGTCTGCACCGGTACTCATAATCATGGATACCTGTGTGAGTCATTACATTATTATTACATCCTTAGTTTTAGATTTAGAGATCCCATTAATGCTCTTTTCCTGACATACTAAAATGGGGACTCCTACCAGGATTTGGTACATGATCACCCACATCTATTGATGATGTACGCATGTGCTTGGTGGAAAGAGAGTTTCATGTAACCGCATAGTGTTAGTGATAATATCATATGATTTCATCATAATTATAGACTACTGCTCATCCCTATCGATTCCTTTGAGAAATTACCCCTATTTGAAAAAAACCCTATATAATGGAAATGGTGAGATAAGTGATCCTATACAATTTTTCTCATTGTCAAATGATAGGATCAACGTTCTGTAATGTAAGGGGTTATGAATCTCCATAGCCTTGGATAAGTATGATCCCTTTGTAGCACTATATGTTTCATTATGACTACCCCTTTCCAGGAGCACAAGAACATAGATTTAACCTTATATTGAGTCCATGAGATCTAAGTTAATCTTATGTTGGGTGTTTCATGATGTGAAATTTTTAGTTGTAGCATGGAGGTGATATCCATTGTGGGAAGGAAGTGGTGATGACATAGTGAGGACAGTTGCATGATTGGTTGTTGTGCAAGGAGATTCATTTCAACTAGGGGTATAAATTCCCGTTAGTGGATCATGTTTGTGTCATGTCTCCCACTAACATGGAAATGATTATACAGGACATGAATAATAAATAATTAATTAATCATGTTAGAAAATCTATCCAAGAACACAACATGATAATTACGTGGATAACATGGCACAAACCGTTTAGCACGATTAATTTAAAATAACCTAAAAAAACCAAATAAAAATGGAGCGTGATGGATTATTTTGACATGATATGATACAATTATCATGATTAAATGAAACCTAAATGGGATTAATGGGGTAATAATATTATACTTACATGGGTAAACATGTGACATGTTTAATAATATGGGACATTTTGTTTCAAATTCGAGTTGAAAAAACCAACCTAAACACAAAAATATTATTACATGTATAGAAAAAAATGAAAAATTTATTAATCATTTTACAAAATATAAATCCAAAACCATTAATTTCATGTCATTATCTATTTGTGTTATCATGTCTTGTCATAAATTGTCACCCCTAGTTGTGGTGTGAAATGAATGAGTCAGGTGTTGTGATGTGATGATATAGCTCACATCATGGTTGTGTTGAAACCTTAAGAGAAATACATGGAAAAATTATTTTATTGTTATTTACATTTTTTTTCAAATTTTTGTCTGATTAGGGTGAGTAGATAGACTATGTTGAGAAATTATCCATGAAAAACATGATGGTGTGATCCCTTTAGACCACCTGAGGTCGTTTAAAACAAGTTACATGTTGGTTTCAGTTTTAGCTCCATTGGGTCGATAATGGTGTCTAGGTATAATGAGAAGAACTTTCCTCATGGTTAGATACTCATCTAGATCCATCATAATGATAGTTTATAGATCTCCCATAAGGTTCTAGAATTTTATACTTCCACATAATCATAGGACATCGTCCCCTATAATTTGGTTATGGAGTTGGCACTCCCTTGAACCCGATAATCTGGGGGTCCTCTATAGGGTCAATAGAGTTTATTACTTCCCCAATCGATGTTACTAATGGTTCTGGGATATAGTAGAAGTAGTTAATATGATGAAAAAAAAATCATTCAATCAACTTCTTCAAATTAATCCTCAAAACGAAATAATTTTCATTCTCAGGATCCACAAAGACAAGATCTTTCACATAAAATTTATAAATAATTTATTTAATTAAATAATTACCATTCATTGAATTCTTTATTAGTTGATGAATTGATAGAACACTCACCATGAAATGTCATTGTTTCAGAAGAATAAGTGTGTATTCCCTCTAGTGGTGATCCACAAGTGCTTCGCTCACCTCATATTTTCACTATAGAATAATTCAACTTCTTGCATGGATGAATCTATCACTTGTGATGATTGATGTTGATCACAACCAATTCCTTATAGGGAGTAGAAGTTTTCTCTCGTTGAGGTGGATAATTACTATGTATTCCTCAGATCATTCTATATTGAAATATCTTTATATCATGAGAGGATTATCTCTATAACTCATTGTACACAATGATATAATGTGGCTCTATCACTTACACAAAATTTTATAATCGGATTAATATAGTGTTAGGGTTAAAAGATAAATAATTATATAGGGTCCCTTATTGATCCTTAATTCTGGGTGGACCCCATATGTAAATAACAATATTACTATTATTATTTACATGACATGTGTTAAAATTGTAGATAAAATAATTTTTTTTATTGAATTTAAAAAATAAAAATTATTCAAATAATGTTTTATCTGAAATTTCTCCCTGAACCATTAAACTTGGTCTAAAAATCCTCTTCAACATTCATTGGTCCTCAGATAATGACTATTTATTTAATTAAATAAATACCCCTACATTATTAAATAAAAAATATATAAATATTATTTCACTAACCCATGTTAATAAATATTTATTAATTATTCAGGTAACTAAATGAATAATTATTTTGTTACCTTGAGAATAAATAATAAAGAATAAATATTTTTATATTTACTTAATTAAATAAATAATTACCTTGTGAATAAAATATTATTAAATATTCTACCCACATATATATATTCTGTCAAATAACTTGTGATTGAATAGTTTTGATCAAAAAACATGAATAACTATTAGACATCATATGTGAATATTTTTTATCTGACATGTTAAATTCATATATAATATAACTAAGGTTTGGAATACACTTAGAATCAGACCATCTAGGTTATTTAATAATGGAATTAAGCTACTTTTCATTGAGTAAAAGTTTAAAATCTATAAAAATTCCATCTCTACCATCGAGAAATAAGGTAATGTCATAACGAAATATAACCTCATATGAGTGTCCACCATGTAATATAATCCCTTTATATTATATCCATAGTCAAGAAGGTTATATGATAATGTCATAAACTGATATGCTTGACATCACATTCTTTAAAATTCTAGAAATGAACTTTCTAACAAAACCACCATGGCCATGGAATTAATCAAGAAATTAAATTCCCATCAAATGTCCCTACATATCCACCTCAATTAAAGGAGATGAAGAATAAATCCTTTATACATTATTCATTAATAAAACATCACACATTATGTACCCAATATATCATACTTCATCGTGAGTATATATCATCATAGTTTTTGTCAAAACATCAATGTACATGGCTTATGATATGTATTAATAATAATATTAAATTCTAAGGGTAATTAAACATGTACATCGATTGGAATATATAATAACACATATAAAAGTGGATTTCTTATTGGTGGGTCTTGTTCTCATAATCTTATAAATTAGTGATTACCAAGGGTTAACACTATGAGAGAGTGTTTTAAAGTCATATGAGTCTCCACCCCAAATATTGTGTATTATTTTTGTTCTATTATGTGATATAATCAAGCTATAGAACATATATTTAGTAATTCAATCATCACAATTCTAGGATCTCATCATATTAGGGAATTGATATGTCCTTTTAGTGTGACAAGTACATTTAAGACATTATCACAAACAATGTCACGTAGAAGAACAATCATGATGTGATGAGATATTTTGGAAATATTAAAATACATGAATTTAAGTAACTATAAAGTGATTAGAAGTTTGTTCTAGGGAACCAACTTCAACAGAATCCCACTTTCACAGGACCGAATATCTAAAACCATTATTCTTCAAGATATGATTAGATGTTCATGCTTCCATTAAGATAATACATTAGTAAAGGGGTATACTACATTTTCTTCAATATAATCTCTACTCACATTGAATTAACCCCTTAGAGAAAAATATCACCTGTTGTGATATTTTCCA
Organism: Viscum album; assembly: GCA_963277665.1. Taxonomy (NCBI): domain Eukaryota; kingdom Viridiplantae; phylum Streptophyta; class Magnoliopsida; order Santalales; family Viscaceae; genus Viscum; species Viscum album. The sequence continues at coordinate 1,546,997,408 of OY728142.1, forward strand.
TGTATATGCTGCATATGTTGATGTGGCCAAAGCTCTATTATAAATGATACCACTACATTATTATCATAATACAATGTGACAAGATATATACTAGTTTGATCCACATGAAGCTCTTAAAAAAAATTTAAAATCCAAACAACTTCTTTGGCTTCATTAGAAGTTTCTAAATACTAGTAATCAATTGTATAGTCGGGGATAATTAGCTTCATAGAGATATTTCAACTCAAAGCTCCTTCATTGTGAATAAATAAATATATTAAGTATGGCTTCATATCTTTCTGATCTATTTGGAAACTAGAATAACTATATCCCATAATGAATTATTTCTCATCTCATATTTATAAAAAGAATATACCGTTAATATGACATAGATAATTATATATATTTTTAACAACACACCAATGTATTTCTCATGGATCAAATTAATATGTACGTACCATGATTAAAGTGTATACAACACCAATCCTAATATATAACATGTCAAAGATGATTGATCTTACCATAGATGTTTGAGGGATCCTACTCATTATATCACACTCTCTCTCTCATGATTCTTTTAAGGGCACATTTTCTTAGACATATGTTTACGATGTGACACTTGAACTAATTTTTGAGCCAAAATGGTTACATTGAACAATCCAGAACGTTACTTTTGAATATAAAAAACAATATATTTAAAATTTAATACATATAATACTAAATGTAGGATCAAAATTGTTTATGTTTTATTATAAAAGTGTTAAATTTTAGTTTATTAAATATAAACATACAATTTTTACCAACCTATTAAAAAACATTATCATCAAAATTTTCAGTCCAATTATGTTTATAATCAAAGTATGATTTTTTTAAAAGAAATAGTAATAAATTTCCTATAACATACACAACATAATTATGTTGTTGTAAAAAATTATAAATAAACATTATGAAGTAAGTAAGAAAAAAATAAAAAATCTTTATTAAAAAGTTTAAACACATTAACCTTCATTGTAAAGGAATTATTTAACTAGACATAAGGTATAAATAATATTAACTTTATCATAAAGGTGTGTCTTCTTTAACATTAGATGCACGAAGTCACAAATATTATAAAAAACTCGGTTTCCCTTAACCTTGGGAACCATCGATTAGAATAATTGAAATAACCTCTGTCTCAATACTGTTATATCCCTTAATCAAATAAGATCATACACATTTATGAAGAAAATAAAACACTTAAAAACCTAAAAAAATTCCTCACAAGTGGTTTCCTTAAGTAAAACTGTATATAGATTATAATGGAGCTCTCTCATGTAACAAGACCTTATTAAAACTTTACATAAACATTAAACAAATGATGTTTGAAAATATTATTCTCCTTAATCACGAGGATATATTTATATAAATTTTTCCCATGGACATATTCTATATTTTTTGAGATCAATTACCATGGAATCAGAAGAACTCATTCTTCACCTAAAAGGTTTTGTACATTTTCTCTATATGATGGTTGTTATAGTTTACACAATTATTATGAATATAGGTTTCATCTGTTAGAATTGAACTTCATCACCCCATGGAATTCTTGAATTTTTCATCCTATGGAATTTATAAAATTTATTATAGTAAATAGGGATATCTTAGAATTTCAAATTCTATCCAGCAGACTTATATTAACTTTATCTAATGAAATTCATTATAATATTTTTCTATAAATTATAAACCTTCTTTTGGTGAACTGAGAATTTTTTCATCCATTGTGAAATGTACATGTTCATCGAGTGTACTTACGATATTTATTTCTATAGTAAGTGATATCATTCATCCGATAAAATCATAAACTTCCCTACGAAAATATCTTTTGAAAATTGGGAAGTATAAAAGATAAGAATATATAAACATTTAAGTAATTAGATTGTGGTTTTCAAAAGAAAGGTTAGAATGTTTTGAAAGTATCATTTCAAATCAACTATTTCCCCCTTTTTAAAAAGAAAAAAATCTAACTTTTAATGAGAAAAAATTAAAGTTAAAACTTTTAAAAACACACTCCCACTATCTTGCATAATTTCAAATAATTATGACATTTTCCCTTTTTATTAAAAAATTCAAATGTATTCCTTTATTACCCTTAGTTTGAATGATTATAACCTTTTAAAAAAAAATCTTTTCTCCCCCATTTTGATTTCCAAAACGTTTTTCAGGATTACCTAAAATTTTATTAAAAAATATATTAAACTAAATGGTATGAAATTAAGTATTTATAGTATTCACCAAAAAATATAAGAACGATAACAATGAAGTATAAGAAATACATCCATCCATAAAAAGAAATACATCCATCTAATATTAAACAAAAATCCATTAAAATATATTTATTTAAATTATTATAAAGACTCTCAAGAGTTCGAAATTTTTTTTTGTCTCCTTTAATGTTTTTTTACAATCACCTTCACCCTTTTTAAGATATTATTTAATATTTTGTCATTCAATGACTATGGTCTTCAACATTGTGGCTTATTCTTCTAACACTTCAATATTTTTCCCTTTCTTAGATATCTTGTCATCATGCTTAATTATGAGATATTTGAGATCATCTATTACTCCCACGCTTAAACATGCTTCTATGTTGATATTTTTGGAAAAATTTGAAATCGATTTTGTTACATTATTTATTTCACCAAATTTCAAATCAATAAAATTTAATATCCCATTCTATATGAGACCTCAACTTAATGATACCTTTTAACTTCTTTAATTTAACCTTTTAATTTAATTTGAAGTATTTTAATTTATCTTTATTTTGGGTGACAATACTTGTATGTTTTGTTAAAGAAATTGAGTTTTCTAACAAATCAAATTTGCCTTAATTATATTTATAGTGACATTGTATGTATAAAAAAATATTCATTTTCCCTCAAGTATTTTGATAAAATATATTAAGTAGTACCTCTTCATTTCTATCCTTTTTTATAGTCCTTAAAGAAAAGTTTGTTGAATCACTCGAATCATCTATCATAGAGGGAGATTATGGACTTAAAGGAACATATTCTTCTTTTTCAATAAAGTGATATTGAGAAATATCCACGATATTAGCCTCTTAATTGCATGAAATATTGGATGATAATTTTTATGTATATTATTGATCGACATCATCATAAGATGATTATTTATTTGGATCACTACGAGAAACATATTTATGAGACTGTAAAGATATTTATATTGAAGTTTTAGGTGACATTTCTTCTATATCCAAATGATTTTTTAATTATTCAACTACTTTATATTTCTTATTTGAATTTTTCTTGTCAGGTTTTACATTCAATAATTTGGGATGAGACGATTCAGCATTTACATCATTTTCTTTATCACCAACTTTTTCGGCGTGGATATCTTCATCTTGAGTTTCATCTTCCAGAACATATTTTCCTTTCTAATTTTTAGTAGACTCAAAAATAGTTGGAACATCTTCTGGTTGATCCAAAGGATTGGTTAATTGGGGGGGGGGTTATATAATAGAAACCATAGGAATTCATGCCCTCACATAATGTTAATATAGGAGTGAATCTCAAAGCATTATTTAATTTAATAAATTACAATAAAAACCATTGAATAATACATTAAGAAAATTAATCATGTACATTGGACAATATAAGATCATGGACATCCACATACATCCAATGAATATGAAAAGGTACACTGTCTAGTATTCACTTCAATTCTCTATTTATTATTGATATAAATTCAATTGAATTAATATAGTTAATTAATTAATTTACTGTTTTTATCTTAATGACAATATGAAGAATCTTGGAGATACCCATCATAAATATGATATACAAAATAAAAGGATTGACTAGTAATTATAGATAAATAAATAGAATTAATTGATAATTTTTTAATTTTTAAATCATTATTACATAATCAACTCATCTAATGAAAATAGTGTAATTAGGTTCTTAATGTTGAAATTAATTTGTGTTTATGTAATTTAACTCCATTCTTTACTGGGATACTACATGTCCAGTAATAACAAGATACAAAATATTTTCATCACTTTTCATGTGTCTGGTATAAACATCTAGGTACTTGACATGTATCTCTATCTGATAACATGACATAATCTAATGAGATACATGTCACATGTTTCACTTATGATGTGTCTGTGGAACCCGCTAGTTTACACAACATGTTCTTTGGGAATGTGGATTAATGACTGAAACAATGTGTATTCTAGTAACATGTTGTGAATCTCATTAGTGATATAATATTTCTGTACCACACAGTGTTATGTTTCATATTTGACCACATGGTTTGAGTGAATTTCACTATTGAACCATGTTGACTATATGGCATGTACTCTACCTATATGTCATATGGTCCGACAGGAAAGCCTGGTTAATATTCGGTTTACATTATATTTTTTGATTATCAATACATATTTAAACATCATGTATCCCATGAAATGTCTAGGTGTAGTGAACCTGTGTACATGGCATTCACTAAGGTCACACACCCTATATTTGTGTCTATCATCCATAATCATCATCACCTCCCAATGAAATTTTTTATCATTCTTCGCTACTGCTAAAAGGTTAATTGTGATGGGATATTTTTGAATGGGATATAATAATCACAAATATTTTGTTAGAAAAACTTTTCTGTGATGGAAACTATTTATTTTCACGAATAAGTATTTATTTATTATCATTTTTGGTAGGAAATGTGACCTATCACAAATACCATTGGCGTTCATGCACGCCATTTCAAAGAAAGTATTATTTGTGATAGATAATAATAAAATAATCTTATATCTATCATGAATGGTCATCGTTGAAAAACTTTTAATGAAATATTTAATTATAAATCACAAAAGATCGTAGATAATTGCATTTAGAGATAGAAAAAAACCAGTCACTACTAACCCATCACAGAATAAAAAAAATGAAAATCAAACTATCTCCATTCTCCTCCCCTCCTTCCCAATTTCTTTCATGAAAAGATTCCCATTGTGAAAACCTCATATAGAACACCCTTGAAATCATCCACCACTCCTGATTTCTTATAGAATTAGGTTTGAATCCCCCAAGTACAAAATCCTCTTACCTCATCTTTTTTATGAGTTTCAATTAAGTCTGGCATAAATTAGTTTATTCAAACCCTAAGTTAGAAAATTTACCTGGTTTTTATGGTTATTTGGTATTTAGGGTTACTGTATGTTTATTATTACTTATATGGGTGTCCATCGGCTCTGAATGGATTGATTCAAATTAATTTGGTTTATTTTTCTCAAGGTTTATCCGTTAGATTTAAGATATTTTTCTACTTGTTATTTAGTTTTACTGATAGTTCATTATATTATGTTATCATAGAAAATCTTATTGACAGACTGAATGTTCTGAAGGATTTCATTTTTTTATTTTTTATAATCCACTTTTCAAGGGGTGAGGTGGAACCCACACAAGGCCCAAAGGCTTAGAGACAATTACATGACCCGTTTGTCTTATAGGAAATTTCTATGATAATTCAACACAGAACCAATCCTCCCCAGCACATGTCATGATATCAGCAATCCTCCATAACATGTCTAGTGGGATAACTATGTTGTACAAAGCCACACAGGCGTAGTACTGATGGAAATGTCATAACCTCTCATTCTTCCAATTCCGGTTCACAGTATTCTTGGTGAATGCTCTTGCTTGGAATCATCATCTAGAGCCTTGTCCCTTGTAGTCGGACTAGTAAATCCACCTATTCATGTAGACTAAAGGCCTTGGGGTGGCATTATGGCCTTGACGTGTCCCAAAGTCCGTACGAGACAACTGGCCCAACGGCCTTGTGTGGCCCGAATTCCTTTTAGGACCCAAGGACCAAACCGGTGGCCCAATAGCCCATATGAATGAATATGAAATTTTATTATCATGTAAATTATTTATAGGGATGTCTGATATTTATATAAATTTTTACTGAGTTTATATAAATCTATTTAATTGGTCAACTATTTTGTGTGCTTATGGTGATATAATTTTTTATAGATTATGATAATTCTTGGAATGTGGTTATGATGTTTAAACATGTATTATTTTAATATTATGATTGGTTTTAATTTATATAAATCATGTAAATATAGTTTTTTAGACATTTGGATATATGTATATATATTATCATGTGAATATACATATATAAAAATTTGAAAAAAATGTGTAAGGTTATATATATATATATATATATATATTTCATATGCATATTGGTTTAAAAAACAAGTAAGAATATATTTGAGCTATGTATATATAGTTAAGAAATCATGTAATATATATATATATATATTAACATATGAATTTACCTATATAAATGTTGTAAAATTGTGGAAGGTTATATATATATGTATGTATGTATATATGTATATGTATATTTATATGTATGTATGTGTGTATGTGTGTATGTATATATTTGATTTTTTTATTTATTTAACAAATATATAAAAATATATTTTTTGTATATATATTTGATTTATAAATCATGTAATATATATATATATATTAATATTTGAATATACAAATATAAATGTTACAAAAAACATGTAAGGTTTTTGATATATATATATATATATATATAAGTATGTAAGTATGTATATATTTGATATGTATATTTACTTAAAAAACATGTAAAAATATGTTTTATGTATATATATTTGATTAAGAAATCATGTAATATATATATATACACATGTGAATATATATATATATATGTTTTAAAAAAACATGTATGGTTATATATATAAATCATATGTATATATAGATTTGTTATGTATATTTTTTTTTAAAAACATAGAAAATTTTATTTTATTTATATATATTTGATTAAAAATCCATGTAATATATATATATATATATAACATATTAAGTAAATAGAAAATGAGTGTTTTATAAAAATGATTAGAGAATCAATTTTAAGAAAAAGTTTTAAAAATCCTTTTTATATGAAAAGCAATTATAAAAATATGTTATAAAATATGTTTTAATGAAGAAATAATAACAATGAAAAATAAATAATATTTATTAAAAACCTAGTAATTGATAATTTTTAAAAAATTTGTAATACCATGTAAAAAATATAAAAAAATAGTAACAATTATTAAAAATTTCAATAATTAGTAATTAGTGAAAATGTTGTGACAAATTAAACAACGACTAATAATTATTCTTATTTATATTGCCCATAAAGATAATTATAGACTCAAAAAGTAGACATCAGTTTCTATTAGACTGTCATGATTAGATAAATCATTAAACAAATACCAACGGATCATGTATAAATCTTGTCTACATTAAGGGTGTGGAAATATTTATATCATTTGCAACATAAAATTAAAAAATAACATGAAGGAATAATTAGATGTCCTTATAATACAATGTGATCTTAAGAGAATCAAAACATTTGAAAATGTTGGACTTTATCTACAGTGTTTTGGTTTTTTGGAAATATTATATTTTTGGATATTAAAATGGTGAATGTAACTCAATATAAAATAAAAAAATGGATCCAATTCCGTGATTTTATAATTTAGTAAATGATGATGATGAGCCTTTTATTTAGGAAACAAAAACATAGAACGATATTCCAAATGTAGAATGAGAATATTCAATATATTACAATTTTTTGAAATTTTCTAAGAGACATTATATACAGGATTCCATATAAGAAAACCTAAAGTTGTTTCAAATTTTTCTGACATTAAATAATATTTTGGATGCTTAAATAGTTGGTTAGATAAAATATTTTATTTGTTTAAATATTTTTTCCCGAGATAATTACATTACCTACAAGTTTTATGAAATAAAGTGGTTGGTTCATTATTTGGGTTTTAATAATCAAAAGATCCAAGTGTGTTTAAATGACCACATATTATATTATTGTTATTATAAATAATTATTTAATTTTTTGAAATATAGATAATTGAGGTATAAATTTACATAGTAAGGAAATTTCAGATTTCCTACGAAATAATTGAGGACTTTTCAATTTAGACCATATTTACAACATTAATTTATGTATCACAACAAAGATGCATTGATGACATGGAATAAATCAAATAGTTATGTTAGTAAAATCATAAACCGTCCATGTGATGGTGAAGCTTGGAAAAAATTTGATCAGATTAATTCTTCCTTTTTTAAAAACCTCCTAACATGTGGTTATGTATTTCTACTTATGGATTTTTATTTTTGGTGCTTATAGAATTAAATATTTTTATTGGAAAATTTTAATTACTCCATATAACATACCTCTAAGGATTAAGATTAAGGAAAAATATATATTTGACTCTTATAATTCCATGAAATCCAAATAAGAATACTGATGTTCATTTGAAGCCATTAATTGATGAGTTAAGTTCATTATGGAATTATGGTGTGAGTACGTTTGATATTGTTGCATATCAAAATTTTACTCTAATGTATACGTTAATATGGTTGATCAATTAATTTTCAGAGTATAGTATATTATCTATATAAATTATACACGGTCGAAAATCATTCCCATATTACATGCCTAAGAAAAAAGCATTTAGACTTGGCAATGGGAGAAAGACTAGTTATTTTGACCATTGTCAGAGATTTCTTCCTATGGATCACCCTTTCCAAAGGGATATAAATAATTTTACAAAATTGATAATTGTAATCGATGAACCTACAATAGTGTTATTGGATATTCATGAAAATCTATCATCTCTTCATGACCTCCTATTACTTTTGGACCAACCACAAATGAACAAAAAATGAATTATTTTGGGGGGGGGATCATAATTGGATAAAACAAATTATTTTTTGAGACATGACAAATAGGAATTATTTTTTTGGTTCTTCACATGTTATATTTGATGCATATTGAGAATAATATTTTTGATCACATATTTTATACCATGTTCGATATACGCAATAAGACCAAAGAGAATGTAAAGGCACAGTTAGATCGTGCCAAATTTTATAGATGTCCAAAACTTATATTATTTGAAGATGAAATATCACACCATTTGATGAATCAAAAAATAATTATATTCACTTTATAAAGAAATTAATTTATTATTCTATTTATGGATTACAAAATTTATGTTACCAGATGGTAATGCTTCTAATATGTTTCGCTGTATCGAAAAATGACATATTTCTTGATGAAAAAGTCATAACTGTCATGAAATAATATGTATATTATTATCTATTGGTCATAGAGGGATATTGAATAATTCAATATAGGACGTATTTATTGAAATATCTTTTTTTCAGAGAGATTTATTCAAAAACATCTTATTATGATGCATTGAGTATACTGTAAAAAGGCATTATTTTAAATTTATATAATTTAGAGAAAATATGTATTCCTTCATTCAATAAATGAAACATTTATTATTTCGATATTCATATGATGGAAAAATGGACGAATATTACAATTTCTATGGTTGTACCTGTTTGAAAGATATATAAAAATTTTAATGAAGGAAATATGTAACAACACATTAGTTGAAGGGTTAATTGCAGAAGTGTACTCATGGGAGGAAATTTCAAAAACTTTCTATTTTTATTTCCCATCGGAATATGCTTTAAAAAATCACATGGGCTTAAATGAGGTAAATTTTGATGATATAAAAAACCGTCAATTTTAATTTTTTAATCTCCCCGAGCTTAGTTTTGGGGGTCTATAATGAAAAATGGATTTCAGATTATGAATAGTGAAAAGTTCATATATATGTTCTACTAAATTGTGAATAAATGTCCTGATTTGGGTTGTAAGTATGTAATTTTATTATAATTTTAAAAAATTATAATATATACATTTTTTATATTATTTATTTTTTAGACAATATAATTACCATATTAAAAAATTTATACAAATAGCCTCTACTGAACATAAAAAATGTCATCATTGGAATCTTCAATGTTGGTTTCAAATAATGGAATGTTATGTTTTTTTTTACTAAAAATTAAATAATTTTTGTAATGATATATATTATTAATATATTTTTTTATTTTTAGGAAACACCTTATGAATGTCAAATTTATATTTGATTATGTGTGCTCGAGAACCCTCCATAGAAATTAGAATAATCTTATAATGGGTATGTTGTTAATGGATTTTGATTCCATACACGCATATATGGTGAATTCGAGAAATAAATTTAGAGAAGTGCATATTTAAAAACATATCATTGTAAAGAATGTTTTGTTGTCTTTTATGTAATGCTGGATGAAATAACTCATTTTTGTTATCTGGGACCAGATTATATAGCAATGAATAAATTTCATTGGTTTGATACTGATTGTGGTTTGTGATTTCATTCAATAATGGAGTCATTTAAATTAAATATAATAGTCTTCTTACATCAAAAAAACTATCTGTGTTGGAACATCAATATTATAATGGAAATTACTATGATGTTTCAATATAATTGAATGAATGGTGCGGTGTAATAAAATGAAATATCAAGAAAATTTGTTTCATAAAAATAAAAATAGTTAATTGGAAGTAAAATATACTGAAAATTTTCAAGAAACATCCCCAAAATATATCTTTTTCTTGAAAAGATATAAATATTGATAATGAAACCCCAAGGTTAATTGATGATGATATTGATAATATTGATGAAGTATTAAGGGATAATGAAACTAAAATTTGAATTGAAGTTGATGATGTTGAAGATGAATATGAATACATTATTCTCAATGAATATGAGGAATAAGATGATGCACGATGCATTATATTTAGGTATTTATTAGTTATTTATATTTTATGCTTATATTAATAAATATTTATTGGTAATATTATTTTTTTCATATCGTTGTACTTTAATATATCCTATGATCCTTAATTAATTATTTTTTTTTATTTTTTTTATATTTTATAACCATATTAACAATTATTGATAGGTAAAAATGTTATATTTCATATAGAATTTATTAGTTTTTTTGTTTGATATCTATATTAACAATTATTTATAGGAAAGATTATTATATTTTTATATTATATATATATATGTAATTATTATATACAGGAATTATTTAGTTTTTTATATTTGATATCTATATTAAATAATATTTATAGGTAGTATTATTATATTCTTGTATTTATTAGTTTTGTATATTATATATTTTTACTAACAATATTTATAGGTAAGATTGGTTATTTTAGATGGATCGAGATGCTCTCAATGATCTATTTTGTTCTCTCAAAATTCTAGAATTCCTAGTGATGAGCTCAATTCATCTGATCTGTGTGATTTGACACCTATTAGGAGGGAGATCCCTTTTTATTGATTATTTTTTACCACATAGTAGATATACTTCCATATTTTGGTTTTGATCCACTTTTATGGTGGTATGTTCAATTTTATATGTTTTTTATTTTATATAAATTTTTGTATTAATTTTAGTAATAATATTCTAATTATTTTTTTATAGTTTTTAAAATTTAGATTTTGGGGAGACATGTAAAATTCTAAAAAAATATTTTTCTATGCCATGAGTGTAATTGGAATAGGTTCTCAATTCCATTATTTAACAAATGTTCGACCACTGGATTCAATGTTTTTAAATAATAGATTTTGATTTAATTTTATTTAATCAGTAACATGTTTTTATTTGTGTTTCAATATTTATGGTCTCTAATTAATGATATCTTGAGAGACCCTATCCGAGAGGCATTAGAGATTTGTATACGTGAACATTTTCATCATTTTTTACAAAACATAATAAAGAGATCCATGGTTGAGATTATATTTCTATTTTCGACTAGTCTCAATTCTCCCATTAACCTCACTATATCTCTTCTTAGGTATGGGATGTATTTTTATCCAACTAGATATGAGAAAATTTTAGGATGTGGTCATCAAGTGGGTGACATAACCGGGGGAGGCATGAGGTCGAACATAAGATGAGAATCGTAAATTAATTATACATTGACTATATATGGTATTTAATATTATTTATTAATGTATATATATGTTAAATTTAAATTGTTTTTTATATTATACATGAAACTATCGAACATCTATTATAATGTTTTAATTTTATAAGAATATGTACATAGATCCCCATATAAGAAATCTTGTTAGAGAAACGTAGCGTGGGACTATGGTTAGTATTTTTTAAATTTTACTGATATTGATTTTATTGTTATCCTAATTTTTAATTATGTTTGAAGGATACACATGAAACTATGACTTTTTTATTCACATGATATTGAAGATGAGAGAGAAGTATATTCCACTTGCGAGTCAGGTTTCGATTAGGGGGCTTTGAAATGGGTGACTATATATGGGGTCAAGGGATGCTGGGTGAATAGTATTGGTTCACAACTAACACCTACTAATTATTAATGTATATCTATGATGTCATTGGTTATCTCAAAAGGATTTCAAAGAGGTCATCAATAACGTCTGAGATCTAGGTGTCGCCCAAAGGTGCCTTGTACTCGATTGGTCACATGGCCTCAAGCGCATTGACCTAAACGCAAAAGGCTCCCAACTAGAAGAGAAGGCCTTGGGTGTGATTCTTGGGAATCTATTACCTCATAAGAAGAGTAACATAGTACAAAAAATTAGTAAACAGTATAGAAAATAGTAATATCAAATAGAAAAGTAAACAATGGACAACTAATAGTATAAAAAACTGGATCATTTATAAATAAATGATGCATGTCACATGTATCTAGGAAAGTATCCAAACAATTCACATTGAAGTAAACAAAACACAGAACTAAATTATATAAAACATTAAACTCCAATAGAATCTCATGCCTCATCTTGGTCCCATGCTCTCCAGCTCCAACCGCAATCAAGTACCTAATAAAGAAGGGCAATTTCCCTTATCAATACCTACAACAATATAATCCTTTAGGATCCAAAAGCATGACCCAAACAGGTTGTGAGATGAATCACAGTAGGCAACCACCAAAATATCTATGCCTAACTATTAGTGAATATATATAGTAGGTAATAATAATAAATGAGGAAATAAACAATGAAGTACTCAAAAGTAAAAAATCCTTAAATTTTAAATTACACTCATTTACATTTTTTAATTATTGAACCCTTTGATAATGTAATCTCGAGATCTAGACTATGCTCTACATCCACCTATATAACAATAACAAACATATGTATCAAAAGACCATCCTAACCATCAAGTATGACTGAGTCATTGCTTGTGATTTGTCTTGGAAGACATTTCACAATCAATCAATCATTCAAAATAAACCATCTGGGATAGTCCTGGCAGTCTAACCCCTATTGTTTAACATAACATTAAATCAATAAATAATGACCCTCTAGGAAAGCTCAGACAATCTTACCCCTTTGGTACCACATGGAAATACTAAATTACAAATGACCTCCTAGGTAGCTCTCCCGGTCAATACCCTCTTGGTATACATAGAATAAATAAAATATAATTACCCCTACAAGTCTTCATAGTAAATTCCTTATATTCCAATATTCATTTAATAATGACCCTCTAGGTAGATCTCACATTCTAATCCCTCTGGTCTATGAACACCCAATACCTCTCATAGTCAATACCTCTAGGAAAACATAACACCAATTATACATAAACGACCCTATCATCGGAATATATCCTAGTCAGTACCCTTGGTCAAACTTTCAAAATGTAAAACACATTCATCTCATATAAACAATAACTCCATCCTAAAAATACGTGGAATGGAAGACAAGAAAGCCTAGTAGGATGTTATATACCAAATGGCCATAATCAAACACACATGGCAAAAAAATACATAATAAATGTATTAAATATTTTGCCTATGAAATATCCATTTCTAAAAAAAACCATAACACATATTAAACAAGGTTAAATTCAAAACCACTCAATACCCTAAACATGGGTATTGAGCACGTTTTTCACATATAATCTAAATACAACTAAAGAAAGGCAAAAACCACCTACCTTGACATTGCACGATGAACACTCATGAACGTCGGCACTTGAGTCGGCCTATAATGATTTAGATCTACAAAAAGGTTAAAAACAATCAACCCTCAGTTCCTCAAGAGATATGAGAAATCATGATGAGAGGCTCTTAGGAAATAGAGAACTCACCTGTGGGAATCCAACGCAACTAGCGATGTCTCAATCGGAGCATGGATGGAGGAACGAGAGGAGCTTGATGATTTTGGTCATACGTCACTCTCCTGTAAGAAATATGATAATAATAAGTTTGTTTTGGAGATTAGATGTGACCCCTCTATGATTAATTATATAAAAATAAATTTAAATGGAATGTTCAATTAATATACATGCTGTGTACTAGCCTCAACTGTACCCAGCTTTAGGCGGTCTACGAGGATGCCTACATGGCCATGTACACAGCCGTTACACAACCACTACACGGCTTCATGAGAAAACCAAGTACATAGAGTGTACTCAATAGTAAATGGAGTGTATTCAATTGAACATGGCATGTACTTAGAAAATTTACCAATTCTTCCTTTTTCCTAAAAAATCCCAAAATAATGATCCATACCTGAAATGTTGATCTGGGTTCTTAAAAACTTCCCTCATTAAAGAAATTTGTCCCCGAATTTCTCTTCCAAGGGTGGATCTGAACAAAATTCCAACAACCTTGGCTATTGGGATAGTATGTCATCTTCCCTCTCCCAAGTCTCGTTTTGTACTCACCTGTACTACCATAGAACCCATACTAGAGAAACATATCGGCCATGGAGATCCTTCATGATGTGATCCAAAATCCAAATGGGGTGCTCCTCAATGGATTCATACACCTCCAACTCATCCTCCTTAGGTTTAAAACATGATACAGGTCGGAAAAGTAACTACATAATTGATAAACAAAAAAGAAATTGTGCATAGAAAGGTACCTATGAGGTAACTACAACCAATAGGAAACCATCCCGAATCTCTCCAGATCCTCAAACGGCCCGATGTATCTCGGTGAAATATTCACCTGTTTCCTAATCCTCATATGTACCATGCTTTTTGTGACATGTAAGAAAACCTAATCTCAAACCTCTTACTATAGAGGTCATCTCCGTCGATCAACATAATATTTCAACTAAGGGTCTTTAGTATCCACCCTCTTCTGAATCAACTCCACATGCTCAGTGGTTTCCTGGACTAGACAAGGTCCTAGCATGGCTTCCTCCCTTGCCTCTAGCGAACATATGGGTGACCTGAATGGCCTGCCATTCAAATGCTCATAAGTCTCCATATGAATTGTCACCTAAAAATTGTTATTGTAGGAAAAATACTTTAGGGGTATATTCCTCTCCCATGAACCCCTAAAATATATGACACCTGCTCGAATAATGTTCTCCAAAACCTAGATCGTGAACTTGGACTAGCCATCAGTTTGGTGATGGTAAGATTTACTCAAAAGTAGATGTGTACCCAAAGCCTTATATTGTCTCTTCCAGACACGAGAAGTAAACCTGGTGTCCTTTTCTAAAATGATAGAATGTAGAATACCATGAAAATATACAATATCTTTCATGTACAACCTTATTCTCTCATTAACACTGAAGGTTTCCTTGATTGACAAGAAATTTGAAACCTTCATGAGTCTGTCAACAACATGACAAACATCATCACTCCCTCGAGGTGATCTCAGTAATACCATCACAAAATCCAATGTGACATCATTCCACTTCCACTCAGGAATGAGTAACTGCTCTAAAACCCCTATTGGTTTCTGATGCCTTGCTTTCACCTATTGACCGGTGGAATATCTCATAACAAAACCAGCCACATCACTCTTTATAGCTTCCCACGAATACTGACAGTGTATATATTTATACATCTTGGTGACACAAGGATGAACTTCCCAAATTGAGGAATGAAAATATATCATCAAATCATCACGTATGTCTTCTGACACCCATATACGCCCATGAAAATTCAAGAAGTCATCGTTGCCTATGGTCCACCTATGAGGAGGTTCCTCTCATGACACACCCTCCCGTAATACTAGGCCTTCTGAATCCGAAAGCTGCCTCATTCTCACTCGTTCGAGTAGAGTAGAGGTAATAACTACGAAGAAATAAAATTCATCCTCTGTCAGTCATGAATTTCCAAATGTGTCTTAGAGAATAGACCCATAAGCTGCCACTCACTTCTCACATCCTTAACTGTCGGTATCTGAGTCCTCCTACTCAATGCATCAGCCACTACATTTCCCTTCCCTAGCATATAGGCAAGATCGAAGTCAAAATACTAAAGGTACTCAACCCACCTTCACTGTCTCAAATTTATATCATGCTAACCAAATTAATACTTGAGACTTTTGTGGTCATTGTATACCATAAAATGGTATCCCATAATATAATGTGTCCAACTGTGTAAAGCATGCACAACTACAACTAACTCAAGATCGTGCATTAAGTAATCACTCTCATGTGACCTCAACTATAGAGACCCATATGAAACCCCTCAATCCACCTACATAATCACTCCTCCTAGAATGATACTGGATGAATCATAGTAAATGGTGCAACTCTTTCCCATATATGAAAAAATTATTATTGGTACGGATGTCAATCTCCCTTTCAAATCCTGAAAGGGTAAATCTTAGGAATCAGTCCACAAGTACTTTTCACCATTATTAATCAGGCATGTCAGTGCTGCTGATAAGTATGAAAAGTCATGTATAAAGCATCTGTCGTAACTATCCATCCCCCAAAAACATGATACCTCAAAGAAGTTCTTTGAATTCCACGCAAACCTACCGCTCTCACTTTCTCAGGGTCTAATGATACTCTTGTATCTAAGATAACATGACCAATGATGTGAATCTGATCCATCCAAAAGTTTCATTTCATGAGATTAGAAAATAAATTATTCTTTCTTAGTGTTATCAAAACAATATCAATATGAGAGGCATGGTCGTGTCGATTGTAATAGTACACCAAGATATCATCTATAATGACTAACACAAAAGATTCCATGTAAGGATGGATCACTCGGTTCCTTAGTTCCATGAAAACTGGTAGGAAATTAGTGAGACTGAATGGCATAACCACAATCTTTTATAGACCATAAAAACTACAGAAGGCCGTAAGAGGTATATATGATGGTCTGTGCAACTGATGATAACAAGATCTAAAGTTAATCTTTGAGAACACCTAGGTCCCTAGAAGCTGATCAAAGATATCATCAATCCTAGGAAAAGGATATTGGTTCATAACTTCCAACTGGTTCAGCCTCTGATAATCCATTAAATGTCTGAGGGTACCATCCTCTTCCTTCGCAAAAAGGATAAGTGAATCCCAAGGAGAAGTACTGGGTTAGACAAAACCCTTTGCCTACAACTCCTCTAATTCTTTCTTCTTCTCCAGTAACTCTGGTCTAGCCATCCTATAAGGAGGAATGGACACTGGTGCTGCTCATGGCACAAGATTAGTAGAGAAATTTAACTCTCACTATGAAGGTAAACCTAAAATTTCATTCGGAAATACATATCTAAAATGATCCACCACTAAAGTAAAGTCCATTTTCGAAGTCCCTTGTCCATCCAAATATAATTTAACAAAATGGGTGTTAATTCCCACCAACCCATGGTTCTTGGATCCAACACTACTCACCTAGACATCTCATTCACCCTTGTGTAGAAAATACTCACCTTCTGGTGACGTGAAATTCACCCTCTAGCTACAGAAGTCAACAAAGGCCTAGAAAGAGACTAACCAGTCCCTTCTAATAATGACATCATGTCATATCATCTCTAATAAATAGTGGTCCCATAAGAACTGATACCCACCGAACTCAAGTACCTGATGAAGAAATAAAGAAATAAACTTGGAATAAGTGTATTTTACCTTATCTATACCCAATGAATATGGGTGTTTAGTCTCATTCTATTCGGGTCCAACAACAATCAAGTACCTGATGAAGAAGGGTATTTGTCCTTATCTATACCTACAACCATGTAATTTTTTTGGGTACAAAATAATGATGCAAATACGGTGTGAGATAAATCCAAGTAGGAAACCCCCAAACAATATGTGCCTAGCTAACTATCAGTGAATATATATATCATTTAATGATCAGAAATGAATCAATAAACTAGAAAGTACTCAAAAGTAAACAATCCTTCAGTTTTCAATTACATTCATTTATATTTATTAATTATTCAAACCATTGAATATTTTTACCACATGATCTAGCCTAAGCTCTATATCCCCTTGTATAATAATAACAAACAGATATCTTAAAAGGCCATCCTAAAAATCAAGTAAGACAGAGTCCAAGCTTGTGCATTGGCTTGGAAAACTCATTAGAATCAATCAAAAATTCAAAAGAAACCCTCTGATAAAGTCCTCAAAATCTAACCCCGATGGTTTAAAATATCATCAAATCCATAAATAACGACACTATGGAAAATATCACAAAGTATAACCCATTTTTCCCACATGGAACTAATCACTTACAAACATCCTCCTTGATAAATATTACGACCCATACACCCATTGAACTACAAAGCAATAGTAGAATATAATGTCCCCCCGTGAATCTCTCATAGTCAGTGCCATATGTTCTAACATTCAATTAATAACAACCCTCTAGTTATCTCTCATGGTATAACCCCTCTAATCTATGACCAACCAGTAGTTCTCACAATCAATGCCTCTCGATCAACATAATAGAAATTTTACATTGATGACCCTATAAAATGAAGATCTCAGAGTCAATTTCATCTGTCAAAATTTCACAATAAGAATCAAACAAATCTCATATAAAAAAAACTCCATCCTAACAACACGTGTCATGGAAAACAAGAAAGCCTAATAGGAAATTCTAGACCAAACATCCATATTCAAACAAACATGGGAAACACATCCATAATCAAGGTATTAAACCTTACGCTTAAGAAATAACTCTTTCTCAAACATGAAAACCATAACTGGTATTAAATTGGGATAAATTCCTAACCACGCAATACCCTAAACATGGGTATTCAGTACTTTTAGCACATATAATCCAAAGACAACTAAATAAAGGCTGGAACCACCAACCTTGACATTGCATGATGAACACCTTTGAACGTTCAACCTAGAATCAGCCTAGAACAATATTGATCAACGACAAGGGTAAAAACGATCAACCCTCAATAAATCAATAGTGATTGGAAATTGGGAAGAGGGGCTATAGGGAAGAAGAGAACTCACTGGTGGGAATCCAACGCACCCGACGGTTTCTCAATCAGAGCTTGGACAGAGGAACAAGAGAAGTCTAGAGTTATTCTGTCATAAAACACTATCATGTATGAAATATAGGAAGAATAAGTTCATTGTAGAAATTAGACATGACCCCACTCTGATTAATCAAATAAAAAGAAAAGTACACAGTGTGTTCACTTAATATACACATCGTGTACTAGCCTCAACTAGCCCCCGCTTTTGGTTGTGTACCAGGTCACACACACATAGCCATGTACATGGCTGTTACATGTCTAGTACACATCAACACATGGAAACTGGGTACATGGAGTGTACTCAAGAGTACACAACATGTGCATAGAAAATTCTCTGATTCTATTTTTTCACTAAAAAACAACCCATAATAAAGATACATACCTGAAATGAAGATCTGGGATCTTACAACATCGTCCCCATCCACAACATAGTATGATGAGATGTTTAGAGCTCCAGATGAGACGATACAATTGATATAGAGAGAAAGGGAGGAGGAGTGTGAGTATAAGTATTAGAGAAATGGGTAGATGGGAGAAAATATATGGGAGCTTCCACGTGGTATTGGAATGAAGATTCCTCCCCCTCACATTTTATGTGGTCCCCCTCCACCTAATATCAGTTGATGCTATGATGTTTTTATTATACTTTTGTATATTAGGCTGATAAACATAATCTGTGTGAAATTATATAATAATGCTACAATTTTTATAATATTTAATTTTGTTTAATTTTCACCCATTTTCCTGTTTTATTTGTTTTTTTAGTTTTTTTTTAAAATTTCAATTATAATGGATTTTTATATACACTGTAATTGGATTTTTAAATAATTTATCAGGATTATTTTCAAATGATCCAAATCACATCAGAAATAAATATTATTTTTAGCAGTTCATCACAATTATTTATTTTAAAGAAACATTATGTTATTATTTTTTAGGTATCCGACATCCATCACAAAAACAATTATTACTTGTGACGGGTCATCTAAAAACATAATTGAAATTTAGTTTTCTTGGATGGGAAATTAGTGATGGATTTTTGTCAAAAAAGCTCATTAGATTCAGGAATCCATCACTTTTGTCCCCTCACAAAGGCATAAAAGTTCAATAGTGCTTCACCTATTCTTAATCTATATGAGATGATATAGAACATTAATGGATAAAATTAATATGTAAAAAATAAATTAATTAAACATTTTATTAAATAATGAACAAACTATTTGTGAATAATAAGAAATAATTTTGTATAACAGTTCAAAATAATAATAAATAATTATAAGTTATTATGTGACTGCTCTGATACAACTTGAAGGTTCTTGGTTATAGTGGAAGTGGTCAGGTGCATGCCCAATAAACATATTTCATCATCTTCATGTTTATCCTTATAAGTGTAAAAAAATTATTTCATAAAATTCAAAAATATAGGATATTTCAAATATACTATATAATTAATTAATTTAATTAATTAATTACCTTTTGTTGAATTGTTTCATTGTTGATGAATCAGTATATCACTCTTATCGTATTTTCATAATGTCAGAAGAATCAAGTGTATATTCCCTTTATAAATCATTCACACATGCTCTATAAACCTATGATCATGCCGATAGAATTAGCTAGGTGTTATCATGAATGAATTTAACACTTGAAATAATGGATGTTTATTTCATCTAAATCCTTCATGGGAGGAGGAATTTTCTCTAGTATAGGAGGTTAATTTCTTTCATTCCTTCAATGTATTTTAGGGAAGGATATCTTTAGGTTTTGATAAGATTATCTCTAGAAATCATTGTACAAAATGAAAAAATATGGATCCCGTGTTGCAAAAAAATTCATAATCAGATTTATAGAGTTCTAAGGTTAGAAAATAAATAATTCCACAAGGGCCCCCATAATTTTATTGATTCTTAGTGAACTTGAAGACTCAATAGTAGTGTTATTGTCATTATTTACATGACATGAGCTAAACTCGTGAATAAAATACACATTTTTTTTATTGAAATAAATTAAAATTTATTCAAATAATATTTAATAGGACATTTCTCACTAGAACATAAAACTCAGTCCACCATTCCTCTTCAGTAATTTATTAGTCCTTGAATAATGAATATTAAATTAAATAAACATATTATACTACATTATTCACTAATTAATATATAAAGAGTATATTCATCAAAACTAGTGAATATATATTTATTAAACAATCAATCAATTTTTTTTATTGAAACCCCACTTTAAGGGTAAGTGGAAACCATAAACATTCCTTGAAACAACAAATAACACCCTCATAAAACACGCATTCCAGAATTCAAATTTCAAAATAACAAAACAAAACCATATCACCCCGCCAAGACTGTCATCAGGCAAGCCGTTTCAAAATTCAAAAGACACCATCATCACAACAGATTCTTCGAGCCGACCGAGGAAACTGCATCATGAGCCCGTTGCACTAACCCCGCAAGCACGTCGCCACCTCAAACCAACTACCACATGGAACCTACATCTGCCCGACCAGAACATCCCAAAACCTCTTTGGAAACTTTTTCACCAAACCGACTGGGAGAAGAACCAAGGAACCTGAAGCAAGAGCAGAGATCGAAGCGGGATCGACCTCGCAAGCAGGACATGACCTATGATAGTACGATTATCACCTTTCAAACCTCTCAAGATACCTCTATGACCACCATTATCATCGTACAAAAAAAAGAAATTGACAGAAACAAGTTGGAAACTGGGACCGAACCACCTCCTGTCAGTGGTGAAAGCACCAGAAACAAGCCGAAATCTTCAATAACAGAGAACACACCATCTTCCATCCCCTAAAGAATGAACAACGACCAGGGATATCAGCCAAAAAACACCAACACACTGTCGAACCATCCAACCATCAGAGGAAAACAAAAACATCAGCAGGGGCCTAAAACAACAGACGGCGAAAATCAACACTGGGCGTACCGTTATGAAAACCGAAGGGAACCACTGAGGTCAGATCTAGAATAACAAGAGATGGGAATCGCTACTTTGGGATTGAACTTCTAATCCGGTCCAGATCAAAATGAAACCGAAGATGAGAAATTCCCCAAACGGTGAGCAAACATGGAAAATCAGAGAAACAGAAACAGCCGAAAACTGAGATGCCAGATCAAGGGGAATCCAAGTAAGACACCAAGACCGAAGTCTGGGAGAGAAAATATAGGAAGATATTAAAGCCGAGGCCATGAGGGAAGCCAAATCCGGAACCCAAAATTGGAAGCATGAGCTGGAAACCCTAAAGCGCACGGGAGAGGCGACCGGGAGAGTGTGACGCCATACAATCCCATATATAATTATTAAATATTCACATAACTGAATAAATAATTTAATTTTTACCTTGTGAACAAACCAGAACAAATAATTTTTTTATATTTATATAATTAAATAGATAATTAATGGTGAATAAATATTTATTAAAGATTTAACTTGCATATATATTCTCTAAAATAACCAGTGAGTCAATATTTATGATCAAACCAATATTAATAACTATTAAAGTAGGATTGAGAATAATATTTATCCAATATGTTAAATTCATATAGAATTCAACTAAGGATTTGAATACATTTAATGTGTGATCATATAGACCCCTTTCTTAATGGAAATAACCTACACTACATAAATTACAAGGCAATCATCTTGAAACATTCCAAGGATCCCATATAGAATCAATTTAATTTCACATTGACATGTGACCTCCTATAAACATACACCATGTAGTATAATCTTTTTTTATTGATATCTCTAATCAAGAACGTTTCATACTAGTGTCATAAACTTATATTCTTGAGGTTACTTTCATTAACATTATGGAGATGAACATGCCAACAACACCTCTATAGTCATGGAATCAATAGAGTAGTTTAATTCCCATCAAAGGACCTGAGATATCCTATTTCCTTAATTAGTAGAAGGAATAAATCATTTTTCAGATTATATGTTAATAAAACATTACTCATGATGCACCCAACAAATCTAACATTGTCTGGAGAAAATTTAAACATGGTTTTCATCAACACATCAATGTTCATGGCTTATGGATTGTGTTAATAATAATCATAAATTATAAGGATCGTTGAACGCATACTTAAATTGTAATATCTATTGAAGCATATAAATGTGTATTTCTTATTGGCAGGTCATGTTCTCATAATCTCCTATAATAGAGATTACCAAGGGTCTATAGCATGAGAAAGTGTCTCTGAGTCATATGAGTCTCCATTCATGATAACTTGTATATTTTTTATCCCATAAAATAATAGAAAACACATTTATAACTTATATTTAAGAATAATGTTATGGAAAAACATCATTCTTATCATAACGAGGAACTATTTTTATCTTTTAGTGTGAATATTACAGTTTGGACATTATCACATGCTATAACATGACAATAACAATCATGATTTGATAATATATTTTATAAATATTCAAATAAATAAATTAAAGTAACAATAAATCACCAATATGTTGGTTCTAGGGAACCAACGCTAGTAGTTCCATGAATCATCAGGCTATAGGTCCACTACATATGGAGTCACATACTCCCTCATTTAATGACTTTGTTCAATGAGGATAAGGTCCTTAATCTATGATTAATTGGTCCTATTGAGACCATAAATGAAGAATATATTTATATCTATAGTGTTTTGGTCCTTGGGGTGGTTTTTTAGATCCATGGTTGGTTTTATGATGTTAAGAACATAGGAAAATAAATTTAAAATGAGAAGATGTGGATATGGTTATTATATTTTATTTTCATTCCAACACATAAATCATGAACAAAATAAAATGTTACAGGGTGTCTATTCCATTGGATGTTTTTTATAATGTTTTGGAGTTATTTAAGGATAATGGAAGGGGTTTTTATATTGAATAAATGTTTTTGTAAGTCTAAAGATCTTTGGGAGAAGTTCAGAGGATGTCTAGGAGATGTTTGGTTCTGAGAAGAATTAGTCAAGAAATGGTAAATCATTTCATACATAAGATTTATTTTTGGTACGTTTGATATATTTTAATATACAAAAAATCTCATAGAGAATTTAAAATTGGAGAAGGACTAAAGCATTAAGTGATGTGTAGAACATCTTAATAATGCACAATATCTTCTAAGATAATATAGTCTATGAATTTAAAAAAGGATGGTTTACATGGAGATATGTAATATATTTGAGATTATTTGTAATATATTTGATATGATGTGTATGTTTTTTAGTGTTATATGTATGATCCATCATGTATTAAATAAATGTAAACATACCAAATCTAAAAATAATATGTTATATTTTTATCTTCCAAATATAAGAGCTACCCTGAGTATACTGGGTCTGATATTTTGTAAATTCATCAATATGTAAGATTTTTATCTTCAATGTGTAAGAGTTGATCTAGTTAGATTGGGTAATAAAATGGTAAATTTCTTTTAACTTAAGGTATAGAAATCTAACCCATATACCACATTAAACAGTCTTCCCAGTCAGTTGACCACTGGGCCATAGGTGCACCTCCCCATATTCCAAATGTTTCCAACTGGAAGAAATATTGTGATATTTGATATTAGGGAGATTTCACCCTCTGCAGTAAGCATTAATAATGGTCCATACAAATATATCATTGGATGAATAATAGAAATCATCCAAAGAAAAATAAAACCAATTGAAGCCAAATAAAATAGCAGTCAATGATAATAATAAACAACCCCAAAGGCATACCATTTATAAATAAAAAATTATATAGTAGGTCATACATTGAAATAAACAAACATGGTAACTTAAGGCTGACCATCAGTACATATATGAATATATATATAATGAATGATGAACAAAAAGGAAACTCCAAATGATGCAAGAACCACCATGGCCTCTTTTTATCTATCCAATGCTAAGAATCACAACACAATCACTAAAGTTCAATTCTGGAGATTGGTCCCTTATAGGATCATAGAGACATAAATTCTTCACATGTCATGAGGGAACTATGTAGGGTGTGAGAATAAATCTTTATATGCCCCACAAATTTAGACATTCTAACATACATAATTGTGTATGTGTATACTAATAATAAATAAAATCAGAATAGGAAAATTTAATAAATTATCTACTTCCCATATGTTAAGAATCAAAAAGGTAGAAATCACCTACATAATCCAGCTCCAGTATAAGTGTAAACATAATCTCCCAATTATAAATATAACATATAAAATGTGTCTCCATATATAAAATTGTATTGCAGATGTTCCAGGGAATAAGCCCAAGGCTTCCCCTGGTGAGAATCAACCTCGGTGAACCCTTTGGTCCCACCAATAATAATTTCACGGGCACCACATGCCATTTTTAAAATACCATGTGTCCATACAACATGCCCAATAAATAAGATCCAGGTCCCATGAACCTCTACTCAAAGATTCCTCATCAAATCAATTTCTTGACATCCCCAGGAACAATAATATCATCACTCTAAATAAGAATCATCATCGACTCATCAGCCAACATCCCAAGGCATGAAGATATATGTCCCCTCAATATTCTATCCCAACAAACTCAAGTTTCTAGATGATCCTTATCCCCCTACTGAGGGTCTCATCACTATCAACCGGGTGTCTATAAATATCCACATGTATATCTATATTGATCACCCCCAAATGTATATGAGGGTCAATAGCATCCCCTAGGATGAATAGTCTATGGGGAATCCACCCATATTGAATGGTAAACAACTCATCATTTGAGTCATTTATTTGTGAACATGACTCCAAAGAAATGTCGATCAAAAAATAGTGAGAGAAAAACACCAAACATCCAAAGCCACATCATGTCACACCTCATTCACTTATGATAGTGTCACTAAATTGTGATGGTGAACCCCATCTCAAGTAACATAGGCCATGCCCCAATATTTACGACCTCATCAACTCAATTCGAAAACCTTGATACATCAACCTATGCTCAACATCACCCATGCGTCTCAGGCTATGCCCATTCTAATGAAAATGTCTCCCCAGTCCATGTCATCAACACTACCACAATCCTCATGTTAAACCCATCACATTAAAATAAATACCAGTAATTAAATATAAATAATACAATTTAATTTCGATGTAAACACCCAGAATAATCATTAGAAGTGGTATAAATCCCCCCACCAGGCTTATGATATATAATAATAGTCTATCGAATTTATAGAGCCACCCCTAAACATTAATTAATTAATTAAAATACATGAATCAATTTTTTAATGGTATCTGTCTTGAAAAACCCATGAACAGTATATATAATTCAATCGTAAAACACATAAAACCAATGAGAAATCCAGTAACCACATACTACATGCTAGAAGGCACTCACACATCTGATATTGGACCATAAATCTAGCTGAATGACAATAAAACTAAATTTTAGATGAACAACCCAAAAATAAGGTTAAATATTCCTCATGGATTAAATCTTCCATATGGAGAGATAAATAATGAAAATAGGATAGAATACTTATGGTCTTACCAGGGTGGTTCCAATGAGATCGATGAATCTGATATCGGACCTTGGAAAACAAAGACCCTAGAATGGGTTGGGAGGAGAAACAAAGGGAGAATCCTCCCTAACCATGTGATGGGAAACCGAAAAAATGGAGAACATGATGGAGGGGTAAAATTTTAATTTCAACAAAATTAATTAGGCGCATGGTTTGGATAACCAGGTCCAACCATTTATTTCACTCTGCATAAGCATCTAAAATTCATGGGATAGGCCCATGGTTTACAAAACCATATGAATACCTTGTGAAATCCCTCAAGTAATATATGTAAAGGTTTTTCGTAGACATGAGTCCCCACATAAATGGGTTTACAAACCATGTAACTTTTGTAGGTAGGACACATGTTTAATTTCGGGATAGCACATGGTTTTTCCAAACTGTGCTCCCTAATTTGTGCTTTCCCGAAATAGAGTTTTTAAGATCCACAACACTTAAAACTCATTTGAAACCCTAAGACAGCTTCTAAGACAAAAAAACCATCTAAAAACATGGACTGGGTTCAACCAAACACCCGTAATTATGAATAGAAATACAAAATTAAAATTTCCTACTCACCAAATTCAAAAAGATCAAATTTACCCAAAAAATGGCTCGCTCAAAAACTCAGGAGGTTAAAATATCCCCACATTATCATAGAACATCCCCTAGCTATTAAGAATTTTCCAAAGATGGTATTAAACATAACCATCTCATTCACAACACCTAGTCTACCCAATCCAACATGTCACAAGTACACTCCCGTCAAGGAACTCCCCACCTTAGGAGTTACTTAACAGATCACTTCCCAACATAAACACATGTTCCAATATCCACTAACCAACCCTAGACTCAAAATTACTCCTTTAAACCATCATCATTCCTGTACCATATTAGGTTATCAAATCATTCTCATGTCTTACTTGACACCTATCATGTCACGCATCTCATTAGATTCTCATAAGTACCCATACCATACATGAGACCCACAATAACCCACATCTCAACAGATACCGAGGATCCTTCATCTCAAAAAATACTCAAAATAGTTTCACATAATATATACATATGAATTCCCATCAAAATCATTATTCTTATTCACCTCATATAGATCCCATATCGCATCAATACCCATAAGAAGTCACAGTTCCATGCACCTCATATAAAACATGCATTGCATCGATTCTCAGATGCATATCCAACACTCACTCACACACACACACTTAAATACACCCAATGATATATATATATATATATATATATCCTAGAACATAACTGATTTAAACCCATTAACCAGTTCCTGGTTAGTCCAAAAATAATACTCATCCACCTTATGCTCCAAAACTAACCAAATCCAAAAACAATAGGGAACCCAATAATACAAATAATCATGACATAGCCTTAAATGTATTCAACTACCTAGCTAGCTTTATACCTAGAAGATCTATTTTGATAAACTATCCTAAATCTCAAAAACCTGAGGCTTGACCTCCCAGCAGAGTTTCACTAGATACCAGACAAGGACGCCAATACTAGGTCCCACTTTCTCCTCCATGGACTCCAAATTTAGTTGAATCTTGGATACTAGCTCAAGGAACTGCTCACACTCCTACTTTATATCCGTGATTCAACCCCAGTCATTATCTCTTAAATTTAAAGAAGGATTCTTTCAAAACCACTCCAAATGGACCATCAAGATGCATGCCTGAAACTCCTTTGGAAACAGATCACACTAGGTCTAAACATTCACTAGCTTCCCACACTAGAAGCATGTAGCTAAAGCTCCCCTAAACAGTGGTCTATGAGAATATAAGGCCATATTACCCTTCACATATTCATCATTACCCTTCTTCATACTTCCTGATGCATCACCGCTAAATTCACCTGATAGTATCACCATAATTGAATATGAATAGTCCATATGATTTCCCTCACCTTTCAGTTCTTGATTGAACAAACTACAAAAGAAAATCAGCTAGAATATGTTCACCTAATCCTTAATGGCATGCCCCAATCCATTCTGAAAATTTTTCAACCCACAGATGTCTTATCCTATGATGGATGGTGAAAATCATGATAAGACTATTAAATTGACAGTGTATTCCATGACAGATGTATCCCTCTACTAGAGATTCATATACTCATGGGATCGATCTAACATCAGTGTCTCCAGAAAGAAGTTATCAAATAACCATGCCTCAATATCCTTCAAATCTTGTCCTTTATGTCTTCCATCCATAATTTTTTTGTCCCACCAGTGCCTTATCTGTCCTCTAATCATGTACATCGCCAACATCACCCTCCAGCATGGGGGTTTATTGAGATGGAGGAATATTTTTTGGGCCAAATAGATGTAGTTATCTACCACCTTCAGTCCACCATCACCAATAAATAGTTATGGTTGTTGCAACAGTGACTTGTGAGTCATGTGCGCCATAGATGGATCTGCTCTCTGAGCTCCCCTATAGATGCCATGTACGACCTGAACTAGACTATCCCTAATATTCTCATTCATCCATGGCCCAATGTCTACCGTCTGCAACTATACCGCATATACTAGAGCATGTACCAATGTCTCATGATCAAACTGACCATATGGGTCCTCATCCCAACCATTAGGGCCGCATCCCATGCACAATCGTGCATAACCATGTCATCAACCTCCTAATGCTCTACTGAAAACCATCTAGGTGGCATCCCACCGAATAACAATATAATGGTCAAACATCTATAACAGTATATATATCACAGATAAGGAATGCTATAAGAGGAATCCAATATCACCACCCTTACACAATAATTTCTCACCATGTCATGTGTCATCAAAACTAATTACCCCTCATCTACCCATATCAGATTTAGGAGTTAAGTATCATCTAGCCTCATGCCCCAATGCCTTCCCATATAGAAGTCCC
Source organism: Viscum album (assembly GCA_963277665.1). Taxonomy (NCBI): domain Eukaryota; kingdom Viridiplantae; phylum Streptophyta; class Magnoliopsida; order Santalales; family Viscaceae; genus Viscum; species Viscum album. The sequence continues at coordinate 1,547,027,050 of OY728142.1, forward strand.
GCATCATATATAATTCAGCCTCACACACCATAAACTTCCCATTATAGGGTCAGGAATCACATATAATCCTATGTGAAAGATTTGAATGCTAACAAATAGGCTATAAATGAAAAAAATATTTTATCTTCTTTGTTGACACATTAAACATTCACCCCTCGCGTCATCCATACATACTTATACTAGAGTTAGACACATATATCACATGCATATAAAATCACATACATATTTATTTGGGACCACATGCTTGGGTTGGGTGATTAGAATTCCACCAAAAGAGGCTAATTAGGAAAACACTATTTAGATTTTTTTACACATTAAACCTAAAAATCCACACATAGCATATTTTAGGTTCCCAACAAAAATCAGATAAAAAAATCATGACAGAGTCCTATATGAAAATCATGGTGCATAATCAATCCTCCATTTCAATAATCATATGGGGGGGGGGGGGGGGTCAAAATCCATATAATAAATAATAATCACACCAATGTGTACCACCTGAGGTAGAAATAAAATCAACTTTAAAAAGCTTAGAGCAGAATATCAATTTTCCACCACTAGAAACTTGGTATTTTCCCCAAGAATATGGCTCTAGGCACCCAAACACATGCTCTATAGCTATTTTCAACAACATCTTAGTATATTTTTTACCATATCCTATAGAGTAAGAAAAAAGGAAGAAAACATATGACAACATTTTTAACCCACTGAACATGGTAACCATTTAATATCCATGTCTTGTGATGCTTTAGAAAAAATCCAATAAGAACCCACTCTAAAGCCACTTGTAGCACCGCAACCCTAACTCCAACTTAAAAAATGATTTGTTCTAGTTGACCACTAGGCCTTAGACACACCTCCTCATATGATGAAAGCTTCAATATAGCATCAAGGGTCTGAGAGGTGATAATGGGTAGACTATACCATCTGGTGGTGATAATAATAATGGTCCAAACAAAAAAATAAGTAGAAGAAGAACGGAATTCAGAAAATGAAAAATAATACCAACAGAATAATTATAAAATATCTGTAGAAGATAATAATGAAAAATCAAAAAGGAATATGGTTAATAAACCATACATTCCATAATAGGTCATACATAAAAATAAATAAATAGGGTCTTCCATGGCCCGCCTTTAGTGCATACATATATAAAGACTGTTGAAAAAAATAAAGGCCATCTAATTTAAGAACCACCATGGTCCCTTTCCATTAATCCAATTCTATGTATCGTAACACAGTCACTAAGTTCGAGCTGCTAAGCCCAATCCCTTACATAATCTCAATGACATAAAGTCTACATTCATCATGAGGGACCCTGTGTAGAGTGTGAGAATAAATAATAGTAGGACACAAAAAGTGTGTGCCTATGCTACATCCATAATTTGGTAGGTCTATGCTAATATTAAATAAAGGTATCATATGAACATTTTATAAATAACTTACATCCCTTGTTCCCAGGAAACACAAGAAAATGATCACCTAATTCATACACCACTGGTATAAGTCTGAACACATTCCCCTAATTTTATATAAAGCATGAAGTATGTGACATCATATATAAAATTTCAATTGTGAGGATTCAAGTCATAATCCCATGGCATCCCCTAACAAGAAGCAACCCATGTGAACCCGTAGGTTCAACCAATAACCATGTCACTGGAACCATGTTCTATCAATAAAATACTCCAAGTCCATACAGTATGCGTAATCAATAAGGCCTAGGTCCCAATGACCTCCTCTAAATGAGTCCCCATAGAATTATCATCCCATCATCCAGAGGAACATCAAAATTTTCCCTCTAAATAATAATAAACATCATCTCAATATTCGACATCCTAAGGAACAACAATATCCATTCACCCAATATACTCTCCCAATGGCCTCAAGTATCTCTGAAAGCCTCATCCCCCAATCGAATGTATGATCACTATCAACCGATGGTCCATCACCATCCATGTGGAATTATATAGTGAGAACCCCTAAATGTACCTGATGGTCAACACCATCACCTAATCAACATATTCTGTGAGGCCTCCACCCACATTGACTGGTCAACACCACCTTATCTACGTCCCATCTGTATTCAAATAATTTCAATGGGGCATCGACCAAAAAATGTTGAGGGGAATCACTAAACATCCTAAACATCATTAGTAGACACCTCATTCCTCTATGGTTGTGTCACTACATTCTGATAGTCAACAACATCTCAAGTCACATGGGCTATGCCCCAATCCTAATGACCTCTTCATCTCAATCCGATGACCATTTCACCTCAACATGTGATCAACATAACCCATGTGTCTCAAGACTCACTTATCATGATGTCCATGTCTCCTCAATACATGTGATCAAAATAACCTCAATCCATAGGTCAATATTGTCTTGTTCCCAGAAAACCATGAAAATGAATATAAAAAATTCAAGTTAATTTTGAAGTACACACCCAGCCTAAACATCCCAAGTTGTCCAAATCCCTTTAACCAGGATTATCATATGTAATTAAGGTCTACGAAATTCTTAAAGGCATCCATCAACATCCGTCATTTAATAAAAATACTAGAATAAATTTTTAAAGGGTCTCTCCCTCAAACATCCTACATTGAGTAGATAGAACGTACAACCAAAACATCCAGATGTTCAAGTTAAAAAAGTTAAGAACCACAAACCTCATACTAGTAGGCACTCGCTCCTCTAATATTGGCCTCTAACTTGATTAGAATCAAAATAAAATGGTGTTTTATATGAATTCCCATAATGTAGGTAAAAATATCTATGACAATTTGAAAATTTTTTATGGTGAGATAAACGAAGAAAATAGGGTAAAATATTGAAGAACTTAGTGATGTGGTTCTAATGAGAATGATGAATCTTAGATCAGAGCTCAGATGACAAAGATCCCTTAATTCCCAAGGATGAGGAAGCAGTAATAAAAATTAGGCATTGAAGAGAGCTATTTAAAGGGTCTTATATGCACTATATAAGAACTGATCATGTAAGAAATGTTAAAGGGGTTTCTTTAATAGAGCTTGTAAAAAGTGTTGTTAACGACCCCGCTGATAAAGTGTATAATTTTTTTCATTCCCCCCTTATCAGTGCTTCCCCCCACTGCCCTATTTTTTTCACTTCCCCCACCCCATTATCAGTATATTAGATAATCTAAAACCCCTAAAACGCACTTTCCTCTAGTGATTTTCAAACTTGAGGCCTCCAACTTATACACCATCGCCTTTTCCACTACACTATAATATTTTGTTTTAAATTTTCTGATATATCTATATATTTTTTTATATATTTATCTATCCATATATATAAATATTTAAATATATATGTTTATATATATATTTATATTTTTTAAAATCCACATATATATATATATATATTAAAATTGATATTACCTCTAAAATTCCTTAAAACACATAAAAACGTCTTGAAAATATGAAAACCCTAAACCCCTACAAACCATAAAATAACCATGACTTCTGATATAAGATTCCATTTCAACTCTGAATCTAGTAAAATCAATGATCCTCAAATTATATTTGATATGATATGGGTTACAGGCCAAACAGACACACATATTAAATGTTAAAACCATTTGAATTTTAAGAAACCAGGGTTGGTGTAAAAAAACATTAATGAAGGCCTTCTAGGATATTTGGGGGATTAAAATCTAGACATATCTATTCAACCTCAGTCTTAGACAATCTATTTCATAGATCTTATCACAGGATTCAATTTTATATGTGGTATAACCCAAACCGACACCCGAATCAAATGTTTTGGTCATTTGAAGTTCAAGTTACATTTTCAGTTTATTTAAGATATTTTGTTAATTTTATGAGTTTTTTTCTTCAAAATGATATTAAATGTATACTACTTGGTATTAATAATAATATAATTAATTATAAATATATTTTTAATTATTTATAAGTTGTTTCCTCTAAATATATTATATATTAATTGAAAATTACAATTTACCTTATCTAAAACATATTTAATAAATATATATTATATTTATAACCATAAAAATATATGTATATATTAATATATTATTTATATTGCATTTGTTTAAGTATAATTTTATCATCCCTTGTTGAAAATCACTAATAAATCCATCCTTTAGCATTGAATTTTGTAGCATTGTTGAAGACCACATTAATAGCATTTTTAATATGGACAAAGTGGATCTTTAAAAGTGTTTTTTAAGTAGAACTATTATAGACCTGGCACTAGATAAACCCGATTTTGTATTAGCGAAGAAAAGGAGAATACACCTATGCATGCAATGCAAACAAGGGGAAGTAGAGGAGAAAAACCGAATAGGAGGTAGGGTTAAAATTGTAATTTTACCCAAATTAATGAGATGTATGGTTTTTCCACACTATTTGGATAAGTGTGTTACAATAGTGTAATTCTCCCTACCTAATCACCACACATGAATGAGATTGGAACACAGATCACCCCCATATAAAAACGGTGCGAAAAACCTCGACTAAAAACTATAATGGTTTCTCATTGTTGTGTGCCCCACCTACTCCATTTTTAAAACTACATACAGTGTTGTAGATAGATCATTAGTTTTCACGTATGAATTTGCACCTTTTTTCCAAACCCTACACTTATATTTTCACTTTCCTAAAATGGAGTTTCAGAGATCCTCCACACTCGAAACCTCATGGAACATATCAATCCTTAAACCCATCTAAAAATAAGTACTTCATTCAACCAAAATTTTATAACAAGGTTCTAAACCCCAAAAACAAATAGGCTATCCCTCCAATGTCAAAAGGCTCAAATTTACTTTGAAAATGGCCCATTCAAGATGTAGGGATGTTATATAAGGTTTTTCATACCATGATACCTGAGGTTTTCTCTATGATTAAAAAATTAGTAAAGTCTTAGAAGTTTATGGTTTTTTCATAGTATACTAAATAGAGATTTTACCTTCATTATTTATGTAATTCTGATATGTTATTTATCTCTAACTGATTGATGATTTGGTACTGTCCTCAGGATGTGCATTTTTATTTCATATGTTTTTTCATACATAAGATTATTATCTGTGAATACGAAAAAAAATTTACATTTACAAAAATTAAATATGATGATATTTAAGTTATTATTTTAGATATTAAATGTGAGGAAGATAGTTCATTATAAATGTTATTAGAGGATATGTAGTGCGTTGTGATGCATGGTATTATGATGAAATCTCGTAGACCTAGAGAAAAAAAGAAATTTCATACATTATAAATATTTTTCCATTATATAAAGGGATAAATAGTTTTCAAGTAGTCAGAGGATCAATTTTATCATGTCATAATGTACACATTCACCTCATGATTTATGCTAGAGTCCACCCAGATAGATCCAAAGACTTCATAAGTAAAAGAGAAGTTGAGATGTATTTGATGTAATTTTGGAGTTCAAATTTGAATTTTAAATTCAAATTTGAATATGAAGAAGAGTATCTTGTTGTTTAAGATCTATGTGAGCATGGGTCTTGAAAAATTATTTAAGAGAGGGAGAGATAGGAACATGATATGGTTAAGTATATTCTAGAGAAATGTTTTCTAAAAAAGAAAAAGGAAGAAGGGAAGTGATTATTTGGTTTTTGTGTGATCATCACACCTATCTGGTTTGTTTGGGAAGAAGTAATTCGAAATTTTTCTATATCATGATGACATGTGGGGTCATAATATTTAATAATGTGGCCATAAAATCATAAGAGGAAGGATAATCCCTACTTCATTGAAGTATAAGAAAGTATTGAAAATTTTCCAGAGACAACATTGTTGACATTTTTATATTATGATTCAATGATATAGCTTTCTCATTGTATCCACCATGGTGATTCTAGTAGATCATGTGGTCATGGGTTTTTCTTGATATTGAAAAGGAGTGACTACTTATTTTGAGTAGTGAACCTTTTACATTATGTGTTCTTTTTTTCTATTTCCTCAGTGCATGAGAGTTCAGCAGTTTGATCAATCACTCTAAAAAGTAACAGAGGTTGACTGGAAATGAAATTATAAAAGTTAAAAACAATATAGTGTTCACTGATTCACCATTAATAAACCATATTTTTTTCTAGGGTTATTCCAACTCCCTTATCCAACACTTCTCTTGGTGAGTACTGGGTCCCCCACCATAGTCGGTGAGATAATGTGTGCTAGGATTAGTTGAGTATCTTGGATTCTATGGTTTCCCATGGTGATTGAAGTATTATATTAGTTAGACTATAAAGAGTAGATCTAGGTGTCCATAAATTATTATCTTGAATCATATTTTATTTTCATTTAGTTAGTTCTTACTCATTGAGTGGGTTATCCTTTAACTTAATAGTTTTGATCAAACTTTGGCCTTTATTCACTCCTTTGTGTTTTTCAAGGAATATTATTAGGTACGTGCATACTCACCCTTGTATGGGAATCTCATCCACACAAGTATTTTCTTATTCAAGAAATGGATAGTTCAATGCTGAATTTAGTGCGCATGGTATTGGTGGATCAGGAGCATAGTGGTTATTGGGGGTGAGAGCAGTGAACTCCATTCATGTCTAGTGCAAGTTAATTATAGAGATCCCTTTCCTTGATTGTCTTAAGTCGGTTTCCTTTTTATTTTTTTGGGCGTGTATCCCCCAACTTTATGGTCTATAAATTATTACTCTTTTTTGAGACATAGTGGTTCTTTCATGTTTGGTATTTTAAATTTGTTTTTATTATATAGTATTTAGTATTATATACCTCAAGGAGGTGTGTATTGATGGTTTTAAAAAAGTACTATTAACACTTATTAGATTCATTAGAAGTGATTAATCACATGTTTAAGGGCATCTAATACTAGATAAATGAAACCTGTATGAAAAATAGAAATTAATAAATATTGTAAACATACATACCTTACATATTATATCATCTAAAATATAATTAAACATCATTGCATAGGTTTGAAAAATATCACCAAGTTCAGCCAAAAGATATGATCTCCCTTTAGTGTTTCCATAGGTTGCATCTAAATTTCTCAATGTTTGAGTGAGATCCTATCTTCCACCATGTCCAGCTAGAGCCTTGAGTACAAAGGAAGAATATGAAAAGTGCATTAGGTTATATAGTTTCTAATCCAAGAACCAAGACGCATACATTTCTTAATGTGTCACTATATGGGAGTGTGATTTATAGATCCCCTAGAGAAGCTCCTTGACAAATTCATTAAATCACATGTTTTAATTTATGAGTTAATTCCTAGACCTATATAAACCTTCATCATATGAATATAAATCCCTTTACACATTTCACCTTATGATAAAATGCACTAAATTATTGACAAGGTGTAAAATTTATTGGGGGTCCTGTGCCCATGAAAATATAATGTTTGTGTGTGTGTGTGTGTTTTCTTGTTTGTTTGTCTCTGTGTGTGTTCTACATCATATATATAAGGATAGAGCTTTAGGTAATATTCCCATCAGTCTACCACATTCATAAAATCCAAAATGATTTAAAATATTTCACTTTATACTATATCATATACAATAACTTGTAAAACAATACCCAAAACGACTTTTGGGTATTTCACACAAAATTGAAAATCTATCATTGAAATCACCTTATATTGAATCAAATTCAATACCTTGAGAATACTTATACAAAAAAAATTGGATTAAATCTAAAACATTTTAAGAGTATCTCTTTTTTTCGAATTCAATCATAATTTAGTCCACCAAAAATTGTGAACCTACTTGCCTTTATAATGTTGAAAAAAATACAAATCTCTAGATTGATGTATGAAAGAAAATAATGGACTATAACATAGAGTCAATGAAATTAAGTTTATAAATGGATCTGGTGTGATATTCCTCAAACACTTGTATCTTTATATTTATATCCACCAATTTTCATCATATATAAACATGCATTTTTCTTATTTCCCATTTGTCCAATACATCATGTGATCATACGACATAGAGCATGTCAATATTATTTAGAAAACTGATTTGTTCTTGAATCATAGAGTAGAAAATGGTCTGATTGATTAATACATCACTTTTCATTTATCCTTGTGGAAAATCATCTCACATGTCCCCAGTCTAGATAGATATAAAAAATCTTGGTGAGTCTATAAACTTCCATAATCTATCTCAATCAAAGTCCCAGATTTTATACTCATGATACGATGGGAAAAATACCATCTTGTTTAAGCTATAATATATGACTTGATAAGTAACATATCCAAACACTATCGTATAATCTAACTCAATATGTAGACTTATATAAGTAGGTATCACAGTATAAAGTTTCTTATATGGGGATGGGCTCAGGCATTATATATTCTAGTGTAACTAGTCACAAATTTAACTTTTTGTATTCCCTAATATTTTTATGGTTTATAATTTTAGATAGTTAGGTCATCAACCTTACAGAAAAAACTCATGTATTATAAATTTGATACTTTTATTTAATATCAATTTACCAAAAAAACTAAATATTTATAAAGGGAACACATTTTTATTTCATATTTTTTTTAATTTAACTTAACATATTATTTGTTTTTACCATTCCTTAAATAAAATGAAAAACATTTTAAAATGGGGTATGGACATAAAAACATCAGTAAGGTTCATAAGAGAATGAAAGATACGTTTTACATCCCTAACCTAGAAGACCGAATCTGGTGCATTAATTTATTACCTTGGAATGATTTCATTTCATCAAATCTAGAAGGACTAGATAGTTTAGTAGTTTTAGAAAAATTGATTACATACATGATACCCATTATAAATTGGGAAAATAAGATAAATAATAAAATATGTAAAATTTTAGAATCCTTGAAACCCATAAAAAGGATTCATCTTTATAAGCTAGGGAACTAAATATTATAAGGGTGAGATCAAATTATCAGTAAGTGTATGTAAAGTGGAAATAATAATAAATAAATTATAATAAATCATCATAGAAAGGTAAATAAATAATAAAAAATTCCATATAAATCAATAAAATTAGAATGAAATTCATCCATATATTTTATCATAGGAAACTCTCATGGATTATATTGATAATAACTGATTTTGTTTTTAAAAGGTTGGGGTCGAAGCCCCAATTTATTATTTAAAGAAAATACCTCTTTAGTGTGGGTAGAGGGAGACCCATTACAAAGCCCGAAGGCCTAAGGCCAAGTGACCTGAATACAAGTCTTGAAAGACCATAGGTATAAACCCATTTAATTTGGAAAAAATGATTTTCCTCATGATAAGATGTTTCTTAATCGACGGTCTATATAAATTTCGGTCCTACCCTTCATTTCCAATCCAAAGCATTCCTCATATTGATTAATCGATTTAATTAATAATTAGTATGCCTTATCAAATATCCATATTGATTATAAAATATGGATTTTTCAATAATTCATCAAATAGAGGGTAGTTAACAACCAGATTTTTGACATTGATGAAGGAAAAAACTATTGAATGAACTTTAAAACCTTCTTGAGGAAAATAATATGCAAACATCTTGAAGTGTCCCATACAAACTTGATATATTTGAATCATAATTACGATGATGTATTAACATTAAATTAAAATTATAATATCATTTAAATAAGTATATTAATGATATAACATGTCAAAAATGGTATTATATACACTGTATATAAGATGATAGGTGAAAACACAACAATATGCCTCAAGGAAATGAAATTGAGTCCAAATCCCTTACCTTGTGTTTCATTTTTGTTGAACACTATTAACCTAATGTATAATTATTTTAATCACGCCATTAACTTATACCAAAACCATAATATTATATATAATTTCATATATTAACTTCTTATAAAATTTCATTACCATTTTGTTAACATTATTCTATTATTTTAACTATTTTGGGTGTTAATTGACTAGTTTTTTAGTATGTTCTGAATTTTCACATGTTGAGATTATTAATTAGATCATTATTTGATCATATAAAAATTTAATCCATGATGTAAATATCATATATATTCATTATATATTTATTTATGATAATCCATAAAATTTGGAGATAGGATGTCAAATACACCATTCATGGAGACGGTAGGTTGTATGTACACATGAACGCTACTTCAATTTCTTTGTCTTATTAAAAGATTTAAAAGAAAATGGTATATATGTGTATTATAATTCCTGTATAATTTTTGTTTCATATATTTCAAATATTTTTTATTAAAATCATACTTAATACATTCCATGTATAGTGTGAATTAATCACATCACTTTGATGATGCGTTAGTCCACACATCCACAAATGATGTTATCATATTCCCAAAAATTGAGTGTATAATGTTATGTATTATATAAATGTTACAGAAGAATAATTACATTATAATTACTATATATATCATATATAAACCATAAATCCATCCATATTACAACCACTAAATTGGGTAAATGGAAGAACGAATGACATCGGTTCACTAGGTGATAGTCTTCCAAGCACACAAATGATGATTGTGTATCCCATTTGATGGATGTGTGGGAATGTGTAATTATAACTCTTATAATAAAAAATGTAAGTATGTTTATGATAAATAGGTCATTATATAATCATGGAATATGAATAACATAACTTAATGTGAAATAAATAAAATGAAAGTGATCGTTGAAGAATTTTACCTCGTTTACGGGTAACTCCTTTTGATTTATACCAAAATATTTACTTGGTTGGATTTATGACCAAATGAAGGATTTTAGGATTAGGGTATGTAATTTGTTATCTTATTTCGGTTATGGTTTTGTTGATATATTTGTCTCAATGTGGTGTTAGGATGTGAGGGTGGAGGTTCTATTTTAATAATTTATGTGAGATGTACTTTGGGAAACTCTCAAAATTATAAATTAAAATAAATTAATTTTCAATTAAAAAAGGATAAAAATTGATTTATATTGAATATAAGATTTGTATGGGTCAAAATAATTTCAACCAATAATTTTTCTAAAAGTTTGGGTCATATTTTGTCACTTATATTTAGGATTTAACCACTATTTAACTCTTTTTACTCTCACCATGACAACATGAATTTTCATTTTTTAAGGGTTAATATAGTAACTATAAAATTCCAAAAGAACCATAAATGAGTCATTTATGGAATTTTCAACCATATACCAATAATTTGGAAAATGTTTATATTTTTATGAATATTATATAATTTAATAATATATTATGTATTCTAAAAAATAATTAATGTAAATTTTGAAAATATTAATTTTATGAATTTTTTAAAAAATATCAATACCAAAGATAACTTCTAAAAAATCATTAATACATCAACAATATATCAGTTTCATTTGAAAAAAATTATGACCTTAAAAAATTCTTAAATTCATCCAAATAGATCCAAGAGACCATACAATTTTTCCAAGGAAGGTTTTGGTCAACAATAATTCATGAAATAAAATTTAGAAAAAAGTTTTAGGGTAATTTTATAATACTTATAATATTATATTTACTCTTAATTACAAGATTTACCCTAAAATGTGGTAATTAAAAAAATACTAAAGTTTTTATTCATATTTTCCAAAAATAAAAGGAACCTATTTATATAATTTTTTATCAATGATTAAAAATATTAAATATATTTTTCAAAATTAAAAACCCATAAGTGGCTAAAATTACATTAAAATTAATCATGTAGATGTTTTGTGAAAGCACTTTTTTAATGTGAAAACATTCAAAAGAATGAAATGTTCATATATCATTATTCAATATGAAATTGATTATAATGACCAAAATTATATTTAATGGTAATAATGATCTAATTATATGTTAAAACCCATTAAAAATATAAATTATCACAATTAATTATTTATATGGAAAATATCTTTTCAATTTTATTGCAATATTTATCATTATTCATCAAAGCATGAAACTTATCAAAAATATACCAATAATTCAACCAATGTAAATTTTAATATTACAATTTTAAAAAATAAGAATATATTTTCTATTAAAATATAGAAAATTTACATAATTTTATTTAAAATTGGTTCTCCATTAAAAGGTAGTAAAAGTGCGTTTAAAAAAATATAGGTTTTTATGTGTAAAATTGGGTTTGTTCTAACCTTATGACTAATAGGATAAAATAAATTTGTGAGCATAAAAATAATTATCTATAAAAATAAATTATATCTATTATGTTCGGTACTATATTAATTTCTAATTAATTTGAAACCCATGAATTAAACCATATATTTTCATAAGTAAGTTAATTGTTTTGAAAACAACCAACTTAATGGCTAGTTTATATCATATTATATAAAAAATAATATATTATTGTTCATTAAAAATCTTCCTTATGTGTAATAAAAGAAAACTTATTGTTTTGTGTTACATAATCTTAACATGCTATTTCTTATAAAGCTAGCTTGCAACAAAATTAAATTTTTTCAAAAATGAAAATATTATAAAGTATAGAGGGTTTACATTCTCCCCAAATTAATTATATTTCATCATCACAACTTAAAGTTGATCTATGTTTTCTAGTGTTTGATATTTGAAAATAAATAATTATGGAAAAGCCACCTTATAAATAGATATAATAACACATATTATTAATAAGAGGGAAAAGGAAGTTTAAAGGTCACCACAAAATTAGGCTTTCGAATAGGATATCATTATTAAAAAAAAGGATATGGTAGAGAAATATAACCATCATTTTCTAATAGAGAGTGTTATAAAACATGTTCATGAAAAATTTGTTGAACACAAAAACATAAACCAAATGTGTACATAATGGCCATTGATATGATAAAAATGATGATAATATGACAAAATTCTTATTTTAAGATCCTCTTCCTAGAGTTGATAAATTCATTCACTCTCTAAGGATGTAATTAAATATAAATTTCTATAAATAGAATCTTACCCTTTGATTTCATCACGAACTATTTATACTTCATATCTTAGCATTGGTTGCATTATATGTTGAATTAATACATTAACTTCTAAAACCACATCCCATGTTCTACTTAAATCATTTCATATATGGTTAACCTTTACATAATATAATGATACAACACTTTAGAATCATTTCTATGGTAGTTAGTAGAATCTAATTTACATTATCCTTATCAATCATCCCTTTAACTAGCACCATTATCTCATCAGCAGGAATATATTATTTGTTATATTTCCATTAACCATGTGTTTTCTAAAATGTTTAATTTGCTACTGAATCAGTTTTCTTGGTAACATTCAACATATGATCTCAAATCCCTAAGAAAAAATTACTTCAGTCTAATCTTTATATATTTTATAATCCATATGATGAGACCATCATCAATAAAATACTTTTACAACATATTTATTAAATCCAAATACAGAATCACATTAATCATTATACTTTGGTTGTGTTAATTACATATTCTTGAACTTGATCTCTTATATTTTTTAGGTATATTTACATGATGCATAAGGAATTTGTTTCCATAGTACCCCATCTCATTGATGTTGTAACACTGAATGGTAGTGTTTTTCTTCTTCCCTTTTCATTCTTTTTCCTGGTGAAGATTTTCACCATATATATAACATTCTACCAATCCTTTGAAGCATTTACCAGGTTGATTATTTCCACAGTTATCACATGTGGGAAATCCTTATTTCCATTTTCCCTTTATATGTTATTTTCTCTTCATTTATCTACCTCTATTACTTCTATTTGATTCCATAAGACTTGGAGGTTTATTTCCCTATCATGATAGAACATAAAACTGTTTGATTATATTGAGAATTGGTTTGAGAGACCAATGCCATATAGAGAATTAGTTTAAGACCATCAAATAAATGGTCAATATTACATTACAAGTTGTTTATGAAATTTGTAGCATACCATTATGACATAGTAAAGGTATCTTCATAATATGCACACTTTCTTCCTCTTTTTGATTTAAACTAAATAAAATTCTCTTCATCACAATTTTTTGATCATAAGGTAAGTATTTATAGATGAATGTCTCCTTAATGTTATTTATTAGATGAATTATAATTATTATTCCTATATACTATTCTAGATCAATTACCACCATTGATCATCATTTCCATTCAGAAATTACACTACAAGTGTAACCATTTCCTTTTCCGCAGATCCGAATTCCATAAATATCTTAATCAATTAATTATCCCATTGCTCAACAACCATTGGATCAGTAGTCCCCATAAATAATTATGGATTTTGTCTCATAAAGGGACCCACTTTAATAGATTCTATCTATGGAATAGGTTTCCCTATTTGAGAAAATTTATTTTCTATAACCTAATTAATATTCTCTATTATAGCCATAATTTTCAATGTTTCAATACCAGCAACATTGGTTTCATCGGCTGCCCAGTATCTATATTTTTCATGAGTATTGATACCATTTTTCCTTATATGATCCATTTATTAATTATTGAATAGAATATATTATTTTTTAAAATCACGAAATTTAAATCATAATGTATAATTCAACACATGGTATAGTTCTAAACATAAATTTAATGATTATGAAACATAAATCTTAGAATCCTAATTTTTTGGTTTGGGGGGGGGGGCATTCCTTAAAAATTTCACATAATGGTTTATAATTAAAATTTTAATTATTCCAAGCATATCCCTTAGGATTGTCAAACCAGGTGCAAAGTAATTCCCATTTTAATGTACCATGTTACGCTCATGTCAATCTTGACACAATTTTTGAGAGTTGTTACCCCCAAGAACATATATTATAGAACCACTTTCACATGTAATATCTTGGAAATTATATATTTCTAGGAATTCAAATATAATATCCACCTTACAAAAAATCTAGTATGTTCTTCTATAGTTATCCAAAAAGTGCATTTCAAGGTTATGTTCCTTAATATAAGTTTTCTAAATCTAGTTTCAAAGGTTTCTGCTAAATTTTCTCTAATACCAACTCTAACACCCTTACCCCAGAAGCACAAATATAGTGAACAATATTACTATATTATCATGATTAAAAGGAATAAAATCCCAAAGGGCTAAATTTTTTTATCATTTTTTGACAACATATTATATACATGATACCCATAATACATTGGTAAAATAAAATAAAGCATAACATAAGTAAAAGATATAAATTCTTGAAACTAATCCAACTGATTCCTCTTCTATCCCCATTGAATGGAGCATAACAAGGGTTAGATCAAATGATCAGTAATGGTATGTAAAGAGGAAATAATAATGAAACAATAATAATAAATCAAAATTCCTAGGTAAATAACTGATAACACATTTCATTAAAATAAAAAAAATGAGAATTAAATCCATCAATAGAGTTTTTCATAAAAAAATATCATGGATAATAATAATAATAACAATAATATATATTAAGTAAATGAGTCATTAATAGTGTTCATTCCGGAGTCACATGAACACCTATATCGTCAAGACCTTTCACAAGACAATTTAAAACAATAGGTAGAAACCCGTTAAAATTTTCCATCTTATTTGTCACATGAGACCCGATCGATGAATCGAGGGGATATATAAAAAATATGGATTTATAAATAATTCCCTAGTGGTGGGTAAGTAACATTATTTTTTAATTTGACGAATCAAAATACTATCGAAAGATCATTTCAAACATTCATGAGGAAAATAATCATTAAACATTATAGACTGTCATATAACACTTTGAACCATTTGAATAATAATTCCTATGAAGTAATAACATTAAATAAAACATTTAATATAATTAAAGTAGTGATATTCATGATATAAAATTCCATAATGGTATTATATATAAAATATAAAATAATCTAAGTACATAACATTATAGTATTCCTTAAGAAATGAAATTGAGATGAAATCTATTACCTTGCATTTAATTTTGTGTGAATGCCATTAAACTCCAATATAATGGTTTTGAGAATGTTATTAACTTATACCAGAACCATAATCAAATTTTTAATATCATATACAAACTTCATAAAATATTTCATTAACCATTCGTTAATAGTTTTCATTTATTTTTACTATTTTGGCTATTAATTGCCATGTTATTTGAGTATGTTTTGACTTGTTAAATGTTGTTCCTATTAATTAGATAATGATTTCAGAGTATAAATAATTTAAACCATGATTTAAATATCAAATATATTCATTATTTATATATTTATTATAATACATAAAATTTTTAGATTGGAAATGAAATTCATTGTTCATGGAAACGGTAGTCCATACGTACGCCTGAACGCTGCTTCCAATTATTTTTCATATTAAAATAACTAGAAATATATGATATGTATGTATATCATAATTACAATATAATTTTAGTGTCATATAATTTATATATTTTTATTAAAATAAATCATAATACATTCCATGTATAGCTTGAATGAGTCCAATCTCTTTCAGGAGGCGGTAGTCTACACGTTCACAAACGATGTCATCGTATTCCCATAAATGGTGTGTATAAAGTTATGAGTTATATAAAAGATACATAAGAATAAATATATTATAAATAATATATATTATAAATACTATAAATCAATCATTATTACAACCTTGAAAGGTGGTAAACGTAAGAATGAACAACATCAGTTCGCAAGGCGATAGTCTACCGTACACACGAACGATGATTGTGTATCCCATTTGATGGGTGTATGTGAATTTGTAGGTTTAAATATTAACACAGAAACTTCTAATTATATTTAATATACCGAGGTTATTATATAATCATGGAATAATAATAACTGAATATTTCTGGAAATAAATAAAACAAAACTCATCATTGACGAATGTTTCCACGTTTTTTATTAACTATTTTTGGTTTGTACCAAAATAAATCATTGGTTCAATTTATGAAAAAAGATAGGAATATAAGATTATGTTAGGGTTTTTTTTGAGATTATATGGGTAGGTTTTAGTTGATATAGAAGTCTCAATGTGGTGTGATTAATTGAGGGTGGAGGTTCCCATCTTATAATTCAAGCGACGAGTACATTTGGAAGATCTATAAAGTTTAAATTAATATAAATTAATTTTTAATTGGAAAAGGCTAAAATTTAGAATAAAATATTATTATGGGTTTAAATCCTCTAGAAAATAATTTTTTACAAGTTTACTTCATATTCTTACAATTATTTTTTGTCATTAACCCTTATTTAAACTTTCTAACTCTTACTGTGACAACTTGGCCTTTTACTCTTTAAGAGTTAATATAATTATTATAAAATTAAAAAATTACCAAAAATGAGTAATTTATGAAATTTTAACCCTTATACCAATAATATGGAAAACATTTCTATTTTTATGATTTATATATCATTTTAAAAAATATTTTTTATTTTAAAAAATAATCATTGTCAATTTTGACACTATTCATTTCATAATTTTTTTTAAAAACCAATATATAATATAACATCAAACCAAAACCATTAAAACTTACCCAATATGTCTAGTTCATTTGTAAAATTCATGGATAACATTAATTATCTCACTTTTTATTTATTTTAATATTTCTAATATCATTCGTTTTATATTTCTATTAATTAAACAATTACTCCATCGCCATTGTGTAACACTTTAATATAATTATTTATTTCCTAAAACATAAAAATAAATATCCATCATTAATATAAAATTTTATATTCATATTACTATTTATAGTCAAATATATTTTCAATATAACTACATATAATGTATGTAATACTTATTAAAAACAAGAGTGTGACATGTTGGACCTCCCTTAGAATAAAATACTTAAAAACAGATTAAAGTCATTAAAGTTACTCCAAGAGGGCATAAAACCATCTAAAAAATGGTTTTTTCCAACACTAACTTTAAAAATTAAATTTTTAGATGTGCTAGAGTAATTTTATAAAACTTATAATTGTTATTTTTACCCATAATTGATCGATTTACCCTTAACTGTTGTAGTTAAAAAAATACTAATGTTACAATTCGTGTTGTACAAAAATAAAAGGAACCTATTTATATAAAATTTAAACACTAATTCCATGATATAGAATCTAATTTTGAAAATTCAAAACACCTAATTGGATAAAATTAATTTAAAATTAATCTCGTAGACAGGGTATGAAAGCTGGTTTTTAGTGTTAAAACATTCAAAAGATTGAATTATTTTTATATCCTTATTCAATTTGAAATTTATTCCAATGGTTTAAATTAGAGTAAATAATAAAAAATTGATCTAATTATACTTTAAAACCAATTAAAAAAACTGAAAACTATAAATTATTTAGACAAAAAAAGAATAAATTAAAATGAAATATTTTATTACAATTTTTGAAAACCTAAAACTTATTTTAAAAAATAAAAAAAATTCAACCAAAGTAAATATTTATATACCTATTTAAAATATAAAGTTTTATTTATGAAAAAATATTTATAAAAGTGACAAAAATTGGATTTAAAATAGCTTCACTTTTAGAAGGCAGAAAAACTGTCAATAGAAAAATATATGTTTTTATGCGTATAATTTGGTTTGTTCTTAAAAAAAACCTATTAAATCTGTTGTATTAATTTATAGAATATATTATATAATATATATTTATATAATATCATTCACTAATTTTGATTAATTGAATTTATTAGGATAAAACAACTTTGGGAGCATAAACATAGCTCACTATAAAAACATTTTTTTATATATTCAGTTGGTTCCTATATTAATTTATAATTTGATAATTACCCAATGAATTCAACTATATATTTTCGTAAGTTACGTAATACTATTCATAACCACAAAATTAATGATTAGGTTATATATTATTATTTTAAATAATAATATTTTAATAATATTTTTTGTTTTGTAATACCTGACCTTGCATGTAACGCAAGCCAACTCATTATTCGGTGTAGCGTAAGCTTCACATGGTGTTGCATATAAAAAAATATTGTAAAAAATTTAATTTATTCAAAAATAAAAATTTTGTAAATCCTTGGGGATCTACAAAAATCGTTAGTCTATTTGAAAATCATGAGATAAAAAATGGAGTTTACCTTTAACATAATAAACATTGACCAGAAATAATCATTTAATTACATGTGAAAATTGATTTTATGTACAATTATTCTCATAAAATAATTTATAAGAATATATAATGGAAAATTCATAATTAGGAGGGTTTATTTGAAAACATGAGAACCCATAAAATAACATTTTCCTAAAAAACATACCTTTTTAACCTACAAGTGAATAGTCATTTCTTAAAACAAAGGATTATTAGCATAAGATTTAAAATCAAAAAATTTACATAAAAAGTAATTATAAAGCATAGAAAATTCATGTAGGTTCCTTGGGAAGTCATCTTCATAGAACCCGCATTAAAACCTATAATTGGAATAACTATATATTTAACTTCAAAAAAACTCATCAAATAAAACATTCATTATCCAATGCATTGGAGAATTATCTAGGCACACCCATCGTATAATCTATATCTGGATCACCCATTTTCATGAGCTATATCAGAATCACCCATTATCATACAAAATTTGCACGAACCATATCATGAATAAAACTTTTGAGAAACTCTTTTAAACCCTTATGAAAAACACTTTGGAATATCTAAATACAATTTCATTTAAAAATATATTTTTAAAAATAAAATAACCAAAAAAGGTAATTATGGTTTTTCTTTGAATAAAATTTGAAATATTATAAATTAATAAAAACATAAAATAATGGTCATGGAAATGGTAATATTAATTTTCATCATATATGTTAAAATAAAACATTCCTTTTTTTTATTCTTAATGGAAGTCAAAATAT
Source organism: Viscum album (assembly GCA_963277665.1). Taxonomy (NCBI): domain Eukaryota; kingdom Viridiplantae; phylum Streptophyta; class Magnoliopsida; order Santalales; family Viscaceae; genus Viscum; species Viscum album. The sequence continues at coordinate 1,547,046,821 of OY728142.1, forward strand.
TTTAGAAAAATATTCCATTTGAAACCCTTTTATAAAATTTATAATAGAAATAAATTATATTTTATATTTATTTTTTGTCCATTTAAATATATTAAAAATATATTTTTAAAAACATTCTCATTGATGAAAAAGTTTTGAACTAGAAACTATAAAAGAGGATTTGTAAAAGAAAGTATCTTACATTGATTCTAAGTCATCACGTACATTCTTTATCTTCTTAAATAATAAATTTATGTTTATTAAATACTTTATTAAGAACCCTTATAAAGTTTATCATCCCTTTTATGAAGTTATAATCAAGTACATAATCCGTTAAGTTCACTTCGGTCATTTTAAAGATATTTGAATCATATGAACATAATGATTTGGGTATTTTTGTAACATCCCAATCTTCCACGGTACGCTTCTCTTTGAATAATACAGTAGCGTGTGTTGTACGCAACTTCGAGTTCTAACACACACCACAACCAATTAAACTAGCCGTTATGAAGAGTAATACCCACTTTTTGAATTTTTATAAATTTTATCTTTCATAATGGACTTTATTTTTGAATTTGAAATATCGAAATTAGCTTTGGGTGAATAATTGGTATTTTTCTGAAAACATTAAATTTTTGATGAATAGTGAAAAACATTGAGTTATAGTTTAAAACCAAATTTTTATCTACATTATTATTTATTTTATTTGAATTTATTTTTTTTCAAAATAGATACATTATTTCTATATAATTTCAATGCAATTCATTGAATTTAGTTTTTAATAATTTTAGATATATAACAATTTTATTGAACTCTTCACAGTCTTTTACCCATCTCCTAGGAAAATTTGAAAATTCACATAAAACAAAATTTTACCACTTCTGTGAGGGGAATTTTAAAAATATGAGAAAAACTGTTAATATCATGGAGTAAATTGTGGTTTAATAATATAAAAATATTTTTTTGTGAATAATAACTTTTTACTTTTATTTATCACGATTAAAAGTAAATAGGGTAATTTAGGGAAAAAATGATATTATTATTACCCTAACACATGTCCTAATCCTATTGGATAAGTATAATTTGACCAGAAACAACCTTGGGAATAAAATATGAACCTATTTGGTCCACCTGGATTAGATTAGGACACTTATTATTATTTTATTTAAAGAAGAGTTAAAAGAGTTAAAATCAAAGATTCATAACTAAAACATTTTAATATAGTTTTATACAAAAGAAAAATTAGATTATAAATATTCATTATAAATCTAAAAATATTTCATACATAATTCTGTTTTATTTATAATATTTAGACATTAAATAATTTAATTTATTTATGACACAATGGTGATGCTGTAATTACCTAATTAATGAAATATTAAAATAATTGATATAATAAATATCCAAATAAATGTAATTTGATAATTTTTATGAATTAAACTAATTTTATAGGTTAATATGACATATTAGGGTTGGTTAAATTAATTTTTTTCAAAGCGATAAATTTTTTATAAATTTAGCAAAAACAAAATACCAACTAGTGTCAAAATTGACATAAAAGAGTTTTTAAAACAAATATTATATTAATAGTTGATATTATATTCCTAAAAATATATGGTTTGGGAAAAAATATTATATAATGATAGGTGTATCATTAATGTACCACTTGGGGTTATCTTGGAAGTATATAGTAAGTTTATTAACCATATAATATTAAAATACAAAGTGACATGGTAAATGTCAAACTATTTAACTAAGAGTTAAATCTAAAAGTTAAGGTTAATATAGTGACCCAAACCTATCTAAAACCTATTGGTTGAGTGGTTTTAGACACATAATCACCTTTTACTTTAAATAATCCGTTTTTTAGCATTTATAAACCGAAAATGATTTTATTATAAAATAATATTTCAATCTTTTCCTAAGGTGCCCCTCACCCCTCTTATAAAAGGGACCTCCCCCTTCTCTCTAATTCACACCTTCAAAGCCATTTTTCTCGGCCAACCCCTTCCTAAATATCCTATAAACTTACCTCAATTCATTCTAAGGTACATCCTTTCGTTAAAAAGACAACTTAATGATCCATTTTGGTGAAATCAAAAGGAAAAACCCGAAAAAGAGGTAATAGTTTCACCACTCTCTTTCAAGTTCTTTTCTTCTTCCACTTCTCCATTCATTGATATTTCAATTATAAAATAATAATAATAGTGTCTTATATATACTGTGATGTTATTAAAAATTTGGTACAACCATATTCATTATTCTACTCATCCTTTGAATGACAGGTCACCATACGTGCGTACGTACGGATAACCGTCTCCACGTTGTGGTGTAATCGTTATTCAATACCTTATTATTGGGATGGGTTTAATAATTATGTGTAATTAATCTAAATAATAAATATACCATTATAATGATTCTTTATATATTATATACCACACTATTATATATTATTTTAATATCAAAATAATGATATTTTCGCTCGTGCGTACGCATGGATTACTGTCTCCACGAACGCGATGGGATTCATTCCCCATCATATCCATTCAAGACTAATTTTCATTTGATGATTAAAAATAATTTTCAAAGACTTTATATCATTCTGAATATGAATATGATACATCCCATCTATAAAAAATATGACTCACATAACAAAGAATATAATGTAAAATGAATCCTTTAACACCCGAAACGACGATAATACTAAGATATTGTTAACAAAATAATGTTAAGAGATCATATATGATATCATACTAATGTTTATGATTCTTGTATAATTTAATAAAAATTATTTCACCATTATACATGTGGTTAACCTACCATCCACCACATAAATGTACAAGGTAAGGGTTAATTTCACAATCTCTTAGTTATCCGAGGTTGTTTTTATGTAATTACCTATTGGGATATCTTTATCATCCACATCCCTATTTCTTAAAAAAGTATTTCAAAATTTTCCTAATATTTTATAGTATATTGGTTAAATTAATTTATACCCTTGTTTTAATTTGTTTAAGATTTTTTTAAGGGAATCTTTCTGTCATTTTCCAAACAAGGTCCTTTTTGACCTTTTCGACCGAATTAAGGTAAGAATGCCTTTTTTAACTTATACGACTGGTGCAGCTATTTTATACCATTATAAAATCATCGAAGCTTCCCTTACAAGATTATAAGAATATTTTCAAAGTAAATTTTTAATTGTATAATATTTTGACTTTTAAATGATTTCAAAAATAGAGATATTTTCCTAAAGTAGTTTTGATTTCATCTATGTACACATCCTTTGATGGATTTTAAGATTATATGATGTTGATTTATTATGATACAAAACTGCCATATTGTATTGAAGGTTTTGTGATATGTTTGACTATAGTTGTGTTATTTTTATACCATTCATGGTCTATGGAGAAAGTAATGACATTTCATATGCCAGTTTTAATATGAATGATTATGTTATGTTTAAACCTATTGAAATGAGGAATGCATTGGACTTAGTAAGTGACGGGTGGAGCCCACTATCCGTCCTCGATGCATCAGTAGGTCTCATGAGACAAACTAGTGTCTTGGAATAAGGCATTGACAAAATCTTATTTGTAGTCTTGGAAAAGGCCATGACTATATGGTCATGATAGTATGGTATTATGAATTCCATCATTATGAAAGTGGTTATTGATATTGCATGTGATTATTTGACTAATAGAATATCCATGTGAATACATAAATGGCCTTATTTCATTTTATTTTAGCCATATTATGCTAAAGTTCATGTTTAAAATTATTTTTTAGTTATACAATTCCTCAAATGTTTATGATTATTTATAAAAGTTTTGGCTATATTATTATCCTTACTAAGTATCTGATCCCACCACTTTCAACGTTTTATTTTTCTCAATATGGGAAGAATTATTTTACGAATGACCTACATGGATAGTCTGAGGGGATATGAGTGTGGACTATCAGGACTATGTTGTTTTAGTTTTCAATTTATGATGTAATGTAAGACTTATGAATGTATCTAGTGATTCCAAGGCTACTAAACTAATCGGTATTTAGAGACTTGATATTTTGTGATCATGAAAATGTTATGTAATAATGCACTGATTATGGGTAACTAGGATCAGGTCATTATAGTTGGTATCAGAAGAATTTTAGTACAAACCATGGAATCTAGATTTATATAAACTCCGATAAGAGCACATAGATCTAAGATGGACTTTGAGGATTAGTATAGAAGAACTTCCTAGAATTTTGGTATTGTATAGATTTTGTGATTTTTCCGAGAAATACATCCCTGTCTGGATAAGAGCAGGTAGAGACAGCTCTGGGACAGATTTACCTAGGTGTAAAACTTGAAAACACCTCTTTGAGCTAGACTCGAACGGAAACTGGTGCATGAAAACGAGCCTTGCTGCACTCTTGGTTACGACACTACTGGGGGATATTCTTAGGATAATTATCATTTTATTTACAAACCATTATGAATGGTTTATGATTATATACTTTCTCAAATAAAACATTTTTATTAATATGGATTATATCAATAAACTGTTTAATTTATGTTAAGTGTTTTACAAGTTTGAAATTATGTATTTCGATTCATATGCTAATCTAGTTTATGCCATTGTTTAGAAATGGAGCCTAGTTGAAGGAATGAAAAACATATCAATGCACACACTCCATGTAGGGATTTCCCTCTTGCTCAAGATAATTATAGTGGAGCTGGTGATGCAACTAGTGCTGATCAGCTAATCACCATTCTGGGACAACTCTCTCAGGTTATGAATAATAACCTTACCCGTATGGAGCACCCTGATCCACATTGTGGAGGATCAATGTTTGATCTCTTCATGAGAAAACAACCACCAACATTAAATGGGAGTACAAATCCATTGGTAGCTGAGCAGTGGATAAGTTCCTTAGAGAAAATATTTCAAGCTTTGGGAAGTAGTGAAAGGGAAAAGTTATCATGGCAGTTTACCGCCTCACTGGAGATGCTGATCAATGGTGGTCATTGATTCAAAACATTAAGGAAGATTATGAAGTATCAAATATGGAATGGAGGTATTTTAAAGATATTTTTTTATAAAAATACTTTCCTCATTACCATCGAGCAGATATGGAAAGACAATTTCTGAGTTTGGGAAAAAATTGGACAAGAATGTTGCAAAGTATGAGGCTAACTTTACAAGGTTAGCGAGGCATGATATAGATCATATACATAACCTGAGAAGTAAGATTGATCTTTTATTTGATGGGTTAAAACTATTTCACCATTTAGAATTAGTCTGATAATACTTCTCGTTGTATGAAGATATTGTCTATTGTGCTATCAAGACAGAAAAGTAATTCTCTAAGTCTTATGACTTTAATGAAAAGTAAGAGAAGCAGATATTTTCTGATCACTATGGAACTGGTAATAAGGGGAAGAAGGGAAAAGTTTAATATCCATCCTGCAGTAAATGTGGGAAGAAACACCCTGGTACTTTCTTGAAGGGGGTGTGAGTCTATTACAGTGTGGTGAAAAAGGCCACCAACCTCGTGATTGCAAGGGGAAAAAAACTACCAATGATCAATGATACAATTTCAGGGATATGGAACATTATACAAATTAATTTCCTAAGAATCAGGGGAAATTACCTAAGAAAAGTCCAAGGGATCAAGGCCAAGCTTATGCTATCACTACTGCCAAGGTAGAAGCTTCGAAAGACGTGGTGGTAAGTAATTTAATGGTTTTTTCATGTTTAGAAAATGATTTCTTTGATTATGGATCATCGTATTGTTTCATATCATCCCATTTTGATAAGAAAATTAGATATTTACAATTTTATTTAACAAGGGAGTTGTCAGTTAAAAATCCTAAGGGAAGTATCATCACAACAAAGTTCTATAAATCAGTTCCCATTAGGGAATATAAATGTTCTTTATCTGCTAATCTCATCGCCATACCCATGATTCAATTTGATATAGTCCTCAGTATGGATTGTCTTTTGGACTATGATGCAAAAATTTATTGTAATAAGAAAGAGGTTACTATTTTTGATGACGATGATAAAGAACACCTTATCTTTGAGCAGAATTGTCACCACCTGATTCTTATCTAGATCTACACACAGTAGCTCAACTAAATTCAATTATTGTGGAGAAAGACAATGACATTACTATGGGTGAGGAATGGAATGTTCAAATAGAGTATATTACTATTTTGAATTAATATGTTGATGTTTTTCTAGACGATTTACCCAGATATCCTCTAGAACAATAAATTGAGTTTTCCATTGACCTAATTCCTGGATCAAGGCCCATATTGAAGACCCCTTATAGAATGAAAACTGTGGAATTAGTGGAACTAAAGAAACAACTAGAGGAATCGAGTAATAAGGGATTTATTCACCCGAGTGATTCTCCATGGAGAGTAGCTATCCTTTTTGTTAAGGAGAAAGATGGATCTATGAGGTTTTGTATCGACTACATGGAGATCAATGCTATAACAATAAAGAACAAGAATCTACTACCTCGTATTGATGATTTATTTTACCTACTACATGGAGCTCAATACTTTTTCAAAGATTGACCATCGATCTGGATACCGTCATTTGTGTGTGAAGGAAGAAGATATTCTGAAGACGACATTTCGAACCAGGTACGGACATTACGAGTTTACAGTAATACCTTTTGGGATGACTAATTCACCCCCTATTTTCATGGATATAATGAATAGAGTTTTCAAGGAATATCTTTATGATTTTATAGTGGTATTTATTGATGATATCTTGGTATAATCCAAGAGTGTAGAAGATCATGAAAATCACTTGCGCATTATTCTGAATACTCTGAGAAGACATGAATTATATGGGAAGTTTAGGAAGTGTGAATTATGGATTCAAGAGATTTCTTTTCTTGGAAATATTGTCTCTATGGATGGAATCTATGTTGATCTTTCTAAGATAAGAGAAATCCAAGAATGGCCAGCACCAACGAGTATAACTAAGGTACACAGTTTTATTGGTTTACCATGTTATTATCAATGTTTTGTCCAGAATTTTTCCCGATCGGCTAACCCATTAACGAAGCTCACACGTAAAGTGGTTAATGATGTTTAGACAAAATACCGAGAAGAATGTTTTGAAGAATAGAAGAGAATATTAGTCAGCGCTCCTATATTTACTCTACCATCGGGAAATTATGGCTTTGTTATTTATAGTGATGCTTTAAAAAAAGGACTTGGTTGTGACCTTATACAGAATGATAGGGTTACTACCTATGCATCATGACAACTGAAAATTCACGAGAAAAACTATCCTACTCATGATATTGAGATATAAACTGTAATATTTTCTTTGATGATTTATAGACCCTATCTCAATGGTAAAAAATGTGAGATTTATACTAATCACAAGAGTTCAATGTATATTTTCTCACATTTTCTCACAGAATGAACTCAACATGAGTCTAAGGCGATGACTTAAAATACTCAAGGATTATTATTGCACGATACACTACCACACAGGGAACGAAAATAAGGTGGCAGATGCTTTGAGCGGAAAGGATCATGGGATTTTGAACAAGAAGATAGTTTAAAGGGATCCAATTTTCATGGATCTAGTAAAGATAAATATGGGAATCACCATGGAAGGTGAAACATCACTGATTTTTCATATGGTTTCCAAGACATCTTTACGAGAAAGGATAAAGAGTTCTTAGACCGTTGATGAAGTGTTTCAAAATAATATTAAAGCTGTTAATGATGTGAGATAGATAGACTTCGTATATGAAGATTGAATTTTGAAATTTGGGATGAGACTTTGTGTTCCTGATATACCTGATCTAAAAAGGGAATTGTTTGACGATGCTCATAGTTCAAATTTTTTTATACACCCTAGTAGCACTAAAATGTGTAGATATTTGAAGGAATATTTTTGGTGGGACAACATGAAGAGGGAGATTGTTGATTTTGTGTCATGATTTATGGTTTTTCAACAAGTAAAAGCTGGAAGGAAACAACATGGTGGAGTCATGCAACCACTTCCCATTCCTGAGTGGAAATTTGATAATATTATGATGGAATTTTTTATGGGACTACCAATGAATCCTAGAAGGAATGATGCAACATGGGTCATTATTGATCGTCTTTCCAAGTCAGCAAATTTTCTTACTATAAGAGATGATTTAGCACTTGAAAGTCTAGCAAGACTATATATTAATGAAGTAGAGAGTCTTCATAGAGTACCCCTATCGATTGTTTCTGATAGTGATCCCTGTTTTACATCAAGATTCTGGAAAAGTCTTTAAAAAGCCCTGGATATAGAACTTCATTTGAGCACTGCTTACCACCCCCAAACTGAGGGACAATCAGAATGGAGTATTAAAACCTTATAAGACATATTGAGATCATGATCAGATGACTTTCACGGTATGTGGGATCAATATTTACCTCTGGTAGAATTTTCGTATAAAAATAGCTTCCATTCAAGTATTCAGATGGAACCATATGAAGCGTTATATAGAATGATATGTCGCACACCAACCTTCTGGGATGATGTAGGTGAACGAATACTCATAGGCCCAGAACTGTTGGAGGAAATGATGGAAAAGGTGAAGGTAATCCAAAACCACATCCAAGTAGCTCAAAGTAGGCAGAAGAGCTATGCCAATAACCGAAGGAAGGATTTTGAATTTCAAATCGGTGATCATGTTTTATCGAAGGTATCTCAATGGAAGGGAGTTATACATTTTGGTAAGAAAGATAAATTGAGTCCTAGGTACATCGGACCTTTTAAAATTCTAGAACTAATTGGGGTTGTAGCTTACCATTGGGCAATGCCTCCAAGTCTCTCCAAAGTTCACGATGTATTCCACATATCACTATTGAGAAAATAAATCCCTGACACAACACATATACTCACCTATGAGGAATTAAAACTACAACCTAATATGTCTTTTTACGAAGAGCCTGTAAAGATTCTGGATACAAGGGAACAAATGTTAAGAAACCAGATGACTCGTTTGGTAAAAGTTCTATAGAGAAACCATAAGATGGAAAAGGCAATGTGGGAAACCGAGGAACTTATGATGAAGAACCACCAAAGTCTTTTTATGAAATAATATTCTGGAAATTTCGAAAAAATAATTTTTTAAAGGAGGGGAGAATGTAACACCCCATGCTTCCACTGTACGCTTCTCTTTGAGTAATATAGTAGTGTGTGTTGTACGCAACTTCGAGTTCTATCACATACCGGAACCAATCAATCAAAATGTTATGAATAGTAATACCCACTTTTCCAAATTTTATTAATTTTATCTTTAAAAATGGACTTCATTTTCAGATTAGGAATATCGAAATTAGCTTTGGGTGAATTTTTTTTATTTTTCTGAAAGCTTTCAATTTTTGATGAATATTGAAAAACACTGAGTTATAGTTTAAAACAAAAATTTTATTTAAATAATTATTTATTTTATTTAAATTTATTTCAGGTCAAAATAGATACATAATACCAATATAAGTTCATTTTAATTTATTCGAGTCAGTTTATAATAATTTTAGAAATATAAAAATTTTATTGAACTTTTCACCGTCTTTTACCCATCTCCGAGGAAAATTTGCAAATTCACATAAAACATAATTTTACTGCTTCTATGAGTGGAATATTGAAAATCTGAGAGACACGGTTAATTTCAAGGAGTAAAATTTGATTAAATTAGGTAAAAATAATTTTTGGGGAATACAAATTGTTTACTTTTATTTACCACGGTAAAAAGGAAATAGGGTAATTTAGGGTAAAAATTATAATTTTATTACCTTAACACATGTCTTAGTCCTATTTGATAATTATAATTAGACCAAAAACAACTTTAGGAATAAAATATGAAACTCTTTGGTCCACTTGGATTAGATTAGGACACTTATTAATATTTTATTTAAAGAATATTTGAAAGAGTTAAAATCGATGTTTAATAAAAAAACATTTTAATATAGGGTTATACATAATATAAATATGATTATAAATATTCATTAGAAATATAAAAATATTTCCTACATAATTTTATTTTATTTAAAATTTTTAGAAATTAAATAATTTAATTTATTTATGACAAAATGGTGATGCAGTAATTACCTAATTAATGTAATATTAAAATAATTGATATTATAAATATCCAAATAAATTTAATTTGAGACTTTTTATGAATTAAACTAATTTTATAGAATATTATGACATATTAGGGTTGGATAAATGAATTGTTTTCGAAGAAATAATGCTGTTATGAGTTTAGAAAAAACAAAATACCAAATAGTGTCAAAATTGACATAAAAGAGTTTTTAAAACAAATATTATATTATTAATTGATATTATATTCTTAAAAATCTATGGTTCAGAAAAAATACTTATATAGTGATAAGTGTATCATTAATGAATAACTTGGGGTTATCTTGGAATTATATAGAATTTTTATTATCCATATAATATAAAAATACAAAGTGACATGGTAAATGTCAAAATATTTAACTAAGAGTTAAATCTAATGGTTAAGGTTAATATAGTGACCCAAACGTGTCTAAAACCTATTGGTTGAGTGGTTTTCGACACATCCCCACCATATCCTCTAAATAATTTATTCTGGAGCTATTATAAACCTAAATGATTTTCTTATAAAATAATATTTTTAAATTTTCCCAAGGTACCCCTCATCCCTCTTATAAAAGGGAACTTCCCCTTCTATCTAATTCACACCTTCAAAGCCATTTGGATCATCCTAAACCTACCCAAATATCATCTAAACTTAACTCAAATCATCCTAGAGGCCCTAATTTGGTTAGAAATTCAACATAAGGATCCCTTTTGATCAAATCAAAATGAAGAACCCGAAGAAGAGGTAATAATATTACAACCCTCTTTCAAGTTCGTTTCTTCTTCCACTTATTCTTTCTTTGTTATTTCCATTATAAAATAATATCTCCAGTATCTTCTATATAATGTGATTTTATTATAAATATGGTACATCCATATTCATTATTCTACCTATCCTTCGAATGACATGTCACCATACGTGCGTACGTACAGATTACCGACTCCACGTCGTGGTGTAATTGTTATTCAATACATTATTATTTAGATGGGTATAATAATGATGTGTAATTCAGGTAAATAATAAATATTACATGATAATGATTCTTTATATATGATATAACATCCAATTATATGTTATTTTAATATCAAAAGAACGATATTTTCTCTCGTGTGTACTACGGATTTCCGTCTCCACGAACGCGATGAGTTTCATTCCCCATCGTATCCATTCAAGACTAATTTTCATTTTAAGAATAAAAATATTGTTAAAATACTTGATATCATTCTGGATATGAATAAGATACATCCCATCCATAACAAATATTACCCACATAACAAATAATATGAAGTAAAACGAATCCTTTAACACCCGAAACGACGATAATACTAAGATATTATTAACAAAACAATGTTAAATGATCATATATGATATCATATTAATGTATATGATTCTTGTATATTTTAATATCAATTATTTAACCATTATACAAGAGTTTAACCTACCCTTGACCAAGGAAATGTACAAGGTACGGGTTAATTTCACAATCTCTTCATTATCCGAAGTTGTTTATATGTAATTATTTACTGTGATCTCTTTATCATCCACATCGATGTTTCTTCAAAATGTATTTCAAAACATTCTAACTATTTTATAGAATATGGGTTAAATTCATTTATACCCTTTTTTACTTTTTATATGATGTTTATAAAAGAATATTTCCTTCATTTTTAAAACAATGTCCTTTTTAACCTTTTTGACAAAATTAATGTAAAAATGTCTTTTTTAACATATGTGACTGCATCAGCTATTTTCGGCCGTTATAAAATCATTGAAGCATCCATTACAAAATTATAAGAATATTTTCAAAATAAATGTTTTATTTTATAATTATGTGACTTTTAAATGATTTAAAAAATAGAGATATTTCTCTCAAATAGTTATGATTTCACTTATGTCGACATCCTTTGATGGATTTTAAGTTTATTTGAAGTTTATTTATAATGATACAAGATATCCATATTGTATTGATAGTTTTGTGATATGCTTGACTGTAGATGTGTTATTTTTATACCATTCATGGTTTATGGAGAAACTATTAACATTTCATATGCTAGTTTTAATACGAATGTTAATGTTATGTTTAAACCTATTCATATGAGGAATGCATTAGACATAGTAAGGGATGGGTGGAGCCCGCTACAGCTCCTTGATGCATCGGTTGGTCTCATTAGACAAACTAGTGTCTTCGCACAAGGCCTTGAAAAAATTTTATTTGTAGTATCGGCACAAGGCTTTGACTATATGGTTATTGTTGTCTGGCATTATGAATTCCATCATTATGAAAGTAGTTATTGATATTGCATGTGATTATTCCACCTGTAGAATATCCATTTGAATAAGTAAATGGAATTATTTCATTTTATTTTTGCCATATTATGCTGAAGTTAAAGTTTAAAAGGCTTCTGTTTTAGTTATACATTTCCTTAAATGTTCATTCTTATTTATGAATATTTCTACTATATTGTTATCCTTACTAATCATCTGAGCTCAACCCTTACTATGTTTTATTTTTCCCAGGATCTGAAGAAGTATTTTATGACTAACCTGTAGGGATAGTATGAGGGGATATGAGTGTGGACTATGTAGACTTTGTTTTTTTAGTTTTCCATTTATGAAGTAATGCAATACTAATGAATGTATCTAGAGATTCCAAGGCTACTAAAATAATCGGTCTTTGGAGACTTGATCTTTTGTAATCATGCCAATGTTATGTAATAATGCACTGACTCTGGGTAACTAGGATCGGGGCATTACAATTTTGACTAAGGTCAATTAGATCATTAATAAATAATATCTAGAATAATAATTAAATAAAACTAATTTTTATATCAATAATACATTTTAAACCAACCATGAACTATGATTATGAAAAAATTACTACGTTACAATTTTAGAGACAATACGTCATACTTACGCTTGAGTAATGTCTGCATTTTTCAACAATCATTATGGAAGGAAGCTAGGTATTATTTTTTTGTTATATAATAATAATTATATAATAAATACAATATTATTTATTTAAATATAATAATATATATAATCAATTTGATTTGGTGTTTAAAAATTAATCACAACACTTCGTGGAAGTGGTGGTCCACATGTATGCATGAACGACATTATCCTATTTCAATGAATGGAAAAGTACAAAAGTAAATAATCTATCATCATTTTAGAATGATAAATATTTCATTAATGTAATATTTATATAAATATTAAATCCATAATTAAAACCATTCAAATGTGGGGATGAATTAAAAATAATTACATTGGTTCATGACGCAGTTTTCTTCCGTACACATGAACAATGGTTTCATTTACCATTTGATGAAAGAAGAGATGGATATAAGTTACAAAATTAAAATAATAACATATTAGTATATATAATATACTATTGTTATTATTTCATGATATTTAAATATTATTTTTAGAAGTTATAAAATTAAATAAAATGAAAACTATTAGTTAAGAATTATACATCTTTCTAGAAAACCACTTCTGGGTTACACCTAAATCTTTCCTAGGTTGGGTTTTTAATAAAAAAAGTATTATATGACATAGGTAGGTATATTATTAATTTATTTTGAAATGTATTGGCAGAAAAAAACTGATCAGTGTGTGCTGATGAAATATAAAAAAGGATCTCTTTTATAATAGAGGAGGGGGTACTCATATAATTTATTGAAATATTAAATTAATATAAATTAATTTTCATATTAAAATCGATAAAAATGGATAATATTATAATATAATATGATTTTTAGCCGTAATAATCTCATAAAAATAAAAAATTTAGATATTTAAATGTGGTTTTTACCATTTTTTTATTTTAACCCATTTTAGCCCTTTTTGAAAATTATCGTGATACTGAATATTTTACTCTTTAAGAGTTCAGCAAGATAGTATAAATGAAAAACTGTACTTTAAATGAACCATGGTTTAAATTTAAATCCATTTTCAAATCATGTTGATCAAAATAGTAATTTTTTTTTCATTTTTAAATATTTTAATAAAATATTATTTATTATATAACAATATTAATGAAAATTTTGGAACTATTCATATAATTTGACTTTTAAAACTATATTAAATTCCTTTAATTTTAATATAATGTACTAAAGCCTATATGCTATGAAAATATTATATAAAAATGTCATTTACTGCAAAAAATAACTCCAATAATAATGTTTTTTTGATTTTAATAAATCATTTTACAGATTGTTCAACTGCATGCACAAACACCATAGTGGTGTTGCATAAGAATTTACGGTAATTATTTCCTAAAAAATTAAAAATAAATTAAAATTATAAAAAATAGTTATCTTTAAAATAAAAATTTATAAGTAAACATATCCTTGGTTTATTCCCACATCAAATATTTGGAGATAAAAATATTAAAACAACATTTTTGACTTTTCCAAATATGAAATAATAAAAAATAAAAAAATATGAAAAAATAGAAAAAATGTCATATATTCTAATTTTATATGATTATGGATGATATATACTAATAATATAAAATTAATTCATTATTGGGGTTACTTTCTAGTCCATATAGAATTGTTTTACACTTGTTTAACCAGTTTTACCTTTACCGTTGTAATTAAATTTATTGTGATTACTATTCATAATGACTAAAGATAAATGGGACATATTTAAATAATTTTAAAAACATTATTCCAAATATATAATCCATTATTTCAATTCAATTCATAGAAGTATAGGTATTTAATTTCAAATTAAACATGCAAAGCGCAATGAAAAACGATTTTTTCAAAAAAAACCCCTTCTTAAGTATAAAAACGTCTCTATACCAATTTAATGTATAAAATTCAATCAAAATATTATAATTAAATTATTTTAAATCAAAATAATGTAATGAAATTTTTTAGAATAATTTAAAATATAATTTTACTGTATAAATAATTTTGTTTAAAATATACTTTTTTCAATAAACATCAATATTTTTCACTATTTACAAAAAAAATCAAACTTTACAATAAAATTATAAACAATTCACCAAAAGTTAATATAGAAATTGTTTTTTAAAAAATTTATGTCATTTTATTAACTATATTTTCATAAATTTATATAAATTAATTATAATATTTTCTAACAAAAAGAAAAAAAACCCATTTTTGAAGAAACCGTATTTTTAAAGAAAAAATGACTTAAATAAAAATTGAATGATTCTATCATAATAATTAATCAAAAAATTTGAGTTTATTAGGAACTTTATTTATATATCATATGTTGGTTAATTCTATTCATACCCATCGATTCAACAACTATTTTATAAGGGTCATATTTAAATAATAATATATAATGGTTTGTTTAGGCTTGATGTTGTGTATTTTTTATGCTATGAAACATAGTATTTATTTTAAAATAATAGGATATCACATTCTACCCAATTAAAAAATTATACCCTCTCAATTTGAACTTGTGATCGATAATTAATGTTTTTATATTTAAAAATAACATTGTTGAAATATGACACCGTAAAAAGGGTTAATAAAACTTCCTCTTGAAATAAAATACAAAGGTTATTTCGAATAACTCATAACTAGGATTAGAAATTGGAAAAAATTAGTGGAAACTGAATATTTGGACAAAAAAATCATAAAATCTAAAAAATTATGGAGAGTGACAAAGATCAATAATCACGAGAAAGCAAATAATCATGTGAAGATTCACCACAACAAAACCATAAAATCCAGTGGTTTGAAGAAAGCTATAGATTCATTGGAAATGAGGTAAATAGGATAACATTTTTGAATCCAGATCCTTTCCCTATAGGTGAGGAATTATTTTACCATATATACTAATAACATAATGAAATATATTTACTTGATATATATAATTTTACACGTTATTCAATTTTCAAAACAACATCAACATTTTCTACAAACGATGTGTATTCAAGGTGAATTTTTTATTCCCAAATCACTAATATCAAATTTCAATGGATTATGTAATCCAAAAAATTATAATCTAATATACATTCTATATTTATATATTAACCATAACCATAAGTTTTATTACAAGTTAAGATAATTCCAAAATTGAATAAACCTTCATATAATGAAATAATACACTTACCTCCAAAATTCAATAGTATACCAAAATTTAAACGAAATAATTCTATAAGTCACTATCCTTAAAATTCTTTGAAGTATTAATTTATTAGATTGAAACCCAATGATTGAAAATATTTTATCACAAATTCATCCAAGATAAATTTAATATTTATCTCTAAAAAAAATCAATCACTCTTGATGTTACATACCGAAAATGTCTATCACATATTCATATAATCTCTAGGATATATCAATAATTTAAATAAATGACCTGAATCACCATAATTCCACATTAAAATCATATATCATTCTAAAAAATAATTATACATTTAATCCTCAAATAAAATATCATAATATTATGTTTTTGTTAACTATATAACGTTCCTAAAAAATATAGGGATCTTTTTCTGAAATAACATTAATCACTTAATCACCAAATAAATTTTCAGTACCTTAATTATATATAATATGAAACATATGTTACTAACATTAAATAAATATTTATTTTAATTTTCATACTAACTAAGGAATGATGTAGTCCAGTGGGAGGTGATGGACTCGTATCACCCTTCAGTTGTGGGTTCAATCCCCATGACCTCATCGAATGCGATGGGTTTTACTTTTGACTAAAACTACATTAATTTAAATCCAATAAAATTATACAAAATATAATTCATATACTAAATCATATAATTAAACATAAAATCTATTTTTCACCTCAACTATTTTCTATAAATCACATTTTTCCACAAAATCAAATAATATTAATTAACTATCATCGTGCACATATTAACTTAGAGTTTTATTTATCCCATTATCACATGTACCTATATGAGTGTCTCAAAAAATTATAACATTTTCAATAAACCACAATTATATGGTATCAATTTCCTTTTATATATTTTTATATATACTAAAAATAAAATCTAATATAGAATGTTTATTAATTCTTATTATATTTATAATATACCATCATATCATTGATAACCACATCCTTCATTCATATTAATTATTAAAAATTTAACTATGATTTTTCTTATTATTCAATTATATGTAATATATAATTATGATTCATCAATATAAGATCAATCATGATTCACACTTAGAACATAAGAAAATAATTCATTCCTTAAATCCAGATATTAGGGGCTTCATATATGCTATTGATATCAACATTATTGAAATGAAAAGGTGTTGGATTGATCAAATAGTTTCTTATAAGTGATTTTAGATGTTCAAAAATCATTCGATATAATTTGAGAATTCCTTTTCAATGATATTTATGATTAAATAATCTGAAAGTGATAAAAATGTTGTATGATATGCTTTTCATTTCATCTTGATAAAAAATATTTCGTCTATAAACGATAACATAATTGAAAATTGAAATAAATTAGTTCAGGTTAAAATGAACATGATCCTTATAAAGATAATACCCATAGAAATTATATGATAATTTAAACTTAAAATATTCAAAAATAACATTAATTGCTTCAAAATTATTGAATTTTTAGCACAAAAGGTTATCTCATAACTATCTGCCTACATCCCAAAAAATGTAACATCATTTTTATAAATTAATCCTTCTTGTTAAACTTAATGGTTGCATATACCTCAACACAATAAAAAGTCTCCCAAAATATAATTAATTTCTGTAAAATTCCATCATGTAAAACCTCAAAAGGGGTGTCTAAGCCATTGAATTATTGATAATACCTAAACATATAAACACATGAGGTTATATATAACTCTTAATTTAACCTCACATGAAAGCATATTAATATCTAATTTTTTGCAAACCCTAATATCATGCTAATTCTAAGGACCTGACCATAACCATTATATATTCTAATGATATTTGACTAGAATTTACATTCATGGATTCTGAAAGATCATTATAACTTATAGGTTTAGAGAGTTAGGTCATAAACATTACATAACAAACCCATATATTTAATAGAGAAAACTTCTATTTAGTATCCATTTTTCCTACAAAATAAAACTTCATAAAAACGAACTTGTTTTATTTCCATGAAAAATCTTCATTAATTTCAACTGGACATATTCATTGTTCTTACCCATCCTTAACCCCTATGAATAACATTTTCAAATTTGGTATTTGCACAAAAACATGAGAACCCTTGAAAAGCATCTTCATAAAAACATTCTTTTTTATCATAAAAAGGAATAATATCTCCTTAAAACAAATTATTATTATCATACCTTTTGAAAAAGAACAATTTCTTTAAAAACCCATCAGCCAGAATATAAAAGTCATGAACGTTCCTTGGGACATAATCTTCGTATAACTCTTAAAAAACCCTTTTAATTTGAATAACCATACAATCGACATCCAAGAAAATTCTATAGAGCACAAATTTATTAACCAATGAATTGGAGTGTTATCTTGGCACACCCATCATATATAATTTAACAATATCAACCAATTTCATGAGATATATTGTTCCCACCCATTATAATAAATAATTTACAAGGACCATATCACGAATAAAACCCATAAAAACTCTTTTAATATTTTTTGTAAAACACTTTCAGATATTGAGATATAATTTCATTTAAAAACACATTTTTAGAAACAAAATACCTAGAACCAATGGGAAAGATGTTGTTTCATCTAAGAAATCATTATAACTTGTATAGGAATCTAAACCAAAATAATTGTTATAGCAACGAGATAAAATGTTTGTCAACATATATATTAAAATAGAACACTTATTTTATCTTTTTTAATGAAAGTAAAAGAATTCTATCAAAAGATTAATTTTGAAACCCATTGAAATAAATTTAAAAGTGATATATAATTTCCTTTATGTTTCATTTGTTTCTATATAAACATATTAATAAAATATTTTTAAAAATATAGACATTGAATAAAAAGAGATAGAATAGAGACATTAGAGGATGAATTTTAAAAGAATATCCCTTAACTTGATTCTTAATCAACATGTACATTATTTAATTCCGGAATAATAAAATTATTTTAATTATATATTATTTAATATATATTTTCATTTATATTATTAATTTTACCATGTCATAATCAAATACATAATCTATTAAGTTCATGTCGTACATTTTGATGTATTCGACTCATATGTCAAAAATGACATTAGTATGATGAATATAGTCAATGTGGAAATTATTCCATAATATACAAAATAATAATAATGAAATAATTATTATTTTTATATATCAATTATACTTTAAAAACTAACCATGAATGATGGTTATGAAAAATTATCTATGTTACAATCATTTACGTGGGAGTAACATTTCCATTTCTCAATGAGCATTATTGAAACACGGTAGGTATTATTTTTTATTTAAAAAATTATAATTATATAAAATATACCATATTATTTTTTTAAATATACATAAAAATATCAAGCATGTGATGCGGTGATGAAAAATTAACGACAACATTTCCTAGAGGTGGTAATTCACACATATGCACGATCGATGATATAATATTTTAGTGAATGGAATGATATGAAATTAAATGATATGTTATATTTTTTATAATGATAAATATTTCATGAATATCATATATATAAATTAAAACAGTCATTATAACCATCCATAAGAGTAGGTTATGAATAATGATTTACATCGATTCATGAGGAGGTAGTCCACCATAAAAATTAATGATGGCTTCATTTCCAATTTAAAGAAATATGATATTGATATATGATATTTAATTAAAATAATAAAATCTAATTGTATATAATATAATGTTTTTATTATTTCAACATGGATGAGGAATATTTTAAGAAGTTATAAAATGGATCAAAATAAAAATGCTTGGTTATGAACTATAACTATTATTCAGATAACCTCTTAAGGATTACACCAAAATATTTAATAGATTGGTTTTTAGGATAAAAGGGAATTTAAGAAATGTTGATGGATTTTATTAAGGTATTTTTTGGTATTTTCCTAACCAAATGGTTCTTTAAGTGTGATGAAATGTGATGAAAAGTGATGGTTTCACCCTTATCTTTTTTTCACCCGTAGTAATCCTTTTTGACAATTACTACGGTATTATATATTTTACTCTTTATGACTCAATAAAGTTACCATAAAATTAATTTTATCCATAAATGGATCTTTTTTCATATTTTAAACCATACCCAAATCACTTGTATGAACATCAGATTTTTTGGAGTTCAAAATTGTTTTATAAAATATTATTTATTATATAAAAACATTGATATCAATTTTGGATCTATGGATTTAACATGAATTTTAATACTACATGAAAATAAGGCAAATATAATTTAATGTAATAAACAATATTAATATATCATTTTAATCTTCCAAAATATTATAACACAAAAACTCATTCAAATAGTTGTTTGCACAAGTGATTGCATGTGTTTTTATTTTTGTTGATTACGATTCCTCTCATGATTTCTAAATATTATAATAGATATAAATGTTTAATTATGTCCCATTACATGTTTTAGTATTTTTATATATCATATATCCTTTAATTTTATATGGATTAATGTATACTTAACTTTGATCATATCATAATATTTCTATACATAAAAATTATTTAGATTTTATGTTTTAACATCTCATAACATGTTATATAAGTTTTATTTTGATTTAATAGGAAAAATAGTTAATTTGGGACTTTAAAATACCATATTTACATGATTTTTACAATTATAATACAAAAAATACACTTTACACCATGTAACCCAATATTTATCCATGTAACCAAATATTTATTCACATAGAAAATTCTAAAATCCAAAAAGATTATTACTAGAATCATGTTTCTTCGGTATTTTGACAATATATCCGGCTAAAGATCTTAAAATTCGTTGATTTTTCTAAGATATAAGAATATTTAATACATTTAATTATAATATATAGACTTTTGAATCAAAGTATATCATGTATTAAATTAGTAATGAAGTCAATGCATATTTTCTCTGAACTCAATGATTTATTAAAACATTTTTGAAACAGTTTTCTAATGATAGACCGAGTTATATATATTTGGTTAATGTTATTCTTGTAATGTCCAGATTTCGGAACCACATAACACATGCCCCAAGACAATGGGTTATATGTCCTCAAGTGTGCCTCTAAGTATGTCATTGGATGTCGACTCGTAGCAACGATGTATAGGTGGCACATTGTGGTAACTATAACCTCATATTAGAGTGGTAAAAAAGAGATAACCATAATCATAAAACAATAGTAGCAAATAAAAATAGACATAATAAATAAGTAGTTGAAAAAAGTAGAACTAAAAAATTGAATAACAATGTCAAAACCATTGGGCGGTGACATATACATGGATACATGGCATGATGATAGAAAAAAGGGGAATATGGGACATGCATATTCAATCATGCTATAAAAAAGGTAAAACAAATTACAAAAGGCTACCCCATTAGTATCTCGATAATAAGCTCAGTCCACTACTCTAATTCTTTACCTAAACATAAAACATATAAAAAAATTATAGAAGAGAATTTTACCTTATCTGTACCTATAGTAAAATAATCTACTAGGGTACCAATGATGGTCTTAGTAGGGTATGAGATAAAATACCAGTGGAACATGAGAAATGGTGTGTAGAAACAATCCAAGTAGTTCTCAAAGATAAATAATGTGTAGGTAATAATAAATATTTATTAAAACTGGACAAACAAATACCAGCATACTCAGTTTCCTAAAGGTTATTTGGTATCTCTACATACTTCAGCTCATGGATATAATGAGGGTTCGATGAGTAACTATATAAATGTCAGTAATATATATATATATAGTATAGTCATGTATCAAATCCACCTATATGGACCAAGTATGTATATACACAAGTGGACCTATACCTTGAATACTAGGTGCTGGATGGACAAGGGTGTACCTTAGTCATCCATAACCAGTCTAAATGATCCTATAATCACAAGAAAAATGGTACATTCCCTACATCACATAATTAGTGGGAGACATCATGCTTGTCACTAGAGATAGTGGGTGTGTCTTTATGCCGACACCTAAGACAAGGGATATGGTGCGTCATTCCCACTGTCCAAATAGTGTCAATGGTGTGGAACATCAGGCTCAATACATGATGTGCGGGAGCATGAATCTCTATGCCCTATATAACCCTTACCATCATTCATAGGCTATATCAATGGTGTAGTCATATTTATAATAATAATCACAAGGAATTTCCTCTCAATAGTTATTTTTATCAAGCACAATTATAATCGAGGGAATTATAATTCAATAATTACATTTAATAAAACATGAAATAATCATTATGAACTATCCACCCTTTAAAATTAATATTATAAAAACCATTAAATTCATTTAAATAAGTCACACCATTATGAATAATCCTTTATATTTAAAAAATTCTATTCAAACAATCAAAAAATTGATATTCATTTTACAAGGCTCCAAGATTCATTTATAAGGTTTCATAGACAATAGTGAAATTACCTACATGGTAAATTCTTATTATATGTTGGAAAAAGAACTTAGTAGGTTCCTTGGGTTCATTAAACATTTATATGGGATTGGGAAAACTCAATCAAAACCCATAACAAACACTTAGGATTCATTCTCGTCAATTAAACAATTAAATATAAAGTGAACTTCAAGCCAACATAGCCAAGGTTTGTCAAAAACTGAGGTCAAAATCACATAATTTACTAAAAAAATATCATTTGGAGTTAAACAAGGTGAATTTATAAAATTAAAATAATGAAATCCATTTTGGGGAGATACACGGTAATGGTCAACATGAGGCATAATGGAGTAGCTATTAAAACAACAATTTTTTTTTTGGGAAAATAATGATACCAACTATAATAGGATTGTGATTGACTCATCATCTATTAGTTTCCTCATATTCAAAGAATATTTGGAGAAGTCTATGAAACTATCCAAATCCATAAAAATAGGGAAGGATAGATTACACTTACATAGCACAATGAATCCCAAGATTATCTGAAATATGATGGGAGAGGGCGGTAGAGAATACCAACAGTTATCCAAAGCCTTTGGTGGATATTGATTTAAATGTTGCACATGGGTGATATCTGAATCCCTTGGTTGATAACCTTGGGAGATCATGGGGGTAGGGGTGCGGGTAGTGTCCAGAAGGGGTGGGTGTGTCTGGGGGGGGGGCTGTCTAGAGGGGTGGGGGCTGTCCAGGGGGTGGGGGCTATCCAGAGGGGTTGGGGCCTATCCAAGGGGGTGGTGGTGTCTAGGGGGTGTCCAAGGGGGTGGGGGTGGTGTCCAGGTGTGGGGGCTGTCCAAGGGGGTGGTGGTGTCTAGGGGGTGTCCAAGGGGGGTGGGGGTGGGGTCCATGGGGTTAGGGGTGGTTTCCAAGGGGGTGGGGTGTTGTCCAAGGGGGTTGGGGTGTCCAGGGGGTGGGGAGGTGTCCAAGAGGGTGGGGGTGGTGTCCAGGGGTCGGAGGCTGTCCAGAGGGGTGGGGGTTGTCCAGAGGGTTCAAATCGTTTGGATCAGTGTAATTTTCAGTAGTAAATGTATACATATTTTAATATTTATACTTCATATTTCATTTTAATGGATGGGTGCATTTGGTATCCAGTTGCACCAAGATGTGTTATTTGTGAACCTTAAGAAGAAAGGATCCAAGATAAATTTAAAACTATTATATATGACTTTATTTTCTTTTTAAAATCACTAAAGAATATTTATTTTAAATATGCATATATTTGTTTTATATTTCAAATTTGTTTTGCATTAAAATTATGATATTTTTCATATAAAAATATATTTTTTATAGGTAATAATGAGTCGATGTTGGATTACGACACATCGAATGAGTAATAAATATGAAGAATGTGTTTATTCCTTTTTGTAATTTGCAAAGAAAAATGTTCCAAGCAGTGACATTTTATTCTATTGATTCCTAAAATGATTTAATATGAAGAAGTTGAAATCTAGAGAGATAAAGGATCATCTGATTTGTCATGGTTTTAATCTGATTTACAACCCTTGGATTTATCATGGTAAAACTGGACGGAATGTCAAATCTACTGATGATGATGATTCAAAAGATGGTAACTCCAATGAAATTGAAGAAATGATTCGTGATATTGCATCAGAACAATTTGAGATAGAACCGACAGTTGCACGTCTATATGGTGATGTTGAAAACCATTTTATCTTGTTTTTACAGATTTTATAGTTTTTTTGGTGGTGTTATGATTTATTAACCTGAAGGAGAAACACGGATAGATTGAGAAAAGTTTTACAGATACAATGCAATTGATGATAGACATTCTTCCAAAAGAAAACGATCTTCCAGATTCACATTATAAGGACAAGAAAATATTTTTCCCAATGGGATTGGGATACAAGAAAATACATGTATATCCGGATGAATGTATGATATATCCAAAGGAAAATGAATTTCTGTCAGAGTTTCCTAAATGTGGGACATCATGGTATAAGGTGAAAAAAAAATCACAGGCTGATGTAGAGATTAGAAAGATCCCTTCCAATGTATTTTGGTATCTTCCTATAATTCATCATTTCAAATTTTTATCTGCTAATTCACATGATTCAAAAAGATTATTATGTCATGCTGATGAGTGGATATGTTATGAAAAAATATGTCATCCAGATGATTGTCCATAATAGAAGAAAATTGATGAGCGGTATCCTATATTTGGAAATGAAATTAGAAATCTCATACAAAGGTTGCACACAGATGGAATGAATCCATACCGAACCCTGAGTAGCACACATAGTTTATAGCCTATTTTATATGTAATTTACAACCTCTCTCATGATGTTTTTATGAAGCACAAATATGTCATGTTGAGTATAATGATCTCTGGTCTGAAGAAACATGGAAATGATATTGATGTTTTCTTGTCACTATTGATTGATGATTTGAAACTTTTATGGGATAATTGGATTAGGGTGTATGATTCTTATAAAATGGATTATTTTCAATTGCATGCAGTGCTTGTGTTCACTAAAAATGACTTCCTAGCATATGGAAATTTTTCAGGATACAATGATAAAGGGAATAAAGAATGCCCAATTTTTGAATAATAGACTTCATATTTCCAATTGCATCATGAGAGGAAAACAGTTTACATGGGTCATCGAACGGTTTTTCCTATTTATCACTCTTATAGAAGAGTAAAAAAGGCATTCAATGGCTCAAAAGAATTTGATATTGCTCCAAAAAAATTATCTCTTGATCTATATTTTGAGAGTGTTGAAAACCATAATGTGACTTTGGGAAAGACACATAAATCTGGTAATGGTAGACATATTTGGTAAAAAAGGTCAATATTTTTTGAGCTACCATATTGGAGATATCATTAAGTTAAACATTATATTGATTTCATTCATGTGGAGAAGAATTTCTGTAATAGTTTGATTGGAACATTGTTAGATATTAAAGGAAAGACAAAAGATTTGATGAATTCAAGATTAGACTTACTATCAATGGGAATACGTTTGGAGTTATCTCCAACTCCCAATAGAAGATGAACATTTCTTCCCTCGACATGTCATACATTATCCAAGAGGGATAAAATTATCTTTTTTCAGTTCCTTCATGATATCAATGTTACTCAAGGTTATTCTTAAAATGTAAAAAACTTTGTTTCATTGAAGGACTTGTAGTTGATAGTTATGAAATCTCATGATTTTCACATCATGATGCAACGACTTCTACCAGTGAAATTGCACAGAATATTTCCCATAT
The DNA here is from genome assembly GCA_963277665.1 of Viscum album. Taxonomy (NCBI): domain Eukaryota; kingdom Viridiplantae; phylum Streptophyta; class Magnoliopsida; order Santalales; family Viscaceae; genus Viscum; species Viscum album. Next base: position 1,547,072,750 of record OY728142.1, read on the forward strand.
GTGTGAGAAAGACTATAATGAATCTGTGTTATTTTTTCAATTCAATTTGTAATAAAGTGATTGATGTGAATGCTTTGAACATTTTGGAAAAGGAGACAATTTGTATACTTTTTCAAATGAAAATGTATTTTCTTCAATTTGTTTTCATATAATGGTTCATTTAATGATTCATCTGGTTCGAGAAATAAAGCTTTATGGACCTGTATATCTTTCATTGGATGTATCCGTTTGAATGGTATATGAAAATATTGAAGGGGTATGATAAGAATCCATATCAACCTGAAGACTCCATTATTGAAAAGAATATTTCTAAGGAGGTTGCATTTTTTTGGAAGAGATACTTGGATGTGGCGCAACACATAGGTTTGCCTCCATCTCACCATGAACGAGTTAATAATGAGGAAAAGGGGATTCATGGCTTGAAAGTCAAATCGTTGTGAGCTGAACAGATGAAGAAGTTAGAATTATACATCTTGAATAAAATAGCTGATGCTCAACCATATATCACATTACAAATTAATGAGTTGAAAAAATGTTATCCAAAGAAGAATGAAATGGGGATTTTGAATTAGCACAATAGAACAATTTTTTCATGGTTTAAAAATTCACTGCTTAGTAGATCAGATGTATCAGAGACATTAAAATGGGTAGTGGGTTGTCCATTTTTAAATGTGATAACATTGTCCGGTTATGACATTAATGGCTATACATTTCATATGAAAGCTTAGGAAAATAGAAGTGATGTTCATAATAGTGGTGTATTGGTTTTTTCAAGAGCAATGCATTTTTTGAGTGCTAAAGACATAAACCAAATTTATACATCAAGTGCATATTATGGAGTGATTGAAGAAATATGGGAGGTTGATTACATTAAAATTAATGTTTATATTTTTAACTATAAATGTTTTATCGGTAACAAAAGTTTCAGACACAATGAATTTGGAGTGAAAGTTGTTAATCTGAATAGATTAGAAGACAGAACTGATTCTTTTATAATAGAATCACATGCAAAACAAATTTTCTATGTATTAGATTAATCAGATATATAGTGGGCTGTTTTTTTACAAGGGAAAAACAATATGTTGGTGAGGATGAACTTGATGAAGATGGTGATTTATGTGAGATCCCTACTTCCGTGGAAATATTAACAGAACATAATGATGACCATGTTGAAAAAAAATAAGGAACGATCATGACGAATGAATTTGGGAAAAAATATCCATTTGTACATTCCTAAAATTATAGGTAACATTTGTTTATTTCTTGTTTACATATATTATTTTCATAAAATGTTATATATTATAACTTTTTTCTTTATTAAAACTTGTATTAAAACAAATAACTATATGTTTTTGTTTGTTTTAATTTTGTTTAGTTTACTTTATCATGTTTAACATTACATAAATTATATATCTATTATTTTTTTCAATGACAATTACTTTACTATGTTTACCATGTTTACCAGGTTTACCATGTATACCATTTTTACCATGTCTACCATCTTTACTATCTTTAGAATTGTTTAACTTGCTTACCATATTAACCATGTTTACAATTATGTAACTTAGTACAATTTTCTTCTTTCTATTTACATTAGTATTGTAATATTTGAATTTGTATATTTGTGAACTAATATTTGTATTTTTTTGATATGAATGATAATGACAGATCAATCAGTTGATCAACCACACGATTTTGGAGATGAGAATATTGGTCATACAACTGGGGAGGAACATTCACATGCTCCTCTTGATATTCCCCAATCTTCCTCATGTGCTCTCATTAAGACAATGTGTTCAAGAGTTGGTAAATGTGGGTGCACAGATTTACCAAAATTGTCAGCAAATCATATGCAGGATCAGAGGATACTCATTGAGTTTGATGACGATGATATTACTAGAGGGCCAAATTAAAAAGATTTTAAGATTTTTTGTATCAACTCAGTGTAACAGCCCAAGATTTTATGAAAAATATTCTTTTTAATTTCACTAATGTCTTGTGTTGTACGCTACACCAAAAGGAGCTTGCACAACACGCATTCTTGACTTTCCTTGCATTACACGCAATCGTGACTTTCCTCGATAGCGTGTGTAGTACGCAATAACGAGTTTCACTAAACAACAATATGCTATTAAAATATTATTAAAACCAGCCATTATGAATAGTAATAACCACTTTTTGAAATTTTGTTAATTTTATATTTCAAAACAGAATTCATTTTTGGATTCGGAATATCGAAATTAGCCTAGGGTGAAATTTTGGTATTTTTCTGAAAACGTTCAATTTTTTATGAATAGTGAAACCACTAAGTGGTAGTTAAAAAAACTGAATTTTTCATAAAACATAATTTTACCGCTTCTGTGAGTGGAATTTAGAAAATCCGAGAGACATGGATTATATCAAGGACTAAAATGTGGTTCAATGAGATGAAAATAATTTTTGGTGAATAGTAACTTTTTACTTTTTTTTACCACGGTTAAAAGTAAATAGGGTAATTAAGGGTAGAAATGATATTATTATTACACTAACACATGTCCTAATTCTATTGGACAAGTGTAATTCGACCAAAAACAAACTTAGGAATAAAATATGACCATTTAGGCCCACTTGGATTAGATTAGGACATTTATTATTAATTTATTTAAAGATGGGTTAAAAGAGTTACAATCAATGTTTATTTACTAAAACATTTTTGATATGGGGTTATACATAAGATAAATTCTACTATAAATATTATTTAGAAAGATAAAAAGCGTTCCTACATAATTGTATTTTATTTTTAATTTGTAGACATTAAATAATTTAATTTATTTATGACACAACGATGATGCAATAATTATCATATTAATGAAATATTGACATAATTGATGATATAAATACCCAAATAAATGTAATTTGAGACTTTTTATGAATTACAATACTTTTCTAGGTTAATATGACATGTTAGTATTGATTTAATTAAATTTGTTCGAACTTATCATTCTGTTATGATTTTTACAAAAATCAATTACTAAATAGTTTCAAAATTGACATAAAATAGTTTTTAAAAAAAATATTATATTATTAATTGTTATTTTATTCCTAAAAATCTACGGTTCGGCCAAATGACTTAGATAAGGTTATATATATTAATAATAAACAATTTGGGGTTTGTTTGGCTTCTTATTGTAAGTTTATTAACCTTATAGTGTAAGAAAACAAGAAGACATGGTAAAAGTTAAATTATCTAACTGAAAGATAAATCTAAATGATAAGGATAAATTAAAAACCTAAACTTGTCTAAATCCTATTGGATGAGAGTATTTCGACCCATCCCCACTTTATCTTCAAAATAAGTCCCTTTGGAACCATTATAAACCGAATTTGACCTTAATATAAAATAATTTTTTGAGATTTTCCTAAGGTGCCCCTCTCCTCCCTTATAAAAGGGCACCTCCTCCCTCTCCTCCTCACACAAATTTGAGCATTCAAGCTCGGCCAATGTAACACCCGAGACTTTTATGTTATATAAATCATCAAAGGGATCTTTTTCTACACAACACTTGCTTGGCTTGCTTTACACGCAATCGCGACCTTCCTCGATAGCTTGCGTCGTACGCAATACCGAGTTTCACTAAACAACAATATGCTATTAAAACTAGCCGTTATGAATAGTAATAACCACTTTTTGAAATTTTATAAATTTTATTTTTCAAAATGGACTTCATTTTTGGACTCAGAATATCGAAATTAGCCTAGGGTGAAATTTTGGTATTTTTATGAAAACTTTCAATTTTTGATGAATAGTGAAACCACTAAGTGGTAGGTTAAAAACCGAATTTTTCATAAAACTTAATTTTGCCGCTTCTGTGAATGGAATTTCAAAAATCCGACAGACACGGTTGATATCAGTAAGTAAAATGTGGTTCAATGAGATAAAAATAATTTTTTGGTGAATAGTAACTTTTTACTTTTTTTTACCGCGGTTAATAGTAAATAGGGTAACTAAGGGTAAATATGATATTACTATTACCCTAACACATGTCCTAATTCTATTGGACAAGTGTAATTCGACCAAAAACAAACTTAGGAATAAAATATGACCATTTAGGCCCACTTGGATTAGATTAGGACATTTATTATTAATTTATTTAAAGAAGGGTTAAAATAGTTAAAATCAAAGTTTAATAAGTAAATAATTTATAATATGGGGTTATACATAAGATAAATTCGATTGTAAATATTCATTAGAAATCTAAAAAGATTTCATACATGATGGTATTTTATTTGTAATTTTTAGACATCAAATAATTTAATTTATTTATGACACAAAGATGATGCAGTAATTATCTTATTAATGAAATATTGACATAATTGATAATATAAACACCAAAATAAATGTAATTTAAGACTTTTTATGAATTACACTAATTTTCTAGGTTACTATGATATATTAATGTTTATTTAATCAACTTGGTTCGAACATATAATTCTGTTATTACTTTCAAAAAAATCATATATCAAATAGTGTCAAAATTGACACAAAATAGTTTTTAAAACAAATATTATATTATTAATTGTTATTTTATTCCTAAAAATCTAAGGTTCGGCAAAATGACTTATATAAGGATATATATATTAATAATAAACAATTTGGGGTTCGTTTGGCATGTTATAGTAAGTTTATTAACCATATAGTGAAAGAAAACAAAAAGACATGGTAAAAGTTAAATTATTTAACTTAGAGTTAAATCTAATTGATAAGGTTAAAATAATACCTTAAACTTGTCTAAATCCTATTTGTTGATAGGATTTCGGCCCATACCCACCTTATCTTTGAAATAAGACCATTTGGAGCCATTATAAACCGATTTTGACTTTAATATAAAATAATATTTTGAGATATTCCTAAGGTGCCCCTCTCCTCCCTTATAAAAGGGCACCTCCCCCCCCTCCTCCTCACACCAATTTTAGAACTCAAGCTCGGCCAACCCCTACCATGTTCCCTTCTCCACTTCCCTAGAAACATCCTAGAGGTTCTGTTCTTCCTCAAAGACCAATTTTAGTGCCCTAAGAGAAGGTCTCAAAGAGGCGCTTCAAAGAAGAGGTAATTACCGTTACCAATTCTTTCATCTTTATTTCTTCTTCCACTTATTCTTCTTAGGTTGTTTCATTATGAAGTAATAACATCAGTATTACTCATATACTGATATGTTATTATAAGTAGAAACAACCCTATTTCACAATCTATCCATCCTACGGAAAAAGAAATCACCGCGCGTGCGTACGTACGGAATACCGTCTCCACGCCGTGGTGTAATCTATTTTTCCACCATCACTTTACAAGGATGGGTATAATGGTGTAATGAGTAACTATTTATGATTATTATAAAGTAATATTGATACTGAAATAATATATATATACTCCAATACAATTCCACGAACATAGGAATGATATCATCACTCGTGCGTACGTACGGAATACCGTCTCCACGATGTGATGCGACTCGTTCTACATGATCTTCATTTCATAATGATTATATAAATGAATTGAATGAATGAATATGGTATATACTACACTAAAACCATTCTGTAAATGAATTATCTATAACCTAAAGATAATAATAAGAATTTATTCGACAAAACACGCATAAGAACAAAAAGTTATAAAGACCCGAGTAACAAGTAACAATGAAATATTACTAACAAGAAGCTAATAATATGACCATATATGATATCATATCAATATGTATGATTATGGAATAAGTCAATAACATTATTTAAACCATTATACAGGAGCTTCGGACACGAACAAAGCAAATCGGCTCTAAGGTAAGGGAAATATCACAATCTCACTTTTATCCGAGATTGTTTTTACTTTGGTAATTACTGGGGTGTATTTTATCATCCACATCCATGTTTCATCAATATGTAATATTATTTCCATCCACCTACAATTGTTTAAATCCATTTTTACCCTTCTGTGAGTTTTTAGTAATATGTATGAAAGGAATCTTTTGTCGTTTTTCGTACGAGGTACTTTTTGACTTTTCCGACAAAAGTACGAAGAATGTTTTTTTAACTTATACGGCATGAATGGATTTTTAAAACATTGTTTCCAAGATGCTTCCTTTACAAGTTTTCATGTTTATTTGTAATCAACTTCTTTTATTTTAAAGATGTATGACATGTTATGAAAGGAAAAATGTTTTTTTGAAGAATAAAGGATATTTTCCTCAAGAATGGAGTTCAAATGTTTTATCAAAATTATTTTCCATCTAAGATAATATAGGGTTCTGTTTTTATCCCTATTATTACATTGATTTGATTATGTTGTGAGGGATTATTTTTATTAAGTCATTTACCTTATATGGTTTGTTTTATGATGTCATGATGTTTCAAGAATCCCATTTTTGTTACATGTGTTATGCAATGATGTATGATTTATGATTATGTGGCACACATAAGAAAGGATTCATTATAAGATGGGTGGGACCTATATCTCCCTCCAATGCATTGGGTAAAGATTTTATATCTCATGAGATAGACATGGCAGGAACGGAAGGTTATTTCGGTTCAGTGATACAGGACTGAAACGAGGAGTGAACTCGGTTCAGAAAGGGACTTTGTCCACTAAGATAGTCTTGGCAATGAGTCATGACTAACAAGAAATGATTTTCCATGATTATGTGTGCATTCCACAAAGTTTCAAGTTTTATGTTATGATTATGGGGATCTCATTTTCACTTCCATGATTTATTCCATGTTAAGATATTATGATCTCTTTTGCAGGTTTTGATTTTCATAAAGATATGATATGATTTTTATTTCTTTTATTTGCCCTTACTGAGCATTTGAGCTCACCCTTTTATGTTTTCTTTTCCCCAGGCCAGGAAGATGGATATTAAGTAGAATATGCTAAAAGGGACTCTAGATATGATAAAATAAATGGGAGACACTGTAGAAGATTTATGAACCAGTTGTTTATGTTTCCCAGTTTCTAAAGACACTATACCTATATGGTCTTTTGTGGTTTTGTCATATGTTGTAATAAGTGTGCTTCAATTTTGAAGTATTAACAATGTATGTAAAGTACGGGTCGTTATAGTTGGTATCAGAGGAAAGGTATAGTCAACCTTTGGAAACTAGGATGTGAAAGCCTTAGTAAGAACCCTAAGGATAAGTCTAAGCATAGAACACAATCTTAGTGTTTTAGAAATGGCCTTGAATAACCTAGGATAAGACCATAAGCATGAAAATTTTATTCTTGAATTATGTGGTTTCCTATTATAATTAGTGTTGCTCACACTATTCTTCTTGGTTTTAGTCAATGGCTGGAACCCGAAGGAACCGTGTTAATGCGGAATGTGATGGGCAATGCAATGATTGTCCCCCTGAGCTACCAAACGATATGGGAGATGGAATGAAAAATCTTGTAGCCATGCTCACACAGCTTTCTCAAGCTATGAATCATGCAGGATTTCCAAATGAGCAAAGGAGGGAGCAACATTCTGTTGAATCCTTCATGAGGCAGCGTCCACCTTCTTTCAGCGGGTCTACTGATCCATTAGTTGCTGAACAATGGATTAGTACTACTGGAAAGATATTTTCAGTTCTTCAATGTTCTGAACATGATAAAGTCATCCTAGCAGTGTATCGTTTGGAAGGAGATGCTGATCAATGGTGGAATCTTGTTAAGAATACGAGGCAAAGGGATGAAATTGAGTCTATGGAATGGGATGAGTTCAAGAACTTATTTTTCAATAAGTACTTCCCTCGTATTCTCTGAACAAAGATGGAGAAAGAGTTTCTTGAACTGAAGCAAAGGGATGATGAATCTGTTGGTACCTATGAAGAAAATTTTACAAGACTTGCAAGGTACGCTTCTGGTATTATTATCCAACCTGAGAGTAAGATCGATCGATTCTTTAGTGGCTTAAAACCAAGTCTTCGAAGGGCGTTAGCCATAAGGGACTTCAATAGCTACGAGGAAATCGTTCGATGTGCTCTCAAAGTCGAGATAGAGATTGGAGTAACCCATCAGTCGCATGGGTTTGATAAGAAGAGGAAGATGGAATTCAAAGGAAACTCTAAAGAGCACACTGAAAAGAAGATGAACTTTCCCTTATGCTCAAAGTGTGGAAAGAAACATGGAGGGAGTTGTCTTAAAGGGACAAGTAAATGTTTTAAATGTGGAAAGGAAGGTCATCGGGCATTTGAATGCCGTGATAATGGGAAGAAGATGTCTAATGACGCAAACAAAGGAAGGGATACACAGAATGAACCTACTACACTTCAATGTTTCATGTGCAAGGAGATGGGGCATTATGCCAATCAATGCCCAAATCCAAGGGTTGATGATGATGGTCGACGTCAACAAACTCTTAAGGCTAAAGACAAAGGAAAGTCACATGCAATTTCTATCAGCGATGTGGAGTACGATAACGATGTGGTGAAAGGTACACTTACCATCCACTCTAAAGTAGCAAATCTTTTATTTGATTCTGGATCCACCCACTCTTTTATTTCTGAAGACTTTTCTAAGGGTATAACCGTATTACCTCAACAATTAGATGTTGAGTTAGCTGTGACAACACCTAATGGCACATCAATCGCATCAAAAGTTTATAATTCTTCTCCGATCGAAGTTTGTGGGAAAGTGCTTCCTGCAAATCTTGTGATCCTTCCTTTAGTGGAATTTTATGTGATTCTTGGCATGGATTGGCTTTCTATACATGGAGCTCATATCGATTTCCAAAGAAGGGAAGTCACATTTCATATTCCAGATCAATCTACGATCGTCTATCAATGCAAGGATGAACATAACCTTCCAGTGGAAATTTCTTCCATCTTATGGGTATTGATTCCACTAAATGAAGGTTATTTATCTCAAATGGTTGGTGAGAAACTCACGATTAAGAATATTCCCATTGTACGGGAGTTTGATGATGTCTTTCCGGAGGAATTGCCGGGTCTTCCACCAAATCGTGATGTTGAGTTTTCAATAGAACTCGTACCGGGTGCTTTGCCTATTTCAAAGACACCTTATAGAATGGCCCCAATTGAGTTGCAGGAATTGAAGAAGCAACTCCAAGAGAATCTTGATAAGGGATTCATACGCCCTAGTGCGTCACCTTGGGGAGCACCTGTTCTATTTGTTAAGAAGAAAGATGGATCAATGAGACTTTGCATTGATTATCGAGAACTTAACAAGATCACTATCAAGAACAAATATCCTCTCCCACGCATTGATGACTTATTTGACCAACTACGCGGAGCTCAATACTTTTCCAAGATTGATCTTCGTTCAGGGTATCATCAATTAAGGGTCAAAAGGGAGGATATACCAAATACGGCTTTCCGTACAAGGTATGGACACTATGAATTTATAGTGATGCCATTTGGTCTTACTAATGCCCCTGCTATCTTCATGGATCTAATGAATAGAGTCTTTAGAGACTATCTTGATCAATTTGTGGTAGTCTTTATAGACGATATTCTTGTCTATTCAAAGAGCAAGGAAGAGCATGAAGATCACTTGAGAATTATATTGAAGACCCTGAGAAAGGAGAAGCTTTATGCCAAATTTACCAAGTGTGAATTTTGGCTTCAAAAAGTTGCATTTTTGGGTCATATAATCTCAAAAGAGGGGATATCTGTGGATCCAGCAAAAACAGAGGTTATCGAAAGATGGTCAAGACCAACAACAGTAACTGAGATCCGAAGTTTTCTTGGTTTGGCTGGATATTATCGACGTTTTGTAAAAGATTTTTCACGATTATCTAATCCAATCACCAAGTTGACTCGGAAGGGAGTTAAGTTTGTCTGGAAAGAGGAATGTGAAGAGAATTTCAAGGAGTTGAAAAGAAGTTTATCCAGTGCACCTGTGCTCACACTGCCTTGTAGTGGAGAAAGGTTTGTGATCTACAGTGATGCATCCAAGAAGGGATTGGGGTGTGTTCTTATGCAAAATGATATGGGGATAGCTTATGCCTCACGACAGTTGAAAATCCATGAGCAAAATTACCCAACACATGATTTGGAGTTGGCTGCTGTAATCTTTGCATTAAAGATTTGGAGGCATTACCTTTATGGTGAAAGGTGTGATATTTATACTGATCATAAAAGTTTAAAGTATATTTTCACACAAAAGGAGTTGAATATGCGTCAAAGAAGATGGTTGGAGCTGATTAAGGATTATGACTGCTCAATCCATTACCACCCTGGGAAAACAAACAAGGTGGCGGATGCATTAAGTCGACAAGACCATGCTAGTTTATCCATGATGAGGATCACAAAGGATCCAATATTTATAGATTTACAAAGGATGGATCTTGGAATTATAATGGAAGGGGAAAAATCTTATCTTTCTCAAATGAATGTTCAACCCTCTATACATGTGAAGATTAAAGAGGCACAGAAAGAAGATGTCGAGTTACAAAAGAAGGTAAGAAATGTTCCTGAATTCAACCTTGATTGTGATGGGATAATAAAGTTCAGGAATCGGGTTTGTGTTCCTTCCATCCCCGAATTAAAGAAGGAGCTGCTGGATGAGGCTCATAGTTCTTCATTCTCAATTCATCCTCGAAGCACGAAGATGTATAGGGACCTGAAAGAGTACTTCTGGTGGGATGGCATGAAAAGAGATGTTGCTGAATATGTCTCTCGATGCTTGGTTTGTCAACAAGTTAAAGCTGAGAGACAGAAGTCTAAGGGGATGTTACAACCATTACCCATACCCGAATGGAAATGGGAAAACATCACTATGGACTTTGTTACAGGACTTCCTAAAACATCCAAAGGCAATAATGCTATCTGGGTCATAGTTGATCGTCTTACAAAGTCTGCACACTTCATTGCTATTAGAGAGGATTTATCTCTAGATCAGCTTGCCAGGATATATGTAAAGGAAGTGGTAAGATTGCATGGAGTACCACTTTCTATTATATCTGATCGAGATCCGAGATTTACCTCGAAGTTCTGGCGAAGTCTTCAGCATACTCTGGATACAGAGTTGAGTTTCAGCACTGCTTATCATCCCTAGACAGACGGTCAGTCTGAGAGAACAATTCAAACCCTAGAAGATATGTTGAGAGCTTGCTCTATGGATTTCAAAGGAGGTTGGGATCAACACCTACCTTTGGTGGAATTTTCTTATAATAATAGCTTTCACTCCAGTATTCAGATGGCTCTTTATGAAGCTCTCTATGGAAAGAAATGCAGGACTCCAACTTGCTGGGATGAAGTTGGGGAAAGAAAGCTATTAGGACCTGATCTCGTTGATGAAATGGAAGAAAAGGTCAGATCTATTCAACAACACATAAGAGCAGCTCAGAGTCGACAGAAAAGTTATGCCGACAACCGAAGAAAAGACCTAGAGTTTGAAGTGGGTGATAAAGTGTTCTTACGAATATCTCCCTCGAAGAGGGTTATGAGATTTGGAAAGAAGGGGAAGTTGAGCCCTAGATATATCGGTCCTTTCGAAATACTGGATCGTGTTGGGAAGGTAGCTTACCGATTTGTGCTTCCACCGAATCTCTCTCAAGTTCACGATGTGTTCCACGTATCTCTCCTGAGAAAGTACATACCAGATCCTTCACATGTACTCAGCTCAGAAGTGGTACAGCTGGAGCAAGATCTTTCTTATGAAGAACAGCCGATAGAGATTCTGGATCGTAGTGAAAAAGTCCTACGAAACAAGACCACTCGATTGGTGAAAGTTTTATGGAGGAACCACCAACTTGAAGAAGCTACATAGGAGCTTGAGGATATGATGAGGGAGAAGTATCCTCATCTGTTTGTTACAAAGTGACGAATTTCGAGGGCGAAATTCTTTTTAAGGGGGGTAGAATGTAACACCCGAGACTTTTATGTTATATAAATCATCAAAGGGATCTTTTTCTACACAACACTTGCTTGGCTTGCTTTACACGCAATCGCGACCTTCCTCGATAGCTTGCGTCGTACGCAATACCGAGTTTCACTAAACAACAATATGCTATTAAAACTAGCCGTTATGAATAGTAATAACCACTTTTTGAAATTTTATAAATTTTATTTTTCAAAATGGACTTCATTTTTGGACTCAGAATATCGAAATTAGCCTAGGGTGAAATTTTGGTATTTTTCTGAAAACTTTCAATTTTTGATGAATAGTGAAACCACTAAGTGGTAGGTTAAAAACCGAATTTTACATAAAACTTAATTTTACCGCTTCTGTGAATGGAATTTCGAAAATCCGACAGACACGGTTGATATCAGTAAGTAAAATGTGGTTCAATGAGATAAAAATAATTTTTTGGTGAATAGTAACTTTTTACTCTTTTTTACCGCGGTTAATAGTAAATAGGGTAACTAAGGGTAAATATGATATTACTATTACCGTAACACATGTCCTAATTCTATTGGACAAGTGTAATTCGACCAAAAACAAACTTAGGAATAAAATATGACCATTTAGGCCCACTTGGATTAGATTAGGACATTTATTATTAATTTATTTAAAGAAGGGTTAAAATAGTTAAAATCAAAGTTTAATAAGTAAATCATTTATAATATGGGGTTATACATAAGATAAATTCGATTGTAAATATTAATTAGAAATCTAAAAAGATTTCCTACATGATGGTATTTTATTTGTAATTTTTATACATCAAATAATTTAATTTATTTATGACACAAAGATGATGCAGTAATTATCTTATTAATGAAATATTGACATAATTGATAATATAAACACCAAAATAAATGTAATTTAAGACTTTTTATGAATTCCACTAATTTTCTAGGTTACTATGATATATTAATGTTGATTTAATCAACTTGGTTCGAACATATAATTCTGTTATGACTTTCACAAAAATCATATATCAAATAGTGTCAAAATTGACACAAAATAGTTTTTAAATCAAATATTATATTATTAATTGTTATTTTATTCCTAAAAATCTAAGGTTCGGCCAAATGACTTAGATAAGGATATATATATTACTGATAAACAATTTGGGGTTCGTTTGAGATGTTATAGTAAGTTTATTAACCATATAGTGAAAGAAAACAAAAAGACATGGTAAAAGTTAAATTATTTAACTTAGAGTTAAATCTAATTGATAAGGTTAAAATAATACCTTAAACTTGTCTAAATCCTATTGTTTGATAGGATTTCGGCCCATCCCCACCTTATCTTCGAAATAAGACCCTTTGGAGCCATTATAAACCGATTTTGACTTTAATATAAAATAATATTTTGAGATATTCCTAAGGTGCCCCTCTCCTCCCTTATAAAAGGGCACCTCCTCCCCCTCCTCCTCACACCAATTTGAGCACTAAAGCTCGGCCAAACCCTGCCATTTTCCCTTATCCACTTCCCTAGAAACATCCTAGAGGTTCTGGTCTTCCTCAAAGACCAATTTTAGTGCCCTAAGAGGAGGTCTCAAAGAGGCGCTTCAAAGAAGAGGTAATTACCGTTACCAATTCTTTCATCTTTATTTCTTCTTCCACTTCTTCTTCTTAGGTTGTTTAATTATGAAGTAATAACATAAGTATTACTCATATACTGATATGTTATTATAAGTATGAAACAACCCTATTTCACAATCTATCCATCCTACGGAAAAAGAAATCACCGCGCGTGCGTACGTACGGAATACCGTCTCCACGCCGTGGTGTAATCTATTTTTCCACCATCACTTTACAAGGATGGGTATAATGGTGTAATGAGTAACTATTTATGATTATTATAAAGTAATATTGATACTGAAATAATATATATATACTCCAATACAATTCCACGAACATAGGAACGATATCATCACTCGTGCGTACGTACGGAATACCGTCTCCACGATGTGATGCGACTCGTTCTACATGATCTTCATTTCATAATGATTATATAAATGAATTGAATGAATGAATATGGTATATAATACACTAATACCATTATGTAAATGAATTATCTATATCCTAAAGATAATAATAAGAATTTATTCGACAAAACACGCATAAGAACAAAAAGTTATAAAGACCCGAGTAACAAGTAACAATGAAATATTACTAACAAGAAGCTAATAATATGACCATATATGATATCATATCAATATGTATGATTATGGAATAAGTCAATAACATTATTTAAACCATTATACAGGAGCTTCGGACACGAACAATGCAAATCGGACCTAAGGTAAGGGAAATATCACAATCTCACTTTTATCCGAGATTGTTTTTACTTTGGTAATTACTGGGGTGTATTTTATCATCCACATCCATGTTTCATCAATATGTAATATTATTTCCATCCACCTACAATTGTTTAAATCCATTTTTACCCTTTGGTGAGGTTTTAGTAATATGTATGAAAGGAATCTTCTGTCGTTTTTCGTACGAGGTACTTTTTGACTTTTCCGACAAAAGTACGAAGAATGTTTTTTTTAACTTATACGGCATGAATGGATTTTTAAAACATTGTTTCCAAGATGCTTCCTTTACAAGTTTTCAAGTTTATTTGTAATCAACTTCTTTTATTTTAATGATGTATGACATGTTATGAAAGGAAAAATGTTTTTTTGAAGAAGAAAGGATATTTTCCTCAAGAATGGAGTTCAAATGTTTTATCAAAATTATTTTCCATCTAAGATAATATAGGGTTCTGTTTTTATCCCTATTATTACATTGATTTGATTATGTTGTGAGGGATTATTTTTATTAAGTCATTTACCTTATATGGTTTGTTTTATGATGTCATGATGTTTCAAGAATCCCATTTTTGTTACATGTGTTATGCGATGATGTATGATTTATGATTATGTGGCACACATAAGAAAGGATTCATTATAAGATTGGTGGGATCTATATCTCCCTCCAATGCATTGGGTAAATATTTTATATCTCATGAGATAGACATGGCTGGAACGGAAGGTTATTTCGGTTCAGTGATACAGGACTGAAACGAGGAGTGAACTCGGTTCAGAAAGGGACTTTGTCCACTAAGATAGTCTTGGCAATGAGTCATGACTAACAAGAAATGATTTTCCATGATTATGTGTGCATGCCACAAAGTTTCAAGTTTTATGTTATGATTATGGGGATCTCATTTTCACTTCTATGATTTATTCCATGTTAAGATATTATGATCTCTTTTGCAGGTTTTGATTTTCATAAAGATATGATATGATTTTTATTTCCTTTATTTGCCCTTGCTGAGCATTTGAGCTCACCCTTTTATGTTTTCTTTTCCCCAGGCCAGGAAGATTGATATTAAGTAGAATATGCTAAAAGGGACCCTAGATATGATGAAATAAATTGGAGACACTGTAGAAGATTTATGAACCAGTTGTTTATGTTTCCCAGTTTCTAAAGACACTATACCTATACGGTCCTTTGTGGTTTTGTCATATGTTGTAATAAGTGTGCTTCAATTTTGAAGTATTAACAATGTATGTAAAGTACGGGTCGTTATAGCCAAGCCCTGACAAATTCTCATATCCACTTCCCTAGAGGCATCCTAGAGGTTCTGGTATTCCTCAAAGACCAATTTTAGTTCCCTAAAAGAAGGTCTCAAAGAAGCACTTCAAAGAAGAGGTAATGTCCGTTACCGATTCTTTCATCTTTATTTCTTCTTCCACTTCTTCTTATTTAGTTGTTTCATTATGAAGTAATAACATCAGTATCACTCATATACTGATATTTTATTATAAGTATGAAACAACCCTATTTCACCATCTATCCATCCTATGGAAAAAGAAATCACCGCGCATGCGTACGTACGGAATACCGTCTCCACGCCGTGGTGTAATCTGTTTTCCACCACCACCTTACTTGGATGGGTATAATGGTGTAAATAATGACTATATATGACTATTATAAAGTGATATTGATTCTGAAATAGTATATATATACTCCAATAAAATTCCACAATCATAGGAACGATATCATCACTCGTGCGTATGTAAGGAATACCGTCTCCACGATGTGATGCGACTCGTTCTACATGATCTTCATTTCATAATGATTATATAAATGAATTGAATGAATGAATATGATATATATTACAAAAATACCATTCTGGAAATGAGGTATCTATAACCTAAAGAAAATAATTAGAATTTATTCGACAAAACACGCATACAAACAAAAAGTTATAAACACCCGAATAACAAGTAGCAATGAAATATTACTACTAAGAAGCTAAGAATATGACCATATATGATATCATAAAAATAATTATGATTCTGGAATAAGTCAATAAAATTATTTAAATCATTATACAGGAGGTTCAGACACTTACAAAGCAAGTCGGACCTAAGGTAAGGGAAATATCACAATCTCATTTTTATCCGAGATTGTTTATACTTTGGCATTTACTGGGGTGTATTTTATCATCCACATCCATGTTTCCGCAATATATAATATTATTTCCATCCTTCTACAATAGTTTATATCCAATTTTACCCTTTGGTAAGTTTTTTGTAAAAGATATTAAAGGAATATTTTGTCGTTTTTCGTACGAGATACTTTTTGACTTTTCCGACAAAAGTACGAAGAATGTTTTTTAACTTATACGGCATGAATGGATTTTTAAAACATTATTTCCAAGAATATTCCTTTAAAAGTTTTCAAGTTTATTTTTAATCAACTTCTTTTAGTTTAAAATTGTATGACATGTTAAGAAAGGAAAAGTGTTTTTGAAGTAGAAAGGATATTTTCCTCAAGAATGAAGTTCAAGTGTTTTATAAAAATTATTTTCCATCTAAGATAATAAAGGGTTTTGTTTTTATCACTATTATTACATTTATTTGATTATGTTGTGATGGAATTATTTTTATGAATTCATTTATCGTATGTGAATTGTTTTAAAATGTCATGATGTCATGATGTTTAAGATTCCCATTTTTATTACATGGGTTATGTAATGATGTATGATTTATGATTTTGTGGCACACATAAGAATGGTATCATTATGAGATGGGTGGGACCTATATCTCCCTCCAATTAATTGGGTAAAGATTTTATATCTCATGAGATAGACATGGCTGGAACGGTAGGTTATACCGGTTCAGTGAAACAGGACTGAAACGAGGGTGAATCGGTTCAGAAAGGGACTTTGTCCACTAAGATAGTCTTGTCAATGAGTCTTGACTAACAAGAAATGATTCTCTATGATTATGTGTGAATGCCACAAAGTTTCATGTTTTAAGTTATGATTATTGTGATTACATTTCACTGCCATGATTTACCCCATATATATGAAATTATGATCTCTTTTGCAGGTTAAGATTTCCAAAAGTTATGTGCTTATGTATATGATGTGATTGATATTTCTTTTGTTTACCCTTACTGAGCATTTGAGCTCAACCTTTTATGTTTTCTTTTCCCCAGGATATAAAGAAAGGTTTTAGGTAAAAAAGAAGAAGATCTTTATGGGAGATTTTGAAGATCTTTCACCACGATTAGAAGATTATATTCCGAGTTTCCAAAGACACTAAACTATTATGGTCCTTGTGTGTGTGTTTTTGCTATATACTAAGTATTCGGAAAATGTAATGTAATGTCCATGTACGTCAAGATACGGGTCTCTACAGTTGGTATCAGAGGAAAGGTTTAGTCAACCTTTGGAAACTAGGATGTGAGAACGTTAGTGATATCCCTAGAGATATTTATAAGGTATGTCTAGGGATGTCCCTAAGGATAAGTATACGTATAGGATAGTCCTAGAACTATCGTAACGATCTTAGAATTTAACCTAAGATGTTAGATATTGAAGTTACTTCCCCTTTATTATGATTTTTTCCTCTGACACTATTATTTTTGGGTTTTAGAAAATGGCTGGAAACAAGGTGATTAACGATAATGGAGGATATGATGGACAATGGAATGATATTTTTCATGAGAAACCAAATGAAATGGGATTTGGAAGTCCAAACATCATTATTATGCCGAATCAGCAATCTCATAATATGACCAATAAAGTAAAATTTGGTAAGTTTCCTGACTCGGAAAATAAGAGAAAGATCGAGTTTCATGATGATCATAGAGGAAAGAAAGTTCAATTTCCCCTATGTAAATCATGAGGGAAGAGGCATCAAGGGGAATGTTTCAAAGGAACTGGAAAATGCTTTGGGTGTGGAAAAGAAGGACACAAATCCAGTAAGTGTAAAGGAAAAGGTTCAGTTAACACCAGGTACGAGGATAATGGTATTGCTACGACATCAGCAATGGTTAAATGTTTTAAATGTGGAATGTACGAGCATTATGAAAACCAATGCCCTAAGGGAAAGTCTCATGAAGAGAATCAGTATGGTTGTATGAGTAGTATTTATGTGGATGATGACGAAGAGACTACAAATGATATGTGAGATGAAATAATTGTTGAAGCTCAGTCAATGGTTTAAGAATGTAGTGGAATGATTACATGTTTATCATGTGTAATGCTGTATAAGTAATCTCATGCTACTATGGAATAAAGAGACATCTATGGATTCTTACACTATTGTCTTTCCTTGAGTTTTGAAAGTGTATGATTAATGTTACCAACATCCATGAAAGGTTATTCAGATATTTGTGGAATGTAGATGATATGCGCATAATGAAGGGATAAGGAGAAAATTAAATGTTTGATAGTATTCATGAACTCATGACTGATATAAGGAGAAGGTTATATCATGGTTTGAGTATATAAATTTTTTGGATTTGGTATGTGGAAAGAGTTAACTTTTGACATCATTCATATTTTCACTAAGGTTTAATGGGTATTCATTTTTCAAGAGAATACATCATTAAGGTATTAACATGATTGGAATGTGACCAACAAGATATATGGGGGATAAATGATGGTATTCACATGCTTGGTTGACGACATTTCGAGTAATAATTTTCTTTATACTATGAGCTTGGACAAAAGTATTTTAGATAATCCTAAATATTAGAATATATTATGTTGGACATAAGTTAGGATAAAACTTTTTTTTCGATATTATTGATGGGATGTTATAGTAATATAGCTTTAGAAAAAGGACAACCTGCAGGACGGGCGACAACCCATCGCGTCAGACAAGGCTGTGGGAATCGAACCCACAACCGAAGTGCGACTGACCTTTATCGCCTACCACTGGCCTACAGGAAGTCCCTGTTTAGTAGAAACTAGTTTTATTATATTAAGCAGTATGATATATGAAGTATAAGTCCATTATAGGAACCATATATGATTAATATCACTATAGAATGACTTCTGTATATTTAATAACTTTTTCTAACCCTTTGTTTGAGACAGATGGAATGACCCATCATTCTATCACATGATCTGCTAACACTTCACGAATAACAAATTCAATTTCATTTATTTAAGAGATGAAGTAGAAATTGTTCAAGTCATGAACAACAGTGAGATTGTACCAAAATAAAGTAAGTATTTATTCTAATTCAAACTCTTCAACTTTAGGGAAACGATCTTGAAAACCAAAAATGTTGTCCTAGTGCTCTTATATCTGATTAATCAGATGGCACCTTAGATCATCACAAATTTATGGATTTGTGATTGTTGGATTTTCCATAGCCATGTTCTCTACCACTCTCCATCAGAACATGATGGTTAGATTTTTCTTCCATATCCATATTTTCACCTATGTGGAAACCCAGTGATTAGTTTATTTGGGTAACCGTTATGTTTCATACTTTTGTTTTTAATGATTGGTTTTGGTATTCCTTTTTACGATGTGGGTTTCTATTAAAGAAACATTCAAGTAGTAAACCATTTATAACCCCGACGAATTTCGAGGGCGAAATTCATTTTAAGGGGGGTAGAATGTAACAGCCCAAGATTTTATGAAAAATATTCTTTTTAATTTCACTAATGTCTTGTGTTGTATGCTACACCAAAAGGAGCTTGGACAACACACATCCTTGACTTGCCTTGCATTACACGCAATCACGACCTTCCTCGATAGCGTGTGTAGTACGCAATAACGAGTTTCACTAAACAACAATATGCTATTAAAATATTATTAAAACTAGCCGTTATGTATAGTAATAACCACTTTTTGAAATTTTGTAAATTTTATTTTTCAAAATGGAATTCATTTTTGGATTCGGAATATCGAAATTAGCCTACGGTGAAATTTTGGTATTTTTCTGAAAACTTTCAATTTTTGATGAATAGTGAAACCACTATGTGGTAGTTAAAAAAACTGAATTTTTCATAAAACATAATTTTACCGCTTCTGTGAGTGGAGTTTCGAAAATCCGAGAGACACTGTTAATATCAAGGACTAAAATGTGGTTCAATGAGATGAAAATAATTTTTGGTGAATAGTAACTGTTTACTTTTTTTTACCACGGTTAAAAGTAAATAGGGTAATTAAGGGTAGAAATGATATTATTATTACCCTAACACATGTCTTAATTCTATTGGACAAGTTTAATTCGACCAAAAAAAACTTAGGAATAAAATATGACCATTTAGGCCCACTTGGATTAGATTAGGACATTTATTATTAATTTATTTAAAGAATGGTTAAAAGAGTTAAAATCAATGTTTATTTACTAAAACATTTTTAATATGGGGTTATACATAAGATAAATTCTACTATAAATATTAATTAGAAAGCTAAATAGATTTCCTACATAATTATATTTTATTTGTAATTTTTATATATTAAATAATTTAATTTATTTATGACACAACGATGATGCAGTAATTATCTTATTAATGAAATATTGACATAATTGATGTTATCAATACCCAAATAAATGTAATTTGAGACTTTTTATGAATTACACTAATTTTATAGGTTAATATGACATGTTATTATTGATTTAATTAACTTTTTTCGAACTTATCATTCTGTTATGATTTTTAGAAAAATCAATTACTAAATAGTGTCAAAATTGACATAAAATAGTTTTTAAAACAAATATTATATTATTAATTGTTATTTTATTCCTAAAAGTCTAAGGTTCGGCCACATGACTTAGATAAGGTTATATATATTAATAATAAACAATTTGGGGTTCGTTTGGCTTCTTATTGTAAGTTTATTAACCTTATAGTGTAAGAAAACAAGAAGACACGGTAAAAGTTAAATTATCTAACTTAAAGTTAAATCTAAATGATAAGGTTAAAATAATAACCTAAACTTGTCTAAATCCTATTGGATGAGAGGATTTCGACCCATCCCCACTTTATCTTCTAAATAAGACCCTTTGGAACCATTATAAACCAAATTTTACCTTAATATAAAATAATATTTTGAGATTTTCCTAAGGTGCCTCTCTCCTCCCTTATAAAAGGGAACCTCCTCCCTCTCCTCCTCACACAAATTTGAGCATTCAAGCTCGGCCAAGCCCTGCCAAATTCTCCTCTACACTTCCCTATAGACATCCTCGAGGTTCTGGTCTTCCTCAAAGACCAATTTTAGTGCCCTAAAAGAATGTCTCAAAGAAGCACTTCAAAGAAGAGGTAATGTCCGTTACCGATTCTTTGATCTTTATTTCTTCTTCCACTTATTCTTATTTATTTGTTTCATTATGAAGTAATAACATCAGTATCACTCATATAATGATATATTATTATAATTATGAAACAACCCTATTTCACCATCTATCCATCCTATGGAAAGATAAATCACCGCGCGTGCGTACGTACGGAATACCGTCTCCACGCCGTGGTGTAATCTGTTTTCCACCACAACCTTACTTGGATGGGTATAATGGTGTAAATAATGACTATATATGACTATTATAAAGTGATATTGATTCTGAAATTGTATAAATATACTCCAATACAATTCCACAATCATAGGAATGATATCATCACTCGTGCGTACGTACAGAATACCGTCTCCACAATGTGATGCGACTCATTCTACATGATCTTTATTTCATAATGATTATATAAATGAATTGAATGAATGAATATGATATATATTACACTAATAACATTCTGTAAATGAGGTATCTATAACCTGAAGAAAAGAATAAGAATTTATTTGACAAAACACGCATAAAAAAAAAGTTATAACCACCCGAATAACAAGTAGCAATGAAATATTACTACTAAGAAGCTAAGAATATGACCATATATGATATCATAAAAATAATTATGATTCTGGAATAAGTCAATAACATTATTTAAATCATTATACAGGAGGTTCAGATACTTACAAAGCAAGTCGGACCTAAGGTAAGGGAAATATCACAATCTCATTTTTATCCGAGATTGTTTATACTTTCGCATTTACTGGGGTGTATTTTATCATACAAATCCATGTTTACTCAATATGTAATATTATTTCCATCCTTATAAAATAGTTTATATCCAATTTTACCCTTTGGTAAGTTTTTTGTAAAAGATATGAAAGGAATCTTTTGTCATTTTTCGTACGAGGTACTTTTTGAATTTTCTGACAAAAGTATGAAGAATGTTTTTTTTAACTTATATGGCATGAATGGATTTTTAGAACATTATTTCCAAGAATCTTCCTTTACAAGATTTCAAGTTTATTTTTAATCAACTTCTTTTAGTTTAAAATTGTATGACATGTTACGAAAGGAAATGTGTTTTAGAAGTAGAAAGGATATTTTCCTCAAGAATGAAGTTCAAGTGTTTTATCAAAATTATTTTCCATATAAGATAATAAAGGGTTTTGTTTTTATCCCTATTATTACATTGATTTGATTATGTTGTGAGGGAATTATTTTTATGAATTCCTTTATTGTAGATGAATTGTTTTATGATGTCATGATGTTTAAGATTCCCATTTTTATTACATGGGTTATGTAATGATGTATGATTTATGATTTTGTGGAACACATAAGAATGGTATCATTATGAGAAGGGTGGGAACTATATCTCCCTCCAATGCATTGGGTAAAAATTTTATATCTCATGAGATTGACATGGATGGAACGGTATGTTATACCGGTTCAGTGAAACAGGACTGAAACGAGGGTGACTCGGTTCAGAAAGGGACTTTGTCCACTAAGATAGTCTTGGCAATGAGTCTTGACTAACAAGAAATGATTCTCTTTGATTATGTGTGAATTCCACAAAGTTTCATGTTTCAAGCTATGATTATTGTGAATACATTTCACTGCCATGATTTACCCCATGTTATGAAATTATGATCTCTTTTGTAGGTTAAGATTTCCAAAAGTTATGTGTTTATGTATATGATGTGATTGATATTTCTTTTGATTACCCTTACTGAGAATTTGAGCTCACCCTTTTATGTTTTCTTTTTCCCCAGGATATAAAGAAAGGTTTTAGGTAAAAAAAGAAGATCTTTATGGGAGATTTTGAAGATCATTCACCATGATTAGATGATTATATTCCGAGTTTCCAAAGACACTAAACTATTACGGATCTTTTGTGTGTGTTTTTGCTATGTACCAAGTATTCCGAAAATGTAATGTAATGTCCATGTACATCAAGATATGGGTCTCTACACTCAGGGTCCGAGAAAATTAATCATTTTGTATGATGATTGATGAAGTGTAGAAAAAGTGATAATATCTCAGTTGTGGGTAACGATTTTGGTGAGATCTTTTTCTATTGATTGCATATTCTTTAAATATTTATAGTATATATAATATGTTTAACCCATTCTGTTTTAGATGACATTTGATATTTCTAACACTAGAGGAGTTATGAAGAATTGTTTATTTATGGATACCAGGAGATGGAGGGACATCAAATCAACTCTCTCATCTGATTTCATTTTTTTTCATAACAGTCATAAAAATCCATGTCATTTATATCCTTTCATAGATGACGACACATAGAGATAGTTTGTTGAATGTAGATGAAAAGAATAAATTTTGTTAAGGGAAATGTAAACATTTATAAGCGTTCTTATATAAATGATCCTATTAATGTTTTGTTAAGGATTTCATAGTCTTAATTTATAGAAAATTAAAAAATCTCATCAGAACATCCAATATAAAAATGTATACCCTCATAGTTTATCTCAGGGAGGGTATACGTTATTGGAAGATCAAATGATGGCAGAAAAATTAAAAAACTAAGAGCTGAGTCTTTATCCTCTGGAAGGGTGGCCCCTCTATCCCCTCCATCTAGACATTAAAAATGGAAGAGAGATCGGTGGGGGAAAATGGCTATATCTTTTGGAAGATTTGAGAATCGTAGCTGAGAGGATTGTAAGATATATATTTTATTTATTTAAGTTAACTATATTCTTCATATAATTTCAATCATTACTGAAATGTTCAATTAATTAATACAGGATTCTCTTGAGGAGAAGAGATCACCGGGGGTATTTACAGCTGCTGGGAGGCAAGATAATTTATCTACAGCATTGGGAAAGCCCGAACATCCTGGTCATGTATGAGGATATCCGGCAGGTGTTTCGGTAAGAAAAGTGTTTCCATGTTCTTAAGCTTCTTATGTTGAGGGAGTTTATAAAAAAATAGATTCCTTGGAGGTTGATGTTCATAATATTAATGCGACTATGGAGGAAAAGATTAGAGCGTCAGTACTATCTTTGTTTGCAGACATGCAAAGACAATTTCAGACTGCAGCCCACACTCCTCCAGCTCCCCCAGCAAACCCCATTATTTATCCTCAACCACTGATAGTAGCTCCCACTCTCCCACATCATCCTGCAGACCCCATTTTTTATCCTATTTCTCCGCCTCAGCTTCCTACTTATTGCGAGTTCTATGTTGATGATACTCAATATAATATAGTTGCATATGGGCTGATATATTTTTTAGGAGAAACAATTCATCATCAACAATTAGAGATAGGGAATCATAAGGTCACTGTACATGATGTTTTAGATATATCAGCTCAAGTACCCTTACCTAAAGATGAGGTTTTGACAGTTGGATATAGTATTGACCATTTTTTAATTTGGCCAGCCAGTCTTCTGGGACTCATTACCATAGAGGTATGTATGTTATATATTCTATTTTTTTTTATTAAATTTGTTTTATCATTTCGAAAATAATATATTTTTCTATTGATTTTTACAAGAATACATAAAAGGTAAAGAAATACTGTATAGACAAAAACAAAGTCAAATGGCTATGACATCATATACATATTCTAGAAGTCTTGAAATAATGTCAAAATATTAAAATTTATTGGCGGATCATTATGAGTTTCCAATATAAGATCATGTTTGTGTGCGTGAAATAACTATGGGGATTGTGAAAACTGATATCATCGAGCTTGTTACTGGAGATTAGTTGGGAATCAACGTGGTGAAAGTTTTTTCCATGTAAGTATTAATAACTTTTCCCTGCGATATATTTATTAAAAATGTATACTTATGTTTGTTTTGTATTAGGTATCTTTATATCATTTGTGAGAAGAATGAGCGGACATATTTATATGGATTAATGGACCCAAATTTGATTTCCCCTATAGAATGTTCATTGGATGAGGAACAAATAATGCTTTGTATTGCTGAAAGATTTGAATAGAATATATTCACACAATGTTGGATGCTGCTTTTTTGTGAGATGTATGAAAAAAAATCTCTCTCAAAGATTTAATTATCTTTTAAAATAAAAAACCACTAACATTAAATTTTCTTTTATCAGTGATCATTGGATGTTTGGTGTTTTTTCCCAAGGGATAAAACACTTTATTGAATATTCTCTATCTATGGAGATGTGCGGGAAAGTTTTAAAAAGATGTTGAAAAAGTATATTTCAATTTCTCAATTGTTTTATATATTATATGTAAATGTATCGGTAAATATCCATTTATAATTCTTACTTTTTTATTTATTATATAAAAATAATATATTGAATTTAGACTCATTCAAACTGAATTGTCATGAACAAGAAGGCATCATCGAATGCATATATTATATGTTAGGATTTATGTATAAAATAATAGCAACAGGAACAGTTGTGAACATTGACATGGTAATATTTCCTTTTAAACTTTTCCATAATATTTCATTTTATTTATTCATTATACATGTTAACTAATATCCTTTTAATTTGTTTCTATTTGATGAACCTCAACCCAATATTTCTCAAGACGTTAAACACATACAAGTGGAATGGTAAAATTATTTTTTAGGTTTAATTGAATTTTAGTTGTTTTTACTGAAAAATGTAATTTTTAAATATTATCATTGTAATTTTGTAATGGATATTCATTTAGGTTGGATTTAGTTTTTTTAAGTTGACATCATATGTTTTGAATGTCATATATGTGAATGAATAATTTTTATCTACTTATTCTTTTGGTCTACTTATGATGGTTTTTCTGGAATGGATTCTGGTCTGGGGGGGGGGGGGTTCCAAGGGTGTGGGAGGGCTATTTGGTGGGGTGGGGGTGTCCTGGGTGTCCATGGGAATGGGTGGCAGTCTAGGGGTGGGAGAATTCCTAGGAGGGTGGGAGGGCTGTCCAGGGGAGTGTGGGCTTCTAGGGGTTGTCTAGGGGTGTGGGGGTGTCATGTGGGGTGAGGGGGGTTTCGAGGTGCGTGGGAGTGTTGTCCAGTGGGGTGGGGGTGTCTAGGGTGTCCATGGGGATGGGGGGGGGGGGCAGTCCAGGGGGGTGGGAGAGGATGTGATGCCATCCCTCGGGGGGCTGAATGCCACTGGAAGGTACTCATCACTCTCACAAGTGATTCTTGAGATCTCAAAATGTTTCTCCAATGCTTTATTCCCCTATAAACATCAATTATTCTCTTACTTTTATTCCAGTATAACCAAGGGAAATGTCGTCATGTGTGGCTAAAATACATGATCTTTGCGGTGGAAATCTCTTTGATCTGGCGGGACTAGAAATGATGCTCCCAAGGCTGCCCATGAGATGCCTGAAACAACCGTTATCAAAAAGCCCGATGGTTGGAAGAGGGTGCCTGTTCAATTGGTTGAGAGGGATGTAGAGAAGATGACTAAGATGATCTGAAATATACCAAACAAGTACACATAAGTGACTATTTAGTTTCCCAAATTAGATGATTGAACAAATATAGGGTTGTTTGTGTGTTTTTTTTCTCTCCTCCATGCAATGTTGGTCAATGAACATTACTAGCATATCCCGTCTATCACCAAAAAAACACACAAACATCCCTATATTTGTTCAATAATCTAATTTAGGAAACTAAAATGTCACTTACGTGTACTGTTTGGGTATATTTCAGATCATCTCCATCGTATTCTCGGCGTTCCTCTCCACCAACTGAACCAGCGCCCTCTTCCCACTGCCGGATTTTTTGTTAACATCGTTTCATGCATCTCATTGGTAGCCATGGGTGCATCATTTGCGGTACCGCAAGATCTAGTAGATTTCCACCACCATGATCCTGGTATTTTAGACACACATGACAGTGTTTCCCCTAGTCATACTGGAATCAAAGTGATATAATGAATGATGTTTACATGGGAAGAATCATTGGTGAAAATTTTTGAGAGCCCAAGATTCACATGTGAGAGTGATGAGTACCCTCCAGCAGCGTCCACCCCTCGGGGGATGGCAGTGCCTCCTCTCCCAACACCAGCTATCCAGGAGGTGGGGGTAGTCCAGGGGGGTGTCCAGGGGTGTAGTGGGGGCTGCTTACTGGGGTGGGAGGGTTCTGGTCATGTTTTGGTATGCTTTTAGTTATTTTATGGTCTGGGGGTGTCTAGTGAGGTGGGGGGTGTCCAAGTGTGTGTTGGGGGTTGTATAGTGGGGTGGGAGGATGTCCAGAAGGGTGGGAGGGTTGTCCTGAAAAGTGGGGGATGTCTAGGGTGTGTCCTGGGGTGGGTGGGGGAAGTCTAATGTGGTGAGTTGGATGGGGGGGGGGGGGTTCTCGGGGTGTGGGAGGGTTGTCCAAGGGTGTGGGAGTGCTGTCTATGGGGTGGGGTGTCTAGGAGGGGGGGGGGGGGGTTGTCCAGGGGTGTGGGGGGTTTTTACAGGGGGTGGGGGAAGTCCAATGGTGTGGGGGGGGGGATGTCCAGGGGTGTGGTGGGGTCCGTCTAGTGAGGGGGGGGGGGGGTCTAGGAGTGTGGGAGGGTTGTCTATTGGTGTGGGAGTGTTGTCCTAGGGGTGGGGGTGTCCAAACGGGTGGGGGTTGTCCAAGGGTGTGGGGGCTATCCAGGGGGTGGGGGATGTCTAGGGGTTTGTGTGGGGGGGGGGGGTGTGGGGGTGTGTGGTGGCTGCCCAGTGCGGTGTGGGGGGTTTCTAGGGGTGTGGGAAGGAAATACAGGGGTGTGGGAGTGCCGTCCAGGGGATGGGGGGTTTCCAAGAGGGTGGGGGGGTTCCAGGGGTGTTTGGTGTTGTCTAGGGGTGGGGGTGTTCTAGGGGTGTGGGGGGTGTCTAGGGGTGTGGTGGGAGGGGGGGGGTGGTTCTCCAAGGGTCTGGGGGTTTTCCAGGGGGGTGGGGGTGGGGTGATGTCCAGGGGGTGTGGTGGGGTGTCCAGGGGTGTAGTGGGGGATTTCCAGTGGAGTGGGGAGGGGGGGGGGGGGGGTTTAGGGGTGTGGGATGGTTGTCTAGGGGTGTGGGAGTGCTGTCCAAGGGGTGGGGGGTGACCAAGAGGGTGGGGGGTTGTCCAGGGTTGGGGTTGCTGTCCAGGGGGTGGGGGCAGTCCAGGGGGTGTGGGGGGCGGTGTACAGGAGGGTGGGGGTGGGGGGGGGGTTCCAGGGGTGTGGGGGGCTGTCCAGGGGGTGGGGGCAGTCCATGGGTATGGGGTGTGTCTAGGGGTTAGGTGGGGGTTGTCCAGTGGGGGGGGTAGGGTGGGGTGGGGGTGGGGGGGTTCTAGGGGTGTGGGAGGGCTATCTAGGGGTTGGAAGTGTTGTCCCGAGGGTGGGGGAGTATAGGAGGGTGGGGGGTTTCAAATGGTGTGGGAGAGTAGTACAGGGGTGTGGTAGTGCTGTCCAGGGGGTGGGTGGTGTACAAGAGGGTGGGGGGGGGGGGGTTAAGGGGTGTGGGGCTGTCCAGGGGGTGGGGGTGGGGTGGGTGGTGGCAGTACAAGGGTGTGGGGGTGTCCTTGGGTGTGGTGGGGGTTGTCCAGTGGGGGGGGGGGGGGTCTAGGGGTGTGGGAGTGTTGTCCAGTGGGGTGGGGTGTCCAGGAGGGTGGGGGGTTGTCCAGGGGTGTGGGGGTTGTCGGGGGGGGGGGGGGGGGGCTGTCCAGGGGTGTGGTGGGGGAATATAGGGGTGTGGTGGGGGTTGTCCAGTAGGGGGAGGGGGGGGGGGGGGGGTTCTAGGGGTGTGGGAGGGCTATCCGGGGGTGTGGGAGTGTTGTCTAGGGGGTGGGGTTGTGTTGGAGGGTGGGGTGTTGTCTAGGGGAGTGGGGGGTGTCAAGGAGGATTGGGGGGGGGGGGTGTTGTCCTGGGGTGTGGTGTCTATCACGAGGGTGGGGGGAAGTCCAATGGTGTGGGGGGGGGGGGGTGTCCAAGGTGTGGTGTGTCATGTCTAGTGGGGTGTGGGGGGGGGGGGTTCTAATGATGTGGGAGGGTTGTTCAGGGGTGTGGGAGTGCTGTCCCTGGGGTTAGGGTGTCCAAGAGGGTGGGTGATGTCCATGGTTGTGGTGGCTGTCTAGGGGTGGGGGTAGTCTAAGGGTGTGCGGGTGTCCATGGATGTGGTGGGGGATGTCTACTGAGGTGGGGGGTTATGGTCATATTTTGGTCTATTGTTGGTCTGGGGGTGTCTTGTGGGGTGGGGAGGGGGATTCCAGGGGTGTGGTGGGGGATGTACAGTGTGGTGGTGGTGGGGGGGGGGGGTGTCTGATCTATTTTTGGTCAGGTTTTGGTCTATTCTTTTAATGTTATTGGTCCTTTTAAAGTCGTTTGGTAGGGTATAACAGTGGTTGGTCGGTTTTGGGGGCTATCCAGTGGGGTGGGGGGGGGGGTCCCATCTTTTTTTGGTAAGTTTTTGCTATGTTTCTAGTCTTTTTCTAGGGCATAGCAGTGGTTGAACTGTTTTATTTAAAAAAAATGTTTTTTAAATCGGTTATTTTATAACCAACTTAAAAACGCATTTGGAGTAGTTTTAACATTGGTTATTTGGAAACCGATGTAATAAATGCTTGGGAAATGGTTTTTACGTTGGTTATACGTTTTCACGTCAGTTATTATTTAACAGACATTGGAAACCAGTTGGCAGATAGTTTTATAACATTGGTTATGAAAATAACCGATGGGATAAATGCTTCGTAGGAGTGATTTATGACGTCGGTTATATAATAATCGACGTGAAAGAGTATATACCACGTCGGTTAATAAATAACTGATTTAATAAACCATGAATCCGAAGAGTTTTCCACACCGGATTTTTATCAACCGATTTGAAAAATGCTTCAGATTTGTATTTTTTACATCGTTTGTAAAATAACCAATGTAAAAAAAATTATAACGTCTCCTGCAATAACGTGGGAAAAATACAACAAAAAAAATAACCACTATAAAAAAAGTTTTCTGTAGTAGTGAATATCCATATAAGCATTGTCTCATTTAAGCATTTGAATAGAGAATGGGTGTAAAAGGCTTACCAGACACTGATTTTTCTCTTTCACCAACTGAAAAGTGTAACACTAGGTGATGAATCTAGAAATCTCCCATTTCATACCAGGACACTAATACCAGGGTTGTATATCATAATACATCTTGGTAACACCATGATGTACTGCCCTTGTTAAGGCATGAAATTACCACATCATATACTCTTTGATGTCTTCTAGGACCCATACATTCCCATGGTATAGTAAGGTGTCATCATTATCCATTTTTCAAACCAAATATGTATTATTATCTATGATTCAATATCTATAGAAAATTCCTTCAGGAATAGATAGTTTCTTTATTATTACATGTTTCATAAGAGTAGAAGTCATGGCTAAAGGTATGAGGATATTATGACCATGATCCTCTTGATACTAAATGTGCTTCTCTAATAATAAGTTCATGAGGTACCATTTTACATTGGCCCCCTGAACTACCTGAGTTTGAACCTTTCAGCTCGGATCATTGACTACAACATTAACTTTACTAGGTGTGTAGGAAAGTTTAAAATCAAACATCTATATGTACTCCACCCACGTGTGTTGTCTAAGAATTATATCTTACTGTGTAAATATATTCTAAGATGTTTTTTCATCATAAAATTCCATAAAATGGTATCCATCTAGATAGTGTCTCCAAAAACGCAAGGAATAAACAATAGTAGTTCTCTCTAGGTCATGCATTGGGTAATTCCACTCATGAGGCCTAAAATGATGAGCCCTATATGAGATAACTTGTTAGTCCTGCATCAGAATAGATCCAATCCTATTACTTAATTCATCAAAATAAAAACTATATTATCTTTCTAGCTCTAATAGAATTAGTATAAAAATTGAATTCAATCTTCCATTCAACTTTTTAATGAATTCCTCACAAGATTCAGACCATATAAATTTGACACCATTATTTTCAGGCCTATAAGAAGTGATGCAAGGTGTGAGAAATCCAAGATGAATTTTATATAATAATAGAATTTCCCCAAGAAATTATTAATGTAAAATAGATTCTCAGGATGTTATTAGGAAACTAAAGATATCCCATTTTATGGGTCTGTTAAAACTCCTAACTCTGAGATGTTATGACTAGGTACTCATAAAGATCATACCTAGACCAAAATCCTATGTGAGGAATGTTTGAGAACCTAACACCCACAAGATGATAGCCTGACCTCATGTCAATCATTGAAAATACTCTGGATCCTCAAAGATGATCATATAGGTCATATATTCTAGTCAGTGGATAATGATTCATTACCATGAGCTAGTTCAAATGATTGTAATCCATGTAAAGCCTGAGGGTACTGTTTAACATCATGGAAAAAAGGACAAGTGACCACCCAATGAGAAGTGTTGTTGAGTAAAATACCTTTATCCTTAATATCTTTCAACAATTTCTTGAGATATGGAGGCTCCATTGGTTCCATCCTACAAGGGGAATGGTTGCTGGTGTTGTTCCTGGCACATGATTAGTGGTAAATTATACATCTTGCACTAGAGTCAGACTAGGGATGTTTTCTGAAAACACATCCCTTAACATTCCACTACAAGAAGTTAAATATTTTGTCGTAACATTTGGTTATCAAAAAAGGGTTGGTAATCTGAGTTTTCATGCTCCCCATTCCCTACTACTTGAGTCCAGCTCATGTCACATTGACATTCCATTCTACCTTATATAGGTGTCTTCATCCCTATAGTGATGTAAATTTCAACCTATGATGATAACAGACTATATGTTATTGGTATGGAACTACCAAGTCCATTCCAATGATTATATCAAATTCATTCATGTTGAGGACAGAAAGATTCCATATGAAGTGGTATCTGCCTATCTCAAGGTGAAAATCTATACAATGATGAACACCCTCTGATCGGATTCCTAACAGGGTATTAAGCATCATGAAACCGTATATGTTCTCAATCTCAGGGCCCATAATCTCTATAATAGTATCAGATATAAAATAGAGAGACACGCCTATGTCAAATAAATAATACACTAATGTGGAGGCTACTAGATTAGTACCTCAAACAATATAAGGTCTAGCACTATGCTCTTCTGTAATAGGAAGGACTTCATGTAACCGACATGTACTGTGGCCTTGAGTGACTACCTAACTTCCTAGAGCATGGTCGCTCTACTAGCACGGGGAAATCTGAGTCTAAATACCTATTCCTCAACTATCACCTTGGCCTAATCAACCAAAGGTATTTAAGCTGCCAATCTGGCATGATCCTACAATCCCGTCTCCGAAATGTGAGGTAGGAGTAGATCACTACTCACTAGATAGTAATGGAAATGTTCTCTAGAAATTCAGGATATGGCCCATCCTATCGTAGCCTCTATATTCCACTAGATCTCATAAGTACTAAGGATTTAGGTGTCATTGCTTGCCTCACTGGTGACATATTAGAAATCTATATGCACAAGTATCCTGACTACTACTACATCCCTGAGTAGCATAAAAAATATCTATTTTTTCCAGAAGAAGAAACCCTAATAGATCTAAGTGTAAAACTGCCCTACCTCATACCATCATATTCTCTCAAATATTTCATTATAATAATGAATTGGTTGTCTATGTCTGATATGTTTATATACCATAATACAATTACTTGCTATCAGATAGCGTATACCATCCAATCCTCAAATCATCGTGTGATCATAAAATCATGACCCACTAGAGTTAGTGTAAACCGCTACATCTATATAAAATGAGTAGAGTATTCCAACATTTAAATACCTCCCTTCGATAGGTTCTTTAATTATCCAGCATTGATGGCCATTAGATTCAGGCAAATGAAATAGTCATAGAAGTTAGTTTGGAAATCATCCCAAACCATATCAATATGCCAATCTGCCTGGGTAATAACATCCTAATACCACATGGTTGAATCGAATAGAATATACATAGCATTTTTGACCCTCAACTCTAGAGGTGTTTCCCGATGCTCGAATATAAAATAGTAGCTTTGTTCCTTGGATTAGCCACATGTGGTCTTCCATCCCCTAAAAAGGTGGATGCATGTTGCTACTGGATCTCTGGAGTAAACTCTTCTATACATCAGTTATGTTTACAAAAACCTTGCATAGATTGTAACATACAATCAAATCACTCTCGAAAATAGGTATCCGTACCCGTATTAGAAATATAAAGAGGTTCCATAGGTGTCATTGTAGTAAGAGTCACTGACAGCATAATACCGACCACCTCAGGTGCATGGTCATCACCAACATTAGGGAGTTCGAGTGGAGGATGTCCTGGAGGAATAAAACTACAATTCTAAACACATACCTTAGAATATATCATAGCAATTGAAAAGATTACGGATAGAATTCTTGGATAGGTGTGTAGCCATCCTATAGAAAAATCATACCCCTTTTCCTGCTCCAAAATTTAGGATTGGGTAAAATAGAAAGAATATTGAAGTTCATAAGAACTTAAGAGACTCAATAATTACCCCCTACTAAGGTAAGGTTCAGTTCTAGGTCCCTATTTCATATATATATATATATATATAATATGGTTATTCTTATGTTAAAAGTAATATTCATTTTAATTCAATACATATTTAAATATTGAAATCTCATTAAATGGTTAACTTGTATGGATTACCATTTCCAATCTATAAACGTCCATACTCCTTATGACCCTATATATGGAATCCACTTAACCAATACAATATCAAATTCCAACCCATGCGACCAATGTTATACGGATCAATGTGCCATAATTAACTATTTGAGATGCCTCCATTATCCTATTCAGGAAAACACTATTTGGTTAATGCCGGAGAATTAATTTTCAATCATGTCTTCCAATACCTTCAAGGAAATGTCATCACATTTCAATACATAATCAAGGAACTATCAATTTAAAAATGGAATACTCAAGCAGCAGATAAACGTGGAATTGAAAACTGTAAGCCATATTAGGCCAATTATGCCTATTTTGATGCATTTTCTGCATTTCCTTCATATCATTAAGCCATGGTAATGAAATATAATTTCAATAATACCACTAATAATAATATCACAAAACATGTGTTCTAACCAACAGTGAATTCGTATCAACTATAAATGGAAAAAACAATAACTGCAATTTTCCATCCTAGGTAATATGGGTTTCCCCTATTCATGGGTTGGCTATGTCCAGGTACATGGTCATTTTCAAATTCCTTTAACTCCTTTAATCCTGTCTAATACCCAAATAATAAGTCATAGGAAAATGTTTCTCTGATACAACTTTGTAACGTCCCGACATAGGATCCACTTAACATGTTCCCCAAGTCTGAGGGTTACATGGACTCAAGCATGACTTCACGTACACTAGAGGCTATCGAATAGTAGTGAGGTATTAAAGGTGGAATAGTGGGGATATTATACCCTCATATGAGAGTGTTATAGCGGATATGACAATAAACAATTACAAAATGGATGAAAATATAAAAAAATATAACAAATAAGTAGTGGAATAATAGAGAACTAAAAAAATTGAATAATAATAGCAACATCCTCTAGTGACTGTCATATACATGGATTCATGGCATTCTAACATACAAAATGGTATAAAGGAATAGGCATATACAATAATGCTACACAAAAACAACCAATTTTTTTATTCTAGAATCCCATGTATATACTCGATCCTCGACTCATATGCTCCATCTGAAGGTAAATCATATCAGTCCTCTATACCATGACACTTTAGCTTATCCGTAACTACAAACAAATAATATACTAAGGTATTAAAGGAATTCTGATTAGTGTGTGAGATAAAATCCCAGTAGTTCATCACCGATGGTGTCTAAACATAATCCACGGAGTGCTACTAGCTAAATAGTGTACCTATAATAATAATTAATTATAAAAACTAAACAGTTAAATTTGAAACTCCTTAGGTTCCAAAAGGGCACATAGTGACTATACCTACTTTGGATCATGGCCAAAATTAGTGTCTAATGAGTAACTATATACATAGTAGTAATATATATATGGTCTAGTTATATATAACATCCACCTATATGTACCATTGACGTTAAGAAATGAGATTCCATATAACTTGAATACTATGTTCTATCATAAACAGGGCATAACTCAGTCATCAATAACCAGTCTAAACAAGCCTATATGCTCAAGAAAATGGTTACATGTCTTACATATCATAATGACTTGGTGATGTCATGTCTATCACTCGAGGTGGTGGGTGTGACTTCATTCTCACACCCGTAACTAGGGGCATGCTAAGTCATTCCCACTATCCCAATAGTGTCTATAGTGTGAGACATCATTCTCAATACCTAATATAAGGGAGCATGAATCACCATTCCCAAAAGATCCCTAACCATCATCCCAAAACCGATATCAAATGATTATTCATATTTATTATAAGAATCAGGAGGCATTACCTCTCATGCTTTATGCTTATTAAGACCAATTATAACATATGGCATTATAATTCCAAAATTACATTTTACAAAACATGAAATGATTGGTGTGTCATTTCCACCCTTAAAAATTGATTCCATTAAAACTGTTTCATTCATCTAAAAAAGTCACACCATCATTATCAATCCATTATATTTAATAAATTCCATTAAATTTATTAAAGGATAATAATTTATTTTATAAGGCTCCAAGAGTCATTTAGAAGGTGTCATGGTCCATAGGAAAATTACCTACACGGTACATTCAAATTATAAGTCATTCCAAGCACTTATTATGTCCTTTCGGTTCATTAATCATTTATATGGGAGTGAGAAAACTCAATCAAAACCCAATACGAGTGCTTAGGTGTAATTCGGTTCAATTAAACAATTAACAATAAAGGTAAATTCAAGTCGAAACAACCAAGGGGTGTCCATAACATAGTTTAACATCCTTTAATTTACTAAAAAATTATCCTTGGGGGTTAATAAGGTGAGTATATCAAATTGTAATCATTAAATCCATTTTTGGGAGATGCTAAATAAAGGATGACATGTGGAACAACCCCCACAACATTGAAAAGGCCGAATGTTTTTTGGAAAATGAAGTTTCCACATACCATAGGTTCATTAATGACTTCTCCTCTGATGGAATCCTTAAATTCTAAGTATGTTTGGAGAAATAAAATTAATGGTTTGAATCCCTAAAAATAGGGGAAATCGTTGGCTTATAAATAGAACCATGGATCCAAATATTAACTAAAATGGGAAATGTAGGGGGGTAGAGAATACATATAGATATCTAATTCATTAGATGGATATTAATTTTGACTTCAGATGTGGGAGATATATCAATCCATTGGTTTAAAATATTGGGAGCTCATGAGAGAAGGAAAACCAAAACATCTATTGTAACAGGAAGAGAGAGAGAGAGAAATAAAATAGGTTTAATGATCGATTAATTGTAATTTGGGAATTTCACCCTCAAAATATGGGTGTACGGTTTTATCAATAGGTTTGGAAAAACCATGCAAAAACCATTAGACCCTTACTATACAAGGTAAATCCTCATATGGTTGGCCAAATTGTGTGTAAATCGTGCTCCCCCTACTATCCATCCCCACACAATTAAGGTTCACAGTTTCCTTTACCATGAGCCAACATTTCAAAATGGCCATCTCAAAAACTCTAAGGTGGATCACATGGTCATGAACCTTGGGTCCCATTGTCAAAGACAAACCAAGCTTCCCATGCGGCTCCTATGTTATACACCACATGTATATTAAAAACAATATGGGGTTGGCTGCACAGTCTCTCCTTATTGGGTAGCATAGTTTTTTTCCCAAAATCTTCGTATTTTGGGCTCCAAAGATGGCTCAGACACCCATGTGGCCTTCGTGACTCCATTTTGTAACGTTATAAGGGGAGTTTAAAATAATTTATCCCCAAAACAAATAATTTATACCTAAATGAAAAATAGGGTCATTATAATTTTTATTTCTCTAAAAAGATAATGAAATGTAAAAAATATATCCAAAAGGAACCAAAGAAAATTTATCCTTTATCCATGTCCTTTTTAGCTCTCAAATTCGAAAAAGCAATCTATTTTAAATTTTAGGAATCCCTTACAGGAATTGCCTACATGATAAATATGGATACATGAGAAAATCAGTTACATGACATATCACTTATGAAAAACACCTATGCATAATTTTATATGTTAATCTAAAACATTTTTCACCAACATTAATTCCCTTACATTATAATTCACACATGTGAGGAATTCAGATACATGAATTTCATATGTGGTCAATTCCCTAATGCAAACCCCATATGTGATTCTCATACATCTATTTTCTTATGGGAATCACCCACATATATTCCCTTACATGGATAATTGTACTATATATAGAAGAAATCATAGGTGAAATTCTCTTATGTAAAATCTATACAAATTTATGATATTTTTTTCATTATAGTTCATTTTTTAATGTGGTCCATCTTTATATCATATACATAATTTATTAAAATGATTTTATAAATCCATATTAATTATATAGAACCTATCAGAATAATTTTTCAATTTTTAGACATGTTTTTTATAAATAAAAAATAGGGTTTTAGTTTCACTCATGAAATGTACAACATGCAATTTAAAAATTCATTTTTTTTATTTTTAGTTTTTTTCATTGATTTTATCATTTGTAAATTAATATTATATGATATTAAACTCTTAAAATAATTTTTTTAATATTTTTACTGTAGTTTTATTTTGTTTTTAATTTCTTCAAATATTTACTACTCGTCCTAAAATAATCTTTTTTAAATTTCATATTTTTATATTGAAAACTTATTATTTTCATTGGAATTATCATTGACCGTTTATTATATAGAATATTTCAATTACATATTAGACGATTTCAAATTAGTTTGAATCATTCGTTTCTATTTTAAATTTCAATCAAGAGTTTTGTGATTTATATACAATTGTAATATCTTTTTCTCTCTCTCCGATAATCCAGTTTTACCGTTTTTATGGTTTTCAATTTGTTTTAAATATTTTCCTTATTGTGTAGTCAATATAGATTTTGTTTTAATGGACTTGAGGATGCTTGGCAAAAATAAATAGGCATATACAATTACATAAAAATAAGATCATACAACTTAAGGAGATAAAAATATGTGATACTCTATGAGCCTTAAAATTATCCAATACATTTTTTTACTACTGATAGAGGATCTCTTGGTGGATATACAATAATTTTTATGACTTATAATACCTTGATGAGGTAATAAATCTGTATAAACACTTAAGAACCAATACTGGTGTTTTATTCTTCTTCTATCTATTTCATCTATTATCATGAGTATGTAACACTCATTCCTATCATTCACTAACACTATATTATTATATTTATGGTTTTACATACAAAAGAATCTCTTCTTCATTCTTTTTCACTTTGTGACTCTCGGATTTTAAATTTAGGAATGTTCGCATTGCGACTCCATTGTATAAATTTAGGTTTTTTATTAGGTTTTGAATCCGTATATAAAATTTAGTGTATCATGGTTATCCCTCCGCTTTGTAGAAAAGTATTTCGTAATTGGGTTATAAATCCTCTTTAAAAAATAGGTAGTACACAAAATATATCTTGGTGAGTTGAGGTGTATATGTGTAGACTTGGTCCATTTTGGGCTAAAATGTGTAAAATTTATTGTCTTATTTTTTTTATTTCCACTACAAATCAACTCTCCTAATTAACATTAAAAATTAGTTTAAATTTTCAATTTATTTTATTAAAGTTTTTAATATGGTATATTCACATTTCTCTAGACCCTCTTCTATTACCCTTTATGACATAATCATTTATATCATAGGTTAACCTTCTTAAGGATAGTATAGATCAGGTATTATTTTCATGATATAAATTTCACGACCCGTCCTCGGGGCCCGTGCCGTGACTACCCCAAGCCCGCCTTCCATAGGCCAGGGGCTGGCGACTAGCACCAAGGCGTAAATCCCAACAAAAAGGGAAGGCATTGCCTTTGAAAAGTAAACAAGCACCACAGAGTAAGCAAACGGAAAAGTAAACACTAAGTAAAAACTGTACAAGCTGTGCTGAAAGTAAAAGGGGCCGGAAATACAAGCCCAACTGTAAAGTACAACTGAAAGGAAAAACAGCAACTGAAAGGAAAAACTGCAGCGTCGAGCCGTCCTCTGGAAGTCCCACCTCACAAATATCCTACCAAGGGGGTAGGATATTTCTGGATAGCATCCTATCCAGTGGCTCTAAGTGGTTTCCAAGTGGCTTAAGTGAAATAAAATAAAGTTGTCGCAAAATTATTTTATTTCACTTAAGCCACTTGGAAGCCACTTGGAGCCACTGGATAGGATGCTATCCAGAAATATCCTACCCCCTTGGTAGGATATTTGTGAGGTGGGACTTCTAGAGGATGGCTCGACGCTGCAGTTTTTCCTTTCAGTTGCTGTTTTTCCTTTCAGTTGTACTTTACAGTTGGGCTTGTATTTCCGGCCCCTTTTACTTTCAGCACAGCTTGTACAGTTTTTACTTAGTGTTTACTTTTCCGTTTTCTTAATCTGTGGTGCTTGTTTACTTTTCAAAGGCAATGCCTTCCCTTTTTGTTGGGATTTACGCCTTGGTGCTAGTCGCCAGCCCCTGGCCTATGGAAGGCGGGCTTGGGGTAGTCACGGCACGGGCCCCGAGGACGGGTCGTGACAAATTGGTATCAGAGGTGGTCAGGGCCACGACAGAGAAGGTCCAGGTGAGCACATGGGAGCGGAAGGCTCAGATGCGTGCTCAGTACCGCCTTGTATCCCTAGTTTGTGTTGAAGCTTTACGGGGACGTAAAGCCCTGAGGTGGGAGTAATGTAAAGACCCGTAAAATTTAGGGGTCTTTACATTGCTCCCACCTCAGGGCTTTACGTCCCCGTAATGCTTCAACACAAACTAGGGATACAAGGCGGTACTGAGCACGCATCTGAGCCTTCCGCTCCCATGTGCTCACCTGGACCTTCTCTGTCGTGGCCCGGACCACCTCTGGTCCCACTAGAGCTGTCACGATTTCTTCCTTGCCGATAAGAGAAATCTGGTCTCATCCCCTGGATAAACCACGTTCTTCGCCTAATACGGTCAATCCCGACATAGATGATACTAATCCATACCAAGGATGACGTCGTAAGGCCTCGACGCTACTACCAAGAGATCCAACCGTTACTCTCGCCTCCAAGGGTTGAGTCACACTGTCGGCTTTAGTGTGTGGTAACTGGTCTCCTCCAGTAGATGTCTCACAAGTGAGGGTCAAGTCAACATCCAAAACTGGAACCTCTTAGTAACATCACGAAAGAGGACAGGAACGTAAATATCACAAAGGTATGCGTCTTTTATTATTGCATCTCATAATACAAGACGCTACACAAAAGCAACAAGGAACCAGAAGTACAAAGGACGTATCCACTAGTTCTGCTCCTGTCCATCTGCTCCCAGAGCTCCATGTTCGAAGGCCTCGGCTGCCTGAAGCTGAGCTCTCGCATGTTCACCTACTCCCTGTGGTCGGGGCGGACCTCCTGGTGGTGGTGGTGGCAGAGCCTCAAAGCGTCGCCCACCTCCTGCTGCGCGGCCAGCTCCTCTGCCTCGTCCGCCTCCTCCCTGCGGACCGCCACGGTCGAACCTCTGCCTCTGCCTGGGAGGTTCTTCACTTAACTGCTGATCATCAGCATGGCGGGTCGGTCAGTCACGAGCTATGTGACCAATCCCGCCACAGGAGTAACACTGCCCACTCTCGGCACGCCTGGCTCTGACTCCACCCCGGCTCCCCCGCACAACTGAGCCTGAGTCGTGCAGTCGGCCACCGGTAGGTCTGGTCTGCCTGGAACCCTGAGTCATCCGTCGGCTACCTACTGCCGATGACTCCGCTATCTGCCGCCCTGCGGCAGGTCTCGCTGTGGACTCAGCCAGGAAGCTCTCGATCAGAAGGGCTCTCTCTAGCACTCCTGCCTGGATCGGGATGTTAAGAGAGATCAGCGATGCCCTGATCTCATGTCTCAATCCCTGCTCGAAGGTCCGGGCCCGAAAGAAGGGGTCCCGTACCATATCTGTCGAGTACCGAGAAAGGTCGGTGAACCTCGCCGCGTACTGAGCGACCGTTAAGCTGCCCTGCCGCAGCTGAAGAAGCTCCTGGATGTGCACCGCACGGAGGGTGGCCGGGACGAACTCTGAGCGGAAGAGGCTCTCGAAGTCCGTCCAGATGAGGGTGGCCTCATCGTGTACCTGGAGCATCAGGCTCCACCATCGTCCGGCTACTGCGTGCAGTAGGCTCGCCGCGAGGATCACCATGAGGTCTGCTGGTGTCCTCACTAGCCTGAAAACTCGGACGACCGCCTCCAGCCAGTCCTCGGCTGCCTGGGGGTCCGACTCCCCACGGAACCTGGGTGGTCGCCGACGCCTCGGAGCTCTGCACGAGTTCCAGCGCCAGCGACCACCCAGGTTCCGTGGGGAGTCGGACCCCCAGGCAGCCGAGGACTGGCTGGAGGCGGTCGTCCAAGTTTTCAGGCTAGTGAGGACACCAGCAGACCTCATGGTGATCCTCGCGGCGAGCCTACTGCACGCAGCAGCCGGACGATGGTGGAGCCTGATTCTCCAGGTACACGATGAGGCCACCCTCATCTGGACGGACTTCGAGAGCCTCTTCCGCTCAGAGTTCATCCCGGCCACCCTCCGTGCGGTGCGCATCCAGGAGCTTCTTCAGCTGCGGCAGGGCAGCTTGACGGTCGCTCAGTACGCGGCGAGGTTCACCGACCTTTCTCGGTACTCGACAGATATGGTACGGGACCCCTTCTTTCGGGCCCGGACCTTCGAGCAGGGATTGAGACATGAGATCAGGGCATCGCTGATCTCTCTTAACATCCCGACCCAGGCAGGAGTGCTAGAGAGAGCCCTTCTGATCGAGAGCTTCCTGGCTGAGT
Source organism: Viscum album (assembly GCA_963277665.1). Lineage (NCBI taxonomy): Eukaryota > Viridiplantae > Streptophyta > Magnoliopsida > Santalales > Viscaceae > Viscum > Viscum album. The sequence goes on from OY728142.1 coordinate 1,547,115,089, forward strand.
CCACAGCGAGACCTGCCGCAGGGCGGCAGATAGCGGAGTCATCGACAGCAGGTAGCCGACGGATGACTCAGGGTTCCAGGCAGACCAGACCTACCGGTGGCCGACTGCACGACTCAGGCTCAGTTGTGCGGGGGAGCCGGGGTGGAGTCAGAGCCAGGCGTGCCGAGAGTGGGCAGTGTTACTCCTGTGGCGGGATTGGTCACATAGCTCGTGACTGTCCGACCCGCCATGCTGATGATCAGCAGTTAAGTGAAGAACCTCCCAGGAAGAGGCAGAGGTTCGACCGTGGCGGTCCGCAGGGAGAAGGCGGACGAGGCAGAGGAGCTGGCCGCGCAGCAGGAGGTGGGCGACGCTTTGAGGCTCTGCCACCACCACCACCAGGAGGTCCGCCCCGACCACAGGGAGTAGGTGAACATGCGAGAGCTCAGCTTCAGGCAGCCGAGGCCTTCGAACATGGAGCTCTGGGAGCAGATGGACAGGAGCAGAACTAGTGGATACGTCCTTTGTACTTCTGGTTCCTTGTTGCTTTTGTGTAGCGTCTTGTATTATGAGATGCAATAATAAAAGACGCATACCTTTGTGATATTTACGTTCCTGTCCTCTTTCGTGATGTTACTAAGAGGTTCCAGTTTTGGCTGTTGACTTGACCCTCACTTGTGAGACATCTACTGGAGGAGGCCAGTTACCACACACTAAAGCCGACAGTGTGACTCAACCCTTGGAGGCGAGAGTAACGGTTGGATCTCTTGGTAGTAGCGTCGAGGCCTTACGACGTCATCCTTGGTATGGATTAGTATCATCTATGTCGGGATTGACCGTATTAGGCGAAGAACGTGGTTTATCCAGGGGATGAGACCAGATTTCTCTTATCGGCAAGGAAGAAATCGTGACAGCTCTAGTGGGACCAGAGGTGGTCCGGGCCATGACAGAGAAGGTCCAGGTGAGCACATGGGAGCGGAAGGCTCAGATGCGTGCTCAGTACCGCCTTGTATCCCTAGTTTGTGTTGAAGCTTTACGGGGACGTAAAGCCCTGAGGTGGGAGTAATGTAAAGACCCGTAAAATTCAAGGGAATTTTTTTTTTCTTAATTTTCTTTAGATTTTTACAAGAGCGCGGTTTCTGACGGCACCTGATTCCGAGGCCCGGAGTGCCCGGAATTAATTTCCGTAGTTTGGCTCGGGTACGTTCAGTGAACGAACGAGCGGGAATTCCTAACTTTTGATCCGGTGCTCGGAATTGAAATCCGAGGGCACCGATGAACTCGCAGCGCCGATATTCGCTTAATGAGACCTTATCGGGAGTTGCGTTTGTTGCGGGTTGAAAGTTACGTTTTGGGGTTTTTCAGTTAAGTTAAATAAAATTTGTGTAAGACAAATTTTATTTTAACTTATTTAAAAACCTATCAAAGGAGGTTGGAAGTGGGACCCACACCCACTTAACCTCCCTTGGGAGGATTAAGTGTGGTGGGGCCCACACGAACCCCTTTTCTTTTCAAATTCTCTCAACGTACTTAACCCCTTTTTAATTGGCCTATGTAACTCTTAATTAATTTTGGGAGTTAACTCTTTTGAATTTCAAACATTTGAAATTCTTTTGAGTTATGTGTTATTAAAATAAGATGTAATCTTATTTGTTTATGGGTTGTTGTTTTTTTTTCCCTTGAGAGCTTTTGAGAGCTCCTCTTCATCTTCTCCAGCGAAGAACGTCTTCATCCTCAACGAAGAACGACAACACTTCGTCAAGGATCATCGACTCGGCGACCCGGTATCTTCGGACCTCTTCTTCCTCCTCGGACCTTCTTCGTCGGCAAACGAAGATCCGCCAACGTCGTGTCTCTTCGGGCATAACACTTCGTCAACGGATTTGACGAACGTCGACCACGACACCCGACCTCCGCGACGCCGTCTTCCGCGGAGCGTAGCCGAACCTTTGAATCTTAAACCCGAGGTAGGGGTTGTTGATTCAATATTTATTTATTCCGTTTCTTGATCCTGGTTTTCGCATGTCAAACTTGAGACTTTTAAATGTTTTAAGTTGCGTTATTTTTTTAACGAGAGGGGGGCCGGACCACACGAACACGGCCGAACCCCCTCCATCGTTCTTGTTTAATTATTTTGCGGAGGAAAGCAAGTGGCGTGGTGCCGTCGCACCACGCGGATGAACGCGCGAATATCTTGCGCGATGCCGTCGCACGCACCTTGGAAGTAACAACAAGAACACGACGCCGTCGCGCCGCGTTGAACATTATCAAAGCACGGCGAAGGGACGCGGTGCCGTCGCACCGCGCCGGATGACGAACGCCGCGGCCGGTTCTGGGCCGCGACGGGACGAGAAGACCGCGGCCGGTTCCGGGCCGCGGCGGGAAGAGAAGACCGCGGCCGGTTCCGGGCCGCGGCGGGACGAGGAGACCGCGGCCGGTTCCGGGTCGCGGCGGAAGGAAAGACCGGCGGCCGGGCCGCCGGCGTCGGAAGTCGAGGGCGGGACCGGAATTTCCGGTCCCGTTGGTAAAAACCGGCCGGCCAGCAGGCCGGCCGGATGTCATAAAACCGGGGGAATAAATCCCCCGGCTGGTTTAACAAACCCCCCTCTTAATGAGGGGGGCGGTTCATTAAAGGAGGGGGGGCAACAGCCCCCCCAGTTCGTTCCAGCCGGCCCCCACTTGCGGGGGCCGTTTGTTGCAAGGCACGGCACAAGGTCGTGCCGCCTTGACAAAACGCGGGGCTTAGCCCCCGCGTGCCTCCCACGTGCGGCGCCTGGCGCCGCCGCCGCGGCCCGCCGCCGCGCCGCCGCGCCGCCGCCCGCCGCCGCCGTTCGCCGCCGCCGGCCGCCGCCGCCGGCCTCCGCGCCGCCCAGGGGGGGTCGGGCCGGGTCGGCCCGGACCCAGACCCCCCCGTTTCGGACCAGTTTCGGTTTTTGGCTCATAACTTGAGCCTCGGACCTCCGAATGACGAACCTTCTGCGGCAACGCGATCCTTGGATCGAGACGGTCGTTTCGGTATATCGCACTCAAGGTTTCGGTTTACTTTGAGTTCGGCCGGGTTGGTTCGTTCACGAAACCAACCGGGCCTTCGGAGCGGAAACACTCATATCTTGAGCTACGGACGTCCGATTGACGTGTCGTCAGTCGCGTAGTGTTCCTCTTAGTGAGACGGATCTTTTGGCATACTCCGCCCGAGGTTTGGACGCAGGTGGAGTACGGTCGGGTTGGTTTTGCCTTAAAAACCAACCGGGCCCCGGAGACGAAAATGCCAATAACTCTCAGACCGGGCGTCCTATCGACGCGCCGTCTGTTGCGTTGAGTTCCTGTTGACGGTACGGAACTTTTGGATACATCAACTCTGGTCTTTGTGACAGTTGATGTATCAGCCTCTCGGCTCGTGGAGCGGACCCTCCGAACGAGCTAGCTGTGTGCGGGAACCCTAGTGCTGGCTGCGACTGTTCTACTGCTACGACTGCTACTGTGACTGCGACGACGACAGTACAGAGATCCTGTGTGGATTCGACGATGACGACTACAACACTCAGCGATCCTACGTGGATCAGTGCTACAGGTTCTGTGTGAGCCCGATCCTGTGTGGGTCCTTGCGCTCAGCGGTTCTGTGTGAGCCAGCGCCTACAGGTTCTGTGTGAGCCCGATCCTGTGTGGGTCTTCTGCGGGGGTTAGTTACCTATCGATCCTTCGTGGGTCCGACGACTTAGATGGATCAGTGATCATCTTTATCGTCCTTGAAGAAGTATACCTGTGTGAGCTGAATCCTGTTGCTTTCCTGTGTGGATTGTGTTGTGCAATCCTGTGTGGATTATGTTTTGCTTTCCTTTGTGGAATACGTATACTTTCCTGCGTGGACTGAGTTGTACTTGGGCTCGGAGGTTGGAGCGTATTTGAATTGATGACTTAGGTATATGTATGGGCATATACCTAAGCAGTGTCGGTTGTTACTTCGTGATTGTACTTTTCTTCGTGGTTTATCCTTTGTGGATTTGAGAGACCTTCAGGGGTCTCGGGGTCCCTACTGAGTAGCTTATACTCACCCCTGCACGGGCTTTGCCCGCACTACGTTGTGTTGGTTGCAGACGACGGACAGCGTTGACCTTAGCTGAGGCTTGTAGAGCGGGACGGTACCCGGAGGTGGACCACTGGGCGGGACGTGCACGGAGCGGACGGCGGGACCCGAGGAGCAGAGGAGCTATCTGTTCCCACCCTTCAGGTGGGATTTCCGGTGGACAGCTCGGAGTAGTGGCTTTTACTTTACAGTTGCTGTTTATCCCTTTTCGAGTTGTACTTTACTTTCAGTTTGGGTTTGTATTCTGGCCCATTTACTTTTCTGCACTTTCAGTTGTACTCTGCTTGTTTAGTGTTTACTTTCCGCTTGCTTACTCTGTGGTGTTGGTTACTTTTCAAAGGCAATGCCTTCCCTTTTTACTGGGATTTACGCCTTGGTGCTAGTCGCCAGCCCCTGCCCTATGGAAGGCGGGCTTGGGGTAGTCACGGCACGGACCCCGAGGGCGGGTCGTGACAATAAAATAATTTGTATCAGAGTTTATTCCTTTTTAAATTATCCAATCCTTCTATATATTTTTATACTTATATTTTATTGTTTCAACTTAATCCTAGACCTCACAATCTAAGGAAAAAGATATTTTAGATTAAATGATTAAACATAAATGATTCCTACATTCCTCAAAAACCAAAAAAAAATTCTCGAAATATTTATTCGTTATAGTGATCTAGAATTTAGGTATGCCTCAAATAATTAAAATAGAACATTATTTCTTCATCGAAAAATAGTTAACAATATCGAATACTGACCGAGATACACCTACTGGAAATGATGATACTAAAAGTGTGTTAAATTATATAGCCATTAATATTATATATTGTTCTATTGATAAAATTATTTGTATACTTTTGTATACTTGTAATATAGATTATGAAATTCAGAATATTCTACAAGTTACAGACCTTGTCTCAAAAAATTAATTCTAACTAAGCTTGGAATTCACTGAGATAAGTACCAAGACATCAATATTTATGAATATGAGACAATAAATCAAATTTTCCACCAATTAACATTCATTATTAATTGAATTAACTCCCTTGGAGAAGATTTAGAAAAAATATCTCTTATTGAGAAATTCGTACGAGAACTACTGAAGAAATGGAAAAAAGATGGGTTTCATTGAATAAAAATGAACATTAAAGGGTATACTCCAGAAGAAGTGATTAGATCAATGTTGTAGTATGAATTGTAATTTAAGAATATAAAATAATTAGAGGAAATGAAGAATTTTTTTTTATCTAAATCTATAAATGTTATTTCTAATGACTCTTCGGATTTAGAATTATAGGATAGTGAAAAAGAATATATAGATATGATTGTGAATTGAGTCTACAAACCAATGAAAAATAATTGATTCAATAATTGATTTAGAAAAAATACCCAAAAGGTAAAATTAAAGGGAGATAATGAAGGTACTATTAATTAAAATAATCAAATGTTGTTTTTATTGTATAAAGAAATAATATATGATGTCTGACTGTCTAAAAATAAATAATAAATGAAAAGAAAAAAAATGAAAAAGATGCATTGAAAACATGTTGGATTTTTACTAAAAAAATATGATTCTAGTGATGAATCTAAAAAATAATATGTTAACTTTTACTTCATTGCTTCATTGGATAAGTTTTGTGATGTTAGATTTTATTCTGTACGTTTTTTTTCTAATTATGATTCACATAATCTAAATTTTTATGAATTAAATAAAAAAATTGAAAATGAAGAAAATATATTTTCAAAGCGACAAATATATATAAGAAAAATAAACAAAATAGTTAAATTATTATTTCTGTATATAAAATAATTTTACATGAGAGTGAAAAATTAAGAAACACAAATTATGATTCTCATTTTATAGTTTATGATAATTTTAAAAATTCTAAATAATTAAATGTGAAATTTAAAGAGGAAGTTAAAGTTTATCTAATTATATTAAATTCCAGGAAAAATATCATACAATTATGACTTTGGATAAACTAAATAAAAATAAAAATGGTATTGGATATGCTAGGAGACAACCTCAAATGTATAGAAATAATTTTTCTGTCAAAATGGATGTACTTAAACTATTACATTTTTTAAATGTGGAATGAAAGGTCACTATGAAAATGATAGTTCTCCTAAATTCAAAAAATATATGGGATTTAAAAAAACTCATATTTATAAGTCCTTATAATCTAGAGTACCATATAATACATGTATAAATTCAGTATGGGTACCTAAAAATTATATTACAAAATTATTAGACCCAAAGTAGCTTGGGTATCAAAATTTTCATGTAATAGATTTTTGCATGGAAAATATATTCTATATATCATGAACTATATATGGTTAGTGGATACTAAAAGCTCTAGGAATATGACTGGAGACCCATCAATGATTACCATATACATCCCATGTGACGGAGGCACTATTACATTTATTGATAATTAGAAACAGAATGTAAAAGCTTTTGGTAAATATGGTATTTGTAATTATCAATTTTTTTACAATGTTTTATACATTAAAGTTTTAAAATAAAATTTAATAATTATATATTAATTATGTGATAATGGAATAGAAATTAAATTTAAAAATTATCAGTGTTTACTTTTTAATGATGATTATTTATTATTCAATTCTAATCGAAATAAAAATATTTATATTGTTGATTTTTCCTAACTAATTTATCAATATATTAAGGGATTGAATGTTTTTCAGAATGATGGAATTTTTTGGAATCAACAATTTGTTCATGTTAAATTCATAATGTTACATAATATCTGTAAACATGCTAATGGGATAAAATTACCTACCTTGAATAAAGAACACATTCATGTTTTGGACACATGCATGAAAGGGAAACAACATAATGTTTCATTCATACCAGTCAATCTGATAATTAGAAATAAATATTTATATAATGTACATCTTGAATTATTTATTCCTAGTCAAATTTATAACCTTATAGGAAATAAATATACTTTAGTTATTATTGATTTTTATAGTATATTTACATGATTTTACTTTCATTCATATAAAAATTATACTTTATCTATATTTGTTACTTTTTAATACTTATTTCAAAATGAAAAATGATATATGGTTTTTTATTCATTGTAATAAAAGAGGTGGATTTAATAATTTATAATTTAATTTTTTTTTGAAAAGAACCGTTATTTTCATAATTTTTATGCTCCTAGAACACCATAGAAAAATTGGGTTATAAAATGGAAAAATAAAACTCTTATTGGAATGTATAGAACTATGTTAAGTGAATATAATTTGGCAAGATATTTTTTGGTAGAAGATTTTTATTATATTATTATATTTCAAATATATTTCTTATTATATGTTTATTAAATAAAACTCTTTATGAATTATTTAAAAAAATCCTAATTTTTTTTAATTTAGTGTTTTTCATTGTAATTTTGTTTTTGAATTCAAATTATAATTTAAAAAAATATAATTCTAAAATTGATGTTTTTATTTTTCATGGTTATAATAATAATAATATATCTTCTATATTTTATAAAAAATAATTATTTCCATTAAATAATATATTCATGTTATTTTTTATGAAAATAATCTATAATTAGTTCCTCATTCTATTGATCTTATTGATGAGTTTATAGTTTTTTATTTTTGTGATGGACAATATCAAGATAAGGATGAATCAATTGAGTGGGATCATACATCTTCTCATATTGATCCTCAATAATGGAAGAATCATAGAGATCATATGGTTCAAAATTTTATTGGTAATATTGATTCTAGTATTAAAAATACATTTTTTTAAAAAAATTGTACTAATTCTGCTTTTATTTATGATTTTATTCATAATAATATTAATGATTATTTAAGTGATTCTAACTAGATTATTGGTACAGAATATGGTACTAATTTTTTTTATAAATAATTTTTGTTCTTATGTTTAATTTCTTAAGGATAAAAATGTAATTGGAAGTAAAGGTATCCTTATAAATAATCTGGATGAATCATGATAGATTTTTTAGAAAAAAGATAGATTTGTTTCTTAATGATACTATGTTGAAGAATGTATAAACATTGAAGATTATTTTTCATCATTATAAATGTCATATGCTATTAAAATATTGTTATAGTTTACTCATTTTCAGGTTTTTCAATTATATCAAATTGACGAAAAAAGTTCTTTATTAAATGGTTTTATAACCGAAGAAGTTTAAGTAAATCTACCACCTAGATTTGAAAATTAAATATTTTCTAATCATGATTTTATGTTATCTAAAGCTTGGTATGGTCCCAAATAATAACCTCATGTTTGGTATTATAAGATTTAATTGTTTATGTTAAATAATTGTTAAAATAAAGGTAATTTTTATCCTGAAACTTTTATTAAAATAATTTCAAACGATATTGTAATTGTCAAATTTTATATTTATTATGTAGTTTTTGGTTATTCTAGTAAAAAAATTTGTAATGATTTTTAGACTTTTATGTCATTTGATTATTACATAATTTTAATGGTAAATTTCATTTTCATTCATGGAATTAAAATTTATCAAAGGAAAAATAAATTTTTTCTTAATCAATCTACGTATATTGATGAGTAAGTTAAAAGGTTTCGTATCAATTCATCTAAATCTATATAACTCCTATTATGACAAGTTGTAAATTAGATATTGATGAATCTAGAAAATATATTGATATTACGGTTTATATTGGAATGAAATGTAACTTGATTTATTTTACTTTATATAGACCTGATATCATGTTTCCAGTTTATCTATGTGTAATATGTTATAAAGAACCTAAAGAATGTCATAGTAAATCTATGAAAAGAATAATAAGATGTGTTAAAGGAACTGTTAATATCAGTTTGTTTTATTCTATGTATAATTATTTCAACTTAATTTCATTTTCTTGGAATTATTTGGGAGTATATAAAATTGATTGAAAAAAAACATCAGGTATGTGTCATTTTCCTAAAAATTTTATTAATTTCTTGGTCTTTTAAAAAGGAATTGTATATTTCTCTATCTACTATTGAAGATGATTATATTTATGCTGCTAGTTATTATGATAAAGGTTTCTATATTAAGTAAGCATTATGTGATTTTGTTATTCATATATATAAATTTTCTTTTTATGGTGATAATGAATCTAGAGTTTCTATTTCAAGGAATCCTTTATAGCATTCTAAAACAAATCAATTTGATGTTTGATTTCATTTTATTAGAGATTATATGAATATAGGATATATAGTTTTAGAGTTTATACCTACTAAAAATTAATATAAATATATATTAAATAATCCTTTATACTTTTCTCAATTTGAAAAACATATATTTGCGCTTTTAATATTTCAATATTAATAGTATTGTGTATTCATGTGTTTAAGGGGAGCTTAAGTATGAATATATGCATAATTATTTGTATTTATTTTCATTATGTAAAATATAGAATATGTATTTCATATTGATTTTTGTTAATTTATATACATATTTATTCATAATATAACTGGTTTTTAATCTTATCATACATATTATATGATATTAACTTTTTATTTAAAAATTTAGTTTTCATAAAATCTTTTTTTTAAAAGATTTATTATTATTATTGTTATAAATAGTCTTTTAAAAATTCATCTTAATAAATACTATTCTATGTTTTAAAAGTGGATCATATTATCTTGGATCTTTGTTAAATGTTTTAAAAAAATTATTTCATTTTGTTTATTTATAATAAGGTGAAATTATTTTGGTTATTAATGTTTGGTTTTTTAATCAAATAGAAACTGAGAGACTATTTGTTCATGTTCATTGTAATTACCCAATGTATTCAATAGAAATTTTATTCTTATAATTATGTCATCTAATCACATGAAATAACAACATAGTGAACTACTAAGTTCTAGGTGACCTTTAAACATAATTTTTCACTTCTATGATTTGAATTTTGAAAATATGACTTACAGGGTTGTGATAAGTAAGTTATTTGGAGTCTAATATGACCAACTTAATTTTTGTTGAGTTGTAACATACCATTATGAATAGTAACTTTACCCTAATGAAAAGTAACCATACCTATGATAGTATATAAATAAGAGTTAAGTAGATGTACGATATACCTATATTTGGGAATAAGAAAATAAATGTTTTAAAATTGTTATTTTATGAGTAAATTATGTATTTAATTAAAAATTCAATTAATCATATTTAGAAAATTATTTTGGAAAAAATGGATTTCATATTTTGATTCTACACATCGAATAATGTTTCAGGTGATTTTTTGGGATTTTTCTAAAATACTATAATTTTTTATGAATAGTAATATACGATATTTTACAATAAAGGCTAAATAATGGATTTATTGAGTCAATAATGATGACATACTAATGTAAGATCAATTGGTTCAAAAAAACAAGCACTTAATACAATTTTTGGTCATAGAATCATCACTATTTTTGGCCTTGATGGAGGATAATAAACTAAGGAATGGAATATTATGAGAACTCTCTTCTCCTCCACTATAAATTCCACCCATCCTAACCTCTTTTCTTCCCTCCTCTTAAACTTCATGACTTGCTAATATTATTCCCAATTATCTCCTCAAGATCCTCCCTAATGTCCAATATCCCTTAGTCTCTTCAAAATACTAATCAAATTTATTTAAGAAGCATTGAAGAGGCAATCCCCCTATCTCTTTTCCTTTAATTTCCTTTCAACATGAAGTTATTTTCATAAATTTCTCACCACATATCCTCATAAAAATGGTTTGGAAACTACAATATCTTAAATATAATGAAATTTTGTTATACTAATGTGAAAATATACCATCCAACCACATTACCTTCTTCTTTTTAATTTATAACAGAAAACATTGTCCGTGAGGTGCTAATTTATCACCTTTAAGAACGACAAGTTTTTATTTTCCATTACAGCCGACAGATCTGGTTAGGAAAACATTTTTATGTATGAAACATAATTTGTTATATTTATTATATCCTATTTAATGTTCTGGAACAAAAATATGTATAAATTACTAAATTATTAAACCAAAGAAAGTTGTTGTGGACGAAAAACTACTATAATTAACCCAAACGATCATCATTAAATTCTTATCTACTGATCCATTCTAATGGTATATAAACAAATTATTTAAAAGATAATTTCAAGTTCTGTAACATCATCAGAATCATATAATTACAATTCTGGTTTATTATCCACGTCTTAAATGAACTTTCATTCACGAATACAAGTCAACCGTTCCAGGAAACTACAAAAATGACCATTCCTAAACAATGAAACAGAACCACTTATCCCATTTAAAAGGCCATGAATGAATTCCAAAAGGTTATAATAAATCAATTAAAAATATAAAATATTTGTTTATTATTAATTAATAAACCTAATTTTTTTATTTAGGTCTTTGATAACAAGGGAAGAACGCCTCTAAACATTACGTAAGAGATCCTCTCCATTTCACCTTTATTCATGAATGTCCTCTATGATATGGCATTTTATGTGTAATCCCTAATGTCGGGGAATGATTTTTCACCTCTAAAAGACTTAACTCATGTTCTATAAGTGATTATAAACCCCTTACCTCTCTCAATAATCCTTCATAGGTACACCCAATACCATGCCGATTACCGTTATGAATTCTACCCAAACCTCCATTACTCCTTTGGATTGCCTCATCTTTATTATTAATAGAATGAAGTTATCTTATAATTTTATGTTCATCTTATAAATATTTTTTACATGTAAGAAATTCATTTATCAATACCATTTAATCAGTATCTTCTAGGGATATACATGTTTTTGAATGATTCGCTCCTTAATACTTCCCAATATGAAAACTTATTTTAAGGGAACTTCTTGTATTTTTAATGGATTTCAAGTTCACTCCATAATTTGTTTTAAGCCCCCATTATCTTTATAAAATAATTATTTTTATTATTAAAACCTATTTGATTCACTTCTGTTTTTATATAAATAATTGTTCCCTTTTCTATATTAAATGTGTTATGGTATTTTCTTAAAACCGCACAAAAATGTTTTAATTCTAAAATTTTGGAAACACATTTCTTACATGTTTTAATTTCTATTTAACATCACTTTACCTGATATATTCCTATTTTACATTATAATCATCCATGTATGTTTTAATTTATTTCTTTCATGGACACTTTTATGACACACCCATTGGTTCTTCTTTATGACATGAATGTGGTACCCAATCCATTCCATGGGTAACCATTTTGCTTATATTTGATTGATTGTGTAAGATTCATTATATGGAAAACATATAATGGATTATTAAGATGTGTTCATCCTAATATATCTCTAATTAATTGGGTAAATTTGAGTCTCATGAGACTTTATGTGTGACTGTTTTGGCAATTAGCCTTGTCTTGTGCTACTACTTGCAACCGTCTTGGGAGTTAGCCATGGCTTGTGTTTCTATGGGAAACAGTATTGGCAGTTAGCCTTGAATTGTTTTAAATTCATGTTTTATATCTCTCCAAAATTTCTATGATTCAATATTTATATGTTATGATTCCATATGTTACATGCCTTTTCTTTATATCATCGATTCATGCCTTCAATCCCATGGGCTAATTCATTTTTCTTATGGTTATTCCCTTAGTGGGTTTTTATCTCATCCCTTTGTTCTTATAATCCCCACGCTATCTAATGTATATGAATGAGCACAATAGAAGATAATATTACATTATAGAGTTTAAATCTAAACTTTTTTTATAATGTTTCATTATGTACCTAGTCTTCCAAGAAACTAGTCTTTATGATCCTTAGCTTGTATTCTGATCTATAATTATGATTAAAATCATGTAATGTTATATGTAAAAGGATTGGGTCACTATAGTTGGTATTAGAGGATAGTCTAGTTATTTTTGGAGATTACTAATAGAGTACATTAATGAGAACATTAAGGATGATATTAAGTATAAAAAACATCCATAAATTTAGGTGAATATAGAGTAAGTGGTTTATCAAGAAAATACATACATGTTTGGATACAAACATGTAGATGTGGCTCTGGAATATATGTACCTAGGAGTGAAAACTTTTCCAATGAGTTTTGGGACGGACCTGAGGTATCCTGGTACATGACAATGGGACCTTCTTCACTCTTGGTTTGACACTCCATGGGGATATGCTTTGGTAAATTCAAGATCTTAGTACAAACCACTATTAAAGGAATAAAAAAATCTCGTAAGAATATATGATAAGTAGTAGATCAAGGATAACATAAATTTAAACCTAAGGAATCAAAAGTTAGCATATAATTATACTTTACAAGTTTATCCTTTTATGTTAAAAGTTTCCATTTTTTACTCAATAGAAACGTATTTAATACCTCTAATTGTACATCATTTTTGAAATTTAATGGCGTTAAATATTAGAACACGTTCCAACAACCAATTTGATAGGCAATGTAAAGATTTCCCTAATGATATGCATTATATGATAAGAATAGGTGGTCAAAGCATCATGATAGTACTTGCTCAGCTGGATCATGATAGGAATAATAACATGAATCATGTGGAACGCCCTCCTCCTCTAAGGAAAGATCAAGTTGTCATAAAATACATTATGTTGAAAGGGCCTCCCATGTTTAGTCAATATTCAGATCCTATTATATGGCCCCAGCCTTAAACCTTACTTAATCTTGAGTTATTACAAGATTACACATTGAGGATCTTTTCAGGTTTAGAGTTTTAGAGAATTAGATAATGAAACTTACATTACATTCCACATTTAAACAAAGTGGTTACATAAAAGACAGTATTCATTCTTCCCATCAACGGAAACATATTTAAAATAAAACATGGGTTCTTTCTTGACACATCCTTGACACTATCATCACATCATGTACCTTTCCCTTGACCTGTGAAAAACATTTCAAAAACTTGGGATGAGCATAAAAAGCTCAGTAAGAGTTATAAAAATATGGAAAGGAAACATGAGTTCATATATACATTAGAATGAAATCACACTTTACCCATAAAACATAGGCATATCAAATCATGAATAAATCATAGAAAACATAAGACATAAAGGTAACTTGAGGAATTCATAACATTCTTACGTAGGGAGTAACCCTCTTGGTTACGTTTGGAATACCCATCACATTATATTCCCTAAATCTCTTCGGAGAAACCTTAACGTTTCACTCCTTCGCGTTACCCAATGCATTGGAGAGCTATATCGGGCTCACCCGCCCTTAGTTTATCACGGAACGACCCGTTTTCATAACAATGCCCAAGAAACATAACATAAATGTATCACATAAAACATTCATAAAGGAAATATAACATTTCCACATTTCAATCACAATATAACATTTTAGTATATTGAAATAATGAATACATTCAAAAAGAAACCATTTACAAAACCATTTAAAACATTTAATAAAGAGATTTTTGAATCAAATTGTCCCATACCACCTTGAAGCTTAAAATTTTAAACCATTAATATCCATATAAATAAATCCTTAAAACCATTTTGAAAACATGGATATTAATAAGAAAAAATAATTAAAACATTTAAAACGATATTTTGGTTAAAGGGGTTTTACCAAAATTAGAGACACTTGAATACAATAATTGAGGAATAACATTTAGTCAGAACTTTATAATATCATGAGAATAAATGGATTCATGATATAATACTCCAAAGGACAGTATATACACCATATAAGAGTGAATTGGTGCAAAACAACAATTAACCCTCAATAGAAATGTCAAATGTGTTGAAATCCCTTATAAAGAAGGTATCCTTAAATTAAGGACAAATCAATCTCAGAAATATGTGTGAAAAATATAAATACACCCAATATAAGTGGATATTAAGTGTAAAAAAATAAAATGTCATTCACACATATTCAATGGATGACATATTCAATGACTACATGTTGAACCCAAAGAAATCGAAATTGGGTTAAAAAGTTCCCTTGACAGCCTAACGGCATCACATCCAAAATGAGTTGATGAGAGATAAAAAGTGTATCTCATCACTTGGACATAAAATTTACATCAATAAGGATATATGAGAACATATCCCAACATAACAATATATTTAAATTAAAAGACCCAACAAAAGAAGTCTTTTTAAAAAAGAGGAGGGTGAAAGGTTCCCTAACCGACTTGGGTATCTTTCAAAACATACACCCCATGAAAGAAAGAAAATAGATAATTGATGTAAATACTAATAAATGAAAATATATTACACAAAGAGTAGAATAATGGGCAGTACATACACTACTCAATGGAATTTGTGGCAAATGCAGCATAAATCTCACGGGAATAAAAGTGAGATGAAAAATCCCTTACGAAAATTCGGCAGCCTAACGGCGCCACATAAAACATCCGAATATGGATTGATGAGATCAAATAGGGTTTCTCATCAAATTACAATAAAATGTAAAGCAAGAGGAATATAAAAGAACATCCCCCAACATTACAAATAGGAGCTTAAAAGAAGTGACATAAAGAAGAGTACTTAAAAAGAAAGAGAGAGGTTAGATCTGTTACGAAAGTTCGGCAGCCTAACGACGCCACTCAAAACTTCCAAAATGGATTGATGAGAGAGAATAGGGTCTCTCATCACATGAAAATAATAATTACAGTAAGTGTAATATAAAATATCATCCCAATAACAAGAAAGATGAGCTTTAAAAGGAATGACATAAAAGTGTGTACTTAAAAAGAAAGAGAGGTGTAGGATCCCTTACCTCGGGTCCGACTTGACTCGATCGTTCTTTAATCTCCTAAATAATAAACTTGAGTTAATTTCTACTTCATTAAGAACCTTTTTCAAGTTCATTATTACTTTTATATCACTTATTACCATGTCATAAACATTATGTAATCATTTAAGTTAATAATATTTGTTTTGCCGATATTTTGTTCTTAAGTCGAAAGTGGACTTCTTACAATTACATGTTGTTCATGTGGCCAAATGTTTATTATATACAGAACTGTATTCATTATGTAGATATCATATATGTCATATATATCCAGTACATTCATGCATTTATAACATTACATAATCATTTAGAGGTAAGAAATGAAATGCACCGTTCATGGAGACGGTAAGCCGTACGTACGTATGAACGCTACTTTCATTTCTATTTCGTATTTTATAGAATGGAATAATAATGATATAAAGGTATATTATAATTCCAGTATAATATAATATATAATATCATATTTCCATCCTTTATACATCCCACATATGGTATTTAACGAATCAAATCACTTTGAGGGGGCGGTAGTCCGCACTTCCTTAAATGAAGATATCGCGTATACCCATAATGGAAGCCATAAAGGTAAGACAAAAATGAAAAATACAGAAGCATAAATAAAACATAAACATATTATATATCATATATAAAAATAGTGACATCATAATGGCCACCTTTGAAGGTGTTAAATGAGTATTGAACAATCATCGTTTCGGGAGGCAGAATTTCACCATCCACGGAAACCGTATGTTCTTTAACCATTTGATGTAGTTGTGTGAGAGTGTAGCTCGAATAAATCTTATAACAACATCCTAGTATATTGAAGATACTGGTTTTGTTACAAAAGAAGTAAATAAAAAGAGTTTAGGGGGTTGGAGAAGCAAAATAAAACAAATGAACATGAGAGAATGAATTACCTTTAAAAGTGTAACTCCTTTTGATTTGAGCCTAAAGGCTTCCTTTGAAAGGATTCTACCCAAAGGGAATCCTCTAGGATGAGGAGAGGGATGTGGAGAGAGTAAATTGGCAGGGGTTTGCCGAGCCAAAGGCTTGAGGAGTGTGTTAAATGAGGTAGAGGTGGGGGCCTTTTATAAGAGGAGAGGAGGGGCACTTTTGGAAAGTAAAGAAATATTACTTTATTTGAAAATGTGTTTCGGTTTCAAAAGGTCCCACATTGATATAATTCGTGGATAAGGTGATAAGTCTTCGAAATCCACTCATCCAATAAGTTTTGGACATGTGTAGTTCATATATTTTGCATTATCTTTCCATTTTATTTAAATCGTCAAATAATGATGTCATCGCTGCATCATTATTATGTCATAAATAATTTAATTTATTTAATGTCTAAAAATTATAAAAAAAATACTATGATGTAGGAAATATTTTTATATTTCCAATTAATATTTATAATCAAAAATATTACTTGTATAACCCCACTTAAAAATTGTTTTAGTAAAACATATCATGTTTGTTTCAATTTTACTTTTACATTAAATAAAATGTTATTTATGTCATTTCCCAACCAAAGTGGATCCATGGGGTCCCCAAGTTGACCCATGGCTTGTATTGGTCGGCCATGATACAACAAATGAGGGTAAGACATGTGTCAAGCTCATCTCATTTTATTAAAGCATTATTTTTACCTTAAACTACACTAATTACCACTAATCGCGATTAAAAACTTAATAAGTTACTATTCACCAAAAAATTATTTTAATCTCATTGAACCACATTTTACTTATTAATGACAACCATGTATGTCGGATTTTTTAAAATCAAAACACAATGATGGCAAAATTTCATTTAAACGGAAAATCAGTTTTTATAAGTACCACTTAGTGGTTTCACTATTCATCAAAAATTGAAGTTTTTCAGAAAAATCTAAAAAATTCACCATAAGATATATTTGATATTCTGAATTCAAAAATGAAGTCCGTTTTACAAAATTCAAAAAATATAAGTCACATTAATTAATTTAATAATTAATTCCCGCTGTCATGACAAATAGCGTGTTTTATGAAACAATAAGTATCAAAAGATTGACACTAGTTTAAGTCTGATTTCAAAGTGAAATTGATTCCAACGACCACTATTGGATTTAATGGTAAAAATATTTTCTAATTTAACTTTAAAACCAATTCAAAATATAATCTAATCATATAAATAAATTAGATTAAAAAGTGGTTTTGAATTAAAATACAACATTTTACACTATTCATTAAAAAAAATGAACTTTATCGGAAAGATACCAAAAATTTACACAAAGTAAATTTTGATGTCCTGATTCTTAATAAGAGTTTTATTTGGTCCAAAATAATGTTTAAGAGTGAACAAAACTATATTTAATGACGATTCTCCATCAAAAGGTGATAAGTGAACCTTTAGTGAAAACTAGGGCATATACGCCTAAAATTGAATTCTTTCCGTATTTTAAGCCTTTATCTTTTATTGTATAAATGTAAAAATATTTAAGAACATATATAATCAAATTTTAGTTATTTCTATCCATTCCCGCCATTACAACGGCTACATGTTAACTACCATTTAAAATAATATTATTTTATTATTAGAGTGCAATGTAAGATTCCCAAGAAACTTGTTGTTGCGTGTTGGGTACGCCATCGAGCATAGCGTCCCCTTTAAAGTCATATTAATATTTTATTCACAAATATGGATAAATATGAAAATGTCATATTCCTTATTTACCTGGGGTGTTACATCCTTCCCCCCTTTTGGTAATTGCGTCCTCGCAATTTTAAAATTGCGCTTGGAAACATCCTTGAACGTCCCACATCGGAACAGGAGTCGGTAAAACAATCACTTTAAAATAAAGAAAGATAAGCACAGAGGTCACCCGAGTTAACCCATACTAGGATTCTAAGTATGAAAATATGGACATGGAGGAGAAAACATAGGGTCATGTTCCGATGGAGAGTGATAGAAAACATGTTTAGGAGAAAGTTAACAATAAGAAAATCACAAACTTATGATGGGTTAAACGGTGTTGGGTTCCCCAGTAGGAAAAGTTAATAGACAACATTTTTGTTTTAAGTTACTTTTTATTGATGAATTTATTCATAAGGAAGCATAATCACTTATCATGTTGACTTTCAACTTTTACAAGATTCCTTAGTCAAACTCATATTTTTTCCAAAAGACGAGTATTTAGGGAGACTTGTTCGCATTAAGAGTACTATAATCAACTTCTATAGAATCACCTAATCCCCAAAAGAGAACTATATACATCCCATGTATTTAGGCTTTAACCAAAACCAAAACCAAAAAGGTTAGTACAAGATCAGATAATCCAGAAAAGGATAAAGAAAATCTATTCTTAATCTCCAAAATTTGTCCAACAAAACCGAAAGTTCAACGAGGACCATCCGATAAACAATTTGTCCATAAAATTCTTCAAAGTAAACCAATATAAGATTGAAACCCAAATATTTGAAGGATTTAGTCACATAGTCTTCCAAGTTAAATCGTAACATTTATCTCCAAACAACATTAGTTGCTCCTAAAGTCTCACATTGAAAAGTAATTATCCTAATCAAATATCCTCTAAAATCAACTTACTCTTAATTCATAAAATCATATAACTAAAAAGAATCAGTCAAACTAACCAGGGACTTCACGTAGTCTAGTGGTAGGCGATAAATACCAGTCGCACTTTGGTTGTGGGTTCGATTCCCGCAGCATTGTCCGACGCGACGGGTTGTCACACGGTCTGTGTGTTGTCCTTTTTCCAAAACTATATAATTCTCAAATCATTACCCAAAAAGGGATAAAATCATCAAAAATAACCTTAACATAATTTAACCTCAATTTTATCTCATGCCTTTCACTTCAACCATAACATATGGTAACCCATAATTACCTCAAAAGTAAGGATCATATAAACCCAAATGGTTCTTTATAACTATGTCCACAAAAGAAAAGATAACTATTACTTGAATAAAATTTTCCTATATTAAACATCAGGGTTACACATAATATAAAAAGTCTTCTAATGTAACCCCATCATCAAAAGAGACTTAATACTCTTAATAATTTCACCCTAACTCTTGAAGCCCTTATATGTTGACATCTTACTCATTCCACATTCTTCATGATCCATAATCCATTCTTTTCCAACTTATTCCGAAATACCTCTTTCCTACAAACAAAATCATGAATCATATCCTAAGATTCCATAATAAGAAAACAATAGTCATGAAATAGTACATACCTTTGATTGGTCATTGTCAGTTTCTTCAACCTCAATCGGAATGGCATTAGGTATTGGTAAACGAATATTGGTACGCTCTTGGTGACCCCATTCACGAAACTTCTTCATAGGACATGTGTTTGCATAGTGACCATGCACACCACATTTAAAACATTCAATTGATCCCTCAGAAAGAACTTCTTTCCCTTTCCTCGAGTCAACTGGGTGCTTCCTTTTTCCATGGCAGGTTCTTGCTTTATGACCTTCATTTCCACATCTATAGCATATTTCTGTCCCTTTAAAACATTTTCCTAGGTGTTTCTTTCCACATCTTTGAGACATAGGTTTTTGAACACACTTACCTTTATGATTATTACCTGTACTTCCGTAGGGATTTGTTTCTTGCATATATGATGCCTTAGAGAAATCTCCACGGTTACGTGGTCAATCATGACTCTAGATAGTTGGTTGAGGATAATCAAAAGAGTTCTCATTGCAGCTCCCATATCATTCAGTTGCTTGCTCAAAAAACTGTCACAGTTTCCTTCACATCCACTGTTACTTTGGTGCCTGCTAGATCCAGCCATTTACTAAAACCAAAAAGGTCAGTGTGAGTATATCAACAAAACCATCATGTACTAATGAGTAAGATAGACAATAAGATATACATACTCATTCACTTTATCTAAAACTAAGACTCTTTCTGAAATCCTAACCATTATGGTAATTGTCAATTATGCTTAAAGAATACCCTAACCTCTAAAGTTATCTAAACCGACCTCTGATACCAACTATAAGGCCCCAAACTTAAACCTTACTTAATCTTGAGTTATTACAAGATTACACATTGAGGATATTTTCAGGTTTAGAGTTTTAGAGAATTAGATCATGAAACTTGCATTACATTCCACATTTAAACAAAGTGGTTATATAAAAGACAGTATTCTTTCTTCCCATCAATGGAAACATATTTAAAATAAAACATGGGTTCTTTCTTGACACATCCTTGACACTATCATCACATCATGTACCTTTCCCTTGACCAGTGAAAAACATTTCAAAAACTTGGGATGAGCATAAAAAGCTCAGTAAGAGTTATAAAAATATGGAAAGGAAACATGAGTTCATATATACATTATAATGAAATAACACTTTACCCATAAAACATAGGCATATAAAATCATGAATAAATCATAGAAAACATAAGACATAAAGGTAACTTGAGGCATTCATAACATTCTTACGTAGGGAGTAACCCTCTTGGTTACGTTTGGAATACCCATCACAGTATATTCCCTAAATCTCTTCGGAGAAACCATAACGTTTCACTCCTTCGCGTTACACAATGCATTGGAGAGCTATATCGGGCTCACCCGCCCTTAGTTTATCACGGAACCACCCGTTTTCATAACAATGCCCAAGAACCATAACATAATTATATCACATAAAACATTCATAAAGGAAATATAACATTTCCACATTTCAATCACAATATAACATTTTAGTATATTGAAATAATGAATACATTCAAAAATAAACCATTTCCAAAACCATTTAAAACATTTAATAAAGAGATTTTTGAATAAAATTGTCCCATACCACCTTGAAGCTTAAAATTTTAAACCATTAATATCCATATAAATAAATCCTTAAAACCATTTTGAAAACATGGATATTAATAATAACAAATAATTAAAACATTTAAAACGATATTTTGGTTAAAGGGGTTTTACCAAAATTAGAGACACTTGAATACAATAATTGAGGAATAACATTTAGTCAGAACTTTATAATATCATGAGAATAAATGGATTCATGATATAATACTCCAAAGGACAGTATATACACCATATAAGAGTGAATTGGTGCATAACAACAATGAATCCTCAATAGAAATGTCAAATGTGTTGAAATCCCTTATAAAGAAGGTATCCTTAAATTAAGGACAAATCAATCTCAGAAATATGTGTGACAAATATAAATACACCCAATATAAGTGGATATTAAGTGTAAAACAATAAAAGGTCATTCACACATATTCAATGGATGACATATTCAATGACTACATGTTGAACCCAAAGAAATCGAAATTGGGTTAAAAAGTTCCCTTGACAGCCTAACGGCATCACATCCAAAATGAGTTGATGAGAGATAAAAAGTGTATCTCATCACTTGGACATAAAATTTACATCAATAAGGATATATGAGAACATATCCCAACATAAAAATATATGTAAATTAAAAGACCCAACAAAAGAAGTCTTTTTAAAAAAGAGGAGGGTGAAAGGTTCCCTTACCGACTTGGGTATCTTTCAAAACATACACCCCATGAAAGAAGGAAAATAGATCATTGATGTAAATACTAATAAATGAAATTATATTACACAAAGAGTACAATAATGGGAAGTACATACACCACTCAATGGAATTTGTGGAAAATGTAGCATAAATCTCACGGGAATAAAAGTGAGATGAAAAATCCCTTACGAAAATTCGGCAGCCTAACGGCGCCACATAAAACATCCGAATATGGATTGATGAGATCAAATAGGGTTTCTCATAAAATTACAATAAAATGTAAAGCAAGAGGAATATAAAAGAACATCCCCCAACATTACAAAGAGGAGCTTAAAAGAAGTGACATAAAGAAGAGTACTTAAAAAGAAAGAGAGAGGTTAGATCTCTTACGAAAGTTCGGCAGCCTAACGGCGCCACTCAAAACTTCCAAAATGGATTGATGAGAGAGAATAGGGTCTCTCATCACATGAACATAATAATTACAGTAAGTGTAATATAAAAGATCATCCCAATAACAAGAAAGATGAGCTTTAAAAGGAATGACATAAAAGTGTGTACTTAAAAAGAAAGAGAGGTGTAGGATCCCTTACCTCGGGTCCGACTTGACTCGATCATTCTTTAATCTCCTGAATAATAAACATGAGTTAATTTCTACTTCATTAAGAACCTTTTTCAAGTTCATTATTCCTTTTATATTACTTATTACCATGTCATAAACATTATGTAATCATTTAAGTTAATAATATTTGTTTTGCCGATATTTTGTTCTTAAGTCGAAAGTGGACTTCTTACAATTACATGTTGTTCATGTGGCCAAATGTTTATTATATCCAGAACTGTATTCATTATGTAGATATCATATATTTCATATATATCCAGTACATTCTTGCATTTATAACATCACATAATCATTTAGAGGTAAGAAAAGAAATGCACCGTTCATGGAGACGGTAAGCCGTACGTACGCATGACCGCTACTTTCATTTCTATTTCGTATTTTATAGAATGGAATAATAATGATATAAAGGTATATTATAATTCCAGTATAATATCATATATAATATCATATTTTCATCCTTTATACATCCCACATATGGTATTTAACGAATCAAATCACTTTGAGGGGGCGGTAGTCCGCACTTCCTTAAATGAAGATATCGCGTATACCCATAATGGAAGCCATAAAGGTAAGACAAAAATGAAAAATGCAGAAGCATAAATAAAACATAAACATATTATATATCATATATAAAAATAGTGACCTCATAATGGCCACCTTTGAAGGTGTTAAATGAGTATTGAACAATCATCGTTTCGGGAGGCAGAATTTCACCATCCACGGAAACCGTATGTTCTTTAACCATTTGATGTAGTTGTGTGAGAGTGTAGCTCGAATAAATATTATAACAACATCCTAGTATATTGAAGATACTGGTTTTGTTACAAAAGAAGTAAATAAAAAGTGTTTAGGGGGTTGGAGAAGCAAAATAAAACAAATGAACATGAGAGAATGAATTACCTTTAAAAGTGTAACTCCTTTTGATTTGAGCCTAAAGGCTTCCTTTGAAAGGATTCTTCCCAAAGGGAATCCTCTAGGATGAGGAGAGGGATGTGGAGAGAGTAAATGGGCAGGGGTTGGCCGAGCCAAACGGTTGAGGAGTGTGTTAAATGAGGTAGAGGTGGGGGCCTTTTATAAGAGGAGAGGAGGGGCACTTTTGGAAAGTAAAGGAATATTACTTTATTTGAAAATGTGTTTCGGTTTCAAAAGGTCCCACATTGATATAATTCATGGATAAGGTGATAAGTCTTCGAAATACACTCATCCAATTAGTTTTGGACATGTGTAGTTCATAGATTTTACATTATCTTTCCATTTTATTTAAATCGTCAAATAATGATGTCATCGCTGCATCATTATTATGTCATAAATAATTTAATTTATTTAATGTCTAAAAATTATAAAAAAAATACTATGATGTAGGAAATATTTTTAGATTTCCAATGAATATTTATAATTTAAAATATTACTTGTATAACCCCACTTAAAAATTGTTTTAGTAAAACATATCATGTTTGTGTCAATTTTACTTTTACATTAAATAAAATGTTATTTATGTCATTTCCCAACCAAAGTGGATCCATGGGGTCCCCAAGTTGACCCATGGCTTTTCTTGGTCGGCCATGATACAACCAATGAGGGTAAGACATGTGTCAAGCTCATCTCATTTTATTAAAGCATTATTTTTACCTTAAACTACACTAATTACCACTAATCGCGATTAAAAACTTAATAAGTTACTATTCACCAAAAAATTATTTTAATCTCATTGAACCACATTTTACTTCTTAATGACAACCATGTATGTCGGATTTTTGAAAATCAAAACACAATGATGGAAAAATTTCATTTAAACGGAAAATCAGTTTTTATAAGTACCACTTAGTGGTTTCACTATTCATCAAAAATTGAAGTTTTTCAGAAAAATCCCAAAAATTCACCCTAAGATATATTTGATATTCTGAATTCAAAAATGAAGTCCGTTTTACAAAATTCAAAAAATATAAGTCACATTAATTAATTTAATAATTAATTCCCGCTGTCATGACAAATAACGTGTTTTATGAAACAATAAGTATCAAAAGATTGACACTAGTTTAAGTCTGATTTCAAAGTGAAATTGATTCCAACGACCACTATTGGATTTAATGGTAAAAATATTTTCTAATTTAACTTTAAAACCAATTCAAAATATAATCTAATCATATAAATAAATTAGATTAAAAAGTAGTTTTGAATTAAAATACAACATTTTACACTATTCATTAAAAAAAATGAACTTTATCGGAAAGATACCAAAAATTTACACAATGTAAATTTTGATGTCCCGATTCTTAATAAGAGTTTTATTTGGTCCAAAAGAATTTTTTTGAGTGAAAAAAACTATATTTAATGACGATTCTCCATCAAAAGGTGTTAAGTGAACCTTTGGTGAAAACTAGGGCATATACGCCTAAAATTGAATTCTTTCCGTATTTTAAGCCTTTATCTTTTATTGTATAAATGTAAAAATATTTAAGAACATATATAATCACATTTTAGTTATTTCTATCCATTCCCGCCATTACAATGGCTACATGTTAACTACCATTTAAAATAATATTATTTTATTATTAGAGTGCAATGTAAGATTCCCAAGAAACTCGTTGTTGCGTGTTGGGTACGCCATCGAGCATAGCGTCCCCTTTAAAGTCATATTAATATTTTATTCACAAATATGGATAAATATGAAAATGTCATATTCTTTATTTACCTGGGGTGTTACATCTATACTCACAAAACAGAGGATTAACTACATTGAAAAGAAATTCTATGCCCTCCAGTTCTCAGAAGAAGAGATATTTGTACTGGAGGTCTATCATTTTGAAGGGGAATCTGATCAGTGGTGGACACTGATCATGGATACAATTTCATAAGAATAAGTTTATTGAATGGATTGGTAGGAATTCCATAGAATGTTTTTCAGTAAATAGTTTGCTCAAACCCTCCATCTAAATATAGAAAGAGAGTTCCTCAAACTCAAGAACAATGAAGATGAGTCCATCAGGGCGTATGAAGCAAAATTTACAAGGCTTACAAGGTAAGCTAGTGGCTTTGTCATGCACATCGATGTGGTGACATGTACTGTAGTTATTCATTCAATAATAGTTAACAAGGAATGACATATTCTATCACTACTACTGATGTGCAGTTGAACAATGATGTGGTGATAGGTACTCTAGTAATTCATTCAATAATAGTTAACATACTATTTGATTTTGGTTCTACACATTCTTTCATATCATTCATGTTTTGTAGAACTATTCAATCAAAACCTCAAAATTCAGAGGAAAATTCATTTGTGAGAACAGTGAATGGGGTATCATTATTTCCATGGTTTATGACTCCTCACTAGTTAACATTTACAGAATAAACCTCCATGTAAATTTCATCATTAATCCATTACTGGAGTTCTATTCTATCTTGGGAATGGATTGACTATCTTTTTAAAAATCCAACATCAACTGTTGGGAAAGAGAGATCACACTTCACATCCCTAAGAATCCTCCAATTATTTACATGTGAATGGAGGAAGATGAATATCCTTGAGAGTCATTGTCACAATTGTGGATATTAATTTCTTATAAGAAAGAATTTCTAGCTCAAATGATTGTGAAAAAAGAGACAATCCTGATTAAAGACATGCCCATCATGGGGGATTGCAATGAATTATTCCCTGAAAGGTTTCCTAGTCTTCCTTCTGACCAAGAGGTTGCGTTCTCAATTGAACTTATTCTTGGAGCACTAACAAAATCAAATACACCTTACAGAATTTCCACCATATAGTTGGGAGAGATGAAGAAGCAGTTACTGGAGAATCTAGAGAAGGGTTTGATATGTCAGAGTGCTTAACTACAGGGTGTTCCAGTAATATTCATCAAGAAGAAGGATAGATCAATGAACCAATGAATTTATTATATTGAGATCAATAAAATGAAGATAAAGAACAAGTATCCTCTTCCACTGATAGATGACTTGTTTGATTAACAACATGGGGCTAGTTATTTCTTTAAAGTGGGCCTTCAGTAATGATATCTCCAATTAAGGGTTAGGAAAGAATATATTACCAATATTTCATTTTGAACGACTTATGGACACTATGAGTTCATTGTGATACCCTTCATACTCACTAATTATCATGTAATTTTCATGGATTTAATGAATTGAGTGTATTGAGATTACCTCCAAAAATTTGTGGTTATCTTTATGGACTATATTCTGATATACTCCATGAGAAAGGAGGAACATGAGATGTATTTGAATACAATGTTAATTTCATTGTGAAGGGAGATACTATATGAAATGTAGAATAAATTTGAGTTCTGGATTGAGGTAGTTTCATTCTTAGGGCATGTTATCACTAGAAAAGTGATATCTGTGGACCCTTCCACGACAAAGGCAAGTGAAGACTGGCCCAATCCATCATCTGCAATGGAGATCTGTAGCTTTTTGGGTATAGTTTGGTATTATCTAAATTTTTTTAAGAAAGTTTCATTATTGTAACACCCAATGACAATGATAACATGTAAGTAAGTAATTTTTTTATAGACATAAGAATATGGAGACTTTTTTATAGAGTTGAAAAGAGGTTTATCACTATTCCAATAATCACACTCCCAATAAGTGGAGAACACTTTTTGGTGTAAAGTGATTCTTTAAAGAAGGAATTAGGCTCTGTGCTAATAAAAAATTATATTGTGATGGATTATTCCTTAAGGCAGTTGAAAATTCTGGAGAAAAACTATCCTAGAAATGTTCTGGAGTTGGCAGCTGTGATATTTACATTAAAGATCTGACGACATTATCTTTATGGGGAGAAGTGTGAGGTATATGCTGAACAAAAGTGTCTCAAATATATATTCACAAAAAAAGTGAATAATATGGGCCAATGCAGATGGATGGAGCTTATAAATGTTAATGATTTCTCAATCCATTACCATCCCGATAAGGAAAACGATGTGGCAGATGCTATAAGTAGATAGGACCCAATATCATCATCATTGATGATAACTGAAAATGATACAATATTCTTAGATTTGTAGAGGATGGACATGGGGATCATTAAATAAAGGAACATTATCAGTCCTTTCTCAAATGATCGTTCAACCACCCCTTAGGAAAAAATACATGATTCTTAAAAAAGATGTGGAAATTATAAAAAGGGTGGAAGCTATTAAATATGAGAAATACTATGAGTTCATGATTACTGAGGAATGAGTTTTAATATTTTTCTCATGATTATGTGTACATCCGATCTAGAGGTAAATCCATTATATTACATATAATTTAATTTAATTATAATATTGGGATAATATATCATTTAACCCCCCTTCTCCTCTTCTTTTTATTTTATATTGAAAAATGTTGTTCACGAGGTGTTATTTTATCACCTTCAAGAATGATATGTCTTCATTTTCATTTACAATCTTCAGATCTGGTCATGGTATAGTAAATCCATTATATTACATATAATTTAATTTCATTATAATATTGGGATAATATATCATTTAACCCCCCTTCTCCTCTTATTTTTATTTTATAATGAAAAATGTTGTTCACGAGGTGTTATTTTATCGCCTTCAAGAATGATATGTTTTCATTTTCATTTACCATCTTCAGATCTGGTCATGAAACCATTTTTATCGATGAACCAAGATATTTTATATTTATAATATCCTATTTAATTTTCTATTAAAAACATATGTATATATTACTAAATTATTAAACAAAACAAGTTATTTGTGGTCGAAAAACTGCCCGAAATAACCCAAATGATCATCATTAAATTATTATCTAATGATATATTCTCTTGGTATAAAAAATTATTTATAAGATAATTTAATGATATGTAATATAATAAATAACATATAATTACGGTTCTGGATGTTTATCCACATCTTAAATAATCTTCTATTCCTGAATACAAGTGAATCGTTCAAGGAAAATTTAAAAATAAACGTTCCTGAACAACGAAATCGAACCACCTTACCCATTAAAAGGGCCATGAATGAAACTAAAAAGGGTATAACAAATAAATTTCATATATAATAGGTTATTTAATAATTAGTTAATAAACCTATTTTCTTATTCAGGTCATTAATATCCTGGAAAGAACACCTCAGGACATAAGGTAAAGGATCCTCTCCATTTCACCTTTTTTCAAGAATTTCCTATATGCTATGCCATTTTATGTGTAGTACCTAATGATGGGGTATGATTTACCCCTCTAAAATACATCCCTCATGATTTATAATTGAGGAGAAACCCCTTCACTATGCCAATAAGCATTATTATGTAGACATGATATAATGTCTATAATCCCTAAGGAATTCAACCCGAACCTGCTTTACTCCTTTGGGTTTCCTCATATTTATTTTCTCTAAAATGATGATATCTTATCATTTTATGTTAATATTATAAATTATGTGTCCATGAACCAAATTTAATTTCAAGTCCCTTTCATCATTCTCTTTCAGGGATTTATATGTTTTTATGTGATTCCATCCTCAATAATTCCCGATAAGAAAACTTGTTTTAAGGGAACTTCACAAATTATTACCCGATTTCAAGTTCACAGTATACTTTATTTTAAGTCACCATTATATTTATAAAATCCTTTTTTACTACGAAAAGCTTATTTAATCACTTATGGTTTTATATAAATGATAGTTAACTTTTTTATTTTAAAAGATTTATAGAATTTTCCTTAAAACCGCACAATAATGTTTTAATGCTAAAATTTATAAAATACATTTAATACATGTTGTAACTTATTTTTTTATATAAATTACCATGATATACTCCTATTTATCCTTATTAAAATCCTTGTATGTTCTATATCCTTTCTTTCATGGAAACTTTTTTGACATTCCCATTGGTTATGATAAATGACATAATTGTGGTACTCAATACTTTCGATGGGTTACCATTTTGTTTATATATGATTTATTATATATGATTTATTATTTTGAAACAATATTCAAGGAATTTTACAATGGGTGCACCTAGATAGCACTCCAATGCATTGTGTAAAGATGAGACTCATGATCTGTTATGTGTGACAATCTTGGTGGTTAGCCTTGGTTTATGCTACTATGTGCAATGGTCTTGGCGATTAGCCTTGGCTTGTGCTACTATGGGAAACGGTCTTTGAGTTTAGCCTTGAATCGTACTAAATTCATGTATTATTTTCATTCCATAATTATATGATTCCATGTTAATTAGATACCATGTTTATATGCTATGATTCTATATGTTACATGCCATTTCATTATATCATCATGTCATGCCTTCTATCCCTTATGCTCATGCTTTATTCTTATAGTTATTCCCTTACTAAGATTTTAGCTCATACCTTTGTTGATGTTATCACTTGTTTATCCTATGAAGATGTACGAGAACAATGGAAGATATGATCTCATTCTTTATTTTAAATAAAAATTTGTGTTTTATAATGTTTGATTATGTACCTGGTCTTCTAAGACACTAGAATCTATAATCCATGGCTTCTACTCTTATGTATAATTATGTTTAAAATCATGTAAAGTTATATGTAAAAGTATAGGGTCTCTATATGCTAGTATATATATATATATATTGATTATAGCTCTTCTCAAGCTTGGTAAATATTATCATACATTTAAATGTTTAATTTTTTTAATTACATGTTTTAATGTTCTTATATTTCTTATATATTTTAATTTTGTATTTAATAATGTATGCTTAACTTTTATCATATCATAATATTTATATACTTAAAAGTTAGTTAGATATCATATTTTAATATCTCATAATAGTTTTTATAAATTTTATTTTGAGTTTCGATGTTACATATGGAATTTGGTTCTTTAAAATACCATTTACACAAGTTTTTTACAATTCCCATACAGAAAATACAATGTACCCCATGTAGAAAAATGGTTATCCACATTGCTAAATTTTTATTCATGTACCCGAACCTGAAATCCATGTAGTAGATTTACAGAATCTAGATTCCACTATATTTTGAAATTATCTCAAGATAAAGATCTTCAAATTGAGTGAATATTTTATTTTCTGTAAATATATGATCATTTCATACATTTCATTACAATACATTAACTTATAAATCAATTTATATTTATTCTTAAATTTGGTATGAAATCACTACATATTTTCTATTTGATTTCTACATTTTTAGAACTATTTTGATACGATTTTTTAATGATAACTTTAGATATGTAGATGTAATTAAGTTTATTCTTGTTCATTTGTAGAGATAATAAAATTTTATAAATATAATTCAAAAGTACCCAAAGGTAATTCATTCCTTATCAAGGCCCTTTTAGGATCTGAAATTTGAAAAGGTGATTTGTTTTATATTTTTAGGAATTCTATTACATGAATTTCTTACATGAAAAAATTGGATATGTGATCAAATCACTTACATAAATAACCAATATTGAATTTACTATGTAAATATAATACATGACTATCTTACATTTATTTCCCTATATATTAAATCATTTACACGAGGAATTTAGATATGTGTATCGTATATGTGATAAAATCGCTTATGTGAATCCATTATGTGATTCTCCTATATCAATTTACTTATGTGAATCACCCAAATTTATTTCCTTACACATATAATTTTCCAATGTATAGAAAAAATCCAACAAGAAAATTTCATTAGTAAATCCTATTGAAATTTATTCACTATTTTTCATTATTCATTATTTATTGATTTTCTACATGTTTATATCATAAATTTAATTTATCTATGATTTTATAAATCCATATTAATTATATAGAACATATATAAACTATATTTAATTTTTTTCAACATGTTTTTAGTATGATCAAAGAGTGTTTTAGTTTCACATATGAAACATACAACTTATAATTCAAAAATTCATTTTTGTTATTTAATTTTTTTTTCATTTATTTTATTGTTTCTAAATTAATATTATATGATATAAATTTTTTTTAAAACCTTTTTTAATATTTTAATGTGTTGTTATAAAATTTTTAATTTCTCCGCATATTTACTGCTCATCTTAGGATGGTCTATTTTGAATTTCATACTTTTCAAATTCAAACATTATATTTTCATGGGATTTATCATTAGTCTATTATTATAGAGATAATTTAAATTATTTATAAAATTATTTCAATGTTATTTAAATCATTATTTATTGTTTTGAATTTTAGTCATGAATTTAGCAATTAATATGCAATTATAATGTATTTTTCTCCCTCTCTCTGATAATCCAGTTTTATTGTTTTTATTATTGAGAATTGATCTAAACGTTTTCTAAACTATTTATTTTGGTAGATTATTTTAAAATCTTCAAGTATTCCTAGAAAAAATATACATACATAAACAATCAATACATGATGTGTTCATATAACATAAAGAGATAAAAATGTGTTAATACTCTATGAACCATCAAGTGATCCTATACACTTTTTTTACTATTATTTGATGATATCTCAAGGGAATAAAAACATCATATGAAAATTATACTACCTTGATGAGATGATCAAACTAATCAAACACCCAAGAACCAATACCGGTATTTTATTCTTCTAATATCTATTTTCTCCCATTTCTTGTGTCTGTAAAACCTCTTTCTATATTTTATATACTCTATTTTTTTATGTATTATCTAACATAAAAAATAATTTCTTCTTATCTTATTAAGGTAGTGGATTCTGGATTCTAAATTCAATACCATTTGGGTTGTTACTCTTTAAGTTTAATGGTAGGTTTGTAATTGGGTTGTGACTCCCCATACAAAAGTCAGTGTGTCATGGTTATCCCTTCACTTTATAGATAAGGATTATATTATTGTCTTTTGATTCCACTTAAAAAATCATGTAGTACATTATTTATCTCCCATTGAATAGAGTGGTATAATACTAGACTAGGTCTACTTTGGACTGAACCAATATGAAATTCCTTGTGTTATTTCTTAATTTCTGATGCAAATTAACTCTCTTAACTAAATTTAAATGTTATTTCAAAAAATAAATTTATTTTATTAATTTTTTTAATATAGTATATTCACCCCCTCTAGAATATCTATCATTTCCCATTCTCACCTAACAATAATATTATTTTTAGAGTTTTTAAAATATTCGGATTTTTTTTCTACGACTTGTACAAACATTGTGTTGATGTTGCGTAAGAATGTAACACAATTATTTCATCACAGAAAATTAAAAAAATACCATGATAAAAAACATATCTATCATTAAAATAAGCATTATGTAAATGAAATATCCAGTATTCATCCCTTCAAAATGAATGTATACATAATAGAATGAAGGGAATTCCATTTTTGACTTTCCTTATATAAAATAATATAAAAGTAAAAATGAAGGGGAAATGAAGCAATTTGTCATATATTCAAATTTTGGATTATTATGTATGTTTTATACTCATCAATTAAATTAAGTCAAGTTTTAGGGTTTCTTTATAATCGTTATCACATTATTTTTACCAATAATTATCCCATTTACCTTTACTACGGTAACAAAATTTCTATGATTACTAATCATAATGGCTAAAAAAGTGAACTATTTAGAAAAATTTGAAATCATGATTCCAAATATG
The DNA here is from genome assembly GCA_963277665.1 of Viscum album. Lineage (NCBI taxonomy): Eukaryota > Viridiplantae > Streptophyta > Magnoliopsida > Santalales > Viscaceae > Viscum > Viscum album. Next base: position 1,547,148,588 of record OY728142.1, read on the forward strand.
GAATAAAATTTTTTAGATTCAATTCACATAAGTGATAGAATTTAATTTAAAATTAAACCTACTAATTTTGATGAAAAATAGTTTTTTAGAAAAAATCCTTTTTTTGTTAAAAAATATTTCTATACCAAATTCAACTATAAAACTCATTCTAAACACTATAGTTGGATTATATTTAACAAAAATGAACTAATGAATTTTTTTAACTAATCCAAAAATATAAAATAATGTTATAAATAGTTTAAAATAAAATAAATCTTTCAATAAACATTAATATTTTTCCCTATTCATCGAAATATAAAAAAATTAGAAAATTGTCAAAAAGTCACCCTAAGATAAAATTCACTTCTAATTTTCAAAAATGAAGTTATTTTAATTAAATAAATTTTCTAAAAGTTATAAAAATTAAATATCATATTTTTCTTTACAAAAACTAATAAAAACCATTTTTGGAGAAAATTTATTTTTGAATGACAATATGGAATTACTAAAAATTGAGTGCTTATTTCTTAATAATTAATAAATACATTTAAATAGATTATAAAATTTATTTATATTTCATAATTAAACTTATCCTATTCATACCCTCTAATTCCAGAGCAACATTATAATGTTTATATACAAATAATAATATTTCACGATTCGTTTATGCTCAGTTTTGCTTATTGCGTATGTTATCAAACATATCATTTTTAAAAAAAAATAGGGATATTTCAGTTCTCATGTTATGTTTCTCAACATCCGTATGTGATAGGGACTCATATATGATTCTTTTACACCTATTATAATGAATAAATTTTTATGAAACTCTATGTGGTATACTTAGTAGGTTATCCATCATACACAAAGAATCATATTCTTTGTTTTGGGCCTCAGGAGCATATTAGTTATCTCCATACAAGAATCTTACTCATTATCACCTTAACATTATGACATAACCTATAATAATCCATGACAAAAATCTATTTGGGATAAACTAAAACTCATACTTTAATAGGTCAACTATCATTATAGATAATGAAATGTTTATATATACACACATTAAATAAACCAAAATAAAATATTGATAAATTAAGGATTTTATTTTAATATTACACATTTATTACTATTAAAAACTTTTAATAATTTTTCAAAAACCAAATTAAGAAATGATTTAACATAACATATATGTAAAACTGTCAGATATGCCTTAGTTTATTGCAATTTCTTTTTTATTTTGACTAATTACATCCTATGTAATTCCAAAAACATATCTATGTTGGAATTTAATAAAACGCTCCCACTAAAATAGATAGTGACAAACATTAGTAATGTAATGTTGTTTAAATAATGTCAAGATTTAAGAATTTCATTCCTAGCAGTTCAATTTTTGAACATATTCAAACATATTGACATAATAACATCAAATATTACGATGTAAATTTGTATTATCTACTTAGAACTCTTTCTTTGTTAATCATCACCATCCTTGGGACTCTGTTCCGTCAAAAAAATTCCTTCAGTTAACGTAACTATTTATTTTTTAAATTTGAACATATTTATGTCCAAAAATACTCCTAATAGCCTCTTATAAATTATATTCTTTTAAAAATGTCCTGATAAGATACAAAGACCCTTTTCAGTTAATAAATAACATTTATTTCCTTTTTATTAAAAATATATAATAAATAAACTATTATTTCCATATCAAAGATGATATTAAATTATTTAAGAACATTCTCATTTGAAAATAATAATTTATATAAAAAAATATACCTTCGATGGGCGGCAGAAACACGTTCCCTCATATTTTAATAAATATCTGGATAAAAATTTTATCCTAGAAATTTTTTATCCATATATTATTCCCAAAACATGTTATAAATTCTCTATTAATCATAATCAATATGTATCCATTTAATCATCTCATTCTTGTTCACAACAACTCTTATTTATTGAATATCCTCTTGTATCATATAAGATAAATTAGATCAAGGTACAATTCTTTTACAGAGATTCATTTGATCGTGATAAGATCATATAAACTAAAATCCATGATGCAGTAAAAATTTACTTCATCACATGTATATAAACTACATGATCATTCAATTATTCTATTAATACTGAACCCCTATATATTTAAAACGCTTTTCAAAATATACATTTCGTTTCATAAACCTTTGAAAATTAAAGTATTAATTTTGACAACATCCATACCTAACATGGACATCCATGGAGTTTTTAAACTCATGTAGGTATATTGATAATCCATTATATGGAATTATTTCCCCTATATTGTTTTCAATGACATGGAATGTATTCATAAAGAAACATTGTAAAACATTTCAACACAGTTTTCTTCATCAGTAATATAATTTCACCCACTGGTACTGACCAAGAACCACTTATAATCTTGTCACCATATGCCCAACTGACTGATAGTCAACATTTTGAGAATATCCTATAACATTTTAGTTAATTCATTCATCTTGTAAAAACATTTCCATAAATAAAATTAGGATGAATTCACTAACAAAAAAAATCTATTTTAGTCTCTTATAAAAGATGTTATAGAATCATACATAGAATAATGATGTGTATCTATATCACCCATATAATTTCATTAAATAAAAATTGTATACATGTGCTTCTCAAGAAAACAATGATATTAAAAATACACATATTAGGACAATTTTATCAATGCTTGACATATCCAGGTCAGCAATGATGTAACTCAATTTCTCTCTTACTTGAAATCATGCTTCAAGCTTCAATTATTATCATCCCCTAACCTTATTTTACATTCAAATCACTTTGTAAAACATATAGGTGATAACATATATCTTTCCGAATAGAATAATTTATTTATATAACCAATAAGGGTTTATAGAATAATTTATTTTCTTTTATTTGTCAACTTATTCAATCATATTTAATATAATTAAACATACCGAGTCAGATTGAGTATATGAGACAAAAACTCCTTAAATCATTGATGTAACCAATCATATTGAGTATATGAGTGGAGAATATGGTTCCATAGGTAACTTTTATCTAATACCATTAAAACCATGAATGAATCACTCTATGATTACATAATCATCTTGATTCACTTGTTAAACAATTTCAACACTTGGTTACTAAGGAAGGGAGTATTCCAACAAATAAATTTTTTCTTAAGAACATTTTTTAAATCACCAATATTTCATAATTACTTTTCTTATGTTACTAGTCTTAAGAGTATCTTACATTAAACTTCTCCATTTATACATTAGTATCCATGTTTTTTTGATTATGATGATTTTATTCACCTACAACAAAAGTTTTTATCATATGAGTATCTTGTTTTAAAAAATATTTAATAATAAATTTTATTAAATAAACTCCAAATAAAATTATTACCCCTTTTAAAATATGAATAATACTCATTCATGGGTCAAGATACATATTTCACTAATCAATGAGTCTACTATGTAATTCCTATTATCACATAATTATTTAGATAGTGAATCATTCTAACCATAATAGTTTTAACTCTTTCATAGTTTAGTAGATTACTCTTTGTCCAAATATATCATATGGACTCACTCAACTCTATTACTCTAATATCATTCCTAAGGGTTTCCAGGATGAATGTAACTCAAAAAAAATGTTAAAAACAAATTAATAGAAGACAACCCAAGTTTCATGACCCCCACCCTTAAAAGATACCCCTCTTAGGATGGTAGTGAAGGAAGAAAAATAATGACCCCCCCTGAGTGTCACCACTCATAGGCCCAAGACTGGTGAAAATCACTTAGTGAATAAAAATATCACATATGGGATGCATTTACCTATATAATAAAACAAGATTTATATATTGGATAAACAACCACATGAAAACATCAGCATATAATATAAAATATATTCAAAACAATCCCAAAATGCATGAAGAGAAATAATCAAACACAAAAAATTTCTTTAATATATATACCAAATGATAAGTCATATGTAAGAGAATCAGCATCAGATCGAAATAAAGGTTTAAAATGACCAACTCAATACAATTTATTCCTGAAAACCTAAACACTAAATTATATATGTAAGGTGAGAATATAATTAAACTTAGTAGGAATATCTAAATTCTCAAGTGCACATGTGAAAATATCATACTAATGCACCAGTGACCAAACAATAAAACCAACAAAAAAATAAATTGGTAAACATTCCAATCCCACCCTCACCATAGCTCACTAAACAAATCATGCATCCAATATAGTAAAAAACATCAATATTATAATGATACCAGGTCCCCCACTACTGCTTCCCCAGTGATTTTCAACTCTCATGCCCCAACATCCAATGTCATGTGCTCCCATATGTTCCAAACATATAACATATCACAACACATATCTTATATGTTTTGGGACACATCTTTATTTATCCAACCCGTACAAGTTCAGTCATCTCATTCTAGAATCATGCATCATCCCATCCCATCTTTCCGGGAGACACCTAGTCCATCACGCCACATCCCACCTCAATGTATAACCAGAGCAATTGGGTATCATGAATGTGAATGAAAATATCCTATTTTCATCCTACTACCATGAATGACCCCCACCACATATCATATCACATCACTACCTCATCACATCACACCTTTCCCAAAGAAACTTGGTCTACCACTAAACATCTCGCTTGAAGATACTAGGGCCATCACATCTAAATAAAGAGAGGGGAAGAGGGGGTATCCATCCATAGTATCACCAACATCCTAGATGTTGGGAAAAAATGCATAACCCATAACCTCTATTAATTAGTAGCTTTATCCAATTTAGGAGTGGTGTGTATAGAAATAATATATAAATACATGATATACAGATTACACAGAATACTCATCCCATGGGTTCACAACCACTACAATAATGCACAAAAAAACCACACCATACCTCACATAAATCTTCATAACCACTGCCACCAATATATGCCACACACCACATGACCACCATGTAAGAAACACACTTCCGTGTTCTTTTAAAACACACCATATTCCATTTATCAACAAGTTACACCACAACTGATATTTCATTCTACATTTTTAAAGCCATTCATTTATTCAATCCACTTATTCCAATTAAAAAACACCATTTTATATCCCCTTAATTAATTTCATTAAACCACTAAACCACATATAACACCAAAAACTCATCTAACCTCACCACCACACAACAAAACACTACCAAACATCATCACTATCACACATCTCCAGCATTTTCACCACAAAAACTACACACCACGTCCCAAAAATTCCCATATCATATCAATGTTAATCAACCACTATATCACATCCACACACACTACACAATCCTTTTTGTCACCAAAATCACAATAAAATATTTCAAACCATAGATGGTATCCCAACAAGAAGAAGAACACACAATAGAATCACATATCATCTTCCATAATTAATCAAGGGATTTTATCACATAAAACCTTTTTATGGCATGGTTATTATCACATAAACCATTTTTCCAATGGAATCAAATTTATTAACCATATATACATTATTTAGCCTTTTATTTAGGTCATGATAAAAAATAACATAAAAGGGGACTCAACACATATCATTTATAGTGCAACAAAGGATCCAAATAACCATTATTTTCAGTATAGGAAACAAGCATGCACAATATCATTAACAACATATATAATAATTGAAAATCATGTGATATCTCCCCCATATCAGTTATTTTAAATTATTAAAATTTATTTTCTTATTACACTGACCATTACAATCCACCTAAAGGAAATAAGCCATGGAATCCCCACACATGGCACAAATAAAGGGATAGAACGAGGATCCCCTACCTTAAAGAGTATTTTTTGACTCACTTCACACCATAAGGTAATGAAACTACCATTGAAACCAAAACTATGTAAGGAAACCATGGAACAACCTACACCACATCAAAGAAATTTGAAAACAAAGCCCAAATCACCCCCAAATCAAAATAACATCACAACAACAGATTTTTAATAGAAGAAAAAGAGAATAATTTATGAAAGGGAGAATGGATTACCAAAAAAATTTGAAACAACACCACTAGATTTTGTAGATAAATGTGAGAGAATAAGAGCTGTATGGTCTCTCAAAACACTTATGACTCATCCATAATGATAGATAATGAACTAATGGAATTAAGGACAATTCAGAAAAAGATAAATTATATACAAGCTCTATGTCACATAATTTATGTGTAAATCCCAACCATTAGGAATATATTCTATAGGGTATTTGAATTACAAATCATAAAACCCAAATTAGGCTCTGAATCCCTTTTTTCTCTGAAAAACATGGCTCCTAATCCTAAATCAACTTACACCATACAATCCCATTTTACAGTGTGAATACTTTTCATGATTTGTCCCTTACCACACACATTCTATAAACTAAAAATAGAACAATTCATAAACCATTCAATTACACTATATACTTGAATTTTTCATCCAAAAATCCCCTAGTTGTTACTAAACTATTGCCCCCGCTCCTATTGACCCTCTGGGACCTCGTCCAAACACTGTCCAATGAAATCAAACAAGAAATGTAATGAGCTGGGAAATCCCAGATTGTTATATTAGATACCTTTAAAATAATTATGGTCCATGAGAATCAAAACAACCCCCAAAAAAGAAAAGGGTATAAATAATCACCCTGTGAGATACCTCTCAGGGTTATCTATACTCCTCACAAATTCCACGATCAAAACAGAACCAACTAAAACACACACAAAACATCTCGCACAAACAACATCACCACATATCATTGCGAAGAACACCACATCACTCAGTACTAGAAACAAACCACCACATTCCACATAACAACCTCAAACTCAAAACATCCTAAGACATACAATGCCACAACCAATACATAACACTACCACAAACACATAATCCTAAGAATTCCATATTCCTTGTCAAGATATTATCTACTTTGGGTGGTACTGAATGACCCAAATGGTTTTAATCACATGATATTATATTTTTTTTGATTTATAATTAGGTATTCTCTACTTCATATTTCAATATCATTATCACACATCACATCAGAAAGGAAATAGAACATCCCCTAAAATAGAATTATCTAAACATCACACCATTAAATAAGACAAAAAAAACATGTCTCAAAACAACATTGGTTATTGGGAATGAAACTACATATCATACTCTAAAGTACTATAAAAAATTTCCACTATGACTCCAAAACATATGAATTAAGTGAATTGTTCGACCATGAAAACCCTTCTCTCGAAAATCATAGATCTCTAAGAGACACTCCACAAATGTCGTTTCATCCTCGATATTCGTCTCTCCCCTATCAATGATGTGGGAGTCATCATAAATATACTAAAAATTATTGGACACATTGAAGACATAATGTATCCTCTCTAGCTACGGTGGTAATTGAAACCAATACCCTACCTCACCTACTCATCCCAACACCTCAAAGGGCCCAATAATCTTGGGAGAAATATTAATCCCCCTACCTAACCTCTGTTTACATCATAAAGGGATGGTTCTCAAGAACAAATGCTCTCCAAAATCAAACTATTGGGGCCTCCACCTTTGATCAAGACGGGATTTCAAATGGTTCGCCACCACCCTAACCCTCCCTCAAACCAACTATATCTTCTCGTCCATACTCTATGTCACATCAGGGCCAAGAACTGTTGACTCCCTAAACACCATCCAAAAAAATTGAGAAAGTCATAGTCACTCATAAAATGAATCAAATGGTGTTATGCCAATGGATGAGTGATAACTATTTTTGAATAAAAACTACACCATAGGAGGGTGTCCTACCCATGATCCACTAAATTCCAAGTTGTAAGACCACCATATATCTTCTGTGTATGGATGATATGATTTATTTTCCCATCCGTTTGAGGGTAGAAATTACTGATAAGATGAAAATGGGATCCAAAATTTTTTTGTATCCCCATCTAGACACATGAGGTAAAATAAGTATCATGATCATAGATGACGTTCCTCAAACCCCATCAAAGATTACCACATCATATTCATACCACCTCATCAAAACATCCATGGTACTAGACACATAGATTTCAAGAAAATGTGTATAATTCTTCAGACAATACTCTATCACCAAAACTAACTCATAGCCTCACTGATAATACGGAAACCATTTTATTAAATCCATAAAGATGTCATCCCATTTCCACTTGGTAACATCCATGGACTGCATAAAACCATTAGGATCATGAGGTTCCACTTTTGGCTACTGACAAACCATAAACCTGTCTATAAACTCTACCACCGACCATTTCATCCCAAAAAACCAAATCTATATCCTAGAATTTTGATAAATCATATTAACATAAGGGTTAATCACTAATGGTGAGATATAAAACTCAAGAGTAACCTCATCATGCACTACAAAAGAGACAAAAAACCTCCAATAAAACAACCCCTAGTTCTAACCATCCCTCCAGAGCATCACTATGGCCGACACAATCATGCAACACCTCTTCCTATAATTATACCTTCTAATAATCTTCCACCTTCTATGTGAAAGAAGAATCCATGATTATCTGAAAAATAAAAACTCATTAAATGAAATCTATAACATCAAGATGCATCATTTAAAGCTATTCCATCCCCCTCCAAACATCAGTAGACTCCCACACAACTTCTTCTCAATACTTATGACTCAATGCATCTGTAACCACATTCACCTTACATGGGGTATACGAGATATCAAAATAATAATACTGAAGAAACTATACCAACCTAAACTGATATGGATTTAAATATCTATAAGAAAAGACAAATTTTAGGATATTGCGGTCCATAAAAACCATAAATCATTCATTGAATATGAAATATTACTACAAATTTCAGATAAATATCAATATTGGAAACTCTAGAACATTTATGGGATAGTTATTTTTATGGTTACATGAAACCCTATACTCATCTGAGATCATAATTCAGTATTTCATCAACATGCATCCTAATCCTACACATGATTCATAACAAAACACCTCCAACAAAACATCCTCCTATGGATGCCGAATGACAAGAGCACTGGAAAATCTCTTTTTTTGGTAACCAAACAACACTTATAACTGATTAGTCTACACAAAATCCTAGTCTTTCCTGCTAAAATATGTTATTGGGGATACAACTCAAGATAAATTAGCGCACACCTCTGTTAATATCCTATAATACTAAGGAAACCACAATCCCCTATCACTTTATTGGGTTCCACCTAAGAAATAATTCACTTGAACTGATAAAATTCAACATTCACAACCTATTGACGCACATCATGTCAAATGAAATGAACCTATTACATCTATAACATTCACATGGACAAGATTATATAGATTTGGTGATTTCGAAGGACCTATAAAATACCTCCAAGATTTTCGGTGTGTTCCTCATAATAATTTGATTATATCAAGATATCATCAATGAATATGATGAAAAATATGTGAAGAATTCTTGGAAGATAGATTTCATGAGCCCCATGAACATTTCTTATAACATTACACAATTTGAAAATCTCTCATATATCCAAAATGGGTTTTTATGATTCCTCAAGTGCGCCTCCCTGTACGCCAAAGGATTCCAACTAGTAGTGCTCATGTGATGGATATAGTTGTAATACTATACCCCATAGTATATAGTTACAACATAGTGTAATAATCAAATAATAATAATAATATAATAGTATTGAATAATATAGAAGCCATATATCTTATAACTAGAAAGTGAAGGAGAAACCAATAATAATGAATCGTGTAATGAAAACATGAGATATATCTAAATGTCAAACCAAAAAAATACCAATAAAAGAATCTGAAAAAACAAAATAATCTCCAATAACTCGTTCCCACACCCCATGTTAGAACCATCTCCTGACTCTGGCCAAACCAGCATGTAAAAAACCACCAACTAGGTCTCTTTCCCTTTTCCAAACCAACATCCATGTAATTTTCTCTGGTACCAAACGACGACTGCAATAGGGTATAAGTAAAACATATTAATTCGACAACACCATGTATAAAAAACTAGTTTGATAACAATTGAATTCAATAAAGAAATAAATAGTGGTATTAATTAATCATTTAATACAATACATATTTCAACCTACTTAGGCACCTTGTCGGAATGTCTCTAAACATGTGGCACAACCATGAAGACTATAACCATAAAGTATGGAATAATAAAAAACAATGGCCAGATCCCTATGTATAATCATTTTAGAATCCAGGAATATCCCTATATATAATCATTTTAGCATCAATAGGCCAAGCCTTCTATATATGAATTTCAACATGTGTCACTGGACATATACTAATATATAAGCATTTCATCATGTATCACTAGGAATATCCCTCTATATAAGTATTTCAGTATTAACTAGTGGTTATAGACCACTATATAATCATTTCATCATGTATCTCTTGGAATATCCCACTGTATAATCATTTCAACATCAACTCAACAACTCAAAACAACAAGGATACAACAATATCACATCATAAACCTCAATGGATAATTATAAAAATTACCATTTTGGTTTCAACTAATATTTTCTTTATATATTATTTTATCGATATCCAAATCAATAACCCACAAGATATTACAAAATTGATTCTATATCAACTATTCACCCACAATCTCATGTAAAGCTAAAAACGTTTTTATCAATTAACAAATTCAATATTATTTAATGGTTTTCCTACTCATGGTGTATTCACAATCTATGTTTTAACATTAATTGAATCCAAAGGGATCAAAAATGTTATCCAAAACATAATATTTCAGAATTCATTATTTAATTAACAAGTAAACACATCATTATAGTGAAATCGTAGTATTCCATATGTTCAATTATTAACCACACTATAGGGTTAGGTTTAGACTCCCTACATTTATATGGTAATTAACAAATGCTTCCAACTAGAATCACCAACAAGAATAGAGGTGTGGTAGATTACAAGAAGAACCTAGATCATAATAGATCAAGATCAAAACCCCAAAAAACACAATCAATAGATTTAAATTGTAATTTTAGAGAGTAGTGTAAGAGAGGGGAAATATGGGCAAAACGACTCACCAGGGATTAGATGTGTAAATAGGAATTCCAGAATTGAGGAAAGGGACCCAAAATTTCCTAGAGCTCCTTTGGTTTTGATAGGAGGAAGGGTTGTAGTGGATGAATGAAAATTTTAAGCTCACAAAAAACTAAAAAAACTGATTTTATTAAATGCATGGTGTTTAACCCTCAATCATGAAATGTATATTTTATTTAAGAGTTATGTTTAAAAATACATCGCCTAAGATTAAATTTAACCTTTCTAAAACATTACACATTGCGTAATGTATTCATGGTTTGTATTATATTCACACCATAAAAAGGTCACAACTTGTAATTGGGAATAGTTATATGTCATGTAATATGTACACAATGTGTAAATCCCTTGTAGGGAGTTTATATCCTAGCTTATAAAAAAGGATCTGAACCACCTCCAAAACATTCTAAACTCATGAAAAAAGATTGTGATCCCATTTAACACATTTATTCCGGGACTACATTAATAAAAAAACGTATACATCCATGATATTAGTATCATTTTCCACAAAAAAGTTTATCCTCCTCTGAACAATACTTAGACACTATAGTTTAAAGAAAAAAACCCAAAAATTAGATGTTTAACACAAAACTCAAAGAGGGACGTAACTGAAAAAATATGGGAAATTAAAACCTCCCCATTATATAAATTTTCATTCATGAGATGATCCAAGAATAACTATTCAGTCTTGGAATAAAATTCTAGCCATTGTGCACGTATATTAGTCTCTCTTTCTCTAGTCTCCTCTTGATTATGCTTGTGATTCCACTGCACTCAAACTACAAGTATAATCATTCCTCGTAGATACCTATCACAACGGTCCACAATCTATATCGGATACTCCTAAAAGGATGAATCAACAAAAATATCAACATCATAGACATCTACCACATTATAAAGATCAAGATTATATCTATGAAGCTGACATACCCAGATCTAAAACTCTATCACATGGTCAAAATAGGTTAGTTCAATACCTCAAGCATGCCTCCCCATATTCCAGAGACTGACGAGTAGCAGCATTCTGTGATGACTACAGTGTGGAGACTATACCCCATGGTATATAGTTACAACATAGTTGACTAATCAAATAATAATAATATCAGAGTAATCAAGAATATAAAAACCATATATCAAATAACTAGAATGTAAAGGAAACACTAATAATAGTGAATGATGTAATAAAAATATAAGATGTATCTAAATGTAAAACTAAAAACAATACAAATAAAATAAGTAGAAAACACAAAAGAAGCTCAAATACCTCGGTCCCAAACCCCATGTCAAACCCATCTCCAAACGCTGGTTCATCTATTAAGAAACAAATCCGTAACAAGGTCCCCTCCCCTTGTCCAAACCAGCATCCAAGTAATCTATTGGGGTACCAAATGAAGGCTCTAATAGGTTGTGAGTAAATATCAGTATGTCAACACAACTGTGTATAATCAATACCATTCTTCTATGTACATGGAATAAAGTGATAAACACGTGTATTATTTGATCAATTAATAAAATACATCAATCAAGATACTTCGATACCATGCCTTAATGTTGCTGATTATGTATCATAACCAAGCCAACCATAACCATAATCCATGGAATAATAAAAAAACTGGGATGATCCCTCTGTATAATCATTTCAGCCTATGAAGAAAAGTCCTATATATAAGCATTCTTGCATCAACTAGGCCATGCCCACTATATAAGCATTTCATCACGTGTCACTGGGAATAATCCTATATATAATAATTTCAGCATGTATCACTAGGCATGGCCTATTATATAAGCACTAAAACTTGTATCACATAGCATAGCCTACAATATTAGAATTTCAAAATCAAGTAAAAATGTCACAATAAAATGGATATCAGAATTTCATATCATTATCCTTAATAGTTAATTATGAAAATTACCACTTTCCTTTAAATTACACTTTAATTTATATGTAAATTTATCAATATCCATATCAATATCACAAAAGATATTACCAAAGTGATTCCATATCAATAAATTCACTACAATATCATTTCATTCTAAACACACTTTAAGACTTTAACCAAATCATTAGTATTTAATTGTTCTGTCACACAATGGGTATCCACAAGACATGTTACAACATTAATGGAATCCAAAGGGATCCAAAAAATAATCCAAACAAAAAGTTATCATCATTGAATATTTAATTAATAAGTGTGCACATCAAGGATTCTCAATCATGGTATTTCACATAATCACAAATTAAATAGGACAGAAAGATAGGTTTGACCTCCCAACCTTTATGTTGTGATGAAACAACACTTTCAATCAGAAATTACTCCATGAATGGAGGAATTGAAGATCCAAAGAAGAACATAGATCATATAATAGCAGGATCAAAACCCCAAATAAACATGTTCATCATATTTACACTCCAATAATAGAGACCAATGGAAGAGATGAGAGAATCTAAGTAAAATAACTCACTAGGGATCAGATGCATAAATGGGATATCTGAAACAAAGGAAAGGGACAAAAAATCACATAGAGAACCTTATGTTTCAAGAGGAGGAAGGGATGCAACAGATGAATGAAAATTATAAGTTCCCAATACACTTAAATCCCATGATAATGAGAAATAAATGGTGTGTAACCCTCTTTCAAATCATATATTTCTTATTTTAGAGTTACGTCAAAATATGTGTCACCTTAGCTTAATTTTAACCATGCTCAGACATTACATATTGTGTAATGGACTCACAACATATATTATTTTCATTTCATGATACTAGTTCATGAATTGTTCCTTTGAATAATTATACATCATTTAACATGTACATGGTATTTAAATACCCTGCATAATGTTTCCATCTTTTCTTCCACAAAATAGTCTAGACCACCTCTGAAGCCTTCCAAACTCGTGGGAAAAACTCCTAAAAATATTTAACATATTTATACCTATAATATTTTAATTGAAACAAACACCCTTCCATTGAATTTTGTTTATTTCCACTAAGAAAGAATATCCGTCTCCAAAAAAGACTCAATCACCAAGGTTTAATGGAAAAATAAACCTAAACAACATATGTTTTATACAAAACTCAAATAGGGATGTACATGAAGAAAAGATATGATCTTCCATGGATGGTGAGTTAATAACACAGAATGGAATAACCAAAAACTTAGAGTGTTAATACCTAGTCCTGGAGGAAATATTCAGGACATCTTCATTCTTTACCCTCAACTGGTGATATATAAAATTCATATCAATCTTCAAACCCTAACTAGATCCTCTCAAATGGTCAAAAGATTTTTAATCTTTGTAAGAGGGTAATGATTCTTGACTGTTACCATGTTATTCCTGTGGTGGTATATACATAACCTCATACCGGAATCTTCATTCTTGGTGAAGAACACTAGAGCACCTCACAATGTCACACTAGGTCAAATTGAATCCCTCTACATCAGACCATCCACCTATAAACTCCACTCTCATAACTTTATAGGTTCCATTCAATTGGGATTCAATAAAATCAGATATGCACTCAGTTCCAACCCTATCCAAAACACGACATCATGTTGAGGAGGTAAGGTTATAACCTTTTTTAGTAAAACATATAGATGATCCCCCATAACATAAGGAACATACCACGCATATTCCATCACTAACTAATCCTCCAACCGAGACAACTGAGGATCCATTTTCATATCACCCATTTGATAATATCCCTCACCAATGGATGCCACTTCTAGGTCATCTAAATTGGAAAAATACTCTAAAAAAATTCAACAATTTCATGAATGAAAAAAATATAATTTGTGCTAATGATAAAATTTTATGGTTGTATCTACAATGAGAGTAAATATCTCAATGAATGATATTTCCCAACATTAGGTACATCATCGGTACACATAAAAAATATAGTATAACCTTCAATTGGTGTAGATAACACCATGGGAACTCAATGCCTCTCAACATTTAGTACAAATAAATAGACCAAATTAAGAGAATCAAAGGATTTTGGTAAACCAGAATCATAGAAATATTAAATAAGGATAGATGCCAAACTAATCATACATTGAACACTGTCTAACAATAATGGAAATACCACCTATAATGCGTGCATTTGACCATTTACAACTCCTTTAACTAATTGCGGGAAACATCCACAACTACAATATGAGATAGGTCCCTATGGGTTGTGACCGTCATGAGTTTTCCTTTATTCCAAACCCACCTAATATTGGCTACTGACTAAACACTGAAATTTGCTGCAGCTAAAAATTAATTGAAGGAAATGTTTTTTACTATGGAAAATGGAAATGAAAACCCACATAAAAATGGCTTCCCCGAGTTTTCAGACTCTGAGCTTGGTTGTTTATATTCCCCTGAATTTCATAGCTTTAAAACATAAGGCCCCTAATAGGTGACTAGAATCCACCTACCCCAGGAGGATGGAAAGAGATCTATCACGACTGGTTCCCCACTAGCCAAAACCCTGATTTCTTAAACACATGAGGCCCACTACATAAAGAACTCCTCCTCAATATGTCTTTCTAGCTACACTCTTGAGGCCCCACTCCTAGAGAAAGAATCTAATCGTTAACCTCTACATTATTCTACACCTTTATATACATAGGAAGAATTAATGGGGTGACCACATACTAGGTCATTGGGAACAAATAATCCTTTAGAAACCATGATCTAGACTCATCATAAAAATAAAAACATATTTTGTGAAATGAATGATGTTATTGAATATGATCCCAATCTATCAGATAATCAGGATCCCCTACTGATGAGAGAAAAATGTATGCAGCTCTGCTAACTTTTATGTCAACTGGAGGAACTATGGACATAAATCCTTTTGAAAGTTAGTCCACAATTCATCCTCCACAATACCACCACGAAGGAAAAATTTCCACCACTAACACATAGCTCCATGCAACTAACTGACCACCAACAGAACCGAGAACTCAACCAGAGCTGAAATCAAACCGAAATTAATATCAAGATCTTCTAACCTGTTCACCATCTCTATATCAGAGATCCTCCCTCATACGTTCTCAAAATCTACAACTAAAAGTCACAAAAAGACCTATGTTATACCTCATTCTCCTCTATTTGGTCAATCTTATGATGGTCAACCAGATCAACCTACTAAACCTCAAAAGCCTGAGCTACTCAAGGATGGTGACCAGGAGCCATTCTTAAAAATCACGGTGAATATCCTAATCCTGGTAGCATGGAATTTTATAATAGGATTATTTAATATATTAATTTATTCAAATTACATTACCTAACCACCCAATTGAAACACAAACACAAGAAATCATGATGCATGTATTTACCCTATGTATATGCATTTAAAATAGGTCCACCTAACTTAGCCATTCAATAAACTCAGATTTGTGCATCAGATCAAATGACAATATTTCCCCACCAACCCATGAAATCCCCACAACTCCTAACTCTGAACACCATCTTATCACTATACCATCATCTCTGATGCCACTCTAACATGACCCCTACCTTCAAGGATACCCCTCCTGGTCTAGAAGCGAAATAAGTGAGATACTAACCCACGAGTCCTACCTCAAGTAGTCCCCAAGCTGGTGAAAACAATCAAGCGTATAAAAATATCACAAGCAGGAGGCATTACCCTCTATAATAAAACAAGATCGTGATATAGGATAAACAAAAACCAAAAACCACAAGCATATAGCATAATGTAAACTCAAAAACATCTCACAATCTATGAATAGAAATAAACCAATACAAGAAAATTCTCCAATATATATACCAAAAATACATGCCCTGTAGTAGAGACTTAACCCCAGTTCCAAACCCAAGATAGCAATGCCCAGATCAGTCCCCAATGTCCTCTTGGAAATAATTTTTTTATATTTATATTGAGTGAGAATAAAATCATAATAATTAGGAATATCCAAGGTCTCAAATAAACATTTGAAAATAGCATACAATTGAACCAGTGAACAAACAACAGAACCATCAAGTGCCAAAATAGGTCTGTTAACTTATCCTTGCCTCACTATGGATCACTCACCAAATCATAAATATTATATAATAATATATCATCAAGATCATAACCAAATAAGGTTCTTCATTGACGATTCCCCAATGATTTTATGCTCTCACTCCCTAATGTAGAACATCCAATCCTATCATCCCTTTATACATATCACATCTCACAACACATCTCATATGTGAATTGAGATGCATCTCAACCAACCCACCCTCGAAAGGTCTAGAATATCATGCTAGTATCAGGATTCATCAAATTAGATGCTGCATAATGAAACCTGGGTCATCAATCACATATCTCCAAATGACACCTAAGTGATCACATCACATCTTACCTCATCAAATAAACATAGAAGTAGGGTATCGTGAATGTGAAGGACATTAACCTCATGCCCTCTTCTTACAATGGATGAACCAAAAAAATATCACATCAGATCATTACCTAATCACATCACACCTCACTCAATGACTCCTATTCCATCACTAAAAATATCAACCAAAGTCACATGGGCCATCACATCTAAAGAAATAGTAGGGAATAGGTGGTAGCTATCCTTCTCTATCGCCAGTATCTTGAATGATGGGGAAAACACCTATAACCCAAATACTCTAATCATTGGTTGGGTTATCCAACTCCGGTTGGGAGTGTATATAAATAAAAAAATACATGATGTAAGGATAACACATAATATTAAACCTACAGTTTCACAACAACAACCCTAACGTACACCAATAAACATCTCTGCACCTCACGTCAACTATCACAATCGCTACCACCACTTTATAAAACACACCACATGACAACCACAAAATCCACACACATCCACTTTCATTTACAACACACCATATTTCATTTTTCAACAAGTTACACCACACCCGTTATTTCATTCGACATTTTTACAATCATTCATTTATTTAATGATTTTATTCCAATGACAACACAACAATTTCAATCCAATTTATCCATTTCGTTTAGCATCATCTATTATTCCATCATTAAACGAGAATCTAACATAACTACGCCACACCACGGATGAGATAACCGACATCAACCAACCCATATCACTACAACCACCCCACATCACTAGTATCGCACAATGAAATCACCATAAACCACAAACACCACACTACATCACACACCACATACTAATTACAATATTCTACCACAGGGAACACCACAACCACACATCATCACCATTGCATTTCTTCACCACTGTGCACTAAAACCACTATGGAACACATCTCAAAACTTCTCACATCATATTCATTCCAACTAGCCACCACATCATAACACCACACACTATACAACCCAGTCGATCACTTCAATCACCACACAATAGATGAGACCGTGTAAGGAATAATAACAAGAACAAGAACACACAACAACAACACATACCATATTCCATAATTATTCAAGGGCTTCTATCACATTTCATCATTATGAAGCATTCTTATTATCACATAATCTAGTTTTTCGTGTACAAACAATTTATTATGCAAATATTTATTCTTGATACTTTTGTGTGGGGAATGATCAAACAATAACACAACAAGGGTCACAACAAATATATTATATTTTTCAAACAAGGTCCATTATAGCAGTTATTTTCAGTTTTTGGAAAAAGACTTGAACAATATCATCAAAAACATATATCAAAATAGAAAATCATGCGATTTCTCCCCCATACTAATCAATTTTAGTTATGGAAATTTATTATCTTATTCTGTTGGCCCTTACTATACTCATAAATTAAAAAAATCATGTAATCCCCACATTTATATTGTATAATGGGATAGAACGGATATCCCCAACCTTAAAGAAAATTTTCCAACTCTCTTAACACCAAAGGGTGAAGAAATATGCCGTAAAACCACAAATGCTAAAGGAAACCATGTATAAACATACACTACATCAAGGGATCATCAAAACATAATCCAAACCACCTCAAACTGAAAAACCAACATTTTAGTGGAACTTTGATAATAGAACGATGGAAACAACTGATATTGGGAGAATAGATTACACTAGAACACCAAAAATGTAACACTAAGACTCACAAATCAATGTGAGAGAAGACATTAAAAAAGGTATCCCAAAATTTTAAGGGTTTTTCTGCAAATTGTGAGGAATAAATATCTTAATAAAGAAAATTTTGACTGAACAAAACTTATATATAGGCTGTAAGTTGCATGTTTTAGGGGATAATTCATATCCTTATGGCATAAATTCCATAGGGTCTATGGATGGATATCCATAAAATTAAATATATATTATGAATTCCTTTTTCTATTGAAAAACATTGTGTTTAACCCAGAATTAACATACATTGTAAAATCCCATTTCACATCGTGAAACGTTTTTGCACTTTTTCCCTCAGCGCATACACATCATAAACCACAAACAAAACATGATTTATACCATGAAAATACTCAATAAACCTCATTTTTATGTCAAGAATCCCTCAAATACTACACAACTACATCTCCGGCTCTATCAAACCCTCCAATACCTCCTCTAAACACCCTCCAACCACAAAACCAGCAATGTAACAGACTAGGAAGGCACTAGCCATTACACAAAGGGAAAAATTTTATGGAAGAACCTTCTAAAGTATGATCAAGGGTCACCCAGTACTTGTTTTTCATACACATGAGAATTCAGGTGCACCCTACTATGGAAAAACCCACCCATTTGGATGATCGAGGTCTATAAAAGTCCTATTTTAGATGGAATCTGGCACTATGTATTTAGAGTGGATTTTAATTTCAACATCTTATTTCAATTTATTAAATTTTATATATGTATGCATCTAGTAATATAGTTTTGATTCTTATTATTTATACCAAATTAATATTTCCAAACCATGTTGATGTATAACTATTTACACAACACATAAGTTTGTGTTACTCACCCAAAAATAGAAGTAAATTATATTCATACATTTATGAATGCTTTATATGAATAAGGTATATGAAAATATCATGTAAGGTTGGAGATTTATATGATATTTACAATATACACATGATTAATCCCCGAGATATAACTAGCTAACCCTTTTCCCCAGCCTAGATAAGGCATAAACCTCTAGGTAGGTAGGTAGTCTGACCCCAACCAACTATACCAAGTGATACTTTACTCAATAAAGGATTCAATTCATTATAACTATAACACCTAATATTAACAAACTATATTCAAAAACTAAATTCAAACTAATAACATAAATTACAAACCTAGGTCAAGGAATATGAAAAAACTAAACTCATTTTCATACATAGAATGTCATATAAGACTCTCTCTACAAGAAAATTTAAAATCAAACTAAAGTATACATCAATAATTTTATAATAGATTTAAAACGATGAAAAAAATAAGTAATAAACATAAAATTAATAAAAAATTAAAATATTTAAATAAAAGATAAACATTTATGGAAAATTCATAAAAAAAGATAATTATAAACTTTTTATAATTTTTATATTTAACATTATGTGCATTACATAATTTTGAATATAAAAATTTAATATCCATTCCAATATTGATATTTTTATATTCATTGCCAAATGGAATTTTATTTTAATTACTTGATATTTTTGAATTATAAACATTTTTATAATACAATGTTCTATTATTTAAACATTTTACAAAATCTAATATAACATATTTAACTAGAATTTAAACCATGAACATATCATTCATGAAAAAAATATTTAATGTGTCTTAAATTAAAACCAAATAAGGCCCCCAATAATTTTGAATAATTCAAAATAATTAATTTTGATAAATTCGTAATTTAAATATAAACATATTATATATTTGGCCTTATTTTATAATTTATATTATAAATTATTTCTTATGATTTTTAAATAAATAATTTATTTTCTATATTGTAAGAAACATCATATAATTTTCTAAATGTTATTTTAAATATTATCATTTATTATTTATGTAATATTTAATAATAAATTCCTTATAAACATTTGTAAATAAATTATAAACACTTTTTAATTAATCAACTTATTAATTAATTTTTTATAACTTAATAAATTTACCCAAAATAAAATTTACAATAATTTTTAAATATTTTATAAACAATTTCAATCATTTTATATTTTAAAATAATTTCTATGAAATTTTAAAATAATTATATTTACCCTTATACTAAATCCACATTCCGTGTATGGATTGTTGGAGTTGGTTACCTAGAACCAACTTGTTTAGTACTTGATTTTTTATCTTATTAAAGAAGTTTTTATATCACATCATTATTGTTATTATACATAATATATGTAAGTGATAATGTCCTTAGAATATATTTCATGTTTAATGGTCATAGCAACAACCTACTATGATGAGAACCAAGAGGTGCTCCGATATTATTATTTAACATTGTTCGATTACTTGATAATATTTTCTAATGTGACATATACAATAGAAGGTATCTGGGGTTAGAGGCTAATTAGACATTGAGACACATTCTTATAGTGTTATCCTATGGTAATCTCTAGCATAGGAGGTAATGAGAGTAGTTTTGTCAATAGGAAATCCATATTTTCATGAGCCATTAGAAGTTCCTACCTATATATGAGTTTATTGATATTTAGAATTAAATATTATCATTAAGTATGTCCTCGATGGCCTTCAGGGTTCGCCCTGTTCTAGTGGGCATTGGGTCTGCTAGAACCCCCCTTCTAGGGGTCTTAAAATCAACAAATACGGGTCGTGAAATATGAGAGACCTATGCAGGGGTGGAGTTGTCTGTAAACACTCTAGCTCCATCATCCTGGTGTTCTTATCCCTCCATGGCCAAGGTTCCTCTCTTCAAGCAGATGCAGAATCTTTTCTTTTAGGCCTAACCTTGTGCCTCCAAAGAAATTTAGTTCTTATGGAGGCTGAAATAAAGTCAAAGATCCTTCAGAACACCCTTAATGGTAGGGCCCCATCCCATGGTCCATCAACTACACCATCAAAAAATGATAAGGTTTGATTAACAATAACACCAATGTCGTTCACACATGGAGGATGGGTAACTGAGTTGAAAATCATCTTGAATCACTTTATATTCTGGGTCTGGAGAGCATCTACTTCCCCAATTGGCACACCTTCAAACCCAAGGGGGTTAATTTTATTAGAGGGGACACCCTTGGCCTTCATTATTTCATTCCCCCATAGGCCTAATGTTTATATGCTTCATGGACATTGTGCCTTACTATTTTAAGATAAAATAAATAAATGATGATCAATAGATATCGTGACTCATGTACTCTGATGTATTGATGAAAATTGTGATGATATATGTTCGCAGTGAAAGTGGATACATGGGGTGCATCACAAATGATATAACATTAATAGATAACGTGAGAAAGTATTTATCCATTTTATCTCTTGAAAATATTTAATATCTTAGGACTTTTGATGGAAATGGAACCACCTAAATAAATATATGGCCATGGTGTTTGATGAGTGAGTTCATTTGTTTAAATTCAATGAAAGATACATCAAGAATATAGGTTGATGATACCAACATGAATCTTTGTTGATTTGAAATAATGTGACCAAATAATTGTATTTTATATTAAAAATTCTTAGGATCTTTGAAGTTGTTTTTATGTAATTTTTTTTCAAAGGAAGTCTTTGCAAGTAACTAGATTCTTACCCTATAAATTAGGCGGTTATGAAAAATTCAATAGAGAAATAATCCCATAGGGTCACACTCTTAGTCCATTCACAATATCAGATAAATTCTAGTGTCGAATTTAACGAGTAAAATAAACAATATTTATTTATTTTGGTTGATCACCAAAATTTGATAACAAGTTATTTGACAAAATGGGTGATTTAAATAATAATAAACAATATTTATTTTCATATTTTGAGAATATAATATTTGTTATATTTAGTATAGAATAATTTGGTAACATTTATTAAATAAATATTCATTATTCAAGGATCGGTAAATGTGGAGGAGGGAAAGCAAGGTGAGTTTAATGGTTTGATTTTAAATGATATAAATGATATTTATTTATATTTTTTATGTGTTATAAATTTCAAGCGTTTAACAAAAATATTTATATTATTATTATTGGACATGAGTTCAAATAAAAGTTTTAAAATAGGGAAAGGGTTTTTGTGCAATTTTCCAACCCCCAACCTACCATAATCTATATCCAATTATATCTATTTACTAAAACATGATTGGTGTTAAGAATAGATAGAGTTGGACTCTCTTAATCTATAGATATATATAAAGAGATCTAGAGTGCTATCCTCCCATTGTCCCTCAATCCAGAGAGAGATCATCATGATTTCATCCTCTATAAAGAATAATTTTTTTTCGTTCAATCCCAAAAAACAAAAGTATCCAAGATCAGACATTCTAGCCCCATTAAGTTCTAAAACATCATTCAGAGATTGTGTCACATGTTTAGATCTCCACTAGACGCATTCTTCACATGGATCCAACAACACAATGATGGTATGATAAGATATTTCTAAATAGATCATCAATGAATGTGGAATTAATAGTTGTTTTAATTATATATCTACCTATAAATTAATTATAAATTATATGTTAATATCTTTCAATTATGGTTCTTGGATCTTAATATTGTAATTTAATTTTTTTTCATTGGATATGATGTTTTGATCATATAATTTAATTATTTCAGGTGATTTTTTTCTAAAATACAAGTTGTTCATACCAGTAAAGGAAACTTCCACAATTTATGGAACCTGTAATTGGTGTCAGAGAATTCACAGGTTTAATTTATATTTATTTATTATTCATTTATTGATTACATGTGTTTTCATTTTATTTTAATTATAATTATATGTTTTAATATCATACATCTTTGTATCTTCTATTTCTTCATTCTTGAAAACATAACCTATAATGGGTTAAAAATTAAAATGAATAATCATTTGAATCACAACATATGAAGATGAAATATGTTCTTACTTAACCAAACTACAATACACGACATATACCTTTAGTATAAATGTCATGAAATTTTATTATAATGTATGTATCTTTGTCTAATAGTTTAGATCATACATAGTCAGATCTAAGATCTGAATGGATTAGATCAGTGTGTAAATATGGTTGGGCTGGTAGATGGCATGAAGAACTACTCATCATGTAACCACTATACAAGATGTGTAGTCCTCATTATCTCATGACTGAATACATAGGGTTTCCCTAAAAAGTTGTCTATCAGATACACGACACGGGGACTAACATGACATAAAAAATTAGGTAACATGATGGGTATATTGAAATAAATGTCATATACATCATGTTTTTCTATATCAGGGAGCACGTACAAACCCATGGTTTGTGCTATGACATGAGAAAAAGACAAGTATAAGTCATGTTCTTTAATACACGTTGTGTAGTCTGCTGCCAGTTCTGTTCTAAAATTTTTAGGGGATGAAAAATTAAATTTATAAATAAAACATATTGATTATGTGTTTTGTTTTTAGTTCATTAAATAGTACACGCCATGTCATATTTTTTACAATTATATATGAAAATAATTTCTATATTAAAATTTTCAACAAATACACGAGGTTTCCTACAAGTACACTTGTGTAATCAATTAATTTTAATTGAATTTGATTCTTTATAAAACTGTACATGATGATGAATTAAGGATAGTTGGTTGGAATAAATATAAGTTGAATTAATTAGATTAATTCACGATCCATTATATTAACTAATTATCGAGTAAATGTAATTGACAACAATATTGAAAATCTATTCATGTTTCTTAATGTGTATATAATCATGAGATTACACTATTCATTATGTGTGATTTTTTTAATTTATTATTTTATTATTATTAAATTATTATTGATGTCCTACGATTCATCCCCTCATCCTTATTATATATGAGTTGTCATGCCTATGGTATATTTTATGCAAACCCCCTTTATATAATCTTTTAGATCCTATCACCTGTATATGATTAAAATCTTATGTAAGTATGGAGCTCCCTTGTTTGCGGAGTTGGTCCAAGTCCTGGAGAAATGGTGAAACCAATATAGGTGATTCATAAGAGACAAGGAGGAATACTAAAACATGATTTATGATATGGTTCAAGGTGTTTTTCCTTCATGTCAAGGGTTTGTTTATCATCCTTTACATAAATAAACCAACAGATAATCTCATGATCATTCCACGTTTATTTTATTTTTATCAGTTTCATGGTTAATTATTTTTTTTTTGTAAATTCTACACAACCACCTAATAAATGAATTAACTTGGATGAAATATGGAATGAAATAAAATAGAATTATGTGTGAATGTTTTATCACATATGGTGGGTCACTTGAATTAAACCCACTTAATATTAACAAGGCATGTGAAAAGCTAAAAATCAGATTTACACATATGTTTAAAATTACTAAAACTAAATTATTATGTCAGATAAGTATTATAATACTTATGTTGGAATCAACCTTGGAGTTCAAAGTGATTGACCAGTCCATGTTGGGGTGCATTAAATTATCATGGAAATTTTAGCTTAAAATTATTGGTTGAGTTAACTTAGTTTTTATCAAGGGATAACTTCCCATGAAAGGCATAGTGTAACTAATAAGAGAAGGATGAGGAAATATTAAAAAATGATATCAACATTGGGGAGTCCACTTACTGATCAAGGAATTACGAGTTAATGTATTTGTCATGTTATTCCTAAATAAAACCCTTTAAATGGCTTGATAGGACCAAATATTGTTTCGAGAAGTGAGTATTAATACTTTCTAATAGAATATATAAGAAATAATATATTATAAAAAACATTGTGAGGGCCATGAGGTTTTTAATAATGATGGGAGATTAGTAGAATTTAATTAAATTTAAATTTGTTAATATATTTTTTTAATCAAAACATGTATTAATTATCTCCTCAAAATTTTTACAAAATAGAAAAATAACATGAATTTGACAATATCAATATGATTAATACTTGATAAAGTTAACCATATCACCAAATTTAATTTCTAGTAATGGTATAGGTGATTAGGTTTTATACTATTCCATTTAGAAAAATTATATGTTATGGAAACCTCACATATTGAGTTTATTTCCAATGTGGCTAGTGAGGTGGAATTATATCTCTATTTGATGAATCTAAAAAATGATACAGATTTTGAATGTTCATGTTATCCTCTATGAATAATTTGATTCTAAATCAGTATAAGGATACATATGTCCATAACATTGTTTCTATCCTATAGGATCTCTATCATAAGAATGTTAGAACATATAGATACAAGATCACCAATGCACTATTCACGTGCATGCTTGGAGAGTTAGTGACAACAGGGGAACATGAAGTCAAGATAATTTATTATATTATGTTTCTAAATATATTGGGTTTACCATTCCTATTGAGTTGCACAAAAATATCATTTTTTCTCAATACCTAATGACATCTCCAATTTTATTTTGAATTATAAAATGATGAATAGAGTGAAAACACTTTTAAAACTTCTTACACTTATTCTCCAAGTTGATAAAGACATGAGGCATGAAAAACTCATTGTCCTTATGGTGAATAAGAAGAAGATAAACAATGAAAAGGGGTCGAAGACTCATTCCAAGTATAAGGCTTCAAAGCACCATCCCTCCAATAAGAAGAAGATCCACATGAAAATAATGGAACCTCATGCGGTTTTTTTTCATGTCGCAAGTAGGGCCACTGGAAGATGAATATTTCCTATCCAAATAACCAAGGAGAATCTTCAAATGAATTTTTTATTGAGAGTAATCATTCCATATCTATAATTTGGGTTTTATATACAATATGTGTTGCTAAAATTTGTATCCAAATAGAGGAAATAATTAGATTTCATAAGTTTATCAGAGATGAGGTGAATCTACGAGCTGCCAATTGAGAGAGAGTTCCTGCTCTAGACATTGGAGACTACCATATCACATACCCAACATGAGGGATTTTGGTTTTAAAGAACTATTATTTTGTTTCTAGTGTTTACAAGAAAAATATTTTCATTTCTTTTTATATACATACAGATATATTTTCTAATTTATAAATAATGGTTTCTACTTTTACAAATATAGCATATGTTTTGGTATGACATAGCTGAATAATGATACTTAGGTGATAAATTTTGAAAATAAAATATTGACAATTGATAATGAAACTAATATGTGTGACTCATTGGAAACCCAATTATGGCATCCCCATCTAATTCATGTAAAACAAAAATTTAACAAATCATTATCATGATGTTTATTTGGACTCTTTAGTACTATGTCCACCTAAAATAAGAAGTGGGTGTTTACAAGAAAAGACGACCAAATGAAGATTCAGTGGTCTAGTTTAAAGGGCCATAGAGATTCTAGAATTGTTACCCACTGGTTTCTATAGAGTTTTTCAATTTGAATCTAGAGGTGGATACTCATTGTTTATTACCTTTATTAACTACATGAGTAGGTATTGTTATATCTAATTAATTAAGTACATGTTTGAATCCTTTGATATGTTCAAAGAGTTCAATAATGAGGTTGATATTCGTCTTGGTAAGAAGACAATGAAATGTTGATTGGATCAAGGTGAGGAATATATTAAACAAGACATTATAAACCTTAGAGTATGACATTTTATCTCAACTCACTCTACCTTATCCACAATAATGGAATTGTGTTCATGAAAGGAGGAACCATAACTTATTATAAATGTTATGTTATATGATGAGTCACATAATCCTTGTATTATACTTTTAGGGATATAAATTATAGACAACATTATACATACTAAACTGTGTAGCAACTAAAGTAGAAAATTGTATTCACTTCGCGTTATGCAGTGTAAAGAAACATATTTTATCAAAGGTTTGATCATGGGGGTAATGAGGTGTTTGTTAAGGCTGTATCGAGAAAAAAACAATCACCCTGAGGCAAGAATTGTGTCATTATATGATATCTTAAGGAAATAACGGGATACTACCTATAAAACCTATCATACAAGAAAATAATTATATCAATAAAAGTCATCATTCTTGAGTGGAAATTCATCATTGTAGAGTATAATAGAAGAACGATTTACTTTAATTAAGTTGATGATCAAGATACAATAGATTTGGTACAAGGAACGATTCCATAAGTTACTATGGAAGATTCTCTGAAAAAAAGAGTACTTTTTGGGATCTCTAGATTGGTAATAGAACTATATAGATATGGCTATCTTTTCATTGATTATGGTGGCAAGTTATTGTTTGAAAATAATTACCCCTCTCCTGTAAGAAGTTAGTATAGATTTTAGAAGCTACTGGGTGGAAAAAATAAACGAATTCTGAAATCGATTCCATGTATTAAACCATATTTTTGGTTTCATTGACTCACTAGTTGGTGTAAATCCAGTTGGTATTAGATGGATATTCAAGAGAAAACTATACATGGAAGTTAAATTAAATACCGATAAAGCACATCTATTGGGAAAAGGGTTTAGACAATGTCAAGGCGTTTTCTATGATGATACCCTTTCTCCAGTTACAATGTCTAGGTCCATAAGAACATTACTTGTCAGAGAAACATAACATGGAAATGAGATTTTGAAAATTTATGTAAAAATACATTTTCTTAATGTGAATCCTAAAAAAGGATGTGTATATGGCACAACCAGAAGGGTTTGTGAATTCAAGAAATGAAAAAATTATGAATGTTGTAGGGGACTATTTATATATTAAAGAAAACATTTAAGTCATAGAATATTCAATTTGATTAAGCCATAAAATAATTTGGTTTCAATAAAAAAATGTGAGCCATATTTTCACATGGTTTTTATTGTAAAATAGTTTTTTCCTAATAGTTTATGTTGATGATATTTAAATAATTGGAAATAATATAATAGTATTACAAGATGTTAAGGCATGGTCGAGAAAATGTTTCTTCATGACGGACTTTAGTGAAACATACTATATTTTAGAGATTAAGATCATTCATGATAGATCCAAGAGGCTACTCGGACAAAGTCAAGGTACCTATATCGATCAGATACTGAAGAGGTTCAGTATGGAACAATCCAATATTGGATTAGTTATAGTGTCACATGGTATACATCATTACAAGAAAATGTTTCCTTATAAACAATAGGAGAGAGAGAGAGGATTAGTAAGATCCCATTTTCATTTTGTGATAGGATCTTTCATGTATTACATAGTATGTATTGGGATTGATGTTTCCCATGTTTTGAGCATTGATGGAAGATATGAAGAAGAGCATGGTGAACAACATTGGACTATTATTAAGGGTATCATTATGTATATAAGGAATACTAAGGATGTGTTCTTGGTGTATGGAGGATATAAAAAATTAGACTTTGGGAATTATATAGATTCTTGTTCTTAGATAGATTAAGATGATCTAAATTAATAGTTTGGATATGACTTTTGTCTCAATGGAGAAGCTATGAGATGGAAGTGATCAAAGTATCCAGTTTTCATCAATTTTAACATGGAGTCTGAGTATATTTTGGACTATAATGTAGTTAATGAATCATTTTAGATTCACTATTTTGTTCAAGTGATTGATGTGGTTCCTAGTAGTAAATTTCCCATTATAGTTTATTGTGAAAACATTGTAGTAGCAGCTCTCTCTAATGAGGCAAGGTCTCACCAATGGTCAAATTACATACTTTAAAGTTTCATCTATTGGGGTGGTTTATTAAAATTGGCAAAGTTGTGATGATCATAGTATCAATCGAGAAAAACATGTTTAACCCCTCAATGAATGCTTTATCTTATAAGAAGCATGGGTATCATGTGAGATCTAGTGGACTGATAGTTGTTTTTAGTTGGCTCTAGGGGAAGTGGGAGTTTGTTGGTGTTGGTTCCCTATAACCAACATGTTTAGAAATTGGTTAGATGTTTTTCTTATTAAATAATTTTTCCTATGACATTAATATTTTTCTTCTATATAATATTTTTATGTGATAATTTCCTTAGAATATATGTCATGCTAAAAGGTCATAGAAGTTCTCCACTATGATGATAACATAGAAGTACCACACCATTATTATTGAACCTTATTATATGGCCTAATTATATTTTCTATTAGGACATATAAAATACAGGATATCAAGGGTAGATATCTTATAAGTCATTTAGAAACTTCCTCATAGTGTTCTCTACTGCTAATATTCATGATATGTGGTTATGATAATAGGCACATTAATATGAAATCCACATTTCAATGTGTCATTGGATGTTACTATATTCGAACTTGTGTATTGATCCTTATGAATTAAAATTATAATTAATATATATCCTTAATCATGAAACATTTTGTATTGATAAAAATTGTGACAATATATGTTCATGGGGAATTAGGATACATTGGGCATGCCACAAACGATATAATATTAATGGATAATGAATGAAAGGATTTATCCATTTTTTCTCTTGATAAAAGATAATAACATAAGCCCTTTTTTATAAATGGAACCCTATATATAAGTCCATGTTCATGGTATTTAATGGGTGAGTTTATTTCTGTAAAGTTAACGAAATAGTCATAGAGTATATTGGTTGATGTCACCGACATGAAACCTGCTTGATTTGAGATTTTGTGATAAAATGATTAAATTATGTGTTAAATGTTTGTAGGATTTTGGACGTTGTTTTAATGTTATGTTATTTATCTATGGATGTATTTATATGTTGTAAGATTTTAATCTTGAACATTAGGTGATAATGCCAAATGATAATGGTAAATAGGCCTAGAGGGTCACACACTATGTGCATTAAAAATCGCTATTAAATTCTAGTATCAGATTTTACAATTTAGAATAAATATGTTTTATTTAGATTGGGGGATCAACATTATTTAATCAAAAGTTATTCAATGGAATAAGTTAGTTAAAAAATAATAATAAATATTTATTTGAATGTTTGATGAATGTAATATTTATTATATTTATCATTGAATAATTCCATGACATTTAATAAATAAATTGTTATAATTCAGTGAACGGTAAATGTGGATGATGGAAAGTAGATTGAGTTTAATGATATAATTGGAAATCATATGTATTCAATCAGATTCTTTGTGTACTCTTTTTTGATGTTATATAGAATATTTTTTAGACTAGGCACTGATACGGATTCTGACTCTGATACATTGTGTCCCTGGAAAAAATATTTGAAATATATTAAATATATTGATATCATACATCCACAATTTTCTCGAAAAAATGGATAACTATTGAATGGGGGCTCAGAACAGAAGTCTAATTTCATCGTTGAGTTCAAAACATGGGTTTTACCTTACTTTTTAGATAACCTATGTTGGCCCAAATAGTTTTTAAAAAAATTATCACGAGCATAAAATGAATAAAATAAAATAAAATAATTTTTTTATATTGTAAATGATGTTGTGACCTAGATTCTTTTTTAAATACACTATTTTGGTCAAATTACAATGTTGTATAAATATCCATGAAATTTTGAGACAACATTGGAGATCTGTTGGTGGAGATCCCATGGGAGATCAATAGCCGAATCGAAGACCGAAAATCATGGTGCAATGGAATCAGAGGATCTTGCCAAATTTGACAAAGTTGCTCATTATTCAGCATTGATCAATATAAATTA
Organism: Viscum album; assembly: GCA_963277665.1. Lineage (NCBI taxonomy): Eukaryota > Viridiplantae > Streptophyta > Magnoliopsida > Santalales > Viscaceae > Viscum > Viscum album. The sequence goes on from OY728142.1 coordinate 1,547,180,344, forward strand.
ATGTACGGTGTTTCTTAGATTGGATTTATCCCCATTTAATTAATTATACAATGAATTCAAGTCGATCGACAAATAGATTGATTCGAAGATCGATTATAGTTCAGAATGGGTTATATATGGGAATTTATCTAAGAGATCTGTTTCTTTATTTTGGTTCTTCATTTGTCATTATAACTGCAACAAATCAAGGAGTCCCAAACAGGCATGTGGTTCATTCATCTTTTTAATGTTTTCTTAGTTTTCTCCCAATATTCTATGTGTGTCCATCACTGGGTTTTTTTGACCAATGGTTCAATGGATTTATGGGAAACAAAACATAGTGCACCAATTTCTTGGTATAATAATTTGATATTACAGATCTAGAATGGTATGTCATGGGGTTCATGTGAAAATGGAATCAATGATCGAAACATATTGTATTAGAGGCATCTAGGTGCGAGTGATGTGTGTGATGGTGATGAGAATGGAATATAATTGATTATCGTGGGAATTCGATCACTAGAATCTAATGAGTGGAGATGGTAAGGCATGACTAGAGTAGATCTGAGTATCCGGGTAGGATTCATAGTTGGATTTGGGGGTCACTGGAGTGGATAATTCCATGGAGTAAGAACATTATGGTTTTGGAAAATCCCAATATACACAACATTAATTTCTATAACACACGTAGTCTGGGACCCTAGTGTGGTAGCATGGGATTCCATGTGGAGTTAAGTATCACATAGTGTGTAAACCAACTTAGAAGCTCAACATGTACCTTAGAGGGTACAAAAACAAGTATTGGAGTAAAAAGACATAAATAAATCATGTAATATAACTCGGACACGTCTAGGCCAGGTATACATGTGTAGAATCGTGTACTTGTAAATGGTTATAAGTACACTGACTCATACATTCCATGTAATTTTACACAAACATGGGAATAAAGGATGTACATGGGCATGAACCAATGCTAAGGGACACACCATGTACTACCATTACACCCCATGCACTCCATAAAATAAGGCGTAGATTTCTTATCCTCCATTTCATGCAATTTTCTTTGTTATGGTGTGTTCCCTATATCCCTTCCCTAAGGGCATCAATCCTCTATTTAGTAAGATATTCCAGACTGAGTTGTTAGCATAACGAATGGCCTTGGGTGTGATTCTCAACTATATATTGTATCTCTTCCAACATCCAACATATACTTCCTATGATGAGGCGTAAATATCATGAACTCTTGAATATATTTCATCAATGTTATCTAACTCAAGGATTGTGCTCTCTTAAATTAAATAAATTTGGAACTTTTGAGAAATATCCCTAAACATGCATTATAATTATGACATTGCATTGAAAAAATGTGACTTTTTTTATTATATATGGATATTAATGTTATTTGTGTTGTAGAAACATATCTATGTAGGGATAAAAATTATTATTATTGTTAAATAGTTAGTGTTTTAAGGGTTCCCTACAAGGAATTGTTATACTCACCTCTGGACGAGATTTTCCCGCACATGCTTTTTCATGTGAAGGTAGTTGACCATTTGACAAAGTTTTAGATGGAATAAGACCAAGCTGTTCATAGTGATCCAGATAGACCAAGGTGTGTTCTTGAGGTTATCTTGACAATATTACCCATATTTTCTTTTTGGTTAACCATGTTGCCAGACTCTATGGTGGGCTGGTATTTATCCCTATTTACTTTATATTACTAGTTTTTATAGTATGGCTCTGAGATTTAGATGTATTGTTTCATGGTTTATTTGTTTTTTTACATATTAAAATTCCAGGGTCTTGTAGATGTATGTTTCTGTATATGTAGTTGACGTTGAGGCCTTAGTGCTAGTTTCTAGCCCCTGGCCTGTTAGATACCGGTTTGGGGAGTAACCGAATGATCCCCACTAGGATGGGTCAGGATAGAGTCATATAAGAGGTATTAAGTTCTTCCTTAAGAGCAGAGTCCCTAAGACGGGTTTGGGGAAAAATGTTATGTGTTTCGAGTTCATATGTTATGCTAGGGACATAAATGTTAGAATGGCGGTCGACATATCCAAACACAAGGACTCTGATTACCTACCATTATACTAGGTACACTGGGTCACTGATTATAGAAAAAAATAATGGTACATGCATCATATAGGAATGGGTTATGGTTTCCATGTCCTTCTTAATTCATATATCTAGATAAACTGATTCAATATGGTACGTATTTTCTATTCTAGGATTCCTCTGTGACATATTCCCACAAGGATTCATCATAATGATTACAAGGATGATGCCCTCAATTGCGAGGAATCGATAAAGGGTATTTCTCTAGAGGTGTTACCTCTAAGTGATGCACATGTTATACCACCACCCATTGAGAAGAAAGTGGAACTTGTAGTAATTGAAGTTGAGGTGCGTATGATGAGAGTACTTCATGATTTTTAGTGACACCGACCCCTTAGGTTTTGATTAAATCTCAGCCCATAGGTGGCTATGTACTAACATAAGGTGGTGATGTGATTTTTCCATCTTGTCAGGACACTGGAAAATCAGACAGTGGTTCTGGATGAGATCAATCTCAATGGCTCTGTAGGATGATGGCTGGTTTTAGTGAACTATTGGTACAATAAGGACACAATATCATGGTTAGAGTTTGAGAACCTTTTTAGATAGGAGTTCTCTCTTGCTACATTAATGTTTTTATGCATATAGTATCTTCTAAAAATTCTCTAGGGTAGTATGAAAGTATATGGGTATTCATCGATGTTGACTAACATCTCTATGAGCTTAAAGAATATAGTTCATCCCAATAGGAATTTAAGGTTTTTGAAATGGGGTATTTGTGGAGGGTGTCATCGTAAAATGTCATTTGTGATGGGAGTCCCCCAAGAATACCCCATCATAGATGGTTTCATCACAAATGAGATTATTTTTTATGATCCAGCACAAATAATATTTATTTGTGATGGGAAAATGATTCATCATAAAATAATTTCGTTTGTATTTTTAAAAATCCTTTTACGGTGATCCGTCACAAAATGTTCAAAATTTTATTAGCAACGGATGGCTACATCCCTCGCAAATAACAATTTTTTCAATAAAAAACAAAAATAATAAAATAAGAATTAAATTTATTTTAAAAAATACAAAATAAAATTAATAAAATAATTAAATGTATATATATTTTAAAATATGAAAATATTAAATAAAATAAAGTTAATTTTCATATTAAATATATTTAAAAATAATTAAAACAATATATATATATATATTAATAAACAATTACAAAACCGAAAATTAATTAAAATATGTTAAAAACATTAAAAAATAATAAATTAAAAAATATTTTAAAATCCTTACAAAAAATTAAACAAATTAAAATTTACATAAATGTAATAATTCACTTAAAAAATAACATTTCTGTCATACCAAATTAAAAAGAGTCATACAATATTAAAAAATCCTAATCTATCATCTTATAGAGGATGATCACTCGAAGAACCATCGAAATGATCACTCGAAGGAGTATAGGTAATGTAACACCCTGAGATTTTAAGAGATGTATTCTTTTAAATTTATTTTATGTATTTAATTGTACGCTACACCAAGATTAGATTATACTATATGAAACACCGTAATAGCTTTCGGTATAGGAAACACTAAGTTTGGATTGTGTTACACACAATTTCAAGTCCCTTTAAAAAAATTCATTTCATGCAAGATAGAGTATAAGTGAATAACTAAATATTATAACCTATTCATTATAATGGGTGGGATGAATAATACTAACTACCTTCTAAAACAAACTATTTAAACGAAAATAAGTGAGTATAAAATAATAAAACAACTCTTTATGGATTAAATATAATGTTTAAATTTCATCTTATCTATTATTTTGACATGACATACAAATAAATTCATTTATTTGGATAAAAGAAGTATTTTTTTAAAAATTCACTATTTTCATCTTTCGATGGTGCACCAATATTAAAACATAGTTTTTATACTTATATATATTCTCTTTAAATAGAAAAACTTCTTATTTGGAATCGGGATATAAAAATTTTATTTGAAGAAATTATTGATATATTTTTTATAAAATAAAAAATATATATATTTGTTTATTGTGTTTTTGATCTATTTTTTATGTTTTCTTATTATGTTTTTGATAACTTTTTGATATGATTTTTTGTGTTTTTGATATGTTTGAGAGAAAAATTTCATCAAAAAAATTTATCAATATATGTTATATTATTTAATAGATTTAATGTATAAATAGAATATATTTTTATCATTCAAGTTAATTTATGTCATTATCAATAATTCAACATTGAATTCAGATGTAAAAACAATTTAAAATTTTCAAATGTTTTAATAATGAAAAAAAACCTGTTATCTTCTTCCAACAACTATAAAAATTATAAATTAATTACTCAAACATTTTATTTTTGAATTTTGGAAAACAGATTCATTATTTGGTATCCGTAGGAAAAAATTATGTAAACAGCATTATTTTATTTTTGGCTATTCAAAATATTAATTTTTTTTAATTTTATTAATATAGTAAAAGGGTAAACATGTAATTTAGGGTAAAATACTATTATAAAATTACTCTAACACATGTCTTAATATCTATAGATGAGTGTTTCATACCTAAATATTCTTTTTTTTGAAATGGTATACTTTTTAAGCCACATGGATGAGATTGTGACATAAAATTTATTATATTTAAAGAAATGTTAAATATACCTCACTCAAATTTTAATAACAAAACTATTTTTTATATAAGGTTATACAGAAGATAAATTTGATTATAAAAACTTATTTGGAAGATAAAATGTTTTTATATGTCATGGTGATTTTTTTGTAATTTTTTGGAAAAATATAATTACCTAAAGACTAATAAATTGATGGTGTATAAATTAATTAATTGATGAGAAATCAATAAATCAATTATTACTTAAATGGTAATAAAAGTCAAAACAACAAAAAACATGCCCAATTCTTATCGGTCAAGTATATATCGATGATAATCATCTAAATCAAGATTTATTGACCATTTGGTTCTATATGAATGATTTTGTGACACTTATATTATTTTACATAATGTGATGTTATAGTTGTAATGTTCATAATTTAATAAGTATAACATTCTTAATGAGAAATTTTACCAATGATAAACTATAATAAAATTGTTCTTATAAAATATAGTATATTTATATTCATAATAGTATTTAATTTTTAATTTTTACCTAACAAATAATTATATGAAATAATTTCACAATACAAATGTTGTAATTTTTTTATTAATGGAAGTATCAAATTAATATTATTATTAATATTAAAATAAAAATAATTTGAGATAATTAATGTGTCCAATTATTTCAATAGATGACCTAATCCCAATAGGGATATAATTAAATAATTGGTTTGATGATAACATCTTATCTAGATATTTTTTGAAATCCATGAATTGAATAGTTTCAAAATTGACATTATTGTGGTTTTGTCAAAATAGTGTTTTATTAAATTATATAAAAATCATAAAACATTTCTAGAAATATATATAATAATAATTATATGATCTAAAATGATCCAATGTACCTTTTTATGGTATAATTAACATAAAAAAATAAATATTGTACCCTTTTAATATTGAAATATTTGTTTTCTTAAATAAAATTAAATACAATAACTAGGTGTTAAATAAAATGATCATGTTTAAATTGATATAAAAACATTTCTAGAAATTATTATATGATGATATTAAAACCTTATCTCATATAAAAATCTATATAGGGACATTTTTTTGGTTTTTGATAGGTGTTTTATTTTATTATAAATTAATATTTTTGAGGTTTCCAAAGGTTCCCCTCAGCTCAATTATAAAAGGGAACCTCCAACCTCAATTATTCACATCCATTTGAGCCTTAAATATCTGAATTTCAATGACCTTTTACCTTTTAAAATTTTTTAGTCACATTCTAGAGGTTCTCATCTTCTTCAAAGTCTGTCTCTTGTGTTCTAAGCGGAGATTTACTGAAATCACATCAAAGAAGAGGTAATATCCTCTTCCAATTCATTCAAACTTCATTCTTATTATATACCATTTTAATGAGTTATTTCATTATAAATTAATAACTATAGTATCACTATATACTTATATGTTATTATAATTAGGAAAGAACCAAATTTTCCCTTATATCCACCATATGAAGAACATAAATCGTCATTCCAGCATACGTATGACTTATTGTCTTTACGCTGTGGTGTAATCTATTTTTCACCATCACTTTAGATGGATGGGTATAAAGAAGGAAATAATAACTATATATGATTATTACTATTTTTTATTTATTCTTGAAAAATATATATAGCAATCACTTCAATAATATTTCATTATAATTATAATGATACCATCGCTCTACCATAGGTGCGGCCTACCATCTCCACGATGCAATATGATTCGGTATACATGATATCCATTAAATAATGACCATATAAGTGTATATAATAAATTAATATGATATATATTATTTTAATATCATTATTGAGTGATATAAAAATGAACTATGGAGGATATCCTGAACTATTTTGACAGAACATGCATGAGAAAATGAAGTAGTTAATACCCAAAGAACGAGTAATAATTACCAACAGATGATAATATGATCATATATGATATCCTAAAAACGATTATGATTTACAATATGTAAATAATATTTTTAAAATCAATATATTGGAGGTTCAGATTCATACAAACGATAACAAACATAAGGTAAAATAAAATTTCACAATCTCATTATTATTAGAGGTTGTTTTTATGTTACAATTTACTAGGGTATATATATCATCTAAAACCATGTTTCCTAAATATATAATATTATTTCCTTTCTTAAAATATTTTTTTGAATTCAATTTTACCCAGTGGTGAATTTTTATTAGATTGTATGGAAGGAAACTTTCTTTCATTTTTCGTACGAGGTACTTTTTTACTTTTCTGACAAGAGTAAGAGATAAATGTTTGTTAACATATACGAAATGGATGTATTTTTATGTCTTCATAATTCATTGTTTACATTGAGCTTCCTCTATTAGAATTCATGTTTATTTTAAACTAAAATTTCACCAAATTTTGAGATAAGAAAATGTTTGTTTGAGAATAATGGTTATTTACATCATTAATTAAGTTCAAGTGTTTTATCAAAAATTATTTTCCATCTAAGATGAATCTCTTTAAATAGGGATTGTCTTATATCCCTTTTATTAATATGATTTTATTGTTTTAATGATGTAAGTATATTTTTTATGGAATATTTTTTGATAAAATTATGTTTAAGAAACACATTAATTTCTTGGTGTATGATTTGATGAATGATTTATGTTTTTTTGGAACAAGAATGAATGATTTCATTATGGGATAGGTGGGACCTATATATCACTCCAATGAATTTTGTAAATATTTATATCTCATGAGATAAACATGGATGAAATGGAAGGTGATTCTAGTTCAGTAATACTTGGTTGAAATAGAAAGTATATCTGGTGTAGTAATACAGGGCTGGAACAAAGAGTTAAATTGGTTCAGTAATGGACATTGAACGCTATGATGGTCATGGATTTGAGCCATGGAAAATATGTAAATTACTTTCTATGCTAATGTGTTTGCAAGAAGATCGTGTTTTTTTCCATTTCTTTGTTATCATGGATAATATTCCTTTATGATTTATTCCATTCCTACTGCCATGTTTTATTTTATGACTCATGATTTTCATATTTAAAATGTATGTTCAAGTTTTAAGAATTTTTTTTAGGTTTTGTTTTATATTCTCCATATTTACCCCTAATAATCATTTGAACTCAAGTGTTTTATGTTTTCATTTGACTAGGATATAATGAATGGTTTTAGGATGGATAACTAATGGGCATGATCTACATGGGAAATGTGGATGATCTTTCACCAAGCTAGAATAATGTGTTCTGAGTTTCCAAAGACACTAAACTAATACAATCATTGGGATTATATTTTTTTAATGTATTATGTATTCTGAAAAAAAATGTATTGTCCTTATAAATCCATATTGGGTTGTTAGAGGGAGTGAACTCAATACTAATTCCACATGCAAGATGTCACATATACTACATCATCTTCTCGTATCTCAGATGATACTGGTCACGCTCCTCCTCCATAACCTTCTGAATTTGTTGTATCATCTCTTCCATAGATCTCAAACTCTCCTCATTCTTTATTGAGGATGATGGTGTCAATTACAATTCTTTATAATCTCCCTCAATTCTCGATTATTTCATCACAGATGTACCATAATAATTCATATGTGTTAATCAACAACCAATACCAATCACTCATCCTTTCTCGATACCCTAAAAATACACATTTAACCAAACCCCATCATCGTAACCCGAATCAATAGTGGAATCTTATTCAGTCCCAGATTGAATCTCCCATGAATTAGAAGCAATAGTCTCTTATTTGCCTCTAAAAATAATAAAAAATTAGAATAACAATAAAATTAACATTTATAATTTTTTTAAAAAAATCACTAACCATAATATGCAGCTATTGTTCCCCTACAACTTCTCCTATAAAGGTATAAATATACATATTATTATGAAATTCAAACTCTATAATATATGGATTAGTATCATCCTATATAATATAAAAAACATGTTATAGTTAAAATATATATACATTAATAAATAATATTAGTTACCATATGTCATCAATGTATGCCATATGTACGACTCCAGTACCTATGGGTGACCTCTTGCCTCCATCGGATCTAACGCCTAGCTGATTATATTCTCCTAAAAGTCTATCCTAACCAAAAATAGAAAACCCCATCCAATACCTATGTATATATATAGTTTGGATGATAGGAGATGTAATACTAATTGAAAACCATAACACATGATTTTTCCATATCTCTCTTTTCAATGTTGGGTAAAAACTGATGAAAGTGATCATATAAACAAGTATCTCATACCTCTAAGATAGGACCTCTTTAGATATCATAAATCAGAGAAAATAAATTCTAAAACAATATTTAACAAAGGACCTCTCAGAAAAACAATTTCTCATAATCACACTAGCCTTCCTAAGGGAAAAATGCGAAAAAACTATAAAAATTGAAACAAATATATACTAATAACATTATTATAAAAATTAATACACATAGTTAATATTAAATAAACATCTTAAACAATTAAATATACCTCTGTAAATGAAGATCAAAATCAACAGATTTTCATCTTTCTAGAATAGGATCTAGAATCGGTAATCAAGCAAGTCTGTCCCCCTCTTAGTAGGTGAACTGGCCTGAGGAGTGGGAGATAAATCAGGCTCATCAACAAGAATTTCGGCATCAATAAGTGAATGTAATATATCATCAGCATCATCTCCAGCTATCTTAAACAAATATTATCACTAGTAAGAAATCTTTAATAGAAATATGAAATATAAAAAACTAACACATTTCATTATAAAATAATGTTACCTGTAACATATATTTAATTAAAATATAAAATAAAAAAACTAATAAATATCAGAATATAATTATTACTTATAACTAAGGACCTGAATATAATTCATCAATCATCATCTTCATCCCCATTTTCATCAACATCAATGTCTTCATCCTCATCTTTACAATTTACAAATTCCATGTGACATTTAGTTTCATCGTCCCTTATTACATCATCAACATTATCTCTATCATTGACCCTTAACTTGGGGGTATCATAATCAATAGTTATATCCTGTCATGTAAGATATATATTTTGGGAAGTTTCTTGATTTTTTTTAATTTGTTTCACTTCTAGAAAACAATTTTCATTTTCAATAAAGCAATATTCATGTGATTTAATTTTTATCACACTCCAACAGTCCTTCAAATCTCTTAGAACATCACAGTTAATTTCATAGTAAACTTGATGTACTTGATGTTCCAACCTAAATTGGTAATTTTATGTAAGAATACTGATATATTTAACATCAACGACGCCATGTCGCGAATGAACATGAAACCTCTAATTAGTATCAAGGTAGTTATATTTAAATATTGTAACATAAGTTAGTCCTAGATCACATAACCCAATTATTTCATATAGTATACCGTAAAATTGAACTTCACATTCTTTATAATGGCATCCATTCAAATGAAATTTGTTATTCATGGATTTTTTTGAGTCTCCATATATGTGTGTATGGAATCAAAATCAATTAACCACATAGCTATTATAAGATTTTACCAATTTTTATAGAGGGTTTTTGAGGACACAAATTTTACTATCTATTCAATTTTCATGTTGTGTTACCTTTAAATAATAAAAATTATTAATAATAGATATCATTGAAAATTTTATTTAATATTCCATGGAAAGAAACTTATCTTATGAGTATTTGAATCCAATATAAAAAATTTCATTTCCAATTTTTTTCTTGAGATAAAAATTAATATGTGTAAATTTTTATTTGATAGGGTCATCATATAGTCTAAAACTAGTTAATATAAATAATTATATCCTTTATAAATATTAAAGAAACTAATTAAAAATAAGTACTTACTAAACAAATTGGGTAATGTATTCATAATTCATCATAATTTAAGTATGAGATATGTTCATTTCTTCATGTGTAAGTCATCATTCATTATATCCACAAAATCCAAGATTGAGATGATTAAAAAATAAAAAATGATGGTATGTGATATCATTAACATTTGACTCATTATGAACAATGTGATTTGGTTTTGAATAGTATTCTAAATGAAAATAATATGAGAAGAAATTTGAAGTTTCCTCTTATATGTATGCTTCTACAATCGACCCTTCAACTGATGTTTTATTTTGTACATTGTTCTTTAATATTTGGACGAATCTCTCAAATAGATACATCCACTGTAATTGTACTATATATCCACTTTTAGCTTCATATGGAAAATGAAATAATAAATGATCCAAATAATCTATAATCATAATGGGAATATTTTCTCCAATTTACAAAAAATTAAAACATCATTTTCTAAAAAACTCAATGCATTATAATATGTTGATTCTGTACAAATATCTTTGAAAAATATTATATTTTTTTCAACCTCAAATATCTAATCCATTAAAAAAATAAACAATTTTTTTACTAAGTGAGTAAGATTATTTTGGAATCATTAATTTGTATTATCTTTCATCTTTAAACAATTAGAGATCAGTATGTCTAAAAACCTACAAAATATCTAAATGTGTCTTTACATTATCTTTCGTCTTTCCAGGGGTTTCTAAAATAGTATAATTTGTTTATCAAAAACAGTATTCTCAATATGAATTTCTTCTAACATGTAACGAACCAACAAATCAGACTCATAAAGAAAGCCCCAAAAAATACTCCTCTTTACCCAATTATGATCTCCCCTAAAACAATTTATCTTTTTCTCATTTATGGTGGGTCTATTAGTAACATGAGGTAATGCACATACCATATATTTTACTTGGTTAAATGACAGATCCACTATAGGTGTGTACGTTTCAATTCGAACTTTTGAAAAAATTAATTTTGATTCTTCGAAAATAGTGATCAATAGAAAAAAATCTCTGATAAAAGTAAAAAAACCATTCTCCGATTAAAAATTATAAATGCTCTAGTCTCATCCATGAAATATGAACATGATTTTAGAACATGTGTTTTCCATCAATATAACACACCATACACCGAAAATTCCTTGATCAACATTATTAACGCAACCCTTAATATAAAATTATGATTTGGATTTATATCAAATTTAGTCACACTATTATTCAATGATGAAATTAACTCATTAGTTAGTGGCTTCAAATAAACATCAATATTCTTCTTGGGATGTCCTAAACTTAATAGTGTCAAATATAAATATGGTTCCTACATCAACATTAAAGGGGGAAAGTTGTAAGGAGTAATGAAAACAAGATGACAAGAATATTGAATGACGCAAGTACCTAATAGAAAAAAACAATTAGTAGAAAGAGTTACCAGTATGTTATGAGGTTTTTGTGAAATAGAAGGATACATACAATCAAATGGTTTCCATGAATCACTATCACATGAATGATTTAACATTTTTATGATGGGAATATTTGATTTATTCCATTTTATCAATCCAGCTATGTTGCGAGACATAAATAAACATATTAAATATGGTGTAATAGGAAAATATATCAAATGTGTCAAGGGAACTCTGGAATTTCCTTACTGCGCTGATTTATACCTCAATTCTCTATGTGTTGTACAATTAACCAAAGATTCATAGTCTTTGTAATATAAGATGTAGTCTTTTCCAAAATAATGTGTCATTTGATATCATAGAACCAAATTATGATCCATCCTTTTACTTTCATAGAATGTTGTATGTAATATATTTTTATCCAGAAGCATAGGCGTAACCAAAGATAAAATATTATTGTAACAACTATTATAAATTTCAAAATCTGATTAAATAGCCATAAATTTTGTAATAAATTTAAATATTCTCATCAGGATTCCCAGATATAAGTCCCCCTCATTGGATTTTAACAAATTATAAAATTGAGAGGGTTCTGATATAGGATTTGGAATATCATTCAGAGTTATTGTTTTAGGAATAGACAGAAAAACTTCTTCATGTATTATATTATGAAATGATGGATTAAGAACCATTTTTTTTATTTTCTACAGAATACTTTTCACCATGTTGCAGCCAAAAAATATAATCGTTCTGAAAACTGTAATGCAGTAGATGATGTCCAAAATTATCAATTATTTAAAATATCCCTAGATCACATTTCTCCCATGGATATTTAATGATTCCTTCAGAAACAAAATATTAATTCGATGATGCTAATGATATATAGGTTTGAACACCTTCAATGTAGAGAGGATTTAAACCATATCCATTGGGATTTCTTAAATTACATATATAATCAAAATCAAATAATAGAGATTGGTTTCAACATCCCGAGCCTATAGTTATCTAAAAAATATCAAGAATAAGAATAATTATTACTGATCGTTTTAACTTGTTGAAAATGATTATTATATTTTACCATCTTGAAATCTTCTATGGTATATGAGTAGTGCGAGAAACTAGGTATGAACTAGATTATAGGGCACATAAAGGTTCATTAGAGTTAAAAGTAAAATATTAAATATATTATATGAGGAGCATGGTATTTTTTGTTGAACATAATACAATAACTCTAAAATAGTGTCTCATATGAAAAATTAGAGATCACCATTGGGTCTTGGATTCTGGGTTTACCCTAAATAAGATATTACATTTGTGTTTGTTGGATGTCTAGTTACATTTCAGTTGAGAGTATTTAATTTAATATTTTTATTATAATTTATTATAAAATTTTATATATCTTTCCAATGGTATATCATATGATAAATCAGAGATCATTTTTGTTTCAAGGATTTAGGTTTACTCTAGATTTAATGTTAAATTTGTGTGTGTAGGGTGGTTAGATAAATTGTTGTTGAGGGGAATTAATTTAATATTTTAAATATAATTTATTATAAAAATTTATGTTTCTTTCACATGGTGTCTCATATGATAAATTAGAGATCACCATTGGGTACTAGATGTGGGGTTTACAATAAATGTGACATTAATTTTTTGTGAATAGGGTGTCTAGATACATTCTAGGTGAGGGTAATCAATTTGACATTTTTATTATAATTTATTATAGAATGTTATGTATTATTAAAATCGTGTATCACAAGATAAATTAGTGATCACCATTGGGTCTATCATGTGGGTTTTACCCTAGATGTGAAATAACATTTGTGTTTGTTGGGTGTTTAGTAACATTACAGGATAGGGTGATTAATTTAACAATTTTATTTTAATTTATTATGAAATTTTAATATATCCATCAAACTGTTTATCCTATGATAAATTGTAGTTCACCATTGGGTCTAGGATGTGGGGTTTACCCTAGGTGGGAAACTACATTTTAGTACATCGAGTGTTTAGCTAAATTGAATTTGAGGGCAATTAATTTAATATTTTATTATAATTTATGATAAAAATTTAATATTTGATTCAAACTGTTTATCATATGATAATTTTGATATTGGAATTGGGTTTAGGATTGGGGGTTTACCATATGCGCAACATTAAATTTTTATGGTTTGGGTGTTTAGTAACACTATAGTCAGGGGTAATTAATTAAATACTTTTATAATGATTAATTATAAAATGTTGTTTATCTTTCCAATGGTGTCTCATATGATTAATCTAAGATCACCATTGTGTCTAGGATGTGGGGTTTATCCTAGACATGACATTACATTTGTGTGCCTTGGGTGTTTTGTTACATTGCAGGTGAAGGTAATTAATTTAATATTTTTATTATAATTTATTATAAAATGTTATGTATATTTCAAACAGTGTATCATATGATAGATCAGAGATCACGGTTGGGCCTTGGATGTGAAGTTTATCCTAAATTAAACATTACATTTGTGTGTGTCGGGTTTTTATTTACATTGTCGGCAAAGGTAATTAATTTAATATATTTTTTATCATTTTATATAAAAAGGTAAGTGTATTTCAAATGGTGTATCATTTGATAAATCTGAGATTAGTGTAGGATTTGGGTTGTAGGTTTTACCCGAGATGCAACATAACATTTTTGAGCACCGAGTGTTAAGTGACATAGCAGGTGAGGTTAATTAATTTAATTTTTTTATCATAATTTGTTATAACAAATTAATATATCTTTCAAATTATATATTATATGATAAATTGGAGATCACCATTGGATCTGGGCAGTGAAATTTTCCCTAGAAACAACATAACATTTGAATTTATAATAAATATTACAAATAGTTATCAATTACTCATATTTTTCTTTTGTAATTTTTTTTAAAAGAAATCACATTTCTTCATATTTTCAAATTATTAATGATATTTTATAATTAAAAGTTATATATACAATGTATTAATAATATTGATAAATTAATTATTAATAATTATAATTGATGAAATTATTATTATTTATTTAATTTTTTATTAATTTATTTTTATTTTTTTACTTTTATTTACATTTTTAAATTTTTTTACACATCCTTATTAAGATTTTATAAATATTAGTAATAATAAAAATTTATTAAAAATATGACTCATTAATTATTTAATTTTATAAATTATTTAAATTAATACATCATTGATAATAATTAATAATTTTTAATAATTTTTAATAAGTCATATAGTTGTTATATTTGTTTATAAAGTATTACAAAAAATTATCGTAACTATTATTAACTATGTTCTTAAAAAATATTACAAATATTATTTATTTATTTTTATAAAACAAATTTTTTTTTGTTTTTACTATAAAAAATAGTATAAATAATTTTTAGTTAAAATTTTTTTTTAAATTATTTTTCTCATAATTTATAAAAATACACTCATTTCTACTTACTTCAAACATTATATATATACCCCATAATTAAATAAATCTATTTACATTAAATTATTTTTACACGTTTTTTCAATCAATTTAACAAATCATAACCATATTCATTGAAATAAACATACATACACAATTATTATTCATTATTAATATTGACTAATTAATTAGTAATTATTATAAATTATGTAAATATTAGTATTACGTATTTAAATTATAATTTAAATTTAATAATTATTATATATAATTATATCATGATTTCATAATTAATATAAATATATAAAATCTATACTAAATCTTTTTTAAAGAAATATACATATCAAATCTATATAAGAAAATAAAAATATATAAAAATATATATTTTATATATACACATATTCATATCTTAATATATATATATATATATCAAAAATCATTTATGATTTTCTAATGTTTAAATATATGTCTTTGTGTATATATTTATATCAAAAAATTCTAAAAAACTTATAGCTTATATATATGTATATAGGAAAATCTATGTCCATTTTTTAAAACAATTATACGCATCTCTGTGTGTGTGAGTGTATTTAAATATAACAATTTCATAATTATTATAAAAACATCAAATATATTCTAAAACATTTAAAAAAGTATACATATTAAATCTATATAAACATATATATATATATAATCTGAAATGTTTTTTTAAAATTTTAATATATACATATTCAAGTATAAATTTATATTTTTATATATATTACATGATTACATAATCATTTATATTTTTACATGTTTTTTAAACAAATATACATATCATATCAATATATAAATATTTAAATATATATCAATAACATTAAATTATTTTTTTAATGTGTTTATATGTGTCCGTATTTATATATATAAAAAATTATACATTTTTAAAACCTTATATATATCGAAAAACTTAGACAGTTTTTTCAAAATGAATATATATATATATATATATGTATGCATGTATGTGTCTATATATATATAACAATACATGTTTTGTAAACCTGATAAATATATATATATATATATATTAAAAACATTATAGATTTATATATAATATAACATGTTTATATATACATATAACACCCATATAAATAAAGAAGTTAAAAAACCAGAAAAAAATATACAAATCTATAACAATAATGAGACGAGGCATGATAAAAAGATAAATTATTAGACCTGATCAAGAATGACAAACAGATCAGGCATGATAAACAGATAAATAGATAAATCCCCTGATCATGAATTGCACATTTTTTTTGATAAAAATATTGAATATTTTTTTTATCAATCCTAAATACCATATAAATCCTGAAAAAAGATAATTTGATTAACCTAGGATTTTACAAAATGATAAAATCATATAAAATGTATAAAACCCAAAAATAATAAAAATGAAGACCGGAGGAATTTGTACCATAGAGAGTTGACCCCAGTTATATTAAAATATAGTGTAAATGAACTTAGATGGAGTAAAATGGATGAAGGGTGGTATGGAGGAAATTTCTGAGGGGTAGTGTTGCGGGTGTGCAGAAGATGGTGAATGATTTTTCATCGCGATGCGGCAGTATGGTGGAATGTTTTAGTAGGATGGTGGTGCGGCATGGAGGACGGGTGGTCCAACGGTGAAGAGGAGGATAAGAGGGGTGGTGCTATGTGAGAGAGGAGGAAGAAGAGGATATGAGGAGAAAGGATGGGTCGCATAGGTTAAATCGATGGCTTTTTTTGTGATGGATTATTTACGATGGAATTAATGTCATTGAAAATATTTATTTGGTGAAAAATATTCATGATGGAATTTAGAATCGATCAAAAATAATTTTGAATGAATTAATATTTGAGATGGAATAAGTCTTTAATTTCAAATAATTCATCAACGATAAGTTTAGCGCTGGTGGCGAAAAACTCCACGAAAACTAGTTGCGACAGAACACTAATGTTGTCACAAATAGTCCACATTCAAGGACAATTTTTAATGGGTAATATGTCCATCTTAAATGAGCCATCACAATAATTTGATTTTCTAGTTTTCTGTGATCAGTTCTTTTGGTATTCGACCTTATAGAGAGGATTGCGAAGAGATATATAAGACATTATTATACCAATATGCATTCCTACTTATAATGGGGTTCTAGAGTGTGCTTTGGAGGTTGGGAGTTTTCTGGATGAGTATGCGTAGATAGTTTTTTCTTTTAGTGGGAACTCAAGAGTAGTTACATTGGCAGTATGGTGATAATTTCTGTATCAGGGACCTAGATGTGATAGAATTTTTAGTATACGACCCCAAAATAAAGGTTTTGATATTTAGGGCTCATAGGAAGGGTATAGTCATACCTAAGAGAGGAAATTTTACTCATGTGATGGCAGGGTATATGTTACATAAGACTATCTAAACCACCATACTTATAATAGAGAGGTAGTGGATAGGCCCCCTAGGCATAGGTAGTGGGAAGAGAAGACAAGTTCTTAGGAAAAATAACAAGGCTTATGATCATGGAGAGAATTTTTAGGTATTACACACTTCGACTTATTACGACCACCACCCCTAGGTGGTCCACGTTAGGCCTAGAGAGTCGATGGATAGGGGAGGGGACACCTTTATGTAGTCTAGTTTTATGACCCAGAGGCTCTATGGATGGTATGAGATTTGATCATCCTCTTTTATACCACAAATTTAGTACTTTTAGATACATGTTCTAGTCATAACTTTATTTCACAAATCTAGTTCGAGAATTAAATATTTTGGGTAGGCCCTTGGCTTGACACTTGCATTCGGAGATTCTTACTAAAGATGAGTCAGTAATCACACAGTAGTTCCGACTATGTGACGTGACTCATTGAGGTGAGTGTTTCAGTTGGGATCTCTTTTTTATCATCAATTAGGCAATGTGAAATCATCCTAGGTATGGACTTGTTATCTACAGTTCATTCCCATATATACTGTTTTAGGTGGAGGATTCAGTGTGTCCATTGTGATGGGGATATGTTTTTCTTGGTGGGTGAAAAGGAAACATAGGTAGTGCATGATGTACTCAATCATAAGAGGGTGTAGTAAATTACTCATCAGTTGGATTATTTGCCCTTGGTGCTATGAATTTTATGAGTTTCCAATTCCCTATAGTGGTGAAAGTGTATGAGAATGTATTTCTTGAGGATGTTCTAATATTCCCTCACCACATGGAGATAGACTTATGCATTTATCTACACCCCTATAAAACCATGATATCAACACTATCATATCATATGGCTCCCAAAGATCTTCACGAGATAAGGGTCTAGTTAGAGGACTTATATAGGGAAAACATTACTAGACATAGTGTCTCACCTGGGACAGCCCCAGTTTGTTTCCAATAAGGTGGATGTGATATTGAGGTGATGTGTGGAATACTAAATCTTACACCAAGTTACTGTGAAGTATATGTATATAGTACCAAACATTGAAGACCTATTTGACCTGTTGAGTGGGGGATGATGGTTCTTATATATTGAAATTAGATCAGAATATCACCAATTATGAGTACAGTATAAGGATATATAAAATACAGAATAGAAAAGTTTCTATGGTCACTATGAGTACTTGTTGATTCCCTTTCTCAAGATGAATTCCCAAACAGTTTTCATGGGAATCATGAACAATATCTTTTATACATTCTAATACTCATTCATGGTGGTCTTCGTTAATCATATCCTAGTGTACTCAGCATCTAAGGTGGATAATTAGAGACACTTAAGGATGGTTCTGGATGTACTATATGAGCACAATATTTATAGGAATCTCTCATTGTTCAAGTTATATATTCATGAGTTCTAGTTTTTGGGACATGTTATCTCAGTAGATGGTATTACAGTGGACCCAGTAAAGGTCAAGGTCGAGTACTATTGGGATCCACCCAATAGTGTGGAAGAGGTACAATGCTTCCTTTTGTTGGTATACTACTACCAGAGATGAAAATCCAAATTATCTAGGATATAATACTCCAAGATATATTTGATTCTAAATGGGAAACCTTCTATATAGAAGGAGAGGTTCCAGAAGGATTTTAAGGAGTTGATGTAGAGATTGAAAAGTGCTCCCATATTGAGATTTCCAAATGAGGGTGTCTAGTATGTAGTTTTTTGTGATATATTAGGAACAGGACTCGATTGTGTTATAATGAAGTGGTGGGAAGTTATTGCTTATGTTTCATGTTAGTTGAGACCAAATGAGAAGAATTTTGTGACATGTGATCTTGAGATAGAAGCGGTAGTTTATTCTCTAAATATGCGGTGAAACTGCCTTATTGGAGATAAATTTATCATCTATTTCGACCAAAAGAGTTTTAAGTATATATTCTAGAAGAAGGACATTAACTTGAGACTTATGTGAAGTATAGAGTTCTTATAATATTATGACATCGATATTATCTACACTCATAGGAAGGGGAATATAGTAGAAGATTTTATCTGTAAAAGATTTTGTTTATAGATGTGGAATGTGGCATCAGATTAGTTGGCCTCGTTGTAGTTAAGCATTGTGAATAGGGATGGAGAAGCTTACCTCTAGTCGATGGTTGTCACCTGTATACATTTACAACAATTCAGGGAGGTACAACTTGGGGATTCTAACGATGAGACCCTACATACTCAGATATCCACTGGACATACTCCTAATGTATTTTATAAATGTGGGGAGCATGTCATTCTTTATAGAGTATACATGATGGTACCAATGATGCCATGAGAAGAGGGTATAAGAATGTTTCATACATATATATTGGTTGTATATCTAGGTTTAGAAAATACGTACTAGGATATCCTATGATAGTTTTGGTAGCTAAGGATGAAGAAGTGAGTTACAGAGTTTGTCTCATGATTCCTTACTTGTTAACATGTGAAGGCTAATCATCGAGTTCCAGTTGGTTTAGCTCAACCCCTTGAGGTGTAAAAGTGGAGAGGGTATGGGATATCCATGGTCATCATGATGGGGATACCATATACTTATAGGGTAAATGATTTCATCTATGTAATAATATATAGACTTTCCATTTCATCACACTTCTTATATATTCGAGGGCCAAGTTTAGTAGAGAGCTTGGCATGCCTCTAAGTGTAAGAGATAGACCTATTCCGTTGAGTTCCCTCGACGATCATTTCTGACCCTTATTCTCTCTTCACATATCAGTTATGGAAGTGATTTTTGGTGTATTTTGTGACTCAGTTGTGTTTCATCATGTATTTCCCATCCAAACAGATGGCCAAACTTCATGAGCCATTTAATTTCTTGAGCACATGTTCCAAGCATTCACATTAGACTTTGGAATAGTTGGAAGGATCTTATACAATTGGTGTAGGTTCTATACAAAAAATATACCATTAAACCATTGATATGGAACTGTTCAGACCCTTGTATGGGTGGCCCTATAAGTTACCACATTGTTGGATTGTTCTAGTAGAGTCGGTACTTATGGGATTAGAGTTTGTGAAAACAACAACAGAGAAGAGGAAAATCATCTAAGAGTGGATTAGGAGTGTACAATATTGTCTGATGTGTTATGAGGAACAAAGACAGAGCCTTTTTAGTTTGATGAGGGAGACCATGTACTCTTAAAGGTTTCACCTCATTTTGGATTATGGAGATTTGGATGGGGTGTCATGTAATCTATGAGGATCATTTAAACATTCCATATACTGTATAGAATTGTGGATGTGGTGTACGTCATAAATCTAACACCATAGTTAGACTAGGTACAGAAAGTCTTCCATGTACCATAAGTGAGGAGGTACGTGCACGTCTTGTCACATGTTATCGACTGGGGTGAGCCAGGAATTGAGGATGAAGCTACATTCACTGAGTATAGTATAGATATTGAGGATCAATTGGAGAGTATCATTCATTGGAGAGTGATTCCTTTAGTGTTTCTGATGGCACAATTAGAATCTTCAAAAGAGAACCTTGGATTTGGAGACTTATATGCATGATCAGTACCCAAATCTATTTGTATAACATTTTATTTTGGATTTTTGGGTCATAAATCCCCATGTTCGAAAGAATTTAATGAATTATATTTTCCATATATTATTTTTTGGATATTTCTTAGAATATTTTGAGGACCATGAACAAAGATGACAAGTTATTCTGAGACTCCATGTGCCCAAAATAAAATATTGAAATATATTAAATATTTTGATATCATGAATGTGTATTTCTCATAAAAAAGTAGAATAATGATTGTATAAGGAATCTGATAAAAAATGTGGGTGCATCATTGATTACATAAAATTAGTTTTATCTAATACCTGAAATAAAATTTATCGGCATGGGGAATTTATGAAAAGTCATCATAGGAATAAAATGATTAAAATGAATTAATGTATTTTTTTTATTGGCACAAAAACATGGATTGTCATTTACATATAATGTTGAGGAATATTTATGGTCTATCAAAATAAACCTTGAATTTTGAGAGAGTGTTGGAGAGCCATTTTTAGAGATCTCATGGTCGAATGAAAACCAGATCAATGATCGAAAACTAGTGTGTAACAGAATCAGAGGATCTCACTAATGATAATGACACAACTTCTTTATTCATCAAAAATAAATCAAAATCCTGTTAGGATGTTGGTATGATTGGATTTATCCCACTTTTATTATTTCTATGATGAATGTGAGTTAATCAACAAATGAATTGATTCATAGATCAGTCATATTACAGAATGGGTTACCTCTAGTAATTTATTTGGGAGACTTTTTATGTTTTTATGGTTATTCTATCATCATTGTAACAAAAAATGTTTGAGGCCAACCAAACACGGTCAGAGTTTTTTCCTCTAGAGCATATTTTTTTGTGTTTCAACCATTATTATATGTTCATTCATCACTACTATTTATTTTGACTTTTGGTTCGATGGATTAACATGAAATCGAATATCAGACACCAATTTTATGGAACAACGATATGATATTGAAGATATGATCTTGAAGTGTCATGAGGATCATGCAATGAAGGAAAAGATGGTAGAAATGTATTGGATTGGAGAAATATGGGTTTGAGTTGTGCATGATGAGATGACAATAATGGAAGATATCCTCCTCATATGTGAATCAGATGATTGGATTATAGCGAGCGGTGACAGAAAGGCTTGGTCGGATTGAATCTGAGCATCCAGACATGATTCACATATGGGTTCAGGGGGTAGTTGAACATAAAACATCATGGGGTAAGAACCCAAGGGTTCTAGAAAATCATGATACACATGGAATGTATTTTGGGAAAACACAGTATTTGTGACCCTGGGGATGTGTTTAAGATTTCCATGCGAAGTTAAGTATCACACGACGTGTGACCCTATCACAGAGTATGTGAAGTGACCTCGTAGTTTGGAATATACCTAGAAGGATATAAGAAAATGAATTAAATTACATTGGAATGGACAGGACACGAACTCTAACATAGACATGTCCATGCACGGTGTACACAGGTAGATCCTTTTATATGGACATCAAGAAATGTACACAAAATTAAACATTCCATGTGATTTTACACTGACATGAGCACATGAACTCATACACATGCATGACTCATTACTAAAGGGACACACCATGTACAACCATTACACATCGTGTAACCCTTCATAGAAGTATTAGTTTCCTTTTTCTCTGTATCTTATACAAGTTTCATTCGGGTGTGTTTCTGATATCCATTCCCAAAGGGTTAGTAAGAAACTCAATCCTTCACATTGGATAATGATCCCTTCCATGGGACTTCGTAGATAGAGTTTTTGGAGTCCTTTCATAGGCAATGAGTGAGATCCTCAACCATCATCTTTCCCAAGGTGGATTTATTGGTTTCATCGTGACCAATAATATGCCAGCATCGATCCTCTTCCTAACATGTTATTCCATATTGAGTTGTTGGTATACCCCATAGCATTGTGTGTGATCCTTATTTGTGTATTGTATCTATTCAAACATCAAGTATATACTTTATATAATTATACCCAATGAGAACAACCGCTTGGATGGAAATATCTTGTGTTATATAACTCATGGACGGTGTTCCCCTAGACGAGTATTGTGTGGAACTTTCATGAATGAACCCAAGAATGGAACTATGGTTGAGACATTATCTTGATATTGTGTGTCTTTAGAGGGTATATCTATATATTCTTGTTATATGGGTGGTAGAAATATACCTATGTATATCTAACTATTTTTCTTATTGTTATATACATAGTGTCTTTGGGGTGTCCTAATGGGTATTGGTATACTTACCAATTCACAGGCTTTCCCCGTACATGTTATTTCTTTTCTATACGACTATACTTTTGATGGATTCCTAGGGGGTAAAGGACCAGGTAGTTCTTAGTGAGCTAGAAACCCAAGGTCTCATCCAAAATTTATCTTAACAGAAGTCCCCATATTTACATTGAGGTTGGATTTGTTTTCATACTCTTTGTGGTGGCCTTGTATTTGGACCTCTTTAATTTTCATTAATTTTTTTCCTACTCTGGTTTTGGGATTTATATGTAGGCATGCTTATTTTATCAGTCTTTTACAGTTTATCATTCTATGGGATTGGAGATTTGTGAATGTATATATGTACATTAGGATAAGGGCTCCCATGCTGGTGATATTCCTACTCAATGCTAGTCCCCAACCTCTAACCTATTGGAGGCAGGCTTGGGGAGTTGCCGAATTGGCCCCGTTGGGATGGGTCATGAAATTATATAAATGATATTACTTTATATTATATAAGTGTTTCACATATAAAATATTTAATAATAATATTTATATAATTATTATGGGACATGTGTTTAACTAAGAATTATGGGATTCAGAAAGGGTTTAGTATGAAATTTATTGACCTTAAACATGCCAAAATAAATAACTAATTGTATATCATTACTAAATCAGAATTGGTGTCTAAAATGGATAGTGTGAGACTATATCAAGAACTAGAGAGAGATCAAGAGATATGGAGTGTTGTTCCCCCCCTCCTCTTCAATGCCAACGAGATATCATAGAGAGTTATTCCTCTCTCAAAAAGATTTTATTTTCGGTCAACCATAAATAATGAATGTTATCAACATCAGTTGTGCTAACACCCAGGTGTTCCACAACATCATTAAAATATTTTGGTGTATGTGTGGATCGACATTATTTGTATTCTTAAACTAGATATGATAGCCCAACAATGGTACAATACGATATTGTTAACTGAATAATCAATGAAATCATAACTACAAGTTGAGGGAATTTTATATATTCCCATAAAATAATAATAAATTGAATGTGAAGATCCATAAATTTTGGTTACATCACTTTATTCTTATAAATTAATCTATTTTTTCCATTAGAAATGATGTTTTGATCATGTAAAGAAACAATTAAACAAGATTTATGACTAATTACAAAGTTGGTCAGGCCAGTAAAGGACTCTTTCGTTGTGGCGGAAACCTACAAGTGTAATCACATTATACCTTTACACATAAACTCTACATAAGGGTAATCAAATTTTAGAGCTCTCACATCAAGGTAGAAAAAGTTTTATAAAAACAATTAATGGTAAATTTTCAACTTCTTTGAGGTAACACATCGGTTACCTTTACCCAATACTTGGAAAACTAGGTATTTTTTTCATTTCTATATTAAATCACTACATAAAGTTATATCAGGTGTCCCTCATGTAGTTAGATCCCAAGGACAGATTAACTGCTAAGGGGATAGGAGTGAATTAGTGGTTTATTTTTATGAAATACTTTTATTTTCATGTCAACATCTTGAGGTTATTAAGGTTATCTCTCTACTAAATATTATCTCTTATACTCAACGTGTGTGTAGTAAAAACTAAAGAAAAAGAAGAACATGATATTTATAAGGGTTGGAAAAAAGAACCACTCCTTTTCATGTTGGTTATTCCCGAAAACATCGATTCACCAATATACATCAGTATAAAATAATTGATTATGATGGATTTCTGCTCTAACTGATAGGCTTTTACGCCCGCTCCAACTGAGATACTCTGTTTTCTTTTCACTCCATCCAAATTAATTCTTTCTCTAGATCCAACAGAGAAACTATATTTTCTCCTAGATCCTATAAAAATACTTCACCAGCACTCAACCCAGTTTGAAGGTTTCACCTATATTCACATTATTGATCCACTATATGATGATTATCTTATCTTATTCCACAAACTTATGGGATCTGACTTGCTCACATACCTATTCAGGTATCATCAGCATCCATTGGTCTGGTCTATTATCTTTACACAATTAATTCTAATCACATGTAAGGATTAGATTCCCTAGTGAAACAGTTGCTTAGGAAATGCTTACTTCGGTTGAAATTCTAATCTCACTTATATCTGTACAGGTGGTTTGACCAATATTATTCAATATCTTATGAAGAAATAATACTTGAAAATTTGCATAAGGTTTTGGGAATCTATTGTCTCAAAAATACTATATAATTTATGATGATTTTGATTCTCATTAATACCCTTGTTTTTTCATTGATTTTTTGAGTTTTTTGATGAATTTATATCTAGGTTAAAGGAATTTATCATTGCAGGAATCATACTAGAAACACAATTTCAAAACTTGCATTCGGAAAATGAGCATATGAATCATTATCCCAATGTTACATTAGAACGTTAACTCTTTCGTATGGTATCAATCCTATGATATGCTATATAATTTTCATTTAGATCGACAGACATATGTTTAGATAATCGAAAAGCGTATGCATCAGAAACCCAATGTTGGAGTCTGAAATTTCTATTAAAGCACTATGTTTTTGAAAATTTAACATATGGTTAGTCAATTCAACATTTGGGATTTTATTCTGATAAGGTGAATGTATGGATTCTCATTATTGTTCTACTTCTGTTCCCTACGTTATTTGACGATGAATGTATAGTTTAGGAACCATATGTTGGTGGAAACCATACACTATGCAAAGGAACCTAGGGTTACATAAAGGAACCCTATGCTATGAAAATTAACCCTACGCTACATAGTTCAACCCAAGATTTTGTTCTTAATAGATAAATTTTTATCCGGGTTTTCAATCCATTAATCTTCAAATGATCGAGTAAGAAATAAAGACCAATTTGTGGATCCTTATGATTTTTCAAAGACTTGTGTTCATTGGAGGAAATCTATCATGTTCTTAAGGGAAGGTACTACTCCCCTAGTCAATTGAAATTTGATGTTTTATTATAAATATGGCTATTCTTTTGGATCTGGAATACCAAATCAAGTTATATGTTCTATATATTGATACAAAGTATCTCTTCATAAAAAGGTGTGATAACTAATTCACATATGTGACTGCATTATTAAAATTAAATTTTATAGTTATTCTACTTAAATAAATGATAAAATCTCATTTAGTTTCAAAAAATCTATTCTTTTATAGTTATACATATTTCAATTTTGATTTAATGTTTATATTTAGTTTCCACCTAATTGAAAATCATTTGCAACCAGGATCACATAAGAACCATAACTTCTTGAAGACTTTCATTTTTGAAGAAGAACATCCATCTACTATAATTTGTTTCTGCTAAAACTATGAAGAATAACCTGTATCAACAAATCAATTACTTTTTATTTATTATATTTTCATCTACTTAGACTCAATTGTGGTAGATTATCAGCTTCTCGATCTATGATATGGATAAACGGTTATATGTTATCGAAACATAAGGATTTATTATTAGTTTTGTGTGTAAAGGATTCAACTACCTATACTCAGTTGTGAATCAATGTTATTGGGATAATAGGATAATTCTATTGAAATATTTGATCTCACAAAGAGAGGGATCGATGGAGTGTACTAGGGGATATTTGTGTCTTAAACGAATGTAAAAAAAGATGAGTTCTTTATTTATATTTTATCCGATGCTAATTTTAACATATAAGAAAACCCTAATAATCCATATAAATCAGAATAGATGACAAAAGTCTAAATTGTAGAAGATATTTGAAAAGAAACAATTCACCCGCCTCTTGTGTAACATTATATTATTCCAACCCAACAATTTGTATCAAAGGAGAGTTTTTTTGGGTAAAGCTATAGAAAGATAAATGTATAAGGTTTATAAAAATATAGAAATGGAAGATCTGAGAGAAGGAATGTCTATGGTATGAGCTCTATATTTTAATGATGAAAATAATGGATTCATGAATACTTGAATGATTATATATCTGTAAAATATTGGATTTAATGTATACTAAAAAAACAATTACTCTTTATAAGATTCCAGAGAAACCAAAAAGATGGACCACTGAAACAGAAGGTGAGTATGATATCAATTCAAAAGAATTGGATGGTATTTTTTATGGTCTTGGAGTAGATGAATTAAATCATGTATCACAATTTCATGATTCCTATAAGATGTGAAATAATATAGAAGTTACTTATAAAGGAACAAATAATGTTAGATAGATGAAGTACACAACTTCTAAGTAAAAATTTGACAACATTAGAATGTTTGATGAAGAAAGCATCACACATATGAAGGGAAGGATTATATAAACTGTAATAAATATAACATTCTTAGGAGAACCCATCAAAGAATCTGATAGGGCCTTGAAAGTTCACAGAGTAATTCCTTTGAATTGAATTGGTATATATACTGCTACTCATCAATCATCACCTGTCAAGAATCTGATAATGAAAGAACTAATTGGGAAACTAATGATATATGAAGCAGAAATGTTGGATGAAGATAAAGATCATAAAATAATAGTGAATAATAAAAAGAATTCTCTAATGGTGACATCATATAAGCATAACAGAACAACAAAGAAAGAATTAAAAGAAGTAAAAAATTCTATATTCTTTAGATTATGAAATAGAACCGACTCATCTAGCCTGAAAGTTAATAAAATTTTATAAGAATAAAAGAGGATTCAGAAAATACATCCAAAAGGATGAAAAATAACCTAGAAAAGTTTGATTCTATTAATGGAAGAGATTGGTTCATTTTTTACCTAATTGTCCTTATGTGAATGATGAAAATAAAATTCCACGAAAGAAGTATCATAAGAATGCTATTTATGAGAAGAAAATAGAAAAAAGTGCACTAAAAGTTATATGGAGTGTATCTACAGTCTCCAATAGCCCATCAATGTCTGGTTTATAGAATGAGCAAACAAATCTAAAAGCCAACCTGTGCTTCATGGCTAAACATGAAATGGTAAAAACACATTACTTCTCAGATTATGATAATATTCATTTCTCAAATGAAAATTTGGCTACCTATAGTTCCATGTTTGAAGAAAAATATGATTCCACTTTAAAGAAGAACATATCATTGAAAAACATTTAAAATTCTATTTTAGGTGAAAGTGACACTGATAAAAAATCAAGAGTTTATTTTAATATAAAAATCATCTATATCAAACTTTTTTATTATGAAAAAATAATTAATGAATTGCAAGGTTAAGTAGAATATGATAAAAGTACTGCAATTGTAATCACTTTTACCAAAGGAGAAACATGTTAAATAAAATTCATAGAAAGAATTTCCTTAGAATAGAATGATTTTGGAATTAAAACGAAGAGTTAGAAATAAAAATTATATAAAAATAATCATGTTCCCAATTCCCAAAATACTACCTCTTATTTTTGGGGAATAAAAGGATATGAAACTAATAAGTTTTATTTGAAAAAACCTAAACATAGTGGTTTTAAAAGACATTTTTTATGTTTTTTAAAGAAAGTGATATAAATTATGGAAACATTAAACAAATTTGATTACCAAATCACTACTAGTTAACACTATAGGACCCAAGAAATTATGGGTACCAAAAAATAGTTTTTAATTAATTTTTTTGTCAATATGACCGAAGAAATAAATGCTATATGGTATATGGATAGTGGCTATTCTAGAAACTTGAGTGGAAATACATCAATCATTCACACATTGACTCAATTGGATGGAGGTCGTGTCACTTTTGGTGACAATTTCAATGGAAAAATAAATGGAGTTGGAACCGTTTGAAATCCCTCAACCATTCACACATTCATCAATGTTTGTGATGATGGTTTCTACGTTGATTTTTCAAAAAAAAATCTACTATGTAACTAAAGATAGATTTCATCAATTTAGAGTTCCTAGAATAAATAATGTTTATACATTGGATTTGAATTCCTCATTCAAACAAAATGTGAAATGTTTAAATGCCGTGACAGATGAGTCATGGATTTGGCATAGAAGACTTGGATAGTATAATATATATTCTTTACATAAATTATAATTGAAATAGTTTTTATTGATTTTCCTTGTATTATGTTTTACACTGATAGATTCTGTGGTGCATGCCAAATTGTCAAGCTTCACAATTATTATTTCAAATCTATTAACAAAATTGCAACATCTAAACCTTTATAACATATCCATATAGATTTTTTGGACCATCAAGAGTAGAAAGTTTGGATAGTATATTATATTTCCATGACTTAGTTGATGATCATTAGTGATTTACTTTAGTGTATATTCTAAAACACTAAAGTGATGTTTTCATTGATTTTGAATGTTTCTATAAAATTATTCAAGTTAAAAATGGTTTTAAAATAATTCCATTGAGATGTTATCATGGTGTAGAATATTATAATCAATAATTTATATAAATTTCCTCAAATATGGATATTAAACACCCCTTCTCTTCACCAAGAACACCTAGAAAAAATAGAATTGTTGAAAGTATAAATTGAGCTGTTTATGAAATGTCAAGGACAATGCGGAATGAATACGGTCTTCATACCTATTTTAGGATGAATTTTTATGAACAACCTTCTATATAATGAATTTTGTTATAATAAGGCCTATTTTCAAAAGGAACCCCTTTAATATTCTAAATAACATAAATACTACATTTATGTACATTAATGTTTTCGTTTTCAATGTTTATATCATGAATATTAAGGAAAAGCATTGTATATTTGATCAAAAAGCCTATGAAGGAATATTATTCAGATATTATGATACCTAAAATGCTTATAGGATGTTTAGTAAAAATTAAATAAATTTTGAATAATCAATTCATGTGATGTTTGATGAAACTGACAATTTTATTAAAGAA
The DNA here is from genome assembly GCA_963277665.1 of Viscum album. Taxonomy (NCBI): domain Eukaryota; kingdom Viridiplantae; phylum Streptophyta; class Magnoliopsida; order Santalales; family Viscaceae; genus Viscum; species Viscum album. The sequence goes on from OY728142.1 coordinate 1,547,210,845, forward strand.
AATGATCAAACTAATGATGTTACCGACTTTTTTGAAAACATGAGACTCGAAATCCCTAAAACTGATTTCAAAAATTATATTAATACAGATCATTCCAATTCAGAAATACCTGATACTGAAGAAATTGAGTATGTCTTTCCAATACATTCCAGGACACTAAAGAACCATACTTTTGATACTATTATAGGAGACCTAGATATGGGAATTAGAACTCGAAGAAATGAAAGTAAGCTAACTCAATTATATACTTTTTTATCTCAGTTAGAACACATTTCTATAAGGAAAGACTTAGAAGATGAGACATGCATGTTATAAATGAGAGAAGAGATAAACCAATTAAAGAGGAATGTTGTTTTTGAATTATTATGAAGACAAACCAATTATCCAGTTATAGGAACTAAGGGGTACTTTAGAAATAAACTGGATGATCAATGGATCAATTCCATAAAAAATCCAGTTATTAGCTAAATGATATATTCTGAAAGAAGATATATACAAGTATGAGACCTTTTACCCTATAGCTAGATTATAATCCATTAGAATTCTTTTTAGTATGTGAATCTTGTATGAATTTTAAATTATATCAGATATTTGTTAGATCCTCCATTTTAAATGGTTATTTAATGGAGGATGTTTTCTTTCAATAGCCTTCTTATTTTGAAAATCCTCAAAAACCAAACACTTTTTTTAGACTTACTAAACCTCTCTATGTCCTTAAAAAAGTACCCATATATTGGAATGATATATTATCTTCTTTTTCTTTTGAAAAATCTATTTACTTTTTGATTGGAAGATCCAAAAATATTTAATAAAACTAGTTGTTCACATATTTTATTAATTATAATTTATGTTTATGACATTAATTTTTGTTTCTTCTAATAAAATTATTTCTAGGGATTTTTATAAATCAATGAAAAAATAATTTAAAACGAGTATGATTGGAGAAAAAATTTATTTTTAGGATATCGGATTTGTCAAAATAATATAGACATGTTGTAAATCAAATTAAATATATTATTGATTTATTGAAAGAGTTTAGACTTGAAAACAGCAGGACATATACAACTCTCCTGTATACTAATATATAATATTGATTTGAATAAGGCTATAAAACTAGTGGACATCATGATATATAGAGGTATTATTGGTAGATTATTATATCTTACTAATAGTAGAAGAAACATTTTTTTTCTATTTGTTTATATGCATGATTTAAATTAAATACAAAATAATTTCATCTTACTACATTTAAAATATTTTTTAAATATTTAGGAGGAATTATTTTTCAATCTCTTCTTTACACCAAAAATTAATGTTTTCAATTAATTTCATATTTAAATGCCGATTTTAGAGGTGATAGATTAGATAGAAAATTTATTTCAAGGACCTATCACTTTTTATTAATATATTTAGTATGAAAGTCTAGTAAGAAACAACACTCAGTTTCCCTATCAACCAATAAATCAGAATATGTATCTATTGGCCATTTCTGTGCACATGTTTTGTTGATAAAAAATTCCTTACAAGACTTTAGTCTTAATTTAAAAATAATAGAAATTTTATGAGATAATTCTATTGCTATAAATATTTCAAAAAAAATACAATAAGTCATTATAGGAATATGAAAATTGATATAAGACATAATTTTCTAAGTGACCATGTCCTTAGAGAAGGTATAACTTAATAAATTTTTAATATCAAATATCAATTAGTCGATATTTGTACTAAACCACTTCCTAGTGCATGTTTTGATTTTAATAATGTGGAGTTCAGATTATTAACATTTAAATGAATTTTTAATATAATTTAATTTATTTTAATCTCTATGTTTATATTTTAAGAAATATATATTCTATTTATAATATTTTATCATTATAGATTATATTTAGTTACATGTGAGTTATGTTTTTAAAGAATTTTATTTTATTTATGTTCTCAAATTAAAAAAATAATTATTACATCCTTAATAAGGGCGAGAATACTTTTTATCTCCTCCAACACTTTACCTTCACGTCTCTTCAATTTACAGAATATCTATCTCTCTCACTCAATTCCCATTTTTCAAAATATAACCCTTCAATTCATCAAACTCGAAACCTATAGAGATGGAAACTTCTTGATGATATGAAGATGATGAGTTATATGCGGCTACATATTTTTTAGGGTTTGACCACAAAGTGATCTAAGGTATGGTAATTGGTCTCGATTATATAGATTAAAAAAATATTTCTCTCAAGGAAGCCATAAAAATTCAAGGTTTTTTATGCTTTTAGAGACAAAAACATGCCTATTGTGTACAACATTGAAGTAAAATAATTCTGTATGAATGATTCATTCACTCCTTGATTTGATGAGGATATTATTTTCTATATGATTATTGAATCTGAATTTTCTATTTCATATGTGGTAATGGCTATGTTTTTGTGTTGTCCCCATGAGGGAGAGTTTCAGTTTGATAAAAATGAATAAATTCATTACACATTATTAAATATTAATCATTTTATAAAATAGGTAATTATGAAAATTAATGTTAATAAATTGTATATATTAAATACATAGATATATAATAATGTATATAAATATGATTTATATATTAATATTTTTTATTCGATTTACATTAAATATTAATATATTTTGTGAATAATAATTTATATTGAATATTTTCCCTAAATTTAAATAAACGGACTAATTGCAGAGTGTAATGGAAATTTAATTGGGTGTGTTATTTGATTTTTCAATTTAACTAGGATAATATGTGTGTTATAGTGATTTCAAAAATACATAATTAATGTATTTTTATATACAATTAACACCCAAAAAACTTGTCTAGTTTTTCAATATTGTTAAAGTGTGCATATTTTTAATTTATTCAATTTCACTCATTTTTATCATATATGCATACACACACTTAAAATGAGATATAAATCATATTTTTGAAAAATATATATCTAATTATAAATAAATAATTATTAAATTATAATTAATATATTTAAAAAGGAATAAATTGACCATATTTATATTTAATATGTATATATGTACAATTTTTTTTAATAATTATAATTATAAATACATTATTGGTTCTTAATAAAGAATCTATAATAAATGTAGGTCTTTATCTGCGCTAAAACCTTATCACTGATAAATATATATTTTATTAGATTTTTTTAGCACTGATAAAGTCATACCTTTTTCAACTGTTATTTGTAAGAACTGATAAAAGTGTCGCTATATATTTAAAAATCCTTAACTATTTGTGAACCCATCTCAAAATCATAATCATTCCATGGAAGCCACCCACTTTCTTCGATCATCCTTCGTTAACTGATGCTCAAATCATATCGCTCAACTACCTCCTTTTGCATGAACATCGTCGGAAATCTAGTGGTTGGTTGTAGTTAGGGTTTTGCAGAAGTATTTTCTTCAACCTAGTGAGGTAAGCCTTTTTATTTTCATTAAGTATTTTTTTTCTTTCTTATTCAATTATGTCATGAGTTATTTTTGTTCTGAAACTTTTATACTATTTTACATTTAGATTATGAATACAATTATTTGTATATGAATCATTGTTTTCTTGACTACAAATTTGGAATCCTATTTTGGCCTTTTTAAATTATTGTTTTGAATCAATTTTCTTCACTATCTACATAGGTACCTCACCTTGATCTGAAAGCATAATTTTTCATTGTTTTTTAATCTTATAGAATCACCTCTAGTGAATTCATTCTCATTGTTATACATAAAATAATTTATTCACATACCAAATTAATTATTAACTATTCATCTAGAAATCTAGAAACTTTCAACCATATTAGATTTATATTTAATAATCATCACATTTTTCTTTATGTTAAATTCATTAATAAATGTGATGAACTAAATATAACCTTGAGTGGAATATTTCCAAAGGGTTAAAAAAATAAAAAATGTTTCAACTAAATATTATTATTGGATAGAATTTCCACCCTTTTATGACTTCCTTTAATGATTTTCACATTTAGATTTTCTCAAAAATCAACCACCTATAGCTTTTGAGACATGGAATGTCTCTCAACACATCTTAATTTTAATTTTTTCACAAAAGTCTTTCACAAATATTACTCAACCTTCTATGAAACCATTTTTCCCATTAATTGAACTCAGATAGCTAGAATGGTTGGAGTCTCCATTAGGATAGAGATTCTCATTGGGCCTCTCATAGTAATTAATAATCATTCCACAATTTATCCTCTTTAATATGAATGTTTTCTTTCTAAAAAAATATCATTACAATCATCACATAGCTAAATTAACCTCCAAAAATAGTGTTTAAGAATAACAAAAAACATAATTCTCATGACTTCAAAATTAGTGTGGGGTTCTATTTATTTTACATTGTTGTGATATTCTGTTGTAAGGGTTACATATATTTTTATCAATTTAATTTTATTATATAATGATATATATATTTATATATATATAATTATAAAGGTTCATAGAGGGGGATAAATACAACTAAAACCATACTATACACCAATAGGGAATAACTCATCGAGACATGAACCCAAGACCTCAGTAGGACCCCATAGAGCTGCTAAAAATTGAGTTGGACCTTGGGGGAATACATATATATATATATATTTGTGTGTCTATATATATATATATTATCAATTAGTTTATTTTTTAGAAGTTATAATGTATATGTGATTTTGTAATTATTAATTCACAAATTATGGTTATGAGTTTATAAATATGTAAGACAATTTATTTATTTCTACTAAAAATTATGTGTAAATTTGCATTTGTTTTTTAATTATGTGTATTAAAAATTCCATGTTATATATATATATATGTTTCAATTTGTTTGGGATAGATGTTTGAAGGGTTGATGTTTTCTCCCTTATTTGTGACATATCTTGTTGATGAGTATTATTTATTGTTGCCAAGTTATTTATGGATCTCCCTAGAATGTAAAGCATGTGTCAATGTGTATTGGATGACCTCCTAGAAATCTTCATATGTTTAGATCTGATGTGAAAACCTCCCTAGAATACTTGGGATCTGTTAGTGTGGTGATATGACATCCCGAGAGTATTGAGATGTTTTCAAATATTTGATATACCATTAATTTCAAATGTAATAATTTCTTAGTTTGCTACATCAATTGTTCCAAAAAATTAAATAGAAGTTATAAAATACTATATATTAGAAATTATTTAAATTCATTTCTTGAGAATCACCCCCATCTATTTTGTATACAACTGTCATCCTTATAACCTTCATCACTTGAAAAACGTTTATTGCAATTTGATGCTTTGAACTCATCCACCAACTCTTTTATATTAATTCTACTACTCTAATAATTTTTGATATCATTAATTATTATTTCTTAGAATATATTAATCATCATAGGTGCATGTCCACATGAGATTAAGGACGTGTCAAACTAAAAAATGTAGTGATAAATGTCCAGGGTATGAGATTATGATGATGGGTTATCTATAAATGTATCCTTTAAAAGAATTCCAGGGATATCACCTTCCGTTGTAGAGAAATCTTTTCTTAGATCCAATTACCCATTTTCTGCAACATACAGAAAATATTTGAAATAATAAAATGCGGAGTTTCCCTTATTTTAATTTACTATTACATTCACATTTGATAATTAATATATTATGTGAATTTCATAATAAATTGTAAAAATATAATATTTTATTAAACCCATATTATGGATATGAATCTAAAACAAAAGCATGATAATATATTGACAATAAAATATTAATATGGAGTTAATGATTTCATCATGTTTGTAAGAGAGCATGCATGCAGCCCTTCTAAAATCCTCTATCTATGTTTACTTTGTTATTATTCAAGAGAAATTAGTCTATTATAGTTGGAAGAACACTTTACATGTCATGAAATAGATCAAATAAACAAATGTTGGACTCAACACAAGTAGAAAATAAATTTTGACACCGAGTGGGATAATATTGTACTTTATGAATCATTTTATATGAATATCATTTTAAATGATGATAGAGACTGCATAGAAGAAATGGAAATAGATGTTGAAGATGAACTTCATGATTTTCCAAACTTGTTGGAGAATTTAAATAGCTTCTCCAAGAAACCATTTTATACTGGTTGTACTAAATTTACAACATTTTCAGCAGTATTGATGTTATAAAATTTGAATGATGGCAGCATATGGAGTGATAACAGGTCTATAGAACCTGTTGATATCCGGAATGATATGATACCAGAAGAGAATGAACTATCATTACAAACATATAACACTAAACAAATGTTATGTTCAATGGGAATGATCTTTAAAAAATTACATTCATGTTCAAGTGATTGTGTATTGTTTTTAAAGGACCAAAAATAAATCATAAATTTTACTATGTGTGATGTGGATCGATACAAGAAAAATGAATCACATCCTTCAAAATAAGTATGGTACTTTAATATCATTCCATAGTTCATATTTCTATATTGATGTCAGGAAACCATGATACAATTAACATGACATCTAGTTACAATAATTTAATATGGTAACCAAATCCATCTAGCAGAGTCTCCTCAGTGGATGAAAATTGATTACGAGTTCCTGAATTTGGAAATGAACCGAGAAACATGCATCTTAAGTTACCTATATATGGAATAAATTCATCTGGTGTACAAAGTAGTACTCATAGATCATGGACTTTCATGTGGGTAAATTATAAATTTTTTCCATGGTTATCCCAGAAGTTCAAATATGTTATGTTGTCTCTGTATATATATGGAAAAAAGCAACCTGATAATGAAATTGATGTCTATTTTTTCTCTATTGATTAATGATATGAAACTTATAATGTGTACTTGTGTTACAATGTGTGATGCTCAAAGAAGTGAAGAATTCACATTGAGGTCCATGTTTTATGGAATGATAAATTACTTCCCTGCTTACAGAAATTTATTAGGCTATATCACAATAGAAATGTTGTTATGTCCCATTTTTGAAAAATACATATACTTCATTCAGTTGAAACATTCCTTGAAGACTGTGTTTTTAAGAAATACTAAATGTTTACCTCGATGTCATAAATACCACCCTTGGATGACAAAATTTAATGAGAATATCGAACAAGTTACATCACCCTCTCTAGTAATGGGCGATCAAGTATAAAATAATGTACATTATAATGAAATTAATTTTAGTAAACTATTTTTTAAAAAACAAAAAAAATCAACTTTAAATAAAGATAAATTTTCTATGAATTCCCATATTGGAATTTTTTTATGTGAGACATTTTATTTATTTCATGCATGCAAGAAAATTGTATTTGATAATGTTATTGAAAAATTACTAAATATTATAGGAAATATGAAAGATGTCATCAAGGCTAGGTCGGACATGAATGAAGTGGGGATAAGGTAATATTTGGAATTGGTGAAGGGTAAATGGAGGACTTTTCTTCCTCTATTAGCTTACAATCTATCCATATTGGAAAAATTGATGTTTTTCCTTTTCCTTACCTGTGTAAAAGTTCCACATGGGAATTCATCAAATATCAAGAATTCCATGTCAATGAATAATTTTATGTTTCATGAAATAAAATCATAGGAAAATCATGTTTTGATAAAAGATTTAATATGTGTTTCTTTCTATAGCATTCTGCATAATAAATGTGTGACATGCATTATCCAAACTATGCTTCTTTTTCTAAGCCATATGTAGTAAAATTGTAGACCTAGTGAAGATGTCCATTATGAATATAGAGATTGCAGTCATATTATGTGAATTATAGTTGTTCTTCCTAGAATAATTATTTTATATAATGGTCCACCTAATAGTTCACTTGGTGGTATATGTTCAACTCTGAGGTCCCAACCAATATATATGGCTGTACCCCATTGAATGATATATGAATATTTTGAAAGGGTATGTCAAGAATTGAAGTCATCCTAAATGTTGTATTGAAGAATGATATACTAATATAGAAAATATTAAATTCTGTACTGATTACCTATCAGATGTTGAAAGCATCGGTCTTGTAAATGATCATCATAGATAACCCCTTCAAGATTAAGGGATTTCCAGAAGAGATGTTGTTAAAATTACCTTGATAGGGTAGGAGCAAGTACACCTTTACCAATTACATAATAGTGAAGATGTTGATTCATATATTGAATCCCATAATGAAATTCTTAGATATTTGAATCCATAAAAGGAAGAAGGATATATTTCAAATAGACACACTCAACACTTTATAGGATGGTTTACAGATCAAATTTATAAGGAGTTATCTAAAAATATGAATTCAATTGTTGAATCAAATAAATGGTTACTCAGAGGACCTAATGAAAATGATAAATATTACAATGGATTTGTAATCAATGGTTATACATTCTATAAAAAATAAAATGACGACTTCAGTATGATGGAATAAAATGGTGTTACTCTTGTGGATGTAGAGATACACATATCGGGTTCCAAGGATAGAAATCAAATTTATGAAAATATTTCGTATTTTTTCATTATCAAACTGATATAAGAGTTGTATTATACTATATTTTGTGTGTTGATTTTCCATTGAAAATGGTATGACAATATCAATAGAGTGAAATTGGATGAAATGGGACCTGTGAAGGCGAATTTAAGTATTGAAGAGGAAAAATTTGAGCCTTTCATAAGAGAATCACAAATAGTGCATGTATTTTATATCCTTGATCCATGATAAAGGAATTGGTATATTGTCTTGCTTGAGACTAAAAAAATGTTGAGTTAAATAAAAATTCAATCAAGTATAACACTATCATTGAGAAATCACAATCATTTCATTTTATGCCCATTGTAGAAAATGTCTTATATGCTTGAGTAGACCACATATAGAGGATTTGGACTCTCTATAGAGAAACCAAATCCTTGAAACCTTTAAAAAAATAATGAGAGTTCAATGAAAATGTAAATGTTTTTATAAATATTTTGTGTTTTTTCTCATAATATTATATGTTCTCTTCTACATTAACAAAATCTAAATTATATTTTTGACTACTCATGCAGACACCGTCTTCTACACATGATTATGTCACCAATCCCTTAGATGAATAAACAATAATGAATGAATCCTATTAGAAATATGTAGAGGTAATTCTACAATATAATTTCTCTATTTCAGAGGAAAAATATATAATGAAGCATTGATTAAATTTTCATTATTCCTTGAATATTTCATGTATTTTAGGAGATTTCTCTCCATGTGTCGTGCCTTCGCAAGAAGATAAACAACACTATATCTACTCAATCAAAATGGTCATATTGATGTTTTCATAGTAAAATCATTTTCCATAGAATTTATGCATCTTTTCATATTTAATTTTAATTTATTATATATTAGTATTACTCATATAATTACTCATTCAAATAAAAGCGGATTCCTTTGTTCATGTTGGGGTTGTATGTCTATATTTTATGCCTCTATTATCTAAATAATACACAAAATTCATCTCCCTCAAAAATATTTCACCCCAATAATGGTTAATTTATCAATTTATTTTTCGTTACCAACATTTATTTTTAGGAAGAGAAATGATGATACCCCTGATCAATTAGATAGGTATTCATTGTGTTTTCACAGAAAAATAATATTCCATAGAATTAATAAATTGTTTCAAATTTTTATATAATTTATTACTATTTATTATTACTCACATAATAACTTTTTTCTTATATAGGTTAATTATTTTGTTTGAGTTAGGGGGATTTGTACGTCCATCATGCATTTTGGAACCAAAACATCCACAAAATTCTTCCCCCACAAAATCTTCCCCCCCTATAGTGGTGACATTTATCACTTTCACTAATGTTTCCTCTAATACGCAATAATATAGCTAATATTGATATTTTCATTGTAAAATCATTGTCTATAGAATTGTTTTATTATTTCTTATATAATTTTAATTTTTTTAGTATTATTTATAATCATTTTTTTCTTATATAGATAGATTATTTGTTTCGAGTTGATGTGGTTTGTTCAAAGCTTCTCTTGCTGTGTTGGTAGTTCGATAATGAATGTCAATGAAAATGATGGTAACATAAATAGCTTTAATTTTTTGGAGACTTTATGATGTCTAGGAATGACCTGAACTTCAATCAGACACATGATGTGATCAGTTTGAATCAATATACTTCTATCTATTTAAAGTTAACATTAATTTTAGAAAAAAATTAGACTAACATTCTCAAAACCATGCCAGAATATTTATATTGTTTAGATAATTTCAGAAATAGATGCATAGGTCATTATTGATGTGTAACAACCATCTTCACCTCAATTTGATAAATGATGTACCCGATATGACTAAACTTGTCCGTTATCATTTTGAAATGGACATTTGACTTATAAAAAGATTCACTCATAGAAAACTTAACAAAAAACACTTATTTTCTTGATAATTTATGAAATCAACTCATAAATTAGTTGTGATGTGTGTTAATTAGTCTCATGTCAAAACAATACATGATGTGGTCCATATTATTGAGGGTGCATGTTTCAATATTAAAATGAAATTTTTGAAAAAAAGTGACGTGCTGAAAACTGAGAAAACACATTCATACTATTTTGATACATTATAATGAAACATCCATTTGTGATTTGGAACGTGTAGGAATAATCCACATCTCAATGTGGTGCACGATGTAACTGGTATGACTCTAAGTGCATCTTCATTTAAAATTGACATCAATTTTAGTAAAAAGAACTAAATGAACTACTCAGAACTAAATAAACACATTCATATTGTTTTGATAAATTAAAACAATTATCCATAATTGATTTTAGATTAGCATCAATTATGTGCACCTCAATTTGATGCACTGTGTCATCTGTATGAATCCAAGTGCCTGTTTTATCACTTTCATTAATGTTTCCTATAGTACTCAATCATAGTGCTAATATTGATATTTTCAAAGTAAAATCATTTTCCATAGAATTGTTTTATTATTTGTTAAATAATTTTAAATTTTTTAGTATTACATATAATAAATTTCTTCTTATATAGATAAATTATTTTTTTCTAGTTGAAGTGGTTTGTTCAAAGCTTTACATGCCGTGTTGGTAGTTTGACCGAGAATGTCAATGAGAATCATGGTAACATTAACAGCTTAGATATTTTAGAGAATTTAGGACGTCTAGGAATGACCTGAACTTTAGTATGACACATGATGTGATCAGTATGACTAAAATTAATTCTATATATTTAATGTTAACATTAATTTTAGAAAAAAATTAGACTGACATACTCAAAACCATGCCAGAATATTTATATTATTTTGATAATTTATGTCTTTGATCCACATGTCATTTGTGATGTGTAACAAACATCTTCACCTCAAATTGATACATGATGGGCCCGATATTACTCAACGTCTCTGTTATCTGTTTGAGAAGGACATTTGACTTAAAAAAAGTTTCACTCATAGAAAACCAAACAAAAAACACCTATTTTCTTGATAATTTATGAAATCAAATCATAAATTAGTTGTGATGTTTGGAAATTGGTCTCTTGTCAAAACAATACATGATGTGATCTGTATGATTGAGTGTGCATGATTCAAGTTTAAAATGAAATTGTAGAAAAAAAAAGTGACGTACCCAAAACTAAGAAAACACATTCATATTGTCTTGATACGTTATGAAAAAAAATCCATTTGTGATTTGGAACGTGTAGGAATAATCCGCATCTCAATCTGATGTACGATGTTACCGGTATGACTCTAAGCACTTCTTCATTTAAAATTGACATCAATTTTAGGAAAAAGAACAAAATGAACTACTCAGAACAGAACAAACACATTCAAATTGTTTTGATAAATGAAGACAATAATCCATAAGTGATTTCAGATGAGCATCAATTTTGTGAACCTCAATCTGACGCACAGTGTGATCGATACGAATCTATGTGTGTGTTTTATCTCTTTCATTAATGTTTCCTCTAATACTCAATCATATAGATAATATTGAAATTTTCATAGTAAAATAATTGTCTATATAATTTTTTTATTATTTCATATATAATTTTAATTTTTTTATTAATACTTATAAATTTTTTTCTTATATAGATAGATCATATTTTTCAAGTTTATGTGGTTTTTCATAGCTTCTCATGTCGTTTTGGTAGTTCGACAAAGAATGTCAATGGAAATAATGTTAACATTAACAACTTGGATTTTTTGGAGTCTTTAAGATGTCTAGAAATGGCATGAACTTCAATCTCACACATGATGTGATCAGTATGACTCAATGTACATCTATCATTTTAAATTTAACATTAATTTTAGAAAAAAATCTGACTGACATACTCAAAACCATGCCAGAATATATATATTGTTTTGATAATTTATGACATTGATCCATAGGTCATCAGTGATGTGTAACAACTACCTTCACCTCAATTTGATACATGATGTGCCTGATTTGACTCAACGTGTTTGTTATCAGTTTGAAATAGACATTTGACATAAAAAGAGTTTCTCTCATATAAAACCGGACAAAAAAACACTTATTTTCATGATAATTTATGAAATCAACTCATAAATTAGTTGTGATGTGTTGTAATTGGTCTCATGTCAAAACCAGATATGATGTGATCCGTATGATTGAGAGTGCAATAATTCATGTTTAAAATGATATTTTAGAAAAAAAGTGATGTACCCCAAACTGAGAAAATACATTCATATTGTTTTGATACATTATGAAAAAAAATCCATTTGTGATTTGGAACGTCTAGGAATAATATGCATCTAAATCTGATGCATGATGTAACCAGTATGACTCTAAGTGCATCTTCATTTAAAATTGACATCAATTTTAGTAAAAAGAAAAAAAATGAACTACTCAAAACTGAACAAACACATTCATATTATTTTGATAAATCAAGACAGTTATCCTTAAGTAATTTCAGATGTGCATCAATTATGTGCACCATAATCTGACGCACTGTTTGATCGGTATGAATCCAAGTGCATGTTTTTATTTAAAGTTGTCATAAATTTTAGAAAAAATGCCAACTGACCTAATCAAAACCAAGGAAATTAATTCAAATTGTTTAAATACTTCATGAAAAAGATCCATAATCAATTTTTTATAGAAATCATCTGAACCAAAATCTGATACACAATGTGATCAGTATGATTAAAAGTGTGTCTTCCATTTATAAAATGACATTTTAGTAAGAAAAACAAGTGATACACTCAAAACTAAGAAAAATAATTCATATAGTGATGATTCTTTTATAAATAGGTCCATAATTCATTTTGGATGTGTAGGAATCTTTCTAAACTCCATTCAACACATTTTGTTACCAGTATGACTCAATGTCTGTCTTTCTATTTAAAATTTTAATCAATTTTACTTAAATAAAAAAATTTCCTACACAAAACTAGGTAAACAGATTCAATTTTTTTGATACATTATGAAAATGATCCTTAATCCATTTGTGACCTATATAAATCAACAGAATCTGAATATGATACAATATGTTCTTGGTATGAATTATAGTTCATGTTATTTGTTTAAAATAAATTTTTTTGTTCAAACAGTGTCACTGATTTAAAACTCATCCAACACGCTCATATTTTATTGATAATTTAGGATAAATATTCATAAGTCATTTTTTAAGTCTACGAATCTATTGACATTAAACTGATACATAATGTGATCAAAATGTGTGAAATGTTAGTGTTTCTAGTTTATAATGACATTTTAGTAAAAAAGGAAACAGACATACTGAAGACCAAGAAAACACATTCATATTGTTTTGATACATTAGGAAAACAATCAAAATTTCATTTGAGTCATGTTGTAATTAGATTCACCTCAATATAATGCACGATGTGACATGCATGTCTCCATGTGCGTCTTTTTATTTAAAATTGACATCAATTTTATTAAAATTGACACTTTATATTAATTTATTTTATTATATTATTACTATCAAATGAATTTTTTCTTATACAGGTGCATTATTTTAATCTATTAGTGGTGGTTTATTTGAGAATTAAATGATTCAGGTCAGTATTAAAAGATTAAGGAATATTGATGTATTTGAATTTATGTAATAATTTGTATTTCTGTAATTGTATAAATCAATGTTTGTAATGTCTATAATATAGTTTTTTTCTTGTGTTTCTATTGAAAATTTCTTTTCATTTAAATCCTTTATTGGGAAGTGTTTTTGGTTGATATATGGTTGTTTCTGGTGCTATATTGTGCTGTTACAGCACATTGTAGAGGTGTTGTAGTGTGCTGTTTAAGCACACTATAGTATGGCCCTTTACCAACACTTATATGAGCTCTTATAAAAGAACCTTTATTAGTGCTTTTATAAGTGTGGATAAAGGTATAAATTATCAATTCTTCTATCATTTTTTATTAAAGACCCTTTATTAGAAATTTTTTATTTTCGATAAATGAACCCTTTATCAATGATTTTTTTAACAATGATAAAAGACAATGAATATTATCATTTCTCATACAGTAAATACTTTTCTAACATGGATAAAGTCCATTTCGAGAAATTTCAATGTCTATTTTTTAGTAGTGAATATATATACAGAATTAGTTTATGGTCGTATTTATGTTCCTATCATTTTATATGAGGTGATTTAAAATTATTAATCACAATAAGATCACATAATTTACAATAGTGGAAACATATGAATCACAACAACATTCATGTTTCAAATAGAGATCAAGAGACAATAATAAGGAAACTTGTAAAAAAATGAAATTTCACCCCTTATGTAACACTCCAAGCTTCCACGGTATGTTTCCCTTTGAATAATGCAATGTCGTGTGTTGTATGCAACATCGAGTTCTAACGCACACTGTAACCGATCAAACTAGCCATTTTGAATAGTAATACTTAATTTTTGAAATTTTATTCATTTTACCTTTAAAAATGGACTTTATTTTTGGATTCGTAATTTCGAAATTATCTTAGGGTGAAATTTTGGTACTTTTCTGATAACTTTCATATTTTGATGAATAATGAAAATTACTAAATTTTAATAAAAAACAACTTTATTAATCAAAATAATTAATAATGATAAATTATTAATTTTAGTGGTTTTAAAGTATATTTAGAATATATTTTTACCATTTAATACAATGTTGGTCATTGTACATAATTTCGAAATTAATCCGAACATAAATAAGTATCAATCTTTTGATAGTTATTGTATCTTAAAAACACACGTTTTGTTTTGACAACGGGTATTAATTTAAAATTAATTTCTGCCACTTCTTTGTTTAGAATTTGGAAAAATGGATTCCATATTTGGAATCAAGATTTCCAAATTGTGTAAATAGGTAACTTTTATTTTTAGACATTTTGAATAATTACTTCGATACATATTTTATTTACCATGGTTAATAGGTAAATCCGGTAAATAAGGGTTAAACAATAATATTATAATAATACTAAATCACCCTAAAACGTGTCCTAACATTTTTTGTGGATAAATTTTTGACCATGGACATCTTTGGGTCGATTTTGGGACCCCATGGAGCCACTTGTAGGTGATAGGGACACTTTATTTTAATTAAGTTAAAACAAATACAAAAATGACAAAAGCATATATCTTTTAGAAAAACAATTTTTAAAAAGGGTTATGTATGTGAAATATTAAAATATAAATATTCATTAGAAATATAAAAATATTTCCTACATAATGGTATTTTATTTATAATTTTTAGACATTAAATAATTTAATTTATTTGTGACCCAATGATGATCCAGTAATTACCATAATAGTGAAAAATTAAAATAATTGATATTATAAATACCCAAATAAATATAATTTGAGACTTTTTATGAATTAAAATAATTTTCTAGGTTAATATGACATGTTAGGAATTATTTAATTAACTTTTTTTGAAGTAATAATTCTGTTATTAGTTTCACAAATATCAATTTTTGAAATAGTGTCAAAATTGACATAAAAGAGTTTTTAAAACAAATATTATATTATTAATTGATATTAAATTCAATAAAATCTATGGTTAGGCAAAGAGACTCATATCATGATAGTTGTATCATTAATGGACCCCTTTTTGGGTCTCTTGTATGTATATAGTAAGTTTATTAACCATATAATACAAAAATACAAAGAGACATTGTAAAAGTGAAACTAATTAACTAAGAGTTAATACTTAAAGATAAGGTTAATATAGTAACCCAAACCAGTCTAAATTCTATTGGTTGAGTGGTTTTATACCTATACCCACCATAGACTTTAAATAATCCACTTTTGATCCATTATAAACCGAATATAAATTTATTATAAAATAATATTTCTAGCTTTTCCAAAGGTTCCCCTTACCCCTCTTATAAAAGGGCACTCCCCCTTCTCATTAATTCACACCTTCAAAGAATTTTGGTTCGGCGAAAACCTGCCCAAATACTCTCTCAACTTCCCTCACTTCATCCTAGAGGCCTTACTTTAGTATGAAAGCCAACCTAAGGAGCCCTTTCGATCAAATCAAAAGGAAGAACCCGAAGAAGTGGAAATGATTTCACCACCCTTTTTCAAGTTCCTTTCTTCTTCCACATCTTATTTCATTGTCATTAACATTAAAAAATAATAACTCCAGTATATTATTTATACTATGATGTTATTATAAACATGGTACAACCATATATCAGTATTCTATCGATCCTTTTAATGACATTTCACCATACGTGCGTACGTACGGCTTACCGTCTCCACGTCGTGGTGTAATTATTATTCAAAAAATTATTATTTGGTTGGGTATAATAATGATGTGTAATTCAGGTAAATAATAAATATAACATGATAATTATTCTGTATATATGATATACCATCCAATTAAATATTATTTTAATATCAAAATAATGATATTGTTGCTCGTGCATACGTACGGACTACCGTCTCCACGAACGTGATGAGATTCATTCTCCATCGTATCCATTCAAGACTAATTCTCATTTAATGATTAAAAATAAGGTTTATATTGTTGGTCGGAGTGGACACTCAAGAGGGGGGTGAATTGAGTTCCAATTAAAATTTATGCTAAAAACAATTTCTGTTAAAATCCCCCAATTTCAAAAATAAATTAAACTGTAGTGAATTTATATAGATTATAAAGGTTCAATTAGTTTATCAATGATTGATTAGTTCTTAGTTAACTAAATCTTATGATTAATTTTACTTTTGAAACTAACTTACTGGTTTACAATAAATATAAACACTTGCGAGTTTAACTATCAAAGTAGCCTTGAAAATAAATTAAATTTCAAAGTAATAGCAGCGGAATATGAAATAGATATGTATTGTTGGGATATAAACTTTAACTAAAAACTCAGAGGAGTTAACCAAGAGGTTCAGTCTCAAGTCGAGACTTAGTCCTCTCAAAAGTTTATATAAGGATGATCCACACCCTAGATCGGGGTTCAACAGTTTAAAACTGTCCAGGTCCAAGACCTCTACCACTGTTATCCGTGGGAAACAAAACAACATCAACCAGCTGTCCAGGTCACACACAACCTCTACCACTATCCACAGTGGGAAAAAGAATGAAAAGATAGTGAGTGAGGATTTACAAATCCTCCAGTTAAGGTTCAGGAGACAGTGTGTGTAAAATACAACAGATAACACACACTGCTCGTAATGTAAAAAGTAAATCACAGAGATAAAGATTTAGAGATTAGAAATGGCTCTAGTGATCTTTGTGAAGCTCTTGACTCCTTTTGTTGATTAGAATTCGTTCTGAGTATTCTTCTGGTTTTTGTCAGGAAAACAGAGTACCATCTGCTTCCTTGACTTTCCAGGTTCATCTTGCTTATCGGCTCAAAGAATGATGAGTTTTGTGTGGTTCTTTTTTAGCATAGATTGCTCGATGTATGCTCTATGTTCTGGAGGCTGGTAGTAGTAGTCTCGTGAGTGCAAGTTCTCCAGTTGATCTTGGCACGTTTTGAGCTTGATCGCAAGTGTGTTCTGTGTGCTTGATCTCAAGTGTGTTCTGTGTGCTTGATCTCTTCGAGTCTATTTTCTCTCACTATTTTCTGATACATACACGATGTCCTGTTTATACCCTTTTTGTTTTTCTGAGAAGAAGGAATGATTATACATTATGATCGTACTTGGTACGGTTTCCTGAAATGGCAACACAAATCATTTAATAACATTAAATGCATCAAAAGTAACAAATGTAACTGTTAGTATAATAAACAAATAGTGTCGAGGATATAGGATTTGACTCCACAGTTCATTATAGGTAGTCGTTTGTTTGTAGACGTGTATGGTTGACTCGGTGTAGGGATCATCCATCGGTAGCTCTTCAAACTCTTATCGGTAGCCCTTATCGGTAGCTCTTATCGGTATCTCTCTGTGCATCGGTAGCTCTCTGTGCATCGGTAGCTCTTTGTGTGCATCAGTAGCTCTCTGTGCATCGGTAGCTCTGGCTATCGATAGCTCTGGCTCTTGGTAGCTCTGGCTATCGGTAGCTCTGGCTATCGGTAGCTTTGGCTATGAGTAGCTCTGGCTAGCGGTAGCTCTGGCTATCGGTAGCTCTGGCTATCCGTAGCTCTGGCTATCGGTAGCTCTGGCTATCAGTAGCTCTGGCTATCGGTAGCTCTGGCTATCGGTAGCTCTGGCTATCGGTAGCTCTGGCTATCGGTAGCTCTGGCTATCGGTAGCTCTGGCTATCGGTAGCTCTGGCTATCGGTAGCTCTGGATATCGGTAGCTCTGGCTCTTATGCAAACCACATCTAATTGACTTAGAATTGTTTCAAAGCTTGTATAAACAAGGATAATCAAGATTAACATAAATCAGAGATTATTTAAACATTATTATTAACTTTATCACTAATTTTAAAGAATTAAAATCTAGATCATCAATAATTGAGAATAGCATAATATATGAACACATAATTGGGATTATCAAAACAGGAGAGGTCAACAATCTCCCCCTTTTTGATAATCACAACTTATGATATGACCAAGAATATTGAGAATATAGTATAAGAGAATATAACATTTATATTGGAATTTCTCAAAGAAAGAAGTATCAGAGGAAATAGAGGAAATAGTAATAGAATGAGATAGATCAAAAATTATCATATTTAGTATTAAATACGATAGTATCAGAGATAAGCTTTGAAAGAATTGGTACCAAAGAAGGAAATGTAAGAAATAGTATCAAAGGCTTAAATTTATCCCCTTTGATATTTCTCCCCCTCTCTTTATGTGTTCTCCCCCTTTCTTCCCCTTTCTTTATACTCCCCCTTTCTTCACCTTTCTTTATATTGGTCTCCCCCTTTGTGATAATAAAAAAGTGGGAAAGCATACATAGAACACTGATAAACAGAGATAGTGTAAAGAAAAGAATTTGTATTAGACCAGACAAAACTTACAGAAATAGAATAGAAAAAAAAAATTCCTATCAAACAGCCTGGCCACTTTAGCAATCCTGATCTTCAACATGAGATTTTCCATTTGGATCAGAAGAGGAGGCAGGTGGTGAGGAAGTGGGTGAGGGCTTTGGAATCCCAGAAATGATGACAGGAGGTTGAGCCACTGATACAGTGCCTGGCATGTATTGGGAAGTTTGTTGAGTGATCATAGGTGTGAGGCTTCGGATGGCCTGAGCAGGAGTCATCTGGACTGGAGACTCAGTAGAGGCAGAGGCAGGCAAGGCAGGAGGGACAATAACTGGTCTGGCATCAACATGCAAAAAGGGCAGCAACATATTTCTGAAATCCATAATGATTCCTCCTCCTCTTTCCATAGCAGATATAAAATCATCTTTGTTGTCCATGAATTTTTCTAAGGTAGGAGTCAGCTGCCTAAGCTTGCTCACTTGTTCTTGGAAGGCTTGAGTTACAGGGGGTAACTTCATGTTTTCCAACATCAGCTTGAAATGATGGTTGAGTTGTTGCTTGGTAAAAATCCTTTGGAAATAATAATCCTCCTTGTTCTTGATTTTCTCCTGAGAGGCAGATGCCTCTTTCATATGATTGTGGATGATTGTTACTATTTCCCTGACTGAATCTCTTGTAGAGAGCACTACTCGGCTTAGATCTGATGAGTCCACAGAGCCACTGGTTGAAATAGAACCAAGCTCCTCCTTCATCATTGCTCATAATTGATTTAAATCAAATGCAAGTTTTGAAGCTAGAGGACCAACTGAGAAAGATACAGTTTCTTTGAAACTTTTTGTCAAGCCACTAATCAGAGTTTGTAGTTGAGAGTCCTGATTTTTAACATGATCTTTTATAGAAGATTTGAAATCTTCAAATACTGAGACCATTTGGCTTACAACACTTTTCACATAGGCTAAATCCTTATCAGCTTGAGGCTTTGAGCTCATGTAAGAATCTAAAGCAGTAACAGACTTCTTTAAGGCTTCAAGATCAGCTTCTATTCTAGAAGATTGGGTCTGGCACTCTTTGACTGCTTCCATTAGCTCACCCATAAATGTTGACAGATTGAAACCAAGAGAAAGCTCAAGAGATTGTTCTAACAACTTCATTTCTTCACGAAAACAGTGCTTCATCTCAGCAACTGAGGCACTGAAGGATTCTTTCAGCTCATGCTTCAGGGATTCGAGATCAGACTTTGTAACAAAATCTGTAGGAGAAAATGTAGTAGATACTCTTGCAGAAGCTAAATTGACTACTGAATCATTCATTACTGATTGAATCGAGGAAACTAAAAAAGATTCCATTGTCTTTACTTCTTCTACAAAACTGACTTTGAGATTTTCTTTCAGCACATCTAAATCATGTACTCGGACCACATCATCAGGTAATAACTCCGAATTGATGTCATAGCTGATCTTTGGTCTATTCAAGGATACTTCATTATCCGAATCAGGATAATCCAAACCACAGACTATAAAACCTGGGTCTTCTACCCAGTCTTCAATCTCAACAGCCACTGTAACATTTCCATGATTGGAATGATGCTCCCCCTCAATGGGTGCATTATTATGTACAACAACTACATTCTCTGCTGGTCTTTCTTCATCAGAATATTCCACAACAACTTCCATCTCAGCAGCAGTAAGTAGTTTTTCTGGAAAAGGTATAGCTTCTTCTCTATCTTTTTCTAATTCAGCAGTAGGCACAACTGAGTTTCCAATCAATGGACTCAGACTCAACCTAACAGAATCAGACGATTCAGATACATTCTCTTTTTCCCCTTCTTGTTGAGGAACTGGCTGGTCTTCCTCATGAATAGATAACACTTCTTCTACTTTTCCTTGTCTTGTGTATACAAACTCAGTAACCGGACTTGGGGGGAAAGTCGGGATCTCCTCCAATATCCATAGGATTTTCTTCCTCTTCTTCTTCTTATTCTTCTTCTGACTCATCACTGTACTCGGGTTCCTCTTCATCATGTCCTAAACCTGAATCTCTTTTATCCTTTGGTCTTGAAGGATAATCCACAGGATTAAATTTATCATACACCTTCTGGTCATCATTGACCCATTATCCTTTCCACGGGTTGCAATTGATTTTCATGTACTTACAAACTGTAGTAGTGATACAGAAGTTATTATTAACTACAACTGTCTCATCCTGAGACTCAGCTATCCCTTTCACTTTTATCATCACAGAGATCATTTTGGCAAAGAATAAAGCATTAGTCTTTGATTTTGGTCTAATCATGTCTTCCATTTGACTCAACAACAGTCTGTACAGATTAACTTTCACACCATGTCTTAACAGATGTAGAAGATAAATATCTTGATATATCAGATTAGAAAAATCTCCTCTCCTCGGTATCAAAACATGTTGAACAAATTCGAAAAGCAATCTGTTTTCTTCATCCAATTCAGTAGTAACCACTTGCCTTTGACTTCCATTACCCGTTAGTTCTTTTAAAGCGGTCACATAGTCAAAGATGTAACTGGTAGGTGGAATTTCTCTTGAGACATACCTGGATACACCTTCATGTGGGAATTTTAAACATTCTTCCCACTCTACTGAAGAAAACGAAATTTCTTTTCCATTTAAAAAAGAACTTACCTGATTCTCATTCTCAGACTTCTCGAAGCTTACGAATTCGTAGAACTATTTCACTAACTTCGGGTAGTAGGGACCATTGTTATTTGAAAAACAATCTACCCATCTCTGATCTTCCAGAATTTCAAGCACCAACGACTTGCTTGGTAGCATCCAATCTACGCATATCCCCTTTTCGATCACAATATCTCTATTCTGCAAATGAGGGTTTACTGGTCGCTTTCCCGACCTAGTTCTTACATTACTTCCACTAGCTGCTTGCTGAACTTTATGCTTCTTTGTGTTAGGATCTACACTGTCATATCGGTTGGCAGGAATCTTGGTTTTTGCCATCACGGATTTAGGGTTCTCAGTCGATTAGGAAGCTAAGATTCAAAGGTGAAAGGTTTTGGGTTCGGTGGAGTGAGAAGTAGCTTAGGCTTAGTTTTATCATGTATGAATCATAAATAAACGAATAAAGTATAACAACATAAAAATAAAACGATTCATATTCTTGGCGGTAGACAGAAGTTTTAACACATTGCATCGGTGAGAATTTCAACATCGGTGAGAATTTAACATCGGTGAGAATTTTAGCATCAGTGAGAATTTAACATCGGTGAGAATTTAACATCGGTGAGAATTTCAGCATCGGTGTGAATTTCAGCATCGGTGAGAATTTAACATCAGTGAGAATTTCAGCATCGGTGAGAATTTAACATCGGTGAGAATTTCAGCATCGGTGAGAATTTAACATCAGTGAGAATTTCAGCATCGGTGAGAATTTCAGCATCGGTGAGAATTTCAACATCGGGGAGAATTTAACATCGGTGAGAATTTCAGCATCGGTGAGAATTTAACATCGGTGATAATTTAACATCGGTGAGAATTTCAGAATCGGTGAGAATTTCAACATCGGTGAGAATTTAACATCGGTGAGAATTTCAGCATCGGTGAGAATTTAACATCCCCAGCTCGTGCGTAATGTAACTTAACCTATCAGAACTTAAAGGTTTAGTGAAAATATAGGCCAATTGATGTTCAGTGCCAATAAATTCAAGAGTAATATCACCTTTTTGATAATGATCTCTCAGAAAATGATGTCTTACATCTATGTGTTTGGTTCTAGAGTGAGATACAGGGTTCTTAGATATGTTTATTGCACTAGTGTTGTCACAGTTAATTGAAACATGTTTAAACTCAAATCCATAGTACAATAAAGTGTGTTTCATCCACAGAATTTGTGCACAGCAACTACCAGAAGCTATATACTCTGCTTCGGCAGTAGACAATGCAACTGAGTTCTGTTTCTTACTACACCATGACACTAGGGATTTCCCAAGTAAATGACATGTTCCAGATGTGCTCTTCCTTTCTAACTTACATCCAGAAAAGTCAGCATCTGAATAGCTAGTTAGGTCAAATGATTGTCCTTTTGGATAAAATAAACCTAAATTTACAGTATGCTTAAGATATTTAAAAATCTTTTTAACAGCCAGCAAGTGTGATTCTTTAGGATTAGCTTGAAATCTAGAGCACATAAATACACTGAAAATAATGTCTGGTCGACTAGCAGTAAGATAAAGTAAGCTCCCAATCATACCTCTGTAATTGGATTGATCCACTGGTTTCCCAGCTTCATCTGTATCCAACTTACATGTAGTACTCATAGGTGTATCATTTTCCTTAATACTGTCCAATCCAAAACGTTTTAAAAGAACTTTTGTATATTTACTTTGATTTAAAATAATTCCATCTCTACTTTAAAAAATTTGAAAACCAAGAAAATACTTAAGCTCTCCCATTAAGCTCATTTCAAATTCATTTTGCATACTTTTTGAAAAATCAGTACATAAAGAGTGTTTAGAAGATCCAAATATAATATCATCAACATAGATTTGTAAAAATAAAACATCGTTAGAAATTCTTTTAATAAAAATATTTGGATCAGCAATCCCTTTAGTAAAACCTTTTGAAATAAGAAAGTTGTTGAGTCTATCATACCAAGCTCTTGGAGCTTGTTTTAAACCATATAAAGCTTTAGAAAGTTTAAAAACTTGATTTGGAAAATGAGGGTTTGTAAATCCAGGTGGTTGTTCCACAAAAACATCTTCAATTATAAAACCATTTAGAAATGCACTTTTGACATCCATTTGATATAAATTGAAATTCAGATGTGATGCATATGCAAGTAAGATCCTAATAGCTTCTAGTCGAGCTACAGGTGCAAAAGTTTCTCCATAGCCTATACCCTCTTCTTGACTATATCCCTGTGCAACTAGTCTAGCTTTGTTTCTAACTATGTTTCCTGATTCATCAACTTTATTTCTAAAAACCCATTTTGTGGCTATTGTCAAGGTGTCCTTGGGTCTGTCAACTAATTTCCAGACTTTTTTTCTTTCAAATTGATTTAACTCTTCTTGCATGGCTATTACCTAGAATTCATCATTGATAACATCATTGATATTTTTGGGTTTTAGTTGTGACAGAAAAGCTTGATGTTCAACCTGGTTCCTTAGAGAAGCTCTAGTTTGGGTTCCTCTATCAAGATTACCAACAACAGCATATAAAGGATGATTCTTTAGAATCTTAGTCGATTTGGTAAAGATTGGACTAGAAACTTCAGGTTCATCTATAGGTTCGGGTTCAACAGAAGTAGATTCTGGAAAAAGCCCAGAACTGGATGTTTTTATAACTGGTTCTTTAGATTTATCATTAAGGTCCAGAATAGACAAATCTTCTTCAAGATTCTCAAGAGAGGTTTTAGGCTCATGTGGATCAGTTTCATCGAATTGGATGTGAACAGATTCTTCCACACATTTGGTTCTCTTATTGAAAACTCTATAAGCTTTACTTGAAATAGAGTAGCCCAGAAAAATTCCTTCATCACTCTTGGATGCAAACTTGTCAAGATTTTCTTCGATATTTAGAATAAAGACTTTGCAACCAAAAACTCTGAAGTAGTTAACCTTAGGTTTTCTATGGTTCCACAACTCATAGGGAGTCCTCTTAAGAACAGGTCTGATCAAGACTCTATTGATAACATAACAAGCTGTATTAACAGCTTCAGCCCAAAAGTAAATAAGCAGTTCATATTCATTGAGCATGGTTCTAGCTATTTCTTGAAGGGTTCGGTTTCTCCTTTCTACTACACCATTTTGTTGGGGTGTCCTAGGGGCAGAGAAATTGTGACTATAGCCATTGCGTGAGCAGTAAGATTCAAACTCATGATTTTCAAACTCACGACCATGATCACTTCTTAGGGTTTTAATCTTAAGTCCACTAAGGTTATCTACAGACTTGGAATATTTAATAAAGTAAGGACAAGATTCACTTTTGTGAGCTAGAAAGTATACCCAAGTATATCTAGAAAAGTCATCTACAAGGACATAGACATAATTCTTCCCATTTAAACTAGAAAATCTTGATGGTCCAAAAAAATCCATGTGAACCAACTCAAGTGGTTGATAAGTTGACACTTCTTTCTTTTATTTAAAAGAAACTTTGTGTTGTTTTCCCTTTTGACAGGGATTACACACTTTGTCATTTGGGAATTCTAACTTAGGTAAGTCTCTAACTAAGTTTTTCCTAGCCAGTTTTCTAAGTGAGTAAATGTTGCAGTGTCCTAATCTTCTGTTCCATAGCCAAGACTCTTTATTAAAAGCATTCAAACAAGAAATATTTTGTTTGGCTAAAGAATTTAAATCAACAGCATAAACATTTTCATTCTTTAGAGCAGAAAATACTAAAGAATTTTTGGAGTTAAAAACATCACACGAATCATTTTCAAACATGACATTGAAACCATCATCACATAATTGAGATATACTAAGCAAGTTATATTTAAGTCCATCAACGAATAGAACTTTAGAAATTAATACTGAGTCAGTGTTACCAATCTGGCCTAGGCCGATGATTTTTCCCTTAGAGTTATCACCAAAGGTGACATGACCTCCATCAACCTTTATTAAGCTCTTGAAGCAAGAATAATCTCTAGTCATGTGTCTTGAGTACCCACTGTCTAAATACCATATCTTCTTGTGACATCTCTTCAAGAAGGTCTCCTATAAGACAGATTTAAACAGGAAATGACTTTGGTACCCAGATTTTCTTGGGTCCAGATAGGTTAGCAATCAGGGCTTTAGGTACCCAAATTTGTTTTATGGGTCCCATAAAATTAACAGAAACAAAAAATTTTGAAAGATAAACTTTATTTGGTCTATAAACATGTGAATATCCTGTTGAAGCATATGAATTTCCAAAACTGGAACTAGCAATATTTTTTTTCAGACTTAGGAATAAATCGGGTTCTGGTGAACTATCTCTGTCCTGGTTGGTATCCTCAACCAGTAGCATATCTAGGTGCAACTTGATTTCCTAGCATTTGAGTTAAAGCATCCTTTCCATTTGTGAATTTTTCTAAATCCTTTCTAAGTTTCTAATTTGATAGTTTCAGTTCTATATTTTCCTTTAGTAGTTGAGCATTATTTTCCTTTTCTATATCAAGATAAGATTTATGCTTAACACTTAAAGCATACTGTTTCTTTAAACCTTTGTATTTGCCTTTAAGCTCATCACAGGTTTCTTCCAACATATCACAGTGCTCAAATAGTTCAGATTTTGACATGTTTTCTAAATCAGAATCATCTCCAAAATAATATGAATTTAAAACAGGAGTGTCAGATGTTACCTCAGAAGTATTTGTCATGAAACACATGTTGGCTCGATTCCTTTCAGAGTCCGAAGATTCGGCTTCACTAGTGCTGTCTTCTGAAGCACTCCAGGTAGCCTTCATGGATTTCTTGTACTTCTTGTCTTTGTAATCATATTTCTTTTTGAATTTTATCTTTGGACAGTCTGCTTTGATATGTCCTTTTTGCTTGCATTCATAGAAGACAACTTCATCAGTTCTGTCAGCCTTCTTCGAATCCTTTTTCCATTTTCCTTGTTGGTAATACTTTCCTTTGTAATTTGGTTTCCTAAAGAATTTATTTTTCCTATAAAACTTCTTGAATCTCCTGGCTATTTGAGCCATCTCGGCATCACTGTCAGATTCTGAATTTTCACTCATTGAACTCTCAGTCTCCATTTGTAGTTTATCCTTGTCTTTACTCTTAAAGGCAGTAGTTTTAAACGCTACAGATTTTCTTTTGGGTTCCTCATCTTATTCTTTATTTACTTTAAGCTCTTCTTCATACATCATCAGCATACCAATTAACTCCTTGACAGGCAGTGTTCTAATGTCACAGGATTCTCTAATTGAAACGGATGTACCTCTACATCTATCTGGCAAACATCTTAGTATTCTCATAATTTGTTCTTTTGCAGGAACAATCATTTCGAGTGAGCTCATTGTGTTTACTATCTCATCGAACCTGAGATACATGTCAGCAATAGGTTCATCAGGATTCATTTTGAAATTATCATATTTAATAGTATAAGTGTTTAATCTCATTTCTTTAACATTGGTTGTTCCTTCGTGAGAAACAGCCAAGGTATCCCAAATTTCAAAAGCAGTTTTACATGCAGAAATTCTATTAAATTCTTCATCTCCTAAAGCATAGTACAGAACATTCATAGCTTTACAATTATTATTGTAAGCTGTCTTGGTAGGTTCATCCCAAGTAGATCTATTAGTAGTGGGAATTTTGTATTCAGATTCAATAGCAGTCCAAATATCAAAACTCATGCTTTCTAGATGAATTTTCATTTTAAGTTTCCACTGAGCATAGTTATTTCCATTAAAGAAAGGTGGCCGGTTAGTAGCAGCACCCTCTAGTCTATTATCCATGATATCACAAAAATAATTTTAAAGAGACAAAAATTTAGAAATAACAGAAATTTTAAGAACTTTAAAATACAATTAAAATCACAGTTGAAAACAGAGTAATATTTTCCAACCTCTGATACCAAATGTTGGTCGGAGTGGACACTCAAGAGGGGGGTGAATTGAGTTCCAATTAAAATTTCTGCTAAAAACAATTTCTGTTAAAATCCCCCAATTTCAAAAATAAATTAAACTGTAGTGAATTTATACAGATTATAAAGGTTCAATTAGTTTCTCAAAGATTGATTAGTTCTCAGTTAACTTAATCTTATGATTAATTTAACTTTTTGAAACTAACTTACTGGTTAACAATAAATATAAACACTTGTGAGTTTAACTATCAAAGTAGCCTTGAAAATAAATTAAATTTCAAAGTAATAGCAGCGGAAAATGAAATTGATATGTATTGTATTGATATAAACTTTAACTAAAAACACAGAGGAGTTAACCAAGAGGTTCAGTCTCATGTCAAGACTTAGATCTCTCAAAAGTTTATATAAGGATGATCCACACCCTGGATCGGGGTTCAACAGTTTACAATTGTCCAGGTCCAAGACCTCTACCACTATTATCTGTGGGAAACAAAACAACAGCAACCAGCTATCCAGGTCACACACAACCTCCACCACTATCCACAACGGGAAAAAGAATGAAAAGATAGTGAGTGAGGATTTACAAATCCTCCAGTTAAGGTTCAGGAGACAGTGTGTGTAAAATACAACAGATAACACACACAGCTCGTAATGTAAAAAGTAAATCATAGAGATAAATATTTAGAGATTAGAAATGGATCTAGTGATCTTCGTGCAGCTCTTGACTCCTTTTGTTGATTAGAATTCGTTCTGAGTCTTCTTCTGGTTTTTGTCTGGAAAACAGAGTACCATCTGCTTCCTTGACTTTCCAGGTTCAGCTTGCTTATCGGCTCAAAGAATGATGAGTTTTGTGTGGTTCTTCTTTAGCTTAGATTGCTCAATGTATGCTCTATGTTCTGGAGGCTGGTAGTAGTAGTCTCGTGAGTGCAAGTTCTCCAGTTGATCTTGGCATGTTTTGAGCTTGATCGCAAGTGTGTTCTGTGTGCTAGATCTCAAGTGTGTTCTGTGTGCTTGATCTCTTCGAGTCTATTTTCTCTCACTATTTTTTGATACATACACGATGTGCTCTTTATACCCATTTTGTTTTTCTGAGAAGAAGGAATGATTATACT
Source organism: Viscum album (assembly GCA_963277665.1). Classification (NCBI taxonomy): domain Eukaryota; kingdom Viridiplantae; phylum Streptophyta; class Magnoliopsida; order Santalales; family Viscaceae; genus Viscum; species Viscum album. Next base: position 1,547,239,869 of record OY728142.1, read on the forward strand.
TTATGATCGTTCTTGGTACGGTTTCCTGAAATGGAAACATAAATCATTTAATAACATTAAATGCATCAAAAGTAACAAATGTAACCGTTAGTATAATAAACAAATAGTGTCGAGGAAATAGGATTTGACTCCACAGTTCATTATAGGTAGCCGTTTTTTTGTAGACGTGTACGGTTGACTCAGTGTAGGGATCTTCCATCGGTAGCTCTTCAAACTCTTATCGGTGGCTCTTATCGGTAGCTCTTATCGGTAGCTCTCTGTGCATCGGTAGCTCTCTGTGCATCGATAACTCTCTGTGTGCATCGGTATCTCTCTGTGCATCAGTAGCTCTGGCTATTGGTAGCTCTGGCTATCGGTAGATCTGGCTATCGGTAGCTCTGGATAGCGGTAGCTCTGGCTATCGGTAGGTCTGGCTATTGGTAGCTCTGGCTATCGGTAGCTCTGGCTCTTATGAAAACCACATCTAATTGATGTAGAATTGTTTCAAAGCTTGTATAAACAAGGACAATCGAGATTAACATAAATCAGAGATTATTTAAACATTATTATTAACTTGATCACTGATTTGAAAGATTTAAAATGTAGATCATCAGTAATTGAGAATAGCATAATATATGAACACATAATTGGGATTATCAAAACAGGTGAGGTCAACATATATATTTTACATAATTCTGGATATGAATAATATACATCCCATTAGTAACAAATATGTCTCAAATAACAAATAATATAAAGGAAAATGAACCCGTTAACACCCGAAACGACGATAATTCTAAGATATTATTAACAAATCAATGTTAAAAGATCATATATGATATCATATTAATGCATATGATTCCGGTATAATTCAATAACAATTATTTCACCATTATAAAGGAGGTTAACTTACCCTCGACCAAGGAAAAAGTACAATGTAAGGGGTTTCTTATCTCACTTTTAATTCCGTGAGAGTTCCATTGTTCACCATTTTTTATTACATGTGTTGTGTGTACTGACCATGTTTGCATTCATTGTGTAATATACTTTAATTCATGTATATTTATATCATCATTGTATGATCCTTCTTTCATGGGTGTATGTTTTTTATGTTACCAAATCAATAGGGGAATTTGAAACTTCAATTTCCACTCATTCCACTTTACGCATACTTCATTGATTATTTTACTCCAAGATTATGTGTAGAATAAATATTAGTTTTATTATGTCATAATTTACACTCCCCTTTCTTTGGATATAATTTTTATACACATAATCACTCCATCGATAAATTCTGAAGTCATCGGTATGAACTTGATAAGAGTAATTTTAACTCAATCTCCATTTGTTGAGATAAATATCAAATTCCTTGGTGTTGTTTTTTCAAGAATATGTGTGAATGTAATCTGATTGATTTACACTAAATATCCAATCATATTTAGTGTATTTATATTTTTCACACATAATTATGTCATTGATTAATCCTTAACCCAAGGATATGGTCTTTATAAGAGAATTCATCTCAATTCACATTCCATTGAGACTTCTTTGTTGTTATACACCAAATCACTTTTATATGGTGTATATAATTTACTTTGACATAGTATATCATGAATCCCTTTATTCTCATGATATTATAAAGTTTTGATTACCTCAATTATTTTTATTCAAGTGTCCCTCTTTTGGTTAGAAACTCTAACTAGAATACATTTTTATATGTTTTAACGATTGATTATTCTAAATATTTCTCATTAATGTCCATGTTTTAAAAATGGTTTTAAGGATTTGTTTATATGGATATTAAAGTTTTAAAATCAAAATTCCTTTTAAAAGTTTCCAAGTGGTATGGGACACTTTGATTCTAAAATCTATTTTAAATGGATTCTTGACAAATAGTGTGCCTTTTAAATGATTTCAAGAAAAAGGGGGATATTTCACTCTAATTGTTTTGATGATTATTTTCATCTATTTCAATATCCTTCATCATTCTCGAATGAGGTTAATATGATACAATACAATCTTCCATATTGTATCGAATGAGTTATTTTTGACTGTGGATGTGCTATTTTTATACCATTCATGGTTTGTGGATAAATTATTGACATTTCATATACTAGTATTAATACGAATGTTTATGTTATGTTTAAACTTTTCATATGAGGAATGAATTGGACATAGTAAGTGATGGGTGGAGCCCGCTATAGCTCCACGATGCATCGGTAGGTCTCATGAGGCAAACTAGTGTCTTGGCATAAGGCCTTGGCAAAATCTTATTTGTAGTCTTGGCACGAGTCCTTGGCTATGTTGTTAGAATAGTCTGGAATTATGCAATCCATCATTAAGAAAGTGGTTATTAATATTTCATGTGATTGTTTGAATAGTAGAATATCAATGTGAATAAGTGAATGAAATTATTTCATTTTATCTTTTCCATATTATGCTGAATTTCAATTTTAAAAGTCTTTTGTTTTAGTTATAAATTGCTTTAAGTGTTTATGATTATCTATGAAATCTTCTACTATATTATTATCCTTACTGAGAATCTGAGCTCACCCCTTTCAATGTTTTTTTCGAAGGATGTGAAGAAGTAATTTATGAATGACTTGTAGGGATAGTATGAGGGGATATGAAGACAATATATTGTTGTAGTTTTTTTACCTTATGATGTAATGTAAGACTTATGAATTTATCTAGTGATTCCAAGACTACTAAACTAATCGGTCTTTCGAGACTTGATCCTTTGTGATCATGAAAATGTTATGTAATAATGCAATGACTCTGTGTAACTGGGTTCGGGGCGTTACAGTTGGTATCATAGGATGTTTTGTACAAACCTTGGAAGCTGGATTTAGATAAACTCTGATTAGAGCACATAGAACTAAGATGAACATTGAGGATTAGTATAGATGAACTTACTAGAATTTTGGTATTGTAGAGATTTTGTGAGTTTTCCGAGCAATACATCCCTATCTAGATACGAGCAGGTAGAGGTGGCTCTGGAACAGATGTACCTAGGGGTAAAACCTGAAAACACCGCTCTGATCTTGACTCAGACGGGAACTGGTGCACGACAATGGCCCGTGCTACACTCTTGGTTACGACACTCCCGAGGGATATGCTTAGGATAATTTACATTTTCTTTACAAACCAATTTGAAGTATTATATATATAAGATGAGAGTAAATGACCTTTGTTAATCCTAATGTGTTTCAAATTGAGAATATGGTGACAAGTTAAACTCTAAATGATTTTTTTACTACATTTACTCACACAATGCTTTCTGGTTTTAGTCAATGGCTGGATTCCAAGGAAGTCATAGTGACTTTGAGAATGATGTACAAGGTGTGAACAGTGGTGGAAATGAGAAACAAAATGGAATGTTGATAGGTGTAAAAGATATCATCTTTATGACAAATCAATTTTCCAAAAATATGATAAAAAATATATATTAACCAATTCCCGGACACAACAAAGAAGAGAAAGGTGATGAATGATAAGAGCTCCAGCAGTGGAGACCATAGAGAAAGGAATCCTAAATTTCCATCATGCAGGAAATGTGGAAGGCGACACCCAGGAAAGTGTTTCAATGGGACAAATAAATTCTTTACATGTGGGAAGGAAGGACATAAAGTGAAGAATTGACGAATAAAAATGAAGAGTACTATGGAAGAAGATAAAAATGGTCCCAAGAGTCCATTTACAGTCATTTTCCATAAATGTAGGGGACCTGGCCATTACCCGAGTGAATTCCCTATTCAATAGGATATTTTCTTGGTCAAAGAAGAAGCTATGTGGAAATAAATGGTTGGAGAAATGTTTAAAAAGTATTAGTGCTCCTTGTTGATGGGTTTACTTTGGAATAATTTTCTCTTGTATTTTTAACCCTGCAGTTCTCCATTAGAGAATGATATTTTAGGAAGAATTATCTTTTCTCTTGTGGATATAGTTATAAATAACCATTTGGTTTTATATGATCATTGAGTTTGAGGGAATTATAAGTTATTATAATTTGGGATGAAAATGCAAGGTATGAGATAGGATTTGTGGTTAAATTATGTTATGGTTATTTTGAGGGATTTATCTCATTTTGGTAATGTTATAAAATATAGTTTTTGAAAAAGGACAACACACAGACCGTGTGACAACCCGTCATGTCGGACAAAGCTATGGGAATCGAACCCACAACCAAAATGAGATTGGGATTTATCACCTACCATTGGACTACGTGAAGTCCCTGGTTAGCATGACTATTATTTTTAGTTAAATTATTTTATTGATCAATAATAATTTTATTTTGGATCTTATGTCTTATCAAATGAATACCCTTATCATAGGAAAACGATTTGGTGATTAAGTGATAAATGTTTTTTTGGAATTTGTTCGCTTTGTTGTGAACACTATATGCCCAAGGAAAATATAATAGCATGGTATTTCATTTGAGGAGTAAAGGTGGATTTTTATCTATGTTTTTATTGTGGATTTATAGCAATTTGTGTTATTTATGGAAATTATTAGGTTGATTACTTTTAAGTATGTTACATTAAGAGTAATTAATGTCATTTGGAGATAAAATTTAACATGGAAGACTACATTCTTATAAGTTTTGGGTTTCAATATTAGTTTGGATTATATTGAAGGATTTTAAGGACAATTGATTATTGAAAGGTATTTATTTAACTTTGGGGTATTGATGGTTTAATTATAGAAATTAACATTAGTTTTTTTTCTCTAATGGAATATCCATTTTCGGGATCATCAGATATTATACTAAACATTTTGGTTTTGATTAATCTCTAAAGACAAGGTAAATATATAGTTTATCCTATGTGGATCATGTATCTCTATAGAAGTTTATTCTATCTCTTCCATTGTGACCAAGTATTCTTGAATACTAATTGTTCAAAAAAATGAGTTAGTAGTAAAAATTCATTAAATAATGAAACTCTACATAAAAAGTAAGTATATCTCTTTATGTTCTTAGTCAATAACATAAATGAATTCATCGTCCTTAAGTAATGTAACGTAAAAAAAATGTTGTCTGTTTACTTTTCCTACTGGGAGACTAATGATTGTTTGTACCAACACAAGTTTGTACTTTTATTATTGTTAACTTTCTCCTGATCATGTTTTCTATCCCTCTCCATCAGAACATAACACTTAGTTAATCGTCAATATCCATGTTTACCTACATGGAATCCTAGTATGGGTTATCTTGGGTGACCTTTATACCTCTCTTCCTTTCTGTTAAAGTGATAGTTTTATTGACTCTTTTTCCGATGTGGGACTTTCCATTATATTCTCAAGACCAATTTTTTTAAAAAAATTGCGAGGAAGCAATTTATTGAAGGAGGGGAGAATGTAACACGCCATGCTTCCACGGTACATTTCCCTTTGAATAATGCAATGGCGTGTGTTGTACGCAACATCGAGTTCTAATGCACACCGCAACCGATCAAACTAGCTGTTATGAATAGAAATAATTACTTTTTGAAATTTTATAAATTTTATCATTAAAAATGGACTTTATTTTTGGATTCGTAAAATCGAAATTAGCTTAGGGTGAAATTTTGGAACTTTTCGGATAACTTTCATATTTTGATGAATAGTGAAAAGTACCAAATTTTAATTAAAAACAACTTTTTTAATAAAAAGAATTAATAAAGAGAAATTATGAATTTGAGTGTTTTTAAAGTATATTTAGAATAGATTTTTACCATTTAATACAATGTTGTTCATTGTACATAATTTCACAACTAAACCGAACATAAACAAGTATCAATCTTTTGATAGTTATTATATCATAAAAACACGTTTTTTGTTTTGACAGCGGGAATTAATTTTAAATTAATTTATGTCACTTTTGTGTTTAGAATTTGGAAAAATGGATTCCATATTTGGTATCAGGATGTCCAAATTGTTTAAATAGATAAATTTTATTTTTATACATTTTGAATAATTACTTCGGTAAATATTTTATTTACCATGGTTAATGCGTAAATCCGGTAAATAAGGGTTAAAAAAATATTATAATAATACTAAATTACCCTAAACGTTTCCTAACCGTATTGGTGGATACATGTACAACCATGGGAATCTTTGGGTCGAATTTGGGACCCCATGGAGCCACTTGTAGGTGATAGGGACACTTTATTTTAATTAAGTTAAAACAAATACAAAAATGACATAGGCATATATCTTTTAGAAAAACAATTTTTACCAAGGGTTATATATGTTGGAATTTCGACTATAAATATTCATTAGAAATATAAAACTATTTCCTACATAATGGTATTTTATTTATAATTTTTAGACATTAAATAATTTAATTTATTTATGACCCAATAATGATGTAGTAATTACCATAATAGTGAAAATTTAAATAATTGATATTATAAATACCCAAATAAATATAATATGAGACTTTTTATGAATTAAAATATTTTTCTAGGTTAATATGACATGTTAAGAATGATTTAATTAACTTCTCTCGAAGTAATCATTCTGTTATGATTTTCACAAAAATCAATTTTCCAAATAGTGTCAAAATTGACATAAAAGAGTTTTTAAAACAAATATTATATTATTAATTGATATTAAATTAATAAAAATCTATGGTTCGGCTAAAAGACTTATATCATGATAGGTGTATCATTAATGGAATACTTGGGTGTCTCTTGGATGTATATAGAAAGTTTATTTACCATATAATATAAAAATACAAAGAGACATTGTAAAAGTGAAACTAATTAACTAAGAGTTAATACTTAAAGATAAGGTTAATATAGTAACCCAAACCTGTCTAAATCCTATTGGTTGAGTGGTTTTCGACCAATAACCAACTTAAACTTTAAATAATACACTTTTTATCCATTATAAACCAAATATTCATTTATTATAAAATAATATTTCTAGCTTTTCCAAAGGTGCCCCTCACCCCTCTTAAAAAAGGGCACTACCCCTTCTCATTAATTCACACCTTCAAACCTTTTGGTTCGGCCAACCCCTGCCCAAATACTCTCTCAGATTCCCTCACTTAATACTAGATGCCTTTATTTAGTCACAAAGCCATCCTAAGGAGCCCTTTTAATCAAATCAAAAAGAAGAACATGAAGAAGAGGTAATGATTTCACCACCCTTTTTCAAGTTCATTTCTTCTTCCACTTATTCTTTCTTTGTTATTACCATTATAAAATAATAAATCCAGCATATTATATATACTATGATGTTATTATGAACATGGTACAACCATATTTCAGAATTCAATCCATCCTTTGAATGACATGTCACCATACATGCGTACGTACGACTTACCGTCTCCACGTCGTGGTGTAATTGTTATTCAAAACATTATTATTTGGATTGGTATAATAATGATGTGTAATTCATGTAAATAATAAATATAACATGATAATTATTTTTTATATATGATATACCATAGAATTAAATATTATTTTAATATCAAAAGAATGATATTGTGGCTCGTGCGTACGTACGGACTACCGTCTCCACGAACGCGATGAGATTCATTCTCCATCGTATCCATTCGAGACTAATTCTCATTTAATGATTAAAAATAATTTTTAAAGATTTGACATCATTCTAGATATGAATAATATACATCCCATTAGTAAAAATATATGGCTCAAATAACAAAGAATATAAAGGAAAATGAACCCGTTGACACCCGAAACGACGATAATTCTAAGATACTATTAACATATCAATGTTAAAAGATCATATATGATATAATATTAATGCATATTATTCTTGTATAATTCAATAAAAAATATTTCACCATTATACAGGAGGTTAACAAACCCTCATCCAAGGAAAAAGTACATTGTAAGGGGTTTCTTATCTCACTTTTAATTCCGTGAGAATTCCATTGTTCACCACTTATTTCTTACATGTGGTGTGTGTAGTGCCCATATTTGTATTCATTGTGTAGTATAATTTAATTCATGTATATTTACATCCTCATTTTATGATCCTTCTTTCATGGCTATATGTTTTGTATGTTACCAAATCAATAAGGGAATTTGAAATTTCAATTTCCACTCATTCGGCTTTATGCATACTTCATTGATTATTTTACTCTAAGATTATGTGTAGAATCGCTATTTATTTGATTATGTCATAATTTCAACTCCCCTTTCTGTGGATATAATTTTATACACATAATCAATCCTTTGATAAATTATCAAGTCATCGGTATGAACTTGATAAGAGTAATTTTAACTCAATCTCCATTTGTTGAGTTTAATATCAAATTCATTGGTGTTGTTTTTACAAGAATATGTGTGAATGTCATCTGATTTATTTACACTAAATATCCAATCATATTGAGTGTATTTATATTTTTCACACATAATTATGCCGTTGATTTATCCTTAACCAAAGGATATGGTCTTTATAAGATAATTCATCTCAATTTAGTTTCCATTGATACATCTTTGTTGTTATACACCAAATCACTTTTATATGGTTTATATAATGTACTTTGACATTGTATACCATGAATACCTTTATTCTCATGATATTATAAAGTTTTGATTACATCAATTATTTGTATTCAAGTGTCTCTCTTTTGGTTAGAAATTCTAACTAAAATACATTTTCAAGTGTTTTAAAGATTGATTATTCTAAATCTTTCTCATTAATGTCCACCTTTTAAAAATGGGTTTAAGGATTTATTTATATGGAAATTAATGTTTTAAAATCAAAATTACTTTTAAAAGTTTCAAATTGGTATGGGAAACTTTGATTCTAAAATCTATATTAAATGGATTCTTGACAAATAGTGTGACTTTTAAATGATTTCAAGAAAAACGGGGATATTTCACTCTAATTGTTTTGATGATTATTTTAATCTATGTCAATATCCTTCATCATTCTTGATTGAGGTTAATATGATACAATACAGTCTTCCATATTGTATCGAATGAGTTATGTTTTACTGTGGATGTGCTATTTTTATACCATTCATGGTTTGCGGATAAAGTATTGACATTTCGTATGCTAGTTTTAATACGAATGTTTATGTTATGTTTAAAACTTTTCACATGAGGGATGCATTGGACTTAGTAAGTGACGAGTGGAGCCCTCTACAGCTCCTCGATGCATCGGTAGGTCTAATGAGACAAACTAGTGTCTTCGCACAAGGCCTTGGAAAAATCTTATTTGTATTCTTGGCACGAGGCCTTGGATATCTGGTTATGATATTCTGGCATTATACATTCCATCATTATGAAAGTGGTTATTGATATTTAATGTGATTGTTTGACTAGTAGAACATCCATGTGAATAAGTGAATGGAATTATTTCATTTTAACTTTGCCATATTATGCTGAAGTTCATGTTTTATAGGATTTTGTTTTAGTTATATATTTCTTTAAGTGTTTATGCTTATCTGTGAAATCTTCTACTATATTGTTATCCTTACTGAGCATTTGAGCTCACCCCTTTCAATGTTTTATTTTTCCCAAGATTTGAAGAAGTAATTTATGAATGACCTGCAGGGATAGTATGAGAGGATATGGAGACAAGATGTTGTTGTAGTTTTTTTCCTTATGATGTAATGTAAGACTTATGAATATATCTAGTGTTTCTAAGACTACCAAACTAATAGGTCTTTCGAGACTTGATCCTTTGTGATCATGCCAATGTTATGTAATAATGCACCGACTTTGGGTAACTGGGGTTGGGGCTTTACACCTTATCCTTCGATTTTCTTTGACAAGGATCATTATCTATATTATTTAGCTCTTACCATCCACCTATATATAAAAAAAATATGATTTCAAATATTCACATAAATAATGAAGATATCTGAAACCCCTTAACTCAATATAAATCTTTCTAAATATTTTTGTTAATGAAAGAATAATAAGAGAGATCCAAAAGTCTACTATCACTCGAAGGAAACATCATTAACCTAAAAAAATATTCCCACCAATATCTCACTAGAAAATATCCCTATAAATCCATTCCCTTGACCAAAACATTTTTTGGATGAAGAAAAATAAGAAATTAAGATAGAATAAAGGAAGGGATCCACCTCAGATTGATAACAATCAATCATCCTTGTCTGAGGGATATATCCAAAAATATGTGCTGAAAGACCTACCAAAATCATCTTTAGGTCTCCCAAGAATTGAGATAGCAAGAAAAATAATTAATACTATCATGAACTAACCCTAACCATCCCTGAACTAGAAGCATGAGCCAACCCATGGTATAATGAAGTTAATTCCTGATCATCCCAGGATAAAAACCAGTTCTAGGGTATTAAATAATAACCATTGGATAAAATTTCTCCCTTTTAAACTAAATAATCACAAAATTCGTTCCACCTAAAAAACCACCATGACTAATTGAAAGGATTAATGCACACAACATCAGTAAATCGACATTAATAAACAGAGTAAAATTTAACTGTAATAATGAATTAAAAAAATAGTGTATAAAACATAAATAAATAAAGAATCATATTAACTGTGAATTAGGAATAAACATCACATAAACAAAGATAAAGTGATCTGGGTTGTCATAGATAACACAGAGTCATCCCATAATAAACAAAACCTAGAACCAAACAACTACCAACCATATAGATGTGATAAATTATCATACTACATGAGCCCATTTTGATTAGAATGAACTACTAAAATATCTAGAACCAAAACACCAAATCTAGAGCTCCTGAAAAGAAACCATTAGAGTTTCATACATCAAATGGTAAATTTAGTGCGTGAGAAATAGAAATACTTAGTTGGATTTCACTGATGAGTTTTTGTTTTTTTGAAATATATTTTATTTTATTCTAGTTTGAAATAAAATTAATAAAATTGTGTTTTTATATATGCTTACATAAATAAAATAAATAACACATCCATATTCATCGTAAAATCTTCCTCTTTATTTTTTAAAATGAACGAAATCACATTGAATATTTTTTCATGATTGACGCCCCTTTCATAAAACACCCATTTAAAATCTACCTTTAAAAATTAATTTAAAAATAAACCCTTTGAAAATTAAGTACAAATGTGTTATATAAAAAACCCAAGTTAAAAAGGACAAACAATATACTAAGGAACCGAATAACTAACAGAGTTAATAAAAAAAATCATCAAGTGGTCGTAGTTCCATAGAGGCCACTAAAACTATAGAACACAAGAGAATGTACCCTATGGAGTCATCTAGTATTATAACAAAAAATAACTAGGTCCAATGGTAATTTTGGTCCTTGGATATAATAATTACACTAGAATAATTTCTGTCTTAATCTGCATATTAAACCACAATAAAGTCCCAACTAACCGAAACCTAAAATCATTAGAGGAACTCTACATCTAGTCCTATCTCACACTAGAGGGAAATTTTTTTTATAATGAATCTTTCTAGTGTCGTTTACATACAGAAATCTCACTCATTTCCTAGTAATTCTATGGTTGAGTTTTCCTATTACGATAGTTATCATGATTCTATTAATATTTCTATTTTCAAGTATTTTTATGGGAATCCATGTCAATATCCACTTTTCATTATAGAGTTTGCGGGCTGGTCCTTGGATAGGTCAGGTATTGTTCAGGAGACAACACCTGTAGTGTAGTTGATCTAGAGGAATTTGATCATAGCACATAGTCATCGTAAATATTATGTAGACCGTCAGTGTCTTCTGCTAGGGTTTGAGGTAGGTGATTTGTTCTGTCTTAGTGTTTCACCTCATTAGGGACATCATTTGTTGGGTAAATAAGTGTAAGTTGGAACTCGGTTTTATAGGTCCCTTTGAGGTTGTTAAGTGATTAGGAGGGTGCCCTATTGGTTCATGTTACTATCTGGATTGACTCTTATACATGATGCGTTTTTTGTTTCCCATTTACAAAGGTATATACCAAATCCTTCCTCTATTATTATATGGGATGATTTTATTCTTGATCTCGATACCACTTTTTTTGAGCAGAAATTTTTGATTTTGGATCACTTTGATAAGATAATGTGTGGTAAAACTATTCTCTTCATTCATGTATTATGTTGGTGTAAACATGATCACCACAATACGTCGGAGTGTGAATTTCTCATGAGGTATAAGAGACCTACTATTTTTGAATATCCTTGATTTAGAGATCATTTTGGGGACCAAAATCTTTATGGTGGGGAGATTATAACATGTAATTACATTTATGTCAGGTATGTTCTGATTTTTTTGGTTTACCTTCTTCACTGCGTAAATGTTATCAGCCCTGAATTAAGAGGATTCTGTTAATGGTAAGTCACATATTTTGTGTATTTATATCATTTCCTATAGTTTTTATACAATTCATTGTGCAATTACATGATGTATAATGGGTTTTCACGATGTGTAATTCCATCGAAACTCATCCAATAATTTGAATTCATTGTGTGAGTACTTTTATGTCATGTAATGATTATGCGTCGTGTAATGTGAAATCTAGTTATTAACTAAAAAGGTAACATGTTTTTTTAGAATATCTTAAAATGAAATTGATTCAAATTGTGAAAAATATTTCACATTTTTTAAGTCCCCATGTTCTAGTTTTTAAGGTGGTGTGCAGGTGTTTGTGGCCTTAATATACCTTAAAATTTTTTCCCTCTGCAAGATATTTTACTCTTAGTGATTATGGGTGTCTTACTTCCATCTAGATCAATTCATTCCATGATTGATCATTAGGTTTTGGTGCTTCATTTCTCTACGTAATCCATCATCTTGGTTTCCATTTGGGTTGGGGTTGTGAAACTGGTTTTTATATGTATTGGTATTTGTATTGTGTTTTCAACCAATACTTTTCATCTTTGGTCATTCCAAGTCTCTCAAAGAAAGATCTCATAGTTTCTAATACTCATTATCAAAGGTGTATAGGTTTTTTATTCTCTTTTGGTAGGTGGATCTATTCAATTGTTCTAATTTCCTAAATTACTTATTTTTTATATTGATTCCCTTAAATTTGAAGGAAAATATCATGTGTTAAAATATAAAAGGCAATGGGTTCACTTTTTAGAAGGGGGGTTTTCTTTTTTAAATAAAATTTCCTCGATATAATATTGAACAATGGAATTTTAAAACTAAAAGCAGATTGTCTTGGCCTTGAATTTTTTCAATAAAAATATGAGCATTGTTATTAAAACAAATTGAAAAACATTGTGTAGTGTGAAGCTTAGGTACATTGAGAAAGATACATGGTTATCCTTAGTACATGTGACACCACTCAGAGGTAATCTATTATATTTCGATGATCTATGATAGGACTTAATGTTAGATGAACCCAAACTTATTCCTTGTTAGGCTTGTGAGTATCTAGTACTTATTGTCCCATATGCTAGATCCCAGATGTTAGTTTCATTATTATTTTTTGTTGTTTATTAAATTATAGTTCATTTCATGGATGTTTAAAACATGTGAATTTGAATTTAAGTCTCTTTAACTATTTTCTTATGGCTTTATAAAATAGGAAATGATTTGTGAAAAAACATGGATTTATTGAAAAATTATTATAAATTGATTTATATATAGAACAACTTGTAGAATTGTTTTATTTTAAAGCATGGACTTGTACACTATCTTGATTAGAACTAGTATGGATCTTTTTGTGGTAACCCAATGGGATATTTTTATCACACCCTACTTCTTCCTAAGTGTGGTTGTTGAGTTTTTTTACAGGGCTCATGTAATGGAATGTGCATTTATTAGTGATGTTGGTTTTATCTTTCTGTAGCTATTTCATTTCAGGATTATTTGGAGGTTACACAGTCCCACAAAGGCTTATTATCTAGAATTATACCATTTTCTAATTTTAGACTATTTTTCTTGGTTGTATCTTTAGTTTTCCTGCATAGTAATATCATTGTACATATTTTTATTTCTTATATTCAAGACATGTTTTGTTTTCTCTATTTTTCCCCACTCTATAATGGGATGACTTGGTCGATTGGTCTAATAGTTAGAATTGGGTTTCTTATAGGTCATAATTTCTTATTTATTAAATAATTGTGATATTTAGATAATATTTTTTATTCATAAATAATAAACCATATCACCCTTTTCCCCTGTTCTATGGAGAATAATTTCATTAAGCATGTTGATATGTGGACTACTTTCTCCATAAGATGATTGATTTTTTTTTTCATTTCATAGCTTCCTTACATTGATGGTAATTAACATGGTTTTAAAAGATAAATATGATGTTTATGATAACATAAAAGTTTTGGTATTATAAACTTGAGAACCTATTTGTGATATGATCAACAAACGATTATCATAATTTTAGTTATTTAAAACAAGAATACTAATAGGAAAATCAGTAATTAAAATTATGTAATATTTTCATATACTTTAATTATTCTTCTACATCATTTATAATTATGATAAATATTAATAATAATCACTTAATGGTATCATTATAATACTGGTATAATTTCATTTTAACTAAATCAACATATAATCATAAATAATCATGGTATGTTCATGATTGGATAGGTATGAAAACCTACATGAAAAATGATATAAAACTATATCATGAATGATTATGAAAAATTAATTAATTTTATAATATGATATAAATTTTTAAATAAAGATATGGTTATTTTCAAGGATTCATAAATATATAAGTCATTAATTAGAAAAAACTTTACATAGGCTGAAAATAATCAAACAAAAATTCATTGTTGATTACATCTTACCAGATAAACACTAAAGTAACCCTCAAAAGAAAATTTATAATTCATAAATTATTATAATTAATACATTATAATATCATTTAATAAATCAAAATGGTGAAATTTAGAGTATGAATAAATATCGACACTTTTCCAATGAAACCACTACAAACGGTCAAAAACTATAAATACCTGATGTAGGAAAATAGAACAAACTATATAATATACATGTAGATAATATTTATAAATCGAAATTTTTAATATTTTTGGGTATGAATATGGTTTTGGAATAGTATATTAAGATTTTTTTTATACATGACGTTATATAGAATTCGACTCAGTTGATGTAAAGGTAAGGGGTTTTCTTGACTCAAATCTTTTTCCTAGGTTAGAATCACTCTTCTATGACTATTATCCTTAAAAATAGATTTATTTAAACCTATTATGAAGTTATATTGAATTTAAACATTATATTATGGGGAAATTATGTTTAATATAAAATTTTTCTTCATTAGTGACACTATTATTTTATTAAATCCATTTTGTTAAGAATAATACCTTCTAATTTTAATGGATTATTCTTCCATATTCATGTTTCACTTTCTGCCTATATTATAATCTCTCTTTTGGAAAAATAAAATTTATTGTTTTATATTATTCTAATAATTCTCCATACCCCATTTTAAAAATAAAATGTAATAATCTTTTTAAGATGTTTTTTTGAATAATATTATTTCAAAATATTTAATGGGTTTTCCATCCTTTGAAAATTAATTTTATTATCTTTATCTTTATAATTTTTTTCATAATTTTCTTTATTTTCAATGTTATTTTATATATAACTCTTTATAATAATTTCTTCAAAAGGAATATTTATCCTTTCTCAATATTTTTTATATTACTTTTCACTTCATTTTTATATAAGTGTTTAAAATATTTTGTGAAAAAATTTATATTTTCACTATTTAGTTTTCCTCCATGGTTTATCTATAATGATGGAATTTTTTTATCATACTCTCTATTTTATAATGATATTATTCCTTTGGAAACATAGTTTTATGATATAACATGATACTTTGATATTATGGTATGTGATCTTCTGTAAATTTTAAGATACCCATTTTTTTTCCCCTTGGTTCTTTAGGATATAATTATGGAATTTATGTGGCACACATTTGTATAGATGCTGATGTTTGGGGTCATATATCAGCCTCTAATTCATTGTTTTATTTTTATATCTCATGATATAGTCAAGAGTTTAAATAATTAGTTTTTTTCACATAATCATGTACATTATGAGTTTTCTCACATTTTTAGGCATGGAAAAAATGAGTTTATTCACATAGGAATGAACATGATGAGTTTTTTGAAAAATGTTTTCCTATGCCTATGGTTGTTACATATTCCAAAGTATATTATCAAGTTACACTAAAATTTTAGTATTCATTTCATTTCCCTGAAATTCAATGAAAATCCATGTTTTCATCATTATGCCTTATTCTAATGTATTCCACAAATTTTTTCATGATCACATGTTTTATGATCATAGTGATGTATTTTGAGATATGTCATGTTTTCATTATTCCATAATAATATTTTTGTGAAATTGAGTTTCAAAAAAATGTTTTATGATTGTTTTTTAAGATATTTAGATATTTTTATTAATATATTTAAGTATTTCACATGTTATCCGTTATCTTTAGGATTTGACACTTTATGATGTGTTTTTACCTTATTGACTGTTCGACCTCACCCAATTATTATTAAATTTCACCCCATGTATTGAAAATGATTATATAATCTGAAATATGTAGTAATGGTTTTATAGGATCATGATAATGGATTTAGTTTTTTATGTATCGTAAAAAAGATGTTTATGTATATAATATCAAAGAGACTGAAGATTTTGGTTGTGATATGTATTATTTAAGAAAATTATTAATGTATTACTTAAGTTATGTTCATCTTGAATTAATTTAGTTGGCACCAGATAATGGTTACCTTATTTTTGGATATTAGTTAAGTTACCTTTGACTTTAGGGTTACAGAACCCCATAAAAAACACTATAGGTGGGTCAAATATAATATAATATATTGAAATATTGGTAAATTCTTGATTCGATAGTTTTCCCTAGTAGTACCTAGATGTGTCGATACTAAAAGTTGATGTAGGTTCTAGAACAAATGTACCTTAGGGTAATAACCATGAAAAGGGAATGTTTTGTATTAACTCAATCATTACATGGTGAACGAAAAAGTGGCTAAAATGTACACCAATTTTGAAACTCTTATATGATATTAATTGGTTGATAATTTTCTTTCTGAGAACAACAATGGAATATAGATTTCCCAGTTTGTTTGAGGGTAAGAGAACCCATCTTAAAATAACTTTGGTTGAACTAATATTGATATTGGTTGAACTATTTGAAATATAAACCAGAAATATATTTTAAAAGAAAAATATTTTTTAAGGATGAATTTATATTATGATTATGATCATTACACCATATTTTTAATGTTTCATCACTAATGTAAATCCTTTTAGTTATAGTAACAGACTGAACTAGAAAGAACCATCGGTGTGAGTGAAAAAAAGAGCACTAACTCACCAAAAACCCATTTTAAGGGTCTGAATCCATATATTCTTACGATTTGCGTGTTTTTGAAGTCCATGGCTCTCAAAAAAGGCTTTTAGTGGGTTTTGAGGCGTTTAGAATCCAAAATATTGATCCATAGAGAATTCAAAAAGTGTAAGGGTTTTATGTCATGAATTTGCGGTTCAAAACATGTACATGGTTGGTTCATGGGGTTCTTGATGATATGAATTAAAACTATGTTAAATGGTTTTAGGAAATACATTTTTTAGTTAGACTTAAAACCCAAATATTACATGATTTGAAAGGGTTTCGGGATGTGATAATCAACTATGCAGTTTTCATTTATATGATGTAGCACCTCAGGTTTTATAAAGACCTTTGGATTTTCTCCAAATCCCTATGTGTCAAATGACTATCTCTTCAGGTTTTTTGTAATAATACCGAATGGGATTGATTCATGGATTTCTAACTTCAATCTTTTTTTATTCTAAGTAGGATTGACCTATTATCTCTTGGTTCATCCATCAAGATCCTCACACTTCTTCTTAAAATGTGATGTTAGTTTATCTCCATCAATTAAAGAGGTTTTCTTTGTTGATTTATGGTGATGTAGTGGGGAAAATTTTTGGGAGTGATACAATTCTTATAGAAGGTTTGATCGGGATCTATGACATTGATATGTTCTCATATGAAGAACGTTGATGCCTTTGAGGTTAGTGATTCATTGATTATTTTATTTAATGTTCATGTAATAATAATGTTTTCATGGATTAGATCTTTTTAGGGAAATTAAATTAACCATGAAATCATTGAACTTTATTAATAAATAACTAGATATAGGGATCACGTGTTTTTCATTTCTACCGTGATAATGGTTTTCCTCTTTATTTTCTTGATAATTTGATATCTATGTTATTATTATTAGAATGTCTTGTTATGATATGGATTAGAATTTTGTTCTTGATATAAATTAATAAAGAACAAAAAGTTAGAATAAATAGATTTACAGTATTAATAATTAAATACGAGTCATGTTTGAATCCAACGTTTCCTATAATTTATTGGTAATAAAATTAATTCAATGTTAATGTTAATTAAATGGTATCTTCCCTGTGTTAATGGTATTTATAATGAATTTAAATGATGATAATTATTATTGATAATGTTGATTTGAAAATTATTATTAAATTAGAATGGTTCTTCCACAGTTTTTGGAAATTGTTTTTAAGGCTAAGAGCATGTTTAACTTTTGATATTTTATGATAGCATGATGACATTTGTTTCCCATAGTTGGAACATATAAATAGTGAATCTATTAATTTAATATAGAATAAAAAATTGGTTGTTTGGTAAAGATAATTTCTAGGTCCTGAGATTCGTATTTTCTTGAGAAGGTTGAGTGCCTTGATTTTGGATCCATGAGGTCTTGTTTATTTGTGATGGTTGTATGCCTTATTATTGAGCCTAGATTTCCTTTTGGTTAACACTTGTCTTTTTCATTACGATTTTTTTAATTTTCTCAGGATTTTATCTTTTCTATGTGATACTATATGGGGTGGTGAGGCCTAGATGTGATATGATCAAAAGATAAAAGGGCCTAAGATGACTGATTTGATTAGGGAGGGGAGGCATAGATCATGTGGTAGAAGTTGACACCTATAATGGAGAGATGCATCAATATATTTATGAGGGTGTCATGGAACCATAGATGATGGAACGAGTTGAATTTGGTATTACCCATTGATGTGATAAAGCCAGATTCTTTCATGGAATGAATATTTGTAATGAACTTTGGATGGGTTTCTTGGTTTATCTACATTCCTTTCAACACTACTTGATGTAGAAAGATGTAATTCGTTGCATGTTTCCTCTTAGTGGTATCTTATTATAGTTATTGTAGAGTACCTAGATTATGTAATGGTTCTAATAGTTAATAAATAATTCCTCTCCCATATGGTTGGTTCTAATGTAATGAAAATGCTGAAAAGATGTAAGTATTGAGGAACCATGGACTCAGTTTGGATTACTCTTGGTGGGAATTGGATTTAGTCTATTGAATAACATAATGTAATGTGGAATGTTGTTATTGGTAAATTTAACGGATAATTAAATAATTAATATATGGAAAATACTGGGAAAAGAATTAATTAATGTATCTTTTTTAGATGATTGTGTTCTTATAGGATATATTTCCATAGAAGTGTCAGCTGAGAGTCCAAGGAATGTTAGTAGTAGTTGAATCTATTACAAGGTAATGAATATAGTGTAGTTTTGAACTATATAATTTCATTTACATTTTATGATTTCATACAATTCCCCACCCATGTAGTTTTGGGAGATTGACACCCAGTGGACTATGGGATAAAGTTTTACCCAACATCATGGTATGAGGATAGATCGCTAACTACACCCTTTGGATCTAATCTCTTAGATTGGTAGTTACTTGTGCTCATATGTATAATGGATAGTTTCCCCATATATATGTGTTTATATGGATTTTGTGGATTATGTTATTTCAATCACATGTTTCTCAAGATATAGTATCCATAGGATTATTATAGGTATGATGTGTACAGTTTGTGATGTCTCGATGTACTTACACAGCGTATGTGATGTAATGGATTGAGGTATAATACCCTATGTATGATACTTGTTATACGAGATGTGGTGGATCCCAAAAAATTACTTGGTTACTATTTGGTGAAGTGATATAGGATTATGTGATGATGTGATGCATAAGGTTCATATCGTGATACCTTGCCTATTTATCTTTGGGGTGGATTATTTTGGAGGGAGATAGCTCGGGATGTGTGACATTGGGTAAGAATGGAAAACTAGTGGCGAATCAGTAGTGGGGTACCCTTGATATTTTATTATTATTTTATATTCTCTCACAAATGTGATACTTAGTGATTATAGAAACATGGTATACCTATTTATGTGACAAATTATTTTCACTATTGTTCACTATGATTTAGAATTGTTTTCTTATATTTTTCATGATAGGTTCTGGGAAGGATCTTAGTGAGTATAATGTTATGCTCACGCTATGTACAAATAACCTTTTTTTCAGGTCATCCAGTGTAGGTTGGACCAGGCAGGATATTAAGAGATCATGGTTTTGTTAGAGTTGTTTGGGATTTGTGGTCAATTCCATCTTTACCTTTTTGTACTTGTAGTTTTCCATTCAATTATTATAGTAAATAATGGAATTGATTGTTTTTACTTGATACTTATTTATATATATGTATGAGGAGGTTCTAATTGGGTTATATTTATTATATATCTATTCTTCACGATCACATATAGGGTGATGCCTCCCATATATATGTTTATAACACCCTAAGTGCTTTTCGCCAACCTGGGTCCTACTGGAGTCAGGACTCGAGCAACCACCACCTCCCTTCTCCCATTTGTATCCTGGGAGGGGTACACTTTGGAGAGAGAGTGTCATGAAAGATTGGTATCAAATATTTAAGATGGGGGATAGGATGAATTTTGTAGTTAGTAACAAATGATATTTCGTGGGTTGGTTGGGAAATAGTGTCACCTAATTTTAGTAAGCGATGTGAATACAATAGACCGTAGGAGACACGAGTATTTAGATCCCCCTAAGATAAGATGCATAGAACATTATGTTTACTAAGCCTACTCAATGAAGTGATAATTGTTACAGGATAGATGCCTAGGAATGGATAATTCATCATTCTTCTTTGTGTGAGTGTTTAAAATGGGAAGACGTTGAAATAACATAAAATTTTAGCAAGAGAAAAATAATTAATTATTTAATGTTAAATATTCCATAATTCATAATTAGGATCTCTAAAAGAATTTTATTTTCATAGGTATCAATCCAGGTAGATGTCCTCATTAGGTTCACATCAAAGATGTTTAGCAGTATGTTCCAGAAGATTTCCATAGAGTGAATATTGATGATGAATAAACTTAGAGGAGTACACCATGAGATTTATAGTGCAAGGAAGAAATAGTCTTCTGAGGGAATTCATGAGACTAGTTTTGAATAATGTTACATTCTTTGGACAAAAAGGCATATAGTATCTATGATATTCTTACCTTCCCATAGGGTATTTCTAGTGTGATGGAATTCAATATACATTCCAGGACCCTTCTACGATTTGATTCAGACCTGTTTCCAGATGAGGAGGCAATGGTGGGTCATTTTAAAGAGTATTTGGGTCTATAGATCTAGTTCCAGGTCACCCCATTTTTTTGGTAAAGATATATCTTGAGGTGATGGTTAGAGTACAAGTTATTGATATGATGTTGTCCTAAAACTAGATCATCATGATATGAGTGTCTTAAATATTCCTCATGAATCATAGAAATGGTATGGGGTTCCTAATTTTCTTGAAAGAATTTTTTTTTGAGTTGGGGTAGGTCTCATTCCTCGTCATCTCATTTAAATGGGGGTGGAAAATCTAATTCCTATACCAAGGGATCATACATTAGTTTTTTATGGAGGATGAGGTCATCAGTGGAGAGAGTACCAATCATTTTTAATATGTTAACGAGTTCCGGTTGTAGTGTTTTAGGATTCCCTACTCACATAGTTTTAAATTAGATAGAAACAGTTGGGTATTCTAGATTGGGATTAGTAGAGAGGAGCTACACTAGGAAGAGTACAAACCTGAAATGCTCCTTGTCCTAAGAGAGTTGAGCATGACCATGGAGGAGTTCATCATCCTGGTCAGAGAGGTTGTGGAGCAGGTCATGGCCAGCTTCATGATTTAGCGTTTCCAATGTTGGGAGATATATATTTCATTTGAGGTACCCTTTTCTATAATTTTACATGGGTTTATGCATTATTTTATTTAGGATTTACACCCTCCTTTATATCACATAATGTAACACCCTGATATATTATGAGATATATTCTTTTTAATTTCATTGATGTCTTCTACTATTCACTAAACCATGATTTTCTTGTACTATACACAACACCGTATTAGTTTGCAGTATATGAAACACTATTCTTGGCTCCTGTTACACATAATTTCAAGTTTGTTTTGTGGAAATTATTTTACGCAACATTAATTATAGATTTTTCTAATGTATAAATGAAATATGTTTTGATTATATTATATGCAACACCAAAGGGAGCTTTCACTACATGCAGCCTTGACTTGGATGGCATTACACGTAATCACGACCTTCCTCGATAGCGTGTGTAGTATGAAATACGGGGTTTCATTAACCGACGAATTGTTATTAAATTATATTTTAAACTAGAAATTATGAATAGTAATTCCAAATTTTTGAAATTTTAGAAATTTTATTTTTCAAAATGGACTTCATTTTTGGATTCAGAATATAGAAATTAGCATAGGGTGAAATTTTGGTATTTTTCTAAAAACATTCATTTTTTTGATGAATAGTGAAAACACGGAGTTATTGGTTAAAACCGACTATTTATTTAAATAATAATTTAGTTTATTTAAATTCATTTTAGATCAAAATAGATAGATAATACCTATATAAGTTCAATGTAATTCATTGGATTCATTTTATATAAATTTTAGATATATTAAAATTTTGTTGATATTTTTACCGTCTTTTACCCACCTCCTAGGAGAATTAGCAAATTTACATAAAACATAATTTTACCACTTCTGTGAATGGAATTTAAAAAATACGAGAGACTCGGTTGATATCAGAAAGTAAAATGTGGTTCAATACGATTAAAATAATTTTTAGTGAAGAGTAACTTTTTATTTTTATTTACCACGATTAAAAGTAAATAGTGCAATTAAGTGTAAAAATGATATTATTATTACCCTAAAACTGGTCATAATTGTATTGGATTAGTGTAACTCGACCAAAATCAACCTTTGGAATAAAATATGACCCTTTAGGTTCACTTGGATTAGATTAAAACCATTATTATTATTTAATTCAACGAAGAGTTAAAATGGTTAAAATCAATGTTTAATAACTAAAACATTTTTAATATAGGGTTATGCATAAGATAAATTTGACTATAAATATTAATTATAAAGATAAAACTATTTCATAGATAATGGTATTTTATTTATATTATTTAAAAAATTAAATAATTTAATTTATTTACAACACAATGATGATGCAATAATTACCTTATTAATGAAATATTAACATAATTGATATTATAAATACCCAAATAAATGTAATTTGAGACTTTTTATGAATTAAACTAATTTTATAGGTTAATATAACATATTAGGGTTGTTTATAGGAATTTTTATCGAAGTAATAATGCATTCATGAATTTAGAGAAAACAAAATACCAAATAGTGTCAAAATAGACATAAAAGAGTTTTTAAAATAAATATTATATTATCAATTGAGATAATGGCCCTAAAAATATAAGGTTCAGCCAAAAGACTTATATAATAATATATATGACATTAATGAACCAATTGGGGTTATATTAGCAGTTTTTAGTATGTTTATAAACCATATAGTGTAAGAATACAAGAAGACACTGTAAAAGTTAAATTATTTAACTTAGAGTTAAATACAAATGATAAGGTTAAAATGGCAACTTAAACTTGTCTAAAACCTATTGGTTGATATGATTTATACCCCTAACCACCCTAGCCTCTAAATAAGTCACTTTTCAGCCATTATAAACCGAATAATAATTTATTATAATATAATATTTCAGGTTTTCGTAAGGTGCCCCTCACCCCTCTTATAAAAGGGAACCCCCTTATCTTTAATTCACCTCTCCAAAGCCATTTGGATCGGCCAAAACCTGCCAAAATACCCACTAAAAAATCCTCGCATAATCCTAGAGGCCTTCCTTTAGTCAGAAATCCAACCTATGGATCCCCATTGATCAAATCAAAAAGAAGAACCCGAAGAAGATGTAAATATCTCACCACCTATTTCAAGTTCTTTTATTCTTCCACTTCCTCATTCTTTGTTGATTCCATTCTAAAATAATAAATCTAGTATCTTCTATATAATTTGACATTAATATAAAATTTTTCAACCATATATGTTATTTTATCCATCCTATGAATGAAAAAGTCACCACACGTGCGTACGTATGGCTTACCGTCTCCCCAAACGCGATGAGATTCATTTTCCATGATTAACCATTCAAGTATGATTATAAAGTATATATAACAAATAATCCTGAAATATATTACATAATAATGATATTGGTTTTATGTACATATATCTTTCATTTACTTAATCCCATTCAATTCAATAGGTAAATGAAAACAACATTCATGCGTACGTACGACCTACCGTCTCCATGAACGGTGTATTTCCATCCATCTATCAATCTGTCATAAATAATTATATGCTGAATATATATTATATATAAATCATGTTTTACATTCTGTAATTAGGTAAATAAATATATAAGTGATAATATCATGAACAAAAAATCGAAACATGTACGATAAATGAAACGATTTTACCCCAAATGCTGCTTTAACATGGAATTTATAAAAGAACAAGTAATAAAAAGTCATAAGTGAATCAAATATGATATCATAAATACTATTATGGTTATGTTACAAGTTAATAATATGTTTAAACCTATTATACAGGAGTCTCGGATGAATATGAAAGAAATTAGACACATGGTAAGGGATAATTACTCCAATCTCGTTCTTATCTGAGATTGTTTATTCGTAAGTATTTAGTGGTTTATGTTTATCATCAATGTCCATATTTTTCTAAAGTAGATTTCAAATTTTTTTTAATATTATTAAATGTATGTTTAAATTAATTTTTTACCCTTGGTTTACTTTTTACCACATTGTATGGACAGAATGTTACCTTTGATTACCATATAAGGTACTTTTTGACTTTTCTGGAAAAAGTACAAGAAGAATGTTTTTAACTTATACGACGTGAATGGATTTTTACGGTTTCATAATGACTTTTTCAATGAATATTACTCTACAAAATTTCCTAATTATTTTCAAAAAAATCCTTTTCTTTTAAAATTTCAGGGCATTTTGAGTAAAGATAATGATTTTGAACAAGAAATGATATTTTCCTAAAAAATTAATTTCAAGTGTTTTATCAAAACTATTATCCATATAAGATGACATTATTTAGTATGTATATGTTTCAAGTATAATGTGTCTATTATTTACATGGTTTAATTTTTCTTATGAAGAAATGATATCCATTTCTTTTATATGGATATTTTTATGATTGTATATTGTTTATGAATCTCATTTTATTAGTTGGGTTATTATGAATGATATATGTTTATTTTGGGGCACACAAAAGAATTATTTAATTATTATATGGGTGGGACCTATATCTCCATCCAATTAATTGGGTAAAGATTTATATATAATGAGATAGGAATTTCTGGAATGGCAAGTTAATCTGGTTCAGTGATACAGGACTAGAATGAGGAGTAAACTCGATTTAGTAAAGGACTTTGTCCGCTGTGATGGTCTTGGCAGCAATGCCTTGGCTAATATGGAAATCATATCATGTGATTAATGGTTTTCCACAATTACATGTTTTACTTTATCATGATTAATGTTTCTTTATGATCTATGACTTATGTACTACCAAGATTTATGTCATTACTCAAGATTTTGATGTTTTATGTTCATGTTTTTACGTTTAAATGATTATGGATTGTTTTTAAGTTCTCCATGTTTTCCATTACTAGTCATTTGAGCACACCATTTTTATGTATTCTTTCACCCAGGATATAAAGAATGGTTTTATGTAAGAAAACCATGGGGGAAGATCTTTATGGGAGATGTTTAAAATCCTTAACCATGATTAGAAGATTATGTTCCAAGATTCCAAAGACACTAAACTAATGCGGTCTTTGGGAATCTGTTTTTGTATTGTATTAATTATTCTGTAAATGTAATATAATATCTATGTACGTCAAGTATGGGTCTCTATAGTTGGTATCAGAGTGAATGTTTAGTTAACCTTCAGAAACTAGGATGCGAATACTTTAGTGAAATCTCTAGAGATATTTCTATGTTATTACTAGTGATGTCCCTAAGGATATGTATACGTATAGGTAATAGTCCTAGAATTATGGTAACGATCTTAGAATTAAACTTAATGTGTTATATATTAACGGTACTCTCCCTTTTTTTGTTTTTTCCCTATAATTATTTTTTCCTCACAGTATTCTTTTTGGGTTTTAGATGAGGGATATAACCCAAAGGAACTGTGTTGATCAATGTTATGGACAATGTAATGATTGTCCTTCTAAACAAACCAATGATATGGGAGATGGAGTGAAAAATCTTATTTCTATACTTGCACATGCTATGAATCATTCTAGAATTTCAAATGACCAGAGAAGGGAACAATATTCTATTGAGTCTTTCATGAGGAAAAGCCCACCTTCTTTTAATGGGTCTTCTGATCCACTTGTTGCTGAACAATGGATCAGTACCATTGAAAATATATTTTCCATACTTCTTTATTCAGAACATAAAAAAATTCATTTTAGCTGTTTACTATTTAGAAGGTGAAGCAGACCAGTGGTGGACTCTAATTAAGAATACAAGGCCTGAAGATGAAATTGAATCTACGGAATGGGATGAGTTCAAGAACTTGTTTTTCATAAATTAGTTCCCTCACATTCTTCGAACAAAGATGGAAAAGGAGTTCTTTGAGATTAATCAAAAGGATTATGAATCTATTGCTATATATGGGGAGAATTTTACAAGGCTTTCTAGGTATGCATATGGCTTTATCATCCAACCTGAAAGTAAAGTTGATCAATTATTCAGTGGCTTAAAACCAAGTCTTCGAAGGGAATTAGTGATAAGAGACTTCAGTTTCTATGAAGAAATTGTGTGTTGTGAAATCAAGGTAGAAATGGTAGTTGGTGTTATATATCCATCTCACGGTTTTGACAAGAAACGTAAGATGGAGTTCAAGTAAAAATCTCAGAACAATGGTGAAAAGGGGGTGAAAGTTTCTTTATGCTCAAAGTGTGGAATGAAGCACGGTGGAGATTGTCTAAAATGTACTAAAAATGTTTAAAGTGTGGAAAAGAAGGTAATCGAACACCTAAGTGCTGAAGTAATGGGAAAAAGGAATCTAATGACGTGAATAGAGAAAAGACTATAGAGAACCCTCCACCAACACTTCAATGCTAAAAGTGCAAGGAAATGGAGAATTATACTAACCAATGTCCTAATCCAAGGGTTAACAATGATCGACATCCACACCCTCTTAATGAAAAGGACAAATGGATGTCACATGTGATCACTATTAGCTATGTTGAGTGTGAAAACAATGTGGTGGAATGATTATGTATTTATGTAACAGGATTCCAAAATAATGTTGTGGAATCTCATTTATAGTATCGTGGGATATTGTAATATCTATGTAATGGGTTGTTGTGGTTTTTGATAATTATATGGTACAGGTAACCATGAAAAGTGATTGAAATATTTTTGAAAAGCAGATGATATGCACATAATGATGGGATAAGGAGAAAATAATATGTTTGATAGTATTCATGATCTCATTATTGGTATAAGGACACAATGATATCATAATTTGAGTATATAGAATTTTTGGGATTTTGGTATGTGGAAAGAGTTAACATTTGATAGCATTAATGTTTTCACTAAGGTTCTATGGTTATACATGTTTCAAAGGAATACATGATTAAGGAAATCACATGTTTGGAGTGTGACCAACAAGATATATATTGTGATATATGAGGGATAAATGATGGTATTATCATGCTTGTTATATAACCTTTTTAGAAATCATTCTCATTATACTATGAGTTTGGAAAGAAGTATTTTGGATAAGTCTTATGGTTATAATATATTAAGATAAAAATCAGATAATTTTGATTAAGGCTAGAACCATTTTTTTATTTTATTTCTGGAATGTTATAATTGTATAGTTTAAGAAAATGGACAACCTGCAGAACGGGCGGCAACCCGTCGCATCGGACAATGATCCGAGAATCGAACCCACAACCAAAATGGGACTTGCCTTTATCACCAACCACTGGCCTAAATGAAGTCCCTGGTTAGTATAAATTAGTTTTAATTTATTAAGTGATATGATATATGAATTATAAGTTCATTATAAGAACCATATACGATTAATCTCACCACCGACGGACTTATGTATATTTAATAACATTTTCTTACTTTTTTGAAACAGATGGAATAACCTATCGCATGATCTATTAACACTTCTTGAATGAAAAATTCAACATCATTTAATTAATAAGGGATGAAGTAGAAATTGTTCATGGAATGACCAACAAGGATATTACACCGAAATCAAGTAAGTATTTCTCCTTATGAAATTTTTTTCAACATTAGAAAAATGATCTTGAAAACCAAAAATGTTGTCCTAATAACCTCATATCTGATGAAACAGATGGTACCTTAGATCATCACAAATTTATGGCTTTGTGATTTTTGGATTTTTCATAGCCATTTCCTCTACCACTCTCCATCAGTACATGACGGTTAGATTTCTCTTCTATATCCATATTTTCACTTATGTTCTCCTATGTGAAAACCCAGTGTTGAGTTAATTTGGATAACTTTTATGTTTCATACATTAGTTTTTAATATTAAGTTTTTGTATTCCCTTTTATAATGTGGGCTTATATGAATGAAACTTTCATGTAGTAAACGATTTATAACCCCGATGAATTTTTAGGGAGAAATTCATTTTATGGTGGATAGAATGTAACACCCTGGGATTTTATGAGATATATATTTTTTTTAATTTTTTTGATGTCTTATATTGTACACTACACCAAGATTAGCTTGTACTATTCGCAACATAGTATTATCTTGTAGTATATGGAACACTATTCTTGGCTCGTGTTACACATAATTTCAAATTAATTTTGTGGAAATTATTCTATGCAACATTATGTATAGATTCTGTATAATATATAAATGAAATATGTTTTGATTATGTTATATGCAAAACCAAAGAGAACTTGCACTACACGCATCCCCTAATTATCTTGCATTACACGCAATTGTGACCTTCCTCGATATTGTGTGTAGTACACAATACCGGGTTTTACTAAGCAATGATATGTTATTAAAATATTATATATACTATTTGTTATGAATAGTAATACCCACTTTTTAAAATTTTATAAATTTTATTTTTCAAAATCGACTTAATTTTTGGATTCGGAATATCAAAATTAGGTTAGGCTGAATTTTTGGTATTTTTCTAAACACATTCAATTTTTGATGAATAGTGAAAACACTAAGTTATTGGTTAAAACTGACTTTTTATTTAAATAATCATTAATTTTACATAAATTTATTTTAAGTCAAAATAGATACATTATACCTATATAAGTTCAGTGGAATTCATTGGAGTCATTTTATAATAATTTTAGATATATTAAAATTTTCTTGAACTTTTTACCGTCTTTTACCCACCTCTTAGGAGAATTTGAAAATTTAGATAAAACATAATTTTACCATGTCTCTGAATGTAATTTCAAAAATCTGAGATACACAGTTGATATCAGTAAGTAAAATTTGGTTCAATAAGACAATTTTTGTGTGTGAATAATATCTTTTTATTTTTATTTACCATAGTTAAAAGTAAATAGGGTAATTAAGGGTGAAAATTTTATTATTATTACCCTAAAACATGTTTTAATTCTATTGGATAAGTTTTATTTGACCAAAAACAATCTTACGAATAACATATGACCCTTTAGGTTCACTTGTATTAGGTTAGGACATTTATTATTATTTAATTTAAAGAAGAGTTGAAATAGTTAAAATCAATGATTAATAACTGAAACATTATTAATATAGGGTTACACATAAGATAAATTAGACTATTAATATTAATTATAAAGATAAAAACATTTCTACATAATGGTATTTTATTTATATTTTTTAGACATTAAATAATATAATTTATTTATGACACAATAATGGTGCAGTAATTATCTTATTAATGAAATATTAACATAATTTATATTATAAATACCCAAATAAATGTAATTTGATACTTTTTATAAATTAAAATAATTTTCTTTGTTAATATAACATATTATGGTTGGTTAGAGGAATCTTAATCGAAGTAATAATGCTGCAATGAATTTAGAAAAAAAATACCAAATAGTCTCAAAATTGACATAAAAGAGTTTTTAAATCAAATATTTTGTTATTAATTAATATAATGGTCCTAAAAATATAAGGTTCGGCCAGAAGAATTATATAATAATATATATGACATTAATGAACTAATTGGGGTTTGATTGGTAGTTTATTGAATTTTTATTAAATGTATAGTGTAAGAATAGAAGAAGACACGGTAAAAGCTAAATTATTAAACTTAGAGTTAAATCTAAATGATAAGGTTAAAATGGTAAACTAATCTTCTCTAAAACATATTGGTTGAAATGATTTATACCAAAACCCACCCTATCTCAGAAATAAGTCACTTTGGAGCCATTTTAAACTGAATATTAATTTATTATAAAATAATATTTTATGTTTTTCCTAAGGTGCCCCTCACCCCTCTTATAAAAGGGCACTCCCCGTCCTATCAAATTCACAACTCCAAAGCCATTTTTTTATTCCAAACCATTCCCAAATACCCTCTCAAATTTACTCCCTTAATCATAGAGTCCTACATTTAGTTATCAAACCAACCTATGGATCCCTTTTGATCAAATCAAAAGGAAGAACATGAAGAAGAGGTAAATATCTCACCACCTATTTCAAGTTCCTTTTTTCTTCCACTTCCTCATTATTTGTAGTTACCATTATAAAATAATAACTCAAGTATATTGTATATAATGTGACGTTATTATAAAAATTTTACAGCCGTATAAGTTATTTTATCCATCATATGAATGAAAAAGTCACCACACTTGCGTACGAATGACTTACCGTCTCCATGAACGCAATGAGATTCATTTTCCCTGATTAACCATTCAAGTATGATTATAAATTATATATAATAAATAATCAAGAAATATATTATATAATAATTATACTATATTTATTTACATATATTTTTCATTT
The DNA here is from genome assembly GCA_963277665.1 of Viscum album. Classification (NCBI taxonomy): domain Eukaryota; kingdom Viridiplantae; phylum Streptophyta; class Magnoliopsida; order Santalales; family Viscaceae; genus Viscum; species Viscum album. The sequence goes on from OY728142.1 coordinate 1,547,271,139, forward strand.
ACTTAAGATCATTTAATTCAATAAGGAAACGAAAATAGCATCCATGCATACATACGACCTACCGTCTCCATGAACGGTGTATTTCATTCCATATATCTATCTATCATATATATTTATATGATTAATATATATTATATATAAATAGAGATATAAATTTTGGAGTTAATTAAATTATGATATAGGTAATAATATCAAAAACAACAAGTCGAAACACGTACGATAAATGAAATGATTTTACCCAAAACGCTACTTTAACATTGAATTTACAAAAGAACGGGTAATATAAAGTCATAAGCGAATCATATGTGTTATCATAAATATTATTATGGTTATGTTAAAAGTTAATAATATGTTTAAACCCACTATATAGGAGTCTCAGACACATATAAAAAAAATTGGACATAAGGTAAGGGATAATTATTTCAATCGCGTTCTTATCCAAGATTGTTTATTCGTAAGTATTTACTAGGGTTATGTTTATCAACCATGTCAATGATTTTATAAAGTGGTTTTCATAAAATATTTACTGCTCTTACATGTATGTTTAACGTCATTTTTACCTTTTGTTTACTTGTTACCACATTTTATGGAAGGAATCATTCCTTTGTTTACCATATAAGGTACATTTTGACTTTTCTGGAAAAAGAACGAGAAGAATGTTTTTTAACTTATACGACGTGAATGGATTTTTAAGGTTTAATAATGACTATTTAAATGAATATTCCTGTACAAAATTTCATTATTAATTTCAACAAAATCCTTTTCTTTTAAAATTTCAGGGCATTTTGAGAAAAGAAACTGATTTTGAAGAAGAAAGTATACTTTCCTCAAGAAATCATTACAAGTGTTTTATCAAAACTAATTTCCATTTATGATGACATTATTTTGTCTGTTTATATTTCAATTATAATGTATCAATTATTTACAAGGTTTTATTTTTATTATGATGAAATGATATCCATTTCTTTAATATAGATTATGTTATGATGAAAGGATATTTATGAAACCCATTTTATTCATTGGGTTATTTTGAATGATGTATATGTATTTTCTGGCACATGAAATAATGATTTCATTATGAGATTTGTGGGACCTATATCTCCCTCAAATGAATTGGGTAACGATTTATATCTCAGGAGATAGAGATGGCTGGGACGATATGTTAATCTAGTTCAGTGATACTGGACTGGAATGAGGAGTGAACTCGATTTAGTAAAGGACTTTGTCCACTATGATGATCTTGGAATCAATACCTTGGCAACTATGGAAATCATATCATGTGCTTAGTGTTTTTCGACAATTACTTGTTTTATTTTATCATGAATAATCTTCCTTTATGGTCTATGACTTACGTACTGCCATGATTTATGTCATTGCTCAAGACTTTGAAGTTTTATGTTCATGTTTTTACGTTCAAATGATTATAGATTGTTTTAAAGTTCTCCATGTTTACCCTTAATGAGAATTTGAGCTCACCATTTCTATGTCTTCTTTCCCCCAGGATATAAATAATGGTTTTAGGTAAGAAAACCAAAGGGGAAGATCTTTATGGGAGATGTTGAAGATCATTCACCATGATTAGAAAATAATGATCCATGTTTCCAAAGACACTAAAATAATACGGTCTTTGGGCATCTGTTTTTGTATTATATTAATTATTCTGAAAAAGTAATGTTATGTCTATGTACGTAAAGTATGGGTCACTACACTTACACTTTTACATGCTTTGGGATTTGAGGAATAGTTTATTCCACTTTCCTTTGTGTTGAACAAGCCTGTTGGTGATCGAGCTTACTTGTATGAAGTATGTAGAGAATCTGAGCTAGTGTTGGGGAAACACGCCTCAGGGGGATATTTCCTATGATAATGGAAACAACAATATAAAATCATCCTCAACATTTATTGGTTGTATTCGGTTTTGGATATCATGGATTTCATTAAGTGGTAGGTTGTATTCTATGATGATGATAGAGAGAAAATATATTTTTTGGAATGTGAGATCCATCAGATGGGTTGGAGGCATTTTCCATCGCTGTTATCTTTTATGGATTAATTTATTAGAATAATTTCATAGGTTTTGTGATCGTTTATTCTTAGGGTCATAGATGAGTACCTTGATTTCCATCTAGAGGAGGTTATAGCATTACCCCATCAATGGATGATCGATATTGGGATCTAGCTACAGGGAGGTATATCTCCTATCTCAATGTATCATTATAGAATAGAACCATATAATTTGTCAGATCTACAAGTACAACTTGATGAGATATTAAAGTAAAGTTTTTTTCAGCTTATTGTGTCACCTTGGTGTGCACCATTTCTCTTTATGAAGAAGTCTTGTTGTATTTTGTGTCTTTGTATCGATTATCATCCCTCAAAACAAGTGACAGTGAGGAACCACTATCCTCTTATATGGATTGATGATTTATTCGACCAGATGAACGGATAAATTTGGTTCACGAAAATCTATTTGGGGTTAAGATATCATCAGATACGGGAAAAGGATGAGGATATTCAGAAGACTGCATTCCATTGTAATCTTGGTAATTACGAGTTCATTTTGAGGTGATGTGGTGTGATAAATTATATAGTCATTTTCATGGGGTTGATGAATGTAGTGTTTAGAGTGTTCCTAAATAATTTAATAGTGTTTTTTATTGAATAAATCCTTATTTAGTCCACATCTTAGGAGGACCATGTAGATCATCTGAATGACATTTTCATAATTTGTTATGAACAGTTTTTTAGGAAGTTGTTTAAGTGTTAGTTCTGGACTCATTGAGTCTATTTCATAAATAATTTCATATCCTATTAGGGATTAGATATGGATCCTTTGAATATAGAGGTAGTTGTGTATTAGGAATCCCCCAAAATAGTGGTAGAGGTGCGAAGTTCTCTTGGTGTCACAGGCTAATACAAGATGTTCATAGCTAATTTATCTAGGCATGTGACTCCTTTAACAACATTGACTAGAAAAGAACATACATTCTTATTATATTACTAGTTTTAGTAACCTTTTGAGTACTTTATGGAGATTATGGTTTGTGATCTAATCCTTTTTTTCAACAGAACACATTTAGTTTTTCATTTTCTATGATTCTTCGTGTATTTCCATGGGGAATGTTTTGAAATAACACTGATAAGTAGTTTATTATGGTTCATGGAATTTATGTCCCCATGAGATTAACTATTCCACCAATGATCTTGAGTAGGTGGAATTTGTGATTTCTTTAATGTTGTAGTGACATTACTGCATCAGTGATCATTTTGTGTGTTTTACTGACCATGAGATCCCAAGGTATTTCTTTCTCCCAGCGTGACATGAATTTGTTTTCATATTAGTCGATGTAATTAATTTAGGATTATGACTTTGGGATTTAATATATCGTTTTAAGGGGAATTGTTTTTATTGATGCACTAAATAGGAAGTCACATAGTGATGCTATGTGTGAAATTATAGATTCCTAGAGGGTGACAGAATAACTCTCAATGATGTATCTAAATATGTTAAATTTTGGAAGGATAGGTTGTATTTTCCAAATGAAAATGCAGTCATATTTGGTTCCATTGGTGGAGGAGTCCCTATTAGGGGATTTTGAGGTGGATGCTTTTAGAGATCAAGTTGTTTTTGGTGATGCCATCGATGGTTGGTCTGTGAACGGACAACAATGTGTTTTGTTCTAGGGAATGATTTTCATTACATAAGTCATACATGATATGGTTATCCATGAGTTCCGTAGTCCTAATTTAGTATAAAATACCAGTGTGACAAAGATTTACTTTTCTATGATAGGATAATTTTTGTGGCTTGGATTGAAGTATTCCATTGAAGAGCTTACTTCTCATCTTTTGGTCTACCAGACGGTGAAGGCTAAGCACCTTCTTCACAATGGTGTGATCTTGCTATTAGATGTTCCATAGTTTAAGTGGGAGTATATCTCAATGGACATTTTTTCTAGTTTACCTTATGATTATTGAGGATATGGTGCTATATGTGTGATAGTGGCTTTTTGGAAAAAAATTATCCCACTTTATAATTATTAGGGGTTTGAGATAAGTGGAGGTTTTGAATAGTTATTATTTGTAGGCGGTGGTGCGACTTAACGGGGTCCTGAGAAGGGTCATATCTAATCGAGATACGGATTTTTCTTCTAGGATGTACAGAGGACCCCATCATGATTCTGACTCTATGTTATTCCTTAGAAATTATTTTAATCCATAGATGGATGGAAAGATAGATTAGACAACCCAAACTCATGAAGACATGTTTTTCTCTTATGTCCTTGATTTTGGAGGGTCATGGAAGCGTCACCTTCCCTTGTATGTGTTTGATTACAATATCAGTTTCCACTCCACATTTATTGTGGCACCGTTTGAATCTTTTTAAGGAAATCATTTTTGTTTCTTATTGTTCTTATTCGGGGTTGAATAAGGAGTACTTCTCAAACATATTCTAGTAAAAAATATGATAGAGGTGGTATAGGTAATTTTGGAGAGGATGATGGAAGAAGACTATCCTAATGTATCATATTCCAATCATAGTAGGATACATATGGAGTTTGATGATGGAGATCATGTGTTTCGTAAGGTGAATACTTTTCATGAGCAGTGAAGGTTTGGTCTTGTGGGTACTATTTCTCTCCGGTTTACTGGTCTTTTAGAGGTGTTGTCTAGCATCTGAGTCATGGAATATCAAATAGATCACCCCCATAGATGAGCTAGATAGATAATGTTTTTCACCAGTTGCAACACCTATAATTCCTTCATGATGACTCTCACATCATCTATTGGGGTGAGATCGATGTTGATTATGAAGCGACCATTATGGCGAATCCTGTAGAGATCAAGGACCTCGTATAGAAGGTGTTTTGTTGGAATTACATTAACTTTGTTTTTGTCTTTTGTAAAAATGGTGGCATGGATGAGAGTACTTGTGAATGTGTTTCTCAAATGAAAACATAGTACCATAAAATATTTTATGTTTAGGTCAGCTCTTTTATCATTATTCGTTTTATGGATGTTGATTTTTTTGGTTGATGACATGGTTTACACCTATTTCTTGTTGTGGTTTCACTCGTCTTTGAGAGTAATCTCCCCTAGGATATTGTTTAGGAGCATGATATTATTTTGAATGGTTTCTTGTTGTTCCTCTAATGAGGCAGTGGAGCTCCAACTATAGTGAGATCCTTGAGAGGTATATTATGAGGTGGCTGTTTTGAGGACCCCCCTTTTCTTTTCTCTCTAGGATTGGGTTTTGATTCTATAGGATGACAATGTTTTGATAACTATCAAATATAACAGTCCAAATCTGTGTATTCTAACCCTTTGCATGTTTCCAAAGCATGTGGTTCTCATTAGAGTCCTAGAGTGGGTCTGGAGGTATTTGGATGCTAAAAACTCGAAGAAGGGAAAGTTCATGAGGTGTAAGGGATTCAAATCATGAATTTTCATATCACAAATTTTGTGTTGATGGTTCATCTAGTTCCTCATGATGTAAATTAAATTGGGGTAAAATATTTTAAGGTGATGTGTTTTCCATGAGACATGAAACATGATACTTACAAGACATTAAAGGGATTGATGATATAAAAATACCCCATGTAACACACCATCATAAATTCAACCGAATCAATTTTTCTCAAACCCTTGGTATTTTCTGCCAAACCCCAAGTGGCCACTTGCTCTTTCTTCAGGGGTTTTGGAATCCATTTTATGGGGATTGATTCTCATATTTCACTCTTCGATCCTTGGTGATATGAGGTACATTATACCTCTTCATTCATGGTTCTCCATTATATATTATACCAAATCTTTCCAACATTGGATAGATACTTATCTATATTTTTATATTAGAGTTTTATTGGATTTTTTATGGAGTAATTATGGCATGGTGTCCGTGGAGGGATGAAAATCATGCGAGAGGGGTGATCAGGATCTATGATGTTGGTCTATTCTCATGATAAGAATATTGATTATATTGATATATGGGATTAATTGATTATATTTTTTAATTTATGTTTAGTCTTAATGTTTTAATGGTTTATCCCTTTGGGTAGAAATGTAATCAACCAAATAATTATTAAACAAGAGTAGTAAATAATTGGATATAGTGATCACATGTTGTTTCATTCTTCCATGATAATGGTTTACCTCTTCATTTTCTAGAAAATGTCCTATATATGTTATTCTTGATCGCATATATTTTGTTTGATATGGATTATCATGTTGTTCTTGATGGAAATTGACAAAGAACATAAATCCATTAATAATTGGTTAATTTGATTAATAATTAAAGAAGAGGCATGTTTGAATCTGGTGTTTCGTATAATATTATAGTAATCAAATTGATAAAATGAACATGATTAATTAAATGTTCTATTCCATGTGTTAAGGGAATTTATAAATAATTATAAGCATGTTAATTCTTATTGACAATTTTTAAATGAAAATACATGTTAATTGAGAATGGTTCTTCTCAGATATTGTTGTTACTAGTTTTAATTCTAAGAGAATATTTAACATTTTATAGTTTTTGATAGCTTGATGAATTATTTTTAATGTAGTTGGAACCAAATAATAATGAATTGGTTAATTAAATATAAAATAAAGAACTGGTTGTTTGATAATGATAATTTCTAGGTCTTGAGATTTCAATATTCTAGAGAAGGCTGAGGGCCATGGTTTTGGAGCTGTGAGAGATCATTTATATGAGAATCATGGAAGCCCATTTTTAGGGATTAGATTTACCTTCTGGGTTTGCTTATTTGTTTCTAATGGTTTTTTTTATTTTTTGAAGATTTGATCTCAACTATGTGTTGTGATATAGGATAGGGAGACTCCGAAGTGAATTAGCATAGGATGGTTGATGTGATGTGGGGATGGATGCATGAATGGTGTGGATGCAGTTGATGCCTATAATGGAGAGATGCATTAAGATATGCATGAGGGTGTTAGGGATGTCACCATAGATGATGGAAAATATTGATGTTGATTTTACACGTTCATGTGATAAATATGTATTCTTTCTTGAAATGAATCTTCTTAAAGGCTGATAATCGGGTTTCTTATTTCATCTTTATTTATTTCCTCTATACATGAGGTAGCATGATGTGCTTGGTTTCAACTTTCCTCTTGGTGGTAACTTAGGATTTCTATCCTAGTGTACCTAGATTGTGGGATTAAGTTAATAATGAATAATAATTCTTAACCCATGGTGTTGGTAATAATGGAATGAAAATGTTAAAAATATGTTAATCTTGATAAATCATTGATTCAGTTAGTATTATGCCTGAAGGGAATATATATTACACTAATGATTAATATAATGTAATGTGGAATAATGTCAATGGTTAATTTAACATCTAATGAATTAATGAAGGGAATGAAAATAATATAAAAAGAAATGGGTGATTAATGTATCTTATTAAATTATTTGTGTGATTATAGGATATTTGGTCTTAAAAGTTGAAGTTAGGAGTTCAAACGACATTAGTTTTAGTTGATTCTAAGTCTAGTTTATTTCTATAGTATTGTTGTGAGATATATTATATCATATATATTTTGGGATTTCATATTCTTCCCCAACCTTGTTGGTTAAGGTGAATAACACCCAGTGTACTTTAAGATGGGTTTTCCTCATTAGACGGGTGTGAGGATGGATGTTTGGTTACCCCTATAGGCCTATTATCTTCTCTTTTAAGTTACTTGTTGTGGTATGGAAAATTGTATGTTTCCTGATATTTGTGTGTGTAGAGATATGTGAACAATTATGGTTATTTCAAATGTTTTTATCTCCAGATACAGTATACAATGGATTATAATTAGAATGAAATGTATAGGCTATGATGGATTAAGGTACTTAATCAGTGTATGGGCTGTAATTGTTTGAGTTATAACAGTTGACCTATGATACAGATCATTATGGCTATGGTGGATCCTAAAAACTACTCAGTTAATATATGGTGATGTGATATGGAAACATGTGATGATGTGATGAAAAGATTGCATATTGTTATACATTACCTGTGTTTCTTCATGATGGCTACTTTATAGATAGATGGATGAAGACATGCGACATTGGGGTAGAGTAGAAAACCATCGTGGAAGCACTAGTTGGATAACCTTTTTGTTTCAGTATTAAATAATATGCTCTCTTTAATGTGATTCTTTGTAAGAGATATCCATGGTGACACTAATTAATTTTCATGTTTTCTTAGGTAATGTGTTAGTTTCATTGTTGTTCTCTTTGATATAACATTAATTCCTTATATTTTTCATTAGAGGGTCTTGGGAGGATCTATCTGAGTATACTTTGATACTCACCCTACACATATATAAATTTTTTTATGTCCTACAAAGCATGTTGGAGATTAGGTTGGATTTTACTTGTTTATAGATTTTTAGGATATATTTTGGATTCTTTGTAATTTTTATATTTACCTTTTGGTTCTTTTATTTCCCTTTTAGTTGTTGAAGTACTATATGTAATTTCATTTTCGCACATTTGATATATATATATATAAGAACATTGATCATTCTTGAGGTATAAATCCTTTTTATTACATTAAATTTTTGAATACAGATTTATTTATTGCCTAATGTGAATAACCTTTGAGGTAATCAAGGTGTCGGGGGATTCAGAGGCTTGTTCAGATCATGAAAACAAGCTTTTTTTGGTGAAAAAGGCCAATAACATGGTCTGTATAAACCATAGAGGGAAGGACACATGGTTACTTCTAACCACGTGAGGCTGGATGGAGGGAACCTACCGGCCATAGGGTTTGATAGAGAGTGTGATTTGTGGTGCATTCCTATACAGGAATATCAACAATTTTGATATAAAATTTTATCATGGTTAATGTAAATTTATTCAAAGCATGTGTACAAATGTTGTGCTGTACCCCTTCCTACAGTAAAGGTAACATGGTTTCCACAAAAGCTAGACAACTGGTTGGCCAAAGCATGTGTCCCATGATTTCTAGGAGAATTACAAAAATTATGTTAACGAACTCAATTTCAATCAAATTTTCCTGTCATTCTTCACATTGGATAGCCATGGATTCTTGAGATGTGTTTTTTGAAAGCTAATATAGGAATTAAAGGGAATTCCATATCCGAACACACAATCAAGAGCCTTTCATCTTATTGGAACTACATTAGTAATATATCAATACTTCTTGTTTCATTCCCCATCTTGTTTGGTATCATAGGGGATATTTTTGTGCAAGATAATAGGCCCTATTTAAAGGTTCTTCATCCATTCTTTGATTTTTTCCATATCTGAGTCAAATCATGAGTTGATAATGGAAGATCTTTCTACTAAATACCCATGGTAGATATTCTCATGATTTTGCTTCAGTGTTGAAGTGTTTATATATGTGTTTCTATTTTGTGCACCCAATTATGAGAGTGATGAACTAGAAATGAAATTTAATCCATGATATAAATTGATAGGTGTAACCTATATAGTTACTGAGGCCCACTGACAATTTTATAGTGGTTTATAATCTTTAATGAAACCACCCCTTTTGGTGTGAATTTAGTTAATTGGACCACCATGGGTGGCTGTTGAATTCAGATGCCTTAGGGTGTGCCTTTTTACCACTTGTTATGAGATGTAAATTTTGAATTGAATTGTGAATTGAATTGTAATTTGAAAGAATGAATTCAATTGTAAATTGATAAGTAATTTTATATTTAATATGAATTTTTATTTAATTTTTAAGGTAAAATAAATGGAATCTAATTCCCTAGACAGATTCCATATATTTATTTTTTATGTTTCATATTCTTGGTAAAATAAAATGACCACATGAGTTTATTTAATCTCTAAGCCTTATATGATTAGCCCGTGCCTTGGGAAAAATTATTAGTTGATGTCTAAAATGATTTGATTATGGTTTTTAACGTTGAAAAATTAAATGATATTGAATCTCAATAAATGCCTTAGGTGAGAAATGAGTTCTTATAAAAATTTCATGGATAGAGACTTTTGAATTATTCCATGCCTATGACCAAGTGACACATGGAATCCATATATGGATTTCCAAGGAAGGACACATGGGGATGACTGTTACATGCTAGAGTGATACTTGCACTCCTATGGATTTCTGATATAGGACTGAAGGGGAAGTTGATCATATATTCCATGGGTGATACTTGGGCTCCCTTAGTATACCACCAAAGAAGGAATCTAGTTGTGATGTTTTTATACCACACCCAGAACGATGCCATGATTAAAAATTAGGTATGTATATAATGGTCTTGTAAGGTTTTTGGTTAATGATATACAAGGAGAAATACATGGATTCGAAAAAATCTATTCCAAGGATGAACATAGGTTTATAAATGAATTATGATTTAAATGATTTATATGTCAAATCTACCAATCCAAAGTATAATCATGGATTTATTCTTTGTATTAAACTTTTTGGATTTCATGTTTAGGAATTAATTCTTTACATATGCTTACAGGGGTCACTTAGCATCATCCTAGGTTCTGTTACATGTTAATTAAATGAATTTATTATTAAATGAGAACCTAGAAATTATAGGATATTTAACAACATTATATATTTTACATATTCTATTACATACAACACACTATTATGATTAAATATTCATTAATTGGATGTCACTAGAACGAGGGTGGTAAGCTACATGGATTAATTTTCCCACCAATTTTGGGATGTCAATGGTACCCAAACATACTTAATGATTGTAGGTATGGATAAGGTAATGCATCCTATAATAGGTACTTGATGGTTGCTTAGGATTATGGGATCATAGGATTGAGCTGAGCCTCATGATGCTAGTTGACATAGTTTTGGTCCTTTTTTAATTTTTGATACATGTTGTGTTCACCTACCATGTATACTTTTTTTGGTTATTTTTTAAAGACATGTGTCATTTATCATCATCATCTGTATATGAGATCAGTTATGGTATTATTTATTTATAACATCCTTGCATGTTGTCTATTATCTATTTGATTTATTACTTTTATTATTTATCAGATATTTTAGTTCCACTGTGATACACTCTGTTGATGAGGAAATATTCTCCCACCTTACACACCTAGGAAAACACTTCTAGTAAAAAAAACTATGGAATTTGGGGAGATGAACTTAATGCCATGTGGTCAACTAGGCTCAGGGAACCGTTAGTAGAATCTGGGGGTTGTATGTTATTATGTGGAATCAAATCAGTTATTTTCTGGTTTACCTTACTATTTTGAGAAAATATAATTTTATAGAAAGAAGTAATAATTTGTAAATGAGTTGTACCTAGGAATATCTAACCTGAGTATAGAAAAAATATAAATTACATCAAATAAAAATTGATGTTTTCTGGATTTTATCTATTATAATTGATTTGATTCCACTGTTGGGTGATGAAATTGAATTAAGATGTTATTATTGATATGATTGTTGGTTTTATTTTGTTGAAACGTAGGGAGATGTGGGTATTACATCTCATGCATTATTTTAGAAACTTTATAGGAATCACATGCCATGAATTATTCCATTCCATTTTGGATAAATTAGATGTTTCATATTTTGTTGATAAGTTTCATGACTTATATACCTACTATTTTGATAGGAATTCAAGAACATGTTATGGTGTGGATTTGTTGTATTCCATATTTTGGTTCATGAGGAGTATTGGACCATAAGGATTCAAATTTGGTGAACTATTCAGTTCCTCCTTTTAAAAATAAATTTTGTGATAAAAGTAAGATAAATTAAATGGGGATTTAATATGAAAATAAAATAGAAATTGTAATTTCCTATAGTAGAGAACATAACCCAGAATCAGCCCTAGTAGTGGAATCTATGAAATATCCCTTTCATTTATATAATGTAAGTGTATCCCAGACCTGAATCTATGAGTGGGAAGAGGGGTGTGTTATTATATAGGAAGGCTTGTACCAATCATATTTAAATATATGTTCTTTTAGATATGAACTTTTACAGAATACTTATCTAAGGCATGTTTTTGGAATTTTAGAGTCATGACACCATGAAGATCTCCAGTCAAATGATGAGAGAGTGCTGATGACCACATTCTAGTGGGGTTGGGCCATGGGATACTGGTAGATCCTCCAGTAGTGCCAGCTGATGCCCCAATGATGGTACTAGACAGAGGTGTTGAGGACTAGTTCCATAAAGGATTTATGAATTTCATAGAGACCGTTTATGGAGCATTGTAACCTACACTGACTATAGAAGAGTTGCTGAATGAGTTACATCAACAACATCTACCCCCATTTTTTATTGATAGGAGTCTACATGTTTCAGAGTCATGGATAGAGGCCATGCTATCTATCTTTGATCATCTAGAGACACCCCCATGTGGTGGGTAAAGCTCACTATGTATACAATTCATAATTACCCCAAGATTTGGTGGGATTTAATAATTTAGACTGATCATTCTCATGATATGTCTTAGATTTATTTTAATTAGGCATTATATGACTACTTATAACATATGAATTTGAGGGCCAATATATACTAGGAGTTAATGAACCTGGAGTACGGAACATTATCAATTTTGGATTATTCGGCTTGTTTTTCAGAGCTCCAATTATTCTCACCTATTCTGATGGGTGTTGATTTATATAAGTTAAATATATTCGAGTATGGTATCAATTATATCATCTGATCACATGCTAATTTCTTTCAAATTAATACCATTTTTGGAATATTGAATAAGGATCTTATCATAGTGGATAACCTAGGAGATGTTAGAGGTGAGATCCATGGTGGTTTGGAATCTAGATGTGGTAGTACATCAACTGGTAGTAGGGAGAATAATATGTAGCTTCCACATAGTGATATTAGTAACAAGATACCATACATAGGTAGCTAGGTGAGGTTTCAACATTGTAGTAGATTGTGACATACTGCACATCAGTTCACAAGGGAACTAGTCAAGTGTTGATAGAGCAACATGATGGGGAATCTACAACGCTTCTACAGAACTTTTCATCCAGTATCTAATGAGGGAGGGTCTACACAAACTCCACATAAAGGAGAAGCATTCGAATATTATCATTAGGAAGAGATCATAGTACATCCAACTGATCAGGTCAAGGTGGTGGTCATGGTTGTGGTAGCCAGACCCCAAATTTCTAGTGACAGTAGAGAATATATAATCATGGTATCTAGGAAGTATGATAGGTCCACAAATCATGCTAGATATTCATTTTTCAACCGAACCTTAATGAGAAGAATCTAGTATCTTCTACTATGACATGTAATATTATATAATCATCTACTTTAACATCATCTCTTTTAGATATAGGGGGTTATCATAGATTTGTATTTTTTCCCATTGTGGGGAGCCTTGAGATCATTGTTCTAGATTTTGATAGATTTTTGAAACCATAATATCCATTGGGAATTATAGTAGAGGATTTTAGAAATTTTAGGGTGTATCCCTTGAGATTTATGTGTTTAAATTCATATAGGACATTTTTTCATCAATAGGATAGGTTTTTCATACCATTATTAGGATGTGTTATTTGGACCCCTTTAATGCTTTCATTGATTTTTATCACCGAATGGTGACTTTCAGATCATGAAAGGGTGGAATGTTTTTTAACAAGGGTGAATGGGATGTATATGTGAGAGGATTTGGACACAAGAATGATGGTATTAGTGGGATGATAGGCGATATTGTGAGATTATATCCAGATGATCTGGTAACACGTGAGGCTTATTTCCCAAAAGTGGTTGACCATTTCATGGAAATTTACCCAGATGAATTTTTAGTATTACCTCTAGTGATAATGGTATGGTTCTATATTAATCTAGTTCAATGAGTTACCTTAGTATCCATTCCCCCTTATAGGTATACTACTGTTGAGATACAAGACCTCAGGATGCTGCTAGAGGATTTAGAGGAAATGGGGTTTATCTGACCCAGTACCTCTCTATGGTGTTTTTTTGTCCTTTTATTGAAAAAAGAGGATGATACCATCAAACTATGTGTGTATTAATAATAATTGAATCATATGATGGTTCAAAACCGGTATCCTCTTTGATGAATAGACGATCTCTCTAATTTTCTCCTAGGAGCTTGGGTATTCATTAAAATTTATTTGATATCTAATTATCATCAGGTGCATGTTAGATCATTATAAATACCACATGTAATATTTCATAGTAGGTATGGTCAATATGATTAATTTTATGTTGTTAGTTAACATAAACACACCATCGGTCTTCATGGAACTGATTAATTGAGTTTTCCATCCTTATCTAGATTTGTTTTTCATTGTATTCTTAAATTATAGCATTGGGTTTTCTCACACTAAACAGGAACTAACCAAACAACTTGAGATAATATTAGATACAGTAAGAGAGAATTAATTATAATCTAAGTCCCAAAGTTCCTATTTTTTATGGATCAGATTCACTTACCATTTAGCATTATCATAGATAAAGGACTATCAGTTGACATAGACAAGGTGAGATATTTAGTTTCATGGGGGAAACCCAAGAACATATATGATGAAGAAGTTTCTTGGGGTTGGATGGTTACTATATATGTTTCATATAGGACTTATCATGCTTAAAAACACCTATTAAGTTCTAGAATAAGAAGGGTGTGATGTTTTTTTGGTCAGATTCCTACCAGATAACATTTCAAAAGATGAAATGGTTATTGACTTCAGACCTGATATTAATTTTTCAATATCTAGATAGGAGTTAAACTGTTTATTATAATGGATAAGTTATTGTACTAAAATAAGTTTTTATGCATAGGGATATTGTCATAGAATACTTTTCCTGGTAGTTTAGGCCTCATAAGATGAATTACATGATTCATGACCTCAATTGAGTTGCAGTTGTGCACGAATTGCGATGTTGGAGACATTACTTACCAGAAGAGTGTTTCATGGTGTACATGGGCCAAAAAATCATAGGTACATAATTACATAGCATGGTATTAATCAGATTCATTGATTTTAGGTGGAATACCTAAAGTATTTTGAATTTTAGCATGCCTACAAGCCTGAAAATGGTACTGTATTAGCTGATGCATTGACCATGAGGACTCAGATACAGGGAGTTCAGAATGTGGGTAGAAAGTGGTAGATTATGGATTTATTATATAATATGAATATGAAGGTATACGAATGTAAGGGAAGCCTTGTATTTCATCCATAGGTTTTACCTCTACACTTCAATATAGCGTGAGGATGAATTAGTTATCAGATTCCAAGGGCTTAGTCCTACAAGAGGGTTTGTCAGGTGAAGACCATCCTCCTGGTTGTATCATCGGTGAGGATGAAATTATTCATATACATGGTCATGTATGGGTTTCAGTAGACACACTTGAGGTGATGATGTATGACTTTAATGGTTCATCTCGGGCAATTCACCTCAAAATCACTAATATGTATGAGGAATTGCATCACCAACACTTGTGTCAAGGTATAAAAAGAGTTGTATCATGTTTTTTCATAATATTTTCCACCCATCAGTTGGTGAATCTAAAACACCAAGGGCAACCTAAACTTTTACAGCAGCTTTCCATTCCCATGTTTTAATGGGATTAAATCTTGATAGAGTTTTTGACAAGTCTATTTTGGTCACCTTGAGGTAATGATTTCATATGGGTTATTGTTGAATGGATCACAAAGGTCACTCATTTCCAACATATCATCAAGACCTTTTAGTAGATGAGCATGGGAGAATATAAAAACATGGGATAATATGACTTCATGGGGTCCCACACACTATCATTTCAGATAGGGAGGTGTAGTTTATGTCTTGATTCTTGCATAGTTTATATAGGGAAGTAGTTTTGACAGGTGATTTTGAATATAGTATACCACCTTCAGAATGATGGTCAGTCACATTGTACGATGTAGGCGATTAAGGATATGCTGCGAGCATACTTCTCAGAATATTGGAGATCATGGTATAGGCATATACCACTAGTTGAATACTTCTATAAAAATATATTTTAGGATACTATAAATATGGAACCTTATGAGGATTTGTATGGTATTC
This sequence comes from Viscum album, assembly GCA_963277665.1. Taxonomy (NCBI): domain Eukaryota; kingdom Viridiplantae; phylum Streptophyta; class Magnoliopsida; order Santalales; family Viscaceae; genus Viscum; species Viscum album. Next base: position 1,547,287,164 of record OY728142.1, read on the forward strand.
CATGTCGATAAACTCTGTGTTGTTTAGAGGAAGGATAAATATCTATGCTAGGACATCATCTCACATATAAGAATATAGAGTTGGTTCAGTTTATACAGAAAAATATGGCTACTATACAATATCAAAAAAATCATACATCTATCTGAAAAGATGACCTCTAGAGACCGAGGTCGGAGAGTAGTTCTTTTCTATACATTTCACCGAGCTTGGGACAAAAGAGAATCGCGAGTCAAGGTATGCATTCACCATGGTATGTCAGGAAATTTGAGATTCTGGAGAGAGTCGGGCCGATATCCTCTCAGTTTCAATTATGTTAAAGGTAATGATCCATGAAAGATCTCCTCCACGCATCTCATCCATGACAATGTTATTTAGATCCATATCATGCCTTTCATCCCAGTGATGATAAATTATATATATATATGCATCCTTTGAAAAGAATCCTATTAAAAATGTGGATCGTAGAATGAAGGTTATCTAAGTATGGAAATTCTTATATTCTAGGTGTTATGGAAGCACAAATGAGTACAAGATAACACATAGGAGCAAGAACCTAATGTACGATCACAGTGGCTGGTGTTATTCTCACTTATTTTTTATACCCTTGAGAGGTAAATTTAGGGATGGATTAATTAAAGTTTTAAGTTTGTAAGAATCAAATTCTTTCCTGAGGTAATAATACTTTTTCGTCTATAAAATTATAGTTTATATGTTTATTTATGGAATATTCTGAATTCCCTTTGACGACATGAAGGAATCAGGGATGTTCGAGGGTTTTCCAGATCCTGTAACCCAACATTATGGGTGAAAAAGTCTGGGAGAATGGTTAGAAGAAACTATGTGGGGTAGGCTGAATGATTACATTAAACCATGATAGGATGGACAGAGGAAAGATTTAGGCCATAAGGTTTGATAACCTATGTGATTTGAGGTGAATGACCATGCAGGAATGCCTGCAATTTTGATATACATGTTTTGCATAGTTTGTACATGGTTAGTTAAATAGTGCGTATAAACAATATAATGTGCCCATTATAACAGCAAATGGTGCATGGTTTCCATATAGTCTGGCCCACCGTGCAGCCAAATCTTGTGACCCAAGATTTCAAGAAAAATTACTAAAATTCCTTTAATTAATTCTATTTCATCCTTATTTTCCACTCATTAATGATTTTGGATAGCCATGGTATTTTGAGTAATTTTTTTGGATTCCTAAAGTATGAATTTTGTGATGTTCTCTTTTAGAACTCAAAATCAAGGGACATTAATCTTGTTGGATCCACATATGCAAGATATCAGTTCCATTTGTTCCATTCCTGATTTGGTTTTGTATCAGTTGCACTATTTTAGTGAAAGATAATATTCCCTATTTATAGGTTCATCATCCATTCAAATATTCTATAAGGATATGAGTCAAATTTGGAGCTGATAATAGATGATTTATCCCCTACATACCAAAAGTATGTGTTCTTTTTATTTTCCTTCAAATTAGAAGTGTTTATATATATATTCCATTATATTTTGTTCCCAATTATTGGTTGAATTCCTTGAAAAGGAATTTAATCAATGATTCAAATTGGTAGGTGGAGCCTATATAGATAATGAGGCATGATTGTAATCATATAGAGGCCAATAATCTTGATTTGGTACCAAACTTTTGGTATTGTTTTTAGTTAATTTGATCCCCATGGGTGGATATGGAATATATTTTTTTTAGGGTTTACCTTTTTACCATTTTCCAGGGGATGTTAATTGAAAATTAAATTGTAATTTTAATTATGAATTGAATTGTAATTTGAATTGATTTGATGAATTCATAATTCCTATGTAGTTTTAATAATGATATATATTTTAATTCAATCGATGAAGAAAAGGAAATGGAAGCCATTCCCATAGAAACTTTCCATGTATTTTTTGTACAAGCCTGAGATGCTTGTTATAATGAAATAACCATGTGACTTAAATTAATTACCAATCCTCCAAAGTTTTCCTTATTACCTGACCTACCATATGAGGTGAGTTCCAAATTGATTTGATTATGGTGTTGACCTTTGAAAAAGTAAATGATGTTTAATGTTAATAAATTTTTTGAGTGACAAATGATTTCTTTATACAAATTCAATGGACACAACATTTTGGCTTCTTCTTTACTTATGCTGAAGTGACACTTAGAATCCTAAAATAGAATTACAAGAAAAGACTCATGAGGATGACTGTTATATGAAACATTGATACATGGACTCCTTATAGAGTTATAAGGAAAAAATCAAGGGGTATTTGATCATATATACCATGGGTGATTCTTGGACTCCTTGAGTGGACTGTAAAGGATGGACCCAAGTGGCGATGATTTTATACCACACCCAAAGCAATACCACGATTCCAAATTAAGAATTCATAATATAGGATTTTAATGTTAATTGATCATGATATACCTAGAGAAATACTTGGATTACAGATAAATAATTCCATTGATGGGCTCTGGTTCATAAATTAACTATGAATTAACAAGTTTATGTGACATGTCTTCCAATACAAAGCATGTCCTTTTTAAGAATATGTTAATTTAATATTATTATTGAGGATGTTGGACTACGTTCTAGGACCCAAGGCTTATTTATTATATTAATTGATTATTAAATTGAAACTTGGGATTTATTGGATATTTAAAATTAGTACTTTCTTTTCATATTTTATTATTGCTTTCACACTGTTATCATTATATATTCATCGAACGAATGTACCACGACCTTAGGTGGTTGGGTACTAGGATTATATCTCACATCACTATTCAGGATGTTGATGGTACCAGAATAGACTATGGGATTATAGGTATGGATAAGGGAAAGCTCCACACTACTGGTTCATTACTACTGCCTAGAAGCAAGGGAGAACAAGCCCGAGTTGTTGCTTGTAATGTCAACTAAGATACTTTTTAGTATTTTCTTACATTCGTTACATGTATTGTACATATGACATGTTGAAAACCTGCATGGTGTCATTAATTCCTATGTGGATAAACAAATTTAATTATTAATTAAACTAAGAAAAAATAACTAAAAATGTCATATCTAAAAATGTGGAGTGTCAAACCCAGAAGGAAAAATTGTATTCTATAAATTAATTAAAGAAACTAAAATTGATATTTTTTGTTTATTTGAAAAAATAGAAAAAAATAGAAGGATTGATTGGGCTGAATATCATTATGGGAGACATTCCAGGTTCACTAATTTTTTGTTTTGTGTGTTGGGGATTAAATTGAAATGTGTTTATTCAGTTTTGTTGTCAGAATTAGGTCAATAAGGATCGTTGGTTTTCATACCATACACTAATTAGATTATTGACCTATTGGAATGGTCTTGTACTAAATAAAATATCAAAACTAAGAATTCTAAACCCCTATTTATATATCTGATACCTAGATTTCATAATGTTCATACAAAAACTATGGCGATTAATTGATGTAATGAAATAAAAAACAATAGAATTCAGTAATGGTCATGCAATATGAAAATAGATAAATTGTAATTGAATAAATGGTTTACAGTAATCCAAAACATGAATTATAAAAAGAAAACCCCATGAAACACATCCCCCCAAAATCACATCAGTTTAAACTAAATAAACTACTCACTCATACAAGGAAATATGAGAACAAGTAGCATGTGTACCTGAAGTAGAACAATGGTGAAAAATAACAATAAAGTAGGGATTTAGATCATCACTCCATGTGTCTAGCAGTCATCCATTGGTGTCATACTCCTCCTATGGTCTTAGCCTCCCTAAAATTAGTGGTCGAGGGGTATATTTATAGGAAATACCATCTACCTCATTGGCTTTAGTGTCTTTATTTTTCATCTCATCCACACTTACATGATGTGTAATATTTTTTCCTGTCCTTTATTCCCACAAATTTCAAGCATTACAAACCACAATGTAATCTTCTCTAAAAACATGTCTTTAAAATTATTACATCATGTAATGTAGTTACATGATGTTTAAATACTTTTAAAAATATGAAATAGTTTCATGAGTTTTCCAGGATGACAACTTCCTTTGAAGAAAATCATGACATGTAATTTCATAATATGGCATGAAATAATCAAGCATTAGTTTTCTAGATCTGGTAATTTCTAAAAAATCTGATGTCGCACTGCGTACTCATAAATTCTCCACATTTAATTCCTTTTTATTAATTATTTTATTCCTACTATAAAACATAAAACAAATAAAATCACTCCAAAATTATAAATTTTAATCAATTAAGTACTTAAATAAATATATTAAAACTCTATAAAATGTATGCACGAAATACATTTATCAAATACCCCCACACTTTAATTCGGATTATCCTCAAGGATGGAAGCTCAACATACTTCAAAGGATTCTCACGATACCATGCTTAAAATTCAATTTCAAAAATAGAAATTGATCAAATAGGAAATTAAATTTTCAAGTATAACAATGAAAAATTATCCAATTCCTCACTTTTAAATGAAACACAGTAACCACGAATTTTAATTTTTCCCTTTTAAAAAATTAGGCCATGTCAATCATCCATTTTCATATTTGAATTCATTATTAATATACATGCCATTTTTAATTTACCCTAGTATAATTTTCTATATATTTATAAGTGTACAAATGATTATAGAATTCTAGACATACCGAGAAAAATTTAACATACCAAATACTTGCAAGGCATCTAGTACTTCCACAGTGTAAAGATAAAGTCACATTTAATCATGCAGACGTCACCATTATTGATCAAATGACTCTAAAGATTCACGGTAGGTAGGTAAATGATCTAAAAAAACAAGTCCCAAAATAAGGGTTAACTCTAAATCAAATTTCATGTTATTAAATATAAAATAAAAAATAATTTCTATTTAAAGAGGATTTACCTTTTTCCCCAAAAATCTCAATGTGGGCCCCTGATTAATGTAAGTGAATTGATATAATCGACCTCTCTTTCCCTTTTTTCCTTTTTTTCCTCTTGTTTTTTTTCTAAAGTAAGGCTTTTGAAAAATCTCACATCCACCACCTAACAATATATGATAAGAAGATCGTTAGCCTGGAAAATGGTAATTTTTATCCTCCAAAAACCCAACCCAATTTTTTAATTTTTTCATTTAGTTTTTTTATTTTTAAAATGTTTTTTAGAAAAAGAATTTAATAGTAAAATATAATGAAAGGTGTCATGGCCTCTCCTAGATAACATTATAAAATCCCAAAACATAATATCCCTAGAAAATTATATCCTTGTACACCTTATAACATTCCTCCCCCAGAATTAATATATCTAATATCATGTAAATATGGAATGTACGAATGGATAGAATATTCTTGTAACTAAGATCATTTTCTAACAAGGATGTTCAGGTATTCTACAATCTTAAAATGGGTTAGTATATTGTGGTCTAAGTATAAGGTCTAACAAAAATATTGCAACAATCATTTTAAAAGTAAATATGATCAGTCATAAATTTGATAAGTTGTCAAGAATGTTCTAGAAGAAAATATTCTCATGTTTCTCAAGAAACATACTATAAAAATAATGTAAATAATTGTATTAGTGTATGTCATGGGAAAAATAATAATGGTAGGTAAAATCACTTATATAAATTCATATGACTAATTAAATTATTGATTGAAAATATCATTAATTCAAATCATGGTTAATTATCATAAGATATTCATTTATAATTATCAATGTATTCCCCAAATCATTATTTTCAAAATCCTAATATACATGCTTATCATATCTAATTCATTTCCCATTTTTCACATTCAATTTGTTTTTAGAAATAAATTTAAATACATGGCATGATAATTATCCTGGTCAGTTTATGACACCTAATACAATTGAGTAGAGTAAGAATCTAGTGCGGGCATAAAATTTCAATAAAACCAATAAAAATTTAAAATATGGGGAATATAAATGAAAATAATAGAATTGAAACTCTTAATCCCATTAAAAATAAATGCTTCAAACTTGGGTTGTACTTTTTCTACTTGAACCATTTCACGATGTGTATATTCCCTTTACAATATGTAATTCCTATACAGCTTCTTCTCTTGCAGCTTCTCTCTACCTTCCACATACCTTGATGGTCCTTCAAAAATAAAAATACAGAAATGTAATCAAGTTTCATAAAAATGAAATTTAATATTATTTAGGAATGATTTCATTCTCATAAAAATTGAAACTAAATAATAAAAAATACTAAAAACTCAGCTTTCCTCCCAAATTTAGTTTTTCTTACTATTTTTGGCTCAACATTTCCTCTATCAGTTCTACTAGGACAACATTCGATTTTTTTACATAATATAGATCAATGAAATTTCAATTCCATGATTCCACATTGTATATGGTTCCTCTCCTATTCAATGAAACTAATTTTACTATACCATTATTGAATAATTTCTCAATCTCTATAAGACTTATCCAGTTGTTCATGGACCATCTTGAATAGTCAAATTTAGTTCAATGACTATCCAAAATTTTTATCCTTCTTTGAAATCATCTTGAATGAATGTTCCTCCACTATATATAGCATTTTCCAACACTTTCTTACCTTTAATCAGCTGTTTCTTACTTTGTTCTTTAGTTTCCACAGCAGATGCATCATCTCTCCTTCCATAGAAAATATATCCTCTAATATTAGAAAGTTATATTGTGATAATTCATCTCATTTTTTGTTTTACATATGAATCACATAGTGAAATTATAATTTCACCTCTGATCCTTTAACTCTCAATCTCATCTCTCCTATGTGTACATCTACTAGTTCCCTTCCTATAGCTAGGAATGGTCCTCTAAATATTATGTGGATCTTCTCTATATCTATTTCTATCACTAAAAATCATTCAAAAAATATAACTTTTCTATTTTGACTATGTCTTCTTTATGTAGTCCTCAAAGATGTATTACTGTTGAACCAGCTAGTTGAATCATAAATTGAGTTGGTTTAATGTCCCTTATTCCCAAGATATTTAATGTTTTGTAGTAAATTATGTTTATAATATAACCTAGATCACATAAATAACTACCAAACTCAATATTACCAATAGTAATCATAATTGAAAAACTCCTCAGAAAACATTGTTTCTGTGTAGGATTCCAAACACTACTTCTGAACATTATCCTCTAAATGGAATGGTGGTGAATTCTACAATATTATTTTTTTATCACCATCTACATCATGAAAATTTCATATAGAGGCCTATTATAAATTTTCTCATATAATGGGATATTGATGCTTATTTTCATGAACATCTCTAAAATATTTTATTTTTTTCTCAACAATCCTGATCATCTAGACCCGATCCGGGAATAGTAGTGAGGGTCATTATGGTGGTGGTGCTTATCCTTCATTATTTTAATTAGATACTTTTTTTATATTCTTTAATTTCTTTCATTCATTATTTTACATTATTCCTTGAAAATTCAATGCCAATACATCAGGTATTATTTATACTTCTATGATATATGGATTTCACATCTACACATGGATGTTTTTCTAGACATCCTTGAAGTACTCCTTCAGGACTTTCCCTATGTTGTTCAACAATCTAACCAACATGACATTCCATGTTCTTCATAGTTGCTATTTTTTTGGGTCGTTTTTCAATTTTATAATTTTAGTTCCATAATACATTTAATATGTCATCACACCTTTATGTACAACTCATGTGGTTGTCATAAAAGTTGCAACGGTCTCATCTAGTTAATTGACATGACTGGTAAGTGTTGAGGTTGAAAACCATGTTGTCTCACCTAAAATCTTTATCCTTGATTTTTATTTTGATTTTGTTGATATTCTCTCCATCCCTACACAGAATTTTGAAAATTATAATATAAATAATTCCTATATTTACAATACATACCATAGGGATTTCAGTTTTCCAATATTGGATCTAGTTTCATTAACATGACATTCATTTTTCTTGAAACCCATCAATTATCAACCATGTGAAATCCCTATGATCTTCCTTTTTATGGAGTAAAATAATATCAATTTTTGGATAGCTCATCCAATAATTCATAGCTCTCCTTAGATGAATTTTTCATAAGTGAACCTCCGATAGAAACATCAACTATTGAATGATTTCCCTAAAACAATATTTTTTAAAAATATTAAATTAATAACCAAATTTTGATGCCATGAAGATGATATATTCTTAATAGACCATTGAATCCTTTGTATGAAATATATAATCATTCATTTTTTTTATTGATCAAAATTTAAAATAAATACTCAATAATCTATTGACATTGAGGGTGGGAAAACCCATATCAGAAACATTAATACCTAATCCACCCAGGTAGTGATAGAATGTAGATAAAGAATTTGGGTCCACTCATATGATTTTTTCCTTTAATGAAAATCAGAATAGGCATAGTCTTAGAACATCATTTGTGATGTTTTTAAATAGGAATGAGTCACCTATCTCCAGAAACATCCAATGTGTGAGTTGGGGCCTTCATGAGGTAGCCTGACGAATTTAAACGAGTTTGTGATCATTTGAATGATTGTTGGATTGATTTCAAAGTGTTTTCCATTGACCAGAGGTATTTGAATGCTTGGATTGACTCCCAAGTTCAAGGGTCTTTTGTTATTGATTAGTGATTTCCCCGTGAATTCATCCCAGGACTTTTGGTCTTGCTAATTGTCCCATATCATGACTAGAATCATAAAATTGGTCTCTTGTGGCCCTGATTCTCTCTTTTTTCGTCAGCTTCCTCCTTTTCATTTCTCTATTGGAATAGTGCCTTCTCAAGCTTTGGGTTGAATGCAATATTTTCAATTTTATCTTTACCTTGAGTGGAGTAGTTTTGAAACAAATTGGAACATTATGAATCGAAATGACAAGAACAATTGTAAAAAATGAATTAAAATATAAAATACTATCATGATTCATAATAAACATAAAGATATAGGTATTCATCAATAAAAGTTATGCAAACTATTTGATATCCTGTAGGGAATTGATAATTCCTACAAGGCTAAACATATTTAATTATTCATTAAACTCAGGAAACCTACGTAAAAATTTGTTATCTAGAATTTCCAAGTGTCAAACCCATAAGGAAAGATTGTATTATATAAATTCATTAAGGAAACTAAAATTGAAATTGATTATTTTTTTGGAAACTGTGAAAAATTTGTAGGATTGATTGGGTTGTATATCGAGGAACGATATATCCTTGGTTCTGTGATTTTCAAGTTTTTGCGCTAGGGATTAAATTGATAAGGGTTCATTCTGGTTTTGTGCTAAAAGTGGGTCAGCAAAGATCCTAGGTATGTGTACACTACACTAATTCTATGATTACAGCATTGTAATAGTGATATACTAAATGCAATGGCAAAACCCAGAAACCCAAAACACTATTAGAACATAACCGACCTATATTTAATAATTTTAATTAAAAAATAAGGACATTAATTGATATAGTTAAATACAAAACCTCAGAACACAACAATCGTCATGAAATAGGAAAACAACATGAATTGAAATTAAATAAATAGTTTATAGAAATAAAAAACATGATAAAAAAATACCCAGATAAACTCATCCCCTACTTTAAAATCTACCGAAAATAAATAAACTACTTGAAAATGCTATGAATGATGAGAATGAGATGCATGGGTACCTGAAGAAGAATGTTAGCAAAGAATGGTGGTGAATCAAGGCTCCGGATCGTCACTCCATGCATCAGGCGGGCATATGTTAGTGTCATTATCTTGTTATAATCCTAGACTCTCTCAAATTAGCATTCCTAGTGTGTATTTATAGGATATTTTTTCAACATAATTTTCCATTGCATCATTATTTTTATCATGTCGACACTTACATGTCATGTAATGTTATTTCACGTTGTATAATCCATTGAATTTTAGGCTTCACAAATCTCAATGTAATTATCTAAAAAAAAATTTCTTTAAAAATATCACATCATGTAATGGAGTTACACGATGTATAAATTATTTTCATGATGGGAAATAGTGTTAAGAATTGTCCTGCTTGAATATCTTCTTTAAAAAACTCATGGAATGTAATTGCATATCACGATGTGAAACTATCCTATTTACTTTTTCCAGTTTTGCTTCATTCTAAAAAATCTAGTTTCATGCTATAATCTTATATTTTATAATCTTTTATTTCTTTTCATAAATATGTTTCTCTTACCATAAAACATAATACAAATAAAATAGTTCCAAAATTTGAAAGATTAATCAATTAAATTCATAAATCAATACATTATAACAGTATAAAATGTATGCAATAAATACACTTATCATAGGTTTACCTATTTTTCCTATTATGTAGAGATATGTGACATGTATCATCATAAAAATCATATGTATATGAGGTCACTTTTGGTATTTTTTTATTTATATCTACCTTGGACGTTTTATATTACCTCTCTTATTTACTAATTCAACTACATATATGAAATTGTATTTCCTCTATGATACACTTTAATGAAAAGGGAATAATATACCCACTAAGACACCAAGGCCCTCACAAATATTCATAAGCCTCTGGAATTTTGAGACATGCGCTTAGGGACATGTGGACAACTATGCTCGAGGCACATTTATTGGCGTTTGTGTTTGGGACATTACAATATAAATGACTAAGTAGGAGTTGATTGGTGTATATGTATTTTATCTATCATTTGAATTTTTTTAAAGGTCAATTCCTCCCATATGTATGTTTATTATACCCTCAGTTCTAGTCTCCAACATGAGGCTTTTAAAGGTAGGGCCCAGAGAGTCCCCATATCTCTTCACTAATTTCTGGCCCAGGAGGGGTAGACATTGGGGGGCGGGTTTTTTGAAACCATTATAATGGGACATGGAGTGAGAACCCTTTTAATTATGAAAAACCATCTATAATAAAATATAATTAACAATATAAACACGGATGAAGTCCAAAACACACCAAAAAAGATAAGAGTACTGTCACATGAAATATAAAGTGACAAATATGATAATTGAAACAATGATAAATTTAGTATTTGTCAAAAATTTTGGAACAAAAACCATGGGAATTTTCTCAAGAAGATTGAAAGATTCTTTACATATGATAGGGGGTCATCTAGGATCAAAATTTAGTAGGTAAATTAATTGTTCAATGAACAAAATTGAAGGAAAAAGAGTTCATCATAAGGTACCATTAATAATTCAATGTATTATGTGTGGGGAATGTGAACATTATCCAAGTCAATGCCATAATCCAATAATTAACCAAGGATATATTCATAAATGATGTACATGAGGAAGATTACAGTAAAATAAATGTTAAATCACTACTCCCAAAGTGAATCCTCATATATAAGGTACACATACTCTGTAATCTGACGTTATAGATTCCTTATTAGAATTTGATTCTGGTAATTTTTGTACATCTAATAGGTCTTCTATGATCATCAAATCACCACCCTAATGATTTGATTATCAAATAAATATTCTAGTAGTGTAATTATTGAATTACAAGTTGATTTTATTGGAATATTACATGTGTAAATATTATTATCCTTTCATTAGATAATTTTAATGTGATTTTAGTGATGAATTGGTTTCCTCCAGTTTGAGAAAAAATATCTGGAGTAAGAAAAAACATACTATATTGATCTATGATGATAATAATTAACCTCTAGAAATAAATTATATAATGTGGGCCCTGATACCAATGAATGAAAAAATCTTGGTCCAAATATTTTTGTAAAAAATATATATTAGAGAAAAACCTATTCTGAGGAATGTGATATGATTCCCAAGATTATATGATTGATCTCACTGGAAATTATTTTATGGGTCATCTCTAAAATTTTTATTACCTTATATAACATCATTAGTAAGTAAAAAAAATTTATGGACTAATTAATTTATGGGGGATGTAATAAACCATGATTTCACTATATACTATCCTTAAAAAATATTTTTTTAATAAAATGTATGACACACAGAAACAATCTAAAAGAAAAAAACCATGATCTATTTTACATGAAAAATTTGAAAATTAAATCCTAACCTATATGAATAGGATCAAACAAAATATGATATATGTGTAATTTAAAAATAAATATTACTTATAACACTAATTAAATTCAACTAGTATTTCTAAAACAACTAAAAAAATATTTTTATGATTAAAAATATATTTTTCTAAAATTGATGTTTTACATCCGGAATCCTAGCATATTCTGATTAAATAATATCAAAATATATTAATAATAAGAATAATATATTACCAATAAATGATTTTTTATATGATAGAAAAAGAAATTAATAGTATGCATTTTAATATTATTACAAAATGAAATGTTTTCTGCTATATTTTGAGATTATATATAAATTTTGAATTCTAAAATTTTTTAAATATAATTTTATAAAAATAATAACATTTTATTTATAATAATAATAATATTATTAATTTAAGATTATTTTTTGATATTTTTCAAATAAGATTTATTTTTAGGTCAATAGTGAAATATACTGTTTTAATAAATGACTCAACTATTATGAAATTATTATTGTATAAATATGAATTTAAAATTTATAAAAGAATTTTATAAAACCAAATATTTATTTTTTATGGTAATTTATTATTTTAATTTTTTTATTCTTAAATATATTTTTTACATTTTCTAATTTAAATTATATTTTCCAAATCACTTTTTTTCAATACATTATACATTTAGTATTTTAGAATTATTATTATCAATTTTAAATATTTAATAAAAAATTTATAATTTTTTTTGAATAATTAGTTGCGTATAATATAATATGTACCATTTAATTTTTTGTAATGAAGAAAAAATTAAAAAAGTTAAAAATAGTAACCATGGTGAAATGCAGTATGGAAAAAATGAGTAACTGAAGGGGGTAAAGGGCTTTCAATGTTTAAAAAATATTTTTAATTCATTTTTGGATGATTAGATTGAACTTATCTCTTCCTCATTCCATTATTTCTCAATTTTGGAGCCACTTTATTCGAGGATGACTTCCCATTGTTGAAATTATTTGGGTTTTTAGAAAAGTGTCTTCCCCTTTTCACTTATAAAAGTAACGCACCTATCCTCACTCCCCATCACACCAAGAACCCTATAAGTTTGGATAAACATCAAACCAAACCTATCATTGACACTCATTTACACTTTAATGGGGTTCTTTCATTTTAGAAAAGAAATCCCTTAAATATTTTACCCGCTCTGCAAAAGAGATAATATAAGATGTGGGGTATAAGTCCCTAACAACTTTTTTTCTATTTCATTATATAAATATTTTCATCATAAAATTTATTTTCAATATAATAGAATTAAAACATAAATATCATTATTATAAATATATTTTATTTTAATTATGTTAAAATCATTAAACACCCCATTTTTATGTTTTAAAAATGAAAATATGAATCATGCATTGTGCGAACTACCAACTCCATGACACAATGTGTTTCGTTTTCCACAACCACAAGATATGGATGGAACTAGTGTGGAATTTAATATATAATTACTAAAATTAATAATTATTTTATGGTCTCTAATTATAAATCAAATCATGCCTTTTTCTTGTTCTATGGAAAATTAAATTGTCATCCAAGTGTACATTTGGACGACTGCCTCCATGGGACGATTAATTCATGTTTTTCATTTCATCACCAAATTAAATTTCTAAATCTGAGAATGGGTATAAAATATAAATATAATGTTTTTTATATTATTATTGTTTTGTTATGATTAATTTTGAAACCTATTCATTATATGATAAAAAATGGTTATCGTAAATTGAATCATTTAAAAAAACAATACTGAGAAGAAAATCATTCATTTATACTACGTATTATATTAATACACATTACTTATTTTTATTATTAATCTATAATAATGATATATAAAACTAAAAACACTAAATTATATAATTATTCTATTGTTTTAATGATATTATATCAAAATAACCTCATAATCAACAATAATCATTGTATATTCGTGATTGGGTCGGTTTGAACACCTACATGAACAATGATGTGAAATTATAACATGGATGACTATGAAAACATAATTAATAGTATTATATTATATAAATATGTAAATAAATATTTTATTTTGGTTTTTAAATAACACTTCAATATTTGAATCATTAATCAAGAAAACCCGTTTCATAGGTTGAAAATCACTAAAAAATGTTCGTTGTTGATTCCATCTTCTAGGATAAAGAATAAAGTACAAAATAAAGTTAATTAATAATTCATAAGACGTTATAAATAATCAATTTTTGTAAAATTACTGAAATTTTAACAATGAAATTTTCAAGGAAAATGAATACCGAGGCTAATCCAATGAAACAACTACAAAAAGTGAAAAAAAATAAACACCTTATGTGGGAAAATGGGAACAAAATTAACAATATATATGTAGATAATGATTATAAATGGACATTATAAATATTTTTATATATTAATTTTGTTATTAAATAGTATATTAATATATTTATGTTTATTATACATGAGGTTAAAGAACATTTGATTAAGTGGTATTAATGGTTGACGTTTTTCGTTACGTAAATATTTTCCTCAGGCCGTATTCACTCTTGGATAACTGTCATATCTCGAGATTTATATATTATAACCTATGATGATGTTATGTTTTATTTCTACAATATTTTTTGTAGAAATAATGTTTCAAAAAAAAAAATTCATCACTAATGATTTAATTGTTTCATTAAAATAATTTATTAAGAGTAATCACTATTAATTTTAATGGATTATTCTTCCATATCCAATGATTTTACTTCAAACCAATGTTTCCCTTATCTTTTGGTAAATATAAATTTTATTTTATATTATTATCACTTTTCAATTTACCCCTTTTGAAAATGATAATTTAATAATCTGATTATGATATTGTTTTTAAAAAAAGGTATTTCAAAATATTATAAAGGGGTTTCCATCATTTCAAATATTATTTTGAATCTTCCATTCTTATTTTTTAATAGATTTATTGTAATTTCAAGGATATTTTATTTGGTCCTTTTTATAATAATGTTTTTAATATTCTTCTGTATTACTTATATTTTTTTGGAAATTAATTTATACTTCATCTTTTATTAAATTTTTTAAATGCTTTTGAGAAAACCTTTTGATTTTGACTTATATTTTTCTTTCACTGTTTATCTATCATGATGTGATTTTTTGATCTTGATATATACTTGAAATGACATGATTCATTTAGGAAAATGATATTTTTGATATTATATGGCCTTTTAGGTTTATGTTATGTCTTTTTTTAGAAATATTAAGAAACCAATTCTTTTTTCCATGGGTTTTCAAATATATGATGATTATATTCAGTTGGTATAGATATATATGGATGATGATGGGTGGGTTACTATATCACTACCAATGAAATAGATTAATTTTATATCTCAGTCTATAGTCAGATGTGGTCATACTGAATTTGTTTAGATAGACATGGACATGGTGTGTTTGGTCACATTTTTAGGAATGCACATACTGATTATGTTCACATAGGCATGACAATGATAAATTTAGTAAAAGATGGTTTTTATATAATTATGGGTGTTCCACATTACCAATTTATTTATCAATCTCAAGATGCATTTCATTTCCATGAAATCCCATGTTTTTTATCATTATGAATTTTTTAATTTATTGTACACTTTTATGTAATTATGACATTGTATACGATCATTGAGACGTATTTTTAGCCATGTCATTTATTTAGGTTTCCATATTGTTATTTTTGTGATATTGTGTTTTTATAAAATTTTTTATGATTATCATTAAAGTTCATTCGATATTATATTATGATATTTATTTGTTTATGTTATTCTCGATCATGTTTCTGATCCTAAAATTATCATATGTTTTTCCCTTATCGAGTATCTGATCTCACACATTTATTAAATTTTTTATCCATTATGTTATGCAGATTATTATATCATTTGAGATATGTAATAAAGTGTCTAGAGGATCATTATTGGAGAGAAATGTTTGTAAGTGTAGTAAAATAATATTTTTATATATCTAATATCCATGAGACTAAACCTTTCTTTCATTGGGTTGGGAACCCATTTGGGATATGTATTATTTTAATCTCCAAACTAAAGGATTATTTATGTCATGTTTATACTAGCTTATATAGTTGGTATTAGAACAAAGTTTAATTTTATTGGACATTAGTTTTGTTACCTTTTTTGTTATGGTTACTAAACCCTATATAAAACTATAAAGAAGAGTCTATGTATAGGATGATATTCTAAAATATTAGTAAATTATTGGGTTGATTATTTTACCTTGAATTAAATATGTGAATGGACACTAAAATTGGAGGCATTGTCTCAACATTTGTACCTAATGGTATTAACCCTGAAAAGGATATATTGTGTATTAACTCAATCATCACCTGGTGCATGAAAAAGTGTCTTAACTACACACATGGTATGAAATTACTAGGTAATGTACCATTTTTGATCATATCTTCTTAGTGAAAAACTAAGAAGAAATATTTTTCTAGCTACATTGATAGATTAGGTTGATAAGGGTAAGATAACCCAGCGTAAATTAACCAAGGTCAAATTAATATTTATATAGGTTGAAATTATGAGACCATAAACCAATGTGATATTGTAAAATAATAATATGTTTTAAGGATGAATTATATTCATGATAATGATAATTCCACCCTATTTCTATTGTTTAATCACTCATTTAAACCCTAATGGTTTTATTAATTTCTAGAAATAGAAGTATCCATGGGTGTAACAGACACCATAAAGACTACCTCACCAAAAAACCCATTAGAATGGGATATAGGGTGAGAAACCTTATGATTACTCCAAACTAGATATCATGAAGTATGGTTAAAAATATAAACTTATTATTATTCCCAAACACACCAAAAAATATAATAATAGATTATCATGATATATCATGTTATTAAGATGATAAAAGAAATAATGTACAAATTTCTTATGTCCAAAATTTTGGAAGAAGAATCTGGGGAATTTCCTCAATGGGACAAAAATATTCATTAATTATAGATTTTGGGGTCATCAAGCATCTAACAGATGCTGAAAATGAATAGTCTGATAAAATAATTGTATGGTGTAGGGTTCATCCTAAGGTAGAATTTATAATTCAATGCCTTTTGTGTGGGGAAATTTACAATTATCTTATCCAATGACCTAATCCAATGATTAACCATGTCGATGATCTTGAAAAACCTCTAATACTAAGAGGCAAATATAATACCTATGAAATCAATAATCTGATTTTTAATCTTGATATTTAAGTTACATGTACCCTCCAAGTCGGAGAGATTGAATCCTTTTTGGAATTTGATTCTAGGAAATCTAATATATATAATAAGTTTTATAAGATCATTAAATATAAAAAATTACTATTTTATTGTTGAATAAATATTAAAGTGTTATAATTATTTCATTCCATGTTGAATCTGATAAGAATTTACCTTATGTATGTCTTATTATCCTTCCAATATATAAATTTATTATGATTTTATTAAAGGATTGGTTCCCTACACTTAAAGAAAAAAATATCTGGAACAAGGACAGACCATTTAATATTAACCTATTACCATAATAAATACCCTATTTAAGTCAATTATATAATTTAGGTCTTAATACTGAATACTGATATACTCTTGTCCCAAATAGTAAGGACAAACACAATATTTGGGACAAACCTATTCTAAAGATATAGATACAATTCACAAGATTGTGATATTGATATATCTCTAGAAATTATACGTTGATCGATTTTTATAATTGACATTCCATTATCTAAATTAAATGGTAAATAAAAAATAATATTAAGAGTAAATAATTTATTAAGTGGTGGATAGATAATGTGATGAAAAGAGAATTCACTATATATTATCCTTAAATAAATACTTTTTAATAACATGTCTCACACACAAAACAAATCTAAAAAAATGATGCATTTTGAATATTAATTATGACCATTAAAATCGATCATTTAAGGATATTATTAATAAAAATATTATATATGTGTATAATGAAAATATATACCACTTTTAAAACTATATTAATGCAATTAGTATTTCTAAAACAATTAAGAATATCCTTTTTTTGACATATAGTTTTCTAAAATTGATTTTTTATTTCAAGAATATTAATATATTATAATTAAATATTAATAATATATATAGATAATATGAACAATATATTACAAAAAAATTAACCGGTAAATGATATAAAATATGAATAAAGAATAGTTAACATTTTAACCGACAAATTTCTAATATGATATGTTTTCCACAATATTTCGAGATTATAATTAAATATTAAATTATAAAATTATATATATATAATTCTACCAAATGAAAATATTTTTTGGATTTTTATTGATAATATATTCTTAAGATAATATTTTTGATATTTCTCAAAAAATATTGATTTTTATGTGAATAGTGAAAATAGAAATTTTTACCAAAAACATCAATTTTATGAAATTATTATTATAAGAATGAATTTAAAATTTATGAAAAGAAATTATATAAAATAGGATTTAGTTTATAAGTGAATTATTGATTTTAAAAATTATGGTTTTAATTAATAAACACATATTTGACATTTTATTATTTAAATTTCGTTTTTCAAAAACAAATGTTTCTATTACGTTATACATGTACTATTTTTAATTTTATTTTAACACATTTAAAATTTGAATAGAAAAATTATTTAAAATTTTCAATCATTACGTCTAAATTATATAATACGTACCATTTCATTTTTTGGCGTAAAGGATAAACTACCTAGGTAAAAACTAATCACTCTGGTGAAAACAAAAATGGTAAAAATGAGAAACCTATGGGGTAAATGGTATAACATATTTAATACAAGTTTTTAATTTATTTATTGGAGTTTTTATCAAAATTATCTCTTCCTAACTCTATTATTTACCATTTTTGGAGCCACAATCATATTGGGAGACTTTTGAAATGTTTTGTGTATTTAGAAATGGGTCTTTCCATTTGACTTATAAAGGTAACACACCTCTCCTCGCTCCCCTTCACACCAAAATCATAGAGTTTTTCTCAAAAATCTACCCAACCCTTTCATACATAGTTATATACAACATAATGGGGTTCTTTTCATATTAAAATACAATGAAACAATGGTTTATTCCTCTTTGTAAATCAGATAATCCAAGACGTGAGGCTTAAGTCCCTAACCTCCCTTCAATCATTTCTATTTCATTATGTGATTTAATTCTTCATAAAATTTAATTTCACTATATTAAAATGATAAAATAAGTATAATTATTATACTTATTTGTTATTATAATGATTATACTAGCATTAACCAGCCACTTTTTACATTAATAAAAAATAAAAATGGCAATCATTTGTTGTATGGACCACCGCCTCCAGGACACAATGAATTTCATTTTCCATCACCACATTATAATGATGATTATAATATGGAATATAATATATAATTATTATATTTATGATATATTTTATATTAATAATTAATAAATCATATTAATCATTTCCCTTCTTCTATATAAAAATAAATCCTCAACCATGGGTACATTTGGACTACAACCTCTATGGTATGAATGATTTCATTTTTCATTTCATCACTTTGTTAAATGAATGGTATTTAGAATAGTTTAAAAGGTTAAATATGATTTTATGATATTATTTAGGTTACATCATGATAAATATTATAACATATTAATTATATGATAAAAAATTATTATCATATATTCAATAATTAAAAACAAGCATTCTAAGAAGAAATTCATTAATTCAAATTATGTAATATTTCCATATCCAATACTTATTCTTATAATTAATTTTAAATTAGGATATAAAACACCAATAAATAGTAAATTATATCATTATGGTACTATTTAAATGATATTGTAACTAAAACCCTACATAATTCTCAATAATCATGGTATGGTCATGGATGGGTAAGTTTGACCACCTACTTGAAAAATGATATGAAATTATATTATGGATTAATATGAAAATTTAAATAATTTTGTTATATTATATAAATATTTAAAAAATGATTTTAATTTTTTATGAAAATTATACATAAATATTTCACACATTAACTAAAAAAACTTTTTTGTAGGTTGGAAATTACCGAAAAATATTTGTTATCAATTTCATCATCTAGGATAGTGACTAAAGTAGTACTGAAAAGTAATTTATTATATATAAACCAATATAGGAAAAAAAATTATTGCAACAATAATTAAATCTTAATGGTGAAATTTTTAAGATGAATGAATACCAACATCACTCCTAAGAAACTACCCCAAACGGTTAAAACCATAAACACCCGACATTGAAAAAAAGGTCAAAACTAAATAATATACATGTAGATAATGATTATAAATAGAAATTATAAATATATTTATCTATTAATATTGTTATAAAATGTCATATTAATATAGTTATGTTTTTATACAGAGGTTTGAGCACATTTAATTAAGTGGAAATAATGTTGAGGTGTTTTTGGTGACACAAATATTGTTCCTTGTGTTGTAATCAATCATCATTGACTACCATATTTCAAGATTTATATATTATAACCTGTGATGATTTTATGTTTTATTTATACATAATTTTCCATTAATATCATGTTACACACAAAATCATTTTTCCTTGAGGATTCTATTTTTTCGTTAAAATACATATTTTAATAATAGTACTCATTACTTTTAATGTGGTATTATTCGTTATCAAAGTATTTACTCCCTACCTAAACATCTGTTACATTGTATGGAAGATAATTTGGATTTTATATGATTACTTTAATTATATTTATCCCTTTTAAAAATTCAAACTTAATAATAATTTTATGATGTGAAAACTTTTGTATAATAACTTTTATTTTTTACTATAAGGTTTTTCTTTCATGACGTGATGTTTGGATCAACTTATATATTTATAAAGATATTATAACTTTTTTAAAATGTTAATTTTGATATACTATAATATTTTTAGTTTAAGTTATGTTATGTTTTCCTAATTTTAAAAAAATTGTTATTTTTTCAATGAGATTTTAATATTTTTTTTATTCAATTTAAGATTTACACCAATATATGGATGATGATGGATGGAGTCCTATATCACCATAAAATGAATTGATTTATTTTTATATATAAATAGAAAGTATTTCTTGAACCAGATCTGGTCATCATCCAAACTGGCACACAACCTAGTCTGTGGAATGGCATGTGAGGCGTTCATGTTTCCTATGGGTTGGCACAACTGACTATGTATCATAGATAAGGGTTTGAGAATGATTTAACCAAGTATATAATCATAAGACAACCAACAATAATAAATAATCTTAATCTCAAAATTGAAAATAGCTAAATTGTAAAAATATTTTTAGAATTGAATTATATGGTTTATAAAAAATCCCAAATTCTACCACAAGGGAAAAAATTTCAAAAATAATAGCCGAAGAAACACGTAATGGAAATGATAATCTCCCTCAAGCCATCTCCATAACTCCACACCAATAAGGGCCATTAGTAACCTGAACCACCGACTCTAAAAGCTTTACCCAAACATGTGACCAACATCACCATGTATGCTGACATTAAAGCGTGTAAGTAGGGTGAGATCCTAAGGCTAGTGGGATTCCACCAAACATGGTTACATGCTTAAAAATTATAAGAGAATAATATTTCATGTTTTTATAACCACAAAATTATGGTAACAATTTATATGGGATGTAACTTGAAGGAATTGTTTTTAGAAGTACACTTTAAAGAATGAACGATTTTAAAGTAAAAACACGTGATACTGAATTTACCAACAAAACACACCATATTCTGATAGTAATTATAAAATAGAAAAAGAGCACTAGTCATGGGAACACCCCAAGGCACAATCTAGATATGTAGCCTTAGGTACATTGTATCTTGGTGTAAAATTAACCATAACCAATAAAGTTCTTGTGAAATAACCACTATGAAGGGGAAATACAATTTTCTAATGGTTCCTAAAAATCATAAAAGATTAGTTAGAGTTTCCATCGTCAATTTTCTAATTGAAATAGGGATGATATCACAACTATATCACAGGCATACTAGTCCTAGTCTTCCCACCTAAATACTTGATTTTCCCACTTTGTGCCTAATCATGTTCCAGAACTCATAAAAAAATTTCACATGAAAATTCCATTTTGAAATCATTCACACAACGAAACGTTCATACACATGTCACAAAATAACATTTTTACATTCAAATTCATCTTAACATCATACACACACCAAAACAGTCCACAAACATATATTAGACCACTCTCAAATATTAATAAATAATATCAACAAATTATAAAGCATTCTCAAAAGAATATTCTTCACAAATCTTCACATTATGTTTCAAAACCCAATTTTAAGAACATACACCCACCAAAACAGTACCCAAAAATATTTTTCAACCAATGTATAACTCAATAATCCTTTTAAAATTTTCGCAAAACAATTTCAAGAACTAAAACTTGGCTTTACCAAAAAAATACATTCGAAAAACATATTTTAAGGCCAAATGAACTACAATACCACATAAACATATAATTTTAATCCCTATCAACATTTAATAAACCACTTTTATATGTTATAAAATGCCCTCAAATACTACCACATGAGTTACACATGAAAACACACAATTTCAAGAAAAAATGAAACATTAAAATCAAATTATTAACCAATTATATGAAAAATTATCTTCTCACATCACACAATAAGTACAAAATGTGCTAGGTAAGTCATTAAATCATGTTAACACATAAATGAATGTTTAAACATGCAATTACCTACCTTAGATGTAAAAACCCCAAAAATATTTTTTTTTAAAACGTCAACCAAACCACCGCCACAAAACATGGAAATGAAAACAAGGACTAACCATGATGATTGAACTAAGAAACACAAAAATAAACGGTATGGATCCCTAGGATTTTTACATTTGGAACATTAAGGACGAGGGAATTAACCCTATGGAAATATAAGAAACAAAGGAATAATTTACTTAGTTGAATGATTTTGAAGTTCTAGCACCAAAAACCCCATCAATAGTGGATACCAAGGGAAATTGATAGAGCTTGAAGGCCTCCTATGTATGAAAACCATGAATGAAAAAAAGAGGGGTGCATTCGGTTTATTTTTGGAAAGTAAAATGGTTCAATAACTATTTGTTTAACACTTGGACACTCTGCATGGTTTGGTTTCTTGGTTTAGTAAACTATGTGGCCAAATTGTGCACCCAGTTATGTCCACCAAAAAAATCCAATTTTCTTCAAAATAATCAAGGTGGTCTTTGGGGAAACCTAGGGTAATTATATACCAAAAATATGAGGAAAATAATTCCCTAAAAATTCAAAATTTTCACACTCAAATCTTGAGAAAAAAACAAAGAACCCGACCTAAACCTTAATGATGTAAAACATAAAAACCTAGGTGTGGCATAGTAAGGTGTGAGAATAATGAGTTTATTCTTGTTGGCATGGAAATGATGGGTTTTATCACATTTTCTGGCATGATGAAAATGGATTTTTTCCTTTAGGCATGACAAAGATGGATTTTCTCAAAAAGGCGTTTCTAGGATTTTGGGTGTGACAAATGCCTAAGTTGTTTATCAAGTTATGTCAAGATTTCATGATGCCTTTCATTTCAAGGAAATTCCAGGTTTTTTTATTATGTTTTATTTTAATGTCTTTAACACTTTTATGTCATTATGACATGTTATATGATCAAAAATATGAATATTGAGCAATGTTATTTATTTATGATTCTTTAATGAATTATTGTGTTCATATGTTGCAATGAAATGTTTTATGATTATCATAAAATTTATTTTGATATTTTATTATGTTATTTATGTATTCCACATTTTCTCTATCTTTCTTAGCATCTGACTCATTATGATATGTTTTTACCCAAGAAAGCACTTATGGTCACCCCTTTATTTTATTTTCTATCCCTCGTGCCATGATGATATTTTTTTGATATGAAATATATTATAGTGTATCTATATGAGCAATATTACGGAGAAACATTCACTAGTGTAGTAAAATTATATATTTATATAACTACTCTCTTAGACACTAGACCTTTTAGTCTTTGAGTTGTGTAAATTGTTCTGATATATATTATTTAAATCATTAGATTAATAGATAAATTGAGTCATTTTTAGCTTGGGTTATTTAGTTCGTATCAGGGTAGAGTTTAATTATTTTTTTAGTATTGTTTAGTTATCTTTTGTTTTAGGGTTTTTAAACCATAGAGAAAACTACAGATATGAGTATAAGTAAAGGATGATATCTTAAAATATTTTTAAAGACTTGGGTAGATGGTTTCCCCTAGAAATATAACCATTTATAGATTCTATAAGGGGATGAAATATATGACACCTATAAAATTAGGGGTAATTTACTAGAAAGGGCGTGTTGGGAATTAAAACAATCATCATGTTGTGGATGATAAAAAGTTATAATTTCACACTTAGTTTTTTATTCTTTTTTGATATTCTTTGGTTCATCATATTCACATTATAAATATTTATGAATGATTAATTTCTTAGTTACTTTGATGGATTTGGTTAAAAAGTATAAGATAACCCAACACAAAGTAACATAGGTCAAACTGCATTTTATATAGGTTAAATTTAATGAACTATATAAAAATGAGATAATGTAAAAGAATAATATGTTTTAAAGTTTAATTCCAATTATTATTATTATAGTTCCACCGTATTATTAATGTTTCATTACTCTTTTAAGACCTTTCATTTTTATTAATGGTTGGAAATGAAAGGAAGAAAGGTTCTGAGGGATAATGTGTGGACTACCTCATCAAATAACCCACTAGAATGGGAGCTGATGTGAGAAACATTTTGATTACACAAAACTGGTTATAATGAAATATAATGAACCATTTGAATGTGGAAAAAGAACCAAACAACCAAAAAATAGAAGAAATAAATCTCATAAAAGATCTAGTGATGAATATGATGAAGGGATATTTTTTAATTTTATATAGGTCGAAATAATTGGATGAATAACCAAGAAAATTTCCTCAAGGGGACTAGAAGATATTTTACCTAGGACGTGGGTGTCAACAAGCATCAAACTATGACATGAATATGACAAGTTAAATTATCACATTTGAATGAAATATATTTCATATTAAGGTACAATTAATAATTAACTGTCTTATATATTGGGTACTTGAGCATTATCCAAGTCAATTCCCTAATCCAAAGACTGACCAAGATGATGAGCAATACCAACCATTAAGACCAAGAGGACAATGGAATTCTTGTAGAAGAACTGGTCCCAAGTTGAATCCTATTATTTAAGGTACATGTACCCTCAAATCTCTAATTATATATGCCTTATTATAGTTTTAATATAGGAAGTCTAGATTATCTAATAATTTCTCTAACATAATTAAATCACCACCTTGATGATTTGATTGTTGAAGAAATATTTTAGTGGAATAGTTATTTAATTCCAAGATGTATTGTATAGGAATTAACATTATGAAAATCTTATTATCCACTATTTAGATAAATTAATCCTAATTTTAGTGATTAAATGCCTTCATGCACCTAAAGAAAAAATTATCAGGATTAAATAACACACATTTCATATTAATAAATTATGATAATAAAATCTATCTAGAAAAAAATTATATTATTTGGGTATTGATACCAAATAATGGTAGACTCTTGGACAAAATAATTTTGTAAAAAAATCACTATCAGGGATAAGCCTAATCTGAGGAAAGAGATATAATTCCTAATATTGTGAGGTTGATATCTCTCTAGAAAATATATATTTAGTCATATATAGAATTTTCACACCCATTTCAAACTTCAAGGGAATTCAAAAATAAAAATTTAATGTGAAAAATTTATTTTAGGGATGGTTTGGTAATGACATAATATTTCTCTATATATTATAATAAATAAATATGTTGTTAATAGAATGTTTCAATGGAAAACCCAAACTAATGCAAAATATCATGAAATATATTGAATACTAAATATGGCCACTAAAACCTACTCGATAAGACAATTTGTAACCAAAATATTATATATGTATATAATGTAAATAAAGACCTCTTTTATAACTAATTTAATGAATTAGTGTAACTAAAACAACACCAAAATAATTTTATGATTAAAAATGTATTTTTCAAAAATTTGAGTTATATTTAAAGAAGATAAGAATATTATGAATAAATAATAATAAAATATATTTATAATATTAATAATATATTATTAATAAATTATTTAGTAAATTATTCGAAATTCCAATAAAGAAAAATTAATGTTTTAAAAAGAATTATTCCATTATGATTGATTTGGTTCTATATTTTTGGATTTCATTTAAATTTTAAATTCTAAACTTTTATAAATGTAATTTTATCAAATAGAATGAATTTTGGAAAGATAATAATAATATAATCTTAAAACTAATTTATTTTTATTTTCCGTAAATGATTGATTTGAAGGGGAATGTGCCAGAAATATTTTTTACAAATAACCTGACTTTTATGACATTATTAATATTAAAATATGAATTTTTAATTTATGAAAAAAATTTAAATGACCAAATATATATTTTACAATTGATTTTATGAGTTTCAAATTGTTGGATTTAATTTATATACAATATTTTAAATTTTATAATTTAAGTTTTATTTAAAAAATAGTAAATTAAAAAAATTATACATTTATTATTTTAAAATTAATTTTAATCCGTTTTAAACATTGAATGATAGAAAATTAATTCAAATTTGGAATCATTTTTCCAAAATTATATAATTAGGTAATTATATTTTTAGGAAAAAATGATAAATTACAAATGTAAAAACGTGATAACATGGTGAAAACCAAAATGGAAAAAATGAGTAACATAAGGGGTAAATGGACTAACATGCTCAAAAAATGTTTTTAATAGTGTTCTAGAAGTTTATATTTATTTTTTATTTTCTAAAATCTACTATTTATCTTTTTGGGATCCAATTTATTTGATAGTGACTTCCTATTATTGGAACATTTTTTATATTTATAAAAATGCTATATATTTTAACCTATAAAAAGGGAACTCCTCTACTCACATCCTATAACTCTAAAACCACAAAATTTTATCCCAAAACTATTCCTAAAAATATCTTTCCCATGTCTATACACATTCAAGTGGTTTTTAAATTCTCAAAACACCATCCTTTAATGTTTTAATCCCCTTCACAAATGAGAAAATTCAATAAGTGAGGCATAAGTTCCTAACCTCTCTTTGTTTTTTATGTTTCTTTATGGTCTTTTATAATTCCTCATATTTAATTTTAAAATATTAAAAAATATAGAATAAATATCGTTGTTATAATGATATATTATTACAATGATGTAATAAGCACTAACCATCATCCCCTTTTCCATTATGAAAAATGAAAACGTGAATTATGTGTCATGAAGACAATCTCCTCCACAATAAGAGATGTTTCATTTTAAATAACCACCATGAAATACAATTCATAATGGTAATTTAGTATATAATTATAATATTTCTGAGTTATTTTAGATTCAGAAATGATAAACCAAATTACTCTTTTTCCTTATTCTATGTAAAATGGAATTGTCCACGATGTGTACCTATTGACTTCCACCTTGATGGAATGATTGATTTCCCATTTACATTTCTTCACCACCTCAAATGTATTAATATTATAATGGTTTTAAAGTATAAATATGATATTTATGATATCATTGATGTATCTTTATGAAAAAATTTAGAACCAATTAATGATATCATGAAATAATATTATCATAAATTTAATCATTTAAAGCAACCATACTAAGAGGAAAATTATTAATAAAAATTACGTAATACATACATATACATTAATTATTTTTATATTTTATTTATAATTCAAAAATATCACACTAATAAACACTAAATGATATCCTTATTATACTGGTAAAATAATATTAAAACTAAATCATCTCAGAATCATCAATAATCATGGTATATCCATGATTTGGTCATTTTGGCCACCTACTTTAGAAATTCTATGAAATTATATCATGGATGATTATTAAAAATTAATTAATGTTTTAATATGATATAAATATGTAAATAAATATTTTTTATTGTTTCTTAAAATTATACATATATATTTAACTCATTAATTATGAAGACATCCTTTATAGGTTGAAAATCACAAAAAAAATGTTCAGTATTGAATACATATTCTAAGATAACAAAAAAAGTAATCATGAAAGGAAAATTATATTTCATAAATAATTATAATCCATCCATTATATTAACTTTTATGAACTTAAAATGATTATATTTTGAAGAATAAATAATATCAACACTTCTCCTGCGAAACTAATACAAATTGTGAAAACTATTAACATCTGTTCTTGGAAAATATGAAATAAATAATTAATATACATGTTGATAATGGTTATATATAATTTTAGGTATTAATATTGTTATGAAATAATATATTAAGATAGTTATATATTTATTTCAAGAGGTTATATTGCATTTGACGTAGCGGGAGTAAAGTTATGTAGCTTTCATGACTCAAATATTTTCCCCGAGCCGTAATAACTCTTCTTTGACTATTATATTTCAATATTAATATATTATAACCTATGATGTTGTTATATTGTATTTAGAAATTATTTTATAGGTAAATCATTTTTCAATCCTAAGTTTTATTCCTTGATGGTTCTTTTGTTTTTCTAAAATGAATTTGTTTAAGGATAATAATTATTACTTTTCCTAGATTATCCATCCATATCCATGTATTTACTTCCTAATAATTTATTCATTTATTTTTGAGAAAGTTAATATGGATTATTTTATATTATTTTCATAATATAGTTTACCCATCTTCAAAATAAAAAAATTCATACTATTTTTATGATATAGGTTATCAAGAAAAATGTATTTTCAAATATATAGAAGGTGTTTCTATCCTTTCAAATTCACTTTATTTATTTTACAACCTAAATATATTTTGAAAAAATTTATATATTTTATATTATATTTTATTTTTAAAATTTTATTATATTGTTTTCAAAACTATTCTCTTTAACTTTTTAAATAAATTGAATATAAATTTCATTTTTTTTATAACATTGTTTAAAACGTATTGTAAAAAATTTATATTTTCACTTATCTCTTTCCTCTGATGTATATCTCTCATTATGCAATTATATTAGAGTAAAATATATTTTGTTTTTATATGATTCATTATTTAAAATGAAATTTTTTTATCATATATTCTTTTAAGTTTATGTTATTTGATTTTTTTTAAAGGTTTTAGAAAGATGTTTTTTTCATGGGATCTTTAAGATATGATAATTTAATTTATGTGGCACAAATATGTAGGGATGATGATTTATGGGGTCCAATATCACTCTAAAATTAATTGGTTTATGTTTATTTATCATTATATAGTTATTCATGGATATAATGATTTTTTTCACACATGTGTGGGCATGATGAGTTTGCTCACATTTTCCGGCGTGGACATAATGATTTTGTTCAAAAAGGCCTGATAATGATGGGTTTTCTTAGAATAAATTTCCTATTATTATGGATATTCTAGATTACAATGTTTTTTATCGATTTATGATAAAATTTCAAAATGTATTTAATTGCAATGAAATTCCTTGTTTTCAACATTAGGCATTATTTAAAGAGTTATGCAATTTTATGTCATTCCCACATGTTATATGGTCATTGAGATATATGTTATGCCACGTTACATCTTTATGCTTCCTTAATAAATTTTCTCAACTCGTATATTATTGTATCTTGGTTTATGATTTCATTAATGGTATTTTAATCTTTTATTGAGATATTTATGTATTCCTTATGTTCTCCATCATATTTATAATTTTACACTTAATGATATGGTTTCCCTAAATTAGAATTAAATATCACCTATATCTTATGTTTTCAAAATCTACATTATTAATATTATTATATCATGTGATACATGTATGAAAGGATCAAGAGGAAAATGATTATAGGGAAAATTTCCAAAGTTTAGTAAAATCATATTTTTATGTTTCTAATATCCAAAACAAAAAACATTATAATAATTCATTTGTCTGGATATTGGTGAGATGTATTATTTAAATAATTATACTAATGTTTTATTTAAGTAATGTTTATCTTTTGTACATTTATTTGGTATTATAGCCGGTTTATGTTATTTTTAGAGATTATTTAAGTAACATTTGGTGTTATTCTTAGTGAAACATAACGATAATCCGAGAGATGATTCTAAGTATAAAAAGATATCCTTAAATATTGTTAGTGTTGGGAAGATGGTATACCATTGTAATCAATCCAAATATGGATAAAATATGAGGATATAGGATTTGAAATAGGTTTATCTAGTGGTAATAACCCTAAAAGGCATGTTGGGTATTAACTCGACCATCATCTGGTGCACGAAAAAGTAGGATAAATGCATAATTTGTTAGAAACTCATGGGGTAATAACAAGATAAAACAAAATAAATGATTGACTTCCTAGTTGATTTGATGAATTTTGTTGAGAATAATAAAATAAAACAACTTATAGTAACCTAGTCTAAACTATGATTGGTATATATTGAACAAAAAGAAATATTGGCCTACTTGATAATGTAAAAGAAAAATACATTTTAAGGGTGAATTTATTTCATGATTATTATAATTGCACTATATTTTTATTTTTAATCATTCATGTCAACAATTTTGGTTTTATTAATTTATCTAACTAGAAGGAACCATGGGCACAAGGGAAAAATTGAGTATTGTCTTAATGAAGAACACATTATAATGATATCTAGAGTGAGAAAACTTGTGATTATTCCAAACCAGCTATCATGAAATATGATCGACAATGTGTTCATGTTCTAAATCAAAAAAATAACAATATAATATAATAACAACGTCTCATGAAATATAAAGTGATGAACATGATAAATGATTTAATGTTCAATTTCCTAAATGTCCTAAATGTTAGATGAAACACTAAGGGAATAGCCTCAGTGGGACTACAATATTCTACAATTGTAAAAGTGGGGGCATCAAGAATGAAAATAACATTGTAAAATAAAGAGTTTTTTTAAAATATTCAAATAAATAGATCATATTATAAGGTAACTTAAAAATTCAATGTTTTATGATTCAATATGTCATGACCCCCTTCCCCCAAAAGAACCCTTCTTTAGATGATAATGAGAGAAAATAGAAAATTATGCCCAAAACCCTACTCCAATAGGAAATGAGTTTGAGAGTAGAACTGAAGGTATAACACACACATATATGGGAGGCATTACCCTCAAAGATTTCAAAAGTAATAGATAAGATGATAATAACCCCCAAACAAATCCTTCTCATAGAAAAAGAATAAGTAATACCAATACATGATATGAATGTAATTTCATTCAACTGAAACAACTAAAAAACACTAAAATAGATAATTTAAAGAAACCATTATTCTCCAATATCTCTTGAAAAACATCTCAAACTAGAAATTTCTAGATTTATTACAAACTATCTCTTATTGACTTGAAAAAAAATATAATTTTTTTGGTAAGGATAAAATGTATACTCTGTAGGATCCTCCCAAATGAATCTCATGTAAAATGTGAATGAAGTATACTAAATCATAGGGAGTAAATAAATGAAACTAATACATCACTTAAATAGGTTTAAAATTATTTACACATCCTCAACATGGATCACTCACCATGTATTTTACATAATTAGTAACATAATATCCCACAAAATGAAAAATGAAGGAACACAGCTACCACTTCCCCACTGGTTTCCAACTTTTCCACAACATCACATGTCCTGATCCATCTCTCCCCAAAAATCTTCTCTAGAGATTCCCAATCTAAAGAAATCAATCTTGACGAAACATAAGTTATTATATCATGCACCTCAAGGATCACATAATGCCACTATCTATACCACATCCACATATAGTGAAACAGTATTTTATGTGATCCACCTTAGGTTGTACGTCATATATTATTACTAAAATCAACACATCTGATACACAATATACATAGAATAACTATTAGTATACTATGTTGAGATATATATATATATAATAACCACAATCTAATACAATCATTTACCTAGATATATGTGGAATGATAAGAACTTTTCAAACCCACACATAATACTACCAAGAGAAGAGAGAAGTGTTCCAGGGGTATTCGGCCATATATTCCATGCTAACTAAGATATTGGGTAAAAACCCATCCTAGAGTCCACTATGTGTGAGTCTCCCTATCAAAATGGGTGGGGTAGGATATGAAATAACGAAACATACATGATATATGTAAATCTCACAGCCAAATTATGAGAAACTACATGACCTTAGAATCATCATCCACAAAAGTTTCAAATGAATCTCGAATGACATTTCTATGGCCTGGGTATCAAACTCTTGAAAGCATTAAGATAATCTATAATTAGTTCATTTTTAATTAATTAATTATTACTAGCATCATTTACATCATTAAGAATTTATCTTAATGATCCTTGTTCTTATTACATTATTAATTCATTTCTTGTATTCTCATGTATGTCATCATCATAAAACAATCATCAAGAACTGACCCCATTATTTCATTAATTTATTTATTATTTCATAGTCATTCGGGAAATATAGGACTAAGAACAAGTTACCAATTAATATATTCACTCATAGTGTATAGTATCAATCTTCTTCATTTAATTGGAAACTCATTATATAAATAATATTCAACCATTAGGCCATTTAACAAACTTATTCATTAGGAATAAAGTATTCATGCTTTCATCACAACCACATCGGAAAATTACAACATCAACTCATTCTATCTATCCCACTACCATCCACAACTCCACATCACATTGTATCAAGTCTATTGTCCCTTCCCAATATCATCCTCATCACTAGACCCACATGACTCCATCACAAACTCGATCATCCCCACCCATATCATCACTATAACTAACACACCATGCCATCATCAAAACCTCATAAATCCCCATCAATTATTTCTATCAGATAAGGTTAATTTTCAAAAAAATAAAGGCTATAGATCCAAATACCAGGAATACATCTTCAATGAATTATTCCATGCATAACTTCATGGAAATCATGGCCAAAACTTGAAAGAAATTCTAGCCTTTATCAAATAAACAAACTCTCGCCTGACCCAAAACTAATTATTTAAGAAATCATTATATTTATATTACCATCCATAATTAGAAAATTATTTTAGCAATTAATATCATTAGATCTATAATTATAAATTTTGAAGGCTGAATATTTTATATTTAATTTGGTGTTCCACCTAATGTTATTTTATCATAAATAAAAAACCCTAGGATTATTATTTCAACAAGCCTCTTTTTATAATAATAAATAATCTACATCATGATTTTTTATATAATATCATAGAATATCTACCATTATAAACAAATGTAACTATAGATGAAATACTATTTAATAAATCTCATTTGAAACAAAAATAATTCCAAAGTGTGGTACAAAATATCCAAAAAATTTCAAAATATAAATATATATACTCTCACATGTGATTATATTTTTTCTCAAGATTTTTTTACAAACCCTTGATAATCATATCGAAGAATGATTTTTTTCTATACATGAAATAATATTATTTAGCAAGATAATAAAAAGAATAAAACATGTGATAATCTCTATTTAAATTTTCAAATACGTAGAATTATCAAATAATTCTCACCATTATTATTTAAGAAGATTAACACCATAAAATGTTATAATTTTGAATTTATAAAATAATAATTTAGCTAAGTTCATGGGATTAAGAATTTCTCTCTCATGGATAATTTAAAGAGTAATTATCTTTGTTCTATGACATGAAATTATTTATTTCTAGTTCTTCTAATAATATTAATGATTATAAAATATTATTATCAATTGTATGTGGAAAATCACCATACACTCTTGTCAAATTTGTTGTTGTTGGAACCTCATTTTTTAACGCTAAAATTAATTTTAATTATGTTCTTATTGGTTTTTACGCTTTATGATATGAACTTACAATATATGTTAATTTTGTGGCATATTAGTTAACTATAGAAAAGACCTATCGTTAGACTTTACATACTAGTAGAAATGTCCCACCATTGAAGACGAGTGACCTTTGAGAAAAAAATTATAAAAGTTTTGAAAATACCTAACTCCAGAATAGAGTCACCATTGAGGATGAATCACCACCATATATAAATTACTATTAAATATGACTTACTATCAGTCTTCACCCACTTCAATTAAATTTTGAAAAGTGTTGAAAAGACCATTTTCCAAAAAAAAACATTCATCACTAGGCTGAATCACCATGGAGAATTACCTACCACCAGATAACCTAACATCATACTGACTCCCCAATTTTGTTGATGCAACACCAAGTTATGTCACTACCAAGATGTGTCACCACTAAGTTTTCTCATATCTAGAAGTGTCATCGTCACTAGTTTTCTTAATTTCAATTAAATGTTCCTAATGAATATATTATGCAATTTTATAAAGAGGATGGTTTTAATGTTTACTCATTAACTATTTCACAGAACATTAATGGTTATGTTAGATCATAGTATAATGATGTAGGATACCCATATGATTGTTCCTTGAAATATATCTATATCATATAGTGTTGTATAATCAATGATGTCACCCTTGTGAGAGATATAAAAGTTGCATAATACAAGAATTACGGCCGAGTGAAATAGATGATCAAGTGTGCCATTCAGTGAAGATCATTATATGGTGAATCATAACCTAAAATTGATTTTGTATGTGATAAGAACACTAGAATGATTGAAAATTACCTTCAGTTAGAACAAAAAAAGTTTACGAAGCTCTATTTTACATCAGTTTTTTTGAGAAACGACTCGAGATCCACTCTGATCTAAATATAAGGAAACTAAATCTTTCATTTCACATTATATTTATAATTAACACATTCTATAATTCATGATTCCTATTATTTCTATTTATCACATTTTATTTTGAGCAGTGTTTCTCTTTCCCTATTTATCAAACACATGCTAAATTATACACATTAACTGGTTGTTACAAGATATATTATACTGTATATTTTTTAATTTTTTACCTAGGGTGTTGTGTATGTGGTCCTTTTGTGGCCTATTATTTTTTATTCCAACCTATTACTATGAAGAGATCATCTTGTGTCTTGAAAAATGGCTATCTACTGTATGATTACCCAATCTAGGTATTGGATCAATTTTATTTTATATAATATTCTTGGATTTAGGTGATTTCCAAGTGGAGGGATTAGGACTTATCTTGAGTTCAAACTCCTTGTTTTAAATATGTTGTGTGTTTTTTCATTCCTTATCTTTCAATTTAATTTATTTAAAAATATAATGAAAATCACAACTTTTGTAGTTAATCATAATCAATTTTTATATATGATTTTTATTAAGTATATTAATTTCATGACTAAAAACACTTTTCATATTATTTTTAATAAGTGTTAATCACTCACTGATAAATATTTTAATAGATAAGAAAATATATCAATATATAATTTTGATTAACTATGATATTTTAATTTAATTAAGTGATTTTATTTAACCATTTTTGGGAAATAAATTTTTATTGGGTACTCAATCCACCCCTCATAAGATACTCACTCCATCCAACATTTGGTATCAGAGGGTTTTAAAAATACATTCAAATATGATTTTAGTTATGTTTTAATGATCTTAAATTTCTGTCAATTCAAAATTCTGTACATTAAATGGATAAGAGGGAAGAAGATTATGCTTCCAATTGACCTCCTTTATTTAATGAAAATATTTATACCCAATGGAAAAATATTTGAAAATTCACACTAAAAGAATGAGTTCAGAAATATGGTATGATATATATTATAAATATAAATTACCTAATATTGATAGGAATTTATTTTATGATTCTACTAAACTGGTGTATTAATAAAAACTAAAAAGCTATTAATGATATTTATTACAATTTAAGAGATGAATAGTTTAATAGGATATCTAATAGTAAAAATTCTAATGAAATATGATACATCTTAGATGTTTCTCAAGAAGTTGATACTAACTTAAATTAAATGAGACTGAATACAAATACAATTAAGTCAGATACATATAAATAAAATGTATAATAATATATGAGTATAATTTATTAATAAATGCAAGAAATTCCATTTATAAAGTTGATGGTGGACATAATTAATTATGCATGTCCTAATAGGTTTTAAAGATAAAATTTCACACATGAAATAAAATCTATTTTAGGAATGGAAAATAGAATTATTATTATTATCATTTGACACATAAATATAAATCATAAATTTATTGGTTAAGAAAAAATTTCTGACCATTGTAAATATATTTGGAATAAAATTTTAATAACTCTTAATAAATAAGTTGATATATATATTTATATACATAAATATAAATCATTATACCTTATACATGAAATTATGTTATGAAACATAAGAAAATCCATTTGATAAATAAAAACAGCCCCTTTACAATACATAGTCTTATAAATACAATTTGAAAAAAACCTTTATCATTTGAATTCAGAAAAAATAGGTAGTTTTATAGATATATATCATTACATATATATGTGTGTGTGTGTGTGTCTGTGTGTTTGTGTATATATATCTTTGTAAAAAACATAAATTTGTAGAATTAAAACCCTTTCAAACCTTAGCTATTAAAAATAAAATGTAAATAAAAAAACTTATCTTATATATATATATACAAAAAAATAGATAGTTAAAGAAACACACACACACATATATGTATATATGAATATAATTATAAACAAATGATAATTTTATTAAATAAAAATTATCCCCATATATAAATCTGTAGGAATGAAGTATTTATGAAGAATTCCGTAAAAAATAAATTTTAACAAAATATTTTTCATAAAAAATTCTTAATGAAATGAATTCGGTATTTATATATTTGTGTACATACTTATATATACATATATATATATAATTGCTGATCAACATAAAACAAAATAAAATTAATTACTTACCTTGATTTGAATTTGGAGGGGGCAGACTGTTGTGAGAGTAGGGTAGTTTTGAAGGAGAATAGTCGGGTCTTACTTGAGTGAGTAGATAGTGGGTTTAAATAACAGTTCTATATATTTTTATAATTTAATCTTGAAAACAAATATAGTGTTATTTTAAACCATTTATGACTTTTTATGAGAAAATCTGTCAAGCTGGGGTTAGGTGGAAGGGGAATTTGATGGTGGTAGATATTTTTGGCAGATGACCAAGTAGTTTTCAGGCTATACGGAGGAAGAAAACTCTCTCATATCTTTTCATTCTAGTTTTATTATTTCTATTATTGTTTTAGTTTCATTTATTTCTTTCATTTTCTCCCTGACAATATTTTCACCCTTTTGTCTTTTTGTTCTATTATTAGTCACATCTCTTTCTCCGCTCATATTCATTTTTAGTCAATATATTATAATTGTAGATTATTTAATATTTGATCAATCATTTAGATTTTTGAAACATTTTAATATTTTATTTTTTTCTTTTAAAAAAAATCGATTCCCATAAAATTATAAAAAAACACACAAACATATATATATATATATATATACAATATAGTAAAAATGATAATTATGTCTATTTATAAAACATATATATATATATTAAATAAAATTTTTTATGTTAAATAATTATATATATTTATAAAACATATAATTTATATTTTCATGTTATGTATATATTAATAAAACATTTCACATTTTTATTCTTTTAATTTTATTCTTGAAATTAGTTTATTTTTTAATTCATATAATTATATATATAAAAAAACGTAACATTTTATACATGTATAAATTAATTTTTTATATTATATATATTTATAATTTCAAAAATATCATAATTTTTATATTTATATTTATTAAAACAAGTTACTATAAAATAAAAATAAAAAAATTATTAATTTCAAATCACGTTAACATTTATTAACATCAAATAAAATAATTTCACTCAAAAAAATTAACATTTTAATATTAAAAATTATAATAATAAAAAATAATAATGTATTTAATGTATATCAATTTTGATTAAATAATTAAAATATTATTTCTACAATTTCAAAATTAATTATTTGATTATGTATAAAATTAAATGCATTCATTCAAAATATTTTTTGTAATAACCTTTTGATAAAATAAATTTTGTTATTCATATCATTTTATAAATAATTTTATGAAAATAATAAAATACATATATACATATTAAAATATTCTTTTACACTAAACAAAACTACAAAATAGAATTTGTTTTTAGAAAATTAATTTAAATATAATTTGTAATAATGTTATTTATATGTATTATTATTACATAAAACTATTAAGATAAATTTTTATATTTTATAACATAATATATTTTTAAACAAAATACTTGGGTGTCACATTTTTCAATCCTTAATAGAATTGAGACCTCAGAATTCATTCATCCGATGAAAAAGAGTTATGAATTTCCATCATTAGAATTAAGGTACCCTAGGACTGATAATCTTCTAGACTCTATCACAACATCTAATCTCCAAATTTGGTTGCACAATTTTAATGATACCAACTACAACATCCTAAGATCACGCTTCCGGGTTCAATGCTTAAAAATACGATGTATTTAAAAAAATAACCAAAAAATTCCCATTTAATTTAAATTTCAAAGAACAGATACCAGTCTATGTTTTGGAGAATTGGATACATTTCATACATCCTAAAAAAACTGAACAAAAATAAATTAACTGAATAGAAATTTTTTCAGGTTGCTGCCTCCTCATAGAACATACATCACAATTAATTCTATTAAACAACTAAAAATAATTTAAAACTAATGGTGAGCCTTTAATGTGCCTAGTTAGGGGGTTTTAAAACGTTAATAAACACTTTTTAAAATAATATCTTATAATAAATATATATATGTATATAAACCTAAAATTCTAATTCTAAAATATTTAAATCCTTTTAATTTATAAAACATTGATTACATAAAATTATTATCTTTGTGAATATCTTTTGGATTTCTCCATAAAAAATACTTATTTTTAATTTTTAATTTATGATACTTGGTATACCAAAATAAAACCATTTAGCCTCTAGTAATAACTCTAATTGAATATATTTACCTTAAGAATTATGGTTTCAATCCATATAACATAACATTTATTACACTAGTGTCGATGTTTAAAAACACTTTCAATGGACCTAAATTTCTCAATCCTAACCCAAAACATTTCGAAAATACATAAATAATATTATTTTCTTCAAAATAAAATAACATTTTTATTAAATGTCATAAAAATATTCTCAAGAGTTTCTAAAATAATTTTTATGAGAATACCATGAAAAATAAATTCTATAAAAATTCAAAGGTTATAAATAAAATACATAATAATATATGGGCACACATGATTAAAAATGAATGGAATAACACTTATAAATTAGATAATGGCTATATCCAATTATTCCAGAGATTCCAAGGGGTGAATATACAATTTAACATCTAAATTAATAACTTGTTTTGGAATGGCACATCAAATGATAACAATAATCATTTCACATATAAATATAAATCATAAAATTATTTGTAAAGAAAAACTCTTAACCATTTTAAATAGATTTTGAAATAAAATATTAATTCCCCTTAATAAATATGTTGATATACATATGTTTATATAAATAAATATAAATCACTATATATTATACATAAAATGATGTTTTCAAAATATAATAAAATCACATTGATAAATATTAAAAACCCCTTCACAAAACATAGGCTTAGAGATTAATTTTAAAAAAAACCATTTTCTTGTGAATTATGAAAAAATAGGTAGTTATATGGGGAAATATACTTACATATATATATATATATGTATATATATAAACAACATAAATAGGTAAAATTAAAGCTGATTAAAAACGTATGTTTTTTAAAAACATAAAACAAAAACAATTATCTTATATATATATATTGAAAATAAATAGTAAAAAGTACATACATACATATATTCATATATATATATATATATCATTGTAAAGATAAGATAATTTGATTAAAAAAATTAAACCGTTATATAAATTTGTAGCAATAAGGGATTTATGATGGATTCCTTAAAAAATACATTAAAAACAAATATTTCCCATAAAAAAATTCTTAATGTGATGAATTTAGTATATATATTTTTTATATAGTAATATATTGGAGTGTGTGTGTTCTGGTGATAATAAAACAAAAAAATAGAATCCCTTACCATTATTTGAATTTGGAGGGCATGAACTGTTGTTAGCATAGGGAATTTTGGATGGAGAAGAGAGAGTCTTATTTGGGGAAGAACATATAATGTTTATATAATAGTTCTATATACTTTTATAATCCAATATTACAAAGGAATCCAATGTTATTTTAAAGACATTATGGTGTTTTTAAGGGAAAATGTGTTGATCTTGGGCATAGTGGAAGGGAACTTCGATGGTGGTAGAGTATTTTTGCGGATGACCTATTGGTTCGTAGGATATAAAGAGGAAGACAACACTCCTGTTTCTTTTCATTTTTGTTTTGTTCTTTTTTATTATTTTAGTTATATTTATTTGAAATGTTTTCTCCATCACGTGATTTTCACTTTTTGACTTTTTGTTCTATCATTAGTCTCGTATCTCTCTCCATTGAAATTTACGTTTTTAGTCAATATATTATAATAATATATTATTTAATATTTGATCAATCATTTCAATTTTTTAGAAAATTTAATATTTTATTTTTTTTATTTAAAAAATCAAATCGATTCACATAAAAAAATAAAACAAAACATATAAATATATACATATACATATCTATAAATATTAAAATAACAAAAAGCATAATTATATATATTTATATAACACAAAAATATAAATATAAATATATATATATATTAAACCACGCTTATATATATGAATAAATTATATATATTTATACAAAATATAATTTAAATTTTCAATTTATGTATTTATTTATAAAACATTTCATAGTTTGTTTTCTTTTTTGTTTTATTCTTTTAATTCATTTGTTTTTAAATTAATATAATTATATATATTAAAACAAAAAGTGCAACATTTTATACATATATAAATGTTTTATATTATATATATTCATATTTTCAAAAAGATCATAAGTATTATATTTATATTTTGTAAAACGTGTTACTATAATATGAACATTCAAAATTTCTTTATGTCAATTCCCCTTAAAATTTTAATGCCAGTATTTAAAATTATTTCACGTAAAAAACATTTGAAATATTAAAATTACTACATATAATACTTGCAAAAAATAATTTATTTAATATACTCATATTATAATAAAATAATTAACATATAATTTCTATCATCACAAAATAAATAATTAGATTAAAGATAAAATTAAATACATTCATTCAAAATATTTTGTTAAATAAATTTTTGATACAATAAATTTTGTTATTAAAATATTTTCAAAATTATTTTTATGAAAAAAAATAAAATACATATATCCATATTAAAATATTATTTTACACAATATCATATTATAAAATGGTATTTGTTTTTCAAACATTAATTTAAAATTAATTTCATTTACAATTATTTATAAAAATTGTTATTAATTAAAAAACTTAATTTAAATTATTATATTTCATTAAAAAATATATTATTAAACAAATTAAGTGTTTGTTATGCTACTCATGAAGATAATCCTGTAAGAGTAAGAATGTTCTTAAAGAAAAACAAATATGAGGTACCTACTGTATCTCTATACATAATTATTATCATTCTGGAGATAAAAATTATAATGATATTTCAAAATATTAAATGATTGAATATTTAAATATGCTTCGAAATACCCTTAATGAGCTTAAATACGAAGAAATGTTTTTAAATAAACTACGTGCACTATATGCTAGAGTTAACAATGACCTTACTATAGAGAAAAGGGAAGATTGGTCAATTTTTTAATGAAATACTGAACTGAAATTGTCAAAAAATAATTAAAGGAAGATTTAGAAAGATTAAAAAATGTAAGGTAAAATCTAACACATCTAATAGGGAAAAAAGTTCGCCAAATTATATTACTAGTTAAAGTTACCAACCTAGATAGAGAAAAATATTTTAGATCACTTCTGTTTCAAAATCCAATTCTTGAAATTATACTAGTTGTTATTTTTCAAGTGGACCTAACAATGTTTTTCATTCAATGATTTTACAATATTCTTATTGGAAACCCATTAATTAAATACGGGTTCCTAAATATATCATTACTAACATTTTTTGACCAAAGAATATTTTGTTTCCAAAACTATTTTTAGAATAATTTTTTTGGGTAAAATTTTTGAACTGAACTTATATATAAGTCTATAGTAACTAAAAAATAGTTTCTATAGACATGTGAGAATAGATTAATCAAGCTTCAGAAACCTAATAATTGTTGATGGGAGAAATTTTACCATTGGTGAAAATTATAAAAGAAAAATAATTGTCTTCAGACTAATACATTACTCTATTTCAGTTTTAATTAGAAGTAATTTTATTTGATTGTTTATAATATAATATTACTAGCATCACACAACTATTTGATGATATTTTTTAGGTGAAATTTGAAAAACATATTGCAGTGTTTTAATCCTAAAAATTATTTTGTAATTATTATTTTGAGAAATAATAATGTGTATGATATTAATTTTGAATCTTTTTTTAAAAAAATAGGTTTATTATTTAAGTTCCATTCATTTTTAATATTGTATTTGGAATAAGAGTCTAGGAAACTATAATATTCAATCAATTAAGAATCTTACCATGAAAGTATTAGTCTGGGATCTACCCAAATGTGAATTTTCAAATGAAAATGTACATAACCCCTGTCAAAAAAAGAAACAATAAAAAATATATTTTAAATTAAAGATACATGTTTTAACATCTCGACATATTGAGTTAGTTATCATGTAATTTTTTATACCATCTAGATTATCTTGTTTAAATGGGAATCCCTATGTCTATGTCCTTGTAGGTGAATTTTCTAGGTATTCTTGGGTATTCCTTTTATCATTCTAACGTGATGCTTTCTCTCACTTTATCAGTTATGATAAATTTGTAGAAATCCTAATTGGACCTATAATTAAGACCATAATAAGTGAAAATGGACATGTGTTTTGAAATCAATACATTGAAGAGTTTTTCTCAAAAAAATTCTATAACCATAACTTATCTCCTCCTAGGTTACCTTAGTAGAATGGAGATGTAGAAAGAAAAAATAGGTCCTTCCAAGAGATAAGCAGAACCATGATTGTAACAACCTGAGATTTTATGAGAATTATTATTTTTAATTTCATTTATGTCTTGTGTTGTATGCTACACCAATATTATCTTGCGCTATATGCAACACCGTATTAGATTGCAGTATACGCAACAATATTCATGGATTGTGTTACACACAGTTTCAAGTTTAGTTGATAGTAGTCATTATACGCAACATTAAGTGTATATATATATATTCAATGTATAAATGAAATATGGTTGGAATATGTTATACTAAACATCAAAGGAGTCTTTCACAACACGCAACCCTGACTTGGCATGCATTACACGCAATCACGACCTTTCTCGATAGCATGTGTAGTACGCAATATCGGGTTTCACTAAATAACAATATATTCTTATATTATTATTATGTAATAGCCATTATGAATAGTATTAAATAAATTTTGAATTTTATAACATTATTATTCATCTTATACATTATCTATAACATTTTATGAGAACAAAATAAATTTTTTTTGGGTAAAATAAGTTTTTTTAAAACAAATACAGTTTTTCTGCCTTTTAATGGGGCACCCACATTAAATCTAGTTTTAATATGTTTATAAGTTCAATTTGAAAAAATAAAATTCTTCCTTGGAATCAGGATATAAAAATTTAATTTGGATAAAAGTTTAATATTATTCTGTTAACTTTCATATTTTAATGAATAGTAAAAACACGCTATATTTTAATTAAAAACAACTTTTTTCATCGTAATAATTTATATGGTTAGATTATCTTTTTAATTGGTTTTAATGTGTAATTAGAATATATTTTTATCATTTAATCCAATGTTGTACATTGGAATTAATTTCACATTGAAATTGGACATAAACAAGTGTCGATCTTTTGATAAATATTGTTTCTTAAAAACATGCTATTTGTTTTGATAACAGGAATTACTTTTAAAATTAGGTAATGCCACTTCTATGTTTGGAATATTGAAAATATTCATCATTTTTGAATTTGGAATATCAAATATAGCTTAGTCTGAATTTTTGGTATTTTTTTGAAAAACTTCAATTTTTGATGAAAAGTGAAACAACTTAATGGTAGTTAAAAAAATGACTCTATCATTTAAAAGAAATTTTACAAATTATGTGAATTTAATTTCGAAAATCCAACATACATGGTTTTTATTAAGATGTAAAATATGGTTCAATAAGATGAAAATAATTTTTGAATAGTAACTTTTGACTTTTATTTGCCATGGTTAAAGGTAAATAGGGTAATTTAAGTTTAAAAGAATATTATAATAATTCAAAATTACCATAAAACTTGTACTAACCTTATTGTATGAGTATTGGCCGACCATGGGCATCATTGGGTCGATTTTGGGACCCCATTGAGCCACTTGGTAGTGATAATGACAATTTGGATTAAATAATTTAATGTAAAGACAAAATTGAAATTTACAAAAAGCTTTTTAGTAATTAATTTTTATAATGGGTTC
This sequence comes from Viscum album, assembly GCA_963277665.1. NCBI lineage: Eukaryota > Viridiplantae > Streptophyta > Magnoliopsida > Santalales > Viscaceae > Viscum > Viscum album. Next base: position 1,547,332,098 of record OY728142.1, read on the forward strand.
TAAAAATTATATTTTAGACTATATATATTCATTGTAATGTTAAAAACATTTCCTACAAGATGTAATTTTTTTAGACATCAAATAAATTAAATTATTGATAACACAATAATGATGCAGTATTTACCTCATTAATAAATGATTTCAATAAATAAGATTATAATGATTAAAATATTATCCAAAACATATCCAATTCTGATTGGATGATTTTATTTATAAGATTAGTCCTATTATCTTTACCTTTAATTATTTTTGGACCTTTTGAAACCGAAGATATGTTTGTAATCACATAATACTTTCACACATTCCAAAGGTGCCCCTCTCCTCCCTTATAAAAGGGCACCTCCTCCCTCTCTTATTTACACAACTTTGAGCCTTCAAGATCAGCCAACCACTGCCAATTCCCCATATAAACTTCCCTAGAAACATTATAGAAGATCTGGTTTCCTCAAAATACCATCTCTAGTGCCTTAATTGGAAGCTTAAAAGAGGTGCATCGAGGAAGAGGTAATCTCTTCTACCGACTCTTTCAAGTTTCTTTCTTCTTCTACTTCCTATTATTTAGTTGTTTCATTTTAAATTAATAAAATAAGTATTAACTTCTATTCATCCTAAGGAAAATTAAATCACCATGTGTGCGTACGTACAGAATACCGTCTCCACGCCGTGGTGTAATCAGATTTTTCCACCACTACCTTACTTGGATGGGTATAATGGTGTAAATAATAACTATATATGATTATTATAAAATCATACTGATTCTAAGATATTATATCTTCCAATCCAATTCCATTCAATAATTATGGGAATGATATCATCGCTCGTGCGTACGTACAGATTACCATCTCCATGATGCGATGATATTCAATCTCCATGTTAACCATTAAAGAATGATTATATAGTATATATAATGAATAATAATTGTATATATAACATAATAATTCTACTGTATTTATGTATAAGTTATTTACTTATTTCCATTCAAGTTAATAAAGAAAGGAAAACATCGCTCATTCGTAGGAACGACCTACCATCCCCATGAATAGTGTATTTCATTTCATTATCTATATATTATATATATATATATACATACACTGAGTATATATGATATATATATATATCCCGATTTAAATTCTGGAATTAAGTAAATCCTGATATAATTAATAATAAAATCGTGAACAACAAGTCCAAACACGTACGATAAATAAAATGATTTTACCCAAAACACTCCTTTAACATAGAATTTACAAAAGAACGGGTAATATTAAGTCATAAAGTGAACCATATATGATATCATAACAATGAATATGATTCTATAATATGTCAATGAAATTATTTAAATCATTATACAAGAGGATCAGATATTTACAAAGCATATCGGACCTAAGGTAAGGGATAACTTTTCCAATCTCGTTTTTATCCGAGATTGTTTATTCGTAAGTATTTACTAGGGTTATTGTTATCATCCAGGCCCATGTTTTATAAAAATGGTTTCATGTATGTTTAATTAAATTTTTACCCATTTTTTAAATTTACCACATGTTATGAAAGGAATCTTACTTTTGTTTACCACATGAGGACCTTTTGGAATTTTCGAACAAAAGTACAAGGAGAATGTTTTTTTAACTTATATGGTGTGAATAGATTTATGTGGTTTCATAACGCCTAATTGTCAAGAAGATTCATCTAAAATACTTCATAAATATTCTTAACAAAATCCTTTTATTTTAAAATTTCATGGCATTTTGTGAAAATAAAATGATTTTTAAGAAGAAAGGATATTTTCAACAAGAATTCATATCAAGTGTTTTTTCAAAACCATTTTCCAACTAAGATGACAATATTTTATATGTGTATGTTTCAAGTATAATGTCTCTATAATTTATGTGGTTTCATTTTTCTTATGATGAAATGATATCCGTTTGTTTTATATGGATTAAGTTATGATGGAATGATGTTTATGAGACCCATTTTATTCATTGGGTTATTATGAATGATGAATGTTTATTGTGTGGCACACGAAAGAATGATTTCATTATGAGATGGGTGGTACCTATATCTTCTTCCAATTCATTTGTTAATGATTTATATCTCATGAGATAGACATGGATGGAATGGAACGTTAATCTGATTCAGTGATATAGGACTGGAATGAGGAGTGAACTCGGTTCAGTAAGGGACTTTGTCCACTAAGATGGTCTTGGCAGCAATGCCTTGGGTACTATGGAAATCATATGATTTAATTAATGTTTTTACCCAATTAAATGTTTTATTCCCATTCTATTTTATCATGATTTATATTCCATTATGATCTATACCATACGTACTGCCATGTTTTATTTCTTTGCTCAAGATTTTGATGTTTAAACATTATGTTCATCTTTTGAAGTTCAAATGTATATAGTTTGTTTTATTTTCTCTATGCTTGCCCTTATTGAGCATTTGCGCTCACCATTTATATGTTTTATCTTTCCCAAGATCTAAAGAAAGGTTTAGATAAGAAAGAAAGTGGATGTTCTTTATGGGAGATGTTGAAGATCTTTCACCATGATTAGAAGATTATGTTCTGAGTTTCCAAAGACACTAAACAATTACAATCTTTGAGGGTTGGTTTTTTTATGTATAAAGTATTCCGCAAAAGTAATTTTAGGTCTATGTACATCATGCTCTGGGTCTCTACAGTTGGTATCAGAGGAAAGGTTTAGTTAACCTTTGGAATCTTGGATGCGAAAACTTTAGGGAGATCCCTAGAGATATTTTGTAGGGTATGTCTAGGGATGTCCGTAAATTTATGTATAAGTATAGGTTATAGTCCTAGAATTATGGTAACAATATTAGAATTAACCCTAAGATGTTATATATTGAAGGTAATCCCTCTTTATTATATTATTTTTCTCTAGCATGATTTTTTCCTCTTACACTATTCTTTTTGGGTTTTAGACGATGGCGCAACACGAAGGAACCGTGTTGATCAATGTAATGGGAAATGCAATGATTGTCCTCTTGAACCAACCAGTGTTATGGGAGATGGAGTGCAATATCTTATTGCTATAATTACACCAGCTATGAATCATTCTATACTTTCGAATGAGAAGAGATGGGAATAATATTCTATAGAGTCCTTCATGGGGAAACATCCACCTTCTTTCAGTGGGTCTTCTGATCAACTTGTTGTTGAACAATGGATCAGTACCATTGAAAAGATACATTCCATACTTTGCTGTTTGGAACATTAAAAAGTCATTCTGGCTTTTTACCATTTAGAAGGTGAAGCAGATCAATTGTGGACTCTAATTAAAAATATGAGACCCCGAGATGAAATTGAATCTATGGAATGGGATGAGTTCAAGAACTTATTTTTCAATAAGTACTTCCCTCGTATTCTACAAAAAAATATGGAAAAGTATTTCCTTGAGATTAAGCAGAAGGATGATGAATCTGTTGGTATATATGAAGAAAATTTTACAAGGCTTGCAAGGTATGAATCTGGCTTGATCATCTGACCTGAAAGTAATGTTGATCGATTCTTCAGTGGTTTAAAACCAAGTCTTCGAAGGGATTAGCTATAAGAGAATTCAGTAGTTATAAAGAAATTGTGAGTTGTTCTATCAAGGTAGAAATGGAAGTTGGTGTTACATATCCATCTCATGGTTTTTACAATAAACAAAAGGTGGAGTTCAAGGAGAAATCTCAGAATAATGGTGAAAATAATATGAATGTTTCTTTATGCTCAAAGTGTTGAAAGAAGCGTGCTGGAGATTGTATTAAAGGGACATGAAAATTTTTTATGTGTGGAAAAGAAGGTCATCGAGCAGCTAAGTGTCGAAGTAATGGAAAAATAGTTACTAATGATGTGAATAGAGAAAAGACTGTAGAGAACGCACCACCGACACTTCAATGCTTCAAGTGAAAGGAAATGGGGCATTATGATAATTAATGGCCTAATCCAAGGGTTAATGATGATCAATGTGAGAAACCTCTTAAGGAAAAGGATAAAGGGAAGTCACATGCGATAACTATTTGTGATGTTGATTATGAATGATGTTGTGAAATGATTAAGTGTTTATGTAATGGGATTTCAAAATAGTATCATGGAATCTCATTTATGGAATCTTGGAATTTTGAAATATCTATGTATTGGTTTTCAATAATTATATGGTACTGGTAAAAATGAAAAGTGATTGAAATATTTTTTGAAAGAAGATGATATATTCATAATAAATAGATATAGAAAAAAATGAAATGATCTCATGACTGACATAAGGAAAAATTTATATCATGGTTTGAGTATATAGAAATTTTGGGATTTTGGTATGTGGAAATTGTTAAATTTTGACAGAATTCATGTTTTCACGAAGGGTCAATGGGTATTCATTTTTTAAGATAATACAATATTGATTTATTCATATGTTTGGAATGCGATAAACAAGATATATCTTGTGATATATGAATGATAAATGATGGTATTCACGTTCTTGTTATATGACCTTTTTAGTAATCGTTCTATTTATACTATGAGTTTGGAAAGAAGTATTTTGGAAAAGCCTATATATTGGAATGGATTATGTGAAACATAAGTTAGTATTATTTAAGGATAGAAATATTTTTGATATTATTGATAGAATGTCATAATAGTGTAGTTTAAGAAAAGGGTCAACCTACAGAATGGGCGACAACCCGTTGCTTCGGATGAGGATGTGGGAATCAAACCCACAACCAAAGTGTGACATGATTTTATCGCTTACCACTGGCCTACAGGAAGTACCTGTTTAGTTGAAATTAGTTTTATATTATTAAGTGGTCTGATATTTGAAGTATAAGTTTATTTTTGGAACCATATACGATTAATCTCACCGTAGATGGACTTATGTATATAATTTCTAACTTTATGTCTGAAATAGATGGAATGACCTATCATTCTATCGTGTGATCCGTTAACACTTCACGGAATACACTTTCAACTTAATTTCTTTAAGAGATGAAGTGGAAATTGTTGAAGGCATGAACAAAAATGATATTGTACCAAAATCAAGTATGTATTTCTTTTAATTCAAAAAAATTCTTCAACATTAGAATTATGATCTTGAAAACCAAAAATGTTTTCTTAGTGCCCTTATATCTGATGAATCAGATGGTACCTTAGATCATCACAAATTTATGTCTTTGTGATTGATGGATTTTTCATAGCCATGTTCTCTACCACTCTCCATCAAAACTTGATGGTTAGTTTTCTCTTCCAAATCCATATTTTCACCGATGTTGTCCTATGTGGAAACCTAGTGTTGATTTACATTGGGTGACTATTATGATTCTAACTTTCTTTTTTAAAATGAAGTTTTAGTATTCCTTTTTACGATGTGGGTTTCTATGAACGAAACATTCAAGTAGTAAACCATTTATAACCCCGATGAATTTCAAGGGTGAAGTTCATTTTGAGGGGGGTAGAATGTAACAACCCAAAATTTTATGAGAATTATTCTTTTTAATTTCATTGATGTATTGTGTTGTATGATACACCAAGATTATCTTGCGCTATACGCAACACTGTATTAGCTTGCAGTATACAGAACACTACTCTTGGATTATGTTACACACAATTTCAAGTTCGTTTGATAGTATTCATTCTATGAAACATTGAGTGTATATATATATATTCAATGTATAAATGATATATGGTTGGATTCTGTTATATGAAAAATCCACGAAGTCTTTCACAACACGCAACCCTGACTTGGATTGCATTACACGCAATCGCGACCTTTCTCGATAGCGTGTGTAGTACGCAATACCGGGTTACACTAAACAACGATATATTGTTGTAATATTATTTTGGACTAGCCTTTATGAATAGTATTAACTAAATTTTAAATTTTATAACATTATTACTCATCTTACAAATTTTCTAGAACATTTTATGAGAACAAAATAAATTTTTCGGGTAAAATAAGTATTTTTTTTATAAATGCAGTTTTTCCACCTTCTAATGGCGCACCCACATTAAATATAGTTTATAACATGCTTATAATTTTAATTTGACAATATAAATTTCTTCCATGGAATCAGAATATAAAACTTTAATTTGGGTAAATTTTTCATATTATTCTGATAACTCTCATATTTTAATGAATAGTAAAAACACGCTATATTTTAATTAAAAAAACATTTTTCATCGCAATAATTTATATGGTTATATTATATTTTTAATTGTTTTTAAATTTTAATTAGAATATATTTTTTCCATTTAATCCAATTATGGACATTGGAATTAATTTCACATTGAAATTGGACATAAACAAGTGTCGATCTTTTGATAGTTATTGTTTCTTAAAAACATGCTATTTTTTTAATAAAGAGAATTAATTTTAAAATTAATTAATGCCAATTATATGTTTTTAATATGTAAAAATAGACATCATTTTTCAATTTGGAATATCAAAATTAGCTTAGGCTGAATTTTTGGTATTTTTCTGAAAAACATCAATTTTTGATGAAAACTGAAACCACTTAGTGGTAGATATAAAACTGAATCTTTCCTTTAAATGAAATTTTACCACTTATTTGAATTTAATTTCAAAAATCTGACATAAATTGTTGTTATCAAGAAGTAAAATTTTGTTCAATATGATTAAAAATATTTTTTGAATAGTAACTTTTGACTTTTATTTACCGTGGTTAAAGGTAAACAGGGTAATTCAAGGTTAAAAGAATATTATAATAATTCAAAATTACCTTAACACTTGTCCTAAACTTTTTGGATGATTAGTGGCCGACCATGGGAATCATTGGGTAGATTTTGGTAACCCATTGATCCACTTGGTAGTGATAATGACAATTTGGATTAAAGAATTTAATGTAAAGACAAAATTGACATTAACAAAATTATTTTAATAATTAATATTTATAAGGGGTTGTATAAATAATATGTTCGACTGTAAATATTCATTGTAAATATAAAACTATTTCCTACATGATGGAATTTTTTTATAATTTTTAGACATCATATAAATTAAATTATTTATGAAACAATAATTATGCAGTATTTACCTCATTAATAAATGATTTAAATAAATAAAATTATAATGATTAAAATATTATCCAAAACAAGTCCAATTCTGATTTGATGATTTTATTTATACCATGAGTCATCTTATCTTCATCTTTAATTATTTTTGGATCTTTTTAAACCTAATATATGTTTATAATAAAATAATATTTTCACACTTTCCAAAGATGCCCCTCTCCTTCCTTATAAAAGGGAACCTCCTTCCTCTCCTCTTTACACAACTTTGAGCCATAAATCTCGGCCAACCCATGCCAATTTCCCTTCTCAACTTCCCTAGAAACATTATATAGGTATTGATCTCCTCAAAAGACCAACTCTAGTTCCTAAAGAGGTGCGTCGAGGAAGAGGTAATCTCTTCTACTGACTCTTTCAAGTTTCTTTCTTCTTCTACATCCTATTATTTAGTTGCATCATTATAAATTAATAAAATCAGTATTAATTATAAACTGATATGTTGTTATAAATATGAAACAACCATATTTCATCTTCTATTCATCCTATGGAAAACGAAATCACCGCATGTGCGTACGTACGGAATACCGTCTCCACGTCGTGGTGTAATCAGTTTTCCCACCACCACCTTACTGGGATGAGTATAATGGTGTAAATAATACCTATATATGATTATTATAACATCATACTGAATCTAATATTTTATTTCACCCACTCCATTTCCATTCAATAATTATGGGAATGATATCATCGCTAGTGCGTACGTACGGATTACAGTCTCCACGACGCGATGAGATTCAATCTCCATGTTAACCATTAAAGAATGATTATACAGTATATATAATGAATAATAATGGTATATATAACATATTAATTCTAATTTATTTATGTATAAGTTATTTACTTACTTCTATTCAAGTCAATAAAGAAAGGAAAACAACGTTCATGCGTACGTACGGCCTACCGTCTCCATGAATGGTGTATTTCATTTCATTAATCTATATTATATATATATATATATACTTAATATATATGATATATATATATATATATCTTTATTTAAATTCTGGAATTAAGTAAATCATGATATATGTAATAATAATATCATGAACAACAAGTCCAAACACGTATGATAAATAAAACAATTTTACCCAAAACACTGCTTTAACATGGATTTTACAAGAGTACGGGTAATATTAAGTCATTAAGTGAACCATATATGATATCATAACCATGAATATGATTCTATAATAATTCAATGACATTATTTAAATCATTATACAGGAGGTTCAGATATGTATGAAGCATATCAGACCTAAGTTGAGAGATAACTTTTCCAATCTCGTTTTTTTCCGAGATTGTTTATTCGTAATTATTTACTCGGGTTATTGTTATCATCCATGCCCATGTTTTATAAAAATGTTTTCATGTATGTTTAAAGTCATTTTTACCTATTTTAAAAATTTTCCACATGTTATGAAAGGAATCTTACTTTTTTTTACCACATGAGGAACTTTTTGACTTTTCCGATAAAAGTACGAGGAGAATGTATTTTTTAACTTATATGGCGTGAATGAATTTTTATGGTTTCATAAAGACTAATTCTAATGAAGATTAATATAAAATATTTCATGTGTATTTTCAAAAAAATCCTTTTCTTTTAAAATTTCATGTCATTTTGTGAAAAGAAAATGATTTTGAAGAAGAAATTTTTTTTTCATCAAGATTTCATATCAAGTGTTTTATCAAAACAATTTTCCATCTATGATGGAATTATTTCATATTTGTATGTTTTAAGTATAATTTATATATTATTTAAATGGTTTTAATTTTATTATGATGAAATGATATCCATTTGTTTTATATGGATTATTTTATGATGGAATGATGTTTATAAAACCCATTTTATTCATTGGGTTACTATGAATGATGTATGTTTATTTTGTGGCATATGAAAGAATGATTTCATTATGAGATGGGTGGGACCTATATCTCCCTCTAATTAATTGGGTAAATATTTATATCTCATGAGAAAGACATGGCTGGTATGGTAAGATAATCTGGTTCCGTGATACAGTACTGGAACGAGGAGTGAACTCGGTTGAGTAAGGGACTTTGTCAACTAAGATGGTCTTGGGAGTAATTCCTTGGCTGCTATGGAAATAATATCATGTACTTAATGTTTTTCCACAATTAAATTTTTTATTCCCATGCTATTTTATCATTATGGATGTTCCATTATGATCTATTCCTTATGTACTTCCTTGTTTTATTTCATTGCTCAAGATTTTGATGTTTAAAAAATATGTTCATGTTTTTAAGTTCAAATGTATATGGTTTGTTTTATTTTCTCCATGCATACCCTTACTGAGCATTTCAGCTCACCCTTTATATGTTTTCTCTTCCCCAGGATATAAATAATGGTTTAGGTAAAAAAAGGGGAAGATCTTTATGGGAGATGTTGAAGATCTTTCACCGCGATTAGAAGATTATGTTTCGAGTTTCCAAAGACACTAAACTATTACGATCCTTGAGTGTTGGTTTTTTTATGTATTAAGAATTCCTCAAAATTAATGTAATGTCTATGTACGTCATGCTCTGGGTCTCTACAATGATTAATAAATATGATTTAGATAGAGGTATACATACAATAGCTTCAAAAATAAACCATGTAGAACATTAATAATTCATGTTATAGGCTGAACATAAAAACATAAACGATTAAATTAATGATAAGTTATGGGTAATGGATATTCAAGAAGAACTTAATAAATTTTAAATAAATAATTTTTATGTACTTTTATATTTATATAATTGCACTGTGACTATAGGCACTAAATGGTTTTATAGAAACAATGATGATGAATCATGAACAATAGTATGGAATATGTCTATACTTGTTACACAAGGGTATAATAAAGAATATGGTATAGACTATGAGAAAACCTTTTCACCATTATTGAGACATGAATCCATTATCATTACACTTTAGTATAAAACACCTTATTCTTTCATAATATATCAAATGGATGTTATAAGTGAATTCATGAATGGTTATATAATTATGGATTTTTTTAGAACAATTCCTTGGATTTCAAAACCCTCATTTTCAAAATCATGTTTTTAAACTAAAAAATTTATGTGGTTAAAGACAAGATCGTAGATCTTTGTATGATAGGATTAGCTCTTTTTTTCTAATGTTTTTTGAAAAGGTATTGATTATACTACCATATTTATAATAATAATTTAAAAAAATGTTTTAGTTGCTCAAATCTATAGAGGTGATATTATTTTTGGGTCATCTAATTTTTTGTACTTATTTTTAAAAGATAATTAAAAATGAATTTCAAATCTGTTTAATAGGTGAATTTAAGTTATTTCATGGTTTTCATATTTTTCATAATAAATTAAAAATTATATTTAATCAATGAAAATATTCTAAATATATTTTAATGTGTTTTATTTTAGATAGAACTATGAGTAGTTCCACTCTTATGAGTACAACCTATAAGTTGGATCATGATGATGCTGGGAAATCATTGGATCAAACCAGTTATAAAGGAATGATTAGATGTCGAGTCTACTTAACTTCTATCTGACCTAGAATTATTTTTAGTGTTTATATGTGTAATTATCTTTAATAAATCCAAAAATCATCAAACGTACATACTATAAAAAGGAATTTTAAATACAACATGTATAAATCTAATTTAGGATTGTTCTGTCCTATAGAACACGCATTTGAAGTAGTGAGTTATTCAAATTCTAATTTTTTTTGGGTGTCAATTATATTGAATTAAAACCTCTAGAACATTTCATCTTTTTGGAAATTTTCTAGTATATTAGTATAGTAAAAAATAAATTTCATTGTATACTATAGAAGCCACATACATAGCTATAGGTAGCTGTTGTACTCATTTTTTTGGATAAAACAGACTTTTATAGACTATGGATATCAATTATGATGGGTATCTATAAATTGTGACAAAAAAAGTGATATAAAAATTTCCAAGAACCTTGTATATCACACTAGAAAAAAACATATTGATGTAAGAAATCATTTTTTCTTAGATAGATTTCAAAACATTTATATAACTATAGAATACATTGCAACTGAATATCATTTTACTGATATTTTTCATAGACATTAACTTCTAAGGGAATTAACTACATCAAATATGAATTAAGAATTATTAATTTTTAATAATCGTAATTTCTTGGGAACCTCCATTTGAGTTTAACAACCATTGGAGTTTACCCACCATTGGAGTTTACCCACCGTTGGAGTTTACCCACCGTTGGAGATAACCCAAAATTTGAAATGACCTTCTATGAGTTCTAAAATATCATTTATTTTTTTTATTTATGGGTTATTTAATTAAATTAATTATCATTTAAATTATTTTTTGTTTTACCAATTTAGAAATCTTTTAAATATATAAATTATGGACTTATTCAAATCTAAATGATCACTCACTCTATCTCCCAAAAATTCTTTACTACATTTCTATCCCGACCATACACCTTCCATAAAACTAATCTAAACAATATGAACAATTAAAAATGTTCATAGTGATGTGAGATGCAGTTTCATATTTGGATGAGTCGTGTGCTTCATAGAAAAACAAAGGTGATTTGAGCCATCCCAGATTCGAGATGTGAAACACACTTATCATGGATTTAATACTATTAGCTGAGAAAGAAGTAAATTCTGAGTGACTACAATCATGATCTCCTTTTGTACATAGATTAAGTAATTATCTAGTATGGTTAGAGTGGTTTTCAAACAATTATATTTCATTATATTTAAGTTTAGTTCTTTAGTTTCATCTGAATAATGATTTTATCTTTTGAGAAGACAAATACATGGTTCATAGAAAGATTAATGTGAAGAAAGTTGATTTTTCTTCATGATAATAGGATAGACGAATTTAAGGGCCTCATGATGGTGTTCCAAATTATTTTCTAGGATCTATTCCAAGTGATTTCGATAACTTCACGCATGAGGATAATTTAAAAGAGATTTATAGATATAGAATTGTAGTAAGACCAACTTCTATAGGGATAGATGGAAAGTTTCATTTATTGTTCTAGTTTATTCATCATATGTTAGGCCCAAGGAAAGGAGACTTTAAACAAATGAGATATCATGATGTATATATCTTATTTCATAAGAATAGAGGAGCATAAATTAATTTTTGAAGATATCTAATGATTTATATGATGGAGATGTGAATGAAATTGTCCAGACAAAATTCTCTTAAGAAACAAAAAATAATTTTATCAATGATAGAGGATAAAGGATTGGAAGATTAAGATGATGAAGAAGAGGTGAACTATCGAGGATTTTTCTATAAAATATTCCTTTGTATGTGAATGAATATAAATTGGATCTCTTGGAAGAGGTAATGTTTTGTTGATGCTAATAATCTTCTTGGGGATATTAATCATGTCAATCACTGAAAAAGGTCGACAAATATTGTTTATCTTGGCTTGGATACAGATGAATTGGTAGAGTATTATGATGAGGTATAAGAATAAAAAGAGTAAGCTACTACTTCTAGTGATTTTGAAGAATTTTTTTTTCATTTGATCAGAGCATTGACATAGATATTCCCGTAATTTCTTTAGTTATCTATTTTTCTGCACCTAGTCCCCCAAGATATATCCCTGATAGATAGAGTCTTTTAATGGAAGTAAGTGAAGAAAACGAAACTGAGGTTTCTAGAGAATAATAGTTTAAGAGATATTCTGAATTCTTCTAATGAAATTAGAGATGAAAATGAAGGTGATAAAGAAGATGATGAAAATGGTAAATAAGAAGAAAATGGAGATGAAGAAGAATATGCAGAAAATATTGAAGTAGAATAAAATGGGAATGATGAAGTTGATGAAATTGTTGATGAAGAATAGAATGTAAATGATGACGGAAAAGAAGGTATATATGGAAAAGATTACGAAAATAGTGACAGATATGGTAGGGGAGATACTAGTTGTTAAGACCATGATTGTCCTATAGAACTTATTATTGTTGAAGATGTTGAGAATACCTAGTTACTTGCTTCTTCTCTAGGTTTTTCAATTTCATCTAGGTCTGAGGAGAGACCGGTCTTCATTCAATGTATTGATAGAGCTATTAGGGATGAGTTGGGATTAGTTATTGAGGGGAGGAACCACCAAGCCCTATTAGTCCCTATATTGATATTATAGATGGAGACTACATTGATACTAATATTGATGAGAATATGGTTTTGGAACAAACAATTATTGATCATACTGATGGTGAATCCAATGTGGATAAAGCTAATGTGTAGAAATTTATAGAGAAAATGGATTTTGTGCATATGTTTACTGATAATTTAGTTATTGATAATTATATAGTGCCACTATATGGTTTGGTGTCCTTGATTTTGAGGAGTGGAAAAGGTATCAAGGGTATGTGACGCTAGGCCTGGACTAACCTAATTCAGATGATGATACCAGTCCACTAAAGCATCGTGAACATGATATTACAGTTCGAGAAAAGATGGTAAATAAGGAATCAATGGTGGATCATATAGATGAAGAAGAAGAGTTACATAGAGTTTATTTCAATATTCTTGATAGATTTGATCATTCATAGGAACTATTCATTGCTTCTATAGGCTTTTTTACTACTATAGTAATTCCACCTATTATATTTTTGTTACTATTGATAGTGTATCCTGAGATGGCCTGATGTCCTTCAGATAATGTGTTATCTATAATTTTGGTATGCTGTTGAGAAATCAAGAACCTCTTATCACTAGGATCAACAAACAATATGCAAGGTACTTTCATGACATTATGATACACCACATCTAGACTAATATGATTCATCACGTTTCAGAAGTAGAGATAGGGAATAGATGACTTTCCAGTGATATATAGTATTTTAGATTAGTCCTAGATGGTATGTACACTTCCTTTTCGGCTAGTACAGATACCTTTTCAAACATGCTGGAGAGTATTCCTTAAACACCTTATACTTTTATTTTTACACCTCCCACTAATTCTTTGGATGTTGATTTGATCCAAAGAGTGGTTAGAGAATAAATTCCAGCTGTTTATACAGATTTCATAGCTCACCCTCTGTATACATTAACCAAAATCTGGAATATGTATGATCATATATATAAGATGGAAAGATAATGCGTCAATGAATTCATAGCTATTAGATATACCATTACAAATTCAATCAAGTTTTACCATTCTAGGATCTACACTGACCATGGGATTAACACTCACTGTATTTTCCTGACTAAGAACCTGAGAATGCCTTTAGTCACTCAATCATTAAAATAATAGGCCAATTAGTATAAAGTGATTACCCAAATTATTTAGTCATTTATAGAGGTGAAAAACACTTTTTTAGTGCTATGAAATGAGGTGGAGATATTATCATGTAATTCATCAATATAATGAATCCATTTTTTCAGATGTTGGGAACCACAGTCGTGGATCGGGATGTTATTCTTTTGACTGCTCATTTCACTCGTCAAACCACTAATATAGAGTTATTTAGAACTGAAATTAACTAAGATCCCAATTCTCCTTTAAATTCACGGTTCTATCCATTTATCCTCATTCCTAGAGAACCTGTCAAGCATCGTCGACTGATTATTATTAGAGAGGATCCTTCTCTACCTGTTGTCCCTATAGCTGTCACTATATTTTCCTCAGCATCAACCACTATGCCCTTTGAATTTGATAAGATAGATGGAAAGGAATATATTGATTCAACTACTCATGAAATAGTAATTGATAATATACATTAAGTATTTCATCAGTATTTTTTGTATGACATTTTTTATCTGTTTTTGGAGCACATCAATTACATTTGTGCTTCAATGGAAATTGTCTTCTTACTAAATTTCTTCTTCATTTCATTTACTATTTTTCTTTCCAACTTTTCATAATCCTAAAAGGGGTATAATTCTTATGGAATTTATTATACATTTAAATTATTTTATTCTTCTATAAGAATTTAGTTTATTCATTTGACATTATCTTAATTAATCAGGAGTATTTACTTTTACAATTATATTATCCTTTGATACCTTATTCAGTTTTATATATTTTTTACTTAATATCATAGATACCATTATTATTTATGTTAAAATTTATGTTTAAACCATCACGTTAGCATTTAAGGTTTTATGAAAATATATCAAATTTTTCGAATGACATCTATTTTAAGCCAATGTTTATCCTTTACATGTTTATAAAATTCCATTATTTGTGATAATAAATCAGTAATATTGTTAGCACCTTTGAAATTTAATGCTAAAATATCATGTTAATTATGTTTTAATAGTATTTAGGATTTATAATTGCATCCTAAAACATAAGGTAGTTTGGTGAGATATTGGTTATGTATAGAAAATAAATGTCAGCACACATTAATAAAAATTATAAGTGACTTTCCTTTGAAGAAGAGTTACCATCAGGATGGAAATTAAGAAATTTTTTGGAATTATATACCACTAGAAATGTGTAACCATTTGGGATGACCCACCACCAGATATTACTCACCATTGATGATTAATTTCGTTCAAACTTTAATCACCAACAAGAAATTTGAAAAACTATTGAAAATACCTTCCCCTAGAAAAGAATAACTGCTGGGATGAGTCGCTAATGATCATGGCCTATCTCCATATAACCTACCATAGGATTGAATCACTGATTTTCATGTCTCATAGCCAACTTTATTGACCACTAGAAAGTTTCACCACAAGAGTTTTCTCACTGCCAGAAGAGTCACAATCACTTTTCTTCTTAATTTTTATTTAATTTTTATAATTTAAATATTATCTAGTTTAATGATGAGTATTATTTTAATGGTTATTATTAAACTATTATAGAGAAAATTAAAGGTTATGTTCAATATTATTACTAGGATGCATGATATCAAGATGATTATTCCTTCAATATCTCTCCATACTGTAGTGCTATATAATCAAATAAGTAACCCCCATCTTAGATATACAAGTGAGAGAATACAAGCGGGTTGGTCGAGTGAAAACAAACAATCAAGTGTGACATTTAGTGAAGATCAGTACATGGTGCATCATTATCTGCAACCAACATTGGATGATTGAAGAACACTAGACATTAATAACCTTCAATAAAGTCAAAAAAAATATAGCATATGATGGTTTGTTTTACTGTGCTTTCTGATAAATGACCATATCTCCGCTCCAAGAAACATCTGAGGAAACCCCTTCTTTCAGGGCGCATCATATTAAGAAACACTTCATTCCTTAATTTTTACACATACTATTTAAATTTTTTTCATTTAGTTTCATGATTTTTGTGGTTTACCCTATTTATCAAACAAACACTGACTTGTGCACTTTAACTGAAAGATAAATATATATTCTACACTCTCTTTACATTGTTCATCCAAAATATTGATGAAGAGATATGTATGTGGTATTTTTTTTATATCCATGATTATTGTGGAAGTGGTCTTTATGTAGCCTGGATAGCTGGTTAGCTATTGTATGTTTACCTAATCTATGTTTTGGATCATCATTTTTTTATATAATATTTTTTGTAAAAGGTGATTTTCATGTGGAGGGGGATGGTTTTTAAGTTAAGACATAACCCATTATTTTAATTCCATTGTGTGTTTTGTTTTGTTTAATTTCCAAGATTTAATCTATAAAAAAACAATACTCTGTTAGATAATATTAATTAGTTTTTACAGATGATTTTGATTTAGTAACTTGATTTAAAAATTTAAGATTGTGTTCAGATTATTTTATATGAGACTTAATCACTCTTTGAGAAATATTTTAGAAGATTATAACATATCTTAATATTATTTTGGATTTACTAAACTGTTTTAATTTAATTAGGGTATTTTATTTAAACTTATATTGAACAAAAAAAGTTGTTGGGTACTCAATTCACCCCCTCTAGAGATACTCTGACAAAAAATTATCAAAAATATATGTATCAATATGATATTTCTATATTATAAGATTCCTCGACCTGAAATATGTTTACTCATTAAATTATAGAAAATAAAAATAATAGGATAATCATTTTATGAATGAAAAAATAATTTCTTCCATTATTTGAAATAACACATTAATTCTATTACATGAATGTGTAGTATTAATAAAAAAATTATACTACATAATAATTATTACTTTACAGAAAACTAGAATTAATAATATTTCACTGTCATTAACATAAATACCCAACTTTCATTTCATCACCCTCTTTTATAATTTTCATATTATCACATAATCATGCGACTATTTTTTATATATAATAATCTTATTATGGTTAATAAAATTCATCTAAATAGTAGAATCTAAAATCATATAATTTTACACTTTTATGGATAAAAATCAATAAGATTTCTTAGATCCCCTACCAAGATATTTCCTTTTCATATTTCTACACCAAAATAAGAAGAGAGAGACAATTTTAATTTTTCATACAAATCACGACAAAGGGCCCAAGATCACATGAATTATATTTTCAAGACTCTATAGAAATATCACAGGGTTATCTATATGGGAGAATGATCTATGGAAGATAACAAAATATTTAATCATTTCACAAATATTGACAACACACATTCAGAATTATCCCTAAAAAATACACAACAATGAATTTTCTGATTAAAATCAACATTTAATATATATTCAAAGAATAAAGTTAATTGTAGAGAGATTAAAATAATCCAAATATGATTTATGAATAATTAAAAAATCCAATTAATAAAAAAATGATTTTAGGATTTTGAATTATTGATAATTCATTTTATATATTAAATAAGAAGAAAAACTAGAAATCTGGTAAATTATCGTTACCCATACATAGGTACATAGTGTTTTGTATGGGTAGCTTTGTTTACATTTATGCAATGTCAAGAAATAATGGTTACCCTGATGTGTGTATTAAAAGTCTTACATTACCCTAGATCATTAAATAATATAACAAACATACCTTTATGTAAGATTCTAATTAAACTAACAATGATTTGACTCTTACCTTCTCACAGCGCATGGGAGATCCTAGCTACCCTTTCATAACCTATAGAAAATAACCTTCATCAGAACAAAAAAAATTCAATAATCATACAAAACAAAAAAAAGTTCCCTTAGAAAACAAATAGAAAATATTCTTTACCATTACAAAATATTTTGAAAACAATACATACCCTTATGAAACTTAAAGATCATGTGTAAAGGTAAATGTTTCATTAAAGAAGATATATTTTTAATTAAAATAACATATAAATAAATATGAAAGTGGATTATTCACACATAAAAAAATAGTAAAATACTTTTTAGAATTGTAGAATTATATTAAAACAATCAAATTAATTTACAAATATATTTTTAACAATTTGAAATTATATTATTAGCTTGTAAACCCTATTAAAATTAAATTTATAAATTATAAAATTATTTTAAAATAACATCTAATTTTTTTGAAATTAATCTCAAATAATTGGACACTCGGGACCAAAAAAGGTAGGGATTAATAATATCCGAACCCCTACATTAGATAACTTCAAAACATTTAACATCAATAAGAATTAAAATAAACCATGAAAGGAGATGGAAGGGATGAGAAATAAATAAACTACCAAGTGAGATACTTCTGATGTTTCTCAATAAATTTAGAATAAATAAACTACTATGTAATCCATATATACAGTGACATAACATTTTAAAACAATATCACAAGGGATACAAATCTCATATAATAACTAGGATAATAATAAAAAACTACATCAAGAGGATAATCAATAACTTATATTAACAAAAGATCAAATACTTTATCCCAAAAAAATTCAAGTATTAAAAAAATTATAATTTTTACAACACACCCATGAATCTCATATAAAGTATGTTCACATCATAGGCCACATAGATAACAAGAAAAAACATTGAAAACCATGTATATCCAATCAATGAAATCTGAACATATTTTTTAAAAGGTCATTTATTTCAGGATATGAATCCAACCATTTATATTAAAACTGATTAAAATTAAAAAAATGTTGAACAGTTTTTTCCCCAATTATCTAGTTCTTTAAATTTAGAAGCATAATAAATCTTCAAATGGAATTTTTTTTAAATATTTCTCATATCAAGGTATTTATGAAAATATATTTTGTGAAAACACTTTCAATAATCTTTCAAAACCACTTTTAAAATAAATATAATCTTCATGATTGAATAGTAATTTCCTATTTAATTAAAAAATTTTCCACAAAATAAATTTTTCCAAGAGGGTATCATAGAATATTTTAATAAAAAATGAATTAAATTTACAATGTTGACATTCTGAAAGTAAATTTAACTTTTCCAAAAATATATATCATTTTTTACATGAGTTTCGTGATAACTCACATAAATAGGCATGTTACATATTTTCATCAAATTACTTTGATTCAACTATCCCTGATCTACTATACACTTTATAAACATAATATTAATAAATATAACCTCTAAAACAAAGGGAACTAAAATATAACATATAAATTTAATTACAAACATATTCTAAGGTTTGAACTATCCACTTAATTTGGTTTTAAATTTTTTCCATGTTTGTAAACAAATCATTTTTCACGAGGGGCACACTCATGAAAAATAAATAAATTATATAATGAAACATTCACTATAGGTTAAATGAATTACTTTTAAGAGTTATATAAAAATGTCCCATAACATTTCTCAATCATCACAAGAACCGAGATCAACTGAGCAACCTAAAATATAAAAATCAAAGAATCACATCCACCATATCATGATATTATCTACATTGGAGAGAACTAAGTCACCCATAATGTTTTAAATTTTTTTTGTAATATAACACATTATGGTATGTGATGTTTCCCTTCTCTAAATATATTCAAGGAAGTATCATGCAAATAATAAATTTACATGCTCGATCACATTATAAAAGAATTTAATCTAAAAAAAGATGGAAATTAATCCAACACATGATAAATGTAAATTAAAGACATTTTATAATATTATCCTTTATCGAACTAGGGATAATATCACCAGGAATGAGTGAAGGATATATTTATTAGAACAAGAAAATACATATTAGACATCCTTCCCCCATACCAAATCTCTACCACATCGAGCCTTAGAGAAGAGTATAAGATTAACATGATGATATAAACCCCCCACACCAATAGAAAAAACAAGGCCCGATGAGAGAGTAATAAACTATTATGAATGACTTTATAGAAACCCTTTCCCTAGAAAACATCTAAAACTCAAAATTAGCTCTATGTAAGGAGTCATAATTACCATCCTTGAAAGAATTTTATTGTGGATTTGAATATAAAAGGATAAATTGATACAAATTGTCATTGATAAATTATTTATTAGGTGGATTCAATTGAGAGAACTGGGAGGTTTCTTTACACCCATTCGGAATGAAAATATATCATAGAATGAAATAAACTAGGTAATTTAAAACAAGGGGTTAATGTAATGACCAAACATTTCACAAAGGTATAGATTATTGTTTTTGAAATTTAATTCCTTTTTTTATCCTAGTGAGTGTTCCATACAACCCAAGGAAAGTCTCAAGAGAGTATGGGGATTTACAATGTCTGAATCTCTATAAATTAGTGAAATAGACTGAGCCACATGGTTAGAACACAATTACTGCTAAACATACAACTCAACTGTGTGGGGGAACTTGGTGCATAGAAAGGGTCCATAGGGTTAGAATGAATCATGAAATCCAGGATGCATGGTAAGGCTACTTATCTCATACAAGTGATAATGGAATTTTTTATGGGCTACGTATGGTTAGTCAAACTGTGTGCTAGGATAGTACGAGGTGTGGCTTAGAACAGATCCAAAAATTTAATTGGAAGCTTTATTGTGTACATTTTTTTCGATGGTGGGATCGCACCACGAACCTATTAATTTTTTTTTCAAATGTACCTTTTTACCCATCTTCTTATTTAACTAATCCTATCCCTTTCCCCTCACTTTTCACAATTAGTTGTCACATGCCTATGGGAAATCTCATCCATTATTTGGCTAGGATTCAAGCTTAATCTTCAATGCATCGCTAGATTAGAAAAAAAATAAAACTTGTTAGATAAAAATTGGTAATATCTATAATCCTATTCATTCCTTCATTATTTTCTGTCACTTTCTCCTATAATATTCTAGTGCAAGATCATTTTCCATATTATTAAATAACTTTTTTATTTAGATGATTTATTCTATTATACTCGAATACTAAATATGATATTGGATAAAGACTCATATAAAAACCTATGGTAGGTTTTATAAAAATTTTAACTAAATGTTTAGGTGTTTTTTAACATATCTCTAATGTGCCGCATTCCAGAAATATCTATAAATTTACATAAAAATGTGTTTTCCATTCTAAATTAATTTTATGTAGTTGATATTATATCATAGTTATATGTTAAATTATTAGAGTATGTATACATCATTGACCACCACCCATTTGGGTGTGTTCAATGAATTATTCCTTGAGTTAAATGTTTAATTGAATCAACCACCTCATAATTGGTTTTAATTGACCCTTAATAGTACATTCCTTGATTCCAATATTAAATGGATTAATGTGTATAATTTGAAGTTATTTGGAAGGCTACATAGCATATTTTAAATTTATAATGAGTATTATAAATTGTGATACCCATAAATAGATAGGAATAAACCAATGTAATTTATTAAAATGGAAATTAATAATTATTATTACATAGAGGCCATGATTTTGTCCAATAGAAAAAGGTTAAGGGACTTGAGAAGCATCAAATTTCTTGATCCCTTACACTAGGTGATGGGAATGGAGTCTCACTATATTTACATTCCCATAGAAAATGGGTATGACATTCCATGTTCCCTTACATTGGGTGTCGTGCAAGTAAACTCACCCCACTATCCTAAGTGTTGGTCATGAAGAATCACCCCACTACCTTGAGTGGCGAGCATAAAATATCACATTATTGTGAGATTCTTTGACAGTACCCATATTAATGATTATATATTGTTAAAATATACATGGATACCTTAGTTATGTCTCGGGTCCCACTAGCACCAAGTATCCATGTATGTTCCTATATATGTCTTAACATATATAGTATATATACATGTATAAATATTAGATATGATTAATTATAAATCTATACACATGGAAACTGAGATCAGACACTTTTTGGCCAATGATGAAACATATAGAGTATTCCAGGTTTCCTATAAGAATATGAGCTAACTATTATTTATTTTTTAGTATTGTTTATTGTCTATTATACCTACACACTATGTGATATACAATGATTGGATTATCCTAAACATCATTGGATGTGGAATATTGTGTTTTTTCTCGCACCATGTGAAAGGAACCAATTGGTACCTATATATATCATATAGAGGGAGGTTGGTACAACGGAAAGCGCCCAATCTTGGATGCTTGATCTTGTTTTCTTATAGCATTTGAGCATATAAGTTGAGGGCTGAGCTTATCCTCATGATTCTGGTTGATATATATTTTGGGAATTTTTTTTTTATTGCATGGGGTATGTGCTTATACTCAGTATCCCCTATACATCCATTTACTATACCAGCATTCCATGAAATCAATTTTTATATAACTCATCCTGTTGATTGATTATTGTTACAGTTTCTTGGATGTTTAGTTTTCTCTATTAGTAATTGTATTTATTTTCATTTTTTGGGAGTTATATTATGCTTACAATATTTATGATTATTATTATCACAATTATGAAACTCTCATTACATTATGGAATAGGATCCCCATCGTACCACCACAGACCCTCACTGTTAGTAAACAGTCTCTAGTATATGTGGAGACACGCTTGAGGCTACGTGATCCCCCGGATTAATGAAATGTTTTTGTGGCTCTAGGGTCGGTATATTACAATGTTGAATCAGATATGTCTATTCCTTTTGTTTTACAATTTGTCTATTAGATAGAAGACTATGAACATATTGTAATTTGGTAATTATCTTGTACCTGGAAGTATCTTACCCAAATATAGGGGAAACCCAAATTACATAGGATGAGTTATTATTGTTATTGGATTATGCCTATTATGTTGAATCAGATATGTCTATTCCATGTATATTCCTATTGCATATAGTTTGGTGTCGTGATATTTATTTTAAATTTCTAATTTATATTATATAAATTGGATAATTGGTCTAATTAAAGTGTCTCAATCAATATATATAAGGTTTTCTAACATATATTTACAATGAAAACTTAATTGGATAATTATATCATGGTGTGGGATCTGGACCTACTGGTTCCATTGATGTAATTGATGTTGGATGATTTGATCACATGAATGTTGATTTTAATTTATTAATAAGGTACTGATATAAATTTAGTAGGGAAATTAATTAAATCAAATCATTATTATGTTCTATTACATCCTGATACCCGATGTAAATTCTAGGGCACAATTACAAGAGGTACCAATTTCAATTTATAAGAGTATGGATTTTATAAATTAGTAATGGAGACATATTTTACTAAAACTTCATATATATTTATAAGATCTTGGACATAAATGAATCAAAAATTTGAAATTAAATGGGTATTTTTAAATGGGGATTCCAATTAAAATTTAGGTATGTATTCCTCTCTAGCACGAAACTGACACTCCATATACGAGAACCATACAATTGTGACGTGAGACCTAAACTCAATCCTGACCCCAGTAGAGGGTAGGTGGTAGTATTTATTATGATTCTTATGGCCTTTTATGGTCTTCCATTATCATCTAGAACTGGATTTTGGAGCATTCATAGAGTTGTGACCTTTTATATATGAAGTCTATGAACCTATCATATTATGAATCCGCAATATTGTTAATTTTTTTTACACTTATATGTAATGAATTTAATATTATGGAATGATGGATTCATAATGACCTCAAGTTGTATGATAGAAGGGCGGTGATGAAAATTCCCCAATGGTGGCGATCCCTGAGAAACCATTGTTAACTCCAAAAGTTCCACATACAACATCACATTCTATTCATGATGTGGTCACTGATACCTAGTTTCACGAGGTTTTCCTTTGTATTATGTGGTGTATATAAAGATTCTCTTGACCAACAATGTCGATGGTAGAGTTTTCCTGAGAATGTTAGCAGTATCATCCTTTTTACCATTTAGTGGATGACATACATCAGGGTAAAGAATCATGTTAGGAGACCATTGTTTCTAAATTTGAGCATCTAAAGAAGATTCCAAAGAGAAGGTTCAAGATTATAGATTATATGTTACACGATTCTACCGACTGATAGGTGGATGTCATTACCTAGGAATACTAAATTAAGAATATTAACAAGAAAGAATTCTATATTTTCTTATATGACTACTTATTTCCTTATAATTTGAGTGCTGACCGAGCTAGTGATTTAATGAACATATTGTAGGGAGTTGTTTCATTGATTGTATATTCTTCCCATATTACTGAGCTAATGTGATTCTCAATGACTCTAAATAGGGATTAGCTTATGACTATGAATAAACATTATGATGGGATAGTATATGATATTTGATCATAGGTTACCGTTTTCTAGTTAACCACTATTTTTTAAATAGTCAACTAGGCTGTCATTAATGATAAAAAATTAAGGGAAGATAACAATGGGAGACTAGGTTGATCTATAAAAAACACAGAATTATCTCTTATAGAGGATGGAGGTTTCAAATTTAGGTTTATCACTAGGGAATTGGTAGTTAGACACATCATACAGACAATTTCATTATATTTCACCAGTACGAGAAACCAGGAAAACCAAACCCATATTTTATGAGAGATCGAGATGAGTGTAGTGGTTGTGGTAGGTTAGAGAATATTCATATTTTATGCACGAATTTTTCACTAGTTCCTAGTGAGATATTACCTATAGGGAATCCAAATTTTGGGGAGGGAATAATAGTGCACCACAAAGTAGGCAGCAGGAGTAACATTATCTTCTCATGCTGTGGTGGTGGTCGATATAGGGGAAACCAGAATCCAGATTCAATGTTATAGTAAATCTTGCCTACTAAGGGAAATTATGATTTTAATCTATCCATAATATAGTTTAATTACATAAAGTGAAACCAGTTATGAATGAGTAGAGTGTGGACTCCTCTATAGTTCAAGGTACTATTCTAATAGACTCAACTTTAGGGTTCACATTATTGGATATAGTTTCGTCATATTATTTTATATCTGTTGAAATTTTGGAAAGTATGGGCCTTAATATAGAGTATTTTAGTGGCATGAATATCATCAATACCCCACTAGTTTTCTGATTTGATAGTGTTTTCTAGTGTAAGGTGTGTCCCCTTGAGATTGATGAGTATCTATTCATGTGGCATTTTTTCAACATTTAAATTAAATGGTTAGGACTAATTATCATAATGGACTACTAAGTTCCCTATCAATACCATATTGATTATTATCACCAGAGGATGGGGTTTACATCACAATAGGGTGGTATACATTTTCACAATGGAAAATGGGATGTTAATGCGACTGAATCTAGACTTGAGAATCAAGGGTTGGGTAGAGTGATAGCCTAGATCAAGAGTCTTTACTTGGATGACTAGGGAATGTGACCTAATATTTTCCATCATATGGTGCATCATTTTATATATGTCCTCCATGATGATTTTTTGGGCTACCTCTAATAAGAGAGGTAGAATTATCGATTGAGTTAGTGCTGGGTTGAAAACCCAATTTACATTCCTCTTTATAGGATGGCACTAATAAATCTTCTGGGGAACAAGAAGTAGATATAAGACTATAATGATATGGGTTTATATATGTACTAGTAATTCTACTTGGGGTTCTACAGTCGTTTTTCCCAAGAAGGTAGTGGATCTCCTTATGAATTATGTTGATTATTGATGATTGAACCTGCTCACATTTAAGAATCAGCATCCATTACCTCGAATTTAAAACATATTTGATAAGATTTTTTGATTGAGGGTGTTTTGATGATTTATTTGTTGCCATGATATCATCAGGTTCATATCAGGACTTCAGACATACCCTATACATATTTAGGATGACTTTTTGGTCTTAATGAGTACATGGTAATGTCTTTTGGTCTCATAAATTCACCCACTATTTTTATTTCCTTAAAAATCAGGTATTACACCCATATCTGGATTTATTTTTGGTAGTATTTATGTATAAAAACATTATTTATTCTCACACTCAACATGACCATGACCAACATATTGATATCCTTCTTAATACAATAATATATGATTGAATTTTCTCTAAGATCACTAAATGCAACTTCTTGATCAACAATGCAAACTTATTGGGCCACATCAACTTAGTGTAGGGAGTGTCAGTTAACCATAGATGGAATGATCTATAGTTTCCTAAGAGTAGATGAGGAACATCATTGATATACTATGTTTTATAGGTATAAATGTGTGTTACTGACACATTATCATGGTTCTTCCATTCCTAGAAGAGATTCTTAACGAATTGACTAAGAAGAGTGTGAAATTTGTATGGTCAGAAGAATATATGAAATAATTTTAGGAGTTTAAGTATAGAATGACTTAATCACCAATATTGATTCTTCCAAAGCTAGACAAGAGCTATAAAATTTATTATGACACATCAAGTATCATTATAGTAGAAGTTATTATATAGGATGAGTGATTCGTGGCATACCAAACAAATTATCTGAAGATTCAAGAGTGGAATTACCATACACATGATCTCGATACAGCATCTGTTCTTCATGATTTACAGTAATAGAGTAAACATTTAATTGGGGATAATTTTTTTAGGTTCATTTATAATAAAATCATCATGTATATCTTTACACGACTATATTTTATTCATAGAAATCCCAGATGGGTTGAATCCTTATAGTCATTTGATTTTAAGATTTTGTATATGCCTACAAATGAAAATGTAGTAGCTGATGATCTAATCTAGAAGAATCAAACATAGGTGGTTGAAGAAGTCAGTGGTGTGTGGAATCTCATTGACTACTTTTTATAGATGAATGTTGAGGTTTAAGATAATCAAAGGTAGGCATTCATCGTGGATTTAGCAGTGAACTATAACCTTTTGAAATGGGTAAAGATGTTGAATCATTTAGATCCTAAGGTCCTCGTCTTGAGAGAGTGTGTCTTAGATTATGATTCATTATCTAGTTAGACCGTGGAGAAGGATGATTCCATACTCATAAAGGGGTTTTGTTATTTACCAACAAACATCTGAAATGATATGATGCGGGTATCTCATGCCCCATCTCAGGAAGTACATCCATTTTAACAATGATGTATCAAGTCAAATGACACCAGTATTAGTTTCCAAGTATGAAATAGAGATAGCTAAAATTGTTACATTTTGTTCCTTATGGAAGTAGGTGAGGGAAGAAAATTAGTGTGTTGGGGGACATTTACAGACGTTTTCTATTCTCTAAAGGAATTGGGATGATGGGACCATGAACATCGTGAATGGTTTTTCTAGATCTCCATGCTAGGATGATATAGTTCTTTAGTAATTAACTGATTGATGACGGTGTCTCACTTCTTACTTATTTGATAGACCATCTAATTTGATGATATAGGGAGGATATACCTCAGGTAGGTCACATTCATTAATGGAGCTCCATGTACTATCATCTCTAATAGGGAGGCTCATTTCACATTGATGTTCTGAAAAATGTTGCAAAAGGACTTGGATGAATAAGTTATTTCGAGTAGGTCCTATCAACCTTAGAACGAAATCTAGATAGAGTGTATGATTTTGGTTTTAGAGAACATTCTATGTGCATGCTTCCTTGGCTTCATGAGTTCTTGGGTGAATCATATTCACCAAGACGGGTTCATTTGTAACAATAGCTTTCAAGCAACGATCTTGATGCCTCCTTATGAGGCATTATGTGGTTTACCATATAGATAACCTATATAATAGTTAGTGGTATGTGAAACACTAATTCATGGACCATGTATCATTCAAGAGACTTCAAAGTAGGTACAACTGATCCTAAAGCGCATATTGACTTATAAATCTAGGTAGGTGTCATGTGTCAACCATCCTAGATGACCTCAACAGTTCATGTTTGGGAATCCAGTTTTCTTGAGAGTATCACGCAATCTGGGCCATCAATGGCTTCAGATACTTGGTAATATTTTACCCAGAATCATTGAACCCTTTTAGGATTTGGAGAGGGCCAGACCAATGTATTATAGGATAACACTTAATTAGAATTACTGGTCAATTCATGATGTTTTTACTGTGTCTCAACTCCATCGATATTATCTAGACTCAATTCATGTTTTACATAGAGAGTTGGTTGAGTAATATGTAGATTCATCTATTGAGGAGTATCTAGTGTGTATCAGGAATTGGAGCATGGATACACTCTGAGACATTCCGGTTCCTTTAGTATGCTTAGTAAGACAACATGGTTGAGTATAAGATGAGACTTTAGAGAGGGAAGCTGACAAACATGCTCAGTGGACTAATATTTTCTCAGATGATCTGTTACTACCTTTATAAGGCTAAATCAAAGAAAATTTACTTAATGGTGGGGGGGTTATAAGGACCCTAGTTTTCATGAATCTATGAATCAATGGTTTTTAGATTAAATTATTTCTTTTACCATAGTTCATGTTCCCTATATCCTAAATAAGTTCTTGGGGGATTTTGAGTCTTGTACACATCATGGATCTCTATAAATTAGAGAGGTAGGATGATCCGCACAATTAACACAAAGTTAGAGATAACCATGCTGGGGTACATAGTAAAAAATAGTAGGCCACATGGTTACAATCTACTATGAGACCTAGGATGTATGGACATGTGACTTGTATTAGACGTGTTATATAATCATTCCTCATGGGTTATGCAAAATTAGTTAAACTTGGAACCTAGCCCGTGTGAGGCGTTCCATAAAATAGAACCAAGCAGATGGTTGGCACAAATTTGGGGAATAGTTTAGAAAACCATGAATCCAAAATATGAGACTCTAAACTTTTTTTCTAATTTACCCTTTTATCCCTCCTCTTATTTTACTATACCTCTCATTTTCCCCCTCACGTTTCGTGCACTATAGACCCATGGCCCTGGGATCTCTCTTATATTCATAAGCTGGGATTCAACCATACTCTTCCATCCATACTCTAATTGGACCACCATCAGATGTGTTGAAAGCTAATTGTAAGAGATCTAACCCTCTTACTTACTTTATATTAGTTTATCTTTCCATATCATATCATATTTTAGTGTGACTTCATTTTCATTATTTTTTGGGATTTTTTTATTATAATGATTTCTTCTGGTCAACCTAAAACCTGAAGCCAATATCAGATGTGGAGTCATACATGATCAGAATGTAGGTGTCGTAGTAATTTTTACAAAAATTTAGTGTTTTATACAATTTTATGTTCTTTTATACTCCATAAATATTTGTGTGTTTCCTTAAATGTGTGTTTTCCTTTCTAAATTAGTTGAACATTGTTGAGATGATCTCGTAGTCCAGTGTTAAATTATTTGATGATTCCTACCTCATTGATCAACATCATATTGGGTGTTTTGAATGAATTTAACCCCTTTAATTAAATATTTAAATGATCCAACCACATACTATGTGGTTTTACTTGAACCTTAATTAGGATTTCCTCATTTTCAAACTTATATTTCTTAATAGGCTAAAATTTGAGTGAGTGGAAATGCTATGTCACAAGTTTTAAATTGAAAATGAATAGTATAAATTATGATACCCATGGATATATGAGAATATAACAATTTATTTGATTTAAATAAAAATGTGTTATGGTTATATTTTTGGGGCCATGGATATTGGCCAGTGAACAAGAGTTACAGGATTTTTTGAGCATGGAGTTTAATTCTCTCACGTGTTGGGTGATGTGTATGAAGCCTCATGTGATTTATGTTTTCTTGGACGATAAGCATGATGTTCAACATTCAATTGCATTGGGTGTTGAACATGGAGACTCACCCCACTATCCCAGGTGTTGGTCATTATGAACCACAAACCATTTCGAGTGATTGGCATGAAATCTCACATTCTGATTATAGTCATGGAAAATATTATTATTTGTGATTTTTTCCCAATAGATTATGCACTAACACCCGAGTTACACCCCAAGTCCATTTAACACCTAGTATCCATCAATATAATTATACATGTCCTAAAATATATAGTGTATATATTTATATAATAAAAAAATAGTATTAATTATAAATATATATATATATATTATATAGTTGATATTAATCTTATTCTGTCTTATTAAGTAGTATGTAGATACTTCCATGTTCTTATAGAAACCTGATCTGACTAGTATTTTGTTTCTAGTATTGTTTATTATTTATTATACCTACACACTAATAGTCTATATACATTGATAGGATTATTATAGTTACCATTGGGGGTTTCCTGCTATGTTTATTCTCAAAATATATCCAGGTTGAAGATTGGTACCAAAACATACCTTATTGATGCAGGTAGAGGCAAGGGAAAGTGAAATATATTAGAGGTTAGATAGGGTTTTCTTATACCAAGGGATCAAGGGAGAAGAGGATAGACCATATACTTTCAATTCTTGGGGATATATATTTTTGTAATTTTTATATTTTTCTATAAAATTATGTATATTCTTTACTCTATATCCCATATCCCCCATTGGCAATATTATCATTCATGGTATCATTTTTTATTTGACTCATCCTATGAATTTATTATTTTATAATCCCATGTATGTTTATCTATTGTTGTTGGTTATTTTACTTATTTCCACTATACTATTAATTATATCTTGCTTCCACTATTTTTGATTATTACTATCACTCCTATTCTACTATGATAAAATAAGGGCATAGTCTCCCCACAATACCACCATAGAACCTCACTATTAGTAATCAACCTCTAGCATACTGGGAAGCATAGTTGAGGCCACAAGACCCACTGGCTCATTGTACAGTTTTAGTGACTCCCCAGTCAGGATGTTATAGCTAACAATAAATGCATTTTAGTCGCAATAAATTAATTCAAAGGTCTCATAACATATCAATTTCAAATATCAGAAATCCCATAATGGTGGGACAAATTATTGGTTGAAAAGACTCCTTTGTGGGTATAATGAAAATCATCTGAAAAAATAATCTTAGAACACCCCCCCACCCAAATATGACTCATCACAAACCCTACGTAACATGAACCACCACTCTGGAGCTGATGAACAGAACATGGTCTCAGAAAAATGTTTTGTTCACCCTTTGAGCATGATTCAAACTAAAGTCTATCACCACCCTTTCTAACCAAAACACTATCCCGTGATTCAAAATAGAGCAGTTAAACTTCTATATCATCTGGAAATGAAACTCTGAAAGTTTCATATATTGAGAATTGTGATCGTATTCTTCCACTTTATATAGATTTTTTTGACACTTCTTAATAAACATCTTTAGTGTGATCCAGATAGGGATGTCGGTGTGGAGACAATCCTTCAAAATAACAAATACTAAAGACTCTTATTCCATAAAATATATTATTTATTGTAGATTAATTACTTTATTTTTAGACTTTTTATATTTTCTACCCCCTTAAATCATAGATACATTCATGCATAATGTGTGATCCTTTCCTAGGTATCACCATGAAAGAATCATCTATTCTATAAGCATTTCTTGTAAACATGAAGGTACATGCATCGGATCACAAGGCAGATAATATATAATGAACAAGTTGGTATCCCTTGTTTAAAGGACACAATAAACCCATATGACATTGTTTCCCTACCAACCCATCCATATTCTCTAGTCCATAACTCCAAAATCCATCACTTTTGTCAATCTCTCTATGATACCACTATGTCATGCTCCCTCCCCCCAATGGCACCCCTCCTAAGCCGACAATGTGATAATAGTGTTAATGATTCCCAAATATAATGTTCAACAGGCTATGAGTTGGTGACTAGCACCAAGGTTATAATATACACGTAGAGGGGAGGCATTAACATTCATGATTTAAAAACAAAGAGGTAAGATGATAATCCAAATAAATCCCCATCCTAAAAAGAGAATAAGTAATCCCAATTCCTGATAAGAATATAATTATATACAATTGAAAAAACTAAAAAATATAATATAGATCCTTGAAAATAACAATGAATCTCACACATCTCCTACATAACTCTTCAAACTAGAAAAGTCATGATCAAGTACCAACATACTATTAATAACATGAAAAATAGTTTATAAATCTGTAGGGGGAACATAGCATGTATACTCAGTAAGATCCTCAATACAACCTATTGTATAAAATTTGAAAGAATCATTCTCATTTCCAATGGGTACGTAAATGAAACTAAATCATAGACCAAATAGGTCTACCATTCTTTTCATATACTTTACATTTCTCATTCATGAAAGTATCGCAAATAAGTATTAATATAATATCTAACATAAGATAAATTGTAGATATATCTATACAACATCCCCACTACTTTTCTGATCTAACCCCACATCACACGTCTTGATCCATCTATATCCAAAAGCAATCCTAAAGATACCGAGGATAAAGTAAGACAACCCAACGAACCCTGGGATAATATATCAGGCGCCCCTTGCATCCCATGCATCCCATTATCTCAACTACATCTTTATATAGTAACTACGTAGTTTTTGGGAGCCACTATAACTCAAATGTCGTATATTATACCTCAAGTCATCAGAACTTGTACACAATATACCTATAGTAACCATTATGATGCTATACCTGGAGATATATGCATTTGAAATTACTATAAGACATTATAACCATCGAAAAACATACATGGGGACAAATATCCACTATGCATACCTGTATATAATACTACCACAAGAAGGGAGTAGGTCTAGAGGGGGTAGTTAGACATCAATTACATTCCAAAATAAATTTTGGGGAATGCGCCCCATAGATTCCCGTATTTTTCAGTTTCCCTACCGACACAGGCGATGTAGAATATGAAGTCATCAAAAAATAAATTATATATATAAATATCACAACCACACTGTAAGAAACAACATGGCCTTATATTCATCTAATTCAGAAAATGCACGACTCTCAGATTCCACTACTATGTACTGGGTATCAAAAGAATAAAAGTATCAAGATTAATTTAATTAATTAATTACCATTTAATTTATTATTATTAGTATCATTTAAGAGATTAAAATTTTAATATTTTGACCCAACCAACAATGGAATTATTTATTAATTTCTTGTATTCTCAAATATTTCATCGTTATAAATCATTAATCAAGAACTGACCCCATTCTTTCATTAATTCATTTATCATTCAATAGTTATCTGGGTCCTTTAGTACTCAGGCCAAGCTACTACTTAAAATATGCACTCTCAGTGTATAATATCAAACTAATTCCCATAGTTGGAAACTCATTATATAAATAACATCCAACCATCAGACCATTAAACAAGAATACTCATTAATAATCAAGAATCCTATCTTTCAAAACAAAAACATTTGGAAATCAAAACTTCAACGAATTCTATCATTCCAAAAACCATCAAAGACACTAAAACATATTGTATCATATTTGACATCCCATTCAAATATCATCATCATCATTGGAACCTTATTCCACCCCAGCAACCTCACGAATCTATACCCATATCATCACTATAACTGGCACCCCATGCCCCCATCACAACATTGGGCATTCATTTCCATTATTCAAGTTACATTTTGTTAATATTAAACCAAAAAAAAGTTCTAAAATTGTTGAACATAAATACATTTTAAATTTATTATTCTATATACAACATCAATGAAATCATGGCCAAAATAAAAAGGCATTCATTCCTTTATAAAAAATAATAGGCTCACCCATGAAAAAATCAATTTTTTAAATAATCATAAATATCATATTGCAATTTTTGATTAATCAGTTAATTTAACAATTAATATCAATAGATATAACCTTATAAATTACAGAGGAAAAAATTATTTATATAATTTTGAATGCCTCCTTATGTTGTTTTCTCATAAATCAACAATATCAATGATTATTATTTAAATATACCTCTTTTCAGTATAACAAATAATCTCCATATTTATGTTGTCATTTAATATAAAAAAATTAAACATTCGTAACAATTATAACAATAGATAGCACACTATTTTGTAATTATCATAATAAAATATATTTCTTATTTATTCCACCACACACCCCAAATACATAAAAACAATAATATAAATTCTCCCACATGTGATAATATTTATACTCCCATAATTCATTATAGTAATTTGATAATCTTATCTAATCATGATTAAGGCTCCAAATATAAAATAATATTCTTTATAAATATAATAACAATTGTAATACATTTAGTAATCTCTATTTAATTTTTTTAATATAATAATTATCTAATAATTATTGTTATTTTTATTTAAAAATAATAACAACATTGAATTCTATCATTATAATTTCTTTAAATTATTTTTTTGATAAATTAATATAATTATCCCTTT
The DNA here is from genome assembly GCA_963277665.1 of Viscum album. NCBI lineage: Eukaryota > Viridiplantae > Streptophyta > Magnoliopsida > Santalales > Viscaceae > Viscum > Viscum album. The sequence goes on from OY728142.1 coordinate 1,547,366,676, forward strand.
ATCTCTCATGGATAATTTGAAGAATAATTATCATTATTCTACAACATGTAATAATTTATTTCCCTTTCCTATGATAATCTTATATATTATCAAATATTTTTATCTACTAAATTTGTGAAATCATCAAACTTCATTTTAGATTTTATTATCAACAATATTAATTTCAATACGAAAATTAACGTTTTCTATGATAACATTATTTATACTCCACATGCAATATTATTAAAAATTCAATTCTAGAAAATAAAATTAACAGGCTGCCCATTTTCCGCATGCAGTAAAATATTTAGTTCAATTTTTGAAATAATAGATTATTTCTATTACATGAAATTATAATATTAAAATAATAAAACATTATCCTACATAATTAGTATTCTAATTAAAATATAAAATATTAATATTACTTCCTTGTTATGAACATAATTTCATAACATCCATTTCATTTTTCTCTTTTTTAATATCTAGATTATCATATAATCATACAATTATTTTTTCTAAATAGTTAGGTAATTTTGGTTTGTCAAAATTATCTGAAAAAGTAGTCCAAAACATGATAACTTCACACTTACATTGTAAAAAATTTAAGGAGAATTCATATCTAAGCTACCTGTAGATTTCCTTTGAGAATTGTTGCAACCAAATCAAGGGAGAGAAAAGAAGTAAGACTACCTAAAAATCACATCCAAGGGCAGAAAATCATAAGTAGAAGATTTAAAATATTCAAAAGAAATCTACTATGGTCATATAAATGATATTAGGATTAAAGGAAGATGAAATAATAAAGTTTCAAGTATTTTAAAAATATGAATCTAGAAATATCCAAAAAAATTACACAATATTTAATTTCCTTATTAAAATTACTGTTCAGTACAATTTTGATGTAAACATATTTTTTTAGTGATTAAAATAATATATATTTCAGTTAAAATCATTAAACAATAGATAGAATTCAAATCCATGATTTTTTTTATTTTAAAAAATTATAAACTCTTTTAAAGGATGAAGAGGAAGGAACACTGGAAATCAATAAAATTATCATTACCCATACATAGGTATGTAAAGATTCTTAAGGGTGTCTCTATTTATATTTATGCAGTGTCTGGATTTCAAGGTTACCCTTACTATGGAATTAGAAGTCTCAAATTACCCTTAAACATCCAATAATAAAATTATCTTACCTTTATATGAGGTTTAACTTAACCTTACATAGCCTGACTACAAACTTCACACAACGCATGAGAGATCTCGATTACCCTAATATTAATTAAAAAAATAGCTCATAGAAAACAAATATATAACCCTATACCCATAGAAAACATATTGAAAATAGAATATACCCTTATAATACATATAGAAAATTTATTTTACCGTTACACAACATATCAAAAATGTACTCACCCATTCAAAACTCAAAGTTCATTCATAGAGGTAAATATTTCAATGAAAAAGTTTCATTTTTAGTAAAATAAACTTATAAATAATTAATAATTTGTTTTATTATCACATAGAAAATTCTAAAATAAATAAAAATAAATAAAAATAATCCAAATTAATTACCAAAAAAAGTTTTATCAATTTGACATTACTTTATTAACTTTTAAAATCACATAAAAATTTATAAATTATAAAATTATATTAGAACTACTTTTAAAATTTATGAAATTACTATTGAACCATGAGACACAATAGACCAATAAAATAATGGGTTAATAAATTTAATACCCCAAATGGGAACTTGGGAACTATCGAATTCAATTCACTAATCCAAGCACTAACTATGACGAGTAGCATTTACAACCTCTAAGAACCAGAGTTCAATGGAATACCTATACAAGAACAACTCTGGAAGAGAACCCTGATATTTAATGTATGTGTATCCTCAAATATAGAGTTTGAGAATTATTTTTTGAGTTTTATTCTAGGAAATATTTTATATTTATGATTTTTTATAATAACATTAAATCAACACCCAAATGATTTGATTGTTGAATAAATATTCTACTTTTCATATTTATTTTATACCAAGTTTAAGATTATAACAATTTTCATTAAAGAACTATTACTATCCAATATTTAGGTAAATTTTATGCGATTTTATTGATGGATTGGTTCTATCTATTTATAGGAATAATTATATTGAGTAAAGAAAACATGTTTTATATTAACCTATGATGACAGTAAACACCCTCTAGAAACAAATTTAATAATATGGGTCTTGATACCAATTAATAGTCGACTCTTAGAACAATTAATTGGGAAAAAACTCAATATCAGGGGTAAGACCTTTCTGAGGATAGAGAAATGATTCCCATAATTCTAAGTTTGACATCTCTCTATAAATTCTATCCAGATTCACCTCTATAATTCTAATGCCCTTAGTTAAATAATTTGGTTATTGAAAATTAAAATTTTGAGGATGAAATTTTTTTAGGGTGGTGGGGGTGGGGGAGAATGTAATTAATCTAGATTTATCTATATACTACCTTTATATAAATATTTTTTTAATTGTGTTTTCACCTCCCAGGCTAAGAAAAAATGAAAAAAACATGATATTTTTGAATATTATACATGATAGTTAAAACCTATATTATATGAATATGAGTAACTGAAATATTATATACGTATATATTGAAAATAATGACTAATTTTAATACTAAGTAGATTAAATGAGTATAGGTAGAACAATATAGAAAATAATTTTATGATTAAAATAACTTAATTCTAAAAATGGTTTTTTATTTCAAGAAAATAATTATATTATGATTAAATAATATTATGATATATTTTTAATATGAATTACACATTATTAATAAATTAATTATCAAATGATAGGAAATCAGAATAATGAATAGTTTACATTATAAAAATATTTTTTCCAATCTGATTAGTTTCCCACTATATTCAATTAATTTATTTAAATATTGAATTTTAAAAATTTTAAAAATTTAATTTTAAAAATTAACAAGATTTGTTTGATTCAGAATAATAATATAATCTTAAGATTAAATTTTGATATTTCTATAATAAGTTTGAATTTTAGTTGACTAGTAGAAAATATTGTCTTAAAAATTAATGTGACTTTTATGAAATTATTAGTATATAAGTATTAATTTGAAATTTAAAAATGAATTTTTAGTATCAAATAAGTATTTTATAAGTGAATTTATGAGTTTAAAAAAATTATTTTCACTTGTAAACTAACAATTGAAAATTAATAGTTTATTTTATATTTTTCAAAAAACATTTATTTCATGTATTATACATATAGTATTTTAAAATTATATTTTATCCCTTTTAAAAATGAAATAAAAAAATATTTATTATAAATCATGAGTCTCACATACAAATTATATAATAAATATGATTTTATATTTTCATACTGAGGATAAACTACCTAGTTAAAAAATAGTTTCTCTGGTGAACACCAAAATGGAAAAATGAGTAACCAAACAGATAAAGTGACTAACATGATTAAGAGTGTTTTTAATTGAGTGTTCAAAGTGATCCTAGACCTTAAATATTCAATAATTATTTATTTATAAACTTTTGGATCTAATTTACTTGAGGGTGACCCCCAATTAAAAAAATATTCTGGGGCATTTTCAAAAAACTATCCCTTTTCACTAATGAAAGAAACACACCTTTCATCACTTCCCCTCTCACCAGAACCCAATAATTTAATTATAAAATTTACCAATACTCTATTACACACTCTTATACACATTAATAATGTTTTTACCACTCATAATACCATACGTCAAAGGCTTAACCCCCTTTGTAGATGAGAGAATCAAAGATGTGAGGTATTTGTTCATAACCTCACTGTTTTATATTTCTTTAAGTGCGTTTATTATCCCTAAAATTTATTTTCATTATCATAAAATGAGGAAATTTGTATCATTATTATAATTATATTTTATTATATTTATTTCAATGTCATTAAAAACACTCCCATTTTCTGTTAAGAAAAACTAAAATGTGAATGTAGCATTGTGTGGACTACCTCTTCTACAAAACAACATGTTTTGATTTCATCACAACATTATAAGTAGGGTCATAATATTGAATTTAAGATAAAATTTCTATATTATGATATTTATTATATTTATTATATTCTTACAAAATTAAACATATTATTCTTTTCCTTGTTCTATAGAAATTGAAATCATCAACCATGTATACGTGTGGACTACCGCCTCCATGGTACGATTAATTTTAAATTATCTTTTCATCACCGACATACATGGATGGTGATGATAATGGTTTTAGAAGGTAATTATTATGTTTATTATGTTTATATTATAAATTTTTTGAGAACCTTTCAATGATATGATCAACCAACGATTATTGAATATTCAATCATCTAAAACAAGCATACAAAGATGAAAATCATTAATTTAAATTATGCAATAGTTTCATATCAATTAATTATTATTATTATTACTTTATAATTATAATATATAATTATAATAAACACTAAATTATGTTATTATGATACTGGTGTAATGATATTATAACTAAGTAACCTCATAATCATCACTAATAACAGTATGTTCATGATTGGGTCGGTTTGACCACCTACTTGAAAAATGATATAAAAATATATCATGGATGTTTATAAAAACTTATTTATAAAATATGATATTATTACTTTTTAATGTTTTCTAAAATAATACATCAAAATTTAACTCATTAATTAATAAAACACCCTTTGTAGGTTTGAAATTGCTGAAAATGTTCACTCTTAATATCATCACATAGGACAAAGAATAAAGTACCCATTGAAATAATTTCAAAATTTATGAATAATTATAGATAATCCATTATAGTATATTTAATGAAATTATAATGAGAAAATTTTAAGATGAACAAATTTTGACACAATCCTATGAAACTACAATAAATGGTTAAAAATATAAACAATTGGTCTCTGAAAATAGAAAAAAATAAATAATATACATAGAGATAATTACTATAAATAGACATTATATATAGTTTATGGTATTTATATTGTTATAAAATAGTATATTAAGATACTTATGTTTTTTATTCTATAGGTTAGAACACATTTTACTGAGTGAGAATAGAGGTAAGGGGTTTTCATTACAGAAATATTTTTCACGGGACTTAATCAATGTTTTTTTAATATTATCATTCAAGATTGATATATTCTACCCAATTAGGATGTTATGTTGTATTTTCACAATTTCTATTTTGAAATCATGTTTCACTTCAAATTTTTATTCCTACATGTTTATGTTGTATAAATAAATTTTTTTATGAATAAAGCCCATTAATTTTAATGGATTATTCTTTAATTCCCATGTCTTTAAATCAAACCAATGTTATCATTTTTTTTGGAAATCTAATATGGATTATTTTCAATTATTATAATATTTATATTTAACCGTTTCCTAATGTGTAATTTAGTACTCTTTTTATGATATGGGTTTTCAAATAATTATATTTCTAAATATTTAAAATGGTTTTCCACATTTCAGAATAAATTATTTTTATCTTCCAAACTTAATTTATTTTTATAACCATTATATATATTCAAGGTTATTTTATTACTAAATTTTTATAATAATTTTTTCAAAATTATTTAAATTACATTCTCAAAAGTATTATTGAATGTAATTTTCACTTCATCATTTATAACAAATTTTCAAAGGATTTGTGAAAAATTTCGTATTTGAATTTTTTTATAAGGTTTATATCTCATTATTTAATGTTATGTAAATATTAAATATTTTATTATGATATTATTAATTTTATAAAATTATATTTATGATATTCTATGATCTTTTAGGTTTATGTAATGTGATGTTTTTTGGAATGTTTATGAAACTGTTTTTTTTTTCACGAGTTGTTTAATATATGATGATTAAATTTAAGTGGAACACATATGTATATATGATGATAGTTTTGGAACCATATCATCCTTCAATTAATTGGTTTTAGTTTATATATCATTAATATTCAAGTGTGGAAATAACGAGTTGTTTCACATAAGAATGGACATGATATGTTAAATCAAATTTTTTGACATGGACGTAATGAATTTTTTCACTTAGGCCTAAGCATTATGAGGTTTTTCATAATGGGATTACTATGAATATGGTTGGGCCAAATTATTAATCTGTTTATCATGTTATAGAAAAATTTCATGATGTATTTCTTTCCATGAAATTATATTTTTTTATTATTAGACCTTATTTTGCAGTACTCTTATCCTTTATGTCATGCTCAAATTTTATTTGATCATAGAGATTTATTTTAATCCATGTTATGAATTTATGATTCCTTAATGATATTTTTTTTTTCTGATCTTATGTCTCTCTAAAATGTTTTATGATTCTCATCAAAGGGTTTTTTATCTTCTATTAACATATTTATGTCTTTATAATGTTCCCAATCATGATTATGACTAGACAAATTATAATATTTTTTTTCCTTACCATGTATTTGAGATCACACCATTCATATGTTTTTCATCCTCTAGGTTATGGTGATTATTATATCATGTAGTATATGTAGGAAATTTTCTATAGGATAATTATTATGGAAATACATTCACAAGTATCGTATGAGAAGATGATTTTGTTGCTATTATATAAGACTATAAACCTTTCAACCTTTTGGTTGTGATACTATTTGGGAGATGTATTATTTAAACTACCATATTAACTTATTATATAAGTCACGTTTATCTTGGGTCTATATATTTAATATTATTTTAAGATTAAATAATATTTGGTTATTATCTTATTTACCTTTTTTGTTAGGGTTTAAGAAGTTAACATAAAACTATATAGATGAGTCTATGTATAGGATGATATTCTAAAATATTATTAAATTCTTTAGTAGACAGTTTTCTATAGAAATAAATCCTAGTATGGATACTATAAAAGGAAGTAGGGTCTGACATACATTTACCTAGGGGTAATTCATGGACTACGACAATAAACAACCAATCTAAGTGGGACATATACCAAGAAACCTTTTGATTATTCCAAACTGAATATCAAAAAACATGATCAATAATGTGAAACTAGTCAAAGTTCCAATCACACTAAATAAGAAAAAAATATATTACCATTAAATGTTACATGATGATTATTATTGAGGAAATAATGTTCAAATTTAGATATATAAAAATGATAGAGGAAGCACCATGGTAATTGATTCAAGGGGATTGAAAACTTATTTACATGTGTAAGAGTGGTTCATTGAAATTAATGCTATCATAAGAAAATGTAGAGTTCGGTTAATGTGAATGAAATAAATAGAGTTCATTATATGGTACCATTATTAATTCAATGTCTTATATGTGAATAACATGAAAAAAAACCAAGTCAATGCCCTAATCCAAAGACTAACAATGATTATGAACATCACTGACCACCAAGGATAAGAGGAAAATGGAAAAAGTATTATATAACTACTCCAAATGTTAATCCTGATATTTAAGTTTCACATACCCTCTAATTTATAGTTATAAACATGTTTTTTGAATTTTATTGTAAGAACACTATTATATAGAAGATTTTTTCTAAGATCATTAAATCCAAAACTTGATTATTCGATTTATGAGGAAATATTATAGTAGTATAATTGTTGTAATGTATGTTTAACATATTGGATTTTTCATTATGGTAATCTTATTTTCATTTCATTAAATAAATTTAATGTTATTTTTATGATGGATTGATTCCCTCCACTTAGAAAAAAATTATCTTGTCTAAGGAAAATTCATTAAATATTAAATTATAATGATAATAAACATTCTTAAGAAAAAATATATAATATTGTTCCCAATACCAAATATAGGTTGATTCATTGAAAAAATAGTTATTGAAATACTCAATATTAGTGTTGAACTTATTATCATAAAATAAATATTATTCCCAAGATTTTAATGTTGATATCTATCAAAAATTTTATCCTGAGTTTTCAATATAATTTTGATTCTTTCTATAACATCATTAGTAATTAAGAATTAAAATTTAAATGATGTAATATATTTAGGGGGAGGAGAATTTACCGACATGATATTTCACTATATATTTTTCATAAATAGATATATTGTTAAGAGCATGTTTCCAAGGAAAAACCAAACTAAAATAAAAAAACCTTTATATATTTTGAATATTAAATATGACTATTAAAAACTATATGGTATAAATATTAGTATCGAAAATATGGTATATATATGTATAATGACTATAAAAACTACTTTTAATAGTAATAAAAATCAAATATTGTAGCTAAAACAACCAAGGAATAAATGTATGCTTAAAAATATCTTGTCTAAAATTGGTGTTTTATTTTAAGAAGAAAGGTACATTATAATTAAATAATAATAAAATACATTGATAAAATGATTATTATATGACCAATAAATTGAATAATAAATGATATGAAATAATAATAAAGAATAGATAACATTATAAAAATCTATTTTCCAATAAAATTAGTTTACCACTATATTATCGAATACTATTTAAATATAGAATTATTAAAATTTATAAATTGAATTTCAAAAAATGATCATCATTTTTATATTAATAATTAAAATTTAATTTAAAGATTAATTTTTCATATTTTTCTAAAAATATTTATTTTGAGGTGAATAGTAGAAAATACCATTTTTTAAATTACGTGAATTTTATGAAATTGTTAGTATATAAAAATGAATTTGAATTTTTTAGAAATTAAAAACCACATATGTATTCTATATGTTATTTTGTGAGTATAATTTTTTTTAATTTATAAACGCATATTTAACTTTCTAGAATTGATGTTATATTTTTAAAAAATATTTTATTAATATATTATACATTATGTATTTTAAATTTAATTATTATCACTTTTAAAAACTGATTTAAATACATATTTAAACTTTAGAATAATTAGTATCAAATTATATAATAATTAATATTTTTTCATAAAAAATAAATTACGTAGGTAAAATCTAGTTATTGTAGTTGAAAGACAAATAGTAAAAATGAGTATCCTAAGGGGAAAATGGCCTATCATCTTTCAAAAAAATTTAACTGAGTTTTGAGATTTTTAATGAAGCTTTTTTTTTTCAAAATCCATTTTTTATCAATTTTGTAGAATATTTTTTTGAGTTTTGTTTCCAATTATTTTAATATATTAGGTGTTTATGAAAATGCCATCAATTTTCTCTTATAAAATAGGAACTCCTCTCCTCACTTTCACTCAAAAAATGAAAAACGTTCTGCCCAAAATTCTTCCAACCTTCTCTAAAAAATTCTAATAATCCATAATTATGTTATATATTTCTCAAAAGTCCATCTCTCAAGGGTTAAATCCACTTCAAAATGGACAGAATCCATGAAAATGAGGAACATGTTCTTAACCTCTATTTTTTCATATATATTATGTGCTTTTATTTTCCTAAAATTTATATTCACCATCTTAAAATGATAAAATCAATATCATTATTATACTGATATGTTATTATAATGATATTTCAATCATCAACCACCCCCCTTTCAATTATTAAAAACAAACATTTGAATCGTGAGTTGTGCGGACCACCGCCGCTACCATGAAACACCTTTCATTTTTTTAATAACACACTATAAGGATGGTCATTATATGTAATTTAATATATAATTTTGATATTTATTATATGATATATATTCTGGAATGATAAACCATATTACTCATATTCCATGTTCTATGGGAAATGAAATTTTCAAACGTGTGCATATGTGAGATACAACCTCCATAAGACGATTGATTTACATTTTTGTTTCCTAAAAACCTAATATGGATGGTATTAAGAATGGTTTTAAAGGATAAATATGATTTTCATCATATCATTACAGTATTTTTATGAAAATTTTTAGAACCTTTTAATGACATGATTAAAAAATTATTATAATAAATTCAGTTATTTAAAACCATCACACTAAGAAGAAAGATCATTAACTAAAATTATTTAATATTATCATATTCATTACTCCTTAAAATTACATTTTAATTATAATATATTACACTTATAACTACTAAATTAAATCATTATTCTACTGTTGTAATGATATTGTATATAAATGACCTCAAAATAATCGATAATCAAGATATGTTCATGATTTTTTCAGTTTGACCACCTACACGAAAATGCATTAAATTATAACATGGATGATTTATAAATCATAATTACTCATAAAAAGTGATATAAATAGGAAAATAATTATTATTTTTTGTTCTATAAAGGATACATAAGTATTGAAATCATTTAATAAGAAGGCACTCTTTGTAGGTTGAAAATCATTGAAATATATCCCCTCTCAATTTCATCTTGTGGTAAAATGAACATATTACTCATTAAATAAAATATATAATTCCAAAATAATTGTAATTAATAAATTAGTTTAAATTTAATGATAATTGAATGATTAAATTTTGGTGAAAAACTAACATGGACACTGCTCCCAAAAAACTAATATAAATGGTGAAAACTATAAACACCAAATGTTGGAAAATAAAAAATATTATACATGTAGATAATGATTATAAATTTAACTTATAAATTGATTTAATAATTAATATTATTATTAAATAGTATATCAATATATCTATGTGTTTTATATAGGAGGCTAGAGAACATTCGACTAATCAGGAATAATGGTTAGGGGTTTTCATGACTCAAATCTTTTACTTAGGTCTTAATGACTCTTGCTTGTCTTTTATACTTCATGATTGATCTACTATAAACTATGATAATATTATTTTGTTTTTTCGCATTTTATAGTGAAATTATATCTCACCCCAATGAATTATTTCTTGATTATTCTATTATTTCGTTAAAATAGAATTTGTTAGGAATAATCCATGTAACTTAAATGACATTTTCTCCCATATTATTATTTTGAATTATAGCCAATATTATCTTGTCTTTTGGGGAATGTTAATATGGTTAATTTTCCATGATTCTCATAATTATATTTAACCCTTTTCAAAATAAAAAAGTAATACACTTTTTATGATATGGATTTTCTAATAAAATTAATTTTAAGTATTTAAAAGTGTTTTCCATCCATTAAAAATATTTTTTTTATATTACACACAATTGTTTTGATAAAGTTTATGAAATTTGAATGAAATTATATTTATAACTCTTTATAATATTTTTTTAAAATGTATTATATTTCACTTCTCAATAATATTTTCGAATTGAATTTTCACTTCATCTTTTATAATAAGGTTAAATGGTTTTGTGAAAACTTTTGTATTTTGACATCTATTTTTTAAAAAAGTTTTATCTACCATTATATGATGTTATGATCATTATATATACTTTATTATGAATTTATTAATTTTTTAAAATGATATTTTTAGTATCATATATTCTTTTAAATTTATGTTATGTTATTTTTTTTGGAATGTTCTAGAAGCTCGTTCTTTTATTATGGGTTCTTTAAGACATGGTGATTTAATTTTTAGAGGAACACCTATGTATAGATGATGAAGGGGGGGGGGGGGTTCTATATCACCCTATAATGCATTTTTTGTGTTTATATCTCATGATATATTTAGGCTTATATATAATGAGTTTGTTCACATAGGCATGGGCATGATGGGTGTGTGCACATTTTTAGGTGTGGACGTAATGAGTTTGTTCGTACAGGTGTGAGGATGATGGGTTTTATAAGAAAAATTTATTCTATGATTATGGTTATTCCACATTCCTACTATTTTTATCAGGTTATTCCAAAATTGAAATATGCATTTCATTTCAAAAAAACTCCATGATTTCATCTTTATTCATAATTTTATAGTATTCTAGTATTTTTGGTCACTATCACATTTTTTATGATTATAGAGGTGTGTTTTGATTTATTTCATTTATTTATCATTCTATAATGTTATTTTAATATCGTATGTTTCTATAAAATGTTTCAAAATTATCATATAATGTATTTTTATGGTTTTATTAATATATTTATATATTCCTCAAGTTCTCCATTATGTTTATGAAACATTATGATATGTATTTGACTTATTGTCCATATGAGCCCCCCCTTTTCTAATTTTTTTAATCCCCTAGGATATGAATATGAATATTTTATCTGTTATATATAGAAATGGGTCTTGAGGAGAATTGTTATGGAGAAATATTTTCAGGTGCTATAAAATAACATGTTTTAGGGGATAATATCCAAGACACTAAACCTTTCAATCTTTGGGTTTTGAGAATGTTTGTGAGATTTATTATTTAAATCCATAGATTAATGGATAATTTTGTTAATGATTTTCCAATGTTACTTTAATTTGTATCATAGTAGTGTTTAGTTATTTTTGGAGATTATTATATTTACATTTGGAATTAGGGATAAATAAAATTAGTAAAAACAGTATATATGAGTCTAAGTATTCAATGATATCCTAAAATACTTTTAATGTCTTCAATTTATGGTTTTCCCTAAGAATACAACCCAATCAAGAAAATATAAGTGGATGTATTCTTTAGAATAGACTTACCATGGGGTAATTACCTTGAAAAGGGTTTGTTGGGAATTAACTCAATCATCATATAAGGCCCCAACCTTAAACATTACTTAATATTGAATTAAATGAATAATTCACATTGAGGATCTTTTCAGGTTTAGATTTTTATAGAATTAGAACATAACTATTACATCTCAAAAGAATACTAATTAGACACTTCTACTAAGTTTCCATAAAATAAAAAATCTTAAAAGGAAACATTTCTAGTTCCATGTTTTAGATAGCATGACTTTCCCTTGATCCCATCCATGACCCTATTCCAAATTAAGTCCTGTGAAAAACATTTCAAAAAAACTTGGGTTGAGCATAAAAAGATCAGTAACGGATACACAAAGAATGAAAACTGTTAGTTTTTCAAACATCAGGTAAACCATTTATACTTTATCAAAGTAATACCTTATCGTTCATTAAGTAGTAAAAACATTCACCGAATAAAATATCATTACTTACCCTTTTGTAACCAAAGGATTACCATAAAACCCATTTAAATAACACATAACTTATTAAGGTATCTTGGGACATAAACATACTTAAGTGGAAAAACCATACGGTTGACTTCCACACATATCACTTAATAGAATAGCCATATGGCCAACTTCCATAAATACTTAATGGAATAGCCATACGGCCGACTTCCATACCCAATGCATTAGAGGATATAATGTAACCACCCATCCTGGTATTCACGGCACCACCCTTCATATGGTTTATCATGTAACCACCCATAAAATGTCCAAGTACTATTATAAAAATCATAAGACATAAAACAAATATAATGGAACGAAAACATTTCCACACTTTGATCACAATATATCACTTAAATATATTAACATAAAATATCCATTATAAAAACCATTTTCAATACCAAAATACATAAATGAGTATATGGTATTTATTTCATTTTTAAAAAAACATTACGGCTTGTTCAGGAAGCCAAAGTCCAAATAATACTCGCGGCGGCGGAAAAGGTCGTTGTCACCACGTACGTTAAAAGAAACATTCCTTTTTGTCTTTTTGTAAAAAGCTTCATAGAAAAAGATTAATTTTGTATAAAATTAAAAGTCAAAGTTGTTTATACACTATATAAAAGAAATTTGTGTATAAAACGAAAAATGTCTCAATGAAAGGAGATTGAGACGAAGTCCCTTACCTCGGGTCCGACTTGACTCGATCGTTCTTTAACGTCTTGAATAATAAACTTGAGTTAATTTATATTTGCATAAAAACATTTTTCAAGTTCATTATTCCTTATATATCACTTATTTCCATGTTATAAACATTATGTAATCATTTAAGTTAATAATGTTTGTTTTTTCGATATTTGGTTCTTAAGTCGAAAGTGGACTTCTTACAATTACATGTTGTTCATGTGGTCAAAAGTTATTTATATCCAGAATGAAATTCCTGATTTTGATATCATATATATAATATATATCTAGCATATACATGTATTTATAATATCACATAATCATTTAGAGGTAAGAAATGAAATGCACCATTCATGGAGACGGTAAGCCGTACGTACGCATGAACGCTAGTTTCATTTCTATGTCATATTAATGGAATTAAAACTAAATGAGAGGTATGTATATTTTAATTCTAGAATTATATTATTTATTTAGATGTAACATACATCATATATATCCATTATATATATTCACTTATAATAGTACATTATATTTGAGGATTTGAAATGAAATGCATCGTTCATGAAGACGGTAAGCCATACGTACGCATGAACGCTACTTTCATTTCTATCTCATACATTAATGGAAATAAATAATAATGATATAGAGGTATATTATAATTACAGTATAACATCATATATAATAACTTTAAATCCATCCTTTATACATCCCACATATGGCATTAACAAATCACATCACTTTGAGGGGGCGGTAGCCCACACTTCCTAAAATGAAATTATCGTGTTTACCCACAATGGAAACCATAAAGGTATACCACAAATGAAAAATAAATAAGAATAAGGAAAACATAAACATAATATATATCATATATAAATATAGTGACACCTTAATGGACACCATTAAAGGTGTTTATAATAAGATTTAACTATCATCGTTTCGTGAGGCAGAAATTCTCCAACCACAGAAATACTATGTTCTTTAACAATTAGATGTAGATGTGTGTAAGTGTAGCTAGAAAGATTCTTATAAAAAAATACTAGTATATTGAAGATACTGGATTTTTTACAAAAGAAATGAATAAAAAGAGTTTCGGGGGTTGTAGAAGAAAAATAATACAAAAGAACACAAGTGAAGACATCACCTTAAAATCGGGTAACTCTCTTATATTTGATCTCAAAGGCTTCCTTGAGAAGACTTATGCCCAAATTGAGGCTTCACGGAGTAAGACAGGGAAGTGGAGAGACAATATGGTACGGGGTTGGTTGAGCCAAAGGCTTTGTATGTGTGGGTATGGTGGTAGAGGTGGGGGCCTTTTATAAGAGGAGAGGAGGGGCACTCTTGGAAAGTAAGGAAATGTTACTTTATTTAAGAATGAGTTTCGGATTTTAATGGTCCCAAATTGATGTGATTTGAGGATAAGGTGATAAGGGTTCTAAATCCACCCATCCAATAGGTTTTTGACAAGTGTAGGTCTTAGAATTTACATTATCATTCCATTTTATATAAATCGTTAAATAATAAGGTAATCACTGCATCATCATGGTGTCATAAATAATTTAATTTATTTAATGTATAAAAATTATAAAACAAATACTATGATGTAGGAAATCTTTTTAACTTTCCAATGAATATTTATAGTCAAAAATATGATTTGTATAACCCCATGTAAAAATTGTTTTAGTAAAACAACTAATGTTTGTGACATTTTTATTTTAACATTAAATAAAAAGTTATTAATTTCATTTTCCAACCAAAGTGGCTTCATGGGGTCCCCATATTGACCCATGGATTTTCTTGGTCGGCCATGACACATCCAATTAGGTTAGGACATGTTTCAAGTTCATTTCATGTTACTACAACATTATTTTTACCTTAAATTACACTAATTACCTCTAATCGCGATTAAAAACTTAATAAGTTACTATTCACAAAAAAAATTATTTTAATCTCATTGAACCACATTTTACTTCTTAATGAAAACCATGTATGTCGGATTTTTGAAAATCAAATCACAGAAGTGGTAAAGTATCATTTAAAAGAAAAATCAATTTTTTCAAGTAACAAAACATCACCCTAAGCTATATTTGATATTCCGAATTCAAAAATGAATTCCATTTTACAAAATTCAAAACATATTAGTTGAATTAATTAATTTAAAATTAATTCCCACTGTCAGGGCAAATAGCGTGTTTTTATGAAACAATATTTATCAAAAGATTGACACTAGTTTAAGTCCGATTTCAAAGTGAAATTAATTTCAACGACCACTATTGAATTTAATGGTAAAAATATATTCTAACTTCACTTTAAAACCAATTAAAAAGATAATATAATCATATAAAAAAAATATATTAAAAAGTGGTTTTTAATTAAAATACAACATTTTACACTATTCATTAAAAAATGAACTTTATAGGAAAAATACCAAAAATTTACACAAAGTAAATTTTGATGCCCCAATTCTAAAGAAGAGTTTTATTTGGTCAAATAGAATGTATAAGAGTGAAGAAAACTATATTTAATGACGGTTCACCATCAAAAGGCGATAAGTGAACCTTTAGTGAAAACTAGGGCATATACGCCTAAAATTGAATTCTTTCTTTATTTTAAGCCTTTATCTTTTATTAGATAAAAGTAAAAACATTTAAAAAACATATATAATCATATTTTCGTTATTTATATCCATTCCCGCCAATACAATGGCTATGTGTTAACTACCATTTAAAATAATATTATTTTATTACTAGTGTGCAACGTAAGATTTCAAAGAAACTCTTTGTTGCGTATCGGGTATGCTATCAAACATAGAAACCCCTTTAAAGTAAAATTAATATTTAATTTATAAATAATAATAAATATGAAAATATTTTATTCATTATTTATCTTGGATGTTACATCCTTCCCCCATTTTGAGAATTGCGTCCTCACAATTTTATTCACTTATCAAAATAAGTGGGTGTATTTATCCCTCATAGCATTTTCAGATTCCCACGTTGCCTCTTCAACCATATGGTTTTCCACAAAACCCTTACCTGGTGAATTAACTTATTTCCCAACACTTTCTCTCTTTGGTCAAGAATCTGGACTAGTTGTTCTTCATATGATAGGTTCTCCTCCAGCTGAACTACCTCTGGACTCAAAACATGAGATGGATATGGCATATACTTCCTCAACATCGAAACCTGAAAAACATTGTGTACCTGAGAAAAACTCGGAGGTAAAGCCACTAAGTAAGAAACTGATCCAACATTCTCCAGAATTTCATATGGTCCAATGAACCTTGGACTCAGATTTCCTTTCTTACCAAATCTCATCACACTTTTCCATGGAGAAACCTTGAGAAAAACATGATCACCTACCTCGAAAGATAGATCCTTCCTCCGGTTATCCGCATAACTCTCCTGCCTGCTCTGAGATATTCTCATGTGTTTCTGAATCAACTGAACTTTTTTTGCCATCTCTTCTACCAATTCTGGTCCCATCAGCTTCCTTTCACCCACTTTATCCCAAAATGCTGCTGTTCGACATCGATTCCCATATAATGCCTCAAATGGTGCCATCTATATATTGGAATAGAAACTGTTATTATAAGAAAACTCAACCAAATAAAGATGTTGGTCCCAAATTCCTTGATAATCCATTGAACAAGCTCATAGCATATCCTCCAAGCTCTGAATTGTTCATTCTGACTGCCCATCTGATTGCGGATGAAAAGCTGTACTAAAATTTAATTCAGTACCCAACGACTTCTGAAGGCCTTTCCAAAAGTTAGAAGTAAACCTGGGATCACAGTCAGATACAATGGAGAGAGGAAATCCATGTAACCTGACTATCTCTATAAGATACAAACGGGAAATTTGAGCTAGGAAAAAATTATCTCGTTTGGAAAGGAAATGAGAAAATTTAGTCAATCGATCAACAATAACCCAGATTGCATTATTACCTCGAGATGTCCTCGGTAATCCCACAACAAAGTCCATGGATATATTTTCCCATTTCCACAATGGAACAGGTAAAGGATGAGTCATCTCTTTCGGTAACTGCCACTCTACTTTAACCTGCTGACAAGTCAAACACTTCACAGTAAAATCAGAAATATCTATTTTCATTTCATCCCACCAGTAATACTCCCTTAGATCCCTGTACGTCTTAGTACTTCCATGATGAACTGAAAATGGGGAACTATGAGCCTCACATAAAAACTCATTCTTCAACTGTGAATCACCAGAGACACATAATCTCTTCCCAAACCTCAAAACACAATAATTATCAATGTTAAATTCAGGCAACTTACCCTTCTGAACCATCTCTACCTTTTTCTACAACTCACTGTCTTTACTCTGTGCTTTCTTAATTGTGTCTGATAGGGACGATCTCACTGATACCTGAAACAAAATAGAAGAACTTCATGCACCAACAAATTCTATGCCAAATTTCATCAAATCAAAAACCAAAGGATCTCGTTCCAAACGTAGCATGGTTAATGAAGCATTACTTTTTTAACTCAAAGCATCAGACACTTTATTTTGTTTCCCCGGATGGTAATGAATTATACAATCATAATACTTGATTAATTCCAGCCATCTCCTTTGTCTCATGTTCAATTATTTCTGAGTGAATATATACATTAAACTTTTGTGATCAGTATATATTTGACACTTTACTCCATAAAAATGATGCCTCCAAATTTTTAAAGCAAAAAACAACAGCAGCTAATTCCAAATCATGTGTAGGGTAATTTACCTCATGAGTTTTCAACTGACGTGAAGCATAAGAAATTACCTGATCGTTCTGCATAAGGACATAGCCAAGTCCATTCAACGAAGCATCACTGTATATAACAAACTCACCATTCCTGGAAGGATGTTCCAAAACTGGAGCATTCACCAATCTTCTTTTCAACTCCTGAAAACAATCATCAAATTATTTTGTCTAGATAAACTTAACACCCTTACGAGTTAGCTTAGTCATTGGAAAAGATAACCGTGAAAAATTTTCAACAATCCTTCTGTAGTAACCTGCCAAAACAATTAAAATACAGATCTCGGTTACATTTTTGGGTCTTGGTCATTCTTAAACAACTTTTGTTTTAGCAGGATCAACAGTTAAGACATCTTTTGAAACAACATGACCCAAGAAAGAAATTTGTTGTATCCAAAACTCGCACTTGCTGAATTTTCCATACAGTCTTTTTCTTTTAAGGTTTGCAAGATAACCCTTAAATGACTTTCATGCTCCTCTTTACATTTAGAAAACACCAAAATATCATCGATGAAAACAACCACAAACTTATCCAAGAACTCATGGAAAATTCTATTCATAAGGTCCATGAATACAGCAGGTGCATTGGTTAACCCAAAAGGCATAACTACAAATTCATAATGGCCATATCTAGTAAGGAACACAATCTTCGGAACGTCTACTTCTTTTACTTTCAACTGATGGTACCCCGACCTCAAGTCAATCTTCGAAAAATACTGAGATCCCTGGAGCTGATCAAACAAATCATCGATATGAGGAAAATGATACTTGTTCTTAACAGTAATATTATTCAAGGCTCTATAATCAATGCAAAGTGTCATTGAGCCATCTTTATTTTTAACAAACAAAACAGGAGCACCCCATGGTGATGTTCTAGGTCGAATGAAACCTTTATCTAATAACTCCTGCAATTGTTTCTTTAACTCTAAAAGTTCAAATTTAGCCATTCGATAAGGGGGTTTTGAAATTGTCTTAGAATCAGGAACTAAGTAAATATTAAATTCAACTTCTCGATCATGAATAATACCGGGAAACTCATCAGGAAAAACATCAAGATACTAATTTACCATTGGCACATCATTAATCTGAACAGTTCCTTTATTTTCAACAATATGTGCAAGGTAACATTCATTTCCATCTTTTAGTGGTTTCTCAACTTCCTGATATGTTATCAAAAGCAAGGGTTCATTCTTGTACACAAACTGAAAATCTTTCTAAAAAGAAACCATTTTAGCTCTGTAGTCAATCTTAGTATGATAAACAGAAATCCAATCCATGCCCAAAATAACATCAAACTCTACTAGGGGAAAAACAATAAGGTTTGATGGTAGATTATTTCCACACACAAGGATAGGAAGGTTCTTATAATTTATTTTTGTCTCAACGTTCCCTCCGGGTGTTTTTACCATAACTTCAAGGTTCATATCTTGAGATGGAATTTCCAATTTACTAGAAAACTTCTCAGAAATGAAAGAATGTGTAGACCCTGAATCAAACAACACATTTCCATAATCTGAACAAAGAAACAATGTACCTGATACTACTTCGTTCGATGGCCCAACATCTGCTGATGTTGTTGCAAAGGATTTCACCACCCCTATCTGCTTGTAGTCTGGCTGCTTTCTCCCAGTTGAGTTCTTCGTTAGACACTCATTTTCATAATGACCCATTTCATTACACTTAAAACATCTTACCGCTGGATTTTCATTGCCTTCTTGATCATCTTCCTTACAGTTACGAGCAATATGACCAGACTTACCACACCGAAATCACTTACCATACTTGGATAAACATTCTCCAGGATTCATTTTCCCACACTTCTCACATGATGGATATTTGGTTTTCTTACCTCCTTGCTTCTTGGATGAATTATTCCCCTTTGCCTTCCAATAGGACCTCTTATTTTTTTGTTTTTCATAGAACACCTGATCATCGAAAAACTATATTTCCACCTTCTTCGCACATCAAAAAAGTTTTTCATAACTTTTGAACTCATGAGATGTTAAAGCCCTTCGATACTTTGGATTTAACCCTGAGAAAAAATGGTTTATTTTACTATCAAGATCTCGTATGAAGTTTGGAGAATACCTTGCCAATCGAGTGAACTTTTCTTCATAAGCAGCCACTGAATCATCCTCCTACCTCAATTCTAGGAAATATTTTTCCATCCTAAGATGAACCACCTTAGGAAAACATTTCTCAAGAAACATACATTTGAATTCATCCCAGAGAAGATGCTCAATCTCATCACTATACCTGATATTTTTCACCATCGACCACCACTGATCAGCTTCACCATCAAAACGGTAAACAACGAGACCAACCATTTGATGTTCTGAACACCCCAGGACATCAAAAATCTTTTCTAGTGCTTTAATCCACCCTTCAGCTTGCACGGGGTCAGATGATCCTTTGAATGGTGGGGGTGTTGCCTCATGAAATGTTCCACCACTGACATGTTCCTCTGCGGTTGATCTGGCTGATCTCGTGCATGGATACCCCCATCATTTATAACCTGAGACAACTATGCCATCACTGCAATAAACTTTTCAGTTCCGATTCCGACCATCTCAGGTTGCTGATTTGGAAGTTTGTCTTCCTCCTGATGTCGTCCCAACATAGCTGCTTTGTTTCCTCTGCAGAAAACCATTCTGAATAGAGAAATATCTTAGGAGAAGCAACATGGTAATCTTTTAATGCAATATCATTTCAGTCATACCAGTAATTAACTTCTAATTTAACAATTTTCTAACTCCTAAAGCTGTCTAAACCGACCTCTGATACCAACTATAAGGCCCCAGCCTTAAACATTACTTAATATTGAATTAAATGAATAATTCACATTGAGGATCTTTTCAGGTTTAGAGTTTTAGAGAATTATAACATAACTATTAAATCTCAAATGATTACAAAGTAGACACTTCTACTAAGTTTCCATAAAATAAAAACTTTTAAAAGGAAACATGTCTACTTCCATGTTTTTGATAGCATGACTTTCCCTTGATCCCATCCTTGACCCTATTCCACATTAAGTCCTGAAAAAAACATTTCTAAAAAACTTGGGGTGAGCATAAAAAGCTGAATAAGGGATACATAAAGAATGAAAACTGTTAGTTTTTCAAACATCAAGTAAACCATGTATACTTTATCAAAGTAATACGTTCACCTTCATGAAGTAGTAAAAACTCTTCACTGAATAAAATATCATTACTTACACTTTTGTAACCAAAGGATTACCATAAAACCCATATAAAGAACACATAACATATAAAGGTAACTTGGGACATAAACATACTTAAGTGGAATAAACATATGGTCGACTTCCACACATATCACTTAATGGAATTTCCATACGGCCAACTTCCATACATACTTAATGGAATAGCCATATGACCGACTTCCATACCCAATGCATTGTAGGTTATAACGTAACCACCCATCCTGGTATTCACGGCACCACCCGTCATATGGTTTATCACGTAACCACCTATCAAATGTCCAAGTACCATTATAAAAATCATGAGACATAAAACAAATATAATGGAAAGAAAACATTTCCACAATTTGATCACAATATATCACTTAAATATATTGACATAACAAATCCATTATAAAAACCATTTTCAATACCAAAATACAAAAAAGATTACATGGTATTTATTTCATTTTAAGTAAAACATTATGGCTTGTTCAGGATGCAAAAGACCAAATAATACTCGCGGTGGCGGAAAAGGTCGTTGTCACCACGTACGTTAAAAGAAACATTCCTTTTTGTCATTTTTTAAAACACTTCGTAGAAGAAGTTTACTTTTGTATAAAAGTAAAATTCAAGGGGGTTTATACACCGTATAAAAGAAAGTTGTGTATAAAACGAAATATGCCTCAATGAAAGGAGATTGCGACGAAGTCCCTTACCTCGGGTCCGACTTGACTCGATCGTTCTTTAACATCCTGAATAATAAAATTGAGTTAATTTCTATTTTCTTAAGAACCTTTTTCAAGTTAATTATTCCTTTTATATCACTTACTGCCATGTTATAAACATTATGTAATCATTTAAGTTAATAATGTTTGTTTTGTCGATATTTGGTTCTTAAGTCGAAAGTGGACTTCTTACAATTACATGTTGTTCATGTGGTCAAAGTTTGTTTATATCTAGAATGACATTCCTGATTTTGATATCATATATATCATATATATCTAGCATATAAATGTATTTATAATATCACATAATCATTTAGAGGTAAGAAATGAAATGCACCATTCATGGAGACGGTAAGCCGTACGTACGCATGAATGATACTTTCATTTCTATGTCATATTAATGGAATTAAAACTAAATGAGAGGTATGTATAATTTAATTCCATAATTATATTAATCATTTAGATTTAACATAAATCATATATATCCATTATATATATGTACTTATAATAGTACATTACATTTGGGGATAAGAAATGAAATGCACCGTTCATGGAGACGGTAAGCTGTACGTACGCATGAACGCTACTTTCATTTATATCTCATACATTAATGGAAATAAATAATAATGATATAGTGGTATATTATAATTCCAGTATAACATAATATATAATAACTTTAAACCCATCCTTTATACATCCCACATATGGAATTAACGAATCACATCTCTTTGAGGGGGCGGTAGTCCGCATTTCCTAAAATAAAATTATCGTGTTTACCCACAATGGAAACCATAAAGGTATAACACAAATGAAAAATAAAGAAGCATTAGTAAAACATATACATAATATATATAATATATAAATAGAGTGATATCTTAATGGCCAACATTAAAGGTGTTTAAAATAATATTGAACAATCATCATTTCGTGAGGCAGAAATTCTCCAACCATAGAAACATTATGTTCATTAACCATTAGATGTAGATGTGTGTAAGTGTAGATCAAAATATTCTTATAAAAACATCTAAGTATATTGAAGATACTGAAGTTGTTACAAAAGAAATGAAGAAAAAGAGTTATGGGGTCGTAGAAGAAAAATAAAACAAAAGAACACAAGTGAAGACATCACCTTAAAATCGGGTAACTCTCTTAGATTTGAGCTCAAAGGCTTCCTTGGGAAGACTTAATCCCAAAGTGAGGCTTAAAAGAGTAAGAGAGGGACGTGGAGAGACAACAGGGGCAGGGTTTGGCCGATCCAATGGCTTTGGAAGTGTGGGTAAGGTGGTAGAGGTGGGGGCCTTTTATAAGAGGAGAGTAGCGGCACTCTTGGAATGTAAGGAAATGTTACTTTATTTTAGAATGCGTTTCGGATTTTAATGGTCCCACATTTATGTGTTTCGAGGATAAGGTGATAAGTGTTAGAAATCCACCCATACAATAGGTTTTTGAAATGTGTAGGTCTTAGATTTTACATTATCTTTCCATTTTATTTAAATCGTTAAATAATGAGGTAATCGCTGCATCATCATGGTGTCATAAATAATTTAATTTATTTAACGTCTAAAAATTATATAAAAATACTATGATGTAGGAAATAGTTTTAACATTACAATTAATATTTATAGTCAAAAACATGATTTGTATAACCCCATGTAAAAATTGTTTTAGTAAAACAACTCATGTTTGTGACACTTTTATTTTAACTTTAAATAAAAAGTTATTAATGTCATTTTCCAACCAAAGTGGCTTAATGGGTCCCCCAAGTTGACCCATGGTTTTTCTTGTTCGGCCATGACACATACAATTAGGTTAGGACATGTTTAAAGTTCATTTCATATTATTACAACATTATTTTTACCTTAAATTACACTAATTACCTCTAATCGCGATTAAAAACTTAATAAGTTACTATTCACCAAAAAAAATATTTTAATCTCATTGAACCACATTTTACTTCTTAATGACAACCATGTATGCAGGATTTTTGAAAATCAAATCACATAAGTGGCAAAGTATTATTTAGAAGAAAAATCAGTTTTTTTAAGTACCACTTAGTGGTTTCACTATTCATCAAAAATTGAAGTTTTTCAGAAAAATACCAAAACTTCACCCTAAGCAATATTTGATATTCTGAATTAAAAAATGAATCCCATTTTACAAAATTCAAAACATATAAGTTGCATTAAATAATATAATAATTAATTCCCGCTGTTAGAGCAAATAACGTGTTTTTATCAAACAATAAGTATCAAAAGATGGACAGTAGTTTAAGACCGATTTTATAGTGAAATTAATTACAACGACCACTATTGGATTTAATGGTAAAAATATATTATAATTTCACTTTAAAACCAATTAAAAAGATAATCTAGTCATATAAATAAATTATATTAAAAAGAGGGTTTGAATTAAAATACAACATTTTACACTATTCATTAAAAAATGAACTTTATCAGAAAAATACCAAAAATTTACACAAAGTAAATTTTGATGTTCTGATTCTAAAGAATAGTTTTAGTTGGTCCAATAGAATGTATAAGAGTTAACAAAACTACGGTTCTCCATCAAAAGGCGATAAGTGAACCTTTAGTGAAAACTATGGCATATGCGCCTAAAATTGAATTCTTTCTGTATTTTAAGCCTTTATCTTTTATTAGATAAAAGTCAAAACATTTAAAAAACATATATAATCATATTTTATTTATTTCTATCCATTCCCGCGAATTCAAAGGCAATGTTTTAAATACCATTTAAAATAATATTATTTTATTACTAGTGTGCAACATAAGATTTCAAAGCAATTCTTTGTTGCGTATCGGGTACGCTATCGAACATAGAAACCCCATTAATGTAAAATTAATATTTAATTCGTAAATATTAATAAATATGAAAATGATTTATTCATTATTTACCTGGGATGTTACACATCACTTGGTATATAACAAAGATGTCATACTATACACCTGGTTTAACATTGTCATGGGATATACATTAGTTGATCATATACTCATTATGAAAATCTATAAAAGATTGGTATCCAATTTTCCTAGAGATATTAGGTTGAGAAGCACAAGATAACCTAAATTAAAGTAACATAGGTCACACAATGATTAATATAGGACAATCTAAATAAACTATAGTCCTGTATGATATTTAAAAACAATAATATATTTTAATGTTGAATTAATTTTTTAATTATAGAAATTCCTATATATTATTAATACTTTATCAATTATATCAATCCTTATAGTTGTATAAATGGACGTAACTAGGGGTAACCATGGTTTTGAGGGATAATGTTTGGAATACCTCCAAGAATAACCAATCAGAATAAGATATTGAGTGAGAAAATTCTTATTTATTACGTACTAAAAATCGTAAAATAAGATTAACAATATGAACATTCTATATGTCTAAAACACACGAAATTAGAGAAGAAAAATGTCTCATTAAAGATCAAGGGATGAATATGGTGAATTAAAAAATGTTAAATTTCATATATGTCAAAAATGTAGGATGAATCATAAAGGGAATTGACACAAGGGGACTAGAAGATTCTTTTACAATGGAAGAGGGGTCATATAGCATTAAAATTTCATAAGAAAATTAAGTGTTTAGTTAACTTGACTGAATAAAATATTGTTTTCTTAATTCACCATTAATAATTCAATGTGTTATGTGTGGGGATCTTCATAATTATTCAATTCAATACCTTAATCCATGGATTAACCAAGATGGTCATTATCACTAACATATAATACCATGTGGACAATGGAATACCTTTGAGATCACTACACCTGAAGCGAATCATGTTATTTAAGGTACAAAAATCATCCAATATAGAATTATGGATGTATTATTAAAATTTTATTCTCAAAATTCAAGTATGTAAATGATAATTAAAACAAAAACCTAATGATTTTAATTTAAATATAAATATTCTAGTGGTATAATTATTATTTGTTTGTTGAGAAATATAAAAAGTTTCCTTGTGTAAATATTATTATCCATCCTTTAAATAAATTTAATGTGAATTTTATGATAGATTGGTTCCCAACACTTAGAGGGAAAATTATATGTAGTAAGGAAAAAACTTTTCATCTTAACTTAAGATGATAATAAATACCCCTAGGAATAAATGATATAATGTGAGTCTTGATGCTGAATATTTTTTGAATCATAGTCCATATAGTTGGTGAAAATCATAATATTAGGGACAAACCTATTCTTAGGAAATATATATGATTCCCAATATAATAAGGCTGATATATCTCATGAAATTATATCCCAATTCATACCTATATTTTGGATTCCCTTAGATAACATCCTTGGTATGTAAAAATTGAATATTATGATGACATAGATTATTCTGGGGGGTGTAAAAACAAGATATTTTACTAAATATCAGCATTAAATAAGTATTTAGATAATATTGTGTTTCACATGAAACCCCAAACTAAATTGATGAAAATTTATATATTTTGAATGTTAAATATAATCATTGAACCTAGACAGCATGAATAGAAGGAATTAAAATATTATATATGTTTACCATAAAAATAAAAACTATTTTAATACCAATTAAATTTAATTTTTAGAGTTAAAACTATTAATATAATTATTTTATGCATAAAAATATATTTTCCTAAAATTAATGCTTTATTTCAAGAAACAAAATATATTATGATTAAATAATAATAAAATATAATTATAATATTAATAAAATGTTACCAATAAATTAGTAAGTAAGTAATGGAAAATAAGAATAAAGGATAGATATCATTTTGAAATGTTATTTTCAAATTTGAT
The DNA here is from genome assembly GCA_963277665.1 of Viscum album. Lineage (NCBI taxonomy): Eukaryota > Viridiplantae > Streptophyta > Magnoliopsida > Santalales > Viscaceae > Viscum > Viscum album. Next base: position 1,547,393,864 of record OY728142.1, read on the forward strand.
CAGCCTTTCAAAATATTTTAGGATTTCATTTAAATATTAAATTATAAATTTTTTATAAAATTAAATTCTTAAAAATTTCATTTAATGTATTGATTAATAATATTATAATATTAATATTAATTTTTTAAAATTTTCTAAAAACATCAATTTTTAGCTGAATAGTGAAAAATACAGTGTTTACAAAAAAATATAAATGTTATCCCATTACTAATATATATATATATATTATAAATTTGTGAAACCTTTTTATATGAAAAAAATTATGTTTATATGTGATCTTTTGAATTTATCAATGTTGTTTTTTATTTAAAAAAACATATTTTACATTTTGGAATATTTGTTATATTTTTCAAAAACAAAATTAATATACATTATACATACAATATTTTAAAATTAATTTTTATCAATTTTATAAATTTAATCAAAAGAGAGTATTTAAAATTAAGTATCATTAGGTCAAAATTATAAAAAAGGTAAGATAAATTTTTGGGAATAATGGATAAATTACCAAGGTAAAAACTAGTTACTCTGGTGGAAACCAAAATGGTAAAAATGATAAACCTAAGGTATAAAGGGTCTAACTTGTTTAATACATTTTTTTGCAATGATTGTTTTAGGAGTGGAATGACCTTATATCACAACCAATATATTATTTATCAATCTTATATCCGCTTTTCTTGAGAGTGGATTCCCATTATTGAATTTTTTGGGTATTTTATAAAATTTCATTCATTTTCACTGATAAATAGTTCACACCTATCCCCACATCCCAACATTATTTAAATGTTTTAGATTCTATACTTCTCGAATTACCATCCCACAAATTTTTAATCCCCTTTTAAAAAGATATAATTCCACGAAGTGAGGTATAAGTTCCTAACCACAGGTTTTTCTATTTATTTATGTGATTTATTTCTTCCTAAAATTTCATTCCACCATCTTAAATTGATGACACATGTATGATTATTATATTTATATTTTATTATAATAATATTATGATCATTAAAAACAATCTCCTTTTCCATTAAGATAAATGAAAACATTAATCATACGTTGTGCAGAATACCACCACAAATAAAAAACATGTATTGTTTTTTAATAATCAACATATATGGTTGATATTAATTTCTAATTTAATATATAATTATTTTCTTTTGGATATATTTTATATTCTATAATGATAAACAAGAATACTGATTTTTTTGTAGAAAATAAAATCCATTTGTACCTATGGAGTACCACCTCTATGGTATGATCGATTTCCATTTTTTATTTCGCCATTAACTTATAGGGATGGTCATGAGAGCGGTTTTGAAGGATAAATATGATTTTTATGATTAAATTAAGGGTTTTTCTATAATTATAGAACATATTTATGATATGGTCAAAAAATTATTATCTTAAATTCAATCTTTTAAAACAAGCATACTAAGAGGAAAACTACGAATTTATTTTTTTAATTCAATCATAACAAATAATTATTTTTATAAATCTATTATAATTGTAATAGAAAACACTAATAAACACTAAATTATATCAATATTCTTCTAGTGTACTGATATAACAAGTAAATCACGTCATAGTCATCAATAATCATGGTATGTTCCTAATTGGATCAATTTGACCACATTAATGAAAAAGGATATGAAATTATATCATGGATTAAATGAGAAATTATTTAATTTTACAATATGATTTTAATACGTAAATAATGATTTATTTGGTAATGTTATAAATAAATCAATATTTAACTCATTAATTTAGAAGGTACCCTTTGTAGAATAAAAATCATTGGAAAATGGTCATTGGTGATTTCATATTCTTGGTTCGAGAATTAATTATTATTATTGAATGGAAATTTATACATTATAAATAGTTATAATCTAAAAATTATATTAATTTTAATGAACATGGAATTATGGAATTTGATTTAAAAATTAATACCGAAACTTCTCCCTTAAAACTACTAAAAACAGGGAAAACTAAAAACATATGATATTTTGAAATATGTAAATATAAAAAAACATACATATAGATAATGATTATAAGATGAAATTGTAAATATTTTTTGTTATTAATATTATAATAAAGTATTATATTATGATATTTATGTTTCTTATATAATAGGTTAGGGAACATTAGTCTAAGTGAGAATAAAGGTAAGGGGTTTTCATGACTCAATTACATACCTTGAGTCATAATCACTCATCATTTACTATTATCTTCAAATATTGAACTATTATAACCTCTGATGATGTTATTTTATTCTTCTACCATCATTCATAGGTAAATCATGCTTCATATAGAATTATTCTTCCTTGAAGAATCTATTATTTCATTAAAATTAATTTTGTTAAGAATAATCATTGTTACTTTTAATGGATTTTTATTCCATATCCATGTTTTTACGTCCAAAAAATATTATCATATATTCTTTTGGAATGGTAACATGTATTATTTACTAGGATTATCATATTTCTATTAACCAATTTAAAAAACATTAACACTCTTTGTACGATATGGTTTTAAATAAAAGTATTTAATAATATTTAAAAGGGTTTTCCATCCATTAGAATTTATTTTTTATCTTCCACCTCAATTTTTTTTGAAAAAGTATTATCATTTGTCATGGAAATTTTATTTATAACTCTTTATAATAATTTTATTAAAAGTATTGTCTTTCCATTCTCAAAAATTATTTTTAAATTTATTTACACTTTATATTTTATAACAATCTTTACAAGGTGTTGTGAAATATTTTGTATTTTTAATTTTATTTTTTCCATCAAGGATTGTCACTCGTGATGTGATGTTTTCATCATCTTATATATTTTTTTGTGATATAATTTCTTTTTGAAAATGATATTTTTTATACCCTATTATTTTTTTATTTATGTGATGTTTTTGTATATCTTAAGAAACATATACATTTTCCATGGGTTCATTAAGATATGATGCTGTAATTTTAATTTCACACATGTGTAAAGATAATTACTATTAGGGTGATACATCACCCTCTAATTTATTTGTTTATTTTTATAACTCATTATATAGTTAGTTTTGGTTATAATGAGTTTGTTTACATTAGTTTGAGAATAAACTGTTTTCTCTCAAAGGTTTTCCAATTCTTATGGTTGTAACAAATTCATATGTTTGTATCATGTTATGCCAAAATTTAAAGACAAATTTCATTTCTTAGAAATCCCATGTTTTTATTATTATGGGTTATTTTATATTATTCCACTCTTTTATGTAAAACTCATATTTTATATGATTATGAAGATTTATTTTAAGCTATGTAAAATACTTATGCTTCCTTAGGTATTTTTTTTAATCTTATGTTAATTTGATATGTTTTATAATTATCATATAAGGTATTTTGTTATATTATTAAGATATTTATTCCTTCTTGAATGGTCATAAGGAAGTCGTATTTTATTCATTTTTTTGATAATCCCTCTTTTTAAGGGATGAAGGGGAACCCTAAAATTACTTTTCCCATAAAATTCATGACATTACAAGACCATAGGGTCTTAATGAATAAATCTCATTCTATAACTACTTCAAAATAACCCTCCCCAGCATATATATCAAGATCACCTCTCCAAATTTTCATAGCTGTTTGGCTAGTTTTCATGTGTAGGGATGCACATGCCTTGTACCGATGGCATGTGGCATAACCTATCATTCATCTAAATCCAATTGCTCTACTCTAGTGAATGTGGATTCTCTGAATCCTCCTATTGATCTTGTTCCTTATAGAATATTCCTTGTTTGTAATTACACACTAGGTGGCTATAAGGCCTTGAGGTGACCTGAAGGCCTTATAGTGTCCCGAAATCCATACTGACCCAAATGGTTGGGTGGCCTGATTGAAAGCATATAGAGGAGCATGATTATAGTGTAATATTTTCTGGAGTTTTGAAATGAGGAGTTTTTTTTTGAAAATATATATGAAAACCTTTTTGTGTTTGGGTTGTGCAAATATTATGATATGTATCATTTAAATAATCATATTAATGGATTGTTTTATTTTATTTATGCTGGGAATATTTATTTGATGCATGTGTAATCCACAAGTGGGAATAAATAAATTTACTAAAATGATACAGTATTAATAAATCATCCAAAGAAATAAAGAAACAAAATTAAAAAAAGAAACAAATCAACTATTTAAAATAGAATACGTGTCACATAAAATAATTTAAATTGATCTTGGAGATGAAGATTGATACAAAGTAATACCATATTAAAAAAAACTGAAAATAAAACCACAATAAACCACCTCCATGTGTTCCATAACCACACTCTACAGTCCAAATTTGATCACATCGGACAACCCAAACATCCAGAACCAAAAGACCAATGAAAAGACACCTAAATAGAAACCATAAGAGTTGCATACACTGAATAGTTTTTTAGGGTGTGTGTAGAATATATCATAGTAATATTTCACTAATGAGTTTATTATAATCATCTAAAGAGATATTTTATTTTATGTTATTTTGAAATAATATTAAAAAATATGTTTTTTCATTTTTTATGGTACAATAAAATTTAAAGAAATTTCATTCATTTTCAAAACATTATTTTAAGTTTTTTTTAATAAAAAAAAATCAATTTGTAAACTTTTCCTCATATGAAGCATTTTTTTCCTAAAACACCCTTGTACAATCCTCCTTTAAAACCTACTTTATAAATAAATCCTTTGAAAACTATTTATAAGAATTTTCGTTAAATAATAAAATTACAATAAAGATAAATCAACCAATAAGGAAGAATATAACTAATTGAGTAAATATACAAGTATTGTAACACCCCGAGCTTCCACAATACGCTTCTCATTCAATAATGAAATAGCTTGCATTGTACACAACTTCGAGTTCTAAAACACCACGACTAATCAAAGTAGCCGTTATGAATAGTAATAACCACTTTCTCAAATTATAGAAATTTTATATTTCAAAATGGACTTCATTTTTGGATTCGGAATATCGAAATTAGCCTATGTTGAATTTTTGGTATTTTTCTGAGAACTTCTAATTTATTATAAATAGTAAAAAATACTTAAAAACAACTTGTTTAATCAAAATAATTTATAGTGAGAAATTATACTATTTAGTTTTTTTAAAGTATAATTAGAATATATTTTTACCATTTTATCCAATGGTGGTCATTAGAATAAATTTAACATTGAAATTGGACATAGATAATTGCAAATCTTTTGATATACATTGTTTCTTAAAAACACGCTATTCGTTGTGACAGTGGGAATTAATTATAAAATTATTTAAGGCAACTTATATGTTTGGAATTTTGTAAAATAGACATCATTTTTGAATTCGGAATATCAATTATAGCTTAGGGTGAAATTTTGGCATTGTTTTGAAGAACTTCAATTTTTGATGAATAGTGAAACCACTAAGTTGTAGTTAAATAACTGATTTTTCGTTTAAATGAAATATTACCACTTCTGTGATTTGATTTTCAAAAATCCGACATACATGGTTTTCATTATGAAGTAAAATGTGGTTCAATTAGATTAAAATAATTTTTGGTGAATAGTAACTTTTATGTTCTTAATCGCGATTAGAGGTAATTAGTGTAGTTTAAGATAAAAATAATGTTTTAATAATATGAGATGAGCTTGACACATGTCCTACCCTCATTGGATGTGCCATGGCCGACCAATACAATCCATGGGTCAACTTGGGGACCCCATAGAGCCACTTTAGTTGGAAAATGACATAAATACCTTTTATTTAATGTTAAAGTAAAAAAATGACACAAACATGAAATGTTTTACTAAAACATTTTTTACATGGGGTTATACAAGTCATATTTTTTACTATAAATAGTCATTGGAAAGATAAAAAGATTTACTACATCATAGTATTTTTTTTTAATTTTTAGACATTAAATAAATTAAACTATTTATGACATCATTATGATGCAGCGATGACCTCATTATTTAACGATTTTAATAAAATGAAATGATAATGTACAATCCAAGGATTACACATGTCCGAAGACTATGGGATGGGAATATTTTGAACCCGTATCACCTTATCCACGAAATATATAAGTGTGGGACCTTTAGAATCCGAAAAGCAATGTATAATAATGTAAAATTTCCTTACTTTCCAAGAGTGCCCCTCCTCTCCACTTATAAAAGGCCCCCACCTCTACCACCTCATTCACACTTTCAAGCCATTTGGATCGGCCAAACTCTGCCCAAATACTCTCCCAACTTCTCCCTCTTACTCCTAGAAGCCCCAATTTGGGCAGAACTCTTTTTGTTTTATTTTTCTTCTCCAACCCCATAAACACTTTTTATTCATTTATTTTGTAACAACACCAGTATTCTAAATATACTATAATGTTTTTATAATACGTATTCGAGCTACACTTACAGACACCTACATCTAATGGTTAAAGAACATACGGTTTCTGTGGATGGCGAATTTCTGCCTCACGAAACGATGATTCTTCAACACTCATATAACACATTCAAAGGTGGACATTAAGATGTCACAATATTTATATAGGATATATAATATGTTTATGTTTTACTTATGCTTTTGTATTTCTCATTTATGGCATACTTTATGATTTCCATTATGGGTAAACGCGATAATTTCATTTTAGGAAGTGCGGACTACCGCCCCCTCAAAGTGATGTGAATCGTTAATTCCATATGTGGGATGTATAAAGGAATGAGTAAATGATATTATATATGATATTATACTGGAACTATATTATACCTTTATATAATTATGATTTCATTCCATTAAATATGAAATAGAAATGAAAGTAGCGTTCATGCGTACGTACGACTTACCGTCTCCATGAACGGTGCATTTCATTTTTAGCTCTAAATGTTATGTAATAATATAAATGCATGTATATACTGGATATATATGAGATATATGATATATATATCATGAATATAATTCTGGATATAATGGATATATCACCACATGAACAACCTGTAATTATAAGAATGTTATTTTTGACTTAAGTACCTAAGATCGACAAAATGACTGTTATAAACTTAAATAATTACATAATGTTCATAACATGGTAATAAGGGATATAAAAGGAATAATGAACAAGAAAAAGGTTATTAAGTAAATAGGAATTAACTCTAGTTTATTATTCAGGAGGTTAAAGAATGGTCGAGTCAGGACAGGACGGAAGGTAAGGGAATTTCTTAACCCAATTTCCATTCTTTGGGTTAATCTCATACTTTCAAATTATCTCATGATATTATTATGTCCTATCTTGTATTTTTACTTTCTTTATGTGTAATAATAGTGAATACACATAATAGATCTATTTTATTTTAAAAATTATCTTTGTAAGGACTTCGTCTCAATCTCCTTTCATTGAGGCATATTTGGTTTTATACACAACTTTCTTTTATACGGTGTATAAACCCCTTTGACATTTACGTTTATTAAAAATGAATCATTTTATACAAAGCATTTTACTAAATGAAAAAAAGGAATGTTTTTCTTGTTGTATGTATGCGGAGACAATGACTTCTCCGCCGCCATGACCATTTTTTGAGTTTCGGCTTCCTCTGCAAGCCATAACTTTTTATAAATGATTTAAAAAAAGAGAGAGAAATTTGTCTAAAATATATGAAAATCCAGTGCAAATGTATACATATTTAACGCAAGCTTAAAAATGTTTTCAGAAAACCCGACTCTCGAGTGTGGAAGATAGGAAGGGATTGGGCGTGGACCCATCATGGCCTGTAATTAGTCGAGCAGTCCTAGAATTAGTTATTTTGTTTTCCAATGCTTGCATAATATTTTCAGAAAAACACTGGATTATATTTGAGCAATTTTAAACATAAGTATCTTCTAAAAAAATTTCATCGGTAGGTCTCATGAGAAAAACTAGTGTCTTGGCACGAGGCCTTGTCAAAATCTTATTTGTGGTCTTGGCACGAGGCCTTCGCTACGTGGTTATGATAGTCTGGCATTATGAATTCCATCATTATGAAAGTGGTTATTGATATTACATGGGATTATTCGATTATTATAATATCCATGTGAGTAAGTAAATGGAATTATTTAATTTTGTTTTTGCCATATTATGCTAAAGTTCAAGTTTAAAAAGGCTTTTGTTTTTGTTATACATTTCCTTTTATGTTAATGATTATTTATGAAATCTTCCACAATATTGTTATCTTTACTGAGCATCTGAGCTCACCCCTTTCAATGTTTTAATATTTTCCAGGATGTGAAGAAGTATTTGATGAATGATCTGCAGGGATAGTCAGAATAGGATATGAGTGTGGACTATGAAGACTTTGTTATTAGTTTTTCACTTTATGATGTAAGGTAAGACTTATGAATGTATCTAGTGTTTCCAAGGCTACTAAACTAATCAGTCTTTCGAGACATGATATTTTGTGATCATTCTAATGCTACGAAGTAATGCACCGACTCTGGGTAGCTGGGGTCGGGGCGTTACAAGTATCATCAATATGTCCTAGTGTCATAGAGGCCAACCAAACTAGGGAACACAATTGAAAGTCCCATATAAATTCCTAGAGTGTCATGTGAAACACACTAGGTCCTAAGGTAAGGTAAATCATAGAATTTACAAAATAAAAAAGGCCAAATTCCAACCTAGGTTGTTTCCTAAACTACAAAATTATTCTGAGTAGCTAGTGATTAGTACCATTTGGGTCACTCCCTATCTAGTCTAATCTCACAAAAGGGGAGACAATAGAAGCATGAAACTATCTAGTGTAGAAGAATTCTAAAAATCTCACTATTTTCCCAGTGATCCCATAAATGTAGAAATCTAATGTGAGAAAAAAACAATCCACATGATAAATATACCAACATAACATAAACCACACGACAACTCCTACTCCCTTGTAAGAAGTTGTCTCAAAAATGTCATGCATATTACAAAAATGAACAATTTCCCCCAATGTGGTCTCAATCCATTTTATAAAAGGAGATGAGAGGGCCTCACAATCATTATAATAAATTCTTTTAGATATTTATAACTGAGACTTATAAAAATAGGATCAGGTTTCCAATTCAACCCATTTTCCCTTGAAATCCCATTTCAAAATCATCCATTAGAAACCACCATTCATACCCATTTTAACACAAACCCTTTTTCACTTAAATCAATTTAAAACAATTGTTTTACTAAATTCATGACCAAAATGGGTTCAAATTTTATTCAAAATTTCAAAATCATTTAAAACAAACTATTATAACATCTTTATAAAAACATGGAAATCAAAAATAATTTGGTAAATCATAACCCCTTGACACCTCCCTTTATTACAAATAAAAAACCAATGAAAAAAATTTATAAATTCTCTTTTTTTATAATATATTAAAAAAATTTAATAAATAAAACATTTAAATATCTCAAGAATCAAATTGAATACCAAATAAATGAAATTCACAAAATCACCTACCTCAATTATGTGATAATCGAGGAAAAACACATCTCTATTGATGGTGAAAAATAAACCAAGTTAGGAGATAACATAAAAAGTATCCATAAAAAAAATATTCCCATATTGTAACTATCCCAAACCCTATAATTTAATTTCATAGATAATATAGTTCATGAATGGACAGTAAAATTTAGGGAAGGAGGAGGGTAGAATATAGGAAGAAAGAATAAGTGGAATTGAGGGGATTACATTAAGAAACCACTTATAATTAAAATTTGGAGGCTAAAAGAAGAAAGGATAAAAGAGGGGGTGTATATTAGAATTCTCCCTCATATTAATTATTTATATGAGAGGAAAATAATGGTAATTTCATTAAAAATTAATATTGAAAACAATATTATATGAACATCGGGTAGCACACATCGTTTGTCTGCATGGTTTGGAAAACCATGTGCCAATTGTAAGGTTTACACTATAAAGATTTTAGAATAAATCATACACATTACACAAATCTTTCTTTAACCACATGTATGTGACACATATGTAAACCCCCACATAATGTTACCTCACATCAATACTCCCAGGACAAGCATAGTTCACCTTAAACTGTGTGCTAACTATGTGATGTTACCATTCATGTTCAAAATGAAATAGAAATATTCTTGAATAATGGTATCAACATAGTTTATGATAATATTTTCACACTTAATGTAATGTCCTGGACCTCTTCAATCTATTCCTTTGTGCAAATATGGTGTTTGAGCTGTTCATTGAGGCCAATGTGTTGTATTTCTAACATTTTTCAAAATTAGCAGTACCATGAATAGTTTTTCCTATTTTCTGAATAGTGTCATTGGTAGGTCATATATTGGTAGGTCATATTGGTAGGTTGTATTTCGGTAGGTCCAATTGGTAGGTCAACTGCCTGCATATCCTATCTGTATGTTAGCTATCAGTAGTTCATCTGTCGGTAGGTCCTCTATCTGCAGGTCATATAGGTAGGTCATGTCGGTAGGTCCTCAGTCGATAGGTCCTATTTGTGGGTCCTATAACTAGGTCGTCTATTTTTAGGTCATGTTGGTATGTTTTCTGTTGTTAGGTTGTACAATGTTTCAACATCAATAGGTGAATAGTGTTTCTAGCTTCCTACAGTTTCACATGTTTAGTGTTTTCTTTGACATAAAATGGGTTCAAATCTTTGTTTTAAGAGATACTAGGACTACTCAAAGCCCATAAATCCTATCATAATAATCCTAAGTGTCTAGGGTCCTTTAGTTGGTCAAACTACGTAATCCTGATGATATCTTCCTTTGATGAAAGATGTGAACTATATCTAAATTACTGCTCTGTTAATATTTTCAATAGGCTAAAATACATTCCATCTTGTTATTCCTTCTTGTTTTCTTTGGAATGTTACACCCCGTACCTTTCATTCCAAATGATTCATGTGATTGTGGTGTGGACCTTGGATCGTGTTTTCATTTGAGTTATTCTTTCTTCATGCATACCCCCATGCTTAGTGATACTAGGAAGTATCGATCTCCCTTAGATATAAGGTTTGTTATTCCTTCATTATTCTAGGTTCATCAGTCTATTTCATCCCATTATTAATGCCATGTTGTGGCATGTGATATCCATGTTTCTAAATTAACTTTCTAGGGTGTTGGTCGATTTCATTGTGTCGCGATGTCCTCGGGTGGATGCAGTCATTACAGGTGAGGTTATCATGATCCATTATGTTGAATCGTTATCATGAAAATAACGTAAGAAACCTTTTGAGGTAGGGGATTCACAGATTCTCTAATCATTTACGTGTAGTCAGAGTTTTATCATGTTTTAGCCACTAGACAATAATGATAATGACATAATAAATGATTATACTAGATTAATGAATTTGTTTCTTTTTCTTAGCGATGTTATTTCCTATTATTTTTCAAGATAGTGTTATATCAATTCTTGATTTTTTATCATTTAATTCTTGATTGAAATTGGTAAACATTGTAAAGATGGTATTAATTATAGATTAATTGGATAAAGATAATGAGGAATTTAAATTATTCCAGATGTGGATGAAATTTGATGATATTGAAAAGGATAATATTATTCACGTTTAAATGAATTAGTTAATTAAATATGGAATAAAGAAATGGTTGTGAGATAATGATAATGATTTTAAGGGTTCTAAGTTACCCTTCTTCTTTAAAAGTCATAGTACCTTATTATTTAGATTAGTGAGTTCTTGTCGTGTGTGAGGGATGAAATCTTTGTTTAGGCCCAAGATCCACATTGTTTTTTTTCATGTTGCATGTGTTGTGGTGTGAGCCTGGGATGGCTGATCCTAGAGGGTTGTTGTTGTATGTGGGGGCAGGGAGTCCTAGTGGTGGTTCCATCTGTTGATGCAAAAAGTGGAGAGATGCATCAGTTTATGAATGTGGGCATCTGGGAGGACACAGACAACAATGTAACATGATGAAGCTAGCCTGACCCATTTATATGAATGTGGTTGTAGTTGAATCTATTTTTTTCATCTGATTTAGTGTCCCCACGGCTTGATGCATCTAGTTTTTCATTCTCTCCTTCCAAAAGACACAAATATGCGCAGGGTATTACATGTCATTTCCATGTTTATTTTCTCGATTATGAATGAGTCTATGCTCTGCTATAGGTGGAAACACTTGATGAGTAGTTCACATACTTGTCAGACTGATACCCTTGTGTTTGGAATATTAGAATTCTTTTATGGAATGCATTGGGATATGGAAAAGTTATAAGGTTGTAATCAAATGATTTAGTAAATTATGTTATCCCATGGGGTTGGAGATTTATAGGATAAAATGTTGAGGATACAATTAAAAGGAACTATGGGAATGGGTTGGTTATGATTAAAGGGAATGGAACGTTGGGTGTGATGATAATAAAATGTAATGTGGAAATGGTAAATGTTAATTAATGGTGAAGATATTAATTACCATAACGTTTAACAAATAAAAAGGGAAAATGTAATATAATTTTAATCTTTAAATGTTTGTGTTCTAATAGGATACCTAGTATTAGAAGTGGAAGCTATGAGTTTAAGAGACATTAGAGGTAGTTGATTCTTAGACTTGGTTATTACCACATTGTGGTTGTGAGATATAGTATATTCTGTTATTTTTGTATTTCTATATGCTACTCCAGCCCACCGGTTACAGAAACAGATACCCTGGGGATTCTGAGCCCTAAGGGTGTTTTCCCAAACATCTCAGTAAAATGATGGATGGAAAACTATCCACCATACCCTAGATCTCATGTATTGGTAGTTACTTTGGCTGGTAGTTACAATGGATAGTATTCCCAACATATGTGTGTTGAGGGTTGTAATAGCTTGTGGTTTTTCACAATCATGTATTCTGGATACAGTTTCCTGTGGACTGCTATAGTGTAATGTGTATTGGCTATAATGGATTGAGTATCCTTACATGGTGTATGGGATGTAATAAATTGAGGTATAATACCCAATGTATGATAGAAATTATGCAAGCTATGGTGGATCATAGAAACTACCTGGTTAATTTGGTAACATGCATGTGGAGTTTGTGTTCCATTAGGTGCATGTTGTGGTACTTCACCCATCTTTCTATGGGTAAGTCTTTTTGGAGAGAGATGATTAGGACATGCGATGTAGGAGAAAACTGACAAACTAGTGGGGAATTGGAAGTTGGGTTCCATTGATATTTTTTATTATACTATATACTCTTGTATGTGGTACATGGTGAGAGTGTCCATGGTGAGGATGGTAACATAATGTACATTTCCAGGTGAAAAATTAGTTTCACTTTCTATTCACTTTCCTTTTGAACACTTTCTTTAATTTTGCATGAGAGGCTCTTAGGAGGATCCTACTGAATATAAAATTATCATCACCCTAATAATATCTAAACTTTTTTTCCTTGTCTCTTGGAAAAGGATGTAGATCAGGATAGTTACAACTAGATTGGGGTTGTATGAGCTGTTCGATCTTTGTGTTCGCTGTCGTTATAATTTTTTTGGAACTTTATTCCCTTTATATTATAATAGTTCATTCATGAAACTACATATGTGTACTTTTTATTTCAATTTTATATTATTCTGAGTAATATTTGGTCGGTTTTTGTCTTATCTCTTGCTTTCGTATGTGTTCTCATAGAGGGTAATTCCTATCGTCAGAGTGTTTACTATACCCTCGGTGCTAGTCTCCAACATGGGGCTTACTGTAGGTGGGACTCAGGTTTCACTATCTCTCTCCTCTCATTGTCGACCGTGGAGGGGTATACATTGAGGGTCGGGGGTCATTACATAGTGGTATTAGAGGGTGGGTAAAGGATTGGATGGAGTTTGGAGTTTAGAACATGTGAGGTTTCATGGGTTGGTAGGGAAAATGTGTCAGTTAAGTGAAGAAAGTGTTGTAAACAACAGAGTCCAGCTAGGAAGTAGATATTTTGGGCCCCCTATGGTCTTAAGTATGGATCTTTAATTTTAATATGGGTACTAAACTTGGTGATACTAGTTGTATGGTAGAGATCTAGGAAATGATCATGCATCATTCTTTTTTCACCTGTGTTTGAATGGGTTGAACTTTAGATAGGTTAACCTAAAATGAATAAATGAAATAAAATACTAATTTTTAAAGATGTCCATATTCTAGGTTTACAATCTCTAACTATTTGTTTTTCTAGGTATAGATCCAAGTTAACATCCTCGCTTGGTTCATGAAGAATATGATTAGTATGTTATGCCAGCCGATCACTACATATTAGAGGCTGACGACGATGACATTTAATGGATGACAATCCGAGAGTTTCAGTGCTATAGTCTATAGAAATAAGATGGATTTTTCTCAAATGCAGTCATACAATACTGGTTGGAGGAGGTTGAGATATCCTTCAGTTCAATCTGTTCTCAAGAAAAGCACTGATTGTTGTTGGTTGTGATGATGTTTTGTAGGGAATTAAGGTTATAATTTTCTTGTTCCATGGGGATTGAGAGGAGTTGAAAATCTCATGGAAGGATTTCTGAGACATGTTATTATTCAGGCTTCTTTTATCAAATGTGATGGTGGCTGGTCACCAGGAGCTTACTACCCTTCAACACGGGAGCCCTAGTGTGGGAGAGTTTGGAATCCATTTCTAGAACCTTTTACAATATGCTTCAGACCAATTGTTAAATGAGGAAGCCTATGTGAGGAATTTCAAGGAGGATTTTCATCTATAGATCTAGAGCCAGGTCATACAATTTATGATGAAGACATATTTTGAGGTGCTGGAAGGATAATAGTTAATAGAGAGGATGTTATCCAAAACCAGATCATCAAGAGAGGGGAGTTGTCAAGATTACTCACAAAGAAGAGCTATGGTTTGGGGATCCCAATTTTCTGGACAGAATAGTTTTCATTTGGATAAGGGTATGTCTCATCCCTTAGTATCTTGTTCCTCCTAGGGATGCAGTTCTCAAACCTATTCCAATGGATCAGGTGGTTGTTTTTATTGTGGAGGCTAAGGTCATCAATAGCGAGAGTGCCTAACCTTTCTGAGTAGTCTACCTTCATCAGGTGTTTCATTTCAGGTTCCTCTATTGAGGGAGTTCCAGCTGAGATAGAAGATGTAGATTGCACAATCATTGGATCAGTAGAGGGAATATGGGGAAGGTAGAGAAAATCCATGATACACTCACCATCCTCAGATAGTAGAGCACATCTATTGTTGTAGTCATCAGTCGGGTCTGAGAGGTCATGGATCAGGTCATGGTCAGCTTCATTCTTTAGCATTTCCAACACTGGGTGAGCCAAATGTCATTTGAGGTTCTACTTGGGTATATTCTGTGTTTTATTAATTAATGATATAATCTTTCATATCACCAACCCTTGTCCATGCCTTGGCAATGGAGGTATAGAGGCTTCTAGTACCGTTGTCCATGACTACTCCAGTTGGAGGTCAATATGGCTTGTTTGACATATGAAGAGACTGTGAGAAAGTCATGGGGAAGTATATATCATAGGGATATTTCTTATGTTTATGGATATATTCTTATGTTGTCAGCCATGGCATGGATTGGTTTTATTTAGTGTAGGCTATGTTTTATTTCTTCAAGGGAAATGTGGTGTCCTTTGATGACGATGGTGATCCAATTGTGTTTGTTGGTGTGAAAGAACCTCAGATGTGTAAGAGGAGAGTTCCATCTTTATCATACATGATGGTTGAGATGCTTCTATGATTGTTAGACGTTCATCAGTTTTCATTTCCCATGTTTGTGGAAGAGTACCCTGATGTCTTTCCATAATAGGATGTAATGTTACCCCATCGACGGGAGATCATGTTCAAGATCGATCTACTATTATGAGCATATATTATATCAATGTATCCTTATATTTTGGTGCCTTCCGAGTAGTTGGATCTGTGTATACAACTTGATGGTCAGTTACAGTGCAGTTTTTTTTGGTTTAGTGTTTCACTATAGGGCACACCATTTTTTCATGAAGAAGGCTGGCGGTAGTTTACGGTTGTGTATCAATTATTGGTACTTGATCAAAGGGACAATGAAGAATCAATATCCTATTCAATATATAGATGACTAATTAAATCAACTGAAGGGTTCAAGATAGTTCTTGATGATTTACTTTCATTCAGTATATCATCAGATGTGTGTGATCGATGAGGACATCCTGAAGAATAATTTACATTGTGGTCATGGGTATTACGAGTTCATTGTGGTGTATTTTAGTATACCTAATTATAAAGTCGTGTCCATGGGTTTAATTAATGATATGTTCCGTGAATTCATATATATTATCATTGTGGTATTCATCGATGATATCCTAGTGTAGTACATGTCTGAGTAGGATCATGTAGATCATTATTGAAAAGAATCTGATTTTTTCCATGTAATGTTTTTAATTATATGGGAATTTTACGAGTCCGAGAAAATTAACGAAATTGGATTCCAAGGTCTTTTCTTCTCGGAATTTATTTCTAAACTTTTTTTTCGGTACGTTCAGTAAACACGTGAGTGGAGTTTTTTTTATTTTGAACAGGTCCTCATAATTGAAATCCGATGACATTGTTGAACTCACAACACCGATATTTTCATAATGAGACATTCACCTCGACCGAAGTAGGTCGAGGATGGAATTTAGTTTTCTGGATTTTCATGGGAGGGTTAGACATATAATAAAATAAAATAATTAACATTTATTTTATTTTTAAAACCTCCCTTTTGAATCATAAATGTGGAGACCAAATGAGGGTTGTCAGGCATTTAATGTTGAGCATTAAATGCCCGGTTACACAAAATATGTAACCACAACTCTCCTAAATATATAGGGTCCATTAAATCAAAATTAATGAAAACACATTTTAATGAAGAGTTATTTTATTAACTCTTTTGGAGGGAATTGGAAGCTATTTTTCTATTGGTGAAAGGGAGAAGACTCATTTGTTGGACAATCCTCCAAAAAGAAGATCCTCCAATAAAGAACCACCCTGAACGAAGAACGAGGATGACGCATGAGCCCAGATCATAAATGTGTTACGAGAACGACGAATGCCGATGTCCCATTCATCAAATTCATCCTCTTCCTCATGCCATCTCCAACGAGCAAACAATATTGGTGTGTGTTTATAATTATTATTTGTTAATTTCTTTTACGTTGAATGATTCTCCCCGACCTGCTAGCTACCGATCTAACGTTGAGGGTATGGTCCAAATGAACACGAACCGATCTCTCCATATCTTCATTATTGATGTGCTATTTGTGGTAGAGGAGGAAGGAGACCAGTGCCAGTAAGGAAAAAGAAGTTGAGAGAAGTGGTTGTGCCACCCGGCCAGCTGCGTGGATCCTGGGCGACACACATCCTCACCCCTGGTAGTGAAGGAGGCTTTGCCCATCAGCTGTGGTGGTGGTAGGATAGTAGCCAAAACGCCGGCCGACTGCTTGGAGGGAGGGCGGCGTGTGTCTGCACCGCCGGTTGAGCAGGAGGTCGCGGCCCGTTGGCCACAGCGGAGTAGAGTGGCGCCAGGAATGCCGACCGGCAACGTGGCGTAACGGCGTCATGCATCCACGCCGCTGGAGATGGAGACCGCAACCTCTTGTCCAATGTAGAGACTGGTGGGTGGCCAACAAACAACCGACCGTGGGAGAATAGTGGTGTCGCCACGCCATTGGGAGGAGCTGGTCGGAAGCATTGTCATGCCACGTAACGCCGAGCAGGACCGCTCTGGTGGGTCCTGCGTGCCAACCTAGCTCCACACCCATCCAAAAAGTCCATTGGACCATTCAAGTGACCTGGGTGAGTTCCTTTCCACTTAGGTTGCACCTAGGGTGGACCCTACCGCAAGGGTCCAACCCGGCCACTGGCCTCGCCCAGCGAGGGAAAGTCTGGACAATGGCATCGTAGGCCAGGACCCCCGTGGCATGGCCCATCAGGGCTGGACATGGACCTGGTTGGGTTGACCCAAAACGGGTTAGGTCGTCCCAGGCCGGGTCAGCTCGGGTCGGTCCGACCATGTAAGACAGGCCCCATGACCATCTTGACCCAGATACACCTTTTTTTCATATCATGAGAATAATGCTTCTGTTTGATAAACAGTCCATGGTTATAGAATCATTGGGTCGAGATGGTCCTTTTGGAATACTCCACTTGAGTTTTTAATAATGTTGGAGTATGGCTGGGTTGGATTGAGACTGAATTCAACCGGGCCCTCAGAACGGAAACATTAATAACTTACAAACCGGGTGTCTGATTTACGCGACGTTAGTTATGTTCGGTCATTTTTTACATGAAAGACATTTGGGAGGCTTCTTCATGGGACTTTGTGACATTTGAAGTATAAAACGACGACTTGAAGAGTAGAACCTCTTATAATCAAGCATGCTTAGTGCGAGAACCCTGCGTCTGGATGTACTTGAGGATTCTTCAAATCCTATGTGGGTCATCTTCAGATCCTATATGGGTCATCTTTAGATCTTTTGTGGGTTAGCTCTCAGTGGTCCTATGTGGGTCATCACATACAGATCCATTTTCGGTCAGTGCTCAATGATCTTGTGTGGGTCAGCGCATACCGGTCCCCTGTAGGCTGGCGCTCAGTGATCTTGTGTGTGTCAGCGCATACCGATCCGGTGTGGGTCATCTCCAGATCCTGTGTGGGTCATCTTCAGATCCTGTGTGGGACATCATCAATCTTGTGTGGGTCAGCATCAGAGCTTCTTTATGAAGTAAGATGATCTAGTAATACAACTAATCATCTATAATTCCATACTTAAGTTATACCTGGTGTGAGATGAGACTTTACCTTTGTGGTATTCTTCTGTGTGGTGATACCTTAGTGGTAATATTTTTTGTGGCATTACCTTTGTGGTACCTACCTTCATGGTGATAGCTATGTGGTATTCCTTGGTGTGGTGTTACCATTGTGGTACTTACCTTATGGTGTTACCATTATGGTAGAATTTCCATCATGGAACAGTTGAGCTTTTGGCTAAAGAGTTGGGCCTTGGGTTTCTTCTTGAATGAGATGGGTATACTTGATAACCTAGGTATATGTATGGGCATATTCCAATGTTGTCTTGACTGTTGTTTCATTCCTTATGGTTATGGTTTGATTTTTGTATTATCCATGGTGGATTCGGAAAGACCTTAGGGGATCTTGTGGTCCCTTCTGTATATCGTTTACTCGCCCCTGCACGGGAACACCCGCACCTTACTGTGTCTTGTGCAGACGACAGACGTCGCTGATCATGGTCAAGGCTACCAGGACTAGAGGCTACTCAGAGGTGGAATTTGGATGAGGCATACTACAGAGACGACTGTTAAAGATTTGTACCTAACCATTAAGTAGAATACATGGCGGGTGTTCGCAGAAGCTGTTTTCTGTTTCACATGTACTCTTTAGATAGGTTTGTATTCTCGCCCCTTTACTTTTGGTACTCACTCTGTTTACAATTTATTTACTTTGTGCTTGTATCCTATTATGTGCTTGGATTGTGTGAGTTTTCATGTTTAAAGGCAATGCCTTCCTAGATTTAGGGATATGTCTTTCCGGTGCTAGTGGCCAGCCCCTGGCCTATGGAAGTAAGGATCGGGTAGTCACGACATGGGCCCCGGGGGACGGGCCATGAAATATTGGTATAATTGGAGTTTGGTTCAACCGAAAAACTAGGAATCTGATCTTTTTTGTGTGGAAATAGTGTTATGTGTGATGAGTGTTGTTTTTAGTTTTGGGAATCCAGTGTTGGTGTGGCGGCCGACGTATCCATACACCAAGACCCGGACTTCTGATTTCTAACATTGTGCATGAAAAAACTGATTGTGTGTGTGTATTTGAAAATTATTCTTTGTGATATCATTGATTCAGTTCAATAGGTATAACTTATTAACAGTGGCACACCTATTTTTTTAGGATACCTCCACGTAGACAACCAGTCAGGGTTCCAGGTAGAGTACGTGGTGACAGCCCCCCCGAGTGATGAGGCTTCGGTGCAGGGCCCCCTTATGGCAGTTGTACCATCGGGTGGTGTAGTAGTAGCACCACTACACATTGGGAAATCGATGACACCGTACCCAAAAGTAGAGGGTCCACACCACTTAAGAATGTTTTATGGATTCTAGCACCTGAGGCCACCGTGGTTCCGGGGCGAGACAGATCCACAAGCAGCTGAGGACTAGCTGGAGGCTATGGTTAGAGTTTATTGATTGGTAGGGATACCAGATGATATCATAGTGATCCTTTACGCCATTCTTCTTCAGAAAGTAGAATGCAGATGGTGGAGCTTGATGCTCTAGGTTCATGATGAGGTCACTCTCATCTGGGCAGACTTTGAGAGGATTTTCAAGGAAGAGTTCATCCCATAGACTTTATGATTAGTGTGTATACAAGAGATTCTCCACATATATCATGGTAGCATGACCATGGCTCAGTACATTGTGAGGTTAACCGACCTCTCACACTACTCTACTGACATTGTGAAGGACCCTTACCTCAGGGATTGGACCTTCGAGTAGGGGATCAGATGGAACATTAGAGCCTCAATGATTTCTCTTAGCATCCTGACATAGGCTAGGGTGCTAGAATGAGAAATCTTTGTGCAAAGCTTCTTTGATGAGGATACTCCTGCAGTGAGACACTCCATCAGACATTACATAGCAGAGTTTTCATTAGCTGGTAGCAGACAGATGATACAGAGGTATAAGAGAACCATACCTATAGATGGACGACTACAAGACATAGGGTCGGTGGTGCGGGGCTCTCATGACATAGTGGCACCAGCGAGGAGAATGTAGTGTTACTCGTGCGGCGTGCAGTGTCACATGACTCGGGACTACCCGACCCGCCTTACAGATGACCAACAGATGGTTGAATACCGCCTGGGTAGAGGGGAAGATTCGATCGAGGAGGTACGCAAGCAGGAGGCTGACGTGGAAGAGGGGCAGACAATGCAGCAGGTAGTTGGTCGCGATTCAAGGTTCTACTGCCACCACCAAAAGGTGGTCCACCCCAACCACAGGGACCAGGTGGCCAGGGACAAGCATAGCATCAGGAAGCTAAGGCCTATGACCAAAGATCACCAGAGATGATACAATGTATGATATGTTTCTACCCCATCTTAGCTGCAGTACTTATAGACATAGGTGCCAATTATTCTTTTATTTCCATGACCCTCATTCGGAGCGTTGTGATTCTGGTGGAACCATTATCTCGATCCTTACAGGTATATACTCATACAAGAGAAGATTCGATGATTACTCACTGGTGCCGGTAGTGTGAGCTTACTATATGAGGGTAGATATTCAGTTGGGATCTTATTGTAGTGGCATCGAGGCCTTACGACGTCATCTGGGGTATAGACTGGTTATCCACAGTCCATTCTCAGATCGACTATATTAGGCGCAAAGTGTAGTGTGTCCTAAAGGATAAGACCCAATTTTCCTTCACCAACGATATGGGAAACTTTGAAAAAGAGGATGCACTTACCCGGAGGAGGTTGTAGCTGATCAGACATCAATTGGCTAGCCTTACCCTCAGAGCAGTTGATGTTGAGAGTCTGAGTTATCCTAGAGTGGTGGACCGGTATGCTGATGTTTTCTTTGATGATGTTTTGGGTCTACCTCCTCATCGATAGGTGGACTTCTACATCTACTTGAAACACATGACATCACCGTTATCTACTCCAGCATATCAGATGGCTCCCATGGAGCTTCGAGAGCTGCGAGTACAACTAGAGTACTTGTAGATAATGGGGTTCATTAGGCTTAGTGTTTCTCCTCAAGGAGCCCTTATTTTGTTCACCCAGAAGGCAGATGAGAGTTTGAGACTCTATGTGGGCTGTCGGTGCCTGAACCAGGTGACCGTGAAGAACAAATACCCACTCCAAAGTATTTTCAAATGGTTTTATCAGCTGATGGGATCACAGTGGTTTTCAAAGATAGACCTCAAATCATGCTATCACCAGCTCAGGGTATGAGACAAGGATGTGAAGAAGACAACCATCAGATTTCTAGTATGGCCATTATGAGTTTTCGGTTATGCCATTTAGTGTGACCAATGCCCTAGAAGTGTTAATGGGAATCATGAACATGATCTTTCAGCCATAACTGGATTTCTTTGTGGTAGTTTTTATCGAAGACATATTGATTTACTCAGCCAAAGAGGAGGAGCATGCTTATTATCTGCAGATTGTACTGGACACACTCTGAGAGCACCATCTTTAGGGTAAGATCTCGAAGTTCCAATTCTGGATCAGAGAGGTCCACTTTCTATGACACGTCATCTCGGAGGATGGTTTTTTGGTGGATCCAGTGATGATTGAGGTTGTGCTTTCTTGGGAGCCACCCAAGATTGTGATGGAAGTGCAGAGTTTCTTGGGATTGGTCGATTACTACCGGAGGTTTGTGCCTGACTTTTCCAGAGTTTTGGCACCCTTATCAGCATTGATGAAATATGGGAAACCCTTTCTATGGTCAGAGAGATGTCATAGGATTTTCCACGAGCTAACGTAGAGACTGACGAGTGCCCCTATCTTGAGGCTACCTGAGGAAGGCGTTGGGTACATAGTCTACTGCGACACAACAAGGATAGGGCTCAGATGTATCCAAATGCCAGAGCAGGCAGTGATCTATTATGGTTTTCTACCATTGAGAAAACATAAGCAGAACATAACTACCCATGTCCTGGAGTTAGAAGAAGTGGTCTTCACCTTAAAGATTTGGATACATTACATGATGGGTGAACATTTTATAGTCTACTCAGATCACAAGAGTCTCAGGTATATATTCTCTCAGAATAACCTGAACACGAGACAAAGGTGTTGGATTTCATTCCTCCATTACTATGACATTGAGATAGTCTATACTCCTGGGAAGGGGAATGTAGTAGCAGATGTACTATATAGGAAAATGATATACAGGTGCTGAGTGAGGCGATATAGCAGCTAGCTGCATTGTGGATAATCTACATGGATCGAGATGGAGAAGCTTATCTTTAGTCTCTAATAGTCACTCCCCCACTCCTTCTGCGAGTTAGGGAGGTACAACTTTGGGAAACTGATTGCGAGGCTCGACATGCTCAGATATCCATAGGATAGGCACATGATGGATTTTCGGAAGGTGTGGATCACGTCATCCTATTCTGAGGTCGTACTATGGTACCAGTGATGCTCAGGATTAATTTTTGAGGGATTTCCATTCTCCTCCTCTAGTAGTACATCCAGGAGTGGAAAAGATGTATCGGGACCTTCAGCGTCACCAGTAGTGGACAAGAATAAAGAAAGCAGTAGAAGATTTTGTGTCACGGTGCCTCAATTTTCAGCAAATAAAGGCTTAGCATCTGGTTCCAATAGGATTAGTTCAGCCACTAGAGGTGCTGGAGTGGAAGTGGGATGGATTTTCCATGGAATTTTTGTCTGGATTTCCATGAATGTCTAGGGGTCATGATTATATATGGTTGATCATTTACCGACACACCATGTTGGACCACTTCCTACCTTTCAGAGAGCAGGGTTTAGTAGAGGGCTTCGTACGCCTCTACATACAAGAGATTGTGTGCCTTCATGGTGTTACATCTATGATTTTCTCTGATCGTGATGCAATTTTTACTTCCTGGTCATGGAAGGGGTGGTAGGTGGCATTTGGGACACAACATCGGTTGAGCACCACCTTCTATCGTCAGAAAGATGGTCAGACAGAGCAGACCATTCATACCATTGAGGATATTCTATGTGCTTGTGTCCTTGATTTCGGCCATAGCTGGGAGGATCACTTGCCCTTGGTGGAGTTTGCGTACAACAACTAGTTTGACTCCACTATCGATTTGGCACCATTAGAGGCATTGAATGGTTGACCATGATGATCACATATGTGCTAGACTGAACCATGGGTGTCATTACTTGTGGGTCCAGAGATGGTACAGGCTACCACAGAGAAGGTGCAGATCATCCATGAGTGGATGAAGAATACACAGAGTAAGCATAAGTCTTATGATGATTGGATACAGAGACATTTGGAGTTCGATGATAGTGACCATGTCTTTATAAGGGTTCCTCTTCGACGAGGTTTGCAGATATTTGGTCGGGGCAGCAAGTTTTCTCTGAGGTTCATAATACCCTATTAGGTCCTTAGAAGAGTTAGTGAGGTGGCTTACTTCTTAGATTTTCCACCTCAATTGCCCTGGGTGCACATCATTTTCCAGAAATCCCACCTGAGGAGATACGTACTTGATCCTTCTCAAATCATTAATGGGGGGAGCTGGACATTGACGATGGGGAAAAGATTTCAAAGCTTCCAGTGGAGATTGAGGATCGATAGGAGAGAGTCCTGTTTGGATGGTAGATAACTCTTTTGTGTATACGATGAAATCACATGATCCTCTAGGAGATATCATGGGAGAAGGAGGAAATGATTTATGCACAATACCCCCAATTGTTTCCCTAGTTTGTGTTATGGCTTTCAGGGATGCAAAGACCAGAGAAGGGGAGAATCTAAAGACCCAGATTTTTTTCCATGTAATTTTTTTAATTATATTCTAACTTTACGAATCCGAAATAATTGATGACATGTGATTTCGAGGCCCATTGTGCCAAAAATAAATTTCTGAACTCTTGTTTTGGTAGTTTCAGTAAATGCACGAGTGTTGTATTATAGCTTTTGAACTGGTGCTCGGAATTGATATCCGAGGACACAGTTGAAATCACAGTGCTGATATTCTCTTAAGAAGACCTTCTCCTCGACCGGAGTTGGTTGAGGGAGGATGTTAGTTTTCCAAAATTTCATGGGAGGGTTAGAAAAATAATAAAATAAAATAATTACCTTTTATTTTATTTACAAAACCACTCATTTGAATCATAATGGTGGGGACCACATGAGGCTGGTCGGGCATTAAATGTTGAGCATTAAATGCCCGGTTACAGAAAATATGTACCCACAAATCTCTTAAATTTATAGGGTTCATTAAATCTAAATTAATGAAACAACTTGTTAATGAAGATTTAATTTATTAACTATTCTAGAGGGAATTGAGAGTTGTTTTTTGATTGTAGAATGTGAGAGGAATCCTTTTCTATTGAATCTTATAATAAAGAAGACCATCCAACGAAGAACCACTCCTAATTGAATAATCATAACGACCCAGAAGCCCAGATCCGAAACGGGTTGCGTGAGCAACGAACGATGCCATCCCCTTTACCAACTGATCCCCTTCCTATTGCCATCTTCAATGAGGAAACATGGTAGGGGTGTGATTAGGATTATTCTTTGTTAATTTATTTTACGTTGAATCTTTCTCCTTAATTCGTCTGCTACTGATCTTACATGAAGGGTATAGGCCAAACAAACCTGACCTGATCTCTCCACATCTTCATTGTTGACTCGTTCTTCATAGTGGAGGAGGACGACGACCAGTTCCGGTAAGGAACAAGAAGAGGAGATAGGTGGCGGTCGGCACCCGGCCGGTTGCATGGAACCGAGGCGGCACACGTCTGTGCCGCTGGTTGTGAAGGACGTCGCGGCTCGTCTGCCGCAGCGGTGGGAGGATAGTGGTCGGCACTCTAGCCATCAGCATGGAGGTAGGGAGGTGATATTCCATTCTTCTGGTTGAGCAAGATGTTATGGCTCATCGGCCGCGGCCGAGCAGAGGGGCGATTGACACACCAGTCGGCTGCGTGTCGGAGTGGCAGTGTGCATCCGCACTACCGGAGCTGTAGACCATGGACGCTCTGCCACGGTGGAGATCGGTGGGCAGCCAACACCCTACTAATAGTAGGAGGATAGCGACACTGTCATGCCGGTTGGAGGAGCCGACCGGAACTCTCTGTCAGCCACGTAATGCTGAGCGAGACTACTCCAGCAGGTCCCGCGTGCCAACCCAGCCAAATGGTCAATTGCACCATTTTGGCAACCTGCAGGGAGCGCCTCCCCTCCCGGGGGGCAGCTGGTGTGAACCCCACTACAAGGGGGCACCTCGTCCATGGGAGGCACTGTGGGCCATGCCCAGTGGGCCGCCCCACAAAGGGTCGTGCCCAGAATGTCGCGCCCAACATCGACCGCCCCCTTCACGGGCTAGTCCAGACCACGACCTAATGTCCCGGGACCACCGTGGCCCCACCCCATTTGGGAAGTTAGTTTTGGTATACTCCACCTGAGTTTTGGATAATGTTGGAGTATGTCCTGGTGGGATCGAACTCAAATCCAATAGGGTCCTCAGAACAGAAATGCTAATAACATACAGAACGGGCATCCGATTGACTCTCTGTCAGTTGCATTGGGTCCCTTTTGACATGACGGACCATTGGGATTCTTATTCATGTTACTTTGTGGAAGTTGAATTATCGACCAATGGATTGAGTATCAGAACCTCCCATAAACAATAATTCCTAGTGTGGCAACCCTATGGCTAGTTTTACTTGAAGAAACTTCAGATCCTCTATGGGTTATATTTAGATTATGTGTGGGTCATCTTCAGATCTAGTGTGGGTTAGTGCTTAGAGATCATGTGTGGGTAAGCACATAATGATCTTGTGTGGTTCACCACTCAGTGATCCTGGGTGGGTCAGTGCATATCGATCCCTTTTGGGTCACCGTTTAGGGATCATGTGAGTGTCAGTGCATATTGATCCTTTGAAGGTCATCCCCAAATCCTGTGTGGGTTAATTTCCGATCCTATGTGGGACATCATTGATCCTAGGTGGGTCAACAACAGAGCTTCTCAATGAATTAATTTGATCTAGAAATACAGATAATCATCTATACTTACGTACTTCACTTATACTTTGTGTGAGATGAGTCTTCACTTTGTGGTATTCTTCTGTGTGGTGATCCCTTAGTGGTAATCTTATGTGTGATATTACCTTTTTGGTACATACCTTCGTGGTGATACATATGTGGTATTATTCTATGTGGTGTTATCTTTTTGGTACTTACCTTATGGTGTTACCTTCGTGGTATTCATTCCTTTGTGGAACAGTTGATCTTTTGGTTATAGATTTGGCCCTTGTGTTTCTTCAGGAATGAGATTAGTATACATGATAACTTAAGTATATGTTTGGGAATATACCTAAGTTGGGTTGAATGTTGTTTCATGGTTTTTTATTATGGTTTTCTATGTGTCTTATCCTTGGTGGATTCTAAGAGACCTTAGGGGGTCTTAGGGACCCTACTAAGTATCATTATACTCACCCTTGAATGGGCTATGCTCGCACCTTGCTGTGTCTTGTGCCGATAACGGACATTTCTGATCGAGAATGCGGGTAACAGGACTAGAGGATACTCCGAGTTGGACCTTATAAGAGGCGTACTGTAGAGACAACCGTTCGAGAGATGTCCCTACACTTCAGGTAGGATTCTTGGCGGGTGTTCAAATGAGAAGTTTTATGGTTTACTTGTACTCTTTAGTTGGGCTTGTATTTTGGACCCTTTACATTCTGGACACACTCTATTTACAATTTAGATTACTTTTTTCATGTCTCCTGCTATGTTCTTAGAATGAGTGAGTCCACAGGTTTAATGGCAATGAATTCTCATATTTAGGGATTTTCCTTTCTGGTGCTAGTCTCCAGCCCATGGCCATTGGAAGTCCGGCTAGGGGTAGTCACATAACGAGCCCTCGGGGACATATAATGACAATATTCATGCCTTTTTCTATGTTCTTCATCGATAACAGCATTTTGGGAAGCAATTGAAGTATGATTTTTGGGCTCAACAATTCCATTTCATGGGGAATGTTGTGTCTTAGCATTGATTAGATATGGATCTATCAATTATATAAGTAGATTTGTATTGGAAAGACCCAATTACAGCGGTATATGTGAAAATTTTCCATGTTCTTGCAGGCTATTACAAGAGGTTCATAGTTTATTTCTCTCAGGTTGTGACTCCTATGATAATGTTGAACAAAAATGATTAGACATTTGATAGTAATTATTAGTGTCAAGAATAATGTGAGTATTTTGCAGGGAATTTTTTTCAGTACTCTAGTTCGTTGACTTCCAGTAGAAGGATTTCAATTTGATGTTTTTTATGATTCTTCACGTCCGGTGTAAGGATTTGTTCTAATAAAGTAGATATCAGTCGTTACTTAAGAATCTTAGTAGTTATGTCCTCACGAGTTTAACTATGACACAAAATACCTTGGGTTGGCAGCATTAGTGTTTCTTTTGATGTGATAGATAAATTACCTCATTGGAGAGATTTTCCGGGTCATAACAGATCATGAGTAATGTTTTCCACCAGCATGAAATTACCATGTAACAATGTTAGAGGATGGAGTTTGTATAGGATTAAGACATAAATATATAGTATACACCTATTAAGGGGAATATGGTATCTGATACGTTGGGTAGGAAGTCACGTTGTGATGTAGTGTATAAATAAGATAATTCATCGAGGGTGATTGAAGTGATTTCAATATTACATATGAATATGGGATAAGTTGGGGGAAGAGAATGTAATTTTTAAATTACTGTGCAGTCGTCTCTGGTGTAGCAGGAAGAAGAGTCCTAGTTTGGGGAACTTCAAGTGGTGGTCAGGAGAGACTGAGTGGTTTATGGAGAGCCCCCTAATGCAATGTCTGAGGATGAACAACATCGAGTGTTGTTTTAGGGTTTAATTTTCATTATTTTTGAAATGTGTCATATGGTTCTCAGAGAGTTTCATAGTTCAACCTTAGCTATCCATCAAGGCATGATAAAATGTACTAGGCTTTGTGGAGTCAGTTTTGGTGGCCTGGGTTGAAGCATGCAGTTGTAGATTTTTGGTCTCAAAGTTTAGTCTGCAGGAAGAGGTAGACCAAGAACTGTGTTCCCATTGGTTTAATCCATCCATTATATGTTACATAGTGGAATTGGGAGGACATTTATATGGGATTCATTACCCATTTAAATCAAGGTAATGGTGGCTTTGACACTATATGGGTAGTAGTGGATCGTTTGATGAAATCATCCAACTTTATAACAATCAAGGAATCAAGCGCAATAGAGGTTCTGTTGAGGCAACATCTAGATGATGTGGTGAGAATCCACAAATTACAAAGGATAATCATCACCTATCGATATCCTCGTTTTACCTACGGGTGTAGAGAGGTCTCAAGAAATATTTTTGTTCTCAGATATTCCTTATCACCACTTATCATCGGTAAAGAGATGTTCAAATAGTGGACCATCAAGACTCAGGAAGATAAGTTTCTATCTTGTGTCCTGGATTTTGGAGGTTCATGGATGAGGCACTTAAGCTTGGTGGAGATTTCCAATAATAATAGTTTCCACTCAACCATCGGTATTGAGGCGTTTGAATCCTAGTATGTATTACCGTTTTTTCTCCATTTTTCTGGATGGGATTTAGATTGTAAGCTATTTTTGGGCCTGAATTGGTAGATAGTACCGCAGAGATGGTTCAAGTGATTCAAAAGAGGATGAAGGTAGTGCAGGTTCATCAAAAATCATTTGTTGATCATAGGAGGATACCATTGGAGTTTGATTTTGGGGATCATGTTTTTCTAAAGGTAACTCTGTGTCATGGGAAGAGAAGGTTTGGTCCTCAGTGTAAGATTTCTCCCCGGTTTTTTGGGCCTTTCGAGGTGTTGGATCTTGTTGGAGCTATGAAATATCAGGCCGCACATCCCACATAGATTATCAGGAAACATGATGTTTTCAATGTGTCAAATATCTATTGTTATCTTCATGAAAAATTCCACATCATTGATTGGGATGAGATTGAGGTTGATGATGATGTGTCCTTCGAGGAACGACATATATAGATCCAAGAACAAAAGGAGAAGGTGTTTCATGGGCATGCAATCCCACTGGTTTGTGACTTGTGGATACGCGGTGGCCTAGAGGAGTGTACTGGGGAAAGTGAGTTGCAAATATCTTCTCAGTACCCTGAGTTTCTTTTGTATTTTTCCCAATTCATGTAACAATGTTCATTTTGTGGTTGCAGACCTTTCCTATTAATGATATTGATTTATCTTATTTCTTTTTGTGGCATTCTTTCTTTTGAGAGGTATCTCCCCTGGGAGAGTATTTATGAGCTGGATATACTTTTCATATGGTTCTATATTGATCCATTGAGGAACTGGTTGAGAACCATCGATGGCGAGAGCCTTGAGAGGTATCTCAAAGGGTGGTTTTTGGGACCATTTTTCTGTTTCTGCTCTATGTTGGTTTTGGATTCTTAAGGACGAGAATTTTTTGAGATGTAACTAATGTAATGGTCTAAACCTCTCTGGTCAATTCCATTGTGAAAATCTGGTGTTTTAGTTGTTCTGGGAGGGAAAGTTTACTTATTTATAACACTCTTCCAAATTTCATGTTCAGTGAACAATGATTCCAGTTTTTTGAATAGTTTCACCCATAGGTCATCTGTCAGTAGGTCCTGTTAGTAGGACCTATCAGTAGGTCCTGTTGGTAGTTCATCTATCTATAGGTCATCTATTGATAGGTCATGTCGGTAGGTCATTTTTGTAGGTCATTTTTCAGTAGGTCACGTCGGTAGGTTTACTATCGATTGGTCCTATTGGTTTATCATGACAGTAGGTCATGTATCGGTAGGTCTTGTGGGTAGGTCATCTATTGTTCGGTCCTGATGGTTGGTCCTATTGGTAGGTCAACTGTCGATAGTTCCATTTGGTAGTTCGTCAATCAGTTGGACCTATCAGTGGGTCTTTTTTCAAGTGGTCATCTATTTATATGTCTTATAGGTAGGTCCTCTTTAGTTAGGTCATGTTGGTAGGTCATGTCAGTAGGTTTTCTGTCGATAGGTCCTCTCGGTAGGTCTTATGTCGATTGGACTTGTCGGTAGGTCATCTTATCAGTAGGTCATCCATCGGTTAGTCCAATCAGTAAGTTGTATGTCAGCAGGTGCTACAATGTTTCCAGATCATTCTGTGAATAATGTTTATAGATTATTAAAATATTACTCATTTGACATTTTCTTTGACATGAAATTCATTCAATGACTTTTCTTATGGTATTTATAGCCGACTCAAATTCCACAACACCTATTTTAATATTCTTACGTATCTGAGTGCCTTTACCCGCTCAAACCGTGTAGTCTTGATTTTATCCTCCATTAATGGAAAATATAAATTATATCAAAAATCCTACCCCATTTATATTTTCAAATGTTAGAGATACATTCCACCTTGATCTTCCATCTTTTTTTCTATTGTATGGGAAGCCTTAGAATTTTCATTCCTAAGGAGTCATGCGATTGTGATGTGGACCATCGATCGAGTTTTTTCTAGAGTTATTTTTCGCTACATGTGCACCCCTTGTCTTGGTGAAACCAGGAAGTGTATATTTGTCTTGATTATACGGTATTTTATACCTCCATCCTTATGGGTTCCAGAATATTTTTTCTCCCATTCTCATTGTCATTTAACTACATTTGATATCCATGCTTCTAATAGACCTTTTTTCGGTGTTGTTTGATGTGGTTGTGTCGCGATGCCCTTGGGTGGGGGCAGTCATTGCGAGAGAGGTGATCATGATCCATTGTTTTGGATAATTATTATTCCAAGAACATATAAAACCTTATGAAGTAGGGGATTCATTGATTCTATAATATTTTACATCCATTCGTATAGTTAGCAAGTATTATCCACTGGATCATTATGGAATTGACATAATAAATACTGGAACTGGATTAAAGAACTGGTATATTTTCCATAGTGATGTTTTTTCCACTTGTTTTTCTAGATAATTTGATATCTATGATTGATTTTTTATCACGTATTTATTGATGGAAACTATTAATGATTGTAAATATAAGATTAATTGGCTAAAGATAAATAGGCATGAAAATGAATCAAGTTGTTTTTATAATTTGATGATAATCAAACAGATGTAGCTAAGCACATTTAAATGAATCTATTAATTAAATATGGAATAAATAAATAGTTGTGAGATATAGATATTGTCTTGAAGGGTTATGAGTTACCCTTTTTCTATTAAAGGCCAAGCCCCTTATGCTTTGGAGTTATGAGTGTTCATTGTATGTGAAGGCTGAATTCCTTGTCTTGTGCCAAGATACCATTTAATGTTGTTTGCTTCCTACTACTTGTGTCATGGTGTGAGACTGATATTACTTATCGTAGAAGGTTTTGTGGTATGTGGGGGTAGAGTGGCCTAGTGGTAGTGGTAGTAGTACACACCTTGTGTAGATAGATGCATCAGTTTAAGCTTGTGGGTGTCCGGGAGGACACCGGGGATGATGGAATAGGTTTAATCAAGGAATAACCATTTATGTGAACGTGGTTGTTGTAAAATATGTTATATTTATCAAATTTAAATTTCCCATGGCTTGAGGGAACTGGTTTTTATAACTCTCCTTCCAAAAGAGGTGAATATATAAAGGTTATTCCATGTACTTTCTATGTTTAACTTCTCTAAGATTGATGGGTTTGTTCTCTGCTATAGGTGTCAATGACTTGAAGAGTAGTTCACCTACTCACCAAATTGAGCCCCATGTGTTTGGTAGCTTAGAAACATTTTCTAGAATTAATGGGTGTATGGAAGAGTGATATTTCTGTTAAAAATGACTGAATAAAGGATGTTAACCCATGGGTTTGGAGTTCGGTAGGTTGCAATGCAGAGGAGACAATTTAAAGGAACTATGGACTTGGTTTTTTTATTCCTCGAGGGCATGGAACTTTGGGTGTGATACTAATGAAACTTATTGTGTAAATTATAATGGTTAATTAAGGGTTAAATAATTAATTAACATAAAATGAAACTGATAAAAATGGGTAAAGATATCTAATTTATCTCTTTAAATGGTTGTGTTCTTATAAGATAACTACTCTTAGCAATGACAGATGGGAGTGTGAGAGCCATTATCTGAAGTTGATTATAAAACTAGGTTATGCCCATAGTGTGAGTTTTAGCTATAGTATATTATGTACATTTTCTGTTTCAATATGTGAATCCACCATGTCAATGAGGGAAACTTAAACCATGAGGATTTTCAGCTGGTGGGTGTTTCCCCCAAAATCATAATGGGAGGACAGATGGATGACTACCCACTTAGCCCCGCTCCCTGCTTATGGTAGTTACATGTGCTGGTAGGCACAATAGTTAGTTTTCCCCATATATGCGTGTAGAGGGCTCTAATGGCTTATGGATATTCACACACAAATAGTATGGATATAGTATACTATGGACTACTATAGGTTTAACGTGTATAGGTTGTGATGGATTGAGTAAACTTACTTGGTTTATTGTTTGTAATGGATTTAGGTATAATACTCGGTATATTATACATTTTATGTGGGCAATAGTGTCTACTAGAAACTACCTGGTTACATTAGATACGTGGACATGGTGGTTTTTCTTCGCAAGGTGCATGTTGTGGAGCTTCGCCCAGGTGTCTATGAGAATGGATTTTTTCCGGAAAGATGCTCAGGACATGCAACAATTGGGAAAAGTGGAAATCTAGTGGGCAATTGGTAGCAAGATACCCAGGATATTCTTTATTATATTATATACGCTTGAATGAGATACTTGGTGAGAGTATCCCTGGTGAGGCTGAGAACATCATATACCTATTCAGATAATGATTTAGTTTCACTTTTTTGTTCACTGTGCTTTTTCATTCCTTATTTAATTTTGCATGAGAGGTTCTAGGGAGAATCCTTCTGAGTATTCGGTTATACTCACCCTACTTATATATAAAATATTTGTATTGGGACACATGGATCTGGTTAGAGATCAGACTGGTTACTACTAGCATGGGGTTTCATGAGGTTTTCCTGCTTAATAGATTCTAACATTTTATTTTCCTTTTCTACTTTCAGTAGTTCACGTTATTTTTAGTAGTTCTTACATGAAATTACATATGTTTAATTTTTATTTATTTTATATTTTGGTTAGATAAGGATTTGTTTGGTGTCCATTTTATCACTCTCTTTTTCATGTGTTCCCTTTGAGGGTAATGCCGCCCATAGGTGCGTATTCATTACCCTTAGTGGTAGTTTCCCCCCTGAACCCCACTAGAGGTGGGACTCTGGTGTAACTCTCTATCTCCATTCATTACCGTCCTAATAGGGGTACACATTCAAGGGAGGGGTTTTGAAACTTAACTATACCCCTCATGAGTGTTTCCTAAGGGTTATCCACATTATTATTCTAACCTTGCAGAAACCATGGGCATAAGGGAAATCTCTAAAAAATTAAAATAAAAATCCCCAATAATCAATAATATTAAAAAAATCCTAAAATTTATTAATATAATATAGAATAAATATACTTATATCGACATGGGGTGTTATAGAGGGTTCCAAATAGTAACCAAATATATACCTAGTTGTTTATTAATGACCCATGTGAAACACTACAAGATACACCATAATTAAAATAGTTTCCAAAAAAGAACTATAGAACAAAACAAGGGGCTATGTCATAATGTGTTCCGATCTATCCCCATTGAGGATCCATACTGTAATTAATGACCGAATAGAATAACCCTAGGGTTTCTCTATGATGCATAAAATGAACCATGCTTCAATGAATACAAAATAAATAGAGGCAAAAACACAAGAAACCCATGAAATTGATGCTGCATGGGACATAGATACACATATGATGTCTTAAACCTGGATTCCACTTGAGGCTCCCTTCGTCTAGTTGACCCCATTTTCTACAAGTGAATCTACCCAAATTCTAGAGGTTGTAGACTAGAAGTGAGGTTCATGGGTGTTCGTATTGGGAGAAAATACCCTAATTAACAGAGTATAGATCAAAAAAACATTATTACAATCACAGATAAATCAGGGAATTAGTATAAGTAATAAGATGTCAGCAGAAAGAGACAAGAATAATAATAGATTAAACAAAAGAAAAACTGATATAAATATAAAATAGTTGATGATGTTATATGTCATGTATCTAGAAAGCTGGAATATAGATATACAATCAGATGATAATAATTCTATAAAAAAATAGAAAAAAAGAAACAAAATCTATCCCATGCTTCATGGGCCCCTACTCGGTCATCTGCTACCAGCTATATCCTAATACAACAAGAAATAAGTGTTTGAAGACACTTGATTCCATTTTCCAACACCTTAATCATTATATTCTTCCCAGGTACCATAGGTACATTGATGGGGTGTGATATTAATCTCATTATTCCACCATCAATGGTGTTCATAACATTCTTTAAAAGTGATATAAACTTAAAAAATGAAAGAAAGCATATATAAAACTATTGTAGCATAGTAACATAAATACCCAAATACCTACCTCATCCCTCAGTTCGAATCCTAACATGCAACCATTTAATTAATATTTTTTTCCCATTATATATAAATAGGCCACATGAGACATAACCATCACTAACATCACGTCATGATGGTAATAATAGTGGCTCCAAGATGTAACAAGGGACCCATAATGAATATGATAAAATAAGGGTTCCATGTTAATAATGAATAAAACCAAGACAAAAAGAGTCACCAACTCTGCAATATGTGCATCCTAAATGAGGGGTATGAGTGTAATCCAAGAAGAATCATCCAAGTCATTCCACAAGAGTATGATCTAACTGAGACCAATAAATATATCCAACTTAAAATGATATATGTTATGACTAGGAACAAGGATATAAGAATGAAACTATATGTATGAAGATTCCTTGATAGATACAAGGAGTCCATCAAAGGAATTTGAATATAGTAATGAGAGGATCTTGTGGTTTCATACTCAGAATCCACTAATAGAGGATTATTAGGTTCCAAGGTGGGTCTCAACCATGTAAACCAACATCCTTTAATCGAAATTTCATCCTCAAGAGCTCAAGGCATTGCCTCAAGAATCCAAGGTGAGATTGAGTCAGAAAAATTCCTATAAGTATAGAAAAGTATATATGTATAAATAGTTTGTAACCTTACAATAGTTTCATTTAATTAATTATTATATGTAATGGTCATGCCATTATATAATTTGAAAATTTTCAATCCTCGCCTTTCATTTGTGTGAAAGTGACATGGAGAACACATCCATTTATGTTATTTAATATTTAGTCACTTTGTTATATCATTTTCCTTTCATAAGATGACATGGTTTTGATAAAGATGAACAACAACATGAATTTACTTTAATATAAACTTTTCCAACTCATATTCATCATATATTCTTGCCAACTCCACTTACAATTTATTATTCAAGGTCAAATAACGAACCTACATTAGATAGGTCTTGTGTAAAGGGACCCTGATACTATCCATAAATAAATTAAATAGACAATTATTATAAGGAGGATTACATTTAAATGATCAAGCTCAAAAAAATATGAATAGTGGTTTAAAGGTCTAAAAAACAATAAAAATGAATATGGAACAACACACTACATAGTGTGGTTGATGGTGTGGACGTAACAACAAACATATAATCACATATATGGAATGGGTCTTCGATCAAGGTACTGATGACTAAAAGAAAGACATATAAATTCAATAGATGGCACATGATAAAATAGGCATAATGATAAAACAATTTATAAAATGACATAAATTGAAGAATGAGTTATATCCCACCTATATTGTACTCATATGACTCTCCTCATCCAGTGGAAGCCTCTAGTTTAGTCTAGATTGGAGTAGATAGAAATAACGAATCAATGACCTAAAATTGCGGCATATGAGCCTTTATCTAAAAAGCATCATTCATAGAAATACGAATGATGAAAGATTGAAAATATATCCAGAATGTACCGTTACAGATATGACGAGATGAATGACAATGTATTTAGACTAGGGATGGAAGATTGATATGAATTCCTAGAAAATGCTTCAACAAGATTCAAAATAGGATAAATGTAAGAGGTTGTCCTCTAGATTTAAATGGTGAAATAACGGTTTATGTTTAAATATATTTTAATGGAAACCTGTAAATTTACCAATTTTACCTTTTGCACATTTTGGCCTAACGATTTTCCCAAAACATGTGCAAACCATGCACAAGAATCTATATTAAGGGGCACCCACATGGTTAGGCTTCACAGTAAGGGAAACCATGTGCCAACCCTAAAAAATGCCTCTGCAATTTTTTTGCAAGATTTTATATGACCAGAAATACCAAATCACACAGTTCGATAAAACTGTGAACTCTATTATATCCCAACTTCCAATGTCACATTGTTTAAACAAACAATGTATCATACCTCACATATCTTAAACTAGCCATAAGATAGACAATTTTCTCCCAAAAAATCCAGGTTTCGGGCTCTGAACAAGACTCAAACACCCATGAGACCTTTATTAACTTAATATAAATCCATATTTGGTCCATAATAAAACATTACACATAAATTTATGGATTTATACATAAGTGAAACCCTAGTTTCTTAGGGTATTCCCCTTAAAGAAACACAACCCCAATTTTACCATCCAATGGTAGAAAAATTCTATTTGAGAAGATCTCTATCCACTGGGCACATACATCTACCTCCCACTCCGAGGTATCATCCTACACATGAATGTGATACCATAGAAGATGTACAAGAGGGACAATCCAACCTAATTGATTCTTTGTGATCTTGTTAATGATGCGTATAGGATACTCCTAAAATTTTCCATCAACATCTAGATCAACTTCTTCATGATAAACAGTATGACACAGGTCAACATGATATCAGTAAATCTATGTCACATTAAAGAAATCATGCATGGCATGATACCTATGAGGTAGTAGACAATTATAGACTACCTGGCCACCTCTCACTAGAATATGAAATGGACCAACAAAGTGCAGCGATTGCTTCCCTTTCTTCTGTATCTATCTATTCCCTAGCAAAGGCAATACTTTCAAGAAAAAATGATCCCCCAACTCAAACACTAGAGGTCGTTAACATCGATATCTATAAAATTTATATCTAGACTGATCTATAGAGATATGATTTTTTATTATCTGAAATTTCTCTATAGTTTCAAGAATGATATGAGGACCTATTTGGGATTCTTCGGCTACCTTTATCCTTTAATGTGGTAAGTGGCATAACCTAACATACAAGGCCTTAGAAGGATCCATATTAAATGATGCACAAAAGATATTTTTACTAGTAAACTCGATGAGAGGGACATTATTCTCCCAAGAACAACTGAAATAAAGAAATCATGCTCAAAACATCTCCTCAAGAACCTGTGTCCTCTGTTTCTACTGTCCATCAGTCTGTGGATTAAAGGATGTTCTTAGTAGCAGTGTGTATACATAGTTTTCTATAACCCCTACTAGAAATATGATGTGAAATGGGCATCCCTATCTAAACTTATAGTACAAGGGACCTCGTGTACTCAAATTATCTCCTAGAAATACATTCTTCCAATCACATCAACTGGGAATGTCTCCCATATAGGAATGAAGTTGGATAAATTTTCAATTAATCCAATGACTAACCATAAAACATCACTACCTATAGGAGACCTTGTTAAGAAAACTAAAAAATCCAAATAAATATCTTACCATTTCCATTATGGGCCGAGAAGTGATTGTAAATATTTGGTAAGTCGTTATTGATCTACCTTCTCATACTGACAGGTGGAATACCTAGTGATAAATCCTACTATCAGATGTTTCATACCATGCTACCAATACTAGCATCACATTTATCAGTACATTTTGGAAATTCCTTGATGAACTATCCAATGAGAAGTATAAGACTCATGCATCATTAATTTTATCATATCTGTAGAAACTTAAACTCATCCATGCATAAATAGGATATTTTCTCATTATATAGACCATTCCATAGGTGGATAAGCTCCCAGAATACTCTTTTGGAGAACAATGTCACCAAGATATGAAAATTCCTCACTCTTCACCTACTCAAGGTAGTAATTGGTAACTATCAAGGATAAGAGATAAGACGACTCATTTCACTCGTGAAACACTAGAGGTATCATGGAAAGGATGGTCATAACATTACATTTTTCACTATATTACAATACATAATGTGCCTTTGGTTTCCACCTCAGCATATCAGCAACTGAATTTCCATTTCCTGGTGTACAGAAATGTTCAAAATCATAGGACTAACGATATTAGAAGTATATTTAATTTTTGAGGATCATGTCAATCCGTGTAAATATTTTTTTGAGGCTCTTGTGATCCTTATACATGACAAAGAGATAACATAATAAATAGTGTCTTTGGAAATATAAGTCATGTAGAACTACTTCTAGCTCATGTTCATGCATCTTGTAGTTTCTTAGATAAGGCCTCTACTGCTGATATCATTACAAAACAAAATTTTCTGCCAGCAGTAATACTATTCTGTGTCCAATGCTTGATGCATCAAAAAAAACTATATAGAATTTTACCAACTCTAGAATAATTAGAATATGTGCTATGAAAAGCCTCCCTTTTAGCTTTTGAAATAATTTCTCATGCACATCTGACCATAAGAATATGAAACCCTTATTTTTAAGATTAGTAAGATTTGAATAAAGGTGTGATAAGTTATCTGTGAAACACCTATAATATGCACCCATCCCTACGAAACACAGTATATCAAACACGTTCTTGTGATTCTCCTAGGAAACTACAACACTCACCTTATCTATGTCAATGGAGACTCTAGGTTATGATATCATATAACCCACAAAGTGATTTTTTTAATCCAGAATTTTCACTTAGCAATCTTGGAAAAAAGATGATCTTCTCTCAGTTTAATCATAACAATCACAAGGTTCTCAATATTTTCGCTTCTAGTGTGAAAAAACTCCACGATATCTTCCACAAGGACCATGAAAAATGAATCAAAAAAGGGATGGAACACCCTATTTATCAGATCTTTGATAATGGTGGGTGCATTCATATGAACAAATAGAATAACGAGGTAATCCTGTAGTCCATACCTGCTACGAAAAGTAGTATAAGGTATGTCTAATGGCTTGACTCACACCTAATGATATCTCGATCTAAGGTAAATCTTATAAAGACACTACCTCACCATATATGGTCAAAAAGATCATATATGTGAGACAATGGATACCAGTTCATAATTGTAAGTTGGTTCAACCATCTATAATCCTCACATAGTTGAAGGGTCCCATTCACATTCTTGGAAAAAAGAAAAGGTGAACTTCAAGAGGAAGTACATGTTTGTATGAAGCCATTGGCCTATATATCCTCTATTTATCAATTGAGATCCTAATGCTTAGTAGGATCATTCCTTTATGGAGGAAGGGAAAATGGCCCCTCTCCTAGAATGATATTGATCATAAACTATACTTCTCTCTTATATTGTAAGATATAAATATCATCTGGAAAAACATCCATAAAATGGTCTAATACTGGAGGCAATTCAGTCTACTTTAAACCTTGACCCTCCATAAAGATATTGAAAATATGGGTGGCATTTCCACTAATACCATGTTTCTCCTGTCCACCTCTACTAGGCTATACATCCCACATACCCTTTTGTTGATAACTGCTTCCATCTAGTGATGTAAATGATACCCTATGGTGAGAGCTGTCTACAAAGGCATGATATAGAAAAAACCAATCCATCTCGAGAATGATATCAAAACCCATTATATTGAGAAAAACGAGGTCCCATAGGAATGGATGACATCTTACCTCAAGGGGGATGTCCCTAGATTGGCATATTCCCTCTGACTGTACTCTTAATGATGTATATAGGGTAATTACACAACATTAAAACTATATTTCTCTTATGATACTTTACATTATAGATAAAGATGTGAATGATTTTAAATCACCTATATCAAATATATAAGACACTATATTGGAAGATACTAGAATATTACTTCATACAATAGATGACCATGTAGCCTAATCCTTGGGTATCAGGTATAAAACTTGAAAATGACCAGATCCATGAACATGTGCATCACTTGGACTGAAATGATCAAAACTACTCTATTGGTGCTTTTGGTGATCGTGAGTCTAGAAAATACGGCCTCAACCTCCTCTGTGACTAGTACTATTAGTTCTACTCCAACTCCCCACCTAAAATGGTGTATATGAACCTACCCCTGAAGATAGAGATAATGCAGAACACCATCCACTTGAATATAATGGAAAAGTATGACAGAAACACTTAAGATGCCCCACATGGATGAAAACCTGACACTCTTGAGGGTCTCTATCACATTGAGGCTTTGGGTTCTCATATAATTCACACTAGTGAAACCCCCAATATCTACTTGCATAGGTACTCTGGATTACACTACCCTGATGAGAATCCTTGATGGATGCATTCATACTACTATAAGAACTAATGGCCTTCCTTGGAAAAAGTCCTTTATTCCCTATACTATTGTCATCCATCAAGATTTCCTAAATTATAAGATAATTATTGACTATTTTATAGAAGGTAGGTAAGAGAAATATATTTACCTTAGTATGGATGACTTACATGAGCCCATCCTTGAATCTTCTATCTAGTGTAATCTCATTCCTTTCTAGAAGTAGTGAAAAGTGTTGTAACCTAGTGAAATACACTGAATACTCCTTAAATGACATAAAAATTTTCTCGAGAAGAATGAAATCCTTATATTTTTATGACTATGTATCTGATTAATGAATTGATAATAACAGAAACTCTGGAAATCATCCCATACCACACCCAGATGGTGACTGACCTAGGTAACTACATCCCAAAAAATCTTGGCTGAATAACAAAACATGTATAACGAAACATTGAACCTTCACTCTAGATGAATCTACAGAGGATGAAAGATAGAAATATTTCCCACTAGAAAAGACTCAACATCCTGTGAACTACCATCCCCTAAGAAATTGAGAGGATGCCGATGTGGGAATTCATGAGTCAGATCAATGATCGTTGGTGCAGGATGTGGAGCACCATTCATGGACTGCATCAGACATATAAAACTATAAAAAAGATGGACTTCAGTGCCCAAATAAAGTATAATAGTATATTCCTCAAGTGTATCTTATGGTAGTAAGAACATAAGATCAGGGCCCACCACATTTGGGGAATATTTATCACCACCCTCTAGGAACATGACACGAGGAAACCATGGTGAAATTGGTCTAAAAACACCAAGAACACACTTAAGAACAATATTGTAAGAATATAGAATGAAATACCAATGTAATATGAACATAAGAATGGGATCACTACCCATACCATACTAAACCAACTACTCTCTTAGAAGGGTAGGTATCAGAAATCTGTTAAGTGTATGTTCTAGGGTTTCTAGTAGATGAAGGGTAAATTTCAGCTTGCCTCAGTATTTAGTAGAAACCATTTCATTAATTTTATATTTAATTTATAGTTTCACTGATCTACCTTACATAAACATGACAAGGATGAATAATTATTTGAAACCATTTTATTTTAGGAGTCAAGTTTATCTCTCCATTTCTTGTTTTCTTATTTCCATATATCCGCAATCATTTAAAATGAGATGTTTTTCATGATGAATCAAGTTCAATACTCCTTATCAATGATATTAAACACCCTTTGAATTTATAATTAATGGATTGATTCGGTAATTTACTCATCCCATCCCATGAGGTACTATAAAACATCAGCAATTGAAATAGTCAATCATTCAATCACAATCCAAAGTCATCAGAAGAATATATACAATGAAATTATTGCTCAATAATCACAAGCATTTCAAGAAATTCAAAGAGAGAAATGAACCTATATGGAATTAAAATATGCATGAAATGTAAATTTTGGTTTCCTATGATGAAGTATGTAGTAATGATCCTTGAAATTATATAATTAGTACAAAGATGAAATGAAATTCCTATTAAAAATAATAATCCTCAACACCACATAGCATGTGAGTCACCAAATAGTGAAATGATATCAATAAAAATATCCAAAAAATACATTTATAATTCCGGAAACTCGGCCTTTAGCCCTAACGTGGGTTTGCAACACCCAATTAAGGCTCATGTCCGAGTTCCAACCATTTATAATAATCCAATATATTGTATCAAAACAGTAAATAAATAATGGACTGAATCTGATACGACTTCTTGACATCCCGAACCTGTATTCCACTGAAGTTTCCCCAAGACCAGTTGGCCTCCTAGACTCAAGTGTATCTGCATAAATGAAAAAGGATACTGACTAGCACAATGGACTAGGGTGTGTCCATGGGGATAATATTCCCTCATTACTATTTTTTATAATATAAGTTAAATATGATAATCCGTGATAAATAAAAGAAGTAATAAAAGTAATCAGATGGATTTGGAAAGAGATAAGAATATCGATAATTGAAACAAGATAACAACTGATATAAATATACAATAGATGAGGATGATATGTGTCATGTATCTAAATGTTGTAATATAGTTATATAATAAGAAGTCAATCATTTTATAAAAAATTATAAAAATGAATAAAAATATATCCCAAGAATCATGAACTCTTTCTCGGTCATCTGTTATTATCTACTGCCAAATACTGCAATCAAAAAAGTTTCTGAAGCTTCCTACTTCCCTTTTCCAATACTTTCATCCATATAGTCTACCCAGGTACTAGAGGCACGTAGATAGGGTGTGAAATAAATCTCACCATTCTTCCACTAATGACATCTATAACATCTTATCCATGTCATACAAACTAAAAAAATTCATGCATGTATATATAAAAGAAAAGATGTATAGTAATGTAAATACCTAGGTAACTGCTTCATCGCTCTATTGGTGTCTGAATATGTTACAAGTTCAGTAATTAATTATTTCCTGTTTATATCAGTAAGTCACGTGAGGTATACCAAATAATGAAATCATATTGTGATAGTAATAGAATTCCTTCCAAGATGTAATATTGAATCTTTAATGATTATGATAAACTGGGTTACTGGGTAATAACCATTTAATCCTTGACCTCATCGGTTAAAAAATTAATAATAAATACATGCTAGATAAGTGTTGAGAGTATAATACAAGGGGAATCATCCAAGTCATTCCATAAGTGTATGATCGAACATAGTCCAAGGAATACATCCAAGGTAAAACATGATAATCTATGGTTAGGCATAAGGATATAACCAATGCACCTCATATTTGAAGGATCCATGATGGATCCAAGGAGTGTATCCAAGGAATCGTGATATAGTAAAAATGGGATCATGTTAATTCATATATGGAATCTGCTGATAGAAATAGATTGAGTTCCATGGCTGGCCTCAACCAAAGCAACTGATATCCTTGAATCTAAATGGCATCCTCGAGTGCTTAAAGACTTCCCGTAGGAATCTAGGGAAATATCGATTCAAAAAAAATCCTATAATTATGTATTGTTTTGATGAAAAAATTAATTTAATTAAATTAATTAACCCCAGTGATGGGTATACCATTTTATAATGTTAATAGTTTTAATCCATTCCTTTCATTAGTGAGACAAGGCCAAGGGGCAGGCAACCATTTATG
The DNA here is from genome assembly GCA_963277665.1 of Viscum album. Lineage (NCBI taxonomy): Eukaryota > Viridiplantae > Streptophyta > Magnoliopsida > Santalales > Viscaceae > Viscum > Viscum album. Next base: position 1,547,438,185 of record OY728142.1, read on the forward strand.
TCATTTAACATTTAATGACTTGGTTCACTCATTTTTCATTCCTAGCATGAAAAGTTTGTTCTATGTATAAGAAAAAAAATAATTTCATTTATTATAAACTATAAAAATTCACGTTCATACGTTATACTTTCTAACTCCATTCATAATTTATTATTCAATTTCATATATGACACTAACCTTAAACGGGTCAAGTGGAAAGGGACTGTGGAACCAAATATTAATCAATTAAATAGAAAATTATAATAATGATTCTCACCATTCTACTTTTAAATCTAAAATGCACTAGAATAGTGGTTCAAATGTGTCAAAACTCAAAAATACCAAATTTGAAACACCTCCCTACACTGGGTAGTTGAAGTTGTGGATGTAAGAACCAAAAGGGAATCACATATATGGCATGGGTCTTAAAAAATAGTCCTAAAACAAAAATATTTACTTATACATTCAATAGATGAAGCCTAATTAATTCACCATGATTATATAACAATTTATAAAATTATGGAAAGTGGGGAATTAGTAATATACCACTTATATTTTACTCACATGACTTTTCTCATCCTGTATTAAGCTGTAGTTTTTCCTGGATAAGAGTAGATTTTAAGAGTAGAACAAGTCCCTGATATTGGGTCATATGAGTCTGCATATAAATAAAACATTCGATTGAAATAATAATAAAACATATTATAAATTAATCTAGAACAAAACAGTGTGGATCTGACGAGACAAACATTGATTAATTTGGACACCAGACAAATGATTGATATCAATTCCTAGAATATGATTGAAAAGGGTTCAAAAGTGGAGAAATTTGAGGGGATTTACAATAAAATTAAATTTATAAAAAAAGGATTTTGTTTAATTTAAATTTAATTTAACATCAGAAATTCATACATTTTTACCCTTTTCATAGTTTACTCTCTTGGTTTTATCAAAACCATGTGAAAACTGTGCATCTGAATCTGTAGGAAGGGGAACCGCATAGTTAGGCCGCATCGTTTGGGAAACCTTGGGCCAAACATGTGAAATGCCTATATAATTTTTTTGCAACATTTTTCATGGCTGTGCGTCCCAAATCGTATGGTTATATTTAACTGTGCTCCATATTCCATCCCACTGTCTATCCTGGCATAGTATAAACAAACCATGTGACATTCCACACATGGTTTAATCTAATAGTGTGAAAACCCATTTCCCCCTAAATACTGGGTTTTGGGATCAAAAAAATCCTCATAGACCCCCTAAGACTATAATTAACCACAAAGTAATCAATATTAGGTTTATAAAATAGAAATATACCAAATTTTAATGGATTCATACCAGAGGGAAAAATCGGGTTCTTACAACGCCCTAATAAGATACATAGACAATCTCTCTAGGCCACAACCCAATGCCATGTTGAAATAACCCTAAAAACAATATGTCCACTAAAAATAACAACTCTGGAAATATACATAATAACTCACCTCTATATCAGAACCAAATTTACACATTTCAATCACTACATTGTAGCATAGATCTATGCTAAATCTATTCCAAAATTGAATGAAAAAACAAAAACCATCATCCCAAGCCTCTATACTATAGGCCCTTAACTACACTATAATGGAATCCACTTTCTCAAAAACCATATCTCCACAGCATATCCTTATCCTCCAAATAAAATTTATACTTAATCTTCCCCACTCCATCATCAAGACTCAACTTAATGTCACTATTACTCAAAGCCACATAAATTTATGGGCCCAACGATCTGGGAAAATAAAATCATAAATAAATAAACACAACCACAAAATTTTAATAAAGTGGATATTTTCACATATAATTTTAAATTAATTTATAATAAGAGTTCCGTTTATTTGATAATTATTTAAATATTGATGATTAAATATTTCAATGTTCATATTATTTCATCATTAAATTGAAGAATCCAACGAAACATTCCTCTAGTGGTATCTATATATTCTCCATGAACCTAAGAATGCCAATACTATGACCGTGAGTTCTAGATTATATGATCCAATTGTTTTTCATCATTTTTAATTGATTCTAATAGAAATTATTTCAACCATTAAGAATTATTTCTATTGTTCTCTCTATCTTTATAAAGAGAGGATGATCACCTCTTGTTATGGAGAGCATTCCCGAGAAGTTATCATGGTCTAGATAAAATTATCTTGATAGAATTTTTATGCACAAAAATTCACATTGTATTCTTAGAAATGATATAATCTATGTTATATATTTTGGGTTAGACAATTAATATTGTAAAATACCCTTAAATAATTTCTTAGTTCTATGTAAACCTAACATAAAATAATTATTATAATATTATTATACTCAAAGACATGTGAAAACTCATATATATTTAAATATTTTTATTAAATAAATACTTTTCATTATTTAAATGAAATTAAATAAAATATATCATTTCCATTGGGCCCTTAACATGGACTATCAATTTTACCAAACATTTATCGATCCTTGATTTAAAAATATTTTTTAAAATGAATAAATATATATATATTATTCATTCATTAAATAAAAATATATTATAAAAAATAATTAGAGGATAAATATTTATTTTAAACTTCAATAAACAAAAAAAAAATATTTATTTGATAAATTTATATTTATTTATTGACTTGTGAATAATAATAAAAAGATAAATAAATATAATATATTTATGACCTAGAAAATAACATTTCATTAAGATTTAAATAATATATATTCTTTTGTATAACTGGTTATTAAATTTATACTTCCAACCAAAAGTAAAATAATTATAAAATCATAAGTCCAGAATAAAATTTATTTAAGATATTACAATAAAATATAACGTAATTGGGATTACAAGTACACTTAGTGTGTAACATTTCATGCCTCTTTATAAGAGGAATTAAGTGATATGGATTAACTTTAAATATTAATATTTAGTAATGAATGATACCTATATATAAAAAAGTTATTTTCATAATAATAAAAACCCCATACGAACAAATATTGCAAAATATAATCCATTTATATCTATATCTCATTATGCATGGTACATACTTGTGTCAGCAACCTATATTATTGATTTATCTTTCATTGAATCTCTAAATTGAACAAATAGATGAATAACTATTAAATTGGATTTAAAAAAATAATTTTCTTCCAACCAAGAGGTCTAATAAATCTAATTCTATAAATTTTAATTGGAAAAATACATTCTTGCCTTGTTAATGTCATATCAATTATGACTCACCAAACGTAACCTACCTCACTAATAGCATATGTTTTTTGTATTTTTCATCATAGCATTAAAGTACATGTTTCATGATACAAATTAATAACAATATCAACTATAAGGAATAGTTAAAATGATCAAATATAGGAATACCCACTAATATATGACATATCAAATTCATATTGGCAGGTTTGTCCTTATGTCCTCCTCTCATGGAAATTCCAATTTGAGATGTTAATGATAAGAAGTTCCAATGTCATATAAATCCATAATACTTGATATTAAAATTCCATATTTATCCCATAAGATAGATATCAACTAACTATATAACATATATTTAAGAGTATTTTCATTTCACTTTGAATTTCTCATTATTACAGTGAACTAATATAAAATTTCAGTAAGGAATATAATTTAATGACATTGTCACATTTATTTTATGTAGAATAACATTGATCATGTGATAATATATTTAATTATATAAAATTATTTTAACATTCTGGTAAACAAAATAAATAGTTTAGTTTATTCATGGGCACCAACTCTAATAGATTCCCACATTCAATTGAGTATACTTTTAACTAATTAGTTATAATCACATGTTAAACATGATTCTGATCATGTATGGATATAACTACTTGGAATACCACATTATTATGGCCATTATTCCAACAATTATTTTAACCCTTTGAGAAAATCCCTCATAAGATGATCTCACTAACTATTTAGCTTTTTTATCCTCTATCAAATCCTTAAAATCATACCAAATACCATAATTTAGAATAAAAACTACTATAATACCATTTTCTATGACACATTAGAAACCACAACATACTCGGTCTATGTAGATATAAAAACCACTAGATGTAATAACTTTTTCTTGTATATTACCTTGGCTATACTATAATACTATATCAAATTGTCCTCAAATATGACTAGTTTTGTATCTTTTTTGATGATGGCAATCTCAATTATCCAATATGAAAAAAATCATCCATTTTATCTTTCTTTATTATAGTTAGTGAGTTCGGACTGTACAACTATATAGTTATCCATGTTTTATTTTATATTTTCCTTTTATGATTTGTGAATAATTAATATTAAACCTCAATACATATCATGACATGTGAGATATATTTAAAATTACTCTTATGAATATATATTATATTCATTATAAGAATGTCCTTCTGTGTTTTCAAACATCATATTGGATATAATTCATTCCATGTGACATAGGAAATGACTGAGTCTTGAATTTTTCTAACATATATTGTTTAATAACTTGATAATGTATCTATTATGACTTGATCTTAGAAACATTATAGATATATGAATGTAGATATTACCACCAAAAACTTGATTAACCATTTTAAGTGATTCATGGAGAAGTTATATTTTTTATTAATTTTATATAAGACTAAATATATGGTTTCATTATGTCATCAACATCTATGTTTATAGAAATAATAGTTCTCCCACTATACTCTTATATACTCTTGGTTAACATTCATTCATGAATAAAACTATATGGTGGATCCATAAAAGTGGATTCTCCATGATCATATTGATTTGATCAATCTATTAATGGATCTCTATAACTTAAAAACTTTATTGGATTAATTTGAGGTCATAAACAATTTTTTTCACTTCATATAAACATATTCCAAATGGTTTCCTCAAATGAAGGTTTTTTGGATGTCCAATCACTCGATATAATGACCATAGAACGATTCTAAGAAAGTATGATTTTAAATGATTTTAAAATGATTATTGGTTTAAGGATTTTTCAATGTGTAGATCTAGGTGTATCTTTAAACATTAAGTAAGCAATTGATCTTTATTAGTATCATATTTTTCTATATACGTTTGGTTTTTCTTGAAAACATACTAATAAATTTACTTTGATTATTGAGACTAAAACAATATAGTATAGATATCAGTATATATAATCCATATTGAATTCACATGATAATGAACATATTATCAAATTTCCCTTTACTACTTTATTATAGGAATCATTATTTGTATCAAAAAATATATCACCATTGTGTATCTCTAACAATTCATACTAAAACTAGTGTAGTATGGTGTTTCTATGCCAACTCCTGCACCCCCAAATACTCAACCACATCAAGGGAAAGTCTCCTCCCACTATCTCAAAAGAGAAGTGATTACCTCTTATGGAAAAATATTTTTTTTAAACAAACACCTTTATATCTTAGTAATTTTTAATATACATCATATCCATAGGATAATTTAACAGATATAAAATTAGGGTTTTTCCTCAATGTAAATTTTTAGGGAAATATATATTTTGAAAAACTATTAAAATCAAATAAATTGATATATGAAATTTTTTATATATTTTACATGATGACTAATATGGCCACAACATATATATGGTTAATATAAATAAAGTTTTTACACTACTATTTAAAAAAAACCAGGATGTGAATTATGTAACTCTTACATAACATATAATACTTATCATTGATTCTCATTATACTACCATCAGGTATTTGATGTGTATAAGGTAATTTATGTCCATTAGAATCTCCTATCAATATTTGATAAGCTCCCCAGAAGGATCTAACATATTTAACCATGTTCATTCATTTCACCCCCAATAATTCCAACAATTTCAAAAATGAATCATACAATGTATATGAATTTAGATTTATGAACTTTATAGAATTTTTCATGTGGTCTCGATGAAATAACTCAAGAATTTGTTTCTATCATGATTTTATTTTTAAAGGTTTTTTTTTCAGAAAAATAATATGTAATCATTTCAAGATATCTAAGAGTTTTAGCTCCTCAAATTCTAGACACTCACTTAGGTATAAATTACTCCTTTTTTAACTTGACTGTGAATTATATCTCCATAAATTGGTTAAATTTTTATATTATATTTTAATCATTAGTTACTAATCTTTATATCTAGGATTCTAGTATAATCAAACTATTAGTTAATTATGAACAATAAAAAAAATCATTATAAACATTAAATTAAGGATTTTTGTGTCTAGATTGACATTGAGATAAATGTTTTGGTAACACTCAATCCAAAAAATTTGTATCATGATAATAAATCGATTTTGAAATTAAAGGTTTTTTTATCATCTTGGATAACTTAGGAATCACCCTTTATTAACTTCATAGAGAGTTCACATTACTTCTTGTAATTTTTATAAACATCCATAATTTTATATTTTAATACATGTATTTAATATGAATATTTTATTTGATAACCAAGAGGTAAAATAAAAATACTATATAGAATGATGAATATACCAAAAAAAGAATCATTTTTTCCTTCTTTTTCTGCAACTCATTTCAATTCCTGTTCCTGTTACTACTCCTACCACATGAGAAGTAGATAACATCCTCTTCATTGCTTTTGTTTTAAATATTTTTTTATTTGAAATAAATTATAAATGAATCATTTAATTGGAATATGTTATGGGTTTTTCAACCTGGTATTTCTCTTTATTAACCAAAAGGGGTGAGGAACCATGATCACCATTTCCCATGTGAAAGGAAAAGGATAGTCAAAATATTTATGAGTAGATTATCCATATTGTTCTTCCTATAATTCAAAAAAATATAGAGTATCTAGTTAAACATGATTATAACAGGAACTAATATAAAATTTTGATCAATATGTATTTCTAACATTGATATCTTATTAATATAATTTATCATTTTAAGGGAAATATCAGTAGATAGGTACTCATATCCTAGTTTACACTGCTTTAATTCAGTGAAAACTTCATTTTTCCTTAAGATCAATATCTCATACTCATGAGATATAAGATGTGTTATCAAATTGTTTGTATCCATATATTTATATTATTTATTCAGTTATATGAACATTGTTAATAACATTATAAAATAAACATCAAAAGCATCCTCCACGCATCTATTATATGAAAACTTATCACCTTTACTCACCCAAAGAGATCTATAATCATGAATAGGGGACTTTGGTAAATAATGTAAATTTTACTGTAGATTTGTAGTGTATAAATGAATATACCACTCCTAGAAATTATTGTGAGTGAGGACATCATCTTTGTTCAAGAATGATCACATTGTTCCCATGTTCTAATTTTTCATTTTATACAATAAATAAAATGTAATTTTAGTACTTCATGTTGACTATCAAGTGTGATGTAAAAAAATTTATTTTATGAATCTCCCACAATTTTTTCAAATCCCAAAAACCCTCATTATCAGATTAAGAATATCCTTTCTCATTGATATTCTAGTAACACATATCCATGTAAAAATTCAAATAAACCAAACAAGGGATTTACCATATTACTTGACGGTAATTTAGTTGGCAGTTTTTCCATCTACATTAACGAGATGCTCATTGATCCATTGAGTTGACTTCAAAATTTCTAAATCTTATCTTGGATTTTCTCAAATTTGGCCTCCACGTTACACCATGTCTGATAGAGGAAATCATCCCCTTATTCTAAATATTTTATATTGACCAAAAAAATTTATTAAAACTCCATGATAATTGAAATCACCCAAACAAAGGCCAAAAATCTACTTTGAACTATGGTTACATTCTCACTCAAGTGATAGAATACTTTTATGACATGATATTTTCATGGGAGGGTTTATTTATCTTCTTCATAAATTATCTTTATTTTATCCAATTATATTATTTTTAATATTATGTGTATTTTAAAAAATTACTTGACCATGCATTTATTAAATATTTTTCATATAATCTATTTATTTTCTTTTATCTCTACAAATACTTTATTTCATTTACCTTATATGATCAAATTTAATTATTAGATAAGAATAACATGACATAAATAATTAAGTAACCATGAATTGTACAAAATAAAACAAATTTGTTGTATAATCATCTGATTTATACAACTGGATGGTTTATTTAGTAGATGATAAACTAACCCTTGAACCCATGGGAATAACTCTATGAGATAGGCTTGGATCATGTTGCAATAATACACCTTTAACATATGTATCTCCTTGATTAGTTTCACATCAGACTGATCTGGAACCATCTCCCCATACCATGGGGAATCTTTCCTTACATATTTTTACTAACACATATGTTTAGAGAACTCAAGGATTAGGGTTACAAAAACGAAACCATGGAAACACAGACCCATGTACAATAAGGGGAAAGAGATTATATGAATATCATCACACATTATTTTAAAACAAATTTATCATAAAACCCATACAATTAATAATTAAATTAAATAGAAACCCAACAAATATAACGGGTTTTCTTACTCATAATCATCCATACAAGAAAAAACTACCCATATAATCTATATATTTTACATTTCAATCTATTCTTTATTAAGGTAAATTTATCAAATTAATAATTAATTATCTATGTAATGTCTCGGGTTTTTGTGTGTATTAGTTTTAAATAGTACACAGAATTATTTTGAGACCGATCGGGGGGACGATACGTCATTCAGAGGCATAGTGATCCCGAAATAGTGATTTGAAATTTTATTAGTTATGTGAGTTGGCATGTGTGCAAGGTTGGGCATGTTTCGAAACAAAGGCATGGAATAATAATCTGTGGGCGCCGTTGCGTCTGGGATGAAAAATTTTCCTCTGAAAGGTCCAAACCTTGACCGGTGCGGTTTGAGGAAAAAAGTTAATTTAATGATTTATTAATTAAAATAAAATAACATAAAATAAATTGAAAAGTTTTCTTTATTTAATTTGAAAACGTTCGGTGCAGTGCAATAATGGGGCAACTATTTCAATAAATATTGATATGACATAATGAATCTAAAAGAGAATCTCTAACTCATTAATTTCACAAGATATGGTAATGCCAATACACATCCCTTAATTTTCATGGGTTAATCAAATGTTTGACATTGGCAGAAATTTGAGAGAAACCCTGTTGAAATATTGTAGCACTAGAGAGAACTCTCGACAATGAACGAAAATAAATCCGAGGTGAAAATCTTTGTGCCAGTAAAGTTTATGGATATTAGTTATAACGAGATTGTATTCCCTTCGTCAGTGATCTATCCGTTATCAAGTTATGGTTTACGTTTTAATGTGGTTTTCTTCATTGTTCCTTGATTTTAACTATGAATGTGGATAAACCCATGAACTTGTTGACCCATGCATCTTCGTTTATGCGGGGGGGGGGGGGATTATCAGGTTCATTTCTCTGATTTTTTTTGTCACATTGTATGTTTTTATTCTCTACTTTTATTACTTATAATAGGAGTGGATCAACACCGTGACAAACGAAGGTGAAAATTCATTCTTCAATTTCTGTTTATTGGATTTCTGACCACTTTTTACCAACGTTCTTCACGTTCTTTATAGGGATATGATTGTGAAATCATTGTGTTCCTGTTTTTTGGTGAAACTATCCCATAATAGAGATCTAGCATTGTGATGACCTAGTGGTGGTGCGACGACTATAGTGGTTGACGAATTGGCAACGATCTGGATTTTTTGTTCATTGAGTGTTCTACATGTGGGAGAGTTAGAACATGTTTTCAGGGCCGATGGTAGCCATAAAACCAGCGAAATCAACTCTATGATAATGGGGTGACCTAACCCCTTGAGTTTTTTACAATTGGGTGGCTAGATGAAGGTGCAGATAATCACTAGATATGTGTCAGTGAGGGATAATTTTTTTGGGAATCTCCAAAAAACACGACCTTTATCCCGAAAAACAGGCCATGTGGGACTAGATTTGTGGAGGTTATGGTTTCAAGAGACCTATAGGTATCACACGGTGTATGAACCTCATCACATGGTGTCTGGGCCCTTCCATAATGCTTGATGTGTATCTATGGGATACACGAACATGGGGTGGATTTCATAGCCATGTACTCCACCACACGACCAAAGCATGTCGGTTAGGTAGGTTACCCCATGTTCTGGTCAAAAAGGAATGCCTACACAATTTTATTTCATGTATGTGAACATGGCCAGCATACATATAGTATACCCAGTTACTCAGATAAATAATGTGGTCTATCCTAAAAACTGTGTACCTATCTTTTTACACGACATGTACCCTTTTACATGGGATATTACACATGGGTAGTACCCAGAGTCACGAGACACAATGTTTGATCCCTTCTAAACTCAGTGTAAATTTTAGGACATGGCTTGATCAAATTTTCCTACATTCCTTGGAAACATTTCGTTTAAGTTAGTTCCCCTTTTTCTTTTCCTCGTAACGGTCTGGTATTGTTTTGATACATAGGATTATGATCCCTTCAACATGACTTTTCAAGATAGAGTTGAGAATCTCTACGAGAGGCCTAAAGTGAGATCCTCAATACATTCTTGACCCTAGGTAGAGTGAGTTAAAGATGTGACTAATCCTGTAGGGCACTAATCCTCTACTTAGAAGGTGAATCCAGATGAGTCACGGTATCCGCCAAGGCCCTAGAAGTGATCCTCCTCTGTGTATCTTGATCCTTCCCCACGTAGGAGTTTGTTCTACTGGAATGTGAGTATTTATCTATCATGTATTTTCTAGATGGATGGTACATCTTGGATGGACGTCATCAGAGATCTCAGACATGTGGAGATATTTCTCGTATATGAGTGCTTTGTGGATTCTTCGAACTGAATCCCTAGAGGGGGTATACGGTTGTGTGACTTGTCTCTAGACAACGGGTTTGTATTTTGAGTATATTTGATTTTTTTTCTGTTGTTATATGTTCAATATAAATGTATTATGTAGATGTTATTGTAACTTTACTTTGTGTATTTCTTTTTGGTTTTCAGGTTCCTCTACAGAGTATTGTTATACTCACCCCTGCACAGGTTTATCCCACACATCTCATGTATTGTGCAGACGACTGGCCTTTTGAATGAGTCCATCTCCGACCAGGCCCAGACCAAGATTTCTGAGTTCCATACTGGCAGAGGTGTTCCTACGGCTATGAGCAGTAGTCCCAATACCTCTTTGTTCTTACTGGTTGGAATTTTTATTTTACAGAGTCTTTTTATTCCATGTATCCTGGCCCAGTTTTGATTTCGTCACTTTACTTATGTTGTACCCAATTGGTTGGGTTTACTTATATTCATGAATTTTGTTCCTCAGTGGTTTTTACAATTCAATCTTTTTGGGTTGGGAGATGTGTATGTGTGCCCATGTACTTAGGAAATGCCTCCCATGTTAGTGATATGTCTACATGGTGCTATTCACCAGCCCCTGGCCTATTAGAGGCAGTCTTGGAGAGTCTTTACATGGGTCCCACTGGGACGGGTCATCACATAGTGGTATCAGAGGGGAGGTTGTCAGTTATATCTTAGGACTGAGAGTCAGTGAGATTTGGTTTTGGGAAACAATGTTATGTTTTTCGAGCTTGGATTTATGGCCAAAGACTCTAGTGTTGGTGTGAGAGGAAGACTTATCCATACCCCAGGACTATGATATAGTACTTTTCGACTCCGTGCATGAAAAAACTAGCTACAGGGAAGTAAAAGAATGGTACATGCATCATATTGGCATGGGTTGAGTTTTCCATGTCCTTTATGTTTTCTATACAGATATACTCTTTGAACATGGTAAATATTGTTTCTTTACAGCATGCCTCCATGATACAGACCCACTAGGATTCATAAGCGGGATCATGAAGATGAACCCCTCAATGATGAGGATTTGATATGGGGAACAGTTCCCTCAGAATCACCTCTAGGAGGTGCACCTGCGGTACCAGAACTAGTGATGTAGCCCATGGTACCTGTAGTACCGAGAGATGTGGGGAGAAGGATGAGCACGCTCCCTGAGTACTAGATACAGATACACCTCAGGTTTTGAGGTGAGCCCAACCCTCCTGTAGTTGAGGACTGGCTTGAAGTGGTGACCAATGTTTTCCATCTAGTCAGTACACTGGTGGACCGGATTGCGATCCAAGGAGCGAGCCCTTACTAGGGTTCATCGGGACAATGGTAGAGTTTGACCACACACACTCATGACAAGGAGACACTTTCATGGATAGTGTTTGATAGACTCTTTAGGGAGGTGTTCTCTCTAGTTACACTGGGAACAATGTGTATCCAATGGCTTCTTTAGCTCCAGAATGGTTGTTTAACGGTGGATGAATATTCATAATGGTTCACCAACCTCACTAGGTGTTCAATGGATATGGTCTGGGATAAGAACATCATAGCTCGGACATTTGAGTGTGGTCTACGATGGGATATATGATCTAGTTTCGTGCCACTATACATTTCAACATATGTTGTAGTGATTGAGAGGGTCTTATTGATTGAGAGCATCCTGGAGGAGTAGAGACAGCTGAAGGAAGTCATCAACATGTGGATAGGTACGGGGACCTCAGCATGAGGGATCGGACTTCAGACACATAGTTCTGGATGTGGGAGACATCACAGGAAGAACCAGGATATGGGATCGACAGTCCATGGCTCTCCGGATGGATCCAGCCAGCCTAGGGAGAGGTGATTCTACTCGTATGATGGTATATGACATCTCCCTAGAGACTTCCATACTCGTCATGCTACTGACATAGAGGTGGTGGATGGACCACTGGGGAATAGGGAGAGAGTGGATCAAATAGACCAACCATGTGGTGGATGTGTAAGAGGAGTAGGAAGATGCATGTGGTGGAAGAATCTTTGATCTACATCCACCACCACCCCAAGTGGTTCGCACCAAGCTCTGGGAGCTGGGGGGATATATAAGGCCCAAGACTTAAACATTACTTAATCTTGAGTTATTTCAAGAATACTCGTTGAGGATCTTTTCAGGTTTATAGTTTTAGAGAATTAGATCATAAATCATGCATTACATTCCACATTAAAAAAAAGTTGTCACATAAAAGATAGTACTCATATTTCCCATCAACAGAAACATATTTAAAATAAAACATAGATTCCTTCTTGACACTTCCATGACACTATCATCACATCATGTACCTTTACCTTGACCTGTGAAAAACATTTCAAAAACATGGGAGGAGAATAAAAAGCTTAGTAAGGGATATAAAAGTACAAAATGAAAACATTAGTCCATGTATGAAATCATACTTTACTCATTAAACATAATCATTTTAACATACCTCATCAAATCATGAATAAATCATAGAAATCATAAAACATAAAGGTAACTTGAAGCATTCATAACATTCTTACGTAGGGAGTAACCCTCATGGTTATGTTTGGAATACCCATCACATAATATTCCATGAATCTCTTCAGAGAAACCTTAACATTTAACCCCTTCATGTTACCCAATTCATTGGAGAGCTATATTGGGCTCACCCGTCCTTAGTCTATCACGGAACCACCCGTCTTCATAACAGTGCCCAAGAACCATAACATAATCGTATCACATAAAACATGCACAAATAAAACATAATATTTCCACATTTCAATCACAAGATATCAATACAAAACATTGAAATAATAAAAACAATATGAAAACCATTTTCAATACCAAAATAAAAGAAAAGTAAAACATGGAATTTATTTTTCATTTAAAAAAATGTTATGGCTTATAGAGGAAGCTGAAACTCAAATAATGGTCACAGCGGCGGAGAAGCCATTGTTGCTGCATACGTATGATAGAAAACATTACTTTTTTTGTTTAGTAAAATGATTCATATAAAAAAGATTCCTTTTAAATAGACGTAAAAGTCAAAGGGGTTTATACACTGTATAAATGAAATTTGTGTATAAAACAAAATATTCCTCAATGAAATGAGATTGAGACGAAGTCCCTTACCTCGAGTCCGACTTGACTCAATCGTTCTTTAACCTCCTGAATTATCAACATGAGTTAATTTATACATTCTTAAGAACCTTTTTCAAGTTCATTATTCCTTTTATATAACTTATTACCATGTTATGAACACTATGTAATTATTTAAGTTAATACTTGGTGTTTTTTCGATCATTGGTAATTGAGTCAAAAATAAGCTCTTTATAATTACAAGTTGTTCATGTGGTAAAATATTAATTATATACAGAATTATATTCATGATGTAGATATCATATATGTCATATATATCCAGTATATAAATTCATTTATAATATTACATAACATTTAGAGGTAAGAAATGAAATGCACTGTTAGTGGAGATGGTAAGTCGTACGTACGCATGAACACTACTTTCATTTATATTTCATATTTTATGGAATGGAATAATTATGATATAAAGGTATATTATAATTCCAGTATAATATCAATATAATATCATTAACTCCATCCTTTATACATCCCACATATGGAATTAACGAATCAAATCACTTTGAGGGGGCGGTAGTTCGCACTTCCTAAAATGAAGATATCACGTTTACCCATAATGGAAACCTTAAAGGTATGCCATAAATGAAAATTACAGAAGCAAAAAGAATACCTAAACATATTATATATGATATATAAATATATTTACATCTTAATGGCCACCTTTTAAGGTGTTTGAGGAATATTGAACAATCATTATTTCGTGAGGTAGAAATTCACCATCCACGAAAACTGTATGCTCTTTAACAATTAGATGTTGGTGTGTATAAGTGTAGCTCGAATAAATCTTATAAAAACATCCTAGAAAATTGAAGATACTGGTTTTTTTACAAAATAAATGAATAAAAAGTGTTTAGGGGGTTGGATAAGCAAAATAAAACAAAAGAACATTAGAGAAGACTTTACCATTAAATTGGGTAACTCCTCTTTGTTTGTACCAAAAGGGTTTCTTGAAAAGCTTTCTGCCTAAGGTAAGGCTTCTAGGATGAAGAGTGGAATGTGGATAGATAAAATGGGCAGATTTTTTCCAATCTAATGGCTTGAGATGTGTGGGTAAGGAGGTAGAGGTGGGAGCCTTTTATAAGAGGGAGTAGGGGCACTCTTGGAAAGTCAAGAAATGTTACTTTATTTTAAAATGAGTTTCTGATTTAAAATGTCCCACATTGATATATTTCGAGGATAAGGTGATAAGGATTCTAAATATACTCATCCAATAGGTTTTTGACAAGTGTAAGTCTTATATTTTACATTACCTTTTCATTTTATTAAAATCGTTCATTAATGAGATAATCACTGCATCATCATAATGTCATAAATAAATTAATTTATTTAATGTCAAAAAATTATAAAAAAAATACTATGATGTAGGAAATATTTTTAGATTTCCAATTAATTTGTATAGTCAAATAGATCATTTATGCAGACAAAATTAAAAATATTTTACTCGGGTGATACATTCTTTAGTGATATTCTCCTTTCTTTAAAAATAAAATGATAAAGTGTCACATTCACCCAAAAGAGATTCCATGGGGTCCCTAAGTTTAGCACAAGGAATTCCATGGTCGTCCATGACACAACCAGTAGAATTAAGACGCATGTTTGGGTCATTTGTTATTATTTTGAAATTATTTTATTATCCTTAACTACCTGATTACTAATTAATCAAGATAATTAAAGATAATTACCGTCATTACTATTCATAATGTCCAAAAACAAAAGATCCTTAATTACATAATATGGACCTTATGATTCCAAATATGGAATCAATTTTACCAATTTCCAAACATATAAATTGAAATAATTAATTTAAAAAATATTTTCCGTTGTCAAAACAATAAGTGGCTTTTTTTGAAACAATATCTATGAAAAGTTTGGCACTTGTTCATGCCCAATTCCAAATTGAAATTAATTCTAATTGCCACCGTTGGATTAAATGGTAAAAATATATTCTAATTACACTTTAAGACCAATTAAAAAGATAATCTAACCGTAAAATTAAATTAGATGAAAAAGCAGTTTTGATGTAAAATGCAGTATTTTTCACTATTCGTTAAAAAATGAACATTGTCAGAAAAATACGAAAAATTTATCCAACGTAAATTTCAATGTCAATATACTAAATAATTAGTATATTTTGACAAAGATAGCATATAAATTCATCAGCATTTTGATTTAAAAATGGGTTTTCATCAAAAGACAGTAAAACAATCTTTTAAAAATATTACTGTATTCCATGCTTAAGATTGGATTCATTCTCATTTTAAGCCTCTAAAACACTATCTAATTCATAAATAGACATATATAAGAATATCTATTATTTATTAATTTCTTGGTATGTTACAACCTTCCCCCTTTGGAAAATTTAATCCCCATAATTTATTTACTAATTGAATAAGTGGGGGTATTTATACCTTGTTGCATTTTCAGATTCCTATGTTGCCTCTTCAATCATGTGGTTTTTCCACAAAACCTTTACTTGATGAATCACCTTATTCCGTAACACTTTCTCCCTATGGTCAAGAATCTGGACCAGTTGTTCCACATAAGATAGATTCTCTTCCAGCTGAACTACCTCTAGACTCAAAACATGAGATGGATCTGGCATGTAGTTCTTAACATTGAAACATGAAAAACATTGTGTACCTGAGATAAAATCAGAGGTAAAGCCACTCAATATGAAACTGATCCAACTCACTCCAGAATTTAATATTGTATAATGAACCTTGGACTCAACTTTCCTTTCTTACCAAATCGCATCAAACTTTTCCCTGGAGCTACTTTGAGAAAAACATGATCACCTACCTCAAAAGAGAGATCCTTCTTCCTGTTGTCTGCATAACTCTCCTGCCTTCTCTGAGATGTTCTCATGTGTATCTTTATTAGCTGAACATTTTTTGCCAACTCTTCTACCAATTCCAGTCCCATCAACTTCCTTTCACCCACTTCATCCCAAAAAGCTAGAGTTCGACACTGCTTCCCATATAATGCCTCAAATGGCGCAATCTGTATACTGGAATGAAAACTGTTATTATAAGAAAACACAACCAAAGAAAGATGTTGGTCCCATCTTCCCTGATAATCCATCGAAAAATCACGTAGCATATCCTCCACAGTCTGAATCGTTTGTTCTGACTGCCCACCTGATTGAGGATGAAAAGCTGTACTAAAATTTAATTCAAGACCCAACGACATCTGAAGGACTTTCCAAAAGTAATAAGTAAGCCTGGGATCATGATTAGATACAATTGAGAGGGGAACTCCATGTAACCTGACTATCTCTTTAAGATACAAATGATAAAGTTGATCTACGGAAAAAGTATAGTGTATAGTAAGGAAATGCGAAGAGTTAATCAAATGATCAACAATAACTCAGATTGCATTATTACCTCGAGGTGTCTTCAACAATCCCACAACAAAGTCCATGGATATATTCTCCCATTTATACTATGGCACTGGTAAAGGCTGAAGAATCCCTTTCGGTAACTGCCGCTCTACTTTAACCTATTGGAATGTCAAACACTTCATAGTAAAATCAGCAATATCTCTTTTCATTCCATCCAATCATTAATACTCCCGAAGATATCTATACATCTTAGCACTGCTTGGATGAACTAAAAATGGTGAACTATGAGCTTCACATAACAAATCTTTCATCAATTGTGAATCAAAAGGCACACTCAATATCTTCCCAAATCTAAAAACACAATAAATGTCAATGTTGAATTCATGAAACTTATCTTTCTAAACCAGCTCTACCTTTTTCTGCAACTCACTGTCTTGCTTCTGTGCCTGCTTAATTCTGTCTTATAGAGAAGATTTCACTGATACCTGAAACAAAACAGAATAACATCCTGCACCAAAAACTTCTATTCCAAAGTTCATCAAATCCTTAACCGAAGGATCACGTTCAAAACACAACATGGTTAATGAAGCATTACTTTTTCGACTCAAATCATCAACCACTTTATTTTCTTTTCCCAGATGTTAATTAACTGTACAATCATAATTCTTGATTAATTCTAGCCATCTCCTCTGTCTCATGTTCAATTATTTCTGAGTGAATATATACATTAATATTTTGTGATCAGTATATATTTCACACTTTACACCATACAAATAATACCTGCAAATTTTTAAAGCGAAAACAACAGCAGCTAATTCCAAATCATGTGTAGAGTAATTTACCACATGAGTTTTCAACTGATGTGATGCATAAGCAATTACCTGATCATTCTGTATTAGGAAGCAACCATGTCCTTTCAATGAAGAATAATTGTAGATAACAAACTCCCCATTTCTAGAAGGTAGTTTCGGAACTGGAGCATTCACCAGTATTCTTTTCAATTCCTGAAAACAATCATCACATTCTTTTGTCCAGATAAACTTAACACCCTTGCGAGTCAGCTTAGTCATTGGACTAGATAACCATGAATTTTTTTTAACAATCCATCAGTAATAGCCTGCCAAACCAAGAAAACTATGAATCTTGGTTACATTTGTGGGTCTTGGTCATTCTTTATCAAACTTTGTTTTTGCAGGATCAATAGTTATCACATCATTAGAAATAGTGTGACCAAGGAATGAAATTTGTTGCAACCAAAACTCACACTTGATGAATTTACCATACAAATTTTTTACTTTTAAGGTTTTCAAAATAACCCTTAAATGTCTTTCATGATCCTATTTACATTTAGAAAACACCAAAATATCATTAATGAAAACAACCACAATCTTATCCAAGAACTGATGGAAAATTCTATTCATAAGGTCCATGAATACAGCAGGTGAATTGGTTAGCCCAAAAGGCATAACTACAAATTCATAATGGCCATATCTTGTACGAAACGAGGTCTTCGGAATATCTGCTTCCTTTACCTTCAACTGATGGTACCCCGATCTCAGGTCAATCATTAAAAAAGACTGATCTCCCTGGAGCTGATCAAACAAATCATCGATATGAGGCAAAGGATATTTTTTCTTAATAGTGATGTTATTCAAGGCTATATAACCAATGCAAATTCTCATTGAACCATCTTTATTTTTAACAAATAAAAAAGGAGCACCCTATGGTGATGTGCTAGGTTGATTGAAACCTTTCCATAATAAATCTTGCAATTGCTCCTTCAAATATAAAAATTCAATTTGAGCCATTCGATAAGGAGTTTTGAAATTGGCTTAGCATCAGGAACTAAGTCAACAATAAATTCAACTTACTGATCTGGTATTATTCTAGGAAACTCATCAGGAAAAACATCATGATACTCATTTACCACTGGCACATCATTAATATGAACAGTGCTTTTGTTTTCAACAATATGTGCAAGGTAAAATTCATTTCCATATTTTATAAGTTTCTCGGCCTCTTAATATGTTATCAACAGTAAGGGTTCATTATTGAACACAAACTGAAAGTCTTTATGAAAAGAAACTTCCTTAGCTCTACAGTCAATATTAGAATGGTAAATAGAGAGCGAATCCATACAAAGGATAACATAAAATTCTACTAGAGGTAAAACAATAAGGTTTGAAAGTAGGTCCATTCCATGGATAAGGATAGGAAGATTCTTATAAATTCTTTTTGCCTCAACATTTCCCCCAGGTGTTTTTACCACAGGTTCAGGAGTCATTTCTTGAGAAGGTATTCTCATTTTACTAGAAATGTTGTCAGAGATGAAGGAATGTGTAGACCCTGAATCAAACAATCTAATGGCATAATCAGAAAAAACAAAGAAAGTACCTGATACCACTTCATTTGATGACCCAACATCTGCGGAAGTAGTTGCAATGGATTTCACCACCCCTTTCTGCATGTAGTTTGACTACTTCCCATCACTCGATCTCTTTTCAGGAAACTCATTTGTATAATGACCCATCTCATTTCACTTGAATCATTTCACTAACTGTAAATCAAATTTTGTTTTACCATCACCCTGATATTTTTCTGTACAGTCACGAGCCTTATGTCCCATCTTACCACATCGGTAGCACTTTCCGGAATTCAGAAGACATTCCCCAAAATTCCTTCTACCACATTTATAACAAACTGGAAACTTAGTTTTCTTACCATCAGACCTTTTTGAAGAATTCTTCCCGTTCTCTTGCCACCTCGGTCTCTTATTATGTTGGTTGTTATAGAACAGTTGATTATCGACAAACTCCATTCCCACCTTCTCAGCACATCGAACAAGCTTTTCATAACATTTGAACTCATGAGAAGCCAATGCCCTTTGATAATTTGGATATAATCCTGAGTAAAAATGATTTATTTTACTATCAAGGTCTCGGATAAAATTTAGAGCACACCATGGCAATCGACTGAACCTTTCTTCATAAGAATCCACCGAGTCATCCTCTTGACTCAATTCCAAGAATTGTTTTTCCATCCTAAGTCTAACATCCTTAGGAAAATACTTCTCAAGAAACAAACCATTGAATTATTCCCAGTCAAGAGCATCAATCTCATTAGCATCCCATATATTTTCAACCATCGACCAAAAATGATCTGCTTCACCCTCCAAACGGTAAATTGAAAGACTAACCTTTTGATTTTCTGAACACCCCATGACATAGAAAATATTATCCAGTGCTTTAATCCACCCTTCAGCTAGCATAGGGTCAGATGATCCTCTTAATGATGGGGGATCTTGCCTCATGAAATGTTCCTCCACTGACATGTTCCTCTGCGGTTGATCTGGCTGATCTCGTGCATGGATACCACCACCATTTATCGCTTGATTCAACTATACCTTTACTACAACAAATTGTTCAATTCCAATTCTGACCATCTCAGGATGAATATTCGGAAGGTCATTTCCTTCTGTATTCCTACCTAGCACTGATTCCCAGCTTGCTCTGTGGAAAACCATTCTAAACAAGCATGTCTTAGATGAAGCAACATGGTAATCTTTAAATTCTATATCATTTCAATTTGACCAAAACAAAAAAATTTATTTTTGGATAATAATTTAATAGAATTATAACTCTTAAAGTTATCTAAAATGACCTCTACTATAAGGCCCCAGCCTTAACCATTACTTAATCTTGAGTTATTTAAAGAATACTCGTTGAGGATCTTTTCAGATTTAGAGTTTTAGAGAATTATATCATAAATCATGCATTACATTCCACATTTAAACAAAGTGGTTACATAAAAAATAGTACTCATTTTTCCCATCAATGAAAAAAAATTTAAAATAAAACATGGATTCTTTCTTGACACTTCCTTGACACAATCATCACATCATGTACCTTTCCCTTGACTAGTGAAAACCATTTCAAAAACTTGGGATGAGCATAAAAAGCTCAGTAAAGGATATAAAAGTACGAAATGAAAACATTAGTCCATGTATGAAATCATACTTTACTCATTAAACATAAGAATTTTAATATACCTCATCAAATAATGAATAAATCATAGAAATCATAAGACATAAAGATAAATTGAGGAATTCATAACATTCTTACGTAGGGAGTAACCCTCATGGTTACATTTGGAATACCCATCACAGTATATTCCCTAAATATCTTTAGATAAACCTTAACGTTTAACCCCTTCGCATTACCCAATTCTTCGGATAGCTATATTGGGCTCACCTAACCTTAGTTTATCACGAAACCACCCATCTTCATAACAATTCCCAAGAACCATAACATCATCGTATCACATAAAATATGCATAAAGGAAACATAACATTTCAACATTTCAATCACAAGATATCAATACAACACATTTACATAATAAAAGCATTATGAAAACCATTTTCATTACCAAAATAAATGAAAATTAAAACATGGTATTTATTTTTCATTTTAAAAAAATGTTATGTCTTGTAGAGGAAGCCGAAACTCAAATAATGGTCACGATGGCGAAGAAGTCATTGTCGCCGCATA
Organism: Viscum album; assembly: GCA_963277665.1. NCBI lineage: Eukaryota > Viridiplantae > Streptophyta > Magnoliopsida > Santalales > Viscaceae > Viscum > Viscum album. Next base: position 1,547,460,069 of record OY728142.1, read on the forward strand.
CATACGACCGAAAACATTCCTTTTTTCATTTAGTAAAAAAATTCATATAAAAAATATTACTTTTATAGACTTAAAAGACAAAGGGGTTTATACACCGTATAAAAGAAAGTTGTGTATAAAACAAAATATTCCTCAATAAAAGGAGATTGATACAAAGTCCCTTACCTCAGGTCCGACTTGACTCGATCGTTCTTTAACATCATGAATAATAAACTTGATTTAATTTAAACTTGCATAAGAACATTTTTCAAGTTCATTATTCCTTTTATATCACTTTTTACCATGTTCTGAACACTATGTAACTATTTAAGTTAATAATGGCCGTTTTTCGATCATTGGTACTTGAGTAAAAAATAAACACTTTATAATTATAAGTTGTTCATGTGGTAAAATTTACATTATATCCAGAATTATATTCATGATGTAGATATCATATATTTCATATATATCCAGTATATACATGCATTTATAATATTACATAACATTTAGAGGTAAGAAATGAAATGCACCATTCATAGAGACGGTAAGCCGTACGTACTCATGAACGCTAATTTCATTTCTATTCATAGTTTATGGAATGGAATCATAATGATATAAAGGTATATTATAATTCTTGTATAATATCAAATATAATATCATTAACTCAATCTTTTATACATCCCACATATGGCATTAACGAATCAAATCACTTTGAGGGGGCGGTAGTCTGCACTTCCTAAAATGAAGATATCACGTTTACCCATAATGGAAATAATAAAGGAATGCCATAAATGAAAAATAAAGAACATAAGGAAAACATAAAAATATTATTTATCATATATAAATATAGTGACATATTAATGGCCAACATGGAAGGTGTTAGAGGAATATTGAACAATCATCGTTTCGTGAGGCAGAAATTCGCCATCCACGGAAACTGTATGCTCTTTAACCATTAAATGTAGGTGTGTATAAGTGTAGCTCGAATAAATCTTATAAAAACTTCCTAGTATATTGAATATATTGTTTTTTTTACAAAATAAATGAATAAAAAGAGTTTAGGAGGTTGGAGAAGGAAAATAAAACAAAAGAACATTACAGAAGACTTTACCTTTAAATCGGGTAAGTCCTCTTTGTTTGTACCAAAAGGGTTTCTTGAAGAGATTTCTACACAAGGAAAGGCTTGTAGGATGTATAGAGGGATGTGGAGAGATAAAATGAGCAGATTTTGGCCGAGCCAATGTCTTGAGAAGTGTGGGTAAGGAGGTAGAGGTGGGGGCCTTTTATAAGAGGTAGGAGGGGCACTCTTGGAAAGTCAAGAAATGTTACTTTATTTTAAAATGAGTTTTGGATTTAAAAGGTCCCACATTGATATATTTTGAGGATAAGGTGATAAGGGTTCGAAATATACTCATCCAATAGGTTTTTTACAACTGTACGTCTTAGATTTTACATTATCTTTTAATTTTATTTAAATCGTTCATTAATGAGATAATTGCTGCATCATCATGATGTCATAAATTAATTAATTTATTTAATGTCCAAAAATTATAAAAAAAATAATATGATGTAGGAACTCTGTTTAGATTTACAATGAATATTTATAGTCTAAGTGATCATTTACACAGACAAATTTAAATTTTTTTAACTCGGGTGATACATTCTTTAGTGATATTCTCCTTTCTTTAAAAATAAAATGATAAAGTGTCACTTTCACCCAAAAGTGATTCCATGGGGTCCCTAAGTATAGCACATGGAATCCCATGTTCAGCCATGACACAACCAGTATCATTAGGACACATGTTGGGGTCATTTGTTATTATTATGATATTATTTTATTATTCTTAACTACCGGATTACTAATTAATCAAGATAATTAAAGATAATTACCGTCGTTACTATTCATAATGTCCAAAAAAAGAGCCTAAATTAAATAATTTGGACCTTCTGATTCCACATATGCAATCTATTTTACCAAATTCCAAACATATAAATTGCAATAATTAATTTAAAAAATAATTCCCATTGTCAAAACAAAAAGCGGGTTTTTTGAAACAATATATAGGAAAAGATTGGCACTTGTTTATGCCCAATTCCAAAGTGAAATTAATTATAATGACCACCATTTAATTAAATGGTAAAAATATATTCTAATTAAAATTTAAGACTAATTAAAAATATAATCTAACCATATAATTAAATTAGATGAAAAAGCAGTTTTGATGTAAAATGCAGTATTGGTCACTATTCATTAAAAAATGAACATTGTCAGAAAAATACCAAAAATTTATCCAAAGTAAATTTCAATGTCCCAATCATAAAGAATAAGTTTATTTTTTACAAATAGAGCTTATAAAATTATCAAAAGTTTGATTTAGAAATGGTTTCCCATCAAAAGGCAGTAAAATAATCTTTTAAAAATATTAGTGTATTCCATGCCTAAGATTGGATTTATTCTCATTTTAAGCCTTTAAAACACTATATAATTCATAAATAGACATAGATAAGAATATATATTATTCATTACTTACATGGTATGTTACAGGACATGGTAGGGGACAACTGCATGCGGTCAAGGCATATGACACGAGGACTCTAGGGATGATCTATGGTACAATCTGTGTCTTACCAACCTTATATTCTCTACTTATAGACACATCTTCACATAATTTCTTCCTCGTTACATGTATTTTGTGAAACCTTGAAATTCTGGTAGAGTCATTGACTTGACCCTTACGCATGGAGATACCTACAATAGGAGACACAATGATCAAGAACCATTGCAAATAGTGTGATATTACCCATGGGGGTGAGAGTTTTAGTTGGATCTTATTGGTGGGAGCGTCAAGGCTATATGATTTCATTATCAGGATGGATTAGTTATCTTTGGTCTGTGCCCAAATTGAATTCATTACGCGAAGAGTGTAGTGTGTCCTTAATGACGTGATGGTGTTTTCCTTTATTAGTGAAATGGAGACCCAGGATGCACATGATGGGCTCATTTATCGGAGGGTAAAGAAGATTTCTCATGTGTTGGCCATAACCTTAGAGTAGTAAATTTTAAGAGCTTCCAGTTCCCAGTTGTTGTAGAGGAGTATGAGGACTTTGTTCTTGAAGATGATCCAGAACTACCTCCCCACTATGTGATTGAATAATACGTAGACTTGCAGCCTAAAAGGAAACTGATATCATCACCAGCATATCAGATTGATCAATCATAACTGTGGGAGATGAGGGTGTATCTAGAGGATTTGAAGAGGATGGGGTCCATGAGACCCATCGTTTCGCCCTGGGTGGCCCCAGTTTTCTTTTCCAATAAGGAAGATGGGAGTTTGAGCTTGTGTGTAGATTACCTGAACCAAGGGATAGTTTTTAATATATATCCACTATTGAGGATTGAAAAATTGTTCGACTAACTAAGAGGGGCTCATTGGTTCTCAAAGGTTGAACTTCGATCAGGTTACTACCAATTACGAATACTGGATGAGGGTATACCAAATACAATATTCATATTCAACTAGAGTCACTATGAGTACATGGTGATGCCTTTCGGTTTGAAAAAGGACCCCACAGAGTTCATGGGACATATGAAAAGATCAAAAAACGTTATTTAGACTAGTTCATTATTTTCTTCATCAATGATATCCTTGTGTACTCGGCTTTAGAGGAGGAGCATGTGATACACCTATAAATGGTTCTAGACGTACTCCAAGGGAACTAGCTTTATGGGAAGATCTCGAAGTGCCAGCTCTAGCTTCAGGAGGTCCAATTTCTAGAACATGTCATCTCTATAGATGGAGTATCTGTGGATCCAGTCATGGTGGAGACAGTGCTTGCATGGGGACCACCTCACTGGGTAACTGTGGTGTGGAGCTTCATTGGGTTTGCAGGATTTTACCAGATATTTATTCTTTATTACTCCAAAATATTAACACTGATGAAATACTTGACCAGAATGGGGAAACCCTTCCTGTGGATGGAGAAGTGCCAATAGGATTTCAAGCAGTTGAGACATTGTTTGAACAATGCCCTGAGCTTGATATTTCCGGAGGAACGTTTCGATTACATAGTTTTTTGCGACGCATCAGGGACCGAGCATGGTTGTGTCCTGATATAGGTACATGTGGGGATTGGTTATGGTTTTTTCAGCTAAGACCACATGTGAAGAACTATGAAACCCATGATCTTGAGTGGGAAGTGGTATTCACCGTATTGAAGGTGTGGAGACACTAACTTATGCGTGATAATTTTATCATATACTCTAACCACAAGATAATCAAATACACTTTATTGTGGAAGGAAATAAATTTAAGACAGAGGTATTGGCTAGAGTTCCTCCAGGACTATGATTTTGAGATCATTTGTACTCCTAGGAAGGGGAAGAATGTGGCATATTCATCTAGTAAGAGATTGAGCTTGCTGTTGTTGAGTGAGGCGATGAACAAGTTAGATGCATTACAGTTATCCTTCATAGATAGAGAGGATTCAACATACCTTCAGTCAATGGTTGTCACCCCTCAACTCTTACAGTGAGTTAGGGAGGAAATTCTTGGGGATGTCAGCTGTGAGGCTTTACATGCTCAGTTATCCACAGGACATGATCCTAATGGATATCTGCAAGGAGGGGAGCACATTGTTCTTTTCAGAGGATGCACTATTGTTCCAGTGGCATTATATGAGGATTTCCTAAGGGGATTTCATGCATCACCCTTTGTGGTACACCCTAGAGTTCCAATGATGTAATATGGTCTTCAACGGTATTTTTTTTGGTCAAGTATGAAGAAGGTAGTAGAAGAGTTTGTTTCTAGATGCCTTATATGCTAGCTGGAGAAGGCTGAGCAGCTGGTTCTAGCAGGGTCAGCTCACCCCTTGGAGGTACATGAGTGGATGTGGGATGGGATATCGATGGACTTCATGATGGGATTTCCACGAATTTCCCAAGGAAACAATTCCATCTGGGTGATCGTTGATTGACTCACCAAGTCAAACCACTTCCTAGCTTTCATCGAGTAGAGTTTCGTAGATAGATTGGGATTCCTCTACATGCTGAAGATAGTTCCACCTCATGTAGTCCCTTCAACTATATTCTTAGATCACAATTCTCAATTCACATCTTATTTGTGGAAGGGGTTGCAGGAGGCGTTTGGGACTCAACTACGCTTGAGCACGATGTTCCATCCCCAGACCGATAGTCAGATGGAGAGGACCATTCATGTGATGGAGGATATGTTGTGGGATTGTATCTTGGAATTTGGTCATATTTGGGAGAACCATATACCACTGGTGGAGTATTCATACTATAACAGCTACTATTACACCATTGGAATTTCATCGGTCAAGGCCTTATATGGAAGACCCTTCCAGTCCCATGTTTGCTGGACCGACCCTAGAGAATCAGCACTCATGGGTCCAGAGTTGATGTGAGATACAACTGAGATGGTTCTAATCATACAAGATCATATGAAGAGTACACAGAGCTAGCATAAGTCTTATGCTGACAGCTGACAGATACATCTAGAGTTCATGGAGGTAGAACACATTTTCCTTCCAGTCTCACCTTGACAACAGTTATGGAGATTTGTCTAGGGGGAAAGCTATCTTTGAAGTTTATCTAACCTTTCCAGATACTATATAGAGTTGTCTAGGTGGCATACATCTTAGCACTACCACCACTTTTTCACCTAGTTCATGATGTCTTCCATGTGTTGTAGCTGAGAAGGTACGTGCATGACCCATCGCACATCATCGACTGGGGCGAGCTGGACATCGAAGATGGAGAGACCATAGTGAGTACTGGGTGGAGATCGGGGATCGATAGGAGAGGATCATTTATGGTCAATCGATTCCATTAGTGTGTATTTGGTGATAGCACATGAACATTCAGGTGAGAACGTGGGAGCGGGAGGCCCAAATCCATGCCCAGTACCCACATCTTTTTGAGTAGCCCATGTTTTGGATTTATGGGGACACAAAGCCCCAAGGTTGGGATAATGTAATGACTCTTATTATTATGTGTATTATTTTTAAATATTATATAGAATTATTTAAATTTCTAGCATTGAGATGACACATCATTCCGAGGCCCAGTGAGCCCGGAATGGTGGTTGGAACTTTTTTTAGTCAAGTGAGTTGGAGTGCACGCGTGATTGTGGAAACTACTAAACGAATGCTCGGATAAAAAATAAGAGCGCACTGTTGAATCAGAGATGAGAACTTTACCACAGGGCAGGCATAACCATGACCAATGTGAGTCGAGGGAAAAATTTAAATTTCTTGATGTTTTACCTAAAATTAAATAAAATAGAATAAATTGAAAAGTTTACATTAATTTATTTGGAAACGTTTGATGCAACACAATGACGGAGCATCAATTTTGATAATTAATGACCTGACATTGTGACTCTAAAAAAACACTGAATCATTAATTCTATAGCTTAAGGGAATGTTGAAATGCATCCCCTTATTTTAATGGGTTAATTATTAGTTGTTTGTTGCTGGAAATTTGAGAGAAATAATAGGGAAATCTTGGAGATTTGGAGATAACTCTTGATAAAGAATGATGAAGAATAAAAGGTGAAAATCAGTGCACCATCAATGTTGAAGGATCTCAGGAATAAATGCAGCACAATACCATCATCAGTGATCGATCCCTTCTAGAGGTAGTGGTTATGTTTTAATGTTGTTTTCACCCCCATTCGTTGAATTTAAGGAAGAACGCAAATCAACCCTCGAACTGGTTGACCCAAACATTGTCATTATTGAAAAATGATCCCATAACAGAGATCTAGATTTTTTATTCCCCATCTGAGGTGTGATGAAGATATCGATGGATGAATCAACATGGGTTGGGATTTCTTTTTCTCTGAGTGTTCCTCATACGGGTGAATCAAACGTGTTTTTGGGGCTGATCAGAGTCTTGAAATTGACAGAATCATCTCTATGATGAAGGGGTGACCTAAACCCTTGGGTTTTGCGACAATTAGGTGGCCATATGACGGAGAGGAGTATCACCAAGGGAACTCCGGTGAGGGATAACATCTCTAGAAATCACCAGAGCACTCAGCGTGTATCCCGAAGAACATGCTATGTGGGACCATCATTGTAGCAGTAAGGGTTTCAAGAGATAGTCAGGTATCACATGGCATGTGACCCCTATCACACAACATGTGGGCCATTCCACAAAGCTAGTTGTGTATCTAGGGGATACACAGACTTGGGGTGGGGTACACGACCGCGTACTCCACCACACATCCGGACAAAGCTAGTTATGAGGGATACCCCTTTTAGTGGTTACATGAGATGGCCTACACGGGTTGAAGTTGTGTATGAGCACATGGACAGATTACACAGATTGGACCCCAGTTACATGAACACAACGTTTGGTGCATCCTACATTTTGTGTACTTACCTTTTTACATGGCATGTCTCCTCTAACTCGGGTTGTTACACACGATCACTACCCGAAGTCATGAGACACGATGTTTGACCACTATTACATGCCGTGAATAACCTTGGACATGGATTTATATTATTTTCCAATTTTCAGTGGAAATTTTTCATTTGGGATAGTTCCCCTTTTTCACATTTTCCTGAAGATCTGGTAGAGTTCCCATCCACAAGAGTATGATCCCTTTAGTATAAATTTCTATTATATCATCAGGTATCCCTCTGAGTGGCTCGAGGAGATATTTTTTATCCATTAATGACCCTAAGTAGAGTAAAATATTGATGTGAAAAATCCTATATGGCATCGATCCTCTACACAAAGGTGAATTCGAATGAGTGGTGGTATCCTCCAAGGCCCTGGCAGTGATCCTCATCTGTGTATCTTGATCTTTCCCCACCCAAGAGTGTGTTCTCTTGGAATGAGTGTATCTGTATCTCATGGATTTTCCCGAAGAATGATACTTCTCATACAGATTTCATTATAGCTCTCATACTCATGGAGTGAGTTCTCCCAGATGAGTTCCTCATGGAATCTTCGAATTGAATCCCTAGCGGGGGTATGTGGTTTTATGAATTCTCTCTAGTCTACGTGTCTAGGTTTTGAGTATATCTGGATTGTGTTTCTCTTTTTATATATTTTGTAGACATATACAGTGTAGTGATTATTGTACCTTTACTATGCATATTGTTTTGTGGTTTTCAGGGTCCTCAACTGAGTATTGTCATACTTAGACCTACGTGGGATTTTCCCACAGTTCTCGTGTCTTGTGAAGATGAGGGGATTTGGACAGAGTCCCAGGAGGACAAAGATCGGACCAAACTATATGAGTTTCATATAGGTTGAGGTGTTCCTATGGCCATGAACATCTATACTAGTACCTCTTAGTGCTTACAGGTTAGACTTTGTATTTTTCATACTCTTTTTTTCATGACTTTTATTCTGGCACAGTTTTACTTTTTGTACTTTACATCCAGTGTACTCTGTTGGTTGGGTTTAGTTTTATGCATGAATTTTGTTCATTAGTGGTTTTTAAATTTTAGCCTTTGTGGGCTTGGAGATGTGTGTGTGTGGACATGTTCTTAGGAAATTAATCCCATGTTTGTTATATGCCTACTCGGTGCTAGTCACTAGACCCTGGCCTATTGGAGAGATCCTTGGGGAGTCGTAGCACGGGCCCTACTGGGATGGGTTGTGGAAATATAATTGTTTAATATATATTAATTAATTATCCAAACATTCCTTCAGATTATTATCCATTGTAATTTTAGATAAATTAAATGAATTAATTATAATTATAATTTATTAAGTACATAATGTATTCAGGATGAGGCAACACATTTAGCTTTTCTACTTCCACTTAAAAACCATATGTAGTATTATATTACATAAAAAATCACATGACAGAACCTATGAATAGAATTGTGAAATTTATTATTGTGTACTATGTACTTACATGACCTGTATTTCAAACTAATGTGTTGTAAAATTCAAGGTGTGTTATTTCATGGGCCTGTTTGTGTAGTATGTAAAATGTATTTGACAACCTATAATGCCTACAGAAATGAATTATGTATTACTAAACATTCCCATTTAGTACACGACATGTATGATATCCAAACACCTCATGTATCTAAAAATAACATGAAAACTAATAAATAATTCAATTAATGTTTCACATGACTTTTTGAAATCATCTACTGTTTAACAGGTGTAAAAAAATTGTTACATGATGTGTATATCCAACCATATTATATGAAATTTAATTTATTTTGAATTAATTATTCATTCTATGTGCTAGAATCACAATGAAAGCCCATGTGACCATCTTCATTACATTATTTGGTTCAAATTACACAACTTCTACATCCAGCTACATGACATGTGATTCATTACTATCTACCCACACTATATTCTTAGGGACATAATGTGTATATTTAATAGGTTGGTATGTGGCACAGAACTTGTAGAGTCCAATAAATTTCATGTACTTAATTAATTCCATGTTTCATAGTTGAAAACACATATGAAACATATATTAACTACATGTAATGTACTTTGACTTCACAGCTTCTGAAATTCTCACCAGGTCCAATCATGTGAGGTTACATGATGTGTACACCAGCTAAACACAACATAACCTTTTCATGTTTTGTGTCATCTAGAGGCCAATTGAAATTGTGTAATGATTCCTCCTACAAAAAACCCAGATGAAATTCCATGATTTGAGAAACCCAACCAGGTGTGTTTGACCAAAGGTACAAAATGTGTACTTTTCAATTACAAATAGTTTAACCCCATCTTATATACAAGATCCTCAACAAATGTGAATGAAATCATTGAGAATTATTCAATTATTATTAACCTATTAGTGGTCATATTAATATGAATGATCAAATTATCTCAATTTTTGAATTAAAAATAATGAGAAATGAGAAATGATAAACTTAAATGAAAATATATAATTGATAAATGATTAATAAATAATTATAAATTAATTGGTGACCACTATGATAATTCTTGACTGTTCCGAGGAATAGCGGAAATAGTTCGAATCATTCCTAACAATGTTCTTCATCGGTTCATTTCCATAAATAATTATAATTAGACCAATTCATCCCCCAAATATTTATTGAGAGGATATTTTCAAATTAAATTTATAATTAATTTATAATTATAATTACATCCACTTGATAATTATATCATCATTCACGAACAATCTTATTTATGTTTTTATCATGATTTCATTACAACATAGAATCTCAAGTGTAATTTCTCTAACCGTATCCATATGTGATTTATAAATATTTGATCGTCGCTGTAGGAAGTTTATGGTTTAGCCTGGAGGATCTAAATATCATTCATTGTTTACCATGGTATAAAATAATAATTCCTTAAGCCCTAAAAAATTATTTCTCTTATTCTATAAGTATTAAAATGGAGGGTTAGGATAACCTTTTTCTTTGGTGATAATTATTACAAATTGTTGGTCAGAGTGGATACTCAAGAGGGGGGTGAATTGAGTTCCAATTAAAAATTTCTGTTAAAATTATTTTTCTTAAAATCCCCCAATTTAAAAAACAATGTTAAACTGTAGTGAATCTATACAGAGTGTAAATGTTCAATCAGTTTCTCAAAGATTGATTAGGTCTAATCTGAAGATTAAATTAACTTTTGAAACAGACTTTCTGATTTACAATAAGTATAAACACTTGCGAATTTAAATATCAAAGTAGCTTTAAAATAGTTTTGTATTTCAAAGTAATAGCAGTGGAATAAGTATATAGTTTACTTATAGACTTAAATTAAAATGCACAGCAGAGATAACCAAGATGTTCAATCTCAACCCGAGACTTAGCCCTCTCAACAATTTATATAAATTGATCCACACACTGGATCGAGGTTAAAAACAGTGAACGACTATCCAGGCCACACAGGGACCTCTACCACAATTCTTTGTGGAAAAAAAAACAACGACCAGGCCACACAAGTACCCCTTCCACAGCTGTCGTGGGTAAACAAGAGTAAACAATTGTGGTTTGAGGATTTTGATATCCTCCAGTTCAGCACAGGAGTCAGTGTGTGTATAAGATATATAGAATACACACACAGCTAAAAAATGTAAGTAAAATAATCACTAAGAGAGAATGTATCAGAGTGTAGAAAGCTCTAGTGATTGGCAGTGCAGCTCTGGACTCGTTGCATTCAGAAGAAATGATTCTAAGTCCTTCTCTGGTTTTTCCCTTGAAAAACAGAGTATCGTTATTCACTTCCTTCACTTCCAGTGTAGGTGTTCAACTCAAGTATGTGTAGTCGTTATATCTCTTGAGCTTCTTCTTTGAACTTCTGTTCTTGATGTATATAAATGTTCTTCAAGTTCTTCTTTTCATGTACGTGTATGGAAGAATTCTCTCTCATTTTGTATATCTGTATCTGTTGTATATCTGTGTGTATCTTTTTTGTTGTTATATCTTTACTGCAGCTCTATCTTCCTTTTATTCCATGAACTCCGACAGTAGGAATGATTAACTTTTCAGAGGTAAGAGGTACGGTCCCCTGACATGCCAATAATCAACATTAAATAACATTAATTGCATTAAAAACATCAAAAATGAATGTTACAATTAAATATGAATTTATAGAAATTCAAACAGTTTCCATGACTATTGGTGATTCATGTGATCGGTGAGAAATTTTGAATCTGTATTGGTTTCGGTAGCATCAGCATCAGTGTCTCAGCATCGGTGTCTCTGCATCAGTGTCTCAGCATCAGTGTCTCAGCATCAGTGTCTCAACATCAGTGACTCATCATCGGTGTCTCATGATCATTGGTATCAGCGACAGATGATCGTCGGCATCGGTGACACATGATCGTCGATATCTCTTTAGATCTTCGGTAGCTATCGATGTGACCATTCATCATCAGTGCGACCGTTCATCATCGGTGCGACCGTTCATCATCGGTGCGACCGTTCATCATCGGTGCGACCGTTCATCATCGGTGCGAGCATTCATCATCGGTGCGACCATTCATCATCGGTGTGACCATTCATCATCGGTGGCTCAGGAAAATGACTATATGTGAGTCAAGATGAGTAATTCTTACAAAGTGTCTGTTCAATCCAGAGTACTTCCAGGTCAACCATAACCATACATTGATAATAGCTAAACAATTGTAGATATGATTTAATCATATTTAGAACAAGTTGAACAAGAGATTAAAAGGAAATAAATAAAACTAAGATTTGTGATTATTAAAATAACCATTTCATAGAGAGTTCAACAATCTCCCCCTTTTTGATAGCCACAAATCAATGGTATAAATTAAGAGAGAATACAGTATTTCATTAATTATGCTCCCCCTATAAAAAATAATATATGCAAAAAGATAAAACATGGTTAGAATTGAAACCAAAACATATATATAACTGAGGGATTCTCCTCTTTCAACATTTATCCCCCTGTGTATACATGCATATGATAAATAGCCAGCATGGGCATTTAGGTCACCCATCCAGACAAGATGCATCCAGAGATGATGCATCCAGAGTTCGCATATGCATGCATGATTCACCTATTTTCTCTCAGTGATTTCTCTCCCCCTTTGGGATCATCAAATAGAATATATAAAGAAAGATAAGCAAGAATATTTCATACCATCAAAGGGTACACATATTACAAACAAAATAGAATAGTTCCGGAAAAGAAACACCCTATCAAAAAAATTGACAGTAACAGCTATTTTTATGGGTGCAAGGGAGAATTCCCTTTAGCAGTATGAGGAATTGAAGGTCCAAAAGGTTGTTGGGTAGAAGGTGGAACTGGACTTTTGGATAAAGGAGGTAGGGCGACCCGAGATGGACGAACGGTGTGTTCCAAGGTCACCTGCTACAAAGAAAGTCGTTATGAAGGTTGCTGTTGAAAGACTGGTCTAATACTGGAAAGAGCTTGAGAAACAGACTTCTGGCCGGAAGGAACATCTGATGATTGCAGAGTCTCAACTGTAGAAAAAACAATGGCTTTTGTTTGCACATAAAGGTAGTTTTTAGCAAGTTGATGAAGTCCTGAATTAATTCTCCACCGTACTTCATGGCTTTTTCAAAATCATCCTTATTTTTCATGAAATTTTCTAAAGTGGGGGTAAAATATTTTAACTGATGAACTTGAGATTTAAAAGATTGATTCACTGGAGGGAGTATCAGATTATCAGCCAGTACTTTAAATTGATGATTCAACTCATGCTTTGTGTAGATATTAGAGAAATAATGATCTACTTTCTCCTTAATCTCATTTTGAGATTTTGTAGCATCAGCCGAATACAACTATTCCATTTTATGCACATTATCACTATGGTCTTTCATTTTCTTCAAAGAATATAAATCTAAAATCTTCCCAAGAGCCTCCATCTCTTCTCTAACAACATATTTTAAGGTATCTAATTCTCGACTAGTGATCTTGGTCACCTTGGCATTTCCAACCCGAGCAATAACCTGAGTAATCTCAGCTTTTAAATTCCTCAAATCTTCTTTCTTCAATTCTTCTATCAGATTTCTTAAAACATCCATCAAACCAAGGATGGTTGTTCTAAACTCACCTAACAAAGAAACAATATTGCTTCCTAACTCCATAAGTGTTTGATTCAAAGAGGTAATATGCCTGCCAATCGATTCACTGTAATTAAACAGGTCTGGTTTGATAAGGTTTTCCACTCTTTGAGCCAAATCATTCATAGCAGCATCAGATACAGTCAATGGAGTAGGAGCAGGAATATGAGATAACTCTCTTTTAACAGTCCCCTAACAGCTTGAATCAATTCAATATTGAAATTATCAAAATCTGACTGAGCAACTTCCGGATCAGGTCTACTTTGAGATACTGAAGGATCTGGTTTGACATCTGTTCTTTGAAAAAACTTGGCAACGAATTGAGCCTTAACAAAATCACTTATGACTACAAGATCCACTTCTACACCTTCCTCTTCCTCTGGGTATTCTAATCCTAGAACATCAAGACCTGGATTCTCTTCCCATGCCTCTTTGCATGAAGGGTATATAGGTTTCACAAACTGAGCTCGTCCAGAATTTTCAGGAGGGACTTCCTCATCCTCATCAGTTAGCAACGGTTCTGTCCTCTGAGCTTCAAGAACATGCTCTTGCTCAAGAGGTTGGGGTTGAGTATCATCTTGGATCACATTTTGACTTTCTAAAGGTCGAGCATCGGCATCATCATCATCATCATCATCAGCAACATTACTATCACTGGAATTACTACTACCATCTCCATCAACGTCACCCTTATCACCATCACCACCTCCATCATCATCATCATCATTAACTGATCTCCCATTATAACTATCTGTACATACAGATTCATACTCCTCAGAAGTTGATTCAGTAGTCTCGCCTTCTTCTTCATCATCTAAAAGCGGTTCAATTTCTGGTAAATTGAGAGGAGGACTTGCTGAAACAAATTCCATCCTTCTTCTCTTTGGGCTAACAGTATCAGGATCACTCCGTTCACCAAGAGATGATTCATACTCTTCTTCCGCATTTAAATTCTCATCATCATCTTCTTCTTCTGTTCCTTTCTTACTCGATTCACAAGTTTCATTAGGAGAAACCACTTACTCTTCTTCATCAGAATATATCACTTCTTCACCAGGTTTTAAGCTAGGATCTCTTACTTCTCTTGGTCTCCTTGGATGATCAGTAGGATTGAAAGACTCATATAACATTTCTTCATCAGCAACCCAAGCTTTCTTCCATGGGTTCAAATTGATTTTCATTCTCTTACAAATATCTTTGTTGAAACAAAAGCTAACTGATGAGATACACTCATCTCCATCATCCACACAGCCTAATAATTTTATCATGGCATAAATTTGTTTAGAATAAAATAGAGTGGTAGCTTTCTTTGAAGGATTTATCATTTCAACAATATGCTCGGAAAAATATATTCATAGATTGATCTTTTCACCATTCAGGAAAAGAAATATCAGAAAAACATCTTGATACTTTACTACAGAAAAATCACCTTTTCTCAGACATACCTGATGTTGAATAAATTTGAACAGGATTCGTTTCTCACCATCCAACTCAGCAGGAATTATCCTTCCCGATTCAGACTTCCCAGTCAAAAATTCCCAGGCTATCTCAAAAGAAAAGTATTCATTTGTTAGAGTAATATTACCAGAATAGTCCTCATATCCTCCATTGGGAGGTACTCCTAGACATTCAGCCCATTGTTTTGATGAAAACGTAATCTTTTTCCATTTTACTACAAGAGACAATCTTGCAGCCACTACTCCGTCCAAATATATATCCAGGTTCAAATAGAATTCGTGCACTAGCTTCAGGTAAAAGACTCTATCATTATTATAGAACCACTCCTTACAGCCTTGAGTTTCCAAAACATTCAAGAGAATGAACTTGCTAGATAAAACCCATTCCGAACAAATTTCCTTTTTAGCTATAACATCTCGTTTTTTTGCTCTGGGTTCACAGACCTCTGCGTCGTACTACTCGACTCACCTCGAGCACACTTGATAGGTGATGTTCCTTATTATTCCTTCCTCTATCTCTTTTTCATGGCCATTTTGAGGTTTTTAGACAATTAAAAGGCTTGGAAAGATTCAAAAGTCTCAGGTTACAGAGAAGAGAGGAGAGAGTTCGGTGGGAAATGGAAGGTCAATAGTCTTTAGAGAATGGAATAGCTGCGTGTCATTATTTGTCTAATTTAGGGTTATAAATAATAAAATTTCGATTAAGTTAAACAACGTCATTTTTTAACACAAGAAAAATAGTACGACCCAATCGTTAGCACTAGTCAACATGACAGATCGGTTTGACAGATCGGTTTCACAAATCAGTTTCATATATCAGTTTGACAGATCGGTTTGACAGATTGGTTTGACAGATTGGTTTGACATATCGGTTTCACAGATCGGTTTGACAGATCGTTTTGACTGATCGGTTTCACAGATCTATCATACCTAACGCTCGTTTAATCGAGTTTAACCTTTCACAATTTAAGGGCTTGGTGAAAATATCAGCTAATTGATGTTCAGTACCTATAAACTCAAGAGTGATATCACCTTTTTGGTAGTGATCTCTCAAAAAGTGATGTCTGACATCAATGTGTTTGGTTCTAGAGTGAGACATAGGTTTCTTTGAAATGTTAATTGGACTAGTGTTATCACAGTTAATTGAAATGTGCTTAAAATCATATCCATAGTCCAAAAGAGTGTGTTTCATCCACAGAATTTGTGCACAATAACTACCAGCAGCAATGTATTCTGCTTCAACAGTAGATAATTCAACCAATTTCTATTTCTTACTACACGAAGATACTAAGGATTGAACCAATAAATGAAAAGTTCCAGATGTGCTCTCCTTATCTAACTTACAACCAGCAAAGTCAACATCTGAATAACTGATTAGATCAAAATATTGTATTTTTGGATAAAACAAGCCCAAGTTTACAGTGTGTTTAAGATACTTAAAAATTATTTTAACAACAAGTAAATGCGATTCTTTCAGGTTATCTTGAAATCTTTCAAACATACACACACTAAACATAATATCCGGTAGACTACTAGTAAGGTAAAGGAAGCTTGCAATCATACCTCTGTAATTGGTTTGATCCACTGGTTTCCTAGCTTCATCTCCATCCAATTTACAGATTGTACTCATAGGAGTATCACTTTACTTAATACAATCCAAACCAAAACATTTTAGAAGATCATTTATGTATTTACTTTGAGTCAAAATAATACAATTATAATTTTAAAAAACATGAAATACAAAAAAAATATTTAAGTTCTCCCATTAAACTCAATTCAAATTCATTTTGCATACTCTATGAAAATTCAGTACATAAAGAAGGTTTATAAGAACCAAAAATAATATCATCAACATAGATTTGAACAATTTAAAAATCTTTAGAAATTATTTTAATAAAAAGAGTAGGATCAGTAATCCATTTAGTAAAACATTTTGAAATTAGAAAATTACTAAGTCTATCATACCAAGCTCTTGGAGCCTGTTTTAAGCCATATAAAGCTTTATAAAGTTTAGAAACATGATTCGGAAAATGAAGATAAATAAATCCAGGTGGTTGTTCAAAAAAACTTCTTCAGCAATAAAACCATTTAGAAAGGAACTTTTGACATCCATTTTATATAACTTCAACTTCAGATGAGCTGCATATGCAAGTAAGATCCTAATGGATTCTAATCTAGATATAGGTGAACAGGTTTCCTCATAGTCTATAACTTCTTCTTGACTATATCCTTGTGCAACTATCCTAGCTTTGTTTCTAACTATGTTTCCAGACTCATAAACTTTGTTTCTAAACACCCATTTTGTGCCTATTGTTAAAGTGTCCTTAGGTCTGTCAACTAATTCCTAGACTTTGTTTCTATCAAATTGATTTAACTCTTATTGCATATCCATTACCCAAAATTCATCATTGATAGCATTATTTACATTTTTAGGTTCTTCTGTGAAAGAAAGGCTTGATGTTCAACCTGGTTTCTTAGAGAATCTCAAGTCTCTATCCCTCTATCAAGATTACCAACAACAGAATTTAAAGGATGTTTCTTTAAAATTATGGTTGATCTAGTAAAGGTAGGACTAGAAATTTTAGGTTCTTCTCTAGGTTCGGGTTCATTAGGAACAGATTTTGGAATAAGTCCAGAACTAGTTGCCTTTATAGCAGGTTCTTTTGATTTGTCATTACGGTCCAGAACAGATAAATCATCTTCAAGATTTTCAAGAGAGGTTTTAAGTTCATGTGGATCAGTTTCATCAAACTTGATGTGAACAAATTCTTCCACACATTTTTTTCTCTTATTAAAGATTCTATAGGCTTTTCTAGTTAATGAATAACCAATAAAAATTCCTTCATCACTTTTAGAAGCAAACTTGTCCAGATTATCCTTTGTATTAAGAATAAAAACATTGCAGCCAAAGACTCTAAAGTAACTAACATTAGGTTTTCTATTATTACACAACTCATATGGGGTCTTCTTAAGAACTTGTCTAATTAAGACTCTATTAATTATATAACAAGATGTATTGATAGCTTCATCCCAAACTTAAATAGGCAGGTCATATTCATTAAGCATAGTCTTTGTAATTTCTTGAAGGGTTATATATCTTCTTTATACTACACCATTCTGCTAAGGTGTTATAGGAGCAGAAAAGGTATGACTATAGCCATTATGAGAGCAGTAGTATTCAAACTCATGATTCTCAAACTCACGTCCATGATCACTTCTTAGGATTTTAATATTAAGTCCACTAAGGTTTTCTAAAGACTTGGAATATTTGACAAAGTAAGAACACGCTTCTCTCATGTGAGCTAAGATGTATACCCAAGTATATCTTGAAAAGTCATCTACTAGAACATAGACATAGTGATTCGCATTTAAACTAGAAACTCTTGATGGTACGAACAAGTCCATGTGAACCAACTCGAGAGGTTTAGAAGCAGAAACTTCTTTCTTTGATTTAAAAGAAAATTTATGTTGCTTTCCCTTTTGACATGGATTACAAACTTTGTCAATTGGGAATTCAAGTTTAGGTAGGTCTCTAACCAATTTTTTCCTAGTTATATTTCTAAGTAAATGGATGTTGCAGTGTCCTAATCTTCTGTGCCAAAGCCATGACTCTTTATGAAAATCATTTTGACAAGTAACATTTTTCTTAGATGAATAATTTAAATCAAATGCATAACTATTTTCATTTCTAAAATCAGAAAAGACTAAAACATTTTTATAATTAAAAACATTACAAAAATCATTTTGAAATTGGACATTAAAACCATAATCACACAATTGATAAATACTTAATAGATTATATTTCAGTCCATCAACAAATAAAACTTGGAAATTAAAACTGATTCAGTGTTATCAACTTGGCCTAGGACGATGATTTTTCCTTTAAAATTATCACCAAAGGTGACATGGCCTCCATCAATCGTGATTAGACTTTTAAAGCATGGGTAATCTCCAGACATGTGTCTCGAACATCCACTTTCCATGTACCATACGTTCTTGTGATAACTCTTCAAACAGGTTTCCTGCAAAACAGATTTAGATGGAAAATGACTTTGGTACCCAGATCTTCTGGGGTCCAAACACGTTAGCAATCAAATATTTTGGTACCCACATTTGACTTATGGGTTTCATACAATTTATAGAATCAATAGATTTTGAAAGATAAAATTTATCTGATATATAACTATGTGAATTACTAGTTGAAGCATATGAATGTCCAAAACTAGAACTACCAGTATTCTTTCCAGATTTAGGAATAAATCTATTCTTAGTAATCTATCTTTGTCCAGGTTTGTAGCCTATTCCAGTAGTGTATTTGTGATCTACTTACATTCCAAGAATTTGAGTTAGTGTATCCTTTCCATTTGTAAACTTCTCTAAGTCTTTTCTAAGTTGCTCATTTGACATTTTCAGTTCATTGTTTTCCATTAATAGTTAAGAATTTTCTCTTTTTCAATAGTAAGATCGGTTTTAACATTTGTAGTGAGAGCATACTGTTTCTTCAATGATTTGTATTTATTGTTAAGATTATTGCATGTATCTTCCAGTATATTACAATATTCAAATAATTACTCACTAGTCATGTTTTCAGAACTAGAATCAGATTCTACATCATCGCCAGAATAACAAGAATTTAAAATAGGAGTATCTAAGGTTACCTCAGATTTAGTGGTCATGAAACACATGTTGGCATGATTCTTCTCAGAATCAGACATTTCAGATTCACTTGTACTATCTTCAGATGCAATCCAAGTAGCCTTCATAGATTTCTTTTACTTACTTCCTTTGTAATCATATTTCATCTTGAATTTTATCTTTGGGCAGTCTGCTTTAATATGTCCTTTTCTTTTAAACTCATTTCAAACAACTTCATGACTTCTATATGGATTTTTTCAGTCCTTCTTCCAATGTCCCTTACTGTCATACTTTCCTTTGTAATTTGATTTTCTAAAAATTTCTTCTTCCATTAAAATTTCATAAACCTCCTGGATATCTGAGCCATTTCAACATCACTATCTAAATCAGAATCTTCACTGGTTGAACTCTCAGTAGATATTTTCATTTCCTTCTTGACTTTTCTCTTTGAAGAAGTAGTGTTGAAAGCCACTGATTTCGTTTTTGGTTCATCATCTTCTTCTTTATTTACCTTGAGTTCTTCCCCATACATCATGAGCTTACCAATAAGTTCTTTGACCAGATGATCTCTAATGTCACATGATTCTCTGGTTGAAACAGATGTGCCTCTCCATCGGTCTTGTAGACATCTCATGATTCTCATGATTTGTTCCTTTGCTGGAAAAACTTTACCAAGTCGATTTATTGTATTGAGTATCTCATTGAACCTGAGATACATATCAGAAATGGGTTCATCAGTTTTCATTTTAAAATTATCATATTTAACAGTATAAGTATTCAACCACATTTCTTTGACATTAGTTGATCTTTCATGAGAACCCCTAAAGTATCCCAAATTTTATAAGCAGTTTTGCAAGCAGAAATTATGTTAAATTCCTCATCCCCTAAAGCACAGTAAAGGTCAATCATATCTTTACAGTTATTATTGTAAGAAGTCATTGTAGGTTCATCCCAAGTTGTTTTTTTCAGTTTCTGGAATTTTATATTGAGACTCTATAGTATTCCAGATATCCAAACCCATACTCTCTAAATCAATTTTCAATTTAATTTTCCATTGAGCATAGTTCGTACCATTAAAGAAAGGTGTCCTGTTAGTAGCAGCCTTTCTAGTCTATTATCCATAACACGATTTTATAAAATAGGTTTAAAGAGATAAAATTTAGAACTAACAGAAATTTAAGATCTTTAATGATAAAACTCAAATCACAGTTGAAGAACAGAGTGTTTAAAAAATCCTTAAACAAAAACAAAATCCTCTGATACCAAATGTTGGTCGGAGTGGATACTCAAGAGGGGGGGGGGGGTGAATTGAGTTTAAATTAAAAATTTTTGTTAAAATTATTTCTCTTAAAATCCCCAAATTTAAAAACAAAGTTAAACTGTAGTGAATCTATACAGAGTGTAAATGTTCAATCAGTTTCTCAAAGATTTATTATGTCTCAGTTGACTTAATAGGAAGATTAAATTAACTTTTGAAACTGACTTACTGATTTACAAGAATAATAAACACTTGTGAATTTAACTATCAAAGTAACATTAAAATAGTTTTGTATTTCAAAGTAATAATAGAGGAATAAGTATATAGTTTACTTGTAGACTTAAATTAAAATGCACAACAGAGTTAACCAAGTGGTTTAGTCTCAATCTATGACTTAGTCCTCTCAACAATTTATATAAATTGATCCACACCCTGGATTGGGGTTAAAAACAGTGAACAACTATCCAGGCCACACAGGGACCTCTACCACAGTTCATTGTGGGAAACAAAAACAATGACCAGGCCACACAAGCACCTCTTCCAAATTTGTCGTGGGTAAACAAGAGTAACCAATTGTGGTTTGAGGATTTTGATATCATCAAATTGAGCACAGGAGTCAGTGTGTGTGCAAGATATATAGACTACACACATAGCTCAAAAAGGTAAGTAAAATAATCACTAAGAGAGAATGTATCAGAGTGTAGAAAGCTCTAGTGATTGGCAGTGCAGCTTTGGACTCGTTGGATTCAGGATAAATGCTTCTAAGTCCTTCTCTGGTTTTTCCCTTGAAAAACAGAGTATTGTGATTCACTTCCTTCACTTCCAGTGCAGATGTTCAGCTCAAGTATTTGTAGTCGTTATAACTCTTGAGCATTTTATTTGAACTTGTGTTCTTGATGTATATCAATGTTCTTCATGTTCTTCTTTTCATGTACGTGTATGGAAGAATTACATCTATTTCTGTATCTCTGTATCTGTTGTATATCTGTGTGTATCTTTTTTGATGTTATATCTTTACTGCAGCTCGATCTTCCTTTTATTCCACAAGCTCCGTAGTATGAATGATTACCTTTTCAGAGGTACGAGGTATGGTCCCCGGACATGCCAAACATCAACATTAAATAACATTAATTGCATTAAAAAAAATAAAAAATGGCCGTTTTAATTAAATAAGAATTTATATAAATTCAAACAGTTTTCATGACTATCGCTGAGTCATGTGATCGGTGAGACATTTTGAATCTGTATTGGTTTCAGTAGAATCATCATTAGTGTATCAGCATCGGTGTCTAAGAATCGGTGTCTCAGCATAGGTGACTCATCATTAGTGTCTCATGATCGTCGGTATCGGGGACACATGATCGTCGGTATCAGTGACACATGATCGTTGGTATCTCTTTAGATCTTCGGTAGCTATCGGTGCGACTGTTCATCATCGGTGCGACCGTTCATTATAGGTGCGACCGTTCATCATCGGTGCGACCATTCATTATCAGTACGACCGTTCATCATCAGTGCGACCGTTCATCATCGGTGCGGCCGTTCATCATCGGTGACTCAGGAAAATGACTATCGGTGAGTCAAGATGAGGAATTCTTACAAAGTTTCTGTTCAATCCAGAATACTTCTAGGTCAACCATAACCATACATTTATCGTAGATAAACAATTGTAGATATGATTTAAAAATATTTAGAACAAGTTGAACAAGATATTAAAAGGAAATAAATAAAACTAAGATTTGTGATTACTAAAATAACCATTTCATAGAGAGTTCAAGACAAATTTATATCACTCTGGAGAAAATTATCTCGAGATAGTTTTTTAGAATTTTTTTTTACACTTTATCTTAGATATGATATAAGGTAGGTAATATACAAAGGGATAGACAATTATTTATGATAAAAGAACCCTTAATAATTTATTTATTCTATGTAAGACCCATGTTAAATAATAATAATAATAATAATAATAATAATAATAAAATTAATATAAACTATGTTGTGCGCAAACTTATATATATTTAAATATATTTTTTTCAATTCAAAAATCATTATTTATTTAAACGATATTAAATAAAATGTATGATTTTCATTGGTCCCTTAACCCGGCCCATAAATCCTCAATGAAATTTTTCAAACCATGAATAATAAGTATTAATTTTAATGAATAAATATCAATATATTTTTCATTCAAAAAGTAAATGAATTATATATTAACTAATCATTGAATAAATATTTATTTTAATATTCACAATACTATGTATATATTTAATTGATAATGAACTAATTATTTATTACCATTCAAATTATAAAAATGTGATAAATAAGTATCACATATTTATTGGTTGAAAAAAAAATTATATAATATTCATCTAACATATGTATTTAGAATAATTGGTGATTGAATTCATGTGATCAAAAAATAATTAATTATAATGACCTGTAACATAAATAAACCTTAGTTATCTGATTAATAAAAAACGTATTCACATTCATACATTTCTGGGATCATTTTGGTTATCAATTTTAGAGAATTTGATAAAAATATTAAACAAAAACATGGTCACCTTCAAATAGTTTACATTTTTCTACAAAAAACAGATCTTTATATTACCACTCTTATTTCAGTTATAAAAATTCCTCTTCATTTAAGACGAGTCTCCATAAATGAAATTTTGACCTTGATAAAATTTATACAAATCCAAGGTATTGTAAAAAATATTTCAAAACACGATATGAGAAAAAAAATTCTTAGTATTGGATATAAAAAATAAAATAAGCCCATTAGTCCGGTGAAACATGAAAACTCATGGGGGGTGTTTACCTTTTTCAAAATAAAACATTGAGTACATAAATAAAACATTTTACATATAAAATTCAACCATTTCTGAAATAAAACATTTTATAATCAATTATTAAACATTGAAATATCGTGAAGGAATATTGAGGCATGATATAACTTATTAAAACATTTCAAAAACTTTCACCTTTAAAAATTCATAAACATTTCATACCTCATGAAATAAATATACTTATATAATTTTTTTTTGTAAAGAATAATATTTGTAACATAGATCATCATATTCATAATTTTTTCGAATCATGTTCATACAATGTTTGAGTAACTGAATCCTATTTAACTCTATAAGAGTATCCTACCATGTTATCTCCCTTATTTTTTTTTGAAGACTACATCTCTACGCAATGCATTGGATATCTTTATAGGGGACACTCATGATCATGAGATATATAAGGATCACCTATTATAATCTAGAATGATTAAGTAACATGTCATGTTTTTTTTCAATCTTTTTCTTTTTCATCATAAAAAATCTAAAAACTAATTTGAACCCATCGGTAAAACATCTCCTTTTTAAATAATCATAGTGGGAAATATCCCATTTTAATCATAAACATGAAAGAGTACAAAAAAGGGTGACATTATGGTATTATTTAAAAAGTTATGTAAAAATTTATAATAATATTGATAAAAAGTATATACTATTATAGTGGGAAAATTGGTTCAAGCCATATATGTTAAAAACATATTTGTTCTTTTTTATAAAAAGTCAAAATTAATCCATACTTTAAATAGTGAAATGATTAATTTTTAAACCATTGTAAATAATCCAATATATTTTGAATTATTACCTTTATATACCGTTAAATAATATATTATAACCTTATTAAAACAATAAAAATAAAAGAAATATAGAGGAGAAAGAGTTTTAGATATTTAAAAGAACATTGTAAAGGAAAATCCTTTACCTTATGTATCATCTTGCCTCATAAATTCAATAACTCCTGGATAATAAAATTATAATAGTTCTATACATGATTAATAAAGTTTTTCATGATCATTTTTTTATAACAATTAAATTTATTTTATTTATTACCATGTTCTAGATAGATACTAAAATGGTTAATTTCATGTTGGTCGTTTTGAGGACGTTCGGTTTATTAACCAAAAACAAAATTCGTTACTTTAAAAAATTCAAATAGGTTATGGTTTAATTAAATAAAAAATCATAAAAATTTTATAATAATATTATTTATAAATTTGATAAAATTAAAACCAAACATTTTTGGTTGTAATGAAAAATTAACTACATCATTTCATAGAGATAGTAGTATGTACATATGACTAAATGACATTTTCATTTTTATAATGGGTAGAAAATAAATAAGGTATATAGTATTTTAATTTTATATAATCATAAATATGTTATATATGTAAAATTTATTCATTTTTATATCGTTTTAACCACATTTAGAAGGTGGAAATGAAAAATTAATCACATCACTTCGTGGAGGTGGTAGTCCACACATGTGCATGGGCGACATTATCAATGTTAATAGATTATGAGGTTAAAGAATGCATGTAATATATTATACTTATATAATCCTAATTATTTAATAAGAATAAAATATATTCATTTGATCCATCATTTTAACTATCGTTATAATGAATTGATGAAAAAGGAAACACATGGCTTCGTAGAGGTGGTAGTCCACACGTACACACGGGTGCTACTTTCATTTCCCATACGATGAATAATAAGATGAAAAAGGTATATACCATTATTATAATAAAATTTAAGTATATTAAATAAAATTATATTATTATTTCCTCATGGTTAAGGGATATTTTAATTATTTTTAAGAATAAATAAACATGAAATACTCAGTTAAGAACTATACCTCTTCTTTGGAAAATATCTTTTAGCTTACACAGTAATAACTCTAGATTTTTTATTTTGGTGAGAACACGACCTATAATATGTGGGGAATGATTTTAGAGAAATAACTAGTTCATGATTTTATTAACTCAATTTGCCTAATTTTGTGAGAAAGTGAGCAGAGGAGGAGCCCATTTATAAGTGAACGGAGTGGCACACCTGTAATTTTTTAAAACATTCAAATATTATAAATGTCTTACTTAAGTAAAATTGGATTAATAATTATAAAATTTTAGATATACGGTGATAAAATTTCAAACACCATAATATAATAGGAATCAACATAATATTCTATGGACCTATCACTATGTTTTTACATTTATTAGCCATAGTTAACATTTTTACGATTACAACAGCTTCTTACTAATGTTACTATTAATAATTAACAAAAATTGATATTTAACTCATTTATAAATTTTAATATATTGATTAAAAATATTTAATACAGTTTTCATGATTTAATTTGTATAAGTAACAAAAATTAATTTTTAATATAAGGGCACAAAATGTAATAGTAAATAGTTTTAAAAAAATAATTTTTTATGCATAAAAATGAACTTATATTAAAATAAAATATACTTTTGATTATTATGGTACTATTTAAATTATATTTCATAAAATGGATATTGTTTTATTTTAAACCAAATCCAAAATAAAAGTATACAATAAAATCACTTAATTTTAAGAAATTGAACTTTTGAAAAAATTGATAGTATTTTCTATTCAATAAAAAATTTCTATTTATATAAAAATACCAAACCATTAACCTAAAATATATTTTAAATGAATCCAAATAAAAAAATATTAGAGATGAGATTTTAAGGAAAAATTCGGAAACCGAAAAAAATTATAATATAGAAAAGGTTCAACCTCATAAGAAATAATCCTTTGATTCCAGGACAATTTTAAGTAGTTAGAATCCATTACCTTGAATATTCAGAATTAGATAGAGGTAACAAACATATTTAGATTTTCTATAATGATATTTTAAAAGTGAAATTCCATCATGTACCATGTTTGTACAAGTTATTCTAGGCTTTTCCCCTCGTTGAAACCACGAATCAAAATCACAATCAGTTTATTAACCAAAGAGGATTGTTCTTTGTTCAAAATAACTCACAACAGTCTTTCAAAAATTATTTGTACATCCTACTTTTATACCATAATCATGAATTAATCCTCCAAAATTTTATAATTATAATTTATTAGGAGGTCTTAGGTGTTGTATGATTCATAATCCACTTTATCTAAAAGCATCAATTCAATATTATTTGGTTCTTACACCTATGTTTCAATCGTCTAATTAGATGATGTCTCCACAAGTTCAATGGAACCATTATAATATTACATTAGGATGAAAATTGTAGCAGTAAATATATTTTATGGGAGTTTAAATTTTCTATATGACCTTGTAATATGAGTACCATGTAATTTTGAGTAGTCCTTCCTTCTCCACGGACTCCGCATATGCTGAATAAACCCATCAAAATTAACAAGAGTGTTGATTCGTTTATTTGAAGATTACTACATGTACGATTACACAAGTTATGATTCCTTGGTCTTAAAGGACCAATTTTTAGAGGCATAATCATTATCCATTACATTATCAATAGACCAACATTTTGATGGATAATTATCTTCATGTCCCTACTCCTCATCATTCTACTATTCAAGTGGGATTGATTCACCATCTCCCAAAACTAAAAAGAGGTTATGAGAACAAAATCCTTTAGAGTTTTATTTTGATTGGAATTGGAAAGGAATAATGGTTCATAATTGGTTTCTTTATCTCATACCATTTCTGGTAATTCTCAATTATCCTATGACATCAAGGGAGGGGAGCTTCTAGGACTCTCATAGAACCAGTTCTGTCAAGTTAAGAACCCTTGTTTGGAATTCATTGCTAACTAATTTTTACATGAACCCGTGTTTAACTAAAATGACCCAACATACATATTAATGGACATTGATACCATATAAACCAACCACACCTATTTTTGGGATCATAACATGTTGAGATAAAATAACTTCAGATCCCTCAACATCTACAAATGTGGGATAGTACCATAAATAATTTCTTGAGACCACACACACCCCCTCATTATCTCATGCTTTTCCAATATCATTCCATGAATAAGTTATGACACCAAATTCATGCGTCAATTTTTTGGAAACATCCTAAATTCTAGGCTTAGAGATCCTAGTTCTTGCCACTTTTTTGGTGACTATAGGAATGCCCAAATCCCCTATGCCTAGTTGTTCCACACTAAAGATATGAACATAGGACCGATATTTGATATATTGAATACATCATTCCCTATGTATTCCTTCGGTAGAACATATCCCAAATAATTAAGGACTGCTAATAAGTACCAAACGATCCATGCTGAAATATATTATAATCATGACCAAGACACCTATAGGGTGAATACAATGGATACCACAATTTATAGTATACCATTTGAAACCAATGTAGTTATCCTCCAACCTCAATGCTTGATAAAACCCAATGGCTCATTAGATATATTGACATCAATTAAAATTATCAAAGAAATTGGATAAAAAATATATGTATAGAGATCCGAGTTGAGGAAACAAACCTCTATATTTCTGATCAAATGGAGAGTTTCCAGATTTTAAAATGGTAAGGGAAGACTAAGAAGGGATATAAATATCATTGTGATGGGTTAATGACACTTTAGATAAAAAAAATTTATAATTTCTAAATTAAAATAATGAAATATGTTGATCCCAAAATACCCAATAATCCAAAGAGAATGCTTATAACATATCCTTTAAGGTCTAAATATTTTTCTATAACTAACCATCATATTGAGGATGAAAGGGTGTGGTAAAATTCAATTAACTACCCAAATAATTTTTAATTATATTCAAAATATATGATTTAGATCAACTATCATTATTAGATATAATAAATAAAGGGAATCTGTGTAATTTTATTATCTTTATAAGATAATGTATAGAAATATGAGACAAATACATTGTTTTTTGAATACAAAGAACATGAAAATATTTAGTCAATCGATCAACAAAAACTCAAATAAAAATATTATGTTGAGATTTCATTTGTAACCGCATAATGAAATCCATGGATATATTCTCTCACTTCAGTTCAACAATGAGAAAAGTATGAAACATCCTCATCAATATTTTCTCTCATGTTTTACTAGTTTACATGTGAAACATTTCAAGTTAAATCAAAAAATATATTTACTTATAGCATCTTACCAATAATATTCTTTAAAGTTAATATATATCTTAGTATTTTCAGTATTAATTGAAAAAAGAGAGATATAAGCTTCAATTAACAAAATCTTCTTCAATTGGGAATCACACAACACACACAACCCGTTTATGAACCTAACACCACCTTCTTTTTAGACATTAATGATAATAAATTTACATTACATATATAATTTTACCTTTTATTTCTATCCATGATCTTTTATATGATCTATACTAATTCTTATTAATAAGGGTGATTGTACTAACATCTTAACCAAATGGTATAGAGTTCCTACATGCACAATTTTTATGTCAACATTCATTAAATAATTAAGTAAATGATAATTTTCCAAACATAACATGGATAATGATTCATTAAATTTTTTACTTAATACATCCACTACCATCTTTTATTTTCCTAGATGATATTAAATCATTTAATAATAATCCTTTTTCAATTATAACCATATTCTCTTCCTCATGTTCAATTATTTTTTAGTAAATATATATTTTAAACTTTTATGGTTAGTATATATTTTACATATTAGTCCATACTAAATATTACCCAAAATCTTTTAAGAAAAAACCACTTCTACAAGATCAAGATCATGCTTAAGTTAATTCTTCTCAGGATGTTTTAATTGATGTGAAAAAGATGTAATCACCTAATTATCCTTCATTAAGACACAACCAAGTTATTTCAAATAAGAATCACTATAACTAAAAAAATTCCATTTCTTATGGGAACGTATAATACTGGAGCATTTTTAATTCCTGAATGAATTCATCACATTAATTTATATAGATAGATTTAATGGCATTCAATGTTAACTTACTGAGTGTGATAGATAATAGAGGAACATATCTCATCAAACCATTGGTAGTGACCCAACAATCCATGAAAACTTAAAATCAATGTGATATTGTGGGTCTTGGATGTTCTTCCACCAATTAATTTAGACAGATAAATAGTTATGTCATCTTTAGTAAGAATATTACTATTAAAAGAAACATATTTTAGGAAAAAATATTATTTGATAAATTCACCATATATTATATTTTATTTTAAGGATTGTAAAACAATCCAAAGATGTTTCTAATTTTATTTATAGGTCTTAGAATAAATGAAAATGACATAATTAAAAATGATCAAAAATTTAACCACATACTCCAAGAAAACTCCCTTCATAATATGTTTAAAAATAAAGGGTTCATTTTTAACACATAATGAATAACAAAAACACAAAATGACTATACCTACTATGAAATTTATTCTTGAGTTGATGATAAATGTACACGAGATCAACATTCCAAAAATATTATGCTCCCCATGTCTATTCAAAATATACCTCAATATTATGAAACAATAAATTTTTTCTTAAAATAGATGTTATTAATTGATTAATAAACAATGAAAAGTATCATGGAACCATCATTATGTTTAATAAACAAAATAGCTGAACCCCAAGGTGTAGTGATATGACAAATGAACCCCTTATTAAGAAACTACTATAATTTCAATTTTTAATTATAACATATCAACTAAATCCATTTGATAGGATTGTTTTGAAATTATATTATCCTTAGTTACAAAGTCATCAATAATATCAAACTCTAAATCATGTATAAATCTATGAAAATCATTAGGAAATAAATCCAAATATTGATTTACTATCGTAACATCACTAATTAAAAAAATTTCATCATTTTTAATAAAATGTGAAATATAACTTTCAATTCCATATTTTATTAGTTTATCAAACACTTTATATATTTTAAAAGGAATGAAGAAATTATTATATATGAATTGAAAATCACTCTGAAAATTGAATATTACTTTTTTAGTTATGTAATATTTTTTAGTATGATAAAATGAATGAAAGTCCATACTATAAATAACTTCAAACTCTTCAATGGAAAATATAACAATATTTATAAGATACCACATTCCATATTTGATAATAATACGATTTATATAAATTATTATTTCACTTGTAATAACTCAATTATTTTTAACAAAAGTTCTAACACATTTTTTTGAGATAATAATTCCATTTTATTTGAATGATTCATAGAAATTAATGAATGTGTCGATTATGAATCAAACAATAAAATATAAAAATATGAATAATCATGAAATATTACTAAAAATATTATTTAATAGTCTAGAATATACCATAGTAGTAGAACAATGTATTTTCCACACTTTTCTACATCCAATTATGATGATTACCACCTTGAGTAACTAACATTGGATATGAATTTTTATAGTGGCCCAACTCAATGAAAGTAAAAAATCCCACTTCTTGACGACTAAATATTTTCACAAATATAATCTGATGGACACTATTTTACATATAGTAATGTGCCTAATAACCATGATTTCTACATTTTTAATTCCTTCTAGACCATATGAAACATTATTTAAAATTTATTTTTCCAAATTTGAAACATTTGGAGGGCCTAAATCCAAATTTCTTTGTTGACTACTTCTCATTTTCATTCCACCTTGACTGTTTCTTAATATTGTTGTAAAAAAGATAAAAAGTGTCAAAATAACTACATATTAATATTCTTATAACAATAAAAAAATTCCTCATAACTTTTAAATTCAATAATACTGATTAATATTTATAAAATGAGTTTTTGACTTTGGTAAAATCTATCTGTTTTACTCTCATGGAAGAAAATAAAATTTAGTGTATACCTGTAATATTTTGTAAAATTTTACTCATAAGTGTCCAATGAGTGTTCCTTATTTTTTTCTTTAACTATAGATATTATCTTTCCATTCTAATCTAGATAAATATTTCAATATACTTCACAATAAAAAGATGTTTAAAAACTTTCAAATCCGTGAAATACATCTCACCCCTTTCCTTAGAAATATCAATAGAACATCACCATTGATCTAATAGAAAATAAAAATAATAATTAACAGTGGTTTCCATTTTTTTTCTATACATCCTATAACTTTAAATATTTTCTTTAGAAAATTTAAATATCCTTCAAATTTTATCCAGTCTAACGATCCATTGATTTATAAAGGTTGTTGTTTCTTGAAATACACCACTATAAACATGGTTCTCTATGAATAATTTGGTTGTTCACGTTCATGGATTCCACCATTAAATATTTGGGTCAAACAATTTAACACTTTCAAAATATACTCTATTATACCCACTATTGGTTTCCGATTTTGAAGGATATTATCCTCTTCATTCATTCATACTTTTGTTGCCTTGTTTTCTCTATGGAAAATTATTGTAAATAGATAATGATTAGATAAAGCTACATAAATATCTTTAAAATCTATCTAGTGATAATATAACCCTAAATTGTAGTCTCTTTTGTGTGTATTTTAACATTCTTATGACCTCTAAATGTATCTTTTCCTTTTCTCCAATACAAACTATAATGAATCATAATTTAAATTAAACCATAATTTCATGACTTATAAAAATGTTTCCCTTTCTTTCATTTTGAGGATATTATCATATAATCATTTAATTGAATTAAGTAAAAGTAATTACATTATAAGGATAAAACATTCACAAAACATAAAATTTTCCATAAATGCATAGATTTAATTTTTCACCATTGATTCATTAATGAACCATTTGATTCATTTAAGATGATTCACCCCAATGGAAATCTATACCTTGCTAAAATTTATCCTCATCCTTATATCATGTGAAAAACATGTGAAAATGTCGTATGAGAAAAATAATAATAATATGGGATATAAAAAACACTATTAGCTAAGTGAAAAAATGAAAACTCATATGGGCATTTAACATTTTTATAGTGAAACATTAAAGAAATAAATAATAAAAATTTGCATATTAAAATCAAATTTCTCTTAAAAATGTGAGAATCCATTATTAATAATTTTAATATTGTGCATTTATCTTGAGGAATATGGGAAAACCTGAAATTATATACTGAAATTTTACTTTTAATAATTCATAAACAATTATTACCTTATGAAATCAAAATATTTATGAAAAAATTATTTTTTTGAAATAATAATATATTTAAATTGAATAATCATATTAATAACCTATTTTCACTCACGTTTAACCCATTTTAGAATCATTGAATACTAGTTAATTAAATAGGAGTAACCTACCTAGTTATCTCCCTCTCTTTTTGCATTTGAAGAAAAAATCATGCACCAATGCATTAGAGTGCTATATCAGATTCAGCCATCATCATGATCTATATTTCCCTCACCTACCATCATATATAGTTCTCAAGTACCATATCCTGATAAAAATATCTACTATATTTCAATTATTTGTCATAAAAACCTCTAAAAACTCATTTTAATCAATAATAAATAACCTTACATTTTACATAATCATAATGAGAAATATTATTTGTAATTGAAAACTCATAAAATTGAGAAATTCCCAAAAGAGTAGGAATAAGATATTTATTTAAAAAATATTATATTTTAATGTGATCTTAATAAAAAATAATGGCTATGATGGTGTGAAATTTTGGTCATGCTTTACGCATTAAATAAAATTCATTTTTAAATGTGTAACTATTTGAAATTAAACCATATGAAAAAAATTTGAAAATATTATTATTGAACATCTGTAAATTAATTCAAATATTATAAAAAATGACCTTAGGAAACCATTGAATCATAAATATGAACATTATTGAAAAAGAACATGGATATGGTGTATAAATAATTTAAAACATTTTAAACAATTATTTAAAGGAAAATTCATTACCATATGTCCTGTATAGATTCATATACTCTCAAACTCTAGAATAATTTAATTATACTAGTTATAAACATTATTATTAAAAATTTATATATTTATTTCATTATTGTTATTACTATTTTTCATTTGTTACCATTTTTTATTTAATTACTATAATGGTTTTGTTCAAAATTGATGTTTGAGGTTGATAAATTTATAACCTCAAAACATCTTTGGTGTGTTGACCATTGTCTATGGTGTTGTAACATCCCAACTATAATCAATGGCAATGATTCGAAATTCAATATGACCTTAACCAATCCTCACCATACATCAGAGGCTACTGACTCGCAGTATGGGTTTCTGGTGAAACCAATGGGATATTAAACCCTCTACTAGAGTTCATAGTAGAAATAAGTAATAAAAAGTATATAATATTAAAACATAGTAATTGGAAAACCAATAACATAAAAATTGTACGAATTTATGTGGAAGAAAGAGACTCAAACCTGAGTACAAAGAATTGTTCACCCATTGGACTGATCATATATAAAAATAAATAAATATATAAAAGTAAAAGGACTTTCTATGGATCCAAGGTGAATATAATAATGATATATATACTCTTAGTGTGTTACCCCATGATAGAACGCTGTCGTGGGCGCCCTCAAATGATTAGTGTGATTTTGGGGTACTTAGGTGCAGCAGAGTGGCTGACCAAGGTCATCTCTCAAAGGAGGAAGTGAATTAAAACAACTTTTCATAGGTATTCTAGAAACAAAATAAAAGGGAATAAAAACACTACTTGAAAGTATGGGGGTGGTTGTTTATAGTTTATAAATCTAGAATAAGTTTGTTGGAAGAAGATTGCATTTTTTTTGAAATGAAGTTTCGATTAGAATGACACAACAAGAAGATGTTTTTTTAGAAATCTATTTTAAAAGGTGTAATTGATCTAACTCTACAACTTCACTTTATTATTAATCATTATAATTTAAATTAACATTCACTTAATTATGATCCCTTAATTTTTTAAATCACGAACCCTACGAGAATTAACTTTACCAAGAAGATTGAAGTGAATTTAACCTTAGGCTAACTTTGGAACATGCAATCGCAGTACCCTGCTTTGATTGATGTTCTAAGATTAGATTATGGTCAGTGGTAAATTAAGGCACATATCCACTCTGGAAATGAGGATGAATTGTGTTTAGGGATTATACTTGAACTCTAAAAATTTATCCCGTGTGGTCTTGTATTACCGATTAAGATCGCACTCTCACAATTTACACAAAATCCCGACCTCGCGTGTTTTTGTGTACATTGTTCAATTACTTGCTTAGTTTATTACAATTTAAAAACACAATTCATGTATCATATTAAGTGAATTACAATAGCTCATTGATTCAA
Source organism: Viscum album (assembly GCA_963277665.1). Lineage (NCBI taxonomy): Eukaryota > Viridiplantae > Streptophyta > Magnoliopsida > Santalales > Viscaceae > Viscum > Viscum album. The sequence goes on from OY728142.1 coordinate 1,547,495,062, forward strand.
AATAATTAAATGAAGAGGGTAGAAGATAGATCGATTACTAAAAGACTACTCTTCCATGGGTGGCGTAATCATCGTAGAAGCGTTTTGCATGTGCAAAGGTTTAAAATGGGTATAACCCAATAACGCTTCTACTCAAGAATTCCAGCCCAATTAGGAAGATTAAGAGAAGAAGAAATTTAAACAAAACAGAAGAAAAGAGAAGAAATAAAAGAAGAACAATGAAGTTTATTACATAAACAAAATCATTACATCATGAAGGAGAAGAAGAAGGCTTCGTCGAAGGGATCCTTGCTTCAAGAGATACCCTTATTGAAATGGTTGTAGAATTGGAGTGGATCCACTTCCCCTCTTCCATCAACTTCCCAATGCACGTCCCAGCACCTCCAAATGTAAAAAACTCCAATTTATAGAGGGGAGGGGAGGAGAGGTTACAAGTGGTTTCGAGTGTGAATGTGGAAATTCGGAAAAATATTTTATGCCAACTTTCACCGCCCATTTGACCACAAAACTCGTGAATTGGCCGGCCTTCCAGAAGGATCAAATGTTCGGATATTTCTCTTCTATCTCATCTCCAAATTTGGGCTCAATACAGGCCCATATGAAGGAGTTATGTCCGAAATACAGAAACATCTCCATTCTGGAGAGCCCAGCCCAACTTTGAATTCATGACCCAATTTCAACAACCAAATGATCTCTTTAGCTCTAGTGTCCTGAATAAAAGTTGTAGATACTTAAGGTAGTAACACTGTTACAAAATTTCAATTTCAAATAATAAATATAAAAATATTTATATTCGAAATACTATAGTGAACTATAAAGGGTAAAACTGGAATTTTCATCAAATATTCAAATGAATGATCTAATCCCAAATATTTTATAAATAAACATATTTAACACAATGTGAGGAAATTATATCATTTATTATCAATAAAATATTCAATAAAATAGTGTTTTATCACCCCACTAGACAATAGCCTAATCCTTATACAATCTTTTACCAAAAATAATTGGGGGATGATCAGATACCCATATTCCATAGACACCAGACTAAGGTGTGAGTATAACTCAGTAGAGCACCACCAATGTGGTCCAGTCCCCCACATTTGAAGTATACATGCATGAGATATGACCCTAAATAAATAAAAAGAAATATATAACTATGAAATATTTCAAAATATCACCAAGAACACACTAGAAACCATCAACCTTGTTCCAAGTAGTAATTTGATTACCAATTAACCACGAGCCTCAGTCGTTCCAATTTTAACTCTTTACTAGATGTATAGTCAGAATGGATGATAGAAGTAATCAAAATAAATCCCTAGGTATAGTTAATTAAGTATTGAAACACTATTTCAATTAGCATCCTAAATGTAATGATCCATCATTTCATTTCTATCATAATCTAGAAGAAAACATGTTTGAGGTTAGGATACATAGACGACTAGTGAGAAGATAATAAAAATAAAAAAGTTATCAAGTATCATTTAAGGACAATAGGCTGACTAGCCACAACTGATGGCAATATGTCTCTGAGAATAACATTCATAGTAAATCACTGTTTGTAGAAATGGTATACATGTTTGGAAATTATATAATCAATGATATAAATAATATAAATATTTAATATAAATTCAATTTCTTATAAAAAATGATCACATCAAATAGAAATTTAATGAAAAAAATTAATAATATATAAATTATGTCCTTAAATTCATCAGAAACGTATATTTTTATATTAAAATTGAGACTATTAGAGTATATAAGAAAATAAAAGTGAAAAGTTTAAAATATTATTTTATTAAATAAATTTATTTTTAAAACCATTTATAACATTTAGAATAAGATAAATAGCATAAAATAATTATGGTAGTGGTAAAATACATTAACATAGTAATGATTTGAAGAAACAATCCTTTTTTAATTTTGCGAAGACAGATGAAATTTAACCTTTTAAAAATAGTATAAATGTTAACTTCAAACCTTATAACAATTCAAGGATTACATAAAATGTTATTGATAAATTATTTTAGTAATTCAATAGACTTTTGTTAAATGATTTCAAAAAATATGTACATGGAATAAACATACACTCGATCAAGGAGAAATAACAATGAATTTCATTTTAAATATTTATTGACATTATTCCAGTTATAAATAAAAGAAAATTTTGAATAAAATATAGAATCTACATAAATATACAAATTATAAAAAAATAGATGGAGTTTAGGAATGGTAGACTCTATGTTCCCTTCAATGTAATTAAGAGAAATCCCAAACAAATATATTGTAATATAAATTCTTACATATTTGGTATGTTTAAAATTGTAACCCTTAAAAGAATAAACATGAATTGAAATTGTAATAATAATTAATATATATATATATATATTTAGATATTAAATACAAAAAAATATTATAATATAGACCACATAAAAATAAATATATGTATAATATCAAAAAAGTCTCAATTGAAATAAAATTGAGATGAAATCCCTTATGTAAAGTTTGAGTTTCCTCATAAGTGATTTTGAAATAATTTATAATTAAAATATATTTATTATAATTACATAAAATAACCATTTAATATTTATAATATCATATATAATCCATTTATAATATCTTATCACTTGTACGATAAGAATATTAAATCATTATCATCATTTCTAATGTTAACTATTTCGCTTTTCAATTGAATTTTGGTTCGGTTGTTCTGGTACATATACATTGGTTATGTTTCCTTTATAAAAAAATTTTAATCATGATATAAATATAATATATATTCATGATATAAATATCTATAGTATTTTATAAATTTTATTTTTAGAAAAATGAAATACAACTTTCATGGAGATGATAGTCCATACTTGTGCATGAATTCTATTTTCAGATTTCAAAAATTGAATAAGTGAGTGGAAAGTAATAATTATAATTTAAATAATTATTATATTTACGATATATATCATATATATTCAATATATATATCTTTATTATCATTCATTTAATGCTGAAATGGAAAACATATTGCATTGCATCGCTCTGTAGAGGTGGTAGTTCATACATATGCATGAGCGAAATTATTGTTTTCCAAAGGATATGAAGGTAAGAAATTCAATAAGATATTATAATTTCAAATGAATAATTTTTTCATAAATATAATATAAATTTATTTGTTTCATATATATAACTATCTAATTAAAGTGGTCCTGAAAAATGAATTACACCTTATGTGGTGATGGCAAGTTGTATGTATGCACAAGAGATGTTTTCACATTTCATAAGATGGAAAATAGATAAAAATGGGGGTTTCATAGTAATAAAAAAACTATGTATATTTATGATGATGTATTTATTAATATAGTAAATTTTTTATAGATTTATATGGATTAGAATACAAAATAAACGTGAAAGTGTAGGTAATTATGATTACCTATGCTTCGCTATACTTCCTTCCGATCATTTCTTAATAACTCTTGGAATAGTATTTTAAGATGTAAAAAACCTATAATTTGGATTTATAAAAGTTTATAAAATAATTTAACATTTATTGGTAAATCAATATGGCTATATGTAGAGAAAATAAAATATATAATGGTGGTATTTTATTAGTGAGGGGAGGGGAACTCTTTTGATTTTTCATAATATTAAAATATAATGATGTCACATTTATGAAAAAGTGGTTAAAAAATTACATGGATTTAAAGATAACTATGTCATGGTCCTCATATAATCATATAATAAAATTTGAATTTAGTTTGATATCATTTTAAACATTATATTTTTTTGTTAACCCCTTCATTAACAATTTATAACTTTAAGCAAGATAACAAGTATTTCAATATTAAAGGTTTATAATTTTACCCATATGGTAAAAAGTAGATCAAAAATGGAAAAGGTATGAAATTTTTGATCATATATTATCCATATTGTCATAGTTAAGTATTTTTATGATTTATAAATAACGTAATAATATATCATTTTCATAAAATCTCATTAATTTCATTTTTGTCACTATTAATTTAATTTGACTTTAAATACATCTATAAAAATATTGAATTGGAATATAAATATTTAACACATTTCTAATATTATATATGAATCTATATAATTCATTATTAACTCTAACTCATCCAAAAAATATTTTTTTTAGATTTTTTAAATTTGTTTATATTATTTTTCTACTGTATGAACAAACACTATGTCAGCGTTGTGTAAGCAATTTTGGTAATTATTTCATCTATAGAAATTAACAATAAATTAACATGATAAAAAATTTATTTAATATTTAAACTAAAAATTAATTCTGAAAATATATTTTTTTACCTCTATCACAAATAATTATTATTCTTATAAGAAAGTGTGATTTCTCTCTTTATGATTTACCTAAATATTATAAAGGTAGAGACATAAGATAGATGAAAAAGGTCATATTTTTAATTTATGATAATAATATATATAATAAAATCATAGAATGAAATAAAAAATTGTTTGAATGAATTTTAATCTTTATCATATTAGTTTTTGACCTTAATTACCCAATTTACTCGTTATCGAGGTGGAAAATTCAATTAATATTACTATTCATAATTTATAAATATAAAATACATTTATTTAAAAAAAATAAACCTACAACTTAAAAATATTGATTCCGTTTTATCAAATCCAATTCCAATAAGTTTTTTAAATTAATTTTAAAAAAATCCCCCAAGTTGAATTGAAAAACTATTTTCTAGAAAAATGTGTTTTTATGTCCAAAAGATGACTTATATAAATATCATGTAATATAATAATCCTAATGGAATAAATAAAATTATTATAAATCATATTGTTATTACACAACATTAATACCAAATCCAATATAAAATGTTTCTTTTTAAGTTAAATGATTGAAAGAAAAGAAATGGCGAATTTAATTTTTTTTCACTATTCATTAAATAATATATCTTTTTGAAAAATAAAAAATTTATACTTTAGTTATTACAAATATTAATATCTAAAAAAATAAAACTATAGAATAATATTATTTTAATATGTTATTATGATTTATTTAACTTTGTTGTTGTTGTTTGACAAGTTATCAATGAAATTAAAATTATTTAAAGGGAAATAAAAAAATTGAGGTGTAATATTCTACCCCTTATAATAATTTCTACCTAAAAATTCTATCACAATGATAAAAATAAATGATGATACTTAGTCCTCATTAAATAATAGTGTTCCCATGCAGGTTCTTCAAATATATGGTTACACTACAAAATTTTGTCCAAATGAGTGAAATATAATGTATTCACTTCCTTAGGGGAGATACATTTAATACATAATGAACATCATATAGATTCAGTGGAAGCACCAATTGATAATATAAAACCCTGATATGATCAAAAATCATAAAGGGACTAATATATTTATGGAACATCTTTCCCTTATCTCTAAATATCATAACCATATTCCAGGTTTATATTCATTGGAATACCTTATCACTAACTTTAAACTCTAGATCTCACTGATGAATGTCATTATAACTTTTTTTGTCAGCTCTGAGATTACCAAATGTTTTATTGAAGGGATATAACCTCTTATATAACTTCCTCAGCTTTATCTTTCCTCAATAGATTTAATTCTCCAACTTCATCCCGATACATTAGATTTCTACACATTCTTCCATAGATGCATTCATAAGAAGCTATCTGAATGTTCTACGAAATCTATTGTCATAATCAAATTCTATTAAAGGATGATTTTTATCCCAACCACCTTTGAAAATACTTGAGAGATCTTTCAACATGTATTTTAGAGTTTTAATTATCCTTTTATCCTGAACATCTACTTAAGGATGATCAATATTATTGAAACACAAATTTTTAACCACATCATTTTAAAAGATTCTACAAGACATCGAGGTAAACATTAGATATCGTTTAAATATGATTAATGTTGGTAATCCATGAAATATCATAACATACTTAATATATATCTCAGTAAGCTTATTAAGAGATAAATACCCTATACTAGTTATAAATAGTGTTTATTTCATTCGTAGATCAACTATAACTCAAATAACATTATTCTATTTAGAAGCTCGGGGGGAGTTTGATAATGAAATCCATGGTAAAGTTTTACCATTTCCATTCTGGTAGGTCAATTTTTATAATATCCCTTTATATTTTTTCAAGTCATCCATAACATTTTAACACATCATGAATTGTGATAAATACTCAACCATATCCTTTTTCTTATCATCCCGCTAATAAAATCCATTCATTTCATTGAACATCATTGTAAATCAATGATGAATAGATAATTATGAACTATTAGTTTCATCCAATAGTTCCTTATACAACTCTAGTATTCATGGGACACATACGAAGTTCATAAACCTTATTATTCGAGCGTGATCATGGTTGAACACGGGAACATTCCACAACTTATTTTGTAATTCTACATCTTCCTTCTCTGCCTTCATAATCCTCTCTTAGATGGATGGTTAAAAATTAATAAGATAAATAATATTATTCCCCTTTTATTGTTTTTCATGACCCAATTTCTATATCACCCCAAATATTTGATATCATTCAATCCTCATCATGGAAAAAATAACATGGTATTTTCAACTCAGAGCATTAACCGCCTTGTTCACCTTCCCAGGGTGGTAGTGTATAGAATAGTAATAACCATTGATCAATTATAACTATCTTATCTGGTTCATATTCAACTATTTCTATATAAAATTACACCTTATTATTTTATGATCATTATATATATAACACATTTCACTATAAAAATAATCCCTCTATATGTTCAAAGAAAAATTTACCACTTCCATCTCCAAATCATGAGTCGATTAGTTTTATCTTGAATTTTCAATTAGAAGGAAGAATAGTCAATATGTATATAAGTCTTCCCAAATATGAATTCTGGTCCTTTATTTGATACATTGATAAATATAAAAAACTCATATCTACTACAGGGTATTTTAAGCACATGTGTGCTAAGAAACATTCTCTTTAGTTATTTTAAATTCTCTTCACATTTATCTATCCATAAGAACTCAGCGCCCTTCTGAGTCAAAAAAGATAGTGGGTTTGATATTCATGATTAGTATCTCATAAATAATAAGTAGGTTAATTCTACCCAAGAAATATTTGGATCTTATTTACCATGGTATTTCTAGGAAACTTCTTAATAACTTCACCCGTTAAATGTCCCAAAAATATACCCTCAGTTGAGATTATATCACCCAATAATAAATCATTTTGAAGATAAAAATCACACTTTGTAAATTTATCATGAAAATATTCATTTCTTAGGGTGTTCATTACAATTCTAAAATGTTCTTAATGATCTTCTTTACTCTTTGAATATATAATAATATTATTTATATAGACTACCACAAAATGATGAAGGTAATATCTATAAATTATTTTATTAAAAGAATAAAGATAATATGATATTTGTTAAGTATAAATAAAATTACAATAAATTCTTATTGAACATACCTCTTATGGAAGGTTTTATTTAGTATACCATCCTTCTTGACCCCTAGCAGATAATATCCAGCTAGAAGATCAATCATTGAATAATATCTAGAACCATGTAAATGATCAAATAAATCATCAATAAAGGGTACTAGATACTTTTTTTAATTGTTATTTGTTTCGGTTACTAATAATCAAGGAAAAGACACATTGAAAATAATTTCATAATAATAAATGAAAATTGTGCACCTCATTGTGATGAACTAAGATGATTTCATCCCTCATATAGATTATCCTAGAGTTTATTCTTCCATTATAATTACATAATTAGGGCCATTATATATTGAATCCTTGAAATGTTAATAATACGAGGTATGATTTCTCCTGAAAAATAAACTTTATGATTTTGGGGAAGACTACACAATTTTTAGAAATACATTAAAAAAATACTCTACATTAATCATATCTTCATTTTTGAGTTTCTCTTAAAACATCTATGATATATATTATTCATGAATAGCTATTAAAATACATATTATGAATTTAATTTCCATTGTGAGTTTAGTTCCATCATACCTCCAAAACATGATCATATATTGATTTCAAAACATGAATGTAACTTCTCTAAGAAAATAATATTTTTGAGCTACTTGATACATTTTCCAATTACCAATGCATTAGTAGTTCCATTTAAATATGGAGTCCTTTATAGAATGAAAAATAATACAGTGGTCAATAATTATCTTGAACAATATGTTTTTTCATATTGGAATGTTTATTCATAATAACCCAAGCCAGTTGTCCTAATATTTAAATGATATAATCAATTCTAACAGAAACTGTATTTGATTTATTAGCAATAAAATACCTATATTGTCAACTGGTGTTGATTTCCGTTATCATGATAGCACTATCACTGAATAATGGAATATAATGATTTACCTCATAATCATCATGAATACTGAGCCGTAAATAAAAATCCCTATAATGGTAAAAGTTATCAATAATTATAGATATTTTAACTTAAAATATAGTTCCCACACATTCAATTAAACTTGTTATGACACCAACTATTGAAACCCCATATCTGGTTAACCAAAGCTGGTGTATTACTAATTAGATTAGTACAAGATACAAGGGATCTCATTATACATGATAAATTAGTTTATCAGTCTTGATTAGCCAGATATATTCATGATTTACATATTACGTTAGATATATAAAATACATAGCATAACAAATATTATTACATCATTGATATTATTCATAACATCCTTATTTATATCCTAGGGAAAGAGAAACAAATAAAGGATGATATTAGAACAATGTAATGGTTTTGTAAAAAATAATATATCATTATTGGATAAGGAATAATCAGTATGGAAGGGAATATAACTGAAAATTACATGACATTTAATCAATAATTTGAGTTGAAAATTAATCCATGGATAATATCAGTGTAGTAATATCATGGGTATTAATAACCAAATTATAAAAGAAGGAAATGATTAATATTTTACATTATGATCTCATCAATCATGGAATATTTATAGTAAAATCCAGGTTCCAAGATAGTTTAATTGATGGATAGGTTTATAAAAACACATTTAATAAGGTTAGGCAATGGGATTGTCTCATGAGACAAGTATATACATCAAGGTGATATCCGTAACTGTTACCCACCCATCACCGCACATCTAATTAATTCATAATATATTCAATAACAAATTTAGTTCATAAACAATATTCCTTATCAATAAATATCTGTATTGAGTAAATAATATGAATTATTATTATTTTCCGATTTAATAAAATAACATTCATAGTAACACACAATATGTAGAAAAGGTATATGTTTTCTGAAATAATCATTACCATGATAAAAATAATATGGAAATTTAAGATAAATGTAACTTATAATGAAAAAATGTTTACAGGAATGATAAATATAATGACCACAAAATTGAAAAAAGAAAAAAATATGATCATTATTTACATAAAAAGTACATATTTTAGTAAAATCAATTATTTGAGAGAAGAAAATAAAATATAAGAGACAAATATTAAAATAAATTCATTGAATAATATTATTTTTAAAATAATAGAAAAATTTATATGAATGTAAATAGCATAAAGGGATCAATTCTTAGGGAAAATATACTAACAACATATATGTTAAAAACAAACAACCCTTATGATTTTTTTTAACGAATGTTGAAAATGATCCTTTTAGAAAGAATTTGATAGATTCTTTTTAAAATATTGAAAAAAATAAATAATTACATAAAATTTTCTTGATAAATTTTTTTATTAAATAAAAATTGATTTTTTTAATATTATATTTAAAAATATATAAATCTACGAAAAATATACCTGATCAAAGGAAAATTAGATTAGATTTTCAATTATGTATTTTTTAAATGATTCGAGTAAAAAAAGTGAAAAATTTGGAATAATATATTATAACTCCCTAAAAATATAAAGGATAAGAAAATATATTGAGTTTATGATGGGTGTATTATAAGGTTCTTCAATGAAAATAAGAGCAATCCTAAAAAATAAGATTGTAAAATAAATTCATACCCATTTGGTAACATTAAAATTATAACCCTTAGAAATAATAAACATTAATTGAAAATTAAATCATAAGGAATAAATATATATTCAATATTAATAAATAAATTTATCAGTATAGATACAATATAAACCAATTTATGTACATAATACCAAATATGTATCAATAGAGTTGAAATTGAAATGAAATTTGTAACCTTATGTTTGAATTTCAAAGTAAGTGATATTATCCAAATATATAACAAATGTTGATTTATTATAATTAAATAAAAAAACCATATTTGTAATATCATATATTATCTAGTGATAACATTTTATCACCCATTGGTTAATAACCTTTTATTATTGTCATTGTTTTGAGTGTTACTTGTTTCATTTTTCGTGAGAATTTTGGTTCGATATATTGGCTCCTTATACATTTATTATTGTTCAATAATTTATAAAATATTAATATTTATATAAATATAATATGTATTGAATATATAAATAGTTATAGTCATCCAAAAAATGTCGAAATAAATGAATTACATCATCTATGGTGATGGTAGGTCGTACGTACGAATGAATACTGGTTTCACATTTCTATAGATGAAATAAAAGAATGTTAAATAATAATTAAAATTTATAGGATTATTATTATATCATATATATTATATAAATTAAATAAATCTTTTTTTATTACAGTCTATGTACTGTGAAAATTAAAGATTTATCACATCGCTTCTTGGAGGGGGTAGTCCACACTTATGCACAAGTGATTTTATCATTTTCCAACAGATTGGAAGGTAAGAATATATATATATATGATATTATAGTATTAAAAGAATAATTATACCATAAATATCACATATAAACATTATTTACATATTTATAACCATCCAAGTACAGTGGTGATGAATAAAAATTACACTATTATGTAGGGATGGTAAGCCATATGTACACACAAGCGATGTTTTCTCTTTTCAGAGGATGGAAATGAGAAGAAATATGGTTTTAAAAATAATCATTAAAAATTAGTATATTTATGATAATTTAGTTTTTGTTTTATTATTTAAAATTATATTTATTATAATTCTAATAATTAATAATCTTGAAATAGTCGGTAATGACGATTACTATTTCTTTAGTACACACCCATTAGTTCCTTTCTTAAGTACCCTATGAATGGTATTTTTAAAATAATATCACATTTAATTTGTGTATTGAAAATTTATAGGACTATTAGGTCAGTTTTGGTTAATATATATGGCTCAAATTTGTGTAATGAAAAGAGAGAAAGGGTGTTCATTTATTATTGAGGGGAGGGGCAATCTTGTAAAATTTTAAAATATTCAAATATAACAAAGTCATATCCAGGGAAAAGTGGTAAAAAAATAAAATGGATTCAAATAGGGGGGTATATTCTTAATATAATAATCCATTCAAATATATATAGGTTAATATATCATTATAAACCTTGTTTTTTCATTAACCCCTTCACTAACCATTTTAACTTTAACTGTAGTAAAAATTATTTCAATATAAAAGGGGTATAATTTTACATCTATGGTGAAAATTTTTACATAAATGGAAAAGAAATTTAATTTTAAAAAATATATTCTCCCACTTGTACAATTTAAATATTTTAATTAATTTTAAGAAATTAATAAAATTTCATTTTCATAAAATATCATTAATGTCATTTATGAATATATTAATTTAATTTCACTTTAAAGACTTCATGAAAAATATATAATTAAAATATAATGGTTTAAAATATACCTAATATATTATATTTATCTATAATATTAATGGGTAAATATAAATAATATAAAAATATTACTTTTAGAGTTTTTAAAATCATTTACATGATTTTTCTATTGGTTTCACAAGCACTGTCTTGATTATGTGTAAGAATATAAAGGAATTATTTCATCTCTAAAAATTAAAAATGAATGTATATGGTAAAATATTTTAAAATATTTAAAATAACAATTTATAACTCATAAATTATTGTTTATCACTATCAAAAAATATTATATATATGAAAATTAAAAAAAATGTCACTTTTGACTTTAAATTTTACTTAAATATTATAAATGTTAAAATAAATGATATATAAAAAAAGGTACTAGTTTTTATGTTAAGATTATTTTAGATGAAATAGAATAATCCAATTAAATAAATTAAAGAATTTTAAGTAATTTTAACCCATATCACATTATTTATTCAACCTCAAATTACACTATTACCTTTTATCAAGTTGATAAATTTTACAATGAATACTATTCATTATGCCTAAAAATAAAAAACTAGATTTAATAAATATTATCCTCCTAATTAATAATATGGAATAAATTTTATCAATTTTAATTCATTTAAATTAGATTTACTTATTTAATAACATACTTTTAAAATATGAAGAAAAATGGTTTTCTCGAAATTGTATTTTTAAGCCTCAAACTTTACATATTAATAATGGAAAAAACTAGTCCTAATTGAATTATTTAGATTATTATAAATAAAATGGATCTTATAACACTTTAATTTCCAATAAAAAATTGAATTTTAATATTTAAATTACTTTATTTAAATAAAAAAATGGTTGTTGTACAAAATTTGATATTTTTTACTATTCATTGAAAAATAAATCATTCAAAAAAATAAAAAACAAAATTATGGTAATAATAAAATGATGATTTCAAGAATTATAAATCTATATCCTAAAAATATTTCAATAGGTTGTCATAGTTTGTTTAAAATCATTATTTCGTGTATCCCATGCAATATAAATAATTAAATATATTTAATATGAAAATATAAAATCCCAAGGTAGTCACACATGACCTTATATCATAATTAGACACTCATATGAGTTTAAGGAAAATAATTTCTTCAATAACTAGTTTCTGAAACATAATATAAGACATTGAAACCTAAATAGATGAGTTCTCCATCATTAGTTTTATCACACACACGCATCGTAAATATCATGAGAAACATACATATAGAATATAATGTATGTGAGAAATATTTTTGATACAAAAAAGATTCAAATACATGGGAAATAAAATCCTTATATTCCATGTGCATCCCATGATTTGAAAACATATGATAATAGTGAAAACCAAGAACATCAATCTTGTGCCCGAGTAACCCGGACATCCCTACAAAAATATCTGTTTGATACACTAGTCTGAGTTTCATCAAAATTTCTGATGCATTCATATCCTTCCTATATTCCAACTAACCCAAATTAATAAAATAAAAAAAATTTGAGTTTTGATACAATTTTGTGACATTATGTCCTGAATCACCAGGTATGAGATGAAATTCCACATGAGCTCAGGTACACATCCTCATATGCCAGAGGTCGTTAGCTAGCAGCAAGGGTATGAAATGGAATCATGGGGATACTATACCATTCTACATAGATCATAAAATAATTAAGTAAACAAAATTTTAATAATATACAAATATATTAAATTGAAAAAAATCACATAACAACTATATAAATGTATATGGAAACAACCGACTCAATCCTATGTACAAAGAACCGTTATCACACCGATCCAATTACACATAAAAAATATGAAACGTATACAAGTAAATGGAAGCTTTTCACCACTATGGAATATCTCATCTCAGTCTCCAAACTTGTATAAATCTATCCTTCATGATGATCAACTTAGGACTTTTCGGATCATATATATTCAACAAGTCAGGGACGGTCAGGTACCCAAGTTCCATGGATTCCCAATGATGTGAGTACAATTCTACAGGGTACCACCAAAATGGTCTATTATCAAACCAATTATATGTAGTGTACACACATGTGATAAATGTAATATAAAGTACCATGAAATATATTACTATAAAATATAACGTAATATCACCAAGAACAAATACAAAATAACCAACCATGTGTCAAGTGGTCATGCTCTTACCATGCTACGAAAAACCTCGATCATATGTGATTCAACTCATTTATTGAAGGATAGTCACATTGGGAATCATAATTATTTAAGAGTAAGATACAGGGTTGGTTTAGTAGGTATTGAGGGACCATTTCACATTTTATCTTGATGAAAAAGTGGTATCATGTATTGTATCATAGAATACACCTAGAAAAATATTTGATGTGGGGATACATGGATGACATGTGAGCATGTACATAGAATATTCAAGGAATTGAGTATCGAGTTAGCCAATAAGGCTGACTAGCCATAAGCCTTTGTATAATGCCTCCTAGTATCTTGAAGGAATTGAGAATATCGTGTTACTCAGAATCTAAAAGGATTTGAGTATTGTAATTTCAATCAGAATCCATAAGGCATTGAGTTCAATATGGACGCAAGGATATCATGCTCCTACCCTATACTCTGGTTCTTTGAAATCAATTTTGTAATCCATCTTAACTTCCCACCAAGGTAAAACCATACTAAAATTGTACACCTATTCCAAATTAAGAAAGAACCTCTAATGGTGTGGCCATAATACATAAGTTGGTAGATCTCAAAAGATTGGCATAACATATCATGTAATCGCAGGGAAACATTAGCAATAAAACACAATTTTTTATCATCTATATAACATTTTATTACAAATTAAATAATCACATTCATAGAATAAATCATTATAAACGAGTCTCATAGTTATGAACACACCTGCATGCTATCACAATCGAACATGCTCAATAAGCTATTACTAAACATGCCATACATCAAAAAAATATATATATAAACAAAGTATGGTATATCGTTATGAATCATAGAATCTAATCATGTGATCAAAATAAAACCTAGTCAATCAGGATAAAAATAATAATCATGAAATTAACCAACGCTCATGGTCTCATGGGCTACACAAGCAAAATATAGCTAAATGAGTCTATATAAATAAATTAACTCTATAGTGATCAATCCTCAGTCATCGGGGGTTGTCATTATGCTAGTGCATATGAATCCACGGAGGGCCTTGCTACATTGTCCCATTATTTTAGGCATGGTTAATTTAAATAATTAAGATTCAAGACATATTAATTAATTATGAATTATTATTCATAACTCATTATAAAAAATCTTGTCGCCCATGTTGACAAACAAAATTCCACATTTCAATAAATGTGCATATATACCAAAGGGTATAGTATACAAGACCACCTACCACATGGATTTTGATGTCAATGTTTGGGTTCCTCAAGGAGACATCACCTAAAACATGTCCATGTATTGTTTTTTTCAAGTTGTATTCTAAGTATTCCTAAAACTAAATCCAAATATTTTTCCAAAAAATATAAAAACTCACATGCAACAATCACTCCTCTCTCCTGGATAATATCTAATTATTAATTTAAGTTATAACATGCATTAACAGATTATTTTCTAAATAAATAATTACAAATCTAATGTGATGATAACCTCTCTCTATAGGATAATGAATGATAAAAAATGAATAATAACAAGAATTATTTTCAATGATTTTGTGCAATTTTTTTTAAATGTCTATTTAACACATATTAAAAATATTTGGGAATATTTAAATCCCATATGATAATAATTATTTGTAATTTCATGAAAAATACTTGATTATTATCAATAAATAAATTTTTTCCTCAACTTTGAGATGATCAAAAAGAACTATTTTTATAGACACTCATAAAATAAATTACTAGAGATAACCCTTAAAAATACATCACCCAGAATATAAGGGAGCTACCACACTGGAAAAAAAGGAACATGGTTTGATTAAATAAGGCCTCACTAATTCTGAACCAGGAAAATTATAGATTATTCATATAGAAAGTAAGGCCTCAAAATGAATGGCATAAGAGTAATGTATTCTTAAAATATCAATTTCATGATCAATGCCGAGAATTTTATCCAAAAATCAAATTACCAATTTAATCTGTCTCCAAACTATTTCTTAAATACATACCATCTATGTCTTCATAAACATCTTATATAAGGGAATAATTATCAACAGAATTTTATTACATGATTTTTATAATTTAAAATCATTCAAAAGGGTTACATGGTTGTGCTAGAAAATAAGCAACGTGAAAATAGTCTTTTTTAAAACATTTTTCAAAAAGGGTGCTACATAAGGGTATCAGGGTTTACCCTTACACCAAACATATCTATTACATATTGTTAATGAGTTATACACTCACGATATAGTTGGATATTATTTAACCCTTACACATCTCCTATTACCCTTACGCCTCCTTTATAACCCAAAATTAACCATTACACAACTCGAACTTTACCCATAGGTAGTCTTTAAAATCTATGGATTACCCTTACGTAGCGGTGGGTAACCGTTACATGAACTTTAAAAATTAATGATATACTATTACAGAACATCAGGGACCCTTACCCAATGTATGCCTTCCCCTTACATGAATAGAGGGTTACTCGACCCACTATTACGTAGTGCATTGGTACCCTTACATTGGATGTATAAAAATTGAATTACCCATATATAGGTAGAATATACCCTTATGTGAGGATTGGTCTTCTACTGATTATCTTTATGTAATCATAATTCACCTTACACAATGCATGGAAACTCTATCCAGCATTACAAAATTCATGCTACCCTTATAAAACTCCCGTGTTACATTTACATAATGCATGAAAACTCTACTTTACCCCTACAAAATTGTGAACAACCATTATTAATGCCATAGAAACTCATTTCTACCTTTATAGAGAGGATTAAAACTCACCATACACCTGTATAGTATAGAGGCTTAGTTTTTTCTTTTAATACATTTAAATATTTCTACATATATTTCATGAGTTATGTGCTGACACAGTTTGACATTCTGAGACCAGGTATGTGGATAATAAATTTTCTAAAAAAATTAATTATATTAAAAATTACATTCAAGAATTTTCCTAATGAAAGTGGTATAAATATTTAAAAAACCTTCATTCCAAAATCCATTACCATGGTTGAGTCTAAAACTCAATTCTTAACTACGTAAAGACCTAAAGTAGGTAGGCATGGGGTGTTCAAATATCTCACCCTTAAGAGGTATGTTCAATGGCTTAATTAATTATTTAAAATAATTAATTAATTCATATATCAAATAATATTCAAATAAATCTATTTTTATGGATAAGCGACCATGTTTATCCTCATAATCCTATGATCATGTAGATATTCATCCTCCTCTCATTTCATTTTAGATTCACATCAGATGATGATGAAATTCTGGATATGTGTAGATAGGGATGTGTAGAAAAAAAATATCCTCCAATTATTGGCGAGCCTTTTATTCAATGAATAATGATCCAATATATATGCATGAATTATATATATGGATTATTCTCTTTTTTATTAAATTTATTGAGGAGATTAATCCACTCTTTTGATCCGTTCCAATTATGGTCTTTTCATTCGCCTATGTGCCAATTTTTTTGATATTCATTAGTTTTCTAACCCTAGGTATCTGGGTTCCTGATCATTGTATTATTATTAATAGAAATGTTCTATAATCCTTTTTTATTGTTCCTTCCTTAATTTCATTGCATCCTTCCAAGATTAGAACCTGCAGTCTCGATTCGGTGTTGTTGGGTGGTACTGTGCTCGATTGAACCCCCAAAATCACGATGAAACAAAGTATGAGGGACAAATCGATAAATCAACGATAAATATGGTATTTAATTGGGATATCGATGATTTTATGATGATCATAGATCATTCCATTAATGGAATAAGGATTAGTGTGGTACAGGTTGTGCCAAAATCCTCCAAGGAACAGTGAAACTAATTTTCGAGCACCAGATGGCCAGAAATGATAGATCTGAACTAGATCTAATGATTTTGGATATTTGGAGGTGAGATCTAGGGAATGATGGATGAATTAAAACTTGGAAAACATTTTTTATGTTATGTAAAAAACATAACTACATGTCGTGTGCCATGATGAACACAGGGTGTGCAACCGTTAAACTAAGAAATCTTGGGTTTCATGATTTTTTAAGGATGCAATTCCATATATTCTCACTACAAAATATGTACCACATCCCCATGTGGATGTTCCATATGGTGGATCATACAAGATGGTCCCCATGTAGTAGTGCATAACCGGGAACATGGTTGTGTACCAAATTACACAGACACTGGGTAAAGTACAGGGATATTGGGTAAATTACATGTGCAATAAGTGGATATACAGAGACAACCAAGAACATGGGTAAGACCCCAAGTGGCATGGGAAAACAATTTATATCCCCTTCACATCATTTATACCTAAATGGTAGGTGATCCATGTACTTCCAACTAAACAACCAGGTGATGGAGTAGGGCCACACGTTTTGTGGGTCCCCTCACATACCCAGTACGCCTTGTTTCCCTTTGATGAAATTTTAATATCTTTTATCACCTTTTCATGGAAATACATTTTGGCCCATGAGTAGCCTATATTGAGTGTTTTTTCTATGTATAATTTGATGGTTTCCTTAGTTGTGTTTTTTGGGATACTATTTGAGATGTTCTAGGTATGGATATTATTTAGGTGATTCTCAAACAATGGTAGTGATGACACAATATCACTATAATCAATCTAAGTAGAACCCTCCACTGGGATGGGATGGGTTCCCAATGACTATAGTGGAACCCTACAACTGTTATGGGAATGAACCGTCTACACAATCCAACATTAAATCCCCCCCGGTTGGGATGTCATGGGTTCTCATCCACCTAAGGGGAACCCTCTATTTGACATAGGGTATGGGTCCACTGTTGACCTCTAGATTTGAACACTCTAGTTGGGATGGTCATGGGTCCTATACCATCAATGTGGATCCCTCCTATTTTACAAGAGCATGGGTCCTGTATCGATAATCAAAGTGATACCCTCCTATTGATCATGTCATGGGTCCTCTATCTATTGACTATCAGAGTGGAACCCTCCTATTGTTAAGGGCATGATTTTTTAATCTATCCACTAAGTGGAACCCTCATATTGTACCAGGTCATGGGTCCTCTACTTGGAGATTTTATCCCTTCGAACTTACAAAGATGTGATAAGGAATTGTTTGACTTGGATGGTTTATACTGAGAAGACGTGCGAGTTGTTGGGCATCAATGTTAGACTCACAGAACTGCTGGAGACTCTTTCCCTAGGAAAATCCATGAGATAGATATCTCGTTTCTTTCTCATTTTGGATTATTTTACCTAGAATATATATATATAAATCTATATCTATATCTTTGGATTTGGTTACTATCTTACAGTGGGTTGTGAAGATTCACAGTGTATTCCATGTTCTCTCCATGTTTATTTTATCACAGCTGGATGAGTTTAATCTCATGCTATCGGAATAAAATACTCAATATGTAGTTCATCTACACACTATGTTGAGGACCATGTTCTTTAATGAGGTCACTCGTTATCTTTATTTGGGTTGAAATCTATCTTGTATACTATCTACTATCTTTATATTCCTATTATATCTCTTGCTACTCTCCCATCATATTTAGGGGTGTCTTAAGATTGATGTGTATACTCACCTATGTATCAAATGTTCCCACATGTGTCGTATCATATGTAGTTGATGAATTGGTTGGTGGTGACTTTAGATAATCATAGGGATACTGGGGTCTGTGGAACATGTACGGTGGTAATAACATAGATATTATGAGCTATTCTCTCTTAGTAGTTTACTTTCCAATTTTTTTAGGATTGGACATATAACTGGTTGGATGTGTATTTTCCTCCTACATTTTTTTTTCAAATTGGTACTCCTAAGCACCCTTTATGTTTTTAATTCTTGGATTAAATTATATTTGTTGAATATATTTACCATTATTCCCCTTCATTTAAGCATTGATATGGCATTGTGTGTGAGCACTGGTAAATTAGGAAAAGTTTCCCCATATAGGATATGCCTTTTCCCACTTGTCGACAGTCCCTTCATATGGAGGTGGGCTTGGGGTAGTTGCGAAATGAGCCCTAGTTAGGGTTGGGTAATGAAATATTGGTATTAAATTATTTCATTCCATGGAATGTTGTTTGGTGTATTCCCCCTAAAAGGATTTTCTATGGATTAGTGATATAATGTCAAAGTGTCCTGAGTATGGATCCCAGTCTAGGTAATATAGTGATGGTACTGGCATCTAACATATACATTCACCATGGACTTGAATACTGGCATGTCAACTTGTCATACCGAGACATTAGTTGTAGGGATCAATGGAACATTCATCATATTGGATTGACCCTTTTACATTCATTATGGAGTCATACCATCATTATTGATATATATATATATATATTCTCATCCAATCATGGTATGTGTTGAATAAATTTAATGATGAATCTGTAATTATAGCCATACAGGATACCAGTGTTGGATCGTGACGATGATCTAATGAGTGATGAGGCATCAGTTTAGGGACCATCCTATGAGATTCTTCCTCTAGGTGGGAAGATAGAATAACCTCAATCTTTTGAGTAGTAGTTCATCCTAGAAGTGTTGGTTGAGGATACATATTATCTTAGTGTACCATGGGAGTTACAACGATACTGGCCGAAGATGATCCATGGACAGAACTATCCTTAGGCAGTAGAGTATTGGATGGAGTTGGTCATCCATATGTTCTGGATTATTGAGAACCTAATGGATCAAGTGGTTGAACTAACAACAATCCTTATCCATGGAGTAGTTGAGTGCTAGTGGTGTCCTGTTATATAGATGCATGATGAGTCAACATACACCTAGAATAACATCCAATGGTTATTTTATGAGAATTATCACCCCTCTTGTTTGTGCATAGTACATATTCACAGTATTCTAGAGCTATAGCAGGGAGGGATAACAGTGGATAGTTATGCAGAAATATTTACAGATCTTACCAGGTATTCTCTTGACCTGATTTGAGATGGACACTTCTAAGCATGTAATTTTGAGAACTTACTCCAAAGAGAGATATGTTCTAATGTGATGACCTTGTGCATTCCCACCTAGGATGGGGTGCTGGATCAGGCACTGGTGAAAGATATATTTATATTAGATGGATTCCGGGTAGCTAGGGATGGAATGTGATTCCACAAACCCGAGTCATCTGCAGTTGTTATCAGGAACTAGTCAGTATGATCTAGGCATAAGAGATTATATCTTGATCATACTCAAACATGTGTTCATGATAAATAGCTACAATTAAGACTTCTAGGGAATCCTAGAGAGGGAATGCGCTTTACTTTTGATGGTAGAGGTCACATTGCATGCGATTTTCTGACCATATGTGACAAAGAGTACATGTAGATATATGAAGGACTAACAAGAAAGAAAAATTCCATGATTATTGATCTACAAGGTGTTCTTAGAGAGTCCCCTAAAGAGGAGGAGATAGCCTAAGAAGAGTATGATGTGTGGGTGGTGGAAAAAACTATGATATCATTTGACCACCACCACCAACTGGCCCATGTCAGGCTCAAAGAGCTGCAATTTGGGGTGGAAGATTATTGTAGGCTATGGAACCTTATGACCCCACAACACATGAGATGACCAAAGGTGTGGTCAATGTCTTTTATACTATTTAATTTTTATTAGTATACAACAATTAAATTTAATCATTCATCTCTATAATCTAGATGTGAGATATGGAGCTTCCAGTTGAGACATTAACCTAGAGCTTCGTTTTGAGGTTCTTATAGGGGACTCTCCTTATAATTTTTTTATCCACCGACAGTGTGTGATCTCTCTAGGCAGAGATAGGTTCATGTGGTACCTTTTGTTCATCATGATTGAACTCTATATCATAATATTTTCCATGGATTTATTATTAATGATATGAGCCCAGATTGACTATCACAATAGACGAGTCATATGTCTACACACAAATAGGATGATATTAACCTTTATGTGGGAGAGAGAGATCACAGTAGGATCGGTGGATTCCGCGAGTAGGGGTTTGTAACCCATAACCGATAAATTGTTGAGTATACCCCTATTCGCATATGTCCCTTAATGAATCTAAATTACTACAGTTGTGGTGGATTATATGGATGTATTCCCTGATGATGTTCTAGGACTACCTATGTGGTGGAAAATAGATTTTCTCATCGAATTGCATCCTTGAATTTCACAGATATTTTCTTCTATATATTAGATGGCCCCTAAAAAACTCAGTGAGCTATGGTTTAAGTTTAAGTAACATTGAGAAAAGGGTTTCATCAAGCCCGATGTGTCCCGCCCATGAATCTCTAGTATTTTTCATGAAAAAGATGGATGAGATCATACAACATTACATAGATTATCATCACCTAAATGAGGCTATGATAAAGATCAAGTACCAATTTTTGGGGGTTGATGACCTCATTAAAAAATGGAGAGGCATGATATGGTTCTCGAAGATCAATCTGTAGTTCATATACCAATTATTGAAGGTTTGATAGGTTGTTATTCAAAATCTTGATTTACGACATCTTTACTAGCATTATGAGTTCCTGGTGATTCCCATTAGTGTGAAAAATTCCACCATTGTGTTTATGGATAATATTAAAACAATTTTCTAGTTGCACATAGACTAGTTTTTGGTTGTATTCATCAAATAAATACTCATATAAGCCGCATTTGAGGAGGAATCTGCAAAGTAATTGAGTATGGTTCTAATTTTTTTGTCTGATCCATCTTTGTGGGAGGCTCTAAAAGTGCTAGTTTTCAATTAATTTTGTTTAACTTCTCAGGAATTTCATTTCAAAATAGTAATTGAAAATTTACCAATGAATAAAAATGTGGTTATTTCTTGGGATCCACCAAAGAGTGTTTCAATGCTATGGAGAATTGTTGGCTTGTCCATGTACAATATGAGTTTTTTCGGTATAATTCTCTAAGATTACATCCCATTCGATTTCACTGACATGGGAATGATTTTCATTTACCTAGACTGAGTAGTACCAGATAACTTTTGAGGAGTTGAGGTTGAGGCTCAATGTTCTCCTGTGTTGAGACTACGTGAGGAGGGTCTGGAGTTCATATTGTATTGTAATTCCTTAGATGCTAGGCTTGGCTTCAAGTTGATGCATCGAATGACATATATTGTATATAAGTTAAGATAATTGATACCCCATAAGAAAAAAAATTTTGAATAATCACCTAGAGATGGTTGCAGAAGTCTTCACCCTAAGGATATGGATGAACTACATCTTAGGGGAGCAATTTATTGGTTAACTCAGACCATCAGAGCTTCAATTACACCTTCATGAAGATAGAAATGAACATTATACAATAGAACTAGTTTTAGTTCCATAAGGACAATGAAATTTAGATAGTCTATACTATAGGAAAGGGAAACATAGTAGAATATTCCCAAAGTATCAAGTCACATGATCCCTTAGTGAACATGGGTTATAAGCAGCTGTCTTTATTGCAATTGACCCTGGAGACCTAGTAGGGTACGACTTTTCTTCACTCAATGGTGTTGTATCCTCTAATTATTGAGCATGTGAGGGATTTCTAGGTGGGTTACATTGGCTTTGAAAACTTATATGTGGTTATAACTACATGGGTTTCAGAAAATGGATATTTTTAAAGGGGGAATCATGTTTTCATTTTCAGGGATGGATGGTGGTTCTAGTTACAATATAAGAGGAGGTGATGTGAGAATTACACACTTATCCAGTAGTTGTACATCCCAGTATGAGGAAGATGTAAAGAGAACTTCAGAAATAATTTATGTGGTCCAGAATGTGATATAGTGTTTCCAAGATCATATCCAGGTGCCTCACCTATTAGTTGGTTTAGGCTGATCACTAGGTTCCATCAATGTTCTTTTAGCCCCTTGAGATCCTGAAGTGGAAGATGGAAAATATATCCATGTACTTGGAGACAAGGATTTCACAGATATATAAGGTCCATGATAAAATCTGGGTGATAGTTGACTAACTCAAAAAGTCATAAAAATTCCTTGATATCATTGATTTGAGTTCAGTGGAGAGTTTGGGAAGTTGTATGTGTCATAGATTTTTTACCTCCATGGGGTTCCATGGATGATTGTCTCTGATCATGATGCATTGTTTATGTCCTAGTTTTAGAGAGGCATGTTGGAGGAATTCAGGAACTAAAAGAGGATGTGAAAAACCTATCACCCATAGAAAATGGGTATATTGGGAACCCTATTAAGGTGTTGAAGGATATTCTAAGGGATTGCATGTTAGACTTTGACGAGAGTTGGGTGGATCACTCTCCCTTGGAAATGTTTTCGTACAACAACAGATACCACTCAACCATTATCATGAAACTTTTTCAAGCCATGTATGATAGACCCTAAAGTTTACCCTTGTGTTGTACAATTATTGGAGATACATCTCTTTTGGGTCCATAGATGGTGCGGGTGATGATAGAGAACGTTTAGGTCAACCGTGAGTAGATGAGGATGGCTAAGAAATGCAAAAAAGTTTATACATATCTTATTAATAGGCCCTTGGAGTTCGACCAAGGAGATGATGTTTTCCTGATATTATCACCATGATATGGATTGAATAGGTTTGATAGGGTAGGAAATATATCCATGATATTCGTCATGCTGTTTGAGATCATGGAGATAGTTGGTGAGGATTCTTACCGCATCTCCCTACTCTCCATGGTTGGAGTGGGTGGACGATGTCTTACTTTTTTTAGATGAGGTGATATGTTCATGACACCACACATGTCATAGAATGGGATAGTATGGATATCAAATATGGGTCCACCTTCGTGGATCACCTAGTGGGTATTGAGGATCGATAACAGAGGACCATGCATGTATGGGCGATCCCCTTGGTTCACGTGTTATGGAAGAACATGAACGTTTATGGGAGATCATGGGGGTAGGACATCTAGATACGGGATCAATATCACGATTTTATTGTTTAGTTTTTTTTTGAGAAGATAATATTCATGTAGGGAATGATATAAGAGACCCTATATTTACAGTATATGACATCGAAATAATTCTACATATATTTCCAGAGCCAGGTGATAAGAGGTTTTGTTATTTTGAGTCCCATTGTTCCCATAATTAATTTTATATAAATATTAAATATATTTTATATTATAAACACACAGTTTCTTTGAGAAAATTCGATAACTCTTAAAAAGAAGATCATATCAAAAGTATTATACCATAGTTGAGTCCAAAATGCATTTTTTACACTATTCATGACCTAAAATAGACAGGTACGGGACATTGAGATATCTCACCCATTGGCGGTATGTTTAATGGATTAATTAATTATCTAAATTAATTAATTCATTCATTTATCCTAACTATATTCCTTTAAATATATTGTTATGGAGAATCACCAAGGGTTCGTTCCATAATCATAGAATCATTTAAAACTTCTTCCTCCAATCCTTATTTTGGTGAATTTCATCTAATGAAAAATAAACTTTAGATCGGAGTAGTCCGGGATACAGTGAATCCAATGAATTATTACAATAATTGGAAAGATAATTCTTCAATGATGAATGATCGAATATCTAGATAGTACTCAAAAAAATTTGATTACTCTCATATTTGTTAAATTGATTGAGCAGATCAATCCCCTCCATTGACCTGTTCTAGTAGTTGCCTTTTCATCATCCTTTTTACTGCTTAAATTTATTATTAATTATTTTTCTAACCCGAAATATCCCTATTATTTATCATTGGTGAATAATTCTTGGAATACATATATATATATAATTTTTCTATTTCATTATGTAATATCTCTACATCCTTCACCAGTTGGACCTAGTGGTCTAAATTTGACATTTTCAGGTGATACTATGCCCAATCAAACCCTCAAAATCATGACGAAACCATATATGATAGAAAAATGGAAAAATCAGGGATAGATATAGGATGTTTGTAGGACATAGATGATAACATTGATGATCAGAGATCAAACCATCGATGATGGAAGGAATAGATACATTTGGGAAATGCAACAAACCTATGAGGACAAACATAACACATATCCGACACCTAGATGGACGACAATGACATATCCAGTCGAGATCCATTGATTTTGGATTGCCTGAAGGCCAGATTTTTAGCCGAATGTATGGAATCAGTGTTTTGGATGCAGATCAGAAGTTCTATACAAAATTACCACACACTATATACCATAATAAACACATAGAATCTATCCCCTATTCGATGGTGGCTAGGGTTATGGGATTTTATAAGGATTGAATTTCATTTAGACTCTCTACACATTGTGTAAACTTCCCGAGGGGATACACCATTTGGAAGAGAACTTGAAAACGACCCCATGTGGGAGTACAAGACTAGAAATTTGACCTTGTACCAAAGTACATAGATATGGGATAAAGTACACGGACATGGGGTAATGTACTCAAACACATGGTGGATACACACACTAAACCATAAACATTTGAATGACCCAGGGTGGTACAGGTGTACCATGTATATCAGCTACACACCATGTATACAAGCACTATTGGAATGTAGTATACCTATAAGGATATGTTCACATGATGGAGTAGAACCACACACTGTAGGTCCTCTAACATTCCATGTACACCTTGGTTCTTTTTAGGTAAAATTATTTCTTTTGTATATCCTTCTTTTGGACTCAAATTTTGGCCTGCGTTTAACCTGTATTGAGTTTTTTTCATGTAAAACATGATAGTTCCTTCGGGTGTGGATTTTGGGATACTATCTGAGATGTTATGAGGATAGATATTGTTTTGGTGATGCTAAAACAATAGTATTGATATTTTTGGATCACTAATGGAATTTTGAGTGGCACCCTCCAACTAGGTCGGGCATGATTCCACGATGACTGGATTAAAACAATCCAGCATGGTTGGGCATGGATCTTCTATTGAATAATAGAGAGTAAATCTCCAGCTGGAGTAGTCATGGGTCCTCTACCACTTTAGTGGAATCCCCCTATTGGCATTGGGTAGGGGTCCATAATCAACCTAGATAGTGGAACACTCAAGCGGAGATAAGAATTTGTCCTCTACCATTAAGGTGGAACCATCCTATTATACGATAGAATGGAAACTCTTTTGAATATTATAGTGGAACACCCTTGTTGTACTAGGGTATGTGTCCTCTATCGACTATAATAGTGGAACCCTTATACCGAGATAGGAATGGGTCCTCCATATATTTAATAACATAGTGGAACCCTCTTATTGGATAGGGCATGGGCCCTATATCTATCCACTGGGTAGAACACTCCTATTAAACCAGGGTGTGGAACCTCAACCTAGAAGTTATGGCCACAATAATCTTTGGAATAGAGATGAGGCATGGCCTGACATGGATGGTTTCTACTAAGAAGATGCACAAGATGTTAGGAATTATTCTTGGACTTATAGACCATTTGGAAACTATTTTACTAGGATGATCTCTGAGATGGACATACCCATTCCCACTAGATTGGGATTATTTTATTATGAATATATATATCCATACATTTTTTTTGGTTACTCTCCTTAGTTGGGTAGGGAAGACATGTGGGTTATTCCATCTGATTTCCATGATTATATTCTCATGGTGGGATTGGTTTACTCTCCTGCTGTGGGAGGAAAAGACTCGATCTCTTATTCATCTACAAACCGTGTTTAGCCACCTATTCTTGGATGAGGTTACACTTTATCTTTGTTTTGGATGAATTACATCCTTTTTAGTATATATTGTCTCTCTATCCATATGTTATCTCATAATTCCCCCCATCATCTTACGGACATCCAACTAGGTATGTATATACTCACCACTTCATGGAATTTTCATTCATGTGTCATGTCTCATGAAAATAACATAAAAGTCGATAGTGACTTCAAAGGAGAATAATGATACTGGATGTTGTGGACCATGTACAATGGTTATATCTTGGAGATCAGGATCTTGGATCTCTTATTAGATTAATTTCCTATTTTTGTGAGGTTGGGACAGATTTTTGGTTAGGAGTGTATTTTTTCCATTAATTTTCAGTTTTCACTATCGTACTATTGAGAAATATTAATGGATTTCATGCTTGGTTTACTTTGAAGATATTAAAGCTTTTACAACTATTCCTCTACACTTCTGCTTTGATATGTTTGCGAGTGTGTGTAAAGGTACATTAGGAAATGGACTCCAATTTAGGATATTCTCTTTGATTCTTGTCACCACCCCTAGCCTATAAAGGTGGGAATGGGGTGGTTGTAGCTCCATTCCCGATTTGGTTTAGTTCATGACCAATAGACCCCATTTCATTCATAAGGGTATAAGTTTAGTTGAATTTTTTTAAATATCAACAAAATAATTCCCACAAAATATTACAAAAAGGGATATCAAAATGAGAATATTATAAGGTTTATCATTTAATTTTCTATAGAATATTCAAATTTTTATAATTATATTATTTATAAATTATATACACTTTTAAAACCATCCATGTTTGGAGGTCATGAAAAATGAACCACATAACTTCTTAATGATATTAGTCAATACTCCTGAATAAATAAAGTATTCATTTTTAAAATGGTTAGAAAATAAATAAGGTAGATAATATTTAAAATTTACAGATCCATAAAAATGCTATAAATCTCATATTATTTCATTAGTTCGATCCTTATTACCATCCTTATAAGGTGTATATGAAAAATGAATCACATCTCTTTATGGAGGTATATGTCAAGACATACAGAATATCAACATTATTAATTTCCAACGGAAGTAGAGGGTAAAAAGGTAACTAATAAATTTTATTTTATGTGTCATAATTATTTTATAGATGTCATATATGTTGATTTGATCCATTATTTTAATCATATATAAAATTTTCTTAAGAAAAACCGAACAAATAAAACTATGGAGGTGGTATTCCACACGTATGAAAGAGCAATGTTTTCATTTTCTTAAGATGAAAATAGAGATGAAAAACGATTTTACCATAATAATATTATTTTAGTATATTAAATATAGTTATTTTATTATTTAATAATGTATAAGGAATATTAAAGGATGTAGATGAATAAATAAACATGAAACACTCTATTAAGTGTTATGCCTCTTCTTTGGAAAACGTCCTTTGGATTACACCTTATGCACTCAAGGTTTGGTCTTTTGGTGAGACTAGAAAATCTAGGACATGTGGAGGGATTTTGAAGAGAGGTTTAGTTATGGATTGGGTGAACTGATGTTCATAGAATGTATGAGGGAGGGAGGAGTGGAGGTTCCCTTTTATAAGTGAATGGCGTGACACACTTGTAATTTTCTTTGAAATTTTAAATATTATTAATGTTTTATACAAGGTCATGTTGCTAAAAAATATAAAATTACAACTATAAGGTGAAAAATCTTGAAATCTAATTTTTTTTCATTACCACATAGTTTTTAATTTAACTAACCCAGGTTACCCTTTTTATTAACATAGACATATTTTTACAATGATTACAATTAATAATGATAAAGAATGAAATCAAAATCTATACCATATTTGAATCCCTAGATTAAAAATGTGGAATTTATTTTTCTTTATTAACTTTATAGAAGTGGGTTTTTTAAATTTAAATGAGAAAAATGCAATGAAAAACAATTTTAAGAAAATTATGCTTTTAAGAGTAAAAATGAACATATACATAAATAAAATATAATGTTGATACATATGAAATTATTTATACAATGCGTAATAAAATGGATATTAAGTTAACTAAAACTAAAATACAATGTAAAATGAGACTTTTATATTATTTTATTCACATAAATTCTCATTTTTTTAATTAGCATTTTAAACTATTTAATAAAAAATCTATCATTTCAGATTAAATAAAAAATATTCACCCAAAGATATATTTGATATTTTAATTCACAAAATGAGTTTATTTTTAACAAATTAAATTACCAAAATTATTTTATCTTTTAAATAGAACCCTTTAGTTCATGGAAGGAATTTAGATTAGCTATTCCTTTTTTGAACGAAAAGTATTATAAAATTTAATATGAAACAATGATGATTATGAATCTATAAAATGAATATTTATAAATCAGAATAGTTATTTATTTCCAGAATTTCCTTGGATTTCACATGAATTATTATTAAATGAAATTTTCAGAATAATATTTTTTAAAACTATTAAATTCAAATATAACATAATTGAAATTCCCAATATACATAACATTTACCCTCTAGGACTACTTATTAGTGGCATTAGATTGGATGAACTATTGTCAAAGTAAAAAATATGGAAAAATTTCAATACTCCCATAACGAAAGAAGTAAATATAGAAATTAAAACAACTTCATAAAAATTTTTACCGTGAAATAAAATCCCATTATCTTTATATCTAATCAAATATGTTTCATTTATGTTGATATCACATCAAAAAGGTTACATACTTGTTTGCTAAACATTTATAATTTATTTGTATTTATTTATCTCTATAAAATTAACTTTTTGACGAATCATCATAACAATGGATTTAACCCTTTAGTTGTATTCCAAACAAAGGGTCTAAGATATCTACTTCTATTAACATGGAAGGGTTAAATCTTTTATTGAATTATTTATTAATGAAATATTACTTATGGTGAACCAAAGATATCCTACCTCTCCATGAGAATATATCATTATGATTTAATTGAATACATCAAAGTACATTATTCACTATATATATTAATAATAATGTCAATTACATTGACTAATATAAAAATACACATATTGGAATATCCAATGACACATAACATGTGTAATTCCTATTGGGGGGTCCATTCTCATAAGCTCAACCCTTACAGATTACCATGTGAGTACTTCATGATAAGAAGCCTCAATGAATTATGACCCCCAACAACTGATTTTTAAAAATCATATGTGTCTTGTTAGGTAGATTACATATAACCATTGAACATATATTTAAGAATAGTAACGCCTTGACTCGAGTCACATAGAGGAGGTGTTTATTTTATTTCAATGTTACAAAATACATAGCTCACATTACTCTGGATAAAAAATTAACCAGTATTAAGAAACCTGATACTTGAATTAAAAATAAAATACTCAAAAACTGAAGATGCATCATATGAAAATATAAAAACATTGTTATTTCCCCTTATAATTCCATACTTCATATCTAGTAGTCATTATAGTTTTCTAGGATAATGGGAAACAATAAAGAAGATTTCTAAATCATATACTCAGTAATGGGTAGAATACAACATATGATATGGTAGAACAGTACTGACATAAGTAAAATGATAAGAAAAAATGAATATTACCATCAGTGATCATATTATATCCAGAGACAAAATAATAATATAAGTAATCACATGGAAAAAAATATCTAATTTCATAGTGATGGAATGAATAATGTTAAACATATTAATAATTCCATCAAGGAATCATGTCAATATATTTTATATACCGTCATTCTCTCATACCAAAACATTTTACATAAAAGAGTAAGACATACAACAATTTACCCAAAATAGTTATCTCATGATATTTATTTATGCATTGGGGGTCTATATAAATATGATACCCAACCATCACTAATTAATCCATTGAACACTTAATATGAATAATTGAATAAAAATACATATCATAATATTGCCTATGGGTCCTGAATACTAAATCATGGATAAATAATCACTAGTTTGAAATACAAGACTATAGATATACAAGATTTAAATATTTCCCAATTTAATAGATTAATAATACTATGTAGGTCAATATCCCAAAATTAATAAAGAAATATTAGGATATTCACAATGTAGTAGTAAGAACAATTATCAACTTAATGATAATAAGGAAAACGTTAAGAGTACATTTATGGTGTACATATATCAATAGAAAATAATCCTTTGTTATGGGTTTTAATGATCTTTTAGGTCATTTAAAGAAAAACTCCTAAGAGTTTCAAAAAAGTGTGAAGTAAGGAACACAAGTTTTGAACCATCTGAAGGTCAAGTTAATACCCAAACAACCTTTTCTAAGGTTATTACCCATATGTGTATCTATTCCAGATCCTCCACCCACTTGTTTATATCTTGTTAGGGATGTGGTTTCTAGGAAATCACTTTCTCTTTTCTTTACACAAATTTTAGTATGTTTTATGGACACATGAATGCTTGAGTATTATAATGGATCATAAATAGAGTATATTGAGAGAAAATGGGCATATATAATTGATTATATGACAATGAATTTATATCAATAAGGCATAATAATTTATGAAATTAAAATAAAAAGGAATTTTGAATATTGAAAAAATAATGGCATAGAAGTGGTTAAGAAACATTATTTTAGTATAATAATGGCTTAGAAAAATACTATATAATTAAAAATATATACAATATATGACAATGAATTGAAATAGAAATTATGTTAGTATATTTAAAATAATTTTAAACAAAACTATAACAAAATAAGCCCAATTGAAAAGGATGGAGGAGGATTGCAAACCCATAATTGTATGATTGCTTCTTAAAGCATGAGTATAACTTGTTAAAACCATAGAATCTATTTATATAATCTATTTAGAGGAAAAATAGATATAATATGTGGTAAATGGATTTTGAGTGGAGATATATGTGAGAATAGGTGAAATTGAGCTCATTTTATAGGTGAAAAAGAGGAAAATTTCATTAGAAACATATATTAGGTGAGGGGTAAAAGTAAAATCACATGGGAATTATTTGAGTTAAGAAACGGGATATTGGAGTGACATTCAGATAATTTTTTTTTAAAAATAAGTTCTTTTAGTGGGTTTTTATGTCAAGTACTTTAACGAAAATTGGATCCAAGTGAGATTACTTGCCTCAATCCCTCATTAACACATTTAATAATTTAACTTGGTAATTAATTTTTACTATAAAAACAAGATGTACAATTTTATAACGTTTCATAATGATTCTTCAAATTTGGGTATTCATTAATCTAATAAAATTTAAAAATATTTGTTTTTAAATTTTAAATTAAAATAATATATATAGAATCATTTTTTCATAAGTGTTAAACATTTTTAATATTATTTCATATTAATTAATAAATAAATGATTATTATTATTCTTGTTTATATTTTCACAAAATTAAATTTCATTCACTTTTTAAAAGTTACAAATTTAATTTTTTTAGAAAAATTTTTACAATGCATAAAGAATAAATTTGATGAAAATAACTGTTTTTCCTTTACAATAGTAACTAAAATTTACCTCAATAACATATTTGTATTATTGAAAATAAAATTACACTTTTCACCTAATTTGGATATATTGATTAAATATTTAAATTCTGTTTATTATAATCATTCTTTAATAATTTCAATGTTTTTTATCAGATAAAAATACTTTTTAATTTCATACTCACTCATTTAGAGCATAAAATTAGAAAGAATTTAAATACTTTATCGACTGTTGAAGACAAACATGTGTATTTATATAAATATTAATTTGACTAATTATTATTATTTATTGTTTTTAAAATATTTTCAAATATTTTATTGTCCAAATGAATAAATAATAGTTAAATTACCTTATCAAATATTGTGTTTTATAAGAATATGGCCATTACATTTCATGGTGTTTGTTATAGTGGGGAACGTCTTTAACCAGTCATTGTGAAAAAGAATTTGTAAACATTATAAAATTAATTTCCAATATAATAGCACTAATTATGTGATAAGATATTTAATAATATTTTGGTATTTTAAAATTATATTAATTGAAATTACAAGTTCATTCGGTTTTTTGGCACTAAATAAAACAACAAGGAGAACACATACCTTAACCAGAGTTATCCCCTTTATCAGTATTTGCCCAAATTAAATCAGTCCCAATAAAGTTGACAAAAGTTATCAACAACGATCATGATTCCTACTATTTTTAAATGTTGGGTTAGATGAACTTTTCTTACACCAGAATATTATCCATTGGAACATAAATAGCATAAAAGTGTATTGGAAAAAACCCATGTTAACGATATAGAAGAAACTATATAAAAGTCCACACCTATGTTATTTATCATAATGAACACCTAGAAACATATAATACAAGATCTTATAAATGAAAAATGATTTAATGGTATAAAGGAAACATAATAATATAGGTATTTAGGTGGTTAAATTTTAAAATTTAATCCATTGGGTTAACACATCATACTCATTTATTCTAGAAATAAAAGATGATTACAATTGAACTTTTAATTACACAGATAAAATATTTCCACTTTAATACCAAAAATATTGTTTATTTTTGAACATGATTCCCACTATCTTCAAACCATCATTGAGATAATTCTCATATAGATATAATATCCAGGGCGTCACTTCTCCTAATAAAGCACACCCACTACCTTAGCGCTCCATTCTTGTGAACATTTTACATTTTAAAAAACTCTTTATGTTTACACTCTCCTTTATTTATAAATACCCATACATATCCATCATGAATATCAAAAACCATTATGTTACTTTACATGATACATTTATGTATCCAATTATTGACCCTTATGAAACTTCCTTTCTATATTTTGAATTCCACATCTAGGATTGTCTAGCCAATTTCAAATTAATTTCTTTTAAATACATAGTATCGGTCTACCAGCTCCCAAACACCCAAAAATTAGTTTCTATAAATCTATAATCTCAATCCATGTTTCATAAATTAACCTAATAGAATATACCATTCATTAATTATATTTTAGTTTTCAATTTTTTTAACATAACTAATTCTATAATTAATTAATCACATAAATTAATTTAAACACGATTGTAATTAATTTCAAAAAAATCCCTTAATTAACCCAACTAGATACAATTATCATAAAATTATCACATAGTATATACTAAATAAAATCTTCATAAATGGGGTATAATATACTTATAATCTATCTCCAAGTCTACCGGTGATAGAATCCCTTCCATATATCACCATTACATTAATGAATTCATTTCCAGTTTATTTAAAATACATGAATAATTCAATGTTTATATTTAATTCTTGTGAAACCACATGTAAAAAATCAATTCTATACTTATTTTACCTCCAATATCATCCACACATGAAACCCCCATCATATCAATGTGATTACACTATTCTTTAATAGAATCTTCATCAAACTCTCCATTAAAATCCCATTAATTTAGAGGAATATTGAGGGGGAACGAGGAGTAATAATGGTTTAGACATTGAACATAATCACCAAGAATAATATCACCAAAATCTCCCATATTTAATATAAAATATGATACGGTAAGGGAATAGAGGAGGATATTGAACCCCCTTTGTTTGCGGGACACTAAATGGGTAACCCTCAGTAGGTTATTCAATTTCAAAACAATACATGAATATTTTATCCTTAATTAAAAATAAATATTGGTGATATTGGGTTGTTGGCGATCTAAAATATGACACCTGGTTCACCGTTGGGTACCCTTTCGTGGTCACCAACCCCTTTGTGGCACAAATCCAGGGTCACTCCTCGTCGAAATAGGACCAGGTACTCGATGTCTTTCTAAAGTCATTATCCTTCGATTTTCATTTTATCAAACAAATACAATTTCACTCTGGGTATTTTATTCTCGATTATTTACCATAAAACCATAACTTTTTAATATCTAAAACATTCATACTATAATGGACTTTGTTTTTATAGACTAATGATTTCAGATTGATTTTGAATTTTTAGAATCTTGAGTAGGAGAGCATTATGTATTCGAATGCACAACATAATTAAAAGTGTTTGGAAATATCTAGAATGTGTTTTAATTTTTTTTGCAAATCTATGAAATTTTGGGGTTTATTATAATGGTCTGAGGAGTTGGTTTTATTTAAGGATTATAACTCTAGTGGATGTGTCAAATCACATCGTAGTATGGGGAACTACAATGTAACATGGGGGCTATATATGATTATATTTTGGATCTATAAGAGATTGTATTATAGGCCAAGGTGGTTTTTCATGAGTTTTTTATGATGGGGGGGGGGGTTATTCCATAACTTAAGGGGGTTTCACTAGGAAACCTTAAATCAAATCACCAAATATTAACCATGATTTTTTTGTGTAGCTCTAGAGAGTCGCATTACACTATAACTCTTATGGTCACACATTAACATGATCTATGACTGGGGATTCCCAATTTTTCCCATGTTATTACACATAAATACTCCCCTATAATTTTATTAATATTTCAATTAAATACATTGAGATGTTAAATCATGAACATAACCCTCATTCTTCTTGGAGTAGTATAACCCAATCCCCAAGTCCCCCACCACTTCTCATTCTCCCCTCTACCACTCCACTCTATAAGCTATCTTGAATAAAAAACACCAGTCATATTAATGTATAATATTTAGAGAGTATCTCACACTAATGATATGTTAATCCCCACGATCATTCACATTATTTCATTAATCTTGTTGCTATTTCGGTGTACAATCATATTGATCCATTTTTTCTGTTTTCTCAATTTCAAATGAACATGGATGAATCAAGTCTCAATATTGGTTGAGTTAACTCTTATAAGCTCAAGGTAAGTGTCTCTTTTTGCATTTAATAATATTTTTATGATTTCTTGTGAAATTTATGCCCATTTTATCATAGTCCATGTTGAAGAATATCTTGAATGATGAAGATATATTCATAATTATGGAATAGGCATGAGTGATTCCTGTCAAGAACATTGTGGAATTTATATGCATGGTTTGGTAGTTTTAGATGAATTTATTACTATAATTTCAAGATTAATAAAACTTATTTGTGTGTGACATCCTCAAAGGGGGTCCTAAATTATATCATAAATATCTAAAGTCTTAAAATGGAGGGTTACTCTAAGGTCATCTGAGTAGTTGGAACCATGGATAGAGGTTTTAATAGGTGTTATGCTAGGGAATGTGTATGGGAAATAGATCATTGTATGTCTTGGGATCCATGAAAATGTTTCAATAAGGGTAGAAAAATGTTATATTTGTTCTTTTGGGTTAATACCTCACCTATGAGGGGTAATACACCTTTATAATAGCA
This sequence comes from Viscum album, assembly GCA_963277665.1. Classification (NCBI taxonomy): domain Eukaryota; kingdom Viridiplantae; phylum Streptophyta; class Magnoliopsida; order Santalales; family Viscaceae; genus Viscum; species Viscum album. The sequence goes on from OY728142.1 coordinate 1,547,532,050, forward strand.
CACATTTGGGGTTATTCATGTTTCTTTATTGAGTAATTATCACCTTGGATGTTTCTCGTGAAAATATTAGAGGGAAAGTAAGGATATTATAACTCTTGAGCTTAGAGATATCTTTAAGAGAAGAATTTAGATTATTTATGTTAGGGATTAATTTATAGGATGAGTTAATGCATGGTTATGTTATAGGAAGTTATTGGGAATTGGGTGAAACACTATAGGGTGTTGTTGGGGACTACATAGCACTAGTATTTTATAATGGATACTGGTTTGTGTTTCCCTATAGTTTTATGATAAATTTTTTTCATGAGAGTGGCATAGTGATTCGGTGTGAACCAAGATGACTAGGGGTTGGTATTGTAAAGAGGTATGCCCGGAGGGTATGAGACCTTTATGGGGTTTTCTTAGCTATAAATTATGTTCATATTATTATGTATCGTTATATTAGTCATGACATGTGATTCATGATCTATTATGTGTTACCCTCTAGTAGAGTTATAGGTATAGATTAATGGATAGATAATAAAGGGGTTTATCTACCAAGTTGTATGTTATATCTAGAAAATGTTTCAAAAAAATTAACAAGGCCATTTCCCAGAGTCTAGGGGATAAAATTTTTTCTTCCACTGCGAAGGTGTTCATTCATCCCAATTTATATAAGGATCCCAATTATAGTGAGATGATCCCAAGTTTCTCCACAATGTTGGTTTAGTTTTGCCTCAAAATTTATTTGATGAATTTTCTATAGTTTATTCTGATTATGACGAGATATTTATTACTTGGGAGTTTTATATGACCATGGTATTGGGTGTGGTGTCACTTTTAACTCATGTTCATCTTCAGACGTGCTAGGAACGATCTATGTGAGATGATTCTTAGATGGTCTATTATGTGGTATGACTATGTCTCAACTTTCCCATGATGCATTTACTATATGATGCATTGAAATAGATTGTCCCATGACAGATCCATTAATTGTGTAATAAAAAATATTAGGGGTTAGAGACCTTGGTGGATTGGGTTACACACTTTGAAAAAATACCATTTCTTGATTTCTATTTGTTTTCATTCTATGAATCCCTATAAAATATACTCTAGAATATATGTGAAAATCCATTGGCGGTTCTCACTGATATTTATTTCTCATTCCCTATTTGTAAACCCTAGTTCACATAAAATAATTATATTTGTATTTTAGGTGACAGGTGGTATTAGAGATCATGTTGGAGTAACTTGATTGTTTTTGAGAGGCGATGTCAATGTGGGAGTCAGGTTCTTGTTGTAATGTCTCAATTTTTTTTTAATTTTTTTTTCATTTGTACTTTATCTACTAGATGGGTGATCCATAAAGTATATATAAAATATTTGTTTTATAATTTTATTTACATGTGTTTGTATAAATACCTTGAATCAGTTTTTGCATAATGTTTTTGGAAAATAGCATGTTATGTGACTTCCAAAGGATATTATAAGATTACAAGAAATCTTAAAGGAGTATTAGAAGAATCTATTAACGTTTTTTTGTATGATTAAGTCACAATGTGATCACCTTGGTAACATTGTGAACATGTGTTTCCAAAAAAGTGAAAAAGGAATGAACTAATCTAAAAATAAAAAAAATGTTATCTTGGAAAGCAGAATAATTTTTTAACTTTTTTTTGGAATAAGAATAAAAGAACCTCCAAAAAATCAATGTCCATATTGTGACATGGATAAGGTAGTAGATCTAGTTTCTAGTGGATGGATTCTTGGGGAGTCGCAAACAATGAGAGGTGGTCTTGAGTTTGATACAATGAGATATACTATTGGAATAACCCTATAATCTATCAATGTATTGTTTTTTGAGAATATTTTCTATTAAAAAAAATTAAAATTCATACTTTTGTAAGACTCCTTCAGATATTCTATTTGAATATTTGGGAATTTAATAAGATTTTCAACTTTTTTAAGGTTTTATACTTTAAAATATAAAGGATAATAATTGTTATTTCATGGAGTTTTTGGTCACACTACCAAGGTTCTGATGCATATTTTAGTGACTTTTCTAAATTGAAGATATACACCCCACTGTGGGAGCATTGTAATATGAATGTTTAATGTAAAATACATAGAATTTCTAGATTTAATTTTAACACACTATATATATACCTATTATAAACGTACATAAATAATACATTGTCACAATAATTTAATAAACACAAATTATAAATGGTATAACAACTCAAGGGATTATAAATTTAATATCATAGAGATTAACTATGTAAATATCTAATTTTACTAACCCATATGAAAATTTCTCTATAAAATTTCACCTTGAAAACCTTTACAAGAAATATTACATGAAATAATAATCTTCAAAACCTAGGGATTAAAAAAAATAATGGTGTGATCTCCAGTGATCAGTAAGGAAAAAACGTATCATAGAGTAACATATCAAAAACATGAATAAGAACATGAGGAAGACATAAATGTAAATATAAAAGATCAAAATAGCTTAAATTATTATCATAAAATAAATTAAAGTAACATAATATCATAAAAACAACATTATGTAAGCATAAAATATATGACATGGAGCAAAAACATCTCAATAATCATATACCATATGAGTATGACATTAATGTGTGGAATAAATTAAGAATATGTCTTAATCATGAAAACATATAATTCAATGGAAATGAAATACATCTTGAAAAAATAACATAATATGATTAACTACTTGGAAATGTGAAAAAAATATAAGCATTAGAAAAGTATAAGAAAAAAATCAATGTACCTTCTTAGGCTTGAGAAAATACTTCCTTTTACCCTTTGTATTGGCATAAAAACTCACGTGTACACCTTTATGTTGAGGATAAATCCTCATATATGCCCTTTGGCTTGGGAAAACTCCTCTTATTCACCCATTATGTTGGGATAAATCTTTATGTGTAACTCATTGGCATGAGATAAATATTCTCGGGTTCATTTTTCGTGAAATAAATCCTCCCATTCACGCCTTTGAGCTCATGATACATATAATTAAACAAATTCATGGGAATGTGATATAAGACCCCACCCATTATCATCCATACATATGTGTGATAAAAAAATCAATCATCCATACATCTTAATTAAACCATGAAAACTAATGGGTTTTTTAAGCATCCAACTATAAATCATTCACTTTTCATAATAAACCCATGAAATTAAAAGGGGTTTCATGAAACATGAAAATGGAATAAAAAAAATATGAATTGAATCATTTGAAACTAGAACCATGGTCACAAAAAATTGTAACATGACATGAACTAAAGAAATCATAGGGTATCAAAACTATAATTTTTCCAAATAAATTATATCGCAATACAATATAGAGGGTGATAAAAACATAACTTCCTAAATGATAAAAAATTTAGTTTATATAGAACTAAAATAATAAAATTTATAAAAACTTTTTAAAACATCGTATAAAAAATTACATTAAAAAAACTTTTTTTGAATGGAAAGAGAAGTCTTTTAAAAATCAAAATATAGAGTTATAAATAAAATATCCTTGAAAATACAAAAAAGGTATCAAAAAAGATAAGTGAAATTAATTTTATAAATAGTTTCATTTAATATCAACTTTAATAATTGATATTTTAAAATAAAATAATATTCCCATGAAGGAAATGTGAGAATAATTTAAAATTTTCATCATTGAAAATGAATCTCTAATAATGGAAAATTAAAAAAACATTAAAATAATTTAAAATAAATTAAAAATGTCTATATTAAAAAGTAATCATTAATAATTAAACCTATAAAAATACATAATTTTTATTAGAATATATTTTACAACTATAAAAATTTTATTTTAAAAGGATGGAAAAACATTTTGAACATTTTAAATAGCCTTATTGAGAAATAATATCATAAAATTTTCCTTTTGAAAAAGGGTAAGAAATTATGAAAATCATATAAAATAATCCATATAATATTTCAAAAAATATAGTATAATTATTTTGGTAAGAAAAATATATACATAATAGAAAAGGTCAATTAGTAAGAGTGAGAGTTAATTTTAAAAATGATACCCTTCTATATTATAATACATTTTATTAAAAAATTGTATAATTATAATGAGAAGTTATTTAGCATGAGAAAAAAGGATACATAAAATAAAATAGTGTAAATTTTCATAACATATTAATCTTTAAAATTATATTAGTGTTTGACCAACTACTTCCTAATTAAAATAATTGATTTATGAAAACTCATGGTAACATTTGTAAAATTGGAATAGAAAACCTCAAAAGTGGTATAAATTTAAATAGATAATTTATTTACCTAAAATTTTAGTGGATCATGATACAAAATTAAAATAAGAAATTACTAACTGTATATAAAATTACACATGGTGTATTGCTTAAAAATTTCTCAGGGGATTCAAATTTGAGACTATGAAACCCTTACGACCTAGGAAAAAACATAGTAAAAACCCCTGATAAAAGGAGAAAATTAAATAAAAAATTAAAAAAATATAAATAAAAACAATTTATTGATTTTTTTCAATTTTTTTATATACACACTATTTTATTAATAAATGGTATATAAATATGAACTATGTCCCAATGAAGGTAAATTGGGGTGAAAAAACTTATTCATCTAGTAGATGCACATAACATCCATAATAACCAAATTAAATTTATCAAACAACTCTTTAATAACCTTATAATTATATATTTTATTAAATATTATCAATTTATAATCATATGTTATTTATTTAATATAGTTTTCCTCCATGTCTTTTCAGGAAAAGTGAATCGGTGTCTGATTATTTTTGCAATCATAGGAACAAAAATATTACATTAATAAAATTAAAATAGTAATATAATATTTCAAAAAATATTTATTAATGATTATTTTTTAATATATTATAATTAAATTAGAATCCAGGTATCCATAATCATCTGTAATTTATATTTGAAGCATTTTTCTCATAAGTGATTAAATCAACCCAATCTTGAACACGCTTTTACTCTATTTCCATATATGGTTAAGCATGTATTTTTTTTTACAGAAAATCATTACTAAATAATTATAATGAAATTATTCTTAATTTTTATATCATTTTTAACCATATTTTAGGATTTTTATATAATAATTTCTAGTTGAAAATTGAAAAATGTTTCATCATGGAGGTGAGAGTCCCCACATATAAATGTTTAGCATTATCATTTATCAAAACATTAGTATGGGTGAGCATGAATACTAAATTTACATTTAAAAATACTAATTAAATGATATATATAAAATTAATTCCTAATTTACACAATTAATATGAGGTGTGAAGGGTGGTAAAGAAAACAAATAAGATTCTTCATGTAGATGGTAGTCCGTGTAGTGCACTAACGATGTAATTTTTTTCAAAGTGGATGAAAATGAATAAATAATGGTTTTATGATTTATTTTAAATAAAATAACTATAATAATGACACATAATTCAACATATTATTATATTTATATGATATTTTCATGAGAAATATTAAGAAAAAAATCTTAAGAAGGAAATAATAGTTACTTTAGAAACACGATCTTTCCATTGAAGATCCATTGATATTGAAGGGATTGAGAAACTCATTAGTGACTAGAATCTTATGTTTTTTAAATAGGGAGCTATAGAGAGTACTTTTTTAGTTTCATTAATATTTAAAAGGTTAATAAAATCTTTAATGGGTGTGAGTGGTACCATTTTATAAGAGGATAAAAGGGGAACTTCTAAAAATAACCATATCTTTTAAAAAATGTCATGAATCCTTTTTAAGGGTTAATGAATAAAACGTTGACAAAGAGATTATTTTAGAAAATATATGGTAAAAAATTGTGTCATTAATTCAATTTTAGATAAGGTATGAGTGATTTTAGGTTTTTTGTTTTTTACTTTTATACTTTTACTCAAATACAATTTTAGCATTGTTATTAATTTTTATACTTATTAATTAACATCAATGAAAAAAATTTAATATTGTATCATTTTACCAAATTTTAACCGTTGTATTTAAAATTTTAAATTCATTTTAACAAGTAAATCTTCCAAATATGATAAATGTTAATTTTTAAAAAAACACACTTAATCACATATAAATTGTTTTTATAAAAATAATTTTTTTCATTAAATTTATAATTATGACATAATTATATTGGATTATTATTTTAGTGAAATTAATTAATTTATTATATAAAAATAAAATGTAGTAGGACTCGAAGGTAAGATAAGACTAAATTTCATCATCTAAATAGGTAATAAATGAAAAATACCAGAAATAGATTTTTTTAATTAAAGTAACATTTTAATCAACTACTAGAAAACATTTGACGTAGAATTATAATATAAATGAATATTTTAAAACGAATTATTTTATTCCCTAAAAATATATTTTTTTTATATTTTTGTTTTAATTTTCAAGGATAACATTACATAATGATAAAATCATAAAACATATAATATTCCCCAAAACCGTACTTTTGATTAAATATTATCCTTTTCGGAAAAAATTGAATAATTCATACAAAGTAAATTTTGATGTGAGGAATTAAAATATATATTTTATTTTACAAAATTTTCTATCTAAAATTTTTAAATTAATTTTTAAAATAAAATAAATAATATTACAAAAATAATTTTTTTTGAAAATATTCATTTACAATATTAACTCATAATAATTATTTACATTATAAATATTTAATGCTAAACCATAATATTTATTATTGAAGATTTTTTATTAATTTTATCTTACTATTTAGTAGGTTTTTATGTTGGGTTTATCATTTCAGACATGTTTTTAGAACATAGTAAGAATTTAGAAGTATCCAAAATCACTAGTCATTACATTCCCCTGGAAATAAATTGTGTCCCCTGAATTTTAATTATTCATTAACAATTAAATATTTATGGGTGTCCATTTTATTTATATAAATCAAGAATTAATTTTCTTTATGTTATCAACCTTGATAATTCTAGTGATATTGTTAAACTCATCCATTCCATCGTAAGAGGTATTTCAAAATATTGAGGTTCTTTTTTAATATTTGATGTTAAAACTCTTCATGATTAGGTATCATAACTACTATAATGTAAAAAGTTTTCCAATTTATCTCACATTCATTTTCGTTATGACAGATGATCCTATTTTTATGGAAAATATAAATTGTCAGTTCCTTATTCTTAAAATTGATTTGCAATCCATGTATAGTTATTTATTCAATTCCAAAAATCACATTAAATTACCCTAAAGGAAGAATTAATAAGATTAAAATGAATAATATTTTCCTAAAATCAATATTGTGATATTATAATAGTATAAGAAAATATCAAATAATTAGGGTGTTGATTGCATACTCTAAGAAAATTACCTATGTCTATTATAGTTGCTATAACTGGATTCCAATTGGACATTCACAAATATAGAAGTGGAGGGTTATTGTACAATTTCACCTTATTTTCATGACTTTCTTTTAGTAGTAGGGTTAGCATATGATATTCCTCATATCATTGGTTCAATACATTGTAGATGTTTTTTTATCCTTGTTAGTTATTGGATTAAGGCATTTTTTTCATAAATCTCAAACTCGAGACATTTAAGGCATTAATAATTCTTCACATATATTTCATTACTCATATTCTTCATCTCATGTCCACAATAATAAGCTTTATTCCCAATCCTTCCATAGTTTAAAAACATTCTTTTTCTACAGAGACATTCCATTGGGTGATTCTTCCCAAATTTCAGACATGGAAGAAGTAAAATACTATTTCCTTTATCATCTTCGACACCAAATCTATTATAAACTACATCATTCTATTCTTTGGTATGTTAACATATTTGGAAATGTTTGATCCTATATTTTTTTATGTATGTATCTCTTTTAGTTATCAGTTAAATTCCATTTTGTTTTTGGTTGTTTATAGTTGAAGCCTTGGTTTTTGAGCCATAGTCTGGGTGGAGGTGAGTTGCAAAGTTTTCACAAAAGGATGATGTTATAAAATCGTTATACTAGTGAATATCAGCCGGGAATCTATAATTTACAATGTAAATATGATGGTATGACATCATAAAACCAAATACATCATAAAAAATTGATCTAGGATGTAATTCCAAGATTTAAGCAGTGAAATAATATTTTACGATGTAAAAGCAGCTTTATTTGGTGTTTTATATGATGAGACATTTTTTTCGAAGGATATAAAAAATGTGGGTATTATGGTTTATAACACCCATTTATGTCATTAATTTGTCAGGAAAAATCTTAAATAACAACAACATCATCATGTTTTTCTAACACATATCTCCTGTCATTGTAAACCTCTATAGTGAAAACCAATGTAAATTATCATTATTCAAAAAGCTTGTTCTCTTTGGATCTCCATGATACAGATAATGATATTTAGTAATCCATAATATTTGAAAAAAGGTAAGGTAAAATGGGCCAAAATTTACATCGAAAGTTGTTATTTTTTACATTGAATCTACATTTTGGTTAGTGGTCTAGAACAAACTAGTTATGTCTCTTTCAGTTATCTAAGTATCTATGATGACTATGACTCATTTTGAAACCCCATGAATGGGAACAAAAAAATTGTATTTTTCATCACTATATGATTATCTTGTGATTGGACCTCCGATTGTATCATTTTGGGTCCATTAGAGCTGAGAACGAGTTGAAAGCCACTCGTAGGGTGATCATACCCTTGAAATTAAAAATGAACATGCATTTGTTGTCTATGTATGGGATTAAAAATGTGAATTATTGTAATGGATTTATATTAGGAATTAGAAATATAATTTATTTTTTATAAATTCATAAATGAATTATAATTGGAAATGATTGATGGTATTTTGGTAAATTAACCATCAGGGATTATGATGATATGCTTAGTTCTCAACCATGTGTTTGTTTGCATGTTTCATCTTGGAAAGATTTTTCTATGTTCGATGCTTTAGGGATAGTTTTCATATATTATTTTTGATTATTTACTATCTTTAAATTTACTTTATATGAGATCTTAAGAGAACTACATGTCATTAATTAATGCATTTTTCATGGTTATATTACTTCCTGAGGTTATGCTACATGGTACAAAGACCACATAAGGGGACGATGAATGGGATGTAAACAACCTGAGGGTAAGTTGCACAGTACCTTAATTCTTGGGGTGATATTTTTACTCTAGTTAGGGTAGGTACTACTTTTATATGATATGATATGTGGGATTCATCCTTGTAATGATAATCTACCGCCTATTTGGATGATTTTTTATGATGTAAAGGGATCTATCCCCCAATAGTGATATCCATCATGGTTTCGATGTAGGTTTGGATGACCTAAGGAATCAATCTAGAGCCTGACTGTTAGTGTATTGATGTTGTTTCATATTAATTTAATAATAAATTACACTATTTTATCACTTTTTTATATGCAATTATTATTCATACCATATCATTTTAGACACAATGGAGTCTAATTACTATGTTTTACTCACACCCTATTCAGGTGTTCATTTGGTACTCAAGTTGACTTCATGGATGTAGGTATGTACAAGATCAAAGGACCATGTAGTTGTTTTTTATTGATAGATGATTTTAATCATAGATATTATACCAACATGGGTTCGGTACCAGGTTATTTTGGATCCATTATTTGAGTCTGTTTAGTCTTTTATTAGTTTGAATTTCAACATGTCATTTAGATAAATTTATACTATCATTAAATTGTCTAAATATTATATTATTATTATAAATATTTCCACTGTTTTCTCAAATTGATTTTTTCTTTTCTAATTTTTATACTATGTTCCATATTGTATAGTATCCCCAGGATATGGATCACACCCTTGTTACTAGTAGGAAGCCTTTAACATACAGTGAGGCACACCAATGGTCACATAGATGACTCGAATTTATCACGAGAGGGAGTATCGGGTTTTGGGAAATTATGAAGTTATATTAGAAGATGTATCTTTTCTACTGTGTTTCTATTTAGGAAAGGTATAAAGGAGTCTAGAATGTGTCTAGAATCAGTAATGAGCTCATTTATTGGAGTCCCTAATGCATGTGTGGGGGAAAAATGAGTGCTCATGAATTAGATAGTTGTTCGTGCTATTCACATGTAATATTGTTAATGTTATTTCACCGTGTATGATTTAATTATTGTGATATGTTTTTATTTATTGAAAATTAACTCATGGTTCAGTATGAAATGATATGAGTGTGCAAGAATCATAATTGATACATAGGGATATATTTTGAAATTAAATTTTCATGATAGAAAATAACTATTAAATATGATATATCTACTTAGATGAAACATCAAATGAAACCACTTTATTTGGATAATAAATTAAATGATGGAAAATTATATGTTATACCAATTCACCTGTTAATCCAAATTTAGATGAACATTACGTCAGTGGTTCCATGATGATATTACATATTATGGTTGATCTTGTTCAATTACCTATGTTTTAAAGTGTGTATTGGTTTTTTAGAGAAAATTATTCCTATCTAGATTCTAATCGATCATCAAGAGAGTGTTAATCTACATTATCCCAATCTAGTAATGATGGAAAATCCTATGGATATAAAGAACTAGATATATGTTCAGCATTGTGGAATATTTCTGAGGGTCATGAGATCCATGTAGAGGGAGACATTGAGAACTATACCTTAGATGTTTTAACTAATGAGAGAGTATCAACTACAACATCCCCTAATGTTCACTAGGGGGGAGGTTCCTAGTGATCTATGTTCTAGATTGAGTTTGTTGATATGATCTATATGCATCTCGAGACACCTATATAAAGAAGGGTGGATCATTCTGATTATATGTCTCATTGACCATCTAATCACTGTAGGACATTATAGAGCATGCTAGATAAAAAGATGAGTTATATTATATGGACTTTGACAAAAATCTCCTAACACACATCTATAATGAAACATTGAGGGATGAGACAACTATTGAGTTCATGAACCGGACATAGAGGGATATGATTGTGATAAACTATGTAGGATGATTCAAAAACCTAAAATGATGTTCCCCATCCTAAGAAAATTATGAGGTCACATGGGTGACGAAATTTTTGGGTGGGTTTTATTATTATATAGGGTTATAGTTGAACATAAATCACTTGAGTACCATGGAAGGCATGTTGAATTAGGATCTCATTATAAAAGGGAATATGATAAAGGTCCCTAAAATCATCCATGCAGTTTTTGTAGGAACAATTGAGAGTTATTCCTCTAGATTCAAGAAGTTATTATATGAATGTTATCACTATGGTAGTTATTGGATGTGAAGCAGGGGAAATGAGATGTACTCTAAGAACCATGTCCTATTGTATTTCTTCCAACATGAAAAGTTTTTCTACAATCTGTCATAGTTTCTTTTTCATGCAGGGGAGTACCATTCTTAGGAGGGTTGAGTCATCTACTAAGGTTTTGTAGAAACTATAAGAATCATGGATTTAAAATCTGAGAGTGTAACATAGCTATTTTTTTAAAAGTTACATACCATTATTTTTGGGATTCAATTCCATTTTATGTCCCTTATAATGTTACCCCCATGAGTAACAGAGGTCATGGGGGGTGTCCTGGGCTGGTCCGAATCCCAAATCCCTAGAAATTTGAAAAAAAACTAGGCTGAACGGTTAGTAGATATCATGCCTTCTAAACCATAGGGTTTCTACTAACCGTGCAGGGAGAGGGAGAGGAGGCATGGGGGAATCAATTTTTTTCTGAAATTGTGCGACCCAAGGTCAGTAACCACATGATCCATGTCATGTTTTTGATATAGTATTATTGCTTGTTTAATCCATAATTAGGGAAACTATGCACCTTAATAATGGGGGGTTCCCCTTGTAGCCAAACCACGAACATAGTTGTCGCATTGTTTGGCCAATAGTATGAAAAAACCATGTGCCCCTTCTTGTGTGTGTTAAATTATGGTTTTTAACATGATGAATATTTAAATTAAACCCTCCATCTTCATCCCCTTTTCTCCAGTAGGCTCTCATCATCTCAATGTTCAAATATTCTCCTCCTTCACTATTTGTTTTTGAGAGAACTCCTCTATAAAAACTCTATTTTTCTCATTATTAGATCAATCAGGAAGATAGAGGTTATATCATCAACCCTATCACTTATTTTTTGATTTTTTCTTCCTCTATTTTTCACAATTATGGTCCAAGATCATTTTACCCCATCTTAGGGTATTTGATGATATCTTTGATATCATCCGTTCATGCTCAAATCGAAGGAAAAAGATGTATGGGGAATGAACTATGACGCTACGACAAGTGGTCTGGGTTATTTCCCCTTAATAAATCTTAATTTTTAATATGAATAATTTTTTAGTGAGAAAAACCTATCCAAAATCACCTCATTTTTATTTATTAAATTATTTTGAAATAATCACATAGACAATTGGTTTAATTGACTGCAATTAATAACATTCCTATTATCATATACATGGTTGATTAAATTATTTTAACATAGTATCGAGGAAGATACAATGGGTTCCAAATTAAGTACTAATTAGATGGGATCATCATTCCTTATTTAGAATTTGTTACTGCTTTGTAAAAACACTGGGGGTGATACTAACTAATACTGAGATGGGATCTCCATGCATTAATTATTTTTCATCTCTAGATGAGTGAATCCAGTTACCCAATGGAGAACCCAGGAATGATATTAGTGGTCTGATGCTTATACCATGGAACGATTGAGACTCAATCCCATACGAAGAAAAAAACAAGGGTTAGTTCATGCTATTATTACACCAAGAATGGAGTGAAACATGGGAGTTCATTCTTGGGTCACCCTATATGGAAACGCTAGGCATAAAAACTATTCTAATAACCAAGAGAGATACTTTGAATTATTTTTTAATTTTTATGGACGTGCTTATGGTTACTCTCTATATTTTTATAATTTGTTTTAATTCAATTAAAAATTAATTGTGGATGATTTTAATTAACCAATGATATTTTGTTATTTGAAATTTAGTCACATGTCCACCAAACCGAATAACAATATCGAGGATAGTAAATTATATTATACATCATATCCCTCACTTTTCATTTGTATGTTTTCTTGGTTTAGAATCATTGGCTTCGGCCGAAGAAGGTAAATTTTTTCGAGCGACCTATTAGAAACCAATCTATCTTATTTCATTATTTTTATTTATTTTTATTTTTTTAAATTATGGACTACTATTAATTTTTATATATCATGAGATGTTTTGATCAATACATCATTTTTGGTGGTGTACTGAGATTTTTTCTCACCCCCTACTCAAGATGCCTTTGGTACACCAATAGAATTTATGGTTGTGGGAACAGATAAAGGGAATCATAAAACATTCAATACTTGATTCACTATTCTAGGATGGAGATTTGGGGAAGAGGACATAGCTTATGCATGATATTCCAGTCATAATAGTTTTCTTCCTTTTTTCATACTTATTTATCATGTGATTTAAACTTGTATCCCCGGACTCCAGTGCACAATTTTTTAGAAGTACATTCCATGACCATAATATTTTATCTTAATTTATTTATTTTCTATTGGTTATCTACTTTTCATTCTATATTTAATCTATTTCGACAACTACAAGTTAGTTTATACTACTTATGCTAAGACATTTTACTATTTTGTCCATAAGGCGTATTCTACGAATATTTCTAATTACTTATATGATGATACATTACACTACCATAAATAAGTGAATAGTACCCCTAGGGACACACCCTAGACCCAAGATTCTAGTTAGAAGCCTCAGGAATTTGGGGAGGCGTGCTTGAGGTCTTGTCCCCACCGTCTTGGGGCACCGTTAGTGGCATCTAAGGCAAGATGGTAAAAATTGTCATAATAGGCCTCTTACTTTTTTATTGCTTTTTGAGATTAGAAAATTGACTAGGATATTGGAATTTGGTAATGAGTTTTTTTATAAGTTTAGATACCCCATAAAAAGGGGAAATCCAAATTTCTTGGGATGGGTAAATGTTTTTTATTCTTGCACCTATTACAGATTTATAGATTTTGACTCTTGGGTGATGCACAATATTTTTACTATTATTAATGTTGATGTAATTAAAAAGGTGTTTGTGTCATTTATTAATGATTTGAGTGTATATTATAATCTTTCATCATAATAGTCACCACAGGATTTAATATTCCATTGATTTTGCCATGCCATATCTATTTTTCTGCATCCTGGTCTATATTACATTTTCTTGTTCTGATTTTTGATTCTAATGTATTTTAGTGATTTGAATTTTATATTTGGAAATATGGTAACATTCCTGGAAGGATATAGGAAACACAACTATTACATAATGTGTCTTCCTTATCCAAAATTTTTATCCTGAATAAGTTACTGATGAAACCTAAAGCAACGAATTATTACACATTGAACCATGGATTATCTGTTGTATGGGATGGAACATGTTGTGGTTAGGATAAATTGGGAACCAATTTTTAATTTATAAGATCTATGGTCTCTTATTTCTTGGAAATGATGATCTTGTATGATTCAAACAATTAATTTATTTAAATACACAATCGAATCAAAATTAATATGATTTTTAAAATGGAATGAACCCCTTAAATGTGCACATAGATTATTTGGCACTAAATTATCCGCATTTCTAGGTAGTAGGTTGTGTGTCCTGTAATATTTATAAATCCTTTTGTGATCACCATGTCCATAATCCTCAAGTAGGCTGAGGGTTATGCCATGTTATAGGCAGACCTTGTACTAGTTCTTTTTACCACATTCTGTACTAGTTATAAATCCAATCTAAGGCATGAACCTAGAAATTTAAGATCCATTCCACCATGACAACCTCATGATGTATTCCATGAGAGTGGAGATGAGAATACTCTATCAATGGGGGGCCTTGGTCCACATGTGATACCTCATGTAGTTCCACCTGAGGAACCTCATGCATATCCTCCACTAGGCACCGATTCATAGTTATGTGGTATATTCTTTTAGTTCTTTCTATCTATAAAGATTGATTCCTGACCTTCCACTACTACGGTATAGTTGACCATAGAGTCATAGAAGCCACATCCTCTCACCTACTCAGGGCATGGAATGAATCAAGATGTTGACTCATTGCTGGAGGCTATGCCATCTATCTTTGAGAAAATGGATATGCCTCCAAATTGGAGGGTCAATATTAAAACCTATATGATACATGAATCCACCAAGAGTTGTTGGGATGTTCTTACATTGGATGGTTGATATCATTTTATGCACTGGGAATTCTTCTATATATCCTTCTTCAACTACTTATTTCTATAAACATTGATGATAGATTGTGTTTAGGAGTTTATGATACTTCAGCAAGGTGATATTTCAGTAATGGAATATTTATATCGCTTCATCAAATAAAAATATTTTTCACTATAATTTTTCTATGATGGGATGGATACTATGTGGCGTTCTGAAGATGGACTTGCATATGCCATCCGCTCACAGGTGAAAATCATCCTGCCAAACACTATTTCATAGATAGTGAACCAATTCGTCATCA
Organism: Viscum album; assembly: GCA_963277665.1. Lineage (NCBI taxonomy): Eukaryota > Viridiplantae > Streptophyta > Magnoliopsida > Santalales > Viscaceae > Viscum > Viscum album. Next base: position 1,547,547,615 of record OY728142.1, read on the forward strand.
CTAAGTGGAACATGAAGGAATTAGGTGACCTCAATTATGGATGTTCACCATCCAAGAAGAATAGTGGGTTATCTAGTGGCAGGATGAAATATTTTGAGGTCACATGAGGAGGAACTACTAGCTAGGTGGAATAGATCAAAAGTTATGTGGTGTGTTACTAGTGCGAAAAAATAGGGCATAAAAAGCCTCAATATATGTGGAGCCCAATTGAGTTTTGGGATTGTGGCCGGATGGGTGACCTCAAACATTTCATATGATACTTTCCTCTTGTTCTAAGTGATAGGGTTATGTTCTAGCACTAACATCATGTGTAGGACCATATACACAATGTGAGGAAAGAAGTTTTTCTTTTACATATTGTTTGGGGTGAGTAGGTGGTCATGGTCGAGGTAGTCAGAACTCAAAGTTTTAGCTTCAACAGATTGAACCTTATAGGGATACTTAAGAATAATCTTATGGATAAAATTAAGGAAATATTTATATTGTGCAACCTATGTTGGAGGAGCAATGTCTTTGGACATCTATGGCTAAAGGTATTATTCTCTTAGCATCCACTTTAGTATCTGCCTTGTATAATATAGGTGAATCACACTATTTTCTATCTACTGTAACTATAGGATGTATAGGCCTAGTGATAGTGTTCTGTAGTGTAATTATAACTGTTGAAACACCATTAGGAGTTGTAATAGAGGTTATATTTCTGTTTAAGGAGTGTCCTTTGAAATAGGATGGTATCATTTTATTTAGATTTTCATCATCATCGAGATGACCAACTTCGACATGATACTTGTTCTGGACTGGCTTATGCCTTATGAAGACTTAGTTGATTGATATCACCAATGGGTATATTTAACATCACTCAATGGTTGTGCGTATATCAATAAATAAGAATGGGATCACTAGAATATTCAATATGGACTCAATCAAATCAGGCTTGACAGTGTAACAACCTAGATGGACTGTCTCTTTATATAGGTTCGCGGAATGCATTTTTTTGGAATTTCATACCATTATTTATTATTTCAACGATGTATTACTAGATTATTTATCTAGATTACCTCTTAATAGAGAGGTCAAGGTCACTATAGAACCTATTCTAGGTGTGTCACCTGTGTCCATTCCTTTATATAGGATGGAAAACACAGAGCTCCAAGAACTCAAAACGATGCTTGAAGATCTAGAGGTTGAGGGTTTTATCCAACCCAACACATATTCATGGGGTTAACTATTCCTTTTCTCTTAGAAGGTGGATGTTACCCATATATTATGATAGATTTTCATCGATTTAACCAACTAAAATGAATAATCAGTATCCACTCCCTCATATAGACGATCTATTTTCCTAGATTTGTAGAGCAACAGGTTTCTATAAATCCAATTTCAGGTTGGGATATCATCAGGAATGGGTTTGGAAATTAGAGATACCACATATATAATTCTGTAGTTAGCACATCTTGTACAAGTATATTTTCATGTCATTTATTCTAAATAATTCACTAGTAGTCATCATGGATTTGATGAATTGAGTTTTCCACTCGTATCTTGATTTCATTGTGGTAGTCATTGTAGATGACATCTTAGTGTACTTATGCACTAGAAACGACCATGATAATCATATTGAGATAGCAAAAATAGATCTCATATAGAACAATCTACATGTGAAGCTCCTTAAGTTCCACTTTTGGATCAGTAAGGTTCACTTCTTAGGTCATATCATCTTTAAATCAGGTGTAACATTCGAACTAGAGAATGTGAGCACTGTGGTTTCCTAGGAAATCCCATGAATGTGTTTTAAATACACAATTTTTTAGGGATTTCTATCCATTAAAAACAATTCATCCAATAATTCTAATGTATGGTAGTGTCTCTTATGAGATTGACTAAGATAGGCCTAAATTTTGACAGGACTCATGCCTATGAGATATCATTTCAAGAGTTAAATGGAAGACTGACATCAACACCAATATTGATTCTGTTTGAGCCCAGAATAATCTATAATATTTTCAATGATGATTTAGGAATCAAGTTATGTATAGTTTTAATGTATGGTGATTGAGCTGTAGTGTATGGGTCCCTCTAATTGATGCCTCATGAGTGTAACTATCCAATGTATGACATCGATCTTGATGTCATGGTACGTGTTCTACACTTTTGGAGACACTAGTTATTTTGTGAGATTTTTTATTTCTATACAGATCAAACAATTCCAAAATACATCTCTAGTCAATGAGAATTGAATCTAAGGCATCACATGTAGGTGGGAAACTAGCAATTGTTTGACATTGAGCTTTCTCACATAGACGTACAAGGAAATGTCGTGGCTTATTCCTTGATACGAACTAGTTAGAAACAAGATTTCAAAGTGTCCAGTTGGGAGTGGATGTTAATGGATATATTTTCTGAGATGCACATGGAGTTTTAGGAACAACATGGGACAACATGTTCTAGTAGCTCAAGTAGTTACATCCTTCCTTATGAAGTGGTAATAAATGAGGTAGTTATCTTCTTCCAAGGTCCACGTTTTGAGTGAGAGAATCACATGAGAGATACCACCTTATGTTTGGGTTTTTTTGGAGTGAAAAACTACTCATCCATGGATGAATCTGGACACATTCAGATATACAAGAAGAGTTAACCATATAGTCAAATGTCTATGTCTACGAGGTTCACCATGGTATTTCCAATATGTACCGAGATATCCATTGTTAGTATTGGAAGAAAAATAGAAAGAGGAAGACTATAGAATTTATCACATTGTGCTCCACTTATCATCATGTGAAGGAAGATCTCTAGTGACCTACTATATTCTATTTTATCTATCAATTACTGAATAGAAATGGAATGAGGTCACCATGGATTTTGTGTTAGGATTTCCGAGATCCCCTTGAAGAAGTGATGTGTTATGGATGATCATCAACAAGTTGGCCAAGGTTATGCACTTCCATCCAATGCATGACATGTTCTGTATTGATGAGTTTGGATGTATTTACATTTGTCAAATAGTATGACTTAATGGTGTTCCCCATTCTATCATTTCAGACCAAGACACTCAATTTACTTAATTCTTGTAGAATGTGTTTCATAAGGCACTAGGTTTATAGGTTATCCTGAATACAACCTATCACCATCATATCGATAGTCAGTCCAAGCGGATCATACAGATGTTAGTGGATATTCTTAGAGCATGTATCCATGATTTTGGAGGTTCATAGGAAATTCATATCCCTCTTGTTGATTTTTCATTCAAAAACAATTTTTAGGCAATGATTCAAATGGATACATATGAGGCTCTTTGTGGTATGTTTTTTAATTCACCTATGTGATAGTTAAATTCATGTGGGGTATCTCAACTAAGTCCTCATCTTGTTTAAGAGTCATCAGATAATGTCCAGCTAATTCATAATTGTATGGATACAGCTCTGGATATGATGGAATCTTATACTAATCATCATCACATACCTATAGAGTTTGATGTGGGACATCATTCCTTTCCACATGTATCACCTAGATTGGGTTAGAGATAATTTCAAAGAGAGGTAAAGTTGTCACCTTGATATGTCTGGCCTTTAGAGGTAGTGGAGAGAGTTACTATGGTATCCTATCAGTTGTTGTTAACAAAGAGGTAGGATTCCATGAATGAAGTCTACCATGTATCACAACATCAATGGAATATTCTTGACCTATCTAATTTGTTTCACCCTAGGGGTATTAAGATAGAGGTAGATCCATCCTCTGTGGATCATCTTATGTGTATCATTGATCAGAGCATCCAAGATCACCGAGGTAGGTCAGTTCCGATGGTCTGAGATCTATTTCTACATGAATGTGTATAGGATGAGACTTGGGAGAGGGAGGCTGTTGTACATGAATAGTTGATGGAAATTTTACAACTCTCATATGGGAAACTCCGAGATGATTTTTCTTAAAGAGAGGAGTTTTAACTTTCCAATTTTTCACAAAGGTATGAACCATTAGTTTTCAGCATGAATTCCCATTTTGGACCTTATAATGTAGCCCAAAGGAGTCATGTGGGTCACGAGGGAGTATGAGTATCCCATTTTTGTGAAATTATTGGTTTTTATTAATGAATATTTTAATTGTACCCTCCTTCTTCCTCCCTTTTTCTCTCACAGGATCTCCCCATCTCAACACTCAAATATCCTCCTCATCCTCTATTACTTTTAGAGAAAAATCTTCCATAAACACATTATTTAATTCTCAATCATATCCATTGAAAATCTAGAGGAGACATATCTAAATCCTTTACCTCCTTTTTTCAGTTTTTATTTCTCTCTGTTGCGGTATTTTCGGGCAAGCTCATTTTACCCATTTTAAGGGAATTTTTAAATTACTTTGATATCTTCTATTATCTATTAAATAAAAGGAATTTTATGGATGAGATAATCACAAAAAGGATATGGTTTGTGGTCTGGGTTATTTTAACTTTTTTCCTTGCACTATATAATATGAACTCTTGTGATGTTCAACAGACCTTTCTAGGGCCACCTCGTTTTTGTTGATTAAATTAAATTGAAATCCTCAAATTTACAATTGTGACCCGAATTCATGAAAAATAAACCCATGAGGTTTATCACCTTTACTTAAGCCACCCTAATGGGTGTTCTTCACCTTTCAGGCTTAATTTACAATATTACTTGGATTTTTAACACCTTTTAGGGGTCTTTCCCTATAGTAAATCCCTTGGTTATAAACTAAATTGATTAGTGTGATAAAGAATGAGTTAATCCCTTACACACTATGTCATAAATGAAATGGTAAGACAAATTGAATTGGAAATGTACTCATACCCTACAAGTGTTCCATAAATGGATTTTTTAGTTCAATTCCATGACAAAATTTCCTATTATGATATACATGCGTGATTAAATAATTTTTTCCATAAATCTATGTGTGATCTAATGGGTTTTATATTATGTATCCATTAGATAGGATCATCATGTTTTAATAACATTTTTTAACACTTCGTAAACACTTTAGGGGAGACACTAGCTATGCTTAGAAAGAGATCATGATGTATTATTGTTTTTACCTTCAATTGAGTGAATCTAGTTCCCTAGGGGTTACCCCATGGATGGGATCAGTTGAGCGATGGTTATACCATTACATGAGAGAGACTCAGGCCTCTAGGTGTGATACTAAGGACATACACGGAGGTTTCTTCATGTTTTCATCACACCATTCCTAGAGTGACATTTGGAGTTTATTCTTGGGTCACCTTTGGTGGACTACATAGGCATTGGACCTATACTAGGACCCTATAGTTATACTAGGAATTATTAGAGAATTTCCTTATAAGTGATTAGGGTGGAATTAAATATTTTTAAAAAAAGGTTTAATTGTGTTAAAAATAAATGTGAATTATTTTCATTAAGAAATGTTCGTTTGATTTTTAGAACCTAGGGATGTGTCCCCCAAGATGAATCACAACATTGGGGAAAGTCCATCCACTTAAATATTATATCCCTCACATTACCATTGTATGTTATCTTGGTTCAGACTCACCATCTTAGGCTGAAGTAGGGTGAATTATACAGGTGTCCAATTTCAAATCGGTCTAGTTTATTTATTTATTTGTTTATGTTTTTCATTTATTAATTATTAAATACCATACATTTTCTATTGAATTATATGGTTTTATTTAGGAATTGTTGTTTGTGGTATACTAGGATTTTATCTCACACCCTACTACGGCTGACTTTGGTACTCGAGTATACTTCATGTTTGCAGGAATAGATAATGGAAGATTCCATCTTCTGATGATTGATTAATAGTTCCATGATTGAGAATAGAGGTAGAGGACTGAGCCTATGGTCGAGATGCATGTCATGTTAGTTTTTTTTATTTTTGTATAATTTAAGAAAACTTTATATGATTTTGTCTTCTGAGTCCCATGCATAATATTTTATATATAAATTACAATGATCATAATATTTTATCTTCTTATAGTTTATTTTCCCCCAATTATCTTATTTTGTTGCATTATTTGTTTTATTTTTGCAGTTACCTGCCTATTTTAACTACTTCTACTACAACGAGTTTCTGGTCCAGTAATATAACATCTGGGTTAGCTATTTCCCATTACATATATTATGCTTCACTAAACTATATTCAATTCAGCCATAGTATAACCCCTAGACCCATGGTAGGCCCTCACTACTAGTCGGTAGACCCTACTGTTCAGGGAGTTTCACTTGAGGTCCTATGTCCCACAATATCGGGGCATCATTATGTGGCATATGAAGCGAGTGTCTATAGAGATATTAGTAATAAGATCTAGAAGATAAAGGACTAATATGTCATAATACTTCTACATGGGGATCTTCTATGCTTTTCACTAATAAGGATAATAGGACACTGCACTTATGTATTGATTATCAAAGACTTAACTTGATGAAAACAAAGAATTTTAATCCCCTTCCACACTTCAATGATCTTCCTAATGCATTGATGGGTTATAAGGTCTTATTTAAGATTAAATTAGGGCTCATTTACTATTAGTTAAGGGTAATATTACCAGACATTCCCCAGAATACTTTTAGAAGCCTGCATGGATGGTATGAGTATTTGGTGATGTCGTTCATTTTTACAAACACGCCACTGGTATTCGTGGAATTGATGAATTGAATCATCATATGTTCTTGGACTATTTTTTGGTTGTTTTTTTAAATGAAATCTTAGAGTATACTCAAAAAATATATGATCATGCCCAACATCTTGACATCATCTTGAGTACAGAAAGGGAGTATCATCTTTACTTCAAGATATTTATTGTAACATGTGGATTGGTAGAGTAATGTCCTTAGGCCATGTTATATTTTAGGATATAGTGTTATTGGATCTAAATAATGTTATCTGAACTATAATGGGATACTCTCAACATTATCGTTGAGATTTGGAGTTATCTTGGTCTAAAAAGATATTAACAATGTTTTATCTTGGACTTCTCCCATTTGGATGAATCTATGTCTAGGATGATAATGAAAGGGGTGATGTTTGTCTTTTCTATCAACTATAAGATATATTTTCACGATATTAGGAGAATAATTACATCCACACTGATACTCACTTTTATAATATGAAGAAGAGATTATATTGTGTACTATGATGCATCTAGATTTTGAATCAAAGAAATTATGATGAAGGATGATTAAGTATTTTCTTAGGGCTTCAGATATCAGATACTGCATGAGAGGAATTACCATTTTAATTTTTTAGAGTTAACTATTATGGTACATTCCATATGATGTTGTAGAAACTATTTTATGGGAACAATTTTTGTGGTGTACATGAACCACAATAGCCTCTTGTTTATTTTTTATCAGTGAGACTTGATCCTCTGGTAGAGGAGGTGGTTCAGTAATATGTAGACCTTCAACCATTAGTTGTCTTAAAAACCGTAAAATGGAAACATAATTTCTGATTCCTTAAACCATAATATTTAGAAATTGGTAGTTTTGGATTCTTACAATTAGCGGAACTCGTAGTACTCTTTTTAGGAATTCATCTTGTTGTTCATGAGTCCCATGTATGAGTATATCTGACTTTTATATTCTTTATATCCATATTCTTAGACTAGATCAAGATAGAGAATTTAAGTAATAAAAAAGGAATATATTTTATGGGTAATTTACATAGAGGGGATCCATGATCGAGATGGTCTCATGGTAGTAGTGATGTTTTGCTTTTTCTTTGGATGCTTATTGGTTCCTATGGGTTTCTGTGAGGAGTTGATGATGGAGCTTCCTGATTCTATTAGGGTAGTACATCATGGTATTAAAATTATATATCTTGTTCTCTATATATTATAATTGTGGCTGAAATCATTAAATAAATAATTAGTTTTTTGGTGATATGCTTCACCTGTTAGTAGGTGAAGGCCGAACATCAATGGCCCATAGTGCTATTTCAACCTTTACCCATTCTGGAATGGATGTGGGATTATCTTATTTTGGATATCATTGAAGGATTAACGATGATATTTTTCAATAATCATGGACTATGGGTGATCATGGATCGACTGATGATGGTATACCATTTCATTCATCTCAGGTATAAATTCACCACATATGTTTTTGGTAGTATCTACATGCGGGAGATAAATATAAAACATTGTTTTTTGAGGAGTATCATTTATAACCAATATCATTAATTTACATATTAGTTTTGGTATGTCCATTAAAATGATCTAGGATCATAGGTTATTTTGTTTATATCCCATCATCCTTATACTGATGACCAATCTATGTAGATGATTTAGATTTTGGAGGAAATTTTGTGAGCTTGTGTTTTGGATTTTTTTTGGTTATTGGGAGAAGAATTTGGGACATTGTGAATTTTCATACAATAATAGATTCTATGAATCAATCCAAATTGATTGTTTTGAGTATTTATATATAATTCAATGTCTTTCACATAATTTTAGGTTAGAAGTTGGTGATTCATTCCTCGTTGCCCTTAATCTCATGTAAATGATGTCTATGCAGGTTCAGTTGGTCAGAAAGCGATAGGTGACCATGTAGATCTGGAAAAAATCCTATGACAACCATCAACGATGACCAAAATATTTCAAGGTTGTTCATAGAGTTTTCTTGAAACTGTCTCTTAGGTTGAGAAACACCATATTAGGAATCAAGGAAATCAACCACATATGATTATTGGGTAATTTGTGATTTAGGAAATGGTTGGTCTCATGAAATACATTTTAACCCTTCCATAGTAATATAACACCATGAATGATGTTTTTCACATGTCACAACATTTGATATATCATCCTAACCCTTATCATATGACAGAATTTGATGAAATTAGGCTTGGTATTAATGCATACATTGAGGAGAATTTGATTTCGATTTTGGATCATAGTGAGAATAATCTATGGTGGATGACTGTTCCTCTTGTGAATGTTTAGTGGTAGCCTAGGCATGTGAAAGATGAGACCTAGAAGAGGGATTATTATGTGTAAACATAGTGGTCTAACTTGTTTACTAAAACTGTTTAGTTATTATTGGAGTAGATCATGGATGATCTGTTATTTGGGGGAGGATATAAGATCACATGTTTTTTCATTTACATATATGATTGTGTTTTTCATTAAAATATTTTTTGTGTCACATTTTTTATATTTTATTCCTTCTTAATCAATCCAAATTATTGGTGGAAGTGAGTTGCATATTTTTTATGGTAGGACGAATGAATGAAATCTAACGGTGGAGATATATACACTATAAATCCATAACTTACAAAATTAAAAGTCAAGAAGACATCATAAAACCAAATATGCTGTAAAAATGTTGACCCGGTTCAAAATTCCAATATTTATGCCATAAAATGAAATTTTATGACGTCAAATTTCCTTTATTCAGTTTTTATGAAAATTTGATGGGTTTCTTATTATAGATGGAAAACATGGGTTTTACAATGTAAAGCACCCATTTAAGTTGTAAATGTTAGACCCCTAGTCATAAAAACCTACACAAACATCACATTTTTCTAACATAGGTCTCCTCTCATTGAAAACCTATACAGTGGTGAATTTTGTGAAATATCATAATTTAGGGCTCATTTTCTTTGGATATTCAAGATATATATTATGAGATTGAATAATCCATCTCCTTCAACGAAGGGAAGAGAAAATATGCTCATATTTATGTAGAAAGTTGATATTTTTGAATCAAATTGACTTTAAGGAATGTGGTCTAGAATAAATCCCTAATGAATGATTCAATTATCATTATATGTTCAATGAATTTGATTCTAGATAGCGCACCATGTGTGAGACTTGACTAATTGTATAATCCATCACTGGATGAAAATCTTTTTATTGGACCTCCCATTAGCATTGATATTGGGATGGCGGCCTCCCACAAGGTGGGCCTAACCACAAAATTATAAATGAACCTACAGGTATGATTTTTTCTTCATCTTAAAAATTTTAATTGTGGGAGTGGAGTGATATTACAAATTGGAAAATAATGGATTTTGTATAAAATGATAAATTAATTTTAATTAGAAAATATTTATTGTAAGTTGATAAATAAGTCATTTGGGATTATGATGATATGCTTCCTTCTCAACCATGTATTTTTTTTCAAGATTTATCTTAGATTGACTCTACTTTAACGGTCTCTTGAGGGAATGTTTTCAAATGTTTGTTTGGGATTATTGAATATCATGGAATGTACATGAGATGGTTCCAGAGAGTACCACATATGATGTTTGAGGTATATGTGAAGAGGATCATTCTAACATAAGGTAAATCTATATTAGATATTTATTTCATGAGGGTACTATGCTTGAGATACAAACCATGTGAGTGTATGTTTCACATTAATTGGATTCCTAAGTTTGAAGAGTATGATTATACCACACACCTAAGGGTAATATTCTTTATGGATTGAGGGAAAGGACTACTTCTCCATGATATGATATGTGCCATTAATCCTTGGTAGGACAATATTACACTGACATTAATGATCTATGTAGATACTGGATGATCCAGCCTTAGATTGAGATGTTCATCATGGTTCCAAAGTGGGTTTGGTTGACCCTATGTGTCAATAAGAAGCTTGAGGGTTAGTTGGTTAGTGATATTCACAATAAATTTAACAATTAATACCCCAATTTTAATGTAATATATTTAGTCATCAACCTATATGACTTTCTACACACATTTAGTTACATTTATCCTATCAATAAATTTTCTTGATATTATTTGATTATGAATATTGTTCCCAATATTTCTATTAATTTATTTTTTATTTTCTATTTTTTCTACTCCGTACTTGAGGGAATATCTTCCCAACTATATTTATTAAACCAATTATGCTAGTATGAAGCCCCTCACATATGAGAAGTAATACCTAGGTTCATGTAGATGACCCATCTCCATCCTGTAATAGAGTATTAGTTTAGGGACATTACATGGAAGGATCAATTTAATAGTCACCACAAGAGAAAATTGGGTGAGCATAACCATAATCATTTCAATTCAATATTATATCCCACTCTGTTCTCATTACTATATTGTCCATGATGTCCATTATTTACATGGTTTCTCCCCACTCCATCCATTTCTAAAACTAGAAAACTAAATCATGAGTGATAAATATTTACATCAGAAAAGAATTATGGGATCTCAAAATCAAAATGAGTTACTCTTTGAAACCATTAATTTATAATTTAGCTCAAACTAAATCATGATTGGTTCAATCTATGTTTACTTATGTTGGGTTCTCTAATATTTCATATCGTAATTAATTAACATATTAAATCCTTATTAATGGATTATAAATATAACATGGTTAATGAATGAATATATAATGAGAATTTCAAAAGAGTTGAGTAGTTAAGCCTCATTATTGTGCACTAGGTGATGATTGAGTTAATATCCAATACACCATTTTGGGGTTATTACCCCAAGGTACATCTGTTAAAGATCCAACATTAACTTTTAGTACCCATAAAAGGGATTTATTACATGGGAACAACATCTAAACAAGAATTTAATATTATTTCAGGATATCATCCAATGTTGAGACTCATACCTTATACATTTTCATAGGTTTTACTCTAATGTTCTCTGATATAATATCAAACTGTAACTAAACCAATCTCTAAAAATAACTATACTTTTTCTGTGATAAAAACTATATTTATCCACATTAATTATAGATAAATAATACATTGATATAATGATTTAATTAGTGAATCTCACAAATTAGCACACAGCTCACGGAAATATAGGATTAGTGTCCGAAAGATTATCTATATAAAGATATTATTTTACTACACTTGAAATATTTTTTTAATGAACCAGAAATTCCATGTAAATTTTTCTTTAAATATTTTGGGATTATTATGCAAATGTGAAAATTGACTTCTCATGATTCTGAGGGCCAGTGTGCCCAGAATTGGATTTTGAACTTTTTAAGGTACGTTCTGTAAACATATGGGAAGTGTTTTCTAACGTTTGAACCAGTTCTCATAATTTAAATCTAAGAGCACCGTTGAATCTGCAGCACTGAAATTATCTAAAGGGAAGCTTCACTTCGAAAATAGTAGTCTGGGAGAAAAAGATAAAGATTTGGATTTAAAAAAATAATAAAATAATATAACAATATTATTTTATTTCTTTTCTGTATCTATTGAGAAGCGGTGGAAGGACCCATGACTTGACAAGCCATTTGATGGATTGAATCTTCAATTTTGTAACCTCGATTGTGCAATATTAAATTTAGTTCATAAATGAACCGAATTAATGTCTTGCAACACGTTTGGATCCTCCATCTATTTAATTAAATATCGTGCATGGGATTTTGACACGGCTTCATCAAATGAGGAATCATTGAAGATGTGACACGACATCTTCCATCGATGGGGATCAAAATATTGGATGTTGCGGGAGGGATTGATCTGGGAACGACGAACGCTAGCGACTTCATCAAAGCGTGGATGCTCCTTTAACCACCACATTTACTCCAACAAATCTTGATGTATGGGGTTTATGTTTGGAATAGGTTTTATCATTATTTTAATTTTATGAATAAATTACACCCACTTGTTATAATTATAAATCGAAGGGTGCAGGACAAATGAACAAGGCTTTGACCCTATGCTGCTTGCTTTTCATTGCATTCTTCCGAGTAAGGTTTTTCCAACATGATGGAACCTTGAAACAGGGAGGCATGTAGCGACAGAGGCATCCCAGGAGGCCCATAGGTGCAACCGGAAGGGAAAACGGACCACTGGAGCTCACCTTGGTGGCCCGCGGGAGATCAACTGGAGTGAGACTAGCACGGTCACCCCGGCGACAGGTGCCATCGGTGGATGGCGCTCGCTGGCCGTGGATGAGGGTGACGCCGCTCGGAGCCATGGAAGAAGAACAAGCGACTAGCTCTTGACCGTCTGTGTAGGTTGGAGGTGGAACACTATCGCGTATTGTCGTGCACTATAATGTAGCAGGCCGCGACTTCAAATCCATGATGAAGGGAGGGACCTACTCCCTGCGAGTCTCACGGAAACCCAGGTGGGTCCACCTGTCGCCGATAATTAATGAGATGAATGTTGATTTGAGCCGTTTAAGAGGAAAATATTGTGACCCACGTACGGGTCGCACCAGAAATCAGGCTGAGTCACCTTGGTCCATCTCAGTTTAGGCCACGCATGTCGGGTCAGACCGGACCTGGACCCTCTCAATCCCAAATACGCTTAGAAAGACGTATCATGCGAACCAGATTTCCATTTGAAGAACCATCTGCGGTGATGTGATCCATGGAGTGAGGCATACCTTTTGACATACTCCATGAGAGTGTTGGAGAAAATTGGAGTACAACCGAGTTGTATTGACTTTGAATCCAATCAGGCCCTCAAAATTAAAATGAAAATAACTCACAGACCGAGGCTTAGATTGATGTGCCGTCTGTTGTGTTGGAATCCTAACAAAATGATAGATCATTGGGTAAGGTCTTCATGGGACATAGTTCTGGTTGAAATATGTCGAATGGATTGAGCAGTGGTTTATCTCAAAAAAATCTTACTATGATTGAGAATCCTGGGGCTGGATGAGACGTGAAAACAGAAGAGAAATTATATGTGAATTATCTCCAAGAGATTCTATGTGAATCAGATCTTAGATATTCTGTATGAATCAAAAACTATCAATTTCGTGTGAATCAGAACTGAGTGATTCTGTGAGAATCAACACCTTTAGAATCATTATGAATCAGCACCAAGTGATTCTGTGTGAATCAGCACCGAGTGATTCTGTGTGAATCATAATCGAGCGATTCTGTGTGAATCAACACTCAAGGATTATATGTGAATAAACACATATTGATCCTATGTGGGTATTTCTAGGGTTAGTACGGATCAATCCTGTGTGGAGTAGCAGCATCACCGCTTGATATTGTAAGATGGTGTAACCTTATGACTAATCATATGTACTATGTTAATTTATTTATACCTGGTTTGAGCTATGTCTATTAATTTTATATTTGATATTGAGTCCATAATTTTGGGTTTTCTTTGTGGTATTCAGAGAGACCTTATGTGGTCTCTGGGTCCCTATGGGGTATTGTTATACTCACCCCTGCATGGGCATCGCCCACACCTTGTTGTGTCTTGTGCAAACGACGGGCATCCTTGACTGCTACTTGGGGATCTAGGACTGTAACACCCCAGGTAAATAAATAATATGACATTTTCATATTTATCCATACTTGTGAATAAAATATTAATATTACTATAAAGGGGATGCTATACTCGATGGCGTACCCATTACGCAACAACGAGTTTCTTGGGAATCTTATGTTTCACTCTAATAATAAAATAATATTATTGTAAATGCTAGTTAATGCCTAGCCGTTGTAATGGAGGGAATTAATGGAACTAACTACAAAATGATTATATATGTTCGTCAAATATTTTTAATTTTATCCAATAAATTTCAGAGGCTTAAAATGTGAATGAATCCAATTTTAAGCGTAAATATTTTAATATATTTAAAAAGTCGATTAACCGCCTTTTGATGGAGAACACTTTTTAAATATACTTTTCACAATTTAATATGTTGTATATGACAAAATAAAATCCTTCTTTAGAATCTGGACATCAAAATTTACTTTTTGTAATTTTTTTTTATTTTCTCGATAAAGATAATTTTTTGTGAAAATGTTGCATTTTAATTCAAAACCTCCTTTTAATCTGATTTATTTATATGGATATAATATATTTTTAATTGATATTAAAGTGTATTTATAATATATTATTACCATTTAATCCAATAGTGGTCATTGGAATTAATTTCACTTTGAAATTGGACTTAAACTAGTGTCAATCTTTTAATAGATATTGTTTCTTAAAAACACGCTATTTGTTTTGACAGTGGGAATTAATTAATAAATTAATTAATGCAACTTATATGTTTTGAATTTTGTAAAATAGACATCATTAATGAATTCAGAATATTAAATATATCTTAGGGTGAATTTTTTGTATTTTTTTGAAAAAGTTAAATTTTTGATGAATAATGAAACCACTAAGTGGTAGTTAAAAAACTGATTTTTCGTTTAAATGAAACTTTACCACTTCTGTGATTTTATTTTCAAAAATCTGACATACATGGTTGTCATTAATAAGTAAAATGTGGTTCAATGAGATTAAAATAATCTTTTGGTGAATATTAACATTTATGTTTTAATCGCGCTTAAAGGTAATTTGTGTAGTTTAAGGTAAAAATAATGTTTTAATAATATGAAATGACCATTAAACATGTCCTAACCTTATTGGATGAGTCATGTACGACCAAGAATATCAATGGGTAAACTTGGGGACCCCATGTAACCACTTTGGTAGGAAAATTACATTAATACCTTCTATTTAAAGTTAAAATTAAAATGTCACAAACATGTGTTGTTTTACTAAAACAATTTTTACATGTAGATATAAATGTCATATTTTTTACTATAAATTTTCATTAGAAAGCTAAAAATATTTATTACATCATGATATTTGTTTTATAATTCTTATACACTAAATAAATTAAATTATTTATGACATAATGATGATGCAATGATTACCTCATTATTTAACGATTTAAATAAAATATAACGATAATGTAAAATCTAAGACATAAACTTGTCAAAACCTATTGGATGAGTGGATTTAGAAAACATATCACCTTATCCTCGAAATATATCCTTTTGGGACCTTTAAAATCCTAAAATCATTATATAATAAAGTAATATTTTATAACATTCCAAGAGTGCCCCTCATCTCCTCTTATAAAAGGCCCCCACCTCTACCACCTTACACACACCTCTGAATCCTTTTTCTCAGACAAACCCTAAACATTTCATCTCTCCACATCCCTATATTACTCCTAGAAGCCTCACATTGGGCATAAGTCTTCCCAAGGATTCCTTTGATCTCAAATCAAAAAGAGTTACCTGTTTTAAAGGCCGTGTATTCTATTGTGTTCTTATATTTTATTTTGCTTCTCCAACCCCCTAAACTCTTTTTAATCCATTATTTTGTGACAAAAAAATTATATTAAATATACAAGGATGTTGTTATAAGATGGATAAGATCAACACTTACACACACCTACATCTAATGGTTAGAGAACATACTATTTCTGTGGATGATGAATTACTGCCTCACGAAACGATGATTGTTCAATATTATTTTAACACCTTCAAAGGTGGCCATTAAGATGTCACTATATTTATCTATGATATATAATTTTTTTATTTTTTCCTTAAGCTTATGTATTTTTCATTTATGGCATACCTTTATGGTTTCCATTATGGGTAAACGCGATATCTTCATTTTAGGAAGTGCGGACTACCGCCCTCTCAAAGTGATTTGATTCGATAATGACATATGTCAGAAGTATAATGGATTGAATTAATGATATTACATATTATATAATACCAGAATTATAATATACCTTTATATAATTATTATTTCATTCCATTGAATACAAGAAAAATGAAATTAAAGTAGCGTTCATGCGTACGTACGACCTACCATCTTCATGAACAGTACATTTTATTTCTTATCTCCAAATGTCATGTAATAATATAAGTACATATATATAATGGATTTATATGTAATATATTACAACTAAATTATGGATATAATTCTGGAATTATAATATATATATCTCTTATTTTGTTTTAATTCCATTAATATGACAAAAAATGAAAGTAGCGTTCATGCGTACATACGACCTACCATCTCCATGAACGGTGCTTTTAATTTTTTATCTCCAAATGTTATGGAATAGTATAAAATGAATATATACTGGATATTTATGATATTTAAAACATAAATAATATTCTGTATTTGATGTACCCATAACTACATGGAAAAGTCTTTTCCAACAAGTTCAATTTTTACTCATGTACCAAACATTGAGAAAAACGTCTGATATGAACTCACTTTATTAACCAATTATTATAACATTATAATATGTTATATGAACTGAATAATAATCATTAAATGAGGACCTTAAGAAATTGTAAATTGACCAAATTTTATTATTTAGTAGATTAAAGAATGATCGAGTCATGTCGGACACGAGGTAAGGGATCCTACTCCTCTCTTTCTTTTTGAGTACACTCTTTTATGCCATTAATTTTCAGCTCATATTTCTTATGATTGGGATGTTATTTTATATTACACTTACTGTAATTTTTATGTTCATATTATTAGAGACCCTATTTTCTCTCATCAATACATTTTGGATCTTTTGAGTTGTGTCGTTAGGCTGCCGAATTTTCGTAAGGGATCATATCTCTCTCTTTCTTTTTAAGTACTCTCTTTTATGTCGTTTCTTTTAAGATCATATTTCTTAGTTTGGGGATGTTCTTTTTTATTCCTATTACTATACTTCTATGTTAATATGATGAGATACCCTATTTGATTTCATCAATCCATTTTTTGAAAGTTTTAAGTGGTGCCATTAGGCTGCCGAGTTTTCATAAGGGGGTTTTCATCTCACTTTTATTCCCGTGAGATTTATGATACATTTGCCACTATTTCATTTGAGTGGTATATGTACATACCATTATTATACTCTTTGTGTAATATAATTTAGTTTATGAGTATTTACATCAATGTTGTATAGTCCTTCTTTCATGGGGTGTACGTTTCGAAAGTTACCCAAATCGGTAAGGGAACCTTTCACCCTCCTCTTTTTAAAATACTTATTTTGTTATGACTTTTAATTTACATATTTTTATGATGGGATATGTTCTTATATATCCTTATTGATGTAAATTTTATGTCAATGTGATGAGATACCATTTTCTCTCTCATCAACTAATTTTATGAATTTTAAAGTGACGCCGTTAGGCTGTCGAATTTTACCAAGGGAACTTCCTAACCAAATTACTATTTCTTTGGGTTCAACATGTAGTTATTGAATATGTCATCCTTTGAATATGTGTAAATTTCCATTAATTGTTTTACACTTAAAATCAACCTATATTGGGTGTATTTATATTTTTCACACATAATTATGAGACTGATCTATCCTTAATTTAAGGATACCTTCTTTATAAGGGATTTCATCTAATTTTACATTTCTCTTGAGACTTTGTTGTTGTTATGCACCAATTCACTCTTATATGGTGTACACACTGTCCTTTGGAATATTATATCATGAATCCATATATTCTCATGATATTTTAAAGTTCTGATTAAATGTTATTCCTCAATTATTGTATTCAAGTGTCTCTTATTTTGTTAAAAACCCTTTAACTAAAATATCATTTTAAATGTTTTAATGATTTATTCTTATAAATATTTCTCATTAATATCCATGTTTTCAAAATGGTTTTAAATATTTATTTATGTGTATATTAATAGTTTAAAATGGTAAAATATTCAAAGTGGTATGGGACACTTTGATTCAAACATCTCTTTATTAAATGTTTTAAATGGTTTTGAAAATGGTTTTTAGAATGGATTTGTTATTTCTATATCTTTAAATGTTATATTGATTGTTGCAATGTGGGAATTTTATCATTCCTTTATGATTAAGTTATGTGCTATGATTATGTTATGGTTCTTGGGAATTGTTTATGAAGATGGGTGGTTCCATGATAAACTAAGGACGGGTGAGCCTGATATAGCTCTCCAATGCATTGGGTAACGCGATGGAGTTAAACGTTAAGTTTTCTCCGAAGAGATTTAAGGAATATACTGTGATGGGTATTCCAAACGTAACCAAGAGTGTTAATACCTACGTAATAAGGTTATGAATGCCTCATGTTACCTTTATGACTTATGATTTCTATGTTTTATTCCAGATTTGATGAGGTATGTTAAGGTGCTTATGTTTTATGAGTAAAGTATGATTTCATTGATTCTAATGTATACATGTACTCATGTTTCCATTCCATATTTTTAAATCCCATACTGAGATTTTTATGCTCATCCCATGTCGTTGAAATGTTTTACATAGGACTTAATGATGAATAGGGTCAAGGATGGGATCAAGGAAAGACATGCTATCTAAAACATGGAACTAGACATGTTTCTTTTAAGTGTTTTTTATGGAAACTTAGTAGATGTGTCTACTTTGTAATCTTTTGAGATGTAATAGTTATGCCCTTATTCTCTAAAACACTGAACCCAAAAAGACCCTCAATGTAAATTAGTCATTTAATTCAATAATAAGTAATGTTTAATGCTGGGGCCTTATAGTTAGTATCACAAGCCGGTTTAGATAACTTTAGAGATTAGGGTATTCTATAAGCATAAGTGACATTACCATAATGGATAGGATTTCCAAAAGATACATTGTTGTTAGATAAAGTGAATGAGTAAATATATCTTAGTGTTTATCATCCTGATTAGTCCATGATAATTTTGTTGATATACTCACACTGACATTTCTGGTTTTAGTAAATGGATGGTTCTAGAAGGCACCAAAGTGACAATGGGTTTGAAGGAAACTGTGGTGGTTCTCTGATTAAGAGACTGGATGAAATGGGGGATTCAATGAGAAATCTCGTGGTTATTCTAAACCAAATATCAGGAGTCATGATCAACCACTTGAACCTTGGTGAGTTCTCTAATTCATCATGTATGAGAGAACCAACTCTATGTGGAAGTTCAGGTAATAATTATAAAGGCAACCATTAGGGTTTATATGATCCTTAATATTGATGTAATTATGGGTTACTATATGTTATTATGGAATATGAACAACTTGAGATAAAATTGAGGTTAAAACATGTTAGGGTTATTTTTGGAGTTTTATAAAAAGGAAACACACAGACCCTGTGACAACCCGTCGTGTTGGACAAAGCTGTAGGAATCGAACCCACAACCAAAGTGCGACTGGTATTTATCGCCCACCACTAGACTACGTGAATTACCTAGTTAGTATGACTTATTCTTTTTAGTTAGATGATTTTATGAATTAAGTTTAAGTTTATTTTGGGTTATCTATAGAAATTATTAACCTATCATTGAGGATATGTGATTAGGTTAATTACTTTTCAATATGAGACTTTAAGAGCAACTGATGTTATTTGGAGATAAGTGTTAATTTGTACCTTGGAAGACTATGTGATTAAATCCTTCAAATATTTGGGTTTCAATCATAGTTTGGTTTACATTGAGGAATTTTATGGACAAATTTTTTATTAAATGGTCTTTTTTGAACTTTGGGTATTGTTTAAAAAATTTTGGAGATTAAGAATAGATTTTTTTTATAAAGGATTATCCTTTTGGGGTATTAACTGATCTCATACTAACCTTTTTGGTTATTGTTTTGGTTAAGGTCTAATGATATAGGAAGTATATAGTTATCTTTTGTGGATTAGGAGATTCTCTAGCAGTTGATTATAGCTCTCTTAATATAAACAAGTCATCCTAGATACTCATCTTTTGGAGAAAATATGAGTTCATGTAAGAAATCTAGTAAAAGTTGAAAGTCGACATGACAAGTATGTATTTTTCCTTATGTTATAGTTAAACTGAAAAATAAATTTCTCAATTAAATGTAACTTAAAACAAAAATGTTTTCTATTAACTTTTCCTACTGAGGAATCGAATACCGTTTAACCCACCACATGTTTGTCATTTTCTTATGGTTAACTTTCTCCTAAACATGTTTTCTATCACACTCCCTTAGAACATTACCCTTTTCTTTTTACTCAATGTACATGTTTTCCTACATGGAATTCTATTATGTGTTAACTCGGGTGACCTTTGTACTTATCTTTCTTTATTTTAAAGTGATAGTTTTACTGAATCTTGTTCTGATGTGGGATTTTCAATGAAGTTTCCAAGCCCAATTTTAAAAATTGCAAGGACGCAATTCCGAAAAAATGGGGGAAGGATGTAACACCCTAGATAAATGAAGAATATGATATTTTCATATTTATCCATATTTTTGAATAAGATATTAATGTTACTTTAAAGGGGACGCTATTCTCGATGGCGTACCCAACACACAACAACGAGTTTCTTGGGAATCTTATGTTGCACTCTAATAATAAAATAATATTATTTTAAATGGTAGTAAACACCTAGCCGTTATAATGGCAGGAATGAATGGAACTAACTACAAAATGATTATATATGTTTGTCAAATATTTTTACTTTTATCCAATAAATTTTAGAGGCTTAAAATGTGAATGAATCCAATTTTAAGCGTAAATATTCTAATATTCTTTAAAAGGTCGATTAAATACATTTTGATGGAGATCCTTTTTCAAATATACTTTTGACAATTTTATATGTTATATTTGACAAAATAAAATCCTTCTTTAGAATCTGGACATCAAAATTTACTTTGTGGAAATTTTTGTTATATTTTTGATAAAGATTATTTTTAGTGAAGATGTTGCATTTTAATTAAAAACCTCCTTTTAATCTGATTTATTTATATGGATAGATTATATTTTTAATTGATATTAAAGTGTATTTATAATATATTTTTACCATTTAATCCAATAGTGGTCATTGGAGTTAATTTCACTTTGAAATTGGACTTAAACTAGTGTCAATCTTTTAAGAGATATTATTTCTTAAAAACATGCTATTTGTTTTGACAGCGGGAATTAATTATTAAATTAATTATTGAAAGTTATATTTTTTGAATTTTGTGAAATAGAAATCATTTGTGAATTTGAAATATCAAATATAGATTAGGGTGAATTTTTGGTATTTTTCTGAAAAACTTCATTTTTGATGAATAATGAAACCACTAAGTGGTAGTTAAAAAACTGATTTTTAGTTTAAATGAAACTTTACCACTTCTGTGATTTGATTTTAAAAAATCCGACATACATGGTTGTCATTAGGAATTAAAATTTGTTTCTAATGAGATTAAAATAATTTTTTGGTGAATAGTAACTTTTAAGCTTTAATTGCGATTAGAGGTAATTAGTGTAGTTTAAGGTAAAAATAATGTTTTATTAATATTAAATGACCATTAAACATGTCCTACCCTTATTGGATGAGTCATGGCTGACAAATACAATCCATGGGACAACTTTGGGACCCCATGGAGCCACCTTGGTAGGAAAATGACATTAATAAATTTTTATTTAATGTTAAAATTCAAATGTCACAAAATGTGTTGTTTTACTAAAATAATTTTTACATGGGGTAATACAAGTTAAATTTTTCACTACAATTATTAATTAGGAATATACTAATATTTCCTACATCATGATATTTTCTTTATAATTTTTAGACACTAAATAAATTAAATTATTTATGCCACCATGATGATGCAGTGATTACCTCATTATTTAATGATTTAAATAAAATAAAAGGATAATGTAAAATATAAGACCTAAACTTGTCAAAAACCTGTTCTATCGGTGGATTTGGACACCTTATCACCTTATACTCGAAATATATCCTTTTGGGACCTTTAAAATCCGAAATTCATTATATAATAAAGTAATATTTTATAAATTTCCAAGAGTGCCCATCCTCTTCTCTTATAAAAGGACCCCACCTCTACAACCTCACACACACCACTCAAGCCTTTTTCTCAGCCAAAACCTTCCCATATTATCTGTCCACATCCCTATATTACTCCTAGAAGCCTCACTTTGGGCAGAAGTCTTCCCAAGGAAGCCTTTGAGCCCAAATAAAAAAGAGTTACCCTTTTTAATGGTAGTGTTTTCTCTTATGTTGTTATGTTTTATTTTTCTTCTCCAACCCCCTAAACTCTTTTTATAACATTTTTTTGTAACAACAATAGTATCTTACATATTCTAGGATGTTTTAATATAAAGTATTAGAGATAGACTTACACACACCTACATCTAATGGTTAAAGAATATACTGTTTCTGTGGATGGCGAATTACTGGCTCACGAAACGATGATTGTTCAATATTCTTTTAATAACTTCGAAGGTGGAAATTAAGATGTCACAATATTTATTTATGATATATAATATGTTTATTTTTTCCTTATGCTTCTGTATTTTTCATTTATCGCATACCTTTATGGTTTTCATTACGGGTAAACGCGATATCTTCATTTTAGGATGTGTGGACTACCGCCCCCTCAAAGTGATTTGATTCATTAATGCCATATTTGGGACGTATAAAGGATGGAATTAATGGTATTACATATGATATCATATTGGAATTATAATATACCTTTATATCATTATTATTTCATTCTATTGCGTACAAAAAAATGAAAGTAGCATTCATGCGTACGTATGGCTTATCGTCTCCATGAATGGTACATTTCATTTCTTATCTCCAAATGTAATGTACTAATATAAGTACATATATATAGTGGATATATATGTAATATATTACATATAAATTATGGATATCATTCTGTAATTATATAATATATATATATATATATCTCAAATTGTTTTTAATTCCATTAATATGATAAAAAATGAAAGTAGCGTTCATGCGTACGTACGACCTACCGCCTCCATGAACCGTGCTTTTAATTTTATATCTCAAAATGTTATAGAATAGTATAAAATGAATATATACTGGATATATATGATATTTAAAACATCAATAGAATTCTTTATATGATGTACCCATAACTACATGGAAAATTCTTTTCCAACAAGTTCAATTTTTACTCATGTACCGAACATCGACAAAAATGTCTGATATGAACTCACATTATTAACCAATTATTATAAAATTATAATATGTGATATTAACTGAATAATAATATTTAAAGGAGGTCCTTAAGAAATTATAAATTGACCAAATTTTATTATTCATGAGATTAAATAACGATCGAGTCATGTCGGACATGAGGTCAGGGATCCTACTCCTCTATTTCTTTTTAAGTACAGTCTTTTATGTCATTCCTTTTAAGATCATATTTGTTATTATTGGAATGTTCTTTTATATTAATCTTACTGTACTTTTTATGTTTATATGATGGGAGACCCTATTTTCTCTCATCAATCCATTTTGGATGTTTTGAGTGGCGCCGTTAGGCTGCCGAATTTTCGTAAGGGATCATATCTCTCTCTTTGTTTTTAAGTAATCTCTTTTATGTCGTTTATTTTCAGATCCTATTTCTTAGTTGGGGGATGTTTTTTTATATTCAGATAACTTTAATCTCTATGTTGATATGATGAGATACCTTATTTTATTCCATCAATCCATTTTTTTTTTGAAGTTTTAAGTGGTGTCGTTAGGCTGCCGAGTTTTCGTAAGGGTTTTTTCATCTCACTTTTATTCCCGTGAGATTTATGCTACATTTTCTACCATTTCATTTGAGTGGTATATTTACTTCCCATTATTATACTCTTTGTGTAATATACTTTCGTTTATGAGTATTTACATCAATGTTGTATAGTCCTTCTTTCATGGGGTGTACGTTTTGAAAGTTAACAAATTGGTAAGGGAACCTTTCACCCTCCCCTTTTTAAAAGTCTTATGTTGTTATGTATTTTAATTTACATATTTTTATGATTGGATATGTTCTTATATATCCTTATTGATGTAAATTTTATGTCCAAGTTTTGAGATACCATTGTCTCTCTAATCAACTAATTTTATGAATTTTAAATTGACGTTGTTAGGCTGTCAAATTTTACCAAGGGAACATCCTAACTGAATTTCGATTTCTTTGGGTTCAACATGTAGTTATTTAATATTTCATCCTTTGAATATGTGTGAATGTCCTTTTATTGTTTTAAACTTAATATCCACTTATATTGGGTGTATTTATATTTTTCACACATAATTATGAGATTGATCTATCCTTAATTTAAGGATACCTTCTTTATAAGGGATTTCACCTCATTTTACATTTCTATTGAGACTTCATTGTTCTTATGCACCAATTCACTCTTATAAGGTGTATATACTGTCCTTTGGAATATTATATCATGAATCCATTTATTCTCAAGATATTATAAAGTTCTGATTAAATGTTATTCCTCAATTATTGTATTCAAGTGTCTCTCATTTTGTTAAAAACCCTTTAACTAAAATATCGTTTTAAATGTTTTAATGATTTATTCTTAAAAATATTTCTCATTAATATTCATGTTTTCAAAATGGTTTTAAGATTTATTTATATGGATATTAATTGTTTAAAATTGAAAAAGCATCAAAGAGGTATGGGACACTTTGATTCAAAAATCTCTTTATTAAATGTTTTAAATGGTTTTGAAATTGGTTTTTAGAATGGATTCATTATTTCAATATCTAAAAATGTTATATTTGTTGTTGCAATGTGGGAAATATATCTTTCCTTTATTCTTAAGTTATGTTCTATGATTAGGTTATAGTTCTTGGGAATTTTTTATGAAGATGAGTGGTTCAATGATAAACTAAGGGAGGGTGAGCCCGATATAGCTCTTCAATGCATTGGGTAACGCGAAGAAGTTAAACATTAAGGTTTCTCCGAAGATATTTAAGGAATATAATATGATGGGTATTCCAAACATAACCAAGAGGGTTACTCCCTACGTAAGAATTTTATGAATTCCTCAAGTTACCTTTATGCCTTAAGATTTCTATTTTTTATTCATGATTTGATTAGGTATGTTAAAGTTATTATGTTTTATGCGTAAATTATGATTTTATTGATTCTTATGTATACATGTACTCATGTTTCCTTTCCATATTTCTATATCCCTTACTGAGCTTTTTATGCTCATCCCAAGTCTTTGAAATGTTTTACACAGGACTTAATGATGAATAGGTTCAAGGATGGGAACAAGGAAAGATATGCTATCTAAAACATGGAACTAGACATGTTTCTTTTTAGAGTTTTTTTATTTATGTAAACTTAGTAGAAGTGTCTACTTTGTAATCTTTTGAGATGTAATAGTTATGTCCTAATTCTCTAAAACTCTAAAACTGAAAATATCCTCAATGTTAATTATTGATTTAATTCAATAGTAAGTAATGTTTATGTCTGGGGCCTTATAAAAACCTTATGGTGGTTACAATTGACATGAACATATGTGGAGGCGAGTTGTACCTACCCCTAAAGTAGTATTCCTTGTGGACAATCTTGGTATATGACTTGTGTTTTCAGTTGTAGTTGTATATTTTCAGTTGGGCTTGTATTTCGGCCCCTTACTTTCAGAATAAAATTGTACAATAGCAGTTTTACTTCATTGTTGCATCTCGTTGGGTTCTTGGACTGTGCATTTGTATAGGTATAAAGGAAATGCCTTCTTGGTTTCTAGGATATTACATTCTGGTGCTAGTCGCCGAACCCTATCCTATGGATGGCAGGATTGGGGTAGTCACAGAATGGGTCCTGAGGGACGCGTCGTGAAAATGTGGAATCAGAGGTGTTGGTTCTACTGAAGAACTAAGACTCTTATTTTTATGATGTAGTAATAGTGTTATGTGTTTTGAGTGTGGATTTCAATTTTGAGAGTCCATTTCTAGTGCGGTGGACGATGTATCTATAAACTAGGACCCCGAATTCTAATTTTCGACTCGGTGCACGAAACACTGATTGCGTGTGTTTTGGAAATGTTTTACTTTTGATATATTTCTAGTCATCTCAACAGGTATAACTTATTGACCATGGCGCACCTAGTTCTTCTCAAGATACCTCCATGTAGATTTCCATCCAGGATTCCCGAGAGACTACATGATGACAGTCAACTGAGAGACAAGGCTTCAGTGTAGGGCCATCTTACTGTGTTAGCACCTTTGGGCGGTGCAACGACTACACCACCACCCTTTGGGCAGTAGTTTCCACCATCCCCAATGGCGAACAGTGCACGCCAACTGACCATGTTTCATGAGTTCTTGCTAAAGATACCTCTACGGTTTCGAGGCCAGATAGATCCCCAAGAAAATTTGGACTTGTTGGAGCATGTGGATAGTGTTTTCCGCCTAGTTTGGACACCAGCAGAGTAGATGGTGATCCTAGATTTTAGTATTATCTTTGGAACAATAGGAACATGGTGGACCCTAACTCTCTAATTACATGATGACGCAACCCACACCCGGATATACTTTGAGAACCTCTTCATTGTGTATTTTGTTCCAGCAACACATCACTCAGTGCTTATCCAGGAGCTTCTGATCTTATAGTAGGATAACTTATCAGTGGACCAGTACTCAAAGAGATTCACTGTCCTCTCATGCTAATCCACCAACAACATACGAGACCCATTCTTTAGGGCCTATAACATTGAGTAGGGTCTCCAGCTAGAGATCAAAATGCTGATGATATCGCTCAATATCCCAATACTGGCTAGAGTGCTCAAGAAAGCATTTTTGGTCGAGGGCTTCTTAGCTAACCAGGCACCAACAGTGAGTGCCACTACTAGATGATAGGTATTCTAGTCATCTACAGTAGGAAGTAGTAAGATGATTAAGAAGTCCTAGCATACCAGAACGTCTAGAGGGAAACATAGGATGTAAGGTCGTAGGTGATGAGCTTGCAAGGTCGAGGTGGTCAGTAGAAAAGAAGATTGTGCTCACGTGTGGTGGGAAGGGCCACAAGGCTCACGAATAACCGACCCATTTTTTAAAAGAAGAACATATGGTTGAGGAACCGCCAAGGCAGTGGTTGAGGGTCGAGCAAATAGGTCTGTAGGGAGGCAGATGTGAAAGAGGAGTAGGTTGTGCAGAAGGTGGGAGATGATGGATTGAGGTTATACCACCACCACCCCTAGGTGATCCACCCTGA
Source organism: Viscum album (assembly GCA_963277665.1). Lineage (NCBI taxonomy): Eukaryota > Viridiplantae > Streptophyta > Magnoliopsida > Santalales > Viscaceae > Viscum > Viscum album. The sequence continues at coordinate 1,547,575,282 of OY728142.1, forward strand.
CCACCTGGACCATGTGTACAAGGAAGAGCTCAGATACAGGTGGTAGAGGCCCATGACCATGGTGCTCCATAGATGGTTAGAGGTCTGATTTGGGTCTATTTCCCCCTATCTTCAGTACTTATAGACACAGGTTCTAGTCCCTCATTCATTTACATGGAACCCATTCAAATCTCTGAGATTCCTCTAGATAAGTTGGCTCAAACTTGGGGATTAGAGACTCATATGGAAGAATATTCGATGATTACACAATCTTTTAGGTACGCTGATCTCACTCTAGGAGGAGATATCTTTGACTGGGGTCTCCTAGTAGCAGCGTCGAGTCCTTATGACATCATATTGTGTATAGAGTGGTTATCCATAGTCCATGATCTGATCAACTATTTTAGGGGAAAAGTGTGGTGTGTCTCTGAAGATGGGATCGAGTTTATCTTCACCGATGAGGAGTAAACCATTTCAGTATAAGTTGGACTATCTTGGAGGAGGGTTCAGCCGATTACTCGTTAGTTATCTAGCCTCACCATTAGACAAACTGACATGTAGAATTCGAGTTATCCTATATTGATGGACCAGTATACTGATGTCTTCCCTTATGATGTTCTGGGATTACCTTCTCATAGAGAGGTAGTCTTTCATATCTACTGGTACCCTGGGAAAACAATGATATCTACACCATCATATCAGATGGCTCTTATTGATCTTCGTGATTTGTGGGTATATCTAGAGGACTTGCAGTTATAGGGGTTCATAAGGCCCAGTGTTTCTCAATGGAAATCCCTGATTTTTTTGGCCAAGAAGGAAGATGGTAGTTTGAGGCTTTTCTTGGACTATCAACACATGTACCAGGTGACTATGAAGAACAATTATCCACTTCTGAGGATTTATGATCTCTTCGACCAGTTAAAGGGAGATCGATGGTTTTCAAAGATAGTCCTCAGATCAGGCTGTCACCATCTCAGGGTACGGGATGAGGACGTATAGAAGAAAACCTTCATATGTTGGTATGGCCATTATTATTTCTTGTTGATTCCCATTGGTGTAACCAATGCTCGTATAGTTTCTATGGGACTCATTTACAGGATCTTCCATCTTTACCTTGATCTCTTCATAGTGGTCTTCATTGACGACATCATGATATACTCGTAGTCAGAGAAGGAGAACACCACGCACATACAAATAGTTTTGGATACAGTCTAAGAGAATGGGATTTTTGGAAATCTCTCGATGTGAATGTTCTGTATATGGGAAGTACACTTCCTAGGGCATGTTATCTCAAAGGCTAGAGTCTCAATGGATCCAACAAATATAGAGGTCGTGCTTTCTTGGGAGCCACCAAGGAGTGTGACTGAGGTGTGGAGTTTCATGGGATTGGCTGGGTACTACCAAAGATTTTTACCTGACTTCTCTAGGGTAGAGACACCATTTTCAGGATTGACAAAGAAGGGGATGCCATTCTTGTGGATGGAGAAGTGACAACAATGTTTTTCAGGAGCTGAGGTTGAGACTGACAAGGGCCCCCATCTTGAGGCTACCAAAAGAGGGTGTTGGCTATGTAGTATGCTGCGAAACATCTAGGAGCAAAGTAGATTGTGTCCTATTGTAGGAGCGATTAGTGATCGCCTACATCTCATTACTTTTGAGAAATAATGAGCAAAACTACACTACCAATGACCGGGAGTTAGTAGGAGTGGTCTTTGCACTGAAGATGTGGCAACACTACTTGATTGGTGAACAATTTACTATTTACTTTGATCATAAGGTTATCAGGTATATCTTATGTCATAAGGACCTAAAACTGAGACAACGACGATGGATACAGTTCCTCCAGGATTATGTCTTTGAGATAGTCTATACTCTTTAGAAGGGGAACATAGTAACAGACACACTTAGTAGGAGGTCTTGTCTACTGTTACTGAGTGAGGTGACCGAGCATCTAGCTGCATTGCAGATATCCTTTTTGGATAAAGATGGATAATCTTACCTCTAGTCTATGAATGTCCCTCCCCCACTTCTATAATGAGTTCGAGAGGCATAGCTTGGGGATGTTGATTATAAGGACCGACGTACTCAGATATCCGTAGGACATGCTCTTGATGGATTTTATGATGGTAGGGATCACACCATCTTCTTCAAAGGGCACACCATGGTACCAGTGACGTTACAAGAAGAGGTGTTGAGGGAGTTCCACACATCCCCATTATTGGTATATCCTAGAGTGGAAAAGATGTACCAGGACATCTGGCTTCTATATTGGTGGCCAGGTAAGAAGAATGAAGTGATAGAGTTGGTATCCTGATGACTCACTTGTCAGCAAGTGAAAGCTGAGCATTAGGTACCCGCAGGCTTAGCTCAGCCACTTGAGGTACCGAAGTGGAAGGGGGGTGGAATATCCATGGACTACGTGACAGGGCCACCATGAATGTCCAGGGGCCACGATTCCATGATTGTGATCATTGCATGACTCACCAAGTCAGCCCACTTCCTACCCATATAAGAGAAGGGATAAGTCTTCATATTGGTATATCTCTACGTACAAGAGATTTTGCGACTACACAGTGTTCCATCAACAATCAACTCAGATCGTGACACATTTTTTACATACTGCTTGTGGAAGAGAATGCCGGAGGCATTTAGGATTCAGCTATGGTTGAGTACAACCTTCAACCCTCAGAAAGATGGTCAGATGGAGTGGGCCATAAAGACACTCGAGAACATGCTTCATGCTTCTGCCCTCGATGTTGGCCGCAGTTGGGAGGAAAAACTGCCAATGGTGGAGTTTTCATACAATAACTATTATCACTCCACCATCGACATGGTTTTGTTTGAGGCCTTGTATGGGTGTCCTTGTAGATCACCCCTATGCGGGATAGATCATGGGGAGTCAGCACTTATGGGACCAGAATTGGTATAGGCAACCTCATAGAAGTTGTAGACCACCCACAAGAGGATGGAGACAACATAAATCCAGAAGAAGTATTATGTCGATAGGATATGGAGATCCTTGGAGATTGAGGAGGGTTACCATGTCTTCATATGGGTCTACCCTGAGGAGTATTATAGAGGTTTTGTATGGGCATAATGCTATATCCGAGGATATTCAGACCTTTCCATATCCTCAGCAGAGTAGTCGAGGTGGCGTACCATCTAGATCTTCCCCCAAAGATGAACCAAGTGCATAATGTTTTCCCTGAGCCGCAACTGAGGATATACATGTAAGTTCCATCAAACGTTATTGACTGGGGAGAGATGGACATCGACGACAGGATGTCATTTTCGGAGATACCAGTGGAGATAGAGGATTGACATGATGGGGTCATTCTTTGGAGGTTGATTCCTCTGGTTTGAGTTCGTGGGCAGCATAGGAATCAATAGGAGAGAACAAGGGAGCATGATACTCAAATACATACTTAGTACCCCGATTTGTTTCCCTAGTTTTGTTGTAACTTTCAGGGATGAAAATACCAAAGGTGGGAAGAATGTAATGACATAGAAATTCATTGTAATTTATTTAAATAATTTGGGATTATTAAGAGTCTGCAAAAATTGATGGCACATTATTCCAAGCCTAGTGTTTCCGGAATGGAAATTTGAACTTTTTTAAGATACATTCAGTAATCTTACAGGTTGAATTTTCTAACTTTTGAACCGATGCTCAGAATACATATCAGAGAGCACAGTTGAATCTGTAACACCAATATTATCCTAAGTGAAGCTTCACATCGACCATAGTTGGTAGAGAGAAAAATATAAATTTTTTAATTTTCAAAAAAAACAATAAAATAATTTAATTTTTTTTTTATTTTCTATAACTATTGAGCGGTGAGGGAAGGACCCATGACTTTTCAACCCATTTAATGGATCGACTCTTCTATTTTGTAACATTGATGTTGTAACATTAAATGCGGTTCATAAATGAACCACATTAATGTCATGCCACAAGTTTGTACCCTCATTCTATTTAATTGATTCTCGGGCATGGTATTTTGGCATGGATTCATCTAGAGAAGAACCTTTGAAAATATGACCCAATGTCTTCCACCAATAGGGAACATAAGCTTGGACATAATAGAAGAGATTGATTCAATAATGATGAATTTCAGTAGCTTCATCAAAGCAAAGATTCTTCTTCAACCACCACAATGAATCCAACGAATCTCCTAGTAGGGGGTTTAGGTATGGAATAGGGTTTGTCATTATTTTAATGTGATCTATAAATTACTGTCACTGGTCATAATACTATCACCGAGGGTGAGGCCTTAATGAACAAGGCTCGGACCCTCCACCGCATGATTTTAGTTGTGTTCTTTAGAGTCGGGGTTTTTCAACTTTATGTATCCTTGAAACTGGGAGGTGCCCACTGATGAAGGCGTTGAGGGAGGTTTTTAGGCTTGAACGGAAGTGGAAAATGACAGTAAAATCTCACTCGGTGGCCCGCAAGAAGATCCTCCAGCGCGACACCGGCAGCCAAGGCTATGGCTGCTCCTCACCGGAAGTGGATGCAGGCGGTGCTGCGGCGGGCGAAGAGGCGGCCAACTCTAGGTCGACCACAAAGGTGGGAGACGTCATGCCATCATGATTCGCAGAGAACCCGTCCGCATCATCCAACCCGCGACGTAGGGAGGGACTTTCTCCCTGCTGGTCGTGTGGACACCCATACGGAACCACCTGCCACTGCCAATTAAAGAGTTTAATGGATCTTTGAGCCATTTGAGAGGTGGACTGCGCGACCCACGCACGGGTCATTCCAACCGGTGGGTCGCGCCGCCGTGGCCCCGACCTTCCGAGGTTCGCTGGGCAAGGTCATGGCCTAGAGGGCCGAGCCTTCCACGAACTAGCCCAACCGGGCTAGCCCAGGCTGGTTCAGGCTGGGTTGGATGACCGGGTGGGACTGGACCTGGACGCTCTCGGGCCCAGATATGCTAAAAAGGCTGTATCTTGTGAATCAGACTTCTGTTTGAAGAACTATCTACGGTGATGGAATCCATGGAGAGAGAAGGCTCTTTTGAAATACTCCTCGAGAGTTTTGTAGAATGATGGAATATGACCGAGTTGGATCAACTCCGAATTCAACCAGTCCCTCGGCACTAAAAAGACAATAACTTACAGCATAAGAATCAGGTTGGCATGCCGTCTATTGTGTTGGAAACCTTATGACATGACAGATCATTAGGTTTCTTATTAGGCAGACTTTGTTCCAGTTGAAATATAACCACTTGCTTGAGGAGTGTTTTCTACCAAAAACAAGCTTACTATGAGAAGTAATCTTATGTTTGGATGAGACGTGAAGAATGAACAGTGATTCTGTGTGAATCAGAACCTAGGGATTCTGTGTGAATCATCACCTCATGATTCTGTGTGAATTGGCACATAGAGCTTCTATTCCAATTAGGACCTAGCGATTATATGTGAATCAACACCTAGAAATTCTATATAAATAAGTACACATCGATTCTGTGTAAATCAGCACCTACCGATTCTTTTTGAATGAGCACCAAGAAATTCTATGTGATTAATCACTCATTGATTCTATGTGAATCTACACCTATGGATTTTATGTGGTTCTTGCTGGTGTTAGTACCTATCAATGTTGTGTGGGTCAACAACAGTTCATCTTGACATTGTTAGATGATCCAACCTTATGAATAATCATTTATACTATTGTAATTAAGTTATAAATAGTTTGATATGTGTCTATTTCTTTGTTCTTTGTGATTTAGACCATGGTTTTGGTTTTCCTTTGTGGAATTCTGAGAGAACATCAGGTGTCTCGGGGTCCCTACTAGGTATTGTTATACTCACCCATGTATTTTCTTTTCCCATACCGTGATGTGTCTTATGCAGACTACAGATATCCTTTACTGAGAATCAAGGAACTAGGACCTAACAGTGGTGACAATTGAGGTGGAGAGCTGGGAAAACGAGATGTACCTACCCTTCAGGTAGGATTCCCAGTCGATGATCTCACGAGCTATTTTTGGTTTTCAGTTGTAGTAGTGTCTTTTCTGTTGGGATTATGTCTAGTCCCTTGATTTTATCATACAATTTTACTACATCAGTTTTACATCACGTTGAATCTTTTTGTGTTGTGTAGTGTGTGTTCTTAAATTCATAAAGGTAATACCTTCCCATTTTTTGGATGCTCCTTTCCAGTGCTAGTCACTGACCCCTGGCCTATAGAAGGCGGGCATGGGGTAGTCACGGAATGGGCCCAATGGATGAGTCATGAAAAATTTGTTAATAATTATGCTCCTCGATACCATTTGATAGATAACTCACAAGAAACAGTCATCTTTATTACCCAAGTATAGTAAATATATGAAAGGGGTAAGTTCAAATTCATAGTAAGGAAAAACCTTTCAATAAAATAATAGATTATAAACATGTAGGACAATACAAGGAATATATAACTATCATAATAAATGATAAATGGACCTTATATGATTATCATAAAACATTTTATATTATTATTAGATTATAAATACATCATTAAAGACTCCTAAAATAATGACATGGCTCGGACACATCTCAATAATCATATAACAAATGAACAAGGCATAAAATTGTGGAATAATTTAACGATAAGGTATTATTAAGAAAACATGAAAATTCATGGAAGTGAAATGTATCTTAAAAATTTAACTTAATTATTTGAACCAGTTGTATATGTGACAAAATCATAAGCATATATAAATTCTAACAAAAAAAATCAATGTTCCTTCTTGGGCTTTGGAGAATCCTCCCTTATACCCTTAGTACGGGGATAAAAATTCCCAATAACACCTTTGGATTAGGGATAAATCCTTTCATGTATACATTGTCATGGATTAATCCTCCCATGTACCACATTGGTCTGGGATAAATCCTCTTTTTTACCACATTATCTTGGGAGAAATCCTCCAATATACCTTTGGGTTTGAGAAAAATCATCCCATGTACCTTTTTTGAGCACATGAGACATAAACATAAACCATTACATTGGACTATGATATAGGACCCCACCTAACATCGTCTATATGTACGTGTGACATAAAAGATCAATTATATACATATCTTAATGTAACCTTGAAACAAAATGCGTTTCATAAACATCCAAATAGAAATAATTCACTTTTTTTAATGAACCCTTGAATGTACAATGGATTCCATAAAACATCCAAATGGTATAAATTAACATCATGAGTTAAATCATTTGAATCCCAAAACACTATCACCCAAAATAATCACATAACATGAACTAAAGAAATCAAATTACATCAAAACTCTAATCTTAAAAAAATATTTTATATCATAAAAAATGGATAACGTGATAAAAATATCACTTCATAACAGATAATCCTTGGATTGCAATAAGAATTGAAAATAAAATAGTTTTTAAAAAGATCAATGTAAAACATTAAAGTAAAAAATTAATTTCAAAAAAAATTGAAGGGAAAGAAATTAATTTTGAAAATATTAATATAAATAGTTCAAAATAAATAGAACATGAAAAAACAAAATATTTAAAAAAACAATAAATTAGAAGTAATTTGATAAAAAATTACTTTTAATGTAATCATAAACAATGGTGTCTTGAAATGGGTATAAATTTCTAAAGAAATATAAATGAAAATAATTTGAAAAGTTTTAGAATTAAAAATATTATTTAATAAAAAAAATTAACAAAATATAATGTTTTCAATAAATTAAATGAAAATATAATGTAACATTTTATTTGTAAAAAGTATATTTATTTATGAAATTTATAAAAATACATAAATGTCATAAAAATAAAATGTGGAGTGGATGATAAAATTTATTATTTATAAATGATTGAAAACCCCTTTGAATGTTTATAAATAACCTTGTTCAAATCCAACATATTTAAAATAGTGTTAAATATTCCTTTTAAAAAGGGGTATATAATTATGAAAATAATAAAAAATAATACAAACCAGTAATATAAATAATAGAGGAGAACATTCGAAGGAAGGAAAAATGGAAATGTAAGAAATTATCCATTGGTAGGAATGTGAGTTTTTCTTACCAAATATATATTTTATTTTTGAAAACATTTTATCATAGAATTAAATATTTATATATAGAATTAATTCCCCGAGTGAACAAATAGAAATACCAAATAAAATAGTTAAAAATTGTAAGATCATATAAATCATAAAAATTATATACTTCTAGGATATACTACAACATAATGAAAATAATTGAGTCAAAAAAATACTTACAACATTTATAACATTTGGATAAAAAACCCCGTGAGTTTAATAACACTATATTGAGTGCTAAATAGCATTAAATATAACAGTATTATGATAAAAAATTAAAATTGGAAATTATTCAATCCCTTGAAAAGGAAAAACATTTTATATATTAAATATATATCAATGGATTCAAATTTATGGAAAGGAATCCTTTAAATCAGTGTAAATATGCAACAAAAAACCCCATAAATGGGATATCATGATATTAAAATTATAATAATATGAATAAAAGTTAATTCATGAAATTTTTTATTAACTAAATATTATACACTCCACTTAAATAAGAATTGGTTTATAAATATGAGTTATTCCTCAATGATGGTAAATTCAACAAAATCCCATACTCTGTTCCAGGTCTAGTATGTGCACATGCATAACTTCATGAATAATAAAATCATGTTTATTAAAAATATTATTCGAACCATATACTTATAAATTTAAATTAACATGTACCATTTATTATTCTATGTGGGACACACATGATGTCACTTTTTTGTTAGGGTATATGATTTAGCAATTTTTCCATCAATTTAAAGATTTTTAAGGCAAAAAATGTGAACATTTGAGGGATTTTTAGGGGTATTAGGATTAAGGAACATGGTAAAAACCCATGAATAATAAATTTTAAACCTTATATAATTTTTTACAATAGTAATTTTTACAATTACCACATAGTTTTTTTAACCATTTGGTTTAAATCTACTACCCACTCAAGGAATGGTATTTTTATCAGTTTTCCTTATTTTTAATTTTTGTTTCCACTCATGGATTCCAATTTGTTTTCCCATGATATGGAATGCCTACATGGGCTTATCTCCCTCTCTTATGATCACTCAAGGTGATTTACTGGTTGTTTCTTGCTGATTAACCACCAGATTTAAAGGGTTAGGGACATATTCCCCTTCCTCTTCATTTTTCCACTCTCTTCATCTTCTCCTATAAACATAGTGTCATGTATGGATTATTTTCTTGATTAGAGTTGTTAAAATTTTTGGATATTGTTTTGAAATGGTTGTGAGATATATCTGGTGTCCCTTTCTGGTGGATTTTTTCAAAGGAAGTAAGGTTTCACCACATGTGATAGGTGTTTCAGTTTCATTTTCTTTTGTTTGAGTGTTTCATTGATCTTGGGTTTTCTAAATTCATTCTTATCTAAGGTAATTGTGGTGTTATTTAAAAAGTTTTCATTGGTAAATTGTTTCTTTGGATTTTTTTTCAGGTTTCAATTTTTTAGAATTTCATATTTTAAATATTTTTTTGATAGAGATGGGTGTTTTATATAATCTATAGTTTCGATAAAATTAGTATAATGCGGTACATTGATAAGAATTAGGATAATGAGGCTTTAGTGAAAAATTTACTTTCAATGTACATTACCTTTTTTGATCAATCAGATTTCTTTGTTTTTTAAGGGGTGCCTATTCTTTAGAAAATGAAATTATGTTTCCATTGGTTTTTTTATTATGATCATTATTTATTTTTATGTTCTTGGAAATTTTTTATATTCCAAACTATTTTAAAAATTTATTTCCAAAATTATTTTTTACAGATATATGAAAAGTGAAGGCTCAGTTGGAACTTATGAGGTAATGTTAAATGTGTCCTTATGAGCCCCCTTGTGTTTATTATTGTTGTTATGATATCCATGTGATGGATAACATGTTATGTGATTCATGTTTTTCTTCTATATTTGATATATTTTTCTTAGGATTTAAGGGGGTGGGAATTAAATTATAACACTGTTATCCCATGTGTCTTGTTATTGTAATGCGATGATGTTATAGTTCATGGCCCACATCCTATAGTTATTTTGTAAGGAGATCAAGGCTGCTAAGTGGGATGTAGTTGGACATTTTGTTGATTTTTTAGGTTTAGCACTACATACTACCTGTTATGTGTAAATAACACATGGATAGTAAGATTTTCCTCTATGAGACTAACTAGGGTGATTAAGTTGATTGATGTGTGATCATTAACCTTTTGGGAGTAGGTCCACATATAGGTGTCCTATGTTGTCTATTTGGCCCCTGCGGTTTTGCCTCATGATATTTATCACGTGTTATGATTATATTCAGATGAATCTTATACTATAATTCAAGTTAATTTTTTTATGTGAGATGAATATTTTTGGATGGTCTTTATTGTATTCTTTTTTTTCTATCATGATTTATCCTTGATTTTGTATAGTGTAGTTCCATCCATTTATTATAATTTTCTTTCAAGATTATTTAATTTTTTTCCATTATTACCATTTATTATGGTTTTTAAAAGGTTTAAAAAAAATAGGTATGGTTATAAAAATGTTTTCCTTATTTATAAATTTATAAATATTTTAAACCAGGTGTGGGTTTGCTTTAAAAAGTTACAATTGTTATAGTGAAAGGTTTGGCTTCCATTGAAAGTGTTATTGTTTGTTTATGAACTATACTTGTGAAATGGTTTTTGAAATGGGAAAATTTTAATATGATATTTTTTAATAATTATTTTACTCAAAATTTTTATGGTGAAAATGAAATCCACTTTACCATGTCTTATTTTAAAATTAGAAGTATTAGTTTCATTTATAAAAGAACATAAATGGATTCATGGTAGTATCCTAATCAATTCAGTTCAAACCATACATTCTCACATTTTTAGTATTCCATTTTAATGTATTTTATAAGGTTCAATAGAATTTGATATCAGGTTAGACATAATTATGTATTTATTAGGAAGCAGATAGTTTCTGGTAGCATGGTGGTTACTAGAAAGTTACATAGGGATGGTGATCAGACCTTCAGTTTTCTGAAGATGGTGGGATCACGTTTTGGTGTGTCCTATTTATTAATCCAATTTTTTATTTTTAGATTCTACTATTGATTCGTAATCATTTTATTAGATATTTTTATCCGATATTTCCTCTCCCTTATATTCTTGTTTATTGATCAATATATTATGTTTGGATGTTTTTACTTGAAATCTAGATGGTGAAACCATCCCTAATGATTATATTTATACCATAATATCTTTTCATTAGATTGGGGGGGACTGGGGACACACATCATATATGTGGAGGGCCAGTCTGGGTATTCCTTTGTGTGGGGTCTTAGAATGTTCTGTTACAATATAATACATCTTTTTTCTATATTTTCTCCTTGTGTTTTTATGAAAATATAATAGGCATCGAATTATTTTGGTAATCTTAGTGAAAAATAATATTAATTTAATAATATGTTAAATACTTAATATAATATTTATAGAATTATATAGAAATAAAGATTTTATAAATATATTATAATAAAATTATTTTTCATGTTTAGATATTCATCCGTAATATAATTTTAAATCATTGTTCATATAGGTTGTTAAATCAACCAAAATCGGAACACACTTTAACTCAATTGGTAAATATGATTAAGGCAGTTCTTCTTTTGAAATAATATCATTATAATAGAATTTTAATAATATATATTTTTTCTTTTTTTTATCATGGTGAACAAAATTTTAAGATTATTAGACAATTTGTGAAAATCTAGACGAAAAATGAAAAACATTTCTTGGGATTACACACATATGCATGTTTAGCATTACCGTTTATCAACACTTAAGAGGAGGCCATGATGGGTAATAAATTGAAATATAATAATTGTAATTACATGATATATATCTTATTATTAATCATTATAACCATTAATACCATCCATTAATGGTGGTAATGGAAAAAATAACGATATTGCTTTGTGAAGGTAGTAGTCTGTGCAATGCACTAACAATATTGTTTTGTTTTTCTACGTGGATATAAATGAAGTAAAAAGTTGTGTACCATTAATATAAAAACAAATCAGTATAATAATTTTTATTAATTCATCATTTTTTATGGATATAAGATATTTCTAAGAGTATAATATCGAAGAAGAACATAATAAGAATATAATACCTTTGTTGGAGACATAATATTCCCATAGAAGTTCCCCTGAAATTGAATCATTTACGATAACTATGAGTGACCATGTGCTTATTTTTGTGTGTTATTATTATAGGGAGAGTGAAAGGGAATATTTTCAATAAGTAAATCTATTTTTATGTTCATCTTTAATTGGAATAAGTGATACCCATTTATAAGCTGATAAAATGTTAAATTTTTGAAATATTCATCATTTTTCAATAATGTCGCGAAACGATTCAGTGTTCAAAGACTAAAAAGTGAAAATAATTGGATTGGTAGTATTTAACATATAAAATCCAATCATAAATTCAATTTAAAATAAGGTAAGTGTGACATAAAGATTTTTCTATACCTTTACCCTTTTACCCCAATTAACTTTTACCATTGTAATTAATTTTTAACAATAGTAACTCATATAAAAAAAATTATTACATTACCTAATATTAAAATTATTATTTAAAAATGAAAAATAATTTTAAAACAATAAATTTCTAATTTTGTGACAAGTTAAATTAAAATTAACTATCTTAATCGCATAGAAATCCTTTTTAGAAAAATATTATTTTCAAAAATTAAAATTTAATATATGATATATAAATATTAGATTATGAATTTAATGTAATAAATTGATTTAATATAAAAACTAAAATTTAGAAGGATTTATAGAAAATAAAAAAATCAAAAATTAACCATCTTGAGACATAATTGGTTGTAAATACCAAAAACTATTTTTCACTATCATAGAATTTTAATTTAGTTTTAAAAAATATTTTGTAATGAATTATGAGTTAAAATTCTATTTTAAAATTAAAAACTCTATTCCTTAAAAAATTAATTTAAAATTAAATGTTTTTTTAAATTTTTAGGATAATCATACATAACTTTTATGTCATAAAAATATTTTCTAAATGAAAATAAACATTTAAAAATACTAAAAAATTAATACTATGTAAATGTTTATGTATGAAATTTAAAAAAAATATTTAAAAAAAATATTTTTTTAATTTATATTTTAATGGAGAATAAAAAATAAAAATAAAATGTTTTTGTTATAAAAAACATTTTTCAAATACTAACACCTATTAATTGTTTAATTTTTTAATATTTAATGTTCTTTTATATTAGGATTTATTATATATTTATAAAAAATAATCTATTATAGTTTTTTGGTATTTTTTATGTTGGGTGCAGCACGTGACATGAGTTATAGAATATAGTATGCAATATAAATGATCTAAAATCTTAGATCATTAAATTATCCACCCTTAAATAAATTATGTCCACACTATTTTAATTATCTATTACTAATGAATATAGTTAACTATATCCATAAGATTTATATGAATAAAGGGATAATTTCAAATGTTTTTTTCAAACTTACTAATTTTTTTGACATTCATCTATTCATTCCTAAGTGGAACATTCAAATATTGAGTTTCGTTCTAACAATTTGAGCTATGAAAATATCATTATTTTGTATCATAACTCATATAATGGAATAAATTTTATAATAGGGATCATAGTCGTACTTATTATGATAGATCATCATGTGTTGATTTGAAATATTAATTCTAATTAACTTGTTATCACAATTGATGTTGAATCCATGAGAAAACGTGATATATTCAGTGACCAAAATCACATTAAGGTTCATTATAGAGGAACAAGTAATATAAACTTGAATAATATTCCAATAAATATCATACTGAGATACAATTATAATATAATATAATATCAAAATATTTGGGGGTTGTTTCTATACTCTTTGAAAACAATTGAGGTCCACTAGGTTGGACAAAATTAGATTCTAATTGGACATCAATAGATCTAGAGTAGAAAATGAGTGTATCATTTACCCTTGTTTTTCCTAACATACATTAAATTTTAGTGATTTAATAGGATTTAAATTGTTTTCTTGGATTATGATTTCATTGATGTTTGTTATACTTGCTAGCTATTGTGTTTGGGAATTGTTTTTCTTAATGCCCAAACTGCAAACATTTGAGGCACTCAAAATACTTCAACTCTATTTTATTAGTCATTTGTTCATCCCAACTTGAAAATAATGTTATTTATGTGTAATCCTTCCCCACGTAAAATAGGTTCTTTCTCTTTTGAGACATTCCATTGGGGTTTTCTTGAAAAAAAATTATGACATGTTTGATGTGGAATCTTTTTTCATTCACTGTCTTTGACACCTGATCTTCTATGAAAATCCTTACTCCAATTATTTAGTGAGTTATTATTATTTGAAGGAATTAAATTATTAGTAATAAGTTGAGATACATGGGTTACCATAACTAAAATATTTTCAATTCCAGCTTCTATCCCACTTGATTTCTCTTTTCAATATTCTCTATTATGTCTGTTATTAACTTTTATTTTTTATTCTTCAGTTATTTATACAACCAAAAGTGTTAATCATGGGGTATAAATTTTTACATTTAATAGGAATTATTGAAAAATTCAACCTCAACATTTTTTACTCTTCTCAACCATCACATTATCATTTAGTTAAACTTAAATCACGTTTTCTTCAATCTAGGTTTATTTATGTAGTGTTCTCTCAAAATTTTTTTACTTAATTCCTTAACATAATCATTCCACCTTAATATATTTTAATGATAGTTTGTCACAACCAAACATCTGTAGTAATTTTTATTTTTATTTTGTGATTTTATCTGGCTTTAAAATTGATTTGTTGAGGTGTAGGTTGGGCCGGCTTGAGTTCTTGCGCTGTCACTGATAAATAAGCTTCTTTGGCTTGTCAGCATTAGGTATAAGTGAAGGGAATGGTTAAAGCCATCTGACATCATCGAATCATTGTGCGGCTTGCCTGGTGCATTGGTAATTAATTAATTAACGAGTTAAATAATAAATTGACCACAAAATAAATTAGGGATGATAAAAGGAATCAATAATAGTATAATAATAATGATAATATAATTTGAAAAAGTTATTATTATTTTTATTATTTTATGAAGGTTATTTTTTATTTATATCATTAGTATTATTATTATTATAATTATTTTAGTTAATAATTTTATTTGGTTTTTAATATTACATTCATGTTATAATTGTAAAATAATAATCATATTATGAATATTACTACCAATTTCAAATGATTATTTTTAGCTTAGATTGTGTATTTTTTTTGGGATTCCTTTCATTTTTAATTTTGCTTTATTCTTTCTATCTTTTCTTTTACTTTTATTACTCTCCCTCATCCTCCCTCACCCTCACCATGAGGGACCCTCCCCCTAACCCTACGCGATGAACCCTTCCTCATTCTTTACACCTACAACTTGACTGTTGCCTCCTCCCATGACTCTCTTTCAGCTACACTAAATGATGACCCATGTCACCCAGCTACCTTGCATAGAACCCGCATCACCCATCTCACAACATTCTCACCCCAATCCTGTCATTAGGATCCTTGACGGTGTTTCCTTATAGAAAAACATCTTCCATCACAACCACTTATTTCAGTTGGGACCCCCACGAACACCCCCCCCCCCACACATGAGATCCACTTCATTAACTCCTTTTTTATATTGTATGGTTTTTTCATTAGTATTCTTGGATGTTTTGGGGTTTACTTTAATGATTTGGGTTAAATGTTCGATTTAGGGTCAAACTGAGTTTGTTTTCATTGTGATTGTAGTGTGGTGGAAATTACACACCCAATTTTCAATGTTAGTCAACAATGAGGTAGGTGGTTCCACATATTGTTATTGTTTGATGATTTAATTTTTGTGTTTAATCAATGTAGTGAGTTATATAATTATTTTTCAAGGTGTGATATTGTTTAAATTGTGGTTTGATAGATTTAATATTAAAATTTTTATGAAATATTAGTATGATTTTTTTGTGAGATAAAACCCATGAGGAGATATTTATCACTATTTTATAAACTCTTTTGTTATTTTATTAAAATGGGTATGGGGATAATTTGGTGTTTAGGTGTGGTGACATGGTGTGTTTAGTTTTAAAAGAATACATTGAGTGAGCTTTGGTATTTTGAATCATGCGACATATTTGGAATATTTTTAGTATGTTCTCCTAGTGACTTGCTTAATTATGATTTTTTTATTTACTATGCTGTATATGTCCATGTGTGGCTTCAAAATGTTTTTAGTTAGAAGAAAAATTTTGAATGAAGATTTTAATGTTTAAAGTCATGCCTGATATTTATATACAGTTTGATAAATATTTTGGGTAGTTTGTTCAACTGTGGTAATGTGCTTTTTAACTGCGAAATTGTTTTTTTTTAAATTTTATAATTGATGGAGATTCTATTTTGAACAATTTTTAATGTGCATATTATTTTAAAATGGGGTATTTGTGTGGTAAAGTCTGGTGTTGGGAAGTGGTAGTTTCTCTTTGGTTTTGCTTGTTTAAATTTTACATGTTACATGAACTCTGAACCACTGGATCACAATTGGGAAGCTTTGGTACTAAGTGGGAGGGCTAGGACTAGTGTTCTAGGGACACAAAAGAGGCATCAACCAAGTTTCACTTAGCTAGATTGATGAATATAATGCTAACTAAACTTTTGGATGATGATTGGAGACCACTAGGTTATGGGAATGTTCCCTACTAGTGGCTCGTGCATGATAACCAATGTGGGTGTGGTTCCCACACCACTTTTCACCGAGATGTGTTGTTCTAGGGTCCCACTTTTTGCTATTATCAATAGGGCCTTTCCCTTGTGTTATGATCATCCATTATATTTATCACACCAGCGACACACTATGTGAAATTCGGGTTAACATGAAAACAAGTGTTTGTTTGTGTTGTAATTTAAGTTGTTTCTTTAAAGTAGTTATCCTTAAAATAATTTTCTTTAAAAATGATTAAGCATTTTATTCCTTCCATCTGATAAAGTGGAAATTTTATTTTTCATTAAATAATTATGCGCAAAATATTTCCATTGTTTCATCCTATTGAGGGTTATATCACACCCTAATTAAAACTTTAGGAGTATTTAGACTTGATCATATTTGGCACAGGTAAGGGAAATGTCTTTGGAGATGGTGGTTTAGGATTTTAGCTTCATTTCCTTGGTGTGGTGTTATGGAGAAGGCCAAGGGGTGATGTCCCTTTACTATTTGGTGGACTTAGTGTTGGAATTTCTACTCTTTTATAGTTTTGGTCCTCTTGTGTGTGGTTTAAAACCATGTTTTCAGTTTTTAAATGTACATATGTATTGATTGATTTGTAATTTTCAAATTTATTTTATTGATTATTATAGGTTGTTTTATGTTTCTTAAATTGTGTAAATATTTCCTAAATTGTTATTTAAGATCCCTGGGAACTTGTGCCAACTTTTGGGGATAAGGAATGCCCTTTGGGATTTTTCACGGACCAGGTCATGTATCAGATAGATGGAGACCCAATTTGGTTTGTGACAAAATGGAATCAGAGCCATGTTTTCTTCCTGTTATTTGAGGTTATAGGATGATCAGAGATAGGAATGTGTTAGGTGCATGAAGAGCTTCAAAAATTATTTCTCATTCTGATCCCCATTTAACCATGGTTAGTTTAGGATATATGTTTCCAGATTTTGTAATTCCCTAGAATTTTTGTATAATTTTTTAATTATATGGAATTATTTAAAGATTGTGAAATCTGACTATGCTTGATTCCGAAGCCCGGAGTTCCCAGAATGATCCGTCAAAATTTTGATACACTTTAATTAGAACGCTTAAGCGGTTTTATTGAAAATGTGGAATAACTCATAAATAGTTTCCCGGATCAAAAATCTGAGGCCACCGTTGTGTTCAGAATGGCGGGTTTACCCCAGGCCCGAATTAATTTTTGTTGGCACGAGCCTCCTGTGAGAAAGCCTAAAAATGGAATAATCTGAAATAAAATAATTAAACAAATTATTTTATTTTTTCCAATTATTATAACTCACAATCGGTAGCTCGGATCAAAAATCATAGACCATATATGAATGCGTAAGGGATTACCTTATTTAAAGAGAGACTAACTTTGGACGGCATGGGCCACCGGTGAATGTTAATTTTTCCGTAAATAAAATAATTAAGTGAAAATTATGTTATTGTAAAATCCATAACTTTTATACTGTAACTCAGATTAGAATTTGATAGTACATTTGGGTTTTTTGGGGTGTTTTTCACTTTGGAAAAGCCTAAACTCAACTGGAACGAGTCGAGGGTGACTGTTAATAATTTTCCGAACATTTTTTGGGTACATTCAGTAAATGCGCAAACGACGTTCTGTATATTTTGAACCGGTGCTCAGAATTGAAATCTGACGACACTGTTGAACTCACATCGTCAATATTCGATTAAGGATATAGTCACATCGACCATAGTAGGTCCAGAGAAAAAAAAATAGTTTTTGGAACTTTTAATAGAATAAGTAAAATTAATTTTTTATTTTATTTTTATTATATTCCTCTAATGGACGAGTGGTATGGTGGGACCAGTGACTTGTCAATCTAATAAATGGATTGACCCTCGAAACTGAGTAACAATAAAGTTCTGGGAAATTAAAAAGCATCCAAATTAATGAGCCCCATTAACTCTCCACGTTTTTACTTACCATCCCCCTCTTATGTAAATATCGATCTAGGGAAGGGGTATCAGAGAGCTTCTCCAAGAAGTGAATTGTTGAATGAATGTTGCAACGCCATACCCTTTGAAGACGAAGCTGACCCAGCAGGAGGTGATGGACGACATCAAACCACCAATGGTAGATGTGAGAGTGGCATCTTTGGGAGCTAGTCACGGGAACTAAGAACATGTTTAACCAGTAAGAACAGACGATTCTCCAACGTCCAAGGTAGGGGTAAGTTTTTTGATCGTTTTTGATTTTCCTCTTCCCTGTTCTTGTATTTATACGAAGAACACAGGTCAACCGACTAATGGCTTGACCCATGATTTTTTTCATCTTTTCGTGAGGTATTCATGGGGTATCTGGTAGTGTTTGTTGTCGATTTATATCCCCTTGCCCTGTTCATGTCGACCCCCTTGATTCAAGAACATTATTTCCACTTTCTACCATTCTAACACGGAGGGTGCGGGCCAAACGAACACGACAGACCCCTCCGCAACCTTTATTGAATATTTGGTGGTCTTTAATCGATGACGACGTCCCAAGACAAGTGCCAGAATCTATGGAATGAAGAAAGGTCCACCGGGGCACGGTCGGTGTCCCAAGGAATGTCTTCGGTGACCCGTGCCGGCGATCAACACTGAAGGTGGTTGGAAGAGGCGGCCGACACACCGGCTGGCCGTGAAGACGGTAGCGACGCGTGTCCACGCCGCCCGACAGAGAAGTTCCATGGTGTGATGCCGCAGTGGAGAGGGAGGGGCGGCCGTCTTGCTATTGTCTTCTAGAGAAGCTGCAGCAGGTGACCGCGCCGCATGGAGGGGCTGGCCATCTGGCCAGCCGAGGAGTCGAACAAGCCACTGCACCGTGGGCCGCCTCACCGCGGGCTTCCAAACCTCAGGTTGGTGCACTGCGGGCCATAGAAGCATGGGCCGCCTCACCGTGGGCTACTGCACCGCAGGCCACGGAACCGCAGTATGCAGCACCGTAGACTGCCCAGCGGCCCAGGCCGTACCCAGGTTGGGCCGGGGCAATTTGACCAGGATGGACTCGATCCAGACCAACTTTGACCCTTATTGTTCTTTCGACCATATCCTAAGATACGAGCGTCCATTTGAATAGCTGTAAATGGCACTGAAACCCATGGATAGAGACGGTAATTTTGGTATACCACACATGAGTTTTGGATAAAGCAAGTGTATGGAAGGGTTGGATTGAACATGAATCCAACCGGGCCCTCAGGACTAAAAGGATAATAACTTACGGACCGAGCGTCCGATTGATGCATCGTCTATTGTGTTGAGACCCCATTTTCATGGAGTTCATTTGGGATACTTCTACATGGGACTTAATGGTAGTTGGAGTATCGAAATGTCGCTTGAAAAGCGGACCATCACGAAATCAAGAGAGCTTATTGCGGGAACCCTGTAGCTGACTGTAATATGAAAAAGGGATCTTATGTGGGTTTGTGCTTTTGGATCCAACGTGGGTCTGTGTTCAATCTTTTCACTTGGATCTGCTCTAAGAATCGACGTGATACTACTCTAGGATCCTATGTGGGTCTGCTATACTAGGATCATACATAGGTATGTTGTACTAGGATCTTTTGTGGGTCTGATGATTAAGAATCCAACATGGCTCTGCCTCTTAATGGAGTAAGATGATTCAGATGTTACATTAATCATCTTTACTACTGTAAATAAGTCAAACCTAGTGTGATATGAGTCCTTAAAATAATGGTGATACCTTTATGGTATTCTTCTGTGTGGCATACCTTTGTGGTATTCTTCTATGTGGCGTACCTTTGTTTTACTTAACCTCATGGTGATACCTTTTTGGTATTATTTGGTGTGGCATCCCTTTGTGGAACTTACCTTTATGGTGATAACTTTGTTGTATTATTTTGTGTGGCATACCTTTGTGGTACTTATCATTATTGTGATACCATTTTGGTATTCTTCTATGTATTGTTACCATTGTTGTGTTACCTTTTGTGGTATATATTCTTTTGTGGAATAATTGAGCTTCAAGCTAATGATTTGGGCCTTTTGTTTCCTCATGAATGAGATGAGTATACTTAATAACTTAGGTATATTTATGGGCATATAAATATGTAGGGTTGACTGTTGTTTTCATGCTTTGTGGATTATCCTTTGTGGATTTTGGGAGGCTTTTGGGGGTCTCGGGGTCCCTACAGAGTATCATTATACTCACCCCTACATGGTCTACGCCTGCACCTTGTTGTGTTCAGTGCAAATGATGGACATCGTTGACTACGTACGAGAGTATAGGGACTGGAGTTAGCTTGGAGGTGGACATTAGGTGAGGCGTACCATAGAGGAGACCATTCGAGAGCTGTAACTACCCTTCAATTAGGATCTTTGGCGGGAGTTTGCAGGATCTGTTTCAGTTTACTTGTACATTTCAGTTTTCTTGTACCTTCCAGTGGGGATTGTATTCTACCCCTTTTTTCATACTCTACACACTCTTTTTTCTATATATTTTACTTGTGTTCATATCTTATTATGTGCTTGGTTGTGTGTGTATAGGTTATAGAGGCAATTCCATCCCCTTTTTAGGGAATACTCCATTCTGTGCTAATCAGCAGCACCTGGCCTTTGGAAGGCGGGCTTGGGGTAGTCACCACATGGGCACCAGGGGACAGGTCATGATAGATTTGGTCTCTGTGGATGGGGAATGGTCGTAAGAGTAAAATGCTATTGTGCGGGGTATCATATGGAAGAGCGATCCATGTGATGACCAAGAGTACGGTTCGACACTCCTAGTGGTTGGATCATTCCTTTGGAATGACCTAGTAAACCATGTAGTGAAGTTTGGCATGACTACTAGTTCTCTGTTAGGGTTCTTTAGTGTTGGTGATTTATTTGTTTACTCTTGGTTTGGCATGAATGGGTTTTTAAAAGGAAAGAACACATTGGGGTTGCTCTTATTTTCACTTGGTATGAGTTTGAGATGATTCTTGGTGTGTTTTCCCATGGACATTATTTCTATATTTTGGAATTTGGTTTGTTGAAATCGAATATCTAAAAGAACAACTTTTATTATTTGAAATTGAAATGAGTTATTTTGGAAGTGGAATGCATTTCAAAAATTTACCTTGAATTTTTGAAATGGTTTTTGAAAAATGTATTTTTAAAATGTTGGGAATGCTTTGTTTTTAAATTGGAAGATCCATTTTTGGTCTAGTGGTATTCATATGGGTACTTGTGTGTGTATGTGTATCTGATTAATAAATAGTTGGGGGATCGTTTGGATAGGTGCTTGAGAGGAATCAAAATTCATATTTTTGGGGAATCATGGAATATTAGTGTGGGAGATTTATTTCAAAGGCTTATTCATGATTCCTAAATAGTCTATTTGGATAATTTGATGGAAAATTGATTAGTGTTTTCATATTTTTTCGGTTATGTTGGGAGTTTTGAGATAATTTTGTTTGAGTGGGCCAAAGAAAAAAATTGTGGTATTCTCTAAAAAAATTTATGGTTAAATGAATTTGGAATTGGAAAATGGTTTTCAGACTGGAGTGAAAATAATGTTTTTAAAAGAGATTTAGGAATTTTTGGGAATAATGGTATTCAAGTGTGTTTTTTGAAAATTAATTGATGTCTATGGGATTTGTGTATGATGTGTGGATATTTATTTTTGGTGTTTCCCGGTTTTGTGGAAGGTTATTTTTGTGTTTCTTGTTTGGGATATTCACTCTAGAAAGGTCCCATAAATTTATAGAATGTTTCTCTCAGTTCTTAGCTAAACACAGTCTCTCAGTTGAGTGGTAGAGTTGGGTTCTGTTCAATTGGGTCATCTTTTTATAGGAATCGAGGTTAGTTTAATATCGTTGAGTTCATTCGGAAAGTTGGGAGTGTATCCAGTTTATGAGGGACATAAAAGATTATGTGGGAGTATGTTTTCTTGAGTATTTTTAGAGGATTGGGACTGAACTAGTGAATGGTAATCATTCCATTTATGTTGCAAATGGGGATGTCTTTAGAAATCCTTAGAACTATCTTCATCTTCAGTTTGTACCTAACGAAGTGAATGTTAGGGAAAGAGGTGGATCTCCTAGGTTCTTGACCAGTTGAAAAATGATGAAGGAGGTGTGTTGACCCATCAATGAGTCCAGTTTCATGTTCCCCAGGGATGGTGTGGAGAAAATAGATTAAACCACATAATAGTTGTTGGTCTTCTTTATATTGTTGTAAGTGAAGTTTCCTCATCGAATGAGGAGTTTGAACTGAATGGACCTATTCTTTGAGTGATCCTCCCCCCAGTTCATGTGTCATATACCATAGAACAATCAATCTTCTAAATATAGTGTGGTCAGTCGAGAAATCCATATCGTTCACCACAATTATTATTATGTATGGTGATGGAGTGGCTTCTTAGGACATGAGGAGAGAATGTAGGATTTTTTTCCAGTGGAGGATGTTCCTGTCAGTTTTGGTATTCTTAAGAAAGCTAGATGGTGGATGCTTCAGACATCTGATCCACAACCATAGGTCCCAAGGCGAAGCTCACGCACAATCAAAACTCATTGGAAATTGTATGGGTTTGGTCTGACATATGTCACGACCCGCTCTCCACAAATATTACACCTTATAGGCCAACGATGTGAAGAGGGAGATAATGTCCCCCTGAGTCCCACCTCTATTAGGCCATGGGTTGGCGACTAGCACTGAGGGTATTGTAAACCCACATATGGGAGGCATTACCCTCTATGAGAACAATTAAGAAAGATATAGATAAGATAGACACTAACCAACTCCAAATCGGACAACAATATAAATGTAATCCCAAGTTCACATGTGTAGTGTCATGCAAAACTACTACAACAGAAAGGGGAAAACAACAAGTAACCAATAGAAAGGAAAAACAACCACAACCACGATGCCCAAAACAGCTCCTGAAACCCTAAGAAACTAGAAACTAGCACGATATCCAAACTTCTCCAAGTCCTCTGAAAAAAATTTGTATATACATAGGGTGATTATAAGAGTATACTCAGTTGGATCCTCCCCGATTCCTCTCATGAAAAATTAATGAAATCAAGCTAAAGAACATTAGACAATAAGTGAAACTAACTTGTCACCTAAACAGGTATACTGTGTTCCTAGACTCACTATGGATACTCTCACCATATAATGCATACAAGTGTATATACTATAATAATGAATATCAAGGGTACCCCACTACAACTTCCCCACTAGTTTTCCGCTTTTCCCGAACGTCTCAAGTCCTAATCATCTCTCTCCAAAAATACTTGCCCACAGAAACCTTGGAAAAGCACCACAACATGAATCTTGTGCAACAATACCACATTGTCCATGCAAGTAATTTAACCAGGTAGTTTCTGGGAGCCAACGCTACTCACATAACATGTATCATATGTCGGGTATTAATCCTCATGCCATTAGAGACCATACATCGAGTAAGGATCCTCAAGCCATCACAACCTATACACATTAAACCTATAGTAGTCCATTTGAATCTAAATCAAGAATATATGTGTGTGAATAACCTCAATCCATTACATCCCTCTACACACATATATGGGAATAACTAACCATTGTGGCTACCAACACAAGTAACTACCTAGAGAAGAGAGAGGGCCAAAAGGGGGTAGTCGGCCATCCATCCTCCCACCAGAATATTGGGGGAAACACTAACCATGGATCAGAATCCCAGGGGTGTTATCTTCTCTAATAGACGGGGTGGAGTAGCATATAGAAACACCAAAAGTTCAGAATATACTATTTCTCACAACCACACTATGGGAATAACCTTGTCTTTGAATCAACTGCAGCTAACGTCTCTCGGACTCCTAATTGCCACTTTTAAGACTAGGTATCCTATAAGAACCCAACCATTTAAAGAGATTTAATACATTTCTTCATTCCATTTTTATCAGTTGAACATTACATTTATTAATTATTTAAACATTAATTAACCATCAATAATTTCCACATTATATTTCGTCTTAATCACACCAAAAGTCCATTGACCCTTTAAATTGTAACCTCAACATTGCATCCCAGAAAGCTCCAACCCCTTGGGTAAACATCATTTATTTAATTATTTATTTACAACATTACCTTCCCATTTTCCCAAAATTTAGAAAAACATTCTATGCTAGTAAACCCAAGGGGGATCAACATGATGAGTAGATGGACTACCCATTGAGTCTTTATCGCATATAGCAATAGCATAGACCCATCCTTCCTTGAGAATCTAAACACGAAAAGAACGTGGCATACCCAACACGTCATCTCCCCTTTTGAAATAGGGTATGAAAAACTAGATGCCTTGAGCAAGGGGGGAATGTAAAGCAGATAAACTACCAATAAGAATCAGCAAGCATCCAAACAATCACATCCAACCCGTTTCATCATCGATGGTGTCCTCCCCAACACCCAAATGAATAAACTAAAGTATATCTACACTATATTCATTCACTACAGCCGAAAAAAGTAGGCCTCAATGCCCCCACGTATCAAAATATCCATCCAAGTCCACATCACAACACAAGCAGAAGGAAAACAAAAATCATATCAGTTGGCTCTTGGCCCTTAAACAAGAAAAAGGGTGACTCCGAACCCTACAAAGAATTATCTATTATCAAAAAAAAAACAATTCATTAATCCATATTAGAGTAACCAATTTATTATTCATAGGTTTTAGCTTCAGGAAACATAAAAAGTAAGCTTTAAAAAATTGATTAAACATTCTTATTACTTTAATTTTGCTAACATCAAAATTAGAACAACTACCATCAAAATCATTCATATGCCTCTTTACCTTTAGACAAACAATTGTTAACTAATTCCAAATATATGTTCATTACCCATTTCCATCAATAACAAAAACAGAAAAAATGAACGAATATATATCACACTATATAGAAAAAATAGAGGCAATAATCTATGATGGATATCAATTTATTTATATAGTTGGAATATTTAATATGTTAATTCCATTGTGACCCATTTAGCTAAAATATGCTAACTCTATAGTAGCACGTAAAATAAAAGATAAGAAATGAATCCCCTACCACTAATGGTTCTTGGCATTCTTTATATGAGAACGAGCCAAACTATCGGTTACGATATCTTCCCATGTGACCAATATATCCAACCGAGGATGCAGAGACAGCAACAGATTAGCCAACACCCAGGAAAAGCCCATTAGGAACCTGTGGGTAAAATTCCATAAACGAGATAGGATGAACAAAAGGATATGAAACCAAAATAATGATGATAGATCATTTCTTATAACAGATATTGATCAATACTGCTTGGTTGCATCAAAAATAGAGGGTAACAAATCCAAGGAGGAAAGTTTGATCACATAACTCTTATGGGGAGAAATGGAAGGTTCGAGCGTCTCACACACAAGAACAAAGATGAAGATCTTGGGAGGAAGATATATCTTCGCTTGAGAAGATAAAACTGTGTAGTTGTTTAAGATATGCTGGATTTTCCATTAAAAGTGGATCACATTAAACAACGCAGTTTGGCTAAGTAAATGCATCTAGATCCTTAGGGAAATTAACATAATAGTTATGGCATTTAAATTGGACTTAGAGTACTTAAAAAAAGGATTTACATGCATTTTATGTAAAACAAAACATCAAAGGGGTGAAATTGTGGGAATCTGGAAACTGTGTTCATTAATACGAAATTTGGAAAAGGAAATAGTGGTTGCAATTGGAACCTCACTGTACTAGAAACACTATAAAACTTAGTATCCAAGAAACACTATACACCCTACCATTCTGGAAACACCTTACACCCTACCATTCTAGAAATACAATACATGAACTCAACATTTGGAAATGGGAAGTGGTCACCATTGGAACCTCACCATTCTAGGAACAATATTCATGAACTGAAAATTTTGAAAGGGAAAGAGATCACCGTTGAAACGTCACCATTCTAGAAACACTGTTCCTGAACTAAAAATTTGGCAATGGAAAGAGGTCACTGTTGAAACCTCACTGCTCTCGAAACATTGTTCATGAACTCAAAATTTGGGAAAGGAAAGAGGTCACTGTTGGAACCTCAACGTTCCACTATTCATATAAGGTTACTAATGACACTGTTTACATATGGTTTCCGATGAAACTGTTCACACAATGTCACCATTTCATTGTTCATATAAGGTTTCCAATGACACTGTTCACATAAGGTTACAGATGCACTATTCACCTAAGGCTACCGATGACACTGTTCAAACAAGGTTACTGTTTCACTATTCACATAAGGATATCGATGTCACTATTAATAGAACTAGAAATTTGGGAATGTGTTGGGGATAAGTCACCTTAACCTCCCAGAACACCTTAGACTCCCGATTTTCGCCATGGAATGGACAAGAGTGGTCCAGTCCATTACATCAGATATCACTCAAAACATTCTCATCCAAGAAAATTCAAAACAAACCTAAAAGGGGATATAAATTTTTTTTGAACAACCACCCATCGAGATAACTCTAAAAATAGAGCAATCCATAAGAAGCAAAAAAATAAATCCATCTCATAAACAAGAAATGTATATAACCACAAAGGGAACATCATTACATGAAAAGAGTTAAACTTCAAACAACTCTGGGTACTGAGAAAATATCTGTGACTCGCGTTCCCAGGTACTCTCCTCCATGCCACTGTGTCACAACACAACATGAACCAAATGGATAGAACTCCTGCACAACACCTTCTCTTTGTGGTCTTGGATCTCCACAGGTCGCTCCTCACAGGTCGCATCATCATCAACATTGATCTCTCCCCAATCGATGATGCGAGAGTCATTATGAAGATATCGACATAGTTATGATACATGAAAAACATCATGTATCCTACTCATTAGTGGGTTAATGACTACCAAAAACACCACAACTATAACACGATATAACACCTTGAATGGCCCAAAAAATCAGGGAGAAAGCTTACTCGCACGACCAAAGCTTTGCTACCCACGACGGGGAGTCACCCCATGAAACATTTGATCCCCAAAATTTAACTCTAAGTGTATCCCTCTTTGATCAACATATGATTTATAATGATCATGTGTTCTCTTAATCCTCTAAAAAATCACCTAAACCCTCTTTTTTGTATTATGAACTAGATTTGGTCCGAGAATTGTTGACTCTCCGACCCCAGTCCAACACGACGAAGAATGGAAAGGCCAGCCAAACAAGGTTTCAAACAATTCCATACTGATAGTGGAGTGAAAACTATTGTTGTAACTGAAATCCACCAAGGTTAATCTCCTCATCCAAGAACCTCCAAAATCTTCAAAATAAGAGAGTTATATGTCATCAAGGGTCAAGATGGTTCGCTCTATCTGACCATCAATTTTTAGATGAAAAGTTGTGTTAATGAATAGATTAGAATCGAAAGCATGTTGGAGACCTATCCACTCCCTAGAGGTAAAACAAGCATCTGGATTAAAAATGATCTACTTTGGCTGTCCATGAAGTCTCACCACCTCCTCCAGATACAGCCTCGACCAAAAATCATCTGAGATCAACTCCTTGATTGCTATAGTGATTGCTGATTTTGTTAAATGATCCACTACCACCCAAATATCATCTTGTCATCCCTGAGCTCGAGGTAAACCAGTAAAAAAGTCTATTGAGATGTCCTACCACATCCACTAAGGAACATATAACGATTGGATCAGAACACCTAGAACACGGTGTTCAGCCTTCACCTTCTGGATGACCAAACATCTAGACACAAACTCTAAAATCTCACACTTCAGCCAAGGCCACCAAAAATGGCTCCTCATGGCTTGGTACATCTTTGTTACACTAGGATGAGCTACAAATGGAGAACTATGGAAAACTCTAAGAACCATGTCACGCATTTTCAAAGGAACAAATATCATTCAATGATACATCACTTGGTGATGTTCATCCACATACCAACCATCATGGGCCTTGCCACAAACAAATTGGTCTCTCCTGACCTACCCATTTAGATCCCCCAATTGTGACTCTTCCAACTATTACACCAAAGATGACTAAACTGTCATCTGAAAAATAAAACCCCTTCCCCCAACATCTCCCTTATCAATATGTAATGTTGACAGTTCTTCCATTACTCTCCTGGAGTCACCAGATTCACGTACTACATCACTACGTGACTTCTGACTCAGTGCATCTGCTATAACATTCCCATTTCCAAGTTTATATGATATTTCAAAGTCGTATTCCTGTAAGAACTCCATCCATCAATGATATTTTATGTTCAAGTCACACTAGGAGGAAACATACCACAAACTCTTATGATCAGTTAAAACCACAAGGTTCTCGCCAATGATGTAATGTCACCACAACATCAGAGAAAACACCACAAGTGTGAACTCAAGATCATGGGTGTCATAGATACATTCATTGGGATGCAAATCCTGGGACCCATAAGAAACAACAGATCTCTGCTGCATCAAAACACAGCCTTACCCCAGATGCGATGTATCTCAGAAAACAGAAAACTAAAATCCCTCTATTGGAAGACAAAGAACTAGAGCACTTACTAACTTCTCATTTAGATACTCAAAATCTACCTGACACTAAACAGTCTATATGAACACTTTATCCTTCCTAGTCAAAGGTGTCAAAGAGTCACAACTTGAGATAAATATGCTACGAAACACCTATAGTATCCTGTGAGACCGAGGAAACTTCGCACCTCACACACTGTCTTGGGGGTTTCCCAAGAAAAAACTACTTCTATCTCAGATGGATCTAATGCTAAACCCTTTTGGGACACAACATGCCCCAAGAAACAGATTTCCTGAGCCCAAAACTCACACATCGACAACTTCTCAATCAACAGATGTTGACAAAAGAACTCCCAAAACGGGTTGTAGATGTTTTGGATGCTCCTCCTCAGAAATGGAGTGAACAAGGATTTATTCGATGAAAACCACCTTGAAAGTGTCCAAGAACTAACATAACATATGGTTCATTAATCACATGACCACTACTAGATCATTTTTCATGCTTAACAACATTACAACAAACTCATAATGCCCATGACGACAATGAAATGCAGTCTTTGGGATATCCTCATATTTCACACGCATCTGATGATATCCTAACTGTAAGTCGATCTTTGAGATCCCACATGTACCCTTAATTTGATCGAACTGAAAATCAATACATGGAAGAGGATAATGGATATTTACTATAACTTTGTTTAAGTGACGATAATCGACACACAATTGTAAACTACCTTCATCCATCTTCACGAAAAAAACTTGTACACCCCACAATGAAATACTCCGCCGAACAAAACCACACTATAACAGACCAACATGCTATATATGTAGCTCTCGTAACTCAGTAGTGGTCATACTCTATGGAGACATAGAGATAGGAGATGCTCCTAGTTGTAGCTCGATCCCAAAATCGATCTCTCATCGAGGGGGTAATGCTACAACCTCTTTTAGAAAGAATCATGGTACACTTCTATGACCCTTGGAAACAAAAACTGGTGAACCTCTAAAAAATTCAGCATTAGCTTAGCCATCAGGGATGATAAGTATGGAACATTCCAACGGCCCATCTGAGGGTCTCGCTCGCCAACAAACTTCATTGGCACTCCATTTGTATTGAAGAAAACCACCTACTTCATGAATCAATCCATGATAAAATGAATCAAGAAAAATCTATGACGAGGATGACATCATATTATTGTATTCGTAAACATAGGAAATCTACCCAAGAGCGGCGATTCCCTAACACCAGCTCACAGTCTCTACATACTTTAAACAAGTCAACTCGACCTCCAACTGGCATAGTCAATGCCATAGGCACTAGAAGACACTCTACCATAAGTCCAAAATCATGGACAAGGTTAGTTGATATGAATGATTGTGTCTCTCATGAATCAAACAAGGCATACACAAAGGTATAAAACAAGAAAAGGGTACCTCGAACCATGTTTGGATTTCCTGGAACTGGCCATGCTAAAGCATGAAGCTGACCGCGACCTCCTCTGTAACCTATATGACCTAGATGATGACCACCACCATGGATGCACTGTACTCATAGAGGATGGGGAGCATCAGAGAGATGTCCTCTACCTGCTCGATATAACCTATGATAGTCTAAAGCCGGTGCATCTTGATACTTATGACTCTGCTAGAATAGCCTCAAAGGAGGAACCTAGATTTGAACACCTGGTGCACGTTAAATCCTCTAAAAGGTCGGACACTCTCTATGCTGATGACATTGACCACCATAAGAAATAAAGTTCATGATTCATTGGTATAGGGCTGAGAGCTACAGCCCCCAGAGAAATTATATGTTAAGGGCTAGGAACTACCCCCGACCGAACGGAAGCTATTCTGCCCTAAATACCGGGAACCCCAAGCCATATCTCTACTTTGTGAGGAATCAGGATGACTCCCCTCTCGTAATGATCCAGTTTTGGACTTTTTCTTCTCAACAACCACTTCCCTTGCCTACACCTCAAGATATACCTTCAGCATAAATGGGGTGACCTGGCTCTAGATCTCTGGAGGCAATGCCTCCTCGAAATGCCTCGCCCTGGCCTCTTCATCTAGCAATAGGTCCAAATCATTTCGTAAAAGGTTCCTAAAATGGATTCCAAACTCATGCACACTGGAGCTCCCCTGTAGAACTGTAGGAATCTCTTGGAGACTGGATTCCTCTATGTTCGATGAAAGAAACACAACTCTAAAATTGTCTCAGAACTCCTCCCATGTGATAGCAGACTCCTCATGATCCACGAGGAACAAGAACCAAAACATCCTTGCTTCTCCATGCCGCATCGCCATAACCAAGGACACCCAGTGCTCTTTCTGAACATAGATCAAACTGAATCCTATCTCAGCCTCCTCAAACCAGTCTCCCATGACAGCATCTGAAACAGATCCATCATAATTATGAAGACTATGGAACTAAAACTCTTGGAGTGTCCTCCTCCACATTTCGTCATCGTCAACCTCAACTTGGTGGCGATCGGCTGGCACAACCTGCTTGATATCTTCTATGTGATCCTGACGAGGACGTCGACCTGGAGACGTACCTATAAAATAACAAATAGTAAGATATCCTAGACTTGTAATATTAAAGATTCAACATAAATTAATTAATTAATTGTTTTCTTTTAATCTTTTTTGGTTAACATATCCCAAGGTCTACCCATTCAAACACAGGCACCAAGAAGAATGATGCATGATCCTTATTAAAGTATCTTACCTGTATCTAGTATCACCTCATTTATTAACCATTGTAAACATAAAGTTCCATATGTTAGATCATAGGGGGTCCTAATTGCCTATGTATCAACCGGTCTCTTGGGTTTACATAACTTTCTAAACTTGACTGACATTGTTTCCCTACCAACCCATGCAACCTCACGTGTGCCTAGCACGAAACTCCATACTATCTCTCAACTAGACCTCTGATACCACACTATCCTGATCCACTCCCCACATAGTGTACACCTCCTGGTCCAGCAATGTGGTAAGGGAGGTAATGAATCACGAGTCCCACCTCCAGTAGGCCCTAGGACGGTGACTAGCTTCAAGGGTATAGTAAACACACATATGGGAAGCATTACCCTCTAAGAGGAAACATGAAACAGATATAGATAAGATAGAAAAAAACCAAATCCATCTCAGACAGTAATATAAATGAAATCTGAAGTACACATAAGTAATGTCATAAAAAACTACTACAACTGAAAGGGGACAACTTCAAGTACCCAAAAGAAAGGAAAAATAACAGAAAAAACGGAGCTCAAACAACACCTACAACCCCAAGCTAGTAGAAAACATCCCAATCTCTATACTACTCCAGGTGAACTGAAAAAAAATTTATATATACATAGGGTGAGTATAACAGTATACCCAGTAGGATCCTCCCTGAAGCCTCTCATGAAAAATTAAACAATGCATGCTAAAGCACAGTGAACAAAAAGTTGATCTAACACGTTGCCTAAATAGGTCTACTATGTTCTGTGCCTCACCATGGCTACTAAAACGAAGTAATGAGTACAATTGTATATAATATAATAAATTATATCAATGGTACCCCGATACTACTTCTCCTATAGTTTTCAGCTTTTCCCCAATGTCGAACGTCCTAATCATCTCTCTCCAAAAGGCTTGCCCATAGACACCTGGGCGAAGCACCACAATATGCATCTCATGAAAGAATACTACCATGTCCAAGTAGGAAATGTAACTATGTAATTTTTGGGAGACACCATATCTCACATAATCTGTATCATACATCGGTAATTAATCCTCAAGCCATTATAGCTCATACACCAAGTAAGGATCCTCAAGCCCCCACATCCTATACACACAACACCTATAGTAGTCCATAAGTTTCTATATCCATAATATATGTGTGTTAATAAAAACAATCTATTTCATCCCTCTAAACACATATGTGGGGAACACTAACCACTATGCCTACCTGCACAAGTAACTACCAAGAGAAGAGAGTGGGGACAAAGGTGGAAGTTAGCTATCCATTCTCCCACTAGAATGTTGGGGAAAACACCCCTCAGGGCTCAGAATCCCCAGGGTGTTATTTGCCCTTACTGGCAGGGTGGAGTAGTATATAGAAACAAAAATAGTATAGAATATACTATAGCTCACTGCCACACTATGGGAATAACCTACTTTAAGACTCAACTATAGCTAAAATCTCTCGGACTCCTGGATGCCACTTCTAGGACTAGGTATCCGATAAGCACATAACAATTTAAAAATATTTAATACATGACTTCATTCAATTTTTATCCATTTCACTTTACATTAATTAATTATTTAAACATTAATTAACCATAAAAAATTTCCACATTATATTTCATTAGCATCACACCCAAATACTGTTGTCCCCTTAAATTGTAACGTCAACATTGCATCCCAGCAAGCTCCAACCCCTTAGCTTAACATCATTTATTCAATAATTTATTTACATCATTACTTCCCCATATTCCCAAGAATTATTGAAAATCACTATATGCTACTGAAGACAAGGGGGATCAACATGGTTATTAGATGGACTACCCTTCAAGTCTTTTCCACCTATAGCGAGAACGTAGACCCATCATCCCTTGAGAAGCTAAAAATGGAAATCATGTGGCATACCACGCGTGTCTTCACCACTTTTGGAATGAGGGTAAGCAAGACAAATTTCCTCGAGAAGTAGGGAATGTAATGAAAATGGAAAATCATTAAGAATCAAAAACATTAAAACAATCACATCAAAACTGTTTCATCATCACTAGTGTCCACTCCAACACCCACATGCAAAAATTGATGGATCTTGCCACTCAAGGTATCAATTGAGGCCAAAAAATGTATCCCTCCATGCCACCACATATCACAACAGCCATCCATGCTCACATCACCACACAAGCATCAGGAAAACAAACATCATGTTAATTGGCTCTTGGCCCCTAAACAAGCAAGATGGTAACTTAGAAAAATAAAAGGAATTATATTTTATCAAACAACTTGTTCATTAATACATATTGAATTAACCAATTTATTATTCATAGATTCCAAAATCATAAAACCTTAACAGTAAGATATCATAAATTTATTAAACATTTTTACTGAATAAATGTGACTAATATCAAATTACATCTACAACCATCAGAATCATTCATACACCTCTTTATCTTTATCCAAACAATTGTAAATTAATTTTGGATTTATGTTATTTAAAAAATTAAATCAAGAACGAAAAGATAAACAAATGAAGCATAGATATCACACTATCTAGAAAAAAAGAGGTAATAACATATGATGGATATCAATTTTTTTATCTGGATCAAATATTTAATATGTTAATTCTGTTATGACTTAGTGGGATAAAACATGAAAACTCTAGAGTTTCACATAAAATAAAACAGAAGTAAGGAATCCCCTACCTCAAAAGGTTTTAACGTTATTTATATGAGACCGAGCCACACAACGGGTTATGATCTCCTCCTCTGTGAAAAATGTATACACCCGAGGCTACAGAGACACCACCACATTAACCAACACCCATGAAAATCCTATTAGGAACATGTGGGTAATATTACATAAATGGGAAAGGAGAAACAGAAGGAGATGAACCCAAAAGAATGATTATAGATCATAGATTATATCGAAGATTGATCGATACTTCTTGTTTCATCAAAAAAAGAGGGGGGAAAATCCAAGTGGGAAAGATTGATCGCACAACTCCTATGGGAAGTAATTGAATGATCAATCATCTCAAACATTAGAACAAGGAGGAAGAAATAGGGAAGAAGATATATAATCCCTTTAGAAGATTTAATGGAGTAGTTGTTTAAGATATGCTGGATTTTCTATTAAAAAGGGATTGCATTAAATCTTGCTTTTTGAACACGTCAATGTGTCCCAAGCCATAGAGAAATTAATATAGGAGTTATGGCCTTTGAATCATCCTTAGAGTCCTTAAAGCAAGGATTTAAATGCATTTTACATCAAAGGAGTGAATCTATAGGAAGCTGGATACACTATTCATTAACATGAAATTTGGAAAAGGAAATATAGGTACCAGTTAGAACCGAACCACTCAAGAAAAACTGTACACCCAAATTTTCTGGATACACTATACACCCTACCATTCCGAAATCATGGTAAATGAAATCAAAATTTGGAAAAGGAAAGAGTTCACCGTTGGAACCTCACCATTCGGGAATCAATGTTCATGATATAAAAATTTGGAAAAGAAAAGAGGTCACCATCAGAACCTCATCATTCTGGAATAACTGTTCATGAACTCAAAATTTGGAAAAGGAATGAGGTCATTGTTGGAACCTCACCATTCTGGAAACACTATTCATGAACTCAAAATTTGTAAAAGGAGAGATGTCATCATCAGAACCTCATCGTTCTTGAATCACTGTTCATGAAATAATAATTTGGCAAAGGAAATAGGACACCGTTGAAACCTAACCATTGGATCCTCACCATTGCACATTTCACAAAAGGTTACCGATGACACAATTCACATAAGGTTACCGATGAAACTGTTCTCATATGGTCAATGTTTCACTGTTCAAATAATGTTACCGATGACAATGTTTACATAAAGTCACCATTTCACTGTTCACCTAAGGATACCGGTGATACTGTTCACATAAGGTTACCGTTTCACTACTCACTTAAGGCTGCTGATTTCACTTTTCAGATAAAGTTACCATTGTACTATTCACCTAAGGTTACCAAATACATTGTTCACATAAGGTTACTATTACATTGTTCACCTAAGGCTACCAATGTCATTGTTCACATAAGGTTACCATTTCACTATTCACCTAAGGTTATTGATAACACTGTTCACATAAGTTTACCATTTCACTGTTCACCTAAGGCTACCGAAGCACTGTTCACAGTACTAGAAATTTGTTAAGGTGTTGGCGATACGTCACATTGACCTCCCAGAACACCTCAATCATAAGATTTTCAGAAAGGAATGGACCAGAGAGGTCCGTGCCATTACAACAGAACTTTGTAGTGTAAGTATGGGGACAAATTAAAATTCCTTATTATGATATTGTCTCTAAAAGATTAATTTTTGTCGTAAGGCGTATAAAGGCCTTGTCTCTTTGTTGTTGTATTAAATTGTGGTTTTTCGTCTTTATCTTTGAGGAGGTTTGGAGAACCCATATTCTTATAAATTTAGTGAGTGTGCTCTATGAATGCGGAATCTTGACTAGTTTACCTTCTCGTGGGACATTTTGGGATCAAAATTGTACTCATTTTATATATTCTAATGTTTTGTTGGATTGACGTGCGCCAAACCATTTTTCCACTAGGTTAAGGGTTTCTACTATCAAAACCCTATCTTTTAGTGGATTGGTGTCCATTTTGGGAATTTTTTATATAGGTTGGACTGTATATATGGTTTCATCATGAAGGGTTCAATCAGTATCTATTAGAATAAATGGGGAATGTTGCACGAATGTCATTGCATTAGGAAAATTATAAAATGGTGGGGAGAACCACTACAGGTCTCTCCAGCATCTCCACTTTTGTTGATTTGGTTTATCTTTGGGATCTTAGATGGTAAATCTAGTGATAGTGGTTTTTCTGGGCTTGTGTGTCATTTTGGTTTGGAGAACCAATGATTGAAAATATTCCAAATATGGTAGGGAGACCACAATAGGAAGAACTTGTGGAAATCCTTGTTTTCAATGTGTTCATAGAGGGGAAATACCTTACATATGATATGTAACACGCTGACCCAGGTAATTCATTATCTCTTGTAGCGGGTCACTTGACGACTACTCTTGGAGGTCTCGAGTGATCCCTGAGGATTCCTATGTGAGGGGTCAGATTGTTCCATGTTGTAGTTGTGTTCTTGGAAGTGTTTTTTTTATTTCATGGGATATTTTTCATAGTGATTATAGTTTTGATATATATGGAGTTTCCAGTTATGGGTATTATGATTGCTCAGTCTTTGTTTCATTTACGATTTATTTTATGTTTCTTTCCGTTAATTCTTGCAATCTTAGGGTTGACCACGCCTTTTAGGAATTTATTTGGGAAGATATTTTCACAGTGGAGATAATTTTCACTCCCAGAGATCTGTAATAATTTTTATTTTTATTTCATAATTTTATCTGGGTTTAAAATCAATTTTTTTGAGATGCGGGTCAGGCCCAACATGAGTTATTGCATTGTCACTGATAAAAGTGCGCCTTTGGATTCTTAGCGTCAGGGACACGGGTAGGGCATGTTCGATGTAATTTGGATTCCTCGAATCACCATGTGTCCTACCCAGTGCATGGCTAATTAATTAATTAAATAGTTTAATAATAATTTGAAAACAAAATAAAATAATTAATACTAAAGGAATAAATAATTTTTTTAAATAATAATAAGGATAATATTAGAAGAGAATTTTATTATAATTATAATAATAATAATTATTATTATTTTAACTAGGATATTTATTTATTAATATCAATAGTATTGTAATTTTTACTATTTCAGTTAATATGCTAATTTGGTTGTTAATATAAAATTATTATTATAGTTATAAAATTATCAAATCATTATCAACATTACTACCCTTTTGTTCAAATTATTTTTAGGTTAGTTTATGTTTTTAGGGGGCCTTTCATTTTTATTTTCTATTTCCTTTTTCTACCATTTAATTTTATTGTCTTCATTAATTATTCCTTTTCTTCCCTCAACCTCTGTACGTAGGACCTTCCCCCTAACCTAACCCATTAAAACATTCCTCCCCCTTTCCTTAAACCTTCTTCACACCTTCACCTTGACCAATACATCCTCCCACACCTCTCTTCTGGCTACACTGACTGGTGACACTTTTCGCCCCGATTCCATACATTGAACCCATGCGTCCCCTTGCAAAGCCTTCACGCCCCTATCATCTCATCCAGATCCTCGATGGAAGGTCCTTCGGGAGAAAGCCCTTCTGACACAACCACCTCGTGTCGGTGTGACCCCCGATGAACCACCCTAAGCACATGATCCACTTCAGAAACACCTTGTTTTTATTAAAGGTTTTTTTGTTAGGGTTTCGTGATGTTTTGGGTGTCTATTTTGATGATTTCATTTCATATGATAAAATCAAAGTCATATTGAGTTTGATTGCAGTGCGATTGTTGTTTGGTGAATTTTTCACACCATATTCGTGAAGTTGGACTGTGTTGAGGTACGTTGTTCCACTAATAGTTATTGTTTGATGAATTAATTTGTGTTTCTAATAAATGTAGTCTGGTATTTAATAAGTTTTTAGGGGGAGAATATGTTTTAATTGATGTTTGATATAATTTGATTTACTAGAGTCATATTTATACAATATGAGTTTGATTTGTTTTTATGAAAAAAAAAATATTGTGCTGTTTATCATTATTTTATAAACTCATCTTTTAAATTATTAAAATGTGTACGGGCTTATGTTGGTGTTTTGGTGTGGTTAAAAGGTGTTTTTGGTTTTAAAATAGGATTTTTATTGAGATTTGGTATTTTCAATCATGCAACATATTTTGAAATTGTTTGGTATATTCTCTTAATGGATTTCTTAATTATGAAAGTGTTTTATTAAATATTTTATTTGTGTATTGGCATGGAGTCGATATGTGTTTAGTTAAGATCATAGTGATTTTTTTGGTGTTTAAATTCATGCAACATATTTTGAATCTATTTAGTAAATCATTATGATGGTTTGTTTTACCATGTGAATTTACTTTTTTACTTGTAAAATTTGTTTCTTTAATTGTGTAAGTGATTGGGAAAAAGTTTTGAAGGACAGTTAGTGTGCGTATTATTAGAAAACTATTTTTTTGTTTGAAAGTGTGGTTTTCGATATAGATAGTTCCTTGTTTTTTTGTTTTTTTAATTCGACATGTGACATGAAATCTTAACCACTTGAGAAAAAATGGGAAGCCTTGGTACTAGGTGGGTGGTGTTGGACTATTTCTCTAGTGACACAGAACTGTAATTGTCCCATTTTTACATAGCTATATGGAAAACTACCACACTAACTAATCTTTTGAATGATAATAAGAGATGAATAGGTTATCAGTGTGTTCCCTACTTGTGGCTCATGCACAAGAACACATGTTTTCGTGGTCCCCACACAAATTTTCAGCATGATGTGATGTTATAGGGTCCCAATTCTTACTAGTATATTTAGAGCCTGTCCCATGTTTTTTGTTCCTACTTTAATTTTCTCTCACCATCGGCACAAGTATTGACATTGCAGTTACAATGAATGAACGTTTGTGTGTGTGTTTCAATTTTTGTCATTAATGTTGTTATCCTTAAAACTGGTTTCTATAAAATTGGTTATGCATTTGTTTCTTTCCATATGATAAAATTGAAAATGTATTTTTCATTTAATTATTATTTGGGGAATATTTTATCTATGACATCAGATTGGGTGTTTTCTCACAACCTATATACATCTTTGGGTTTATGTGGACTATATTATATTTGACATCGATAAGGGAAAGGTCTTTAGAGCTGGAGGTTCAGGATGCTAGCTTTTTTTCTTTTGTGACGTGTTGTAGAGAAGCCAAGGGGGTGATGTCCCCTTTCGTTGCGGTGGTAATTGTGTTGTATATTCATCTCTTTTAAAGTTGTGGACCTCTTGTGTCTTTCTTAAAGAACAATGTTTTTAGTTTTAAATTTTACTTAAGGATTGTTTGGTTGGTAATTTCCAGATTCAGTTTATTGATTATTGTTGGTTGTTTTATGTTTTAAAATTGGTTAAATCATTCCCAAACTATTATTTATGATACCCGGGCACATGTTCCAGCCCATGGAGATAGGTAACGCCCTTTGGAAGTTTCTGTGGACTCGGTCGGGCATCGTGTGGATGGAGACCTGATTTTATTCGTCAAAGAGTGTGATTATCAAAATCATATCCCCTCTGAGTGTTAAACATTGTGTGAAGTTACGAATTGTTATTACGAACCAAGTGATGACTGAGTTAATTCCTAGCACACCCTCTTCCAGGTAATTACCTCTAGGTACATATTTTATAGTGTTTTCATCCAATTATTTTATATATATATGGATGCATTGCTTGGGGAAACCATATAATCAATACATTAACAATATTTCATAATATCATCCTATACTGAGACTCAACCCTTATAAATTTTCAAAAGTTTTTACTAATGATCCCTAAAATAATATCTAAAAGTAACCAAACTAATATGAAAAAATTACTAGACCATTACTTGGATGTCAACAACATATACCGATGATAAAATTGCATAAATAATACATTGATACAATGATTTAATTATTATAACTAAAAAATATTCACACCTGAACGATGGATAAGGGTAGTTTTAGGAATATTACCTATGAAAACATCTTATTTTAATAACTTTAACAAAATATCTCTCTATTTTTTCTCATATAGACCCTTTTTAGATATTTCATCTAAAATAATATTCTTCATAATGTTAATATTTGAATCATTATAAATGAGTGATCTCAAATGCATATTATTGGAAAATATATATCATAGAAAAATAGAATATAAACATTAAAGATAACATGATTAAGACATAAATGATATAATAAAATACATAAATCCTTATACGATTGTAAAAAGTCATTTCTGAGAAACATGAGATCATAAAAAATCATTAAAGAAGCATAAAAATATGACATGGATCAAAAAATTATCAATAATAATATAACATGTCACCCTGAGATAAATGATTATAATACCTAAGAAATAAGTAATAATATATAAAAATTGTAATTTTATGGAATTGAATTTCATATTTAATATTCAACATAATATTATGAATAATATGTGGCTGAATCATTAGAATATGAAAATTATGACAAACAAACCATGAACCATATTGGGATTGGAATTATTGTCTTATATACCCTTGGGCTATGGATAAAACCTCCCATGTACCCCTTTTTCTTGTTTATAAATCCTCCCATATATCATTTGTCTTGTGATACATCCTCCCATATACCCATTGGTTTTGGAAAAATCCCACTATGTACCTCATTTGCTTGGGATAAATCCTCCCATGTACCTCATTAGATTGGGATAAATCCTCCCACATTCGTTTGGACTGGAGATAAATCCTCCCATGTACCATTTTTATCTTGTGTGATATAAACCTAAAACAATTCATTGGAGGGTGACATAGGTCCCCACCTATAATTATCCATATATACATGTACCATAAAAAATCAATCATAAAAATATAATTATTAACCCACCTAAAAATAATGGATTTATCTAATATCTAAATAAAAAACATTCATTTTTCATAAAGAAACCATGATACTGAAAATGGATTCATAAAATATACAAATGGTATAATTAAATTCCTTAATTTAATCATGTAAAACTAAAAACAATATCATTAAAAATAATAATAGAACATAAACAAAAGAAATCATAAGATATCAAAACTATCATTTTAAAAAAGAAATAATATCATAATAACATATAAAGGGTTCTAAAAACACCACATCATTGAATATTAACATTGGAGTGTCAATAAATGAGAAATGTTTTTTAATATCATTTTAAAATATTGAGGTAAAAATTAGTTTCAAAAAATATATTTATAATGGGAAAGGAAAGACATTTGAAAATATTATTATAAATAATTCTACCTAAAATTTTCATGAAAAAAATATTTTGGATTAAAAATATATATGTAAATATACATTGATAATAATTTAATTTTATAATAATATTTAATAATGGATACTTGTAAAGGGAAAAAGGTTTCCATGGAAAGGAGGATAAAATACTTTTAAGACTATTACGTTTAAAAAATGTTTTTAACAATGGAAAATTAATTTTTTTTTTAAATTTTAAATAAAATGAGTGAAAATTAAATGAAAATTTATATTTCTAAGAAATAATTTTTAATAATGGAACCTAAAAAAATAAAAGAAAAATTTAAAATAAAATTCAGAGGGAATTATAAAACGTTTTATTTGGAAAGGAAAAGATTCATTTTAAACATTTTAAAATAAACATAGTGAAAATAAAACTAATTAATACAGTATTAAATTTAAATTTTCAAAAAGGTAAGTAATTGTGATAATAATATAATATTTTTTATTTTAGCTTTAAAAAATATAGGATAACAATGGCATGAAGGGAAATATGTACATGGAAGAAAAAATCCATTGGTAAAAATGAGTGTTTACGTAAGAATGATAGAATATTATTTAAGAATTTTTTATTAAATAATTTTATATTGATAAAAATAAATATTTTTCCAAGATGAAAAATGTATTAATGTTTTATAACTTAATCATATCTCAAGGGATTCTAATTTGAGATTGAGAAACCGTAATTTCTACGGAAAAAATTCATTAAAACCCCCTAATAAAGAGAGAGAGAGTGGAATTAAAATTCAAGAATCATGAAAAAAAGATAAATCATGAAATTTTATATCAATTTGGTATTATAAACACCACTTGAATTGGAATTAAAAAAACAAACTATATCTCGAGTAATAGAAGTTTACATGAAATCCCTTACCTTGTTCCAAATTTGTCTGTACACAGACTTCAAATCATGAATAATAAAATTAAATTTATTAGATATATTATTAGGAACCCTATACATATATATTTTATTTAATATATATAATTTTTTATCTTGTTATATTTATTTATTAAATAGTTTATCCTCTTGTTTCAGTGAAAATTGAATTAGTGTCGGCTTATTTTTGTAATCTTAGTGAATGAAAATGTTACTTTAATAATATGTTAAATACTTAATATAATATTTCGATAAACATATAATAATCATTATTTTGTTTAAATGTTTTGTTTCATTTTTTCATAGTCATCGATATTCATATTTTAAATAATGTTTAAATAGGTGGTGAAATCAACCGAAACATGGTTACACTTTTACTCAATTGATGAGTATGGAGAATACAATTTTTACTTTGAAATAATATCATTATTACATAACTATAATGAACTATTTTTTTATTTTTTTATTAATTGATCTATATTTTAATTTTTTTGGATAATTTAAGTAAATATAGATGAAGAAAGTATGTTTCATTGTGGAGGAGGGAGCCCTTAGAAATACATGTTTAGTTTTTCTATTTCTCAATTCATAAGTGGGGTGAAGGTGGATATTAAATTGAAATTTAAGAGTCATAATTACTTTATATATATCATATTTATTAATAATTTCCACCATTAATAACATCAATAATGGGTGGTAATGAAAAAATAATCACTTTGTGGATGCGGTAGTCCACGCACCACACTAAGGATGTGGTATTTTTTTTAAGTGGATCGAAAAGGAAAGAAATAGGGTTGTAGAATTAATAAAATGTAAAATAAGTATAATAATGATACTGAATTTATCATATTTTTATGATAATAATATATCTTTATGAGTATGATTAATGTGATAAACATAATTGGAAAATGATACTTATGTTAGATACTTGATCATTCCACTGCAGTTCCATTAAAACTGAATGGATTATGATAAATATGGTTGATAAGAATCATAGGTTTGGAAAATATTGTTATTGAAAGTGTAAAATTACCTATTTTCAATGAGTAATTAAAATAATATGTTTGTCTTTGAATTGTGGAATTTGGACCCTTTGATAAGAGGGGAAAATGGTAATTTTGAATATACTCATCATTTTTTAATAATTTCATGCCACTATTTGAGTTTAATGAATCAAATGTGTAAAAAAGAGGGGGTGTGGGACAATATTTTGTCAACACTATAATCATTAATGCATCTTGAGGAAATGTAATTATGATTTAAGGGTTTAGTTTAATTGACTTTTAACATTTCACCCTAATTAACTTTAAACATGGAAATTAGTTTTTAAATTTTGTAACAAAACATAATGAATCAAATTATGATTGGATAGTTTTACCAAATTTTAATATTCAGATTTTAATTTTTAAAATATTTTTTTAAAATATATATATATATATATAATGTAAATTTTAAAATGAACACAAATAATCATGTAGAAACAATAACAAGTAAAATGTTGTTTTTAATATTTAGATATATATATATAAGATATAATTAATTAATATACTAATTTTAATGGTATAATGATTTTTTGTAAAAAAAATGTTAGGAGGATTTTAGGTAAATCTGAAACCTAATTTCACCAACGAAACAATTAATTTGGGGAGAAAACCAAAACCCATTCTTTTTTAAAGTAACATTTTAATTTAGTTTTTAAAAATATTGAACATAAAATCACAAGTTC
This sequence comes from Viscum album, assembly GCA_963277665.1. Lineage (NCBI taxonomy): Eukaryota > Viridiplantae > Streptophyta > Magnoliopsida > Santalales > Viscaceae > Viscum > Viscum album. The sequence goes on from OY728142.1 coordinate 1,547,619,818, forward strand.
AAATAATATTTTAAAATAAATAATGATCATACTTAAATAAATATTTTATTACTATAATGCTTATGTTTTTTATAGGATAATCTTACATATTTATAAAGTGAAAAAAATAAATTTTTTACAAAAACTATATTTTTGTTAAAAAAATAAAAAAATTTAGAAAAAATGAAAGAAAAATCATCAAAAGTAAATATTTAAATGAGGAAATTAGAATGGGATTTTGTTTTATAGAATATAAATTAATTTTTTAAAATTATATTTTAAAATAAAACGTATAATATAAATAAAATCAATTTTATAGAAAATAACTTTTTTCAATATTAACTCATATTAATTATTTACCAATTGAATATTTAATAGTCTTCTATATCATTCTTTATTATATATTTATTAATATTTTTCAATTATTATGTTGTGGTTTTTTATGTTCGGTGTTTTTTGATAAAGCATTTATAAAACATAATATCTATATTAAAGGACCCAAACTCTTAGTTCATTATACACATCATGAAGAGAATTTTTTTTATAGTATGAAAGTTAGAGGATAATATGATATTTATTTTAATGATATGTTTTGTTAATGCAAGACTTGAATTTTCAAGTTACATATTACATTCCATAATGGGGTATGTCTTGTTGTGGAGTTGCATAGGATTTATTTTATGGTTTTAATGGAAAATGAAGGATGGGAAATGGTGGTGATTCTTAGGTTTTGACAATGTAAAGTTAACATGCTTTCAAAATTTAATACACCATGTTCCATGAGGAATTTAATGGAGTTAAAAGGAGATATTAATTGATAATTGAAGAGGGAATCTTGGTGAATTTATACATTTTATCTAAGGAGGATTAAATTTATAACTACAGGAAAGCATTATGATTCCATAATCATATGAAAGTTATTATTCTCTTTCAGAATTTGGAAATAATGTCATTTGAAAAGAAATAGATTATCCTTAAGAAAATATATGGAGTTCTAGTGTACTACAGTAATTCTAGGAAGGAGATCCAAGAGCGGTTATCACTATAGGTTCATAGACATCATCAGCAGTTGGATGTGGATTAGAATTGATACATCACTCTGAGGGAAAAATCACTCATTGTTCAGGGTGATCAAGAAAACAACACTCTTGGAGGCAGTGATTTATTTGAGTGATTGAGATTGGTGAGTTATTTCTTTTCTTAAGGGTTTTAAACCTATAGGGTCCGTGATTATTCTCTAAATTGTTACAAACAATAAGTTCAGTCAGTATTTTAGATTCATTACATATTTCCATTGCATTATCATTACAGTGTTATTGATATTGATAGAACAAGATTACTAGAGATGGGTTATTTTTGAAAGATCAACATACTCTAATTCCCCACCCTCTTAGGGTATTTTATTTTCATGAGTCCAAATAGTGGTATCATAACTATTGGTTCTTAGTGGAATTTACTCTCTCCCAAGTAATTCCATTTGTAGTTAACTGTATGGGGATTTCGATCTTTGAATTTTTTTCTAACTTTGGAAGAACCATATGAAATACTATCTATGATAATTATGGAGGGATTATACATGAATTACATATATGGGATTAAAACAGATATAGAGATCAACCATTTATTAGAGAAATACAAAAGAGAACATGATACCAAATCCAATAGATTCAATGCGTTTCATGGTTATTTATGAAATGTAATGTACATATATTTCATGTCATGTAAATACTTACTCACCATGTGGTAAAAATTACAAATCATCTGTAAAGGTGATTCCTAGGGTTTTTATGGGAAATTAAGACTACACTAGAACAAGTATTAGAATTTTAGGATGTAATAGAATGAGTCCATTGATGAATTATGTGATCATTTTAACATTTTTGTTATGATTATGAATGGAATTGGAGAAAATATTTGAAAATATGAATTCTATATAGAGGTTTATAAGACTATTACCATTTTTTCCATGTTATGTTATAAGTACCTAAATATAAGGCAACAATAGAGGTTTCACTACATATTATTTATAACACTCTCATTATAAAAAAATTGAGGAAGTATAATATTGGGTCCCTGATAAATGAAGGTTCTTAGGAAGTGGAATTCAAGGTGAGGAAAAAAACATAATTGGAAGATGATCCAAATGATACGATGATCAATGATGTAATGTATTTCCTATCATGAAACATAAAATAGGTAAAATGATGATTCAATTTAAATCTTTAACTATATTACATTATATTTTGTAAAATTTTCCATCTTTCATAAAAGTGACGAAATAAATTATGATATAATAAAGTAAATGAAGAACTCATAGAGAAATCATGTAAGGATATGGAAAGAAAAAAATTAATTCACAACAATAATAATTAAATATAAATTTATTTCCCAATAATATATTATCTTGGAAGAAAATTATGTTTTGGAAGTATATTATTATAATGCCCTTAGTGAGGAATTTATTGCATATTCTATAATCTGACAAAATATGGAGTAAAAATATAATGAAGACACTGATTCTATGGGAATATTTAGCATCACGGTTTAATTAAAAGACGTTCATGATGAAATATATGCTTATAGGGATAAAACAAATAAATATGTTGGAGTTATTGATAATACAAAATAATAAATAAAAAAATAATATGAAGAAAAATAATAGTTGATGATTGAGATATAATGAATCATGTTTGGAAAATCTGGAAATGTAGAGAATGAAGTTAATTTTAGGCACAAAATTTAATACATTTCCAATGTTTAATAATGTATGAATGTTTTTTGATCATGAAATACTTCTAACACCTAGATTTTTACTAGAAATATCATGTGAGTGGTTTATACAATAAGATGAGGAGGTTCATGGGGTATCAATGAAAGAAGTAGGGTCTGTTCAAGAACTAAAATATTTCAATGATAAGGGTAAATCTATTTCCAGTCTTGATTTCAATTAAAAATCAATGGTGGTTAATTCCAGCCAATAAACACCCACACCCTAGATGATGATTTATTTAGGTAACATAAAAATTACACAAAATAAATAATGAGGATATATAATTGCATACAATAATACATAAAAAATATGATATTATTGTCTTAGAATGAAGTTACATATAACATATGTGTGTCACATAGAAAATATATTGTCTAGAGATTATGATCCAAAAATAATTTTAGAAAAATATCTTATAATCATTATTTTTTTAACGGTTATCACATTTGATGTGAAGGTAATGGACTCAATGAAATTAATTTTTCAACATAGGAATTTAAAATTATTCTAATGGATAACCAAATAAGGAAGTCTCAATAAAATAAATCTTCTTCAAATGGGTTGAAAACTATTAATAAAATTACATCCTTACAAAATGGGAGTGATCCTGAGGAACTAAATTTGTAAACATCTATTCTACCACCAATGGAATCAAAACAATGATCACAAAACAAGGAATAAATATTTAAGAAGTCCAACAACATTGAAATTTAATTAAAATAAATGAATCAAGAGAGAGTATATATTCTAGGAATCATTTTTACATCCCATATAAGGGGAAATGGGAATATTATAATGGGAATATAATATAAAGAAACTATTCTTAATTTTGATAATGATGATGGTTTTTAAGGTAATTGGATCCATTAAGTCCAATATTGATGAATAATATTTGAGTAACATGGATGTATTTGTTTTTTAAGCAATTGATGATAATATATTATGTGTAATGAAATTTTGTGACTTGGGGCATTCAAAAAAATTAAACAGAAGGCTTACATAATCAAAGGAAAAGATGGGTTGATTTGGATGCAATGAAAGAACATGAAGAGGAATATTTATCTCATTAGTGGAGATTAATATAGGTACTTTATATCTAAAGAATAAGAGATAAATCCATGGATTAAGAGGCTTCGCCACATGAGATAAAATTTCATGGAGGAATTGGTGTAGAATAATGGAGCTCATGATAACCTAAACCTTTCATGGAATCACAATAAAATGTGTCAAAATTGTTAAAAATGAATGATAACTCGAAATACATAAAAGATAAAGGAAAAAAATTCAATTTGATATCTTGAGTTCCTACATATGAAAATATGTGAAAAAGTATCATCTGTGTCTTGGATGATAAGGGATATAATATAGTGTTTATTATTTATTATGTAGGATAACATAATTGATGGTTATGTATAAAAATTCAACATGTTTAAATGTATTAAATGACCCCAAATATTAGAAGAGAATTTTTTCAAGATGAATATATAGAAATATGGACCTATAATGTTAAAAATAATAATAATAATGAGGTGAATGAATATCTTCAAAATCACAAGAAAAGGCACCATGTTTAAATGGTAATAATTCCTCAAAAATATATATTTATTAAAATGAGGAACTAGATTAAAAAAAATTATTATATAATGATCATAGTAAATTTTATAAAAATTAATTATAGAAATAAATTAGTGTCTAGATCACATTATATAACCAAAATATATTTTCTATGTTTTAATTTGGAATATACACTTTAAGAGAAATTATAAAAGAAGAAGAATACTTTAAAGTACATTTATATTTGTGGAAGTGAATGACTTATTCTCAGTATAGTGAACAATGAAATGTTTTATTATTGTTGGGATGAAGATATTTTTCATAGTTAGTAATCAAAATATTAGTGTATAAATTCTAAAATAAATGTATTAATAAATGAAAATATGTTAAGATGTATTTGTTTTTGGAGATGAATTTTTTTTTTGAATTTCGGTGAAATTTTAACAAAATGACCACGAGGAACTCTCAGAGGAGAGTGACGTTGAAGTGAGATGCCTAGGTGAAGAACACAGGGATGTTAAAAACCAAAAAAATTCAATGATGATAATAATTAATATTTAAAATCACTACATACAATGAAATCAAGGACAAGAGGTGAAATTATTGAACAAAATATCATTGGTGATTAGAAAGATCAGTTAAAAAATATGGAGAATGAATAATCAATAATAAACCTCCTTGTTATCTCAAGTAGATTATAATTTTTTTGAATAGTTTTTCAAGGATATAAATTCAATTAATGTGATCTATGAAGATATTTACCAAATTAACAATACTAAATCCTCTAAAATTACTCCATGTCATGATGATTAAAATTCCATTGGAACCAAGTGGGTGTTCTCTAATAAAATAAACAAATATTACATTGTTACAGGGAAAAAATCACAGCTAATGTGAAAGGTATATTTCCAAATTGAATTTATTAAAATTGATATGGAATTTTCACCTTCTTCATTGTTGGATACAGATTGTCCTTTTAGGGAAATATCAGTAAAAATTGGCTTCAAGGTGTTCCAAATGGATGTTAAAGTAGTATTCCTCAATGCATTCCTTTTTGAAGATGTATACATTAAACAACCAAATTGATTTATTATAGATAAATACAATATAAAATTTTTCAAGTTAAATAAGACTTTGTTCATAGTATATTATTAATATAGAAATTTATCTTTTAAGCTTTAGAAATTCCTAAGAAAGGGTGGATTCTAATGAGGAGGATTTGATCAATATATATACAATAGTAATGAGAAAGATAATATGATAATGGTTATCATTTATATAGATTAAATAGTTATTGGAGTATCCAATGAAGCATAATTCAATTTTTTTATAAAATATATGATGTGTGAGTTTTGAATTTTCATAATTGGGGTGACCATTTTTTTCCTTAGTTTACAGGTTACTCAAGGAAAATTTAGCACACAAATTTATCAATAAAAACATTCTAAAGAAGTTATTAAGATGTTTGGAATGTATGATAATATGATGATGACAATATCGATGGTAACCCAGATAAAGTTTTCATGAGTAGATGATGGAAAGATGGTTCATGTGGTAAATATTTTCAAATTGTTCGAATTCTACTATACATAATAGTAACATTACAGATCATTGTGTTATCTATATATCTAGTTGTATGATTAATAATTCATAACAATGAGAGATATATTCTACCAATGAAGAGAATTATTTGATACATTTAAAATATAATGGATTTTTGGATGATCTATCATATGAAACATATCTATATGTTTTGGGATACACTTATTATGATTGGGTTGGATCAATAGATGATCACAAGTTAATATCAGGCAATGATTTTGATCTTAGAAATTTGTGAATGTCTTAGCTGTGAAAGAAGAATGAGTTTATCTCACATAGGCCAGTTGAGTACAAATATATAGTTAATACTCAATAATTTATTAAACTATTAATGATAAAGATATAAATTCATTATATGATATTTAATTTGTAATATCTTATTGCAATCAGATGTGATAACATGAGTGATATTAATCTGAGTAAAAACCTTATCCATAATTCATTTTAAAATCAATATAAAGTGTCATTTAATTAAGGAGACATTTATAAAATGGATGGTGTAATTTTATTATATATAAAATTAGGATCAAATTTTATTTACCATGATGAAGGCACTACCCGAATATGTGTTTGAGAAGCATAAGTTGGATTTTGGAATTCAACCATCTCCATCATGCTACATAGGCTACATTAGGGACCCTCACTTATTATTGGAATTTTCTATTTATACTAGATGATGGTAAATTCCTCCTAAATTTTAATGTTTGGATTTATTAATATTTTATGGGATTTTAGAGAAATGATCTTTGGGTTCATTGATAGTGAAGGAGGAGGTTTCCAAAAGGGGGTGTTATTTAATGTTTATTTAGGGCTATAAATAGTTTATATAATTATAATTTTTATAAGTTTTTTGAAGATGATGTTTTCAATAAAATACTGTTTCCCATGATGAGCATGGATTATATGAATAACACCCCAAATATTTTATGGTATGTTTCTCTTGAATACATTCAATTCAATAGATAGCTTGTATTTCATATATCACAGACACTCATGAAAAAAAAACATGTATATTTAGGAGAAACTCATAACCTAGCAATTAAACATAAAATTTCCATTTATGTGTTTTTAATTAAGTGAAACTGATATACACGGTCATGATCATAGTGATATTTGGAGTATGATAGAATCAACATAATTTTCAATGAATAGTAACTTAAATTTATGAATTGTAACGTAAAATTTTGAATTTCAACCTACCGTTTTGAATAGTAATATGACCCTTATAAATCATAACCTTATCCAGGAATGTATAAATAAAATTTAGGCACTTTAAAAATGAAGGTGAATATTTTAAATGTTGGCATTTTTCAATTAAATGATGATTTTATTTAAAAATTCCAAATTATAATATTTAAAAAATTATTTATGAAAAATGAATATCATTTATGGATTCTACATCATGATAAATGGTTAGGGTGAATTTTTGGGATTTTTTCTGAAATACATTAATTTTTTCTGAATAGTAAAATTTGATAATTTATGAAATATACTAAATAAATGAATATTTGCATCAGTCTTGAGCCATGGATGATGTAAATGGACATTGGATAGAACTAAAATGCATTTATTACGATTTTTGGTTAAAAGAATCAATATTATTCCCTGTCTTGGGAAAAAATTATAACATAGTGACTAAAATAATGTAAAACCCCTCCTCTCCTCCACTATATAAACAACCCACACCCCTCTTCCTCCCATAACAATAAATATTTGATACTTTAAAAGGTTCTTAAAAATACACATCCCATGCCCTAAACACACGTATAATACCATTTGGCCTCACCAAAAGGCCCAGTACAATGTCTTTAATGATATTTTCAAGGAATAATACTCAATAGGCGAACCTCTCTTCCTTTTTGTTTAATCTTCTGTTACAAGTTCCACTCTTTTATTTCTATATCCTCACCTCCCATATAAAAATGATATAATAATTATGCTAAGATAACTTAAATTTAATTATATAATGATAATGTAATATTTCATCATCATCTATCTTTCCCCCTACTCTTATACTACAAATGAAAACATCGTCCGAGATGTGGTAGTTTATCATATTCATGGAGGAAGAGTTTTAAATTTGTATTAATATCATAAATACTTGTCTTGAATCCATTTTAATGGATGAAGAAGATCATAATATATTTATTTTATCTTATTAAATGTTCTTTACACCATAAAACGCATAATATAAAAATATAATGCAAACAAAGTTCATTATGCACAAAACTGCCATGTTAATCCAAGCATTTATCACTAACTATTAGCCAATGAGTATACCTTATGTTATAAATCCAAAATCATTATAAGATAATTTATATCTATTTCATGTAACTAATAATATATATTAACAATTCTGGATGTTTATCCAAATTTCTAATGAACTTCCATTCATGAATATAAGAAAACCGATCCTGAAAACCAAGGAAGAAAATGCTTCAAAAACAATAAAATTGGACCTCTTAAACAAAAAAGGACATAAATGAACCTAATAATGTTATAATAAAAAAAATAATATGTTGAATATATTCTTTATTAGTTATTTAATTATGATATATTTGATTATTCATGACATTAAGATCAATTGAAGAACACATTCTGGAATAAGATAAGGTGTTTCTCACCTCACTTTTAATTCAGTGATATTTCCTTTGATCGCCACTTTTCCATATATGTGTGTATTTTTACATCTATTAAATATATAATATCATGATTATATTTATATTCATTGTATTATGTGACTCATTTTGTGATTTTTATGTTTTGGTCATATGATTCAAATGATTGTAATGTGGTATGGGACTTTGTCTCAATGTCCATTTTATTGAGACTTACTTGGTATTATGAACCAAAAATTTCACATGTGGTGTATCTAATGCCCATTTGAGATAATTTTTCATTTGAAATTATAATTGTTTTAAATATAATTTTTTTTATATTAGATATGATTATTTCTTTATGTCGTATAACATTTTACATACAATGTTTATTTGGAAAGTTACTTTAATTCTGGAAATACTGATGAATCTATATCCACTACTAAATATAGATATTTAAAATGAATATTGTTTTTGTATTAAATATTTTTATAAGATATTTTTTGGAATGTAAGTGATGGATTGGGCCAACTATATATCAACGATGCATTGATAGGTGTCTTGAGGAAAACTAGTTGGCGACAAAACATTCGAGTTTGTTTAAAAAATTCAGATGTGTATCTACCCACAAACCTAAACCATCTTGAAAATATAATGGTTTTTGTTCTACATAAATTATTTCCAAACAATAATCATTCATTTCATTCACTATTCCGTTATTACTGTATATTAGGGTTTCACTCTAACAAAGTCAATGGATACATTTTTATTCTCATCATGTGGATGGAAAGAGTTTTCATTAATTCATCATGACATATTAGTCCTGTATAATTTATTTTGATTAACTTATTATTGATTCATGTTTCCATTATATGTAACCCTTACTGAGAATTTTATCTCACCCTTATTATGTTTCCTTTTCATAGGTTATAACGAAGATAACCTTGAATATGTTTTCAAGGAAGAAGTTTATTTTAGTTTATTACATATCATGTTGTATTTTATATCTTTCCGTATGAACTTTGGGTATCATATATATAATATAGTATTCCAAAACTACTAAACGAATCATTAATTATGGATTTATTTCATATAAATTTTCTAGTAACATGAAATAATGTATTGAATCCACGATTCGGGGTGTAAAAGTTGGTATCATATAAAGTTTAGCAGTAAACCTGGAAACAAGATTTAGGAAACATGGTTTAGAGAACACAACCCAAATATTGAATTTTAGGATAAAAATAGTGTAAAATACTAGAATTTTGGTATGGTAGAGGATATTTTGATCTTTCTATAAAATACATCCATATCTGGAAACTACAAGTGGAGTGGTTCTGGAACATATGTACCTAGGAGTAACAACTCTGACAATGAGTTTTGGGATTGACGTGGGTTATCCTAGTATATGAAAAAATTCCTTACTGTGCACCTAGCTTGACACTCCCATGGGGTATATTCTTTGTATAATTCAAATTTTATTTTAAAAAATTATTAAGGATATAATATTATAAAGGTACCATATTTATGATTATGAGATTAAATTTTCATGAATTTTCAAATTACGCTATGTGTTTTCTAGTTTGAAATTACGGATTATAACCTAATTTAGTGTATTCCAATGTTTAGTGATAGTTACTAATAGAATAATGGTAATAAATACCCACATATAATGTAGGTATTTCCCCACTAATAATGTTAACATAGTTAGTGTTAGAGTGGATCAGATCATGAACATATTGGGACAACTTACTCAGGTGGTGATGAAGAACTATTCTAGACCTCTTTTGGATTATTTCTTGTGACAGAGTCACCCATCTATTAGTGATACTACTTAACCAATGGTAAGTAATCATTGGATCAAGTACCTTGAAATGATATTCCAAGAATTAATATGAAAATAAAATTAAATAATGTTTGGTGAGTATATTTTCTCAGTGGTTATGCTAATCAATGTTGTCATCGATCTAGAACAAAATGGATGAAGAAGAATTAGAATATAGGAAGTGGAGGAATTTTAAATAAATATTCTTCAAAAAATATTTCCTTCATGATAGAAACAACTGAAATGAATATGAAATTCCTTAGCCTAAATAAAATGGAGTAAGACAGTGTTGTATAGAATGAGGATACCCTCACAAGAGTAGCCAGGTATGATATAGATTACATACATGATTTGGAAGACAAGATTGATCATTTATTTTATGGTCTTAGTCCAAGTCTTAGAAGGAAACTAGATTTTAAAAAAATTTCATCATATGATGAAATTGTATTTTGTTCCATCTAAACATAGAATAAATTTTATAGATAAAATTTTTTAATGGGAAACCGATATAAGAAGCAGTACTCCAATAACCATGGAAAAGGTGAAGCAGCAATTAAGAATAAAAAAATGAAGAAATTCACATTATGTAAGAACTCTGGGAAGAATCATCCTACTAAATGGTTGACATGTATGGGATTCTTCTAGAAGTATGGATAAAAGGGTCATCGATCTAATGAATTCTAGGGGAAGAAACAATTCAATAATGTTCAATTATATAATTTTAGAGATATGGGACACTATGAAAATTAGTGTCCTATGTTCCAAGGAAATGTTCCTCAGAAAAGGCCATGAGAGCAAGGTTGAGCTAATGCAATTACAACCACATAGGTTGAAACTCTTCATGATGTGGTTTAAGTTACTTTAATGTTTTCCTCAAACCTATTAAATTATTTATTTTATTATGTATCATTGAATTCATTTATATCTTCCTAGTTCACCAAGAAAATTATATATATAATGTTTTATTTATTAAAGGTGTTGTCAACACAAAATCCTTGGGGATGTATCATTGAAAAAAGTTATGTCGATCAATCCCACTCAGGAAACATAAAAATGATTTAGTTTCTATCCTTATCATTATACTAATGATTGAATTTGTTATAATTCTTATTATAAGTTGGATTTCTTGTTATAATGCTAGGATATACTTAATGAAGAGGGATGGTACTATTTCATAGAATGGTGTATAATCCCTTATCATTTGAGAAGGAACCTCGGCGTATGATTCTTATCAAGATCTACCACCAATAAATCTTCCGAATGAAATTCTTGGAGAGTAAGGGAACATGATATCTATTGGAGAGGAAAGAAATATTCAAATTGAATACGTACTTATTGTGGATAAATACAATGATTCATTTCCAGAGGAGTTACTTGGACATCCCCTAGAGAGAGAAGTTGAATTCTCTATTTATTTAATTCACGGTGAAATAATTATATAAAATACTCCTTATAGAATGGCTATTATTGAATTAGTGGAGCTAAAAAACAACTAGGGGAATTGATTGAAAAAAGATTTATTAAAACAAGTGTTTCTCCATTGAGATCCCCTATCCTATTTGTGAAGTAGAATGATAGATCTACGAGGCTATTCATTGACTATAGGGAGATCAATGCTATTACAATAAAGAACAAGTATCCTCTTCACCACATTAATGATTTAATTGATTAACTTCTTGGTGCCCAATATGTTTTCAATATTGACCTTTGATATGAATATCATCAGCTGTGTGTGAGGAATGATAATATTCCAATGGCATCATTTCAAACAAGGTAAGGGTATTACGAGTTTACAGTAATGAATGTTGCAATTACTAATGCACCCTCTATTTTCATGGATTTAATTAATAGATTTTTTATGGAATATGATGATGACTTCATTTAGGTATTTATTTATGATAGCCTTGTATACTCCAAAAGCTACAAAGGCCATGTGAATTACATGATTATTATTTTGAAAACTCATAACTAAATGAATTATATGTGATGTTTAGGATGTATAAATTTTGGATTCAATTGGTCTATTTTTTCACCATATTTATTCTATGTATGGAATCTTAGTTGATTATATAAGGGAAAAAAAGAAATCCATGAATGGACTATGCCAACAAACATAACAGAGGAATGTAGTTTTATTGGGTTAGTAGGATACTATCGGTGTTTCGTTCAGAATTTTTTCGATACTAGCTAACCCGTTAACCAAGATCATATGTTTCAGGGTTGATTTTGTATGGATGAAATATTTTATATAATGTTTTGAATAATTTAAAGGAATATTGGTCAATGCTCTAATTTTGAATCATCCATCTGGAAATTATTTATTTGTGATATAAAGTGATCCATCAAAGAATAGACTATGATACATCCATATGAAAAATAATAAAGTTATTTATTATGAATCAAGGAAATTGAAGACTCCTGAGGAAAATTATCCAACTCATTATCTTTAGTTAGAAATTTTAAAATTTCCCTAAAAATTTGGAGACATTATATCCATGATGAACGATGTGGTATATATACGGATCACAAGAATTTGAAATACATTTTTACATAGAAAGAACTCAAAATGAGGAAAATGAGATGGTTTGAGATACTCAAGGATTAGACTTGATAAATACACCTCCAAAAAGGAAACGAAAATAATGTGGCAGATTCCTTAAGTAGGAAAAATCATCGACTTTTGATCCAAATGAGGATTGAGAGGGGTCATATATTCATAGATCATTTAAAGATGGATATGGGAATTGTTATGTAACAGAAAAAATCATTCCTCATTCAAATTATTGCTAAAACAAATTTACTAAAGAAGGGAAAAAGATCTCAGTCTGATAATGAGAATCTATAAAAGAAAATTAATGTTGTTAATGATAGAAGATTGGAAGACTCTGTGTATGAGGATGGAGTTCTAAAATTTGGGAAGAGGTTATGTGTTCGATCATTACATGAGCTAAAAAGGGAACTATTAGCTGGTTATCATAGCTCAAATTTATCTATACACTCTGGTAGAACCATTATGTATAGAGATATGATTGTACATTTTTGGTGGGATAACATGAAGCGAGAAATTGCTCATTATGTGTCAAGGTGTGTGGTTTTTCAAAAAGTGAAGGCTAAGAGACAAAATCCTAGAGGGTTCATGAAAACTCTAAATATTACAATACAGAAGTCAGATAAAATTATGAAGGAAATATTCACTAGAATACAGATGACACCTATAAGGAATGATTCAGTATGGGTAATTTTTTTACTGACTCACAAAACCGACACATTTCTTTGCTATAAGAGTGGTTTTACCCCTTGAGAACTTAGCAGGACTTTATATTAATGATGTTTTAATAAATCATGGTGGACCTATATCGATTGTGTCTGATCCAAATCCCTGGTTTACCTTATAATTATGGAAATGTCTCCATAAGGATTTGTATATGGAGCTTCATATGAGTACTTCTTATCACCCCCAAACTGATAGATATTCTAAATGGAATATTCAACACTGGTAGACATGTTGAGATCATGGTCTATCAAATTTCATGGTATGTTGGATCCATACATGGATTTGGTGGAATTTTACTACAATAACAGTCTCTATTATAGTATTCAAATGGTTCTATAAGAATAATTATATTAAAATAGGTGTTAAACTCCAACTTGATAGGATAATGATTGTGAGAGGAAACTTATAGGCCGATAACTAATTGAAGATACAACTACAATGATAAAGAAAGATCATGCCCATAATAAAGTAGTCAAAAGTAGGAAAAAGATTTATTCTCACAACAGAAGAGAGGATTTGTAATTTTAAGTAATATATCATGTATTTCTAAATTTAACTCCATGGAAGGGTTTCTTAAGGTTCGTTAAGAAATGGAAATTTATCCCATGTTACATCGGTCATTTTGAAATTGTAGAATGAATTGGATCTTTAGATTAAAATTTAGAAATGCCACCAAGTCTATCAAAAGTTCATAATGTGTTCCACATTTTGATTTTCATGAAATAAATTCCAGACCAATTTCATGTACTCACCTATGAGGAAATAGAGATCGAACCTTATTTTACATACTGTAAAGATCCAATCAATATTATTAATACAAGGGAGGAGGTATTGAGATATTGGACAACTCGACTGGTAAAGTATCTTTGGAGAAACCATAAAATAGAGGAATTAACATGGGAAACTAAGGATGTTATAATTATGAACAAACCATATCTTTAATGGAATTTATAAATTAAAAAAATCGAGGATAAAATTTCCAAATGTGAAAAAAATATAACACCTCAATAATTTTAGGATATGTTTTTCTTAATTGCCATTAATTAATTTGATATCCTATACTATATAAAGCACTGAGTTTCTTTGATTCCATATTTTAGTATTTAGGAAATATTTATAAGCTATCCATTAAACATAAATTTTCTAGTTTTGTGTTTTGAATTTTGAAAACCGGATATACATGGTTTCAATAAGGGTGATATTTGGAGTCTGATAGAATCAACATAGTTATTTTAGAATAATAACATACCCCTTTGAATAGTAAATTCCCCTTATGAGTAGTAACTCAACCTTATGAATAGTATTATGACCCTTATAAATGGTAATGTTTCCCATGAATGTACAAATAAAATTTAGGCACATTAAATATTAAGGTGACAATTTTAAGTGTTGATATTTTTTAATTAATTGATGATTTTAATTAAGAATTAAAATTAAAACATATAGAAAATTCTATTTGAAAAAAGATTTCATATTTTGATTCTACACATTGAAAAATGGTTAGGGGGAATTTTGGGGATTTTCTCTAAAATGAAATAATTTTTAGTGAAAAGTAAAATTAGATAATTAATGAAATATACTAAAAAATGAATTTCTGCATCATGCTTGAGTAATGGATAATGTAGATGGAAAGTTGATCAAAATATTAAGAATTTAATTATATTTTCTTCACAATAATCAATACTATTCCTTTTCTTGGGAAAACTAATATACAAATGATTAAAATAATGAAAAAAACCTCCTCTCCTCCACTATATAAACAACCCCTCACCACATCTTCCTCTCACAAAACTCAGGTATTGATACTTCCCTAATTTTTGACAAATACACATTCCAAGACCTACCCTCACATCTAATACATTATTGTCTCACCAAATATCCAAAAACAAAGGTCTTAAAGATATTTTTAAGGAGGAGTACTCAAGAGGTGAACATATATTTCGTTTTCTTTCAACTTCTTCTACAACTTCCATTATTTTGTTTCCATATCCTCAACTACCCTAATCCAAATGATATGAAAATTCCTATACCTTAAATGATCTTTAATTATATAATAATAATGTAATATTTCATCATCATATCTTTTTCACCCTCCTCTTATATAAAAAATGAAAACATCGTCTGAGATGTGTTAATTTATCACATTCAATAAAGGCGAGTTTTCAATTTTTATTACTATTTTAAATACTGGTCATGAAACCTCTTTAATGGTTTAACCACATCATATCTTATGTATTTTATCTTATACAATTTTATTTAAACAATAAACATTCATAATATAATATAATAATTAAAACCAAGTTCATTATGCACAAAACTACCAAATAAATCCAAGTGGTTGTCGTTAACATTTTGCTAATAAGTCATCCTAATGATATTTGACCCAAAATAATTATTAGATAATTTATATCTCTTTAATGTGACTAATAATAAATATTAAAAATTATGTATGGTTAGATTCATTTCAAACTAACATTCATCTATTAATAGAAGAAAACTGAACAAGAAAACCGATGATGAAAATGGTTCACAAGAAATAAAATTGAACCTATTAAATCCAAAAAAGGAAATGAATTAACCTAATAATGTTATAACAAACAAATTAAATATATATAAGTTTCATTAAATTTTAATTAATGAATCTAAATATTATTATTCAGGTCGTTACGATCAATCTAAGAACACATTCGAGCATTAGGTAAGGGGTTTCTCATCACACTTTTAATTCCGTGATATTTCCATTTTTCACCACTTATTCATTATATGTGGTGTAAATGTAGTGGAATTTGATAAATAATATCATCACTATATTTATATTAATGGTATTATGTTATTATTTTTGTGATTATTAGCTTTTGGTCTTATTATTCGATTGATTTCAATGCGGTAAGGGACTTGAACTCAATTTACATTTTATTGAGACATACATGGTCTTGTTCACCAAATATTTGTTATGTGGAATATCGACTACCCCTTTGATATAATTTTTCATTTTAAATTATAGTTATTTTCAAAATCCATCTTTTTGTATATTGTTTTTATTATTGACTTAAGACGTTTACCATTTTACATATGGTGTTTATTTGGACTTGAATTGATGGGTGGAGCCAAATATATCTCTTTGATGCATCAAGATGTCTCGTGATGCAAACAAATTAGCGACGAACCCTTCGAGTTTCATTCCAAAAATAATAAGGGTTTCAACACAAAAACATAAACTGTCTCGATAGTATAATGGATAATGTGCGATATACATGTTTTCAAATTAATTCTCATTCTATTTTTTAGTTATTGAGTTATTTCTCTCCATGAAGTTTTCACAATGTCGTAATCCATTGATCCATTTTTATTCTTAGTTTATTGATGGAAAGTGATTTCATTTATTCATCATGCCATATTAGTCATGCCTATTTGAATATGATTCACTTAATATTGATTCATGTTCCAAATATATGAAACTCGTAGTCAGAATTTGAGACCACCCTTATTATTTCTCCATTTCCCAGGTTATGAAGAAGAGAACATTTAATATTCATTCAAGGTGGTAGTTTATATCATTAGATTATGTATCATGTCATATTTTCTATCTTACTGAATGTACTGTGGAGATAATGTATATAATCCAGTCTTGAATAACTACTATACTAATCGGTCCTTCAGGTTTGATTTCTTATAATAATGAAAATGTAATTAAATAATTCACCTGCTCGGGGCTTCAGGGTTCAGGGCATTTCAATATGGGCACAGAGTTTGTGATTAGTGAATTATTGTTAAAATATCTTAAGATATAATTTCTAAATACAGGGATTAAGTCGATTATAATTTTATTATATATTGAGATGGTAATTTGTATTTTATTCATTATATTTGTTATCTATATACCCCGATGGGAAGGTATTTTGAGGAAATATAATGAAACATTTTTAGGATTTTTTATTGAAAATTAGGTGTGATGTGACTTAAAAATGCCTTTATTCGAAGATGCAGAAGCTTGAATTGGTTTCAAATGGTGCTACAATAAATCTATCTATATTATAAAATTCATGCCATATTTTCATTGGTCTTATAATGAATGTGTTTTTCTAGAAATAGGACAATGAAATTGTAGCACACTAGTCCCATAAACTCATATCTGGTTCTAAAAGAATACACATTACATGCTAGTTTTGATACCAATTGAAGTATCCCAAACACCAAATTTCATAGTTAATATATAAATTAAATACCTCAATTCACCTGTATACCAAAGATATCCCAGGTGTATAGTCTTAGATAAATATTAAAAACCATTAACTATTTTTTATCAAATTGAAAAGTTTACCATTATAACAAGAATTTATTATTCTACAATAAGAGTAAAAAATATCCTTTAAAATTATTCATGCACGATAACATTCTCTATATTAAATAGGTAATTAACTTCATCATATCAATGATAAATGGAAACAAAATATTTATGGGCTCAAACAATCAGTATGGGTGCACATAATATCTATAAATTGAATTTTATAATTGAGAATAAAATAAACATGTGTGCTATGATATCATAATCAATGTACATGAACACATTATAATTAAACCATAATCAAGAAATAATTGATCATAAATCATGAGTCCTATAATGAATATATTCATAAGAAATAATTAAATTGAGATAAAAATCATAAATAAATAATCATGATCAATGAAACGATAACATAGAAAACCTTCAATTGATATATAATGAATTCTATAGAATAATCTTTTAATAATGAAATAAAGTAAAATAATAACCATGCAGGTTAAATGGGAGATAATATTTATATCACACTCATATAAACCCTTATAATCACTCTTATAATGGAAGGACATCAGCTGTTAATTCTAACATAATTTCTCTATAGAATTAAACCACTACATAATGAATTGTAGTGTTACGTTATACCCAACCATTATCATATTTAATTTCAAATAACAATAACAAAAATAAGGAAAATTGAGGATTTATTTTTCATTACTAATCTTGTAAAATCATTCATTTGAACTAGTAAACATAAGAAGTTATATTCATCACATAAAAGTAATAAGAAATATTTTTTTCTTTGATAACTCTTTTAAAATGAAAAATACAAAGAATATTGATAATTTTATTTTATTTGTAAAACTATAAGATCATGAAATGTAACATTCATAATAAACATTAGATATAACAAGGAGAAAATAAAATTAATAATTTAACATTTAACAAAATCTTTTTACATGTTTATATGGAAATCAAGAAAATGAACTTTATAGAAAATGTTAAAAATATTCATATTTAAACATTTATAAAGATTGTAAAAGTCAAAATTAATTGAAAGACATTACATAAAAATTTAATTTTAACAACATGAATAAAATTGAAACATGATATAATATGTTGAATATTAAGTATATACACTATATAAATGAGTATAAGTTCATAATACCAAGAATGTCTCAAAGAAGTAAAATTGGGAAAAGGAAACATCATGGATTTAGTAATTTTTGAATCAAATATACATAAAGAATAAAACATGAATTAGAATATTTAATAGCATGAATAATGAGATAATAATGATATAATATTCCCAATATTCAATTTATACACTATATAAAAGAAAATAATTATACGGTAAGAAAAATGTCTCAAGAAATGAAAATATAGACGAGGAACCCTTATAAATTTTATAAAACATGAATCAAAATACATTGAAATAATAAATTTAAATAAATTTTTAAATCATAATAATTAATTTAATAATAAAATATAATATATTAATTTTTATGTGAATTAAAAAATAACTATATAAAACTAATCATGGAGCACCAAATGAAATATGTCACACATAACTGAAATTGAGAACAATACCCTTAAATCAGACTTCTCCTTGGACATACATACTCTAGATTCCATGTATGTTAAAATAACTCTAATTAATAATATTTTTAATAACCCTATTTATATTAATTACTTTATATATATATTACATTAATTTATTATATAATTATTAGTTATGTTTTGTTAATACTGATCATTATGGTTAGTAGTTTTAATAATTCCTTGTCTATATAGATATAGTGAATTTGGTTACCATTAAATGTTAATGGATGAATAATATATATAATTTTATAATTATCTTAATAGAAGTTATATAATATTTTATTATGTTATAGTTTATTTATATTATTGTTTTAGCTTCAATTATAAAAGACAAAATCTATAACGGGGTTTCTTCGGTAAATTTTAATGAACTAGTTGATGTATTTTAACAATGAGTTATACAATAATATTAACATTAATGAATTTATAACATTATTCACATCCGAATATCATATATTAAAAGTAGAAAAAAATTAACACAGTTTAATATGTTATCTAAAATAGATTAAAATAATCGAATGTGCCTCAATATTCTTGTTTTTGGATGAAAAATTTTTTGTGAAAAAATATTGTTATTATTATTAATAGAACAAAAAAAATTACTTTTTCATAACCTAAATTCTATTATAAATATAATATTTACTGATTAAATTAAATTTTATAACTTAGCATATAATATAATTATGAATAATGAAATACATAATTTTTGGAGGCGGCAGTCCACGCATTACACGAGTGATGCTATCATTTTCCAACAAAAGAGGTGAAGATATAAAATTTTTACTCAATAAGAAAAATAAAATTTAAACATAATAATGAAACTAATTTCATTATATTAGTATGGTTATAATATTTTTAGATGATATTGATGAAGAAAGAAACTTGAAATATCTTGGTTCAAAAAATTACCTCTTATTCAAATATCATCATTTAAGTCTCAAATTTACACTTTTTTTATCTTATAGGGGAAAAATAACCTCTATATTATATGAAATGTGGTTGGGAGATTTTTTTGGATGAATTGGGTTGTGATAAGAATGTTTATGTGTTAGGAGAATTTTTTTGGTGAATTTTCCATTCTGTTGATAATAGGGTGATAATATTTCACATCAATTTATTAATATAAAATGGGGAAGTCATTCTCAAGAAAATTGATTTAAATATGAATAAAATTTGATTTTAAATAAGGAAAAATATTATAAATATTCTATCTACCCATTTAAATATACGGGTTTGTGATATTTTTAGTCTTTATCCATAAATTTAACATTTACTTTGTCCTAGCCATTACCGTGGTGATGCAATTTTAATCTGGTAACTTATTTTTAGGAATAAATGTGATTTGGACCTTATCAATTAAATTTATAATAATTATTTTAAATTTTAAAACCATTTTTATAGATTAATTTTCTTTAGGAAGAAAAAAAATTATTTTAATAAAAGTATGCATATCACAATAAATATATGTTTTTAGAAAAATTCATTATGAAGAATAAAAATGAATCATAAAAAAATAATTTATATAATTGACTAAAAAGACATTTATTGGTTATTATTTAATAAATAAATATTTTTTAAAATTTAAAATAAATTAAAATTTTAATATGCCACTATTGATACAAAATTAGAGGAAACCCACCAAAATAGTTTTTATTAGAATAAAATATTACTTCGGTTCAGAAATTTCAAATATAGGTTTCTAAATTCAGCATAACAGTTTTAAATGTTTCATTTTAACTCATTAAAAAAAATATTATTTTTGATATAATGGGTTAATATATTTTTTCATTCACGATTATATCGGAATGATGTTATAAATGGTATGATATTTTAAAAAATAGAATTTTTAACTATTCATCCAAAAATAAATCTTTTCATAAAATTTCAATACAATAAAAATGTATAATATTAAAATTTGGAATAAAAAAATAACTTTCATGTCATAAAATTAAAAATCTAAACTTTATAAAATTATCTTTTATATAAAATCATATAATACATGTAAAAATGGTTTATATAAAATAAAACACATTTTTTCTCAAATGAAAAACCATATCGTTGTTTCATAAATTGATACAATTATTTATCATAGTAATCATGAATACTAATTTATATATTTAATTTGAATATAGATATATATAATATTTAGTAAAAAATTAGTTCATTTAATTATTCATGAGAAGAAATTATGTTATTTAAATTTACTTAACATTTAAGGAAAACATCTGTTATGAGTTTATGTAAATATATTAATATTAAATGTATTTATTTATATAATTAATTATTTAATATCATTTTATACATTATAAAAACCTATATAATTATAATCATGAATATCAATAAATCATAGAAGTTATATCTTATTATATATAATTGGGCTGACATATTCCCCCCTGAAAAAAATTACATCCTCCTAAATTTATCATGATTAAAATGTGAATGGGTTTATTATGTTTAGAAAAAATTTCATTAATTTTAAAAATCCTTTTCAAACTGCAAAATAGGACTTTCAAAACCATAATTTTGAATTGAATCCCCAATAACAACCTTGGTAAATTTAATAATGGAAAAATAATAAATATGGTGTGGATGATAAAAGAAATATATAAATGTGGAAGTAGATATCTTTTTATTTTGTAATACATTATTGTGGTTTATAAGACTCATACATGTGAATGATTTTACAAGGTGTACCTTATTTTTCAGGTTACGTTTTCCTTACAATACTTGAAATAATTATCATTCATTTTCTTAATATTTAAGAATTAGTTTACCATTGAGGTATAATATACAGGAAAATATTATTTTTTTGACATATTTTAACTCCATAAGTAGTATTTAATTCTTTAGTTTTGTGTATTGATCATTTTGAACATATATTTCCTCTCACAATTAGCATAATGAATATCCTGATGATTTTTTAATATTGGGTGGGAAAAAACAATAATAGATCATGAAACACATTAATGTATATTATTCCTCATGCTACAGAGGATTTTTATAACAAGTTATTCTTCATATTTTTATCCAAATACAAAAACCCAAAAGATTTTTCATGAGTAAAGATAATACGTGAAGAGACATGAACAACCAATATTATAATTACTTAATAATTTAATATAAAAAACATTAATATAAACCGAAAAATCCATTATTTTACTTAAAACATTACATAAATAACTAATCCTTAAAGCGCTTCATCACATGATTTATCAATAAGAATCCACAAAAGTAAAAAAACAAGACAACATATTCTTCTAAAATCAACCTAACTTTCTTCCCCAAGAAATATAATATAACACATAATGTCACATAACAAACATGTATACAATATAATTGAATTTTTGACCAAAATACAGTAATAGTTTCCCAAAATACATTAACATATTTTTTTAATTAACCATAATTACCTCAACATAAAAAACAAAATAATAGAAAAGGTTATTACTATATTTTGGATTATTTATACAAAAATATAATAATAGTGTTCTCAAATAACCTTCATATGAAATAATATATAAAAAATAAGGGTTATATATACTTCAATAATATATTCTATCAAAAACAAAATCAATATCTTCCAAAAAATCATTAATTACCATAAAATCCAATCAAAAAATATCTCAAACTATGTATATAAACCATTGGACATATGATAATACTCAAACTCATTAGCTTATAATCAAATTAAAAAATAATAAATTAACTTCACATAATAAAATCATAACATAAAAAGTTATCTTAACCCTACATTGATACATATTATAACATACTAGACTCATAAACCCAAATATTGTGCTAAAAACAAACTCGTTACATATTATATTTGATAAAAACCAATGTTAACTAAACTAAAAATATCATATTTATAATATCAATAACCAATATTGGGTTATCTAAATAACCAAACAATTTAGTTTAATACTTTTTTTAAATAAAATTAACCAACAAAAACCATATATTCTATATCCAATTAACATTTTATCATTATTTAAATAATTTATTACCCTATATTAATTCTAAATCATTTGAAATATTATTATACACACATGATAACATTTTTTATATATAATAAACAATTTTCATCTTTATAACTTGTGGGAATGTTTATAAAATAAAGATGAGCTCTAATACTCAATATAGGTAAACAAACTGATATCAATAGAAGGTCATAAGTGAGCATTATAAATAAATTTTTGTATGAGATCATAATTCAGGTATATGTAAACATAAAAAACAAATCATACCCAAAAAACATAAATAAAAAATTATGGGTATTAGTTTGAATCTTGTCAGATTTTATGAGTAAATGGAAAATTAAATCACGAGTAAATAATCATGATATATGAAACCATTACAAATATATGTTTCAAATTTTTAGCTCAATAATTCCATTAAACAATATAATAATAAATCATAAAAGATAAATAATTATTATTATGGTTAACAGGGACATCATATTCATGCAACTCTTATCATCACCTTTACAATCACTATTATAATGTAATAACTTTAAAACATTAATTCCAATATAATTTCTCCAGAGAATAAAATTATTACTTGATACATTGTATGGAGTCATAAAACCAACCCGTCATCATATATAATGTTTTAAAACTATAAAATGAATAGTATACATATTTCTTTTAACTATCATCATAAAATTGACAAAAATAATTCTGTTGGACCTCTAAACATAAGAACATATAGTTATCACATAAAAATAAGATGTAATATCATATATTGATAAATATTTAATGGAAAAAAATCATAGAATAATGGGAAATGAGTTTTATTTGAAAGACTCTGAAATCATAAAAAACAAATCTTTATAACAAATAATAGAGATAACTATGTGAAATGGTGATGAACAGTAAATTTTAGAAAAATAAATTCTTTTCTAACTTTTATAATGAAAAGAAAAAATTAATCACATGGACAATGTTAAAAAAAATTCTTCATTAACATTTTTTTAATGTAGAAGATCATATAAAGTTACATAAATAAATAATTAAATTATAGTTATGAACATTATAATAGTAATAAGGAAATATATGTGAAATAGTTAAAAAATCAAATTAAATAAAATTATGTTTAAAAGGAAAATCCCAATAGATTTTCAAAACCCTAATCCCTTGAAATAAAGAGAATTAAAAACACTAAATACTATAAATAAAATAGAAACATGATATAATATTTGAAATAGTAATTATGTACAATATATAAATGAATCAATGTTCATAATACAAAATATGTATCAAAGAATGAAAATTGAGACATAGTTACTTTACAACTTTTATAGAATTTTAATTAAAATCCCCTGAGGAAAATAAATTAAAAGATAATGTCAAATAATAAAAATAAAAATATATTAATGAAATAATATTTCAAACATATAGTTTATACAAGATATAAAATAAAATTTCTATATGACTAAAAAAATGTCTCGTGAAACAAGAATTAAGACAAAGAACCCTTACATATATTATAACACCTAAATCAAAAGATATTTAAATAATACACTTTATTTGGATTTATAAAACCCATATATTATAATAAAAACATGATATGAAATATTAATGGGTAAATGAATCAAAATATTAAAAAATAAAAGTAAGCATGGTGTATAAAATAAAGCATGTATTAATGAATTAAATAGAGATGAGGAAATCATGCCTTAGAATTTAACTTGGTCATATTAACTTTAACATCCATTTATACTAATATATGATTCATTAATAATTATTTTACAACCTTATTTACATTCATTATCCTTTATATTAATCTTTTATATTAGTTCATTACGTAAATATTACTTATTTTTAGTTAATACAAATCATCATCAACAGTTTTAAATGTTCCTTATCTGCAGTAGATTTAAAACTCCAGTTACGAATCCGTGGTCATGTGTTTATCATCTCTAGAATGCTAAAAATATTTCAATATAATTTATATAAAGAGTTATTTGTTCTATTTTAATTCTATTGATGTTTTTTATTTTAGTTATTGAATGAAAAGCCTTTACCAGGCTTCTATCAAAAAATTTTAAAGAATTAATGATGATATATTAATAATTAGTTAAACAATAATATTACAATTATATAAAAAAATAAGATAATTTTTTTTCTTAATAATATAATATCTAACTATTACCATGTTGTTTCCAATTTCAGATGCACTTCTCCAAATGATTTTGAAGAATTATTTGAACTATATTTTGATCAAAATTGAGTAGAATGTGAGGTGTCCTTAAGACTGGTCAATCTGTTAATGGTTTGGAGATTCATTGAATATTTTATTGATAACGAGTTATTTGGTGATCAAATTTACAAAAGGTTTTGGGATTTAAATTCTATATGATTTAATAAGCTATAATTTTGTTGGTTTTAGTAAAATTTTAATTAAAATTTCTTTTTGGAAATATTTTCCAATCGGTTTCATCTTGAAAACAATTCTTTTAATATTCCATAAATTATTTTTAAAAAAATTGTTTAACATCCATATTTTAAAATTATTTAATAACTAAAAATACCATTTTTATCCTAAACTCATATTTTAGTGATTTACTTTGTATTCTGGTTTCATTTCCATTAAATCCAAATTAACTCTTTGAGTTTTGATACCTAAAATTAAAATTATAAACAAAATCATAAAATTATTGTAGGGGAGATACAAGCTCTAATATTAGGAGATGCGAAAAAATGTTATGTATTTTTATAATTGATATTAGAAGAATAAACTACGCTATATAGAGTGAGATCATACCCATGTGCAGAAAAAGCACATTCAGTTTGGATCATTTATCAAATCCTATGTAGAGGAGGATGAGTTCTGAGAGGTGAAAAATATGTAAGGCAAAGAGATGTGTAAAATGTATGTAACTATGAGTTAGAGTCCATATTTTCCATATCAGTTTTTTTAATTAGATAGACTCTCTAAAGGTATGAGTGGGGGACTGATCATTACATTTTACCACCAGAGACAAGAGGATTGAGAGTTATTAACGAGGTGTATCATAATTATAGATAGTGATCTTTAAGGGGATGATAATAGATTTGATTCAGGATATGTTATTAACTTACTAGAATCCATTAATTTTTAGTATACCCTTATGTTTTTCTGTTACAACAAATTCATTATTTCAAATTCTTGTTTCTAAATTCTTTGATGTCTAGAATATGCATAAAGAATTGGATTATTATGTTCCTCATAATTATATTTAGCTTTGAAAACATTTATTATTGTATCTAATCCCTAATATTCATTCTTCATGGTATTAATATTTTCAAAGATCATGAATCAGTATAAATTAATCTAGTTCACTATTTTTAATCAATTAAAAACATTTAATTTTTAAAATATTTTTATAATAAATATTGAAATAAAATGAAGGAAAACACACCAAGGCTGAGTGATGGGTTAGTGTAAATAATTTCATCCAATCATAATTTTTGATAATATTGAGTTTCATAGTTGAAAATTTTTGGGTATTAACCACCACTTTCACAAGACATGAACAAATTATTATGAAGTATTTTCCATATATATTGTTTTAATACATTTTTACTCGATCAAAGATATTGACAAGTCACATGTCAAAAACAATTCCCCATTCTTTTTCAATTTTTATATAAACAAAATTTTCTATTTAGATTCTTGGTAAAACGTTTATTCTTATTTCTTCATTATTACTCACTCTAATATTTTTGGATATATTTTTTCTCACACTAATTTTTTCATTTCTATTGATGGTTTATTTTTTTCTTATTTTTTGGCTCTTTCTCTTATTCAATCATAAATTTTTTAATTCATTATATGTGGATGAGACCTACCTAAAACAATAATATTTTTAAACAAAATCTAAAATAAAAAAATCACATTCAAATGACAAGTCTAGACTTTTTTTGGCATCTTTTTCATTGAAGACACCAGTGGTCATGTTAGAAAAATTTTCATAATAGAAAACTCAAAAGAAATAAAATATGACTTTCAAAATAATGTTATTGAATCTATTACGAGACATGTGATTATTTCTAATATTCATGATCTATGTTGTCCATGAAAACTCAAACCAATTCTAATAATTTAGATCCAATATTCCTAAAATAGAAAAAAATTGATTTCTCAAAAAAAAAATAAAAAATTTATGATAATATGGAGGTAGTATATCAAAAATATAATATTATTCTACCAAATTACAAGGAACTAGGTGGTAAGTGATACAGAATTAGGGTGTTTCAGTTTCCCATGGTTTTAATTAATCCTCCTTATATTAGGATGACACCTAAACACAACAACTATGAGATTAAATAGTCAATATTATCAATGACACCATCATTTACTAAAATTCCAAATGAATATTCTCTTCACATCATTATTGAATTTTATAGTTTTTTTTAGTATATTCCACTATAAGGGAAGGGTGAGGAGGAATTGAGAATTATATTTTTTCCATTTTTCTTGAATGGTAATTATAAAACGTGGTTTCATTAATTTTTAGAGGATAATATTTATACATCTAATTAGGCCTTTAATTTCATTATTATAAAATTCTATTCTAGGAGGATGAAAATTTAAATTATAAATAATATCACCAATTTGGTATAGGATTATGATGCGATATTCCATCAAACACATCATAGATATTAGGATCTTCATAGAAAATTTCATAAATGTTAGTTTTTTCAACATTTCATTATGGTAACTTTTTTACATTGTACATACACTATATAATAAAAAAAAATTTAGTCAGTTCTATATAAGATATATTAACAGTAAAACATTGAAAAAATAAAATATATTTTCAATATATTTTCAAAAAAATTACAAAAATATTGTTTTATAAGTAGATCAATCCATTAAAAATAGGAAAAAAAATTGTTCTAGAAACCCATCCATAGGATGTTTTGATTTCTCATGAAAATTCACTTAGGGAGAAATGTAACCATTATATGATGTTTTGTCATTATGAATGTTGTTTTCATGTATTTTATATTCCTACTCAAATCCTAGAAATTGATAAATATGCTTGGTATAGACCTATTATGTTTCCTAGTGATAATAAAGTATAAAATTACGATAGCTAATGAAATATAAATCATTCTATCCTTTTTTTAGGAGATTGGAGAGTTTTTAGAAAAAACGTTTTTTTCCTATATTTTAAAAAAAAACTTAATTTAAAATTCCAGATTTAAGATGGATTTGAGGTATCCAATTAATAAACTAATCTATATGGTCTCATGAAACAAATACTAAGTTGGATGGTTGTTCAAGATAAAAGGAAGAAATCTGCTATGGGATCACAAAGAAATTATTTAATTATTGATATGAATAATCTACAAACATAAATTAATCAAATGAATATAGAATTAGAATGAAGATAAAAAGTTGAGGTACCAAATAAAAATGAAGACATCCAAGAGGAAAATATCAAGGAAGTGACAACAAGGATTAGTCTAAACAATCAAGAGGAACCTAGAATAAACCTAAATATACTTGAAAATGAAATTATTAAATAAAAATAAAACTAAATTATTAAGTTACTAAAATATTGAATAATGTAAAATGCCTATGAAAATGAAATATATACCCCAGTTATATTTTAAGTACATTATGAAATAGAATTATAGAATTAGAAAAAAATAATGAAATGATTCACGATGAAATTAAGGGTATATTGATTTTTTTAAAGAATTATTCTCCACATATCTCATTCACTCATAAATTTAATAAAAAATTAAAATACCTAAATTTATTAAGTTCCATTATCTTTTCAATAATATCAATGTAAAAAATAATTTCATTACTCAATAATTTAGATTTTTCCATATCTTAAATATCTAAAATATTATTTCATTTAAGAAATATATCAAGGAGTTTCCTATATACAACCTCAATAAAATATATAATGTTGTACACCAATACAATCCCAAAAAAACTAAAAGATACAGGGTGATTTTTCATTCCTTATACGTTATGGAGTACTAGTCAACACAAATTTATATTTGATGATGTTTAAAGTATAAATTTGATCCATTATATAAATTGCTACAGTTGATATTAGAGAAACTATATCCTACCAGTTTTGTCCTAGAATTGACTGATTGTTCTATCACACAACCTATATATAGGGTAAAATATCTAAATATTAGTGTTGAAAAGTTGATTCTACCAATTGATTTTATCATCATAGACATAGATTATAAAAAATAAGTCCCTATCATTATTTGAAGGCCTTTCCTAAATATATGTGGGAATGTGATTAATTTTTATCAGGGGAAATTAATTTTCAACCATAGTGAGAAAATCAATGAATTTAATGGTTTTCAAAATAACAATCAAACTAAACATGAGAAGAACTATTGAAAAGTTGACTTATTAAACATAGAGAACCTTCTCCATATGATTTAATAGGAATTCATAGACATGATATAAAATATAGTTTGTGACCCTCTGTTTTATGAAATATTTTTGAAGATTTATGTAGGTGAATTGGAAAGCATTCTAACGAATTCGAGGGTGAATTTAGGTATCAAATATATTATTTCAACGAGGAACAGAATTATACTAAAAATTTGAGTTCTAAGTGTAGTAATTTGTCTGTTATTTGTAAAATAGAGGAAACGGTGTTATCCATGTCTAATTTTTATTTAACAGATTAACAAAATTCCTTTTTTCCACAGGAATGAAGAGTCTCACTTAGAATCAATAAATATCAAATGTTGATCTACAAAAATTAAACTTCTATTATAAATATTCATTTTTAGTTGAACATTCCCCAGTAACTTTTATTTTTTTCTTCTAATAACAAACCACTGGTATTGGGATAAAGGACGATAAACCATATCATGAATGTGGTTGTGAGTGAAGGTAATTAAATTGATAGATGATGGGATAATATTTCTTATCTGAGACACTACTTTAGGTCATCCACGTTCAGGGTTTTCCCAAGGTGGGAGGACTTACAATCATAACTAATAAAAATAACTAACAACATAAAAATAGAAAATTGACTAAATGGAGAGATTGTATAGACCATAAAAAAATAAATTCATCCATAAGGAATTATTATTTTTCCAAATCCATTATTATATCAGATGCTTAAGAGGGTGGATATAAATTACTTTTTTTTTGTTTTCTTGGTGGTTATTATAATTATAATCATATTATAGTATCCCCAAATATATAGGAAAATACCAATTTAACTTATCTATTTGAAATATTTTTCAACATTTGGATACCTTTTAGAAACTATGGTGCTTCAACTACATTTCAAAGGTTTATAATGCTTATTTTCTCAGACATAGTTGACATGATAAATGTGGTTTTCAAGGATGATTTATCTATAGATTTAAACACCTTTTAAATCATTCCATATAATCTAGAATTTGTTTAATAAATATTTATTGAGACCAAAAATTCACTTAATGGGTAATAATGTCACTTTACATTCAATAATGTGTTATATATTATCCATAAAGAATCCATTATGGGGATTGAGGAAGATAAAGCAACAATTGAGGTCATTCAAAAAATACATGCTTCTAAAAATCTGAAACATATAGAAGGATTATTGAGGAATTCTAGCTTCATCATCATATTTAGCAATTGTTTTTCAAAAATACAAAATCCCATTTTCCCATACTAGTCTGGGGTTCCACTTTTTTTTGTATAATACAAGTCTATAATATTTTAATATTCTAAAATAGAAACATATTTCATAACCAACCATCACTTCCCATGATTGGAAGCTGCCTTTTGAAATAACATGTCATGCTAGTAATGTTATTGTGTGGTTAATCTTATGGTAAAATAATGGAGAGAGACAACATATAGTGAACTATTATAGTAGGTTACTAGATAATTATTAAAGGAATTTCACTATAATTAACGTAGAATTACAAGATAATGTATTTTTATGATAATAATTTATGAAATATTAAATAGGCTCAAAAGTGATTTTCATTACTGATCATTGAACCTTGATGCTTTTACTTTCTAAGAAGGAGGCTAAGGTAATATTGATCATATTAATACTCTTATTTTCGGAGTAAATTTAGAGATTAATGTTAAATAGGGTGATGAATATATTGTAGCTATAACTTATATAGGTTGTCTAGTACACAATTTGTTAATAAGAGGGATAATAATTATTCCTTCCTATATGAGGAATTTATGGATGTGAAATTCGTTTACTGTATCTGGTTTGATGATTTTTATATATTTTTGCTATAAGTTTTTTCATAAGGATATTAAAGAATATGAATATATTTATCTCATAGATGGAATACTTTTTTTGTTATGATTCTTTACTATTTAAAATATGTCTATATGAGGAAGAAATGTTACCATTTCTTGAGAGTTGTCACTCTTCACCTGGGGGTGAAAATAATGGGGGAGAGATGACATCCCAAAAAGTGCATTTAAATTGTTTATATTGGACTATATTGTTTAAGGATTCTATGAGTTATGCAGTTTGTTTTCATAAGTGACATAGATTTGGAAATATTTATACAATGTAAGAACTTAATGAACATGTAATCATAGAGGATGGCATTTTTTATTTTTGGGGTTTAGATTACATGGGTCAATTTCTATCCTCTCATGGGATAGAGTAAA
The DNA here is from genome assembly GCA_963277665.1 of Viscum album. Taxonomy (NCBI): domain Eukaryota; kingdom Viridiplantae; phylum Streptophyta; class Magnoliopsida; order Santalales; family Viscaceae; genus Viscum; species Viscum album. Next base: position 1,547,651,918 of record OY728142.1, read on the forward strand.
TTCTTATAGTAGTAGAATATATATCTAAATGGGTTGAGGAAATGAAAATTTCTAATAATCAAGCAGCTATTATTATAATATTCATAAATATGAAATATTTTTTAGGTTTTTAGTGCCAAAATATTTTATTTATGAACACAGAACTCATTTAAATTATTTTATGTTCAAATATTTAATAGATAAATATAGTTAATCATAAAACTAGAACAACTATATACCCACATTATTGTTGAAAAGATAAATTATAAAATAGGAATAATATTAAATTTTTTGGAAAAACTATTTTTATCATAAGGAAATATTATCCTTTGATAGTTTATGAGACTTCAAGGGGATATAGAACTTCATATAGAACCCTGATTGGAATGTCTCCTAATAGGCAATTTATTGGAGGAGAAAACTAATATTCCTTTGGATATATATCATAAATCTTGTTGGATTGTCAAAGCATTGAATTATTATTCTTAGACTAATGGGGAGAGGAAACATCCTAACATGAGTGATGATGATGAGATTATAAGAGAGTCTAATGGAATATATACTATGTAAAAATATAGAATGGATTCATTTCATGACTTCATCATTGATAATATATGTTTAGAAACTAGATAGAAATTGTTACTTTATAATTTTAGGACTAAAACATTCCCTAGGAAACTATACTCTATGTGAATTAGACCATTTAAACTCTTATGGGTATTTTTTAATGGGGATTTCAAAAATGCAGGTGAGGAGAATAGACCCATTTGGAATAATAGGAAAATGAATAGTATTTAAATTGAGAGATATCCAAAGGGTTTGGATACCCTTTTTATTATTCAATCATGATTTTTAATGAGTATAACTAAGGACAATACACTTCGTTCTTCTTGGTAGATCACCCATGGTTATTTTTTTATCTCCCTTTTTTTCAAAGGAATATCCCATGATGTGTTTATACAGCAACTGTGATCTATATTATCATGATCACTTATGCTCTAAAAGTTAATCTTGTACTTTTTTGAGTTTTCTTTCATACATTTTATAGGTTCCTCATACATTTAGAGGCCATGGTATATCTGCCACAAACACTTGTGTTCAAGCGGTCACTCCAAGACCTCTATGAATTTCCATACATGATCGATTAAATTTTCTGTGGATCAAAATTTATTTTTAAAAACACCAGATTATTCTTAATTTTTCTCCAGTACTTGTAAAATTTACAATGTGTGAAAGAATCAGTTACTGTAAAAATATTATGATTAGTTGTCACCTTCAATCTTTAAACTAAGTCTTTAAGAATTTTTTAAGGTGTAGTCTCTTATCTTGAAACTATAGCCATGTTATTTTCTCATAGTCACATGGTTTACACATTCAATATAATCCTTTATAATATTTTCACCATGTGGTTAATTACTTCCCATGGATTATTGACCCACCAAAATATTCCATATTTAATTTTTATGTGCAATGCGTAGTTAATTGCCTTATTGTTGTTGATTTATTCTTCTTTTTTTGGTCATTTTATTCTTGTGGTTACATGTATGGTAATGGTTTATTAATGTAGTATAAGTCCCTCATAGTAGTTTTTTATGGTTTGTTGGGTTATTTTTTCATTTATCAATAGAATAACAGCACATGTTTTTAACGAGATAAAATAAGTTATATTACATGGGATAACATGGATCACATCCTTCTCAACCATTCCTCTTATCCCATTCATATCTTGGGAAGAAATTCATGGGATATTATGTTATTTATACTTATTCTTATACCAAAATAGGTCATTTCATTATAGTATAATAAAAATGAAGTATTATATTGGTATTTATATGATTAAATATAAATTTTAGGGAAGCTCCTATCTTTTTTACCTCATGATTCAATTTTTTATTTGTTTTGAAATTTTCCTTCTATTAGTAATAAGGTGTGGGAAAATCTCCTAAGATGAATTATATTATTTTAGTGAATATAAATTTATTTATTTGATGTTTTATATATTGATTTAATGGTTCTTAAAAATCAAATTGAACCAAATATAAAAACTAGATATTAAAATTTAAATAATTTTTAATTTAATGAAAATCTTATGGTGTAAATAATTGTTAAAATTGAGACTTTTTGAGACAATATTTGAAATATTTTATTTTTTTTCCAAATTAAAATATGGAAATTTTAAAAAAATATATTTAGAAATTTTTTTTTCATATGTGGATGGTGTACCATTTCAAAATGTTTATTACCTCTTCAAAAAATATTTGAACCTCTGATTTGAAAATTATTTATAACAAAACTATTTTAAATGATTATCCCACTATGGATTCAAGATCATTGAAAACATTGGGTTTTAGGTTTGTATTTAGGGTTATTCCAATCTTATGTACTATGCTATAATGATTTCACACCTTAAAATGACTCATTAATTTTTAAATTTTATGGTCTTTAAGGCTAAATTTTCATTTTTGATAGGTGAAAATATTTATAAACATTAATAGTTAATTTTTCCAATTTAAGGAGTTCAATTTACCTATTAACCATGAATATTATTGGGTATATAATTTAATTTCTTTATTTAAAATATTTTATTTTAGTAAAATACTCTGATTATATTTAACAATTATCCGTAACATTGAAATTTTTTATTTGAATTAAAATCATAATATATACATAAATATGGGCTATGAATGAATAATACTAGTATAGGTTGACCACAATTTTTATTAATATATTTCTATTGGGTGGTTTATTTATTCCATTAAAATATTCTTCCTCACGAATCCAATAGTTTGTCTATATTATTTTGAGCTTATAATTATCGTGTGTCGATTCACCAGGTTGAAAATAGATGTTTAGAAGATTCAGTTTGAATACAATTGAGTTATTCTAAATTCTTATAAAAATTTCAAATTTCAATGATTTTTATAAAATAAGACGCCGAATTTTCAGAATAAAATATAATTTTGTTAGGTAAATATGAGGAAAAAATTACTTTTATTCTAAGGTTCAATGCTATAAATACTTTATTTAAACATTACCTCGGATGAAAATTGAGATGACCTAGGATAAACATAATTATATTTCACAAAAATTTCAAAACCTAAAACTTACAACTATTAATAATGTCAATATCCTAATATTGTAATATTTAGTGTCTTTTAGGACTAATTAGATTGGAAACTTGTTTTATAATATTTGGTTACAATTATTTATAACCTAACCACACTAGACCACATTCTTGTTTCCCTATAGGATAAATTAATCTTCATGACCTAAGGAATGGAAAACTAATAAAGGGTTGATTAAAAATTCATTATAGAGTAAAAGTTATCAACATTTCATCAAGGATTACAATATAATATTCTGAAACAACATGATTATTGAAGAAATATAAAATTAAAAACAATATGAAATTTTACGAGTTTTCCAAAAGTCATGATAGTGGAACGTGTAATCTCTAAAGAACAAACATGTACCATGGAAAAAGAATGTGATATGTGAAAGGAAACATGAAATAAAGGAATGATTCCATAATTTTATGCAATCATAAATAATTTTAAAAAAATTATTATATCAAAGAATAAGTCAATACTCACTGCCAATAAGACATAACATAGTGTGCTAGATAGACTATTCATGCACCATACATAGTATCTCATAAGCTGAAAACATTACCAAATATATCGAATGAATATATTATTTTTTCTACTATTGTTATATAATGAAATATATATATACATATATATATATATGTGTGTGTGTGTGTGTGTGATCCACAAGCACATAAAAAAATTCATCACTTAATTAACCATTCGATAATAAATTGTTTTTATAAAAATGTCAACAGAACATTACATATTGTTTCCTTATAATGAACGTGGATAGTGGCATATGAATATATCCTGAGTGAAACATAATGATAATTAAGGATGTTGAAATAAATGAAAATTACATTTTAATATCATTAGACAAGTCAAATTTATAAATAGTCACAAATATCAGATTTTATTTAAAAAATACTTGGACTTGTGTTTATTTAGAAAACTATTCAAAAAAGGGAATGATTATTCATTAATAATATTGGTTGTAATTGTGAAATATTATTTTTACATTGAAAATCCATAAAAATAGATTTTATATTTTTTTATCATCCATGAAAAAAGATTATGTTACGTGTCCCAATAAAAAATAATTTCCCAAAAGGTTAAGATTATTTTTAAAACATTTTTAGTTAAAATAAATCATAAATAGTGGACCCTTGAGAAATACAAAAGTAATATCCCATGGAAATTTTGAGTGGAAGATAAAATTTATTATTCTTAATAGAAAACCCTTTCATAATTTTTATATATATTTGTTGAAATGTGTATTAAAAAATGCATAATAAAATGTTCTTTTAAATGAGGAAAAGTGAAAGGTGGAGGTCCCATGAGATAACATAAAATTGAATTTCGAAATATATAAGATAAAATTGGTGGTATAGGAAAATATGAACATGGAAGAAAAATAATATTTAATTATAATGATTATTATTCTTAAAAATATCATTCTTTTATGGAGAATAAATTCATTAAGAAAGAAGATTTGAATAAAATTTGTTATTTTTTCAAAATATAAATATAAATTTAAATATAAAATCATATAGTTAAGAAATCTAGGAATAGAATAAGTAAACACAATATAAAGCATTATATCTGAAAAGAAAATTAATTTTATGTTAAAAATATATCACATGACATAAATATTAGTTGAATAAAAAATTCTTGGGAAGATAATGTTAGATGGATTTATAAATACATTTAATTTAAATAAATATATGAAAAAATATCTCATAGTTCTATACATAAACCAAAATAAATTTCAAGTGTTGAATATTTAATTCGTCTCCAAAAAAATAAAATTGAGACATCAATCCCTTATGAACGTCATAATTCACGAATTAAATGACATTTGAAAAAGTATTTTTGTGATAGAAATAAAAATCCTCTAAAGCAGAATATATAATTAAACATAATAGAATTATAGGGTAAAACATAGCAAACATTTGAAAATAAATTTCCAGAAAAAAATTCACCACATAATAAATTAAAATCGAGTTTACAAAAACCCATACTTTTGTAACCTCTCAACTAAACATGATATAACCTCCTTTATTAAAAAATAACTATCTTAATAACTATTTAAGAACCTTAGTCATAACTATAATATTTTATAATGATAATTTATAATCATTTTAACAAAAATATTAGTTACATATACTTTATTTTTGTCAATAGATGTTATTAGATTTTATTTATTTCATAGTACTATTTTCATTCTGTTAGTATTTATTCATGTTTAACAATTAAAATTTCATCATTTAGATGTCATTATTACTACCATATGTTGTTTTATAATTATTTATTATGTTCTTACTATTAGATAAATTTTTATAGTTATCCATGATATAAATTTAGAGTAACATTTAAGTAGGAGTTTTACCCTAACCAAAGAAGATCTAGCTATAATATAAGTAGTTCAAAAATGGATTGTAGTGTATGGGATTGATGGGTATGTGGTGGATGGAAGTGGGAAAGGATTAAATTTCGTGACTGATTAGTGTACATGACAATTTGGGTTAAAGTCATCTGTTTTTGGGTCAAGGTGATTTGAGCCTGTGCAGGTGTGGGCTTACTAACATGCCTGTTTTAAAAAAATTACCATTATTTAAATATATGATTCTTTAACAGTTTACTTTTTAAATAAAAACATTGAATAAAACACAAAATTTTATTTCTCACCGAAACAGTTATGATAATTCACCATTCATTCACATGTGAATTTAAAATTGGTCTATTTTTTTTAATATAATAATTTATTATTTATATAGTAACTATTAACCATATATACATTGTGTTTCATACCACATCTTGAAAAATAAAACTGAACTACCCTACACATGGTATCAATTCTAACAGAGTTATAATAATCAAAATATTTTTTGTTTGATTTAATTTTTTTATTATTTAATTTTATTTTCTTATTAAAAAAATATTAAAGGACCTCAAGATAACCCAAATAAGGTCATCTGAAACCAGTCCTTACATAGATATTCATTATTCCATCATAGGTCTAAAAATTTGCATCACCACACAACCAACATCATTATTCATCATCCCTCATTGATCACTCAAATACTTTAAATCACAACCATTTGAAACTACATCTGATTCATTTTATTCCACCATTAACTCTTATAAAACTATTTCATCACATCCCTCAAAAAACAGTCTATTTTCAATCTATAATTCTCCCAAAAATTGTAATTAATAATAAGGAAAAAATAAAAAAATATAAATTGTTATAAGTAGATTATTTTTTTAAAATTCAGCAATGACCTCTGGATACATGTAGTCCTATGCGGGTTGGGGCATGTATAAATTATTTTGTTCCCATTATATATGGTATTTGGGGGAAAACCCCACATGAGCTTGGCCCACCCCACATGAGCTTGGCCCACCCCACCCCAGCCCACCAATTTCACATTACAATATAAAATAATGGTGATTCTGGTGAAGGATGTTTTTAATTTGGAATAATATTATTTTTGGTGAGGAATTATGATATAATTTAGATGTTTTTAAGCTAGATAATTATATTATAGGAATAACATACAAGATATAAAATAAAATATTCCACATTCATAGAGTCAGTTGTCTGCACGTATATATAGGATATGTCTTTTTTTTAATATATAATAGGTGGGATATAAAAAAAATTTATAATTTAAGAATAATAATGATGTTATATATATCCTAATAATCCATCAAATACCCATTAAACTTTCTATTTAATGTGGTGATGAAAAATAAAACATACCTTTCATGGAGATGATATTATCTACACATACATGATGGACATTTCATTTTCATAAATAAAAAAGGTGAAATATGGATAATCATTATTCCTTACATAAGATAAGAATATGTATAAAAAATTTATTTCATTATTTAATAATTGGAAAAATATATTTGTAAGAGAAAAATATAACGGAAAATGTATTAATGGAAGATTAGTACGCACAACAGAATATGAATTTTCCCTTGGAATAAGTCATAGAAATGGAGGACCAATGGATTTTATTTGGATAAAGTAGTTAAAAAATGTGGGAGAGTTATATATGGAAATTAAAAATTTTACAGGTTTAAGAGAAATTATAAGTTTAAATTGTCCTCGTTGGGGTGATGGAAGACCCCTTTTATAACTGAAGAAAATTAATTTTTTATATATATAAGGTATTTATATAAAAGGGAAAATTGTTTAATATTTAAAGTGTAATCTAAAGTGTAAAATAAATGCGAGGAGAAATATTTCGGTTAATAAAGAACTACAACACTAATTTTGAGACATTGTTTAATCTATTTTACTCATAGATTTATCACATTTTCCTTTTCTTTGTTTTTACCATGTTAATTTTTTACACAGTTATTTTAATTTTAATTCTTATAAATAAAATGGGAATAATAAATAATCTTTTTCTAATAGTTATAAATATTATATCATTTTACCAAATAAAACTTCTTATACTGAGAATATTTAATTTTAATGATAGTGCACATAACATCTAAATACTATTTATAGAAATATTTTTTAAGACATAAAAATATGACTAAAAAATTTATAAATATTATTGATACCAATGATATTAATTGATTTTTTATATCACAAATTAGATTTAAATGGATTTAAAAGAGTGAAAAAACTAAATATCACCATGAAAAACAAAAATTAATAGTGAAATATGAAATATAATTATTCAGATACAAGATTAATTGTGTTTTCAAAATGTAAATCATGATTTTTATAAATTTAACCTAATATTTTTAAATATAATATTTCACTCATTAAATATTTTTTCTATGAATAATTTTTTATATGTTTTAATATAATTCCAACGATATGTGTTATAAATGCTACTGTAACAATAAAAACTATATTTTTCATTATTCACATAAAAATAAATTATTTTAGAAAAATTTAAAAAAATTACCATAAGGTAATATTTTTTTATTAATACAAAAGTGAATTTAATTCAGAAAAATTTAATTTCTAAAATTTTATAATTTAACATTATTATAAAAACAAAAAATATAATAAAAAATCATTTCATTGGAATATAATTTTTTTAAAATTTATCAATTCTTATTTTTTCCCATAAATTACTAACTAAATTACCACTAACATATTCTTAAAAGAAATAATATTTTTTTATTCGTACAAAATTTAATGTCTTAAAATAAATCACATAAAAACCAAAATATAAGATAAAATATATTTTTACATCAAATTATCTTATTTGTAATTTAGTTATGTCAATTGATTTTTGATAGATTATTATTATTGAAAATGATCTTTATTTTTTTTTTAATTTGAAATTTGAAATATATAAAATACATGTGGAATATAAATAATTTATTACGCTGATAATTACATGTTCATACAATCTTAATTTGAACTTAATAACCCCTATAGATCTCTAAATACAATCTAAGGAAAAGATATAATCTTGCTACCGTCATGGGAGAAATTTCAAAAAACATGTATCTCATTGATATTTACACAATATTTAACTTCTCTCACATATGATTTAAATCATACCACAATTTTTGGGATTCATCTTGGGATTTTTTCTAGAGAAAACCTCAGTAACGCCACATATTCTCAATGATCTAATAGTTGTGCCTCCTAAGAAATAATATTATTTCATGATACGCTCAATTATCATCTCTTTAAAGTTTTCTTATTGTGTTCACTCTCATTTATACCAAACAAATTAATTAATATATTATAATGGTTATTTTTTTTAATGTTTCATGATTTTGTTTTATTTCGGTGTTTCAATTTAAGTAAGCTATTGATTATAATGAGTAACTTTTTTTCTTAAATATAAAAAGGTTGTTGGTAATAATTTTTTTCAAGTTTCAATAACCTAAATTTTTATTGGATTTAATAAACATATAATAGAATTTTCATTTTGAGGTAATTCTAAATTGTGTATTTTTTTGAAAATAATTATTTTAATTACAAAATTTTTTATGTAGGGAAAATTAATTATTGTAATTCATTTATTCAATTCATAGAAAATTATAATTCATATATTTTGATCTATATTTCAATTTTTCAGTGATTTCCTATATTATTTTTTATGAATTTAATCTCATGTCATTTAATTTCAAGTATGTGATCCTAAAAATTATAAATAAAAAATTAACGAAAATGGAATACATTTGGAAAAGGGGCATCTTAACTTGATGATTCTAGGGATATGCACTAGAATCTTCTAATGATTAAAAAAAATAGATTAGGAGATTAAACTATATTTTATAGAGGCAATGCATAACCATGTATGATTGGAGAACATTCAATTAAGAGGGTATAACTGGTTCCACTAATAATGAATATAATCTAAAATGAATCCATTTTATGGAGGATGTTGATGTAACGACTGAATGGGATGAATGATATTTTTAGTGCTGATTATTTCACTTATTTTTGTGTTGGATGGGTGAAAAATTTAAAATTAATGATTGCAATTTATTTTAAGAAAGAATAAAAATCATACGGATAAAGACTGAAGGATCTGAAGTCATAAACTATGAAAAACAAATTTATGTTGAGGGAAATTGGAGATAATTAAAATCAAATCAATAAAGGATATTTTGTTTCATTATAGTATTATATTCCAATATTTGTTATTGATATTGTATTTTTACCATAACCATAAATAATTTGTTATTGGGAATTATTGTTTCTAAAATAATTTTTGGCTAAATAGTGCATGGGGAATTATATTTATATATTTCTCTTAAATCTTTTTTATTTTCTAACTATTTCATTTGAAATTGTTTTACTCTTTGTCATTATTCTTTTCAATGACATTTTTAATATTCATGAATCAGTGAAAATTGATCATGTTCACTATTTTGAAAACTATTTAGAAAATTTATATTTCAAAATATCATCATAAGATATTTTGAAATAAATAACAAGAAATAAAACCATGGATATAATATGGTTTGGTCTTGGTGATTCATTCACATATCATTTATGACAACATTTAGGTTCTTAGCTTAAAAAATGATAGTATTAACCATCCCTTTTTTACTATTTGAAAAAAGTTATTATCAAAAAGGTTTATATGATATTGGTTTAGTATATTTTAACTAAATTGAGATGACTTATGAGATATAAATCATTCATTTTTTTTTTCAAAATATAAGGGTCTTTAAGATTCAATTTAAAATATTAAATGTTTAAATTTTTTAAAATGTTTAATTTTTTTTCTAAATTGAGGATGTTAATTTATCCATTATTAGATCTATTTATTAAGGAACGTCATCTTTCCCCATTGAAAAAACGTTTATTTCATAATATTTTGGAATTTTGATATAAAATTGTCATTAACATTGAACTCCTTGATTTGAATTAAACTTGTAATATATTCCTCAAAATGGGATATTAAAAAAATAATCTACGATAAACTAATAATTTAGGTTTTTTAACTATTGGATGATTTATTTATTCCATTAATTATTCACTCCCTTCCCATCTAATGGTGTGTCAAAACTATTATGAGATAAGAATTTATATATTCAGTTTTCCCAATAGGTAATGGTAATTTTAAAAAATTTAGTAATATACAAATTGAATTGTCATTTTTTTAAAACGTTCAATTTATATCATTTTTATAAAACCAGAGACACATTTTCATTAAAATAATATATTTTTTAGAATAAAATCATGTTTAAAACATAATAGGGTCGATTGATGATAGAATTTTTGGAAAACGATTCTATATTGAATCTAAAATTTTTGATATTTTAATTTATTTTCTAAAACTAAACCTGATAAATGGATTGCATGAGAATAAGTTATTTGTTATGTGTCGAAGAATTTGGAATGGCCTATTTTTGAATCACTTTTACTCTTCCTTTTGAAGAATTAATTAAATATTTTTGATAAATTCAGATTGAATTTGGGAGTATTTTATGATGTTAAATATGGTTCTAGTTTTCAAATTCAATGAATAATTTAATGTAAATGAATAATTAATTCATAAATGTACTAAAGTTCCTAGTTTTAAATTTAATATACATTACAAACCTATATTTTTATTGGTTTTAATAAACTTTTAATTTTAATATCCATTTGAATAAAATTTTAATGGGTTTCATCTTGAGGAAAATTATTTCAATATTGCTTTATTTAATTATTAAAATCAGATATTTGAATTAGTATATATGCTAAAAAATTCGAGAATAATATCATACTAATATTTATAACTTCGATCTCATATTTAAATAACTTGATGGGTATTTTGGTCTATCTTTACTTTAATTCCAATTGACTCTTAGGGTTGATAGTCCTAAAATTAAAAAGAAAAATAATATTATAAAACCAATGGTAAGGGGAACTATCATTGAAGTTAGGGATATGAGATGGATGATTAAAGGGTTTCCTATAAGTGTTGAGGATATTGAATCAAGCTCTATGGATTCAAATCCTCCCTATTAGTGGGAGGAGCACATTTAGTTGGGATCTTTTCATTAGTCATTTGGGGAGGAGAATGAGTAGGATAAATTCATTATTTGGAAATCTAAGAGATGTGTGTGAAGCATCAAAATATGATCTAGAGTCGAGATATTCTTATGAATTTTTCAAAATTTTAGAATCACTCTGAAGGTAAGTGTGGGGGAGAGATCGATACATTAAACCACATGAGACTTTGGGGAATTAGGAATGAGGTAGATCACTATTTTTCCAAGGGATCTTGGAGGGGTTGATAGTCAGCTCTTTGAAGAAGTTTCAATTTATTTACTAAAGCATACTATTATTTTAGTTTTTTATATATTTATTTTTATTGCAATTTTCTTAATTATTTTATTTGGATAATTATAGTTTTTAAAAAAACATATTGGCTAAGAATTGAATTTTTAATCAGATTGTATTATTTTAATAATTATCTTTTACCCAATTATCATTTAATACCGAATTTATTAAATTATTTTCGTTCATAGTGGAAATATAATTTTCATTGATTCAGAATAAATGATATCTTATATTATTAAAAGTTTTAAAAAACATTTAATAACATTCCTATTCTAAAATATTTTGATAATAAATTTTTAAATCAAAATAAGGTTGAAACCCTAAGGATGAGAGAAAATTCAGTCTAAGTTATTTTATCCATTTATCATTTTTTTTATAGTGGTGAGTTTCAAAATTGAAAATATATGGGGGCCTTACCTTTACGTTTAAGCTAATTGAAGTATTCAATAATAAATATTTTTAGTCGATGTTGGTTTACTAAATTATTACGTAATTGAAAATATTTCAGAGGTATCAGTCAATCAAATTTCACCATGCTTTTCCATTGTAGATAACAAATCAGATTCTTATTTTTTATAATGAACTATTTATTATCATTTTTTAAAAATTACTCAGTAACCTATCTCAATTTTAGTTTTTTAAACTATTTTTTTTTCATTTATTGTCCTGGTAGATTGTTTTCTTTTTTTTTTTGAGTTCTTCTCATAGATAGTTAAACATATTTTTAGTCCTTCCCTATGAATTGACCATGTCTAACAGTATACTAGATTAAAATATAAGTAAAAATAATTATTTTTTTGGATCAAATGGCATGTTTAGTATAAAAAAATCCTTATAGTTAATACGTTTCACAAAATAGATTCAAATAAATAATTTTTTAGGTATTATCATTTAATTTTCATAGATTTTATGATAATAATGTATGGAAAATATTATAAATATACAAAAAAATATATTTCCATAATATTAATAAAATTTGAAAATATCATATATATTATTTGAATTAATGATACTAAATTAATGGTTATTACAACCACATGATACCATTTTATTACAATAATGATAGTAAATTAATTATACTATCATACATATAATAAATTTGGAGGAGGTGTGTGAATAATGAAACATGAATGAGCTCAGTTAAAACGGTTTCATCTTCCTTTGATATTCTCCATTAAATCAAAGAATAAAACTTTTTGTTTAATTTTTATGGGATAAAAACATATAAGTCAAGGGAGAGATGGTTTGAATGTGTTTTTGGTTGAGTTTGGTATATCGAAGTATTTTTATGTGTGATGATAAGTGGGGGGGGGGTGAATTGGTCCTTTTGTAGATGATAGGGGTGGCATTTTGGTTAGAATAATTTAATAATATAATGAGGGGAATTCATTCTTAAGGAAAGTGGATCGAGAATTAATTGAAAATATAAATAGATAATATAAAGGTATATAAATCCTGTATCAACCCATTTACTGAATTTTTAGCGATATTTTAAGTATTTAATCCTTTATTCAATGTTTTTATATAATTTCACCCTTTACAATGGTGACTAACATTTTACATGGTAACATATTTATATGAATAAAAATGAAAATGAATTTATCAAAAATTTTAAATCTATAATATTTTTTTTTAATTTTTTTACTAGATTAAATTTATTGAGGTTCTTAAAATAAATATCAATAAATGTATTCTTAAAATAAAAACTCATTTTTAGGAAACTTCTGCGTTTATTCATTAAAATTTATCTATAAAAAATCGTGTATAGTATTGATTCTCATTGAGATTATTAGATTATGATAAAAACAGTAGTTTTATGAATTTCATAGAAATCAAGTGAATGTATTATAAAGAATATTTAATTAATGGGAAATGACTAAAATAATTATTTATTGAAATTTAATATCACATAGGTTTAATATTTTAAAAAACAGGTCCATAAATTTTTAAAAATATTTTTAAATAATTTATTTTATTCCATAAATACATATTTAGTTAATATAATTGTTTGATAAAATTTTTCAATCATTATTATACCATAATTATGTCATAAAATCTATGGTATTTTTAAAAACCATATTTCTCACTATTCTCAAAAAATCCAACTTTAAAAAAATCCTGAAAAATAAACAAAAAGAAAATTTTATCATGATGAATAAATTAAATTTTATTATTTACCAAATTTAACATCTATGATTTATAAAATGAACTTTTAATAGCACTATATTATATACTAAAAAATTTATTATTTAAAATAAAAAAAAATCATATGAAAAACTGTATCATTATTTCAGACATTAACAAAATTTTATATCATAATAAATATAAATATGAATATATATATTTAACGGGAATATAAATTTATAATATTTTTAGTTATTAAATAACTATTTTAATTGTTCAAAATAAGATATTTTATGAAGTAATCTTACTTGATCCTTAGATGAATCAACCATTATATGGTTAAGTAAATATAATAATAGAAAATTTATTATGAGTATATAATTAATGATATAATATCATTTGATATTTGATATAAATATATATAATTATTTAAAGTATATATTTACAACAAAAATCATAATAATTAATATTACTAAAACATAAAAATTATATATTATTAAAAATACATGGATTTTCAAAGGAATTAACTAATCTAGATATAATAATAGGCATCTCGGAAAGAATAAGACTTCGTAAATTGTGGATGGATGAGTAATAACAGCCATAAAGTGGAATATCTATTTTCAATATTACATAGAAAAGGTAGTGGTGATATATTATTACGGATGGATTTGTAGGGAGGCTATCACATTGAAAAGAGTTTTAAAGTTTGAGACTGTGAGATTGATTGTTGGTCATTTCATGAAAGTTGGAGTCACACAGTGAAGTGGGAATAAGTGTTGGAAAAAAATAGAAAATTCCTACTTTCATAAAACCATTTGGGATATTCTGTAATACTATATTGGAATTTCCTAAGCATTTTTATGAGGTGAAAAGGGTGTTTGTCCTTTATCATCTTAGAGAGAATATGTGTTTTCACCATAAAGGTTTTAGTCATATTTTGAAGGTTCATAGGCATATTTTAGCGACTCTACAAAATTAATGGTGTCTCTTCTATGGTTAGATTCTAATTCCGTAGATGTATTATATGAGAGACTTCGTATTTTAAGACAAAAATGTACCATTCCATGATGGGATAAGTCACACCATTTTTTCTGAGTCATAGGAGAATCCCAGATTTATTATATTGATCTGTTTTTTAGAAAAATAGATCATAATTTAAAAGGTACATATTACACACTAAAATAGAGATTATAGTGTTGTAGATTTTTAAAGGCTTGAATTCATGTTTTCAAAGGATATTTAGGCCTACATCATGGTGTTTATGCACGCACCATGATGAACGTATGTTAGTATTCCTACATAATTTAATATCATATCATTCATAAGTAATTTAATAGAGTTAAAGAGGAGTTATATATTTGATATTTAAGAGAACTTATATATGAATATTCTTAACTTTTAGAATGAAAATTAAATATTTATCCATATGGAAACATGGTGACTAACTAATGACATGAAAGATATCTTTCCCAGTACAAATAATGAAATATGAATCCTATAAAAAAGGGAGACTTTTTGAGTGAAATGGTGGTGGGGGATTCAAAGCTACTGCTGGAAACTGAGGATAGAGATCTAAGAGGTATTCTCTCTATATGTTTATAGAATTCATTTGGGGATAAAATTTGAGAATCACTAATACAATAATATGGGGTAAAATCACTCATTATTTATGTAGATCAAGTAAAAATCACTTGAGTAGCCATTGGTCTATTCAAATAATTGAGAGTAGTGGGTTATTTATTTCTATTAGTAAAGTAAACCTAGAGGTTCAATGAGGTCACTCATAGTTCTTACCAACATGACATTTGCTTAGTGTTTCAAGTTCTTGACAAATCACCTTTAAAATTTCCTTCAATTAACATAATTTGGGTGAACTTTAAAAGGAATTATTTTCATTGCTTTCACTTTTCATGTCAAATTTTAAAATCTCACTAATTTTCTAATTTAAATGTGATTGCGAAATTTTTAGTTTATAAGAAAAATTTGTTTTGAATTATAAAAATGGATTATTAATTTTTTTTAAGTTATGGTATTCATATTTTATATTAATTATAAAATTGACAATTTTTTGTTATGATTAATAAATAATTATTAATTAAAGAATGAACTAGGAATTTATATGGAAATATTAATTTTCCAATTTTAATTATATTGTAGTATTTTCATCATAATATATTATATATTTTGAATCTAAAATTTTATTCTATAATAAAATTAAAAATGTTTAAATATATTTTATTTTAATAAAACAATATGTACAATTATTTTTTTATAGAGAAAATGGGCCATTAAGGAAATGATGGACTGGATTCATCAATCTTAAAATCATTTCAATTTTTGGAATATAAATTTAATATTCCAACAAAAATTGGGATGATATTTGGAAACTTGTGCAATATAAATACTAAATTTTAAACACCCTTATATTTATATCTAGTTTTGTTGTTTTAATATTCAATGCGGTGGTACAAAAATATATACTAATTTTGACCCAATTTTCAACATTATCTTTTAACATTGTTGTTATTATAGCCTCCCAAACCAGTCACTCTATAATAGATATTTTTAACATATTTATGGGATATTTAATTAGGAATTTATATAGGAGATATTTATTTCATAATTTATAATTGTTTAATTTTTATTTATATTATCATTTAATACTTTAATCGCACATTACATGTTGTAATAAACTATTTATCTTTACCATTCTCAATCAATATATATATATATGTATATATAGATATATATATCCATTGTGTCTTCCCAGAATCCCTATGATATGTTTATATATTTTTTCTTGGCCTTGGGGAGGTTTTATCAACATTTCTGAATTCTTTCTGAAAAATTCATCGTGTTTATTTTTTGTTTGTAATGGTACAATAGGTTTATTATAGAGTGATGTAAAAAATTTCCATGAATTCAAGATATTATTCAATAATTTATTTCACAATTCCATAATAATAATCATTACTATATGAATTAGGAATATTTTCTGATTGATTGAAAATGATTCTCATGAGAGATAACCCTAATTAGAAAATATGGTTCACTATGAAAAATATAAATAATATTTTTCACAAACCATTACAGTTGTCTAACCTTTATTAGAGTTAAAATAATGTTATTATTTTTTTGTGACACATAGTGGATGGATTGGGTAATTTCACTTCCAGATATTTCTCATTCAATAATTAATCATTCTAAAACACTTACTACCTTTTTAAAATATTTATATTTATGAAAATTGAGAAAAATAAGTTGAAGTTGAGAATTATAATGTTACTACCCATATATTGAGAAAATAAATCATTTTTCATGTTTATTAATATCTTTAAATTATATAGTTATATTAATAATAATAATATTAAATATTTATAAAATTAAAAAATAATTTAATTTAATTCATCTCTTTTTATATTGATATTATTTAAACATTTAATTTCTAAATTATTTAATTTTAATTTCGTAAAATTGATTTAATTTTTCAAATAATAATTTTTAAATTAACTTAGGGAATTTTTTTCTTTTTTAGAAAAAAACAATTTATTTGTGAATAGTGAGAAATACTAGTTTTTGAATAATTGTGATTTCATTTAATAAAATTAAATAATTTTAATTTTAAATTATGATTTTAATTTGACTACTACCAACATAAGTATTATTTTTTCTTAGTTATCCAAATTAATAGCATTTTAATAACCATTACTAAATATTTAATTATAGGTTTATTTTTTGGATTAAAAAACATATTTCTTTGAAAACAGTTTTACAGTTAATAATGTTTCTGCTCTTTTATATAACTAAAATAAACTATAAAAATTATTAATTTAAATTAAATTTTTATTATATATAAATGTTGATTAAAATTAATATAATGATGATTAATTGTCATAGTGTTAATATAAAATCATATTATGCTTAGATAATAGGTTTTTTTAACAGTAATGAAAAAGGATTATATTATGTGTCCCGTTAAAAAATAATTTCTCAAAAGTTTAATATTATTTTTAAAACTTTTTCATTTAAAATGAATTATAAATAATGGACTCTTGAGAAATACATAAGTATTAACTCATGTAAATGCAGAGTGGAAGATAATATATATGATTCTTAATGGAATACGCTTTTAGTATTTTAAAATATTTTTAATGGAATGTCAATTAAAAAAATGGATCATAAACTGTTCGTTTAAAAGAGGAAATGTAAAAGGTTAAGGTAACACGAGATAACATAAAAATGAATTTCCAAATATAGAAGATACTATTGGTGGGACGGGAAAATGTGATCATGGAAGAAAAATAATTTTTAATGATAATTTTTATTATTAATAATAATATAATTATTTTATGAGGAAGAAATTCATTAAGGAGGAATATTTGAATAAAATGTGTTATTTTTAAAAAATATAACTAGAAATTTAAATATAAAATCATAGGGTGAAAGAAACAAAGAATAGAAGAAGTAAAAACAATATAATTATTATATCTGAAAAGAAAATTAATTTTATGTTAAAAATATATCACATGTCATAAATATTAATTCAATAGAAATGTCATGGAAAGATAATGTTGGATGGATTTACACAATTTTTTTGACTTAGGACACCTATTTTCCAAGTATAATATGATTTTATATTAACATTATGATATTTAATCATCATTATATTAATTTTAATCAACATATATTTAATATAATATTAATTTAAATTAATCCTTTTTATGGGTTATTTTATTTAATTGAAAAAGGTGAAACATTATTCCCTGTAAAACTACTTTCAGAAAAATATGTTTTTAAACCAAAAAATAAACCTATAATAAAATAAGTTATAATGGCTATTATAATGTTATTAATTGGGATAAATAAAAAATAATAATACTTATGTTGGTATAAATAAAATTAAAATCATAATTATAAATTAAAATTATTCAACTTTATGAAATTAAAAGAGAGTTATATATAAACTTGTACTTTTCACTATTTACTAAAAAATATATATCTTCTAAAATAAATTCCCTAAGTTAATTTAAAAATTATGATTTGAAAAATTAAATAAATTTTACGAAATTAAAATTAAATAATTTAGAAATTAAAAATTTAAATAATATCTATTTAAAAAGAGTTTAATAAAATTATTTCATTTTTTTTTATTTTCAAAATACTTAATATTTTTGTTATGAATAAAACTATATAATTTAAAAATATTAATAATCATGACAAATGATTTATTTTATCATTATATGGTTAGCAACATTATAATTCTCAACTACCACTTATTTTTCTCTATTTTCGTAAATATAGGAATTACAAAAAGGCAGTAATTGTATCAGAATGAAGAGTGATTTAATGAAAGATATACTCAAGTGAAATTACCCAATTCATCCACTATGTTTCACAAAAAAATAATAATATTTTAACTTTAATATAGGTTACACAACTCTAATGGTTTGTGGAAAATATTATTTATATTTTTCTTGGTGAACCATATTTTCTAATTAGGGTTAGCTCTCATGAGGAACATTTTCAATCACTCATGAAATATTACTAATTCATATAGTAATGATCATTGTTATGGAATTGAAAATAAATTATTGAATAATATCTTGGATTTATTGAAAATTTTAATATTACACTCCAATAAACCAATTGTCCTATTACAAACAAAAAATAAACACAATGAATTTTTTAGAATGAATTCAGAAAAATTGATAAACCTCCCCAATGCCAAATCAAAATATATAAACATATCACATGGAGTTTGGGAAGACATGGTGAATATATATATATTAAGTGAGAATGATGTATAGAAATAGTTTATTACAACATGTAATGTGTGATTAAAGAATTAAATGATAATATAAATAAAAATAAAACAATTATAACTTATAAAAAAATATCTCCTATAAAAATTCCTAATTTAATATCCCATAAATATGTTAAAACTATGTATTATAGAGTGAGTGGGTCGGGGGCTATAATAACAAAAAAATTAGAAGATAATGTTGAAAATAGAGTAAAAATTTTTATATATTTTTGTGCCACCACATTGAAACCTAAAATAAGAAAACTAGATATAAATCTAAGGGTATTTAAAATTTATTATTCAGATTGAAAATTTTTCCAAATATCATCCCAATTTGGGTAGGAATATAAAATTTAAATGCCAAAAATTGAAATGATTTTAATATTGATGAATCCAATCCATCATTTCCTTCGTGGACAATTTTCTCTATTAAGAATAATGATACATCTTATTTTATTCAATGAAAATATATATTCAAACCTATTTAATCATATTATAATATAAAATTTAAGATTCAAAATATATTATATATTTTGATAAAAATAATACAATATAATTAAAATGGAAAAAGTAAAATTTTCATGTATATTCATAGTTCATTCTTTAAGTAAATATTATTAATTAATCATAACTAAAAATTATCAATTTGATATTTAACATAAAATTTTAATACGATCACATAGAAAAATTACTAATCCATTTTGATAATTCAAATCAAATTATTCATATAAAATAAAAATTTCGCAATAACATTTAAATTTAGAAAATAAGAGATATTTAAAAATTAGACTTGAAAATTAAAAGTAATGAAAATAATGGCTCTTTAAGTTCACCCAAATTAAGTTAATTTAAGGACCTTCCACCAGTGATGTGTTAAGAACCTGAAACACTAATCACATGTCGTGTTGGTAACAGTTATGAGTCACCTCATATACCCTCTTGGTTAAAAATGCTAACATAAATAAATAACCCACAACTCTCAATTGTGTGAATAGATCATTTGCTACTCAAGTGTTTTTTGTCTTGATCTACATAAATAATGAGTGATTTTACCCCATATTATTGTAACGAATTCGATAACCTTATAGTAAGAATACCTCATAGATCACTATCCTCGGTTTCAAGCAGTAGCCTAGAATTCCCCACCACCATTTCACTCAGCGAGTCTCACTTTTTATACAATTCATATTAAGTTATTTTTAATGGGAAAGATATCGTTCATGTATTTAGTTTATCAGCATTTTTTCATATGGATAAATACCTAATATTCGTTTTAAAAGTTAATAATATTCATCTAGAATACCTCGATGTTTTTTAATATGGATCTCCTCTTTAACTCCATTAAAATTATTATGAATGATATGTTATTAAATAATGTTTGAATAATAACATGGAATCATCATGGTGCATGCTTAACCACCATGATGTAGGCCTAAAGACCCATTGAATTGTTGAATTCAAGCCATAACAAATCTACAACACTATAATCCCTATTGTAGTGTGTAATATGTACCTATAAAATTCCGATCTCTTATCTAAAAAACATATCAATATAATAAATCTATAATTCTCCTATGACTCACACAAAAATGGTGTGACTTATCCCTTCATGGAATGGTACATTTTACTCTTAAAATAACATGTCTCGTATATAAAACTTCTATGGAATTGGACTCTAACCATAGTAGAGACACCATTAATTTGGTAGATTCACTAAAATGCACCTATTAACCTTCAAAACATGATTAAAACCTTCATGGTGAAACCACATATTCTCTCTGAGATGATAAAGGACAAAAATCCTTTTCACCTCATAAAAATGTTTATGAAATTCCAATATTTTATTACAGAATATCCCAAATTGTTTTATGAAATTAAGAATTTTCTATTTTCTTAGAAACACTTATTCCCACTTCACTGTGTGACTCTAAATTTCATGGAATGACCAACAATCTATATCAGAGTCTCAAACTTGAAAACACTTTTCAAAGTGATAGCCTCCCTAAAAATTCATCTGCAACAATATATCACCACTACCTTTTCAATGTTATAATGTAAATAGATATTCTATTGTATAACTATTATTACTCATCCATAAACAATGTACAATGTCTTATTTTTTTTCCCATATGACTGTTATGATATCTATATTAGTTAATTCCTTTGAAAATCCTTGTATTTTTAATAATATATAATTTTTATTGTTTAGTAATATTCATCATTATGAATTTATATGTATATATATATTTTAATAATTTTATATATTTTTATCAAATTTCAAATGATATTATATCATTAATTATATACTCATAATATATTTCATATTTTTATATTTACTTATTCTTATAATGGTTGATTCATCTAAGGATAAAGTAATCTTACATCAAATAATTTCTTATTTTGAACAATTAAAATAGTTATCTAATAATTAATAATATTATAAATTTATATTCAGTTTAATTATATATATATATTCATATTTATATTTATTATGACAAACAATTTTGTTAATGTCTGAAATAATGAATTGGTTTTTCATATGAAAATTTTTGTATTATTTTAAATAATTTATGTTTCATTGTATTAGGTGGTTTTATTAAAAGCTCATTTTATAAATCATAGATGTTCAATTTGATAAAATAAACAAATCTAATTTATTCATTATGATAAAATTAAATTTGTGTTGAATCTTTGGCATTCATAGATTTTATGCAATCATTATGGTATAATAATGATTGAAAATTTTTATCACACCAATATATTAACTAAATATGTATTTATGGAATAAAATAAATTATTTAAAAACATTATTAGGAATATATAAACTTGTTTTTTAAAATTATAATCCTATGTTATATTAAATTTCAATAAAAAATTATGTTAGTCATTTACCTTTAATTAAATATTCATTATAATAAATTCACTTTTGGATTTCTATGAAATTCATAAAAATATTGTTTTTATAATAAACTAATAATCTCAATGAGAATCAATACTATACAATATTTTTTGGTAGATTCTTTTTAATGATTAAACATAAAAGTTTCCTAAAAATTGGTCTTTATATTAGGAAAACATTTATTAAGATTTTTTAAGAACCATAAAATATTGAATCTAGTAAAAAAATTAAAATATGTTATTATAAATTTAAAAATTTTAATAAGATCATTTTTATTTTTATTCATATAAATTTGTTTCCATGTAAAATGTTAGCAACCATGGTAAAGGGTGAAATTAGATAAAAACATTAAATCAGGGGTTAAATAATTAAAATATCACATAAAAATCATTAAATGGGTTGATATATCATTTATATACCTTCATATTATCTATTTATAATTTTAATTAATTCTCGATCCACTTTCCTTGAGAATGAATTCCCCTCATTATATTATTAAATTATTCTTACCAAAATGCCACCCCTATCATCTACAAAAGGTCCCATTCACCACCACAGTTATCTTCACACATAAAAATTACTCGATATAAAAAAATCAACCAAAACAACATTCAAATCGTCTTTCCCTTGACTTATATTTTTTTATCCCCCAAAAAATTAAACTAAAAGGTTTATTCTCTGATTTAAATGAGGATATCATAGGAAGATGAAACCGTTTTAACTAAGCTTGTTCAAGTTTCTTTATTCTTACACCTCCTTGAAATTTCTTATAAGTATAATATATAATTAATTTAGTATCAATATTGTAATGAAATGGTATTATGTGGATGTAATAACCATTAAATTAGAATCATTATTTCAAAGAATATTTATGATATTTATAAAAAATTTAATGTTAAGGAAAAATAGTATTTCATTATATTTATAATATTGGCCATAAATAATTTTCATTAAATTTACCCACATTAAATGATAATACCTAAGGAAAATTATTTATATGAATCTATTTTGGGAAATCTATTGCAACTATAGGGATTTTATTATACTCTACATGCCATTTGATCTTAAAAAATTAATTATTTTTACTTATATTTAAATCTAGTATATTGTTAGTCATGGTCAATTCATAGGGAAGGACTGAAAATATATTTTACTATCTATTACAAAACCATAAAAACAAGAAAACAATCAACTAGGATAATAAATGGAATAAATATAGCTAAAAACTAAATCTAAGATAGTTTTTTGAGTTATGATGAAAAAATAATAATAAATAGTTCATTAAAAAAATAAGAAAGTGATTTGTGATCTAAAATGGAAAACCACGTTGAAATTTGATTGACTGATAACTCTGAAATATTATCAATTATGTAAAAATGTAGTAAACCAACATCCACTGTAAATATTTCTTTTTGAATCTTTAAATTAACTAAAACATAACGGTTAGGCACCTTGTATTTTCAATTTTGAAACATAACACTATCAAAAATAAAAAAATGGATAAAATCACCTAGACTAATGTTTCTCCCATCCTTCGGGATTCCCCCTAATTTGGATATAAAAATTTATTATTATAACAATTTAGTACAGAAATTTCCTTACATGTTTTGTAAAACTGTTAAGAATATAAGATATAATTGATTCTTAATGAATAAAAATATTATTTCCACTATGAATGAAAATAATTAAATCAATTCATTAGTAAATGGTAATTGGGTAAAATATAATTATCAAAACAATACAATCTGATTAAAAATTCATATCTTAGCAAAAAATTATTTTAAAAAACTATAATTTCCAATAATAAATTAATTAGAGTATATGAAAAAAATAATATAAAAAAACTAAAATAAGAATATGTTTTATTAAATAAATTGAAATTTCATTATAGATTTAATTATCATCCTCTCCGTGATCCGATGAAAAACCAGTGATCTGCCTCATTTCTAATTCCCCAGAGTCTCAATTGGTCTGATGCATCGACCTCTCCCCCACTCTTACCTTTATAGTGTTTCTAAAATTTGAACAATTCATAAGAGTCTCTAGACTCTAGCTCGTAGACTGATGCTTCACACACATCTCTTAGGATTCCATATAGTGCATTTATTCTACTCAATCTCCTCCCCAAATGACTCAATAAACGATCCAACTAAATGTGCTCCTCCAAAAAAATGGGTAGGATTCAAATACATACATCTCGGTTCAATATCCTCAACATTTATATGAAACTCCTTAATCATCCATCACATATCCCTAACTTTGATAATAGTGTCCCTTTAACATTGATTTTCTAATTTTATATTTTATTTTAATTTTAAGTCTCTCTACCATAAGAGTCAATGAGAATGAAAACAAATTTACACCAAAATATGCATGAAGTTAATTAAATATGAGATCGAAGTTACAAATAGTATTATGATATTATTACAGAATTTTCGAGCATATATACTAATTTAAATAGATGATTTTCATAATTAAATATTGTAATATTGAAATAGTTTTCCTCTAGATGATACCCATTAAAAAATTACTTCAAATGGATATTAAAATTAAAATTATATTAAAACCAATAAAAATATAGGTTTTTAGAATATATTAAATTTAAAACTAGGAAAATTAGTAAATTTAAAAATTAATAACTCATTTCCATTAAAATATTCAATGAATTCAAAAACCAGAAACATATTTAACATCATAAAATATGCCCAACTTCAATCTAAATTTAACAAAAGTATTCATTTAATTCTTCAAAAGGATGAGTAAAAGTGATTCAAAAATATTCCATTTATAATTCTTCCACACTTAACAAATAACTTAATCTCTAGAAATCTATTTATCAGGTTTAGTGTTAGAAAATAAATCAAAATATTAAAAGGTTAAGATTCAATATATTATCATTTTTCAAAACTTATTTCACCCATCAACCCTGTTATGTTTTAAACATGGATTACCTCTAAAAATTATATTATTTTAATGAAAATGTGTCTCTTTTTTTATAAATATGATTTAAATTGATCATTTTGAAAAATGACACTTCAATTTGTATATAACTGAAGTTTTTCAAATTTGCATTACCTATTGGGAAACAAGAATATAAAAATTATTAGCTCATAATAGTTTTTACACACAATTGGATGGGAAGGGAGTGAACAATTAATGGAATAAATATATCATACATTAGTTAAAAAATAATGAATTATTAGTTTATTGTAGATTAATATTTTTTTAATAGACCATTGGGGGGAATATATTACAAGTTATATTCAAATCAAAGAGTTCGATGTTAATGATAATTTTATATCAAAATTCCAAAAATGTTATAAAGAAAAAGTATTTTCAATGGTTAAAAATGATATTACTTAACAAATACGTTGAATTATAGATAAATTAACTTCATCGGAGTAGAAAAAATAAAATTAAACTTTTTAAAAATTATGAACATTTATTATATTAAATTGAATCTTAAAGACCCTTATATTTTGAAACAAAATTGAATGATTGATAACTAATAAGTCTTCTCAATTTAGTTAAAATATTCAAAACCAATTTTCTTTTAAACCTATTTCATAATAAATTTTTTCAACTAGTAATCATGGGATGGTTAATACTATAATCTTTTAAGCTAAGAACCTAAATGACGTCATAAATGATATGTGACTAAATCACCCAGACTGAACCATCTTATATCCACGGTTTGATTTCTTTCTATTTATTTCAAACTTTCTTGTGATGAAATTTTGAAATATAAATTTTCTAAATAGTTTTCAAAATAGTGAAAAAGATCAATTTTCACTGATTCATGACTATTAAAAATGTCACTGAATAGAATAATGATAAGGATTAAAACAATTTCAAATGAAGTAGTTACACAATAAAAAAGAATTAAGTGAGATATAAAAATATAATTCTTCATGCACTATTTAGCCAACAATAATTTTAGAAACAAGAATTCACAATAACAAATTATTTATAGTTCTAGTAAAAATAGTATATCAAAAACTATTATAGGAATAACATATTAGAATGAAACCAAATATACTTAATTTAGTTGATTGTAATTCTCTCCAAGGTCCCTCAACATAACTATGATATTCTTAGGTCATGAATTGAGATCCTTTAGTCTTCATGAGTATGATTTTTATTTTTTCTTGAAATAAATTACAATCATTAATTTTAAAATTTTCACCCATCCAACAAAAAATAAGTGAAATAATCAACACTAAAAATCAAATTCATCCCCTTCAATCCTTACATTAATATACTCTGCATAAAAGGATTCATTTGAGATTATATTCATCATTAATGGAACCAGTTGTACGATCTTAATTGAATGTTCTCCATTCACACATGGGTATGAATTACCTCTATAAAACATAGTTTAATTTCCTCATCTATTTTTTCAATATTTAGAATATTCTAGTGCATATCCCAAGAATCATCAAGTCAGAATCCCCCTTTTCCAACTGTATTCCATTTTTGTAAATTTCTTATTTACAATTTTTGGGATCAGATACCTGAAATTAAATGTTGTGAGATAAAATTCACAAATAGTAAAATTGGAAATCACTGAAAAATTGAAATACAGATCACAATATATGAATTATAAGTTCTTCTTAATTTAATAGATTAATTACAATAATTAATTTTCCCTACATAAAAAATTTTGTATGGAAATAATTATTTTTAAAAAATACACAATTTAGATTAACATAAAAAGAAAACATCAATTATAATTTTATAAAAACCAATAAAAATTCCAGTTATTAAAACATATAAAAATAAATAACAATAACCTTTTTATATTTAAGTAAGAATGTTACTCGTTATGATCAATATATTACTTAAATTGAAACACCAAACTAAAAAAATCATGATACATTGAAAAAAACTAACCATTATAATATAATAATTTATTTTTTCAGTATAAATGAGAATGAACACAATATGAAAACTATAATGATATGAGAAGTGAGTGCATCATGAAATAATAGTATTTCTTATGAGGCACACCTATCAAAGCATTGAGATGATTTTGCGTTACTGCGGTTTTCTATAGAAAAAATCCAATGATCAATCCCAACAATAATGGTATGAGTTAAATCTTATGTGAGAGAAGTTAAATATTGTGTAAATATCAATGAGATACATGTTCATTGAAATTTCTCTCTTGACTGTTTACAGATTATATCTTTTGATTAGATTGTATTTAGAGATATTTATGGTTTATTAAGTAGAAATTATGATTGTATGAACATGTAATTATCTATGTCATAAATTATTTATATTCCTCAAATATTTTATATTTTTCAAATTTAAAATTTTAAGAAAAATAAAGAGCATTTTTAATAATAATAAACTAAAAAAACTCAATTGACATAGCTAAATAACAACTATGGTAATATGATGCTAAAATATATTTTATCTAGTATTTTGTTTTTTATGTGATTTATTTTAAGTCATTATATTTAGTACGGATAAAAAATATTATTTCAATGAAGAATATATTAACGGTAATTTAATTAGTAATTTAAAGGAATCAAAATAAGAATGGATAATATTTAAAAAAAATTATATTCCAATGAAATGTTTTTTAATTATATATTTTTTTATTTTAATGTTGAATTATAAAATTTAAGAAAATAAATTGTTCTAAATTAAATTCACTTTAGAATTAATAATAAAAATATTATCTTATGGTTTTTTTTTAATTTTCAAAAAATAATTTATTTTTATGTGAATAATGAAAAATACAGTTTTTATTATTACAATATCATTTATAACTATAACATATGGTGAGAATGACATTAAAAAATATAAAAAATTATTCATGTAAAAAATATGTTTAATGATTGAAATAATATATTTAAAAATATTAGGGTTAATTTATAAAAATCATTATTTACATTTTAAAAACATAATTAATCTTGTATCCGAATAATTATATATTATATTTCTCTATTAATTTTTTTTCTGGATGATATTTAGTTTTTTCATTCTTTCAAATCCACATAAATTTTATTTTTGATATAACAAATCAATTAATATCATGTGTATCAATAATATTTATAATTTTTTTAATAATAATTTTCAGTCTTGAAAATAATCTATTTCTAAAAATAGTATTTAGATGTTATGTGCAATAACATTAAAATTAATTATTCTTTTTATAAGTTGTTTTATTTGGTTAAATAATATAATATTCATAACCATTAAGAAAAAATTATTTATTAGGCCTGTTTTATTTATGGGAATTAAAATTAAAATAAGCGTGTAAAAATTAATTAACATAATGAAAACAAAAAAAATGTAAATGTAAAAAATCTAGGAGTAAAACAGATAAAACAATGTCCCAAAATTAGCATTTTAGTACTTTATTAACCAAAATATATCTCCTCGCATTTATTTTACACTTTAGATTACACATTAAATGTGAAAAAAGTTTCTCTTTTATATTAATAACTTATATATAAAAATTGTTATTTTATTCAGTTATAAAAGGGGTGTTCCATCACCCCAACAAGGAAAATGTAAAATTATAAGTTCTCTTAAACCAATATTCTTTTTAATTTCCAAAAATAACTCTCACACTTTTTTCAACTACTTTATCCAAATAAAATCCTATGCTCCACCATATATATGATGTCTTCTAAGTGAAATGTCACATCTTTTTATGAGTACTAATCTTCCCTTAATATCTTTTCCATTATATGTTTCTATAAAAAATTTATTTGTCCAATGATTATATAATGAAGTAAATTTTTTTTTATAATTTTATTTTATATAGATAATAATCATTATCCATATTTCAAATTTTTCATTTATGAAAATGAAAATTCCATCATGTGTGTGTACAGACTATCATCTCCATGAAAGACATGTTTTATTTTTCATCACCACATTGAATAGACAGTTTAGTTGGTATTTTATGGATTATTATGATATATATAACAACCTTATTAATATTAAATTATAAATTTTTATTTATCTCTCACCTTTTATCTATAAAAAAAGACATATCCTATATATACGGGTGGACTATTGACTCCATGAATATGGATTATTTTATTTTTTAACTTGTATTTTATTCCTATAATATAATTATCCATCTTAAAAACATGTAAATAATATCATAATTCCTCACTAATAATATTATTATTGCAAATAAATAACATTCATGACCACAGTCACCCATATATTATATAGTAATGTGAAATGGGTGGGTCGGGGTGTTGTGGGCCTAGGTTGTGTTGGTTTTTCCCCAAAATACCATATATAATGTGACAAAAAATTCATGCCCGCCCCATCCCGCATAAGCCCACATGTATTCAGAGGTCATTGCTGCATTTTTTTTAAAAAAATCTATTTATAATCATTTATATTTTTTATTTTTTTTCAAATTATAAATTGTAGTTTTTGGGAGAATTGTGGATTGAAAATATATTGTATTTTGAAGGACATGATGAAACATTTTTAAATTAGTTAATGGTGGCATAAAATGAAGCCGATGTAGTTTTAAATGGTTGTGATTAAATGTATGTGAGTGATCAATATGGTATGATAATTGATGATGTTGATTGTGTGGTGATGATAATGCTTATAACTATGAATGAATGAAGAATATCTAGGTAATAACCAGTTTCATAGGAGGATATTTGGGTTATCTCGAGGTCCTTATATATTTTTTTAATAATAAAATTAAATTTAATAATTAAAAAATTAAATCAAGGAATTTTTTTTTGATTATTATAACTCTTTTAGAATTGAATCCTTGTGGAGGGTAGTTGAGATCCATTTTTCAAGAGGTGGTATGACCCAAAATGAAAATATGGTTAATAGTTACTGTATAAATAATAAATTATAATATTAAAACCAAAATTATAGACCAATTTTAAATTCACATGTGAACGAATGGTGAATTATCAGGACCATTTCGGTGAGAAATCAAATTTTGTGTTTTAATCAATATTTTTATTTAAAAACTAAAATGTTAAAGAATCATATAATGGAATAATAGTAATTTTTTTAAAGTAGGCATGTGAGTAAGCCCACACCTACACGGTCTCAATTCTCCTTGACCCACACATGCATGAGTTTAACACAAATTGTCCTATTCTCTAATCGGTCAAGAAATTTAAGCCTTTCTCACTTACATCCACCCCATACCCATGAATCCCAAGCGCTACGAGCCATTTTTTAACTAATTATATTATAGTTAGTTCTTCTTTTGTTAGGTTAAAACTCTTACATAAATGTTACTCTAAATTTATATGAAGGATAACTATAAACATTTATCGAATAGTAAGACCAATATAAATAATTATAAAACATGATTTGGTAGTAAAAACGATATCCAAATGATGAAATTTTAATTTTTTTAACAGGAATAAACACTACCATAATAAAAATAGTACTATGAAATCATTAAAATCTAATAACATCCGATGATAAAAATAAAATATATGTAACTAATCTTTTCTGTAAAAATTATTACAATGTATGTTTATAAAATATTATAGTTATGATTAATGTTCTTAAATATTTTTAAATATAGTTATTTTATAATAAAGGAGGTTAGATCATGTTTAGTTGAGAGGTATCACAAGTAATGGGTTTCGTAAACTCGATTTTATGTTCACCCAAATTGGGTTAATTTAAGGAAATTCCGCCAGTGATGTGTCAAGAACTAGTAACACTAAGCACATGTCATTTTGGTAACAATAACGAGTCACCTCATAGACCCTCTAGGTTTACAATTCTAACAAAAATAAATAACCCACTACTATCAATTGTTTGAATAGATCATTGGATACTCAAGTGTTTTTATCTTGATCTTCATAAATAATGAATGATTTTACCTTATATTACTATATCAACGATACTCCAATTTTATCCCCTAATGAATTATATAAAAATATAGTGAGAATACCTCGTAGATATCTATCCTCAGTTTCCAGGAGTAGCCTAGAATTTCCCACCACCATTTCCCCCAACGATTATTTCTTGTTTATAAAATCCATCTTTCTTTATTTTTAATGGGAATGATATCTTTCATGTCTTTAGTTAATCACTACGTTTCCAAATAGAAAAATATTTAATATTAGTTTTAAAAGTTATGAATATTCAACTAGAGGTCCTCTTAAATTTGGAATATAGATCTTATCTTTAACTCAATTAAATTACTTGTGAATGATATGACATTAAATTATGTAGGAATACTAAAATGGATCATCATGGTGTGTGCATAAAATCTTTTCTCATGTGGGTTTTATTAGGGCTTGTGTTAATTTGGAAAACTATTTAAAAAAGGGAAGTATTATTCACTGAAAATATTGGTTTTAATGGGGAAATAATATTTTTACATTGAAAATCCATAAAAATCGATTTTATATTTTTTTAACATTTTTTAAAAAATATTATGTTAGGTGTCTCGTTAAAAAATAATATCCCTAAAGTTTATGATTAATTTAAAAACTTTTTCATTTAAAATGAATCATAAATAGTGGACCCTTGATAAAGACATAAGTATTAACTCATAAAAATGCAGAGTGGAAGATAAAATATATGATCCTTAATGGAAAACCCTTTTAGTATTTTAAAATATATATTTTTGAAATGTTTATTAAAACAATTGATAATAAAATGTTCTTTAATAGAGGAAATTTAAAAGGAGAAGGTCTCATGAGATAAAATAAAATTGAATTTCCAAATATAGAAGATAACATTGGTGGGACGGGAAAATTTGAACATGGAAGAAAAATAATATTAAATAATAATGATTATTATTCTTAAAATTATCATACTGATATGGGGAAGAAATTCATTAAGTATAAAGACTTGAATAAAATATTTTATTTCTTCAAAATATAAATAGAAATTTAAATATAAAATAATATGGTGAAGGAAACCATGAATAAAAGTAGTTAAAACAATATTAATCATTATATCTGAAAAGAAAATGAATTTTATGTTAAAAATATATCACATTGCATAAATATTAGTTGAATATAAAAGCCTTGGAATGATAATGTTATATAGATTTATAAATACATTAAATTTCAAGAAATTTATGAAAAAATAACTTATAATCCTGTACATAAACCAAAAAAATATCAATAGGTGAATATTTAATTCGTCTCCAAAAAAATGAGACATCAATCCCTTATGAACATTATAATTCATGAAATCAGTCACATTAAAAAAAGAATATTTTTGATAGAAAACAAATCCTTTAAAACAGAACATACAATTATAGGGTAAAACATACCCAACATTTGACAATAAATTTCCAGAAAGAAATAACCACAAAATAAATTAAAATTAAGTTTACAAAAACCCTTACTTGTGATACCTATCAACTAAACATGATCTAACCTTATTTATTAAAAAATTAACTATCTTAATAACTATTTAAGAACATCTTTTATAACTATAGTATTTTACAAAAATAATTTTTTATCATTTTTACAGAAATATTTGTTACATATATTTTATTTTTATCATCATAAGTTATTAGATTTGATTGATTTCATATTACTACTTTCATTATAGTAGTGTTTATTCCAATTTAACAATTGAAATTTCATGATTTGGAGATCATTGTTTCTACCATACCATGTTTTATAATTAATTATAATGTTCTTACTATTAGATAAATTTTTATAGTTATTTTTGATATATATTTATAGTAATGTTTAAGTAAGAGTTTTAACCTAACCAATGAAGAACTACCTATAATATAAGTAGTTTAAAAATGGCCTATATCACACAGGATTCATGTGTATGGGGTGGATGTGTGTAGGAAAGTCTTAAATTTATTGTCCTATTATAGTACATTACAATTTGTGTTAAACTCGCGCATGTCTGGGTCAACGTGATTTGATCCCACATAGGTGTGGGATTAATCAGATTCCTTCTTTAAAAAATTACTATTATTTAAATAAATTATTCTTTAAAATTTTAGTTTTTAAATAAAAATATTGATTAAAACACAACATTTGATTTCTCACCGAAACGGTCATGATAATTCACCATTCATTCACAATTAAATTTAAAATTGTTCTATATTTATTGTTTTAATATTATAATTAATTATTTATATAGTAACTATTAACCATATTTACATTGTGTGTCATACCACCTCTCGAAAAATGGAACTCAACTACCCTGCATAGGGTTTCAATTCTAAAAGAGTTATAATAATCAAAATATTTTTTGTTGGATTGAATTTTTTATTATTTAATTTAATTTTGTTATTAAAAAATATGAAAGGACCTCAAGATAACCCAAATATACTCTTCTAAAACAAGTCATTACTTATATATTCATCATTCATTCATAGGTCTAACCGTTCACATAACCACACAACCAACATCATCATTCATCACCCCTCATTGATCACTCACAAACTTTGAATCAAAACCATTTGAAATTATGTCAGCTTCATTTTATTCCACCATTAAATCATATAAAAATGTTTCATCACGTCCCTTAAAACTCAATCAATTTCCCATCCATAATTCTACCAAAAACTACAATTAAAAATGAGAAAAAAAATAAAAAATTTAATTGATTATAAGTAGATTATTTTTTAAAAAATGCAGCAATGAACTCTGCATACATGTGGGCTTATGGGGGTTGGGGCGGGCATGAAATGTTTTGTTCACATTATATATGGTATTTTGGGGAAAACCCCACATGAGCTTGGCACCCCCACCCTGAACCACCCATTTCACATTACTATATAATATATGGTAGATTTTGGTCAAAATAGTTATTAATTTGTAATAATATTATTATTACTGAGAAATTCAGATATTATTTAAATGTTTTTAAGTTGGATAATTATATTATAGGAATAAAATACAAGATGAAAAATAAAATATTCCACTTTCATGTAGTCGATAGTCTGCACGTATACAAAGGATATGTATTTTTAAATATATAACAAGTGGGAGATAAATAAAAATATAAAATTTAATAATAATAATGGTGTTATATATATCATAACTATCTATCAAATACCCATTAAACTTCTATTCAATGTGGTGATGAAAAATAAAAAATTTCTTTGATGGAGATGATATTCTATACACACACATAATGGACTTTTCAATTTTATAAATAAAAAAGGTGAAATATGGATAATTATTATTCCCTAAATATAATAAAAATATGTATTAAAGTTTATTTCATTATATAATAATTGGAAAAATATATTTGTAAGAGAATCATATAAGGGAAAAGATATTAAGGGATGATTAGTACTTAGAAAAGGATATGACTTTTCCCTTGGAAGAAATCTTATATATATAGGACAAAAGGATTTTATTTGGATAAAGTAGTTGAAAAATGTGGGAGAGTTATATTTTGAAATAAAAAAGTATATAGAGATATTATAATTTTACACTGTCCTTGTAGGGGTGATGGAAGACCCCTTTTATAACTGAAGAAAATAACATTTTTTACATATAAGTTATTAATATAAAAGGGACACTTTTTTCACATAGAAATTGTAATCTAAAGTGTAAAATAAATGTGAGGAGATATAATATTGTTAATAAAGAACATAAAATCTAATTTTTAGACATTTTTTTATCTATTTTACCCATAGATTTTTCACATTTACCTTTTTTTTATCATGTTAATTAATTTTTGCAAACATATTTTGAATTTAATTCCCATAAATAAAATGGGAATAATAAATAATTTTTTCATAATGGTTATCAATATTGTATCATTTTACCAAATAAAAAAAGATTTATGTGAATTTAAAAGAATGAAAAAACTAAATATCAACTTGAAAAACAAAATTACTAGAGAAATATTAAATATAATTATTCGTATACAAGATTAATTATGTTTTCATAACATAAATCATGTTTTTTATAAATTCAACCTAATATTTTTAAATATATTGTTTCATTCAATAAATATATTTTTGGAATGAATAATTTTCTATATGGTTTAATGTCATTATCACCATATTTTATAGTTATAAATGCTATTGTTATAATGAAAATTGTATTTTTCATTATTAACATAAAAATAAAATATTATAGAAAAATTAAAAAAACTCCATAAGATAATATTTTTATAATTAATACTATAGTTAATTGTATTCAAAAAAAATTTAATTTCTAAAATTTTATAAATTTAACATTAAAATAAAAACAAAAAATACAATTAAAATGTATTTCATTGTAATATAATTTCTTTTACAATATAATCTATTCTTATTTTGTTTCCCATAAATTACTAAGTAAATTACCGTTAATATATTCTTCATTAAAATAATATTTTTTCTCTATATAAAATTTAATGTCCTAAAATAAATCACATAAAAAATAAAATATTAGATAAAATATATTTTAGCATTAAATCATCTTATTTGTTATTTAGCTATGTCAATTGAGTTTTTTTATTTTATTATTATTAAAAATGATCTTTATTTTTGTTCAAATTTGAAATTGGAAATGTATAAAATACATGTGGAATATAAATAATTTATTACATAGATAATTACATGTTCATACAATCTTAATTTCAACAGAATAACACTTTATGATCTCTGAATACAATCAAAGTAAATGATATAATCTAGAAATAGTCATGGGAGAAATTTAAATAAACATATATCTCATTGATATTTACAATATATTTAACTTCTCTCACATATGATTTCAGTAATACTATAATTGTTGGGATTCATCATGGGATTTTTTCTAGATAAAACCTCAGTAACACCACATATTCTTAAATCTTTGATAGGTGTGCCTCATAAGAAATACTATTATTTCATGATTCACACACTTCTCATATCATTAAAGTTTTCATATTGTGATCACTCTAATTTATACCAAAAAAATTAATTATTATATAATAATGTTTAATTTTTTGAGGTATTATGACATTTTTTTAGTTCGATGTTTCAATTTGAGTAAGTTATTTATCATAATGAGTAACATTGTCAGATAAATATAAATAGGTTATTGGTATTAATTTTTATATGATTTAATAACCTAAATTTTTATTGGTTTTAATAAACTTATAATTGAAGTTTCATTTTTATGTAATTCTAAATTTTGTATTTTTAAAAATAATTATTTTAATAGAAAATTTATTATGTAGGGAAAATCAATTATTGTAATTCATTTATTAAATTCATAAGAAATGATAATTCATATATTGTGATCTTTATTTCAAATTTTCAGTGATTTCCTGTATTACTATTTATGAATTTCATCTCACATCATTGAATTTCAGGTATATGATCCCAAAAATTGTAAATCGAAAATTTAAAAAAAATGCATTATAGTTGTAAAATGGGGATTTGGACTTGATGATTCTAGTTAGATTCACTAGAATCTTCTAAATATTGAAAAAATAGATGAGGAGATTAAACTATGTTTTATATAGGAAATGCATACCCATGTGTGAATAGATATCATTCAATTAAGAGGGTATAATTGGTTCTACAAATGATAAATAAAATCTAAAATGAATCCATTTATGTAGAGGATGTTGATGTAAATACTGAAGGTGATGAATGTGATTTTCAGTTCTGATTATTTCACTTATTTTTGTGTTGGATGGGGAAAATTTTAAAATTAATGATTGTACTTTATTTCAAGAAAAAATAAAAATCATATCGATGAAGACTGAAGGATCTCTTGTCATGAACTAAGAAGATCATAATTATGTTGAGGGACCTTGGAGAGAACTACTATCAACTCCATGAAGGATATTTGGTTTCATTCTAATATGTTATTCCTATATTAGTTTTTGATATTCTATTTTTTCTAGAACTATAAATAATTTGTTATTGTGAATTCTTGTTTCTAAAATGATTGTTGGCTAAATAGTGCAGGAGGAATTATATTTTTATATTTCTCTTTATTATTTTTTATTCTGTAACTATTTAATTTGAAATTGTTTTACTCCTTGTCATTATTCATTTCAGTGACATTTTCAAATGTCATGAATAAGTGAAAATTGATCTTGTTCACTATTTTAAAAAATATTTAGAAAACATTTATTCTAAAATATCATCACAAGAAATTATGAAATAAATAACAAAAAATCAAACCATGGATATAAGAGGTTTCAGTCTGGTTAATTCATTCACATATCATTTGTGACATCATTTAGGTTCTTAGCTTAATAGATGACAGTATTAACCGTCACATGTTTACTAGTTGGAAAACATTATTATGAAATAGGTTTAGAGGATATTGGTTTAGTATATTTTTACTAAATTGAGAAGACTTATGAGTTATCAATCATCCAAAAAAATTTCATAATATAAAGCGCCTTTAGGATTAATTTTAAAATATTAAATGTTAATAATTTTAAAAATTTTGAATTTTATTTTCGACTTTTAAGAAGTTAGTTTACCTATTATTCAACATATTTATTAAGGAACATTATTTTTATCCATGGAAATTTTTTATTTTATATATTTTGGGAATTTTGATATAAAATTATAATTAACATAAAACTCTTTGATTTGAATTAAACTTGTAATATATTCCTCTAGATGGGATATTAAAAAAATATTAATCTAGGACAAACTTATAATTCATTATTTTTTAACTATTGGATGATTTATTTATTCAATTAATTGTTCACTCCCATCCCATATAGTGGTGTTTCAAAGGTATTATGAGCTAATAATTCATATAATCATTTTTCCAAATAGGTAATGAGAAATAGAAAAAATTTAGTAATATACAAATTTAAGTGTCATTTTTTAAAATGTAAAATTTTAATCCTTTTTATAAAACAGGAGACACATTTTCATTAAAATAATATAATTTTTAATTTTAAACCATTTTAAAAACATAATAGGGTCGATGGGTAAAATAATTTTCGAAAAACAATTGTATATTGAATCTTAGTCTTTTAATATTTTGATTGATTTTCTGACATTGAACCAGATAAATGTGTTTCTTGATAATAAGTTTTTTGTTAAGTGTTGAACAATTTGGAATGGCCTATTTTTTCGTCACTTTTACTCATACTTTTGAAGAATTAATTGAATATTTTTGTAAAATTCATATTAAAATTGGTAGTATATTATGATGTCAAATATGTTTCTGGTTCTCGAATTCATTGAATATTTTAATGGAAATTATTTATTAGTTCTTAAATTTACTAAGGTTACTAGTTTTAAATTTAATATGTTTTACAAACCTATATTTTTATTTTCTTTTAATATACTTTCAATTTTAATATCCATTTAATGTTAATTTTTAATGGGTTCTATCTTGGGGAAAGTCATTTCAATATTAATTTATTTAATTATGAAAATCAGTTATTTGAATTAGTATATATTCTTAGAAATTCTGGAATAATATCACAGTAATATTTGTTACATTGATCTTATATTTTAATAAATTAATGATTATTTTGGTCAAACTTTATTTTCATTCTCATTGACTCTTAGGGTTGAGAGCCCTAAAATTAAAATGAAATATAAAATTTGAAAATCAATGGTAAGGGGGCACTATTCTCGAAGTTAGGGATATGTGAAGGATGATTAAAGAGTTTTCTATAAGTTTTGAGGATATAGACGCAAGCTGTGTGGATTTGAATCCTACCCATTTATGGGAGGATCACATTTAGTTGGGATCTTTTCTTCAGTCATTTGGGGAGGAGAAAGGGTGGGATAAATTCACTTTGTGGAAACCAAACAGATGTGTTTGAAGCATCAAACTATGAGATATAGTCTATAATTTCTTGTGAATTTTTCAAAATTTTAGAAACACTCTGAAGGTAAGAGTTTAGGGAGAGATCGTGCATCCAACCACTTGAGACTTTGAGGAATTAGGAATGAGGTAGATCCCTATTTCGGCAAGGGATCATGGAGAGGATAATAATCAACTCTATGAAGAAGTTTCAATATATTTACTAAAACATATTTATATTTTAGTTTTTTATGTTAATTTTTATTCATATAATCTAATTAATTTATTGTTGAAAATTATAGTTTAAAAAAACATATTGATTAAGAAATGAATTTTTAATCAGATTGTATTATTTTCATAACTATCTTTTACCCAATTATCATTTACTACTGAATTGATTTATTTATTTTTGTTCTTAGTAGAAATAATATTCTCAATGATTGATAATAAATGATATCATAAATTCTAAAGAGTTTTACAAAACATTTAATGAAATTTATGTTCTAAAACCTTATGATAATAAATTTTTATATCCAAATAATGGGGAAACCCCAAGGATGAGATAAAATTTAGTATATGTGATTTTATCCATTTATCATTCTTGATAGTGTTGAATTTCAAAATTGAAAATACAAGGGGCTTGAAATTTACGTTTTAGCAGATTGATTGATTCAATAAGAAATATTTTCAGCTGATGTTGGTTTATTTCATTTTTACATAATTGATAATATTTTAGAGTAATCAGTCAATCAAATTTCACCTTGGTTTTCCATTTTAGATCACAAATACCCTTCTTAATTTTTATAATGAACTATTTATTATTATTTATTCATCATTACTCAATAAGATATCTCATTTTTAGTTATTTACACTACTGTTCTTTCATTTCTTGTCCCGATTGATTGTTTTCTTGTTTTTGAGTTTTTTTTCATTGATAGAAAAACATATTTTTAGTTATTCCCTATGAATTGACCATGACTAAAAATACACTAGATCTAAATATAAGTAAAAATAATTATTTTTTTGGATCAAATGGTATGTCTAGTATAAAAAGATCCATATATTTAGAATACGTTTCCCAAAATAGAATCAAATAAATAAATTATTTTAGGTATTTTCATTTAAAGTGGATAAATTTTATGATAATTATTTATGGTCTATATTATAAATATAATGTAAAACTATCTTTCCATAACATTGAAAAATTTATAAATATCATATATATTTTTTAAATTAATGATACCTAATTAATGGTTATTACATCCACATAATTCCATTTTATTACAATAATGATACTAAATTAATTATATTATTATAATTATAATAAATTTTGAGGAGGTGTAAGAATAATAAAACTTGAATGAGTTTAGTTAAATAGTTTCATCTTCCTTTGATATCCCCCTTCAAATCATATAATAAACTTTTTTGTTTAATGTTTTCTTGGATAAAAACATATAAGTTAATAGAAAGATGGTTTTAATGTGGTTTTGGTTGAGTTTGGTATATCGTGGAATTTTTATGTGTAAATATAAGTGGGTTGGTGAATAGGTCCTTTTGTAGATGATAGAGGTGGAATTTTGGTAAGAATAATTTAATAATTTAATGAGGGTAATTCATTCTCAAGGAATGTTTATCGTGAATTAATTAATAATATAAATAGATAATATAAAGGTATATAATTCCTTTATCAACCCATTTAATGATTTTTTGTGATATTTTAAAATTTTAACCCTTGATTTAATGTTTTCATCTAGTTTCACCCTTTACAAGTGTGACTAAATTTTTTTATGGTAACATATTTATATGAATAAAAATTAAAATGAACTTATTACAATTTTTAAATCTAAAATTACATATTTTAATTTTTTACAAGATTCAACTTCTTGAGCTGTTAAAATAAATCATAATAAAAGTATTCCTAACCTAAATTTTTTAGGAAACTTCTCTGTTTAATCATTAAAATGTATCTCTCAAAAAATCTTGTATAGTATTGATTCTCATTGAGATTATTGGTTTATGATAAAAACAATAGTTTTATGAATTTCATAGAAATCAAAAAGTGAATGTATCATAATGAATATTTAAGTAAAGGGAAACTGCTAAAATAAGTTTTTATCGAAATTTAATATCTTATAGGTGTAAAATTTTAAAAAACAGGTTTATAAATTCAAAAAAAAATTATTTTAAATAATTTATTTTATTCGATAAATACATATTTATTTAATATAATGGTCTGATAAAATTTTACAATAATTATTATACCATAATGATGTCATAAAATCTATGCTATTATTAAAAACCATATTTCTCACAATTCGTGAAAAACCAGACATTAAAAAAATCCCAAAAATTCAACAAAAATATAATTTTATCATGATGAAAAAATAACATATCTTTATTTTATCAAATTGAACATCTATGATTTATAAAATGAACTTTTTATAAAACCATATAATACACTGAAAAATAAATTATTTGAAATAATAATAAAATTTATATATAAAAAACCATATCATTATTTCAGACATTAACAAAATTGCCTATCATAACAAATATAAATTTGAATATATATAATTAACCTAAATATAAATTTATAATATTATTAATTATTAAATAACTATTTTAATTGTTCAAAATAAGGAATTATGTGATGTAAGATTACTTGATCCTTATATGAATCAACTATTATAAGATTAAGTAAATATATTAATATAAAATCTATTACGAGTATATAATTAATGATATAATATCATTTGTGATTTGATATAATTATATATAATTATTTAAAGTACATATATACATATAAATTTATAATAATGAATATTACTAAACCATAAAAATTATATATTATAAAAAATACAAGGATTTTCAAAGGAAATAACTAATCTAGATATCATAACAGTTATCTGGGAAAGAATAAGTCTTTGTACATTGTTGATGGATGAGTAATAACAATCATACAATAGAATATCTATTT
Source organism: Viscum album (assembly GCA_963277665.1). Lineage (NCBI taxonomy): Eukaryota > Viridiplantae > Streptophyta > Magnoliopsida > Santalales > Viscaceae > Viscum > Viscum album. The sequence goes on from OY728142.1 coordinate 1,547,694,253, forward strand.
ACATTATAACATTGAAAAGGTAGTGGTGATATATTGTTAAGGATGGATTTGTAGGGAGGCTGTAACATTGAAAAGTGTTTTCATGTTTAAGACAATGAGATGGATTTTTGGTCATACCATTAATATTGGAATCACATAGTGATGTGGGAACAAGTGTTGCCAAAAAATAGAAAAATATTACTTTCATAAAACCATTTGGGATATTTTGTAATACTATATTGGAATTTCATTAGTATTTTTATGAGGTGAAAGGGGTATTTGTCCTTTATCACCTCATGGAGAATATGTGTTTTCACCATGAGGGTTTTAATCATGTTTAGAAGGTTCAGAGGCATATTTTAGTGACTCTACCAAATTAAGGGTGTCTTTTCTATGGTTAGAGTCCTATTGCATAGAAGTGTTATATGCAAGACTTGTTATTTTAAGAGTATAATGTACCATTCCATAAAAGGATAAGTCACATCATTTTGTGCGAGTCATAGTAGAATCCCATATTTATTATACTGATATATTTTTAATATAATAAATCAAAATTTAAAAGGTACATATTACACCCTACAATAGGGATTATAGTGTTGTAGATTTGTTAAGGCTTGAATTCAAGAAATAAAAGGATCTTTAGGCTTACATCATGGTCATTATGCGCGCACCATGATGATTACATGTCAGTATTCCTGAATAATTTAATATTATATCATTCACAAGTAATTTATTGGAGTTAAAAAGGAGATCTATATTTGAAATTTTTGAGGACTTCTAATTAAATATTCTTATCTTTTACAACGAATATTAGAAATCTATCTATATAGAAACATGGTGATTAACTAAAGACATGAACGATATCTTTTCAATTAAAAATAATGAAATATAGATCGTATAAAAAGTGAGACTTGTTGAGTGAAATGGTGGTGGGGAATTCCAGGCTACGGCTGGAAACTGAGGACAGAGATCTATGAGGTATTCCCACTATAATATTATAGAATTAATTAGGAGATAAAATTGGATTATCATTGATACAGTAATATGGGGTGAAATCACTTATTATTTATGTAGATCAAGAAAAAAACACTTGAATAGCCAATGATTTATTCAAACAATTGACAGTAGTGGGTTATTTATTTCTGTTAGTGTTATAAACCAAGAGGGTATATTAGATGACTCATAATTGTTACCAACATGACATGTTCTTAGTGTTCCAGGTTCTTGACACATCACTAGTGGATGTTACTTAAATTAACCTAATTTGGGTGAACTTAAAAGCCATTATTTTCATTACTTTTACTTTTCATGTCAAATTTTTTAATCTCACTAATTTTCTAATCTAAATGTTATTGATAAATTTTCAGTTTATAAGAATAATATGATTTGAATTATCAAAATGGATTAGTAATTTTTTTAAGTGATGGTATTATAATTTTATATTAAATATCAAATTGATAATTTTTAGTTATGATCAATTAATAATATTTAATTAAATAATGAACTAGGAATATATATATATATGGAAACTTTACTTTTCCTATTTTAATTATATTTTAGAATTTTTATCAAAATAAATTATATATTTTGAATCATAAATTTTATTTTATAATAAAATTAAATAGTTTTGAATATATATTTTCCTAGAATAAAACAAGATTTACAAATTTTTTTTATAAAAAATGGGACATGAATGTAATGATGGACTGGATTCATCAATCTTAAAATCATTTCAATTTTTGGAATATAAATTATATATTCCTACCAAAATTGGGATGATATTTGTAAAAAATTTCAGTCTAAATATTTAATTTTAAGCACCCTAAGATTTATATCTACTTTTGTTGTTTTACGATTCAATGTGGTGGCAAACAAATATATACTAATTTTGACTCTATTTTCAATATTATCTTTTAATGTTTTTCTTATTATATCCCCCCAACTCACTCACTCTATAATATATATTTATAACATATTTATGGGATATTAAATTAGGAATTTTTATATGAGATATTTTTGTCATAAGTTATATTTGTTTATTTTTTATTTTTATTCTCATTTAAATCTTTAATCGAACATTACATGTTATAATAAACTATTTCTCTTTATAATTATAGCTTTATATATATATATATCCACTTTTTCTTCTTAAAATCCCTATGATATCTTTATATATTATTACATGGCCTTGGGGAGGTTTTATCAATGTTTCTGAATTCTTTCTCAAAAATCCATAATGTTTATTTGTTGTTTGTAATAGAAGAATAGGTTTATTGGATAGTGATGTAAAAATTGTCAATAAATCCAAGATATTATTCAATAATTTATTTTATAATTCCATTATAATAATCATTTCAATCCGAATTAGGATGATCTATTGACTGATTGAAAATGTTTTTCATGAGAGATAACCCATATTAAAAAAATATGGTTCACTATGAAAAATATAAATAATATTTCTCAGAAACCATTATAGTTGTGTAACCTATATTAGAGTTAAAATATTTTTTTTCTGAAACAAGAGTGGATGGATTGGGTAATTTCACTTGGGGATATTTTTCATTAAATCACTAATTATTCCGAAACACATACTGCCTTTTTGTAATTTTTATATTTATGAAAATAGGGAAAAATAGGTGGCAGTTGAGAATTATAATGTTACTACCCATATAATGATAAAATAAATCATTTTTCATGTTTATGAATATTTTTAAATTATATAGTTATATTTATAATAAAATAATTAAGTATTTTTAAAATAAAAAATGAAATAATTTTATTAAACTATTTTTATATGGATATTATTCAAACATTTAATTTCTAAATTATTTAATAATAATTTTTTACAATTGATTTAATTTTTTAAATCATAATTTATAAATTAACTTTGGGAATTTATTTTTATATTTTAGAATATATTAATTTTTTAAGTGAATAGTCTAAAATACTAGTTTTTGTATAACTATCATTTCATTACATAAAATTAAATAATTTAAAATTAAAATTATCATTTTAATTTGATTTATACCTACATAATTATAATTTTTTATTATTTATCCCAATTAATCACATTTTAATAACCATTATAAAATATTTTATTATAGGTTTAATTTTAGGTTTAAAAAACATATTTTTCTTAAAACAGTTTTATAGTGAATAATGTTTCTTCTTTTTTAATTAATAAAAATAGCAAATAAAAATGATTAATTATATTTAATTTTATATTATATATATATCTTGATTAAAATTAAAATAATGATGATTACATGTCATAGTGTTAATATAAAATCATATTATGCTTGGAAAATAGGTTTCTTGAGATACCACTTTTTGGTCATGCATGCGGGTTTAGTTTTAAATTAAATTATCCAGTTGAAATGAATTGAACTATGTAAAATGAATTAAATATATAGAATAATAATAATATATATTATATAAAAATATAAACGAAATTTTTGTCATAATTTATAGTGAAATAGTAAAAATATTGTACCACTGTTTAGGTGAATACATATTTATTGAGTGGTCGAAATAACATGATAATGGAAAAAATGACCCAGAAAATGCATAAAATATATATAATGTCCAAATATAAACCATATATACATGAATTTATGCATTTTTGGGTCATTTTTTCATTATCATTTTATTTTGACCACCCAATAAACTTGTTTTCACCTAAACACTGGAAAAATATTTTTACATTTCAGGAAAATAAAATGAAACTCTTTTACTTAATCATTTAGAAGGTAAACCTGATCGGTGTAGGTATTTTGTTAAGAATACCAAAGAGAAATATGATCTTGATGGAATGAAATGGGAAACATTTAAGACTAAAATCCTTAATAAATATATCTCTAATACTTTTTAACTTTGGATGTGGAAAATATTTTTGGAATTTAGGGGAAAAGATGAATATTAAGTAGGTGTGTATAAAAAAATTATACAAATTTGGACTAGTATTTACACTATTTTATCCAGTAAATTGATAGTAATATTAATATATTTCACTTAAGATTAATATCATGTTTTTGAAGGTAATTAGATTCATGGAAATTTTAAATCTATGAGAAATTTTAATATTATGTATAGAAAGTTGAGATGTAGTTTTTTAACACTTATGTTCATCGACATGACAAGAGTATGAAAATTTCACTATGAAAAGAAATACGGATTCATAAATAAAATAAATATACATTTAATAAAATCATGTTACCATTTATGTTTAGTGTGGTAAAATGTATCATAGAGAATGTATAATTTTATTAATGTGTTACGGGTGTGGGAAGGTTTGGAAATATTACTCATAATTGTAAGGAAAATGAGTATATAAATAAAAAAATAAGATAGTGAAATGATTTAATTGAAATGAGTTGAAGAGTAAAGATAATTTACGTAAAATTTTTTTTGCACAAGATAGAAATCTTCATGATTAAAAAAATAAAGGTGAAAAATATAATTTCTACTACCATAGTTGATTCATGGCCATTTAATGAAGTGGTGAAAAGTATGATAATTATTTATTATAATTATTTAGATACCCAATATGAAAATAGATCTTCAGTTTCCTTTATTTTTGATAAATTTACCAAAATACAAGGAATATCGATCCCTGGATAGAGTATAAATCTTTTGAGGAAAACTGTTAGTGGAAATATTAATGAAACTAAGATTTATAGGAATCTTCATATTGTTATTAGTGGAATGATTTTTCAAAAAATTCTTGTTGAACTACCTTTAGTAGAGTTTGATATTAATTTTCTGACATATTGAATTTTAATTTGTCTAGAAAAGCTAGATTTTGAAGCAAATAAAGGATTATTAAATGATTATATAACTATGATAATGTATCCATAAGAAGATAAATTCATTAAATATGGAAGTGGAATTTACATAGGACTAATTTATTAAGAGAAATAAAATATTAGAATTAGTGATGTTGATATAATGAATGGACATATGGATTTCTTCGTGATTATTTACCTTATTTTATTCATGATCAAGAGTTTTAGTTTACTATTTTCTTAACACCAGATACAATTAATAACTCAAAACCCTATTATCAGATTGTTCATGTATAACTTTTAGAATTAAAAAAACACTATAGGAGTAAGTAGATAAAGGTTTTATCCATCCATGTACATCATTTTGAGGTTCTCCAATTTTATCAAAAGCACTATTTCTATGTGTATTTTCATTGATTGTAGAGGCTTGAATGATATCATTAGTAATTAAAATTATCCATTGGATCATTTAAATGATTTGTTTGATCAGTTATAGGGAGCACAATGAGTTTTTCAGAGCGATCTAAATATTTGGTACCATCTGTAGAATGTAATGGAGGAATATATTATTAATGTTGGATTTTATATGTGAATTTTAGAATTATACAGTTTTTATTCCCTTTGGGTTGTCTAATGAACCTTCTGTGTTTATGAATCTTATTATTAGAGTTTTCCATGATTTCATGGTATGTTTATTGTTTTTTCGAGATGATATTTTGGAATATTATAAAAGGCAATTAGAACATTAAATAAACCGAGAGATTTTTTTTCAAATGATAGAAAAATGAAACTAAATGGAAATTTTATTGACTGTGAATTTTTACTACTATATATATATTTCCTTGGGTATATAGCTTCTTATAATGGAATTACTATTTACCATTCTAAACAAATTTTTTTAATATTGTACAAGTTCCATAAATATCAAATATTTTCATAGTTTTCATAGCTTAGTGTGTTCTGATCAATATATTTTTGAACAAGTTTCTCCATTTTCTAGACCACTAACAAATTTTACTCAAAAAACGATTTAAATTTATTTGAACATAATATTGTAATGATTTATTTAGGAACTAGACAAAGGAATGATGAATTATACCTTTTTTGGCCTTGACATCAAAAATAGTGAATTATTCATCTTCATTAATACTAATATGACTATAAATAGTTTTTCCATGATGTATACTTATTATTTAATTGAAAATTATTCATGAAAAATGAGATCTCATGAGTTAAATTATCTTATTTAAGATCTAGAATTAGATTTTGTGTTCTTTCGTTAATAATTTGGAGGCACTATATATATATTATAGTGTTAAATATATATTTATCAAAAACAATAATATATTCACTCATAATTAATTGAACATGAGATAGATAATATGGTTGTAATTGATCGAGGATTATGATTTTACGATTCATTAACATATTGGCATGGAAAACAATGTAGTTTATGCCATAAATCATAAAAATAATGCTAAAATAACCATGTTATTTTTGGAACAAGACCCTTTGGTTAATTAATTGATTGAAATTTTTTCGATTTTTATGTATAGAGAAACCTCCTATAGTTTTTATTAGGTGTCAATATAATAATATCTTTCAAAATGAATTTTTCATTCACTGTTTGAGGATCATGTTTTACAGAAAAAGAGAGATTTGGTTAAGAATGGAATGTTTCCTAAATTTAATATTTATATAGATGGTGTTTTATGATTTTAATGGAGCCTATGTGTTACTTAGGATTCCAAGTGGAATATATAATTATTGAGTGAAGAATAGATTCTACTATTTTCTATTCATTGAGGAAAAATATATTAAATATAGAGAACATTAAAAGTATTATTTGGTGGGATGGAATGAAAAGAGATATTAATGAATTTTATATGAAATATTTCATTTATCAATATGCAATGTTGGAAAACTAATTATATAATAGAATTACTCTACATTTTCCAGTTCTAGAGTGGAAATGGGAAAATATATCATTGGATTTCATGGTGGGATTTCCAAGGACATCAAAAGATACAATACGATATTGATTTTTGTTGATCAATTCACAAAACATACAAATTAAATCAAATTAAAGAATCTATATATTTGGGTATGAAATCTAAAATGCATCTAAAGGTTCTTTTTTGGTAATATGGAGTCACATTAAACACATTATTGGACTATGATCCTGAGTTGACATTTAATTTTTTGGAAAAGACGTTAGAAATAATTGGGTACTAAATTAAAATTTTGTACCTCTTTTCATTCAAATATGATTGTTTGTATTGTTGAAATATTAATACCGTGGAAGTAATTATTGGTTCTTATTAAATATATCTTCAAGGATTTTGGTAGCAAACTATTTCTTTGGTAGTGTTTTCTTACAATAATAGTTTTCATTCTAGAATACATATGGAACCATTGTGGAATTATATGAAAAGTGGTGTTGGGCACCAAGTTTTTTGGATGGAGTATAAGAAAGGTAGTAAATGGGACCATAGATGGTATAAGTCATGTATTTGAAGGTATATTTGATTAAAAACAAATAATAAATAATCAGATTCGGTAGAAATGTTATATAGATAATCAGAGAAAAGATATTTCTTTCATGGTAAGTGAACATGGCTTTCTCAAAGTATCCCCTTGGAAAAGTTCTATTCATTTTCATAAAAGTTGAAGATTATGTACATGGATAATTGGATTATATAAAATCCAAGATAATCAATAACCATTTCCAAAAATATTTTCATTGTATTTGAGTATATCTCGATTACATAATTTATTTCATGTGTCAATGTTAAGAAAATTTGGGGTGAATTCATCTCATATTTTGAATCCTAAAGTAATTTAGTTGGAAAAAAACATTATTTTGTGGAACTACTACTATATATTAATGAATATAGAGTGATATTTTTTCTTAATTTCATAATTCATCATGTTATGTTTTTGTGGAAAAGCCATATGGTTAAAGAGGCAACATGGAAATCTGAAAATGATCTGAGGGAAATATATTGAAACTAGTTTAATAAGTGAATTAAATTGCAAGGATGAAATTTTAAAAATATGTATGAAAGTAAAAAACTATGTAATGATAGAATAAATAATTTTTCATGTTTATTAAAATTTATGAATTAGATAGTTGTCTTAATTACAAAAATATTATGTCATTTTTAATTCAAAAAGAAAATAATATAATTAAACTATTTTCTTATGAGTTTTTTGTTGAAATTTTAATTTTATAAATTATATAATTTTATTTTAATTAAATTATTTATTTTTTAAATACTAAAATAAAGATTTACTTAGGGTGAACGTTTTTTATTTTTCAGAAAATATTGATTTTTTCATGAATAGTGAAAAATACTGATTTTTAGAATATTGTCATTTCCTTTTAACAAATAAAGTATTTTAAACATCCAATTTTGTTTTAAATTTGATTGAATGTAATTTAGGTTTTAGTTTTTATATTTAATCAAATTTATAACATTTTAATCATCTTTATCATGGATTTCAGTTTAAGATTATTTGTGGCTTTTAAAACGCATATTTATGATGGCTATTTTAAAATACATAATTTTTATACAATTTTATTAATTAAAATAACACATAATCTGAAGCTACTAAAATGAAACTTATATAATATATATCTATAAATTATAATATTGTTTTATATAATTATTATAACTATTCTTATATTTAATATAAAATCATAATATGCTTGAAAAATACATTTCACGAAAAAGAACATCTCATCGCTTCTATAAGATTAATTTATTAATAAATTCATCCAATTATATGAATTTAAATTTTCAAAATGTTTATAATATTTTTAATTATCATAATTTATATTATATAATAAGTTAAACTTAAATTTTTTCAAATTGAATATTGAAAACAATACTACTCTTTTATTGTGGCTAAAATGAAAATGGGCATATCGTGGTGTAAAACTAAAAATATACGGGTAAAATAAAAAAACAAGTCTAAAAAATATTTCATGAACATATTTTGAATTTATCTCATCTGAGTCTCAATATTGGTTCATTTTGGATCCATGTAATATGTGAAAAATGTTGGTATAACTTTTTTATTTTGAAAAAATCAAGTATATACTCTCCAAAGATTATAAAAGGCCACCCCTCTCATCTACTATTCACACCTTAAAATAATTATGGATAATAAAATACCATAGAAAATAAATTCATAAAATCCTTACCCACATCTTTTATTCCTTCTTTTATCATAATTTCAATCTATAAAGCCTTTCGGTATAATCCTGAAGTGGTGATTCGAGGATGTGGTATCAGTCCTAAATGAGCGTTTTTGTATTGTTTCTTATTCCCCCTCATTTTAATATTATTAAAACATAAAAAACGAATAAAAATAAAAAATTAAACAAAAATTTAATCTATTATTTCGATTTTATAAATTACATCTCTCTCCTCTTCCTTAAAATGGGATATGTAACCATTATTTGTTTCTACAATGAACTACCGCCTCCTGAACCATTAAAAATTATTCTTCATCATAATATAGGATAATGGTTTATAATGATGAAATTAATGTGAATATGTGATTATATTATATATTTATCATTTTTAAAATATAATATAAAATTTTATTTCTTATATTCCCATTCAGTAAAAAATGATAACATCGTTTGCGCGTACGTGTGGCCTACCACCTCTATGGAGCAATGTGATTATTTTTACATCAAAAAATCACATGGATGACAAATATAATCATATTTTAAGAAACAAATCTGTTATTATTAATATTATTATGATTATGAAAATATAAAATATTACATAACTTATTTCCATAATGATCGATGAAAATGGAAACGTTACTATTGCATACGTACGACCCTACTATCGCCAAGATTGTAGTTAATTTTTCATAAACATATGTCATGATTGGTTTTGATATTAAAATATATTTATAAAAATGATAAATATTTCATGATTATTATTCTATATATGATTTAATAAGGACATCTTTGACCATAGTCAACCTACTAAAGTCATTTTTGACATATTAGCTGAATACCATCAGAACTTATAAAGTGAACATAAATAACTAAAAAATTATAAATAACATGGTATGAGATAAAATAAAATGAACAATAAAAATTTAAAATTTTATTAGAAAATAAAATAGTTAACATAATATTACTATTTAAGAAGATAAATAATGCACATGATATTTTAGTCTCATGTTAAGAGAGAATTTAAATTTAAACCTTATTTCAAATATTTTGAATAATTATTTTTTAAATATTTATATCCCATGCCTATGTTTTTAAAATGATTTTTTCAATTTTTTATATGATGAAAAATGTTTTATAAATTTCAATTTTTATTTTCATTAAATTTTTTTTCGAAAAATGAGTAATTTTACAAAACATTTTGACTTTTATAAAAGATAAAAATAATGTTCCATTTTAAAAAATTTGGTGATAACAACTTTTCCCACCACCATAACCTTTATCTGAAGAATGTATTTATTTAAATTAATTCGTCTTTTATTCATATAAAAAAATAAATTTAAATGTTTCCAGGTATTTTTCTATTTAAATGGTTAATCAATGTAAAATGCAATTTTGATATCCGATGGTGTTTTTTATACTCGTTTTAATTTGTTTTTTAGGGTTTTATTATTAAATGATGCATGATTAAATTTCTGTATTCATTTAATGGTTTATGGAAACTGTTTATATGATGAATTGGTCCCCATTATAGATCACAAGTGAGCTTGATATTTCAGAAAGTGGGGTTTCTCCCTAATAGCGCTCAAATGCTTTCAGTAATGATTACGGTCTCTGGATAATTATATTGGGTGTCTACCATATGGTTATTCTAATTTTTGATGGTTTTGTAAGAATTCTATGAATTTGATGTCCCAAGGCACATACATGAAGTTTCCTTGTTTTCTAATGAGTTTTCATAGTAATAAATATTTTTCAAAAGGAATAATAATAATCTTAAAGAAAAAATGATGGATTTTTTTGTTAGAAATGTATATTTTGAAGAAAATGGTTTTCATCAGTTTTTTTTGTTTTTAACTAGACTAATAGATTTCCTCTTTTTTTATACTTTACTGATCTTCTTTTTTTAATGCCATGTTTTTAAAAAATTTATCAAAAAGTTTAATGATGGGTAATAGAAATGAATATGTCAAAGTTAAATTCATGATAAATTTTTATAAACAGTAAATGGGTTATATTTTAAAGTATTATATTTTGGAAAAAATGGATACTAATCAAAATTATCAATTTTGTAATATAATGTTTTCTCATTTATGATTTATGAATAAATTCTCTAAAACTATAAACAATAAAGATCATTGGGAATGATGGTAGTGAATTCTATTCTAATGACACTATAATTTGTAATGATTATGGACAAGTCCTTAGATATAATGAAATACAAAAAATAAACATGAAATATAATGTGTACATAATTAATATAGAAATTAAGAGATAATATTGTACTAAGGGGTGGAAACTTTTTCCCCTTTATTATTCATGATTATTTAATAAAACCTATTTCATAATCTATCCCATCAAATATGGATTACCAATATCTAATTTGATTGTGAAATTTATCTTTAATAGGAGATATATTTAGCACCCAAAAACTGACCAACTAAAAAATTAATGAATGATATAAACACCTCAATGGATGTTGTGACACCTTCTAAGACCTAACTCCATCATATTCCATTTCATCCCTCAATCATTGTCAACTATATTATAGAGAGAGATAGATGCTTTGTAGGTAATGGAATTAATCCATGAATAATTTCATGGAATGGTGGAAAATAACCACATTATATTTCAATACTCTCAGATCCCTATTAAAAATAGAGAATACACATCAATAATTAAAGAAAAAAATAAATAAACCTCATTAAAATCTCCCCTAAGGGAAATGCAACACTCCAGTATTTGCTATTATATTTTTCCTCTAAAACCTAATGCACTTGATAGCTTGTCTCACACACAGAAATTAAATAATGTGATTAATGGCATATTTGATTAATATTATTAATAAAATATGAGTTTAATAAATCCAATAGTAAATAAATACACTATTATTAATTATACGTTCATATATTATTGGATTATGAACACTAATTGTTTTTAAAGGTTATTTTTAAATAAAATTATTTTTCCTTAATATATTGTATTTTTTAAAAAGATGAATTTATAAATTTTTTATCATGAATTAAACAAAATAAAATCATTTTTGAAATCATATTTTCAATATTTTATTCTTATTTATATTTTACCATTTTTATAAAATAATTTATTTTTAGGTGAATACTGAAAAAATAACAATTTTTATAATATCATCATTTTAATGACATTATCATAATACAAATATGACTTTAATGTTTGGAATATATATAAATAATTTTAAATAGATCATTTAAAAATAAGAATTTTTAATTTATAAGACCTGTGTTTAATGTTTTGCAAAAATAATTTTTATTTTACTGTAAAATTGTTTTTATTTTATTATTAGACCAACTTGGTTAAATACACTGAGATTGGGGGTGAATTAGGGTATGAATGATTAAAACTATTTCCCCTTCGGATCATGTTTCATAATTAAAAAATACACCCTTATCTCTCATTCCCATTAAAATATATGAACAAAAAAAATGTAATCATCTACAAGACACAAAAATTATACTTTGTTCTCTATCATTGGGTTATGACCAAAAAACATAAAATGACGACATAATGATGTACCAAATACACTAAGGATATCTTCCAGATAAAATTTTCACTCTACATCACATCTATTTCTATACTCAATGAATTTAAAATTTTTAAGGTCGACTCAATACTTTCCAATGAGTTACCCCCTAACTCTATATCAATGTCTCACTACTAGTTGAAAGGATTACCTTTTTGTTCTCACATTTCTCACTGATCTAGATAGGATCCTAAACCTTTTGATATACATGTAGGCCCTTCATTATCACTAATTAATATATCCTCCTATGAAGATAAATGCTCTGTTTATGTCTCACTTTCACCAAATTGATAAATATCACTTTAACACATATTTACTATTTAATCCTTTCTTAGTCACACAATGTTTTCTTTCACGCATCATTTGGATTGATTGCGCAAAAATTTACCAACATTCATCAAACATTTAAATATTGTTGTGCAAAGACAACTTTTATGCAAATATTATGCTTTACACACAAATCCCAATTTCATTTAGAATCAAGTCCCTTTTTTGCACAATAATTATTCTATTAATTCCTTTTCTCAAATCTTCATGCATTAAACATTAATATTTTTTAACATCTCAATTGCATGAATCAGAGAAAAAATATTATCTAAGATCTAGGATAATGAAATGAGTGGGGTATTCCAAAATTTATAAACATTGTCAAACCTGAACACAGGTGCCTCACCCAACAACATATTTGTGCACAACATTTCACCATAAGCATAATCCCAAATTTGATATCATATTGGGCACGTAAGACACATTCACACATATCTAATCTTCATTATTTCATTAGTGTGCACAAACCGTCATTTACATAAAAACAAATCTTTCATTCTGATCATTCCTCTTCTATATTTTTTCGAGGTGATCATGAATGTTCACTTGCGCACATAATTGGAAAATTACTTCACTCTTTCATGAAACATCCATAACAAAAAATACTCCCCTCACCAAAATGTTGACCAACAAGTTTTGAAGCACTAGGAATAAATGAAACCTTGCATACATAATTTTTGTACTACTTCCAGAGCATACATTCCTTTTTTTATCTTTTTCAACATAATATATAAATAATATATTTGAGACTCCATGACTGACCAAGGATACCTACTTTTTCAAAAAACACAATTAACACACAAAAAATATAATGTTACCTTGAGATATTTTTCCCCCAAAATATCCCCTAGGTGTTTTTTAAAAACTCATTTCATTTTGATACATCATTAATGCTCCCTCCATATTTTAACAACATTATCTTCTTGTGATTTATATAGTGAGTAATGATTTACCAAACAAATTATATAATCCCACATGATACATTATAATTGTGAGAAACATGTGTAGATTGAAAAGTGAATCAATGAAAAATGTAATTCCTAAAACCAATCAACTGATTTCATTACAAACTCCATATTTCATGATATGTATCCTTTAATCAGTCACATATAGAATTGTCTATTTTAAAACTCATCATACTTAACTAATCTGGTTCTCATGATTTGGAAAGATTATATATTTCGAAGCTAAGAACTATTACACATGACCATTATCTATATCCTCATAACACCAAGTTATCACCATGATACAAAAATTGCATCCCCTACTTAATTTCTCCCCCTATAAACTTCTCCCATATCTTATTTAAGTCATTTTCTCCCATTTAATGGCCACAATTTTTCCCTTTGCAAATAATCCTAATGATTACCTTATTGTGGTCTGTAATAAGGTATATAACACATATATACACATTTAGGTAAAACAAATCAAACCTAGAGGATAGGGGTCAAATATCCACACTTTTTTAAGTGTTGTGAGTCAACTGAACTCCAAGAGCAAATGGATTTTGTTCGAATGCTTCTTTGGGAATGGATTTTGTCAGAATGTCTTCGACTTGTAGTTTTGTATGCCCTTAATCCAAAATGGATATAATATTTAATGAAAATGTGCACATTTTGTAACAGGGTCAATTTATTTATTTGGCATTCAAATAATATTACTTGTATTAAATTTAATAATTGTGATAATATTGAAACTCTTATTTTCAAAGAATTTATTTTATAACACTATGAATTTGTTTTGTTAAATACATTAATATATTTTCAAAAATGAATTTAAAATAATTTCTAAAAATATATATAAACATATTACAACCCACTTAATTGGTTATTAATTTCATATAGGATTTATAACCCTTGTTGGATAAAATATCATTTTTCTAGAGAGGAATGGTTTTTATATATAAAACAATTTTGATTATAAGTTAATTTTCAAATTTTTTGAAATTAAATTGAATTAATTTTTTTAAAAAAACTTGTTTTATATCCCCATAATTTTGTATGGGTGGGTATATTATATTTTTAGGAAACTATAAATTACTATGTAAAAAATGAGTTACCAAGGAAAAAAACAAAGTGGTAAAGTGTCGAAATCTATTGCTAAAAGACTCAAAAAAACATTAGAATATGTGTTGAATTTAATGGTTGATGATTTATTTACCAAAACCACTATCCACTCAGTTATAAAACACTTTTGAATCTATTTAATATTGAATAATCCTATTGAATCATTGATATGTAATGGGTGTTTATAAAAAAATTCTATTTTTCTTCATTAATAAAAAGGAACCACACCTAACACATATACACACACATTAAAATGAATTATATCATAAAAAATAGCAATGTATCTAAAACCGCATACCTATGTTGTGGAAATGTTTCTTACAAAATACCAAGATAATAAGCCCTATGTTGTTACCCAAGGGAGGACATCCAAAGTGGGAAGTAATTTTATCAATTGATCCCTGCAAGTTGTTTTATTCTTCAATCATCTAAAATATTTTTTCTGCTTGAAATTGTTATAAAAATATTATAGATAATATTAATAATGTGATTATATTATTGTAATATCTATTTATTCCTCCCTCTAAAACTATTCGAAAATGAATATATTGTAATGAGTTTGATTGGATTACTACCATCATGGATGACAAATTATATTTTTCAATACCACCTTACATGATTTTTCCAAAACATATATTTAATAATTATAATAATTAATTCTTTATATAAATTACAAAATGATAATTATTTTATTTTTCTACCCCCATACATTATATTGAAAAATTATAGTGTCATTTGTATACTTGTGGTCTACTAACACCGTATTTTAATTTCCTATAACAAACTAACGTGGATGGATTTAAAAATTTGTTTAGTTTATAACATTTAGATTTTTTGAAATAGTACTATAATAGAATTGTAAGTGATTATTCTAAATTAAACCTCATTAAATGAACGCATCCAAGAACCTTCCTTAATTTGTGTCCATTTTGGAAACCTATAGAATTGTATATATTATGTGATAATGAAATATTTAAGGACATTATTATAAAATGTATGAGACTATTAAGCTATTTTAAAACTTCTTTTTTGATGAATAACATACTAATATATTTATGGAGAAATTTACCAGACAACCTAACGTAACCCACATGAACAAAAATTATATAGTAAATTAATAACATATTATAATAGATATAAATTAGTATTTGAAATATATATGAATAAGGATATTAATTTTTTTTCATAAGATTTATTTTTTTAATCATGGTTTTAGATTCACATTTTTATTGAATTTGAATTTATGGTAATGGTTTTTGGATATCAATTTTATTTGATTGAGATTTAATTCATATTCAACGAATTTTTCTTTTTTATAACGGTTTATGGAAATAGATTATTTTTTTAATAAATTTAATTAAATAAATAGTATTTAAAAACATATCAAAAATTCTACCTTTCATGTAATTTTAATTCAAAATATTAGAATGTTTTGAGGGTTTTGGTTAACCCAAACCTCCTTTCATCTGCTTACAAGTCCTTATCTTGATCTTCTAAATTATCTTCTCTGTTTCATAACCCATAATATTTTATATTGAACATTATATTTCCCTATAGGGGGAATGATAATTTTTTTTAAAATATTAATCCTCAGTTAATTTATTATCCATAAACATATAAAATTGTTGTGAATACTTTTCATTTTATTTGAATGTTATTTTTCATCGATCTCCATGTCCTATCATCCCACCAATGTTCTACCTTACAATTTTGGAACATCTATATGTTATAGGTACTATGATACTAAATTTTCTCATTACCATTTTAAAATAAAGGTTTTATTATCCTATAAACCTTATTGGATTCAAAAAAGTTATTTTAAAACCTCAAAATGGATCTTCTAAACGTTATCGTTATATTTATGTTGCACATTAATTATATTTTTCTCCCTTTTCCTCTATTCAATTCTCATATAATTTATACATAATATAAATATATTTTCCTTATACTTATAACTAATTTAATTTAACATTCTTTTTTGGATATAATACATGGTTTATGTTCCCTTCAGGATTAGCATTTTTATGTAAACTAAATTTATGGGAACTTCCCAATTTCTCATTTCATGAAATTTCCATCTCTATAAAATATTTTTAACCATGAATAGATCTTGAAAAAACTATTTTTTTATATAATAAAATATTGGATATATTATGAGATAAATAAAAATAATAAACCCATTTCTTATTTCAAGTATTATTAATTAAATTTATAATGAATCATTTAAGGTACTCATTTTTATTATTACTTATCCAATATTTCTCCAGAAGTTTTATACATTGAAACTCAATGATAAAAAACTATATTTATTTCTTAAAATATAATCATATAAAATAATTACATCCTTCTTATCTTGGAAATCCTTATGATATATCCTTATGTTATATCTTGTGAAAAGATAATGAAAACACTTCCTTCTCATTGGTTTTATTATGATTATGATTTATGTATGGTTTCTTCCTTATGTGAACACATATACATGTACATATAATGATTTTAATTATATAATGAGTGTAACCATAATTATATATCCATAAAATGCATTGATTAAAACATTACATGTCATTAGATAATATAAAATTGAATGGGTAGTGAACCAAATACATAATGGGACATTTTGAACTATGTTTATGGGAATGGGGAGTAAACCCCATCCACTATATGACTCTATCACTATGATATGATGGTATTGGTAGTGATCCTTAACCGATGCATATAAGGTCATGTTTTATTTTTTCATATATTTAGGATTCCATGATATTATAATACCATTTACTTATGATATATTTCTTTGATTATTTTTAGATGTAATGTATATCTTATGAAAATTATGTTAAAAATATTTGTTTTTATTAGTTCAATATTGTTAAACCTGATGATAGTCATTCATCATAGTTAGTGTGAGAGTTAACTGTGAAGAAAAATAGAGACCATTAAATGAAAAAATGATAGTGTTAAAGTGAAATAGCTTATTAAAACATTTAATATGTGATTATATAATAAAATATGAATAAAATAAATAAGGAAAATATTCTCACCAAAAAGAAAATATAAATTTTAGTGAATGACATGAGTGGATCTCCCATACAAATGTGAATAATATATACTTATGGAGAAGAGGGTTGGAAAGGGTTTTAAATGATATAAAATGGTATGTTGAAAATTGAGTTATAATTTATCCAAATTTTCCACCTATTTAACCTTCAAATAACAAAGATTATGTGGTTTCTATTGAATTAAATCGTCGGTTCTGATTCATTTTAGTTGTGCCAAACATCTAGCATAATCTTATTAAGAATATAACAATTATGGGTAAAAAATTAAAGTGATTTATAGATTGATAAATCCATTCGAACATTGAATTCAGGGAAAATTATCTCCATTACAAATTGAGATCAATCAGACAGTCTTCAAATGAAATATGAATCCAAACCAATTTATTTTTTATAATATAAGAATTAAAATTCAACAGAAAAATTATTTTATGAAAAAAATACTGAAGTAAAATTTAGAGGGAAGACATGGCATGAAATTAACATGATATTTTTCAAATTTTTTTTCCAATTGAAAATTCATATTAAATCCTCATATAATGATTATAGAAATATAAATTAATATAAATCATGAATAAAAAAATAGAATATAAATGAATCATTTAATATATAAATTTAAACCATAATATTCTAATAAAATTAAAATTTAAAAATAACCCCAAAATTATAGAATTTATTTTCCTTACAAGATTAAATATTAGAATAAAAGTTAAAAAAAATATTGGGTATATCAATTTCACCACACATAAACATTGAAATAATTGATAATTGAATTAATTATACTAATAATAAAATTATACAACCATGTTTTAAATAGGGAAACCATAAAAGAATATAAACTTTGATTCCCTCATCATTAAAAATATAATACGCCCTCTAAAAGTCATATCTACTACCCCAAATCAAATAAAAACAATGTTCATGTTCTAGGATTGTGAATATAATTAATTTAGTGGAATTATTATTTTAAAAAGTGGAACTATAATAAATTCTTATTTAATGAGATTATCATACAAAGAAACATTTACCACATCCTGTATAGAAAAATAACATTACTATAAGTCAAATTCACCATCATCATCTAGTGTTTAAAATTTCCCTCACATAAATCCATTCCTTTTTAATAAATAGGAACAATTTTTTTCTATTGTCCATTATTTTCATTTTTTTTATTTTTTTAACTAAAATACATTAGAACATCATGTGGGATATTATTTACCAATTTTAACTCATTTGAAAAGGAATTATATGAATTTATTTTTAGTTGGCTCTCATAGTTGTTATTTTTCAAAATCGAAAGGTTACATAATATAAAGTTAAAAAACATTAGTTTCCTCAAACTATATTTATAATTCAACTTTATTTTATTCCATTTACAAACATTTTCCTACATATAATACCAATAAATCATTGAAATAATTTTAAAAACGTACTTATAAATCAAAAAATTTAAAGATCATCAGAATCAGTGAAATATTCAAAACAATCATGACAATTTTTACTAGGTCGAATGAAATCAAAATATGAATTTTATAACCTAGTAAAAACTAAATATTGAAATTGGAATAAAAAACATGTTAATCCTAAATATATTGGAAATGAACCCCCACATATAAACTGCTACTACCTATTTTTTCAATTATAATCTTATTACCATGAAATGAAGAACTTGATTTGGGAGTAAACAAGATAATCCAGTCATGAATGATACACGCTGAATTACTGGTAGTGGAAACCTTGATTTAAGCTCTAAGATGCTTCCAAATAAAAATAATTCAAATAAATGAAATGATTATAACATGGTAAATCATTTAAAATCAAAATTAAAAAATAAATGAATAATATAAAGGATAAATTTTGTTTGTTCGCCACCAAAGTTGGTTCTAGGGGTTTTCATCAGTTATAAAATAATATCCAATTGTTATCCAAAATATAATGGTAAAAATAATTTATTTTATTAGAACAACTTTATTTTTAATCTTATAGTTCTATGTGACTTGGAACACTTTTAGAAGATCAAATTTGTAGAGTATAACCAATCTATCTCCTTCGTAATAAGGTATGACTTCTATGTTTTGTGTAAGAACAAATATCGATCAACCTCATTTTCTTCCCCCATAGATTATTGTCCACTTATTACGCATCTAGGGATTTCTTAAAATGTTTAATATTAAAATTAATATCAAAGATAATTAAGTAAATATATTTTTTAAATTAAAATAAAAAAAATAATTTCATATCCAATTATCCCCCTTTAATAGTGTCTTTAGTCATTGTTCCTTCTAGGAATTTTGAAAAAACAATATTTATCATAAATTTAATTATAACATTTTTCTTAGCGGAAAATTCCAGAAATTTTTGTTCACTATCCTGGAAAATTTATATATCCATAGGATTTAGAATATATTATAAAATTAGTGATAATAATTTTCAAAAAAGAATATATCAAAACTAAGTAAGTCTAATGAATGTTTTACTCCCCTAAGTGATTCAACCTTGTTAAATTTGTTTATTAATTTTAGGTATTTGTAATGGTTTTTATATGATAGGGTTGATTATAATCATTGAATGTTAACTAATAGTCTTTAATATCATTTTATAATAAAGGGGGATAAGATCTTTTTTATAACAGAAATACTTCTTTATAGAACTCTAGAATGTATTGGAAAAATTCAATTTGTTTCTTGGATCAGAATTCCAAAACATGTTATTTGAGGTCATATTTCAATTCCTCTAATAGATATTGGGATTCCCTATCTCCAAATATGGATTTCAATACACCCCTCACATTGCTAAAAAATAATAAAATAGTCTCTTCTATTGGTGATTACGAGTAGTACGACTCGGGGGGGGGGGTACTATTTAATAACATTAAGGATACCATATATTATAATTTAAAGAATAGGAAAAAAACTACTAGAAAATATAATAGGATATGTATGTATGAGTTAAATAATATGTGGAATAGGTGGGGAACATGATAATAAAAAATTAATGTCAAATTATTCTACGATGAATAATATAAAAAATACTGATTTGAAAAGAATGAAAAGTGATTATGACTGTGGAAGTTAAATAGAAAATGAATAAGTAATGGGATGTAAAAAACAATGTTTATTAAATAATGAGGAATGAAATAATTAATTCAATTTCCTAAATATTATGGAATCTAGTCTAAGTGAGTCCAATTGACATGGTTAACAATCTCTAAAAAAAATCCCACTTTTCTCAACAATCGTGGTACTTTTGTTATTTCTTAAACTGTGTGAATAAAAACAATGTTTAAACATAAATTATAGAAAATATAATGGTTATGTTAAAGGATATAATATAGTAAATTTAATTATAAAATCATATCCTCGATCTAGTAATAATGGTCACGCACAAGAGGAGAGAGATTGGTTTGAGAATATTAATGTGAATACAAAGAACCAACATGAAATCCATTGACATTATAAATTCATCTAAAATAAATCTATTACCATTTATTAAAAATCCACAAAATATGGTCTACCAACTCATTATATCCATGAGTAGGTATTAAAATAAAATTCCTACACTAATCATAGCAATAATATCATTCGATACCAACTATATCCCTCTATCAAATCTATTTCATCCATTACATAGATCACATTTTAATGTGTATAAAAACCTTCTATTTATTTAAATATTTCCATTAGATATTTCTTTTTTATCATTATAATATATTCACCTTTTAATTATCATGATAATTTGGTGAAAATATACACTTTAAAACAACCTCATATATTAAAAAAATATTTCTATCCACATGTGATATCCTTTCATAAATCATATTTTCAATTTCTCAACCTATCCTCATCACATCCCACTTAATTTCTTTAACATTGACCTCTGAAAAGTATATCCTAAGAATATCATACAAAGATTGAATCCCAAACTTCTTATTTTCCTTAAAAAATTCATTACAGTTTAAAAACATGAAAAAATTGCGTTTGAAATCCCATTCTCGTGATATTTCACTACAAAAAATCATGTATAAAAACACCATGGAATGGTAGTCCTTATTTTTCACATTATATCATCTGTATTATACAGGAATGGGTGACCACAATAATCCCTATGCATAAATATAAGGTATTTAATGTTCATTAACCCTTTATGATCTATGAAATAATTTCTACATTATAAGGTTAGGTATTTTCTCATTGTAGTCTTTATACAAGCACAAATCTCTCAATGACATCCATCAATACACCATATCCATGGCCTACAAGAGTTTTGTCATCTCCTATTGACCATGGGATTTATTTTGTGACATGTTTTATTTTATCATCTGATTTCATCACATCTATACATGAAAACACTTCCAAAAGTCACTTTGATATCCATTGATATACCCAGACATGCCTGTCTATCATGAGATCACACATCATAGTGTTGAAGTGGTTGTGGTTTCCTTTATTGCATTTAAGGGTTTTTTACCTTAGAAATAGTATTCAAAGTGTTTTTATATGGTTAAAATACATCCCATGGTGATCGAGAGCATCGACAGTGGTTTCTTGTCTTGAGCTCGTGCTCCGATAAGGCAATGGTGGTTGTTTCTTATATACAGGTGTAGTGATCCATTGAGGTTCAAAAATCATCAGGCAGTCATGGTTTGTCTGAGTTAAAGAATGTGATCATGAGACAATGTGGAATTATAATTCTCATATGTATGTTTAAATGATTAAATATATTCCCACATTATCTATTTCAATGGGGGATGACTTCCTAAAATATTATAATTTGTTGTGAATTTTCTGTAAACCAATTTGTGCACATACCAGTACCCCAAATCCCTTTATATCATGTTGATACACACTATCCCATCTCATGAAATACATAAGGATTTAGACTATTCTATTCCTGTCTATACTAATACTACCCATTTTAACTTTTCCCATTATTTCTCAATGATTATACGTTGGTATTTGTGAGACCCCTTTTCCCTTAAAATAAATTTAAACATTTTTTTAATATAAAAAAATGGAAATTTATTTTTCTTAAGTATAAATTCACAAATAAATTATTAATTTATTTCATTTGACAATATTTGATATATAATATTAAGTAACCATAAATTAAATAATCCATTGAAAATTTAGACAAGATCGGTAAAATATTAACAAAAGTATCACATTACATTAATTTTTTCCATCTGTGAATTAGAGACATGAAATACCCCAAACATAGTCTTACTGCTTTCCTCATGTATTTAATCTCTACATGAATTAAAGAATAAAGCAATACTAAACATATTTAATTATCCTAAAAGAAAAACTAAATAATTTTCTATAGTGAGATAAAACATATAATATTCATAATTAAATCTTAACCAAAATCCTCATTTTTAAGGTAACAATTCAACCAAATTATTTTAATTTTTCACATTAACAATTTATGGGTCTTATCCATTCATATATTCATGAAGTTTAATTAGTTATTACTAATAATTACAATCAATATAAACCTCACCTTTATATATTTTATCTCATCAATCTTGGTACAAATGTTACTATATTTATAATAATATCATGAATAAATGTCCCTTTACATATTATTTATTTGGTATAACATTCTCTAGTATATAAAGAAAAATATCACAGTAAATCATGAAAAATATAAAAATAGTTTTAAATGAATCTAAGGCTTATGTTATGTAGGTATTAATTTGAAACAATTTAATGGCTCAAAAATGAGGTTAATATCTTAATTCTAATGCTTAATATTCATAATTAAATTTTAATGAAATTTTCTTCATCAATATTTCATCAACCCAACTTCTTGATGATTTATGAAAAGGTCATATAATAATGAAAAAATAATGAATAAAATAACCGTCTAATTTTTTTCATTTCAAATTATTTTTCGTACATTTTACATTTGACTAGTCTCAAAGCCTCCATCCAGTCCAAAATTATACAAATAATTGGTCAAGACATTGTGATTTTTTACCATCCAAATACACTGGTCTTTTTTTCTATTAGTATTTTTAAAACTCTTTTCAATTTTTAGGAGGGGTAAAAATAAATATAATTAATGAATATTCATGAGCCTCTAAATACCCATTAAATACTACCATGATTATTTATACAAGTGAAGCATCCATTTTTAATCAATAAATACCCTCTCCCCCATACATTAATATTTAAATATCATGAAAAATATATAGAGTCGGTTATAATATGATATAATTGTAATTTAATACCGATCTTCTCAAACAAAGTCATTCTTGAAATCTATGGGTTATGTAGGATCAATGTCAAGGTGGGTCCAAATATAAAGGGATTAACAATACAACTCTTCAATAATATAAAATGTGATTTTTTTCTATCATATCATCAACAAGAAAAAATGAATTTTTTAGTAGGTGACATGTCCTGGTTTCTATTAAGAAATGTGTTCAGGATGGAATTTGAAATATTGGATTATATGTACTGTAAACAATGAGTAAATATGATATAGATTTAATAACTCATGAAATGAGAAATAATAACTATATAATCTAGAAAATTTTATGAAATTTAATACCTGAAAAGAGTATGGAAATTTTATCTACATGAATTAACTAATACACCCAAATCATTATTCAAAAAAGTAATACTTTTATTCCAATATATAATCATTTTACCCCCACATTAATCATTTAATTTCATTAACTAAGAAATACAATACATTGAATCATGGGAATCCTAATTAAATCACGTATCCTGGATAAAAAATATATAACTATTAAAAGTAAAGGGCAGTCAATTTCATATTGAAAGTAGATTTAAAATATTAAATAAGGGAGGGAAAACAATGGAGATAAAAACAAAAAGTGTCACTTCAATATAGATCATCATTATTCATACATCATTTTTTTCCTTATAACTTTATGATGTTCTTCCAAAAGAAAACATCACATGAAAGTGAATGGTCTAACTTCATTAATGATGAATGAATAAGGGGGATTAAAAAATATCATAAAAAATTTTCTAAATGAAATTCTATGAATGAAATAAAAACTAAATGCTAGAATGAAATTAAAAAAATTAATATTTCCTCTTAGAATATATAATTTGTAATAGTCATTTAGCTGGACCTTACCTCTTATGATCATATGTTTGAAGTGTGATATAGAGCCAAACATCTCAGGTTGATCCAATTTTTACTTTGTAGTCCATTTGAAAAAACTCTTATCCTTTTTTATAAAAACATTTCAAAATATTGATAAGGTGGTCACCAAGTTATGGGTTGATCTAGAAAAATTACACTTTTGTTTTAATAACATAGAAGTACTCCTCAATTACCTTAATATGGGGGTGATTTGGTTTAATTTCTTCAATTATATCTTCATGTTCTACTACTATGTCTCTATATTATTTGATTTATTCTTGCACCATGTGAATTTTACTATGTAATCAAAATATATAAAATTGTAAAGATAAGAACCAATTGGTCCATAATGATATTTAAAATTCCCTTTTTTATTCTTGAATTAGAATTATATCAATGTGATTTTGTGGTTATTTATTTGTATAAGGTTTTATGGATTCCTCCCCCACCCATTTACTCACATCATTAAAAAATGTTTCAGCTTTTATACCATATTCCTATTTATAGTCTTATTCTACAATCAAGGGTTATTCTTTTTATTCGTATTGTTCCTATGTTTTAGTATATGGGATTGAACCCTCAACGAAGAGATAAAATTTTATTTCAAATTTGAATTAGATGGACTAATTACCTCAAATTTTTTCTTCATATTTAAATCTTATTTTTTATCTTCAATTTCATCATAAAATATATGTTTGACCTTTATATACTCCATTTACTATTCATACTCTTCAGTCACATTATCTAGAATTATCATCCCTTTATTAACATGGTCTTACATTCCATGGAGGAATATCACATCCATACTCAGGTGTGGTTATGCTTCCCATGCTCTTATTGATTTCTCCCATCTATATCTTGTATAAACATTCTTCTTGAGTATATCAATTTGTTGTGATAAGTTTAAAAGATGAATGTATATTGGAATATGGGTCTTCATATTTACTTTATATTACAAACACATTATTAAAATCACTAATGTGTATAAAATAATAAAAGAAAAAACAAATACAAAAATTAGTAAATAAGGAAGAGGTGAGAAAATATTTTTTTATCTTCTAAGATAAAGTATTCTTGGAACCTTGTCATCAATAATGGCACTAAAATCATGGTACTAGATTATGGAAATTTTAATTCTATTTCATAGACTATAGATTAGATTTTAGTTTTCGTGAACCACAAAAAATGAATGTACTAGAAAGTAGTATAGGCAATGTATGTCCAAATTTGATTCCATTAGAACTAGTTGTATAATAAGATAATATAATTGTAAACACATATGATGTAAGAATAATAGTAAACAAATTACAATGTTTAAGAGAGGTAAAAAAGATGATAATTGTGGATGTTAAGAAATGGAAAAGGTAATCAGTAATAAAAATCTAGGTTGATGAGATAATGAGGCACAAAATAATGAATTAGAAATCATGAAATTACGGTTATCAATAATAATGGAGTTCAATGGCAATGGACAACACACTCCAATAAAAAAATTCCCTTTTTGTTAATTGAAATTGAAATTATGTTATTAATGATACTTGGGGATTAAAAACAATGTTTAAACATCTGTGGTAGCCAATCCATTGGTCGTGGTGAAAGAAAAATCTATTCCATGTACTTAAAAATCTAGTCTATCACCCAAGTAATAATTTTCATTAAGATATGGAGAGATGAATTTTGATATAAGAATAAAATGGAAAAACAAAAAAACCATCATGAAATACATTAATATTATAAATATATAAAATAAATTAATTACCCATTCTTATATAACCATGCAATAGGGTCTACCTTCTCATGTTTTCCATGCGGGGGGAAAGAGAATAAAAGTTCCATTATGATCTTAGTGATATTAACCTTTGATCGTAGTATAATTACCTGAGTTGGTCTCATTCTTCCCCTCCCAATATCCCCAATAATTGTGCATAATAACATTATATTTATCAAAAAGATCCCATATGATATAACTTTTTAACCTTCTGAAATGTTATCCATTTCTTTCTAAAGTTAAATTTCTCATCCTCTCCTCTTTCTGTGCACTACATATATTCCTAATATATTTCCATCCACATGAAATATATCTTTTAAAATTCTCTATTGAATATATATTATTTTTATTTTCATATACCATAGGATATATTCATCTTTTAATTCCCCAAAATACATCATTAGAATCACATGTGATATATTGTATCCCAAATTTCATATTTTTCATAAATACATTCACTATGGTATATGAACATGCACCAAATTCATTATAAATCCTTATCCAATTCACTTTCCTTCTAAAATTAAATACATATAAATACTATATCATGGGAGTACTTGTATATATGAGAATATCCTCTTCCTTCTCAATGAATGGGTAACCATTATCATCCCTACAATAAATGTATTCAGTTTCATATTCTTTAAATCCTTGGAAACCATGCATTATCTTTCACTTTTTAGTGATATGTGTTTACTCATTCTAGTTATCATGCTTGTAAATATATTAAGATTATGTCTATCAATATTTTTTATCCATGGGCATTTTGAGGTTCATCATTAACTATCAACCATATGATTTCCACCATGACGTGTTTTATTTTTCTCATCCTATTATGTATCAAATAAACTTGATATGATAACTGATATGTTGTCTCGATCATTGTTTTAGTATTTAAGAATCCATGTGTACCATGGGATCGAAAAACAAGGCTTTGAAGTTGTAGTGGTCTATTTGGTTTTATATATTTGTTCTTTGTATTTAAAATGGTCGTTATAGTGTATTAAAAAGGTTAACGACAAATCCCATGGTTATGTCGAGCATCAACAATGGTTTCTCAGTTTCGGACTATGTTGTTACATGGTAGAGATAGTGGTTTAAAATTTCTAGGTGCTATCATCCATCTTGGTGACATAGGTGGTAGGTGGCCCTGGATTGCTTGAGTAGAGGTGCATGATCAATACACAACGAGACATTATGCTACTTGAGTGCACAATAACTCAATTAAAAATAAACCCCCATTGGTAATTTCCATAGGAGATGACTAAATAATATATGAAAATATGACATGTATTATTTAAAAATACATTGGGGTGTAGATTGATGAATAATATCACTTTAGCTCATTCCCAGAAAGAATATCCTAGTGCCTCTTATGCATTAAAATTTTGACCATATAAAGCTTTTTATGCATGTAATGTCCTTTTTATTTTAATCCATGAATGCTAATTTATTTTAAATGGGATATTTTGATCCCCATTTGGCCTCAAAATAATTACAAAATATTCATGAAATTGTCTCAAACAAGAGCATTTTTTCTCAATTACAATTTCCAAAATACATTAATATTTTATATTATTTTGAAAATGAATATATAAAATGATAATTACTAAAAAATTCATAAGAAATTAATAATATGAGAAATAGCAGATAAAATTAATTGTATTTTCAAATAAATTTAAAAACAATAATTTATAAATTAAATTCATCATTGAGTTAATTTACTTATATGAAACCAAATATATATTATTCAAAAGTAATAAAATAAATTATGAGGAATTGACTTATTGGGTCCTCTTTAATGAAAGAATATTTTTACACCCCAATCATGAGGTGTGAAAAATATTATTTATTCTTCTAATATAGTGTATTGGCTAACTATAGTTATCTCACTTGATGACATTTTATAGCTAATCTTAAATATTTATTTACTTCTTTATTTTTATATTTAAGAAAACATAGAAAAATATGTGTGGATGGATAATTTGAATTACATATAGAAAATAAACATATAATGAAATGAACTCATAATGAATGTTGTTAAAAATAAATAACATTTTCCTTGACGTTGGTAAACTATTTTCCTTCATTATTTGAAATTTTTATTTAAATTCTATTTGATAGTCTATTCCATGTTGCATTAACTACTACTATCTACTTTGACTTTAAAATTTAGCATGTTTATGAGATCTCTTTAACCCACAAAACCCCACATCCTCTTATAATAAATAATTGTGAACACACCAAAATCAAGAGTGTTAATACATTTAAGACCTGACCCCAACGTATGTCAACTCATCCATTGAACTGTGTTACGTAAAATTAAAGAATATCATTCTTTTGTGAAGGGATGGAATTATTTCTAGTAAAAAATAGAATAATGTAGTGAATAGTATATTAGAATGACAAACAATTTCCACATCACCCTTCAATATAACTGCATATAAATTAGAAATACACAATTAACATCAATACCTAATGATTGGTAATTTAAGAACATTGTAAATAACTCCACAATATTATTGAGAGATAGATGAGAGAGAATTGTGGGAGAGAAGAACAATTTACTAAAATAAGTTATATGAACTTATAGATTTAAAAGATAATGAAATAAATATGGAAGCTATTTGAAATTCAATTAAAATAATTATTCTATAAAACTAACCAAGAGAATATCTTATCAAAAAATTAATAATACAAATTTATATAGATTATAGGTGGATAGAGTCATAAATTATTAAAAGTAGAAGTTGAAAATAAAGATAAAATTAATCTCTATATTTTTTCCACCCAATTGAACCTTCAAATTAAAATACTATATGTTGACACTGAGGAATGAAAAATTCATTTTTTATTTTTGTAACATAAGAAAAAACTTCAACCCAATTCGAGTTAGTAGGTAATAGTTATGGGATATACATTGAAGCAATGTCAAAACTAAAAAATCTAGACCAACATTAACTTTAGGACCAACTATTTGAATCAAAAACTGAGACCCATCCCATGTTATTCAAATAAAATATTCATCCAAACATGTGTACAACTCTAAATTTTTTTTATTAATATTCAACAAAAAATATATTTTAAGATTAAAATACTAAAATAAAATTGAATGAGAAGAAATATAATTTCCATGACTTTTCCAGATTAATTATCTATTTAAAAATTATAATTAAATAGTCAATTAAAAACTACGGATTTCACAATTAATATTATAGATTAATAAAAACTCCTAAATTTCAATGATATATCCATTTTTATTACTTAGACAAATGATTATTATAATTTAATAATCTAATAATCACCCTTAAATTAGAAAATTGGTTGGATTTAAAATGATTAATTTTAAAGTAAATGCAATGAAAATATTTTATCTATGATAAACAAAATAAAATTTTATTATTACCTATATTTAATTTCTTGATCAATTCTTATTAGAGTGGATGTAATGACTTTT
The DNA here is from genome assembly GCA_963277665.1 of Viscum album. Lineage (NCBI taxonomy): Eukaryota > Viridiplantae > Streptophyta > Magnoliopsida > Santalales > Viscaceae > Viscum > Viscum album. The sequence continues at coordinate 1,547,724,569 of OY728142.1, forward strand.
ATTGATAATTATTTGATAATGTCATTGGTGAGTGGTCATTTGATAAAGATTAACATACCTTGATTCACCCTCCCGCTCAAGGTATTTACCTTTAAAAGGATAAATAGAATTTTGAATTTGATATATGTTATCATTGGTTGGATTTCAGTTCTATATCATTGTATTTACTCTAGTAGTGTATGATATACGGTTACTTACCGACTATTGTATGTGTTGATATCAAGAGTATATCATACTCTTGTTGGTTTAGACTATCACTAATACTCTATTGTCTCAGGAATATGAAGAGTCTATTCTAACGTCATGTACTGCTCTAGCTCGATCATGAAGGGAGTTTCCTGATGCAAGGAATTAAAATGTTTTATCAAAAAATTGACATGGTTAATATACTATCATTGGACCAGGTAGATGAATTTATCACATGTTAGAGCTTGGGGTATACAATGTCCTTATGTGTTACGAACACCTTTATGATGGAATCCCATATTACCAAAGGTACAAATTGTGGTCTATTTATTTTTAAAATTATAAATGAAATTATTATTCAATTATGACTTTTACAGATTTTTTGTTGATTTTGTTTTACTCTTGGACTACAGTTACAATATTCAATCGTTGATGCATCATTTTAGGCATCTTGAGATACTGAACATCTAAATGACTTCGTGCAGGAGAGATATGGTTTAATTTTTTATCAGAATTAAAAAAAAGTCTGAAATATTTTTTGTATAATGGTTTTTTAAATTAAAACATCATTAATATTTCATAAAATATATCCCCTAGTAACCTATTGGTGAATATTATTTAATTAAAACCACTATAATAGATTTAAAATCTATCATTTTATTGATATTAAGTTGATATAATCATGGAAAATTTGTTGATGAAAACACAAAAATGATTGTTTTGTTTATTTTTAGATTCTATGTGAGTTGTTAAAGTTTGATATAAATCCATTGTGGGATGATATATTATTACATTTTTCATGAATATGAGTTTTCACCCTATCTAGTGTTATATGAGTTTATAGCGTGGTTAGTTAGAGGTGATTCTAGTTGGGTGATTGATCATGAATTCATTGGAAAGTGGGGTTTTTTAATTATTCTATTTTTATATGATAGTTTATAATTAAATTAATTGATGGTTTTTACAAAATTTACAATGATATTTAAGCCTAAAATATTCACATTTTTTATAGAATGTTCATGTTTAAAATTTTTTTAATATTATATTGCAATCCATTTTATTATATTTAGTGTTTCTGAAATATTTTAAAAAAAATTATTGAATTGGATGTTTAACTATATTGGTCATTGGAAGTCCCATTCAAATCATGGCGGAAGAACAAATTTTTTTTAATGTATCCATTAACAATTGTGAAGTTTATTTTATATTAAAAAATTCAAAATCCTAAATTATATAATATTCCATGTAATTTATGAAAAAAAAAATTACAAAATATTTTTATAAAAAATAATTTATTAATGAATCCATCAGGTGGGACAACACAATCATTAAATAAAGACCCAAAAATATATCAAAATATTAGAACACCATCAATGATAGACATATATATTTCCACCTATCTAACCAAATGAGCCCAAATTTTGTGTAAAGATAATTAATAGGATTGAGAAAAGTATCATAACATTATGATTATGATATTGATTATTTTTTAGGGCCATAAAATCATTGAAATATGAAATATTTGAATATGAATAGCCTACATGGTAAGAAAATTATACTTTATCTCTTTTTCTATAACTTTGGTTACATGAGTCCTATTAATTGTAAATTTATTGATTGAACAAATAATAAATGATTAATAACATTCTAAGTGATTATTTCTTAATATTTGGTAGTTTTATGGATCTAATAGGTTTGAAATTTCCAAATATATATCACTTATATCAAGGGGTTTATCATTTTTAAAACTGAATGGAAGATCTCTAGAACCTATATACCTTTATCTAGGGGTTTTAGGATTTTCTGCTCTCTAATTATTACTAAAGATACCACTCCTCTCTTCTTTCATTATCATTTTCCAATTTTCATTGTTTTAATCTCATAAGTGTTGTTGAAATTTAACATTTAATATAAATTAGATTTTCATTTATTCTTCCCTTAAATAAAAAAACCTTCATTTGATCTTTTTATTATTTCTTGGGGTAGTTTAAATTTAGTTCAAATTTAATTCCTCAACCCCCTTTAAATTATATCACATAATTTTTTCATTTTGACACCATTTGTGTGTGTCCTTTGGGTTAGTGTAGATATTTTATTATTTATTTTTCCTTCATTTTTATTTTCCCTCAACCATATAAAACTCTAGGGAAATTAATTACCATTTAAATGGTTCATTGAATATCCCTTTAGGGGTATACCTAGGTTAGGAAAGATGGATTTATCAATAAAAAAATGTGTCTCAGGGTTTTAAAATTGCTATTTCAATCCTATGTTGAAAATGTCATGGTTTATTAACATATTAGTTGAAATTTTATTTTATTTAATGGATTATTGGATCCCATGGAATATAAAATATAATGTATTGTTTAATTATTCATTAATAACTTGTTTTTTTGGATTGAAACTTATGAAGTGTCTTGGATTATAACTAAACATTTTTGAAACATGTTCATTCAAACATCATGTGGTAAATGTTAATTTGACTTGATCTGTTCCAGTGCTTGGTGAAATAAATTTATTAATCATTTATTATTTGTATTCACCCAAATCTATCATAAATATATTTAGTAAATATAATTTCACTATTCATTTCTTTTTATTCTTTATGAATATCATACCCCCTTTTTATAGATGATCATAATAAAGTTATTCAAATTGATGAGTACTATTATCAAGGATCCATCTCGAGTTCCACTATATACACTATAATAGTGCATCAGATATTGGATGGTTGATAGGTGGTAATAATGGTCTCTTAAAAACTAAATAATATGAAGGTATGGTGCTACATCGAAGGATTTATTTTTTATTACCTTAAAAAACAAAGAAAAATATTAATTAATAATATAACAAAATGAAATTTTATGTTATAAATCCTACCCACAAACAACTATAAATGATTTTACTAAAAGAATTTCTATATATTATATGGTGGGGTGGAGGGGGTTTATAATTTTCAATGTGAGGAGGAGGTATTTATGGACATTATAATAGACCATAATTAAATATTATCATTTTTAATAATATGTTATTTTAACTATGGAGCTCTGTGAGTTTCTTGAATATTTTTCATAATAACATGAAAATGTGAAAAATGAGTAGTTTGGGAAAAAAATAATTTACTCATCACGTTGATAAATAACACATTTGAAAGGTTGAAATTTAATATTCACTTTAATCTACATCTAGATATATTATCATGAAGATACATTTCATTTGTATTCTAACTCTGATATTTTATTCTCAAAATAAAAAATTTATTATGAGAATTGACCTATAATTTCCATAATATTATCTTATAATCCCATAAATATTTTCCAACACTTCACATTAGAAATAAATATTTGAGAAAATAATTATGGGTGAGGTAAAAGCTAAACAAATTTTCATGTCTTGTTTTGATAATTGAGACATGTGTTAGATATATTTTCCCAGTAAAAAATTTGTCACTACTGAGGTTGAAATTAATCAATCGTTAGAAAATACAATTGACATAAAGGATATTAAATGTTCTATTGATTCTCAAGTCACAATTGATCTTTCATTCGAATAATTTAAACATGATTAAATAAATGTATTAAAAAAATAGGAATCCTATTTTATGATCGAATGTTTTCTAATAAACAGATAAATTAGACACTAAAACTGAAACCTCTTATTTACATACTATCATAGAAACACAATACTTGTTGAACATAATTTTTCCCCAAGTTCATGATTAATGAGATGAACTCTAAATTCTTTTTCCATTCATTGTGAATTACAAGTGCATCAATAATGATGATTTTTTTTAAAAATTAAAAAGGTACCTATATAAGGATAAATGTATTTATTAGAAAATTTTAGATGTGAAAATATGGTGGTTAATATCAATAAAACCATACCCACGTTTTAACTATGGATATTATACTAAAACTAACTAGTTATAAAATGACTATATAAAGGGATTCATGAGAGGAAACACAAGTTCTTAATTTATTTTATAATGTTTTTATTTGTTTTTAATTTTTATTAAGTGAATAGATAAAATTTTTAAATTTCATTATAGAAAATGGATACTAACAAAATATCTACCCTGATATTCCATAAACACAAAAAATCTCTTCTATTTCATGATGTAATCCATTGACTCTACATATATATATATTCCTCTCCATTTTAATCTCTGTATCTCTTCACAAATTCTTAATTTTATTTTCCTAAATGCGTGATTCTAAAATAATTCATGGAATGTCATTAAATATTTAGATATTTTTTCAATCCTTTTTTGGAGAGACAAAATAATGTGTTTTCATTGTTATTTTATAATTTTAATTATTTATTTAGACAAATACATTTTGTTCCAAATAAACAACATTTCAAGTACAATCATTTGGACTTAAAAATGAATTTTTTCTATACTCATGAGTTAAAAATTGATCATTCAGGTTTCTATCATCTATGATCATATTTTATCCCTTTTTTTATTCACCTAAAATTATGAATATGGGTTTTTTATGACTGAGAATAATTTATATAATTCTATGTTAAATAAAGTGATATATAAAACATATTTAGCCTCATAAAAATCCCTTTAGCTAAACAAAATTCTATTAGTTTCCATTGAACCTCCATTTCAATACCCCTTTGATCCAATCATAAACCCATTTTTGTGATCCAATCTAAAATACAATATACTTGTCCTTCAAAACATTCAATTAAAGAATTAACATATTGTATTATAATATTTAATTTTGGGGGGAATTTTTTTAATTGTGGTTTTTAAATCATTGATTTTTTCTAGTTTTCATTTGTTTGGGGGAAAATTATTTTATGTGTGGGAAGTTTTTTTCATGTAGTGAGGCCTGGAAAAAAATTACAATTATGTTTTGTATCAAATATCTTCAGACATTTCATTCAAATGTTATTCAAAAAAAGTAAAAAATGAAAAAATACAAATACAAATAGAAACAAATGAAATAAAACATTTTTTAAAAAAATAATACAAGGAATACTTCCTTAATACCTAATTATTTGATACTTTTGGATATTTTGAGTTATTTCTCTCTCTCATCATCAATCAAGTCTACCCCTTCTGTTTTATTTATAATCGATGTGTTACACAGGTAAATAAATGTATTGAAGTCCTTCGATGTCTTTTTTCATTTGAATTTCATGGTTTTATACATGTTCATGTGTTATCCATCATTAAAATTGTTTTATTTTAATATCACAAATATATGCATAGAAAAGACCATTTCAAAGTACATCTTAATAAATTTTTACATTAAGATGATAATGGAATATTAGATCACTAAAAACTCATTGATCGTCACTCTTGGTTAGTGAATGAGTGAACTCTGTTAAAAAGGTAAATCATTTTGATTTGTGTGAATTATGTGTGAGAAAGTTTTCCAAATATAATTTTTTCCAATACAAATAAAAATGGTGTTTGAATAATAATTATGGAATGAATAGGTCTTATAATGAATTGTTTAAAGGTGAACATGTTTGGATCTTCCTCATTGGTGGTAAATATGTGTTGGGGTTTTTCAATAGGTGATCATGATATTTTTTTGTTTTATGAGATTTTTATGACCTAATATGTGAATAATACTAATTTTGGAGAATTTAATAACACACATTCATTGATAACGTTTTAATGACATTCCATATTTATTTGATATAAAATGTGCACACTTTTCATGAAGTGTTCATGTTCTGATACTAAGTACAATTATAAAGAATTTTTTGTGTTAATTATTTTTATAATAATTTCAAATATTGATCATAAATTTTTAATTTTTATTTAATACATGAAATAATTTTTTTTTTGAATTTTATTTTTAAAACTATTTAATTGAATAATGGTTGATATTGGTAATTTAGAAGCCCATATTGATTATGGATGAATACCCAACACCATTATCCTACAATATAGAATAACTGTGATGTTTTTTTACTTTCATAAAAATATAGAGTCTATAATTAATTGAAATTATGTGTATGACATGAAAACATGTGTTCCAAAGAAAATCATTAAACAAAGAACTAAAAATTTATTAAAAGGGTTTACCACTCATAATAATGGTCCCTCATATCCCCGAGTATCTGTTAAAATGAGCTCTAATTTTATGTTAATATACAAAAGAGTTTTGAGAATAATTAAATTAAATTTTAGATGTTAAAATTCATTATTTTTAAAATTAATTAATTAATTGTAATCTAGAGTATGAAAATATTTTGATTTTTTATTCAATACAATTTGACTTTAGTATTTCTAGCATAACATTGGGTACCTGTGTCCAATTAACTTGAATGTTTTTTATGTTAATCACAATAGAAGATATAAAAAAGATTATAGTTGTTTTAGTAACATGACTCACCAGTATTATGAGTCAATAATTTGTGAAAAATCAAATGATATATTTTTTGCAGAAACTTTCCACATCCCTTGCTTATAAATATGCATCACTACTTCCATACATGAGGTTAGAATTTTCCAATGTGAAGGAAGAATATTTAATAGGTAAATAAAATTTTAAATATCTTTTAGGATCCTCCAAACTATATTTTTAACTAAATACTACGATTTTTAATTAATCACCATTTCTATATTTTATTTTTAGTAATATTAGAAGTATTATTATAATTTTAATTTTAATCTTAAGGAAACATTCATCTACTTATTTTAAATTAAATAATTTTCTTTAGATATATTTATATCATATTAATATAATTTAAATTCCATAAAAATTTCTATCCCAAATTCCATATATTTTAATTGCATGTGTGTGTTCTTTTAGTTCTTTTTTTGTTTCATTTGTCACCATATATATCTTCTTTAATATTTTTCTTTTCATTTTCATTTTATTTAGACATATATGTCCATATATTAATTAATTATCATATAAATGGTTGAATAAATACCCCTTCAATGTGAGGCCTAATTTATGGATAATAGATTGATCTAGAGCAAAAACACCTCATGATTATAAAATTTTCACCACATACCTCTGTTATTTTTTTTTTTTTTTCATTTTTGAAAAAATTTGGTGGTTTCATTTATTATTGGATATCTTAGAATATAATTTTTCACTGATTATTGAACAACTCATTAATAAAATGTGAACATATAACGAAACATTGGTTGATACATGGACTATAGCCAACACATTGTTGAAACATGATCCTTCTCATATCATGTTTTGAATGATAATTTCACATGATAATTTTCGGTGCCTAATGAAATCTATATAGTAATATAATATCCTTCACACAAATCCTTTATAAATTTTTCTATAAAATATAATTTCACTGTTTAATTCATTTTATACTATATGAACATCAAACCACATTTTTTCTGACCACCAAAATGAACTCCTTCAATTTCTTGATTAAAATCATCAATGATTTGAACCATGTTACACTATATAATATATAGTAGAGTAACTTATATTTGATGGTTTAAGGGTGGAAATGGGTCATGGTTTAATGGTAAAAATATGTTTGTTGTGAGATTCGTTATGGTATAGTTATTATAATTATATAATACTCTTATAGAGTAAAAATGAAATGAGATTTCATGATTATGTGATAATAATAAAAACTATGTGTTTGAATCCTTATTAAGTGGTGTTATGGATAGATTATAGTGTCTTTATGTTGATTTAAAATTTTATTATTGTATTATGATGTTCCTTTAATATTAATTAGTGAATCTTTAACCCAAGGTATGTTAATATTCTCTTATAAAAAAAGGCTTAGGTAAATTCATCCTTTGCATGAAGAATGATGCATGTGTTTTGATAATTTAACTAAATCCAATCAAAGGGTAGGTAATGGAAATCCATAGTATCAACATTTTTTGAAAGTAATAGAAAATCATTTTTAATAGTAATATCACATCACAGGATGCTAATAACTAGTTATATGATTATAATTTGAGTTTTTATTAGATTTATTTTATATTTTTGTTTTTAATTTATAGTTATATTATTTTATAATGATTTCAAGTAAATATTAATAAAAAAAAATATTCAACTAAAGGTAGAGTAATTTTATCTTGGACCCAAGGATTAGGTGGATGAATCCTTTTTAGTTGGCATGTTGTGTGTGTTTGGATAATTTAACTAAATAATTAAAAATAGAGAATAAATGGATATCAAATATATCCACATTTTCCAAAGGTATAATTAACCCCATTTTAGTGATAAACTAGAATCAAAGGGTACTAAAAATGGTTAAAGAATACTCTTTTTTTGGAATTATTAAAAGTCTAGAAGAGATGTGGGTATAGTTGGAATTATCTAAATTCAATTGAAATCTATTAGTATAGTGTAAATACATTGAACCCAAGGGATGGAATAAATAATTTTTATGGAACAATATTTACTCAATTTTCTTTGAGAGGTTACTATTAGCGTTGTAAATCATGCTATGTTTCATGAATTCCTAGAACCACAGTAGTGTGAGAAATCAATTACAATTTATACTACAAAATTTGTACATTTTTTTTAAATTTCATGTCATCCTTGAAGGGAAATGACTTCATGAAGGAGTGTTAGTTTTTTAATAGTTCGTAAGTACTCATTACGTGTATGAGTAAGTTTTTATTGTATGGATATATACTTATAGTTAGTCATGAAATTTTAGTTATAGTGTTAGAGATATACATATCTCCATAAGCTTCATTGAGAAAGTTAGAATCTTGGAACAAATGAAATTAGTCTAGTGAGGCTTAGGATATGGGCTCTAAGAGTAATCCATCTACTATATACCCGAAAAAATATAATAATTTCGCTGTGATTTATTGTCATAGGGATGGTTATGGGTTCCCTTAATGTTGAGGTGAGCTAAAGAGGTGTAACATCAGTGAAAGTATTTGGTAAATTTAGTGATTTTGTGACTATGACATATAGGACTAGGTGAAGTGGATTCTATTACTGTCTTTTTTGACACATTCATAAAGTGTCCATGTTGCGATAATTTTTATTTCCTCTATATAATATCATTTTATGTATTATTTTTATTGGATGAAATGTGTGTTTTGATGGGTGGTGGTTGTTTGGGTTGGTATATTTGTTGAGACTCTTGATATCGGATTGTGTATTTTGATCCTCATTTGGAATGAAATTTTACACCAATGCAAGATTATGGTATAGATAATCCTATATAAGGGATCATCCTACCAACCTAGTACTAGTGATATATATATCAATGGATGGTTATCATTATTGGGGTTATGGAATGTAAAAGTTTAGCTAATGAGTACATGTATTTATTGTTTCTCTATAGATAGTGGTTAAATGAATCATATTTGGCCATCAAATTTGAAGATTCTTCGGTAATTATTGTAATAATTACTGCATTCAAAAATTGATGAGGAGTGGGATTTGGGAAATAAGATAGATGGAGCTTGTATATTTCACTGATTTCATCTGGGTCAATGAACCATATAATGGATTATGGTTTTATATTTTGGTTTCAAAGTGTTGGTTTTCTATTAAATTTAACATTTGGATAGTAATTTATGCATATTCATGATCAAATTTAGATTTTTTTTCTAGAAAGAATGTTTTAATATATAATTTATGGGGTAATAGAGACAAAATATTTATATAACTAAGATATTGTAGTGTAATTACTTTTTGAATGGATAATTAGGATTCAGGTAATCATCCAAGAAAATTCTCAAGGATAAGTATCCCTATTATGTTGTCTTTGTAACAATGTGCATGGTTTTGGGATAGTGATCTCCGAGGGAATAAGAATTTTATAATCTATAGTAGGGATTGTTCTTAGAATTTGGATTCAAATTATAATTTTTAGTGTTATGAAATCTATAGGATGTGTTTTTTATGAATGTTTGGGTGGTTTTAAATAGATTGGGGTCATATGAAAAAGGATGGTTGAGTTGGTCTATCTGAAGTATAATAATTCTATTGTAGGTTGTATATCATGACATTGAAGGGGGTGTTATGGTGTGGCAATTGGGTTATGTAAAATTTAGTTCTATATTTGGTTGTGATCACACTTGATTATATGCGGCTATTATTGGAAGATTACTCAATAGGGAATTACAAAACCATAGCCTTTGAGGTTTATGTTGTGTTTCCTTAAATCACATGAATTAGGGATGACTATGATATCATGGTCCCATTCAAGATAAGGGGAATTATGTTTTGTGCTTATGGTTAAGCTGTAATGAAACCTATGTTTGAGGTATTTCACCCTGTCCCATGTGGACACATTTCAATGCCCTCGTATACTTTTTTAGTGAAATTAACTAAATAATATGTTATATAAAATCTTGAAAATACCCCATACCTCTTATTATATCATCAGGATCTAACCACTTAGTCCCTCTCCTCCTCTCATTTCCCCTCTTCCTTATCTCTTTAATTTTTTATATCACTATAATTTGGTGGTTCAATGATCAATTTTAATCAGGATCTATCAATCATTGAGTCTATGGTAATCCCTAAGATCTTTCATACTATTTCAATAATATTTCCTATGTTTTTTCATTAATATACTTTCCATACCTCTGTTGGAACCCAAAGTAATGTATATATTGATTGGATATTTTTAACAATATTTGTATGTGTTGTATGTTTCTCAATTCTTGTAAACGACTATAGATAATTTTAAAACCATGGTTTCATGAATATGTCATGTTAGGGAAAGAGTGATTCTATGAGATAATGTAATGACTCAAGCGATAAAACTATGGAACACACTATAATTCAATCAGTATGTTGTAAGTAGTTTTTATTTAAATGGAATGTATTCAATGTAAAGGAAGAGTCTATGCAATTGGTGTAGTCCATGAGAATATTAGTCATAGTAGAGATTTGATTATTCCCAATCTATAGTCACAAAATATTCTCGAGTATGAATTCCTTGTCTAGATTCGCAATATTAAATTTTATTTAACCATATAGGGTCGGAATTCAATAGATTGAAATAAATACATGATATTCATAATCACCCCATAGAAATTGTTTACACTATGGAGGGTCTGAATTTAATTTATTAAAATAAATCATAAATATTATTGATTTTGTAGTACTATAGATGTCCCTGAAATAACATCCATTTAAAACATCAAAATGATAGTGATATGATGATTTTCACCATGAAGGCTTGTTTTATTATAGAAATCTCATCGTTTTTGAAAAATATATAAGTAAAAATATCTTATTAATGACACCATGGGTATGAAATGCCATAATAATTGAATTCTAGATAATTATAATATCATTGACGATGTGGCCTTTTATTAAAGTTATAAAAGTTTCTTAAAATTAATTAACAACCAAATTTTAATTCTATAGAAAACACATATATGGGAGACTCTCTAAAGGATATGATTAAATTATAAGAAGTTTTCTAGTTATTGGAATATGATTTTAAATTTTATGAATGAAACTATTTTTGATAAAAATAATTATACTATGTATGATAGATGTCGTCACAATGAATAGAATATGGGGTCTTTTAGAGATTGTAGGGTCTTGAAAATCTCTCCAAGGAGGAGAAATACCCATGTCATCAGTTTTCAGAAGGAATCAAGTACTTCCAAAACTTTATCAAGGTGAAGGGACTGAAATTGAGTTGTATTTCTTAGAAGGAACTTGAAGGAATTCAATTTTTCAAATGTCCTAGGTACCATCACTAAGAAGGTAAGTGGAGACGATGGATCATGAACAACCAAGTATGTGGAATAGTCCGGAAACTGCTGGCCCAGGAAACGATGGCCAGTGAGCAGGGAAAACCATGAACCATGTCAACAGAAAGTGTTATGTATGTAGATTTTCCGTTTAACGTACCATGAGCACCGCAGTGATCAGATTAAGCGGACGAGTGGGGTTCTGCAAACCATTATCATGATCCAAATTCTCATCAAACCCCAGTGGACAGAGTCTTCCGCGAGTTAGAAAATTACTTCAATGGGCCTGGACAAATGATGCCACGTGCCCAGAAGATACAACCACTCTTATTCTCTATAAAATGATCACAATAGAAAGGTGGAAGAGAGGAAGAGATGGATATAATGAAGGATGGACGACAGAAGATCAAAGGAAACTCAAAGTTTGAATTTCGACTTCCATCTTGTTTCATCAGTGAATCACAAACCGTGAACCACTTCTTCCGTAGGTACAGTCGGCCGTGAACCATAAAAAAGGGGAATTGATTAATAATTATAGAACCAAGACCCAACTGGTAAACCAAAAACTAAATAATTATCATGGATTAATTTCCCACAAATTATAATTCCCCTGACCCCCATTAATATGACGCTCCACATAGCGTAACGCTACGTGGAATGAACACATCATCGCACACCCAATCGGTATGAGGACATAACTCAAAGCGTCACGGTGGGCCGCGTACCACTGTGGTGCATGGTTGGCATTTACCATGCCCGTATACCACACCAATATGTCGATGGCCCTCAGGCCCGCATTCCACTACAGTATGTAGAGCCTTCCCCATCCCGCATGAGAAACTAGAATGTTGTGCAAGGTGTTTTCGGGTCTTGTTTCTTCTAGTTCCAACCTCATCCATCCATTACTATCTAGTCCCCTATAATCCTTCCACTAAAGAGTTCTCTGGTGCCATGAAAAAGCCCCTTCCAAATCCACCAAACCCATATGATCAGTCCATTGGGCACATCAGCGTGCCCCATTGAGTCTACATACCCATGATAATCGAAGTCATGAAGGCCCTCGCAAAAAAGGTGTGGGCAACATGAATTCTTGTATGGATACATTCCCAAGGTAACCTAGATTCCATCCATGGGATGCCAACGTGAACCTCCCCATTATCAGGATTTGGGTTTATCAATTTCATTTCGATTCAATGAGATGTGCTAATAATTCAAAGGGGTTATCTTTTCAACCCCCTTTGATGAGGGAAAAACTCTTCCCCTTCTCAGAACACGCTTCAGGGATATCCCACTATGGTATGTCCCCGATCTTCTGAAGAAAGGCCACATGAACTATAATTCCATTTCACATGGAAATGTTTGTTGCTCCATGCCCTCACCCATAGTCACCCTAGCCTCTTCTATTGTAGGCTCTCCCTCTCCCACCAATAGAGGAGGAGGAATTTTTCATTATTAGAACTTTCAAATCCTCTTGTTTCTCACACCGATGTTGACTCACAAGTGATTAAAGTTTTGTGAGTATTACAACCTCAAAACATCATTTTAACTATGGGAACACTGATTCCTATCCAAATCAGGATACATAGGACTCCTTACAGAAGTACCTTTCTCAAAAGGGTGCCCATCCTTAAAGGGTCCACCCAATCATGTCTATCAAATGGGATGATTCCACGTGTTAGCCCCATACATTCTGAACTAAGAGAACAATAATTATTTTCCAAAATAAGATACATATTTCCCCTACCATAATGATCGATCTCAAAAGTGTGCCCATCCATAAAGTCCACCCAATCATGTGTGTCAAATGGGCAGCTCTATTGTGTAATCCCCACACAATCTGAGCTATATGTGTTCTGATTCCTCTCGTGATGATACATATAAAGCCCTCCTTTTGGGAATGATCCCAATATCAAGTCACCTTCCATCCCCCATGGATGACGATAAACTCCAGAGTTCCTTATAATTCGGCTAATTCAGCGTCACCCCCGTGGAATCAAATATATAGATGGTCACAACAAATTCTCAAACCAAGGGTAGCCCATGGACACACTCTTCGGGAATGAACTAAGGATTCACGAACATATGGACACAACATTATTCTATTAAAGAGTGCCGAATATGGAAAAAGTCAACACAAAGAATGGTGCGCTGAGCGTGACCTACAATCCTCTCGACCAATGTAGTCCTCAACTGTCATTGGAAAAATTGTCAGCCAACGATCACCTTCCTTTGGAAATAAGGTCCATCAATCATGTATAACAGGGTCGTGGGGAACTCTTGGCTACATGAATAAACCCGTTGGAGACCATATGATGATGTTATATCCGAGAAATACTGATTTCATGAGTTCTTAACCCCCACACAATCACCCACTAGGACCAACAGTTCCGCACAAGGTTAATCAAATATTCATTAAAGGATAATGACGTTGAACAGTTCGAAATGAAGGATCAGTAAGCTCGATAGGAGCCCATATCTATGGAAAATGATACAGGTTATGATCCTCATCATTGCATCTCTGCACTACCCGTACATGCACCTCCTTGTAGGTGGAACAAAAATTATAAACCCGACATGAATCCTTAACCATGGTGGCGGTCTCATCCAACTCAGGCCCCTTCGCCTCGCAGTGAATGAAAAGGGGAAGGGGGCCAAGCTGAATATCCAAATATGAATGTATTTAAAGGAATGATACTTTGATGAAGTTTATTGGTCTGTATGTCATACATGTATTGCAAGTTCTCACAGAGCGACCTTCGATGTAAATGACATCCCCACGATCCATGATGACACATGCATCAGCGATCCCATGGGTGGTTGTGTCCTTAGTGATGAATATGACCCCTTCGCCTACCCAGCAACATTAATGTTGGGTGTAAAATATTCTGATCATAGAGTACCACCAAACTGGTACTCTCCCCACAATAGAGGATTCTAGACAATCCATCTATTCTGTGAAGGTCCTCCATCTGCCTCTTTAGCCACTGCTGGTAACTCCGCACATAGCATCCTTGGTGGTTGTCTCAAACCATTTCGAGAGCCTATCCTAAGAATGTGTTAAGGAGTACATCCCTTACCATAGGGAGGAAGATGAAGTCAATGTTGATGACTTCATCCCCACTGCATAGGGGGCCTACCCACAACCCCCCGCCAGATAGCTTTGCCACGAACACCAGACGACTAGACCTCCTCCCATCGAGGAGGACCATATGTCGAGGGAACATGCCAATGTCTAGGAGACCCAGGACCCCTGGGCTTCCCACCAAGGGATAAGACTATATATCGAGGGAAACGCTGTCACCCTAGTTCATGACAAGCTTATCTATCTAACAAACTTGGTGTAGTTCAATGGGAGGACACACAACTCCGACCTCTCCACTCATGCCCACCACAGAAATAGGGTGGCAAAATAAAATTACATTCATGTTTCTTCTAGTGCTCTCTGGTCCTACCGTGATGACAGAGAAGCTAGATACATGAAGATATAGATATCTGCTGATGTACAACAACACCACCATCAGAATAGGAAATTAACCAGCTATACATAGGCACAAACAAATGATAATGTTCTTGAAGCATGCCATCAAAATAGGGAAACAATAGGATAAAAGTAGGCACACATACCTGCTGATTCATTACATGCCTTCCATCCAAACATTTCGGCATGAAAATATGAGAAGATTCAAATTCCTTAGGATGCATACGAAGCCTATGATACAAATAAAACAACATGAAAGGGGTTGAAAATTTCCACCCATGAATATGAAGACCCCCAATCAATTACAGTGGCAACCAGAGAATACATCCTGTAACAGACTCATTCTTCATCGCCGACACAGGTGAACTACTAGTATCTTATAGAAACTCATAGAGGACCGGAGCAAGCACAAACTCTTTCTATGACATTTGAGTGGGAATTCACCCCTATTCTAGAAAAAGATGCATCCATACACATCATAGCCATGATGGAAGATCAGATGTCAATTCTAGACAATATCCTCGAAACATGCAACGATATCATTGCATCAGTTGAAAATGTGAGAAATCGGGCCCATGACTAGATTTTCTTGAATGGAATGACTCACTCACAAAATGAGTTAGGCTCCCTATAGTAGTTATGAATCCCTTTTCCAGTCTTGGAGGGTCTAAAGTAATATCTCGTGACATACAAACAACTGGATCAAGAACAAATACCTATTCCAAATGGGGGATGCCCGTCCAATGTGGTGGCTGCTCTAGGGCGAGCATATATCACTTCCAAAACCCAAGATGCTTGTTGGTATATTCTAAAGACATAACAGGATCCAACAAAACCAAAAAATGTATATGAAGGCCATAAAAAACAACAAAATGTCCCCAGTTACCAGCAAGAGTGTGCCAAAAAATGAACAGTGCCAAAGGAAACTGGAAAATGAAGAGCACGTAAATGATCCTTCTCTACTGGAATCTGGGGTTTTTGATGCCCTAAAACACATATCAACAAATTCTCAAGACCCTTTAATTCCATTAAATAATTACAGAAGTGGTAGTAGTAGTTTCAATGGTCCTTGCCATAATTTCTATAGCAGAAGCTCTGAAAGTCCTCCACAGAGCACCCTCGGGGGCTTACACCGTGGGTCATGAATGATCGATCAGGAGCACCTATCACATGATGCGCATCAGGGTAGCCCTCCATTCGACCTGAATATTAGACAACAAGAATGTCCTCCCCTTTCTGTCATCATCCTTAATGGTTCTACATAAGGCATACACGGCACATATGTTTCTCTCTATAGTAAGACATCGAGTAATGTTGGAAGTCCTTTCCAAGTTGACGGTCATTGCGAAGTCCCTCCCTGCAATGATAGTTGCTATGATGATCCTACCCATAGTAACTCCATGTAATGGGAATGTACTCCCCTCATTATAGTACATCCTGAAGGTCCTCCCCAGGAAGCACACTACAGATATTATCGATGTAGTTAGGTATCAAGTCATGATTGTAGTCCTCTCCATAATAGAAGTTTCTCTGAAGGCCCTCCCCGCAGTGACGTTAATCATCAAGAAGGCCCTCCCCTTGCTATATCCCACCTTGAAGATCCTATCCTAGGTACATTCTGTCAGGAAAATCACCATGTTCGGGCATCATTATTCCATGGTATTCCTCTCCATCACATCACCACTTGCGGAGGTCCTCCCCATAATCAAAATTCATACTGGCAAGAAGGTACTACCATTTCCAGGACAAGTATAAGAAATCCCTAATATGCAGAGGTGCTAGAAGTGGAGTCAGAAACATCAGGAAATATGTCTATATCATGCGATCTTTCTCAACCAGAATATGGCCTCAGGCTACGCTCATTTTCTAAGCCACTACCACGGTGTTTGACAGTCAATATGGCTCCAACTATCCCGGAAGGTTGGAATTAAATTATCAAGAAGCAGTCAAGCTATCCATATCACGAAGATAAGGCGCAAAATGAACAATAACATGATATGTATTTTTTTTAAGACAACTATCTATGGATAAAATACTAGTGATGTATTATCCTATAATCACTTCTCACTTCGATGTACCAGGGGAATTTTCTAGGGAATGCATGCATGAAATTCGCCTCAAAATATGGACAACG
The DNA here is from genome assembly GCA_963277665.1 of Viscum album. Classification (NCBI taxonomy): domain Eukaryota; kingdom Viridiplantae; phylum Streptophyta; class Magnoliopsida; order Santalales; family Viscaceae; genus Viscum; species Viscum album. Next base: position 1,547,742,020 of record OY728142.1, read on the forward strand.
CTTAGAAATATGAAAGAAATATTCCTACCCTACAAAGGGTATGTGGACCATGTCCACACAATAGGGTTGATTTTTCATATAATTGACCCAGAAGCTCTTCGGTCTGAGAGGAAACCACATTCCAAATGGTGAATGAAAAACATTTCACTTGCATGCCTCTATGCACTACATAAATCGTGCCGCCTCATTGGAAATTCCCCAGTTAAAGTTAGAATTTAGGGGTGGGGAGAACATGGAGCTTTATACATCACCCCACATCCCATCTAGAATTACCCAATTGAAATGAAATCTCGTAATTTCACCACCTAGAAGAGAAAATTAAATTAAAACCCTGCTCAGGAAATATGTGATACTCAACAAAAAACTACTCGGAGTAATTATCAAAAGTGTCTGTGCTGAAGGGATCAAGCCGTCGAAAATCTTCTAATTCACGTGACAAGGAATATCAAGCAGGCTTCTCGCCTACGGGAATCTAGCCTGCAAGTATTGCACAGGAATTGAAAATACTATAGACCCCATGCAAGCCAAATTCAACACTTGTTTTGCACCCATGAGGAAGTACGTGAAATTAGAGGGGTGGAAATAGCGGTGGATTCCACTAAAATATGGGAACAACCCCAGTCTATAGGGATGGTGGAATTTTTAAATCATAATTCCCCCGTAGAACAATAAAACCTAGGTTGTAGTGCATCCAAAGGAGAATGAGAATAAACCACGACCGTAGGGCTGGGGGCATGTTTACTTCAAATCCATACACAGTGGACGTCTGTCTTCCACCGTCAAGGAAGAACAATGGAAAGATGAGTTAACTGTTCCACCCCTTCTAGTGCTTCACACCCTCCGAGACAAAGTCCTTTTACGAGGTCAGACTCGGTCTCCCTTTGGGTCAATCTTCGTCAAGAATCCCAAAGAATATCATATAATGGAAGCATAGAGAATAGTAAAGGGTGCATTAATGCTTCCTACCATATGACACAGGGCACACCACCCCCAATGCGGTATGCATCAGTGAACATGGTGAGTTTCAACCAGATAGATCTCACTATAAATGACATAAATTTAGAAGACAGTTATGAGGATGGATACCTCCCAGTGGAATTCCACACCAATCTTGATTGTGTAAATTCCAAGAACTATAGGGAAGTTCTAAATCTGGGTTCTGCCTTAGTAAATACAACATTTACTCCCCCACAAAACACCAAAAAAGAGAAAAATAAATTCATGGTCTTCTATGACACTCCTCCTCCTCCCATTGAGAGTACATCCTATACCATTGAGGAAAGGTTCGCCAATAAAGTGGAAGAAATAAAATAACTTAGATGAATTAATGCCAAGTTATGTCAAGGGAGTTATCTCTCTGGATGTTTTTCCTCCGTGGAACATCGATAGGTGATCCCAGAAGAGGTTCCCATAATTCAGGCACACATCCGTATAAATGAATCCATGCCCGAAGGACCGTTCAACCCGGCCCTAGAAGGACATCAATATGTTCCCCCATTGGGAAAAAAGCTGGAATATACTAAGGTAAACCCACAAATGATGCCCCTAGATGGGTATCCACCCCAAAATTTTAGTTGCACTGACATGTCCAATTTTGGACACTACCGCACCAACCCAAGCTCAAGCCCAACATGATATGCATCAAGGGCCCGTAAACACTGTCGAGTAGCTGATAGTCCGACTAGAATCCATGGAGGGGTGATGCGCTCTGATACAACCAGAGTGAAACCTTACCCATGGTGGGTGAGCTATATTCGGCCACCACCAAGCTTTAGGAACCCAATATTCTGAGTATTCAATGGATTGGGTGACCTAGAATAGCAGTTGATGCATTATGACTATTACTGTGACTCCATGATTGGCACTCTAGAGATGCAAGAAGCCATAAATCTCATGTGCTTCATATGAACCCTACAGGGCATAGCTTCCATATGATATACTAGACTTCCAGCTAATTCAATTACTAGTTTGGAGGACCTCTGGCGACAGTTTCTCTTCCTGTTCAGTTTAAAGATGCCCAAAATGATGGTTTGTGATATCACGAGCTTCAAGTAGTGTGATAACGAGTGGGTATGAGACATAATTACCATATGGAAAGGCCTAACATATTCCATGAACCGACCACAACCCTAGGATGAGATGATCTCCAAGTGTACTGATAACCTTTGGGATGAATTTTGAATGCCACTCATCCAATAAAAAAACACATGTGGTTTTAGAGACGTTTCTTCCATCACCCAATAGATAGAAGAATCATTGAAAAGTAATAAACATATATCTCAAGTGGCCCTATCGGCCCTGGGGAAAAGAACGTGAGAAGCTAAAGCGACTTCTGTCTTGCTTAAGCCACCCTCATCACTAGCCCTAGTTGTGAGGCCCCCAATAAACCATTCAACACCCCCTAGACACTAACAGCCACACCCACCTCAGCAAGACGAGATATGGGGTGATATAAGAAATTAGTTCAATGAATGAAGAAATAGAGTTTATTAGTTCTAAGACGACAAGTTCCACGACTATTTCATGGCCGCTATGAATTTCAATATTCTCTGGCTTCCAGATCCAATGAGACCAGATTTGGTGGGTCTTGATGAACATTTTTTATCACCAGATACCAGGACACACTATATAGGAATGATTTGTTTGAAAGTATCTCCTGAAAAAGTTGGTGGATTTCGGGCAAGTCAATTTGGGCCCACCGCCAGCACAGTGGCATATTTTCCACCTCAGACTGAAGAGAGGTAGAGGAGCGGCAGACATTCATTGGAAAGAAGGAGAAAAATATTGAAAACCAGATGACACAGATGATCATCAAAGGAGTCCACGACATCCTCCAGGCATAGTTTAGACTACCGAATATTACCTAAAAAAGCTCCTAAACCATTACAACCATCCTCCTCAGCCCTGTGGTCCTCTATAGTCCAGAACATCTGAAATTGAGATAAAGAAGATGAGATAATACCAAAGTTGAAGTCAATTTTGACAGTTTTGGACATCATGACAACAGACTTGGTACTATGGGCACCACCCGCTAAACGATACAACCAGCACAACCCCACCAAAAGGTACCATCAGTAGGAGGCTGTAAGACCGGAACATTATTAAATCAAGAAATGATCTACTGCTCCATTAATGTAATTCAATTGATGGACCCCTTCCCTGATGACGACTATGGAAACAAACCATAATTCCTTATTCCCAACCGGAGAGTCGTATGAAGAGGACTTAGAGGCTGGGGGATTATCGGAAGGAATGATTGGGGCAGGAGTTTAATTCCCACCCATGCCACGAGACAAACCATTAATATCAGGGAACATCACTGAAGGACCCTTCGGAATACCCAATGAGAGCCCTCATGCTCCTTTTCCCCCATTGGAGAAAACCAAAGCCCAGCTAAATTTGAGTGTCTATTTGGGGAAGAACAATTATAGAACTGCCCAATGTATACTGGAAGACTAGAATGTCCAAACGCCAAAAAGACTAAACCACTTCCAGCTCTATCTACAGTGGCGTAATCATATAATTCCAAAGCATAATCCCATAATATGTTTTCAAAAGTGAAACCCCAACCAAGGAAGATCTGAACATTAGAGAAGAGGAATGAAATTTTGAAGCCGCTGGCTTCGGTACCAGCGATGTTGTCAATCATGGATGAATTAAGACTGTCTATAGATCTTAAGGAGGCACTCATCGAAGCCTTGCCAAGCTCGCAAGAGTTTGAGGATGTTGTAGCAGCACCTAAAGTCTACCGAATGGAGACTAGCCCCAAATAATGTCATGTCATCATGTTATTCATAGACAGGGATGAAGACACCAGCATACAAGGGAACATCAACCAATTGTACGTTCCTAGAAAGAAAAATGGAATTGATGTTCGGAGGATCTTCATCGAAAATGGTTCTGGTGTTAATATCCTCCCACTAGAAACACTTCATATATTGGGAAATGATGAAGAAAACTTGAAACCCTGCACTACAACATTGATGGGATATGAAAAAAGTGAGCAGAAACCGTTGAGATGAATCAAGATTAAAACATGGCTTGGAGACCTCATATCAGATTCTGAGTTCATGGTGGTGTGGAAACGTACAGACTTCAATGTTTTTCTATGAAGGCCTTGGCTACATCCAGATGTTGCAATTACATCCTTATACCATCAGTGTATTGAATATTGCACTAAAAGAGAAAATGGTACATTTCATGCTGATAAATATTCATCTGAATTCTATGAGTCACATTACATCAACGAAGGGTTCAATGATTCCTAAGAAAAGAAACATTTGGACAAAGGTGTTGATTGGATCAATTACCTGAATGGATTGGATATGGCTTCCACCAACCCCTTCCAATATCTTGGGGAGGATTACATACTACCCATCAACTATTTTTAATGTGTATGTACAATACCACATTTAGACATAGTTGTATGCATGGTATCTACTATGACCCCCCAAGTCCAATGACATAAAAGAATGGGCTGACTCCCATGTTGTCAGGAGAATCCCGGTCAAACATGCAACTGACCCATCCTTGGGGCATCAAACCGCCCATTCCTCACACACTAAGACGAAATAGGATTTCTTTACCAATATTGGAGAAGTTATCAAAAAAATAATTTCTCCATCAGAAGGGGAATATGCTCAGGATGAAGAAGAGGAAGTGGAAGAAGACCTCAAAAATACCCATTCTTCATCTGAAGGAGGTGTTTCCACTAGCATTTATGAACATGAGGAGATAAATATAGGCACTAATAAATGACCCACTACCAACTTTAATCAGTGTGTCTATTCCTGTTGTGCAACAGAAGGTATATACCTCATTCTTGATGAAGAATTGAGATGTGTTTTCCTGGAATTACATTGAGATTCCAGACCTCGATCTTGAATTTTCCACCCATCATTTAAGCTTACCAGAAGTTCACCAGGGCTATAAATATTCCGCTAAAAGGAACCACCCAATGCATGTTTCCTAAATTGAGGTTAAAGTGGAAAAACTAGTCAAATTCTACTTCATAAGAGAGGTCGAATATCCGATCTATCTAGCCAACATAGTTCCTGTAAAAAAGAAGAATGGATAGATAAAAATATGTATTTACTTCAGGGACCTTAATCATCATTTCCCAAAAGACGACTATCTGATCCCGATCACACAGTTGATGATCGATGCAAGAATTGTGTATGAAGCCCTCTCAATCATGGATGACTATTCTAGATATAATCAAATATGGATGGCCTTAGAAGACAAAAAATCTACCACGGTTAGAGCCACTCATGGAGTGTTCTGTTTTGATGAGTTTCCCTTTGGTCTAAAGAATTCTGGCATCACATATCTTTGCACTATGCATCGCTTCTTCAATCCCATTTTGGGAAAATTCATCAAATGTTATGTCGAAGATGTTGTGGATAAGTCACAACAGCGTTCGAAACACCTTTCCAACCTTGATGTTGCCTTCATCAAATTGAGACAACCCAATTTAATGATGACCCCCCCTGGAATGTGCCTTTGGTGTTACCTCGGGAAAATTTCTCAGATTCATTGTACGACATCTTGGTATCAATGTTGACCATAATAAGACAAAATCCATATATGGAATGTCCCCACCTCACATCCTCACCAATTGAAAATGTCTCCTAGGGCACCTCACCTATATTTGGTGCTTCGTAGCCTACCTACAGGTAAGTTTTTAACATTTACCAGGCTCATGAACAAAAGAGTTACATATGAATTGGATATTGATTTTCTAGAAGAATTTGGAAACCTCAAAAGATATCTCATAAGCCCACTATTTCTCATGCTTCCAATTAAGGGGAGACAAATAATTTTATATGTAAATTCCATGGAATGGTTGTTAGGAGCCTTCCTAGTACATAATAATAATGATGGAAATGAGAAAAACCTATACTACCTCTTTTGGACAATGATTTATGCTGAAACTCAGTATTCATGGACTGAAAGGAACTACCTTGCCCTAGTATTCACAGTTCAGAATCTCAGGCATTACCTACAGCACCATACGATCCACCTAGTCTCCCGCTGCAACCCTCTCAAGTATATCCTCAACCGTTACATGCTAAATGGGTGCCTAACATGAGGGTCGGTCATCCTACAATAGTTTGACATACAGTACGTGCCCCAAAAGGCCATAAAAGGCCAGGCATTAGCAGAATTACTAGCAGAGCACCCCTCAAAAGAGACAAAACCATTGGATACTAAAATTCTAGATGAAGAAGTGTTTTTCATCCAGGAGAACCCCCGTATTTGGGAAACATACATTGATGGTGATTTCTAAAGCCCGAAAGAGAATATAATAGACAATCCCAAGATCAAAAATGTGGGGCTAGTAGTTTTACTCATATCTCCCAAAAAGGACATATTTCCTGACTCTTTCCTACTTATGAAAGCATGTACGAACAAGGAAGTGGAGTATCAGGTCCTCATTGTAGTCCTGAAATTGGAACTCTATGAGCAAGAGAAACACCGAAAAATAAAGGGTGATTCAGAGCTAGTCATCAAACAGGTAAACAGTTACTATGCTGTCAAGAAAGAACTATTGGTTCCCTTAATGAAAAATGTTCGAGCACTGATGGATGAATTCCCATCAGAAACAACATTGACTCATGTCACCTGGTCATAGAATGCTCTGGCAGATGCTTTAAAAAATGAAGCTACAGCTTTGGGTAATCCTGACCAGGATGAAACAGTCATTATCATTGCTCACCATCGGATGGTCTCGCTGTTTATCTAGATAAATATGGGGTAAATTTATGAAATTAGCCACATTTATGAGCCTTATGTTCATAACACCATTTGGATGGAACGCACCACAAATTACCTTCGGAATGGTGACTCCCACCAATTTGGTATGAAACGGAGCTGGTCCGAAGACAGGTAGTCAATTTTACCCAGTAAAATGGGGTGAACCAAGTGAAGTTCCTTTACAAATGTGGCCTTGGTGGAGTCCTTATCAGGTGAATTGATGGGGAATATATTTCGGCCATCAATAAAGAAGTGCATGCTCGAGCTTGTGCAGTAAACCTTTCAGCAACCATACTCTCTCACCAAATTCAAAGGCTTGTGTATTACTGGCCCACCATGATACAAGATTTCTCTATATTCACTATGAAGTGAAATTCCTAGCATGTTCGTGGTAATTTCATACACTGCCCCCAGAGTTGCTTCAGGTGGCTAAATACTCTTGGTCATTCTTATCCTAGGGGATGGATGTTGGGGGACCATATCCCCCTGCTACAGCCATGAAATTCAAGTTTATACTAAAAAAATCGACTTTATTACAAAATGGGCTGAAGCCATACCCCGTAACAGATTTGGGGAGAAAAAAATTGTCATCTTTGTTAAGGACAACATCATCACCAGATTTGGTGTCCCTAATTAAATTTTGACAGACAACAACACCAAATTCTTCTCTGCAGAACATGATAAGATGTACCAGGAATATGAAATCAGGGCCAACTGGTATCCCACCATCACGCGGCGGCCAATGGGAAGAGATAAGATTTCAACAAGACTTTGTCCAATATACTTCAAAATATGGCCGACCGGGATATAATTTCATGGCCAGACATGCTCCATCATGCTTTGTGGGCTTACCAGACCACGACCTGCACTGCCACTCAGGCAACCCCGTACTCACTAGTATATGGGGTAGAGTCAGTGTTACCTATTGAAATCCATGTTTTGTCACAATTTGTGGACATTTATGATAAACTACCTATGAAAAAGTGATCCCCGATATGGATTGATTAATTGATGGAGTTAAAAAAAAGCATGCACACTCTACACCATTTATAAATCTACCAAAACTAGATTGCTCGATCCATCACCAAAAATGTTCTCCTACGATCATTCCTCGAATGAGAAATGGTTTTTGTCCTCATAACCCCAATGATACTTGGAAAGAATCCCCCAAATATCTAACCAAAGTGGGAAGGACCATATGACATTCATAGGGTCTATCTCAAATGATCATACACCCTGATTTCAATGGATGTAAATCTCATCACGACTCCCACAAATGTGAAGTTCATGATGAAATACTTCACATAAAAATGTCCTAATTGTCCAAACTCTATGGCCTTAAACTATGAATCATAATGGATTCCCCCATATTATGGTCCAAACTCTAAAACTCTAAACTATGAGTCATAAAAAATGCCTTCTAGGTAAACAATATGTGACCTAAAAATATGAGTTAAAGATGTCCCCATACCAAGGTCCAAACTCTATGTCCTTATAAATATGAGTTAAAAATATCACCCCGATTTTAAATTCCATTCTCTGAGACCCTAAAATATGAGTCATAACAAAATGACCCTATGTGACGGTCTAAACTCTAAGACCTTAATGTATGAGTAAAGAAAAATTCCATTGTTATAGTCCAAACTCTATGACCTTAACCTATGAGTCATTGTCCTTTCCACATGACATTAAAATGTAAGGAACATGTCCACATCATAATATGTCAACCAATGTATCATAAAATGTCTTAATTGTATAAAAATAAACATCATGATATTTAATAGAACTACGTGTGGCTTGATTCCAGCCCTCACAGGATAGGTAGCATGGCCTCTGCCCCTACCCGTTGGATCAAGACAAACCAGTACGGGGAACACATAGAACTATGTAGAGCTTGATTCTTTCCCTTGAAGGATATGTAGAAATGCCTCGATCTTAGATCATGGCCTATCCCCATTGGGAAAGAAAATGAAAAGCCCCCCATCATATTCTATGTCACCTACAACTTTAATATGAGACTCGGTTACCACTATGTGTGTCTCAAATCAAGTAGAAATCACATCAACTTAGGACCAGTGTTCCAGATTCTCTTACGTAAGTGAACCATAGATGAGAATTGTAGGCCCTCCACCCATATCAAGTAAAAACAAAATTCCCTTATGTTTCCCTATCACATAGAACAGATGTTTTTGGGATCCTACAGAACTACATGAGGCTTAATTCCTAATCTCACAGGATACGTAGTGATGCTTAGATTCGACAACCTAGCCTAGACACTGACAAAAAAAATTTCCCTTTCCATAATTCATGGGTCATACATATGGATAAGGGCCCATAAGGTCATGATTAATCATGGTCTAGGTAGTCTCAAAATTCTTAGGCACACCTTTACCTTTTTTCACACTACACACCTTGGAAAAACATGGATCCTTATATTTATCCAAGGGCATCTGGGATGGAAGGACAGTGTCCTGCAAACACCTTTGATTGACAATGCATATCATGCCCTGGTGGCTTTGCCTACGTCTCCAACAAAAATGGTTGTAAATAAATGAAAAATTTGTCTCCATGAGATTCATCTTCTAGATTAGTACGCCCAGTGGATTTAAATACCTATGTCATCCCTCCTGATTCAGGTCATCCCAGGACTATGGTTTACACCTTCTATCATAACTCACATAAATGGAATGTCAGAACACCCTAACTATGATTAACCTGAAACATTTGAAGACCTCTACAAGGCCAAAATTTTCCTCACCTCATGATGTAGAACTATGAGTCCAAAATCATCCTTACCACATAAATTTATACTACATGGCCAAAATTGTCATCATGATATGACGTTAAACTGCATTGCAAAAATCATCCTCCCTGCATGGCGTTAAACTGGAAGGCCAATATTGTCCTCACAGCATGACTTTAGATTACAAGGCCAAAATAGTCCTCACCACATGACATTAAAATACAAGGAAATATATTTATCCTAATAGAGCCCAAACTGATTAGTTCACTATTCTAAGACGGTGACATGAAACCCTTGTGATCCCTTATTTCTCACACCGACCATAGCTCACATGAGATTATGTATCGTAGTAAGAGATCCATTGTGACATTATGGAAAAAGGGACAATGAATTTGTTCCTAGAATCACTGCCCTAAATGGAATGTCCCGATTACCTCCCCCCAGATGAACTGCATGTCCTGGAATTGTGATGTTAAACGACCGGGTATCCCAAGGATAGAATGAATACCTCACCCAGCGTACGGGTTAGATCTACATAAGGGACGCCCTTCCATGAGTAAATCACAGCCCAAATGACCCCAACATGTCCTAGTATACCTCTACCATATTCCAATCTCCATGCTTTAAGTGATATTGAATCCCCATTGTAATGCCCCAACCTCAGTTACCCAGAGTCAGGGCATTATTACGTATCATTGGCATGATCACAAAAGATCAAGTCTCGAAAGACCAATTAGTTTAGTAGCCTTGGAAGTAATAGATACATTCATATGTTTTATATTACATTATAAAATGATAAACTAACAAAACATTGTTTCCATATACCACACTCATATTCCCTCACACTATTACTGCAGGTCAGTCATAAAATACTTCTTCACATCTAGGAAAAAATTAAACATAGAAAGGGGTGAGCTTAGAGGCTTAGTAAGGATAAAAATATAGCAAAAACATTCTTTAATAAGCATAAACATTTAAGGAAATGTATAATACTAAGACAAAATCTTTTTGTACTAGAACTTCAGCATAATATGGCAAAGATAAAATCAAATAATTCCATTTATTTACTCACACAGATATTCAACTAGTCAAATAATCACATGAAATATCAATAGCCACTTTTATAGTGATGGAATGCATAATGCCAGACTATCATAATCACATAGTCCTGGCCTTGTGCCAGGACAACAATTAAGATTTTGTCAAGGCCTTGAGCCAAGACACTAGTTTGCCTTAGGAGACCTACCTATGCATCGAGGAGCTATCGAGGGCTCCACCTTTTACTTACTATGTCCAATTCATTCCTCATACGAAAAGTTTGAAACATAACATAAATTTTTTTATTAAAACTAGCATACAAAATTTCAATACTATATCCACAAACCCTGAATGGTATAAAAATAGCACATCCATAGTTAGACATAACTCATTCAATACAATATGGATGATTTTATTGTAACAGATTAACCTAAATCAAGAATAATGAAGTATATTCACGTAGATGAAAATAAACATTAAAACTATTTGAGAGAAATATCCCTTATTTCTCGAAAACATTTAAAAGTCTCACAATTTATCAAGAAGCCATTTAAAATATATTTTTGAATCAATGTGTCCCATACCACTTTGAAACTTTTAAATGGATGTTTAATTTTAAAACTTTAATGTCCATATAAATAAATCCATAAAACCATTTTTTAAAAATGGACATTAATGAGAATGATTTAGAATAATAAAATTTTAAAACATTTTAAAATTATATTTTAGTTAGAGTTCATATCCAAAAGAGAGACACTTGAATACAAATAATTGATGTAATAAAAACATCATAATATCATGGGAATAAATGGATTCATGATATACTATGTCAAATTACATTATATAAACCATATAAAAGTGAATTGGTGTATAACAACAACGAAGTCTTAGAGGAATGTAAATTGAGATGAAATCCTTTATAAAGACTGTATCCTTAGGTTAAGGATAAATCAATGACATAATTATGTGTGAAAAATATAAATACACAAAATATTATTTTATATTCAATGTAAATCAATCAGAGTACATTCACACATATTCTTGTAAAAACAAAACCAATGAATTGGATGATTAACTCAATAAATGGAGATTGAGTTAAAAATACTCTTTTGAAGTTCATATCGATGACTTGAGAATTTATCAATGAAGTGATTATGGTTATAAAAAGTATATCCACAGAAAGGAGAGTGGAAATTAATACAAAAATAATAAATAGTGATTCCACCCATAATCATGGAGTAAAATAATCAATGAAGTGTGTGTAAAGCCGAATGAGTGGAAATTGAAATTTGAAAATCCCTAACCAATATGGTAACTTACGAAACATACAACCCAAGAAAGATGGATCAGAAAATGAATATTTATTTACTAATTAATTAAATTATATTACCCAAATAATACAATCATGGACAATATATATGCCACACAAAATGAAATAGTGTCCAATATTTCATGAATCTCACGGGAATAAAAAGTGAGATGAAAAACCATTACTTCATTGTAATAAATCGAGTTGTACGACCAAATGTTAATAACAACCAAATGGATGATAAGAATACCATGAATATAAAAAATAATCATGATAATTTATATCAAATTGATTTAAACAGTACACCACATTCAATAAATAAGATTTGAATAATTAAAATATCATATAATTAAAAGTGATATAAGAAGCCCCATACTTTGTAATTTTCCTTTGCCGAGGGTAGTTTAACCTCCTCTTCTTCGGGTTATTCCTTTTGATTTGATCAAAAGGTATCCTTAGGATGCCTTTATAACTAAAATAAGGCCTCTAATATGAAGGTAGGATTGTTTAGAGGGTATTTGGGTAGAGGTTGGCCGAGCCAAATAGCATTGAAGTTGGGAATTAGACAGAAGGTGGAGTTCCCTTTTATAAGAGGGGTGAGGAGCACCTAATGTAAAGCTATAAATATTATTTTATAATAAAATAATTTTTGGGTTATAATGGGTCTAAAATGGATTATTTATAGTCTAAGGGGTGTATGGGTCGAAAAACACTAAACCGATAGGTTTTAGACCGGTTTAGGTCAATATATTAACTTTATCTTTTAGATTTTACTCTTAGTTAAATAGTTTTACATTTTCCATGTCTCTTTGAATTTTTATATTTTATTGGTAACAAACATACTATATACTTCCGATCGAACCCCAAGTGGTTAAATAATGATACACCAATCATTATATAATTCTTTTTGCCGAACCTTAGATTTTTAGGAACAGAATATCAATTTATTATATAATATTGGTTTTAAAAACTCTTTTATGTCAATTTTGATGCTATTTGGTATTTTGTTTTTTTCTAAATTCATAACAACATTATTACTTTGAATATAATTCATAAAAACAACCCTAATATGTAATATTATCCTATAAAATTATTGTAATACATAAAAAGTGTTAAATTAAATTTATTTATATATTTATAATACCAATTACATTAATATTTCATTAATTAGGTAATTACTTCCTCATCATTGTGTCATTAGTAAATTAAATTTTTTAATGTCTAAAAATTTAAAATAAAATATAATTATGTAGAAATTTTTTTTATCTTTCTAATGAATATTTATTGTCAAATTTATCTAATGTTTAACCCTATATTAAAAATATAGTAGTTATTTAACATTGAATTTAACACTTTTAAATCTTCTTTGAATTAAATAATAATAAATGTCCTAATCTAATCCAAGTGGACCAAAGAGGTTCATATTTTATTCCTAAGGTTGTTTTTGGTAGAATTATACTTATCCAATAGAATTAGGACATATGTTAGTGTAATAATAATATAATTTTTACCCTTAATTACCCTATTTACTTTTAACCATTGTAAATAAAAGTAAAAAGATACTATTCCCCAAAAATTATTTTCATCTTATTGAAACATATTTTTCTTACAGATATTAACCATGTCTCTCAGATTTATGAAATTCCCCTTACAGATGTGGTATAATTACATTTTAAGTAAATTTGTAAATACTCCAAGGAGGTGGGTAAAAGACAGTAAAAAGTTCAATAAAATTATTATATATTGAAAATTTATTAAACTGACTCCAATGAATTACATTGAGCATATATATGTATTATGTATCTATTTTTACCATTAATAAATTTAAATAAAATAAAAAATTAGTTAAATAAAAAGTCGGTTTTAACCAATAACTTAGTGTTTTTCACTATTCATCAAAAATTGAAACTTTTCAGAAAAATACCAAAATTTCACCCAAAGATAATTTTTATATTCTAAATTAAACATTTAATTCTATTTTATGAATTTCAAAACATTGATGTTTCATTAAATAATTTAAAATTAATTCCCCTTGTCAAAAACAGAAAGCGTATTTTTAAGAAAAAATAACTATCAAATTATTGACACTTGTTTAAGTCTAATTTCAAAGTGAAATTACTTAAAATGACAATCATTTGATTAAATTTTAAAATTATAATCTAATTATATCTCTAAAACACTAAAATGAATAATTCATCACTATAAATTATTTGGATTTAAAAAGTTGTTTTCGGTTAAAATATAGAATTTTTCACTATTCACCAAAATATGAATGTTATCCGAAAAACACGAAAAATTTATTGAAACAAAATTCCAGTAACGCAATTATAAATAAGAAGTTTATTTTGTCAAATTGAATATATAAAGGTTTCATATATTGGTTTTAATAAGGGTTTCCATTAAAAGGCGGTAAAATAGCATTTTTTGAAAAATAATTCTTTTATGAGAAAATAATGAATTTGTTCTTACATTATGTCAATGAAACTTTTAATATGGATTCTAAAATTATAAGGATTATATAACGTTTGATACTCAGCTAATACTATTCATAACCACTTTTCAATGGCTAGTTTGGTAAGCCATGGTGCGCTTAAACTCATTGTTGTGTATAGTGCAAGTTATTGTATTACTTTGAAGAAATAACGTCTTATAAAATCTTGAGGTGTTACATTCTTCCTTCCTTAAATAAATTGCATCCTTTTAATTTGAAATTTTTCTTCGAAAATAACTGTTTGAAAATAGAAAATACCATTGTGGAAAAACCCACATCGGAAATAGAGTCAATAAAACTTTCACTTTAAAAGAACGAAAGAGAAGTACAGAGGCCACCCGTGATAACCCATATTGGATTTCATATAGGAAACCATGGATATGGTAGATAAACTAAGTGTCATGTTCTAATAGATAGGGATATGAAACATGATCATGATAAATTTAACAACAATAAAACCATAAACTGGTGATGGGACAAACAATAATTAGTTTCCCTGTAGGAAAAGTAAACAGACAAGGTTTTTCTGTTTTAAGTTACACTTGATAATGATGAGGAATTTATTTATGAGATTGCCTAAGAACATAAAGAGATATACTTACTTTTTAAGTAGTATTTCATTCTTTAATAATTATCTACCGATGACTCATTTTTTTAACGATGAGTATTCAAGATGACTTGGTCACACAAGAGGATCTAGAATAAACATATATAGAATCACATGATCCACAATGGATAAACTATATATTTATCTTGAATTTATAGATTTATCAACACCAAAATGGTTAAAACAAGATCAGATGATCCCCGAAAGGATATTCCATTAGAAGAATAAACACTAATCTTAATTTCTAAAATTAAACGAACAATACCCCAATGTTAAATAAATACCATTCAATTAACAATTGTCCTTAAAATCCTTCAATATAATCCAAACTATTATTGAAACCCAAAACAGAAAGTAATTTGGTTATGTAGTCTTCCAAGTTAAAGTGTATCTCCAAATGACATCAGCTACTCTTAAAGTCACATACTATAAAGTAATTAACCAAATCACATATTCTCTATTATAGGTTAATCATTTCAATAAATAACCCAACTCACTATAAATCTACAATAAAAACATAGAAAAAAAATCCCCCATTACTCCTCAAATGAAATCCCATTGTATTCAATTTTCCTTTGGAATATAGTGTTCCCAATAGAGTGAACAGCTTCCAAAATAACATTCATCACTTAATCAACAAATCCATTTTCTATAATAAGGGTATTCATTTGATAAGGCAAAAGAACAAAAATCAAATCATTATTTATCAATAAATTCATTTATCTAAAAATCATTAGTCACACTAACCAGGGACTTCACATAGTCGAGTGGTAGGTGATAAATCCCAATCGTACTATGGTTGTGGGTTCGATTCCCATAGCTTTATCTGATGCAATGGGTTTTCACACGATATTTATGTTATCCTTTTTCAAAATATTTATTTTACAACATTACCAAAATGAGACAAATTCTTCAAAAGAACCATAACATAATTTAACCACAAATGTTATCTCTTACCTTGCATTTTCATCCCAAAATATAATAACTTGAAATTGCCTCAAACCCAATGATCATATAAAACCAAATGGTTATTTATAACAATATCCAATAGATAAAATATAATTCTTCCACAAATATCTTTTTCACATGACAAACAGAAGGGTTACAAATACAAGAGAAAATTATTCCAAAGTAATCCCATCAAAAAGGAGCACTAATACTTTTATACATTTATCCAACCATTTAGTTCCACATAGCTTCTTCTTTGACCACAAAAAATATCCTATAGAATAGGGAATTCACTCATGTAATGGTCAGGTCCCCTACATTTATGGAAAATGACAGTAAATGGATTCTTGGGACCATTTTTATTTTCTTCCATAGTACTCTTCATTTTTCCTTGGCAATTATTCACATTATGTACTTCTTTCCCACATGTAAAGCATTTATTTGTTCCATTGATACACTTTCCTGGGTTTCTCCTTCCCCATTTCCTTTATGATGGAAATTGGGGATTCTTTTCTCCATGGTCTCCACAACTGGAGCTCTTATCATTCATCTCCTTTCTCTTCTATTTTGAGTCCGTGAATTGGTTAATATAAATGTTGTTGATCATATTTTTGTAAAACTGATTTTGAATGAACACCATATCTTTTACGCCTATCAAAATTCCATTTTTTTATCATTCCCACCATCTTTCCTACCTTGTACATCATTCTCAAAGTTACTATGACTTCCTTAGAATCCTGCCATTAACTAAAACTAGAATGCATTGTGTGAGTAATAGTATTCATAAAATCATTTATAGAATATCATGACACCATATTTTCAATTTGAAACACCTTAAGATCATCCAAGGTCATTTATTCTCATCTTATATTAAAATAATTCAAATCAGTTCTTAAAAATAATGTAAATTATCCTAAGAATATCCCCCCGGAGTGTCATACCGAAGAGTGCAGCAAGGCTCATTGTCGCGCACTAGTTCCTAGATGAGTCTAGCTCAATGAAGTGTTTTCGGGTTTTACCCCAAGGTACATCTGTGCCAGAGCTGCCTCTACCTGCTTTTATCTAGACATGGATGTATTACTTGGAAAACTCACAAAATCTCTACAATACCAAAATTCTAGGATGTTATTCTATACTAATCCCCAAATTCTATCTTAGGTCTATGTGCTCTAATTAGAGTTTATCTAAATCTACTTTCCATGGTTTGTACAAAACTTTCTCTAATACCAACTATAATGCCCCTACCCCAGTTACCCAAAGTCAGTGCATTATTATGTATCATTGGCATTATCACAAAACATCAAGTCACAAAAGACTGATTAGTTTAGTTTCCTTTGAAGTACTAGATATATTCATAATATTTACATTACATTATAAAAGGGAAAACTACAACAACATTGTTTCCTTAGACCACACTCATATCCCCTCAGACTATCCCTATAGATCAATCATAATATACTTCTTCGCATCCTGGAAAAAATAAAACATAGAAAGGGTTGAGGTTAGATGCTCAGTTAGGATAACAATATAGCGGAAACATTCATAAATAAGCATAAACATTTAACGAAATTTATAAGAATAAAACAAAATCCTTTTAAAAATGAAATTCAAAATAAAATTTAAAAGATAAAATAAAATTATGCCATTAAAATACTCATATGGATATTCTACTAGTCTAGTAATCACATGAAATATCAATAGAAACTTTCATAGTGATGGAATGCGTAATTTCAGACATTCATAATCACATAGTCAAGACCTTGTTCCAAGACTATAAATATGATTCTCTCAAAGACATGTGCCAAGACACTAGTTTGTCTCATGAGACCTACCTATGCATTGAGGAGCTACAGCAGGCTCCAACCATCACTTACTATGTCCATTGAATAACTCATTGGAAAATTTTTAAACATAACATAAACATTTGTATTAAAACTATCATACAAAATGTCAATACTTTATCCATAAGCCATTAATGGTATAAAAATAGAACATCTCCAGTCAAACATAACTCATTCAATACAGTATGGAGGATTTTATAGTAACAGATTAACCTCAATTGAGAATAATGAAGGATATTGACAGAGATGAAAATAAACATCGAAACAATTTGAGAGAAATATCCTCCTTTTTCTTGAAAACATTTATAAGTCTCACTATTTATAAAGAAGCCGTTTGAAATAGATTTTTTTATAAAAGTACCCCATAATACATTGAAACATTTAAATGGAATTTTTATTTTGAAATCATTAATGCTCATATAAATAAATCCTTAAAACCATTTTTGAAACATGGACACTAATGAGAATGATTTTGAATAATAAATCATTAAAGCATTTAAAAATGATATTTTAGTTAGAGTTCTTAACCAATAGAGAGACCCTTGAATAAAAATAATTGATGTAATAAAAACATCATAATATCATGGGAATAAAGGGATTCATGATATACCATGTAAAATTAATTTATATAAACAATATAAAAGCGAATTGGCATATAACAACAAAGAAGTCTCAATGGAATGTAAATTGTGATCAAATCTCTTATAACGACTGTATCTTAAGGGTAAGGATAAATCGAGGGAATAAATATTTGTCAAAAATATAAATACACTCAATTTTGTTCAGTATTATGTGTAAATCAATCGAATGATATTCACACATATTCTTTTAAAGCAACACCGTTGAATTGAATGTTTAACTCCAACAATGGATATTGAGTTAAAATTACTCTTTTCATGTTCATATCGATGACTTGAGAATTTATCAATGGAGTGATTTTTTTTATCAAATGTATATCCATAGAAAGGGAAGTGGAAATTACTACACAAATAATAAATATTGATTCTACACATAATCCTGGAGAAAAATAATCAATGAATTATGCTTAAATCTGAATGAGTGGAAATTGAGATTTGAAATTCTCTTACCAATTTGGTAACTTATGAAACATACATCCCAAAAAAGATGGATCATAAAATTAAGATGTAATTACTCATTAATTAAATTATATTACACAAATAATACAATCATGGAAAATAAATATGCCACACAAATGGAAATAGTGTCCAATACAGAATGAATCTTACATGAATAAAAAGTGAGATTAAAAACCCTTACTTCATTGTAATCAATCGAGTCGTATGGAAACAAAGTTAATAACCACCAAATGAATCACAGAATACGATGAATATAAAGATAATAATGATAAAATATATCAAATAGCAGTACACAATACACCACATTAGATCAATAAGTGGAGATCAATGGAAATATCACAGAAATTAATGTGATATAAGAAACTCATTACTTTGTATGTTTCCTTGTTCAAGGGTAGGTTGACCACGTCTTCTTTGGGTTGTTCCTTTTGATTTGATCAAAAAGGATCCATAGGTTGGATTTATGACTATAGGAAGTACTCTAGGATGAATGGAGGGTGGTTCAGTGGGTATTTGGGCAGAGGTTGGTTGAGCCAAATGGATTTGAAAGTGTGAATTAGAGAGAAGATGGAGTGCTCTTTTATAAGCTGGGTGAGGGGAACCTTAGGAAAAGCTAGAGATATTATTTTATAATAAAATAATTTTCACTTTATAATGGCTCCAAAATTAATTATATAAATTATAAGGTGGGTATGTGTCGAAAACCACTCAACCAAAAGGTTTTAGATAGGTTCGGGTCACTATATTAACATTATCTTTTTGATTTAACTCTTAGTTTAATAGTTTGACATTTACCATATCTCTTTGTATATTTATATTATGTGGATAATAAACATAAAATATACTTCCAATCCAAATCCAAGTGGTTAATTAATGATACACCTATCATTATATATGTACTTTTCCTGAACCTTAGATTTTTAGGAATAGAATATCAATTAATAATATAATATTTGTTTTAAAAACTCTTTTATGTTAATTTTGACACTATTTGGTATTTTGTTTTTTCTAGAATAATAACAACATTAATACTCCTAAAAAATTAATCTAACCAACCACAATATGTAATATTAATCTATAAAATTAGTGTAATTCATAAAAAGTATTAAATTCCATTTATTTGGATATTTATAATATCAATTATTTTAATATTTCTTTAATTAGGTAATTACTACATCATTATTGTGTCATAACTAAGTTAAATTATTTAATGTCTAAAATTTATAAATAAAATATAATTATGTAGGAAATAATTTTAGATTTCTAATGAATATTTATAGTTCAATTTATCTTATGTGTAACCCTATATTAAAATTGGTTTAGTTATTAAACATTGAATTTGACACTTTTAACTCTTCTTTGAATTAAATAATAATAAATGTCCTAATCTAATCCAAGTGGAGAAAAGTGGTTCATATATTATTTATAAGGTTTGTATTTTCTCGAATTATACTTATCCAATAGAATTAAGACATGTTTTATGGTAATAATAATATCATTTTTACCCTTAATGACCATATTTACTTTTAACCGTGGTAAATAAATGTAAAACCTTACTATTCACCAAAAAATATTTTAGTCTTATTGAACCAAATTTATCGTACTACTATCAGCCATGTCTCTCATATTCTTTAAATTCCACTCACAGAAATGGTAAAATTATGTTTTTTTTAAATTTGGAAATACTCCTAGGAGGTGGGTAAAAGACGGTAAAAAGTTCAATAAAATTTATATGTAAAAAAATATTATAAAGTGACTCTAATGAATTAAATTTAACATATATAGGTATTATGTATCATTTTTGAACTAAAATAAATTTAAATAAAATAAACAATTATTTAAATAAAACGTCGGTTTTAACCAATAACTCTGTGTTTTTTACTACTCATCCAAAAATTGAATGTTTTAAGAAAATTACCAAAATTTCACCCTAAGGTAATTTTGAGATTCTGATTTCAAAAATTATGTCTATTTTACCAATTTCAAAACATTGAGGTTTCATTGATTAATATAAAATTAATTCCTATTGTCAAAACCAAAAACCGTATTTTTTATAAATAATAACTATCAAAAGATTGACACTTGTTTACGTCAAATTTCAAAGTATAATTACTTACAATGACCATGAATTGATTAAATGGTAAAAATATAATTTAATTATAATTATAAACCATTAAAATGAATAATTTAGCACTATAAATTATTTTGATTAAAACAGTTGTTTTCAGTTAAAATATAGTATTTTTCACAATTCACCCAAATATGAATGTTATCAGAAAACCCCCAAAAATTTATTAAAACTAAAATCATATGTCCCGATTCTAAATAAGAAGTTTATATTTTCAAATTTAATGTATTAATGTTTCAAATATCGTATTTAAAAAGGGTTCTCCATTAAAAGGAAGTAAAATTTCATTTTTTGAAAAATAATTCTTTTATCTGAAAATAATGATTTTGATCTTACATTATGTCTAAGAAACTCATAATATGGATTCTAAAATTATAATTTTTATATAAAGGTCAAAATTTAATTAATACTATTCATAACTACTTTTGAACGGCTATTTTGGTAAGTCGTGGAGCGGTTGAACTCAGTGTCACGTGTAGTGCAAGTTATTACATTACTTTGAAGAAATAACATAATATGATATCCTGGGGTGTTACACCCATAACACTCCAAGGCCATCTAGGATGGAAGGGAGGTGTCCTGTGGACACCTTTGATTGACTATGCATATTATGCCTCGGTGGCCCTACATGCATCTCCATAGAAATGGTGGTCAATCAAAGTACAATTTTCCCCATGAGAGTTATCTCTTATCTCAGTTCACGCAATGGATTCCAAGACTAATTCTACCACTTTCAAATCAAGGGTCTTAAATGTTGTGGTTTACATTTCCCCCTTTCTACACATCCTGAATATATTGGAAC
This sequence comes from Viscum album, assembly GCA_963277665.1. Lineage (NCBI taxonomy): Eukaryota > Viridiplantae > Streptophyta > Magnoliopsida > Santalales > Viscaceae > Viscum > Viscum album. The sequence continues at coordinate 1,547,763,780 of OY728142.1, forward strand.
ATATGGGCCCGATTCACTTTTTTTCTTATTTGAGGTTTCTAAAAGATATCCTATTCGCATGTGAAAAGATGATATACATGAAAAGGAAGAGTTTTCCCACTCATTTTCAGGTTTCCCTAAATAATTTCAGGTAAAAATAATCATCTTGTAACCGAGGGCACCCCTGATCGAAGGTCATGCACCATATTCATAATGTTCCTAATCTCCATTATCCTCAATGGCCATCATAGGCGGGAGGCCAGTGTCTTGGGATCACCTTTGTTGGACTCTACATATCATTCCCTTGTGGCTCTGATTACATCACCCACAAAAATGGTCATCAATCGAAGGAAAATTCATCACAAGGAGGTTCATTTCCGTCCTTTGTACGCATAAATGGTATTCACGTCTTGTCACATCCCATGATTTGGAATACTCATGGACGACAGCTTATGTTCCTCCTTCTTCCCAACTGCCCCTGGCATAGAAAGGACTCTTGAATGAACTGACCACTTTCCAGATCATCCTCATACATGCAAGAAATGTGCGAGAATGATTTCCCAATCATGGCTGATGTGAATGTTCCTAATGTTCTTATAAAAACTACTCCAAATGACCACCTACTATGGCTCCCAAATTCAAGACAATCCAAAATGTGGCAAATCCCACCTCTACATTTGGAATGGAAGTCTAGTGTCCTGCGGATTCCAATGATTGAATATGAATATCATTCCTTAGCGGCTCTACATATGTATCCCAAAAAAATTGTCATCCATCAAAGGAAAATTCATTCCTTGGAGATTCCTTTCATACCTCTGTATTCCAAAAATGGATTGTGAGCCTAATGCATGTCCAGAATCCACAAATAAAGGGCCCTAAAAAATCCCTAAAACATGCCTAAAGGATATTAGATCATTCACAACTAATGGTCCTAAGTCAGGGCCTTACCCCATTAAATTGGGTAAAAATTATTCGACCTAAAACATCAATAATAAGTTTGAATGGAAGGATTTTGAACTGCCAGAAAAAAAGATACCATACATTCGAAAGGGAAATTCCGCAGAAGGAACCTCTATATGAAAGTAAAGTATGGGTTTGTTAAAAAAACATTGAGTCATCAATAAAATCTGTAAGGCTTGTTAAGTCCAAAACCAGCAAAGGCCCACATAAGAAAAAGTCAATTCATGCCCACTTAGCCTCTTTCAAGTAGGTTTATGAAAAAATTAGGGTAATAATGAAATAACAATTATGGTTCATGAGGTATTCCATTCAAACTCACCGATTTGTTAACTATTCTTGCTGATTCCCTTGGATTAGGAAAAAATTAGAGCTCGATTCAGTTATCTCAGTTTTAAATTTACAAGTCACGGTTTAAAATTAATAATATACTCAAATGATCTTGTCATGAAAATGATAAAAGATGGAATTTAGAGGAAAATTAGTTCCATCATAATCCATGAAATATATGGTGGACTTCTAAAACCTGGAGCTTCTACCTGATAACATGATAATACTTTTACAGGAGATATTTGGCAGAGTCGCAAAGATGCATCAATGATTGGTGAGATTCCTCAATGGATTGGCGAAGCTTTAATAAGTTTTTAGTCTCAAATTATTCACTTACTCACACCTCCTTCTATTTTCTCATGGCATGGAGGATGGTTATCCCTCCCTCCTACATTTTCCATCTCCCTTCCTCGACGGTAGCTACGACCCGATCCCTCTCCCAATTGTGCCATTCCAGTTTCTGGCCTTGTTGCTCCACTTTCGGGTCAAGATTCTCCATTAGATATTCTAGCTTGGGGAGTTTATGTTTCAACTTTGCAACTGTCCTGACATGAGTGATAGCTTATTCAATGAGGATTTGACATGTAGTCACCAGATAAACCATAAAATCTTCCACATAGAGTTACGATTCAATTGCACCTATTGCATATTTAGAAACAACCACATGCCTTATTATATCATGAAGTCCATGATAGTTAAATCCACAGAAACCTAGAACTATTAATTGGCAGTTTAACCTTATAAATTTTGATGTCATCTCTTCCAATGGAGTCTGAGAGATTAATCCTCAGATGTTCATCCATGATTTGTTTCGGGTAGGATGAAATTCAACTATTATTTATTGGTTGGTATTTAAATCACTCCATGATGATGAAATGTAGTTAGTAATTTAATCCACTAGAGAGATACGTGGTTTGGAAGCTATAGCACGACGTCACCATACATTAGCCTTGCCTCTATTAACTATAACAGATGTTAAGTTTGGAACATTCACCATTTCCAAAACCTGTGGTTCTGATTTTTAGGAAGAAGAGGAGATGAAGATACCTCTAACCGCCAAAGCAGTATCATTTTCCAAAACAAGTGGTGATACATCTTCAGTCATTAGCCACGCTCCATGAATATGAGATAGTGATGACGACCCGAAACCATGTACAGTTAGAACAGAAGTCCTCAAGACGACCCTTAAATGTTTTCTGATCAGAATGAGATTTGTGGGGATAGTCATTTCGGATAAAGTTATTTGTCTCAGAATACTGGGGGTAGAAAACATAACGCTTATCTGTATTGTAAAAAATGGAATGATATCCTACTCTATATTTTCTGGAGAGAAAACATCAGCCACCCCAACCGTGACTTTCTATGAGCCACCATAAGAAGGAAGAGTATCAGATTATTAAGTGATTCCTTATGTCAGGACAAGATCCTCTTGGTCGAGATTTCCTTGCTCAATGATGACTGAAGCCCTTCCAAAATATGGCATAACTCGATGCTCATCACTACATTAATCCCTCACCACAATGACCACAATATAAATCACTATGAGAATCAGTTCAGTACGATCAAATGATCCCTCGCCTTCATGATGGCCTTCTACTATTGGGGAAGAAACCTTTCGAGTAGGGGCATGCACATCTAAGGGTTTAGCAACATCCCATGTCTCCTCAAAAGGCTCTATTTCCCTGTTCTGATCAGCTGTGATAGATGGTGATTCTTCCTCTACCATGAAAGGTATGGGGTCTATATATTCCCAAGAATTCGTTTCTTGATCACCGATGGGCCATGCGTCAACGTACATATACGTACCGATGAGTCAACATGGTAAGGATATTTGGTTCAATCACCAGGTTAGAAGACATTTACTTGTGATCCCCCCATTGAAGGCACTTCAACATCTAGGAAAATTGCTTAAGATTCATTGACATTTGGGGAGTTGTCTCATAAATATGATAACAGAGAGGATATAGAGGAAGAAATGCCTTGTAAGGGTCGGTAATCACTGCCTCTATATTCTATTTGGATCTAGAAGATCCCTTAGTAGTACCCCCTACTAGTGAGGGAGCATATTCTCCAGCTACAGTACCTCTAGGTGAATAAGTTGGAGAATATGTTATCTCCTGAGACCAGGCATCCCCCTGAAAAAAATTAATAATGAAAGAGGGGAAGCTTTCAGCATTCTTTCACTAAATGAATTTAAGTCCAAAGTTTGTAGATAAGACCTCTCCCATGGGCCGTTGGAATACTGCCATCAATGCCACACAGTCTGACCAGTAATGCTTGTCTACATGAGCATGAAGCCACTAATCTATTTCAGTTAGGTAAGAAGCCACCTCATCAGGCTCTTCATCAACTAATATACAGGTAGGAACAATGGCTCCCCCAAAACTAGGGAGATAGAATCATTACCTATGAACAAGTATCCTTTTATCTTTATCTGAGGTTATCACCCTCAACTCATCCCATACTCTCCAAGCTACTGGAAATGAAATCGTAATTGGGATGGATGATGATGGGGGTTAACATGAGGTAGTCGGCCAGGCTTTGACAACCGTTAACAATTACCTTGGGTCCCAGAAATCGCAGGACCTCGAGAAGAGTAACGTTTTTTAGATGATGGGAATGAAGAAGAATCCTTTTTCATGGCGGCCATAGTAGGTAAGCCAACAATTTCATCATCATTATTAGTGGTTTTTAGTCGCAACATGGAATGAACCTGATGCGAGTACCTGTAGTGGCCACTTATGGAGCGGATAAGGGTCTTTAGGTCCTTATGGCAGCATGCCACCTCATCTGGATCCTCCTAGAAAGAAACTTCAGTCAGTGCTGACAATAAACCAATATCATCAAGGGAAACATCCCTAGTCTTGAGGATTTTCCATAAATTAAAAGTGGACTGACCATGGGAGGATTTATGTCCTCTCAAATGGTATCATTGCCTCTATGCCACTGGAAAATTGTTATCTTAAGGAATGAATGATTGACGCCCCCCCCCAACAACCCCAATAGTTTATTTAGTTTCCCATGAGTTCATAACCCCATATTTCACAAATTTCCTGAGGAGGGAGCTAAGGGACCATCAAATAACATTTCCAAGTTGAGGGTCCTCTCCTGCTTCCTTTTTCTTCTGCTTTCCCAACCCCATGGATGACCTGGGATTCACCACAGTGGGAACCAATTCGGTCAATTGGCCATCAGGATATTAGCTAACCTAGGACTCTACATTATTCTTGGTAACTAAGGGATCAAAATACAAAGAATCTGGAATTTTCTCTGGGATCTGGGTGTCCTCCCAAGTAACCATTTTCCAAAGTTGGGGATCTATGATAAGATGTTTCTCCTAGTGAGCACTTTTAAGAGAATGAGGGAATAACTTTTGAACACAATTGAATTTTAATCTAAACCTACAGGGTTCATTTCCCTCACTAATGAGTTCCATGTAGGACCCGGGGACACCCTGAGAGGGGAGGGTGAATCATGGTGACAAATTTTTCTTCTAATGTGATGGATCTTGTTCCCATGTTGGTAGGATCTTGTTAAACCTGTATGATGAATATGATCAGAAAGAAAACATTCACATGCAGAGAGGTGAAAAAACCTTTTTTACTTGGTTCACCACTAAGGGATACGTCCAAAGAGCATATGCCAACTGTTTTTCGGTCATACCAAATTCCACTAAACCTTCAATAGGTGTGGATTACAATGGTTCTGGCACAGTCACTTTTTTCCAGGCTCACTGCCTTTACAAAGGTTTAGGGATAGCTCACTACTTCTCTTAGATCACTTCTGTTGACTCCCCCTAGCTCACTGCCCTTGGTGAAGTCCCACTTAGTTTATAGATGTGAAGGTCGCTTCATCATTGCAAAAGAATGCATCATCTGTTGTATGCAGGTCCTCTGTTGATGTTCTACATCCTCCCATAGACTAATCTCACATTACACCAAATGTATTGGAAAAAATACAAGCTTTACGTAGCCCCATAAAGATTGGCTTACTTCAGCCACACGTGGCACACTTCTCCAATCCCGGCACGTAAGTTTCAAGATGACACACAAGTCCAGCTCTCCCACTTGCGTGACACACACTTCTTCAACTTCAAACTTGTGCAACTCACATTTTTTCCACCCAAATAGGTTTTGGCACACAAAGGTCAACTATTGAATTTCTTCAAATCTTGGCGCTCATGTGTCACAAAACCACCGACGCAACACTTCCCTAAATCCAAACTTGGGAAACCCTCACCCTTTCTCGCCCACACTACCTTGGACGCATATAGAACAATTTCCGCGCAATGTCAACTTGCGCGACCCACCACCACTTGTGCGAGCACTTAACATGCGCGACAGGATCTCTTATTTTCACAAAGTCTAAACTTCATACCGAATGAGGAGGGGTAAAACACTATTTATAGGCATTAAATACCTTGTGCGACGGTGCACAAGTCTTAACTCATTAAGAATTTTTCCCTATGCAAGTCACTTGCACAGCCAAACTTAAAACTTGGGCTCCCTTCTCCCTTTTCCATATTTTCATGTTCTAATCTTGAAAAACAAAGGCATGAAAGTTTCCTCTCCATCAAGTGAACGTCGTGCAAGTCTATTTTTTAGAAATCGCTTTTCTCTATTTTTCAATTTTCTGGCCTGGAAATTTGGAAGCCATTGGAAAATGGTGCCACCTTCAATACTATTATCTACTTGTTCTGTATGATCCATTCACATTCTGAACTTCCACTAGGGATGGACAACAATCAAAGACCATACTCCAATTCATGCCAAGAATAACCATGGTTCCAACAATAGATTTCCATCCATAGGAAATCCACAAAGGCAAGAATCAAATTAGCCAATACTCTAAGTCTACATGATCAATGCTCAGTGTAGAAAACAAGAGAGAAAGCTTGAATTTGGTTACCATGTTTTGGAATTCTCAAAGATTCCCATAAAATTCTCTTATAATGTCACAGAAGAAATACATGCCTAAATTTACAGTGTCTTAGAAGAATTACTTTCATAAATTATTCCTTTCTCCCCTATTGAAAATAAACCCAAAGATCGGTAATTTTTCATTGTTCAGCTCAAACCGCACTCCCCCTGGATATTATCTCCCCCACAAACTTGCATCGCATCCATAAACAGATTAAAAACAATTATCAAAACTGGGGAGAGATGAATTTCGTAACCTTTTTATGCACTAGGAGGTGGCTAAAAACCGAGGTTCAACTGATACTTCAGAAACACAGTCACTGACAATGGCTTGATCAGGATATCAGCCACTTGCTCATCAGTTCCCACATGATCCATTCTAATCACTCCTTTCTCAACTTTTTATTTGATAAAGTGATACCTGATTTCAATATGGCTTGTACAAGAATGTTGAACAAGATTATTCATAAGATCAATTGCACTCTTATTATCACAGTAAATTCACATTGGTTGCTTCACCTCATCACCAATATCTGTTAGATGTTGCTTCATCCACAACAGTTGAGTGTATGCCTTTGTGACAATGATATACTCAGCATCCTCAATACTAAGAGAAGTACATTCATATTTCTTACTCAACCATCCAACACATTTATTCCCATTATAGAATGATCCACCACTACTGTACTTTCTATCCACTACATCTCCAGCCCAGTCTGCATCAGAAAATGCTGATAATTCATTGTCTCTTCCTAGAGAAAAGTATAAGATGCAATTGTGATTACCTTGAATATACCTCATGATTCTTTTTACTGCTGCCATATTTTAATCCTTTGGATTACTCTGAAAGCAGGATACTAGATAGGTTGTAATGACAATATCTGGCTATGTCGCTGTTAGGAATAGTAGGCTCCCAATTATCCTCCTGTAAATAGTGAGGTCTACAGATGCCCCATCCTCATGCTTTTCAAATTTGGTTCCAACTACAATCAGAGTTGATATTGGTTTGGAGTCTTGCATATTAAACTTCTTCAGCATCTCTCTTGCATACTTTTCCTAAGAAATGAATGTGTAATCCTGCCTTTGAATCACCTGCAACCCCCAGAAATATGTGAGCTCCCCAATAATAGACATTTCAAATTCTGATTTCATGTGATTGACAAATTCATCCACTAATTTCTGCTTGCTTCCACCAAAAATAATGTCATCAATGTAGACTAGAACCATGAACTGATCTTTTAGATAATTCTTCACATATAGATTGTGGTATAATCCTCCTCTTTTGAATTCCAGCATCTTCAGATTCGAGTCCATCTGGGAATTCCATGCTCTTGGTGCATTTTTCAAACCATATAAAGCTTTCTTTAGTTTTCGGACCTTTATTTCATCAATACCAAAACAAAACCCACTGGTTGGTCAATGTAGACAACTTTTACGAGTACCTAATTCACGAATGCTATCTTGACATCCATTTGATATAATTTATATCCTCCTTGATGTTCCACGACATGGAAAATCCTGATTGACACCAGTCTAGCCACTGGATCAAAGGTTTCTTCCACCTCAATGCCTTAATTATGGGAGTATCCTTTACATACCAGTCGTGCCTTGATTCTAAAAATAATTCCATCTCATAAAACTTGTTCTTGATGATCCCTTTTATAGAAATCACATTGTGACCTTCAGGTCTCTAGGAAAGATCCCATGTTTTATTCTTGTCAATCTGATCTAACTCTTCCATCATGGATTTGACCCATGATTCATCATTTGCATCTTCTTCAAGTGAGGATGGCTCCATAACTGGCAAAAATGCAGATTACATGTTATTCCCCATCCTCCTTGTTTGAGTGGGTGGACTCCTGTCCCCAATTATGTTAGATGGATCAATATCTGCTCTTAGATTTCTCCTACGAGGTCCAGTTGCATTCTCTCCAGCCATAGTTTCTTCTTCAGATTCATCTTCTTAGTCAACATCATGTTGTGATTGCTATGTGTTTTGTACAACTTCCTCTATTTCTATATTTTTATTTTCTCCACTTTCACATTCCAACTCACTTTCTATCACATCAGTATATGAAGTCCTTGAAGAATTTGTGGTTTTCTCTTTAATTATATTAACATCACTGTTTTCCACAATCATTCCTAATCACTTTTTGATGCACATGTAGTCTTTTCTGTTCATTGACTATCCAAGGAAAATTCTTTCATCTGCATTATCACCATTCTTCCCTTGATTTAATTCTTTGTTTCTGAGGAAGCATTTACTTCCAAAAACACGAAAGTGTTTCAAAGAGGGATTCCATCCATGCCACAATTCATATGGTGTCTTTATCTCACCCAAATATAGTCCTGTTCAATTTTGAATATACACTGCAACTTAAACAGCCTACTTCCAGTAATGCAGTGGAATATGACTCTCAATCAGCGTAGTTCATGCCATGTTTTTCACCTGTCGATTCCTATGTTCAACAACTCCATTTTGTTGTGGAGTTCTCAGAGTAGCTACCTCATGTTGTATCCCTTTCTTCTCTTGGTAATATTCAAATTCAATGGATGTGTATTACCCTCCATTTTCAGATCACATCACTTTGATTGTTCATCCAGTATCATTCTTGGCAATTTGCCGATATGTTTTCATAGATTCAAGAACTTGGTGTTTCTTGTTAATGACCATAACACATTCCATTATACGATAATCATCTATGAAAAGGACAAACTACATTTATCCATGAGTTACAACAGCAATTATCGGCACACATACATCTGTATGAATTAGATCAAGAAGATGAGATGCCTTTTTCTTCTTTGGGTGACATGAACTGTAGACAAGAATTCCACGAATGCAATCATCACAAGACATTTCACGGTCATGCTTTTGGTTGGGAATGTCTATGAATATCCTCAATTTTAATATTCTCTCCAGGTCTTGTTGATTGATGTGTCCCAATCATCGATGTAACAAAATATTTTCTTCTTTAACAATCATGTAACAAACATTTTCTTTACTATCAACCTAATACAAGTTTCTTTCTGTTGTGCATCCCTTCATAAGTGAATTTCATGTCTTTCCCTTGATAGTGTAGCCTTTTTGATTAAAAGTAACTATAAGTCCCGAGTCAGAGATTTGACTCACACTGAGTAGATTATGATGCAGGCCATTTACATAAAGGACTTAAGTCTTATTTATCTCTCTATTAGCTAATTTAGTATTTCAATTTCCTTTGATTTTTAGAGCTCCACCATTACCAAATCGTATCGTACCATCAACCTTCATTTTGATATCCATTTACAGGACAACATTACCTATCATAGGAGTTGAACAACCACTATCTAGAATCTATGCACTGTGGCTTTATGTAGCATTGAGGTCCACCTCTACAACATTGTATTTCTTAATTTTCATACATTCTTTCCATGAAAAATTGGATTGAGTATAGAGCAATGATGGCCCTTCAATTATATAATCGGTGTACCTAGGTTCTTCATAGTCGAAATCTTTTTTGAGAGGAGAAAACCTGTTTGAAAGAGCAACATTGTCTTGCTTACAAGACTTGTCTTGTCTCAATCTTCGGCATGAGGTGTCCATTTAACTTCTATGTCGACAATTAATAGCCTTATGACTTAAGTTAGAACAATGAAAACAATATCCATAGAAATGTTTTCTTCTAAAAGAATTCGGATATAAATTTTTTCTCTTCTATTGAACTCCTATATCTTCTCCATTCAGTTAGATTCTTGCCTCTTCTCAATAAGACATGGTGTGGCCGAAATATCCACATAACTGACACTTCATGAGAGGAAATGTCTTCTTGCTTCTATTTTCCCTCATTCCTTCTTTTGTGGGATAATAGTATGGTGGATCCTTCTTCCACAAGGCTCGAAGATAATCTTGTTTTCTTCTTTCAGATTGAATTGGGGGTTTCTATTTCATCAATTCAAAAGAATTTCCCACATCACCCACTTTCTGATTTCCTTTATTTTAGTCACCTTTATTTGAAGCATTAGATGATTTTCCCTCATAGCCAATTCCACTATTTCCCATGCAGGCAGGTGTTTGATCAATTGAAATCTTTTCAACTCCATTAGAGCCACGTTTTTGTCTCTCTAACAGCTCAGCATCTATAAACCTTCCAAACTTTATTTTTTCCTTGATTTTATTGAAATTGAATCTTCTTCAAGTTTAATCCTAATAGTAACAACTTCCTCCACAAGACGCTAAGCAATCTTAGACTACTCCTCAAGTCTGGAGGTGAGGTCATTGATATCCTTTTCCTGCTCTTTAATTCTCAGCTTCATATCCCCTATATCATCATTGCTTTCAAGAATTTTAGACTGTACTTTCTCCAATTCATCCAGTAGTTCAATTTCAGCTTCATATTGATCACCATATTCAGTTTATGTTTCTACAATTTCTTTCCACTTATTGGAACTCTTATATTTAATATTCATCTTACTAACAACACCCTTAAGTTGCAACTCAGGATCTGCACTATTTTCAACTAATTTTCTCCACAAGTATCTTCTAATTTTTCAACAGTGTCTATTATAGAAGCATGGTTCCCAGTTTTATGTTATGGTTCTTCTTCATCACATAATTCATTATCATCTTCATCCTCTTCACAGACAAAACTATTCTTCAATTTTTTTTTCTAGATTTTATGTCTCCTTTCTTGAAAAACCTTTTTCGAGGCTTCTCAATGTTTTTAACATCACTATCATCATCATCGATATTTCTTAAGCACTGAGAAGTAATGTTCCGGACTTTTCCACAATGAAATCAATCTAGAGGTAACTTCCATTTGAATTTCCCTTTTCCCTTCTAGAACTCCATGTAAATGAGAGAAAGAATTTATCTTTCCTCATCGTCTTCACCACTACTATATTTTGATGTTTTCAGTTTCTCTATGTATTTGAATGTCATTTCCTTGCTTACTCATGTAGTAACATCTTCTTGTTTGACTCTCATTTCATATGCCACTAGACTACTCAACAGATCATCTAAATAGAGTTTTGAAATATATCTTTCCTCATGGGCTGACACCTTTTCATTGTACAGGGGTGGAAGTTTTCTTAATATTTTCTTTACAACGTCAATTTCATTGATTTCTTGACCTATACCTCGAATTTCTCCAACCACTTCAGTAATTCGAATGATGACGGAGTCTGCATTCTCATCAGGATGCATCTTCAAATCATCAAACCTATTGTGTATGACTTATAGTTTCAAGTCCTTCACTTTTCTATCTCCTTCATAAAAATTTTCAATTTTATCCCACATGGACTTTGCCGAGGTGCAACTCATTACCTTTAGATAGATCTGATCAAAAAGGGCTACGGTGAGAGCATTCTGTGCTTTAGCATTATCATCAAGAATTTTTCTATCGGCATCCGTCATAGCCAGCCTCATTGGATCAATAACATGAATACTGTGGATATTAGAAAAATAGACTTCCATTAAAATGGATCTTAGATGATATCTCATTCTATTCTTTTTAGATCAAGAAATTACTTCCATCGAAGAGAGGGTCTCCCCTGACATTAACTGCATTCTCTATGACGATAAAGGACAGATTCAACACCAGCAACCTTTTCGCTCTGAAACCACTTGTAGGACCCTGGGATACCCTAAGAGGGGAGGGGTGAATCAAGATGACAACTTTTTATTTTAATGTGATGGATATTGTTCCCATGTTAGTAGGATATTGTTAAACATGTATGATGAATATGATCAGAAAGAAATCATTCACATGTAGAGAGATATCACATCACTTTCTACTTGGTTCACCAATAAGGGATACCTCCAAGGAGCATACGCCGACAGGTTATAGGTTGTACCAAATTCCTCTAAAACATCACTAGGTATGGATTACATAGGTTTGGGAACAGTCACTTTGTCCCAGGTTCACTACATTTACAAAGTTTCAGGGAGAGCTCACTGCTTCCCTCAGATCACTTCTGTTGACTCCCCCTGGCTCACTATCCTTGGTGAAGTCCCTCTCTGTTTATAGACGTGAAGGTCTCTTCATCATTACAAAATAATGCATCCTCTGTGGTATGTATATGCTCTATTGAAGCTTGACTTCCACCTGTAGACTAATCTCACTCTACACCAAAGGTATCAGGAAAACTACCAGCTTTGGCGCATGCTCAGAAAGACTGGTGTACTTCAACCACACCTGTAACGCTTCTCCTATCCCCGTGCACAATCTTCAATATGGTGTGCAGGTCCAGCTCTCCCACATGCGTGACACTCACTTATTCAACTTCAAACATGTGTGACTCACATTCTTTTCCACCCAAACCGGTTTTGGCGTGCAAAGGTCAACTGTCATGCTTCTTCACATCATGGTGCACAAGTGTCACCAAAACACCTTCCCAACACTTCCTTCCCTAACTCCAAACCTGGGCGACCATCACCATTTCTTGCCAGAACTGCCTTGGATGCGCAAAAAAAAACTTCCGCCCAACTTCAACCTGCACGACCCACCACCACTTGTGTATCCACTTGACCTTTGTGATGAGACCTCTGATTTTCTCTAAGTATGAACTTCTCTCTGAATGAGGAGGGGTTGACCTCTATTCATAGGCCTTTGGAAACCCTGCGCGACAACACGCAAGTCTTCACTTAGTTTGCAAGTCTCGGCGTGCAAGTCACTTGTGTGACCAAACATAAAACTTGAGCGCCCTTCTCCCTTTGCCATATTTTCATGTTCTGATCTTGAAAAAAAAATGTCACACATGTTTCCTCTCCTTCAAGTCAACGACGCGAAAGTCTATTTACACCGAATGAGGATGGGTTTACCTCTATTTAATTCATGATTATTTACCCTTATTTCATTTATTACCTTTTATTTAGATTGTAAAAGGATTTAAGAATGAAATTGGGTAATGGTATTAAAATTTCATTAGTAGTATTATCCTTTTAAATATTTAAAAGCGTGCGTGGGTATTTAAATTTTTTTTTATGTTAAAGGTTTGGTTTCATTTGAATGTGATATTGTATCAAACAACACCATAATTGTGAAATGGTTTCAGAAATGGGACAATTTTTCCGAAGTTATTTTTTAATAATTGTTTTAATCTCATTTTATGAAGAAAAAAGGAACCCTCTTTACCAGGACTCATTTACAAAATATTAGAATTGTTTATTTTTAAAAATTAATAAAATGACCCATGATACTGGCTTCAGATCACACCCCACGTACTAACAATGGTGCCTATGTAGTATTTTTTCTTAATATGGGTTTCTTCATGCATTTATCTCAGTTTAGACCTCGTAAAATCTTCCTCAGGAAGTAGATTGTTTCCAAGATGAAGATAGTGGATTGAGAGTCACCTAGTGAGGGTGATCAATCCTTTGGTTTCATGAATTTGGTTGGAATGGGATTTTTTTTGGAATATTTATAATTTTATTTTTTTCCATATATATTATGTTATAGCATTGTAATATGTTTAAAAAATATTTAATTATCTGAGATTTCCATTAGCTTTTATCCTTGTTTCTTTATCGTTATTCCTTTTTGATGTATTTACATGGCTTCTTGATGGTCAAATCATACCTAATGAATATGTTTTCACCCCAGGTTATTTTCATCAATCTAACAATATTGGGGATGATATTTATGTTTTTGGAGGGCAATTTTGAGAATGATTTCAGGTGGTGACTAGTTTTGGATTGTCTTAATATTCTATGAAATTTTTTAATATTTTTTCCTTGTATTTTTATGAAAATTGAATCACTGTTGTATTCATTGGGAAATCATAGTGAAAAAGGTTACATTCAAAAAAATATAAATAACAAATATATATTTAGAGAGTCATATAATAATAATTTTTGTAGTAATATATTTTTATAAATTTAGTTTTCATATTTGATTAGTCATCTGTAATCATATTTTAATGCACTTCTGACATAGGTGGTTAAATAAATCCAATCATGAACACTCTTTAAATCAACTGGAGAGTATGGTTAAGGAGATGTTTGTTTTGAAACAACATCATTATAAAATTAAATTCATTATATAGTTTTTAATTTTTATCATGGATAACCAGATTTGAATATTCAATGATATTCTATGAAATCTAGATGAAAATTAAAATTACTTCATCGTGGGTGTGGGAGTCCTCACGTATGTATGTTTAGCATAAAAAATTATAAACTCTTGAGAGGTGGTTAAGGTGTGTATTAAACTGATATTTATGATTCTTAATTACATGATATATGTATATATATACTATTTTTCAACATTATAACACTTAATGAAATCCATGAATACTCGTAATGAAAGTAAGTGATAATTCTTCAGGAAGGATGTAGTCTTCACAACACACTAATGATGTCATTATGTTTTACTATGTGGATATAAATGAATAAAAAATTATTATACTCTAAATATAAGAACTAATATATATTAATGATATTGGATTAATAGTATTAACATGGTTATAAGATATTTTTATGAGTAATATTAAGATGAAAAACATTAGAATGAAATAATACTTATATTGGAGACTTGATCTTTCCATGGATTTTTCCTTGAAATTGAAGGGTTTATGATAACAATGAGTGACCATGGTATTATTTTTATTATAGATAGTTATAGAGATATTAAAAGTGAATAGTTTCTGTGTTGAATTATATGTTGAATTTCATCTTTGATTAGTGGAAGTGGTACCCTTTTATAATAGGAGGAAAGGGGAAATTTTGGAAATACTCATCATATTTCAATAATTATATGACACTATTAAAGTGTTAAAGACTAAAAAATGGAAAATGGTGAGTGGAAAATGATAAGATATAAATGCCTCTCATAATCTAATTTTGAGTCAAAGGAAAGAGTGATTTATAGATATTTTACTTTTAACCCTTAACAAAAATTAACTTTAACCATGGTAATTAATTTTTGAACAAGGTAATTAATGTTAATGAAAAAAATTAATATTGGAACCATTCACCAATTTTGAATCTTTTGACTCTAAATTTTAAAATAATTTTAAAATATAAAATCTCAAATTGTTTACTATTTTAATTTTAAAATAAACAAACTTAACCATGTAAAATCTAATTTTATAAAAATATCACTTTTAAGCATTACATTTTAATCTATGGTAGAAAAATATTGGTTTTTTATTTTAATGAAATATGTTTATTTATTAATAAAAATATAAAATTTAGAAGTTTTTAAGGAAATTCAAAACCTAAATTCACCATCTACACATTTAATTAGAAGAAAATATTTAATTTTTATCATTAATATAGAATTTTAATTTAGTTTTAAAAAATATTATACATGGAATGTAATTTTGAATAATATTTTAAAATTCACAATTTTATTAATTAAATGAATAATTTATTACCTAAATTAGTTTTAAATTTATAGTATAATTATACATAATGATAAAAACATTGAAAGTATACTTTTCACAAAACAACATTATTCTACTAAAAATAAATATTTTTTAGAAAAAACTAAACATTTCATATTAACTAAAGTTCGTTTTATGGAATTAAAAAGATAATTTTATTTTAAAAAATTAAATTTTAATATCTTTAAATTCATCTTTTAAAGGAAATTACATAATAGAAATAAAAACAAAATTAATTGGAAATGAACTTTTTTATATGAACTCATATTAAATGTCAACTTTAAGAATATATACTGGTCTTCTATATTTGTCATTACTATATATTTATTAATAATTATAGGTTATTATATTATGTTTTTTTATATTCGGTGTAGTGTGTTGCATGATTTATAGAACATAGTATGCATTTTAAATTATCCAAAATCTCATATCATTAGAATATCCCCCATAAGTAAATCTTATCTGCACTGTTTAATTATAACCAACTAAGGATGATAGTTAAGGGTATCCATATGATTTATTTGTCTTGAGATTTAATTTCAAATGTTTTTTAAACCTTACTAATTCTAGTGTGATTAAAAAAACATCCATTATATCCAAAGTGTCACATCTAAATATAGAGTTTCTTTTGAAATATTTTAGCTAAACATTATTCATGATTGGTTTTATAACTCAAATAATGTAATAAATTTTTAAAGAGGGCTCACTGTCATTTTAGTTATGATAAATTATCATATGTTGTTTTGAATATTAATTGTGGGTTCCTTATTCGAAAAATTGTTGTGGAATCCTTGTAAGTAGAGTTATTTAATTCCCAAAATCAAATTAAATTCCTGAAAATAAATTATTAATCAGATTAACATGAATTAAAGTCCCATTAACATCATATAGAGATACAATAATAATATAAAATTATACCAACTAATTATTGTATTTATTTTATAATAGTATAAAACTTCCTAGACCTAATATAGTGTCTAGAACCATATTCTAATAGGATATCCACAGATATTGAGTGGTTCATAACCTAACTTCAATAATTTGGATTAAAAACGATTTCCCTTGCTTCATTAGTTTATGAGGTTAACAATGTTTTTTATCCTCATTATATATTTTGTTTGGGAATCATTTTTTCTAATGTTTAAACTCAAAAAAATTTAGGCACCAAACATTCATCACTTCCACTTCATTAATCACATTTTTCACTAATGCTTGAAAATCCTCATCTCAATGGCCAATCCTTCATCAATTAAAATAATTTCTTATTCCTCTAAGATATTCCCTTGAGAACATCATCCAACTTTAATTACATGTTTAATGTTTAATATTTTTTAATTTTACACATTAAATACATAATATTCAATAAAATTCCATGGGTATAGATTGTCTAGGGTATATTTACACTAACATTTTATGTAATCCATGGTTATAGATATGCAATCCTAAAAGTTTTTAAAATACTATAGGTATAGAGTCCTGCATATTTTCCATGCCTCACTCCCTCCCACATTTACTTTTCGAGCGGTATCCCGACCTCTCGAGTTGATTCATGTATTTTCATTAGCCGAGCGACGATGGATGGCTATCCTTCTACATTATTCTCCCTCGATTTATTGAATTCTTGATTATGATCTCCTTTGATTGTGAAATCCAAACATTTATTCTATTTTTAAAAATAATATTTTAATTTTTATCTATGTAAGAAGGCCTAACCATGATAATGTTATGTTATGATTTATCCATATGATTTGATATAATGTTATTTTTAGGGGATGTTTTATTTTTCATGATTTAGTTTAATGATTGTAATTTGGCTGAGACAATAGTTTTTCATTGTTGTATATTTGTTGTGAGATGTTTGATTTTTCATTTTATATACATCATTGGAGTACCAGTATATTCATAACCATCATCTAATTATAGTTTTATAATGCGTAAACCAACCATTAGTCAGTGAACACACTAACATGATTTTATGTATAATATTCCTTCTCCTAATCAACATGTTATTATATATTTTTATATATTAGTTTTTAGAATGATAAATTGATTTAGATATAATGAATTTATAAAATTGAGATTTTTTAAGACATTAAACCATATTTATATGAGTAGTGGTTGGTGGGTGTTAGTTTTCAAAGGTCCATATATTATTTTATAGTTAATGTTATATTGTAAGAACATCATTGCTTTTTGTGTGACTCTTGTGGTGAACATGGGAAACATAATAATTTAATGAATTGGAGTTATGAAATATAATATGTTTACTTCAAGAATGAACTAGGATCATGTGTAACATCATATTATGTTTGTAGATGAGATAGTTCAATATTCGTTATGATGATTCCATATGGTTTAACAAAAGATGTTTGAGGAGGTTCATTTAATAAATTTTCTTTATTGTTTTTTGTGTGTTAATTTGTTTGAAAAATTATTAATGGGATTTATTTAATGTGGAATGAAATCATTCAGTTTATATGTAACGTAAATTATGGGGTTTGATAAATGTTATTTATAGATGTTATTAGATGTTATTTTCATGGGTTTACTTTTGTTATTTTTATTACTCGTTTCACGAGTTGATTCATTTGGAAAAAATTGTTTATAGAAATTTATGTATTCATTATAGAAAGTTGATTTATTATTATTGAATATTGAGGAGATCATCGATAGATTGTATTGGTACATAGTCTCTAACATACATGTCATTATTTAGAATATTCCAATTATCTGACTTCACATGATTTATATTATTTAATAAATATTTTAATGATCATATTTGAATATATGACCGAGGAGTTTTTAAAATCATTTTTTATATTAAAGACAATATTTTTAATGGGATGGTATATTTAAATAAAAAATATATTATATTTTTTAATTGTTTTTTGTAATCATTGTTATTTATTTTTTTGACCCATGCCTATTTTTATATTGTTTTTCTAATGTTTTTTATGATTAATTGGAGAACATGTTTAAATGGTTTATTTTTATCATTATATCAAAATGAATCAAATTAAATATATGTATCTTAATTATAAATGATATTTAAATTATTCAAGTAATATAGTGATAAACATTATTTCATTCATTAAATCTCTTTAATATTATAATTACATTTGGAATTAGAAATTAATACTTTCTAAATATATATGGGAAATTATTCTACAAAATTTGATATTACATTTCATATATTGGATAACATCTAGATTCCATCTCCTTTGATATATTCTGAATATATTTTTGGTATTTTAAAATTCATAGTTTCTATGAAATTTGGATTGGATGATTTTTCATATTCATATTAATTTTTTAATAATTTCAATGATATTATTACACCATGTTTTTTTATTTTTAATGTTTGTTGGAATTTTTTTATCCTAGAATAATTTTTTTCCATCATAAAGAAAATTATATTTAAATATATTAATGTCAAATTCAATAGAACTATGGTTTAAAAAAAAATTTCATGAAGACATATGTGTTGAACTTATAGTGTAATTGTTTTTGTTCATTCCATGTTTTATAATTTTTCGGGATCGTTATAAGTAGTAATCGATTATATCATATGTTGTTTCTATTATTTGTGGTTTTCTTATCAACTTGAATGCTTTGATGAATTTTGTATGGAAATTAGATGTAATGAATTTTTTAATTATAGTTAACATTTATTATTAGAACATAACATTTTCCATATATTTGAATGTATATAAGATGTATATACCATAAAAAATTGGATTTTAACTGATTTTCTAATGAATTTGGATTTTTTATATTTTTCTTTTAAATGTGCATAAGATGGAGGTTATAAACATTTTCTAGGTTATAATTATTTTTTAAGGCAATATTTATGCAAGGAAGATGTTATCTACCATATGAAAAATATATATTTCAAACAAACCATTATGCTTTGTATCACAACGGATAGAAGTGAAAATATTAAAATATGTGTAAAAAAATAAATGAGTGTTATGGAGAATTTGATATTTGATTGGTTTAAATTTTTGCATCTTCATGAGAGAGATTGTATAATAGAAAAAAAATAAAATGATATCAATAAACCTGAATAAAAGACTAATGATGGTGTTATTGAGAGAGTGAAAACATCAATGGAAGATTCAAGAATTCCTGTATATAAATAATGTATAAAAATGAAATATTTTGGATTTTTATGCTGTTATATCATCAAAAACCATGAATGGAATTTCAAATAACACCATTGATTATATACTTACTTTTTGAAGGAATTTCATCTTGAGGTTGAATATTTTCTATAAAATCATTATAAGGAATGAATGTTATTTTAAAAACTCAAATTTTTCTACTATGAAACATCAGGCATTACGTAATGACCCATCCTATACTCATGACATACATTGAGTTGTTTTTTCATCATAGGTTTGATAAAAATGTTCACAATGAAAAAACATCTCAATGTATGTCATTAATTGATGTGTTTAATGAATTGATAGTTTTCAATTATTCATTAGGGAAAGGTCAGATGAAATCTAAAAAGATGAATAGTGTTAATAGAAAAGACACTTAAAATTGGAAAAAGAAAAGTATATTTTCTGG
Organism: Viscum album; assembly: GCA_963277665.1. Taxonomy (NCBI): domain Eukaryota; kingdom Viridiplantae; phylum Streptophyta; class Magnoliopsida; order Santalales; family Viscaceae; genus Viscum; species Viscum album. Next base: position 1,547,783,906 of record OY728142.1, read on the forward strand.
TTTTTCATATTGTTTGGAATTTTTTTTAATTTTATTATATATATTTAATTCACATTGAGAAAATTAAATGTGAAATTTTTCACTAAATTCTTCTAAATCTCATAGAGAATATCAATGAAGACTTTTTCACCAAGACTTGTTAGATCGGAGTATTAGACTAAAAAGGCATTATTGTTTTATTGGTGAAAATAAATATAGACATCATTGTAATTTTTTTGAGTTGATTCCTTTAGATGAAAATTATCTTCCACAATTATTAAATAATATTAAGGTTCCAAATTTCTATATTAGTATAATATCTTGATGACTCGACAAAAGATATTTGAAACTAAAATACCTAAAAATTTATGATTTTCATGCCCTTCCTCACAAATTAATTCCAATATTAATCATTAATGTTCTATTAAATAAGGTAAGGGTAAAAATTATTACCTTTTTACAATTTATTATATAACATTATGCTAAATGGTTACCCAAGAATTTACTAATAAAAATGTTGCAAGAGGCTCAACTAATTATGTGTGGGTTGGAAAGAAAATTTCTTTCATCATTTTTTACTTGTATGCAACATTTAATAGATTATGATCCAATAGGAACACTTCTTTTTATGACCACTTTATTTTCATTAGAATTGTCATTCTAAAATAAATATGTGTAAAATGAAATATTATGTCCAAAATAAGAATCACCCTTAAGGTTCCATTATTAGAGGTTATCAAGATCATGAATGTAGTGATTGTTTTCAATATATTTTTCTGATGTGAGTATAATACATAACTAGGAAATGAGAAATGAAAATTTATAGTACGTGGAAAATGAATCCACATTTCTAGTTCTTCCCCAAAAATTAGGAATTCCTAGGTTATATACATTGGCTACATTGGGCCTTGGAGAATGGGATATGTTACATCGTGTAGTCTTATTTAAAAATGGTTTTCTCGATTAAAATATGTTGTAATTAACTTGAATATTTGTATATAGTCTCATAATATGTCACTTCACATATAACATAAACTTTTATTATATTTTTCATAGAATTTAATAAAATTATATGTAGAATACATTGATAGTTTCTTTTGATAAGGATAGATGATTTCCATAGCAAAGAGTTTCTTGTTTGGTTGAAATTAAATTTATGACCATTATTTTAAATAATTAAAATATTTATATTCATTTGATTTTAATATTAATATATATTTCATGTAATATTTTTACCTATTGACTCAGTCTCTCAAGAATTTAGAGCATTGTATTTTGATACTAATAATTGGTTAGTGTATATAAATCTTTAACAATCAGTTTTTGTAGATTTATTTCAATTGATTGGGTGATGAAAATGAGAACCCAACATGACAACATTATGTTAATTGATACTACTGATTGTTATTCCAGTGCATCCAATAGTATTCCTTGATATGAAAATGCGTCTTATTATGGACATGTTCAGAAAATATTATTAATGGATTACTAATCACATGGTCATGTCACTATGATGAAATAAAAATACTTTGACTCAATTACCAGATATGGTACATTTATTAATGAATTTGGATTCAAAGTTATTTTCACTAATAGATTCTTATATACCAATAAACCATATATTCTGGAATCAATATTAAAAACAATTTATTTTTGTGAAATATCATACGAGAATTGATTATGATGTCATTATTGAAGTAATCCCAATACACATGTTTCATGTTGCTGGGGATGAAATTGAAACCACTGTCACCCCATGGTGTCGAACAGAATATTACATTTGTCGAATCAAATTGTCAAATTTTGAGAATGTATGTTTAACGTGATGTAGTTGTGGTTAATATATAGAATAAGACACATATCTTCACAATCCATTTTGTTTACCTTGACGTGGGTTTCTCATGATTGTACTACATTAATTAATTTAATTTAGATTCTGTTTTAGAATTATATGTTTATATTTAGTATTGTTTTTATCATTTTATTTAACCACACATATTAAAATTATGAAAACTGGGATAAAAAAAGAGTTTAAAAATGTATAACTTAGTTTCAAATTATAGTCGTTAAAATAACTTAGGAAATTTAAAATGAATTCATTGAGTTATAAGTTTCATTTTTGATTTTTAATAACTATTTTTAAATTATATACATTTCATTAATATAAATATTATTAAAAATTTTGATCATGTTAAAAAGATATGATTATTTGATAATGATCTAAAAAATGTGCGAGCTCATGATTCCTCCTTCATATCCCATAGTGAGTATAATAATTATAATATTTTTCTTCTACATTAAATTTAATTTCATGTCCTTATTCTTTATCAAAAAAATTTGGGGACATATATTTGAACAAAAGACGACTGTTTCTCTAATTACTAGTATGGGTCTAATTGGGGGATGCTCCTAGAGTTAGATGGAAGACTTGTCATACCTATTCTCAAATTGACCCATGAAGGGACACCCGATCTACCACACATTCCCATGCTGAACTTTATCCAATTAGAATATTCCCCCCATGCCTCTATCATCATCTCATAAAATGTATACTACTCCTTTAGTGACGTACCCACCATTACAATATCAATAGACATTGATTTATCCCAAACCCTACTACCCATACCCTACCATGTCAACACAACCTCCACTTACAACTATCCATCTAGGTTTTTATGGTTCTATTCCTTCATCTTACAATAAAGTGCCTGAAAATTACCTTGTACATGCATTGGAACATGCACAATCCTCATAGGATACTGATATAGGATATCCAACAGATCCATCAGAGCATAACGATCATCTGGATTTAGGTTTTATTATTATATGTGTGTAAAAATATATCACATCATTTTTTTCATTTTTATTGTGACTTAATTATTTTTTCCTTTGATCTTATTCAGTGGGATATTTTAGTAGGTGAGTAAGTGCACCTGTATGCATGAAACCTTGAATCTCCAAATAAAAATAGTTCCATATTATAATGGATATAATAAATTGATATGTATAAATGACAGTCAGGGTATAAGGACCCAGCCTTAAACCTTACGTAATCTTGAGTTATTACAATATTACACATTGAGGATCTTTTCGGGTTTAGAGTTTTAGAGAATTAGATCATAAAACATTCATTACATTCCACATATAAACAAATTGGTTAAATAAATATAGTATTCTTCATTCCCATTAATGGAAACATATTTAAAATAAAACATGGATCCATTCTTGACACTTCCTTGATACTATCATCATATCATGTACTTTTCCCTTGACCTGTGAAAAACATTTCAAAAAAGTTGGGATGAGCATAAAAAGCTCAGTAAGGGATATAAAAATATGGAAATGAAACATGGGTACATATATACATAAATATGAGATCATACTTTACCCATAAAACATAAGCACTTTAACATACCTCATCAAATCATTAATAATTCATAGAAATCATAAGACATAAAGGTAACTTAAGGCATTCATAACATTCTTACGTAGGAGTAACCCTCTTGGTTACGTTTGAAATACCCATCACAATATATTCCCTAAATCTCTTCGGAGAAACCTTAACGTTTCACTCTTTCACGTTACCCAATGCATTGGAGAGATATATCGGGCTCACCCGCCCTTAGTTTATCACGGAACCACCCGTTTTCATAATAATGCCCAAGAACCTCAACATAATCATATCACATAAAACATGCATAAAGGAAACAGAACATTCCCACCTTTTAATCATAATATATCAATACAACACATTGATATAAAAACATTATGAAAACCATTTTCAATACCAATATAAAAGAAAAGTAAAACATGGTATTTATTTTTCTTTCAAAAAGGAGGTATGGCTTGTAGAGGAAGCCGGAACTCAAATAACGGTCACGACGGCGGAGAAGTCGTTGTCTCCACATACGTACAACTAAAACATTCACTTTTGTCGTTTAGTAAACGCTTCGTATAAAAAGTATTCCTTTTGAATAAACGTAAAAGTCAAATGGGTTTATACACCGTATAAAAGAAGGTTGTGTATAAAACAAAATATGCCTCAATGAAAGGAGATTGAGACGAAGTCCCATACCTTGTATCCGACTTGACCCGACCGTTCTTTAATCTCCTAAATAATAAACTTGGGTTATTATATAGTTGCTTAAGAACCTTTTTCAAGTTCATTATTCCTTTTATACCATGTTATGAACATCATGTAATCATTTAAGTTAATAATGTTCATTTTGTCGGTATTTGGTTCTTAAGTCAAAAATAGACTTCTTACACTTACATGTTGTTAATTTGGTCAAAGGTTCGTTATATCCAGAATTATATTAATGATTTGGATAACATATATATCATATATATTCATCATATACATGTATTTATAATATTACATCACATTTAGAGGTAAGAAATGAAATGCACCGTTCATGGAGACGGTAAGCCGTACGTACGCATGAACGCTACTTCCATTTGTATTTCGTATTTTATGGAATAGAATCATAATGATATAAGAGTATATTATAATTCCAGTATAATAACATATATAATATCATTAACTTTATCCTTTACATATCCCACATATGGTATTAACGAATCAAATCACTTTCAGGGGGCGGTAGTCCGCACTTCCTAAAATGAAGATATCGTGTTTACCTATAATGGAAACAATAATGGTATACCATAAATGAAAAATACAGAAGCTTAAGGAAAGAATAAACATATTATATATCATATATAAAAATAGTGACATCATAATGGCCACCTTTGAAGGTGTTAAATGAGTATTGAACAATCATCGTTTCGGGAGGCAGAATTGTGCCATCCACGGAAACCGTATGTTCTTTAACCATTTGATGTAGTTGTGTGACAGTCTAGCTCGAATAGATTTTATAGAAACATCCTATTATATTGAAGATACTGGTTTTGTTACAAAAGACGTAAATAAAAAGAGTTTAGGGGGTTGGAGAAGCAAAATAAAACAAATGAACATGAGAGAATGAATTACCTTTAAAAGTGTAACTCATTTTGATTTGAGCCTAAAGGCTTCCTTTGAAATGATTATGCCCAAAGGGAATCCTATAAGATGAGGATAGGTATGTGGAGAGATTAAATGGGCAGGGTTTGGCCGAGCCAAAGGCTTGAGGAGTGTGTGAAATGAGGTAGAGGTGGGGGCCTTTTATAAGAGGAGAGGAGGGGCACTTTTGGAAATCATGAAACTATTAGATTATTTTCAAAGGTGTTTCGAATTTATAAGGTCCCACATTGATATATTTCTAAGATAAGATGATAAGGTTTCTAAATATACCCAACCAATAGGGTTTTTACATGTTTAGATTTTAGATATTACATTATCTTTCCATTTTATTTAAATTGTTAAATAATGAGGTCATCGCTGCATCATCATGATGTCATAAATAATTTAATTTATATAATGTATAAAAATTATATAAAAAATATCCTGATGTAGGAAATCACTTTATCTTTACAAAGTGTATTTATAGGCAAAATTATGATTAGTATAACCCCTTCTATTTTTTTGTAGTAAAACAATTTATGTTAGTGTCATTTTCACCTTTATTCAAAAAAAGGCATTAAAGTCATTATCTCACCCAAGAGGATCCATAGGGTCCCCTAAATAGAACCATGGGTTTTCGTAGTCGGCCATGACTCATACAATAGGGTTAGGACAAGTTTCATGGTGTTTTCATGTTTTTATAATATCATTTTTACCTTAAATTACACTAATTACCTCTAATCGCGATTAATGAAAAAAAGTTACTATGCACCAAAAAATTATTTTCATACCATTATACCACATTTTACATACTAATGACAACCATGTATGTAGGATTTTCAAAATTCAATACACATTAGTGGTAAACTTTCATTTAAATGAAAAATCAGTTTGCTTGATTACCACTTAGTGATTCACTATTCATCAAAAATTGAAGTTTTTCAGAAAAATACCAAAAATTCACTCTAAGATATATTTGATATTCCGAATTCAAAATTGAAGTCTATTTTAAAAAATTCAAAACATATAAGTCACATTAATTAATTTAATAATTAATTCCCACTGTCAGAGCAAATAGCGTGTTTTTATAAAACAATAAGTATCAAAAGATTGACACCAGTTTAAGTCCAATTTCAAATTAAAATTGATTACAATGACCACCATTGGATTAAATGGTAAAAATATATTATAATTCCAATTAAAAACAAATTCAAAAGATAATATAATCATATAAATAAATTATATTAAAAATCAATTTTGATGTAAAATGCAGTATTTTTCACTATTCATTAAAAAATGAACATTGTCAGAAAAATACCAAAAATTCACACAAGGTAAATTTTGATGTCCCAATCATAAAGAATAAGTTTATTTTGACAATCATAGTTTATAAAATTTTCAAAATATAGATTCAAAAATGGTTTGCCATCAAAAGGCAGTAAAACAATCTTTTAAAAATATTAGTGTATTCCATGCTTAAGATTGGATTTATTTTCATTTTAAGCCTCTAAAACACTATCTACTTCATTAATAGACATAGATAAAAATATATATTATTCATTACTTACTTGGGATGTTACATCCCTCCCCCCTTTAGAAAATTACGTCCCCGCAATTTATTTACTTATCGAATAAATGGGGGTACTTATCCCTCATTGAATTTTCATATTCCCATGTTGCCTCTTCAATCATGTGGGTTTTCCACAAAACCTTTACCTGGTTAATCACCTTATTCCGTAAAACTTTCTCCCTATGGTCAGGAATCTGGACCGGTTTTTCCTCATATGATAGGTTCTCTTCCAGCTGAACTACCTCTGGACTCAAAACATGAGATGGATCTGGCATATACTTTCTCAACATCGAAACGTGAAAAACATTGTATACCTGAGATAAACTCGGAGGTAAAGCCACTCGGTAAGAAACTGATCCAACTCTCTCCAGAATTTCATATGGTCCAATAAACCTTGGAATCAACTTTCCTTTCTTTCCAAATCGCTTCACACTTTTACATGATGATAATCTGAGAAAAACATGATCACCTACCTCAAAAGAGAGATCCTTCCTCCTGTTGTCCGCATAACTCTTCTGCCTACTCTGTGATGTTCTCATGTGCTTCTGAATCAGCTGAACTTGTTATGCCATCTCCTCTACCAATTCGGGTCCCATCAACTTCCTTTCACCCACTTCATCCCAAAAAGCTGGAGTTCGACACCGCTTCCCATATAATGCCTGAAATGGTGCCATCTGTATACTGGAATGAAAACTATTATTATATTAAAATTCAACCAAAGAATGATGTTGGTCCCAACTTCCCTGATAATCCATAGAACATGCTCGTAGCATATCCTCCATGGTCTGAATTTTTCGTTCCGACTGCCCATCTGATTGAGGATGAAAAGCTGTACTAAAATTTAATTCAGTACCCAACGACTTCTGAAGGCCTTTCCAAAAGTTAGAAGTGAACCTGGGATCACGATCAGATACAATGGAGAGAGGAACTCCATGTAACCTGACTATATCTTTAAGATACAAATGGGAAAGTTGATCTAGGGAATAAGTATCTCGTATAGCAAGGAAATGAGCAGACTTGGTCAAGCGATCAACAATAACCGAGATTGCATTATTACCTCGAGATGTCTTCGGTAATCCCACAACAAAGTCCATGGATATATTCTCCCATTTCCACTCTGGCACTGGTAAAGGCTGAAGCATCCATTTCGGTAATTGTCGCTCTGCTTTAACCTGTTGACATGTCAAACACTTCACAGTAAAATCAGCAATATCTCTTTTCATTCCATCCCACCAGTAATAATCTGCAGATCTCTATACATCTTAGTACTGCCTGGATGAACTGAAAACGAAGAACTATGAGCTTCACATAATAACTCTCTCTTCAACTGTGAATCACAAGGCACACACAATCTCTTCCCAAATCTCAAAATGCAATTATTATCAATGTTGAATTTAGGAAACTTACCTTTCTGAACCAGCTTTACCTTTTTCTGCAACTCACTGTCTTGCATTTGTGTTTGCTTGATTCTATCTGATAGAGATGATCTCACTGATACCTGAAACAAAATAGAAGAACTTCTTGCACCAATAACTTCTATGCCAAAGTTCATCAAATCCTTAACCAAAGGATCACGTTCCAAACGCAACATTGCTAATGAAGCATTACTTTTTTGACTCAAAGCATCAGCCACTTTATTTTATTTTCACAGATGGTAATGAATTGTACAATCATAATCCTTGATTAATTATTAACATCTCATTTGTCTCATGTTCAATTCTTTCTGAGTGAATATATACTTTAAACCTTTGTGATCGGTATATATTTCACACTTTACTCCATACAAATGATGCCTCCAAATTTTTAAAGCAAAAACAACAGCAGCTAATTCCAAATCATGTGTAGGGTAATTTACCTCATGAGTTTTCAACTGCCGTGAAGCATAAGAAATTACCTGATCATTCTGCATTAGGACGCAACCAAGTCCTTTCAATGAAGCATCACTGTATATAACAAACTCACCATTCCTGGAAGGTAGTGCCAAAACTAGAGCATTCACCAATCTTCTTTTCAATTCCTGAAAACAATCATCACATTCTTTTTTCCAGATAAACTTAAGACCTTTCCGAGTTAGCTTAGTCATTGGACTAGATAACTGTGAAAAATTTCTAACAAACCTTCGGTAATAGCCTGCCAAACCAAGGACGCTACGAATCTCAGTTACATTTGTGGGTCTTGGCCATTCTTCAACAACTTTTGTTTTTTTAGGATCAATGGTTATGCCATCTTTTGAAACAATGTGACCAAGGAAAGAAATTTGTTGCAACCAAAACTCACATTTGCTGAATTTCCCATACAATTTCTTTTCTTTTAAGGTTTGCAAAATAACCCTTAAATGTCTTTCATGCTCCTATTTACATTTAGAAAACACCAAAATATAATCCGTAAAAACAACCACCATTTTTCACCTGAGTCAACTGAGCCATCACTGCAACATAATTTTTAGTTCTGATTCTGACCATCTCAGGATACTGATTTGAAAGTTCATTTCCCTCTGTATCCCTTCCCAGAAAAGCTGTTCTGTTTCCTCTATGAAAAACCATTCTTAACACTGAAATACCTTAGGTGAAGCAACATGGTAGTCTGTAAATTCTATATCATTTCAATCATACCATAAAATAATTTATAATTTAACAATTTTCTAACTCCTAAAGTTGTCTAAACCGACCTTTGATACCAACTATAAGGCCCCAGCCTTAAACCTTACATAATCTTGAGTTATTACAAGATTACACATTGAGGATCTTTTCGGGTTTAGAGTTTTAGAGAATTAGATCATAAAACTTTCATTACATTCCACATATAAACAAAGTGGTTACATAAAGATAGTATTCTTTATTCCCATAAATGGAAACATATTTAAAATAAACATGGATTCATTCTTGACACTTCCTTGACACTATCATCATATCATGTACCTTTCCCTTGACCTGTGAAAAACATTTCAAAAAAACTTGGGATGAGCATAAAAAGCTCAGTAAGGGATATAAAAATATGGAAAGGAAACATGGGTACATATATACATAAGGATGATATCATAATTTACCCATAAAACATAAGCACTTTAACATACCTCATCAAATCATGAATAATTCATAGAAATCATAAGACATAAAGGTATCTTGAGGCATTCATAACATACTTACGTAGGGAGTAACCCTCTTGGTTACATTTGGAATACCCATCACAGTATATTCCCTAAATCTCTTCGGAGAAACCTTAACGTTTCACTCCTTTGCGTTACCCAATGCATTGGAGATCTATATCGGGCTCACCCGCCCTTAGTTTATCACGGAACCACCCGTTTTCATAATAATTCCCAAGAACCTCAACATAATCATATCACATAAAACATGCATAAAGAAAACATAACATTCCCACCTTTCAATCACAAGATATCAATATAACACATTGATATGAAAACATTATGAAAACCATTTTCGATACCAAAATAAAATAAAAGTAAAACATGGTATTTATTTTTCTTTTAAAAAGAAGGTATGGCTTATATAGGAAGTCGAAACTCAAATAACGGTCACGACGGCGGAGAAGTCGTTGTCTCCGCATACGTACGACTAAAACATTCCCTTTTGTCATTTAGTAAACGCTTTGTATACAAAATATTCCTTTTGAATAAACGTAAAAGTCAAAGGGGTTTATACACCGTATAAAAGAAGGTTGTGTATAAAACAAAATATGCCTCAATGAAAGAAGATTGAGACGAAGTCCCATAACTTGTATCCGACTTGACCCGAACGTTCTTTAATATCCTGAAAAATAAACTTGAGTTAATCTCTACTTTCTTAAAAACCTTTTTCAAGTTCATTATTCCTTTTATACCATGTTATGAACATCATGTAATCATTTAAGTTAATAATGTTCATTTTGTCGGTATTTGGTTCTTAAGTCAAAAATAGACTTCTTAGACTTACATGTTGTTAATTTGGTCAAAGGATCGTTATATCCAGAATGATATTAATGATTTGGATAAAATATATATAATATATATTCATCATATACATGTATTTATAATATTACATCACATTTAGAGGTAAGAAATGAAATGCACCATTCATGGAGACGGTAAGCCGTACGTACGCATGAACGCTACTTCCATTTGTATTTCGTATTTTCTGGAATGGAATCATAATGATATAAGAGTATATTATAATTCCAGTATAATAACATATATAATATCATTAACTTTATCCTTTACACATCCCACATATGGTATTAACGAATCAAATCACTTTCATGGGGCGGTAGTTCACACTTTCTAAAATAACCATATCGTGTTTACCCATAATGGAAACAATAATGGTATTCCATAAATAAAAAATACAGAAGCTTAAGGAAGGACTAAACATATTATATATCGTATATAAAAATAGTGACATCATAATGGACACCTTTGAAGGTGTTAAATGAGTATTGAACAATCATCATTTCGGGAGGCAGAATTTCGCCATCCACGAAAACCGTATGTTCTTTAACCATTTGATGTAGTTGTGTCAGAGTGTAGCTCGAATAAATATTATAACAACATCCTAGTATATTGAATATACTGTTGTTGTTACAAAAGATGTAAATAAAAAGAGTTTAGGGGGTTGGAGAAGAAAAATAAAACAAATGAACATGAGAGAATGAATTACCTTTAAAAGTGTAACTCCTTTTGATTTGAGCCTAAAGGCTTCCTTTGAAAGGATTATGCCCAAAGAGAATCCTATAGGATGAGGAGAGGGATGTTGAGAGAGTAAATGGGCAGGGGTTGGCCGATCCAAAGGCTTGAGAAGTGTGTGAAATGAGGTAGATGTGGGGGCCTTTTATAAGAGGAGAGGAGGGGCACTTTTGGAAATCATGAAACTATTATTTTATTTTCAAAGGTGTTTCAAATTTCTAAGGTCCCACATTAATATATTTCGAATATAAGATTATAAGGCTTATAAATCTACCCAACCAATAGGCTTTTTACATGTTTAGGTTTTAGATATTACATTATCTTTTGATTTTATTTAAATCGTTAAATAATGAGGTCATCACTGCATCATCATGATGTCATAAATAATTTAATTTGTTTAATGTCTAAAAATTATAAAACAAATATCCTGATGTAGGAAATCTTTTTCTCTTTTGAAAAAGTATTTATAGACAAAATTATTATTAGTATAACCCCTTCTAAAAGTTGTTTTAGTAAAACAATTTATGTTAGTGTCATTTTAACCTTTATTTAAAAAAAGGCATTAAAGTCATTATCTCACCCAAGAGGTTCCATAGGGTCCCCTAAATCGACCCATGGGTTGTCTTGGTCGGCCATGACTCATCAAATAGGGCTAGGACAAGTGTCATGGTGTTTTCGTATTTTTATAATATCATTTTTACCTTAAATTACACTAATTACCTCTAATCGCGATTAATGAAAAAAAGTTACTATTCACCAAAAAAATTATTTTCATCCCATTGAACAACATTTTACATACTAATGACAACCATGTATGTCGGATTTTCAAAATTCAATACACATTAGTGGTAAACTTTCATTTAACTGAAAAATCAGTTTGCTTGATTACCACTTAGTGGTTTCACTATTCATCAAAATTGAAGTTTTTCAGAAAAATACCAAAAATTCACTCTAAGATATATTCGATATTTCGAAATCAAAAATGAAGTCTATTTTACAAAATTCAAAACATATAAGTCACATTAATTAATTTAATAATTAATTCCCGCTGTCAGAACAAATAGCGTGTTTTTATAAAACAATAAGTATCGAAAGATTGACACCAGTTTAAGTCCAATTTCAAAGTTAAATTGATTCCAATGAACACCATTGGATTAAATGGTAAAAATATATTATAATTCCACTTCAAAACAAATTCAAAAGATAATCTAATCATATAAATAAATTAGATTAAAAAGCAGTTTTGATGTAAAATGCAGTATTTTTCACTATTCATTAAAAAATGAACATTGTCAGAAAAATACCAAAAAATCACACAAGGTAAATTTTGATGTCCCAACCATAAAGAATAAGTTTATTTTGACAAACATAGTTTATAAAATTTTCAAAATATAGATTCAAAAATGGTTTGCCATCAAAAGGCAGTAAAACAATCTTTTAAAAATATTATTGTATTCCATGCTTAAGATTGGATTTATTTTCATTTTAAGCCTCTAAAACACTATCTAGTTCATTAATAGACATAGATAAAAATAACTATTATTCATTACTTACTTGGGATGTTACACAGTGTACAAGGTTTATGGGAACTTTGACAATGTAAAATGTTATCATTATGCTGCAACCAATCTCATCTAGTCATATCGGTAATGAAATCATGGACAATGAATTGGTGGAGATATGGGAAATAAAATTCATGAAATATATATATATATATATATATATATATATCGTGTTAGTATATTTATGAGTGATCATGTTCATTGAATCATCTGTTTTAATATCCCAATGGTGAATATGATAATGTTTTGTTGTTGATGGATCTTGGGGAGTTCTAGAGATCATACATGCATGAGTTATATGATTTGTGGAAAAGTAGATTCAGTTTTGATTTAGATGTTATACCAATATATCCAAACATTCCGACAATATAATATAATGAAATGACCACAAATTATAATAATAACGAGTTTAATGTATTCTATATTAATAATGGTTTTCATAGAAAATTTATTTATTTTTATTTGTATATAATTTTTATATTTATAATATTCTAGGATGAAAAAAATAGAACAATGATTCAAGGACATATGGGCACACTATGGGGATCACTACAATTCCCGAGAAAAAGAGGTTCCAGGAAATTTAATATGAATAGAAATAATATCTATATTTATTTTATTAATTACTCATATTTCCATTCAAATTGTTTTCTCTTATAATTAATACCTTAAATATAACGCTTAAATCCCATTTTAAATGGACAAATGACCTAATGGAAAAATGGAAAATGACCAAATGGAATAAATGTAAAATGGACTAATGGATTAATGGCCAATTGAACAAATGGACTAATGTCAATATGGAAAATGGACTAATCTACAAATGGACAAATAGCCAAATACCAAAATGGCCAAATGGCCATTTGGCCAATTAGAGAAATGTTAAAATTTCCTAATGGACTAGTGTACTAATAACTGAATGACCAAATAGATAAATAGACAAATTTCATAATGGAATAATTGAATAATATCCAACTGGCCGAATGGAAAAATGTCAAAATGGGATAATGGTCGATTGGCCTGATGGCCCAATGTCGAAATGGAAAAATGGCCAAAATTGTCAAAATAGATTAAACGACCTTAATGGTCTAAATGGATAAAATTTCCTTAATCGACTAAGTGGCTAAAATGTACGAATGTTATAATGGAATAAAAGCTAAATTGGTCAAATTGGCCTAATGTCATGATGGACTATAGGCCTGATGACATAATGGCCTGATGACCTAATGCCCAAATGGACAATTGGCAAATTGCCCAATGAAAAAATGGACGAAATGGCCCAAATGGGACAAAGGTCCTAAATGTAATAAATTAACTAATTTTACTAAATGTCATAAATGGCCAAAATGAAATAAATTTCCCGATGTTGGCCTAAATTGGCATAGTTGGCCTAATTGGCATAAATGGCCAAAATGGGATAATTGGCTTAAATTGGCCAAAATTGAACTAAATGGCATAAATGGACTCAATTTTAAAAAATAAAGTGACTAATTGGCCAAAATTAATTTATTGGCCAAAATTTGACTAAATTTCCCTAAATTGATTAAATTGACCAAATAAAAGGCATAGTTGGACTAAATTGGAAAAAATTAGCATAAATGGCCTAAATTGTCATATTTATCTTAAATTGGCATAAATTTTCCTAAATAAGCCTAAATTCCCTAAATGACCTAAATTAATAAATTAATTGCCAAATTATCCAAAAATGGCCTAAAAGGACTAAATGGAGTAATTCGCCTAATTGGCCAAAATAACATAAATGACCTAAATGAACTAATTGACCTTAATTTCCTAATTTTACAAACAGCTAAATGTATTAATGGTCTAATTGTCTAATTACCTAATGGTGTAATGGAAAATGGCCTAAACGGACTAAATGATCTGAATTGGCCTAATTTGTCTAAATGGCCTAATTTTCCCAATCCGCCTAATTAGCCTAAAGAAATGGTTTAATTGGAATATGTTGACTTAGTGAACTAATTGGAAAATATGGAAAATGTTTTCCAATTTTTCATATTTGGATTAAATTGGAAAAATAAATCTCGTAATAGGAATAAATGGTCCCGATGGCCTAAATTGGCTCAAATATCATAAGTGGTCTTAATTATCCTAAATTAGACCAAATTCTTTTAATTTTCCTAATAGGCCTAAATTGTCCAAATAAATTTCATAATTGGCCTAAATTGGCCAATAAATGACTAATTGGCCAAAATGGTCATAAAATACTAAAATTAGCATAAATGGACCAATTTTCCTAAATGGTCTAAATTGGCCTAAACATCCTAAATTGGTATATTTGGTATAATTGGATAAATGGTCTAAATTGTAAAAAACTGGCTAAAAAAATGTCATATTTGGAATAAATTTGACTAAAATATCGAATTGGCCTAAGTGGAAAAAAATTTCTAAATGACCACACTTACATTAATATACAAACTGAGCTAAATGAACTAATTGGAATAGGTGTCCTAATTGGCCTAAATAGACTAATTATCCAAATTGTTCTAAATGTACTAAATGACTAAATTGGAAAAAGATCAATTGGCCAATTACAATAATGTCTTAATGGCCTAATGGAATAATGGAATAATTGCATAATGGACTAATGACATAATGTCTTAAATGTCCTAATTGCATAATGGCCAAATGATCAAAATTACCATGTTACTAAATAAAAAAATTTACAAATGGGCAAATTTCCAAATGACCAAACGAGCAAATCAAGAAATGGCCTAAAGGTCATAATTTTCCTAATTGACCTATGTTCCCTTAATGAACTAATTTTTCCATATGAACTAATTGGAATAAATATAAAAAATGACCTAATTAGCCTAAATTTTCGTAAATTTCTTAATTGGAATAACTTTTCATAATTGGAATAATTGGAATAACTGGGATCATTGGCCTAAATTTTCATAAATGTCTTGATTATAATAAATCAACATAAAATGACTAATTAGCCTAACAGACATAATTAGTCTTAATTGTACTAAATATCCCAATTGACCAATATGCCCTAAATGGAATAAATATACTAAATTAACTAAATTATCCTAAATTAATTAATTGGGATAATTGAATTGAATGGAATGATTGAAATAGTTGGCATAATGGGCCTAAATTGACTAATTGTAAAAATTGACCTAAATTGGCCTTATTATACTAAATTACCTAACTGAACTAAATAGATTAATTATCCTAACTGATGTAAATAAATGGGAAAACTACCCTATGTGGAAAAATGGCCAAATAGATAAATGGCTAATTGGTGAAATGTTCAATTGGAAAATTTGGCCAAATTGCCAAATAACCTAATTTCAAAATGGAAAAATGAAAAACTTTTCCAATAAACATAACCGAAAATGATGCTAATGTACAAATTATTTATCTTTCCAAGCTATATAACAAGATAATAACATAAAACAAATAGAATTAGTGAAAATGAACATAAAAGTAGAATCTATATCATACCCATGTTTAACATGATAATTAGGATGTATTTTTTATGTTATGACAGTAGTTTTAATTTTTTTTATTAAATTTACATTTAGATTCTTCGTCATTTCATGGATTCCTTGAACAACAATAATTTTATTTATTTCCAATTTTACTTTTATATTATTTAATAATGTAATATTATACTAATCAATGTTATTTTTAGAATGAGGCATTGGTCATCAAAGCTCTTGTTACTTAATAAAATTTATTTTTCTCGAGTATGAAGAAAAAGGATAGAAGAAATGCAAATTAACATAAAAACGGATTGTATTTTTTATTTATATTTAATTATTTGATATATAATTCTTAATTTAATATCTTTTTTATAATTTAATCAGTGTACCTTGGAGGTCCTTGATGAGAAATATTGTGATAACATTAGGTGAAATGATCATTTAAGCCTGGTATTTGGTGAGGATCACTAGGAGAGTTTCGGATGTCAACCTGGAAAAAATTTCATCCCCGATATTTATTAGCCCTCATCAGGTGCCTCCTAAACCTCTGAAAACACCGAACATAAAAATGATCATTTAGAAGTGGTTGATTCCCAAAATTATCTATAGAAGAGCGTGAAAGAAGTAAACTTGTCGCTGAACACTTCCTTGAATAAATATCTACAAAATTTCCATCACTTACATAAGATGATACTACTTCCTTTGATTTATATGTGCAATTAATACTCTCTTTATATGATTCCATGAATGATATCATTGAGGGTACCAGTGGTGTTCGATCTAATGAAACTAGTGGTGGTGGTGGATGTGGTGATGATGATGATGATGCTGGTGCTCCATGTGATATTGTTAGTGACAATGGTGATGAGTATGATTCTTATGGTGATGAGAATAAGGATGTTGGTGATGGGAGATATATTAATTCCCACTATGTTAAGTTATTAGTAATGATACATGTTGACGATATTTGAGAACATGAATTTATTAGTTGTATATATATATATATATATATTGTTATAATATTGTAGATGGTTTGAAAACTATTACAATTTGTTGTTTGACTGATAAATATAGTTTTTTTAACTGAATGTATATTGTCGTTTGTATTTGGTTTAGAGGTTTAGGATGATCTTGAAGGGTTGTAACTTCCCGGTTGGGATAGGTAGCTATACCCAAGGTTCAATAAATGAAGGGTATATAGTGACTAGTGGGATAAGCGATAACGAGGATTGTCCAAACCATGGGTCTATATCTATAGTGAAGAATAAATGCGCCAATATTCATATAACCATTGATATAGCATATATCCAAGGTTTTATGGGCGATACCCATGGTTTTAAACCGTGGGTATGGGCTATGTTTTTAGTATTGTTGATATTTACTATAATATCTACCACCTCCATTGTTAAATTGGTGTGTTCACTTTCCATCCATTTCTATGAAAAAAAATTTATTCATGAGGGATAAATATTTATATAATAAGGGAATTACAAAATCAATCCTCAAAATGCGTTACTCTGATAAACCACAAAATATTATTTTAGTTAAATGTAAATCACACTAAGTTCAATATTGGTTTCCTTTCTGTGGGTTCAACCATAATTAATAGCCGAATTTCATAAGATAATATACCCTTTTTAATGTCTTGTAAATATAATGAAATTAACCAAATAATATCCCCTAGAGTATTAAAGAAGGTGTGTACTCAAGCATCTTTCTCATTCAGCAGATGACAATTGAGTTAATACCAAACATACAATATTATGGGTTATTTATCTTACCTACATTTATGGATGATAATGCATCAACTAATTGTATCTATTTAAGAATTTATTTCAATGGAAAACTATCTAAAATTACTATATAAATATTTTAGAATATCATCCAATAATGAGACTCATCCCTTAGACATTTTCATAGGTTCTTCACTAATGTTTTCAAAACTATTCATTAAAAGTTAAAAAACGGGTCTCCAAAAATAATGAAATCCTTAATTTTATACCAAAAATAGATACCCATGAAAAAAATAAAAAAATAATACATTTATAAAATGATTTAGATAGTAAATTTTTCAAAAAAATTAACAACTCTAGGGCTGATAGGTTTACAATCATAGATGTTAGATACACAAATGACTAATTTTACTCAATTTTTCAAGATTTCTCTTTAATTGTTCCCCTATAAACCATTTATTAGATATAACATGTAATATAACAATCATCATAACCTTGGTATTATAAATATTATATATGGGAGAGATCAAGTGGGTTTTTAGAGGAAAATCATAACATA
Organism: Viscum album; assembly: GCA_963277665.1. Lineage (NCBI taxonomy): Eukaryota > Viridiplantae > Streptophyta > Magnoliopsida > Santalales > Viscaceae > Viscum > Viscum album. The sequence continues at coordinate 1,547,802,441 of OY728142.1, forward strand.
GACTAATAGATCAGAAACATGTAGGAGAACAAGAGGAAGAAATAAATGTCATAATAAAAGATTAAAGATCATATATGATTATAATAAAATCTACTAGAGAAAAATAAGATCATAAAAGCATAAATAAGGAATAAAATAATATATTACATTGAAAAAACACATCTTAATAATTACATAACACATGGTCATGATTTATAAGAGTGAAATACTTTAAAAATAAGCCATTATCCTAAAAAATTATAATTTTATCAAAATGAAATGAATCTTGAAATTTTATTATAATTTGATGAAAAACATGTGTAACAAACATAATAGTAGGAAAATTATTTGAAATAAAATATATATACCATATTGGGATTGGGATTATTTACCAATTTACTATTGGGGTTTGGATAAATACTACTGTGTTCGCATTTAACAAGGGATAAATCCTCTCATGTATCCTTTTCATGGGGATATATCCTCCCATATATCCTTTGTATTGGGATAAATCCTTTCATGTATATAATTATCTTGGGATATATCCCCCTATTTATGTTTTATCTTTAGATTAATCCTACCATGTACCATTTAATGCTCATTCTATATAAACATAAACCAATTCATTGGAGGCCAACATAGGAATACATTTATTATCATCCACTCATATGTGTTCTATAAAAAATCTGTCATAAAAATATCTCCATGAACACATTGAAAAATAATAGGTTTATTAAATATCTAATTCTAATTAATATTTATTTAATGGAACCATGTGAATAATATTGGTTTCATAATACATCTATATGGTATAAAATAACTTCATGAATTAAATCATTTGAAACTAAAAACATGACCACAAAAAATAAAATGAATTAAGAAATAATTGGATATCAAATTTATAATTTTACAATATAAATCATATCATAATAATATATAATGGGTGATCAAAACATCACTTCAATGAAGACAAATCCTTGATGGTAAATCGAAGTGAAAATAAATACTTTTAAAAACAATTTAAAACATTTAAGTGAAAATTAATTTCAAAAAAAATCCGAAGGGAAATGAAATACTTTTAAAAATATTAATAAAAAGAGTTCTAAAAAAATACAAGAAAAAATATAAAGTTGTAAAAATATAAGTGAATATATGTTGATAAACATTAAATATTTAAACAACATTTTATAATGGATACATGAAAAGGGCATAAAGTATCCATGAAAATAAAGTGAAAGTAAATTGAAAACATTTACATTTAAAAAGAATACTTAATAATTGAAAATTAAAGAAAAGCATAATTTTTTCAATTACTGAATTGAAAAAACATTGTAAATTTCAATTTTGAAAATAATATATAAAAATATTACCTAGAGAAAGTCAAAAAAAATATCAAAATATAAAGTAGAGTTGGTGATAAAAATTGTTATTTGGAATGAATAATTTTTTTGACTATTTTGAAATAAACATGTTAAAAACCCGCATAAATAAAATAGTGATATCTTTTCTTATATAAAAGGTAAAACATTTAGGATAAACATATAAAATAATCAATATTATATTTTTAATATGCGATGAGAAGATTGGAAAGAATGAAAATATGTACAAGGAAGAAAATAAGTACTATTATAAATGGATTTTATTCTTACCAATGATAAACATTAATTTTGGAGAATATTATATAAACTAATTGAATATTGATAGATATGGTATTTTCCTAGAGAAAAAAAAATGTCTTATAGATTAATCATATCTCAATGGAATCAAATTTGACACAAAGAAACCTCTACAACTTGTGTAAACATTCAACGAAAACCCCCGTAAAATGAAGAGCATGAAATTAAAATTCAAATACCATAAATAAATGATATGTATACTTATTTTATATTAATTATGTACTCTTCAAACTAATTAAATAATATTTTTTAACAAATTTACACTATGTAACAATGAAGGGAAATTGAGAAGAAAGCATTTACCTTGTTCGAGATTCATTATGTTCACACACATAAATTCATGAGTAAACAAATTAAATTTATGAAATATATTATTAGGGAACTTATCCTTCTATATTTTATTTAATATATACCATTTTTGGTCATATAATATTTATTTATTATATAGTTTCTCCTTGTGGTTGTGTGAAAATTGAATTGGAGTCCACTAATTCTAGAAGTCTTAGTGAATCAGAATATTATATTAATAATATGTTAAATTTTTAGTATAATATTGAAATAAATTTATAACAATAATTTTATTATTAATATATTATAACATTTTTTTCATGGTTCCATATTCGTCCATAATCATATTTTAAATATTTTCTCACACATGTGGTGAAATCAACCCAAAATTGTATATGCATTAACTAAATTTATCAATATAGTGAATGTGGTTTTTTTGAAATATTATCATTATAACATAAGTATAATTATATATGTTTTTTAATTCTTAATAATTTGAAATATCTTTTAAGGTTTTAATATAATCTTTGAAAATATATATATATATAAGGTTCCATTATGATGGTGGGAGTCCTTAGGTATGCATGTTTAGCCTTTGTATTTCTCAATGATTGAGAGTGGCTGAAGGTAGATATAAAATTAACAATTAAAAATCATAATTTCAGAATATATACCATATTTATTCATCATTACCACCATTAATACAATCTATTATGGGTGGGAATACAAAAACAAACATTATATTACGGAGGCGGTAGTTTGAGCGACGCACTAACGATGCTATTTTATTTCCTATGTTTATGGTAATGATAAAAAAGGGTTTTAAAAATAATATAATTACAATTATTTATAATCATGATGTTTAATTCATCAAATTTTTAGGGTTATAAGATATTTTTTGAGTGGGTTTAAGAATAAATTCTTAATGACATAATACAAACATTGGAGTCGTGATCCTTCCTTAGAAGATCCTTATAAATTGTTATTCTTACTACGATTGAAATGAGTATTATATCAATAGTATAGGGTTATGGGATGTTTAAAATATTGTATTTTAATGGAATTTAAATGAGGAGTGCATATAATAACAATGGAATTGTTACCCATTTAAAAGAGGTGAAATGGGGTACTTTTGAAAATACTCCTCATTCTTTAATAATGTAATACCACACAATGAGGGTCAATGACTTAAAATTAATCATTATGGTAAAAGATAATATAAAATATCCTCTCATAAATTAATTTTTATAAAAGTTAATAGTGCTTTATGATTTTGTTTTTTACATTTAACCTTTTACCCAAATTAATTTTACCTTGCAAATTAATTTTTAACGTTAATAAATAATATTAATAAAAACAAATAATATTGGATCCATTTTCATTATTTTAAACAAACAATTTTAAATATGATTATATTTTGTACACATAAAATTTATAAATATGTGAAAATTTATTTCTAAAATAAATATACTTAATCGTGCAAAAAATGTTTTTAGAGATGTAACATTTGTAAGCATTAAATTTATATATTTTATATAATTATTATAAAAAATATTACATATAAAATTAATTGATTTATTATAAGAAAATAAATTTAATGAGGCTTTTAAGGTAATCCAAAAATGAATTTCACTATTTAAACACATAATTATATGAAAAAACAGAAAACTATATTTTTATTAGAGTAATATTTTAATTGTGTTTAAATAATATTGGACATTAAATTATAAGTAATAAAATATTTTTAAGTAAATAATTTCATTCATTAAATAAATATTTTATTAATTGAGTGGTTTATAATATTATAGGATAATAATATATATCTAAACAATCCATAAAAGTGTAATTTACTCAATAAATTTATTTTTAAAAAGAAAATAATCCTTTTTAATATGAATTAAGAAATCCATACAGTTTAAATTTTTATGTAATGAATTCAAAAGCAATTTAAATTTTATAAAAATTATTTTATAGATTTTTTAAATATTTTTTTTAAAATACTATATATAAATGAAATGGATTCTATTGAAAATAACCTTTTTCAATATTAACTCAAATTAATTATTTACCTTTCAAAAATTTAATGGTCTACCATCTCAGTTTTACATATAGATTTATTAAAAAATTTCCATTATTATTTTGTGGTTTTTTTTATGTTTGGTGTAACATGTGGAACAAATTTATAGAACATAGTACTCATTTTAAAGGATCTAAAATCATAGGCTATTATATACTCCATAAAGGGAGAATTCGTTCTATAGTATGCATGTCAAAGGAAATCTCACATTTCTTTTAGGGGTATATTTTTTGAAGCGATCCAAGAATATCTAAGATACATTTTATAAACCGTAATGGGGTATGTCGTTTCATGGAGTTACTTAGGATTGACTATAATGTTTTATAAGAAACAAAATACAGGTCCATTGTGGTGATTCTAAGGCCATGATTGTGGCTTGTTAATAGTCATGAAAACCTTAACATCCCATATTTTATTGTGAATTTAATGGAGTTGAAGGAATATGTTGATTTAGAATTAAAGTGGGTATCTAGATTTATTTTTACATCTAACAAAAAGTGAATTAATGATCTATTTAGTTGAAAGAATAGTGATTCCGTATATATATATGAGATATATTTTTCTCATTGGAAATAGATAAACAATTATCATGAAATATAAAAAGATACATAATGAGATAAAAATAATAAGGGAGTTATTGGATACTAATGGAATTTATGGAAGGATATCCAGTAGGTTTTTTCACTAGAGGGTCATGGAATTCTATAGTAGATTAAATTGGAGTAGAATTGATACATCACTCTAGTTCAAATTCACTCATCATTCATGGAGATCTAGTAGACAACACTCGTGTAGATAATAATCTGTTTGAGTTATTGAGAGAGATAATTTATTTATTTAGATGACGTTTTTATAAATATAGGACCAATGAGGCCACATTAAATTGCACCCAATAAGCAGTGCATTTTGTATTTGGATTATGGATTAAAAAAATTTCATTATAGTTGGTGGATTCCAAAAACCAATAGAAAATGACTGTTAGAGAGGGTCATTTTTTAAAGATAAAAACACCCCAATTAACCAACCTCTTATGGTATATACCATTCCTGGCTCCAACAAGTTATATCAGAGCTAAATGTTTTTAGTTTAGTATACTCTCTTAGAAGAAATTACATTAGTTATCAACCATCAGGGGATTGTTATATTCAAAAACAACAATTTATAACTATTTAAAGAATGGATAAAATAGTATTTAAAATCACTCGGAATGGATGTGTACATGACATCAATACATGGGGTTATGACTAGTATAAAGGTAACTTATTTATTAGGTAAAGACTAATGAGAGCTGGGCGCCAAAGACATAGGAGTCAATACATTTGGTCATTCTATATCCAGTGATATATAAACATAGGTGATGTTGATAAAATACTTATGTACTATATGGGAAAAAATAGAAAACATCTATAAAGGTGATTCAAATGTATTTGAAACAAAATTATAGTTACTCTAGAATAAGTTTGTGGGTTAAAAGATTCAATTTAATGGGTCTGTCAATGAATTATTTGATCAAGTAAACATTTTTTTAATAATATAGATGGACATAGTGAAATAATTGATGATATTAAGATCCAAAATTGGTTCATTAAATTATTACCAATTAATTTAAATTTTAATCCCTAGATACCAAAAGGCAATTTCCCAAGGGAGGTGACGTCATATTGTTCATAGACCTATGACAATCATTAATTCATGTAAGGGTTATCAAATTTGAAAACGTATAAAAACAATCAGAAAATCAATAAAATTATTGGTAGTATATGATATGATATACCAAGGTCAAACCTATATAGGCCTTTTTAGAGAAAATAATTATTAAATAATAATTACATTAACTATTCTAAGAATTAAATCTAGACAAATTCAATTGACGTGAGAATAATGGATGTTGGGATTCAAGAAAAATGGAAAACATTCTCAACAATTGAGAATTTGGGTCCATGATTGATTAAGGAATAATATAATGAAATAAAAATCATTATGTTTTTTATAAATGTTTAAAATAATCTAATGTTCATGGTAGATGACCCCAAAAATATCAGTTTTCCATTTTTGCAATTGTTATTTTACTTAGAGTATTCGATGATCTAGTAACTCAGATCCAGATTTAATCATAAAACAAAATAAACATAATTTTCATCCTGATGATCATTCAATTTTCATGGTAATGAAATTATCACTCTATAAAAAATCACACAATGGTCACACATGATTAAGGAAAAATAATATAATTGAGAAATTTTGGTTGCAGAAAAATAACCAAAATAAATTTTATTCAAAAATAAAACACATTAATAAAAAAAACTCGCTTAATTAAAGTTTCATTGCAGACGTTATACCCAAATAATTTTAACCATTATGGGGTAGGAAAATAAAGATCCCATTCTTCTCATAATAGTGGAAAATGTCATTGAACCTAGTGGTGGAACCTTAAAAACAAATCAAAGATTTGATAGAACCCCTAGACTCTTATTTATAATGATTAGGGTGATCATGTTCCCTTAATGTCTCTAATAAATGTATCCATTTTTAATTTCAAATAAATCCTTTTGTTTAATGGCCATTTGATAATTTAATTGTATGTTTCCTCTTAAAAATCGAATCAAATCAATCATATTTTAGTCTATAATGTAGCTTTCACAGTGTGAATTTAATTCATCATGTGAACATGATGGCCTCCATATGATTTATTTTTCTTTATTTCTCATCCTAAATTCCTTTCACATCCTAAAATGCTTTCAGGATGTGTATTGTTTTCACATTGTTGATTTGAAATATATAGCTTTGGGACCTCCCTTTATATATATTTCTTTAATTTTAACCCTAAGGAGCATCCCTTATGTATCCAATGTCTATGGATTCCTTCTATAATTTAATGGTGTCATGACACAAAACATTACATTGATGAGTTATGTGTCTTCAATGTCTAAATTTTTCTGTTTTTTATCATTTTTCAAATATCCATTTCTTCCTGTGAAAATTCTAAAAATCAATATTACATTCCCAAAAGTTATCATGTTTTATCAATTATGTTATGAAAATAAATGTTCTAATGTGCCATAAAATGTTTTTATAAAATATTTGTATCAATGGCCTTCAGAACACTCTCATTAGACAAAAAAATTTGGAATAATAACTAGGATTCCATGATAATGGAGGGTTATTAGGATGTGGAATTCATGGTGATAAATAAGATTTCATGGGAATATTATCCCAAATATTGGGTGATCGATGAGCTATCATATTTCCTTTCCTCAAACCATTACAAGTAAAACGATTATTTCAAGGAAAGATTTAAAATTATTACTTTTGATATGGTAATGTTGGGAATTCGACATAAAAATATCCAATTTAATTATGAGATAATAATTGAAATAATGAAACCCTGAAGAAATCATCTAATTATATGAATAGAAAAAATAATTCACAACTCAAATAAATTAAAAATAAGAATTTTATTTCCCAAGAATATTCTATCTTTAATTAATCCAATGATGAGGAAATTGAGTATTAAAAATACCTCATGCATTAATTTCTTGTGTATTTCATAATAAAAAATACATTTAAAAAAATATAATGAAGAAACTCATTTTGTGAGAATATCTGACCTCACTGGTGAATAACTATATATTATTGAAGAATTATAATTTTTAAGGACTACAAAAAATAAATCCATTGGACTGACTTGTGATTTATATCAATAATTACAATAAAAATGGGAATAAAAACCTAGTATAGAAGAATATTAAAGGAATCAAATCATGAAATGATGGAAAATAAGATAATAAAGTTGATATCAATATAAAAATTTAATATCCTTCCAAAATAATTAATGGCTTGATGGATTATATGAAATTTCATGATAAGAATATTTAGTATCTTGACTATGAAGTTTATTTTGTACAATAGAAGCTTGATGATCAAGAAATAATTCTCTCTCCTAGATTCTTACTAGGACATTCACTACATGGGTTATATAAAAAGATGAGGAGGTTCAATGGGAATAAATGAATAATGTGGTTAATTCAAATCATGTGAAATTATATAATGTTACAGGTAAATCGATTTAGGGGAATTTTTGCAAGAAAAAATAAATTGTTGTTGACACGAGGACATAAGAATATTAACCCAAGAATATTATTAATTTAGGTAACACAGAAAATACCCAAAATGACTCAATATTAGATTTGAAATAAAAAACAATACATCACTAATTTTATTTTATTTTTATGAAAATAAGGTATATAAATAATATTAGATTCCCATAGAAAAAAATATTATTAGGATTAAGTGTGTTGAAAAAATAAGAGAAATGTTTTTACAGTATCCATGTTTTTAATAGGTATCACATTTTGTGTGAATGTTACGGACTAAAAAAAAGTTATTTATCATCAAGGGAAAGAAAAATAGTTTAAATGAGTAGTTGAATAAAGAAATATTAGGATTATAAAGATTATTCATGTGGTTGTAAAATTAATAATCAATTTAAAATTATATAGAATGTGGATGATCTAGTGGAACTGATAGAGGAACAATCTAATTTACCACCAATGGAAGAACAAAAATGAACATGGAACATATACAAAAGATTTTAAAAGGGAAACATCAAGGATATTTCTTTAAAATAAATTGATCATACTGGGGTATAGATTCTGAGTGGTAGTTTTACTTCCCACTAATAAGAAAATAAAAATATTTTCATGACAATCAAATAAAAAAAAGAAGGTAATATTAATTTTAATAGTCATGATAGTTTTAAAACGATTGGATCCAAAAATCCTATGATTGAAGGAAAATATTTTATTCCCATTTCTGTTTTGTATTTTAAAGGTTTTTGTCCCAATATAATATGTGTAGGACAATTTCATAACTCGGGGAGTACGATAGACTTCATCAAAAAGCCTTAAATCATCAATAGAAGAGGGGTTTGATAGTAAATAATAAAAACAAAACAATGGGAAATATTTATATCATTGGTGGAGAGGAGGATATATTTTTTAAATTCCATGGAGATGGAGAAATATATGAAATAATAGGATTGTCCACTTGATCTAAAATTCATTACAGGAATTGGTAAAAAAAATAAAGGATCTTATGATAACCATATAATTTAACGTTATCGCACTTACATGTGTGATAATTTGTAAAAACAATTAAGATGTCAAAAAAGACATAACATCCATAGAAAAAAAATTCGAAGATATTTCTCATGTTACTACAGATGGATGTTATTTTTCCAATATCCCCTAAGTATATGGATGGTAAGATATATTATCTTTTCATTATTGGTGATTATACTAGGCGGGAATCACCGAAGATTATCTATAAAAAATTCAATGTGTTGAAATGTAATAAATGATACTGTGTATTGGAAAAAAATACAGCCATTATATATATTTTAAAATTATTGATTAATAATTGTCAAAATTACACTAATAATCAGGTGGAGAAATATCTAGAGAAGCATTAGATATGGAACAATGTTTTTAAGGAAGTATCTCCTGAATAATACATTGTCATTGAATAAAGGAACTATATTTTCAAAAACATTTCCCATAAATATTTTTTAGAGATGTTTCTAACAGACATTTTTTAATGGATGTGTTTCTTACAACATTATGTATTTGTAAAAGAAACTTTTTATGGCCTAATAAAGAAAATACAACATACAAGATTTTATATGGGAATAATAAAACAATAAATTAGATTTTATATTTTGGAAGTCAATTATTTATTCTGAATATATAAGAGAACAAAAATATTAATTATGTTTGGGATGCTATTATTTTTCTTGGTTATTAATCCAAAATAATAGTTCATAAATTATATAACAAATGGTTTACTAAATTTATTAAAATCAAGTTTTAATGGTTTTAGAGGATGAGAAAATTTTGAAATATGGAGGGACATTTTAACAATTGAACTATAAAGAACTCACTAAATAGAGTGATATTCAAGTGAGAGGAATAAGGTGAGTAACTGGGAATGCTAAAGACCCAAAATATGACAACGATGATAGGAAAATCAAATAAAAATAATCAATTGAAAATAAATCCATGACAACTGATGAAATTATAGAAAAAATACCATTGGTGATTATATAACACTAATAAAAATTCAGATAATTAATAATCTACAATAAAAAAGTTTGGTATCGCATAAAGAGACTATGTGTTTTGAAGAGGTTTTGAAGGATGAAAATTCAGTTAAATATATGCATGGAGTGCTTTAACAAATTGAAAATAATCAATAATGAGAGATGAATCTAGCGATCGAAGATAAAAATGACAAAATAACAAAGTTGGTGTTCTATAACAAACTCAATGCTGATGACTTGGTGACTCTGAACAAATCACAATTGGTGCGCATGAGATATTTTCGTATTTTAGGTATTAAAATTTATATAACATTTTCTCCATATTTCTTATTGTATAAAATTAGAATTTTCATGGAAACATTAGTGAAAATTGGATTCATGGTGTACCAAATGGATGCTAAATCAACATTTCTTATTTGATACTTTGATAAAGAGTATACATTGAAAAAATAGGTTGATTTATTGTATATAAATGCATGATAAATGTTTTATTGTTAAATAATGATTTGTATGGATTTCATCAAGCTTCGAAAGATTGGTATTTTAATATTGATAAACACTTTAGAAATATTGGATTATATTGTGATGGATTTGATTAAGATATAAATGCTAAGAATGTGAAAGATCAAGGGAGTTGGTACTCATGTATGCGACTGACATAATCATTGGTAAATCAGTTAATGAATTATTAATTATATTTATATAGTATACATGGTGTGATTTAAAAATTAAAACTAATTAGGATATTACATTTTCCCTTTAATTTCAATTAACTCAAGGAAAGGTTAGTACATTAATTTATCAACAAAAATATATTAAATATGTTTTCAAGCTATTCAAAATGTATAATTATAAGACGATCACAACACTAATTCAACCCAAATGAAGTTTTCATTAGTTTATTATAGGAAAAGATGTATGTGGTGGAATATAAGAAAATAATTAGATTCTTACTGTACCAAACAATAACACAACCTGAAATTGAATTTTATGATTAATATGATTTAAAATGAAGAAAACCAAACTCAAAATTTCATAATTAAAATTTCATTATCCAATATTGACTCACCTATATACCCTATATCTTAGTGTTTTATATAAATATGAAAACCTGTTTCAAATAAAAACCATGTCATTTTAATAAAATAAAATCATTTTCCATTATAAAAGGTATTTATTATTCCTTAATAAGACTCTAACATCTCCCACAAAATTCACTACAAATTAATCATTTCTCAACATACAATAGTTAATTATCTTGTTTACAACCAAAATAATTAGAAATATAATAAGGGTGATCTCAATCACCTAGTAAGGATAAACATTATTGATATAAATGGATGGTTGTAAGTGATCATAACAGAAACAATTATGTATAGGATCATAATAAATGTATATGAATAAATCATAAGTAAACAGTACTCAATAAAGCATGGATAAAAAATTATAAGTCTTATCTTGATGCACAATGTAAGAAATTAGTAAATGGAGATTGAAATAATATGTAAATAATTTTGAGCCATGGAAAGATAACATAGAAATGTTTCCAATTTTATGAGTAATAATTATATAGACCAATATAATATGAATGCCGAAAATTAAATTAATAATCATGGAGGTTACAATGTAAATAATATTCATGACACTCTTATAATGGAATGACATTATCAATTAATTCAGACATAATTTCAATAGTTAATTAAAACATAACCTAATAAATTAGAGGGCAATGTTATACCCCCCATTATCATATATAATTTCTAATAACAATAACATGAATTATACTCTATAAGGCATTAAATTTCATTAAAAATCCATAAGACCATTTATTTTTACTTATTAATATAATAACATATAATCATCACATAAAAATGGAAATATGTGTCATTTTCCTTGATAAATATTTGAAATTAAATGGTTATAGAATAATAGGAATTTTATTTTATTTATATAATAATAAAATATTGAAAATTAACCTTAATAATGAGTAATATACTTGACTATGGAATAATATAATTATGCAGTTAACGTTAAGAAAACTCTATCTTCATACCATTATAAATAATGTAAAAAAATTACCATTATAGAAAATGTTAAAATGATTAATTTTGGAAACCATTATAAAGAATTTATAAGTTAGTATAAAATCTAATTATTAAATATTTTATGTTTATAAAATATTTTTTTAATAATTCAGACATTGTTGGAGAAGAGTAGAAAGAGAAAATTCAGAACATTTAAAATTATGTTAATGAGGAAAAAACCTTATGAATTTTTAAATAAAAATACATTAAAATATATAACAATGAATGAAATTAAAATTACATGATTGAAATTGAGACATAATATAATATTTCAAATATTATGTATATACACAACATAAATGAATATATTTTTCATAATTCAAGACATATCTTCAAGAATGAAAATTGACATGATGTAACATTATAGATTTTGGTATCTATTAAATCATAATTATTGAATAATAGAGCATAAAACCAAATATCAAATACCATGAATTAGTATTTAATCATGATATAATATTCCAACTATGAAATTTATACATTGTAAAAAAGATAATAAGTGTACAACCTAGAAAATGTCTCAATAAATGGAAATTGAGACAAAAAAACCTTACAAATCCTGTAACACAAGAAATAAAAAAACATTTAAAATATAATATTATTTCTATATGTAATCAATATGAATTAACATAAAAAATATAATATAATATATTCATGTATAAACGAATAAATCCCCATATAAAAGTAAACGTGGTGCGTTAAATGGAACATGTCATGAAGATTTAAAATTGAGACTAATAAAATATACCTCAGACTTCTAATTGTTCATATCAGATCTAATATCCCTTCATAATAAAATAAAACTCATTAATAATTTTTCTCATAACCTTTTTCATTTTATTTACTTTTTCTATCAATATTTTATATTCATTTATTAGATAATTATTAGTTATTTTTAGTTAATATTGTTCATAATTGTCATGTGTTTTAATCAATCTTTGACCACACTGATATAATGATTGTGTTTACCATTCAATGTTTGTGGATTTATAAAATATATAATGTTAATATTGTTGCAATATAAGTTATATAATGAGTTATGATGTTCCATTTTCATTCTATTTGTTTTTTTGGTTTGATTATTAAAGACAAAAAATGAAACGAGATTGTTTCAATTATTTTTAATAAATAATAGTGTAATATTAAAAGTGATCTAAATATTAATATTTACATTAAATTAAAAAACATTAATTTAATTATAATATCATATCTTACTTGTATGAATTTTTTTATACAATTTAATAGGTTATCAAATATAAATTGAAATAATTGAAAGTGTCTCTATACATTTATTTTTGGAGATTTAATTTTATATTGAAAACTTATTGTTAATATGGTTAATATAATAAAATAATATATTTCCTAAAAATAAATTATATTTTAAATAAAATATTAATTTATTAAATTCATTTTTTTAAAGACCCATTTAATAAAAATTTGGAAATCAAAAAATTTCATTCACATAGTTGGTAGTCCACACATAACCTGAGTGATGTTTTCATTATCTAATGGATGTGAGGAAGGTCGATAATCTTTAATCAATTAAAAATAGAACATAATTATAATAATGATACTTATTTCATTTTATTTTCATGGTTATAATATATTTGGTGGAGGTGGATAAAGAAATAAAATTTAAAGAACATAGATAAAACAATTACCTCTTCCTCATATAGCCTCCATTAAGCCCCACATTAAGAATTTTTAGTTTTTTTTGGGGAGAAAATGACATCTAATACATTGTAAATAGGCTTGGTGAGGGGTTTTTAATATTGATGTCGATATTATAAGGTTTAGGTGTGTGTAGACGTGGGGAGGTGAATCTTTCCTCTTATAAATAAGAGGTGTAACATTTTTGTGATAATAATTTCTTAATATAAAAAAGGGAATCCATTATCATGGAAATTGATTACAATATGAATAAAAATTGAAATTATATGTGGGTATGTTTTATATTTTTCCTATCCACACATTTAAGAGTAGTATTTTATGATATATTATGACTTTTACCCTTCATTTAACACTTACCTTATTTTATCCTTAACCGTAGTGAATAATTTTTTACATGGTAACATATTTTTATGACTAAAAATTTAATGGAATTTATTAAATAATTTTTATTTATTTTTAAAATATAAAAATATTTTTATAGCATTAAATTTATGGAGGTGGTAAAAATTAATTTTAATATAAGTGATCTTAACATAGAAAAAATATTTATAGAGAAATCCATTTTTAAGCCTGGAAATGAATCTACACCAAAATCATGTATATTATTGGTTAACATAAAATATTTTGGGTTATGTTTAAATAAATAAGGGTTTTTGACTTTTAATGAAATCCAAAATTGAATGGATAATTTTGAATAGTTAATTAAGGGGTAAATAGTTTTTTGTTAAATAAAAATAGAACATAAAATACTAATTATCAAATGTAGGTTTCTAAATTCAACATTATATTGTAAATTATTTATTTTACTCCTTAAATAACTTATTTTTGGAAGAATGGATTAAATTTTATTCAGTCATTCTTATTTCATGATGATTTCATAAATTTCATGACATTTACAAAATTTTTATTTTTCAATATTCATGCAAAAAATAATCATTTTTAAAAACAATCCAAGAAATAACCCAATAATATTTCTTTCTTGCTGAATCGAAATTTTAATTTCATTTTATCAAATTAAATTTATAAAATTTAGAAAACTAACTATTCAATAAAATTATAAAATACATGGAAAATAGTTTGTTTAAAATAAAATATATTTATTATCAAATGAAAAACCATATAATTATTTTATAACATGATAAAAACATTAATTATTTTAAATGTGAAAATGTATTTATATAATTTTCCGTAATATCCAACTATAGAATATTTAATATTTATATAATTCTTTTAATAGTTCTAGATAATAAATTATGTAAAGTAAATTTACATAAGCTTTAATTAAAAAATCCATTATGAGGCAATTTGAATATAATAATATTAAAAAAAATATGGGTATGGAAATAATTATATAATATCATATTTGACATGGTATAAACACAAATAATTCCTTAAAATATATATACGAATTCATAACCATGAATATTAATAAATCATGAATATGAGTTCTTATTAAATATTCTTAGGTTGATACATTATCTCCCCTTATAAAACATTAACCCAAATAATTTTATCATCAGTCCAATTAGAAGGTGTTTATTATTTTCATAAAAAAGTAAAACGTTATAAAGAGTAAAAATGAGTTTTTTTGGATTTAATCCCAAAATAAAATAACCTATAAAGGAAATAATTTGAAAAAAAATATATATAGTTTCTACTATTATATAAATATATAGAAAAGCAAATAAATACATTTTATGTTTTTTTAAACCATGTTTGTAGTTTATAGGACTCGATCGTGTGAATGAGTTTCTATAGTGTACCATGATTGTCAGGTTTTGTTTTCTATATAAGAATTGATATATTTATGTTCCTTTTTTTAATATTGAGAAAATATTTTATCAATTATATAGATTATGTGTGAAAATATAATTATTTGATATATTACCATTCCATAAGTATGGTTTCATCCTTTGGTTGTATTCTTTATTAGTTTGCATGCCCCTTTATTATAATATTCTAAAGGATGAATATTGAAATTATTTTTCCATTTTTTTTGGATAATAATAATTAATGGATCATTAAACCACTTAAAGGATATTAGTCAAAAATTTATGAAATATTTTTATAGAAATTAATTCCTCCTAATTTTTACCAATTCCAAAATCGCAAAATTGTTAGCATGAGTAAACATAATACCCTATCAAATATAAATAAAAAATAATATAATGAACTAATTATTTAATCTCCAAAATATTAATATAAAACATAAATTCCATTTTTTTAATTTAAATCATTCCATACATAACTAAACCTTAAAAATATTCAATACATGTTTGAACAAATTAAAAACCCGAAAATTAATAAAATCTAATTACGTGTTGCTTCTAAATCAACTTAACTTTTTTCCCAAACAAAATAAAGTCACTAATAATGTCACATAAAAAATGAATATATCCTATTAATATTATCACCCAAAATATAATAATATTTTTTGATAAATAAGTTAACAGATTATTACAATTAACCATAATTTCCTCTACATAAAAAACATATTAAACTTAACTGTTGTCTATATATTTTAGCTTATATACCCAAAAATATTAATCAATTTGTCCCAAATTAACTTCATACAAAAAGAAAATATGAGACATTAGGTCTATATATACCTCAATCAAGTATTCTTTCTAGAACACAATAAATATATCCAAAAATATATTTAATTCCATACAAATCTTATAAAAAAATAACTCAAACATTTATATCTATTACATTGAAATAATGACCACACTTAAACCCGTTAGCCTATGTTGGACTAAAAATATCTTAACGTATGCTCACATGATAACATCTTAACCCCTAGTGTCATCTAAACTCAACTTTGATACCAATTATTACAATTGAGATCTATAGACACATATCTGGTGCAAAAAACACACTTATTAAATAATGTATTTTATATAAACATAAGTGGAACAAACATATAATATCATAATTATAATATCAATAACCAATATTTAGTTTCGTATACACTCAATTCCTTTTAGTTTTTTATTTTTTAAAAACAAGAAATAACATTTAACTAATAAAAACAATACATTTCACATCATATGATAATTTCCCATAATGTGATAAATTTATTATTCTATAATAATTATTAAACAATTTCCGTAAAATTATATTAATATTAAATTTTTTATATATATAATAAACAATTATCATCTTAATAACTCGATGGAAATGAAAATAAAATAATAGTGGGTTCTAATTATTTCTATGAGTAAATGTAACTCAGATTAATTTAAGAAAATAATTGATAAAACAATTAACATATGGGTATGAAGTCATAATTAAGGTATATGAACACATCATAATGGAATCATACATGTTAAAATAAGTATCACAATTCATAGGTCTTAGCATTATTCATGTCATAATATATGACTAAATGGATGATTAATTCATGAGTAAATTATCCTAAGTAATGAAAACGTAACATATAAATGTTTCAACATCCTAACTAAATAATTATGTAGAAAAATATCATAAGAAAGAATAAAAGAGAAAGAATAATTGTTAAGGTTACAAGGGTCATAATATTCATATCATTTTTATAATAAATTACACAATAAATCTTAAACGGGAGTGACTTTTACTAATTTATCCCAATATAATTTTCTTATAGAATTAAACAATTAATTTATAATTTTGAGGGATATATTAGACCCATATGACATCATATATTACCTTAGAGAACCATATCATGAATAAGAAACATAACGGCTGTCATTTTCATAATAAATCTCATAAAAACATTTATTTGAGTACATAAACATAAGAACATATAATTATTACATAAAAATAAGTTGTAATATCATTTTCTTTAATAACATTTTAAAACAAAAATTTCAACAAATAATGGGAATTGAAATTTTATTTGAAATCCATGATGAAATAAAAATTATACTTTATAACACATAATGTACATCACAATAGGAAATGGTGAACAATAGGAAAATTTTAGAAAAAAAAAATCCTTTTCACACTTTAATTTTGAATGTAAAAAATGAATCATACGGAAAATAATAAAAATATTTCTAGTTAATTTTTTATAAATAATGTAACAGAAAATAAAAAATGAATTTAAAAATAAATTGAATTATATGTAAGATTATTTTTAAAATAATATGTGCATGATGTTAAATATGTTTAAAAAATCATCAAAACGTTGAAAAATAGGTTTAAAAATCACATAAAACTTTTAAAATCACAATTATTTTGAAATAAAGAACATTAAAAATATATTTAAATACCATGAATAAAATAAAAACATGATCTATTATTTCAAATATTAATTATATACACCATATAATTGAATATATGATTAAAATGAAAATTGTGTATCAATGTAATTAAATTGAGACATAGAACCTTTAATACATTAATAGATTTTAAATTCCCTTGAGAAAGGGAAATTAAAATAAAATATAAATAAATATAAATAAATAAATAATAATGTTATAATATTCCAAAAAGTTATTTTATACAAAATATAAAAATAAATTACTACTTAACTTCAATACATCTCAAGAAATGGAAATTGAGATAGATAAACCTTAAGGATTTTATAACGCTTGAATCAAAATACATTTAATGAAAGGCACAAATGGATTTTTAAATCCCATGAAATACATAAAAATGTAATATAATATATTCATGAGGAAATAAATCAACATTTAACCTTATAAATGTAAACATGGCACATAAAATGAAACATATCTCAGTAGATTGAAATTGAGACCAAGAACCCTTGCCTTAGACACTTTGATAGTCAAACATGTAATAAAATAAATTTATAAAAAATAATACCCTCTAAAAATATTTTTCATATTCTTAGTCATATTCATTATCATTTATATTAATCTTTAATATTCAATAATTACATAATTATTACTTATTTATAGTTAATACTTACACCATCATCAATAGTTTTAATTGTTCCTTGTCTACATCAGTAATAAAACTTTTGTTACCATTAAATGATCATGAGTTCATCATTTCAAAAATGTTAATATTATTTTATTTGAATTTCTATAATGATTTATGATTTTCCATCCAAATTGGAATGTATATATATTTGTTCAATTGGGAATTAAAAAACCCAAAACATGAATGTTTCATTAATTTTAAAAGAACCAAGTGTTGAATCATAATATTGAGTTATACATTAATATTACAATTATAGAATAAATAAAAATAATTATTTACAACCTAATAACATATCATAATAGTATAATGATGTGGAGTATTTTTTATTCACATTTATGTATCCCTTTGAATAATTAATTTAAGATATTTTTTCAAATTGAGTTGGAAGTGATGAGTTTTTTATGATTGGTCAATTTGGTGTTGCTTTTAAAATTCATTAATTATTTTAATGTTAATGACTTATTGGTTGCTCAAATGTTTTAAGGTTATTGGTTTTAAATTTTATATATTTTAATAACATATATTTTTATTGGTGTGAATAAAATTTGAATAATAATATATTTTTATGTAATTTTGAAATTATCTTTATATTGAAATTAATTATTTCAATATTCATTTATTTAATGTTTAAAACTATTGTTAAAATTAAATTCCATATTTGGAAATTTTATAATATTAGAAAAATCAAATCATTAAATTGGAAATCATCTTTGAATGGAATACTATATATTTTGGTTTTAATTTATTTTCATCCTTTTTAACTGTCAAAGTTGTGATACATTAAATTAAGATGGAAAAATGTTTGAAAATTAAAGGTAAGGTGGTTCAAAGATCACTGTTGAGGAGATGTTCTGGAAGATTATAACGTTTTTTGAAAGATCTAATGATATTAAATTCATATACTTAGAGGTGAATCATACCAATACATGGCATTAGCAATTTATGTTATGCTCTTTTCCATAATAATGTGAGGAGGATGATGAGTTCAGATAGGCGTGCAACATGGTGACCTAGGAGATGTGTATAGAGTAGATGAATATGAAATGGAGTCTATAGTGGCCACCAAAATTGCATAAAAATAATGGAATTATCTAAAGGAAAGAGTGGTGGAGATAATGATACATCAATCCACTATAGTATAGGATTTATAGTTACGAACATGTCCAATTACAATTCTGGGAAGAGAGGATGATAATTGATTTAACTTTGGAGATTTTATTTCATTCCTACAATCACTTCATATTTTTTATCTACTTTTTAAATTCTATTCCAATGAATTCATTATATAAATTACTGTTTATACATTTTTTACTTGATAAACTATACATGAGAAATTAAAATATTTTTTTCATTACAATTCTCATCTATTACCCCACTATTTCTAATTGGATCTCCCTACTTATTATCATTCTTAATAGTAATAAAGATTTTAGTTATCATTAATTAATGAAAATTAATATAGATAATTGTTTTTCAAACTGTTAAAAATATTTATATTCATTGAATCTTTTTATAAGATATTTTGAAATAAATATAAGGAAAAAAAAACCACGTCTGAATGAATATTTAGTTTAGATAATTTCATTATGTTATCATTTTTTCTAATATTGATCATCATAATGGAAATTATAAAGGGATTAACCTTAAATTTATCATTACATGATAATTTCTGTATTAAATATTTTATGTGAATATTTTTTTAGTAATTGTTTACACAGTCGACGAAATTTACAAGATATCTTTCAATCGAAATCATCCTTGATTTTCCACTATTGATCACAAGTCACATGCCAGATTTTCTTCATTGTGAACATATTTATACAATTTACATTCATTATTACCCGTTAATATATTTTTAATTGATTTTTTTTTCACACTATTATTTTTATACTGTTAATTTGGGTTGAATATTTTTTTGTATTTAGTTCCCTTTCTCTTAGTCACTCAAACATATTTTTATTCATTAATTAGATAAAACCTTCCTAAAACTAAAATAGTTTTTAAAAGTGGAATAAGTAACTAATTTTTTAGGTTCAAATGAAAATAATATAATTATTTTGATTTCATTTTTTGGGAAGGAATGAGTGACCAAGTTAGGAAAAAATTCATAAGAAAAAACAAAATAAAAAAATAATCAAATATGTTTTTTTAAAAATTGTTTAATCTACATTGAGTTGTGTGATTTATAATATAAATCTTGATAATTATTATGAATGAAAACCATAACCAACTCAAATAATCTAAAACAATAATTAGTGAAATAGAAAAACACATTATTTACTTAAAAACAAAAATAAAAATGTAAGACAATAGGTATATATAGGGGATCAATAGGATTATATTATTATATCCCTTAAATGTAAGTAATTTTAGTTTCCCATGGTTTAGTTTAATTCTCATTACAATAAGCCGACCTCTCAATATAGGAAATGTGATATTAAATTTTCACTGTTGTCCATCATACAATCATTTAATCAAAATCCTAATAAAGACTATCTTGAATTCATCAGAAGAAATTGTAGTGTGGTGAAGTTTCTGCCATTAATTGGGTTGACTGTGGATGAATTTAAAAAAATATTACTCCCATTATTTCTCATAGGTAATGATAAAACATAGTTTCCTCAGTTAGTAGAGGGGATATTTTATCTTTTATATGAGAACATTAATTTCATTGTTTTTAATTTATATTGTAGGAGTATGGAATTTAAAATTTTAAATAAATTCAGTAGTGCTTTTAATTGTGAGGGAGATATATTCCATGAAACATGGGTCATATATAGGGATCTTAAACTAAATTTACTTACCATCATTTTTATTTCAAATTTATCTTGTAGTCTCTTTTTTCAATTTACATACACGTTATAATAAAATGGTTATTAATCATTTTTCTAGAGAATATTTTTCTAATAAAAACATTGAAGAAATAAAATATAATATTAATATGGTTTCAAAAAATTCATAACAGACGTGTTCTAGAGGGAGAAAAATCTTGTAAAACAATATATTTTGTTCTGAAAATCCATCTATTGGAAGTTGTGATTACCAATAAAAATTTACTCTTAGAGAAATGCTACCACTATGTTATGGAATGTCATTCTGAAACTTGTTGTCTTATATTTTATATTCATGATAAAATCCATGAAAATTATATTTTTAATAGGTTTACCTAGGATACATCCTAGTTGTGATATCTTTTACAATTCATACAACCAAAGCTATAAGAACCATCCTAACCACTTTTCTGGAGAATGTGGAATTTTTAGAAAACTGTTTTCTCTTATATTTCGAACACAACCTAAATCAAAATTCCAAAATAAGAATAGGGTTGTGCTATCCAATTAACAATCCAATTTAGATGGTCTCTTGAATAAAATAATAAATAGGATGTGTGCTCGAGATGCATGTAAGAAAGTTGATATGGAATCCCATGTATCTATTTTTAATAAATAACATGATTAATATACAAACATAAATTGGTTACATGACTACAGAATTAGTAGGGGAGAAAAAGATAAGGTACCATAAACAACAGAAGTGAACCCATGGGAAAATTTTACTTTTGTTACCACAAGGAGTTGTATAAAAACTCAATAGGTTCCTAGAATAACCCCAAATATATTAGAAAATTAAATTCTAAAAGGATCTGAAAACTGAAGTCTATAATTACAGAAATACCTAATTGTGGAAAACCCCGATTAAAATAGAATAAATCAACCTATTACACTTAAAAAATAATTCAAAAATATACACTAATTAGAAAAAAAGTGAATGAAAATATTCATGATGAAATTATGGTTATACCAATTTTCTTGAAGAATTATGCTCCATGCATCTCATTCAATGAAACATTTAAACAAAAAATAAAAACTTAAACTTATCAAATTACTTATGATTTTAAATAATCTCTATGTAAAAAATAAATTCATCCATGATTTAATGTACATTATTTCACATCTTAAATATCTCCAAAAAATTATTTCATATTTGATATATTTTGAGGAGTCTTCTACATTACTTCTCAATGAAAGGTATAATTATGTGCTAAAAAACAAAAAATCAATGATCTAGGGATATTTGTAATTAATTATTCTTAAAAGAATAATGAATAAACAAATTTCATATTTCAAATTGGGGTATGTATCAATTTGATACATTAATCATTGTTTATAAAGTCGATATTTCATGAACTATTTCCTAGCACAATTGTTCTAAAATTGACCGATTGTTTTATCACACACCATATATAATGGTCAAAGGACATTCTTATTAGGGTTGGTATATTGTTTTTCCCACTTAATTTCTCATATAATAAATTGATTATGATAAATAAACCATTATAGTTATATTTATCCCTTTCCTTACCATATACGGACCTATGAGTATTGTTTCTAAAAAGATATTTATTTTCAGCCTTATTAATAAAATTGATAAATTTAATGTGTTTAGAAATCCCTTATAACCTAATCATGAATATGACTAGTCAATAGTTGAGATTTTATACTTGGATTACCCATTTTTTAAGAATTAATATGAATTATTAGATACCATATAAAATATATAAAATAATCCTTTGATTCATGAACCCTTTCTGGAGATTGGTTTAGGTAGACTATATGTTAATTTATATGGATTCGAGGTTTAATTTAGGTATCGTTTATAGTATTTCAGAGATAAATGATTCATTATTTCAAATTCTAGTTTTATTTGTAGAGAATTATCTATTCTAGACTATAGTGAGGATCATGTGATATAAAAAACTCTATTTTTTATTAAGATACACACATAATACCATTGGCCACAAGGGTTAAAGAGTCACCATTTTATTTAGGAAAAATTAAATGTAAATATAAAAAAACTCAATTTTAATTTGAAATATTTATTTTTTTCGAATGTTCCGCACATACTATGAATATTTCTATCAAACTTCAAGAAATAAAAAAAAGAAATTATATTTAGTGTGTTGTAATAGTTCAAACATTCTACATGTTGGACTATCTCAAATATCATAGAGACTATCCCATTATATTTCATGTATAAAATCTATTTGGATCCTGATCACCAGCAATGGTTAGATGGAAAATGGTGGCCGAATGATAACATGAAATTTGAAGTGATAGTTTGTGATTAAATTGTCACATTCTAGAATAAAATTTTGTATCTCAAACAGTTCTTGGGTCAACCCTTTTTAGGTTTTTCCCAAGAATGGAGGTGTTACTTTCATCTATAATGAAAATAATTAACAACTTCAAACTATTATAATGACCTAACAGAGAGTGTTTATAGACTATAATAAATGTAATTAATCTATAGTAAATGGTTATTTTCCAATTATATACTTAGATCATATACTTGATAGGATATAACTCAATTATTTATTTTATTTTATTGATTACTTTTAAAATTATAATCATATTCTAATATCTCATAATGACCATAAAAATTCCATATTCACTTGTCTATTTGGGATATCTTCCCACATGTGGATTCCTTTTGGCTACTATTTTGCTTCATCCAACTGTCAAAGGTGTATGCTGATTATTTTCTCACACATAGTTGAGAAGATAATTGAGGTTTTCACAGTTGAATTATCTATATTTATAAACCCTTTTAAAATTTAACAATAGAATTTTAAATTAGTGTTATAAATGTTTCTTCATACTAACCATTCTCTTAATAGAGATTATTTTCAGTTTATATACAGTAAAGGATATTTCATGGATATAAAGTCTATTAGAAGCTTCTTGAGGCATGAATGTTTCAGTCTATGATTCTTAAATGGGTTTTTAAAATTCACTTATCTCTTTTTTTATCTTTTATTCAAGGATAAATAATTTTTTATGATAAATATCTATAATGATTTAATGTTCTTAAAGAGAAACTTACTTCCTAGAGAAACATCACTTCCCATGATTGGAATCTACTATTTGAAATAATATATGATTCTACTAATGTGGTTGTGGGGGTAGTATTAGTGTAATCTAATGGTAATAGACAACATATAGTGTACTATTCTTATATGATACTATACTATGCTTACTGTAATTACACCACAATTAAAAAGGAATTACTATCAACTCTATTTTCTCCAATGAAAAACATAAGCAATATCGAATTGTCTCAGAACTGATTGCATATTTAAAAAATTGGAACATGAATTATTTATTATTAATGAATGAGGTTAATAGAATATTTATCATATGGGTAATCATATTTTAAGAGATTGATTTATATATTAGAGTAAAATAGGGAGATAAAAATATTATAGTTGATCGCTTGTATGATTTGTCTAATGTAAAACATGATTATTCATGGAAGATTAATTATTCCTTCAAAAATGTCAAATTTATGGTTGTTCCATATATTTTGGTAATTTATTTTTATGATTTTTCTTATTTTCTAGTTGTATGTATAATTCCCAATGATATTACACAAAATAAAATAAATAAATTTATCTAATTGGTAATTATTATTTTTTGGATGATCCTTTATAGTTTTGGGGATTTGGTGTAGGGGAACAAATTTTACATATTCTTGATATTTTTCACCATTCACCATGGGGTAAAAAACAATGAGGAAAATATAAATAACTAGAAAGTTCTTCAAACATGTTTCTATTGGATGAATTTGTTTAAGGATTCACGGATTTTTGTAGTTGGTTATAAAAAGTGACATAGATTAAACAATGTTTGTAGGAATCATTTACTTATACAATAAGGAATCATATAGGAATAGATTTTTTTGCCCAGTGTTTAGATTATGTGGTACCATTTCTACGATCTAATTGGAATGAATAAATTTTTATATCTACAGACTATGTTTCTACATGTGTTATATTAGGGGAACTTCATAATAATCTAGATTATAGTATTGTAAAATTCATCAAGTTGAAGAAATTTTTTAGGTTTGGAGTTTCAAATGATTTTATTTAATAATATGGAAATTATTTGAATAATTTTATGTTCAATTAGATAATAGAAACATGTGGTTAATAATGAAACTAGAACTACTAACCATCAACATTCAAAAGAACATGTTGTGGTCTAATATAGGGGAATATGAATTGTCTTGGAAAAACTATTTATATCACGAGGAAATGTTATTTCTGAAAGATATATTAGGATTTTTGGGGATATAGAAATGAAATTAAAACCCTTTTAGGAATTACTCTTAATAGATTAATTTCTTAAAAACATTTAATTTTTCTTTCGATCATGATCATAAATCCTATTGGTTTTTCAATGTTTTGAATTATTATTATATAATAATTGAGGAGAGGTGATTCCATGAGTTGAGTGATAAATATTAGACTATAAGGGAGTCTTATAAAAATTATATTATTTAAAATTAGAGAAATAATTATATTACTAAATCCATAATTGATAATATATGATTTAAAGATACATATAAAGTTTTACCTTACAGTTCAATGACTAAATTGTTTTCAGGAAACTTATGTCCAATTGATTTAGACATTTCCTCATATTAAGGATTTTTGCTAATAGATCATTCAAGTTCGAATGTGATAAGAATATACACATCCCTGTTACCATAAAAAGGATTAAAATTAACATTTAGGGGTATCCAATGGGTTTGGATATTCTATTTATCCTTATATATTGATTGATCTCTAAGTATAAAAAAACTATATACTCAGTTACTCATGGGAGATTACACGTGGTTATTTTTTTCACCTTTTGGTTCACATGAACAATACATGATGTCTTACTCAACATTTTGTCACTTATATTCTCATGGCCACTTACACTCACATAATTAGTGGATCCCTTAGATGAATTATCTTTCATACGGTTGATAGGTTCCTCACGGGGTCATCGAGAATAGTATGTTTAGAATGATTACATGAATTCTTATGGTCACTCCAAGACTTCTTTGAATATATAAGTATGATCAATTACATTTTTTTAGTTGATTAAAATGTTCTATTATACCTACCCGAGTCTTCTTATAATTCATCTATGTCCTAGAATAGTTTCCATGTTTTATATCTTTACCTACTGTCAAAATCTTATGGTAGTTGTTATTTATTATGGCCTAGAACATTAGTGGTTTTTATTGTGTTGTTTCTTATCTTGGAATTGAAATTGAATGATTGTTCTCATATCCACCATCTTGAAAAAATCAATCTAATCATTCATCAAAATTTTTACCACTTGGTAAATTCCCACCAATGGCCAATTGACCAACCATAAGATTTCAGAGTCTAATGGGATGTTCAATGTGTAGTTAATTTTCTTATTATGGTTGGTTTGAAATTTTTCGTACATTTAGTTGATTCTTGTTTTTACTTGTATGGTAATATTCAATTGAATGACTATAAAACCCTCATAGTAAATTTTTTTATGGTTAGTTAGAGTCCGTTGATGATCATCTATTGTAGAATTCCAAATGTTTTTCATGAGAAAAAATGATTTTCATTAATTGAGATAAGTTGAATTAAATCCCATTAAAAATATACCTTGTCCCATTCTTCTCTTGAGATTAAATTCATGGATTCTTATGTTCATTATTCTAATTCTTATACAGAAACAGAATTTTTTTTGCAGTGGAACAAAAAGTGAGTATTATTTTTTCATTCATATTTTTAAATCATAGTGTTCAGTGATGTTCATATATCTGTTTCCCTTAGAAATTCTACTTAATTTTTTCCATTGGTTTTGAAATTTTTTCTCTATTCAGAATAATTTGTGGGGAAGTTTCCTTTGTTAAATTAGATGCATTGAGTGAATATACTTTTTTTATTAGGTATAACTTAGCGATTTCTAGGTTTTTGAAAATTAAATAGAACCAAATATAAAAAATAGCTATCACAATTTAAACACTTTTGAATTTAATTAAAATTTTTATGATGAAAATAATTTTTCATCAAGATAACTTTTGAGAAACTATGTTTATTATTCGATTATTGTTGTAAAGAAAAAGTATGTGAATTTTAAAAACTATATTTGAAAATATATTGTATATATATAATTTTATCATTATGACCTCTCTTATTACCTATTACAACAATATTTGAAATTACTAATTGTAAAATATTTCAAAAAAAATTATTTAAATGTTTATCTAACCAAGGATTAAAAAAATGGGAAAATATTTGTTTAAAGGTGTATAGAGAGAGGTCTTCCAATGGAATTAGCTATGATTTAATGATTTTTACAAATCAAAATGACTCAAATTTTTAATTATTTTGTGGTCTCTAAGATTGAATTTTTATTTTCAGTAGGTGGTAATTTTCTTGTTGTTTGAAATCAATTTTTTCAACATTTAGTTGTTTAATTTCCCTATTACAGAAAATATTTAAAAGGAAATATAATTCAATGGACATATAATATTTTTCTTTTAGAATCATTAAGAGTATATTTTAAAAATATCATTAACATTGAACATTTTTATTCGAATTAATCTTATTAGATATACATCCAAATGGGCTATGAAACAAAAATACTAATAATATATGAATTTTTTTTATTTTTTATTTTACTGTTGGATTGGTTATTTATTACAATAAATTCTTCATCCACACCAATCAAATGGTTTATCAAAATTATTATGATCATCTAATTTAGGTTTCTCTATTCAAATGGTGAGTTAATAACTTTGGAAGACTCAGTTGGATGAAAATTAATGTGCTCTTATTTCCTATGAGAATCTATAATTTCTATTATTTTTATAAAAAAGAAGCCCACTTTTCTATAAAACCATTTATTTTTTGAGGAAAATATGAGCCACCCCTTACTATAATTCTTAAGTCTGGTGATAAAATAATTTCTTTAAACAAGTCATTGATTGAAAGTGATATAACCAGAGTATAAACATACATATATTAAACACAATTTTTATAAATTAATAATTAAAACATGCAATAATCTCAAAATACTAAGAACATGAGGTTTATCACCTTTCTATTCTAGTTAGATTGGTATCTTATTTGAAAAAACTGTTAATCATTTATCCATACCCAAAGTAATTTACATCCTATTTTAGACTCCTCATATGATATACTCATTTTCATGACCCAAAGAATAGAAACATAGGGAATGGTTGACACAATATTATTTCTTGGGGGAAAATTATAAATCACACCTCACGTGGAAAAACATATACCATGGAATATGAGTGTCAGATAATAATGGAATCATATAATAAAGAAATTATATCATAATTTTATAGAATCATAACTATTTAGAAACAATATAATTCGGTATATTATAACCATAATTCAACACTCAATACCAGCAAAACTTAACTCAATGTGATAGCCTGATTATCATTACACCATGCATGATATACAATGAGATGAAAAAAATGATAAAATGAATTTTATGAAAATATAATTTTATGACTCCTCATAATATATTGACATATATATATATGAGTTCCACAAGAACATATAAACATTTATGAATTTATTAACCCTTATAAAATAAATTATTTTTATAAAACATTCCATAGATCATTTCATAATGTATCCAAATAAATAAGGTGGATAGTGGCATACAAACATATCTCTACTAAAACAAAAGGAGATATAAGTATGTTTTAATAAAATAAAATACATTTATAGATAATTGGATAAATAAATTTATAGAATAATCTAAAATATGACGTTTTATTTTAACATTTAGGTATCTTCGGTTTATTTAGAAATTAATTTAAAAACATGGGTTTTTGGCTTCATTAAAAATATTGGTTCCAATTGTTATATAATTTTTTTATATAGAAAACCTATAAAAAGAGATTTTATAAAACATTAACAACATTTTAAAAAAATGTTGGAGTTATGGGTCACTTACAAAAGTTATTTTCTAATACATAATGTAAAATTTTTCAAAACATTTACTTTTTAAAAGAATCAAAAATATTGGATTCTTCAAAGAGACAAAAATATTATCTCAATGAAATATATATTGGAATATCTAATTAATTATTACATAAGGAGAACCATTTTAGTATTTAAAAATATAGTTCTTGAAACATTTATTGTAAAAACAGATAATTAAATGTTCCTTTAAAATAGGAAAATTTAAAAAGTGAATTTCACATGAGTTGACACATAATTGGATTTCCAAATATAAAGGAGGTCATTATTTGGACAGGAATATTTGGATGGGGAAGAAATATCATCTTTACATATAATGAGAATTATTATTAAATATTTCATATATTGATGGGGATGAAATTCATCAAGGAGGAAGAGTTGAATAAAATGTGTTATTTTATACAAAGAGGAACATAATGTTAAATATAAAATATTAGGGTGTAAGAAAAAATATAAAATAATTAATAATAATAAGATGAAATATTTTATCTCAAATAAAGGATGTTTGATTTAACAAAATATCTTATGGACTTAATCTCACGTAAATCGAAAAAACGTGGAAAAATAACTTGATATGGATTTCCAAATCCATTTAATTTCATGAAATGTATGAAAATATAACATATAGTGTAGTAGATACACCACAAAATAATAATAATGTTTCGAAAATGTCATTTATCTAATAGAATAAAAATTATGAATAAAATCCCATAATAACATCTTAATTCATGATGTTGGTGACCTTTGAAAATGATTTTTTTTGATAAAAATATAAATTTAAAAAATATAAAAATAATCATTATACAGTCACATGGAATTAAATACCATACTTATGAGAATAAAGTTCATGAATAAGAATCACAACTCAAAGAAGGAAAATTGTGTTTTCTAAAATCATTACCATTGATCCCCTTAACTGAACGTGCTCCAAAAATGTATTAAAAAATGATAATAAAAAATTATTAAAAAACATAATAATACCTATAATGTTTTATAAAAAATATTTATAATCATTAACAAATACCATATTAGTCTGTCATATTTTAATTTTTTTCATCAGATGTTATTAGATTTTGGTTATTTTTTGTACTACTTTCATTATGGAAGTATTTATTCTTGTTTAAGGAATAAACTTTCAACGTTATGAGATCAGTATATTTAAAACAATTAGGTCTTATAATTACTTATAATTTTTAATCTTTTAGTTAATTTTCTTTATTAATCCATGATAAACATTTACTATACAATTCAAGTAGGTGGTTTAACCAACCCAAACAAGATCAAGCTATAATATATGGGTGAGTGTGGACAATAATATTATTAATTTGCAATAATATCATTATTAAATAAAAATAATGATATTATTTTACTGTTTTTAAGGTTTTGAGTCATATTTTATGAATAATATACTTGATAAAAGATGAAATATGCCACTTTCATATATTTTATAATTCATACGTACACATGAGAAATGTATTCATTTATATAAAAATTGTTGGAGATAGATAATGGTTTATAATTTAAAAATAATGATAATTTAATATATATAATATTTATCAATCAAATAACCCATTTAACTAACTATTTAATGTGGTGATGAAAAATCCATCATGTTGTTCATGGAGGTTTCATCTACATGCACTCAAGATGATGTTTTAGGTTTTTTTGTAGGGAAAAGTGTAATTGTGTATAATGATTAGTCCATAAAATTAATTAAATTAGTTATAAAAAATTTATTTCTTTATATTAATTTTAAAAATATATTTTTAAGAGACATTTATGATAGAAAATAGGTTCGTGAAATATTTTTACTCACATCGATAACTCGAGTTTTCCCTTGGAAGAATTTTTGGATATGGAGGAACTGGGGTTTTAATTTTGATCAAAAGGATTAAAAAAGTGGGATATTTATGTAGAAAAATTAACAGAGGTTATAGTTTCACGATAAATTATATTTTATGGTATCCTTATTGGGACGAAGGAAGACCCCTTTTATAAGTTGAGAAAATAGAATTTTTGAAAATATAAAATCTTAATATAAAGGGGACACATGTTTGACATGGAATATGAAAACCATTGTGGAAAATAAAGGATATGAGATAAGTTTTATTTAAAAAATACAGAACAAAATAATTTTGAGACATGTTTCAAATGTGTTTTATCTCTTTTACTCCTAGATTTTTCACATTTACTTTTTGTAATTTTTACCTTAGAAATTAATTTTTTCACATGTAATTTACATTTAATTCCAAAAGATAATATAGTAATTACTAAATCATTTTGATATAATTGTGCCAAATAATAAAGCTTTTTTGGAAAAAAACTAATAGTGATAAAAGTAAATGTTAATTTATATTCACATAATAGCTAAAAAATATTTTTCTAAACTGAGTATTTTTATGCCAAAAAATTATGTTTAAAAATAATTATCAATATTTTTGACACCCATGATAATTATTGGATTATTATTTCACAAATGGGAGTTATTTGGCTTTCAATGTGCTCCAAAAACCAAATAACTCCTTGAAAATATTGTATTAAAATATAAAGATGAAAAACATATTTGATTTGGATATTATATTACATAAGTCCTCAAAAATTGTAAAACATGTGTTTTCATAATTCCACCTAATATTTTTAAATATATTATTTCACTTATGAGATATTTTTCTCCCAATAAATATTTATTTCTATTTTTTAATTTCATACTTACCTCAGGATATAGTTACAGGCACTACATTATTAGTACAAACTGTATTCCTCACTATTCACATAAAAATCTTTTATTTAGAAAATCACAAAACATCTGCCTAATATAATATTGATATTATAAATCATAAATTTATGTTTATTATGTAATATTGAATTTCATAATTTTGATACTTTATCTATTAAAAAAAATATATAATGAAAACTTTTTTCATATGAAAATATGTTCTTTGAAATATCAACCATTCTTATTATATTTCCCTTAATGTACTAATTAAATTTTTGTTAACAATATATTCAAAGGATTAAAATATTTTATCTATAACATATTTAATTTCTTTAAATAAATCACAGTAAAATCCAATTTTATATAAAATAAATTTTTATTATTAAATGATCATATTAGTTATTGAATTTTATTAATTATTCTTTATCTATGAATTAGTATTAAAAACGATATTATTCCATTTAAATTAAAATTTTTAATTACATAGAATATGTGTTATATATAAATAATTTACTAAATTTATAATTATATTTTTATATTTCCTTAATTTCGACATACATAACCCTTGAAGATCATTATATATTATCTACATATAAGATATACACTTGTGATAGGGGAGGGTTGAGGTTTAGATAACTAGGAGCTTATGTATATTTCTAAAATATTGAAATTTTCTCACATATGATTTCCCTCACACTGTAATTGTTGGAGTTCATATTAGGATTTTTTTAGTGAAAACCCCAATGAGGCCATTTCGTCTCTATTTTTAGACATTTTATCCTAATATGGAAGACTCATATTTCTCAATTACATAACTTATACTTTATATATAGTTTTCACAGTGTGGTTACAAGCATTTATACCCACTAATTTAAAAACTATATTATAATGGTCAAAACATAAAATTTTGTTCTAAAGCATCACGATTTCATTTTAGTTTAGCATTTCATTTGTAGCAAGCTATAAATAAAAATTATTATTTTAAAAGAAGAAAAATTTATACTAACTTACCAAGGTATTATAAAATCTCTTTGAATTCATAAGATAGTTTATATCGAAGAAATATATAAGAAACCCAATTATTTTTTTAAATTACATTTTTTCAATGAAGGATATTTTTTTCATCTACTAATTTATTTAAGCGAGGTTTCATGAAAACATAAAATTGTCTATATATAAGAGTATTGGATGTGGGGTATTTTTTATATATTTTTACTCATATCTTTTCATGATTTAACTAAATGTTTTATGTCATAACGTGCAGTTAGTGGTCATTCATTGATGATTTGTTAACATAATGATTAATTTGAAATTTATTGAATATTTTAATTATAATGAGTAATTTTGGAACTAAAATGTAATCAAGTTCTTGGATTAAATTATTATATGGTTTATGAAACTATATTTTTATTGTTTTTAATAAAATTTTAATTAAAATTTCATTTTAAAATAATTTGAAAATATGTTTTTCTTGAATATAATATATACAAAAACACTTTATTTTACATTGTGAAAATTAATTAATATAATTTATTTATAAAATTCTATTATAATGAAAATTAAAGAATATATATATGTATTCCAATTTGCATTTATTTCCAATATAATTTTTTAGACTTTCATCTCACTTCATTGAATTTTATTGTTTTGATCCCTATAATTAAAAATAAAAAAAATCAACAAAAATATAATATAAATGGAAAATGGGGTATTGACATGAGGATTCCTGGGAGATACACAAGAATCATTTGAATATTACTAAAATATATAAAGAGTTTGAACCAGGTTTTGAAGAGGTTATGCTTACCCATGTGTGGGATGATCACATTTAGTTATGGGGGTATAACTACTGTCACATATGAGGAGGATGGTATATAGTGAATACTCCCATTTGGATGCTTTTGATTTAAAAACTAAAGGGGATGAACATGATTTTCGGAGCTTGTTGTATCACTATAGTTTATATGGGATGGGAGTGAAATTTATAATCAATTATTATACAATATATTGAGACCAAAATAGACAAATCATACCACTGAAGGCATAAGGATCCCATGTCATAAACCAAGAAGATTCTAGTTGTGGTGAGGGAGCTTATAGAGAATTATAATTAACTCAAAATAGGTGATTTTTTTCCTTCCTATAAGTTCTTTCTAATTTATTTTTCAATATACTATCTGTACATCTGTTATATTGAAATCCCTGTTGAATTTTTTTAATTCTTTTTCTAAACATTGCATAAAAAATATTATTATTTACTCTTAATTATTTTTAATTATATCACCAATTAATTATAAATTGGATGCCTCCTTTTCACTGTAATTTTTAGAAACATTTTCAACGATCATGAATCAATAATAATTTTTCTTTTTCACTATTATTAAATCTATTTATAAAACATCAAAATGAGAATATTTTAATGATTTCTTTCAAAATAAAAATATAGAGTGGAAAATAAGGATATAACATCATTCAATCATGGTGATACATTCACTGACCCATTATGATACTATTGAGGTTCACATATGACAAGATGGGGGTATTGACCTTAACTTTTTTCCTAATCCACAAAGGTATTTGGTAGTTTTTAGTGGATATTGGTTGTGTATTTTTTCTAGATTGGGAATAAATAAGGATTATCAATTAATAAAAAAATTAAGGGGATTTGAGAGTTAATTTAAATTTGTAGTTGGGGATAATTTTTACAAACATTGAAACCTATTTTTTCACTTATGAGTTTATGTCTTCCATTACTCCGTTTATTTAAAAATGAAAATTATTTCTTCCCTCTTAAAAAATATTATTTCGATGATGTTTTTAAATTATATTTTAAATTTATCATTAACATTGAACTTTTCGATTTGAATTAAACTAATAATATATTCCTCCAAAGGAGATATCAGCCAAAAAACATAATATATGAAATATAATTTATTCTTTATTATTTAACAATTTGGGGAGTTATTTATTCCATTAACAGTTAACTCTCTATCTATCTATTAAATTTTTAAATTATTCTTAGTTAATTATTTATGATTGTTTACATACCCAAGGGGAAAATATTTTTGAATGATTTGTTTGATAAAAATATATGGGTGATTAATTTTTTCATCAGAAAATTCAATTTTAATATTTTTTATAAAATAAAAAACCAAATATTAAATAAAAAATATAATTTTGAGGGGGAAATATAATTGAAAATATTATAGGTTTCCTGGTTATAATAATTTTTGAAAACAAAATCATTATAAAATTTTATTCATTCAATATTGATACTCATGTTGTTATAATAAACTTCATAAATGTATTTCCTGAGTATAAGTAATTTGTTATGAATTAGAGAATTTGATATGAAATATTTTTATTCACTTTTAGACACCCTTTAGACCTACTCAGTTAAGATTTTGTTCATATTGATCTTGAACTGAAGAGTAATTGATGATTGGTCAAAAAATTTCTGGTTTTTGTATTAATTAATTATTTTAATGATCATTAATCATTTAATTCTTAAATTTATTAAGGTTTATGGATTTAAAATTTATATAATTTTAGAAGTTTTATTTTTTATTTGTTTTAATAAATTTTTTTATAATATCTTTTTTGATGTAATTTTTAAATGGATTTTATCATGAAAATAATTCATTCAATATTCCTTTATATAATTTTGAAAATAAATTATTACAGTTTTTTGTTTAGAAACTATTGAATAATGAAAAAATAACATTTTTACATGCATCTCATCCTTGAATAACTTATAGCGTATTTTAGTGTGACTTCCATTTAATATTTTTTTAATCTCTAGGCTTAAAGAACTATAATTATAGAGGAAAATAAAAATTGTAAAATAAATTAAATGTGGTAGGTGAGATCGAATATTGGGAGATGCATTATAATTTTATAGTGTTTTATAGAAGAGATAATGATATTGAACTGAGTTATAGAGTGGTGAATCCTACCCAAGTGTGAGAGAATCAAGTTTTGTTGGGATCATTTCAGAGACATCTGAGGAGGAGGATGATAAGTGATAGAGTTACTATGTGTAAATCCAGTATATGTGCAAGAATACACTAACTATGAGACAATGTTCATAGATTCTTATGAATTTTTTTTTAATTGGAGAAAATATCTGATGTAAATGGTGTGGGTAGAGATCATAAAATAATACCACGAGAAAATAAAGTATTGGGAGATATCACTATGGAAGATCACATTTGTTTCAATAGAGCATAAAGAGGATGATATTTGACACATTTAGTGACATTTAATTTCATTCCTAGAAACTCTTCTGATTTTTTTTTCATATCATCAATTTGTTTCCATTTTAATGAATTCATTTTTGAAAATTGATGTTTGTAAAAAAAATTCGATATATTATGCATATATAATTAGGTTCTTATTTTTTTAATTATAATATATTTTTTTATCATTTATTAATGGAATGATTTCCATCATTTCATTATTAGAGGGAATAATATTTACAATGATCAATAACAAGTGATATGTGAAATTTTTCACTATTTTACAAAACTTTTAATAACATTCCAATTTTAAAATATTCTAAATATAAATTATAAAATCAAAAGAAGGGATGTACCGTAAGGATAAGATATATTTCATTGAATGTGATTTAATCAACTCATAAATTTTTTTATTATTATGTTTTATAATTTAAATGATATGGGGATTAGACATTACTTTTCAGCTACTTGAGAAATTCACTAGGAAATATTTCTAATGGATTTTGGTTTAATATATTTTTCTCAATAAATATTATTAGAGAGTTATAATTCAAAAAACATTCACCATGATTTTCCATTTTAGATCAAAAATCACCTTCCTATTTTTATTATTTTTGAACTATTTATTATTATTATCATCATTATTCACAAACCGATTTATAGTATAATGTTTTTTCACACTGTTTTTCTATTATATCTCTTCATAGTTTAATTTTTTATTGTTTGTGAGTTTTTATCTGGGCCAGTTAAACATATTTTAGTACTTTTCTACAGATTAAATCTAATTAATTCTGTAATAGTTTTAAGTATATGTAGAAAAAATTAATTTTTCATATTCCAATTAAAATCTTAGAGTAACAAAAATTATACATATCAATAAGTTGTCAAATATATATTCAAATACATAAAAGTGTTTATGTATTCTCAATATAAGAGGATAAATTTAACGATAACCATTTCTGTATATTATGATTAATATAATTAAAAATTATATTTTAGTAATCTTAATGTTGTTTTAAATATTATATATATTCATTAACTATATTTCCAATACCATCTATGTAAGTATGTTTTTAAAAGTGAAATATGTTGTATATAGAGGCGGATGTTTGAATGTAACACATGAAAATTTTTATTTTACAATGGATAATAGGAAGGTAGATAATTATTATTAAACCTACATAATAAACTATAGGAATTCTAATGAATATAACACAATTATATTATGATATCAATAATATAATTTAAATATTTGTAAGATGAAAGAAACTTGAAGGGACTCTGTTAAAACAATTATATCTTCGATGGATATCATCCTTTATGTCAGACCATAGACCTTCATAGTTTTTATTTAGGGATAATTAAACCTATAAGACATGGAAATTATTGTTTGGAAAATGTTTTTTTATATTTGTAAAAATATAGGAGGTTTATTTTTTACGATAAGTGGGATAGTGAATGGGTCCTTTTATAGTTCATATGGGTGTCATTATTTAATATTAATTTATTAATATAAGGGGGGGAATTATTTTTCAAGGAATGTGTATAAAATATGGATAAAAATTGAAAAAATATATTAGGAAGATATATAAATATTATATTCTCAAATTTAAGGATTTCATTTTTGATATTTTATGTATTTTTCCGTTGATTTAATATTTTTTCTTTATTTTTTCCTTTACTGCAGTCACTAACATCTATCTTGGTAACATATTTTTCAGAATAAAATTTAAAAGGAAACCCTTAACTATTTTTAAAACTCTAATTCAATATTTTTAAATTAATTTAAAACAATAAATTTCTAAAATTGGTTACAATTAATTTTAATAAAAGTATGTTTATCAGAATAATATTTTTTCAGAATATCCATTTTTAAACATTAAAATGAATCTACACC
The DNA here is from genome assembly GCA_963277665.1 of Viscum album. Lineage (NCBI taxonomy): Eukaryota > Viridiplantae > Streptophyta > Magnoliopsida > Santalales > Viscaceae > Viscum > Viscum album. Next base: position 1,547,840,930 of record OY728142.1, read on the forward strand.
AAAATTGTGTATACTATAAATTAAGAATAAATTTAATGGGTTATTATTAAAAAATAAAAGTTTTATGGAATTCATATAAATCCAACACTGAATGTATTATAATTACTATTCAATTAATGGTAAATAAAGATATTCTTTTCTATTTGAATTTATTATTTATTAGGCTCTAAAATGTCAAAATATGGTTTCCAAATTTAACATTATATTTTTAAATTAATTATTTTACTCTTAAAATATATATTTATGTTATCTAATTTTATAAAATTATTTTTATTTCATGATTACTCCATAATCAGGTCAAAAAATATTTGGTATTTGTAAAAACTGAATTTCTCACCATTCATTTATAAATCAATCTATATAAAAATCAAAAATATTAAACCAATTTTAATTTTATAATGATGAATAATACAATTTATGTTCATTTTATGAAATTGAAATTATAAAAATTATAAAATTATCATTTTAGTAAAATGATATAATATATGGAAAAATATTTTATTTAAAATATGACATATTTTTTTATATGAGAAACATTATAATTATTTCACACCATAATGAAAATATTTATCGTAATAAATAATAATATAAATATATATATAATTAACATGAATATCTATTTATAATATGTTAAATAGTTAAATAATTATTTTATAGTATAAAATAATAAAATATTAAAGGAAATTCATATGACCTTTAAATAATACATCCCTCATATGATTTGATATGAAAAATAATATTTAATTTATTATGATTAACTAATTGATTTTGTGATATATTTTGAAATATGATATAAACTTATTTATGTGTTCAAATAATATATATATATATAAATTCATAATCAGTAATCTTGATAAATAGTAAATATGTTATATTATTAAAAATATATGGGGTTTCTTAAGAATTGACTAATATAGAAATCAGAAGTTATTTTTAGAAAAAATAAGACATTTTACTTTTTGTCTGTATGGAAAATAAAAGTCTCAATATGGAATATATATTTACATTGTAACCTAAAAAGGTAGTTCTTCTAGTTTATATTTGATGTCTTTTCAAAGAGTCTGACCCTTTGAAAAGGGGTTACAATTCCGAGACATCGAGCTATATTGTGTTTCACAATAATAAAGTTGGAGTCACTCTATGAAGTGGAAGAATTTGTTATTGAAATAGTGAAAATTATTATTTTATAAATCCATTTAGGATATTACATAATACACTTTGGGAAATGCATTAGAGTTTTTAAGAGGTGTATACAGTTTTTTTCTTTACCATATCTAATAGAATTGTTGTTCGGACCGTAATGGGTTTAGTCATGTTGTGATGGGTATGAGGCATATTTCAATGACTGTAAAATGTTAATTTATTCAATTATATGGTGAGATATATAGGTCATGGGATATGGATATATAGAACCATGTATTTTTAGAGTAAAAGTAACCATTCATTTATGGGATAATTGACTCCATGGTTTGTGAGTTTTAAGAGAACCATATATTTATTGTAGTCATATGATTTGAAGAAGAGATATAACAATTTCAAAGATACACATGACAAGTTTCAATAGGGTTTTTAGTGAGAAAGAGTTTTTAAAGATACATATCAAATATTAAAATAAAATAAATCAAAAATTTTGGTGGTGATTTTCACACCATGATGGTTCTATGTTTGCATAACTACAAAATGGAATAGCCTATAATTTTAGAGTTATTAAAAGGAGTCTAAGATTTGATATTTACATAGAATATAAGAGGGATTCTGGATGAATTTTACCAATATACCAAATGAGTATTAAAGACATATCTTTTTAAAAACATGTTGATTCCCAAGACACATGATACATATCATTCTATTTAAAATAAATAAAGAGGGATTATATAAAAAAGAGACACATTGAGAGAAAAAATGAAATGGAATTTTCAGATACGATTAGAAAATAATTATAGATATATAATAGGTGTTATCACTAGAGGTTCATGTAATTATTTAGTGAATGATTTTGTAGTGTAATTTATACAATAATTTAGTGTAAACATACTCTAAATTCATGGTGATCATGATAAAAACATATTTAGAGGATGTGGGGTATTTGAGCGATTGAGAGTAGTGATGAGATTATTTCTATTATCATTATAGATATGGATGGTCTATGGGGTAACTTTAAATTGTAAAAAACAAGTAGTTTAGTCAGTTTTTTAGGATATCAACATATCAACACTTCGTGGTCCATAAATAAACATAGTATTCGAAAACAATAAAATCCAATATTTTCATTACTTATACATTAAATTATAAATGGTTAAATCTTAAAAAATTTCCAATTTAAAGGTGATTTTTAATTTTTTATAATATAATAATAATCTGAGTTGAATTTGTAAAATTGAGTAACTATTTATTTTTAATTGTTGTTATTCATATTTGGTATTAATTATATACTCCATAATTTTAAGTGATGATTTAATAGGACTTTTTAATAAAAAAATTGAACATAAAAACTATATGAAAATATTAGGTTTCCCTTTATATTATATTATATTATATTTATCATAATATATTCTATGTATTGAATAATAATTTTTATTTTTAAAAAAGGATTTCAAGTAGTTTGGTATAAATGTTTTATTTGAGGATATTGAGATGGATCATGATTTTTAACAGAGAAAATTGGTCATGAGGGAAATATTGGACTGGATTCATCAATCATAAAATAATTTCATTTTTAGCCCATAAATATTACATCATTACTCATATTGGCATGTAACTTGGACACAATTTTGAATACTAAAAACCAAATATTACATTAAACTATAGTTATATCTAATTTGTTCATTTTTAGACTCGGTGAGGTGGCACGTAAATGTAGACTAATTTTGACTGAACTCTCAACTTTCATTTTTAAAATATTTGTATCCCTACCCCCCACATATACTCTATAAATATGTATTATTCACTTATTTATGGGATATTCAGTTAGGATATTTTTTGGAAGATCAATTTTTCTATATTTTTGAATATTTTTCTTCTCAACTATATTCTCATTTCATTTTGTGTTAACATATTTCATTTTTTTAATAAACTATTTCAATTTCTATCTCTTGTTTCTTCATATCTCTATCATTATCTCTATCTAAAATATCTTCTCACACTCACTATGGAATTTTTTAACTCAACACTCGGCCTTGTGGGAGGTTTTATCATTGTTCCATAATTCTTTATTTTGTATTAATTATGTTTATTTTCTATTTTTAATATGTTAGTGGGTGTTTTCAAGTGTGGTGTGGAATTTTATATCACTCCAATATTTTATTCACAGATTTATTTTATAATTACATCAGAAAAATAATTCCCTATTTTATCATTAGAATTATTTTCATGTGATCGATTTGATTGTGTTCAACGAATGAATCTACATACAATAGAATTGTGTCTTAGATGGAGTCACACTCAGAAATGATGTGTATTAATCATTATTGAATATTATATGAGGAGTGGTGTTTTTTATGCCAAATATGTATCAAAGGAATGATAAATTTAAAATCAATTTATGCATTAGGATTCAATATTGATGAAAAAAATGTGAAATAGATTTTAGATAATAACTATGAATAATGTTGTAATTTGATTTAAAAACCCCTATGATCTTGTTATTTATTTCTAATTGAATTCATAATGTTCTCATTACATTTCTTGTTTCCTTTTTGATTTGTATTTTAATTCTCAACCTTGCTTATTTTATAATTTTTTAATGAATATAATTAAAATATAATAAATGAATTTGTAATAGTTTGTAGTTGACTGAAATAGTTCCTCAAGAGAGACAACCCTAATTAGAAACAATGTAACACTATGAAAAATAAAAATAATATATCTCACTACCCATTATAGTTATTTCAACCAAAATTTAGTGAAATAAATATTATTTATTTTTCTAGTTCTATATTCTGACTGATTAGGGCTACTTCACTTGAGGACATTTTTCATTAAATCACTAATTATTCCTAAACAATTACTATATTTTTTGAAATATTTTATTTATGAAAATAGTGAAAATTAAGTGGGGGTTCATAATTAGAAAATAAAAACCTATTTAATGATATAATACATCATTTTTGATGTTCTTTATTATTTTTGAAATAGATGGTTATATTCATTATAAAATATTAATTAATTTTCAAATGAAAAGGGAAATAAATTAACTAAACTTTTATTTAAATGTTTTTTATTTAATATTTTAATTTACAACATAGAGAAATTAAATTTTATAAAATAAATTTAATTTTTAAATTAATCACATAAAAAATAACTTTTGTAGAAATTTTAGGATTTTTCATAAAATATGATATTTTTTTCAAATAAAAGTGAAAATACTAATTTTATAAAGCCATAATTTATTTTCATTAAATAATGTAATTTTAAATTAAAATTATAATTATAATTTTATAGAGATTAAAATTGTTATTATTTTCTTATTTTTAATCCAATTAATTATATTTTAATCAACATTATATTGTACTTTGTATATGATTATTTTTTGGATTAAATGCGTATTTTTTATGAAAATAGTTTTTTAGTGCATACGGTTTCTCTTTTTTAGTTAATTAATGTAAAAACTAACGAGTAATGTTTTAAATAAAATTTATAGATTAAATATTCTTAAATGTGATTTTAAATTCATATAATCGGGTAAACTAGTCATATAGTTAATATAAAATCATCTTATGCTTTAAAAATTCATTTCTCAACAAATTGTTTTCTCATCATTTATATGGGTTTAATTTTAAATTTAATTCAATCACTATAATGAATTAATTTTTCTAAAATGGATTCAATATTTGGATTCAAAATAAATTACCTTATATAATAATTTCAACTTAATTTTGGGTAAAAATTAATATTGAAAATAGAAAAAATCTTTTACCGTGGTTAAGGTGAAAATATGTTTACATGGGGTTAAACTAAAATGATAAGGGTAAAAATGAAAAACAAATTGTCAAAAATATATTTTATGGAAATATATAGACATTATGGAATATAATTATATATAATGGTCAATTTCTTATCATTTTTTTTAAATTGAAAAATGTGGTTCTAACTTTTATAATTAAAAATTCCAATTATGCCCTCACCCGTAATTATAAAACGCTAACCCATATAATCTCCTCATAAAACATTTAAATCATTTTGTTTCTACCAATACCAACAAATATCACTTAATAAATCACATAACAACATCCCAAATGTGTTTTTATTATAAAAAATATATATGAAGTCATTACGAATAATCGTAATGAGGTGGTCTGAAGAAGAGGCACCGTTCTTAACTGATTTTTTCATTATTTCTTCTTCCACCTCCCTATAATATTCTTAAAACTGATGATATAATTAAAAACATATCGAAATAATAGTAATTTTTTATTATGTTAGTGTAATAGCCTTCATTTCTCCCCACTTCCACGAAATGGGAAATGATACCGTTATTTTTGTGTGTGGTAGACTACCGCCTCACGACCCGATGTAATTCATTCCAAATCAAAACCTCTTGAAGCTAGTTATAATTATGGTATAAAAATTAATATATGATATAAGTTAAATATTTATCATTTTGAAATTATAATATATCATTTCTTATCTTACCCTTCTATGATTTGAAAAATGATAGTGGCATTCATGCGTACATGTGGACTACCGTCTCCACAAAGAAAAGTGATTCCTTTTTCAGTACCATGTCAAATTGAAGATATATATATGTATATTTAAATAAATAATATAGTAATTACGAAATTTTTATTATTCTTTAAATGTAAATTATTATTTTACTTATTTTCATAATGATCGTTCAAAAATGGGAATGTTACTCATGCGTACGTGTAGCCTATAGTCTCCATGATCACAACGTAGTTTATCTTTCATAAAAGTAAATCATGATTAGTATTATAACTATAAATAATGTATAAAAAAGATAACTATATCATTATTATTATTAATTAGGTGTTTTAATAATGAACGCATTGACTATAGTGAACCCATCGATGAAATTTTTAACATATATGAATAATAACGTGTAAATATCGGAAGTAAAAATCAATGATTAAATATTTGTGTATAACCTGGTAATACTTAAAATAAAAGAAATTATAAACATGAAACGTGTTCTTAAAAAAATAATTGTTATAATTTTAATATTCAAGAATATAAGGAAAGTACAATACAATTTCGACTCATGTTAAGGGGAACTATAACTTAAAACCACATTTTAAATGTTTTTATAATTTATTTTAAAAAACATATTATTCCATTTAAAATTTTTAATATGACTTTATAAATGTATATATATTTAAATTCATGTTTTATAAATGATAGTTTTTACTTCATTTCAACGGTTTTCAAAATGGGAATATTTTTATATAACTTTTTGAATTTCATTATACAAAATTAAATGAATGTTCTATTTTAACATATAAGATAGAAATGGATATTACATCAACCATAACCATCATTTGAATTTAGAATTAATTTATAATATTTCATGATATATACAAATAAAAACACTATGTCCTTCCTTTTGAGTATTTCTATTAAAAATGGGGTTTGAAAAGAAATTTTTTTATATATATCCAAAAGTCTTTTGAATACAGGTTTAAACGGGTACATTATGTGTTTTAGGATGAAAGGTTTAAATATTTAATTTTTTATTAATGTTATGTCCTTGGATATTTATTATATGATGGGTTTATCCCTATTATATCTCATAAGTGTTCCTGATATATCTTATATAATAGGTGCACCTATATAGCACTCCATTGTGTTAGGTAATGATTATTTTCTGTAGGGAATTATATTGGAAGTAGATCATATGGTTAATTAAATTTGTAATAGTTCTATCAAGATTATTTCCTAATGCGCCTAAATTAATTTTTTTTATGATTTTTATTATTTTTATGGAAATAATTTTTTTTATAAGTCATGATATTGAATCGTTTAAAAGAAAAATTATTCCATTTTGGGTAAAAAATTATTTATTGAAGAAATGGTTTTCCATGGGGTTTTATGTTATTCACTGGACTAACAAATTTCATATTTATATGTCACTTAATATGTTTTTTTCTAATACATCATTTTTAAAATGGTTTTCATAAGTTTTATGGATGGGAAATGGAAACGAGGAAGTAAATTTCAATTTCATATGGATTTTTCATTAAAAATAAATGTTATTTATTTTTAATGTTTTAAATTATTAGAAAATTTGATAGTAATATGAAGTGTCCAAATGGTAAAATATAGGTCTTTCTGAAATATTTATGACCTAATTCAATATACCTATAAACCTCAATGATCATAGGGAAATAATGAAGGTTATTTCTAGTCAAAATACACTATATTATGTAATATTAATTTTTATGTCCTTATAGTTTATATCAATGTATTGTTTAGATAACATTATAGGTTAGAATAATGTAAATAAATATTTTGAAGATGTTTTAATCTTTAATTTTTGGTTTGTAGAATTTTATGTTTTCTATGTTTCTTTGTTAATTATTTGTATCATAAGAATGATTTTCTACAGAGGAAACACAAAAGATGTAGTATGAAAGAAATGAGGGATATATATCCTTCAAAATTAGTTTCTTAAGATCATTAAAATTAGAACGGATTAACCTTTTACATGATGGATCAGTTGAAAAAATCATTAAATTGTGGTGGTATCAATGCTATAGTGTTTCTAGATCTTTTATATAGGAACAATATTATAATAGATAATTTTATGAGCCCAAATCCTTTAACATTTAATTGATATTTAAATGTAGTATAAGATAAAAGATTTATAATTACACAATAAATGATATTTGAAGTCATGGAATTTTCAAAATAAAAAAATATAACTCTTATCATTTATCATTTGGAATATGAATTTGATTGTTGGTGTTATTTGGTTAGTAATTATAGAGATAAGTATGATTTTTATTATATTTAATGCTAAAATTTATTAGTATATTCCATGGGAAATGTTTCTCTAATGATGTTAATCCCAAGATAGAAAAACAATTCCTATAATTGTGGAAAAATCTAAATAATATATAGTAACACATGAAAAAAAATTACAAGGTTGGGAATGTATGAAATATATTTTATTCCGGACATTGAAAGTAAAAATAATATATTTTACTCTATATTAGAACCATTATATGAGAATATTTTGATACAAATTCATTTAAAATCATTGAGAATTTTTTTTTGTTGGGAGAAATTTGAGAGGGGGTTGGATGACACTTATTTTACATAAGATAATAAGAGTATGAAAAGTTCTGGATGATAGGAAATGGGTAGGAATTCATTGATGAAATTCATAGGAATGAAAATCAAGTTTATATATTGTGGTAAATATGGTAAAATCATCTTGGATATTGTCTTATAAAATACGGGATGTGTTATCATTGTCAAATGTTTGGACATATGTCTCATGACTACAATGAAAATGAGTAAAGGTATAATGAAATGTGGGTGGTAAGATGAATCAATTATACTGAGTTGGGTAATTATTTTAACATATTTCCAAATTTAGTTTCACAATATGGAAATTGTCATGATTGAAAACATAAATGTGTTGAAAAGTCATTTTCTACAACAACATTTTCTTCTTAACCATAAAATACTGTGTCGATAACTATATTACTTGTTTTTTAAAATTATACCCAGACTATATTTTACTCTATATCCTTAATTTCCATCATTTATGAGAAATATTTATTAATATTGGTAAAAATTATCCCCTAAAAAGAGGATTGGAAATTTAGTGAAAACACTTGTTGAAAATATTTAATCCACCATAATGATTATGAATATTTTTCTTGTTATTAGTGGAATGATTATTCTTGAAAATATTATTTAAATGTCTATATAAGAGTATGATATTATTTTGGTTGTGGATTGACCTTATGTTTTTTAGGACAAGATATATTTCAGAGCTAAGAATTTTTTATTAAATGATTCCCTAACATTGATTACGTATCAAGATGTTAAGAAATTGGTTAAATATGATATTGAAATATTACTCGTACATGTTGTTTAAAAGATAGAAACTATTCAAATTAGTTATATACCTATTTTGAATGTATAAATAGGCATTTTATTAATGATTAAACTGGTACAATTCCTTATCATGAGGTTCAGTTTACTATTGAATCAGTACAAAAAGAAAATCCTATCTCAAAACCCCACTTATTTAATGGCTCAGATAGAGCATTTAGAATTTTAAAAGTAGTTAAAGTAGTAACTAGATCGAGCTTTTATTCATTCATTCACATCACCATGGGTTGATCCTATTTTTTTATCAAGGAGAAATATTGTTCAATTATACTTTTCATTTATTAATGTGTGTTGAATAACATCACTATTTAAAGAAAGTATACGTTGTCTTATATTGATGATTTTTATGATCAGCTATAGGGATCACACTATTTTTTAAAGATTTTCTTTTAAATTAATGTACCATCAGTTGAATATGATGGAGGATATTATTCCAAACATTCCATTTTTGTATTTATTTGGTCATTAGGATATTTTATTTATCCCTATTGGGTTTCTTATTCTCATGTTTTATTTATGGACTATATGAATAGAGTTTTCAATGAGTTATTGGATATTTATTTGGTTGTTTATATAGATGATATTTTTTTCATATTCTAATATTATGTATGAATAATAAATAAAACCATGGATTGTCTTGAAAACCATAAATTAAATGAATCTGTATAGGAAATTTAGTTAGAATTTTTGTTGCAAAAAATTTCATTCAATGAACATAATATTTATATTGATGGAATTACTTTTTCCCCTTTTAAAAATGTTTTTGATGAATTTCAAAGATCCATAAATATCACATAGTATCATAATTACAATGGATTAGTGGGTTATTATAGATGGTTTGTTGAAACTTATCTCAGTTTTCTAGACAATTGACTATGTTATCTTCAAAAGGAGTTAAATTCATCTCAAAAAAATAATTTGATGATTTTTTAAGAAACTAAAAAAAGATTGGGAATTTATCCAATTTTCCCCTCCCTCCATATATATATAATTCTACTTATACAATGGTGCTTCATTAAAGAGACAATGTTTTGTACAAATATAAATGATTTGGTAATTACTTATGCTCCATGACAACTGAAACCCCAATAGTTAAATTATACTATATAATATCAAGAATTATATGTTGTGGTTTTTTATTTATAAATTTAGAGGTATCATTTATATGGATTAATAATTTAAATATATAATGATGAAAAATATAGAAGCCCATATTCACTCAAAATTAATTGAAATAGATGATAGGGAATATGGATGTAAATGATCATATATTATGATTTCATGACTCATTATCATCCTAGACTGTTAAAAAATTAAATTATTCCATGAGTCATAAAAATAATTCTACATTAACCATGGTACATTTGGAAAATTAGTCTTGCTTAATTACTTGATATTTTTTCCTATACGTTTTGGATGATGGAACTTCCCTATTTTTTGTTTTAGGTATTAATATAATAGTCTCAATCACAAAGAATTTTGCAAGATCCGAAGGAGGATCATTTTTTCTAGAAGTAGGTTGAGTTTTTTAAGAAGGGTATGTTTCCAAAATTTAATATTATCAAAGAAGTTGTTTTTTATTTATAAAAAGATTATGTGTTCCTATTTATTTTCAGTTTAATAGAGGATTATTTAGTGAAGCTCAAATTTTCCTAATTTCTATTAATATTGGAAGCACTATGATGTCCAAATTCTTTCAGAAGTTTTATTGGGGTGATGGTATGAAAAGAGAATCTTCCAACATTAACATGAAATGTTTTAATTGTTAATAAGATAAGGAATATTTATAATTGGAGTTAGGAATGATTCATTATTTTCTACTTTTTGATTATAAATTGTAAAATATATCAATGGATTTTTTTGTGGGATTTAAAATGACATTAAGAGGTAATTAAGAGATTTGGGTTACTATTGTTCGACTAAATAAATATACAAATTTACATCCCATTATAGATACTACATATTTGGATATGATTTCTCCACAATATCTAAAGGAGATAGTTATGTTACGTGGATTTTCACTCTCTATTGTATCAGACCATGATTCCAAATCCACATCTAATTTTGTGAAAGAACATTAGAAATCATTATCTTCAATACTAATTTGAATCCTCAATATGATAGATAGCTTGAGTGAATGATTATATCTATAGAATATATTATTCTTGCATTTTATATGGATTATTGTGGATGTTTGGATCATTGTATTTCTTTGGTTAGGTTTTCTTATTAATTTTTTTTCATTCCAGTATATAGATTACTCCATTTGGTCCAATATATGAAAATGGGTATTAGATGTCAACATTTGGGGATGAAATAGAAGAAAATATGTTAATGGGAATTGAGTTAGTATAGGATATGGATTAGAAGGTATAGTTGATTTAGTAACATATGAGGATGACTAAGAGTAACTAGAAAATTTATGTGGCTAACTATAGTGAAGATCATTCATTAAAGGTTGGTGAACATTTATTTATCAAAGTATCTTCATTGAAAAATGATATTTATTTTAGTAAAAATGGAATGTTATGTGTGTGTTCCATTAGATTGTATGAAATCCAAAAGAAATTTGGATTATTTTCCAGTAGAGTGGGTTTTCCTCTGAATTTATCTGAGTTATATAATGTATTTTATGTATCTATGTTAATGAAATATATGCCGGATTAATCTCATATTTTTTACCATGGAGTATTTTAGTTGGAATAAAATATTTCATATGAAGAAATTCTATTTAAAAAAAGACTATAGAGAGTAAGTGTTTCATAATAATTTAACTAATTAATTTTATGTTTTATGGAAAATCTATATGGATGAATAAGTCTCATGAGAATATGAAAATTCTACGAGAGAAGGATATTGTCAGTTTTTTAACAAGTGAATAAAATGTTGAGGTTGCAATTTAAAGGGGGGGGATATTTTATAACCCCCCATTAATGATATAATATATCATTTTTTATTCTTATTTATATTTATGAATTAGATAGTTATATTTATTCTAAAAATATTAAGTATTGCTAAAATAAAAAAGGAAATATTTTAAATAAAGTATTTTGTTATAAGGTTTTTTTTGCAAAATATTAATTTTGAAATATCATAATTTTTATATTATAGAATTAATTCCAATTTTAAAATCAGTATAACAAAATTAACATAGAGTATATTTTTTGGTTTTTTCTAAAAATATTGCTTTTCCACTAAATAGTGAACAATATAGATTATTATAAAACTATGATTTCCTTTAAAAAATAGTAATTTAAAAGTACATTTTGGATTTAAATTTAAATTCAAGTAACATAAGTATTATTTAGTTATATTTAATCCCATTAGTTAAATTTTAATAATCATCATACTCTATTTTTATATAAGTTTACATTTTAAGGATTAAAAACACATGTGTCTGAAAACTTTTTTAAACTGCATAATGTTACACCATTTTAAGTAATTAAAATATAAAAAAATGAAAAATGAATTAAATTATATATATATATAATATTTATTAATTATAATTTTATGTAATATAATTAATATTACAAGTCATAGAGATAATATGAAATCATCATATGCTTGAAAAATACCTTTTTTGAAAAACCATATATACATTGCATATTTAGGTTGAATTTTACATAAAATTTGGGATATTATATAAATTAAATTATATAAAACGAATTCAATATTTATAATTTGAATAATTTATATTATAAAATTTGATTAAGTTGTTTTTTCATAATAACGATTGAAAATAGTAAAAATCTATTTTTGTGGTCAAGGTGAAAAATGGTTTGTCAAGGGATAGAATAAAGATAAACAGGTTGAAATGACATAAAATATTTTATAAAATATATTTTTTACATAAAAATTCACCTTATATAAAATAATTATCTATAATGGTTCATTTTGAATCCATTTGATATGTGAAAATAGTGGATGTCACTTTTTATTTTCAAAAAATCAAAGTGTGTCTTGTCCCTCCCTAATATAAAGTTGCCACCACTACTCTCTTATTCACAAAATATTTTTTTTGTAAATTACTTTCAAATATACCTTCCTTACATCATTACCCAGATCTTGTAGGCCATAGTTTGATCATAAACCTTATCTCAGAAGGCTTTGTGCATAATCCAAAAGTGGTGGCCCAAATGAATTGGTATCTCTCTTATCCAAGCATTGTTTTTGTTTGTTCTTACTTCTATTTCAAATATCCTTCAACCTTGATGATATAACAAAAAGATACCTCCCATATAATTATATTTTATTACTTTAATTCCATAACCATGCATGTCCTCCTCCATCAAATGGGAAACAAAACCATTATTCATTTGTATGGAAGACTACTGCCTCACGAACCAATGAATTTCATTTTTCATCATCACCTTACATGGATTGTTATAGTGATTTAAATAATGTATATATATGTTATTAATGACATATTTATCATTAATAAAATTTAATATATCAGTTTATTTGATACATATACTTTCACTAAAAAATGATAATGTTGATTGTGCGTACGTGTGGACTACAACATCCACAAAGTGATGTAATTATTTTTTAATCACAAAATCACATGGGTAACATATATAAGATTATTTAATGTAGTAATATGGGTTTTATGATATCATTATCACTGTTTAGGTATGAAATATTACTTAGCTTCTTTTCATTATGTTCATTTAAAAATGGAAACGTTACTCATGTGTATGTACGACCTACAATCTCTATGATCATAATATAGTTAATTTTTCATAATCCAATTTTATAATACGTTTTAAAAGAAGATTTTATCTAAAAAAATGATAAATATTTTATTATTTTTATATTTTATAATGTTTAATATTGGCTCACTTGACTATAGTTGACATACCAAGGACATTTTTGACATATAAGATAAATACGTTCAAAACATCTGAAGTGAACATAAATGAGTATATAATTAAGTATAGAATGGGAAAAAATAAAATAAAGAGAATAATGGAATTTTTCAAAGATATTAATAAAGTAAATAATTAACAAAATTTTATTATTTAGTAATATAAATAATTTATGTGATGATTTGGAATAAAGAGATGCACACATTATCATGAAACCTCATTTTAAATGTTTTTATGATTTATTTTCACAATAATTCTCTTCCATATAATTTTATCTAAAAAGATTTTATGAATGTATTTTTATTGAAAATATTGATTTGTTAATGAATGCTTTCAATTTATTTGATTGTTTTTCAAAAAATAAATCATTCTATAGAATGTTTTAACATTCTTTATAAAAGATAAAATGAATGTTCTATTATAATGGATTTGGTGAAAATGAAATTTATCATTGTTCTAACTGTTATTTAAAAATTTATTACATTATAATAATTCATATTTCATTGAAATAAAAAAAATAGTTTCCTTTTTTATAATTTTTGTATTAAAAAGGTTTTTTAGAATAAAAAGATATTTTTATATACAAAAGAGTTTTAAATGTGAGTTTAAATGAATTCTTCAAGGGTTTTATGATAAAATGTATTAATATTGTGTTTTTAGTCAGGTTACGGTAAATAAAAATTATTTATGAAATTATTTTATCTATATTATAGATCATGGGTGAGCTTTTTATTTATTATACATTTGTTGTTCCTTGGTAGCACCCTAATACATTCGGTATTGAATATGTTCTTCAGAGAATTATATTGTAAGTCTTCCGTATGGTTATTATAATTTATAAGAGTTGTATAATGGTTCGATGAATATGATTATCCAAGTTTCCTACAATACTATTAAATGTTTTATAATGATATTCCATCAGAATTATTTCAATTAAAGAGTTAATAATGTCATTTTGTTTAAGTTAAATGATACACTTTTGGGTAAAAATATATGTTTTGAAGAAGATATTTTTCATGGGTTTACTTGTTTTTCATTAGAATATTAGATTTTTTCTTTTTTAAGTCTCTTAATAAGATTTTGGTTCTCATAAAATGTTTTTAAAATTATTTTCATTGAGTTTAATGATGGGTAATGGAAGTAAAAAACACAAGATGAATGTCCTGAAAATTTACCATAAAAATCAAAATGGTATATTTTTAAAGATTTATATCATAGGAAATATGTATACTAATATCTAGTGTCCAATTTTTAAAATATTGATTTTTATATATAATTTATGATCTAATTATCTAATACTTTAAAACATGATGATCATTTGAATTGAATGAAATTGAATTATAGTCTATAGATAACAAAATATGTAATTTTTATCAAAATATACATATATAGAATACAAGAGAGAAAAGAAACATGAAATAAAATGTATATATAATTGATATATTTTGGAAGAAAGATTATGGTCCAAGGTTTTATAGATCAGGTTCCTTTATTATTCATGATTATTTTCTAAGTTATATTTGTTAGTCTTTTCTATCATTAATGGACTACTACTTTCTACTTTTACTCTGACATTTAGTATGACTAGATGATTTATTTAGAACACACAACCTCAAATCATATAAAATTCACGAATGAATAACACACATTAATATAGATAATTAAACCTTCTATAACTCAAATCCGACATTTTCTATCTCATCCCTCAATCACAATTAACTCTGTTTTAGGGAAATTATTATGTTTAGCGGGGAATGGAATAATGAAATTATTAACATCTTGTAATGATAGAAAATAAACAAATAACCATGAAGGAAACCTACTTCCCTATTTAAAATATATAATATAATTATATTTTTGAAGATAAATAATTTAGGAACATCTGTAACACCCTCCTAATTGAAATGTAACCCATGTATATTTTTAAATATATTTTCTAATAAAACATAATGTTTTTTATAGCTGGTTCTACACCAAAAAAATAAAATGATGCAGGATATTTTAGATGAATATTATTAATAAAAAAATTATAATAATAAAAATCACTATTAAATAAAAACATTTTTCTCAATTAAAAATTCATACCCAATTTTAATAATAAAACTTATGGTTTTTAAAGGGTATTTATCAACAAAAGTAGTTTTCCTTTTAATATTATATTTTATTTTAAAAGTTATATTTATAAATTTAAGAAGTTAAATTTATAAAAATTTATATAATTTTTTGAATTAATAATTTAAAGAATATATTGGAATAAATTTTATAAATTTTTTCAAATAATTGATTTTTAATTTAATAGTTAAATATAAATCTTTTTTTAATACTGTAACATAAATGACATTATCATAATACTATAATTAATTAAAAAAATTGACATTATTTTTATGAAAATATATATTTATAAAGTAAAATATATCATTTAAAAAGAGTATAATGAATATATAAAACCCCTTTTTAATGATTTGGAAGTATTAGTAACATTTTATTATAAAAAATCATTTTAGTTTCTTATATTAAAAATGGGTTTTCATCAATTATAGAAATAAAACCTAAAAATGTATTTCATATTTTATAGAATAAAATAAATTTATATAATAATATCTATTTCTGTTCATGTCAAACAAATAGAAATACTTGCATTAAAGTTAATTAAATTTGTAACAATAAAATTGTTGCTTTCCGAGAATTATATTAGTTGTATCACCATCATGATTTTCACTGATTATTATCTTTATAAGAATATTATCACACCCCTTCCTTATTTTTCCATTCACCATATTATAAATATATTTATAAATTAAGAGATGTTTATTAGGGATTCTAGTTTTGCACAATTATAATGAAATATCAACAAGTATTATAAAATTTGTTTCTTATGTAGTTGATATTTGAAGACACTAAACGTTATATTTTTTGGATTGTTTGATTATTATGATATGTAATTAAAAACATATGGAAATAAAATTAAAATATAGGTTTACATCCAATCATTATAGTCAATAAAAAATTCATTCAGTCATTATAGTGAGTGTGAGATTTCATAGTGAAGAAAGTGAGAGAGAGATATAAATAATGAAATCATAGGGATAAATAGAAATAGTTTATTAAAATATGTATAATGTGATTATATAATAAAAGGGAATTTTATTATTGAAAAAAACTATTATAATCTATTGAAAAATAGAGCTTATAATGATTTATTTTAGTTTATCTCCCATCCAAATGTAAATAATACATATTTATATAGTGGAGGGGAGGTTAGGGTTACAAATGTTTTAAATGGTAAAAATAAAAATTCATACATCATAAATACATTTTTAATTCATTAAAACATTAAATTAGCAATTTATATGTGTTTAATAATAAATTAAATACTTAGTTTTGTGTTATATAACATGTGTCTATATTTCATCCCAATATATGTAAGGATGTATGAGTTAAGGGACAAATATTAATGTGATGCCAAAATTGATTAATCTATTCCAATGATGAATTCTTTCCGACTGTCTCCATGAAAATTTATGAATGGGCCCACAATATTCAAATAAAATATGTATCATAACCTATTCAATTTTTTTTAAAAAATAGTAATTAAGTATTGACACATGCAATATTATTTGATAAAAATATTATAATGCAATTTAAAGGGAAGAACTCAAATTTCCCTTATTTTTCCATATTCATTATATAATTATAAATTAACATTAAATCATCACCTAAAGACTATTTGATTACTAATAAATATCAAAGATAGATAAGAAATATAAAATAAAATAGTAATAAAATATCAAAATCCAAACCAAAGTTTTCTTATAATCTAAATTTTTACAACAACCATTAAATTAGTATATTTTTAGGTCATAAAACATTAATATTTATAATAAATTTAAAAAAAATTATTTGGAATATTAATTAACCCATACAGAACCATTACACTCCTTAGGAATTCATTGAATTCTACTAACAATAAAATTAACCAACCATGGTTTAAACACACAAACCACGGAAGAAGAGAAACATTAACTTATTCATATTTAAAAATATAATTCTGTTATAAAGTTCATATATACTAACCCTATTCAAATTAATCTAATGTTTATGTTCTAGGTTTCTTAATAGTGAGAGATTTGGTGCAATAAATATTTTAACAAGTGAAATTAATATATATTCTTATTTGTTAATCGTCTCATAAATAAGAACCATTTAACAAATCCTTGATACAAAAAAATAACATTCTTATAATTTAATCGCCCCATTATCATTTTTTGTTCAGTATTTCCCTCACCTAAATTCATTTATTTTAAATAAAAAGGGAAAATAATTTTTTCTCCTTTTTAATTTTATTCATTTGTATGTTTTGTTTTTTTGTAGGTTTTATACAGAATTGTATCAAAAAATCATGTGGGATCTTATTTGACCACTTATGAATAGTTTCAAAGCACTTATATGAATATATTTTTAGTTGTACTACTAAGTTTTTAGTTTTTACAATAGAAATGTTACATAATATAATGCTAACAAAATTAGTTTCCTCATTCTATAATTCTACTTCCACTTAATTTTTTCATTTTGAATAACTTTTACTACTTATAAAACCATAATTTATGTGAAATTTGATGAAATAATAACTTATAAATCATATAATTTGAACAAATTCATAATCACTAACATATTCAAAAAATGAAAATTTTCACTAGGCTAGATGAAATTTTAATTTTAATTTCATAACCTGAAAACCAACTAAAAATAAAATACACAAATAAAAATAAATGATTCCGAATCACATTGGTGATTTTACCCCACAAATAAATTTTAACTTCCCATTTTTACAAAAACAATATATCATTAACTTTATAAGTGGAATTATATTTCATAGTATGTAATATTAGGTGGAATGGAATGAAAAAAATTGAATTATTTGTAGTATAAATCTTGAATTAAGCTCTTAGATTCCTCCTAATGAGAACATACAAATATAAATTGGAATAAAATATGATAAATATTATGAAATTAAAATAAAAAGAAAAATGTAAAGAAAAATAGAAATTTTAATTCTTTTTTTGAACCCCCAAAGTCTATACTATGGATTGACTTACCCTAAAAAATAGTTCGGGGTAGTATCAAAAATATGATTATGGTAGTGATTTATTTTATTTGAACCGCTATATTTTGGTTCTTCCAATTCTCTACAAATTTTACTTCTTGGATAATATCCCCTAGATATATTATAATTTATACATCCCCTTGAAATAAAATATATCATACATAGTTGGGGAAATAAAAAATATAGATCATCCTTCATTTCTACAAAAATTGAATCTAGGGTAAATTCTTAAACTTATCGTCATTTATCACAGTGTGTTACGTTAATATTATTACACAATAAGATTAAATAGTTATATATTTTTAAATGAAATTTAAAATTTTTTTAATTCATATCAAATTATGCCTCATTAAACGATTTAAATGTTGTTACTTTACCCACTTATCTATGAAACTGTATATCTTAAAATTATAGTATCCCCTTTAATTTATAGGCGAGTTCTTTAAATTCTTTATCATTGTGATAACCAATTTATAGCTCAACCAAACATGAAATTTTAACATATATGGAGTTTAAAAATGGTTCCAACAATGATAAATCAAAATTATGTTATTTAATTAAGGATTTACTTCCTTGAGTGATTCATGTTCAATTTTTTTTCATGATTACATGATTTGGGGAAGTATTTCATAAGATTTGGTGGAACATAATCATCCCATTCTTCCTAAACCTCTTAAATATCTTCTGGGAATATGGAGGGATAATCAGTTCTTATACCTCAACTACTCCTTTATTGAAGTCCACAAATTAATGTGCAAATTCAGTGATCTTATTATACAAGTGTTCTAAAACATTTTTTCTGTGTTCCTCTATAAGATCTTAGAATTCCACCTCTATAAAGATAGATTTCTAGACACCTATCACCTACTTAAAATATGAAATAATAATATCTTACATGGATGATGGTGAGTGGTACTAACCTATGGTGTTTTTAATTCTTTGAGGATACCATAGTTTAAAACTTAATGTTTACAAACTACTATAAAGTATTACAATCCATGTATGTATGAGGTCGATCATGTGAGGAATAGGTATGGAATATGATAATACAATTTTAAATTTCTATTATACTAAGTTTAATAATATATAATCTACTATGTTGAAAATATGGAAAAATATGAATACAGTGACTGTTAAAGAAAAAGGGGGAATAGTATATGGAAATTAAAATCAATATTCACGAGATAAAATGGCAGGAAATAATGAATTAGTAATAAGAAAGTAGTTGGGATTTTGTTTATTTGAGTCCAATGGCCATGATAAACAGTATCTAATGACTAAATTGACCTTTTACTAATGTCCATTGTAATTTATCACATAATTATATTTTGTAAATCAAAACAGTGTTTAAACATAGATGATGGAAAACATAATAGTCATGTTAAAGTATATCATCTGGTCAATTTATTTTTGAAATCACTCCCTTAGTTAAGTAATAATGGTGATTCACAAGAGGCCAGAGATAGAGATATAACACTACTAATGTGAATAAAAACCCAACATAAAAGACCTTGAAGATATAAATTCCTAAAATTTCATCAATTCCCTTTTATTAAATATCCTAAACACGTGATCTACCCCATAATTATTTCCATGTTTTGGTAGGAAAATAATTTCCCTATTGTAATCGTAGAAATAATTTTAATTGATCCCAATTATTGTCCTCCAACCAATCTAGTTATTCACCTTTCAAGATCCCATTTATATTTTCCCAACTACCTTCTATTTATAGAAAATATCTAGTTGGATCTTTCTTTTTTTATCTTTTTAAAATATTCACATTTTTTTATCATCTAAATTTATTCAAAATGAAATCTTTTAATCTTACTCATAACTTTGTAAAATATATCCGTCCACGTGTGATAAAATTTCTTAAATCCATCCTTGAATTTTTAGACCAATCCTCCAAAAATCCCATATAAGGTATTAATCATTTATCTCCCCAATGTATACCCCTAACATCACACAAAAATAAGTACATCTTAAAATTATTATTTTCTATAAAAAATCATTGTTGCATAAACACACTCACCAGTATTTTTTTAAAACC
This sequence comes from Viscum album, assembly GCA_963277665.1. Classification (NCBI taxonomy): domain Eukaryota; kingdom Viridiplantae; phylum Streptophyta; class Magnoliopsida; order Santalales; family Viscaceae; genus Viscum; species Viscum album. Next base: position 1,547,862,033 of record OY728142.1, read on the forward strand.
CAATCTTGTCCTATTTAATTCCAAAAAACAATTCTTAAAAACACGATGGCATGGAACTTCTATTTTCTCAATCTATATCATCTTTTTCATGAATGGGTCATTTTTATCAACACCATGATGACATTTAATGAGTTTCATGTTTCTAACACTCTTGTTCTATGAAATTTGATCTGCGTTATAGTGTATTTCATTTCCCCATTATAGTATTTATATATGCACAACTCTTCCGACCACATCCATCAATCAGACATAGACATGGGTTTTGGGAGGTCAATCATTACCTGTTGACCCTGGGACCTACACTATGAACTGATGACTGTTATCATCCCACATTATCTTTTCCATTCTGACACCATGGTTGAAATGGTATTCTGATTACCATTTCTATTTCTATGAATCCCTTTGTACCAAGGGATCACACAACACAATATTGATGTGTTCTTGGTCTTATAGGTTTAATTTAGTGGAAATTATCCATCAAAATATTTTTTAATTTATCATTACAAGGTTAATAAGACGATGCATATTGATACAAAGAATTTACAATGGATTATTGTCTTGATCTTGAGCTCCAATAATTCGATTATGGTTGTTTCTGGTGTCAAGGTTTAGAGATCTATCGAGGTGACAAAGATAGAAGATGTCCAGGACTTGTTCACGCAGTGGTGCATGATCATTAGACAAAGTGGAATCATAATACATATCTTCATAGTACCATGATGAAAAATAATATGGCATTAGTTAATTCCCTAGCATTTGACTATCTAAAATATGTGAATTTGGATTGTACTATTTGAAAACCATTTATGGTGATGACACGTGCCTCAACTCTTTTAATTTCGTGCCAACTCGCACGGGCTCAACACCTCCACTATATTAGTACTTTTCTTATGACATTCTGGTATAATATTATATTTACCTATTCATATTGTCTAATTCTTTCACCATTCTTTTACATGGGCATCATTGATCCCCCTATTTTCTAAAATTAAATATAAACACCTTCTCAAAATTCCTAAAATATAGAAATTAATTCTTATTTATAAATTAATAATCATATAAGTAATATATATCATTTTCCGAAATTTTTTATAAAATTTAAATTATCCAAAAATTAAATAATCAATGATTTATTTGGGAAATATCACCTAAAAATTAGTAAAATTATCACATTAAATTAATTTTTTCATGTATAAATTAGAGACATCACTTACCACAAAAATTATGATTTTTCTTTTCCTTAATCATAGAGTCTCAACATTAATCATATAGGAAATACATACTAACAATATATAAATTTAAACTCAAATAAATCAATTTTGTATCGATGGACAGATAACAATTTTATTATTCATAAAAAATATCAACCCAATTCTACATTATTTATAAGAAAAATTTAACAAAAGTATATTACTTTTTCACACTAAAAATTTAATGTTCTTATCATATCATCAATTCATAAATATTAGTCCATTTTTACTAAGAATTCCAATCATTATATACCTCACCTTTCCATATTTACACTCATCACTCAAGGAAATATATAAATGGAATTTTTTCATACCATGAATACATCGATGTTTCCATAAGCTTTCAAGGGACACACATTGCCCAATTTTTAAATACAGAGATCTTAATTAATCATGACTACATTGAATTAAGGATTAAATTATTATGAGGATTAAGATAAGTAGGTATTTATTTGAAAAAAATTAGAGATTAGAATGGAGGTTAATATCTTCATCCCCATGAATGATATTCCTAAATAAATAATAATGAAATTTATTTTTAAATATGTCATCACAAAAGAAACCTTAAGAAGAAAGAAAAGGTAATAAAATAATGAAAAAACAATAAATGTATAAACCCTCATGTTTTTTATTTTTCAAATAATTATTGATCATTGAACTTAGGAAAAGTCATTAATCTACTACCCAATCCCAAATGATCAAGATCATTTCCATGTCTTGGGGATTTATGACCATCCAAAGAGAAAAATTATTTTTTTATTTTATTATGTTTTTTTTAAAAAATATTTTTTATAGAGGGGTAAACAATGAATATAATGAATGAATAATCATGAACATATAAATATACAATAAATCACCCCATACTTATTAATCATTTTGATACTTCCCATTATCCACTATAAACAACCCATTCCCATACACTTAAATATTTAAATTAATTAAAAATACATAGAGTATGGTAGAAAATGATACAATTATCCAACCATATGTATCTTCATTATCAAGGTAATTCATGAATATTATTATCTACATATTATCAATGACATGGTGGGTCCAAATATTATGCACTTAATAATAAAATGAATCAACCAGATTAAATGTGAATTTGTTAATCCATTACTTTGAAAAGAATAAAATTCATGTTATAGTAGGTTACATGTCACAAGTTTCAATCAAGAAATAAGTTCAATAAATAGTTAGAAATATTTTCTTATAATCAATCTCAAGAATGAGGACATATAATATATATATTCAATCATTCATGGAGAGAGTAATAATAAAAAACTAATATGTATGTAATTTAAAAAATTAATGACTAAAAATTATATGGAAATTTCATCTACATGAATCGACTAATTTTCCAAAATCATGATTAATTAAATTTGTAATTAAACTTCTATAAATAAAAATTTGACTCCTTCCATTCTCATTAAATTTATTTAACATAGAAATCCAAGACATATAATAATGGGATTCCTAGGTAAATAATGTGTATCCTTGATAAAAATATTGCATTATTAAATGTGTGGGGAATTAATTATCTATATACAAATATATTTGAATATCAGAATATGGGTGTGAAAAAATATAGAGATTAAGACAAAAAACCCTTCAATAGAGCTCTTCCTTATGTTTGATGCATTGTGTTTTATTATACCCTTATGATGTTCCTATAAAATAAAACATATCATTAAAGTGTAAGGGTCATGTTAATTAATTCTCAAAAGTATAAGGGGGATTATAAAATATATTAAAAACAAAAAATTAATGAAATACAATGAGAGATATAATTTATAAATCCTATAATTAAATTTAAAAATTAAGGTTTCCTCTTAGAATCTAATCTTGGTTTTGGCCATTTTTTGGTCATACCTCTAATGATCAAATTATTAAAGTGTGATATAGAGATAACCATCTCGGGTTAGTAAAATATATAATTTATATCACATTTGGGACAAATCTTATCATTTTTATTAATTTTTTAAAATTAGTAAGCAGGCCACCAACTAGTTTCTTGATCTTGAAAAGGTAAATCATTAATTATAAAAAAAGGGAACCATTCCACCCTCTCCTTGTTATGGGGATGATCATGTTCAATTTTATAAGTTATCTTTTCATGTTAATCCACCATTTATTTCTCTCCCTTATTGGATTTCTTCTTTTACCTTATAAATTTCAAGAGGTAATGAAAAAATATTAAAAAAACTTAAAGATAGGAAAAATTCCCCTTGGGCTTACCAGATATATAAAATTTTCAATTATTCTTCATTTACAAACTGTATTTCAATGGGTATTGGAGGTTCCTCTTGACTACAAAGTCCTATGTATGCCTAACACACCATTTTAATCACGATATTCTATTTTTTTTAGCTCATATAACCTCTTTATTATTCTTATTCTTGCTCTATCATGGTGTTTTATTGTTTTACATATTATTTCTATAACTTTTTAGATGCAAGTGTCCCTTTAATGATGTTCTAAAATTATTTTTCCACTATAATCAGATGGAATAATTACCCCTATTTTTCTTCAAGTGATGCTCTTGTGGTTGGCTATTCAGTTTCAACTTCGAAATAAGACTCTTACTTAATATCCTTCTTTTATTCTAAATCATATTTTTACATGTTCTCAACAATAATCATCCCTTTAATAAAAATTTATTCCATTTATTATAGAATCATCTTATCCATACTCAGGTGTGGATGTAATTCACATGTTTTTATTGGGTTATCACATCCATGGCTTATTTGAATAATCTTCTTGAGTACATTAATTTGTGGTGATAATATTAAATGTATAATGGCCATTCATATATATGGATTCATCATTATTTTATCTTCAACACATATGACCAAAATCTCTCAACCATGTAAAAATGAATATAAGAAAGACCAGCAATAAAATAAGTAAATATAAAATAAATGAGAAAGGAATTTGTTTAAAATAATAAATTAAGGTATTCTTGGAACCTTGTCCTCGGTAATGAAACTGATTACCTAGAACCTCTTGGGGAAATTATTTTTTTTTTGGAAACAATTTTAAGAAATTAATGTTAATAAACCATAAAAAGCTAAAACAATTATAATGTAGTATAAGAAATGTAATTTCTAGGTTAGTCGAATGATAAAATAAAGACCCAATATGAAAAGAGAATAGAAAACAATGAGAAAACATGTACCCAATAAAAATCCATTAAAATTATAAATATCTCAAAATATATTATTTCAGATTCCTTACATTGTAAGGAAACAAGGTCTACCCCATCATACTATACACGAGGCGTAATGAAAACTAAAGATAAAGTAATGACCAAACATGAAATCCCTTATAATTATAAATATATCTGAATAATTTAATTCTTATTTAATACACATCTATGAAACATTGTCAACCCCCATGATAGGCATAAGGGGGAAGAAAAATAAAACTTTTATTCCAATAATAGTAGCAATAACCTATTATCCTAACAAGAATCCTCTAGTCGGTCTAGTTCATTCCATATTGAGATCCCCATTCAATGTGAAAAAAAATATTTGAAAACAATCATAAGATATATATTTTTATATCCTAGAAAATATTCTCATTTTCTTTATAATCTTATTTATCTCATACTCTCCTTTTCTTATCCACTTCATATCTTCTTAAAAGATAATCATCCATAGGAAATGGGCCTTATTAAATCCTCCTTTGTATCCATATTCATATCCTCCTCATATCCCATATGAGATCATCAAAATTGTTCTCCCTAAAATATATCTTGAGCATCATGTGTGAGTTATTTCTACCCAGACGTCCACTTTTTTTATAAAAACCTTATCAATGGTATAAGAACATGCACCACATGAATTTTCAAACTTTATACCATGATATTTAACTACAAAATGACATGAATAAAAACACTATAGTTTCGAAGCTAGAATATCACTTTATAATTAATGGGTTGGGTGTTTCCTCATTATAGTATTAATACATGTATATATATAACCCAACTGCATCTATCAACATGCCATATCCATGGGCGTTGTGAGCTTCGTCTTCCCCTATCAACTGTGGGGTCTCCATAATGGTGTGTTGTCTTTTCTCATCATATTTTGTATTATAAAAACATCATATGATGACTAACAAGGTATATTTCTCATTTATTTAGTGTCCAAGAATCCTTGTGAACCATGGGATCACACACAATGATGTGGAAGTGGTCTTGGTATTTTTGGTGTCAATTATGGGTTATTCAGCTTTAAAATGGTATTAATTGTGTTTTTTCGATCATCAACAAGACCTCCCATGGTGATGTCGAGCATCTGAAGTGGATTCCTAGTTTGTGACTGATCTTTAATAGGGTGTAGATGTTGGTTTCTGGTTTATAGGTTTGGTTCTCCATTGAAGTATTTTTTATATAGTTTGTGACCATAAATTAAATAAGTATAGGTTATTGTTTTTGAAACATACTGAAGAAATGAGGAAGAGGCCCATCCACATTGAATACTTATTGAAATAAGGAATAGATAAAGCTTGCGTAGACTATAATTGACATAGATCAATGAAATAGATAAGGGGGATGGGAGATGCGGCCTTTTTTTAACTTAAATCAAAACTATTATTTCACAATGTCACCATTGGCCTAATGTAAAGGTTAATGGAGGAAGAACCATTGCCTACTTTCATTTAAGTTCCTATAAAACTGAACCCCTTCTCTAAAAATTGCATTCAACTATCTTGGTTCCATTCTATATCTCTTTATAAATATCTAGGTGGTTCATTCTTTGATTATAGTGGTTTCGGTGACCTGAAAGGAGTGCCTATTTTGGTAAAGCATCATTTAAAGTTCTTTTTCTTATTTATATTAATTTTATTTACTTTTTCATTGATTTTTTACTTAGTTCTTAATATGTTATTTATTTACTAGTTTATTTAGTTTGATATTGTTTACAAATAATAGTTATTATTATTATTGATTAAGTAATGATTAATGAATGAATAACTTGGGATTAAATATTGATTAGAAACTGATTATTTAATAAAAATTAATTAATGAATACCCTATGATTAACAAATGATTATGTCCTAATTAATTAAGGATTAAGTAATGTTTAACTAATTATTAGCTAATGGGTAAATAAAAATTAAGTAATGATTAACTAATGATTAACTAATGATTACAAAATTATTAATTAACGATTAATGATTGATTAACTAATGATTAAAGATTACCTAATTAATAAATAATAAATAATTACCTATTTATTAATTATTTATTGATTATTGATTAAATAATGTTTAAATAATTCGTAATTATTTATTAAAGAATAATTAACTAATGAATAAAGAATGATTAACTAATTATTACATAATGATAAAATAATTATTAAATAATGATTAAATTATGATTAAACAATTATTAAACAGTTATTAACTAATATTTAACAAATTATTAAAGAATTTTTAACTACTAATTATCTAAGGATTATTGAAGGATTATCTAATGAATAATAAATGAATAACTCATGTTTAACTAATGACTAAATAATGATTAAACAATGATTAAAGGGTTATTATCTAATTATTAAAGAAAAACTAACTAATAATTGAACAAAATCAAACTAATGATTAACTATAGATTAAAGAATGATTAAATATTGAAAAATTGATGATTAAGTAGTTATTAAATAATAAAAAACATATAATTAAAAAATTATTATAGGATTTATCATCTAATTATTAAAAAATAATTAATTAATGAAAAAGTAATGCTTAACTAATTATAAACTATTGAATAACTAATAATTAATCAAGGATTATAATTTGTACCAACGAATCATTAAATCATAATTAACAAATGAATAAATAATGTTTAACTAATCATTAACTAATTATTAGATAATTCTTAACAAATGATTAAATACTTAGTAAGTAATGATTAAAGTATGATTAAATAATGAACAATGAATAATAAAATATTAATTATTGAATTACTATGTAATGATTAAAAAATGATTCAATAATGACTATAAGTTTATTAAATAATGATTAACTAGTCATTAAATAAGGAGTATCTTGTGATTAAAAAATGATTAAAAATTTATTAAATAGATATTAACTAATTATTAAATATTGATTAAGTAATGATTAGAACATGATTAACTAATAAATAACTAATGATTAAATAATACTTAACTATTTATTAAATAATGATTATCTAATTATTAAAAAATGATTAACATATGATTAATGAATGAAGAAATAATGATTAAATAATGATTAAGAAACAATAACATAATGACTTATTAATTATTAACTAGTGATTAAATACTAACTAAATTATGATAAAAGAATGGTTAAACAATTAATAATTATTTATTAACTAATTATTAACAAATGAATAATAATTATTAAAAAATGGATAAATATTGATTAAGTAATGATTAATTATTGACTAATAATTTTTCAACTAATGATTAAATAATGATTAACTGATGATTAAAGAAGGGTTATTGATTGATTAAGGTATAATTAATATATTCATTATTTATGTATTAATTTTTAATTAATTAATTCTTAGATATTGATTATCATTTGATTAATATAATAAACATAGGATGAAAGATGAAAAAATGGATCGCAATGTGGCTTAACTAAAAACATGGTTTTTTTATCCTAGGATTTTCATGATTCATACATATTTTCAGGCCTAGTTTTTTCACTCAAAATAAATGTTATTAGATGAATCTCATTCTGTTTATAAAACACTGAACAAAAATTTATGAATGTTAAAAATCGTACTAAAAACATTGGTTTTAATTTTTATAATATAAGAAGGAGTTCTAAAATATTGGTATTATAAATATTATGTGGTTATCTACACGTTGAAAATAAGCAATATTTTACATCACAATATATGTCAAGTTCATCTCATCCAATCTCTGTTCTTTTGAAAAATTTATATATATATATCTTTTCTTTTATAACGAATTTATGTGTTATTTAAGGTGATTGTTTTTGTCCATTTGATTTTATATTATCATAATTTTAATTTTATCATGGATAAATAATTTTATTTTATTTTTTTCTATTATTTTTTACCTATCTTTCTAAATCATTTTCTGCTTATCTTCTAATAAAATTTTTGATAACCAAGACAAAGTGAATATATTTATAAATATATAAAACCATATCTTACCAAACACCTTTTCTAGAGAAGAAACATATGTAAAATGAATTTAGAAATATTCTATTAGAATCCTAATGTAATTTTATTTTCATTTGATATGGAAAACATCATAAAACATTGGGAATAGAAATGTATGTCTTACATTCTACTTGTCATAACATTTTTCTCACCATAAGGTTATATTTACATCCATAACTTAAGACATATATTATTTTTTATGTAGAGATAAGAGATACAATGATACTCATTGAGTTGTATAGGAATGCTTAATGCAACATGATATGAGGATGTGAGGTTTGAAAGATCAGGGTGTGTAGAGAATATCATTATAAACACAATCCACCTATAACTTCCATTATTCCAATCCTACACCATGCTTGATTCTATGACATTGTTTCTATTTGATTTTAAATAAATTTATTTTTATCTCCTTGTTGCACTCACTGAGATATGGTGAACAAAGAAACATGCATTCCACTTTCCCATGGTAGAGATGAAAATCAACTTTAATGATATAGATGTTCTGCCCGCTATTCCTATCCAGGGGGTATTGTTATAGAACCCAACCTTTGAGACGTTCATGAGCATTTATAGTGATTTCATAGCATTAAAATATTTGATAATAATTATACTATAGATGGATGGTAGATATCTATGAGGTGGATTGATATGTACTTGGTATATTTTTTCCATAGATACAGACAATAATACAACCATGCATCTCACTCGGGCATATATAATGTGGATTATTAGCGATAAATTCTTCACTGGTCACTATGGTTTTTATGTGAACATGATGTATCATGGACTACTAGATGACTTTGATCTGGCTGGGAGATAAAACTATTTTTATGGGTTCTTGGATTACACTTACTGAGCATAATGCACAATATACCGATCTGATCGCAAAAAATATCAGGTTATGTGTCTTCTTTATTCAGATGTGGGGATGGGAGTCAATCCCTCTCCTCTCACCTATTTTTACTTCATAAGAGCTTCATATAGTTGTGATTCATGAAGCTTCACATGGATGCTGATATTATCATTCATCTTTTTTTTGCTGTTTCTATAAGATATTAAATTTTTATTTAATATTATTTCTCAATTTATATATTGTACGTTATAGCTGGAGTTAGGTACATCACTCTTCAGGAAGCTGAGGCACATCATGAGTGCGTACCGTCTCATGTTGAATAGTATAGTACCCACTAATTTAAGTATATATATTCTTTAACTTACTAATAAATTTAATATTATTATATATTTTTTGTTATTAGTAAAAATTTCTTGTAAAAAAGGCAACATGTCATTCCATATTTCATAGAATCAATATTGGTCTCTATTAGAATAGGTGACTCATACTGTAATTTTGCCAATAAGGATTCAATGATTATAGTTCCTCTAATTAACTATATATTTATTTGGTGGAACCATCAAAATAGAGACATGTTGTAGTTATGATTTGTTCAACCTATTCCCTTTTTATCAAAATAGTTAGTATCACTTTATTCTGTGAAGATGATAAAGAGGTACGATGTATACTGGTGCTAATGAAATATAGTGTATCTTAGACTCTCAAAAATATTAGCATCATTTATTATTAATAGTATGAAAAATATGATATTATCTTTAGTATAGGATCTCAAATATAAGCTATGGAATATATTTAATGCTATATTTTATCATCCTCTACTGGGAAGAGGCCTCTAGTATGATTTTTGATACTAAATTTTGATGAGTTATTTTATTGTACTTTTTAAATTCATTTTGAATTTCTTTACAACACAATAAATTTATAAAAAATCAGCATGTCTAATCTTAAGAAGGAGGAGAAGATTTTTATCTAGGTATAATACCATTATGAAACATAGGGGATAATGCCCATGTATCATTTTTTACATGATAGTGTCTTTGATCGTCCACCATAGAGAGATGATGTTCCTGCCCAGGGAGTGGGTTTTTCTACTCACGAACCTCCTCCAACAACTTATGGTATCAAGGATCCATGACACTGATTACATAAACCATGCCATTATACATGTGAGGACTCATCAATTCCACAAGAAGAGGTCATCCCTCTAGTATCCTAGCCTCATCTGATTGGGGATGTACATAATGAGGCATGGTGTCCTTTATTGTTGTCAAGATATCCAATATTTTCTCTAGGTATATCTTATTTGAGATTCTGTTAGTGTTCATTTTCTTTGGTTCCACCTCTTGTGAATGAGCCTTCTTTGGTTTTATGTTTCCTCAATGACATTTTTATAGATACTTATACTCAGGTAGTCGGATAAGGATCGGGTTGACAAGATGAAATCCACCAGACACATCCATCTAATGAGTCAAAACCAGAGCATCTGAAATTTGGGGTTCTAGCACTCGTGCATGATCCCTCTCTAGCTCATCATACTCCACCCAGGAACAAAGGTCGGTGATCATGATACAAGTTTCCACTTCAAAATCATGAATGTGGGATGACACCTCTTCAAATATAGTGATTTTACTCATTAATTTAAATATTTTATACAAACATAAAGAGTTTGAGACAAAAAATTAGTCAATCCCCTATATTATTTTTTATCTATTAAAATAATGAAATCATTTTTACTGACAACCATTTTTATATGTTAATCCAATGTTTCAGTTTTCAATTACATATTGGTTTCATTTTAAACTTTTTATGAATTTCAATTAGATTACATGAAACATAATAAATTGTATTAAATTTAATGTAGGGATTTTTAACATCTTATATAATATAAACAATAAAAAAATTATCAATAAAACCTAAAACATAGACTAAAAATTTAAAAATTTCATAAGAATAAAAAGAACTTCATAAATATAATAAATAAATGACAGTTAATGGAATGTAAAAATAAATAAATTCAAATGTAAATTTTTTAAATAAAACTAAATTGTTTAACTGAAACGACTTTTCATTCATTGATTTTATGAAATTTTGTTAATTTTAAATTATTTTTTATATGTTCATTATGTGTGTCATATTTCCTTTAGATTCTATTTCTTGTTTATTATTTGTATATCCTCTCGCCATGAACATTAAACATTGTTAGGCTTCATGTAGGTGACATTGAAAACAAATAATTTACAAAATTTAAATACAATCTAAATTATATTTAGAAAAGTAACTAAATATATAAAATAAAATAGAAAATTAAAAATTATTAAATATAATAAGAAAAATCTAATTAACATGTTATAAAATTTATTTCATAAAAACATAACATTTAAACATTGAAATATTAATGGAAATAATTCAAAATAAATTTAAATAAATAGAAAATATATATATCAAAATATAAAATATTTTTTAATATCGAATCATGTAAATTTAAAATATGTTTTTACTGAAAGGTAACATAACAAATTCCTCTTATTCTCATTAGTTTTCAAAATATTTCTAACCTAGAATTATTTAAATTTTTTTCACGAAACTTATATGACAAACTCTCTATATAGGTGAAAAGGTGGAAGGAGGCATTAGATAGTCTAACTAGAGGTGCATGATCATTGGATGAAGATACATCATACTACATAATGGAAAAATAATAAAATGAAAAAGAATCCGACAATTTTAATTTCAACGGGAGAGGAATGCCCAAAATATGAGAGTAAGACATATATAGTCCCAAAATAATATTTTATTTAGGCCCTAAACCCTGTTACCTTTATGCCTCTTTTTCCCAAAAAAATTAAAAACACTAGAATTCCTCAAATGTAATCATTAATTTTTATTTATGTAAAAATTACATGTTATAACTAATTTATATATATTTCCATAATTAGTCACAATGTGTAAATTAACATCAAAAATAATAATTTATGGGTAATTTGGGGGAGACCACTCAAAATTAATTTAATTGTCATATTATGTAAAAATATTCTTCATTTTTAAATTAAAGACAACAGTGAGTTAAATTTTTTATGAAAACAAATATAGATTATTCATAATAGATAAAATGAATAATAAGCCACATATAGACTAATATATTGGTTCTTCCCCAACGATACATGTGACGTTATATAGAGGGGTCCTAGTTTTGAGTTTCTAAATTAGTAATTTTTTTCCTTTATACACCCACCCAATTACCTACTACAATAAAGTTAATAATGAGGAATTTACTACTTGGTTCCCCATCAATGGCCCACACATTCTACAAAACTATCATTTGGTGGAAAATATTATTAATTTTTTTAACTCACTTTAGTGGTTTCCAATAGTTATCTAACTTGATAATATTTTATAGTTTATCCTTATTACTCATAATAATTTGTTACCTTTTTTATGGAAATAGAAAAAAGAAGAACCATCCGTTGAGAATTACAATACAATATAGAAAAAGAACAAACAATGAAATATGGTTATAAATAAATAATTCTTCCCAGGGGTTGAAAATAAGGGTTTATTTATTATTAATTATTTATATTTATATTTTATTTGAGAGCCTATCCAATTGCTCATTATCTACAACTCTTAAATTGAGTTTAAAACATAGCATCCCTCAGAGATATATCTTAGCCACCAAATCACATATCCTCTAATACTAAAAATTAATGAACATTGATCAATTGAGAGTGTGAGTCCTTATATGACCTTCCCCCATAGTAAGTAATTTCATCCCTAAAATATAGTAAATTTTATCATATGAAGATCATTCATGAGAGAAGATATGGAATGACATTTTGTAGAAAATATAATAAAGCGATGAATAATATATTATTACTATAATATTTTTGACATCAACCTTAAATAAACCCGCAAAACTATTACAAATATGAAATGATATTAAAGTAATAAATATTAAAAATTCATGAACAATGATAAATCCTCCCCCAAGGGGAGGCATAGAGACAGATGGAAGAGAGAGATATGTGATAGAGAGAGAAAAAATTTCTTATAAGATATCACATTAAATTAAAGAATAAAGAGATAAAATAAAGATTAAAACTATTTTAATATATATATAAAAATTCAAGATAACACCATAACGTAATATCCTATAATAAAAAATAATAATTCATGTTTATATAGTAAATCGGAGGCAATGGTTATAGATTTTTTTAAAAGGGAATGTTGAAAATAATGTCAAAATTAATCCCCATATTTGTGACACCCAATTAAACATTAAATAGCCAAAAAATATGTTGATACAGTTGAATGAAATATTCTATTTGTTTGAATATATCTTGTAAAAAAATTCATTACGATTTGAGTAGGTATGTAAGAGTTACAAACCAAACATTGAAGAAATGTCCAAACTGATAAATCCATTACACAATTAACTTCAGTGACAACTGTTTACCTGAAAATTGTAATCCATGTCATTTTATTAAAATAATATATGTATAAAATATTTATAAATATGTAAAAAAAATTATAAAAAAAAATATTTATTAAAAAAAATATTTTATGTAAAAAAATACTAAAATGAAATTGAAATAGAAGAATTGAAATTTCCATGATATAGGGACCTAAATAAAAAAAATTATAATATAGTAAATTCAACAAGAATGAGCTTTATTAAATTCCCAAATATCTTCTCAATTTTGTTTTTTATAGAATTAGGTCATAACTCATACATAGGAACTTATGTATTACAAAGATGAATCTCTTACTCAATATCCATTTTTTTACAATATGTATCTTTTAAAACAAAACAAGAATTAATTTCTTAAAAAAAACTACTTGAATTTAAACATGAATTATGCTACCCCTTTACCCACTAATAAACCCTATGAAAATTATTATAAAACTTTTGATGAGAGAAATAATATCTTACTATGTTACCTAATAAGTGAGAAAGAAATCATTAGTCCGTATAATCTAAAAAAATTTACATTTAAATAGACATAATAACATACCTTTTTAAATCCTGATATTGTTATAAAAACATTGTAAGAATAAATAAATCATATAGGTACTATAGAGCCATAGTTTATTATAACACTTTCTTATATTGTAACAATCAGGACAACCATATTATTTTATCCCTAGTATATACCATAATATAACACTCATTGTTATGCATATATGTATCCATTGTAGTTACCCTTGTAATAAACACTATGGTTATCTTCCAACATACCTTGTTCATTGTATTGATATCAAGAACCCACCAATATATTCATTATAATGTGAACACCCGTCATTATAATCAATTCCCATGAACCATTCCATAATCATAAAACAGGAATTATTGCATCATAAAAACATTATTGGAATAAAATCTATTATTTTGAACAATTGTTGTTAACTCACAAAAGAAAATTTTTTATTTTAAATTGACCACGTAATATTGTAAAATAATTATAATATCATTAATGTGTCCTGAATATTTTAATTATAAAAATAATATTCTTTTTGAATTTTTTAGAAACATAATAAGTAGATTTTAAATTACTGTTCCTTACATAAAATCATAAAATTAATCATTTTTGAAAACATTTGAGAGGAAATTAGAAAGGTAAAATTTAAAAACATTCATGTCCATATAAATAATTTGATAAATATATTTTTAAAAAAATTGACATAAAAAGAAAAAAATTTAGAAAATAAATCCTTAAAACATTTAAAACAAGGTTTTTTGTTAAATAGTTCATTACCTTGTATATTAAAGTGTTTGACACTTATACTTAACCACATGTATAATCAAAATATATTCATTAATTACATACATAAAAAACTATTATATATATATATATATATTTCAATCATTATAATTATATGTTTTTCATTTATGACAATTTTTAAGGGTTATAGTCATCCAATTTGTTGTTCCAAGAGTGTTCGTTTCATGGTATCATGATTGGTTATCTTCCATATAATTATTGAAGTTCTTATTGATTGTAAATGAAACTCCAAAAATGAAATAAAATAATATTTATGAAATTATATAATTTTAAATGATCCCAAATATCATTTTTTTATTCTTACATGATGATGATTCATTTGATAAAACATTAATAATAATTGTTTAATTTATTGTGGCAGATTTTATTACCATAAAGAATTAGTTACATTTGATTTGATATAGTCTATATATATTAAATTTAGAATATAAAATAAGTTATAATATTTTTATTAATATATTATTTAACTATAAATACAGTTTTATTACTATCCAAGAAGTTGGTAGTAGAAAACAAAAAACTCAATATCCATAAAGGCGATTAATCTCAATAATTGTGACATTTCTTTTGTTTCCTTAAATAAGAGGGTATGAGAAAAACTAGGGGTAAAATATATTAAATTCGAAATATAAAATTTTAGAATCCAAATTATAATATATTTATTATTCCTTGATAGATTAATGGGGTTAAAAAGAGATAAAACAAGAAAAGAAATTTGGGGAGGTGGTCTAAGAAAGATAACACTTGAATATCACCTTTATAAAGAATTCCTTACAGAACATGGAATTTTTAAATTGGTGAGAACAAAATATATAATTTTTATAGGGAAGTTTATATGATTATTATATAGAGTATGTTCAAGGTATATGGCTCAATGAGATGAAATGAAGTGATGTAATGGGATTCATTAATATAATTAAGGATAGGGACACTTTAAGAATTTATCAAAATACAAAAATATTATAAGACTACTATAGTTCTAGATAACTCCAAATAGACATTCAATTTACAATTTGTGACACTATAAATAATATATTATTCCCTAATAAATTATTTAATTTTATTATTATTTTTAATTAATTTAATAAAATATTATATTCATGAAATACCACTACTTTCAATGTTGATACTCTTCATTAATTTATGTTATAAATACAAAAAAAAAATGTGTAAAATTAAAAATAATTTTTTATTATATCATTAACATGTCATATTACTCAATATAATCTACTTCTTATCTTAATTATCTCAAATTATGTTTATTTCAATAATTTTAATACGACTTATTATATTTTTCTATTATTCTAATAATTACTACATCATAGTTGTGTATAGACTTAATGTATTTAATTCTTCCCAAAAAATTAAAATTTACATCCATGAAGAAGATAAATATTTTATATTTAAATTTAATATTTATTTTCGAACATAGCTTTTTAAAATTCATATATTAATAATGATATAATTATTATAAATCATAGTGTGACAAGTTTGATTTTCTTTTAAATAAAATAATATAAGGGACTTAATTTCAACTAATTTTTTCCAAATTGTAATATATTTTGCCCATGGATTATTTTTTTCAACAATTACCCATATAATAAAATTTGTACAAGTTTTATGGTAGTTGGATAATATTTATAATAATATTTTTTTCCTTTAATTACCCAATTTACCCTTAACCTTATTAATAAAATTTTCATTATTTTTTATTTATATTATAAAAATATTAAAATGGAAATATTTACTGAATTTGAACCATATGATTAAAAATATTTATTATGTTTTTAAAAATTCAAAACACATTAGTTGAAGAATTTAAATTAAAATTAAACGGGTAAAATTAATTGAAAAAAAGTTTTCAAAAAATTCCTCTTTTAAAATATAAAATGTTTCCATACTAAATTAAAGTATAAAACCCATAATAAAAACAAAATTTCTATTATTTAAATTCAATATTAACTTATTAAAATTTTAAAACAAGTAAAAATCATAATCTGCCCTGGAAAATAGAATAACGTTTTTAATAAAAACTTTAATTTTTCACAATTCATTGAAAAATAAAACATTATAGAAAATTATAAAAGTATAATGATAGGAAAGTATTTATATTATTATTCAAAAAATTATTTTATTTTTATTAATTACATTCTCTAAAATTTATGGATATTAAATATAATTTTTTACATAAAATGAAATAAAAATATTTTTTTGAATGAAATATGTTTTTTGATGAATAAAATGAATTTTATAAAAATATAAAAGTATGAATTTAATAAATATCTGGTACATATTTGAAAAGACATTTTTCATTAATTTTTTATGAGTATTTCCATTATATATTTAATAATTTCATTATTACTATTAATTCCACCAACTCAATGGCTAGGTTATAATGGTCACATTTAAATGGAATGATTTTGTTTTCCCTTTAAGCACGGTGTGGAGAATCGTATATTCTATCAAACATATTATTTAAAAAACTCAAGATGTTCCTTTATTCACCCTTTACCAAATTTCATCCTCACAATTTCATCTTGGGATCAAAAACTAATTGTTTGACTTTTTAAAATGCCTTTTTTAAAATCCAATATTGTAAAATATATTAATAAAACTTATTCTTGAAAATAGAGTGAGGGAAATAACAAGGTCACGTGAGATAAAACACAATAGAAGTCCATTTAAGAGAAAATAGTTTTAAAGTTAAAACATTGATATGAAAGATAAAACTAAATCCAAAATACCAATGGATAGTGATGAAGAATACGATCCTTAGAAATTTCACCATCCTAAAACCAAAAATATATGATGGGGTTAAGGGCCATTTATTTCTAGGTAATAAAACTAAACACATGATGATTATCATTTCAGGATTATTTTACTTCCAAGTATAATAACATTTGAAAAAATACATACTTGACAAGTAAAAATGTCACAAAATAATATCTTTTTCTCAAAATGAATACATTTATGCTTGATGTTCTAAAATCAACATTTATAGAAAAAATAATACCCATGTAAAAAAATATATTCCTCATATCTTTAGACATTAATGAAAACTAATAATGGTTAACATATGATAAGAAAATTTCACCAACAATAATTAATCCCTAAAATTAAATAGTTATACCCAAATTTCAACAAAGATCATTTCACAAATAACTATCCTCAAAATTCCTCAAAATTATTCTAGAATTATATTAAAACCCAAAAAGGATAACAATTTCAACCGATATCATTCCAAGTTAAATTTTATATTTATCTCCAAATCACATCAATCAATACAAATATATCATAAATAAATTTAGTTTCCTAAATCATATAATCCTCAATAATGCTAACCATTTCCATAAACCACTAAATCACCATAATTTCACAATAAAATTACATACAACCCAAAAATATAATTTGACCTGTATTTATCAGTTTATAACCAAGAATATTCTACTTAACATAATCTTATAATGTTCCAAAAATAGTGAGTATATTCTAAAATAACATTAATCTGCAAATTACCAAATCACTTTTCATTCTCATGGTTATCAATTTTATAAAACAAATTGTCCCCAAAAATCAATGTAACCATTATCCATTCAACGTATTAACTAAACAAATTCAATATAAAAATGACTTTATATATTCAATTGGTAGACGATGCACCCATGGACACCTTTGGTTGGGGGTTTAATTCCTTCATCATTGTCAGACATGATGGTTTGTTACTCGACCTATGAGTTTCCCCCATTAAAAAAAGATAAATATTATAACATTCCTATAAATGGGATAAACATCATTCAAAATAACCACAATATATTCATTATTATTGAAAATATTTTAACATGAAATTTTATCCCATACTTTTCATCTTGCATCCTAATAATGTAATAACCCATAATCACATCAACATTTTGTGATCATATAATCCCTAATAGTTATCCATACCGTTTGACAAGTGGAAAAAAAATAAAAAATTATTTTTTACTTAAGTAAACTTTTATTTAAACACATATTAATCATAAGGGTTATATATGCCCCAAAAAATTATTTAGACAAAAGAAAAAGTCAAAAAAGTACACCCCTAAAATGGAAAATAAAAAAAGTAGCAATGATTTTAAACAAATGGCAATCCTTAAATATACCACCACATTAAAACTATTAAATCCCTATATATAGATACCTTATTCATTCAACATTATTCATAATTCATTAACTATGAATTTATATAAGATTTCATAATACTTCATTCATGAAAATCAATGAAATAAATTATATCTTCATGATTCATAAATATAAATAAAATCATGTTTCTATCATTATTTATAATAAAACAAATCATAGCATAAAACTAGATTTTAGTATCTTCTTGATATTTACTTTATATTTTGGCATGTTATTCTACATTAAAAATGTATATGTTTATGAAACGTACGGTATTTTACTTTTTGGGAGTTTTAGGAAGAGTTGTGATCTTGAAATCCAATGAAAATGATATCATGAGGCATAATTTTTTTTTTTAAATTAATAGGTGTTGGATAAATCAAAATAATTATTATGGTTGATTCGAATACTCAAAAAACAATCAAAATAATTTGAACAATATTTTTCAATAACAGTGATGATGAAATCATTTGGGAGGTATTAGAAGTTTTTATAAGATCTCATTTCTTCCATAATTAAGAAAATCCATAATCATTGTAATATAACAGTACATAAACATGAAAGAAGTTATTAATGGAAAAATAATCTCCATGGTAAAGAAAATACCCTAAAAATTTTATAATAATATAATCTTTCAACCCCATTATATCTCATTTTATTTAAGTATCTAACCAATCCACCTAATTCACCAAACCCCTCCAAAAATATCCATATACTAATTACCCTTGTCTTTATATACGATGTATAAATATTTCTCAATAATATCCTTACCATTAAAGTCATGTAAACCATTATCTAATAAAAACTATAAGGGCTTGACCATAAACATCTAAAAATCTATTAAAATCAAAAATAAATCACATTCTTTAATACAAAAGATTATTTATATTTTAGAGTTTTATATAATTTTTCATATCTCATAAAAATATTTCAGCGATCTGATATGTCTGGTCTAACCATTTGATTGTTACTTAGGCTGGTGGATATTAGAGGAGGATTAGAAGTGGTCCATAGGTATTGGCCACTGAAAAGAGGTAACCGGGGAGAATACATTCTCAATAATACTTACATGCAGTGTAAAAGAGGTTCATGATTTGTGTAGGTCCAGTTCATGATGTGTAATTAATTAGAGTTAAATAATTAAAAGGGAAAATTCGATAGAGACCTAACCATAATGATTAAATTATGTAAAAGGTAATTACATGTCAGTTAAATCCCTGATGTTGTATATATTTAAATATTTTTACCCATTCTTGTTTTTGAATAACCCCAAGATCATCATCTCTCTCTATACATCTAACTAGGAGACCAGTAGTTAAATTCCTCATGTTTTGGATATTCCTTTTACATGAATCAATCTTTGTCCCTCTACCTTTGATTGGTGGAGATCTCCGGTGATCCAAGGTGTATTATTCCTTTGTTTTCTAGTTTTTTTCATATTTTGATACTGTTTCCCATCAAATCATATTTCCTTGCTATGTAGTTTTATTACACATGTTCCAAATGTGATTTTATTTCTTATTTGTTTGTTCACTTTTGCAGCAGGATCCTTAGATGGAAGTAGTTTGGTATGATAGGTTATTGAATATCCATAACATGGTATATTCTCAAGAGAAGAAAACTCATGATTTCTTTTGGTAGTATATTCATTGATTCTCATAATTTATTAACATGGAATATTAAATTTATCATGATTTACCTTTTGTTATTGTACTAAAATCAACCGAACAATACTGATGTAGTTTAAAGAAATTTGTTGAGATTTTATGTTGGCAATGTTGTTTCGTATAATGTAATAGAAATTTGCCTCATTTTTTATATATAATTTTATACCTATTCCTTGTTTGGTTATCAGTTTTTTCATTATGTAACATGGTAAATAACCAAAATCTGAAATTAATTTATAATTAATTACCTTATTTAAATAATGTATATGAATTATCGTAACTCAGTGGTTATTGTAATTTGATTGAAACAAATTGATATAATGAACTTGTTAAATTTTATTTTACTTCGTTGAGCTTAAAGGAATTGATACAATGGTTTAATAAACACGATTCATGATAATTCTGGATGATAACAATTAAAAAGGAATGTCAATTGAGAATGGTACATCTCTAGGTATTTTAAATAAGAATTATTGCAAAGAGTACATTTTGACATTGATTTCTTATTATAGCTTCATTCCATAGGTTTCCCATTGTTGGAACATATTAAAAAATGAATCCATTAATTCAATAAACAATAAGAACTTCTTATGTGATATATATAATTTTCTTGGTCCTAAGTTTCATGTTTTCTTTATAAGGTAGAGTTCCTTGTTTTAAAGTTGTGAGATCTCATTTTCATGACAATACTAAATTCCTTGTTTAGAGGGACTGAATTTAATATATAATTCTTGTTTATTACTAGTTCTTGTGATGTTAGACATGTAAATATTATATTTGGGTGTCTATTGTGACATGGGGTGGGGAGACCTAGATGTGATGTGATATCGGTATGACTAAGCCTATGATGGCTTTTGTGATATGTGGGTAGGGAGTCCTGAATGACATGGAAACAGATGATTCTTGTGATGGTGAGATGCATTTGTATATAGATGCGGTTGTCTTATTGATTCCATATGTGATGAAACATGTTAACGCTAGGATAACCCATTGGTGAGATGATGATAGAAAACACACTCTCTAGAATATGTTTAATGGATGATGGATGGGTTGTTTGTTTATCTACTCTCAATTTCTTACTGCATGAGGCAGTTGAAGGTTTTTAATTTCATTTTTCATATTCATGGAAGATTATGATGGTTTTCCTAGTATACATAGATATGGAATGATGATAATAATGAATAAATAGTTGTTAACCGAAAGACTTGGTTGATGTTGTAATGAAAATGCTTAAATTATTTTAATCTTTATAAAACAAGTCCTTGGTTTAGACTTATGCTTTGGGGTGGGGATTTTTATAATTACAAATGAAATGTAATATAGAATAATAACAAATGTTTAATTAATGGCTAATTAATTAATTACTGTATGTTGAATTACATAATAAATTTATGAATTACTGTATCACTTCTATATTCTTCTGTGAGTATAGGATATTTAGTCGTATAAATGGAAGTCATGAGTCTGAGGGTTATTAGATGAAGTTTATTCTAAGACTGTGTTATTACCATAGTGTTCTTATGATCAATATAATATCATGTATATTATATTATTTCATACTCTTCCCCACCCATTTCAGTTAGTTAATCTAATGAAAAATTAACTCTAGGAGAGTGTTTTACACAACATATCAGTTGGAGGATGGATTACTGACAACTCCTTATGGACCTAATCTATTCTCTTGCTACTTACTTGCGATGGTTTTCATGATGGCTATCATTCCCATATATGTTTTTAGATGGTTGTGATGTACTGTGGTTATTTCACACACATGTATTACTTGATGTACTATCCAATGGAATTTTATAGGTATAATTGTACATGTTGTGATATATTGACATACTTAATTGGTTTATTTGTTGTAATGGATTCAAGTATAATACTCGATGATTAATATAGATTCTACAGGTTTTGGTGGATCCTAAAAACTAATTCGTTACTATTTGTGGATATGAGATATGAGATTTTTTGGTTATGTAATGAACATGGTTCATGTTTTTTTGTCGTTCCAAGGATTGTTCAATATGGATTTATTTTGGAGAGGGATGCTCAAAACGTGTAACATTGAGGCAGAGTAGAATACTAGTGTTGAAGTGGGGCTGGGGTAACCATGATGGTTCATGATAATATTATTCTACTCTCCTATATACGATACTTGGTGATAGATATCCATGATGGGAATGAGACCATAATATACATGTTTATGAGATAAGTAAGATTCATTATTGTTCACTATGATTTAGGATGATTTCATTATCTTTTGCACAAGAGGTTCCAGTGAGGATCATATTGAGTATGATCTTATTATCACCAAACATATATATAACCAATCTTCAGGTCAGCTTGATTAATTTGTGATCATGATGGAAATTACAAGATCATTGTTTTAAAGGAGGTGTTTCAAATTTGTGGTCGCTCCTATAAATACATTTTTTGTACATGTAGTTTACTATCAGTTGTTTAGTACTTAGTGCAATTTCATGTTAAAATTCATATTTATTTCGGTGAGTGTGTGTGTTTGAGAATGTTTTTGTTGTTGTGTCCTTCATATCTCTTTATCCAACTTCTTTCCCTAAGGAATAACGCCTTCCATATGTATGCTTACTATCCCCTCAGTTATAGTCACGAACTTGGGTCACACATGAGACATGAATTGGGAAGTCACCATCTATCTCACCTCATAATTTTATCTTTTTCGGAGGGTCATGGAAGAGAGGTATGAAAGGTTCAATTTGTATGGATATGATTGATTTAGGAGTTAGGAACATGTTAGGTTGATTGGGTTGGTAGGAAAATTTTGGTATCTAGTTTAGTAAACAATGTAAACACGAGAGGACGATTGATACATGGGTATTTAAGGCCCCCTATGATATGATTCCCAAACTTTTAATTTCACTTAGCCAACTACATTAACTGATACTTGTTTGCGGGTAGGTACATTTGAAATGATCATGAATCATTCTTCTTTGCATCTGTGATTGAAGTGGGTTTATATTTTTATTTTTTAATACATTGACTAGATTATTAATTAATAAATTAATTAATTATTGTTAATTTTTCTATATTCTAGGTTTAGGTGATCTAACTTGTTTTTTAATGTAGGAACTGATTTAGTTTAATGTCATCATCAGGTTAAAATTGATCATATTCAATAGTAGGTTCCCACAGATCACCATAGAGTAGAGTTGAATGACGATGACACATGGAGGATGACACTCTATAAGATTCAATTATAGAGTCTACATAAGTATTAGGGATCCAATATAGATATATTCATAGAATATTAGTTAGAGGATTTTGAGATAGATTTCAATTAGATCAATTATTGTTAAGTGAATTTAACTTCATTGGTAGTGATGAGGATTGTGGGAAAAGTGAGGCAATGGTGGTTTTTATTCATTTTGGATAATGAGGAGTCAGTCATCACATTGGAGAATTTTTTAGACTGGTTTGGTTCAGAGTTCATTTCTTTGACTATTATGTCACCCATTCACTCTGAGATTTTTACCCTTCTACAGGTAAATTCCACTGTGCAAGATTTAGGGAACCATTTCAGGACCCTTATTCAATATGATTCAGAACTATTTCATGATGAGGAGGAGAGGGTGAGGAATTCGGATGAGGATTTTTATAAACATATCTAGTTTTCGGTCACCCCATTTATACTGATGATTTATCATGAGGTGCTGGTGAGATAAGCTATTTTAGATAGCATGATAGCAACAACTAATTAATCACAAGGGGGAGTCTTCAAAATTCCATGTGAAGTAGAGCTATTGTTTGATGTTCCCATTTTTCTGGATAAATGTGTATTCTTTCATCCGGGAGTAGGTCCTAGCCATTGTCATCACTTTTCTATGGGGGAAGAGGTGTTCAAATATATTTCAATGGATGAGATATGTGTTTTTCTTATATGGTACATGGTCATAAGTGGAAAGAGCAGCTATGATTTTTTGAGCAGTCAAAGTGCACCAAGTGTTCCTCCTTAGGTTCCTCAATTGAGCTACTTTTAATTAGGTCATCAAAAGAAAGGTGTTTAATATTTGGGATTAGTAGAGAGAAGATATAGAAGACAAAGGATATCCAGGAGAAATTCCTAATTCTAATAGGGAATAGAGTGGTTACAGAGGTGGTATTTTGTATGGTTATAGTTTTCATAAAGCATTTTTTTAGATTCATGCTTCATTGTTGATAGCTCTAGGTGAACGAGACATAATTAAAGGTACCCTTTTTTAATATTAAACATGGGTGAATTATCTGTTTAATTCAGGAGTGAAAAACTTCTTTATATCACCTACCCTAGTTTATTCTTTGGGAGATGAGTTAGAGAGAGTTCCAAGAACCTAGGTGTCAGCTATGCTAGTTTGACATTGAGACGAGTTGTATGATGTATCTAGATTCTATGACTTAGTTCTGGGGAAAAAACTTCTCTTGGGTAAATTTATTATGTTTATAGACACATCCATGTGATATCATCCATGACATGTATTGGTTTTATTTGACTATAACTTTTATTGATTTATTTAGGAGGTAGGTTGTGATTTATTATGATCATTGAGATCCAGCAATGTTTGTTAGCATGAATGGCCCTTGGATGGTTCAAAGGCATTTTTTAACTTGTCGTCATTATTGGCCAAGATGATTTCAATCTCATTGGAGGAGCAGTAGTTTGTTTTTCCCAGGATTGTATAAGGGTACCTTGATGTCTTTATAAGGTATATTGAAGAATTTCCCCATTGATGGTAGATTGAGTTTGGGATCGAGCAACAGATAGGGGTGTCTTTTTTCTCAATTCATCTTTATGAAATGGATCCTTCCTAGTTTAAAGAGATTCAAGTATAGCTCGATGATATGTTATTGTGATGTCATGTTTGGCGGAGTGTGTCACCTTGGGGTGAACCAATTTTATTTATAAATAATTTTTGTGGTAGTTTATAGATTTATATCAATTATCATTTCTTGAAAAATGTTTAAATAATGAAATTATACCATCTTCCACGTATTCATGATTAATTTGATTATTTCAAAGGAGATATTTTAGTCATGATGATCAATTTTCAGTCTAGATATCCTCAGATAGGTTGAAGGATGAGAATCTTTAGAATTTTCATTCTGTTGTCATCATGAGAATTATGAGTTCATTGTAATGTCTTTCAGTTTAATGAATGGTACCACTATGTTCATGGGGTTGATGAATGATGTTTTTATAGAGTTCCAAGATGTGTTTGTGTTGGTCTTCATTAACGAAATCCTCATGCACTATGTGTTTGAGGAGGAGAATGCTAAAAACTTGCATGATGTTTTGGGGGTTCTTCATCGGGATAAGATATTTTAGACATTGAATAAGTTATAGTTTAAGGATTGTGATATATGTTTCTTAGAGAATTTGGTAACCCTGAATAGAGTAGTTATGGATATTTTGATGATAGTAATATTTGTGATTTGGGAATACCCTAAGTATTTGTTATAGGTGAAGGGATTCCATGGTCTTGAATACTATTACAAGATGTTCTTGGCTGATCTATCATTGGTTTTGGATCCTATTTTGTCATTAAAAAATTCTAGAGTTCATGTGAACATATCGGTATTGTGAAGCCTTTTAGTACTTGAAGTAAAAGTTGGAAAGCGCTCCAGTTGTTTGCTTGATAGTTATTGGAGTGTAGTTTGAGTTTTTTTGTGATACTCCACAACAAGGCTTGGTATGTTTTCTGATATATTCAGGATTAGTTTTTTTCATAGGGGTCTTAGTAGTAACATACCCATGAGTGTAACTATGATACCCATGATGTTGAGTTGGCCACAGTAGTATCTGCTTTAAATATATGGCACTATCACTTCATGGATGAGTTTTTTTGTGTTTAAATAACATAGGACACTGAGTTAGGTATTATACAGGTGTGATGTGAACTTTCCATTGTGAAGGTGGATGGGATTCTTCTAGGATTAAAAATTTTTGATTTTTCATACGTCATAATAGGAAAATATTTTAGCTCTGGTGGTTAGTAAGAAGTCATGTATTGATGCCACGTGTGAATCTAGATATTCATATAAAGTTATATAATAACTCTCAGTTTGGAATCATGATATGGGTGAGGCTGGTGGAAGAGGTTTCGTTTTATAAATTATAGTACCGTAATGTTTGGTGTATAGGGTGGGGGAGTCCTTGTTGGAGGATTCTGAGGTGGAGGCCAGAAGAGACGATGTTTTTTCTGGTGATTCCCCTGAGGGTTTATGTGAGTATGGAAAAAATATGTGTTTTCCCAGGTAAGGCTCTTCATTCCTTAGGTTTTTTATTAGATGGTTCTCTAGGATTTCGATAGCTCGACATTGGCAGTACATCCTAATGCGACCAAGATGTATTGAGAATTATGTTGTTAGTTTTGGTTTACTTTGATGAAGCATACATTTTCAATATTAGATCCGAAATGTTTAGAATAGGAGACGGTGATGTCCAAGATTTGTGTTCCCAGGGGTTTTTTCTATATATTATATATTCCCCAGTGGACATAAGAGGACTTATCGATGGACTTTTTAAATGATTTACCACAATATCTGGGAGTATGTGATGCTATATGGATAGTTTTTTTTAACATTTTATGAAATCAAACCAGTTTATAGAGAATATAGATTTTGTCTCAATGGAGGTTTTTCATGGCAGTATCTGGAGGTGGTTGTGTGAATCCATGGAGTCCGAAGGATGATCATTTCTAATCAAGATCCTAATTTTACCTCCATGGTATGGAGAGGTCTCCCTCCTTATTTTGTTTATAATTTATGCATTACTACATCTTTTCATCCATAGAGTTATCAATTCATAATCGTTATTTAAAATTGGTGACGTGTGTCCTGGATTTTAGAGGATTATGGTAATGGAGAATGGCATTGTAAAATTTTCCTAAAATAATAGTTTCCACTCAAAAATTGGTATTGTGTTGGTTGAGGATTTTTATAGATGAACTTTCCATTCATTTTTGTGATGGATTTCGGTTAGAGAGGAATCAATTCTCTTATTGTAACTACTATAGAATACAATACAGATGTTTCATGTAATTTGAGAGAGGATGAAAGTAATGTATGATCTCCACAAATACAACGACAATAATAGGATGAGACCTATAATGTTTTACATGGGTTATCATATGTTCGTAAAGGTGAATCCTTATTAGGGGAATCAAAGGTATGGTTATGGGTGTAATCTTTCTCACAAAATTTTTGTTACATTTTTGGTGATGGATCTGATGGAAATGAGGAATATCATATAAATCTCCCCCATAGATGAGATGGATAAATTCTATTTTTTCACATGTTATAGCTTCATTTTTATCTTTACTATGATTCTATTGTCCTTGATTTGGGTGAGATAGATGTTTATGATGATGTGACCTTTGATTAGTAGTCTGTGGAGATCAAAGACCTCAAGAAGAAGTTGATGCATGGGAGTGAAATTCTATTGATTTGTATCTAGTGGAGGAATAATGAAATGGAGGAGAGTACCTAGAAATGTGAGTCATATATGTGTTATCAATTCCGTGGTATTTTTGACATTTAGGTATTGTCTTGTAGCATTGTTCTCTTGTGTATGTGGATCTATTTAGTTTTGGAAACGGTTTCATTTTTTTGTTGTTATGGATTCACTCTTTTTTGAGAGGTATCACCCATGAAAGAGTTTTTAGGAGTCAGTTGTGAATACTTCATGGTTTTAAGACTATTCCCTTGAGTGAGGTGGTTGAGCTCTTATGGTCGCGAGACATTAGCAAGGTATCTCAAGGGGTGGCTATTCGTATTCCCCCATTCAAATTTTCCTCTCTAGTTTGATTTTAGATTCTTGATGATGATATTTATATTGAGAGGTATCTAATTTAAGGGTCTGAATATGTGTGGTCCAACCCTTTGTTAATTTCTAAGGCTAATGGATCATATAGGAGTCATAGATGTGTTCCAGGGGTGTTGGTTACTAAAAATCTAGAAGCGGGTAGATTACATGTTGTGTAATACTTACATGTCATATAAGTGATGTTCACAACCAGTGAAAGCCCATTTCACAACGTTTAATTAATTAGTGTTAAATATTAAATATATGAATCATTTTATAGTAAAAAATATAACCCCAAATATTACAGAACGTGAAATTGGATTTCACATTGTGTAAATCCCCAATGCTGTATATGTTTAAATGTTTTCATCCACTCATGTTGTATTGAAACCCTACAGCCAGCGAATCTCTATCTCTATCTCTATCTATATATATCTGTCTCTTTATATGGGACCAGATGTTTCATTATAGGAAATTTAGTTTTTCATTTTATGATAATTGATCCTTTGACATGTTAATTAAATTCATGGAGATCTGTGGAGATCCAATATATGTTCGTCATTAATTTTCCTGCGGTTTCTCCTAGTATGATCATGTTTCCTCTCATATCTTCTCACCATGATATGAAATTTTAGAACCCATTTTTCTAATGGGGGGTTTCTTGGTTGTTTGTTATTGTATTTTTGTAGAGGATCAATGAAGTCGATGCAGTTTTCTGAGAGAGTTGATGAGAGGTATGTAATGTGGTTTGTTCTCGTGCGAAGAATGTTGATTGATTTTGTGGTAGGGTATTTAAGGATTCTCTTACTTTATTTATGTGTTGATAAATATTTATATATTTGTATATCAATAAAATTATCCTATTAGTATTTTACCATATTAAAGAAATTGGATTCAATCTCATGTTGGTGATGTTATTTCTTTATACCATGATAGCAGTTTGCCTGATGATTAGATCTATAGATTGCTATCCCTTCCTCTATTTATTAGCATGTTTTTTTATTTAAATTGGTAGAGAACCTAAACCCTAAATTAATTTATAATTATTTTGATTATGTATTTAAATATGTGTAATTTTTGTAATTTGGTTGAAAATATAACTTAATGGAAATTAAATTGATCCAATGCACATGTGTTTTAGAATTGATCTTCCATGAGTTTAATGGAATTGATAAAATTGGTTAATGAATCATGATAATGATAATGTTTTCTAATAATTATATAAAAGGGATGTTAATTGATAATGGTACCTCTCTAGATTTCTGAACCATGATAAATTCTAAGAGAATGTTTTGCCTTTGATATCTTATTATAGCTTGATGTTGTAGGTTTCCCATATTTAGAACCTATTAATAAAGAAATTAGGTAATTAATGATTGAATAAGAATTGGTTCTGTGATAAATATAATTTTCGATGGCATGAGTTTCCCATTTTCATGGGATGGTTGAGTTCCTTGTTTTAGAGCTATGTGATTTCATTTGTAAGATAATGATGTGTCCCTTATTTAAAGGGCCTAAATGACCTATTGATTTCATGTTGGTAACTAGTTTTTTATCAGATACTATTATTGCTGAGTCTAGCATGGCTATTGTGTCATGTGGTGGGGAGGCTCTAATGAGATGTGAGCCTCGTATGGATATGCTCGGTATGTCTGTTGTGATATGTGGACTTCGAGGCCCGAAAGTTGTGGCAACAGTTAAAGCATGTGATTGCATGATAAATTAGTATATGCATATGGATGTCAGGGATAGGACCATAGGTGATGCAGTGGTTTAGTGATTGGATTTTCCATTGATGATATTTTGAGATCTTTTATGCCCTCTTGGTTTTCTTTAATGTTTTATTTTTTATTCCTATTTATATGATTTCACTTCCCCTCTACTTAAAGAATATGGAAGTGCTTTATTTCAAGTTTCCTATTGGTGGTGTCTTAGGTTGGTTTTCCTAGATTACTGGTATATGGAATTATGTTAATAATGAGTAAATAATTCTTAATCCATGGGTATGGTTGATGTTGGAATGAAAATTTATAAAATATACTAATATTGATAAAAAATATCCTTGGTTTAGAATTTTTCTTCGATGGCGTGGAATTTTTTATGATTATTACAATGTAATGCAATGAAATAAGAAAAAAATGTTTAATTTATGGATAAATAATTATTTAATATAATTATAATTTATTAATTGAAGAATTAATTAATTTAAAACTTATATATGGTTTTGTTATAATAGGATATCTAGACTTATCAGTGGAATTCAGGAGTCTGGGTTATGTTATAATGAGTTGAGCCAAAGACTAGCTTATTCCCAAATTGTTGTTATAAGATATAATATATCAGGTATATTTTGTGATTTTACACATTGCATCACCCATTCACTTTAGGGATACTATCACCCAGTGGAATCTAGGATGAGGTTTCCTCTAAATTCTCTATGGGAGGATAGATTTATAACTACCTACAATGACCCAAAAATTCTAAATGATTTTTTCCTAAATAAATGTTTCCAAATATTATATAATATTATAACTATACAAAATTAATAGAAACAAATAAAATTTTATATCACTAATAAATATCATTAAATTAGTCCGTTATGAAAACAATTTAAATGATAAACACTACAACTCAACTTAGAATATAAAATATAATACCTAAAATGGGGAAATACATATTTACCAAATATTTTAGAGTCATCACCCCACTAAAAATGTTATATAAATGATGTAAAATATTAGTAAACTAATCAAAATCTTGAAAAAGATAATATTGCTTTATGGAGAAATTATAGTGAATTTTGAGTTAAATAATGAAGTTGTATTTCTAGGGTATAAAGGAAAATGTGACTGATAGAATTTTATTGTAATATGATCATTACTCAATATATCCATTGGTCAGTATGGCCATTGGAAACTATACCCTTTATTATAATTTAACCATTATATTTTTTGTTTATAAGTAGAAATATCAAAGTATAATTGGTATAGAAGAGAGAATTGATGTCCTTAACCTATAGATTCGTTTCTTTTGAAGGCCATTTTTGTGAACATGGGATAATAGAAGGGAGAATGGTGTTTTCAGTTGACCAAGTCCAAGTCAATATTAAATAATTAATTTTTTAACAAAATATCCTTTGTAGATGTTAAATTTACTGGATATTACCACTTAGTCGACGATAGTTGATCCACCCCATGAAACTACCAGCATTACACACCTTACCCTTATAGATTATGCATGTTTAATACTTGGTTACACTTCTACTGTTTAATTACATAAATTATAATTTAATTTCTATAAATAAATTTATTATTCCATTATTTCCTTTTAAAAATATTTTTTCTTAATTAAATATATGTTTAACTAATTTGAATTTGATAAATTGATTTCTGGGTACAAATAAAAAATAATTATATTTTATAGAAAATATATAGATTTTTATAATGAACCATGATTTTATAAATAATATTTTGGGTAATAAAATAATTCTTATGAATAATATAACAAAAATATAAATGATAAAATATTTTAAAATCAACATTTATTTTTTTATAAATTTTATAAATTTGATTTTGCCTACAAAACATCAATTATTAAATAAATAATAATTTTTATATTTAAAATCTAAAAAATCATATTTTGATAATTATTCTAGACAAATATAAATTATATTCGAAATTATAATTTCAAAATTATGTTAGTGTGAATTTATGTGATTTTATAAAATGCTTTATTTTCTCATGAATAGTAAAAAATACAATTTTGGGCTTTTGAGTATTTTATGACATCGTATTTATTTCAAAATGTTTTAACAATTAATAAAACACAAACAAATACATAAACATGTTATTTTAATAATATAATGTATTCTAAAATATTTTAATCAATATGTAAAACTATAGGTAACATTTCCAAGTCTGATAATGATAATTTTATTTTTAAAAACAGTTCTGTTGAAAACATTACCATCCCATATAAAAAAATGTAATAAAAAATTGCTTGGTTATGGTAGATTAAAATAACATATTTTTTTCCTAAATATAAAAATTTGTGGGAAAAAATCCCTGGGTAAGAAAATGGTTCTTCATTTTTCACAACATAAATTTCTAAGGTGTATATTTTAAAATTATTCAAAAAATCCTCCACTTTTATTATAAATACACACCCCTTCAACGTATCCCCTTCACTCGCAATCCATCCTCTATGAATTTATATTTATATTCGCTTCCATGGTTCCCCCAATGTTCCCCAATCCTCTAATGTCTCAATATTCAATATATATCATTAACTCTTTAAGGTAAAATAAGTCTTCACCTTATTTTCCTTTCAAGAGCCCTTTTGTGATATGTTTTTATTTACCAAGAAAATTACTTTTTCCAATTTATATTAACACATTTATATAATAATAGACTTTTATCAATGATATACCCTTTTCACTTATAAATTTTCCCTTTTCTAAAAACTATGTTGTATACTCATTATGTTGCCTAATTTACATCTCAAAATTTCTCTCTTCTCCTTAGGAGATTCATTTTTATTTTCTTTTTATGGATACCGAACCATTTTTATATTCCATGGGTATTAATCTAGATATAATAATTATTTATTTTATTTTTTTAACATATAAAAAACATTCATTCCGTTTCATGGCATAGAAATGAAGTGATGATCATGTAATTAATAAATTTCATACACTTTTTTATAAGAAACCCATTATTTATTTTTCATGAGTTACTAATTAAATGATCCATTAGGATCTATGTGGATCAAATTTATTAACATATATCAAAGGTGCACCTTCATAGCACTCAATTTCATTGGGAATATAATTTAATCTCTAGATATGAGTTGTTTTACAAACCCTCCATGAATAACTCTAGTAATTTTTCATTTACGAAACATCAGTGATATACTCATAAATGTATCATATAAATGTTGTATCCACATTTACATGTTTTGATTCATGTTATTATTATGTCTTATGTTCATGCATTATTTTTATTACTCTTGTTTTTATTGATATGTCACATGATCACATTATTTTTTCTCAATTTCTTATTCCCTTATTTGGTTTCATTCCCATCCATTTCCTTGTATATATGACCCCAAGATATGAGATGTAGTAAAACCAACTCATGGTGAACCCTTGAAGATGTATATAAAGTGGATTTAGAATAATGTTTAATGTATTAATATATTATATACCATATTTAAAGAAACTAGACATTAAAAGATTCTATTCACGTATCATGCAATGAAATGTTATGTAATAAAAAAGAAGGATGAAATAGTTCGCATCAATAGACGATTAATTTTTTTTGGAAGTCAGGGATTTAAAATTGTAGGAAGAACCACAGGGACATGTCTAAATATTGTAATTAATTCTGGTATTTTTTAGTACTAATAAATACATTTCCAGAAAAAATACATATATATCTAGATATTACAAGTGGGTGTGGATCCGGTATAGATTTAACAGTAGGTAACACATGGGAACACCACATTGAAGAAGACATGATCGGTAACTAGTTCACTACAATGAGACTTAATACACACCATGTTTGACACTCCGAGGGGATATTTTTGGTTAATCAGAAAATTTTTATGAACTATTATAAACAATATATAGATAATTAAATTTTTATTAGAGGAGATTAATAACTTATTTAAGAATGATGTTTTAAGACATAAAAGCACATCAAAATTATAACATTACTAAATGTAACATGGTTATCACCGATATTTTATTGTTTCAAAATAAATAGAGAGAAATAAGAGGAATCACTTAAATGATGTGTGCAATAGAGGATGCAATTATGAAGATCTTATGGAATCTTGTATTAACTAATTCATGAGGTTGATGAATCATCTAGCTCGAGTTATGAACAATAACATGAATCAATTTGAGAGACCTAATTCACCTCGAAAAATAAAGGATTCTTTTTATTCCATTATGAATTAATGAACACCGTATTATTGTGGATCTGCCAAACCATTCATATCTTAAATGTTGATAAACACTATTTAAAAGATCATCTATGTACTCTATTGTTCATAACAATATAAAGTTACCCTGGTAGTATACCTCTTCAAAGGAGAAGCTGATCAGTGGTTGCAACTGATTAAACATACAATGCTAAGATGAGAAATCTATGCTATAGGGAGGAAATAGTTCACATGAAATTTTTTTAATAAATATTCCCCCAGTTCAATATAAAAAAAATGAGGATGGAATTTCCTATAACTAAATAAGAAGGAAAATGATTCTTTAGAAAGATATGAGATAAAATTGAGAATAATTTCTTGATATACATATATATATTAAGGATCATAAGGGAATGTTTAATAGATTATTTGGTGGACTGAGACCCCATGTGATGAGGAATCCAATAATTTGGGACTATGAAAGATATAAGTGGATAGTGCAGATTGATATAATGGTTGGATGGTGTTTTGAAAGATGTAGTGGTCACATTGATCTAATGAAAATAATGGATTAATGGTGCCAAACTCAGGGTGGAACATTGATCATGGAAGAGTTTGCAATAATGTGAAGCATCCCTTGTGTAAAAAATGAGGGTATAATCATTCAAGGAACCAATTTATTGGGAGTGGAAAGTGCTAAAAATATGTAATAGAGGTAAATATAGCTTAAAAATTTCCTGGTAATGTTATTCCTCAACATCTCAACAATAATGAAGAAATGTCATATAGTGTATGCCTAGATAGAAGTTCAATTCTTCATGTGTGGAATGTTTTGGGAACATTTCCAATAAATGTATAAATTTTAAGATGATAGAGGAAAACCACCATAAAACACTACATTATTCAAGGGAAGAAAGTATAACATTTTCTATCATGACAACTGAAGTAGATTCTCTAAATTATGTGGTGTCATGTAATGTCATTGTTCTCTCAAAGTTATAATGTAAGTTGTTTGATTTTTTTTCTATGTATTACGTTATTTTATCCATGTTTTCAATGAATAAAGACTAAATAGTTGAACATATAGAAGTAGATTTATCAGTCAACAGTATTATTGGGATTATCCTATCATCAATACTTTATTGAAGCTCTATAATTATCATTGGAAAGTACAACCTCATCAAAAATATAGTAGTCATTCCTGTGGTGTATTTTGATAATATACTATAGATAGAGTGGGTCTCAATGTATAATACTATGATAGATTATATTGGTAATGAAATTTAAGTAGTCTTATATTAAAAACTGACAATTTTTTTAAAGGATATATATCCCGACCATAGCATTGTCATGAAGCATCTTGCATATCCTTTTTTATGGACATGATCTGGGGATAAGGAGAAGGAAATGAACATATAAAGATATATTACAGGAGGTTTGTTAAAAAAACATTTATTCCTAATCCACTAACCACGTTAACTTAAATAGGGGATGAGTTTATCTAGATTAGGGAGTGTAATAAATGTTTACAAGAACTAAATAAAAGATTTTTTGCTACACCTATGTTAGATCTACCCTCTATTAGAGACGGATTCATTATATAAAATAAGTATCTATGAATTGTATTTGGTACATCCTCATGATAAATTATATGGTGATTTATTATTCATCTCGATTGTTAAAGCCTCATGAGAAGAATTATCCTACGTCTGACGTGGAGTTATTTGTAATTGTTTTTTCTCCAAAAATATGGACATACTATCTTTATAAGTTTATATGTTATATATACACAGACCCACAAAGATTGAAGTATTTATCCACATTGAATAATTTGAATATGAGACAAAGGAGATGGTTCAATCATTATATAGAGTATGACTGTTCAATTCATCATCAGTATAGAAGAGAAGAAATGTGGTTGCAGAATTTTTTATGAAAGAAACTTTTGTGTTGAAAATGATAAGGATTCAATTATATACTTTAATAATGTAAATAGTAAAAATGGACAAGGGAATTATAAAGGAAGGGGGATAATCAACCCTATCCTAAATGATTTCTCAACCATAATCACTAGAGAAGATCAAAAAATCTCAATGTGAGTATTAATTTTAACAAAATAAGATACAATATTTGAAGAATGGGAAGCATTCTATGTTCAATATTAATCAAGAACGTGTATTGATTTTTCAAAAAATTATATGTGTGTCATCAATCCTTGAGAAAAATAAAATTATGATGGATGAATATCATAGCTCAATATTTTATATAAATCTTATAGGAAATAAAATTTATATGCAAATTCATGATCATTATTGGTGGTATAATATTAAATGGGTGATTGATGAATACATTGCAAGTTTCTTTGAGTGTCATCAGGTGGAGGTAGAGTGGAAACCTTCTAAAGGGGTATTGAAACCACTACCCATAACATCATGGATGTGGCATAATATCACTCTGTAATTGGTCATTGGAATCCCAAATACACCCAAAGGGAATATTTATATATGGGTTATACTGGATCAACTCACCAAGACATCCCATTTCATCACTATTCAAGAACATTTCTCTATTAACAAACATTCCAAGTTATATGTAAAGGAATTGGTGAGGTTGCCTGGGATAATATATTCTATAATTTTTTATCATAAACTAGGGTCCACATATAAATTTTGGATAAGTCATTAGCATGTTTTGAATACTGAATTGAATTTTAGTATAGACTATCACCACCAAACTAATGGTTAATCTGAAAGAAAAATTTGAAAACATGAGGACATCCAAAGAACATGCTCAATGGAATTTAAAGGTTGATCTGATCAACACATCCCATTAGTTGAGTACACATATGACAACAACTTCCAATTGAGTATTCAAATGGAACCGTTTGATGATAAATATTGGAGGTGATGTAGAACTCTTGCATGTTGGGATTATGTTGGATAGAGGAATCTGTTTGGGCCTAATCTAGTGAAAAAGATGAAAGAAAGGGTTCATTACATCCAAAAAAATATAGAGGCAGCTCACAGTCAAAAAATGATATATGCGGATAACCATAAAATGTAATTTGAGTCACATGTTAGAGCTATAGTTTTTCATTCATACACCATGTATGAGAATTATGTGATTTGGAAAGAAAGGGAAGCTCAGCCATCAGTAAATTGTCCTATTTTAGATTCATGGTTGCATACGATCAGTGGCCTATCAGCTATCATGTCTACCAAATATGGGCCAATTTCATAATGTAATCTACATATCTCTCTAGATGAAGTACATACATGATCCCTCAGATGTATTGAATCTGGAGGTGGTCCAACTAGAACCTGACCTCTCTTATGAGGAGTATTCTTTAGAGATCTTAAATCATAGAGACAAAATAATACGAAAAAAATAATACCCACCCTGTCAATTTTTATAGTGGAACCATAAATAAAAATAAGTGATTTGGGAACCATAAGAGTCAATGGGTCAGAATTACATTCATCTTTTCTCAAACAATATAATGACTTGAAATTTCAAAATGGGGAAGAATGTAATGACCCGGACTTTCTAAATGATATTTGTTTCCTAAATAAATATTTTTACATCTTATATAATATTATAAATTTTAAAAAATAGAAATCAAAAGAATATATAATTTATAAATATTATTACATTTGGAAGCTATGGAACAAATTAAAATTCAAATAATTATAAATAGAAAAAGAATAAAATAGAATATATAAAATGGGAAAATAAAGATCACCCAAATCAGCTAGATTCATTACCCCCTAAAAAATTCTATAGAAATGAAAAAATATACAATTAAACTAATCAAAGTCTTAAGAAATGAAAATATAAAATTTCAGAGAAATTTTATTGAATTTTGATTTAAACAACGAAGTGGTATTTATATATTATAAATGGAATTATGATATTTGGGATTCAACTATTATATGACCATTAGTCAATATGACTATTGGTCAATATGACCATTGGTCAATACAACTTTTGGAAACTATATCATTGTTTCATAATCTAAAAATTATAGTAATTTTTTATAATTAGTAGTTACATAAGATAAATGGTTCAAAAAGAAGAATCTAAGGCCTTAACCAGTAGTGTGGTGCAATTTTATGCCCATTTTTATGTACATGGGTGTGAGGTAGTTTCACTAGGGTTTGTTCATGACCATTCCCATTCATATATTAAAAAGTTATGCTTTAATGAAATCACCTATGAGAGGATTTCATGTTAGTGGAGATTAACACTTGGTCGATGTTAGATGATCCACCCCATGAAATTACCACCATCACACACCTTACACATAGGTCTTATGTGAGTGTAATAAGAGGTTACATTTGATGGAATTAATTACTTCAACATTAATTTACTTTTTATAAGTAAATTTTTTATTCCATATTTTCCTTTTTACAATAATTTTATTAATAAAATATTTTATTAATTGAGATGAATTTGAAAAATTGATTTCTGGGCACAAATAAAACATAATTGTATTTTTTGGAAAAGATATACATTTTTATATTAAACCATGGTATTATTAATAATATGTTTTTCATAAAATATTATTTTAAAAAAATTTCACATAATTAAAAATAATAAAATAATTTTATAATTTCCTAGGAAATCATTTTAAACTATCAAAATTTTGGTTTTCCTAAAAACATTAATTTTTAAATAAATAATGTTTTTATATTTAAACTCT
Source organism: Viscum album (assembly GCA_963277665.1). Taxonomy (NCBI): domain Eukaryota; kingdom Viridiplantae; phylum Streptophyta; class Magnoliopsida; order Santalales; family Viscaceae; genus Viscum; species Viscum album. The sequence continues at coordinate 1,547,901,370 of OY728142.1, forward strand.
AAAATTATCATATTTAGATTATTATTTTGTAAACTTAAATATTATTTTTGATATCATCTTTTAAAACATATGTTATTTTGAATTTATTGGAATTTTCTAAAATGGTTTATTTTTTTATGAATAGTAAAAAAACTCTTGTTTTAAGGTTTTTAGTGTATTTTATGACATCATATTTTTATCATAATGATATTATAATTAACTAAATTATATAATACTCCTAAAAAATGTTATTTTATTAATATTTAGTTTTTTAATATATTCTAATCAGTTTCAAAAACTATAAGTATGTTTCCAAAGTCGAAAAAACAAAATTTGATTTTTAAAAAACATTAATTTGTAAAAAAACTATGTTTCCATTTCAAAAGAAGTAATGAAATATTGTGTTCAGTATTGGTGGATTAAAATAACATATAATGTGTCCCATATGTATGAAACCACATGTAATTCTGTTGTTTTTCATATCCCACAACATAGATATCTGATGCCTATATTTTTAAAATGTTAAACAAATCAACAAATTTTTTTCTAAATACCAAGACATTTCTACTCTAAAATTCACTATGAATCCAACTTTGATGAATTTATATATATTATTCCTCCCATGTAGTCTCCCAAATTTTTCATCAAGACCCCAATGTTCCAATCCACAATATTTAGTATTAACTCTTAAAGGCAAGGGAAATATCCACCACACTTTTCCATTCAAGAGCCCTTTTTTGATTTATGATTTCTAATTATATATAAAGTACCCATTTTTCAATTTTTATTATCCTATTACTATGATAATATTATTTAATCAATTAGATATCACTTTACCATATCATTTTTTCCTTTTCTAAAAACTGCAGTTTATGCCCATCATGCTAGTGAATTTAATGTTCATAATTTCTCTCTTCTCCTTATAATAATCTCTTTTATTATACTTTTTTAGATACTAAAACCATTTTATTTTCTATGTTTATTCACCTAGATGTAAAAAATAATATATTTTATTCAATTATTTACATATACAAAACCCATATTCCCTATTCCTGGGATAAAAATTATGTAATGAGTAGGTTTATATGCTCTTTTATTCACCATTATTTTATTAAAAAGAATTTTATTTATTTTTCATGGGTTATTAATTAAATTATTGATTAGGATCTATATGGTTTAAATTATTTAATACATATTAATGGTGTTCCATAATATTTATCAAATTCATTAGGTATAGAATTTAATCTCTATAGATGACATGTTTTACGATACCTTAGTAAATAACCTTGTTAATTTATTTTTTATGACACCATGGGGGTAAACCACAGTGATATGCTTATTAATTTATCATTAAAATGTTTTAGATACATTTCCATGTTGTGATTCATGTTATTATTATGTCTCTTGTTCAAGCCTTATTTTTTGGCCTCATGTTCTTATTTATATCTCTCATGATTACATGGCTTTGTCTCCCTTTCTTATTAACTTATTGGGCTTCAAGATCACCCTTTTCCTTTGATTTATGACTCTAGGAAATGAGATTCAATGAAATTAACTTAGTGTGAACCCAGGAATATGTATTTAATTTGTATTTAGATGAATATTTTATGAATTCATGTATTATGAACTGTATTTCCATGAAAAGAAACAATACAATATCATCTAATTGTATAGTGTAATTAAAGGTTATTTATACAAAAGATGGATTCCATACTACCCCCTCTTTCCTTGCGCTCTTATTTTGGCAGTTTCTTAAGTCGGTATACCCTATGGTCAGCTTTCCAATATATCTATGTATATTGATGTGATGGATTGTGGTTATTTTAAAAACATGTATTACTGGAGGTATTATACAAAGAATAATTATAGGTATGAAGTGTATAGGATTTTATGGATTGGGGTACTTACTTTGTGTATGGGATGTAATTTATTATGTTATAATACTTGATATTTGATATATTTCATATAGTCTGTGGTGTCTTCTAGATACTAAATGGTCACTATTTATAGATATTTGATATTGGATAGTCTGGTTACGTGGTGTGGTGCACATGGTGAATCCTATGATGCCATGCCCATGTGTTTTTAGGACTACATACTTTGGGTGGGATATACTCAGGATTTGTGATGTTGGCGAATAACATGATACTATTGGGGAAGCACATACAGTATACCCTTGATCTAACATCCTGTTACTATTTTTTGGTACTCCAAACTTCTATTTTAGTCATTATTTGTATGGGCTTCATTTAGGTATGATTCAGTTGGAAATTTCTAATTTTCTAAGGACTCCTAGGTTGTTCATGTTTGACACATTGTTTTCCCAAACCATGCGCTCTCCTAGTTAAATAAATGAAAACCCATGTAGTGAGGGTTTTCATAGTTGGAACACAATTTCAAATATCATATTCCCACAAAAGATAAATTGTGCAACTCCACTAGTGGTGGTGCATGGTTAGGGTGTAGTGTTCAAAAAACCATGTGACCTTACCAAGATGACCATGCACATAAGGGTTAATTATTCAAAATATTATATAAAAATTTTTTGAACTTCATTTATACCTCCTTCTTGGGCCTAAAATTCCATAATAACTTTATCTTGGAAGGGAGGGACACTAAGAACTTATTATGTCCCCTCCAAACACCTTCTATAGACAGTAAATGAAAAGAAATTGTTGTTAGACTTTTTCCCTATAATAATTCATTCATCATTCCATATTTCTCACTCATTTCATCTCTATAGGTTATATTTTTCTAGATCTATGTGTTTTTATAGTTTATAATCCACATTTTTTATATTGAATCTAGATTTTATTATCAGATCTCCTTTGTTGGTTTTCTTCATTATAGTTTCTCACTACATGCATTGTGAGAGTTAAACTATTGGTTTTGGTATGTTTTTCCATTTAATGTTATCATATTTATTTAACTCAAATTTGATTAATTTAAATTAAATTTATTAATATAAATTCAACTCCTTTCAATTGGTTTGTTAAAAACCCAATTCTAGTGAATTGAGGATTTGAATTTTATTTGGAATAAAAAAATTTAAAACCCCTAATTCTTATGATTTCGGGTATATTTATGGAAATAGAAATTTAATTTTGGACCTAAAGTTTAAAATTGAATTGTGAAATTGATTTTAAAATTTTATATGAAACAAATTTCTTATGTTATTTTGATAACGTCCCTTTCTTTTTATCCTAAAACATCATAAATTGAGTAAATCCCCATTTTGGTTTTCAATTAGAAATTTACATATTGAGGTTGAAAATGGGTTAATTGTATTTTGAACTATTGGAAAATAAGTTTTAATTTATTGATTGTAGTTATATCTCATGAAATAAAAGGATGTTAGTGAGTTATCTAAGATATCAGACTATGGATGATTTACAAATCTAATAGAATATATGAACTAGGTCACTTCCTTGATGGGATGGTGAGGATTCATCTTTGACCTGTTTCTAAGGGCCATGTGTACCCATATTTTAGTTATCACCGATTTTATTTTGTAAGGATTCGATAAACATGAACTATTATACCTAATATAAGATGACCATGATTCCCATTGATATTGTTTGGGTATATATTCCATTTTTTGAAAATCGTTTTACACATGGAATATTAATTTATGTAAAAAACTTTCTAAAAAATGCTTATTAATAAATTGTTTAAAAATATATTCATAAATTCAAATGTAAAGAATGATTTGTTTTTAAAATATTATTTTGTATTTCTTTTACACATTATAAAAAATTGAAACCTTTATTTGATTAATTAATTATGACATCTTATTAAGGAATCCTTTGTGAGAACCTACTAATATTTTAGCTCACAGCCTATATGTGCCTTCATGTGTTTGTAGATTATCATATAATAGGATTGAGGAAGGGTAAACCACAACTTTGATGTTATTATTTTTGTGGATCCTTGGTCTTAGATATTTATGTTCATTTATATTGGGGTTTCTTATCCTATTTTATTGTAATTTTTGGTTGTAATTCATGTTTATTTAACTGTTTGAATTATGTTATAGTTCTCCCCGTGGAGTTTTCTATGGATAATAATAAAATATAAATATTTTCCCAAATATTTATGTGGAAAATCTATTATCTTTTTTATCTTGTATGATCCCAGGTGCTAGCCGACAACCAATGGGGATCTAAAACATCTTACAGGATATGTATGAGCTGGTGCTGGTGTCAGTGTACCTGGGTATCTATGAAGATCCATGAGAAAGTGGTTTAAAATGTGAATTTTGAGAATCTTTCCTTTATTTAATTATGAATTTGAGTAATCTTTTCAATACTTATGATGTAGTTACGATTATGTTCTTTGCCATCTCACACTATAGTTGTACTTAAGCCACGATTCATGGTTTGATAGAGACTTCTAACATATTATTTCTAGTATTAATCCTATTTTTTATTTTGAAATATTAAAATAAAAATATTTTTACTCTATTTGTTGGTATTATTTTCCCATATTAGTCTATTTTAGTTCCTTGATACAGTAGATAGATTCAAGGGGAAATTTTCCACCTTTAATCAAGAGGGACTGAGCATGAGATAGTGGGACAAGATGGTAATGATAAAGAAGCGCAAGGGATTATAGTGGGAAGAAATTAAATATATTTTCATCTGCATGTGTTATCATGATTCTACATTTTTCGAGAAGGCTATTGAATTTTTAAAACATGAGTATGCTGATAGGATGATGATGAAATTGAAAACCCATTTCGCTAATCTTGTGCAGCTTGCTCAGAAGAATTAATAGAATGTGAATATAAAGACTCGATGGTTCAAGATGTGAATTAGATATGATAATAGTTTTTAGTTTTTCTTACTAAATACTCCCTAATATTATTATGTTCTATATAGAGAGTTGATGGTTGAAATGGACCTGACTGGTAAGTCAAGGTTGATAGGGTTTTCATTTTCTTCTAGTGTCACTTCTTTGATTTCCTACAAAGGGATGAGGAAACATGATTCTTCTAATGTTGGTTCTTGAAAGAAGGGGTTTTCTAGACCTTCTACAGTACTTGGAAGGGGACTATTGTGTTTTTACTAGTGTGGAAAACCTAGGCTCTAAAAATGGGTTTTAAATGTGGCACCCAAAATATGTAGTTCTTAAAGATGCTCGGGTCACATTAAAAGGTTTTCATATGTCTATTACACACTTTGTAGTGGATTAATATCATCAAGAACTATGGAAACTATAGTTCAATTATATTCTTCACAAATAAAGGGACTATAACCACATGCATCTAGAATGAATATTCTTCACGTAGTGGATGAGTATGCAGAAGAAGAAGATATTGGTTTGGTGACAGTGTGAGGTACCATCACTATAGCTTCATCATTATTGACTGATTTATTTGATATCGGTGTATATAATTTGTTTATTTTAACCTATATTGTGAGTATAAAAAATCTTCTTAAAATGATTTTTTCTTATTTGATGGGTATTACTACACCACTCATAATGAATAGAGAGATGGGTCTCTGTATTCCTTATTTTGTTTTATCATTATAAGATATTGATCTTTCTTGGATTTTTTTTGTTATCAAGAAGATACCTCTTGATGTCATATTCGGTATGGATTGTCTCATTGCAAAAAAATCCCATATTTATCATTATCTTTGAGAGGTCATCTTAACTAAACTTTATGGGGTGTTCCGTATCTTTCTGGGTTAACCCCAGTAACATTATACCAATCTTTAGAAATGTGATATATTGATTCTGGAAGTGAAGTTCTTGGGACACATGGTGTCAGACCATGTTATTTTATATGATCTGAAAAAGGTGGAAGTTGTTATGATTAGGGATGAACTGCCTAATGTTTTCATGTTTAGATATTCTTGAGGTTTTTTAGATATTATCATCATTTTGTAAAGTAACACTCAGTGTTGGCATCTCCTATGACTACACTAAATAGGAAGGGAGTAAATTATTCTCAGTATAAGAAATGTCATATTTATTTTGATGAGATAATATTTATTTTTAATTAATTGTCATTTTTTCAATTCTAGAGGCAAAAAATGGATATTTGGTCTCTTATGCTGTGTTTGGTATGGGTTTGGGATGTGTTCTTGTGCATGGTGATAATGGTTACACATTTGGATCTTTGTAGTATAGGTAACCCAAGAATAATTATCTATTTCATGACCTTGGACTTACTGATGTGATCCATCCCGTTAAGATTTGGATGTATTACCTTTCCAGAGGATGGTTTATAAGGTATTATGACTATAAGATCCTGTTTTATATCTTCTATAAAATATATTTAAATCTATATCATAGGTATTGGGTCGAATAACTATATTAGTTTAACCATGATTGTTCATATACCCTTGGTAAACAGAATCTCATCGTAGATGCCTTATGCTGGAAACATCCAACCTAGATCGTTAATGAATCATCAGAAGAGTGGGACTTGATATCCCTTTTTGCAAAGTTACATATAGGAGTATATGAATTCAAGGTTGATGTTTCCTTGGATATATTTTAGTTTAACTATGCTTTTCTTTAGATGATTCTTTTTGAAAAACATCTTGATGGTGGGTTTCGTAGCATTCTAACTCTCTTTGTAGTGGGGAGACTTTTTCTGACTGTTTGTTAGGAACGAAGGGTATTCTATGTTATCATTATCATTTTTTGTACAATTTTCATTTTGGAAAGCTGTGATGTGGGATTTACATTATTTCTATCGGGAAGTGAACCTTGGAACCAGAAAGATGTTATATGAATGTTATCAATGTTTCTAGTGTCCAAGTATGATATGGGGAATTTTTTATTTTGTCTCTCATTATTATACATGCCAATGGGTCATGGACTATCACCAGAGACATTTGGTAATAATTTATCCACATGTAGTTCCAATAAAAAAGTTAAATGATATCTCTATAGACAATATGGTTGGTATTCCATATACCTAGTTAAAGAATAATGTGATATAGTTTTTGATCAATCTACTATCTAAATCAGCTCACTTTGTACCCATTCATAACTCAACAAAATTTGAAAAGCTAGAAAATTTCTATTTGAAGATAATTTTCATTTTAAAAGAGTTATATCTTCTTTAATCCTTGATGTAACACCCCAAGCTTCAAAGGTATGCTTCTCTTTGAATAATATAGTAGAGTGTGTTGTACGCAACTCCGAGTTCTAACACACACCAAAACCAATCAAACTAGTCGTTATGAATAGTAATAACCACATTTTGAAATTTTATCTTTCAAAATGGACTTCATTTTTGTATTTGGAATATAGGAATTAGCTTAGGCTGAATTTTTGGTATTTTTCTGAAAACATTCAATTTTCGATGAATTGTGAAAAACACTAAGTTATAGTTGAAAACCGAATTTTTATTTAAATAAATATTTATATAATTTAAATTTAATTAAGGTCAAAATATATACAAAATACCTATATAAGTTCAATGTAATTCATTGGAGTTAGTTTAGAATAATTTTAGATATATAAAAATTTTATTCAACTTTTCACCGTCCTTAACCAACATCCTAGGAGAATTTGGAAATTCATATAAAATGTAATTTTACCGCTTCTGTGAGTGAAATTTCTAAAATCCGAGAGACACGGTAAATTTCAATGAGTAAAATGTGGTTCAATGAGATAAAAATAATTTTTTGTGAATAGTAACCTTTTACTTTTATTTACCACGGTTAAAAGTAAATAGGGTAATTAAGGGTAAAAATGAAATTAATATTACGCTAACACATGTCCTAATTCAATTGGACATTTTTATCTCTGCCAAAAACAAACTTAGGACTAAAATATTATCATTTTGGTCCACTTGAATTAGATTAGGACATTTATTATTATTTAATTCAATGAAGAGTTAAAAGAGATAAAATCAAGGTATAATGAATAAATCATTTTTAATATAGGGTTATACATAAGATAAATTGGATTATAAATATTCATCATAACGATTAAAATATTTCCAACATAATGGTATTTTATTTATAATTTTCAGACATTAAATAATTTAATTTATTTATGACACAATGATGATGCAGTAATTACCAAATTAATGAAATATTAAAATAATTCATATTATAAATATCAAAATAAATGAAATTTGATACATTTTATGAATTAAACGAATTCTCATGGTTAATATGACATATTATGATTGGTTATATAAATTTTTTTTGAATTAATAATCCTTATATAAAATTATCAAGAAAAACACAATAGAATGAAAATTGACATTAATGAGTTTTTAAAACAAATATTATATTATTAATTGATATTCGATTCCTAAAAATCTATGGTTTGGACAAAGGACTTATATAATAATACGTGTATAATTAATAGACCACTTGGGGGTTGAATGGAGGTATATAGTATGTTTATTAACAATATAATATAAAAATACAAAATATATGGTAAATGTCAAACTATTTAACTAAGAGTTAAATATATATGATAAGGTTAATACAGTGACCCAAACCTGTATAAAATCTATTATTTGAAAGGATTTATACCCATCCCCACCTTAACCATTAAATAATCCACTTTGGATCCATTAAAAACCGAATATGAATTTATTATAAAATAATATTTCTATCTTTTCCAAAGGTTCCCCTCACCCCTCTTATAAAACTGTACTCCACCTTCTCTATAATTTACACCTTCAAAGAGTTTTGGCTCGGCCAAAACCTACCCAAATATTCTCTCAACATCCCTAAGGGGCCCTTTTGATCAAATCAAAGGGAAGATTCCGAACAAGAGGTAATTTTTTCACCACCCTCTTTCAAGTTCCTTTCTTCTTCAACTTCTTATTTCATTTTTATTTCCATTCTAAAATAATACCTCCAGTATATTTTATATACTATTATGTTATTAAAAAATATCGTAAAACCTTATTCAGTATTCTGTCCATCCTTTGAATGACATGTCACCATACGTGTATACGTATGGCTTACCATCTCCACGTTGTGGTGTAATTGTTATTCAATACATTATTATTTGAATGGGTATAATAATTATGTTTCATTCATGTAAATAATAAGTATAACATGATATTGATTCTGTATATATGATATACCATCCAATTATATAAGATTTTAATATCAAAAGAATAATATTATCGCATGTGCGTACGTACAGACTACCGTCTCCACGAACATGATGTGATTCATTCCCCATCGTATCCATACAAGTATAATTCTCATTTTATTATCAAAAATAATGTTTAAGGACTTGATATCATTATTTAGATGAATAAGAAACAACCAATCAATAACAAGCATAACTTATGTAACAAAACTTATTAAATAAAACGAGTATGTTAACACCCGAAAAGACAATAATACTAAGATATTATTAACAAATAAATTTTAAAAGATCATATATGATATTATATTAATGTATATAAGTATTTTATAATTCAATAACAATTATTTCACCATTATACAGGAGGATATCTTACCCTCGACCGAGGAAAACGTACAAAGTAAGGGGTTTTCATCTCACTCCTTATTCTCGTGAGATTCATCCCATATTACCACTATTAACTTTTGTGTGGTTTATGTACTTCCTATAATTGTATAATTTGTGTAATTCACTTTAATTTATTTGTATTTACATATTCATTATATGATACCTCTTTCATGGCGTGTATGTTTCTTAAGTTACCAAATTTGTAAGGGTTAATTTCACAATCTCTTTATTATCCGAGGTTGTTTATTCGTAATTATCTATCGTGACATCTTTATCATCCACATCCATGTTTTTTAAAAATTCCTTTCAAAACATTTTTACTATTTAATAGACAATGGGTGAATGTCATTTATACCCTTATATGACCTTATACATTTTTGAATGAAATCTTTTAGTTTTTTTCCAAACAAGTTATGTTTTGACCATTTCGACAAAACAATGGTAAGAATGTTTTTTCACTTATACGGCAGGTGTGGTTATTCTCTGCCATTATAACACCTTTAAATCTTCCCTTACAGGCTTATAAGGATATTTTCGAAATAATTTTTTGCTTTTATAATTATGTGATATTTAAATGATTTAAAAAAAAGGTATATTTCTCTCAAATATATGAAAATCTAGTGAAAATATATACGTATTTAACGCAAGCTTAAAAATGTTTTCCAAAAACCCGACTCTCGAGTGTGGTATATAGGAAGGGATTGGGTGTCGACCCATAATGGCCTGTAATTACTCAAGAAGTCTCAGAATTTGTTATTTTATTTTCAAAAGCTTCCATAATGTTTTCATAAAAACACCGGAGTATATTTGGGAAATTTTAAAAGTAAGTATCTTCTAAAAAATTGCATAGGTAGGTCTCATGAGACAAAATAGTGTCTTAGCACACAGCCTTGAAAAAATATTATTTTTTGTCTTGGCACGAGGCCTTTACTATGTGGTTATGATAGTTTGGAATAATGAATTTCGTCATTATGAAAGTGGTTATTGATATTGCATGTGGTTATTCGACTAGTAGAATATCTATGTGAATATGTAAATGGAATTTTTTCATTTTATCATTTCTATATTATGCTGAAGTTCATGTTTAAAAGGCTTTTTTTAGTTATACATTGCCTTAAATGTTTATGATTATTTATGAATGTTTCCGCTATACTGTTATCCTTACCGAGCATCTGAGTTCACCCCTTTCAATGTTATATTTTTCCTAGGATGTGAAGAAGTAATTTATGAATGACATTCAGGGATAGTATAAGGGAATATGAATAAAATATGTTGTTGTAGTTTTATTCACATTATGATGTAATGTAAGACTTATGAATATATCTAGTGTTTTCACGACTACTAAACTGATCGGTATTTCAAAAAATTGTCTTTTGTGATCATGCCAATGTTATGTAATAATGCACCAAATCTGGGTAACTGGGGTCGAGGCGTTACAATTGGTATCAGAGGATGTTTAGTATAATCTTTGTAAACTATATTTAGATAAACTCTTATTAGAGCACATATCCCAATGATAGACATTGAGGATTAGTATAGAAGAACTTCCTAGAATTTTGGTATTTTATAGACTTTGTGAGTTTTCCAAACAATACACCCATGTCTTCATAGGAGCAGGTAGAGGTAGATCTATCACAGATGTACCTAGGGGTAAAACCATAAAAAACCACATTTAGCTAGAATCGAACGGGAACAAGTGCACGAAAATGGGCCTTACTGCACTCTTGGTTACGACACTCCTAAAGGATATTCTTAGGATAGTTTACATTTTTTTAAACCAATTTGATTTGTTTTAATATAATATGAGAATAAATAACTGTGGATAATCCTAAGGTGTTTCAAATTGAGAATATGGTATTAGGATATTCTCAAAATGATTTTATGACTACTATTACTCACACAATGCTTTCTGGTTTTAGTCAATGGATGGAGTCCATGTAAGTCATAGTAACTTTGAGAATGATGTACAAGGTGGGAACGGTGGTGGAAATGAGCATCCAAATGGAATGTTGATAGGTGTAAAAGATATAATGTTAATTCCAAATTAGTTTTCCTAAAATATGATCAAAAATATATATATTAACCAACTCCAGGACTTATCAAATAATGGAATGGTGATAAATGATAAGAGCCCCAACAATGGAGACCATGGAGAAAAGAATCCTAAATTTCCATCATGTAGGAAATGTGGAAGGAGACACCCAGGATAGTGTCTCAACGGAACAAAGAAATGCTTTACGTGCGGGAAAGAAGGACATAAAGTGAATAATTGCTGAGGACAAATGAATATTAATATGGATGAAAATAAAAATCGTCCCCAAAATCCATTTATAGTCATTTGAATTAAATGTAGGGGACCTGTCCATTACCCGAGTGAATGCACTATTCTGTAGGATATTTTCCCGATCAAAGGAAAAGCTATATGGAAATAAATGTTTGGAGAAATGTTTAAATGTATTAGTGCCCATTGTTTGTTGGATTACTTTGGAATTATTTTCTCTTGTATTTGTAACCCCATAGTTTTCCATGTGAGAATGAAATTTGAGGAAGACTTATCATTTCCCTTTTGGATATAGTTATGAATAAACATTTGGTTTTATATGATCATTGAGTTTGAGGCAATTACAAGTTTTTATATTTTTGGATGAAAATGAAAGGTAAGGGATAACATTTCTGGTTAAAAATATTTTATGGTTATTCTATGGAATTTATCTCATTTTGGTAATTTTATAAAATATAGTTTTTGAAAAGGGACAACATGCAGACCCTGTGACAACCCGTCGCATCGAACAAAACTGTGGGAATCGAACCCACAACCACAGTGTGATTGGGATTTACTGGCTACCACTGGACTACATGAAGCCCCTGGTTAGTGTGACTAATTATTTTTAGTTAAATGATTTTATTGATCAATAATAAGTTGATTTGGATTCTTTTGTCTTATAAAATGAATACCCTTAGTATAGTAAAATGATTTAGTGATTAAGTGAAAAATGTTATTTTGGAAGATGTTCACTTTGTTGGGAACACTATATACCCAAGGAAACTAGAATTCTATGGGATTTCATTTGAGGAGTAATGGTGGATTTTTATCTACGTTTTTATTGTGTATTTATAGTAATTAAGGTTATTTATTGAAAGGATTAACTTATAATAGAGAATATGTTATTAGGTTAATTACTTTTAAGTATGTGACTTTAATAGTAGTTGATGTCATTTGGAGATACAATTTAACATGGAAGACTACATAACCAAATTCTTCTATGTTTTAGGTTTCAATATTAGTTTGGATTATATTGAAGGATTTTAAGGACAATTGATTATTGAATGGTATTTATTTAACTTTGGGGAATTGTTGGTTTAATTTTAGAAATTATGATTAGTGTTTGTTTCTCTAAAGGAATATCCTTTTGGGGGATCATCATATCTTGTACTAACCATTTTGGTTTTCGATTTCTCTCTAAATACAAGGAATATATTTTTTTTATCCTTCATGGATCATGTGATTCTATAGAAGTTTATTCTAGCTCTTCCAGTGGGACCAGGTCTTCTTGAATACTCATCGTTGAAAAAAATGAGTTAGTGGTGGAAATTTTTTAAATAATGAAACTATACATAAAAAGTAAGTATATATCTTTATTTTCATAGTCAATATCGTAAATTAATTCATCATCTTTATGTAATGTAACTTAAAAAATGATGTCTGTATACTTTTCTTACTGGGAAACTAATGACCGTTTGTCCCATAAAAAGTTTGTTGCTTTCTTGTTGTTAACTTTCTCCTGATCATGATTTCTATCCCTATCCAAAAGAACTTGTCACATATTTTTCTTCCATATCCAATTTTTACTACATGGAATCCTATTATGAGTTATCTTGGTTGACCATTGTACTCCTCTTTCTTTTTTTAAGGTGATAGTTTTATTGAATCATTTTCTGATATGGGACTTTCCATTATATTCCCAAGCCCAATTTCAAAAATTTATAGAATGAAATTATTTGATGGAGGTGAGAATGTAACATCCCAAGCTTTCCACGGTACGCTTCTCTTTGAATAATACAATAGCGTGTGTTGTACGCAAGTCCGAGTTCTGACACACACCAAAACCAAACAAACTAGCCATTATTAATAGTAATAACTAATTTTTGATGTTTTATCTTTCAAAATGGACTTCATTTTTGGATTTGGAATATCGAAATTAGATTAGGGTGAATTTATGGTATTTTTCTGAAAACATTCAATTTTTTGATGAATAGTGAAAAACACTAAGTTATGTTTTAAAACCGGATTTTTATTTAAATAATTATTTATATTATTTAAATTTAATTAAGGTCAATATAGATACATAATACCTATATAATTTCAATGTAATTCATTGGAGTTATTTTAGAATAATTTTAGATATATAAAAATTTTATTGATCTTTTGACCGTTTTTACCAACATCCTAGGAGAATTTGGGAATTTACATAAAACTTAATTTTACCACTTCTGTGAGTGGAATTTCGAAAATTCAAGAGAGACGGTTAATATCAAGTAGTAAAATATGGTTCAATGAGATGAAAATAATTATTGTTGAATAGTAACTTTTAACTTTTATTTACCACGGTTAAAAGTAAATAGGGTAATTATTGGTAAAAATGATATTAATATTACCCTAACACATGTCCTAATCCTATTGAATAGGTTTATCTTGACCAAAAACAAACTTAGGAATAAAATAATATCATTTTGGTCCACTTGGATTAGATTAGGAAATTTATTATTATTTAATTCAAAGAAGAGTTAAAAGAGATAAAATCAAAGTTTATTAACTAACTCATTTTTAATATAGGGTTATACATAAGATAAATTCTATTATAAATATTAATAATAAATATAAAAATATTTCCTACATAATGGTATTTTATTTATAATTTTTAGACATTATATAATTTAATTAATTTATTACACAATTATTATGCAGTAATTCCCTAATTAATAAAATATTAAAATAATTGATATTATAAATATCAAAATAAATGTAATTTGAGACTTTTATGAAATAAACTAATTTTATAGGTTAATATGACATATTATTATTTATTATATAAATTTCTTTTGAAGTATAAATGTTGTTATAAAATTATCAAAACCAAAATACCCAATAGTATGAAAATTGACATAAAAGAGTTTTTAAAACAAATATTATATTATTAATTGATATTCTATTCCTAGAAATCTACAGTTTGGGAAAATTACTTATATAATGATAGTTGTATCATTAATTGAACACTTGGGGGTCTCTTGGAGGTATATAGTAAGTTTATTAACTATATAATATAAAAAAACAAAGAGACATGGTAAATGTGAAACTATTTAACTAAGAGTTAAATATAAATTATAAGGTTATTATATTGACCCAAGCCTATCTAAAATACATTGGTTGAAAGTATTTTGACCCATCCCCACCTTAAACTCTAAATAATCCACTTTTGAGCTATTAGAAACCGAATATTAATTTATTATAAAATAACATTTCTAGATTTTTCAAAGGATCCCCACACCCCTCTTATAAAAGGGTACTCCCCCTTCTCTCTAATTTACACCATAAAAGCATTTTGGATCGGCCAAAACCTACCCAATTATTCTCCCAACTTCCCTCACTTTAACCGAGAGGCCTTATTTTTACCATAAAGCCAACCTAAGGATCCCTTTTGATCAAATCAAAAGGAAAAACCTGAAGAAGAGATATTGTTTTCACCACCCTCTTTCTTGTTCCTTTCTTCTTCAACTTCTTTGTTCTTTGTTATTTCAATTATAAAAAAAATTACTAAATTATATTTTATATAGTGGGATTTTATTATAAATATGGTACAATCATATTCAGTATTCTATCCATCCTTTGAATGACATGTCACCATACATGCGTACATACGTCCTATTGTCTCCACGTCGCGGTGTAATTGTTATTCAATACATTATTTTTTGAATGATTATAATAATTATGTGTAATTCATGTAAATAATAAGTATAACATGATAATGATTCTGTATATATGATATTTCATCCAATTATATATGATTTTATTATCAAAAGAATGATATTATTGCTTGTGCGTACGTACGGTCTATCGTCTCCACGAACGCGATGAGATTCATTCCTCATCGTATCCATACATGTATTATTCTAATCTGATGATTAAAAATAATGTTTAAGGACATGATATCATTTTTTATATGAATAATATACAACATATCCATAACAAACATGACTTATGTAACAAAATATATAAAATAAAACGAGTAAGTTAACACCCGAAATGATGATAATACTATGATATTATTAAAAATGCAATGTTAAAAGATCATATATGATATTAAATTAATGTATATGATTATTGTTTAATTCAATAACAATTATTTCTCCATTATACAAGAGGATATCAAACTCTCGACTAAGGAAAAAGTACAAAGTAAGGGGTTTTCATCTCACTCCTTATTCACGTGAGATTCATGACATATTACCACTATTACCTTTTTTGTGGTGTATGTATTGCCCATAATTGTATTATTTGTTTAATACACTTTAATTAATGTGTATTTACATATAAATTGTATGATACTTCTTTCATGGGTTGTATGTTTCGTTAGTTAACAAATTTCTAAGGGCTAATTTCACAATCTCTTTATTATCCGATGTTGTTAATTCGTAATTATCTACTAGGACATCTTTATCATCCACATCCATGTTTCTTAGAAATGTATTTAAAAACATTTTTATTATTTAATAGATAATAAGTTAACATCATTTATACCCTTATTTGAAATTATACATTTTTGAAAGTAATCGTTCTGTCATTTTCCAAACAATTTACTTTTTGACCTCTTCGACAATACTAAGGTAAGAATGTTTTTTTAACTTATACGGTAGGTGCGGTTATTATCCTCTGTTATTACACCTTTGAAGTATCCCTTACATTATTATAAGTATATTTCCAAAATAAAGGTTTCATTTTATAATTATGTGATTTTTAAATGATTTCAATAAAAAGAGATATTTCTCTCAAATAAATTAAAATCTAGTTACAATGTATAAATATTTAACGCATGCATAAAAATGTTTTCATGAAAACCAACACTCGAGTGTGGTAGATAGGAAGGGATTGGGAATGGAACCATCATGGCATGTAATTAGTTGATCAGTCTCAGAGTTAGTTATTTTGTTTTTAGAAGCTTGCATAATGTTTTCTGAAAAACACTGGATATATTTGAGAAATTTTAAACGTAATTATCTTTTAAAAAATTGCTTCAGTAGGTCTCGTGAGACAAACTACTGTCTTGGCACAATGCCTTGAAAATATCTTATTTTTAGTCTTGTCATGAGGCCTTGACTATATGGTTATGATAGTCTGGAATTATGCATTCCATCATTATGAAAGTGGTTATTGATATTTCATGTGGTTATTCTACTATTAGAATATCCATGTGAATAAGTAAATGGAATTATTTCATTTTATCATTTCCATATTATGATGAAGTTCAAGTTAAAAAGGGATAGTTTTAGTTATAAATTGCCTTAAATGTTTATTATTATTTATGATAGTTTCCTCTACATTGTTATCCTTACCGAGCATCTGAACTCACCCCTTTCAATGGTTTATTTTTCCCAGGATGTGAAGAAGTAATTTTTGAATGACCTACAGGGATAGTATGAGGGGATATGAAGACGAGATGTTGTTCTAGTTTTTTTACTTTATGATGTAATGTAAGAGTTATGAATATATCTAGTGTTTCCAGGACTACTAAACTAATCGGTCATTCGGGACTTGATCATTTGTGATCATGCCAATGTTATGTAATAATGCACCGAATCTAGGTAACTCTGGTCAGGGCGCTGCATCTGATCTGTGGTTTACTTCTCACTTTTGGAGGGGTGTATAGGACATAGTGGGATCTTTGGTTTGTTTTAGTATGGCATACCATCCATAGTCAGATGGCCAGATATAGAGAGCTATATAGATTCGGGAGGATATGCTTCGTGCCTACATTCATAACTTTGGATGATCTTGGGATGAGAATATGGGGATGGTTGAGTTTTATTTTTATAGTTTTTACCAGTTTGTGATTATAATGGCTTCTTTTGAGGCATTATATAGTCGGGCATGTAAATTTCTATTGTGTTGGTTGGAGATTGGTGAAATTTACTTAGTCGGACTGATCTTGGTTCAATTAAAAATAGAAAATATAAATTTTATTAATCGAAGAATGTTAATGGAACATAGCCGAAATAAGTCTTATGTTGATCATCCTCTTTGACTATGGGGATCTTCAGTTGGTGACCAGGTTTTCTTGAAAGTTTTACCTCGGCTGGGACATTGAGAGTTTGGGATGAATGAAAAGGTTTCTCCATGTTTTGTGGTAACTTTTGAGGTTGTTGATAAGTTGGGGAAATATTCTTCCTATTTAATGATTTTTACCCACTTGATGTTGATACATAACTTGTTCCATGTAGTATCTATCCAAAATTAACTTTTGGATCCATCTCATGTTCTGATCTCGAGTAATCTTGATATCGTGCCTAATATAAGCATGAGTGAACATCTAATTGTGGTAGTTGATTCAAAAACTATGGTACTAAACTAGAATATGACACCATTTTTTTAGTTTCATGGAAACATGGTTCTGATAGTCATGGGACTTGGGAGATGAAGATATTTATGATAGTACGGTGGCCATATCATTTTTTCATGAATCTTATTAATAGGATTTCTGGTGACAAAATGATTCTATATTGGAGAAGTTGCAACATCATGTTTCAATTTCCAGGTACTCTAAAACCCTATATTGCTCCTTATTTGGTTTGGATTCATTTAGGGATGATTTTGCAGAAAAATGATAGTTTTTTATGTTCCCTTGGGTTGTCCCTGATTGGCACAAGATTCCAAAAAACCTTGTATCGAGGAAGTGAAAATTGTCAAAACTCGAGCACTTATGTTTTTAATGGTTGGTTAATGTTTTGACAAACCATTGGACCCACACAGTGAAACCATGGAACCATATAAGTAGGGGTGCGCTATTAGGGAGAACTTTTTTTATAAATTATGTGGCCCTGACCAACTAACCATACAGGAGGTGTTTAATTATTCATAAAATTATTTCAAGATTTCCCAAACCACATTTTTTATATCATGCTAGGGCCTAACCCACTATAATATGTTTCCTTGGTTGGGAGGGATTTCAAGAACCAATTTTTGGCACATTCAATCCCTATGCATGGTGGATTAAAAATTATAAATCATAATTCGATCCTATCATAGAAAAAATTCGTCCATCGTTCCATATCTCCAACTCTTTTCTTCTCTCCTCTTTAGAGTTTGTTAGATCACGGTGTTGTTGGATGATCTAAACCAAATGGATTTAGATCTTGAATCTAGGATTGATTATTGGATCTTGTTTTATAGAATTTTTCCTTTGATTTTCATGTATAATTCATTGTGATATGTGATATCTTTATTTTGGTGTGTGGTTCCATTTAAGATTTTCATATTGATATAAACCTAAGTTGATTGATTTAATCTAATTTTAATATTTAAATTAAATATATTTCAATTGATTTATTTAAGACTCAATTCTTGTGGAATGGGGATTTGAAATATATTTGGCACTAAATTTGGGTAAAACCCCATTTCCTATGAATTGGGATGTGCTTGTTGAAATTTAAATTAAAATTTTAAATTTAATTGTGAAATTGAATTTTTCAAATTTATTTTTTTATTGATTAATTTTTTTTGAGAAACATGGATTGAATTTCTTTGATAAGGACAGTTTGGTTTTATCTTTAAAAAGGAATTATTCTTTTAAACCCCCATCTGGGTTTTAAATGGAAATCTTCATATTGAAAAGGAACAAAATAAGTTAATTGTATTTTGAAATTTTTTGAAATAAATTTCACATTATTGATTATTTTTAGTGAACATGTAATATTAGGTAGTTAATGAGTTATCTAGGATAACACATTATTGACTCTTTAAAACTCTAAAAAACCTATGTAGTAGGTCACATCCTTGATGGGACGATGATGATGCCTCTTTGACCAGTGTATGAGGGAGGTGTGCACACCTATTTCCATTATCACCTATTCAAGTGTGTGAGGATCCCATAAACTGGAACTATTGTACCTCTTGGAATATGACCATGTTTCATATTGTTAATGTTTTATATATATTTTATTATTTGAAAACTATTTTACTCAAGCCTTTTGAATTTATATTATCTGTTTTATTTAAAATAATGTGTTTTTAAATATTTGAAATTTTTACATCAATTGATATGTAAAGAATGATTTTTTAAGATATTATTTTATACTACAATTCCTTTTTATTCAAAATTTAATGATTTTTTTGGTTAATTTATTGTGACATGTTATTATGGAATTCTTGGTGAGACCCTACTAGGATTTGTTATCACACCCTACTAGTTCCTTTAGATGTTTTATTATTATCATCTACCATGTTCGAGAAACTGTAATGTGCCACTTGTCGATGATTCTTGTTGTTGATCCTTAGGATTAGAGAGTTGCATACATTTGGACTTGGATTGTGAATCCAATTCTCTAGTACCTTTTTCTTGTACATTTTTTACCACTTTTAATTATGGTATAGTTCTCCATATGGAGTTTTATTTTGAGAATACTAAATTATAACAATTTCTTCCACTGTTTATGTGGAAAAGAAGTTCCCATTTTTATCCTGTATGACTCCATGTGCTAGTATCCAGCCCATTGATATTCAGAATACCCTTAGTGATGTGCAAGTTGTTGCACTATTTTTAGTGTGCTAGGGTATCCAGTCCAATTACTGACACTTTATGTTTCATTGTTATATTATACTTTTCCCTGTATGTGATATTTGGGGAGAGATACCCATGGAGAGGTTGAGAACAATGTGTACCAATTTTTGTGACGAGTTAGTTGTAACACCCCATCACTAGTTACCTAGAGTCAGTGAATTATTACATAACATTGTCATGATCACAAAAGATCAAATATTGAATGACTATTAGTTTAGTAGACTTGGAAACACTAGATGTATTCATATGTCGTAAACTACTTCATAAAGTAAAAAAACTACAAAAACATCTTGTCTTCATATCCCCTCATACTATCCCTACAGGCCATTCCTAAAATACTTCTTCACATCCTGGAAAAAATAAGACATTGAAAGCGGTGAGCTCAGATGCTCGGTATGGATAACAATATAGCAGAAACATTCATAAATATGCATAAATATTTAAGGAAATGTATAACCAAAACAAAATCCTTTTAAACATGAACTTCAACATAATATGGAAATGATAAAATGAAATAATTCCATTTACTTATTCACATGGATATTCTACTAGTCTAATAATCACATTAAATATTAATAACCACTCTCATAACGATGGAATGAATAATTCTAGAATATCATAACCACGAAGTCAAGGCCTCGTGCCAAGACTAAAAATAATATTTTCTCAGGGCCTTGTTCCAAGACAATAGTTTTTCTCATGAGACCTATCGATGCATTGAGAAGATATAGCGGGATGCACCCGTCACTTATTAAATCCAATGCATTCCTCATATGAACAGGTTTAAACATAACATAAAAATTCATATTAAAACTAGAAAAAGAAATGTCAATACTTTGTCCATAAACCATAAATGGTATAAAAATAACACATCCACCGTCAAACATATCACAAAATATTCAATATAATGTGGAAGTTTTTTATCATAATAAATCAACTTCAAATAATCTTAAAATCCATCAAAGGATGTTGACATAGATGAAATCAAAACTATTTGAGAGAAATATCTCGTTTTTTAAAATCATTTAAAATTAACATAATTATAAAATAAAAAATTTAATCTGAAAATATTATTATAATCTTGTAAGGGAATCTTCGAAGATTTTATAAAGGAAAAAAATAGCCGCACCCGGCGTATAAGTTAGAAAAGACATTCTTACAATAATATTGTCGAAAATGTTAAAAAGGACCTTGTATGGAAAATGACAGAAACATTCGTTTAAAACATCTTATAAAAAGTCAAAAAAGGGTATAAATGAATTTAAACCATAGTCTATAAAATAGTAATAATGATTTGAAATACCTTTTTAAGAAACATGGATGTCGATGATAAAGAGGTCCCAGTAGATAATTACGTATAAACAACCTCGGTTAATGAAGAGATTGTAAAATAAACCCTTACATTGTACTTTTCCTTGGTAGAGGGTAGGTTAAACTACTATATAATGGTTAAATAATTGTTATTAAATTATACAAGATACATATACATTAAGATTATATCATATATGATCTTTTAACATTGCTTTGTTAATAATATCATAGTATTATCGTCGTTTCGGGTGTTAACTTACTCATTTTCTTTTATATGTTTTGTTACATAAGTCATGTTTGTTATATATATGTTATATATTATTCATATAAAGAATTATATAAAGTCCTTAAACATAATTTTTAATCATAAAATTATAATTAGAATTGAATGGATGCGATGGGAAAGGAATCTCATCGCATTCGTGGAGACGGTAGTCCGTACGTACGCACGAGTGAATATATCATTATTTTGATATTAAAATAATATATAATTGGATGTTATATCATATATAAAGAATCATAATCATGTTATATTTATTATTTACTTTAATTACACATCATTATTATAACCATCCAAATAATAATGTATTGAATAAAAATTACACCATGACGTGGAGACGGTAGGTCATACGTACACATGTATGGTGACATGTCCTTCAAAGGATGGATAGAATTCTGAATATGGTTGTACCATATTTATAATAACATCACATTATATAGATGATACTGGTGTTATTATTTTATAATGTAAATAACATATGAAGAATAAGTTGAAGAAGAAGGGAACTTGAAAGAGGGTGATGAAAACATTACCTATTCTTCGGGTTCTTCATTTTAATTTGATCAAAATGGCTCGTTAGGATGGCTTTCTGATCAAAATAAGGCATCTATGTTTGTGTGAGCGAAGTTGAGAGAATATTAGGGTAGGGGTTGTCCGAGCCAAAAGGCATTTAAGGTTAGAATTATAGGGGAGGGGAAGTACCCTTTTATAAGAGGGGTGAGGTGCACCTTAGGAAAAGCGAGAAATATTATTTTATATTATATTCATATTCGGTTTATAATGGTTAAAAAGTAGATTTTCTAAAGGATAAGGTGGGGATGGGTCGAAAACAACTCAACCAATAGGTTTTAGATAAGTTTGGGTCACTTTATTAACCTTATATTTTAGTTTTAACTCTCAGTTAATTAGTTTGACATTTACCATGTCTCGTTGTATTTTTATATTATATAGTAAATAAACATACTATATACATCCAAAAGACCCCAAAGTGATCCATTAATGATACACCTATCATTATATAAGTCTTTTGACCGAATATTAGATTTTTTGGAATATAATATCAATTAATAATATAAAAGTTGTTTTAAGAACTCCTTTATGTCATTTTTGACACTATTTAATAATTGACTTTTTTTTAAAGTCTTAAAAACATTATTAATTAAAAAAATTAATTTAATAAATCGTAACATGTCATATTATCTAATAAAAGTTTTGTATGTCATAAAAAATTTAAATTACATTTATTTTAACATTTATAATACTAATTATTTGATTCATTCATTAATAAGGAAAATACTGCATCATTATTGTGTAATAAATAAATTTAATTTTTAACTGTCTAAAAATTATAAATAAAATACCATTATGTATGAAATAATTTTATCTTTATAAGGAATATTTATAGTCGAAAATATAACATATATAAATCTATGTAAAAAATGTTTTCTAAAGGATATATGATTTTGACATTTTTGTATTTACTTTAACATAATTAATATAAAGTGTCATTGTCACTTACATGTGGATACATGGGGCCCCAAAACGACCCAAAGATTCCAATGGTTGGACATGTATCAAAAAATAGGGTTAGGACACGTTTTAGGGTAATTTATTATTATTATAATATTATTTTCTTTACACTTATTAACCGGATTTACCCTTTAACCATGGTAAATAAAATATTTACCGAAATTTTATTCAAAGTGTCTAAAAATAAAAGTTATCTATTTAAAAAAATTTTAAATCCTGATTATAAATATGGAATAAATTTTTCTAAATTCAAAACACAGAAGTGAATGAAATTAATTTAAAATTAATTCCCGTTGTCAAAACAAAAAGCGTGTTTTTATGAAATAATAACTATCAAAATATTAGCACTTTCTTATGTCCAATTAAAATGTGAAATTATGAACAATGACCAACATTGGATTAAATGGTAAAAATATAATATAATTATACTCTAAAATCACTCAAATTCATAATTTATCACTATTAATTATTTCGATTAAAAAGTTGTTTTTAATTAAAATTTAGTAATTTTCATTATTCATCAAAATATAAAAGTTATCTGAAAAGTACAAAAAATTAACCCTAAGGTAATTTCGATATTCTGAATCCAAAAATAAAGTCCATTTTGGATGATAAAATTTATAAAATTTCAAAAAGTGGGTATTACTATTCATAACAGCTATTTTGATTGGTTGTGGTTTTTGTTAGAACTTGAAGTTGCATACAACACACGCTACTGTATTATTCAAAGAGAAGCGTAACATGGATTTTTGGGGTGCTACATTCTCCCCTACTTCAATATATTTCATCCTCATGATTTAGGCTAGGTATTGGAAACTTGGGGTTGACATTTCAAAATATTTTAGTTGAAATCCCACATCGAAAAACGGATTAATGAGACATCTATTTAAAATATAGAGTGGTAAGTATGAAGGATTCTGAAAATAACACATACTAGTGTTCCATGTAGGAAAACATGGATATGGAAGAGAAATCTAACCATCAATATCTGATTGATATTGGTAGAGAACATGGTTTTGAAAAGGTCAACAATCACAAAGTTATAAAATTTTGATGATATGAGGTACCATCTAGGACAACGTTTTTTTTTCTAAGTTCCTTTTATTAATGTTGAGGAATTTATTTATGATATTGGATACGATCATAAAGAGGTATACATACTTTATAATTAGTGTTTTATCTATTAATTAATTTCCAACACAAACTCATCTTTCACTCTAAAACATAAGACTACTCAAAAATACTTTATTTATCCTAATCGTATAGGGTTACAAATATAATGAATTTATAATTCACATATCATACCCTTTAATAAAAAGAAACTACATTATACCATTCAAGAACTTCATGTAGTTCAGTGGTAGGCGATGAATCCCAATCGCACTTATGGTTTGGGGTTCGATTCCCATAGCTTTGTCCGACGCGATGGGTTGTCACACGGTCTGCGTGTAGTCCTTTAATAAAAATACAAAAATAACCTTTCAAACTAAATCCAATACAACCATTAGACTTATTCAAAATAAGACTATCCAAACTAACAATATACAATTTATAAGGAAGTTAAACACAATGAAAATCCTTTTTCCATGTAATGACATGTGAACACCTTCATCATGAATTATTTTAAAACATGGTAACATCCTGAATTATCATAAACCCTTATTGATTACATTCATTCTCCATTATTCTTTATAGAATACTGGATATACTCCTTCTATACAAAGATGATGTAAACTCAATTGAGGAAAAATCCTTAATCAGTTTCAAGGTAGTCAAGAATATCCAATAAAATTTCTTCAAATCAACCATCTCTTATTCCAAAATCACTACCACATTATCATAAAAATATGAAGGATTACCTTTCCCTCAACCATGTATTTTACCAAAACAGTAGCTCACTATTAAGCCAATTTCCATATAACCATATAATCTCAAATCCTCAATAAAATAATACTAGAGTATAATCCTTATTTATCTCCATATTTCATATAACCAGTGTAACACCCCAAGTAAATAAAGAATATGACATTATTATATTTATCCATATTTTTGAATAAAATGGGAACACTATGCTCGATAGCGTACCCAATACACAACAAAGAGTTTCTTGGAAATCTTACGTAGCACTCTAATAATAAAATAAAATTATTTTAAATGGTAGCTAATGCCTAGCCGTTGTAATGGTGGAAATGAACAGAACTAACAACAAAATGATTATATATGTTTTTCAAATATTTTTACTTTTATTTAATAAATGTTCAAGTCTTAAAATGAGAATGAATCCAATTTTAAGCCTAAATATTCTAATATTCGTTAAATGGACGATTAATCGCCTTTTGATGATGATCCCTTTTAAAATAAACTTGTTGAAAATTGTATATGTTATATTGGACCAAATAAAATCCTTCTTTTGAATAGGGATATCAACATTTACTTTGTGTAGGATTTTGTTATTTTTTTTATAAAGTCCATTTTTATTGAATCAGTGAAAAATGTTGTATTTTAATTCAAAACCTCTTTTTAATAAAATTTATTTATATGATTATATCATCTTTTGAATTGGTTTTAAAGTGAAATTAGAATATATTTTCTCCATTTAATCCAGTGGTGGTCATTGGAATTATTTTCACTTTGAAATTGGACTTAAACTAGTGTCAATCTTTTAATAGATATTATTCCTTAAAAACACGCTATTTGTTTTGACAGCGGGAATTAATTATTAAATTAATTAATTCAAATTTTATGTTTTTAATTTTGTAAAATAGACATCATTTTGGAATTCATAATATCAAATATATCTTAGGGTTTTTTTTTGGTATTTTTATGAAAAACATCAATTTTTGATGAATAGTGAAACCACTAAGTGGTAGTTAAAAAACTTATTTTTCTTTTTAATAAAAATTTACCACTTCTGTGATTTGAATTCAAAAATACGACATACATGGTTGTCATTAGGATATAAAATGTAATTCAATGGGATTAAAATAATTTTTTGGTTAATAGTAACTTTTAAATTTTATTAATCGTGATTAAGGGTAATTAGTGTAATTTAAGGTAAAGATAACGTTATAATAATATTAAATGACCTTAATACTTGTACTACCCTTATTGGATAAGTCATGGTCAACCAATAAAAACCATGGGTCAACTTGGGGACCCCATGGATGTAACACCCGAGACTTTTATGAGAAATATTTTGTTTTTATGTTATATAAATCATCAAAAGAATCATTCACTACACATAACACCATCTTGGCTTGCTTTACATGCAACTGCGGCCTTCCACGATAGCTTGCGTCGTACGCAATACCGAGTTTTACTAAACAACGTTATGCTATTAAAATCTTATTAAAACTAGCCGTTATGAATAGTAATACCCACTTTTTGAAATATTGTAAATTTTATTTTTCAAAATGGACTTCATTTTTTGATTCGGAATAATGAAATTAGCCTACGGTGAAATTTTTGTATTTTTCTGAAAACTTTCAATTCTTGATGAATAGTGAAAACACTCAGTTACTATTTAAAAACCGACTCTTTATTTAAATAATTATTTATTTTATTTAAATTTATTTTAGGTCAAAATTGATACATAATACCTATATAAGTTCAATGCAATTCATTGGAGTCATTTCATAATAATTTTAGATATATAAAACTTTTATTGAACTTTTCACCGTCTTTTACCCACCCCCTAGGAGAATTTGAAAATTTACATAAAACATAATTTTACCACTTTTGTGAATGGAATTTCAAAAATCTGGGAGACACAGTTGATGTCAGTAAGTAAAATGTGGTTAAATGAGATTGAAATAATTTTTGGTGAATAATAACTTTTTACTTTTTTTACCACGGTTAAAAGTAAATAGGGTAATTAAGGGTACAAAATATATTATTATTACCCTAAAACATGTCTTAATTATATTGGATAAGTGTAATTAGACCAAAAACAACCTTAAAAATAAAATATGACCATTTATGCCCACTTGTATTTGATTAGGAAATTTATTATTAATTTATTTAAAGAAGGGTTAAAATAGCTAAAATCAAAGTTTAATAAGTAAATCATTTTTAATATAGGGTTATAAATAAGATAAATTCGACTATAAACATTAAATAGAAAGATAATAATATTTCCTACATAATGGTATTTTATTTGTAATTTTTAGACATTAAATAATTTGATTTATTGAAGACACAATGATGATGCAGTAATTATCTTACTAATGAAATATTGACATAATTGATATTATAAATACCCAAATAAATGTAATTTGAGACTTTTTATGAATTACAATAATTTTCAATGTTAATATGACATTTTAGTTTTGATTTAATTAAATGTTTTCGACCTAATCTTTCTGTTATGATTTTCACAAAAATCTATTACCAAATAGTGTCGAAATTGACATAAAATAGTTTTTAAAACAAATATTATTTTATTAATTGTTATTATATTCTAAAAAATCTAAGGATCGGCAAAGATACTTATATCATGATAGGTGTATCATTAATAGACTACTTGGGGGTCTCTGGGATGTATATGGTATGTTTATTAGCTATATAATATAAAAATACAAAGTGACATGGTAAATGTCAATCTAATTAACTAAGAGTTAAAACTAACGGATAAGGTTAATATAATGACCTAAACTTGTCTAAATTCTATTGGGTGAGCGTATTTAGACCCATCCCCACCATAGGTTAGAAATATATCAATTTGGAGCTATTAAAATCTGAATATGACTTCATAATAAAATAATATTTTTAGTTTTTCCAAAGGTGCCCCTCTCCTCTCTTATAAAAGGGCACCTCCTCCCTCTCTTCCTCACACCACTTTGAGCCTTAAAGCTCGGCCAAACCCTGAAAAATTATCTTCTTAACTTACATAAAAACATCCTAGAGGCTCTGGTATTCTTCAAAGACCAATTTTAGTTCCCTAAGAGGAGGTCTCAAAGAGGCGTTTCAAAGAAGAGGTAATGTCCGTTACCGATTTTTTCAACTTTATTTCATCTTCCACTTCTTCTTATTTAGTTGTTTCATTATGAAGTAATAAAATCAGTATAACTCATATACTGATATGTTATTATAAGTATGAAACAACCCTATTTCACCATCTATCCATCCTACGGAAAATGAAATCACCACGCGTGCGTACGTACGGAATACCGTCTCCACGCCGTGGTGAAATCTGTTTTTCCACCAGCACCTTACATGGATGGGTATAATGGTGTAAAGAATAACTATATATGGTTATTATAACATCATAATGATTATGATATATTATACCATTGACTCCAATTCTATTCAATAATTATGGGAACGATATCATCGCTCGTGCGTACGTACGGACTACCGTCTCCACGACGCGATGAGATTCATTCTCCATGTTAACCATACATGAATGATCATAAACTTTATATAATGATTAATAATGAAATTTATGAAATAATAATGCTACTGAATTTATGTATATATATATTTATGTCATCTATTTAGTTTTATTCAAATCAATAAGGAAACGAAAACAGCGTTCATGCGTACGTACGACCTACCGTCTCCAGTAACGGTGTATTTCAATCCTTTTTTCGATCTATAATATATATATGTATATGACGAATAAATATTATATATAAATATTTTTTTACATTATAGAATTATTGAAATCAGGATATAAGTAATAATATCAAGAACGACAAGTATAAACACATACGATAAATGAAATGATTTTACCCAAAACGCTTCTTTAACATGGAATTTACAAAATAACGGGTAATATAAAGTCATAAGTGAAACATATATGATATCATAAAAATGAATATGATTCTTTAATAAGTCAATGGAATTATTTAAATCATTATACAGGAGGTTTGGATACATACGAAGCATATCGGACCTAAGGTACGGGATAATATTGCAATTCTCATTTTTTATCCGAGATTGCTTATTTGTAAGTATTTACTGGGGTTATTACTACCATCCATGTCCATGTTTTATTAAAGTGTTTTCATGTATGTTTAAAGTCATTTTTACCCATTTTTTAATTTTACCACATGTTATGAATGGAATCTTATTTTTTTTTTACCATACGAGGTACTTTTTGACATTTCTGACAAAAGTACAAGAAAAATGTTATTTTTAAGTTATATGGCGTGAATGGATTTTGTTTACGGTTTCATAACGCCTAATTTTCATAAAGCTTCCTATAAATGTTTTCAAAATTATTTTCAACAAAACCCTTTTCTTTTAAAATTGCATGACATTTTTTGGAAAAGAAAATGATTTTGAAGAAGAATGGATATTTTCCTCAAAAATTCATTTCAAGTGTTTTATCAAAACCATTTTCCATCTATGATGACATTATTTCATATGTGTATTTTTCAAGTATAATGTATCTATGATTTACATGGTTTCAATTTTCATAGTATGAAATGATATCCATTTCTATTATATGGATTATGTGATGATGGGATGACGTTTATGAAACCCATTTTATTATTTGGGTTATGATGAATTTTTCAAGTTTATTTTGTGGAACAAGTAAGAATGATTTAAATATGAGGTGGGTGGGACCTATATCTCCCTCCAATGAATTGGGTAAATATTTATATCTCATGAGATAGACATGGCTGGAACGGTAAGTTAATCTGGTTCAGTGTTACAGGACTGGAACGAGGAGTGAACTCGATTCAAAAAGGGACATTGTCCACTAAGATGGTCTTGGCAGCAATGCCTTGGATACTATGGAAATCAAAACAAGTGTTGAATGGTTGCCACAATTACATGTTTTATTCCTATTCTATTTTATCGTGATTGATGTTCCTTTATGATATATGCCTTACGTACTTCCACGATTTATGTCATTGCTCAAGATTTTGATGTCTAAATTTCATGTTCTAGTTTTTTCTTCCAAAAGATTATGGATTGTTCTATGTTATCTATGTTTGCCCTTACTGAGCATTTAAGCTCACCCTTTTGTTTGTTTTCTTTCCCCAGGTCAGGAAGAAGGTTATTAAGTAGGATATGCCAAAAGGGACTCTAGATATGATGAAATAAATGGGAGGCAAAGTAGATGCTTTATGAACCAGTTGTTTATGTTTCCAAGTTTCTAAAGACTCTATACCTATATGGTCCTTTCCTGGTTTTGTAATATGTTGTAATAAGTGTGCTTCAATTCTGAAGTAATAACTATTTATGTAAATTATGGGTCGTTATAGTTGGTATCAGAGGAAAGGTATAGTCAACCTTTGGAAAATAGGATGTGAAAGCCTTAGAAAGAACCCTAAGGTTATGTCTAAGCATAGACCACAATATTAGTGTTTTAGAGATGGTCATGAATAACCTATGATAAGACCTTAAGTGTGAAATTTTATTCCTGATTATGTGTTTTTCCTATTATAATTAGTGTTGCTCACACTATTCTTCTTGGTTTTAGTTAATTGTTGGAACCCGAAGGAACTGTGTTAATGCAGAATGCGACGGGCAATGAAATGATTGTCCCCCTGACCAACCAAACGTTATGGGAGCTAGAATGAAAAATCTTGTAGCCATTCTCACACAACATTCTCAAGCTATGAATCACGCAGGACTTCCAAACGATCAAAGGAAGGAGAAACATT
Source organism: Viscum album (assembly GCA_963277665.1). NCBI lineage: Eukaryota > Viridiplantae > Streptophyta > Magnoliopsida > Santalales > Viscaceae > Viscum > Viscum album. The sequence goes on from OY728142.1 coordinate 1,547,932,389, forward strand.
CTATTGAATCCTTCATGAGGCAGCATCCACCTTCATTCAGCGGGTCTAATAATCCATTAGTTGCTGAATAATGGATTAGTGCTACTGAAAAGATATTTCCAGTTCTTTAATGTTCTGAACATGATAAAGTCATCTTAGCGGTGTATCATTTGGAAGGAGATGCTAATCAATGGTGGAATATTTTTAAGAATACGATGAAAAGGGATGAAATTGAGTCCATGGAATGGGACGAGTTCAAGAACTTATTTTTCAATAAGTACTTCCGTCATATTCTCCGAACAAAGATGGAGAAAGAGTTTCTTGAATTGAAGCAAAAGGATGATGAACTTGTTGGTACCTATAAAGCAAATTTTTCAAGACTTTCAAGGTATGCTTCTGGTAATATTATCCAACCTGAGAGTAAGATCGATCGATTATTTAGTGGCATAAAACAAAGTATTTGAAGGGCCTTAGCCATAAGGGACTTCAATAGCTACAAGGAAATCGTTCGATGTGCTTTCAAAGTTGAGATGGAGATTGGAGTAACCCATCAGTCATATGGGTTTGATAAGAAGAGGAAAATAGAATTCAGAGGAAAATCTAAAGAGCACACTGAAAATAAGGAAGAAACATGGAGGGAGTTTTATTAAAGGGACAAGTAAAAGTTTCAAATGTGGAAAGAAAGGTCATCGGGCATTTGAATGCCGTAATGATGGGAAGAAGATGTCTAATGATGAAAACAAAGGAAGGGATACATAGAATGAACCTATTACACTTTAATGTTTCAAGTGAAAGGATATGGGGTATTATTTTAATCAATGCCCAAAACCAAGGGTTGATGATGATGGTCAACATCAACAAACTCTTAAGTCTAAAGACAAAGGAAAGTCACATGCAATTTCTATCAGTGATGTGGAGTACGATAACGATGTGGTGAATGTTACACTTACCGTCCACTCTAAAGTAGCAAATGTTTTATTTGATTCTGGATCCACCCACTCTTTTATTTTTGAAGAATTTATTAATTTTATTTCCATATTACCTCAACAATTAGATGTTGTGTAAGCTGTGACAACCCCAAATGGCGCAACATTCGCATCATAAGTTTATAATTCTTCTCCGATTTAAGTTTGTGGGAAAGTGCTTCCTGCAAATCTTGTGATCCTTCATATAGTGGAATTTGATGTGATTCTTGGCATGGATTGGCATTCTCTATATGGATCTCATATAAATTTCCAAATAAGGGAAGTCACATTTCATATTCCAGATCATTCTATGATCGTCTATCGATGCAAGGATGAAAAAAACCTTCTAGTAGAAATTTCATCCATCTTATGGGTCTTGATTCCACTAAATGAGGTTTATTTATCTGAAATGGTTTTAGAGAAACTCATGATTAAGAATATTCCCATTGTACAGGATTTTGACGATGTCTTTCCAGAGGAATTTCCGGGTCTTCCACCAAATCGTGAAGTTGAGTTTTCAATAGAACTCGTACCGGGTGATTTTCGTATTTCAAAGACACCTTATAAAATGGCCCCAATTGAGTTGCAGGAATTGAAGAAGCAACTCCAAGATAATATTGATAAGGGACTCAAACGCCCTAGTGCGTGACCTTGGGGATCACCTGTTCTTTTTGTTAAGAAGAAAGATAGATCAATGAGACTCTCCATTGATCATCGATAACTTAACAAGATCACTATCAAGAACAAATATCCTCTCCCACACATTGATGACTTATTTGACCAACTACGAGGAGCTTAATACTTTTCCAAGATTGATCTTCATCCAGGGTATCATCAATTAATGGTAAAAAGGGAGGATATAGCAAAGACGACTTTCCGTACAAGGTATGTACACTATGAATTTATAGTGATGCCATTTGGTCTTACTAATGCTCCTACTATCTTCATGGATCTAATGAATAGAGTCTTTAAAGACTATCTTGATCAATTTGTGGTTGTCATTATAAATGATATTATTGTCTATTCAAATAAAATGGAAGAACATGAAGATCAGATGAGAATTATATTAAATACCCTAAGAAAGGAGAAGCATTATGCCAAATTTAACAAGTGTGAATTTTGGCTTAAAAAAGTTGCATTTTTTGGGTCACATAATCTCAAAAGAAAGGATATCTGTGGATCCAGCAAAAATAGAGGTTATCGACAGATGGTCAAGACCAACAATAGTAACTGAGATCTGCAGTTTTCTTGGTTTGGCTGGATATTATCGACATTTTGTGAGAGATTTTTCATGATTATCTAATCCACTCACCAAGTTGACTCAGAAAGTAGTTAAGTTTGTTTGGATGGAGGAATGTGAAGATAATTTCAAGGAGTTGAAAATAAGGTTATCCAGTGCACCTGTTCTCACATTACCTTGTAGTGGAGAATGTTTTTTGATCTACAGTGATGAATCCAAGAAGGGGATGAGGTGTGTTCTTATGTAAAATGATAAGGTGATAGCTTATGTCTCATGACAGTTGAAAATCCATGAGCAAAATTACCCAACTCATGATTTGGAGTTAGCTGCAGTAATCTTTGCATTAAAGATTTGGAGGAATTATCTTTATGGAGAAAGGTGTGATATTTATACTGATCATAAAATTTTAAAGTATATTTTCACACAAAAGGAGCTGAATATGCACCAAAGAAGATGGTTGAAGCTGATTAAGGATTACAGTTGCTCAATTCATTACCACCCTGGGAATGCAAACAAGGTGGGAGATGCATTATGTCGACAAGACCATGCTAGCTTATCCATAAAGAGGATCACAAAAGATCCAATATTTATGGATTTACAAAGGATGGATCTTGGAATTATAATGGAAGGGGAAAAATCATATCTTTCTCAAATGAATGTCCAACCATCTATACATGTGAAGATTAAAGAGGTGCAGAAAGAAGATGTACAGTTGCAAAAGAAGCTGTGAAATATTCCTGAATCCAGCCTTGATTATGATGGGATAATAAAGTTCAGGAATCGTGTTTGTGTACCTCCCATCCCAGAATTAAAGGAGCTGCTGGATGAGGCTCATAGTTCGTCATTCTCTATTCATTCTGAAAGCACGAAGATGTATAGGGACCTGAAAGAGTACTTCTGGTGGGATGGCATGAAAAGTGATGTTGCTGAATATGTCTCTGGATGCTGGGTTTTTCAGCAAGTTATTGTTGAGAGACAGAAGTCTAAGGGAATGTTACAACCATTAGCCATACCCGAATGGAAATGGAAAACATCACTATGGACTTTTTCACCGGACTTCCTAAAACATCCAAAGGCAATAATGCTATCTGGGTCATAGTTGATCATCATACAAAGTCTACATAATTCATTGCTATTAGAGTGTATTTCTCTCTAGATCAGCATACCAGGATATATGTAAAGGTACTGGTAAGATTGCATGGAGTAACACTTTCTATAATATCTGATCGGGATATGAGATTTAACTTGATGTTCTGGCGACGTCTTCAGTATACTCTGGATACAGAGTTGAGTTTCAGCACTGCTTACCATCCTCAAACAGACGGCCAGTCTTAGAGAACAATTAAAACTCTAGAAGATATGTTAAGAGCTTGGTCTATGGATTTCAAAGGTGGTTGGGATCAACATATACCTTTGGTGTAATTTTCTTATAATAATATCTTTCACTCCAGTATTCAGATGGATCTTTATGAATCCCTCTATAGAGTGAAATGCAGGACTCCATCTTGTTAGGATGGAGTTGGGGAAAGAAAGCAATTAGGACCTGATCTTGTTGATGAGATGGTAGAAAAGGTCAGATCTATTCAACAACACATAAGAATAGCTCAGAGATAAAAGAAAATTTATGCCGACAACCAAAGAAATGTCCAAGATTTTGAAGTGGGTGATAAAGGGTTCTTACGAATATCTCCCTGGAAGAGGTTCATGAGATTTGGAAAGAAGGGGAAGTTGAGCCCCATATATATCGGTCTTTTCAAAATACTGGATCGTGTTTGAAAGGTAGATTACCGATTGGCGCTTCCACTGAATCTCTCCCAAGTTCATGATGTGTTCCATGTATCTCTCCTGAGAAAGTACATACCTGGTCTTTCACATGTACTCAGCTCAGAAGTTGTACCGCTTGAGAAAGATCTTTCTTATGAAGAACATCCAAAAGAGATTCTGGATTGTAGCGAAAAAGTCCTACGGAACAAGACCACTCGCTTGGTGAAAGTTTTATGGAGGAACCACCAATTAGAAGAAGCTACATGGGAGCTTTAGGATACGATGATGGAGAGGTATCCTCATCTTTTTGTTATAAAGTGACGATTTTCGAGGTAGAAATTCATTTTAAGGGGGGTATAATGTCACACCTGAGACTTTTATGAGAAATATTTTGTTTTTATGTTATATAAATCATCAAAGGAATCTTTCAATACACACAACACTAGCTTGTCTTGCTTTACACGCAACCGCGGCCTTCCTCAATAGCTTGTGTCGTACGCAATACCGAGGTTCACTAAACAACATTATGCTATTAAAATATTATTAAAACTACCAGTTATGAATAGTAATACCCACTTTTTTAAATTTTGTAAATTTTATTTTTCAAAATGGACTTCATTTTTGGATTCGGAATAATGAAATTAGCCTAGGGTAAATTTTTTGTATTTTTCTGAAAACATTCAATTATTGATGAATAGTGAAAACACTGGGTTACTATTTAAAAACCAACTCTTTATTTAAATAATTATTTATTTAATTTAAATTTATTTTAGGTCAAAATTGATACATAATACCTATATAATTTCAATTAAATTCATTGGAGTCATTTTATAATAATTTTAGTTATAGAAAAAACTTTGTTGAACTTTTCACCGTCTTTTACCCAGATCCTAGGAGAATTTGCAAATTTACATAAAACTTAATTTTACCGCTTCTGTGAATGGAATTTCACAAATCCGAGAGACACGTTTTATGTCAGTAAGTAAAATGTGGTTCAATGAGATGAAAATAATTATTGGTGATTAGTAACTTTTTACTTTTTTTTTACCACGGTTAAAAGAAAATAGAGTAATTAAGGGTAAAAATGATATTATTATTACTCTAACGTATGTCATAATTCTATTGGATAAATTTAATTCTACCAAAAACAACCTTAGGAATAAAATATGACCATTTAGGCCCACTTGGAATAGATTAGGACATTTATTATTAATTTATTTAAAGAAGGGTTAAAATAGTTAAAATCAATTTTTAATAAGTAAATCATTTTAAATATAGGGTTATACATAAGATAAATTCGACTATAAATATTCAATAGAAATATAAAAATATTTCATACATAAGGGTATTTTATTTGTAATTTTATACTTTAAATAATTTAATTTATTTATGACACAATGATGATGCACTAATTATCTTATTAATGAAATATTCACATAATTGATTTTATAAATACCCAAATAAATGTACTTTGATACTTTTTAGGAATTACAATAATTTTATATGTTAGTATGACATGTTAGTGTTGATTTAATTAACTTTTTTCGAACTAATAATTCTTTTATGATTTTCACAAAAATCAATTACCAAATAGTATCAAAATTGACATAAAATAGTTTTTAAAACAAATATTATATTATTAATTGATATTATATTCCTAAAAATCTATGTTTCTGACAATATACTTATAAGATGATATGTGTATCATTAATGGTCTTCTTGGGAGTCTCTTGGATGTATATGGAATGTTTATTAACTATATAATATAAAAATACAATGTGACATGGTAAATGTCAGTCTAATTAACTAAGAGTTAAAACTAAAAGAAAAGGTTAATATAATGACCTAAACTTGTATAAATTCTATTTGATGAGATTATTTAGACCCATACCCACCTTATATTATAAATAAATCAATTTTGAGCTATTAAAAACCGAATATGACTTTATAATAAAATAATATATTTAGTTTTTTCAAAGGTGCCCTCTCCTCCCTTATAAAAGGGCGCCTCCTCCCTCTCTTCATCACACCACTTTGAGCCTCCATGCTCAGAAAACCCCTGCCCAATTCTCTTCTCCACTTCCATATAAACATCCTGGAGGCTCTGGTATTCTTCAAAGACCAATTTTAGTGCCCTAATAGAAGTTCTCAACGAGGCACTTCAAAGAATAGGTAATGTCCGATACAGATTCTTTCAACTTTATTTCTTCTTCCACTTATTCTTCTTTTTTTGTTTCATTATGAAGTAACAACATCAGTATAACTCAGAAACTGATATGTTATTATAATTATGAAACAACCCTATTTTACCATCTATCCAACCTATAGAAAATGAAATCACCACGCGTGCGTACGTACGGAATACTGTCTCCACACCGTGGTGAAATTTGTTTTTCCACTAGCATCTTACATGGATGGATATAATGCTGTAAAGAATAACTATATATGGTTATTATAACATCATAATGATTCTGATATATTATACCATCCACTTCAATTCTATTCAATAATTATGGGAATGATATCATCGCTCCTACGTACGTACGGACTACCATTTCCACGGCGCGATGAGATTAATTCCCCATGTTAACCATACATGAATAATCATAATGTTTATATAATGAATAGTAATGAAATTTATGAAATAATAATGCTACTGGATTTATGTATATATATATTTATGTCATCTATTTAGTTTCATTCAATTCAATAAGGAAACAAAAACAGCGTCATGCATACATACGGCCTACCGTCTCCATGAACAATGTATTTCATTCCTTTTATCGATCTATAATATATATATGTATATGATGAATATATATTATATATAAATCATGTTTTAAATTCTGGAATTATGTATATCAGGATATAAGTAATAATATCAATAATGAAAAGTCGAAACACATACGATAAATGAAATGATTTTACCCAAAATGCTATTTTAAAATGAAATTTACAAAATAACGGGTAATATAAAGTCATAAGTGAAACATATATGATAACATAACAATTAATATGATTATTTAATAAGTCAATGACATTATTTAAATCATTATACAGGTGGTTCAGATACGTACGAAGCATATCAGACCTAAGGTAAGGGATAATTTTGAAAATCTCATTTTTATCCGAGATTGCTTATTTGTAAGTATTTACTGGGGTTATTGCTATCACCCATGTCGATGTTTTATAAAAGTATTTTCAAGTATTTTTTAATTCCTTTTTACCCATTTTTTAATTTTACCACATGTTATGAAAGAATCTTATTTTTTACCATACAAGGTACTTTTTGACTTTTCCGACAAAAGTACGAGAAAAATGTTATTTTTATGTTATATGGCGTGAATGGATTTTTTTTATGTTTCATAACGCCTCATTTTCATAAATATTCCTCTACAAGTTTAAATGATTATTTTAAACAAAACCCTTTCTTTTAAAAGTGCATGACATTTTTCTTTTGAAAAGAAAATTATTTTGAAGAAGCAATGATATTTTCCTCAAGAATTCATTTCAAGTGTTTTATCAAAACCATTTTCCATCTAAGATGACTTTATTTCATATGTGTATGTTTCAATTATAATGTCTCTATTATTTACATGGTTTCACTTTTCTTGGTATAAAATGATATCCATTTCTTTTATATGGATTATGTGATGATGTGATGACGTTTATGAAACCCATTATATTCTTTGGGTTATGATGAATGTTTTAAGTTTATTTTGTGGAACAAGTAAGAATGATTTCAATATGAGATGGGTGGGACCTATATATCCCTCCAATTAATTGGGTACGGATTGATATCTCATAAGATAGACATGGATAGAACTGTAGTTAATCCGGTTCAGTGTTACAGGACTGGAAAGAGGAGTGAACTCGATTCAGAAAGGGACATTGTCCACTATGATGGTCTTGGCAGCAATGCCTTGGCTACTATGGAATTCATAAAAAGTGATGAATGGTTTCCACAATTACATGTTTTATTCCCATGCTATTTTATCATGATTGATGTTACTTTATGATATATGCCTTACGTACTTCCACGATTTATGTCTTTGCTCAATATTTTGATGTTTAAATTTCATGTTCAAGTTTTTTCGTCCAAATGTTTATGGATTGTTCTATGTTATATATGTTTTCCATTACTGATAATTTGATCTCACCCTTTTTATGTTTTATTTTCCCCAAGAAATAAATAAGGGTTTTAGTTAAGGAACCAAAAAGGGGAAGATCGTTATGGGAGTTGTTGAAGATTTTTCAAAATGATTAGAAGTTTATATTCTGAGTTTCCAAAGACACTAAACTATTATGGTCCTTCTGTGTCTATTTTTGTTATGTATTAAGTATTCCTCAAAATTAATGTAATATCTATGTACGTCAAGCTTTGGGTCTCTACAATGGAGCCACTTTGGTAGGAAAGTGTCATTAATAACTTTTTATTAAAAGTTAAAATAAAAATGTCACAAGCATGTATTATTTTACTAAAACAATTTTTTACATGGGGTTCTAAAAGTCATATTTTTTACTATAAATATTAATTAGAAATCTAAATATATTTCCTATAACATGATATTTTTTTATAATTTTTATACATTATATAAAAAAATTTATTTATGACACCATGATGATGCAGTGATTACCTCATTAATGAACGATTTAAATAAATTGTGAATATAAGGTAAAATATAAGCCTTAAACTTGTCAAAAACATATTTTATGGGTGGATTTAGAGCCATTATCACCTTATCCTCTAAATATATACTTTTGGGACCTTTAATATCTGAAATCCATTTTATAATAATGTAAATTTTGAAGACATTCCAAGAGTGCCCCTCCTCCCTCTTATAAAAGGCCCCCACCTCTACCCCTTACCCACAACTCTCAAGCATTGGTCTTGACCAAACTATTCTATTTTTATCTCTCCACATCCCTATATTGATACTAGAAGCCTTACCTTAGGCATAAATCTCTTCACGAAACCCTTTTGTTTCAAACCAAAGAGAGTTACCTGATTTAAAGGTAATGTCCTCTCTTATGTTCTTTTGCTTTATTTTGCTTCTACAACCCCCTAAACAATTTTATTCACTTATTTTGTAATAAAACCAGTATATTAAATATACTATGATGTTTTTATGAGAATTATTCTAGATACACTTACAGTCACCTCCATCTAATGGTTAGAGAACATAATGTTTCTCTGGATGGAGAATTACTGCATAACGAAACGATGATTGTTATATATTATCCTACCACCTATCATGGTGGCCATTATGATGGAAATATATTTATTTATGATATATATTATATTTATTTCATCTCTAATATTCTGTATTTTAAATTTAAAACATACTTTTATTCTTTTCATTTTGTGAAATGCGATAATTTAATTTGATGGAGTGTGGGCTACCGCCCCCTCAAGTGATGTGATTCGTTCATTAAATACATGGAATGTATAAAGAATTAAATTAATGAAATTATGTGACCTATATAAAATATATATTATTCTAGAATTATAATATATATATATCTCTCTCATATAGTTTTAATTTCATTAAATACGAAATAGAAATGAAAGTAGTGTTCATGCGTACGTACGACTTACCGTCTCCATGAACGGAGCATTTCATTTCATACCTCTAAATGTTATGTAATCTTATAAATGAAAATATTTACTAGATATATATGATATATATGATATCTACATCTTGAATATAATTCTGGATATAATTAATATTTTACCACATGAACAACTTGTAATTATAAGAAGTTTATTTTTGACTCAAGTACCAATGATCGACAAAACGACCATTTTTAACATAAATAATTACATAATGTTCATAAAATGGTAATAAATGATATAAAAGGAATAATTATATTAAAAATTGTTCTTATGAAAGTATAAATTAACTCTAGTTTATTATTCAGGAGATTAAAGAACGATCGAGTCAAGTCGGACACGAGGTAAGGGATCATACCTCTCTCTTTATTTTCAAGTAATATATTTTATGTCATTTCTTTTATGGTCCATATTATTATGTTGGAGGATGTTCTTAAATATTCACCATACTGTAATTTTTATTTTCATATGATGAGAGCCCCCCTTCTACTCTCATCAATTCATTTCAAGATTCTTTAAGTGGCGTCGTTAGGCTGCAGAGTTTTCATTAGGGATTTTTCATCTCACTTTTATTCCTAGGAGATTTATGATACATTTGCCACTATTTACTTTGAGTGGTGTATTTACTTCCCATTATTCTAATATTTATGTAATATACTTTAATTTATGGGTATTTACATCTTTATTGTATGACCCTTCTTCTATAGGGTTTACGTTTCGAAAGTTACTCAAATCAGTAAGGGAACCTTTCAACCTCCCCATTTAAAAAGATTTCTTTTTGTTAGGTATTTTAATTTTATTATGATGGGATATGTTATTATATATCCTTAATTATGTAAATGTTTTTTCCAAGTGATGACATACCCCTTTTTATCTCTCATCAGCTCATTTTTTTAATTCTAAAGTGACGTCATTGGGCTGTCAAATTTCTGTAAGGGAACTTCTTAACCCAATTTCAATTCTTTGGGTTAAACCTCTACTTCTTGTTTTTATTAGTCCAGGATTATGTGTGGAATATCTATGTTGTAATTTAAACAAACCATTGTGTGGATATACTATTCCTACACATAATCATCTCATTGATAAATTCATACGTCATTTATACGAACTTGTATGGGAAATTATAACTCAATATCATTTCATTAAGTTAAATACCTATGTCCTTGGTTTTGTTTTTCCAGGATTATGTGTGAATGACCTCGGATTGTTTAACACTTGATATAAACTTATATTGGGTGTATTTATACATTTCACACATAATTATTTCATTGATTTATCCTTGCCCTAATGACATGATCATTGAATGGGATTACGTCTCAATTTCTCTTCCTTGAGACACTTCTTGATGATATGCACTTTAATTCTTTTTAAAGTGTATTTACATCACATTTGAAATTCCATATCCATATTATTCCTTTACTGAAGTCATTTAAATGTTTTGAAAATGGTATACTTTCATGTGGCTTATAATTTAAATGTTCAAAATGGAAAATGACTCTTTTATTAAAACATTGTTTTAAATGGTTTTAAAGATTTATTATTTTAAACATTTATCATCTATGTCCATGTTTTAAAAAATTGTTTTAAGGATTTATTTATATGGAAATTTATGTTTTAATACCCCTGCTCTGACGTCGGCGGCCCGGAACCGGCCGCCGGTTCCCCAGCTCCGCCGTGGCCTGGAACCGGGCGCGACCTTGGTCCGTCCGGGGCGGCGCGACGGCGCCGCGCCCCTCCGCCGCGGACACGCTCCGACTGCAGTTCTTCGAGGTTCCTTCAAGGTTCTTTGGCACAACGCGATGATTCCACGGATTAGTTTGTTTCCAACGGCGTGGCACGACGATGCCACGTTTCTCCGCCCTTTCTTTAACATTTCCCACACGGTGCTTCGGCACCGCGCTGCCTTATACGAGCCACAACAAAAATCAACCAGTAAGGTGGAGGAGGGTCGGCCATGTTTGTGCGGTCCGACCTCCTCCTGTTATTTCGATAACAGGTGGTTAAAAATAGACGATAAACCAACGATGAAGTAATCAGGAACAAACGAAAAAATAAACCCCTAACTCTTCGAATCGTTGAGTGAGGGTTCCTCGTGGAAATAACCGTCGTGGAAGAAGACGTCACGGAAGAAGAGAGTCGCGTCGCGGGGACTGCGTCGCATTGTCGATCTCCGAGGAATCCGGCATTCTCTGCATTCTTCATCGAAGAGGAATATGTTCTTCAAGCTCCTTATATTTTCTCCCAAAAACTCCCAAAGCAACAAGACCCCATCAAAAATAAAATAAGTCCCTTACTCATTTTATTAACATAACTTAAGAATTTGAAATTTAAACATTCAAATTAAACTCACCTATTTAATTAACTTATGTTATCAAAGTTAATGGTGAGTTGAAGTAGTTAGGGAATATTAAGGGGTGGGATTCGTGTGGGCCCCACCACTCTCATAACCTCCCATGAGAAGTTGGGTGGTTACCCCAACATCCACTCAACGGATAAACCACTTAAAGGAAATAAAAATTGTAACCCAATTTTTATTTTATCTTCCACAAATTTTTAACAACTCCTCCAATGAAAACACAACTCTGGAAAAGGTGTTCCTAAGCAATTACAGGCGCTATGACTCCATTGGTGCCCATGGAATTCGATTCCGAGAACCGGTTCAAATGTTAGAAAAACCTGATCATTCGTTCAGTAAACGTACCCGAGCTAAACTTCGGATAGAAATTTCGGGCACACCGGGCCTCGAAATCAAGTGTCATTAGAAACTACGTTCTTCTAAAATTCCCAAGAAAATTAAGAAAAAATTTCCCTTGAATTTTATGGGTCTTTACATTACTCCCACCTCATGGCTTTACATCCCCGTAAAGGTACATAAAAAAACTAGGGAAACAAATGTGGGTACTGGGCATGCATCTGAGACTCCCACTCCCAAGTGATCTCCAGGAGGTTCCCGTGCTGCCATTTTATCCGCACTAGAGGAATCGACCGTCCTTGTAGGACCATCTCCTGTCAATCCTCGATCTCCACTGGGACCTCCGCAAAAGTCGCCCATTATCAATTTCTAGCTCCCCAAGGTCAACGATATGCGTCAGGTCGTGCACATATCTCCTCAGCTGAGATACGTGGTAGACGTCGTGCACTCGGTGCAACTGAGGTGGTAGAGCCAGGCAATAAGCCAGCTCGCCAATCCTACTGAGGACCTAGAATGGTCCGATGAAGCGTGGAGACCACTTTCTGCCTCGTCCAAATCTCTGTATACTATGTCGAGGTGAGACCTGCAAGAAGATGTAGCCGCCATCCTTGAACTCTTGTGGCCTCCGCCTCCTGTTAGCATAATACTTCTGTCGGCTCTGAGCTATCCTCATCCACTCATGGATGACCTGGACCTTCTCTGTCGTGGCATGGACTATCTCTGGTCCCACAAGTGCTGACTCCCCAGGGTCTTTCCAGCACAGAGGTGACCTGCAAGGTTGGCCGTACAACGCCTCGTATGGTGCCATCCCGATGGTGGAGTGGTAGATCTTGTTGTACGCGAACTCCACAAAGGGTAGGTGGTCCTCCCAGCTGTGACCAAAGTCGAGGACACATGCGCGAAGCATGTCCTTGAGAGTCTGAATGGACCTCTCCATCTGACCATCTGTATGAGGGTGAGAGACAGTACTCAGACGTAGCTGTGTCCCGAATGCCTCCTGCAACCCCTTCCAAATCCGGGAAGTAAAGCGAGGATCTCTATCAGAGACGATAGATGATGGAACACCATGAAGTCGTACAATCTCTTGAACATAGAGGTGTCCCAAGCTCTCCACTAAGCCCTGCTCTCTGATGGGTAAGAAGTGAGCCTACTTGGTGAGTGGGTCTACAATCACCCAATTTGAGTCGTGACATCTGGAAGTGCGTGGAAGCCCTGTCACGAAGTCCATAGATATCTCGTCCCACTTCCACTCCGGGACCTCCAAAGGTTGTACCAAGAATTCTGGTACCTGGTGCTCTTCCTTCACCTACTGGAAGTTGAGTCATCAAGAAACGACCTCTACCACGGCCTTTTTCATGCTCGGCCACCAGTGCTGTCATCTGAGATCCTGGTACATCTTCGCCACTCCAGGATGTAACGCCAAAGGTGAAGTGTGAAAATCCCTCAGCACCTTTTCTCGTAAAGCAACTGGTACCATGGTACATCCTCTGAAAATGACTTAGTGCTCTCCTCCTAAAGAGAAACCATCAGGTGCCTGTCTTGAGGATATCTGCGCACGCCGCGTCTCACAGTCGGCATCCCCACACTGTGCTTCTCTAACCCGATGCCGTAGTGGAGGAGTGACTATGAGTGACTGAAGAAATTCTACTCCATCTCTATCCATGAAGGATATCTGCAATGCAGCAAGCTACTCATTCGCCTCCCAAAGTAGTTGAATGCTCGTCCTCCTGCTGAGAGCATCAGCTACTACGTTCCCCTTCCCAAGAGTATAGAATATCTCAAAGTCCTAGTCCTGGAGGAACTCGAGCCATTGCCGCTGTCTCAGGATCCGGTCCTTCTAAGAGAAGATGAACCTGAGACTCATATGGTAAGAATAGACTATAAAGTGCTCGCCCATCAGATAGTGTCGCCACATAATCAGAGCGAAGACCACTACTGCTAAATCCAGGTCATGGGTAGCGTATTTCTTCTCATGCTGCCTCAACTGACATGATCCATAGGCAATCACGGCCCGGTCCAGCATCAGTACACATCCGAGTCTGGCCCCTGATGCATCGTAGTAAACTACGTACCCTACTCCCTCCTCTGGTAACCTCAAGATAGGCGCGCTGGTCAATCTCTGTCTCAGCCCCTGGAAGTTCTGCTAACATCGGTCTAACCACACAAAGGGTTTCCCCTTCTTCGTCAAAGCTATGAGTGGTGCCGCAACTCTGGAGAAGTCTAGCACAAATCTTCTGTAGTACCCAGCTAGTCCCAAGAAACTCCACACCTCTGTCACGCTCCTGGGTGGCTCCCAAGCTAGCACTGCCTCGATCTTTGCAGGATCCACCGCAACTCTCGCCTAAGAGATGACGTGTCCCAAGAAGGGGACCTCGCGTATCAAGAAATGACACTTCGAGAGCTTTCTATAAAGCTGGTTCTCTCGGAGTGTGTCTAGTACAACCCGTAAGTGGTAGGCATGCTCCTCCTCAGTCGTCGAGTAAATCAAAATGTCGTCGATGAAGACCACGACAAATCGATCGAGGTATGGCTGAAAGATCCTGTTCATGGGGCCGTGAACACTACTAGAGCATTGGTTACGCCAAATGGCATAACCAAGAACTCATAGTGGTTGTACCGACATCTGAAGGTCGTCTTCTGCAGGTCCTCGTCCCAAACTCTGAGATGATGATAGCCTGATCTAAGGTCTATCTTCGAGAACCACCGTGCTCCCTTGAGCTGATCGAAAAGGTCATCAATCCTCGATAGCAATTACATGTTCCTCACTGTCACCTGGTTCAGGAAAAGAAGGTCGACAAAAAGTCGCAAGCTCCCGTCTGCCTTCTTGGAAAATAATATTGGGGAAGCCCAGGGTGAAACACTGGGCCGGATGAATCCCTTGCCCTGTAAGTCCTCCAACTATACCCTAGCTCTCGAAGATCAGCGGGGGCCATCTGATATTCTGGAGTGGATATCGGGGCTGTCCTGGGGTACAAGTCAATATAAATGTCTACCTCTCTACGAGGAGTAGTCCCAGAACGTCATCGGGGAAAACGTCCGCATACTGATCCCCCACTACAGGAAAAACTAGGACTCTGCATGTCAACTGTTCCTAGGATGAGGCTAGCCAACTGATGAGTGATGGGTTGTCCTCTCCTCTACAGGTGGCCATCCTGTGCTGCGAAGGCTCCCTTCTCACCAGTGAAGGTGAACCTGCTCCCGTCGGTGCGTACACATTGCACCTTGCGCCTAATATAGTCAATCTGAGCATGGACTGTAGATAACCAATCCATGCCCAATATGACATCGTAAGGCCTCGACGCCGCTACAAGAAGATCCCAGCCGAAGCTCTCGCCTCCTAGAGTAAGCTCACACTACCGGCACCAGTGCGTAATCATCGAGTCTGCTCCTCTAGGAGTCTCTAGCCGTAAGGATCGAGCCAACGGCTTCGTCAGGATCTCCAAGCTCCGAACAAGGGCAGCGGCTATGAAAGAATGACTCACTCCTATTTCAATAAGAACTGCAACAATGGTGGAATCGACATAGATAGTACCTCAAATCATCTCGGGCGCGCCGTGGTCGTAGGCCTCTACTGTCTGAAGTTGTGCTTGTGTCTGCCCGCTAGCTCCTTGTGGTCGGGGTGGACCTCTTTTGGTGGTGGTGGTAGAGCCCCAAAGCGTCTCCCACCACCTGCTGCTCGGCCAGCTCCACTGCCTTGTCCACCTTCCCCCTACGGACCACCATGGTCCACCCTATGCCTCTTCCTGGGTGGTCCCTCAACCATCTGCTTCTCCTCTACACGGCGGGTCGGGTAGTCACGAGCCATGTGACCCTGCCCGCCGCATGCGTAGCATTGTCTGCCTCTCGAAAGACTGGCTCCGCGCTGTGTGCCCCGCACTGCTGAGCCAGTGTCCTGAGGTTGTCTGCCTGAGGGTCTGGTCTGCCTGGGCCCATGAGTCATCTGTCGACTACCTACTGCAAAAGACTCTACTATGTGCCGCCCTGCGGTAGGTCTCACTGCTGAAGTAGGCTCAGCAAGGAATCTTTCAATCAGAAGGGCTCGCTCCAAAACTCCTTCCTTTGTCGGAATGATCAGGGAGATTAGAGATGCCCTGATATCCTTTCTCAAACCCTACTCTAAGGTCCGGGCACAGAAGAATGGGTCCCATACCATGTCTTTCGAGTAGCGCGAGAGATCGGTAAATCTCGCCGAGTACTGGGCGACCGTCAAGCTGTCCTGCCGCAGCTGAAGAAGATCCCAGATGTGCACTGCATAGAGGGTGGTTGGGATGAACTCCGAGCGAAAGAGGATCTCAAAGTTCTTCCAGAGGAGAGATGCCTCATCGTGCACCTGGAGCATCAAGATCCATCATCTGCCTACTACTGCGTGCAGTAGGCTCACTACGAGGATCACCATGAGGTCCGCTGGTGTCCTCACAAACCTGAAAACCCGTACAACTGCCTCCAGCCAATCCTTGGCTGACTAAGGGTTCGTCTCCCTGCGGAACCTGGGCGGTCGCTGACGCTGAAACTCATGCAGTGCACTAAGGTGGTGTGCATCGTCAGTGGCTGGGGCAGGTATCATCGGTGGCTCAGCGGGTAGAGGTTCCGCCGGTGCCTCTACTGTAAAAGGGCCCTGTACCAAGGCCTCGTTGCTCGGTGGGCTATCGTCAAACTCAACTCTCGGAACCCTAGCTGGCTGCCATTGTGGGGCCATCCAGAAAAGAAACAGGTGCGCCATGATCAAACAGTATACCTGGTAAGCTGACATAAAGTAATCACAAAGAAAACATGAATCACATATGCAATCAATGTTTTTGTGTATTAAGTTAGAAATCAGTAGTCATAGTCCTGGTGTACGGATACGTTGTCCACCGCACCAACACTGGACTCCCTGGACTGATAACCACACCCAATACGCTTAGCAGTATTTCTTCACATAGAAGAAAGTTCATAGTCCAATGTTCTGCGGTAGAACTGAAATCCTCTGATACCAATTTGTCATGACCCGTCCTCAGGGCACGTGTCGTGACAACCCCAAGCCTGCCTTCTATAGGCCAGGGGCTGGCGACTAGCACCAAGGCATAATTCCTAGTAAAAAGGGAAGGCATTACCTTTGTAATGTAAACAAACACCATAGAGCAAGCAAGCAGAAGTAAACACTAAGTAAACACTGGGTACAAAAGTAAGTGCGAAAAAGTAAGTGGGCCAGGATACAAACCCAAACTGAAAGTAAAGTACAACTGGAACAGGAAAACAGCAACTGAATGTAAAGTCACAGCCTTGTGCCATCCACTGGAAGTCCCACCTGAAGGGTGAGTACAGATAGCCTCCACATCTCCTCGGGTCCAACCGTCCACTCTGAGTATGTCTCGCCCAGTGGTCCACCTCCGAGTACTGACCTGCTCCACAAGCCTCAACCGCGATCAACACTGTCTTTCGTCTGCAACCAACACAACGTAGTGAGGGCATAGCCAATGCAGGGGTGAGTATAAGCTACTCAGTAGGGACCCCGAGACCCCCGAAGGTCTCCCAGAATCCACAACGGATAATCCACAAAAGAATAAAAAATCACGAAGTAACATCTATCACCACTTAGGTATATTCCCAGACATATACCTAAGTCATCAATTCTCATTCGGCTCCAACATCTGAGCCCGAGTACAACACAGTCCACACAGGAAAACAGAACCCATTCCACACAGGAATGAAAAACGTAATCCACACAGGATATCAAGTCAAACTTATCGAAGATAAGGATTGAATTTCAAGATTCATCTCACACAGGTATACATCTTTGTATGACAGTAGAGATGATCAGATATTGCCACTGATCCATCTAAGTCGTCAAAACCACATAGGATCGATAGGTACTAACCCCCGCAATGACCCACAAAGGATCGATACGTAACTAACCCCCGTAATGACCCACAAAGGATTGATAGGTAACTAACCCCCGCAATGACCCACAAAGGATCAATAAGTAACTAACCCCCGCAATGACCCACACAGGATCAGACCCACACAGGATCTGTAGGCGCTGGCCCACACAGTACCGCTGAGCGCTGACCCACATAGGATCGGTAGCATTGATCAACGTAGGATCGCTGAGTGCTGTAGTTGTCATCGTCAAATGCACGGAGGATTTCTGCACAGTCGTCATCGTCGTCGCAGTCACAACTAGCTCTAGGGTTCCAGCACACAGCAAGCTCGTTCAGGAGGGTCCGCTCCACGAGCCGAAGGGTTGATACATCAACTGACACATATTCTGGAGTTGATGTATCCAAAAGTCCCGTATCGTCAACAGGAACTCAACGTCACTGACGGCGCGTCAATCGGACGCCCGGTCTGAGAGTTATTGGTTTTTTCGTTCCAGGGACCCGGTTGGGTTTTAAGTCAAAACCAACCCGACCACACTCCAACTGCGTCCAAGCCACGATCGGAGTAATCCAAAAGGTCCGTCTCACTAAGTGTAATCCATCAAAGTCGACGGCATGTCAATCGGACGTTCGGAGCTAAAGTTATAAGTGTTTTCGCTCCGAGGTCCCGGTTGGTTTCATTTACGAACCAACCCGGCCGAACCCAAAGTACTCCGAAACTTTTAGTGTAATATATTGAAATTACCATCTCATTCCAAGGATCGCATCTCTGCTGACGGTGCATCGATCGGAGGTCTGCAGCCCATGTTATGGGTAATAGACCGTAATAGTCCGGTATTATGGGGTTCGGGCCCGGTCCGACCCGGCCCGATACCCACTGGGTCGGCCCGAACCAGGTCGACCCGACCCGGGTCCGGCCCACTTGGGCGCGGCCCAGCCTGGTGGCCTGGTCTGGCGGACAGGCCAGGGCACCCGGCCCGGCGCGCTGGCGTGCTGGCCAGGGGCTCGGCCTTTCGGCCGAGCGGATGGGGGGGGGCACCTGCCCCCCATATTTTCGTAACTGCGCCCCCCATTATGGGGGGCCGCTCGAGCTGGTCGCCTGGGGTTTGTAACCCCCGGCTCTTCCACTGACCGGCCGGCCTGCACCAGCCGGCCCGCTACTGCGGACATGAAACCGGCAAGGACGGTCCCCCCTGCTCTGACGCCAGTGGCCCGGAACCGGCCACTGGTTCCCCAGCTCCACGGCGGCCCGCAACCGGCCACGGCCTTGGTCTGTCCTGTGCGGCGCGATGGCGCGGCACCCCTCCGCTGCGGCCCCTATCCGGCCGCAGTGCTTCGAGGTTCTTTCAAGGTTCTTTGGCGCAACACGACGGCACCGCGTATTAGTTTGTTTCCAACAGCACCGCGTCTCTCTGCCCATTCTTTAACATTTCCCGTGCGGTGCTTCAGCACCGCGCCACCTTACATGAGCCGCAACAAAAATCAACCTACAAGGAGGAGGAGAGTCGGACGTGTTTGTGCGGTCCAACCTCCTCTCGTTATTCTGATAACAGGCGGTTCCAAATAGACGATAAACCAACGATGATGTAATCAAGAACACATGAAAAAAATAAACCCCTACCTCGTCGAATCATTGAGCGAGGGTTCGTCGTGGAAATAACCGTCGTGGAAGAAGACGTCGCGGAAGAAGAGTGTCGTGTCGCGGGGATGGCGTCGCGTTTTTGATCTTAGATGAATCTGGCGTTCATCACGTTCTTCATTGAAAAGGAATAAGTTCTTCAAGCTCCTTAGCTTTTCTCCCAAAAACTCCCAAAGCAACACGAACCCAACATAAATAAAATAAGTCCCTTACTTATTTGATTAACATAACTTAAGTATTTGAATTTTAAACATTCAAATTAAACTCACTTATTTAATTAACTTATGTTAACAAAATTAATGGTGAGTTGAAGGAGTTAGGGAATATGAAGGGGTGTGGTTCGTGTGGGCCCCACCACTCTCATATCCTCCCATGGGAAGTTGGGTGGTTACCCCAACTTCCACTCAACGGATAAACCAGTTAAAGGAAATAAAAATTGTAACTCAATTTTTATTTTATCTTCCACAAATTTTTAACAACTCCTCCCATGAAAACGCAACTCCAGAAAAGGTGTTCCTAAGAAATTATCGGCGCTGCGAATCCATCGGTGCCCTCGGAATTCTATTCCGAGCACCAGTTCAAAAGTTATAAAAACCCACTCGTTCGTTCACTGAACTTACCCAAGCTAAACTTCAGATAGAAATTCCGGGCACACCGAGCCTCAGAATCAAGTGCCTTCAGAAACCGCGTTCTTGTAAAATTCCCCGGAAAATTAAGAAAAAATTTCCCTTGAATTTTACGGGTCGTTACAGTTATAGTCGTTTCGGGTGTTAACTTACTCAATTTATTTTATATGTTTTGTTACATAAGTCGTGTATGTTATGGTTAGTTTGTACATTATTCATATATATAATAATATAAAGTCCTTAAACATTATTTTTAATCATCAAATGATAATTATACTTGAATGGATACGATGGGAAATGAATTTTATCGCGTTAGTGGAGACGGTAGTCCGTACGTACGCACAAGAAACAATATCATTCTTTTGATATTAAAGGAATATATAATTGGATGTTATATCATATATAAAGAATCATTATAATGTTATATTTATTATTTACATGAATTACATGTCATTATTATACTAATCCAAATAATAATTTATTATATAACAATTACACCATGACGTGGAGACGGTAGGCCGTACGTATGCACGTATGGTGACATGTCATTCAAAGGATGGATAGAATACTGAATATGGTTATACCATAATTATAATAAAATCAAAGTATATAGAAGATAATGGATTAATTATTTTAGAATGTAAATAAAAAATAACGAAGAAGTTGATGAAGAAAGGAACTTGAAAGTGGGTGGTGAAAACATTATCTCTTCTTCGGGACCTTCCTTTTGATTTGATCAAAAGGGCTCCATAGGATGGATTTATGATCAAAATAAGGCCTCTATGTTTAATTTAGGGAAGTTGAGAGAATATTTGTGTAGGGTTTGACCGAGCCAAAAGGCTTCTATGATGTGAATTAGAGGGATGGGGAAGTTCCTTTTATAAGAGGGGTGAGGGGAACCTAAGGAAAAGATAGAAATATTATTTTATAATAAATTAATATTCAGTTTATAATGGTTCAAAAGTATATTATTTAAAGGATAAGGTGGTTATGGGTTGAAAAAACTCAAACAATAGTTTTTAGACCATATTGGGTCACTTTATTCACCTTATCATTTAGTATTAACTCTTAGTTAATTAGTTTGACATTTACCATGTCTCTTTGTATTTTTATATTATGTAGTTAATAAACATACTATATAAATTCAAGAAACCACCAAGTGTTCCATTAATGATACACCAATCATGAAATAATTCCATTGGAAGAACCTTATATTTTTATAAATAGAATATCAAATTTTAATATAATATGTGTTTTAAAAACTCCGTTATGTCAATTTTGACAGTATTTAATAATTGATTTTTTTTAAAGTCTTAACAACTATATTAATTAGAAATAAAATCATTTAAGCAATACTAAAATGTCATATTATCCAATAAATTTTTTTGATGTCAACAAAAAATTCAAATTATATTTATTTCGATATTTATAATACTAATTATTTGATTCATTCATTAATAAGGAAAATACTGCATCATTATTATGTCATAATTAAATTTAATTATTCAATGTCTAAAATTTATAAATAAAATACCATTATGTAGGAAATATTTGTAGCTTTCTAATGAATATTTATAGTTTAAAATAGAACATATATAACCCTATTTAATGTTTTCTCTAAAAGATATATGCTTATGTCATTTTTGTATTTACTTTAACTTAATTAATATAAAGTTTCATTATAACTTACAAGTGGATCCATGGGGTCCCAAAATCGACCCATAGATTCCAATGGTTGGAAATGTATCAACCAAATGGGTTAGGACAAGTTTTAAGGTAATTTATTATTATTATAATATTATTTTGTAACCCTTATTTATCAGCTTTACCTTTTAACCATGGTAAATAAAATATTTACCGAAGTAGTTATTCAAAATGTTTAAAAAATAAATATACCAATTTACCCAATTTGGACCTCCTAATTCTAAATATGGAATCAATTTTTATAAATTCAAAACACAGAAGTGGGAGAAATTAACTTAAAATTAATTTCTGTTGTAAAAAACGTATTTTTAAGAAATAATAACTATCAAAAGATTGACACGTGCTTATGTCAAGTTTAAATGTGAAATTATTTCCAATGAACAACATTGGATTAAATGGTAAAAATATAGTATAATTATACTATAAAATCACTCAAATTCATAATTTATCACTATTAATTATTTCGATTAAAAATGTTGTTTTTAATTAAAATTTAGTAATTTTCAATATTCATCAAAATATGAAAGTTACCCAAAATGTACCAAAAATTCACCCTAAGCTAATTTCTATATTTAAAATCAAAAAATGAAGTACATTTTGAAAGATAAAATGTATAAAATTTCAAAAAGTGGGTATTACTATTCATAATGGCTAGTTTGATTTGTTGTGGTTTGCGTTAGAACTCGAAGTTGAATACAACACATGCTACTGTATTATTCAAAAAGAAGAGTACCATGGAAGTTTGGGGTGCTATATTAGTTCCACTACTATTCATTGTTCTTTTTAGTGTTTTGATTATCTTTTTTATGAGGGTATTAGAAGAGGATCTTATTTAGTAGGCTATTTTGATCACTTTACAAATATATAAACTATTTTTCTATTCAACTAGAGTAGGTTGGTGGTCGAGTAGGATGTTACCAGCACATGGTTTTTTAGAAGAAATTTGGGATTCGTGGTCGAAGTCATCATTATTTTTTTGGTACTTGTTTTTTCCATCACATTTTTTTAGTAATGTATGGAATTTAATGATGCACATGGGATATATATATATTAGTATTTTTTTAGTTTTCCCCCTCTTATATCTATATTCCACAAGTTTATCTTAGCGGGTAATACCTCCCATGTGCACGTTTACTATACCCATGGTGTTATTCACCACCTCGCGGCCTATTGAAGGTGGGAATCAAGCAATCAATATCATTACCCCTTCATTCAGTACATTTGAAGGGGGGGGGGGTCGTCACATAGAAACTCATGTATTACAATGTGGACACTTCTACTCAATATTTATTTTTTAATATATTAATCTTTTAAAAGAATAATTATTTATTTCAACAAATAAAATTCTCAAATTTTAACATGAATTATTATTTTCTTGTACCCATCTATGAACCCTGTGAAATTAATTATAAAACATTGAATGAGAAAAAATGTCTTAGTAAGGTTAATAAATAGAATGAAATAAATCATTAGTCGATATAATCTTATATAATTTTTGTTTCTTTTGAATGTAAACTTATTATCATACGTTATGAAATAGTTGATTCATGTATAAAAATTTCAATAATAAATAAAACTTATAGGTAGCTAGGGGAATCATATTATTATCATACATACTAATGTTGTAACCCTTATGGGTACCATTATAATGTAACCCTCTCCTTTAAAATTTAATAAGACTCACAGTTATTATAAGATATAACCATTGTAGTTACACTTGGAATAACCATGACGGTCAACTTCCATCATATCCAATGAATTGGAGGGATATCATAGACACACCCATCTCTGGTATATAACAAATCCACCCACCATCATAATCAGTCCCCATGAACTTTAACTTAATCATAATACGTTAAATCTTTCATCATAAAAACATGCATTAAAGAAAATACAATATTTTGAATTAATGTTTCACACTCAAAATGTAAAAAAATCATTTAATATATCCTAGTAATCTTGTAATGTAATATTTAAACCATTAAGTCGTCGTGAAGGTATGAAAATATGCTCATGTTGTAAAATTTGAAACCAAAATTATGAAAATGCATTTAATATCATAGATAATCAAAAATGATTAATTTATTACTTAATTTAGAACCTCTTATACATATATTTTATAGATTATAATTTTATTATGTTCATTTTTAACTATTTTTATGAGTTGTGATGATAAAATATGTCCTTCCTAGAGCATTTGTTTCTTGTTTTGTGTTTCGTTGACATGTATATAAATATAGAAGTTCATGTCGAATGAAAATAAAAAATAAGAGGTGAAATGAAATGGTATTTATAAACATATAGATTTTAAATTATCCCATATATAATTTTCTATTCTTATAAGAGGATGATTAATTTGATAAAACATTATTGATGGATGTTTAATTTATGATGGCGAGTCTTTCGACCATAAAAAATTAAATTCATTTCAATTGATTTGATCTCTATATATTAGTAATATAACATGGAATGAGTAATAATAAAAATTTTAAAATATGATTAAAAAATAATAGTATTTTTATGATGATCCATGATGGCTTTAATAGAAAACAAATTCTCATTATCCTTGGAGACGTTTAATCACCAGAATTTGGACAATGATTTTATTTCACAAAAAATGAAGATATGAGAAAAAATATGAATATAATATATTATATTGTGAATATAAAATTCTAGTATATACATGAAACTAATTTTGTTATAAATTTAATGATTAATTAATTTAAGAGATGTTATAATAATAAAAATAAATTAAGAGGTGTTGTTTAAAAATGTTACCTCTTGAATATAACCTCCTAGAAGGATCCCATAATTAACATGGAATTGGGTTTTTTGGTAAAAAAATTAACCAATATAATGTGTATATGGAAGTGGATGTTATACTTTTATAAATTATGGTAATGATAAAAGGATTGATGTTATAAATTTATGTGAAGTAACGGGTGCCATGTTATAATTGAGGTGAGAAGCACTTTAGGAATTTCTAAAAATATTAAAATATAATAAGACAATTCTCGAGTCAAATAAATAAAAACATCCATTTAATGTACATAGGATGAAGATTCTGACCATGTCTTTTCCCTCATGACCTTATTTAATATTTTTATATTTTTTAATATTATAATAAATTAATATTTTCATGAATTATTATTATTTTAAAATTTGATATTATTCACTACTTTGACATTAAAAACAAGTTAAAAAGAGTAAAATTACAAAAAATAATTTATTATATCATATAAATGTCATATAAATCAATATTATTCATGGATAATAATAATTTTCAAAAAATATAATTATTTTAATATTTTAAAATTCATTTATTTTAATTATTTATTATATTAAAAAATACGACATCATCATTGTTTAAGAATTTATGGTATTTATTCGTTCACGGTAATATAAAAAAATCCGTGTATAATATAAATCATTTATATATCCAAATATTATTTATGTTCAAACATTTGTTCAAGAAAATAATGTTTTAAAAATTGTATACTTAAACAAAAGCATAGTGTCAACAGTATTTTTGGAAAATTGCCACTTTTAAAATAATAAATGCTTCTATACGAAATTGAATTATAAACCCCAGTACAAAATAAATAATTTTATTTTTTAATTCAAATATAAAAAAAATTAAAAAATAACCATCTTTATTTTTCCTTGTGAATAAATTAATGATTTTAATAAATACATATATTTTCACTATTCATTAAAAAATAAAACATTTTATAAAATGTTAAAAATATCACTATAATAAAATTTTTATATGATGATATCAAAAATCAATCACGTTTTACATAATAAATTTTATAAAACCTCCAAAAATTATTTATTTCAATTTTACAAAAAAAGAAATAACAATAAATTTTTGAAGATTTTGTTTGATGAAAAAAATGGATTTAGTAATAATCTAATAGAAGTACATTAATAAAAATAATATAATTATTTATAATTAATTAATTAATATATTATCAAGGAGTATGACTACTTTTTATATCATAATATTTGAAATACTATTCATTCACATCAATTTAATGGATGTGCTATAATTGTCATATTTATATAATAAAATTCTATTGTTTGTTTAGGCTCGATCTATCGTATATTCTATGCTATCAAAAATACTTTTTCCTATTTAAATAACCCTAGGATGTTACACATGAAGATTCAAAATTATTTCTCTAATTAAGGATTCCCATTAAATAATCACTGAAAAACTCTAAATTTACCAATTAATATATAATATTAATAAAACCTTAAAAATTAATTACTACACCATTTTTTGAATTTATAAAAAAATTATTCTTATAATTTAAAAATTTATCAATAACCATAAAACTGGAAAATTGGTGAGGTTTAAAATATTGAAATTCAAAGTAACAGTAATGAAAAAAAACAATATTGTCTCAATCATAAACTAAAGAAATTTTACTTATTCACCTTATTTAATTAATTTATCACTTCATATTAGTTTTATTGGAGGGGATTGTTCATGATAATTATGGAATGAGATCATTGGTGAGGTGTAATTTGAAAAGGATCAACATGGATGGATTCACCCTCCCTCTCATGGTTTTTACCTTTCCTAGTTTCAATATCATTTTACTACTATTATATGTTTTCATTGGTTGGATTTCATCTATTAATCATTTCGTTTACTCTGATAATGTGTGATGTTTTCTTATTTACCAATTAATATACGGTATAATATTTTGAGTGTAATTTACCATTATTGGTTTAGACTCTCGCAAATAGTCTCCAATCTCTGGAAAATGAGGAGGTGCTTCTAAGGTCATGTAGTGCTCTATCTTGATCTATAAGATGGATTACTGAGTTAGGATATTACTAAGTGGTATTAAACCATTGTAACAGTTATTATTATATTTTAGGACTTGATAGATTAATTTATCACTGATTTTAAAATGGGAAAAACATTTACATTGTGCATCACGAACTCCTGTATAGTGACAATCCAAGTTACCCAATGTACACATTTTTTTCCTTTTCATTTCACTATTATGATTCATATGTTTAATAAATTATGACATTAATGGTATGGTTGTTTTATTACTCTAATAATTTGGTAAAAATATTCTTTTGTTCATGAATCATTTTAGGCATGTTGAGAAACCCGGACATCCACATGACTTCATGCGAGTGCAAAATGGTTTTAAAATGGAACTGGGTTTCAGAGAACAAAATTGTGGATGCCTTTTGGGAAAACATGTTTTTTTAAACTAGAAAAAATTGTAATTCAACTAGTGTTCCCATAAATAACCTATTGTTGTAATATTAATTAATTAAAACCTCTATAATGAATTTCACATGTTATTTTATTGACATTAATTTGATATAGTCATGCCCAAATGGTTCACAAAAACTCTATAATACTTGTTCCAATTATTATTGGTATCCATGTGAGTTTTTTATGAAATATATTAATCCTCAGTGGGATAAGGTATAATGAAATTTTGATTTTATTTTAGATGTGAATCTCTCTATATAGAGATGTGTTCATAGCGGGGTGAGTTAGTGGCCATTCCTATTAGGCGGTTGATCATGAATTGTTTGGTATATGGATTTTTTATAACTCTATGTGTGTATGATAGTTAATAAATAAATATGATTATTATTTTTAATAGCATACCATTTTTATTTGAGCCTAAAATAGGAATATTTTATATTCAATGTCCATGTTTTGATATCGAGTACAATTTGGGAGGATGTTTGGAAATAAATTTTTTTATAGAGGTTTTGTAAATTGATGAAAAAATTACAATTCTAATCCATTTCATGTTATTCTTATGTTTTAGGACATAAATAATTTTTTTCAACAAATAATTTAATTAGATGTTGAACTATATTGGTATTTGGAGGCCCAATTAGATCATGAATTAATGACCATATGTTTTATCATGTATCTAAGACCAACTTTGATGTATTTATGAATATTAAAAATTAAAAATCAAAAACTGAAAAAAATTACAATGATGACCCAAAATCTTGTCTGATTATTTTTATGAAAAATTCATGTTTTAATTCATCCATTAAGTGGCTCAGCCAATGAATTAAACAAACATTAAAAAATATATCAAAATATTGGAGCACCCCCAATTATGGGCCTATATATTTGAATCTATCTTTATAAATGGGATCAACTTTTGTGTTAATATAGATAAGAGTATTGTGAAAAATTATATATACATTATTATTTTTATATTTATTCTCTTTCATGCACATAAGGGAATTGAAAAATAAAATATTTTAATGTGAAGATCTTACCCATTTATAAAATTATTATTTACTCTTTCATCTATAACATTGGTTTAATGTTTCTAATTAAAATTTATATTTCATGATTAAATCATTAATGCGGAGACTAACAACTTTTCAAATGATTTTTTTGAGATTTGATGCTTTTATGGATTTAAAACATGTGATAATTATTAATATATATCACATTGGTCATGGTTTTCAGAATTTTCAAAAGAAAAGGAATGATATTTGGATATTTTATACCCTGTTATATGGATATTAAGATATTATACACATTAATTATAAATGAATACACCACTCTACTCTTCTTTCATCACCATTTACCACTTTTTGATATTTTAATCTCATAATAATTGTTCCAAAATGATCTCTAATGTTAATAAAAGTTTAATTTTTATTTCTTAACTATAATAACATTCATTATATCTATTTATAATTTCTTTAGGTAGTGTAAATTTATTTGAATTTTGGTTCCCCATTCCCCTATAAATTTTATTTCATATGTGTGGTGTTTTTAAAACATTTGTGTGTCTATTTTTTGTTAGTGTACATATTTATTCATCCTTTCCCCTTCTTTTTTATTTTTCTTAAAACATATAAAACCTTAGAGAAATTAATTTCCAGTCAAATAGATGATTATGAAACCTATTATAGTTATACTTAGGTTAAAAATGATCAATTATTCAAGGGAAACTATTTCTCATTATTTTCAAGTTGTTAGTTCATGATTCCATCAAATATGACATTAATTATTGACATATTTAATGGATTTTGAGGATTTATTGGATTATTGGTTCCCTTGGAACATATAATGTTATATATTATTGAATTATTCATTAAAAACATTCGATTTTGGAATTAATATTTTCTTGAGTCTAGGATTATAACTAAAACATTCTAGAATCCTGATGCTTCACATGTCATGTTGTAAATGTTAATTTGACCAGATCTTTTTTGTTGTTTGATAAAATAAATATATTTTAATTCTATCTTTTATAGTCACCCAATTCCATCATAATTTTTTTATTTAATTTAAATTTACTATTCATTTCATTTTATTCTTTATGATTATCTAACCCCCTTTTGTAGACCATTGAAAACAATTAATTCAGATTATTAAGCACCATTGTCAAGGATTACTCTTGATTCTCATTATAAAAATTATATCCACGCATCATATATTAAATTATTGGTCAGGTTAACTATTTTTGCTTCAAATAGGAAAAATTTATAGTGACGGTTCCATAATGAATTATTTATTTTTAATTGCATTAGAAAACTAAAAATAATAATAATTTTGATTTTTTAAAAAATAAAATTTTATGTTAGTGACCCACCGACCACTATAAATGAAGCAATTAATTTTTTTCTAGAAATGATCTGGAATCGGGGGTCATAACACTCATTGTGAAGATTTTGTAGTAAGTTACACCACTAAAAAACTTGTGGAAGACAATGATTTTTAATAGCTCGTATTTTTAAATATCGAACATGTTGAGTTTTCAAAATATTTCCCATAATATTAAGAAATTGTGAAAAAGGAACTGGTGGTGAATGAAGAATAATTTACTCATCTCTTATATGAAAAATACATTAGGTTCTTTGACATTAATGATTCATTATAAAACTCTAAGGATATATAATATCAGAAAATGAAAAATTATTTCTATGCTAAATCTAAATTTATTTACTGAAAATTTTAAAATGATTAGAAAAATTAACTTAAATAGAGCATAATATTATCTTCTAATCCCATACTGATTACCCCATGCCTTATATTAAAAAACTATGTTTCAAAAAATTATTATGATTGAGGTGAACTACAAACTAGTATGCTCATATTATTCTAATGAGAGTTAAATTTGTGAGATATATTTCCTCGTTATCAAAGTGATCACTTGTGTGGTTGAAATAGATCTTTTAAAAAAAACTATTAATATAAAACGGTCTTGGAAATTATATTGATTACCTTGTTAATAATGAAATTTATTTATTAGATTTGTAATGTGATGATAGAAGTGAATTGAAAACAACAAGAATCATATTTAATGATCTAATTTTGTCTAATCAACACATAAATTCACCACTAGAACTACTTAATATTCCTGACTTCCTATCATAGAAAAAATTCTCTGTGGAATTAACTGTTTCTCAAGTTTATGTCCAATGGGAGGAGAACTACAATTTTATTTCATGCTCACTGAATTTTATGTTCATCAATAATAAAATGGATTTTTTTAATTAAAAAGGGACCTATAAAAATAGAATTTTTTAAAAAATCACATTGAATATGAGAAAATACCGTAGTTCCTATCAATGAAACCACACCCACCATAAATCTATAGATATTATATTAATACTACATAGTTTTAAATATATTATATAAAATTATTCATGGGAGGAAACACAATTTATTATTTTATGTTTTTATTTTTTGTTGAATTTTTTTTATTTTAATTAATAGACATAATTTTTTACTATTCTAATACATAATGGATTCTAAATATATATCTACTAGGATATTACATAAACATCACTCAACACATATAATTATCAAATTACCCATTTGAATTTAAATATATCTCTCTCCCACTTCATTTTAATATCAATATCTCTTCACTGCTTCTTTATTTTACATTTCTATATTCATTTTTCTTAAAATCATTGGGGTGGTCATCAATTTTTTGGGGATTTTGTCAAAAAAAATAGAGATAAAAAAATTTGATTAATTTATAACATTTATCATTTTAATTACTAATTTTAACTATTATATTTTCTTTTAGAAAAAATAAATTTTGAGTGTTTTCCTTTCGATTAGTGGTTGATTTTTTTCTTATAATCATGTGGTACCAGATTATTTTTTGTATTATGATCATATATGAAAAAAATTTATCCATTTTCGTATCGTCACGATAAATTATGGATAAATATTTTTTTACTTTTTAGAGTAGTTTATAATATTTTATGTACTTGAAAATTATACAGAATATTTTTTAGTCCCATGAAAATCACGTTAGCTACATAAAATTCCAAATTATTACATCGAACATCCTTTTCAAAGGACCTTGATCCAATAAATACCCTATTTTTGTTATCCAAATTTTGATTCCAGGACCATTTTCTCCAAAAATATTACCAAAAAATTAAATGTGTTGGTTTCTAAATTATATGTGTGGGGTAATTGTTTCATTAATGTTTCACATTATGTGATTTTCTTATACTCTTTCTTTTTTTGGTACAAACATTATACTATGTATGGGGTAGAGGTTTTCATATAGAGAGGCTTGAAAAGATTTAATTTTCATTATTTATAAAATATTTTGAGACATTTCATTAAAATTTATTTATAAATATAAAAAATTGGAAATAAAAAATCCGATAGAAAATAAAAAAATTTGATTTTTTGATTTTTTGAAAAATAATGAATAAAGGGAACACTTAATTATAATATCATTTTCTGTGATATTATAATAGTTTAAGTTTTTAATCTCTCTAATCTTCACTCAAGTCCACCCATTTTATTTTCTTTATCATGGATGTATTAACATTTACATGAAATGTTTTATATTCCATTGATTCATCCTTTCATTTTTCATTCATGGTTTTATCTTAGTTCATATTTTTACCCAACTTTCTCACTATTTTCCATTTTCATATCATCCCTTAATCCATAGAAAATTGATTTAAAGATACCTTTTCATAAATTTTCACATTATGATTATAATAGAATATTAGAGCTCTAACAAACTCTTAGGACACTTCTCTTGGTTGGTGAATTTGTGAACTACTTTACAAAAGTTAAATAATTATGAGATGGGTAGATCATTTTTTTGAACATTCTCAAAAAGATATATTTTTCAATGAAAAATAAATAGTTTTTGATACATAATTTAGTAATGAAGAGGTTTTATAATCAATAGTGTCTGGGTAAAAATGTTAAGATCCACGTCATTAGTGGGAAAAAATGTTGAGATTGGTCAATAAGTGACCATGGATTTTCATTTTGTAATTATTTTTATATACCTAGATTTGAATTATACTATGTAAGGATATGTTAACAATTCACATTCACTTATAACATTTTAAAATATTCTATGGTTATGTGATCACCAAATATGCAGATGTTTCCCAAAATGATTATGTTTTGATATTGAGTACAATTTGAGAGCATTGTTTTTATTCATAATTTTTTATAATAGCTTCATATATTGATCATAAATATTTATATTTTCATTCAATTCATGCATTTTTAATTTTTATGATTTTTAGATTATTTTTCATCAAATTATAGAAATATATATTGAGCTATATTGACCATTTATAAGTAAATTTTCATTATGTAAGAAGACCAAACATTTTTATCTTTCATCATGGACCAGTTGTGTTGTTTTTATTTTTTATAAATACAGACTCTATAATTCCATTAAATTCCATGTATGTAATGAAAACACATGTTCCAAAACAATGTATTAAATGAAGACCTATAAATATATCAAAAGGAAGAAACACTATCAATTATGGGACCATGTATACCAAAATATATATCCAAATATGATTCAATTTTGTTTGAAGATATAGAAGAGGATTGAGAAATATTTTCAATAACATGGAGATGTTGATATTTATTATTTATAAAAGTAATAAATTATTTTTAATCTAGAATATGGGAATGTGTGGAGTTTTTATGGATTGAAATTTAAACATTAGTATTTCATACATATCTTTTTCAACATGTACCCAATTCACTTGAAATATCTCAAGTGAATATATATGATGGATATGATAAAATTATAAAGTTCTTGGTATTAAGATTCATCAATATTAGGAGTCAATATATTGTGAAAATTTGAATGAAAAAAATTAGAGGGAAAACTACCTGCCTCTATTGATTATAAATATTTTTATCCACTTACATTAAAAAGAATAGAATTTTTAAAAGTTATGAAAGAATATTTCAAATGTAAATAAATTTTCATAGATCTTTTAGGATCATCGACACTCTATTTTTATCTAAAGATATCCCATTTTTCATTCATCACCATTTTTCTAATTTCATTGTTTTTATCTTATAAGTGTTGTTCTTCCTTTATGTTTAATGTTAATAAAAAATTACTCTTATTATTATTTAAACAATAATTTCATTTCTACATATTTATATTTCTTTAATATAATTAAAATTAAATAAAAATCATTGTCACCAATTCCATCTAAATTTAATTGCAACTGTGTGTTGTTTTAATTCCATTTGTGTATTCCATTATTGTAAGTGGATATAATCTTATAACCATTTAATTTATTTTATTTTTATTTAAATATGTAAATCCTTATATAAATTTATCACCATATAAATATATGAGTAAATATACCTTTAATGTGATACCTAGGTTAATTATAATGGATTGATCCAGAGAAGTCACATCTCATGATTATAAAATTTTCATTCTATAGCTCTATAAAATGTCATAGATTATTGACATATCAAATATAATTCAAGGGTTTCATGTATTATTAGATCTATTAGATTATAATAGTTAATGGATCATTGAAATACTCATCAATAATATGCGTGCATTCATTGAATATTGGGTTGTGATGTGAAAAGTAGACAAACCTTTGTAGAAACACAAACCTAAAAATATCATGTTGAGAATACTAATATAACATGATCAATTAAATTCCTATTTAAATTAACATTTTAACATACTATCCTTCACACAAATCTATTATAAATAGTTCTATTCAATTTAAGTTCACTATTCATTTCTTTTTATTCTCTGTAAACAGCAAACCCCTTCTTAAAAACTTTCCAAATGAACTCATTCAATTTTTCATATACAATCATTGATGATTTGACCAATGATTAAATATTTACATTATCGTAAAAAAACATATTTTATGGTTGGTGGGTGAAAATTCCCCATGTTTTAATTTTTTACCTTTGTCTATTGTGAGAATATATATATAGTATCGTTGTTATTATTATGTAATACTATTATAGATTATGAATTAAAAGAGAATGCATGATTATTTTAAGACAATACATACGCGGAGATTGATTCCATATGGTGTGTTGTTTTTGCTGGATTATAGAGTTTGGATGTTGATTGATAATTTTATTATTTTATGATGATGTTAAATAAATATTAATTAGTGAAGCTTCATCCCATGGTAGATGAATATTCTCATAGAGATGTGTCTTTGGTGGATTCATCATTTTCATTGATCATGTTGAATGTGTTTGGAAACAATTACTAAATCCTTAAAACGGAAGATAAAATGGCTCTCCAAGCTGCTCATATGTTCTTGATTCCATTAGTACCTCATTTTTAGCTACAAAATTGAATCATAATATACTAAAAATGGTTAGGGACTTATAAGTTGAGTGTTGTTTTCGATGTTTTATAGATTTTGGATGTTAACTGATAGTTTTATTATTTCATGATGATGTAGAGTCAATTTTAATTATTGAATATACAAAATAATGAAAAGTAATATTCTCTTGGTGTCTAGACTCATGGGGATGAATCCCTTGTAGAATGCATGTTGTGTGTGTTTAGATACTTTGAATAAATCATTACAAAGGGAGAAGAAATGACTGTCCAAGATATCCACATGTTCTAGTGGAAGTAATACCTCATTTTCAATTGCAATCTTGCATCGCAATATGCTAAATGATGGTGAAATAATTCTCAGTCATTGTTTGTAAATATTGAAACTCCAGAGGAGACGTGGGTATCATTAATGGTATCCATGTTTCAAGAGTTTGGAGTTAGAATAATGGAATTCATTTGATCTAAGGGAATCAGTAAAGAGTTGTTGTGGATCATGTGTCACTTCATATTTTATGAGAGGCTATTCCTGGGGTTATATAATCTGGTCAGGTTTCAAGATTTCATGTAACAATAGTAATACATTATTTAAATAATGGAGTATTCCACCAAATTTGAATGTTTGTTTAATTTCATATTAGCCTTGTAGTAAAATGTGTTCATGAAGGAGTATTTCTTTTTGATAGGTCTTAATTACTCATTATGAGTATGAGTAACATCCTATGTTTTGGACACATATTCATAGGTAATTGAGAAATGTTGTTTTATATAGTCATAGACATAGATTTCTCTTTATATAGCGTGGAGAAAGAGAAAACATAGGTAGGAATTGGAATAGACT
This sequence comes from Viscum album, assembly GCA_963277665.1. Taxonomy (NCBI): domain Eukaryota; kingdom Viridiplantae; phylum Streptophyta; class Magnoliopsida; order Santalales; family Viscaceae; genus Viscum; species Viscum album. Next base: position 1,547,967,919 of record OY728142.1, read on the forward strand.
TATGAGCCTTACGATGTGGGTGATAGAGTCAGCCTGAAGTGTAATCTATAACATATATAAAATAAAATAATATTCATCTTGATGTGTTTCAATGTGATAGGGATGGTCATGAATTACCTTCATATAGAGGTAACCTAATTCGGTTTCACACCAGTGGTAGGATGTGGTATAGTTAAGGATTTTGTTAACATGATAAGTAATCCAAGATGAAGGGGGTTATAATACTATCCTTTTTAAGGCATTCATAAAGTGACTATATTTCTATAATTTGGATTTACCATCTCTAATCTCTTTTTATGTTATGTTTTTTTGGATTAAATGTTCTTTTTGAAGGATGATGTCAATTTGGTTACAATGATTAGTTGATATTATTGAGATTGGCTTCTGTAATGTGATACTCATATGGAATAGAGTATCAAAAAAGTGTGTATAATACTAATTATGGCATGGATAATCCTACGATAAGGGGAATTTTACAATCCAACTGTGATTGATTTACATGTCAAGAGATGGTCATCATTAACAGGGTTATGGAATCCACATGATTAGATAGTGAGAATATAGATTCAGTGTTCTTCTTTATGTGGAGGTTTGATGAATCATATTTGGTCCAAGGACAACATCGAATATTATGATTCATCTATAGTTTTTATTATAACTAGTGCATTTTGAAAATGATTAGGAGTGATATTTAGTAAATAAGATAGATAAATATTTTATACATAAATATTTTTATTTTGGTTAATGAATTAGGTTTTATTCCTATGATTTTAGAGGGAATATGAATGAATGAATCCAGAATATGGATTGTTATTAGAATTTGGATTCAGATGGGAATTGTGAGATTTTGTATGTCTTTAGGATGTTTTTTTCATGTATGTATAAGGGGTTTAATAGATTTTTTGATTTCAGAGATTTTTTGGAGGTGTTGGTATTTATATAGTATAATTTTTTTTAGCAGGTGTTCAATCATGCCATAGTAGGGGTGTTGTGGTGTGGCATTAAGGCTATGTAAGTTTAAGATCAACATATGAGTGAGGTCACAATGAATTATAAGGTTATGTGATTTGATGTTTACTCAATGGGAAATTTTAACAACATAACTTTTTAGGGTTTCATTGTAATTATTTTATTCACATTAAAGAGATATGAATTTAATTCTTTGTGCCTCTCTAGAGAGGGAAATTACATTTTGATTCTTATGTTCATTCCACACTATTACTTAGGTCAAATTCATTTCACCCATTCCCATGTGTGCACATTTATATTCTCCCCTATATAATTTTAAAATATATTAATTAAAAAATATGTTACTTAAAATCATGAAAATCACCCCTCCGTCCTATTAGAGTGGAATGACCTAATCCCAAGTTCCATCTCCTCACAATTTCCCACCATATTCTCTCTATGTTTTTTGATAACCACCTCCGGGAGGGACAATTCCCAACTTGAATCAAGAGGTCTCTCTCAAGAGGTATAAGGTAATCCCCACAATATTTCTAACTGTTTCATTAATCTTGCCTCATTTTTAGAATAAATCTCCACTTATGGCCTTCTTTGGAACCCAAATGTATATATGTGATGATTGAATTTTTTGTCACTTTTTCATAAGTATTACATGTTTTTTAATTATTGTAAATTTATATAGATAATTTTTTCAATGATGTTTCGATAAATCAATAATAATAAGAAGCATGTGTTTCGTTGAGACAAGGGAATTCCTCATTCCATAGAACTAGGGACCACACCATAGATCCATATTTATGATTTATATAGTGTTTATATTATTATAATTCCTTCACTATGGAGGAAAAGGTTGTTTCCTAGTTGTTGGTTGTTAGATTATTAGTTGTACTAGAGATTTGGTAATTCCAACACTCCATTCATAGAATATTCCATGATATGAATACCATTTGTAGGTTCGTACCATATAATTTTATTTAACAATGCAGTGTATGTAATTGACTAATTGAAAGAAATAATAGATATTGGGATCCATGTCATAAAACTAGTTTACACCATGGGGGTTTGAATTTAATAGATTAAAATAAATCAAAGAAATTAATTATTTTGTGGTTCTAAATATTTCTCTTCCAGAAAACCCATTTACACCATGGAAATTCTAGTGAGTTAATGTTGTTTACTCCATGAAGAATTATTTTATACCAAGCATCAAATTATAGTTAAATAAAAGATCAATCAATATTCCCTAATAATTCCCAAAAGGGTATGATTCTCAATAAAAATTAGATTCTTGAGAATTAAATTAGCTTTGAAAATGTTTCCTTTTCTAAATTTTTTATTAGTTTCTTAAACTGCATAAATTGAAAATTTAAAATTCTATAGAGGATATCTATTTGGTAGATGATCTAATGTTTGAGATTAATTTAGATGAAGATATGTATTTATGGTATTTTTAATCTCAAAATTGAAATTCAATCTATTATGGATAAAATAAATTATACAATATAAGATCGTGGTAATCAAACAGAATAGAATATAGAGTCTTCTAGAAGATCAATAATTAGAGGAGTGTGGTCAATGAATAAATGTATTGAACTAACAGTTTAAAATTAAGAGACTATTTTTCATATCTTAAAAGATATATAAATGATGAATTGGTGTATCAATAACACCCTAGGAAATTGGTGTTAATTTTCATTATCCGAAATATTTATAAGATCAAACAACAAGTCAACAATATATTAATCCTATTCTAAAATTAGTGTGTGTATGAGAGGAATTGGTGGTCAAATTTGGGGGATTTGTGATGTATTTTTAAATTTGTAATCACATACAATTGAGGTAATGGTTAATCACTATATGAAGTGTTTTTTGTTATATTCTATTTAAAGTAGACTTTTATACATTAACAAAGTAAAATAAGCATGCTCATGATGTTTTTTTATCTACATTTCATTATTGGTTTTATTCAGATCCAAATATATTTTCAAATGAAAAGATCATATCCCATCTGATCTAAATAACATAATAACTTTTTTATTCTAACTATCACCCTCTTAGGATGTATATTAGGAATAAGTTCTAACGAGTGGTGTCCTATCCATAGGGTGTTTCCCAGATCTATTGAGAGAGGAAAATAAGTTTGGAAATATATTGTTAATGTTATAAGGATTCTACTATTCAATGGTTGTAATTACTCTAACATGAAATATAGGATTATATATAATATAAGATCTCTTAGGTTGGATTTATATTCATCATCAGTACTTTGGGAACATGTAATTGATAGTAGTTGAAGTTTAATGACAAAATATTATCAAATTTAATTGAATGATGATGCTATGGATTATCATGATTGTTTCGAAGAACATTACAGTTAGAAATATGAGAAGTTGATGGACATCACAATGACTAAATATATTTATGATAAAAATTATAATATATTTTACGGATAAGTTAGTGTAAATGTGGAAGATATACAGGTCTTATAAAATAGGTTTCACGATAAAAAGATAAGTTCCAATAAAAAATTGTCTGTTTCTATAACTATCTTACTAAATTTATTTGATATATTGGAGGGATTGTACAAGAAATAAAAGATTATGACCTTTTGTATATGTTCACAAAACTTTTAATGGTTATGTATATCCAATGTATTGTCTTATGATTAAATGAATTATTGTGAGTTATCTCTTGATAACTTTCATACAAAACTAGTTTCATAGTAAAGGAGGGTGAACCCAAAAAACAATTTAGAAACATCATATAATGAAATATAAATCAAATATATTAAGAATCAATAATTTCATTTTTTTTGAATGATGATAATGTATATGGTGATTTAATGTCGCTCATTTTAAGGATTCTTGAAATAAGTAATTCCATATTTTAAGGAAATATTCCTTTAGCAGACCTGCATTATAGAAAGACTGAACACATTACTACTATATGTCCAAATTAATATTGAAGAATATTTTAATGAGTATGATTCCTCACCAATATTAATGAATAAATTTCCATATATAATAATCTTTAGCTATGGAAACTCAACTGGAAATAATTTTAAAATTAAAGTACATAAAATTTAGAAAGAAGAGGATATCGAGGAAGATACATTAGGATGTTTAAAAAGTAAATTTATCATAGATTTAGAAGATTATATGATTGAATCCACGATAAAATAAAAAACCAATGTTCAAGAACAGTTTCAACAAGATGGATTTCTCGATATATATGTTTACCTGAATGGATCTATTCAAGAGGGTGATTTATAATGAAATAACAATATGAAAGTTGGAGGTTTACTAAAGGAGAATTGAAGATATGTTGATAAAAATAATTTTAATGTTGATCATATTGAGATTTTTATTTAAGGTTCTGAAAAAAGTAATGTGAAACATAACAAACAATGATTTTGAGATTAAGGTTTCAATAATAGTCTATGTTCAGAAATGATCATAACCTTTTTATCTAGAAAATATTTAGAATATAGAATGTCATAAAGAAGAAAATTTCTCATCGATAATGAATATTGATCTATAAATAAAATATATAGATGAAATAAAAAAATTATGTTTGTAATTTTTTTAGATGATGTTCTAAATGAAATGTTTAAAAAGTTGTACACGAACCTTTAATGAAAATATGATTTTTCAAGGTCCATATAGTATGGAAAAAATTGGTATTCGTTATAATGGTGAAAAATAAAATACATAATAAAAAATCATGATGAAAATAGGGAATTATGTTAAGGGAATGAGTTCTTAAATAAAGAATTTATCAACAGTCAAAATATTAATCAAATTCTTGAGATATGTGGAATAGAGAAGACAATTGAATTTTTTTTCATTAATGAAATTCCATTTATGTCGTTTTCATGGCCACAAAAAGTCATACTATGGTGAATATGAAATATATCTAAGAGGAAAGGATATCATAAGCTAGTAAATAAGATGTGGAATATAATATCCATATTAAGGTATTAATCCATTATATTGTTTCTTTATTAATTGTAAAAAGTTTAGGTATTAGAAAGATTATTGTATATATATTGTAACACCCCAAGCTTCTACGGTACGCTTCTCTTTGAATAATGTGATAGCGTGGGTTGTACGCAACACCGAGTTCTAACACACCACAACCTATCAAACTATCCGTTATGAATATTAATACCTACTTTTTGAAATTATATATACTTTATATTTCAAAATGGACATCTTTTTTGGATTCGGAATATCGAATTTAGCCTAAGGTGAAATTTTGGTACTTTTAGGATAACTTTTATATTTTGATGAATAGTGAAAATTACTAAATTTTCATTAAAAACAACTTTTTTAATCGAAATAATTTATATTGATAAATTATGAATTTTAGTGGTTTTAAAGTATATTTATAATATATTTTTACAATTAAATATAATTTTGGTCATTGTACATAATTTTACAATTAAACCGAACATAAACAAGTGTCAATCTTTTGATAGTTATTATCTCTTAAAAACATGTTTTTTGTTTTAACAAAGGGAATTAATTTTAAATTAATTTCTGCCACTTCTGTGTTTTGAATTTAGAAAAATGGATTCCATATTTTGAATTAGGATGTTCAAATTGATTAAATAGGTAACTTTTATTTTTAGACATTTTGAATAATTATTTCGGGAAATATTTTATTTACTATGGTTAAAGGGTAAATCCGGTAATAAGGGTTAAAAAAATAATATTATAATAATAACAATTACCCTAAAACGTGTCCTATCCTTATTGGTTGATATATGGCCGACCATGGGCATCTTTGGGTCGATTTTGGGACCCCATAGAGCCACTTGTAGGTGATAGGGACACTTTATTTTAATTAAGTTAAAATGAATACAAAAATGACACAAGCATATATCTTTTAGAAAAAAAAAATTTACATAGGATTATATATGTTGTATTTTAGACTATCAATATTCATTAGAAAGATAAAAAGATTTTCTACATAATGATATTTTATTTATAATTTCTAGACAATAAAAATTTAATTTATTTATGACACAATGATGATGTAGTAATTACCATAATAGTGATAAATTAAAATAATAGATATTATAAATACCCAAATAAATATAATTTTAGACTTTTATTGAATTATAATAATTTTCTAGGTTAATATGACATATTAGGATTTATTTAATTAACTTTTTTTGAAGTAATCATTCTGTTATGAGTTTCAAAAAAATCAACTATTGAATAGTGTCAAAATTAAAAAAAACGAGTTTTTAAAACAAATATTATATTATTAATTCATATTAAATTCCTAAAAATCTAAGGTTTAGACAAGATACATAAGTCATAATATTTGGATCATTAATGGACCACTTTCCGGTCTCTTGGATGTATATAGTATGTTTATTAACTATATAATATAAAAATACAAAGTGACATGGTAAATGTCAAACTAATTAACTAAGACTTAAAACTAAATTATAAGGTAATATAATGACACAAACCTGTCTAAATTATTTTGGGTGAATGATTTTAGACCTATCCCCACATTATCCTTTAAATAATCAACTTTGGATCCATTAGAAACCAAATATGAATTTATTGTAAATTAATATTTCTAGCTTTTCCAAAGGTGCCCCTCACCCCTCTTATAAAAGGGAACTCCTCCTTATCATTTATTCACACCTTCAAAGCATTTTTGTTTGGCCAAACCCTGCCCAAATACTCTCCCAACATCCCTCACTACAATCTAGAGGCCTTAGTTTGATCATAAAGCCAACCTAAGGATCCCTTTTGATCAAAGCAAAAGGAAGAACCCGAAGAAGAGGTAATGTTTTCCCCACCCTTTTTCAAATTCATTTCTTCTTCCACATCTTCTTTATTTGTTGTTACCATTCTAAAATAATAACTCTAGTATCTTATATATACAATTATGTTATTATAAATATGGTACAACCATATTCACTATTCTATCCATCCTTTTAGTAACATGTCACCATACGTTTGTACGTACAGCTTACCGTCTCCCCGTCATGGTGTAATTGTTATTCAATAAATTATTATTTAGATTGATATAATAATGATGTGTAACTCAAGTAAATAATAAATATAACATGATAATTATTCTGTATATATGATATAATATCCAATTATATATTATTTTAACATCAAAAGAATGATATTGTCGCTCGTGCGTACGTACGGACTACCGTCTCCACGAACGCGATGAGATTCATTCTCTATCGTATCCATTCAAGTATAATTATCATTTGATGATTTAAAAATAATTTTTAAAGACTTGATATCATTATGGATTGGAATAATATACAAACAATCCATGAAAAACATAGCCTACGTAACAAAACATATAAAAGAAAGCAAGTAAGTTAACACCAGAAACGACGATAATTCTAAGATATTATTAACAAAGCAATGTTAAAAGATCATATATGATATCATATTAATGTATATGTTTATTGAATAATTTAATAACAATTATTTCACCATTGTACAGGAGGTTAACCTACCCCCAACCAAGGAGAAGTACAAGGTAAGGGTTATTTTAGAATCTCTTCATTATCTGAGGTTGTATATATGTAATAATCTACTGGGATTTTTTTATCATCCACATCCATGTTTATTTGAAATGTATTTCAAAACATTATTAATATTTACAAATAATATGGGTTAAGGTCATTTATACCCTTATGTGTTTTTAAAGAATCTTTCCATCGTTTTCCAAACAAGGCACTATTTACCTTTCGACAAATTTAAGGTAAGAATGTTTTTTTAACTTATACGGCGGGTGCGGCTATTTACCACCGTTATAAAATCGTCAAAGCTTCCCTTACAATCTTATAAGAATATTTTCAAATTAAATGTTTTATTTCATAATTATGTGACTTTTAAATGATTTCAAAATGAATATTTTATGAATTTTTGAAAGGTACTCTTTATCAAGATCAAAATTTTAAATGTTTTAAAGATTTTTAATTAATGTCCATGTTTTCAAAATGATTTTAAGGACTTATTTATATGGAAATGAAGGTTTTAAAATGATATTTATTTTCAAAAGTTTCAAAGTGGTATGGGACACTTTGATTCAAAAATCTCTCCAAAATTACTTCCTTTATAAATGTGTGAATTTTCAATGATTTCGAGAAAAGAGATATTTCTATCAAATAGTTTTGATTTCATCTATGTAAACATCCTTTGATGGATTTTAAGATTATTTGAAGTTGATTTATTATGATACAAAACTGCAATATTGTATTGAAGGTTTTGTGATATGTTTGACTGTGGATGTGCTATTTTTATACCATTCATGGTTTATGGTGAAATTATTGACATTTCGTATTCTAGTTTTAATACGAATGATTATGTTATGTTTAAACCTTTTCATATGGGAAGATATTGGACATAATATGTGATGGGTGGAGCCCTCTATAGCTCCTCGATTCATCAATTGGTCTCATGAGACAATCTAGTGTCTTGGCACATGGCCTTGGAAAAATCTTATTTGTAGTCTTGGCATGAGGCCTTGGCTATGTGGTTATGATAGTCTGGCATTATGCATTCCATCATTATGAAAGTTGTTATTGACATTGCATGTGATTATTTGATTAGTAGAATATCCATGTGAATAAGTAAATGGAATTATTTCATTTCATTTTTTTCCATACTATGTTGAAGTTCAGGTTTAAAAGGCTTTTGTTTTATTTATACATTGCCTTAAATGTTTATGCTTATTTATGAAAGTTTCCGCTGTATTACTTACCCTTAGGAGCATTTGAGCTCACCCCTTTTCTATATTTTATTCCCAGGATTCCAAGAAGTATATTGTGATTGATAAGAAGGTTTAAGACAAGGTAATAATGGCATTCATAAAGGATTATTTATGTTGTTTTATTTGTTATGAAGTGTAATGTAACATTCATGTATGTAATCTATTTTCTAAGACTGCTAAACTAATCGGTCCTTTGGGACTTGATTCCTTGTAATCATGCCAATGTATTAAAATAATGCACCAACTCTGCGTAACTGGGGTTGGGGTGTTATATTTGGTATCAGAGGAAGTTTAAGAAGTATCCTTGGAAACTAGACTTAGATAAACTCTGATTAGAGAACATAACCCTAAGATAGATTTTGTGTGTTTTCTGAGCAATACATCCCAATCTGGATATGAGCAGGTAGAGGTGGCTCTGGCACAGATGTACCTAGGGGTAAAACCTGAAAACACCGCTTTGAGCTAGACTCGAACGGGAACTAGTGCACAACAACAGGCCTTGCTGCACTCTTGGTTACGACAATCCCAGGGGATATGCTTAGGATAATTCTCATTTTCTTTACAAACCAATATGAAGTTATCATGAGTATATACTTACTCACAGAAAACATTTTTTTATGATTATAGATTATATCCATAAACTGTTCAATTTTCATTAGGAATCATTTATTACAATTCATAAACTGACCTAGTTTATGCTATTGTATAGAAATGGCGCCCAGTAGAAGGAATGTGAACTCCAGTAATACGTATGATCCAAAGAGTAAGAAGGATTGTATCTTTTGTGGTACTAAGACATCATTTAGAAGGGAAATAGTATCCCATGTATTATCATCATATGAAGAAATAATATCATGTGTTGATAAGAGAAGTAAAGAATTTACTGAGTCCTATGGCTTTGAAGGGAAGAAAGAGAAGAAAAGGACAGAAGAGAGAATGATGGATAAAGGGAAGAAGGAAAAGAAGAATTTTCCCATATGTGATAACTGTGGTGAAGTGCACTATGTTTCATTTGTTGTCAATGAGACATGTTGTTGTCTTAGAATGAATGGATGTCAAGAATTGTCAAGATGTGAATGCCAAAGGCTGTGATGGTGTTGGTGATGAATGGAGACTGGCCATGGTACTAAGATGCATGTCACTTAGGAGATTCACTAAGTGGCATAGGAGATGTGGTTGAAACATTCTCTAGAAAAATCAGACGATTGTTGAGCTGTTCATTAAGTTCCAAGAACTTGTATCAACTGGATACAAAGTCACAACAATGATAGAATACCATGCATTGTTAAGACAATGCATGATGAGTTGAAGAAGATCCATCCACAAGTTCAAAGTGGATGAAGTGAGCGGATGGAAGAGTCCATGCACTATCACTTTGTGCATGTGAACATGAAGTTGATCCAACTTGATCTCTAATTGGATCAATGAAGAACATTGGAGATTTTATGTGATTCAAGAGCTCGGTTGATGAAGAACCTTCGGAATTCCCTCCTAAGTTGTGAAATGTTGAAAAGTTATTAAGAACATAAGGAGGAGATGGGAAATTCCTAAGAAGAAGAAGAATTATGAAGAAGATGTCTTGAAGTGGCATTTGGCATATGGGGATACTTTGTTTTTATACAAAGTCTTTATTCCTATACTTAGCAAAAATTAGGCCAGCCAAGGCCAGCCCACGGGTTCAACCCCAAGGGACTTGTGGGCCTAAGGTGCCACGCCCATGGGGGATCCCATGGTGCAAGCACAAGGCGGCAGGGGCCGTGTATAAGCCCCCGAGGGCACGCGGTGGTGAAGCCCGCGCACCCGAGGAAGCATAGTGGGCGCCAGTAGCGCGCCCGCAGGGAGCAGAGTGGGCGCAAAGCGCGCCCGCAGATAGAACCCGGTGCGGGGCGGCACCGGGAGGGGAGAAGTGCAACTGAAGGGAAGCCGGCAGCGCGAGGGTAATAAAGCGCGGAAAAACAGCGCGCCGATTCGATGTGGGACGCGGAAATTTCACCTGGGACATATCTGAGCCGTCCGTATCATCGCGCGCTGGATCGCAGCCGCTCATCTCATCTGCCGCGCACCGCGATTTAATCCGGTCGTCCGATGTATCTCAAACGCTTGATCTAACGGCTCCCGGCTTGTCTCCTTCGTCGAGCCACTCCGAAGTCTCCCGCATGCCTCCGTCGAACCAGGAGCAACCCGACGACGGTTTTTGAGCTCCCGATCACCTCTGAGCAAACCGAGACCTCCATGGTGATCGTCTGGCCTCTACGAACACATTCATGTATAAATATGAGTTTTCATGCGATGAGAAGAAGAATTCGAGATTTGGCTGAAGGCAAACCATAGGTTCCGAGGCCATGTGGCGTTCGTGCTTTGCATGCATGGGCCTAAACAGAGGCATGCACACATTCCATGCACGTAGAGGTGAATGAAAAGGAGGAAAATAAAAAGAAGAGAGAACCCGTGTGAAACAGATGAGAAACGAGATTTGAAAAAATCTTTAAAGAACCGAAATCTTCGGGGTTTCGAAAGATATCTCACGCGGATTACAGAGGCTTCTACTGCCTATAAAAAGAGAGGCTGAACTCTCGTTTTTGCTTGCTGATGTTTTTGTTGAAGATCTGTTGATCCGTGAGAGCCCTCTGCCTCGCGAAGAAGAAGCCCCGCACAAGTTTACTTGTGCGGCTGGAGTCCCTTGCGCGCAACACCTTTGCGCGACAAGAAGAAGGGGACCCTGCGCGCTAATCCTTTGTGTGGCAGGAAGACCTCGTGGCCGCAACACCTTGCGAGCCCGAGGCTTGTTCCCTCTCTGCCCGCACCCTTGTGCGGCAGGAGGAAGACCCCGCGGGTGTTGCACTTGCGCGCCCCGCGGTAGGAAGAACTTGCGCGCCCGACCATCCTTGGATCCAAGTGACCCTTGCGCACCTCTGTTTGAAGACACTCGGGTTGTGTGTGCAAATACAAGAAGAAGGTAGTGGGTGTGCACCAAAGAAGACCCGAGGCCTTAGTGCATTTGTGTGTGCATTCTTGAAGAGTGAAGACCACCACACTTTTTGTGTGTGTGCATTTGAAAGGAAGGCCGAGGCATAGCTTGGGGGTGTGCAAAAAGAGTGGTGGCCAAATATACACTCATTGTGTGTGTGCAAATCAAAGAACAAGTTGTGTGTGCAAAACAACAAAGTGGCCGAACCTAGTGTGTGCACTAAGTGGAGTGAACACACTTAGAAGAAAAGAAGGATACTCACACAAAGTATAACACACATTTAAGTGTGTAAACACATTGAACAAAGTGTGAAGTTCAAGTGAGAAGGTGTGTGCTATAGTTGACTACACCCGTAAAGGGTTTATTGCACCAAGAAGAAGAACAGGGGAGTGCATGCATGCATGCATGCACGTGCACACGTAAACAAGCCAAATCTTCTTGTGTGCATTTGAGTTGACCAAGACCAGAGGATCTTGAAGAATTTGAGAAGGCCATGCAATCACTGCATGAAGAGACAGAGTTTCCATGCACTCAGTGCATGAAGTTGTTTTGAAGTGAGACTGAGCCAGACTAAAGTGAAAGATATTGTTTGTCTGAGTTTTCAGTATTTGAGAAGAGCCTGATCAACAGAAGTGATCAGAAGTTGTGAGCAAGACCAGCAGACCTTATCAGAGGTTGTTGAAGATTCTTGAAGAGAGTGGCCAGGTCATCCTTGGAAGAAGGTGATAAAGCCTGAGCAAGACGAGAAGACCTGATCAACTCAAGTGATCAGAGGTACAGAGCAAGGCCAGCAGTCTTTATCCCAGACTGCTGAAGATACTTGAAGAAGCTTAAAGAGAAGAAGAGCTACTCGTGTGACTCGAGGAGCCAGGAGAAGACCCTGTGGGACTCAGGGAGAAGAAGTCTTCAGTGGGATTCTGGAGCAGGCCAGTGGGACTCTGGTAACACTATGGGACGCAGTATAAAGACCCTCCTGTGGGACTCAGGAGAGATACGGTGGGAAGATGTATCGACCATTGTAATACTAACATATTATAATGGGAGAATCCATGCTGGGAGAGCATGGCAAGGATGTAGGCCTTTGGTGCCGAACCTTGTAAATCCTTGTGTCCTGTGCCTTTTTATTACTGCATTATCCGGGAAAGGTTGAGAGACATAAGAAGAGTGGATCGAGGCCTTAACAAGCCATAGAGGTTTAATTGATAAGAATCAATTAGTAAAAAGTTTTAAGGGATCACTGATTCACCCCCTCCCCCTCTCAGTGATTCACACTGATCTGGGCACTTCAATTGGTATCAGAGGGAGGTTGCCTCTAAAAGATCCAAGGGAGTCTTTACTAAGTGCAGATTTGAGGAAATGAGTGACCAGCCTCAAATGGAGATATCTGCCAAGACTCAAACAAATAGAAAGAAGAAATAGGCCAAGAAGATGAAGAAAGCATGTCCTAGCTGTGATGAAGTTTAAACAATGAATGATCATCAGAGTGCACTCAAATATCTTCAGAAGACAATTCCCATGGAAGTGGCAAAGTGTATAGCTAAAGGAATCAATGATCTTCATGAAGAAAAATCACAGTTAGAAGAAGAATCCAATGCAATGGAAGATCAATTGGCTAAAAGGGTTGGCATAACCAACACTCTCAGAAAGCTGGTGAAGGCTAAAGATGAAACAGTATCGCTTTGCAATGAAAGATATGAAGACACTATTGAAGAATTGCAAAGAAGCCTTTCTGAGAAATAATTCTTTAAGACTGTGGTCAAAGAAGTTTTCCATGCACTGGAAAAATTGCACAGAGGGTCAATGAATGTCAGAGATTCTCAATTCAAAGACAAAGTCAAAATGGTGAAGGAGCTGGACAATTCATTTCTTGAAATAAAAAGTGTGCATGAAGACCAGATAAAGCAGCTGGAAGAGAAATGGGAAGGAAGGCTAAGAACTATTGAGGATGAGAAGAACTCCCTCAATATGAAATGCATAGAACTGGAGGTGATATTGAAAAATCAGCAATCACCCAAAGCCAAAGCCTCCCAGTCAGCTGAAAGAAGAAATGTTGCTACTCAAGTGAGCTTTGAGAAGGATGATTCTAAAATAAAGACATCCTCTAATAAAAGGGCAAAAACTTCTAAAAAGAAGGTACCATCCATACCATCTTGTACTCATGCTTCTAAAAGTGTTTCTACTAAAAGTGCCGGATGGAAGAATGAATCCAAACAAGTATGGATGAAGACAGTGAAGAAAGAATTCTCTCCTGAAACAACACAGCAAGTCAAGAAAAGTACCCAACAATCAGAAGGACTGAAGAGGTCAAGATTTGTGGGTCAGTGTTGGTGTTGTAATATGTATGGGAATTGTGCAAAGGATTGTTGGTACAATCCACTGAATGTCAAAGCACAAAGGAAGCCCATGCCAAGGGGGAGCAAGCCAGAAGAAAAGAAGCAGCATCCACAGGTCCAGAGACATCTGTTTACTGCAAATAGATTTGGATTACTTGACAACATCTGGGATGGTTGCAAAAGTGGTCAACAATTTGATACATGTCAATCTCCGAATGTATCCAAAGCTGGAAAGAAGAGAAGATCACAGAACCTGGCTAAGAGAGATTCCTTGGGAAGCAAGAAGAATGTAGAAAATGCTCCCAAGAAGTGTTTTAGAAATGAATAGAAGACCTTGGAGTCTAAATCCAAGAAGGGTGATGCATCCAGAAGGACCACCAAGAAAACATGCTTCTACTGTGGAAAGAAAGGACACATCATGGACCTTTGTAAAGAAGCCATGAAACTAAATAGAAGTAGACTGAACTCCAAAAGACAATCAATCCAGAAGAAGATGGGATTGATTGAAAATAAGTTTCCTAAGAGAGGTAGCTTAGCAGCATCCAAAGAACCATGTGGAACTTCCAAAACTGAGGCCACTCTTCCAAATGATTTACTAGTCATATGGCCAAATCAGTTGCAACTTGCCAAAGATCTGCAGAAAGCTGAAGATAATGTTCTGGAAATTGCTAAGGCAAAAGGGAAGAAAGTGATTTCACATGAAGATGTTTTAAGAACCACACCAGCACAATCATCAATGAAGATCAAATGTGCAAGTGTGAAGACTGGTGAAAATGGGACATCTCGGTTGAGAGAATCTTCTCAACCTTGTTGTTCACATTGATGAACCAAGGAGGTTCCATCTTATTCCCTTATACTCTTGGTATATACATGTGCTAACATTGCAGGGAATTGAAGATGATGATCATTCTCATCTGGAGGATGGTTTGGACAGAACGGAGTGCACCCCTTGAGGGGGAGCAAATCTGAAGAAGATGATGTTCTGAGATTAATATCATCTTAAGAAATTGGATGAATGGGGGAGCTTTATCTGTGCACCTGAGATTTCTAATGAGTTTTGTGAAGTTGTGCAGGATTTAGCAAATTCATTGTTATATCTGAAAAATTTCAAGCCCCTTGAAGCATGATCTCACATGTATTTTGAATGTTGGACAGCATTGAGTACCTTGGTTACATCACTCTTGTTTTCTACACCGGGTTAGCCCAAGTAGACTTAGAGTTGATTTACTAAAGGTTCTTTGCTAAAGAGAACATGTGACATCATACCTCTCTCAGTGTTTTTCAAGAAAATACTTTTCAAAGAGAGGAAGTGATATTTTGAAAAGGAACCACACCACACCTTTGCATTTGGTTGCCAATAAGGGGGAGAAATATTGGCATACATATTGACACATTCATATGTGCTAAAGGAGTGTATTGACAACAAATACAAAGGGGGAGATTGAAGTGCACTGTGTTGCATTTGTTGTCAATGAGACATGTTGTTGTCTTAGAATGAATGGATGTCAAGAATTGTCATGATGTGAATGCCAAAGGTTGTGATGGTGTTGGTGATGAATGGAGAATGGCCATGGTACTATGATGCGTGTCACTTAGGAGATTCACTAAGTGGCATAGGAGATGTGGTTGAAACATTCTCTAGAAAAATCAGACGATTGTTGAGCTGTTCATTAAGTTCCAAGAACTTGTATCAACTGGATACAAAGTCACAACAATGATAGAAGACCATGCATTATTAAGACAATGCATGATGAGTTGAAGAAGATCCATCCACAAGTTCAAAGTGGATGAAGTGAGCGGATGGAAGAGTCCATGCACTATCACTTAGTGCATGTCAACATGAAGTTGATCCAACTTGATCTCTGATTGGATCAATGAAGAACATTGGAGATTTTATGTGATTCAAGAGCTCGGTTGATGAAGAACCTTCGGAATTCCCTCCTAAGTTGTGAAATGTTGAAATGTTATTAAGAACATAAGGAGGAGATGGGAAATTCCTAAGAAGAAGAAGAATTATGAAGAAGATGGCTTGAAGTGGCATTTGGCATATGGGGATACTTTGTTTTTATACAAAGTCTTTATTCCTATACTTAGCAAAAATTAGGCCAGCCAAGGCCAGCCCACGGGTTCAACCCCAAGGCACTTGTGGGCCTAAGGCGCCACGCCCATGGGGGATCCCATGGTGCAAGCACAAGGCGGCAGGGGCCGTGTATAAGCCCCCGAGGGCACGCGGTGGTGAAGCCCGCGCACCCGAGGAAGCATAGTGGGCGCCAGTAGCGCGCCCACAGGGAGCAGAGTGGGCGCAAAGCGCGCCTGCAGAGAGAACCCGGTGCGGGGCGGCACCGGTAGGGGAGAAGTGCAAATGAAGGGAAGCAGGCAGCGCGAGGGTAATAAAGCGCGGAAAAACAGCGCGCCGATTCGATGTGGGACGCGGAAATTTCACCCGGGACAGATCTGAGCCGTCCGTCTCATCGCGCGCTGGATCGCAGCCACTCATCTCATCTGCCGCGCGCCGCGATTTAATCCGGCCGTCCGATGTATCTCAAACGCTTGATCCGACGGCTCCCGTCTCGTCTCCTTCGTCGAGCCACTCCGAAGTCTCCCGCATGCCTCCGTCAAACCAGGAGCAACCTGACGACGGTTTTTGAGCTCCCGACCACCTCTGAGCAAACCGAGACCTCCATGGTGATCGTCTGGCCTCTACGAACACATTCATGTATAAATATGAGTTTTCATGCGATGAGAAGAAGAATTCGAGATTTGGCCGAAGGCAAACCGTAGGTGCCGAGGCCATGTGGTGTTCGTGCTTTGCATGCATGGGCCTAAATAGAGGCATGCACACGTTCCATGCACGTAGAGGTGAAAGAAAAGGAGGAAAATAAAAAGAAGAGAGAACCCGCGTGAAACAGATGAGAAACGAGATTTGAAAAAATCATTAAAGAATCGAAATCTTCGGGGTTTCGAAAGATATCTCACGCGGATTACAGAGGCTTCTATTGCCTATAAAAAGAGAGGCTGAACTCTCGTTTTTTCTTGCTGATGTTTTTGTTGAAGATCTTTTGATCCGTGAGAGCCCTCTGCCTCGCGAAGAAGAAGCCCCGCGCAAGTTTACTTGTGCGGCTGGAGTCCCTTGCGCGCAACACCTTTGCGCAACAAGAAGAAGGGGACCCTGCATGCTAATCCTTTGTGCGGCAGAAAGACCTCGTGGCCGCAACACCTTGCAAGCCCGAGGCTTGTTCCCTCTCTGCCCGCACCCTTGTGCGGCAGGAGGAAGACCCCGCGGGTGTTGCACTTGCACGCCCCGCAGTAGGAAGAACTTGCGCGCCCGACCAGCCTTGGATCCAAGTGACCCTTGCGCGCCTCTGTTTGAAGACACTCTGGTTGTGTGTGCAAATACAAGAAGAAGGTAGTGGGTGTGCACCAAAGAAGACCTGAGGCCTTAGTGCATTTGTGTGTGCATTCTTGAAGAGTGAAGACCACCACACTTTGTGTGTGTTTGCATTTGAAAGGAAGGCCGAGGCA
Organism: Viscum album; assembly: GCA_963277665.1. Taxonomy (NCBI): domain Eukaryota; kingdom Viridiplantae; phylum Streptophyta; class Magnoliopsida; order Santalales; family Viscaceae; genus Viscum; species Viscum album. Next base: position 1,547,985,475 of record OY728142.1, read on the forward strand.
TAGCTTGGGGGTGTGCAAAAAGAGTGGAGGCCAAATATACACTCATTGTGTGTGTGCAAATCAAAGAAAAAGTTGTGTGTGCAAAACAACATAGTGGCCGAACCTAGTGTGTGCACTAAGTGGAGTGAACACACTTAGATGAAAAGAAGGATACTCACACAAAGTATAACACACATTTAAGTGTGTAAACACATTGAACAAAGTGTGAAGTTCAAGTGAGAAGGTGTGTGCTATAGTTGAATACACCAGTAAAGGGTTTATTGCACCAAGAAGAAGAACATGGGAGTGCATGCATGCATGCATGCACGTGCACACGTAAACAAGCCAAATCTACTTGTGTGCATTTGTGGTGACCAAGACCAGAGGATCTTGAAGAATTTGAGAAGGCCATGAAATCACTGCATGAAGAGACAGAGTTGCCATGCACTCAGGGCATGAAGTTGTTTTGAAGTGAGACTGAGCCAGACTGAAGTGAAAGATATTGTTTGTCTGAGTTTTCAGTATTTGAGAAGAGCCTGATCAACAGAAGTGATCAGAAGTTGTGAGCAAGACCAGCAGACCTTATCAGAGGCTGTTGAAGATTCTTGAAGAGAGAGGCCAGGTCATCCTTGGAAGAAGGTGATAAAGCCTGAGCAAGACGAGAAGACCTGATCAACTCAAGTGATCAGAGGTACAGAGCAAGGCCAGCAGTCTTTATCCCAGACCGCTGAAGATACTTGAAGAAGCTTAAAGAGAAGAAGAGCTACTCGTGTGACTCGAGGAGCCAGGAGAAGACCCTGTGGGACTCAGGGAGAAGAAGTCTTCAGTGGGATTCTGGAGCAGGCCAGTGGGACTCTGGTAACACTGTGGGACGCAGTATAAATACCCTCCTGTGGGACTCAGGAGAGATACGGTGGGAAGCTGTATCGACCATTGTAATACTAACAGATTATAATGGGAGAATCCATGCTGGGAGAGCATGGAAAGGATTTAGGCCTTTGGTGTCGAACCTTGTAAATCCTTGTGTCCTATGCCTTTTCATTACTGCATTATCCGGGAAAGGTTGAGAGACATAAGAAGAGTGGATCGAGGCCTTAACAATCCATAGAGGTTTAATTGATAAGAATCAATTAGTAAAAAGTTTTAAGGGATCACTGATTCACCCCCTCCCCCTCTCAGTGATTCACACTGATCTGGGCACTTCATGTGGGAAGAAACACCCTGGAACTTGCCTGAAATGAATGGGATTTTGTTATAAGTGTGGAGGAAAAGGGCACAAAGTACGTGACTGCAAGGGTAAGAAAATGGGTTCAAATGTACAATGATTCATTAGCAAGGAGTTTGGACACTATGTGAACCTATGTCCCAGTCATCAGACTATTCCGAAAATGATGATATTGGATAATAATCAAGTTATGATACTACCACAGATGAAGAGGAATGATTAGAGTTCTTATGTTGATTATGCCATTGGAGTGTTGTATTAACAATGTACTTGTTTTAATAATTATGGAGTATATAAGGATTGTACTGCAGTACTATTTCATTAAGGACTTGAGATTGTGTGGAACAATGAAAAGTGCATCAATATGAGGTTAAATTTTTGGAAAATATATGGTTGAGAGAAAGATAAACCATAATAGGGTTCTGATACCGAGGTAGTGATTTTATAATAATACATGATTGATTTGGATAAATTATATTTGATATTCATGACTACCTTGAAGTTGATTAATGATTTCTATATTCCATCATTGTTGGGGTTTAAAACATTTTTGGATTGATGAATTATATCCAGCATTCTATATGGAATAGGGGAGCATGAATGTAATCAATAAGGATTATGGTAATTCCGGATGTTTCAGTGTTTTAAAAGAATACATGCTAAAGGTATTCATATTCTATTATAGGGTAAAAAGGATCTACATTATGTTTACCTTCCTTATAAATGATGGATTGTGAGTTTGGATAGAAGTATTTTGGATAAATTCTAGTTTGAGATTAATTTTGGATTTCCATAAAAGGACAACCCGGAGGTCGGGCAAAAACCCGTCGCGACTGGAAAAGCCGCGAGACTTGAACCCGCAACTGAAGGGTGACAAGGGTGTATCACCTACCACTAGCCCGTGAGATATCCTAGATTAAATAATGTAGTTTTTTTAAAAGATCTGGTAGATGAATTATAAATTCATTTATTTAGGAACCCTGTACGAATAGTATAAATAGAATTTTTTTACGTTCTATTATCTTTTAGTGTGAAAGATGAGTTTGTGGTTGAAATTTATTAATTGATAAAGTATAATTATAAAGTAAGAATATCTCATTATGATCTTAGCCAATCTCATATATAAATTCCTCAACATTAAGAAAAAGAACTTAGAACAAAAATGTTGTCCTTGATGGTACCTTAAATCATCACTAATTTATGGCTTTGGGATTGTTGGCCTTTTCATAGCCATGTTCTATACCACTCTCCATCAGATAATTGATGGTTAGATTTCTCTTCCATATCCATATTTTCCTACATGGAACCCTAGTATGTGTTATTTTTAGTAATCTTCATACATTCAACTCTTTATTTTAAATAAGGGCCTCATTAATTCATTTTACTATGTGGGATTTCAACTAAGATATTTTGAAACGTCAAAAATGTGTTATCCTAATACCTTATGTTTTGTTGAATCGATGGTATTTTAAATCATCAAAGATTGATGAATTTAAGGACCTCAATTTTAAACTTGTTTGTGATTGATAACCTCAATCACTACCTGTAAATATTTAATTTTTTCTTCCAATTATATGTCTCTAATTTCTACTAATGTTCTCCAAATCGAGATCATAATTTGGTGGTAACCCTTTCATTTCTCTTTTCCTCATATTAAGACTAAATTTTAGTAACCAAATTTCCGATGTGGGTTTTCCCAAAAAGATATTTTTTATTTTCAACATTTTATTTTCGAATAATAATTTCAAATTGCGAGGAATCAATTTATTGAAGGATGGGAGAATGTAACACCTCAAGCTTCTACGGTACGCTTCTCTTTGAATAATGTGATAGCGTGTGTTGTATGCAACACCGAGTTCTAACACACCACAACCAATCAAATGAGCCATTATGAATAGTAATACCTACTTTTTGAAATTATATATATTTTATATTTCAAAATGGACTTCATTTTTGGATTTGGAATATCGAATTTAGCCTAAGGTGAAATTTTGGTACTTTCGGATAACTTTTATATTTTGATGGATAATAAAAATTACTAAATTTTAATTAAAAACAACTTTTTTAATCGAAATAATTTATATTGATTAATTATGATTTTTTGTGGTTTTAAAGTATATTTAGAATATATTTTTACCATTTAATATAATTTTGGTCATTATACCTAATTTTACAATTAAACCGAACATAAACAAGTGTCAATCTTTTGATAGTTCTTATCTCTTAAAAACAGGTTTTTTGTTTTAACAACGGGAATTAATTTTAAATTAATTTCTGCCACTTCTGTGTTTTGAATTTGGAAAAATGGATTCCATATTTGGAATCAGGATTTTCAAATTGAGTAAATATGTAACTTTTATTTTTAGACATTTTGAATAATTACTTCGGTAAATATTTTATTTACCATGGTTAAAGGGTAAATCTGGTAAATAAGGGTTAAAAAAAGAATATTATAATAATACAAAATTACCCTAAAACGTGTCCTAACCTTATTGGTTGATATAGAGCTGACCATGGGCATCTTTGGGTCTATTTTGGGACCCCATGGAGCCACTTGTAGGTGATAGGGACACTTTATTTTAATTAAGTTAAAATGAATACAAAAATGACACAAGCATATATCTTTTATAAAAACAATTTTTACATAGTGTTATATATGTTGTATTTTAGACTATAAATATTAATTAGAAAGATAAAAATATTTACTACATAATTATATTTTATTTACAATTTTTCGAAAATAATAATTTAATTTATTTATGACACAATGATGATGTAGTAATTACCATAATAGTGAAAAATTAAAATAATTAATATTATAAAGACCCAAATAAAAATAATTTGAGACTTTTATTGAATTAAACTAATTTTTTAGGTTAATATGACATATTAGGATTTATTTAATTAACGTCTCTCGAAGTAATCATTCTGTTATGAGTCTCACAAAAATCAACTATTGAATAGTGTTAAAATTGACATAAAAGAGTTTTTAAAACAAATATTATATTATAAATTGATATTAAATTCCTAAAAATCTAAAGTTCGGCCAAGAGACATAAATCATGATATATGTATCATTTATGGACCACTTGGGGGTCTCTTGGATGTATATAGTATGTTCATTAACTATATAATATAAAAATACAAAGTGACGTGGTAAATGTCAAACTAATTAACTGAGAGTTAAAACTAAAAGATAAGGTAATATAATGACCCAAACCTATATAAATTCTATTGGTTGAATGGTTTTAGACCTATCCCCACCTTAACCGTTAAATAGTTATCTTTGGATCCATTATATATCGAATATGAATTTATTATAAATTAATATTTCTAGATTTTCCAAAGGTGCCCCTCACCCCTCTTATAAAAGGGAACTCCTCCTTCTCATTTCTTCACACCATAAAAGAATTTTGGTTAGGCCAAAACCTGTCCAAATACTCTCCCAATTTCCCTAACTACAATATGGAGGCTTTAGTTTGATCAGAAATCCAACCTAAGGATCCCTTTTGATTAAATCAAAAGGAAGAACCCTAAGAAGAGTTAATGTTTTCACCACCCTTTTTCAAATTCATTTCGTCTTCCACTTCTTCTTTCTTTGTTGTTACCATTATAAAATAATAACTCCATTATATTATATATACTGTGATGTTATTATAAATATGGTACAACCATATTCACTATTCTATCCATCCTTTGAATAATATGTCACCATACGTGCGTACGTACGGCTTACCGTCTCCACGTCGTGGTGTAATTGTTATTCAATAAATTATTATTTGGATGGATATAATAATGATGTGTAACTCATGTAAATAATAAACATAATATGATAATGATTTTTTATATATTATATAATATCCAATTATATATTATTTTAACATCAAAATAATGATATTGTCGCTAGTGCATACGTACGGACTACAGTCTCCACGAACGCGATAAGATTCATTCACTATCGTATCCATTCAAGTATAATTATCATTTTATGATTTAAAAATAATGTTTAAAGACTTTATATAATTCTGGATATGAATAATAAAAAACCTATTAATGAAAAACATGGCTTACGTAACAAAACATATAAAATAAAACAAGTAAGTTAACACCCGAAACGACGATAATACTAAGATATTATTAACAAAGCAATGTTAAAAGATCATATATGATATCATATTAATGTATATGATTATTAAATAATTTAATAAAAATTATTTCACCATTATACAAGAGGTTAACCTACCCCCAACCAAGGAAAAGTACAAGGTAAGGGTTATTTCATAATCTCTTCATTATCCGAGGTTATATATACGTAATAATCTACTGGGATTTCGTTATCATCCACATCCATGTTTGATTGAAATGTATTTCAAAAAATTATTACTATTTAAAATTAATATGGGTTAAGGTCATTTATACCCTTATGTGTTTTTAAAGGAATCATTCCATCGTTTTCCAAACAAGGCACTTTTTACCTTTCGACAAATTTAAGGTAAGAATGTTTTTTTTAACTTATACGGCGGGTGCGGCTATTTACCACCGTTATAAAATTGTCAAAGCTTCCCTTACAAGCTTAAAAGAATATTTTCAAATTAAATGTTTTATTTTATAATTATGTGACTTTTAAATGATTTCAAAAGGAATATTTTAAGAATTTTTGAAAGGTACTCTTTATCAAGATCATAATTTTAAATGTTTTAAAGATTTTTAATTAATGTCCATGTTTTCAAAATGATTTTAAGGACTTATTTATATGGACATGAAGGATTTGAAATGATATTTATTTTCAAAAGTTTCAAACTGGTATGGGACACTTTTATTCAAAAATCTATTTTAAATTACTTACTTTATAAATGTCGGAATTTTCAATGATTTCTAGAAAAGAGATATTTCTCTCAAATAGTTTTGATTTCATCTATTTCATCATCCTTTGATAGAATCTAATATTATTTGAAGTTTATTTATTATGATACAAAACTTCTATATTGTATTGATGGTTTTGTAATATGTTTGACTGTAGATGTGCTATTTTTATACCATTCATGGTTTATGGTGAAAGTATTGACATTTTATATGCTAGTTTTAATATGAATATTTATGTTATTTTTAAACCTTTTCATATGGGAATGTATTGGACTTAATATGTGATGGGTGGAGCCCTCTATAGCTCCTCGATGCATCGGTATGTCTCATGAGACAAACTAGTGTCTTGGCACAAGGCCTTGGAAAAATCTTATTTATAGTCTTGGCATGAGGCCTTGGCTATGTGGTTATGATAGTCTAACATTATGAATTCCATCATTATGAAAGGGGTTATTGATATTGCATGTGATTATTTGATTAGTAGAATATCCATTTGAATAAGTAAATGGCATTATTTCATTTCATTTTTTTCATACTATGTTGATGTTCAGGTTTAAAAGGCTATTGTTTTAGTTATACATTGCCTTAAATGTTTATTCTTATTTATGAAAGTTTCCTCTGTATTGCTTACCCTTACGGAGTGTTTGAGCTCACCCCTTTTCTATGTTTTATTCCTAGGATTCCAAGAAGTATATTTTGATTGATAATAAGGGTTAATATAAAGGGAATAATGTCATTCATAAAGGATTATTTGTGTTGTTTTGTATGTTATGAAGTGTAATGTAACATTCATGTATGTAATCTATTTTCCAAGACTGCTAAACTAATCGGTCCTTTGGGACTTGATTCCTTGTAATCATGCCAATGTATTAAAATAATGCACCGACTCAGGGTAACTGGGGTCAGGGCATTACATATATAATTGAATGTACATCATATTAAAAACAGAGACAAATGCATATAAAAAAATTAATCAAATTTATATGAAGAATAAATTTTATTCACTTGATGAATATATATTTTATGAGGTATAATGTTCTAAAAATGATGGGGAAAGGCCAATCTAAAAATTCGACCAATTAAAAAAATTCATGTAAGGAATTGATATAGATTGAAAAGGAAATTTTGGAAGAAATTACCTTGAATGTAATAAATAATATGAGCACCTGAATTTCAGATAATGTGTCATCGTGTAATTTAGAATGAAATATGGGCATATTAAATATTGTTAAAGAAATGATGGAATTGTGCATTTTATAAATGATGGATAATTAATAATATAAGTAATAGTAATAAATAATTTTTATAGAGATGAATTGGTAAGTATATATGATCCATATATTGATGTGTTAAGTCATAATTTACTATGCATTAGTCCAGATTGTGACTCTAGTTTAGATACAAAATTTTATTTAAATGTGTAGTAAATAAATGTTAATTCTATAATTTTTTTGATAAGAGGTTATAGAATAATTAATATGTTATATAAAGTTGATAAAAAAGAAAAAATACTTATTAATAGTTGATGAATATAATATATTATGGCACCATAGGCTAGAAAATTTTCATAAAAATTATATATAAAAATTATCATGATTTAATAAAGTAGTGGTTATTATGACATTAAGGTAAGATTGGGAAAATATTTTTTATTTGTTAATGAAATTAAATATGTGTTATAAATCTATATCCCATAAATATGAATAGAACGTGAAATTTGATGAATCTAATTCACACATATGTGTGTGGCCTAATTTTCCATGTAGGAATCTATAGAGAGATGTATTTTATTAATGTTTTTTGATTATTTTACCAAATAGGGTGTAAAATTATCATACGTTGAAAATTTAAAGTTATTGATTTCATAAGAGGGTTTGGAGGATGAGTATATAATGGAAAAATAATAACTTTGAAAATTATTATATAAGATAATGGAACAAAATATACATATCATGAGGATGAAAATTATCTAAAAAACATTGTATTACATATGAAGTGTCATTAGTGAAAACCCCTAAACAAAATTCATTTCGAAAAGAATTAATATAATGGTCAATAATATAGAAAAACATTGTTTATAGATACTGTAATCTCTTGTCACTACTATAAAGAAGTAGTTCATGGGAGTATCCAAACTCAAAACAGAGTATTACTCAGTTCACGAGTAGGTAATATTCCATAAGAAATGTGACATTTAATGAAACACTTTTTAATATATCATAGTGCATTTAGAAGAAAGAGTTTCATATGAAATAATAATGTTAGTCATGTAAAGTATTGAGATATTATAGATAAAGGTATGTTAGTAAAATACTCAAAAAAGAGTATGGACTACAATGGTTTTAATAAAAGGATAAAGAAATTTGTTGAAATCATTGATTAATTTTTTTGGATATTGAAGCCGAAGTGAATTATATTTTTATTAAAGAGTTTGGAGATTCCAAATAATTAAATATAAATATATAATTGAGATAAAATAACTGTTATTATGGTGAATAGGATTATGAAATTTAATATATAAAGGAGAAAAGTGTAGGGGTGAGTCCTCATAGAATTATTGAAGATGGAAAAGAACTCATGTTGATCCATGAAATATTATAAAGGATAAATATCATCCAAATTATACGTAAAGGATGAATATAGTATAGAATACTACAATATTAACTGACATTAAACATGCATTTAGAGGAAAAAAATGATTCATGGGTAAAATCCACGAATAAATAATTGGATCAAATTGATAAAAAATTAAAATGGAAGCCTATGGAAATAAATTAAAATAATAATGTAATTAGTGAAAAATTAGTCTTTGATGAAACATTTGGATGAATAGTGAAGCATAATATAAAATAAATCATGATTGGATTTCCAAGGATATGATCAATTTGAAGGCATTAATGTGGAATAGAAATTATCTATGGTGGAGAGTATGGACTCTCTTTGATTCTTATTAGTACTAGGTTTCCAAAGAACATTGAATGTGTTTTATATGTTTTTGATGACTCTATTTTCGAATTTTTTTTAAACTAAGTGGTATATGTATTAAGAACTAGTTGGTTATATTCTTTTTAATGATGTTTTTAACGTGTGTTCATTGAGAAAATATTTTTATGTCCTAAAAAAATCACTTAAATCTTGTTATGAAAGGATGGATTCTTTTCTAAGGTTGATGGAGTTCAAGAGAGTATGGGTTGATCACAACCCCAATGTTAATGTTTCTGAATTAGAGAAATTAAAGTTATTAGTGTATATAAAATAATTCATATTTTTTGGTAAAAAAATATATTTCTACTAATAAATATATATGAATTATGAGTCTAAAATTTTAATTATCAATGATTTTAGATTGGAGACATTTTTTGTGGTTACATGTTCATTAACGTGAGGTAAAAATATAAATTTCACAAATTAGGTATGGAAACATAGCCTAGAAAAAATTCAGAACAATATAGGAAAATCATGTTTCAACTACAATTGTGGATGGAACAAAAGTTGGGTAAATATGATTAAAATGAGGTGATGGAATCAAACCTATATATAAGAATTATTTTTAGTTTACTATATCTTAAAAAACATTGTTTAATATTTTATATGATAATTTTTTGGAAGAATGATTTTATAGTTGTTCAATGAAGGATCACCTGAAAGTAGTGAGAATAATAATGAGCTATGTTTAAGAACATTTTATTATTTTATGTTTTTTAAATATAAAAATGACCTCCATTAATTATAATACTGATATAATAATTGTTATTGTGAAATTTTGGATAGAAAATACATAAGTGGTGGATCTTTCTATATTGGGAATAATTGTAATGATTTTATAAGTAAGAAATACAATTTTTTTCATTATGCACAATATAAGATAAATATGTTTCAATCACTAAATATTTCACGTATTTAGATGAGTTAATAGTTAAAAGACATTAGCCTAGAGGTCTAATAGAAAATAATGAATCAATATGACAAAAACTGATATTGAGTTGTTAAAAAACTGGTTGACCACACTTGTATGAGGCACATTGACATCCAGTAGAATTTTATAAATTTGAAAGTGGAGAACATAATAATGTTTCTAAAATTCATTAAAAATAAAGATCAAGTGTTTTATATTTTAAAAAATACATTATAATATCACGTATTTGAAAGGAATAGGATATATGATAGAGCTATTCTTATTTCCTCTATCTAATATGGTTTAAAGTTAACCATATCCCCTTTATATCTATTTATTTATCTATTATTTGTATATTATCGGAGGTTTATATGTTTTATTGGGTGTTAGTGTTATAGGGAGAAATATTTTGGAAGAATTTTCAAAGAAAATGTCTTCTCTAAAATTTCATTAAACACATTGTAATACTTGATAATTTCTATTATTTTCTATATTGAGATTTGTCTTATCTCATCTTATATTATTTATCAAAGTCTTGTTTATTTTCTTCAAAATTAGTGGAAAATTTCAGAACCATTTGTATATTATTCTCAATGTTGGGGTGGTTTAAAAAAGTATTATTATTTTAATTTCTAACAAAATCCAATGGGGTAGATTATTTGAACCCAAATGTATGTGTCTATCGATTGGAATTTTTCAATATATATAAGATCTTGAAGTATTTAAAATATTATAAAGGAATGTAGAGATTCTAGAAATGTTGGTTTGATGAATCCAGAATTTTGAAGAAAGTTAGTTTAAACATAACATGTTTGCTTCCAACATCGCACAAATTAGGGTCACAACAATCTTCAATCCTAATAGTATAACGAGTGTTTATCTAATGTGTCTACCTTCACTATGAATGATGGGGTAATAATTTTGTTGTATTCTTGGATAATATTATTGGTATTTAAATTTAATGAATCTCATGCTGCAATCTTATAGTATATAGAATATTGAATTCCATATATAGATTCACAATATAGACTTTTATTTCACAATTAATGGAACGGATTTAACCGATCAAACGAAATCATAATGACTAATAATCACACTAAATAATTAAGTTATACTATGGAGGTTCTAAATATTAAATATTGGACCAAATCCTATAAATTATTGATTATGTATGTCGATAGGTGTACATGACTCATAATCCGTTTACACTATGGGAGGTCTGATGACTCAATGATGTTTTCACCATAAATTATTTCTTTCACTTTATCTCATATTTCAATTGAAAATTTTAATTCAAAAAAACTATTCTTGCTATAAAGTGTCTGTTACAAAATAATAATCAGATTTTGGATAATTTGGATATATTTTTTAATAAGGAATTTTTGTAAATGTTTTTCAGTTTCATATATTTAATGAATTACCAAATTCAATTTCAATTTGAGAGATAATCTAAAGGATGACATTAATGTAGAGAAAGTTAGGTATTTATTGTAGTTTTAATTTGAAATTTAAAATAAAACCTACTTTGATAATAAGAATTTTTATGTTCATGATAGAAGTAATCACATATAATAAAATATAAATACTTCATGAATAATCGACATACACCTATACTCATTCATGATCTCTTAGATAATCTAATGGGGAAAAGGTGTTATCTAATATCAACATGAGTTCAGGGTACCATTAGTTGAGGTTAATTCCATTGGGTATATCATAAACTACTTTTTTTTGTGCAGGCATGGATTATTTGTGTTCTTCGTGATGTCCTTTAGTATGAAAAACACCCATGTGTTATTCATAGCCTCAAATAATTGAATCTTCCACCAATTGTTAAACTATTTTATGGTTATTTTTTTGATGAAATAATAGTGTATACCTAAACATTTTAATGGTTAATACCAACATCTAAAGATAAAGGCCAATATATTAACACCATCCTACATACCTCTAGTGAGAATCTTCAATACACCAATCTATCTAAGTATAACTTATAGATATATATAGTGGACCCCATGGGCCACATAGTCTCAGAGGATGAAGTATAACTGGACCTTGATAATGTTATAGCTATGGTATCTGGGTATTTTCTTAATAATTCCTTTTATACATAGAGTCTTTCTTTACTGTAAATATATTTTCAGTGTTTGGTCAATGAATTTTCTCATTTGGAAGCATTTATGATCATGATTACTAAGAAAGGGGTGAATTTTGTTTAGATAGATTATTCTGAGAGATTATTCCAAGGGATAATTAGTTGACAAAACATAACATTTATCCTCCCTTTTCAAATGCCAAGAAAATATTTTGTGTGTACTGTGAAGCATTTGAAGTGGGATTCGTAGTATTTTTGATGCAGGATGGAAAAGCTAATTCATATGGATACAGATTGATGAGACCGTATGAGATAAATTACCCTAATCATGATATGTAGTTAGATGTATTTATAAATGACGTATGATATTGAAGACACTATAAGATGGGAGAGAGTTTTTAGTGTACACAAACCACCAGATTCTCAAGTATATATTTTCCTAGCAAGACCTGGACCTTTAGCAGAGGAGATTGTTTGGGTATCACTAGTCATTTGATTTTGAATTCAATTGGATGCTGGACAAGGGGAAACTCATTTTTGATTATTTATATCAGATGATAATGAAAAAGGTAATGTAAGATCCTTGCAAAGATTTGCAGCTGATGGAACTCATTACAGAAACACATCACAACGTTCTGGAGTCCTAGGGACGAGTAGCTTTGACATCAAAATTTTTAATACCCATTATCTTGGACCTGATCAAGATAGATTAGTTATCTAATACATGATGATTATCTGGGATGGATAAAATATATTATGGTGAGTCACCGTTTGGATGATCTCTTGGTAGTGGTGATGTTGTTCATTTCCATTGTCTAATATGGGTTCGTATGTATTTTATTGAGGAGATTATAAGGGGGGGGGGTTAATGTTTTTGTTAGGTTGTTTGTACGGTTTTGATAATTATATATCATGATATCACTATACAGTACTGGTGTCAAATAATGATGAAAGAAATAGCGTGTTTTGTGGATATATGATGCACTAATCTGTTGGTTAAAGATAAACACCAGCAGCCTTCGGGGATGTTACAATATTTTACTAGTCTAAAATGGGCGTGTTATGTCTTCATTATGTATTTCTACATAGTAATATCCATCAAAATATTGATAAATATTGTAGTACAGGTTATCATGGATCAAATGATGAAAGTAACACATTTTTTCCCTATTAAGTAGAAATTGATTGTTGACATTTAGGGTAAAATATACGTTCAGGATATAGTTCAAATTCATGATGTTATGAGAAGAATTGTTTCCAAAAGAGATCCCAGTTTCATATATCTATTTTGGTTGGCTCTTTAGAAGTATATGGGTTCATAGTTTCTTATGATTACAACCTATCAACCTCCGACTAATGACCAATGTGGGAAAAAAATTATTATGGAGTATATTTTTTTCTAGTGTTTTGGATTTGGACTGTTCATGGTAATAGAATTTGTGACTCATAGAGTTTTCATATAATAATAACTTCTATTAATCAATAAAAATGGAACCATTCATACCTTGTTATAGAGGACCATTTCATTCTCTTCATTCTTAGTTAGAGTCATGTGAGTCAACACTCGTTGGACTGAATCTCATGCCATATATTTATATCTATGTTTAGTTGTTTATAATGTGGTTTCTTACCATATATATATAGAATAAATCCTATTATTACCATAGAATATTAAAATTGGAGTTTGATGTTGGTCATCATGTGTTTTTGGGAGTGTCACCTATACCGGGAATCTCCATATCATGGAATAGGGAAATTCAGAACCACGAGTTTTTGTGACATATGAGATTGTGGAAATGTATGACCTAATGGTGTTCCATTTGACCAAATAATTTTATATAAAACCATTAATGATGTGTTTTAGAAGTTTAATAATCGTAAATATCATCTTAATCATTCTGACATAGTATATGTTGATGATGTGGTGTTTGATATTGATGACTAACTGACTAAAATTTAAATTTTAATTAAAAAATTAGTAAAACCCTACCTCCAGGTCCAAATAAAAATGAAAAAAGGGATTATGGGGGTATAAAATAGTGAATCCCAAGGTAATGACGGATAAAAATTTCAAAACCTTCCAAAATTATGGATCCTATAATTTAAAAATAAGAGAATGATGCATCAATGTACTCCGCAGAAGTAAGAAAGTCAGCCTATTTTATTTTTGTCATGCCATGTGTGAGTAATATCATTGTTGTTGGTGATATGTATTTTAAAAATTTGAAACTGAAAAGTTATCTTACAGGGGATCGAGGTGTTTCCATGGAGTTCATTATAAATAACATATCAGTTTGTTTCTATGAAAAGAAGCATGATGTTGCGAGGTCTGTATAGTTTTTAACCTATTAACATGGAATTTTCTTCTACCAGAATAGTGTATCTAGTTATATAGGAATCCATTAAAGTGATGAGGACTGATACTCTATTTTAATTAAAAATACCACCAATCCCACATTACTCTCATGTTGCATGACCTATCTATATTGGCAATGAGATTAGAACTGGGTGTGATCCATCAGATTCGTTGGATAGGGGAGGTCTAAGGGATGAAGCAAGGGTGATTTAAGTGACCTTAAACAATCTAAGGGAGGGTTATGATTCCTTTTCCTTGAACATATGCACCATATAAAGTATTATGCTTATGATTCCAAATAGGATGTCCATTTTCAATCTATTAATCCCCCTAAACTGTGCTTTATTACTCACCATCCAAATACACCATAACAATGCTATAAGATTGATAGATCTTGCCTTTTTATACTTCTAATTTTTCTGAATAATATGATACCAATGATCTAGAAGACTAATTCCTATATAATCATTATAACAGACACCAGTGAAAATTTCAATGGAATGCCAAACATTGTTTCCCATTGGATATTGTAAAACAGGTGCTAATAATAATTGATGATTAGATCGCTAATACAATTTCACATGGAGGCGTGATGAATGCCCATATGTTTGATATTATCATCAATCAAATTATAATGGATTTTTACTTCCAAAACCTAAAAATCAACTTTACAGGATCATCTTTTCACTAGGGTGTACCCCCTATCTGTCCATCTCACCAGTAAATTGAATCACCACACAAAAGTCTTTAATAGAAAAAATTCCATATGAAGACCCTGTGAAATTTTTTTGATGATCCAATGAAAACTCATTAATCTTGTATATGGAATGATAAATAAAGATGGAATCAATGAAATGTGGGTGCCTTATAGGCTTCATGAATGATAAATATGGGGTAGTACATCATGGGAAACAACATTTAAAAACCAACCCAATTATAGTTTCAAAAGTTAATTTCCCTCCAACCAATTATTTATCACGCATGTTTCTCAAGATATGTAATAATTCAGATGTAACCCATTCTACAACAGAGATAGCCAACCTCTATGATTCTATATATACATTCCATACCTTTAGTTGATGAATCTTCCCCCATAAAGTTTGACATTTAATGACCTCCCATGTATGTTTCAAATAATTTTTTTTATTTCATTGATTATGATCTTATTGGATATCCAGCCCTCCTTCATCAGCTTTTCAGTCCTATCACATTAGTTCCAAATATTTTTTCCATTTAAATTGGCTTCCCAAATGAATGAATCCCTAATATTTCAAATTATTTAAATTATGGACTTCAGTATCTTCAGAGATGAAAGAGCATGCATGGATATGAAAGATATGTCATGATTAACTAAGGTTATTATCCCTTTGAAAGATAAAAAGTGGGTCTTAAAATTATTTATATAGCTATTGATCCTAGTAACCAACTTTTCAATATAGTGGATGTGAACCATTGATATATAAATCAAAATTCTTAGATAATATATAAGGATTTTTCTCTCGTGGATACCAAAGACCGATTCTATATTCCTCACCCTTATATCAGCACACCGATTAGATATAGAGTTTCTTCTTTTCTCCTATATAAAATTTTGACTACTACATTTATAATAGTAATAAATATTTAGATTGATTAAATGAATGTAATTCGTTATTATATTGATTAATATGATCGTTTAATCTATAATAATTAAGTGATATGTTCCGTGAAAAATAGTCTTGCATTGAAATGTAGTAACACAACACATAATGATACCTATGGTAATTATATTACTAAGATTATTCTTCAAATGAGTTAATAGATTAAATGATAATGGGTCACTTTACTTATCCCTTAGATAGATTTGAAGAATACCAATTATTTCCCAAGAACATGATAGACAAACATAAAGATGTGAAGAAAATGATTAAGTGATCAACCTTCCCTCATGAGAATACAATGATATAGGGGACCTTTTAAATTGAGTACCATTTGATAAAATCATAATATTTATACATATATGTCTTGATTGAAACATTATAACATTTCACCCAATTATTATGATCATTTATTATTTTTTAATCCTCAACAATTGTTCACTAGATCAATTGTCCATTGATATTGTTGTGTTTCACTTTTGAGATACTCTATTGAAGATGATGGGATATATGACTATTGATAAACAATATATATAACCTTATATTTGATGTTAAAAAAGATTATTGATCAGAAATGATTCAACAATGGAGTGACTTTGAGCATGGTAATGATATACAAGGAGGTGGTCCTTTCCACACACAAAATGAATCCTCAATGAAAATCATATTTAACCACCTCTACTAAAATATTCTTAATCTGATCATAGGAAAAAACCTAGAATGACCCTAATCATACATCACAACCTTCCAAGATGGATGGATTGAGAGAATGGAAAACATTTTTAATCTCAAGTTTGTCTAGACTCAACACTAAGAAAGAATTAACATTAGTCAAAACCACGCGGGGATGGCGTTAGAGATATATACATGACCAGAAGCATACCCTCCTTTCAAGAAAGTATTTAGACCAGAAAAAAATTAAATAAAATGAGGAAAAAATAATAATCCTACCTCATCTTGATCTGATGTTTATGTACTATCTCCCTATAGAATATTAGGCAAAATGATCCAAAAAATATCCTTTATTCAATCATGAAGGTAAGGCACATTATTTCATCCTTTGATCATTTTTATTCTAGACAATTCACAATAAAACTATTCCCACACTAATGATGATATACTATAGAATTTTATCATTTCACAAGGTCATTGAAGAGATTCTCATCCCATGCATTCTCAAGCTTGGATTTTAGATAATCATTTTCTAATTTCATCGCCTCTAGGTCTTAAAGGAATGAAGGGATATTTTTTCCTTGGAGTGAACATAAAATTTAAGAATCCTTAATTTATTATAAATACACATCTAGAGAATATTCATAACTATATTGTTCCAATAAGATTCTACAACATAGAGATATGATGGGTTAGAGGTCCAACTATGGCATAAGAATAAATAATCACTACAATATTGTCTACAAGATAGATCTAACAGAATCAAGGAGTGGTTAGAAATAGCCATCGTGATGTGAGTAACATTGATGTATAAAAATTAGGATATGGAATGAAGGACAGTGAGGAACATGTCAAGATGAATTTAAATACATCCAGTAAATTTATGATTATTTCACCTTGTAAAATGATCTCTCAATTTAGCTAAATTGAAAATACTTGATCAAGATAAAATATAGAGATGTCTTGGCTTACCATATTAGAGTATTTAAATCATCCCTTGTTAAATTAATATACCATAATAATGTTTAATTCACCTCATAATATCCATGAAAATACCCATAGATCAAAGGATTTGAGATCCTCCACTAAAGATTCTCTAGATTGAGGGTCTCATTTTTCATAGGCTATAGTGATTAGGAATCTATGAGATCCTCCACTAATTTTGGAACTAATTAACATGTTCTAAGAGCCCATAAAATACACCATGATACTAGATTTTTAGAACACCCAAATAATATAGTTTCAGGGGCAGTGTTAATGATGTTTCACAATTTCATTCTATGAATGATGTCTGAAATCTTGGTTGGTTTTTATCAGGTTCCAACACAAACATGGTATAATAATTCCTATTCTAGAGATTTTGAGAAATGATGTCTGATTTAAAATATACTCGAGGGTCATATAAATTCCAAATAATTAACAAAAAATTTAACAGAGGTTTAGAAAGGGATTGGAAATAAACTGTTGGGATGAAATGTGATATTAATATAGGGAATATGGGCATCTGTGTTGGGTCCTAGTATGAATACAACTAAGTGATGAAGAATGAGAGGAGGATTAAGGTTCTAGGTATTATGTTTACTTGATCATTTAGGATGATTTAGATAAATATAATAATTTTTTAGATGTGGGGAGATTTTCGGATCTTGATGGTTCCAAATTAGTCATTATGAAGAGAAAATGAGAAGGAAATTCCTTCTCCATACCGTGAAGATCAATCTTCAAATGGGACACACTGAAAGCCTATATAAAATTATAATCATGAAAGATAGATCACACGGAATGGTGGTAAATGGGGGGATGAAGATGGTATAGAAGGAAATTCCAAAGGGCTCATAGAGGAATCTGATGGAAGAGGGGCTGAGATAGATTTAGGTTGATCATTGGGGACTGAGATTTTGGGAAGGGGTAGGGAAGAGGATTATCAAAGACAACACTATAATTATTATTCAAAGATAGAAGAGAAGAGACAAATTTTAAATATATTATCGTGTAATGGGGATTCGATTACAAGACATGCCTCATTTAATTTTAAATAGATGGGCCTTGATGTTTACATTTATAACATATGTGAACTGATGATTAATATAAAATATTATTTTAATAAGATAATGATTTTTCCGATCTTAGTAGAATTCAGTATTGAATAGGTGATGAGAGATCCACTTAAACACATATCCTGGCCATGTAGGTGTCAATACTTTGAGAATTTTATTCCTCCACACAAAATAATGGACCAAAATATTTATGATTGACCAAATAAATTGGTGTTTCTAAAATGAAAATCAAATTCATATTAGATCGAGATGCAAATTTTCATAGGGATAGTTGATATTGGAATGATAACCAACTATCCACTTGAAAAAATTGAAGCTCTATTTTCTATAAGATATAGAAATATGATAATAATATTTAACAAAGTATTCACTACAATCAAGAACCATATTAAATTATTTTCAGTTTAAGACCAAAATACATGTCAGAACATCCAAATTTAATAAAGAAGTGCAGTTTATAAAATCGGGGAGTGGGGTTTGATCTTAGCCAAAGCATGCCACCAAATTCAACTGGAAAATAATATAATCCTCATTGAAATATTTTATAGGGAAGTAAATTAACTAGGATCCATACATTAAACCCTAGTTAATCTGCTATAGGGAAATCTCTATGAATGGAGAAACCCCATTGGGATAAGAAGGGGTTGGCCACCTGAGAATATCCTTTATAGAGGGGCCAACAACCAAGGGTTTTGTAACCTAAAGGGGAAGAGAACCATCAAAGGTTGATGGGGTGACGTCTAGTGTATATCCTCATGATGGTGATGGGTGGTAAAGTACTGACAGTTTTGGAACCATTAGGGTCTCCAGAACGAGTGAGAAGGATGTAACAATTGATATAATTTAAAAAACTGGTGGTGAGTGATGTGCGTTCTATGATTTGATAAGGGTAAATATCATTCAATACATTGATGCATCCTTGGATGATCATTATATTCATAAATATTGTCCATATTTAGGAGAATATATGGTAGAATATTGTGCCTCTTGTTCAAGTACCATGGAAGTATGTGGATGTTCAAGAAGACACATGGGATAGGGAGTCAGATAAGGAGACACAATGGCTAGACATGTTTACTGATACCCCATGCTGACGTTTTTATTATCTTTGGTTCATGTAGTTATATGTGGGGTTGGTTTTAAGATACATTAATTTTCTAGGTATCTCTCAAATTGATTTTTTAGTTAAAATCCATATTATGTCTAATTTTTACTAGTTTATTCCATGGTTATCAAGCCGTAGTTAGGGTGGAAGTGAGTTAATGTGTTGATATAGAAGGAAGAAACTATAAAATATTACTGTATATGAACTTACTTTTTATGTCCATATTTTATAACGTAAATATGGTAGGTCGAAACAGTTGAACAAAATACACGGTTACGATGTTGAGACATTCTGTAATTCCAAGACTTACATTGTAAAATGACATTTTATAATGTAAAATTAGTTTTATTTTGTTTTTAAGTTGAGGTTAAGGGTTCTTTAGAACATATTTAACACATGGGTTTTATGGCATAAACTTCTTATTTACACCATATAAGGGCCTCCCCTAGTCCAAAAATCCCACAATAGTGTTTTGTTTTACAAACATATATATTTTTTCAACACATACCTCTATAGTGGTGACCTATGGTAATTTTAATCAATATAGAGGATAATTATCATTGGATCATTGAACTATGAATTGTGATATTGAGGAATTATTTTTATTCGATGACGGGAAGGTAAAAGGATCTTGAAATTAACATGGATGTAGATATTGTTCACATTGACTCTGTATTGAGGTAGGTGTAGTTGACCATATCCCTAATGGGTATTTCAATTATCTATATGTGTTAATTGAATTTGATTCATGTCAACATGATGTGTATATGACATGAAAAGTTTTATAATTTATCTCTGGGTGATTATAAAGTTGTTGGACCACCCATGGGCATTGAGACTGGATTGGTAGTCATCCGTTGGGTGAGCCAACCCTAGAAATTTTAAATTAACCTATTGTTTTGATTTTTTTTTCATCTTAAAAATGTTAATTTATGGAATGTACTGATATTATGAAGTGTAATGTTAATGGAGTTTGGATAAATAGATAAACGAATTTTAATTATCTATAATTAATGGTAATTGGATGAATTAACCACTAGGGATTATAATGATATTCTAGGTGCCTATGAATGTGTTTTTTAAATATTTATCATAGATTTACTATACTATGATCGATTTATGAGGGCTGAATGCATATTTGTTTCTTATATTATTGACTACCATGACTTGTACAAGAGATGAGTTCCTGAGAGAACTATTGGTGATTCTTGAGGGAATGGTGCATGGTTACATTTATACATAATGGAAAGATGCATGGGTCTCCGGATTTATGAGATAAATATTCAGTGGATATGAAGCACCATAAGCTAAGTTGTTGAGTCACTAGATGCCTGTGGTTCATGAGTATGGTTATACCATCATCTGGAGGGAAATATGCATGATGACCTGATGGAAAGGGATACTTTTCCATGATATGATATGTGTGATTTATTCATGACAGGATAATAGTCCACATAATTGAATAATCTATCTTTATAACGGAGGATCCATTCAAAGATAAATACATTCTGCTTGGTACATAAATAGGTTTCAATAACCTTGGGTTCCATTCTGACCCTTGAGGATAAAAGGCTAATGTTGTACCATATTAGTTTAATAATTAATAACCCAATTTTATTACTTTATTTTATATAATTATTTTTATTACTATATCTTTTTAGACATGTTGGTTCCAACCTAATGAGTTTTAATCATAGCCTATTTGGTGATCTTTTTTTTACCAAAGAAGACTACATGGATTCTGTTATAGATAAGGGAAAGTTACCATGTTGTTTATTATTGAGTTCTTTATGGGATGGAGATTATAGACTATTCCATCATGGGTTTGAGACCAAGTACTTGTGGAGTCTTTATTTGAGTCTCTTTAGTCTTTTATCCATATTACTTTCATCACATCATTTAGAGAAATTTATAAAATAATTACATTTTCTTGATATTATTATTTATTATAATTATTTTTACACTATTTATGCTACTCTATGGTTATTTAAAATTCATTCTTTCTACTCTGTATCGGGGGGTATTTCCTCACCACTATATATATTATACCCTCACTACTAGACGATATCCTCTAGTATATAGGGAGGAATGGTTAAATTCACATATATAACGGGTCTTAATCTCATGAGGGAGTACTAGATTGGTTACGTTACATTAAAGGATCACATTTTTATTTATAACATGAGATTGTTTTGTGAGAATAACCACTAGTTTTTAAATTCCAAATTGTATCCCACTTGGTTAATCACTACTATATTTTCGTTGTATTACTACCGAAATCCTTCTACTCAATACATTAAAAATATTTCAAGATATACTCATATAACAAGACTCATACTTTAGATATTTAATAGGTTTTTACCATATGTTCACTAAACTAATCTCAAATAGTAAATAAAATAATCCCCAAAATGACACAAACATTACATTGATACTGACTATAGAGAATAATACTATATATATAGAAATATTCAATTCATACAATGATTTAAGTAGTGAATCTAACTAATAATAAAAAAAATTGAGGACTGGTAGGTTTATTTTTCTATAGATTAGAAACATAAGAATAATATTTTACTACACATTTGAAAATTTCCTTATAAATATGCTCCTCTAGACACTTTTATAGATATCCCATAAGATATAATCATCTTAATAACCCATGGATTCGAATCATAGGAACTTTTTTTGTTCAAATTCTTAGTAAATGAAAAATTATGATAGAGAAATAGATTGTAAACATATTTTAGAACACAAGGAAGACAAAAAATATCATAAAAAGGATGAAAAGACCTCATATGATCATTATAAAAAATGTTTTAGTAAAATAAGACTATAAAAACATCATTATGGAAAAATAAAACATTGACATGGCTCAAATAAAGCTCTATAATCAAATAACAAGTCAACCTGACATAAAAGGGTGGAATAATGTAATGGTAAGGCATAATCATGAAAACATGGATTTCATGGAAATGATAATATTCGTTATCATCTAACATAATTAGATGAACCACTTGTAAATATAGTATAAATATAAGGATATTATAATTATAAAAAACCATGAGCCTTCATGGGATTGGGATTATCCTCCCTTATACCGTTTGTTATGGGATAAAACCTCTCATATGCCCCTTTTTACTGGGGTAAATCCTCCCTTATAACTTTTTTCTTGGGATAAATCATCCCATGAGCCACATTGTCTTGAGATAAATCCTCCCATGTACCTCATTATATTGTGATAAATCCTATCATGTCCCTTTAATCTTGAGAAAAATCCTCCCGTATTCTGTTTTGAGATCATTAGACATAAAATAAAACAAATGAATTTTTGGGTGACATAATACCCCATACATCATCATCTACATATATGTGTTCATTAAAAAATAAATCATAAAAATATCTTAATAAACCATTATAAATGTAATTGTTTTCTTGAACATCCAAATGGAAATGATTCAGTTTTTGTAATGAACCCATGGATGTAAAATGTGTTGCATAAAACAATAAAATGGTATAAAATAACATCATGGGTTAAATTATTTGAAATAAAAAACATCATCACCCTAATATCACATAACATGAACTAAATATATCATAGGACATCAAAAATCTCATATTTCAAAATAAATCATATCATAATAACAGATAGAGGGTGATCAAAACAACCCTTCATAAAATAAATACCTTTTACTATATGTAGAATTTAAAATAAAAAGGTTTTTACAAAAAAACATTAATGTATAAGTTACATTCAATTAAATTGTTAAATGAAATAAAATTATTTTTAAAATATTAATATAAATTGTTCCAAATAAAATATCATTTAAAATATATAATTTTTTCAAAACAAGGAAGTCAAAATACATTGTTAAAAATTTAATTTTAATAGATTCATTATTAATTTAGTCTTTAAAAGGATTTAAATTCTCTCATAAAAAATGTGAAAACACTGGAAAAATTTTATATTTAAAAAGAATCATTAATAATGAAAGCATGATAAAAATATATATTTTTCAATATAATAAGTAAATATACATTAGAAATTATTTTTTAAAATAACATTTAATTATAGCGCCTAGAAAAGTTCTAAAAGTTATCAAAATAAAACATGGAGAAGATGATAAAAAATTATTTGGATAGATGGAAAACCCTTTTAATCATTTCTAAATAACGTTATTAAAAACAAAATTATGTAAAATAGTGTTAAAATTCTATTTTTAAAAGGGGAATATAATTATGAAAATAATATAAAATAATGCTTATAAATATTTTAATTCATTATGATAGCATTCCTAGGTATGAAAATATGTAAATGGAAGAAAATATCCATTGGTAAGAATGTGAGTTATTCTTAATAAAAATACACTTTTATTTTAGAAAACCTTTTATTAAAGAATCGTATATTGATATATAGAATTATTTTCCCTAGTGAAATTAGTAAATAATAAATAAAATATATATAAAGGGTAAGATCATCGAAATAATGAAAATTATATTCTTGTATGAAAGACTACGAGCCAATGAAAATAATTGAGCAAAAAAATTCCTTATAACATTTGTAACATTTGAATCAAAAACCCATAGAGTTTAATTAATATAAATAGAACATTGAATATAATAAAATATAATAGGATTATGATACAATATGAAAATAGTGATGTATTCAAACCATTAAAAAGGAGTAACGGTGTATGGATTAAATATCTCTCAAGCGATTAAAATATGAGGAAAATAAACACTTTCAACCTAGGTAAATATTAAATAAAAACCCTCATAAATTATAGAACAATAAATTAATCATTAAATAAAATTAAAAAAGATAATTCAAGGAAAATTATATGAATTATGTAGAATATAAACCACTAAAATAATAATTTGAGAATAAATATGAACTTTGTCTCAATGAAGGGAAATATAATGAAAATTCACACCTTGTTCCATATTCATTATGCAGGCATTGTTCACTTTCAGAATATAAAAATTATGTTTTTTTATAAATTCGTATAAATATTATAATTTTATATTTAAATTAATATTAAATTTTAATTTTCTTATTTTTTACACACATGGTGTCACTTTTATGTGGGGTATTTGATGGTAGGATTTTCCCCGCTAGTTCGAATTATTTTTGGATAATGATGTGGAATTTTTTCTAGGGTGAATGGTAAATAAATATGGTTAAAGACCATGTACCCTAAGTGTGTAACATTCTAAATTTTTTTATTGTGGATATTGTTCTCAGGTAGGATCCTGACCACTGCGGGGGGGGGGGTGAATGAATAGTTCCTTTTTATTTTATAAGGATGTTTCTTAACATATTTAGTAAAAATTATTAACCTATGAAACCTATTAATGTTATGATCCCCTCAGGTATAACTTCTCAACCCCAACATTCATATGTATAAAATATAATGATAATGAATGACATTATATTTACAAGGTTCAGTAAGAATAACTAATCCCTTTATAATTGGATAGTCCCAACAGCATGGATTCACTCACTGTCTTCATTCCATAATACAAAGGTAGAAGCAGTGAAAAATTATACAACACTAGTAGTATAATTCTTTCTATAGTTGGTTGTACCCCCAAATATCCACTTTTGTAACAAATTTTTCAAAACTGGTTTTACAACCCCAAAAAATAATATTTCATTTTCATCAACTAGTAAGTATCCAGGGTGACAAGTTTTAGTTTTTTTGTTTTCTTGTAATCCAAATTAAAAAGTATCCCCATCCATGAAAAGTAAACTAAATTAAAATTTATATTCCTAAAACTACATGAACTTGAACAATTCTATAAATATTTTTTGTTCTTGAAAAATTTTCCAAATTGTTTTTATGGAAATATTCTCATCATAATTCATTCTGATATGCCTTAGTCTAGTATCCTCTGTCTGATGGTCTCTATCTGATTAGAATCAGTATGATTCTCCTTCCACTATTTATTCATTGACTAAGTATGAACTCAATTGGTTTATCACAATTCCTCTCTCATATAGAACATGGTTTGATGAACCATTCTTTGATGGATATCACTAAAATATACTTTCTCCAATAAAGCATTTCCTGTTGTAACCTTTCACAATGATCATATTGAACCTCACTCTGTTGTACTCATTCAGATGGCACTTCCCCAGTATAAAACTGAAAAAATATTGTTAGAAACTCAATACCTGACAAAACATATGTTAGAACTCTTGGTGCATGTTAAAAATTATCATTTTTCAAATGTTAGGAATATTCTATTCTATCCTTTTATATGAATCTCAGAAAGGGAAAGGAGGTACAACTATTTCCTATTCCCAGCTAATGAAATTCAAAATGTTCAAATTTATAATTAATTCAAAATTTCATCTTTGAATTCTCCAACATTGATTAATTATTCTGGGTGCTTCTTTAATCTTCTCAAGTCTACTCAAATCTTCAGACTTCTTCAATTTTACATATATTTCTTCAGTTTGATTTATTAGTCTGATAAATGAATATACAAAACTAAATACGACAGAATATGAAGAAATCTTGTAAATAATAGAAGTGTTCTCAGAAAAATAATTTTTACCAACTATTAAAATTAATACATTGAAACACATTATAAAACATCTTTAAATTATTTCTCATTTTCTATTAATCATCATATATATGATCTCATGTATGATTATTTCATTAGTGTCATTATATGTCCAAATAATTGGTCTTATCTTCATTGTGATGAACATTGTTAGTGTCATTCTATTGAGTCTTTATCACTTCTTCAGAAGAAATGAAAACTTTTTTCATTTTCTCTTGAGCCAAATTTAAGATAATTGGCTATTGATTCTTTTTTAATTGACCGATATGAAATAAAATTAAATCATTCACAATTATTTATCCAATAGAACTTTGTATCAAATATATTAATGATACAATAAATGTATAAAGTAAATCAGAGTTAGAATTAATTATGATGAATCAGTGGAATACCACATTTGCTGGATAGGTATCGATTGTGACTTGTTTTCTTTAATAATATAAATATTTCTATTATTATAACATGAATTATTCTCATTATGATGATCTTCATCCTTATTAGGTGTTCCCCACACCAATAATAAGCATCTAGAATACATTAATTAATATAATCCTCTATCCAAAAACTACAACTTGTACAATAACTACCTCATGAATTTTTATATGTTTAGGATTTGAATTGAATTGTATAAATTTCATTGGGAAGTGTTGAAACATCCCATTCCTCTAGTATTTTTTCTTTTATAACAACCGTTCATATGATTGATAGCATTATCTCTCCTCCATTCGTTCAAAAATATTTCATAAAAAAATTCCAGTTAGACTATGATATTTGAACTTATCAAACTTTAATGCTTCTTAAATTATACATTGGATTCATTTAGACATTGAAAAACAAATCCTTATTATGACGACCACATTCATTGCAAACTCAATTCAATTCCCCTAAGCTTCTGAATTAATATAAAATTCCCAATCTGGTCAATCATATTCAATGAATGGTACTGATGGGATGAACCTGATTACTCAAACTGGTGTTCTAGTTCCAAAACTCAAAGATTCTTATTTTATCAAAATTAAACATAAAAAATATACTATAAAAAAACTAAAACTCAATTTGGGCCTCGTAATATTCAAACATGTGTTTGTTGTCAATGCCCTTCAATACCACTTCAGAAATAATACCACTTGTTGTTTTCATTTTATCCAAATAATTATTTCATTCTAGCCCTATTTATTTTCTCTCCCACTTTTTCTCATCTAACCCCCTTATTGAAAATAGAATTCAAAGGGGGGTGTATGAATAGTGTCTTACGTATTGACAAATGATTTCATTTTCAAGGGTTGGAAATTTTCATCTCAAAATATTTAAATTCATATTCATGAGAACATAAGTATAAAATGATTTTATTAACAATGATCCATCAACTATAAAACTCTATATCTTCATGGGAGACACCGATGTAGAATATAAGAGGGAATAATAAAGGTTTTCAATATTTTCTGTAATATAAAATTCATGTAAAATGATTTCATGTTTCTTTCAAAATATTTATTTTTGGGAAATCATAAAAGGGTTTGTTTAAGATAAATGTAACATTCACCCATCTCAACAAATAGATTATAATGTGAATGTTTATAATAAACATTTATAAAAACTTATATTTTGTGACCTCATTACATTATTTTGTAATAATAGTAATAGGCTCAGTTGTTAGATTTATTATTTCAAATCCTTCAATTCCCTGAATGTTAGGTAAAATAATAATATTTTGGCAATAATGAATAACCCTAGTTGTTTCATTGATGAATATTTCAGACTAAGAGTTCTATCTCAACCTTTCCTTTTTTTCTTCTTCTTTGATTTTTCATTATATTCATTTTCTTCCTTATATTCATCCATGTCATATTTTTTTCCAAGAATATTTTCATCGATATTATGTTCCGAAGGTATGCCAATTTATTTTCCTATTTTCAAACAATTTTTACACAGATTTATTAACATCTCTTTCATTCCTTCCTCTAGTTTCTATAGGATAGTCAAATAACTTTTGTTAACATGACCTTATTTATGACATCTCTTTCAGCTTTTGTGAATTTTCAAACTAAAATATATTGATATCTTCTTATAAAATTTTATCACAACTTCAATAACCTTGTTCAACCACTTTTCTTTAGCTGACTTTTATGATTATTATATCCTTATAGCCATGTCAAATTTTTCTAGAAAGATAGCTAAGCATTATTAATTTTCATACTCAGCCTTCTTTTCTCACGTTTATTGACATACTAAGATAAATTTATATTTTATGTTTCCTTTTTTGGTTATCAACTTTTTAAAGAAAATGTGATCTTAATTGGTCATCATTGCTCCCCCTTGATTTATAATAGGGTTTTATGGATATATATCATTCAATGATGAATATAATCTATGTAAAAAAATTTAATAACACTAATAGTTACCTCTAAATCTTGATTTTCAAACCGATATATATTTTTTTTTCAAATCATTTTTTTTGTTGTTTCTTCACAAATTGTGTACCAATTTTCGTTAGAGGATACTTTTAAGAAGAATTAATATCTTTCTTGGTGAAATATTTTTTCTCACAAACCAATTTTGTAAACCTTTCCTTTGACCTACTTTATAAGTTTCACCTATAACATCATATACATTGGTGATGTATTATCTTATCAAACATATATAGCACAGTGTTGAAAGAATCATTGATTTTTTTTCATAAAAAATAAAATCTTTCTCAACCAGACAAACATTATAAAACACCTATCATCCTTTCTGATTTACATATCATCAACTTAATCAGCTTATTCTATTTAATAATTATAAATTATTTCATATTAAGGTTCTCATTTTCATCTAGTCATTCTTTATATCATTTTTTTTATTTCAATCTCATCAGTCTTCATATTCTGTGTTCTAATAAAACTAATATTTGCCTCTACATTCTTCACCAGGTCATTATTAACAAAAGCTATTCATTCAATATCATTCTTCAACTTCATTCATTCTTTGTTGAGTAGAATATTCTTCTCAATTTTTTTTTTCCAAGTTGTATTAGAGAAAAAAGTTCATTTCTGAAATTTATTCATCACTATCATCCCTTTATTAGGAATTACTTAAATTTCTAACTAGTGAAATAAAGTTGAGTTGATGATGATTCCCATAACAGGATGATGAATCATCATTATTTCATCAAATAAAATAACTTTTAGTCTTATTTTCATAAGGTTATTGTTCCCTGTGTTTATTCACCTTTTTTTAAATATTTATCCTCATATTCCCCATACTCATACTCTTCAACATTCATTATATGAAAATTTTGTAAAACAATTTCTTTTCCTCCAGAATTCCAATATTTGCGAGTTTTTATTTTCTGGTTTCTCTTGTTTAATTTATTATAATAAAGGGAATGTTTTACATTGCAATATTTAGATTCTTCCTCTTCTTCCAAATCAATTGATTCTACATTAATTTCTTTATATTTGTTTTCCATTTTAATAAATATTTTCGGAGGATTTCCATATCAACCTTTCATTTACATTTTATATCAATTCCTCTTAACCTTTTATATGTAATGAGAATAATAAGAAGATCATATAAAGATAAACTTCCAGGATCTGTATTGTCCAAAGATGGAACATTGGCATCAAAATTATTAGGAACAATTCCCAAAAATTTTCAATAAAAATTCAGTCTCATAACTTCTCACCACAACATCTTATGGTTATAATAATTTCATTCATCATTGTAAAAAAGGTAAAAATAAATTCATGATTATCCGTTTCATATCTTCATACTTAATTCTCCAATGTTTTAACACTTCCTTATTCACCTTCGTATTTCATTCATAAATGTTTTTCAACTTACCCAAATAACATTGCTAATTATTATTCCATTTACTCTAAAAAACTCATATTCAATTAATGATGCGTGTAAATAATTTTTAACTCTCCCATCATTCTGAAGATTTTTCCTACCATTAAAACTAATAGTATACTTATAAATATGGCATGGAAATACATATGTAGTAGCGTCCAAAACATCGTACCCATGAGATATAAGATATGAAAACAATCTATCTTTCAATATATAATAGTTATTACCATTGAATTTTGATACACTAGTATAGTTCACTAAATTTTAAATATCCATTATTATAAGAGGATCATTCAGAGGGAACCACTCTCTGATGCCAATTTTTATTTGCATATAGGATTGAGACTAAAAAGAAGGGGTTGAATCACTTGTTCTTTTTTGTATACAATAAATTTTCATTACTTCTTTAGTAACCTTTATTAACCTCTTAAACCTATTAAGGATTTTATAAAATCTCGTATAACTTCTCAAAATCACCTTTTATAAACAAAAAATATAATGAGAAGGTAGTGTACAATATTTATAATGTTTTTTTATAAAGTCATACTCCTTTCCATGTTGGATAGTCTCACAAACTTGGATTTATTCAATATATTCTTTACGAAATACAAAGGCATAGTCAGTAAACAATTATAAAATACCAAAAGAAAGTTTCTTAATATATTTATTTATAAGAACAATTATTATTTTTAGTATCCAATTTTCTACAGCTGGTTATAAAACCCAGAAAAAGATTAGGCCTTTCAATCAACTGTTAAGTATCCTTAATTACAAGATTCACATAACTTATTTTTTTATACACATAAAAAAGTATTCACTTCTTCTTAATGTATGATAAATAAATCCTTATCTACGTAAAATCATCCGTATAATTAATAATTTTATAATTAATTTTTTTATCAAAACATTTACTAGAATGTTTTACAAAAAACATCCTCAGCATAAGTAAGACGAATATACCTCAGTCTCATAACCTTTGTCTGATGGTATTTGTCAAATTGGAAATAGTCTTATTCTCCTTCCAATCTTTCTTCTCCATTTTAGTAGGAAAAAAATTGGATACTCAATATTATTCAATCTGATGGAACTTAGTCTGATTTACCTTAATTCATTCGTTATTTCACTAATATGATTACTCTGAAGGACTTTATCTGATGAAGTGTTACCTTTTGGATCCTTCTCTTGTGATTGAATTGAACCTCATTTTGATGTCCTCATTCTGATGGAAGATTCTCAGCATTAACCTAAAAGTAAGATATCTGGGAACACAATACCAGACAAAAAAAGTTAATGATCTCGGTGCATGTTAAGAATTCTTGACTTGACCACTAATAATGGAATATGATATCCTTTTATATGCATCTCAAAATGTTAAAGGTAGGAAAATATAACTTTTCCTACTCAATGAAATTTACAATCCCTGTATTTCTCATTCATTCATGTCATCATCTTTGACTTCATCAACTCTAATCCAACAATATAGGATATTCTAAAATCTTACTGAATCTATATAAATCATTCGACTTCTTCAAGTATAAAAAACATCTTCAATCTGTTATTTTGTCCGATTCTTCATTATTATTCTTCATTACGATGAAGAGAAATAAAATACATAATATTGCCCATTATGATGACATCTTGTAAACACTAAAATTCATCTCATACAAATGATTTATACCTAATGTTAAATTTAATAAATTTAAAATCATTCTGAAATATATCCACAATGTTTATCCTTTTATTAAATTCTTCATACTGATGATCTCACGAATGATGATTTCTTCTTTGTCATAACAAGTCTCATTTTTTCGGTCTCTATTTCAATGCGATGAACATTATATGTTCCATTCTGTAGAGTATGTATATATTCTGGAGAAAAAATCAATACATTTTCTTTTTTACATTGAGCCAATTTAATGAGAATAAATTATGACTTCTTAATTTCTTGACTTAATTGAAATAGAATTATACATTTCTCAATTATAAATCTAATAGAACCTTGTATCTGATGACCTAATTATATCATGTTTCTTAAAACAAAATAGATGTTAGAATTAATTATAATGAATTAGTGGCACACCATGTCTAATGGACCAATATAAGTAGGGAATTATTTTCCTCATCAAGATTAGTTTGATGTTTTGGTCAAGACAATGATTCTCATACATATTATCTTCAACCTTATGAGTCCTATTTTCATCACACCAACGAGCAACATCCAAAATAATTTTCATTTTATTCTCCTCTCTTCAAAAAACTACAAATTTTATTATGAAATACATGTGAATTTTAATACGTTTATGTTTGGAATATAATCATCTAAATTTTATTAGGAAGTGTTGTAACATTCTAGGCATCTAGTACTTTCTTACTTCCTACCAAGATTCAAAATCATTGGAAGCATCTGTTCTCCCTCATTCCTTCATAAATCATGCATCATAAATTCTCAAGATAACATATTATATTTGAATATATCAAATAGTAAGGAATCATCAATATTACATCAAATCCATTCAGACTCTGAAAAACTTCCTTATTACGATAACCACATTCATTCTATAATCAATATGATTTTCAACATATTTATAACTTCTATCAAAATCACAATATTTAGATCATATTCATTGACTCATGTTGATGGTTTTAGATTTATTATTCATAATGATGTTCAGGGTCCGTAACTCGAATATTCTTATTTTCCAAAAATCAAATATAAAAAATATAGTTGGCAATATATACAACACAAACTCAACTTGGGCCAAAGAGTGGGACTATCAAGGTTACAACATGGATTGTTTATAAATGTGGATAAAACATTCATGAAACTCAAATAAGGGTATTTTTATATGTTTTTAGACTATTTATTTTGTGTTTCACCTTTGGATTCCCTATTTTTTACAATGACTTGGACACCTTCTATGGGATTGTCTCCCTCTTTTAATCTCTTCCAAGTTGATTTGAAGTTTCTTTTTAGTGATTATTTACCTGGTTCAAGAGGTTAGGCCTCCCAATATCCCCCCCCCCCTATAGTTTTATATTTTCTTCCCATCATCCTTTAATCCTCATGTACATGTTTGGATTATTTTATTTTTTATGGTTGTTATGAATTGGGGATTTTAGATTAAATTGTTATAGGACACAATATGAGTTCTTTTCTAGTGGATTTCGTAAAAGGTGATAAGGTTCCACTAATTTTGGTATGTGTTTCTATTTTATTTTCTTTCATTTTGGAGTTACCTTGATCATTGGTTTTATAAATTCATGTTTAACTATGTTAATTTTAGTGTGGTTGATTGAGGTTTTATTTTCCAAATCATTCCTGGGATTGGTTTGGTTTTCATGTGAAAATTGTTTTGAATTTAATTTTTTTTAATACTATATTGATGAAGATGGGTTTTTTATGCATTATGAATGTTTAATAAAATTCTATGAATGGTTTGAATTGAAAAACACACATGATAATGAGGTTTCAAAACAAATTTTATTTGTAATATGGGTCCCCATTTTGGTTTAATGGGTTTTCATAATTTTAGAAAGGGGTGATGTTGATTTATAAAATTGAACGGGGTGCCCATTGTTTTTTTATTTAGATTTCATTTTAATTATGTTGGATTCCAAAATATATTTTAAATGGATTTAAAAATTTATATGTTATATATATATGAAAAGCGAAGGCTCGGTTGGCACTTATGAGGTGATGTGGAATGTGCCCTTGTGATCCCCCTTATGTTTATTAACGATGTTATGTTATCCATGTGATGGATGCCTTATGATGTGATTAATGTTGTTTTTATATATTGAGGATATTTATATGGAAATGAATGGGGTGGAAGGGATTCGAATGTGGCATCTTAGATTTTTTTTAATGTTATGATGTTGTTGTTCATGGTTCACCTCTTATAGTTTTTCCATCAGGAGACCAAGGATTCTAATCAGAAAGTAGTGGTTCATTATTTTCCTAGATGATGTTTAACATTGGATAGTCCCCATTGTTTTACATAACACCTTGATAGTAGGATTATTATCGAGGTAATCGGTTATAGTGATTTCATTTATAGTTGTGTGATTGTTAACCTTTCGGTATTTGGTCTTCCTCTATGTGTCTATTACTGCCATGTTGTCCCCAACAGTGTCACCTAATGATATTTATCAAATTTTTTTATTCTCTTGCAATGTGTATTATTTTTTCAATCATGTAACTATTTTAATGTGATGCAGTTATTTATGGATGGGATTTATTGGATGAATTATTTCTCTTATGCTTTATCTTTGATTTTGGAAACAGGTGTCCCATAATATTGTTTGAATTATTATTACATGATTATGTGACCTTGTTACATGATTACCATTGAGTTTGGTGTATAAAGGGTTATAATAAAAATTGGGTAAGGTTTTTAAAAATAATTTCTTTAGTTTTAAATATTCATATATTTTAAAC
The DNA here is from genome assembly GCA_963277665.1 of Viscum album. Lineage (NCBI taxonomy): Eukaryota > Viridiplantae > Streptophyta > Magnoliopsida > Santalales > Viscaceae > Viscum > Viscum album. Next base: position 1,548,020,204 of record OY728142.1, read on the forward strand.
CATTCAGGGGTTTTTTTAAAAAGTGAGATGTTTTAAAGTTATATATTTGGTTTCATTTGAATGTTTTCTTGTTTGGAAAAACACCATCCGGGTGAAATGGATTTAAAAATGGGACACTTTTTGATATGTTCTGGTTTCATACTTGTTTTACTCCCATTTCTGGTTGTAGAAATAAAATCCCCTTTAACATGCCGTATTTCTAAACTTGAATAATTGGTTTTTGTTAAAAATGAAATTAAATGGAATCAATGTAGTATCTTACTAACTTCCACTCACAGCCTATATACTCACATTGGAAGGTATGTAGTCTTCATTCATTTTGTTTGTTTCTTTTGGTTTGGAACTCAGGTTGGACCTGGTACTGCCTTCTTTAGGAAGAAAATGGTTTTAAAGATCATGGGGGTGAATTGAGAGTCACATGGAGAGGGTGACCATAAATACAGTTTGATGAAACCGATTGGATATTATTTTGGTTTTCACAATTTAATTTTCTATTTTTTTCATTTAACTTTGTTTTATATTTGTAATATTTTTATTAGATTTTATATATCTAATATAACTTCTATTTTGTATCCTTGTTTGTTTAAAAATTTTCCTTTTTTGGATGTACTTACTTGGTTTCAAATGGATGGAATCAACCCTAATAATATTGTTGAAACCCTAGAAACTTTTCATTATCCAGGGGGATTATGGATGATTTTTTAGTTTATTGAAGCCCTCTCTGATCACTGGTTTGGGTGGAGGCCATGGTTAGATCATCATAATATTCTATTTATCTTTTATATAGTTTCTCTTTGTGTTTCCATTAAAATTTAATTAGTTCCACTTTATTTTGGTAATCATTGAATATAAGAATGTAATTTTGTTAATTTTATAAATAAATAATAAACATTTATTGATTCATATATAAATAATTATTTTCTTCCTATATTATAATTAAATTATTTTTCATGTTTCCATATTCATCCATAATGATATTTGTATTCATTGATATTATAGGTAGTTTCATCAATCCAAACTTGAACACACATTCACTCGATTGGAAAGTATTGTTAAAGATGTTTTTATTTTGGAAAACTACCATTATAAAAAAAATTAATTTTTTGTCATGGTGAACTGGATTTTGATGATTCTTAGATAATTTATGAAAATGTAGATGAAAAATGAAAAACATTTCATTGTAGATGTCTGAGTCCTCACATATACCTGTTTAGAATTAACAATTGTAAATACTTGAGAGGGTTTCAAGTTAGATATTAAATTGGAATATTAGAATAATAATTACATGATATGAATGATATTTTATTATCATTATAGAAATTATTTATATCCATGAAGTGTTGTAATGAAAAAATTAAATGATTTTGCTTCCTGGAGGCATTAGTCTATGAAATGAACTAATGATGTTCTTCTTTTATTATAGGTGGATGTAAATGAATAAATAAGTGGTGAAACATTAATATAAAAAAAAATAATGATACATAATTGATAATATTTTCCTGTTAAAATGATATTTTGATGAGTTATATTAAGAAGAAAAACATAAAAATGGAAAAATACTTATGTTGGAGAGATGATCTCTTCATTGGAAGTTCCCTGGAAATTGACGGTATTATGTTAACTATCAGTGAAAATTGGAATAACGTTTTTGGTAGATATTTATAGGGAGAGTAAAATGGAATATTTTAAAATTTTAATTACATAGTGAAGCACATCATTGAAGGGTATAAGTGGCTCCATTTAATAAGTGGAGAAAAGGGGAACCTCTAGAAATACACATCATTTTTAAATAAGGTGATGGTTCTGTTGAAGGGTGAATGTATAAAAAGTGGTAAAATAGGGGTATATAGATAATATAAATAATAAAATAATCTCATTCATTTATTTTGATATAATTTAATTCTTATTTAAGGATTTTTTATTTTTATCCTTTTAACAGAAATTAAATTTTACATTATTATTTAATTTTTAACCATACAAATAAAAATTAATGAAAAAATTAGGATTGGATCCTTATACCTAATTTGAAACATTTAATTTAAAATTTTAAAGTAATTTTAATATTTCTAATTTTTAATGATGTGATGTTAATTTTAAAATTAAAAAATATAATCCAGTAAAATTAATTTTTCAAAATATAATGCTTTAAGATATAAATTTTTTTATAAGATAAAAAAAATCATGGATACTAATTTTAATGATATAAATTTATTTATTAAAAAATATTAAAATTTAGTACTCTATAAATGGAATACAAAACCGAATTCCACCATCTAGACACTTAATTAGAGGATAATACCGAATACATTTTTCATCTATGTAAAATTTCAATTTATTTTCAAAAAAATATAAGACAAAGATTTATAAGATTTAATAATAATTTAAAATGTATCATATTATTAATTAAATAAAAATGTTATCACCTAAATGTTTTTTTTAAATTTATAGGTTAATCAAACATAATAATAAAATCATAAAATTATAATTTTTCAAAATACAATATTTTTTAATTGAAAATCAACCTTTTCAAAATAAATCCATATAATTCATTCAAATTACAAATAGATGTGTGGAATTTAAAAATACTTTTTATTTTAAAAAAAATTTTTTATAAATTTTTTAATTTTTCTTTTAAATGGAAATACCTTATATAAAGAAAATGACTTTTATTGGAAATGACCTTATTCAATATTAACTCCTATTAATTTTTTACTTTAATAATATTTAAAGGTTCACCATATTATTATATATTATATACTTATGAATAATTTTATATCATTATGTTTTGTTTTTTACATTGATTTTATTGTGTTACACGAGTTTTAGAACATAATATACATTTTAAATGATCCTAAATCTTGGATCATTATATCGCTCCCTAAATAAATCAAAACCACATTATTTCAATTATAAATTACTAATGATGATATTTATTGGTATCCATATGATTTATTTGACTTGATAGTTTATTTCCAATGTGTTTTCAACTTTACTAATTTAGGTGTCATTAATAAATATAGTTGTTCCAACTTATGTGTCACATCCAAATATTTAGTTTATTTCAAAACATTTGAAATAGACATTGCCTATGATTAGGTAACATAAATCATATAATCGAATCATTTTTCAATAGATAATATAGTTATCCTTATTATGGTAAATGATTATATATTTATTTGAAATATGAATTGTGAGTTCCTTATACTCACAATTGATGTATAATCCATGTAAAGAGATTTATTAAATGTCCTAAATCACATTAAATTTAAATAAAGGAATAATTAATTTATTCAAATGAATAATATGCCTATAAAATTCATACCATAATATAATAATACTAGTAGATAATATTAAATCATTAGGGTGATGATTTTATACTCAAAGAAAACCTCCTAGTCATATTAGGGTAGATATAATTGGATTCTAATTTGATATATATAAATCTAGAGTGAAGGGTGAGTGTATAATTTTCCCATGTTTTTCATGAAATACTTTCAATCGTAGGGATAACATTGGATTTCACTTGTTTCCTTAGTTTAATAATTTTCTTCCTTTTGTTGTCCATATTAGTTATTAGGTTTGGGAATCATTTTTCATATTATTGAAACAAAAAAAATTGAGGCATTGGATAATATTCAATTATAATTCATTGATTAGCTTCTTCATGCCATCATGATAACCATGATCTCAATGGTAAATCCATTATCACTTAAAAAACATTCTTATTCCTCGGAGACATTTTCATTGGTGCTTCTTCTTAAATTTTTGACATGTTGGAAGTTGAATCTTTTCTTATTCATCATCTTCGACACCTAATCTGCTATGGAACTCCATATTTATATCCTTTGGTGAGCTCATATGTCTGGAAAGACTTATGTTATCTGAGATAACTTGAGATAGTTGGGTGATACAAACTAAATGGTTAACAACGTCATCTTCTTCCCCACATGGGTTTTCATTAATATATGGCCTCCCACGTCCATTATTATATGGTTTTCTTCATTAATTGGAAATTTTTAGTACCAAAACTGTTAATCATGAGTTATAAATATTTTCATCATAATGGAATTATTAAAAATTCATCCTCAAAATCTGTTACTCATTAAAACCATGAAAATAACATTATGTTAAACCTAAATCACTCTTGATTCAATCTCTGTTTCTTTAGGTTGGGTTCTCCCATAATTTATATACTATTTCATTAAAATAATAAATCCTTCTTAATGAATTTTAATTAGAATGGGATTAACCATAACATATCCTTTTATAGTGTTAAAACATATGTATAGTTAATCATTTTTATCATACTTCAGGTGAAAATTGGGTTAATACCCAACAAACTGTCATTATGTTTATTACACCTTGGTACATCTTTGATAAAGCTTTCATACACTTATATTTTCTATAAAGGAAATCATTTCTAGGGAAAACCATCTAACTCAAACTTTACCAATATTATAGGATATCATCATATACTGAGACTCAACACTTAGTTATTTTAGAAGTTCTTTTGACTAATGTTTTTTAAAATATTATCTAAAATTAACTAAAATAATATATTAAAATAACTAAAACAATTTTCTGATACCAAATATAGAAACCCAATATAAAGATACCTAAATAAAATAGTTATACCATGATTTAATAATTACACCTCCAAAATATTCACAAAACTAGAGGAATGATAGGTTTAGTATCGTCGATATTAGCAACATGAATATCTAATTTTAAAATAATTGTAAAAATTTCATTTTAATTGTGATCCACTGGACCCTTTACTAGATATATCATGTGAAATAATAATCTTAATAACCTTGGGATTAGGATCATTATAAATGGGGTTTCTAAAACACTTAGTAAGGTAAAATAATATCATATAGAAATATATTACAAAAATGGTTGACAGGATGAGGAAAACATAGATGTCATAATACAATAATAAAAAACATTATATGATTATCATAAAACTTGTTAGAGAAAGGTAATATCACAAAAACATCATTAAGGAAGCATATAATATATAAAATTTCTCAAACACATATAAATAATTATAAAACATATATGAATGACATAAAATTGTGAAAAAACATTAAAATTATAGCATAATCATGAAAATATTAAATTTTATGGAAATGAAATTCTTCTTAAAAATGTATCATAATTTTATGAACAACATGTGGAACAACTATTATCATGGGAAAATTATAAAAAATAAATAAATCACATGTACCTTCTTAGGCTTAGGATATTTCTCCTCTATTTCCAATGGATTTGCATAAAAACTCCCATGTACCTCTTTGTATTGAGGATAATTCCTCCCATGTAATTTTTTCCATCAGATATATCCTTCCATGTACCCATTGGATAGAGATAAATCTTATCATGTACCTTATTGGCCACTAGTAAATCCTCATGTGTAACTCATTATCTTAAAAGAAATTTTACCATGTAATTTTTAATTCGATATAAATCCAATGATGCACCATTTGACCTAATGAGACATTATCTTTAACTGAATCAATGGAGGGAAATATATGACCCCACATTTTATTATCCATAAATACTTCTTCCACAACGAAATAACTCTTAAACATATATATTTGATATCAAAAAATCTAATTTTCCAAAAAAATAATATAATAATAACATATAAATGGTGATCAAAACAAAACTTCTCATAAGATAAACCTTGGTGTGTAAATTGAACTTAAAATAATTTTTTTAACCAATTGAATCATTGAATAAATAATTACATTCAAAAAAAATTTTGTGAATGTAAATAATGGAAATTAGAAATTCAAAATATAAATAAATCTAAATAAAAGATCCTTGAAAATATATATTGGATTACGAAATATATAAGTCAAAATACAATTATAATCAATAATTTTTAAATAATCTTCAATAATAGAGACATTAAATAGAAAAAATTCAATGAAAATGAAGTGAAAATAATTTGAAAATCGTATCTTTAAAAATAATATTTAATATTGTAAACATAAAAACAATCATAGTGTTTCTAATATAATAGGTGAAAATAATTTGAAAACATATATTTTTTAAAATTATATTTAATAATAGAACCTAAAAAAATACATAAACTTTTTAAAAAGAAAATGTGGAATGGATAATAAATATTTTTTATTTAGAAATGTCAAAAAAAATACTTTTAACATTTGGAAATAACCTTGTTGAAAACACACATCATTAAAAAATATATAGTTTACTTTTAAAAAAGGGTATATAATTTTAAAAATCAAATAATATAATCCATATTTTCTTTTTGAAAATAGAATATAATATTATAAAGATGAACAAAATGAAAATGAATAAAAAGATCCATTGGTAATAATGAGAGCTATTATTATCAATTGTATAAATTTATATTTAAAAATATTTTATAAAATATTTTATCATATTCTAATAGTTTCCATGTATCCAAATGACAAAAGGAAACATGGTGTATAACTTACACATATCTCAAGTGATTAAAATTTGATACAACATTGTAAAAATTAAATAAAAAACCGTTAATTGGGAGATCATGGATTAAAACACCAAATACCATGAAAAAAATTAATATTCATTTAATTTTATATCAATTATATTTTATAAAGACAAATTAAATATTAATTTGTCTAGACAAACAAACAATGTCTCAATGAAGGGAAATTGAGGTGAAATCCCTTACCTTGTTCCAGATTCGTTCTGTGCATGTTCTTAATTTCATGAATAACCAAATAAATTTTTTTAGATATTTATTAGGAGCTTATCCTTATATATTATATATAATATGGACCATTTTTTATCAAATTATATTTATTTATTATATATTTCCACCATGTGTTTGTGTGAAAATTGAATCGGTGTCTGCTTATTTTCTTAATCTAAGAGAAGGAAAATGTTACCTTAATTGTAAAATTAATAATTAATATAATATTATCAGAACCACATACTTATCAGGATTATATGAATATATTATAATGTTTTTTTCCATGATTCCCTTTTTATCCATAATCATATTTTAAATCATTGTTCACATAGGTGGTTAAACTAACCCAAATATGAATACTCTTTAACTCAATTGGCCAAATTTGGAAAGGAGGTTCTCCTTTTGGAGTAATATCATTATAATGTTTTTATAATAATATAATGTTTATTTTATTTATAAATGTGAAATATATTTTATGTTTTTTAGATAATGTAAGAAAATATTGATGAAAAAAATTTTCCATCATGGAGGTGGGTGTCAATAGGTACCTATGTTTAGCGTTACTATATCTCAATGATCGATAGGGGTAAATTGGGTTATTAAATTTATTTTTAAGAGTAATAATTACATTATATTTATTATATTTATTCATAATTAACACCATTAATTAGATCCATGATGGGTGGAGATGAATAAAAGTGGTATCACTTATTTGAATAGGTAGTCCACACAATTCCCAAACAATGTTCTTTAATTTTTCTATGTGGATAGAAATGAATAAATACATGTTGTTACAATAGTACAATAAAAATATACATAAAAATTAGACTTAAATCATCATATTTTTATGGTTAAGAGATATTTGGATGAGTAATATTAAGAAGAAAATATTAATAAATCAATAATACTTATGTTGGAGGCTTTTATATTCCTTGAATGTTCCCTTAATGTTGATGGGATTATTATAAAAAAAGGTATCATGAATCTTATGTTGGTAGTAGAGGGTTATAGGGAGTGTAAATTTGTGTATTTTCAAGGATTAATTTAATGTTTATGTGAATATTTTGATCCTATAATTGGCACCCATTTATAATATAAGAAAATGGGTACTATTGAAAATAATCATCATTTTTAAAAATGTCACGCCACTATTCTAGGGTTGATGAATCAAAATTGAGAAAACATGGGGTGTGGTACAAGATAAGGTCAAAACTCTTCTCATTCAGTAATTTTGATGTAGGTTAATATTTATCTAAGTAGATATATATTTTTAACCTCTTACTCAAATTTACCTTTACCTTGGAAATTAATTTTTATCCTTGGTGAATAAAATTAATGAAAATAATTAAGAAGGGATAATTTTATGAAATTTTAACCTTCCAATTTTAAATTTTTAAATATTTTTACAAAATAAAATTTATACATGTCTGAAAAGTAAATATTAAAATTAAATCACTTTATCGTGTAAAAAAGGTTATTGGAGAAAAATTACAATTTTAGGATTTAAATTTATATATAATAGTTAATTATGATAGATAATATTTTAAATAAAATAAGTTGTTTTTTTATAAAAATAATATATTTTTGGAGGTCCTAAAAGGAATCAAAAATCTAATTTCACCATCTTAAAACTTAATTATAGGAAAAGACTGAAAACCATGTTTTAATTAATTAAACATTTTAATGTTGTTTTAAAAAACATTTGGACATCAAAATATAATTTCTTATACTATTTTAATAAAATTATGTTATTCCTTAAAAAAATATTTTTTTACTTGATTTTTTTTTGTGGAAAATATTACATAATTATAAAATCATATAATGTCTATTTTTCACCAAAAAAGTTATTTTTCAATAGAAAATCAACTAAATTAGAAAAATCGAAAAATATTAATACAATGTAAATTTTGATTTGAGGAATTAAAAAATGAAATTTATTTAATAAAATTTAAATTATAAAATTATAAAATTTATCTTTTAAAATAAAATACATAATAAAATTTAAATAGATTTTATTGTAAATATCATTTTTTAAATATTAATGATTATTATTTATTTTCCTTCTGAATATTTAATAATCTACTACCCTAGTTTTATTATAAATTTATAATAAATATATATTATTTTTTAGTGGTTTTTATGTAGAGTGTAGTGTGTAACACATGTTTAGGGGAATCATATATATTTTAAAGGTTATAAAATATATGTCCATGACACACATCGTAAAGGGATAAGTCATGATATGGTATGAATGTTAGTGGAGAATCCAAAATTCATTTCAAGGAAATGTTTTGATGATACAAGCCTATAATTTCAAAAATACATATTACATTCCTTAACAGGGCATTCCATTTTATGGATTTACATAATAATGAGTTTAATATTTTATAGGAAACATAAGGCTAGGGTATAGTAGTGATGGTTAGGCCAAGACAGTGTCGAGTTAACTTGCTTTCAAAATTTAATATCCCCTATTTTTGGAGGAATATAAGAGAGATAAATGGATATATTTATTTGAAATTGAAGAGGATATCAAGATGAATATTCCAATATTATCTATGTAGGATTAACGATATATTTATAAGGAAACATGTTGATTCCCGAAAAATATGACATATATTTTTATCTTTTAAAATAACGAAGGAATAATATTTCAAAAAAAAATAGTAAATGATATAGGAATATTATGGGAAGTCTAGGATACAATTCTAATGTGAGGAAAAAGAACTATGATATTTTATAAATGGAGGTTCATGGACTTAATCATTCGATTGAAGTGGAGTAAAATTGATAAATCACTCTTGGGTAAACTCACTCATTATTCATGTAGGTTAATAAAAAACACAGACATAGGTAGTGAGCTATTCAGGTGATTGAGGTCAATGGGTTATTTATTTATTTTAGTGTTGTAAAGCTGAATAGTTATTGAGTCCTTTATAAATTGTTATAAAAAATATGCTAATTTAGTTTTTTATATTCTTAACACATATCCATCACATTTTTATTAGAGTGTTGATGATAACAATGTAACAAAAATGTTGTTTGTGGGTAAGTTTTAAATTATAAACAGATACTAATTCAGTCCATATTGGTTTATTTACCTTTCTGAGGTCTGATAAAACACTATTTTGATGAATATTTGTTTGATAATAAATGATATAATTTCCCCACATTGTGCTAAATATGTTTTTTTATAAAATATTTGGGATTTGATAATTAATTTGAAAATTTGGTAAAAATTCCAGTTTTACCCTTTATAATGCACTGTAGTATTTCGAAGAAAAATATTTTTATATTTATTATTGTAATTTAAAATTTGTAACAGTGTTCCTAACATAAGTTTCTACAACTTTCATTCAGGACACTAGATCTAAAAAGGGAATTTGGATGGAGTAAATGGGACATTAATCCAATGGTGGGATGGACTCGGCAGAATGGACATGGGTTCTGTATTTGGGCCATATCTTCTTCATCCGGTCTTGGATTAATACCATAATTTGAGAGGAGCTTGGGGATTCATTTTACCACAAATAATTTTTATAGAAGGAGAGTTGGTTCACGAGTTTTCGAGATCAAATTGGCGGTGCAAGTTGTATTAAAATATTTGTCCGAGATTTCCCATTCACACTTGAAACCTCATTAAACCTATCCTCCCCTCCACTCTATAAATTAGAGTTTTTATCATTTTGAGGGGTTGGGACGTGCATTAGGATATTGGAGGCAGAGGAGAATTTGTTTCACCCAAATTCAACAACCATTGTAAGAGGGGAATCTCTAGAAGCAAGGATCCCCTCATCGAAGCCTCCTTCTCTTCTTCATTTTGTAATGTTTTCATTTGTGTAATAAACTTCTTTGTTCTTCTTTTATTTCTTCTCTTTTCTTCTGTTTTGTTTAAATTTATTCTTCTATTAATCTTCCTAATTGGTTTTTAATTCTTGAGTAGAAGTGTTATTGGGTTATTCCCATTATAAACCTTTGCACATGCAAAACGCTTCTACGATGATTACGCCACCTATGGAAGAGTAGTCTTTTAGTAATCGATCTACCTATCACCTTATTCATTAATTTATTTTGCCTCAATAAAATAATTTAATTCAGTAAATATGATCTATTAATTGATTTTTCTATTTAAATGAAACTAATCAATCAATTGAACAATAAACACAAAACGCGCGAGGTCTGGATTTGTGTGAATTGTGAGAGCGTAATCTTAATCGGTAATACAAGACCACTCGAGATCAATTTTGTAGAGTTAAAATAAAATACCTATACTCAATTAATCCTCATTTATAGAGTGGTTATGTGCCTTAATTTATCACTGACCATATGCTAATCTTATAACATCAATCAAAGCAGGGTGTTGCGATTGCATGTTCCGAAGTTAGCCTAGGGTTAAATTCACTTCATCTTCGTGGTAAAGTTAATTCTTGTAGGGTTTGGGATTTAACAAATTAAGGTATCATAATTAAGTGAATGTTAGTTTAAATAATAATTATTAATAATAGAGTGAAGAGGTAGTGTTAGATCGATTATGCCTTTTAAAATATTTTCTAAAAAACATATTTTTGTTGTGTCATTTTAATCGAACTTCATTTCAAAACTAAAAACAAAAAAAATTTACAATATTCCTCCAGAAAACATATTCTAGATTAATAAACTATAACCAACCCCCATCCTTTGAAATATTGTTTTTATTCTCTTTTATTTTATTTTTAGATTACCTTTAAAAATTTGTTTTAAATCTACTTCCTCCTTTGAGAGACGACCTTGGTCAGCCACTCTACTGTACCTAAGTACCCCAAAATCACACTAATCATTTGAGGGCGCCCACGATAGTGCTCATTCAAATTGGCGCCGTTTCCGGGGAGGAAAGTAATTTATTCAACCGTTTAGAGGTATTTATTTTATTTTTCATTTTATTATTTTCTTCACCCCTCTCTTTCATCTTTCCCCTTTCTCAAGATTTCATTTTTTTTCATCCTCATCTTTTCTTTTTGGACTATCAACTCAACTTCTAAATTTTTTACTATGGTCCACTCACTTTATTTTAATTTTTCTTTGATTTATGACACAAAATAATCCCGAAGATCTCTTAGATCTTGACCCTAAGATTGAACGTAGCCTTAGGGAACGAATCATACACTCTCAGTCTACGGGAAGTTTCTATATTCAATCAGTTGGTGAATTCCTCTCTTCTGGAAGCATTGGAATTGGAAGTTATTCAAATTAAAACATAAAAGAAGAATCAACGGCTGAAAACAATGGAAATGAACTTAATAGAACCATTCTAGAATTCGCTGCACATGATATTAACTATCAACCAAATTGTATTCCATACCCAAATCTCGATTCGGACTTTGAACTGAAATCTCGGTTAATTCACTTACTTCCAATGTTTCATGGCCTCTCTGGTGAGGATCCCAATAAACATTTGAAAGAATTTAATGTGGTTTGCTCAACCCTTAAACCAAGAAATGTTTCTGAGGATCAAATCAAATTAATAGCATTCCCATTCTCACTTGATGGAGCTGAAAAAGACTGTATGTATTATTTACAACCCGAAGATGTAACTTGTTGGAACGATTTGAAACGTCGTTTCTTGAAGATATTTTTTACAGCATCAAGGACCACTTCCATTCAAAAGGAGATATCAGGGATCAAGAAAGCACAAGGGGAGTCAATGTATGAGTACTTGGAGTGATTCAAGAAATTGTGTGGAAGCTGTCCGCATCACCAAATCAGTGAGAAACTCCTCATTCAGTACTTCTACGAAGGACTCGCACCCCTAGAGAGGAGCATGGTGGATGCTGCAGCTGGAGGAGCATTGGTGGAAAAGACACCATCACCTACACAAGAATTGATAGACAAAATGGCCCAAAACTCCCAACAATTTGGTGATTGAGGTACACCACATATCAGGGGAGTATATCAGGTAAGTCCTTCTTCTCTTGAAAGTCATTTTATTGATACCAAGTTAGAAGAATTGAAAAGTATGGTGAGGGAAATTTCTTTGGCACAAAAGACATCTCTACCCCCTCCTTGAAGGCCCTGTGGAATTTTCACTGAGACAAGCCACCCAACTGACTGTTGCCCACAACTACAAGAGACAGAGGATTGCACAACAGTATTACCAGGGAGACCATTTCCGCAGCAACAACAACCATATCCCCAAAATAAGTTTGATTCATTTGCTCCAACATAAATCCAAGGGTGGAAATATCAACCAGACATGAGGTATGGCTTTGGACAACAACAAAGGCACGCTTTTCAACCAAACTTCCAGCATCCTTCACCTTACCAACAGGGTTTCCAACAACCCCAAAGGAGATTTGAAGCTCAAACATCAACAAGTCAGCAATAAGGGAATCATCCACCAAAGCTATATTCTAATACTAATGATCTTTTAAATCAAATTGTTCTTAATCATTAGAATGAGCTGAAAAGTCAATGTTCAGAGATGAGGGAGTTGAAGACTCAATTGAGCCAGATTGACACCACCCTCCAAGAACTTGTGAGTAAGAATTCTTGAAATCTACCTTCCCAACCCACTCCAATTCCAAAGGGGAATGTCAGTACCATCACATTGAGAAGTGTGAAGCAACTGAACAATACATCTGTACCTACCATTCCACCGGGATTCACCTCAACTCTGGAGAAGCCGCATTCCAAACCAACTGATGAGAAATCTGAGGAGAAAGATAAAGGTAAGAAAAATATTGATGATGTTCCTTCTAAACCCCTTCCTTTTCCCAACAGGTTTGTTCAAACCAAGAAGATGGATGAAGAAGAAATGAAAAAGGAGGTTTTGGACACATTGAAGCATGTGGAGATAAACATTACTCTACTTGAAGCCATTAAGAAAATCCCAAGGTATGCCAAATTCTTAAAAGAACTCTGCACCAATCGAAGAGGGCTCAAGGGAAATGAGAGGATCAACCTTGGAAATAATGTCTTGGCACACATTACACCAACCCTAGCAATGCCAACAAAGTGCAAGGATCCCGGTACATTCACTATACCATGTACCATAAGAGAGTTGAACTTATCTGATGCTCTTTGTGATTTAGGAGCTTCAATAAATGTGATGCCTCACTCTGTATTCTCTTCCTTGGAGGTTGGTGAGTTGAAGCCAACAAGAGTAGTGGAGAAATTGGAGAATAGATCTACGGCATATCTAGCGAGAGTCCTTGAGGATGTACTTTTTCGGGTAAGAGACATGATCTTTCCAGTGGATTTCTATGTTCTTAACATGGAGGATGATCAGGTAAGTTCTCATGCCCCCATTATCTTAGGTAGGCCCTTCCTCAAAACTGCAAAAACAATCATAAATATCAATAAGGGTACACTTTCCATGGAATTTGGAGATGAAGTTGTGATATTTAAAGTTATGGATTCCATGAAGTACCCCTCTGAGGACCATTCTTCTTTTTTTATCTCCCATTGTGAACCACCAAGTAAAAACCCCATGGAATTGGATTGTCCTATGCTTAGGGAGATCATGAGTATTGGTTCTAGTTTGATGTCTAAGATTACTTCTACTCCCGTTTTTAAGGATCAAGACTCTCTAAGATTTCATTTTGAAATGGAATCATATTCTGATTTTGATCACGTGAACTTTGATTATGACATGGATATTGAGTATACTGAAGGATTTGGTGCTTTATTATCTGATTGTGATTATTTATATTCTGATACTATTGATCATTGTGCAGATATGTCTGTTGCATCAATTTCTCCATCCATACATCACCCTCCTTCATTAGAACTCAATCCATTGCCACCAAATCTGAAATACTCATACTTGTTGAGTGGTGAGAGATTACATGTTATCATTGCTAACAATCTCCCTTTTGAACATAAAGAAAATCTTTTGAATATTTTGAGTGAGAACATCAGGGCGATTGGGTGGACCTTGGCTGACATATCAGGTATTAGACCCTCTATTTGCATGCATAGGATTCTCTTGGAGGATGGGGCTAAACCGGTGAGACATCCACAAAGGAGACTCAATCCCACCCTCCTGGAAGTTGTTAGAAAAGAAGTTGAGAAATTGCTTGAGGCAGGTATAATCTTTCCCATTTCAGATTCTCAGTGGGTAAGTCCAATTCAGGTTGTGCCTAAGAAAACTGGTTTTACTGTTGTTAAAAATGAGAAAGATGAGTTAGTTTCAATGAGGGTGAAAAACAGTTGGCATGTGTGTATTGATTATAGAAAACTAAATCAGACCACTCGCAAGCACCATTTTCCCCTCCCATTTATTGATCAAATGCTCTAGAGACTAGCTGGGAAAACACACTATTGTTTCTTGGATGGATTTTCTGGATATTTTCAGGTTCCTATAGCTCTAGAGGATCAGGAGAAGACTACATTCACCTGTCCCTTTGGCACATTTTCCTACTCGAGGATGCCATTTGGACTTTTCAATG
The DNA here is from genome assembly GCA_963277665.1 of Viscum album. Classification (NCBI taxonomy): domain Eukaryota; kingdom Viridiplantae; phylum Streptophyta; class Magnoliopsida; order Santalales; family Viscaceae; genus Viscum; species Viscum album. Next base: position 1,548,035,342 of record OY728142.1, read on the forward strand.
CCCCAGGTACCTTCCAGAGATGCATGGTGTGTAATTTTTCTGATTTTATTGAGACCTGCATGGAGGTATTTATGGAAGATTTTACTGTGTATGGATCCTCAATTGAAGAATGTATAATGATTTTGGGAAAGGTATTAAATCGTTGTACTGAGAAGAATATGGTCCTGAATTTTGAAAAGTGATATTTCATGGTAGAGCAAGGCATTGTCTTAGGGCATGTAGTGTCAAAACATGGGATAGAGGTTGATAGATCTAAGATAGACATTATTTCATCCCTGCCATATCCTACATGTGTGTGTGATGTTAGATCTTTCCTAGGCAAGGCAGGGTTTTATCGGCGCTTCATCAAAGATTTTAGTAAGATTGCTCTTCCTATGTAAAGATTACATCAAAAGGATTCTGATTTTGTGTTTTATGTTTCTTCCAAGAATTCATTTGATGAGCTAAAACAACGTCTGACCACTCCACCTATCATACAGTCCCCATGGTGGGACCTTCCATTTGAGATTATGTGTGACGCCTCCAACTTCGCGGTTGGATCCGTCTTATCTCAGAGGGTGGAAGGACGTTCACATGTGATTGCATATGCATCAAGGACATTGGATTCAGCCCAATCAAAATACACAACCACGGAAAAGGTGTTTCTTGCTATCATATTTTCTTTAGATAAATTCCTTTCATATTTATTGGGCTCTAAAGTAGTTGTTTTTTTTGACCATGCAGCTTTAAGGTACCTCCTGAAGAAGCCAGATGCAAAGCCACGACTTATCTGTTGGATTCTCCTTCTTCAAGAGTTTGACCTTGAGATAAAGGAAAAGAAGGGGTTAGAGAATTTGGTGGCGGACCACATGAGTAGGCTTACTCACACAATAGATGATGACACCTTGGACCAGGTACCACTTCAGGACACTTTTCCCGATGAAATTCTTTATTCCATCTCAGGTACGCATCCTTGGTATGCTGATTTAGTGAACTACATTGTTTCCTCTGAAATACCTACAAATTTAAAGAAATATCAATTCCAAAACCTAAAAAGTGAGTCTAGGTATTATGTGTGGGATGATCCTTACCTCTAGCGCATGTGTAGTGACCAAGTCATTTGAAGGTGTGTTCTTGATCATGAGTTTTAGTCTGTTTTGCATTTCTGTCATACACTTGCTTGTGGTGGAGACTTTGGACCCTAAAGGATAGCTAGGAAGGTTTTGGACTCTGGATTATATTGGCCTTCTTTTTTCCATGATGCCCATGTGTTTTTTAAGTCATCCTCTCATTGCCAACACACTGGGAATATTTCTTGGAGACATGAGATGCCCCAACAACCCATACTATTCTGTGGGATTTTTGAGGTAAGGGGCATTGATTTTATGGGTCCTTTTCATAGTTCATTTGGATTTTTGTATATTTTGGTTGCTATTGATTATGTGAGTAAATGGGTGGAGGCCAAGGCCACCAGGACTGACGAATCTCATGTTGTTGTGGACTTTGTCAAAGCACAGATTGTTTGCAGGTTTGGAGTACCAAACGCCATCATCAGTGACCAAGGGACACACATTTGCAATAAGAATTTTCTATCCCTCCTTAGAGAATATGGGGTGACACACAAAACATCAACACCATACAACCCCCAAACAAATGGTCAGGCTGAGGTTTCAAATCGTGAGTTGAAACAAATATTGGAGAAAACCGTTCAGCCAAATAGGAAGGATTGGAGAAAGCACTTGGATGATGCATTGTGGGCTTATAGGAAAACATACAAGACACCCATTGGTATATCCCCATTTAGGACTGTTTTTGGGAAATCATGTCATCTCCCAGTGGAAGTCGAGCATCGGGCATATTGGACTATAAAGAAATGCCACATAGATTTGGCCCAAGCTGGAATTCATAGAAAGTTGAAAATTCTAGAGCTTGAGGAGATTCGGCTGTCATCATATGAGAACTCAAGGCTCCACAAGGAACGATCAAAAGCAACTCATGACAAAATGATCCTATAAAGGGAGTTTCATGTTGGAGAAAAAGTCCTTCTCTACAGTTTACGAATGAAGCTGATTCCTGGTAAGTTGCGTTCCAGATGGTTAGGTCCTTATATTGTATCTAATGTTTTTCCTTATGGTGCAGTGGAGATCACACAAGAGGACACTGGAAGGAGCTTTACAGTAAATGGGAAACATTTGAAGAAATACATTGAGGGAATTCCTACTGATGCAGTGGATTTTATCACACTGCATGACCCCATCATCGCTTCATCACATCAGGTTGTTCCTAACGCTTTCACTTTTATTTTATTTGTCCTATTTAAAAATTCTGCATTTCATGTGCATATATCATCTCATGGTTTCAAATTGAGGACAATGAAATATTTTATGTTTGGGGGAGGGAACCATCTAGTTTAGTAATTTCAATTGTTTTCCAGATTAAAAAAACAAAAAAAATTGTGTTTTTTCAAATTTTGTGTGTTTATTTTTCAATTTTCTTTGTGTTTTTAAAATTTTTGAGCTGAAATGATTCTCATCACAATTTTGAAATGCATATCAATGAGTGAAACAATTTATCCCTTGATACTAATCTTAAATGAATTTTAAAATAACTTTGTTTAAAGTTTAAATATTTAGTAATTTCATGAAAAGTACACTGAATTTTGAATCCCATGCCACATCTCACTGTCTTTATATTTGAAATCACTCTCTTGTGAGGCTTTTGAACCATTATTTTCATATTCTTTACATTCACCTCAATTCTTGAGAGAACCAAACCATGCTTGATTTAACCAGATTTTGATCTATTCCTGTCAAAACATGAGGGTTTGAGGTACATATGTTTAAATGATTGAGGAATTTGTTTGGTATTAAAGCCCTTATTTCAAAGAATCCTTTTTTATAATGTCCTACCTTGAATATTTAATCCTTTTATCCCTTAGAAGCCATGCACAGCCTATTATTTTAGCCACATTACAATCCAATTTTCCCTATCCAACCAACTCTTGAAGTGAAATTGCATAATCTAGTTGAGCTTAAGTGTGGGGGAAGCTGTCTTCTGTTGTGCCACCACATTCTGTGATAATTTGGGTGGAAAATTAAATTCTGAAGAGATGTGTTTTCTACTAAAGAAATCCATTATATTGAAAGTTGTGCCTTTTCTGGAGCTTTCATGACAAGTGAAGCTGTGCCTTTTCTGGAGCTTCTAATTGAGGTGGAAAGCTGTGCCCATCTGGAGCTTTCATGAAAATCATGTTTTAGAAGATTCACATTTTTTATGCTGAAATAACGAATGGTGTAAATTTTTCATGACTTTTCATGATGATGGAGCTAAATTGATACTATGGGTATTGATGAGAAGACCATATTTAAGTGAAAATTAGATTAATGCAATTTTGCTTCAAAAGAGTCAAGCCCTCCTCATTCAGCCTCAGAGTTTTTCACATCTTAATCCTACCAACCGAAAGCCACAGAACAATCCTGAAAAGTCCTCATGATAAACATATGTCCTTGACTCACATAGGGTAGCAATTTAGGAATCTATCAAGCCTATGGTGACCCTTGTATGAGTTTGGATGAGAAAGACATTGCAAAAAAATTGATATTTGATTGATGAGAGAAAATTCAAGCGAGGTAAGTGTTTTGTGCATGGGAGGATAAATGAAGTGGAAATATATGAATGATATAAATGGAGAACTTGAAATAAGGTTTTTTATGAGGCATGAAATATTTTTATTCTTGGTGGGAAATTGATTGATCTAAAGGATATGTGTTTTAAAATTGGTTTTGATTTTATATTGATGTTTACTTAATAAGAGATTTTGCTCAGGAGTGCAAAAGGGTATGTGTGGGGGAGTTGATAAAACACTATTTTTTTGAATATTTTATTGATAATAAATGATATAATTTCCCCACATTGTGCTAAATATGTGTTTTTTATAAAATATTTGGGATTTGATCATTCATTTGAAAATTTGGTAAAAATTCCAGTTTTACCCTTTATAGTGCACTATAGTATTTCGAAGATACATATTTTTATATTTATTATTGTAATTTTAAATTTTGTAATATTATTCCTAACTTCATTTTATACAACTTTTATTCAGTAAACTAGAGCCAAAAAGGGAATTTGGATGGAGTAAATGGGACAATAATCCAATGGTGGGCTGGACTCGGCAGAATGGACATGGGTTCTGTATTAGGGCCATATATTCTTCATCCGGTCTTGTATTAAGCCCATATTTTGAGAGGTGCTCGGGGATTCAAGTTACCACAAATCGTCCTTCTGGAAGGAGATCTGTTTCACTCTTGTTCGAGGTCAAATGGTCGGTTCAAGTTGTATTAAAATATTTGGCCGAGATTTCCCATTCACACATGAAACCTCTTTAAACCTAGCCTCCCCTCCACTGTATAAATTGGAGTTTTTATCATTTGGAGGGGTTGGGACGTGCATTAGGATATTGGATGCAGAGGAGAATTTTTTTCACCCAAATTTTCCAACCATTGTAATAGGGGTATCCATTGAAGCAAGGATCCCCTCATCGAAGCCTCCTTCTCTTCTTCATTTTCTAATGTTTTCATTTGTGTAATAAACTTCTTTTCTCTTCTTTTATTTCTTCTCTTTTCTTCTATTTTGTTTAAATTTATTCTTCTATTAATCTTCCTAATTGGTTTGGAATTTTTGAGTAGAAGCGTTATTGGGTTATGCCCATTATAAACCTTTGCACATGAAAAATGCTTCTACGATGATTACGCCACCCATGGAAGAGTAGTCTTTTAGTAATCGATCAACCTCTCACCTTATTCATTAATTTATTTTGAATCAATGATATACTTTAATTCCCTAAATATGATCTATTAATTGAGTTTTCAATTAAAATGAAACTAATCAAGCAATTGATCAATAAACACAAAACGCGCAAGGTCAGGATTTGTGTGAATTGTGAGAGCGTAATCTTAATCCATAATACAAGACCACACATGATCAATTTGTAGAGTTTAAATACAATACCTAAACTCAATTAATCCTCATTTCCAGAGTTGTTATGTGCATTAATTTATCACTGACCATACGGTAATCTTAGAACATCAATCAAATCAGGGTGTTGCGATTGCATGTTCCAAAGTTAGCCTAGGGTTAAATTCACTTCATCTTCGTGGTAAAGTTAATTATTGTAGGGTTTGGGATTTAACAAATTAAGGGATCATAATTAAGTGAATGTTATTTTAAATGATAATGATTAATAATAGAGTGAAGAGGTAGAGTTAGATCGATTACGCCTTTTAAAATATTTTCTAAAAAAACATCTTTTTGTTGTGTCATTTTAATCGAACTTCATTTCAAAACTAAAAACAAAAAAATAAACAATCTTCTTCCAGAAAAATTCTTCTAGATTCATAAACTATAACCAACCCCCATCCTTTCAAATAGTGTTTTTATTCTCTTTTATTTTATTTTAAGAAAACCCTTAAAAATTTGTTTTAAATCTACTTCCTCCTTTGAGAGACGACCTTGGTCAGCCACTCTGCTGCACCTAAGTACCCCAAAATCACACTAATCATTTGAGGGCGCCCACGACAGTGCTCTTTTAGGGTATAAAAAGTGGTATTGGAGATAATGGTTCTTAGTTCACTTTACTCTCTCTGAAGAGATGACATTGGTTGTTAACTATAAGGGTGTCTGTGCATTGATAATAAAAATTTATAACTGTAAAGTAATCTAATGAAATACTATTTCTAATCATTAGGAGTATATCTATTCACAAAATCCATATGTTGGGTTATGGTTGGTATAGAAATCAGTTATTTATAAGAGAGAGAACCAAAAGAGATAGATTTTGAATTTAAAGGATTCAATGGATTAGGATGTGCTTTATCCAATGCTATATGGACATATGTGATTTCATATAAATCCAAATACACCATGTTGGAAAAATAATAAACATCAACAAAGGTGATTCCAAGGTATCTGAAGCAAAATTGTAGGTACTATAGAATATGTTTGGGGATTTGATGATGAACTCAAATTACTCCATCAATAAATTATTTGATCAATTTTTGTTTTTTTATAAAATAAATGGACATAGAGAAATATATGATGATATTATGAACATGAAGTGGTTTATAAAAATATTACCAATGCATTTAAACATAAAGGTATATGTACCCATAGATAAGGGCCCAACAGAGGTGATATTGGATAGTCTTTAATGCACTCTCATTGCATACAAAATATGGAATAATAACTATGATTAAATCATAAAGGAGGGTTTTCAAGAAGTTCCATTCAAGGTAATGATGAATATTTCATAGAAATATAATCCCAAAGATAGGGTGATCAAGGAGGTAATGTATTGAATTTACTAAACACTCAAATATGTTAAAGGAGTATTCAATTGAAAACTACAAATTTCTACATTATATGTGGAAAATTTGGGAATATTGAAAAAAAGGTCCCTAATGAATTTTGAGATAATACATACAATGAAGAACCCAAGAATAAATCATATAAATATATTAATGAAAAAAATGACTTCGAAATTGTAATCCATAAAAAAGAAGAGTAATATATCCAATAAATCATCTTGTAAGAAACAAAATTAGAGGAAATTGAGTATTATAAAGGCCTTACCAGTAATTTATTCTGGTTTACATAATCAAACCCCAAATGGAGGGAAAAGATTATGGATAAAATAATGTGGAAGGAATATTAGACCTCATGGTTTCAAATAACTTTAATCTTGATGAAATATATGTTTGTAGGGATAAAAAAATAATATCAAATGGTGTACTTTATTATTCTAAAAAAAATAACCATTGGAATAAAATTCCTAGTTAATAACAGAGATTAAATGACTCACGTATGGAAATTTTAGAAACTCGTAAAAGGAAGTTGATCACAATATAAAAATTGTTGACCATTACTAAGTTATTGATTTCATTATGGATTATATGAAATATCATTATATGAATATTGGGGAGTTTAAATGTGAATTTGTTTCATTGAAATTAAAGATCAATCATCAATAAGTACTTCTTACACTTACCATTCCATTGGGAACATGGAGTGAATGGGTTATAGAAATAGTTGATGATGTTCATGAGGAATAAATGAAGAAAGTGTGGAATTTTACACAAGTGAACTTATATAAAGATATGGGTAAATATATTCAGGTTATTGATCTAAAGTAACAAATCAACATTTCTTGATTCGAGGACACATGCACCCTTACCCTATAAGAAGATCAATTTAGGTTACACGCAAGACCGAAAATGACATAAGAGGAGATATGATGAAAAACAATTATAAATCCCTAATATGATTTTAATATATTTTAAACATGGCACATACAAAAGATGAATGTTTATATATAATATTACACATATTAAGAGTGATAAAAAAAGATGAGAGAACTTTTCCACAATAAATTGGTTTTTAAGAATTTTCACTTATGTTGTGAAGGTTATGAACTAATATCCATTTATTTCTCATTAGGGGAATGAAAAAGATTTCCAATGGATTCCCAAATAAGGAAATAACAATAGTTGGAATCTTCTTTAGGTTTGTTGAAAACTAATAATCAATTTACAACATTTGAAGATGGTGATGATCTTATAGAACTGAATGTGGAATAATATAATAAATGACTAAATGAATGGGAAAAAAGAACACTAAACAAATAAATAAGAGTTCATAAGGACACTATCATCTTAATTTATTTAAAATCAATGAATCATGATGGATTATAGATTATATATTGTAGTTTTACCTCCTATATAAAAAAAATAATCTAGTGATGGAAATCAAATAAAAAAATTAGGTGTTGTTCATTTCTATAATGATGAATGTTTGAATATAATTGAATCTATAAATTAAAATATTTAAGGAAAATATTTGAAAAACATATATGTGTAGGTTTTTAAAGGTTTTGGATACAATATATTATGTGTAATAAAATTGTGCAACATACAGAATGTATTAAAATTCAATAAAAAGGCTTTTCCCATTAGAGGACGATATGGTTTGATTATGATGTAAGGAAAGAACATGAATGAGAATAATTTCCCCATTTCTAGAGAGGGATATAAATTATTTATATAAAATTAATAAGAGATAAATCAATTGAATAATTGGCATGTATACATGAGATAAAATTCCTTGGAGGACATGGTGATGAATAAAGGAGATCATGAAAACTTCAAAATTTTATGTGATCACACTCACATGTGAGATAATATCAATGAAATGAATATGACTCAAAATAATTACTAGATGATGGAAAATAATTCTATAATATTACATGAGTTACCACATGTGGATGTATGTTGACCAATATCACCCATGTAAATGGATAGAAAGACATATTATATTCTCTTTATTGGTGATTATAATAGGATGGAATCATTGATAGTTATATATCACAAATTCAATGTTTTTATATGTATTACATGATACATGATAATGGTAGATAATATTCTAGAGATAAAAATTTATAATTATAGACAGTGAATGGTAAAAAATTCACTAATAACCAGATTGAAAATTATCATGAGAAGGGTGATATAAGACATGAAATTTCAATAGTATAAAATCCTAAACAATATAGATTTATTGAAAGTTAGAACTAGTTTTTGAACAATATTTCATAGAAAATTCTCATACATAAGATTATATTATATTATTATTCAAATGATGTGCTTCTTACATTACTTTATATCTTTAAAAGAGATTTTATATGTTTGAATGAAAATAAGACACCCTAAGATATTTAATATGAGAAGAAGACATCTTTAAAGTACATTGTATTTTTTTAGTTGAATTATTTGTCCTCAATAAAGAGAATAATCATTTAATTATTTTTCTGGTGAAAGTATTTTTATTATATATTCAATGAAAATAATTTTTTATAAATTCTTTAATAAGTGGCACAAAAAATCGTTGAATGTCAAGATGTAATGGTTTTTTATAATGAGAATATTTTTGCAATATGGGGAGAAATTTTAACAAAATAATAGTTAGGAACTCTCCAAAGAGAGTGATATTGATGTGAGAGGCCAAGGTAAAGCACATGGACATGTTAAATACTCAAAAGAAGATTATTATGATGAGTAAATATAAATAAAATCCTTAAATGCAATAAAATAAAATAGAATAGGTGAGACTATAGAAAAAAGTATCATTGGTCATTAGATATATTTGATAAAAATATGGAGAAGGAAGAATCTAGAATAAAACATCTTTGTTATCTCAAGTGAATCCTATGTATTTTAAATTGGTATTCAAGGAGAGAGACGTTCTTATAGTAATGCATGTAGATCTTGTCCAAATTGAAAATAATCAAAATTGAAAAAATATTATAGGAAACAAATATAAAAAAGTCTTAAAACTAAGTGGTGTTCTAGAATACAATCAATAAAGATGGAAAGGTTACTAAGCACAAATAATGGTCGGTGTGCAAGGGATATTTCAAAATTGAAGGTATTGACACATATATAAAAATTTATAGCATTATATTATTAGATTAAATTAGTATTTTTGTGGAAATATCAGTGAAAATTGTATTACAGGTGTACAAAATGGATGTTAAATTAAAATTCCTCAATGGATACCTTGAGGAGAAAGTGTACCTTAAAAGACTAGATATATTTATTTTAAATAAATATATATAGAAATTTGTTTGATTAATTAAATATTTTTATTGAATAAATAAATCATCTTGAGTTGAGTATTTTATGCCTGATAAAAAAGTAAATAAAATTAGATACTGATTGGGAGGTGTTCATTAGGATAACTATGTTAAAGAAGAGAAAGATCAAATGATATAGAAGATAATTTATGTGGATGATATAATCTATAGAGAATCATATGAATTATAATGAAATATGTCTATAGAATATATTAGGTATGAGTTCAAAATTTCTATTATTAGAGAAATAAAATTTTTCCATTATTTACAGGTAACTCAAGAAAAGGATCATATATTAATTTATCAATAATTATATGATAAACAATTTATCATGATGATTAGAATATTTTATTGTATGATTATTAAAACACAGATGGCTACCCAAATGATTTTTTCATGAGATGATGAGGGAAAGAAGGTTGATGTGTTAGAATAAATAAAAATCAATAAATCCAACTTTACTTAATAGTAACATGACATCACATTCTGTATACTATATGTCAATCTCTAAGATGCCAAATATATCCCAAGGAGTGAGATATTATATAAATAAAGAGAATTATTTGATATAATAATAATATACTGGATTTTGGGATTCTCTATCATATGAAAAAATATCATGAATTTTTTTGGGATACATTGATGTAAATTTGGTTGGATCAACAGATGATTGAAATTAAATATCAAGTAGAGATTTTGATCATGGATATTTGTGTATTTATTAACTGATCAAGAAGCAAGATTTTATCTCCCCTAGAAAAGTTTATTTTGAATATTTAGTGACTACTAAATAATCTACCCAACTATAATGGATAAAGAAATAACTTTATGATAACTTATTTAATGTGAAATTTATAATAGTAATCAGTTATTATAAGATGAGTTATATTAATATTAGAAAACTTTCCATCCACAAGTCATGAAATAATCAAGATAAAGTATATTTTTTTGGGTAAGTTTGTAAAATGGATAGAATAATATCTTTATTTCTAGGATCATGATCAAATTGAAGTTATCATGATGAAGGCACTAATGAAGTTTGATTTTGAAAATAATTAGATTTATTTGGGAATTCGGCCTTCTATATCCTACTATATGCATTTGATAATTGAGATTCACTCTCTATTGGATTTTTTTATTTGCAATAATATATTTTATATATCAATTCTAACTAAATTCTGTTTATTTATATCTCTTTTCTAAAATTTTAGTGAAGTTCTATTTGGGTTAATTGACCATGGTGGAGAAGCTTTCCAAAAGTTACATAAGAGAAGTTATAAAGGGATTATATTATTCTACTAAAAAATAGAAATAAATCCTTACTAGTATGAAAAAAATTATATTGATTGAATTTTTTTAGGTTTAATGTTACTTAAAAGGCCATGGAAATCAAAGATTATTTTTCATGTGGAAATTTTAATTTAAATATAATTTATCTTGATGATCATGGATCATGTGGGATTATTGTGGGTGATTAGTGAATCATTGTTAAAATATTTAAATATTTAAGGTTTTAGTACATGAATTAGGTTAGTTATAACATTCATATTTTGGGATATTTAAAGTACAAATTGATGATTTCTAATGGAGTTCAACAAACCCATATAGGGAGATTATTTATGGAAATATAATGAAATATTTTTTGAATTTTTTGTTAATAATTATGTGTAATGTGACATCAATTGAACCTTATAAGATTTTGAGAATGATTGATGTTTTTTCTAGTGTTTATACCACAAATAAATCTATAGTATAAAATTCATGTCATGATGAACTAGGTCAGATTAGGAACAATATTTTCTCATAAACTGTTAAAGGCATTATAAGATGACTAACCCATATCTTGTGCTAAAACATAGACTTTACATGCTGAATTTGATAAAAAAATGAATTAACCTGAAATAAAACTTTTATAATTATAATATAAATAACTAATATTGAGTTACCCACATTCCCATGATATTTTAGGTTTAGAGTTGTAGATGAATAAGAAAAACCTTTAACAAATAGAATATATATCTTTTTATAAAATTTAAAAATTTCCTATTATAATAGGATTTACATATTACACAATAAGACTCTATCATCTCCCATAAAATTCTCCCTACATGAAACCATTTTATAGATACATAATTTATTCGCTTCATTATATCTGAGAGAAATGGATAAATAATAAGGTTGAGTTCAAATAATCTATTATGGTAAACATAACTGATATCTATGTAAGGTCATAAGTGAAAATAATAGAAACATGTGGGTATACAACCATAATCAATGTACATGAACACATCATAATTAAATCCTACTCAATAAATCATTGATCATAAGGAATGAGCCTTAACATTAATCTTGGTATAAGAAATCAGAAAATTGAGAGTTAAATCATGAGTAAGTAATCTTGAGACAGAAAAAGATAACATAGATATGTTTCAAATATTCAGATCACGATTTATATAGAAATATTTATTAATAATACATAAATGTAAATGAATATTCATGAGGTTACTTGGGACATCATATTCATATAACCCTTACAAGCACCCTTAAAATAAATCTTATATTTGAAATTCTTTTCCAGTTATTTTCAACATTATTTATCAAGAGTATTAAATCATTTCTGGATGAATTAGAGGGATACATTAGAACCACCCATTATAATATATAATTTAAATAATCATAAAATAAATAAGACACATCAGGGATTAAACTTTCACTATAAAACTCATTATGACATCCATTTGAAGTTATAAGCATTATAACTTAGAGTCACAACATAAAAATAATTGAAAATATCCCTTTATTTGGTAAATCATTAAAATGAGAAATTAATAGAATATTTTAAATTGAATTTTATTTTTAAAAAAATGAAATCATGGAATTTAAATTTAGTAATGAATAATATACATAATGATGAGAAAATACTATTCACTTTTAAGTATTAAAAAAATATTTTCACACCTTTATAAAGAAAGTGAAAATTAAGTTTATTGAAAAATAGATTCATTTTATAAATTAATAAATACGTTCTATTGTAATATAAAATTGATTTTAGAAAAAACTTTGACTGTGTAAAATATCATTATTGAAATAATATGGACATTGATAGAAAATAGATTAATGAAAAATATCAAAACATTTATAATAAGTTTAAAAAGAAAAATTAGATATATATTTTTAAAACAAAATATATTGAAAGAAGGAACATGAAAATGATGTTTAGATATCATGAATTTAAGTGAAAAATTATCTAACATGTAAAATATGAATTATAACCCACATATAAATGATTATCGGTGCATAATACAAAACATGTCCCAAAAAAAAGGAAAATTGAGATGAAGAAACTGTATAGACTTAGAAAATTTTGAATCATTGTTCATTGAAGAAGAGAACATGAAATAGAGTATTATATACCATGACAGAGGATATAATATATATATAATATTCCAAATATAAAATTTGTACACTATATATAATAAAATAAATTCCCAACTTGAAAAATATATCAATAAATAGAAATACAGACAAAGAACATGTACTACTTTTATAACAAATGAATTAATAGACATTAAAAAAATAAGTTTATTTAGATATTTAAATCCCATGTATTACATGAAAATATAATATAATATTTTAATGGTTAAATTAATAAAAAACCCATATAAATGTAAATATGTTGCATAAAATTAAACATGCCACATGGAATTGAAATTGACACCAATAACCCTTACCTTAGACTTCTGCAAGATAGTATGAGCTCTAACATCTTTTTACAAAAAAATAAAACACATTAATAATTTTTTATAACCTTATTCATATTATTTACCACTTTTATCAATATTTTATAAACATTTTTTATATAATTATTGGTTATGTTTAGTTAATATTGATCATCTGTTTCGGTATTATTAATCGTTCCTTATCTACTTTGATATAATGAATTTTTTTTCCATTTCATGTTCATGGATTAATCATATATATAATATTTAATGTATTTTAATATAATTTCCATAATTCTTAGGATGTTTCTATTTCATTCTATTAGAGTTTTATGTTTGATTATTAAAGATGAAACCTATAATATGCTTGTTTCAGTAATTTTTAATGAGCTAATGGTGGTTTCATAACAATGAGTTAAAAATTAATATGAGCATTAAAATACTAAAAAACGTTATTTAAATGGTTATATCATATCTTAATAGAATAAAAAATTTATACAGTTTGATAGGTTTTCCAAAATAGATTAAAATAATTGAATGCGTCTCGATATTCTTTTTTTTTGTGGCTTAATTTTATAAGGGAAACTTATTGTTAATGTTTGTAATAGACAAGCCAAATTATATTTCAAAAACATTAATTATATTTTAAATATCATATATATTCACTAAAATAATTTTTATAACCATCCATGTAAAAAAATGTTGAAAAATGAAATACATCTTTCATGGAAGTTATAGTGCACACATAACATGTGGGGGGTCTTCATTTTCCAATGGATGGGAGGATAGTATATAAATTGAACTAAACAAAAATAAAAATATTTATGTATAATAATTATACTTATTTCATTATATTATTATGGTTATAATATATTTGTTGAATTTAGAAGAATAAATAAACATGAAAGAACTCAGTTAAAACAATTACATCTTCATAATATATCGTCCTTTAAGTCACACCTTAAGCCTTTTAAATTGGTCATATGGGGATATATGAACCTCTATAACTTGGTAAACTGTTATTAGGAGAGCTTTTATTATAGATTTATTGATATAAGAAGGTTTAGGTTTGATGATAATTTGGCTGGTGAATGTGTCCTTTTATAAATGTGAGGGGTTAAGTATTTGAGATATTAATTACTGAATAGAAAAACTGTAAGTAATTATTAAGATATGTGATTCCAATATAATTATAAATATAAAATATATAATGTTAAGGATTATAAATCTTTTATCCACCCATTAGAGGATTGGGGTTTTTTATATTTTTAGTATTTAATCATTTATTTTACACCTACATTATTTTAACCTTCACTGTGGTGACAAAATATTTCCTTGGTAACATATTTTTTGGACTAAAAAAGAAATGGAACTTATTTAATAGTTTTATAAATATGATTTAAGATATGTTAACCGTTTAATATGTATCAATTTTTGAAGTTGGTAAAAATAAATTTTAATAAAAGTGTGGTTATCATAGAAATATTTTTACGAAAATTACTTTTTAAGTATAAAAATTATTCTACATAAAATGCATGAATATTATAGATTAATATGACATTAATTGTTTAATTATTAAATCAATTAGTGTTTAGCGACTTTCCATGAAATCAAAAACTGAATGGAACATTATTAATCCTTAGAGGAATATGACTAAAATATTTTTTTATTAGGATAAAATAACATTTATCTTATGAATTGTCAAATATAGGTTGATAAATTAAACAAATTATTTTTAATGTATTTATTTTACTCCTTAAAAAAATTTGGCTAAACGGTTTTATAAATATTTCCAGTCATGCTTATATCGTGGTGATTTCATAAAGATTAATCTATTTAAAAAAATTTCATTTTAAAAAATTCAATAATGGACTATCCTTTTCATAAAAATCCCACAAAATCACCACAAAATAATTTTTTCAAGTTGAATCCAAAAAATAAATTTCATTTTATAAAATTAAAATTATAATATTTAGAAAACATAAATTTAAATAATATAATATAATACATGGAAAATGGATTATTTAAAAGGAAACCAATCTGTTCTCAAATTGAAAACTCTATTGTAGTTTCATACCTTGATAAAATTATTTATCAAAGTAAATATTAATATTAATTTATAAAATTAATATGAATATCATTTTATAGAATATTTAATAATTAAATAAATTTTCTATTTATTAATGATATAAAATATGTTAATGTAATTTACTTAACCATTAAATAAAAAATCCATTATGATGCCATGTGACTATAATAATAATAATATTATTATAAGTATATAATTAATTATATAATATCATTTGAGACATTGTATAAACACATATAATTCCTTAAAAAAGTTTATAAATTCCCAATCATTAATTTTAATAAATCATAAAAGTGATATCATATTAAATACATCTAGGATGATATATTCTCCTATAAACAAATTGAATTTTCATAATTTTATCATGAGTCCAGTTGGAATATGGTTTATTATGATTAAAATTAAAGTAAAAAATTTTCAAAATCCTTTTCAGAAGGTAAAATAGAATTATGAAACCCATAATTTGGAATTGAATTCTGAGTAACAACACCTCTAATTGAAAAAAAAATAAAACACATGAATGGTATGTGGAAGATTAAATAAATGAACAGAAGGTGAAACAACAACCATTTATGTTTTTAAATCAATTTTGTGGTTTATAAGGATAATACATGAGAATTAGTTTCTATGGAATACATTGATGGTCAAGTGATGTTTTCTACATTACACTTGATATATTTTTAATAATTTTTTATTAATATTGAGGAATTATTTTACCATTGAGAAAATGTATATAACAAAATATAATTACTTCAACTATTTGCGTTATATAAGCATGATTTAATCATTTCATTGTGTGTTTTGGTTTGTTTTTAAATCCATTTAATCTTTTATTCCAAATGATGAATATCCAAAATAATTTTTCATGCTTGGAGAAAAAATATTATTAATGAATCACGAGACCCATTAGAGTATATAAGTCATTACTATATGTGAAATTTTTAGAACAAGTTATTCCTTCTATTTTAGACCAAATAAAATATCTGAATTTGGTTAGAATGAGTAAAGATAATACATGATGAAAAAAATAAAAATTGATTCATTAATTTAAATATTTACTTAAATAACTATACCATAAAACACTTCAACATATTCTTGACCAAATTAGAAACCCAAAATTAGAAAAATGTAATTACATATCCTTCCATAATCAAGTTAAATTTTATCCCTAAATAATGTAAAGTTAATCATAATGTCACATTTAAAATATGAATATAACCTATTCATATTTAAAAAAATTAAATTTTTTCCCTAAAAAAATTAATCCATTTTTTTAATTAATCATAATTTCCTCAACATCAAAAATACTTATTTAACTGAAAGTTTATTTATATATTTTAATTTATATCACCAAAAAGATAATAAAAATCCTCCAAAATAACATTCATACTAAATAACGTGTTAAACCTACGATTTATATATACCTAAAAATGTATTCTTTTTTTTAAAACAGTAAATATCTCCCAAAAAATCATTAATTGAAATTAAATACCATTACAAAATACATCCAAAAGGGGTATCCATGGATTATATCTTATGATAAAATATAAAATCATCTTCCAATTATGGAATCCAAAAATCAAAAATTATCCTAAAATAATAACATCCTAACCTGTAAAGATCTTTAAACACTATAATGATACCAATTATAACACGAAATACCAAATAACCCATACCTAGTGTTTGAAATGTACTCTTTACTTATTAGCTTTGATGAAAACCAATGTGAACCAAACTGAAACATTCATTTTTATAATATCAATAACTAATATTGAGTTATCTACATAGCCAAAAACATTTATGTTTATATTTATATAAAAATTTGAAAACAATTTTTACTAAAAAAACATTTCTTTATTATGAAATTGTCATTTTTCCAATAATATCATGAATCTGTTATTCCATAATAATACTTTAACAACTAGAATAAAATTATAATCACATGATACCATAATTTATATATAATAAACAATCATCATCATCATCATAAATTGGGGGTTTGCTAATAAAATAGGGATGAGCTCTAATGCTATGTACGGGTAAAAATAACATATATCATTCGAAGGTAATAAATGATCAAAAGATAAAAATATGGGTATGAGATCATAATCAATATACATGAACACATCATAAGATAATCATACCCAATAAAACATGGGTCACAAATCATATATCTTAGCATCAATCTCTTTATAATATATATATATATATAGTTAAAGCATGAGTAAATAATCATGATCCATCAAAACATAACATATATATGTTTCAACTTCTTAGATGAACAATTTAATTGATAAATCATATAGTATAACATAAAATAAAAAAATATATAAATCCTATTCGTATCTCTCTTATAATCACATTCACATTCACTCTTATAAGGGAATAACTATTACAAATTAATTCAACATAATTTCTCGGAAGATTTAATCACTAGTTATTACATTTGAGGGATATATAAGACCCAAAAATCATCATATACAATTTCTATAAACCATAACATGAATATGAATCATAATGGATTTCAATTTCATCATATACTCATAAAAACATTAATTTTAACCAATAAACATAAGCACTTATAGTTATCACATAAACATATGATGAAATATCATTTTCCTTGATAAATATTTAAAACAATAAAATAATAGAATAATGGGAATTGAATTTTATATTAACAAACATGAAAACATTAAAAGGATACTTAATAAAAAATAATGTTCATGACAATGTGAAATGGTTATCATGAAGTAAATGTTACATGGAACATTCTTTTTACACTTTTATAAATAATGTAAAAAATGAACCATATGGAAAATGTTGAAATGTTTTTATCATAAATATTTTAAAACAATGAAATAAATTTATATAAAATTACTTTAATAAATCATTTAATTTTAGGGATTATAATTATTAAAAGAATATATACATGGAGATAAAATAGTGGAGAAATAACATCAAACTATTGAAAATTTTCTTTAAAATAAAAATACAATATTTTTTTAAATCATAATTACATAAAATAAAGAACATGAAATTTAAATTTGAATACTATGAATAAACTATAAAAAGGATCTAATAATTCAAATAGTAATTATATATAAACTATATTAATGAAAATATGTTCATAATACAAAATATGTATCATGAAAAGAAAATATAGAAATAAAACATTTACAAATTTAGTAAATTTTAACTTAAAAACCATTGAGGAAGAGATAATAAAGTAGAATTGTAAATACTATACATAAGGATATAATCATGATATAAAATATCAATTAGGTAGTTTTTACATCACATAAAATAATATAGTTTCAAAACATAAAAAATATCTCTAAAATTGAAAATTGAAAAAAAGAAACCTTAAAAGTTTTATGACACTAGAATCAACATGTATTGAAAGAAATAATAGGATTTGGGTTTGAAAACCCAAATAATTGCATAACTAATTTAACAGCATATATTCAGGGGTAAATTAATTGAAATATACACATATAAAATTAACCATGGGGTACAAAATGAAATAAATCTAAATGAATTGAAATTGAGACCTAGAATAGTTACCTTAGACTTTTCCTTGTCCCAACACAATCTAATATCCATGTATAATAAAATAAAATGCATTAATATTATTTTTTATTATCCTTATTCATATTAATTGAATTTTATATTAATTATCTATATTCATCACATAATTATTATTTATTTTTAGTTAATAACAATCATCAACACCCATAGATTTAACTGGTCACTGCCTTCATCAGTTTAGTATCTTTTTTATCCATTCTATTTTCATGTTTTTATCACCTATGTAATGTTAAAATTATATTAATAGAATCTATATAATGATTTATGTTGTTCTATGTTAATTAAATTAGAATTTTTTTGGTTTAATTATAATATAAATAACATATAACAGATTGTTTTGTTAATTTTTAAATAACTGAATGTGGTATCTTAATAATGAGTAAAAAATTAATATTATCATTTTAGAAAAAAAATACTTATATACATAATATTATAATATCATAATATTTTAATGACGTGTATTTTTTTATGAACATTTCAATATCATTTTCAATAATTATTTGAATATTTATTTTTCAAATTGAGTTGGAAGTGATATGTTTTTTATGATTTTTCAATATGGTGTTGGTTTTAAAATACATTGAATTTATTAATTCTAATGATTGATTTTTTTGTTAAAAATTAAAAACTTTATTTTCCTTAAATTTTATATTTTTTAAAAACCTATCATTAAGTTAGTTTTAAATAAATTAAATATTATATATTTTTTTAGTGATTTTGAAATCATTTTCATCTTGAAAATAATTCTGTTAACATTACATAATTTAATTTTCTAAAAAAATTGAATTAACTTTCATTATTTAAAAATTCATTAACAATGGAAAAATTATATTTGAAATCTAGCTCTCATATTATAAAGGAATACTATGTATTTTGTTTTTAATTCCTTTTCACCTTTTTGAATCTCAGTTCTGTGAGACCCCAAATTAAAATGGAAAACAAAATCAAAAAATTGACAGAATGAGGGAGTTGATATCAATGGTGGGGAGATGTACAAGAAGCCTATGATGTTTTATGGAAATTATTGGGAAATTAAACTATTCCATAGATAGGTGAACCATATGTATAGATGGGAGGACCACATTCAGTTAGTATATTTTCTCAAATCATTTGGGGATGAGGATGTGTTGTGAGAGTTATGAAACATTGTTGATGCTCCTTTCCATAACAGAGTCCAACGAATGGAAAAGATGAATACCTTAAAAAAAAATAGGGTCACCCATTTAAGAACATCAAAAAAATTGATGAAGTAATGGACTAAGATCTCATTTGGTGAGAGGCACCCAAGTCACTTGTGCACCGCACAAGTAACTTGTGCGCCACCTATGGGTCACGCAGCTCACTTGTGTGCCTGATTTTTTTTCACCCAAGGTGTAAGGTGGCCCATAAATAGCCCTTGTGGGCCCCCATTTCAACGACCTTTTTTTTTCAAAAGTCAATCTCAAGCTCTAGTCGCCCATGTTTTCAACTCAACTCTTCTATAAACTTCTAAGGTAACTTTTTATGTAGAGTGGATGGCTTGAAAGAGTAGGATAATGAATTAGTGTTTAGAATTCATCAACAATTGCATGCCTAAGTATCCAGAACTCTATAAAATTGGAAACACTTCCACACCACCCTACCCTTTAAATGAAACTTGTGCACCGCCCTTTTGGAAATATCTTTGGATAATACTTAGGGATTGAGTTAAGTCTCTCCCAAGTATTACCCTATATTTACTTCATCTCCCAGGTAAACCCAAGTCACTAAAGTACACTTGCACAACCAAGACTTGCGTTCCAAATGACTTTTTCAACCTACACTTGCGTGCCAACTTCATTTGTGTGCCTCTCTCCCATTCACCTCTCTCTTTAAGATATTATCCCTTGAACCCCTTTTGAAATCCTTTTTTGGTATTGATCCTTTGTTGGCTTCTATATCTAAAAATAATTATTTGAGAACCTCTCCCAAAATATCGTTACATAGAAGCTTTAGGTCACAATAGTTACATGCTTCCGACATTTACCACATCCTTTAAGATGAGAATATCTTCTGATTTATGGCATCCTCCTCAGAAGTAAGACCCATGTCCCATTAACATGGGCAACCTTATCATGAGTAAGCCCCATTCTTAAGTCCCCATATCCTAGGCCTCATTCTCAGGAGTAAGACATAGTCTTAAGTCCCTTTATCCTGGGCCTCCTTCTTAGGAGTAAGCCCCAATCTTAACTCCCTTTAACCTGGCCGTCCTTCTAAGGTGTAATCCCCTGTCAAAATTTCCATTAACTTGGGCCTCCATCTGAAGAGTAATCCCCAAGTTATAATTCCCATTTAATTTGGGCATCCTCCTTAGGAGTAAGCCCTAGGCTAAAACTCCAAATCGGCATAAAGTAAAAATACCTTTATAGACCCTTCTCTTGGGCTTCTTACCAGATGTAAGTCATGGTCTTCATCTACTTGTGCAGTCATACATAAGTAATCCCCACATCATTTCTTGTGACTGCATCTTTTCGTGGCACAATCACTAGGTTTAATGATACCTCTGGTTTCTCCCACCGAGAAGGACACATGTGATATTAGAGTGTAAAGTAATCAAGACATCTCTTTTTGATCCATTAACCATGCATGACTAACATATTTCATAACCCTAACTACATATATTTGATCTCTACCTTAATGGTTCAAGCCTATCTTTAATTAATTTTTTTTTTCATCCCATATTACAGTAAACTATATCCTTCTTATCGAATTACGTGGGTTCTAATTCACTTTTTACAAGGATACATAGGTAGCCCATCTGCGGGTATGATTACAACTGTGAAATAATCCATGTCTTTCGGAATGAAAATAAAATTAAACTGCCCCACTGAGTGGCTTTAATACCATTATGGTCATCATAATGACCAAGATATTTTTATATAATGTATTGAAGGATACCATTGAAAAAGAATCTATACTATATATGGATGATTATCCATAAATGAATAATATCATATGCATATAATATATTCTCTAAATCCCATAAAAGTCAATCATCGATTGCCAAATCTAAAGGAAAAATCATTTTCATGCCTGGTGAATTAATAAGGATTCATGAACATAACATAAATCTATAACAGAGTCCCAGAGTAGGCAATAATTCCCCGAAAAAAGGAGTGATGATCCTGACCTCCCATCCTCTCAACCGATGCAAATTCTTTAAGCCTCATTGGTCAAAAAATAATGAGCACCTACCTTTGTAAAGTAGGTCCAAATGGATATATAATCATTGGTAGTTTCTATTTCTACGAACAAACCCTTTAGAAACTGATTGGAATTTTTGAACCTTAAACAAACAAGGTCGTCCCCATTTCTAGATGAAACAAAAAATGGTGAACCTGCTGTGAATCCCTAACCATGTAAAATGAGGTTTTACTTATTTATTAGGCCCCTATTAAAATCAATATCAGGTCCAACAAAGAAATAAATAACATATGTGATCATCCAAAATATGTATTTTGTCCAGACGTATCCTGATTATGTCTACTATATCAAACATGCACTATTTTCCAAGATCTCTGTACAGCCCAAAATGGCTTCTTTAAGTTTCACACCTATTAATGCCTCATCCTCTACTCATGTTGGATCCTCGTCCACTCTGAGAATTAAATCACATACTCATCGTCTTCAACATTAGGTCTCAAATGCATTGGTGAGGGAATATCATCAACACGGTACCATCCCAACTACGGAGACCGTTGGACAAGCCCTCCAAGTTAACAACTCACCCTGGTTGTCTGGACAGCGATGACCAGTGGCCAAGAAGCTATTGGTGCCAAGAACCATATCCAACTGTTTTGGGTCATTATCCCTAGAATGCAACAACCAGTCCATCCCATATTACTGGGAGGTGAATGAAGAGGTCACTAATGGCCTCAGTTAAAGAAGACAGGAGTCCTTCTTAAGGAATCCCACCAACAATCGCTGCCAGAATCGTGTGGTAGTGGAACCTCAACATGATGGGGGTATCATCTTTAGGTGTTCAGCTCGGGTTCCCCAGACTCAAGCATGCAAGACGAATAGTCGAAGTAGAAATTTGTCCTATAGGAAGCAGGTTCTTACCTCTTCCCCCTCCGGGGAATTCCATCAATCTATCCTGATGGAAAACAACGAGCTTGCATATACACTCGTCCCTCCTCATTTCACTGCCCTACAGAGTCGTCTGGAAGTAACACACCAATCCCTCCAGGCAATTCCAGCGGAGTACTATAGGCAGGCACATACACCTACTTATAAATCATCATCCAGTCAGCAGGTACATTTTACCACATCCAAAGAATCCTACCAACTAAATGTGCTGACCACCTGTAAACAGGCACATACACCTGCTTACACTCATCAATTCTGCCATCAATCTCATCTTCCGGTATTGAAGGAAGCACATAAATCATATTAGGTGGAGTACAATCAGTAGGCACATATACATTCAATTCATCAAGATAACCAAATGTCTCATTTGGTAGCACTAGGAGATGTCAATTGGAAGGCAACAATGACAAACTGGAGGCAGACACAACATTCTTCCCCCACACATGAGTAATGATAAAATTTTCTGATTGGAAAAGGAGGATAGGAGCAGGAACACACACCTACTCCAATAACGGAATGGACATATATTCCCATTACAGCAGATGAAGTAACCAAGCGCATTCTAGGAATGGTGAAAGAGCTGAAGAAAATCCATGCCCATATTCTGGATACCTGTCAGATTATTATAACAACTTCAGCGAACTCACATGGAAAGAAGCATAGATCTATCCCTATCAATGGAGTGACTCAACAACATGTCACCTCGGAGTAGATACACACCTCTATTCCAGTCCATGAGGGTCATGGGGCATACACTCCCATGTCATATGGACAATCAAGTCGGGTACATACACCCGATTTAAATGGATATAATCAGCCTAACCTGACCATTTCTCCTAAGAAGGCAGATACACCTACACAAAATAACCACTTTCATCAACAAGTGGTTTCCAAAGTGATTAAAAAGGTGTCCAAGAAAAAGACCCATCCATCACATTTAAAAATCAAGAGGTAATCTACAATAAGGGCTTGCTCAATGTTGGAGTTCTGGAAGCCCTTGTACATTTATCTGTTGCAACTCAAGATTCTACTCTCTCATTTCCAAATTCCAGAAGTAACAAAAATAATTCCTAAATTCTTCATCAAACAATTCCTCAGGAAGTATTTCTTTATGGCAATTCTATCAATCTCAATGTATCACCATCAGATGAGAGCCACGATAACCCTCTGTGTGTCCAGAAGACCAAGGAGCAAAAGGTTTCATTTTTGCTGTAACCCACCAAGGTGTTCCACCCCATGATAATGAATTTATCTGTGAAAGTCCTCTTTGTAGTAGTAATTCACATTGCTTGAAAAATTCTTCATTGGAAAATGCAGTAACGAGAAATCCCTCTAATCAAGTGGCACTTGAAAATGAGAAGCCATTCATGTATAATGCCTTACTAATAGCAGGTGAAATAATTTATCAATCCAAAGATAGCCCGGGGTGTTGGTCATTCTCCAAACCACCCCTGGGTCATTCATCTTATAATTTGACAATTTAATTCTCTAAAAATCTTGTTGAATCTGATAAAGAAACAAAGAAGCACCAGATTTGGTCCAATCGGGTAGAAGAAT
Organism: Viscum album; assembly: GCA_963277665.1. NCBI lineage: Eukaryota > Viridiplantae > Streptophyta > Magnoliopsida > Santalales > Viscaceae > Viscum > Viscum album. Next base: position 1,548,060,063 of record OY728142.1, read on the forward strand.
CTTCATCAAATGACAAAGAGGAAGTGCTGAATTTAAGAAAATAATTGGTGAAAGGTGAAATACCGGTCATGTTTTTTCCTTTGGCTGACTCTCAGTATGATATTACAGAAACATTGATAGAATATTGTATTCACGATATTCGTCTCAACATATGGAAAACTATTTTTCAATTAAAAGAATAAATATTTCCTTTTGATGAATATCCATACCACGTTAGGTAATAGAATGGTTGCAATGCCAAATTGACTTGGCATCTCTCTCAGTTTTCTGATATCCAAAGGATATAAAGTTGTAGAGAGACCTTTATCGTAAATGCCTTGAAACATTAAAATGGTTGCGCAAGTTAATTAACAATGCCCCATCTATTATTCACATTATGGGATGGCGTGTTCATGAAGCATTGCATTTAACTGTGCACTCTAGTCAACAAATCCCACAAAAATTGGTCTCATGCAATGTTATTGCTCATGGATGGCCACATCTACCTGGTTTTGTGTGTAATCAAAGGCTTTATCAAGAACCTGCCTCAACTAATTCATCCCAAAGTCAAGCATATAAAGAACAATTTATCGAATTAATCTTGCATCAAGCAAATGAGAATATCGAACATGCTTCTTGTTTAGAGCATGCACATCATCAGGTGATAGAGGTGTTAGAAATAATCCAACGGTTATATGAGCCAGGTGATTTGAGTAGATGTATAATGATACATCTTTCATATTTCTGGACTAAAATCTGAAAAATCAGGATTGATTTAAAGAAAGTTTTAGATGTAGTAGCTTAAGATCCACCTCTTCTTTCTAGGCTGGGGACTCTTTTAATCCAACCCTTGGGATCAACATACAGGATTCGAGGGGTTGAGAAGGAAAACAGGAATAGCCCCAGTCCACCAAACTAGAGACTTTTTCAAATTCTCAATCACTTCCTCATCGAAAGTAAGTCTTCTCTAGATTATGGAAGAAGCCACAAGAGAAACGCAGATCCAAATTATCAGGAAATTACCTCTAAATTACGGTTCATCAATAAGTTCCTGAGGGATCAACCAAACAAAATGTAATGTCTCAAAAATGACCTGGAAGAAGACAATATTGCAAAAACACTGATATAAGGGCTACAATACATTATGCATCAATAAATTTCATCAATTCCATTGTCACTGATCCCCCAAAACATGAGGCTCACTCAGAGGAATTAGATAATGAATTTCATGTTCAAGAGGTAGTAAAAATAGAAACAAATGAAGGAGGTGTGCATACCAGAAGCCATAGGGTTTCCCAGAGGCATGAAATTCCTTCGGGTAATGCCCTTTCATACTCCAGAAAGGCACATGCTAAAGAAAAGGGTAAAATTCAGGTTACATCCCACCTTACCTCTAGAAAAGGACAATCACTCTCATTAGAGAAATATTTCGCACAGCAAGATAAAAAAATGAAGGAGTTAAGGAGGTTAAATGCAGAACTACTTCAAGTTAGTCTTCCTCCTAAACATGCTGAAGTTAATAAATAAAGGCAATTTGTTACAGCTACTGGGATGCATCAAGAATATCCCCCTTTACAAGTACACCATCACAGGTCCAATCCTATGGGTCATACATGATAGAAACCGACAATACTACCATCAGTTGCAGTACCAGTTGCCACACCAGTCTAAACTCTAGTTATTACACCTACTCAGGTCTAAGCTCAACTAGATGTTTCTCAAAAATTAATGAATACCATTGAGTCACCAATATCTCGGTTGGAAGCTATGGAAGGATGAAGTGCACAAGTTCAACCATAAAATAGAGATTACCCTAAATGGGTGTATGCAATTCCTCCCCCATCAAATTTTTTAAATACCACATTCCAAATTTTTAATTGTTTGGGAGGTCCATAACAAAACATAACACATTTTCATTCCCATTGTGATCCTATGATGGGAACTCATCAACAAAAAGAAGCAGTTAAGATGAGGTGTTCTGTGCAGTCATTACAAGGACCTGATTTTTTCTGGTATTCAAGTTTGCAATCTCGGTCAATTACTTGGTGGGAAGATCTCTTTCAAATTCTCCTTCTTCAATTTAGCTGAACATTACCAAGGATGACAATTTTTTATCATACCAATTTTTAAACAATAGGAAAATGAAATAGTTTTGGAATTCATTGATCAATGGAAGGGATTAACATATTCTATAAGTTTATCACTCCCTCAAGAACATTTGCTTCCAATCTGTGTAGAAATTATATGTGATGAATTACGCACACCATTGTTCCCAGTGAAATAAACAGGTGTGTTTCGGGACCTTACATCAATCGCTCATCATATAGAAGACTATCTTATAATGTCTATGTCCAAAACACATATAATTCCATCAGTTCCGAGAAGGGGAATAGGGAAACTAGAGACTGCTACAGTTACACTTAAACAAACACATGTATCTGCTTCCACTTCAAAACCTTTATCATGTCGTAGGGCTCCACCACTAGATAATCAAAAACAACGGCTGGCTCATCAAGTTGATCAAAGAGATCAATGGTTGAAATAGTTTGAGGATTTAAAGAACAATGTTTATTATTTATAGAATGAACAAGTTCCTAGTTACTTCATCTCGGCTCTGGAAAACAATCTGGTTAGTTGCCAAGGCCCAAAAGGCTGAACAAGGAAGTAGATGAAGATGCCCCTAATTATTGCTTGTTTCATCAGATGTCGAGGCATCCCATTCATGAGTGTTTTTTCCTCAAAGACCTCCTGTAAAATATGGTGGACTCAAGATAGGTTAAACTACAAACATTTTCATCCCAGGAAGCATGTGTTACTACTACTGATCCAGAGGAAGAAGGCTAGTGTCACGAATTCAAAACCAAAAATGCGCAGAAATATAATGATTAGATGGTCAGGAAAATGATCAACTGAACTCATTCCATTTTATGAACACAATTGAATCAATCAATTGTGTCTTCTTCTATTTCTTCCACATAAAAACCCCCTTCATCAGATTTAAAATCCTCAAATAAGAAGTGTAATTTAAAGAAAGAAGAGCAGTCAGAAGAAGAAGAGCTCGGGTAAAAGCCTATGTTTTCTTTGACTCTAAAAGATTTTCTGCCATCTGCTTCAAAAGCACGAGCACCGACCCACCAAACAGAACATCCTGAACTAGTTAATCAGGCATAATCTTCATCAGATAAAGAATTGATCTTTGGTTTTGTTAACATGATTTATTTAACGGATCCTAATGCCAATGAAAGTTTTAATAATGATGAGCCTAAGTTCCCTTTATCTAACAGTGGAATTAGAGGAAGAAATAAAGGTATAGGATACAGGGAAAGACATGGATATTACAAAATCCACAATTTCAATCCCCCCCTTTTCTGGAACTATATATCTGGAAGAAACTCGTGGAAAAGGCCTTAAGCGGGCTCAACATGAATAAGAATGTTCTTCCACACATGGCAGATTTTGTCCTGAAACAATTATTTTGGAAGACCGGTTAGAGGTTACACATTATTCCTCTTAGAAAATAGATAGACCTAGTCAGTCTAATCTACCGATGCTAGGAGTGATTCCAATTACTTCCCTGATACGGGATATACCTACTGCCAAAGCATCAACTTCCAAGGCACCTGCAAAACCACATTTTCATTTTGGGAAACACAGACCTTTTGACCAAAAGTATGATGTCTTGAAGAATTTGGACCAAGTACCAGCCAAGTTATCAATTATGGGTGCCTTGAGTCTATCAAAAGATCTTTGGGAGGTTCTTATTGAGGATTTGTAAATTCCTCAAGAATTCGAAAATGAAATTGATGCGGTTGAGGTCTACTATATTGAGAATGATCCTGCACAATTCCATGTAGTTATATCTTTTATAGATGAAGATGAAGATGATGTTGTACATGGAAATATCAGACCTTTTTATCTATATAGCAACGTTAATGACATAGACATCCATTGAGATTTCATTGATAATGGATCATGAGTCAAATTAATTCCTATTCTTACTCTTCGTCAATTGGGCCTCACTGAATCTGATTTATCTCCTTCTACTTTGATGATTCAAGGATAAGATAAGAATGAACAAGAACCTTTGGGATAGATTATAGCCAGAATTTAGTTTGGAGAGTTTGTTTCTAATTCAGATATCATGGTTGTTCATCAGGACAATGCCTTTATCATTTTTCTTGGAAGACCTTGGCTACATCAACATGCGGTCGTACCTTCTTTGTACCATAAATGTCTCAAATACTGTTTCAATGGTCATATTGGGACATTTTATGGTGACAATGCCCCATTAAAAACATGTGAGTCTAAATACATTGAGGAATAATTTTATCACATGTAGGAATCAAAAAATCCACAGAAAAGATGGTCACCAAAATTAATGCTCCAAATGGTTTGGAAAAGATTCCAGTAAACTCATTTATACACGTGAGTACAGATTATGTGTTGCCTATGAGTCAAATTGACAGGATAGACTAAACCAAAAACTCTTATGGAAACTTCCATAATGTTAATTACGGAAATCAATCCAGACAGCAAGGGATAAATTATTGATTCGCTAAGAAATGATGAAAGATTAATTGGTGATGTCTTCATATCATTTACTAAAATTCATCAATTCTGTACTTTCTCATCTAGGACATAAGAAGATATAGAAATACCAGAGGAAAACAATGATTTTGATTGTCAATTCATCATCATCTCTATATCACCCCAAGAAGACCCTTTATCACCAATAAGGTCAGAAATGGTAGCCTCTTCTTCAAGATGTTCAAATTTTTACTTCTCCCATGTCCATGGAAATTATGCTTCATTATATAAAATGAAAGTAGAAACAAAATAAGTAACAAATATTGAATAAGAAGAGGAAGATCTCAATAATGCTCTTCCAACATTTGAAAAGGGTATCTCTACCATTGTGGATGAACTCAGATAAATAAATCTGGATACAAAAAAAGATACATACCCCGGTATAATTTGTGCAGCCATGACTCTTGTAGAGAATGAAATGTATACTTCATTTATAAAGAAAAATTGAGATGTATTTTCTTGGAATTATACAGAAATTCTAGGTATTGATCCTGATGTGGACACTCATTATTTGGCTTTTCCAGAAGAACATCTAGGATTCAAGCAAGTAGTAAGAAGAAAACACCCAACTTATGCCTCCAAAATTGAAGCTGATGTTGATAAGATTATCAAGGCTAACTTTGTTAGAGAAGTTGAATTTCCAAAATGTTTGGCTAATATTGTCCCTGTGAAAAATAATAATTGTCAAATTAGAGTTTCCATTGACTTCAGAGATCATAATCGGCATTGTCCCAAGGATGATTTTATAGTTCCGATCATAGAACTCTTAATTGATGCAATAGATAGCTACAAATCTCTTTCCATCATCGATGGTTACTTTGGGAACAATAAAATATTAATGGCCCCAGAAGATGAGGAGTCTAAATCCTTCATATCTCCACAAGCTGTGTTTTTCTATCAGGTAATGCTCTTTGGCTTGAAGAATGCAGGTGAAATATATCAACATTTATTTCACCATATCTTAAAACCCGTTTGGGGAAATTTGTTGAATGTTATGTGGATGATTTGGTAGTTAAATCCAGACAACGTTCTGATCACTTGGTCGACCTAGAAATAACATTCAACAGACGTCGACAACAGAATTTGTAGATGAACCCCTTGAAATGTGCTTTCGGGGTAACCTCAGGAAAATTTATTAGATTTGTTGTACGCTATCATGGTATCTAAGTTGATCCTGATAAGAAAAAATCAATCCTTGACATGTCACCTCCTAGAAATAGGAAGGAATTAAGAGGACTTCAAGGAAACATGGCCTATATTCTACGTTTCATTTCCAATTTGGTAGTCTAGTGTTTACCCTTCACCAGATTAATGAAGAAGGGATTCACCTACAAGTGGACTGATGAATGTCAATAATATGTAGATATCCTCAAGAAATATATTTTTATTCCACCAGTATTAATTCTACCTATTCAAGTAAGACCTATTATTCTATATGTGAGTGCATTAGATTGATCATTGGGTTCCTTCCTTTCCCAAAAGAATGGTGTTGGGAGTGAAAACAGCCTTTACTATCTCATTCAGACTATGCTTGAGGAAGAAACTCGATATTCAAGTATTAAAAAGTGCTACCTTGAATTAATCATTGCAGTTTATAAATTGAGACACTACTTGAAACATCATGAGGTGCAATTGGTATCTCACAATAACCCGCTCAAATTTATCCTTAGTCATTCAATGCATACAATACGTCTGGAAAGGTGGGAAGTTATTTGGATTCACATTGATATCCAGAATGTTTCTCAAAAGGCAATAAAGGGCCATTCTCTGGCCGATTTCCTTGCTGAACACCCATTTGTAGAAGATATATCTTTAAATATTGAACTTCCTGATGAGGAAGTCTTCTCTATTCAAGATAATCCTCAAACATGGAAAATTTACGTTAATGATGTCTCCTGAAGTCCAACGGGGAAGAAAATGGAGGATCCTAAAATAAAAAACATTGGGTTAGGAATCGTGCTAATTTCCCTAGAAAAGGAAGTGCTACCCAATTCCTTCTTGTTGATGGAAGGTGGTAAAAACAATGAATCATAATATCAAGCTCTCATCACAGGCTTGGAAATGGTGCTTCAGGTATAGGTGAATCACTTGAAGGTAAAAGGTGGTTTAGATTTGGTAATCAAACAAAACAATGGGGATTATTCCATTAGAAAGGAGGAGTTAATCCCTTTTTTGTGATTATGTCAGAGATTTAATGGTGTAATTTCTCTCAGAACTGACATTTTCTTATGTCCCATGATCACAAAATTCTCAAGCTGATGCACTAGCTAATGTATCCACATCCCTGGAAGATCCAAATCAGGATGAAAAAATCATCATTATTTCCCATCGTCATATAGTTTCACATTTTTTTCAAATTAGAACAGTCAAAATCAATGAAATTAGTCCCATTTCTAAACCATAGTCATATTACAAGATGGATGGCACCTATCATGGAAAACCTTCAAAATGGAACGCTCCCACCTGATAGAGCCGAAAAGAACATTTCTGGTGACGTGTGGTCAATTTTACTCTTTATGATATCCCGGATAACTATGAAATTCTCTACAAGAAAGGTTTTGATGGAATTCCCTTCAGATGTATTGATAGTGAAGAGACAAAGAGTGTCATGAATGAAGTACATGTAAGAGTCTGTGGTGGCCACCAGTCTGGACATTGACTTTCTGCTGAAATTCAATGACCTGGATACATTTTTACTTCAATGATTCATGATTGCGTTGATTTCACAATGAAGTGCTATTCTTTCCATGTACGTGCCAACATTATTCATCAACCCCTAGATTTTCTTCATACGGCTAAATACTCCTGGCCATTTTCTACATGGGGAATAGATGTAGTATAACCTTATCCTCCTGCTACAACTAATAATTTTATGTATATTATTACTTCTACTGACTTATTTTCCAAATGGGAAGAAGCAATACCTCTCAAATAATTCGGTTCTAAAAAAAATTGTTATCTTTGTTAATTCAAACATCATTACCAGATTTGGTGTTCCTCACACCATATTGGTGGATAAGGAAACAAACATTTGTTCATCAGAGGTATGAAAATTGTATCAAGAATACAATCTCAGATCCAAAAAATCATCCTTGTATCATACAGCAGACAATGGTCAATTAGAGGCTTTCAATAAGACTCTTTCAAACATTCTTCAAAAGATGGTGGATAAAGATAATAAGTCATGGCCTGATAAACGTTTTCAAGCTCTATGGGCTTATCGGACTACCACCCTCACTATTACACGATCAACTCCAAATTCAATGGTATATGGAACAGAATCAGTCTTTCCTTTTGAAGCCCAATTTCCATAACATAATGTCACCATTTGTGATCCTTTATCAATAGATAAACAATCAAAAAAGAAATTTGATGAATTCTAACGACTAGATGAAAAATGATAATGCTCACTACACCATTTATAAGTATATCAAAATCCAATAGCACAATATTTCAATAAAAAAGTCCATATTCGTTCATTCATACTTGGATAATTGTTATTGGTCCTCAAAACCCCAATGATATCGGGAATGAATCCCCCAAAGCATGATCCAATGTAGGAAGGACCTTACTCAATACATAGTTTCTACACCAATAGAGCTTGTTCTTTAATTTCAATGGATGGAGAACTTATTACAACTCAATCCAATGAAAGATTCTTGAAGAAGTATTTTTTGTAATACAAATAAAATTCTCCGTTGTCCTTGGAGTAGGACATTAAATTTTATAGCCCAATCTATCGTCCAACATGATGTTAAACTGTTCCCCTCTATCATCCAACATGACGATAAACTGTCCATCACCCGAGTTGCATGATGTTAGAATTCCAATAACCCCATTTCTGTGACACATGACTTTAAACTATGATCTCCACACGCACAATTTTCATTTAAACATGGTTACCATGCGTGCCCCAGGATTCTAATCATGAATAAGCCGCACATAATATTTTGTGGTCACATCTTTCACGACACGATCGCCAGGTTTGTTGCTGCTTCTGGTTTCTCACACCGATCATGACTCATGTGAGCTTAGAGTAAGCTTCGACAATGAAATATTCTCTAGGAGTCTAACCACACATTAGTCCCAACATCATCTTCAGGTCACTATCCTCCTGTACACACCGATTGTTAAATCCCTCCCAATTGAACTACGTGGACTTTGATCGTTGCCTCCTAGGCCGGGTACGTAGGTAACCTCCTGAGGTTCAAACCCCAAAACCACATTGTTCACATCGATTCACCTTCATCCCATACAATAACGATCTGTGAATCCCCCATCAATAGTCTTATTCATATCGGTTCTCTTTCCTCCTACATGATGTTAAACTGTGTATGTCCCATCGTCTAAGCTATATGGCGTTAAACTATACAGTTCCCCATTGTCCTTGCTACAAGACATTAAACTGCGTAGCACTGGTCTATGAATATGACCGTAAACTATTTGAAATTTTGACCTATATGACAATAAACTACAACAATCCCTGATACCCTCACTCTAGAGGAATCGTCATTGACATGGTCTCCAACCATGTCATGTTTCAAGAACTACGTATGGATTTATTCTCATCCTTATGAGATACATAGAGACACCCAAGTCTTTAATCTTGGGACCAACCATAATTGCAATGAAGTCCTCTTTACCCCTCATATGTTTGAAACAAATCTATACAAAGGGTATTTCAAGAACTACGTGCAGCTTGATTCCCATATTCATGGGATATGTAGGAATGCTCGAGAATTCCTCGAGTCCAGCCCCGAGCCTTTGTGCCTAACCCCAAATTCCACTTTTGGTCCCTTGGCTGAAAAGACCCCCTGGGAGCACATTGTGTGATATGGAACACCTGGGTCTTTATTCGCATCAGGTTTATAACAAAATGAATGATGTGTCTCCCTCAATATAGTCTAAGCTCTATGACCCTAAACAAAGATCCTCCATTCTCTTTTCTCACGTGACATTAAAATATATTTCAAGAACTACGTGTGGCTTGATTCTCATCCTAATGAGATACGTAGTGAAATCAAAAATATCAATTCAAACCCCAGTCGTAACATTATAGAAATGAAATTCATGATCTCCATAACCCTTTTTCTTGACTCTTGGTTGCAAAATGTCTGATACATGGGTGTTATTTTGCCTAACTATGCAGCATGTGCCCTTAGGTGGCCTTGCATAAGTTGTCTACATAATGGAAATGTCATCCCAAAATATGCTACAATTTGTCTATGCAACTTATGTTCCAGTTGGACCAACAAAATTCAACCTTCATAATGGGTTTTCCAAGAAGTGGTAAGTTCATTCTTAAGAGAATACTCTTTTTTCCCTATTGGTCTTAATGACGATATTTAGGGATATACAAAAAACTTCCATCTTTAACATATTTGTTCCATACTCTTTTCATGATTTGAAAGTATTATGTCGTATAATTTTACTATCTCCAGTTTTAGTCATATGATTTAAAACCACATATATCTTTTTTCTAACATTTGGGTCAGACCTTTGTAGAAGTCATATTCCTCCAATTCATTGACAATTATAATTGGTAATATCCACTCCATATTCAAGTACCTATATCCATAAGGCAGACTCTATGCTTTGGAAAATTTGAATCTCCATAAAATATTCTTCGTCTTTTTGAAATATAATGTCAAATATTTTAGTATTCTTTTTCCTGAATATGCAGCACATTCCCTTAGGTGGCCTTGCTTAAGTTGTCTACATAACGGACTCCTCAACCAAAAGATGCTACTATTTGACTATGCATCTTATTCCCTAGTTGGCCCTAAATAATTCACCCCCCATAATGGGTTTGTCAAGTAGTAGTAACTACATTCTTAGAAAATACTTCTTATATTTCATGTTATCTATTTTCCCATGTCATTCCTCAGATTAAAAATTTCTCAAGTCATAGTTTACAATTTCCCCCCTCCATACACGAATACGGTAATATGTTTCCAAACAAATTATCAATAATTGAGTCAATAACATCCATTTGGTCAAATCTATTCAGCCATTAATATTAGCCTTTTTATAGTCCAACATGCATGACTTCAAAATGCCAATAACAACAGTCATGGTACTCAATAAATTGGGAACCAATAAAGGGTACTCTGTACAAAAGTCGAGTCCCATCTCGATAAAAGTAATTTTCGTATGATTTAGTAAATATTGAGAAATTAAAAGACAATGTTTGTAGGGTTGTTTATAGAACACTAGAAAAAAACAAACTATGTTTACTAGGCCCATTGTTTAGGTAAAAATAAGATCAATTATCAAAAAAATGAAGGTACATATGATTGAATATGAACTGTTTTAATTTTATGAACAAGATTAGAAGAACGTCCATAGATTAGAGTATCTTCTCTTTTTTTAGAAATTACAAGAGTCTATCAACACGATTTATCATCTATTTCATAGCATTCTATGCTTCATCAGTAGCCACTTGAAGTTCATTTACTCGACTAGATTCACTCCCTTTAGCTCGATGAAGTGCTTCTTTGGCATCTATGATGGCTTATATACCATCCTCTTGGAATTTTTCTAACGAATTATTAAGCTGGTCATGCTCCCCAATAACAACATATAGATATTACTGAATGTGAAACTATTGGAAAATATTCTCCTTGATCTTTTTCTTCAGCTCCTCTAGCTTTACAGCATGATCAGGCTCAGCTTGGGAAACTATATCCTGAAATTCACTAATATTGATCATAAATATAGCTCGGATCAGGTCTGGACAACACCTTTCTCTATCCCCCTCCTTCAAATGACTTGTTTCACTGCGACATGGATTTGTTGATATTCAAAACGGTTAAGTCCCATCATGATGAACATGGATGAAAGTCTTTGAATTTTCGAAGGCTGCTCATCAAGAGGCACCTCAGATATTATCTTCCATATATTTTTCCATGCCTTACAAAATGAGAATTGGACTGCCTTTTTCACCTCTGGGTCTGATTCGACATCGCTATCACATGAAAGAACATAGTCTGGAATTAATGAACTTAATGAAGTGCCATGTTCCACTCCTTCCCTGACCATGGTTCTTCACTTTCTACTACTGTTTGGGATGGGGCTGAGGCTTCACCTCTAGATCAAGCCATTGAAGTTGACATCTTTCTTTGGTCAATTGAAAGTATGGTTAGTTTCAAAGGATAGTAAAAGTTGATTAATATTATTATAGGTTAAGTAAGCCAAAAATGACATCATCTTTTACCTAACAGTAGATCAGAAACATTAGAAGACTCCTCCCCATCTTTCCTAGCTTCAAAAAGATTTTCAGGGTGAGTTTTAGGAGGATCTGCCATGTTAAGTTCCACCTGAGCCAACATTTCTGGACCAATAGTGTTGAAATCAATGTATACACTCATTTCGAGCGTTGTTGGTTCAACAGTTTTTTCAGAATGAACTGTATATTGTTTACCAAACAAGGTTAGAAGTGTAATAATGAGAAGATTAATAGGACAAATAAGGAAACTCACGTATAGTTGATTCTATAAATAGATCATCAAAATCTTCTAAATCACATGTTAATTTAACATGTTGTAAAATTTATTCAATGGACATGAAAATATTCATCATTTTATCCAATGATGTCCCAGATCCCAGGTTAGTCTTACCTTTGGGATAACTCGGCATGTCTTCTTCATGAATTTCATCTAGAAATCCCTGACCCCAGATAGGTTCTTCGCAGACAATTGTGGGGTCAGCTACGGTGGTTGGAAAATGTTTTTCTGCATGTGTTGAACCTAAAACATCGTAGAATGGAAGTCAGTTTTATCACATTTGAGGTTCTATAAAGTATTGTTAATTTAGAAGAAGTATTTTCCCTCCTAGTATCAGAAACAAGAGCATTGTTGGGAACAGACGTTGGCTTATCTGCTCTCAGTATTTCATTAGGAACAACTGTTTTAGAAGGAACTTGTGGTCGTTCTCCAGCACCCTCTTTTTTACTCTGAGGATGGTAAATCCTTTCCCTTACTAAGGAAACTGAAAAAGCCCCTACAATCCCAAGAATATTTAGCACTTTTTCATAAGTTAAGATTCTTGACTACCAGAAAAACATACCACTACTAATAAAGCGTTTGATTGTGGCCTTATTTCTTCGATGACTTTGCTTCTTGGCCTTTTTCAGTGTACTGGCATCATCGTCTCCTTAACCAGGAATTGTAAAATATAACACCATTTCCAACTCTCCATCCATGACTTGCTTTCCTGGAGATAATTCACCCAGCTCACGAGGAGATTAAGTGGCTCCAAGAGAAGTTCCCCCACGAATATACCACGGTGAAGGGATTTCAGTGGTTATTTCCTTCACAAGGTGCAGGATGAAGAATATTATTTCCTTAAATAACAATTCTTTGACTAAATTAAAATTAAAATTGAAATATGAGAAAATTGAAAATATACATCTTCAGTATCCATGTAATCACACCACTCTTCGTCTAATGAAGTAAAAATCCACTCTGTGGTACCATGATCCATCATTTCCTTCACCCGCTTGGTGACAAGAACTGACTTATCAGTGGAATATATAAGCATCTCTAGCTCTTTGATGTAATCCCTCACTTCAATGGGGTTGTCCTCAAAACAGATGTCAGAGGAAGCTCAGAGAATCCCATCTCCAGGGATATGAAACCCTTCGCATAAGTCCATCCAGACGGTTTCATCATCACAATATAAATTCTTCCATGTCCGGATATCCACTAGTCATAAATATTCAGAATGTTCCCTAGAAGGCCACGAGTAGGGTCCTATAATCTGGTAAATAAAATTCTTCTCATCTCCTGGAATCACATATAAAGGATAAGAAAATGAAATTTGTTGCTATATAAAATAATTCCAACTAAATTTCCTCATTGATGAAAATCACCAAGAGTGGATGGAGAATGTATCTTGACTATGGCAGGCTAATTATATCTGGCATGAAGCCTATTTAGTGCATTTCAAGCCTCATCATCCCCAGCCTGGGAATCCAGTGAATCAGATCTGGGTGAGGAATCTGGTGAATCAGGTCCGGGTGAGGAAGAGTCACCTTCCAAATTAAAAGCTTCTTTCATAATGGTTCTCTTCCTTATACCCACCCGAGGGACCGGCTGATTCAGTACCCCTATATGATATGATGCTACCCAATTCTTAGCATACCATGTAGTCAATCAAATTACCTCTCTAACAGCTTGTTGATCAAATACAGCTCCAGTCTTCTCCATAGATGTCTGCAACAATAGTTGATGAGAAACCATTAGATGTAGCTCTAACCTAACATGCTATGGAGGGGATACAATAATTTTTTGTATAAATTTGAATTGTACTGTGAATATATATAGAACATAGGCCTCACATATAATTTCTCTGTCAATCCTCATGGACAGTGTACCATCTCTACATGCCAGTATATATGCCCTCAACTCTAGGATGGTTGTTCCATCATCAACAAATCACCCTATTGGAGAATTTCCATAAGTAAATAAGTAAAACTCCATGACCATTCTCATCCTTATTTTGATATCATATGCATTGAGGGATAAGGGAGAAATTCCAGAAAAGGTCTGAACAGACAACTGGAAAGAACTTCCAGGAACTTGTAACCCACTTTGTACAGCATATGTCTAGAAGTGAGTGTCGATCCATCCCCATAAAACTTAGAATGGTACCACTATTCCTAGAGGAGACTTACCCATATAAACATGAAGTATGCTCCTATGAATATTTTCCAAAACAGGGGTGGCCAGCCCAACCATCCTCCCTTCATCCATCTTGGATACAACGAAAAAGGTCCCCGGCCTCACACCTCCTTTCGAATCCTAAACTGGTAAAAGGTAAACATTGAGACACAAGGCCAAAAGCCTTCCAGACGGGTCTTCACTATAATTTTCTAGTTCACTTCATACCCCCACCTATTAAACTATAATGACTCTACAATTGGAAATAATGTGCCCAGAGTACCCCTCTTTTCTGCTCTAGGGAAATTATTAGGACGAGTGTAAGAAGGTCCCTCCTCTCTATTCATAATCAGAAACATGTTCATCCACTCCTCTTGATGGATATATTTTCTAGAATGTGTTTTCGTGGTGGTGGTATTATTATGCTTGTAGAAAATTTTCATTAACTCTTGATCCAAAGCCAGAGTCTTCTTCGAATCATTCCAGGTCACTTTAGGGGAATGAATTCATCATAAATATCTCCCAAAATTGGATCCCCTGAAATCTTTTAGACATCCCACAAACTGATGCCTACTTCTCCCCGAGTCAGATGTAAAGAATTCATTTCTAGGATCTAACGACTGATTAACTCTGGCATGAAATTGTCATTCCTTTAGACATATGTATGCCCAACACAAACACCATAATATTTTGCAGCTCCCTTCAGATCATCGACAATCTCTACCCAAGTTTGTTTCACGCAATATGCCCACATCCAAGTCAGATTCACACCTCCTCCATGATGGAAATTCAAACTCATTTTTCATCCCTTAGATTGGTCAATCTATGAATCTCATAAAATAGAGGGATAACAATGAGGATGCAGCCCAGGCATGTGAGGATTCAGATCTGGAGCACATGGGCTATGATGCATTATGTATGCCTTCTCCGCTGTCCTAGCATTGGAAAATGATCCTGAAACTGAGACATTTTCCGAAGAGAAGTCGATATAGGTCTGAAGCCAGGAATGATGGATGTAATTTTTTGCTGCTAGAATGTTGATTCCATGTAGATGACCATGGCCATACAAAGGCATGTAAATGCCCTGTGGAAAATTGGCATGATATTTCTTCAAGTACATATCCAAATCTGTGAGAGTGCTGTCACAGATAACCTAATAGTCATGGCTGATGATGTTCTTCATGTCATCTATTTTCTTTTCTAGCCAACTTATCAGCTAATCCAATTCATCTAGGAGCCATTTAATCTGCACAAAGATCAAACAAAAAACTTTAAATTAAGTTTTTTTTTGTGAAATTTTCATAAATGAAAAAAATAGAAAATACATTAAGGTGTTAAAGTCCCAAACATAGTGCCCAAGTCAAACCAGTTGCACAGGTTTTTCCACCCTATTCATGGCGAGAAAGTCAAATTCCTTCTACAGTATCGCGAAAAAATCCAGAAGGGTGATTTTCCGAAGAACAGAAGCACCTGTGCGATGATAGCTCATGTTCCTAGAAGCCGAGTGACATTATAGGGGAGTGAGCCTGTATATATAGGCGATCCAAACCACCTGCATGCCATATTTGCGTGCCCCAGTATTTCCGCACCTAACTTTTGTGCCACAGAACCTTGATTTCACTGGCTTTACCTCTGAGTCGGATCCTCTTTCTTTTTTGGATCCAATTCTGAGGGTGGACTTTTGTTGATGCTCCTTTTCGTAACAGTGTCCAATGAATGGAAAATGGGAATACCTTAAGAACAATGTTTGTCACCCCTTGATGCAAATCAAAAAAATGACGCAGGATGGACTATGAGCCCATTTGGAGTGAGGCGTGCAAGTTACTTGTGTGCCGCGCAAGTCACATGCGCGCCACCTATTGGTCATGCAGCTCAGTTGCACGCCTGATTTTTTTTTCTCCCATGGTGCAAGGAGGCTTATAAATAGCCCATGTGGTCCCCCATTTTGATGATGGGGTTTCCCATAAGTAAATCTCAAACTCCGGTTTCCCAAGTCATTGACTCAACTCATCTAAAATCTTCTAATGTAAATTGTTTCCTAGAATGGAATACGTGAAGGTGCAGGATAAGGCCTAAGTGTTTAAAATTCCTTAAAACTTACATGAATAAGTATCTAGACCTCCTTAAAAATGGAATCACTTGCGCTCCGCCCAACCCTTTCAAAGAAACTTATGCACCACCCTTTTGAAAACATATTTTGATAATTATAAATGCTTGAGTTAAGTCTTGCCCATGTATTACCCTATAGATTCTTCGTCGCCCATGTGATACCATGTCACACATGTACACTTGTGCAGCCAAGACATGAGTTCCAAATGACATACACGACCTATACTTACGTGCCAAATTCATTTGTGTGACTCTCTCTCATTCACCTCTCCTCTTCAATATATTTTCCCTTAAACCCCTTTTCAATGCCATTTATGTCATGGTTCCTTTGTTGTATTCCTTATCTGAAAGGAATTCTGTGATAACCTCACCCAAAACATTGTGACTTAAAGGCTTTATGTCACCACATTTAGAGGTTTCCTCAATGAAACCTTATCTTTTAATATGAGAAGATATTTTGATTTAGGGAATCCTCCTCAGGAGTAATCCCCAAGTCCCCTTAACCTGGGCTTACATCTTAGCAGTAAACCCCGGTCCTAAGTCCCCTTATTCGATTCCTCCTTCTCAAGAGTAATCCCCAGCCTTAAGTCCCCTTAACCTCAGCCTCCTTCTTAGGAGTAATACCCAGTCTTAAGTCCCTTTATCCTAGGCCTCCTTCTCAGGAGTAAGCCCTAGTCATAATTTACTTTAACTTGGGCCTCCTTCTCAAGAGTATGCCCCAAGTTATAAATACCATTTAATTTGGGTATCCTCTTTAGGAGTAAGCCCATGGTTAAAACTCCAAATCTCCATAAAGTACAAATACCTTTATGGACCCTGCTCCTGGGCTTCTTTCCTGAAGTAAGTCATGGTCTTCATCGACTTGGGCAGTCATATGTACATAAGCTCCACATCATTTCTTGTGACTGAATATTTTCATGGAAAAATCTTCAGTTTTAATGATACCTCTATATTCTCACATTGAGCATGACTCATGCGAGATTAGAGTGTAAAAGTAATAATGACATATCTTTTTGAGCCATTAACCTTGAATAAGCCCCATATTTCATCTCCTGAACTACATAGACTTTGATCTCAGACTTAAATGTTGATTACGTAGGAAGCCTCTATATGGTTCAAGACCATCTTTCATTAATTATTTTCCATCCTATATAACGTCAAAATATATCCATTTTATTGAACTACGTGTGTTCTAATTCCTTTTTAACAAGGATATATAGGTTTCACATCTGCGAGTATGATCCCAACTCTAAAATAATACATGTCTTTTTGAATGAAAATAAACGAGAAGTTCTCCAATGAGTGGATTTAAAACCAGTATGGTCATTATAATGACCAAGTTATTTCTATATAATTTATTGAAGGATATCATTGAATAAGAATATCTAATACATACATATGATTCTCCATCGATGAAGAACCTCAAATACATATAAAAGATTTTCTAAATCACATACATATCAATCATCGAGTGCCAAATCTAAAAGGAAAATCATTTTCATGCTTGGTAATTTAATAAGGATTCGTGAACATAACATAAATCTATAAGAGAGTCCCAGAATATGCAATAATTCCCCCTAAAAATGTTTGATGAGTCTGACCTCCCATCCTCTCGACCAATGCAAATTCTTAAACCCTCGTCGGTCCACAACTAATGAGAACATACCTTTGGAAACTTGGTCCAAATGGATATAGAATCATTTGGTGTTTCTAGTTCTAGGAATAAACCCGTTATAAAAAGATTGGATTGTTTCAACCTTAAACAAACAAGGTCATACTCATTTCCAAAGAAAACAAATATGGAATCCAGATTGATATGAATAGAGTAGATGACTATAAAATTAATGCTATAGATTTTTCATGAATTGTGTGTAATTAGAAACATGATATGAATGATTTAGTCGGGGATAGATCAATACATCACACCACTAGAGTCTAGAGGATTGGGTGTTATGAATGAGATGGGACATAATTAGGGAAATATACATGAGGAAGATGATAATTGACTCAATAAATGAGATTGGATTTTATTTCTAGAATCATTTCCTTTTTTACCATCTAATATTAATTCTATGACAATGAATTAGTTATTACTAATTCTTATTTCAATTTTTTTGGCTAAAATTTGAATGGGAAATTATATTATTCTCTTTCTCACAATTATCATTAACCAAATATTCATTTATTATTGGTTCTCAATTCTTCTATTAATTTTTATAGGTAGTAATTATTTCAATGATCACGAATGCATAAAAATTTTCCTCTTTCACTATTTTCAATTGTTACGAAAATTTCTATTTTTCAATCATTTGATAAGATATTTCAAAATAAAAATAAGAAAAGAATACCAATGATGACTGATAGTTTAGTTTATATGATTTCACCGAATTTTTATATTTATAATATTTAGTTTCGTAGTTAAAATGTTATGGGGATTGACCTCTATATTACTATTATATGAAAAAATAAATTTTAAATATTTTCCAAACTTATTATATTAATGCATTATCACTCGATTGATGTCATTTACAGGTTATATCTCAATCAAAATTCACTTTTATTTTACACTACGGATCATAACTCACATTTCTATTTTTCTTATTTGTGAGCATTTTCTTCTTATTATTTCACTATTTTAACTCATATATTTCTCCCTTAATGTTTTCAAACATTATTTTTCATTTATCTTGCGGTTTATTGTTTTCTTATTTTTTGTTCTTTTTATTATTCACTAAAACATATTTTCATTCATTTCATGTGGATCAGCCCTAAATAAATCCATACTTTTTTAATATAGTATTATTAATAACAAAAATTATATTTTCAAATGATAACACTATACATTTTTTCCACCATTTTCCAAGAAGGTATGAATAATCAATTTAGGAAAAAGTTCGTAAAAAAAATTTAATAAAAATTCATCAATTGTATATTTCTAAAAAAAATCCATTGTGAGATGTGTGCTACTTTATAAAAATCTTGATATCTATTATGTGTGAAAAATAGTACCAAATATGAAAATATAGAACCTTAATTCATGAAATAAAAGAAAATTTTAGTTCACTAAAAAATAATAATAAATTAGAAGACAATAGGACGGTAATGGATCACCAAGATAATATTACTCTACCTTATCCTTTAGAAAAATTTACTTGGAGGCATGTACATATAAAGTTATAGTTTCCCATGGTTTCTTGTAATCCTACATTTATAAGGATAACCCCTCAATACAAAAACTTTGAGATTAAATATTCACTACTATCCCTGATACCATCCTTTAATGAAATTCCCAATTAATACTATCTAGAATTCATTTCCAAATTATATAATGTGGTGATGTAGCGACCATTATGACATCAGAGTGGGGTATAATTGATTCTTATTTTTTTTTCATTTTTCCATAATGTTAATGATAAAACGTCGTCTCATCATTCATAAGATGAGATGTTTTATACTTAGGATCATGTATTAAATATGTTTTTTTATGAAATTATTTCTTTGGATGATTGAATTTGAAATTAGAAATTCGATCACCAGTTTTTTGTAGTATGGGGGTGACGTATTATAAGAAATGTGGGAAAAATTTAGGGACCTTCATTAAAAAATTTCTAACCATTATTTTTAACAAAATTTCATTATATATAATTTTTTAATTTACCTATACATTATAGTAATGAACTTTATTATTAAATATTCTAGAGGGTATATTTATGATAAAACACTAAAGAAATAAAATATATTTTTGTTATAGTTTCAAAAAATTCATATCACACATGTTCTAAAAGGAGAAAATTCTACTAAAATGCAAAATATTTTCAGTAAAACCATCCATAGGATTTTATTATTTCTATTGAAAATTCACTCTTTATGTAATTACACTATTTTTTTTATATTTTTTCATGATAAATCTTATTGTATTAAAATTTATATTCCATCAAAAATCAATAAAAATGATAATTTTTCATGGTATAGAGCTAGTATACACCATAGTTGTTAGAAATTTTAATATACATTCTATCAATGATATTGGAATACACCAAATATGTTTTAGGGATAGTGCGGAGTTTGTGGATGAGTTGTTTCTCCAGTATTTCCTACAAAACTAAAATGAAAAATTCAAAAATAAAAATACGTTTGAATTGTATAATTCATAATCTAGTTAACAAGGTCTCTTAAATAAAATAATAAATAGGACAGATTGTTAAGATGAATTTTTTTTTCATGGAATCCCAAATGATTTATTAAATAAATGGAATTAATAATGTGAAAAATCAAATCAATGAACTAATTATAGAATCGAGTGGGAGAGAAAAAGGAATTGTATTATGTATAATAGAAGTGAACACAAGGGAATATTTCACAATAATTACTATAAGTAGTTATATTAAAACTCATGAGGTACCTCAAATAAATACAAATATAGTTGAAAATTTAATTCATGAAGAAACTAAAACTAAAATTTGGAATTACCAAAATCTGTAATTATAGAAAAAATCTAAAAAATGAAATAAATCCACCTATTCCACTTTAAGAACATGATTATAACTATTATATCATTATAAAAATAAGGAAGAAAAGATTCATGGGGTTATTAAGGGTATACCAACTATCTTGAAGAATTATGATCCACAAATCTCATTCACTAAAAAATTGAAATATACAATTCAAAAAATAGACTTGTCATGTTCCTTGGGATTTTATATAGAATCTAGTTAAATAATACATTAATATAATATATAATTTATATTAATTCATATCATAAATATCCGAAAAAAATATATTTCATATATGTAATATCATGATGATTATTTTACATATAACCTTAGTAAAAAGTATAAAGCTAATCTCTAAAAAAAATCCCAAGAAACTCGAGGATCTAGAGAGATTTTTCATTCATTTTTATATATAATAATATTAAAATAAATTGATTGTTTGAACATGGTTTAAGAATCAATTTGACCCCTTAATCGCTATTTCTATTTTCAATATTGGAGGAACTATTTCCTACTGCTATTTGCCTACAACTGACTGGTTGTTATATTACACACCCTATATACATGGAAAGAGAATCTTCTATTTGACTTGAAAAGTTGTTTTAACCCACTTATCATCTCATTATATACATGGAGTATGAAAAATAAGTGATTTTAAATATATGAAGGGTTTTCTCTATAGGAGGACCTATGGTTTATTTTATTCTAGGGAAATTTATTTTAAAAAATATAGAGAAAAATAATGAATTTAATATTTTTTCAAATCCAATGTATCCTAAACATGGAGAGAACTGTTATAGTGTTCATTTTTTGGACATAGAAAACCATTTTTGTAATATTAAAGACAAATTCATAGATATCATATAAAATAAAGGAAATAATACTTCGGTTCAAGAAACCTTTTAGAGATTGATTTTGGTGAAGTGGATGATCGTTTTGATGAATTTTTTGAGGAATTTATATATAATTTATACGACATATATATGGATGAAATATTTAATTCAAATCTGATTTCTAATTATAGCAACATATCCATTATAGATAATTGCTAGGCTTATGTGTTTTTACTACTAATTTTTCCTTTAAGAGACACAAACTATACCGTTGACCATCTAGGATAATTATTTACCATTATAATCTAGATACATCATATGCAGGGATAACGAAACTCAATTTCAATTTTAAATAATCATTTTTAGGTGAATGTTCTAGATTTCATGTGATTATTTATACCAATGATCATGAAATACATGAGTAAATTATACTCAGTGTGTTAAATCATTTCAAATATTCTACATACAATACTATCTCTAAAATCAATGGGATTATCCCTTCATATACCATGTATAAAATCCCCATGGGTCCTGATCACTACTCATATGTATATGGAAAAAAAGGCTAAACCATAACATGAATGTGGTTTTGAGAGTAGCTAATAAAATTGATATATTTTCAAATAATATTTCCTATCTCAAATATTATGTAGGTCAGCCATATTTGAGATTTTCCTAATAAGGGAGGTGTTATAGTCATCTCAATTTAAACCAATTAAAATGTTCAAACTACTAAAATGACAAAATTAACAATCTTTATACACCATAAGAAACATAATTCATCCATAAAAAATGAATATTTTCCAATTTCATTTTTAGATCAGATGATTGAGTGGTAAGATAGCCATGGATTTTATCAATTTCCATAATGGATGTTCTAATTACATTTAGATTCCAGTATCACTTAATGACTAAGAAAAACTACAATCACTTTTCTAATTGAGATATTTTACCACTTGTGGAAGTCCATTGGTTTTTATGGTTCTTTAACAACCTTTTAAATGTGTATGATGGTTATTTTCTCAAAAATATTTGTAATGATAATTTATGTTTTCATGGATGAAATATATATAGTGTGGAACAATTTTCAAATATATCTTCAAAATATATAATTAGTGTTTCAAATAACTATTGCAACCAAACTTCCACATAATAGAACAAGTTTTAGTTTAAGGTCACTAATGGGATAGTTCATTTCCATAAAATATATTTGAGGGGAATTGAGGTGTATAATTCTATAATTGAATTCATTCAAAAATTAACCATGTTGATAATTATAAAGTTATAATATACTTATTAAGACATGTTTATTTCAACCATAGATTCATCAAGGGGTTTTCATGAATCAAAAATCCCCATTTTCCCTATTAGTCATGGATGCCACTTTTTTGGATGATAAATGTCAACAATATTTCAATATTATTACATATAAAAAAATTTATTAACCAACCACCAATTTCCCCAATTTAAGGTTACCATTTCAAATAATGTGTCATACTTGAAATGTGGTTGTAGGGGAAGTAATAGGGTAGAAAAAAGAACAGAGAAAAAATATAATGTATTATTCTAATAGGTTACTAGATGAAGATTAAACTATTTAGACCATTATAATAAAAGAATTATTATAGATATTTTTTATCCATAAAATTTAGATACAAACTAATTGAATCAAAATATGTTGTCACTACTGATCACTAAAACATTAAGTATTTTTTATCCATGGATGAGGATAATCCAAGATTGGTAAGATGGAATCACCTTTATCAAGATAATTATTTATTGATTAGAGGTAAATAAGGAACTAAAAATTATATATCTTGTTACATTTATAATATTTCTAATATAAATTCTATTAATCTAAGGAAGATTAATTATTCATTTTTTATATTACTAATTGATTTTTGTTACATAAATTCAAGATATTTGGATTTATTTTCTTAACATTTTTATTTTTAATTATATTTCCAAAGTATATTATATAAATTAAAAGTAAAAATTTATCTCAAAGATGAATTCTTACTTTAGGGAGGATACATTACTATTTAGAAAATGTGTGGATGAGGAAACAAATTCATCTTCATGAGAGTTTCCACTCTTCATCCTTAGGTGGAAAAAATGTAGGAGTTGTCACTACCTAATAAGTTATAAAATCTTGTTTCCATTTCCCTACATTTTGAAGGATACTGAGAGTTTGGTAGTTATTTTCCATAATTGAAATAGATTAGGTAACATTTATAAGAATCAGGAATTTCGGCAATAAGGAATCCGATAGGATGATATTTTGGATTTATAGTATTTATATTACATGAGACCATTTCTATCCTCTTATAGGAATGAGTGAATTTATGTATCTATCGACTATGTGTCTAAATGGGTTGAGGAATTTAAAATTCCAAATAATAAAGCTGTCAGTATTGTAAAATTTATTAAGATGAATATTTTTTTAATTTTAGAGTGGAAAATATTATATTTATAAAAATGGAACACATTTTAATAATTTTATTTTCAAAAATTAAATTTAAATATATTGTTAATAATAAAACTAGAACTTCTTACCACCCATATTAAAGAAGAAAACATAATGTCTCGGATAGGGATCTTAATAAAATTATTGAAAAATACCATTTATATCTTGGGATAATATTATCCCATAAATTTATACAACAGTTTGTGGGGATGTATAATTTCATTTAAAACCCCAATAGATTTGTTTCCAAATAGAATATCATTTGGGAAATATTTATTTTTTTATTGGAGTATTTCCTTATATCCCATTATATATTAAAATATATGAATTATTATTATATTACTACTAGGTAGAGGCAACCACATGAGTTAAGTGAGAAATATGTTATAATAAGGGAGTTATGAAATTTATAGAATCTATAAAGATAGAAATTCATATTTTCATCACTCAGTTATTGAGAATTTAATATTTACAGCTAGATAGAAAGTATTTCATTACAAATCAAGGCTTAAAAGTTTCCCTTGGAATCTAGTTTCTAATTTATTGGGTCATTTTTTTCATATTAATCTTAATTGTTAATGGATTTATCATATTGGTAGGTGAGGTGAATGGACCCATATTGGATATTAGAAAAATGATTAAAATTTAAGTTGAGAGGTAGCTAAAGGATTTGACTTCTCTCTTTATCAGGGAATCGTAGGACTTCAATGTGTATATCTGAAGGCTACAAAATGAATTCTTTATTGCACCTAACACATTGAAATTAGTGTTTGTATAATTTTATTATAGGAATAATCAATGATGTTGTCTTGTACCTAGGGTCACCTATATTATTATGGTTACATATGCTCACACACTGAGTCCCATTCTTGGATTATTTTTCTTTTATAGTTTGATTGGTTCCTCATGTATTCTGTGGGAATGGAAAATTGTACATGATAACATGTGTTATTGTCCTCACTCCAAGAAGTCTATGAATTTCTATGTGTGAATGATTAATTTATACAGTCGATCCAAATTTATTCTTATGCCCACCTGAGTATTTGTATTGTTGAACAATTCCATGGAAATATTTCAAAGTGAAATAGATTCAGCTACCATAAGACTCTCAGGGTCAATTTTCTCCTTCAATTGTCAGTACAAGACTTTTAAATTTTTTTTCTGGGTACTTTTTATCTGGGAATTATAGTAAAAATATTTTTTCCTCAACCACTTTCTTTTAGAAATCATTATAATCCTTTATCGAATTTTTCACCATTTTATCAATTCCTTAATGTAGTTAATTGATATACCAAATGTTTCTAGGGTCGATTGGTATGTTCAATTTGTTGTTAATTTTTATCATGTAGTTTATTTAATCTTATTATTTATGTCTATTTTTATTGGGGACACGTTTTTTTTAATGGTTGATTTACCTGCTATAATCCCTTCATAGTCTATTTTTTTATAGTCAATTGGATTATTTTCTTAATCAAAAAGACAAAAATTACAATAGAAAAATATCATGAGATAAAAAGAGCTTCATAACATGGGATAACTTGAATCACATCAATCTCAACCATTCCTCATGTTGAATTACTCTCTTGATATTAAATTCAGGAGATCATATTTTCTTTCTATATGTTATTATACTTAAATGAGCTAGTGGAATAAAAAGTGTGTATTATTTCATCATTGATATTATTAAATATCAATGTTTAGGTAAGTTCATATATTTCTTCCCTTTTGATATATTATTTAATTTCATTCAATTACTTTTAAATTTTCTCTCTATACGGAATAATGTGTGGGGATATATCCTTTAAAAAATGAGATACTTTCATTGAATCTTTTTTCCTTTACTAGGTGTTTAAATTGGTTACATATAGGTTTTTGAAAATAAAATTAAACCAAATATAAAACCTGGAGAGAAACATTAAAATGATTTTGAATGTAATGAACTTCTATATGGTGTAAATAATTTTTCAACATGATTCATTATGAGTTTATATGATAATTATTCTATTCTGTTTGCTAATAAAAATCAAGACAATTTTATAAATTATTTTTTGTATCTTTTTGGAATATGTGGAATGTGTAATATTCTAAACATTCTTATTTCCTCTTATAGTAATCATTAAACTTAGTAATTGATAATTCTTTTGAATCAAACTATTTTAAACATGTATTACAATGATTACTCAGAATTAGAAACTTTATTATGGTATATGTGTATAGTTAGGGGTCTAAAAATGTATTAAGTTATAATCAAATGATTGTTCAAATCAAAATGACTCATGAATTTAAAATTTGATGGTATTTTGGCTTCACTTTTAATTTTCTATAAGTGGAAATTTTTAGGATGTCTGAATGATTTTTTTTTCTATTTTTTGGAGTTTAATATTTCTATTAAAATATATCTTTAATAAAAAATGACAATTAATTAACATCTTGAAAAAAAATTGGGTAAAATTTCAAGAAAATGTATTATAATTATCATTGACTCCGAACCTTTTGATTTGAGTTAAACTCATAAGGTATTATTTTAAATGGGTTATGAAATAAAAATATAAATAATATTTGAACAATTATTTATTTTCTATTTTTTATTGGACGTGTTATTTATTCCTTCAAAATATTCATCCCTACCCATCCATTTGTTTGAAAAAATTATACAAAGGTTTTAATTTATGTGTTTGTTTACCAAGAGGTAATGATAATTTTAGAATATTCTATTGGTTGAAAAATGAATTGTTCTTAATTATTATCAACATTTATTATTTCAATCATTTTTGTAAAAAATCATATTTTCCCTAAAACCATTTAATTTTGTGAGGGAAATATGAAGAAACCCTAACAATTATTCTCATGTCTGGTGATAAAAATAATTTCATTGAACACTATCATTATAAAAAAGTGATATGTCCCAAGATAAACTTATTCATATTTCACATCCTTTTCATAAAATAAACAGTACAACTCACAATAATATCAAAATACTAATAATGGATTCTTTAATGTATTTTAAGTCTAGTTAGATTGGACACTGATTTCAATATAGTTGGGAACATTTATCCATAACCCAACTATACTAGAACCTCTTCCAGAATCCATATATGATATAATGATATTCATGAAATGAGTAATATAAACATAGAAAATAGTTGTGAAAAATTTCTTTATAAGGGAAAACATATAAATATTTCATCAAGGATTACATTATAATCATATGAGAAAACATTAATAGTAAATAAATGTCTCATTAAATAAAATAAGAGATAATAAAATTTTCTTATAAGTCATGATAGTGGAACCCATAATTTAAATTGAAAAAATGTACAATGGAATACATGTGAGAGATAATATTTGAATCATGGAACAATGTAATTATATCATAAGTTTAAGGAATCATAAATATTTGAAAACAATATAAATCATTATTTCAAAACCATAAGTTAAGACTGAATTACAATTAAACATATGACAGTGTATTTGTCTGATAATCCATGAACTATATAATGTATATCATGAGTTTAAAACATTACCAAATGCATTAGATGACTATATCATTCCGGTCCCTCTCGTTATAAAATGGAATCCACATATATATATATATATCTGTGTGTGTGTGTTCTCCACAAGAACATAAGAAAATATAGCACATAATTAACTCTTGGAAAATACACCATTTTTATTAAAACATATATAATAAATCTTATGAATAGAATATCCATAATGTAACATAAAGAGCATTAAGGATGTTGAATGAAATGAAAAATTCCTTCTTAAAATCATTGGATAAATCACATTGATAAACAGTCAGAGATATCCATTAATTTAAATTTTTTACGATAATGGTTTATTTGGAAACCCATTTAAAAACACAGAAATGTGGCTTTATTGAAAAAAAGGTCAAAAAATTGAAAGAATGTGTCAATATATTATAACAATATAAATAGATTTTAGAAAACATATTTAACAGTTTCAAAATAATATGATGTTATAAGTCACTTCCAAGGTTATTATCCAAAATGCGTTGTAATTTTTTTTGAAACATTACCTTTATAACAAGTCATAAATAGTGGAGTCCTTAAAAGGAAAAAACTATTACCTTAGTGAAATTTTTAGTTGAGGATAAAACATATGATTATGAATGGAATCCTATTTTAGTAATTTAATATTATCTTTCTGAAACATATATTGTTAAAAGGGATAATAAATCTTACTATTAAAAGAGTAAAAGTAAAATGGTTAATGTAAAATGAGATAACAATAATTTGGATTTCAAAACATAAAGGTAAAAGTTTGTTGGAAGGGAAAATATAGACATGGAAGAAATGTCATCGTTAAAAATAATGAGAATTATTATAAACAGTGAAATACATTTATGGGAAATAAATTAAAAGTTGGGGGATATTTGAATCAATTTTTTTACAATGATAATTATAATGGTAAATAAAATATCATAGGGAGTAAAAAACAAAGAATAAAAGTAATATGATCAAAATAAGTCATTATATGTTAAAAAAATTGAGATAACAAAATCTATTTTGACTTCAATAAATATTGAATAGAAAATTGTTGAAAACATGTATATATATGATCTTATAAATCCTTTTTAGTTCATGTAATTTATGAAAAAATAACTCATAGTGATGTATATATACCACAAAAGTCCAAGAAAGTGCGGAATATGTTATGCATCTCCCAGAAATAAAATTGAGAATTGAATCACTTATAGACATCATAATACATGAATTTAATGACATTTAAAAGGGATTTATGTGATATAAATATAAATAATCTAAAAATAGAGACTAAATTTAAGATAATATAATAATAGTTAAAAACTTACCCAACATATGATAATTAATTTCATGAAAAATAATCACAACTAAATTAATTAAAATTGAGTGTACTAAAATCTTTACCTTTAACCATTCTTATGAAAACATGTTATAACCATCTTTATTTAAAAAATGACATTATTAGTAACCTATTTCATAAAAATATTAATACATATAAAATTTTTTAAACATCATTTATAATCTTTTATTAGTTACATATTAGTTATTTATATATTATTTTTATCATTATATGTTATTATCTTTGATTCCTTTCTTAGTACTTGTTCCATTAAACAAGTGTTTATATTTTTTTAGATATTAAAATTTCATCAGCATGATATCATTATAAGTACCATAATAAATATTTTTTAATTTTATATAATCTTATAACTTGTGGATTATTATTTTTAGTTATCAATGAAAAAAATTATTAGCACTGTTTAAGTAGGTGGATTAAAAAACATAAATAAGACAAATCAATAATATATGGGTGAGTATGTTTAAAAAAGTGATTATTTTATAACAATATAATCATATCAACAGAATATTATATCATATTTTTTACGGTGTTGAATTATGGTTTAAAAAAACACATGATGAAAAATAAAATATGCCACCTTTTGGAGTCAGTAGTCCACACGTATACACAGGAAGCGTCTTTGTTTACGTAAAATTGGAGGGATATAGAGAATTTTTTATAATTTAATAACAATAATAAAGTTATAAATTTAATATAAATGCATAATATATACCTTTTAAGGGCTATTTGAGGTGGTGACGAAAATTGAATCATTTCATTCAAAGAGGCGGTAGTTTGTGCACACACACGATGACTTTTCCATTTTTATAACGAAAAATGATAAATATGGATAATGATTATTTCCTAAATTAAATAAAACAATGTATAAATTTATTATTTCGTTATATAGTAATTGGAAAATTATATTTTTAAGAGAAATATACAATAAAAATAAGATAGGTAAAGATTAGTACTAACATCGAGAACATGAGTTTTCCCATGGAAGACTTCTTGGAAATGAGTGATTTAGAGATTTTATATAGATAAAGATGCAAAATAAAGTAGTATAGTTATTTCGGAGATTTTATAATTTTATAGGTTCAATGGAAATTTTAATTTTATAGTTTCCTTAATGGGGTGATGGAATACATCTTTAATAAGTGGAGAAAATAACATATTTATAGATGTATAATAATAATATATAAGGAAAACATGTTTCAAAAGGAAAGTGAAATAAATTGAGGGAAATAAATGAGAGGAGATATGTTTTGGTAAAGAAACACCTAAAACACTAATTTTGAGACATTTTTTGTCATTTAATTTCTCTTTTTCTCATAGTGTTTTCATATTTATTTTTTTGGATTTTTACTGCGAAAATTGGTTTATACAAATATAAGTTAATTTTAAAGGAAAAAATAAAACGTGACATAAAAAATAATTTTTTTCCAGTGGTTCCAAATTTTAAATAAGTTTTACCAAATGAAATTTCTATGATTAAGAAATATATTTTAAAGTCAATGCACATAAAAAGTAAAAGATATTTTTATAAATAGTGAATTTTTATGCCTAAAATTAATATTTAAGATAAAAGTAAAAAATTGTCTATAACCATGATATTAATTGATTTATTAACGAAATAATCAGAGTTATGTGGTTTTCAAAGAAATCCAAAATGAAACATCACATTGATAATACATAATTAAAAGAGAAATATGGGAAACAATTATGACGCATTATTACATTGGATTTTAAAATATAAAAGATGATTTACCTAAATTAAACATAATATTTTTAAATTAATTATTTCTAAAGTTAAATTTTTTTTCATACATTTTGTATATGTTTTAATGTTATACATACCTCATGATATACTTATAAATGTTATAATATAGGTAGAAACTATATTTTTCACTATCCACTTAAAAATACATAATTTAAGAAAAATATCAAAAATTAATCATAAGATAATATTTTAATATAAATACAAAAATATATTTAATTCCCTAAAATTATATTTTTAAGTTTAAACATTTATCTTTTAAATGAAAATAAAAAAATATAATGAAAACTCTTTCCATATAAAAATAAATTTTATGAAATACTTATCATTCATAATATAATTCCCATTAATTACTAATAAAATTAATTTTAACCTGTTATTCATGGGAATAATATATTTTATCCATAATTTATTTATTTTTTTTTAAATTAAATCACAAAAAAAATGTAATTTTAGATAATGTATATTTTTATCAGAAAATGAAATTATTATTTAATTGGAAATTTTAATTGAGTTTCATCAAAGAATTATAATTACAAATGAAATTTTTTACATTAGAAATAAAAATTTAAAATATATAAAGTACATTTGATATATGTATATAATTTATTATATTTTTACTTACATGCATATAGTATCTTAATTTCAACTAACATAACCCCTCAAGGTCTCCATATATGATATAATATTATGATACCCTCTCGTAATTGTAATAGGTGCTAGTTTAACTAACAAGGATATCATACATATTTACGCAAGTTTGAACATCTCTTGGATATGATTTTACTCATACTATAATTTTTCGATTTTATATTTTTCTTGTTCTAGAGAAAAATATAATGATTCCACTTCTTGTCTATGTTTTGACATGTGAGCCTCATAACGAAGACTCATATTCCTTAGTGCCATCACTTGTAATATATATATAGTTATCATAGTTTCATTACTATAATTTATGCAAATTAAATTATATCCTAGGTTATAATTTTCAAAATATAAAATTTTCATTTAAAATATAATGTTTTATAAGTTTGATTTTTCATTTTAAGCATGCTATTAAAAGAATTATGCACATTAAATGGAAAAATTAATACTAAAATATCAAGGAGTAACACAATATCATTGAAAATTTAAGAGGGTACATGGGGGGGAATATTTATAAAAACCAATTTTTTCCATTTATTTTTTCTATATTGAGATTTTTTTTCTTCTACTAAACATGTTAAATGAGTTTCTTGTGAATATAAAATATTCTATGTGTGAAGGATTTTTATTCCATATATTTTTTGATTCACATTTACATATCCATTTAAAATTTTAATTTAATTTCTAATGTAAAAATATTCTATTAATAGTTAATCACTAAAAATGGGTAATATGATTATGAATTAAAAATTTGATGAATAAATCAATGATAATGAGTGATTTTTATACATAAATGTAATAATTTTTTACTTAAAAATTATATATGCTTTAATAACCTCTATTTTTATTGGTTTTAGTATAATATTAATGGAAATATCATATTATTGTATTTCCCAAATTGTCCTTTTCATGAAAATAAGACTTTCAATAATAATTTTTTATGTATGGAAATTTAATTAACAGAATTAATTTATACAATTCTTCAGAAATGGAAATATTCATATTGTGATCGTACATTAATTTTTGGGCTACTTCCAATAGACATTTTAATGAATTTCCACCCACTTCATTGACTTTCAGGACACTAAGCGATAAAATTGAAAATAATAAAATAAAAAAAAATAGAAAATAGATGAGAAATAGGGATATTTGCCTAAGGAATCTAGGGAGATGTAGTTAAATATTACGAATATTGATAAAATATTATATTATTCTGAAAAATGTTTTTTAGATTTAATGATTACCTATGTGTAGGAGGATCATGTTTAGTTAAGAGGGTTTAGTAAGTATCTCCTATGATCAATATGATTTATATTGAATTCATCCTTGTGGAGGTGATGGATGTAGAAACTACTTAGAATGACTATGATTTCGAGAGATAAAAATTTCACTATTATCTATATGGAAGGGGGTGAAATTTAAAATCATCGATTAGAAATTATATCAAGACAAAATAATACAATACGACGCCACTGAAGACTGGTAGATCTCAAGTAATAAACCTGGAAGATCCCTGTTTTTTTGTGGGACTTAAGGGAGAATGATAACAAACTAAATGAATGAGTTTTTATTTCATTCGTAGAATTTATTACTATGTTATCCATTGATATTATATTTTTTATTATTTTATATGGAATTTATTATTGTTTTTTTCTAAAATGTTGGTTGGATAAACTATAAATTAAGAATTAAATTTTTATGTTTCTCTTAATTATTTTTTATTATATCACAATTTCATTCTAAATAATTGTCCTCATTTCTGTTTTTCATTAAAGAATAGTTTTCAATGAAAATGAATCAAAGATAGTTGATCTTGTTCATTATTTTTGAAATGAATAATAAAATTTCGATTTCAAAATATTTTCCCATGAAATACTAAAACAAAAAGTAATAAAGTACACCCCATATATAATTCAATTCATTATAAGTGATTCGTTCACTCATCCTTTATGATTTTATTGACGTTAACAATTAAAAATATGTGGGTCTCAACCTTCACTTGTCTTCTGCATGAGAAATATTATAGGTAATATTTTTAGTGTATATTGTCTTTGTATATTTTTACATGATTATGAAAATCTAATAGTTATCAATCAATCATTTTTTAATATTTAGTGTTTTTATGATTCAATATAAAATTTTAGTTGGTGATAATGTTTCTAAAATATGAAGGATATTTTTTCCATTTTTTTGGATGTCTATTCTATATTACTTGATTATTTAATTTGGAACATTAATTATTTTCTCTCCTAGAAAAAATTTCTATTGTAATTTTTTTAAAATTATAGTTTCTTATTATTACAATCATTTAACTTCATTATTTTAATTAAAACTATAATATATTCCACCAAATGGGATATCAAACAAAAATAATATTCTAGAATGAAATATTTATTCATTATTCTTTTACAGATGGATGAGTTGTTTATTCAAATAATTATTCTCTATCTTCCCATAAATTTTCATATATAAATTAATCTAATATACTAATTTATGTGAATATATTTAACCATAGGTAATGAAAATTTAGAAATATTTAGTTGGATAAAAATTAATGTGCGATTAGTTGTTTATTAAAAACAACAAATTTTAATCATTTTTTTATAATAAAAAAATAGTTTATCATTAAAATATTTAATTTTGAGAATGAAAGAACTTTGGAGACCTAATAGGGTCTTTGAGTGAATGTATTTTTGAAAATAACATTTTTATAGAATTTTACTCTTTAAATATTAATATTTTTATTCTTACAATAATATTGAAAAATGCATTTTTTGAGGATAAAGGATTTTTTAAGTGTGGGGTAATTTGGAATAGATTATTTTTTATTCACATTTACACATCATTTTGACGATATAATTTAGTATTTATGTGAAATTGATCTTGATGTGGGGTGTATTTTATTATTAGAGAATATGTTGCTATTTTTTGAATTCATTTGATATTTTAATAATAAAGAGTGATTTAGAACAAAAATGTTCTAAGGTTCCTGATATTAAATTTTATATATTTAAGAACCCGTATTTTTTTATTTATTTTAACACACTTTTAATTATCAAATATTTTTTAATGTAATTTTAAAAATGGATTCATCTAGAAAATAATTATTTCTATATTCATATTTTTCATTTTGAAAATAAATTATTAGAAACTTTTCTTATGTTATTAAATTCTTAAAAAAGGAAAAATATAATTTGAGACCTAGATTTAATCTTTGAATGACTTATAGTTTACTTTTTTCTAACATTATTTTGTACCTCATTGACTCTTTTGGCTGTAATCCTGGAGGTTAAATTAGGAAATCAAAATTGGAAAATAAAAGGAAATTGGCAGCTCGGCTCAAATATAGTGAGATGTGATGTAATATTAAAGATGTTTCTAGAATATTTGTGGATAATATACTAAGGTACATGGATTTAAATCCTACCCATTCATGGGAGGGATAACATTTATTTAGGATATTTACACGATTCATGTGAAGAGAAGTACAATAAATGATAGATACACTATATAGCGACCCAAGAGTTGTGCGTGAGGAAATAGATGATGAGATATATGAATGATTTTCTTATGAACTTATGGTAATTGGATAAACCCTCTAATGTAAATAGTGGGGTTATATATTGATACATCATTCCACTAGAGACTATAGGATTATGGGTTATAAATGACGTAGATCACAATTTTTTAAGGAAGATTAGAGAGGATAATAATCGACGCAGTGAATGAGATTTATTTTCTTTAAAAGAATATCTTCCTATTTTAATTGTCTATAATCAGTGTTTACTTCCATTTTAATGAATTCTTTGTTAATAACTATTATTTCAAATATATTTTTGGATAAACTATGAATATTAAATTATATCATTGTATTTTTAGTAATTCTCTATGACCGTGTTATAAATTATTACTGGATTGATTACTTTCTTTTCATTTTTTGTGGAATAAATATTTTCAATTATTATTAATTAATTATATGTGATCTTTTTTCATTATTTTATTAAAATACTAAAAAAATTGAATTTATAAAATTTTTATAAGAGAGTTTGAAATCAAATGAAGACAAAACCCCAAGGATAATAGATAGTTCAATCTATGAGATTTAATATAATCATCCTTTTAGATGGTGTTGTGCTACAAAATTTATCATATTTTGGGATTTCCTTTTGTTTTTTTATTCCTTAAAAATTCATTATCCATTAATTTTAGTGAATTCTAGTTTAGTACATTATGCATTGATTGACAATATTTGAGAGCTATCCTTAAATCAAAATTCACATTTCTTTTCCACTATAGATCAGAATTCACGATCCTATTTTCATTATTTTTGAACTATTTTATCATTACTCTATAAACTTTTTTGATTTTGTTTTTTTCACACTATAATTTATTTATTTTTCATCTTGACTGATTGTTTTCTTATTTTTTGAGTTTTTATCCTCTCCATTCAAACATATTTTCAATCCTTCTCTATGAATTGAACCAACCTAAAACTATACTATTATTATGTATAAATATAAATAATTAAAATTTTAGGTTCTAATGACAAACCAAGAGTATAATAACATTATGTTGTTAAATATTTTGTATAAACTAGATTCAAATAAAGAAATTATTTTAATCATTCTCATTTTAATAAGATAAATTTTATGATGATTTTTTTTAGATAATATGAAAAATGTAATGAAATTTATCTTTCTATAAACTTAATAATGAATTAAATTATATATATATATATATATATATTCTTTAAATTAATTTCCTAAACCATCTATTTAAGGTAGCATTGGAAATGCTAATAAATTGTTTAAAGAAGTAGTAGGATGCATGTAACATAGCCGATGTTTACATTTTCCTATGGATGATTGGATGGATAATTATTATTATTCGATCCACATGATACAATTTTATTATACTATTGATTATGAAATAATTATATTATTTTAGTTATTAAATATATGGATGTATTAGAAGAAAGATACGGGAACAACCATAGTTGTAACAATTGCATCTTCCTTGGGTATCCTTCTTTAAACAAAACCATAAAACATCATTGTTTGGTTTTTTAGGGAGTTAAGAACCTCTACGATATGGGAAACATGGTTTAGAAGTGTTTTTTACAATTTTGTGGATATTTTATGGTTTATGAGTAAGGATATGTGGAGTGGTGATTGTGTCCTTTTAAATATGATAGGGTAGAATTTCTATAATATTAATTAATTAATTAATAGAGGGGAAGTCATTCTCAATGAAATTGAATCCAATATAGATAAATAATAAAAATACATAATGTAAAGGTATATAAATACTCTATCCACCCATTTAAGGTTATACTTTTGTGATAATTTAATTATTTACCCATGATTTAATACTTTTACCTTATTTTAGCCATCAATACATAGACTAGAATTTTTCTCGGTAACTATTTCATTTCAATAAAAATGAAAAACTCCTTAATAAATTATTTGAAAAATATTCTTACATATATTGGTTTTAAGAAGATTCAATTTCTAGAGGTCTTAAAATTATTTTTTAAAAATGTATCCTTAACAAGAAAATAGATTTAGTAAATTTGGTTTTTATGAATTTAAATGTATTTACACCAAAATCCTGAATAGTATTGATTCCGAGGATAATTACAATTTTATTATTGAAAATATAAGTTTTTTATGTCTTTAAAATAAATTCAATATTAAATTTCTTATAATTAATATTTAATTAAATACAAATGACCAAAATAAATTTTTATTGTAATTTAGTATCGCTTGGGTAAAAAAAATGTGAAATATATGTTTCAAATTTAAAAATTATATTATTAATTATTTATTCTACTATTTAAATATATATTTAGTTTAACCAAAGGTTTTATAATTTTTTATTTCATTCTTATACAATAATTATTTCATTAAATATATAGTATTTGTTATAACTATATTTTCTTCTATTCATCCAAAAATAGACCTTAAGAAATATATAAAAAATCATTCAAAATAAAATTTTATAAGGACGAGTGATAATGGTATGATTATTTTACCAAATATAAATTTTAAAACCAAGAAAATAATCTTTTGATGAAAAATATATAATACAGGGAAAATAATTTATTTAAAATAAAATATAATTGATTATATAAAAAACCATATAATTATTTAAAACCATACTTAACTTATTTATAAAAATAAATATGAATTTGAATATATATAATATAATTGAATATTCATTTATAATATCATTTTAATAATTATATAATTCCTTTAAATGTTCAAAATGAGAAATTAAATTTAGAAATTTTACTTGACCCTTAAATAAATCATCCCTTATAAGGTTAATTTAAGATAATAGTCTTAAGTTTATTATGAGTATCTAATTGATTATATAATATCATTTAAGATGAGATTTAAACATATATATGTGTTTAAGTCACACACACACACACACATATATATATATATTCTTAATCCTGAATATCAATAAACCATAATGATGATATATTATTAAAAATACCACAGTTTTCATAGACATTGTCTAATATAGAAATCATAAGATTTATCTTGAAAAGCATAAGACTTTTAACAATGTAACTTGATGAAAAATAATAACCTCATTATGGAATCTCTTATTACGTTGTATCTTTGGAAATGTAGGGGTTATAGATTATGTCGTATGGATTTATAACGATACTCATGCTATGGAAGGATATTGAATGTTTGAGACTTCAACATGGATTGTTTGTCATTCCACAAAATTCAGAGTCACGAAGTGAAGTGGAAAGACTAGTTAATTAAAAAAAATAGAATTCTTATTCTCATAAAACCACATGGGATATTATATAATTCTATTTTTTATCTTCATAATATTATTTGATAGGTTCAGAAGATATTTCTATTTATCATATTTATGAAAATAAGAGTTCATACTATGAAGGTTTTATTCATACAATGATGTTTCTAAGGAATATTTTAGTGATACTACCAAATTAAAGGTGTGCACACTATGGTAAGGGTGTTATCCCATGGAATATTGAAATGTGGTACCTAGTATATTTGGGGTAAAAATGACCATTCCATGATGGGATAAGTCACACCATGATGTGTGATTTATAGGAGAATCCTATATTTATTATAGTGATATGTTTTTTCGATAAGATATTGGAATTTTCAAGATATATATTAAATGATAAAATAAGGTCTATAATGTTTTAAATTTTTTAAGGATTGAGTTCAAGGTTTCAAAGGAAACGAAATCCCACATCATGGTGGTGATTCTCAAACAATGACATTGTTATGTTAGCATTCCTATTGAATTAAATATTAGATCATACAGGCTTAATATAATGGAGTTGAAGAAGAGATCATTACTTAGAATAAAATAGGGAATCTAGATGAATTTTTGCAAAATACCCAATGATGATTAACGATATACCTATATGAAGAAAAATTATTCCTTGAAGATATAAAATTTATTTTTCTCTTTCAAAATAAATAAATAAATATCATATAAAAAATAATAACACATGGAGAGAAAAATGGTGGGGAATACTAGGAAACAACTAGAAATGGAGATCCAAGAGGTTTTCTCACTATATGTTAATGGACATAATTATTTAATTAAATTTAACTATAATTTATAAACTAATGTAGTTAAATATCATTAATTATTCATAGATATCACAACAACATTGCTTTTGGAAGCAGTAAGCTATTCATGTGAGTAATTTATTTAAGTGGGCATTTTAAATTTGGTGGTCCATAGGGTCAGTCTAAATTGTAAAAAACAATAATTGATCTCAGTGTTTCATATGCTCGAAGCATAACTGATTCATGGTCCTTAAATTAACATAGTTTGATAGAACTGAATAATACAACATTTTCATTACATTTCCTTTAAATTTCAAATATTTTAATTAGACCAATTTTATAATTTATATATGATTGTTTAATTTTTATATTAAATGATTAATTTGAGTTTAACTTTGAAAACATATTAATAATTTTTTTATGTTTTTTATTAATATTAGATATTATGGTCCATACTTTTAATTGATGATTTAATAAAAATTTAAATTTATAGAATAAACTTGGAAACTATATGGATGTTTTTGTTTTTCGGTTTCAATTATATTGTATTATATTTATCATAATATATTAAATGTATTGAATCTAATTTTTTGGTTTTTTTAAAAAAATAATCATGTTGGGATATATATTTCTATTCAAGTCAATGAGATAGATCATATTTTTCAGAGAGATAATGGGGTATGAAGGAAATGTTGGTCCAGATTGATCAATCATAAAAACATCGATTTTTGGAACACAACATTTACATACCTAATCGTATTGGGATAGTTTTTTTCATAATTTTTAAGAATAATAACAAAATATTACATTCAAATTCAGTTATATCTATTTTGATCATTTTAATATTCAATGTGGTGGGACAAAAAAGGAAACTAATTTTTACTATATTTTAAAATTTAACTTTAATAAATTATATAACCGTAGCCCCCCCATCTCTATAAATACATATTTTTAACCTATGGATTGGAGATTAACATAAGTTATTTTCCAATAGCTATATTTTTTAGACGTTAATATTGTTTTTATCTTATGTATATTATCATTTGATTATGTAATCGAATATTTTATGTTTTAATAATCTATTTCTCTTTATCAAAATCATTTATTCACATCTCTATTAATATCAATATCAACAATTTATTTTCACACTCACTATGGTAAATTTATAACTCATGATTAGGCCTTGCGGTGGGTGTGTAATCAATGTTTATGAATTCTTTCACATTGATTCATTATATATATTTTTTGTTTATAACAGGGTAGTGGTTGAATTGAAGAGTGATGAATATATTTTCCATTAATATATGATATAATTCATAATATTATATTATAATTCCATGTATGAAATCATCCCCTACATTATCTTTGGAATAAATTTCATGTGTTGGAGTCGACTATGTTCAAGGGATGAAATAGTATACAATAGAGTGATGTCCTGGAATGTGTCACACAATTCAATAAGGTTTGTTCATCATTCATGAATATTATATGATGAGATAGGTTTGGTCTTCCAAATATATCTCCCATGAATGAAAAATTCCATACTCAAATATGGAGTGACATTAAATGTTGATGGGTTAAACTATGAATTAAAATATAGACTATAACAATCTAGAATAAAGATGTAACTTGAGTTTGAAGCCCCTGTGATCCTGTTCATTCATTATAATAGCATTCATTTTTTCTAAATCAAATTAATTTAATCTTATATTCATTTAATTCCAATTCTCAACTTCACATATTTTACTATTTTTTATTAATATTAAAAAAAATACGTGAATTCAGAATAGTTATTGACTAACTGAAATATTTTATCCAGAGAAACTACCCTAATCATGCACTATAGCACACTAAGAAATATAAATATAACATTTTTCAAGCCATTGGGTTATCTTTCAGGGAGTGAAAATTATATTATTATATTTCCCAGAAAAACATAGTGGATGACTAGGGTCATTTCACTTCAGTGCACATTACATTCAATCCATAATTATTCTGAAACACTTACTATATTTTTAGAATTTTTATATTTATGGAAAAAATAAAAAAATGGGTGTTGATAATAAGAAATTATTAAACTAGGTAATAATATAATACATCATTTTTAGGTCTATATTTTTTTGAAATAGATATTTTTATTCATTTTTAAAATATTAAGTAATATTAAAATCTAAATGGAAATACTTTAATTTAAATTTTAATAAGGTTTTTATTTAAATTTTTATTTCTAATTTATATAATTTTAATTTTATAAAATTAATTAGATTTTGTAATCATAGTATCAAAATTAAAATATTATGAAATTTTTGAATATTTTTAAAAATATTGATTTTTCCATGAATAGTTAAAATACAAAGGTTTGGAAAACTCTCATTTTTAATCAATAAATTATGTAATTTAAATATACCTATGTAATTTAAATAAAAATTAAATTAACATAATGATTAATTAGTTATACATAATTCAATTAATTATTGTTGAATCACCATTATACATGATTTTAGTATCAGATTATTTTTGTGTTAAAAATGTATTTTTCTAAAAACCGTTTTAAAGTGAATAGTGTTTCTCTTTATTAAATAGTTAAAATAACCCTTAATTAAGAATAATTTAAATTGAATTTATATTATATATATATTAATTTAAATTAATATATTTTTTATTAGTTTTCATATAGAAAATATAAAATCATTTTATGTTTGAAAAATACTTTTCATAAAAAAAATAATGTTTCATCGCATATATGGGATTAATTATAAAATAAATTCATAAAATTAAGTAAATTTATTTTATTAAAATGGAATATATATTTACAACAGTAATAATTTATATTATATAATATTTTGATTTTAATTTTTTCCCATAATGAATAATGAAAATAATAAAAATCTTTTACCGTGATTATGGTAAAAACAGGTTTACTTGGGGTTAATCTAAAATAATAAGGGTTAAAATAATCAAAACATATGTATAAAATATATTAATTCTATTTATTTTCACATTATATTATATTAGCCTTGATAATGGTATATTTTTGAACATTTTCTGCATGTGGAAACGATGGTCTAACTTTTTCATTATAAAATTTCCACGTGTGTCCTCTCCCCCACAAATAGAAGGCCAAACCATATCCTCTCATGTTTTCACCATCAAAGAAATATTGTTAAAAAAATATCAACCAAAATACCTTATATAATTTAATAACCATTTTATATAGGCATATGGTTGATCATAAATATAATATAGGAAGGCTTTATGTATAATCCTAAAAAGGTGGTTTAAGAAGAGGTATCGTTCTTAATCGAATGATTTCTTATTATTTATTCTTCCACTTCCGTAAAATAATATTTAATAATTTTTTTATAAAATTACTATTAAATATCATATAATGGTATTCTATTATTTCATTGGAATAACCTACATCCATCTCTTCATCCACTTAATGGGAAACCAAAAACCTTATTCGTCTGTACAACAGATTCTTGCCTCGTGAAACGATATAATTCAGTTTTCATCAACATCTCTTATGGTTGTTTATAAAGACTATATAAATTCATAAATGTAATATTAATGAAATATTTATCATATTCAAATTATAATATAAATTATATTTCATACCATTCAAATCATTAAAAAATTATAATGTAGTTCTTGCGTACGTGTGGACCACCACCACCATGAAGCGATGTGATAATTGATTCATTACTAAATCAGATGGATGATATATATAAGTATATTTAATGAAATAATATTTTATTTATGATATTATGATCCTTTTTTATATCTATGATATTACATACTTTATGTCCATAATGATTGTTCCAAAATGGAAATGTTTAAAAATGCATGCGTATGACCTACCAAATCAATGATCACAACATAGTTCATTTTTCAAAACCTTATTGATGGATTTTATATTAATTTTTAATTTATTAATAAAAATGATAATTATTTCATGATATTTATTATATAAATTATTGTACAATAAACACATTGGCTATAGTGAATCCACTAAATTCAGTTTGTATATATAAATCAAATATCATAAAAAATAAAAGGTAATCTTAAATTATTAAAAAAAATTATATATTATGGTATGTGATAATATAAAAAGAATAATAAACCTGAGAAAAATAATTAGAAATTTAATATTTAGTGTGGAAGTACTATTGAAGATGATAATAAATGTTCGAGATGATTTAGACTCCTGGTGAGGGACACTTTACCGAAATTTTTAACATTCCTTATAAAACACAAAATTAATGTTCTATGTTAATGTGTATAGTGACAATGTCTTTTCTTGATGTTAGAACCATTATTTTATGTTTTTATTAATTTATAATCATTTGTGTTTTTATTAAAAGAGAAAAAATATTTCTATTTTTTTGGGTGTTTTGGGATAAAAAATGGGGTTTTAATAGAAAATGTTATTTTGGTATCTAAATGAGTTTTTCATATGAGTTTAAAAGAGTCTATAAAGGGTTATATGATGAAAGGTTATGAGATTAATTTTTTTAATAATGTTATGGTACTTTTACATTTAGTATATGATGTGTTAAGCCCAATTATAACTCATTGTTGTGACCACCATATATTATATGATATTTTCATCGAGATACAGCTTAATTACATCATATAATGATTATTTTCCATATAGAATCATATTATAAGTCAATTGTATGGTTTTTATAATTTGTAAGGGTTCTGTATGGGTTCTATATTGTGTTTATGAAAATGATTTCCCAAGGAACCAATACAATTTTTTTATTTTTCTTTTAAAAAATAATAGATATCATTTGATTTAAAAAGGTAATTCAATGATATTTTTAATAGAAGATGAGTCCATTTTGGGTAAAAATTTATATTTTTAGGAAAATGTTTTCTTCAATTTCCAGGTTTTTCACTAGAATAATTGGTTTTTTCCTTTTAGGTCCCTTACTAAGATTTTTTTTTCATCCCACATTTTTAAAATGTTTTTAATAAAGTTTATCGATGGTAAATATAAAGGAATTAGTCAAGTTAAAAGTAGTGAAAATGTTTCATGAAAAGAAAACATTGTTTATTTTTTATGTTTTATATTATCAAAATAAGGGATACTAATCAGATGTGACATATTTATAAAATAAGGTATTGTATTTTGTGATTTATGACCTAATTATATAATCATATAATCCATAATTATCATTAGGAATTAAATAATTTGATTTATAGTCTAAAAACTAGAATATATAATAT
The DNA here is from genome assembly GCA_963277665.1 of Viscum album. Classification (NCBI taxonomy): domain Eukaryota; kingdom Viridiplantae; phylum Streptophyta; class Magnoliopsida; order Santalales; family Viscaceae; genus Viscum; species Viscum album. The sequence continues at coordinate 1,548,104,275 of OY728142.1, forward strand.
TTGAGGTTTAATCCTTATAGTGGGTACCATAGTAGGGTTTATATAGATTTTGATGTTAAAATAATGTAAATAAATACCTTTAGTCTATTTTAATTTATGGTTATCATGTTATTGAATTTGAAGTTCGCCATGTTTTTTTATAAACTATTTATATTCAGAATGGATTTCCATAGAGGAAACATGTAAGTTGTAGTATCAAGGCCCCAAGATGAAGAAATAGTTAAAAATAAACATCTTGAGTTGGTTTGAATTGGAAGTAAGTTGTTTTATTCTATGATGGATTAATTGAAGTAATCTATAAATGGTGATGGTATTCATGTTAATGAGCATCCAGATATTCTATAGAGTAATATAATCACAGTGCATTATTTTATGAGACAATATTCTCCTGCATTTAGTGGATCTTATGATCCATTGGTTACTAAGGTAAGGTTCAATGAAATGGAAAATATATTTAAATTCGTGGGATGTTCATAATTTTAAAATATAACTATTTAAATTTATCATTTTAATGGAAAAGATGATTGATGGTGGTATTTGATTAAAAATAATGGAGATAAAGAAGATATTTATTCCATTTAATGGGAAAAATTTAATAATTTATTCCTTGATAAATATTTCCAAATGTTTTCTCAACATAGATTGGAGAAATAATTCATGGAATTGAGGAAGAATGATAAATATTTAATAGCTGTATGTGAAGAAAAGTTTATAAGTTCGGTTAGGTATATACACATTTATTCAAAACATTGACACCAAAATAAATAGGTTTCACTTAGGATTAACATTATGGTTACAATGTTTTTTTGATGAATGTGAGTTTAAAATCAATGAGAAAGTTTTATGATTTGGGGAGAATGATGAGATGTTATTTTTTGACACTTAAGTCCATTGAGATTAAAAGAGAAATAAAATTTATAGATTGTAGAAAATGATGAATAATACATCAATGAAATATGAAGGTAAGAAATTCAAGTTCTTATCTTCTGATAAGTGTGGTAAAAATCATCCTGAATAAAGTAATATAAAATCATGGATGTGATAATGATGTGTAATGTTATAACTATGGATCATGATTGTATAGAAAATGAGTGGAGGAATAATGAATTTTTTTTGGAAAGATGTTTCAATTATAATGTGTTGGGGAATTACTCAAATATATGTTCAATGTTAGTGTCACATGATGGAAATAATCATGATTGAAAATGGAATGGTGTAGAAATTTCATTTTCTACTACTATTTTTGATACATGATCATCAAATGATGTGATGAAATATATATCACTTGTTTTTTTTTTTGATTTATTCCAATACCCTACATGACTCTTGATCCTCATGTTACTTAATTTTTAATAAATTTCATGGAACTCTTGGAATAACACCCCCATTAATAGAGGATAGAAGTTTGGGTCAAAACTATGGGTGGAAATATTTATGAAATGAATATCTATAGGATGATTTCAGTTTTTATTAGGAAAATAATATTTCATTAAAATATTTTTTTCCCACCAATATTATAGATTGATATTATTTTGATTACAAACTGGCTTTCATATTATCATGGAAATGTATAATTTTATATCCAATAAAATTTTATTCAATGAAGTTAAACCTTCAAAAACATATCAAGAAACTGGTAAATTGATTTAAAAGGGTAGTGAAATTTACCTAGATAATGTTGTTGGAAAGAATAAAATTATTCAAATTAGTGATTTTCCCATAGTTAATGATTATATATATGTTTTTATAGATGATTTATATGGTTTTGTTTCTGATCAAGAGGTTTAATCTATTATTCACATAAAACCTAATAAAAATCCAATCCCAAAACATTTTTTATATAATGGCTCAAGTAGAACCTTCTTAATTGAAAAGAAAGTTGTAGGTGATGATAGATTATGGTTTTATTCATCCAATCACTTCAGTGTAGGGTGATCCTTATTTTTTTCTTAAAAATTATGATGTTTTAATAAGACAATGCTTTGATTATAGTGTGTTGAAAAACATCACTATTAAAAACTAGAATCATTTTCCCTATATCGATGAATCTGTTGATCAATTGTAGGGAGAAAAATATTTTTCTAATATTTATCTCATATAGTGGTAACATTATTTGAATTTGAAGGAGGAATCTATTCTAAAGACAATCTTTTAGACTAGATTTAGGACTTCTATGTTTTTAGTTATGCCCATTGGGTTATCTAAAAAACTTACTGTATTTTTTGACCTTATGAATAGAGTTTTCCATGAAATTTTTGATAAGTTATTGGTTTTACTTATAAATAATACATAAAAATATTATCATAGTATGTAAGAACTTGAAATGTATATGTTGATTTTTTTGAAACCATAATAGAAAATATACTATATGAAAACATTGGAAGTATGAATTTTTGTTGGAACAAATTTATATCATAGGGAATTTTTTTTATAAATATGGGTTTGTTGTTGACCCACCAAATTTTTTATGAATCATATTATAGACCCATAAATATATCATATATTCATAATTCTCAAAGATTATTTGGTTACTATCAACGTTCTGTTGATAACATTTATCTATTATTTATCCCACTAATAAAATTTACACAAAAAAGTTAATTTCAGATGGAAAAATTAGTTTAATATTTTTACGGAAATAAAAGTAACAATATTTATCTCATTAATTTTGTATGTTGCCTCTATAAATGAAGTATTTTTCATCAACATGGATTCTTATTTGAGGATACATGGTTCTGTTTATATAGAAAATGATCAGGTAATTTTTTATGCTTTACAACAACTAAAACATATTTAGTTAAGTCAAGCAATTCATTTTATTGAATATTTTTTTTGTGTTTTTTTAACTTTTATAAGAATAATTTATATTGAGTAAAGTGTGATATATGTATTGATCAAAAAATTTTGAAGAATATATTAACTAAAAAAGAATTGAACATGACACGGAAAATATAGTTGCAACTGATCAAGAATTATGATTACACATTTCAGTGTCATATTGGAAACAAGAAAAGTTGTTAATTACTTGAGTCATGAAAAAAATGCAACATTATATATGTTTGATTTGTAAAATGACCCTTTTGTTAGTGAATTTATTAATTTTTTACTTGATGTTATTTTGTGTATGAAACTTATCTGTATTGCTTCTGGTGTCAGTACAATCGTCTCTCTCATAATTAATTATGAAATATTATAAAGGGGATTATGTATTATAGAATAGTTTTTCAGGAAGGGTATGTTTCATCAATTTAATAATAATAAATTAGGTGTTTTAATAATTGGAAGGATATTATGCATGCCTTGTGATTCCCTGTTAAATGGAGAACGGTTGAGCAAAATTCATAGTTCAAAATTCCTTATTCTTCCTATAATCACTATGATGATCAAAGACCTTTTGAATTATTATTGGTAGGATATAATGAAAGTAAATATTTATTTATTTACCATGAAATGTTTTAATTTTCAGTGAATTCTAGGTAAGTTTGGACCAATGTTTTTCTACATATTTTTTCCTATATCAATATTTTTTTCTAGTATACAAATGTATCCATTTAATGAATTAGAGAAAAAATACTATCAGACACAAAATTTTTGGGATGGTGTAGGAGAAACGAAGTTAAAGGGACTAGAGTTGATAAAAGAAGTGTCTAAGAGGGTACATTTGATTTTTCAACACATGAGGATCACTAAGATAGAGTATAAAAGTTATACATATAATATGAGCAAACATCTTCCCTTCTAGGTAGGTGAACATACCATTTTCAATGTATATCCCCACAAAAGTGAAATGAATTTTGGTAGAAAGGGAACGTTAATTCAAAATTTCATTATATCATAGGAAATCCTATTGAAAGTTGGATCAGTTTCTTATCGAGTGAATTTTCCACTAATTTTATCCCAGTTACTCAATGTATTCCATGTTTCAATGTTATGGAGATATGTTTCAGATTCATCTTAGGTTGTGAGCCCTATAGTAGTTCACTTGGAAGAAAATATTTTTATGAGGAACTACCATTTTATATTTTTGACCATAGTCAAAAAGTGTTTCATAATAAGGTAATGTATCATGTTATGGTTTTATGGAAAAACTCTATTGTGGAAGAAGCAACATGAGAATATGAAAATTCTATAAATGAAAGATATTCCATATTTTTAAATAAGGGAATAAAATTGAAAGGATGAAATTTAAAAAAGTTAAAAATAATTTAAAAACCATGTTAAAGATAAAATAAATAAATTTTCATGTCTATTTAAATTTATCAACTATATAGATATATTCATTGTAGAAAAATTATTAAATTTTTAAATTAAAAAAGTACTGTAATTAAAATAATTTTTTATACGGTTTTAGTTTGTAAATTTTAATTTCTAAATAATATAATATTAATTTAATAAAATGAATTTAAATTTTTAAATCAGCATGTAAAATTTTTTTTGGGTAATATTTTTTGGTTTTTCAAAAAAAAATGATTTTTCAATGAATAGTTACAAATAATGATTTTTGTACAAGAATTATTTATTTTCAACGAATAATGTAATTTCAAAGTACCATTATTCATTGAATATTACTTCATGGATCTTGAGTATTATTTATTAATATTTAATTTAGTTAATTACATTTTAATCTTCATTATACTGTATTTTTATAGAAGTTTTTTTTGCGTTTATAAACGCATTTTTTTAAATCTATTTTAAACTAAAAAATGTTAATCCTGTTTAATTATTTATAATAAAACATAATGATAAATTATTTAAATTATAATTTTATATTATATATCTATACATATAAATTTTAATTAACATAAGTATTATTACTAGTCATGGAGTTAATTTAAAATATTGTTTTACTTGAAAATTACCCTTCTTGAAAACCTTCTTTTCCAATAGGTCGGTGAGTTTAATTTTGAATTAAATTCAGAAACCTATGTAAATATAATTTAGGTAAAATGTATTTAATATTTGAAATAATAATAATTTATATTATAAAATAATTTATAGTTATTTTAAAAAAATTAATATTAAAGATAATAAAAAACTTTTTCCACAGTTAATGTGAAAACTGGTTAATCATGTTGTCAAACTTAACTGATATCTAGTAAAATGACATAAAAATTGACTAAAATATATTTTATGACATTAGTTATACTTTTAATCATATAAATACTTGTAATGGTCCATTTTTTGCCTTTTTATATATGAAAAACATTGGTATACATTATTATTTCAAAAATTCCAAGTGTCTCCTCACTTCAACTTATAATATGACACCACTCTCCACTCCTAGTTAATACAATTAATGAATTTTTGTTCTTCTAGGAACATCAAAAATATCTTCATTACTTACCTACACACTTCCTAGAGGGTTTTTTTATCATAAATCCAATCTAGGAAGGATTTATGTATATTTTTAAAGATGTGGCCCGAAGAAGTGATATCATTCATAACCAAGATTTTTTATTTTATATATTCTTCCATGTATTTAAAATATTCCAAAAAAATTCTTATATAATAAAAAAATCTCCCATATAATTATTTATTTTTCATGTTAATGATATAACATACATCTATCTTCCCTTCCATCAATTGTGAAATGAAACCATAATTTTTGTGTACGATATACTACTTCCACACAAACTGATATAATTTTTTCTTCATCGTCTCCTATAATGGAAGGTTATAATGATTGAATTATTTTTTATATATGATATCAATGAAATATCTATCATTACTAATATATAATAAATTTTACTATTTTTTACATTTCCAATCAATGAAAAATGATGCATTTTTTTGTGCATATGTGTGTACTACCACCACCAAAAAGTGACATGATTGATTTTTTATCACCACACCAAAAAGATGATTTACATAACTGTATTAAAATAAATTATGTGGTATTTATTATATTTTTATCATCACTCAAATATAAATTATTACTTAACTTCTTTTCATAATGATCTTTGTAAAATGGTTACTCATGTATACGAACAACCTACTGTCTCCATGATTATAACGTAGTTCATTTTTCAAAACCATTTTTAATGTTTGGGATTAAAATTATAATAGATTTATAAAAATTATTGATATGAAATTATTATTATTATTATTCCATATGTGATGTATAAATGACAACTTTTACCATAGTTATCCTACCTAATTCATTTTTTACATATAAACCAAATATCATCAAAACATACGAAGTGAATTTAAATGACTAACTAATTTTGTATATCATAGTAAATGATAAATTAAATGGTATAACAAATTCTAAAATTATTTTTACAAAATAAAAAAAATAATATAATTTTATTATTCAGGAAGATAAAGAATGTTTAAAACTATTTGGACTCACGATAAGGGACACATTAACTAAAAACCTTGCTTGAAATGTTCTTATGATTTATTTCAAAAATATTTCTCTACCATGCCTATATTACTAATCTAATTTTATGAATGTTCATATAGGTAATTATGTTTTTTTATCAAAAATTGAATTCTTTAAATGGTTTTTAAAAAAATAATAATTTTATAGAACATGTTGACTTTCCTTATAAAAGATAAAATGAATGTTCTTTCTTAATGTATATGGTGAAAATTATTTTTTCCCCACAATAAACATTATTTGGATTTTTGATTAATTTAAAAGATATAATATTTTATTCTTATAAAACAAACTTTCCCTTTTTCTTTGTATTTTAGTATTCAATGTTTGCTTTTAAAATAAAATGGTATTTTGATAAATGATGGATTGTTAAAATGGAGTTCAAATAATGTTTAATGGTTTTATGTTGAAATTGGTCATGATTAAATTGATATATTCATGTAATGGTTCTTGTAAATTTTTTATATGATGATTAGGTCCCCATTATAGATCATGGGAGAGCCTGATATAGCTTATACGATGGATGATCCCAGTTAGCTCCAAAATGCATTTGGTAATTATTAGGTTCTCTAGATAATTATATTAGAAGTGTACCATATGGTTATTTTAATTTATAAGGGCTCTATGAATATTTTTTCCCAAGGAACCTATATTAATTTTCAAGAATTTATTAACTATTTATCATGGAAATTGTTTCATTTAGAAAAGTAATATAGTGGACTTTTTAATCGAAAAGTGATACCTTTTTTGGTTAAAATGTACATTCTGAAAATCATTTTTAATAGGTTTTCATAATTTTAATAGAATAAAAATTTATTCTTTATATGTACCATACTTATAATATTATTCTCATAATATATATTTAAAATTTTTTCACAGTGATTAAGGACGTGTATTGTAAAGGAAGAAGTCGTGTATAAAGTAGTAAATATTTATGAATAAAAGAAAACATTTTTTATTTTTATTGTTTTATTTTTAAGATAAAATTAATTATAATCTAAAGTGAACATTGTTAATATATATTTTATTATGAATAATTTATATCCTAATTATCTAAAAAAATTAAAAATTAATGATTGTCAAGAATTAAGTAAAGTAATTTATAATATAAAGACACTATAATATGTAATTATTATGGCCATGTACTTATATATAATGAAAGAAAACAGAGAAACATGAAATGTAATGAATATAGTACTCATACAATTCGTAAGTAAGAATATGGTCCTAAGGTTTGGAAACTCAGGTTCATTTCTTATTCATGATGATTTTTTTATTTCCATTTGATAGTCAATCCCATCATATATAGATTAATACTTCCAAATTTTCGTTTGAAATTTACCCTGCCTAAAAGATCTATTTCACACATTAAACATACCCTTCTATAAAATAGAGGGTATGACACCTTCTAAGACATGCACACACCATATGCGATTTTAACCTTCAAATGTAGTCAACACTATCACATGGAGAAACTAATATTTATTAGGGAATGAAATAAAATAGTGAATAATATAGTAGAATGATCGAAAATCTCCACATGAACATTTAATACACTCATTAACTGAATAAAACTAGAGAATAAACCTCAATATTTAAAGATAAATAACTCATGACCATCAATAAATCCTTTCTTAAGAGAAATGTAACTGCCTGTGTTTATTATTAATATTTTCCTTTATAGCATAATATGGTTGATAGCTTCATTCAATCAAAAAATTGAAATAAAATAATCCATGACATTTTTGAGGAATATTATTAATAAAATTAGATATTAATAAAACCAATATTTCATAAAAACTTAGTAATCATTTATAAGTTCATACAGAAATATATTAAGAACACTTAGTGTTTCTAAAGGGAATTTTTTACTAAAATTATTTTTCCTTTATATATATTTATATTTCATTGAAATGTTATATTTTTAAATTTTTGAAAATTAATTTTAATTTTTCTAATTTACTATTTAAAATCTATGGTAGAATATGTTTTTGACATTTTTTAAAAATCATTGATTTTATGTGAATTGATAAAAATATTGTTTTTGCTAATACTATGACTTTTCTGACATTATCATAATAAAATAGTGAAATAAATGTTTTTAAAAAATATATATATATATATATATATATATATATTTATTGTTTAATAAATTATCTAAAATATGAATTTGGAATTTACCAAACCCATGTTTAATGTTTAGCAAACAAAGGAAATATTTTACTCTAAAAAATATTTTTATTTTCTTATATTAAATATTATTTTCCATCCCCAATGTAAATTAATCATAAAAAAATGGAATTCATATTATATTAAAATAATTAATGTTATTAAATGATATCCTTTTAATTTTTATAAATAAAAATTAGATTACCCGAATTAATGTTAATTATCACGACAACTATAAAACACTCATTTTTAATGAATTATTTTATTAAAATGGTGAAATTTTTATGTAGTTAAATACATTAATATATTTTAATAAATGATCATAATATAATTTTTAAATATACATGTAATTATAGTATCACCCATTTAATTAATTATTAATGTTATATAATATTTAGAACACTTATTGGTTAAAACATATTTTCTCTTCACAAAATGGTTCTTCTATTTATTATATGATTTAATTTAAATGTAAATTTTCTAATTTTTAGAAAACAAATTGGATTAATTATAGTCTTAATTTTGGTTCATCACACCATAATTTATTGTGGTTTTTATGATAATTTTTTTGTAAAAAATTAAATACTTATTAAAAAAAATCACCATTGTATACCTCCAAATGTTAATGTGTAAAAATATAATTGTAAATGACTTATAACCTGTTTAAAACATGTGTTAAAATAAATTATTTACGATTTATTTACCCAAAAACCAATAAATTTATCTATATACAACTTTCTTATCGATCAAATAATGAATAGTGTAATATAATCCCAAATATATATTGGGTATTTGAAAAAAGTTCCATTTATCTTCAGTTATAAAATTTTAAACCTATACCATATTTATACACCCATATAAATGACTTGTCTCTTCCAAAACTCTAACCCGACATCTTCTATACCATATCCCCATGTCTTAGAAGAAATTTTATTTCTAAATATCATGCTAAGTGTAACATCCCTGATAATAAAAGAATAAAACATTTTCATATTTATTAATGTTTTCGAATTAAATATAAATTTTACTTTAAAGGGGTTGCTATGTTCGATAGCATACCCGATATGCAACAAAGAGATTCTTTGAAATCTTACGTTGCACACTAGTAATAAAATAATATTATTTTAAATGGTAGTTAACACGTAACTATTTTATTGGTTGGAATGAATATAAATAACTAAAATATGATTATATATGTTTTTTAAATGTTTTTACATTTATCCAATAAAATATTAAGGCTTAAAATACAAAAAGAATTCAATTTTAGGCATTGATACACTAATATTCAATATAAGGTTAAACTATCCCCTTTTGATGGTGAACCGTCATTAAATATAGTTTTGTTCACACTTATACATTCTATTGGACCAAGTAAAATTCTTCTTTAGAATCGGCACATCAAAATTTACTTTGTGTAAATTTTTGGTATTTTTCCGATAAAGTTTATTTTCTTTATGAATAGTTAAAAATGTTGTATTTTAATTCAAAAACTATTTTTAATCTAATTTCTTTATATGATTAGATTATATTTTGAATTGGTTTTAAATTGAAATTAGAATATATTTTTACAATTTAATCCAATAGTGGTCGTTGAAATTAATTTCTCTTTGAAATTGGACTTAAACTAGTGTCAATATTTTGATATATATTGTTTCATAAAAACACGCAATTTGTTCTGACAGCGGGAATTAATTATTAAATTAATTAATTTAACTTATATTTTTTTAATTTTGTAAAAAAGACATCATTTTTGAATTTGGAATATCAAATATATCTTAGGTTGAAGGTTTGGTATTTTTCTGAAAAACTTCAATTTTTGATGAATAGTGAAACCACTAAGTGGTACTTAAAAAACTGATTTTTCGTTTAAATGAAATTTGACCACCTATGTGTTTCAAATTTCCAAAATCCGACATACATGGTTTTTATTAGGATGTAAAATGTGGTTCAATGGGATTAAAATAATCTTTTGATGAATAATAACTTTTAATTTTATTAATCGCGATTAGAGGTAATTAGTGTAGTTTAAGGTAAAAATAATGTATTAATTATATGAAATGACCTAGACACATGTAATACCTTTATTTGATGTGTCATGGCCGACCAATACAATCCATGGGTCAACATGGGGACCCAATGGAGCCACCTTGGGAGGAAAATGACATTAATTACTTGTTATTTAATGTTAAATTAAAAATGTCACAAACATAATATGTTTTACTAAAACAATTTTTAAATAGGGTTATACAAGATATAATTTTTTCTATAAATATTAATTGGAAATAAAAAAATATTTCATGCATCATGATATTTTTTTTATAATTTTTATACATTAAATACATTAAATTATTTTTGACACCATGATGATGCAGAGATTACCTCATTATGTAACGATTTAATGAAAAAGAAAAGATAGTGTAAAATCTAAGACCTAAACTTATCAAACACCTATTGGATGGGTGTATTTCTAACCCTTATCACCTTATCCTCTAAATATATAATTTTGGGACCCTTTTTATCAGAAAACCATTTTATAATAAAGTATCTTTTCTTAACTTTCCAAGAGTGCCCCTCCTCTCCTCTTATAAAAGGCCCCAACATCTACCTCCTTACCCACACCTCTAAAGACTTTGGTTCGGCCATGATATTCTCATTTTATCTCTCCACATCCCTCTCCTCAACCTTGAATCATTACCTTGGGCAGAAAGCTCTTCAAGGAACCCTTTTGGTTCAAACCAAGAAGAGTAACTAGATTTAAAGGTAGTGTTTTCTCTTGTGTTCTTATGTTTTATTTTGCTTCTCCAGCCCCCTAAACTCATTTTATTCCTTTATTTTGTAAACACAACTGTATATTAAATATACTATGTGGTTTGTATGAGAATTATTAGAGCTACAACTTCACATACCTTCTTCTAATGGTTAAAGAACATACTATTTCTTTGGTTGGCGATTTTCTACCTGATTAAACGATGATTGTTCAATCTTCTTTTAACACCTTTCATGGTGGCCATTAAGAAGTAAATATATTTATATATGATATATATTATGTTTATATTTCCCTTATGCTTATTTAATTTTCATTTTTGGCACACCTTTATGGTTTCCATTGTCGGTAAACACGATAATTTCATTTTAGGAAGTGCAGAGTACTGCCCCTCAATGTGATTTGATTCGTTAATGTCATATGTGGGACGTATAAAGGATGGAGTTAATGTTATTATATATTATGTGATACTGGAATTAAAATATACCTTTATATCATTATGATTTCACCACATTCAATATGAAATATAAATGAAAGTAGTGTTCATGCGTACGTACGGCTTACCGTCTCCATGAACGGTGCATTTCATTTCTTACCTCTAAATGTTATGTACTATTATAAATAAATGTATATGCTGGATATATATGATATATATGATATCAAAATAATGAATATCATTCTTGATATAATGAACCTTTTACCACATAAACAACATTTAATTATAAGAAGTCCATTTTTTAAGTACCAAATATCGAATAAATGAACATTATTAAATTAAATGATTACATAACATTTATAACATTTCAATAAGTTATATAAAAGGAATAATAAACTTGAAAAAGGTTCTTAAGAAAATAGTAATTATCTTTAGTTTATTATTCAAGATATTAAAGAGCAATCGAGTCACGTCGGACACGAGGTAAGGGACTTCATCTCAATCTCCTTTCATTGAGGTATATTTTGTGCTAATACAAGGCTTTCTTTTATACGGTGTATAAACCCCTTTGACTATTAATTTTATAAAAAAGGAATATTTTTCTACGAATCATTTTACTAAACGAAAAAAGGAGTGTTTCTTTTAACTTACGCGGTGACAACGACATTTTCCACCGCCGCGAGTATTATTTGGTCTTTGGCTTCCTCCACAATATGTAATGTTTCTAAAATGAAATAAATACCATATACACTTTTATGTATTTTGGTATTGAAAATGGTTTTTATAATGGATTTTTTTTATGTAAATATATTTAAGTGTTATATTGTGATTGAAATATGGAAAATTTTTATTTTATTTTATAATTCTTATGATTTTATAATGGTACTTGGACATTTGACTTGTGGTTACGTGATAAACCATATGACGTGTGGTGCCATGAATACTAGGACGGGTGGTTACATTATAACCTATAATTCATTGGGTATAGAAGTCAGCTGTATGGATATTCCATTAAGGGATATGTGTGTAAGTCGACCGTATGATTACTCCTTTTAAGTATGTTAATGTCCCAAGATACCTTTATATGTTATGTGTTCTTTATATGGGTTTTATGGTAATCTTTTGGTTACAAAAGGGTAAGTATTGATCTTTTATTCAGTGAATAGTTTTTACTACTTCACAAAGGTGAAAATTGTTACTTTGATAACGTATACATGGTTTACTTGTTGTTTTGGAAAACTAACATTTTTCATTCTTTGTGTTTTCCTTACTGAGCTTTTTATGCTCACCCCAAGTTTTTTTGAAATGTTTTTCACAGGACTTAATGTGGAATATTGACAAGGAGAGGATCAAGGGAAAGTAATGCTATATAAAATATGGAACTAGACATGATTCTTTTTAAGAGTTTTTATTTTATGGAAACTTAGTAGAAGTGTCTACTTTTTAATCTTTTCAGATGTAATAGTTATGATCTAATTCTCTAAAACTGTAAACCTAAAAAGATACTCAATGTGAATTATTCATTTAATTCAATGTTAAGTAATGTTCAAGGCCGAGACCTTATAATTGGTATCATAGGTCCATTTAGAAAACTTTAGGAGTTAGAAAATTGTTAAATTATAAGTTAATTTATGGTATGCTTGAAATGATATAGCATTTAAAGATTACCATGTTGCTTCACCTAAGATATTTCAGTGTTCAGAATGGTTTTCCACAGAGGAAACAAAGTAGCTATTTTGGGACGACATCAGGAGGAAGACAACCTTGAAAATCAGCAACCCGAGATGGTCAGAATCAGAACTGAACAGTTTTTTGCAGTAATGGCACAGTTGAATCAGGCTATAAATGGTTGTGGTATCCATGCACGAGATCATCCAGATCAACCGCAGAGGAACATTTCCGTGGTGGAACATTTCACGAGGCAACATCCCCCATCATTTAGAGGATCATATGAAACTGTGCTGGGTGAAGGGTGAATTAAAGCGCTGGAGAAGTTTTTTGATGACATGGGGTTTTCAGAACATCAAAAGGTTAGTCTTGTTGTTTACCGTTTTGAAGGTGAATCATATCAGTGGTGGTCGATGATGAAAAATATCAGGGATAGTGATGAGATTGATGATATTCACTAGGACGAATTCAAAGGTATGTTTCTTGAGAAATATTTTCCTATGGTGGTTCGTCATAGGATGGAAAAACAATTCCTAGAATTCAGGCAGGAGGATGATTCAGTGACTGCTTATGAAGCAAAGTTCACTCGACTGGCAAGGTATGCTCCAAACTTCATATGATATCTTGATAGTAAAATCAACCATTTTTACTCAGGGTTAAAGCCAAGGTATCGAAGGGCCTTAGCTTCTCGTGAGGTCAAAAGTGATGAAAAACTTGTTCGATGTGCGGAGAAGGTGGAAATGGAGTTTGCCGATGATCAGGTGATCTTTGAAAAACAACAGAATAAGAGGTCCAATTGGCAGAAAAAGGGGAAGAATTCATCAATGAAACAAGGAGGTAAGAAAACCAAATATCCATCCCATGAGAAGTGTGGTAAAATGCATCCTGGAGAATGTTTATCCAAGTCTGGAAATTTCTTTTGGTGTGGTAAGTCTGTTTATATTTCTCGTAACTGTAAGGAAGATGAACAAGCAGGAAATGAAAAGCCAGCGGTAAGATGTTTTAAGTGTAATGAAATGGGTCATTATGAAAATGAGTGTCTAATGAAGAACTCAACTAAGGTAAAGCATCCATACTACAAGAAGAAAGGGTTGGTGAAATTATTTGCAACTACTTCAGAAGATGTTGGGCCATCGAATGAAGTAGTATCAGGTACACTATTTGTTTGTTCAGATTATGCCAATGTGTTGTTTGACTCAGGGTCTACACATTATTTCTTTTCTGAGAAGCTTTCTAGTAAATTGGAAATTCCATCTCAAAATATGAATCCTGATCTTATGGTAAAAACACCCGGAGGGAACGTTGAGACAAAAAGAAATTATAAGAACCTTCATATCCTTGTGTTCGGTGAGAATCTACCAGCAATCCTTACTATTTTGCCTCTAGTAGAGTTTGATGTTATTTTCGGCATGGATTGGCTTTCTTTTTATCATGCTTAGATTGACTGCAGAGCTAAAATGGTTTCTTTTCAGAAAGATTTTCAGTTTGCGTACAAGAATGAACCCTTGCTTTTGATAACATATCAGGAATTTGATAAACTAGTAAAATATGGAAATGAATGTTACCTTGCACATGTTGTTGAAAATAAAGGAACTGTTCATATTAATGATATTTCAGTGGTAAATGAGTATCTTGATGTTATTCCTGATGAGTTTCTGGGTATTATTCATGATCGAGAAGTTGAATTTATAGTTGACATTGTTCATGATTCTAAGACAATTTAAAACCCCCTTATCGAATGGCTCAAGTTGAAATTTTATAGTTAAAGAAGCAATTGCAGGAGTTATTGGATAAAGGTTTCATTCGACCTAGCACATCACCATGTGGTGCTCCTTTCTTGTTTGTTAAAAAGAAATATGGTTCAATGAGACGTTGCATTGATTATAGAGCCTTTAATAACATTACTCTTAAGAAAAAGTATCATTTTCCTCATATCGATGATTTGTTTGATCACCTCCAGGGAGCTTAGTATTTTTCAAAGATTGACTTGAGGTTAGGGTACCATCAGTTGAAAGTAAAAGAAGCAGACGTTCCGAATACTGCATTCCGTACTTGATATGGCCATTATGAATTTGTAGTTATGCCTTTTGGGTTATCCAATGCACCTGCTGTATTCATGGACCTTATGAATAGAATTTTACATGAGTTCTTGGATAAGTTTTTGGTTGTTTTCATTGATGATATTTTGGTGTTTTATAAAAGTAAATAGAAGCATGAAAGTCATTTAATTGTTATATTGAAAACCTTAATAGAAAAGAAACTGTATGGAAAATTCAGCAAGTGTGAGTGTTGGTTATAATAAATTTCTTTCCTTGGTCACATTATTTCAAAAAAATGGAATAACTGTTGATCCTGCTAAAACAAAAGTTGTTGAAGAATGGACAAGCCCCAAAAATGTAATCAATATCCGTAGTTTTTTTGGTTTGGAAGGTTACTACCGAAGATTTGTTGAAATGTTTTCACGGTTATCTAGTCCAATTACTAAGCTAACTCAGAAGGGTGTTAAGTTTATCTGGACAAAAGAATGTGATGATTGTTTTCAGGAGTTGAAATGAAGATTGGTGAATGCTCCAGTTTTGGAACTTCCTTCCAGGAAGGGTGAGTTTGTTATATACAGTGATGCTTCGATGAAGGGACTTGGATGTGTCCTTATGAAGAATGATCAGGTAATTTCATATACTTCATGTCAGTTGAAAACTCATGTGGTAAATTACCCTACACATGACTTGGAATTAACTGCTGTTGTTTTATCTCTAAAAATTTGGAGGCATCATTTTTGTGGAGTAAAGTGTGAAATATATACTGATCACAAAAGATTAAAGTATATATTCACTCAGAAATAATTGAACATGAGATAGAGGAGTTGGCTGGAAATTAATCAAGGATTATGATTGTACAATTATTTACCATCCGGGAAAAGCAAATAAAGTTGCTGATTCTTTGAGTCGAAAAAGTAATGCTTCATTAACTATGCTATGATTGGAACGAGATCCTTTGATTTTTGATTTGATGAAATTTTTCATAGAATTTGTTGGTGTAGGAAGTTCTTCTGTTTTGTTTCAGGTATCAGTGACATCATCCCTATCAGACATAATTAAGCAAGCGTATAAGAAAGACCGTGGGTTCCAAAAAAAGGTAGAGTAGGTTCAGAAGGGTATGTTTCCTAAATTTAACATTGATAATGATTGTGTTTTGACGTTTGGGAAGAGATTATGTGTGCCTAGTGATTCACAGCTCATGAATGAGTTGTTATGTGAGGCTTATAGTTCCCCGTTTTCAGTTCATCCTGGCAGTACAAAGATGTACAGAGATCTGTGAGAGTATTACTGGTGGGATAGAATGAAAAGAGATATTTCGGATTTTACTGTGAAGTGTTTGACTTGTCAGTAGGTTAAAGCAGAATGGCAGTTACCAAAAGGGATGCTTCAGTATTTACCAGTTCCAGAGTGGAAATGGGAAAATATATCCATGGACTTTGTTGTGGGATTACCGAAGACATCTCGAGGTTTACTTCTATCTTTTGGAAGGGCCTTCAGAATTCGTTGGGTACTGAATTAAATTTTAGTACAGCTTTTAATCCTCAGTCTGATGGGCAGTCAGAATGAACAATTCAGAGTTCGGAGGATATGCTACGTGCTTGTTCAATGGATTATCAGGGAATTTGGGACTAACATCTTTCTTTGGATGAATTTTCATATAATAATAGTTTTCATTCCAATATACAGATGGATCCGTTTGAGACATTATATGGTAAATAGTGTCAAACTCTAGATTTTTGGGATAAAGTGGGTGAAAGGAATCTGATGGGACCAGAATTGGTAGATGAGATGGCAGAAAAAGTATAGATTATTCAGAAACACATGATAACAGCTCAGAGCAGACATAAATGTTATGCAGACAACAGGATGAAGGATCTATCTTTCGAGGTAGGTGATCATGTTTTTCTCAAAGTCTCACCCTGGAAAAGTGTGATGTGATTTAGTAAGAAAGGAAAGCTGAGTCCAAGGTTCATTGGACCATATTAAATTTTGGATAAAGTTAGATCAATTTCTTATCGAGTGTCTTTACCTCCGAGTCTATCTCAGGTACACAATGTTTTTCATGTTTCGATGTTGATAATGTATATGCCAGATCCATCTCATTTTTTGAGCCCATAGGTAGTTCAGTTGGAAGAGAATCTCTATTATGATGAACAACCCGTCCAGGTTCTTGACCGAAGAGAGAAAGTGTTGCGAAATAAGGTAATTCACCAGGTAAATGTTTTGTGGAAAACCCATATGGTTGAAGAGGCAATGTGGGAATCATAAAATGCTATGAGGGATAAATACCCCCAATTATTTTGATAAGTGAATAAAATTGCGAGGATGCAATTCCCAAAAGGGGGGAAGGATGTAACATCCGAGATAATAATGAATAAAACATATTCATATTTATTAATATTTGAGAATTAAATATAAATTTTACTTTAAAGGGGTTTCTATGTTTGATAGCGTACCTGATACGCAACAAATATATTCTTTGAAATCTTACGTTGCTCACTAGTAATAAAATAATATTATTTTAAATGGTAGTTAACACATAGTTGTTGTATTAGCTGGAATGAATAGAAATAACTAAAATATGATTATATTTTTTTGTTAAATTTTTTTACATTTATCCAATAAAATATTAAGGCTTAAAATATGAAAAGAATTCAATTTAAAGCAATGATACTCTAATATTCACTAAAAGGTTGAACTATCCCCTTTTGATGGAGATCTATCCTTAAATATAGTTTTTTTCACCATTATACATTCTATTGGACCAAATAAAGTTCTTCTTTAGAATCGTGACATCAAAATTTACTTTGTGTAAATTTTTGGTATATTTCCGATAAATTTCATTTTTTTAATGAATAGTGAAAAATGATGTATTTTAATTCAAAACCTCTTTTTAGTCTAATTTTTTTATATGATTATATTATATTTTGAAATAATTTTAAAGTGAATTTAGAATACATTTTTACAATTTAATCCAATAGTGGTCGTTGAATTAATTTCACTTTCAAATTGAACTTAAACTAGTGTTAATATTTTGATATATATTATTTCATAAAAACAATCTATTTGTTATGACAGTGGGAATTAATTATTAAATTAATTAATGTAACTTATATGTTTTTAGTTTTGTAAAATAGACATCATTTTTGAATTCGGAATATCAATTATATCTTAGGGTGAAATTTTGGTATTTTTCTGAAAAACATCAATTTTTGATGAATAGTGAAACCTCTAATTGGTACTTAAAAAACCGATTTTTCGTTTAAATGAAATTTTACCACCTCTCTGTTTTGAATTTCAAAAATATGTCATACATGGTTTTCATAAGAAATTAAAATGTGGTTCAATGGGATTAAAATAATTTTTTGGTGAATAGTAACTTTTAAGTTTATTAATCGCGATTAGAGGTAATTAGTGTAGTTTAAGGTAAAAATAATGTTTTAATAATATGAAATGACCTATAAACATGTCCTAGACTTATTGGATGTGTCATGTCCAACCAAGAAAATCCATGGGTCAACTTGGGGACCCCATGGAGCCACTTTGGTAGGAAAATGACATTAATAACTTTTTATTTAATGTTAAAATAAAAATGTCACAAACATGAGATGTTTTACTAAAACAATTTTGATATGGGGTTATACAAGTAATAATTTTACTATAAATATTCATTGGAAAGATAAAACTATTTCCTACATCATGATATTTTTTTATAATTTTTAGACATTAAATAAATTAAATTATTTATGACACCATGATGGTGTAACGATTACCTCATTATGAAACGATTTAAATAAAATGAAACTATAATGTAAAATCTAAGACATACACTTGTCATAAACCTATTGGATGGGTGGATTTGGAACGATTATCACCTTATCCTTTAAATTTATAATTTTGGGACCCTTTTCTTCTGAAAACCATTTTATAATAAAGTATCTTTTCTTAACATTTCAAGAGTGTCCCTCCTATCCTTTTATAAAAGGCCCCCACCTATACCTCATTACCCACACATCTCAAGTCTTTAGTTAGGCCATGCTCTGCTCCTTTTATCTCTCCACATCCCTCTACTCATACTTGAATCCTTACCTTGGGTAGAATGCTCTTCAAGGAACCCTTTTGGTTCAAACCAAGAAGAGTAACCTGATTTAAAGGTAGTGTTATCTCTTGTGTTCTTATGTTTTATTTTGATTATCCATCCCCCTAAACTCTTTTTATTCATATCATTTGTAACAAAACCAGTATCATAAAAATACTAGGATGCTGTTGTGATAAGTATTATAGCAACACCTTCACGCACCTTCATCTAATGGTTAAAGAACATAGTGTTTCTGTGGTTTACGATTTTCTGCCTCATGAAATGATGATTGTTCAATCTTCTTTTAACACCTTTCATGGTGGCCATTAAGATTTCACTCTATTTATATTATATATATATATATTATGTTTATGTTTTCCTTATGGTTCTGTATTTTTCATTTGTGGAATACCTTTATGGTTTCCATTGTAGGTAAACACGATAATTTCATTTTAGGAAGTGCGGACTATCGCCCCCTCAAAGAGATTTGATTCGTTAATGCCATATGTAGGACATATAAAGGATGGAGTTAATGTTATTATATATGATGTTATACTGGAATTATAATATACGCTTATATCATTATGATTCAACCTCATTAAATATAAAACTGAAATGAAAGTAGCGTTCATGCATACATACGGCTTACCGTCTCCATGAATGGTGCATTTAATTTCTTACCTCTAAATGTTATGTACTATTATAAATACAAGTATATTATGGATATATATGATATATATGATATCCAAATCATGAATATCATTCTGGATATAATAAACCATTGACCACATAAACAACATGTAATTATAAGAAGTCCATTTTTTAAGTATCAAATATTGAAAAAATGAACTTTATTAAATTAAATGATTAAATAACGTTTATAACATGGAAATAAGTTATATAAAAGGAATAATAAACATGAAAAAGGTTCTTAAGCAAGTATTAATTAACTTTAGTTTATTATTCAGGAGATTAAAGAGCAATCGAGTCACGTCGGACACGAGGTAAGGGACTTCGTCTCAATCTCCCTTCATTGAGGCATATTTTGTTCTAATACAAGGCTTTCTTTTATACGGTGTATAAAACCCTTTGATTTTTAATTTTATACAAAATGAATCTTTTTCTACGAAGCGTTTTACTAAAAGACAAAAAGGAATGTTTCTTTTAACATACGCGGTGACAACAACCTTTTCCGCCGCCGCAAGTATTATTTGGTCTTTGGCTTCCTCAACAAACCGTAATGTTTTTTAAATGAAATAAATACTATATACTCTTTTATGTATTTTGGTATTGAAAATGGTTTTTATAATGGATTTTTTATGTCTATATATTTAAGTGATATATTGTGATTGAAATGTGGAAATGTTTTATTTCCTTTATAATTGTTATGATTTTATAATGGTAGTTGGACATTTGACGGGTGGTTACATGATAAACCATATGACGGGTGGTGTCGTGAATACTAGGAAAGGTGGTTACATTATAACCTCTAATGCATTGGGTTTGGAATTCGACCGTATGACTATTCAATTAAGTGATATGTGTGTAAGTTGACAGTATGGTTACTCCATTTAAGTATGTTTATGTCCCAAGTTGCCTTTATATGTTATGTGTTCTTTATATGGGTTTTATGGTAATATTTTGGTTACAAAAGGGTAAGTATTGATATTTTATTCAGTGATGAGTTTTTACTACTTCATAAGGGTGAAAAGTATTACTTTGATAAAGTATACATAGTTTACTTGTTGTTTTGAAAAACTAACAGTTTTCATTCTTTGTGTTTCCCTTACTGAGATTTTTATCCTCACCCCAAGTTTTTTTGAAATGTTTTTCACAGGACTTAATGTGGAATAGTGTCAAGGATGGTATCAAGGGAAAGTCATTCTATATGAAACGAGGAACTAGACATTTTTCTTTTTAATAGTTTTTATTTTATAGAATCTTAGTAGAAGTGTCTACTTTTTAATCTTTTGATATGTAATAGTTAAGAACTAATTCTCTAAAATTCTAAACCTTAAAAGATCCTCAATGGGAATTATTAATTTAATTAAATGTTAAGTAATGTTTAAGGATGGGGCCTTATACTAAGGATCCTTAAGCTTTTACCCACGATAGAACATCTAAATTGAGAGGTAATTCTCTCAATTGAGCTCCTTTATTTGTTCACTAATTATAACCTCTCAAATATATTGAATGAATGAAATTATGATAAAATTAATATTTTTAATATACCGAATAAGATTATATTAATGAAATATAAAATTCTGACCTCCCTCCAAAATCATTCTAAAATGAAGATGTTGTCATGTATTTGTATAGGCTACCGCTACCATGAATGACATTTAATATTTCTCACAACCACCTTACATGGTTGGTAAAAAAGTGTTATTTAAAAATAATACTAAATATAAATCTATTAATATTCTAAAATTATAATTATTTTTTTTTACTCCCCCATCCATTAAATGGGGAATGAATGATTCATCCATGTGTTTACGGACTACCGCCACCATAGAACACCATATTTAATTCTCACACAACCACATTACTTTGATGATTTTAAAAATTCATTGAATGATTAAATTTTATATTAATTAAAATATTAATATTTTAGTATTATAAATGGCTATATTAAATTTATATGCATTAAATGAACATATCAAGACACATTTCCTAATTTGAGTCCATTTTAGAAACCTATTAAACTATATATATTTTGTATTAATGGATTATTAAATTAAATAAAAATATAAAATATTAGAGATTATGAATCTCATCCACAACTCCTTTTATTATGGATAACATAATAGGAGACTTATGGGGAAATTTACATGACAACATGAATTAATATACATGAAAGGAAACTATATAGTAAATTGATAATATATTATAATTGATTGAACTTATCATATAATACATACAAGAATAATGATCCTAAAGAAGTTTTAAATAAAATATTTTTTTTATAAATGATGTTAGGTTCACATGAAAATTGAATCTAGACATTTGGTAAGGTTTTTTGGAAATCAATTTTGTTCCTTGAGATATGATTCATATTCACCACATATTACTTTTTTTCATGGTGTAGTTGACATAGGTTTATTTTTTCCAAAAAATTCGTGTAATAAAATGTATTTAAAAATAAATCTCACATTCTACATTACATGTATTTTTAATTCAAAATATTTCAATTTTTTAATGGTTTTTGTTAACCCAAACCCCCTATATTCGGGTTATAAGGTCTTATATTGATCATATTACATGTATGATTTCATTATTTAACCATATGATTTTATAAAGAATGTTATCTTTAAATCATCTAGGAAAGATAATTTTTTTTTCAAATATTCCTCCTTAATTAACTTCTTCCCCATAAAATTATGACATTGTTAATAATATTTCTCATTCTCATTAAATGTGAATTTTCATCCATGTTGATATTTTTCCATTGTGAAAATGTTCTATATTGCTATTTTTGAACCCAAATATGTTATATCTCATATAATACAGAATTTTTTTTGAAATCATTAAAAATATGGTTTTATAGTTCTATTAAAATTATAGTTTTCAATAAAATATGTATTTTAAAACATAATAATAGTACTTATAAATCCCATTACTATTGTTATGTCACATATTCTACTTATTTTTCTATATATTATATTATAGTTTCTCATATAATTAATATGTATTATAAATATATTTTATTTATATTTATAAATAGTTTATTTTTCCAATATATATTGGGTTTAAAACATGTTTTAAGTTCTGCCGATGGTTATCTATTTTATGTAAACACGATTTAAGGGAACTACCAAATTTATTTTTTCATAAAAATTACTGACACCCTCAAATTTTTTTAACGATTTATTGGTTTAGAAAAACCTATTTTTAATGAAAATATTTTTGGTTAATTTATGTTCTAAGGTAAAAAAATAAGATCATTCATTCTTTACTCTTTCTATAAATAATCTCTTAAGGGAGTCATTTTTATTCTTACTTATATAACATCTTTCTAGAAGATTTATACATAGGAACTCAATGTATGGGACCTAATTTTTTAAAATAAAAACATATGAAATTATTTATATCCTTCTTCTCTTAGAAATCCTTAGGATTATATTTCAGATACTTATTGAGACGATATTGTGATAAAACTTCCTTCTCTTGGGTTTTATCATGCTTATGATTTTTTATGGTTTTTTAACTCACATTGAAAAAAATGAATATATGTAATTTGATTATCAGTATGTGTTGAGTTGGACTAGAATTATAGATACATCCAATGAATTGGGTATAGTATTACATGTCATGAGATAATATGTAATGTAATAGAGAGTAAACCTAATAATCATTGGGACTTTTCCACTATGTTTATGGGAATAAGGTGTTAACCCAATCCACTATAGTCTCTTTCAAATATGATATGATAGTACTGGTAGTGAACCATGGAATATTATTATGACTTATATTATTTCCACTTTTTTATGATTTCATGATCTTATAATATCACATCATTATTCCATGTTTCCATGATTATTATCATTCTCTTTATGATATCATGTTATTCTTCCTAACTTTTATATGTGTTCCCAATATCGATATTTTTTCTTCTTAATCTCTTACTATGAATTTGATCTTCCCACTTTCTTATTTATATACATTACTGTGGTTATGACGATGAGTATAACATATGGGAAGTCGATAATAGAGTGTAGTGTATCATAATTATTAAGAAATGTTTATAAGTATCCTAAAATTAGTTTCTTACCTAGCGTCCAATTAAACTCACTAATCCTTCTGTTATGAAGATTGTGTGATTATTTCCGGGATATAATTTTTGACTTATATAAAAGGTGTAATATAAATATAGTTTTATATTAATACATTATAGTCAATCCTAAAGTCAATAACTCATCATATTTAGTGTGATTGGTCACAATGTTGAAAGAAAGACATATAGAAATGAATAAATGAGAGGGTTAAAGAGAAATATATTATTAAGACTGGTAATGATTGATTTTATAATGAATGGATGATAAAATAATGAAGAAAATTATTCTAACCCATAGAAAATTAGAGTTTATATGGAACTACATGAGAATTTATCCCATCCAAATGTGAGTAACATATATTTATGGACTGAAGTGAGGATAGTTATATATAATTTTTAAAATGAAAATTTGAAAATTGAGTTAAAACTAATCTGTGTTATTGTTTTACCAAATTTAACTACTAAATTACTAAACTATATGTGGTTACTGGTAAATGAAATCATCCTAATTTTGTTCTATAAATTATGTCTAAATTTTATTCCATTCTATTTAACTATATAAGATTTATTGTCCAAACATTAAAGTGATTTCCATATTGATTAATATAGTATAGAATGGAAATTAGGGCCCATTATTTCAATGAATAATTGAGAAAATGCTCATTGTGTCCAATGAAAATATATCTCCCACCGAATTTAATTTTTTTTAAAACATTATAATTGATATTTGACACCTAAAATATTTTTTGATAAAAACAGTAAGTGCAATTGAAAGGGAAGAATTGAAATATCCATGAGGATTCCAAATTGATTCTCTAATTCAAAATTCATATTAAATCATTAGTAAATGAATGTGGATTTTATGATAATATAAAATATTAACCAAAATACCTAAAAATAATCATTAATCCATCATAAAAATTCCAACTAAATTATTATTATAATCTTAATATTTAATAATAACAATTCAATTAGTAAATTAATGGTACTTGGAATATTAAAATTTAAAATAAAAATGAAAAAGTTATTTTACATATTAAATAACCAAGAGTAAAACATTTAACTCCAATGTAATTCAATGAATTACTTTAACAAAAAAATAGCCTATTAGTATACAAAACACACAAACCAAAGGAAAAAAGGATTATTAAAGAGTAATTAATCATTAAAAATATAATTACCCATTTAAAATTAATATATAATACCATAATTCAATTCAATCCGATGTTCTGGTTCTAGGTTTGTGAATATAATGAAATTTAGAATTATTAATATTTTAACAAATGAGACTATAATAAATTCTTCATTATTAAGATTCTGATAAAAAATATCCATTTATCACATCCATGATACATCAAAAATAACATTCTTATAGTACAATTTACCCATCATGATTAGGATCTCATCATTAATATCAACTAAATATATTCATATTAAATAATTATGAAATATATTTTGGTCTTTTTTTATTTTATTCGTTTTTTTTTTGTTTTTTTGTATGTTTTATTTTTTTCAATACTATAGCATATCCTAACTTTACATGGGATCATAGTTTTGCATTTAAATATAGTTTTAAATGGCATAAATTAATTTATTTTTAGAGGAATCTTTTAGGTGAAATTTTTAATAATAGAATATTTACATAGTACAATGTTAAAAAAAATTAGTTTCCTCATACTAAAATTCCAATTCAGTATAATTTTCTTCCATTTACAGAAATTTTCCTGCTTAAAAATTCAATGAAAGAAGTAGAAAAACTAACATGAAAATTATATAAGTTTAAAAAAACTAAAATCAATGATATATTTAACACAATAAAGACATTTATTACAAGGTCGAATGAAATTTTAATCTGAATTTACTAACCTAAAAGCTCAATAAAAATTAAAATCAGAAAGAAAAAATGTTAATCTTATATATATTAGTACCTATCCCCCAAATAAAAACATTTTCTACACATTTTCTTTTTCAAAAATGATCTAATTAGATTTATATTAATAATTTTATTAGGTATTAAACTATAAAAGGGAGAAAGGATTGATTTAACTTGACTTATTAGTAGTTGAATTCTTGGGTTAAGCTCATAGATTCTTCCCAGTGAGAACCAGAGTATAAAATAAATTACTAAAACACTAAAAATATTATGAAGTCAAAAGTAGAAGAAAAATAAAAAGAAAATTAGGAAGAATAATTTTTTTTAAAAACCCCTTAGTTTGTACAAGGTTTTTACATCCCAAACATAATAATTTCAAACTATTATCCAAAATTTAATTATAGAGGTAATTTATGTGACCCATAATAATATATTTTGTTTCTTCCGGATCTCAACCAATTCAAATTATAGTGTAATATCCCATAGATAAGGTAAAGAAGATCCATACCTTTTGAAATATTGTATAACATACATGGTTGGGGAACAAAAAAATAGATCCTCCACCTTATATTCATCCACGAATTCATAGACAACATTGTAAAAATATTGGGATCTATCAAAATGTGATGCACGAAATATTTTATCAAATATAAGTATATAAATATTTTTTTTTAATTTAAATAACAACAATTTGAATCAATGTCTAATTCTCCCGCATGAATTCTATCTTTATAAGTTTTTCGTTCTTGAACTTCTCTATGAATCTCTTTATCTTATTTTTCAACTCTCACCTTTTCTTCATAGGATAATTTCTTAATGTTTTTATCAATATCTTGTCGAATTCATATCTCATCAAGACATTTAATTTTAGTATACAGTTATTGAGAAGTTTTTCCAGTAAAGATAAGTCAAAAGTAAGTTATTATAATGAATTTTTTTCACGTCGAGTGATTTGGCCCCCTAATTTTTTTCTTGATAGAATGCATTTGGAAGTTTTTAATAGGATATAGAATATTATAACCATTAAATATTACCATAAACTCTTCAATATTTTTTTGTAATGTTTGGGGATATTCTATTCTTATACATCTACTACTTCTTGATGGAACTCAAAAAAGTAGTGCAAAAATCAATTTGATAATTAGATAATGATTCTAATACCTGTTTATTAAAGTTTACATTCAATTCATCTAAGATATAATGGATTTACTTATTTCTAAAATATTATTTCTAGACTCTTTATCCTTCCTAACAAATTAATAAATAATCTCTTACATGGTTTGTTGTGAGTAGTTTCCACTCAGGGTGTCGTTAATTCCTTCAAGGAAACCATTGTTTATAATTTAAAATATACAAACCACAAAACAATAAAAATACTTGAATTTAGTACATAAAATATAAGTTTCAGGTCAATATGATGAGGAATAGTAGGGGAATGTTATAACAAAATGGTATTGTCTAATAATACTATGATAAATAATATGTAAACAACTAAGTTGAAAAGAAGGAAAATTGATAATGAGTATGGATGTTCAAGAAAAAGAGAAAAGTAGTTAGTAGTTAAAATCAAGACTCTGGAGATCAATAAGAATTAAATAATTAATTTGAAATCCTAAAGAAGTCATAATTGAGACTATGTGTGTCCAATGGTCTTAGTAATTAGTCCCTAAACATTGAATTCCCCTTTTATCAGTGGTTATGGTAGTTAAGTTCATTCATATATTGGTATAATTAAAACCTTGTTTAAAAATTTAGGATTCAAAATGTAATGGTCATGGTAATGGATATAATCTAGTAAAATTATTTATATAATCACTCCCTCACTCATGTAATATTTTTCAGGCACAAGTAGAGAGAGATTTAGATTTAATAATACTAAATTGAATAAATAAATTCAACATAGAATTAATTGAAATTAAAAATACCTAATAAAACATCAATAAACCTTAATTACATATTCAAAACATATTCCCCCCATGATATCCATGAGTAGATAGCAAAATAAGCGTCAAAATATAATCAGACTAACAACGACCATCAATTGTGGTTGTAGTCCTCCATCTAATCCAGTTCTTCCAAAATATAGATCCTCTTTCAAGGGGATCAATGACATAGAAATGGAACCAAATCACATGAAATGGTTTTTTTGTTGTTTTATTGGTTCTGTGGGAGGATCAAAGTAAAAACATCAAGGGGAATAATTATTCTATTCTTTATTTTTAGTTTAGAGTAAAGGTGATGGTGGCTAAACCCATCACTCTTATTTCTAGTGGTATTCCCTTAGAATCCCTTATGGTAATGGGTTTATCCATCATGAGTGTATGTTTTTTATTTTCAGGGATTCTCTTGGACTTCAATATTTTTTCCCACCATGCGGTTTAAGATTTTGAATAAAATGAAAACATTGGAGGACGTACCCTATTTGAAAACATGTTTATTATACCTATGAATGGATTTTATATAAAAATATGCATAGAATCCCTCCATTTGAAGGATAACTCTCAATATCTACCTCTTTTATTATCCTTCTAAAATATTCACCATTTTATTATCATATTAATTTTTTAAAACATTATTATTTTAATCCACAACATAAATTTATAAAATTTATCCATCCACACATAAAAAAATTATAAAATTATCCCTTTAATTTCTCAACCCTTCCTACACATATCCCATATATGGTCTTCAAATATTGAGCTTCCCAAAGTATATCTACAGTATCACTTGAAAATGAGTCCATCCCAAAGTTATTATTTTTTTATAAATACATTCACCATATCATAAAAACATTAACTAATAGTTTTTTAAAATGAAATTTCATGCAATTTATTTCAGAAACTGAATGAATGGAAACACATTGGAATGGTGGTGTTTGTATCTTATAGTTTATCATCTTCCATATATTAGAATGGGTCACCATAATAATACTCATTCCAAAATTTTTGGGGTTTAATGTTATTTAATCCCCAATGATCTATGCCATATGTTCCACATCATAAGGTCATGTATTTACACATTATAGTATTTATAGATGCACAACTCTCTCTGATAGATCCACTAACACACCATAGCTATGGCTATTGTGAGCTCTATCATTACTTTTAGACTGTAGTATCTCCACTATGACCTGTTTTATCTTATCATATTGTTTCATATCATCCATGATTAACATTTTATTCAAACGTAATTTTGATTTCCATTTCTATCTCTAAGAATCCCTGTGTACCATGGGATTAAACAACACAATGTAGAAATTGTTGCGGTATTTGTGGTTTCATTTAGGTGTTCACCATCTTCATACTAGTCTTAACAGTGTTTTTACATGGTAAATAGGAGTACCAATTGTGATCCAAATATTCAACCGTAGATTCTTCTCTTAATCTCAAGCCCAGAAAAGTCAGTGGTGGTAGTTTCTGGTGTCTTGGTGTAGCGATCCATCGTGGTGACAAAGGTAGTAGGCATCAATGTCTTATTCTTGCAGACACCCAAAATCATGAGAAAAAGTGTAATCGTACTACTTAAATTCACATTTACATGATGAAACATAATCCTGGATTATTATTTTTTATGGTCAATTATTTCATAAAATATGAGAATTCAGTATGAATTGTCTAAAAACCTATTTGGGTACCACCCATGGCTCACCTTCCTTTAGTCTATGTCGACTAGAAATGTCCTAATGGATCCCTTAACTGAGGATTTTTACTATATTATTCTCATCTATGATTATACTGACATTTTCCTTTTTACAATGTAAGATCATTTCATG
This sequence comes from Viscum album, assembly GCA_963277665.1. Taxonomy (NCBI): domain Eukaryota; kingdom Viridiplantae; phylum Streptophyta; class Magnoliopsida; order Santalales; family Viscaceae; genus Viscum; species Viscum album. The sequence goes on from OY728142.1 coordinate 1,548,134,230, forward strand.
TAAATGGAATTTTTTTCACCTCATTTCTCTTAAAATAATGATAAATAATTTTTAAAAATTCCTCTAACATGAAAATTTATTTTTTATATATATGAATTCAGAGATATATAATAAAATTTTTATATTTCCACAACTTGTTCTAAAATGTAAATTACACACAAAATGAATAATCAATGCATAAGTTTTCCAATATCACTTAAAATTTTAGATAATTTTAACATTAAAATGATTTTTTATGCATTTATACATTATATACATGAATACCCCAACACTTAATCATCTGTTTTACATCAAGCATTTATCATCGATTTGAATCAGGTGGAAAACCAAAATATAACTATTTAACTATGAAATTAAAAAAGATATCTAATTATTGATTGGGAGATAAAACATTCTACCTTATTGAGTAAATATACCCCTAATTACAAATTATTTATGTAAACAATTGAATAAAAGAATATTTATTTTTTCCATTGAAAATTGATGGTTCTCATCCTTTCATCATTTAATGCATCTAAATTCATTATCACCAATCATTCCTAAGTTATGGCTTCGATCCAGAATGTGAATCAGCATTCATGGATTCTGGAAGCACGGTTAAAAAGGATGAAATCCACCGAATGGAAATATCGAAAGGCATTTCATTTTTTGAAACTCTCAAAGGCGTCGACCTCTAAAACCCCTCTGTGACAAGATCATCAACCTGTAAGAAGCTTGAGGATGGTAGATTTTCTGTTGAAGTTGATCTGGACATTCTTCAACAGAAGTCACTTATCTATACATTTTATGTCATTGCACATATCGTATATCTCAAAGGAAACATGACATGGTCAAACCCTAAGCAAAAAGTGTGAATCGCTCATGTTTGGAGCTTTACAGACTAAAATATAGTTCCAATCGGGAAGGGTTATTTTCACATGTTACTGAAATATCAAGATGATCTCGATCGAGTATGGAAGTTAGGGAATCCTCAACTCAAGCCAGAAGTTCTTCACATATTCGAATGGGAATTAGCCATCAGTCTGCAAAATACAGTAAATAGATTGGTACAGATCTGGGTTCTTCTACACAGACTCAATTGGTCGTTCTAGAACCCTAAATTCCTCAACTTCATCACCTCATATATCAGTATGACCCTTAAAATTGATCAAAGTACTCTCAATACTGACCTCGGTCTATATACTAGAGTTATGGTTGAAGTCGATATGGAAGCCAAATTCTCAGAGGTCATCGTTTTCAATGCTAATTACTACAGGGAAGAGGTCTGCATTGAATGTGAGAAGATGCCTCCATACTCATTAATTAATCATAAAGTCGTTTATAGTTAGGTCCCTCAACCTACCGATGATGGGTGGACTGAAATAAAGAAGAAAAATAATGGTAAGGCCTCAACCTCAGAAATTTATGTGCCTATGAAAAAGAAAGTTGACGCTTGGGTAAGAAAAACCACCCTCCTGGGTGAATGATCAGGTGTCACCTTGGATGAACAAGTGGAGGAGGAAGAAAATCCTGATCTTGATCAAATCATCCTAGATGATATTGAGAAAATGGTACTGGATGTTTGTGAGGATGAGTCTGATTCAAATTTGTTGGATCCTTCTTGAGCGGGATAGTGCCATGTCTTGAAGGTGGTTCATGGTTCGACTATGGATGTGCCTTGAGGCCCTCCTAAATTGACCTCACCTGTCCTTGCTCTAGTTTTTAAACCTTTAATATTGGAGAAGTATGAACACTAGCTTCTGGTTCTCACTGTTGTAGATGAGGCAGTAACTTTGAATACAACTCAATATGGAAATGCATGTATAACGAGAGAGGACCATCTTGAAGTCCATCATACCTCATGGGTTCCTCATGTGGAAAATGCAGGTATAATTCTTGTTGGCTATCCATGTTTAGATTCTTATCATAGCATGTTAGTGACCACTGACCCAACCCCTGTCTCTTTCACTGATTATTTGAATCCCCCACTGAATGTAAATTCATATAACCAAAACATTGTCAACATGAACAATGAACCTGATGGGGGCAATATGAGATCATTTTCCTCCGGGATCGCCTACTACCTCTAATATTTTGGGCTCATCCAATGAGTCATAGGTTGATCCTAGGACCACACCTATGAATTCTAAACCTGCTGAAAATGATTTGGCTATTAATACTTCTGGTACCTCTAAAATTATTGATATTTCATTGATGAGTAGCCAGGAATTGAAGCCCACCCCGGCCTCTTCATCCACTCTTAGGAGATAATGGATGAACAAAGGCTTGGTCAGTTCAAAAATGAAAAGGGGGAGCTCTGGATCGAAATCCAGGTTTCAAATGGATGTCATTTTTTTGGAACTATCAAGGCTTAGCAAACCGTGAAACTCTTTCTCTACATAAAATAATTTTTTTCACTTATAAACCAATGATTTTTGCTATCACGGAACCAAAAATTATATTTTATATTAAATTCATGCATATTTTTTCTTCTAGATATATTTTTCATAGATCCTATAATAATGGTTGTTCTATTAATTCCCTCTATGTTTTTTATCATAAATATTTTTAGAATATCCGTGAGTAAAATTTTTATGACCAATTTTTCACATGTGATTTTAACCTAAATGCTTCACATATAGTTTACACTTTGTTTTATTCCAAGAATAGACTTCAAGATCCCATATCTCTTTGGCATGACCTCTCTATTTTGGTTACCACCATTCATGTTCCTTAGTTGGTGTTGAGTAATTTTAATGCTATTTTCACTCCCAGTGAAAAAATGGGACCATCTAACTCTTACATTTCTTCAAGAGAATTTAGGTCCATGTTAGATTATTATAATATGATTGAAATCAACCACAAAGGTTATAAATTAACTTGGTACAAAAGACATTACAATATTACTATTTCTAGTAAAATTGATAGGTCCTTTGCAAATATCCCAACTTTGAATGCCTGGGAATCTATATTTAGAATCACTTAACCGAAATAAAGTTTGGATCATTACGCAATTATTTTGAATATCCTCTCTAAAGAAACCAAACCCATCATTACTTCCAAATTTAACAATTCATGGTCTATGGACTTTGAATACTCTCTTCTTATAAAAAATGTTGGGAATCCATGAATCACCACTCTGACATGTTTTCTTGTACTACCAAACTCAAACATCTTAAACAGTGTCTCCAGGGCTGGTGTGGGGAAAAATCTGAACATATTGAAAATGACATATCCACACATAAGGCTGACCTAAATCAAATTAAAAACACTACAAAAAATGTTGATTTCTCTTTAGACCCTCAGAATGAAATGAAAATCACTTTGAAACTCAACTCCATTCTAGTTCTTAAAGATAACATCTTCCTGTATGTTTTTTAAACTAAATGTCTCGCTGATGGATTTTGAAACACTAAGTTCTATAATGATCTGCAATTAATTAGGAATTTCTATAGACCTATAACATTATTTAATGAGAGTGACACCCTTTTTCACACTGAAGCATCCATAGTTATTCATGTGGTCTCTTATTTTGACAACATTTTCAATGGTTCAGGCATCAAAAGTACCTTCTTCCTAAGGTCATCCCTATTCTAGTTAGTGAGGAGGACAATAAAGTTCTCTTAAGAATCCCTCTAGACCATTAAATCAAATCCACTATTTTTAGTCTCAATCCTAACTGTGCATCGGGTCCCGATGGCATTAATAATTATTTTTACCAGCAACACTGGGCAGTTATCAATTCAGATGTTTGTAAGCTTGCAAATATCTCTTCTTTAATTGTGACCTTACTCATGGTATTAATGCTCTATTTCTTACTCTTATCCCCAAAGTTTCCAATGATTTGGAAATTCATTTATTCCTCCCTATTTTTAAAATCAATTCCCTTTATAAATTCATTACCAAACTCTTAGCCAACAAACATTCTTCCATATGTAACAAAATAATATATTGGAACCGATTAGGCTTTATCAAGGATTCTCCCATTCATGATTGCATTTTCCTTGACTCAGAATACACCAATGCTCTTAAAAACGTCTCAAGAGGCAGGAATATGTCCATTAAGATCAAAATTTGGAAAGCATTTTACCCCAAAGACTAGATTATTTTAAGGTTTTTCAGAGTTTTAGTTTCAATGATGTCTTTAAAAGGAGGATAAAATCTCTTTTTAGATCTGATTCCCTCTCCAACCTTGTCAATGGATCCCCTAATGTTTTTTTGTTCACAAAAGGTGTCCGTCAAGGTGACCCCTTATCTGCTATTATTTTTTCCATTATGGGAGTTTATCTTAGTAGACTGCTTATTCGTCTTCTTATCCAAAATAAACTCATGCTTATTCAATTTGCTTGTTAACTAAATGTGTTGACCCATTTTTTATATGCCGATGACATAATATTTTTTCTAAATGGGAGAAAAAGAAATATTCATAATCTTAAAAATGCCTTATCTTAGTCTGAAGGGGTGTCTGGGAAATCCATTAGTTTGAACAAATCGTTTATCTTCTTTGTAAAACGTTTCCCATCCAATAGGAAATATAAAATCAATGAAAACGTTGGTATCAAATAAGGTGTCTTCCAATTTATCTACTTTGGTGTTCTGTTATTCTACGGAATATGTAAATATATGTACTTCAACAAGGTTGTGGACCAGGTTATAGACCAAAAATTTTCCTCTAAGGGGAATTCCCTCTCCATAGATCGCAATATTTTCCTATTTAAGTCATCCATTATCTACAAAATGGATTACATACTAATAATATATAAATGGCCAATTTCTCTTCTTAAGAAAATTAATAGCTACATAAGAAACATTGTTTGGTCTAGAAGAATTATTGAAAGAAAGCTTCTTACCACCCCTTTGCCTACATGCTACAAACCGTTAGAGAATAGTGGTTTGGGCAACAAGAATCTCATGTTATTTAACAAGGCCCACCAATAAAAACTCACATGGAATTTGATCAATCAAAATTCTGGCATCATTTATTTTCTTCAAAAAAAATTGCTGGATATATTAAAAAAGGAAACTTGAGCCATGATAACTCCTCGATCTTGGCCTCCATCATAGACTCATTTTCCAACATTATGAACAACTATAGATGTATGATCAGTATAAACTCTTCCCTTAACATTTTTCTTGATAACTGTACTGGAACCCCCCTCATTTCCATGTTGCCTCCTAAGTCCCCTCTATATAACATCAACTTCATTATTTAGAAGGTGATTCACACTCGTAACCTTAACCTCCCTGAATCTGTTATGTATGTTGTTGATAACCACCTCTTCTCTAACACAAATGATTTTATCATATGGGAACCCACTCATAATGGAAATTTGGACTCTAAATTTTTTTCACAATCATAATTTAACTCATTCTGATACTATTTTTGGTTGGTTGAATCACTTTGAAAAATCGTGGATTAAACCCTCTATACTAAACCTTATCAGGCATATTGCTAGCAATCGTATTCTTACTGAGGTTTTCCTTCAGCCATTTGGCAACCAACTCTTCTCTAAATGTCAAATATATCACCAACATAGATAATATACTAACCAAATATTATTATCTTATGCTACAGCTTATGCTCTTTGAATAATATTACTGACATTTTTTTACTGCAAATGGATTCTCCCTAACTCCATTTACTCCCAACTAAAATGTTATGTGAAGCTTGATTCTTTACGAAAAATCAATAATCTCTTCTTTTCTGTTGTAGATGATCTCCTCCATGTTATCTGGTATGATAGAAATGATATTATTCATAATAAACACTCACAAAATATTAATATAGGTTGAATGAAAATTCTCATCACTATCAGGGATGCTGCATCGCTTGAAAAATCTCACTTTGACAATTCTGTTCTGGAAATTACAATCCTCTGATGTCTTCCAATTGAAGGCCTCTACAAAAAATCAGGTCATTCAATTAAGGTGCTTTGGTAGGTCCCTATTCCGGGATAGATAAACATCAATATAGATGGATCTTCCAAAGGAAATCCGAGTCTTTTGGGATTTGGAGATGTTTTTAGAGTTCTTTTAAGACATTACCATGGGTGATTCTTTGGATGTTGTGGTAATGCCTCTTCTCTAGAAGTATAAATGGTGGTCATGATCCAAGTGTTTGACTTTGTTAAAATCAAAGGCTAGAACGACATCTCGATTGAAAGTGACTCAACAAAAATTTTCTATACTATTTGGAATGGGGTGGCCCACCTTGCTTGGACACTTACTTCAAGATGGATAAACTTTATGGATTCGTTCAGGAGATCAGATACATTTTCACTCATGCTTATCGTGAAGAGAACATGGTGGCTGATGGTCTTTCCAATAAAAGAATCTACCAGTTACGTGGATCAATGATCTGTCAGTTTGTCTTATTCCTCTCTTTGATAGAGATTTTAATAAAATAACCTCCTTCTGTCTTTTGTAGTACATTTCTAGTTTATTAATAAATTGTGTCTTGTCCAATGACCAAGGCATTACCTTTTAAAAAAATTGTGTTAAGGTTTAAATTTTTATTAGGGTTAAGGCAGGTAGATGTTGATTTCAAAAAACATTACATCTAAAAAATGAGGTTAATCACTTAAGAATAATTCATGATATTTATTTTTAAAGCTCAGTGGAATTTCATTCTTCAAGATTCCATCACCCCAAATTCATAACGCTCGAAAAAATGTTCATAAATAAAATAAAACATAATGAATTAATTACCCTTATTTTTTTAATTAATTATTGAACATTGACCTTAAGAAATGTCATGTATCAACTAATAGATCCCAAATGATTAAGATCATTGGTTAATTAATGGTGATTTTTCCCACAAAACACACAACTAATTTATAAAAACGATTTCTTATTTTTTTTCCGAAGGGGTAAAAAATGAATTTAATGAATGAATAAAAATCAACATCCAAATACCCAATAAATCACCCCATAATTAATAATTAATATGAAACATCTCATTTTCTAGTATAAACAACCTCTTCCCCATGCTTAAATTTTTGAATACCTTGAAAATTATATAGTATATTAGAAAATGATAAAATTTGATGGTAATTTGGATCTTCCTTGACAACTTAATTAATGGAAACTATAGGTTATGTATTTTATATGTCAATTTAGGTCAAAACATAAAGGGATTAATAATAAAATGAATCATTCATTTTAACTATGACATTCATAAATAATATATTTGAGAATAAAATGATGCATGTTATAATATGTGACATGTCCCAAGTTCCAATCAATAAATATGTTCAAGAAATAAATTGAAATATTGAATTAGATATCCTCTCATGAATGATGAAATATTATATAATTTCAATCAACAATGGAGTTATAATAATAAAAAACTATTCCCCAAGAAATTTAGAAATTTAAAGCCTAACAATTATAGGGAAATTTAATATACATGAATATTTTAATTTTACCAAATCACGATTCACTGAATTAATCATTCTATTACAATATCTAATGATTTGAACCTAAAATTAATCATTTCATTTCAATAAATATAAAATCCATGACATTGAATAATGGGATTTAGAAATAAATCATGACTCCTAGATAAAAAAAAATCTTTATTAGAAGTGTGGGGAATTCAATTTCCCAATAAAAATAGAATCCAAAAAACACTATATGGGAGTAAAAAACATTGTTTTTAAAATAAAAATTTCATTTCAATAGATCTCGCCCTTATACTTGGTTATTTTTATTTCCTTATACCTTTATTATGGTACTCCAAATAAAAACATCTCATGAAAGTGTAATTTTCATGTTCATTTATGCTCAAAGTCTATGGGGGAATAAAAAAATAACCTAAAAAATCCTTACATCACTTGGTTTTTATCATTTAACTTTAACATACCTCTTAAGATCACATTATAGGAGTGTTATATAGAATTAACCATCCTATGTTGAATCATGGATTCTACTTATTCTTGTTCTCATTTATCTTGATTATTTGATGTGAGGGATGATTCAATAAATACCTCAAATTTTATTTCAAATTTAGAATCAAAAGTAATAATTCCATTATAGTTTTCTTCTAGTTCTTATCTTGTGGTTAGATCTTGAATTTCATTTTCTAAATAAGATTCTTCCTTAATCTCTTACATTTATTCCTCATCCTCTTTACCCAGGTTCTCTATAATTATCAGCCCTTTATCAAACATCCCTTCCATTTCGTGTAGGATAATCTCATTAATACTCATGAGTGGTTATTGTTCCAATGTTTTTATTGGTTTTGGTAATCTAATTCATGGTTTAACATTCTTCTTGAGTACATTAATTTGTTGTGAATTTTTTGATAACTCTAATGGCTATTTAAATATGGTGATTTATATTTAATCTATCATATACACACTTAACCAAAATCACCAAATTATATAAATAGAATAAAAAAATATCCTATACTAAAATCATTAATTATGTAATATGAGAGAAAATACATTGATTAAAATATTATATTAATGTATTCTTGGAAACATGTCCTAAATAATGGTTTTGAAAACATGGTACGAGAACTTGGTACCACTAGAGGGAATCATTAATTCTTTTAGGGAATCAAAATTTTGGAATTTAATATTCATGAACCACAAAAAACTAATTTGTCTAGGAAATATTATATAAAATATAAGTCTAAGGATGATCCCATAATGAGTTGGTGTATAATAAGATTATGAAATAATAATGATCTATGATACTATTTTGAATAGTAACTACAATACTACATTTAAGGGATGGTAACATGATGATGAGTGTGGAAGTTTAAAAAATTGGAAAAGGTAATAGATATCGAAAATCCATTTTAATAAGACAATGAGGCATAAAATAATGAATTAGAAGTCATGAAAATTTGGGAATCCAGAATAATCCAGTCCAATGGTCCTTGAAAACACTATCCAATCTAAAAATTCAATTTTTCTCAATAGTTATTGTACTTTAGTTATTTTAGTGATTTGGTGACTCAATTTTTTTTTATAAATATAGATGTTAGCCAACACATTGGTCATGGTTAAGGAAATAATCTAATCCATGTCTTAAGAAAATAACTCTCTCCCTTAAGTAAAAATGATTATGAATAATATGGGATATATATATATAATAAAAAAAGTGAAAACAATGTCCCAACATGAAATATATTAAAATTATAAAATATCTAAAAATAAATAAATTCATCTTTCATACACATCCTGGAAAAATGGTCTACCCCCTCATGGTAACAAGTAGTGGGGTTATGAAAATACAATTCCAATTCTAATAATAGTACAAATAACCTCCAACCCTAGAAAAAATCTTACAGTCGATATGATTCATCCCCTCTGATGAATCCCTTTAAATATGCACAATAGCCCCCAATTTATAGGAAAACTCTATGTAGATATCTCTTTTTTTATACGTATGAAATATTCTCTTTTTACTTCTCAAATTAAATTTCTCATAATCTCCACATTTAGACCAATTTATATCGTTTTAAGTGATATCCATACACATGAAATAAAACATCATAAATAAACCTTTGAATTTCTCTTATTGTCTTCATTATGTCCCATATAAGTTCAATCATGCCAGAAGTACATCTTGAGAATCATGTGATAAGGATTGTTAAATTAAAATAGTATTTTTCATAAAAACCTTCACTGTGGTATGTGTACATGAACCACATGTGTTTGAAAACCCTATCACATTATCTTTTCTTCCAAAATAATATGAATTAAAACACTATAGCATGTATGTGCTCATTTCTATGATCTTATCATCTTCCTTCTGCATGAATGGGTCACCGTGATCATATCCACACTGTTGTTTTTTAGTGTTTATTGTTATTCAAACCCATGAAATCCTTTACATCACTTCCATATTATAGGGTTTGGAATTTCTTAATTCCAGTCATCATGCTTGTACATATATCTAAACCTCGTCTGTGAAAATTCCCTATCCATTGTGTTGCACGCATTTCCTTACCTATCAACTACTTGATTTCCACCCTGACATGTTTAACATTTTCATGATATTTTTTCTTATAAAAACAATATAATATGATTATCAACACTACTAGAAGTTCTTTTTATATCAATGCCTCTATCCCAAAGGTTTAGAGAAACTATTGGGATATGATTAATATACCAATGGTTTGTTGAAAACGGTTGGTATAGGATGTTTTAGACTGTACTATCCCAATAGTTTGAAGAAGCATTGGGATAGGCATAGTTTCCACAATAGTTTTTTGAAAATATTGGGATAGTGGAGAGTGTACCCCCTTATGAAAAAAGTTCATTGTAACCATTGGGATAAAAATCCCAAATGCAGCTCGTGATTCTGATCTTGATCTGCCCACATTGCGCCATAAACGAGAGATCCATTGTTCTAGCAGTGTGAAAACCATTCTTCCGAGTAACTCATTTTTTGTTCTTCCACATCAAATCTGTAATTTATAACTCTGTTTTATGTTCTACCTCCATTTATTCAATTTTTTATTCTAATTTCTTTGAAGACGAGGTTGTTTTTTTATTATACCTAAAAAACATCTCCCTTATTCTATGAGAACCATTCTTTACAACCTGCAATCAATCCCCGAATCAAGTAAGTGTTTGTTATTTTACCTCTAATAGATGATAACACAGTGTATCCTATTTTCCCTAATATAACACCTGATTTCTCTAGTATAATATCTATTCAAATGATGATTCCTCTGGTTCATAAATTTGTATCTATGAAATGTTATATCATTGAATTGAGTTACATTTCACATCATTCTACTACATAGAGTTCATTTTAGGTGTTCAATTGAGACCCATTTGATTAGAACCATGGTTCTTGTCTTATAGTGATATTTTAGAGATGTACTATTATATTGATCTATCATGGTAATGAGTTCATAAATGGTAGGAAGACCTAGTATGGGTCTCTATTTCATAATTTATTTTTTCAAGGAATCGGAGGGGGGTTGTGCCAAGGGAGGGGGGTTGTATAGTGGGAGGGTGGGGTTGTGCAGTGGGAGGGGGCTGTAGAGGGTTGTGTAGTGGGAGGGGGTTGTAGAGGGTGTGTAGTGGGAGTGGGGGGGTGCAGTAGGGGTGTATGTGCTGTGTGGGGGATGAAAGGGGTTAGGGGGTGTGTAATGTGGTGGGGGGGGGGGGGTGGGGGTTGTTGGGGGAGATGGTGAAGGGGGCTGTTGGGGGGTATGCAGTGGGAGGTTCGGGCTATTGGGGGGGGGGGTTGTGCAGTGGGATTGGGGGATGTACACTCCAAACCCTCAAATCATTTAAATCCATGAAAAATACATGTACCTTTCCATATCCCAAACATATAATAGCTCATTCTTATGCTATATTGGATATAGATAGACCCAAACTACCCTCCATCTCAACTCCCCAATATTTATTGTCCCAAAATTTGATATTTCATTGAATGTAGATGTATCATTCCCACATGCCTCGAATTCCCCAACTACTCATTATAATTAATCAATCTCTTTTGTGGGAACTCCTCCCATAGGAATTACCAACCCCATCACTTCCCGACCAAAGGTATCAATATCTTGGTGGTTCCAAAACAAACATCATCCCATAACAACCATATTAGAAGCATCACACACCATCATTTCTGACATCCCGTCATATTATCATTTCAAAATCACACCATAGATGATTCCATTAAAATACCACATCAAACTCAATTCTCATACACGTATTGCATCACTATTGATGACCATATATTAACCAAACATTGTTAATTCACATATCAATCATTAACCTCATGCACCAATTTCCATAAAAACGAACTAAAAACCATAGTCACTTGCTCCAAATGTAACTCTAACCATAATTGGATATCTAAAATGTGAGTGGGATCTCACTCTTGATTCCCATATATACCTTGTTGAATTATCTAGAGGCATAATTCCGGATTCCCTCTCGCTCTTGGTTGTTGAGTGAAATACAACAGCAAAATCATTGTATCTTTATTTTAATAGACTAATGACACTTAGAAAATAACCATCCTACTAAAAATTAATGTTTCTTGTTACATATTGTACGATTTATTGAATTCATTATATATATATATATATATATTCAAACTCACATAAAACAATGGATAGTTAAATTATCAATGGATATCTCTCCCACCCCCTAGAAACCCCACCCCATGTACTCCCCGCCCACCCACCGGGATACCCCATAACCCCCTAGACAGCCTCGGCACCCTTGTGGACAACCCGTCCACCCCCTGGACACCCCATACCCCCAGGACAGCCTTGTGACCACCAAAGTCAGCCCGCCCACCCCCCAGACACCCCCTACCTCCCTAACCCCCCCTGTGGACAGCCCGCCCACCCCCATGGACACCCCCTACCCCCGGTATAGCCCTACCACCCCCGTGGATAGCTTGCCCAACCCCTAGACACCCCCTACCTCTTCCTTGTGACCCCTGAGGATAGTCCGTCCACCCCCTGGAAACCCCGACCCCAAGACACCCCCCACCAACGTGAAT